>OY728161.1:1245770797-1255770797 GCA_963277665.1 Viscum album
ATGACCTCTAGATGCATCAATATCATAGCTGATAAATTGGGAAACACTATATTTCTTTACTGAAATATGTTTTATATGTTCTAATAATTGTCATTTGGAAATATATTGCAGAAATAAGATAGAAGGGATGAAAAAGGAACCGAGAAGGAAATTGTAATTACCAAAAGTTTTTTCTATAGAAATTGTATTTTTATTATTATGTCGTATGTTATAAGAATATATATAATGAAATAAAATCTTTATAAAATATTAACGGATGAATTAAGAATCATTTCTAGAAGTTTTAGAACCTATACCGATGAAATAGTAGCTTAACATTTGGAATAGTATTGTGAAACATATAAGTAGTAAAATGGAAAATTGAATAGTAACCTCACCAAAAAAAATTTATAAATAAAATTTATTCAACTTATAAGTGAAAATACGGTATAATTATATCATAGTATAAGTAAATAAATATGTTAAAAATTATTAATTAAGTGTATGTAGATTTGTAAGTCATAAATATTTAATTACAATTTTATGACTAATTTAATAATTTAAAAGAAAATTTATTTTTATAAAATGTATTCGTAAATTATTATTATTATTTATTATGGTTATAAGATATTTTTATGATACCATAGTTAATTTATCAATGTGTAATAAAATCAGTTATAATTGTAAGAACTGTTTTTTTCATGTTAATGATGGTTTTAATTAAAATAAAAAATTATTATAGTTAGAAAATTATTTCTATAAAATAGAGTTCATTTTTTATTTTGACATGTAGAAAAAAAATTAGGCTTATTTTTTGGGATTTTTCTAAAATACCATAGTTTTGGTAAATAGTAAAATATGATAATTTACGATAAATACTAAATACTTGAATTATGGAGGCATTGGTGATGTAGTGCTGATGTAAGCCTATTTATCTATACCTCTCATGATAAATATAATATATTTATTCTCATGAATCTTCACTATTTCCTATCTTGAGAAATATAATAAAATATTTTATCAAATAATGAAAAAAAAAACCCCTCTCATCCACTATAAATACTACCCATCACCACCTCTTCTCCTTGCACCTCTCATACCTTGAGCCTTGCCAATATTTTTTCAATAATATTTCCAATCCTCTTCCCACATTCAATAGATTTGTTTCTTAACAAAAGACCAAAATCAATCTCCCAAGGAGGTTCTCCAGAAGTAGGAATCAAGGGGTAAAACCCTCTTCCTTTTCTTTAAATTACTTTCCCTGTTCATTTATTTTCTTTCTCTATCCTCACATCCCCTCATCCTAATGGCATGAAAAATATAGTATCTTCCATATACTCTAATTTTATCATGTTTATGGAGTAATTATTCATCAAATCTCTTCTCTTATCTCTATTACATTAAGTATGAAAACATCGTCTATGATGTGCTGATTATCTACCATTTTGTACAACGTGATTTCAACATTAAATTTCATATTCAAGGATGGTCATGAAACCATGTTTATATTTTAACTAGATAATAATATACCTATTATATATTATTTAAATATTCTAGAATCATTTTTTATGCGTGATACTAATTTATAAAACAAAATGAGTTCATAGTGATCAAAAAATTCAAAATTTATCTAAATGATTATCATTATTAAATCATCCTGACATACGAAAAAACATGTATTTAAATATTATATATGTTCATTAATAACATATATGTTCATTCGTAGATAGTTATCCTCATTATACATGATTTTCGATACACATATACAAGTTAACCGATCACGAAAGGAAAGGAAATAATCACTACCAAACAGTGAAATTTATTCTCTTAACTCGTTAAAAATGCCATAAATGAATATAATAATTTATAATATATAAAATATATGTATAAATGGTTATGTTTTTTTTTTAATTAATTAATCTAATTTTATTATTCCAGACATTATTATAATGTGCATAATCATTTCGAACATAAGGAAGCTGATTCTACCCTAACCTGCAATAATTTTTCTGGTTACCCTTTACCACTTTTTAACCAAAATAAATTCTATTTAATTCTTATTTATATCATCTAAATTTTGTGTATATGTTACAAACTCCTGTATCAAGACCCATTTATCCTTATTTTTCAGGTATATACATTTTTTTAAAAGGTTCCATACTCAATTCATCCCGATAAGCATGCTCGATTTAAGGTAACTTCTTGAATCCTAGAACAAATTAAACTACACTATATTATATATTTTAAGACACCATTATTTTTATAAAATAAATCATTTTATTATAAAAACATTCTCATTTCACTTTGGGTTTTATAAAAAATATTATTCCCATCTCTTCTTTAAATACTCTTCAATATTTTCAATAAACTGAAATAAAATGTTTTATTTGTAAAAGTTTCTTAGACAATCATTTTATATAATTTAAATTAGGTGTGAAATCCCATATCTAGATCTATATATATTTCCTCTTATTAATTTCCATTTGTGATTTATATACATCCTTTCATGGACACCACTATGTATTATCTTTTGGTATGCCTTTTGACATAATAATGATACAGAATACTTTCCACGGATAACACTTATGTCTATGTTTGACTTATTATGTGTGATTCATCATATGGAACACATATTCATGGAAATATTATGATGGGTGTTCCCATATGGTGCTCCAATTCATTGCTTAAAATGTGGTCTCATGAGATGTTCTGTTCAACGGTCTTGGTGGTTAGCCTTAACTTGTGCTACTTTATGTTCAACGAGCCTTCAATCGTGATCCTTTATGTGAAATGATCCATGAATCATGCAAAATACATATTTTATGTTTTTACAACACTACTATGAATCCATTATTATATGATTCCATGATATGATTCTGTCTCTCTAATCTTGCTCCAAGCCTTTTTATATCGTTATGTTATGCCTTTTAACCCATGTTCTAATATTTATTCTTATCTTTAATCCCTTATATAGATTTTAACTCATCCATTTTCGCATGTTATCCCTAGGTTATCCTATTTATATACAAGGGAACAAAGTATAGTAGGATCACATAATGGACGATAAATAAAGAAATTGTTTATTTCGTTCGACGTTTTACATTTTATATACATTGTCTTCCAAGACACTAGACTTTACAATAATTATCTTTTTTTGTTTAATTGTGCTTAAAAACTTGTTATGATTTTTGTAAAATGATATGGTCACTATATAGAAAACCAAATTAGGGTAAGTTGAAAACCCATATATTGGAAGACAACATGATAAATTGAAAAAAATTGGTTTACAGCCCCAAGGTAATCACAAGGAGAACAACGAAAAGTTTAATAATCACATCCAGTATTACACTCATAGAAGCTCTCATAGAATTATTGTGAATGAACTTAGAAAAAAAATTGGGGAGATGATGCAGTTGTGATTAAGAATAATTTAAATTCAGTGGGTGACGTGACTTAGATAACTGAAAAAAGTAAAATAATTAAATAATTCCTTGAAAAAATTTCATGTCATGATTCATGGAGATAAATTAATGTAATAGAATGATCCCTCCAATATAGGAATAAGAAATAGAATAAAATATTTCGAAATATTCCTACTCAGAGAACGCATCTTGAAAAATGGCATATAAGTGGAGCATAAATGAAAGAAATTTGTACAAACACTCTTAAACCCGCCAATGTGAAAATGGACAAGCCTATAGATATAATTTATCATAATATGAATGGGCCTATGGGTGAATAATTTCATGATATATGCCTATAAAATATTATTTTTCTTGGGAAATTTGAAAAATCGTAGAAGGAATATAATGATTTGCAAAAAAATCAATTTGATGGTCCATCGGGATTGACAATAATCCTTCTCTCGAGAATTCATGTGGTAACCCTCTCCCTATGTGTTAAATGATTCTATTATCTAGTTTATTTTGTGTAGGACCAAGATACAGATACAATCTCGGGGGTTTGTATATGCTGAAAGGTTGCAAGTGCATAATGTTGAATGGAGATACATTCAATAAGAAGAATCCAACTTCTTAAAATTCACATATGGTAGATTATGTGATGATTAAAATGATATGAAACTAAAGAGCTATAAAATATATAATTGTATGATCCAATGGTTTGATGTCGCATTGGGTATTCAATCATTGGTATCATTTCTTGGTTTAGGTGTTAGTTTTCCACTAATTGATGACCGATTTGCAAAAATGAAAAAAAATTCATGTATTTCATGATTATTTGTTTTTCTAATAATGTGGTATCAACTAGACATATTTAGGATACCAATAAGCTGAAAGATAAATATATATCTTCATAAAATGATAGGGTCCACTGAATAATTGTGTAATGTCGTTCTTCTTAAATTTGTGGAAGTAAGTGAGATGAAAACATTGACATTTATTGGATTAAACTATTGTATGTTGTAAAGAGTTTTGACCTAGTAGTCTTAGAGGATCTATAAATGACTCAATTCCCCATGTTAATTTCACTTGATGAAATTTTGTTTTGTAGTATATACTTATAAATAATATTCTGACGTTTATATTGATATTTTTTAAAATATTCATAGTTTTCAAGAGGGATGTCAAGTCAGCATTATTGAAATATGTTATGGAAGAAGAATTTTATATTGAGATGTTAGTTGGTTTTCTCAATCATAAAGATGATAACATTGTTATTCGGCTGGGGAAGGCACTATATGGGATGAATAAAGAACCTAGAACTCGGTATTCATGAAATGAATGGATTATTAAGAAACTCAGTTTTCAGCATGGTATAGTTGATTATAATCTATATGTAAAAAATGATAGTAATATATGGATTATGGTTCTATTATATTTCAATGAAAAATATTTAGGGGATCAGATGAAGCATAGAGAAGTTCACATAATTCTTGAAAAGTGAATTCAAACTGTTAATGATTAGAGAACTAAACTTTTTACTTGGTTTATATGAGACACAAGGACTAAATGGAATATTCATCTCTAAATATAAAAATCGAAATGATTTTTTGAGAACATTTATAATGGATAATTCCATGGATTTTGTGACTTGGGTGGCTACCAAGATGAAACTATATTTATATCATGAAGGAAAGACAGTTAATGTCACAAAATATAGGTAAATCATTAGAAGTCTATTTTACTTAACAGTGACAAGACATGATATTATTTTTTCCACATGCCAAGAAACACAGAATCAAATCAATCTAAAATAAAGGCACATACTCTCAGTAAAAATATTACTTCATTATATCAATGGGATGGTGGATTTTAGTTCTCTCCAGAAGGAAAAAATCACTAAATGAGTTATTGGGCTATATAGATGCAGATTGGTTGGTCTAGTAGATGATAGAAAATAAACATCAGGTGGTTCATTATATACTGGTATATTGTGTATTTAATTTATAATAAATAATAAAAATTTCATTGCATTTTACACCAATGAATATGAATATATTTCTTCCACTTAATCTTGCACATAGTTATTTTGGATGAAGCAACATCTTGATGATACGGGAGTTGGAGTGAAGTTTCTGATCCGAATCCATTATGATAATTCATGTTATTTAAATCTTATAAAAATCCATCCCATCACTAAATGAAAAAATATCATTGAAATCAAGTATCATTATATCAATTAATATGTGGAGCAAGTCCATGTGAAGTTGGAGTATGTGCCTACAAAACTACAGGTTGTAGACATTTGGAAAAAGTTTATTCCCAAAAAATCATTTGAATATCATTGAATAGATCTTAGAGTTTACTAAAGTCCCCGCACTTGAAAAAGTGTGTATATGTGACCCCTTATCCCCATGGTATGACATGTTTTTCCTGATAAAAAATATGTGTTCTTTACCATGTTTCAAACCACAATGAAGTGACCATCGGGTTCATTGAATGAGGGGGAGAAATTGTGGCTAAAAAATGGTAGAAAACGTCTTAGTTAATATAGGTTGAGAATTTGGTAGGGGTAGAAGTGAAGTAGGGGGGTTTTAAATCTAACATTACTAAATATGTTTGATCAAAGGTTATATATCATGAAAAATGGAATTTTTAATGAATGAAGTTGAATCATTTTTGAATTAAGTGATTCACTGATGAAATTTTACAGATACTTTTGTTTCTCATTATGATAATATCTCATGGTGACTTAGAGTGTGTGTTGAGTAAATCTATGATCTCTATCGAAATTGCATGAAGAAATTTTTGTTGTTGAAGATGTAAGTATCTTTAACATGTTTTCAAAATTTCATGATTTTTCTACAAACCTAAATGGATAGATTGTTAGTAAAAATTCATTAATGGTGGTTCTATTGGGGTGATTGTGTTTGTTGACATTATTTCAGGTTAATAATGAATGTTGGTTGTCTAAGAATACAAGAAGAGTTAGCATGGATGTTTCAATGAAAATTAAAATGTCTTATCTCACCTAAAGGAGAAGTGTTTGACCTAAAAAAAGTGTGAATGGCTAATCTCATGCAATTGTGAATAGTTTGGTCTCATGAAAATCATGAATTCTTGATCTCATGAAATGTGGAACTGTTTGATCTCCCTAAAAGAAAGAATCTCTGATCTCACGGAAGGAAAAATTATTAATCTTGTTAATAGTGAAAATGCTTGATCATGATGGAATGATTTTTGATCTCACAGACAATGAATGTTGAACTGGTTCAATGGAGCACAGTTTTCTGAACTGATCTTGCATTGAAATATCATGATGCAGATTATTTCATTTTGATCGCATGATGGGATCTTGCGCAGTGATCATGATTATCATTGGATATTGGTATGGGATCTGACACAACACTCTTGAATTTATTTTGATCCCATGATGGATCATGAAAATAACTATAATACAACATCTCTGACCCTCACAATATTGATTTTTGATCTCAGGATATAATTTTCGTAGAGAGTGTGATGTCTTTGGAACGGACCGTTGTCCAAAATTTTTGGAGATAATGTTGTGCTTTTTTACATATAAATACCCCCAAACCCATGCTTAAAGACTAAAAACGTTTATATAAAATTATTTATATGAATAAAAATCATTGAAGAATGTTTGTAGAGATATAACATAAAGGAGGATCATAGAGAGATCTCACAAATGAATATATGTGACTTACATCGTGTAAGTTTTGTGCATGATCTAAACAAAGCCTCACACAAATAGAGAAATGGGACACTAACGAGGATCTCATGCAATGTGTGGAATGGGAATCACACCAGAGTCTCATGAAAAACATGAAATGGTACTCCCACTAGGATCTCAAGTAGACTGTGGAAGCAGAGTCTCACTAGGATCTCACGCAAATCGTGACAGGGGTTTCGAACGAGAGTCTCATGCAAAGCGTGAAAGATGAATCCCTCTAAAATCTAATGAACGGGTACACCATAGTTATTGTACAAAGGTTTTATCCCTAGGATCTCATGAATGTTTACACACTAGGATCTCGCAGAAGGGGTTATGTTTTGGGGTCTCACATAGGGGTATCATATTAGAATCATGCACTTGGGGATAAGTGTCTATAGTACAACGCGGGTAGTGTCAATGTCATATCCAAATACTGAAGTAGAAGAAGAAGATATAAGATACTCATATTTAAAGTTACTTGAAGTATGATATTATTCACAAATAAATATAGGTTAGTGAATATAAAACATAGAATATATTGAAGATAATCTCTAAGAAGAGGTAATCATTGTGTCTATGGTAAATGGAAGTTTGTTCTAGGTGCCCAGAAAGTGGTACTGCTACTTCAAAGTGTTTTTACACAATTGAAGGAGTATCCAAGAAATAACTTCAATAGGTAATCTACCTATAATGAAGGATTCATGCATTATTCCTAATGAAGGTACCTATATATCCTTAGACAGTGTAAGGATCCTTTTTGGACCAGTGAGAAAAGGAAAATGAATAAGGTGATCCCTTCTGCTGGTAGTAATCCATCGAAGAAGAAATTTAGGGGGTTCCCCTTATGAAGTAGTGAGATAACCCTAGAAATTTTAAAGGCGCTTAGCCTAGCCATAGAAGTAATGTAACCCAGTCCTTGATTTTTTAGTTGGCCTATTTAAATTTGATACATCATTACACTGATGTTGTATTCTATGTGGTTGTATACCAGTACAACTGAACCATGTTTAAATTTCTGTGTCATTGTGCTTGATTTCATTAATTACATTATATGCATCATCATTAGATAATGTTAGAAAGTATAAGACCAATATAAACACTAAATATAAGATAAAGTGACCCTTATAATAAATTGGTCAATATCTAGTGGGTATGGAAGAATTTATAAAGAAATTTTCATGCTCTAACTCACCCCCCCCCCCCCCCTTAGTGTATCTAGACCCCTTTAGGACCTGAAAATTTTTTAAAGTTTCTATTCATAAAATCTAGAAAATGAAACTAAAACAATTAAATATATTTTTCCACTATAAAATAATAATAAATCCTAAAGAATAATGAACATAAAATATAATTTCATTTTTTCAATCTATTGTCGTATACATTTTTAATAATTAAATTTATAAAGATAATAAAAAAATTGTTCTTCGTAAATATAGATAAAGTGTTTCATGTAGTTAAGATACTGAGGAAGAGAATAAATATGATTCATGAAAATAACATAAATAGAGTCCAAGACCTATAAATCATAAACATCCATATTAGGAATTCAAATATTTAAAATCGTTCATTTTTCTTATTGATATAGATCGACATAATAGTATTCTGAAAAAAAGAATTATGGGGATAACCATAGATGATGATCTAAAGGTATATAAAGAAGAATTGTCTCAAAAATATATTACGATTTCGAATGAATCATTTAATGATGAAATGTATTCTACTATGATAAATTATACATGAATATCAACAAAATATAAAAAAAATCAAAATCATAATGGTTTTAAATGTGTTTTTAGAAACATGTATGAATCCAATGATAACATTCATTTTTTTAAAGATAGATTAGTAATCAAATATTTCAAAAAAATGTAATTGATTGTTTATTTTGAAACATATACTCATTTAGTACCAATTATGATAATGAGGAAATTATATTCTTTTAAATTCAATAAATCAATTTTAGGTTAATTAAATAGAAGTTAAAAATGTATTTTTAAATGGAAATCTAAGGAATGATAGGAAGTTTTTCTATATAACAAATTTAAAATAAATTAGTTAAATTAGTTAAATATATTTATGGTCTTAAGTAATCAAAAAACAAATGAGAATTTTGATTTGATTATTTTATCTAATGGATTTTAAGAAAACTATTTTGATAAAAGTAAATTTTTAATGTTTATAAAATAGTTATAATTTATTTTGTGTATCTATGTCAATGAAATATTAATTTCTAAAAACAAAATGATTGGTTTTAATGAGATGAATAAATATTTACCATGCAAGATTAAAATGAATAAAATTAGAATAATATATACTATATGAATTATTTATGAAAGAATACATACCGGGGGATATTATTTATGCCAGCATCATTATATATTGGATAGGTTTAATACATTTGATCACATTGGTTACAAAGATTAAAATAATCCATTTGAATATGTCAATAAGTTTTTAATTAATACAGACATAGTTATATCACAATATAAATATTCCAGTGGAATTTTTTCTTTAATGCATGGGATATAATTAATCAACTCAATATTGTATTTTTGGTCTACAGAATGCATTGATATTCTATTAATACAAGTGTGGATAGTTGTACATGTATAATTTGAATATTTTTACACTTAAATAGAGATAAGAGATTTGATTTTATTTTATAATTATTGACTTACTAAATTAAGTATGCACTAATTCATATTAAAATACTATCATGGGAGATTATAAATCCTAATTAGGATGGATATTTACTCCAACAAATTGTGTCAATTCTAGGGTATGAAATAAACATGCATTTCTCATTCGAGATTAGATTCATTATTTCATGCTTTATGAACTTGTATTGATGAAAAAATGAATCATAAACTTATCAATGAAATTTAGGTTATGTAAAATTCGAATTCATCTAATTTCCATTAATTATGTAAGTGTAGAAATAATGTCAAAATATTATAGTTTCACGTAAAATGTAGAGTCAAAAATTACTACTCTTAGTCATGATATGTGAGAAAATTATTATAAAATGGAACTATAATAATTTTTTATGTAAACCCATGTAAGAAACTTCTAGAACCATATATAAAATATATATGAAGGAATATTAATGTACCAATTAATTGATAAATTGTGGTAATACCCTTGAAATGAACTATTTAGTAAAAAAATGATCATACACTAGTGCAATACTCATTCCTATATCTTCTATAAATCTACCCAAGGTTTCTCATGTCATGTAAATAGAGATGAACACTACAATATAACACATATCAACTCAACAAAAATAATTATTAAAATATTTTAACCAACATAAACTCACTTCTATCATTGAGCACCTTTTAAGGAAAACCCCTTTCATAATAACATAAACAATATAATAATATCCTTGACACATGATCAATAAATGTTACAATAAAAAAATTCACTTATGAATCAAAAAGGGGATAAACTTGAAGGGTGTATAAAACACCACATATTAATATAATGGGAAAACATATTAAATATTACTTATTATAAAGAAATTTAATGGAATAACTTACAAGAATGGATGAAATTAGTGCGTGGAAGTCTAAATACACCACAAGAAAAAATAAAATCCCTTAAAGGGTCAATATAAACCCAAAATCATAAAAAATATTAGTTATAAATTCTTTCTAAAAGGTAAATCCATGTTGGATTAGGAATAGAAAGATATAATGTATAAAAATTTCCAAATGATATCATCAAATAAGAAATACGAGTGATGAGGAGGATAAAAAATAGCATACCTTAGATTGAAGAATGTATTCGCTTGAGTGAAATAAATATATTGCGCTCTAAAGCCTAGATTCATTCGAGATTTGGATTCTTTGATCCTTGATGCATTTGAGCTGTGGATTCATTAGAAACATGATTTGAGCTCGGATTCATCAAGGAGGAGTGCTAGTGGAAGGTGTATTATGGGGATATCTTGAGAAATCGTGATTGATTCATTCATAGTTAGGGTTTTAAAATAGATTGGGGACACTTTTATTAGTGATTTTAGAAAAGGACTATTAACGAAACCTTTTATTAGCCCTGAGTAAATAAGTGCTGATAAATATAGAGCTTTATCCAGGCCAAAATAGTAGCATTAATAAAATATATATGTTTATAACAATAAATAAATAAAATTGAAAATATATTGATATATTTATTTATTATAATTTCATAATTATTAAAATATATAATTAATTATTTATAATTATATAAATATTTTTAAAAAAATTATATTTTTTGTATTTATATTTATGAATATATAATTTTATAAATATAGTAAATATACATCTATAAATATATTAATATCATTATATATATATATATATAATTAAATATATATATATATATAGTAAATATATATAAATGTAAATATATTAATTGAATGCATTATTTAATGATATTTAATATAATTTTGTAATTATAAATATATTTATAACATTATATATATTTATATAAGTATATATTTTATTTAATAAATGTATACAAATAAAAATATAAATATAGTAGCTATATTCATCAATTCTATATTTTTATTATAATTTTATAATTATTCAAATATATTTATTATAATTTTATAATTATATAAATGTATGATTATGTAATTACATTCAAAGTGATATATATATATATCCTTGCATAAATTAATATAATTATATGTATATATATGTAATAAATATATATATAGTAAATATATTCATTTTTTAAATAAATTTATTATAATTTTATAGTTAATTGAATATATATAATTATTTATTTACAATTATATAAATATTTTTTCCAAAAAAAATATTTATATATTTATAATTATAGATATATAAATTCATAAATACTATAAATATATATTTATACATATATTTATTTATAAATATTTTCAAATATAATTTTAGTATTATTAATGAATATATAAACATAAATGCATTCATGTTAAAAATTGGTGATATTTAATAATTAAAAATTAGCACTCTTTAAAAATATTGAAAAAATGTATAATTTTTAATAATTAAATACATATTATTAAAAAAAATAAGTATATATATTGACATAAATATGAAAAAATATAAAAAATATTAAAACATAGTAAATAGGTATATATAAATAAATAATAGAAAATTATTATATTCAAAATAAAATAAAAAATATTAAAATTGAATTATTACATAACTCTAAAAAATTAACATTTCATTAATAAAATTAAAATTATATAAATAACGTTTATCAATTAAAGACATAATATATTTAATGTATCATGTAATAATGTAATTATAAAATGAATATTAAAATTGGTATAAATTACATAAATATTTTATGTATGTTTTTCTATATAAGATTTCATTAATTACATATATATTTGTGTCTATGTGTGTTATATATAAAAAATTGTTTATATGTATGTGAAATCTATATAGATCAAATTTGATATATGTTAAATTAAAAATATCAAAAGACATTCAATTATCTCCATTACATGATTCAATTGGACAGTATTTTTAATTCATTTTAATTTTTTGTTATAAACCATTCTTCAAAAAATATATGACTTATTTACTATAAATCGTAATTTTTTTGTATTATAAAAGTTCAATTTTATGAAATTTTATAAACAATCAAATATATTTATATTTAATATATTGTATTTATAAATGTTTATAATAAAAATATGTGTATTTGTGTATTAAATTTATTCATTTTTATCAATGATTATTTAATTAATAATACATTTAATATATTTATTAATTTACTCTTTTTAAATTTTTATTTTTATAATTTTTTCATTTTATTCATTTTGCATATATATATTTATATATTAAATATATACTATATATTAGTATTTATAATTTATAAAATTTATATAGTATATTAAAATTTCCTTTTTTATCAATATTTTTTTAATAAAAAAATGTTTACTTTAATTAATTTTTTTTAAATTTTTTTGATTATTTCGTTTTATTTAGGATATTTATCAGCTCTCAAAATAAAAGGTTTATTTATGGTACCTGTTAACAGTGTTAATAAATTTTTTTGATAATGATTACACTTTTTCAATGCTAAAAAAGAGATGATAAAAGCTTCCTTTTATGAGTGCTAAAAAAATTGCGGAAAAAAGGTTCCCATTATCAGTGCTTGTTTTAACACCGATAATGGGAATCGTTATTAGTGATTTTTTAGAACACTGTTAAAGGCCAATTTTTTAGTACAGTTAGAAAAAGAATATATTCTTACTATTAGTCCAAAAAAAATTATATTGGTTTCCTAATGATATAATTTTCTTCCAGGAAACTTAGTTTTTACTATGGATGTTCACATTATTCATCCCAATTATCAGAAAACTAGCCACATGATCATTAAAGAATTGTTTTGGTTATATTCCTAATTTCTAACTATATATTATTATTTTTATGGAATACATAATAGGATCCAACCCCACAGAACCTATGCCCGACTAGTAGTATGCCAACTATGGGATTTCAAGCCTACCACAAATAGGTCAGGGCTTGAGGTCTAGTTCTAAGAATGAATAAAAAATATGTGAGCCCTTAGCCTATAAAAACATATAACAGATATTTAATACAATATATATAATAAAAACATGAAATAAAATCAATATAAATTAATAATTTAATTATATAAAAATATATTCATGGACAATAGTTATACAAGACAACAACTCATAAGAAATCATGACAAATGGTCAATACACATGATAATGATAAAGATTACTATAAATATATGAAAAAGGAACATCTTATCCTTGATAAATGAAATCTTAGAAATAGCCCACTTCTAGAAACTACATCTATAGAGTACCACCATGTTCCACCAAGCATCATATCTACATAAAGAACTCGTGATCCACAACAACTAAAAGCTTCTTCAAACAATGTGTTCTTTACTTAAACACAACACATGTTATATCAAGTCTAATTCTAGGGTGTGTATAAATATACCCAAATGGACACACTAACATGATAAAGGAAGGATAAATCAAAAATTAAACTCAAAATACATAATACGAAGGGTTCAGAGATATGGTATGAAGAACCCATAATTTTTTTTAATGAAATGAGCATGTAATATCAAGTATGTCATTAATCATCATAGTTCAACTCTATTGAGTTTGGATGCTGAAAGGAACATGAATTAATAAAATCACAAAAAAACTTAAGTTTAAAAATATCCTCACTTTGACTTCGTCCCTCAGTAGTTGTAATGGGGGACCTACACTATATTGAAGAGTATATATCAATCAAGGGGTTATTGGACCCTGTGGGGACCCACACCTCATCATGTGGTATGTTCAATGACTGATGATGTTGCCTGATTCATAATTTGATAACCCCCATGATGAAACTAAAGGGTTTTGTCATCTAAACTCAGTATTAAGATGACACACAACCTTGACTTGGTCTTCTATCGAGGGGCTATCAACCCTGTGTCTTTTTAATTATCTCGCTCATTCCTCGCATCATCTCTACAAAGCTAAATAACTCTATCCGTATAAAATTATTGAAAACAATATCCTATAAGATTAAGATATAGACACCATGATTTTATCCATCAATAAAGAATAATAATGTTCTTCTCATGAATCCAAAACATAAACATAGGTAAAATGACATGAAAAAATGACAAACTTTTTAGTATATGGCATTTACACTTATGTACACTATGTATAGGCCTCAAAAATATATGAGCACCTTCTATGAAGAGTTAGTTCATGTGGATTTAAAATACATGGAATTTATGGTTAGGGTGCACAAATAATATTTCTAAGGGATTCACAAGATGTGTATGTCTGATATACTAAGCTTTGTTGTCTTGTGATACATTAATTATAATTTAACAACACATGATGTGTGTAACGTTTTGGATATCAGTTGTCATTTACTTCTGAATTTCATATCATGTATTGAAAGTTACAACACTCTTCTTAATATTTTTTCACCTTAAATGATATCTTAATCTAGAGTTCCCATTGATAATAATAATGAAATAACTTTATTATTATCCAAATTATACGAACCCATAATATCATAATTTTTTCAATAAGAATAATATATAGAATTATCATTTACTTTTAGTTAAACAGTGACATAGAAAATTCATTTCATTCAAGGGATTCAAACTCATTATTATCATTATTCTTTCAAAATACACAATAAGTGGTTAAATTATTATTCATTTAATAATAATTTACATTATCATCCTTAATTATTCCTACACTCAAATAAATTTTTATCAACACACATATTTCAATTTATGAAAAGTAGTATAAAAAATAATTAATATTTTAATAAAAACAATAATATTATTGTTATTGTTATTACTTTTACTAAATTATATTTATTTTAATAATAATAGTAAATTCATTTATTTTTTAAAAAACTTTTTTAATGTTCATTTAATTTAAAACTATTTTATTTTTTCACATTTTTTTAAAAAAATTAATTGAAACATTTTTTAACATTTAATGCTAACAATAATTTTTTTTGATTGAATGTTTTATCAATTCAAACATTAAACATTTTTCAATATTTATCATTTAAATGGAAAAAATTTTAAGAATTTTTCACTTAATACCCATGTTTCAAACATTCACGTTTTTCATATCAATTTATGAATCTAGTATTCTCCCACCATTTATAAGTAAACTCTTTTAAATATATATTATTTTTATTTATACATATATATTTATTTATTTATTCGTCATTTGGTCGATCATAAAAATTTCCATATTTTAGGCATATATTTAGTTCAGCCTCAACTAAAACAAGGTCTTCTAGGACAAAACCAAAATCAAAAGATGTTAAATAATATATTATGGTCAAACTAGTATATTTTTAAAAATAAGTCAAAATAAAAATATTTATTTTTTACTATTTCATGAATAATAAATCACCAATAAATCAAAAACATATATTACAAAATATTCATAATATAAATATTCTGAATTCCCATCCCATTATCTCCAATAGATAATTTTTTATTTAAATATGGGAAATGTAATGGTCATATGAAAAATGAGATGGGATGAATAATCATGAGTCCAACCTCTTCTCATAATCAGTGATGCTTCATTATTTGATGATCGTCGATTTTTGGTTCATCATTATTGGTTCATTAATCTATCCAACACCTATTTGATAAAACATATTCACCATTTATGATCAATCTCATATCCCCATTCAATATAATTAGTAATGAGAGAAGAGACCAAAGATGGATAGAATATGAATTTGGAAAAATTATGATTTTATATTATCACTTCAAGGTTAAATAGTATTTTATTTAAAGATCTCAAGAACATATATTCTAGAACATAAAACCTACAAAAATTACATACACCTCACATAGCTAAAACACCATATTCCCAAAACAACTATGGTGTTACAATATTCATCTCAAGCTACATCTATAAGGTATAACTACTCTCTCACATTAAATAAATATTAGAAATTACATAAAATAATCCATCTCCAAAAATCAAAAAACATCATCTAATGTTTAAAAATTATACCTCTAGATGAAAATAAAAAATTGAAAATTTTACCTACATCATTTTATATTGTGAAATTACAATTTTTCAAATTTATGGACCTAGGAAATCAAAACTAAAAAATATGCTATGTTTCACCGATGGAAATTTTTTCCACTACATCTTACTTATCATTAAAAAAAGTTAATCTGTTAAATGGAAGTAACCAAATATACTAAAATGATAATCTCTACAAAACATTATGCTGGAAAACAAATTCAATCACAAACAGACATAAGTCACATCTAGAGGTTTCATATCTTAGAGAACCAAGGACACAACTATAATTGGAAACATTATTCGCCTTCACATTGGAATTTATTAACTTGAATATATTCCAAAAAAGGATATAGTAAAATAATGATCTTGTGGTATAAAAAATAGACATAGATTCCATAACAAATCCCCTTACAATCTTATAATGATTCATCAATAATGGAACTGACTAAGGGAGAATTGTGCTCCGTGTCAATTAAAAGAAACCCAAGATCCATTTCACAAAAACTACTGATCCATATCAAACCCTTTTCTAGGGTGATTCAACTAAACATTCTACACTTCATATAAAACACTTCACATGGAGACTCTTCTTGGGGTATGTTTTAATTTCTCATCATCACCTGAAAAGGAATACCAATTAATATTGCCAGTACTAAGCTTATGAGAATTAACAAACCTGATGATTATAATTTTTATAACCATTAAAAAAAGAAATGTATTCATACCATGATTATTAAAAACACTAGATTCGCTTAAAAGTCACATGGTTTGGTGACAGTAATTGTTCATGAAAATTACTTTAATAAACATAAAGATAAAAATCCAACCATATTAATTTTTTATTCAAAATACCATAATCTATTTGATTACTCATTCTAACACAATTCAAAGAGAAAAATCCTAACAATTTTTGTAGTTCTACTTTGTCAGCTCTAGACCCCAGGATGACACCTTCCGAACTCAAGTGAATAAAAACACAACCCTTTGAGAAATATCCTTCAATATTAAAATAACTTTTAACTTAATGAACACCAAAACATAGATAAAACCTCACTACTAAGGTTTTATTACCTACTAGGAAACCCTAATTTGATCTTCTCATCATCAAACTAAATATGGGTCTTAGCTAAAAACTATTGTCTAACCATGATGTGATATGGTGTACTCCCCACCTTTTGTAGAAATTTATATTTGTGCTTCATTCAATAACCTAATATAATGTAATCATATAATTGATGATCCAATATTATACCATTTCCACTTGTTGATATATGAGGGCCATCAACATGGGTGAGAGACATAAATTTTATTCCTAATCCACCAAAACCGATTATTATGAGTCCATATACAATAAAATTCATAGAGAATAAAATTTATTATTATAGAAATTAGATACCATGACCCTATTTCTTCACTCTAATCATATATGGAATCAGATCCTTGAACTTGAAATAAATTAACTAGTTTACCACCATCTCGAATTTCTTGTTGGAAGGAATGGATTTCTTAAATATATAACTCACACCTCTTAATTTTTCAGAACTATTGGTGTAATAAAAGATAATAAAAAACATCCCCAAGTCACTCAATATTCTAGCTCTGTTTTAGTTTAGATGATGGTGGAACTAGTAATGACTGTCAATAATGATCAATATGATATATAATTATATAAATTAATTCCTTAATTCATAAAAAATAATCATAATTTTATAATTTTCCTATTGTTTCCCACATAATATCATTCTAATAAAACCTAATATGTTAAAAAAAATATAGCTATACAATACTTATAGGAACTGTTAGAAGAAGAGGTCACATTGAGATAATGTAAATATTTCTCAAATAGGTATATCAACATAGTGATAGCTCCAAATAGTTTGTCAATGATTTTTTATAAAATATAGAAGATATATGTACTGCCTTGAATTTTAGATTGTTGGCAAACCGAGATGAATTCTCCAACTGGTAGATGGTCAACTATAATAACTGGAAATATGGCACTAATCATTGACAAAAACCATAAAATGATCTGAAAAAATCCATGAAACAAAATGGGTGGTGAAACAGGGTATCATACTATCAATTTGTACTCTCACAAAAAAAATCTTCCTCAGTTGAGGAAAAAATTACATTTGTATATATTATGAACAAAATATGATCACCATCAATAGGATTCAAAAACAATAATGGTTAGGACATGAGTTTAAATGGAATCAACTACCCTAAAAAACAACAACAATATGAGTAAATGGATCTATCCAACATTAAAGAGTATAATTGTTTTTGAAGAAGTCACAAATCATTCCTTAAACCTTGTCAATTACTTCCTATATATATTCATTTATCATAAAAAACAATTTACATTCTAGCTATCAACATTCTGGTTTAGTTGGGGATTACATAATGGTTTTCCATGGACATAATTCATATAGTTGATTCCCTCTACTTGTTTACAGACCACTAACTATTCTACTAATATTTCTTCTTAAAAGGATGATAACACATGCATTAGTAAAATATCTAATCCCAAGGTTTTCTTTAACATGGAGACTAGAACATGAAACAACTCTGGCTAATCATAGGGTAGTTCTATCCTCTTTCGATCTAAGGTACACTTGTAATAGATAATATCCAACTACTTGTTATTTTTATAAGTATACAGTATATGTGGGGAATGAAAAAATACATATCCTATAACTCAAATATTTTTCCAATGACCTCATTACAACTCTTCATTAAAGAATAAATCAATAAAGGATTATTCCCAAGGTGTATCCCATATATTAACCTCATCCTCCACTTGGAAATGTCTATGATACCAATAATATATTCTAGATCCATCAAAACTCATAACATCGTTAACATTATTAGAGTGAACTTCCTAAATAATTTCACAAACTCCAATAATGATAGGTTTATATAATTGTGAGTCTTAGTAGACATCAAAAAATAACTCAAAACATCAGTATGGTTAAATATAATGAAATATCCACTACCTTGCCAGCTTGTGTCTAAACTAGATGAGAAACATAGGTCTCAAACTCTTTCAAACTCCTTATCACCTAATAAACCATATTTCATCATAAATATATTAGGATTTTGTTTCATGGATGCATATAGTTTATTAAATCTATAAGTACGATTGGGTGACCCATTGGTAAGTAACATCAACTTGATAAATAAGGGATCCAATTTAAAGGAATATTCATCCTTAGGATTCTAGGAAGAGATTCCACTAAATCGAATCTCAAAATAAATTCCTTTTTATTATATTGAAAAGCGATGACAGGCTCAAATAATATCACAATCATGTCACATGCATTCCTTGAATATGATATAAATATTATAAGATAACATTGCATATTATATGGGAGGAACCTTTGGTTCGTGGAGAATATCTTGGTGAGGTAACTGGGGAAGGATATTTAGACACAAAAAATAGTACTGTCTGATCCATATACCAACTTAAAAATACCCCGATCTTGATTCAATTAAGTAATAGGATGAATAATGGGTTATTGATGTCCTGGAGAAAGGATATGTTGGTTACTATGCATATTCTAGTCTCCCTGGTCTAGAAATAAAACTCAATAATCCCTTAACAACACTACCCTAAATTCACAATCCAATATTTATAAGAATACTAACACCGAACTCCATCCCGACTGCACAAATTGAAGGAATACCATTTTCACTTGGCCTGAACCCCAAGGACCCCTCTTAAAGAAGTGGTAATATGAGTGTGCTACCACTATCTTGATTCAATAGTCATGTTGTTAGAATCTATCACCAAGAAGGCATAAAAATACATTGCATTCTTTTTCATATAGTAACATGATAAATATATGTAATAAAAACAGATAATATAAAAAGAAACCACCATTAATATGAATTAATAAATAAACTATATAAAAATGGATGTATTTAATGTTATTATAAAACCCCCACCTTATAAGAATCCTTGAAAAATAATCAATACACAAGATGATGCTACATAGTATAATAAATAAATGAAAAGGGACCATTTTATACTCACCACAATAAATCTTGGTAATTGTTCCACCATGCACCACCAAGAAAATTATCCACATAAATAACTCCATCTCTAGGACTGATGATACAATCTATGAACTATGTGTCATCCGCAAAAACAAAACACGTGTGAGAATGAGACCTGAGTAGGGGTGAGATAAATATACATAGTACGATTCTCCCAAAAACATAAAGGAAATAAACAACATAAAATCAAATAAAGCTAAAGAAAATGATGGACCTCACGATAAGGTATGAAGAATTATAATATTATTTAAATAAATATATAACCAAGGTCTTGTAATTAATCAATGGTCGTATTTCATCTCCACTAAGGTCACACATTGAACAGATCCTAAATTACACAATGAAATGGAAAAAATTAAAGTACTTAAACAACCTCACATAAAAATCATCATAAAATAGTATTAATATGGTTACTACACCTCACAAAGGAGTGTTCATCAATTGATGAAGTGTCAACCCCTATGTAATATTTTCCACTCACTATGTGGTATGTGCAACGGTTGAGGGGGTAACTTACTGTATCTGTTGGTGATCCACACAAAAATAATAATGGGGATACCAAATATACTATGTATATAAATGTTATATTCCTTAGTGTTGGTATTCTATCAAGGGGGTTAGTAACCTTATTTATATTATAGCTACCTTTCCCAAACTCATCATTATCCCAAAAAATATTTGATTTATTTACCCATCCCAAATTCCTCAGAAAAATACCCTAGAAAATTAATAGGAACACATCATCACGTATAAATTGAAGAACACTCTGAATGGTCTGATAATGTTTCCAAAATTGACACTCTAGAGAGAGAACACAAACAATATGAACAAAGACCACTATAGGACAAGTACATTGATGTGCATAGCGTGTAGGACTCACTAATTACTGAACTCCTCTAATCACATTCTAATTTTTATAGAGTCGAAAAACCTTACCTGTTTCACAGTGGTATATGGAATGTGGGACTAGTGCCTTCAACATGCATTTATTCTAGAAACATGGAGTCATGTCATCCTGAAAAATAGGATTTTTTATTTAAGGATACATGATGTGTGTAATGCTTTGAACATCAGTCGACGTGTTCTAACCAATCATAAGTGATGTCATTGATGTCAAAACAATATTTTTAATTTGTGTCTACATTAGTTAATGTCATAATCTAGAGTCCTCAATGATTATAATAATAATAAAATTGTGTTACTATTATATAAAATATAATAACATATAATGCTATTTTTTATTCCATCATAACGACATACTTAATTATATTGTATTTTTACCCCAACGGTTACCAATAAAAGGCATTCCATGCAATGGAGTCAAACTATTTATTTTCATAATTCTTTCTAAATACCTAACAAATAAATGGAATAATTATTATTAATTTAATAATAATTTACTCTCACATCCATAATTATTTATATACAAAAATAATTTTTTATCACCACAAATATGTTAATTCATACAATATAATAATAATAATAATATAATTATAATTATATATTTTACATTTAATAATAATAGAATAAATCAATATAATTTAAACGAATTTTTTAAAAAAGATTCAAAATTTAATTTATTTTTCATTATTTATTTTTTTTCATTTTCCTTTAAAATTTACTAGTTAAAATGTTTTGAAACATTTAAAAAAAGATTTTCTTGTTCAAAACATATCAATTCAATATACAATTTTTGACCTTTATCATTTAATTTAAAAAGTTTCTTTTGAATGATTTATCATTTGATAAATTTTTTTAAAACATTCATGTATTTCTTATTAGTTCAATTTTTTCCCATCTCCAACCATTTACAAGTTAGTTATTTTAATTATATATATTTTTTATTTTTTTCTAAATAAATAAATAAATTTCCCGAATCTGAACAATCTTTAAAAAAATAAATTTTTCGGTATAGATTAATTTTTTTCTAAAAATAAATTTTTCATATTTTATGAAAACAAAGTCAAAAAAAATGAATGAAAAGTTATGGCCAAACTAGGTCATTCATAAAATATAACATGAATTTTATAGTTGTTTTTCTGTCTCATTAGTGAAAAAACACATCATTGTATTTCTCTCATTGATATGATTTTTTATGATGTATATTTCATAGGTAAATCTTAATTGAATAAAAAATGAATTTTCAATCAGAATCATATTTCATGGGAATTCGACGTGTCAAGGATGTTTCCGGAAAAGGGATTAAATCTTCATAACATATTTAATCACAATACGTAAAGTTATCTATTAGTATAAATGATCAATGTACCCCCATAATTTGTAAAATATTATAAATAATTTCAATATTAATGAAATAGGTTTTTAAATTTTCAAAGATCTAAATTTCTCATTTATTGAGTCAAGATAAATAAAACACATTTAAATCATAAGAAACTATTAAAAAAATATTCTAAATATAAATATTTTCAATTCCTATGTCATTATAACCATTATATGATTGATAATTATATATTGGGAGAATGAATCTTCTGTTATAAAATAATGATAAATTATAGATTAGGAGTCCTACCATGTGGTGTAATCACTAAAGTATTATTATTTTATCATCATCAATTTGTTGTTCATCATTATCGGATTGCGAATCTGTCATCGCCTCGTTGAACACACATCTTCACCGCCATTGGTAAACTCTCCTTTATATATTCTCACTTTTTTGAAATGAGTGAAGAGTAATAATATTTAGAGAACTAATCTTTTTGGATAAAATGATTTTACATTTTCACATCTAGTTCAATTACGCATTTATTTAAATAAATGAATGTACTTGGACTATAACTCAAGAAAAAAAATTAACTTACACCTTTCCTCGAAAAAACACCCATTATTCACATAACCAGGGTGTAAACTGTTTTATATGGGGATCCATAACTATTTTATCACACCTAATAAATATTTATTTAATTATTAAATATTAAATTTTACTAAAAAACCATCCTTCTTGAATAATCACAAAACTTATAATAATGTGTAAACAACATACCTTGGGGAAAATAAAATAATTAGAAAATTATTTTGAGGTTTTTGACAATTTTCATGTTACTATTTTACATTTTTTATTGATGTGGAACATCAAAAATAAAAAATGAGCTAATCCATCCTAATGAAAAATCTATGTTTCTATAAAATTGAGTTTTAAAATTCAATGAAAGAGATATAAAAAATTTACTCAGGTGTTTGAATGATTAAAAAAATTCAATTAGAAATCATTACACATACTATAGTGATTCCAATTCTTGACTTCATCTTATTAGAAGACACATACCTAATTTCGGTCTCCCCCCCATTTAGGTTTCACATTTTCACAGTGTGATAAACAAAACTAAATTACTATGATTGAGAGACACCACCAATGATGGTTTCCTTCTAAATCCAAAGATAAAAAAGTTAGTTACTTTTTACCAACACAGTATAATCAATATAGATGAGGAAAATAATTTTCTCAATGATCACAGGATATAGGAAATTCCCAAAATATAAATACCAAAGTTTTATATGTTAATAAATATGCAACAACATTATAACCTATATGATTCTACTATTATATCCAATTAATTAGTACAATATCTATTATAAACTATTATTTATATTCCAATGGCATTTGGGTCTTCCTTTTTCATCGATAATTCAATTAATATAACCATTAAATGTTTCCCAAAACACTGTATCAATAATAAGTCTTTGTATATTTTTACCATGAGGTCTTATAATTCCTTATCTTCATACATTGAAAATTAATAGTGATCTCTTCGATACAAAAGAAATTAAAATTAGATGTGAAGATTGTTCTACAGAATCACAACATCCATTATTAGGCTTATAATGATTCGTATTCTTATCATAAATACAACTTTAACAATAACTAAAATAATTATAAAACATTGAGACGGCATCACACAATCTATATGTTGTATATAAGATTGATTCTACCCTCATAGTCTCTTTATGAATTTTTTATAAGATGTTCATCTAAACCAAAACACTATTTATTTCAGGTTTGGATGAAGAGAACTTCTGAAGTATTCATCCTTCCATAATTTAGTAGATAACATATCCTTTGAAAATGGGAAAAAAATAAATTAAATGATGCAATACTCCTTTACTGTCTAATCACATTTTTATGGAATCATAAATTCCATTATCTTATCTACTTTTACATTCTATTGAAAATTTAACAATATAAACATCATCCTTAAATATTCATAAGACTTTTATTTAAGTTACTAATATTGAAGGATATCTTACCATAATTCCATAATTTATGACTAAAATGTGATAAAAATGGCATTAACTTTGAATGATTCAAGAGTTCCTTAGAAATTAATGTTTTCTTCTATCCACTTAATACATCTGACTTTCTATTATGTAATTGGATAACCTCATTTAATGGGTGATTTTTTATTTAATAACCCTAATACATGTTTCAAATATCAAAATGGGTTTGACTTGGACACTCTACCTCATTATTCAAAAAGTTAAATGTTTGGATGGACAATTTCTAGGTCATTGGAATTACTGATCCTTGATACATTACTTCTAATGTTATACCAATAATTTAATGATGTGATTCTTGGAGGAATATTCTTAAATAATAAAAAATATCAAACCCAGTAAAAATATATCAATCCTCAAAGTACAAAATACAATTATAAAATAATTATATAATATAAATATTTAAATATTATTTTATTTATATCATAATTTTATCCAATGACTATAATAAAACCCATTCCATTAAAAACCCATTATATAGTAAAAATATTACATAAAATTAAAAAATAAATTATTACATTTAAAACAACTGAAAAAGGCACACAAAATTGGGAAGAATGTAATTTTACCTTATACATTGATGTTTAGCTTTATTACATTATCCAATATATATTTAAAATATATTATGATGTCTAGAAACCCCTAAAGTTCAATATTTGAAGAACCATTGAATGTAAAAATATCATATTCATTTTAATGTCATTTTTCTAAAACCTCATTATAATTGTCAAAACATTTTATAAGTTTATCTATACCCTAAAATTAGTTTCTTATTTTGAAAAAACAAAAAACCCAACATAAAATATTTATCTTGATAAAACTAAATAATATGAATTCATTTTAAAAGTCACTCCAATTTATCTCAACTAAGATATAAAAATTAATATAATTAAATTAAAATCATAAAGATTCCAAATATCATAAATTTTAATGATTTGCATAGTTATGTGGTCTTATATAATGGCTCCCAAAACAATGATTTAAAAGTGGAAACCTTACTAAATTGAACCAGAAACATGTACATGGTATATACATCATTTGAGGAACAATATAAAATTACCCTGCACAATTTCCCCACTTCAACTTTAAAACATTCAATTTTCACAAAACTATATTATAAAATCTCCATATAATTTATCATGATAGTAAATGAAATTAAAATATCCCAAAATAATTTCAAAAAATCTCAGATCCATAACAAAATTCCCAACTACACTTGTTAACTCAATTCCTGGAATAATGGATATGATACCATTTTGTAATGGACTAACATGGTTAAACCTTATTGGACACCCAATTCAATTTTCCAAAAGTTCTAAAGTGATTTACCGGTTTCCATGGGCTGGAAACCAACTAGGGATGTCAAAAAATATATTTGGGATTATTTCAGAATCTAAATATATATATAATTAGATACTAAATTCAATAAATAATATATCATGAAGTATCCATATGTTGTTCATATATTATATGTAAATTATGATTTCGTGAATATTAAATATACCAAAATAGCGTAACAAATGTAAAATGATAAAAAAATATCAACCAAACATCATAAAAAGTATAAAACATATACAATATGGCATAATAAAAGACACAAAAATATAAAGGAAGATACAAATGGTTGATTAAAGATACTCCCCAAATATCAAGAATTCCTAAAACACCAGTCAAAACATGTCTGTAGGACCCACGTTCACCACCATGTCCCAATTTCTAAAATCTACTAGATTAAAAAAAATGTTGGACACATTATCCAAAAACTATTTTCTTGTAAAAGACAATGTGACTACAAACACACCAAAGTCTCTTTCTATGTGTGTGTGTGGTGAATGGTTTAATTATCAATAATATACAACTAATAATCTTTACTTTTACTTTTATAGGATAAATATACAATTATCTATAGATATTAATGTGCATAAGATGGTATTATTATTTTTTATATTAATAAAATTTAAAAAAAACTTACAAAAACCTTGCTATTAAAAAGATACTTTAATTTCTAGGAAATAGAAATAATGTTTATTCTAACTATTTGAAATAACATTTAATGAAAGTGGATGATAAATGAAATTAAGTATAATATGAGTGTTCAAAAAATTTATACAATTATTAATAAATGCTAGTTTATTAAAATGAAATTTCATTCATAACTTCATCTTTTGATATACCCATATTTTCTTCTCAAGATAAAAAAATAAGAAAATGGAGTGATTAATTATAAAAGTAACACCATGTAAACAACCAAGAAAGAAATAACTATGGATAATGCATATCACATTGAATAAAATCTATGAAAAACCAAATACATCAACAGTATAAAAAACCACACTAAACCAATGAAAAAAATAACTAACATTTCAAGAATAACATGACATAAAAAATTCAATATCATTCGCATCATGGGAAAAAATTTAAAGCTCGAGTGGGATCATCAACTAGCATATGAATAATTACAAATAAATTTGAAGGAGATATTCCTTAAATCCATTATTTATATGATTCATTTTAACTATATCATAAGAGATAGTATATGTAAACCGTAAGGCATTTTATTAGATATTGTGTCAATACCTTTGGCTAATCACAGTAAATAATTTTGATATATAGTATTAAATCAATCATAATATTCAATTTTATTTTTATCCTAGGAATAATAGGAAAATATAAAGATAATAATTATCATTTTGTAATCATCTATGAATGATTACCATTTTAAAATCACATTTCATATGACTAATCTTTTGGGATAAATAAACTAGCCTAAGGGGTTTTAAGGATATACAACTATGTCATTACTCCAAAATTCCTAATATTTAATTTGAAGATATAGATACAAAGTGAACGTATATAGTTAATTTAAAATTTTTATGTTCCATGAGATTTTTTTTGAGAATTCCACGACTACTCTGGATTCTACTAATGTTATATTCTTCCTTCTCCTTTCACCTTGAGAGGAACTAACATATCTTGGGAGTGGAGAGGGTCAGTCCCATAATATGGGTGATTAAATTGAAACCCTTGTATATATAACAATATATGGAGTCCTTCAATAGAAAATCATAAAAAAATTATCAAGTTCATGTTTGAAGAATTTTGTAGTGGTTATCTTCATTGTAAGGTACATGTTTTCTTCATTTATATCCCATATATGATTCATATTTCTAGTATGGTATATAATGGGATTAATGGTTTATAGTGTCTTCTATTACCTTAAATGAGTGTCTTTGAATCCCTATAAACCCATCAGTGGTATTAGATATTGACCATGTTAATTTTATTCTAGAAATCATGGTTTAAAATGATGAAACTTGTTTATCATTTTGAATTCAAATTATATATAGTCAAATACACTTCAGACTTTGTTTGACAGCTAGTCAAATGATATGTAATACCATTGACTGTGATTTGGTCACACAATATGATATATAATATCATATATGGTGACACATTATGATCCTTAAATTTATCATTATTCCATAGTTTTTTATATTACCTAATATAAGGTATAATGGAATTTGTTTCATGTAATAGCACAAAGCATCGTAGTGCCTTAGCGATACAATGTGTATCATAAAAAATGACTCCTAAGAGAAAAAAGGTTATATTGTAGATGATTATTATATGTTATAAAATATTATAGATAATAGTATCGAGTGTAGATCATGTGATACAATATATATGAAAATAATAATTTTTCTATTTTTCTATTTTGATAAAATTATATGTTCTATAAAATGTATTAAAACAAAGATAAATCTATTTTGGGATTTTAATTTATTTCATAAAATACATATAAACGAATTAATTATAATTTTTTAATTAGTTGATTGAAATTTTAGGAAATATTTGTTAAATGAAAGTCAGATTATACTGATTTATAATATTAAAAAAGTCAAATTATTAGAATGACACATATAAACTATTTATAAAGAAATTATCATTTAAATTTATATATTGTTTATAATATAAAAAGGAAGACGTAATATTATGTAATTTATATTCAATATAATTAATTTTTAATATTAAATAATTTGAATTACTCAAACTAAATGTCAATATTTGATGAATTATTCAATCCATATCAAAAATAGTGTTGATAGTCCATCAATGTTTATAAAATAAATATGTGATATTTTGAATATTTATATAATATATATGAATAATTTATATATATATATATATATATATAATTTTTGTAATAGATAAAATATATTTAGTGAAAATTACATATAAATGATAATAAGAAATAGTCTATTTTTCGGAATAAATGAAAAATTATTTATATGATTATGAAATGTCCATAATGCCTAGATAAGTTATAATGTGTTTATAATTGGTTTATTTTTGAGTTTTTCATAATTATTATTCTCAAGTAGACATATATGAATTAGTCTTTTATTTTATTTACTCCACTATTTATTCATGAATATCATTTTTATATTATTAATCAATGTATATTATAGTTTAAATTGGTAAAAATTCTTATATAATTTTTCATATATTCATCTAAGGAATTGTTATGTATGATAATTGATTTCGTTTTCTTCTACCTTATCATTAGTATGCATTGGAAAATATTCTATAATTAAGAATTCATTTATAATTTTTACATATTATGTATTCAAAATATGATGTAATTAATGTCTCCCTTGAATAAAGTATCCATGGTTTTAGGGACTTTGGGTCGGACTACCCAAGACCCCATGGAATTACGTTTTATCTAGAAAGGGGGGTATGGATATATATCCCTATAAATTTAGTCTAATTGTAATTTTGGATTTAATTTGATTATAATACTATATAAGAATGGGTTTCAAGTACCCTATTCATCAAATTCATTTGGATAAATATTAATATAGATAGATTTTAATTCGGGTTAGTAACAAAAGTTGTGAGTTTTTTAAGGGGTTTCCCATTAATATTGTTTAACAATATTCATATGGAAGAAGGAATAGGATTCTAAAATAAGTCACTAGAATAATGAAAATACGTAATGGGAATACATGAGATAGGATGGTGAAATTAAATAAGACCTCGATTATTAGGTCAGGTAGGTCATTAATATGATCATTTTACCATAGGAATTGATTCAAGTTTATCAATACGATGGGTTTAATAAAGAGTGATCCACTCAATCATCCAAGAGTAATATATGATATTATTAAGATGATTACATAATTAAATAATTAATTGTTTATATAAACTCCAGATAAGTCACATTTCTTTATGAATTAAATACAATGGGCCACTAATGGACATTATATATTTTAAAAAGGGATATTATTTTAATGGGAATGATTTAAAAAACATAATTTTTAATTGATTTTAAAAAATAATAATCATGTGTAAAAATATTGTTCTATATTTATAAAAGAATAAATAACATCCAACATAACTTTTAGGTCAACCCTAGAAAAAGGAGCATCCTGATGTAAGTATTTTCTTATACTGGTTCAAAAACATAAGAATCCTAACAAGGTATAAAATCTATATTTTTCAAGAAATTATTCCTAAGAAAACATCTATTGAAGTTGTTTTACTATTTCCAAAGGATAAGTGGAACATTATTATCTACTCTTATACTCAATATGATTGAATATTTTAATCACTTAGAGAGGTTGTAGGTTTCTTTAGTGCTTGTTCTGGAAATAAAAGTCATTTTATTTTCATCATTAGAAATGCTACATAAATGAGAATATGTTCATCAATTGTTTAACCAATTTTGATAAAATATGGATGAATGTTGAACTAATACATATGATGTATATGTTTTAGTAATTTATTGAAAATTAATGTGGGTAAAATTTTAATGCCTAAAAATAAAAGTCATTTATGGAGTCTAATAATGTTTATTCATATATCTGGCCAAGTTAATTGAAATAAAAATGAAAGATTTATGAATTATGGTAATATTTTTATACGATGTAATATTCATGGATACCTTAATTAGATTCATAAACTCCTTGGATATTAATTATCTGGTATCAATGCTATAGAATTCAATTTTTCAATTTTTTTAAGGTATATGACAACAACTATATGTTTTATAAGTGATGTAAATTTATTAGAGTTCATAATAGTTGTAATAATGGATAAATCTTGTAGTTTAAATTCAAATGATTAAACAAACGATTGTTAAATCATATATTTTAATGTAATGTAATATATCAAGATCAGATAGATATTAAAAAACGATTTGTACAGTTATATCTTTTTCCTTATGTGGTAAGATTGTTTCCTGACAAAGGTTTATTATAAACAATTTGAGATGATGGATTCAATAGACATAATTTATGATAAATTATAATATATAAAATTTTATTAATATAAAATATGGATAAAAAAATTTCAAGTATGATTGTTTTTATAAATATGTTTTTTAAAATATAATGGATTTTATCCAACCATCAATATCATATTTCAAAAAATAGAATTATATTTTTATAAAAATTCTTCAAAGATAAAAAATTAAAAATAAAATATAGAAAAATGGTTTATTTGTTAAATATTTACCACTGAATGGAATAAGAAATATTTTTTAAACATAATCATTTTGTCTCTCATGTAATTTAATTTTGAAAATAATATAATTTCTAAGATGATAGTGGGTCTATATTTGGGCTTTGATAATTTAAGATCTTCATATTTCGGAATCCATCCTTTTGTGTTCATTTGAGCATTGGATGTGTTCTAGAGATAAGGGTGGATTTTATGTTATTATAAAGTACACCATATTATGGTTCAAAATACTATCTGTTTTTACACTATGTCGTCGTAGGAACCGTGATTATGATCAATGTTCTGGGATAAAATTTTTAATGGAATGTTATTATTCAGTATTTTAATTTCATAACATCTATATCTCTTATGATTGTTTTTTAATAATATCCCTTAACCAATATAAACCCATTGGCCTCACACCTTCCTCTAGTCATGCCTCTTGAGTGCCTAAAACATGGGTCATCTAGATAGATGATTTTGGGTCATGTTACTCTCCCATTATCCTCTTTTCCTCTTCATTCCACTTTCTTCCATTAATTTAATCCTTGTATATAGGTGTGGTTAATGATGGATTTATAGAAATAGGTTTTGGAATATCTTCCATTAATTTTGGTGGTAGTTGATACTTGATCGTCCATTCTTACCTAGAGATTGATGAAATTTTAAATTGAGGTCTGGGGATTTGTTTCATATCTTATTTTATGTCATATTATGATGTTTTAATACATTATATCATTGGGTAATTATAGAATTATCCCAAATTAATAATTAAGTATAATTAATGAATATATTCATGGTTTGGGTTATTAAAACTACAAGTGTTTACGTCATATTATCGGTTGACCTCCTGATTTTATATATAGTGTGTTGTGATTTATTTATGATATGGTTTATCATATTTTTTATTCATGGGAATTTGATATGGAAAATAATATTTTTAAGTATTGATGACTAAATAATAATGATACATATGAAATTATTTTTTATTCATTATAATTCATGGAATTACAAGTTATTTTTGATGAATTTTTATACAGTTTATGGTTATTGATAGATGATGCCATAGGTTTCCAATTCTTTAAAAATGTGATTGAAAGGCGCTGTTGTGGGCTCTTTCAAATGATATTGTTTCTTTACTAAGTGCAGCACAGTGGCTAACCGAGGTCGTTCTCTTGAGGAGGAATTAGTTTAACAACCCTTAGAAGGCTTGAACAAACCAAAAAAAAGAAACAAAATGATAAAAGATGGGGGTGGTTTGATTGAAAGACTTTTAGAACACGAAACAAAACAATCAAGGCAATCAAGGAGTAAAAGACAATCACGAACACTGTTTCTTTAAAAGCACTACTATGAGAAGTCGTAGACAATATAATCTACCCCATCACCATTCTTTAATAATTATCCCATATGATTATAATTCATTAAAATGTGACCCCCTAACCTTGTCAACCCCCGAACCCTACGGAATTTGACACAACCCCATGTATTTGATGAAATGAGCACTTGGTTGTCTTTGAGACTTCCAATCGCAATACCCTACTTTGATTGTGGTCCAAATACAACTTCTGATCAATGTTCCATTAGGGCAGAACCTCCTCTCTAGATTTGAGAATTAATTAAGTTTAGGGATGAGAGTTGAACCCTACAATTCTATCCCATGTTGATTTGATTTTACAATTGAATTTTGTCTCTCTCGATTCACACAAGACCGACCTCGCGGTCAGATGCAAGTCGAGTGAGTTCCTTACAACTTAAATCTCAATTAATGGATCACAAATTATGAATTACAGTATGTTCATGGATTCAAAATGAATAAATGAAGGGGGTAGGGATTAGATCGACTACGAACGAAACTACTCTTCCATGGTTGGAATTTTCATTGTGGAGACGTTTTGCATAAGCAATGGATTGAAAGGGAAATACCCAATCTTGTATCCACTCTAAGATTCAAGAACCAAGAAGCAAAAAAAAGAAGATAGTAAAATAATAACAAAGAAGATTTATTGATGAAAAGGACAAGTTACAAGCATGAAAACAATGAAACACAAGTGGAGGTGGGAGTGGAGAGCCTTCTTGGAAGAGATCCCTGCAAAAAGCCTCACTTATTTCAAGGGGTTAGATGAGTTCCTAGGAAACCAACTCTCGGATACACCTTTCCCATGCTCCGAACCAGCTTCCCAAAGAGTGAAAATGTCCTTTAAATAGAGTTGGGGAGGGCTAGGGTTACAAATGGTTTCAAGTGTGAATGTGGAAATTCGGGAAAATATTTTAATCCAAGTTGCACCGCCTATTTTACCTCCAAAACGCGCGATCCAGCAGATCTTCCAGAATAATGATTTATTATAATTTTTGTCTTCTATAGGATCTCTAAATTTGGGCCACATCCATGCACGGATTAGAATGTTATGGCCCAAATACAGAATCACTATCCAACCCAGCGACTCCAGTCCATCTTTGTCTTCATGGCCCATTTACTCCATGTAAACCCACGATCTAGCTTTAATGGCCTGAATTAAAGTTGTAGAAAATTTAGTGATTCATTCGGTCACAAAATATTAAGTTCCAATTCAAGAAATAAAAATATTTATTCATAATATACCACAGTTCACTTTAAAATGGTAAAACTGGAATTTTCATCAAATTTTCAATTGAGTGATCTAATCCAAAATATTCCATAATTGATCATATATAACACCATGTGAGGAAATTTTGTCATTTATTATCAAAAAAATATTCAATAAAAATCCCTTTTATCAACTCCCCCACACTTACCCTTTTGCACTCCTGGGAAAAACCTCAAACTATGAAAAGATATCCATGTTTATAAATCCATTGTAGCAATATAAGAAAAGTAAGAATCTCATGAAGAGTAAATCTTCAATATGAAATTCATGGTCTCATAAGTTGTATCAAAAAAAATCTAGTGATATTAAAGGAAAAATCATGTTAAAATATGTTGTGGGTCTACCATGCCATCAATTCCCCACGTGTGTGTGTGTGTCAACCATTTCATGCCCATATCTTCACCCTTTATTTAGCATATTCAAGTCAAGTAAAACAACTCTTCTTACTTGGTTTAATCCACCGAACATGTTCTACATTCCATTGCAATTGTGTTTCAAGACCCACTCACTTAAGAATTCCAGAAAGTCAAACCTTAAGCTCCCGACCTAGATATCTCCATATGTTGTATTCCCCTCTTTATTTGTTTTTTTTCGACAGTTGCACTTGGGAAAAATCTCACACTCAACTCCCAACCCTTGTTTGATCCCCTCACGACACTAATTGTAATAGTAATAACGATATCAAAGGCTGGGGAAGAGTGGTTTTTGACCTACCAAAGACACAACCCATTTTTTTTGTTATTTTTTATTATTATTATTTTTTTTTGAGGGTGTCCAACAGTCAGATAACAGGTCCACATGCATAGGTCAATTCGGTACAGTAATGAAACTGATCGGAAGAGAAACAAATGTGTGGATCAACCATTGAATTTTTTTTCATAACATGTCTATACCTTCAATTGAGTATGAAATATTTCACAAGGAATGGTTGTGTGAACAATTTTGTGGAGAAATAAATGACACAATATAACCATGAACAAACATCAAAATGACTAGTGTCAAAATCTAAGATGTTTTATAATGATACAACCACCCATATCATCAACATCAGTTTTTAGAAAAATAAACCCTTGATGATAAATTCTTTCACATGCTTACCATGCTACTGATGAAAATTTAAAACAATCTTTTTTCATTTGTTCCCCTTGTAAATGATTTGGCAACTTGATTTTTTTATTTTAAATTTTATTAAAAACACACAAAACACACAATTAGAAATTGTAAATAACTACCTTAAATTGTTTTCCCCTCCCCCACACATAAAATATTGCATTGTCCTCAATGTGAACCTATGATATGATATATGCACATTAAATGTATAATTAGATAGGACAAAGAATATAAAAGTGAAAGGGTCAGGAACAGCCTGATATGCTCAAGTGATGATGGCCTCATGCAGTGTGATGGAATCAACTGCATGTGTTGGGAATCCCTCAATGTATTGCTTCAACCGATGCCCATTGACTGTAAATCTCCTTCCAGTGTCCTCTTGAGTGATCTCCACTGCACCATAAGGAAAAAAATTAGATACAACATAAGGACATAACCATCTGGAATGCAACTTACTGGGCATCAGCTTCAGCCGTGAACTGTAAGAAGGACTTTGTCTCCCACCTGAAACTCCCTTTTTTGGATCATCCTGTCATGGAATGCTTTTGATCTTTCCTTATAGAGCCTTGAGTTCTCATATGATGTCAATCTAATCTCTTCAAGCTCTTGAATTTGCATCTTCTTTTGAATTCCAGCTTAGGCCAAATCCATGTTGCATTTCTTTATAGCCCAATATGCCCGATGCTCGACCTCCACAGGAAGATGACATGCTTTCCCAAAAACAATCCGAAATGGGGACATACTGATTGGAGTCTTGTATGCAGTCCTATAATCCCAAAGTGCATCAACCAAGTGCTTGCTCCAATCCTTTCTATTTGGCTGCGCAGTCTTCTCCAAAATTTGTTTCAACTCCCTGTATGAAACCTCGGCCTGTCCATTTGTTTGGGGGTGGTATGGTGTTGATGTCTTATGTGTCACCCCATACTTCCGAAGGAGGGAAACCAAATTACGATTGCAGAAGTGTGTCCCCTGATCACTGATGATAGCCTTTGGTACTCCAAACCTGTAGAAAATCTGTTCTTTCACAAAGTCCACAACATCATGAGAATCATCAGTCCTAGTAGCCTTAGCCTCCACCCATTTGCTAACATAATCAACAGAAACCAAAATATACAAAAACGCAAAGGAACTAGGAAAAGGACCCATAAAATCAATGCCCCATACATCAAAAATCTCACATAATAGTATGGGTTGTTGGGGCATCTCATGTCTCCTAGAAATGTTCCCAGTGTGTTGGCAACAAGAGCATGACTTACAAAACACATGGTCATCATGGAATAAAATAGGCCAATGCATTCCAGAGTCTAAGAATTTCCTAGCTGTCCGTTGGGGTCCAAAGTGTCCACCACAGGCAAGTGTATGACAGAAATGTAGGACAGACTCAAACTCATGATTAGGAACACACCTCCGAATTACTTGGTCACTGCACATGCGCCAGAGGTAAGGATCATCCCAAACATAAAACCTAGACCCACTTTTCAATTTTTGGACTTGATGTTTCTTTAAATTTGCAGGTATTTCGGATGAAACAAGGTAGTTTACTAAATCATCATACCAAGGATGCATACCTGAGATGGAATAGAGATGCTCATCAGGGAAAGTGTCCCGAAGTGGTACCTGGTCCAAGGTGTCATCCTCTCGTGTGTGATTAAGCCTACTCATGTGGTCTTCCACCATGTTTTCTGACCCCTTCTTATCCTATATCTCAATATCAAATTCTTGAAATCGGAGCATCCATCGGATAAGTCTGGGCTTTGCATCTGGCATCTTCAGGAGGTACCTCAAAGCTGCATGGTCAGAAAATACAACTACTTTAGATCCCAATAAATATGAACGAAATTTATCTAAAGAAAATATAACGGCAAGAAACTCCTTTTCCGTTGTGGTGTAATTGGATTGGGCTGAATCCAATGTCCTCGATGCATAGGCAATCACATGTGAACGTCCCTCCACCTTCTGAGATAAGACAGCTCCAACCGCGAAGTTGGATAAATCACACATAAGCTCGAAAGGATTCTCCCACCGTGGGGGATGTATGATAGGCGGAGTGGTCAGAAACTTCTTTAAATCATCAAAGGACATCCTACAAGAATCATCAAACACAAAATCAGAATCCTTTTGAAGTAATCGTGATATAGGAAGAGCAATCTTACTAAAGTCTTTGATGAAGCGCCGATAAAATCCTGCATGCCCTAGGAAAGATCGAACATCACACACACATGTAGGATATGGCAAGGATGAAATGATGTCTACCTTAGATCTATCAACTTCAATGCCATGCTTTGACACTACATGACCTAAGACAATGCCATGATCTACCATGAAATGACACTTTTCGATGTTCAAGAACAGATTCTTCTCAATACAACGATTCAAAACCACTTCCAAACTATATAGAAATTCATCAAATGAGGAACCATAAACTGTAAAATCATCCATAAATACCTCCATGCAGGTCTCAATGAAATCTGAAAAAATACTCACCATGCATCTCTGGAAGGTACTTGGGGTATTGAAAAGTCCAAATGGCATCCTCCTGTATGAAAATATGCCGAAGGGGAATGTGAAAGTAGTCTTCTCCTGGTCCTCTACTGTAATGGAAACCTGAAAATAACCCGAGAAACCACTTAAGAAGCAATAATGTGTCCTACCTGCAAGTCTCTCAAGCATCAGGTCAATTAATGGGAGGGGAAATGGTCCTTATGAGTGGTTTGATTTAGTTTCCTATAATCAATACACAATCTCCAACTGTTTTGTACTCTCACAGGAACTAACTCATCATTTTCATTTTTTATAACAGTGAAACCGGTTTTCTTTGGTACAACATGGACTGGGCTAACCCACTGTGACTCAGAAATGGGGAAAATGATACCCGCCTCAAGTAATTTTTCAACTTCTTTCTTAAAAACCTCTAAAAGTGTTGGATTAAGTCTCCTTTGTGACTACCTAATTGGTTTAGCCCCATCCTCCAGGAGAATCCTATGCATACAAATGGAGGGGATAATACCAGATATGTCAACCAATGTCCACCCAATTGCCCTAATTTTCACCTTTATAAGATTCAAAAGTTTTTCTTCATGTTCAAAAGGGAGATCATTAGCAATGATAACAGGTAATCTCTCACCACTCATCAAATATGCATATTTAAGATTTGGGGGCAATGACTTCAGTTCCAATGTAGGGGGTGATGTATGGATGGAGAAATTGATGCAAAAGATATATCTGCACAATGAACATTAGTATCAGAATACACATCATCAAAATCAGAGAATATTGCATCAAATCCATCAGCATACTCAATAGACATGTCATAATCAGAGTTCACATGATCAAAATCATAATATTCATCCACATCAAAATCAAATCCAAGAGAGATTTGTCCATAAAAAACAGGTGTGGAAGTGCTCTTAGACATCAAATGAGAACCAATACTCATAATCTTTCTAAGCATATGACAATAAATTTCCATTGGGGTTTTATTTGGTGGCTCAAAATGGGAGATGACAAAAGCAGATTGGTCCTCTGAGGGATACTTCATGGATTCCATAACATTAAAGACTATAACTTCATCCCCAAACTCCTTGGAAAGTGTACCCTCATGTACATTTATGATAGTTTTTGCAGTTTTGAGGAAGGGCCTGCCTAAGATGATGGGAGCACGAGAACTTACTTGATCATCCTCCATTCTGAGCACATAGAAGTCTGCTGGAAAGATCATGTCTCTTACCCGGACAAGCACATCCTCAAGGACTCCCACTGGATATGTTGTAGCTCTATTCACCAATTTCACTACTACTCTTGTCGGCTTCAATTCACCAACCTGTAAAGAAGAGAATATGGAGTGAGGCATCACATTTATTGATGCTCCTAAATCACATAAAGCATTAGAAAAGTGTAACTCCCCTATGGTTCATGGTATGGTGAATGTCCTAGGATCCTTGCACTTCTTTGGCATTGACATGGTTGGTGTGATGAGTGTAGATACGTTCCTTCCATGGTTGATACGCTCATTTCCCTTTAGCCCTCTTCTATTTGTACACAGTTCTTTTAACAATTTCGCATACCTCGGTATTTTCTTGATGGCTTCATGTAGAGGGATGTTGATCTTGACACGCTTGAATGTATCCAAAACCACTTTTTTGCATTGCCTCTTCATCCATCTTCATAGTTTGTACAACTCTATTTGGGAATGGAAGGGGTTTAGGAGGAAGATCATTAACCTTTTTCTTACCTTTATCTTTCTCCTTGGGTTTCTCATCATTTGGTATGGGATGGGGCTTCTCCAGAGTTGAGGTGAATCCTGGTGGTATTGTAGGTGCAGATGTATCAATTGTTTCTTCCCACTTCTCAATGTGATGGCACTGACATTCCCCTTGGGATTGGGAGTAGGTTGAGAAGGAAGGGCTCTAGAGTTCTTACATACTAGTTCGTGGAGGGTGGGGGCAATCTGGCTCATTTGTGTCTTCAACTCCCTCAACTCAGAACCTTGACTCTTCAGCTCATTCTGTTGATTAAGAACAATTTGATTCAAAATATCATCAATATTAGAATCTACCTTTGGTTGAGAACTCCTATGTTGCTGACTTGTTGATGCTTGGGCCTCAAATCTCCTTTGGGGTTGTTGGAAACCTTGTTGGTAAGATGGAGGCTGCTGGATGTTTTGTTGAAAGGGGGGCCTTTGTTGATTTCCAGAGCCAAACCTCATATTTGATTGATCTCTCCATCCTTGGTTAAATGTTGGTGAAAAGGAATCATACTTCTTTTGTGGTTGTTTTTGTGGCTGATATGGTCTCCCAGGAAATATGGCAGCACAATCCTCTGACTCTTGTAATTGGGGGCAACAATCAGTTGGGTGGCTTGTCTCGGTGCAAATGCCACATGGCCTTGAAGAAGTGGGTTGCGATGTCTTTTGAGCCAATGAAATATGCCTCACCATAGTGGTCAATTCTTCCAACTAGGTATCAATCAAATGATTTTCATGAGAAGAAGGACTTACCTGATGTACTCCCCTGACATGTGGTGTACCTCTATCTCCAAATTGTTGGGAGTTTTGGGCCATCTTGTCAATCAATGAACGTGCTGTTGCTGGTGTTTTTTCCACCAATGCTCCTCCAGCTGCGGCATCCACCATGCTCCTCCCCATAGGTGTGAGGCCTTCTTAGAAGTACTGGATAAGTAGTTGTTCACTGATTTGGTGATGTGGGCAGCTTGCACATAACTTCTTGAAGAGCTCCCAATACTCATACATCGACTCCCCTTGTGCCTGCTTGATCTCCGATATCTCCTTTCGAATGGATGTAGTCCTTGATGCTGGAAAGAACCTCTGCAAGACATTTCAAATCGGTCCAACTTGTTATGTATTCAGGTTGTAAATAGAACATCCAATACTTTGCAGCTCCGTCAAGTGAGAATGGGAATGCTCTTAATTTAATTTGATCTTCAAAGACATTTCCTGGTTTAAGAGTTGAGCAGACTACATTAAATTCCTTTAAATATTTGTTTGGGTCCTCACCAGATAATCCATGGAACTTTGGAAGAAGGTGAATTAGTCCAGATTTAAGTTCAAAGTCTGATTCAAGAGTTGGGTATGCAATGCAATTTGGTTGATAGTTCATATCTGGTGCGGCCAATTCTCGAATGGTTCTTTTAAATTAATTTACATTATTCTCAGCCATTGGTTCTTGTTTTAGTTTGTATTTAGATGTGTTTCCAATTTCAGTGTTTCCAAAATGGAGGAGTTCTCATGTTGGGTAAATGTCGACACTTCCTGTGGATTGAGATTGCCTGATTCGAGCCCTAAGGTTTCGTTCAATCTCGGGGTCTAGATCAAAGAGATCCTCATGTTGGGACCGTGTAATAAATCATATAAAAATAGATAAATGAAGAAGAAGAATAGACCACAATATCATGATAATGGAGTTCAATTGATGGTCTAAAAAAATTAAGAAGAAGAAGAAGAGAAAAATGAACCAACATTGATAAAGGTGAAAGAATAAAGTGAGAAGAGGAAGAAGAGAATGAAATAAAAAACAAATACCTCTAATTGATTGAGAAAACTATTTCCTCCCCGGAAACAGCGCCAAATTTGAAAGGCGCTGTCATGGGCGCTTTCAAATGATATTGTTTCTTTACTAATTGCAGCACAGTGACTGACCTAGGTCATTCTCTTGAGGAGGAATTAGTTTAACAACCCTTATAAGGCTTGAAGAAACCAAAAAAAAAAGAAACAAAATAATAAAACATGGGGGGTGGTTTGATTTAAAGACTTTTAGAACACGAAACAAAACAATCAAGGCAATCAAGGAGTAAAAGACAATCAAGAACACTGTTTCTTTAAAAGCACTACTATGAGAAGTCGTAGCCAATCTAATCTACCCCTTCACCATTCTTTAATCATTATCCCATATGATTAGAATTCATTAAAATGTGACCCCCTAACCTTGTCAACCACCGAACCCTACAGAATTTGTCACAACCACATGTATTTTAAGAAATGAGCACTAGGTTGTCTTTGAGACTTCCAATCGTAGTACCCTACTTTAATTGTGGTCCAAATCCAACTTATGATCAATGGTCCATTATGGCATAACATCCTATCTAATATTGAGAATTAATTATGTTTAGGGATGAGAGTTGAACCCTACAATTCTATCCCAAGTTGATTAGATTTTACAATTGAAGTTTGTCTCTCTCGATTCACATAGGACCGACCTCGCGGTCAGATGCATGTCGAGTGAGTTCCTTACAACTTAAATCTCAATTAATTGATCACAAATTATGAATTAAATTATGTTTATATATTCAAAATGAATAAATGAAGGGGTTAGGGATTAGATCGACTGCGAATGAAACTACTCTTCCATGGTTGGAATTTTCATTGTGGAGACGTTTTGCATAAGAAACGGATAGAAAGGGAAATACCCAATCTTGTCTCCACTCTAAGATTACAGAACCAAGAAGGAAAAAAACAAGATAGTAAAAAAAATAACAAAAAAGATTTATTGAAGAAAAGGACAAGTTACAATCATGAAAACAATGAAACACAAGTGGAGGTGGGAGAGAAGAGCCTTCTTGGAAGAGATCCTTGCACAAAGCCTCACTTCTTCCAAGGGGATAGAGGAGTTCCTAGGAAACCAACTCTTGGCTACACCTTGACCAAGCTCCAAACCAGCCTCCCAAAGAGTGAAAATGTCCTTTAAATAGTGTTGGGGATGGCTAGGGTTACAAATGGTTTCAATTGTGAATGTGGAAATTCGGGAAAATATTTTAATCCAAGTTTCACCGCCTGTTTGACCTCCAAAACGCGCGATCCAGCTTCTCTTCCAGAAGAATGATTTGCGAGAATTTTTTTCTTCTATATGCTCTCCAAATTTGGGCCACCTCCAAACAAGGATAAGAAGGTTATGGTCCAAATACATAAGCACTATCCAGCCCAGCAAGTCCAGTCCAGCTTTGTCTTCATGGCCCATTTACTCCAAGTAAACCCGCGATCTAGCTCCAATGGCCTGAATGAAAGTTGTAGAAAATTTAGTGAGGCATTCGATCACAAAAATTAAGTTCCAATTCTGGAAATAAAAATATTTATTCATAATATACCACAGTGCACTTTAAAAGGGTAAAACTAGAATTTTCATCAAATTTTCAATTGAGTGATCTAATCCCAAATATTCCATAAATGATCATATATAACACAATGTGAGGAAAGTTTTTCATTTATTATCAATAAAATATTCAATAAAAATTCCTTTTATCAGTGATAAATTGATCAGTTAATTCAATATGGTAATGAACTAGTTGTTTTCTAAAGATAATGCTTTGAGGTTCAATGGTCCCACTTGCTTATGAAGGCACGATTCGTTAGTTCTAGGGCCTAGCACAACTACAAAGGATGCCTTTAACAACCCTGGTAAATATCATGGATATAAAAAAACACTGATAAATGACATATTTATTCGCACAGAATTGTTGGCATTGATAAAAGAAAACCATTATCAACACTTTATTTTTAACCCTGATAAGGTTATTCTTTATCAGTCCGTTATTTTTAGTACTGATAAATGGTATCCTTTATCAGTGCTTTATTTTTAGCTATGTATAGTGTATTCTTTATCGATGCTTTAATTTTAGCACTGATATAGGGTATCTATTACTAGCACTTTATTTTTAGCACTGATTATTATTTATATTAAAAAAATGAAATAATTAAATAAAAAAATAATAATTTTTTTATTAAAAAACATTAAAAAAACATTAATTAAATAATTATCGATAACAATGAATAGATTGATTATACATTAATAATTATTAAGCATTTTATTAATTATACAATTATGATAAATAATGTTATTAAATTATATATATTATATATAGAGATATATATTAACATATATATATATGATTTATATATTATAAAATATTTATACTCTTTACATTAAATAGTCATATGTTTATTGAATAGTGGTTTAAAATTAAAAAATAATATGAATTAAAAATATTGACTATAATTGGAAAGTACTAGACATATAATCGAATGTCATTAGAATTTTTAATTTAACATATATCAAATGTGTGTTATATTGATTTTAAATATATGTAAATAAAGAAATTTTATATATAATGCATAGAAGCCAAACTTATCTATTTTTTCAATATTGTTAAAGGGTACTTACTCTTAAATTATTTAATTTCACTCAATTTTAAAATAGATTCATTCCCTAAGAAGAGATATTCATTAATATTGTTAAAAAATATTTCTTAAAAAATATTAATAAATAAAAATATTTATAAATGTACAGTCGCTATATTTAAACAATTATATATTTATCATTATAAATAAATAAATATTTTTTAAAAAGTATTTATATATTTATAAATAAATAATTATTAAATTTATAATATATTTACAAAAATAGTAAATATAGTTACTATATTTATATTTATATATATTTATTAAATATATATGTATAATTATATAAATATATATAAGGATATAAATAATATTTTTTAAATATTTCTGTTTTTAGAATCAAATAATTATAAAATAATAATCAATATATTTAAAAAGGAATATATTTACTATATATATTTATATATATTCATTATGTATTTATAAATTTTTGAAATTTTTTATTTATATTTATAATTAGAAAACCTTTAACATAGCTTCATTAATAATCTCAAATAAAAGAATCTTCATTAGTGCAGAAAAAAGCACCCATAAAGATGAAAATTTATCAGCGCTAGATAAAGCGGTGATAAAATGAAGATTACTAGCACACTAATTTTAGTGCTGATAAATATTGGTTTTATCAGTGCCTATTAATTAGCCCAAATAAAAGTGCGCCGATATATTTTAAAAACTCTAACCATTTGCGATCTCATTGGGATATCAATAGATTTTTGCGGAAACCATCTATTGTTGGTGCCACTCCTCGGTGAATGGAAGCTCAAAACACGCCACTTGACTATTTTCGGTGCTCTTCCTTAGTGAATCGAATCTCAAAATCATACCAATCAACTATTTTTTTGGCACCAGTTGCATGAACATCTCATCCATCATTTAATTTTCGATTATAGTTGTGATGTGGGTGGGGTCTCACATCACTTTTTAGAAATATCTCTGCCTGAGGTAGGTGGTTCCTTGCCCTACCAATTTTAGATAATTTAATTTGATCACATGGTTAATTTTTTAATTCTCTATAGTTTATTTTGGTGGTGATGAAATGTTTTTGAAATTATTTGATATGATTTTTTGTTGAAAATAAACTTCCTAATGATTAGTTGTTATATCTATATAGGCCTTGTTTTAAAAAATCAGCGGAAGTGTTCAATTAATTGTTTGAGTAGTAAAAAATGTGTTTTTGTCGGTGTTTAAGGTGTGTGTGTGTTGAAAAATAATTTTTTATGGGAAATGGATCTCGTTGGGAATGTTTTTATTATAGTGAAATTTTTAGTATGAGTTATTAAGTGTTTAATTACTGAGGAATTTGTTTTAGAAAAGAAATTCAGTATACAGAAATGGTTTATTAAATGGTGTGAGTGATGTTAAATGTGTTTTCAAAGGGTTTGGTGTGATTTGTGATGGGTTTGGGTTTTATAACCTAAAATTACTATGATATGTGTGTGTGTTTTAGTGTGGTGTTCCATGGAAGGGTTTTATGGGTTGTTTGAAAAGTGAAAATCATTTTTTCAATGGCATATAAAGAGGATTGTTTTGGAAGTATGTTATTAAAGGAAATTGAAATAAATTTCCATGTTGAACATGTTGTACCTCTTTTAATGTGAATTTTAAATTATTTTAAAGGATGGAAGACATGTTTGGATAATGATTTCAAGTTTTGTACAAGTTTGTAAAAAACAAGAGTTGTTATGGAATTGGTAGTGAAATGGTGTAAACTCTAGTTTTATTAATTGTAAGTGTTCTATAAATTAGTTAATAGAGTTATTAAATTATAATAGTGTTGAAAATTATGTTTGATATAGTGATGTAGTGTGTTTGATTTTGAAAGTAGCTCTTTCATGGGAACATGGGTTTGTTTTTTTATATAAAGCCTTACAGTGCCATTGAGGGTTATTTTAGATAACTTTTTAAATGTATTATTACTATAAAAAATAGTTGTGAGGCATGTTTATGAAATTATTTTGTGTTCATATGTTTTCATATGTGGTTTGGATGTTCAAGTAGTGGAACACAATGTATAATTTGTTTGGAATTAAATTTTTTTTAAATGTGTTTAGTTAGTGACATGTGAATGTGAAACTTTGTTGAGAACAAATAAAATTGATTCCTAGGTAATTGGGTAATTTGATTGCATTTTGTTATGGAATCATGATGTTTTCACAGTAAAATCATTATCCATATAATTAATTTATTGTTTCATATTTATGTTTACTTCAATTATTTTTAGTATTAATCACCTAATAATTGTTCTTTTATATATCTATATTATTTTTTATAATTTGGAGTGCCCTTTCCAACATTCATGCTTCTTCTCCCTCAAAATATTTTCACCCATGTAATGGTGAATTTATCAAATTCTTTCATGTTACCTCCACTTAATTTTTAGGAAGAGAAATGACAATTCCTTTGCACAATCACATAGGTAATATTGATGTTTTCACATTAAAATTATTGTCCATAGAATTAATTTATTGTCTAATATGTTTAATTAATTTCTTTTTAGTATTACTCAAATAATAATTGTTTTATTATACAAGTGGATTAATTTGTTCAAGTTTGGGTGATCAGTCCAACATTCTCTCTTATTCTCCTTTAAAATATTTTCCCACATGTAGTGGTTCATTTATCACATTATTTAAAGTTATCTCCACTTCCTCTAAACGAAGAGAAACTACGCAGCCTCTTCTCAATCACAATTATAATCTTTATGTTTGAAATAATAAAATTATTTTTCATATAATTAATGTATTATTTCATATTTATGTTAAATTTATTTCCTGTTAGAATTACTCAGATAATAATTTTTACTTATATAGTTGAATTTTATGTTTCAAGTTGACGTGGTTTGTTTGATGCTATTAATGCAGTGTTGGAAGTTCCAAGAATAAAGTTAATGAAAAATGGGGTAACATTGACAGTTACGATTGTTCATGGGTGTATGTAATAATTTTTATTTATGTAATTGTATAAAACAATGATTTAGAGGACTATAATATAATTTTTTTCTGGTCTTCGTGTTGTAAACATCATTTCATTTAAATTATATATAGGGACTTGTTTTTTAGGATATATATAGTGTTTCTAGTGCTTCTGGTATTGTGGTGTGCTGTAACAACACACTACAACGGTGTTGTAGTGTTGTTTTACACCATAATGTTTTATGGGATTTTATCAGTACTTTTGAAAGTGCTGATAAACAGATTCTTTTTTAGCACTTTAAAAAGTGTTGATAATGAACTGATTTATCAACGCTGATAAAGAAATATTTTAGTTGTGCTTTAAGAAGCACTAATAAATGTATTTTTTATTAGTGCTTTCTAAATCACTTATTATGGTTATATTTTTTAGTGCTTTTATTTGACTGATAAATGTTCCCTTTATTAGGGATTTTTCAGTGCTGATAAAATTCATGGTCTTTTATCATCGTTCATGTTTTAAGCACTTTTATAGCACTATTAATGGCATATTTTGTATTAGTGTAGAGGCTATTTATTTCTTGTTTCCTTTTTTAATTTATCTGGTTATGAATTATTTTCATATGAAATAAAATGATCCTGGGATGTCTTGTGGATTAGTGATAAATGGGAAGGAATGACTGGGTTTTGGTAGAATTTGGGACCACTCATGGTGGGATAGATGGTGATATGGATGGTCGTGTCAGGGATGGCATTAGGACTGATAGAGTATGTTGAAGCTAGTCATTCCCATTATTTCCATCCAATGGCCCGAAGGGCTTAAAATTATTATTTTATATTTTAAATCAATGAAAAAAAGTCCCCTTTTAAGGGAAGAAGGTGAAGAACCCTCAAATACATCATTGAAAAAAACATTTCAAACCCCAAAGGTTAGGTGAGACAAACCTAACTAACAACATGAAGCTACCCCTCCCCAGAAAATGATCGTGAAAATATCTCCATCAGTGCAAGGCTGAATGGAAAGAAAGTTTTATGTGTCAAAGAAAAGGCATGATCTGATGGATTAAGACATACCATATCAAACATTCAAATCCATAAAGCACTGCAATGATGAATAGTAAGCTATGGAACCTCCTCTAGGGCCTGCACCACGTGGTTGAGTTTGGGTGCAAAACTGTACCAACATGTCTCACAAACCTTTCTAGCATTTTGAAAAAAATAACCATTGAACTTGCAACATCGAACAACCTGGGCCAAACCCACCATCCAGCTCAGGACACTGCCACCACCATAGCCATAGAAGTCTGGAATATAGTTCAAAAAGCACGAGATCAAGCCATCGTCACCTAGGACTAGATGAACCAGCCCCGTGCTCAACGATCACCACTAATAATAGAATCAGGGTCTTCCTGAAATAGAAACACCACTCTGGGAATGAATATACTCTGATAAGAACCACAATTCACCCTTACCAGGTTTCATAACAGGCCTCACATTGACATGGAGTTTAGATAATGGCAATTAATGTTGAATTAGGACAGCCACAAAGAAAATCCATCCAAAAATGAGATCAAAAAATCACTAAAAATAACCTATTAAAACTTACAAGATCTGATATTGAACCCCCCCCCCCCCTCCTAACACTACAAATATGTCCTCGATCCACATTCATGGAAGACCACCGAAGCACTGCTAGAAACAAGGAAGTCGAAAACCGAAATGGAGAACTCCTGCCTGACCATTGAAGCTCCACCGAGAAGCGATGCACCCAACACCGAAGCCCTATCAAGAATCAGAGAAGCTGACTGTGGCACGATGTTGATCTCGCATCGATCCATCCACCGAAGTTCCACTGAGATCCACCACCTCTTCAAAAGCAACTAAGCCACGCTAAAGTGACACCAACCGAGGCACATCATTAGTCCTGCGCTAAGCCGTCAGTCGAAGCACCACTGAGAGTCGATGCCACCACACAAATGATGATGCTCAGGCCAAGATGAACCAAATCAGCTTCCAGAAGATCTCGGACTGAAGAGGTATGGAGGAAAGAACAAGAGGAACCCCTAGGTCTACATGAGAAGGAGAAAAGGCCACTCTGAGGCTCTTCAGAAAAAAAATCCCCAGTTTTAGATATGCTGAAATATGACTTTCATTATTGTAAATGTTTTCTATATATTGGTCTGATGGATGAATTTTTTGCCTCTACATTTTTTCCCACTACTTGATGTAGCTGGTTGTCCTTGGTCTATGTATCTATTAAGGAAGCTTAGGAATAGTCATGGAGTGACTAGAATTATGGAATTGTAATGAATAATAAATAATTGAACCTATGTGATTTGGATTTTTGTGGTCGTTTTAGATAATTATATGGTAATTATATAAATATTGAATTCTTACTAAAAAGAATTAAATGGTAGTCCCTTGAATCATTTGTGTGCATATAAGATATCTAGTACGTAGAAATGGCAGTTAGGAGTTAAAGAGTCAATATATAGAGATAAATTTAAGGTAAGGTAATTTCCCATCATCCTATTTTTGAGTTCTATATATATTATATATATTATGTGATTTCATATGCTACCCCACCCATGTCAGTAGGTTGATCGACACCCAATAGAATTTGGGGTGTGTTTTCCCCAACATCTAGGATGGTGAGGATGTATGGATAACTACCCTCTCTTCCTTGCTCTATTCTCTTTAGAGTTTTTTTACGTGATGGTACACACATATGTTACCTTCCTCTATATGTTTTCAAATGGGATTTAATTTCTTGTGGATATTTCACACACATGTGTCCAAAGATACGGTGTCCTTTTTATTACTGTAGATATATTCTGTTTGTACTGAGATGGATTGAGGTATAGTACAGTTACCGTTAATGCATGTTTCTTATTTGAGAGAGATGGATCAATAAGTAAGGCATTGGAGGCAGATAGGAAAACCAATAGGAAATTTTTGTCAAGGTACCTTCACTTTATATATTATGGTGGATATAATATTATTACTTATATGGGATTTCTGGTGAGGGATCCATGGTGACGTGGGGAACATTGCATTCCATATTAAATGATGAGTTAGTTTCACCATTTATTCATCGATCTTTGGAATGATTTCTTCACCTTATCAAGAGGGTCTACGAAGAGGGTCCTATTTCATAAACCTATTATGCTCTACCTACATCTTTATAAACAGTGTTTTAGGTCCACGTGAGCTATTTAGTGATCGTGCTGGTCTTTATAAGCTTATGGAGTTTCTCTGGTGTTGATTGGGTAATGAGGTAACTGTCGAGGTTTTCTTTTGTTACTTTTAGTTTCCCATTTACAGTTGATCAGCTAGTATGACATTCCATATATGTATTGGGATCTTTTATTTATTATTTTTTCGAGTTGTTTAATGGAATTATCTATCACTCATTCCTGAGATTCTTTTTGTGGGTAATGGTACCCATTTTTTATATTAAATACCCCTAGGGAAAGTCATAAACATGTGGACTATTGGAGGTTTGCATTACGTTTTATCATATCTCTTCCTTCGTTATTCACACAAGTGAGGAACTGTTATGGGGAAGGGTTCATGGTTGAGTTGAATAAAAGGTCTGGTTATGGGATATGATGAAGTTTTTTATAATCACAAGTGTGGATTACATGGGATGGAAGGTAAATTCTGTTAGTGGATCCTAGTACGTGATGTAAAAAAAGGACACTAACTAAAAAATCACTATTTAGAGCCCTTTATGATCCAAATAAAAGACCTTAAGTATAATGAGCCTACGAAGTGAACTGACACTAGTTTAAGGTCAGATTCCTTTGAAAGGATCATGTGTCTTTATTGCTTGTGTGTGTGTTTTAAATGGATAGAATTTTGGGTTTGGTTAAACCGTAACTAATAAATATATAATATTCCATATTGTAGTTTTATAAGACCCCAAGAATTTTTTATTTTTTAAGAATGCATCTATCTTGGCATCCTTGATAGGTTTATGCTGAAAATGTTCACTAAGATTTGATAGTATGTCATTCAAGTGTTGAGGTCAATGAAAATGAAGCCTATAGGTGGACATTACAAGAGTTTTAGTGTAAGATTCGACAAAAATATAAGAGCTTAATTTTGGATTCAATGATAGTGGAGTGGTTAGAGGAGGTGCAGATACCCTTCAGTAGAATCCATGCTTGAAATGAGTCATGGGTTTCATTGGTAGTGAATATGTTGTGTGGAGAAGATAGACAATGGTGGTTCTTATTCTAAATGGATCATGAGAAGTTATCTATTTTTTGGGGAAAGTTCTTATATTAGTTATGATCTATGTTTATTTATTCGACTACAATGGAATCCATATGAGGAGATACTTTCTTCAGTAGTGGATATACAACATGATAGATTTCAGGATATATTTTAAGAACCTTATTTAATGTGATTTAGACATGTTTTTAGATGAGGAGGCCATGGTGATGCATTTCAAGGAGGTTTTACATATTGATATCATGAACCTGGTCATTGTATTTATGTTTTTGATATATCTCTATGTATTAATGAGGGAAAATTTTGTTTTTAGTATTTTTTTCCTGGACCGGATCAACATGAGAGGGGATATTTTTGGATTCTATTTTAAAACATTTGTGGTTTAGTGTTACCAATTTCATGGATAGAAGGGTTTTTATATAGCTGGTGTTAGGTCCCAACCCTCTTCATCAAGTTTCTCTGGAGTTGGAAGTTCTTAGGTCCCTATAAAGGGATTACAATATTATTTTTCTTGTCAAGGCCATGTTCATTGGTAATGGGAGTGCTTGGCCACTGTGAGAAGATGGTCTGTTAGTAGGATTCTACATTATGTTCCACCATACTGATAGTATCATCTAAGGAAGAATATGTAGCGTGATTTATCCTACGACTAGATAATGGGATATGGGTTTGGAATAGTACATCCATATGATTTTACTTGTCCTTATAGATTACAGTGTGGCTATGGAGGTGGTCCTCATCATGTTCAAATAGTTCTTAGAGTAGGTTATGGTCAGATGCATGCTATAGAGTTATTAGTTCTTGAGGAGTCATGTGTCGTTCAATACACCATTTTAATGTTTTATATTTTAATGCATGAATTTTATGTTTTGGATATAAAAACTCTTCCATTCCTCCTTCTATATTTCTTTTGTTCAGATTTGAGGTGGATATTCTTATAGTTCCCTTAGTTTTATTATTTGAGTTGGAGGTTGAGCTTATTTTTATAAACCATGTTGAGATTTTGAGATAGTTCAAGGTAAACACTACTCTTGGGGTGATTTTATAACTTTTATGATACAATCATACAACATCATCCTTGGTAGAGACTAGCTATATTTTATGAAATCTATCATTTTATTATTCAAGATGTGAATTTCATTCCAAAATAATAAAGGATAGCCTATCATGTTCATTGGATAATGATAGACTCATATGGGCCAAAGAATATTTTTCCCTGGTTTTCCATGATGTATAAATTGTTGTAATATTTTCTAGATTCTATGTGAGTAATGTTTCCCAAGATTCTGGAAGATAACCCTGATACCTTCCTTGAATAGATTATAGTGATACCCATTTAAAGGGATATTTACATTGGGATAAATCTAAAAATGTTTTCTTCTCTAAAATCAATGTCTTCATATTTTTTGTAACCTTATGAGTTGTGTGATGTGAAGATGCACATCGATGATCTCTTGTAGTGGTGGTTATTCTATAGAGCATTCCACCTTATGGTGCTTCAATTTTTTTCCGAGATTACCAATAGAAAATTGGTACTTTGGAACAATTATCATCACTTTAATCTATTCACAGTGATGAATACCCGCTCTATTATTCAAATAGATGATTTATTTAATCAGCTAAAGGAAGAGAGTTGGATCTCGAAGATATATCGATAGTCAGTAAATCATAAAATATGTGTAATGTGTGAATATATTCAAATGCAAATTTTCAATGTTGTAATAAGTATTATGAGTTAATTATATTGTTGTTTGATGTAATAAATGTTCAATATATGTTCATGGAGTCGATGAATATTTTGTTTTGAATGTTTCTTAACTATATTGTGGTTGTGTTCCTCGATGATATAAATGTGTGATTTATGTTTGTGGAGGACCACATATTTCATCAACCATTCATTTTGGGGATTCGTCATTATCATCATATATTAGGGAAGAAATCAATGTGTGAGTTCTAGGATCAGGAATGTTGTATATTGGGGTATGTCATGTTCCATTGTGTTGCAGCGGGGGATATGTATGTGATCCATGTTTTCTACTCATGGGAATACCTAATTAATTCTATAACGGTCTGGTGTTTCCCCAATATTGAATTCTATTAAAGGATGATTTTACCTATCTTCTCCTAGATTTAAACTCCTTAAAGAGTGTGGACCAAAAATCATCAGGTGTTCTTGTGGACTTACCATTGTTAGTCATATTTTGTGTATAAAAAGGAGAATCTATTCAGTGTCCCATTTCATAATATTCTAGAAGTGGAAATTCCATTTTAGGTTTATTATGAAACTTCATGTATTGGATTAGTAAGTGTCTGGATATATGATAGAGTGGTTGTTTCTTATGGTCCATGGAATTTACAACCCCATTAACATAACTATAACACCATTAATCTCAAATTATCCAAAGGTTTTTTTTACCATAATGTTGTTACGACAAAACTGTTTTGGTGAATTATATTTGGTTTTCATCAAACATAAGATCCTAATGTATTTCTTCTCCCAGAATACCCTGAACATTTGATAGTGATAGTGTATGTAATTATTGAAAGGATATGAATTAGATATTTATTATGCACTAGGAAGGGGTAAATTTTTACCTGATTCACTAAGAAGGAATTCATGTGGTGGTGGTGTGCAGAAGTCTAATGATAATTACAGAATTATGGAAGTTATCTCTATGACGTATCTTGATATGGAATAGGTTGAGGGTAAAGTTTTCATTTATTATAAAATAGTGTAGTCTTCTTTCATGTAGATGTTGGAGGGATCCTAGTTGGGGGATTATGATATACAATTCATGTCTGAATTAGTTGTCTATAGTGATACCCCATATGGATTGTCTGAGGATTACCAATATCAGGTTCTGTTTCAAGGGAAGTTTTCTCATTCCATCGATAATGTGTGATGATATTCTCTATGAGTTCTAGAACTCAACCTTAGCAGTATTTACTTGTGTAAAATGGATTTAACATTATATGAGAGGTTATTTTTGATGTCCTAGATTGAAGTTATTAGTAAAAGAGTTTGTGTCCAAATTTTTTATCCTTTAGAAGGATACATTCAAACACCATATTCCCAAGGGTTTTATTTTTTTGTTAGATGTCCCCTGGAAGAAGTGGGGCGACATTTCAATTGACAGTTTTAAATAAAAAAATGTTGATCATAGGTAGGTTATGATGTATTATGGGTTGTTGTGTACTATTTGAGAACATAATCTCACTTCTTAGTTTTCAATGATTCCAGATAAATCAATGTTTTTTAGGTGGTACATGGAGGATGTGGTGAGGCTTTAATGAATTTTTGGGATGATCATCTCTAATAGTGATCCTTGTTTCACCTCCAGGGAATGGATATGTATTTTTAATGATTTATTTTCTCTCATTTATGCCTCAACACTTCTATTTGTCCATGTATATATGTAAGATAGAGTAGACCATATAGACTCTTGAAGGAATGTTACATTCTTGAGTCCTAGATTATCGGGGTTCATGGGTGACACACCTACCCATGGTTGAGTATCCTTATAACAATACTTTTCACTCAAACATTAGTATAGAAATATATATGAATATTTTTAAGGTCATTTTTTCTATTATCCATTATGATGGGGTGAGTTCATATATTAATCTATTCTTAGGATTGAACAAGTTCAATGGATGAAAGAGATTGTTCAGGTGATTCATGAACAGATAAAGGAGGCTCAAAATCCATATAAGTTCTTTGGTAGACATAGGATGAGACCAATATAGTTTCATATTTTAGACCAAGAGTTATTGGAGGTGATTCCTCATCATCATCGACAATTTTTTATTTTTGGGATTAAGCATTATTAATATTTTTTTTGTCTTTTCAAGGTGTTGTAATTTTTAGGATTCATTATATACTAAATTTTACCTACACAAAAAATGATATGGATTCATAAATTCATTCTGGGGTGACAACTTTTCTGATATCTTTAACATGATTTTCATGTCATCATCTGGAGTGATTTTTATGATGAAGATGACATTAACTCAATGAAGAAGCTCATGGAGAACCATGATCTCTAAGAGAAGTCATTACAAAATTATAATATTCCCATAGTTTATTTATGATGCTGAAATAACAGCATGGATGAGAGAACCCGGTAATGTGATTCACAGATACTCACTCATTTTTTATTCGACTCTTGATTATTATTATTTATTGATTTTTTTATTATTTTAACCACTGAGGGGCTTATGAGATTGATTTACCTTACTAGATTGATTGTTTTTTCCTTGATCCAGTTTGAGAGGAATCCCCCCATAAGAGTGTTGGGTATTTTTTTACCTTGTTCCGATGATTGAAATAGTAATGATCTCATAATGAATAGATTCACGAGAAGCATCTTGTAGGCTGGTTGTTCAGATTACCCTTTTCTTCCTCTCCCTCAGCATGAATATAATTATAAATGGAGTGAATTATTTGAGTGGTATCTGTGTAAGGTATAAATTTTTTAGAATCCCTCCCTTTATTTTATTCCATGTTTTGGACAAATTATAGAGGGTAGTATGAAGTTTTGGTCATTATGAATATTACCACATCATGGTTCTCGGTAGGATGAAGGTTGTGGGCCTCTTATCCATTTTACGGGATGGGTGGATGGTGTTGGTTGAATCATGGTCATTGAAACCATTTTACAATCCATTTCTAGGGGACACTCAATTTCTAGTTCTTAATGTGAGAAACATTGATGGGTAAAATGCCTTCAGAATCCATTTTTAGGAATTTAATCTTGGTTTTGTTTGGTTCTCGTTGATACCTTCAATAAGAAATAGGAAGTTCAGAGGTCACCACACTGTGATGTTAGGTGTATTGGGTCAAAATGGATGGTGTTTTCACGCCATATTAAGGAGTAAGATATGTTGACAATCAAAATTACAAGATCCTATTTTTAATGACATGAGATTATTTATAATTTTAAGGAAAAACATATTTATCTCTTAGGGTTATTTCCTCATCTTATCTCATAGCCCTAACCAGAACCATTAAAATTTACCTCCATACACAACACTTCTTGACTGTGTAAACCTTCATTCATCCAAATTAATGCTTTTGTATCAGGGTAATATCACTTTCTTCCACGATTCAACCCATTACCCTCATTTCCTTCTCTTTTGTTCGAGGTTCAGAGTTTGGTGGATGATGTATTACTATTGACAGGTTCTTGAGGATAATCTATAGGTTTTTGTGCTTGTTGATCCTCGACGATCTATTCTTACCTGAAGAACATTTAAATTCTTAATAAACGTAGTGGATTCATTTCTTAACCAATTTTAATTTTAGTTTTGATTTTTTTTTTAATTTTTTATCTCAATTTTTAACCATGTAATATACCTTATTAAATATTAAGCCAAATTTAAACAATTAAGTAATGGTTTTGGTTTTTGCAATATCATGATTTCACTTTCTGATAATGATTTTCCTTTTTATTTTATAAATATTGTGAAAAAAAATTTAGGAAATGGTTTAGCATGTTATATATTCTTGAAACTAGATAAAGAATGTAATGATGGTAATTATTTATAACTAAATAATAAATTTACAAGTTAAATTATTATTTTTATATTTTATAATTGATAAAGTTAGAAGTTTAAGTTTAAGGATGCATAAAAAATTTCTAGTCATTTATAGTAGATGAGTTAGGTTTCCCATGGTTGAAACGTATGTTAAATGAATCAATTAATTCAATATATTAATGAATCTGTTGTTTGATATGGATAATTATTTGGGGATGAGAAGGCATGTTTACTTATGAATTCTTGATGGCTTGGTTATAAGGCCTAGATACCCTAACGATAGATTTTTGTTTGCTTAATGTCTTGAATATAATCCTTGGTTGTGGAGAATTTATATACTACGTGATGTGAGACTAGGATGGATAGTGTATTGGTGAGAAATGGGAGGAAATTCTCATGTTATGTAAGTAGCTACAACCTATAATGGTGAGATATATGGTGATGTGCATGGTGGTGTTGAGGATCGAACTGGAAAAAATTTTATGTGTTGAAGCTAAGCTTGACTGATGTTTGATGTTGAAAAACGTTTTTAATTACATTTTAATTTTATAACTTAGAGGATGGATGGTTGGATTTCTTTTTTCATCATTCCTTTCCCTACATCATCAAACATCTAGTTTCCTTGGTCTACAAATATATTATGGTGGATTAGTGTGAGTCCTAGAGTTTCTTGAATTATAGAATGGTAATGAATAATAAATTATTTAAAATATATGTTGGTGTGTTTTATGTTTGGATATGAGTAAATGGTGAGTAATTGTGTAAATATGTAATTCTTAATAAATTTAATTAAATGAATGTCACTTGAATCATTTGTTTGTGTATTGGATATCTATTACATAAAAATGGAAATTGGGTGTCTAAGAGGTGATAGCTGCTATTGAGGTTAAGTATTGGTTATTTTCACTAGTTTGGTCTGTGAGCAATATATATTTTATATATAATGTGGTATAATATGAAAACCCGCCCATGTTAGTGGTGTTTCAAAACCCAGTGGACTCTAGTGGTGTTTTCCCAAACAATTGGGTTGGAGAGGATGGATGATTGACTACCCCCTCATCTCTAATATCTTCTCCTAGACATATTATTTAATAATGTTATTCATAGATGTTAACTTCCTATATATGTGTGTAAAAGTCCATAATGGCTTTTGGTTATTTCATACACATGTACTTATGTTTATTGAATTGTAATGATTATTATGGATATATTATGTATAAACTATGATGGATTAAGGTATAGAACACAGTGTATAAGTTATGTTGGCTCCCCGTAAAATACATAGTTACTATCTAGACATGGTTATTCCAGTGATGAGACTATGTGAAAATGGGGTATGGGTTTTTATATAGTCGTCTTTGACACGTGTGGCTTATTGGAGAGTAATAGATCAGGATGTGTGACATTGGGGAGAGAGATGATAACCCGTGGAGAAATAGTAATAGGGTACCTTAACTTTAATATTATGCTGGATACTATATTATTAATTAATTTTAATTATTAGTGAGATATCCATGGTAAACCTAGGAACTAACTATACCAGATTAAGTGTTGTGTTAGTTTCATTGTTTATTCATCATGATTTAGTATGATTTCATCACTTTTTTTGTGAGTCGGTATGGGGAGGATCTTACAAGGTATACATTTTATTATTAACCTATATCAATATAGACTATTTTTATGTCCCCAGATGTTGGGTGGTGATCAATCAAAACATTACTAGAATATGAATTTGTTTAGGAGTAGTTTGGGAATTGAGGTCATTAATGAGGTCTTATTTTGGTACAAGTAGATTCCATTTGACAATTGTTTATTTTTTATTACATTAAATTAATGTATTAATATACATAAGTTATTATGAGTAGGAGTTTTTTGGGGCTCTTATATTATATCTCATTCCTCAAATTCTTCTTATATGGTTATTCCTAACGTTTGTGTATGTGATATATGCTCAGTGAAAGTCTTAAACACAAGGATTACTGGTGGAGGACATTATAATTCATAATCTCTCTTCCCTTATTGTCATAATAGGAGAGGTGCTATTGGGGTATGGGTCATGATAGAGAATATAAATGTAGATAAAATATGACTATAACAATAAAAACAAATTTAATGTCACTTAATATCCTAAAATATTTAGAGCATGTCTATAAAAGATTAATGTGAATAGATACAATAATTATTAAATGATATAAATAGAATATTTTAACTGAAAAGGCTCTTAGAATGATTATTGTAATAAACTTTGGAAGATTTATAAGTAGATAATATAATTACATAACATCGTAACATTGGATGTTGTATTGTTATACATTAAGTACTATGTTCAAGGAGTTTAGCATTGTGAATTTTGATTCATAAGTCTCATCATTATTAAAACAAGATTACATCCAAGATTTTGCACAAATAATGATTTATAATGAGTTTTTTATCATCTAGTCTTATAGATATGTGATAGAAATTATATTTAGATATAATGTGTTTAACAAAACCCAAAATATTTAGCAAAAATAAGATTGACCAGGTTTTATATCATATATGATATAAATATACATGTTCTTATGTATTTATTTCTTAAATTTATTAAATTTGTTTAAGATTATGATATATATCATTCCATAATTAATTTAGTCTCTAATTTATCATTCTTTCATGTTGGATACATATACTCACAATGTGTAATGATAATTTACAACTTAAATTAGGACATAGAGTTATCCTGATATTATTTTTTTCCTTGAGTACTATAGGTTTTGATTGAATTTCAAGACTATCATGGGTAGGATTTCATATGAATATATGAATTTTTATCATGGGGAAAAATAGGTTTTGTGCACAGAATAATCGATCAATTATACCACATTGAGTTTCATACAATATGTATATAGTATACTAGGGGTGAATTGATGATTTTTTAATCACCTCAATACCTATGAATGGTGAGTTTCCTAACATGATAACCAGAAAAATTTGATACATTTCTTATGTAAATCTAGAGTATTTTCTAATTAGAGGTGGATGTGTATGTTGATAATGTCTTCCATTGGAGATTAACCGCGATGACATTTTCCCTCTTTCTTGGAGAGTATGAAATCTGGGCTCTCGATTGATCTAGACTGTGGAATTTTACATCGGTACATAAAAAATATATTATGTGATTATTATTTTAGGTGAGTGGAAATATATATTTGTGAATATATAAATTTGAATGAAATGAGATGTATTCATCAACTTGGTAAGTCTATACTCCTAGAATCAAGAATGTGTGGGTATCCATATGTGATAAAAATACTATATTCCTTATGGTTAATATGTTTTTTAGAAAAATGGATCATTAGAAAATGGATGATAGCACATGATTAAGCTTTTGTATGTTGGTATAGAGAGAAATGTGTTTGATAGAGATTACACTGGATCCCTTTGTTGCTTATGTAGCACTGATTCTTTAATAGAGGTCTCTTTTTTCTTACATTAATGGATTAGGAAATGTATAATTGTAAGCAATATTACATGTAAGATCACACATTATTATTTACTAAATGGGTATTTATTTTATACACATTTTTATTCTTTAAAATGGTGTTATATTTTATGTAAATTTAGTTTTTAATGTGTATTTGACGGTTTTGGGGTACAGTAGAAGTGGTGGGAGAGTGTCTAATTTTGGTTGCTCATTAGTTTTAATGGGGAATCCTAATGAAATTTATAAAAATAACCATATAATCTCTTAGATACGATATTTCACATTTAATTTATAATTAATTTAAATTCATAATTACATTAAACATTAAAATCATCTTAATCCATTTTCATTGTCACACTAGTAATATTATCATTGCAGGGGAGAATTTATATGTGGATTCATCCCTGTGTATCCACATATGGTCCGTGAATATTTGGAAAATTTTATTATTATTATAAATGCTATTATATAGGAATATATTTCTTTATTCTATTTTTCTTTGATCATAATAGTGAGTTCTCTGATTTTGTTTATATTCATGGGAAGAAGAATGGGTGGATTTTCCTAACAAGGATTTATAGAAATCATGAAAGATTCCTTTGGGAACAATAATTTTATATTATAAAAATTGATATATTTTTCTTTATATAGTTATTGGTAAATATAAATAAAAATAGACAATCCATGATTAATATATTTAGTCTAAGAAATACCCCATGTAAAAAATAATAATAATGTTATAATAATTTCCAATGACATGCTCTAATTTAAAAAACATTTATTCAATAAATTAATTACTTTTATTTTAATTGAAATTCAATAAAAAAATATCATTTCCATCACATTATTAACATTTCCGACTAATCCTCCCACAAATTATAATTTTAATATTATTAATATAAATGGAAAGAAAAGAGAACACATATTAGGATGTGAAAAAAGATTCATAGGGGACCAAAGTGGTGGTTTTTTATGTCATATCCATTGAAAATTTTAATGCCATATAGTGTTAAGGACCTAATTCCCTAATTGGTAACCATATCCTCCTATAAATTAGTATTGAAATAAATAATTATAGACACTTTATTTCACTCACGCAATGTGTTTAGTACCGTCACATTATGATTAGTAATATTTCTACATGGTCTAATAATGTAAATAATACATTAATGGATTGGAGAGGAATCAACCAAAGAATTTACCAACATGGATGTGACTGGCTATGATTTAGAGATATTAATTTTGGTTGAATTTAAAAAATATATTTTAGTTTATGATGCATTATCTCATCAATATTGATGCATACTTGTGTCAAAACCCTATAGACTTGATTTATCATTCATTGATTTTCAAAAATGAAATAATTAAAGGACCACCAAAGATATTTATTTAATTAGAAAGATCCCTTTTAATCAAAGGTCTTGATATATCTTCTTCAATTAATATGTTACTAATAAATATTTTTTCACTTATCCTATGAGTTTAATATCACTTATGATGCACCCATTGTATGAAAACTCCTCGTGAGATAATTACATCTTTGTTTTATTACATACATGAAAATACATGATTAATGATATAAATTAATAATAATATCAAGTCTATAGAATAATAAACATGTTATCATATGGTAATAACAAATGAAACATGAAAAATTAAAATTCTAATCGGTAGGTCTGTCCTCATGACCTCCATTCTTGGATATCACCAACTATGAACTTCAGGAAAAAAATTCCTAGTGTCTTATATGTCTCCAACACCTAATATTCAAAAATAATTTTTTTCCCTTTAGATATTTATTGTCTAGACCGTAGGATGTATTTTTAAGAATAATTCCATACAATATTGAGGTTATCATTATAGTGGGTAACTTCTATAACCTTTTGATGTGATAAATACTCTTAAGACATTGTCACATTAATGTTATGAAAAATAATAATAATTTTCTGAAAAAAATTTTATTAATACTTAAGATATTAAAATTGAAATATTATTTGGTTCAACATCACTTGCTCTAAAAACACCAACTTTTATAAGAGAAAACTACTAACCAATAACTTTTTATATATCGCATGATAAACATCCTTGTGCAATGTTATAGTTATATTTTTCGGTATTCCACAATTTTATATGGATAATGTTCTTACGGTGGTTTTAATTCTCTAATAAAAACTCATAAGAAGTTATAGTTTTTTGTATTTTAATTTTTCAATTGTATATAACATGAATTCTTGGATAATTTCTATTAAATAATATTATCAAAATATATATTTCAGCTATATTGTTCTTTCCTAAAACAATTCCAATAACTAGAAAAAATAATCACTAAACTACTTATTTAGCTATTTTAAAATCCATGAAACACTCGATCTATATAGATATATCTATCATTGGCTCCAACTAGCTTTAAGTTCTCATTTACATAGACAATTTATGATACTAAATCAAATTGATTAGTAGAAAAAAAAATTATCCCATCGACAACAATCATCCCCATTTCACTAATTACTAGGAACTCATCCTTCTTATATTCTCAAATATTATGGGATAGTATTGTCTTATACCCCCATGTAGTTCTCATGGATTTGTTTGATATTTCCACGCAATGATAAATTAATGGGAATATTCACTATCTATATCTATCATGGAATTTGTGATAGATTGACACACTTATGAATAATAAATTATATTTGTTATAATAATCTCCACATGCTCACTATCAAATCATTATAAAGATATTTCATTTTATGTGACAAATGAAATAATTCATTCTTGAATTGTTCTATCTTTAATTCATTAAATACACTATTAATATATATAATATGTCATGATCTAAGCCACCATATAGATTTATATTAGTATAAGTTATTTTTTAGAACATGGGTTTCGGTATTAATTCATTCTTGGAGACTAACAGGAAATTCATTTTTTTTCTTTGATTTTGACCTGGATTTTGTTGAGTCAATAAGGTTTTCCTTATGACTTTTCCATTCCTTCTTGTTTTGAAAATCACAAACACCTTATCTTAAGAAAAATTTCTTTCTTAACGAAAATTGCTTTTATAAGGAAATTTGCTTTCTTAAGAAAAATCACTTTTATAAGGAAAATTGCTTTCTTAAGAAAAATCGCTTTTATAAGAAAAATTGCTTCCTTAAGGAAAATCGCTTTTATAAGAAAAATTATCCTTATCATTTATTATCCATATTTTTCTTAAGTATGAGATTCAGATTCATTTTCTCGGAATCGTTGAAACTTTGATATAAATCATTCTACATTAGGATTCAGATTCTGGATAAAAACTATAAGGAAGTTTCATTCCGAATTCCGGATATGATCTCTGACTAAGTTCTATTCCAGATTCAGGATACGAATTTTGAAGAATAATTCTCATTACAATTTCCAATGAAGAATTCTCATTACGAATTCTAATGAAGAAATCTCATTCCGAATTCTCATTACGAATTCTGATGACAAATTCTCATGACGAATTCTGATGACGAATTCTCATTACGAATCCTGATGATAAATTCTCATTACGAATTCTGATGACGAATTCCCATTACGAATCCTGATGATGAATTCTCATTACAAATCCTGATGATGAATTCTCATTACAAATTCTGATGATGAATTCCCATTACAAATCCTGATGATGAATTCTCATTACGATTTCTGATGACGAATTCCTATTCTGAATTTGCATTCCGAATTCACCTATTAAACAGAATCTGATTATCTTTGTTCTATACACTCTGAATTAATTCAGTCTCCGAAAAATATTTTTGTTAGAGTCCGAACTTATATTCTGCTTACACTTCTATAATTTGTCTACTCTTTATTATTTTCATTACACTCAGAATCTTCACTCCGAAGCTTTCATTCCAAACTTTTATGTTAGAGTTTAAAACGATGTCGTACATTCTGTTACACTTGTTTTCTTATAAAACGATGTCGTCTGTTTTGTTATAAAACTAACCGTTGTCTAAGTGATACGTGTACAGGTCCCTCCGATCTTTAAGGAAAATATGACCGTTGGAGAAGGAGCCGACCTTACCTATAAATAGGAGCTCATTTAAAAGAGCTCGTAACAGATGACAGATGAACAACTAGGTTTTGTGCATACATGCTGTTGAAGTGATTTATAGATATATAGACTCCTATAAACTCTCAAAGCTTCATGCGACTCCGAATGTTGGTGATTCCATTCGAGGACTTCCGGGGATATGAAGACAGAGCTTCCGACTACCTTAAAGTTCGAGGGCTTCCTTGTTGAGGAAGACAGAGGTTGCCAACTACCTTGAAGTTGAGGGCTTGCGGGGATAGCAAGACAGAGACTCCGATCTTCATATCGAGGGCTTACCCTGGTGTGGGTAAGACAGACTTTCTTGAAAGTATAAATCAAGGGACCTTTATCCAAGGTTGTTGGATACCCTTCTCTTTGGGTTAAAAGATTTATATCTTGTTACCTGTAGTTTTACTACTTGTTTATATTCCTCTGCATTTTGTATTACAAGGAAAGTATAACTTTCTTATACTTTCTTATTTGTACTCTGTTTCATTTAGATTCTATACGCTTTAAGGTAGAATCTCATATTGTAATCTTTTGTTAAGTTTCAATTACCGGAACCATATTTCTGGAACCCTCATTCGGAATCTCTTTCCTAGTTTTCATTCGGTGTTAAGAGGTGTTGTGAATTTGCTTAGTTTAACTTTGTTAAACTTAGTCTTTTCCTTTGCTTAAGGAAAACATAGTTATTCTTAACTAACTTTAAAGGTTCCAAAGGAATTTTTAAAGTATACAATTCACCCCCCCCCCCCTCTCGTATATTGAGCATCTACATCACTATTTCGATCCTACAATTGGTATCAGAGGTTGGAAACCTCTTAATCTATACCAATCTTACATTTGGTATCAGAGGAGGTCTCCGAAATACTTGTACTCATATACAAGTTTTTCTTGCTCGTATTATCATTCCGAACTATCTTATTACGAATTTTCCCATTCCGAACTTTTCTCATTCCGAACTTTGTTATTACGATTCTTTGCTACTAACAAGGTTGTGTGCAAAGTTTTTTGTTTAAGTATGGCAGGAATTAATGTTGGATCAATTGATAATCTGAATCCTACAAGACCACCAATATTTGATGGTAATGACTATGAATACTGGAGAGATCGTATGAAGACTTTTGTTATCAATACTGGAGTAGACAACTTTGTTATGCTTACTGGTGATTATAAAATTCCTGACAAGGAAGTTAGATCTTTTACTAACCAGGAAAATCAAGAATATCAACTAAACTATAAGGTACGCAACACTTTACTATGTTCAATGACTAGAAATATATATAGCCAAATTTCTTCTTGTGAAGCAGCTAACTGTATATGGAAGAAGTTAGAAGTTACACACTTTGGAACTTCCAAAGTGATTGAGACTAGAAGAGCTATGCTTAGAACTGAATATCATGGCTTCAATTTTCCTTATGGAGAACCTATCTGTAAAGTTCAACAAAGATTTATGACTATCGTCAACAGTCTACAATCTATGGGAGAGAAAGTTTTAGATGATGAAGCTCTTGTGGATAAAATAATTGATATTATGCCCAATGAGTGGGAGTCCAAGAGAACAGCTATAGATGAGAACATAAAGGTCACTCAAATTACTCTTGATGAATTATTTGGAACTCTTCTACAACATGAAACTAGAATGAAGAGAGATGCAGAAAATATCAAGAAGAAGAATGGAAATGGTACTGTTGCTTTTACTACAACTTCAAATCAGATGAAAACTAACACTCCTGAGAGAGTAACCAGATCCAAGTCTAAGAAAGTTATCTTTAAATCCGAATCTAGTGAGAGTTAAGTCTCAGAAAATGAATTAGAAAATCTTGCTCGAAGGATGAACAAGATAGCTGGACAGAGAAATTTTCAATCTAAGTATAAGAAAAAGTAATGAAAAGATAAGAAAGATGGAGAAGTTACTTGTTATGAATGTAAAAGAGCTGGACATATAAGACCAGATTGCCCTGTGCTCAAAAAGAAAGAAAGGACAGAAAGACATTCAGACAGGAACTTGAAGAAGTATTATAAAGCTAAAGCTAATAATGTTTTGAAAGCTAATGATACCTGGAGTTCCAGTGGTGGTGACTCTTCAGATGAATCTTCTGATTATGAATCTTCAGGACAGAAGAATCTTGGTGTTATATCCAGATTACCTATTGATAATCATTGTCTTATGGCTAAGGTACGAAATGATGAATCTTTGACCAATGTTTCTTTAAATTATAAGGATAGAAAGTATTATAATTCTTCTGATGAAGAATCATCTTCTGATGAGGAAAATACATTACCTACTTATGAAGAAGTCTCTAGGTTTGCTGAAATTCTTGAGATTGAGAATTCCAAACTCAATAAGAAACGTGATAAGTCAAACTCTAGGAATTCTATTCTTACAAAAGAAATATCAAATCTTTCTAAAGATCTTGATAAGAAAAATTCTGATTTTGAAAGTATTTCAAAAAATCTTGAGGAAGTAAGTTCTGGGAAGAACAATCTTTCTAAAGAGTTAGAAAAAGTAATTTCTAATAAAAATGTTTTTGAGCCTAACTCTAGTTCAAAAACTAATAATTTTGAGGATAAAAACTGGGTTGTAAAACTCAAGTCCGAAATTTTTTCCTTAAAGAAGTGTTTATAAAACTTTACCCATAGTAAAGAAAATTTTGATAAGATGTATTCCCAAATACGACCTTTAAGAAATAAATCTGGATTTCGCTATACCCATGCAAAACCTATTTTCAGTAACAATTATTTTGTTCCTCAAAGTGCCCCATTTTGTACCAAGTGTCAATGTGGTGGTCACTGGGCAAAGAATTGTTCCTTAAACAAAACCCAATCTCTAGGATTTCACAAAGCTTACTTTTCTAAGAAAATGTGGATACCTAAAATTTTATTGTCTGGAAATCTCGGATCCAAACAAGTTTGGATTCCGAAAGTCTAATTTTCTTCTTGATTTCAGGAAAATAAAGAATGTACCAGCAAAAATACATAGTACATGGATAGTGGATGTTCCCGGCATATGACTGGTAACAAAAGCTTTTTTGAAAAGATTATCAAAATGAAAGGAGGAAAGGTAACTTTCAGAGACAATGCTAAGGGAGAGATTGTTGGTATTGTAAATATTGTTTTTCTTGGTAAAACCTTGATTTCAAATGTTCTTTTTGTTAAAGGTCTTAAGCACAACCTCATAAGCATAAGTCAGTTATGTGATGAAGGATACCTTGTGAATTTTAGGAATGATAAGTGTTTAGTTCACAATTCCAAGGAAGAATTTATTATCTCAGCCAATAGGCAAGAGAATGTTTACATCCTAAACTTAGAAGACCTCAGGAGTCAAGATTTACCTTGCCTAAGTGCAATGGAAGATCATTCTTGGTTATGGCATAGAAGACTAGGTCACTGTAATCTTAGGAATCTATGTAAACTCTCTATGAAGAAACTAGTTAAGGATCTACCAGAGCTTAGATTTGATTCTTCTAAAGTTTGTGATCCTTGTCAATATGGCAAGCAACATAAATCTAGTTTTAAGTCTATCGGTGAAGTCTCAACAACTGATGCATTACAGTTAGTGCACATGGATATTTTTGGTCAAACACAAACTGGAAGTATTGGAGGCAAATAATATGTGTTTGTTCTAGTTGATGATTACACTAGATTTACTTGGGTCTATTTTCTAGCAAAGAAATCTGAAGCTTTTTCTTATTTCAAAAGTTTTAGAGCTCAAGTTAAAAATTAGAAAAACCTTCCATTGAAAACTATTCATAGTGATCATGGAGGAGAATTTCAAAATTCTGATTTTGAAACTTTTGTAGTAAGAAAGGTATTACTCACAATTTTTCAGCACCTAGAACTCCTCAACAGAATGGTGTCGTTGAAAGAAGAAATAGAATTCTTCAAGAGATAACTAGAACCATGTTGAGTGAATATTCTATTACTAGACATTTCTGGGCTGAAGCTATAAGTATTGCTTGTTATACTATAAATCGAGTTTTGATTAGACCTTTTTTTAATAAAACTACTTATGAGTTATGGAATGGTAGAAAACCTAGACTATCCTACTTCAAGGTTTTTGGTTGAAAAGTATTAATTTTGAATACTAATGATAACTTACATAAATTCGCACCAAAATCTGATGAAGGAATTTTCTTAGGTTATTCCACAACTTCTAAGGCTTATACAGTTTTTAATAAAAATACCTGCACTGTTGAGGAAACAGTACATGTAAAATTTGATGAATCAGATCCTTTTGTTTTTAAATCATCTCAACTTACATCTTCGGATGTGTTTTCAAAAACTGATTGTCAACCTTTGATAGAAGAATCTTCTGATAAGGAAAATTTTCTAGAAGATACTTCTGAAACATTTACCCCAGAAGACTTTCTACCCTAAGTTGATGAACAGGTTTTACAAAACCCAAATCAGGTGTTTCTTAAAAATCATCCCAGTGATAGTATCATTGCTGATGTAAACCAACCTGTAAGGACTAGAAGTTCCTTAAGAAATGAATTAGAACATCTAGCATTTCTTTCCCAATTAGAACCTAAAATCACTGATGAAGCTTTAGGTGATGATGATTGGATCAAAGCAATTCAAGATGAACTAAATGAATTCGAAAGGAATAAAGTCTGGACCTTGGTTGAAAGACCTAAGGAAACTTCTGTTATTGGAGTAAAATGGGTCTTCAGAAATAAATGTGATGAAAATTGAATCATAGTAAGAAATAAAGCTAGACTTGTTGCTAAAGGCTATAATCAGCAAGAAGGAATAGACTATGAAGAAACCTATGCTCTAGTAGCTAGACTTGAATCTATTTGTATTCTACTTGCCTTTACAGCATTATTTAATTTCAAACTTTTCCAAATGGATGTGAAATGTGCTTTTCTTAACGGTTATGTTCAAGAGGAAGTTTTTGTTGAACAGCCTCCTGGCTTTGAAGATACAAAACATCCTGATCATGTTTTTAGACTTACCAAAGCTTTGTATGGCCTTAAACAAGCCCCACGAGCATGGTATGATAGACTCACTGGATTTTTCCTTCAAAACAACTATGTTAAGGGAAATGCAGATCCAACCCTTTTTATAAAAAAGGATAAGAAAAATGTTTTGATTGTTCAAATTTATGTTGATGACATTATATTTGGTTCAACTCAGCAATATTTGACTGAATCTTTTGCAAGTCTAATGAAATCTGAGTTTGAAATGAGTATGATGGGTGAGTTAACATTTTTCCTTGGCTTTCAAATTTCTCAAAAACCAGAAGGAACCTACATATCTCAACATAAGTATATTAAATATCTTCTTAAAAAGTATGGTTATGACAACACTAAAAGTATAAGTACTCCCATTAGTACCTCAAACTCTTTAGATCTTGACGAAGCTGGGAAACAAGTAGATCAAACATCTTTTAGAGGTATGATAGGAAGTCTACTTTACTTAACATCTAGTCAACCATTCTTAATGTTTTCACTATGCTTATGTGCAAGATATCAATCCAATCCTAAGGAATCTCACTTAATGGCAGTAAAAAGAATTTTTCACTACCTTAAGCGAACCATGGATCTAGGATTATTTTATACTTCTGGAAATGATTTTGTTCTAAAAAGCTTTTCTGATGCTGACTTTGGTGGATGTAGAATGGATAGAAAAAGTACATCCAGAACTTGTCATTTCTTAGGAGATTCTTTAGTTTCTTGGACCTGTAAGAAGCGACATTCTGTGTCACTCTCCACTGCTGAAGCTGAATATGTAGCAGCTGGAAGTTGTTGTGCACAAGTGTTGTGGATGCAACACACACTCACAGACTATGGCTTGAGTTTTACTAAAACTCAAATTTTGTGTGATAACACAAGTACCATTGCCCTCAGTAAGAACCATGCACATCACTCCCGTGCAAAACATATAGATATTAGGCATCACTTTCTTGGGGATCACACACTCAAAGGATATATTATTCTTCAGTTTATCGGAACGCAAGATCAACTTGCTGATATTTTCACAAAATCATTGCCTTCTGATAGATTTGAATATATTAAACAGAAGTTAGGAATGATAACCATAAGGTAATCTTTCTTAATTAACTTTCTGTTGAAAAAGTCTCCTTACAGTAACAAACTCCTTTTCATAGGGAGAGTACAGTTGATTGTTTGTTTAACAAAGTTTTTCAAAATTTGTTTTCAAACTTTTCGGAACGAAGATTTCCGGAATGGAACATCCGGAACTAACATTTTCCAAAATGAACATTCTCATAAAGAATACTTCTGGAATAGATGTGTTCATATTAAAAATTTCTGGAATGGAAAATTTCGTACTAGAAGTTTCATAAAGGAATTTTCATACCAAATTCTTCGTAATGTATTTTTCGTACTAAGTTTTTCGTACTGTTGTTTTTCCTTACTATATTTGTTTTTCGTATTGAGTTTTCCGTAATGAATTTTACATAATGAGTTTTTCGTACTAAGTTTTTTTTTCATAGTAAAATTTTTGCGAAATCTGTCTTCTCTCAATAAGGTTTTTTTTCTCTAGTCTTCCTTATATTACCCATTATGAATAATCCTCCTAATCCAATCCGAAAGGTATGATTACCTTACTCAAGTTTTCGTAGTCATATTTTTCTTGCTGGTATTTTCTTGTATTATTTTTTCAGATTTTAGTTTTTTTAATTATTTATCTTAATAAAAACCTCAAAAAGATCGGATTCAAGTTTTCAACCGTCAGATCTGATCTCAGCTCATTCCAACCGTTAGATCAACCGTGGAAGGTGAATCGTCATCTCGTTGCCTATATAAAGGGGACCCAATTACTCGTCCCACATCGATCTCAAGCTCTCGCGTCTCGAATCTCTGCCTCTCTGATTTAAGGCCGTTCCGAACTTCAGTTTTCTCCGTTCCAAACTTCTCAGAGGATTACAGATCCGAATGTCTGCGGAGTTAGCATCTCAAGGAATGTCATCCACTAAGCCAATTTCTCAATGGATAGTCTACAGAGAAAGGCCGGTTCATCCGGATTTTTTTCAACAAGTATGATTCTCTTATTTCTAAGAATATCAAGCTTAAGGGTTGGGAAGATGTTGCGGTGTCAAAACCCGAGAACCAAGATGAAGTGTATACAGACTTACTTGTTCAGTTATATGAGTCAGTCTCCTTCTATCAGGAAGATAATAAGGACAAATTTTCTTTTAAGTCTTATGGAAAGACTTACAAGCTTTCTCACACCAAGGCTACAAGCTTGGTAGGACTGTCTTATGAAGGAGAAGCTGAATTTATTTCGCATGTATTGTCGGACTCTAAGGGTAGCTTCGACAAGGAAAAAGCCCTAGAAACTCTCGGACTGGTTGATGACAAGGCTTCGAATATTGCAAGTCTATCTACAAACTTCCGGATTCTGGAGTTATGGGTACAAGGGATTATCGTACCGAGGAAAGGTGATAAAGACAGCTTGAAGAAAAGTGAGATATATATCATAGATTTCCTGATAAATATTAGGAAGTTTAACTTGATGAAGCACATTATTATTACTATTGAGAATTTGAAGAAAGGAAATCTGAGAGCTCAGATTATTATGTATCCAGCAATCCTCTCCAAGTTGATAGTTCGGTGCCTTGAGTCTTTCAAGGAGGCTTCCAAATCTAAGCCAAGAGTTTGCAAGATCATGCTAGTGGGCGATGGTACTCTTAAAAGATTGGATGTAGCCTTTGACAAAGAGTCTCCACGGTTTATTGATCTTCCTGCTCAAGGAGAAGAAGTTCTGAAAGTTGCTGATCCGGAATCATCTAAGCCAGTAAGGAAGAGAAAGCTAAAAGAAGTGGAAGTAGAAGCAGAGAATCCTAAGTCTAAGGAAGTCCATTCCGCACCTCCGAAACCAACGAAGAAGAAATCCTATCCTGATGAGGTAGTTACGAAGTGGAGAGCCGATGAAGAGAAAAAAAAAAGGGGGGGGATCCGCATTTCGAATTGGACCCTGCGGAGGCTAAGGCCTTGAAGGAGAGAACTACTGATGAGCTTGAAAAACAAGCAAAGCAAAAGAAGATCAAGAAGAAGATGTCTGAGGCTGAGGTAGCTCAGGATTTGTTAAAATTAAAGGAAATGGTTTCAGCAACTATTCCAGTTCCGAGATCTTTCTCCTTGGAATCTCTACCTGAGACTCCAGGAAGAAATTTTGTTGCTCCGGAAGAAGCTATTACTAAGAATACTGAGGAAGTAGAGCAAGTTGAGAAAGTGGAACAAGTAGAAGATGGTGCTGAAGGAAGTGGTGAAACCAGAGATGTGCTGAAACAAGTAGATGATTACAAGGGGACACCTTCGGAACACTTATCACTCTGAACTTCCGAAGCTGAATCTTCGAAGCTAGTTACTCCAGCAATGGAAGAAGAGAAAGGAGAAGAAGAAGTTACTTATCATGGAGAAGAAGAACATCTTTTACCTGATGTTGCCCAGGAGGAAATTGTAGGGGTTCATGTTCAGGAAGTCGCTGATGAAGAAGATAATGTTGTTCAAGTTTCTGATAGTGAGAAGAGAACTCTGGAACAGGATTCAATTCCGGAAAAATACAAGGGAAAGAAAATTCTTGCTGATACTCCGAGCTCATAAGTGAGGAAGAGGAATGAAGTTGGTAGCTATTCAAAGAGAAAGCTTGAAATCGTTGAAGAAGAAATTTCTCCAAGCAAGGTTTCAGATTCGGAGTCATCTTCGGTGGGGCATGACTTTGTTGTTCAGTCTTTGAAAAAGTTGGTGGGAACCATTCCGACCTTCTCAGGTATTGATTCAAGATGCCAGATGCTCCAACATGCGTTGAATCAAAAAACTGACTCCGTATCTATGGTTATGGACAAGTGTGTTGAAATAGAGGCTCAGTTCAAAATGTTTTTCGTTGGCTACGAAGCTCATAGAAAATCTTGCAAGAGGATGAAAAACTGGTCGAAGAAGACAGTGGAAGAGATGAGGTTGTTCGATGAGTTTCAAGACAATGTTAAAGATGCTTTTGAAACCGAGGAAAAGAATATAAATGAGTTAACTGCATCCTTTGAAGAGAATTTGACAGAATAAAAGAACTTCCGGATTCAAGAAGTGAGAGATCTGAATGGGAAGCTGAATTCCGTTTCTCAAAACTAGAAGTTTGAAAGGGATCATCGGATCTATTTTGAAGAAAGGATGAAGGCTCAGGAAGAAAAGATCAAAGCTCAGGAAGAAAATCTGAAAGCCCAGGAAGAAAAAATTGAAGCTCAATCCGCAAGAATAGTTGTCTTAGAGAAGCAAGCTGATGAAGATCATAAAGACCTGAAGAAGATCAAGAATATTCTAAAGGGGATCATGTCGATGGAAAAAGATCTGAAATAACCAAATCCGATCTTTTTGTTGTATTCTTTTTGTTGCTGAGATTTCAAAATTAATGAAAGTTGTGCTTGTCGTTTCTATTGTTGTCATCACTAATTTTTCAGGTACTTTGTTTTTTTTCATTCCCTCCAATTCTTTTTGAAAATCACAAAGGGGGAGAAGGAAAATATCCTTAAGAAAAAGAAGAACTCTAATAAGAGTTTATCAAAGGGGGAGAAGAAAAAGATCCTTAAGAAAAAGAAAAACTCTAATAAGAGTGTGTTTAAGGGGAAGCTTTTTCATTAAAGAAGACCTTCTTATCTATCACTCCGGAAATCTGAATACGATCCTTAGAGTTTCAAAGCCTAAGGGGGAGTTAGTTGTATTCATCAATATCCTTAAAGCAAAGGGAGATAAGCCATAATGTTTTTCTTTCTTCTTAGAATTTCATTTTCGTAAGGATGTTTCTGCATTCCAAAAAGGGGGAGATTGTTGAGTCAATAAGGTTTTCCTTATGACTTTTCCATTCCTTCTTGTTTTGAAAATCACAAACACCTTATCTTAACAAAAATTTCTTTCTTAAGAAAAATTTCTTTTATAAGGAAAATTGCTTTCTTAAGAAAAATCACTTTTATAAGGAAAATTGCTTTCTTAAGAAAAATCGCTTTTATAAGAAAAATTGTTTTCTTAAGGAAAATCGCTTTTATAAGAAAAATTATCCTTATCATTTTTTCATCCATATTTTTCTTAAGTATGAGATTCGGATTCATTTTCTCGGAATAGTTGAAACTATTATATAAAGCATTCTGCTTTAGGATTCAGATTCTGGATAAAAACTATAAGGAAGTTTCATTCCGAATTCCAGATATGAACTCTTACTAAGTTCTATTCCAGATTCAGGATACGAATTCTAAAGAAGAATTCTCATTACGAATTCTGAAGACGAATTCTCATTACGAATCCTGATGATAAATTCTCATTACGAATTCTGATGACGAATTCCCATTACGAATCATGATGATGAATTCTCATTATGAATCCTGATGATGAATTCTCATTACGAATTCTGATGAAGAATTCTCATTACGAATCCTGATGATGAATTCTCATTATGATTTCTGATGACGAATTCCTATTCCGAATTTGCATTCCGAATTCACCTATTAAATAGAATCTGATTATCTTTGTTCTATACACTCTGAATTAATTCAGACTCTGAAAAATATTTTGGTTAGACTCCGAACTTATATTCTTCTTACACTTCTATAATTTGTCTACTCTTTATTATTTTCATTACACTCAGAATCTTCACTCCGAAGCTTTTATTCTGAACTTTTATGTTAGAGTTTAAAACGATGTCGTACATTCTATTACACTTGTTTTGTTCTAAAAAGATGTCGTCAGTTTTGTTATAAAACTAACCGTTGTCTAAGTGACACATGTACAGGTCCCTCCAATCTTTAAGGAAAATATGACCGTTGGAGAAGGAGCCAACCTTACCTATAAATAGGAGCTCATTTGAAAGAGCTCGTAACGGATGACAGATGAACAACTAGGTTTTGTGCATACATGCTGTTGAAGTGATTTCTAGAGAGAGAGACTCTTATCAACTCTCAAAGCTTCGTGCGACTCCGAATATTGGTGATTGCATTCGAGGACTTCCGGGGATAGGAAGACAGAGGTTCCGACTACCTTAAAGTTTGAGGGCTTCCTTGCTGAGGAAGACAGAGGTTGCCAACTACCTTGAAGTTGAGGGCTTGCGGGGATAGCAAGACAGAGCCTCTGATCTTCGTATCGAGGGCTTACCCTGGTGTGGGTAAGACAGACTTGCTTGAAAGTATAAATCAAGGGACCTTTATCCAAGGTTGTTGGATACCCTTCTCTTTGGGTTAAAAGACTTATATCTTGTTACTTGTAGTTTTACTACTTGTTTATCTTCCACTGCATTTTGTATTATAAGGAAAGTATAACTTTCTTATACTTTCTTATTTGTACTCTGTTTCATTTAGATTCTATATGTTTTAAGGTAGAATCTCATATTGTAATCTTTTGTTAAGTTTCAATTACCGGAACCATATTTCTGGAACCCTCATTCGGAATCTCTTTCCCAGTTTGCATTCGGTGTTAAGAGGTGTTGTGAATTTTCTTAGTTTAACTTTGTTAAACTTAGTCTTTTCCTTTGCTTAAGGAAAACATAGTTATTCTTAACTGATATTAAAGGTTCCAAAGGAATTTTTAAAGTATACAATTCACCCCCCTCTTGTATATTGAGCATCTACATCACTATTTCGATCCTACAATTGGTATCATAGGTTGGAAACCTCTTACTCTATACCAATCTTACAGATTTATGGATGAGAGGTTAGCCACAAAAAATCAAGTGGTAACCCATAGAAAAAAACATAATTAAAAATTCAAAATTAATGTTGAAGATGACCCATCATTCCTTCTTGGTCTACATGCCACCTAAAATCATGTGACCATATTGATTCACGCACCTTGTTGTATCACAGCCCCACACTTGCATTACACTAAAATGTCGGTGAGCCTTCCACTAGAGTCATTTGTCACCATCGTTAAATCTTCATTTTCACCTCCATTATCTGATCATTTATAATAGTTATTTTTATAAAAACTAATTCATATCATTATCGCTCCACCTTCATCATCACATTCAACACTAGCATCCAACACCACCAAGAATGAACATTAATGACTCCAAAAACCCAACTCCAAACAGCCAAGGCATCATCGATTGCTTTAAATAGGAAACATAAACAAAAAATAACAAAAAAGAGACTAGTTTCAAAATAAATATAGACTTATCGGGCATTTAGAGCATTGAATGCCACTAAACCACACTTCACATAACCTCATAGCTTCCACCATTGAAAATATTACTAGGAAAGGCACTGGGGAACTCAAGTTCAGAGTAGGGTTCAGCCGATGGGGGCTCTGAACGATGCCACTATGGAGCAGAAAACTAGAAAAAGGTATAAAAAATGAAGTCTAATGCTAGGAGAATGAGGGAACACATCAACCACCGAACCACCTGACCCAGAACCCCTATAAATCGACGCTCCAGCTTTGAGTTGGATAGAAACAGAGGAATAAGGGGTCAGATCAAGTTTTAAACTGCTGAAAACGTCTGTAGCAACCCACAAATACTAGGAATATTGAATTAATTGTGAGGGATATTCCCTTGAAGTGAGCCATATAGCAAAAAAACCAAAGAGAAATAAAAAACCTAGCTAGGGAGAAAATAGGGAGAAATAGAACAAGTTGCGCCAGCGGAGAAGCAAGAGGAGAAAATGAATAGGGGGAGACGGTGTTGCAGCCGCACAATACCCCCCCCCCCCCCATCTTCGAACCACCGCATAGGAGAGGCCCAAGCGCGAGACAGAAGAGAGGAAGTCACCGCTCAGAGGCTCCAATGGGATCAAAATAAATGAAGTGTCTATCATACTTAATTTTGTGCATTTTTAGATAAATTTTACCTTTTAATCTTAATATTATTTAGCTATAATAATTAACGTCTATTTTCTATATATTATCAACATATTTTACATGAATAACTAAGGTTCTCCCAATAACTATGTATAGGTACAGGGCATATATTCATCCTTAATAAAACCAAACTCCCAAACATATTTTTCACAAACAGATATATGATCATGATATATTGTTAAATGAATAAATTTATCTCTAAAAATTAAATAATTTATTTTAATTATGTGGTTCCATCAACTCTTATGAATGCATCATGTAGTAATCTTCTAAAATATCTCTATTAAAGGAAAGTTGTCTCAATAACCATTCACCAAATTTCATGATCTTATAAGGTTATTATGACAGGTATAATTTTAGTTAAAAAATCATAGATATTAGTGAATAGGTTTTGTTATAGTCTATGTCATGATGTCATTTGAAATATTTAATAACACATCATTCTCTATTGTTTCCAAATTTACCATCCATTTCTAATTTCTTCTTGAATTCCCAAAAAAATTACATTAGTTGGAGAAAATTACAAAATTTATTATTATATTTGGTTATATATAATCACTTACTAAGATTAAATTAACTTTTCAATTTTATTATGTATCTATTTATTGCATCTTATAAAATAAATATTCCAAATTCTTATTGAATAATATATCACTTAACTCAATGATTATAAAACTAAATATTTTAATTTATCTTTATAAGTGTATATGTATCTCTTTAAAAACTCATCCCTCTATGTCTTGTAGGGTTTATATTCCTATGACAACTCATGTGCATCTCGAGAATTGATATCAATGAATTATAATATTTTTCCCACTATCTCAAAATATAAGCTATTCCCACTTAGATAAATATTTTCAATCACTTTAATAATACCTTTTTTGTCTCATATAATGTTATATCCTTGGTTACATAGGATAATTAACCATGAATGACCTTTTTATTTACTATATGAAATCTTGTTGCTGAAATTGTCATTAAAACAACTCCCATAAAAACACATGATGTTAGGACATAATGAATTTTCATTCATATTATGACTTATATGATATTCATTATTCAATATGGTTTCTGTATGGTTATTATTTTACATAAAATTTTTGGAAACCTATATTGAAAGAAATTATGGAGGACTTAAAACAATTATAAAATTCCCCATCAATCCACCTTTCACTACCATCATCACTATTATGTGTGTAAGGTAATGTGTGTTTAGGAATACATCAACTCTACATTTTAATGGTAGATGAATTATTATTTAAGATATTATCTGACTAACCTAGTTGGATAATCATACTAATTATACCTTGTATTATCACTACTCAAACTTGTTATCATATATTCTTATAAATGAATCCTAGTAAGTATATTAATTTATATATAGATTATCTTTAGATTAGTTCAATCATATCTTTCAAAACTAATTCTGTTAGAATTGAAGAAATAACACATTTAGGCACTAAATATTTCACTGTATTAAAACAATATATGTAATCATTTGAAAATATTTAGTATAATACTTATAAATAGTATAAAATATCCATCTAAATATATCCTTGATAACTACTTTTAGTTTTACCTGATTATGAATTATTTTTCCAAAAATGGGAATTTTATGAATTTTATAGTTTATATTCTTCATTAATTACTGAAATTTGTACATCCTTGATTTAGGAATTAAATATTATATTAGTTAACTATGATATAATATATAAATATTCCTTTAAAATATGAATCAATTCTTTATTATGTCTAGAAATAGATAATGAGATAGAAGTTTTTTCAACACTCAATAAAAACAATAGTTTTATGAGACTCAATTGACTTAGAATCTATAGAATATTGATATTATTGAGATGTTATCATAGTCATGTTCTACCAAAAATTATAATTATTCAACTAACATACTTTAATCTTTCTAATCTTCCTCATTTCATATATTTTTAAACAAATATGTGGGTCATATATTGACTTTAATACACATGAACGTAATTTGAAATATTACATGGAATTATGAATATACTAGAAAAATTTTATTCTTTATACTTCTTCTTTAATTAAATGTAATTCATCATATAATTATCTATCATTATATATGTGAAATAGATAGCCTCATATTCATTTCTCTCCCCCTGAATATTTTTCATCTTTGACGAAATTTGTGAAGGCACCATTAAATATGAACTTGCCATCAACTTATAAAACTTTTCCCTCACTTGATTTACAATAATGGGTGAGGAAAAATGTTCACACTAATCCCTATAAGGTCGGAGAAGTATATACATAATATTTTTTATTGTATTTTCCATACTTTTCATTTTATAGTTTATAATGAAGATGGATATTCTAGGTGGTGGGGATGATAATATAAGGATAATGGGTAATTTATGGTCCTTATAGAAGCCTAAAATTTCATGTTTATTGATATTATACAATATTTAGATTTCATTACCACTTTCTAGGTAACTATCTTCTATTTTACACTTAGAAAATGTAGTGAAAATCATGTTTGTCTTTAGCCTCAATTTCTCCTTTTTCCAGTTTATGGAGATGAGTTATCATGGGGTAATAATCCATATAATTATATTGAATCCTCGGTACTCACGATAAAGATGTTGACATTATGTAATGAACATCTAAGGAATAGGGGATTCCAACATATAAAAAATCATTCTATATAAGTGTAATGTGCAAGAACCAATACCAATCTTGGATCTATGTACTTTTTAGAATATTTTATTTATCCAAATTGATCATAGTATTACTATTATTAAATTTTCCATTTTCTATTGTGAAAAAAATATTACTTTATATTAATTATAGATTATGACTTAATAATAGATTAATTACTCTCCCACTACGTTATCAAATCCCACCAACCCTTTACACTATATTCGAAATATCCAATCACTCAGATATTTAGGTGTAAAGGATCAATATTTCCCTTTAAATAAAATATATATAGGACATGATATTTATGTTGGTTTACTTGAAAACATTATTATCTCATAAGTTATTAATCTATTGAGTAGATTCCCTAATCTGAAAATCAAAAACTCTAATTACCTCAACACCTTCCTCCAAGTTAAATTATGTATTTTTAGGGAAAATACACTTTATGGTAACTTGGTTAAGTCAATAAAAGTCATTCATTTCAACCATCTTATAATTTAACGTATCAAAGAGAGGTCCAAATCAACAATTTGAACTATGGTTTCAAATAAACTCATGTGATGGAAGTTGATTTATGACTTAATTTTTTTGATTGAGTTATTTTTTCTATCTAGGGAAAAATTATTCATTATGTTATTATTCACATGATTTTTAATATTTTTTAGAATTTATTTATATTATTAAATAGTTACAGTGAAATAATTTATGCATAATAATTATATTTTATTTTTTCTTTAGCATTCTTGTAAATTAATTTTTCTTATGTGATCAAGTATAATCATCAAAATAGACCATTCATCACATAAATAAAAAAAATAAAAATTTATAGAAAAATAAAATAAATATATGATATGATCATCAGATTTTATCTACCAATATTTTCATTGAGTTGAGATTAACAAACATTGACTCCTAGAAGAAATAAATCTGTAATCCCAAAACTGGCATAATTTGTATCTTTTCTCTATTCTCTTCTGTATCTCCTGAGTTAGATTCACCATGGCAGGTGATGTGTATTAGGGGTTTATGACTATATAAAATAAAACTAGAGCATATATATTCATACATAATAAATGAATGAGGGATAATATAGAGACCATCATATTTAATTTAATTTTAAATTATAACATAAAATCATGAAATATATAATTAACCTAAATAGATAAATAAAAAACATACAAAAATCAGCCAAACTCATTATTATTCAAATTATGAAATGATAAATTTATTTATTATTACAAAAAAAATAATTCCAATTCATTATAATTATAAAATATTTATTTTACATGATGAATTAATCCACTATGTAATTAATTAAGTCTTTATTTTGATAATTAATGCTAATAGTTCTTATGATATAGTAAGACTCCCTTACTATATAATTTTAAATAAATTAAAAATTTCTATTTCTATTTTAAATAATTAAGTATGTGGTGTGTACTTAGGTGGACACAAGACATATACATTCCAAGTTAAATTAAATCTATTTCTAGTATTTGATACTCAAACGGAGTGCACTGTGACCGAACATATTGTGTGACACACGCTGTTTATGGTCCTTATAGTGAAATATATATTTACACAAAATGTAAGACAACATGACATGTAATGATATACACAATATGTAGTTATGTGGGTAAATATATGTATTCTTTATTTTGTATATGGCCTCATAGCATGGAAAAATATATGAGTCATGTATAACTAACAATTCATGTAATGTTCACTTCATGTGTGATGACTGTTAAACATTATAATGTTTCAAAATTTATGTGTTATTATTTTTAAGAATGTATAACCCACATCATACTAAAAATACCTGGAATGTACTTAGTGTTAAATGACACCAATCACACTACACATACCTAATGTGCAGTAACACCAATCACATAGCTGGTATAGCCTTCTACACATCATTTAGTTCATGCCTTGCTTTAATTATCTCATGTGTTGTCCCACACAAAAAACTAAAAATAATTCAGAGTACATATTGTCAATGTTGGTATGTATTAAATGGTGTGTATATCCTAGAATTAGGCCATGTTTTTCATGTATGTTTAGGTCACTCAGTCGGTAGTCTTAATGCATCATATAATTGCATCATGTATTAACCACAGTGATTTTTTAATTTTCAATGGGCTCAAAACTATGTGGGTTTACACAATGTCTATTGTAGCTTTTTGTGCAATTATACTCATCAAATTTTCTCTAATTTAATTATGTGTAATTATATTTGGTAAGGAGTCACACTATGAGATGATTTTTATGTAGCTCGCACCTTGTGTGAGTTGATCAGAAGTAGACAATGTGTAATTTACCATAACAAGTCATGTATCCATGTCATGAATCCAGTTACCATGGATACTCTATATGGAATATTGCATAATTCTATATGTGTAACAGCCCAATGTCATATGGTATGTATATTTTTAAATAAATTAATCTCTTTAATTTCGTACTTTGCACTAAACACCATGCATAGATGAACTCCAAAATATAATTATTCTAACATAACCATTATAACCTCACCATTAAATTCATGGTAAATAATATTATTTACCATATTATGAAATATATATTTTTCCAACTCATGGTTAATTTATTTATTAATGCTTTGTAAATATGAACATATTTATAAGTAAAGTCATTTTATTCTTCAAATATATGTTTTTCTTGAAGAAATTGATTTTTATTGCATTCTATGAGACAATAAAATTTTAAAATTTTTAGAATTTTTTTGATATAATGAACATATTTTTTGTTTTCATCAAGTCAAATTTTATTATGATTAATTTATCTTAAATTTTTGTAAAGTATAATTTTTATTGAATAGTAAAAAAATTGGATTTTTATAAAACCCTCATTTTCTACAAATTGAAAATTATTTTCATGATTCCATGTTGAATAAAAATTAACATAAGTAATTTTTAGTTAGATATAATATAATTAATTACATTTAAACAATATTTATACCTTTTTTTATAAGTTCATTTTTAGTCTTAGAAAACATTTTTTCAAAAGAATTATGTTTCATTACGTTTAAATGGGTCAATTTTAAAAATAATTTTGAAATATATGTGTTTTGAATATTTAAAAAATGGATTCTATATTTTTAATTAAGATTTAAATATTAGTTTATAAGTTTATTTTCCTTCTTAGTCAATACAAATTATAATAGAAAAAATAAATTTTTATATTACAAGTAAAATAATGTAGTTGGTTAAAGATAAAAGGTAAAAGATTTATAACACTAAAAACCAAAAAATTAAATGGGTGGGTAATTTTTTTCTTAGACTAAAAAATCCATTACAATATTAATTATCATCTAAATTTTTTGTAATTAATTTTTCCCAAATTTTGTTATCTTTAAAAATAAAATAATCATTTTTTATAACATAAAACCATCCATCCTCAAGTATAAATACCAACCCTCACTTCCCCATTTCTCCTCAAAATACATTATGATTTTAAATTATCTTTAAAACATTCTCTTACCCACTCTCCCCCCATCCAAGTTCTTCTGGTCTCACCCTTTTTTTATATATTATTATTTAAATAAATGAAACCATTGTCCAAATTATGGCTCTTAATCGTCTCTGTGGATAACGATTTTTCGTTTTCCATTACTGCCTTACATTATGGTCATAAAAGTATTATTATGGTTAAATAATATTTTAATAAGTATATAATAACCTATTTCATGTTCTATAACTAATATATATACATAATATTAAATAAAAAGAAACTAGTGTGTGATGGTCTTAAAACCCACCAAAATAAACCAAAAATTTATCATTAACATTTTATCAAATGAATAATCCTCATGTCAAAAATAAAAATGATACATTGACCTAATTAAATTTTTTTAATTTCATTAATACCATTTAATTTCACTTCTGGAGTTTTATTTATAGTTGACAAGTAAATCCGAAATCATATACAAATGAATTTTCCATGAAATAATCAAACAAACACATCCAAAAAATAATAAAATGTTATTAACGAATAGGTGGTAATATGTTTTAAATGTATTATATAATGTATTATAAGCATGATTATAGTTATTAAATGAATTAAAAACACTCTTTAAAACATTATTCACAAGGTTAAAGTATTCAAAACTAAAGGGATGCAATAGATAAAGGTTTCTCATCTCACTTTTACTTTTTTGATATATATGCATTATTCGCCACCTATTTATTTTATGTCATTTCTATAGTGAACATAAAAATATCATAACATTAAATATTAGTTTATTCATGGAAATAAATGTTTTCTTTGATAATTATAATTTTTATGGGGAATATGATTCGACTGATTACAAAGTGGTAAGATATTTCTTAACTCAAATTCCATTCATTAGGTTTAACTTATATTTCATTGATTATGTCATTTTAATATTATCTGTGACATGAATTTTGATGAAATTATATTATATTTCAACTTCTTCATGTGGATTTATAGTTTATAAAAATAACTAACTTGCTTTATTAATGATAACTTCAATGATATTATATATATAAGGGGAATTCATTGTAAAATTATCTTTTTAGAGTTTACCTTAAAACTATATTTTTCTTATATATCCATTTTGTTTAAAATTACAACAGAAAATGGTTTTACATTTATCTTATGATTATTTAATTTAATTTTTACCCATGTTTAAATTTAAAAAATGTTTTGAAAGAATACTTTTTCATTTTCTAAATGAGGTTCTTTGTGTATTTTCTGAAGAAAAAAAAATATAAAGAATATTTTTTAACTTCATTACTAAGAGACGATTTTCTCACTTACCTACCACCTTGATTATTTGATGTTTATCGTACATGATTAAAAGGTTATTTTCAAATAAATAGTTGTTCCTTAATAATTTCATGAAAAATTGAAATGAATTTTTTTTTCAAATTGGAAAAAATTCAAGATTTATTTAAAGTGATCTTTCAAATTAATTTTCCATCAAAGATATCTTTATTTTATGTTAATTATGATTTTATGGATATATAACCCATGGATACCATACTTATTAATTCTATATATGGTTTATCTCTCAGATAGAATGATGTTTATAAAATCTATTTCTTTTCCATGACTTATATTATTATTAAATTTTTATGAAACTAATTTCATTACATGAGATCAGATATGATGAATTAATTATCTTCTTATGGAAAACATATAGATGTATTCTAAACAAGGACATTTGTTATGATATAATCAATGACTGGAGGGACCTATATCTCCCTCTAATGCATTGGGTTTTTATTTATATCTCATAAGATATACTGGACTAAAATGGGAAGTGATCTCAATTTAGTTTGATAGTACTGTAACAGAAAGTGAAAATGGTTAAGTAAAATAATAATGAAATAGAAAGTTATATCGGTTAAATAAGATAGGACTGCAATAGGGATTGAGCTCGATTTAGTAAAGGAGGACTAGAATATGAAGTGAACTCAGATTAGTAAGACACTTTTACACTATGATGTTCATGGGAGTGAACCTTGACTGCTAGGATGGTTTGTGTTGTGAACCCATTCCACTAGGAGTAAAGGGTTTCCACTGGTGATGGGGGTGTGTCCTATATGATAAGTGTAGCCACCCATAAATTTTTTTGGCTAGTTTGTATGCCACATTCCATTTCTTATAACAATGTTATTATATCATATCTTGTGTTCTTTTATGTTACATGACTCGTAATCATCTAATATTTATTCTATCACTCAAGATTATGATGCTTGATATATTGGGTGTAATTTTCCAATTTTATTTTAATGTTCTTATACCCTTATTCTCATGTTATATTTTGTTTCTCATTTAATTTCCCTTACTCAGCATATTATATCATCATTTTCATATGTTTATTTTCCCATGATATTAATAAATATTTTATGTATGATATGTCAAAAAGGGTTCGAGTTAGGAATGAATAACCGACAGATGATGTTGATGTTCTATAAACTAGTTATTTATCTTTCCATTTTTTCAAATACACAAAACCAAGATTGTTTCAATGTGGTTTTGTTATTTTATGTAATGAATAATCATATATTTCTATGGAATATCTATTTACGAAATGTAAGAGTCATTATAGTTGGAATCATAGAAAGGTTTATTTATCCTTTTTAAACTAGGATTAGAAAACCATAATTAATATCTCTAGGGATTTGTCTGATTATAGTATATAATCCTAAAATTTTGGTAACGGTCAGGAATAAACCTTGGATTAAACATAATTTTTCATAGATTAAAATTTTAAAAGAAATTTATTATTGGGTTTCCCTTTATGATATTATTAGCTCACATTATGATTTTTGGGCTATATACAATGGATAAAACTAAGAGGATTCATGTTAATAGTGAATGTGATATATAATTCACTGATCTTCCTTATGAAAAAACAAATGAAATAGAAATAGGATGGTGAAATATTTTTATTACTCCTTATTAGTAATAACATAATATGATCAAAATATCATGTTTGGTGAGTTTCTTGACGGATTTAATAAGATAAAGATAGAGGTCTTTGGTGACACTAGAGGAATGAAATTTAGTTTTACTCATGTAAATAATGTGGAAAAAGGTATCAAAGAGAATGTTTCAAATTAACTAAAAGATGCTTTGGTTGTGGAAAAGAAGGACACAATCAAATTAATTGAAATGGAAAAGAAAAATGCTCAGTTAACACAATGGATAATAATAATGGTATTCCTAAGGTATAGTTTACATGAAAATGATTTAAATATGGTATGTATGGGAATTATGAAAATTGATGCCCTAAGGGGAAATATAATGAAGAGAAATAGAAAATATGTATGAGTAATTCTTATATTGATTATGATGAAGAAACTATGAATGAAATATTAGGGGAATAAGTGTTAAGGAATAAAACGATGAAGCTTAGTTAATAGTATTACAAAGAAGTGGAATGATTGAGTGTTTATGTATTTGAATTCAAGAATATAGTTGTAATAATTCTTTTTGGTATTGTTGAATAATGAAACATCTATGGATTGTCACACTTTAGTTTTTTATAATGTATTTTAAATTATATGTTAAATTTTATTGGTAATCAGGTAAAGTGATTTAGGTGGTAAGGTGATGCTTTGGGTGTGTGTCTCTAAATGGGTTTTGTCCCACTAGGACTACGGGATTGTAATGGGTTTTACCCGACCCAACTCAAAAGGGATTACTGTCTTTTTTCTTTTTCTTTAATAAAGGTGCTTGACCCCAAACCTTTCTGATCAACAAAAATATAACCCTTAATATGTGAATAATGTTAATATAATAAAGAGATAAATAGATATTTATTTATGATTAAATAAATGGGATAATATTAATGACCTTGGAACTCATTACTAATATGTATACAAGGTAGTTGATGGACTTGGTTTATATAATATTATGATTTTCGGTAAGAGGAAACAGTTAGTTTTTGAAAGAATCTATGTTTCCACTATGGTTTTTGGAAATTCAAGTTGTTACCATTTTTCAATAGAATAAATTATAATTATCTTTACATGATTTTTGAATGAAAATTAAAATACACATAAAGTTTTTTCAGGGATTAATGATAAGCTGGTCTTAAAAAGTCAATGACCTTTATTAAAATGTTTTGTAAATTAGTGTTTTAGAAAGTTTATAAGGGAACCATTTATGAAATTTTTTACATTGAAATTTGGATGATGTTTTATAGATTAGTGTATTATATAACAATATAATGATGTATGCGTATTGGATAACCTATGTTGACCATTATTTTATGATTATAACTAGGGAAAAAGGAATGACTTGTCATCCCATTAGAGATCTTATGATCAACTAGTTCTTTAAACATTAAATTTTCAACTTAATTACATGGAGTAAAAAATGAAGTGTAAATTGATCAAGTCACATCCAAATAGTGATATTGTACTTATGAGATGAAATCAAGTATGTATATAATCTCAATTGATTTTCAAATAAAACTATATCTTATTATCATAATTTATGATGATACCAATGTCCTTTTTTAGACCATTTTTTTCTATGGTTCTATGGTCATTAACCTTATCTTGACCACATTTTCTATCATTCCCCATCAGAATGTGATTGTTATAATTTTCTTCAATGTACATATTTTCTCTTTACACTAATTTTCTCATAATTGGAATCCTAGTTTTGCGGTGACCTTCTCCTTTTACTTCCCATCTTTTTAAAAAGGAGTTTTATTGACTCATTTTATGATGTAGGTTTCCAAAAAAGTAATTTTCAAATATTTGACTTTTATTTTCAATGTGAAATTTTAATTTTTTCGAAACAATTTTTTTAAATTCTTGATCCTTTTTTGATCGTATCTTATCTATTGGTGCTTCCACCAAATCTCTCCCATTCTCATGATGTCTTCTGTGTAACTCTCTAGAGAAAGTATATACATGATCTTTCATATGTACTAAACTCAGAGATCATAAAACTATATCAAGGGATTTTTTATGAATAAAAACATGTATAGATTTTTGATTTTATAGATATCTTTCTATGAAACAAGACCAATCGCCTGGGTAAATTTTTTCAAATCAAACCACCAATTTGTGGAATCTATGTTTGAACCTGAGGATGTGATGAGGAAGATGTATCCTTATCCGATTATATCCAATTAAATAATATTGATTAGAAATTAATTTTATGGAGACAGAATGTAACACCCCACTATTTTATGGTATGTATGTTTTTATATAAATATAATCTATTTTAATACTTACATTGCATAGAACACGGACCTTAAACATACATTAAAATATTATTATTCTAATGTTACCATTATAAAATAGATGTTAAACTGGTGGGAACTGATATTATTGACTTCATAATGAAGTAAATAATTTTCCAACTCATTTTTAATGTATAAATTAATAATTTTTGAATATGAACATAATTTTTAGTAATGTCATTTTATTCTTCAAATATTGGTTTTCTTCAAAAAAAAGTGATTATTATTGATTTATATAATAATATTAAATTTTAAAATATTTAATAAATTTATATGACAAAATTAGAATCATATATTGATTCATCATGTCAAAATTTTCTTAGGATGAATTTTTGAGAATTTTCTAAAAAGATCATTTTCAGTGAATAGTAAATATACTAATTTTTATAAAAACTCATTTTTATTATATTTAAAATTAATTTTATGATTTTAAATTTATATCAAAGTAACTTAAGCAATTTTTATTTAGATATAATTTAATTAACAACATGTAAATAATCTTTATACCTTATTTTTTATTAGTAAATTTTTGGGCTTAAAACACACTTTTTTTCAAAAACCTTTTTCAATTTGTTTTGACTGATTAATTTTAAATTTAATTTTGAGACATATGTGATTTTAATTTTTAAAAATTAATTCCATATTTTGAATAAATAGGTCCAAATTATTTTATACGTTTATTTTCATTTTTGTGAATAAGTAATTTACCATGATAAAAAAATATTTCATTATAGGAGAAATAATGATGTAGTTTAATGTTAAAATAAAAAAACATAAAATACCTAAAACTACAACATTAAATGGGAAGTATATGTGATTATAGGCCTAAACCGGAATTTATAAAATTAATTATCACAAAAATTGTTCAAAATTAATTCTACTCAAATGTGGTCGACTTTAAATATAAAATAATATTTATTTAATGAGTTAAACCCACCCCTCTACAAGTATAAATACCAACCCTTACCACCCCTTTCTTGTGAAAATCCTTAAATATTTTTAAATCTTACCCAAACCATCTCTTTCCCACTCTCTCCATGTCCATGTGGTAATGGTCTCACCCAAATACCAATTAGAAGTTTCTTAATGGGTCTTTCAAGGAGGTGATATTGAAGACGTAACTTTCTCAAACAACCTATCTTAATTTTATTTATTTTTTTTACCTTCTATTAACATCATAAACCCATGAAATATTAATAAATTAAGTATAATGTATATAATTTTATTTTATATTTAAAATTTAATATCTTCTATAGACCCCTTTTCTTATCTCCTCTCATTCAAATAAATGAAATTTTTTCCCCAATTATTGTGGTCAATCATCGCTATGGATGGTGTTTTTTCTATTACCACCATTAAGGCTAGTCATAAAAGTATTACACTATTTAAATATTATGTTAATAGGTATATTGTAATCTATCTCATATTTTTGAACTAATATGTATACAAAATATTTAATAAAACAAAAAAAATCATGATGGTATGAAAACTCTCCAAAATAAACTAAACATTTATTATTAACATTTTATCAAATGAATAAACCTCTTATTGGAAAAAAAATTATAAAAATATTTAGACTTATTTAAGTTCATGAATACCATTTATTTTCACTTCTTTATTTTTAGTTCTATTTCATAATAAAATCCATAATCATACACAAATGAACCAGACATTAAACCATGAAACACACCCCTATAAAACAATGAAAATATAGAAATATTATTAATTAAACGGGGGTAATATGTTATATAATTATCATATAACGTATTTTAAATATGAGTATAGTTGTGGAATGATTTAATAAAATTATTTAAACCATTATACAGGAGGTTAAATTATAAAAAAACTAAAGGGATGTGTTTGGTATGGGTTTCTCATCTCATTTTTACTTTTATATGATATTTTCCCTATTCAATAATTATTTATTTTATGTGGTTTATATACTTCACGTAGATATATAATATCATGAAATCTCATTTTATTCATGGAATTAAATTATTTATTTTATATTATTACTTTTATGGGGTATACATTTCGACTGATTTCAAATCAGTAAGGGATTTATTGACATAATTTAAATTCATTAGGTTAAACTTATAAATAATTGATTATGAAATGATAAAATTATTTGTGATATGGAGTTCAATTATCTTATGTTGTAATTCCACTTTTTTATGTGGATTTATATCTGATACACAGAATTGATTCATTTGATTAATTCTCACTTCAATGATATGATATTTATAAAGGAAATTATTTTAAAAAATATCTTTTAAAAGGTTACCATAAAAATCTATTATTCTTCCTTGTCCATGTTTTATAAAATTATTTCCATTTTTCATTATTCTTATATCATTTATTAAAGTAATGTTTACTAATTTTGGACTTTTTATAAAACTTTTTTAATGGATTATTTTTATCCTTTTCTAACAGATGTTATATGTGAATTTTCTGACAAAAATATTATTGGAATATTTTTTATATATATGGATTCATATGATTTTATTGGCATCCTTACACTTTAATTATTTAATATTTCCTTTAAAATATTAAAAAAAATCAATATAAAAAATTTATAGTTGTGTGGCTCTTTAAAAAGAAATTATATGAAAATGTAAATGTTTTTTATTTGAAAAAATATTTCAACTGATCTTTCAAAAACATTTTTACATCTAAGATAAAAATATTTTATGTTACTTATGATTTACATGGGATATTAACCAAGGATACCATCATTATTATTTCTCTAGATCTTTTTTATGAAGGAATTATGTTTATAAAATAGGTTTCTTTTCTAGAAGTTATTTTATGATGAAATGTTTATAGAACACATATATTTACATGGGTTCTGATATTATGAATGAATTATGTTCTTGTTGAACACATAACAAAAGTTTTCATCACATTACAGTGGTTATGTTATGACCATGGAAGATGGTTACGTTATAGCCAAAGATGGTGGTTACATTATAACCAATAATGGTTGGGATATATATCTGCCTATAATTCATTTTCTTGCGATTTATATATCCTGAGATAGATAGGATTGAAATGGGAAGTGAACTAAATTCCCTAAGACATGACTAGAATAAGAACTGAACTCGGTTTAGTAAGATATGACAGGAATATTGATTGAACTTGGTTCAATATAACATGATTGGAATAAGTATTGAACTCAGTTCATTAAGGGAGTTTTTCCAATATTATGGTCTAGCGAGTGAACCTCTATTACTTTTTTTGATTGGGGAGTGAACCCTTTCCACTATGAATAAAGGGCCACCACTAGGGATTATGGTGTGTCTGGCATAGAAGGTTTATCCACCCATATATATTATATACTAATGTGTATGCCACATTCAATGTCATGGGTCACTGTTATTGTCTTATGGATCTTGTTATTTTATGTTCCATGTCTTATAAAATTAAATTATTTATTCCATGACTAAAGATATTGCTCTTGGATATCTAGGGTATAATTTTAAATTGTTATGTTTATGTTCTTATACCATTATTCTCATGTTATCTTTGATATCTCCCTTGTTTACCCTTACTCAGTATTTGAGCTCACCATTTTAGTATGTTTCATTTCACATGACATGATAAATGATTATAAGTATGATATGTCAAAAAGGGTTCACGTTATGAAAGAATAATCTAGAGATGATGTAGATGTTTTAGGAATGAGTTTTTTGTGTTTACAAGTTTCCAAAGACACAAAAACCATTTGGTTCTAGGATTTTTTTCATGTAATTTAATAAATATTATCTATTTAGATGTCATATCTATGTATGAGAAGTATGGTTGAATGTACTGTTAATTTTTTCACCAGGTCCTAGATATAGAGACTCAGATGAACATGTTATCTTGACTATTGGGATATCAATTGAAATTTTAAATTGAATAAAATGAAAACACATGAATAAAATTGATTAAATAAATTATAAATAATTATAAATTAAAAATTTACCACTCTGATACAATATTATGGTTATGATGAATAGCTGATGTAATGAGTGGGTACCTAGTTTTGGGTTTTCATTAGTTTCAAGCAATTTATCTAAAGAACATAATGAACACAGTCTCGTAATCTCTAAGAGATGATATTTCACATTAAAATTTAAATTTATTTGAAAAACAATTATATCAAATTTCATATTCCTCTTAATCAACTTTTTCCATCTCTCGATGCATAGACATTGTAGAGGAAAATCCATGTGAAAATTCCTCAATGTGTATCTACACCCCCTTTATGAATATATTTATGATATTCTTACTATTCTGAATTCTAGTGTGAAGGAACCTATTATTTCATGGAATTCATCATTTATTTAAGAAAGGAGTTATTTTTGTCTATCTATTTTTTTAAGTGGGGTGATGTTAGTATTTTTCTCTCCAGTCCTGATAGAATTTTTGACAACTTCGGGTGTGTACAACCAATCTCTAATAATGAACTGATATGTACTTATTTACATAATTAGGGTTAAAATAGATAATTTTACATCGGCCATTATCAATATATATAATCTAACTAATACCCAATGTAAAATAATAATAATACTATATCCCTTTCCACACACTATTTTAAAAATCATTTCATATATAATATAATTAATATTTAAATGATATTGAATAAAATTTATCATTATAATCCAGCCCTTAACTCAACCCCCTAATCCTCCCCAAAAAATTTTTGAACCTTGATGAATAGAATATTTATTAAAAAAATATTATTCATTTAATAAATAAATAAATATTATTTTCACTAAAATCAAGAATAAATATTTATTTTAATATTCACATTACAAAATAAATATTTATATTGATCTATTCAAGAAATTGGTGAATAATTATTAATTTATTTTAAACCTCCTGAATAAAAATAAAGTTATAGCATTTTACTCCCATATTCTAAACTCCAAAATATCATGATTGAATTAAAAAAATAAATTTTAATTAAATAATTATTATTTAATAAGATTAGAATAGTATTTATTCATAAAATTAAATTAATTATAATTTAATGAGATTTTGGATACACTTAGTGTGCCACTCTTTAGGTATCTTTGCCATTAGTATTCGGTGAATATACATAATGTATAAGATCAGAGTCTTGTAATAAGGCAAGGAACACTTACAATAAAAATTAATTTCTAAATGGAAAAAAACATTCAACAAATTAAATTATTTAATATAATCCCTTTCTCTAACATTATCTCATAACGTCAGAAAAAAACATTTTTTCACTTTCATTCTTAATTTATCTTTCTTTTATTTTCTTAAATGAACTCATTGATGTGCTATAATTGGCATCACAAAATTAATGCCACAAATATTTCCACAGAATTCATAATTTGATCCTCACTCAGACAACACAATCCAATATTCAGAAGAAATGATTAAAAATTCCCAAAAATGATGCAAATGAGATTTCATTATTCCATAGAGAATTCTCAAACACTAAGGGATAGATATTCCTTATTAATTTATTATGATGTAGTAGTGTAGTGGTGTTAACCACCCTTGAGGCATACAATATAGATTTTTCCTAATGATAAAAAGATGTTTTCTGAGTTGAAAACCATTATTTGAGGATATTTTAATAAATTTTTGGAATAATAAAACATCTTTATAGGGAGTATACACCATAACTAGTGGTTTAGTTTAATTTAAAGGATTGTATTTAACTACTCTTTGATCCCATACAGACTAGATAATCAAAATATATTAACATTTCATGTTTGTATGATATTTAAGTCCCCTTTACTATAGATCATTCACCTAGGGTCTTATGTAATCACTCTTCCTACATTGCCTAGATATCTATCAATTACCCAGGTTTCCTCTTACAGATCTATTTTAATCACCCAGACTACGTCACGTAAATCATCAGCATGCACTACCTTTTTTTCCTTTCACAATTTTCTGAGTCCCTGAATTTTCTTTATAAATATGCCACATCAATATAGATTTTGGTGGAACTAAAGGACCATTATCACTAGCACATGAGAAATTTTGAAATGGGTGAGATATCCCTTCTCCCCACCTATTTGGTAGCCTCGACTAGGGAGGTCCCCCAAGGGGCCCTTCACCTAGGTGACAATCGACCCAGGGCCCTTCACCTAGCCAACCTTGCACACAAGGCCCCTAACCTAGGATAATATCCACTCAAGCCCTTCATCTTGGCGACCATTCACCTGGGCCCTTTCCCATAGGCAACTAACCTCATGGCTCACATTAGTTGTGAAATCACCCCAGGCCCCCTAATAGATACATCCATTACAAAACCCTCTACTAGAGTGAGACACTAGGGTGCCTAGGCTCCTTTCAATCCAAGCCATCACCCATCCATCCGCTAAGGTGATTTAGGAGGTGGCACAATCCTGTCAACTTGTCCTCTACTAGGGTGAATCATGTCCATTTTCCTAGACCCCACTTGGTCTAATCTGCATCATTAATCCATAACTATGTTTTAAAATGTATTGAATCCCAAACTATGGATAAGAACTCTATTTATTCCCTCACTAGGGATATACAATTTTACTAATCCACAACTAGGTATAAGAATCATTACTAAGCCCTCACTTGGATTAATAATCCTTATTGTCCCTATCTACGACTACAAACCAATTCACTTAGGTCTCATACTAGCGCACTCCCTTGAGTCGATATTCTCCTCTTAGATTCTACACATGGCAATCCAAATAGGTATAATCCTAGATCAGAATTTTATTACATCGATTGGATATATTTATAATTATTATCATACACAGGAATCCTTAGAGGTGTAATCGCTCACCATGCCTTAAAATTTCATTGGTTTATATTATAATATTCTTTCTATCATATTTATTTATGTAAATATTTTTTCTTATGTAATTATTATCATTTTAATTATTGTTTAGATCTCTCCAAATGGATTCCTTTATATTCCTTTATTCTAGATGCCTCATTTAGGTTCATAAGGAACCATGATTTGAGAGTGGATACACCTCTTGGGTTAATATTAATCAATCTTCCTACTACGTGTAATATCTATTCCTTTTGGCCTTTACCAAGTCATTGACCATATTATTTTTTTTTTGGAAACACATATAGGTTAGACCCACATATTTTACTTAATTTGATATTCTTTTTTTGATTTAATTATATAACCTAATTTGATATATTTCTCATATATTATTTATATACCATGAGTTGATATATTCCTACCACTTCCATAATTAACTCAAGTTAATATATTCACCTCAGTTGTCACTACATGCATCCTCTTAGGTGTATACCCAGACCATTCCTTAATATAATAATGTTGATATACTTCTCTTAGTTCCCATATATGGGACACCACCTTGGTGTAAGCCCCAAAACATACCTTCGCATAACCTGCTGACTACATTAGGAATCATAAGGAATATCATTCATAATCCCCAATTTATCTCTTGTTATCACCCCTTTTGTGGAACATAAACCTCTCTAGGGAAGCCACAGTGTGTATGTCCCTTCCAAATATAATGGAATGCTTTCATAAAATGTTTTTTAATCTTTCGGTGTCACTTTTTTCTCTCACTGAACATAAATCATGTGTTCTTAGATGTCTATGATGATCATTCTATTTTTATGATGAAAATAGATCTATAGAGAGCCTCATTTTTATGTGTAAGCCCCCCGAATGTATTTTCTCCCTATAAAAGTGAAATATTTCTTTGATAGATTGTAACATCCCAATATTTTTAAAAATAAAAATAAATGCATGAAATAGTAACTCTCAATATAATGAAACCTTGTTTTAAGGAGAAAGTTATAAACTAGTAGTTAAACGTAATTTTTCCACTTATATGATTTGAATTTTCCGAAACATTCATACATGTTTGCGATCAGTAAGTTATTTGGTTTCTGATTGAACCAACTATATTTTTTTTGTGAATACTAACATACACCTATGAATAGTAATATGAATAGTAATATCAACCTTGTTAATGTTAAATCATATTATTAATTTATTTTCGTATGTTTATAATATAATGAGATCTTCATTAATTTTTGAATGTGATATAAAATGACATGCAATTTTTAAATTTTTATTTTTTCAAATATATTATGCCTTTATTTAAAAATTAAATTAATCAAATTTAGATAATTATTTTCAAAAAATGAAGCTAGTTTTTTGAATTGTAAACATCAAAAAAAATTTGGTGAAATTTTTGGGATTTTTTTGAAATTTTTGAATTTTTGGTTAATAGTGAAATTCGATAAGTACGAAATATATAAATTAATTAATTTTGGCATCATGATTGAGTCATGGATGATGTAAATGGCCATCAGTTCTGACTCACATGCACTTATTACTATTTTTGGTCTCATGAATCAACACTATTAATAATCTTGGGAAAAATTATTATACTAATGATTTAAATAATGGAAACTCCTCCTCTCCTCCACTATAAATACCACCCACACCCCACTCATCCTCTCAAACCTCTCATGATTTTTAAAATGTCATTGTTATGACCAATCCCCTTATGAGATATCATCCTCATTTCCAAGACCAATTTTTATAACAAAAATTCGAAAACAAAATTCCTTAAATGTGATCTCAAGGAGAAGAGATCAAGACTTAAAAATCCTATTTCATTTTCTTGTGTTTTCTTTTCAATTATTTTATTTTATTATACTCTTTTATCCTTCCCAAATACAAGAGAAATGAAATATATAGTATAATATATATTCTCAATTTTTATCATATATATGTAAAAATTCATTATCATTCTTCTTCTCATCATCCCATTTTTTGGAAAATAAAAACATCCTCTGTGATGTGTCGATTTACTGACATCATTGATGATGTGTCTTCAATTTTAGTTAATTCCTTCAAAGCTGGTCGTAAATCAATTATAATTGTTATTTTTTTAAAATTTTATTTTACAACCTCTCTTATGTTTTTGAATTATCTTTTATGCATAATATTAAAGGTATATAATGAAACAAGTTCATGATAATCGAAGAACCGCCATAAAGATATAAACGAAGATCACTAATGATTTATCTAGTGATTAATTTTGATACCCTATAACCAAAATGAATTATGTAATCATTTAATATTCTAGAAACATATTAATACCATTTCATTCTACTTCTATGGTTTCATTTCCAATCGACAAGGAAATCCTTTATGAACCAACAATGGACAAATGTAAACCACACACCTGAAACAATAGAAATTACAAAATAATATTTATAAATTGGTCAAATGATGATATGAAATGATCATATATGGTTCTATAAACCTGAATATGATTCTATAAAATATTTATAATTCTCTTTTAAGCATTATACAGGTGATTTAAACAAGTTTTATGTAAGAAAAACCCGAGGTTAGGGAATTCTAAACCCAATTTCCATTCTTCGGGTTAATTTTTAGCTTCCTTAATTATGTGGAAGTAAGATTATTTTGTGTAATGAATTTTTTATATATTATCTAATATTATGTGTATTTATAGTGTATACACATATTCCTTTCATTATATTTGATTTTCATGTCAAGTATATGTTTTTATAGGACTTTTTTTTATAATTGTTTTTTATCTTCTAGCTTTTAAATATTCCAAGTGAATATTTTTATGGAAGTATTCATATTTTATGATTATGTTATGGTCCTTGGAAATTTAAAAAGATGAATTTTGGGACCTATATCTCCATTCAATGCATTGGGTATGTGTAATTTGGATTTTGGCTATATAGTTACTCCATGAGTAACTGCGGTGGTTACACCATAAGGTAGCTGTGAGGGTTACAATATAAGGTAGTTGTGAGGGTTAAAAATCATAAGGTAGCTGAAATGGTTATAATATAATTAATTAATTCCCATAGATAAATTTATGGTTTTATATATTTTCATTACTTTTTTATGGAAATCTCATTTTTCATAAAGTAAGAATATATGGGTGATAAGTATGTCTTTGTGAAAATGATTTCATGTGTTTATAAGTATTTGTCACTTATGGTTTCATTCCTTAATTTTATATCCCTTAAAATGATTTTTATTTCCATACCATGTTTTTTAATATTTTTCATTGGTTATAATGATGTGTATGATAAATAAGTAAGTCATGTTAAATGTTATGATGTTTTGTTAAAGAAATCATGTTGTGGTTTTGTGATAAAATTTTATGTTTTAGTAGAAATGGATACTATTTCAATGGTACCCACTTCATATTCATGTGGGTTGTTAGGTATGAGTTAAGACCTAAATTCATAAAACTCTAAACTGAAATGATTTTTGTGAATGTGAATAGGTGAAATATAGTTGAAATAACTAGATTATGTAATGTTTATGGTCGGTTCCTTATAGAGTCATTTTATAAAAGGTATATATACCTAGTGAAGCATATTACGATAGAATCAATTCATATTAACTACTAAATAATAAATTTCCATACCAATTGCAGTATTGATTTCTTCAACAGCTAAACTACATGGGATCTTATTCTTGTTCGTAGTAGGATACGTAGGAAAACTCATTGAGGAGTAAACCCAATTTTATTTTCCCCCTATTAAATAATATAAACCATTTTTTTATTCCAATTCTCATTGGATACATATGAAACCTTTTTGAGGTTTAATACCAACTCTAAAATACCAACAACCTCTTAGATGATGATATGCTTCAAAGAGCCCATCTAGTCAAGATTTAAACTAAATAATGATAAAATTATAAGAGAAATAAAGAAAACCTCTAATATATTGAGGTTTCCATATATCCAAATGTTTTTTATTAGATAATTGGTACACGGGTTACTAGTCTCACACTAGGATTTGTAAAGTATGGAGAAATGCATTTTAATTTCATAAAAATTTAATTACATAGTATAACATTTAACAAAATAGATAATCTTTTGGGGTATAAAGTCTTGGAAATAAGAAAATAATACCGAAAAAATTATTATAATCCACATTAAATACTTCTCCATTGGTTTTTCCAAATTTACTATTACCATAGCTCATATCCTAGGGACATACATCAAAGAAAGGGGTTTTCATAAATCCCACCATGGGAATAAAAAAAAGAAGATACTTAGCATATGAACTGGAGGAAAATAAACAAGGCCTGAAAATATATACATGAGGCATATAATAATTTATATAATATGAATCATAATGTTGAATTGTGGTTAGAACATGAAAATGTGAAATTCATAATTATATTACCAAGGTTTATCACCAGGGTGTCATAAATCAAAATTACTAATGATATTCAACAAGGGATCATAAAACAGATAATTTATAAATATTATGTATTTAACAAGTAAATTTGATAACTATCAGGGAACAATATTCATATTTATTAATTCATGTGATCCACATTGATAATAAAAAATCCCTTCATGAGTAAATCAGGAAAAATAAATAACAGGTTTCATATCAAAATCATCATGTACAATGTGTTTAAAGACTTAAATATCACATCATTTTAACTGCTGAAAAGGTAACATGGGTTTCATATATATAAATACTTATATGAATAATAAATTTTTACATATAATTAAATACCCATGAAAATTGAATATGTTTGGTTATTCACAATATGAGAATTTATAGTGTATAAAAGGGGAATTCATGAAATAAATTCGGTAGCATTATGGTATACATTATAGCTTATGAAGATATAATAATGGAAGGGAACAAATTTTTCCCATTTAAAAAACATAATTTTTATATTAATTTTATAACCAAAAGATAAATAGTAGAAATTTGATTAACATTTGTATGGTATGAACGAATGTGATACTTGGATGAAAAGGGAGAAGAGGATAATTCTCTTACCTTGAATATTTACTTCAAAAACATGAGGATAGAACCATGATACCTTTAGTGATCCTTGGAGGGAATATTTTTGAGGTTAAGTGACCACAAAATCATGCATAATGGATCTGTAGTGGAGATCGGGGCTGTGAAGTGGGTATTTACACTTGCGGAGGGGTGGCTTTAAGTGATTTAGTAGATACCATGTATTATTTAAGGATAACCATTTTTTGGCATCATTTCCTATTATTTGATTTAAAACTAATGTCTTCAAGGATGGTTAATCACATTGAGTAGATAAACTAGCCATTCATTTTTTATTTTTTTATTTTTTTTTAAGCTTTCACCATTTGACATTAACCTGTTGCATTATTTTACATATATTGTGGTAACTCTTTTTTACTTTGATAAAAATTTTATGTTTAAAAAATAAATTAACCTAATTAACTAATTTGGAACTTATAATTTCATATATGAAATACACATTACTTGATTCAACTTATAAAATCAATAAAAATTATTTCAAAATATGATACATATAAAACTTTTAAAATGGTTTTTTTGGAAATGAAAAAATCATGGGTTTCAAAAATGATAAAATGTATTTTTAAATTTAAAAAAATACTATATTGTTCTTTAAATAAATTTTCATTATCAATAAGTATTAAAAAAATTTAAATTTTTTTCATTTCCACATTATATCATATGAGTTTTCGTATTTTCTAAAAATAGTTTTTTTACTTTTTAACCATAAAATTAAATTTTTTATAAAATTATCATTAACTCACCTTAAACTAATTTCAATTTTCTTGAATTCAAAAATTATATTTATTTTAACTAAATAATTCTCTAATTATGAAAATTTAAAATTTTTAAATAAAAATCCTTATATATTGAAAAATAAAAATTTCTAAGAAAACTAATCATTCTACCTATTAAAAAAATTATTTATGAATTAATTAAAATATATCATCATGTAAAAAAATTATTATCTAATGAAATTTAATTTTATTCATAACATAAAAATTTATCATATAAAAAATGTTAAATTAAATATTCTTATAGTCTCCCAAAATAATACGATTTTGATTTTATCATTAAATAATCACATTATTGTTCTTATTTGTAGTTGTCTATGATGTGTATGATTATTATGAAATGTGATAGTATTTATATGTCCCCATACTAAAACATTAATCATAAAATATGGGTTTTATTAAAAACATAGACGAATTTTGGGGGTGTTACATTCTTTCTCCCTTAATTAAATTATATCCTTAAAATTTTATCTTATTTATTGAAACCATTAACTCAAAATATGACGGTCTTCTTTAACTTGGTAATATTTAATACATACTTCATCATTCAGTCCAAAAATCCAATATATAAATAGTTAATTCCTTAGAGGTTCTTCCTTTCCCAAAAGAGACTATATAATTGATGTTTATAAATCATATCTCAAAAACACCATGATCTATATAATTTTTAAATAAATGAAAAGTTGTCGGATTAATCAAATAGTTTCATGAAAGAGAGTTGAATATTTGGAAAACTATTATGTTCATTCAAACTAGAGTTTTCAATAAGATTTATTATTAAGTCATCTGGAAGTGATAACAATATTTTATTATATTTCCATCCATATATTTTATAAATGATCATTAATTATTGAAATAAAAATGTTAAAACATTAAATTAATTATCTGTAACTAAATTATAACACATTTTATTACCTCATATTTCAATGCATCAAGTAGCAAAACATAAATAATATGAATAATACTTTCAAGACTCATTATTGTAATAAATTCCAAATGTGAGTATATTGGAAATGTTTTTTTAAAATAGGGATTGTAGGATCTTATTGTTTTATCCATTATTTTAAAAGAAAACGTTACACTTTATATGAATCATTTAATATTGGTTTTTAAAAATTTATAATAACAAAAGAATATACCCTGGGATTTTGAAACCAATTGTGTAGCAAGGTAAATTATCGTGAACCAATTCACGATTGATTATAGCTCAATAAACTATTTTGGGGTTATTACACCTAGTTATATCTGTTCCAAAAACACATACCCCTGTAGTACCCAGACAGGAATGTATTTTACTTGAAATCAAACACTAAACACTTAAATAAAATACCATTATACTTTTTTATATTTATACTTATCCTTATTGTTTTTACTAATGTTTTATAAACCTAATTTCCACAAATAACTAAACCGTACTTTGATACCAACTTTGGTGATCGACCATTGTATTTTAAAAACATTTATTACATGGTACAACATTTTACAAAAAAAATATGATATTATGGGGTTTATTATTGTATAAATAAGAACATAATACATAAAAATAATTATAATCTACTTTAAATACTTCTTAGTAGGTTCTTTTTAACTTACTTTTACTGTACCTCATATCTTTGGGACATACATCAATGAAATAGGAGAGAATAAATCCTAGTAAGGGAATATATAAAGAAGATACATAACATGTGGACTAGATGAATATCAATAAGGCGTGAACATATGATCATGAGGAATATAATAAATGAAATAACATTAAATATAACATAGAAATATGGATACAACAAGAAAATGATACATTCTTATGAATATCGCCAACATTTATCACTGGGGTGACATAAATAATAGTTACCATAGTTATTCACAAAGGTATCATAAAACATATAATATATATATATATATATTAATCATTTAAATAGAAAATTAGAGTTCTATTAAGTCAGACCATTTGTTTGTTTGAATTCATGTGAGTCACATTGATTATAACAAAAATTTTATTAATAACCTTCGAAAAATAAATAATGTGTTTTATATCAAAATCATTACATATAAAGTTCTTAAGAAATTGAACATAAAATAGATTTTAACACATTAAAATTGAATATGGGCTTCAAATATATAAATAACCCAATAAATAATACATATTTAAATAAATAACAATTCTCCTAAAAATTGAAGATGTTTGGGCATTCACAATATGTTAACTTATCATATAGAAAATAGAAATTCAAGAAATGATTTTGAGAGCATTAAGGTATACATTGTGTCTTTTGGAAAGGTAATAATGGGATGGTACTAAGTTCTACCATTTAAAAAAATAATTTTCATATTAACATTAATAAAAAAATAAAATTAATAGAAGAAATTATTCTAACATTTAGATGGTATAAAAAAAGGGGTACTTGGATGAAAAAAGTATAAGATGATAATTCCATTACCTTGAGTGTTTTCTTCCTAAAACATAAATATATAACCTTGATACTTTAATGACACATTTTTTGGACTCTTAAGGAGTTTAAATGACCATAAATTATTTCTCAGTATATCTAGAGTGGATAATATCGTTGGGAAAGGGGTATTTATTCTTGAGGATATGTGGCTTTAAGGGATTAAATATTGATTATTTTGTATTTAATAATAATCATTATTTGGTGGAAATATTTCCAATTAATTTGGTACAAAAATTAATTTTTTAAGTATTTTAAGGTATTAAAACACATAAAAGATCCATTTAATGTTTCAATTTATAGGTATTTCATTATTTTACCATTTAACTTTAACCTGTAACATTGTTTTACTGATACTACATTAACTCATTTTTAAACTGGATATAATTTTTTATGTCTAAAATAGAAATTAACCATATTAACTAATTTAAACCTTATAATTATAAATAATCAAACCATTTTCCTTAATTTAATTTAATAAATGGATAAAAATTAGTTCACTATATGATAATATAAAACTCATAAAAGTGGTTTTTTCTAGAAAGGATAAAATTGTGGGTTCCAAAAATGCTAACCATATATTTCCAAATATAAAAAACCATTTACAATATTTTTCATTAAATTATTTATAATCATGATAAAGTATTAGTATATTTTAAATCTTTTTCAAAGAATATTTATATCATAATAATTACCATACTTCAGAAAAAAAATATTATTTTTACTTTTTAATAGAAAAATAATGTTTTCCTAGAATATTACCATTAAATCACCCTAACATAATTTTTATTCCCTGAATACAAACATGATATTTATTTTAAAAAATCAATTCCCTAATTATGAAAATTTTAAAATTTTAAATAAATATCAATATTTGTTGAAATTTAACAATTTCCATGAAAATAATACATTATTTCCATTCTAAAAATTACAGTGGCCTTTGTTCATAAATATCATCATTTTAAAAATTATTTTTTATGATTATTTCATAAAACATACCTTTATCAAAAACTTCAATATTTATCATTAAACATATTTTTAATTGAATATTTTTATAGTCTCCCAAAATAATTCCATTTTTATTATATCATTAAATAATTCTTTTTATTAGTCATTGTTGTGGTTGTCCACGATACTTAAAGTGGTTATGAAAATTAAAAGAATTTTTATTTTATCATAAAAACATTCATTATAAAATAAGGTTTATATTAATAACGTAATGGAATTTTAGGGCATTACATGATGGATTCAAGAATATGTATTTAATCAATAAGTGAGTCCTAGAGTAAGAAATATTCACACTCAAAGGGGTGTTGTTGGCCCAAAATCTCATCCTATAGACCTACACATTTTCTAATATGTCCCTGGTAACATCCCAATGATCGTATTCCTTTGGAAAGAAGGTTTTGGTTAACTCAAAATGATTTTCAGTTCAAAATATATCAAATATAACTACCAAGATTGTGGATTTAATTAGATAGCCATATTTTGATAAAATTTTCTCTTCATCCATTAATATGTAGTCCACATATTCATTCTTGAATAATTCAATTAATTCCATATCACTTATGATGCAAACCGCGTGTGTTTTTTCTACAAGAATATTTCATCATAGCTTTCATCCATACATAGAAATATGGGAATACTCTTATAAATTGTTAATAATATCATGTATAAATACCAATACCCATATTAACATATTTTAATATCTAATGATACATGACCATGTGAAATTATTATAAATGGGCATGTCCTCATGGGATCTCTTCTTTAGGATCAGCAATTATAAACTTCATGAGAATAATCCCCAATTTATTATGATCCTCAACCACCAGATAGTCAAACATCATAAGTGTTACACTATATATATGTTATCTAGACCATAAAAAATATGTTTAAGAATATTTTTATGTAATCTGTATGTTAGAATGGACCGAAGGCCTTCATTTTTTATTATTTTTTGATAATCCACCTCTTAAGGGTTGAGGTGGAACACTTACAAGGGCCAAAGGCATTGAAACAATTACATGACCCATAGGTCTTTGAGGGATTCACCCTGAAAAGACAACTTGGAACTACTCCTCCCCAGCATATGTCATAATATCAGCACTCCACCTTCGCTGGGCTAGTCGGCTGGCTGTCCTATGCAAGGATGCACATGCCTGGTACCGATGGCTAAGCCATACCCTCTAATTCATCCAATTCAGGTTAGCTCTACTCTAGTGAATGTGCCTGCCCTGATCCTCATTTGAAGCCTTGTCCCTTTTAGTCTGATGGGTACATCTATCTCATGTGACATGACAGCCTAAAGGTGTCCCAAAGGCCTTAAGGTGGCCAGAAGGCCTTGAGAAAAAACTGGTCCGAAGGCCTTGGGTGTCCAAAAATCCTTACAGGACCCGAGGACCTAACCGGTGGCCCAGAGGACCAAATGGATGAATACTTCAAGCTACTACAGTGTCAAAAAGTGTACGTGGGGAATTAATGTAGATATACCCACAAAACCATTATGCAGGTGAGGCATTATGGTCATATTATAAGAGAAGATATTGGTATATAATAAGGAATGTTGTTCGATATCATGAGACATTGGAAAATCATTGTATAAATAAATGTATATCAAATTAAATTGATTATAATGTATAATTTACTCAGAATATAATTATTCACTGAGTAGACGAATGATAAATGTTATCATTCAATAATTTTCCATGCATAGTTATAATTATAAAAACAAATTATATGATGGATTATTTAGGATATGGAAACAATCCAAAAGGGTTATAAGGATTTGTAACCATGTAATTAATCAATGATTTCAAATTTTTTATGATAATTATATAAGTACATTATGAGAAACTCTGAGAGATGTAAAAAAAATTAATATAATGAGAATTTTATTTTTCATCTCCCCAAGCCTTCTCCCGATTAGATTCATTCACTCTTCTAGCTTCTCACATTACATCAAGAGGAATAACCGTGTCATTGGATATGAGTGGGTCATGAAAATTTTATGGGTGATTTAGTTCCAACTCATGGATACACCATGGAGGGGGTTGTCCTTTAGATACAACTTAGAGATCTTCCTCAAGTGCATATTTGAAGATAGTGGAAATGGAAAACATTGAGGATTGGTAAATTTATTTTTCATTTATAATTTATTAATGTTTTCAGTTTCTAAAATATTAAATATTGGGTTTATATGGTTCTAATTACTTATGGAACCCTATATAAGGGTAACTATATCCAAGAAAAATCTTTAAAAATAACCTTCAACTTCTCTCAAAATTCCTTATTTAATGGCACTCCCCATTTCCAGTAAAAAAAATTATGATTATGGGATAGAGACAAGTGCATAATCTCAATATGCATAACACTTATCTATCTATTTCAAAATTATCTACCCTATGATTCATAGGATGTTACTAAATGGAGGCGAGGTAATAATCAAAATATATCATTATATTGTAAATATAATAAAAAGTAACCTAAGTATCACTTTATTTCACCCTTCAAAGAAATGACCCCATTTAACGTTGATATCAAATTATAAACCATTCTCAGAATATAATTCTCATAAAAAAATAATCACAACTAAGGGGAAACTATTTAGAGGGTGTTATTTATACATTGAAAACGTTTTATACCTTTTATAAACCATCCATTGATTTTATAAAAGAAATTGAATCCTCAAAAAAATTATAAGGAAAATAAATAATTAAAACATCATTAAAATACCACTTGAAATAATACGAATATCATTTGAAACACCAGTGATAGAAAAGAATAATAAAAAGAGTAAAAACACTATTATTATTATTATGTATAAAAACTTTTATGTCCATGAATATTATTCAAAAATCCTAAAAAAAATTAGAAAATTATATTTGACAAAAAATTATTAATAAATTTTTCTCTGAAAAAAAATATTTTTATAATTTTTTCAAACACCTGGTGTGTACAAAAACACAAAAAGATTAATTTTTTATAATTTATGAAGTTTCCCCTTTATGTCATATAAAAAAATTTCTTTATGAAAAATCTTTGGAAAATCCTGTCATGAAAATTATATAACATATTTACATAGATAAGAAAAGAAATTTAAAATTATAAACACCCAAGGTTCTCACATATAATGTTAATAGTATTAAAACATGTACCTCAATCAAGAGGAATTGATATTCCTTAAATAAATAATATATTATTACCCCTGTGAAAATATCCACCATCTAAAAACACTAAGAATACCAAATTCAAACGAACCATTCACATAGTTTCAAACAAAATGTTCACTAAATGAAATTAATAAGAAATAACAGGAGAGAATAAGTTGGACCGAAGAGAAAAGAATTGAAATGTGGGGACTTTCCCAGAAAAAACAAACACGGAATTGAAGAGAAAGTCTAAGGTAGAGAGAGAGATGGAAAAGAGATATTCCAATGGATATCTAAAATCATATGATACATTGGGGGGGTAATATATGGTTTACTAAATAAAAATTGAAAAATAAACAATGATAATTGAGATTCTAGGAAATATTCTTGTTTTGTCTTGATGATTTTCCAAACTGTGCACCAGTTGTGAAAAAAATATAGAATATAACTATATACCATGAATGATTAAATTTAATTTACCTAGAACTATATAAAAATTTTGAATATGCTACTGGATATGCATTATTACACCTTCATGGTTTAATTACATTGTTTATGAAACTATGGACAATCTATGTAACCAAGAAAAATTTTAAATTTTCCAAAAAATCAAATCAAACTACACTAGGAAGAAATGAATATTTATTCAGATTAAATAATTATATTAATGTGAAATTAATTTTTATACCCTTAGTATATCCCTATTTTATAAAATTGTGATCCCTTTTATACTAAAGAACATAATAATAAGTGATATGGTCTTTGCAACACAATTATCATGACCCCCACCACTAGCACCTCTATTTTTCTAGCAGTGGATAACCCATGAAGACTACCTCCAATATGCCTTGAGATATAGACAAGAAACAAGGGTATCATAAGTATATATATAGGATTAATTACCCTAGATATATAAATTTTTAAGGATAAGAGAAAATATCCACCAACTAGATCTATCATATTAATAATAGAAAAAACATCCCACCACATGAATTTAATTGAATAAAAGTTAAAGGATATTAAAATTAAAAATAATTAGTCTATGGAGAAACCATAAAATCCAACATCTCTTGAAAATATCTAAAAGTTATAAAAGTATTCATCAATCACTAAATATATCCTATAAACCTAATAAAAGATTATATATATGTGGGTTGAGAATATAGATATACTCAGTAGGGCCCTCCCCAACAAATCTCATAAAGATATGGATGAGGCATACTAAATTCCTATGAAAAAAAAGTAAAAACCAACTCGTTACCCAAGTAGTTAAGACTATATTTAATCCTCACCAAGTCTCTCTCACCTATTAACTTATTGAAGTATGTCATTATATATATAATAACTAATTAAAGTACCTTGTATCATCATTAAAACAATTTTTTTGTCGCTTGACCCAACATTAAATGAATTATTATGAAATCCCTTCTATAAGTCATTATGCCCCTAGGAAACAATGTCAAATAAATATCATCATCTCATACCACACACCATTCACAAATATACCAATCATATCTGAAAACAAACTAGTCTAATATCCATTCTAAACTATGTATCATGCATTATTCCCAAATCCATCATATCTCATCGAAGAACACCTATATTAACCACTTTCTCTATATCTAAAATACATTAATATACTAAAACATTAAGATGTAACATCACACACACATGCATATGGTGAAACTGAGATCCATAATATCCTTTTTCAACACTAACCCCATACCTTTATATATCATAGATCAAATTTTCCAACACATAATCCTACCTCTAAATGGAGATTGGGGAAAAGGTATTAATAAGCCATTCATTCTCTCAACAATGTAGATATTGGAAAAACCCAAGAACCCATACCAATTAGGAAACGGATTCCCTCCTGACATAGGTGGTGAAGCATATGAAATTAAAAATATAATAAATAGTATATTCCACAATAAAAATAAGGGAAAGTACTAAGACTTATACTAAACCACACCAATCAACACACATGACACCTAGTTATCACCACAAAGGTCCCGGAAACTAGATGTTATATAAGAATACTAGAATCAAGATTCAAAATCATTAATCATTCGAAAATTTTAATTTATCAAATTGGATATCAGTTTTTAAATTCATTAAAAATAGTTTTTTAATCTTTTTATTCAATCATAGGAAAATGTTTTTATAATTCATATGCATATTTATAGGTTTCCTTCCATTTCCTTAGTGAATTTATCTAACCATCTTAGGGTTGTTATTTAATATATCAATACCATTATCATTAGTTCCCAAATCCATGAGCTCATTTATAACTTACTTTCTATTACATAATCTTGGTATTATTGAACTCAACCTAAATATACCATAAGAAATATGCACTTATACTGTATAAGACAACTATATAAGGCGAATGGTATTCCAAATAAAAGATCATCAAGAAAACTATCCACCAAGAAGAAAATATCAAGAAGGTCAGGTAAACCAATTTATTAACACATACTAAGAAATTAACTTCTTAAAAAAACTATCTGAAATACAGGTAAGCTCAGCTCTCAACATTTTCCCTATATCCCATAATTTGCTTAATAATAATGAATATTAAATAAGAAATCCCAATAGTAAAAATTTTCATCCATCCCTCACCTAAAATGTTATTTGTAATAATAATCCTAGAAAATATATTAAGGGATCAAAAAAGTTAATATAGATAAAAAATAATAGTCATATTTTCATCATATCAAACGCATAGGGTAACAAAGGCTATAGCATAAATATTTACAAGACTGTAACAAGAATAGATGGGATGATGTCATCTCGAAGAATTTAATTCTAGAAAAAAACATTTTCTTTTACTGTACATGATTAATTGATTAATAATAAATAGGTCTTATTAATAAAATATATAAATATAGCCACTAAGAATGTTTATAAACTAACTATATAGATTATTCAAACATCATTTTCATGTTCTGATATTTTAAAAAAATGGTAATTAATTTCACATGACCCATTCACTAATTTCATTATCATAACATCTCCACATTATTTAACCAATTTCAGAAATATAATTTGTTCCAAGGAATAATATGTATCACAATGATAATTTTCATACCCTATAAAAAATATCAAAAGGCATCTAATATAACATAAATGATGTTTGATCATTGAATCCCATTATATATTCCATTATTCACTAATTTATATATTTTATATTCATTAAGATGATTAAACAATTACACAAATAATATAACGAATTTTAATCCATCCATTTCTTATAAAATTAATAGGAGTCATGAATCCACTACCTTGATACAAATCTTTAAACATTCTTTGAGGAAGAATAGAAGAAAAACCATAGATATCTAATCACTTATCTTGTAAGGAACTCATCATCCCTTATGGAAACCCGCCCTTAATTTTCCATCATTCATCAAAAAAAAATTCCATCAAAATTAAGGGAAATAATGTTTCTATATCATTGAAAGGGGGAATACATAAGATCAAGAACCAACATGATTTAGAAAACTCACCTCATACAAACCATGAACCAATATCTCGATGAAAAGGGTTAAATAATAGAAGAGGGAGATAAATGTCAATAAAGGGGTCCTCATATCACCAATATTTTGAAGGGAAATTTAGTAAATACGAGGAATTTGAATAGACCATTACATTTAAATGTTCTTTATAAGATATAACACCATGAAACAGCCCATACACCCCACCACAAGGACCCTAAAATATGAATAACCATAAAACTCAAACCTCAAGTACTCCAAGATGCCACCTAACAATCATTCCACAATAACCCTAATCAAAACAAATGTAGGGAATTCGCTTCTAGGACACTAGGCGTGCCTCCGCATATGCCATAGGTTTCTAACTATTATTAGGGTTTCTGGGCGACACCGTGGGGAGACTATTCCCCCATATTAGAGTAAAAAATGGTAAATAAATAACTAATCAACATCATTACAATAGTAATAATTAAATTAAATTTAATAAGAAATAAAAATTTCTGTATCAAATGAGTGTTAAGGCATATATTCATATAGGTGCATGGTCATACATCAAGACTAATCACTAATAGGGTCAATCACATATAAAAAAGAATTAAAAAAATTATAGGTTATACTACTATCCTAAAGCCTCACCTCATGCCCTGAAATCTCATATGATCTATACCACTTGATCAATAAACATTAGGCCTGTTACCATCAAGAACATGTGATCAGTGAAGGTTTTTCGAGTAAAAAGGTGTCGTGGTCACCCAAATAGGTTATCAATACAACTCTATAAAGCATCACTAATGTGGTATCATACATAACCTGAAAAAGAAGTGTTTAGATGTTATATTCTAGGAATACATAGATAATTTGTTGAAGTGTAAATAAAAATAAGCAATTTTGTTCATCAGGATCTACCATCACACCTAAGATTGAACCAATGATTCTTCATCTAGTGTCTGAATGAATCTAATCATTTCATACAATCATGGAATCCAATATCAAGTTTATAGAAGATTACTAGGATAAAAAACCAGGAAATCCAAATGTACCATAACCTAAAGCTATGGATCATGTTAGAGGAATTCTAAAAAAATACCCAGTATTTAAATCCCAGAAGTGTGTTAAATATATTCCAACTCACGTTACCATGAGTTAAATGTAAGGAGTGTGTCAGTGTAATTTTAAATTGAATCACATATGAATCAAAACAGCATGTATGATGACTTCCAAACCAATCCCAAATCCCAGAGAAGAGGTCATATCCCCTATCATGGATTCCAAAGATCATGCATAATTAAATCCAAACCAATTGAACTGTAACACCCTGAGATTTAATGAAAAAATATTCTTTTAATATCATTTACGTCTTGTGTTGTATGCTACAACAATATTACCTTACGCTACACACAACATCGTATGAGCTTGTAGTATACACAATAATATTCTTGGATCATGTTACACACAATTTTGATAGTAGTTATTCTACGAAACATTGAGTGTATATATATAAATATATATATATTCAATGTATAAATGAAATATGGTTGGATTCTGTTATACGAAACAATAGAGAAGTCTTGCACAGCACGCAACCCTGACTTGGCTTGCATTACACGCAATCGCGACTTTCCTCGATAGTGTGTGTTGTACGCAATACCAGGTTTCACTAAACAACGATATATGGTTATAATATTATTATGAACTAGCCGTTATGAATATTATCAGCTAAATTTTTAATTTTATAACATTATTATTCATCTTAAACATTTTCTAGAACATGGTATGAGAACAAAATCAATTTTTCGAGTAAAATATGTATTTTTCAAAAAATGTAGTTTTGCCGCCTTTTGAGGGCGCACCCACCTTAAATCTTGTTTATGACATGTCTATAAGTTCAATTTGAAAAAATAAAATTCTTCTTTGGAATAATGATATAAAAATTTACTTTGGATAAAATTTTCATATTATTATGATAACTTTCATATTTTAAAGAATAGTAAAAACACGCTATATTTTAATTAAAAACATCTTTTTTCATCGCAATAATTTATATGGTTATATTATCTTTTGAATTGGTTTTAAAATGTAAGTAGAATATATTTTTACCATTTAATCCAATTTTGGTCATTGGAATTAATTTCACTTTGAAATTGGATATAAACAAGTATCAATCTTTTGATAGTTACTGTTCCTTAAAAACACTCTATTTGTTTTGACGACGGGAATTAATTTTTAAATTAATTAATGAAACTGATATGTTTTGAATTTGGTAAAATAGTCATCATTTTTTAATTCATAATATCAAATATATCTTACGCCTAATTTTTGGTATTTTTCGGGAAACGTTCATTTTTTGATGAATAGTGAAACCACAAAGTGGTAGTTAAAAAACTGAATTTTTCATAAAACATAATTTTACCGCTTCTGTGAGTGGAATTTCAAAAATCCGAGAGACACAGTTAATATAAAGGACTAAAATGTGGTTCAATGAGATGAAAATATTTTTTGGTAAATAGTAACTTTTTACTTTTATTTACCACGGTTAAAAGTATATAGGATACTTAAGGGTAAAAATGATATTATTATTACCCTAACAAATGTTCTAATTCTATTGGATAAGATTAATTATACTAAAAACAACCTTAGTAATAAAATATTACCATTTAGGCCCACTTGGATTAGATTAGGACATTTAATATTAATTTATTTAAAGAAGGGTTAAAATAGTTAAAATCAAAGTTTAATAAGTAAATAATTTTTAATATAGGGTTATAAATAAGATAAATTCGACTATAAATATTCATTAAAAAGCTAAAACTATTTCCTACAAAATGGTATTTTATTTATAATTTTTAGACATTAAATAATTTAATTTATTTCTGACACAAAGATGATACAGTAATTATCTAATTAATGAGAGATTGACATAAATGATGTTATAAATACCCAAATAAATGTAATTTTAGACTTGTTATGAATTAAAGTAATTTTATAGGTTAATTTGACATGTTATTATTGATTTAGTTAACTTTGTTAGAACTAATAATTCTGTTATAAATTTCACAAAAATCAATTACCAAATAGTGTCAAAATTGACAAAAAATAGTTTTTAAGAAAAATATTATATTATTAATTGTTATTTTATTCCTAAAAATATAAGGTTCGGCAAAATGACTTAGATAATGTTATATATATTAATAATAAACAACTTTGGGTTTTTTTTCTTGTTATAGTAAGTTTATTAACCATATAGTGTAAGAAAACAAGAAGACACAGTAAAAGTAAAATTATTTAACTTAAGTTTAAATCTAAATAATAAGGTTAAAATAGAAACCTAAACTTGTCAAAATTCTATTTGATGAGATTATTTCGACCCATCCCCACCTTAGCTTCTAAATAACTCAATTTGGAGCTATTAAAAACCGAATATGACTTTATAATAAAATAATATTTTTAGTTTTTCCAAAGGTGCCCCTCTTCTCCCTCTCTTCCTCACACCACTTTGAGCCTTCAAGCTCGGACAACCCATGCCAAATTCTCTTCTCCACTTCCATAGAAACATCCTAGAGGTTCTATTCTTCTTCAAAGACCAATTTTAGTGCCGTAAGATGAGGTCACAAAGAGGCGCTTCAAAGAAGAGGTAATGCCCGTTACCGATTCTTTCAACTTTATTTCTTCTTCCACTTCTTCTTCTTTAGTTGTTTCATTATGATGTAATAATATCAGTATAACTAATATAATGATATGTTATTATAATTATGAAACAACCCTATTTCACCATCTATCCATCCTACGAAAAACGAAATCACCACGCTTGCGTACCTACGGAATACCGTCTCCATGCCGTGGTGAAATATGTTTTTCCACCAACACCTGACATGGATGGGTATAATGGTGTAAAGAATAACTATATATTATTATTATAACATCATAATAATTCTGATATATTATATCATACACTCCAATTCTAGTCAATAATTATGGGAACGATATCATCGCTCATGCGTACGTACGGACTACCGTCTCCACGACGTGATGAGATTCATTCTCCATGTTAACCATACATGAATGATCATAAAGTTACATAATGAATAATTATGAAATATATGAATGATACTGGATTTATGTCTATATATATGTATGTCATCTATTTAGTTTCATTCAATCCAATAAGGAAACGAAAACAGCGTTCATGCGTACGTACGACCTACCGTCTCCATGAACGGTGTATTTCATTCCTTTTATCGATCTATAATATATATATATGTATATGATGAATACATATTATATATAATTCTTGTTTTACATTATGGAATTATTTAAATCAGTATATAAGTATTAACATAATGAACAACAAATCAAAACACATACGATAAATGAAATGATTTTACCCAAAACGCTGCTTTAACATGGAATTTACATAAGAACGGGTAATATAAAATCATAAGTGAAACATATATGATATAATAACAATGAATATGTTTATGTAATAAGTCAATGACATTATTTAAATCATTATACAGGATATTCGGATACGTATGAAGCATATCAGACCTAAGGAAAGGGAAAATCTCATAATCTCATATTTATCCAAGATTGCTTATTCGTAAGTATTTACTTGGGTTATTGCTATCATCCATGTCCATGTTTTATAAAAATGTATTCGTGTATGTTTAAAGTCCTTTTTACCCATTTTTACTTTTACCCCTTGGTATGGAAGGAATCCTCTTTTATTTACCCTATAAGATACTTTTTTGACTTTTTCGAAAAAAGTACGAGAAGAATGTTTTTTTAACGTATATGGCATGAAAGGATTTTTACGGTTTTATAAAGCCTTATTTTCATGAAGCTTCCACCAAAATATTTCATGACTATTTTCAAAAAAATCTCATTATTTTAAAATTTCATGATGTTTTATGAAAAGAATTTGATTTTGAATAAGGAAGGATATTTTCCTCAAGAATTCATTTTAAGTATTTTATCAAAACCATTTTTACATCTAAGATGACATTATTTCATATGTGTATGTTTCAAGTATAATGTATCTATGATTTACATGGTTTCACATTCATTATTATGAAATGATATTCATTTCTTTTATATGGATTATGTAATGATGGGATGATGTTTATGAAACCCATTTTATTTATTGGGTTATTATGAATGATGTATGTTTATTTTGTGGCACAAGTAAGAATGATTTCATTATGAGATGGGTAGGACCTATAACTCCCACCAATGCATTGGGTAATGATTTATATCTCATGAGATAGACATGGATGGAATGGTAAGTTAATATGGATCAGTGTTACAGGACTGAAACGAGGAGTGGACTCGATTCCGAAAGGGACTTTGTCCACTAAGATTGTCTTGGCAGAAATGCCTTGGCTACTATGGAAATCATATCATGTGCTTAATGTTTTTCCACAATTACATGTTTTATTCCCATGCTATTTTATCATGATTTATGTTCCATTATGATCCATGCCTTATGTACTTCCATGTTTTATGTCGTTGCACAAGATTTTGATGTTTAAACATTATGTTCATGTTTTTAAGTTCAAATGTATATGGTATGTTTTATTTTATCCATGCTTACCCTTACTGAGAATTTGAGCTCACACTTTTTATGTTTTATTTTCCCCCAGGATTAAAAGAAAGGTTTAGGGTAAGGAAACAAAAAGTGGAAGATCTTTATGGGAGATGTTGAAGATCTTTCACCACGATTAGAAGATTGTGTTCCAAGTTTCCAAAGACACTAAACTATTACGGTCCTTGTGTGTCTGTTTTTGTTATGTATTAGGTATTCTGAAAAAGTAATGTAATGTCCATGTACGTCAAGCTTCGGGTCTCTACAGTTGGTATCAGAATAAAGGTTTAGTCAACCTTTAGAAACTAGAATGCGAAAACATTAGTGAGATCCCTAGAGATATTTCTAAGGTATGTCTAGGGATGTCCCTAAGGTTAAGTATAAGTATAGGGTATAGTCCTAGAATTACGGTAACAATCTTAGAATTTAACCTAAGATGTTAGATATTGAGGGTGCTCCCCCTTTACTATGTTGTTTTCCCTAGCATGATTTTTTCCTCTCACACTATTCTTTTTGGGTTTTAGAAAATGGCTGGAAATAGGAAGATTCGTGATAATGGTGGATATGACAGACAATGGAATGATATTCTTCATGAGAAACCGAATGAAACGGGATTTGGAAGTCCAAACATCTTTATTATGCCTAATCAGCAATCTCATAATATGATCAATAATCTCAACTTTGGTAAGTTTCCCGACTCAGATAATAAGATAATGATGGAGTTTCATGATGATCTTAGAGGAAATAAAGTTCAATTTACCTCATGTAAATCATGTGGGAAAAGGCATCGGGGAGATTGTTTCAAAGGAACTGGAAGATGTTTTGGGTGTGGAAAAGAAGGACACAAAGCCAGTAGTGAAAAGGAAAAGGTTCAGTTAACACCATGGATGAGGATAATGGTATTGCTACGACATCAACAATGGTTAAATGTTTTAAATGTGGAATGTACGGGCATTATGCAAACCAATTCCCTAAGGGAAAATCTCATGAAGAGAATCAGTATGGTCGTATGGGTAGTATTTATATTGATGATGATGAAGAGACTACAAATGATATGTCAGATGAAAGATTTGTTGAAGCTCGGTCAATGGTTTAAGAAGGTAGTGGAATGATTACATGTTTATCAAGTGTAATGTTGTATAAGTAATCTCATGGTACTATGGAATAAAGATACATCTAAGGATTGTTACACTGTTGTCTTTCCTTAATTTTTGAAAGTGTATGATTAATAGTACCAGTAACCATGAAAGGTCATTCAGATATTTTTGGAAAGTAGATGATATGCGCATAATGAAGGGATAAGGAGAAAATTAAATGTTTGATAGTTTTCATGACCTCATGACTGATATAAGGAGAAGGTTATATCATGGTTTGTGTATATAGAATATTTGGATTTTGGTATGTGGAAAGAGTTAACTTTAGACAGAATTCATGTTTTCACTAAGGTTTAACGGGTATTTATTTTTCAAGAGAATACATGATTAAGGTATTCACATGATTGGAATGTGACCAACAAGATATATGGGGGATAAATGATGGTATTCACATGCTTGGTTGATGACATTTCAAGTAATCGTTTTCTTTATACTATGAGCTTGGACCGAAGTATTTTAGATAAGCCTAAAGATTGGAATGGATTATGTTGGACAAAAGTTAGTATTGTTTAAGGATAGAACTTTTTTCGATATTATTGATAGGATGTTATAGTAATGTAGTTTTAGAAAAAGAACAACCTGCAGGACGGGCGACAGCCCATCGCGTCGGACAAGGCTGTGGGAATCGAACCCACAACCATAGTGTGACTGGCCTTTATCGCCTACCACTGGCCTACAGGAAGTCCCTATTTAGTAGAAACTAGTTTTATTATATAAAGCAGTATGATATATGAAGTATAAAGTCCATTTTAGGAACCATATATGATTAATCTCACTATAGATGGACTTATGTATTTTTGATAAATTTTATAACCTTTTGTTTGATACAGATGGAATGACCCATCATTCTATCATATGATTTTCTAACACTTCACGAATGACAAATTAAACTTCATTTCTTTAAGAGATGAAGTGGAAATTGTCCAAAGAACGAACAAGGTGAGACTGTACCAAAATCACGAAAGTATTTCTTCTAATTCCAATTTCATCAACTTTAGGAAAATGATCTTGAATACCAAAAATGTTGTACAAGTGCCCTTATATCCGATGAATCAGATGGTACCTTAGATCATCAAAAATCTATGGCTTTGTGATTGATGGCTTTTTCATAGCCATGTTCTCTTCCACTCTCCATCAGAACTTGATGGTTAGATTTTTCTTCCATATCCATATTTTCACCTATGTTCTCCTATATAGAAACCCAGTGATGAGATTCTTTGGGTAATTGTTACATTTCATACATTAGTTTTTAAAATTAAGTTTTATTATTCCTTTTTACGAAGTGGGTTTCTATAAATAGTAAACAATTTATAACCCCGACGAATTTCGAGGACGAAATTCATTTTAAGGGGGGTAGAATGTAACACCCCGAGATTTTATGAAAAAAATATTCTTTTAATATCATTGATGTCTTGTGTTGTATGCTACAACAAGATTACCTTGATCTACACGCAACACCGTATGAGCATGCAGTATACACAACACTATTCATGGATCATGTTACACACAATTTTGATAGTAGTTATTCTACGAATCATTGAGTGTATATATATATATATATATATATATGTTCAATTTATAAATGAAATATGGTTGGATTCAGTTATACGAAACAACAGAGGAGTCTTGCACAACACGCAACCCTGACTTGGCTTGCATTACACGTAATCACGACTTTCCTCGATAGCGTGTGTGGTACGCAATACCAGGTTTCACTAAACAACGATATATGGTTATAATATTATTATGAACTAGCCGTTATGAATAGTATCAACTAAATTTTGTATTTTATAACATTATTATCCATCTTAAACATTTTCTGGAACATGGTATGAGAACAAAATCAATTTTTCGAGTAAAATAACTATTTTTCAACAAATGTAGTTTTGCCGCCTTTTGATGGCGCACCCACCTTAAATCTGGTTTTTTACATGTCTATAAGTTCAATTTGACAAAATAAAATTATTCTTTGGAATCAGGATATGAAAATTTATTTTGGATAAATTTTTCATATTATTCTGATAACTTTCATATTTTAATGAATAGTAAAAACATGCTATATTTCAATTAAAAACAACTTTTTCCATCACAATAATTTATATGGTTAGATTATCTTTTTAGTTGGTTTTAAAGTGTAATTAGGATATATTTTTACAATTTAATCCAATGTTGGTAATTGGAATTAATTTCACTTTGAAATTGGATATAAACAAGTATCAATCTTTTGATAGTTATTGTTTCTTAAAAACACGCTATTTATTTTGACGACGGGAATTATTTTTAAATTAATTAATGCTAATGATATTTTTTGAATTTGGTAAAATAGACATCATTATTTAATTCATAATATCAAATATAGCTTAGGCCTAATTTTTGGTATTTTTCTGGAAACTTTTATTTTTTGATGAATAGTGAAACCACTAAGTGCTAGTTAAAAAACTGAATTATTCATAAAATTTAATTTTACCGCTTCTGTGAGTGGAATTTAGAAAATATGAGAGACATGGATAATATCAAGGACTAAAATGTGGTTCAATGAGATGAAAATAGTTTTTGGTGAATAGTAACTTTATACTTTTATTTACCACGGTTAAAAGTAAATAGGATAATTAAGGATAAAAATGATATTATTATTACCCTAACGCATGTCCTAATTCTATTGGATAAGAGTAATTTGACCAAAACTAACCTTAGGAATAAAATATGACCATTTAGACCCACTTGGATTAGATTAGGACTTTTAATATTAATTTATTTAAAGAAGGGTTAAAATAGTTAAAATCAACGTTTAATAAGTAAATCATTTTTAATATAGTGTTATACATAAGATAAATTAGACTACAAATATTCATTAGAAATCTAAAACTATTTCCTAAATAATGGTATTTTATTTATAATTTTTAGACATTAAATAAGTTAATTTATTTATGACACAAAGATGATGCAGTAATTATCTTATTAATGAAATATTTACATAAATGATGTTATAAATACCCAAATAAATCTAATTTGAGACTTGTTATAAATTCCACTAATTTTATAGATTAATTTGATATGTTAGTATTTATTTAGTTAACTTAATTAGAACCAATCATTCTATTATGAATTTCACAAAAATCAATTACCAAATAGTGTCAAAATTGACATAAAATAGTTTTTAAAACAAATATTATATTATTAATTCTTATTTTATTCCTAAAAATCTAAGGTTCGGCCATATTACTTAGATAATGTTATATATATTAATAATAAACAACTTGGGATTCTTTTGGCTTGTTATAGTATGTTTATTAACCTTATAGTGTAAGAAAACAAGAAGACACGGTAAAAGTAAAATTATTTAACTTAAGGTTAAATCTAAATGATAAGGTTAAAATAGAAACCTAAACTTGTCTAAATTCTATTGGATGAGATTATTTCTACCCATACCCACATTAGCTTCGAAATAACTCAATTCGGAGCTATTAAAAACCGAATATGACTTTATAATAAAATAATATTTTTAGTTCTTCCAAAGGTTCCCCTCTCCTCCCTTATAAAAGGGAACCTCCTCCCTCTCTTCCTCACACCACTTTGAGCCTTCAATCTCAAAAAACCCCTGCCAAATTCTCTTATCCACTTCCATATAAACATCCTTGAAGTTCTGGTCTTCTTCAAATACCAATTTTAGTTCCCTAAGAGGAGGTCTCAAAGAGGCGCTTCAAAGAAGAGGTAATGTCTGTTACCGATTCTTTCAACTTTATTTCTTCTTCAACTTCTTATTCTTTATTTGTTTCATTATGAAGTAATAACATCAGTATAAATCATATACTGATATGATATTATAAGTATTAAACAACCCTATTTCACCATTTATCCATCCTACGGAAAACGAAATCACCATGTGTGCGTACGTACGTAATACCGTCTACATGCCGTGGTGAAATATGTTTTTCCACCAACACCTGACATGGATGGGTATAATGGTGAAAAGAATAACTATATATGGTTATTATAACATTATAATGATTCTGATATATTATATCATCCACTCTAATTCTATTCAATAATTATGGGAACGATATCATCGCTCATGCGTACGTACGGACTACCGTCTCCACGACGCGATGAGATTCATTCTCCATGTTAACCATACATGAATAATCATAAAGATTATATAATGAATAATAATGAAATATATGAATGCTACTGGATTTATGTATATATATATTTATGTCATATATTTAGTTTCATTCAATTCAATAAGGAAACGAAAACAGCGTTCATGCGTACGTACGGCCGACCGTCTCCATGAACGGTGTATTTCATTCCTTTTATCGATCTATAATATATATATGTATATGATGAATATATATTATATATAAATCATGTTTTACATTCTGGAATTATTTAAATCAGGATATAAGTATTAATATCAAGAACAAAAAGTCGAAACACATACGATAAATGAAATGATTTTACCCAAAACGGTGCTTTAACATGGAATTTACAAAAAAAACGGGTAATATAAAGTCATAAGTGAAACATATATGATATCATAAAAATGAATATGATTCTGTAATAAGTCAATGACATTATTTAAATCAATATACCGGATATTTGGATACGTACGAAGCATATCATACCTAAGGTAAGGGAAAATCTCGCAATCTCATATTTATCCGAGATTGCTTATTTGTAAGTATTTACTGGGGTCATTGCAATCATCCATGTCCATGTTTTATAAAAATGTATGCATGTATGTTTGAATTCCTTTTTACCCATTTTGACTTTTACCCCTTGGTATGGAAGGAATCTTCTTTTATTTACCCTATAAGGTACTTTTTGACTTTTCCGACAAAAGTACGAGAAGAATGTTTTTTTAACTTATACGGCATGAAAGGATTTTTACGGTTTTATAAAGCCTTATTTTCATGAAGCTTCCTCCAAAATATTTCATGACTATTTTCAACAAAATATATTTCTTTTGAAATTTCATGACGTTTTGTGAAAAGATATTGATTTTGAAGAAGGAAGGATATTTTCCCCAAGAATTTATTTCGAGTATTTTATCAAAACCATTTTTCCATCCAAGATGAAATTATTTCATATGTGTATGTTTCAAGTATAATCTATCTACGATTTACATGGTTTCAATTTCCTTATTATGAAATGATATCCATTTCTTTTATTTGGATTATGTAATGCTGGGATGATGTTTATGAAACCCATTTTACTTATTGGGTTATTATGAATGATGTATGTTTATTTTGCGGCACCAGTAAGAATGATTTCATTATAAGATGGGTGGGACCTGTAACTCCCTCCAATGCATTGGGTAAAGATTTATATCTCATGAGAAAGACATGTCTGGAATGGTAAGATTATCCAGTTCAGTGTTATAGGACTGAAACGAGGAGTGAACTCGATTCCGAATGGGACTTTTTCCACTAAGATGGTCTTGGCTGAAATGCCTTGGCTACTATAGAAATCATATCATGTGCTTAATGTTTTTCCACAATTACATGTTTTATTCCCATGCTATTTTATCATGATTTATGTTCCATTATGATCTATTCCTTATGTACTTCCATGTTTTATGTCGTTGCTCAAGAATTTGATGTTTAAACATTATGTTCACGTTTTTATGTTCAAATGTATATGGTATGTTTTATTTTATCCATGCTTACCCTTACTAAGAATTTTAGCTCACCCTTTTTATGGTTTATTTTCCCCCTGGATTAAAATAATGGTTTAGGTTAAGGAAACAAAAAGTGGAAGATCTTTATGGGAGATGTTGAAGATCTTTCACCACGATTAGAAGATTAAGTTCCAAGTTTCCAAAGACACTAAAATATTACGGTCCTTGTGTGTCTGTTTTTGTTATGTATTAAGTATTCCACAAAAGTAATGTAATGCCCATGTACATCAAGCTTCGGGTCTCTACAGGAACAAACAAATCCAAGGATCATATCTAAGGCATTCCAAACCAATATTAGGCAAGGAGGTTGGATGATAGGGGAATTTCCTAGGCATACCATGTAACTCATATACATCTTTATGGGTAATGAATCCCACTCCAATCATCTCACATAACATATCTCGATAGATCTGTAACCTTTCTATACAAGACCCATGAATCTAAGGATACCTCCCTAGTGAATGACCTATCAACATATCATCCATATCATGATCAATAAATATATACGGGTTCTATGTTTCCACCCAAAACCATCCATACCCATCTCTACAGGAACTCTCTTAGGGGTCTCCAAATCAATAGGACACATACTGACATCCCCTTAGACACATAAAGAGTGGAAACCACACATCGGTTCCCTTATCCTATTTTCATATATCATGTGAAATATCTTCACTTGGAGGGAATAACATCCCTCACCACTATTGTAATAAAAATACAACCTCATTTGACCCCTAAGGAAATCTATAAAGGAATCTGTATCAAGATATAGAAAATTCCCATCTAGATTCTTAGGTCATCTCATATCAGTTTAGTCACCCAACCTAACCATAGTTTACCTAGGTAATACCCACCCTAGTACCCACGTATCAGCGGGGGAGGAACACTTTACCCATATCATCTCAACTATCATGAAGGATTCAAGGAATCTCAATGTTCTTTCCTAGATAAACCCTATGCCAACTATCTCAATTAGTCATTGAAATATACTTGGATATCACTAAGGGCCCCTATACTGGGGACAATACTTTCCCATAATTCATTCACACCACTCGAGGGTCTTTGTGTCACCAGAAAACATTTATAGTGAATTCTTCATCCATCAGCAGCAAAAGAATCAAGCTAGTGTAAATGGTATGTCATTTTCATGGAACTTAGTTGAATCCATTAAAATGAATTTTATTCAAGTTAAAATATTTATTTAATAAAAATGTTCAATATCCCATTATGGTAAGACCATACATATCCCATTCCATACTACCTAAATGCATATACTGAAGGGGTGCGTATAAGGGGTTGTTTACCTAAATTTGGAGTTTTTTACTTTTAATGCATAGTTCATCCATCACATATTGGGATCTTCCAACTCCAACTAGCCACCAACCATCACTAATATTCCCTATCACACGCTATGAATAAAACAAATTAAATATTACAATTTATAATTAAATAAAACATTTAATAGAATTTAAATAATGTAGTAATAATTGACTACATTTTATTGAAAAACAACCACTCATTGAAACCATGGACAATAGGGTGAGGAATAATCCTATCCCACACTCATACATAGTCAACATAAAATTCCCCACAGTCAGATTCAATTTGATTGAATATTTATTTTAATTAGGAATAAATCCATGAAAAAATCATATGGATACATACCCCCATAAAAAAATGTGTGAAAACATACATATGCAGTTTTGAAATTTAATTTCACTAAAATATATGAAATAATCATCATAATTGTCTTATTACACCGTAATTCAGGGTAATTGATGCTAAAACACATAATGGGAGAAATTAAATCAAGTGGAAATAAAGGATGAAGAACAAAGGGGAAATGAGGGGGAGATATCATATTGAATGGTTGAATAAATTATGACAATACCACCCCAAAATTAATTGACTCAATGGAATTTAAGGGGTAGAGGTATCCCCTAGTCTATAAAAATAAGTTGGAGGAAGATATGAGGGGCAAGGCTATAAGACAAAAGTATATGAATATGAATTTAAACCTTTTAATGAAATCAATTGAGTTTCACTAGTTGGTAACATAATTTTTTGAATAGTGTTCCAATCATGAGGAATTCACTATTTATGGTTGCACACATTACATGTATTGCTACCTGGTTTTGATTTATAGGTAGAAAATTTATGTTCTAACTATGTGGAACAATATAAAATAACTTAGGTCCTAATTGTTTTTTTATAAATAGTGTGGTAATAGTTTTTTATTCCCCTGAATCATTCTTTGATGAAAATTTTCCACTAAGATCCAAACAATTTACCCTGAATCATTCTCTAACAGTGTGGAATAATCATGTTTTTTTAAATATCTAATAAATCACTAGTATAAGTGTGACCACATGGTTATCCCTAAATTGGGTGGCCTAAACAATGAATTGGTTCATAAATATTTTCAAACTTTTGAAATTCAACCAAAAGATCCCAACACTCACCCAAGAAATTGAGGCACATCTATATCTTTAAACCATATCCAAAAAAATCTTGTGGATACTCCAAATATAATAAAATGGAATTGAAAATTATTTTAAAAAATGAACTCCTCTGAAGAACCATATATTAATAATTACTCTAAATTTTACAACCCATAGGGACATAGGGTTTTACACCCTCCACAAATAAGAAATTACCATCCTTGAGAATCCTTGCATGTCTTTCATCCATTAGACACAACCTATACCAGTCAATAATTTATTGACATCTCACCATGTTCCATCTCTGAATTCCATATGTGTATCACAAAAAACACCAAAAAAGCTCATTTCTCCAAAACATGAGCCACTTATCATATTCACTAATTAACATCGAGATGGTGCTTAACCATTACCATATTTCTCAATAAAACATTGTTTCATTCATCAATTCAACTCTAGGATTATGACAATATCCAACATAAAACTCTATGCACACTGAGAAATTTTGAGCATGGTCCCCCCACCATTCTAATTTTCTATAAAAAATTTCTCATTGTTCCATTGACCTATATGGTTTAGTTTCCATATCACTATAGTAAATTTCATATAAAAACACCAACAATAATATGGAACCACCTATTGTTTCCAATTATAAACTAGATTGGTCTTATCTCCATCATCTATTAAAATACATTAATACACTGTATTTTCCATAAAAATCCCTAACAAATCCTCAAAATTAATCAATTATAGATAAAAAATGTTCAATACATGGTTAATAAGAAATCATATCTAATTACATGAACTCATACAGTTCAGACCTCCTATAGTCAACTATTCTCAAAAACTCTTTGCCGCAACTGCCAATGCAAAGTCTTTATTTCCTAATCACAATGCCTAAATCACCCAAGGAATCACAAGATCATTGAAATTGCCACAGTGAATTATGAACCCAAAACATGGTTTAATTAGTAGGTTGTATTCCTGACCAACGAACCCCATTGTCATTATCTCACCTTATCACCATCAGACAATCGATCCCACTCACTCTCTGGTCAAGTCAAATACATCCTAATCCCAATGAATGTGTTATTGTATATGGAACCATAGATAATTGGATTCACCAACTCCCCAAATTAATAATTTTACCTTGTTCATCCAATTTCTAGTCTCAATAATCCATCCCTCCCCCCCTCACGTGGGTTTTCTCCTCTGTAGTCCATAATCCATCCACTACAACACATACCGATGGAAAGTGGGTATCCTATGCATACCTGAGTAACAATATGAAATGGAAATCACTGAATATTCCTAGTTCATGGTAATTTTATTCTCAACATTATTTAATATTTATTTGAAGTGATAGTCTTTCACTCCAACAAATAATGGTTCAATCTCATCCATATAGATTTCCTTATAAAAATTTTTGAGTAACACCTCAATATGTTCCATGATTATGAGTGTGTCTCTCCCCATAAGCCAATATAATACACTAACAACTCCTAATACCAATCCATATGTGGATTAAATTTCAATCAAATGTTATCACCTTACACTTTCATCAATAACCCATGAAACCAATCCCATAGAATTTCATAAATTTCATCGGTCCTCGACCCACACATATCTTCTCACATATCCAAAACAAAATGGAACCACACATAACTACTATGTGATAATGAAAAATTGAATATTTATTGAATATTTTTTTGATAGTAAAATATATATTTCCCTCAAAGTTTGAAACAAGTTTTTATTTATGGAAAATATTTTATTAGGTCATTCATTTTAAAATATTATGATAATTTTAATTTTAAAACATCAAAAAAACTACAATATTTAACATAAATATATTTTAGAAATATTTGGACATAAAATTAGATGATTGTAATCTACACTCTATGGGACACAATGTTCAATTGGAAAATCCTAGTAGGATCTCATATTGGATGTGAGAAAATTTTCCATGAAGTCAATGTCATATTGGACTCATCGGTAGAGACACCACATTGACTTTTGGGCCATAAATTATTCATTCAAACATGGGGTTTCCATTAATTTAGAAAATGGATAGAGGATATAATTCTACTAAAAACAACCATAACTACAGATAGTTGGTTCATGAGTTTTGGAGATCAACATGTCATTCTATAATGGAATAAAATATTTGGTCAAATTTCTTATTCACATGTGTTACCTCTTATAATCCTGGCCTCTCACATACTTTATAAATGATAAATTTTCTTATTTTGAGGTTTTGTTTCATGAATTGGAAGTCTTTTAGTAGATGATAAGTGTTGAAATACGACATATACACACCATTTTGGGATGGATTCTTTCATGATAGGATCTCTATAAAAACGCTCTTAATTTCCTATTCTTGATATAGTGTTGTTTTTATTGTAATAAATTCTCTATTTCTCATCTATTTATCTTATTTTATTTTATTATTATTCCTCAATCCATAACTTATTTTGGTAATGGAATCTAATAGTATAAATATTGTTGATTTATACTCTTTATAAACCATTTCACTTGAAAAATGTTTTTATGATGACCCATCCTCCCATGGAAGCATAGTCTCATATGAATCGATCTCATTTCAATTATATTAATTTATTAATATTTAATAAATAAACATAAATTAATATTATTAAATATACTTTTATACATTATTTTATTTTTGAGTTGATTAATAAATTATATAATTAACACAAAGCATGTGATGTTGAGTAATGTTTGAGTTGTGAGACTACAGTCTTAATCTATAAAAAACAAACAAAATTGAAGAGTTAAAACACAACCCAAAAACATAAATAGTTATAATTTATATTGTGTATATAATACCCTATATTACCATAGATCATAATTCAACTCTACAATTACAATCAAAGTATGGTGTTGTGGTTTCTCTTCCAGGAGTAAGCCTAAGGTTCAAATGTTTTCATTCTTTGTGGTCATGATTACAACCATATGTTACAAGAGTTATAAAATTAGGGATCTTAATTAAATATAATGAAATTTCAAATTATAATGATAAATAATTAAATAATTTTTTGGGTTATAATGGTTTCATTTTATCAATCAAAATTTTAGAAAAAAATAGACTTCTTCCAATGTACTTATTCTTGTGTTTTAAACATCAAAAAAATCCTCCAATCCTTTTGAGTAGTTTTTTTACCTTAATTGTATTTTAAAAGTAACTTTAATTTTATGTTTCATGTACAACCTATATGGACAATAACATTTTTCATCCACCCTACGGCACCTAATTATAAAAAATACACATCATTTGAGAGAACCAATGATGACACTCTTTAAATTGGTGTGGTTGTAAGGGGGAAAGTACGTTAATTCAACAAATTAAGGTGTTTATTTAAATTTATTTAAATTGATTATTATCATTTTTTCTCTTTATTATTTCCACTTTTATAATTTTTATGTACTATCAATTGAAATATATTCTCAAAATATTTTGGTTCTCTTTTCTTATAATATATTATCTCTATAATTTATAACCATATCTCATCTGTAGTATTTCTTTAATATAGATCTTGAGATTAAATTTAGCATTTGGGATTGAATTTGGTTGTCCTGGTTAACGGTAAGTATCACCATTAACCTAATTATAGAATACCTATATTACAGGAATATTGAAATTTAATGGAAATAAAAATCAATTATAAAACCAAATTGGATGGATGAAAATATTAACAATGAACTTAATAGAACTATTATGGAATTAGATACCCCAGAAAACAATTCATCAACCAACATACCTTAGATAACTAAATCTCAAATAATAATTTGAGATAAAATCAAGGTTAATTCACCTTCCCCAAAAATTATATGCACTCTCTAGATGTTACCTAAATAAATATATTAAATAATTTAATTTTCATTAATCAACATTAAACCAAGAAATGTCTCTGAAGACCAAATTAAATTGAGAACATTCTCATTCTCACTTAATGTAACTATAAAATATTAGATTTATTATTTACAAACTCATTAAGTAATATTTTTGAATAATTTAAAATTTATTTTCTGATATGTTTTTTATCCATCATCATGGACCATTCCAATTTTGAAAGAGATATCAAGGATCAAAAAATTACTAGGGGAGTCAAATTATGATTACTACAATTGAATTAAAAAGGTTTGTGTAAGATATATGTATCGCCAAATCTATTTTAAAATACTCATAAATTGTTTTTATAAAGTCCCCACACTGATATAGAGGAGCATTGTTACTGACACAATAGGATTATCCAAGGATGAATTAGTTCAAGTGAGAGATATTATTTTACAAACATATTTTTATAAGTGAAATATGGGGATGATCAAGGGATTTCTTAGGATCCAATAATTTTTTTAGGGAACTTTGTTAAAAATATCAATATAATCAGAAATGTCTATAATGGTATAGATTCTATGGATTTTGGAGATTTGATTATAAGGTTTAATATTTTGGACCCCATGAAGTACCCCTTAAAAACCATTTTTCACTCCTAATATCCCATTTTGACCCATCTTCTAATGAATCTCCAAATGTTGATTTTTTTCCTTTTCTAAATAAGATTAAATTAGTTATTAATGATATTTTGAGTATTGGGGATGGATATATGTATCCAAACATTTCCAGACCAATTTTTGTGGTCAATTCACTCTCAGTTTTGATTCTACTAGGTATTCTTAGTGTAATTATAGACATAAACTTTCTTATTAGGACATTTGTTTTCTAATGATAGATTTAATTCATTATTCGTGAATTATAATTATTTGAATTGTAAAAATACCTCTTTTCTCTGGAAATTTCCATAAAAAACACACCCAACCAGAAATTCAAACCATTTACCACAAATTTTATTAACTCAATTTTATTGAATAATGAAGAATTACCTGAACTTATTTATAATAATTTCATTCCTAAATAAGAAACCAAAATTTTAAATCATTTAAAGGAGAATATCATGGATATTGGGTGGACCATTATATATAGAATATGAATTATCACATCAATTTTTATGCACAATAATCTTAAGAGGATGGGGATAAATTCCTTAAATGGCCACAATGGAGACTTAACCCTGCATTATTTGAAGATATAAATAATTAGCCAGAAAATTTAACTGATAAAGGTAATGTTTACCCAATTTAGAACTCTAAATGGATTAGAATTATCTATGTTTTACCCAAGAAAACTAATTTCACTGTTGTAAAAAATGAAAATGATAAGTTAGGTATCGTGAGTGAACAAAAAGTTGATGTGTGTCTATAGATTCAAAGAAACTAAACCAATCAAATCGTAAATATCATTTACCCCTCCCATTCAATGACTATATTCTTGAGAGGCAAGTTTATAAGAAGAAATATTATTTCATGGTTGGTTTCTATGGATATTTCCATGTTCCCATTGAAGTAGAGGACCATAAGAAGATGACATTCACCAAAATGTTTAGTACATTTTCGTACTAAAATATATCAATTAGACTCTTTAACTACCTAAGTACCTTTCCTATATTCATAAGGAGTATATTATTTATTTTATATATTCTTTAATGGATAAATTTCGGTATGAATTTACTATATATTGATCTTCATGTGATCAGTGTCTTTATTTTATGAGAAATGTTTTTTATCAATGTATTAGGAAAAATATAGTTTTAAATTATTATAAAAAAATTCATTTTATAGAATAATTTGGAATTTTCATTATTCATGTTGTTTCATGGAATTTAATTGAGTGTTATAGATATAATGTATACATTATTTAAACCTTTCCATATCCAACAAGTGTGAATGATGATCAATAATTCCTTAGATATTATAATTTTGATTGACACTTTATCAAATATCTCAATATGATCACTCTACCCTTATATATATTTCATCAAAAAGATGTTGAATTAATTTGAATAATTATTTTAGGGTATCATTTTATGAGTTAATGTGGTTTCAAACCACTTGATAGGTCATATTACCCCTACATTTGGAGCTCCAATTCGAGATTATTGATGACACTTAAAACTTCACAGTTGGGGTGATCCTATCATATAAAGTGTAAGTATGAACACATGGGATTTCCTATACATATAGGATATAGGATTTAGCCCAAATAAACTATAAAAAATATATTGGGTTTCTTAGTACAGTATTTTATTTAGATACTTTCTATTATTATTTTTAGGCTCTAATGTAGTTGTTTTTCCTAACAATGAAACTTTAAGGAACCTGTTGAACATCCAAATAAAAAAACCATAAATATCTATTATATTCTCCTTTTTCAATTGTTTGACATCTTGATAAAGGTAATGAATGTTTCAAAGAATATATTGATAGACCGAATGTGTAAGATCTCTCACACACCAAAGGATGACACCATGAACCAATCCCAGTTTGGTAAAAATTTCTTGATAAACATCTTTATGTAATCTCTTGTATGCATGATTAGTATGATGATTTATTTATCTATATTGTATCATCTAAAATATGTATAAATATAAAGAAACACCAACCCATTAAATTACAAACTGAGTCTAGGTTTTATATGGGGATTATCTCAACCTATAGTGAATTCTTAGTTATATGTTATTAAGAACTATATTCTTGATCTTGACCATGTCATTAAGAACTGCATTATTGATCGGAAGTTTGAGCATGTTCTGCCTTATTTTTAAGAATTGACTTGTGCTTGAAACTTTGGTTTCTAAAATAATATTAGGAAAGTGTTAGAATATAGATTATATTATATTTGTTTTTTCCATGACAACCTTGTGTTTTATAAGAAATTTCTATGTTTCAAACACACTAGTTACATTTCTAGGAGACAATAGATTCCTCAAACCCCCCATTTTATTCTAAACAAATTTTTATAAATAAGGAATTGATTTTAGGGTCTCGTTTCATAGATCACTTGGGTTATTGTAAATAATTTATTCTATTTATTATGTTAGAAAATGGGTGGAGTCCAAGGATTATAGGACAGATATTTCTCATGTTGTATTAAAATTTATGAGAGCTCATATTTTTGGTTGGTTTGGAAAAAAATTGATAATCATTGACCAAGTGTTATACTTTTAAAACAAATACTTTTATTCAACCTTTTTAAATATGTGATGACACACCAAAAATATACTCCATAAAACCCCAAAACAAATCTCCAATATTAATATTAAAATCATATGTGGAAAATATATTATTGAAAACCTTGAAATTCAATAAAAGGTATTTTAGAAAGAAATTAAATGATACACTTTAATATTATAGGATAGTGTACTATACTTCCTTCAGCATGTCCCCAATTCATAATTATTTAGGAAAATCTTTTCATCTCCCTGTAGAAGTCACGCATTGGGAATTTTTGGTGATAAATAAATGAAACATATATTTTGGCCTAGAAAGATATCAAAGGAAGAAGAAATTTCATGATATAGAAGAGATATTATTATCATCATATGGGAACTCAAGGATAAAAAATAGTGAAAAAAAATTAAACCCATGAAGGGATGGTCTAGAAAATTGTGTTTTAAGGGGAGACAGATCCCTTCTAAAAAGTTCAAGACTGAAGATAATACTTGGTAAGTTGTGTTATATATGGTTAGTCCCTTGTTTTGTATCTCATTTTTTTCCTCGTGAAGTTGGGGAGACCACACAAGAGGCTACGGGATAGATATTTAAATTTAATGGTTAATATTTGAATTAATACATTGAGGTACCTCCAACACATGTAGTTGATTTCATCACACTACATTACCAAATCCTCACTTGAGAAAACCAGGCTGCCTATAACCCTTTCAATTTTATGAAAGTAATTCAATTTAAAATATTTCATTTCCTGAGCATAAGTCATTTCATAGGGTCACATTAACGAAAATGTATCATTTCAAGTGCATGGGAGAAATAACAGTTTTTGTAGCCTCTATAGGATTTTTATTTGTATGTTCTGTGTTATTTTTTAAATAAATTAAAAAAAACAAGAAAAAAATCGAATATATATAATCATGTCACATAATCATATATATGTGTAAACTAAAGAAAATAAATTTTTGTTCTTCCAAATATCATTCGTATCTTGTTAATAATGAACAATATTTCTTCCTTAATGAAATTTTTTATAAAAATATGATGTTGTTAATGATAGGAATGGTTGTATTGTTATAAAACACATTATATTTTTAAACTATTCATTTCGATATTTATTTATGGTAAATTATATCATTTTATTTCTTGAAAAAAACTTCCCACATGATCATGATTAAGAAATGTTTTGAATTCAATTTAATGTATAATCAAGTGAAGTAATATATCTTCATCATACAATAATATTTTTCCATACACTCATTTCACTTTCGATCAATTTAATTAATGTACCAAATTAATTTATGTGTGTGTAATTGATATGTGACTGTTATACATCCTAAAAATAATAAATTAAGGAAAAATTAAAAACAAATAATGATGGGAGTGATGAAATGTAAAACATGTGGGGATATCTAGGTCAAGATCTTAATGTTTTAATTTTATGAATGTTTATGTGATGGTATTTTGAAATTTCCTTATAAGGGATATATAACATGTTTGATGAAAAAGAAATAGGTAATTGAAAAAAAATTATTTACCTATATATTCTAAATAAGGGAGAGGAAGGGAGGCTTGAAATTGTAGACACACACGCATGTAGAAAATTAGTGGCATATAGGAACCATAACTTATTTCACCATGATTAGTGTTATTAATAGCATTTGATTTTATTTATATATAATTAATCTGACAATGAATATATAATTTATTTATATTTACCTTTTATATTATTCATTATTTTTGTATATTTTTATTATATCTTGAGAAATATAAATATGAATATAATATCATAATTCTTTAGAAATAAATGATATGTTACTTTTCATATGAGTGAAAAAGGGTATGTGTGGGTGAGTTGATAAAACACGTTTTTTGAATACTTTATTGATAATAAATTATATATTTTCCTCATTTTGTACTAAATAAGTTTATTAATGGAAAATATGGGATTATATCATGAAAATGAAGTATTGAAGGAAATTCCAATTTTATTCATTTAAGGTACACTCTGGTATTCTTGACAAAAATAAAATTTTAAGAATTATTTTGATCATGGACACCAATTTACCTTTTATGTCATAAATGCTTCATCGTTTCATAGATTGGGATAAATATTTTTAATACATAAAGGAACTAATTATTAAAAACTAATACTACCGAAATAACATATGTTTTACATGTTTTGGAGGTAAAAAAGTCAATTTATTTGGAATAAATTATTTGGGTGATTTTACCATATACAATTATAACCTCTTGTATCCCAAGCCTCCCCTTCCCATTATAAATGTGTAACTTTTTCATTTATAGGGGGTTTTATATGAATTAATGGGATGTAATTATATAATATGTTGGTCCTTACCTCTTATATACGTCATTGGGGGTGTGAGCCTATCATTCTAGGATTTCCTCCATAATGCTCTTCTTTTCCTCTTCTTCATCGTAGCATTTTTATTCTTGAAATAAATTGTATCATTGTTTTCTATTTCCATTTTATATAAAATTTTCTTATTCTATCCTTAAATGATTTTTGGGCAATAAGCTATGTGTTGGAAGATTATTGGGTTATACCCTTTCTAAGCCATTACACTTGAAAACCATTTCTGTGATGACCCATCCTACCATGAAAGCATAGTCTTATAGTAATATTTATAATTTCCACCATATCCATTTTTTTTAATCCATAAAATTAATTTCATAATTTGAATAACTTTTTGATAAACAAAATTTCAATTAATTATACAATAAAATAATTAACAAACCCATGTGAGTTTGAGTATAGTTTGAATTGTTAGTGTGAAATATGAAATAGAAAAAAAAACAACTTGGTAATATTTTGAAGAGTTCAAACACAATCCCAAAACATAAATTATTAAAATTTATAATGTGGAAATCCCAACCTAATTGATCATAGACCATAAATTAACTCTCAAATTAAAATCGAATAAGGGTTTTTTGATTTCTCATCATAGAGATAGCATGAGTTTAAAATATATTCATTTTTTGTGGTCATGTTTACAACCATATGTTTAGAGAGGTAAAAAATTATAGGATATTAATTAAATGGAATAATAATTTCCATGATAATGATTAATAAATTTATTTTTGTGTTGGTTTGGACTTTCTCTAATTTATCAAAATAAATTAATAACAAAACACATTCTTCTTCCAATATACTTATTCTGGTGTTTTAAAAATATAAAAACACCAAATTTTGTGTAAGTTTATTTTTTTCAATGTATCTTTAATGTGTTTTTATTGTTATGTCTTCTTATAGAATGAACTTTTTCATCCACTCTATTTCACCTTTGTACTAGAAACTAAACATTATTTTAGAGTTACCAAAATGATTCTCTTCACCAGCCTTGATCACATACAAACCCAATGTGTGTACACTCTAGTACCACCCTATAATATAAATTGACTCATGATCCCAGATTCAAATCCAATCATACCTAGCTAAGTTCACATGATCATCTAATTAGTCCTCATGGCATGTTTTTTCCCTTTGATTCTACATTCTTCTGGTTCCCCTCTTCAAAGTCAGTTATTCAACTTTGATAAGGTCTATCACATGATTGTACACCGACTAACATTGTCCCAAAACAAAAGCATCTACAGGACTCTCACCATGCTTCTAATAACATCTAGAATGAATAGTTTTAGGTTCCCAACCTATCATTATAGAGACCCAAAGCTTGGCGTACATGGACATTACATTACTTTTACAGCTTACTTAATACATAACAAAAACCAACACACAAGTACTGTAACAGTGTAGTGTCTTTGGAAACATGGAAATATAATCTTCTAATCTTGGTGAAAGATCTTCAACATCCCCCATAAATATCTTCCCTTTTTTACCTAAAACCTTTCTTTATATCCTGGGGAAAAGAAAACATATAAAGGGTGAGCTAAAATGCTCAGTAAGGGTTAGCATGGAGAAAATAAAATAACCCATATACATTTGAACTTCAAAACATGAACATAATGTTTAAAAATCAAGATCTGGAGTTGTGAAATAAATCTTGGCACTAGTAAGGCATAGATAATAAGGGAACATAAATCATGATAAAATATCATGGGAATAAATCTTGTAATTGTGGAAAAACATTAAGCACGTGATATGATTTCCAAAGTAGCCAAGGCATTGCCACCAACACCATATTAGTGGACAAAGTCCCTTACTGAACCGGGTTTACTTGTCGTTCCATCCCAGTATTATTGAACAAGATTTACTTGTCATTCTAGCCATGTCTATCTCATGAGATATAAATATTTACCCAATGCATTGGAGGGAGATATAGGTCCCACCCATCTCATAATGAAACCATTCTTATGTGTACCACAAAATCATAAATCATACATCATAGCATAACCCATGTAATAAAAATGGGATTCATAAACATCATTCCATCATAAAATAATCCATAAAAGAACTTCATAAAAATAATTCCATCATAACATAATTAAATCAACATAATAATAGGGATAGAAACAGAACCCTTTATTATATTAGATGGAAAATAATTTTGATAAAACAATTGAAATCCATTCTTGAGGAAAATATCCTTTCTACTTCAAAAACATTTTTCCTTTCTTAACATGTCATACAATTTTTAACTAAAATAAGTTGATTAAAAATAAAATTGAAAACTTGTAAAGGAAGATTCATGGAATTAATGTTCTATGAAATCATAAAAATCCATTCATGTCGTATAAGTTAAAATAACATTCTTCTCGTACTTTGGCCGAAAAAGACATAAAGTACCTCGTACTAAAAATGACAAAAGATTCATTTCACATCTTTTACTAAAAACTAACCAATGGGTAATATTGGATTTAAACAATTGTAGGATGATAGAAATAATATTACATATTGAGAAAACATGGATTTGGATGATAAATATGCCCCAGTAAATACCTAATTATAAGCAATCTCAGATAAAAATTGAGATTGTGAGATTTTCCCTTACCGTAAGTCCGATTTTCTTTGTACGTATCCGAACCTCCTATATAATTATATAAATAATGTCATTGACTTATTACAGAATCATATTCATTGTTATGATATCATATATGATCATATTCTTATCTTCTTATTTGTAATATTTCATTGCAACTTGTTATTCGGGTGTTCATTGCTTTATGTTCTTATGCATGTTTTGTCGAATAAATTCTTATTCTTATTTTTAGGTTATAGATAGCTCATTTACAGAATGGTATTATTGTAATATATATCATATTTATTCATTCAATTCATTTATATAATCATTATTCAATGAAGATCATGTAGAACGAGTCGTATCACATCATGGAGACGGTAGGCCGTACGTACGCACGAGCGAAGATATCGTTCCCATGATCGTGGAATTGTATTGAAGTGTATGTATACGATTTCAGAATCAATATAAATTTACAATAATAATATATAGTTATTCTTTACACCATTATACCCATCCAAGTAACGTGGTGGTGGAAAACAGATTACACCATGGCATGGAGACGGTATTCCGTACGTACGTACGCGCGGTGATTTCATTTTCCATAGGATGGATCGAAGGTGAAATATGGTTGTTTCATATTTATAATATCATATCATTATATGAGTGATATTGATGTTATTAATTCATAATTAAACAACTAAATAAGAGTAAGTAGAAGAAGAAATAAATTTGATAGAATCGGTAACAGATATTACCCCTTCTTCCATACGCCTCTTTGAAACCTCCTCTTATGGCACTAAAATTGGACTTTGAAGAAGACTGGGACCTCTAGTATGTTTTTGGGAAGTTTAGAAGGGAAATGAGCAAGGCTTGGACGAGCTTTAAGACTCAGAATTGTGTGGGGAGAAGAGGGAGTGGGTTCCCTTTTATAAGGGAGGAGAGGAGAACCTTTCAAAAAACATAAAATATTATTTTATAATAAAGTAATATTTGGTTTTTAATAGATCCAAATTTATTTATTTCGAATATAAAGTGGGGATGGTTCAAAATCATCTCAACAAATAGGTTTTAGACAAGTTTAGGTTATTATTTTAACCTTATCATTTATATTTTACTCTAAGTTAAATAATTTAACTTTTATTGTGTGTTTTTGTTTTCTTACACTATATGGTTAATAAACTTACTATAACAAGCCAAACGAACCCCAAATGGTAAATTATTAATATATATAACCTTATCTAAGTCATTTGGCCGAACATTATATTTTTAAGAATAAAATAACAATTAATAATATAATATTGGTTTTAAAAACTATTTTATGTCAATTATGACACTATTTGGTAATTGATTTTTGTGAAACTTATAACAGCATTATTAGTTCGAAAAAATTTAATTAAATCAATAATTACATGTCCTATTAACCTATAAAATTAGTGGAATTCATAAAAAGTCACAAATTACAATTATTTGGTTGTTTATAATATCAGTTATGTTAATTTTTCAGTAATGAGGCAATTACTACATCATCAATGTGTCATAAATAAATTAAATTATTTAATTTCTACAAATTATAAATAAACTACCATTATGGAGGAAATTTTTTATCTTTATAATGAATACTTATAGTAGAATTTGTCTTATGTATAACCCCATATTAAAAATGTTTTAGTTTTTAAACTTTGATTTTAACTATTCTTTAAATAAAATAATAATAAATATCCTGATCTAATCCATGTGGACCTAAATGGTCATATTTTATTCATAAGGTATTTTTTGGTTTAATTAAACTTATCCAACAGAATTATGACATGTGTTATGGTAATAATAATATCATTTTTACCCTTAATTACCATATTTACTTTTAACCGTGTTAATAAAAGTAAAACGTTACTATTCACCAAAAATTATTTTTATCTTATTGAATGACATTTTACTCCTTGATATTAACCATGTCTCTCGGATTTTTGAAATTCCACTCATCGAAGCGGTAAAATTAAGTTTTATGTAAATTTTCAAATTCTCCTAGGAGGTCGGTAAAAGACGGTGAAAAGTTCAACAAAATTTTTGTATATCTAAAATTATTATAAAATGACTCCAATTAATTACATTGAACTTATATAGGTATTATGTATAAATTTTGACCTAAAATAATTTAAATAAAATAAATAATTATTTAAATAAAAATTCGGTTTTTAAATAGTAACCCATTGTTTTCACTATTTATAAAAAATTAAAAGTTTTCAGAAAAATACCAAAAATTTACCATAGGCTAATTTCGATATTCCGAATCCAAAAATGATGTACATTTTGAAAGATAAAATTTATAAAATTTCAATAATTGGGTATTACTATTCATAACAGCTAGTTTATATAATATTTTAATAGCATATCGTTGTTTAGTGAAACTTGGTATTGTGTACTACACACGCTGTCGAGGAAGGTCGTGATTGCATGTAATGAAAGCCAAGTCAAGGTTGCATGTAGTGAAAGCTCCCTTTGTTGTTGTGTATAACATAATCAAAACTTATTTCATTTATACATTAAACAAAATCTATACATAATGTTGCGTATAATAATTTCTACAAAACAAACTTGAAATTGTGTGTAACACGAGCCAAGAATAGTGTTGCGTATACTGCAAGCTAATACGGTTTTGCATATATCACAAGATATTTTTGGTGTAGCATACAACACAAGACATCAATGAAATTAAAAAAGAATAATTCTCATAAAATCTCCGGTTGTTACATTCTACCCCCCTTAAAATGAATTTCGCCCTCAAAATTCGTCGAGGTTATAAATGGTTTAATAATTGAGAGTTTCTTTCATAGAAACCCACATCGTAAGAAGTAATTCTAAAACTTAATTTTAAAAAGGAACGTTAGAAACAAAACTGATATCCAAAGCAACTAATCACTGGGTTTCCACATAGGAGAACATAGGTAGAAATATGGATATGGAAGAAAAATCTAACCATCAAGTTCTGATGGAGAGTGGTAGAAGACATGGATATGAAAAATAAAACAATCAAAAATCCATAAATTTGTGATGATCTAAGGTACCATCTAATTCATCAGATATAATATCACTAGGAAAACTTTTTTGTTTTCAAGTTCATTTCCCTAAAGTTGAAGAATTGTTGAATTAAAAGAAATAATTACTTGATTTTGGTACAATCTTAATGTTCCTTGAACAATTTCCACTTCATCTCTTAAAGAAATGAAGTTGAATTTGTCTTTTGTGAGGTGTTAGCAGATCATGCGATAGAACGATAGGTCATTCCATCTGTCACAAACAAAAGGATAACAAGTGTTATTAAATATACATTAGTCCATTTGTAGTGAGATTAATCGTATATGGTTCCTAAAATGGACTTATACTTCATATATCATACCACATAATATAATAAAACTGGTTTCTACTAACCAGGGAATTCTTATAGGCCAGTGGTAGGCGATAAAGGCATGTCACACATTGGTTGTGGGTTCGATTCCCACAGCCTTGTCCGACACGACGGTTTGTCGCCCGTCTTGCAGGTTGTCCTTTTTCTAAAACTACATTATTATAAGATTCCATCAATAATATCGAAAAAATTTCTAGTCTTAAAAAATACTAACTTATGTCCAACATAATCCATTCTAATCTTTAGGCTTATCCAAAATACTTCTTTCCAAGCTCATAGTATAACGAAAACAATTACTAGAAATGTCATCTTCCGAGCATGTGAATACCATCATTTATCCACCATATATCATATGATATATCTTGTTGGTAAAATTACAAACATGTGAATACCTTAATCATGTATTCTCTTGAAAAATGAATACCCATTGAACCTTAGTGAAAAAATAAATTCTGTCAAAATATAACACTTTCCACATACCAAAATCCCAAAATTTCTATATACTCAAGCCATGATATAACTTTGTCCTTATTTCAGTCATGAGCTCATTTAATTTTTTCTTTATCCCTTAACTATGTGCATATCATCTTATTTCCAAAAATATTTCAATCACTTTTCATGGTTATCGGTACCATATAGTTATTGAAAACCAATACCTAGAAATTCAAAAATTCCACGATACCATAAATGAGATTCCATGATACTATTTTGAAATCCAATTACATAAACACTTAATAATTACACAACATCATTATCATACTAAACATCCCAAATAGTTATCGCATGTGACATCCCTTTATCCTTTTCCTTAATAGGTTGCTCACGTTGATCATCATTAACCCTTGGGTTAGGGAATTGATTAGCATAATGCCCTATTTCCGTGCACTTGAATCATTGAAGTGTTGGTGGTGCATTCTCTGCACTCTTTTCTTTATTCACATAATTAGCAACCCTTTTTTCATTACTTCTACACTCATCTACTCTATGACCTTCGTTTCCACACTTAAAAAAATTTCTAGTCCCTTTTAGACAATCTCCACTAGGTTTCTTTCCACACTTTAGGCATACAGAAACATTCATCTTCTTTTCACCATTATTCTGAGATTTATCCTTGAACTCCATATTTTCTTTCTTTTCAAAACCATGATATGGATATGTAACACCATCTTCCATTTCTACCTTGATAGAAAAACACACAATTTCTTCATATCTACTGAAGTCTCTTATAGCTAATGACTTTCGAAGACTTGGTTTTAAGCCACTGAAGAATCGATCAACTTTACTTTCAGGTTGGATGATAAAGCCAGATGCATACCTTGCAAGCCTTGAAAAATTCACTTCGTATATACCAACATATTAATCGTACTTTTTCTTAAGCTCAAGGAAATAATTTTCCATCGTTGTTCGAAGAATACGAGGGAAGTACTTATTTAAAAAATAAGTTCTTGAACTCATCCCATTCCAGGGATTCAATTTCATCTCGGGGCCTCATATTCTTAATTAGAGTTCACCATTGATCTGTTTCACCTTCTAAATGGTAAATAGACAGAATGAATTTTTCATGTTCTAAATAGCGAAGAATGGAAAATATCTTTTCAATGGTACTAATCCATTATTCAGCAACAAGTGTACTAGAAGACCCACTGAATGAAGGTGGACGTTGCCTCAAGAAGGACTCAATAGAATATTGATCCCTTCTCTGCTCATTTGGAATTCCCGAATGATTCATATCTTGTATATGTATAAAAATGTGATTTTTCACTCCATATCCCATAAAATTGGTTTGTTCAGGAGGACAATCATTCAATTGTCCGTTATATTGATCAACACGGTTCCTTCAGGTTTCAACCATCGTCTAAAACCCAAAAAAGAATAGTGTGAGAGGAAAAAATCATGCTAGGAAAAACAATATAATAAAGGGGAATTACCTTCAATATATGACATCTTAGGGTTAATTATAAGATTGTTACCATAATTCCAGGACTATAACCTATACTTTTACTTAACCTTAGGGACATCCCTAGACATACCTTATAAATATATCTAGGGATTTTACTAAAGTTTTCGTATCCTAGTTTCCAAAGGTTGACTAAACCTTTCCTCTCATACCAACTGTAGACACCCAACGCTTGGTGTACATGGACATTAAATTACTTTTGTGGAATACTTAATACATAACAAAAACCAACACACAAGGACCGTAATAGTTTAGTGTCTTTGGAAACTTGGAAATATAATCTTCTAATCATGGTGAAATATCTTCCACATCCCCCATAAATATCGTCCCTTTTTTACCTAAAACATTTCTTTATATCATGGGGAAAAGAAAACATATAATGGGTGAGCTCAAATGCTCAGTAAGGGTAAGCATGGAGAAAATAAAACAAACCATATACATTTGAACTTCAAAACATGAACATAAAGTTAAAACATCACGATCTTGAGTTGTGAAATAAATATTGGCAGTAGTAAGGCATATATAATAAGGGAAAATAAATCATGATAAAATAGCATGGGAATAAAACTTTTAGTTGTGTAAAATCATTAAGAACATGATATGATTTCCATAGTAGCCAAGGCATAGCTTCCAAGACCATCTTAGTGGACAAAGTCGCTTACTGAACAAGGTTTACTTTCGTTCCAGCCCTGTATTACTGAACCGGATTTACTTTTCATTCCAGCCATGTCTATCTCATGAGATATAAATCTTTACCCAATTCATTGGTGGGAGATATATGTCCCACCCATCTCATAATAAAACCATTCTTATATGTGCCACAAAATCATAAATTATACATCATAGCATAACCCATGTAATAAAAATGGGATTCATAAACATCATGCCATTATAACATAATCCATAAAAGAACATCATAAAAATAATTCCATTATAATATAATGAAATTAATGTAATAATAGGGACGGAAACATTACCCTATATTATCATATATGGAAAATAATTTTGATAAAACACTTGAACTCCATTCTTGAGGAAAATATCCTTTCCACTTCAAAAACATTTTTCCTTTCTTAACATGTCATACAATTTTGAATTAAAAGAAGTTGATTAAAAATAAAAATGAAAACATGTAATGGAAGATTCATGGAAATAATGATCTATGAAATCATATAAATCCATTCATGCCGTATAAGTTAAAAAAACATTCTTCTCGTACTTTGGCCGAAAAAGTCATAAAGTACCTCGTAAAAAAATGACAAAATATTCCTTTCACATCTTTTACTAAAAACTAACCAATGGGTAAAATTTGATTTAAACAATTATAGGAGGATAGAAATAACATTAAATATTGATAAAACATGGATGTGGATGATAAATGTGCCCTAGTAAATACTGAAGTATAAGCAGTCTCGGATAAAAATTGAGATTGCGAGATTTTCCCTTACCGTAGGTCTGATTTACTTCGTACGTATCCAAACATCCTATATAATGATTTAAATAATGTCATTGACTTATTACAGAATCGTATTCATTGTTATGATATCATATATGGTCATATTCTTATCTTCTTTTTTGTAATATTTCATTGCAACTTGTTATTCGGGTGTTCATTGCTTTATGTTCTTATGCATGTTTTGTCGAATAAATTCTTATTCTTATTTTTAGGTTAGTGATAACTCATTTACACATAGGAATTAGTGTAATATATATCATATTTATTCATTTAATTCATTTATATAATCATTATTCAATGAAGATCATGTAGAACGAGTCGCATCACATCGTGGAGACGGTAGGTCGTACGTACGCATGAGCGATGATGTCGTTCCCATGATCGTGGAATTTTATTAAAGTGTATGTATACTATTTCAGAATCAATATAAATTTACAATTATCATATATAGTTATTATTTACACAATTTTACCCATCCAATTAAGGAGGTGGTGGAAAACAGATTACACCACGGCGTGGAAACCGTATTCCGTACGTACGCACGCGCGGTGATTTCATTTTCTGTAGGATGGATTGAAGGTGAAATATGGTTGTTTCATATTTATAATAACATATCAGTATATTATTGATACTGATGTTATTACTTCATAATGAATAAACTAAATAAGAAGAAGTAGAAGAATAAATAAATTTGAAAGAATTGGTAACAGATATTACCTCTTATTCGACATGCCTCTTTGAAACCTCCACTTAGGGCACTAAAATTCGACTTTGAAGAATACCAGGACATCTAGTATGTTTCTATGGAACATTAGAAGGGAAATTGTATGGGTAGGGCAGAGCTATAAGGATCAAAATTGTGTGAGGAGGAGAGGGAGGATGTGCCCTTTTATAAGGGAGGAGAGGGGAACCTTTGGAAAGACATAGAATATTATTTTATAATAAGGTCATATTCAGTTTTAATAGATCCAAATTGATTTATTTCAAAGATAATGTGGGTATGGGTCTAAATCCTCTCAACCAATAGGTTTTAGACAAGTTTAGGTTATTATTTTAACCTTGTCATTTATATTTAACTCTATGTTAAATAATTTAACTTTTACTATGTCTTTTTATTTTCTTACACTATATGGTTAATAAACTTAATATAACAAGCCAAAAGAACCCCAAGTAGTTAATTATAAATATATATAACCTCATCTAAGTCATTTGGCTGAACCTTAGATTTTTAGGAATAAAATAACAATTAATAATTTAATATTTGTCTTAAAAACTATTTTAGGTCAATTATGACACTATTTGGTAATTTATTTTTGTGAAAATCATAACAGCATGATTAGTTCCAAAACAGTTAATTAAATCAATAATTACATGTCATATTAACGTATAAAATTATTAGTATTCATAAAAAGTCTCAAATTACATTTATTTGGTTATTTATAATATCAATTAAGTTCATTTTTCATTAATAAGTTAATTACTACAACATCAATGTGTCATAAATAAATTAAATTATTTAATGTCTAAAAATTATAAATAAAATACCATTATGTATGAAATATTTTTTTATTTATAATGAATATTTATAGTAGAATTTATCTTATGTATAACCCTATATTAAAAAAAAAATTTGTTATTAAACTTTGATTTTAACTATTTTAACTATTCTTTAAATAAAATAATAATAAATGTCCTAATCTAATCCAAGTGGACCTAAATGGTCATATTTTATCCATAAGGTTGTTTTTGGTCGAATTAAACTTATCCAATAGAATTAGAACATGTGTTAGGGTAATAATAATATCATTTTTACCCTTAATTACCCTATTTACTTTTAACCGTGGTAAATAAAAGAAAAAAGTTACTATTCACAAAAAATTATTTTTATCTTATTGAACCATATTTTACTCCTTGATATCAACCGTGTCTCTCGGATTTTCTAAATTCCACTCACAGAAGTGGTAAAATAATTTTTTATGTAAATTTTCAAATTCTCCTAGTTGTTGGGTAAAAGACGGTGAAAAGTTCAATAAAATTTTTGTATATCTAAAATAATTATAAAATGACTCCAATGAATTACATTGAACTTATATAGGTATTATATACCAATTTTGTCCTAAAATAATTTAAATAAAATAAATAATTATTTAAATAAAAAGTCGTTTTTTAAATAGTAACCAAGTGTTTTCACTATTCATCAAAAAATTGAATGTTTTCAAAAAAATACAAAAAATTTACCATAGCCTAATTTCGATATTCCGAATCCAAGACTGAAGTCCATTTTGAAATATAAAATTTATAAAATTTCAAAAATAGATTATTACTATTCATAACGATTAGTTTATGTAATATTTTAATAACATATCGTTGTTTAGTGAAACCCAGTATTGCGTACTACACTCGCTATCGAGGAAAATCGTGATTGCATGTAATGAAATCCAAGACATGGTTGCGTGTAGTGAAAGCTCCCTTTGTTGTTGTGTATAACATAATCAAAACTTATTTCATTTATATTTTAAACAAAATCTATACATAATTATGCATAGAATAATTTCTACAAAATTAACTTGAAATTGTGTGTAACACGAGCCAAGAATAGTGTTTCGTATACTGCAAGCTAATACGGTGTTGCGTATATCACCAGCTAATTTTGGTGTAGTGTACAACACAAGACATCAATGAAATTAAAAAGATTAATTCTCCTAAAATCTCGGGTTGTTACAATCATACCCTTGAAACCGAAATATGGTACCAAAGCACTATCACCCAAGTTTATTTATTCATTAAAATCAAAGGCATAATCATTCATATTTCGTATGTGGTGGAACCTTCTATTCACTAATCTCAAGTATAGGAACATACCCATGCCTTCTTTGTAGACAATTTCTATGGAAAATGAATGAATATATACTGTATACTTAGTGTCTCCCCATATGCACTGATCTCATAACCTAAATAACTTTACCCATAATTTTCATCTCTAAGGAAATAACATGCCCAGGATAACACCTCATGTGTATTACCCTCATGTATCATAATTCACATCAACCAAAATACCTGGCTCCCCAATATCACAATCTCTATATCAAATCACTTAGTTATCCCACATTTCCCATAATTAATATCTTATATAAATCATAGATCATTGGTTATCTCTTTATTTCAATATGGAAAGCCACATGAAAACACACACTCTTGGTTTCTCATGTGTATATCAGGTATAACAGGCCATGTAATCTACCTACTAACAAGAACTGATTCTCAATGAGCATATGTATATGAGAGTAACCCATTTGAAATCATGATATCATATCCATATATATATATATATATATATATCACATGCCATGTCATTTTTTTACTCATGGAACTAACTCTCGTTGGGCATGTACATATGGTACTACCCCATCAAGAATCAAAATCTCAGATTGGTCCTCATTGGGATTCCATATATGCAAACCACCCCCTCATGGATAAAACTCTCATTATTCAATTCGTATAAACATAACAACAACACCCTAGATAATCCATGTTAGGAAACCCAAAGACATTTGGTTCAAATATGTTGAATTATAACATGAAATTATATGAGAAAATACCATATAAGTTGTTGTTGAAGCATTAAATAACCACCACAATTTTTTTCAATCTTAAAACCAACACTAAAACCACTCCCATATGGTCCATCACTAAGGAATCTAATGCCTCTACTGACCAACAGTAGTCAATATACAACCCTTGAAATGATGTATTGTATAGTATTAATCATTAACAAGAATCTTATCAAAGTTTCCACAAAACATATCATAAAAATAGATATATTACATGGTCCAACTAAATAGAATTATACCAAAAAAATATATGGTAAAACACTGTAAAATATGTTCCTCATACATTAAAAAAATAAATCTTATCATTAATGATATCAATCAGAAGCTATAATACCTATGTCATGTAAATCCTCTTTTCGAGATATCATAAATATAAATAATCTTTTATGAGAGGTTCAACATAAAAAAACCTCAATCGATCATAAATATTAATATTAAAGTGTGTCACTCTTACGGAAATTATACAAATATAACATTGGAATCCATGAACAAGATTCCCAATATCCCTAGTAACCAAGACTACCAAATGAAGAATGTGTTCGAGAAGCACAAATCTAATGTAAATCAATGTTTCAACACATTCTAATGTCACATTTTGACCATATCAATAAATATTGATACAAAACAAAACTCATATATGATCTATGATATCATACACATAAAATATATGATACCAATTTGAAACATCGTCCCCTAGTATGTGGCTACCAAGTGGTTCCTAAACTTGATAATTCATTATTGGAACATGAGGTACATGTCCATGAGAACCATAGAATACCAAATGGAAGTATAGGCATAGGGTGTTAACATGGGGATACTATACCTCCATATCATCATACACAATAAGAAATAAGTATTCAAATAGGATCATTACAACAATAATAATTAGAGTACATAGAATAAAAAAATAGAACATTTGGTATAAAGTGGATGCCAAAGTATATTGTCATAAAAACTCACAATCATACATCATTATTTATCTACCACTAGGACAACCATATATACAAAACAAAATAAAAAATAAAAAATTATATGATGCTCTACTGTTGTTCCCAACAATCACCTCATCCCAATAACCAAGATTTTCAAGATATCTCACATAACCAAGCTGCCATGGGCCTCTAAAAAACCAAAACATATGTTCAATGAAGGCCTCTCATGTACCCAAGTGTCATGGTCTCCTTATAAAATTATGACTCCAAGTCAGTATGAGACAACAATATAGTATCATACAGAACCAGTTTATGTTCTGTACAAATTTTATATAACCAGAATAAATAAATATCATGAAGAATTATAAATAAAAATATTCATTTTCATTTATGAAGTTCTACCTTGATACTAAGGATCGAACCAAAAATACTTTATCCAATTTCCTGATGTCTATGATGATGTTAACTAATTGTGACAACCAATATAAATACCATAGAATATTCTAAGGAGAAATCCCCAGAAAATATAATTTAACCATGATTTGAATCCAAGGAGTGTGTCCAAGTAATTTTTTATACCCACCAAATTAAATAACCTAGGATGAGTGTGAATCAAGGAATGAAAAATTAAATCATATAACTCTTTTTTCATGTTTGGTTTTGAAACAAAACTCGCTTCTCTCTCTTTCCCATTACAATAAATGAACCAAAATTAAATCTTTCACAAGAAGTGATAATTATACTTGGTTAAAACTCACTGGGACAGTTCCAAGAGCATAAAAAAGAAATGTTTCATTTTACCATATCCACTATATCACATTATTGTTAAAAACATTTGAGTTTAAACACTATCCCTCTTAGTTTAAAAACATTCACAATTAGAATGATCATTGATCTCCCTATATAGAAGTGAACACAATTATTATCAATTCTAATATTTTGGTGATTAATCCTGATATGGTTTACTCATGAATGATTTTTCATAAAAATATTCTTGGAATTAGTAACCCACATAGACTTATCTGATTACATGAATCCATTTTGAGACCCTTAGTGTGTAAATTAGTTTTCATGAACCCATGTTAGTCTTTCTATACACAAATCCCCAAGTGCATATCTCTACTTTTAAATCCTCAATGAGTCCTCATTTAAAAAAAATTGTGAAAATAAATGATCATTTATCCTCCTTCACATTATTTGAAACCCATTATTTTCTTCTCTTTACACCACTTAGTTCATTTTACCACCTTCAATTCATGAAGGATTCCATCACTGAACATTTTTTTGGATCAAAAAAATAAGTAAAACAATATGCCTCTAATTAAGAGTTAATAGGGTATTTATTAGAATAAATACACCTCCATTACTCTGATATTATTGGTTATACATTGTTCTCATTCAAGCATCTTTTGATCCTAGATATGTGACCCTCATCACTTTCAAGTGATCACATGAATATTACCCCAAGACAACCTTTTTAAATAATCCATCACCTAACCCTTATTGCATGAATTATCATGGATAACATTATCATGTAATTCTAAAAATCCGTAATACTTTTATTCCTCAACCAGTGATACATTTATTATGTAACCTACTTACATAATTTCATGATCTCCTTTATTTTATTCAATAATGTGACTTTATCATGGAACTCGTCCATTATGAAACTCCATCTGCAAAATCCTTCTAAAATTTTCACTGTGAATACAATTATGTTATACACCTGAAATCAAGATCTTATTTCCTTCATTTAATATGATTGTTTGAAATGATATGGTTTATATGATTTTCTAACTCTATCATTATCCCTTGATAATATAACCCTTATAGGATTATGCGTTATTCATTCTCCTTAGACATGTTCTCCCAAAAACTCCAAACAAATTCACACATACTTTAACAACCCACTTTTTAAAAAACATTCATCCTTTTGAAAGAACACAGCAACCTAATAACACTATCAAGATATTTTTTTCAGAAAATATCACCCTCTGGGTTTTATAACAACTCTTCAAGACATAAAAATTAATTATGTTGAGAAATCATAGATATTATTAACCATTTAACATAAGAAACCCCACATTGTGATCAATGACTTCCTTCAATGAATATATAATCACACAATTCAAAGGATTTGCATGAAATAAAAATTTCATATAAAATTTTTATGGATGAATAATGTTATTTAATTATAAATCCCACTTATAGAAACATTTTTTATACCAAATGATAAAACAAGTGCATACCTTGAGATAAATTATGAAACAACACAGGTCAACTACTAGCCTCAAAAATCCAATGGACATCATTTCATGATATATCTTCAAGGACCTAAACGTATAAATATAATTATATTTGAAACTACCACTATTTATCTTCTCCGCCTATATATATCTCCCCCTTTCTTGATCAAGACTTTTCCCCATTTCTAATGAGCCCAATGGTTACTCTTCTATGGTCTGCAGCATAATAAATAGGATATCTGAAACCAATAGTTTAATAGACACATACTCCAACTTCATAAGCCCATTCTCAGATTTCTTGTTGATAATGTTATACTCGATTTTAATGTGATTCATTTGTGAGAGATATATTAGAATGTTTTGTTATATTTATTGAAGTTAAATTATCAAAAAGGATTTTTATTAGAGACTTCACTTGAAATCAAATATCTTTTTTTAATGATTTATCCATAGTAAATACATACAAGACTTTGTCGTTGAAATTTATTCATCATATATTATTCGTAGGGTAATGAAATATGTATAATGTCCATCCAAGAATTACACAATCCATTAAAATAGAAGGAACCAAATAATATTGAATTTATATCATATTATAACCCATAGCAGTATATATATTTTTAACCCAATAACCCTAGTTGAGATTTTTTATTTTATAGAAAAATGAAATCCATTATTCCTTTAATATACATATGAATTTTTATTTCTAAAATTTAATGGATTTCTTTTAAATATTTTGACACCCATCTACAAGGGAAGGTGGAGAAAATTTATATTGTTTTTAGGTTATGTAAAATATTCTTCCAATGATCCTGTATTATTCTATGGAATTACTTTTTCCCTCTACATCCCTTGATAATTTTGTCAAAATATCAACTAGAGTTTTTCTCCCCTATAAATTATCAATTCTAAATCTTCTCAAAACCTCCTCGGTAAATTTTAATTGAGATATAAGTGTTCCATACCTTCCAACCATCACCTGTAAGCCAAGATAAAATGTAATTTCCCAAATAATTGACATTTTGACCTTACATTCCAGGAATGTTTCAAACTATTTTCACTAAACATCATTAGATTCACCAAATATTATGTCATCGACATACAGAATCACAAACATCCTTTAATTAGCCTCAGTGTTACCCTATATATTGTTATCAATTTCACCCCACTAGAAACTGATCTTTTTCGAATACTGATCATGTCTTGAATACCCAAAACATGGTGCCTAATTTAACACATATAGGGCCTTCTTCAACCAACACAATTCTTTCTATCTTAATGGAATATAAAATCATATGGTTATTCCATATACACCTCTTTATCAATAAATACCTTCAATATAAATATTTGACATCTATTTGGAAAACATTGAACTTGTTTTTCACTATTATGGATAAGAATTTTCATACTGTCTCTATCCTTGAAATAGGTGAAATGTCACATCTGCATCCATTTACTTGACTTGGTAGATTAACATGCATGCCATCTATAACCTATTTTAAATAACTAATTATTCTTATTTTAGTTTGTTATGGAAGACCCATTTTTCCCTAAGGACATTCTTAACTTCAATCCATGATAAAATCTCCATGTATGATTTTCTTTATTTTAAGAATCACTACATTCATCACATGAATCCAATTTTTATATCTTGTAAATTATTTAAAATATTTTACCTCCACTTATGATGAGAGTGATTTTTTTATAGAGACCTTATTCTCTATGGATGTGCTAGAAATTTTCAATGAACAATTATATTAAAACTATATATTTTATCTAGGATCTTTTTCTACATTGATGTTATAGGATTAACTTCATCCTACCCATAATTATTTTCTTCTTATGAATCAATATTTTCTAATTTTTATCTCCCTAAATTTTTCACCTTGTCGTCACAATCCTTTTGATTTTTTTCCGATTATTTACTAAGTAATAAAGTCTATTTTCCACCATAAAAACTATATCTCTCTCTATAAAAATTCAAGCCACTTATTAAAGAATTTATATAATTTTATTTTTATAAAGTGTCCATGAAATATCCCACAATCTTCATTGGATAAAACATAATGAGTTTCTCCTTTTTATGAATTGAACACTTGTTCTAAATAATCAAAATTACTTCAATATTGTCTTATTTATAAACCATATCTAATATAGAGTCTTTTATTCCTCTATAAACTACAAATAATAATTAGATATATAAATTTTTCCCAATATTGCTTCCATTCAAAAATTCTATAGTTGGTATTTATAAATCAGCCTCATTTTGTATATGTTGATGGTGATCTAATTCCTTCTCACAACCGCCCTATTTTATTTGTGGATTTCTCACTACTATGACATGGTGGCCCATCCCATGCTTCTCGAGAAAATAATCTACTTGTATGTTTGTGAACTTCATCCAATTTTCAGTGTGGAACTCTTGAATCTTATTTCCATGAATCCTTTCATCCTTTCTCCAATATAGTGTTATAAAACTAAAAACCTGGAACTTGTGGGTGATGAAAAATACCTATGAAATATTATAGTAATTATCAATAAATAAGATATTGAATCTATTTTCATCAAGGGGTCTTTGTGAGATAGGTACAAAAATCAATATGAACCCATTCTGACACTGTTGTCTATTTTCATTGCTTTTCCTTGTAAGTAATATGAGTTATCTTATATTTTATAAATAACCACACATGTGATTATGATTTTATGTTACATTTGATAGATATCTAGATCCCTTAGTTTTTATCAGATCTTCTAAGGATGGATGTATCTAATGACCAATACATGTGTTCCACAATCTATACTCATATTCCTTGGATATAAAGAAAATATATTCTTCTCCACTGAAAAGCATGATATTTTCCTTCATGTGTTTTACATGTATATCCAATATACCACCTTTTTCCTTCATAAAACACATCTTATTGGTAAATCTTATTTCATTTCATGATTCACATATTTGACATTCACTAAGAATGTTTTCAGTGATACGTTCAACTAAAATGGCATTTATGTGTCTCATATCTTTTCTCCCAAACGTAGGTTTTCCCAATACAATAATCTAAAATCCTTCATCATTTATACATTTTATGATGCCTAATTTTACATAATTAATGGATATGACAAGGTCCTTATTTCTGATCATGTGGAAAGTGTATCCACTATCAAGGATTAATTAAAAACATAATATGTTTATTTAGAGGCAATCTCTACAACAACATTATTCTAAAGTATTTTATTTTTCATCAATGTATTTGACTTCATGCAAGATGATGATAATTATTCTTTATTTTTATTAGATTATAATAGTATAACTTCATCTTGTAAAGATGATAATCAACTTTTTGTTTCTTATTCGTTCGATGCTCCCTTCAGTTACTATGTACTACCACCTTCAGTATGCTTTGGAAAATTACTCATCATTTTCAATGAAAAATATCTATCCATGTTTCAAAACTGTACACAACAAAAAAAGTAACCATCAAAAACATTTCTAGAGAATTGAAAAATATTTGGTGGCCCCTATTGAACTTTTTCTCCTTAGTATATCGTGGATATGGAATAATTAATTTGATAATGTCGCATCATTACTAAATAATAACACTTTTTTGTGGTTCATTACTATATGTTATTATTATAGTAATATATTTCCCTTTTTTTGTATAAATATTATGATTTCAAACATTCAAAAATCAATCTTCAAAATCAATGTGGTTTCTTATGGTCTAGAACTATTTATCACTACTTTCTGTTTGAAATCCATCGCCATACAAGTTATTTCATTCGTAACTTTTTTTTTATTATCCTAAAAATTAATTAACTATTCTACTATCCCTCCATTATCTAATTACCCTTTTTCAATTTCCTATGTAACTTGATCTCTATATTTCATACCTGGGACTAAGATTTTCTCCTAATCTTCTATTGTTCATAATTTTGTAAAAATTACCTCCTCATGTTCTTCGATATGTTTGACAAGATTTCATATTATGTTAATCAAAACATTTATTTCCATAGTATATTATACTACATTGATGTTTTACTAGATCACATTCTTTATGTTTTCTACATTTTCAAGTTTTACCTTGTCAATTTAATCCTTCATATAAAGCTTCCTTCCTTCATACTACTATATATAGAATTTGGAATCAAAACTACTCTACTGAAATTATTATTTTTTCCTATCTAAATATTTATTTCCTCAAGAGACGCTTCTAATTTAACCTATATATAAACACTCCCATCAACTTCTCTATTATCATTATATCTCTCTTCCATTTTCGGGTAATTTCTGATAACCTCCATCAATTTATTTTCTTGATAGTCTTTATAGTCCCCAATTTCAACTTTCTATGTTAACTATGAAATGTAATTTCTTTATAAAAGTGGGTTTTTCTTCTTGAATGATTTTTTCTTAGAGATTTTCTTACTTTTTTAGTTATTATGAGACTTCTTCAGGGTAATTTTACCAACATATTGAAACTTTTTGGGACACTTTTCTCTAAGATACAAAACCTTCCCACATCAAAAAAAATCTAGGAAGAAGTTCCACTTTAAATTTTTCATTCCCCCTTTATAGATTTGTGGAAATTAATGACTTCACTTCAACCACTTATCCTTCTTCTTGTCCATCTTCTATGGTGATCTTCTTCCTAGCCTTGAAATATAACTCTTTAAAAATACCCTTTTCCATAGTCACATTGACATCATTTCTTATCTTGTATGTGACAAGTGTATTATATAAGTTATCCAATGTTAGATCCTTTGGAACATGTTCATCTAGTATGGATACTTTTTCATTGAACTCAGGTTGAAGTCTTCTAAATATATTCTTGATGATCTTTACAATATTGTGGATTTATTTGACTCCTCACAAATCCTCCAAAACAAAAGTCACCCAATCAAAGAATTCATCCACATACTTATTAGGGTTCATTCTTAGGTAACCATACTTTTTTCACATTACCTTAATTTTACCAAATCTATCCATTTTGTCACTTTCATTGATATATAGAAAATTTTACTAGGTGGAATTATTTTAATTACTTGACATCACATTTTTATATATTGGGATGGGTAAATATTCCCCTACAACTTTGATTACCTTGGAATCAACAAACAATTATCTTTAATCTAGTTCATATAAAGCTCAAATTTCCATCAATGATCGAAATCCCTTTCTGATTAATAACTACCAATAATTTGATTAATAGAGAAACACTAACTTTAAACCATGGATAAAATACCAATTTTTCCCTACTAAGTTAAATACACAATGATCGGTTTGGATAATGTTGTTTAATATTATACAAACTATCCCTTTTTCGACCTTGTTTCAATATTAAAAAATTAAATTATCTCTCTTTCCCTTATAAATAAATGAACAAAAAATCATACATACACAAGATATAGTAATTTTACAAGGTTTACCCCTATTTGGATACATACAAGGATAATAAAAAGGTGTTGTTCCAATGTAACAAATCCACCATAGCACATTCCATTTATAATTTCGGTAGTGGACTATTTATCTCTCCTAGTTTACAACCATTCATAATTTTAAAGGTCACTAAACTCTCCCTATTTAATTCCATGAACTTTACCACCTATAGAATATTTTGTCAATCATTTCGGAGTGGTTTCACACTTAAATGGGTGTATTTTTTATCCTTTTTCTTCAAAGTGATTAAAGTAACCTTTGTGATTAAATTTTATTATTAGAGAATAAAACCCTTATTGAATTATGTGATTATGCAACACCATCATAAAAACCAAAGCTTGAAAATTATTTCAAGTGAACTCAAGTTTATCTTTTTATATGAAAATATCCAAGTGCATAACTTGATTCTATAATTCATCATGAATCCTTATGTAACACCCCAGGTAAATAAAGAATATGACATATTTATATTTATCCATATTTTTGAATCAAATATTAATATTACTTTAAAGGGGATGCTATGCTCGATGGCGTACCCAATACGCAACAATGAGTTTCTTAGGAATCTTATGTTGCACTCTAATAGTAAAATAATATTATTTTAAATGGTAGTTAACGCCTAGCTGTTGTAATGGCGGGAATGAACAGAACTAACTACAAAATGATTATATATATGTTTGTCAAATATTTTTACTTTTTTCAATAAATTTTAGAAGATTAATAATGCGAATGAATCCAATTTTAAACGTAAACATTCTAATATTCTTTAAAAGGTCGATTAACCGCCTTTTGATGGCGAACCTCTTTAAATCCACTTTTTGACAATTTTATGTGTTATATTTGACAAAATAATATTTTTCATTAGAATCGGGACATCAAAATTTACTTTTAGTAAATTTTTGGTATTTTTCCAAAAAAGTTCAATTTTTAATGAATAGTGAAAAATGTTGTATTTTAATTCAAAACCACTTTTTAATCTAATTTATTTATATGATTAGATTATCTTTTGAATTGGTTTTAAAGTGAAAATAGAATATATTTTTACCATTTAATCCAATAGTGGTCGTTGGAATTAATTTCACTTTGAAATCGGACTTAAACTAGTGTCAATCTTTTGATACTTTTTGTTTCTTAAAAACATGCTATTTGTTTTGACAGCGGAAATTAATTATTAAATTAATTAATGAAACTTATATGTTTTGAATTTTGTAAAATGGACATCATTTTTGAATTCGGAATATCAAATATAGCTTAGGGTGATTTTTTGTTAATTTTCTGAAAAACTTCAATTTTTGATGAATAGTGAAACCACTAAGTGGTACTTATAAAAACTGATTTTCTGTTTAAATGAAATTTTTCCAACTTTGTGTTTTGAATTTCAAAAATCCGACATACATGGTTGTCATTATGAAGTAAATTGTGGTTCAATGGGATTGAAATAATTTTTTGGTGAATAGTAACTTATTAAGTTTTTAGTCGCGATTAGAGGTAATTAGTGTAGTTTAAGGTAAGAATAATGTTTTAATAAAATGAAATGACCTAGACACATGTCCTACCCTCATTTGATGTGTCATGGCCAACCAAGAAAATCCATGGGTCAACTTGGGGACACATGGAGCCACTTTGGTTGGAAAATGACATAAATTTCTTTTTATTTAATGATAAAGTAAAAATGACAGAAACATGAAATGTTTTAATAAAACAATTTTTACATGGGGTTATACAAGACATATTTTTGACTATAAATATTCATTGGAAATATAAAAAGATTTACTACATCATAGAATTTTTTTTATAATTTTTAGACATTAAGTAAATTAAATTATTTATGACATCATGATGATGCAGCGATGACCTCATTATTTAACGATTTAAATAAAATGGAACGATAATGTAATATATAAGACCTACACATGTCCAAAACCTATTGGATGGGTGGATTTCGAACCCTTATCACCTTATCCACGAATTATATCAATGTGGGACCTTTTAAATCCGAAACTCATTTTCAAATAAAGTAACATTTGCTTACTTTCCAAGAGTGCCCCTCCTCTCATCTTATAAAAGGCCCCCACCTCAACCTCCTTACCCACACCTCTCAAGCCTTTGGATCAGCCAAACACTTCCCATTTCATCTCTAAACATCCCTATATAACTTTTTGAAGCATCACTTTGGGTATAATCCTTTCCAAGGAAGCCTTTGATCTCAAATCAAAGGAAGTTACCCGATTTAAAGGTAATGTCTTCACTTGTGTTCTTTTGTTTAATTTTGCTTCTCCAACCCACTAAACTATTTTTATTCATTTATTTTGTAAAAAATACAGTATCTTAAATATACTAGGATGTTTTTATAAGAAGGATTCGATCTACACTTACACACACCTACATCTAATGGTTAAAGAACACATTGTTTCCGTGGATGGCGAATTTCTGCCTCCCGAAACGATGATTGTTCAACATTCTTCTAACACCTTCAATGGTGGCCATTAATATGACACTATATTTATATATGATATATAATATGATTATGTTTTACTTAATCTTCTGTATTTTTCATTTATGAAATACATTTATGGTTTCCGTTATGGGTAAACGCGATATCTTCATTTAAGGAAGTGCGAACTACCGCCCCCTCAAAGTGATTTGATTCGTTAATACCATATGTGGTACGTATAAAGGATATATTTAATGATATTATATATTATAACATACTGGAATTAAAATACTATTATTTATCATTATGTTTTAATTCCATTAAATATGAAATAGAAATGGAAGTAGCGTTCATGCGTACTTACGGCTTACCGTCTCCATGAACGGTGCATTTAATTTCTTAACTCTAAATGTTATGTAATATTATAAATGCATGAATATACTGGATATATATGATATATATGATATATACATCATGAATACAATTCTGGATATAATGAACCTTTGACCAAACGAACAACATGTAATTGTAAGAAGTCCACTTTCGACTTAAGAACCAAGTATCGACAAAACAAACATTATTAACTTAAATGATTACATAATGTCTATGACATGGTAATAAGTGATATAAAAGGAATAATGAACTTTAGAAAGTTTCTTAATGAAGTACAAATTAACTCAAGTTTATTATTCAGGAGATTAAAGAACGATCGAGTCAAGTCAGACCCGAGGTAAGGGATCCTACTCCTCTCTTTCTTTTTAACTACACTCTTTTATGTCATTCCTTTTAAAGATCATCTTTCTTGTTATTGGGATGTTCTTTTATATTAATATTACTGTAATTTTTATGTTCATGTTATGAGAGACCCTATTCTCTCTCATCAGTCCATTTTGGAAGTTTTGAGTGGCGCCGTTAGGCTGCCGAATTTTCGTAAGAGATCTAACCTCTCTCTTTCTTTTTAAGTACTCTCCTTTATGCCACTTCTTTTAAGCTCCTCTTTGTTATGTTGGGGGATGGTCTTTTATATTCCTCTTTCTATAAACTTTATGTTAATATGATGAGATACCCTATTTGATCTCATCAATCCATTTTCGTAAGTTTTACGTGGCGCTGTAAGGCTGCCAAGTTTTCGTAAGGGATTTTTCATCTCACTTTTATTCTCGTGAGATTTATGCTACATTTGCCACAATTTCCTTTTAGTGGTGTATGTACTGCCCATTATTCTACTCTTTGTGTAATATAATTTATTTTATGAGTATTTACATCAATGATATATTGTCCTTCTTTCATGGGGTGTATGTTTTGAAAGATACCCATGTCGATAAGGGAACCTTTCACCCTCCTCTTTTTAAAAGACTTATTTTGTTGGGTCTTTTAATTTACATATATTTATGTTGGGATATTTTATAATATATCCTTATTGATGTAAATTTTATGTCCAAGTGATGAGATACCATTTTTACCTCTCGTCAACTCATTTCCTGAATTTTGTAGTGGCGCAGTTAGGCTGTCAAATTTTTGCAAGGAAACTTCTTAACGCAATTTTGATTCTTTGGGATAAACTTGTACTCCTTGAATATGTCGTTCTATGAATATGTGTGAATAACTTCTGATTGTTTTACACTTAATATCCACTTATATTGGGTGTATTTATATTTTTCACACATAATTATGAGATTTATTTATCCTTAATTTAAGGATAGCTTCTTTATAAGGGATTTCATCTCATTTTACATTTCTATTGAGACTTCATTGTTTTTATGCACCAATTCACTCTTATATGGTGTATATACTGTCCTTTGGAATATTATATCATGAATCCATTTATTCTCATGATATTATAAAGTTATGATTAAATGTTATTCCTCAATTATTGTATTCAAGTGTCTCTCATTTTGTTAAAAACCCTTTAACTAAAATATCGTTTTAAATGTTTTAATGTTTTATACTTATAAATATTTCTCATTAATATCCATGTTTTCAAAATGGTTTTAAGGATTTTTTTATATGGATATTAATGGTTTAAAATGTTAAAATCTTCATGGTGGTATGGGACACTTTGATTCAAAAATCTCATTATTAAATGTTTTAAATGGTTTTGAAAATTGTTTTTTTTCGAATAGATTCATTATATCAAAATCCTAAAATGTTATATTGTTTTTGCAATGTTGGAATGTTATCTTTACTTTATGCTTATGTTATGTGCTATGATTATGTTATGGTTCTTGGGCATTGTTTTGAAGACGGTTGGTTCCGTGATAAAATAAGGGCGGGTGAGCCCGATATAGCTCTCCAATGCATTGGGTAACGCGAAGGAGTGAAACGTTAAGGTTTCTCTAAAGATATTTAGGGAATAAACTGTGGTGGGTATTCCAAACGTAACCAAGAGGGTTACTCCCTAAGTAAAAATGTTATGAATGCCTCATGTTACCTTTTATGTCTTATGATTTCTATGATTTGTTCATGATTTGATGATGTATGTTAAAGTGCCTATGTTTTATGGGTAAAGTATGATATCATTCTTATTTATATATGAACTCATGTTTCCTTTCCATATTTTTATAACCCTTACTGAGATTTTTATGCTCATCCCAAGTTTTTGAAATGTTTTTCATAGGTAAAGGGAAAGGTACATGATGTGATGATAATGTCAAGGATGTGTCAATAAATAATCTATGTTTTATTTTAAATATGTTTCCATTGATGGGATGAATGAATACTGTCTTTTATGTGACCACTTTGTTTAAATGTGGAATGTAATGCAAGTTTCATGATCTAATTCTCTAAAACTCTAAACCTGAAAAGATCCTCAATGTGTAATCTTGTAATAACTCAAGATTAAGTAAGGTTTAAGGCTGGGGCCTTATAGTTGGTATCAGAGGTCGATTTAGACAACTTTAGAGGTTAGGGTATTCTCTAAGCATAAGTGATAGTACCATAATGTATAGGATTTCAGAAAGAGTCCTAGTTTTAGATAAAGTGAATGAGTAAGTTTATATTAGTGGTTATCTTCCTCATTGTACATGATGGTTTTGTTGATATAATCACACTGACAGCTCTATTTTTAGTGAATGGATGGATCTAGCAGGCACCAAAGTGACAATGGGTTTGAAGAAAACTTTGGTGGTTATCTGATTAAGAGACTGGATGAAATGGGGTATTCAATGAGGAAACCCATGGTTGTTCTAAACCAACTATCAAGGATTCATGATCAACCACTTGAACCTTGGTATGTTCTGTAATGCATCATGTATGAGATGACCAATCGATGTGGAAGTCCTGGTAATAATTATAAAGGTAAGCATTAGAGTTTATATGATCCTTACTTTTGAGGTAATTATGGGTTACTATATGTTATGATGGAAGTGAAAGGCATGAGATAAAATTGAGGTTAAATTATGTTATGGTTATTTTTGATGATTTTATCTCTTTTTGGGGAATGATTTGAGAATTATATAGTTTTGGAAAAAGGACAACACGCAGAGCGTGTGACAACCCGTCGAATCGGACAAAGCTGCAGGAATCGAACCCACAACCAAAGTACAACTGGTATTTATCGCCTACCACTGGACTACGTGATGTCCCTAGTTAGTTTGAATGATTCTTTTTAGTTAGATGATTTTATGAATTAAGAGTAGGTTGATTTTGGGTTATCTATGGATATTTATTAAACTATCATTGAGGATATGTGATTAGGTTAATTACTTTTCAATACGAGACATTAAGAGCAACTGATGTTGTTTGGAGATAAATGTTACGATTTAACTTGGAAGAATATGTGAATAAATCCCTCAAATATTTGGGTTTCAATCTTATTTTGGTTTACTTTGAATAATTTTATGGACAAATTGATTATCGAATGGTCCTCGTTGAACTTTGGGTTTTATTGGACAAATTTTGGAGATTAAGAATAGATTTTCTTTTTATAAGGGGTTATCCTTTTCTGGATTATCTAATCTTGTACTAGCCTTTTTGGTTTTGGTTTTGGTCTAAAGACATGGGAAGTATATTGTTCTCTTTTGTGGATTAAGTGATTCTATAGAAGTTGATTATAGTACTCTTAATGTGAACAAGTCTTCCTAAATACTCGTCTTTTGGACAAAAAGTTGAAAGTCAACATGATAAGTGATTATGTTTCCTTATGAATAAATTCCTCAATAAAAAGTAACTTAAAACAAAAATGTTGTCTATTATCTTTTCCTACTAGGGAATCGAATACCATTTAACCCATCACAAGTTTGTGATTTTCTTGTGGTTAACTTTCTCCTAAACATGTTTTCTATCACTCTCCATCAGAACATGACCCTGTGTTTTTTCCTCCATGTCCATATTTTCATACTTGGAATCCTAGTATGGGTTAACTCGGGTGACCTTTGTACTTATCTTTCTTTATTTTAAAGTGATTGTTTTACCGAATCTTGTTCCGATTTCGGACTTTCAAGGATGTTTCCAAGCCCAAATTTAAAATTGCGAGGACGCAATTCCCAAAAGGGGGGAAGGATGTAACACCCCAGTTAAATAAAGAATATGACATATTTATATTTATCCATATTTGTGAATCAAATATTAATATTACTTTAAATGGGATGCTATGCTCGATAGTGTACCCAATACGCAACAATGAGTTTCTTAGGAATCTTATGTTGCACTCTAATAGAAAAATAATATTATTTTAAATGGTAGTTAACGCCTAGCCGTTGTAATGGCGGGAATGAATAGAACTAACTACAAAATGATTATATATATGTTTGTGAAATATTTTTACTTTTTACAATAAAAGTTAGAAGATTAAAAATGCGAATAAATCCAATTTTAAACGTATACATTCTAATATTCTTTAAAAGGTCGATTAACCGCCTTTTGATGGAGAACCTCTTTAAATCCACTTTTTGAAAATTTTATGTGTTATATTTGACAAAATAATATTCTCCTTTAGAATCAGGACATCAAATTTTACTTTGTGTAAATTTTTTGTATTTTTCCGAAAAAGTTCAATTTTTAATGAATAGTGAAAAATGTTGTATTTTAATTCAAAACCACTTTTTAATCTAATTTATTTATATGATTAGATTATCTTTTGAATTGGTTTTAAAGTGAAACTAGAATATATTTTTACCATTTAATCCAATAGTGGTCGTTGGAATTAATTTCACTTTGAAATCGGACATAAACTAGTGTCAATCTTTTGATACTTTTTGTTTCTTAAAAACACGCTATTTGTTTTGACAGCAGGAATTAATTATTAAATTATTTAATGAAACTAATATGTTTTGAATTTTGTAAAATTGACATCATTTTTTAATTTGGAATATCAAATATAGCTTAGGGTGAATTTTTGGTAATTTTTTGAAAAACATCAATTTTTAATGAATAGTGAAACCACTAAGTGGTACTTATAAAAACTGATTTTCTGTTTAAATGAAATTCTTCCACCTTTGTGTTTTGAATTTCAAAAATCCGACATACATGGTTGTCATTAAGAATTAAAATGTGGTTCAATGGGATTAAAATAATTTTTTGGTGAATAGTAACTTCTTAAGTTTTTAATCGCGATTAGAGGTAATTAGTGTAGTTTAAGGTAAGAATAATGTTTTAATAAAATGAAATGACCTAGAAACATGTCCTACCCTCATTGGATGTGTCATGGCCGACCAAGACAATCCATGGGTCAACTTGGGGACCCCATGGAGCCACTTTGGTTGGAAAATGACATAAATACCTTTTTATTTAATGATAAAGTAAAAATGACACAAACATGAAATGTTTTATTAAAACAATTTTTACATGGGGATATACAAGTCAGATTATTGCCTATAAATGGTCATTGGAAAGATAAAAAGATTTCCTACATCATAGTATTTTTTGTATAATTTTTAGACATTATGAAAATTAAATTATTTATGACATCATGATGATGCAGTGATGACCTCATTATTTAACGATCTAAATAAAATGGAACGATAATGTAATATATAAGACCTACACATGTCCAAAACCTATTGTATGGGTGGATTTCGAACTCTTATCACCTTATCCACGAATTATATCAATGTGGTACCTTTTAAATCCGAATCGCATTTTCAAATAAAGTAACATTTGCTTACTTTCCAAGAGTGCCCCTCCTCTCCTCTTATAAAAGGCCCCCACCTCTACCTCCACACCCACACCTCTCAAGCCTTTGTTATAAGGCCCCAGCCTTAAACCTTACTTAATCTTGGGTTATTACAAGATTACACATTGAGGATCTTTTCGGGTTTAGAGTTTTAGAGAATTAGATCATAAAACTTGCATTACATTCCACATATAAACAAAGTGGTTAAAGAAAGATAGTATTATTCATTCCCATCAATGGAAACACATTTAAAATAAAACATGGATTATTTCTTGACACATCCTTGACTCTATCATCTTATCATGTACCTTTCCCTTGACCTGTGAAAAACATTTCAAAAACTTGGGATGAGCATAAAAACTCAGTATGGGTTATAAAAAAACATGGAAAGGAAACATGAGTTCATATATACATAAGAATGAAATCATACTTTACCCATAAAACATTTTCACTTTAACATACCTCATAAAATCATGAATAAATCGTAGAAATCATAAGACATAAAGGTAACTTGAGGCATTCATAACATTCTTACGTAGGGAGTAACCCTCTTGGTTACGTTTGGAATACCCATCACAGTATATTCCCTAAAATCTCTTCGGAGAAACCTTAACGTTTCACCCCTTCGCGTTACCCAATGCATTGGAGAGCTATAACGGGCTCACCCGCCCTTAGTTTATCACGGAACCACCCGTCTTCATAAGAATTCCCAAGAACCATAACATAATCATATCACATAAAACATGCATAAAGGAAACATAAAATTTCCACATTTCAATCACGAGATATCAATACAACACATTGATATAAAAACATTATGAAAACCATTTTCAATACTAAAAGAAAAGAAAAGTAAAACGTGGTATTTATTTTTCTTTTAAAAAAAGGTATGGCTTGTAGAGGAAGCCGCAACTCAAATAACGGTCACGACGGCGGAGAAGTCGTTATCGCCGCATACGTACGACAAAAACATTCCCCTTTTGTCGTTTAGTAAATGCTTCGTATAAAAAAATACTCCTTTTGAATAAACGTAAAAGTAAAAGGGGTTTATACACCATATAAATGAAAGTTGTGTATAAAACAAAATATGCCTCAATGAAAGGGGATTGAGACGAAGTCCCATACCTCGTATCCGACTTGACCCGACCGTTCTTTAATATCCTGAATAATAAACTTGATTTAATCTCTACTTTCTTATAAATCTTTTTCAAGTTCATTATTCCTTTTATACCATGTTATGAACATCATGTAATCAGTTAAGTTAATAATGTTAATTTTGTCGGTATTTGGTTCTTAAGTCAAAAATAGACTTCTTACACTTACATGTTGTTAATTTGGTCAAAGTTTTATTATATACAGAATGGTATTCATGATGTAGATATCATATATGTCATATATATCCAGTACATACATGCATTTATAATATTACATCACATTTAGAGGTAAGAAATGAAATGCACCGTTCATGGAGACGGTAAGCCGTACGTACGCATTAACGCTACTTCCATTTCTATTTCTTATTTTCTGGAATGGAATCATAATGATATAAGAGTATATTATAATTCCAGTATAATAACATATATAACATCATTAACTTTATCCTTTACACATCCCACATATGGTATTAACGAATCAAATCACTTTTAGGGGGCGGTAGTCCGCACTTCCTAAAATGAAGATATCGTGTTTACCCATAATGGAAACCATAAAGGTATGCCCAAAATGAAAAAAAACAGAAGATTAAGGAAAACATAAACATATTATATATCATATATAAAAATAGTGACATCATAATGGCCACCTTTGAAGGTGTTAAATGAGTATTGAACAATCATCGTTTCGGGAGGCAGAATTTCACCATCCACGGAAACCGTATGTTCTTTAACCATTTGATGTAGTTGTGTGAGAGTGTAGCTCAAATAAATCTTATAACAACATCCTAGTATATTGAAGATACTGTTTTTGTTACAAAAGAAGTAAATAAAAAGAGTTTAGGGGGTTAGAGAAGCAAAATAAAACAAATGAACATGAGAGAATGAATTACCTTTAAAAGTTTAACTCCTTTTGATTTGAGCCTAAAGGCTTCCTTTGAAAGGATTATGCCCAAAGGGAATCCTCTAGGATGAGGAGAGGGATGTGGAGAGAGTAAATGGGCAGGGTTTGGCCGAGACAAAGGCTTGAGGAGTGTGTGAAATGAGGTAGAGGTGGGGGCCTTTTATAAGAGGAGAGGAGGGGCACTTTTGGAATGTAAAGAAATATTACTTTATTTGAAAATGTGTTTCGGTTTAAAAAGGTCCCACATTGATATAATTAGTGGATAAGGTGATAAGGGTTCTAAATCCACTCATACAATTGGTTTTGGACATGTGTAGTTCATAGATTTTATATTATCTTTCCATTTTATTTAAATCGTCAAATAATGATGTCATCGCTGCATCATTATTATGTCATAAATAATTTAATTTATTTAATGTCTAAAAATCATAAAAAAAATACTATGATGTATAAAATCTTTTTAGCTTTCCAATGACTATTTATAATAAAATATCTGATCTTTATAACCCCATGTAAAAATTGTTTTCTTAAAACACCTCTTGTTTGTGTCATTTTTACTTTAACATTTAATAAAAAGTTATTTAGGTCATTTCCAAACCGAAGTGTCTCCATGGGGTCCCCAAGTTGACCCATGGCTTTTCTTGGTCTTCCATGACACAACCAATAAGTTTGGGACATGTGTCTAGGTCATTTCCTATTATTAAAGCATTATTTATACCTTAAACTACCCTAATTACCACTAATCGCGATTAAGAACTTAATAAGTTACTATTCACCAAAAAAATTATTTTAATCTCATTGAACCACATTTTACTTCTTAATGACAATCATGTATGTCGGATTTTCAAAATTCAATACAAATTAGTGGTAAACTTTCATTTAACTGAAAAATCAGTTTGCTTGATTACCATTAGTGGTTTCACTATTCATCAAAAATTGAAGTTTTTCAGAAAATTACCAAAAATTAACCCTAAGCTATATTTGATATTCCGAATTCAAAAATGAAGTCTATTTTACAAAATTCAAATCATATAAGTCATATTAATTAATTTAATAATTAATTCCCGCTGCCAGAGCAAATAGCGTGTTTTTACAAAACAATAAGTATCAAAAGATTGACACCAGTTTAAGTCTAATTTCAAAGTGAAATTGATTCCAATGACCACCATTGGATAAAATGGTAAAAATATATTCTAATTTCACTTCAAAACCAATTCAAAACATAATCTAATCATATAAATAAATTATATTAAAAAGCAGTTTTGATGTAAAATGCAGTATTTTTCACTATTCATTAAAAAATCAACATTGTCAGAAAAATACCAAAAATTCACACAAGGTAAATTTTTATGTCTCAATCATAAAGGATAAGTTTATTTTGACAAACATAGTTTATAAAATTGTCAAAATATAGATTCAAAAATGGTTTGCCATCAAAAGGCACTAAAACAATCTTTTAAGAATATTAGTGTATTCCATGCATAAGATTGTATTTATTTTCATTTTAAGCCTCTATAACACTATCTTAATCATTAATAGACATAGATAAAAATATCTATTATTCATTACTTACTTGGGATGTTACATCCTTCCCCCCTTTAGAAAATTGTGTCCCCGCAATTTATTTACTTATCGAATAAATGGGGGTACTTATCCCTCATTGAATTTTCAGATTCCCATGTTGCCTCTTCAATCATGTGGTTTTTACACAAAACCTTTACCTGCTTAATCACCTTATTCCGTAACACTTTCTCCCTGTGGTCAAGAATCTGGACCGGTTGTTCCTCATAAGATAGGTTCTCTTCCAGCTGAACTACCTCTGGACTCAAAACATGAGATGGATCTGGCATATACTTTCTCAACATCGAAACGTGAAAAACATTGTGTACCTGAGATAAACTCGGAGGTAAAGCCACTCGGTATGCAACTGATCCAACTCTCTCCAGAATTTCATATGGTCCAACAAACCTTGGACTCAACTTTCCTTTCTTACCAAATCTCATCACACTTTTCCAAGGAGAAACCTTGAGAAAAACATGATCACCTACCTCGAAAGATAGATCCTTCCTCCGGTTATCCGCATATCTCTTCTGCCTGCTCTGAGCTGTTCTCATGTGTTTCTGAATCAGCTGAACTTTTTCTGCCATCTCTTCTACCAATTCTGGTCCCATCAACTTTCTTTCACCCACTTCATCCCAGAAAGCTGGAGTTCGACACCGCTTCCCATATAATGCCTGAAATGGTTCCATCTGTATACCGGAATGAAAACTGTTATTATATGAAAACTCAACCAAAGAAAGATGTTGGTCCCAACTTCCCTGATAATCCATAGAACAAGCTCGTAGCATATCCTCCAATGTCTGAATTGTTCGTTCTGACTGCCCATCTGATTGAGGATGAAAAGCTGTACTAAAATTTAATTCAGTACCCAACGACTTCTGAAGGCCTTTCCAAAAGTTATAAGTAAACCTGGGATCACGATCCGATACAATGGAGAGAGGAACTCCATGTAACCTGACTATCTCTTTAAGATACAAACGGGAAAGTTGATCAAGAGAGAAAGTATCTCGTATAGCAATGAAATGAGCAGATTTGGTCAAGCGATCAACAATAACCCAGATTGCATTATTACCTTGAGATGTCTTCGGTAATCCAACAACAAAGTCCATGGATATATTCTCCCATTTCCACTCTGGCACTGGTAAAGGCTGAAGCATCCCTTTCGGTAACTGTCGCTCTTCTTTAACCTGCTGACAAGTCAAACACTTCACAGTAAAATCAGCAATATCTCTTTTCATTCCATCCCACCAGTAATACTCCCGCAGATCTCTATACGTCTTAGTACTGCCCGGATGAACTGAAAACAGAGAACTATGAGCTTCACATAACAACTCTCTCTTAAACTGTGAATCACAAGGCACACACAATCTCTTCCCAAATCTCAAAACACAATCATTATCAAAGTTGAATTCAGGCAACTTACCTTTCTGAACCAGCTCTACCTTTTTCTACAACTCACTATCTTGCTTCTGTGCTTGCTTGATTATATCTAATAGAGAAGATCTCACTGATACCTGAAACAAAACAGAAGGACTTCCTGCACCAACAACTTCTATGCCAAAGTTCATCAAATCCTTAACCAAAGGATCACGTTCCAAACGCAACATTGTTAATGAAGCATTACTTTTTCGACTCAAAGCATCATCCACTTTATTTGCTTTTCCCGGATGGTAATGAATTGTACAATCATAATCCTTGATTAATTCCAGCCATCTCCTTTGTCTCATGTTTAACTCTTTCTGAGTGAATATATACTTTAAACTTTTGTGATCGGTATATATTTCACACTTTACTCCATACAAATGATGCCTCCAAATTTTTAAAGTAAAAACAACAGCAGCCAATTCCAAATCATGTGTAGGGTAATTTACCTCATGAGTTTTCAACTGTCGTGAAGCATAAGCAATTACCTGATCATTCTGCATTAGGACGCAACCAAGTCCTTTCAATGAAGCATCACTGTATTTAACAAACTCACCATTCTTGGAAGGTAGTGCCAAAACTAGAGCATTCACCAATCTTCTTTTCAATTCCTGAAAACAATCATCACATTCTTTTGTCCAGATAAACTTAACACCCTTCCGAGTTAGCTTAGTCATTGGACTAGATAACCGTGAAAAATTTCTAACAAACCTTCGGTAATAGCCCGCCAATCCAAGGAAGCTACGAATCTCGGTTACATTTGTGGGTCTTGGCCATTCTTCCACAACTTTTGTTTTTGCAGGATCAACAGTTATTCCATCTTTAGAAACAATGTGACCAAGGAAAGAAATTTGTTGCAACCAAAACTCACACTTGCTGAATTTCCCATAAAATTTCTTTTCTTTTAAGGTTTGCAAGATAACCCTTAAATGTTTTTCATACTCCTATTTACTTTTAGAAGACACCAAAATATCATCAATGAAAACCACCACAAACTTATCCAAGAACTCATGGAAAATTCTATTCATTAAGTCCATGAATACAGCAGGTGCATTGGTTATCCCAAAAGGCATTACTACAAATTCATAATGGCCATATCTCGTACGGAACGCGGTCTTCGGAATATCTGCCTCCTTAACCTTCAGCTGATGGTACCCCGATCTCAAGTCAATATTTGAAAAAAACTGAGCTCCCTGGAGCTGATCAAACAAATCATCGATATGAGGAAAAGGATATTTGTTCTTAATAGTGATATTATTCAAGGCTCTATAATCAATGCAAAGTCTCATAGAACTATCTTTATTTTTAACAAATAAAACAGGAGCACCCCATGGTGATGTGCTAGGTCTAATGAAACCTTTCTCTAATAAATCTTACAATTGCTCCTTCAACTCTAAAAGTTCAATTTGTGCCATTCGATAAGGGGGTTTTGAAATTGGATTAGCATCAGGAACTAAGTCAACAGTAAACTCAACTTCCCGATCTGGTATTATTCCAGGCAACTCATCAGGAAAAACATCAGGATACTCATTTACCACTGGAACATCATTAATCTGAACAGTTCCTTTATTTTCAACGACGTGAGCAAGGTAACATTCATTTCCATATTTTACAAGTTTCTCGGCCTCTTGATATGTTATCAAAAGTAAGGGTTCATTATTGTAAACAAACTGAAAGTATTTCTGAAAAGAAACTTCTTTAGCACTACAGTCAATCTTAGCATGGTAAATAGAGAGCCAATCCATACCCATGATAACATCAAACTCTACTAAAGGTAGAACAATAAGGTTTGCAAGTAGGTTCTTTCCACAGATAAGGATAGGAAGATTCTTATAAATTCTTTTTGCCTCGACATTTCCCCCAGGTGTTTTTACCAAAAGGTCAGGAGTCATTTCTTGAGATGGTATTCCCATTTTACTAGAAAAGGTTTCAGAGATGAAATAATGTGTAGACCCAGAATCAAACAACACACTGGCATAATCTGAAAAAACAAACAAAGTACCTGATACAACTTCATTTGATGGACCGACATCTGCTGAAGTAGTTGCAAAGGATTTCACCACCCCTTTCTGCTTGTAGTCTAACTGCTTCCCATCACTCAAGCTCCTTGTCGGACACTCGTTTTCATAGTGACCCATCTCATTGCACTTATAACATTTCACTAACTGTAAGTCAAATTTGTTCTTACCTTCACCTTGATCCTTTTCAGTGCAATCACGAGCCTTATGTCCCATCTTACCACATCGGTAGCACTTCCCAGAATTCAGAAGACATTCCCCAGCACGCCTTTTGCCACATTTATCACAAACTGGAAACTTAGTTCTCTTACCATCAGACTTTTTTGAAGAATTCTTACCTTTCTCCTGCCACCTTGGTCTCTTCTTCTGCTGGTTGTTACAGAAAACTTGGTCATCAGCAAACTCCATTTCCACCTTCTCAGCACATTGAACAAGCTTTTCATAACTTTTAAACTCACGAGAAGCTAATTCCCTTCGATATTTTGGCTTTAATCCTGAGTAAAAACGATTGATTTTACTATCAAGGTCCCGGATAAAATTTGGAGCATACCTTGCCAATCAAGTGAACCTTTCTTCATAGGCAGCCACTGAGTCTTCCTCTTGCCTCAATTCCAAAAATTGCTTTTCCATCCTAAGTCAAACAGCCTTAGGAAAATACTTCTCAAGAAACATACCTTTGAATTCTTCCCAGTCAAGAGCATCAATCTCATCGGCATCCCTGATATTTTTAACCATAGACCACCACTGATCTGCTTCACCCTCCAAACCGTAAATAGCAAGACTAACCTTTTGATTGTCTGAACACCCCATGACATCAAAAATCTTCTCCAGTGCTTTAATCCACCCTTCAGCTAGAACAGGGTCAGATGATCCTCTGAATGATGGTGGATGTTGCCTCATGAAATGTTCCACCACTGACATGTTCCTCTGCGGTTGTTCTGGCTGATCTCGTGCATGGATACCTCCGCCATTTATCGCTTGAGTCAACTGCGCCATTACTGCAACAAACTGTTCAGTTCCAATTCCGACCATTTCTGGATGCTGATTCGGAAGGTTATTTCCTTCTGTATGCCTTCCTAGCACTGCTTCCCTGTTTCCTCTTCAGAAAACCATTCTGAACAAACATGTCTTAGATGAAGCAACACGGTAATCTTTAAATGCTATATCATTTCGAAAAAAAAATATTTTTGGATAATCATTTAATAGAATTCTAACTCCTAAAGTTATCTAAACCGACCTTTGATACCAACTATAAGGCCCCAGCCTTAAACCTTACTTAATCTTGGGTTATTACAAGATTACACATTGAGGATCTTTTCGGGTTTAGATTTTTAGAGAATTAGATCATAAAACTTGCATTACATTCCACATATAAACAAAGTGGTTACAGAAAGATAGTATTCTTCATTCCCATCAATGGAAACACATTTAAAATAAATCATGGATTATTTCTTGACACATCCTTGACTCTATCATCTTATCATGTACCTTTCCCTTGACCTGTGAAAAACATTTCAAAAACTTGGGATGAGCATAAAAACTCAGTATGGGTTATAAAAAAACATGGAAAGGAAACATGAGTTCATATATACATAAGAATGAAATCATACTTTACCCATAAAACATTGTCTCTTTAACATACCTCATAAAATCATGAATAAATCATAGAAATCATAAGACATAAAGGTAACTTGAGGCATTCATAACATTCTTACGTAGGGAGTAACCCTCTTGGTTACGTTTGGAATACCCATCACAGTATATTCCCTAAAATCTCTTCGGAGAAACCTTAACGTTTCAATCCTTCGCGTTACCCAATGCATTGGAGAGCTATAACGGGCTCACCCGCCCTTAGTTTATCACGGAACCACCCGTCTTCATAAGAATTCCCAAGAACCATAACATAATCATATCACATAAAACATGCATAAACGAAACATAAAATTTCCACATTTCAATCATGAGATATCAATTCAACACATTGATATAAAAAAATTATGAAAACCATTTTCAATACTAAAAGAAAATAAAAGTAAAACATGGTATTTATTTTTCTTTTAAAAAAAAGGTATGGCTTGTAGAGGAAGCCGCAACTCAAATAACGGTCACGACGGCGGAGAAGTCGTTTTCACCGCATACGTACGACAAAAACATTCCCCTTTTGTCGTTTAGTAAACGCTTAATCTAAAAAAATACTCCTTTTGAATAAACGTAAAAGTCAAAGGGGTTTATACACCGTATAAAAGAAAGTTGTGTATAAAACAAAATATGCCTCAATGAAAGGGGATTGAGACGAAGTCCCATACCTCGTATCCGACTTGACCCGACCGTTCTTTAATCTCCTGAATAATAAACTTGAGTTAATCTCTACTTTCTTATGAATCTTTTTCAAGTTCATTATTCCTTTTATACCATGTTATGAACATCATGTAATCAGTTAAGTTAATAATGTTCATTTTGTCGGTATTTGGTTCTTAAGTCAAAAATAGACTTCTTACACTTACATGTTGTTAATTTGGTCAAAGGTTAATTATATCCAGAATGGTATTCATGATGTAGATATCATATATGTCATATATATACAGTACATACATGCATTTATAATATTACATCACATTTAGAGGTAAGAAATGAAATGCACCGTTCATGGAGACGGTAAGCCGTACGTACGCATGAACGCTACTTCCATTTCTATTTCATATTTTCTGGAATGGAATCATAATGATATAAGAGTATATTATAATTCCAGTATAATAACATATATAACATCATTAACTTTATCCTTTACACATCCCACATATGGTATTAACGAATCAAATCACTTTTAGGGGGCGGTAGTCCGCACTTCCTAAAATGAAGATATCGTGTTTACCCATAATGGAAACCATAAAGGTATGCCCAAAATGAAAAAAACAGAAGCTTAAGGAAAACATAAACATATTATATATCATATATAAAAATAGTTACATCATAATGGCCACCTTTGAAGGTGTTAAATGAGTATTGAACAATCATCGTTTCGGGAGGCAGAATTTCGCCATCCATGGAAACCGTATGTTCTTTAACCATTTGATGTAGTTTTGTGAGAGTGTAGCTTAAATAAATCTTATAACAACATCCTAGTATAGTGAATATATTGTTGTTGTTACAAAAGAAGTAAATAAAAAGAGTTTAGGGGGTTGGAGAAGCAAAATAAAGCAAATGAACATGAGAGAATGAATTACCTTTAAAAGTGTAACTCCTTTTGATTTGAGCCTAAAGGCTTCCTTTGAAAGGATTCTTCCCAAAGGGAATCCTCTAGGATGAGGAGAGGGATGTGGAGAGAGTAAATGGGCAGGTTTTGGCCGAGCCAAAGGCTTGAGGAGTGTGTGAAATGAGGTAGAGGTGGGGGCCTTTTATAAGAGGAGAGGAGGGGCACTTTTGGAAAGTAAAGAAATATTACATTATTTGAAAATGTGTTTCGGTTTCAAAAGGTCCCACATTGATATAATTCGTGTATAAGTTGATAAGGGTTCTAAATCCACTCATACAATTGGTTTTGGACATGTGTAGTTCATAGATTTTATATTATCTTTCCATTTTATTTAAATCGTCAAATAATGATGTCATCGTTGCATCATTATTATGTCATAAATAATTTAATTTATTTAATGTCTAAAAATCATAAAAAAAATACTATGATGTAGGAAATATTTTTAGCTTTCCAATTACTATTTATAATAAATAAATCTGATCTTTATAAACCCATGTAAAAAAAAATTTCGTAAAACATCTCTTGTTTGTGTCATTTTTACTTTAACATTTATTAAAAGGTTATTTATGTCATTTCCAAAACAAAGTGTCTCCATGGGGTCCCCAAGTTTACCCATGGCTTTTCTTGGTCGGCCATGACACAACCAATAAGGTTGGGACATGTGTCTAGGTCATTTCCTATTATTAAAGCATTATTTATACCTTAAACTACCCTAATTACCACTAATCGCGATTAAGAACTTAATAAGTTACTATTCACCAAAAAATTATTTTAATCTCATTGAACCACATTTTACTTCTTAATGACAACCATGTATGTCGAATTTTCAAAATTAAATACAAATTAGTGGTAAACTTTCATTTAACTGAAAAATCAGTTTGCTTGATTACCACTTAGTGGTTTCATTATTCATCAAAAATTGAAGTTTTTCAGAAAATTACCAAAAATTCACCCTAAGCTATATTTGATATTCAGAATTCAAAAATGAAGTCTATTTTACAAAATTCAAATCATATAATTCACATTAATTAATTTAATAATTAATTCCCTCTGCCAGAGCAAATAGCGTGTTTTTACAAAACAATAAGTATCAAAAGATTGACACCAGTTTAAGTCTAATTTCAAAGTGAAATTGATTCCAATGACCACCATTGGATAAAATGGTAAAAATATATTCTAATTTCACTTCAAAACCAATTCAAAACATAATCTAATCATATAAATAAATTAGATTAAAAAGCAGTTTTGATGTAAAATGCAGTATTTTTCACTATTCATTAAAAAATGAACATTGTCAGAAAAATACCAAAAATTCACACAAGGTAAATTTTTATGTCTCAATAATAAAGGATAAGTTTATTTTGACAAACATAGTTTATAAAATTGTCAAAATATAGATTCAAAAATGGTTTTCCATTAAAAGGCTCTAAAACAATCTTTTAAGAATATTAGTGTATTCCATGCATAAGATTGTATTTATTTTCATTTTAAGCCTCTATAACACTATCTTAATCATTAATAGACATAGATAAAAATATCTATTATTCATTACTTACTTGGGATGTTACATCCTTCCCCCCTTTAGAAAATTGTGTCCCCGCAATTTATTTACTTATCGAATAAATGGGGGTACTTATCCCTTATTGAATTTTCAGATTCCCATGTTGCCTCTTCAATCATGTGGTTTTTCCACAAAACCTTTACCTGCTTAATCACCTTATTCCGTAACACTTGCTCCCTGTGGTCAAGAATCTGGACCGGTTGTTCCTCATAAGATAGGTTCTCTTCCAGCTGAACTACCTCTGGACTCAAAACATGAGATGGATCTGGCATATACTTTCTCAACATCGAAACGTGAAAAACAATGTGTCCCTGAGATAAATTCGGAGGTAAAGCCACTCGGTATGCAACTGATCCAACTCTTTCCAGAATTTCGTATGGCCCAACAAACCTTGGACTCAACTTTCCTTTCTTACCAAATCTCATCACACTTTTCCAAGGAGAAACCTTGAGAAAAACATGATCACCTACCTCGAAAGATAGATCCTTCCTCCGGTTATCCGCATATCTCTTCTGCCTGCTCTGAGCTGTTCTCATGTGTTTCTGAATCAGCTGAACTTTTTCTGCCATCTCTTCTACCAATTCTGGTCCCATCAACTTTCTTTCACCCACTTCATCCCAGAAAGCTGGAGTTCGACACCACTTCCCATATAATGCCTGAAATGGTTCCATCTGTATACCGGAATGAAAACTGTTATTATATGAAAACTCAACCAAAGAAAGATGTTGGTCCCAACTTCCCTGATAATCCATAGAACAATCTCGTAGCATATCCTCCAATGTCTGAATTGTTCGTTCTGACTGCCCATCTGATTGAGGATGAAAAGCTGTACTAAAATTTAATTCAGTACCCAACGACTTCTGAAGGCCTTTCCAAAAGTTATAAGTAAACCTGGGATCACGATCCGATACAATGGAGAGAGGAACTCCATGTAACCTGACTATCTCTTTAAGATACAAACGGGAAAGTTGATCAAGAGAGAAAGTATCTCGTATAGCAATGAAATGAGCAGATTTGGTCAAGCGATCAACAATAACCCAGATTGCATTATTACCTCGAGATGTCTTCGGTAATCCAACAACAAAGTCCATGGATATATTCTCCCATTTCCACTCTGGCACTGGTAAAGGCTGAAGCATCCCTTTCGGTAACTGTCGCTCTTCTTTAACCTGCTGACAAGTCAAACACTTCACAGTAAAATCAGCAATATCTCTTTTCATTCCATCCCACCAGTAATACTCCCGCAGATCTCTATACATCTTAGTACTGCCCGGATGAACTGAAAACAGAGAACTATGAGCTTCACATAACAACTCTCTCTTAAACTGTTAATCACAAGGCACACACAATCTCTTCCCAAATCTCAAAACACAATCATTATCAAAGTTGAATTCAGGCAACTTACCTTTCTGAACCAGCTCTACCTTTTTCTACAACTCACTATCTTGCTTCTGTGCTTGCTTGATTATATCTGATAGAGAAGATCTCACTGATACCTGAAACAAAACAGAAGGACTTCCTGCACCAACAACTTCTATGCCAAAGTTCATCAAATCCTTAACCAAAGGATCACGTTCCAAACGCAACATTGTTAATGAAGCATTACTTTTTCGACTCAAAGCATCAGCCACTTTATTTGATTTTCCCGGATGGTAATGAATTGTACAATCATAATCCTTGATTAATTCCAGCCATATCCTTTGTCTCATGTTTAACTCTTTCTGAGTGAATATATACTTTAAACTTTTGTGATCGGTATATATTTCACACTTTACTCCATACAAATGATGCCTCCAAATTTTTAAAGTAAAAACAACAGAAGCCAATTCCAAATCATGTGTAGGGTAATTTACCTCATGAGTTTTCAACTGTCGTGAAGCATAAGCAATTACCTGATCATTCTGCATTAGGACGCAACCAAGTCCTTTCAATGAAGCATCACTGTATATAACAAACTCACCATTCTTGGAAGGTAGTGCCAAAACTAGAGCATTCACCAATCTTCTTTTCAATTCCTGAAAACAATCATCACATTCTTTTGTCCAGATAAACTTAACACCCTTCCGAGTTAGCTTAGTCATTGGACTAGATAACCGTGAAAAATTTCTAACAAACCTTCGGTAATAGCCCGCCAATCCAAGGAAGCTACGAATCTCGGTTACATTTGTGGGTCTTGGCCATTCTTCCACAACTTTTGTTTTTGTAGGATCAACAGTTATTCCATCTTTAGAAACAATGTGACCAAGGAAAGAAATTTGTTGCAACCAAAACTCACACTTGCTGAATTTCCCATAAAATTTCTTTTCTTTTAAGGTTTGCAAGATAACCCTTAAATGTTTTTCATACTCCTCTTTACTTTTAGAAAACACCAAAATATCATCAATGAAAACCACCACAAACTTATCCAAGAACTCATGGAAAATTCTATTCATTAAGTCCATGAATACAGCAGGTGCATTGGTTAGCCCAAAAGGCATTACTACAAATTCATAATGGCCATATCTCGTACGGAACGCGGTCTTCGGAATATCTGCCTCCTTAACCTTCAGCTGATGGTACCCCGATCTCAAGTCAATCTTTGAAAAAAACTGAGCTCCCTGGAGCTGATCAAACAAATCATCGATATGAGGAAAAGGATATTTTTTCTTAATAGTGATATTATTCAAGGCTCTATAATCAATGCAAAGTCTCATAGAACCATCTTTATTTTTAACAAATAAAACAGGAGCACCCCATGGTGATGTGCTAGGTCTAATGAAACCTTTCTCTAATAAATCTTACAATTGCTCCTTCAACTCTAAAAGTTCAATTTGTGCCATTCGATAAGGGGGTTTTGAAATTGGCTTAGCATCAGGAACTAAGTCAACAGTAAACTCAACTTCCCGATCTGGTATTATTCCAGGAAACTCATCAGGAAAAACATAAGGATACTCATTTACCACTGGCACATCATTAATCTGAACAGTTCCTTTATTTTCAACGACGTGAGCAAGGTAACATTCATTTCCATATTTTACAAGTTTCTCGGCCTCTTGATATGTTATCAAAAGTAAGGGTTCATTCTTGTAAACAAACTGAAAGTATTTCTGAAAAGAAACTTCTTTAGCACTACAGTCAATCTTAGCATGGTAAATAGAGATCCAATCCATACCCAAGATAACATCAAACTCTACTAGAGGTAGAACAATAAGGTTTGCAAGTAGGTTCTTTCCACAGATAAGGATAGGAAGATTCTTATAAATTCTTTTTGCCTCGACATTTCCCCCAGGTGTTTTTACCAAAAGGTCAGGAGTCATTTCTTGAGATGGTATTCCTATTTTACTAGAAAAGGTTTCAGAGATGAAAGAATGTGTAGACCCCGAATCAAACAACACACTGGCATAATCTGAAAAAACAAACAAAGTACCTGATACAACTTCATTTGATGGACCGACATCTGCTGAAGTAGTTGCAAAGGATTTCACCACCCCTTTCTGCTTGTAGTCTAACTGCTTCCCATCACTCAAGCTCCTTGTCAGACACTCGTTTGCATAGTGACCCATCTCATTGCACTTATAACATTTCACTAACTGTAAGTCAAATTTGTTCTTACCTTCACCTTGATCCTTTTCAGTGCAATCACGAGCCTTATGTCCCATCTTACCACATCGGTAGCACTTCCCAGAATTCAGAAGACATTCCCCAGCACGCCTTTTTCCACATTTATCACAAACTGGAAACTTAGTTCTCTTACCATCAGACTTTTTTGAAGAATTCTTACCTTTCTCCTGCCACCTTGGTCTCTTCTTCTGCTGGTTGTTATAGAAAACTTGGTCATCAGCAAACTCCATTTCCACCTTCTCAGCACATCGAACAAGCTTTTCATAACTTTTAAACTCACGAGAAGCTAATGCCCTTCGATATTTTGGCTTTAATCCTGAGTAAAAACGATTGATTTTACTATCAAGGTCCCAGATAAAATTTGGAGCATACCTTGCCAATCGAGTGAACCTTTCTTTATAGGCAGCCACTGAGTCTTCCTCTTGCCTCAATTCCAAGAATTGATTTTCCATCCTAAGTCAAACAGCCTTAGGAAAATACTTCTCAAGAAACATACCTTTGAATTCATCCCAGTCAAGAGCATCAATCTCATCGGCATCCCTGATATTTTTAACCATAGACCAACACTGGTCTGCTTCACCCTCCAAACGGTAAATAGCAAGACTAACCTTTTGATTGTCTGAACACCCCATGACATCAAAAATCTTCTCCAGTGCTTTAATCCACCCTTCAGCTAGCACAGGGTCAGATGATCCTCTGAATGATGGTGGATGTTGCCTCATGAAATGTTCCACCACTGACATGTTCCTCTACGGTTGTTCTGGCTGATCTCGTGCATGGATACCTCCGCCATTTATCGCTTGAGTCAACTGCGCCATTACTGCAACAAACTGTTCAGTTCCAATTCCGACCATTTCTGGATGCTGATTCGGAAGGTTATTTCCTTCTGTATGCCTTCCTAGCACTGCTTCCCTATTTCCTCTTCGGAAAACCATTATGAACAAACATGTCTTAGATGAAGCAACACGGTAATCTTTAAATGCTATATCATTTCGAAAAAAAAATATTTTTGGATAATCATTTAATAGAATTCTAACTCCTAAAGTTATCTAAACCGACCTTTGATACCAACTATAAGGCCCCAGCCTTAAACCTTACTTAATCTTGGGTTATTACAAGATTACACATTGAGGATCTTTTCGGGTTTAGAGTTTTAGAGAATTAGATCATAAAACTTGCATTACATTCCACATATAAACAAAGTGGTTACAGAAAGATAGTATTCTTCATTCCCATCAATGGAAACACATTTAAAATAAATGATGGATTATTTCTTGACACATCATTGACTCTATCATCTTATCATGTACCTTTCCCTTGACCTGTGAAAAACATTTCAAAAACTTGGGATGAGCATAAAAACTCAGTATGGGTTATAAAAAAACATGGAAAGGAAACATGAGTTCATATATACATAAGAATGAAATCATACTTTACCCATAAAACATTGTCTCTTTAACATACCTCATAAAATCATGAATAAATCATAGAAATCATAAGACATAAAGGTAACTTGAGGCATTCATAACATTCTTACGTAGGGAGTAACCCTCTTGGTTACGTTTGGAATACCCATCACAGTATATTCCCTAAAATCTCTTCGGAGAAACCTTAATGTTTCACTCCTTTGCGTTACCCAATGCATTGGAGAGCTATAACGGGCTCACCCGCCCTTAGTTTATCACGGAACCACCCTTCTTCATAAGAATTCCCAAGAACCATAACATAATCATATCACATAAAACATGCATAAAGGAAACATAAAATTTCCATATTTCAATCATGAGATATCAATACAACACATTGATATAAAAAAATTATGAAAACCATTTTCAATACTAAAAGAAAAGAAAAGTAAAACATGGTATTTATTTTTCTTTTAAAAAAAAGGTATGGATTGTAGAGGAAGCCGCAACTCAAATAACGGTCACGACGGCGGAGAAGTCGTTGTCGCCGCATACGTACGACAAAAACATTCCCCTTTTGTCGTTTAGTAAACGCTTCGTCTAAAAAAATACTCCTTTTGAATAAATGTAAAAGTCAAGGGGTTTATACACCGTATAAAAGAAAGTTGTGTATAAAACAAAATATGCCTCAATGAAAGGGGATTGAGACGAAGTCCCATACCTCGTATCCGACTTGACCCGACCGTTCTTTAATCTCCTGAATAATAAACTTGAGTTAATCTCTACTTTCTTATGAATCTTTTTCAAGTTCATTATTTCTTTTATACCATGTTATGAACATCATGTAATCAGTTAAGTTAATAATGTTCATTTTGTCGGTATTTGGTTCTTAAGTCAAAAATAGACTTCTTAAACTTACATGTTGTTAATTTGGTCAAAGGTTAATTATATCCAGAATGGTATTCATGATGTAGATATCATATATGTCATATATATCCAGTAAATACATGCATTTATAATATTACATCACATTTAGAGGTAAGAAATGAAATGCACCGTTCATGGAGACGGTAAGCCGTACGTACGCATGAATGCTACTTCCATTTCTATTTCATATTTTCTGGAATGGAATCATAATGATATAAGAGTATATTATAATTCCAGTATAATAACATATATAACATAATTAACTTTATCCTTTACACATCCCACATATGGTATTAACGAATCAAATCACTTTTAGGGGGCGGTAGTCCGCACTTCCTAAAATGAAGATATCGTGTTTACCCATAATGGAAACCATAAAGGTATGCCCAAAATGAAAAAAAACAGAATCTTAAGGAAAACATAAACATATTATATATCATATATAAAAATAGTTACATCATAATGGCCACCTTTGAAGGTGTTAAATGAGTATTGAACAATCATCATTTCGGGAGGCAGAATTTCGCCATCCACGGAAACCGTATGTTCTTTAACCATTTGATGTAGTTTTGTGAGAGTGTAGCTCAAATAAATCTTATAACAACATCCTAGTATATTGAATATACTGGTGTTGTTACAAAAGAAGTAAATAAAAAGAGTTTAGGGGGTTGGAGAAGCAAAATAAAGCAAATGAACATGAGAGAATGAATTACCTTTAAAAGTGTAACTCCTTTTGATTTGAGCCTAAAGGCTTCCTTTGAAAGGATTCTTCCCAAAGGGAATCCTCTAGGATGAGGAGAGGGATGTGGAGAGAGTAAATGGGCAGGTTTTGGCCGAGCCAAAGGCTTGAGGAGTGTGTGAAATGAAGTAGAGGTGGGGGCCTTTTATAAGAGGAGAGGAGGGGCACTTTTGGAAAGTAAAGAAATATTACATTATTTGAAAATGTGTTTCGGTTTCAAAAGGTCCCACATTGATATAATTCGTGGATAAGGTGATAAGGGTTATAAATCCACTCATACAATTGGTTTTGGACATGTGTAGTTCATAGATTTTATATTATCTTTCCATTTTATTTAAATCGTCAAATAATGATGTCATCGCTGCATCATTATTGTGTCATAAATAATTTAATTTATTTAATGTCTAAAAATCATAAAAAAAATACTATGATGTAGGAAATATTTTTAGCTTTCCAATGACTATTTATAATAAATAAATCTGATCTTTATAAACCCATGTAAAAATTGTTTTCGTAAAGCATCTCTTGTTTGTGTCATTTTTACTTTAACATTTAATAAAAATTTATTTATGTCATTTCCAAACCAAAGTGTCTTTATGGGGTCCCCAAGTTTACCCATGGCTTTTCTTGGTCGGCCATGACACAACCAATAAGGTTGGGACATGTGTCTAGGTCATTTCCTATTATTAAAGCATTATTTATACCTTAAACTACCCTAATTACCACTAATCGCGATTAAGAACTTAATAAGTTACTATTCACCAAAAAATTATTTTAATCTCATTGAACCACATTTTACTTCTTAATGACAACCATGTATGTCGGATTTTCAAAATTCAATACAAATTAGTGGTAAACTTTCATTTAAGTGAAAAATCAGTTTGCTTGATTACCACTTAGTGGTTTCACTATTCATCAAAAATTAAAGTTTTTCAGAAAATTACCAAAAATTCACCCTAAGCTATATTTGATATTCCGAATTCAAAAATGAAGTCTATTTTACAAAATTCAAATCATATAAGTCACATTAATTAATTTAATAATTAATTCCCGCTGCCAGAGCAAATAGCGTGTTTTTACAAAACAATAAGTTTCAAAAGATTGACACCAGTTTAAGTCTAATTTCAAAGTGAAATTGATTCCAATGACCACCATTGGATAAAATGGTAAAAATATATTCTAATTTCACTTCAAAACCAATTCAAAACATAATATAATCATATAAATAAATTAGATTAAAAATCAGTTTTGATGTAAAATGCAGTATTTTTCACTATTCATTAAAAAATGAACATTGTCAGAAAAATACCCAAAATTCACAGAAGGTAAATTTTGATGCCCCAATCATAAAGGATAAGTTTATTTTGACAAACATAGTTTATAAAAGTGTAAAAATATAGATTCAAAAATGGTTTGCCATCAAAAGGCACTAAAACAATCTTTTAAGAATATTAGTGTATTCCATGCATAAGATTGTATTTATTTTCATTTTAAGCCTCTATAACACTATCTTAATCATTAATAGACATAGATAAAAATATCTATTATTCATTACTTATTTGGGATGTTACATTTGTCTTGGCCAAACACTTCCCATTTCATCTCTCCACATCCCTCTCTAACTACTTGAAGCCTCACTTTGGGAAGAATCCTTTCCAAGGAAGCCTTTGAGCTCAAATCAAAGGAAGTTACCCGATTTAAAGGTAATGTCTTCACTTGTGTTCTTTTGTTTTATTTTGCTTCTACAACCCCCTAAACTCTTTTTATTCATTTATTTTGTAACAAATACAGTATCTTAAATATACTAGTATGTTGTTATAAGATGTATTCTAGCTACACTTACACACACCTACATCTAATGGTTAAAGAACATACTGTTTCCGTGGATGGCGAATTTCTGCCTCCCGAAACGATGATTGTTCAACATTCTTCTAACACCTTAAATGGTGGACATTAAGATGACACTATATTTATATATTATATCTAATATGTTTATGTTTTACTTAAGCTTATGTATTTTTCATTTATGGAATACCTTTATGTTTTCCATTATGGGTAAACGTGATATCTTCATTTAAGGAAATGCGGACTACCGCCCCCTCAAAGTGATTTGATTCGTTAATACCATATGTGGTACGTATAAAGGATATATTTAATAATATTATATATGATACCATACTGGAATTAAAATACTATTATGTATCATTATGTTTTAATTCCATTAAATATGAAATAGAAATGGAAGTAGCGTTCATGCATACGTACGGCTTACCGTCTCCATGAACGGTGCATTTCATTTCTTAACTCTAAATGTTATGTAATATTATAAATGCATGAATATACTGGATATATATGATATATATGATATATACATCCTGAATAAAATTCTGGATATAATGAACCTTTGACCACACGAACAACATGTAATTGTAAGAAGTCCACTTTCGACATAAGAACCAAGTATCGACAGAACAAACATTATTAACTTAAATGATTACATAATGTCTATGACATGGTAATAAGTGATATAAAAGGAATAATTAACTTGAGAAAGGTTCTTAAAAAAGTATAAATTAACTCAAGTTTATTATTCAGGAGATTAAAGAACGATCGAGTCAAGTCAGACCCAAGGTAAGGGATCCTACTCCTCTCTTTCTTTTTAAGTACACTCTTTTATGTCATTCCTTTTAAAGCTCATATTTATTGTTATTGGGATGTTATTTTATATTAATATTACTGTAATTTTAATGTTCATGTGATGAGAGACCCTATTCTCTCTCATCAATCCATTTTGGAAGTTTTGAGTGGTGCTGTTAGGCTACCGAATTTTAGTAAGAGATCTAACCTCTCTCTTTCTTTTTAAGTACTCTCCGTTATGGCACTTCTTTTAAGATCCTCTTTGTTATGTTGGGGGATGGTATTTTATATTCCTCTTTCTATAAACTTTATGTTAATATTATGAGATACCCTATTTGATCTCATCAATCCATTTTTGTAAGTTTTACGTGGCGCTGTTAGGCTGCCGAGTTTTCGTAAGGGATTTTTAATCTCACTTTTAATCCCGTGAGATTTATGCTACATTTTCCACAATTTCCTTTGAGTGGTGTATGTAATGACCATTATTCTACTCTTTGTGTAATATACTTTCGTTTATGAGTATTTACATCGGTGATGTATTTTCCTTCTTTTATGGGGTGTATGTTTTGAAAGATACCCAAGTCGGTAAGGGAACCTTTCACCCTCCTCTTTTTAAAAGACTTCTTTTGTTGGGTCTTTTAATTTACATATTTTTATGTTGGGATATGTTATAATATAACCTTATTGATGTAAATTTTATGTCCAAGTGATGAGATACCCTTTTTACCTCTCATCAACTCATTTCTTGAATTTTGTAGTGGCGTCGTTAGGCCGTCAAATTTTTGCAAGGAAACTTCTTAACCTAATATTGATTCTTTGGGATAAACTTGTACTCCTTGAATATGTCGTTCTATAAATATGTGTGAGTAACTTCTGATTGTTTTACACTTAATATCCACTTATAGTCGGTGTATTTATATTTGTCACACATAATTATGAGGTTGATTTATCCTTAATTTAAGGATACCTTCTTTATAAGGGATTTCATCTCATTTTACATTTCTATTGAGACTTCATTGTTGTTATGCACCAATTCACTCTTATATGGTGTATATACTGTCCTTTGGAATATTATATCATTAATCCATTAATTCTCATGATATTATAAAGTTATGATTAAATTTTATTCCTCAATTATTGTATTCAAGTGTCTCTCATTTTGTTAAAAACCCTTTACCTAAAATATCGTTTTAAATGTTTTAATGATTTATACTTATAAATATTTCTCATTAATATCCATGTTTTCAAAATGGTTTTAAGGATTTATTTATATAGATATTAATGGTTTAAAATGTTAAAAGCATCAAGGTGGTATGGGAAACTTTGATTCAAAAATCTCTTTATTATATGTTTTAAATGGTTTTGAAAATGGTTTTTTTTAATGGAGTCATTATATCAAAATCCTAAAATGTTATATTGTTTTTACAATGTGGGAATGTTATTTTTCCTTTATTATTAAGTTATGTGCTATGATTATGTTATGGTTCTTGGTCATTGTTATGAATACGGGTGGTTCGGTGATAAACTAAGGGCGGGTGAGCCCGATATAGCTCTCCAATGCATTGGGTAATGAGAAGGAGTGAAACGTTAAGGTTTCTCCGAAGAGATTTAGGGAATATACTGTGGTGGGTATTCCAAACGTAACGAAGAGGGTTACTCCCTAAGTAAGAATGTTATGAATGCCTCAAGTTACCTTTTATGTCTTATTATTTCTATGATTTATTCATGATTTGATGATGTGTGTTAAAGTGCCTATGTTTTATGGGTAAAGTATGATTTCATTCTTATGTATATATAAACTCTTGTTTCCTTTCCATATTTTTATAACCCTTACTGAGCTTTTTATGCTCATCCCAAGTTTTTGAAATGTTTTTCACAGGTCAAGGGAAAGGTACATGATGTGATGATAATGTCAAGGATGTGTCAAGAAAGAATCAGTGTTTTATTTTAAATATGTTTCCGTTGATGGGAAGAATGAATACTGTCTTTTATGTAACCACTTTGTTTAAATGTGGAATGTAATGCAAGTTTCATGATCTAATTCTCTAAAACTCTAAACCTGAAAAGATCCTCAATGTGTAATCTTTTAATAACTCAAGATTAAGTAAGGTTTAAGGCTGGGGCCTTATACCTTAATTCACAAAACACTTTTTTATATATTTTATAATTTAACCTCCTTCTTTATTTGTAAAAATCCACTTGTGCATCTTCTTATGTGACTTTGATCACATAACTCTCTTAACATTAGGAAAAATCCCTTCTCCGAACATTATTTTGGAAGAAAATAATTAATTAAAACTCTATAACACTAATTACATGTTAATAGATTCTTTGTATACCTAAATCCACTACCTTAACATTGATAATCACTGATTGACATCCAACTCTTCTACAATTAATGTTATCCAAGATGTGTGGTCCTTGTCTCCTTTAAGTGATCATCTGATCATCCTCACAATACAACCTTCACAGAAAACTATATCACATAACCTTTATGATAATAATTCTCTTATCTATCATGATAACATGACTCCAATTGACTACAAGACTTTTCTAACTCATCTATTCTTCCTTTATTCATGTGATCTAAATATTTAGTCAATTGATCTCCTTTATTTCATGTGATAATTTCACTTCATCATGGAACAGCTCAATCATGAATCTCTAGCTGTAAATTCCTTCCATAATTTCCACATAACTTCCTTCATGAAATTTGGCTGACTTCATTACATAATATTATTTGTTTCAGGTGATCATCGGAACTTCAAATGCTTATATGTTCATATTAGTTCATAATACTCTTTTTATTAGGTTTCCCTTCAAGGATTGTTTTCCAATCCATATCCATAACTAATTGCATCTAAAAATGCCAATTAACTCCACACATCCTTTTATAGTCCACTTTTTCCGACAACATTCATCATTTTTATCAAATTCTAAAACCCAAAAAAACATAAAGAGAGATTTTTTCCAACACATACCAACTCAAATGCCCTATTTATGTATCCAAGGAGAGTGAACTAGGAATTTTAACTCCATTACCCATGTTCTGAATCCAATAAGTCTATCCAAGGAATTCCAAACCAAAGAAAATATGAATCCAAGGAGCATGTACATAGAATCCCAAAAAATTATTAAAAGGGACATGGGAGGGTTTCATCACCAATTCCCAATTCCCAGGACCACATCCAATGTAATGAAAAGAAGTATCACAAACCAATCCCAATATCATGTCTAAGGAATTATAAAACAACATTAGGCCCAATGGATAGATCCTTAAATAATTTATTAAGAATCCCATGTATCTCACATACATATTTTGTGGGTGGTGTGTCCATCACCAATCATCTCATATAATGTTTCATGTTCATTCAGTCACCAATCGGGAATCATTTCACAAATCTGAGATCGGCCTCACTGGTGAACGACCAATTATCATCTCAGCCATAATAGGCTCAAATCATAAATTCAAGTTCATAGTTGGGACCTGTAAAAATCCTTACCTATCATTTCACAGTGCCTCTCTGGGATCTACAGATCATGGGTGGTATAGTGTGGTCCCATTTGTAACATCAATCGTGGAAAACCCATTCGGTCCCCTTATCCAATTCTTATCACTCTGGTCAATGATTATCACTCGGTGGGAATAGCATCCCTCGATGTGTTTTTAATCACAACACATCCTCAATGGCCCCATAAGGTATGTATTACTTGAATCGGTGTCAAGAGACTTTGTGCCATAAGTACATGTCCAAACGGTAAGGTCCATGTCCATGATTACACCCTCCCACAACCTACTAAATCACACTATAACACCTATCCTCCAACTAAAATTTTTAATAAACAAAACTTCATCAAATTAATACACTATAAGACACCTATAATCACTAAAAACATTAATAAGTTGCTCAATAAGTACTAGAACCTTATATTATACAACTCCCTAACAATTATCATTCTTGAAAATATAAACCAAAACCTAGCATGGAAATAAAGTGAAGTGGAAGAACCATCCCCTGAGATACCTATAGAGGATATCACTATACAAGAACACAATCACCACGTCATATGAACAAGGACCACAAACATGAAACATAAATAATCATATAATAAATCAATGAGGGTCATATATAATATGTAAACAAAGAAAAAACATCAAAAAACAAAAGATATTGAGAATTCATGTGGGATTCTTTTCCCAATAACTCTCTTCCAAGACACAGTTCCACCACAAAACAAGAACCAAGTGAATATCATTCCCATGAAACACCTTATTCTAAGAGTCTACGATCTTAATAGGTTATTATTAAAAGGATACATCATCTTCAGCTTCAATCTCACCACAGTTAATGACATGAAAGACATCATATATCTGACTCATCCATAGGGGATGTTTTAACTGATACGTAACATCTTCAATATGCATCAACACCTCTAAGGATCCCAAAAATTTGGGATATATATTACACTCGTGATTAAACCTGCACTACCTAGAGTAAGGATATAACTTCAAGAAAACATGATCTCCAATGTCAAACTCTAAAGGACACCTCTAAAAATTAATATAGGACTTCTGGGTGATCTTGAACTTCCTTCATCTACTTGTGAACCACTTTCACTTTCTCTATCTTACTCTACATGAATTTTAGTAAGAGAATAGATTACTTCCCTTCCCCGGTCCAACATAACAAAGATCTTCAAGGTCAGTCATAAAATACTTTGAATGGATCCATACCAATGGTAGATTGTTGATTACTATTTTATGTGGATTTTCCCAAGGGTAGCTATCTCACCAAATAATCTCCAATGTCTAGAATACATGTGTGGAACAATCCCTCTAAATTCTAGATAGGCCAAAATATAGGACTATATATCTATATATGAAAGATATTGTTAAGTCATAACTGAAAAACAATAATTGATTTGACATATGTCCATACTCTCGAGGTGAAACTGGGATTTCATTCATAGATTATCTTCTTCATAATCCAATAAATCCTCATCACCTCCTCTAGAAACTATCATAAAAACTGTCTACTGAGCTCAGCTCCCATATCTCTAAGAAGTGATATAACTTTGTCAAGTGGTCTATAATCACCCATATATCATCACATACACAAATAGATTGGGTAAAATTGGTGAAACATTCCTTATATATTTCCTCTCACATACACTAAAGAACATCAATTCATCAAAACAAACACCCAGTAATATGGTTTTCATCCTCTACCCTCTAGTTAACCACACATTGATATGTGAACTCTGTAACTAATATGATCATCCAAGACCACCAAAACTAAAATCATAAGGCACAATACATCTTATCCTCACTAGGATATACCACAAAAATAAAAATATAGAACTCATGGTGAACCAAACCATGAATCACTAAAGGGAAAAAGAGCCACCCCTAAAATAACACTCGATATTGATCATCCTAAGACTATACATCCGGGGAATCACAACAAACAACATAATCTCACCAAACCTAAACCTCATAATCCCATAGCTAGGATTACTAATCCCACTAAAAAAGGATGACTACGTAGTCAATTAATAAATACACCATCTACCATTAAATACCCTAATATCATGGTGATTTACTGAAAGCTCCACAACCCCCATCCAATTATCAATGGACTCATGAATGACATCTCCACACAACATCATACTCAAAGAATCAGCTAAAAAATTTAACGTCACATACATATATGAAATAAAAAATTGAAAATCCTATAAGAATTCAAACCAATATTACACCCTAAGTTTTTAAAATAATATTACACTCAATAGCTTACTTTACATGCAACATAGAGCTGTAAGAAAATTGGGATATACTATAAAAATATTATTATTATTAAATATGATTATTATAACCTATCCATTGATTTGGTGGGTATGAATAGAGTTAACATAATTAGTAAATATATACTCAATATAAAATATTTATTAATTCTTAAGAAATAATCATTCAATTATTAGTAAAGTTATTTTATTCTTTAAAAATATGTTTTCTTAAAAAAGGTTTTTAATTCTCTTTCTGAGTAAAAATTATAATTAATTTTTTCATTTTAAAAAATTTATTTCAAAAAATAACCTTAATTTTTGAAATATTAATTTAAAAATTATCTTAGACTGAAATTTTGAGATCTTTCTGAAAAAGATTGTTTTTTTTAAATAGTGAAAATACTAGTTTTTATTGAATTTTATATATTGTAGTCAATTATTTGAAAAGCTAAATTTTATTTTAAAATGATTTAAAAGTAAAATTATGTAAATTATATTTGTAATAGTATGATTAATTTCATTCATGTAAATTTTATTATTGAATTTTTAAAAAAAAAATTATACATAAAAAGGTATTTTTCTAAAAAAACTATTTTTCATTACATTTTTCATTTTGAAATTTAATTATTTCCTTCCATTTATAGAAATTTAATATTTAAAAATGTATTAAATATTTTGAATCATGAGGTACATGTTTTGTTAAATATGTATGTTTTATATTTTGTAATTATAAATAGTAACCATAGAGAATTTTTATTACCAGAGTAAATTTAAAATATGTTAATTGTGGTTTAAATAATATTAATAGTTCTTAATGACAACCCAAAAATTTCCTTTATCGTATTTGATGATTATATTTTATAAAATTAAATCCACTAACCAAATACATGGCCACTTGGTTCCATATTCCTCTTATTATGTCTTATATATTAATTTAAGAAAAGAATAAATACAAAATGCCATTGTCTTGAATTTAATATTTTGAATAATTTTACATAATTATAAGAGTATAAATTCAGTTGTAAATGTTCTTTTTGAAATATGAAATAATTTATTTATCATGTTAATTAATATCTAATTATTTAATAATTACCATACTTATTTAAACAACGTCGACACGGTATTAATTCAATTAATAAAAAATTAAAATAAATGATTTTCAAAATACTAGAACAGATACAGTTTAAGTTAATTATTGTCTTACATAAATTTTTTAGATAAATATAATATGTTATATATTTTTTAAAGGATTGTATTAAAATTAAATATTTATATAGGTTTCATTAAAGTCAATGTAAATGAATAGTATCAAAAATGTCGTTAATGATATTTTATGAAAATAATATTTTATTAAATTATTTAAAAATCATAAATATCATGATAGGGAACAGCGTGAATATTACGTTGTATAAAATTTCATAACTTGTCCATTTATGACCTAATTTTAACTTTATAAGTAAAATTATAACCATATGAGAGTGAAAAGTTTGTTACCATGGTTAAGGTTAAAATTGGGTACCTAATGGGTTAAACCTAAAGATAAAGTTTTAAAAACCAGATAACCCTGCCCAAAAGTAATTTTTTGTATGGTTTCAACTGAATAATACCTTATATTTTCTATGTTTATGTGTAAACCGATAAATCGGTGTCTTAAACAAATGTTATGCTCTCATGGATCATGTTCTTTGATTCCATTATGATTCATGTCTTATGGACTATCAAACATTATTAAATGAATCAAGATTATGATCTTTGATATATAGGGTATGGTTATCAAATCTTAATCTCACATTCTCGTACCCCTATGATCATGTCATGCTTTTGTGCTCATTGATATCTTACTTGTTTACCCTCAAAGAGAAATTGAGCTCACCCTTTATTATGTTTCCTTTTTCCAGGGAAATGTAGAAAAATATTATGTATTATGTGTCTGAGAATGGTTGTTGTTATTAATAATTAATTTGGAGTTGATGTGGAATTTTTAATGTACCAATTGTCTATGTATTCATGTTTCTAATGGGACTAAACCGATACGGTTCTGGAATGGTTCATAATGTTATGTGATGAATATTCGTCTAATAAAATGTTGTATATATTCATGAAAAGTATGGGTTGTTATATCCTTAATCACTAAAAAAATTATATTGTTTGGAAAATGATATAACTCAAGATCTTGTGATCTACAAATACAATAGAGTTCTAACTAATGAAATAATACATCCAAAACATTAAATAAAACATAACCATGGAAAGAACAAGATCATGGACATCACAGTTATGTTAATGAGGTTAAAAAAATCAAGACCCATAGATTATAATCACCCATTAATGAATAAAAATTAAACCCAGTCTAATATGAAAAGCATCACAAAAAGCCTCAAACACAACACCTTCAACCAGAAATAAAGATCCTGATCACTAGTCGGCTTCTCCCATGAATAGTCAAAAGTGGTTTGGAACTAGTCAGTTTATATAAAATCCTAATAATTTGTGGATAAAATTTTCAATGGATTCATAATCCAAGATATTTTGAGTATTAACCTCCAATAATAACCTGAAATAGAAAGAAAACTACATACCTCTACAACATTTTATGGGGACACTCATGGAACAAACACCTCGATCATCAATGGAGCTATGAATACTCCCTAAGGACACACAATATATCCAAATAAATTGAAAACACATTCCCAAAAATTAATCTTTAGTAGATTCCAAATTCACTGAGGATGCCAAAGGACTCCTAAAAAATCACACATGTTCTTTTTATACTCCTGCTCTAACTTTAAATGCACCACGATTTTTTAAATAAACACAACTAGGAATTTATTTAGAAACTCCAAAACACTATAATCATTAGTCCAATGAAAATGGATGATGTTTTTATAACACCATCAAAAATAATGATTATATCATAATTCTGATAATAATATTTGAAAGCAATCTTCGGAATATCCTTTTACTACACCAACATCTAATGATCTCCAAGACTGTAACATCCCAGGTATTTATAGAATAATATATTTTTATATCGATTGATATTTTTGAATTTAATATTAATTTTAATTTTAATGGGACACTATGTACAATATTGTACCGGACACACATCAACGGGTTTCTCTGAAATATTATGTTGCACAAAACACTGAGTTATGCCGAAAAATAATACAATAATATTATTATTATTTTAAATAGTAGTTAATACCCAACTATTGTATTTGCGGTAATTAATAGAATTAACTGAATTATTATTTTATATATTTATTAATTGTTTTTATGTTTATCCATTGAATTTTATAGGATTAAAATAATAATGAATACAATTTAAAGTATAAAATACTCTAATATTTTTAAAAGGTTTTTTTACCACCTTTTTTTGGATAAACCTTTTTAAATATCATTTTTGTCACTTTTATCTATTTTTTTAACAAAATCTATATAAGTAGGACATCCAAATTTACTTTGGATAATTTTTTTTTTAATTTTCTAATAAAATTCATTTTTAATGAATAGTGAAAAATATCACATTTTAAGTCAAAACTACTTTTTCGTCTAATTTATTTATATAGATAGATTATATTTTTTATTTGTTTTAAAGATTAATTGTATTATTATTTTTATCATTTCTTCCAATTTTGATCATTGGTAGTAATTTTAAATTTAAATCAGACATAAACACATTTCAATCTTTGGATAGTTTTTATTTCTTAAAAACTTGCTTTCTGGTTTTGACAACGGAAATTAGATTTAAATTAATTAATGAAACTTCTGTTTTTTGAATTAGGAAAAATTTATGAAATATTATTAATCAAAAGGTATAAATTATGTAAATAGGTACCTTTTATTTTCGGATATTATGAATAGCAATTTTAATAATTATTTTTATTTACTATGGATAAATGGTAAATTAGGTAAATAAGGGTAAAAATAATATTATAATAAAACAAACAACCCTAAAACTTGTCATAATCTTCTTTAATGAGTAATGGGTGACCAAAAAAATATCTAGAATGAACATTTGACATATGGGTGCCACTACGGTGATGAAAATGACATTTATAATAAAAAATTTAAAGTAATGGGAAATATAACATAGACATGTATCTTTTTAATAAAACAAATTTAAGGTGGGGTTATATAAGTGTTCTCTTCAACTGTAAATAGTCATTAGAAATATTAAAAAATAATATATCATGGTATTTAACTTATAATTTTTAAATATTAAATACATAAATTTAATTACGACACAATGATGATACAATGATTTCTTCATTAATAAAGAATTCAAATAAATGATATTATAAATATTGAAATAAATTTAATTTGAACATTATGATTCCATTTACGAATTTTTTGGATTATTTTGACATATTATATTTGAGTTAATAATTTTTTTGAAGGAATCAAGGGGTTATGACTTTAACAAAAATCAATTACTAAATAGTGTAAAAATTGACATAAATAGGTTTTTAATACAAATAATATTTTATTAAATGATATAACAGTACTAAAAATATTAGATTCATCCAACTAACTTATATAATATTAAAAATTTAATTAATTATCCACTTATGGTTCTATTGGAATTTTACTATCATTATAGAAACCATATATTGTAAAAATACAAGAAGACATGGTAAGAGTTAATGTTTTTATCTAAGGGTTAAAGCTAAAATATAAGGTTAATTTTGTGAGATAAACTTTTCTAAAACCTATTGGTTGAGAGGATTTCAACTCATACTTATCTTGTCCTATAAATATATCACTTTATAACTATTATAATTCTAAATTCAATTTATAATAAACTAATATTTCAAAAGGCTCCTAAAGTACCCTTCCTCCCTCTTATAAAAGGCCACCACCACTGCCCACTTACTCACACCTCTCAATTCCCTTGGATCATCCAAATTTGGATCACATAATCTCCCAAAAATCCATAAATTCCTTCTATAGGCCACAATTTTGGAATAAATCCATTTTAAGAAGACATTTGGTGAAAATCAATAGGATATACTTAAAAAAGATTTATTTTTCTATCACCTCTTTCAAAATTATTTTCTAATTATACATACTATTTTTATGTCATTTCCATAATAAAGTAATAAAACTAGTATCTTGTAAAATATTATATATTATTATAACTATGGTACAAACTTATTCTTCCTTTTATCCATCATACAAATAACAATATCCCCATGCGTGTGTACATATGGCATACCGTCACTACGTCGTGGTGTAATTTTTTATTCGAAAAGAATTACTTTGGATTGATATAATGATGAGTATAATGGTTTTAAATAATGAATATAACATGATAAATTATATTTATAATTAATAAACCATCCAATTCTTTACAGTTTAACAATTAAGTGAATGATATTGTCCCTCGTACGTACGTAAGGCCTACTATCTCCATGATGTGATGCAATTTATTCTACGTGATCATCATTCAACCATGATTATATACATGAATTAAATGAATAATTATGATATATATTATATTTATATTTACTCCAAGATTTTTTAATTTTTATTTTAAATATACCTTTATTCTTTCCATAATGTGTAAATACGATAATTTTATTTAAGGAAGTGTGGACTATCGCCTCCTCAAAGTGATATGACTCATTCATTACATATATGTAACATATAAATAATGGATTTAATGAAGTTATTTAACATATATAACATATATATTATACTATAATTAAAATATACATATATATCATTTAGTTTTCATTCTATTAATATGACAAAGAAATGAATGTAGATTTCATGCATACGTACGGTCTATCATCCCCCTGAATGGTGCATTTCATTTATTATCACCAAATGTTATGGACTATTCTAAATACTTATATACATGATATATATGATATTTAAATCATGAATAATATTTTGGAGATGATGTACATATAACCACAAGAACTAGTGATATCATACCATATTCATTTTCAACTCAAGAACTGATTATCGACAAAACGTCTAACGTGAACTGAAATAATGACCCCTTATTATAACATGGTAATATGTGATGTAATTGGAATAATAAACCTGAAAAAGGGTCTGAAGAAATTATAAATTATCCCATATTTATTATTTTGTAAGATAAACACTGAATAAGACAAGTCAGACTCAAGGTAAGGGACTTTGTCTCAATATCCTTTCAATGATGCATGTTTTAATTTATATAAGACCTTATTTTAAACAATGTATAACCAACCCATTTTCTTTTAATTTCATTATATGGTTTACAAAAGGAATCTTTTTTATGAATAATTTTAATCAACGATAGAAGGAATGTTTCTTTTTTATGTACGCAGTGACAAAGACATTTACATCGTTGTGAGAATTATTTGATATTGGGCTTCCTCTGCAAGATGTAATGTTTTTAAAAATAAAATTAAATACCATAATTTTTTAGTTATTATTTTATTGAAAATTTAATTGAGGATGGATTTATTATATCAATATCTTGATATGATGTATTATGATTGCATCGTGGAAATGTTATTTTTCCTTTATTCTTGTTCATATGTTATGATTATGTTATGGTTCTTGTAAATTTCTTATGTATACTAGTAGTTCCATGATAAACCGAGGGTGGATGAGCTCATGATAGCTACAATGGTCTGGAATTTCCATATTTGTTTTAATTATATGGAATTATTTCCATACAGTGAAATATAACGGAGCGTGATTCCGAGGACCGGAGTGCCCAGAAAGATCCGTCGATGTTTAGTTAATATTTAAATAGCGTGCATAAGTAGTTTTCCTAAAAATTGGAATGGCTCTTAAATGGTTTCCTAGATCAAAAAATGGAGGACACCATTGTGCTCGGGATGGTGGGTTTTCCCTAGGTGCGACTTAAGTTTAGTCGGTGTGGACCTCTTGTGAGAAAACCTGAAAATGGCATAACCGTAAATAAAGTAATTAAATAAAATTATTTTATTTTTCAAATGTTTATAACTCATGAATGGTAACTCAGATTAAAAATCAATCACCACCGCTAAACATGGGAGGGTATGCTTTTTTATGTAGATACTAACATTGGCTGGCACGGGCAAACAATGAATGTTAGTTTTTGGTTGTAAATAAAATAATTAAGTGAAAATTATTTAATTATAAAATCCATAAATTCTAAACGGTAACTAAAATTGAAAATCCAAGTGTGTTGTTGCGTTTTTTGGGGAATGTTTTCCTTAGGCTGGGCCTAAAATTGACCGATGTGGGTCGATAGTGAACGTAATTAATTTAGTGAACATTTTTTCAGGTACGTTCAGTAAACGTGTGAGCGGCATTTTAGAACTTTTTAACCGTTGCTCAGATTAAAAATTTGAGGGAACCATTGAATCCACATTTCTAGGATTTGCATAAGAGAGGCTTTACTTTGACTACAGTAGGTCCGTAGAAAAAGTTGTGTTTTTCAAATTTTTAAAAGAAGTGATATAAAATATTTTTTTTTATTTTATTTCACATCCTCCAAGAGAAAAGAAAAGGGGTGGGGCCAGTGAAGTTTCAAGCCAATAAATGGCTTGACCTGCCAACCCTAAGTAACAACATCATTGGGAAATTAGGAATCTTCTTAATTACTGAGCCTCATTAAATTCCAACGTCATTACTTAACCCACCCCCTCTCATATATATAAGGAGCTTCGGGGATGGTACCGGCACAACCTCACCAAGAAACGAAGTACGGAAGGAGGGTCGAGACGCAGAACCCTTGGAAGACTGAGCTGATTCTAGCGGGAGGTGAAGGGTGACACCGAACCACGAACCGGTGGATAGCGTATAAGCAACATCATTGGGAACCTATGGTGGGAATGAAGAACATCAACACACCTTCAAGCTGTAGACGTTCTCCAATGGGTTTCGAGGATGGGGTTATTTCCTTTGTGTATTTTTGTTTCCCTCATCCCCATTCTTGAAATTATATGAAGAACGCGGGTCAACCGGCTAACGGGTTGACCTGTGATTCATTCGTCTTTGCAAGAGGTTGGTGCGGGGAATCTTGTGGGGTTTAACTTGTTGTTTAATTCAATTGTTATTAAACCCTTAACCCCCCTCGTGTTACGATCTAACATGGAGGGCCTGGGCCTAACGAACCCGAACTGAACCCTCCGATGTATTTGTATCATCCTTGTGCCTCCATGGAAGACTGACAGTGCGACAAAACCATTCGGTTATGTGGTGTATTAAACATCGACGCACACTGCAATAGGAGGCCGTGACACAAAGCTTCAGTGGTCATCGGAGCGACCGGCTCTGGCCGGCCGCAATAGGGGTGTGTTGCGCCATCGTGTGCCGCCAATGAACAAAGAGGGTCGCGGCTCGTCAACTGCAATGACTGGAGGAGAGGTCGGCCGGCACGCTGACCAGTTGCGATGGAGCTGGAAGAGCGGAGGTAGGGTGCGCCCCTGGTGGCATGCCCATGCAGTAGCAAGGCCGCGGCAAGATAAGGGGGTCTCTGGTCCAATCGGCGGCCGTTGGACAGGGCACGTGCGAGTGGCCTGCCCTACAGCAAGAATGTGGCCCGTCGACCGTGGCGTGGATGACATGTGGCGCCACATGGTGACGTGTCTGGTCAACCCCTATAGGTTGACCTACTAATGTGGCTCTACTCAACATTAGCCCTACCCGGATGTTCTGTGTCTGAGTGTCTCTGGCGGCCAGCGCCGCCAGGCGGGTTGCACGGCCAGGTCGGCCTAGGGGACCTACCCTCCACCCAGCGGGCCAACCCGCAGACTAGTGGGCCAACCCTCTACCCAGTGGCCAGACCCGCAGCCCAGTCGAGTCGGGTCGGGTTGACCCAGCTTGGGTCGGACCCGAGATGGTCCGCATCGGCCCATGATGAACCGGGTCATGCTGGTTTGATCTGGGCGGACGGGACTCGGGCCCAGTACCGACCAGTTACACAAAACGGGCCCTAACTTCTAAACTGTATGTCAATTTGATGAACCGTCTGCAGCGTCGGGATCCTTAAGACAAGGAGGTCCTTTTGGAGGCACTCTACCTGAGTTTTGGATAATTTTTGGGCACGGCTGTATTGGATCTTATATGAATCCAACCGGGCCCTTGGCACTAAAACGCATGTATCTCGCAAACCGTGCATCTAATTGAAGAGCTCTTTGCGGTTTTGATACTCTCTTGAGGAGACTGATATATTGGATTACATAGTGGTGACTTACATCGATTTTCATATGCAGATAGTGTCTTGAGGAGCGATTCTCCCAAGCCGACTATGTATAGAACCCTTCAGTTTGGTGAGACGAGAAGACTGCTCGATGATTGGACAATGGGAAGTGGTTATGTGTGACCCTATAGACCCATGGGGGGGAGGCTCTGTGTGCCCCAAAAGACCCACAATAATCAACAGGAGGAGTACCTCCATTCAGCCATGGTGGGAAGTGTCTTTGTGTGACACGACATGCACATGGTGGGAAGCGGCTCTGTGTGACCCGACATGCCAACAGTACCCATCAAGGATGGGTACCTAAATAGTTCAATGTTAGTGGGAAACAGCTATGTGTGACCCAGTAGGCCCACTATAATCGATATAGGAGGAGTTATCCAGTATCTGGGGAGTTCTATGATGTGATAACCCTTCTATCCTTGACCTAAAGTGTTACATGGTGTCAGATGACTGTTGTTGTGCACTTTTTCTTCATTCAATCGTTGTGGTGATACATGTGTGGTAATTTTACCTTCGTGGTACTATCTTCGTGGTGTTACCTGTTTGGTACTTCTACCTTCTTAGTGTTAACTTTGTGGTATACTTTCCTCATGTATGATATGAGTATATCTCGATAACTTAGGTATATGTATGGGAATATTCCTAAGAAGAGTTGATGTATTTCATTTTGGTTTTTTCCTTGTAGAACTTTAGGAGGCCTATGGGGTCTCGGGGTCCCTACTGAGTATCGTTATACTCACCCATGCACGAGCTTTTCCCACACCTTGTTGTATCTTGTGCAGATTATGTACAACACTGATCGAGGCTGAGGGAGCCAGTACTGGACGGTTCTTGGAGGTAGACCATTTGGCGTGACGTGATGTAGGGACTACTGATCATCAGTTGTACCTACCCTTCTGGTAGGATCCATGGTGGGCATTCCATGAACTGTTTTCTACCACCCCGATATTTTGTACCTTTCAATTGTAATTTTACTTTTCCATTTGGGCTTGTATTCTGGACCATTTTCTTTCAATACACTTTTACTACATCAGTTTACTTATCAGTTTCTTATTTTTGCATTCTACTCTATGTGTTTTTACAGGTTTAAAGGCAATGCCTTCCCGTTTTAGGGATACAACTTTATGGTGTTAGTCCCCAGCCCCAGGCCTATGGAAGGCGGGCTTGGGGTAGTCACAGAATTGTCCCCAGGGGAAGAGTCGTGACAATAGCTCTCCAATGCACTAGGTAACATGATGTAAGTAAAAATTAAGGTTTATCCTAATATATTTAGGGAATATACTATGATGGGTATTCCAAAACGTAACCATGAAGGTGACTCCCTATGTGGCTGTGAAATCTACAATGTAAGTATGTTATGGATGACATAAGTTTCCTTTATTATTTATGATTTCAATGAGTTATTCATTAATATTATGATTTCATGAGGTATGTTAAATAGCATATGTTTTACGAGTGAAAAGTATGAAGTTGCTGATTTTCATGTATTCATGGATTAATGTTTATTTTTCCTTATTTTATAAACCTTCATGATATTTTTATACTCATCCCATGTTTTTGAAATGTTTTCATAGGGTATAAGGAAGGGTAGGATAAAATAATAATTCAATAAGATTTTTATCTAGAAATTAATTCTTGTTTTATTTATTGTGTTTTTTTATTGTTAAAAAAATTTGGATAGAATAGAAGTGTCTACCTAGTAATATTTGAGATGTAATGTATTAATAATGGCCCAATTCCTTAAAAATATAAACCTAAAACTATCCTCAATGTGCATTAAAGTCAAATTATTGAATTATATCAATTTTATGTTATGTTTTAAGGATGGGGACTTATAGTTGGTATCAGAGGTTAGTTTAGATAACTTTAAGGATTGTGATATTGTTAATAGAATATCCATAAATTATTTTTACTTTATGGTAAAATTGAAATAAATTTTAATATTACCATGTTTCTTTATCTATGATTTGTATTTTTAGAATGGTTTCTACAGAAGAAATAGGCTGGTTGCACTGGGATGACATCCAGAGGAAAACAACCTTCCAATTGAGCAACGTGAGATGGTTGGAATCGAAACTGAACAATTTTTTGTAGTGATGGGGAAGTGGAATCAGGCTATAAATGGAGGTGGTGTCCATGTGTGAGATCACCCAGATAAACCACATAAGAATATGTCCGTAGTGAAGCATTTCATTGGGAAACATCCCCCATAATTTAGAGAATCATCTGACCCTATGCTATCTAAAGTGTGGATTAAAGGACTAGAAAAGATTTTTGATTCCATGGGGTTTTTAGAACATAAAAAGGTTAGTCTTTTTTTTACCAAATTGAAGGTGAATCCGATCAGTAGTGGTAGATGGATAAAAATAAAAGGGATAGTGAGGAGATTTATGATATTGATTGGGATAAATTATAAGGTATGTTTCTTGAGAAATATTTTCCTACGGCAGTTTAACATAGAATGGAAAACAATTTTTGGAATTGAGGTAGAAGGATGACTCAGTGACTACTTATGAAGAAAAATTCACTCGACTATCATGGTATGCTCTGAATTTCATAAGTGATCTTGATAATAAAATCAATAGTTTTTACTCAGGATTATAGCCAAAGTATCGAAGTGAATTATCTTTTCATGAGTTCAAAAGTTAAGAAAAACTTATTCGATGTGGAGAGAAGGTGGAAATGGTATTTTCTGATGATTATGTGTTCTTTGAAAAATAATAAAATAAGTGGTCGAGGTGGAAAATGAAGGGGAATAACTCTTCAAAAAAAATGGTAAGAAACATAAGTTTATAATTTGTGAAAATTTTGGTAAAAAGCACACTGGGAAATGCCTTTTGAATTATGTTATGTCCTTTAGATGTGGTAAAATGGGACATAAGGCTTGGAATTTCACTGAAAATTATCATAGTAGTGGTAATAAAAATATGATTTATCATTGTTAAATTGTTTTAATTGAAACGATATGAGTCATTATGAAAATGAGTGTTTGATGAAGAACTCAAATGATGGAATGAAGTTGGACTATAAGCAGAAAGGGGTGGTGAAATCCTTCAGTAGATTTTGGGTCATCAAATAAAGTAGTATCAAGTATATTTTTTGTTTATTCAGATTAGTCCAATGTGTTCTTTGACTCCGATTCTACACATTCTTTCATTTAGGATATATTTTCTAGTAAATTTGGAATTCTATCTCAAGAAATGAATCCTAAACTTATAGTAAAAACACCTGGGGTAAAATTTGAGACAAAAACAAATTATAAAAATCTTTATATCCTTATCTATGGACAGAATCTACCTTCAAACCTTGTTTTTTTCCTTTGGTAGAGTTTGATGTTATTTTGTGTATAGATTGGATTTATGTTTATCATGCTAAGATTGACTGTAGATATAAAGAGGTTTCTTTTCTGAAAGAAGTTCAGTTTGTGTACAAGAATGAACCCTTACCATTGATAACATATTATTAAGCTGAGAAACATGTAAAAGATGGAAGTGAATGTTACCAAGAATATATTGTTGAAAACAAAGGAACTATTCAGATTAATGATGTGCCATTTGTAAATGAGTATCTTGATGTTTTTCGTGATGATTTTCTAGGTATAATACCATATCATGAATTTGAATCTACTATTGAATTGATTCTTGATGATAATCCAATTTCAAAACCCCCTTATTTAATGGCTCAAAATGAACTTTTAGAGTTTAAGATGCAATTTAAAGACTTAATACACTACTACAAGAACGGGAAAGGGAAGCGCTGCCCTTTTATCTCCGCTAAAAAAAGCACTTATAAAGGGGGCCTTTATCGATGCAAAAAAAAGCGCTGATAAAGGGGAACTTTTAACAGCACTAAAAAAATCACTGTTAAAAGTGACCCTTTATCAGCACGTTTTTTAGGGCAAATAAAGGCCCCCCTTTATCAGCACTTTTTTTAATGCTGATAAAGGGGACCCCTTTATCAGCGCTTCTTTTAATAGCGCTGATAAAGGGGGGATTTAACAGAGCATTATCCTATCGGTGATAAACTTTATGTTTCAAAAAAAAAGACGAAAAATAAAATATTGTTATATAAGTATATTTATATTGATATAAATATAATAAATATTTTTTAAATAGGATTTAGATAAGTATAAATAGACTGTTACATTTAATATAAAAGAAATTTAGTGAAAATGGATTTAAAATATTTTAAAAAATATTATTAATTAATAATTTGCTATGTATTATTGATTAAAATTCATTTAATAATTATTTGACGACACGAAAAATCAAAAAAATCAATAAAATAGCTAAAATAAGTTGAAAATGTAACTCAAACATCAATCGGCTATAACTTTTTATCTGGGTGTCTGTTTAAGCTCTACATCATATAATATCGAAGCCTGCAATAAGATCTACATGCTAATGACCCAAGCAAAGCTTTTGTCACATTTTTTGAGGCCAAAAAAGTCCCAGAAGGCCTCAAGAACTGAGTTTTTAGTCGGGATACCACGATTTGTTAACATTCAAACAAGTATAACTACTGATCTGGATGTCCTTTAGGCCTATACCATATATCATATCAAAGATTGTTTCATTTTATTCGATTTGACTTGTTGTGGGGTTGAATGGGGTTCTGTATTATAAATTATGGTCGTTTTTACATTATATGGGTTTTCAAATACACATATATATGTATTTATTTGTAAATATGTATGTGTCTGCGTGTGTGTGTGTCTGTGTGTGTGTGTGTTGTATATATGTATTTATGTATTTATTTATTTATAAACACACATAAAAAACATATTTCATAAATGTATTTAAAACTAATATTATAAGTATATATTAATATACAAATAAATATACGGATAAAAAATTATAACTAAAAATATATATATAAATAAAAATAAATATATATTAATATACGAATGAATATATATATACTAATATATGAATAAATATATTTATATTAATATTAATCTATATCAATATACGAATAAATATAACTATATATATATAGATATATCATTAAATAGAGATAAAAATGAAATGGATCAGTGGTAAAGGTGACGCCGCAAAAGGGGGAGGTTGTGAATTCGAGTTCGAGAGGAAGCAAAGGGGTGTGCGCGTATGAGGATGTGCAGGAAGGGAAATTCGTGGGAGAGTGTGAGGGGGGTCCACCTAGTGCTGATAGGGGGGGTCAAGAACTGATAAAATCCCCCCCCCCCATAATATATTTTTATTTTTATTTTTTTAAATTTTTTTTGGACTTTTATCGGTGCTTTTTAAAAGCGTTGAAAAAAGCCCCTTTTATCAGCACTAAAGACAAGTGATGATAAAATGGTCTTTTATCATTGCTTTTTTAGCAATGATAAAAGTGGCTTTTATCAGCGCTTTTCGGAGCACTAATAAAACGGATCCCTTATATCCTCTCCTCTATTAGTAGCACTTTTTAGCACTGTTAATCGACTTTTCTAGCGCTGATAAAGGCCATATTTTTAGTAGTGTTAGATAAATGTTTCATTCGACCTAGCACATCCCCATGGGGTTCTCTTGTATTACTTGTTAAAAAATATGGTTTAATGATACATTTCATTGATTTTAAATCCTTTAATAACATCAATGTTAAGAACATGTTTCCTTTTCCTCATATCAATGATTTATTTGATCGGCTCCAAGGAGCTTAGTAGTTTTCAGATATTAACACAAGGTCAGGGTTCCATCAGTTGAAATAAAGGAATAATGAATTCCAAAGACTGTGTTTCATACTAGATATGGCCTTTATGAATTTTTAGTTATGCTATTTGGGTTAACCAATACACCTGTTGTATTCATGGATCTTATGAATAGAATTTTTCATGAGTTCTTGGACCAATTTTTGGTTGTGCTGATTGATGATGTTTTAGTATATTCTAAAAAAAAGAGGATCACTAAAGTAATTTAAGGTTTTCCTTTTAACATATAAAATAATAGAAAATGTATGGGAAATTTAGAAATTATGATTTTGGGTTACGACAAATTTCATTCCATAGTCACATTTCTAAAAATGGAATAACGGTTGATCCGGCTAAAACAAAAATAATTGAAGAATTTCCAAGACCCAAAAACATATGAAATATTCAAAGTTGTCTTGGTTTTGGAATTTATTGCGGGAGGATTGTTGAAAATTTTGTATTTTTATCTATCCCACTAACTAAGTTAACTCGAAAAGCTATTAAGATCATTTGGGAAAAATAATGTGATGAATTTTTTCAGGAATTGAAAAAAAAAGATTTGGAAATGCTCTAGTTTTGGAACTACCTTTTATAAATGGTGACTATTTTATCTATAGTTATTCTTCATTGAAAGGACATAGTCGTTTATTAATGTAGAATGATCAAGTAATTTCTTATGCATCACATTAAGTGAAAACTCAAGAGTAAAATTACCAAACACATGATTCAGAATTAGCTGATGTTGTTTTTGCTTTAAAAATTTGAAGGCATCATCTATATTGAGTAAAATTTGAAATATATACAGACCATAAAGGTTTAATGTATATATTTACTAATAAATAATTGAACATCAGACAGAGAAGATGTCTGTAATTTGTCAAGGATTATGATTGAACGATTCATTATCATCCTAGAAAATTAAACAATGTGGTTGATGCTATGAGTCAGAAAAGTAATACTAAATTAACAATGTTACGTTTGGAACCTGACCTTTGATTAATGATTTGATGAAATTTGGCATTGAATCTTTTGGTGCAGAAAATTCCTCTGTTTTTTCAGGTTTTAGTGAAATCGTCTCTAGCAGACAGAATAAAGCAAGAGCAGAAGGAAGATAGTGAGTTGCAGGAAAAGGAAGAATTGGTTTATAAGGAAAAGTTACTTGAATTTAACATTGATAAAAATTTTGGTTTGTCGTTAGGAAAGAGATTATGTGTGCCTTATGATTCACAGTTAATGAAATAGTTATTGTGTGAAGCTCATTTTTCTTATTTTTCAGTTTATCCTAGTAGTAATATGATTTACAATGATCTATAAGAGTATTACGGGTGGGATGGAATGAAAATAGATATTGCTGAATTTACTATGAAGTGTTTGACTTGTCTGAAGGTTAAATCATAATGATAATTTCCAAAGGGGGTGCTTCACCCTTTTCCAGCACCATAGTGGAAAAGTGATAATATATCCATGGACTTCATTGTGGGATTACCGAAAATATCTCAACTTAATAATGCAATCTGGGATATTACTGATCGATTGACTAAATCTAATAATTTTCTTACTATTGGAGATACACATTCTCTATATCAAATTTCTCTACTATATATTAAATATATAGTCAGGTTACATGGATTTCCCCTATCCATTTTATCTAATCATGTTCCCAGGTTCACTTCATTCTTCTGGAAAGGCGTTTAGATGTCATTGGGTACTGAATTAAATTTTATTATATCTTTTCATCCTCAATCAGATGGGTATTTAGAAGAAAAAAAATCAGACCGTAGAGGATATGTTATATGTTTGTTCAATGGATTAATAGGGAAGTTGGGATCAACATCTATCTTTGGTTGAGTTTTCTTATAATAACAGTTTTGATTCCAGTATATAGATGGCACCATTTGAATCATTATAAGGAAAACGGTGTCGAACTCTAGATTTTTGGGATGAAGTAGGTGAAAGGAAGTTGATGGGACCGAAATTGGTAGAAGAGATGGCTGAAAATGATTAGTTGATTCTGAAGCACATGAGGACAACTGAGAGCATGCAGAAAAGTTATATGGACAACTATAAGAATGATATTCCTTTTGAGGTATGTGATCATATCTTTCTAAAAGTTTTTATATGGAAAAGTGTGATTCTTTTTTGCAAGAAGGGAAAGCTGAGTCCGATGTTCATTGGACCCTATGAAATCCGGGAGAAAGTTGGATAAGTTTCCTACAGGGTGGATTTACTCCATTTTTATCCCAGATACACAATTTTTTTCATGTGTCAATGTTGATAAAGTATATGTCAGATCCATATTTAGTTTTGAGTCTACAGGTAGTCCAGTTTGAAGAGAATCTTTCTTAGGAGGAACAGCCAATACAAATTCTTGGCTATAGAGAGAAAGTATTGTGGAATAAGTAAATTCATCAGGTAAAGGATTTATGGAAAATCTATATGGTTGAAGAAGCAACATGGGAATATAAAAATTATATCAGGGATAAATACGCCCACTTATTTAATCACTGAATATAATTATGAGGACACAATTTCAAAAAGGGGAATGATGCAACATCCATGGTATTTGTAGAATAATACATTTTCATATCTATTAATATTTTTAAATTTAATATTAATTTTACTTTAATGGGGACACTATGTATGATAGCATACATAACACACAACAATGGGTTTCTCCAAAATTTTACCTTGCACACAACACTAAGTAATACTGAAAAATAATACAATAATAATATTATTTTGTTAAATGGTAGTTAATGCGTAGCCATAGTATTTGTGGGATTGAACAAAATTAAATATATTATGATTTTACATATTTTTTCAATTTCTTTACATTTATCCAATGAATTTTAGAGGCTTAAAATGAGAATAAATCAAATTTTATTCATATTATAGTCTAATATTTTTAAAACATAATTTTATGACCTTTTAATGGAGAACCATTTTTAAATCTAGCTTTTCTCACTTTTATATTTACTATTTTACAAAATAAACTTCTTATTTAGAAGCGGGACTTCAAAATTTACTTTGGATAATTTTTTGGTAATTTTTTGATAAAGTTCATTTTTTAATGAATTGTAAAAAATACTACATTTAAAGTCAAAACTATCTTTCCATATAATTTATTTATATAGTTAGATTATATTTTTTATTATTTTAAAGTGTTATTATATTATGTTTTTATAATTTAATTTAATTTTTCTCATTGTTAGAAATCTTACATTTAAATTGGATATAAACACTTGTCATGCTTTTGATAGTTTTTATTTCACAAAAACCCACTTTCTGGTTTTGACAACGGGAATTAATTTTAAAAATAATTAATGAAAATTCTATTTTTTGTATTTAGAAAACTGGATTCCATATTTAGAATCAAAAGTATCAAATTTTGTGAAAAGTCACCTTTTATTTTTGGATATTATGAGTAGTAATTTCAGAAATTATGTTCATTCACCACAGTTAATTTGTAAATTTAGGTAAATAAAGCTAAAAATTATATTATAATAATATAAAACTACTCTAACACATTTATTAATCTTATTTTATACATCATGGGAGACTAAAACAATTCTCGGTCCGAACTTTTGTAATTTGGGAGTCACTTGGGTGTGGAAATGACATGTTATAATAATTAGTTAAAGTAAAGGAAAATATAACATAAACATGTTTCCTTTAACTAAAAAATTTTAAGGTGGGATTATATAAGTGATAAATTTGACTATAAATATTAGTTATAAATCTAAAAATATTTCCAACATCATGGTATTTTATTTATAATTTTTAGAGAGTAAATAAATAAATTTAATTATGATACAATGATGATACAGTGATTGCTTCATTAATTAAGGATTCAAATAAATGATATTATAAATATTATTATAAATTTAATTTGAAAATTTTGAATCCATAAAATAATTTTAGCGATGATTATTACATATTACCAATTATTTAATTCTTTTTTAAAGAATCAAGTACTTGTGACTTTAAAAATAATTCAATTACTAAATAGTGTCAAAATTGACATAAATGGGTTTTTAAAACAAATATTATTTTATTAATTGATATAATAGTCATAAAAATATAATATTAGGCCAAATAACTTATATAATGTTATAAATTTCATTAATTATCCACTTATGATTCCATGGTCATTTTATAGCAACTATAGTAACCATATATTGTGAAAATACTAGACGACATAGTAAGAGTCAATGTTTTTAAGTAAGGGTCAAAGCTAAAATATATGGTTAAATTGGTGACGTAAAATTGTATAAAACCTATTTTAGAGGTTTTATACCCATACACATCTTATCTTCTAAATATATTACTTTTTAACTATTATAACTTGAAAATAATTTTTTAATAAAATAATATTTCAACCCTTCCCTAAAGTGCCCCTCCACCCTCTTATAAAAGTCCGCCACCTCTAGCCACATACTCACACCTATCAATCCACTTGTCACATCCAAAATATACTAAAATAGTCTCCCAAAATCACTCCTTTTATCCTAGAGGCCACACTTTGGGAATAAATCCATCCTACGGAGACCTTTTGTGAAAATGATAAGGAGGTACTCGAAAATGAAGTATTTTTTATCACCTCTTTCAAAATTATTTTATTCTTCTACTTTTTATTATTATGTAATTTCCATTATATAGTAATACATCTAGTATCTTATACATTATGATAAGTTATTCTAATTATTGTACAGCCTTATACCTCCTTTCATCCATCCTATGAATAACAATATCACTATGTGTGTGTACGAACGACTTATTATCTCCACATTGTGGTGTAATTTGTTATTCAATAATACTTAATTTGGATGGGTATAATTTTGATTATAATGGATTTAAATAAGGAACGTAATATGATAATTATTTTATATAATTAATATACAATCCAATTCTATATTTTTTAACCATTAAGTGAATGATATCGTCGCTCGTGCGTACGTACGACCTACTGTCTCCACGATGTAGTGTGATTCATTCTACGTGATCTTCATTAAAGCATGATTATATACATAAATAGAATTAATAAATATTATATATATTATATTTATATTGAATCTATTATTCTATAATTTTTATTTACAACATACCTTTATGCTTTTCATAATGTGTAAATATGATAATTTCATTTGAGGAAGTGTAGACTACCACCCCGTCAAAGTGGTGTGAATCATTCATGTGATACATGGAATGTATAAAGGATAGAGTTAATGAAACTATGTAACATATATAACATAGATATTATACTGTAATTATAATATACCTATTAATCATTTAGTTTTTATTCTTTAATGTGACAATGAAATGAAAGTATCATCCATGCGTATGTACTACCTATCGTCTCCTTGAATGGTGCATTTAATTTATTATCAACATTTGTTATAGAATATTATAAATACATATATATGGGATATATATGATATTAAAATCAGGAATATTATTCTGGGGATTATGTACTTATGAACACATGGACTAGTGACAACATACCATAACCATTTTTGACTTAAGAACCGATTATCGACAAAACATTAGACATGAACTCAAATAATTAACTAATTACTATAACATGATCATAAGAAATGTAATGGTTATAATAAAAATGAAAAAAAAATCAAGTATAAATTAACATAAGTTTATTGTTCAGGAAGATGAATAACGAATGAGACAAGTCGGACTCGAGGTAAGAGACTTTGTCTCAATCTCGTTTCATCGAGGCATGTTTTGATTTATATAAGACCTTCTTGTATATGGTGTATAATCAACCCCTTTTACATTTATTTGATTCAATGGTTTTCAAAAGGAATATTTTTTATGAATTGTTTTACTAGTCAACAAAATAATGGTTTCTTTTTAACGTATGTGGCGGCAATGACCTTTCCGCCACCGTGATCATTATTTGATATTTAGATTCCTCTACCACACGTAATGTTTTTAAAAAGAAAAATAAATACCATAATACTTTTTAGGTATTTTATTATTGAAATTGGTTTTGATAATGTATTTATTATATCAATATCTTGATATGATGTCTTATGATTGCAATTTGTAAATAATAATTTTCCTTTATACTAGCTAAGATGTTATTATTATGTTATGGTTCTTGGGAATGCGTGGGTATATGGGTGATTCAATTATAAGTTGAGATTGGGTGAGCCCGTGATAGATCTCCAATGCATTGGGTAATATAACGAAGGTATACGTTAAGGATTTCCAAAGAGATTTAAGGAATATACTGTTATGGGTATTCCAAAATGTAATGATGATGGTTACACCCTATGAGGCTATAAAATATAAAATGTAAGCATGTAATGGATGCCACAATTTACCTTTAAGATTTATGATTTCTATGAGTTATTTATAAATATTATGATTTCATGGGGTATGTTAAATAGCTTCTGTTTTATGATTGAAAAGTATTATTTCATTGATTTGTATATATTCATGGACTAATGTTTTATTTCCTTATTTTATAACCCTTACTGAGCTCTTTATGTACATCCCATGTTTTTGAAATATTTTCCAAAGGGTATAAATAAGGGTAAGAGAAAGTAATAATTCAAGAAGATTGTTTTCTAGGAAAATAATTCTTGTTTTATTTAAAGAGTTTTATTATTGTGAAAAAAAATTGGATAGAAGGGAAGTGTCTACTTTGTAATATTTAGGTTTTAATGTATTAATAATGCCATAATTACTTAAAACCCTAAACCTGAAAAGATCCTCAATCTAAATGAAATTTATTTTATTTACATATCTAAATATTATGTATTGTTTAAAGGTTTGGACCTTATATAGACATAAATCAATTGTCCAGAATAATATAGTTCCCTTTAAATAATTGAATGAATTATCTGTCCATGGAACAGTATGGTAGTACTTAATTTCACCTAATTAAAGTGAATTTAATTGATACACAAATGAAAACATACATCTTCTCTCTTCAAAAACATAACTGGAGCACCCCAAAGTGACACACAAGGCCAAAAAAATGCAACTACATAGATCATCAACTTGAATCCACATCTCTCACAATTCGAAAGGATTCATCCAATACATGGAAAATGATATCATAGAAACACTTATTTGAAACTCCATCCTAAAATCAATCTCATGTTGAAATGGTAGGTTCTTAATTAATTTCATAATGATGTCAGGGTATTAATTTCTAACCTTGGGAAACACCAACGACAAATCATCCATTGTAATCAACGTTATCCCAGCCGTCAAGGAAGATAGGGACTGAACATGAATTCAACCCATCCAAGGGTCTATCTCAATAATAGTACTCTCTATCATAATCATATAATATAATGCATCCATAATATCATACACTTAATGTGCCCAATACATTACAAGTATTAAGTTGTATAGATATATCAATAAACATAAAAAATATCTCCATGAGTGATTCTCCACTAACATCATCTCACTATCAATATAAATATCATACAATCTAGTTCAAACACCAAATAGTGTATTCAATGATAAGTTAACTAAAAGTATCTCTACCTCAACTCTTAGATCATAGAATTGGGAGAGTGCCATAGAGGGAGTATATTATAAATCAATAAAATCATTTACCCTAGAAAAATAAATGCATATAATGACTTATATTAAGTTTGGATCACCTAGTACTAGAAACTATAAAGAATGAATTTGATCATGTATGTCTATACAAACACTCTAGATCTGTTGGAAAACAACACTAAGGATATACTCTTTTCACTATGACTAGGGATGAGGGGAATAATGGGTCCATCCTCCACCAGACTCATTCCCTCTCCACTAAATTAAAGCTAGAGAACACTACAATAGCTACCTTGAAGGACAATACAGGAATGAATATTCCTAAAAATGGTCTCAAAATCTATATTTACTGATGAATAAGGTTTGATACTCAAGATTATAATTTCTATGACCTATTCAAGAAAAATACACATTTGATCTGTTGTAAGGGGTTTGAGAATTTGTATCACTAGTGAATTGGGACGAATAAGTCTGGAAGTGACTCCCAATTTCTGGGATTTTATTTGACCAAGAAACTGAGAACTTATGGAAATATCTCTACTCCATGAATATTCCTGAAGACACTCCTCATATGATGGATCAATTCTATCCAGTATCCTATCGATGACCTCTTCATCCACCAACTGTAACACCCCAGGTAAATAAATAATATGAAATTTTCATATTTGTTTATATTTGTGAATAAAATATTAATATGACTTTAAAGGGGACGCTATGCTCGATGGCGTACCCAACACGCAACAACGAGTTTCATGGGAATCTTACGTTGCACTCTAATAATAAAATAATATTATCTTAAATGGTAGTTAACATGTAGCCGTTGTATTGGTGGGAATGGGTAGAAATAACTAAAATATTATTATATATGTTTTTTAAATGTTTTTACATTTATCCAATAAAATATAAAGGCTTAAAATACGGAAAGAATTCAATTTTAGGCTTTTATACCCTAATTTTCACTAAAGGTTCACTTATCGTCTTTTGATGGAAAACTCTCATTAAATATAGTTTTGATCACTCTTATACATTCTTTTGGACCAAATAAAACTCTTCTTTAGAATCGGGACATCAAATTTTACTTTCTGTAAATTTTTGGTATTTTTCTGGTAAAGTTCATTTTTTAATGAATAGTGTAAAATGTTGTATTTTAATTCAAAACCTCTTTTTAATATAATTTATTTATATGATTAGATTATCTTTTGAATTGGTTTTAAAGTGAAATTTGAATATATTTTTACCATTAAATCCAATCATGGTCGTTGGAATTAATTTCACTTTGAAATCGGACATAAACTAGTGTCAATCTTTTGATACTTATTATTTCATAAAAACACGCTATTTGTTATGATAGCGGAAATTAATTATTAAATTACTTAATTTGACTTATATTTTTTGAATTTTTTAAAATAGAATTCATTTTTGAATTCGGAATATCAAATATAGCTTAGGGTGAATTTTTGGTATTTTTCTGAAAAACTTCAATTTTTGATGAATAGTGAAACCACTAAGTGGTACTTATAAAAACTGATTTTTCATTTAAATAAAATTTTACCACTTCTGTGTTTTGAATTTCAAAAATCCGACATACATGGTTGTAATTAAGAAGTAAAATGTGGTTCAATGAGATTAAAATAATTTTTTGGTGAATAGTAACTTATTAAGTTTTTAATCGCGATTAGAGGTAATTAGTGCACTTTAAGGCATAAGTGTTATTATAATAAAATGAAAATACCTTGACACATGTCCTACCCTTATTGGATGTGTCATGGCCGACCAAGACAAGCCAGGGGTCAACTTGGGGACCCCATAGAGCCACATTGGTTGGGAAATGACATAAATAACTTTTTATTTAATGTTAAAGTAAAAATGACACACACATGAGATGTTTTACTAAAACAATTTTTACATGGAGTTATACAAGTCATATTTTTGACTATAAATATTCATTATAAATCTAAAAAGATTTACTACATCATAGTATTTATTTATAATTTTTTGACATTAATTAAATTAAATTATATATGACATCATGATGATGCAGCGATGACCTCATTATTTAATGATTTAAATAAAATGGAAAGATAATGTAATATCTAAGACCTACACATGTACAAAGCCTATTGGACGAGTGGATTTCGAAACCTTATCACCTTATCCTCGAAATACATCAATGTGGGACCTTTAAAATCCGAAACTCTTTTGAAAATAAAGTAACATTTTGTAAATTTACAAGAGTGCCCCTCCTCTTCTCTTATAAAAGGCCCCCACATCTACCTCCTTACCCACAGTCCCAAAGCCTTTGGCTTGGCCAACACCAGCCCATTTTGTCTCTCCACTTCCCTCTATTACTCCTTGAAGCCTCACTTTGGGCAGAAGTCTTCCCAAGGAAGCCTTTGAGCTCAAACCAAAGGGAGTTACCCGATTTTAAGGTAATGTGTTCACTTGAATCCTTTTGTTTTATTTTGCCTCTCCAACCACCTAAACTCTTTTTATTCATTTCTATTGTAACAACTCCAGTATCTCCAATATACTATCATGTTTTTATAATAAGGATTCGAGCTACACTTACACACACCTACATCTAATGGTTAAAGAACATACTGTTTCCGTGGATGGCGAATTTCTTCCTCGCGAAACGATGATTGTTCAACAATCATATAACACCTTAAAAGGTGGCCATTAAGATGTCACTATATTTATATATGATATATAATATTTTTATGTTTTACTTAAGCTTCTGTATTTTTCATTTGTGGCTTACCTTTATGGCTTCCATTATGGGTATACGCGATATCTTCATTTTAGGAAGTGCGGACTACCGCCCCCTCAAAGTGATGTGATTCGTTAATGCCATACGTTGGACGTATAAAGGATGAATTTAATGTTAGTATATATGATTTTATACTGGAATTATAATATACCACTATATCATTATTATTTCTTTCCATTAAAGTATGAGATAGAAATGAAAGTAGCGTTCATGCGTACGTATGGCTTACCGTCTCCATGAACGATGCATTTCATTTCTTATCCCCAAATGTAATGTAATATTAAATGTACATGTATATAATGGATATATATAATGAATGATACATCTAAATGATGAATATGATTCTGTAATTAAAATATACATACATTTATTTTAGTTTTAATTCCATTAATATGACAAAGAAATGAAAGTAGCGTTCATGCGTACGTACGGCTTACCGTCTCCATGAACGATGGATTTCATTTCTTACCTCTAAATGATTATGTAATATTATAAATACATTTATATGCTGGATATATATGATATATATGCTATCCAAATCCGGAATGTCATTCTTGATATAAAGAACCTTTGACCACACGAACAACATGTAGGTGTAAGAAGTCCATTTTCGACTTAAGAACCAAATATCGACAAAACAATCATTAATAACTTAAATGGTTACATAATGTTTATAACATGGAAATAAGTGATATAAAAGGAATAATGAACTTTAAAAAAGTTCTTAATCAAGTAGAAATTAACTCATGTTTATTATTCAGGACGTTAAAGAATGATCGAGTCAAGTCGGACGCGAGGTAAGGGACTTCGTCTCAATCTCCTTTCAATGAGGCATATTTCGTTTTATACACAACTTTTTTTTATATGGTGTATAAACCCCTTGGAATATTACTTTTATACAAAAGGAATCTTTTTCTATGAATCGTTTTACAAAACGACAAAAAGGAATGTTTTTTTAACGTACGCGGTGACAATGACCTTTTCCGCCGCCGTGAGTAATATTTGGTCGTTGCCTTCCTCAACAAGCCGTAATGTTTTTAAAATAAAATAAATACCATATACTCTTTTATGTATTTTGGTATTGAAAATGGTTTTGATAAAGTATTATATTATGATATATTGTGATTGAAATGTGGAAATGTTATCATTCCTTTATATTGGTTTTATGTTTTATGATTTTATTTTGGTACTTGGACATTTGACGGGTGGTTACGTGATAAACCATATGACGGGTGGTGTCGTGAATACCAGGATGGTTGGTTACGTTATAACCTCCAATGCATTGGGTATGGAAGTCGGCCGTATGGATATTCCATTAAGTATGTATGGAAATTGGCTGTATGGCTATTCCATTAAGTGATATGTGTGGAAGTCGACCGTATGGTTATTCCACTTAAGTATGTTTATGTCCCATGTTACCATTATATATGTTATGTGTTATTTATATGGGTTTTATGGTAATACATTGGTTACAAAAAGGTAAGTAATGATATTTTATTCAGTGAAGAGTTTTTTTCTACTTCATAAAGGTGAAGGTATTACTTTGATAAAGTATACATGGTTTACTTGATGTTTGAAAAAATAACAGTTTTAATTCTTTGTGTATACCTTACTGAGCTTTTTATGCTCATCCCAAGTTTTAGAAATGTTTTTCACAGGTCAAGGGAAAGGTACATGATGTGATGATAGTGTCAAGGATGTGTCAAGAAAGAATCCATGTTTTATTTTAAATATGTTTCCGTTGATGGGAAGAATGAATATTGTCTTTTATGTAACCACTTTGTTTAAATGTGGAATGTAATGCAAGTTTTATGACCTAATTCTCTAAAACTCTAAACCTGAAAAGATCCTCAATGTGTAGTCTTGTAATAACTCAAGATTAAGTAAGGTTTAAGGTTGGGGCCTTATAGTTGGTATCAAAGGTCAGTTTAGATAACATTAGAGGTAAGGGTATTCTTTAAGCATAAGTGAAATTACCATAATGGTTAGGATTTTAGAAAGAGTCCTAGTTTTAGATAAAGTGAATGAGTAAGAATATGTTAGTTCTTATCTTCCTCATTAGTATATGATGTTTTTTTGATATACTCACACTGACCTTTTTGGTTTTAGTAAATAGATGGATCTAGAAGGAACCAAAGTAACAGTGGATGTGAAGGAAATTGTGACAGTTTTTTGAGCAAGCAACTGAATGATATGGGAGCTGCAATGAGAACTCTTGTGATTATCCTCAACCAACTATCTAGAGTCATGATTGACCACCTAAACCTTGGTTATTTCTCTAAGGAATCATATATGCGAGAAACAAATCCCTACGGAAGTACAGGTAATAATCATAAAGGTAAGTGTGTTCAAAAACCTATGTGTCAAAGATGTGGAAAGAAACACCTAGGAAAATGTTTCAAAGGGACAGAAATATGCTATAGATGTGGAAATGAAGGTCATAAAGCAAGAACCTGCCGTGGAAAAAGGAAGCATCCAGTTGACTCGAGGAAAGGGAATGAAGTTCTTTCTGAGGGATCAATTGAATGTTTTAAATTTGGTGTGCAGGGTCATTATGCAAACACATGTCCTAGAAGAAGTTTCGTGAATGGGGTCACCAAGAGCGTACAAATGTTCGTTTACCAATACCTAATTCCATTCCAATTGAGGATGAAGAAACTGACAATGACCCATCAAAGGTATGTATTATTTCATTACTATTGTTTTCCTATTTTGGAATATTAGGATATGATTCATGATTTTGTTTGTAAGAAAGAGGTATTTCGGAATAAGTTGGGAAGGAATGGTTAATGGATCATGAAGAATGTTGAATGAGTAAGATGTCAACATATAAGGGCTTCAAGAGTTATGGTGAAATTCTTAAGAGTATTAAGTCTCTTTTGATGATGTGGTTACATTAGAAGACTTTTTATATTATGTGTAACCCTGATGTTTAATATAGGCAAATTTTATTCAAGGAATAGTTATATTTTCTTTTGTGGACATAGTTATAAAGAACCATTTGGGTTTATATGATCCTTACTTTTGAGGTAATTATGGGTTACTATATGTTATGATTGAAGTGAAAGGCATGAGATAAAATTGAGGTTAAATTATGTTATGGTTATTTTTAATGATTTTATCCCTTTTGGGGAATAATTTAAGAATTATATAGTTTTGGAAAAAGGACAACACGCAGACCGTGTGACAACCCGTCGCGTCAGAAAAAGCTGCGGGAATCGAACCCACAACCAAAGTGCGATTGGTATTTATCGCCTACCATTGGACTACGTGAAGTCCTTGGTTAGTTTGACTGATTATTTTCAGTTATATGATTTTATTAATTAATAGTAAGTTGATTTTGGGTTATTTATGAAAATGATTAACCTATCATGGAGGATATGTGATTAGGTTAATTACTTTTCAATGTGAGACTTTAGGAGCAACTGATGTTGTTTGAAGATAAATGTTACGATTTAATTTGGAAGACTATGTGACTAAATCCTTCAAATGTTTGGGTTTCAATCTTAGATTGGTTTACTTTGAAGAATTTTTTGGGCAAATTGTTTATCAGATGGTCCTCGTTGAACTTTGGGTTTTGTTGGAAAATTTTTGGAGATTAAGAATAGATTTTATTTTTAATGGGTTATCCTTTTCTGGATTATCTGACCTTGTACTAACCTTTTTGGTTTTGGTTTTGGTTAAATCCTAAAGATATGGGATATATATATTTCTCTTTGGTGGATTAGGTGATTCTATAGAAGTTGATTATAGTACTCTTTATGCGAACAAGTCTCCCTAAATACTCGTCTTTTGGAAAAAAATGTGATTTTGATTAAGGAATCTAGTAAAAGTTGAAAGTCAACATGATAAGTGATTATGTTTCCTTATGAATAAATTCCTAAATAAAAAGTAACTTAAAACAAAAATGTTGTCTATTAACTTTTCCTACTGGGGAATCGAATACCGTTTAACCCATCACAAGTTTGTGATTTTCTTGTGGTTAACTTCCTCCTAAACATGTTTTCTATCACTCTCCATCAGAACATGACCCTATGTTTTCTCCTCCATATCCATGTTTTCATACTTGGAATCCTAGTATGGGTTAACTCGGGTGACCTTTGTACTTATCTTTCTTTATTTTAAAGTGATTGTTTTACCGACTCTTGTTCCGATGTGGGACTTTCAAGGATGTTTCCAAGCTCAATTTTAAAAATTGCGAAGACGCAATTCCCAAAAGGGGGAAAGGATGTAATACCCCAGGTAAATAAAGAATATTACATTTTCATATTTATCCATATTTGTGAAAAAAATATTAATATGAATTTAAAGGGGACGCTATGCTCGATGGCGTACCCAACACGCAACAACGTGTTTCTTGGGAATCTTACGTTGCACTCTAATAATAAAATAATATTATTTTAAATGGTAGTTAACATGTAGCCGTTGTATTGGAGGTAATGGATAGAAATAACTAAAATATGATTATATATGTTTTTTAAATGTTTTTACATTTATCCAATAAAAGATAAAGGCTTAAAATACGGAAAGAATTCAATTTTCGGCTTTTATACCCTAATTTTTACTAAAGGTTCACTTATCGCCTTTTGATGGAGAACTATCATTAAATATAGTTTTGATCACTCATATACATTCTTTTGGACCAAATGAAACTCTTCTTTAGAATCGGGACATCAAATTTTACTTTGTGTAAATTTTTGGTATTTTTCCGATAAAGTTCATTCTTTAATGAATAATGTAAAATGTTGTATTTTAATTCAAAACCTATTTTTAATCTAATTTATTTATATGATTAGGTTATCTTTTGAATTGGTTTTGAAGTGAAATTTGAATATATTTTTACCATTAATTCCAATAGTGGTCGTTGGAATTAATTTCACTTTGAAATCGGACTTAAACTAGTGTCAATTTTTTGATACTTATTGTTTCATAAAAACACGCTATTTGTTATGACAGTGGGAATTAATTATTAAATTAATTAATTTGACTTATATGTTTTGAATTTTGTAAAATAGACTTCATTTTTTAATTCGGAATATCAAATATAGCTTAGGGTGAATTTTTGGTATTTTTCTGAAAAACTTCCATTTTTGATGAATAGTGAAACCACTAAGTGGTACTTATAAAAACTGATTTTTCGTTTAAATAAAATTTTACCACTTCTGTGTTTTGAATTTCAAAAATCTGACATACATGGTTGTCATTAAGAAGTAAAATGTGGTTCAATGAGATTAAAATAATTTTTTGGTGAATAGTAACTTATTAAGTTTTTAATCGCGATTAGAGGTAATTAGTGCAATTTAAGGCATAAATGATATTATAATAAAATGAGAATACCTTGACACATGTCCTACACTTATTTTATGTGTCATGGCAGACAAATACAAGCCATGGGTCAACTTGGGGACCCCATGGAGCCACTTTGGTTGGGAAATGACATAAATAACTTTTTATTTAATGTTAAAGTAAAAATGACACACACATGAGATGTTTTACTAAAACAATTTTTACATAGAGTTATACAAGTCACATTTTTGACTATAAATATTCATTAGAAATATAAAAAGATTTACTACATCATATTATTATTTTTTATAATTTTTTGACATTAATTAAATTAAATTATATATGACATCATGATGATGCAGTGATGACCTCATTATTTAACGATTTAAATAAAATCAAAATATAATGTAATATCTAAGACCTACACATGTCCAAAGCCTATTTTATGAGTGGATTTTGAACCCTTATCACCTTATCCTAGAAATACATCAATGTGGGACCTTTAAAATCCGAAACTCGTTTGAAAATAAAGTAACATTTTGTAATTTTACAAGAGTGCCCCTCCTCTTCTCTTATAAAAGGCCCCCACCTCTACCTCCTTACCCACACTCCCAAAGCCTTTGGTTAGGCCAACCCCTACCCATTTTGTCTCTCCACTTCCCTATATTAAACCTTGAAGCCTCACTTTGGGCAGAAGTCTTCCCAAGGAAGCCTTTGAGCTCAAACCAAAGGGAGTTACCCGATTTTAAGGTAATGTGTTCACTTGAGTCCTTTTGTTTTATTTTGCCTCTCCAACCCCCTAAACTCTTTTTATTCATTTATTTTGTAACAACTTGAGTATATTCAATATAATAGGATGTTTTTATAATAAGTATTCAAGATACACTTACACACACCTACATCTAATGGTTAAAGAACATACTATTTCTGTGGATGGCGAATTTCTGCCTCACGAAATGATGATTGTTCAACACTCATATTACACCTTCAAAGGTGGCCATTAAGATGTCACTATATTTATATATGATATATAATATGTTTATGTTTTACTTAAGCTTCTGTATTTTTCATTTGTGTCTTACCTTTATGGCTTCCATTTTGGGTATACGCGATATCTTCATTTTAGGAAGTGCGGACTACCGCCCCCTCAAAGTGATGTGATTCGTTAATGCCATACGTGGGACGTATAAAGGATAGATTTAATGTTATTATATATTATTTTATACTGTAATTATAATATACCTCTATATCATTATTATTTCTTTCCATTAACGTATGAGATAGAAATGAAAGTAGCGTTCATGTGTACGTACAGCTTATCGTCTCCATGAACAGTGCATTTCATTTCTTATCCCCAAATGTAAAGTACTATTAAAAGTACATGAATATAATGGATATATATAATTAATGATACATCTAAATGATGAATATAATTCTGGAATTAAAATATACATACCTTTCATTTAGTTTTAATTCCATTAATATGACAAAGAAATGAAACTAGCGTTCATGCGTACGTACGGCTTACCGTCTCCATGAACGGTGCATTTCATTTCTTACCTCTAAATGACTATTTAATATTAGAAATACATGTATATGATGGATATATATGATATATATGCTATCCAAATCAGTAATTTCATTCTGGATATAAATAACCTTTGACCACACGAACAACATGTAGTTGTAAGAAGTCCATTTTCGACTTAAGAACTAAATATCGACAAAACAAACATTATTAACTTAAATGGTTACATAATGTTTATAACCTGGAAATAAGTGATATAAAAGGAATAATGAACTTTAAAAAAGTTCTTAATCAAGTATAAATTAACTCAAGTTTATTATTCAGGACGTTAATGAACGATCGAGTCATGTCGGACCCGAGGTAAGGGACTTCATCTCAATCTCCTTTAATTGAGGCATATTTCGTTTTCTACACAAATTGTTTTTATACGGTGTATAAACCCCTTTGAATTTTAATTTTATACAAAAGGAATCTTTTTCTATGAAGTGTTTTACAAAACGACAAAAAGGAATGTTTTTTTAACGTACGTGGTGACAACGACCTTTTCCGCCCCCGCGAGTATTATTTGGTCTTTGGCTTCCTCAACAAGCCGTAATGTTTTTAAAATAAAATAAATACCATATAATCTTTTATGTATTTTGGTATTGAAAATGGTTTTGATAAAGGATTCTATTATGATATATTGTGATTGAAATGTGGAAATGTTATCATTCCTTTATATTGGTTTTATGTTTTATGATTTTATTTTGGTACTTGGACATTTGATGGGTGGTTACGTGATAAACCATATGACGAGTGGTGCTGTGAATACCAGGACTGGTGGTTACGTTATAACCTCCAATGCATTGGTTATGGAAGTCGGCCGTATGGCTATTCCATTAAGTATGTATGGAAATTGGCCGTATGGCTATTACATTAAGTGATATGTGTGGAAGTCGACCGTATGGTTATTCCACTTAGGTATGTTTATGTCCCAAGTTACCTTTATATATGTTATGTGTTCTTTATATGGGTTTTATGGTAATCCATTGGTTACAAAAAGGTAAGTAATGATATTTTATTCAGTGAAGAGTTTTTTACTACTTCATGAAGGTGAAGGTATTACTTTGATAAAGTATACATGGTTTACATGATGTTTGAAAAACTAACAGTTTTCATTCTTTGTGTATACCTTACTGAGCTTTTTATGCTCATCCCAAGTTTTTGAAATGTTTTTCACAGGTCAAGGGAAAGGTACATGATGTGATGATATTGTCAAGGATGTGTCAAGAAAGAATCCATGTTTTATTTTAAATATGTTTCCATTGATGGGAAGAATGAATACTGTCTTTTATGTAACCACTTTGTTTAAATGTGGAATGTAATGCAAGTTTCATGACCTAATTCTCTAAAACTCTAAACCTGAAAAGATCCTCAATATGTAATCTTGTAATAACTCAAGATTAAGTAAGTTTTAAGGTTGGGGCCTTATACCAATGGCTCAAGATATGTCAGAAATGTGAATGGGGATACCTAGAGATGGATCTATGGATGCAAATCCTCCTTTATAATGACTCACCCTTGCTACCACAACTAGAATAAGGACTGAAGAATAAAGTACTAGGATCATACACTAGATACTGAATTCTCCAATTCTATAACTCCATTTTAGGAGAGTAAAGATCTCTAGATGATAGGGTTCTCTTATGGTCGACGAAGAAAAATTAACCTAAAATGATCATGAAGCCTCTCTCATGAGAAGGATGACTCCTCACAATCCCAAAGGAATAAACCCCCCATTTTTTAGATACCCCATATAGTATCTTAATAGCTAATAAGATCCCTTTGAGTAAGGATTAATGTGAATTAAATATCTAAATCCTTAAACCAATCCACGGTCTCCCAATCTAAAATGGATCCTTTGTAATTATATAGATTCGGGTGCTGAATCTCTTGAAGCATCTTCCTCTATGTGTCGTTATTCCTGATAACAACTATATAGTGATCTACTGGTATATCCTTTTATACATCCCTAGTAAGTTTCTATGATTATTTCTACCTAGGGTTATGTCTACAAGATAGTAAACTATTAGGGAATCCCTAAACCAAAAATATGGAATATTTAGGTTAAATAATTAATATTTGACCTAATCTCCATTTTTTCCATATTGAAACCCACGTGCAGAAAATGATGATGAAAAATTCATACCTAGGTCTCCACCCTGTATGTAACATCACATACCTAAGAAAATTAGTTATGATTAAGGTCCTCATGTAGGATCATAGGGGACCCTAAAATTCTATGTCCTAGCAGAACTCCACTTCTTAGATCTTGGTAGAATTCCAATAAATATTGTTTCCCTACCATCCCATTCAATTATCATATATGTCTATCCCCAAGAATCATCCAATCTATCAATAATCAGACCTAATACTACTCTCTCATGACCCCCCCCCCCCCAGTGCACATCTTGTGATGATTGTGAAGATGGGAATGACCCCTCTATATTTCCTCTAAAAGGCCACAGATTGTCTACCAGGATTGAGGGTATTTAACTCATATAAATAGGAGGCATTTCCCACAATATAAAGATTTTAAGGATAATAGATATGATCTACTAACAAACTCCATTACATGAATAATAGATAAACCATCTCAATATATTAAGGTAATGTTAAACAATTATCAATAGATAAAAACTACTAAGAACATTCTTAGAAAGTGAAAATGAACTCCTATAGCTCTTGAATAACTCTAACTGCTAATTATTCCAATATCTATTACCAATCATCTACTCCAAACCCGAAAATAGATTATATTTATATGAGGTGAGAATAAAAGTATAAGCAGTACAATCCCCCCAAAACCCACTTTTATAAAGTTGAATGAAACATACCAAATCCCACTGAATAAATACTTGAAACCATCTTATTACCATAACAAGTAAGACTATATCACATCCTCTCTATATATCTTTCATCTTGTGTTTCATTTAAGTAAGTCATTATATATCAAATTTTTTTACATAAGAAAGGAATCATGCATCCAATTCAACATTGTTTTGGAATTATCATGCCCGATAACCAAATTTCGTGTGCTAAAATACCCTCTATAATTCATACTCCGCCTTGGGAAAACTTTTCAAAACCATATCATCATATCATACTACACATCATGCACACATGTACCAATAAAAACTTATAACCATGTAACTAGATTGAAATCCATTACATCATGTGTATCATGTCTTATTTATCAGGATATCATAGCCCATGAATATGAGATGACGAGTTTGGGATACACCTAACACTAAGAGGGGGTGAATCAGTGTGGGGGAATTTTTTATCCAATTTTGAATTTTTTATCCTTTTACCTTGTTTCCGACGCTTTCGTCGGGGCACGCGCATCTGTCAGTCCGCGGGGGTAGGACACGCTGTGGTTGTTGCCCCACGTTCCCGCTTTCCAAAGGCGGGCGACATTCACTCCTTATTTAGGGACGTCTGCTCCTTGATCGAAACGGGATAATGGGATGTCGATTCTTCCTTCTGTGGATTCCTCCTCAGAACTCGTCACATAGTCCGGGTCTCCCTCATAGATTTAATACATAGTTCGTGAAACTCTTCTCAGTGCCATTTTTCCATAGACGCCGGTTAATTACACTGCTTCTGTCGGGACATTCCAAAGGGTCCAGTCAGGGCAGCAACCTTCAGTCGGGGGAGTAGTCACGTTGAGGCATCAGTAGCATGTCTGGATGCTGGGGAGCTGGCATGTCTGTCTATTATCCCTGGTCATAGGGCTTCTCGAGGGCGTGAAAGCACGAGGCATCCCACATCGAGCGCGTGGAATTATATGCCATAGACACATATCTGAGGTTTTCCTCACCTTCCCATGTTTAACACAGGGTATGCAGCGAGTTTAACGTCCAGTGGAGATGGATCAACCCAACCGGAGCACTAGCTAGGATAGATCGGATTGAGGGATTTCCGTTGAAGGGGTGCCGATACTGGGACCAGCCCATGGGCGGCTGTAAAGAGGAGCGTACCGACATGGTCTCACCGAGATATGACGGTCCGGGAGAGAATCGGGATGGGTGATAGGTGGATGAATGTAGTGGAGGGGGAGTGAAATGGGACCATCGCGGGAGAAACGGTGAAGTTGGGCTTGAGCCTTGAAGAGGCTTCCTACATATCCCCATGGTAGGGAATCAAAGTCCGCATAGTTCGGGATGGTGCCGGTAAACCGACGTGAAGGTGGACCTTGGCCCAATGAATGTCGTCAGCGAACCAACGTGAAGGTGGGCCTTGGTCCGACGGGCATTAGCAGTGTACCGACGTGAAGGTGGACCTTGGTCTGATGAGAGATGGGATTGAACCTTGGGGAGGCTTCCTACGTATCATGCCTTGAAATGGATCATAGACCTCGTAGTTCAAAGGGTTTCATCGGTGAACCGACGTGAAAGTAGACTCGTGGGTCCACTAGTGGTGGGCTTGAACCTTGGGAAGGTTTCCTACGTACCATGCCTTGACATGGATCAAAGTCCTCATAGTTCAGATGATGGAATACAGTTTAACGTCATGCGGGATGATAGTGAACCCTGACATGAATAAATGACGGGCGTTGGGTGTCAGCGAGCCGACGTAAATAAGGGACCTTGGTCCAATGGGAGATGGGATTGAACCTCTGGGAGGCTTCTTACATACCATGCCTTGACAGGGATCAAATTCCTCATAGTTCAGGTTGTGGAATACAGTTTAACGTCATGGGGGATGGGGGTGAACCGACGTGAATGAGGTCGGAACGACTGGATGGTGGGTTTGAACCTCATAGAGGCTTCCTACGTACCATGCCTTGACATGGATCAAAGACCTCGTAGTTCGGGTTAGTCACAACGGCTTGCCGTTGGACTAGAATGCAGTTTAATGTCATGCTAGACGAAGGTATAACTCGTCGTGAATGATGATGGGTGGGCTTGAACCTCAGGAAGGCTTCCTGCATACCACTCCTTGACATGGATCAAAGACCTCGTAGTTCAAATGGGTGTGCAGTTTAATGTCATACGGGACAAGGGGCATACAGTTTAACGTCATGCTGGACGAGGACGAAACTCGATGTGAATGAATGTCCGAGCAATGTGGCTTGAACCTCATGGAGGCTTCCTACGTACCATGCCTTGACATGGATCAAAGTCCTCGTAGTTCGCTCTGGGTGGGGGTCAGGGTCGGTGCTCACTCTAAGCCCACGTGAGTCATGCTCGGTGTGAGAAACAAGAGGTTGCAAGGACATGACGATAACGTCGCAAAGGATGCGTCCGTGAGAAGCGAAGAGGGGATTACGCGTTAGGCATCCCATGGTGCTGGGACTTACTCCAGGATGGAGGCCCAGAGTGCGACAAAGCGCAGCGAAAGAGGGATTTGGGACCAATGATGGGAGGTTCCTCATTCCCTATCACGCCCTCCACTGACCTTGGTAGTGGGGAAGTATGGAGATGCAGATGTGCAGCCATCTGTTGGGGAACTAGGGTCGCCCTTCTCCTCAGAACATATGCCACTCCAATAAGGAGGATATCACCCCTTGTGGATGGGTGATTTCACTCCCGTGGAGACGAGTGGTGTAAAAAATGTTCGAGCTGGGGGGGACCCTTCGTGAGAGGCACGAGGTCGGGTCACAGTTTAACTTCATGTGTTGAGTACGTGGTGCTTGGCAGTTTAACGTCCTGCAGCTCGGACGAGGTGGGTTCACTCCGCACACCTAGGACTTACATAACCGGTACCCTCTGGTCCTTGGGGAAGGGAAGGTACCATTAAGGACATACTCAAGGGGGGTTATGGAACAAACCATCAAGGGGTCCACGTTAGCGTGGCTATGCGAAGAAGCAATAGCCGTTAGCGTGCCTATGCGAAGAAGCATTAGGCGAAGAAACGCTACGGGTGGTATTGTCCATGGGACTTTGAAATCACATCGTGCAAACCTGGAGGGTCGCACGGGAGGAGGAATTCCTAAGAAAATGAGTGTGCTTCGCGAAGTGGAGTGCCTTGGCCTTAGCATGGGGCATAGGTGTGAGTGGAAGGTGCTTCGCGAAGTGGAACAGTGTTCACGAAGCACTGCCTCGTGAATAAGAGGTGCCTCGCGAAGAAGGGTCTGGCGAAGCAGTGTGCTTAGTGATGTGTAGCGATCCTTCTTTAGCATAGGGATCACTAGTACAGGTTGGGTGTTTCGCGAAACATAAACGCTTCGCGGCTGCCTGGGTTCCCTTGGGAATCCCCTTCCTTCGCAAATGCCCTTGAGCTTCGCGAAGGGAATCCCTCTTGGAAGATGGGCTCAGAATGAGACAAAGCAAAGGTGTCTCGCAAAGTAGAAGTACCTCGCGAAGCTCATGATTCCCGGGGCAAAGAGTGCTTTGCGATTCGAGAGATGAGAAGCCGAAAGGTCGGATTGTCCGTCTTCGGGACTCAGGGGGAGTCCAGTATTTATAGGGAAGGGGTGTCGCGAAGCATAACTCGCGTGCCGCCTCAGGTGCTTCGCGGCGCGCTCGTGAACGTCAACGTCGTCCGCGAAGGGTTACTGCCTCTGGAGCTTTGCGGCACGCTCGCGAACGTAAAATGCATTCGCGGAGAGTTACCACCTCTGGAGCTTCGTCGTGGGCTCGCGAACGTCAAATGCGTTCGTGGAGAGTTACCGCCTCTGGAGCTTCATGAGGCCGCGATGATCGGGGCGCTTCACATCGGTGCTTCACGTCGGTGCTTCCCGGCGGTGCTTCGCGAGGCAGCGCACCAGCCGTCTTTTTCGTCCCTTCCTTTCGTGCCATATTTTTGGCGCCAACAAATGACCCCCCTCAGACTTGGAGCCGCGAAGGGTGAAGGGTCGAAGTCTGAGGTAAAATCGCCAAAATTGTCGGTGGTTCGCGATGCAGCTACGCGAAGGGGGCCCGCGGTGCTGACTGGGGCCATGGATCCGGACGTGCCGCGATGCTCCGTGCGGGTGAGGCGCGCCGCGATGCTCCGGGGTCACCGCCTATAAATAGGGGGTCGACCTATTTTGTCTTCACGTGACTTCCTTGTCTTTTTGTGCTCTTGACTTCGCGATGCTCCGCGTACTCCGCGACAGCCCTCCGCGACTCGAGCTTCGCAGCGAACCGCGGGTCTCCGACTCCGCGTCCGCGCCAAGCGAACTTATGCTTGTTGGCCTTGGCCAGACTTCGCGGCTTGGTCTCGCGACCGATCTTCACGATCCGGCTTCGCGATTCAGCTTCGCGGTCTAGCTTCGCAATCCAGCTGAAAATAATCTTTTCTGAGGGCCGGAATCGAAATGGACCATCAAGAGGCTGTATTGGGGGTGCTTGCAGATGCGGCCCGTCGGGATGAGATGGCCAACTGTCCAGGCCTGGGGGAGATGGTCTGAAGCTATTCAGACCACACTTCTTTGACAGATCTGCTATCTGAGGGTCAGAAGAATTATCTGCAGTGTAAGAAGCAACCATTGTACGACTTCAGGCTGAGGGATGACGTCTTCATCCCGGAGGAAAGTAGGGATGAACCAGCCTGCTGGTTCAGGAGCACACCATGCCAGCACCAATGGTTTAGGGCATCCGATGGTCATGCACAAGAGAACTTCACACCCATCACCGCTGACTGTCTCTACAACCATTTGAATGATATTGATGGGAAGCCACTGCAACCGGAGACGTCCCCTCCTCTCTACCGCACCATACTGAAGGAGGCTTTATAGGATTCGAAGAAGGGATGGTCCGATGAGTGGGACCTGCGCCAGGGCGGCAACTTTACTGATGACTGGGCCTGGGCCTACTGGGTAGGCACCTCATGTGAGGAGTTCAGGGCCGAGCTGAGGAGAGTGGGGTTTTATGAGGCGGCATGGGCCTCCCAATTCCACATTTACCAACCAAAGAAACAGATGCCGGAATTGCTGAGCAGATGGTCGTCTAGGACCAATACCTTTCACCTACATCACGGGGAGGTGGGCATCAGCCTGTGGGATGTCCACCAGATTTCTGGGGTTCTAATCTTGGGGGCCATGTATGATGAGTTCTTCCCCGTCATCAGCACGTGGGAGGATACAGAGCAAATTTTGTGATTGGCGTCAGCGCTGATGGCACTCGTCCCTGGAAAGGACAAGGAGGCAGTAAGGGACGTCCACTTTAGGAGATGGTTCAAATGCTTCCTGAATTTCCCAGATAATCGAGAGTTCCCTCTAAGGCCTCGAACTTGTACAAGGGCGGCCCAACGGGGCATGGGGCACTCGTATTGGCGGGTCTTGGAGGACAGCCAATGGAAGACTTGGGTTTTCAGTGTCAGCACTGAACAACAGCTGATAGTCAGGCTGGCGACATTCATCGCGGCTCTCATTTGTGGTTGGATCCTACCGATGAGGGATACAAGCATGGGGGTGCGGCCCAGCTCGTTTATTATGGCGTCGATGTTGGCCACGGGGAAGCCGATCAATCTGGGGATTCCGATACTCACCAAACTGTACAGAATGATGCGGCACATTAGCGAGGGAAAGAAGCCGCCAAGGATATGCGGGCCCTTCCACCTCCTGTATGGGTGGATCACAGCGCATATCAGGGGGATTTACGAGTATCCAAACCCCATTTCTCCATCGGGATCGAACTTCCTCCCCTCCATCCTGAACGCGGTCGGGAGATTCCCGTTCAAACTAGCCGTTCTGATGGTGCTAAATCGGGTGTGGAGGGCGGATGAGTTTAATTTCCACCCCTTCCCATTGCCAACGGGGATACTTACTGATGAAGGGTAGGGAACGGAAGAACATCGGGCTTACCTCCTGGCCTTTTGAGGTGGAGTTTTGGTGGCGCGGATAGATCGTGAGCCACTCTGTGAACCGTACACCCCGCATCGGTTTGCGAGGCAGTTCCGGTGCCTCTAGCGGATGACCCCGCAGGTCTACTGGGAGGTGTGTCACGAGGAGCACCCGTGTGTGATGAGGCATCTATGGCTCATGTTCACATGGGAAGATGGGAAGATGCGGATTGCATTGCCTCCAACCACCGCCGCTTTCGGATTGGTGAGGCAGTACACCATTAGTTGGGAGGCTGCTTACCCAGGAGAGATGCTGAAGCAACCAACTATTCGAGTCGGTGACAATGGGCCTCCCCTATACCGAGGTTGGGGTCGGAGGGCAGCTAGGGCCCCTCGTGGTAGTGGGGCTGCCATGGCGACAAGACCCGCACCGGCCGAGGGTATGGCAGCAGCGGTGGATCTGGTGATTCCGGAAGAGCAAGGCCATCTGGAGGGGCGACCACTGAGGGGATTCCGTAGGATATCCACTCAGGCTCCGGGGAAGCGCCTGCGTCATATCGACATGGCAGAGGATGCCGTCTTCCGGGAAGCCTGGGACATTTGGGATGTCAACGGGCAGTTCCTCAGCCCACCCGAGATATGGGCCCACCTGAATCGCCTTGGGATGGAATTACCGGGCATAGGCCCAGTCTGGGCTGGATTCATGGTGTCTCCGGCAGAGGCAGAACAGTACCTGGACGAGCTGGAGGATTACGTCCACTCCAGTGGTGTCCCTCGCCCAATGACAGACCGGGTGAGGGTATTGTTGAATCAAACGGTCCCCCCACAGTTATCGGCTGCCGATCTGAGGGAGCGCTTCCCCTTGCCGGAAGAATCAGAGGACTCCTCTCGGGAGGATGAGGCTGGAGGAGGGATCCCATTGGAGGAGGGCGAGGTCGGAGACCGAGGATCAAATTCCGACGAATTCACAGAGGCCCTCGAGGTAGAATTCTGAACTTCTTTCCTTATGATCCATTCTTGGGTCTCTATGAACATCTCACCGATGTTTGAGCCATGCAAGAGGAAATTGTTCGCATGCCTCGTTCTCACCCCTCGACGGGTGATGATGCAGGACCTTCAGAACCCGCGCCTATGGTTGCGTCCTGTTCCGCGTCTAGTGGGACCAGAGCACCTGGGGAGGGTCTTCTGAAATCTCCATACCTTCCAACAGTATACGGAGGGCCTAGCCTCGGGGTCCCGTTAGTACCGGCTCAAGAGCAGCGCCAGGAGGTCGATCTCCGTAAGTCTCCTCTACCGGTCCCCCTATCGTCATATGTAGACCATGCCCGCCAACTAACATTTATGTCCCTCTCTATCGTATAGTCCTCTGACTGGTGTGGGCTGCTGCGACAAGACTGGTCGGGATGTCTGGTGGCGTCCCTCCTAGGGGCATGCCGGTGATGGTGGTGATAGTCCCCCCATCTCCTCAAGCTGCAACGTACATCACCACTGGCGGGACCACGAGCAGGGTCGTACCCGAAGTCATTGAGGTGGACTCCGAGGAAGAGGATCAACCGGTCGGTCCCAATCCTGTCATACCTGCTTTGGTGCCATGTGTCGTACTGGATTCGACACCAGATGTAGATCCTGCCGAGGATTTCTTGCGGGCGTATCCCGCGTACGAGCTCGCCAATCGCGCAGACTGGGACGAAATGGCCTCCGACGAGGAAGACAGCAGCATAGTCTGCTGCCGGTCGTGGAAGCTGATCACGCGCTTTATCAAGGACACCCCCCAAGTGCAATGTCTGGCCGAAATGGATAGACTCCACTCGTGGTTGCGCGAACTGTGTGTTGGGGGAGTGGATGCCCAACGTCCTCACGCACTCATTCGAGATCTTATGGCTGAGAAGATTCAGGAGCATGATCGTGGGCTCAGCATGGGATGGAAGAGGAGGAAAGCGACCAGCATAAAGAAGCTCCAGGAGGATGAAGGCGAGGTCCAACAGATGCAGACCTGGGCAGACAAGCTTTCAGCATCTCTTGATGCACAATCTGAGCTGGTCTCACAGTTGAAGGCCAAGCTGGCAGAGGCAGAAGAGAATATGAGGGAGACCTCTAGAAAGATGGTTGTCGTTCAAGCTGGCGTAGAGAGGGCCAATGCCAGGACTGAAAAATTGCGCCCCGCCGTTGCTGAGGAGGAGCGGGAGCTAAGTCAGCGGCAGCAAGCCTTGGATGCCACAAGCCAACGGGTGGCGGAGCTGCAACGCTCTTTTGATGGGGTCAACCCGTCCATGGAGGGAGTCGACCCCGGGTATTGTAACAAACCCAAAAACCTTTTATTAGTACTTTCGTGCTTCAAGTTTTTTCTTTCTTTGTTTTGAATGCCATAACACGCACGATTTCCACTATTTGAATCGCCTCGTCACATCCCTACAATGTTTTCGGGACGTTCGGCGACAATTCCCCAAGCCCACGTGGGTCGAGCCCGATGTGAGAAATAGGAGACAGTTGCCCTCTCATCCCACCTAACATAGGAGTGGGGATCATGCTCCGGGCATCTGGGATTTGGATTACCAGTCCGGATTTCTGAAAGACGAGAGAGTCTTGATCAGAGAAGGAACTTTCAGGATAGCCGAATTACCGTTTCTTCAGTGTTCTCTTATGCACGAACGGGGCAACGCCAGGGGCGCTGAAATCGGTCCAAACCGACGAAAATGGGAAGTGTGAATCACGATACCCATGATTCGGAACACTGTGGGGATGGTGTGATAATAAGGGACAACCGTTAACCTTGGAAGAGAAGCGGTATCCTTACTGCGTTAGCCTGTAATGGGGACAACGAATGAGGGTCGACCATTCACCATGTTCGAAACACGGGACCATGTCACAAGTGTTGTCGATCAATCCTTCGGGACGTTGGCCCAGGACAGTTGGCGGACCATAGGTCAAACATCCATACTGTTAGGGGGTCCTTCCAGACATGACCCGTCTTCCGGAACGTTTTCCCAGGACGGTAGGTGAGCCGATGCGGCTTGAGACCAGGCCGTTAGGGGGTCCCATGAGACATGAAAGGGGACGAGGGTCCGAATAAGGGGCACGCAAAGCATGGAATATGGAGTGATGGTTTGTCCGAACAGAATCCAACACATAGGTAGTTACACCACCGTGGTGGGAGTACACCATATGGGCGCATTGGTCTGATCATGGATCATTACTTCTTTGGGACAGGGCCTCTCTGGAGAGGGGTCCTGCCGCTTCCCAATGGGATCTTGGGGAATCCTGAACTAGTTCTGGGTAGAACCGCAGTTTAGTGTCATGCATTGAGGACACATGGACTCATGTAGTTTAACATCATATGATAGGACGCGGAATAAAATGGAAGATCCCAGGGAACGTGTGGTGCGGTAGATATGAAACCGACGTGAATGAGGACTTGGAGTCCAAATCACACCACATACTCCCAGAGGAAACTCTTCAGGTCGAGGGACCAAGAGTGAGGATTAAGATGGGCCCGAAGCAGAGTGGTCAGGCATTCCTATGTACCCCATGAGGATGGGAATCAAGCCATACATAGTTCTGTAAGAACAGTTTAACGTCATGCAGGACGAGGAGCAGCCCGACTGTGTTGGTACACATCTTGCCAAAACTACTAAGCCCACATGAGTCATGCTCGGTGTGGGAAACAAGCAGTAGTGGTGGGAATTTCCTGTCACAAAAAGGGTAAGGTTAGGGAAAAGGGACGCTCGGTGAATACCGACCCATTGACATTAACACGATCATTTAGCGCACCTAGATGCGCGAAGAGAAAGAGCCGAGTATGATGGAATTCCACTTGAACATGAGGACGTGGAAATGTGTGAATCATGGCACTCGAGATTCAGGTCATGATGATGGCGACGTGACGATGGGGGATAACTGTTGACTGTGTTCGCAACACAGAATCCTGTCGCGTTAGCCTAGAATGGGGACAGACAAATGAGGGTTGACCGTTGAACATGTTCGAAACACGGGACCATGTCACAAATGTTGTCAAATATCCGTAGGGACGTTGGCCCACAACGATTGGAGGGCCCTTAGGTCCAGAATTCATGGAGATCCCTTAATCCTAGTATCCAAGTCGTCTGAGGGTCCTTTTGGATGTGGAAGAGGATGAGTATCCAAATAGGGAGCTCACGAACCTTGGTCGTGGGACGAAGGGAATGTCCGTATGAAAGTCCCACACTTCGGGCTCTATGTCGAAACACATCTGAATACGACAAAGAGACGTATTAGAGGGAGGGAGCAGATTCCTTTCCCATAGGGAGATCTTAGTTTAGGGTCGTATAATTCAAACTATGGATGGGAAGATACATAAGATGCACATGGTGGAGTAACTCAAACACCTAGCATGAATGGGAATAGGGGTTTTGTGCGGTGTGATGAACAACCTGAAATGAATGAGGATGTAATCCCATATCACACCGCCCGAACCCCTTGTAAGAGGCTCTAGGTCGAGGGACCAAAAGCGAAAGTTAGGCTGGGCCCGCGGGGAAGTGCCCGAGCGCTCCTACGTATCTCATAAGGATGAGAATCAAGCCTCATGTAGTTCTTGATGGACCTTAGACCATAAATGGGTAAAGGGAGCAGGGGACGCATGGCATCAAGACCCGACGTGAAGGAGGACCTAAGCCCTACTTACCATGCATTCTTTGAAGAAATTCTCAAGTCGAGGGACCGAACACAATGGTTAGTCTGGGCCCACGGGGAAGTGCCCGGGAGCTTATACGTATCTCATAAGGATGAGAATCAAGCCATACGTAGTTCTGGAAGGTGACATGGTAAGATACCAGTGCCGGGGGAAAAGGGGAGTGCGAGCGTGGCCCTTGCACTAAAAGAAGTGGAATTTGATGAATCTTGTTTGTTATTTAAGGTGAATGGTTTTTTTTGTGAAGCAACAGGCCTAGAATAGTAGGCTGTGATGTTGCCACAAGGATCAAGCCGTGATGGGCGTTGACAAATGGCATGGCACGTGACCAATACCCAACGTGATGTCCTCTACAGCGAGGTCACCACAATGTAGTGCCATTTTTCGTCGTGCAGCCAGGACGATAATGTCACAGTTTAGGGTCGTATGATAGGACCAAGCGTGCATTTTAACGTCATGCAGCGCAGACGTAGCAGAGACGATGCTAGGCAGGAAATGTGCGCAGTGTTATAAAACACAATTGACGGAGACATGATCCCACATCAAATTGTACGCCAATCAGAGAGGGATACCTTAGGCCAAGGGGACTATATAGAAGTAAGAGGTGAATCAGGGGGAGATACGGGTTCCCTAAATGGGCTGTACTCGAAGACAGGGCATCCGGGCGGTCCTACGTATCCCATGGAGATGGGAATCAAGCCACGTAGTTCTGAAGGGTGCCTTTTAATGTCATGCTGGACAAGGAATAAGAGGGATAAATCTCATAACGGGGGCGTGCGTGGTGTAGCCATTGCAAACCCGACGTGAATGAGGACATAATCCTGCACTACGCCATGCGGTCCCGTAGTCGGGGTCCTGAAGGCAGGACCAGAGGTGAATCTGCTGAACTCAAGATGGACCCAAAGACAAGGGTTCTGGGCATTCCTACGTATCCTATCAAGATAGTAATCAAGATGAACATAGTTACAGATGAGAATCATAGTTTATGGTCTTATATCTCGGACCGTGAATGGTGACAACTTCCCGAGTAAGCACAGATGTCAACCCGATTCCTAAGCCCACGTGAGTTAAACTCGGTGTGGGAAACAAGGGGGTATCCTCATCGCAATACTTGGGGCGAGTCAAACGGGAGTTGGTATAGCCCTGAAGGACACCTTTGACACGGCTTATTCCCCCAACGCGCGAACGTGTATGGAGGAAAAGTACCAAAAGTTCCGAGACTCCACTTGGACACGGTGAAGTGATGAAGGGTGTGAATTGTGTGCCCGAGATTTTGGGCCTAATGGGTTGGCGTGGCGATAGAGGAAAACTGTTAACCTTGGTGGAGACGTAGCGTCCATATCGCGTTAGCCTGAGGTGGGAACAACAAACGAGCATCGACCACTGACCATATTCGAAACGCGGGATTTTATCGATTTGTTTTCCAAAACCCTCGGGGGAGTTGGCCCGTAACGGTAGGAGAACCCTTGGGCGTAGTATCCAGGCCATTCTTGGGGGCCCCTCCGGGTGTGAAAGATGGCGAAATCCCTGATGCAGGGATACACAAATCCTGGAAAGTGGGTACGGACGTGTCCGAGTAAATCTTTTCATTCAAGGTAATAAACCAGAGTACTCTTAGGTACATCGGTGAACTACCGAAAAGGGATCAACGAAACAGCTCAGGAGGGAGAGGTACATGGCGTGGTCATTACAAGATCGACGTGAATGAGAAAATAACCTCACGCCACACCATACACTCCTATAAGGGAGGACATGGGCCATGGCCCAGAAAGGCCAAGGGGCCTGATGGTTAGGCATTGGTCAGGAAGGCCTGACCTGCTTGCAGTTTAACGTCTTGCAATGAGGACGAGGGTCGGGGACCCGAGAAGGCCAAGAGGCCTGAGGCTGGGCCTCGTAAGAGGAGGCGTACGACATGGTACATGATCCCAACATGAATGAGGATGTAGTCCCGCACCACACCGTACACCCTGGGTAAGAGGGGACCTGGGCCGGGGGGCCCGAGAAGGCCAAGGGGCCTAAGGTCAGGCATCAGTCAGGAAGGCCTGACGGGCCTGCAGTTTAACGTCTTACATGAGGACGGGGGTCAGGGACCCGAGAAGGCCAAGGGGCCTGAGGCTAGGCCCCGTAAGAGGAGGCGTACGGTAGGGTACATGATCCCGGCGTGAATGAGGACGTAGTCCCACACCACACCATACACCCTTATGGGGAATCGGGGTCGTGGGCCGGATTGCTAGCACCACCCGGGGGGAAGTTTGTCACTTCGGGATGGGGCAGAACGAATCACTGCACTCGATGTTTGGGACATCTCGGGGTGGACCTGAAGATCCAGGACACTTTTGACCATGTTCGAGACACAAAGTTCCTATGGTGACCCGATATGGGAGAAACAAATGAGCATCGACCGCTGACCAAATTCATAACGCGGGACTTGTATCGGCTTGTTGCTTGAAAACCCTCGGGAGCGTTGGCCCATATCGGTAGGAGAGCCCTTGGGCGTAGTATCCAGGCCGTTCTTGGGGGTCCCTCTGGGTGTGAAAAAATGATGGAATCCCAGTCAAGGAGTGGGTGAAGCATAGCTGTATCCCTCCACGAAAGAGGCGAACGTCTCCTGGGGGGATGTGCAGCCGGGTCGAGGCTTGCTCGATGTGAGTTGGGGCAAAATTATGCACCCTGCCATATGTCTTGACCCAAGGGGAAGATTTTGGATTTTGGGCTGGGCCAACAGATGAAATTCCCGGGTGTTCCTACGTATCCCATTAGGACGGGAATCAAGCCATACGTAGTTCTTGAAGGCCATGCAGTTTAGCGTCATGTGGTGAGGACGTGGGGGGATAGAAGAACGGGAGTGGACACATGGTGCGACCCTTACAATCCTTGTGCGAGTGGGGTTGTATGAGCGGGGCTAAGAAAGCCTTCCCCTCGCTATACAAGGAGCCTCCGAGGAAACTATTCTCAAGGGGAATAGTGGAAGAGAAAATCTTGGGGTTGGGCTCAAGACAAGGTGTCCGAGCGTTCCTACGTATCCCATAAAGATGGGAATCAAGCCACACGTAGTTCTTGAAATGTAGTTTAACGTCATGTTGGACGAGAAGCATCTCATTTGGGGATATGTAAGGTACGGAAAGTAATCTGACATGAATGAGGACGTAATCCCACACCATACCATACAATCCCGCAAGAGGGTAAGTCGGGGAAAACCAAGGGGCCTAGTGCCGGACCACGGTCAGGGGGACCTGACCAGCTTGCAGTTTAACGTCTCGCGGTGAAGACGGGGGGGCCAGGGGCCCGAGGAGGCCAAGGGGCCTGAGGCTGAGCCTCGGTCAGGAAGGCCTGACTGGCTTGCAGTTTAGCGTCTTGCAGTAAGGACGGGGGGCCTTGGGGCCCGAGGAGGCCAAGGGGCCTGAGGCTGGGCCTTGGTCAGGAAGGCCTGACTGGCTTGCAGTTTAACTTCTTGCATTAAGGATGGGGGGCCTTGGGGCCTGAGGAGGCCATGGGGCCTGAGGCTGGGCCATGGTCAGGAAGTCCTGACTGGTTTTCAGTTTAACGTCTTGCAGTAAGGACAGGGGGAGATCTTAGTTTAAAGTCATAGAGCTCAGACTATTTCATAGTTTATTGTCTTATAGGATGAAGATGCAGTTTAAGGTCGTGCCAGACTTTACAATTATGGGTCGTGTTGGACCATAATGTGCAGTTTAAGGTCATGCGGGATCGTTTCACAGTTTATCGTCTTGCAGGACGAAGATGCAGTTTAAGGTTGTGCGGGACCGTTTCACAGTTTATCATCTTGTAGGACGAAGATGCAGTTTAAGGTCGTGCAGGACCATTTCACAGTTTATCATCTTGTAGGACGAAGATGCAGTTTAAGGTCGTGTGGGACCAACTTGCAGTTTAGGGTCGTGCAGGACCCTTTTTCCCTATGAAAATTATTGCTTAAGGAACTTGGCATTGGTGAGAGGGGTTATACGCTCTCTATACATGGTCCCCAAGGAGTATGCTCCATTGGGGTAAACCTTTTGGATGATATAAGGCCCTTTCCCATTTGGGTTCTAATTTGGGCGGTTTCCTACCGAGAATTATTTGTGCTCGAAGGGCAAGTACCAGGTCGCCCTGTAGAAAAGAGCGGAGACGAACCTTCTTGTTGAAGGCTCTCGTTATCTTATCCTGATGCCTTTCTAGATTGTGCAGGGCACGAATCCGGTTCTCGTCCAGTGCTTCTAATTCAGCTAGACGGATCTCGGCTACCTCATCTGATGTCTGGTGATCATAAACTGCAGTGCGTAACGGTGGCAGCTGGATCTCAATGGGTAGGACGGCCTCAGCTCCATACACCAGGGAATATGGGGTCACCTGGGTAGAGTTGCGAGTCGTCGTCCGATAAGCCCAGAGGGCGTTGGGGAGCTTGTCCGGCCAGCTTTTCTTGTTCTGACCGAGAGGGTTTTGTTGAATGCCTCGATCTGTCCATTTTCCTGCACGTAGTAGCGGGAGGTATGGTTCGACCAGATATCGTACTTGGCGTACAATTTCTTTAGTTCAGCCTCTCGGAAGATGGTGCTGTTATCGGTGAGGACGGCGTGAGGGACCCCAAACCGGTGGATAATGTTGGAGCTCACAAAGTCAACGATGGAACGGGACTTGACCTTTTTGAGCGGAACTGCCTCTGCCCACTTGGAGAAGAAATCTGTAGCAGACAGGATGAACCTACACTGGCGGGCTGTTGCTGTTGGATATGGTCCCACTACATCATGTCCCCATACCGCAAATGGCCAAGAGTACATGGTGGGGTGGAGGGGCTCCGGCGGCTGATGCAGGATGTCGGCGTGAACTTGGCACACGTGGCATCTCTTGGCATACCCAATACAATCGTGGATCATAGAGGGCCAGAAGTACCCCAACCTCCGGATTTGATGGGACAGCTTCGGCCCAGCTTGATGGGTGCCACAGGAACCGGCGTGAACCTCTTGCATAACTTGAGGTATATCTACTCCTTGGATGCAACAGAGGAGGACACCATCGAAACTCCACTTATAAAGGATCTGTTCAAGACTGGGGCCGTTCTGGAGGGTAAATTGCAGCGCGCGGCGTCGGATTCGCTCGCTCTCGGCCCGGTCGTCCGGGAGGCAAACATTTTGGAGGTACTCGACAAAAGGTTCCCTCCAATCGGGAGTGGCTTCAACCACTGTGCCTGACGAACCCGAGACCCCTGTCGTGGAGGGTCCGGTGGTGAGATGACCTACCCGCAGGCCATCATTGTCCTCTTGGGTGATGGGGGAAATGACTCTCCGGCGTGCCACATGTATGATTAAGTCATCTTGCACGGGTTCTGCGAGCAATGCGGCCAAGCCAGCCAAGGCGTCTGCTTGACCGTTCTGTGACCGTGGGGCATGGGTAACCTCTGGTCGAGAAGAGAACTGGGCCATCAGGCGGAGGGTGTACTCTAGAAATGGTGCAAGCTCGGGCTTCCTGACGACGTAGTCACCATTAACCTATTTGATTACCAGCTCGGAATCTCCCTTCACATGTAGATGGGGCACATGGATCTTAAGGGCCAACTCGAGGCTGGTGATGAGAGCCTAGTACTCTGCCTCATTGTTCGTATAGCCTTCTGACAATAGGAACGAGTATGGTAGGACGGCTCGCACTGGGGTAATGAAGACAATACCCAGGCCCACTCTTTTGAGCTTGGGATCGTTGAGCCTCTTACCGGTGGGGCTCCGGGAGGCGCTGTCGAAATGCATTTGCCAACACGGGACGACATGATCGACTGAGAGGATCATCTCATCAGGGAAATCCAGGTCCAGGGATTGATCCGTGGAGGTTGGATGGGCTGCTAAAAAGTCTGCCAACGCCTATCCCTTAATGGCCTTCTGAGGTACGAACCTGATATCAAATTGTTGGAGAATCACTGCCCACCGTGCTAGTCGTCCAGTCAGCATGGGTTGGTTCAGGATGTACTTCAGTGGGTCTACCCGGGAGACCAATTGCACCTCATGGTGCTGCAGGTAATGTCGCAACTTCTGCACGGCGAAGACGAGCGCAAGGAAGCTCTTTTTGATAGGGGGGTATCTGACCTCCGTATCGAGAAGCATGCAGCTGAAATAGTAGAGACTGTTCTCAGTACCCTCGTTATTCTTCTGGGCGAGTAGTGCACCGAGGGATATTTCCAGGGCGGTCACGTAAAGGACTAGTGGCTTTCCGGATACGGGTGGCATAAAAACCGGAGGTTGGAGCAGATACTGCTTGATTTCCTCGAAGGTGGTCCGACACTCCTCATCCCATTCTTAGGTAGCACCCTTCTTCATGAGCCGGGAAAAGGGCTTACACTTACCGGCCATATTCGCGATGAATCGGCGTATATAGGCTAAGTGGCCTTCAAAGCCTCAAAGCTCCCTAATGTTTCTTGGGGGAGGCATTTGGCTGATGGCCTTGATCTTCTCCGGGTCGATCTCGATACCTTGGTATCTGACAACAAATCCTAGAAACTTCCCAGAGGTGACCCCGAAGGCACACATCAATGGGTTCATCTTTAGGTGACGGGAATGGAGGAAACCGAACACTTTCTCGAGGTCTTTGAGATGGTCCTGGCGCTGACATGATTTGACTACGAGGTCATCCACGTAGCATTCCACCAATGTCCCGAGAATCGGCTTGAATATGCTATGCATGGCCTTCTGATAAGTGGCACCTGCATTTTTCAAACTGAATGGCATAACCTGGTAGCAAAACGTACCTTGGGGAGCCCTGAAGGCCGTGGACTCCTCGTCTTCGAGGGCCATCCAGATCTGGTTGTACCCGGAATATCTAACCATGAAAGAGAGGTCTTGGAACCCAGCCGTGGCGTCAATCAACAACTCCATCACTGGGAGTGGGAAGTCATCCTTTGGGCAGTGGCGATTGAGATCACGGAAGTCGATGCAGACTCTGATCTGCCCATTCTTCTTCCTGACTGGCACAATGTTGGCAAGTCACTTGGGGTACTGGACTTCCTTAATGAAGTTGGCTTTGATAAGCTTTTCAACTTCGGCCTCAACCATAGCACCATGAGAAGGGTGCATTTTCTTGGGGGGCTGCTTAAACCCACAGTGTTTTTCCGGGAGACCCAGACGGTGAACGGCTACCTGGGGATCTAGCCCTGGCATCTCGTTGTAACTCCTGGCAAACACGTCACGGTGTTGTTTGAGAAAGTCTACGCACTGCTGCAGCTCCTCGGGGGACATGGCTGCACTGATCAAAGTGGGTTTCAGATCTGCCTTGCTACCAAGGTTCACATGTTCCAGTTCATCAACCGTGGTAGAGACGCCTTCTTCAAAGGTGAGGGGAGCATCCTCCAGGTCTTCCTCCCCACCCGTGGGGGGACTTTCCGCGACGGGAGACACTTCTGGACTATCAAAACCAGAGGGGCAGCTGGTGCTGGCCGGGGCAGCAGTGGTCATCACATCGGGAGACTCACTTGCCATTGAGACCATAGCAATGAAGGCAGTTGACCCTATCCCTTATGGCCTTCAGCCTAAGGGGCCACGTTTGATGATATCAAAGATGTGGTGACGTGTCATCCTGAGTCGGTTAATTCTAGCCCGACGGAAGAGACACGTATGGCGCACCGATGTTGTCATAAGCTTGACGTCCCGGTACCGTACAGGGGTAGGAGGTTCCGGGATGACCTGAGCCTGGTTGATGTAGGAGTACAAGGTGATTTTCCACCATCGCTTGGACATGGGAACATGCCTTGCGTACCCAAAATAACAAAACATTGCCCTATGTTGGGGGGTCGTGGCCTCCAATCGGTGGATCGGGAGGATGTAGGCGTCATCCATGCTTTCCCAGGGATCACTTGTGACCAGGGCGGATTCATCCTCACTTACTAGGATTTTTTTATCCTTAGTTTTGTAATATCCCGCATCCAGATAGCGGGCCTCACAAGAAGTGAAAGGGGACTCATCTCCTTGGAGCATGCCTACTCGACCGTTGAGTGAGTATTTGAGGCACTGGTGATACGATGAAGGGACCGCTGCATGCAGATGGAGCCATGGCCTACCCATCAATGCGTTGTAGGTGGTGTCTTGGGAGACGAACATGAACTCGTTGCTGGCAATTAAGCCACCAAACTGAGTCTTCAGGCAGATCTTGGCGACCGGGGTTTGCTCGGTCCTGTCATACCCCTGGATTCTGAGGTCAGAGGGAGTTAAATCACCTTCAGACAGACCCAACATTCGCAACGTCCGAGTCGGAATTAGATTGATTCTGTAACCCGTGTCAACGAGGAAATGGCGGACTTCCACACCATTGAAGTGGCCAGTGATGTACAACGGGCGAATGTGTCCCTTTATAGGAGGGTCCTCATCTTCACCGGAGAACGAGATAACCGCCTGACATTCGGCGTTTTCAATCGTCTCGGTATGGAAAGCTTCTGCAGCTGCTACCTCCGTCTCAAATTGGAGGGGGCTCCTTAGGGCCTCGGAAAGTGCCTCGCGCATTTCGGATGACAGGGGAAGGGACTCAAGGATAGAAAGCCACGCCAGAATGCCGGCCAGGTGCTTCAGGACATTATACTTTCGTGCTAAGCGTGAACCTCTGCTTACAGAAGGTCGTTCGGCATTTGGAGGCATAACAGGTCCTGCCGGTTGAACTGGCGATCGGCTAGTATTGGGTACATCCTGCTGCCTACTAGTTGAATCCTGGAGAGTAGTCGCCGGACTAGGATTGGACAGCGGAGGCTGGCCTATAGCCGGGCAAGACTGACTGTGATACGAACGAGGCAGCTCTCCCTGATCTAGTAGCACGAACGGCGGTGGAGGTAGAGCTGAGGGCGTTAGATGGGGTTGCGCGTGCTGAGCTCTGCGCTGAGCCTGCTGTTTGGTCTCAGTAGCGTGCACGTCTTGGCTAAAAGTGCCTACTGACATACCTCGATGACCGGCGCGGTTGCGATTCCGCTGACTTTGGCGTCGGCTGGAAACGTTGGGGAGGTTCGCCTGGTGCTCCCCCTCGTCAGGAGTCATATAGGGCTTTACCAGCTCCATGGTGTTAATCAAAGCATACCCCTGGCTATCGCTCGAGGAGTCATCTAGTACTAGGTAGATTCTGGGAGGAATCCCCATTTCAGGGGGCATAAAGTCACCGAGAATGCGGGTTGACGGCGGCACCGGCAGTGCGCGTTGCTTCTTCTTGCGTCGTCGCTACTTGCCCTTTTGGGAAGAGGTCGACTGTGACGACGATGCAGAGGCAGTGGATACTTCTTCTGAAGGTTCCGACTACTTCAGGCATTCCCAGATGATACCATGGGCACGGAGGACAGTTTTTCGAGCCATCCAGTCGTCGTATTTTCGGGATCCGCGGTTGGGAACCTGCTGCCACTCGCCTTCGCTGTCGCTACCGATCTCTGATCCTGCAAAGACACCCGCCACTTGTGTTAGTGTTGGGCCCAACTTGACTATGTTTTTGTTGACCTGGTCTTGAAGCCAGTATTTAAACCCATAGCATTTTTTGAGGGTGTGCCCCAGAATCCGATGATAAGGGCAGTAGTTGGGGTGATCGGTGAGATTCACCTCTGCTGGCCTTCTGCACTCGCGCAGGCGCACAATCCCCTGCTCTAGAGAACTTCGGAAGTATCCAGGGACCTGATTTTTGTTGAACGAGTATGTATGGTGCCTTATTTCTGGATAGGGGGCCCTGGGGGCCTGGCCCTGAAGAAGGGCCGGAGGGGCCTGTCGAGGAGGCGGCGCCTGATTGTCTCGCCTGGGTGGCGGTGGCGCATTCCGCGGGGGAACCTGTCGGTTCTGAGGCGGTCGCTGCTGGGCAGGAGCCTGTGCTTGAGGTGGAGGACCTCTGCGGGGTTGCGGGGATGGTGTCGCCGGCAGTAACTCCAGCTGCCTCGGGGCTTCTATTTGGTCCACCGCGGCAGGTTCAGCCCTGGCGGTCCTCCTGGCCGGGATCATGGGGGGAAACAAACATGCCTGACTAGCCTGTTACAGGGCTTCCTCAAGGCGCTGAGCCTTATCTGAGAAATCTCTGAACCCTCCAGGGTAGTTCTGGATAATCAGGAAGGGTACCAGCTCCGTTTTGAAGTTCCCCACACACATCGCCAGTAATTGCTCCTGAGTCAGTGGCATATCGAGGGAATACGTAAGTCTCTTCCACCGGGTGATGAAATCTGCAACCCGCTCATCAGGCCTTTGCTTGCACTTAAAGAGGTCTTCAATGCTGGTCTTCCGCGTGGTGGAGCTGAATTGGTACAGGAACTGCCGGCGGAGGTCCTCCCAACCGGTCACCGATCTGATAGGGAGCTGGTTGTACCAGACGAATGTTGGACCTTCCAATGTCTGTACGAAACACCGGAGTTTGGCGGCTTCTTGCTGATCCGGGGTCCCCAGCATGGGGCCACACCTAGAAGAAAAACGTGCCAAGTGCTGTGGCAGGTCCCCTGTCCCGTTGAAGGGAGAGAAAGTGGGGTTCCAAAACCCGGAGGTGCGGGCATGTCATCCACCCACGCGGGATAAGGCTTGCCATCTGGTGGGACCGCCACCTGCCGCGTTTCCAACACTTCGAGGCGGGCTGTGAGTGCCGCAATAAGATCATCCAGGTGGGGGTCCCTGTCTTGACGGGGATCCCTAACCACAAGTGCATTTCCAAGTTCTTCAACATGGAAAATGGCTTTGGCAGTTCGTGGATCAACTGGCGGAACGACCTGTGGGGCGACTAGGGGAACCCGGACTGAATTCTTCAGATTTCCCCGTCGCTTGGGGGGGTTTGGCGAGACGTATCATGCCCTATTTCCGTACGTTCCGGCTTCTTCCCTGTCTGCGGAAGTAGCATGATCAGGGTTTCCCGGTGGCATCTCACCGGGGGGACATTGTTCCTGCCCCTACTGCCTCGGCCTGGGATCACCATAGTCAATTTGCCACTCTGCAGCACGCTCAACCAAGAGTTCTCCAACCACCCTCTTCTACTCAGCAAGCTGCTGGCGTAACATGACCTTCTCTGGATCTTCTTCTGTTTTCTGCGCAGAGGAAGACGGGTCGGAGTGCTTGACAGTTCCAACGTGCTCTTTACCCTTTCCGGTGTTTCGACCGAGTACCAGTGACTCGGAGGGTACGAGGAGGCCTAGCAGGTTCCTCTACTGACGGGTAACCATCCCTGACGGGTCCAACAGTGGCGGTACGCCCTCGGGGGGTAAGTCTCCCTCAAGGAATTCAAGCTCGTCTTCCTTGTCCACGACGTCAACCATGTGGACTGCGGCCCCTCTCGAGGGCATGTCCTCGATGTCACATAATGAATCGGGCTACTGTGGGATAGGGTCGAAGAGGAGAGTGGCATAGTGTCCCCAACCACGGACTTGCACTTGGGGGGTAGCTTCCCTGACGATTTTGCGGAGTACTTTGAAACTCTGAACGCATCTCCGTTGAAGGGCGCTCTGGCGGCCTGGCGACTCGGGGTACTGGGCCACAAGGAGTGCAGCCGAATCGATCAGGCGGCATTGCTCACCGATTTCTTCGAAGTGCTCTCGACTTCTGGGGTACACCACCCATTTGTAACGAAGGCAGAAGTGTGTCACCCATAGGGTTCGACAAAATCACCCCACTTCTTTAGGGGTAAGGGACTCTGGTGCACGGAAATTCAGCATTGCCGTCGGCCAGAACTTCTCCGGGAAGTAATCTGCTGCAAGAATACTCCAGAAGCTCTGAGGTTTGGACTCGGGGTCTGGCCCTGTATTTCCCCACTCATCAATAGGGGTGGCTGAGGGACCGGTAGCGGTACCGAGGCGGACTTATGGGATAACAAACTCAGCGGCGGAGAATACGGCGAACGAGCTGACTGGACACCGAATTTCGGGCCATCCTCCGAAGAGCAAGGTGACCTGGCCACGATGTCACGATATGATGGGCTGATAGCCACAGCTTCCTGCACAGGAATCGCAGCTACCGGTGACCGGTCATGTCGTCGCTCTACCATCATTGGCCCCCAGAATAGCTCTCCGTGATCTCTAGTAGAGGTAGAGGGCGCTTTTGGTGACAATGGTGGTGATTGCGCAGTCGAGACCTGCAGAATTCCCAAGTCTTCTTCATCCTGTATGTACCTGCGGAGAGAGATGGGAATTTGGTGGACCTCATATTCCGGGAGAATGAGGCTAACACGTCTGGTTCCTGCCCCAGTCCTTGATACGGAGGAGCGGGGAGAAGGTTCCATCGCTGAGTCGCATTCTGCTTTAGAGTCAGAGAAGCGGGCTAGTTTGATCTCCACCCGGGCCTTCCCAGGATTCTTCTTATGGCGGTGACGACCCGCTCTCCTACCCCGGGGTGGCTCTTCGGGACAGGGTTGATCCCTACCAGGCAGTCTCGGGGCGGCGCTGGTGTCGTGGCGGAGAGGGCCTCCACTCGAGATAGCCGAGGTGCGAGGGGCACCAGGGAAAATGTCAAAGGGTACATGGGGAGGACCTCCATGGACAGCACCCATGTAGGCGGAGCCTCTGTTGGAATCGGCAGGAGCATGGGGAGGACCTCCATGGTCGATGCGGGCGGAGCGAGGCTGACCTTCACTCCTCGAGTTGATGGGGCGAGGAGGTCCTTCGCCGGTTGCAGAGAGGACGTAGGGAGGGCCCCCACGTTGGAGAAGGACCGGATGGATGGTGCCTTTAGATCGGTGGTCGGCGGCAGCAGGATGGACTCCATACCCTGTATAGTGGGTGCGGGAAAGGTTTCCGCGCCGAGCGTCACTGCCGCAGGGAAGGTCTTCTTTCGGGATGGGGGTAGCACAAGGCATACCTGCATGACGAACTTTGGAGCGGGGAAGGCCCATGCTCTATAGAGTAGTCGTATAGGGAGGGCCTCCATACGGGGTGACATCATCGCGGGTTAGTTCGCGGTGATCACCACTTGGGCCTACAACCCGGAGAGTCAACCCAGCCTGCCCGTGGGGCGGTTGGGGTCTCGATCCTGGTTGGGTGAAGGAGTGCCCCTGCTCAGTGTATGCAGGGGCCTCATGATGCACGTCGGTGGTGGATCGGGCCACTATAGCTGTCGACGTTGACGTGCCTGGGCGAGCGTCCTCAGCCCGGGCCCGGCGCTGACGTTGGGTCAGGCGAGCTGGTGCAAGTGGTGTAGGGGCATGGCCTGCCTGCTCTTCCTGCGGAGTTGGACGGTGGCGCTGACGCAGCTGGACGGGATCTCTCGCCTGGATCCCTTGGGTCGGGACCCTGAGCGGGCTGAGCCGGACGGCGCCCGCCTTTTCAGCGTAAGGCAAGGAGTCGTCAAGGCATTACGGGGACAGGCTCCCGAAACGGTTGAACGTTGGGGTGGGGAGCAGGGGATCCCTGCGCGGCCTGTTTGGGCGGCGTTGATGGTGGGGCCTGGATGCCTCCAGGTCCAGGAGGGCCATATCCCGAGTTGGGATGACCCCTTCCTCGTCATACCTGCGCACAAGTTTGTTGATCACCCTTCGCTGGATGACCTCTGATGGGGAAAGGGGATGTGGGCGCCCCGTATTCCGCAATGTGGAAGTCGTCGTGGCGGTAGCGGCGCTATGTGCGGTGGCTGTGGCGATGTTTCCCCTGCCCCTGCGTAGGCTAGCATGCAGTGACCGCGTCTCTGTAACAGCAACCTGGTTCCTGATAAACGAAGGGATCAACTCATCAGCACTGAGAGGGAAAAGGATTGACAACCAGTGCCCCAGCGTCCTTCCATTCTCCACGTCTATAAGAAGGATCCACGCCAACACGCTGCAGAACGGACTGCCCCACATTCTACTACCCCAACTTCCAGTGAGATTCACGACAGGCCTGCTATTTGCTTGGTGGGACCAGGCACCGGATATCTGGATCCGGTGACATGTCAATCTACTGGTGTCTCGAACGCTACTAATCTCCATATTAATGAGAATAATTTCACGTCGGGTTCACCATTTCTGTTTCCGATGCTTTCGCTGGGGCGCGCGCATCTGTCCGTCCGCGGGGGGAGTATGTGCTGTGCTTGTTGCCCCGCGTTCCCGCTTTCCAAAGGCGGGAGGCATTCGCTCCTTATTCAGGGATGTCTGCTCCTTGATCGAAACGGGATGATGGGATGTCGGTTCTTCCTTCTATGGATTCCTCCTCATAACTCGTCACCTAGTCTGGGTCTCCCTCATAAGTTTAATACATAGTTCGTGAAACTCTTCCCAGTGCCATGTTTCCATGGACGCCGGTTAATTACACTGCTTCTGTCGGGAAATTCCAAAGGTACCAGTCAGGGAAGCAACCTTCAGTCAGGGGAGTAGTAACATTGAGGCATTAGTAGCGTGTCTGGATGCTGGGGAACCCAGCATGTCTATCTATTATCCCTGGTCACAGGGCTTCTCGAGGGCGTGAAAGCCTGAGGCATCCCACATCGAGCGCGGTGAATTATATGCCATAGACACATATCTGAGGTTTTCCTCAGCTTCCCGTGTTTAAAACAGGGTACGCCGCGAGTTTAACATCCAGCGGAGATGGATCAACCCAACCAGAGCATTAGCTAGGATAGATCGGATTGAGGGATTTCCCTTGAAGGGGTGCCGATTCCGGGACCAGCCCATGGGTGGCTGTAAAGAGGAGCGTACCGACATGGTCTCACCGAGATATGATGGTCCGGGCGAGAATCAGGATGGGTGATAGGTGGATGAACGGAGTAGAGGGGGAGTGAAATAGGACCATCGCAGGGGCGATGGTGAAGTTGGGCTTGAGCCTTGAAGAGGCTTCCTACGTATCCCCGTGGCAGGGAATCAACGTCCGCGTAGTTCGGGATGGTGCCGGTAAACCGATGTGAAGGTGGACCTTGGCCCGATGAATGTCGTCAGCGATCCAACGTGAAGGTGGACCTTGGTCCGACGGGCATAGTCAACGTACCGATGTGAAGGTGGACCTTGGTCTGATGAGAGATGGGCTTGAACCTCGGGGAGGCTTCCTACATATCATTCCTTGACATGGATCAAAGACCTCGTAGTTCAAAGGGTTTCATCGGTGAACCGATGTAAAAGTAGACCTGTGGGTCCACTATTGGTGGGCTTGAACCTTGGGAAGGTTTCCTACATACCATGCCTTGACATGGATCAAAGTCCTCATAGTTCGGATGATAGAATACAGTTTAACATCATGCGGGATGATAGTGAACCCTGACGTGAATAAACGACGGGCGTTGGGTGTTAGCGAGCCGATGTAAATGAGGGACCTTGGTCCAATGGGAGATGGGATTGAACCTTTGGGAGGCTTCCTATGTACCATGCCTTGACACGGATCAAAGTCCTCGTAGTTCGGGTTGTGGAATACAGTTTAACATCATTCGGGATGGGGGTGAACCAAGTTGAATGAGGTCGGAACGACCGGATAGTGGGTTTGAACCTCGTAGAGGCTTCCTACGTACCATGCCATGACATGGATCAAAGACATCGTAGTTCGGGTTAGTCACAACAGCTTGCCATCAGACTAGAATGTAGTCTAATTTCATGCTGGACGAAGGTAGAACTCGACATGAATGATAATGGCTGGGCTTGAACCTCAGGAAGGCTTCCAACGTACCACGCCTTGTCATGGATCAAAGACCTCGTAGTTCAAATGGGCGTTCAGTTTAATGTCATACTGGACAAGGGGGCATACAGTTTAACGTCATGCTGGACGAGGGCGAAACTCGACGTGAATGAACGACCGAGCAATGTGGCTTGAACCTCATGGAGGCTTCCTACGTACCATGCCTTGACATGGATCAAAGTCCCCGTAGTTCGCTATGGGTGGGGGTCAGGGTCGGTGCTCACTCTAAGCCCATGTGAGTCATGCTCGGTGTGAGAAACAAGAGGTTGCAAGGACCTAACGATCACGTCTCGAAGGATGCGTCCGTGAGAAGCGAAGAGGGGATTACGCATTAGGCGGCCCATGGTGCTGGGACTTACTCCGGGATGGAGGACCAGAGTGAGACAAAGCGCAGCGAAAGAGGGATTTGGGACCAATGATGGGAGGTTCCTCGTTCCCTATCACGGCCTCCACTGACCTTGGTAGTGGGGAAGTATGGAGATGCAGAGATGCAGCCATCTGTTGGGGAACTAGGGTCGCCCTTCTCCTCAGAACATACACTACTCCAATAAGGAGGATATCACCCCTTGTGGATGGGTGATTCCACTCCCGTGGAGATGAGTGGCGTAAAATATGTTCGAGCTGGGGGGACCCTTCGTGAGAGGCATGAGGTCGGGTCACAGTTTAACGTCATGTGTTGAGGACGTGGTGCTTGGCATTTTAACGTCCTGTAGCTCGGACGAGGTGGGTTCACTCCACACCCCTAGCACATACATAACTGGTACCCTCTGATCCTTGGGGAAGGGAAGGTACCAGTAAGGCCATAGTCAAGGGGGTTATGGAACGAACCATCAAGGGGTCCACGTTAGCGTGGCTATGCGAAGAAGCAATAGCCGTTAGCATGCCTTTGCGAAGAAGCATTAGGCGAAGCAATGCTACGGGTGGTATTTTCCATGGGACTTTGAAATCACATCGTGCAAACCTGGAGGGTCGCACGGGAGGAGGAATTTCTAAGCAAAGGAGTGTGCTTCGCGAAGTGGAGTGACTTGGCCTTAGAATGGGGCATAGGTGTGAGTGGAAGGTGCTTCGCGAAGTGGAAAAGTGTTCGTGGAGCACTGCCTCGCGAAGAAGAGGTGCCTCGTAAAGCAGGGTCCTGCGAAGCAGTGTGCTTCGCGATGTGTAGCGATCCTGCCTTAGCATAGGGATCGCTAGTACAGGTTGGGTGTTTCACGAAGCATAAACGCTCCGCGGCTACCCGGGTTCCCTTGGGAATCCCCTTCCTTCGTGAATGCCCTTGAGATTCGTGAAGGGAATCCCTCTCGGAAGAGGGGCTCGAAAGGAGACAAAGCAAAGGCATCTCTCGAAGTAGAAGTACCTCGCGGAGCTCATGATTCCCAGGGCAATGAGTGCTTCGCGATTCGGGAGAGGAGAAGCCGAAAGTTCAGATTGTCCATCTTCGGGATTCAGGGGGAGTCCAGTATTTATAGGGAAGGGGCACCGTGCAGCAGAACTCGCGCGCCGCCTTAGGTTCTTCGCGGCGCGCTCGCGAACGTCAACATCGTCCGCGAAGGGTTACCGCCTCTGGAGCTTCGTGGCGCGCTCGCGAACATCAAATGCGTTCACAGAGATTTACCACCTCTAGAGCTTCGCGGCGGGCTCGTCAACGTCAAATGCGTTCGCGGAGAGTTACCGCATCTGGAGCTTCGCAAGGCCGCGATGATCGGGGCGCTTCACATTGGCGCTTCGCGTCGGTGCTTCGCGGCGGTGCTTCGCGAGGCAGCGTGCCAGTCGTCTTTTTCGTCCCTTCCTTTCGTGCCATGTTTTTGGCGCCAACAAACCTCTTAGACCAATTAGGATCTTTATTATCTTATTCCCTTTTCCATGTCGCATAAAAATATATAAAATAAGTTAATATTTCACCTGTTATTTTTATAAGGTTCAATACTCAAGAAGAGTAGATAGTCTTTGTCATGGTCAAGAAATAACCCTGACCACAAAACAACTTGAAAATAATCCACTGTATGTGGTTAAAACGTTTAGGATATACCTTCATACTGGTGGGGCACTATGAAAACAATCCAATAGTGCATGTTTTATAGCACTTTGATGGATATTTATACTGCCACCCAATATAGTCCTTTTTATGGAACCTAGCTAGATCTTGATACTTCCTCTGAAGACAGTTTTCTATGTGTTAAATTTTTGTAATACGAATAATGTATTCCACCAATTGAGATCGGTTGGATGTCACGTAACTTCTTTTAACTTATTCTCCACACTTGTTAATTTTATAGCAACATGCAAGTAACTCCTCTTATCTGTTCCCAGTAGAAAACATGATATCTTTACAATCTTCTTATTCTATCAGTAACAATAATATGAATTCACTATAGACTAATGAAAATTTGATTTTCTCAGACCCAAATTATATTAAACTAATATAAAGTTGTTCACCATATCTTCTTCTCTTCTTCTCACTTTCTCCTTTAGTGAAAACCCCACAATAGTGACATCTCTTCTTCTTATTTTTGGAATCAAAAAAATTATATGTGATTATTAAATCAATGAAGATAAGATTAGCATAGCATTATCACATTTAATATGTCATGAATAACTAAATTTAAATTATCCACTTTCTTTCATGTTACTTGACATGTAATAATATGGAATAGTGTAGTGGTTTCCTGATCTCTCTTTCTTATTCACAAATAATGATGAGGGTGTAAACACATATCACGTATATAAAATATTTAGCATTCACAAACAATACTTTATTCTTGGAAATCATCCTTACACTATGTGATTCATGTTATTTATGATCATCCTTTCCTTCTCTAGAAAACATTTCCTTTGTGGATAACATTTCCATTCTTATACCGTTTCTACTTTGCAGATGGCCACTTCTTTTACAGACCATCTTCTCTTCTACAAACTCCCCTTACATATATGATCTATCTTCCTTCCATGAAATATCCTTGAAAACTATTCATGTGAACTATTCATGATTATTATGGTTTTGAATTAAGGTTGTGAACTGTCTTCCACATGTGTCACGTGAATGGTTCACGGTCCACCTCCTTGCTCTGCGAGATTCTTTTATTATGCGGAAAACCATCACTTCATGAACTCCTTTCACTCTGTGGAATAAATATCTTCTAAGGATATTTCTATTTTTCAAGCTAAAATTCCCCAAAAAACTCCACATGTGTACTAATTTTTTAGAATTCTTTAACCCCTTTCACATAATTTATTCCCCAATAACTCATTCCTTCACATAATCCTTCTTCGTGAACTCCACAGACATCACCAAAATATTAATCGGAGTGAATATTTTTTCTACTGAAAATCACTCACACATAATGATGGGATTATGTTCCTTTATATAAGAAAATAAATCCCCAAATTTCATAAATCTCATTTCCCCAATGATTCGATGTGGTGCAACCTCCACTGTATGCAACTCTCCACTAGAAAACAGTTTTTCCCTCTATGGTCCATGTATCACTTTTCTTCCCTCATGCTAGCTGATTCTTCTGCAAAAAAATCACAACCTATTAAATGTGAATGAAATTACATCCAAAAACTATTGGCCTTCTATGTACCGTAAGCCTCCAATGAACCATGAGTCTCCCATGAACTATTTTACCAACACAGTTCACGTACATTGCTTCATAGTTCTTATAGTGATGCTTTGTGGATTCCTTCCATTATTGATTTTCCCTCACTGCTCTTTGTACCTCCTATGTCGTCCATGAATTTTTTGTCATGGTTCTTTGAACAATTCATCATGGAAATCCTTCCTTTTCCAATAATCTTATGATTTTTAGGCCCAAAAAATTGGAAACCACTAGGCAATGGCTCCTTCGTAAATACCTTCTTTGAAAAAACTCTAACCATACATATTTTTGGTCTTCTACTTTCATAAAAAACTATGAATAACATGATATATAACCTCTGATCAATCATCTTCAACATCATCAGATATTTATTGGGAATTATTTTAACTTCGCGGTCTTCTAGCAACATCTTTCTTTTTTATCAAACCTGAGTATGATTAACAACATCTTTTCTCACCATTTACTTCATAAGGATTGCATCACAAGTTCTCTAAACCACTTATGATATTTTTGAAACAGAAACCAGAAAACCATAATCATATTTTCTAGGATAATTATTAAACCCTGACATCTAATTTCATCAAATGAATCCATACAAATACTCCAGGAATCACCTTGAAACTCAATGTCTTCAAAATATATTTCCTAAATTATCAAGACTTGAAGACATTGCTCATCCTAAATTAACTTTTGAACCACTTCATCATATTGAATCCAATGAGATATTCTTATCTCATTGATCACCATTGACAAAAAATGAAAATTATTTGAAAATATATAAAATCTATACACATATTGGGCTCTACATACAGTTCAATTATAGTGATCGTAATCACTATATTCAAAATATAGTTATGTGTTGTAACCTCAATCCACTACAACATGAAGATACATGATTCATAAAACTGATATCTGTCAAAAACCATGTATATATATACCCTATACCTTAAGATATCAAAGCCCAAAAATTCTTATACGCCATACTATGTATGAAGGTAATATGGGGAAGGGGTATTAGTCAACCATCTCTTCCCTTGCTAGCTTAGATTTTGGGGAAAACACCCAAAATACAAAACATTTTGGTACTAGATTCCCACTTGTCTCGGCTATTGTATAATATTAAATTAGAACATTTAATGAATATTATATTACATAACCAAACTAATGGAAGTTTCCTAGCCTTAGACATAAATGAAACTGTTTCCCTAGAAGACAGCCTATGCCATTTCTAATTTCTATGAAACTAGATTTCATATAAGTACACAAGCATCAAGATTTATTGTTATTAATAATTTTCATTTAGTAATTTAAAAAATTACCAATAATCCATTAATTACATTATAAATACATGTTTAATCATTTAGTTCTATCATAAACCAACACTTTTATAATTCAAATTTCAATTTCTATGTATCTATTTTATACTCTTAGAAAATTTATCCAACAATATCATAGTTCTTATATAATATTTTATTACTATCACACCCAACCCCAAAAGTAAATTTAAAATTTATTTACTATTATATAATCCAAAAATTAAAAGACTCAAATAAAAAATAAAAAAAATCAGGATTTAATTACAGTGAATATACCAATTGAAGCAAGAAGTTTAAAATCGGAACAATTGACCATCAAGGAAACCAACCATCATGAAGAATAAAATAATTAAGATAGATAATCCAATATCTCAACCTTTACTGGCTAACTAATCAATATTTCAACTAATCTATATAGAAAACAAGAAATTTAAACTCTCAACATGTTCTATATGTATCAATATCAACCTCATATCAATGAATTTTAAACAAGAAACACCAGAACTCAACTTGTTTCATCCATCCCACACCTAATATATAATGACTGATAATTTTCATAAATAAATATTTCATCTTATTATATGAATATTTGTTACATATCATTATGATATATCCTTGAATAATAAATGTTATGTGACCTAAGAACATTGGGTACATAAAAACCCATTTAATAAAATATCTACATCATCTCTTAATTATTTCATCTCAACTAGAACCCCTTATAGACGTGTCCTATATAAACTATTTTTCATATCCTGGGGAAAAGTGATCATAATAAAGGGTGAGCTAAGATGCTGGGTAAGGGTAATAAATGGATATATCAAAGATCTTTTAAACATAACATAAGCATAATCAATTATTGAACATAATATTATCTAGAGAAAATCATACCCATCAATTATTATTACATAAAAATGATTCATGGAATAAATAATGGATGTTCATAATACAAAAATCATAAATCGATCAATGAACATAAGGCATGAGAACATAATATTTTCATAATATCAAGTCATAAAGGAGTCGTATAAAGTGTTTAATAATCATTATCATAGAAATATAATGTAAATATTACCCAAAAAAGAATTAATATATTATTAGTTCTAGGATAAATACCCATGTATATATTTTCGTATTGGGAAAACCTCTCATGTACCCTCCTTCGGGCTTGGAATAACCTCTCATGTACCCTCTTTTAGGCTTGGGATAACCTCCCATATAACTTTTGAGCACAAAGAACATTAATCATTAATCGATTCAATTTAGGAATATAAAATTTTAATCCAACCAATTACATAATCATAAATCCATTCATATGTATGCCACAAGACTATAAAAACAAACATCATAACTTAACCTATGGAAAGGAAAATGTTTTTTATTGATATTTATTCACCATAACCATAAACTATTTATAGAAAAAATAAATAAGTTATTATTCAATAATATCTCCATAAAATTCTATATAAAGTCAAAGGATTTTATCGTAGATGAAAAATTACTTTAAAATTTCGTAGGAATATTTCATGTTGAAAATACCAATTTCATATTTAAATCACATATTAAAATAAAAAAGTTCCTAAATACTATGGAAAAAATTTCTTTTAAAATATACTTCTGAACTTATAAAAAAATCATCAATTCATTGATCAATCATGATAGTATAAATTTCTATTTATTCCAAGTAAATATTTCCTTCACATTTTTAGTGAGAATTTACAAGTAAATCATTTAGAAAATACCAAGAAAATTCATTTTAAAACAATTTTGAAAAAATACATCATGGGTAAAAATTAATTTAAATAATTATATTATATTATAAAAACATTTCTATAAAATAAGGACATTTAATAAAAAAATAAACATAAGAGATAAATAATGTAATTTTCCCTCAAAACGTTATTTCATTATCTTGAGTACTTAAAGTAAAGAAAATGAAAGGAAATCATGTGTTCTAAAGAAATAACCATAGTAGAATAAAAAATTTATTTATTAATAAATTATCATCTATTTTATTTTAATGTAAATTCAACCATAATATGTTATATTTATTTTAAAATTTTATTTCAAACATTAACTCACAAGAAATATATTACTTTTAAAAATTTTAAAATTGATTACCTGATTTTTCTAATTCTTGCACAAGCACTTAGTCGGTTTTACATAAGAATTTAAGGTAAATCATTCCTCTATACAATTTTTAAAGAAATTACCATCATAAAAACATTTATATATCAAATAACCTTTTATAATCAAAAATAATTTCTTTTTATCCAAATAACATTATTTTATATATATTAAAAGTTACAGAGTGGCATTTCCCACTATATTTTTACATAAAATAATATAAAATTTACATTCAAATAATAAAGGAATAACATTGCCATAAATTATAATATTGAATTTTTATGGTCGAACTGAACCCATAAAATAGATTAAATATAATTTTTAGTGTTATTTTTTATCTTTATCATATTAATTTTTACCTTAATTAACCAATTTACCCTTATCGAAGTGACATTATTTACTAAGGTTACTATCAATAATGAACAAAAATTAAAGAGAAAATTTTATCAATTTTTGACTTCTTGATTATAAATATAAAAAAATAATAAAGAGTAAATTTCTTGAAGTCACAAAAATCAATTTTAATATAAGTTCATATAATTTAATGAAAAACAGTTTTTAGAAGAAAAAAAATTTACAAAAAAAAATTCATATACCAAAAATAAATTATAATGATGATTAAAATGTGATAAACTATATTATATCTAATTAAAATATGACTTCTTTTATTTTATTATCAAATTCAAAAAATATTGATACTTTTAAATGAAAATAAAAGAAAACTTTAAATTTGTAATTTTCACTATTCACTTAAAAATAAATCTTTTTAGAAAAATCACAAAATTTCACCCTAAGATAATTTTGATATGTTGATTTAAAAAAATAAATAATTTTGGTAAAATAAAATTACAAAAATTAGTTTAAATTAATCATAATTTCAACTCAAAAATTTCATTAGAAAACATTTTTGAAGAAAATGCCCTTTTAAAACATAAAATGACTTCACTAAAAATTCATTGTTAATTTCATGAGAATTATTCAGTAAATTTTTATTTAGTATTTCTTATATTTTATAATGAATTTATTCATTTTCATACCCTCCATTTTAATATCTAGGTCCCATTTAAATGACATTTTTCTTATAATACATCTCAACTCATTTAAAGATTATTATTACAAGTTAAGAAAGCTATCAATCTTATTATTCTTTTGAACTTAATTTTTAGGGAGCTAAAATCCCCCACCCCACCCTAAATTAATTATTTACTCTCAATTTTTAATTGATCTCTATAATCAAGGGTTTGAAATTTTTAAATACCTCTATTGAAAACTCACATCACAGAATGGGTTAATAAAACTTCCTCCTAAAAAAGGTAAATGAAAATAATAAGGACATGTAGAATAAAACATAACATGATTTACAAATAGGAGAAAAATATTTAGATATTAAAATATGTGCATATAGGAAAATTTTATTTCTAAATAATTACAGAGAGTGAAGGAGAACATGGTCTTGAGAATTGTAATAACCACAAAACCATAAATCAGTGAGGGTTGAAAATACCATAAATTCATCATAAATGAATATAAAATGATAAATTTTTATTTCAATATTCTTTTTATAAAGTTGTGTAATTCATTTACTATCAATATATAGAACATGAAAAAAAAATTAATTACTTGATTTCATTACATTTCATAAGAATTAGATAATCCTTTTGTTGTGATTTGATGAATTTCCACTTTATCTCTTATTCCAATATTAAATTTCAATGCCTAAATCATCATGATTAACATTTAATGGATCGTTATATACATAAAATTATGAAAAAATATTTCCTTATTTATCTATATATATAAAAAACCCAAATGGTTATCACAAGCTATTGAATATAATACATTATCCTCTAAAACCTCAACAATAATATCCAATGTTCAACTAAATACATTCAATAAGTTGTTACGCTGAAGACTCCTCCAAAATATATCTATCCAAATTCAAAATAAAAAACTACTAAATATTTTATCAAAAAAATTCAAGATCAAATTTTATGTTTATTCCTATACAATATATGTAACATCCCAGGAAAATAAAGAATATGAAATTTTCATATTTATTAATATTTGTGAATTAAATATTAATTTTACTTTAAAGGGGTTGCTATGTTCGATAGCGTACCCGATACACAACAAGAGGTTTCTTTGAAATCTTATATACTAATAATTTAATATTATTATTTTAAATGGTAGTTAACTCCAAGCCGTTGTATTGGTGGGAATGAAAAAAAATAACCACAATATTAATATACATGTTTGTTAAATGTATTTACATTTATCCAATAAAAGTTAGAGGCTTAAAATGTGAATGAATCTAATTTTAAGCGTGAATACTCTAATATTCAGTAAAAGGTCAATTTACCGCCTTTTGATGGCATACCCTTTTTAACTCTAGTTTTGTCACTTTTATATGTTCTATTTGACAAAATAAAATTCTTTTTTATAATCAGGACTTCAAAATTTACTTTGGGTAAATTTTTTCTATTTTTCTGATAAAGTTCATTTTTAATGAATAGTGAAAAATATTGTATTTTAATCCAAAATTTCCTTTTAATATAATTTATCTTTATGGTTATATTATACTTTTATTTTTTTTAAATTGTAAATAGATTATATTTTTACCATGTAATCTATTGTTGATCTTTTGAAGCAATTTCACATGGAAATTGGACATAATCAACTATCAATATTTTGATAGTTATTGTTTCTTAAAAACACCCTATTTGTTTTGAAAACGGGAATTAATTTTAAATTAATTTATCCAACTACAATTTTTTAATTTCGTAAAATGGAAATCATATTTGAATTCATTATATCAAATAATTCTTAGGCTGAATTTTTTGTATTTTTCTGAAAAACTTCAATTTTTGATTAATAGTGAAACCACTTAGTAGTAGTTGAAAACACTAACTTTTTCATTTAAGTTAAATTTTACCACTTCTGTGATTTGAATTTTAAAAATCTGACACACATGGTTGTTATTAATAAGTAAAATGTGGTTCAATAATATGAAAAAAAATTTGGTGAATATTATGTTTTTACTTTTATTTACCACGGTTAAAGGTAAAAAGAGTAATTAAAGGTAAAACAAATATTATAATAATTCAAAATTAGTTTAACACTTGTCCTAACCTTATTGGATGAGTAATGGATGACCATTTTCATCTTTGGGTCGATTTTAGGACCCCATTGAGCCACTTATGAATGATAATGACACTTTAGATTAATTAACTTAAAGTAAAGGCTAAAATGACAAAAGCATATATCATTTAGTAAATTAATTTCTATAAGGGTTATATAAATTATATTTTCGACTATAAATATTCATTGGAAATATAAAAAGATTTTTATAAATCATGGTAATTTTTTTTATAATTTTTATACATCAAACACATTAAATTATTTATGACACAATAATGATGCAGTGTTTACATCATTAATAAATGATTTAAATAAATAAGATTATAATGCTTAAAACATTATCCAAAACATGTCCAATTATGATTGGATGATTTTATTTCGAATATGAGTCATCTTATCTTCAACTTTAATGATTTTTGGACCTTTAGAAACCGAATATCATTATATAATAAAATAATATTATCACACTTTCCTTAAGAGCCCCTCCTCCCCCTTATAAAAATCCCTCACTTCTAACCAATTCCTCACACCACTCAAGCCTTTTTTTTCTCATCCAAACTCTGTCCAATTAATATCCCTACATCCCTCTACTTCCCCTAGAAGCCTTACCTTATTCATAAGAAACTTCAAGATGTCCTTTTGGTTCATACCAAAGGGAGTAACCCTAATTAAAGATAATTGTTTCTCTTAAATTCTTTTCTTTTATTTTACTTCTCCAACACCTAAACTCTTTTTATTAATTTATTTTTAAAAAAAACCAGTATAATAAATAAACTAGTATTTTTTTATGAGAAGGATTCAACTACACTTACACACATCTTTATCTAATGGGTGACGAACATAATGTTTCTGTGGATGGAAAACTAACACCTCACGAAACAATGATTGTTCAATTACCTCCTACCACCTCTTTATGGTGGCCATTATGGTGGAACTATACTTATATATGATATATATTATGTTTATGTTTTCTTTATGCTTCTATATTTTTCATTTATATGATACCTTTTTGGTTTCCATTATGGGTAAACGTGATAATTTCATTCGAGGAACTGCGGACTACCGCCCCCTCAAAGTGATATGACTCGTTAATGCCATATGTGGGACGTATAAAGGAAGTATTTAATGATATTTTATAGGATATTATACTTTAATTATAATATAAATATGTATCATTATGTTTTAATTACATTAAAAAAAATAAATAGAAATGAAAGTAGTGTTCATGCGTACGTATGGCTTACCGTCTCCATGAACGGTGTGTTTCATTTCTTACCTCCAAATGATATGTATTGTTATAAATATATATATATACTGAATATATATGATATATATTATATCTAAATAATGAATTTCATTCTAGATATAATTGACTATTGACCGCATGGACAACATGTAAATATAAGGTGTTCATTTTTTACTCAAGTATCAAATATCGACAAAACGATCATTATTAACATAAATGATTACATAAAGTTCAAAACATGGTAATAAGTGATATAAAAGGAATAATAAACTTGAAAAATGTTCTTAAGAAATATAAATTGACTTTAATTTATTATTCAGTAAGAACAAGGAACAAACGAGTCAAGTCGGACATAAGGTAAGGGATTTTCTTATCTCACTTTTAATTCCATGAGATTTCCATTATTTGCCACATATTCATTGCATGCAGTGTATTATGTACTGACATTTGATATATATTATCATGATTCTAATTATATTTATTGTATTCTGTTATTCATTTTGTAGATATTATCTTTGGGTCATACAACATAGTTGACTACAACGTGGTAAAGGGTTTCATCTCACTATTTATTCCCGTGAGATTAATTTAATATTTTCCACTATTTCCTTTTTTGTGGTGTATGTACTGCCCATGATTGTACTATTTGTGTAATATACTTTAATTTATGAGTATTTACATCTTCATTTTATGATCCTTTTTTCAAGTGGTGTATGTTTTATAAGTTACCAAATCGGTAAGGGAACATTCACCTTCTTCTTTTGAAATGACTTATTTTTGTTATGTCTTTTAATTTACATATTATTATGTTGGGATATGTTCTTATATATAATTATTGATGTAAAAATTATGTCCAAGTGATGAGATACCATTTTTATCTCATCAACTCTTTTTCTGAATTTTAAAGTGATGCCATTATTGTGTGGAATTTTTATAAGGGAACTTCATAACCCAATTTCAATTCATTGGGTTCAACTTGTACTTCTTGAATATGTCATCATATGAATATGTTTGAATGACCTCTGATTGTTTTACACTTATTATCCACTTATATTGGGTGTATTTATATTTTTCACAAATAATTAAGTGATTTATTTATCCTTAATTTAAGGAAACCATCTTTATAAGGGATTTCATCTCAATTTACATTTCCACTGAGACTTCATTGGTGTTATGCACCAATTCACACTTATATGGTGTATATACTGTCCTTTGACATATTATATCATGAATCCATTTATTCTCATTATATTATAAAGTTCTGATTAAATGTTATTCTTCAATTATTTATATTCAAGCATCTCTATTTTTGTTAAAAAAACTCTTTAACTAAAATATTATTTAAAATGTTTTAAAGATTTATTCTTCTAAATATTTCTCATTAATGTCCATGTTTTAAAAATGGGTTTTAGGATTTATTTATATGGACATTAATGTTTTCAAATGATAATTCTTTTAAAAGCTTCAAAGTGGTATGGGACACTTTGATTCAAAAATCTCTTTTTAAATGGTTTTGAAAATGATTTGATAAAGCATTATTTATTTCAATATCTTGATCTGATATATTTGAATGTGGAAATGTTATCTTTACTTTATACATGTGTTATGTGATATGATTATGTTATGTTTATTGGGCATTATTTACGTATATGGGTTGTTTCAAGATAAACCTAGGGCGGGTGAGCCTCAGATAGCTCTCCAATGCATTGGGTAATTTGAAGGAGGTAAATGTGATGTTTCTCCTATGAGATTTAGAGAATATACTATGATGGGTATTTTAAGTGTAACTCCCTACATAGATGTGATATCTACAATGTAATTTTGATATGGATTCCATAATTAACCTTTATGATTTATGATTTCAGTATATTATCCATAAATCTTATGATTTCATGAGTTATGTTATGATTAAAAAGTTTGGTTTCATTGATTTGTATTTATGGATTGGATAATGTTTATTTTCATTATTTTATAACCCTTACTGATCTTTTTATGCTCATCCCAAGTTTTGAAATGTTTTTCTCATGACATAAAGATTAATAGGGTCAAGGATGAGGTCAATGAAAAGTCATGATGTCTAAAACATGGAACTAGACAAGTCCCTTTCTTAAGAGATTTTATTTTATGAAAAATGGATACTAGGTAGTAGTGTCTACATGTAATTTTCAAATTATTATGTAATAGTTATGGCCTAATTATCTATGATTCTAAACTTAAAAAGATCCACAATGTGAATTCTTCAGATATTTCAAGATTATGTATTGTTTAAGGTCAGGTCCTTATAATATAAGTAACTCACAATATCAGATACCAAACATGTAAACACCATTATTATATATTCACTTAAAACATATTAATAACACGAATAACCATAAAACCTCAATAAGGACTTATATTATTCCAAAATTTAACATGAACCATATTCGATAAATTAAATCACTAAATTTTTCATATTTCATAAATCAAAAAAATCAAAAAAAATCATCTAAAATGGCCTAAATCACATTATCATCAAATCACTAACCAATTTCCAGGTCACCATACTATCTAATTTACTTTATAAATTTTAATCATCTCTTTATCTAAACTAAAAATTCTTATTTCCACATTTATAACATTTTAGGTGTTATATTTTCCTTAATTGTGTGTTTTTAAAAAATATATCCTTACCACTAAATCACTTTTTTATGTCATCACTACCATTCATCATATTCTTGAAAATCCTTAAAGAAAAACTATCATTTACCAATAAATAGATGCTTCATGATTCATTTAACAAAAATACCATTGATAAAAATAATTATAAAATATAATTATAAAATACCAATACATAAATAATTAAATACTTTCTCTTCAATGATTAGAGTAACATAGGTCCTTCCTTGTCCAAGGAGTTAAGATTTAGAAGAGGGAATTGACTTAATAATTCCTAGGTTCCTCTCATTTAATACAATGAACTTTAAATATATACCTAAGATGAAAATTATTTATATCCATCAAACTCCTCATTTCCCACAGTAATTCATTGCACTATGCCATTATTTTCCATAAATAAAACATTTTTCTGTTCATTTTGAGACATTCTCATATGTTTAAATTTCTATATTTCTAACATGACTGAATTTGAGTCTTCTTTCCTCAATGGAATCCTCACCATAAGATTTCAATAAAATCCCTTATTCTCTTATTGGGTGAGTCTTATATTTGGTTAATGTATAGGTTTTTAATCATATATCATGATAACAAATTTGTAATAATCACAATATCATTAACTTTAGTCATAATAACATTTGGTGTCTTTGAATAATCTCATTTTCCATCACATTTTATATTAACATGATTCCTACTAGTTATATCCATTGACTAAAAACAAAAAAACATTTTCCGAGAAAAAATAATGATAATCAAGGATATAAATTCATAGTATTCCAAAATCCTAAAAAATTCATTTATATTTTGAAACTCTAGGTTTAACTTGGGTCATCCATTATAATCATCCATTCAAATCATTTATAATGGATCAAGAAGAAAATATGAAATATCCTAAGTATATCCATTGGGAGTGTCAAACCATGTTCATAGTAAGGAAACACTCACAATGGACCCAAATGATGGATGATATATACTCAAACTACTCTTTTAAATGTTATTTCCTCTAGATGCATCTATTCTGAAACCACATCCACTTACAGCATTCAGACAAAGATTTATTTCAAATAAAGCCACATAATTTCATACCAAAAAATTATGATTTTATCATATACATAGACTTATCTCTAAGGTTGCTAAAAAATATCTTTAATAATATTCTCAAAATATTTACTAAACCCTAATATAATACAGACTATAATGACCTATACATTTCATACATAAATATGACATATTATTAGATGAATATTCACTACATTAAACTTTGATCCATGTCATAATTATAATTATTTATTATCTTTATAAAAATGGATATATAAAAAATGGGTTCATAAAATATCTACATCATCTCCCACTTATCTCTTTATAAATAGAACACTTCCCAGACAAATTGTACATAAAAAATTCATATCTTTGGGAAAAGAAAACAAAATAATCGGTGAGACCAGATACTCAATAAGGGTAAATAATGGAGATATAAAGTATCATTTAAACATAACCTGAGTATAATGGGAATAACAACAAGATATTAAATTCTAAAACTCATACATTGAAATTATTATATCTAAAAAATGATTTATGGGAGAAATATTGGTAGTTCAGAAGACATAAATCACAATGAAATCAAATAACATGATCAATGAGAACATAACATTAGCATAAGATCTTATCAAAAAAGAATAGCATGAACTTTTGAATAATCATAATCATCAAAATCATATTTCATGGATTCCCACCAATATAGTCCTAATATGTAATAATTTGGCTAACCACCCATGTACTCACTTCGGGCTTGGGATAACCTTCTATATACCCACTTTCAGGCTTGTTTTAACCTCCCATGTACCCTCTTATGTGTTTGGGATAACCTATATTTTACCCTTTGAGCTCATATATTACATAATTTATTGGTGGGATATATAATTATTGGACCACCCATCATATAATCATAAATCTTTTCGTATGTATTCCAGAAGATCATGAATACTTTCCTCATGACATAACCCATAAAAAACAAAATGGGTTTCATTGAGATTATATCATCATATCTCTAAACCATCAAGATAGAGAATAAATTTGGTATCATTTAATCATATCCCATGTAATTAATATGTAACATCAAACAATTTTATCATTGAGTAAAAATTACTTTAAGATATTAATAAAATATTTCATGAGGAAAATACACTTTACATTTTTAAATCACATATTTAAATATAAAAATTTCCAAAATATTAAGGGAAAATTATTTTATAAAAAATTGTACACTAGTAAATGAGGCTTCAAAACACTGATATGTCATTATAGTGATAAATTCCAATAATTCCGTGTACATTAAAAAAAATATTCCTTTCAAATTTTCGGTAAAGTCAAAAGTGCCTTGGTAGGAAAATTATAAGAAGAATCCTTTTAAAACATTTTTAAAAAATTAATTCATATATAAAAATTAATTTAAAAAATAATTAAATTATAATAAAACATTCATTAAAACATTTTTAGAAATCAGGGGCATGGAAGAAAAAGGTTTTTTGACTAGAGAGCAAAATAAGGACGTTTTTTCTTAAAAACATTCTATTAGTCTATTGAGTTCTTAATGTAAGTAAAATAAAAGGAAAAAATTATTATAAATAAAAAAAATAGTATAATCAAATTAAATATATTTATTATTAAATTATTAAACAATTTCCATCAATATAAATTCAAGAATAAAAAATCTATATTAAAATGTGATTAACAAATAAATCTCTTATCACTATGGTATCTTTTGAATCATTATCCTCATGAAAGAATAACTTCAAATGAAACATTAAATATCACTATAATAATGAGATTAAACATATAAAATATAAATATTTCTATATATAAACCTCATAAATTTTGATAGGTGAATAATAAAACATATGCCACAAAGAAAACACTTTATGATGATAAACCATTACCTCATGTTTGACTTTATTCAATAGTGATCTAACCTCTCATATAAAAAAATTAATTTATTATAATTATATAACAGAATAATTTACATAATTATAATATCATATAGGATCCACCAATAATATTTCAACACATATTTATTAATAATTCCTTTTTTACAACCATTGATTTTTGTGTCAGTTGTTTCGTTTTAAATAGAAATTTCGGTTTGGTAGTTTTGGCCCTTGTAATTTTATTATAGTTAAATCATCTCCATAATGATAATCATGATATAAGTATCATATATATTCAATATATATATATAGTTATCCAAAAAAATTATAGATAAAAAAATGATTTGCATTGTTCTTTGAGGTGGTAGTTCATATGTTCGCATGAACAATGTTTTAACATTTTAATGGTTAAATGAAAGAAAGATAAATAATAATAGAAATTTAAAGGATAATTATTATATCTTATATATCACATATAGTCATTAAATCTATCATTATTACAATCCCTGTAAATAAAAAATTAAAAAATTATCACATCTCATTGTGGAGGTGGTAGTCCACACATATGCATGAGTGACGTTATCATTTTCAAATAGATTAGAATTTAATAAGGTAGATATGAAATTATTTTTCAAGAAGAATAATTATTTCATAAATATCATATATATTCACTATTTATTTCTTTATAACCCTATAAATAAAATGGTTATGTAAAGAAACTTTCACTACTATGTGAAGATGGTAATTCACACATATGCGGAGTGGTGTTCTAATTTTTTTGGAATTAACAGATATGGGAAATTGATTTACCAAAATTATAATAACATATAATTATGTTTAATATACTAGATTTTTTCTTTTAGGATGGTAACAACATATTTATATCAAGTATAGTAAGCGAGAAATTTAAAAGTTCATGTAATGATGATCGCCTCGTCTTCAGTAAAGTCCCAACGTATCCCTTTTTAAGGACCCTTGGAATGGTATTTTTAGAAAACAATTAACTATAATTTATATATAGAAAATTTAAAATGATAATTGGGTTGGTTCTGGTTGAGATAAATGTCTTAAAAGCTGTTATGAAGATAGGATAAGGGGCTCTATTTTATAAGTTAGGAGAGATCCACTCCTGGAATTACTTAAAGGATTAAATTAGTATAAATTCATTTTCAGGTTAAGGGGGTTCCAAATTGATATATTTATAATATATGGTGAAAATGACATTAAATAATCTCATAAAATAAAATTTGGACAAGTTTAGGTAATTTTTTTAACCCTTATTACATTTTTTTTAAAACATCATTGCCCTTTTGACAATTTCCATAATATCAAAAAAATTACTCTTTAATTGTAATATTTTTTACCATAAAAAAAATTGAACCATAAATTGAAAATATTTCGTATATTCAAAAATATTACATTCACTTCGATTCATATAGTATTTTTATGGATTTTATATATTTTAAAAAAAATTATTTACTATAAAATATCATTATTGTATTTTTTGGATGTACACAAAGTATTATAATATAATATGTGTCTAAATCAAGTCAAATAGTTCCAAAATGACATTTAAATGGATGTAATAAGGATATGGTCTTAATATAATTTCAAAATAAAATTTGTAATTGTTTTTATTTCATTGGTTTCATTATGTTTTTGAATAACCCACTGGTTTACCAGTTTTAACCTTAAATGTGGTAATGTATTTTTCAATATTAAAGGGATATAATTTTACATATAAGGTGAAAATTGCATCATATATTGAAAAGGGATTAAATTTTAGACCAGTTATCATTATAATTTTCCTATTTAAATGTTTTTATGACTATAAAATAATTTAATAATATATTAGTATACATAAAATAAAATTTGTGTCACTTAAAGAAATATTCACAAAATTTGAATTTTAAATAAACTTGATAGAAATAGAATTAAAATAAAAACATCTAAAACATATATAATGTGTTATATTTATATTTAAATTTTATAGGAAAATTTAACTAACCTAAACATTATTAATTTTTTAATTTTTATATCTTTTCCTTGATTTTTATATTACTTGTGAAAGAATTTAGTTCGCATTGTATAATCATTTAATTTAATTATTCTATAACTAAGAATTAAAAATAAATTAAGATGATAAAAATTCATTTATATTTCAAATAAAAAATTATAATTAAACATAAGTGGCTTTGTATCCCTCTCTCAAAATTTTATTGAAATTAAAAGAAAGAGAGTGGAATTATTACTTTATATTTAATTAAAATAATATATATTAGATTTTCAAAGGAAAATGGAATAAAATAACGATAAATTAAAATAAAATAATAAGATAGTCAACCCCAACTAATAAAATAGATTAAATAAAAGTGTTAGCATTATTTTTTAGTCTTTATTAGATAATTTTTAAACTTAATTATCTGATTTACCCTTACTCTGGTGATAATATTTATTAAGGTTACTATTCATAATGAACAAAACTGAAAAGAAAATATTTACCAATTTTAAAAAACATTATTAAAAATATAAAACCAAATTTTCAAGATTTAATTTATAGAAGTGTTAGAGATCAATTTTAATTTAAATTGTTCAAACAAAATGAATAAATTTTATGGAAATTTTTGTTTTTAGACCCAAAAATTAAATTATTCTATGTAATTAATTATATTATAGTTATTTAATGAATTAACATGTTACATTATGAAAACATTAAGAACATAAGTATAATTTTAAATTAAAATCAAAGAAAATTTTACAAAAAAATTGATATTTCACACTATTCATAGAAAAATATAACCTTTCATAAAAATCCCAAAACAGAACCCTAAGATAATTTTTATATGATGATTTTGAAAATAACGTTTATTTGTTAAAAAATATAAAATTTAATGTAATTAAATATAATATCCATAAAAATTGAAATAATAATTTTTTAGGGAAATTCATTTTTTGAAGTATAAAATGACTTCACTAAAAATTGATTGCTAATTTTTTAATCATTATTCAATACATTTTTATTGAGTATGACATATATTTTTGTAATTTGGTTATTCATATTAATTCTCACAAATTTAATGGATAGGGAAAATTTAAATAATAATATTTTTATAATACATCTCTGTTCACTTAAATCTTGGTGTATCATGTTAAGGAAGTTATTGTGCTTATTGTTATTATAAAATACTTTTTGGGGGTGCTACATAATATAACAACCATACATGGACTTATGAAAAAAATGGAAAGGGATTAAACAAGATGAAGTAAAAAAACATAACAACAACCATATTTTCAGAATAACAAACTCAAGGGGAAACTAATTCCCCAACACACAGTTATACAAGCCTATAATAATAAAGGATGGGCTGATAACATTCCAAATAATTTTTTCCTATAAACAAATATTATTATTTACTTTATTGGATTAAATAATTACTTATGAGTATAATTAATCAGAAAAAGTCCCACATATAGCTACTAATAAGGTTTATAAATTGACCATACATGTGGTCCAAACATCACTTTCATATTCAAATATTTTCAAGGAAAAAGGGTAATTAATTTTACATGCCTCATTTCTCATTTTCATTGCTGTAAAATCATTGGGAGGGTTAACCAATTTCAATCATATCATCCATCCCAAGTAATAAAAATATACAAAAAAAATCAATTTCATATTATAATTTTGTGATTTTTATATTAATTACATTTACTTCATTGTTACCCAAATAATATGTGGTATTTTAATCCTATAGTTTAACATAAAATAATGATAATTCATGAATCCCCATCCTTGATACAAATATTTGAATTTTCTCCAAGAAAGAATAAGTGATCAAGTACAGATCTCCAATTACCTCTCTCGTGAGAAACTAGTGATCAATAAGGATATCCCCCCACAAATCTGTCATAAATAATTGATAGAAAGACCAAAAAAATACAAGGAAGTAATTCTTATATAGCATGAAAAGATGGAACATAATAGATCAATTACCAATGGGAAGAAGTAAACTCACCTCGGATCACCCAAAAATCAATCTCTGTAAGTCTGGAGCTAAATCCTAGATAAGGTGGATGAAAGTATCAAAAATAGGTCGTCAAGTGCCTAGGTTTTGATGTAAAATGAAAAACATAAGACAAAATTGAATGGAACTACAAGTTTATTCAAACATGATAAAACATTAATTAATGGATCAAATCATAAAACATTTCATAGGTACCCTTAAATGAAAAAAAAAGTAATTCAATCCCAAAGGGTTCCATGTAATAAAATACCCATTACGCCATATCAACCCTTAGGAAAAAAACCAGAAATCGGACCCACATTATCCACTATGCAGCTAAGGCTCCATGGTATATGGGTTACCAAAATTGGAGAACCAACAAATACTTTATCCTAAGACTCCACACTGTGATAGAATGACCATGATCCAAGGGCCATGTCTGACAACACACCACATCGTAGACTACTAAATCTCACAGCAACTTCACTCCCTTAGATACAATTTCTTCTCAATAGTACTCAATGTCCTTGGTCCTTTCCTAGAAACCGTCAATAACCAAAAAAACATAATCGATCAAATTAGTAACTTTCACCAATCCTACCCTCTTATATACATAATGTCCCTATGAAAAGCTCTCACAAGTCCACTAAGTGGATGTTGTACATCCACTAGACCACTTTTTAGAACCAATATACTATATAAACTCTCATTGTAAAATTTTTGACATAATATATCCTCCCAAGGGCCACACTTTAGGAAAATATGGCCTCATTAAACCCGTACTACGAAAATTAGAAACAACCCAATACATCAATTCCCCTCTTGGGTCAATGATGTGCCATGTGCGCCACTCCAAGCCCACCTAAAATAGGCCAAGTGATGGTGAATGTCAATTTAAAGGAATAATCATACATGGGATATGTTATACTATAAAAATGTTTTATATTTGAAAAATAACACTCATAAAATCACCAGAAATAATATAACACTATGCCTCATGATATACCCCAACAGGTAACCTAAACGCATGAAAACATAACATTATAAAATATACATAAATGAAGAGAACACCAAATCCTCCTATAATGGACACCTAATAATCCTTAACATGTACCACCATACACTATAGACTCATAGGTAGTTTATGTCATTAAAATTTCCATCACCAAATACCATCATAAATCACCAAGCATTTGATTCTCATAAATAGTGCTAGATCTGAAATCACCAAGCATATCTATGAACTATGAATCATTGGAATATACATAACACATGTGGCAATAGGGCCAAGTCATTTTTGAGCATAAATATACCCAATAAGTATCTCTAAAATATCAATAAAAAAAATTAATCAACTAGTCAACTCAGACCCCAAAAATAAGTGTAATCAGAAAGGAAAAGGACAAGGGAAACCCCATATACGCTTAATAAGAAAAAAAATTGATCATAAGGAACTATCTTATAAATATTTATTATATTAACTCCATAAAATAATCCATAAAACAAGTATACAATGTCATGTAGGTTATTGTAATACATGAATTGTCTGGTTCATAGTCCAACTACATGTTATTCCTCAGTGCTAATCATGGGTTTTTATAAAAATCCTCAAACAACCAATAAACCAACTCCTCATTGATCATGGATAAAAGATTCTAATAAAATTAGAAAATCTGTGTCATCCAAATAATCCATAATTGTAAAATTTAAAAATCACCACTCTAGAAATAAGATGTGGGGTTATGCCATACATTGATCACTACAGGTCATATCTATATATTTCTAAAACCATAAAGGAATCCTGACTACCCCAAGAACTACAAAACCCAAAACACTCACACTATCTCAAAATTATTACATAAAAATCATCCCTTGGTAGTTGTACTAATGGCGGACTTATGCCTCACTAACTAGTACATCAGTATAGAGGGTTACCAACCCCAATGGATGACCCTCTCCATATAGTGTGTAATATTCATTAGTCAAGATGGTCACCTACTCCATTAATGGGGGAATCAGACCCTACTATAAGACACCTTATTCTATAGGGTTACCTAATACATTATATATATATAGGACACAAAACCCAACTATTTTATGGTAACATACATTGTGGTGGATCTAATACTTTTATCACACTCTTCATTGTCCCTACAAATCTTTGAAACTTGATATTCTTGAATGATTAAAATATAATAACTAAATGATAATGATAAATGTATTTTCATGTTTTATTTTGAAAATTACTTAGGATAGACAACTCTTACATCCAAAACTAACTTATATGGAAAAATATATGAAATGTACTTAATATTTCCCACTATATCATGATATATAGGTCACTTGGGATGGTTGGGTCATGTACTACCACCTTCCATTCTTTATCAAGTAATTGGGTAAAATTCATTCACTTATAATATGAGATGTGGGAACTACTCAGGCTAGATTGAGTGTACTATGGATAAACAATTATATTTATGAAGACATGATGTATTTGGGAAGTACACAATATATTGGACTATTTAGATATTGGGATTGTATGTCATGTACATTACAAGACACCGCAACTGTTATTAATGGAATATGTATATTTTTAACATGAATTGTGAGTTTGGTTTAGCAACATAAGATTTACACAGTTACATGTCGAGTGTAAACATCTCATTATATATAGTATGTGACATGAGGGCACATGTCATTTGATATTTATTTTTCAACCTAAAAAATATCCTATATGATTTTAAATTCAAGTGAAAATATTAATGGGATCACACGTTGTGTGTCATTAAATAAAATATGGAAAAATAAAATAGATAAATTCATCGTGCATGATCAGTACTACACGTCATGTAGTCGCAGATTTTTAACAACACCGTAGTCTTCAATTCATGAACATAAATGTCAATTTTTGATGCCATTCCCCTGAAACTGATCCATATTATAATCACTATTGTAGAATCATACTATCATGAACAAATAAAAATCATGAATAATGGGGATGAAGAATCAATGAACGGTGGTCCGTTAAAAACTCCATCAACCTAAAACCCAATACATATTTTCAATATTTATAGAGAATGGGAAGATGATAAAAAAATAAGAAATCTAGGAATAAAATTATCAAGTTTTCTTTCACCAATTATCTTTATTCATCATCTCACTTAATCATTCCTCATAGTTCATCATGAAAAAATACTATAAGAATAATAACAAAGATATTCACCATCATAAATATTCTATTTTGTATTATAGTTTAGAAAAATAAATAACTCATGAGTAATCAAATAATTAATAATGGAAATATTTTATGTTGGAAATAATAATTATATAGTAATTTAAATATTATTATAAATCCAAAAACATTATGAAAAAAAATCTATCAATGGATTCCATTAGTTTTAAACAATAACAGGATTATTTATAAATGGAATCTGTGATAAAATTTAAGCAAAAATATTTATAAAAAAATTATATTAACATATAAAATATTTCTTCCTTGGATGATTAATTTAAATTTCATAATCACACTATGAGATCATTGTTTTCATGTGAATATTGTTTCTCAATTTTTAAGAAACCGATCAATTCCTCTGTGAGGGACCCTAAAAAGGAAAAAAATATAAATGATAAAGGAATGGATAGTAATCTATTTTTAAATGAAGAGAAATCCCCCATTTAGTGGAGTAATTATTCCTCACCATTATTACCATTCAAGCCCCATCCATAATACCTCTCATTAATCCATATTTTTATTTCCCTTTATGAATTTCTTATCAAACCATTAAATATTTACATTCTAAAATTGACTTTATTTCCATATCATATATATCTCCAAGTCACCTTTATTTGGCCTTTCCATCTCCACCATATGATTTCATAAAAATATATATATTTTTATTAAATAATTTATTATTTCAAAAAAAATTAATATAATCAATGTGTAGATCGACACTTGAACCCTTAATTTGTCACTCACATAGGCAAAACATCTTATTTTGGACATAACCACTGTAATGCCTTGACCCCAGAATCCTAGAGATAGTGAATTATTTTAATAAATTGGCATGATTACAAGGAATAAAATCCCAAATGACAGATTATTTTAGCCATCTTGGAAGAATATATTAGAGTCATGATACCGATAATACATTAGAAAACAATATAAAATATTAAATAAACTTCATCTGTGAATGCTTATTTAATGTTTTCTTCTTTATAACTAGAGGAATGGAAACATATGAAAAGGGTGAGATTAGAAACTCAATAAGGGTAAGTGATACAATGGAAGTTGTCAAGAACATAGACACTAGAAATGGCGAATAACTAAAAAAACATTCCTTTAAAAATAAACTTGATCATAGTATGGAATGAATGAAAGTAGAGTAAATAAATCCATATAACAGATCACGTGAAACTTTACCATGGATATTCTACTAGTCGAATAATCACATTATTTATCAATTAAAAATATCATAATGAGGTAAATTCATATGTTGGACATTATGAAACATATCATTAAGGCCTCAACCAAGACATCTCAAAATGATTAATTCCTCACCCAATACCTTGTCTGAAAATAGGTAAGGCCTCATCCAAGTCCATATTTGTCTGTCTCATGAGACCTACCAATGCATCAAGGGGGTATAGATGGCCCCAATCATCCCTTTATAAGTCCGATGAATTCTTCATATAAATGGTATTATACATAAATATCACATACATATGCAATGTAAATAACTTTCCCAAATATGTAAACATAATTACCAACCATTCAGAGATATAGCTAACTAGAAATCAAGATAGCACATCCACAGTCAAAATAATCAGAAAATATTCAACAATATATTGTATATTATATCATAATAGATAACCCTTAATGAATAAATATATTCAACAAAAATTTTTATGATAGATTATGATACTTTTAAATGATCCTTTGCAAAATTCTTAATGAAATAATCCTTAAACATTCTAGTGTGTCTCATTCCACTTTGAAACATTCAAATAAAAATACCTTAGAATATCATGAGAATAAGGAGACTCTTGATTTTATATATCAAATGCCAGTACATACACCACATTTAAGGAATAAGTGGTGAAGAAGGCATATATCTCATAAAAGTTAAAATGTGATGAGAAAAATCCTGTTAACTTTTGAAAGAAGACTCCGTTTAGAAAATAATTTATATTTCTATCCAAATATAATTTTAAACATGTATGTCCCAGAAATGAAAAGTTAAGGACATTGAAATTATATTTTATTCATAAATAATGTACAAATGAATTTAAATAATTTAAAATTAGTTTTTATGAAGCTTTAGAAATAACTAATTTTGGTGCGGTTTAAGATATTTTAGAGCAAAAGGAAATATTTTATTCATAAAACCAAAAATGAACCAATATATTTTTTCTTGATAAAATTTGTGATTTTACAAAAATAATGATGGATTAAAATAGATTATAGAGTGTACTTTAACAAAGGTAAGAATTTGAGAAGTTCACCTAAAATGGTCTTGTATTTCGGGAAAATTTTTGAAGGATTATTTTAATGCATTCAACTCCCCATAAAATAAATATGGATTCCATTTGGTACACATACATAGAAAATTCATGCAGAATTTATTATGAGTACATAATAATAAATAATAATTTCATTGAGGTAATTAGAGAATCAGAGAAACCTGAATTAAAATGGAGGTTTGGGTAGAAAATCCTTACCACTTTGTAACCAATTGAATCATATGACCCAAAATTAATAACCATAAAATGATTCTTTTAATACCATGAAAATAAAATGATTCATGATATGATACAAAAATTGGAAGTATACATACACCATAGATAAGAAATAGTGGTGAATGGAGAATATCTTAAAAAATGGAAGGGAGATGAGAAAACCATTACAAAGATTGTGTCATTAGATTGAAGACAAATCAATGAATTATGATGTGTGAAAATTAAAAATCCAAACAATGTAAATGGGTATAAATTATAAAACAATTAGAGTAAATTCACACATATTCTTGGAGAAAACATAACCAATGACGTAGATTTTTAACTCAATGAACTGAAATTGAGTTCAGATATCCCTTAGCTTATGTCCAAATGTATTCTTCAAATTATCGAAATTTCCTGAATAATCCAATTTGATTCATAATTTAATAATACAAAAACATTATCTACATGTAATTTATTTATTGTATCTTTATTAAATTCATTTATTTCATTTTATACGGGTTAAGAGATTCAATTTCATCATTTGGGAGTGCATGTTTTCTTAGTTTTCATGATCGGTTCTCTTGTATAAGAGTATGGAAGATCAAGTAAAATGGAAATTGAAATCTATAATTGAAGTTGTGAGTTATTATTTATCATCCGTAATTTAAAATGATTTTGTAAATACTTTGGTTATTTTGTAGAGGATGAATCATTATATAACATTTTAATGATAAATGTCTAGATTAATTTGGTGGTTTTTTTATCACCATGAACTCATTTTGTTTTATAATTTAATACCATGTGTATAAATTGATTAAATAACATGAAATAGGATATATAACATATATTATGATCAATTTCAACCATAAAAATGGTTTCATGATAAGAATTTAAGATGGTAATATAAATTGAAATCATGTCTCCCTTGAGTGTGATAGATTAACACATCTCGGACAGTGTTTTCAATTTTAGTATAAGATGTGGGGAAAGAGAGATGATTATGAAATATTCCCTTATAATAATATCATTCAAGTATATGTAAGGTATTATAATTATTAAATCATTTTTATGAGGGGATGTATGGAGAGACAAACTATACAATGGAACTTGTAAAAGAAATTGAAAGAAAAAAGAAGTGAGGTTTACCTCTTGAGTACTCCTCCTTGAGAACCTCCTTAAGGGAATCGATTTTGGCCTTTTGGTAAGACAAACTGGTCTTAGATCTGAGGATGGGTCTTGGTAAGAGTATTTAGCATATATTATAAATTAATTTATTTTCACTATTCACTAACAATTCAAGTATTTCAGAAAATTCCAAAAAAATACCCTATCCATTTCTAGATGTATAGAATTCAAAAATGAACTCAATTATTTAAAAATAATTTTTTAAATAAGAGAAATTCAATTTTTAATTATAATCACCATTCACTCGAAAAATAAGGTTTTTAAATATATATTTGTCTTTATAATACCCTGAAAAAATAACTATTGTCTCATAAAATTATCCCAAAATCATAAGACAACAAAATATTGATTTATGAATAAATTTTAGGAATTATAATTTTAATTAATTTTTTATTTATAAAATAGTAAATAAATATTTATTACACACAAAAATATTGATACATAATTATAAATGTTTAAAATATTCACTTTCATTTATAAGGTTACTGTGTTTTATTTATACTTACACGGGTGAGGTTACTATTCATAAGGGTATATTACTATTCATATGGGTCATGTTACTATTCATAAGGGTATATTACTTTTCATAATGGTCAAGTTACTATTCACCCATAAAATATGTTGATCCTAATAGACTCTAAAAAACTTACTGATCGCAATGGTGTATGTCTATTTTTTGAATCTCAAATCACAGAAGTGGCCAAATTATGTTCATTAGATAGGTTATAACAAAGATTTGTTTCATAGTGACTTAGTGATTTGTGCATATAAGATATCTTATGAATTGAAATTTCTTAAGAAGAACATTCTATAAAATCTTGGGGTGTCATATTAATAGTGAATATATTTGTAACATAATTTAGTATTTATTAAAATAATTATAATAGTCAATATATGTATTATTATTCAAAATATTTAATTAAATAATATATTGATCAAATACATATATTAATATTAAAATATCATTTTACACAAAATAATAGTATTTTTTAGAACATTAATTAATTAATTTGAAAGCTATAATTTATTATTATTTATAAGTATTCATATTAATTAAAACACTTAATTTTAAATTATTTAAAATTATTAATCAAATTAATGGGGGGTTACAACAACATATTCATACTTTTTATCTATACTTTCATGTAGGTGACGTTAATTTTTTCATCGATAGAATAAATATTTATTTATTAATAAATATTTATTATACAAAAAAACCAAGTACATAAAAAAATTAAAAAAAATCAATCTACATTTAAACACCATATTCTATGAACAAAATATTAATCCTGAAATTTTACCAAGTACTTTTACTATGGTAAAATTAACATTTTAACCTTTAAGGGACTCAAAAACGCAAAACTAAAATGTGTGTTGAGTCATGATAAAGAAAAAAATCAGGTCACTACATCTTCCCCCACCATTAAATATTTTCATCCTTAAAAATAAAACAATATAAGGTATTAACTAAGAATCCATTAAAATTACCTTTTGTGGAAAAAAACCGTCCAAAAAAATTCTTAATTTGCCTCTCGTGGTTTAGGATCAAGGAAAACATGAAACAAGACAATATAGGGAAGAGATATTCTCTTTTAGCACACACACACGAGAACATCAACTGAATTAAAAGTTCCATAAACACAATATTGTCTTGAAGAATAACCTTTAAAATATTATAGTATTTATTCACATGAGTATCATCAAATACAAACTCCCATATCCATTGCTCAATAGAAGTTTGTCAAAATATAATAATAAAAACAAAACAATGAGCCACCATCATCAACCAGGAAAAGGTTCATTTCCTAAGATACCTCTTATGGGAGTATCATAATCCCCACCTTTTATAGTGTTCAAGTTTTACGTCATATGGGAATATAATATTTATATTATGTTCCTCCATAAAACACAATAAAAAATATTTTACACCAATTTTGTAATAACTATATGGTAGAATATTCTCAAGGATCTACTTAAGAATAGAAAATATCTTTACATAATGTTTTTTCCACCAAAAAAGGTGTTCCATGAACTCTTTCATGAAATTAATGTTATATAACTCACTCAAATAACACATGTCAAGTATTGGAAGAAAATTATATTTTACATAAATTAGACTGAAATTTTATCATCATGTGTCACATGATTTCTCACACCACGAGTGATTGATATTCCTAAAAAAATTCTCTCTTATAATATAGTGGTGATGTTAACCTCTCACTATGAGTAATCCATGTATTTCTTCTATTGCAATTGAAAAAATGGTTTTGAAACCATGAAACCCTTTCTTAGGGGTCATCTATGAATTTTTTAACCTTAAAAACACCTACTATGGGGTAACCATATATATATTGTTTTATAGTTTTTTTTAATATTTTATTTGACAACTCATAGAGCCAAAACAAACTTATGGATCAATTTTTACCATCATTTTAAGTTCGTCTATATTTTAGAATGAGGAAAAAAGGAATAAGGAAAATTCACATAATGAATGATTATGTGTAATCTTTTCATGCTCATGTAAATCCTTTATATCAACACAAATACTTCAAATTCATGTAAATTCCTCTTGGTCAGGATTAATTTTTCAATCCACAGTCACATAACTTTATGTCCACATAAATACTTCATGTTCAACCATTATTAGTAGGTAATAAATGGTGGTCACTTCATAAAAACTAGATTACTATTTTATCAAATGTCATCTACATAAATCACATGGGTCTCTTTTATTCCTACATTCACCCTTCGTAGATGGAAGACATTTTTAGTAGAGAAATAACGAACTTTCACAGTCATGTACTCTTGGTGGACACATGATTCTTATGTAAATGTGTATTCCCAGAAGGTGTTTCCTATAAATACCTTGAACATGGTTCATGAATATGAGAAATATATTGAATAATTCGATAATCATAGAATTAAAGGATCTTCTATTATTAAATCATTAATTTCTAAAAAAACTAATCTTTGGTAATTTACTCTATTTTATAGATATAATGAAAGTTAGAGAGCATTTCAAGATAGATTGAAAAAATTTATCCACATGAAAAGAAACCTCATAGATTCATCCATATAATTACTACATGAAGGAATCTAATGAAATACCCTTCATGAAGGACTCCTAAAAAGATCATGTTATAAAGGAATTCTATAAATACCCCTTGGTGAATGAATCCCATGAAAATTAATAAAGGACTCTCATGAAGGAATCCTATGAGGACCACTTCACAATAGACTAATATAAAAACCAATTCAAAAAGTACTCCTATAAATACCACTTTATAAAGTAATCATATGAATACCACTTCGTTGAGGGACAGTAACGTAAACACTTTCAAAAGTCATCTTGAGTTCATGCCCTTTCTAGACCATCCCACCACATGAAAAACCCTAATGATATTGGAAGTGGGGGTTCCTTAATGTTCAAATCAGCCACTTCCCAATGGTTGGTGACCTAAAAGGATCAGTCATATGTTGGTTCACTTCATTAATTAACCCTAATTATGGGTAACATGGCCACTTTCACATACTTGTATTCTACCTGGTCATATATCTGGGATACATTTAGCCAACTGACCATATATGGGAATCCTACTAGTTGTATGTCCAAACCATTTTGTTCTTATTTCATCATCTCATTTCCAATATACAAGAGATTATATAACCTTATATAGGCCCCAAACTATGTTTAATCCAAAACAAAACCTTCTGTTTTATAGTTACTAACATGCATGAGGAATTAAAAAGGTCATATCACTCATAAGCACTTATAAATATATTTTTTTCATCCATTTCATTGTAAACATGTTCTTATGGCGTGATGTTAATCTATTTGGATCCTTCCTCACATATGATCTTAAAATGTTAAACTCAAACAACAAGGGTTTGGATTCATTATTCTACAACATTCATATGATAACACCTGAAGGTTTAATCCCAACCTAATCATCACCCAACCTCCTTCATGGGATTTGGTACCTTATACCATAGTTTTCTTTTTTAATATCCCCAAAAATTCCTAAACATCCCCACTATAGATGAAATTATGGTTTCCCTTATGTGATGAGGAAAAGTGGACCTCCATTCCTTTCAGTGAGAGGTAAGGATTCCACTAGTGATGATTCAAGGATTAAATTGATGATGATCTAGGGATTCTTATAGTGATTCCCTAGGTATGCATTTGGTGATGATCAAGGAATTAATCTTGTGAAGATCAAGGATTACTCAAATGTTGAGAAAAGGATGCCACTCGATATGAGTCAGGGTACCCCTGTTGGTGATACATATATTTCTCTTGTGATGTGATAGGGATACCATATTTGATGATCATAATATTCCCTATTTTGAGAGCATAGGATGTCTATACTTCCTTATATTATGAGAATAATATTCCATAATGATATAAAAATGATATATATAAAACAACCTCCCACTATATGTATTAACAAATGATACCCTTACTAATATCATATCTAATAAACAAGAGGACATAGAAATGGTCACTCATTCATAAGTCCCACACAAGCCATTTCAAGGAAACCTATGCCTAGTTATCCACTATGTATGACTTTAAACTTCTAAGAACATTCTATGGATGCAAAAATTTAAAAGGCACTTCACTAGTTCATGGTTTAATGACTTTTAAATGAACCATTACGATACATTTCCCATGACCTTAAAAGGTTTGATTTGTCTCATTAAATTGAACTGAACTATGTGTATTCTGATTCCATTTATAAGGATATATGGGAATATCCTCTTATGGGTCCAATCCCAACTCCATAACACCTATTACCTCCTTTCATAGGATTTTACTTCTTGGATGGTGATAAATTCCATTGTTTCTTATATTAAATAGGGTACTATATAATTATAATGTACGGTGTCCTTATAAATTCATATTTTTTTCATTCAACTTAATTAAGCTAACTAGTAGTATTAATAATGATAATAATATGGATTCACAAATATTTCATCAATTTATAAGATAGTTATAAATTGGGAAATTATTCCCCTCTAAAGGATGTGTATGATCCCAACCTCTCATCCTCTCAACCAATACGCATTAAAATATGTTTATGTTGTGTCCCAATGACTATATGTATCTGTAAAGATACTCCATGACTAGCACGAAGCACTAATGTTTTGTAAATCCATTATAAATTGAGTTGTACTCACTAGTTTCCCAGGATTAATGCATATGGTTGGAAAGGAATTTCTTTCTCAATCCATTTTTAAAATATCAATGATATTTTAACTTATACACCTTGACCGCCAAACATGATCATATTCTTCACTAAAAATAACAAAGTTGTTTTTTTATATCCTATTCATCCATGTTAATGATGATAATTAAAATAATCAAAACCAACCTCTTCAAAATACCCAAAAATATACAACTACACATTGATAACCCATTCTGCAAAAATCTATCGATAAAAAATTTTATTATTCAGATAACCCATCACTCTCACCTTAAGATCATAGGATAATTCCATAAAAATTTATGTGACAAACCCCACAACAATTTTGGTATCATCCTAATTTGGGGTAGATCCTTTCTTAAAAACCCATCAATACACCCAAAATGGATACTAAGGGAAAACTTATAACCTATTTGGTAAATTGATGATACAGTTCCCACCTATAGTTTGAACATTCAAGTTCATCATCTAGAAATTTATGTTCATCTAGGACCACTCGTATGATACTTTACAAATGTAATTTATTTCATACTTTGGCCCCCTATTGATGGAAACTATGGGCCTCCCTCCAATAAGATTTCAGACACTCCTTAAAATAAAAAGAATATTAATCCTCTGACCCTCATTCAATGAAAATAATCAAAAAAATTACCCCTTAATGGGAATCAAATACAACTTCTTAAGGCTTTGTTAATATCTCTGTAATGTAAGTACAATTCACTAATGGGGAAGACACTGCCTCATTTACTCAACTGAACATCACCATATAATTCTAGGATATGGTTTTCAGTTCCTTGATAAAGACGATAATAATGGGTCTCATCACTACCATGATGAAATCCCACAAAACTTATCAAACCCCATCAAGTTTGAACTCACATCAATAGAATGTGTGGGTGGAATATGGTTTTCATCAATAGAGTTTCTCTAGATGATATTCATCAATCTAAGATATTTACTAAAACCACTATCTCCAAAATAAATAGTCTAGTATGAGTTTCTTGTATCTCCATTAATATTCACAAGGGTTCATAATGATAGGTTGTTAATTGTACCTTATACCAAACCAAATATTACCTAATAACAGCCATCTATTGTGTAAATCAACTAAAATACCTCGCTATCAAACATCTATATTTCATAATAATTATCTAAGGGTGGTATGATTATGATTGTATTGATAATTCATCCACCAATATCTATTTATACACCACCTACTCTTCAAGTGACACTACTTCCCTAGAAGAATACTAATCATACAACAAGATAGCCTCAGGTCTCATCACAATCATTAACATATATGTTTATCCTAGGAACCAATACAGAAATATTCAGGGAGAAATCTGACCTTTTCCCAAAAATAGAGTGAATATTTACCATGAAAAATTAATTACCAATTAATACTTGAGGACTCAAATGTGGGTGGGGATTCATAGGAACATAGAACCATCCTAATTTATCTCTCTAAAATCCCTTCTCAAACTACTTAGCTCAAAAAAAATACATTATGGTTCATTTCTATAGATTAAATCATTTATTATTTGGTCATCAATGAGTACTTATTCATAGTCTTGTTACAATTTTAAGGTTATATAATCTAAAAAAATCTATTCATCAGTATGTCACTAGATGGAACCATATACTAAACTAGGGATCAAAATTCAATCACAGTAGAGAACTCAGTCAATAGTTCAAAGAAAACACCATCCCCTAACAGCTCGATGTGATGTCTTAAGGACTCCACCATGAATCAATATCTTGTTAATGAGTGTCCGAATGTGAAATAAAGAGTCAATAAATCTAACTAACCCTATGATAGTGGTGGATAAAGTAATATTAGGGTATATGAGACCTCTACTAATGAAACCCTAAGAGATTACACTATAGGGGTAGTCTCAATTCACTCATATGAAACTACCATTCACTCCTCCTCCAAAATAAATTTTTTTATTTCAAAAACACTTTTATGGAAATAGTGAGAAACCAACCAGATTCATAATACAGAAAACCAAACCTCATAAGAAAAGTTTGATCCATTCCATAAAAATCTAAAGCGGTTAGATTTCTGCACCTTAAGAAGACGCCATTCAATAGAGGTTACTTCAATTGTCGTATTGTCCTTTATGAGATCCTCAAAACATAGGGCCGTCTTGTCCTAAGCCTCCACATGCTTCTCCAAGCTTGTTTTCCCATCGTTGAAGTCACGAATCAGAATTCTATTCTGTTTATCAATCCAAGAAGACTGTTTTTCGTTCAAATCAACACACAACGGTCTTTCAAACATACAGTGAACATCTTTCTCTGAAATCTTGATCAAAAAGGACTCTTCTAACTTTTCTTCGTTAGAGTGCATGAGGAGTTCTTGGGATGATCCCTCCGCCTCATTGTTGTCAACCACTGGCATAGGGCCATATGGAACCCTTGCTCGTGATTCAAGCACCTCATTAGTCGCAGACTCCACATGCTTTTAAGATCTTTTGCACTTAGTCATTGAGTTATCATCGACATCAGTAAAACTTTTTTGGGGGGGTTTACCTTTACTAGAAGACCTAGTAATGGGAGGGCTAGGTAGATATGAGTAGTCCTTTTGTCTCTGTGATCTCTATGAATGCATTATAAAACCATCTGAATCCATGAGAGTGTTCTTCTTTTTCTTTGTGGAAGATCTTAGATAATCTTCCGCGTGTTCCACTTCCTTGGGCTCGACAGATAAAGATTCTGAAGCAGAATCATATACCACTCCATTTCCATCCAGCCTCAAACACCGGTCTTGTCCATGATCAACTTCCGCTTCAGCCCCTTCAGCGGAAGTATGACAATCACTTTCTCCCAACCACGCAAAACGATTGTGAGATCTGTTACCAATGGCATCTACTTTGCCTATACCAGCATAATAATGAGGTTTTCTGGCCTCCCCAAGGTTATGTTCAGCCCTTATATAGCATTCCCTACCCACTGCCCCTAACCTTTCCCATGATCCACAAGAGCCTCCTCATGAGGAAGACTACCAACAGATTTCACAACATCAGCAAAATTTGTAGGGGTCCTTGAACAACTTTTTGGAGCTGAATCTGCCCTTGTTCCCCACCCGAGGTGATACCCATATCGCTTCGCAGTCTATCAAACACTTCCACAACTCTCGGCTCAGGAATCCTTCATTTCACCTCTTTCGGAAGGGCTGTCAAAGTTCTAGCATCACCAGAGCCCACCTGGTCCATTAAGTTTGCATTGCACTATGATTTAGGATTATCTTCCACAGGAACAAGAGCTCTCCGAGAATAAACAGAGGAGCCTTGCCGGAATCTGCTAGCATCATGACCCAAGCGGCTGCAATCCACACAGAAGGGAACCCATGACTCATAGCATACCTTTTTATGCCAATGAAGTTCACCTTCGACCTCAATGCTGATAAATTCCAGCGGTTCCTATGAAACATCTACTTCCACACAGATTCTAGGTGCAACAGGATGACAAATGGGTCGGGTTAGAGAATCTAAGAGTAGAAAACGACCTGACATGTGGCCAATCAACCGGAGGATCGCTGGATTCTGAAAGAGTAGAGGAAGCCCTAGAAGGGATAACCATATCACCGTGACCGGGGAATCACATCTCAGGTGGAACTCAAAAGACCACCGAAATAGAGAAAACCGAAAACCTTCCATATTTCGTGGAGCATTAGCATAGGCATATATCAAGTCATCTTCATTCGAAAAACGAATCTGAAAATGCCTCGAGTCTAAAAGACCAACAACTGCCCTATCCTGCAACTTCCAAGACAAAAATACATACATATCGAAGGCATCGACGGAGGGGCGTTTCTTCCCAAAGCGAGCAACCAAAGTAAGATCCAGCAGTGTTGAGGCTCTTGTGAACTCCAGCGGAGAGATCAGAATAGAAGGAACACAATTCGAACGATTTTGAACTTTAGGGCTAACATCAATTGAGGGGAAGCTAGTGAGAAGAGACGGATCTGTAAAAGGGGAAAATGGCGGGTCGTGGGAGAGGGAAGAGAGCGGATCCTTCCTACCTCTCCCTGGCCGAGGTGGGCTGAGGAGGTGCTGCGACAGCGTGGCCATAACCTCCGCCATCGAGGGAGAGGGGAGCAGAGAGAGGCAATATGCGTTCATCTTAAATACCATTCACTCTAAAAATATTTTTTGACTAATATAAAGGGGAAGAGAATCCAACTCTACAAACATGAAATGGTATCTCTTAGCCAAGTCTCTGAATCAATCCATCATCACCCATCTGATCAATGGTGAGTGGCTCAAGGAATAGCACAATGTCTCACTACACTTCTTCTATATATTAGTATTTAATGTGTGGGTGGAACCCTTAATTTGATATAAATAACCCATAATTATTATATCATATCTAGGAGAGTTTAAATTTAATCAAAATGGGGACAATGATTACCCACTACATGATTCATGTACCATCCTAATGGTACCCTAAAATTGTTTCCTCATAGTTCATAGTTAATAAATGGTTTATTAGAGTCCTGTAGAATGGATATGTCAGTCACTACCCCAAAAATGAGCTCCTATGTATTTTAAATATACAAAAAACCCCTAAACACTATTTCTTAATTTCCCAACTGAACTTTACAAGATTATAAACTACAACTATATCCCTATAAATTGAACTACTCTAATGACATTCTAACATAACCCGACTAACCAAGATCCTTCCTAAGATATAGATAATCTTTTTTTACACATAAATTCAACCTCTAATAGGCTAAGGTCTTAAAACTAGAACTAAGAAGGCATAATCTTACGTGGGACTCCATAACCTATAACAACCTAAAGAAAATATGGGGAAAATTAATATGTAGAAAATAACTCGAAACAAACCTTAATATAAATGAATAGGTTAACTATATAAAAATGAATATATAAAAAATATATGCTACACCAGAACTCATGGGAAACCCTAATAGGTAAATAAAGCACATGGTAACACAACACTATAACATAAATGGGAAGAAAGGGAACCCCATATCCTCTTAAATGGGACACTAAATAAGCAACACCATGTACCATTGTTTGCCAATGTCTACTAGGGAAGGATTGTTATAGTAACCTCCATCGTTGAGTACCACCATGTTTCACCAAGAATCTTATCAACATATGTAGCTCTACATCTATGATCACCAAGCCCATATCCAAACAATGCATCATATGCACTGACACAATATGTGGCGGAATAATTTCTGTATAGGGGGTGATTATAAATATACCTAGTATGATGCTCTAAAATAGTACATGAAAGATAAAATAACTAAACATCTTGAAACCCATAGTACCATAATAAACTAAAAGGAATGAGATAAGGGAAACCCCAAATATTCATAATAGGAAATAAAAAATAGGAACATGTGTAAGACTTTTGTCATTATAGAACAACTCATCTCCATGAAAATCACATCATATAAGTTTTCAAGTTCATGTAGGTTAGTGGAACAATAGATATGAAAATCCCACAACCAAGATAGAAGTCACACATTGGTGGTGGTCAAGGGTGGTTGGTAGAATCCTCAAACCCCTAGTAAACCAACTACCCATAAATCATGGTTGAAATAATCAAAGATACTTATATAATATGTATCATGAAAAAAATATAGAATTATGAAATCATCGTTTAACCACTATGAAACTAAGGAGAGGGATTGTGACTCATCAATGTAATTTTCATTGATCGACTCAACTCATCTTTACAAATTCCTAACTCTAAAATGGAATCCGTAGTACATTGAGAATTTTAGAACCCAAAGAATTGCACTATATCACTAGTATCACTTAACTATAATTCCTTAATAATAGAAATAATGGGGGGATCATTCCCTAATGAATGTACATTAATTGTTATGTTTACTAACCACTATGGAGGACCATAACCCCACCATATGTAAGCTGAATACGTTGAGAGCCGTATATACTCCATGACTGTAGAACGAATGTCATGTTGAAAGATACATCATCCATTAGTTTTTTCTACTCTACTATATACAATGTGAACCTACATCAAGTTACTATGATAGGGGTAACTTGATCATGGTTTCTCTAATCATCCACCCAGACTCATCATCATCTCTTTAAACTTATGAAATTCTCTCTACTTGATAGCTTTGAATATAATCCCTATATGATAAAGAAAAATGTATTATATACTAGTTTTTTCCTTACAAGCCTATTACTTTTTTGGTTTTGTTACTAGAGAGTGTTTGGAGGAGGTCTTGTGGGGTTATTATAGGGAAGTGCTGCGTAAAAACTTACAGCAGGTTTTTTTAACAATAACAGGGTATTTTATAGTGTATGTATGTAGTTTATCTCTTATATGGCCAATATGTTTATGCCTTGTGTTCAACAAGGAGTACCACATGAAATAAGTTTACACTATAAGAGGGTGATTTAAAATTTAATTTAATTCATTCAAGGGAACCTTGAAAATCAGTTAAAATTATAGAGTTTTTTATTTTACACCATAAAATGGTTTTACATCATATGTTTTTCAAATCCTGTGGGTTTTATACAGTCTGTGTGGGATTTAAACCATAAATTGGGTGACTCTCAAGTAGTTTTTAAGTCTTATTTCATTCTATTTTCCACTCATTTTTCCATTAATCACTTGGTGTTGGGATAACACTATTTGTCCTTAGGAGACATTCTAGACCATCTTTCATTTCCTTGATTCTTGGGTTTTGGTGGTTGGGTTTTGGTTATCTAAGGTGATTTATCCTCCCTTTTATCATTATTTGTCTTACTTTATTCCAAATAGAATCATTATGGTTGTGTTTTTTATCTAATATTGTGTTGGGTTTTGTTTTTTATACCTCTTTGTGAAATTAAGGGTGATCTAGGGCTTCCATGGGGAGTTGTGGTTTCTGTTGGACTTATTTTTCACCCAGTAGTGGGTATGGATTGAAAACAAAATGATGTAGGGGATCCATGTTATGAACATTTTTGCATGCTATGTGTGGGATATTTGTGATTTTTCTTCATTTTTGGTGTGTATCAATGGTTGGTGTAATAAGATAATAAATTTTTATAACTAAAATTGATGGGTAAGTTAAAATTCTCATGATTTACAACATTTATGGGACCATTTATAAGATTGTGCCTACCTATTTCCAATACTGAAAATAAAATTTTTGAGATCCTTGTTTTCATTGTAAATGATATACCTTGAGACCCTTGTTGAGTTTTTTGTGATCACACTCTAAATAAAATTACATAGAATGTATATATATATAATTAATTGGTTTCCCATAGAACTATGTTTTGAGTTACAATACCCATACTAAATAAACATGTTATAAAATGAAATCCCTTGAATGATTTGTGAATCTAGGATTAGTTGTTTGGTGTAGTTTCATTTTTTTCCTTCTGTTTTGTATACTATCACATAGTAATGGAGATGATTGGATGGGTTATGTGGCGCATGGGGATATTATGTGGTAGTTTGTTGGAATAGATTTGATGGGGCAGTTATGCAATGTGGTGGTGATGTGTGGTGATGATATGTGGTGGTGATGTGTGGTGGTGATGTGTAGTGGGGATGTGTGGTTGTTGTGTGTAGTGGTTGAGTTTTGAGATGGGGTTGGGATGTTTTATGTATTCTTATTATGGTAAGATGGTTTTTCTTAGGTGGCGAGGCTATGATGGTTGTGGTGAGATGGGTGAGTTTGTTGTGTGGTCATTGTTTTACATTCTGGGTAATCAATGGAACAACTTGTAATGTGGAAAATGAATATGAATGGGTTGGATACCCCATATTCCTTGTTCTTCCTTTAGTAGCAATGATGATATGGGTTGGTTTGGGGATTACATATTAGTGTCGACCTAAGTGTGTTAAAGAGGGGTATTATGTGTTGGCCCAGGTGACATCAATAAAGGTTTAATGTGATGAGGATTTGATAATATGTGGAATTTGGTGGGGGTTATACATTGTAGGAGGAAGTTGAAAGGTATATTTCATTCAAATTCAGGATGTAATATTACTCTGATTATATGATTAGGTGATTTGTGATATTGTGATATGGGATGTGATGTGAGGGTCTAGTGTCTTCATGAGAGATTTGATGTCATGAAACATGAGTCCAGCATTGGTTACTATACCTTTTTATGGTGGGGTAGTTAGGGATGTATCCTAACCCACATCATAGGTTTTTTGTGTGATGTGAAATGTATGGAAGGGATGGGAGCATAAGAAGTTTGATGTTGGTGCATGAGAGTGGAAAACCATTGGGGTAGTGGATGTGGGCACCATTTTTTATTCATGAATATTATGTTACTATGATGGTTACTTGATTTGGTGATTGTTTTGTGGTGAGGCTACATTTGTTTAGTTAACCTATTTAGGTGTTGTTTTGGTCCATCGGTATGTTCATTGGCACATTAGAAATTTGTTTTCACATGTGCACTTGAGACTTTGTGTATAATCATAATATGTATACATTTATTCTCAACTGATATATATAAATTTGTTTTTCGATTTCCCAGAGAAATTTGGGAACTAAGATAGTCAATAATTTATTAGGTTAATATGGTTTTAAAGTCACTGTTATAGGACTTTTTTTACAATAAAAAGTGACTTTTATTTGTATTGGTTTACCATATTTATTTATTTTTGGATTTTTTGGGTTTTCTTTTAATTATATTCTATCATTTCTTGGGGGTTGATTATCCTATCTCTCAATTTTGTTTTATTATAGAGGGTAATTCCTCCCATATTTGATACTTTTATAGACTTGGTACTTCTCACCAAACAGGAACCTAGTGGAGGTAGGACTCATGAGTTATTAAATCTCTTCCTTAAATTATATCCTAAGAGGGTTATCCTAGGATAGATGGGGTCATAGAAGAGTACTGTAAAATGTTTTAGTTGAGGGATATGTTGGATTTTGGATTTAGGCACTATGATCATTTCATTGGTTAATAGTGAATCCATGCCATTTGACCTTGGTGCATGACATGATATTTTAATTCCCCCCATTATTTAGTGCATGGACACTAATATTATTTAGTACCCATGTGATGTGGACATATTTGTTTGGTAGAAAACTAGAATAGGTAAATGAATCGTGGTTGGTTATGTTCATGTTGAGTTGGGTGATCTTGGGAAAGTGAAAATGAATTAAATAAATAATATTTAATAAAAATTCCATGCTAACAGACATAGGATTTTCACCTTTATTTTCAAGAGTATATCTTTTCCATCATTCGCAAGTAGATCAGGAAGTTGATGATCAGTAGGATAGTTTAGTTGATTATCAGAGGATCGATAAAATAAGGGAGGATTAGGAATAGAAGATGGACTTTCATTCCTTTTAGTTGTAGAGTATTGGAACGTACGAGGGGAGTGTCTTTGATATAGAGGTGGAATTCTATTTGGAGGAGATCGAGATCTCATTAATTTTGACTCAATCTAAAGATATGTTCTATGTGTCATCTGAGATTAGTTAGTTTTATGGTAATATGAGTCAGTGGGGTATGTGGTTTCTTGGTGACCATAACGATTCATATATATTATGTCCAATCTTTAAGAAGAAGTTATGTTAGGAATTCCTATCATTGATAGTGAGGACCTCCAAGAGTATGGAGAATCCATACCTTCAACTAGAGATCTTCAGTGTGTGGGAGATTGTGATATATTATAATGACCTCTTTCACCATTCCCTATATGTTTTCTATACAAGGATTATAGATCATTTCATCGAGAGGAATCTTTTCACCCAGTAATTAATTACACGGTCATCTAGTTTTCACTCCCTATGTATCTAGTGGTGCAAAAGAAAATAGAGTTTACTGATTTGATGCTTGATCTAGGAATATATCCTCTAAGGAGTATCCATAAGAGAATATTGAAAAGTATGGACTTAGGTAGAATGTTATAGTTGTTCGAACAGTTAGGGTTTCATCCAGTACAGAGCCAACCATGGAAGATCATTTCTCATCCTTTTGGGGTGTGTGGATTCTGAGCACATTATCGAGGCCTTGAATTTTCAAGATTTGGCTATGTGGATTATGAGAACTGACATACTTAGTGTATGAGTACTCAAGGAGTCCAGTATCTTGTGGGGGTTTATGCCACTTTTTATTACAAGCAACGGTTTATCCCTAGGCGGTTATAGTGGGAGGGACTAATGGAAATTATTTTCTAGTAAAGGGCTTGTGGTGTTGGTTGTGGTCTGCCTTGTGAGGGTCCCCATATATAGGAACCTAGGCTAGATTGTGGTCATATAGGCTGATATAATAGAGGCATAGAAGTATGGTATGGTCATATGCATGCATTGGAGGATGTATCACTAGAATAACCAGAATTTTGTTAATGTAATACTAGCATACCATAGAACCTTTTGTGTGATGTGTTTGATTTGGAAACCTTGTTATCCTTTGTTACAACCTATTTGGTCCATTCTTTGGGACTGGTCATGGATAGAATTATATTTCCCCTAGTTTTATTCATTCTAGTTGGATGTCAGTATTCTTTGTCTGATGTGTTTTGGGGATTTTGGCAGGTTATAGCGAATCACAAGTTAGTTGGGGATTATTCTTATGGTAGATATAGATATATGGTGTTATACTTTGCATGGATTGGATGTATGTCATGTGTGAAGTCATTATTTATTTCGTGGTGAGATTTTTTCATTACAATGTTGATGGACGGAGAGTGGATTTTATTGGTGAGTGAGTATATTGAATAGGATAAATTAAAGAGGTTCAACTTTTGTCTCATTTGGATGATCTATTAGTGGAATATCAGGTGGTGTATGTTATAAGTGTTATAGAAGATTAGCTAGATTTTTCCCAAATGAGGTCATAGAACTACCAACTCAATGTGATGTCAATCTTGGGATATATTTGAAATCAGTAATGTATTTTATTTTAATGTATCCCTATCATATATAACCCACTAAGTTGTGTGAGTTGAGGTTATAGGTAGATAACCTAATATAGAGGGGTTTAATATGAACCGGTGTGCCTTTTTTGGGTGCTCCAAAGTTTCCCTCAAGGAAGGTAGATGCTTGTATGAAATTTTTTATAGACTAGTGAAGGTTGAATCCGGTAAAGGATAAAAACCATTAACCCCTTATGAGTATTGATGATTTTTTCAACTAGATAAAGGGATCTATTTGGTTTTTAAAGGTTTACTTGCATCTAGATATCCCAAGTTGAGGTTAAAGGATGAGGATATCTTAAATACTTCCTTCTGGTGTAGGTATTGGAACTTAATGTTCATAGTCATGTCATTCAACATTACTAATGCACCAGAAGTGTTCAAAACGCTCATTGTGGAACATGCATCCTTGGTGAAAGGGGGGAGGGATTCGGTGGAGATCTGTAATTTCCTTAGGAAATCGTGCGTGCCTCAAAGAAGGGAGGGCATTTGGATAAAATGGAAGCCACCTATCCAATAGTTGAAACTTAATATCGATGGTTCTTGTATAGAGGGAGTTATGAGAGGTGGAGGTTTGCTTCAAGACTGTTGGGGCTCGGTGTATGTTGCCTTTAGTGCTTTTTATGGTCCGGGTAACTCCTTGAGGGCTGAGGCTCGGGTGCTTCTTTCAGGCCTTTTGGTCTGCAATATGAGGGGATTGAAGGTGACAGAGATTGAATCTGATTCAGAGGTTCTAGTTAGGGCGGTGTAGGGAAGTTATGGGACTCCTTGGGACCTGACCTACATTATTCGAAGGTGCAAGGAAGAAACTCGACATGGAAGATCTATTCATCATAGCTGGAGGGAAGCTAATTTTTCAGCTGACTTGCTAGCTCATTTGGGCAGACAGGAGGATTCTCTTATTATTTATGATGGTCTTCAATCCCTTCCCCTGGAGTGATTATGTGTGGTTCAAGGGGATGCCCTGGGACTTCACCATTTTAGGCCCCCTTGAAGGGATTTCCTTATTTGCCCACATTTTTCTTTTAAAATATTAATAAAAAATAACTTTCAGAACAGAAAAAGAAATAATGTGTCCCATTAGGGTGTGGTAGTGGACCATACAAGATTGAGGATATTTTTTCTTAGGAAGCACCCAAGATCATGGCATAGATTCATAGTTTACATGGTAAAGTGGGAACTTATCAAAGGTTTGTACATTTTTTGCCTTGATTTTTTTCCCAAATAAAATCACTAAATAATAAGTACTATGCTTTTTTTGGAGTGATCAATTCCATGAAATATCTGGTTACCTAATGGATAAGTTTTTTAGTGATCTGATGATTTGATTACCTGAGGTGCATATTTTGTTTGATATTTTTAGTGTTGTGTCCCACCTAGGTTTGGGATTCATGATTTTATAGTAGGGGAATTGAATTATTATGGTCCCAATCTATTATATCCCCATGAGAATTTCTATTCCACCCATGATCTAGATTTGGTGGTAGATTTATTTTCACTAAAGTTGTGGAGGTATTACCTCATCAGTGAGTTCTTTGTGGTTTTCTTGGACTATAAGAGTCAGATAAATGTCTTCTCTCATGTATATAAGAATCAACACTGGAGGGGGAGGATGAGGTTTATTTAGGATTACAATTATGAGAACTATTACACCCTAGGAAAAGGGAATAAGGTTTCTAATGCATTGAGTCACAAGTACCAATGGAATGTGTCTTGGGAGTCGTGGATGTTTGGAAAGGTATAGAAGATCTTTTAGTGATGATTCATAACATTGGAGATATTATTTGTCTATGTTTTCTTTACCATGTGATCATGAAGTCATTTTTTAAGTAGTGTATGGGGGAGTATCGGTGGGGAGACTCTGTGACGGAGATGATGAGTGACCTTGTGGGACACGGTGCTGCACTAGAGCGTTGGTTAAAGGATGTTTGGGACTAGGTGTTCTTCCATGAGAGGTTTTTTATTCTATATATGATGCATGATTGCTTTATTAATTATTTTCATATACCACCTTTAGTTTGCATATTTTTGAGACACTTATTTATCAAAGCTTGAGGATCAATCTTTGGAGGAGGGAGCTAAAATACTTAGTGGAAGATTTGGTGGTGAGGTGTCTAGTTCATCAATAGAAGTAACTAGAGAAACTTGTTTCTAGAGGTATTTTAGAGTCCCTATATGTTCTTCAGTGGAAGTGGGAAAACATATAGATAGATTTATTCACTAGGTTACCCTGATATTAGGGAGGATATGATATAGTTTGGGTGATAATAGACCAGTTTATGAAGTCGTGTCACATTAAAGTGATCTGTGAGTTGAGTACCATGGATGTTTTAGTGAGGCATTATGATGTCATTAGGATTCATGGGGTAACTATGAACATTATATTTTATCAGGAAAAATATTTTACCTTGTAGGCCTCTAGGGGAATGCATCATGAATTTAAATCCATTTTTTTTCATGAGCACTACTTTCCACCCTTAGAAAAATGTTTAAATGGAGTGAACCGTCCAGATACTGGAGGATATGTTGTGAGATTTTTACCCTATACTTTGGTGGATTTTAGGTAAGACACATTTCTTTGGTTGACTTTCCATACAACAATAGCTATTAATCTTCCAATTTCATTGTCCCATTTGAGGAATTGTATGGATTATGTATCATTTTTAATTGTGTTGGATATAGGTTGGGGATTTAATGGTTCTTGGTCCTGATGTTGTGTAGAGCATGATCAGGAAGATTTAGTTTGTCTGAGAGAGGATATGTGTGGTATAGAGCCATCATAAGTCCTATGTTGATCGTAGGTAGAGGCCCTTGTAGTTTGTGGTAAGATAAAATTTATTCTTCAGACTCTCCCATTGATGTTTTTAGAAGATGTTTAATAGGGGGAGTAAGTTTTATCCATAGTTTGTTTAGCCCATTGAGGTATCAGGGATATTTATTGAGTTTATTTATCGGTTGGTGCTTCCACCATGGCTGGACAGTGTCCACGGTGTCTTTCATGTGTATCAACTGCATGTGTATCTTCATGATGAATCTCATTTAATTGAATGGGAAGATATGGATATCAATTATGATGTGGTTTTCATGGAACATCTAGTAAAGATCTGTGATTTTCAAGAGAGGGTGATGTATGGATGAACTATTCCCTTAGTTCATGTGTTGTAGAAGCCCGATGTATGGGATAAGATTACTTGGGAGTGAGATATGAAGATGTGTACCTAGTTCCTGAAATTGTTTTGAGTTTTCCACTTCTTTTTTTTCATTGAGATGTGATGTTTGGTATTTATATTCTATGAGATGTTCTTTTTCTTGATATTTTGATGTGTGATAAATCTTCTAGCATGTGAATAGCGGAAAAAATTATTCCTTATCAAAATGTGTTGCACTACGATGTGATTAAAACCATGTGGGTGAGTCAGTGACACTTAAAGAGGATAATATCTTAAAATAGATTATGGAATTCCCTAATTTGTGTGCTCAAGGTAGTGTTCTATTTTAATAGATATGGTTTTTGGATTGGGTTGTATGTGGGTGAGAAGGTTATGAAGATTGTTAGGTGGGAAAGTAGCGGCTTGTGGTTTGTAATAGATGTATGGTGTTATAACTAGTGATAGGGGGTTATGTTGTTGAGTGAGGTTTTTTTGGGTGACTATTTTAGTTGGGAGTATTTGTATAGTGGTAGTGTATGAGGAGTAATAAGAACCTTGAGAGTTATCTCACAGGGTGGTTTTTTATACCTCATTATTTCTTTAGTTTTGGTTTTGATTCCCAAGGATGAGAATTGTTTAAGAGGTGCCTAATGTAACAATTTTGGCCTTTCCAGCCAATTATATTACTATTTTTGTTGATTTATAGTGTTTGGATGAGTCTCTGGATGGTTTAGTTGAGGTTAAATTAGTAGAAAAAATGTAGTAGGTTTTTTTAAACTGTAATGGGGATTTTACGGTGTAAGTCTGTGGCATTATCATCACCTCATTTTCATTTATTATATTAAAATATGACTTTATTTATATAAAATAATTCATTTTTTAAAATAAAAAATAGAAAATAATTAGTATATGACTAAACTATCAAACATTTAACTTATATCACACATAGAGAAAACTATTGGGTGAAAACCTAATCATGCATCATTTTCCACAGGGAATGGTAGCTGATATGTAAACTTGGATGGGTTTATACACCTATCGCCAAATGGTTTTAATATGGAACCCCAAAAGGGATTATGTGTTGATCTAAGAAGGTCTGGGATAAAGGTATTGAATCCAAACAAGTGGTATCTAATCCATGGTGTGGCCCAACGTGTGATATCAATTGAATTTACATAAAATAGTTTTATAATGATAATGGTTTCTCAATTGAAGCATGTGGATCCATGGTTCCTTATGTTGGTATTCTTTCTAATAATAGTGGTTGGTTGGCCAGTCCCAGTGATGAGAACATGGTGGTTCCAGATGTTTGGATCTACTGGATTATCCTTGAATAGAAAGAACCAATTTTGTGGTGTGTGGTTTGAGTGGTAGAATACTTGGTTAATACCCAATTTCGCTTTTGTTTTTAGACAGAATGTTTATTCACATATGTTCATGGATGGGATACTCGTCCTATCACAAATGGGTTTTAGGACATAACCCTAGAAGGGATTATGTGTTTGTCTTATAATGTTTGGGATATATGAATTATATCCTAACCAAAAATCCCATTTCAAACACAATTGTGATGTCATAATTTTCATTATAGCTCTCATGTATAACATATTAATCTTTGAACATGTGGAATAAATAATATTTATTAATAAATATTTATTATTCCCAAAAAATCCACATATCATATAAAATTATAAAAAATAAATCAATGGTAAACCCCATGTTCCAAGACCAATATAATAATAAAACAAATTGAGTTCATTTAATATGATCCAATTACAATTTCATACTTATTATAGACCCAGGACTCCAAAACTAAAATATTAACTAATTCTAGATCATGAAAAAAAATTATGTCACTATAAACTTACTCTAGACAATAGATGGATCACAAATAAACTCACTTTATTCAAGAATACTCAGCCTAATATTATACATTGCCCAAGGTTTACACTTTTCCCTTTATGGAATTCTAAACACGATCCCACAAAAAATACAAGGATATATAACAATTTCTTAGTGGTTGGGAAGCATCCATGGGTTCTGATTATAAATATGTTTAATTATTTAACATTAAAAAAAAATATTAGTAGACCTAGAATCATGGAAATATAACTAAAATCAAGAGTCGCTATATGTCTTGTGTCCACCAGGACTCCAAGGAACCCCACTCACTCTTATACGAACACCCAAATCTCAACCGGTCAACTCTTGGGTTACATAGACCAACATACTTATTGGGAAAAAAATCCATCAAGGTGTATTTGCAGTGTTTTTGGGATAGTAGTGTTTCTTGAAAAATATAGTTTAAAAAATAAATTGTTAAGTTTCAATGTGGTTTTTGGCCAAGTATGTTGAGAAATATCAAATAATAGTGGAAACCTATAGAATATCTAGTTGTCTATACTGAGAGATAGGTAGAAGTTATCATTGAAAGATGATATTTAAGGTGAGGAGGATCCAAAATCTACTTACGACATTTCATTTATAAGGTGGGGGTGTTCTCCAGTGTTTTCCAAAATTTTGAGTTTCGAAATTTAGAGGAAGGGTAAAGATGGATTTTTAGATAAGAAAATATTTTTTTCAATAGAGAATGTTGTGTGAATAGGTGAAATAATTTCATAAAGTTGCATGAAAATGATTATTTAAGGCCTCCTCATCAAAATACATCAATGGTAAATATTTTTTAAAAATTTCATCTATTTTTTAAAAACATGAGCCATGATATACACATAGAGTTGGGTGAAATAATGGAAGACATATGGAATTTTTGTGATGGTAGTGAGTCACTTTCTAAATGTGATGTCAAATTATTAAAGATCAGTGAACCCAGAATGTCTCACGCATGTTTGGTTGCAAGAAAGTTAATTGTTTGAAGGGTTATTGGAATCTATGAATAGGTTGTTACCACCATAATTTTGTTATTCCAACCTTTATAGTTTATTAGGGATCTTAAATTGTGTAATTGTTTTGAGGATATTCTTGTGTGAATTAGCTATTCTAAAATATGTTATGAAATAAAAAAGTACTTATGTCTATATGACTAAGTGATTTCCATGGCAAACCAAAAGTGTCTTGAATGTTCGGAGTTCTAAAACAAACTAAATTATAATAAACGTTTGGAGTTCTAAAAAAATAAAAGATTCATTAATGTTGGTAGTTCGGTGATAAACTCAAAAGTGGTTCAAATGTTTGAGAAGTTGTGTGTGAGTTGTGAAAATATTGAGTGAAAGTTAAAGTTGTGCTAACTTGAAGGAATTTACTAGAAATTATATATAAAATAGAGAGTAATACTCATTGAATCAAGAAATCAATGGGAGAATCTTCTAGAGTAGAACTGACCACACATTAGTTTAGAGAGCACTGAGCTTTAAAATTGTGGTTGGTAATGAACCTGGAGGGGTAGTGAGTCTTATCATGACCTTGTTACACTATTTAACTATAGTTTATATTGGTACACTTTCACATTTCCATTTTATTCTCCTTTGAGATAGCTCATTGAGGATGAAATAAGTAAATTTTTTGTGGAACATGAATGTTTTAATTTCTATTTTTACATTATTATGGGGAATAGAGAGAATGGATTTTTATTCAAAAAAACAAGATCCTTAAATTTTTATTTTTTAAAACCTACCATACCCGATTCACACCTCCACTCCTCTTAGGGTATTTAATAAAGTAGGTATAACACTTCTAACAAACCAAAAATTTATAAAAAATCCCTTTTAAATGAATTAATTCCTTATTAAGTAATATAATTATAGAAAAAAATTCACCTAATTAGTTATTTTAGACAATTAAAAAATATACCCTATTAGATTTAAATGAAATTTAATCATCATTATCATTAATAATATAGTCATTGTATATTGACAGTTAAGATTAGTACATATTAAGGGTTTTAAAAAAATTCTAACTCATACAGATGGAAGAAGTGATGGGATCAAAGAGTAGTATAATACCCTTCTAAAACAATTTATCAAAGCTTAAAAGGGATATGTCATCACTGGTATTTACCCTTGACCAAGCCCAAGCTAAAATTCAATAGCTAAAATATAAAAAAATCTTTTATTGGTGAAGTTCAATCTTATCAAGTTCACTACCCAAACCATGTTTTTCAAACCACAACACGAAATAACTACAAACATACACCTTACACATAGGGAGTACGCTGGTGTAATGAGGTGTTATGTATCTTTACCCTAGAAATATAAAAGTGTATATTTTATTTTAAATGAAATAATGATTATATTTTCCAATTTTTACTATTACTTAATGAATAATGATATAATGAGTTTGATAAAAATTATATTTTGATATGAAGAAATCAAAACTATATTTTAGTGAAATTTATAGTTTCAACTAAAACACGTTTAGAGATGAATTTAAGAAAATTTAAAATAAACATTATTCAAATAAAAAATTAATATTAAATAATTCTCTTATATATAATTGTTAATATAATTTAATTAAATCCAATGAAATTTATATAAGCTTCTGAAAGATGTTATTATCCTAAAAATATATATTTTCTAGTAAATAAGGATATTTTATTTAAATGTGTAAATTTTATCAAAACGACTCCTATTACCCAAATACGATGTATACATTATTACATAAAAATAAGATTAAAGGGATCTCATCCTTAAGGATCAACCAGTTTAGTAGTCTTGTTGAAAAAAATATATACAAGATTCCCATTTTACGTTAGAAATAAAAAAACATAACAAAAGAAAATTTTCATCATCTTGGAAACTCGTTTAAATATTTCTTATTAATATATTGGTGATATGAAACCAAATATGGGTGAGTAAAAATTCTCAGTAACGGTTTTGTATAACTAAATCTGTCATGATTGAGTAAGGTATAATCAATATTGAAATTCAAATAACTGAAAACAAATTTCATATAATCAATAACGTGAGATCAAAATGAATCCATGGATAATATTAATGAAGTAATCTCATGGATAATAATAATTTATTATTTAATGAATGAAATGATTAATATTGGATATCATCATCTTAAATAGCATGTAATCATTACCATCGAGACCTTACACCAAGACAGTTTAATCTATGGTTAGGCATACACTGAAAACCTATTTAATAATTCTATCCAATTTATTTTTACCAAGAGACTTATCATTGTATCAAGAGGATATATAGTTTTGATCCCCACCCATAATTTCATGTATAATTAATTCCTCATATATTTAATGGTTAATTTAATTCAAAAACAATATTCTTTATTCACTAATGTCTTTACTGAGTAATGATTATTGAATATCAATATTTCACTAGTTAACCAAATGAATTTCAAAGAAGATAATGGTATGTAAAAATGGTATATTGTTTTAAAAAAATAATATCAATGATACAAAAAATATGGACATTTAATAGAGATATAATTTCTAATGATCATAAGACAGTGAATCTATTAAGAGAAATAAAATGACCAAAATTTTATTAAGAGATAAAAGATGAGAATAAAATAGTAGGATTTTGTAGTAAAATCCAGTGGTTAAAATAATTAAAAAAAATTGGAAGAGAATCATTTAAAAAAATTTCCATAACATGTTTTCATTATAAAAAAATTGGAATAATATATAATAATATAAAGTGTGCATAACAATTATGGTTATGGGAAAGCCCATTAACACTATATAACTTTAAAAAAATCATTTTGGATTTTTATAAGGATAGATTAAAATAAACCTTTTAGAAAATATTATGAAGATTCATTTACAACCTTTTAAAAAGTTGTGGAAAACACAAAATATACATTTATTAAAAAGAAGGTCTTTATTATGACATTTTTCAAAAATATGGTGATAGAAGAAAAAAATATATCCGATCAAAAGTGAAATAAGATAGATTTTTCTTTTTAATATTTCATTGCTAGAACAAAATTACCATGAGAGGAAATTTTTGACTAAAACATGTAAAATCATTAAATATATATTTGAAAAATATATAGAGTGATTTTATGAATGAAATGTTATAATATTTCTTTAATGAAAATAAGAGAAATCATAAATAAATGAGTGTAAAATAAATTATTACCTATTTAGTAACATTCAAATTCTAAATCGTCCAAAGAATAAGCATGAAAAAAACATCAATCATTATGAATAAATATATATTTTTGTTAAAACATTAAATTTATAGTATATACACCACATAAAAATATATAGGTTCATAATACAAAATATGTCTCAATGGGGTGGAAATTGAGATGAAATCCCTTACAATGATCATAATATGTAAGTGGGAATTAATCAATTAATTGATTAAGTGAATAAAATATAAATTCACAAAACTATAAGTGAAAATAAAACATTAATTAAAAAAATGACACTTCACACACAATATTTTCATAACCTAGTCAATAAAGAAGTTATTTAACCCAATGAAGTGAGATTGAGTTACGAAATGTCATAAAAAGTTCATATTGTTGAAGTCAGAATTAATCAATGATGTAATTATGTGTATAAAATGTAAATAAATATAATTTTTTTGAAATATAATAGAAAATTAATCATAATTAATTACACACATAATCATATAATATTTACGATAATAATGAAGTAATATAAACTAATGAAAAGAAATTGAGTTGTGAAACCACTTACCTCACACTTCTCATTAGTTGAACATGATTTAACAACATATAAAATGGTATTAAACGTTTTATTAATTTATAATAGAACAATATTAATATCTATAGTGTCATATAAATCATATTATAAAATATTATCACTCATTCGTTAAGAATATTTCAATATTATCATTATTTTGAGTGTTTAATAATTTATTTTCTCATGCATGTTTTATCATGGAAGTTCTGATATCTGTACATTTATTATTGTTCTATAATCTTAATAATTTTAATCATGATATAAATATCATATATATTCATTAAATATACCCTTATTAATATCCATTGTGTAAAAGAAAAAAATAATCACATTGCTTCGTAGAGGTAGTAGTCCACACGTAAGCACTAGTGACATTATCATTTTCCAAAATATTGTAAGGTAAGAAGGTAGATATGATATCATAATTATTTTTGAATAATAATCTCTTAAATATAATTAACATTAATTGTTTTCTTGTTTATAACGATTAAAATAAAAAGGTGATGAAAAACGAATTACACCACTACATAGAGACAATATGTCGTACACACAAACAAGCGACATGTTCTCTTTCCATATAATTAATAAAACATATAAAATGGTTTTATAATATTGGTAATAATATATAAATATATTTATGATACATGAGAAAATATTTTAGAATGGGTACAATATATTTATAGGAATTAAAATATGGAGTAAATTTTAAATGTCGATAAAGATGATTACTACTTATTCAGTAGAATTTATTTAGATATCCTCTTAAGGAAATTAAGGTAGGAATTCTGTAAGTACTAGAACCTGTAGAATTTGTATAAGTATATTGATAAGTTAAATTTTTAGGTTTTTATTGACATATTTGTCTCAATATGGAGTAAATAAAAGAGTGAATGGGTATCCTTTAATAATTTTGGGGAGTGGAATTCTTGAAATTTCTTAAAGTATTAATTTTATATAAATTATTATTCTTTTCTAAATGGGACCAAACTAATTTAATTTTAAGATAGAATTATGAGGGGTCTAAATAAACTCATAAAATAAAATTTAGATGAGTTTTTGTAATTTATTCACCATTATCTCTTTATTTTAACCCCCATTAAGGATTTGGAAAAATATCATGATAAAAAAATTTCACTATAGCATCCAAGAATGTTATATTAATAGGATAATTGTCCCATAAATGGATAACGGAGGAAATTATAAACCATATAATATCCCATTTTTAATGGTTCACTATTTTAATGTTTTTCAAATCATTAAATTAGTTATTATTTTCATAAAATATCATTAATTATATTTTGGACACTATTCATTCAATTTGAATTTAAGAACATCAAGAAAAGGATATAATTTGAAAATATTCTCTCAAAAAATATATAATATGTTATGAATATCTATAAAATTTTTCGGACACAATAATTCACCCAATTTTCATTACTTTTAATATTTTTGAAACCATTTATTTTTCTCTATTAATTGAATAGATATTTTTTTTGTGTTGTGTAAGCATTCATGAAAATTATTTAATCACCAAAAATTAGAAATAAAATAACATGATAAAAATAAATTAATTATGTTCAAAATAATTTTTTACATTCATTCATAACATAATCTTATCCTTATATGAACCTCTAAAAGAAATAACAAAGAGAGATAGTGGCATTTTGGAAATTTGATTACTAAAAATAATTTAAATGTCATTTCCAAGGTCAAATGGAAAAAAAATATCTTATATCAGAATTTAGTATTTTTATGGGTAATTAACTCACAATTTTTTTTAAAAAAAGATAAAGTCTTGGGATTATTTTTAATTCACAATCGCAATATTTTTTACCTAATTACCCAATATATCCTTATTGGGGTGACAAATATAGACTACGATTATTATACATACATAACAAAAATAAAAGGGTAACAATTACCAAATTTCAACCTCATAATTAAAAATATGTTATAAACATTCCAAGGTAAAATTCATATAATTTATAGAAATTAATCTTAATATAAATGCATAAAACACTACAAAAAATAGTTTTTCGAAAAAATGTGTTTTAAGCATAAAAATAAATTTATGTTTGAATCATGAATATTTATAATTTTTAAGAATTAATTAGATTATTACAAGTCATTTGGATTATATTTAAATTTTATAATAAAATCCAAATAAACTATTACTTTTAAATTACTTGATTTAATGAAAAAATAAAGTATTTGAAAAATTAGTATTTTTCACTATTCTCCAAAAAACATTTCATTTCAAAAAAATCAAAAAATTTCACCCTAAATTAATTTTAATATGATTATTTCAAAAAAAAATTAATTTTTTAAAATCAAATTTATTCAATTTATATAAATTAATAATAATTTCCATGCTTAAAATTTAATAAAGTCACTTTTTGAAGAAAATTTATTTTTTGATGTTTAAAATGAATTTACCCAAAATTGGGTATGTCTCAATTTTTTAAAACCTTTAAATATATTATTAAAAATTTGGTTAACACTATTAATTCCCTCCAATCAAATATATAGGATATAACTATTATAATAAATAGTATAATTTTAATAGTATATCATGGTTCGCTTAATGCTTGGTTTTGCAAGTAGAGAAATTCCTTGAGCATCGTATTCTAAATTTTTGGGGTGTGAAATTCTACCCCCTCAAATAAAATTCACCATCATAATTTTATCTCCATCTTCATTGTTTCAATGTTTTAATTTTTTTTTGAAAACCTACATTACAAATAGGGATAACAAAACATATTTTTAAATAGGAAAGTGGGAAAAATAAAGATTACCTAAAAACTGTATATTCGAGTTCCCATATAAAGATAACATTATTGGGAGGTTAAATTGTAGTCAAGGGTAGAAAATATTTATCCAAAAAACTAATATAGAGTGATAGATAACCTAATAATGATAAAGTTAGAAACCACAAAATCCTAAATCAATGAGGTGTGAAATAACCATCAATGTCAGGACCCATCCAGGGGACCCATGTCGTGACTACCCCAAGCCCGCCTTCCATAGGCCAGGAGCCAGTGACTAGAACCAAAGACATAAATCCCTAAGCTGGGAAGGCATTTCCTATATAAAAAGTTTTCACACACAATCAGAGTACACAACTAGAAGCAAAAAACTAAGTAAAAATGAATATGGAAGAGGTTCTGGAAAGTAAAGGGGCCGAAAATACAAGCCCAATAGTAAAGTACAAGTACAAGATAAATAGGTACAAATAAAAAGACAAACAGCTGGAAGGTCTCTAGAAGCTCTTGGATCGTCCACAATGGATCCTACCTGAAGGGTATGCACAAATAGCCTCCTAAGCACTCCACGTCTGACTGTATCTTCCGAATACCAACTCATCGTGAGGTCCACCTCCGGGTACCGTCCAGTCCTTGTGTACTCCGCCTCGGTCAGCGTTGTTCATCATCTGCATCCAATACAACGAGGTGTGGGAAAAACCCATACAGGGGTGAGTATAAAGATACTCAGTAAGGACCCCAAGACCCATAAGGTTTCACAAAATCCAACAAGGATAAACCATAAATAATTAAATCAATGGATAACCATTACTTAGGTATATTCCCATAAATATAACTAAGTTATCTAGTAACCCATCTCAATCATGAGGAAAACACAAATTTAATTGACTCAGCTCAAACTAGGATTTTCATTATCGAAACCACGTCTACAGGAGAACTCCTCCTTTATCACGAAAAGTTGGTATGTCGCAACTCCAAGGCACTTATCACTTACCTGGAATGCTGAGGTACTCCTCCTGTCGAGTATCGTGGGTCTACCGCCAAATACCAGGCACTCCTCCATTGTGGGTCTGCCGCCAAATACTGGGCGCTCCCTCTAATAACCTACAGAGGTACTCCTCCTGTCGAGTATCGAGGGTCTTCCACCGAATACCAGGCGCTCCTCAGCCATGGGTCTGCTGCCAAATACCAGGCGCTTTCCACTGGGCTAGTCGAATCACTCCGAGTCGAATCGGTCAAGCATTCGTCAGGTCTATCAGCTATTAGGTCTCCACACTCTGTCTGGTCTTCATAGGAAGGATCTGCTCCACAAGCTACTGAGAAAAACTCCAACTATCACGAAGTGCCATAAATAAGAATTACAAATAACCGCCACGTCATAGGGGTCTCAACGCAACAGACGGCACGTCAATCAGACGCTTGGTCTGTGAGTTATTAGCCTTTTAGTCTGGGGGCCCAGTTGGTTTCGTGTACGAACCAACCTGACTGTATCTCAACTATACCCTGAACTCCCATGGAATATTCTCAAAGGGATGGCTTCATTCCATGAATATCGGCGCCACTGTCGGTTCATCAAATGGGTGCTCGTAGCACAAGATATGGGCGAAAAGGAGTAATCGGGCTATAGAGGATCCGGGTCCGGTCTGACCCTGTCAGACTGGCCTGATCCGGTCCGCGGGTCCAACCCGGTCTGAGGAAATGGCCTGGCCTGAAGAAGACCCGGCCGAGGGCGGCTCGGCGGGCTAGCCGGCGTGGCCTGGCTGGCCCCGCCGCGAGGGGGGGGGGGGGGTGGTGCCCCCTAGTTTTCAAAGGAACCTGCACTAGGTGCCAGTTCGGTGAACCACGGGACCCAAGGGGTCATGTATGTAGCACGCACTGGCTGCCGTCTTAGCCGACCTCCTGGTTCCTCTACCGCGGCGCGACAGCGCTGTGGTCCTGCTGGCCTCTGCACGGCGCGCTGGTGCCGTGCTGGTGTCGCGCCTCCTCTGTCACGGGCTCCCGCTCCACTGTGCGTCGCGACGGCGCCGCGCTCGTCGTCCAACCGCTGTGGCCCGCCTGGCCACGGCTCTTCCTTTCAGCGTGGTGCGACGGCACCGCGCCCCTCTGGCACTGCTACGGCCTGCCTGACCGCGGCTTGGTTCTCTACGTAGCACGGCGGTGCCACGCCCTTGTGGCGACCCAGCGGCCTTGCGCCACCGGCTTCTTCATGGCTGGCTTGTTTCCGGTCTCTGCGTGCACTGCCTTCGTCGTCATCAAACAAGAACAAACAAAGGGGGGGGGGGGGGGGTCGGGCCGTGTTCATGTGGTCTGAGCCCTACTCGTCATGGCGAACCATAATCTAGAAATTTAAATGACGAAGAACAGAGGTTTATACTCATATATAAATTTACTCAAAACCTCCTACCAAGAGTTAGGTGATGTTGACGGAGTCACATGAAGGTGGTGTTGTTCCGTCAATGTTGGAGGAGGAAGAGGGTACTCGTCGTTGGCAGATAAGAGTTCAAAGGTGATAAAGTCTAAGACTACATCGGCGTTCTTCGTGGGCATTGTTTCCCTTTCTGGCCCCAGTTGAAGAAGGAAGAAGATGGTGTCGTTCTTCGTTGGAGAGAAAAGGCTTCTCCCTAGATCTCCCCTTTCTCTATTCCACCGAGGAATAATTCCCAACAAAATGAATTAATAGTTTTGCCTATTATTTTATTTTTGACATGAATTTGAAAAGTTTTAAAATTAGTTAAGTTACCTCACTAATTTAATGGGTGAAGTTGGCCAAATTAATTGTGGGAGGAAGGTGATGAATTTCAAAGGTTTCCCCCACTTTATGAAGAGTTATAGGGGTAAAAGCTCATGTGGGACCCACCCCTTTGATTGGAAGAGAGGTTAAAACTTAGGGTGGGCCCCACCAAATAATACCCTCCCAAGGGAGGTTATGTGTGGGTGGGCCCCACCTCTAACCTCCCTTTGGAGGTTTTAACCACCTCAAATAAAGATAAGTACACCTTATTTTTATTTAATTTAATTAAAAGCCCCCCAAAATCTAACATCCATTTTCATTAGAAAGAAACTGCGGTGAAAGTCTCACTAAGTAATCATCGAAGCTGTGAGTTCAACGGTGCCCTCAGATTTCAATTACGAGCACTGGTTCAAAAGTTATAAAACGTCGCTCGCACGTTTACTGAACGTACTTGAAAAAAAGTTTAGAAAATTAATATCAGCCTCCCTCAACCCGCGCCAGTTGAGGTTATTCTCTTCCTAGGTAGATCATGCCCCAACAAACCCAACGGTACCCTTGGATTTCCAATCCGAGTTACCGTTTAAAAGTTATGAATTTTACAATAAAATAATTGTCACATAATTATTTTATTTGAAGCCAGAAACTAACTTTCTATGGTGGCCCTCGCTGACCCAAGTTAGTATCTTCTTAAAGAAAGCCTAACCTCACGAGTTCAGCAGTGGTCTAGGATTTTTAATCCATGTTACCGTTTGTGAGTTATAAGATTTGAAATATAAAATAACTATATTTATTTATTTTATTTACGTTTATGTCATTTTCGGGTTTTCTCACAGGAGGCTCGCGACGACTAAACTTACGTAACACCCAGGGTAAACCCTCCATCCTAAGCGCAATGGTGGCCTCAGATTTCTGATCTGAGTAACCTTTTAAGATTTATTCCACTTTTTCAGGAAAATTGTCTACACGCGTTAATTTATGCTTAACAAAACTTCAATAGATCATTCCGGGCACTCCAGGCCTCAGAATAGTGCGCCGTCAGAAACCGCGAAGTTGTAAAATTCCCATGAATTTAAGAAGAAAAAAATTCCATAGAATTTCCAGGTATTTACAATCAATTCATTGAAAATGAATTTAAAATGACAACATTTTTACCTGAAGATAATTTTCCTAAAATTGAGGAATCCATTTAATATAAATATAAATAATATTATAAAATTTACTTGATTTGTTTCTTTTTCATAAGAACAATTTCATCATTTTATTATTGTTAGATGAATTTCTAATTCATATCATATTCCATGAAATAAATAATCAATATGAATATCTCATGTTGGAATAACTAAAATTAACTTTTAGCAGATCATAAGATCCATAAAATAATTACCCTTCAATAAATATTTCTCTAAATGTTCAAAAAAACCAATATTGATAGCATAATTAATTTGATATGCATAAATTTAATACATTTATCAATAAAAAATATAACACAAAATGTTTAACTTAATCTGTTCCATATAAGGTTAACCATATGAATCCTCCAAAATATGTCTGGGAAGTTTTAAAATCCAAAAAATATATAATATTTGATCAAAACTTTATCCCCAATAACCATAAGGTGTATCCTAATGTCACATAATATTATGTGAATACATTGATCATATATTATTCAAAAATATAATAATAACCTAAATCACCATAAAACCTCAATAAAAACAAATATTGTTTAAAAATTAACACAATTATTAGTCCTAAATTAATATTAGAAATTGTTTAATATACTCCATAGATCCAATAAAGAAATAAAATACAAAAAATATGACCAAAATCACATAGTCATTAAATCACTAACCAATTACAATGTTACTAATACAATTATGTTAACATTATCAATGTTAGTCGCCACTTAAGGGTTATCTTTACCTAAGTCATTTATTATCCAAAAAATATCACTTTGACACTAAATCACTTTTCTTGGTTATTGATACTATTCAGTATATTCTTTAAATTCCTAAAAGAAAAACTACAAAAATAGTATCCCTTAGTTGTTTTTAGATTCTTATATCCATAATAACATTGAAATAACAATTCTATAATAAAATTATTAAATCCCAAAACATAAACACATCGCTCCTTCCTTATCAATGAGTGACGTTGAATAGTTATTTCCTTCATCTATGAGTTAAACCTTGGATTATGGAATTGATTCAACTAACTCCTATATTCCCCACACATAATTCAATGAATTATAAATAGTTTCATAGGACTAATTTTTTTCCATCGATCATAATCTTAACTTTTTCTTGACAATTCAATAAATGATTCTATTCCTTTTCACAGATAAAATTTTTCCACACTACTTTGAGAGATACATTGAGGTGTCTATTTTGATATTATTAACATAAATAAAATTGATCCTTCTTTCCTATATAGTCTCCACCACCATATCACTTAGTGAACCCTATCCTTGTCCTTTTTTGTGTTTAAGAGTTGGTAAAAGTGCATGTTGTTAATCATATATCTTGATAACTGATTATGCATAGTCACAATATCATTCACTCTAGTTATCATCCCATTTGGTTTCTTATAATCACCACATTATCCATCATATCCAATTTTGACATGGTTCTTTGTGGTTCTAGATATTAACTAATACCCAGAACCTTGGTATGAGCAACAATAATCTTATTTCTAAATCATGAAATACCATTCATATGATATCTATATCATGAAACAAATTTTCACTCTATAACACCTTAGGTTTATCCGAGTCCATCCTTGGTAATGATATATTGAATTCTTCCATAATGGTTTATGAAGAAAATTTGTGTTCTCCGAAGCATATCACTCAGTAGTTACGAACTAGGTGTGTAGTAAGGGCACAATCATTGTGCACCATAATGATGGTCGATAAATACTCAAAAAACTCTTTTCAAGGTACTTACCCCTAGATGTATTTTTTCCAAAACCACATTCACTTTTAGTATCAATATGGGGATGTATTTCTAGGAAAACAACATAATCAATTCCTTACCAAAACGTTTTTAATATTTTCCTACTATTATATATATCCTAAATGATTTTATAGGTGTATTTTCCCTTATCTGTTTTTTCCAATATCTAGTTCCCAGGAATTATAATATAAATCCCCTGATATTAACTGTAACAAACCTAATTTCATTAACCTAAAGATAGTGTCTAATTTATTAAAATAGTATAAAATACAAGTGATATCAACTCTAAGGACTTAAAACATTAGTAGTCATAAAGAACAATATAAAAATATGATTAAAATTTTATAATTGGAAATAAATTATTAAATATAAAAAAAATTAGGCATCCTTGAAAATTATTCACATAATTATTCTTCATATCCTAGGTAATGGAAACAACATAATTGTGATCTTAAATTCTCATTGAGGATTAGGTATAGTATAATATATCAGGAGTAAATAATTTATAATCATTATGTTAAGGTAAATAACTGGAAACACATACCATTTACTCAATAAATTGATCATGAAATGCATCCACGGATAATATCAATATTTTAATCTCATGGATAACAAAAAATTAATTTTCATAGAATATAATGATTAATATTGGACACCATGATCTCAAACATCATTACCATCAATACATTTTTGCTAAACAGTTTAAACTATGAATAGGGATACACTAACAACCAATTTAATAAGGTTAGTCAACTGGTTTGTCTCCTGAGACATTTCAATGAATTGACAGGCTATATAATTATTTGACTCGCCCACAACTGCATTTCCAATGCATTCATCATATATTAAATGACAAATTTTATTCATAATCAATATTATTTATCAATAAATGTTTGTATTCAGTAAAGAATACGGAACATCATTATTTTCCCAGTGAGTCAAATAACATCAAAATAAAAAACATTGTATGTATAAATGGTATATGGTTCATGATATAACCATATCCATGATACAAATAATATGGATATATAAGAGAAATGTAATTTCCATTTTTTTTAATAAAATGAATGTTTCAAGAGAAATTTAAGTGCTATAAAATTATTAAGAGATAAAATATGACCATTAGAAAAGTTAATATGGTATTACAATCCATTATTTTAAATAATAGAATAAATTAGAAGCACAATAATTAGAATAATTACTAATAAGGATATTTATTTAAAAATCATTGAAAACTTGTAGAAAAATCTAAATAACTTAAAAATATTATGATGTCTGGAAAGACCATTAATTCCATATAGGTTAAAAAGAAAACATTCCTTTGGATATTTTATAAAGAAAGTCATAAATTCATATTTTGGGAAATATTAGAAATATTCCTTTAAATCCTTTTGAAAAACAAATGATAAATTAAAATTTTATTTGAGAGAATAAAATCACTTTTGTAATACATTTTGGAAAATTATAAACTTTGAAGAAAAATATATTTGATCAAAAGAGAAATAAGATCATCTTTTATTTTAAATATTTCTTTACTTGAATAAAATTACAAAGAGAGGAAAATTTAGAATAAAACATGGAAAATTATTAAATATACAAAGCATAAGAAAATATATGGAGTTTATAAAAGACACATTTTAATATTACATTAATGGAAATAAGAGAAATAATAAAAAATACGATTTTAAAATAAATTATTACTTCATTGGTAACTTTCAAATTATAACCCTTTAAAGGAGTAAACAAGAAATGAAATTTAAATCTTTATGAATAAATATATATTCATTTTAAATACCTCAAAGGTTCATTATATACATCACATAAAAATAATCAAGTTCGTAATACCAAATATTTCTCAATAGTGTGTAAATTTATAATAAATCTGTTATAATGATCATAACATTGAAGTGACAAATAATTAATGAAGTTATTATCTATATAAAATTTAAATCCACACAAATAAATGTTTTAAAAAACATAAATAAAAAAAAATCAGTTCACATATAATCTTGGAATAATATAGTCAATGAAGAAGGGATTTAACCAAATCAAAGGAGATTGAGTTTTGAAATCCCTTATGAAGATTATACTGTGGAAGTTAGAATTAAAAAAATAAAGGATTATTTATATAAAATATAATTACACATTAAAATTTTAAATAAATCATTAAATAATAAAAATTCATTTCACACATAATCTTATTATATCAAAGATAATGAAGAATTTATATAAACCAATGAAAATAAATTGAGTTATGAAACCCCTTACCTCACGATTATATTTAGTTGAACATGACTTAAACGGAAGAATGATGGTTTTAAACATGTTATTTATTTATACCGGAACCATATTAATATTTAAAATACCATATATGATCCTCTTAAAACATCAAATACCTTATTTATTAATAATATTTCTTTATTGTCATTATTTCGGGTGTTAAATTCTTTATTTTCTGATTCATGTTATGTTTTGTTCCTTATACATTGATTATGGTTACATCATATAAAAAAATTTAATAATGATATAAATATCATACATATTAACAAAATATATCTTTATTACCATCCATGTAATGCCTAAATTAAAGAAACAGATCACATCACGTCGTGGAGGTGGTAATCTACACATGCCCATGAGCGACCGGATCACATTCCAATATATTACATTGTAAGAAGGTATATATGATATTATAATTAAAAAGAATAATTATTTCATAAATATCTTGTATATCTGTTATTTCTATCTTTATAACCATCTAAAGGAAACTGTGATGACAAATGAATTACACCGCTAAGTGGAGATGATAATCTAGACATACATATGAGCGATGATTTTTCATTTCATAGGACGGAAAAGTGGTGGAAAACAGTTTTCAAAAATTCATAATAAAATATAATCTTATTTATCCAACTTAATTAATTCTTTTGTAACTATTAAAACATATTTATATCAATTAGAAGAAGATAAATTTGAAAGTACTGGTAATGACGATTACCTCTTCTTCGGTGGAATTTATTTAGATCGCCTTTTAAGGGACATAGGGTTGGTCTTTTGGAAAGAAAAAATCCTATACAACTTGTATAAAGATTTTTAGAAAATAAATAGTTAGGTTTTTATTGATCTAGGTTTCTCAATTTGGTTTAAATAAAAGAGATAAGGGGTTTCCTTATATAAGTGAAGGGGTATATTCTTCGAATTTCATAGATTATTAGATTAATATAAATTATTTTCCATGTTAAAATGTATTCCAATTGATATTATTACAATATAATATGATTTTGTTTAAATAATCTCATTAAATTAAATTGTTACAAGTTTAGGTGATGTTTTCACCCTTATAACTTTGTTTTAAACTCCTGTTAACCCTTTTCAAAATTGTCGTGATAACAAGGTTTTTTTCACTATAGGAGTCATGAAAGTTATAATAAAAAATAGCACATAAGTAAACAATATATGAAATTTAAGACCATGTATTATCCCATTTTCCATATTTTATCATTTTTATGAATTTTAAATAATTTAATAAAATATTATATTCATAAAATATCATTAATTTCATTTTTAACACTATTAATTGAATTTAAAATTAAAAACATAAAAGGAAAAGATGGAGATTGAATATAATCCCTTAAAAAATTCCTAATATGTTATAATTATATATAACATTTGTGGGAAATAATAATTAAACCAAAAAATTATTACTTTTAATACTTTTAACATCATTTACTTTATTTGTTCTTAACTAAATAAATATGTTGTCATTGTTATATAAGAATTTTAGCTAATTATTAAATCATTAAAAACTATAAATAAATTTTCATTTTAAAAATTAAATAATTATTTTGAAAATAATATTTTTGACTCATTCATAACATATTATTAACCAAATGTGGACATACAAAAGAAGTTAATAGAAAGAGAGTGACATTTTGGATTTTTATTTACATAAATAATATAAATGACATTATCCCGGTTAAATGGAACCCATATTCCAAATAGTATAATTTTGGACGGATATGAATGAATTAATCCCATAAAATTAAATAATCTAAAGTATTGGGTTGATTTTTAATGCGTTATCACATTATTTTAAACCATAATTACACGATTTTCCATTACCAAATTAACAAATACATACAATGAGTACTATTCATAATGACAAAAAATTCAATGGTACTATGTAAAAAATTTAATCACATTATTAAATAAATATTATCAATTTTTCAATGTTCAATATCTAAAATTGGAAGAAATCAATTTTATTCTAAATGTGTAAAAAGTAATGTAAAATTGTTTTTAGAAAAATGTGTTTTTAAGCATAAAAATTATCTTTTATCCAAATTATGAATATTACTAATTAAAATAAAATTAATTAGATTATTATATTTTAAATGGATAATGTATCGCATTAACATAAAATATTAAATATAATGATAATTTTATATTACTTTATTTAATGAAAATAAATGAGAGTGTTTGAAAATTTGTTATTTTTCACTATTCACTAAAAAAGTAAATCATTTTGGAAAAATCAAAAAATTAAACCCCATATAAATTTTAAGATTATGATTTCTAAAATTATTATGATTTTTTAAAATATAATTTCAAAAATTGGAAGAAATTAATTATAATTTCTATGAAAAAAATGAAATAAAAACCCATTTTTAAAGAAAACATAATTCATTAAGTAAAATAAGATGTTACTACAAATTAATTAATAATCAATTACATAAAACAATTATATACATATTTTATATTTTTTTTAACTAATTAATTCCTTTTAATCTAACCTCTAGATGATAACTGTTATAATAAATAATAATATTTTAATAGTATATCATGGTTCACTTAATTCTCAACATTGCATGTTAAGAAAAAAATCAAGCATTGTATTTTTAATTTTTTGGATGTTTCATAAATTCTCGTTTTTATAGAATAATTTTGATAAAATTAATTTTATTTTGGACATAATCTTTAGTAAATTAGCCAATGGTTATTTTTTCATTGATTTTTGAAACAGATGAATTTTTGAGTAAAAAAAGAATATGATATAAATATATTGTTTCTATTATGACAACATAATAGCCCAAAAGTGATATAATAAATTCTATAAATATCAATCACTGTAATAAATTTATTTCTACTTTAAAATATATTTTTTGAAGTTATTTGACATATTAAATAAACCTTTAATGGATCCTCCAAATCCAATATTATATTTAACGGTTTTCAAATCAATTCTTTATCTACATGACTAACTTTCAAAAAACCAATGTTATTATTTTCATATGATTGGTTCCTGGGCTTATAAAATGTTAAAAATCACTCTTATTTGGTAGAAAATATTGTAAAAACCATGGTAAATATTTATGTATTTTATTAATTCATTATATAGATTCCAAAACCTATGTTTAAAATTTAATAAATAATTCCCATCTCATTCATAATAAATATACACCCAACTTCCCACTTATATTCACTAAAAACATTAATCAAGAATTTCCTCTTAGTATCATGATATAAATACCTCCCAATGTGTTCCCAAGATCTTAATATTCTCCTCTAAATATTTTAGAAGTTCCCTCTCAAGGTAAGGGATCCTCAACTTTTCTTTTTTTATTTTAAGTGATTTATTTTTTATAAGAATTTTTATTTCAAATTTTTTATATTATAATGTGTCTTTAAATATCCATTTACAATACTTATGATAAAAAGTTAATTAAATACTACCTTACACTCGCATTAAACCCTTCATTGGACCTTTATGTGCACCAATTATGCTGCTGAAATAATCTCATGATTTTACAATTAAATCTTTTGTGCTTTTAATACCCACCCCCATTTACACTCAGGGGTATTAAAGTAGATGTAATAATCCTTTATTAATTTTGGACTTTCATGTATGTAACCCAAAATCCTTAATATTTGAATTAAATTTTACAGAGACCCAATCCTTTTACACATATTATAACATTATTCTAAAACATAAATATCCATTAGTATAAAAAAATGATTGTAAAGGCTTGGTGTATTCAGAAGACTCGGATCTTAATACAAAAGGCATAGAATCCTTATTTTATTTTACATATTAGTCTCTAAAAATCCATTTGTGATCCTGAATTTTAATTGGATAACCTGGGGAATACATAAATAAATTGGTTAGCTAAAAATACAAATATAAAATTGATAAGATAAGGAAACATAACATGTGAGCCAAAGGTATACCATGATATCATAAAAGATAAGTCACATGAGTAATCACTAGTAATGATAATTTAATTAACATAGTGTCATAAGATCAAGCAATCAAAGTAATGTGGATGAAAAAAACATAATATAAACATACGTCATGGCTAACTATCATGACAACATCACATTGTGGACAAAGGCCCATAACAGTTTAGGCTTACTCCCTGATCCCATATATGATTTCTAATTAGACTAAAACATTACCCATTACATTGGATACCTATATAATTCTAGGCTCACCCATCACATTAAAATCATGTACATGCATATGTGTTCCACATAAGGATATCAATCATAAGGCATAAATATAAGAATTACCCAAAGAAATAAAAGCGTTTTATAATCTTTTCTCATAACATATAAAAGAGATTCCTTAATTAAGGAATTTGAGAGACAATCGTAAGGAATGTGTTATCCAATAAAAATGTATAATAGGGTAAGTATATATTTAATAGATATATATACATAATTTAAAATCATTCCATAACATCAAAGGTTGTTTTCATTGATGAAAATACCTTTAAAATATTAAAAATATTCCTGAGTAAAATAATCATTTCACCTTGAGTAATACCAAAGGATGTCATCTTAGATGGAATATGGATTTAAAAGATCACATTGAAAATTTCTTGATGAAAATATAATTTCTTACTTTATAAAACCTATTTATAATCTAAAAAATATCAAAAATTAAAGAAAAAAAATTAAAATAACATTTGAATCATAAAAAAGTAATCTTTTAAACATTGAGTAGTGAGTATGGAGTAAGAGTTTTTTCATTCTGAATACATTATAAAAAGAATAATTCTGAATTTCTATTAGAAAATTCAAAAGTACCTTCTTTATAAAAACATGGGAATATTAATTTTAAAACATCTTCTAAGAAGATAATTAAGTGAAACAATTATTTGAAATAATCACAGTAAAATATTTTTTGAAAACTTTTTTAGAAAACATGGAATTTGAAGAAGAATGATTTTCAACTGAAACTCAAAATATAGTTAGATTTTCAAAAAAATATTTTATAAATCATTTTAATTACCAAAAAAATAAAAATTTTTTTTTTCTAAAAACATAATGAATAACTATAGGGTAATAAATTAATGGGATTTATTCAAAATTTTAAAATATTTTCATTCAATGGAAAACCGAGCATTAGCAATCCCAATTAAAATGAAATTGATACATTAACCTTTACCACATTGGTAACTTTTGAATCATAACTTCCCATGAATTATAAAGATGAATTGTATCTTAAAATATCAGTATATATGATTTATTTTTTATTTTGTATGTAAAGGAAAATTATATACACCATTCAAGTGAAATTAGTTGCATAAAAGAATATGTGACTCAAAGAAAGAAGTTTGAGATGAAACCCTTACAAAGTTTGTATCATTGAGGTTAGAGTTCATAAATGGGGTTATTATGTGAAAAAATATATATATACCCACAATGAAAAGTGTAATTACATAACTAAGAAATACAATGTAATTTAACCCATAATTTCGGAATAATAAAATCAAAGTAGTTGTTGTATAACCTAATAAATGGAAATTGAGTTAATAAAACACCTTACCTCATGATTCCCTTTAATTAAGTGATATTTAGCCTTCTATATAGTGGTTTTAAAAAAATTATTAACATATAAAAATTTGATATTATTATTTATAATATCATATATGATCTCTTTATTTCACTTTATTAATCATTCATTAATAATATTTCATTATCGTTATAGTTTCAGGTAATAATTGCCTTATTTTATCCTATATGTTTCATCCTAAAATTATCAGATCTTGAACATAAATAATATTTTAATCATATTCATAATTATATTAATGTAGTAAATATAAATTTTAATCAGTTACATCTTTAGAATCGTTATTTAATTTCGAATGTGGAAAATGAATCACATTACTTTGTGGAGATGGTAGGTCATACATATGCATGAGCGGCGTTATCGTTAACTTAATGGGTAAAAGGGTAAGTATTTGGATTTTAAATTAATTATAAATAATAAATATAATTTCTTATATATAACATTTATTCATTAAATTTATCTTTTGTTACCTTCCATGTAATTCATTAGTGAAAAATGAATCACATCAATTTGTGATGAGGTAAACAACTGTACACATGAATGTTGTTATCATTTAATCAGTTAATGGTAAGGTAATAAATTATTAGATATATTTATTTTAAATAAATATTAATTCTTCATTAATATCCTATATTACTATAAAATTAAATCTTATTACCTTCCATGTAAAGCGTTAGTGAAAAATATATCACATCGCTTCATGTGGTGGATGTTCACCATACACATGAGTGACATTATCATATTCTCTATTGAATGGAAAGTGATAAGGAAAATATGGTATTATAATTACATTAGTATAATTATATAATAAATATAATATATAAAAATTATATACATCATTATTATAATTGTGTGAAGCGATTGTGGAAAATGAATTATGTCGGTTTGTGTGGCGGTAGTCCACCGTACACATGATCAACAGTTTACTTTCCCATTTAAGGGAGGAGGAGATGTTTACAGAACATGAACTTAAAATAAAAAAAATCTTATTATATAGAATATATGTTTGAAATTTAATCATGATGGTTTAACAATATTTAAAAAAATTGGAATAAGAAATAAAATAAAATTATCGGTTAAGGATGTTACCTCTGCTTCGAGAAATATCTTTTTGTTTGCACAAAAAATCATCCTAGGTTTAATTTATGAAACAAAAAAAGGATTATATGATTAGTGGATTTAATTAAGGAAGATATTTTTTAGTTATATTCTAAAACAATGGGTTTTGGATGTGTGTAAAAGACGGGAGAGGGGTGGCCTTTATAAGTGGGGGAGAGGATATACATGGAATTTATGGAAAGAAATCAATCCACACATGTTTTTATCATTAAAACGGGATTCAAAATGTACCATTTTAGAAATTTATATGAGATAAGTCTGAAATATAACCATAAAATATGAATTATAAATTTTTTTTGTTGATTTTTAGTTTTTTTTGTTTAACCCGTTGTAATCTTTTTTTACCTTAACTATGGTAAATACGTTTTACTATTTTCACAATTAATTATGGTCAAAAATAAATTTTAAATTATTACATAAAATAAATTATGATTAGTCAAAATATTTAAGCTATTTTTCAAAACTAAAATCACGTAAGTGGAAAAAAAAATTGTAATATTTAAGTCGCATACATGTCGAAAAATTTTTTTATGGAAAACATTCAAAACATTAAAAAGTTTTTATATCATAATTTAAAATGAAATTGACTCGAATGAAAAAAATGGTTAAATTTTATTATAATTTAATTAATTTTACATTAAAACCAATTTAAAATAAAAAAATTAAATAATTTAAATGAAAATTCAGTTTTCAATTGAAATTGGTATTTTTCATTATACATCAAAAACATAAAAGTTTTAAAAAATTATGAAAAAACACCAAATGAAAATTATTTCCTATATATTTAAAAAATTAATATTATTATATCAGTTAATGTTTCTAAAATAGGAAAAATTTATTTTTAAATTATTTCTACAAAGGGAGACTAATCAGCTTTTTATAAAAGTATAGTTTTTCAGAAAACATATCATTCTCTTTCAAATGGTAATTATTTAATTTCTAATCAATGGATATCCATTGAATTTATTTTATAGAGTTTTAAAACATAAGTTTCAAAAATTTATTAATTCTTATTCATACATGCAGATTTAACATCATTGTTATAATGGTTATGTGTAAATAATAATATTTTCATAGATTATCATGTTTTGTTTCATCCTAGTGGTGTGTGCATCGCAAACTATACAGGAGATTCAATTTATTTGAAAATAAATATATCATAAAGTCTTTGGGTATTAAATTATATTATAATATCTCTAATTTGTTTCATATACACCATTGATCATTATGTTCCTCTTTTAAAATTTTGGTTGTTACATTCTACCTCCTTAAATAAATTGTGCCCTCGTAATTTAATCGTCATCTCGAAAATTATGTGACTGAAATTTTATTTGTGGAAAAACCCATATGGTAAAATGGATAACAAAATTTCAACTTAAAAAGATGGAAAGATAATTGAAAAGGTGATCTGGAATAATATATAACTACTATTCCAAGTTGGAGAACATTATTAGGAATTGAAAATTAATACAGTGAAAAAAATCTTAAATAATTATAAAGAATGTTTGAGATTATGGATCATAAGTGAATTATCATGAGAAAGTAAAAAACCAAAAAATCATAAATCTATAATGAATTAAAAGACCATTTATTAATTATATATGAAGTTAAAAGGATAATATTTTTCTTTTAAGTTCTTTTCCCCGAAGTTCATGGATTCTTTTTATATTAAGATAGAGAACACTTGAAAATACACTTACCCAATATATTTTTATTACATAAAAACAATTCATCCTCTAATTGTTATCTATTTAATTTTTACTTCACCTATTACTCAAAGGAATGAATATTAAATATGATTTTTTATGCCTTAATTACTAAAACATACTTTTAACATATCAAAAGATCTAAAAAGTGTAACAAGGCATTCCTCCTATATCTATTAAAACCATAATGGTTAGAAAAATTAATTTAATACCCCAAATTCATATGAATATATTAATCTCTAAAATTAAAAAATAAAACCAAAGGTTTTTTTATATCATTCTTTAAATAAATAACCTCATGTCCTAAATAACCATTATAACCTTAACTTGAAAGGTTTTAACTTCAAAGGCTTTCTCATACTCTTCAAGTCGCATCTCTAAAAACATAATTAAATTCATCTCAATTGATCGTTTAAGTTAAACCTAAATTTTATATACATATAAACACAATATAAATTTCCCTATAATATGATTAACATCCTCAAAAATAACATTGATCATCGGATTATTTCATAACAATGAAGGTTTTCTATAGAGCTTACTTTTTACAGAAAATAAAATATTATTAATAGGATAAAACCTAAAGGTTACCAATTCCTTGAAACTTATGTCCACAATATATAGATGAATTATTCCTCAAATGTACATTTTTTTAATAGAACCCATCTTCAATCGAAGGGTTATATTACCATAATTATCTCATAAATACTCTCAATCAGCATAGAATTCAATAACATAAAACCTCAAGGGGGTATTTATGCTTTCAAACTTATGACTAACCTTAGACTTATCAACCCAAGATACATTAGGTTTAACCTAGTTCATCCATGATTATCATATATTCAAGTCCTCCATGATGGTTCATAAAGTTTTTTTGAATTTCGAAAACAAATCCCCCATGATTACCAAACCATGTACATAATAAGTCACTTATCATGTACTAGGTAATGCTCAAGTTAATCCCGATGTTCCTTTTTTGAAATTTTACCTCTAGGTATATATGTTCTTGAACCATGTCCTCTTATACTATCTATACATGATTATAATTACTCATAAAACACTCACTCTATACTTCGTCAAGATTTCATGATATTTTTCTATACTTAGCCTTATCCTTATAATTATCTCAACAGTTCTAACAAAAGTTTCTCATATTAGTTCAAAATATTAGCTAAACCATTCCTCTAATACCAAATATATCAAACCAATTCCTTTACACATATTATCACATGATTCTTAAATATAAATATCTCTTAATACAATAAATAGATCATAATGTATTGGCGTCTTTGGAAGTCTAGGTTCTTAATACATAAAACATGGAATCTTATTTTATTTCCAAGAGTGATCTTCTAAAATCTATTAGAGATCAAAAATATACATGGGATAACCTAGGGAATATATAAAGAATTGGGTGATCTTAAAATCCTAGTAAGTTAATTGACCTAAAAAGGAAACCAAAAATGGCAATCAATGGTATAACATGATATCATAAAATAGAAGTCATATGAGTAATCACATGAAAGAATAATGCAGGGAAAATAGTATAATAATTTCCTATAATAATAGGAAATGTGGAAGAATCATAAAACATTAAATAATAATAATTCAAGACTAACTATAAAGACATCATCACATGGTGGACAGAGTCCTATAACGGATTCAGTTAACTCCCTAATACCATACGTGGCTTCACATGAGACTAAAACATTCCCCAATGCATTATAGGGTTATATAATTCCAGGATCACCCAGAAAATTCATTTCATGTACATTAATATATGTTCCACATAAGGATATCGATCATAAGGGATAACTGTAAGAATTTTATATGGAAAGAAATAGGATACAAATTTATTTCTTATAACACAATAAAAATATATTTCTTAATGAATTCATTTTAGAGATATTCATAGGGAATCTATCACCCAATCAAAGAAATATAGAATAAAATAAATATATATATGTAAGAGACATATTTACGTAATTTATAAGCATTCTACAACATCAAAGTATATTTTCATTGATGAATATACACGTAAAATGATTAAAAACATTATTGAGTAAAATAACTTGTTCAAATTGAGTAATATTAAAGGATTTCATCTTGGATGAAAAATGATTTAGAAAATCACTTTGAACGTTTATTGAAAAAAATAAACTTTCCATTTTGAAAACACTTATTTAAAATCCAAAATATTCCCAAACATTAGTTATTATTTTTTTGAAAATGAGTATTTAAACATAAAAAATAAATCATTAAAACATAGAGTGGTTATGATGTTGAAATAGTTCCATTCATATTGAATATGTTGAAAAATAAAATATTCATTTCACATTTTTAAAAGAAAAGACAAAAGGTACCTTCTTCAAAAAATTAAAGAAATATTCATGTTATAAAATCTTCTAAAATTCAATTAAGGGTAAAAATGTATTCATAAAATCATAGTGAATTATTTATTAAAACATTTTTCAAAAACATGGATTTGGGAGAAGAAATATTTCCGACTACAGAGGTAAATTAAGTGGGTTTTATTAAAAATAATTCTCAACTATTTAAAGTACCAAATAGAGGAAAAGTATACTGTTAATAGAAAAATTCATGAGTAGATAGATAATAATAAAATGAAATGTTTTTACTATACAATGATCTTATCATTTTCATTAATGTAAATTTTAACATAAGCAATCATGATTAACATGAGATTGAAACATAAACCCTTACCACTTTGGTAACTTTTGAATAATAACTTTACATGAATGATGTAGTTGAATTATAACGTAAAATCTCATGATGTATGAAGGATTCATGTTTTAGTTTTTAAAGGGTCTTTATATTCAATATTCCATTGAAATTAGGTGCATAAAATAACATGTGTCTCAAAAAAGTAATTTTGATATGAAACCCATATAATGTTACTATCATTGAGGTGAGAGTTAATAAATGGGGTTATTATCTGTAAAATATGTTGATACACACAGATAAAATTTTAAATAGGACATAAATAAATCAAAATTCATTTTATACATAATTTTGGCATAATATAATCAACGAAGTAATCATATAACCCAATGAATGAAAATTGAGTTAAGAAAACTCCTTACCTAACACTTCCTTATAGTTGTGTACTCCTTAAACCCTTATATAGTGGTTTAAAACAAGTTATTAACTTACAAATAATTCATATTATTGTTTATAATATCATATATGGTTATTTTATGACATCTTGTTACCCTTTTTTTAACAATCATTCAATATCACTATTGTTTCGGGTGTCAATTCCCTTCTTTTCTCATTCACTTTTCATCATGAATGTACTGTATCATGAAAATAGATTATAGTCAAATCATATATATAATTATATTGAGGTTATAAATATAATTCATTTTCAATATAAACATAATGATAATCATTGTTAAATTTTTAACATTACAAATGGATCACATCACATCGTGGAGATGGTGAGCCATAAATATGCATGAGTTACATTATCATTTCCTTAATTAAATAAAAGGTAAGGAAGTTGATTTAGTATTAATCTTAGATAATAAATATAATTTCTTATATGTCAAATTTATTCATTAAATTTATCTTTTTTTACCTTCCATATAATTCATTAGAGAAAAATGAATCACATCGCTTCGTAAGGCGATTGTCCGTCTTACACACGAACAACGTTATCATTTAATAAATGGATTATAAGATAAAAAATTATATAATATATTTATATTTAATAATTATTAACATGTCATGAATATAATATATCAACATCAAATTAATCCTTATATCCTTTCATGATAATCGTAAGATAAAAATGAATACGTTGCTTCGGGAGGTCGTAGTCTTCCATACACACAAGTGATATTATCGTATTATCTATGAAATAGAACGTAAGAATGTATATGTGATAATATAAATAATATAATATAATTATAACATAAATATCATATATAAATAATAGATACATCATTTTATCCATCTATGAGAAGTGATGATGGAAAACGAATTCTATCAGTTCATGAGGAGGTAGCCCGCAGGACAAATGATAAACAGTTTTGTTCCCCATTTGACGGATGAGTATATGGTTTTAGGTAATTACCCTTACATAAAAAATATCAGTATATGAAATATAACGATGTTTTTATATCATTATTTTTTAATAATATATTAAGTAGGTGGAATAATAAATAAAAGAAAACTCTCAATTAAGGATGATACTTCTTCTTCGAACAACTTCATTTGGTTTTCTCCAAAATCCTAGATAGGTTGAATTCATGAATAAAAAAAGGATTATAATATGAGTTTCTGGAATAAAGGAATTTATTTGGTCAGGTATTATTTGAACCAATGGGTTTTTTAAGTGTGAAATAGAGAGAGGGGGTGGCCTATTATAAGTAGGGGACATGACAAACATGGAATTTTTTAAAACAAATAATTTCAACCATGTACTTCTCATTCCACAAAGAAAAAGATTGGTTAATTTTTTTAAAAAAATATTTATGTTTATAATATGACCATAAAATAGAAATTAGATAAGTTTTTGATTATTTGTAACACTTATCATTTTAGTTTAACCCCATAGTAAAATTATTTTTAAATTAACAACAATGAATAATTCTTAATATTTTCACAATTCATTATGATAAAAATTTAATATGAATATATTATATAATATAAATTATGGTTATTATAAATATTTAATCCATTTTACTAAATTATTCTCAGATAATTGGTGTAATTTAATTTAAAATTAAACACACAGACATGTCGAAAAAACAGTTTTTCCCAAATGAAAACATTCAAATGTTTAAAAACTTTTTATATAAAAATTCAAAATTAAATTGATTTAAAAGGCCTAAATTAGTTAAAATTTAATATAATTGAACTCATTTTACTTTAAATGAAATTTAAAATATACTTTTACTTCGTAAATATTTCTTAAAAAATCAGTTTTAAATAAAAATCATTATTTATTTCTATTCATCAAAAACATAATGAAAATTATAAAAATTCAAATAAAGATAATTTTTAAACTTATATTTAATAATTAAATATTATTAATTAAAATAAATTTTATAAAAGTGGTAAAAATTAATTTTAAATTTTGTGTGAAAATCATGAATAATCTATATTTTAGAAATATACAGATTTTCATAAAATATTTCTTTTCCATTCAAATGGTTCATATTTTATTTATAATACATAGATACCCATTGAATTTGTTTTATACATCTGTAAATCATATGTTTCGTAATTTATTTAGTATATTCATACTAACCAATTTAATGGTTTTTTTTATAATTGTCATTTTAAAATACTAATATTTTAATAGAGTACTGTGTTATGTTTAAGCTCTATGTTACATGCATCGCAAGATATAGAAAGGATTAAATTTATTTAAAAATAAATATATCTGAAATTACCAGGGTGTTATATTCTCTTGTAATATTGGTCTTTTGTGTCATATATTCTTTCAAACATGGTGTTCCTAATTTAAAATCATAGGGTGTTTTAAAATTGATGAAATACTTTCTTATATTGTATTATCAAAGTGGTAAAAAATTCATGCCCCTAATATGAATGTGATTGGTGGACCTCGAATTATATATCCCTCTAATTTACTAAGAATGGTTTCTATCTCATGGGATACCATATATAGTGCATGAGTAGTTAGCCTAAGCACACTATGTTTTGTTGTATCATTGGTTAGCATTCACTTATGCTTATGATATTGTGGTTTATTATGTTTTCATATTATTATGTTTCCTTTATGTTATCATCTTATATCATGTTTTGATGTTCATATTTATTTTTCTCACCCTTTTATGTCACATTGATATGTCTCTTAACTCACATGTATTACTTTCATCATGTTATGCTTTTATTATTCACTTACACCAATTTATAGATCACCCCTTTCTTTTTTATATCCTTAGGTTATCTCATGAAGTATTATAAGATAAATTAAATTTAAGATCATGTTAATGTATTTTGAGAATAATTTTGCGGTATCCCTATTTCAATTTATTTTAATATGTATCTAATTACCTAAAACGTAAGGCCTTTCAATATTTTGTGTAACACCCCACGATTTTATGGTATGTTTTTTCTAAATAAATTTAATTTTATGATATCTTGTGGTAAATTAAACCCTGAGATGTTAAAGGAATTATACGTTTGATAGCATATAAAACAAGTAACGAGATTAAGCAAACCATGATACACTAATAAAGTATTATTTTCTAACATTGTGGTTATAACCTAGCCATTAAATTGAATGATGGGAATGGGATTAACCATAATATTAAATATATATATATATAAAGGTATTAACCAATCGAAATTTATTGATTAATGAGAAATAAATAAACACTCAAATTTTTGTAAAGTCATTTATACATTTTCTTCAAAATGATTTTTTGTTAGAAAATATTATAATTAGTTTTTTTTATTTTAGAAAATTAATTTGATAAAATAAATTTCTATTTTTGAATTGAATATATCAAAAATTTCTTGTTTTTTGTTTTTTGTATGATCCCTAACAAGATTGATTTTCTAGTGAATAGCAAAAAATAATGTATTTTATTGAAAACTGTATTTTTATTTCAGTAATCTTCACAGTACCATTTGGTATTCAAATAGTTTAAAAGTAAAATTGGTTCTATTAAATTTTTAAAAATATAATTAAGTTCATTTGAATTACCTTTTATGGTTTAATTTGTAATAAATACAATTTTACACAAAAAAAGACATTTTCTAAAAAACAATTTTTCGTTATATTTTTTATTTTATTATTAAATTAATTTATCACACTTAATGAAATTTAATATTAAATAATTCATATAATTTTTATAATAAGTTGGTTAAAATTTAATAAATGTTCCTCTTTTATTTTTGGTTAATAATAACAGTAACTATATTTATTTTGGTTGCCATGCTAAATATTAAATTGTGTAATTAATGGATACATATAATAAAATATGAACTATAAAATGGCCCTATAACTTGTCTTAAATTTTTTAAATGATTCCATTTCATCCGTAAGAATCAAATTTTCAGTTATAATTCCTTTTTCCATTTATATGACATTATGTCCTTTATAATAATGTATGTAAAGAGAAGTCAAAAATATCAGACTCTTGTTTTAAATAGATATAGTATTTTTAATATAGGTGAAAAAATAGGAAAGGTTTAGATATGAATAATATTTTGAAATCATAATTATCTATATTAATCACAATAGTTTATTTTCTTTTTTTATGAAATTATAATTACCTTAAATTTTTAAACAACGCTAATGGAGAAATTATTTAATTAATAAAAAATTAAAATAAATGATATTAAAATCCTTAAAATTGGTATAATCAGAAAGAATTAATGTGAAACCTTAATTTAATCGATAAAAATTTTGTATTATACATATTTTAATTCAGTGTATTTATATTTATTTATTTTACTGTCGTTATTAAATTCAATCAAAATGAATAGTTTAAAAGTTGAGCTTATTGATATTTTATAAAAATAATTTTTTTAAATGATTTAAAATTCATAAAAAAATTATATTATACCAAATTCGCGAAATATAGTTAATTAAATAAATCATGGTCTATGTATGGGTTTTTTTATATTTTATAGTAAAATTATTGACACTTAGAGGGTAGATAATTTGCACAGTACTATAATTGTCAAAAAGGCTAATGGGGGATAAAACTAAACGATGAGGGTGAAAAAATATCGAAAACATGTAAGAATAATATCGGATTAATGTATTTAGACATATATCTCCCATAAATTTTAATTAAATCAATTTTTCAATTTTTCATTATAAATATTTTCTATTAATTAAATATTTTAGGAAATTCTTAAAGTGCCCCTCACCTCAATTATAAATGAGCACCTCTACCCTTACTTACTTACACCACATTACGCCATATATCTCGACCAACCCCTTCCAATTACTCTTATAAAAAACATTATAAAATTTATTGAGGCTTTTTCCTTCTAAAATAGAAACTCTAGGTCTATTTAGAAAATATCTAAAGGGATTCCATAGAAGAATAGTTTATCATCTTTACTGACTCTTTCAAATTTATTTCTTCTTCGACTTCATATTCATTAGTTTTAATGATCCTAAAATAATAAAAAAATTTTCATAAATATTATTATATATTATTATGACTGTTTAACAAAAATATTCAATCTCTTTTTTATTCTATGAAAATTATAAACATCATTCATTCATTTGTATGCCCTATTATCTCTACCTAGTGGTGTAATTCATTTTTCATCACCAATTTTTATGTATAGTCATAAATATGAAATTAATTATTATATATGATAATAATTAAATCATTGTACCAATGTAATGACAGTATTATATATACCATTTTACATTCCAATTTTTTGGGAAATGATAATGTTACCCGTACACATGTATAGACTACCACCTCTATGAAGCGATGTGATACTTTTTTCATTTCTAATTTACATGGATATTAATAAATATATATTTAATGAATATATATAATATATATGATATAATAATTATTTCTTAATGGTTAAATATTTTTTCCCATTCTGTAGTTCCATCCATTGAAATGTGCAAACGACGTTCTTGCATACGTATGGCCAACTGTCTTCATGAAAGGTGTAATTAATTTTCTATATTGTTATTTTATAGATTGATATAAATATGTATATAATCAATATATGTGATATTAATATAATTATAAAGATTATTGATACTATTTAACCATGATCAATGTACAAGTATTGAAACTATCGAACCAAATCATACATGGAAAAAAGAATCAGTTACCACCCAAAAGGGGGATTCTAACAAAGAAATGATATTAAATTGGTAAAAAATTAATTTAATTAAATCATATATTTTATGATATATATGAGTATGTTTCTATAATGGATTTACTATAAAAATTTATTTACTATATACTAGGTTTGAACACGTACAAATGAAATCGAACCAGAGCTAATGATTTATTTCGTAATAATATCATTTCTTGGGATTGTTTATTTTTAAGTCTTGGTTAAGGAATATTTCTCTTCCGTGTCCATGTTTTCTAAAAATATTTTCAAAAAAATCAATTCTCAAATGAATTTTTTAAGTAATTTTTACCTTTTTTGACATTTTACAAAATTATTTAATAGGAATTTGACTATCATTTTCTAATGGAGGTATATTTTGACTTTTTTAGAATAGTGTGAATGGAATATTATTTAATATATAAAACATGAATGGAATTTCCCACCATCATGAAACCTCAATTAAAATCTTAATTTACATGTTTACAATTTTCTTATCAATGAAAAATGATATCTTTAATACATGCATATTTTTTAGATTTTAAAATGTGATTTTTAAAGTGGAAAGGTTATTTTCATCAAAACATTTAGTATAAACTTTTTAATGTATTTCCGTTTATATCAAAATTATTTTATGAATCTCAAATTGAATACAAAAATTAATGATATCATCCACCATATTTCTTATAATGGTTTAAGAACATTTTGATATGGGTAGTGTATTGACATTCTATTTTATAGTTATTATTATATAAATAGTTATTAATTATTGAGGCATGCTGATTCAACTATATTATTTATATATATAAAGAATGTATTGGACTTAGTAAGTGATGGGTAGGGCCCTCTATATCCCCTTGATGCATCTATAGGTATCATGAAACAATATCTCTTTGGTTTTGGATGAGGCTTTACCCATTTATTCATATGTCATACATAGGGCCTTTATGTTAGTTTTATATGTATTTATCAAATCCTTGATGGTATATATTAGATGTCTAACATTATGAATTCCATCATTATGAATTATGTTATTTATTTCCATGTGATTTTTTTATTTTCTATCAATTGATGATTTTCCTTCTCATGTGATTATTTATATGGAATTACTTTATCATAATTTATTCTTTCCATATTATTCATGCCTTGTTATATTCTCTAATACACATACCCTTACTGAGCATATGAGATCACCCCTTTCTTATGTTTCCTTTCCCAAGATTCTTAGAAAATTTATATTATTTATATGTTGTGATATGATAATGTGATTAATGGTGTTGTTAAAGAATATACTATGTTGTATTTTATGTTTTCAAAGGTAATTTTTAATTATAGAATATATATAGTTTTCTAATACTACTAAACTATTAGGTCATTTGGGATGTGATTGCTTTTTTCCTTTAATGAGATAATAAATTAACCACTGATTTTGGGCTACTGGATTTTGGGTCTTTATAGTTGGTATTAGAGAAACTTTAGTAGAAAACTAGGGAAACTAGATTTAGGAAAATATATATTTGTAAAACATAACCATGTGACTTACTTTGATAATTTTACAAGAGAAACCAAACATATGATTTTGATATTAGTTATATAGAAATTTCCAATTTATGTTAAGTGTTTAAGTATTTTTGAAATTATACATTAGGTTTCATAATGTTAATTTCTAATTTATTATATTTTATTATTTAGAAATAGTTCCTAGAGGAAAGAATATATATTATATCAATGATTGTAATTCATATAGATATTTCCATCATCGACCTGATAATGAAGCTAGAGATGGAGATGCAGTTAAATATAAACAAATTATTAAATATATAGGAAAAATTGACTTTTTTTATGACCAATAAACTATCCCATAAAGAGAAACCTACTGACTCACAATATGGTGTAACATTGTTTTACCACTTCATACATATGAAACCTCAATCATTAAATAGGACTACATATCCATTTATAGGTTAGAAATGGATATGTTCTTTAGAGAAGTTATTTCTCACTTTTAGAAGTGTTGAAAGGGATAAGGTTTTCATGGTAGTTTATCATGTCTCAGTGCATGTAGATAAATAGTGTTAATTGATCCGAAATAATAAAGATATGGAAGAAATAGAGAGCATATAATGGAAGGATTTTAAGGATCCTTTCATGGAAAAATATTTTCCTCATGAAAAATGAGCGGTTATGGAGAGACAATTATTGATGCTAAGAAAAAAGGAATGGGAAGTTTATGTAATGTATGAATCAAAATTTATATGGTTAGAAAGTCATGTTTTGGACTAAATTCATAATCTGAGGAGTAATATTGACCATCTCTTTTGTGGGTTAAATCCATTCCTTTAAGGGAAACTAGTATCCCAAACCTTCTCATCATATGAGGACAAAGTCTCATGTTCTATCAAGATAGATAAATAACTATCATAGACTTATGAATCTAAGGGGAATGATGATAAAAATATGTTTGTGTTAAAAAAATGGATAGGGGGAAGAAGATAAAGGTAAAATTTTCAACATGTAATACTTTATGAAATAAACACACTTATATATTCTTAAGAGGAAAAAGAGTTTGTTTCAAGTGTGGAGAGAAGGGCCACCAGGATCATGATTTAAAAGTAAATAAAGAAGATATCAATGTTAAATTCCACAATTATAAGAATATAGTACAGAATGGAAATGATTTTCCCAACCGTTATTTTAATTTTCCACAAAAAAGTCCTAGATTGAAAGGAAAAGCTTTTTAGATCACAACTGCTAGGGTTGAAGTTCCTAATGATGTGGTGGAAGGTACTTTATTCGTATCCTAAAACTTAGATAAATCTTTTTTTTATTATGGTTCTTCACACTGTTTTGTATCTTCCATGTTTTTCACAAAAAATAGATATTCCCCTATAAGATTAATAAATGGGTTATCATTCAAGACTAATAATTAAAGTATCATCAGGATAATGATGTGTCTATTAGTTTTTATTATGACCCACAAACATTCCCTATTTGTTCAATTTACAATCATACCAATGGTCTATTTCGATATAATCCTTGTTATGGATTAGCTATCAGAATATGATGAAAACAATTATTTTAAGGAGAATGGAATTACAATTCATGATGAAGATGTGGAATTCCTAATCATTACAGGCTAAACTTCATTATCTGATTAATCTCTAGATCCACCCCCAACATCATTTCTAAATGAAATCCTTTTGGAAGATGTGAAGACACAACCTATGGATGGAAAAGGTAACCGTAAAATTGATTATTTACCTATTTTGAAATAATATAGAGATTTATTTCATGAGGAATTACTTAGATATCCACCATTGCATGAGGTTGAGTTTTCAATTAATTTAATCCCTGATGGAAGACCTATACCAAATACTCCCAATAGAATGGTTATTTTAAATATAATAGTTGAAGAAGAAACTTGAGTATTTTTTTAATAGTTGATTTATACACTCTTCTGCTTCACATATCGGAGCCCCTATTATTTTTGTTAAAAATAAAGATAGATCTATGAGGTTATGCATTGATTGTAGGGAATTAAATACTATTATGATACAGAACAGGTATCAAATTCCTCACATTAGTGAATTATTTGACCAAATTCATGGAGCTCATTTTTTTCCAAATATTTATCTTTATTTTGTGTGTCACTAATTGGGATTAAACAAGGAGGATATTTGGAAGATTAAATTTAGAACAATGTATAGACATTAGGATTTTACAGTAATTCCATTTGGTTTGTCTAATGCACCCTATGTATTTATAGACATAATGAACAATGTATTAAAGTAGTATATTGATGATTGTTTCATGGTATTTATTAATGATATCTTTGTGTACCCTATAATCTATGAGGACCAAAAAAACTCTTGTGATTCATTCATTAGACTCGAATAAAAATATTGGAAAATTATAATGTGTGAATTATAGCTTCAGAATGTTTCCTTTCAGGGCCATATTTTCTCTAGGGATGGAATCCCAGTGGATCCAATAAATTCAATGGTAGTCTAGGAAAGAACTATACAAGTGAACATAAATTAAGAACATAGTTTCAATGATTTTTCTTGTAAATGTCATTGATTTGATCAAAAAAAATTCTGATTGGATAACCCCTTAATCAAGCCTACTCATAAAGGGGTTAAGTCTATTTGGAAAAAGGAATGTGAATAATGTTTTCAATAATTGAATAAAATACTGGAAAATTCTATAGTCTTCACTCTATGATCGGGAAATGGTTGGTTTTTGATATATAGTGACGCATAGAAGATATAAAATACGTTGTATCCTTATATAAAATGATAAACTTATTTCCTATGAATCCATAGGGTTAAATATTCATGAACAGAATTATACCACTCATTATCCTGAGTAAACAACTCTAATGTTTTCTTTGAAGATAAGGATACATAATCTCTATGAAGAGAAATGTGAGATATACAAATATTATAACACTCTAAAATATATATTCTCATATATAGATCTCAACATGAGATATATATGATGGATCTAGTTACTCAATGATTATGATTTCTCAATACACTACCACCAAGGGAAGGAAAATGAGGTAGCATGTGCATTGACATGGAAAGATCATGGAGTTCATGCCAAAACAAAGACTGAGAAGGATCATATGTTCATGGATTTCATAAATATGGATACGATAATTATTAAAGAATGGGAAACATCAAAAAAAATTCAAATGATTTCTAAACCATCATTGTTGTAAAAGATAAAAACTTCTTCACAAGAAGATGAGAATTTTCAAAATAATGTTAAAGCTATAAATGATATAAAATTGAAAGACTTTTTTTATGAATATGATATTCTAAAATTTGTAGTGATACTATGTATTGAATCTATACTATATTAGAAGAGGGAATTATTAGATGATTCTCATAGCTCAAATTTCCCTATACACTCTAATAGCACTAAGATGTGTAGACATTTGAAGGAACATTTTTGGTGGGATAAAATGGAATAGTAAATTATTGATTAGGTGTGATGATGTTTGGTTTTTCAATTGGTGAGGGATAAAACATATCATCCAAGAGGATTCATGAAACCTATTCCATTTACTACTTGGAAATGGGATGACAATATTTTTAAATTTTTTCACTAAACTACCAAAGACACCTAGAAGGAGTGATATAATCATGGTTTTTGTTGATTGATTTACCAAATTTTTACATTTCCTCTCTATAAGATAATATTTTCCTTTGAATAACTATGCATGAATCTCTATTAAAGAAGTATTAAGACATAATGGTTCACCTATTTCAAATGTGTATACTCATTATCCACAATTTATATAAAAAATATAGAAAATTACTCATAAGGATTTGGATATAGAGCTTCATATGTGCACCACTTTTCATTCCAAAATGTATGGGTATCCCAAAAGGACTATCCAAAAATCAGAATACATGTTGAGGTTATTATAATTTGAATTTAAAGGTATTTGGGATTAGTATTTACATTTGGTATAATTCTACTATAATAATAGATTCCATTAAAATATTTAAATAGTTTCATGTGTAGCATTATACAGTAAGAGATGTCGCACTCCAATGTATCGGGATGAAGTTAGTGAAAGTAAGAATGTAGGCCCATAAATTTTTGAGGAATCATTGGAAAATTTAAAGACTATTCAAACCAAAATTAGAGTATCTCAAATTAGAAAAAAGATATATACTAACAACCAAAGGAATGATTTGGAATTTCAGGTGGGAGTTCATGTATTGTTAAATGAATTTCCATGGAAGGGTGTCATAAGATTCAGTAAGAAAGGAAAAGTGAGCCCCAAGGAAATCAGAGCTTTTGAAATTCTAAAAATAATTGGAGATGTGTACTGGAATTTGAAAGTTACAACTAGCATCTCTAAAGTATATGGTGTGTTTCATATATCAATATTAGTGAAGTACATTTAATACCCAACACATGTGCTCACCTTTAAAGAAATATAATTGGAACATGGTCTATCTTACTATAAGGAGCTTATCTAGATATTGGACACTAGAGAACAAGTGTAAAGGAATCTAATTACATAACTGATAATCATAATTTATATAAATCATATTATATAAGGGGTAATGTGGGAACCCGAAAAAATTCTGATAAATAACTACCAAAATTTATTCATGAGGTGACATTCTGGAAATTTTGAGGATGAAATTATAGGATGGGGGAAGAATTTAACATGACAATATTTTATAGTATGATTGTTTAAAAATAAATATAATTTCTTCTATATATTTTAGCACATGAACATCTCCAGGATTTTAAAATAACTTAATGCTTGATAGTGTATATAGCATGTAACACTAAGAATAAATGAACTGTGATGCACTATTAAAATATTATTATTTTAATAATATCATAATAACATATCTGTTAAATTGGTAGGTATGAATATTATCAACCATTTTATAATATATATATATAAATTTATTAATAATTATAGATTTATTGATTAATTCATAGGAAATAAACACTCAATTTTAGTAAATTCATTTTATAAGTTTTTGTCTAAAATGATTTTTTGATAAAACAATATGATTACTTTTTTCCACATTTAGATAATATATTTGATAAAATGAACTTCATTTTTCAAATCATCATAAAAAATTTTCTTGTTTTGATTTTTTCTGAAAATATTAATTTTCTTATGAATAGTGAAAAATAATTCTTTTTATTTAAAACTTTATTTTTTCAATAATATTAAAAGTACCATTTTGTTTTAAAATATATTAAAAGTAAATTTAGTAATTCATATCATTAATAATCTAATTAATTTAATTTTCATCACTTTTATGGTTGAATTTGGTATAAAACATTTTTATATTTAAAAAGTCATTTTTATGAAAAATTACTTTTCATTGTGTTTTGTATTTTAAACTAATGTTAATTTTTTCACTTATTGAAATTGAATATAAAAAAATAGATCCCATATTGGGAATTAATAACTCAAAATTTATTAAATATGTTCCTTTAATTTTTGGTCAACATGAATAGACACTTTGGTAATTTTTGTTACCACGGTAAAGGGTAAATTGAGTAATTAATTGTTAAAATAATTTGATAAGGAATATAAAATAACCATAAAATTTTCCCAAATTTTATTTTATGAGTCCATTACTTCTATAATCATCGAATATTCAGTTATATGGCCTTTTTCCATTTTTATGAGATTATGACCTTTATAATTTTTTATGTACAGAAAATTTAAAAATGTCACACTTTTTTAATAGCTATATCATTTTTAAAATATTTCATGGTGTTATTAATGTCAAACTAAATGAATTGTTCTAAAATGTACATTATTGATATTTTATGGGAATAATATTTTATTAAATGATTTAAAATTCATAATAATATTATATTTTCCCAAATAAATGGGATATGATTAATTTAATATACCATGGTCTATTTATGGGTCTTTTTAAATTTGATAGTCACATTACTATCCCTTAATGGGTAGAAAATTTTAATAATATGGTAATTTTCAAAAGGGTTAATGGGGTTCAAACTAAAAGATAAGTGTCAAAACATATCCAAAATTAGTCCAAATTTTATTGGATGAAATTAATTCGAATTATGTTAACCTTATATTAAAATTAAATTAATTATTTTAATTTTTACATGATAAATTATTTATAATAATTTAATATTTATGAAATTCAAAAAGTACCCATGACCTCAATTAAAAAAGGGCACATATTCCCGTGCTTTTTACACCACTTTGAGCCATATATCTCATAAGAACCCTTCTTATTCCACTTATAAAAATCCTTATCCAATTTATTGAGGTTATGGGTCTTCTAAAATAGCAAACCTAGGTCCCTTAATAAGAGATCTAAAGGGATTCCACCAAAGAAGATGTAATCATCTTTATTAACTCTATCAAGTTTATTTCTTCATATACTTCTTCTTGATGAGTATTAATCCAATAAAAATAATAACTCAGATATAATAAATATAATAATATATTATTATGAATATGGTATAAACATATTCCATCTCTTTTACAACCTACAAAAAGGGAAAACACCATTTGTACGTACATACGACTTATCATCTCCACAAAGTGTGTAATTCATCTTTCATCACCACATTACTTCAATGGTTGTAAAGATGGAACTAATGGTTATATATGATATTTATTAAATACATATACCTATTTAATGATAACATCATATCTACCTTCTTAAATTCTTATCCATTGGGAAACAATAATGTCGCTTGTGCATATGTGTGGATACCACCTCCATGAAGCAATTTGATTCATTTTTCATTTCTATTTTATATGGATGGTAAAAATGATATATTTAATGAATATATATCATATATATGATTTAATGATGATTTTTTAAATATTAAATATTATTTACCTTTCTTTTCTTTCATCCATTGAAACGTGAAAAATGGTGTTCATGTGTATGTATGGCCTATCGTCTCCATGAACAGTGTAATTCATTTTCTATATTTATCCTGTATGTGTTAATATAAATATAAATATAATATATATTTATGATATTTATATAATTATTACCATTTAAGATATTATTTAACATTGATCAATGTACAATTAATGAAACTATCGAACCAAATCATACATGAAAAACAAAGCAGTTACCACCCAAAACAATGATTTTAACAATAAATTAATAACAAAATCATGATAAAATATTATAATTAAATCATATGTGGTATCAAATATATTATAATGGTTTGGTAATATATTCCTAATAAATATGTATTTATTATACAATATGTTAAATCAAATATAAAAAAAATTAAACCAAATAGTATTTTCATATGTCTTAGCCAAGGCCTCGATAGTATGTTTCAAATGTCTAGAATTATTCCTTCCATAATTGTGAATTTATTTATTTATATCTATTATATTATTTAATTTTCTATCCATGGATGAGTTTCTATCTCATTTAATTGTTTATATATCATTACATGATCGTTATTTATTAATTTTATACTATTCAGTCCTTATTAGTTTCTCTTACATACAAACCCTTACTAAGAATTTTTCCTCACCACATTCTTATGTTTCCTTTCCTGATAATTCTGGTAAGTGTTTTATGATTTATATGTAGGGATATGATAAGGTGAATAATGTTGTTCTCGAATAAAATATTTATCTTTATTTTAAGATTTCACATGTAATTTTTAATCCCAGTATGTATCTATTTTCCTAAAACTACTAAATTATTCAGTAATTTAGGATGATATTAGTTGTATATTATACCACAATAATAAATTAACCATTGATTTTGGACTATTGGAGTCATATTATTTACATTCTGATATTGTATTATGTATTTATTTATGTAATAAATCATGAATTAAAATTTATTAAAGTTATGGTTATCATAATTAGAATCTGAGCTAGTTATAGTTATTTTTGGGTGTTAGGGTTGGAAAACGTAGTGAATTCCATAAGGATAAAACCAAATATATGAATATATATATGATTTTTGATAAAGTATAGAATTAGTGGTTCCTGAGAAAAAAAATCCATGTCTGAATACTTTAAGTTGATGTGGTTATGAAATAGTTTTACTAAGGGTTAATAACCCTAAAAAAGTTTGTTGGGTGTTAACATAATTTTCACGAAGTGAATAACCATGATGTCTTTCTACATAGCTATTTTGACACTCATGGTGGATATTTGATTCACGGTCAAATTTACCCAAGAGATGAAGGTAGAACGGTCCTTATAGTTTAGCTTGGGTTATCGAATCCTCAGAGACCTAAGAAGAAACATATAGACACGTACATTATATGGACTGTTTTTGGCTATGAATTGTCCAACTTGGGTTGATTTTATATGGGTTTAAAGGATAACTAACTGATTTAATTTAATTCAATTTAAAATAATGAGTTGTTCCTAGGTTATCGCTCAGGGTGGATTGGACGTATTTCCTTTTCAATGATGACAATTTCTTATATTTGAGATGGGTTCATTTAAGAAGATAAAACAACATCATCACATACTGGTTTAATGGCTACACCCTTTAATACTAATCACCTATACACTTGAAGGATCTAAGTTTTGAGCACTTCAAGGTAAAGGTTCGTATTAGCACATGAAGTGTGTGGCCTTAAATTCAACATGGACAATGGAGTTTAAAAATCATCAAATAAAAATCACAATTAAAGAAGTGATTATACATTAATGGGGTGATAAATAACATCCAATACATCCCCTTTCTACTCCCTTGGATCAACCAATAAGTGGGTTATTCCTCCATTGATGCAATGGTTTCAATGGAAGCGGGAAGTGGACTCATGATGGAGGAAATGGAGAAGTAAAAAACAATGAAAAGAAAATGATCACTTCGCTGTTGTGTAAATAATTTCGCAAGGTTTGGTGTGAATAAATTCACACCTTGAACCAATGGTATCAAAGTTATATGAACAACAATAGAATTATAGGAAAAAAGATATTTTACTAAGAAACTAAAGTGAATTGAACAGCTTACACGTGAAAGACAAACTTGAGACAACAAAATTGCATCATAACATTACAATTGAACAAAGCACAAAAGATGACAAACTCCTTCACCACCACTTCCTTAAATAGGCATTTTCTGAGCCTTGGGTCGAGCCTCCAATATTACAAAATATCCCACTTGAGTATAGTAGGCCTAGGGTGGTGGAAAGTAAGGGAGAGGAGACTTTTCCCCCCTTGACCCGAGGTGGCATCCAGCTTGCTTCCAACGAATAGACGCACTTGTAAGTCCATCTATATGGATGAATAATAGAGGGTCATAAAATAATAAAATGGATCCCCCGATGTCTCTTATCCGTATGTAAAATTTCTGGCCATTTGGAGTTGTGGATTTGGGGATATGATTAGATTAATGGACTATTTTTCTGGGCCGCAAAATCTGGCCCATAATTTTATCTCTAAATTGGGATGCCTAAATGACTACAATAGAGGCCTAATTAGCACTGACTCTTAAATAATGATTTGTTCCTCCACATGTCTTATAGAATCCTGTGAAATTTAGTCTCCATTGGGATTTTATGTTTGGCCCCACAGTCTCATCAGTGTGCTGGTGTTCAATCTGACTTCTCCAGAATTGTTTCCTTTCATCAAAAAATATCTCCATATTCTTCCATGAATTATCCATTGATCCCTAAATGAAACATGATCATATTGATGTTTAGATCAATTTAGCAAAATATAAAATTGAAATATGGATAATTATATTCCTTAAAATCATATGAATCATGGGGAACTTTAATTGATGTTCAAAAATGTACGACATAATAGTGCATTTTAAGAAGGTATTACAATCATAATGTGAAATGATGTTCAAAGTGTAAAATGCACTAAAATGGTGTTTATGAGTAATAAAGAACATGAATATTATATATATTAACATTGAATATTATCCTCATTTAGTGGCTAATCACACCCCCCCCAACTTGATTTTTGCTAGTCCCAAACAAAATATATCTCAACAATATGAAATTCGAATTCTTTTTCAAAAAAAAATTTAATACACAATGATCACCAAAAACTCTTATACCAAAAAATCATGAAACCCATCAAAATATTTTAATACAGGATAGTTTCATAAGCAGATCTCAATCCCAAGCTCATTCCTTTTTTCAAATTCATTTCCATATTTCTTCCAATATCAATTAAGTATGAGGATGTGTTGTGCATCATAATAGACATGGGGGGTTCATCTTTATTCAAGGGGGAAATGACAGAAGTGCTAGGTGGAATCACATTTCAATATTAATATGAGTATTTAAAAAAATTATTGTATTTTTTTTGTTTGTTTTTTGTTTTTTTGTTTTTGTTTTTGTTTTTTTTTGGAATTTGGCCATGGTAATTGAAGTTGCACTAAAAGAGTCAACCCCTATAGTGAGACTTTGTCGATGACTCCCAGGCTCAAAGACCTTAGGGCACCAAGTGAAGCCCACATACTCGGGAATCATCTCGAGTTAACTCAGTCGATAACAAATTCAAATTACCAAAAATAGAGATAAAATTACTATCTCTGGGCCAGACAACTATGGAGTCACGATCCCCAAGTGCCGAAAGCCACGCCTTATGTCATTTTATTGCTCTACAAGCAATTTTTTTTCTTTTGAATACTCAAATTAAACTAAAATGATCACCAAACCTATGATATTTATATGGGGGATCCCATGAACTCAACCATGGTAATTGAAGTTGCACTCAAAACAGTCAACCCCTATAGTGAGACTTTGCCGATCACTCCCAGGCTCAAAGACCTTATGGCACCATGTGAAGCCCACATACTCACACATCATATCAAGTTAACTCAATCAAAAACAAATTCAAATTACCAAAAATAGAGATTAAATTACTAACTCTGGGCCAGACAACTATGGTGTCACGATCCCCAAGTGCCAAAAGCCACGCATTAGGTCATTTTATTGCTCTACGTGCAATTTTTTTTTAATACTCAAATTAAACTAAAATGATCACCAAACCTATGATATTTATTTTTGGGACCCCATGAACTCAAACTAATACCCCACTATCCAAAGGACATGCATTGTGATCTTTTTTTTATTTGGATGAAAATATAAATGATGAAATATCACATTGGACAGCCACACTTTCCAAAATATATGCTTATGAAATTATAAAAGGATTAAAATCATAATCAGGGCATGCTAAATTATTCAATATTCTATTTCAAAGTGTTCAATGTGTATTACCATGTTTAAAGTTAAAGGAATTTTTCCTTCCATTTACACATTTTTTTTCAAATCATTCATTTTTTTTACACAAAAGCATTTTTTATTTTATCTTCCCCCCCCAAATAAAATAACATTGTCCCCAGTGTTTAAAGAAAAGAAAATTTAGAATGGGGTAGAGGTAGAGAATGAAAGTTCAAAAAGGAAGTAGAAAATGAGGATCATGGAATGAAGTCACCTGGTGGTTGAAGTTGAAGTTTTTGTTGCCCCCTTTTAATCCTTTGATATCCATGTCACTTGCATAGTTCCCTATTAGAAAAAACAAAACAAACAAAAAAAAAACAAAACAATATATATATATATAATAAAGAAAGTAAAATATAAGTATATATATAAAATTTATATAATAAGGAATCACAAAAAGTCACAAGTCAGTGGTAAGTGTGTGCCCATGTCTCCCATCGGTCCTGGGTTCGAATCGCGGCTTTGCCGGTTGTGATGGGGTTTTCCCCATGACTCACGACGTGTCCCTTTTTATTATTATTATTATATTTTTACTTTTTTTTGTATTTTTATTTTATCCTACAAACACATTAAAAAAACAAACTTATGATACATTGTCTTCTTTTTAAATTTATGGGTAAGGCATTACTCAAGGATCACACCACATGACACGGATGAATATGGTGCTCCCCTTTCATACCCATCCATACTCATAATAGATGAACATGTCAACAGTCTATTTTTTTAAATATAAAAAAAGTTTAATTAATCTTATTTAAAATATAATGTTGATTAAAATAACAAAATCATAGGAAACTTGAAAATCATGGGTTTCCTCCCATGAAACGCTTTGTTTAATGTTGCTAGCCCGACATAGAACCTAAATCTATCAATTTTTTCCTGGTTCATAGTTTGGCTCAGTTAACATAAACTCTATTTCTTGTTTATTGAATGATTCAATGAATGGTTATAACCTTTGACCATTGACCTTGAAAATGTAACCACTTGTGGGATCTTGAATCTCTACTGCCCCATGGGGGTACACATGATGCACTATGAAAGGACCTGACCATATAGACCTTAACTTTCCCGGGTGTAAATGAAGTTTTGAACTATACAAGAGCACAAGTTTTCCCGGTTCAAAATGTCTGACCTTGATATTACTAGATTGGCAGGCTTGAACTCTAGCTTTATTGATCCTTGAATTTTCATAAGCCTCCATCCTTAATTCCTCCAGTTCATTGAGATCTAATTTATTTTTTGTTCTGGCCAATGAGAGGTCATAATACATTTTCTTAATTTCTGAAAAGCCCTTATGCTCAATTTCAACAGGTAAATGGCATGATTTTCCAAAAACCAACCTATATAGTGACATTCCTAGAATGGTTTTGAATGTTGTATGATATGCCCAAAGAGCATCCAAGAGTTTCTCGGACCAATATTTCCTATAAGGATTGATAGTTTTCTCAATAATTTGTTTGATTTCATGATTGGCTAACTCAGCTTGACCATTGGTCTGTGGGTGGTAAGAAGTGGACACTTTGTGAAAAATTCCATATTTTTCCATGAGTGATGATAATGGACGATTGCAAAAATGGTTTCCACGATCACTAATGATATCCCTAGGAATTCAAAATCTAGAGAAGATGTTTTCCTTGATAAATCTAATCATAGTTTGATGATCATTGGATTTTGTAGGAATGGTCTCAACCCATTTGGAGACATAATAGATAGCTAAGAGAATGTTAAGATATCCCACAGAGTTTGGGAAGGGACCCATGAAATCAATTCCCCAACAGTCAAATATTTCCACAACTAAGATGGGAGTGAGTGGCATTTGATTCCTTTTTGTGATGGACCCTACTTATTGACACGTAGGACAGCTTTGACAAAATGTGTAGGAGTCCCTTAAGAGGGCAGGCCAGAAGAGACCACATTGAAGAATCTTAGTAGATGTTTTCTTAGAGGAAAAGTGACCTCTACATGCCTCACTATGACAGAATTTAAGGATGGACTCTTGTTCAGATTCTGGGACACACCTACAAATGACTTGGTCAGGGAAAAACTTATAGAGGTATGGATCATCAAACACATAGTGTCTAACATTATAAAGGAATTTACTTCAAGCTGGAGTCCCTAAGAATTTTGGAATGACTCTGGTAACTAAAAAATTGGCTATGTCAACATACCAAGGGTAGTCACTCACATAGTATAGGTGTTCATCAGGAAATGAATCAGACACAAAAAGGTGATTTGAGTTGTCTTTGAATTACATCATAGAGAGGTGATCAGCTACAACATTTTAAATACCCTTTTTATCCTTGATTGTGAGGTCAAATTCTTGTAAGAGAAGGACCCACCTAATCAATCTAGCCTTCGCATCTTGTTTTTGGAAGAGGTATTTTAGTGCAGAATGGTCAGTGAACACAGTGATGGGGGATCCTAAGAGGTAGGACCTAAACTTTTCTAAGGCAAACACAGTAGAAAGTAACTCCTTTTCAGTAGTGGTGTAGTTTATTTGGGAATCATTTAAGGATTTTCTTTCATAAACAATGACGTAAGGCATTTTATCACAATGTTGTCCTAACATAGCTCCTACAGAAAAGTCACTGGCATCACACATAAGTTCTAAAGGAAGGTTCCAATTTGGATATTTCGTAATGGGAGGAGATGTGAGAGAGTATTTGAGGGTTGAGAATGAACCCTCATATCTTTCTGTCCAAACAAATGGAGCGTCCTTTACTAGGAGAGCACAAAGGGGACGGGAGATTGAACTAATGTCCTTGATGAATATTCTATAGAAACCAGCATGTCCTTAGAAAGACCTCACTTCCTTGACAATTTTGGGTGATGGAAGTTGACAAATGATGTCAGCCTTGGCTTTATCAACTTCAATCCCCCTACCGGAGACCAGATGGCCTAGAACAAGTCCCTATTTAACCATGAAATATAATTTTCCTAGTTTAAGACCAGATTTTTTTATTTACATCTTGACAGGACTCTCTCCACATTCTACAGACATCCCTCAAATGTTTCCCGAAACACAGAGAAGTCATCCATGAAGACCTCTAGAAAATCCCCTACCATGTCTGAGAAGATTCCCATCATGCACCACTAGAAGGTTCCAGGAGCATTGCATAAACCAAAGGGCATGCGTTTGAAGGAAAAGGTACTGAATGAACATGTGAATGTAGTCTTCCTTTGATCCTCTAGGGAGAACTCGATTTTATTATACCCAGAGTACCCATCTAAGAAACAGTAGAAGTCATGACCTTCCACTCTCTCAAGGACTTGGTCAATGAATGGTAAGGGGAAATGGTCCTTCTTGGTGAATGAGTTTATCTTCCTATAGTCAATACATACCCTCCATCCACTACTCACCCATGTTGGAAGAATCTCTCCATCCTTATTGGTTATCACTGTGATTCCTACCTTTTTTGGAACCACATGGATTGGGCTTACCCATTCACTCCCAGCTATGGGATATATGATACCAGCTTTTAACAATTTTAGAAGTTCTTTCCTTACTACCTCTATTAGATTAGGATTGAGTCGTCGTTGAGGTTGATGACATGGCTTTGAATCAGATTCCAGAACAATCTTATGAGTCCCAACAAGTGGGCTAATCCCAGGAATATCAGACAGGGTCCAACCAATGGAATTCTTATGTTTTCTAAGGACATCTAGAATAATCCTCTCATGATTAGCTTCAAGTGTTGATGCTACTTTCCGTCACAGAGTCTAACGACTGAAAAAAGGGAAATACCTTAGTCCAGAGTGATTCATCCTTTGAAGAAACATCATAAATCGACAAAGGAATGAACAAGGAGAACATTGCCCATAGGCCGCGCAAGTTCCCTCATGGTCGCGCAAGTACACTTGCGCGCCGCCTAGTGGTCTTGCAAGTACTTGCGCGCTGCCTAGTGGTCATGCAAGTCTACTTGCGCGACGCCTTATGGTCATGAAAGTGACTTGCGCGACCTAAGTGGTAACCGCCCGGTAACCGCCCAGGGCCTTATTTTGCCTATAAATAGACCCTGTGGGCCCCCCATTCGAGAGGATATTTTTCCAGAAACTCGAATTGAAGCTCCCGATGCCCAAGTCTCTTCTCAAAGCATTCGGAACACTTCTAAGGTAATTTCTTACCTAAAACGGAATATTTAAAGAGAAGAAGGAAGGCCTAAGTGTTGAAACTCATCAACACTTGCACGCCGCCTTATTCCTTCAATAGAACTTACGTGTCCCTTTTTTGGATGAACCTCAAGAGGATTCTAAAGGGATTTATAAAGAGTCGCTCAAATATTCTAATGGTATTTGAGAATCGCGCAAGTACCCCTCATGTCGCGCAAGTATACTTGCACGACCAATACTTGTGCACCGCACTGATACTTGCGCGCCGCCGCAATACTTGCGCGCCTTTCAAGACTTGCACGCCCCTACCTTTTTGGGTGCCTATCTTGCCCATTTGACCCCTCTTAAGCAATCACACCTTTCCTTTTCAAGATTTAGTCTTCAAAACACTCTTCAAAGCCATTTATGGCATGATTTCTTGATTTGACATCCTTATCTGAAAGGAATTCTGTGGAATATCTCTCAAAGTATAGTGATTTAATATCCTTATGTCTCTAAATATGGAGAGTTCATTCATTCAACCTCATCCTTTAAGATTAGAGAATCCTAACCTGGGTCTCCTTTTTAGGAATAATCCCCAGTTATAAATCCTTTAACATGGGCATCTTCCTCAGGAGTAAGCCCCAATCTCAAACATGGGCATCTTCCTCAAGAGTAAGCCCCAATCTCAAACATGGGCATCTTCCTCAGGAGTAAGCCCCAATCTCAAACATGGGCATCCTCCTCAGGAGTAAGCCCCAAACCTTAATCCCTAACCTGGGTCTCCTTTTCAGGAATAAGATTCAGTCATAATCTTGGGCTTCTTTTTCAGGAGTAAGCCCCAAGTCCCCTAACCTGGGTCTCCTTTTCAGGAATAAGACTTAGTTATAATCTTGGGCTTCCTTTTCAGGAGTAAGCCCCAAGTCCCCTAACCTGGGTCTCCTTTTCAGGAATAAGACTCAGTTATAATCTTGGGCTTCCTTTTCAGGGATAAGACTCAGTTATAATCTTGGGCTTCCTTTTCAGGAGTAAGCCCCAAGTCCCCTAACCTGGGTCTCCTTTTCAGGAATAAGACTCAGTTATAATCTTGGGTTCCCTTTTTCTGGAGTAAACCCCAAGCCCCCTTAAATTTCTCTTAACCAGTTCTAATTTACCCTTGATTTGGGTTTCCTTTTTAGGAGTAAAACCCAATCATAAGTCCCCTCCTAACTTGGGCATCCTCCTTAGGAGCAAGCCCCAAGATTATAGTATTCAAATCTCCATAAAGCACATATACCTTTATGGACCCTGTTCCTGGATTTTCTCCCTAAAAGTAAATCCTAAACCTTCATCTATTTGGGCAGTCATACATACATAAGCCCCAAACAATTTCTTATGATTGCATCTTTCATGGCACAATTGTCTAATTTTTACCAATACCTCTTGTTTCTCACACCGAGCATGACTCACGTGAGCTTAGAGTGTAAAAGTAATTATGACATTCTTCTTTGATCCATCAATCATAAACATCATACTCCATTTCTCGAACTACGTGGGTTCTGATTCCTTTTCCAAAACAAAGGATACGTAGGTAGCCCATTTATGGGTTCGATCCCAACTTTGAAATAATCCATGTCCTTCTGAATGACGATAAACTTCAAGTGCCTCACTGAGTGGCTTTAAAACCATCCCGGTCATCATAATGACCAAGAGACTTTTATAAATGTTTCAAAGGATACCATTGACCAAGAATCTCTAAATAGATACAGATGATTCTCTATTGATGAAGAACCTCGAATACATATAAAAGATTCTCTAAATTTCTTGCATATTTAATCATTGATTGTTAAAACTTAAGGAAATCTCATTTTATACTTGGTAATGTAATAATGATTCACGAACAAAACTTAAATCTATAAAGAGAGTCCCGGAGTAGACAATAATTCCCCTCAAAAAGGTTTGATGAGTCCGACCTCGCATCCTCTCGACCAATGCAAATTCCTAAGCCTCATTAGTCCACAAACTAATGAGCGCCTACCTTTGGAAAGTAGGTCCAAACGGATGTGGAATCATTGAATGTTTCCGGTTCTACGAACAAACCCGTTAGAAACCGATCGGAACGTTTGAATCTCCCGTCCAGGAGGTCATCCCCGAAATCCGTGAGGAAAAAAAATGGTGAACCCGACGTGAATCCTTAACCAAGTTAAAATGATGTTTTTCTTATTTGTTAGGCCCCTTGGGACAAAAAATCAATCATTGAAATGTGCTCATCCAAAAGATGCAGTGGCCAGATTCATCTTGATTATGTCTGTTATATGGAACAGGCACTCTTTTCTCAAGATCTTCTGCAAAATGGATTTCCTTAAATTCACCCCTGTGAATACTGCTGCTGTGAACACCTCTACTATGAGGTCTTCTACTGTGAAAACCAATGCTGCTACTCCTTCTGGAACGTCGTCCACTCTGAGGATGACATCACCAACTCAGCATCTTCAACGCTGGGTTTCTAATGCACTGGTTAAGGAGTACCGTCGCAACGGTACTATCCCAACTCTAGAGGCCGCTCGTCAAGCCCTACAAGTTAACAATTCTACCTGGTCGTCCGGACAACGGCGGCCATCGATCAAGAAGCAGGCGGTGTTGACTACCGTCTCCAACCGTTTCGGGTCGTTATCCCCAGAACGCAATTTCCATTCATTACCTTACTCTGAGGAAGTGAATGAGTAGGTCCCGCAGGGCCTTAATTCAAAAACACAGGAGTCCTTCTCGAGGGCTCCCATCAACAATCGCCGCCAGACTCATGCGGTAGTATGCCCTCAACATGATGAGGGTACCAACTCCAGGCATTCAGCTCAGGTTCCTCGAACCCGAGCAGGCAAGATGAACCGCCAGAGACGGAATCTGGTTAATAATAGGTAGGTTGCCATCCCTGCCATCTCCGGAGAAGTCCACCAACCTAACTTGGTGGCAAATAACGAGCAGGCACAATCACCTGTCCGTTTTAATTCCGCTTTCCAGCAGACTCGTCTGACAGCATCACGCCAATCCCACCAGGAAATTCCGGCGGAGTACCATAGGCAGGAACATGCACCTGCTTATACATCATCAGTTAGTCAGCAGGCTCGTCTGACTACATATGATGGATCTCATCAACCGCGTTTGGCGAAGTGTAATCGGCAGGCACATACACCTACTAATACTAATCAAACCTACCAACAGTCTCGCTTGGTAGCACACGGAGAAGTCAGTCAGAAAGTCCCGACGACAAACAGGAGGCAGACTCAACTCTCTGCCTCTACACTTGAGTACTGTCAGGATTCACTGACAGGAAAAGGAGGACAGGAGCAGGCACATACACCTACTCCAAGCCCGGAATGGACGTATATCCCCGTTCCGTCGGCTGAAGTCACCAAACATATTTTGTCAATGGTGAAAGAGCAGAAGCAAATTCCTGCTCATATTCTGGATGCTTGCCAGGATATCATAACAGCTTCAGTATCATCACAGGGATAGACACATAAATCTATCCCTAGCAGTGGAGTGACACATCAACGATTCACTCCGGAACAGACACACACATCTGTTCCAGTCCAAGAGGGTTATGGGGCATACTCCCCCATATCATACGGACAACCAAGTTAGGCACATACACCTGATTTGAGTGGAGATCGTCAGCCTAACCTGACCATCTTTCTTGATCAGGCACATACACCTGCTCAAAGCAATCACTTTCGTCATCAAGTGGTTTCTAAAGAAAGTAAGAAGGCATCTAAGAAAAATATCCGCCCAGCATAGTCAGGAGATCAAAGGCCAATCTGTAACCAAGCCTTGCTCGATGCTGGAGTTCTTGAAGCCCTAAGACATTTATCTATCGGAATTCAAGATTCTACTCCCTCAGTTCCCAATAACGGGAACATTAATTCTGAAGGTCTTCAACAGACACTTCCTCATGAAGACTTGCTTCATGAAAGTTCGGTCAATCTTGAAGTTTCTTCTTCAGATGAGAGCCACAGGAACCCTATGTGTGGTCAGAAGACCAAGTAGAAAGAGATTTCATCTTTTGTTGTAACCCATCATGACGGTCCTCCTCATGGTGATAAACTTCGCTACAAAAGTCCTCTCCGCAGTAGTGATTCACGTTGTCTCGAAAATTCTTCATAAGGCAATGTAGTGACGAGAAAGCCCTCCTATCTCGAGGCACTTGCAAACGTAAAACCAGTCATCTCTGATGCTTTACTATCGGCAGGTGAAACTCTTTCTCTATCAGAAGATATCTTGGGGTTCAGGTTATTCTCCGAACCCTCCCTGGGTCATTCATCTTCCAGCATGAATAGTGATTTCTCTACCAATCTTGTTGAATCCGATGAAGCAACAAGGAAACACCAACTCTGGTCCAAACAGGTAGAAGAATCTTCATTTAATGATAAAGAAGAAATGCTGAACATGAGGAAAAAACTGGCAAAAGGTGAAGTACCAGTCATGTTTTGGCCTTTGGCTGACTCCCAGTACGACATTCCAAAGATGTTGACGGATGATGGAATCCATGATATTCGTCTCAACATATGGAAGACTCTTTGTCAATTGAAGAAGAAAGTATTATCTTATGGCGATTATGAAAATCATATTAAGATAATATAAGGGTTACAACGCCAGATTTATTTGGCATCTCTATCAGTCTCTCGGTATCCGAAGGCTGAAAAGCAACAGAGAACCCTTCAACGTTCATGCCTTGGCGCACTAAGAAAATTGTGTCAGTTAATTGTCAATGCTCCATCTGATGTTCATATAAGAGGATGGGGTGTTCATGGAGCACTACATTTCACAGTGCTTTCCGTTCAGCAAAGCCCGCCAAAAATGGTCTCATGCAATGTTATTGCCCATGGTTGGCCACAGTCAATGGGCTTTGTTCATAATCAAAAGCTTGCTCAAGAACAGGCTTCAACTAGTTCCTCTAAAAATCAAGTATATAGAGAACAAGTTGTTGAATTGCTCCTACATCAAGCAGGCGAGAATATTGCACAAGCCTCCCGTCTGGAGCAAACACGTCATCAAATGACAGAAATTTCGGAAATCATCCAATGGTCTGTTGAACCAGGTGAAAAAAGTGGATATAGGTTAATTCATCCAGCTAATTTCCGAACTAAGATTCGCAAGATCAAGAGAGATTTTAAGAAGATCTTAGACATAGCATGTCAAGAGACACCACAGCTTGTCAGACTGGGGACTTCTCTAACCCAACCCTCAGAGTCAACAAACGGGATTCGAGGAGTTAAGCGGAAGCAGCAGGAACATCCCCAGTCCACCGGACTGGGGACTTTTTCAAATCCTCAATCCCTCCCTCAGAGAAATTCAGTATTCTCTTGATTAGGGAATAAGCCTCAAGAGGAACGAAGAGCCAAGCTATCAGGAGATTCTCTCCAAGTGATGGTTCTCCAAGAAATTCCTTAGGGATCAAGTAAACAGAATTCCATGTCTCATCATGGACATGGAAGAAGAAAATATCACAGAAATGATGATAGAAAGTATTCCATGCAATATGCATCCATTAATGTCATCAATTCCGTTGCTGCTGATTCACCAGATGAGGCTCAATTAGAGGGATCAGACGAAGAGGTTCCTGCTCAAGAAGTTGCGCACACAGACCTAAATGAAGAAGGTGTGCGCACACGTAATCAAAGGCTTACCCAAAATCTGGGTATTCCTTCAATTAAACCACTTCCCCCTCTCCGAAAAGGATCCAATAAGGGTAAAGGAAAGAATCAGGTTACTTCTCACCCTTCCTCTGAAGGAGGTCAATCTATCTCATTAGAGCAAAGGTTTGCACAACAGGAGGAAGAAATGAAAGAATTAAGAAGGTTGAATGCAGAACTACTTCAGAGTATTCTTCTTCTTAAGAATGCTGAAGTCTGATATCCAAAGGAATTTGTTGTAACTACTGAGATGGATCAGGAATATCCTCCTTTATCTGTACACCCTCAGAGGTCTAATCCTACAGGTCAAACACAACAACGGTTGGCAGCACTACCATCAGTTGCAGCACCAACCACCACGTCTGTCCAAGCTCCATTCATTGCACCTACCCAAAACCAAGTTCAACCTGATGTTTCTCAAAAGTTAATAACTACTATTGAGTCATTAACAGCTCGGTTAGAAACTATGGAAGGGAAACGGGCGCAAGTTCAACCTGAAAAGAAAGTTTACCCTGAATGGGTAGATTTAATTTCTCCTCCATCCAGTTTTGGAAACCCTGTTTTCCCTACTTTCAATGGATCAGGTGACCCTGAACAACATTTGTCGCATTACGTGTCTTGTTGTGATCCTATGATGGGAACTCTAGAGCAGCAAGAAGTAGTGAAACTCAGATGCTTCGTGCGAACCTTACAAGGACCAGCTTTTGTCTGGTATACAAGCTTGCAATCCTGATCAGTCATCGGATGGGAGGATCTTCGTCCAAAATTCCTTCTTCAGTTTAGCTCAACTTTGCCAAAAAACGACAGTTTTCGATCTTACAAACTGCAAGCAAAGGGAGAATGAAAGAGTCTCTGATTTCATTGCTAGTTGGAAGGGATTAACGTGTTCCTTGAGTTTAGCACTCCCTCAGGAAGAATTGTTGCCAATCTGTGTGGAAAATTTGCGTGACGAATTACGCACGCCATTGATCCCTGTGAAATACACAGGAGGGTTTTGAGACCTTACTTCAATCGCTCAACAAATTGAAGATTCCCTTATACAGGCTAAGGTTAAATCTCGTATAATTCCATCAGCTCCAGGAAGAAGAATGGGTAAAGCAGAAACTGCTACAGTTATGCTTAAACAAGCACCTGTACCTATATCTACTTCAAAACCTTCATCTTCTCGAAGGACTCCACCTCCTGAATGCCAATAACAAAGGCCGTTTCATCCAAATGATCAAAGAGATCAACGACGAAAACAATTTGAGGATATGAAGAGTAAAACATACTCTTTCCGAAATGAGCAAGTTCCTGGTTACTTCATTGCAGCTCTGGAAAATAATTTGGTTCAATTACCAGTGCCCAAGAGGCCAAACAAGGAAGGATATGAAGACCGTCCCAATTATTGTCCTTTTCATCAAATGTTGGGGCATCCCATCCAGGATTGTTTTGTCTTTAAAACCTCCTGCAAAAGATGGTCGACTTGGGACAAGTCAAATTGAAGGGTTCTTCAGCTCATGTAGCGTGTATTACCGCTACAGATCCAGAGGAAGGAGGCGAGTGGCAGGAAGTCAAAAGCAAAACTGCAAAAAAATATGATGATTGGATGGTCAGAAAGACAATCAATCGGACCCATTCCATTTTGTGAACACAATTGAAGAAGCCAATTGTGTCTCCTACAAAAGCTGTAGTAAAGCCTCCATCAAAAGACAAATCCTCAAAAGGGCAGCGTAATTCAAAGAAGAAAGAGGAATTAGGAGAATATGAGTATGTATCAAAGCCTAAATTGTCTTTGACTCTGGAAGATTTCATGCCATCTACTTCAAAGCCACGGGCACCGCCCCATCAAACGGCACAACCTAAACAGGCTAATCAGGCAGGGTCTTTATCAGACGAAGAGTTAATCTTTGGTTCTGTTTAATCTCAATGGATGGAGAACTCATCACGACTCCAACTAATGCCAGATTTCTGAAGAAGTATTTTGTATAAACACAAAATATTGTTCCCAGAGCCAAAACAATCACATTGGTTCATATTATGTCCTACATGACACTAAACTGTATTATGTCCTACATGACACTAAACTGTATTATGTCCTACATGATACTAAACTGTATTATGTCCTACATGACACTAAACTGTATTATGTCCTACATGACACTAAACTGTATATGTCCGAGATGACATTAAACTATATTATGTCCGAGATGACATTAAACTATATTATGTCCTATCTACATGACATTAAACTGTACAGAAGTTCCTTATTTTGTCCGAGATGACATTAAACTATATTTTGTCCGAGATGAAATTAAACTATATTATGTCCTAGCAACATGACATTAAACTGTGTGGCACTTCCAACGTCCAGCATGACGATAAACTGTAAGAAGTCCCCAGAACTGATATCCTCGTATTGGTTCACCTTAGTCCTAGCTGCATGACTTTAAACTGTACAGCACCAGTTCGTCCTTGTTATATGACGTTAAAACTATACAGCAATGGTCCAGTATGACTTTAAACTGCAAACTTCGTCCCACATGACATTAAACTATGAAAAAGTTTCATGAACCATCTAGCATGACCTTAAACTGCATCATCCCTGGTCCATGTATATGACCATAAACTATTTGCAAATCCCTTATGTCCAGCAAGACGTTAAACTGTGACGTCCTAAACTACATGACGCTAAACTATATAAAAGTCCCTCACGTCCGAAAAGACGTTAAACTATATAATCATCAAAGGTCCAGCATGACATTAAACCGCACCATCCACGGTCAATGAATATGACCTTAAACTATTCGCACTTTCGTCCAATATGACTTTAAACTGTATTGTCCCCATCATCCTAACTACATGACGCTAAACTGTACAGAAAGTCCTTAATATGTCCTACATGACATTAAACTGTTATTTTTTCCCTGCTACATGACACTAAACTGTGCAGCACCAATAGTCCTAACTGCAAGACTTTAAATTGCATAGTCCCTTTTTTATGTCCTACATGACATTAAACTGTGCATCGTTAAGGTTGTTATTACCTCTTGTTTCTCACACCGAGTATGACTCACGTGAGCTTAGAGCAAACCTCAACCATAACACTCTCTTTGGGCCCCTAACCATGTGTAAGTCCCAATAACATTTTAATTAGATCGTTGTCCCCAAGAACAACTTGATCATTAATTCATCTTTAATTGAACTACATGGACTTTGATCCTTGCCCTCCAGGCTGGGTATGTAGGCAACCTCCCAGGGTTCAAGCCCAAAAAACAATCTCTTCACATCGGTTCACAACCATCTCATATGATGTTGATTCGTGAAACCATCCCTGGAATCAATATCTTTACATTAATTCACTTTCGTCCTTGTTATATGACGTTAAACTGTACAACACTTTTGTCCGGTACGACAATAAACTACAATATTCTTTGATTTCCTCATTTGAGAAGGAACCATTATTGACATTGATTTTTTCAATCATGTTTCATTTCAAAAGACTACGTGCATACATGGTAATGCCTAAACTTTTTATCTTAGGTTAAACCATCATTGCACTAAAGTCCCCTTTCACCCTTCACATATCCGAACCAAATTTGTACAAAGGGTAGTTCTAGAACTACATGGACTTGATTCCCATCCTTATGGGATACGTAGGAACATTCGAGTGTCCCTCGAATCCAGTCCCATGTCTTTTGGGCCTAACCCCAAATTTCACTTTCAGTCCCTTGGCTGAAAAGTCCTCATGAAAACACACACTGTGTATTCATTATTATGGTCCGAATTCTATGACCCTAAACTAAGATTTCTCATACTTTCGTCCTGTACGACGTTAAACTGCATTTCAAGAACTACGTATGGCTTGATTCTCATTCTTATGAGATACGTAGTGAAGTCCAAAATTTCAATTCAGTACCCAGCCACAACATGATTATGGTTTTCATTGACCTATGTATCTCTATACACATTGGACAATACCCATCTTTATGTGTTATAATCCTAACCTTAAATATTTTCAGATCTTCATAACCCTTTTCATGAATTCTAATCACAAAAATGTCAAACTTCTGAGAATTCTTTTGCCTGACTATGCAGCACGTGCCCATAGGTGGCCTTGCATAAACAGTCCACATAACAGACTTGTCAGCCGAAAGATTCTATTTATTTGACCATGCTGCCAATGCCCTTAGGTGGCCCTGCATATTTCAACCCCCTAACGGGTTTTGTTAAATAATAGTAACTTCATTCTTGGGAAGAATGCATCTTTTTTCATTATTTGTCTTAAAAGACAGTATGTAGGGATCCGCAAAAAATAGCCATCCTTAACATATTTGTCCCATATCCTTTTTCATGATCTGAAAGTATTCAAGTCTATGGTTTATTCTTCTTCCCTACATTTGGGTCAGACCTTCGTAGGAGTGATGTTCATCCAGTTCTTCGATATTCTTGTTCGGAAATATCTTTTCCATATTCAAGTACCTCTTTCCATACAACAAACTCTATACTTTAGAAAATTTGAATCTCCATAAACTTTCCCTGGCTTTTAGCACTAGGAAAGTAAATTTCTGGGAGTTCTTTTGCCTGACTATGCAGCATGTGCCCATAGGTGGCCTTGCATAAATAGTCCACATAACAGACTTGTCAGCCGAAAGATGCTATTTATTTAACCATGCAGCCAATGCCCTTAGGTGGCCCTGCATATTTCAACCCCCTAATGGGTTTTGTTAAATAATAGTAACTTCATTCTTGGAAACTACTTCTTCTAATGCATTTTTAGCTCTTTTTCATATCATTCCTCAGATTCAAATATTCTTAAGTCATAGCTTACATATTTTACCTCATACTTGAGTATGGTACTATGTTTTCAGATGAGTTGTCAAGGAATTGAGTCAATTCTAATCCATTTCGGTCAAAGCTATTTCGACCTTAAACATTAGCCTTTGTATGTCCGACATGCATGACTTTAAACTGCCAGATTTCTTGTTTTTCTTTTTCACCTCAGAGTCAAATCCTCTTTTCTCTCCGGATCCAACTCTGGGGGGGGGGGGGACTTTTGTTGACGCTCATTTCCGTCACAGAGTCTAACGACTGAAAAAAGGGAAATACCTTAGTCCAGAGTGATTCATCCTTTGAAGAAACATCATAAATCGACAAAGGAATGAACAAGGAGAACATTACCCATAGGCCGCGCAAGTTCCCTCATGGTCGCGCAAGTACACTTGCGCGCCGCCTAGTGGTCTTGCAAGTACTTGTGCGCTGCCTAGTGGTCGTTCAAGTCTACTTGCGCGACGCCTTATGGTCGTGAAAGTGACTTGCGCGACCTAAGTGGTAACCGCCCGGTAACCGCCCAGGGCCTCCTTTTGCCTATAAATAGACCCTGTGGGCCCCCCATTCGAGAGGATCTTTTTCTAGAAACTCGAATTGAAGCTCCCGACGCCCAAGTCACTTCTCAAAGCTTCCGGAACACTTCTAAGGTAATTTCTTACCTAGAACGGAAGATTTAAAGAGAAGAAGGAAGGCCTAAGTGTTGAAACTCATCAACACTTGTGCGCCGCCTTATTCCTTCAATAGAACTTGCGCGTCTCTTTTTTGGATAAACCTCAAGAGGATTCTAAAGGGATTTATAAAGAGTCACTCAAATATTCTAATGGTATTTGAGAATCGCGCAAGTACCCCTCATGTTGCGCAAGTATACTTGCGCGACCAATACTTGCGCGCCACACCGATACTTGCGCGCCGCCGCAATACTTGCGCGCCTTTCAAGACTTGTGCGCCCCTACATTTTTGGGTGCCTATCTTGCCCATTTTACCCCTCTTAAGCCATCACACCTTTCCTTTTCAATATTCAGTCTTCAAGACACTCTTCAAATCCATTTATGGCATGATTTCTTGATTTGAATTCCTTATCTGAAAGGAATTCTGTGGAATATCTCTCAAAGTCTAGTGATTTAAATATCCTTATGTCGCTAAATATGGAGAGTTCATTCATTCAACCTCATCCTTTAAAATCAGAGAATCCTAATCTGGGTCTCCTTTTCAGGAATAATCCCCAGTTATAAATCCTTTAACATGGGCATCTTCCTCAGGAGTATGCCCCAATCTCAAACATGGGCATCTTCCTCAGGAGTAAGCCCCAATCTCAAACATGGGCATCTTCCTTAGGAGTAAGCCCCAATCTCAAACATGGGCATCTTCCTCAGGAGTAAGCCACAATCTCAAACATGGGCATCTTCCACAGGAGTAAGCCCCAATCTCAAACATGGGCATCTTCCTCAGGAGTAAGCCCCAATCTCAAACACGGGCATCTTCCTCAGGAGTAAGCCCCAATATCAAACATGGGCATCTTCCTCAGGAGTATGCCCCAATCTCAAACATGGGAATCCTCCTCAAGAGTAAGCCCCAAACCTTAATCCATGACCTGGGTCTCCTTTTCAGGAATAAGATTCAGTTATAATCTTAGGCTTCCTTTTCAGGAGTAAGACCCAAGTCCCCTAACCTGGGTCTCCTTTTCAGGAATAAGACTCAGTTATAATCTTGGGCTTCCTTTTCAGGAGTAAGCCCTAAGTCCCCTAACCTGGGTCTCCTTTTCAGGAATAAGACTCAGTTATAATCTTGGGTTCCCTTTTTCTGGAGTAAACCCCAAGCCCCCTTAAATTTCTCTTAACCAGTTCTAATTTACCCTTGATTTGGGTTTCCTTTTCAGGAGTAAAACCCAATCATAAGTCCCCTCCCAACTTGGGCATCCTCCTTAGGAGCAAGCCCCAAGATTAGAGTATTCAAATCTCCATAAAGCACATATACCTTTATGGACCCTGTTCCTGGATTTTCTCCCTAAAAGTAAATCCTAAACCTTTATCTATTTGGGCAGTCATACATACATAAGCCCCAAACAATTTCTTATGATTGCATCTTTCATGGCACAATTGTCTAATTTTTACCAATACCTCTTGTTTCTCACACCGAGCATGACTCACGTGAGCTTAGAGTGTAAAAGTAATTATGACATTCTTCTTTGAGCCATCAATCATAAAAATCATACTCCATTTCTCGAACTACGTGGGTTCTGATTCCTTTTCCAAAACAAAGGATACGTAGGTAGCCCATTTATGGGTTCGATCCCAACTTTGAAATAATCCATGTCTTTCTGAATGACGATAAACTTCAAGTGCCTCACTGAGTGGCTTTAAAACCATCCCAGTCATCATAATGACCAAGAGACTTTTATAAATGTTTCGAAGGATACCATTGACCAAGAATCTCTAAATAGATACAGATGATTCTCTATTGATGAAGAACCTCGAATACATATAAAAGATTCTCTAAATTTCTTGCATATTTAATCATTGATTGTTAAAACTTAAGGAAAGCTCATTTTATACTTGGTAATGTAATAAGGATTCACGAACATAACATAAATCTATAAAGAGAGTCCCGGAGTAGTAAATAATTCCCCTCAAAAAGGTGTGATGAGTCCGACCTCCCATCCTCTCGACCAATGCAAATTCCTAAGCCTCATTAGTCCATAAACTAATGAGTGCCTACCTTTGTAAAGTAGGTCCAAACGGATGTGGAATCATTGGATGTTTCCGGTTCTACGAACAAACCCGTTAGAAACCGATCAGAACGTTTGAATCTCCCGTCCAGGAGGTCATCCTCAAAATCCGTGAGGAAACAATAGTAAATAATATTAAGTAGTTTATTTTATAATAAAAGTTATTTGTGAAAGATAATAGTTTTATCTTCAGCTTGAATTGCCTGAAAATGTGTTCTGCTATATGTGCATGATAAGTGTTGATAAAATACCCCATTGGATTTTGAAAATGTGTTTTAGATTTAAAATGGTGATATGAGTTTCTTAAATGGGTTTCCAAGTGTGTTTTTAGTTTTAAAAGTGGTGTGTTGGTTCTTCAAAAATTGGGTGGGTGTCGAGTGGTTTGTCAATCCTTGTTTTGCACTTTAATAAAATAAATTATTTTGAAAACTCTCTTTGGGGTGACTCAGGGGTGATCTTGTTGTGTACGTTGATTGTGTAATTTTTTTGTGTGATGTCTGTGCATTGTTATTGGTTACTTTATTGACATTGTTGACTCACCCCTCTTTCTTTTAGTACTCGGCATTGGAACCTCTCATTGTAAGTGAATCTTATGAGAACGATTTCTATAGTAGTTTAGATTACACACTAGCTAGTGGCCCTTAGTATGGAATTTTCTCTACTAGGGTATTGGGTCCCTTGGTTAGACTAGGTAGGTCAACACCAAGAATTTGGGAATTATGACTTTATTGAGTATGGGTGTGCCTTTAGGATGAGTCAGATGTATACTACATTCTGGATTGTTCATGAGCTCCTAGTTTTGACCTATGTTTTCTTTAGTTCTTATTTGTATGTGGTGGATGATTGAGGTGGTTAGTTTGGGTGTTGACTCATGTGTGCCACTTTTTCTATTTCCCTTATTCCATGTTGTGTGTACATATGGTTTTCCACTAGTTTAGTATCTAAATTTTGGATTTTAAATTGTTCTCAGAAATGTTTTTAAAATGTAATGCATATTTTTCATTCAAAACTTAAACTTTATTTTAAAATAAAAAGGGAAATGGATTGTTACTTTCTTTATAAATTAAAGTGTGTTTGAAAACTAATATTTTATAAAATGTAGTTCTAACCTGAAATTAGTAAAATTATTTATTTAAAGGTAGTACTTTGGGAATGCCTACAGAGATTCAATACTCATACCTGTATTGTTTTCTTGTTTTTAGTTTCTCTAGTAGGTTCTAGCTCTGGTTTGGTTATCCTTTGGAAATGTTTGGTTTGGGTGTTGGAGGGTGAATCTCAGGGTCATGTGGTGTTTGGACGTGGTCAGGTTAGTGATTTTTTTTTGATCATTCATTCTTTTTTGTGTTGTTTTTTTACATTGAGTTGTTCTATTTTATTTTCCTTGATTTATTTATTTTAACTGGGAAAAACCATTCCCAATTGTTCTCTATTGATGCCATGATGCTTGTCACCGGACCAAGAGGATCAAGAATGCCTCTCGGGCCTTGCCGCGGGCCGACTCGGGTGACTGGTTCAAGGTCAACCTGGGTTGGTTCGTGACAAAATGGTATCAGAGGGAATTTTTGCTCTCTTGGGTCGTGTTCTTTCAGGATAGAGTCACAGTTGACTAGAGTTAAGGTTTTTAGGACTCGGAGTCCTAACTATGAGTAAGGTTCCTAGCCAACACACCGTGTGGCGGGACTCGACTTACCAAGGTAAGTTGTGGTCTATCTGATTCGTTTTTCCTTATGGTTAATCTTGTATAGGGGAAATGAAAAGGGTGGGGGCTCAGTGGTCGCAATGAACTCATAGGGTCTAGTAAACCTTGTGGAGACAGGGACACTATCCTAGAATACTCTCTATTTTGTTGGCAGGATTGGATTATGGCCGCCAACCATATGTCCCAATCACCCGCCGACACTAGTCCCCTCTTGAATCATTTCTCATCTCTTTATTTTGGAATCGTGAAAATCTGGTTTTTAAGTAAAATTGATTTGGCCTTGGAAAATGTTTTGAAATGAAGTGTGTTAAAAATAAAATGATGTGTAAGGTTTGAAATGTGTGGGTTGAATATTTTGGTTTTGAAAAATGGAAAGTTCTGGTATTGATCCTTGGTGTTCTCATAGGAAACCACATCCACGGGTATATATGGAAAGAGAAATGCCAACGAGCCTGTACCCAAGTGGTTCAGGCTCCTTCTTGGCATCCAAAAGACCCGGGATCGAATCTGGGCATGGGAGAATTCTCGGGGGGTACTGTAGCAGGGTACTGTAGTAGTACTTTATCAGTGGCGAAATGTAGTAGTGGCAGCACTGTAGCGGCGAAGGGACTGTAGCAGGCACTGTAGTTGCAGAAGTACTATAGCAGCACGGTACTGTAGCAGTACTATTCACCGAGGGGCCCTTTGGGCCAAAAATGGGCTTTCTAGCCTTGTATTTAGGCCACTTGGCCTTGGGACTTCGGGCTATGTAATGGTTCACCCTCTACCCAGTCTAAAGAGGTCTTTTCTTTAATAATAAATTGAGGCTTCGACCACAACCTTTTAAAATATATATATATGGAAAGATAAATTGTTAATGGTACAAGAGGATAAGTTCCTAGATGGAAATGAGGTAGGTGCCAGTGTGGCATGGGAACATGCATGTGCGAGGCCCATGGGACACCATTGCTGTTTGTGCAAACCACTAGCTTCATTTATTTTCAAAAATTTTTGTCAAAGAAAAAATTTGGTGTTTTAATAACTGGTAATTGTGTGGTGTGTCCTTGTATTTTTGAAATGTTGTTCGTGAGACATTTCGAACTGATAATCCTTTTTTCTGGTTTGTGTCTTGTGTTTGAATTTTTATTTATAAGTTGGTATGAAAGCATGTGATTAGCAGATTATTTTGAAAAGTGCTTCGAGAATCCCTTGTAATAGTTCCCCTTGTACGTTTAGTGTTCTATTGTGATATGTCTTGTCCATTTGACCGATTTGATTAGGCCCATGGTATTATTTCTTAACTAGTGCATGCCCCCATAAAGCATTAATATGATATTGAAGTGTGGCCATGGGTAATTCGTCATTGGTCGGTCCTCCAGTTGATTAAATTAAGGTCTCTCCCTTTGGAGTGATGGTGTTATGTTTATCCCTTTCTCATTTTCAGTTAACCGGATCCTCTCACAGCGGGATGATAGACGTGACGATAGTTGAAGGGAGTATTGGTCTCTTTGAGTTGTTTAAGTCATCAGGTGTGAAGTTTGACACTATTGTGTCTAAAGGTCCCCCCTTGGAAATGGTTAAAGTAATTCTAACGAGGAAGTTTGAAGGTGGTTCAGAGTTATCGGTGCAAACTGATGTCTTGAAAGGCTCATAGTGCTTTCATCGGTCATAATGGTCATGTTTGGTGACATCTTGCAGTGTGGGTTATCTTTGAATTGAACAGGCGGATTTCATAAAACCCTCTGAGAATCCCTATTTTTATAGGATTGTGTCCTCCTCTTAGAGAGTTATAATTTTTTCTATTCAAAGGGAAGTGTTTTTCATGCATATCTCCTTCTTAAGTTTCCTGGTTAAGGTGAATAAGTGATGCATGTGCATCATCTAAACCCCTATTTTTGGGGATAGGCCAGGAGGGAGTAGTTTGATGTCATGGTACATTGAGTTGTTTTTGTGTTGTCTCAGTGGTGGTGTGGTGGTGTGTGGGACCAAAATGAGAATATCCCTTCAAGAGTCTTCAATGCCTGACTCTGAGGAAAGAGATGCTTCAAACATCAAGTCTTTATCTATAGGCATCGGAGTGAAGCTAGAACGTGGTCTGGAACCCCTAGAGTGTGTGGGACCCCAACCTTATTTCTGTCATCGGTGTTGAAAGTCAAAGCAGTTAAATTTTTTTTGTGGTTATTCTATTCTGAACGGCCCATTTCGGTGCATGAGGTTTCCTATTTCTATAAAGAGGCATGGTCATCTCATTACCTTAAAGTCCTAAGGTTTGTTTCCCACCGAATGTAATTTATTTTAGTGGTCCTTATGGGGTCTATTGGGTAAGTCACTATCAAAGTTGAATAGTGATCATCTAGGGATGTGGATATGTTGTTCTATCTTTGGTCATGTTTTTTACTCCCCCGTAGTTGGGCCCGTCCCTCCCCACCCCTCATGATGGGGTGTTTGGTCACCATCGGGAAATTTTTGAAATTTTTGTATTTTTGGTCAGTTCTAATGGTGGTGAGTCTTCGTGGGCCTCATCGTTTCAGTTTTCATGTTTTGTATTATTTGTTAGTAAGTTTCTAAGGGTGGGGAGCCCCTTCAGGCTTTCCTCATGTTGGACTTTTGTTTCTGTTCCTAAATATGTCTTGGTGGTAAGTGATAAGAGTTTCTTTGGATTTGGTTTGATCTTTTTTGTTCACTCCAGTCTAACAGTGTGGTTTTTATTAAATGGTTATTGAGGTGTATTGTCTTGTGAAGTTGGTTTCCATGGGTGTGGGAGTTCTTTTCCTTGATCAGTCAACTGGAGGTGTTCTATCTCTTTCGGGTGGACGACACATATCAAAAAGTATTTTTATGAGTTTCTTGAGGTTGTAACTTAAGTCACTTTCTCTAAGCATGGTGTGTTTTCCTATTTTCTATTTCTTTCCATTGGGATACTCTTTGAACATTAAGGGGGTTTCGTTTTCTAATTTGAGATTTAATCTTAGTTATGGATTTTCAAGGATGGAAAGCGCTATGGTGGGGAGAATTTCACACCCACCTCTTTTACATTAATTATTTTATTAAATTTTTTTGGGAATTATGTAGTCTAGGTTAAATCTGGACATAAAATTTTGATTTCTTATTTAAAAACACACATTTTGGCCTTGACAGTGTTCAACGCACACTAGTCGAAGCCGCACGGCCTCACCTGGGTCACCGCACAACTTCACCCATTTCACCGCATGTCCTATCTGATGATTATTTAATTAAAAATAATGAACTAATAATAGAGAAATAAAATTAAAAGATTGATGAAATAAAAATAAAACAAAAGAAGAAAAGTTTGAAAAAAAATTAATGAATTGCTTTAATAGTAATGGTAATATTATTTTTTGAGGATATTACTATTAATTATTATTGAGTATTATTATTATTAATATTAATTATGATAATTAAGTTATACTATTTATTATTTTTTCTCTTGTTTTAGTTTATTATTATTTATTTATTTATTTTTTTAGCTTGAGTTTTTTTTTGGGTAGTGTTTGCCCCTGGTTTTCCCGTCGTGTTGTAGGTCTTCCTGGGCACTACTAGTCATCACTGGCTTCCCCCTCATACCCAGCTCATGACCCCACGTTTCCTCCTCTCTTTAGCCTTGTGTCGGCCTCGCCTTAGGGCATCCACATGTACTAATCCCTTGAATCTCCCTCACGTCACACGACCTTCGCACCACCAAGCCGCCGCTCGGCCTCCTCGGTTCTCATCAGGCAGTCGCGACCTTCCTCTACCATCACTAGCCTTCTCACCAACTAGAACTGCCCTTGCTAGCCTCCTCAACCAGCCACGCACCACCCCTGCCGAGCTCCTATAGCGTTGATGTCCTCCTCCTCTTTCAGCAAGTCCTGGCCAGTACCCTCCCACATCTCCGGCGAGCCAGCTTGTCGTGCCACCCTGCCTTCCGGCCAACCGCCTCACCGGTTTTGGCTCCCCCACCAGTGCCTTGCTCTCCTTTCGTGTGAGCAACCCCCCCCCCCACTTGATGACTTCCTCCTTCCTTTTTTTTGAGACTTTATTTCTTTTTTTTCAGTGGGTATGAAGTTCATTTTGGGGTTAAATATTGAATCCTTTTTAGTTTGGATATTTGATTAATGGTTAATTTATGTTTTCTTGTAGTGAAGTTGAGGTGAAATGGGGTTTTAACATCTATCTTCAGAAAATTCTTGCTTCAAGTAGGTGATTCCATGCCTTAAAACCTATTAAAAATTTAATTTGTTTACTAAATTAATTTTTTCATGTTCCATACTTTATTTTCATGATGAAAATTGTGTTTATGAAGTGGTAAGTATGTCTATGTGTTTGAAATGGGTTTTAGTAATGAAATGGGTTATATTTTGTGTGTGTTTTATTGAGTTTCCTTTTGGAAGGAGTTTTATGCATTATTTGGATAGTACGAACTATGTTTTCAAGGGTATTTGAGATGTGTATATTTAAATGTGGATTTTCAATGAGTAGAGAATCATTTTGAGGGTACTATTGAAGTTTTTTTAATGGTGTATTTATTTGTGTAAAAGGTGTAAACAGTGTTTAGAAAATTTTTTGATGCATGTTTGATTTTAAAGAGAGAAAATGGAGTATCTTTTTATAGGGAAAATCCTTTTTGTGCATTTTAGAAATGTTTTACTAATTAAGTAAATGATTTATTAATTTGTGAGTGTGATGAAAATGATACTTTGGAAAGGTTTTATGGGTTTTTTGAAAAGTGAAAACCATGTTTTAAAAGGCATATAAAATGCAGATAGGTTTGGAAGTATGTTCTTAAAGGAAAATGACATACTTTGTAAAGTTAAACATGTTGTTAATTTCTAAATGTTAATTTTTAATTGTTTTAAAAGATGGAAAGCTTGATTTAAAAATAGTTTAAAGTACGGGTGGTTTTATAAAGGGGTTTGGCCATTGTTTTGGTCAGTCTTAATTGTGTGTTTTCTTGTGTTATAAAAAGGAAATTTCTGAAACTATACAAGTGGTGGTAAATGTATTTGGGGTGAGGTTTATCTTGTTTCTTTTTTCAATTTGGTTTTATTTGGAGCCTTTGGTAGTTATTAGACTCCCTTACATCGTTGTAGGTTATTGTTTTCCTCACGGTGTGAGTTTTGGTTGTTAGAGACAAAGTCCTATATGTATATACATGGGTAAACATGTATATATGTATATCCTCCTTGTGCATATTCCCTCAAGTCACGAATAATTTTTACTTGGGTCAAAGGGTATACATATATATATATATATATGAAAATGTATATGCGTATTGGTGAAGTGCTTCTAGGTTTCCATTGTCATGAGCTACATGTCTTGAGGTAGGTCCCCCACTTCACTTTCCATTATATTCATAATTTATTAATTTCTTGGAATTTCATTGATTTTAAATAAATATTAAATAATATTAAGTAGTTAGTTTTAGAATAAATGTTCATTGTGAAAGATAGTAGTTTTCTCTTGAGCTTGAATTTCCTGAAAATGTGTTATGTTATATGTTCATAATAATTGTTGATAAAATGACCCATTGGATTTTTTAAATGTTTTTTCCGATTTAAAATAGTGATTTGAGTTTCTTAAATGGGTTTCCAAGTGTTTTTTGGGTTTCAAAAGTGGTGTGTGGGTTCTTCTAAAAATGGGTGGGTGTCGAGTGGTTGGTTAAGGCCCGTTTGGCACATTAATAAAATAATTTATTTTCAAAACTCTCTTTGGGGTGACTCAAGGGTTATCTTTCTATCTACATTGATTGTGTGAGTTGTTTTGTGTGATGTTCATGCATTGTGATTGGTTACTTGATTTACATTGTTGACTGACCCGTATTTCTTTAAGTTCTCGACATGGGAACCTGGAATGGTAAATGAATCTTCTCAGAATGATTTCTAGAGTAGTTTAGATTACTCATTGTCTAGTGGACCTTAGTACATACTTTTCTCTTCTATGGGATTGGGCTCCTCAATTATGCCTGGTAGGGAAACACCGAGAATTTGGGCACTATGACGTCAATGAGTAGGGCATGCCTTCAGGATGAGTCACACGTATAGTCTGTTCTGGATTGTTCATGAGCACCTAGGTTCAACAAATGTTTTCTTTTGCACTTATTTCTATTTGGTGGATGATTGAGGTGCTTAGTTTGGTTGTTGTCTCCTATATTCCATTATTTTATTTCCCTTATTACATGTTTTGTGTGTATATGGTTTTCCTCTAGTTTAGCAACTAAAATTTGGAATTTAAATTGTTCGAGGAAATTTTTTTAAAATGAAATTCATCTTTTTCCTTTAAACCTTAATCTTTATTTAGAAATGAAAGTTTGTGTAAAAACTTATATTTTATATAACATATTTAAAACCTAAAATTAGTAAAATTGTTTATTTAAAGGTATCTCATTAAGAATAGTTTTTTTGGGCACGCCTATTGAGTTTCAATATACATTATTATAGTGTTTTCTTATTTTTAGTTTCTCCTACAGGTTCTAGATCTGGTTTGGTTCACCTTGGGAAACATTTGGTTTGGGTGTTGAAGAGTGACTCTCGGGGTCACGTGGTGTTTGGACATAGTTTGGTTAGTGAGTTGTTGTTGGTTGTTCTTTCTTTTTTGTGTTGTTTTTTTACCTTGAATTGTTCTATTTTATTTTTGATAATTTATTTATTTTCACTGGGTGAAATCATTCCTAATCATTCTCTATTGATTCCCTAGCACTTGTCGCTATCTCGAGAGGATTGAGAACACCTCTTGGGCCTTGTTGCGAGCCAACTCGGGTGACCAGTTCAAGGTCGACTCAGGTTGGTTCATGACACACCCTCTATCCTCTATTATTTTTTTATTATCATAAAACATCAATCCTAAATATCTTCTCTAATATTGATCAGATTGACATGTCGTCAGTGTCATTGGATTCATATAAATGAGAAAAATATTTAACCAATTTTTGTTTCCAAAGACAATGAGGTTAAGAGGTGCAATTAAACACATATATTAACCCTCATCATCAATTATCGTCTCACATAAGTTATGAATTCCTTGACATTAGTGCATGATTTATATGGGTTATTGGCATGGTTGTTGGCATTTGTGTGTATTCCAATGTGAAAAAAATATGTTGGATTCCCTTGAATTTAGTTCATATTTTATTATGGTTTGTTGGAATGATAATTTGGCATGTATATGTAGCCATGAGACCTATGTTTGATGATTGACCACATTAGGTGGGTGTGTGTGTAGCCCTTGACCCATGCTTGTGTTTCTGGGATATAGGTCTTTATGATTATGTTTACTATTTGACTTGACGTGATATTTATCTATCATTTGCATTATATATCGCATATGTTGTATTTCTATCTACTATAGTTGAGTCTACTGGTTTTTCTTATTTGGTCGGCATGTGATATGTGACACATGTATTAGTCAACATTGAACGAAATGTGAGATATGACACATGATTGACGACATGTGAGATTAGATGCATGTTCGAGGCCATCATTTGAGAGGGATGTTCTAAGATATTTTCAGCATGTACTTAGACTATTCTAGTCTACGTAATAGGTCACATGCGTTTGGATATCCGCACAGGAGGGATGTGATAAGACTTTGGTCAACATGTGGTATTTGAAACGTGATTTTGGCTATCCACTTGAGATGGATGTGATAAGAACATAGTGGTTAGCATGTACTTGTATTATCCTAATCAATGGAATGTGTGAAATGCTTGGGTCTATCTACTCAAGGATGATGTGCTAGGCTAGTTACTGATGTTCCATCCGGCATTGTTCTGAAGCATGTATGTTTATCCCAGTATAGTGCTGAAGCAGGTAGATCCAGTCCTCAAGGACCCAACATGTGTTTAGTACTTGGATGACATATTGTTTTTATATATTTACCATGTTCATATTTATGGAATTCACTTGTATATTTTATTCACCGATATTAATGGTTGTTGGTTGTGTCTTACTAAGTCTTATACTCACACCCTACTTAATAATTTTGGTACGCTTGTAGACATCATGACCAGAGACCTCATGAAGGGAAACGGCCCTATAATGGAGAGTAGAGTAGGTGGAATAGGATGATGTGGTTGTTGTTGGATGGAGTTCAGATGAGGTGTATGTTTATTACTTTATTTACAATTTTTACATGTACCTGGGATCCTTGTTTAATTTCATTATTCACTATAAGAAATGTATTCCATATTTAGTTTTTTCATGTGTTACTATGATTTTTATTTATATAAAGATGTTAATATTTATCAGTCCCATGATATGATACATAGGGTATAGTCTCCACACTAATAGATTTAGACCCTCACTGCTAGTGGTAAACATTTGGAATACGGGGATGCATGGCTAAGGTTATGTGGAATTGGGACTCATATCTAGGTGTTTGGGTCAGGATGTTACAAAATTGTGTTGGGTGAGTCCCATAATTATATAGCGTCTCAATGCATCGAAAATTCTCATTAGACTGACCTATTGGCTAGCCTTATTAAATTGGTTTTTGGTGTATTCATACCAATAGTTTAAACTTTATAAGAACAAGGTCTTGACGGTAAATATATAATGATGTATCAGATCATGATGTATAATATTTATCATTTAATTCATTAAGAATTAACATATTTTTATCTACGATATTTCAATATTGATAGTATCTATGTATGCATTTTTTTCTCAAGTTATTGATTAAATGGAATGTTTTTCTAGTTATTTACCTTCCATATTGATTATTCCTTATTTAATCATGATATATTCTACTGTACTTAACCCTCACTCAATAATTGAGCTCACCATTATTTTGTTTCCTTTCCTTGAGATATTAAAAAGAAATATTTGAGTGAGTTTCAACGATGCTGAATTTTTCTATGTTTTATATTTTATTTCAAATGTAAAAATGGGGATCATATTAGTATCTAGTTATTCAAGGCTACTAAACTGATTGTTCCTTTGAGATGAGGTCTCTTATATCTTATGCCAATGTAATAAAGTAAATACCATCTTTTGGCCAATGGGGTTGGGGTTTTTATAGTTGGTATTGGGGGATGTTTAGTAGAAACCTTGGGAACTAGATTTAGGAAAGCATAGATAATAGAACATAACAATATGAAAAACTTTAAGGATGTGTGTAATTATAGGAAAATATCACAAACGTTTTGGTAAGGTAGAGATTATGCGGTTTTCCTTTCAAAACATCCCATTTTGGATACTATAAGTGGATGTAGTTTTGGAATAGATGCATCTATGGGTAATGGCCCTAAAATAGTTTTTTTAGTTTTTATTGACCATCATTATGGTGAATAGTGATTATTTTTTTACTGCATGCCTGATTTTATACTTTTGATGGATATGTTTGGGTGAACTCACATTTTATTTATAAACCATCATAAAGGATTTTAATATATTATAACCAATGATGGACTACATTAAACCTAAGGTGTCATAGAGTGAATAATGGTGTCATAATATAGAAATCCTATGAATGATATTTCATGATTTCCAACTAAGATTATTATTTCTCATACTATGATATTGGTTTAAGTTAATGTATAGAACTAGAAAGAACCATGTAGACATTAAATGTGATGGAAAATATGGTGATTATGAGAAACCAAATGGGATGATAACTAGAGTGAAATATGTTGTGATTATTCCTAATCAGTTACCATGATTTAACAACATGGACCTTAATTAACTCTTGAACTCACCAAATAAGATAATGATGTAGTTTTTTGAGAGATCAAGTAGTGTAGACCATGGAGGAAAGAAGGATAAATTTCCCTCATGTCAAAAATATAAAAATAGACACTTCAAAGTATGACTCAAATGAGCATGAAAATTTTTTATGCATTGAAATGAAGGGAATAAATCAATGAATTATCAACAAAAAATTAATAGTATAATGTAAGGAAATAAATATTATACTATTAAATCATTCATAGTTCGATGTCTTATGTGTGGGGAATATGGAAATTATTTGATTCAATGCCCTTATCCAAGGTTTAACTTTTAGACCAAGGATGTACCTATACCATGTCAATCATTGATGAGGAAGGATTGAAATTTTTATGTTTTGGGATGTGATAATTATATTGTCGAAGTGTTATATCAATGCTATTTTTGGTTGTAAGAACCATGAAACCTCTAAGGAATGTTATGCATCAATTTTTAATTAAGGAAATAAAAGAATATATTGAATGGAACTGATAACCAAGAAAAATGATTTAGTTGTAAAGTGATATTTTTTAGAGAATAAATGATTAAGGGATAGATAAACCTTAAGATATTATTGAAATTGATTAATTAAATGGAACAATATTAGTGACCTTCAAGTTGGTTAGTGATTTAATGGCTAAGTGATTTACTCCATCTTTATTATATTTTATTTTATTTTGGATTTATGGATTATATTCAATAGTATGTGATATTATTTGAGGAATATGGATGGTGTTAATTTTTAAATTATATATGTTTTCATTGAGGTTTTATGGTGATTTAGGTTATTATAATGTTTTAAGAGAATATATGATCAATGTATTCACATGTTAGTATGTGAAATTATGAGCCCCTTTATGTTGTTTAGGGATAAATTTTTTATCAAATCTTTCATATTTTTAGGTTTTGAATCATTTCAGACATATTTTGGAGGATTCATGAGGTTAAATATTTATATAATGGATTAAGTTGAACTTTGTGGGTTATCTTTGAGGTTTTTTAGAAACATTTCTTAAATTTATTCATACTAAATAAATTGTGCTAACTATAATGGTTTTTTTGAATATTTAGAGAAATGAGGAATGAATTTTCCTTCTTTTATAGATCTTATAATATGTTAGATGTTAATTTTAGTGATTCTAGAATGAAATTTTCATCAAGAAAAATTAATTATTGGAATAAGATATGGATTATAAATTCATTAAAGCACAACCAAAGGGTGAAATTATGATTATAAAATGAAGAAAAATAAAGTACGTTTTCTAATTTTCTTTATCATGATAGTAAATGAATTTCTCAAATTTAGGAAAATGATATTAAAGTAAAAATTCTATCATTTTACTTTCATTTCTGATGAATTTATTATCTTTTCACCCCTCACAGATTTAGGTTTTTGTGGTTGTTAACTATCTCATGAACAAGTTCTCTATCACTATATATTAATCCTTGGGTGTTAGTTCTCTCCTCCATATCTATAATTTAACTTCACACCAATTCTCTCCTTATCTAGGAACTCGAATATGTGTTGTTTCAGGTAACCTTTATGTTTCCCACTTTCCTATTTCAAAAGTGGTTTTGTTACCCCTCTATGCAATGTGGGTTTACAAAATATGTATTTTCAAATTTTAAAACATTGATTATGGAGGTAAAATCATGATAGTTCAAGGGGGTATAATTTTATGCCATAAAAATTTGGAATATTGGGCTCAATAGATTTCTTAACATGCAACACCAAGCATTAAGAAAACCATGATATACTATTAAAATATTATTATTAATAATAATAGGTATCACATATCTATTGGATTTTATGGAATTAATATGGTTAAAAAAATTATTGAAAATATATTTAAAGGTTTTACATATTTTATAAGTAATCAATTTTCAGTAAATTCATATTATACTTCAAAAAAATGCATTTTCTTCAAATAATGGTCTTTATTGCATTTTAGGCATGTAAAATATTACTAATTTATATAAATTTTATTTTATAAAATTAAAATTATTTTATATATAATCACATTAAAATTGAATTAGGGTGAAATTTTTGGATATTCTTAAATGATTGGTTTCTCAGTTAACAGTAAAAAAATACCAATTTTTCAAATACTCTAATTTCCTTTTATTAAATCAAGTAATTTAAAAGTAACATTATATTTTGGTTTTAATATTGAATTTAAATATGATACATTTGAATTTAAATAGTCTAATTAATTCCATTTGAATCATAAATATTCATTATTTGGATATAAGTTAATTTTTATGATTAAAAACACATTTTAAAAAAAAATTGTTGAGTTTTTCGCATTTATATTAAAATTGATTTATACCACTTCTAGAAACTAAAAATTAAAATTTTTATACCATATTTGGAATCATAAGTCTGATATTTGGTAAATAGGACCCTTTTATTTTTTTTTATTATGATTATTAACTATAGGGTATATTTTTCACATCAGTAAGGGTAATTTGGGTAATTAAAGATAAAAATAATGCGATATGGATTTAAAAATCAATCCAAAATTTTTATTTTATTTAATTTTTTGGGATTAGTTTGGCTATAGAAATTCTAAATTCTAATATATGTTATTTTAGTGCCATCTGACCTTGGTAATGATACTTATATTATTTTAAGTAAAGGAAATCGCAAAATGTCACTCGCTTACTTCTTTTCTTCTTTTATATGTTTACATAATGATAAGAATATGTTATAAAAATGTAAAAGATTATTTTGAATATAATTAATTAATTTTTATCATGTTAATTTATTTATAATTTTGAGTGATTTAATAATTATCTTAAATGCTTACGCAACACTGACACATTATTTATTCAATTAATAGAAAAATAAAAAAATTATTTTAAAAATACTAAAAGAAATAAAATTTAGGGTAATTATTGTGTATCATGAATTTTATAGATATTTATAACATATTAGAGATTTTATAATTGATTATATTCAAATTTCATCTTTGTCTTGATTTTTGTAAACTCAAATTAAATAAATAGTGTCAAAAATGATATTAATGGTATTTTATGAAAATAACATTTCATTAAATTATTTGTAAATAATAAAAATACTAAACTATTACAAGTGTGATATTAAATGATCTAAAATTTCTTCCCTTTTCCATTTGTTGGACAATTATTCATTTATGGTAAAATTCATAGCATTTATAGTGTAAAAACATTATTATCGTGATAATTTTCAAGAGGTAATGGGGGGTTAAAACAAAGAGATAGCGGTGAAAAAATAACCCAAACTTATATAATTTTTATTTTATGAAATTATTTAGAATAATCATAAAATTATATTCAAATTATACAAATTTATTTCCATTTATATGTGACAAATAATTTATATAAATTTAATACTTTAACAAATTCCAAGAATTCCCTTCCCCAAACATTTAAAAGGATACCCATTATCTATTTTCTTTACACCACATTGAGAATAATAGCTAAAAAACTAACCATTTATATTATAAACATACTTATCCAAGTTTTATATGTTTTTTTGTTTCCAAAATACCAACCCTTGGTTTCTTAAGATGAGTTCTGAATGAAGTCTACCGAAGAAATGGTAATCATCTTCACTGACCCTCTCAAATTTATTTCATCTTCTACTTCCTATAAATATATTTTAAACACTATTAAATAATTTCTATAGTATCATAAATATACTAAGACATTATTAATATTTTATAAAATCATTTTACACCTCTTTTAAATTCTATGAAAAGTGAAAACATCACCTGTACATATGTATGAATTATCGTCTCCACGTAGCGATGTATTTCATTTCTCATCACCATTTTACTTGGATGGTTATAAAGATAAAAATAATTAATATATATGATATTTATGAAATTATTATGCTTATATATTTATAATATCATATATATGTTCTTACCTTCCAATCCACTGTAAAATGATAACATCACTCATCCATACGTGTGGACTACTACCTCTATGAAGCAATGTGATACATTATTTCATTTACAAAATTGATGGTAATAAGGATAGATTTGATGAATATATATAATATTTATATCATGATTAAAATTATATATATCTTGGAACCATAATCAATGTACATATACCAAAACTTCCATAACAATACATGCATGAGAAAATAAAGCAGTTAACACCTGAAATAATGATAATAATGAAATATTGTTAATAAATTAGTGATAATATATTTTAAGAGGATCTTATATGATATTATAAATATTAAAATGGGTTTTTTATAAATTAATAACTTTTTTAAAACCATTATATAGGAGTTTAAATCACAATCAACTAAAGGGAAACATGAGGTAAGGGTTTTCATAAATCAATTTCTTTTCATTGGGTTATATTACCCTTTCATTGTCTTTGATATTATAAGATTATGTGTATAATTAATATTGATTATTTTAAGTTATATTTCAAATTTTTTATATTGATTTACATTTTATATATATAATCACTTCATTGATTAATTATCACTTCAATGGTATGGTCTTTATAAAAAAATTTAACTCAATCTCTTTTTATTGGGTTAAATCACTTTTTCATTGACTATGTTATGCCAATATTATGGGTAAAATGACCTTTGTTTAATTTATTTTGTATTCAAATATATATTTTTGTGTGTTTATATTTGATTCACATAATCACTTCATTGATTAGTTCTCACTTCAATGTTATGATCATTGTAAGGGATTTCATCTCAATTTACAGTCCATTGAGACATATTATTTATTATGAACCTATATATTTTAATATGGTGTATATACATCCATTTAAGTTATGTAACATAAATATATATTTATTCTGGATGATTGAAGTTTCACTTCATTAATAATCTTTCAAGGTGTTATAATTTTAATGTTACCAAAGAGATGATAATTTATTTTACAATCTAATTTATTAAGGATTTATCTTATTTTCATTAAATAAATCATATAATATATCATTCATAAAATCAATCTATTTTTTATAATATTTATATTTAAGGAGTTTACATGTTTCATTAAGGATATTCCTCTCTTTTTAAATTTATTGAAATAAATAAATATTTAAAATAAAATATGATCTTATTTCTATTTTGATCGGATATATTTTTCTTCCATGTCCATATTTTTGAAAAATGTCTTAAAAAAGTCAATTTATTTACTCAAAGGACATTTTAAGTAATAATTTTCTTTTTAAAAGTTTGTAAATGAATATTTATAATGTTTTCCAAAATTTATATTTTTGAATTTCACTAGAGAAAGTCAAAAGTAATCATTTCTTTTTAACAAATATATAGTTAATGGGATTTCTCACTTCCATAATCTGAAATTTTTTTATTTTATTTTCAAGATAGTGATTTAAGGATAAGTAGGAACCACATACATCATGAGGTAATCTAAATATATGATTCTTAAATGAAATTTTAAATTCAAAACAGACACGAAACCAGAGGAGGCTTCGATCCAAGAGTCACCATGTCAGCCGGAATCACATCGCTACCATCCGCCATAATCAACATGGTATGCCATCATCATCTTGACATCCAAAACACCCAAAACACTAGAGATGATGACCAGAGAAAAGAAAACCAACCAGAAATCCTCACATCCAGAACATGAAATTTCTCATAAAAACTACAAAAAACCTTCATGGATGACTTCAAGGAAGAAAACCCTAGAAAAAACTCATCATCGTCACATATAACACCTATTTAAGAATAAAAATTGAATAATCACTAGAAACAGAAACAACACCCTTGGTGTTGTTAAAAAAACACTGAACATCAACATCATCGAAGATGCAGCAAACCAAAACCATCCCAACTCTTTTAGTGCCCAAAATCCTAATGGTCTCAAACCCACACATCCCTAAACTTCTTAGTACCACTGCTCTAGCTCTGACTGGGATAGTCATAGAGGAACACGACATCAGGATATGGGAAGGAGTGGCCAATCAGCATCATCAGAGTCATCATCGATCCACATAAGAAGCTTAGAACCCACGATTCTTCACACACTGTAAGCATCAATCGAGGACCGCCAAATCTTGGAAGAAATAAAGCTTTAAAAACACCTCCTGGGACACCAACAACCAAACAATCAGAACATCCCAAAGCCACCAATAATACACCATAGCATACTAACATAGAGAGATTTAGAGGATCTGGAAGCGAGAGCAGTATATGAATCACACTAGGTCAAAAAAAGAGAATCTCACCTTATATGGGCCATCAAATCCCATGCATCGAAGTCAACACCTTTCAAAAAGCACATGAGATAAAGAAATAAAAATGGTGGATGGAGAAGGAAGGATGGAAGAAAGGGGGAGACGAAGCTGAAGATATTCCAGACTCCCCCCACCAAGGAATCACCGAGCAACCCCAGTGGAAAGCGATGAGGGAGAGAGGCCACTCCCTCTATAAATGTTATATGCAATTTATCTTATTTTATAAGATAATAATTATTTTATAAAGAAAAAAAAATTATTTTTTAGTTGAAAGTTTATAATTTCTAATTTTTCTTTCCTTTGTTTTGAAAATCACAAATACTTTCTTAGAAACCTTATTTTACTAAATTTATATATACCACGTGTTTTAGAATATTTTTGTAAAAAAATACTTTTCTATTGAAAGTAGAAATAGTTTCTAATTAAATTAATATAAGGTATATATCTTTTAATATAATCAATTGGGCTTATCTACAATTTTTTTAGTTTTAATAACTAGTTTTATGTCCATTGAATTGACTAATGTTTTTTCATCAGACTGACCAAAGTCGTATTCATTGGACTAACTATTGTTCAGATCCATCAGACTAACCATAGTCAAGTTCATTGGATTGAAATTCTTTAAGTCTATCAGATAGATAAAAGTTTATAATCAGAGTATTGGGATTATTTCTATCAAATAGAATTTATTACATTATTGTAATGGTTCTATTAAAATGACATTGGATGGGGAATTTTTTTTAAATATCTAGAGAAGAACATTTCAGTTCATTTCAAACAAATCTAATATTCATGGAAAATATGATCATCTAAGGATGCCTATAAATCGAAGTGAATTCAAGGAGCTAGTATTTGATTCATTTTCTACTCAACTTGTTTTAGATTTTTCTCTACCAGAACATCTCATTCGTATGCTTTCAAGGAGTTGTGTTCTAACGATTTTGAGTGAGGAATTGTAAAATCCTTAGAATAGTTTTTTCCTTTTTATTTTTTTGTTCCAATCATTGTTGAGATCGAGGTCTTCCAAGGATAGGAAGATAGGGGATTTTGATTAGGTTGATATAGGGATTTCTTGTTTAAGAAATACATAGGAGACATTGATCATCGAATCAAGGGCTTCAATGGTTTGGTAAGATAGATCAATTTCAACCATCATATTAGGTATTTTTTTGTGATTAAAGACAAGCCTTTTTTGTTTGGTTGAAAATTTTGGATATCTTAAGTCAATATTTCTAACTTCCTTAAATCTTAAGGTTAAAGTGTAAAATTTATTTTATAAATATTATAAGACATTATTAATTAATTATAGCCATTCATATTACTTTTTTCTATAAGTTTTATATTATTCTATTCAATTTATATTATAAATTTTTTTACTAATCTTTCTAATATCTATTTTATCGGACTGTTTGTGAGATCGATTATTAAACTATGATTTATCAAAAAACTTTTTGATCTGATACAGGCTCTTTGATCATTGGATGATTTTTGAGTTTGATCTTTTTAACAAAATGGGTCTCTGGTTTTTATGTTCATTTAATATTTTAAAATAAAATTCACCCTCTCATATAGTCATAGAAAACTCTTATGATACAAAAATTGGTATCATAGTAGGTTCTACTGATTTACTATTTGTGTTTTTTACTTTTTTTATCTAATAAAAAATTTTAATTTGTTATAAACTTATTGTTTATAAATATTTATTACACTAAAATGTATTATAGAAAGAGTTTCTATTTTCAATAATATGGTAGGATTGAATGTTGGTAATCTTGAAAATTTGAATCCTAGTAGACCCCTAATATTTTATGGTAATGATTATGAATATTGGAGAGATATAATGAAAACTTTTGTTATTAATACTAGTGTGGAAAATTTTTTGACATTGACTATAAACTATAGGATTCTAGAGAAATAAGTTAATATTTAAAAAATTGGGAAAAATAGGAATATGAGTTGAATTACATAGTAATGAATACTCTATTATGTTCTATTAATAGAAATATCAGTAGTCAAATATCATCTTGTGAAGCTTAAAATTGTATTTGGAAGAAATTATAGGTAAGTAATTTTGGAACATATAAAGTCATTGAGACAAGAAGATCTATGATTAGATAGGATTATCAATATTTTGGTTTTATACCCATAGAAACTATTGATAAATTGGACCAAAGGTTTAGGACTATTAAAAATGGTTTACATTCTCTTATTGTTAAACACTACTTGAAAATAACCCTATACCCACGGTTTTCCCAAAACCATGGGTATAGAGATTTGTTTACAACCTATTCCCATGTTTTTTGGAAAACTGTGGGTATAGGTTGATAATTTCATCCTATACCCACATTTTTTTCAAAAACCATTAGTATAGAGTTCAGTTCAAGACTTATACCCAGAGTTTTTAAAAAACCATGGGTATAGGTTAAACCTATACCCACGGTTTTCCCAAAACACTAGGTATAGGATTTGGTTAAAAAATTATACCCATGGTTCTTGAAAACTTTTTGTATAGGTTTCCCATGTTAGCACGGGAAAAAAATTCATTGGGAACAAAACAAATTGGTGGGAAAAACTTTACCCAAGGCTATCCTCCTATATCCATAGTTTATAAAAATATATATAAGTAAATATATATTTATATACATATAACTATATTTGGGGAAGTGGTTAGGCGCGTCATTTTTGAAGAGGCGGTCTAGGGTTTGAATCCGTTTGGAGGATTTTTTTTAAATTCTATAGCCATGGTTTCAGAACCGTGGGTATAGGGTTGTTGATAGGGTAAAAAATTTCACGTAAACCTATTCCCAGAATTTATAACCATGTGTATAGCATTTTTTTAACCTTGTGTGTATATGAGAGGTATACTGACACATATCATTTCCATGGGGCCTAAAATCATGGGTATATGCTAGTTTTCTAGAATTGAAAGTTATTAATAATGGGATATCTGTGGATAAGATTATAGAAATAATTCATGGTGAATGAGAATCCAAAAGAACTACTTTGGATGAAATTAGAAGGATCATTAATCTTACTCTTGATGATATTATTGGAACCCCTATGCAGTATGAGGAAATAAAAAAATGGATGATAAGAAAATGAAAAATAATAATGAAGGGTTTTCATTTGAAACTACATTAAATGTTCCTTGTAAGATACAATCTACTGATAAAGTTGTAAATAATTCTAAAAAGAATAATGTTTTTGTTGAGTCAGATAGTAGTTCATCTAAATAGTTGGGAAATGAGTTGGATAATATTGTGAAAAAAATGAATAATATTGTTGGTGAAAAGGACCAATATTACAGATAATAGAAAATTTACTAGGATAAAAGTGATAAAATTAATTCTTTAGAAGTGATATGTTATAAATTTATGTAGGTGTGACATATCAGGCTGGATTTACCTAAGCATAAAATAAAGGATAAAAAGGAAAAAATTGATAATAATGAGGAGATGTAATAAAATCACAAAAAAATATGAAAGCGTTAGATACTTGGAATGATAGTGGAGGAGACAAATCATCTAAAAAATCATCAGGAAATTAACGTTTAGGAAAAAAAATATAAGATTATATGCAGATATTGAAAAGGTTAACAAATGTTTCATGGATAAAGTTATTATAGAATGTATTACAAATATCACTTGAAATTATAATTACCCTGATAGTAATAATGATAATTCTAAATATTATAATAAATAATCTTCATCATCTGATGAAAACAATTCTTCAATAATTTTTGAAGTTTTTTCTAGATTTTTAAAGTTATTATAAAATTAAAATTGTAAGATTTCTAAAAAACTTTAAATTTATCAAACAAAACTTGTGGAAAAAAATTCAAGTATTTCTTATTTAAATAGTGAGACATTATATCATTCTAAATAATTATATAAATATAATTTTAAGAAATATGGTATTTTTAAAGAACTTCAAAATTATAATTTTGAGAAAAAAAGTTTAAAAATGATATTGTAAAACTTTGTTTAAATACATATTCTACCGAGGATAAAAAATTAATTGTAAAACTATAAAGTATCGGACCTAGATTCCATTCAACAATTCCTTGATCCTGGTTAGCTACATGGTCTAAAGAACATATCCCCAAATGATAGAGTTTTCCAACTAGCAGTGAGGGCCTAGGAATTTTTTGTGGGGAGACTATTCCAGATTACCAGAGTGTACAATAGCGGAATATCAACAACAGTCAATATCAAAATAGGTAAATAGAAATAAAAAAATAAATAAGGATGGAATATATAAATAAGGTCAAAATAATATCATATATTGATGATGATGATATTTTACATTCCTCTAAAAAACATCCAAAATAGGTATCCATACAAATGTACAATACATGTGAAAAAATACCAAAATGGCTAAAAAGATATATCTCTAACTAGAATCATGATCCTCAGCTCGATCATGTGCTCCTCTTCTCCCAAGCAGCAATCAAAAACATGTATCAGGACACTTTCCCTTATCAATAACTACATCTATAAATTATATCTAGGTACCTAACAGATGACCAAACTAAGTGTGAGAAAAAATCCTAATAGGAAACCACCATAAGGTCCAATTCCATCCATTTAGTGAATATATAATTAGAAAAGTTTTCATGAAATAATAGAACATGTAAGAGAAGTTATAATTGTAAACAACCCATAAAGTTTCAGGTTCACATGGACACCCATCCTCTACTACCTGCTTCAATCATAGCCGATAAGTATCTAAACAAACAGTTGGACCAATATCAATTTATAATCAAGTTCATTTAACTAATAATTTTTATTTAATAATTAAGTCTCGTGACCTGGCACATAACCCATTTTCCCCCAGGAAGATATGTGATCAAGGATGCCTAACCAATACATCAATCAAGTTAAAGGAAAATATTGAATCCAAGCTTATTCTTTGTCTTGAAAGATTCATCATATAAATCATTTCATTAATTAATCAATCAATAACCTGATCCCTTCCTTGTAATTCCTTATTTTTAATCTAGGTATTTCTCCAAGTGTAACATGAACCAACACCCTTCAAGCTCGTACATAGAGATCCTCAATAGAACCCATGTTTCACTCTTGGTGTGGTATAAAATCACCATTACTTACTTCCATCCTTAGAAATACACTAAGAGAGCCCAAGTGTCACCCATGGAATATATAATCAACTTCCCTATAGGTCCATAATTGGAAGTCCATATAAGGAGTCCAAGTATCACTTGGTTGTATAACAGTCATCCCCCATGAGTCTGTCCTTGGAAGTCCACTAGGGATTCTAAGTGTCACTCATGTGTAAGCAAGTAAGTATCCAAATGAGTCCATCTATGGAATTTGTATTTTAACCCATGTGTCACCCATGTCATATTCATAATCATTCAAACAATATCATTTAACTATATCAAGGTGGTCATAACCAAGAACATTTCATTTAAACCTAACCATAGAAGGTGTATAAAGGTGTGGGATAAGCTTAGAATACATAAACTCTTCATTAACTCACATGGGAATTTATTTATATGGTGAAACTCATGCTTAAACAATAAATTACATAAAAATATACTAGGTTTATGGTCATTATATTCCCTTCCTTTAATAAAAAATAATTACATTTTATAATTCATTATTAAGCATCCAATGGAAAGGGGTAAACGACACACCAAAAGGTATCCAAATTCAATCACCACCCATGGTGTTATAATTAATTAAACAACACACCCAAGGGGTGGTTCTTAGTCAAGGTTCATAACCTTTATTCATTTATCAATGGGTCTCATTAGTTGCATAGGTCATTCCTATCAATTTAAATCAAGAATTAAATTATATTTCACCAGATTTTCTATGATAATTCAGCACATGGAACAAAGAAATATATATAAACACTTCAACATTACGGGAAAACATGAGACTACCTACTATGGGTCCATAGTGAAGTTCTCATCCAATATCATCTCCTAAGTTGACTCAAATCAAGAGAAAATTGAATAATGGATGAAGAACATGTAAATAGGGAATATTAGCTCACATTTATATAATGAAGCTAATACTAATAAGAAACATTAATGGCATAAAATTAATTGAGTACTCACCGATACGGATCCAATGAGACAGAAGGCATGCAATTCTGAGATTAGATAGAGGAATGGGATCAAAGGCTACATTTTTTCTCAAAAAGGTGCTTCCAATGTGTTGTTGTCCAATATGGGAAGAGAGTGAAAAATAAATTTAGTTTATAAGATTAATTTATTGAAAATGGTAAATTCACCAAAATCCCATGGGTCACACAACTTGGCTGTACGGTGGGGAAAACTATGCACCAACCATGTGCCCAATACTGTAAGAATGGGAACCCCATACGATTAGTGCACACTACTTAACAAACCATGTGAAAACCATGTCTCATCCCATTGTCAAAAACTGTATAGGGTGTTTCATGGGAATGCACCTAAAATCGCATGGTTTTTCAAACCATGTGGGCTCATCCAACCCACTATCCAGTATCACATAATTTTTAGTAACCATACGACCTTCCCCACACAGTTTCAACTTATAGTGCGGTAAGCCCTTTTCTCCCCAAAATATGGTTTCTAGGATCCGAACAAAACCCAGACACCCATATACCTCTACAACCTCAAAGGGAATTCACATTATGCCATATTTAACCATTTAAACTGATAATTGATGAAACATAAAATATTTTGTACCCCAAGAAGGAATCAGGTTCTTACAAACTTCCCCCCATAAAAAAATTTGTCTATGAATTTCCCTCTCAATGGTGGTCAAAATTGCCTTATAAGAACTCCAAACACTATGGTTATACATCGTCCACCCACTCCCATGTATTTTCCTATACATGATTGTTCTTTAATAGAACTCGTACTAGAGGAACTGACTAGCCTCATAGAAGCCTCATACTATGATCCATCATATGAATAGGATGCTCCTAAAAGGATGACTCTAACTATAACTAAACCTCATAGGGATGAAAATCATGAGATGTGTCTGAATGAAAATGGTGTAGCTGAGATATATGGAAGACGTCATGCATGGCTCAGTACCTCTAGGATAATTTCAACCAATATCCTATTAGCTCAACTCTTTATAGAGTCTCAAATGACCTATCATATCACAGTAAAATATTTCCATGTCTTCTGATCATCCTATTTCCCAGCCTCAGTGAGACATGTAAAAAATACAAAATCCTTGAACTCAAACTCTAGAGGTTTTCAATGAAAATTGGAATAATATTTCTATCGATAATGTGTAGTATCCATCCATTTCCAAATCAACAGAACCTATTTGTAGTATCTTGTATGAGGCGAGGTTCAAGCATAAATACCTCTCCTATATCTAACCACTATAGCGGTGATTAGAATGAACTATATATAATGCCTCATAAGGTTCCATCTATGTAGTATCCTAAAGGATATTTTTGTAGGAGAATTCAACTAGGGGTATATTTATCTCCCATGATCCCCCAAAATCTAGAGTTTTTGCCCAAAATATTTCCTCAAGAACCTATATCATGTAATCTAATTGACCATCAGTATAAGGGTGGTATTCTATGCTCAGAAGACACAGTGTACCCAAAACCCTCTCAAACCCTTACTAGAACCACGATGTAAACTGGGCATCCCTATCTAAAACAATAGTATGCAGGGCCCTGTGAAGCTATATTATCTCATAGATATGCATCCTCCAAAGTTCATCTAATAAAAAGGTATCCTTGATAGGTAGGAAATGAGAAACCTCTATGATCCTATAATCAAAAACCCATACAACATCATTTCCTTGCAATAACCTTGGTAAACCTGTCACAAAAATTGATCGTGATGGCATTCTATTTCCACTTACAAATGGGAAGCTACAGTAAAAGTTCATCTGAAAATTGGTGTGCCACCTTAACCTATTGACAAGTATAAAAACTCATGAGAAAATCATCTACATCTCTTCTTATACCTAGAAAATAGTATTGGTGATGTAAATCTTGATATATCTTGGAGATGCCAAGATGAACATCCCAAGATAAAGCATGAAAGTCCCATATCATCTCTTTGCACATGTCTACCAAAACCCATGTGTGGACATGTATACGTATAATCTCATCTCACCTACAATATAACCATAAGGAGGTTCATCAGCTACCACACTCTACTATAGTACTAGGCCCTCGGAATCATATAGATTCCTCATCCTCACTCTATCCAGAAGGGTAGAGGTCATAGCTAAGGATGATAAAAATGGTTTACCCTCACTCTCCTGCACCTCCAATTGCATGTCTAAGAATAAATCCATAAGTGTCCACTTTCAACTTCCAAATGAACTACCTATATCTAATTCTTCCTTCTCACTGTATCGGCCACTATATTTCCCTTTCTCAAGTGTGTAAGAAAGATTGAATTCAAAAGATTGTAGGTACTCAACCCACCTTTGCTGCCTTAGATTTAGATCACACTGTGTAAATATGTACTTAAGGATTTTTTGGTATGTGAACACCACAAAATTATCTCCAGGTAAGTAATGTATCCAACAACACAATTCATGGACAACTGTATCTAACTCGATATCATGTGTTATGTAATTCCTCTCATGTGGCCTCAACTAACGAGACCTGTACACTATGACTTTATCCCCCTGCATAAGAATTGCTCCAAGCTCGATACCCAATGCATCTCAGTAAACAGTGTAACTTCTTTCTATATATGAAAAAATCAGTGTTGGTGTTGTATTTAATCTCTTTCTTAGATCTTAAAATACTAAATCACTTTCATCTGAACATAAAAACTTCACACCCTTCTTAGTTCATCCCATAAGGAGTACTGTCAGGTGTGATAAGTATTATATGAAACACCAATAATACTCATACATCCTTAAGAAACTCTATGTCTCAAATATGTTCTTCAGCTTCTCCTAGGAAACTATAGCTCTAAACTTATCTGGGTAAACTGATACTATAGTCTTTGATATAATGTGACCCAATAATTGAATCTGATTCATCAAGAAGTGTAACTTTATGAGCTTATCATATAACTAATTCTATCTCGATGTATTCAATAATATCTCATTATTTTTTCTCATTGTCATGTTGATTTTGAGAATACACCAACACATCATCCATGTAAATCACCCAAAACAAATATAGATGAAGATGGAAAACTCGGTTCATCAGTTCCATGAAAACTGTCAGTGCATTTGTGAGGCCAAATGGAATAACTAGATACTCATATATACCATGCCTTCTACTAAATGTTATGTGAGGTATTTTTAATGGTCTTACACACACTTGATGATAAACTGATCTCAATTCAATCTATGAGAACACCCAATATACTAGGATTCATTCAAAGAGATCATTTATCCATAGAATATGATACTAGTTCTTAAACATTAGCTGGTTCAATTTTCGATAATCCACACATAGCCTGAGGGTACCATCCACCTTTTTCTCAAAAGGACCAGAAAACCCCACGGAGAAGTACTAGGTCAGATAAATTCATTTGCCTCTAAATCCTATATCTTCATCTTAAGCTCTTTCATCTTAGTAGTAGTCATCCTTTGATGAGGTATGGATACTGGTGTAGATATTAGAACTAGCTTGATAAATAACTACCTATCTCACTATAGGTAACCCTAAAAAAAATTCCCAGAAAACATCCTTGAAATGATCAACCACATGAGAGAAATATTCATGGAATGTTCCCTAATCATCTATATATAAACCCACAATTTAGGATTTCATCCTTTCCATCCCATGATGCTTGGGTCCAGCTCGACTATCCTGGACATCCCATTCACCCTTATGAATAAACACTCTTACCTATGGGGATGTTAAGGTCACCCTTTGGTGATAGAAATCAATGAAATCATGAAATGGAACCAACCAATCCATCCTGAGAATGATGTCAAAACTTTTCACCTTGAAGAAAAAGAGGTCCCATGCAATGTGAAACCCACCAATATCAAGGGTGAACACCTTTAATTGACGTATATACTCTATTAAAATCTCCAACATAGTATCAAGCATCATAAATCCGTCAAAACACTGAATTTTGAGCCCAAGTATATCCACAACGGACACATATATAAAGCTATGAGAAGCACCTGTATCGAAAAGATCAGATGCTAAAGTAGAATCTACTAGAATAATACCTATCATAGTATAAGGTGTGAGATTATTATCCTTAGGTTTTAGTTGAACTACATATATCTAGCCTAATCTATGACCCTGTGATATAACCTGGTTAGCCTAAGTAGATTCACTCTATTTTTATAGAAAATCTGGGGTCTGACTACCACGACCATTCCCACCACCTCGGCCTAATTGTCTAACTTCACTCTAGATCCCTTCCTAAAGAGAATCATTTGACCCTTCTTGTGCTTTTGGATTCGGTGCAGACCCTCAATCACTGGCTATTGAAGGAAAATTTCTACAAAAGTGTTGTAGATAGCCCATCTTTCCACTTGATCGGCACTCAACTGGGTCTCTTGTGCACTAAGGTCTCATATGTATTGGTCTACAATACTAGTGGTACCTCACCTAGATACCTGATTATGTGATCTAGCTACTAGTATCACCACATGTAAGTTCCAGATGATGCTTCATACTATCAATCGATATAGCACCAAATCTAGGTTCTGAACTACCCTATCTCGCACCCCTAGCCTCTCTCAGGTTACGCTCTGTGATAAGCATATGATTATCTATTCTAGAGATGGTAGTCCACCAATATAAATTCTCTTGTAATTGGATTTCATACCTTATACCATCTTCCAATTTCCTGAATTTAGATAACTTGTCACCTGTCAGAATAGGTGTGAAGCATTATAGCTCTGTAAAACAGGTTGAATAATCTACAATTGATAATTTTACCTCCTCTAAGTGCATAAAATCTTGGGCTCTATAATCCCTCAATGTCTTGGGATATAAGTAATCATATTAGGCCATATAAAAATCCCCCCTAGCCATCTTCTGATGATAGTCCGTCTGAGTAATGACATCCCACTATATCTTGGTAGAATCACACAACATATAAGTAGCAAGATTTACAATCATCTCGAGAGGCATCTCAAGATGATCGAAGACAGATAGTATGTCCTCTATCCGTGACTCTACAATATTTGGTCCACCATCCCCTAAAAACTTGGTCAGATGTCATTGCTAGAACTCACGTGTTAATTCTGCCATAGTTGGGGCAGGTCATGGTGCTCCCTGAACGGTCTGCATGAAACGCATAAATCCTTCACAGAACTATGCCTCAAATCCTATTTTTGGTAAAATCATTGGTACTGTAGTAGTTACTACTGGAGGATCTACTAGTATCCCATACCCCATCTCCTATAGAGCATGATCACCACCACCCTCTTGGCATGCGACTAGAGGACATCGTAGTGTAATACCTCTAAAATTTCCAAGTTCAACCCTCAAATCAATATTAAAAAATTTATAAAAGAACATATATTTAAATGGGATAGGTACACACCTTTCCATGTAAGAACAAACCCCTATGAATTCTCCTTGAGTCAGGTCTAGGTGATGTAAATATAATATAAAATCAAGAGATACATCTTACTTCCCACTACTATGGTCAAGTATGGGTCAAGTTCTCTACTATAAATAATGTCAATTTCCATTTAATTTTACTTCAATTCATATTAATTTCACATTACATTTTAAATGGTTGAACCAAATGGTGCATCAGTCCCAATCCATAAGGGACCATACTCCCCATGAACTGAAATATGGAATCAACCTAATCCATATCTTAACATGTTCTATTCTATGAAACTCTTGGTCCATGACTCAATATTCCAAAATTTTCATCTTAGGGTTTCTTATGTATCCTAATCAGTAAAAAATTGATTAGGTTATAGAATGAACTCTAAGTACCTACCATGTTTCTTAATTCCCTGCATATAATATCAATCAAACAATAGGTATATCAATAATTGAACCTATTACAACTTTATGAAATCAAGAAATACATCCTATATGGAATGTCATAATGAATGGAATGTGAATTCAAGAAGGTGACTAAAATTATGAATGATATGTAATACCCTAATCTCATTGGGTTACAAAAAAATAAAACCCAAAATCATATCAATTATAATATAAAAATTCATGTGCATCACTCAACAGTGGAATCGAATCAACTATAATAGTAAATATTAAAAAAAATCATTTGAGGAAATTTGGATTTTCCCTATATGTGGGTTATCTACGCTCAGATTCAACTCATTACCAAATTCCAATTCCTTTCTAAACATAGAAATTATCACTAAATACTAATGAAAACTAGAAAATACTACTACGATACCACTTTGTAACATCCCAGGGCCAGATTCCACTTAATAGTTCCCTAATCACAGTTTTCTACATGGCCTCAATTGTATCTCCCCAAATACCAGAGGCTGCTGACTAGCAGTGAGGGTCTGAGGTGTTTCTGTGGGAAGACAATTCCCTCATTACTCAATTGAACAACAAAAAAATATCAATAATAGTCAATAACATAAGTAGTAAATCAACCATAAATATGATAAATAAACAATATTGGAATATATAAATAAATCTAGAAGTAATCTCATATGCCGATGATGATGATACAAGACATATATCTACAAAAAAACAAAAATAGGTATCCATACAACAACACAATACTTGTGAAAAAATACAAAAAATTCTAAAAGATCTATCTCCATATTGCATCATGAGCCTTAGCTAATTTTTTTCCTCCTCTTCTCATAAGAAGCAATCAAAAACCTATAGTAGGGTGCTTTCCCCTATCCATATCTACATTTATAAAGTATGTCTAGGTACCCAATGGTGGCCTGAACAAAGTGTGAGATACAATCCCATTAGGCAACCACTCAAAGTTATAATTCCATCTAGTCAGGGAATATATAATAAAAATAGTGTATAGTAAGTAATATAACATGTAAAGGATTTGTTAAATGTAAAAAACCTATAAAGGTTTTGATTCGCATGGACACCTATCCTCTGCAACCTTCTTCGTCCATAGATAATAAGTCTCTGAATTAATGATCGTCCCTATATAAATTTATAATCATGTTCATTGAAATAATCAGTTTACTTAATATTTAAGTCTTGAGACCTGGAACATAGCCCCAAGTCCCCTGTGAAGATACGTGATCAAGGATGTCTAACCAAGCCATCAATCAGGTGTAAGGAATAGACTGAATCCAAACTTGTTCTTTGGCTTGGTAGACACATTGTATAAATAATTCCATTAATTAATCAATTAAAAACCTGATCCTATCATTGGGATTCTTTCTTTGTAATCCAGGTATCACTCCAGCCATAAAATGAACCAACACCCTACAAGCTCATCCATAGTGATCCTCAACAGAACCAGAGTACTACTCTAGGGGTGTTATAACATCACCGTTGCTTGAGTCTATCCTTGTAGGTCCACTAAGGGAGCCCAATTATAACTCATGGCATATATAATCAACCTCTAACTACTTATGTCCTTGGTATTCCATAAAATGAATCCATGTATCACTCAGTCATATAAAATTTAGCCCCCATTAGTCCATCCTTAGCAGTCCACTTGGGATTCCAAGTGTCACTCTTGCATAAGAAATATAGTATCCAAATGATTCCATCCATGTAGTTTGTATATGAACCCATGTTTTACCCAAGTCATATTCATAATGATTCAAACAATATCATTTAACTATGTCACAGTCATCACCAAGAACATTTCATTTCAACCTCACCTCAGAACGTGTATCAAGGAAAAGGGATAAGCTTAAAAGACTTATCATATTCATTAACACACATGGGCATTTCTTAATAAGGGGAAACCGATTCTTAAACAATCAATTTCATGGAAAGAGCCTAGGTTCATGGTCATTCCATTCCCTTCCTTTAATCAATAATAAATACAATTTACAATTCATTATTAAACATCCCATAGAAAGGGGTAAATGACACACAAAAAGGTACCAAAATTAAATCACCTCCCATGGTGGTATAATTAATTAAACAACACACCCAAGGGGTGGTTCCAACTCAAGTTTTTTAACCTTTATTCATTTATCAATGGTTCTTGTTAAATACATAGGTCATTACTATCAATTTAAATTAAGGATTAAATTCCATTTAAATGGAGTCACTATGATAATTGGGTTCATGTCACAACTACATATATATATAAACACTTCAACATTAAGTTAAAATCATGAGTTCACCTACTATTGGTCTATAATGGAGTGCTCGTCTAGTATCATCTTTTGATTTGACTCAGATTAAGAGAAAATATAAGAACAGAGGAAGAACCTAAAAAATATGGAATATTATAATGCATTTAAATAGCACATAAGATACCAAGAAGAGTGAATAAAAACACAAAAGGAATTGATTACTCACCTATATGGATACAATGAGATAGATAATGCTTTATTTTGAGATGATATGGAGGAACGGGATCAAAGGATACAATTTTTCTAAAAAAAGAGCTTCAGAGGTATTGCTATCCAATGAGGGAAAAGAGTGAAAAAGGAATTTAGGTTATAATATTAAATGAAGAAAAAAATGTAAATTCACTAACAATCCATGGTTCACACGGTTGGCCAAACTGTGCGCCAACTGTGCGTGCACTACTGTAAGGAGGGGAACCCCACATGGTTAGTGCACACAATTTGACAAACTATGTGTAAACTGTGTCTCATACTACTATAAAAAATTGTAAAAGGTGTTACATGGGTTTTAAACTCAAATTGAACATTTTTTTCAAACCATTCAGGCTCCTCCAACCCATTATCCGACCTCACATAGTTTTTAGTAATTGTGCAACCTACCCCGCACAGTTTATTTTAACTGTGTGACAATATTTTTTCTCCCCAAAATCTAGGTTATGGACTCTAAAAAACCCCCATACACCCCATTACCTCTATAACATAAAAGTTCATTCACATTAGGCCACATTTAATAATTTAAACTAAAAATTTACCAAAACAAAAATATTTCATACCACAAGAAATAATTAGGTTCTTACCAAAAATATCCTAAAATTTCTTATTTAAAAATTTGTTCTCTAAGTTTACCACTAGTATGTAAAATTTTGATAAAATGTATAATCAAATTATAACTCAGAGATATATTTTTTAGAATGGGTGTTACTAAGATAAAACCTATTTTTAATAATAATTACTTTATTCCAAAAAGTTCTCCATTTTGCATGAAATTTCAATGTGGTGGTCAGTAGAAGAAAAAAAATCTTTGAATAGAATTATATCATTAGGATTTCATGAATTTTTTTTTAAAATAATTAATATTTTATCAATATACTAATATTGGACAAATGTGGATCCCTAAAATCCTACTTTCTGATAATACCAAACCCAATAATGTTTGGGTTTGGAAGTGCTAATGTTTTTTTTTCAGGAAAATAAGGAATGTATAAAAAAAATATTTGGTACATCGATAGTGGTTTCTATAGACACAAGACTAAAAAATAAATATTTATTTAATAAGATTGTGAATTTTAAAGTTTGTAAAGTAAATTTTGGAGTTAATTATCAAGGAGAAATTATTGAAATTGGTAACATTTTCCTTCTTGGAAGAGCTTTAATTTCAAATGTTTTATTTGTTCAAGAACTTAAGAACAACCATATTTGTATAATCTAATTATGTTATGAGGGTTATCTTGTGAACTTCTGGAATGATAATTTTATTATTCATAGGTCTGAATATGAACCTATTATTTCTTTCAATCGGTTTTAGAATGCTTACACTCGAAACTTAAAAGAACTTCAGAGACAATATATACCTTGACTTAGTATAATGGAAGACCAATCTTGGTCATGGAATATAATATTTGGACATTGTAATCATAAAAATTTAGAAAATTTTTCTGACAAATTACTAGTTAAGGATCTTCTAGAACTTAGGTTTGATACTTTGAAAGTATCTAATCCTTATAAATTTAAAATGAAACACAAGTTAAGTTTTAATTCTATTAGTGATTTATCAACTTCAGATGATTTATATTTAGTTCACATGGACTTGTTTGGTCCTACAAAAAACAGGAAGTATCAATGGAAAATATTCTGTATATTTTTAGTTTATGATTACACTAGATATACTTGGGTCTATTTTCTCGAAAAGAAGTCTGAAGCCTTTTGTTGTATTAAAACTTTTGTAGCCAGAGTTAAAAATTAGAAAAACTTATATGTGATAACAATTCATAGTGATCATAGTGGATAACTTTTAAATTCATATTTTGAAACTTCTTTTAGTAATAAAGGTATTATAGGTATCTATTTTCCACCTAGAACACCAAAAAAATTATGTCGTTTAAAGAATAAATATAATTCTTCAAAAGATTACTAGAACCATGTTGAGTGAATACTCAGTTGCTAAAAAATTTTGGGGTGAAGTAGTTAGTACCACCTGTTATACTATAAATAAATCATTAATAAGAACTTTTATTAATAAAACTTCTTATGATTTGTGTACTAGAAAAATTCCAAAACCTTTTTACTTCAATTTCTTAATGTAAAGTTTTCATTTTGAATACTAAAGATAATTTACATAAAATTTCTCCAAAATTGGATGAGGTGATATTTTTTATTTTCTTCTACAACTAGAAATGAATATTATGTTTTGAATAAAAACACAAGTATTAAGGGGAAATAGTACGCGTTAAGTTTGATAAAACAGATCCTTTTGTTTTTAAACATCCTCAACCAACATCTTCATATGTTATTTTAGAAAATAATTTTCAACCTATAATGGAAAGTTCTTCTCATGAGAGAAAAAATAAAGAATAAATTTTTGAATTTATACCTAAAGAATATTTTTGACATCTTTTTGAAGAAAAAAGTCTTATAAATATAAGAAATTTGTTTTTTATTAAGAATCATCCTAGTGATAACATCATTGGTGATTTATATCAACTAGTTAGAACTATAATTTCATTAAGAAATAAAATTAAACATTTTTCATTTTTATCTCAATTTTAATCTAAGACTCCAAATGAGGCTTTAGGTGATAAATATTTGATAAAATCCAAGTAAGATGAACTCAATTAATTTGAGAGCAATTATGTCTGGACTTTAGTTTAACAACCTAAACATACTTCTATAGTTGAAGTAAAATGGGGTTTTTAGAAAAAATGTGATGAAAATTGAATAATATTCATAAATAAAGCTACACTTGTGGGTAATGGATATAATTAACAAGTGGTAATATATTAGGAATAAACTTACATTATGGTAGCTATACTTGATGCTATTAGTATACTTCTAGAATATGCAGCATTCTTAAATTTCAAACTATTCCAAATGGATATGAAGTGTGCATTTCATAATAGATATATATGAGAAGAAGTTTATATATAAAAACACCCTAGTTTTGAAAATAAAAAATATCAATAACATGGTTTTAAACTTACTAAGTCACTTTATGGACTTAAACAAGCCTCTTGAGCAAGGCATTATAGATTAACTAGATTTTTGTTACAAAAAACTTTATTAAGGGAGCTACAAATCCAACTCATTTTATAAAATAAGTATCTAAAAAATCATCATTTTTCAAATTTATGTTGATGAAATTATATTTGGTTGAACTCAAATATCTTTAACAGATTCCATTGAGTATATTATGATGTTTGATTTTTAAATGATCATGATGGGAGAACATGATAATATTCTAGATTTTTAAATTTATCAAAAATTAAAATGGGCTTTTATATCTCAAAAAAAGTATATAAATGTTATTCTTAAGAAATTTGGATATGTAAATATGAAAAGTATTAGTACTCCTATCAGAAAATCAAATACTTTAGATATTGATGAGTTTGGGAACTAGTTGATCAAAATACATTTAGAGGGATGATTATAAGTTTACAATATTTGTAACATCTTCTTATTGTTTTCAGTTATTCCTAATCCCCTATTTTTACCATTCTTTTGTTAGGTTTTGATTGAATTTTTTCGAGTATATTTTTTAAGAGTTTTAAAAAACTTGGTCTAGTCCATAGTTGGTACATGATTTTCTCAAACTATGCGCCCTTCCAGAGAAAATTGGGCAACCCAAGGCAGTGGTTTTTACACGGTTGATGCATGGTTAGTCAAGACATGTAGAGACCCAAAGTATGGTGTAAATAGACATTACATTACTTTTGCAGAATACTTAGTACATAACAAAAACAAACATCGAAGGACCGTAATATTTTAGTGTCTTTGTAAACTCGGAAAATAATCTTCTAATCATGGTGAAAGATCTTCAACATCTCCTATAAAGATCTTCCCCTTTTTTTCTTACCAAAATCCTTTCTTTATATCCTAGGGAAAAGAAAACATATAAAGGGGGAGCTCAAATTCTCAGTAAGGGTAAGCATGGATAAAGTAAAACAAACCATATACATTTGAACATAAAAACATGAACATAATGTTTAAACATCGAAATCTTGTGCAATGGCATAAAACATGGTAGTACGTAAGGCATAGATCATAATGGAACATCAATCATAATAAAATATCTTAGAAATAAAACTTTTAATTGTGGAAAAACATTAATCACATGATATGATTTCCATAGCAGCTAAGGCATTTCTTCCAAGACTATCTTAGTGCACAAAGTCTCTTTCTGAATCGAGTTCACTCCCCGTTCCAGTCCTATAACACTGAACCAGATTAACTTACCATTCCAGCCATGTTTATCTCATGAGATATAAATCTTTACCCAATGCATTGGAGGGAGATATAGGTCCCAACCAACACATAATGTAATCATTCTTATGATTTCCACAACATAAACATAAATCATTCATCATAACCCAAAGAATAAAATGGGTTTCATAAAAATCATCCCATCATAACATAATCCATATAAAACAAATGGATATCATTTCATCATAAGAAATTTAAACCATGTAAATCATTGATACATTATACTTGAAACATACACATATGAAATAATGTCATCTTAGATGGAAAATGGTTTTGATAAAACACTTGAAATGAATTCTTGAGGAAAATATCCTTTCTTCATCAAAATCATTTTCTTTTATAAAAATGCCATGGAATTTTAAAAGAAAATGATTTTGTTGAAAATATTCATGAAATCTTGTAGAGTAAGATTCCTGAAAATAAGGTGTTATGAAACTGTAAAAATCTGTTCATGCCGTATAAGTTAAAGAAAACATTCTCCTCGTACTTTTGTCGGAAAAGTAAAAAAGTTCCTCGTATGGTAAAAAAAATAAATATTCCTTTCATAACATGTGGTAAAAGACAAAAATGGATAAAAAGGAATTTAAACATACATGAAACCATTTTTAGAAAATAGATACATGGATGATAAATATAACCCCAGTAAATACTTACATATAAGTAATCTCGAATAAAAATGAGAATTGCAAAATTATCCCTTACCTTATGTCCAATTTCTTCCATATGTGTCTGAGACTCCTGTATAGTGGGTTTAAACATATTATTAACTTGTAAAAGAACCATAATAATATTTATGATATCATATATGATTCACTTACGGCTTTATATTACCCGTTCTTCTGTAAATTCCATGTTAAAGCAGTGTTTTGGGTAAAATCGTTTCATTTATCATTCGTGTTTTGACTTGTGATTATTAATATGATTACTTAGATCGTTATTACTTAATTACAGAATATAAAACATGATTTATATATAATATATATTCAGAATATACATATATATAATATAACGATAAATGGAAAGAAATACACTGTTCATGGAGACGGAAGGTCATACGTGCGCATGAACGTTGTTTTCGTTTCCTTATTGAATTGAATGAAATGAAGTAGATGACATACATATATATATACATAAATCCAGTAGCTTTATTATGTCATATATTTCATGATTACTTATTATATATACTTTATAATCATTCTTGAATTGTTAACATGGAAAATGAATCTCATCGCGTCGTGGAGATGGTATTCCGTACGTACGCACGAGCGATGATATAGTTCCCATATTTATTGAATGGAATTGGAGTGGATGATATAATATCTTAGAATCAGTATGATGTTATAATAACCATATATAGTTATTATTTACACCATAATACCCATCCAAGTAAGGTGGTGGTGGAAAAACAGATTACACCACAGCGTGGAGACGGTATTTCGTACGTATGCTCGCACGGTGATTTCGTTATCCATAGGATGGATAGAAGGTGAAATATGGTTGATTCATATTTATAATAACATATCAGTATATAATTAATACTGATGTTATTAATTTATAAAGAAACAACTAAATAAGAAGAAGTTGAAGAATAAGGAAACTTGAAAGAATCGGTAGAAGATATTACCTCTTCCTCAATGCACCTCCTTTAAAATTATTCTTAGGGTACTAGAGTTGGTCTTTTGGGAAGACCAGAACCTCTATGATATAATTAGAGAGGTTGAGAAGAGGAATTGGCATGGTTTGGCTAATATTCAATGCTCAAAAGGGTGTGAAGAGAAGAGGGAAGGGGTGCCCTTTTTATAAGGGAGGAGACGGGCACCTTAGGAAAAACTTAAAATATTATATTATAATAAAGTCATATTCGGTTTTTTAATAGCTCCAAATTGATTTATTTATAATCTAAGGTGGGTATGGGTCTAAAACCTCTCGAACAATAGGTTTTAGACAAGTTTAGGTTACTATTTTAACCTTATCATTTATATTTAACTCTAAGTTAAATAATTTAACTTTTACTGTGTCTTTTTGTTTTCTTATACTATATGGTAAATACACTTACTATAACAAGCCAAAAGAACCCCAAGTGGTTCATTATTAATATATATAACCTTATATAAGTCATTTTTCCGAACCTTATATTTTTAGGAATAGAATAGAAATTAATAATATAATATTTGTTTTAAAAACTATTTTATGTCAATTTTGACACTATTTGGTACTTGATTTTTGTGAAAATCATAACAGCATTATTAGTTCAAAAAAAGTTAATTAAATCAATACTAACATGTCATATTAACCTATAAAATTATTTGGATTCATAAAAAGTCTCAAATTACATTTATTTAGGTATTTATAACATCAATTATGTGAATATTTAATTAATAAGGTAATTACTGCATCATCATTGTGTCATAAATAAATTAAATTATTTAATGTCTAAAAATTAAAAATAAAATATGATTATGTAGGAAATATTTTTATATTTCTAATTAATATTTATAGTAGAATTTATCTTATGTGTAACCCTATATTAAAAATGTTTCATTTATTAAACTTTGATTTTAACTATTTTTACTCTTCTTTAAATAAAATAATAATAAATGTCCTAATCTAATCCAAGTGGACCTAAAGGGTAATATTTTATTCCTAAGGTTTGTTTTGGTCTAATTAAACTTATCCAATAGAATTAGGACGTGTGTTAGGATAATAGTAATATCATTTTTACCCTTAATTACCTTATTTACTTTTAACCGTGTTAAATAAAAGTAAAAAAGTAACTTTTCACCAAAAATTATTTTTATCTTATTGAACCACATTTTACTTATTGATATTAACCATGTCTCTCAGATTTTAAAAATTCCACTCACAAAAGTGGTAAAATTATGTTTTATGTAAATTTTCAAATTCTCTTAGGAGGTAGGTAAAAGACGGTCAAAAGTTCAATAAAATTTTTATATATCTAAAATTATTATAAAATGACTCCAATGAATTACATTGAACTTATATAGGTATTATGTATCAATTTTGACCTAGAATAAATTTAAATAAAATAAATAATTATTTAAATAAAAATTTTGGTTTTTAAATAGTAACCCAGTGTTTTCACTATTCATCAAAAATTGAAAGTTTTCAGAAAAATACCAAAAATTCACCCTAGGCTAATTTCAATATTCCTAATCCAAAAATGAAGTCCATTTCGAAAGATAAAATTTTAAAAAATTTAAAAATTGTGTATTACTATTCAAAACGGTTAGTTCATAATAATATTATAGTAATATATTGTTTAGTGAAACTCGGTATTGCGTACAACACACGCTATCGTAGAAGGTCGCGATTACGTGTAATGCAAGCCAAGTCAGGGATGCATGTAGTGCAAGATACTTTTGGTGTAGCATAAAATACAAGACATCAATGAAATTCAAAAGAATATTTTTCATAAAATCTCGGGGTGTTACATTCTACCCCCCTTAAAATGAATTTCACCCTCGAAATTCATCGGGGTTATAAATGGTTTACTACTCAAAAGTTTCCTTAATTTAAACACACGTCGTAAAAAGGAATACCAAAACATATCTTTAAAAACTAAAGTATGAAGTGTAACGGTTACTCAAATTAACTCATCATTGGGTTTCCACATAGGAGAACATAGGTGAAAATATATATATGGAAGAGAAATATAACCATCAAGTTCTGATAGAGAGTGGCAGAGAACATGGATATGAAAAATCCATCAATCACAAAGCCATAAATTTGTGATGATCTAAGGTTCCATCTGATTTATCAGGTATGAGGGTACTAGGACAACATTTTTAGTTTTCAAGATCATTCCCCTAATGCTGAAGAATTGTTGAATTAAAAGAAATATTTACTTGATTTTGGTAAAATCTCACCATTGTTCATGCCTTGAACAATTTCCACTTCATCTCTTAAAGAAATGAAGTTGAATTTGTCATTCATTAAGTGTTAGTAGATCATGCGATAGAATGATATGTCATTCCATTTGTTTCTATCGCAAAAATTTTAGCACAATTTATTAAATATAAATAAGTCCATCTATCTTGAGATTAATCATATATGGCTGCTAAAATGGACTTATACTTTATCTATCATAGCACTTAATAAAATAAAACTAATTTCTACTAACCAGGGACTTCATGTAGGCCAGTGGTATGCGAAAAAGGGTTGTCGTACTTCACTTGTGGGTTCGATTCCCACAGCCTTGTCCGAAGCGACAGGTTTTTGCTCGTCCTATGGGTTGTACTTTTTCTAAAACTATACTATTATAACATTCCAGAAATAATATCTAAAAACAAGTTCTATCCTTAAATAATACTATCTTATGTCCAACATAATCCATTCCAATCTTTAAGCTTATCCAAAATACATATGTCCAATCTCATAGTATAAAGAAAATGATTACTAGAGAGGTCATATACCAAGCATGTGAATACCATCATTTATCTCCCATATATCATAAGATATATCTTGTTGGTCATTAATAATGTATTCTTTTGAAACATGAATTACCATATAACCTTAACAAAAACATGAATGCTATCAAAAGTTAACTCATTCCACATACCAAAATCCCAAAATTTCTATATACTCAAACCATGATATCACTTTGTCCTTATATCAGTCATGAGCTCATGAATACTATCAAAATTTCATTTTCTCTTTATCCATTCATTATGCGCATATCATCTTCTTTCCAAAAATATCTGAATAACCTACCATGGTTACCATTACCATTCAACATATAATTTCAAATACTTTAGGAAAAACAATAGTGTAACAATCCTTAGATGTTTCTTTATTCCATAGTACCATTAAATTACCTATAAAACATAACTCTTGATGAACATACAATCATTCCACTCCCTTCTTAAACCATTGACCAAGATTCAACACTTCTTTCATCTCATATATCATATGTAGTCTCCTCATCATCATCCACATAAATACTACCCATATGACTATGCTGATTCTCTTCATGATATTTTCCCTTAGGTCATTGGTTTTCATAATGCCCAAAAATTCCACATTTAAAACGTCTAATCATTTTTGATGTCGTAGAAATACTATTATCCTTCTCCATGGTGTTAACTGAACCTTTTCCTTTGCACTTACTGTATTTGTGTCCTTATTTTATGCACCCAAACCATCTTATAGTTCCTTTGAAACATTCTCCTTGATGCCTCTTCCCACGTGATTTACATGAGAGAAATTGAACTTTCTTTCCTCTATGATCATCATGAAACTCTATATTTCTTTATTAGCTAAGTCGGAAAACTTACCAAAGTTGAGATTATTGATCATATTATGAGATTGTTGATTACGCATAATAATGATTTTTGGACTTCCAAATCCCGTTTCATTTGGTTACTCATGGAGAATATCATTCCATTTTCCATCATATCCTCCATTATCGTGAGTCTTCATGTTTCCAGCCATTTTCTAAAACCCAAAAAAGAATAGTGTGAGAGGCAAAAATCATGTTAGGGAAAACAACATAATAAAGGGGGAGTACCGTCAATATCTAACATCTTAGGTTTAATTATAATATCGTTACCGTAATTCTAGGACTATAACCTATATTTATACTTAACCTTAGAGACATCCCTAGACATACCTTAGAAATATATCTAGGGATCTCACTAATGTTCTCACATCCTAGTTTCCAAAAGTTGACTAAACCTTTCCTCTGATACCAACAGTAGATACCCAAATCTTGACGTACATGGACATTACATTACTTTTGCGGAATACTTAGTACATAACAAAAACAAACACCGAAGGACCATAATAGTTTAGTGTCTTTGGAAACTCAGAACATAATCTTCTAATCATGGTGAAATATCTTCAACATCTCCCATAAAGATCTTCCACTTTTTTTGTACCTATAACTTCTCTTTATATCCTGGGAAAAAGAAAACATATAAAGGGTGAGCTCAAATGCTCATTAAGGGTAAGCATGGATAAAATATAACAAACCATATACATTTTAACATAAAAACATGAACATAATGTTTAAACATCGAAATCTTGAGAAATGACATAAAACATGGCAGTACGTAAGGCATAGATCATAATGGAACATCAATCATGATAAAATAGCTTGGAAATAAAACTTGCAATTGTGGAAAAACATTAAGAACATGATATGATTTCCAAAGTATCCAAGGCATTTATGCCAAGACTATTTTAGTAGACAAAGTCCCTTTTTGAATCGAGTTCACTCCTCGTTCCAGTCCTGTAACACTAAACCAGATTAACTTACCATTTTAGCCATGTCTATCTCATGAGATATAAATTTTTACCCAATGCATTGGAGGGAGATATAGGTATCACCCATCTCATAATGAAATCATTCTTACGAGTTCCACAACATAAACATAAATCATCTATCATAACCCAAAGAATAAAATGGGTTTCATAAACATCATCCCATCATAACATAATCCATATAAAAAAAATGGATATCATTTCATCCTAAGAAAAGTGAAACCATGTAAATCATAGATACATTATACTTGAAACATACACATACAAAATAATATCATCTTAGATAGAAAATGGTTTTGATAAAACACTTGAAATGAATTCTTGAGGAAAATATCCTTTCTTCTTAAAAATCATTTTATTTTCTCAAAATTCCATGGAATTTTAAAAGAAAATGATTTTATTGAAAATAGACATGAAATCTTGTCAGGTAACCTTCATGAAAATAAGGTTTTATCAAACCGTAAAAATCTGTTCATGCCGTATAAGTTAAAGAAAACATTCTCTTCGTACTTTTTTCGGAAAAGTTAAAAAGTTACTCATATGGTAAAAAAAAGAAATATTCCTTTCATAACATGTTTTAAAAGTCAAAAATGGGTAAAAATGACTTTAAACATACATGAAACCATTTTTAGAAAACAGGTACATGGATGATAAATATAACCCCAGTAAATACTTACGTATAAGCAATCTCAATTAAAAATGAGATTTGAAAAATTATCCCTTACCTTATGTCCAATTTCTTACATATGTGTCTGAGAATACTGTATAGTGGGTTTAAAAATATAATTAACTTATAACAGAACCATAATAATATTTATGATATCATATATGATTCACTTACGGCTTTATATTACCCGTTCTTTTGAAAATTCCACGTTAAAGCAGCGTTTTTGGTAAAATCGTTTCATTTATCGTCCGTGTTTTGACTTGTAATTATTAATATGATTACTTAGATCAATATTACTTAATTATAGAATATAAAAAATGATTTATATATAATATATATTCAGAATATACATATATATAATATATAGATAAATGGAAAGAAATACACCGTTCAAGGAGACAGTAGGTCGTACGTACGCATGAACGTTGTTTTCTTTCCTTATTGCATTCAATGAAATTAAGTAGATAAAATACATATATATACACATAAATATAGTAGAATTATTATGTCATATATTTCATGATTACTTATTATATATACTTTATAATCATTCTTGAATTATTAACAAGGAAAATGAATCCCATCGCGTCGTGGAGACGGTAATCCGTACGTACATACGAGTGATGTTATCGTTCCCATATTTATTGAATGGAATTGGAGTGGATTATATAATATATTAGAATCATTATGATGTTACAATAACCATATATAGTTATTCTTTACACCATTATACCCATCCAAGTAAGGTGGTGGTGGAAAAACAGATTACACCACGGCGTGGAGACGGTATTCCGTACGTATGCACGCACGGTGATTTCATTTTCCGTAGGATGGATAGAAGGTGAAATAGGGTTGTTTAATATTTATAATAACATATCCGTATATAAGTAATACTTATGTTATTACTTTATAATGAAACAACTAAAGAAGAATAATTTGAAGAAGAAGGAAACTTGAAAGAATCGGTAGAAGAGATTACATGTTCCTCGACGCACCTCCTTTAAAATTCTTCTTAGGGCACTAGAGTTGGTCTTTTGAGAAGACCAGAACCTCTATGATATAACTAGAGAGTTTTATAAGAGTAATTGTCAGGGGTTTTCTGAGATTAAAGGCTCAAAATGGTGTGAAGAGAAGAGGTAATGGGTGCCCTTTTATAAGGGAGGAGAGGGGTACCTTAGGAAATACTTAAAATATTATTTTATAATAAAGTTATATTCGGTTTTTTAATTGGTCCAAATTGATTTATTTATAATCTAAGGTGGGGATGGGTCGAAATCCTCTCGACCAATAGGTTTTAGACAAGTTTAGGTTACTATTTTAACCTTATCATTTAGATTTAACTCCAAGTTAAATAATTTAACTTTTATCGTGTCTTTTTTTTCTTACACTATATGGTTAATAAACTTACTATAACAAGACAAACGAACCAAAAGTGGTTAATTATTAATATATATAACCTAATATGAGTAATTTGGCCGAACCTTGGATTTTTAAGAATAGAATAACAATTAATAATATAATATTTGTTTTAAAAACTATTTTATGTCAATTTTGACACTATTTCGTACTTGATTTTTGTGAAAATCATAACAGCATGATTATTTCGAAAAAAGTAAATTAAATTAATAATAACATGTCATATTAACCTATAAAATTATTTTAATTCATAGAAAGTCTCAAATTACATTTATTTGGGTATTTATAACATCAATTATGTTAATATTTCATTAATAAGGTAATCACTGCATCATCATTGTGTCATAAATAAATTAAATTATTTAATGTCTAAAAATTATAAATAAAATATGATTATTTAGGAAATATTTTTATCTTTATAATTAATATTTATAGTCGAATTTATCTTATGTATAACCCTATATTAAAAATGTTTTAGTTATTAAACTTTGATTTTAACTATTTTAACTCTTCTTTAAATAAAATAATAATAAATGTCCTAATTTAATCCAAGTGGACCTAAAGGGTAATATTTTATTCCTAAGGTTGTTTTTGGTCGAATTAAACTTATCCAATATAATTAGTACATGTGTTATGGTAATAGTAATATCATTTTTACCCTTAATTACCCTATTTACTTTTAACCGTGGTAAATAAAAGTAAAAAGTTATTATTCACCAAAAATTATTTTTATCTTATTGAACCACATTTTACTCTTTGATATTAACCGTGTATCTAGGATTTTCTAAATTCCACTCATAGAAGAGGTAAAATTATGTTTTATGTAAATTTTCAAATTCTCCTAGGAGGTAGGTAAAATAAAGTCAAAAGTTCAATAAAATTTTTATTTATCTAAAATTATTATAAAATGAATCAAATGAATTACATTGAACTTCTATAGGTATTATGTATCAATTTTTACCTAGAATAAATTTAAATAAAATAAATAATTATTTAAATAAAAAAGTCTGTTTTTTAATAGTAACCCAGTGTATTCACTATTCATCAAAAATTGAATGTTTTCAGAAAAATACCAAAAAATCACCCCAAGCTAATTTTGATATTCCGAATCCAAAAATGAAGTCCATTTCGAAATATAAAATTTATAAAATTTCAAAAAGTGGGTATTACTATTCATAATGGTTAGTTCATAATAATATTATAGTAATATCTCGTTTAGTGAAACTCGGTATTGCGTACAACACATGCTATCGTGGAAGGTCGTGATTGCGTGTAATGCAAGCCAAGTCAGGGATGCGTTTAGTGCAAGATCCTTTTGGTGTAGCGTACAACACAAGACATCAAAGAAATTAAAAAAAATATTTTTCATAAAATCTCGGGGTGTTACAATCTATGTGCCCTATTATGAGAAATCGTGTGGGCCATTTAAAACAGGCATGTGGTTTGTTTTCACGGTTTTTCAAACCATGTGGCTCTACCAAAGAAACCATGCGTATGGGTTTTTAATTAATCCTAATTTTGATTAAAAATTCAGGAACTCTCCTTTTAAGCCCATAATAGACCAGTATAACCCAAAAACAATTTCTACCATCCTTGTATCTCCCAATAAGATTTCATGGCCCCTCATATCCCTCCCGAAAGAGATTCAAAGCTTGAGGAATACCCTTCAATCTTCTCTTGGTATAGTTTCCTCATCCTGATCTCTATCTCATGTGATCTATCTTCTTCTCTCAGGGGTTATATGGATCCCCATGTTGGTTTGTGGATCTAATGACAAATTTTTTGGAACTAAACTTAGGTTTTATTCGTATATCCTTATTGTCATTGTTCTCCATTGGAGTTTTACATTTACGAGTTTGTGATTCAAGATCTATTGATCCTGAGGTAGGTAGTTCCATTAGGATTCCCAATTTATGTTGACCCTAATATTGACTTTTTTTAATATAAATTGTTTGAATTGAATTAAATTTCTCTGTTTTGATTAAATGTATTTCAATTTTTTTGTTGGAAAAACCCAATTCCATTGAATTGGGGTTTTTAAGAAAAATGGGTTGTTGGCATAAAATTGAAAAATCCCCAATTCCATTTAATTTGGGTGTGTTTATGGAAATTGGTGAGATTTAAATTGTTTAAATTTAATTGTGGAAATAATATTTAATCAAAAAAATTGGGAAACCATAGTTCTATTGAATTGTAGATTTTTTATTAAATTGATGGAATTTGTTTAATAATTAAATTTTTGAACTTAATTGGGAAACTGGATTGTGAAATTAAATGGTAAATTGATTTTAAATATGTATTTGTGAAAATTAATTAAAATGGTTTTGATAGAAACCTTAGGGTATTATCTTGGTTAAAAGGCATGTTTTTTATTAAAAACATAATATGGATTTTAAATGGAAAATTGGAATATTGGAAATGGAGAATGGGATGAATTGTATTTTAAGAATTCATGAAATAAATTTCAAATCATTTTTTTTACTAGATCACACGAAATCCTTAGGTAGTTAGTGAGTTATTTTGGATGACACTTTATGATTTATAATGTTCTAAAACATAATATTAACACATCGCACCCCTTAGGTTATGGTGATAAATCCTTTTTTTCCTGAGATCAAGGGACTTATGTATGTACTGCCATATCACCTTGAGTGTGGGGTCCCTATAGCTTTGAATTATCATACCTTCTTAGATATATGACCATGTCGCTCTCTTTATTGTATTTCAAATGAATATATTCCATTATTGTAAACTATTTTACATGCCTTGTGAATTTATATAAATTTGGTTATATAAAAGTGTTTATTTAAGAAATTTGTGAAAAGTTGCATTTTTTGTAAAGCCTTTGTGAAATTATTTTCCTCAATTAAAATATAAAACTTTTGTTTAAAATTATTTCCATAATTTTAAATGTAAAGAATGATTTTTTGAAATGTGATCTTTATATGTAAAATCTATTTATTTTAAAATTAGAATCATTAATTTGGTTAATTTTATATTGGAATATGTTCTGGAATCCTTGTTGATACCCTACTGGGCTTTTACCTCACACACTAGTTGTGCCTTCGGGTGTTTATAGATTATATCCTTCCAAGTTCAAGTAGGGGTAAAACATCTCATAGAGGTGGTTCTAACTATTGAACCATAGACTAGGTGAGTTGTGTCTGAGTTGGGACTTGGATGGTTTTTATTTCTATATATCTAGTACTTTCTTATGGTAATTGAGATTTTTTATGCATGTTTTATTTTTGGTACATTAATACCAGTGAAGTTTATTTTGTATTCATAATGTATTGTTTCTTTTTCTTCTGCAATTTTTTTGGGAAAATCATTCCCACTTTCATTTTTTATGATGTTAGGTACTAGTTTTCGACCCATGGGGATTGGGAATTCCCTTTAGGCTATACCAGGTATGGATTGGTTATTGGGTTTCCAGGGTACCTATTATGGTTCGTGATAAAGTGACATCAGAGGTTTGGGTTGAACTTCTTGCCTTGAAGTCAATATGCATTGTGAAATATTTTCGGGACTTAGGAGGTAGTTTTGATTGAGTGTCTAGTCATCTCTCGCTGTAATGAACCTTAAGTCACCAGGTGTAGTTAGAGAAATATTTAATAAGGATTAGTTCTCATGTTTTCCTTATTTTTATTGGGATAGAGTGAAACCCAAATCTTATTTGTTCTATCTTTTGTGATTAATTTTCTTTGCCTCTCTATTTGATTGTTAATATGGTGTTTTATTTGTTGTATGGTGATGTTGTGTAGAATCATGCATTCGAGAAGATGTGAGAAGTGGATCTCAAAGGAATATGATATTGAACCTCACTGATTGAATCCTCTTGTAGATCTAAATCTACTTTAGGTCATTTTGTGCATCATCCAAGCTCTGAGACAGGCACTAACTCTAGTTCTCATTCATGCTCCAACTGTGGAACCTCATAGGGAAGTTCTAAATATTTTTTATAAAGAGTTTTTTCACCAAAATATATCACCATCCAAAGGCGCAAATGATCCTCAATAGGATAATGAATGGTTGATCATGGTGAATATTTTTTTGGGTTCTTGGAAACACCTAATGAAATCAAAGTGAAGTGTTCCACCTTTTTTCTATAAAGACCAAGAAGGAGATAGTGGGACATTATGGTAACGGTGAAGAAGAATCAGGGATTATATTGGAAGGAATTCAAGGTTGTTTTCTCTGACTAGTTCTATCTGGATTCATTTTTTTCCAAGGACACATATTTTTTCAGACTTAAGAAGGCTGATAGGACCGTGATAGAGTATACAAACTATTTTTCTGAGATCATACATTTCACAACTAATATTGTATCGAATGATAAGATGAAGTCTCAAAGGTTCGAGTTGGGAATTCATAAGTATAGTTTTTGTGAGTTTTTCTTGTTGAATCTACCTTATTATACTGATTTGTTGGATAGAGAGCTAATGGATGAAATGGATCGAGCTAAAAAGATAGGGTTATCAAGAGTTTCTTTCTCTCCCAGTGGTAGCATGAGTTCCTTCAAGGGAAAATGTAAGCTTGATGATTCTCAAAAATATTTTTGATATCAGGTTCATTTTAGAGATCTTGTAGTACCTAGAAGAGGTCCTTTGATGTGCTACCAATGTGGAAATCCAGGAAATTCAAAGAGGGTTTGCACTGAGGAACTCAAGGTATGTGGTTCTTATGGACATTTAGGGTACTTAAAAAGATTCTTCCATATTTATTATACACTGTGTAGTGGAATGCGGTCTTTGGGTCCTCTTAAAACAATGGTGTAATTAGATTATACATGTGTAAAAGGGTTCCATCCACAAGCATCTAGAACAAAGTTTCTTCACGCAGTGGAAGAGCCTCCAAAGAAAGTAGATACGGGTTCAGTGACCATAAGAGGTACCATTACTATAGCATCATAATTAGAGACTACTCTATTTGATACTGTTTCATATCATTCATTTATTTTAACCCATATTTTTAGTCTTCTTAATCTTATAGTGAATCTGTTGTCTTATGTTATGGTTATTACTACACCCAGTGGTGTGTGTTGTGTCTTTTAAGGAAAATTGGACCCAAGGTCGAGCAGGTCTGAACCTTCTTTTATAGAGTTGGTGAAAGTAATATTATTGTTTTATTTTGAAATTTAGTAGGAATATTTGAGTGATGATATCCCTCATGTTTTCATGGAGTTTCCCGATGTGTTTCCTTCTGAATTCTATGGTTTTCCGCTGATAAGGGAGCTAGATTTTTCTATTGACTTAGTTCTTGGAATTCAACCAGTTTCTATTACCTCTTACCATATGGAACCAGCTAAAATGAAATATATGAAGTCCCAATTAGACAATCTCCTTGAGAAATGCTTCATATGACTGAGAGTGTCACCTTGGGCGGCAGCAGTTCTCTTTTCTAAGAAATATGATGGTTCACTTCTCTTATGTGTTGATTACTGAAGGATCAATCGGGAAATGGTAAAGAACAAGTATCTATTTCCATGGATCGATGATCTATTTGATCCATGAAAGGAGTGAAGTGATTATTAAATATTCATCTTCACTCTAGTTACCATCAGTTGAGTATAAAATAATCTAACATTTAGAAATCCATCTTTTGAATAAGGTACAACCATTATGAGTCCCTTGTTATGACTTTGGTATAACCAATGCTCCTGCAGTTTTTATGGTGTTAATGAATAAGATTTTACATGATTATCTTTATACCTTCATGGTAGTATTTTTGGATGGCATCCTTGTTTACTCTATGTTATAGTAGGATCTTGTTCATCATCTGAGAATAGTTTTGAGTTTATTGAGAAATCCTCAAATTTATGAAAATATTTTGAAGTGAAACTTTCATATTTACGAAGTAAAATTATTGATACACATGGTATTGGAACATGATATTTGATTTTATCCTAAGAAGGTAAAATCTGCTATAAAATGGTAAAAACCAAGAAATGTTTTTGAGATTTGGAGCTTCTTGGGTCTAGCTGCGTATTATCACCAGATTATTAAGGACTTCTCAAGGTTGGATTCTCCAATGAATATTATAACTCAGAAGGGGGTAAAGTTTGCTTGGAATGATAAATGATAGAGTTATTTGATGAGTTGAAATGTATTTTGACTACTTCTCTGGTGTTGACTCTTCCATAGTCCAGGTAGGGCTATGTGTTCTTCTATGATGCATTGAGTTCGGGTTTGAGATGTGTTCTTATGCAAGGTGATCATGTTGTTGCCTATACATCTCATCATATTAGGACACATGAGAATGATTATCCAACCCAAGACCTTGAACCTGCATCTATGATCCATTCTCTTAAGATTTAGTGGCATTACCTTTATGGAGAAAGGTTTACTATGTATTCAGACCACAAGATATTGATTTATATCTTCTCTCAAAATATTTTGAATCTCCACTAGAGACGATGGGTGGAATGCCTATATTCTTTCGATTTTGACATAACCTATACCTTGGGGAAATGTAACTCCATGCCCAATGCTTTTAATAGGAAACTTATGACCCATTTAGTGAACAAATCATTAGAAGAGTGGAATTTTATGGCTCTCTTTGCACAATTTCATATTGAAGTATGGAAATCAAGGACCGAGGTTTCCTTGGACAATGTTCAGCTGAAATCTGCTCTTCTTAAATTTATTCATTATGAACAATATCTTGATGATGAGTTCTATAGCATTAGAGACTCTCTTAATGGTGGGGTGGTCATGCTTGATTGGTCGTTCTCCAAAGAGGTCATTCTATGTATAACAACCCAGCCTTAAACATTTCCTAACAGAGCTATTTATACTAGATTTCAATTATTTACAATCCCAATGATATTTTCAGTTTATAGTTTTATAAATTTGGGGGAAAACTCATACATATCAACCCAGAAGCATACAGTGTGGGTACCATTAAAACAGTATCCATTTCTTCCAAAACATAAAATTTTTAACACAAAACAACAACATGATTTCCTTGAAAAAACATCATAACATTTAACATGAATTATTTATTTCCCTTACACATCCTAATAACCTATGAAAAAAATTAAAAACATGGGATGAGCATAAAAATCTTAGTAAGGGTTATAAAAAGAATGAAAGAAACCATCAGTCCATGAAAACTTATAATCATATGAAATCATTTTCACAAAGTCATACTTCTCACCCGTATATAATTACTTTGTCAAACATGATATTTACATAAAACATTATTGAACATATATAAAACCATAAAGGTATATTTTGGAATTACTTATAATGTAATCCTCACAACTACCTTGTTATTTTTAACCCTCACAGATACCTTACAATTTAACCCTCACAACTACCTTATGGTGTAACCATCGAAGTTACACTTGGAGTAACCATAAGTATGACCTCAAAATTACACATAACAAATGCATTGGAGGGAGATATAGGTCCCACCCTTCATCATAAAAATTCTCAAGAACCAGAACATAATCATAAAACATGAATAATTATTTAAAAACAATGATTTTGAATTATGTAAAATAGAATTTTTAAAGAGGATTTTTAAAGGAAAGTACCTTAAAAATATCATATAATTGAAGTGAGAATTAATATAATGAAATTATTATGTGTATACACTATAAATACACCTAATAAATCATAATATTACACAAATATTCTTTGTATTATAAAATTAAATAAGTATATGGTTAACCCAAATAATGGAAATTGGGTTAAGAATTCCCTTACCTCGGGTTCTTCTTACTTCAAACTTGTTTAAAACTTTTATATAATGGTTAAAAGAGTTTTATTAATATTTTAAATAAACAAATTAATGTTTATAACAACATATATGATCATTTTATAACATCATTCAACCCATTTATTAATAACATTTTGTTATTTCCATTGTTTTGGGTGTGTGCTTCACATGATTTCCATGGTTGGTTTGTAAAGAATTTTCTTGTTGAATGGAAGAAAAACCCCAAAAGTGGAATGAAATGGTGTTAATATGTTTCCATAATATTAAATGATTTTATAAATAATTTTTTTTATATGTTATGAGGATGAATCATTAGATAAATCTTTAGTGATACTCGTTTAGATCATTTTGGCAGTTCTTCGATTATCATGAACTTGTTTCATTATATACCTTTAATATTATGGATATAAGTTAATTATACAACATAAGAGAGGTCATAAAATACACTTTACAAACTTTTTTAACCATTAAAATGGTTTTACAATCAGTTTTGATGGAATGAAAGTAAATTTAAGACACATCGTCCATGATGTTGGTAAATTGACACATCACGGACAGTGTTTTTATTTTTAGAATAAGAGGAAGAGGAGAGAAAGAATGATGGTGAATTTTTCCATAAACATGATAAAAATAAAAAATATATATAATACTATATCTTTAATTCCTCTTGTATAGGGGGAGGAGAAGAGAGTATAAGAAAAGAAAACAATTGAAAACAAAACACAAGAAAATGAAAGAGGATTTTTACCTCTTGATCTCTTCTCCTTAAGATCCTCATTAAGGCCTTTGGTTTTGATCTTCTGGTGAGACTAGCAGGTCTTGGATGTGGGGAAGGTCCTTGTTAAGGGGATTGCAAATAATTTATAAGATTATCAAATCTTGATAGTTGTGAGATGAATAGGGGGTGAGGGTGGTATTTATAGGGGGGAGAGGATGGATTTACCATTATTTTAATCATTAGTTTAATATTTTCTATGAAGACTATGAATACTATTGATTTATTTGAACACAAATAGTAATTAGATAATATGAGTTTGAAAAAAGGGTGATTACATCAGCCATGATTCTTGGAATAATGTATTTAACTAATAATATATATACGATATATTACAGTATTTACTATTCATCAAAAAAAACAAGTTGGTTCTATTAGACTCCAAATAAGTTACTGATCACAACCGCAAATATCCATTTTTCAAAATTCAAAAAATAGAAGAAAAAAATTATATTTAAATTATATTTGATTACTATCTCCTTAAAACAATGATTCATTATGTAGAGATTTTGTGTTTTGTGCATTTTAATTTATTTTTAAAACCTTGGGGTTTTACATTCTCCCCACCTTCTGTAAATTGAATCCTCATAATTTTATTTACTTAATAAACAAGTGAGGGTACCTTTACCTCATATAATTTTCAGATTCCCATGTTTCTTCTTTATCCATTTGGTTTCTCCACAAAACCTTTATCTAGTTGATTACCTTATTCCGTAATACTTGTTATCTTCGATCAAGAATCTAAACAAGTTTATCTTTATAAGAAAGTTTATCTTCTAGCTGAACTAATTATAGGATAAAACATGAGATGAATATGGCGTATACTTTCTCAACATAAAGACATGAAAAAAATTGTGAACCTAAGATAAACGTAGAGGCAAATCTATTCAATGGGAAACCGATCCAACTTTCTCTAAGATTTCATAAGGTCTATTGAACTGTGGACTTAGCTTTCTTTTATTAGAAAAATTAATAACACGTTTCCATGGTGATGTTATAAAAAAACATGATCACCTACCTTGAAAGAAAACTCTTTCCTCTTATTTTCTTCATAACTTTTCTACCTGATCTAATCTATCCTCATGTGTTGATGGATCGTCTTCACTTTCTCAGCAATTTCCTTTACTAATTCTGGTCCCATCAACTTCTTTTCCATAACTTCATCCCAAAATGATGGATTTCGACATCGCTTCCCATATAATGCCTCAAAATGTTCCATATGTATACTGGAATGAAAATTGTTATAATAAAAAAAATCAACTAAAGAAATATGTTGATCCCAACATCCCTTGTAATCCATTGAACAATTTCGAAGCATATCCTCCAAATTCTGAATCGTATGTTCTAATTGCCCATATGATTGAGGATGAAAAGATATAATGAAATTTAATTATATTCCGAATGACTTCTTAAGACCTTTACAAAAGTTATAAGTAAACCTAGGATCACAGTAAGACAATGGAAAGAGAAAATCCACGTAACCTGATAATATCTTTGAGGTACAGTCGAGAAAGCTGATCCAAATATATAATATCTTGAATAGGAAGTAAATGAACATATTTAGTCAGTCGATCAAAAATAACCCATATTTCATTATTACATCAATAAGTATTTGGTGTTTCCACAATGAATCCCACGGATATATTTTTTCATTTGCACTCTGGCATTGGTAAAGGCTGAAGCATCCCCTTCAGTAAATACCGCTCTGTTTTGACATGTTGACCTATCAAACATTTCATAGTAAAATATGAAATATATTTTTTAGTTCCATCCCACCAGTAATAATCCCAAAGGTCTCTGTACATATTTTTGCTACTTGGATGAATTGAAAACAGGGAACTATGAGCTTTGCACAACAATTCCTTCTTCAGTTGGAAAACACAAGGCACACACAATATTTTTCCAAATCTCAAAACATAAACTTTTTCAATGTTAAATTATGGAAACTTGCCCATTTTAACCAATTATACATTTTTATGTAACACCCCATATATCTTCTTTTCTTTCTTAATTCTGTCTAACAAAGATGACTGCACTAAAACCTGAAACAAAATAGAGGAATTTCTTACACCAACAACTTCCAAGCCAAAATTCATCAAATTGTTAATCAATGGATCTTATTCCATCCATAACATAGTTAATAATTCAAGATGTTTTCGACTCAAGTCATATGCCACTTTATTTTCTTTTCTAGGATGGTAAATTATTATGAAAACATAATTTTTTATCAATTCAAGCCATCTTCTCTGCCTCATACTTAATTCCTTTTTAGTGAATATATACTTTAGACTTTTGTGGTTAGTATATATTTCATATTTGGCTCCGTATAAATGATGCCTACAAATTTTCAAAGAAAAAATCATATATTATAATTCTAAATCATGTGTGAGATAATTTGACTCATGAGGATTTAGTTTTCTTGAAGTATAAGCAATTACCTGATCATTCTACAGCAGAAAACAACCAAGTCCCTTTAACGAAGCATCACTATAGATAAAAAAACTAACCATTTATCGAAGGTAGGGTCATAACTATAGCATTCACCAATCTTCTATTTAATTCCTAAAAACAATCATCACATTCTTTTGTCTAGATGAATTTAACTCCTTTTAGAGGTAACTTAGTCAATGGACTAGATAATCGTGCAATTTTTTCAAAAGTTTTCAAAAACCTCTGCTAATAGCTTACCAAACCAAGAAAACTATGAATATAAGTTATATTTGTGGGTATTTTCCATTATTTAACAACTTTTGTTTTAAAATAATCAATAGTTATGCCATATTTAGAAACAATGTTACCCAAGAAAGAAATTTATTGCAACCAAAATTCACACTTACTGAATTTTCTATACAGGTTTTTTTCATTGATAGTTTTCAAAACAATCCTAAGATATTTTTCATGCTCCTCTTTACTTTTAGAATATGCTAGAATTTCATTTATAAACACAACCACAAAATTATACAAGAACTCATGAAATATTCAATTCATAAGATCCATGAATATAGTAGGTTCATTAGTTAACCCAAATGGCATAACAACAAATTCATAATGACCAAATCTAGTTCAAAAATATATTTTTGTAATTTCATCCTCTTTCACCTTCAGATGATGGTACCTGGAACTCAAGTCAATATTGGAAAAATACTAATCTTCATAGAGCTGATCAAACAAATCATTGATGTGAGGAAAAGGATACTTATTCTTAACAATAATGTTATTCAAAGATCTATAATAAATGAAATTTCTCAGGGAACCATATTTATTTTTAACAAACAAAATAGGAGCTCTTCATGGTGAAATGCTGGGATGAATGAATCCTTTATCAAGAAACTCATCTAACTAATTTTTCAATTCAAGAAGTTCTATTTGATCCATTTGATAAAAGGTATTTAAAATTAGCTAAGCATAAAGAACTAATTAAATTATGAATTCAACTTCCTGATCAGGTATAACACTAGTTAACTCATTATGAAAAACATCAAGGTGTTCATTTACCACTAAAATATCATTCATATGAACAGTTCCCTTGTTTTCAACAATATTGGTAAGATAACTTTCATTTCCATATTTCAACAGTTTCTCAGTTTTTTGATATTTTATCAATTGTATGGGTTCATTGTTATATACAAATTGAAACTCTTTTTGAAAAACAACTTATTTAGCTTTACAATCAATATTATCATGATAACCATAAATTCAATCCATACCCATAATGACATCAACTCTACTAAGTAAAAAACAACAAAGTTTGCAGGTAATGTATTTCCAAAGATAAAAATAAGAATATTCTTAAAATTAATTTTTCTATAACATTTCACCCTTTTGTTTTAACAATAATTTCTGGTCTCATTTTCTGAGATGATATTTCCAATTTACCAGGAAATTTCTCAAAAATAAAGAAATGTATATACCCCGTATCAAACAAGACTTAATCAAAATTTGAGTAAACAAACAAATTACCTGACACCACTTCATTGGATAGACCAAAATCTGCTAACGTAGTTGCAAATGATCTCACTGCACCTTTCTGCTTATAGTCTGGCTACTTTCCATCACTCAGATCTTTCTTTGGGTAGACATTCTCATAATGCACCATCTCACCACATTTGAAACACATTACAGTTTTCTTATCAGATTAACTTTATAATCATTTTAATTACAATCTTGGGACATATGTTGAAACTTACCACATCAAAAACACTTCACAGTTTTTTGAAGGAATTCCCTAGGGTGCTTTTTACCATATTTTCACAAACTCGAAAATGAAATTTCTTATCATCAGATTTCTTTGATTGATTCTTACCCATTGCTTTCCATCTAGACCTCTTCTTCTCTTTATTCTCAAAGTTCATGTGATCATTAGAGAACTCCATTTCTACCCTCTCATCGCATTATAAAAGTTTCTCATAAATTTTTAATTCTCAATTGGTCAATACCCTTTGATATCTTGACTTCAATCCTGAGTAAAAACAGTTGATTTTTCTATTAAGATCTAGAATAAGATTTGGAGAATACCTTTCTAGTCAGGTGAAGTTTTCTTCACATACAACCACTGAATCTTCCACGTTTTTACTCAATTTATGTATTTTATTCTCTGTCCTAATTCAAACCACCTTAGTAAAATATTTTTCAAGGAAAATAAATTTAAATTCATCCTACTCTAAGGCTTAAATATCCTCTTTATCCCTGATATTCTTGACTATTTACTACCACTGATCAGCTTTACCTTCAAAAAAATAAATGAAAAGACTAACCTTTTTATTATCTAAACATCCCATAAAATCAAATATCTTTTCAAGGGATATAATCCATCCCTTATCCACTACTGGGTAAAAAGATCCACTCAAAGCAAGAAGGTGTTACCTCATAAAATATTCCACTATCATCTTTTTTCCTTTGTGGTAGATCTAGTTTTTATCTTGCATGGATTCCACCACCATTTATTTCCTATATCAGCTAATCCATTACTATCATAAACTGCTCTATTCCAATTCCCACCATTCTCGGTTGAGGATTCAGAAATATATCAGCCTCTCGGTTCCTTCTAACTTCAACTTCCTTATTTCTTTAGTGGAAAACAATTCTGGACAGACATATCTTAGATGAAGAAACATGGTAATATTTAGATGCTAGATATTTCAACATAAACATATGGTAAAAATAATTTATAGTATTCAGTTAACATTATCCTAACCCTTAAAGTTATCGAAACTGTGCTCTGATACCAACTATAAGGACCCAGCCTTAAACATTTCTTAACCTAGGTATTTAAACTATATTTTACTTATTTATAAAAAAAAAATATTTTCAGTTTATAGTTTTATAATGTTAGTAAAAAACTCATACATATCAACCCACAAGCATACAAAGTGGTTACCATGAAAACAGTGTCTATTTCTTCCAAAACATAATTTTTTAACACAAAACAACAACATGATTTCTTTGAAAAAACATCATAACATTTAACTTGACTTCTTTATTTATCTTACACATCCTTATAACCTATGAAAATAAATTAAAAACATAGGATGAGCATAAAAAAATCATTAAGAGATATAAATAAAATAAAATAAACCATTAGTCCATGAAAAATTATAAGCATATGAAATTATTTTCATGAAGACATACTTCTCACCCTTATATACTTACTTTGTGAAACATGATATTTTCATAAAAAAATTATTGGACATATATAAAACCATAAAGGTATATTTGGTAATTACTTACTTATATTTTAACCCTCATGGATACCTTATAATTTTTAACCCTCATGGATACCTTACAATGTAACCCACACGGCTACCTTATGGTGTAACTATCGTAGTTACACTTGGAGTAACCATATTGATGACCTCAAATATATACATACCCAATGCATTGAAGGGATATATATGTCCCAACCTTCATTATAAAAAATTCCCAATAACTAGAATGTAATCATAAAACATGAATAATTTCTTAAAACATTGCTTTTGAATTTTGTAAAATATAATTTTAAAAGAGGATTTTTAAACAAAAGTCCCTTAAAAATATCATATAATTGAAGTAAGAATTAATATAATGAAAGTATTTTGTGTATACACTATAAATAAACATAATAAATCATAATATTACACAAATAATCTTGGTGGAATATAATTAAATAAGTAGAAGGTTAACCTAATGAATGGAAATTGGGTTAAGAATTCCCTTACCTCATGTTCGTCTTACTTCAAACTAGTTTAAATATCATGTATAATTGTTAAAAGAGTGTTATTAATATTTTTAATAAAAATATTCATGTTTATAAAAACTTATATAATCATTTTATAACATCATTTTACCCATTTATTAATAACATTTGGTTATTTCCATTGTATCGGGTGCGTGCTTCACATGATTTCCATGGTTGGTTCGTAAAGCATTTTCTTATCAGATGGAATAGAAACTATATAAGTGAAATTTAATTGTGTTAATATATTTCTATAATAATAAAAGATTCCATCAATAATTTTTTTTATATGGCATGAGTATGAATCATTAGTGATACTCATTTAGATTATTTTGGCGGTTCTTCAATTATCACGAACTTGTTTCATCATATACCTATAATATTTTGCATATAAGTTAATTCCATAACATTACAAAGGTTATAAAATATACTTTAAAAAATTAACCATTAAAATGGTTTTACAATCAGTTTTGAAGGAAGTAAAGGAAATTAATGAGACTTCGTCCACGATGTCGTTAAATCGACACATCACGAACGGTGTTTTTATTTTTAGAATAATAGGAAGAGGGGAGGAATAATGGTGATGAATTTTTTCATAAACATGATAAAAATCTATCATATATATAATAATAAAGATTTCATGCTTCTTGGATAAGGGTAGGATAATATTTTATAAGAAAAGAAAATAATTGAAAAGAAAACACAAGAAAAGGAAAGCGGATTTTTTCCTCTTGATCTCTTCTCCTTGAGATCCTCCTTAAGGATTTTTGTTTTGGCCTTTCAGTGAGACCAGAAGGTATTGAATGTAGGGAAGCGCCTTGGGAAGGGTATTGGGTAGAATTTAAACAATTCTAAAATCTTGAGAGGTGTGAGAGGAAGAGGGGGTGAGGGTGGTATTTATAGTGGAGGAGAAGAGGGCTTTACCATTATTTTAATCATTAGTTTAATATTTTTACTCAAGACTATGAATAGTCTTGATTCATGTGACCCCAAATAGTAATTATAGAATGTGAGTTCTAAATAAGGGTGTTTACATCATCCATGATGTTAGGAATAATGTATTTAACTGATAATTTATATATATAATATATTAATATATTTTACTATTCATCAAAAAAACAAGTTCGTTATATCAGACTCCAAATAAGTTACTGATCACAACTGTAGATGTCCATTTTTCAAAATTCAAATCATAGAAGTAGAAAAATTATGTTCAACTGCTAGTTTGATACTATATATTTAATAAAAAGTTTCATTATGTAGAGATTTAGTGTTTCATGCATTTCAATTTATTTTTAAAACCTTTGGGTGTTACACTATGATTTCAAAACTATTTTGTTGTACTGTTAGAGGAAATGAAGTGTGTTATGAGATATTACCATAACCCCTAATGGGATATAAACCTAGGGACTACTAATATGTTCTATTACATGTGGTGGTAGTTTTGGTGTCTAGGTATAAGGTGGTGCAACGTTGAGTTTGTCACTCATTGCTATATGTGCCATTAGGTGAAGGTCGAGCCCCATAAACCTTCAGGTTTGCTTCATCCACTTCCAGTAACTACTTAAAAATGGGATGAGATCTATATAAAAATTATGGTTGGATTGTTTCATACCCAAATAAATAATAATTTTATATGGGTTTTGATCGATAGGATGACCAAGTCGGCTCACTTTATACCCATTCATGATACAGCCAAATTTGAGGAGTTGTGAAATCTCTCTGTGAAAGTGATTGTTTTGTTGCATGGAGTTATATATGTAATAGTATCTAATAGGGATCCTAGGTTGACTTATCATTTTTTATGTGGCCTTTAGAAGTCAGTGGGATCTCACATCCATTTGATTTCAACATACCATCGGCAGTCATATGGCTAGACAGAAAGAGTTATACAGATTATTGACGATATGATTCACGCTTGTGTTCTCAACTTTGGTTGGGCTTGGGATTATCATTTTGGGATTTTTGTGTTTGATTATAAAAATATTTACCATTCCAAAATAAAAATGGATAATTTTGATGCCTTGTATGGTCAGCCTTATAAATCTCTATTATGTTGGTCAGAGATTGGTGAAAGTTCCTTGGTTGGACCAAGTTTAGTACAAGAGACAACAATAAAGATTTAGTTGATTCGTCAGAAAATGTTGACAAAATAGAGCCGATATAAGTCTTATGAATATCGTCATCACATGACATTGGAATTATGAGTTGGTGATAATGTTTTCTTGAATGTTTTACCTTGGTTGGGTCATTGACGGCTTGGGAAGCATAGGAAACTTGATCCTCATTTTGTGGGGTATTTCAAGGTTGTTGATAATGTGGGGAATGTTACTTACTATTTATCACTTCAACCACAACTAATTTTAATATATAACATGATCCATGTATCTTAGTTATGAATGTATCTATCTGATCTATCTCATGTTTTGAGTTGGCATGATCTTGAAGTTGAACCTGAATTATCTATGACTGAACAGTCAATCAGGATAGTTGATTCTGAAACCATGGAATTCATGGTAGGATGAAACCTTTGGTTTATGTGATATGGAAGCATAGTTTTTATAATCATGGAATTTGTGAGAGGGATTCACTAATGAGAGAGTAGTTGTCTCATATTTTTTGCACGGAAGCTTCTTTTTTGGATTTCTAGGGATATAAATTTGCTATGGTGGGGAGATTTTAACATTCGGTTACTATTTTCAAGTATTCTTAAACTCCTATTTTTATTAAATTTGGTCGGGTTTTGATTGGGATTGTTTTAGGTTTAATTTTTTAGAGTTTTGAAAATTCTAGTCTTGTGAACAGTTGGCGCATGGTTTTTCCAAACCGTAAGCTCTATTAGAGAAAACTGTGCAACCCAAGGTAGTGGGTTTTTGCATAGTTGGTGCATGGTTAGTCAAGTCGTGCACCCTCTTATGAAAAATAATATGGACCATTTAAAATAGGTTCATAATTATTCTGCATAGTTTTTCAAACTGTGTGGCTCATCCTAGGAAACTGTGCATATAGGTTTTTAATTAATCCGTATTTTGATTAAAAATTCCCACCCCCCCCCCCCCCTTAGGCCCCTAACATACTAATATGGCCCAAAAAATTCTCCATTACTTGGAGCTCTTAAGAATAGTTTTTGGCACCTAAGATTCCTCCCGAAAGTGATTTAAATCTTGAGTATCGCCCTTCGATATTCTCTCAGCTAGTTTCCTCATCCTGATCTCTATCTCCTACGTTCTTTATACTACTATATAAGGTTCAATGGATCCCCATGTTGATTTAGGGATCTAATTCCCAATTTTTTGGATCTAAACCTAGTTTTGATTTATTGATCCTTGTTTCCATTTTTCTCTATTGGAGTTTTCTGTTTAGAGCTTTGTTATTCGAGATTCGTTGATCCTAAGATAGGTTGTTCTATCATGATGCCCAATTTATGTTAAACCTAGAATTTCTTTATTAAATTTAAATTTTTTGAATGAAATGAAATTTATTTCTTTTGATTAAATTTCTTTCAATTTTTTTTGGAAAAATACAATTCCCCTAATTAGGGTTTTTAAGGAAAATGGGTTTTTGACATGAAATTGGAAATCCCCCAATTCTATTAAATTGGGGTGTGTTTATGGAAATTGGTGAGATTTAAATTATTCCAATTAAATTTTTGAACTAAATTGTGGAAATAAGATTTGACGAAAAATTGTGAAAAACCCCCATTCCATTGAATTGGGGGTTTGTTATGAAATTGATGGAATTTATTTTAAAATTAAAGTATTGAATTTAATTTATAAATTACATTGTGAAATTAAATATTGAATTGATTTCAAATCCCTATTTGTGAAAATGTATTAAAATGGTTTTGATAGAAACCTTACGGTTTTATCATGGTGAAAAGGAATATTTTTTTATAAAAAAAACCCATTATGGTTTTTAAGTGGAAAATTGAAATATTTGAAATGGAGAATAGGATGAATTTTGTTTTAATAATTCTTTAAATAAATTCCCTATCATTGTTTTGTACCAAAGAACATGAAATCCTTAGGTAGTTAGTGAGTTATTTTGATGGAACTTTACAATTTAAAATATTCTAAAACATAATATCATCACATCACATCCCTTAGGCAATGGTGATGAGTAAACTTTGTCTCAAGTTCAAGGGACTTATGTACATATTGTTGTATTGCCTTGAGTTTGGGGTCCCTATAGATTAGAACTATCATTCCTTCTTAGGAATATGACGAAGTTACACATTTTTTTCTATTTTGAATGAATTTATGCCATTATTTTAACTATTTTAAATTCCTTTTGAATTTATATAAGCTATTTTATATAAAATTGTTTATTTAAGCAATTTGTGAAAATTTCCCTTACTTTAAAGAACCATTTTTGAAATTATTTTCATCAATTAAAATGTGAATCTTTTTTTTAAAAGTATTTCCATCATTTTAAATCTAAATCTTGTTTTTTTGAAATGTGCTCTTTATATGCCAAGCCTGTTTGTTTTAAATTTGAAAGCACTTATTTGGTTAATTTGATATTGACATCTGTTATGGAATCATTGGTGAGACCCTACTTGGATTTTATCTCGTGTTATACTTTTTCCTTCAGGTGTTTTTAGATTACCTCCTTCCTGGTTTGAGTAGGGGTAAAGCATCTCTTGGAGGAGGTTCTATCTATTCACCCATGTACTTGGTGATTTGTGTCTGGATTGGGACATGGGTTGTTTTTCTTCTTATATTAATAGTATTTTCTTGTAGTACTTGGGCTTGTTTATGATTTTTGGATTTTTGGTACACTCTTCCCAGTGGGTCTTATTTTGTATGCATATTTTATTATTTATCTTTTTGCCACAATTTTTGTGGAAAAATATTTCTCACTTTCATTTTATATGATGTCAAGTGCTAGTCGCTGACCCATGGGGATTGAGAATTCCCTTTGGACTATGTCAAGGCCGACTTGGTTATCAGGTTACCAGGGTACCCGGGCTGGTTCATGAAAATACTTAATATCAAGTCATCTATATTTAATGTTTTCAATATGATTATGTGATAGATATCAAGAAAATCCAAAATATTCCCACCATAATGTTGTAAATTTAATTACTCGCTATCTTAAGGGAACTATGGATTTAGTTTTATTTTTCTCTTCTTGCAATGGTTTTGATTAAAAATAATTGGATTCTGTATTTGGTGGATGTATAATTGATAGAAAAAGTTATTATGAAACTTTTCATTTTTAGAGAAGATTTATTTTCTTGGTCTTGTAGGAAACAATACTCAGTATCACTTTCCACTGCTGAAGATAATTATACGGTAGTTAGAAGTTGTAGTGATCAATTTTTGTGGATGGAACACACACTCACTGACTATGGAATGAGTTTTAGAAAAACTAAAATATTTTGTGATAACACAAGGGTCATTTTTTTAAGTAAAACCACAATACATCACTCACAACCAATGAACATAGATATAAGACACTATTTCTATAGAGATCACACACAAAAAGAAGATATCATATTATAATTTATCAGAATGCGAGAACAACTTGTAGATATTATTACAAAATACCTTAGTTTTGATAAATTTTAATATATTAAAAAGAATCTAGGAATTATCAACATAAAATGATCATTAATATCTAATTCATGTTTTTCTATCTCTTTATATTAATGAACTTCTTCTCAAATGGGGGGTATATATCTTGCAGTTTTCTGAAAACTTTTTTTTCTAATTTTTTTTTATTTTCTAAAAACATCAGTTTTATAAAATTTATGTTTTATAAAAATTTTCATTTTAAAAAAACTTTTTTTATTTACCTTTTATATTTTAAGAAACAAATTTTTTATAAAAATTCATCTGGAATTAAAAAAACTAAAAGTTTCTAGAGTCAATTTTTTTTAACTAAATGTTTTTTTGACAAAAAAATTATTACTAAATTTTATAGAAAATATTTTTTCTATAAATATTATCTAATTCAATTACTTTTATAAAAAAATAAGAACAATTTAATGGATAATACTTTCATCCCAAGATTACATTTCTACTCTTAGAGGTATTCTTCTAATATTTTAATTTATGAAATTATCCATTAGTTTTTATTTTCTATTTTATTTTACATATTCTTTACTTTTAAAAAAACTTTTCAATCGCTATAAATATAAATTTTTTTGTAATAGAAAATTACTTTACTCTAATAATATAATTTTTAATAAAAAACATTAAGAGTTTAGGATATTTATTAAAACATTCTAGGATGAATCTCAGCCATCAGACCAGAATAGAGTTCTAAATCTAACCTATTAGTTTTTTTGAAGATGAAGTGTCACCCCCAAGCCCATATATAAGGAGTGTGCCACCCTTGTCCCGCATCAGTTTTTCAGATTCGTTTTATCAACCCTCAACTCTCTATTTATTTATCAGTCCAGAATTTTGGAATTCTTCTGATCAAATTCTTCACTTCGATTTTTTGAATCAGTTTTAGTAAGATGGATTTAGTTTATGATTTTTAAAAGCATAAAGTGGTAAAGGAAAGGTTAATCAAGAATTCATGATATGAAAATTATGATTCAATTTGGAAAATAGTTACTAAAATTTAAGGATGGGAAAGATCTGTGTAGATAAATATGATTTCAATTCTCATTTTTTGAAAATAATTTTATAATTATATTCTACCATAGAATTCAAAATTAAAGATTATTTTGATGTTATTATTTTTCATTTATTTAGATAAAGTTGTAAACTAAATATTTAACAAGTTTTTTATTTATTTTATGTGAAATTGGAAGGAGATGTGTATCTTCCATCACATAATATTTCATATAATCTTAACAATTTTGAAAAGTAAAAATATGAATCATTTTATTCACATATTATTAAAACGTTATAAAAGTATTTAACCACACTCTAAACACCATATTAGTTTCCTTATAGATGAAAGGATATTTTATACTAAGAAAATGTAATAAGGATGCACTTAAATTTCTTAACATCTTAATTTTATATTTCTTTGTCAATATGAGGTAGATAAAATTGGTTAATTTTGTATTCCTTTAGATGGAAACTAAGAAAACATCTATGAAGTCGTGGATTATTATATTCCCATGTTTTGTAAATAAGATTTTGGTAAACTATATAGAAGTTTTTTAGTTTAAGAATAAATCATATATAGTTAGAGAATGGTTTTAAATTATTAGAGAGGAAACCACGGTGATAATGAAGTTAGTTTTCAATCAAAAGTTGAAAAACATTATAAAGAAATCAGTAAGGCTGCATCTGATAAATAATTTGTTAAAGAGAAAAAAATGGTTCTAGAAAAATAAAATTCATAATATTATCCTAATAAGCATTAGAATAAAGAAGAATATATGTCTAATGAGTAATTTAATAAATTTATGGCTAATAAATCTCAAAAAAACCATGGGATCCTAGTTTTAGACTTGATAAAGCTAAGGATTTAGATATGATGATGAAGACAATAGATGTAATTGAATAAGAATAGAAGAAGAAGAATAAGAAAATGTTTGATGAAGTGATGGTGATGGAAAAATTTATGAAAGGTGTATAACAAGAATCATCCAATCAAACTATATCACTTTCACTGCTATCAGTAGTTCAATCTATTCTACGTTTTAGAATATTTTTTGCTACTGATTTAGAGTTTATTAAAACAACAGTTATTTCAATTGTTGTTGTAATAGGAAAGGGTAAATAAGTTGAACTTGAATCCCAAGTAGAAAATTTAGTCCATAAAATGGTTCCAAAATCTGTTGAGAATTCATCTAAGAATAAAGTACATTGATCTATTCAAAATATTGGAAAATGTGTTTTAATAAATGTGAGGCAATTATAGAAAGAACTAGAAGAAGAATAGAAGGAGGAGGAGGAGGAGGAGGAAAAAAAGGAAGGAGAAAAATATTTATAATTATATTCATCATCCACTTCTTTATCAACTCAGTCTGATAAGAACCAAGTTCTATACATTTATGTGGACAGAAATTCATTATCACATGAAGAAGAATAAGCTCAAAACTCCCATACAAAAAATATTGGACAAGATAGAGACTGATAGATAATTTTATATAATGAAAGTTTTAGAGGATAAAAATGTTTAAGGAAAGAAAAATAATGATGTTAGGACTTCTCAAAAACATATTTTAGAAACATTATTTGAATAATCATATACATCAATCACTGAAGAAAAGAATAAAATAGATTGTATTTTTTATTCTTTGAAACAAATAATAGATTCAATGCCATTTCTTCCAAACATTAAATCCTAATGAAAGAAGCTCCAAAATAGTTTAAATGAGAAATCAAAGTCACTAAAGTTGTTCATTGAATCAGATATTCAGAATAAGTCTAGAAAAAAGTATTTCAAAAAATAAGTCAAATTCATAGAAAATAACTTTCAATCAAAATGGATAAATGGTCAAGGCAAGTAGATGGTGACTTGAAAGAACATGATGAACAATTTCTAGAGGTCAATCAAGTTTCTATTGACATAGATGATTTCTCTAAGAAGTTATATCCAGATGTCTCTGATAAGTTAAAATTCATGGAATAGTTTAAAGATATATCATACTCTTAGTATCATGAAATCTATGTTATAAAATAAGACATTCAAATTTTTAAAGATAAGAATTCAAGGATCTAAACTTTTGAATAGTACTTCATAAGGATAAAGGAGAAAAATAAGAATATAATTTTTCTTAAAGAGGATATTATCGGTTTAAAGGAATAAAATTGGAGGTTTGTATTCATTTAAGATAATATATCCAAGCATGAATTTTTATAAGAATAATCCGAGAAAAACCAGGAGGATTTGAATAAGATAAAAGCAATAGTCAAAAATTTGTACAATAAAGAATGGATTTGTCCTAAAATCTTAAATGTACTTATTCCAATCAAACATTAAATGAAATATAGTTTGAATTATTTATTCTCCAAATAATTTTTACTCTAATGCTTTCTGATTCTACTTGGATGAATTTTCTTTCTTTTAATAGTGGATTAATAATTATTTAAATATAATTGTTTCATATTATATTTTCTAAAATTTCATAAAAATATATTAATTTTCCTATTACTTTTTTCAAATCACAAATGGGGTTAAATAATACAAGGGAGGGGGATAATCCAAAGTAATAATTTTTTATATCAGATCAAGAATGATGAATAAAAATAAGTTATCAACACAAGTGGAGTTAAGATAAGTAAAGGGAAGATATTTCTTATGAAAAATTTATTTTATGTTCTTAAATATGAAAAGGGTTATAAATTTTTCAAAGTTAATAATTTTTTTAAGTGTTGTGTTTTTTTATTTCCAAAAGGGGGATATTGTTGAGTCAAAATTTTATACTTTCTAGCTTTCCTTTACTTAGTTTTGAAAATCACAAACACTTTCTTAAAGACCTTATTTTACTAACTTTAGATATCTAAAGTGTTTTAGAATTTTTTCTTTAGAAATCATACTTTTCTACTGAATGTATAAATAGTTTCTAAGTAAATGAATATAAAATATATATTCTTTAATTCAATCCATTTGACTTGCTAAGATTCTGGTCTGTTAGACTGACTAGTGTTCTTTCTATTGAATTGACTAATGTTCTATCCATCGAACTGAAAAAAGTCATATTCATTAGACTAACTGAACTTCATATCCATCAGACTGATCAGAGTTTAGTTAATTGGATTGACAATATTTAATTCCATCATATTGACTGGTGTTTATAAGCAGAGTTTTGAATTTATTTTTATTGGACATAATTTATTATACTATTCTAATGGTGATATAAAAATGACGTCCGATGGAGATTTTTTTCTGAGATGTCTAGAGAAAAACATCCTAGTACATTGTAATAAACTCCAAGATTTATAGAAAATATGATAATTGGAGGATTCCTGTAAATAAGAGTGCATTTTATGAGCTTAGAGATGATTAATTTTCAAATCAACGCATCTAGGATTTTTCTCTTCCTAATTATCTCATTATTATGATTTTTAATTTTATGGATAGTTGTGTTATAAGGATTATAATTGAGGAATTGTAAAATACTTAGAATAATTTTTGATTTTGTATCTGTTTGTTCTGATCATGGTTTATATCGAGGTAATTCAAGGATAGGAAGACAGGTTCTTTAGATCAATATGATCAATGGATTTATTTTTTAAGAAATATATAGAATATATTGATCATCATATCGAGAGATTCCAAGGTTTTGGAAGAAAAATCTATTCTGATCATCATATCGAGAGATTTCCTTGTGAGAAAAGACAGATCATAATAGTTAGGTTGAAAATTGATGATATCTTAAGTTAGGATTTTTGACATTTTTAACTCTTAAGGTTAAAGAGTAGAATATCTTTTATAAATCTTTTTAATCCATTATTACTTTTTTATAAGCTTTCATATTACTTATTTTAACAATTTTTATATTCTATTGTGCAATTTATATTAGAAATTTGGTTTCACTAATATTTATAATATATTTTTTATCTAACTTTATATGAGTTAGATTATTAAACTATGATTTATCAAACAACATTTGGATCTGATACATATAATTTGATCATCAGATGATTACTGAGTCTAATATTTTTAATAATAGGGGTTTTGGGTTTTGTGTTATCTTAATTTTTTAAACTAAAATTCACACACACACCCTCTTCTTGTAATATTAAACTCTTACAATCCAACACTTATGAAAAATTATTTTAAATATTTCACTTCAAATTTATTGTATTCTTTAAAATAATAGATTTTACTACCAAAACCACTTTCTTATGGTTATCTCTTATCCCTTACTAAATCTTTAGTCATTTCATTTCTCTTGAAACTTTAACTTTCTTGTGTAATCATAAATTTAATTTCTCTTAAATATCCATATTCTTTATATCATGGATATTATTATTTCCTCAACAGTATACCCTTTTTACATATAGTTTTTTTCTTTGAAATTTATTTGGTTGACTATGGAAATATTGATATTTTTTATTCTTTACTCAATATGAACATTTTTTGATATGAAATATTATTTATAAATTAAATCAACCATTCAATAAATGATGAATGATTTGGACATGAATTTATGGATGGGGCTCTAAATTATATATCCCCTTGATTCAATGACAGGTCTTAGGAGAAAAACTACTTGGCTAGCCTTATTAAATAGTTTTTAGTGTATTCCTAACCACATTTTAAAATGAATTGTCATAAGGTCTTGATGGTTAAGATTTCATGATGTCTGAGATGATGATATACAATATTAATATTTTCTTATATTGAGAATTAAGTTATTATTATCCATGAGATTACTACATTGATATTATCCATGTATTCATTTTTTTCTCAATTTATTGATTAAATTATTTGATTTTTTAGTTATTTACCTTGCCATATTGATTATGCCTTATTTACTCATTATAGAATATACTGTACTTAATCCTTAATATGAATTTGAGATCACCAATATTTTTTTCTTTTCCCCAATATATAAATAAGAAATATTTGAATTAGTTTCAAGGATGATGAAAACATTATTTTTTTATGTTTTATAATTTATTTTGACTACAAAAATGGGGATCATGTATGTATCTAGTTCAAGAAGACTACTAAATTGATCAATCCTTTAGGATGAGACCATATTTATCTTATGTCAATGTAATAATTTAGACATAAACTTTGGGTTACTGGAGTTGGTGTTGAAATAATTTACTCTTTAAAATAAAAATCCTTATTTACTTGAAAATACTTATTTTTATGATAATAACATCTTTCTGAACTTTATAAAAAAATAATTTGACTTTGTTAAATTATATTATCAATTTTATATAGATAAATTTTATTTAATAAGAATATTTTATGAAAATAATATTTATTCAATTGTGTTAAAATTTATAAAAAAGATAACTTTAATTGAAACTATATATTTCCCAAAAATACGATTCTGATTTCTTCATATCAAAATCTAATTTTTATGAAACTCGTTATATAATATTTTATAAAGTAATAACAAAAAGTGATAAATATAATCCTTATTTTATTAAAAATAAAATATAATAATTTATATTACTAGGGTCTAGATATATAACCCCTCATTATACCAGCATACACCCTAAGTGTATGATGGTGGTGCTTTTATGGGGTGGTTCCATGAACATGGGTTGGGAGGTGATCTCAATAAGCTTAAACTTCACCTGTAAATGATTTTGTTCATATTTTAGTTATTGAATTTCATCTTGGGCTTGGTCAAGGGTAAATCACAGTGATGAAATCTCCCTTGTATGATCTGGTAAATGGTTTTTAAAGGGTATGATCCTACTGGTAAAGCCTGTCACTTATTCCTTATCTATGAGTTAAACTTTATCATAACCCTTAAAATATACTAATATTAATGGTCACTATACAATGTCTATATTATCAATTATTATGATGCTTAAAATTCATTTAAAATGAAAGGATATAATTTTTAATGGTCTAAAATAACCAATTTTGTGCATGTGTTTCCTATTACTATATTACTTAATAAGGAATTAATTCATTCAAAAGTGTATTTCATTTATAATTTTTCAGGTCATTAAAAGTGTTGGCCCTACTAGTTTAAATAACCAAATAGGTGGGGGTGAATCAGGGTATGGTGGATTATAAAAAATACCCCTTTGTGGATCATATTTTTTTTAAATAAAACTCTCTTTTGTATCCTCCCAATAATAATGAATAAACAAAAATTAAAACATGCACATGACCCAACAATTTTACTTGGTTCACCCTCAATAAGCTATATCTGAGGATAATACAATAGAAATGCGCCAATGTACCAAAATCCACTATAGCACACCACTAATAAAAGGTTATGAGAAAACTACCCATCCTAGTTTACTGTAGGTCACACTTTTAAACCCTACTATAAAATAGGCCTTTAATAATGCTAAAAATGGCCTTTATCGTCATTAGAGAAGCACTGACTACTAGTGTGAGATTAAAATCACTAGAATTATAAACCCTAAAAAGCACTAATAAATTACAACACTTATCAATGCTTTTACTTAGCACTGATAAATGGGACCTTTATCAGTGTTTCTAGAAGCACTGATAAAGGGTGCCTTTATTATCGTTTGTAAAAGTGCTGATAAAGGGGCATACTAGAGTGTGTTGTAACATCACACTACAGCACCAGAAACACCACTAGAAATCAACAGAATCATGTACTAATATAGAATTTAAATGAAATAAAATTTAAAACACAAACACAGGAAAAAACTATATTATATACATTTCAATGATTTTTTTATACAATTACAAAAGTACAAATTATTACATACATTCAAAAATACCAATGTTCCTTTGTCCTTTGATCCTTACCCTGACTCGTGATATTGTAGAACAAACCCCCCTTCTTGAGAAACAGAAAGAAAATTTATGAGAAAAAAAATCCTTATGTTATTAATTATATAAAGAAATAAAATAACAAAAAGTGTTAATTTTAAACCAACTTTGAGCCATACCAGGAACATTATGTATCAGATTGAGTTGTGGTTGATTCTTGCACATCACACCGTTGATTGTTCACCTTCAAGAATTATCTCTATAAAAATTAACTAAATAAGTATAAGTTAAAAATGATAAGGAATCTAATTAATTAATATCAAATATAATGATGAGAAAAAATCTAGGATCATTTGCTTGATTTTGGTGACGTGATGCGCATTTTAAACTAAAGTGACACTTATATATTGAAAATATGTTCTTGGAGTCATGCCAGTCACACCATGCATTGGATTGAGATGTGGAAAATTTCTAAACATCCCAAATTACTTATGGATAATTTTCATAAATTATCAAAACAATATGAATTTGTTTTCATAGTTTTGAGTATATCACTGGTATTCTTTACTAAAATGTCACTTTAAACTAGAAACATGCACTTTGAGTCATACTGGTCACATCGTGTGTTGGTTTGATATGATAATAATTCCTACATATCAAAAATTAATTATGAATATTTTTCTTAAATTATAAATACAATCCAATCATCTTTTCTTGGTTTTCAGTGAGTGACACTTTTTGAACAGAAATGTCAATTTTAAACTGATAACAAACACTTTGAGTCATATAGGGAACATCATTTATTAGATTTAGGTGAAGATGATTCCTACATTTCAAAAATGACATATGGATAATTTTTCTAAAGTATAAAAACAATCCAAATGTTGTTTCTTGGTTTTTAGTATATCAGTTGTCTTTTTTAATAAAATTATTCTCAATTTTAAATAAAAATATGCACTTGGAGTCATATCGGTCACATCGTGTGTTAGATTGAGGTGATTCTAATTCATACACTTTCCAAATGACTTATATATTTGTTTATAAAAGCATAAAAACAATCCTAATGTGTTTTATTAGTTTTGATTACATCACTTTTCTTTTTTACTAAAATTTTATTTTAAAATGGAAACACGTACTTTATGTTATACCGATCACATCATGTGTTGGTTTGATGTGAGACTGATTTGTACACATCATAAATGATTTATTAATAGTTTTCATAAATTATCAATTCAATCCAATAATGTTTTATTTTTTTTATAGTGATTGATACTTTTTGAACAAAAATGTCAATTTTAAACTAATAATGGACACTTTGATTCATACCGGGCACATCATGTATTTTATTGAGGTGAGACTGATTCCTACAAGTCAGAAATGGCTTATGGATCATTTTTATAAAGTATAAAAATAATAAAAATGTGTTTTCTTGTTTTTTGAGTGTTTTAATAATCTTTTTTAATAAAAATAATGTCAGTTTTAAATAAAATGGAACACTTAGACTCATACCGGTCACACTATGCGTCAGATTACCATAATCCATTTTTTTTAAGAATCCACTTTTTGGTTAAGTGGGAACCATACATAAACCTCCACACTTATATAATCAACTTAAAAAATACTAAATTTAAAATTCCAAATCAATATTCATTGTAGACAAACCCTGATCTAAGTACCGCCACTACTGCCTTCCAAAAACCCACAAATTTTAGATCTAAAATTTCAAGACATAATCACCCATATTGATTAATGAGTATTATTGATTCACACATCTACCTCAAGTCTCACACCCATCTTCCTCAAGTATCACATCCATCGTGACGATTATCCTATCCTTTCCAAATCGCTGGCGAGCTCCACTGGTGTCTGATGTCACTGTTGAAAGAAGCTCCATCATCTCTATTGTACTTGAATCATGAAACTTCATGCCATAATCTACTATTTTTGCCAATTCCTGACACCATTCATAAGAATAATGAGTTACCAGCAGCAACATTGCTGACTTAACACCACCATCATCTTCCTCCTCCAAACACCACACTTGACACAACATCGTCAAGTCATAACTAAGCCAGAACAAAACCTTACCAAATTCAGAAGTCAAAACATCACTCAACAAACTTCATACATATCCACTTTTATTGAAGGAACACACAAATATTCATCAAAACCAATAGAATCAGGTCACGTGAGAAGCTTCAACCGCTACCATATCCCACCTCCCAAAACCTTTGAAGAACCACCACTCCAGCTCCAACTTGCATAGGAGTAGAGGGCCTTGGGGTCAGGGCAGGGATAAGAGAAATTGGTGCCTCCAAGTGATAACATCTCACCTGAACTAAAATCGGAAGACAAAACCAAGATCATGATGACACAAGAGTGCCTGGATATCTATTGACCATGTATTTGCTTATCCAAAAACCACTAAGTAACCATCACTCCAGATCTGACCTGGATAAGAGCGATGGAACGTGAGGTTAGAGAGGGGAATAAGTGGCCAGGGATTACAGAAACCACCATCATGGGGATCGATAACATACTTGTGAGAAAAGAACAAAAGGACACATAGATATGAGAAATCATCAGCATGAAGAAAGGAATCTATAAGAGGTCAGAGGATGCAATAGGAAGGAAGATAGGAAGAGAAGGATGGGAAACAATGCTCAGACATGACACCAGCCCCCCTCCAAAATGGGATCCTATAAGTCACATTGAGGTGTGACTAATTAATAAACATCTAAAACTAATTATGGATCATTTTCATAAAGGATTAAAAAAATATGAATGTGTTTTATCAATTTTGAGTTTTTCACTTATCTTTTTTACTAAAATGTCATTTTAAACTAGAAACATGCACATTGAGTTATACCAGTCACATAATGTATTGGTTTCACATGAGAATTATTCCTACACGTCACAAATGACTTATGATTCTATTTACTAAATTATCAATACAATCCAATCATATTTAATTAATTTTATTGAGTGGAACTTTTTGAACTAAAATGTTGATTTTAAACTGATAACAGATAGTTTGAGTCATATCAGGAGCATCGTGTATCATATTGAGGTGCGGATGATTCCTACATGCCAAAAATGACTTATGGATTGTTTTCCTAAAGTATAAAAACAATGCAAATTTGTTTTATTTGTTTTGATCATGTTAGTTTTTTTACTGAAATTAATGCCAATTTCAAATAAAAAGAAGCACTTAGAGTCATACTGATCACACCACGCATCAGATTCAGGTGAGGATGATTTCTACATGTCCCAAATTCTCAAAACAATCCCAACTGCGAATTTTAACATGCTTTCCATTGGATTTATTTATCGAATTACCAACATTGTGTATTAAGGGGATATTCTTAGATATAAAAGGTTTTCAACTATTAACATTGACTCAATATGAAGTGCCTTAGTTTTATAAATAAATGAAATGGAAATCATGGTAACATTGGTAGAAAGGAACATTATATATTTTTTTTGTCTTTTTGTACATAGTTGAAACAAAAATATGACTTTACAAAAGATCTATGAAAAAACTAAATAAGTCTTAGATAAAAATTATAAGGAAATTATATTACAAATAATATATAAAATTATAAAAATAATAATTAAATAAGTATTATGAATTTACCTTTAAATAATGGTTGTATACATTCTTCATTCATTTCCTTATATTCATTATCTTAATTGTTTTTTTAAAGTACAATCTCTCACAAGCATGAGTATCTTCGAACAAACCACCCCAACTCGAATAAAATAATTTACCTATATAAGAAAAAAATTATCATATGAGTAATACTAAAAAGAAATAAATTAAACATAAATATGAAAAAATGAATTAATTTTATGGATAATTATTTTTCTGTGAAAATATCAAGATTACCTATGTGATTAAGCAGAAGCATGATTGTTTCTCTTCCTGTAAAGGCAATATAGGGAACTTGAAGGAAAGTGATAAATTTCAACACTATAGGGGTGAAAAGGTTTTTAGGGATAATAATTCAATGGAAGTTTTAGTATAGATAGGAATTAAATATAGACATAAATATTCTAAAATAAATGGACTGTGAAAATATTACTTCCCAAAAGGTCTGTGAAAAAAACTAAATAAGTATTAGATAAAAATGATAAGAAAATAAACATAAAAATAATAAATAAAATGATGAAAAAATTAATTAAATAATTAGTATGAATTCATCTTTACATGATGGTTATATACATTATTTACCCATTTACTTATTGTAATTATCTCAATTATATCCATAAAGTCCTATATCTCATAAGCATGAGCATCTTCGAACAAACCACCCCAACTAAAAAATAATAATTCACATGTATAAGAAAATAATTCTTAGGTGATTAATAGTAAAAAGAAATAAATTATACATAAATATAAAATAATACATTAATTATTTGGACAGTGATTTTACTATGAAAACAACAAGATTTTCTCTGTGATTAAGCAGATGCAGTTTCATTTCTTTTCTTATAAAGGAAATGAAGTCAACTTGAAGGAAAGTGATAAATGCCAACATTTCAGGTGTGAAAATATTTTGAGGGAGAAGAATTATGTAGAATTTTTTGTGTAGAAAGGCATGAAATATGGAAATACTCTTCTAAATAAAAAAATTCTACAAGGAATAATGAAAATTAATTCAACATTTTATTATATAATTTTTTGGTAAAATAGATAAAGTATGTCGTTACATTACCTTTACATCTTCCCAAAGGGTTTCTTTCATTATAGTATGTTATTCCACGGTATTGGTAACATCTTCATGTATAGATGAAATGTTTTCCACGTGTAGTCAAACGTTTAATTTAGATTATGGTAATGTGGTAGAGAATAGATAATATTATGAGTAAAAATGTAGTATATTAAAAAATACTTTTACCTTATCATCGAACTCTCTATTTTTTTAAAGGTTTTACGAATATTGTTCCTTTATAAATAATCCAAATCTCCTCTTTCTTCCCCTATAACATACAATACATTTTCTACATTGGGGTCATTGTGAACTGATTGTGATCTCCCAATTAAAGAGTCATCCTTGATTGAATTTTCATCTAACCTAACAATTGTTTTAGTCACTAGTAGGAAAATCAACCAATTATTGGTTTCTAAATCTAAGACATAAAATTCTTGCACATCTTGTGATTCCATTATGAATTGCTCATATTTTCCCATTCCACACTAAAATTCACCTTCATGAATCCCATTTCCTCAAATTTCACTACACTCAAATTATCAACCCATTTGAAACAGAAAATTGGCACATGAAATATTGTATAATACAAATTTTATATCTATTCTATAATTCTAGAATATGAAATATTTTCATAAATTGGATTTCTATCCTTATAACCATATATGTGCATCGCTTCCACCATAAGAATACCACTACTATTTTGTTTCATACTATAGTCATCGTGTTCTTTTGTATAGAATGTATAAAAAATAATTACAAAACTAGTGTAAGATATAACATTTTCATTTGGTCCCCTGGCTATCCATCGAAGTCATTTACTAATTGAATTTGGATTTTCTCATAACTCTTTATAATTATTATTTTAGAATCATCTTATAAACTATTGATTATATGTATTTGATATCCATCCTTCATCCATTGATATATTTGAATTGATAATAATTTATTTATGGTATTGAATTTATGGATCAACATCTTCATTGTTATGTAAACTTTAAAGGTTATATTACTCCAACTTTGTCAAGGTAATTGTAACAACATCTCTTTTGGGAACCCCTTCACTCGTAATGTGTCCACTATGACGAGACTTTGGGAGACCGATGTTATAAACATATGATAGGTAATCATTATAGAATTCAACCACTTCTTCAAAAATACATCATTCTGCAATACAACCTTCTATCCGACTTCGATTCTTGACATAACCTTTCAAAATATTCATATATAGTTCAATGGGGTACACCCATCTATAATATACTAGATCACAAAGTTGAACTTATCTAACCAAGTGAACCATCAGTGGACCATTATATCAAAGAATTATAGTGGGAAGAAAATCTATAATTCGCGTAATATGATTGCAACCTCCTTATTCATGATGAGAAAAAAATCAAGTCTATAAGTTTACTGCATATGGCTTTGAAAAAGAATTAGAGTCTAGTTAATAAATGTCATACATTTTGAGTCATAATACAATGAAAAGTCATAAGCATCAAATCTTTCATCAAAACTAGACATTCATGTGATTTTAATCCTTATAACTTCAAATTAGTCATTGACAAGACACAATTGATATTTTATGAATACCCCTATGGAACTTTTACACTATTAAGGAAAAAGAAAAATTGCAATTTTTATTATCTGGATAGAGTTTAAGCTACTAGAGGAAGAAAATTTTTCCCTTTACCCTTCACCGGTGCCAACTCTTATATTATCCCCATTTCAATCATGTCGAACCTAACCTTGATGTCATCTTTTGTTTTTCAAGAAACATTTAGAAATGTTTCAATAACATCATCAAATACATTTTTTTCTACAATAATGACATGAAGAATGTATCTGACATATAAAAAATTTCAATACAGTAATTCAAAGAAAATTGATCTCTTCTTCCAACCTAATTTCATAAGGTTTTCTGAAATTGGTTTACTAAAAATAGTGCCAATATCTTTTACTTTATAGAACATTTGATCACCCATTAGTGGAGATGGTGTTTTACCTTGTTTGATATTCCCATTAAATGTTGTCATTCATGATTGGTATTTATGTCATCAAGGTAAAAAAAATTGATGTACTAAAAACTCAATCTTTGAAGAAGGTTTCAACCGAACTGAGTGTGTGAATTCTTCACAAACGATACACCCTAAAATTTATTTAATTATATATCTTGATAAGTTTTCATAAGTGGGGAATTCATTTATCATCCCATACAAGATAGCCCCCAATGTGAATTCATTATTTTTATGAGCATCAAACATTATAACACCTATATCCCACATCAATTTCAGATCATTGATCAATGGAGCCAAATAGGCATCAATAACATTACCAAGTTTCTTTGGTCTCGATATAATCAGAGACAACAAAATTTATTTTCACTTCATGCATAACTATGGTGGAATTTTATAATTTACCATCATGATGGTCCATGTACTATGAGTACTAGTCTGTACACCAAAAGGATTTATTCCATCTATAGATAACCCAATATGAAATTTTCTTGTCTCGTTTACAAATTCATAATACTTGAAATCAATTTTATTCCACTAAGGAGAATCTAATGCATGACATAGGTTCCCATCTTAATTCTTGTATCTTCACTCCATGTAAATTGTCTCGTGGTTTCATGAAATCCTTATAGTATTCTAAACCATGGAATGATGGGATAATACCATACATATTTTGAATGACTTGATTCATTTTTCTTGTATCGATATTCGCCACACTTAGGGTATTTTATGAGTGATTCATGGTCCTTATGAAACAATATGAAATCATTTGGAAAATAATAAATTTTTTTACAGATCATGCCCATTGAATGTAGAATTCATTTAGAATCATATGATTGACATGGTAGTTCATTTTATTCTGGTATCATATCATTCAAGAGACCAAGTAGTTTTGTATTGCTAGTGTCACTCCATCCACTGACAGCTTTTGAATTATATAACTTCAATACAGCTAAAAATGTTGTGTATTTAGTACAACCAGTATACAATGGTCTCTTATCACAACTATTAAACTTCACAAACAACTTTGGATAGTCATGAAGTTCATCTTCAATTTCCATTGTCATTTATTCCATGAAAATTCTATCATCTTTTACACCGATATTCCTATCAAATTATCGATAAACCACAGTATCATCCCAATCGGTGTGAACATTATGTTTTTTCCTGTGTTTAGTACAAAATTTATAGATCCAATCTATTCTATGACAAATCAAATTTTCTTCCGACAATTCCAAACTAATTTTTATTAATTAAAAACAACAAAAAAATAAACACGGACAAAGGATTTGAGAAGGTTTATATGCATGCTCTATTGAAAACATGATGAACTATTTAACTCCATATCCATACTCTCTTTTCAAATAATTAGCATGCATCCATTTTAGATTCATATCCATCTTATTAGGTCCATAAAATATTCATTTTGTAAAATAAATAAATAAATACACATAATATATTCATTATAAAAGGTAAAAGTTATAGATAATTATAATAAGGGTAACCTAACATTTTATTTTTTCAAATAATTTTAGTATTCTTTGAAGAAAATTGGTGATTAAATTTAAAAAAATAATTAATCCAATATGGTAGGAGTTATCATATAAATTCATCCAAAGTTGGATGTTATAGACAACTGTCATCCTCATCAGCTTATCTCCAGAACAGTTATCATTGTGTTTTGTTATTTTACACTCATCCACCATCTCTTATAGACATGAACCTATGTTGATTAAAATACTCTAAGAAATAGTTATCCATTGGATGAAATAATCTTAGAGTAGTACAAGAAACATAAAATATATGGGCGATGAGTCTCAAGAAAAAAAATGCAATAATAGCATTTTAGGAGATGAAGATGATGAGGATGATAGTTGTACACCATTATGTTATTTAAAAGGGGTAATGCCTCCCATTTGTGATAATTACACCATTGGCACTAGTTATTAACTCATGTCCTATTGAAGGTGACATTTTGAGGTCATACACATTATTATATATGTTTTAAGGAGTCTCGGTGGGGACATGTTATGATATTTCAATCCTTGGGGCCTCTATGAATTCTATATTTATAGGTGAAATCCCACTTTTAATACTTCCAATCCTCTAACTAAGACTAGTACTACCTATATTAAAATAATACATCAAGTGATTCTTAAATCCCCCAAACAAATGAAAATATGTTATAGGAAATCAAGGAGTAATAAGAAACCCAAATATGATAAACAAGAATAATAAACTCTAATTCCATAAACTAGAAGATAATAAAATATATTGATAAAAAAGATTAATAAATAAAGTGTTATTTCATATACATATATGTTAATCAGATATTCCTAGTGGTGGAACCAATACATGTAGACCTAAAATGATGAATATCTAAAAAAAATATAATATTTATTGCAAAATATATAAAATTTGAAAACCCCCATTATATTTTTTAGAACAAGTGATGTAACAACCTTAGGAATTATTACATTTAGTATTAATGGTATATAAAATATTTGAAAATGACTAAAAATTATATTTTAACTTTCAATCAAAAATTGATAAGGAATAGAAAAAAATAATTTTAGGAAAAAATATACCTAATAATGATAAAGATTCTAAACATCTCAAAATTCTTAGTTGATAAATTAATTCAAGAATTATGTATAGAAATGATGATAATAAGAATTATTTTCAAGCATACGAAGAGTAGGCTTTATAAGAAAATTTAATTTTCATGGCCATTATGGGTTATATGGTGATTGTGGGCACATAGTATAAAATTTTAGTCATAACGAGATAAGTTATAGTAATTATAAAATATATAGAGGTTTTATGTTAAAGGGGTGATGACCCACTGTTAAAAAATAGTTTTATAGTGTGATGAATCTTCAAAAGTAAAAATAGATGATGAGTTTAAAATATTGAATGAACTCTATTGAACATGTGACAAATTAAACTGTTGTATGAAGGATTGTCAAGATTTTTTAAAAACAAAGATGAATGTGAATAAAGAATTAAAAATGTATTATATGAAAAAGAATGGAATGTAATAGGAATTTACTATTGATATCACACTAAAGGATTTAAAAAAGAAACATCCTTTCATATTAGATATTGGTTGTTCCTCTCACATGATAGGTAAATTGATTTAATTAAATATTTTTCACAAGTTCAAAGGGTACTTATAATTTTAGAAATGGTGCATCTCTTAAGATAAATTGTTTTCATTTAAAATATGTTCGAAATAAAAGGCAATGTTAAAGAATGGTCTATTTTTAGATTGATTAAAGTAAAACATACATAGTTTTTATTAGATGTGTGATGAAGGAAATGAAGTGATTTTTAAGAAGTATTAATGAGTGGGTTATCATTTTAAAGATGGATATATTTTTACAATGGTATTAAAAACCATATGAACCATATTATGATTTGGGGTAGGGAAAAATTTATGTTAATTATGTTTAAAAAAGAAAATTGATTTTTGGTAGTGAAAAATTGATCATATAATATAATGAGATATTTATATACTTACTTAAAAGGGTGGGTTAATATGTTTTTATGATTAAAAGATAAAATTGATAGATATTTTTTACTAATTAGAATGGGGAGATTCTTGAAAACTAAAATAATAAATTAGAGATTTAAATGAAAAAGCCCTTTGAGTTTATTCACTATGATATATATATATATATATACCCTAAAATTATAAACCAATGCACTATGATAAGTATTTTATTTCACCCATTTATAATTATACTCAGATCATATGTATTATGTTTTTGTCACATATATATATACATATAATTCTATAAAATAGATTACAATGTTAAGAATAAGTATTAAGAATGAGTTTCATTATATGGTAAATAATTCTATATTAGATTATGGGGTTGAGTGTATGACACACCAATCATAGGGTGGTAAAAAATAATATTTATATTATACATTAGTACGACACAATTGATGGCCATGGTCATTCCCTTAAATATTTTATTTTGGATCACTCACTATTCCTAACACATTATTATATTTATGGTATTTTATATATTTTTTGAAAAAATGTAAAATATTGGGGATTTTGAAAATTGATACAAAAAATAACAAAAATAATGATATTATTAAATTATGATTACAGTATTATCAAAAACAGTGACCAATACTTAGGGGATTTCCCATATATGTGTTTAATTTTTTTCTTAATGTGTTGTCCCAAATTAATTATCACTCTATAGAAATGATCAATATCATTCACCTAACTGCCTATAACTGTTTATGTTATGTGACGAAATAGCGCATTACTATCACCTATGCATTAAGACTAGTATTTCCTAAGTCCAATGGTAGGAGGAATCCCCCGGGATGAATGAATTAATAGAACCCCATTTTACATGTCCAATGGTCACTATGTAATTCCCTATATTTTCACCAATATCTATCATATTCAGGATAAATTTGGAAGGGGAAGCATTTATCAAACTATTGTGTGAGAATAAATAGTTGTGTACTTTTTTTAAGGTTGGGGCTGAAGCCTCATTTTTATTAATAAAGCAAAGAAAATACCTCTTTTAACTGGGTAGAGGGAGACCCATTACATAGCCCGAAGGCCCAGTGGACTTGTATCCCATTACATATCCTATAGGCCCAAAGTTTTGGCCTAATTCCCATTCTGTGAATAGTAACCTGGCTGCTACAGTACCCGCAGAAATAGTTGTGTATTTAATAAAAGAAAGAATAATGATAAAAAACACAAATATATGTCATTAAACAAAAAAATAAACAAGCGAGGAGGAGGAGAAAATAACATACCTTGATTTGAAGGCTATGAATCATTCAAGAGAAAGTAGAGATATCACCAAACCTAGATTTTGTTCGAGCCTTGGATTCGTTCGACCCTTGAATTGTTTGAGCCCTGGATTTGAGCCTTGGAATTGTTGGAGCTTTGATTTGATCTTGGATTCGATAAGAAGAGTCGATAGCAAGTGGATTCGGTGGTAAGCTTCGAATATCATAACTAGTTCATGGTGGTTAGATTTCTTAAAATAGATCAAGAAACTTTCAGCAGCGCTTCCAAAACCCTGTTGATATAGATCCCTTTTATCAAAGATAAATTAATAAGTGTTGATAAAGGAATTGTAATTATATATATATAATGAATATATATAAATATAAATATAGTAAATATATTAATTATTTAAATATATTTATTATTATTTTATAATTATTTAAATATATAATTATTTGTTTATAATTATATAAATATATTTTTAAAAATAATATTTATATGTTTACATATTTTTATCAACATATATATTCATATAATTATATATATATATAATAAATATATATAAATATAAAAAAAAGTAAATATATTCATTATTTAAATAAATTTATTATAATATTTTAATTATTTAAATATATATAATAATTTATTTATAATTATATAAATACTTTTTAAAAAAATATTTATTTATTTATAATTATAAATATATAAATGCATAAATATTGTAAATATGCTTTTATAAATATCTTTATTTATAAATATTTATTTACAAATATATTTTTAACATTATTAGTGAATATTTAATCTTAAGTGTGTGCATATTAAAAATGAGTACATTTTAACAATAATGAAAAAATGGATAAGTTTTATTAATTAAATAAAAATTATAGAAAAAATATGTATATATATTGAAATAAAGATGAATACCAATTGAAAATATTAAAACATAGTAAATAAATATATATAAATAAATAATAGATTTTGATTAAACACCCAAAAAAATATTAAAAATGAATTAATACCTAACTATAATAAAATTAAAAATAAAATAAAATAAAATTTACTGATTAAAGTCATGATATATTAAATGTATCATGGTATAATTAAATTCTAAAATGAATACTAAAATTTCAATAAATAACATAAATATTAGTTGTATGTGTTTCTATATAAGATTTCATTAATTACATAAATAATTGTGTGTCTGCGTTATATATAAAAATTCATTAATTAAATATATGTATGTGAAATAAATATAAAACACATTTGATATATGTTAAATTGAAAAATCAAATGTCATTCAATTATTTCCATTACTCAGTGCAATTATTCAGTATTTTTAATTCATATTAATTTTTAATTATAAACCATTCTTCACTAAATATATGAATATTTAATATAAAGTGTAAATATTTTGTATTATACAAATCATATTTATATACATTCATATATATCTTTATATTTAATATATAATATTTATTAATATTATGAATAAATGTTTAATTAATAAAATGTTTAATATTTTTCTTAATTTACTTATTTTTAAAAAAAATCTTAATTTTCATTTTGCATATATCTATATATTTAATATATATGATTTATTAGTATTTATAATTTATATATAGTAAAATCAATTTATTTATTTTTATAAATAATTATTTAATTAATAAAACTTTAATTTTTTTAATAAATATATTTTTATTTTTTATTTAATTAATTATTTCATTTTATTTAAGACCTTTATCAGCACTAAAAATAAAGCATTGATAAATGTTACCTTTTATCAGAACTAAAGAAAATCACTGATAAATGTTACCCTTTATCAGCGCTAAAAAAAGCTATGATAAAGGGTACCTTTTATCAATGCTAAAAAATGTTGGTAAAAGGTACACTTTATCAATGCTTGTTTTAGCACTGATATAGGGAACCTTTATCAACACTTTTTTATAGCACCTATAAAGTTCAGTGCTATTAAAGGCCTATTTTATAGTAGTTAAATCTCATTGTGTTATCAACTGAAGTGTGCTCACTGCTCCTCCAAAATATTCTCCCATTGATTTCTTGAATCAATGATATTTATAACCCATTTGGTGTTTCTTGATCCCCAAATTTCATAAAATTGATGAATATAAATCTACCATACAATTTATAGGCAATTACTTTTATTTCTCACAACTTTAACTTTAACACAACCATTTTATAACTTTCACACAACTTCCACAACATTCGCACAACTTTTCACTTTGTCTATAAACTCCCAACATTCGATAAAATTTTATTTTGTTTCAGATCTCCTATCTTTCACAAAACTTTGGTTTTCCACGGAACTCCCAACTTTAAAATAGATTTTGGTTTGTCACAGAACTCACTTGTTTATATAGACATAATTACTTTTTCTTTGCACAACATATTTTAGCATAGCTTCTTCACACAACTCTTAGACAATTTTAGATCCCTGATAATCTATAAATGTTGGACTCACCAAATGAGGTTTGTAAGGACCTATTTATATGCATCAAAGAACCCTCAAACAAATACCTAGTACACTAATGACCTCATGTGAAACATCCTTGGTTCACTGAACATCAATTATTTGACATCACCTTTAGAATGTGACTCACTACTATAAAAAAACTCCAATTATATTCCAAGTGTTCACCCAACTCTATGTGCATCACGTAACTCCTACTTTTTTGAAATTGAAGAACTTTCAAAAAACTCATTCTTTTTCTGTATTTTGATGAGGCGTCCTCAAATATTCACTTTCATGATACTTTAAGAAACTATTTCACATATTCACACAACTTTTTCTCTTATGAGAAAATATTTTCTTTTTGTAAAAAGAACTTCCCCTTCATATGAATTTTGAACCCCAAAATTTTGACAAATACTGGGAAACACTGACACCTTATAAGTGAAACTTCTTAAGTATCTTCCAAATCTTCCATACCTTAAATCTCATATTTCATGTATAAATTCAACCCATCTATCTATATAGATGCTTTGAACATATAAATTTCTTCATATTATTATAGATTTTTCAACATAATTTGTCAACAACTATATTAGAACTTCACAAATAAATTTTTTAACTAGCTTTGTCAACAAACACAACCAACCCAAAAACACTACAAAGTCACCTTGAAGTATTTATTTCCAAACAATTAAGTTGTTCCACGTAACCCAAGTGTAATTCAGTTGATATTTGGGTGTTCTTAGAAGAGTGATTGAGGTTCCTTAGAGTCTTGGTGGACACAAAACATGTGGAAAGTCTTGGTTTTAGTGATATATCCATGATTTTAGGTCCACCCATTATATTTATCAATATGCAATCATTAACTATAGTTGTAATTATAACCCATGAAAGTTCCACAAACCCTTTTAAATTCCTATATATCCTTGTATGTTTGGTGGTATTGTGTTTAGAATTCCATCAAGGGTAGTGTGTCAACCTTGAGTGATGTATAATAGTAGGTCAAGTATTCTGGAATAAAGTGAGTTCATTTATGAGAAAAGTATTATTTTTTTTAGTGAGTTCAAAGAAATTTAGATTTTTTATTGATATAGACATAGATATTTTTTGAGTTTTGGAGTCTTGGGTCCATAAAAAGTATAAAGTTTTAATTTCATCATAGTAAATGACCATAATTTTTTTTGATTGTTTGATTGGTCTTAGAATGTGGTGTTTACCCTTGGATTAAATTTTGGTAATTTTCTTTATTTCATGTAATTTTGTGGAATAATTAACATTTATTCCACATGTGAAAACATTAATATCTCTTACACAAGATCATGAATGAAAATTATGACATCATTTTTGTGTCTAAGATGAGGTGTTTTTGTTAAGATATAATTCCTTCAACCCAAACCTTCTAGGTTCAAAACATAATCCCTTATAGGGATCCATCCTAAAACCAATTATTAATAGGAGTAGAATCTCACCCATTCCTATATGTAAGTCACCATTCATTATGGAAACCAATGTGAGATTGGGTTTTCACGCATTAATCATTCACTTAAACCATAGACCACACAACTGGGTCTTCCTCTTCAATGATAATCTACTAGATTCAAACATCTTGTACCACCATTTTCTCATCACTAGGACTCATCACATGACCATTGCTATCAAAAATACTATTGACACAAGGCACTATATATCCACATGCTTTAATCAATCCACTATTATAATTTTCAAACTAGTTTGGAGAAATTCAATTCACATCACACTTTGGGTTACACCATGTCTCTGATACCACTTTTTAGGATCCAATACCTTCATCCAAGACCTTCTAAGCTAAAAAAATAATCCCTTCAAGGGTTCCATCCTAAAACCAATTGGTGATATGAGGAGTATCCCACCCAAGCTTATGTGTGAACCACTATTCCTTATGTAAAATGATGAAAGATTAGGTTTTCACCCAAAAAATTTGTCTATGTGTGTTATAAGTTATGTGTTCAAGAGTTGAGTCACATAGTTAGTATTTTATTATTTTAATTTGAAAATAGAATTATTTTCTACAAATAAATTCTTATTTGTATATAAGAAAATGAAATGTGGTGATGTGAAGGCTATGTGGTAGTGATGTGGTGATAGAGGTGACATGGAAATCTAGATTTTTTTGAAATGGTGGCCTTTAATGAGTTGATATGGAATTAATGAAGGGAAATGATGAGGTGAATTAATGAGAGATATTATCGAGATTACATTAATGATATTAAAGGAGATGAATAATTCCTCCGCTAAAGGAGGTATTTTTATCCATTGAAAAAAAATTACATCTCCTCCCATATCTCTATCTTTTCTATTGGTGGGGTAAAAACCTCAAGATGTAATTCATCACATTATATATAATGGGGGACCATTCTTCACATGATGATGATTATTACAGAAAGTGTCAATAATGGTCAAAATAATCTATCATAACACTTAATTATTTGAACACTTAATTTATTATGAAAAAAACTATTAGAGTTAGTGATTTAGAACTAACTACTTTATACTTTAGATTACATATATATTAAATTTATTTAATATTAATAAATATATTATCACGTATTGATTATTCCTCTGCATAACATTAATGTGAAATTTCCTAGAATATTGAATTCATTAAAATATTATAAGAGTTATATGTTATGATGATAAGCTTGAAGTGGCATGAAAATATTCTTAAATTCATGTTCTATGGTTAGATAACACTCTTTGATAAGACACAAATCATGTTTAATTTTCAAGACCTTGATGCTCATAAGCTGATGAGACTTCATCTCATGAATTTATCACTTGGTAATCTCTAATAGAGGAGGTTATGAGAACAAACCCACCTATAAGAATTCCACATGTTTTTGTGTCATTGGATATTACTATATGTGAACATGTCTAATGACCCTTATAATTGAGCTTATTATTAAATCATATCATGATTCTCATACTTTGAGGTATTACTAAAAACCATGATGACCTACGCTCATAGTGAATTAGGATACATTTGGTGTATAATGAGAGATGTGATATTAATGAATAATTAAATATAGGATTTCATTCATTTGGATTTAGAAAATATGACATCTCAATCCCTCTCATATGAATATAACTATCAAAATAAAATTTTATAGCCATGGTGATTGAAAAGTTCTTTTTAGGAAGTCAAAGAAAGATATATCGAGAACATAGTTTGATGGAATGAGTAATCAACTTGATTGATTTGACATATCATGAAAAATAGAATATATTACATAGTGAGTGTTTGTATGTGTTTTTTGTGGTTGTGAGATTATATTCTTTCTCTATGTATTCCTTGACATACTTCTAGACACGAATCTTTGACTTTGGGAAATCCCACCCTATTACATTTAGAAAGAGGTGTAGAGGGTCATGCACTTATTGTATTTGATATTTCCTAACATCTATTTAAATTTAACTATTAGAATAAATATTATTATAATGTTTTAATAATAATAGTTATTCAGTATTTATTAATCATAAATAATTGGTCGTCATATTTATATGTAAGTTGAATATTAAATAAATATTTTTTTGATAAGACCATTAATAAAATATTTATTTATAAATCAATTGAACAATATTTATTATTATTTAAGGTTTATTAAATGCTGAGGAAGGTGGTTTGGACATATTAAGGTTTTGATAATGGAAATTATATAATCTTAAATACCATTTCAATTAATAAGGGATTAAATATTATATAAAAATGATAATTATTTTCTCAGGATAATGCATGGAATTATATAAGATTAATTTTATTATTATTGGTGTGGGGAATATATTAGGATTAAAATTTTATTAAGGGGATTATTTAAATTATTAATATTAAACCATAGCTTTATATATTCCCATATCATATCATTTTAGATGTGTGTGAATTTTTGGAGAAACATTTTTTTTCTGCACAACACATTTCCTCCCTATAGAATTATCCCAATAAAGAACAAATATTGGGTTTCTCTCAGGACCTATATAATTTTTCCACCTCCTTCATACCTCTCAATATCAATATAACAAAAGATATAATTCATCAATCTTGGAGGATTGTGTAATGATCAAGAATAACAACAAAAGATAATTGGATCATCGATTCTAGCACCCAGAGTTCTATCAACATTATTTGGAGATTATGAAGAACATGTGGATCACTTGTATATGGATTTTATTTTGTATCCTCTTACCAAAATAATGAAACAACTAAAACATTGGTTTAAAGGACCATATTCTTCTTTGAAGAAATACTCTCATAACCAAGGTAAATATTGTTATTAAATTAATCATAAATTTAAATTGAAATATTCTCATGTCATTATTCTATGATTATTTGTATAATTTATTCAAGTACATTTATTATTCACAACAATTTTGTATCGTTTTCTTATTGATTATTCATTGAATCTGACAAAAGCTAGGTTGGGCATGGGCTCGAATAGTGCTTTTGTTATTCCTGGAACAATCAAATGATATTAGAGCAGTCAGGTTTAAAATTTATTATTATTTAATCTTTTTGATCAATATCATAATTATTTTATTATATTTTATTTTTATTTTCATTATTAATATATTAATTTGAGATAACGGGTTCATTAACAATCGTATGACTAATAATAGGCTAAGAATATCTGAAGAACACATGGATATAACATCTCAATGTATTGAATATCCTAGATATATGATACAATTATATGGCATGTAATCAAATTACATGTCATGTAGTATTGATCAACCACATTCCCATGAAGTTGTAACAATCAAGGATAGATGTGTGGGGTTTATTACACGGCATGTAATTACACCACATGTTAACTACCAAGGTGTAACATGGTTTGCAGGGTTACATGATGTGTAACTAATATAGACAATCCATAATGTGATGCAGTGGTCATATAGTCGATGGATATTGTGTGTAATTAATACACATGCCATGTGTTGACTTCCATCTAAGTGACATGAGCTAGTTGTGTTTACAAGGAATGAATATGGAATACATGCTATGTGATGTGATTTTATTTGAAACATATTATATATAAATTCCTTAGGAGTGTATCATGGATGGCCACAAAAAGCGGTACACGATTTGTAATATGATTTACACATCATGTAACATGTACCTTTTTACATGGATGACATGCTAAGAAAGTTTTTACATCATATAAATTAATTAATTTGATTAAAATTAATTGTATCATTAATCCAAACTACACAATGGGTAGCTAGCATACACACCATGTGATAGAGTTTTAAAAATACTAAATTCCTAATTAATTTCTATGTTATTTTCGAACTACATGCTATGTAAGGTTTTTTTACATGTCATGTACTTAATGAGCATTAAAATAGGTACACACCATGTATATTAATATGTTTCATGTGCCATAAATTATAATATGACTACTTGGATTAACTCACAGAACTATATGTTGTGTAATAATGTGACACACCGTGTACGATGCATTCTATGAAAGTACACAATACATAAATGAACGGGGAACTATGTAGTTTAGATAGTTATATTCCATGTAGTATCCAAGTAAACACCATGTACCTATGTAATTTTAAATAAGATTAATTTATTTAAAAAATTGTAGTGGATGACAATCTTTAGTATCTCGAGGACTGCTTGGATTATTAATTAAGATATAGAAATAAAAAATTAATAGTATCATTAATTATTAATTCAAGATAAATTTATATTTATTAATAAAGTTATTTGAAATGAATTTTATCTTTTATGAATTTGATTTAATTGAATGTATGTGACTGATCATGAGATTAACCAACCAATACATGTATAAGGTTTCTCTTTGATTTAATAGTATTTAATTGATTTTTATATGTGATAAAGTTTTATCAAATAAAATATGATGGCTTGTGAGTCCTCCCTCCCACCTTTATTATACAGATCATATGTGCCCATGATTTATTTTATGTATCACATACACATAGTTCTCCTCACCTTTGAGTGAGTATAAAACATGTAAAGGATGAAGATCCAAGGAGATGAGGTAGTTTAGAACTTGAACTGAAGTGAAACCAAATGAGAAGATACTAAATTAAATGGTGGAATAATGCAACTCATTCTAACCAAACTCAAGATTATTTTTTCTTAGGGTCACAGGTTGATTTATCATCCCCTTGAAAAATCAACCATTAGAAATCTCATGATCAAGTCACATTCTTTATTTTTTTTCAAATTATATGTCATCTATTTTATGCGATGAATGATTATATTATGTTAAATGTGATCATGTAAACTAAATAAAGTAATAATACATGAAAGATAAATTATAATAAATGGATTATGTGTAAATTATTTTATTAAAATTTGGTTAATTAATTATGTAAAATCCACATAATATTAAATAGTAATGAAAAGGGTAAAATAAATAAATTTATTTATTAATAAACAAAATACATTAAGATTTATTAAGTCAAAATGTGTTTCATTACTTGTTAAATAATGGAACCATAAAACTAAGTGTTGGTATGACCCTTCTGAGGACATATACTTTTAATGAGGATTTATTATGAAGGTTTTTGGTAGACTTAACTAGGTATACAACAAGAGAAGTTGTGCTCGATAGACTTGATTTTACTTGGAGACAAGTGTTGAGGAAATTCAAATTAAAATTTCATAATTATAGAGTCCACTAAATAGATCAAGGAGCTACGAGATAGCAGTTTGAAAAACCACCTACCTAAATACCTTCAAGTAATTTACCTAACACTTATCTAGGTTATAAGGAGGGAAATATGGATCTTTACCACTAGAATGTCCCAATGATAGGATATTATGAGCCTAATGGTGAGGAGTATTAAAAATTAATAAAAATATAAGGAGAATAAGAAAATGATTAAAATTATTTTTTCTCATATATTTTTAGTAATTATGATAAATTACTAAAAATTTAGTCTAACCATTTTTTAAAAATGGAAAGATAAACCACAAGAAAACTATGATCATTCCTTGACTTAGGGCATGTCTTTATTGGTAAAAATTTACCTAAGTGGTATAGTCATTTAAAAATAACACTAATACAAGAAAATTTATTTTATGTAATGGAATCTCATATACCTGATTAGCCTTCCCACCAAGAAAGTGAAGGTGAAAATAAATAATAATAATAAATATTCATGGAAGATGATTCATACATCTGTTTCATCATGATATTAGCCATTTCCAGAGTGCTGATGATGCAATATAAGTACATGGACTCTTACGCCATGAAAACTCATCTTATTGAACTTGAAAACAAGAAGGAGAGGATTCATATAATTATGATTTTCACTACACTATAATAGTGTAAACTAGAATAATCTAACATAGTTAGTGATCATGCCTTCAAAATTTGGGATTATATTGATTGGTTAGAAAATTTAGGATTTTATATGGTTAATAAATTATCCATTAATTTCATATTATCATCATCACCTTCTTAGTTATATATATTAATCAAGAATTATTGGATGAATAACTCGGATTAGATTCTTAGGAATAATTTGACTATGCTTCATTAGGTGGATAAGGATTTTTTTCAAACTTGATTTTTCATTCCTTATAATGAGTGGAGTAAAGGACCATGATGTAAAAATTAAGGTTGATTCATAAACAATGGTAACTTTACAACTTACTTCGAATAGGTAAAGGACTTAAAGGGAGAGTGTTGAATAATAGGCTAATTTCTTCATATGTGGTAAAAAGTGACACAATAATAGGAACTACAATGAGTTGAAGATGAAGCATTCAGTTTCATATAATTTAGGTATATTCATCATTATAATTAATAAAAAAAATTACTAATTAAACATTAAAATAGAATATGTTTTCTACATATGTATTTGAATACAATGATCAATCAAGTATTGAAAAATTATAATTTTGGTTCATTCTCTAAGGAAATGAAGAAGGGTTATTCCTAGATCAGTATAGATAAGTGAATGACTTTATGATTGCCTAATGGATTCAAGTTAATATATTTTTATGTATTGATAATTACCAAAACATTTTTCTTAGTGTCTAATTAGACACAATGAGATATTATTTCATGATTGGAATAAATATTTTTATTTCATTTCGTACTTACAAATAGTTCCATAATTCTTGAATCACATATATTCAAAATAGGCAATTAATGATGAATATAAATATAAGGTTCAAAGTAGCTGATTGTGGAAAGAAAAAAGAAAATTAGTTTTCATTAAAAACTAAAAATAGTTGAAATGTTTAAATCCGGAAGGGTATTTTAGTCTCTCGTGATCTAGGACACTTGGTATACTGAAAAACTCACTATCGTTTTTTAAATAAAAATAACCTTAATAAAATAAAGGTATACAGAAAGATAATACAGTTTGTTTAGTAGGATCACTTGAAATGTTCTAAAGGAACATCTAAGAGTAACTTCCATATACTTCATGATATTCCTTTAAGAGATTTTAAGAATACTCAATAATTAAATGAATATAGTTGGTAAAGGATATAGGATTCTTCAGGTGGGATTTCCATCATGTATCATAACCTAGTATTCATCAATTATTAATATTTGAAGTAAAGGTAATACCAAAATCACATTATCTTATATATCAATGTTCTGATGGTAGTAAATGGAAATCAATAAAATTTATTACATGTTTTGAAAAAAATTTATAATTTCTTCTACATCATGTTTCACAATTATCAGTATAGTAAATAACTTTGAGATGACTATATTGACTAATGGATGTCATATTAGTTTTAATATGATAAGGAATCAATTAGGTATAGTTTCTATTGTTTTATGGGGGCCATTTTTTTAAGATGGAATTATCTACAAACAAACATTAATGAAACACTAAGTGAATCTTTATAAATTATCATGTATCCACTAAGGATATTAATATCCCTATGATAGAAAGATTTTAATCAAGACTGACAATATTTCTATAAAGTGGAATACATTTCTCTTTTGAAATTGTGGGAGTGGGCTAGAATTAAATTAATTCTAGGATTTTTATGCACATGAGTTGGTATAAGAATACAAACTCCACTAAGCTCTGTGGGAGTATTTGTTCTTGAAACACATACTATTTAGGAAGTTAAAACAAAATAGGTGGTTTTATATAAACTAAGATATGAGATATATTATTCATTAAGAGTAATAATTCATATAAGGAAATATTAAAATGGACACAATATAAGATTTAAAAGTATGAAGGAATTAAGTAATGGATTCCATGCACCAAAATTTCAAGGGCCCATATATTAGATATTCCTAGACTTGATACTGATTGTGGTTTAACAAGAGAAACTATACATGGATGGTAAAAGTTAGTACTAATAAATCATGATTGATTATTGAAAGTTTCAATCAATTTATATTTATAGACTTTGATGAAACTTTTATACCAGTCATCATGCTAAAATCCATTTGATTTATACTTTTCATAGAAAAATTTGATGATCATTATATTTCGTGGTTAGATTTCAAGTCCATTTTATTTAAATATAGATCCAATGGAACACATATATTTGACATAACTAAAAGCGTAGGTGATATAAATTATTTACAATAAGATATGAAAATTTCACATATATATATTTATGGATAGAATAAATCATAGTGATTATAGAATATTCATTTGGAATGAAAGAAGTGCTATTTTTCTAAAAGAGTTTAGTGGGAGTTCTATTATTTGTTAAGAAAAATATGTTGATAACATATGGAAAGAAAATATTTAGTCTTAACATTTCAATAAGACTGAGGAATGAATTTCTATAAAAATATATCAATATATCAACTATATTTCTAAATAATAAGATCTATTAACATAGATATTTGGTTTGTTAAATTTATTTATAGCACATATGTTTTCTAAGTATTTAAAAAACAAAATGGAACAATTCAAGATTGAATTGTTACCAATGTCACATGGTATGAAATATCTCTTGGATAACATGCGTTGGAACATGAGGAGATTATTATTAGTATGAATAAAATTTCACATTATTATGTTATGTAAATCTATCATATATACAATGATATAAACTAAATTTTTATATTAATTATGTATTGGGAATAATAGGTATATATTAAACTGAACTGGGAGAAATACACATACATGCAGTTAGAACTAACCAAAAATACTTGAGAAATTAGAACTTGATTAGTTACCGGTAAATGGATAAATGTGAATACTAGTGATCCTATGATATAAAACTATTCTTCTTTTAGATAAATTTTACCAAGTATCACAATGAAAAAAAAAAGTTAATATGAAAGACACACTTATTACAACCAGTTATTTCCAAATCTACAATAATTGATTACATTTCCCATCATTATAAAACTTAAGGATAATTTTAGAAATGGTGTGGTAAAATTTGGATTACACCAAAATAGTAAGAGTATTATCATTATTATGGTGAACTTTGATTATGGTATTAGCAAAGATGTAAAATTTATGACAAGGGAATGGGAAGAGGATACTTTGGAATATCACTGCTTAATGGATTTTCTCAAGTTAGTGAGTTCATAGTATAAAAAATTTTAACAAATACATTTTGAAAGTCCAAACATAGTCATAGAAGAATGTAGTGTGCCTAATAGATATAACCATACTCAGTAGAAGTATGATTAACACATGGAAACTAACAAGTTAGTCAAAAGTTTGTTCTAGTATAAGTGGATTATATTGGATTTTGTGCCTTAGATTTCCTCTATATTGAATGTATTTAATCTTAATAAATATCTTATAACATATTGATTGTTCTTATATGCAATATTAATCTGATAATTTCCCTAGATATCAGTTGTCTTGAAAGGTCGTATTAGTTCCCCTATTTAATGAGGACCTTGAAATTCCATGATGATATATAAAAATAAAAGATCTATAGTTAGATAAAATTCTATTATGGGGGCACAAATCATGTTTGAATATCATGTTATTGATGCTCTTAAGCAGACAAGTCTTTATCTCAGGAAGTTCACACTTGGTAATCACTAAGAGATGATGTTATGAGAAAAAAACAGTATGTAATAATTTTTCGTGTTTCAACATCATTATATAATCCTATATGAGAATGTGTGCAATGATACTAAGACGTGACATTATTATTAATTCATATCATGAGTCATATAATTTAATGTATTTCCAAAAACCCCGAGAACCTATTCTTATGATAAATTAGGATACCTTGGGTTTTTTCATGATTGATCTGTTATTAATGGATATTTTAATAAAGGTTTTTCCCCTTTCGATTTAAAAAAGATGATATATTAGGCCCATTGATTGTAATTTAACTATAAAACTAAAATTCCATGGCCATGGTGTTTTATAGGTTTATTTTAGGAAGATAATGAAATATATATTGAGCACATAGGTTGATGAAATAATTATGAAACTTTATTGATTTGAGATATCCTGAAAAATGAATTATATTACCCCATGAGAATGTGTATGTGGTTATTATCATTGTGGCATTAAATTTTTCCTCTATATGTACCTTGACGTGTTTCTAGATACTAATCTTGGAATTTGGACAAGCCCGTCAAATGGAACTAATGAAGAGGCCTAGAGTGTCTCACACTTAGTGTATCCATTTATCATTATTAAATTGTATTTGAATTTAATAGTTGAAATAAATATTATTATCAAGTGTGAAGAATAATATTTCTTTAGTATTTATTGATTATAAATATTCAGTCACCATATTCATATATGATTTGAATATTAAATTAATATTTGTTCACAATATTGTGAATATAATATTTATTTACTTATCAAATTAAAAATATTTATTGTCATTTGAGGTTCGGTAAAAACTAAGGAAGTTGTATAGGCTGTGTTAATCGCTTGGTAATAGAAATGATATAATCATAAATATCATTTAAATAAATAAGGAATTATTTATTTTGTAAAAATAATATTTATTTGAACATGATAGTGCATGGTATTATATAATATTAAAAATATTATTATTATCATGGGGAATATATTATGTTTAATATGTCATTAAGGGTGTTTTTTTAACTATCAATATTAAACCCTGAATCTATATATTACCATCTTATATCATTTTAAAATTTTGAAAATATTTAGAGAAATCATTTTCATTGGTGCCCAACACATTTCCTCCCTAGATAATTTTCACAATAAATAATATCTTTAGTGTTTCTCTCAAGACCAAGATAATTTGTAACAACCCTGGTTCAATTAACCTAGAGTTTGTGGTTATTTTACTACATTTGTACAAGATACAAGGGATCACATCACAAAGGATCACAAAGTTTAGAATTCTTGGGAGACTAGATGCATAAATAATCCCCATATTACATTTGAAACATAAAAAAACATTAAAACATCATCAAAACTTTCTTATTTGTTTTAGTAAATCTTTGAATTCATTCAAATAACCCTTCTTAGTATCCTGGGGAAAGGAAAAAAATAAAAGGGTGAGCTTTGATGCCCAGTAGGGGGATGTGTACAATAAAATATATCTTGGATACAAAAAGAATAAATAATATTTTAGATTGAATAATAAATAAATGTTCTATATATTCAAAAATTTGAGCATGACATAAATCCATGGATAACAAAACAATGAAAATTATCACATGCATAACAAAAACGGATTTTATAATGATGGAATGCATAAGATATGACATCTTAATATTACCATCAAGGGGTCATCCAATACATCATAATTTACATAAAGGTCATTACCAATGCATTATACTAACTATCCAAGCCTTATCCTAGTCATTATACTTACAATCGAGGCTGAAACGAAGGAATTATTAATAAATGGGTAGAAATACACCAAATTCCCAAACCTTTTGTATCATGTGACCCACTGATTCATTAAGGAGATATATAATTTTGTGCCCCACCCATCACTTAATTAAGTCCAATGAATTCACCATATAAATGTAATGAATAACAATATAATTCATAATCAATTTTCCTTAGTAATAAATAAATATTCATATTGGAATAATATACATATGAGATATCAATACATTCTCTAATCAATAAATGGGATAATATGATCGTAATCCACAGATAGAAAGAAGGTTGATGTTATCATTAGAGTATATTCTTTTTAAAACATAATAAATTTTAATGGATGTTGACATAGATGAAGAAAACCATTAGAATAACATTAAAATTTTACTTGGAGAACAATGAAGAAATATACTTTACATATTTGATAGCCTTTTTAGAAAATGGTTTATAAATAAATTGAAATAGAAATTTATTTTAAAAAGATGAAAACTTGGATTGGAAGTTTCTTAAATAAAACTGATTATGTTGGAAAGAAAATTCATTAGTACATAAAATATTTAAAAGAATATTCCTTTCATATTTTAAAAATAAATTTAACATAAATCCAAAATGAAGTCACACATAATGTTTAAATATTATATTCAATAATATGTCCATATGAATTTTTAGAAAAATATTTATTATGCTGAATCTCAAAAAATGGAATTTAGAAAAGAAATATGGTCTAAGTCCACAAATATAGAGTGGAATCTAAAAGATATAAATGTGAATAATATTTCAAAATATCGTTATTGAAACTCACATTGTTAAAAGATTAATATGAATTAATTTTGAAAATAAGTAAATAGAAATATCGATATCACAAGAAATAATATATATTTTTATTTAAAAATAATAAAGGAGAACATTTTTGGGAATATAAATATGGATATGGAGGATAAATATTCACAACAAAAAACTAGTGAAAATGGAAAAGAAACCCTTATGGATTTATAACTTTTGAATCAAAATACCATGGAAGAAAAAACTTTAAATAAAAAGTTAAATACAGTTAAAAAATATATTCATGATAAAATATTTAAAAGGGGCAGTATATACACCATATAAATGAAAATAGGTTCATAAAACAAAACATGTCTCAAAGAAGATATTTTGAGACAAAGAACCCACATCGCTTTGGTAACAATCAAATTAGATGCCATTGAAAGAAAGAAAATGATATGGAACTTTAAATTACATGAATTACATGAAGGATATGGTAAATTTAGTCATGGGGAACTATATACACCTTATAAATAAAAAATATTGTGAATCTAGAACATATCCAAATGAATGAAAATTGATAATATAAAACCCTTACCTTTTACTCCCGACTTTCAAGAATGCTATTTATGCTTCTATATAATAAAAATAACCACATTAATAACGTATTTTATAATATTATTCAAATATATTTCCTTTTATATTATTCATTTATAATCATCTACTAATAATATATTTGTTAGTTAATGTTCATTTTCATCACCGGATGTAAGTAATTTTGATTGCTTCTTATGTGTTTCATAAAAATGATGTCAGATCTCATTATTTGGTACAATGTTCACCATTCCAAAATTATTCAATATATGATAATATTTTTTTAATGATTTATTAAATATAATTTTCATTCCATGTATGCCAAGGGTATGGTTTTCTAAAATGGAATCCTTGGTGACCTTGTTTGGGGTTAATTTATTGATATCAATTGGTTAAATTATAATGATCATTTATTTTTGTGTTATCTTCATATAATATTATTCATGAAATATATTATTCATTAATATCATATATATTCATCAAATATTTTTTTATAACTATCCATATAAGGAGATGATGAAAAATGAAACACATTAACCATGAAGGTAGTAGTCTACACGTATGCACGAGCAACATTTTTACTTTTCAACAGATGAAAATAAGGTAAGTCAAAAAATAATTTATCTTTAATGAATCATAATTATGTAATAAATATAATATTTATTCATTATATATGTTCTTATAAACATCCATTTGAGGTGGTGATAAAAAATAAGACGTGTCATCCATGGAGGTGGTAGTCTGTACAAACGCACAAGTGATGTTTTCATTTTTTGAATTTTTTGGGAGGAAGGTAGAAAAATATTATTACACTATCATGATAACATTTAAGCGTAATAATTATACTTATGTAATTATTTTATTATGGTAATAATATATATGGTGGAGGTAGAATAAGAATGAAAAATATAGAAATGAAAAAGGAGTTATTAATAATTTTTAACTTACTCCTTGAGAAAAATACTTGAGACTTCTTAAAAATTTATTTTAGTCAGAATAGAACCTATAAAAATTATTAAATATATCTTGGAAGGGGTTTGGAAAAAAAATCAATCTATGAGTGTTTTGGTGTTTGGAGAAGTCGGGTGGTGAAGAGCTCCTATTATATGTTAGAGGGGTGACACTTTCATAAATACCCATAACTTTATCTTAATTTAATTTAAATTTCAAAGGAAAGTGGATCCAAAAGTGGAAAGTAATGGACATGGTAACTCTTTATCAACCAATCCCTCAATAATTAATTTAGGTACAAGTTTTTAACATGTTTTGGGTCTTTTACCCATATACCGCTACCAATGTAACTTATTTTTTAACCCCAATAACTTATTTTTATGCCTAAAAATAAAATTACCCTTATTAGATAATTTTGATATATTTATTCCAAATATAAAATCCATTTTATCATATTTAATTTCTATATGTGGTAAAATTAATTTTAATAAAATTGTGTTTAACACAACAAAGACTATTTTTAGAAAAAAATACTTAGGTTGAAAAATGTTGATAATATTTTTATAAGATAAAATAAATATTTTAAATGTAAAATATTAATTGTTAAATAAATATTTTATTAGAAAAAGGGTTCATAAAATATCAATTCATTCATATATCCTAACAATGTGATAAAATTCATGGTATTTGTAAAAAACTGTATTTTACAATATTCACCAAAAAATAAATCCTTTTAAAACAATACCAAAAATTAATCCTAAGCTAATAATATTATAAGAAATCCAAAAATGAAGATAATTTTTCCAAATTAAAAATAAAAAATTTATTTATTTATTTTTTAAATGAAATTCCAAATATAAAGAAAACTTCTTTATAGAAAACAGGCCTTTCAAAATTTAAGTGTTATTAATATTATTTCATATTAATTTATAATTAAATTAATGTTAATATATTAGTAAATAATTTTAAATATTTCATATTTTCATAATCATATTTTAAAAGTGATTAATTTAATTTATTTTGATAAAATACACAACACTTTTAAAAAGGTTCTTTAAAAAACAATCTTTTTTAACATTAAATCATATTAATTATTTATCCTATAAATATAAGAATTTATTAATTGGTTAATATCTTTTTATTTACTAGATTTTTTATTTTTATTATAATTTTCCTGATAATGTTCATCTAATATGTTGTGCCCCGTTTTAATTAGTGGTATCCTATGAAACATGCTATTAAACATAGTATTTATTTAAAGGAGAATTGAATATTTAAATATCGATGGGTTGTATAATTCCTCCACCTACTTACTCTAAAGATAGAGTGAACAAGAGAGATAATCCATCTAGACTTAAGGATTGTGTAGTGATCAAGATAAAAAATGAAAGATGATTATATTATATGCACTAACACCTAGAGTTCCATTGGTGTCATTTGTAGATCAGGGAGAACAAGCAGATCACTGCTAAAGAGATTCCATTTTGGTTCCTCTTAGCATAACAATAGTTCAAATTGATGTAGGGTTCAAACGATCAACATCTTCTTATAAGAATGAATCTCATGACCGAGGTAATCCATGTTATTAAATTAATTATAAATTAAATATAAAATATCCTCTCATCTTGGTTCCAAGAGTCTTTGTCTAATTTATTCAAGTAAATTCATTAGAAATATAAATTATTTATCATGTTCTTAGGGATTATTCATTGAATCTGAAAAAATACAAGTTGGGCATGGGCCCAACTGTCACTTACACTATGTGTGAAACCTTCAACAATGGGCTAAAAATCCTGAAATTTAATAAAAATATGAAGGTGTATATTTTTTATTAAGTAATAATTATGTCCACATGCTCGTAATTTTAAATGAATAATAATTCCATGGAGTTAATTTTATTATAATTTGAATATTGGATAACTATTCAATTATTTTGGAAGTGAGGATTTAGTTATATAATAATTATTCTTAAAATTTATAGTTATATTAATTGAAAAATTATTTTAAATTGAATAAGGTATTAATCACATGGATTGTAAGTTATCTAAATTACACATTAAAGGACTACATATTTTAATTGATAAAATATTTTCTATTAAATATTTTTTTTGATTTATTTTGGATTCCATTTATAATTTTTTTTATTTAGCACTAATAGAATCCCTTAATTGATGTTTATTCTTTTATATGAGTTTATACAATTTATAAAATATTTAAATTACAATCTTATTATTATTTATTAACTAACAGATTTCTTTTCTTTGTCATCAAATTTCTTATTATTATTATTATTATTAGTGATTTGTTGCATGATGAATGATGAATAATGATGAAGAATGATGATGGATGATGATGAATGAAGATGAATGGGTAAATATGGATTAATAATTTTATACCAAGCGTTTCATATTGATTTCTCATTTTCCTACATTCCCAGATGAATGAAAATATATTTTGGGTTTTGGATGGTTGTAATATTTTACCATCCACCATTATTTAATTCTTAAACCTCATTCTTCATGATTTTCTCTCTTCAAAATTATATGATTCTACAACAGAGAACAACTGATGGTGTCCCAAATCATGATGGGAATGGAAACATTCACATGAAGGAATTGAAGACTCTAGCATTGTGAAAATTCCATGATTGCACAGTGTGTAGTCCTCAATAACATACCGTGAATTTTCCCATTGGAACTTTCTTTGTTTTATTTTATTACACATGACATATGATCCAAAAATTCTCATCATGTGACTCAAAAACCATAGTGTTTAAGGTTTCAAGTCAAAATTAAATATCATGCACCATGTGACCTAGGTCACACATTGTGTATCATGGGATAGTCACCCTCAACATGTATCCACGTACATGCCAAGTCACCATATAAGACCAACAAATCATGTGTCAAACTCACACACCATTTATAGTGGTTAGAGTGGCTTGTCATATATAGGATGTACAAGCTTAGTTGCTGTATCGCCCCACATGTAAGGTACTTCCCATATATATCACATATAACTGGTAATATAACCCAATGTGCATCCAAATTTTATTCCATTTATCCCATGTAACTATACATGTCATGTGCTTTAACATCATGTTATTTACCCAGTTATATGAAAAAATATTTTAAGATGGAAGTACATAGACAAACATACCTGAGTTATTTACAAACCATTTACCCTAACAGGACATGCCATGTAATGAGCAGAATTCAATAATTTTTATATATTTTTTCTATGGTGTCTATTGTTAGAATAAGAGTTGCCTATCCTATGAAATTATCCATATTGAATATTATAATAAACCCCTCCTTCCAAAGATACCCCTTCTGGGATGGAATTAAAGTAAGAGAGACAATGACCATTGAGTCACACCTCTAGTAGGCTCTAGGTTGGTGACAAGAACTGAGGGTATAAAAATATCACCTATGGGAGGAATTTCCCTCTATAATAAAATAGTATTAGGAGATAATATAAACAACCGCCAAGAAACTCTATCATATAATATAAAAATAAAACCAAAATAATCCCACAATGAATTAATAATGTAAACCAATTAAAATAAAAGTCTCCAAGTTAAATACCAAAAGAAATTTCCTATAGCAACGAATCAAAAATACCTCTAACCTAATCTAGTAATGTCTAGCACGGTCCCAAAATTCTTCCTAGAAACCTGAAAATTGGTTTATATTAGTAGGGTGAGTTTACAAGTATACTCAGTAGGATCATACCCAAGGTTTCAAGTGCACATGTGAAGATAACATACTAATGCACCAGTGAACAAACAACATAACTAACAGAAACATAAACATACCAAGTAACCAAACCCAACATTGCAATAACCCACTCACCAAATTGCGCACCCAATATAGTGTCATAATAATCATGAATAAAACAATGGTGTCGCGCTACTTCTTCCCCATTTATTTTACTCTCTCACATCCAACATCGAATGTCCTATACTCTCATACCTTCCACACATACCACTTCTCACAATACACCTATGATATGGGGTGGGACACATCCCTACATACCCCACCCTCAAGGTATAGAATCTAGTTCTATCATTAGGTATCATCACATCACATCTTGCCTGCAGATGACGAGCAGTTCGTTGAGTGGTCACAAATTTAATATTTATATAACCTACTTACTACTAGTACTGTGGTAAGACAGGTGTCGAACCATAGGGAAGGAATAATATGTGCTAAACCAAACAAACTAAAACAATCTAAAACAATAACAAAAAATAAAATCATAACAGAAGAAAATGAAATGCAGTGGGTGAAATGGTAGTGTGAAATGATGAAAAGAGAACAATAAATAGAGATTGAGACAATCAATAGATAAATTAGGGTCCTCAGGTTTCTTTAAAATGATAAAAGATATTCTTATATTCTTCTCATTTTAATTAAATCATCCAGTGCTTAGGAAAATGGTGATAATCCACTAAGCTGCCAACTCAGTGGATCAACATAGCTCAGTTAACTTTCTTGAGCTTAAATCTTTCAATCTTAACCATTGAATTAATCCATTAAACATGGAGAAGAAGTGTGTTAACCTATTCCAATTTTCTGTACTTCGGTCAATAATCCATAGTGAATTGATTCACTACCCTAACATGTCAGTTATCAGGCAGTGTAAATTACAACACATAATTGAACAGAAAAGAAAACTGAACTTAAAATTTTCCCTGAAAAAATCAATTAACAAAGAAGAATGGATAAAAGATAAGAAGTTCACTACAACCTGATTGCCCTAATCAAATTAATTACTCGTGTATTGGGAAAAAATGAAAAGACAAAGAAGAAGAAGAAGAAGAAGAAGAAGAAGAAGAAGTCAAGAAACATCTCTAGAGAGCATGTTTCCTCCAGATTAAACTCTTGCTCTGATTCTTTCTCCCTACTCTAAGCTCAGTTGTCAATCTCTATTCTCTATCTCGGTGAATGGAGATGATGGTGGTTGATCAGTAGATTTCAAAGGATGGGGAAGATCTAGAATGGATCTAGGAATGGATGGATAGAGGGATGATCCAGAATGGTTAGAGTTGTGAATGAATGGGTGATTCATTGGTGATGGATGATGAGACTCAAAGGAATGATTTGGAAAGAGTCTCACTAGATGAAAGGCTAGGATGGTATGGATGGATGGAGTCTAGATTAAGCCATTGTGATCGATTAAACTGTGTAGTCAATGATGATATGAATTCCCCTGATGGTTCTAGAATGGTGCAGATTCTTATGGAATCACATGTCGTGAAAGATCTATTGTTTCTCAACTGAAAGATTCACACCACCTCCAATAACTGAATATTCCCTTTCTAACAGCATCTGTACAACAAAAACTAAAAAGATAAATAATAATTATTATTAATTTATTATAATTATCGTATGTGTGTGTGTATATATATATATATAATAAAAGTAAATATAATTATAAACAATTTATATCTAATTATTATTATATATATTTTATATATTATAAATAATATTATATGTAATTATAATTAGAAAAATTAAATAAAAATAACAAAATGGGGAGGGAGGGGTCGGAATTGGGTATAGGGAAGAGGAGAGGGTGGCTCGAGTGGAGAGGATAGGGGAGGGAATGGGGCTTGCGGGTCTATGTGGCGTAGGGGGTGGTGGCGGTTGGCGAGGTGGAGGGTGAAGCTTGATGGCTCGGCCTTGAGGGTTCATGAGGGAGGCGGAAGGTAAGATAAGCGGTGAGGGTTTGGGCTTTTGAATGGCGATAGCTGCTTTGGGATTGTCGGGCTTCAAGCGGCGGAGGCTGGGGCGATGTTGGATCATATCTAGTTTGATTGGCCTCGCTACCTCAGACGGTGGTGGTTCGGTGTTCTGCGACGGCTTCGGTTCTGATCCAAGGTGCTGGTATTGAGTTCTTCAGATCTGAAATGATTTGTTCTTGAATTTTTAGAAAGAAAAAAATGTTGCTCGGACTTGTATTCCATTTATTTATAGAGTTGATGTTGTTGAATTTTGGTTGTTATGCTGTTGTTCGATGATTCTGGTACTGTTCGATTTTGTTGTTGCTGCTGCCTATGGAGTTTTTGTTGGCGGCAGGTGCGGGATGACAGAGTAGCGGTGAGTCCTAACTCACCACTGTAGAGATGAGGTTGGTGGTGACTCGATTGAGTCACGGCTGGGGGAAATGAACAGTGAGAGGGAAGAATAATGGAGTGGCGGTGTCTTAGAGGATGAAGAATCTGGTGGTGTGAAAGGAGACACTTTCAGAGAACTGGTGGTGTGTGGGAGGTAAATGGAGGAGCCAGCGGTATGGAGGTGGGATGGCTGGCGGTATCTTACAGTCACCTCCAAAGTCTTGCGGTGTGAAAATGAGACACCCCTAGGGCTGCCCGTGCATCCCGAAGAAAGAGTGGCTGGCAGTGTCTTACAGTCACCTCGCCTGAAGACAACTGGGATAACACTCCGGAGTAATCTCCAACACCAACCCATAACATCACTACTATTGAAGGAAGAGAGGGGAAAAGTGGGTAGACATCCATCCATGTCACAGCCATCCAAGATGTTGGGGAAAGAACCCAAAACCCAAAAGCTCATAGCATTGTTAAAGTTATCCAATTCCAGTGGGGTGTGTGTAGAAATAAAATAAAATACATGATATATAGATAGCATACAGCACCCAACCTATGGGCTCACATTAACTGAAATAGTACGCACAATGTCCCCACCACTATACCACACCTCAACTATCGCAAATGCTACCACCACTATATGCAACACACCACACCCCCACCACACAAGCGACCTGATCCCACTTTCAGTTTCAGGTTCCACCTCTTTAATTCATTTATCCACTTCATTTTTCATCGCACAACCCCATCATTTATTCAACTATTTTATGTCATTTACCACACATCAAGTTCCATCCCATTCATATTCATTTTATACATTACATATTTTTCCATGGCTAACCAAGCAACTAATAGAACCACCACACAATAACTTGCGAATATCACATCAACCGTCATCATTGATCCACACCATACAAACCATCTTACCTCAACAACCACACATCAGACATCCCAACCACATCTAAAAGCACAACTACTACACACAAAATCCACACATCACCACCACACACCACCACCACATTTCACAACAACCCAAATCACATCCATTCCAACCAACCATTGCATCATAGCCCCATGCACTACACAACCTATCCAGTCACCTCCATCCCCACACAATAGTATAGAACACCCAAGGAAAGACAAAAAATCAACTACACACAACAACAACACATCCCGAATTCCACAATTTATTTAAGTGATTTTATTTCATTACTTCTTTATTTAACATGGGTATTATCACACAAATCATATTTCCATGGGAAACTAATTCATTGGCCATATATCAATTCTTTATCCTTTTATTCAAGGTGTGGTCACAAAAAAACACAATAAGGGTATTAGGGCATATCATCTATAGTAAAAAAGGCCCCCAACATCCGTTATTTTCAGCATTTGCAACATGCATGCACAATCTCATCAATAGTATCATCAAAGCAATAAAGAATTTGAATCCCCCCTTACCCTTCAATTCCAGTTATGAGAATTTATTATCTCATTACACCAAACCTTAATACCCCACAAAAGGGAATAAAAATTATGAAGATCCCACATATAGCACATAAAAAGGGTTAGAGTGGGGATCCCCTACCTCAATGAATCTTTTTCGATCCACTGCACACCGCAGGGCGAAGAAGAAATAGCACAGATATCAAAACTGCACATAGAATACCTAGATCACCTTAAATCATACAAAAGGGTTATAAAAACACAAGCCAACACAAAAATAGATCAAAATAGCACAACCTCGGTGAATATTTTAGGAATAATGCAAGGGAAACAATAGAAAAGGTGAGGATAACTCACATTGGATCGCCAAAACTCAACCATCGGAACCCAAGGATCAAGGAAAGAGAAGATGGGTTGGAAGGTATCCCAAGGTCGCCTAGAGTTTTCACAACACCAAGAGAGGAAAAAACCTAATGAGAGGAAAATTGGCCAAAAGAGACTTACAAACAACCAGGGAGTCGCCCAATTATGGTGTGAATCCAACATTTATGGCATAAAATGCATGGGCTCGGAAAAACTTACACCGTAAAACTATTTTATGACATGAATTCAAAAAAATGGATGATTCATCGATTTTAAAGGTTCCTTGGATATAATTAACTTACTCCATAAATACCCCTCTTGTTGTGTAAACACATATCACATGGTACTCCTCGCCGAACACAAGACAAAAACTGACTGGCCACACAAGCCATAAATTGTAGACATACACCATAAAATTCCATTTTATGGTGTAAAAACCTAATATAGCTCTGTTGTAGCTTCAACCTCCACTAAACCCTCTAGGGCCTCCTCCAAACACTCTCTATCCACAAAACTAGCCAAGTAATGGGATAAGAAGGTACATAATGTTACATTAGATACCTCTCAATCTATTCTCATCCTTGGGAATCAAAACCAAAACCGAAGAAAGAAATGGGTCTGAACAACCACCCCGTGAGATACCTATCAATGTCCTTGTTACTCCTCAAACACTACCACCATCCAAACACACCCAACTGAAATAATCCCCAAAAACACCTTGCTCAACCACATCACCACCTCTCGTCGTGAACAACACCACACATCTGATACCAACCACAAGCCACCACTTTTTCACACAAACATCTGCACAACCATCTCAACCTCCAGACAACCCAACCCAAGAATTAATTTGAATAACACATAACACTTCCTTGAGCACATAAATTAGGGAATTCCATATTCCATGTGAAGATATTATCTACTTTGGGTGGAACTAACTCACCCACAAGATTTTAATCACATCATAGTGTAACACATATTGATTAGGAATATGTTCTTACACTCTTCACATGTCGGATGCTTTAACACACATCACAACATCAAGAAAAAGAAAATCTCATAAAATAGTAGTATCCAAACATCACATCTAAAATAAAAAATAAGAAGAGGAAAACTCAAAAAAAAAATAAGGTACAAGGCACACATATATGTCTCTCACTCCCAAGTACTCTCCTACATGCCACCATGCTTCTACAACGCATGAGCCAATAGAATAATTCATCCACATAACACCTTCTATCGATAATCATGGATCTCTATTGGACACTCCATGAATGTCACATCAACATTGATATCAAACTCTTCCCAGTAAATTAACTAGGAGTTATCATGAAGATACTAAAGAAGTTGGGACACATGGAAGACTTATTGGATACTATCCATCCATGGTGGAAGCACCAACTGATACACCACCATGCCAACTCATCCCACACCGCAAAAGGACCAAAGAATTAGGGAGAAAACTTAATCACCCAAAAAATCATTTACCGCCCACATTGGGGGGGGGATCTTAAGAAAAGATGTTATCCAACTAAAAACTCTAAGGGTCTCCACATATGATTAACATAGTCCACATGATGGTCATACTCTGCTCTTATCTTCTCTCGGACCAACTGAATATTCTCAGCCATGCTCTACACCACATTAGGACCAAGAACAGTTGAATACCCAACCTCAATATAACACAACATAGAATGACACAACTACCTATACAATGCCTCAAATAGAGTCATGTCGATGGAAAAGTGATATCTATTGTTTATGGAAACTTGACAAAAGACAATTATCTTACTTCTGATCCACCAAAGTCTAGGATGCAGGCCCACAACATATCCTCTAAATTCCAGATGGTCTGCACAATCTACCCATCTTTCTAAGGGTGGAAAGTAGTGCCAAGGAACAACTGGGAGCCAAAATCATGTTGCAACCCCTTCTAGACCCACAATTTAAAACAAGGATCATGATCAGAGATGATAGCCATCAGTACCCCATAAAAACTAACCACATCATCCATATACCACCTCACCAAAACATACTTGGTACTCAACTCACATATCACTAGAAAGTGCAACGAGTTCATGAACTGATCCATTATCACTGAAACCGCATCAAAACCTCCCTAGTCTCATGGTAACCAAATGAAGAAATCCATTTGGTTGTGCTCACACTTCCACTTGGGGATATATAAGGACTATAATAGACCTCCATTAACCTAGTGTTCCACTTCCACATGACAATAAACTAGACACCTTTCCAAAAACTCTTCCACTGACTGTTTCATCCCCATCCATGGAATAAGTATCCTCAAGCCATGATACATATTTTTCACACCAAGATTCACCCTAAAGGTAATCAAGTGAAATCATGGATAAATATTTTTCTCATTATCTGTGAAATGAACAACCTCCCCTAGAACAACACCCGATTCCAACCATCCTTTGACCATCCCTCTATAGCATCACCGTTCACACATAACCTCTATCACTGAGTCTCCCCACTAATACTCCTCCAACAACTACATCAAGGATGACTCCATGATCATCTTAAAAAGTCAACCTTGATCTCTACTCTCTTCAATGTCAAGATTAATCCCTGCATGATCTTCCATCCCTCTCCAAACATCCATTTATTCCCAAGACACATCCCCTCAGGACTTGAGACTCAACACATTAGAAACCACATTCACATTTCTTAGGGTTTAATACATCTCAAAATTGTAATCTTAAAGAAAATCCATATGCATTTATAGGAATAGATTCAGAACCTTCTAAGAAAAAACATATTCTGGGCTCTTATGGTCTTTGAAAACCATAAAGCACTTACTGATGGGGTAATTTCACCACAACTTTAGTGAAAACACAACTACCACCAACTCCAGATCATGGGTAAAATTGTTATGATCATGTATATATAACAACCTAGATCCATAATATATCTCTTACCTATCTTGTATCTACATACATCCCAAACCCATATGGGACATGTCACCAAAAACCTCACACAAAACATCATCCTCAGCAATCAAAGCACTAGAGCGGTGACGAACATCTCCTTCAGGTAATCAAACATTGCTTGGAACAGATCACTCCACACAACAGCTTGTTCATTCTTATTCAATTCTATTAATGGGGATACAAATTGAGAGAAATTCGGTACAAACATTGTATAAAATCCCACAAGACCAAGGAAATTGCAAACCTCTACCAAGATCTTGGGTGTTTCCTAAGAAAAACCTATCACAATCTTGGATAGGTTGAATTAATCACCCTATTGGGACACCATATATCCATGGAAATTTACCTCACACATCCAAAACATACACTTAGACAAATTCCCATAGAGCTGGTAGTGTCGAAGGACCTGAAAAATATCTTCCTCCTATGATCTCTAGTAGATCACTATATCACCAATGAATATGATAAAAATGGGTCCATGAATTCTCGGAGTTCATGAGTCCCATGAACATGGCTGGTGAATTCATAACACTGAACGACATGAATACGAACTTGAAGTTCCCATACCTACACCTGAAGGTAGTCTTTGGTATATCCACATCCTTCACCCTCAACTAGTGATATCAAGACTGTAAGTTATCCTTCAAAAACCAACTGGATCCTCTCAACTGGTTGAAAAGATCATCGATACTTGGAAGGGGGTAATGGTTCATGACCATCACCTGATTGAATCTCTAGTATTCTATAAAAAATATACAACTATCATCCTCTGGATCACCCCAAGGAGGTACACTGGTTTAAATGAAACCCCTATGCATCATGTCATCCACCTTTAACCTCAACTCGTGCAACTCTATGGGCACCATCTGATAGGGATCCATCAAAATAGGATATGTGCCTGATTGCAACTCTATCCCCAGCTCGACATTGCATTAATGGGGTAGTTTTACAACCTCATCTGGGAAAACATCCTGGTAGTCCTATAAAACTCTTGGAACATCCACCACCTAATATTTCACTAATAGTTCATCCAAATGATACAAAAGAGGCTCCTGTTTCCTACCACCCGTTTGATAACCTTCCTCTCCAATGAAAACCACTGGATAGTCATCTGCATTGGAAAATAAAACTATCCTTCATAAATAGTAGATGACTACATTCATGAAATACATCCAATCTTTTATAAGGATAATATCATATAGATATATCTGTAACAAGAATAATTCCTCCACTAACTGGTGTTTCCCAATCACCAACCAACATCCCCAAAACACATCAAATAAAGAAGAATGATCACTATCTTGTGTGGATAACACCAAGGTAACTATAAGTCTCTCTATGTACAGTCATAAAGAACATAAAAAAGTGGGAGAAAAAAATCACTATGAGTATCTCAAATCAAATAAAGCTCACACAATGGTAGAAGATAAACTAATTATACCTTGAACCACTCTCGACTCTACTAGTGCTTCTGCCTCCAACACATGCATATGACCACACCCATATTCTCTAATTCTATGATGTCAGCCTCTACGAACATTCTCTAGCCTAGGTCTCAATGGAAGAGGACCATCATGAGGATGGCCTTTCCAAAACCACTTGACCTCTTCTATTGAATAATTACCAGAGGTCCTTGTTCCTGAAACTGCCTTAGAGGAAACTATTTATGCTACCAAAAAGGGGCTTGAATACCCACCTAATACTGCACTCCATCAGTGGTAAGACACTAAGTCTGGTGGTTATTATATTCCTTGTATACATATCTTGAAAACATGAGGCCTCTAAAAGGTGTTCAGAAGTCAGTTTACCCTAAATTATAGGAAAATATATACCACGGTCGGCTCCCAACTAACTAAAACCCCAATTTACTAAACACCCATGACCCACTGCATGAGGCACTTCTCCTCAAGATGTACTTCTACACACTCTATTGAGGCTCAACTCCTAGAGAAATCACCCTCTTGATAACCTCTAATTTATTTTGCACCTCCAGGTACATAAGGAGTGTAAAAGGGGAGACAGTGTACCTCATTACTATGTGAAAAGCTTCCTCCAGACTATATTCTATGTGATCCTTGTCTATAAAAACATCTAGGGAAAGGGGAAATAGGCCCTTGAACTAGATCATAAGCTCCTGCATACTCAGTCTCCCCTATTGAAGAGAGATAATCACCTTCTTCTTAGATTTCCTCACTGTCAACAATAGGAATTCTGAGTAGAACTCCTTAAATACTAGCCACAATACATTTTCCTCTTTACACTCACTAAGAAACCACATCCACCACTGACATGTAGATCCATGTAACTATCTGACTTCCAAAGATACTAATAACACATATCGATCTCGAATCAGACCGAAAGTGATCTCGAGATCCTCCAACTAGTTCTCTATCTCCACATCCAAGATGCTCCCCCCATACTTTCCTAGAATATTCCATTTGAAGGCATGAAAATACCTCTACCATGCCTCATCCTCCTTGGTTGGGTCGATCCTCCGATGATCCATCGGATCAGCCTACTAAAATTCAACTTCCTGAGCTACTCGTGGATGATGAGAAAATATCCATTCTTTAAAATAAATGTGGAAATCCTAAGTCTTGTAGTGTTGAATTCTTATTAAATATTATTTAATTAAATCATTTAAACTTTCCCAATATCACTCAATTCAATATGAACGTAATCAATAATGATGCATGTACCTTTTCTAGGTATCTATCCTATAAACAAGTTAACTTCACCTAGTTGATCGATAAGATCAGAGTATGTCCATTTGATCACGAGGGGCCCTTAAATCCCATGTACTAGCCAGTCTTCCTAACCCATGTCATGTACCAAGTCAACTGAAATAATTTCCCTACTGATCGATGAAAACCTCATAGTGCCTAAATCCAAACTCAAACCTATCCCTCAACCAAAACCTTTCATGCTAATCTATCATGACCCCATATCTCCAAAGATATCCCTCATAGGCTAGCATTGAAGGAAGAGATACAATTAACATCGAGTCCTGCCTATAGTAGGCCTCGATTTGGAGATAAGTACCGAGGGTTTAAAAATATCACATATGGGTGGAATTACCCTCTATAATAAAACAAGATCAAGAGACAAAATAAATGAACACCAAGAAACTGTAACATATAATATAAAAGTAAACCCAAAACCATCCCAAAATTCACAAAATAAGGTAAACTAATACAAATAAAAGTCTTCATGTATAGTACCAAAAAACAAATCCTATAGCAGTGAGTCTATAACAGCTCCAACTCAAGTTTTCAATGACCATCTCGGTCCCCAATGTCCTCCTAGAAACCTAAAAATAATTTTATATATGTAGGTTGATCATACATGTATAATCATTGAGATCATACCCAAGGTCTCAAGTGTACGTGTGAAAATAACATGCTAATGCACCAGGGAACAAACACCAGAACCAACAAGCACCTAAACATGTCAACTAACCAAATCTAGCCTCACTATGGTTTTCTCACAAAATCATGCACCCATTATAGTAAAATAATATTAATGAATAAAAAAGGTCACCCTACTAATGCTTCCCAACTGATTTTCCACTCTCATGCCCCAATGTCAAATGCCTTGTACTCCCATCCATTCCATACATAAAAAATGTCCAAAAAAACCTCTGATGTGGTTTGGGACACATCCCTACTTACCTCACCCTCAAAAGGTCTAGAATTCAATGGTGGTATCTTGTATCATCACGTCACATCCCAACCACAGACACCTAACCCACACATCACATCTCATATCATCATATCTCATCTCTCCTCATCACATAATCAGAGTAACAATGTTTCATGAATGTGAATGAATTCTACCTTATGTCTTCCTCCTATCATGAATGACTCTCACCACATGCCACAAATCATCACATCCTCATCACATCACACCTCTCTCGAAGAAACATGGGCCAACACATCACACCTCACTCAAAGAAACCTGGGCCAACCCTACTGGGTAATCTTCAACACCAACCCATATCATCACTAATACTAAAGGAAGTGAAAAGGAAGAGGGTGTATCCAACCATTAATGTCACCATTGTCCTGGATATTGGGGGAAGTTCCTGATACACGGAACCTCTAAACATTGGTAAGGTTATCCAACTTGGGTGGGGCACATATAGAAATAACATAAAATACTTGATATATATATATATATATATCACACAACATCCATATTTTGGGACCAAATTAACTACACTAGAACACACCATGCCACCACCGCCATATCAAACGTCAACCATCACAACTTCTGCCACCACAATATGCAACACACCACGTCACCACCACAAAATCCATATGAACCAACTTTTGGTTTCAGATTTCACCACCTTCCTTCATTTATCCATTTTATTTCACATCACACAACCCATTCATTTATTCAATTCCTTTAATCCATTTTCCACACATCAAGTTCCACCCCCATTCATATTCATTTACCACATTACAATTTTTTCAATTGATAACCAGGCAGCTAACACAACCATCACGCAACAAACTCACCCATATCACCTCAACCATTATCGTCTCACCACACCATCCAAACCATCTTACCACAACAACCACACATCACACATCCCAATCACATCTCAAAACAAAATTGTTGCACACAATAGCCACACATCACCACCACACATCATGACCACGTATAATCACCACACATTACAACCACATTTCACTACTACCCACATCTCATCCATGTCAAATAACAACCACATCACAGCCCTACACACTAACATCCCAACCAGTCACCTCCATCACTGCATGATAGTCCACAACACACAATGTGACACAACAAATCAACCACACATAACAACAAAACATCTCTGCTTCCACAATTTATTCAAGGGATTTCATTTTATTACTTGTTTATTTAGCATGGTCATTATCACTTAAACCAAATTTTTATGGGAAAATGATAAATTATCCATATATACATTCTTTATCCTTTTATTTAGGATGTGGTCACACAACAACACAATAAGGGTCTCAAGGAATATCATCTACAGTGAAAACAAGGCTCCTAAAAACTATTATTTTTTGTATTGGAAATAGACATGCACAATATCATCAGTATTATCATTAAAGTAGTAATGAATACAAATTAGACCTTACCTGTCAATTTTAGTTATGAAAATTTATTATCTCATTACACCAACCCTTACTACCCACCCAAAGGGAATAGAAATCATGCAGATCCCACGCATGGCTTGTAAAAAGTGAGAGAACAAGGATCCACTACCTCAAAGAAGCTTTTCTAATCCACAACCCACTGCAGGGTGAAGAAGAAATGGCATGGAAACCACAACCACACATAGAATCCCTGGATCACCCTAAATCACACCAGATAGTTATAAAAAATGTATCCCAATAGACACCCATATAAAAAAACACCACCATAGTGATTCTATGAGGATGGAAGTGAGGGGGAAATGGAAAAAGGTAGGATAAATAACCTCATATTTCCAAAACTCGACCAAAAAAACCCAAGGATCAAGGAAAGGGAAGACGGGGTGGAAGGTCTCTTAAGGTCACCTATGGTTCTCCCAACACCAAGATAGGAATGGATGAATGAGAGAAGAATTGGCCAAAATAATACTTATAAACAACTTGGGAGTCACCCAATTTATGTTTTAAATCTCAAATTTATGACATAAAAACCATGGGCTCCACAAAACTTATGAAATAAAACCGTTTTATATTGTAAACTCAAAAACATTATATTTTTTTCTGATTTTTAAGGTTCCTTGGTTATAATAAACGTAAACTATAAATACCCCTCTTATAGTGTAAACTCATTTCACACGGTACTCCTTTACAAACAAAATTCATAAACCATCTATTCCCATAAGCCATAAAGTATTAACATACACCGTAAAATTCCCATTTATAACATAAAAAACCTATTGTAGATATTCTACGATTCTTCCCTCCACCTAACCCTTTAAGAAATCCTCTAAACAATCTCCAATAATAAAAATAGAAAAGTAACATGTTGGGAAGGCACAAACCATTACATAATACATTTATATTCATTATTTAGAGATTATATTTTAAGCATTCAAGAGCATGGAATTTAATAGATTTAAAGATATGTTGATGAGTGTGGGTGGATGATTAGATAAACCATGATGTAGGTGTACCTCTTATAGTAACAGGTTGTGTGGCCTCAATGTATATAGTAGAGTGGGCAGAATTCATGACTAAGGTATCTTTCTACATGGCACGCATCCTCCAATCATGGGGCATATAATTATCTCAGCTGTTTCACTTTAAATGTGGTGGGGTTTGGGTCCTCTATCAGGGTTGGTAAACCTCTTGATAGATGTACTTTTATCTGGGAATAATTCCACTATTACAATTATTTCTATTGGATTATAGGGAAGTGATACTTGTGAGATAATATGATTTCATTCGGTTCTACAATTCTCAGATTACTTTAGGTTCCTTTTTATTTTTAGGAATTTTTAAAGTTGATTTGTGTCCATAAATGTACATTCCATTGATGAGTCACAATCTATGTCCTTTGTGTTTTTACTTATTTTATGAGTCAACAATTCTCACGTACACAGTAACAAAAAGAAACAACAAAAAAACCAAGAAAAACATCAATCAGGAACACAAGAAAATAGGCTTGAAGCCCCTTTCTAGGGTTTACCTAACTAGTAGAAGAACCCTAAAATAATTATTACAGTCGATTGATCCACTACACGAACTCAAAAACCATGAGGTCTCTACTAGAACAACCCTCCTGGAACCATCCTTGTATGGAATCTCTAATTAGATCCACCAATGAGGTCTTCGTCTCTATATCATCTCCATCCCCTTTTATTTCTCTCAGATTCTTTGATCTAAATTTCAATCTATCTCTTATGATATGAGAAGGGACCTTGAGCACTTCAAATCGAAGAAACAAATACCTTGAAAAAACTCCAAAGGCATTGGGACCTGTGGTTGGTTGAGGATCTTTGTGATGAATATGTTAATAGATCCCGAATGGGTGTCGTTGTGTAAGGGTCTTCAAAGTCTTCTCATCATAAAAGTAACTCAACATGATACATAAGGGTCCTCACCCATTACTTAAGGGTAAAATGATGATACATAATGGATAGTTGATCACTACGTAATGGTTGGAACTGGCTATGTAAGGGTCCCTCTACCAAAATATTATCCACATGAGGTTACAACGGTCCTCACATAAAGGTAAGCCTCTAATGCTCAAACTCTTATAAGGGTGACAACCTACTTATGTAAGGGTAAAATAACATCTCGTAAGGGTAAAAACAACTTATATAAAGGTAAAAAATCAATCCAGTGAGATCTCAAACCAAATCTAAGAAAAATAAAAATAAAATAAAGGGGGAAACATATAATATTATATTATTCATGAAATAAATAAATCAAAAAAAAACATTTTAATTTGTAACAACAAAACATTTCAAATTTAAAAAATCACCAAATTACAAAATAAAATGTAAAAAACATATGGGTGATGTTATTTCAAGCTTATACTAGCCAATCCTACCATTTCATTCAAACAGTCTTCACTAACAAAAGATCATAATCTCAAACCTAATCAGCTCAAACTGACCAACTGCCAAGAATATACCATAGTGGCACATTATTTTTCATAGAAAAACATATACTACTAACAACTATTAAAACATTATCAAAAAATAATAATCTAAGAAACAACATAAAACCAAAATCATACATTCACTTACCTAAGCTTCCATATCACATAAGTACAATAAGCTTCTCACATGCCATTAGAGGTTTCGGTAAACTCTCCTATGCTTATAAGACACTTAGTAAAACCATAGATTTACACAATTCCTCAAATAGAAATAAAACATGTAAAAACAAAAATGTGAAATATAAACCAACTCAAAATTTAAACAGTTCTAAATGAAAGTAGTAAATGAAATAAAACATAGCATGGTGATTGGAAACAATTCTCCACTTAATCCCAAACAGTTTAGAAATCCAGCCCTAACCACGCCCTCTCTTACAACTAGGGGCCCCTGCAAATCACATGCAGGGCCAATTTTAGGATTTCTAAAGAAATACAACCTATAGTTATACCTACTCAATACTAGTGGATTCTAGATTAACTCATAGAATCTTAACACTAACAAAATTGGGGTATACCTTGTTGTTTTATGTCAGACTATCCCTAGATGAATCCTCAAGGCAATATCTCTTAATCTGGTCGGACTTTCCACACCGATGGCGCTTAAACTTCTTAAACTGACTACTATCTTTATTTTCTTTGATTTTACCTTTAGATTGAGCATTCATACTTAGAAACTTGAGTCCAAATCTCACCTCACTTCCCTCTACCTTCAATCCATGTATTTTATGATCTTTAGACATGAAAATTGATGTTACTTGCTCTAAAGTGGTGGAATCCCCACCATATATCATTGAATATCTAACTGGATTAAATGATTAATCCAAGTAATTAACCAATAAATAGTCATAATCCTCATTGGTAATATTATCATCTATGTTGGATAGGTCTAACACCATATTTTTAAAACTATCTAAATGAGTCCGCACAAATGTTTTAGGGATAGTTATGAAATTATAAATATGAATTTTCTTTTGTAATCGTCCTAAAAGAGACATAGTCATGTAAAGATGCTCAAGATTTAACCATATTTCACTGGAATAATTTTCATGGACCAATTCTCACAAAACCTTGTCACCTAGGGTCAACAACAATAAGCAATGGGATTTATATGAAATATTAAGGTCAATATCCTCAAAAGTGGTCGAGGTCTTTCTTGTAGCATAAACAATCATGATCGTCCTCTTTGCTTATTTAAAAGCTTCATCAAGTCAATTTTGGACAATAAGAGTACACATTTTAACTCTCCAAAAATTAAAATCAATCTCTCTATTGAACTTCTCAACATCTATTTTAGTCTAATGCATATTTAAACTCTATGAAACCCACTCTGGTATGACTTTCTAGTTGGAGGTCATCCTTGGCGACACACTACTCCAAGGTGGAGGTAGTGTCGCATGACCCAGCCCATAAAAACAAAACAAATAGGATCTAAGACAAAATAAATAACTTTATAAAATAAAATATAAACAACAAACAAATTCAACGTGATGGTCACATAAGCATGAAACAAACTACAGTGAGAATAATAACAAAAATAAAGGAAAGAAATAATGCATGAATTTATGTGGTTTGAACCCCTTTAGTCCTACTCCACAAAAAAAACACTACCCCTACCCATTTATTATTATTAATAAAATACAACCATGAAAAAAACAATAAAAATCAAAGAATAAAAAAAAGTCGAAAACACTACTCTATAGGAACGACCCACTCTCATGCATAAAGAAACAAACAAGCAATAATGATTGAACCAAGGAAAGATTCAATCAAGAACATGAGAAACTATGACCGAATTTAACACCCCATGATTTTATGGCATGTCTTTTTTAAATAAATTTAATATCTTTGATATATTATTTTTCATGAAACACCAAGCTTAAACAAACTTTAAAATATTATTATTTTAACACGACTGTTATAACCTAGCCGTTAAATTGGAGCGGATGAATAGTATTAACTACATTATGAAATATATAATTTTCTAACTCATTATTAATGTGTTAATTAATGTTTTTTGAATATGCACATAATTTTTAGTAATGTCATTTTATTCTTTAAAAGTAAGTTTTCTTCAAAATGTATATCTTGCTTTTTATAAATAAATATTAAAATTTTAATATATATATATATATATGATTTTATAAAAATAATATAATTTTTGAAATCATTATATTAAAATTATATTATGTTGAATTTTTGATAATTTCTTGAAAATTTTAATTTTTCAGTGAATAGTAAAAAATACCAATTTTTATAAAACTCTCATTTTCTTTATATTTAAAAATAATTTTATGATTTTAAATTGGTATCAAAGTAAACCAAATAATTTTTAGAAATATATAATCTAATTAATTACATTAATAAAATCATTTTACCTTATTTTGGTATAAGTACATTTTTGGGGCTTAAAACCCCATTTTTTCCAAAAAAACTCTTTTTTGTTGCGTTTTGACAATTTAATTTTAAATGTAATTTTTCAACTTATGTGTTTGGAATTTTTAAAAATGGATTTCATACTTTAAATCAGGATATAAATTTTATTTTATAAGGTCATTTTAATTTTTAGGCATAAAAAATTTACCGTGATAAATAAAGATTTAATGTAGTGTAGGTAAAATAATGTAACAGATTAAAGTTAAAAGGTAAAAGCTTAAAATACATAAAAACTAAAAAAATTAAATGGTTGGTTTATGTGTAGATTGAAATTAACTATAATTTACAACATTAATTATCATAAAAATTCACTATAATTAATGTCACCCAAATGTGGTTGTCTTAATATAAAAAATAATCATTATTTAATAAATTAAAATCACCCCTCCTCAAGTATAAATACCACTCATCACCACCACCTTTCTACTCAAAATACATTAATCTATTCAGAAATCTAGAAAAAAATATCCTTTACACTCTCCCTATATCCAAGTGCTTCTAGTCTCACCCAAAGAAAAATTCCATGTTCCTTAAGGGGTCTTTCAATGAGGTGATATTCAAAAGGTAACTTTCTAAAACAACCTCTCTTAATTTATTTTCTTTTTCTACATTATCTTCAAATACTTCACCCATAAAATCATAATAAATAAAATATATTTTATATAATATAATTTTATATTTATAATGGAATATTTTATACTTTCCCCTTTTCTTATCTCCTCTTATTCAAAGAAATTAAACCATTGTCCAAATTATGGCAGTTAACTGTCTCCGTGGATAATGATTTTTCATTTTACATTACCAACTTCAAGTACTGGAATAAAAGTATTATTATAGTTAAATCATATTTTAAAAGGTATATCATAACATATTTCATGTTATGGAACTAATATATATACATAATATTAAATAAAATGAAACAAGTTCATGATGGTCAGAAAAATCGACAAAATAAACTAAAAATTTATCTTTAACATTTTTATCAAATGAATCATCCTCATACTAAAAATAAAAATGAGATATGATTCCATTTAGAATTATGTAAGTTCCTGAATACCATTTAATTTCACTTATATTTATTTATTTCCATTTGAAAAGAAAATCCATAATTATACACAAATGAAGTGACCATGAAACCATGAAACCAAAACACTCAAAACAATGAAAATAATGAAATATTATTAATGAACGGGTGGTAATATGTTATAAAATGATCATTTAAGGAATTATAAATGTTATCATAGTTCTAGAATAAATTAATAACATTATTTAAACCAATATACTGGAGGATAAAGTACCCAAAAGTAAAGGAAAGCATGAGGTAAGGGTTTCTCGTCTCACTTTTACTTATGTAAGATATATGAATTATTCACCACTTATTTCTTTTATGTGGTTTATATACTGACCTTTGATATATCTTATCATTAATATCATTTTATTCTTAGTATTAAATGTTTCATTTTATAATTTTTAATTTTATGGGATATACAATTCTACTGATTTGAAAGTGGTAAAATATTTCTTAACTGAACTTCCATTCATTAGGTTAAACTTATACTTCATTGATTACGTCATGTTAAGATTATTTTTGAGATGAATTTTGATTATTTTATGTCATATTTATAATTATTATATGTTTATTTACATCTAAAACACATAATTGATTCATTTTATTAATGTTCACTTCAATGATATGATGTTTATAAGGGACTTTCTTTTAAAATTTTATCTTTTTAAAGTTTCCCTTAAAACTATTTTTTCTTCCATGTCCATTTATTGTAAAATTGATTCCAAAAAAATGTTTTTAATATTCTCTTATGATCTTTTAAAGACATTTTTACTCGTGTTTGACTTTTTAAAAATGTTTTGAAATGATTCTTTTTTTCATTTTTTAAACGAGGTTCTTTGTGACTTTTCCAAAAAAAATACCAAATGAATGTTTTTTTACTTATACGACATGTGAAAATTTTACCACCATCATGAACCCTTAATGTATTGAATATTACTTTAAAATATTATAAGTTTCTTTTAAAATAAAATTTTTTCTTTTGCAATTACACAATATTTAAAAAAGGTTTAAAAAGGATTTTATTTCCTCAATAATTATTTCAAGTGATCATTCAAAATTATTTTACATCTAAGATAGTATTATTTGATGTTATTTATTCTTTACTGGGGATATTATTCATGTAAAATATCCTTATTCTTTTTATAGTTGATTTATGTTTATGATGGAATGATGTTTATGAAACCTGTTTCTTTTCCACGGGTAATTATATGATAAAATGTTTATGAAACCAAATTTCTTTTCATGGGTTATGATATGATTTATTTTCTTATGGAACACATGTGTATTTTTCATTATGTGATGGGTGTTACTTATATCTCCCTCTAATGCATTGGGTAATGATATTATATCTCATGAGATAGACAGGACTGAAATGGAGAGTGAACTCAGTTCAGTAAGACATGACTAGAATGGGGATTAAAACCAGTTCTGTAAAATTGTACTAGAACAAGAAGTAAACTCAGTTTAGTTAGGTACTTTGTCCACTATGAGTGTATTAGTATTTAACCTTGACTACTATGATGGTTTGGGGAGTGAGACCATTCTACTGTGAGGAAAGGGATTTCGTTGGGGATGGTGGTGTGTCATGTCCATGAGGTGTTGCCACCCATATATTTTCTATGCTAATGTGTATGAAACAATTCCATTTCTTATGGAAATTTTATTCTCTCATGAATCATGTAATTTTTTTAATGGATTATAAACCTCTATGATTTATTCCAAGACTCAAGATTATGATCTTTGATATTAAGGGTATAAATTTAAAATGATATGTTCATGTTCTTAATCCCTTATTCTTATGTTATGATTGATATCTCTATTGTTTACCCTTACTGAGCATCTAATGCCACCATTTTATTATGTTTTTTTAGGATACAAAGAAAGGAATTAAGTATGATATTTAAAAAGGGTTCTAATTATAATGAAATAAGCGGGAGACGATGTAGATGTTTTATGAACTAGTTGTTTATGTTTCTAAGTTTCCAAAGACACAAAACTCATACAGTTCTGATGTGGTTTTTTTATGTTATGTAATGAATATTTATTTATTTAGATATAATATCTATATATGAAAACTATGGGTCATTATACCAGATTCCCTTACTAGGGTCAACCTCTCATTCATAAGAACCCTCCAAGAATCTTTATACCTAAATGATTTAGCACAAGAACTCGAAAACCATGAGATCTCCACCAGAATAGCACTCTAGGAACCATCCACATATGGTTTTTCCAATAAAAGGCACTAATGAGTTCTCCCCCTCTAGATTTTCTCCTCCCCCTTTGATTTCTATCGAATTCTACACTTAGAGCTTTCAATTTATCTCTTAATACACAAACAGGGACCTCGAGCACTTAAAAGTGAAGAAACAAACACCTCAAACAAACTCTAATGGAATTTAGACACTTGGTTGATCGAGGAGGTTCAAGAATAATTCATTGTAACAAATTCTGAATTTATGCCACTACATAAGGGTCCTCAAAGGCTACTCAGTGTAAGGGTCACCTGGAATGCAACATAAGGGTCCTAACCCGTTGCGTGAGGGTAAATCAGAAATAGTAAGAATCAGTTGATAGCTACATAAGGTTTGACATTGTCTATGTAATCGTCCCTCAAGCGAAACCATAGTCATGTAGGGGTACTGCATTCCTCGTGTAAAGTTAACCCTCCAGCACGCCTACTCGAGTAAGGATAAAAAAAATACTTGTGTAAGGGTAAAATAAACTCACTGAAGGGAAAAAAACTTACATAAAGTTGAACAAATCAAACTAAACAACTACAAAAAAAAATCTAATAAACATAAAACTAAAATGAATGGGGGAACTTGTAGTATGAGATTATTCATGGCATCTAAAATTCAATGAACTTAAAATTTTAATTTGTATCAAAAAATAATGATAAATTTAACAAATCTCCACCTTAAAAAATAAAATAGTGAAAACACATCGTTGGTGTTCTAGAAGGCCTATAAAAACCTAATCTATATGTTTTTTCAGTAAGTATTCACTAAGAAAAGATCCAAAGCTCAAACCTGGTCATCCCATGTCATGACCCGTCCCCTGGGGCCCATGTCATGACTACCCCAAGCCCACCTTCCATAGGCCAGGGGCTGGTGAATAGCACCGAAAGGTGTATCCCCTAAAATCGGGAAGGCATTTACTTTATATCCTGCAAACACACGCAACCAAGCACACGGTAAGATACGAACACAAGTCAATTGTATAAAAAAAGAGTGTTGAAAGTAAAAAGGGGCTGGAATATAAGCCCAACAGTAAAGGTACAAGTACAACTGAAAAACAATACAACTGAAGAAAAGGGAAAGCAGCTATTGGGTCGTCCTCCGAGGTTTCTACCTAAAGGGTAGGTACAGATCTCCTCCTCAGCACTCCACGTCCGCCCATCTCCTCTGCGTACCGACATGCCGTATGGTCCACCTCTGGGACCCGTCTAGTCCTGGTACCGTCATCCTCGATCAGCATTGTCCATATTCTGCACCAAACACAACAAGGTGCGAGCATAGCCCATGAAGGAGTGAGTATAACGATACTCAGTAGGGACCCTGATACCCTCAAGGTCTCACAAAATCCACAAAGGATAAACCACAATGCATGAAGTCAACTGAAAACCCTACTTAGGTATATGCCCATACATATACCTAAGTTATCAAGTATACCCATCTCAATCAATAGGAAACACATGGTCCAACCCAAAAGCCTAAAGATCAACTATTCCATAAAGGAAAGAATACCACGAAGGTAAGTACCACACAGGTATGCCACAAAGAATAATACCACCAAGGAATTACCACGAAGGAAAGTACCACACAGGTACGAACTCAGCTCACACCAGGTAACTTAAGTACAGTAATAGGGATGATTAGATGTAACTACTAATTCATCTTATGTTGTTAAGAGGAAGACCCATAAAGGATATTTGTACATCATCAGACCCACACAGGATCCTAGTAAATCGTCAGTACATCTTCTGACCCACACAAGATCCTAGTACATCATTAGTACGTCGTTAGACCCACACAGGATCCTAGTACATCTCTAGTACGTCGTCAGACCCACACAGGATCCTAGTACATCTCCAGTACGTCTTCAGACCCACACAGGATCCTAGTACATCTCCAGTACGTCATCATACCCACACAGGATCCTAGTACATCTCCTATACGTCATCAGACCCACACAGGATCCTAGTACATCTCCAGTACTTCGTCAGACCCACACAGGATCCTAGTACATCTCCAGTACCTTGTCAGACCCACACAGGATCCCAGTACATCTCCAGTACGTTGTCAGACCCACACAGGATCCTAGTACATCTCCAGTACGTCTTTAGACCCACACAGGATCTTAGTACATCTCCAGTACATCGTCATACCCACACAGGATCCTAGTACATCGTCACAGCCAGCTATAGGGTTCCCACACTAAGATTGCTTGTCTCTGGGAGGGTCCACTCCTTAAGCCACTATTTGATACTTCAACTTCCACAAAGTCCCATGAATAAGTATCCCAAATTTCCTTCACGTCATAGGGGTCTCAACGCAACAAACATTGCATTAATTGGATTCCCAGTCTATAAGTTATAATCCATTTAGTTCTGAGGGTCCGGTCTGTAAGTTATTAGCCTTAACAGTGGGCTCTGCACGGGCAAAACATGATTTTTCAGACTGTGTGGGAAAGCTGTGCGAAGTCCCTGGGCGAGACAGTGTCAACTGCATGGTTGGTGCATGGTTTTCCAAACCATGTGGGGTAACTGTGCGACCACTTAATGTTTGGGAGTTACGATTTTCAGAGGTTGGGGGATCTCCTTAGCTCATTTTGGAGGCAAATCAAAGGGTTTTCTTGGTGGATCGAAGGCAGTTCTCCTCAGGTAACTCCCTCTTTTGGCGATAGGTCCATGGTGCGGCGGGGTGCCGCTGCGGCTGGCCAGATGGACAGTCGTCTTCTCGGTATGGCACGGTCACGCTCAGTGCCTTTGACGTTGGCCGGCTCGGTCGGCTGTCCTCCATTCATCACCACGGAACAAGTCGCGGCTCCTTGTTCGCCGAGCGGCACGAACGCACACCACCGCCCTCATCGTGCGGCCAGCCTCCGGTTTTTGTCTTCCTCCGTCACAAAGATTTCATAAAAAACACAAGGGTTTTCGGAGAGGTCGGGCCATGTTTGTTTGGCCTGCGCCCTCCACGCTAGAGTGGTAGCAAGCGGTTAACAATTGTTTCTTTAATCACGAAGAATTTACAAAAACGGGTAATGGGGAAATTCAAACAATAATCCCTACAACCACCTGCAATAATTATTCCTAATCCCGCAAAAAGAAATCATCCGTAGATCAACTAGTTAGTGTGTTTATCCATGTTCTTTGTTTAGAAGGGTTGAACATGGGAATTGATGATCACACATAATTAAACTCCTACCTCGAAGGTTTGTTGTTGTGTTGTGAGAGAGAAGTCGAAGATGTCAACATTTGTTGTGCCCGCCACATGCCTCTGATCCCCAGCTCATTCGTCGGATAAAATCTTCTTTATGGATGTGGTTCTTCATTGTTGAATATGTCCACCATTGGAGGATGTCATGAGGAAGGATTCAAAGATGTTGGAGAATGTCGGCGTTCTTCACTTAGAGAAGCGTTCTTCGTAGAAGAAGTTCTTCGTTGGAGAAGTGTAATCCTCCCAAAATCTCTCCCCTTCGCCTTTTCCAAATACTTTCCCCCAATCCCCACCAAAAATGAAATAGCCAATATAATAGAATATGTTATCTATTTAGTTTGTTGGCATAATTTCAAATTGGCTTAATTAATTAATTGATGAGTTGGTATAATTAATCAAAGGTGGTGGCACAATTAAAGTGAGGGAAGTTTAAGAGGCTTCCCCACATTTAAGAGGGAGTTTAAGGGTTTCTCCCATTATGAGGGTCTGTGTGGTCACCACCTATAGGAATTCAAATTGGGGGGTTTAGGCTCGGGTGGTCCCCACCACCATAACCCATGTGGGAGGTTTTAGTTTAGGTGGTCCCCACCTTTATAACATCCACATGGGAGGTTTCAACAAATAAAAATGTTAAGAATTTTTATTTTATTTTATTCTTTCAGTGGTGTCCTTGGATTTCAATTCCGAGCACTGGTTCAAAAGTTACAAAAACCCGCCCGCACGTTTACTGAACGTACCTAAAAAAAGTTCATAAATTCATTCTTGGAACTCCGGGCCTCAGAATCATGCACCGTCAATTTTTGTGGACTCATAAAATTTTGATTTAATTAAAAAAAATACATGGATATTTCGGGTCTTTACATTATCCCCACCTCAGGGCTTTGCGTCTCTGAAAGCCACATCACAAAACTAAGAAAACAAGTGGGGGTACTGAGCATGAATTTGAGCCTCCCGCTCCCATGTTCTCTCCTGGAGGTTCCCGTGCTGCCAACGCACATGCACCAAAGGTATCGATCACCCACGAAGGACTCTCTCCTGTCGATACTCAATCTCCACTAGAACCTCCGAAAACGTCACCCCATCCACGATGTTCAGCTCACCGTGGTCGATGACATGAGATGGGTCATGCACATATCTTCTTAGATAGAATACATGGAAGACGTCCTCCACCTGTTGCAACTTAGGGGGAAGTTCTAGGCAGTAAACCACCTCGCCAACTCTACTGAGGACCTGGAAGGGTCCAATGAATCTCAGAGATAACTTGCCTCCCCAGCCAAATCTCCATAAACCTCGTCGAGGCCGAGGTGAGACCCATAGAAAGATGTGGTCACCATTCTCAAAATCCAGAGGTCTCTATCTCCTGTTATCATAAGACTAATGCCGGATCTGAGTAGTTTTCACTTTCTAACAAGTGAGGCATTGTGATACAAAATTTTCTACTGCTTACTTCATCCCTGGACACTAGTACTGACATTGAAGGTCCTGGTATCATGGTACGTCTTCTGAAGAGGTCGACGTGCTCCCCACCTTCAAAAAATCCATCAGGTGCCTGCCCTGAGGATATTTGAACACGTCAAGACTCGCAGTCAGTGTCCCCACACTGCACCTCCCTTACTCGCTGAAGAAGTGGGAGAGTGACTGTAAAAGACTGAAGAAAAACTGCTCTATCTCAGTCCACAAAGGATATCTGTAAATCAGCCAGCTGCTCCATCGCCTCACCTAGAAACTGTATACCAGATCTCTTGTTGGGTGCATATGCTACAACGTTCCCCTTCCCAGGAGTATAGACTATCTCAATGTCATAGTCTTGAAGGAACTCGATCCAATCTCGTTTGTCTCAGGTTTAGGTCCTACTGAGAGAATATATACCTGAGACTCTTGTGGTCCAAGTAGACTATAAAACGTTCACCCATCAAGTAATGCCACCACACCTTCAGTGCAAATACCACTGCTACTAAATCCAGGCCATGGGTAGCGTAGTTCTACTTTTCAATTTCTGTCTCAAATCCTGAAATCTTTGCTTACACTTTTTTTTTCACAGGAAAGACTCCCCCTTTTTCGTCAAAGCTGACAAAGGTGTCGCTACCCTGGAGAAGTCGGGTACAAATCTCTGGTAGTATATAGCCAAAGAAGACATCCCTCTTCCTTTGGGGAGTTATTTTCTAGAAACATTTTTTGAAAATATGTCTCCATGCTCTGACACTCTTGTTTGGAACTGAAAACTCGAATCTCCTGCTGCCACGAGGGTAAGTCTAGCCAACTCAAGAGTGATCAGTTGCACCCTCTTATGCATGAGTTTATCCTGTGATGCCCATGTTTCCTTTTTCACCGACCAAGGAAAACCCCATTCCAATGTTGTAGGTAAACCAAAACTTTTTTGCCTAATACAGTCAATCTGAGAATAAACTGTGGATGTCCATTCCATACCCAAACTAACATTGTAAGGCCTCGACACTGCCACCAAGAGGTTCTAACCGAAACTCTCGCCTCAAGGGTCAGATCACACCATTAGTGTAAGGGTGATTATCGAGTATCCTCCCAAAAGGTATCTCCAGATGTGAGGGTCAATTCAACAGCTTAACCAGAAATTCTATGCATTAAACAAGATTTGTCGAAAGAAGGGATGATTGGTGCCTATGTCTATATATACGGAAGCTAGTAGTAGATATAGACCGTACCTCAAATCATTCCTAGAGCCCTTGGGTCACACTCCTTGACCACATGAAGCTACTCCCTTCCCCTTTCCTCCAGCTCCCTGAGCCCGGTGGGGTCCACAAAAAATGGGGTGGTTGTGACATGTCGAAATGTACACCACCTCATATTGCTCCCCTAGATCTGCTTCCATGTCAGCTACCCTGTAGATTCATTTGTCTCTGTCACATACTCTTCCTGAAACATCTTACATGCCCAAGTCTCTGAGACTGGAATCGGTTTCCTATTTTCCCACTGCTAACATTCATTGGCTGTATCCGCTCATCCAAAGAACATTCAACCACAAAGGTTCTCTCTAGCACCCTAACATAAGTAAGAATGCATAGAGGAATAGTGATGGCTCGAATGTCCTTAAACACACCTCTCTCGGAAGTCTGAGCCCTAAAGCATTGATCGTATCATATTAATCGAGTACTAGGAATGGTCGGCATGCCTTGATGAATACTCACCTACCGACATGTTGTCCTGCCGAAGCTATAGAAGCTCTAGAGAACTCTCAACCACCCCCTCAAGCCAATCCTCAGCCGCCTGGGAAACTATCTCGCCTCGAAACCTCGGAGGCCTCTACTGCTAGAACTCATGAAACACGCTCAGTCAGTGTGCATCATCCGCTAGTGCGGCTGGTGGTAACTACTGCCCAATGGGTAGTGGTGTTGCCGGTACACCACCTGAAGGTGCCAACACAATAAGAGGGCCCTACACCGGAGCCTCGTCACTCGGTGGGCTATCAGTGCGTACGATATTCGAAACCCTAGCTGGCTGTCTGCGTGGAGGCATCCTGAAAAGAAACAATTACGCCATGGTCAATAAGTTATACCTGGTGAGCTCACTCAAAGAGATCACAAATAAAACTCTTGAAAACACACACACGCAATCAGTGTTTTCATGCACTGAGTCGGAAATCAGAAGTCGGATTTTTGGTGTATGGATACGTTGGTCGCCGCACCAACACTGGGTTCCCTAAACTGATAACCACACTCACTACACTTAACATTATTATCATTAAAAGAAAGATCAGAGTCCTATGTTCTACGGTAGAACCAACTCCTTTGATACCAATTTGTCACGACTCGTCCCCGAGGCCAATGTCGTGAATACCCTAAGCCCGCCTTCCATAGGCCAGGGGCTCATGACTAGCACCAAAAGGCATATCCCTTAAAATCGGGAAGTAATTCCTTTATATTAAGTAAACACACGCAACCAAGCACATAGCAAGATACGAACACAAGTCAACTATATAGCAGAAAGTGTGTTGAAAGTAAAAAGGGGCCAGAATACAAGCCCTATAGTAAAGGTACAAGTACAACTGAAAAATAATACAAATGAAGAAAAAGGAAAGAAGCTACTAGGTCATCCTTCGAGGTTCCTACCTGAAGGGTAGGTACAGATCGCCTCCTCAGCACTCCACGTCCGCTCGTCTACTCTGCGTACCGACAAGTCGTATAGTCCACATCTGGTCCCCATCTAGTCCTGGTACCCTCAACCTCGACCAATGCTATCCGTCATCTATACCAAACACAATAAGGTACGGGTATAGCCCGTGAAGGGGTGAGTATAATGATACTCAATATGGACCCTGAGACCCTCACGGTCTCACAAAATCCACAAAGGATAAACCACAAATCATGGAGTCAACTGACAACTCTACTTAGGTATATGCCCATACATATACCTAAATTATCAAGTATACCCATCTCAATCAAGAGGAAACGTATGGTCCAACCCAAAAGCCCAAAGCTCAACTATTCCACAAAGGAAGGAATACCATGAAGGTAAGTACCACACTGGAACGCCACACAGAAGAATACCACCAAGGTATTACCACGGAGGAAATTACCACACAGGTACGAACTCAGCTCACACCAGGTATAACGTAAGTATAGTAGTAGGGATGATTAGATGTAACTACTAATTCATCTTACTCTGTTGATAGGCATACCCACAAAGGATCGTAGTACATTTTCAGACCCACACAGGATCCTAGTACACCGCCAGTACATCGTCAGACCCACACAGGATCCTAGTACATCGTCAGTACGTCGTCAGACCCACACAGGATCCTAGTACATCTCTAGTACATCATCAGACCCACACAGGATCCTAGTACATGTCATGTACATCGTCAGACCCACACAGGATCCTAGTACATCTCCAGTACGTTGTCAGACCTACACACGATCCTAATACATCTCCAGTATGTCGTCAGACCCACACATGATCCTAGTACATCTCCAGTAAGTCGTCAGACACACACAGGATCCTAGTACATCTTCAATACATCGTCAGACCCACACAGGATCCTAGTACATCTCCAGTACGTCGTCAGATCCATATAGAATCCTAGTACATCTCTAGTACGTCGTCAGACCCACACAAAATCATAGTACATCTCCAGTACATCGTCAGACCCACACAGGATCCTAGTACGTCTTCAATACATTGTCAGACCCACAAAAGATCCTAGTACATCATCACAACCAGCTACAGGGTTCCCTCACTAAGCTCTCTTGTCTCCGGGAGGGTCCGCTCCTCAATCCACTGTTCGATACTCCAACTTCCACGAAGTCCGATGAAGAAGTATCTCAAAGGTCTGCCACGTCATAGGGGTCTCAACGCAATAGACAGTGCATCAATCAGATGCTCGTCTGTAAGTTATTATCCTTTTAATCCCGAGGGTCTGGTATGTAAGTTATTAGCCTTGATAGTGGGATCTGCACGGCCGGTGCATGATTTTTCAAACTGTGTGGGCAAGCCATGCGAAGTCCCTAGGTGAGACAGTGCCAACCGCATGGTTGGCGCACAGTTTTCCAAACCGTGCGGGGTAATCGTGCGACCACTTAATGTTTGGGTTTTTAAAGTCCCAGGCCACTCGGGATTTCCCATTTTTTTCTCATTCTTCCTCCCAATCGTGGCTCACGCGAGAGTTCAAATTTTCAGAGGTTGGGGGAGCTCCTTAGCTCGTTTTGGAGGCAAATCGAAGGGGTTTCTTGGTGGATCGAAGGTGGTTATCCTCGGGTAAGTCCCTCTTTTGGTGCGAGGGACGCGGTGCAGCGTGGTCGTGCACCGTACCTTCGTCAGTTGTCGGCTCGGTCGTCCTTCCTCCATTCGTCGTCACGACACAAGTCGCGGCTCCTTATTTGCCGAGCGGCGTAGACACATGCCGCCGCCCTCGTTGTGTGGTCGATTCCGGTTGCCGTCTTCCTCCATCACAAAGATTTCATCAAAAACACAAAGGTTTGCAGAGAGGTCGGACCATGTTTGTTTGGCTCGCACCCTCCACATTAGAGCGGTAGCAAGCGATTCAAAATTGTTTCTTGAATCACGAAGAATTTCCAAAAATGGGTAAGGGGGAAATTCAAACAATAATCCCTACAATCACCTGCAATAATTAATCTCAATCCCACAAAAAGAATTCTTCCACGGATCAACTAGTTAGTGAGTTGATCCGCGTTATTTGTTTACAAGGGTTGAACATGGGAATCGATGATCACACATAATTAAACCCCTACCACGAAGGTTTTTTGTTATGTTGCGAGAGAGAAGTCAAAGATTTTGACGTTCGTTGCGCCCACCACATGCCTCTGATCCCGAGCTCATTCGTTGGATAAATGCTCTTCGATGGAAGTGGTTCTTCGTTGTTGAAGATGTCCACCATTGGAGGATGTCACGAGGAAGGATTCGAAGATGTTGGAGAACGTCGACGTTCTTCGTTTGGAGAAGCGTTCTTCATGGAAGAAGTTCTTCGTTGGAGAAGTTTAATCCTCCCAAAATCTCTCCCCTTCTCCTTTTCCAAATACCTTCCCCCAATCCCCACCAAAAAATGAAATAGCCAACATAATAGAATATGTTATCTATTTAGTTTGTTGGCATAATTTTAAATTGGCTTAATTAATTAATTGATGAGTTGGTATAATTAATCAAATGGGGTGGCACAATTAAAGTGGGGGAAGTTCAAGAAGCTTCCCTACATTTAAGACGGAGTTTAAGGGTTTCTCCCCTTATGAGGGTTCGGGTGGTCCCCACCTTTAAGAATTCAAATTGGGGGGTTTAGGCTCGGGTGGTCCCCACAACCATAACCCATGTGGGAGGTTTTAGTTCAGGTGGTCCCCACCTTTATAACATCCACATTGGAGGTTTCAACAAATAAAAATGTTAACCATTTTTATTTTATTTTATTCTTTCATGAAAAACACAAAAACTAACTTTCATCCTCGATCAACTGCCGTCGAGGTGAAAGTCTCATTAAGGGAATATCAGCGCTGTGAGTTCAACGGTGTCCTCAGATTTCAATTCCAAGCACCGATTCAAAAGTTACAAAAACTCACTTGCATGTTTACTGAATATACCCAAAAAAGTTCAGAAATTCATTCCGGCCACTCCGGGCCTCGAAATCACACGTCGTCAATTTTCGTGGACTCATAAAATTCCCATTTAATTAAAAAAATTAATTGGAAATTTTGGGTCTTTACACCCCAGACTAGACAACTGACTATTATGTACCACAATCACACATGTATGGCCATACCAACACATCTAATGCTAACAACTACAAAAATATGATTAAAAAAACAATTAATCTAAAAAAATAACTAGAACTCATACCTTTAAATACCCATGATTCCACATCACATACCTACAACTAGCTTTACACATTCCATTAGAGGTCTTGGTCATCTTCGTTGTTCCTACAAGACACCCAAAGAAACTGAAGCAGTGCCCATTTCCTTAAACAAAAAAAGAAAACAAGGAAAAACAACAATGCTATGTATAAACCAGCTCAAAAGTGAAACAATTCTAAATGAATGAAGTAAAACTAGTAGAACACATGAAGTATAATAACAAGATGATAGACGAAAAGTCTCCACCTGAGCCCAACCAACTCAAAAAACTAGTCCAAATGACACCCTCTCTTCCAATTGGGGCCCTATAAATCACATACATAACCTGTTCTAGAAATGCAGAAGAAAGACAACCTATAGTTACACCTACTATATACTCAGGGATGCTGGACATACTCAGAGAACCTTGAAACCATCAAAACCATGCTATACCACATTATTTTGGGTTATACTATCCCTAGATGAATCCTCACGGCAGTTCTCTTAATGTGGTCGGATTTTCCACACTAATAGCACTTAAACTTCTTAAACTGAATACCATCATTCTCTTCTATTCTTTTTCATTAAGGTTGGCCCTTCACACTAAGCAACTCTGTCCTAGACCTCATTTCACATCCCTCCACCTTCAATCCATAGACATAATGATCCATAGACAAGGTAGCTGATTTTTCATCCACTAAAATGATGGAATTCCTATGATACATCATAGAATCTCTAAATGAATTGAATGATTCATCTAAGGAATTCAACAATAAATAGGTGAGGCCCTCGTCAATAATATTATCATCTATGTTGGATAGGTCCAGCACAATCTTTTTAAAACTATCTAAATGATTCCTCATAGAAGTGCATGGGGCCATTATGAAAATATAAAGATGCATTTTCTTTTTGTAACCTTCCAAAAGGAGACTTAGTCATGTAAAGAATCTCAAGTTTCAACCAGATTGCTCCGGTATAAGTTTCATGGACCAATTCTTGGAATTACTTATCACTTATGGTCAACAACTACAGGGAATGAGCATTCCCTAAAATATTAGAGTCAATATCATCAAAAGAGGTCAAGGTCTCTCGTGTAGCAGAGACAATGGTGATCTTCCTCTTATCTCTCGCAAAAGCTTCATCATGTACATTATGGACAAGAAGAGCACACATTTTAATACTCCAAAAATTAAAATCATTCTCTTCATTGAACTTATCAACCTATAATCTAGTTGAAGACATCTTTAGACTTGATGAAACCATCTCTGATACCACTTGTTAGTGGGAAGATATCCTGGTGACACTCTACTCCAAGGTAGGAGGCAGTGTCGCACAACCCAACCCCCGAAAACAGAATAAAAATGATCCGAGGAAAAAGAAATACCTTTGAAAAAGAAAAGAAATACAAGAAACATAAGCAATGTGATGATCACAAAAGCATGTAATAAACTACAATGAAAATAATATATAAATATAGGGAAGAAAGAACGCAAAAAATTATGTGGTTCGGGCCCCTTTGGTCCTTCTCCATGACAAGAACACCCCTGAAATCCCTTTATTATTATCAAGAAATAAATAACATAAAATCAAAGAAGAAAAAGAAAAAGAACTGACTAAACCAGATGAATGACCCAGTCTCACACACACATGAACAAACAAAGCATAACGAAAGAACCAAAAAAAAACACGAATTAGGAACATGAGAAAGCAGGCTCAAACCCCCTTACCAGGGTTAACCTCCCCTATAGAAGAACCCTCCAGGAATTTTTGTAGTTGATTGATCCACCATAAGAACTAGAAAACCATGAGCTCTCCATTGGAACAACACTCCCAGAACCATCCGTGTATGGCGTCGAAAATTAGAGCCACCGACGAGCTCTCCCTCTCTAGATCATCTCCTTCCCACTTGATTTTTATCACTCTAAGCTTTCAATATATCTCTTAAGATGCAACTGAGGACCTCATACATTTAAAATCAAAGTAACAAATCCCTCAAACAAACTTCAACGGCATCAGGACACATGGTTGATTGATGAGTTTTGGGAAGAAGAAGTTGTAAGAAATCTCGAACAACTGCCGATGTGTAAGCATCTTCAAATGGTGCTCTACGTAAAGGTCACCATGCGCGCTACGTAAGCAATCTATCCTGTTGCATAAGGGTAAACCAACGACATGTAATGGTTCGTTTTTCCACTTCGTAAGGGTCACCACCAACTATGTAACGGTCCCTCAATTGAAACTGTAGTCATGTAAGTTTGTCGCGGTCCTCGCATAAAGGTAACTCTCCAATGCTCCATCTCTCTTAAGGGTAACAACCTACTTACATAAGGATAAAATGACCTCACATAAGGGTATAATAAAACTTATGTTAAAGTAAACAAATCATGTCAGACAACTATCATGCCAAATCTAAGCAAAATAAAACTTAAATAAAAGGAGAAAACCTATTATAAGAAATTATTCATGAAATTAACAAATCAAAAAATATAACATTTTAAAATTTAACAACAAAACATGTCAAATTTAGCAGTTATATGTGAATTTTAATAGCTAATTTCTATTGAAATTTTCTTGAAAATTAAATTTCATGTAAAAAATTGAGCACATAGAAAAAATATGATGTAATGGTCAAATATGTTTGTTCATAAATACTATTTGGTTTGAGAAATTTGTGATGCAAAATTATATTGACTAATAAATGCGATGTGATGATAAAATCTGTTGGTGTGTATGTATGTATATTTATATATATATAAGTAAACAAACATATATACAAATTATATATATATGGGATAAGTCTCAATATCAAAAAACAAAATAAAAAAAGCAGAGGATATTAATCCGTCAAACGATGATAAAGGCATGTCCCACGCTATTTTCCCGTTTCCAGTGTCTCCGATCAAGTTGGTGGGTCAAAGCTATTTTTTATTTCTGGTCGAACGTGTCCAGAGGCGCAACCCTTGAAGGGGACAACACGCCATCTCACGAAGTGGTCAAAACCGAAATCATTTAACACCCATTTCCTTATAACCCGAACACAAAATTTATGTCCCGTTTAAAACTAGAATTCGATTAAAAATACACGTTTATATTAATTATTTCTAATTTTTATAATATTTTTTTAGGCTAAAACCCCTTCATACCCAAAAAATGTATATACTATTTTTTTATATAGTTTTTAAATAATAATAATTTATATTATATTAGGTTTTTGGGTACCCTATAAGAAGTACCTGAACCTGAATTGATTAATAATCATGTATTGATTTTTAAACTTGAACTTGTTCTGGACTCGATTACGAGGTACCGAAACACTTTTTTTAGGCTGGTTAGGGCTAGGTACCCGATTATGAAGTACACATTACCATCCATAAATTTAATATCTATCTATCCATTTATTTAAATTGAATAGAGTTATTTATCTCCAATGTATGTTTAAATCAAAATTTATTCACTAATTCTTCTCGCAATAAGTTTTTGTAATTAAAAATCATATATATGACATATTTTAGAGTAAGTGACTTTTTTTGAAGTGAATTTCATTTCAAACGCACATTTTCTAGATTAATCGATGGTTTCTAGATTCTATGAATAGTGTGACCACGTCATGTATTGGTTTTATCCACTTTACAAGAGATTTCTTGTTGCCCATATTTCATATTGCACTGAAATTGATCAATTAGACAAAGTTATATCGTTAAACACATTTTTCGTGAATATCATTGTCATAAAGTTATATTTTAAAGCACAATTTTCATATTTGTTTTCTTTATGATAAAAAAAGATCACACTAATGTCATGAGTCTCCAAAAAAGTGGAAAATTAATTTCAACTTCTTAGTTTGATGTATCACTTTCATAGGGTGATTACAATGCTTACAGAGTTCCTTGTGGGAACTAGGATGGGTCAACCCCCTCTAAAGAGTCTTGATATCTGATAATATAAGGCTTGATTAAATGGTTTTTTTATGTGCTCTTCGACTATGTTTTGAGTGTCAGGACATCTAAGAATATATTTTTGGAGAAAATGGCAGTAAAAGGGCACTTTAAAATGATTATCCTAATAGTCTAGATTTATTCTTCATTAGGCCTTGTCTATGTTGTAAATGGGATTGGAGAAAACCAAACCTATTTAGACCTAGGTTCAATTTTTGTTTTGAGTTTAGGTCTTGAATTCTAAGGCTTCACAATGGATTTGTGAGAGTTTAGAAGTTTTAAGGAAGTTTGGAGATTTGAGCGATGGTAGAAATATGTGTCATATTTAGCAAAAGGTTGCAGATGACACTGGGTACCCAATGGAAGCTCACCAAGTACCCAACAAGATATCCACCAGTGGGGGTGTCACGAACCGATCCCGGGTTAACCCTGAATCGGTCGCCTGAGCCGGTCCGCGGCATGGCCCGAGGGGCGTTCCTGATCCCCACAGGCTTTCAACTAGTGTTCAACATCAAAATTTAACCGTTGAGAATGAGAACTCCCCATGGGCCATGTCGTGGAGCAGCTCGGGTGACCGGTTCAAGGTCGACCCGGGATCGGTTCTTGACAAAATGGTATCATAGGAGACCCTTGTTATTTGGGGTGTTTGGTAGATAGAGATTAATATTATTGAGGCTTAGGAGGTAGGTTACGGGTCGGTGTCTGGTCACCACCGCTTGTGAAGAGACCTGAGTTACTAGGAGTAGTTTGGGTTTTGAGTATTTTGTCTTTGTATTAGATTGATGAATGACAATAGAGGTGACTCGGTGTCACGCTATGACCCCACATGAAGTAGTGACCCATGTGGAGCCCAAGTGTTCGGTTCAATGTCCTCTTGGTGTTATGTTTTACTTGGGGCGTGACTCACTACCACGTCCTCAGGTTGGGAATTAGCACTGGTTTCTCATTCCGGTTGTTCATTGTTGGTTGTGCTTTGTCTTGATTTCGGTTGGTGTTAGGGTGTTTTTAAAAATGAAGGTGGTTTTGAAATGACAAGGTTTTTTTTCTAATGATTTTAGAACTGGTAAAAAGGGGTTTTCTATCAATTTGTTTGGGAAATTGGGGAAAATTGGATTCTAAATGAGGAAGTATTTTGGTATGAAACATTTGGTTTATGTTTGGATTTGGTGAAGGAATGAAAAGTGCGACCAATGGTATTCCTTAGGATCAATATCATATGTCTGGGTAGGGACATGAAGTGCACATTGGCACATATATATGGGTGATTTGAGTGGAAATGGATGAACACTTATGGTGCGGTTCATGGGATGTTATGGGTGTTTATTTGAAATGAAGGACTTGAACTTGTTTTCTAAAGGTGGTTCTTAAAAGGGGTTCTTTTGGGTGTGTTTGTATTTGTTGGGTTTTTGAGCTGGTTGTTTTTGGATGAAGACACTTTCATTGATGTTTCTTGGCTTGATATTGTTTTGGCTCTGTGATTTATATGTTGTTTAGAAAATGCCTCCTAGAAGGCTCCCTAAGGTTTCTGATAAGTCATGCCCAGTTTTTGGTCCTTCTCAGACATTGCCTGTCCTTTACAGTGATCGGGGTCCATTAGAGGCACCAGAGTGGCTTGAAGAGGTCGAGTGCGTCTTCAGGGTATTGGGAACTCCCAAAGCTGTCAGAGTGTGTACTGTTTTGGGTCTGTTCAAAGGTCCAACTCTAGATGAACGAGAGTTGTTTTCCCTACCATCAATGCAAGTTGGGATGATGTGGGGTGTCTTTAAATCCATCTTCATACGATGGTTCATACATGAAGAGGTGAAGACGAAGAAAATGAATGAACTTGTATGCATTCAACAAGGACAATAAACAGTGAAGGCATATGTTGACAATTTCAAGGAACTTGTATCCTTTTCTCTGGAGGTAGCGTCACATGATTTGATGAAGACTTCCCTCTTTATCGGGGCTATTTTCCCATAGATCAAGGAGCGGGTCCCCCTTCATAGGACCATCGTTTCAAGAATTTGGTGGATGAGGCATTCCTAGCCGAGTTGGCCTCTAGAGTGCAGATGGTTGGCAATCCAGCGTATACAATTGCTCGTGAAGGTTCCCCATCTGGTGAGTAGGGTGTGCCAGAGGGACCTGTTTCTAAAGAGTCCTCTGCAGTGGTTTTGGCTTCCAGTTCGTCAGACTGTTCAATGGTATGTCATCAGTGTGGACGTTTAGGGCACACGAAACCATCATGTCACACCCCTCCAAAGACGTGCCATCATTGCGGGTGTCTGGGTCATCTAGAGAAGTTTTGTAGGAAGCATCACCTGAAGAAGACGCTGTGACTGGAGGATTTTAGTGCTTGACTGTGAGTCAGGAGATGCTTCAGCCATTAGATCCCCAACCATAGGTTTTGGGGTGAAGCTCGCGCACAGTCAGGAATTTTAGGGGGTGTGAATCCTCGGTTTGGGTTTTGTGCTCCATGTTGGGATTGGAACATTTAAATACTTTTTGTTCTAGCTTCTCTGATGTTAACGTTTTACTGTTATTGTAAATTCATTGTTTTAATGGGGGAAAGTGGTGGACTAGTTCTATTGTAATCCAACAGTTCCGTTTGTTTGATTGCGGTTTTCTAAATCGTGTGTTTTTCTTAAAAGTGTGTTTGGCCCTTGTATGGGTTGATCTCGGTTTAGCTATGTTCGGTTGGAGATGTAAGTTCCTGTGGAAGAATCGATGTTTGTATTTATGCTTGGGTTCACTGCTTGGGTTAAGTTCTTCTTTGAGGTTTTTCTCTAGTCTTTGAGGTTTTTGGTCTGGGTCGAGAGTTCCAAGTTTCAGCGGAGGTGTTGTTTCACTCGTGCTATAGAAGTTAGTTTGGATTGGTTGTGAGTTCCCGCATCACCACCCCTTTCCGAGGTGGTATGTTTGGGTGTTAAAATTTTGCGCTAGTTGAGTTCTTATGGTAGGGAGAACCCTCTTGTGTCCTCACATTTTCTTGTGTTGTGGTTTCTTTCAGTTTCAACCGGGCATCGATTCAAGTTTTTTCAATCATTCAGTTGGGTGACTTTCTGGGGGTCAAATGTGTCTGTGGTGGAGAGAATTATCACACCCCAACTTATTTATTTATTTATTAGATCCAGGTTCTCTCATTGAGGCTCAAGCTAAGCACGAGTCTAAATTTTTTGACGTTTAATAATTTTACTGGGTTTTGAACCCGTACGCAGTCACCGCATGGTTGGCGGTAACTGCGCAGTCGGCCCAAGTGTATTGCAATTGCATAATGTTTGAAACAAATAAAATTATATGTAAATAAAATAAGTGAAATGTTTAAATTAATGTTATTATTTAAAAGTAAATGAGTAAAATTATGATTATGATTATTTTTATTTTTATTGTCATTATTATTATTATTATTATTATTATTATTATTATTATTATTATGGTAATTATTATTATTACCATTATTATTATAAGTGTAATTGTTATTATTAGTATCATTATAAATTATTATTATTAGTGTATTATAATTATTTTTAGTTTTAGAAATTGAAAAAAATAGAAGTAAACCCTAGGGGGGGCGTCGCCCCCCTTCCCCTACTTCTGTGTGAGGCACACCCAACCAGGCCGCCCCCTCCTTCATGTTGTGCACCAAGCCAGCCCACCCCCTCGCTGCTCCACCTTGCGTCGAGATCCCTCCCCTTGCTACTCCGCCCCTGCTCCCTCTAGTGACTCGCACCAATGCCCTGCACAACGGGCCTCTGGCCAGCCCGCTCCGGTGAGCTCCTCTGCTCAGTGTGCCTCCGCCCAACCTACTCTGGTGAGCTTCCCTACTCAGCACACTCTAGCTAGTGTGACCCGACCCAGCAAACTTCCATTCCCGATGTGATTCAACTTCGGCGGCCTCCCTTTCTGGATCACACCCTCTACCCACGACCCTCGATAGGGGTTTGTTCATTGTCCATTCCTTTTGGGTGTATTTCTTTGAGTTGTCAAAACCCTAACATCTCGGGTGTAGTTTATTGTGTTTTGCTAGTTTTTAGGTGTGTGGTTGGTCTGTAGTGGGCTGTCCTTCCATCCACTGAAGTGGCGTCGCATTCGTACAAATTTGAGGTAGGCGAATCTGGGTTTATCCTTTCTAATTCATTTCTCTGACATTTTCATTCATCAAATTATTTATTTTATCTGAATCGAAGCTTTATTTTTATCTTAAATGGTCTACTATGGCGTTTTTAAACTGTTAAAAGTTGTTAAAATAAAATTTCTACTGTGCTTCTTTAGGTATGCTTATCTGCACCGATGCGAAAGGTGTTTGATTAATGCCCATTATTGTTTCAATAAATATCTGTATGTGATTTGCAATTTTGATAATGCTTGTTTCAACAAATCTTTTTTATGTGTTTATGAATCCAAAATATTTGATAAAATTCCTTTGCACTTGCATGGTGAAATTAGGGGTTTTACGAAATGTTATTTGTAATTATGTTTTGATAGTATCTGCTTGTTGGTGAACTTGGTCTGGCGCATATGGTTTGATGATGTTATAATTTGCAATTGTGTCAAAAGGAATGGAAATGGGTTTTATGGATTTAAGGGGATCATTTTTGTGTTTTCTAAATAATGTGGATGGTTGGGTTTAGTTTTAATGCAAACAGTATTTTGTGGAAATGGTCCTTTTGAGTGTCTTCTTGGATAGTTACTGAGCCATTGGATGTTGGCACACCCATGGGTGCACTAGGTACACACATGGATGTGACCTCAAATGAATATTTCACCTTTAAAATATTGTTTTCTTAAAACCTTGGTTTTCTAAATGTTTTTTGTTTCCTAAATAAGGTTTGGTCCTTTGTGTGGATTTTATGAAAGGTCTGAAATTTAATCTCAAGGGTGTGCCTATTTGGCCTTTAGTGTGTGTTTCGATGAATGTTAGGCTCAAGGGGCCATTTGGCCGTTACATAAGATTGTGCGTTTGTCTTTAAGAGTTGAACGGTTTTACTAAAACTTCATTGGATACTTTGGACTTAAAGGCCCATTTGGATCTTCCAACTCATGGGTGAAGTTGTGTTCACTTTTATAATGGTTTTTATTTAGAAATTATGTATGCTTGGTCAGAGTTTTAAACATTTTTTAGAAAATTGTTTCGATATGAACATGACGTGACGACCCGGTTGACAACTTGGATGATACAAAAAATACATGTGCGTTATATATATATAGTGGGCACCACTATAGGGGGATATCCCTTTATGGGTTATCGTATATAGTGTACATGTTTGGGGTGGGCAAGTGCGGTGGTGGTAGATAAGGTGAGTCACACGTGCGAGGGCCTCCCACTTACACATTACTTTTTATAACTACCATGGTTTCCTGAGCGACTTTTAGATGATCGAGTGATAGTTTCTAATCAACCCTAATTAGACGGGTCAGTACCCCTGGATTTGTTGTTAGTCCAGGCAGGCTTTGCCATTGGATTTGGTCAGTTTTAGGGTGGCTAGTTGGTTTTAGACTTAGGAGCTTCACAATATTCCGACAAGTGGTTCCGAACCGAGTACATTCAGGGGTATTCTAGATATCTCTAGGATCACCCATGGTTACTTAATCATTTATATTTCTTGTTTACATCCTACTGTACTAGTTTATTTTTATCTTGCATTGTTTACCTATTCTACTTTATCCCAGCTTTGGTATCTTTTGTTTTTGGTTTTGTTTATAAAATGGAAAATGGTTTTAGAAATGGTATGTAGTGTGTGTTGGATTTTTAAATCGTAAAAACATGTTTCTTATTTTAAAATGTGAAACCCCTACTTTTCTATTGGTATTTCAAACTCGTGTCATTGGATTGTTTTGGGAAGGGAGATTCTTGGATTCTATGGTTTATCTTGGCAACCCTACTGACCATTTTAATGCTCATGCCTATTTTATCATTTTAGTTGTAGGTTACCTTTTCTCAGGTCCTCCTAGATGAGTTTCTTATTATTGGAGAAAGGTTGGTCTTTGGTTGGGTGGTGACCTGGAGGGTCACATGGAAGTATGTGCAATTTTGTTTTCTTTCCGCTGCTAGTTAGTTTTATTTTTATCTTTAGTTTTTATTTATCCATTTATCTTTTGTTCATGGGCCAAATCATTCCCAACGGTTAATTTTTGATGCCCGACACTAGTTTCTAGCCCGTTGGGATCAAGGAAACCCCTCGAGCCATGTCATGGACCAGCTTAGGTGACCGATTCAGGGTCGACCCAAGATCGGTTCATGATAGGAGGTCTTGGATACACCTACAGGTATCCAGTGGTGGGGAACTAGGTACCTGGTAGCCCCGCCAATTTTTATTTTTTTAATTAAATTAATATTATGTTTTAAGTTAAAACATATCTCACCCCTACCCATATTCTATCTTGGTGACCAACCTATAATACTTACTAACTCCATCCTCTCCTCTCTTTCCTCTTCCATATACTCTAATCATATCTAATTTATGGTATGTTTGAAGCAACAAACTCCTAGTGGTATGTCTAAGACCACTCTCACTTCCTCTCAATATATCTCTCATCATTTCTTGTTACTATATCACAAATCGCTTATTTGGGGGGGGGGGGGTTTCATACCTTCCATATTATAGATGATTTGGGATTCATCAACTAGAAATAATGGACATGCATACTTTTAATTACCTATGGTAGGTGGTTCCTAGAATTCTCCATCAATTTATGTGTTTTCATGGATAGTGTGGTGATGAGCTATTGTTATGACAAAAGATATATTTAACAAACTTTAAATCATAATTTATTTCATAAATACACACATAATACAATCCCAATAAATCAAAAGACCCAGTGTCTTTGGATAATTAGATACACATGACAATAACTTGAAATATGGATACAACAACATTATTTTAAAAACACTATAACAGGCCCTTAAATTCCCTTGATTTTCTAATACTACACTGAATAACCTAAGGATGTACATAAGCAAAGAGTGAGATATAAATCCTAGTAAGGGAATAATAGAATCATAACATGATGAAATAAATACATGTGATTGATGTGAAATATCACAGTGACACAAAAGGAAGAGAATAATAAACATGAACATCTAAGAATGATATAAGATGTTAATATAAAGGCAAAATAAGAATGTGGAAGAAACATAAAACATGACATCATAAGCATAAGTCCAGGATAACTGTTGAGACAACATAACATAGTGTGCTTAGGCTAACCACTCGTGCACCATACCTGGTATCTCATGAGATAAAAACATTACCCAATTCATTGGAGGACAATATAATTTCGGTCCCACCTATCACATTCATATCATGTGCATGCACTTGTATTCCACATCGACTATTCAACACAGGAATGTCTTTCATCAATTTTAATACCATAACCAAGGAGTGTGGGTTAAATTCATGGAAGTATCCAATCAATGAAGTAATGTTATATCTAGGTCAAAAACCCTCAAGTATAAATGGGGATGGGTATTCATGATACAAAAGTTTGGATTGGAAAATCACAGGATAATTTCAGCTGTATAACGAGTTCACATAAAGGTTTATGGAATGGTTTAATGAGAGTAGAATATAGCCCCTCATTACCTAGGAATAATAAGGATATTAAATGGATGTGTAAATACTCATTACAACATGAAAAATGATATGGATGTGTAAATACTCATTACAACATGAAAAATGATAAACTACAAGGCATAGTACAAAGAAAGTACTTGAAATAAAAAGGAAGATGAGAGGATCCCTTACCTTGATATGACACAACTAAAAGTTTGGAAGGAGCTTCTTAAGAGTTTCAGAAAACCTTAGAAGGGATTTATATAGGAAGAGGGATGTAGATAAAAACTTCATGATAAATGGGTTTTGAGTGAAGATGATTGAGAGTTTGGGCGGGTATTTATATCAAAAGAGAGGATAATTCATTATCAATTTCTTAACATAGGTTTTGTACTCTATATATAAAATAATCAAATCCACAAACCATCTTATTGTTTTTCCCATGGTTTATACCAAATAGGATTTTTTTTAATATTTTATAAGGCCAAGATCCAAAAATATTAAAATAATACCACTGGTGACGTGGTAGTGAATCATGTTCATAAAGATTTGACTTTAAAACCTTAAAATATAATATAGGTTTTTAAAGATTCATTAAAGGTTTATAAAATTAATATAATAACTTCAAAAACACATTATTTTAAAGGGTAAATATATTCTTGGTCGTGGATTTCCTTTATAGTATTTATTAAATCATTTTTAGGCTATTGTGATGTCATGTTATATACCATATAATTATACTGTAGTTATTTTTTTCTCAAAATTACCATATCTCAGGAAATTATGAAAAATTCACCATTAGATAATTTCAACACATTAATTTGAAACATAATATTTATTTTGTCAAAATAGTTCTCTAAATCTGATAATTTAATATTAAATAAAAACTATTATTTACTGGAAAATACTTTTTTATGATGATAACATCCTTTTAACCCATATAAAAATTACATTGGACTTAATTAAATTATATTATCATTTATATATAAATTAATGTTATTTAAGAAGAATAGTTTATTAAAATAATATTTATTATAAATTTTTTTGAATTTATCCAAATGATTGTTTTAATTGAAACAATAAATTTTCCAAAAATATTATTTTTATTTCGTCATATCAAAATATTTTTTTTATTAAAATCATTATATAATAATTTATAATGTAATAATAAAAAGGGATAACCTAGTGATTCCATCTCCCTCAGAATCATTGAAAAATATGATTTATAGGGTATGATTGTATTGGTCAAGGCCACTACTTCTTCCATTTGTGTTAGTTATACTTAATTATAACCCTTAATATATACTAATCTTAACAGTCACAATACAAAGACTATGTTATCAATAGTTATGATGATTAATGGTCCTTTAAATATTAAAGGCTATATTTTATAACGGTCTAAAATAACCAAATTAGTGCATGTGTTATCTATTAATATGTTACTAAATAAATAATTCACACATTTAAAAGGGGAGTTCATTTATAAATGTTCGGGTCATTACATTATTCTCCCCTTTTGAAATTTCACACTTGAAATTTCATTTCATACACAAAAATAGATGAGGGTACTCATATTTCATCACCTCTTCGGGTTCCCATGTCACCTACTCAAACTTGTAGTTCCTCCATAACACTTTGACTAGGTGAGTTTTCTTGTTTTGTAGAACTTTGTCTCTATGATCTAAGATCTTCACTGACTGCTCCTCGTAAGAAATATCATTCTCCAAAGGCACCACCTATAGATTCAGTGCATGTGAGGTGTCTAGTATGTACTTCCTTAAGAGAGATACATAGAACACATCGTGTACTTGAGATAGGTTAGGTCGGATTACTAGGTGATATGACATAGCTCTGATGCGATCAAATATCTTAGAGGGGATGATGTATCTAGGAATACACTTTCCCTTCTTCCCAAAACTCACGAATTTCTTCTATAATAAAATATGAAGGAAAAAATTATATTCAACCTAAAACTCTAGGTCACACTGATGATTGTCTATGTAGATTTTTATTGTGATCAAGAGAATTTCATATGAAACTGAATGATTTGAAAATTCTCTACCATCTCTCAGATAAGATCAATTCCTATTAGCCTTTTCTCTCTAACTTTATCCTAGCATGTCAGATTCTGACACCAATTCCCAAACAAAACCTCATAAAATAATATTTGAAATATAGAATGGAAACTATTGTTATATGAGAAATCCACTAGGGGAAGGTTCTGATCCCAATATCCTTGGATATGCATTGAATAATATCTTAGAATATTCCCTAGAGTATTAATTATTCTATAATAATTTCCATACGTTTGAGTGTGATAAGCAGTGCTAAAGCTCAAATCTGTATCCAGTGCTTGCTGAAGGCTTCTTAAGACCCCCGAGGTAAGATTCATATCTCGATTAGATATAATAGAGAGTGATACTCCAGGTATCCATGCCACTCCCCTTATGTATATCATAGTGATTTGGTCAAGATAGAAATATTCCATGATAATAATGAAATTCACTGACTTTGAATGGTGATTGAATACCTCCCAAATAATATTATCTCTTTTAGATGTTATTGGGAGTCCTATGGTAAAATCCATAATTATTTTTTCCCATTTTCACATTGCTATAGGAAATGAGTGAATCATACACTTGTAATTCTATTTTTCAACCTTGAATTGTTGGTAGACTAATAATTAAGATAAAAATTATGCAATATTCTTATTCATATTATCCCACTAGAAGTTTTTATACTATCTCTATACATCTTAGTGCTTCTTGGATGAATAGAGAAGGATGAATTTTGTGCATCATCTACAAGTTCCCTCTTCAAATATAGTTTTTATGAGAAACATATCTAGGTTATAAACCTTATTACTCCATATTTACCAAAGTTGAACTTCAGAATATTCACTAACTTTTTTCAGATCCTCATCATCTTTTTAGCCCTCCTTAATCCCCTCAAGAATGGATAATTGAGAAGTTATTTGAGAAAGGTAGGATGAAGTTCCTTTTATGATTCTCATGTCAATACTTTGAATATCCAAGAATATTAGATCCATTTCAATCCTCATCATAGATAGGGTTGCATGATCCTTTCTACTTAAAGCATCCTCCACTTTGTTAACCACCCCTAGATGGTAATGGATTGAACAATCATAATTTTTGATCAACTCTAACCACCTTTGTAGGTTTATATTGAGCTTCTTTTGTGAGAATATATACTTTAGGCTTTTAAGATATGTATATATATCACACTTCTCTCTGTAGAGATATTGTCACCAAATCTTCAATGAAAAGATCGCTTCTTCCAATTCAAGGTCATTTTTAGGTAGTTTGTCTCATGGATCTTTAATTGTTGGGAGGCATAGACTATCTCTATTTCATCTTGTATGAGTAAACAACTCAAACACTTTTGGGATGCATCTCTCTAGATGAAAAATCTTCCCATAGTGGGTAATGTGAGCACATGTGCAGTGGTTATCCTATTCTTTAACCATTTAAACCTCTCTTCAAATTCATCAGTCCATACAAACTTCACTGCATTCTGAGTTAACACAATTAGTGGGATTTATAATCATGATAAGTTCCTCACAAGTCGAAGATTTTATCCATACAATCCAAGAAAACTATGGATCCCTGTCACAACTATGGGTCTGGTCCATCCTTTAATTGCCTATATTTTCAAAGGATCCATCGATATCCCTTTGCTGGTGATAACATTCCCAATAATGTTACTTGCTCCATTCAAATTTCACATTTTTGATACTTTGTATATAAATTTTCCTTTAAAAAGGTAGTTAGTACAAAAATCAAATACTCATCATTATCCTCATTTATTTTGGAGTGGATAAGAATATCATCTATAAAGACTACCACAAATTTTTCATAGTAATCCCTGAAGACTCTATTGATTAAGTCGATGAAGATAGCTGGAGAATTAGTTAGTTCAAATGAAATCACTATAAATTCATAGTACACGTATCTTGTATGGAATGTACTCTTTAGGATATACTCATTATTCACCTTTACTTGATTATATCCTAACCAAAGACCCACCTTAGGGAAATTCTGGGCTCCACAGAGTTGATCGAACAAGTCCTCAGTCCATGGAAGAGGATAATTGTTCTTTATTTTTTTGATCTCTTGATAATTAATGGAGAGGTTCATTTACCTTTCTTTCTTCTTGATGAAAATTACCAACAAACCCCATGGTGAACTACTTGGGCATATAAAACCTTTATCTAGATTATCTTGTAGTGTCACAACCCGTCCTCCAGGGCCCGTGCCGTGACTACCCCAATCCCACTTTCAATAGGCTAGGGGCTGGCGACTAGCACCAGAAAAGAATATCCCTAAAACTGGGAAGACATTGCCTTTATAACCTGTAAACTCACAAAACCAACCACACAGTAAGATACGAGCACAAAGTAAAACTGTATAGTAAAAAGAGTGTGTACAGTAAGTAAAGGGGCCAGAATACAAGCCCAACTAGAAAGTACAAGTAAAACTGAAAAAAAAGATCCTGCGAACACCCACCAAGGATCCTACCTGAAGGATTGGAACATCTCTTGAATGGTTGTCTCTGCGGTAAACCTCGTCTAAGGTCCACCTCTGTGTAGCCTCCAGTCCTGGTACCCTTGACCTTGATCAGCACTGTCTATCGTCTGCACAAGACACAAGGTGCGGGCGTAGCCCGTGCATGGGTGAGTATAACGATACTCAGTAGGGACCTCGAGACCCCATAAGACCTCTCAGAATCCACAAAGGATAAAACACAAAGCATGAAAACAATAGTCAACCCTACTTAGGTATATGCCAATACATATACCTAAGTTATCATGTATACCCATATCCTTCACGGGGAAACACAAGACCCAACTCTATAGCAAAAATATCAACTGTTCCATGAAGGAAATAATACCACGAAGGTAACTGATTCATGCTCAAATTTACCCAAGAGATGAAGGTAGAATGGTCCTTGTAGTTTAGCTTGGGTTATCGAATCCTCAGAGACCTAAGAAGTAACCCATGGACACGTACATTCTATGGACTATTTTTGGCTATTAAGTGGCCAACTTTGGGTTGATTTTAGATGGGTTTAAGTTAACACTAAAAGTCATAAGTGAATTCAAATTATGAGAAGGGTTGATCCTAGGTTATTACAAGGGTTGTATTGAACGTATTTCCTTTTCAATGATTTCAATTTCTTATATTTTAGATGAGTTCATTTAAGAAGATAAAACAACATCATCACTTATTGGTTTAATTCCTACACCCTTTAATACTAATCACCTATACACTAGATGGATCAAAGTTTTGATCACTTCAAGGTAAAGGTTCGTATTAGCACTTGAAGTGCATGGCCTTAAATTCAACAAGGACGATGGAGTTTAAAAATCATCAAATAAAAATCTCAATTAAATAAGTGATTATACATTAATGGGGTGATAAATAAAATCCAATCCATCCCCTTGATAATCACTTGGATCAACACATAAGTGGGTTAGCCCTCCATTGATGCTATGGTTTCAATGGAAGCGGGAAGTAGACTCATGCGGGAGGAATTGAAGAAGTAAAGAAAATAATAAAAAGAAAATGATCACTCCACCGTTGTGTGAATAATTTCACAAGGTTTTGTATGAATAAATTCAAAAATTGAACCAACAGTATCAAAGTGATATTAATAACAACAGAATAATAGGAAAATAAGAGATTTTATTAAGAAACTAAAGTGAATTGAACAACATACATGTGAAAGACAAACTTGAGACAACAAAATCACAACATAACATTACAATTGAACAAAGCACCCAAGATGAAAAACTCCTTCACCAACACTACCTAAAATAGGAATTTTGGGAGCCTTGGGTTGAGACTAAAATATTAAAAAAGATCCCACTTGAGTATGGCAGGCCTAGGGTGGTGGAAAGTAAGGGAGAGGTGACTTTTCTACCCTTGACCCGAGGTGGCATCCAGCTTGCTTTCACCGAACAGACGCACTTGTAAGGCCTTCTAGATGGCCGAATCAGAGTGGGACATAGAATCATAAAATGGATCCCCAGATGTCTCCTACTCTCCTATAAAATCGGGGCCCATTTAGAGTTGTGTATTAGGATATATGATTAGATTAGTGGACTGTTTTTCTGGGATGCAGAATTTGGCCTAGAATTTTATCTCTAACTTGGGCCGCCTAAATGGACACCATGGAGGCTGAATTAGCATTGGATCATGAAGATTTATTTGTTTCTATACATGTCTTATAGCATCTCATGAAATTTGGAATTCATTAGGCCTGTATGTTGGGCCCCACATTCTCATCCGTGGGATGGTGTCCAATCTGACTTCTCCAGAATTTTTTCCTTTCATCACAAAATATCCCCATCTTCTTCCATGAATTATCCATTGATCCCTAAATAAAAAATGTTCATATTTAAGTATATATCAATTTAAAAAATATCAAATTAAAATATGTATAATTATATTCCTTAAAATCATATGAATCATTGGGTACTTCAAATGATGTTAAAAAATGTACCACATAATAGTGCATTTTAAGAAGGTATTAAATCATAATGTGAAATGATGTTCAAAGTGTAAAATGCACTAAAATGATGTTTATGAATAATAAAGAACATGAATATTATGTATATTAACAATGAATATTAGCCTCATTTAGTGGCTAATTACACCCCCCAACTTGAGTTTTGCTAGTCCCGAGAAAAATATATCTCAACAATATGAAATTCGAATTCCCTTTTCCAAAAACATTTTAATACACAATGATCTCTAGAAACCATTATACCAAAAAATCATGAAACCCATCAAAATATTTTAATACAAGATAGTTTCATAAGAAGATCCCAATCCCAAGACCATTCCTTTGTTCAAATTCATTGCCATATTTCATCCAATATCAATTAAGTATGAGGATGTGTTGTGCATCACAATAGACATGGGGGTTCATCTTTATTCAAGGGAGAAATGACAGAAGCGCTAGGTGGAATCACATTTCAATATTAAGATGAGTATTCAATTTTTTTTATTGTATTTTTTTGTTTTTTGTTTTTGTTTTTTTTTCAATTTTTCCATGGTAATTAAAGCTGCACTCAAAAGAGTCAACCCCTATAGCGAGACTTTGCCGATGACTCCTAGGCTCAAAGATCTTAGGGAACCAAGTGAAGCCCACATACTCGGGCATCATATCGAGTTAACTCAGTTAAAAAAAAATTCAAATTACCAAAAATAAAGATAAAATTACTAACTCTGGGCCAGACAACTATGGATTCACGATCCCCAAGTACTGAAAGCCATTCATTAGGTCATTTTATTGCTCTACGCACAATTTTTTTTGGAATACTCAAATTAAACTAAAATGATCACCAAAACTATGCTATTTATTTAGGGGACCCCATGAACTCAAACTAATTCCCCACTATCCAAAGGACGTGCATTATTATCTTTTTTATTATTTGGATGAAAATATAAATGATGAAATATCACATTGGACAACCACACATTCCAAAATCTATGATCATGAAATTATATAAGGATTAAAATCAGAATCAGGGCATGATAAATTATTTGATATTCAGTTTCAAAGTGTGCAATGTGTATTACCATGTTCAATGTTAAAAGAATTTTTCCTTCCATTTACACATATCTTTTTTCAAATCATTCATTTTTTTGACACAAAAACATTTTTTTTATTTTATCTCCCCCCCAACTTAAAACAACACTGTCCCCAGTATTTAAAGAAAAGAAAATTTAGAAGGGGATAGAGGTAGATAATGAAAGTTCAAAAACGAAATTGAAAATGAGGATCATGGAATGAAGTCACCTGGTGGTTGAAGTTGAAATTCTTGCTGCTCCCTTTTAATCCTTTGATATCCATGTCACTTGAAGAGTTCCCTAGTAGAAAAAACAAAACCAACAAAACAAAACAAAACAACATATATATATATATATAATAAAGAAAGTAAAATATAAGTATATATATAAAAATTATAGAATAAGGAATCACAAAAAGTCGTAGGTCAGTGGTAAGCGCGCACCACTGTCTCCCTTCGGTCCTGGGTTTGAATCCCTGCGGCTTCCCCGGTTGTGACGGGGTTTTCCCCATGGCCCACGACATGTCCCTTTTTATTATTATTATTATATTATTATTTATTTATTTTTTGTATTTTTATTTTAACCTACAAACACATTAAAAAAACAAACTGATGATACATTGTATTCTTTTTAAATTTCTGGGTAAGACATTACTCAAGGATCACACCATGTGACATAGATGAATATGGTGCTCCCCTTTCATACCCATCCATACTCATAATAGAAGAACAGTTCAACAGTCTATTTTTTTTAAATATAAAAAAAGTTTAATTAATCTTATTTAAAATATAAAGTTGATTAAAATAATAAAATGATAGGAAACTTGAAAACCATGGGTTTCCTCCCATGCAGTGGTTTTTTTAAAGTCTCTAGCCCAACATGGATCCTAAATCTATCAATTTTTTCCTGGTTCATAGGTTGGCTCAGTTAACTCAACCTCTATTTCTTGTTTATTGAATGATTCAATTAATGGTTTTAACCTTTTACCATTGACCTTGAAAATGTAACCACTTGTGGGATCTTGAATCTCTACTACCCCATGGGGGTATACATGATTCACTATGAAAGGACCTGACCATCTAGACCTTAACTTTCCAGGGTGTAAATGAAGTTTTGAACTATACAAGAGCACAATTTTTCCCGGTTCAAAATGTTTGACCTTGATATTCCTAGATTGGTAGGATTGAACTCTAGCTTTATTGATCCTTTAATTTTCATAAGCCTCCATCCTTAATTCCTCCAGTTCATTGAGATCTAATTTCCTTTTTGTTCCGTCCAATGAGAGGTCATAATCCATTTTCTTAATTGCCCAAAAGGCCTTATGCTCAATTTCAATAGGTAAATGGCATGCTTTTCCACAAACCAACCTATATGGTGACATTCCTAGGATGGTTTTGAATGCTGTACGATATTCCCAAAGAGCATCTAAGAGTTTCTCAGACCAATCTTTCCTAGAGGGGTTGACAGTTTTTTCAAGAATTTTCTTAATCTCCCTATTCCCTAACTCAGCTTGACCATTGGTTTGAGGATAGTATGCAGTGGACACTTTATGAGAAATAACATACTTAGACATGAGTGAAGAGAATGGGAGGTTGCAAAAATGGCTTCCTTGATCACTGATTATAGCCCTATGAATTCCAAATTGAGAAAATATGTTCTCTTTCAGAAATCGAATCACAACTTGATGATCATTGAACTTAGTGGGAATGGCCTCAACCCATTTTGAGACATAATCAACAGATAAGAGTATGTAGAGGTATCCCCTAGAGTGTGGGAAGGGACCCATGAAATCAATTCCCCAACAGTCAAATATTTCAACCACTAAGATGGGAGTGAGTGGAATTTGATTCCTTTTTGTGATGGACCCTACTTGTTGACACCTAGTACAACCTTGAAAAAATGTGTAAGAGTCCCTTGAGAGGGTTGGCCAGAAGAGACCACACTGAAGAACCTTTTTTTAGAAGAAAAAATGACCTCCACATGCCTCACTATGACAAAATTTAAGGATGGACTCTTGTTCAAATTCTGGGACACACCTCCTAATGACTTGGTCAGGGCTGAACTTATAGAGGTATGGATCATCAAACACATAGTGCCTAAAATCATAAAGTAATTTCCTTAGAGCTTGAGTACCTAAGAATTTTGGAATTACTCCCGTAACTAAGAAGTTGGCTACGTTAGCATACCAAGGCCAGTCACTCACAGAGTATAGGTGTTCATTAGGAAATGAATTAGACACAGAAAGGTGATTTGATTTGTCTTTGAATTCCATACTAGAGAGGTGATCAGCTACAACATTTTCAACACCCTTTTTATCCTTGATTGTGAGGTCAAATTCTTGTAAGAGAAGGACCCACCTAATCAGTCTAGCCTTAGCATCTTGTTTTTGGAAGAGGTATTTTAGTGCAGAATGGTCAGTGAACACAGTGATGGGGGATCCTAAGAGGTAGGACCTAAACTTTTCTAATGAAAACACAATATAAATTAACTCCTTTTTAGTAGTGGTGTAGTTGATTTGGGCATCATTTAAGGATTTTCTTGCATAAGTAATGACATAAGGATTTTTATCACAATGTTGTCTTAACACAGCTCCTACAGCAAAGTCACTAGTATCACAGATAAGTTCGAAAGTAAGGTTCTAATTTGGAGATTTCATAATGGGAGGAGAGGTGAGAGAGGATTTGAGGGTTGAGAATGAACCCTCACAGCTTTCTATCCAAACAAATGGAGCATCCTTTACTAGTAGATCACAAAGGAGATGAGAGATTGAACTAAAGACCTTGATGAATCTTCTATAGAAACTAGCATCTCCTAAGAAAGACCTCACTTCCTTGACATTTTTGGGTGATGGAAGGTGAAAAATGATGTCAACCTTGGCTTTATCAAATTCAATCCCCCTACCTGAGACCAGATGGCCTAGAACTAGTCCCTCTTTAACCATGAAATGGAATTTTTCCCAGTTTAGGACTAGATTCTTTTCTTCACATCTTGACAAGACTCTCTCTACATTTTGCAGACATCCCTCAAATGTATCCCCAAGAACAGAGAAGTCATCCATGAAGACCTCTAGAAAATCCCCTACCATGTCTGAGAAGATTCCCATCATGCACCGCTGGAAGGTTCCAGGAGTATTGCATAACCCAAAGGGCATGCGTTTGAAAGAAAAGGTTCCGAATAGACATGTGAATGTAGTCTTACCTTGATCCTCTAGGGAGACCTCAATTTGATTGTACCCTGAGTACCCATCTAAGAAACAGTAGAAGGCATGACCTGCCACTCTCTCAAGGACGTGGTCAATGAATAGTAAGGGAAAATGGTCCTTCTTGGTGAATGAGTTTAGCTTCCTATAGGCAATGCAGACTCTCCAACCACTACTCACCCTTGTTGTAATAATCTCTCCATCCTCATTGGTTATCACTGTGATTCCAGCCTTTTTTAGAACCACTTGGATTGGTCTGACCCATTCACTCTCAGCTATGGGATATATGATACCAGCTTTTAACAATTTCAGAAGTTCTTTCCTTACTAACTCCATGATATTAGTATTGAGTCGCCGTTGAGGTTGACAACATGGCTTTGAATCAGATTCTAGAACAATCCTATGAGTCCTGATAAGTGGGATAATCCTAGGAATATCAGAAAGGGTCCAACCAATGGCATTATTATGTTTCCTAAGGACATCTAGAAGCATCCTCTCATGATTGGCTTCAAGAGACAAATAAATGACAATAGGATGTGTTTGATTGTCCCATAGGAAGGCATACTTGAGTGCAATAGGAAGTTCCTTCAATTAAAGATCAGGATGGTTCAGAATTTCAGCAGAATATTGGGACATTGGATCGATATCATTTTCTTTTTTTAGAGTTTCAGATAGGATTTATTCCCCACATATAGAATTTTCAGCTACAAGATTGGTTTGATCAGATTTAGGGAAGAAAGTTTGAAAGCTTTCACTGATTGTTGGACCTAAGAATTCATTATAAGATCAATTTGAAAATGATTCAAGCCAAGGAGAGAAACTTCCTTCATCTGAACAAAGGAAATAAATCTCATCCTGACTTAAACATCCATCAAATATTCCTTGATGTTCCATGGATTCATTATCAATGCTTCCTATCATGTTTACTTCATGAATGTCCTCATCATCCCCTATTTGTGAGCTTTCATTATATATGTTCAAGTCTAGACTCATGTTCCCAAAGGTGATGGTCATGTTCCCATTTCGGACTCAGATAACAGAGTTGATTGTAACAAGGAATGGTCGACCAAGGATGATTGGGGTTTGTTCCTTATTTTCTAAGTTTTGATGTTTGTCAAGGACAATAAATCATCAGGGTAGATGAAGTTTTCAACCTTTACCAGAACATCCTTTAAAATCCCCTTTGGAACCCTAATTCTACGATCAGCAAGTTTAAGTGTGATAGATGGGGGTTGGAGCTCTTCTAGGCCTAACTGGAAGTACACAGCATATGGGATGAGATTGACACTAGCACCTATGTCACACAAAGCCTTGACAACTTTTCACTCTCCTAGTTCAACATTGATGTAAGGGAAACCCTGGTCTTTCAAATTAGGAGGAATGGTTCCTTGAATGGTGGTACTCACATTAGCAGCCAAAAGGACTTGGTTTTTATGTTAAAATTTTCTTTTAAAAATGCACAAGTCCTTAAGGTACTTTGAGTAGGCAGGTATGGTTTGGATTGCATCAAGAAGGGGAATGTTCAACTTTACTTGTGAGAATATTTCCCTAAATATTTCACTCAGTTCAGGCTTGGGTTTCCCCCTCACGCGCTGAGGAAATGGTGCAGGTTGTGGGGTTGTTTGTTGAAGAGTTGTTTCTTTCACATTGTTATCAGTTTCCATAGTTTGATCTTGTGGTTCATTTGAATTTTCATCCATGTTTGAATCTTTAGGTGGGTTATGAATTAGTTATTCAGGTTTCTCAATCGATTTCCCACTTCTTAAAACAATCATAGCCTTTATTTGTTCATGAGTTGTTTGAGCACAACATGACTCTCCCCTTGAAGTTGAGGATGGAACCACCTGAGTAGGCATGGGTGCCTCTCTAGTTTTGATGGTTTGAAGTTCTTGTTTTAGGGAAGAGACTTCTGAGTTCATCCTCTCAATTTTTTTCACAGTTGTTCTAGTAGGCTTTGTGGAACAGTTTGGGATGGCGCTTGAGAAGATTGGTTTATCCCAGGGGGATATTTTGGAGGTGGGATGGTTTTTTGAAAATGGAACGGTGGATTTTGGTATTGTATAGGTTGGGTTTGGAACTGGTTATGGGTTTGTTATTTCTGATGGGGGTAAGGATTTTGTCCCTGTGGTTGGCTAGGTTGTTGGTTATCTTTCCAGCGGAAGCCTAGGTGGTCATTATACCTTGGGTTGAAGTTGTTTTGGTATTGAGGCTTTTGAAAGTTCAAGGAATTTACTTCCACTGGGGTCCTCCGAAAATAACATCCTTGATGGATGGAATTGTTTGGTAGTTTCCTGTCTTATAGTCATGTTTGTCACAAATTGTGCAAATAGGGTCAACAGTTTGGATATCATGGACTTTCCTAAGGTCTATCTCTTCAACATTCCTAGAGAGTGCTGTGAGTTTATCCCTAAGGCTTTCCTCTTCTCTAAGTATATGAATTCTAGTATTTCTTTGTGGATTTTCAGAATAAGGTGAAGTTCCCCATGTTTGTTTTTGTTCAGAAAGGCTTTCTAGATACTCGTAAGCATCATTTGGGGCTTTGTTTTTAAAGGTTCCATTACACATCATGTCAATGAATTGTTTGTTCCCTGGACCCAATCCTTCATAGAAAATTCTCACTTGTTTAGGAATAGAAAAACCATGGTGTGGAACCATGTTTAGAGTGTCTTTGAACCTCTCCCATGTTTCATAGAATGACTCTCCCTCTTTTTCCAAAAAGTTTTGGATACTCTTTTTAAGTGCAATTGTTTTGTGGTGGGGAAAGTATTTTTTGTAGAATTCTCTTTGTAGTTGGTCCCAAGAGTTGATGGATGATGGTCTCAAATTGTTTAGCCAATTTTTAGCTCGATCCTTTAAAGAAAAAGGAAATAGCCTCATCTTAGCTGATTCTAGTTGATGCGGGGGGCACATGGTTTCTACAATGTCATTGAACTCCTTAATGTGAAGGTAGGGCATCTCAGACTCCATTAAATGGAATGTAGGAATATGGTTTAGGACATGGGGATTAAATATGTAGTTGGAATCTCCTAGGGAGTTGTGTCTAATGCATGAGGGGGAATTGGTCCAGGAAGGTGTGAGGTAGTCATTCATGGTTTGATCAACTGCATTCCCCAAGTTTGGGGCTACCTCATTTGGGTTTCCATTTTGGTTTCCACCCGAGTTTATGATTTGGTATCTTTGAAGACCCTCCATTAAAATCGGCTCAATTTTCGACTCTAGGGTATTAGGGTCTAGTGTAAACAAACCCTCAGGTTCACTTGACTCCCCTATCCTAGGACTTTCAACCATAACAAGTCTTTTTGAGTTATCGCGGGTGTAGGCGGTCATGCACCAAAAGAAAAAAAAGCGAGAAAGGGAAAAGATAAGAGATCTTGGGTGAGAATAGAAGAATGGGGGTGAGGAAAAAGGTTTTGGTCTAAGGTAATTACTTGGTCCCTGGAAACAGTGCCAAAATTTGATTCACGCTCAAATTTACCCAAGAGATGAAGGTAGAACGGTCCTTGTAGTTTAGCTTGGGTTATCGAATCCTCAGAGACCTAAGAAGTAACCTATGGACACATACATTCTATGGACTATTTTTGGCTATTAAGTGGCCAACTTTGGGTTGATTTTAGATGGGTTTAAGTTAACACTAAAAGTATTATGTTAATTCAAATTATGATAAGTGTTGATCCTAGGTTATTACAAGGGGTGGATTGGACGTATTTCCTTTTCAATGATTTCAATTTCTTATATTTGAGATGAGTTCATTTAAGAAGATAAAACAACATCATAACTTATTGGTTTAATTCCTACAACCTTTAATACTAATCAACTATACACTTGAAGGATCATTTTTTTGATCACTTCAAGGTAAAGGTTCGTATTAGCACTTGAAGTGCGTGGCCTTAAATTCAACAAGGACGATGGAGTTGAAAAATCATCAAATAAAAATCTCAACTAAAGAAGTGATTATACATTAATGGGGTGATAAATAACATCCAATACATCCCCTTGATACTACCTTGTATCAACCCATAAGTGGGTTATCACTCCATTGATTCTATGGTTTCAATGGAAGCGGGAAGTAGACTCATGAGGGAGGAATTGAAGAAGTAAAGAAAATAATAAAAAGAAAACGATCACTCCACCATTGTGTGAATAATTTCACAAGGTTTAGTGTGAATAAATTCACAACCTGAACAAACAGTATCAAAGTGATATGAAGAACAACAGAATAAGAGGAAAAGAATAGATTTTATTAAGAAACTAAAGTGAATTGAACAAATTACATGTGAAAGACAAACTTGAGACAACAAAATCGTAGCATAACATTACAATTGAACAAAGCACCCAAGATGAAAAACTCCTTCACCACCACTGCCTTAAATAGGAATTTTGGGAGCCTTGGGTCGAGCCTCAAACATTAAAAAATATCCCACTTGAGTATGGTAGGCCTAGGGTGGTGCAAAGTAAGGGAGAGGAGACTTTTCCACCCATGACCCGAGGTGGCAGCTAGCTTGCTTCCACCGAACAGACATGCTTGTAAGTCCTTCTGGATGGCCGAATTAGAGTGGGCCATAGAAGAATAAAATGGATCCCCGGATATCTCCTACCCGACTGTAAAAGTTGGGCCCATTTGGAGTTATGGATTCGGAGATATGATTATATTAGTGGACTGTTTGTCTAGGCCGCAGAATCTGGTCCAAAATTTTGTCTCTAACTTGGGCCGCCTAAATGGACACCATGTAAGACGAATTAGCATTAGATCATGCAGAGTGATTTGTTTCCCTAATTGTATTATATCATCCCACGAAATTTGGGATTCATTGGGCCTATATGTTGGGCCCCACAGTCTCATCCGTGGGCTGGTTTCCAATCTGACTTCTCCAGAATTATTTCCTTTCATCACAAAATATCCCCATCTTCTTCAATCAATTATTCATTGATCACTGAATCAAACATGTTCATATTGAAGTGTAGATAAATTTACAAAAATATAAAATTAAAATATGTATAATTATATTCCTTAAAATCATATGAATCATTGGGTACTTCAAATGATGTTAAAAAATGTACCACATAATAGTGCATTTTAAGAAGGTATTACAATCATAATGTGAAATGATGTTCAAAGTGTAAAATGAACTAAAATGATGTTTATGAATAATAAAGAACATGAATATTATGTATATTAACAATGAATTTTAGCCTCATTTAGTGGCTAATCAGTAACACGACAAAGGTAAGTACCACAAAGGTAACACCACACAAAAGAATACCACAGAGGTATCACCACAAAGGTAAGTACTACAAAGGTAACATCATATAGAATATTACCACAAAGTTATCACCACATAGAAGTGTACCACAAAGGTAAGACTCAGATCACACTAGGTATAACTTAAGTAAAGAAGTATAGACGATTAACTGTATTTCTAGATCATCTTACTTCATCGAGAAGCTCTGCTGTTGACCCACATAGGATCAATGATGACCCAAATAGGATTTGAAGATGACCCAAACATGATCTGGAGATGACCCACACATGATCGGTATATGCTGACCCACATAGGGTCATTGAGTGCTGACCCACATAGGATCAGTATGCGCTGACCCACACAGGATTGCTGAGCGCTGACCCACACAGGATCCATATGCGCTGACCCACACAGGATCACTGAGCGCTAACCCACATAGGATCGGGATGCATTGACCCACATAGGATCGCTGAGCGGTGACCCACAAAAGATCGGCATGCACTGACCCATATAGGATCACTGAGCGCTGACCCACATAGGATCTGAAGATTCTTCAAGTACAACTAGCCATAGGGTTCCCGTACTAAGCACGCTTGATTCTAGGAGGTTCCAATCCTCATTCCATTGGTTGATACTTCAACTTCCATGAATTCCCACGAATAAGTATCCCAATGGTCCGTCACATCATAAGGGACCCACCACGACAGACGATGTGTCAATCAGACGATCGATCTGTAAGTTATTAGCGTTTCGGTTCCGAGGGCCCGGTTGGATTCAGATTTGATCCAACCTGGACATAATCCAACATTATCCAAAACTAATGTGAATTATATCAAAATTACCATCTTGATCCAAGTATATTGGTGCCGCAGATGGTTCGTCAAACGGACGCCCGACTCTCAAGATATGGCCAAAAAGGCGTAACTGGGTCCAGATGGGCCGGGGTCCAGTCCAACCCGGTTCGGGTCCGGCCCGGATGGGTTAGGCCACGGTGGTCCTAGCTCGTCCCATGAAGTGGGTGGCCCAGCCCTGCTGGCACTGGGTGCGGCCCGCTACGGCGCGGCCCGCTGGGTGCGGCCCATTGCGGTGCGACCCACTAGGCGCGGCCTACTGCGGTGCGACCCGCTCGGATGGGTGGTCCGCCATGGCGGGGTCCTCCCTAACCGACACTCGGGAGGGGAGGCGCTCCCCCAGGTCACCCGAACGGTCCTCCAGACTATTCGGGTTTCCCTAATGGCACGCAGGACCCGCTAGAGGGGTCCCGCACGGTGTGACATGGCCGGCCGGATACATGGTCCGTCCTCCTCCCAACGGCGCGTCAGCGCCACTAGACTTCTGTGGAGAACTGGATTTCGGCCACCCTCCGACCCCCACCAGGGCCAAGCGGTCGTGGTCTCCTGTTCCGGTGGTGCGGATGTGCACCGCCGCTTCGCCACGCGGCTGACCGACGTGCCGGCCACCACCGTGCTCCGCCGCGGCCAATGGACCGCGACCTCCTTCTCAACCGGCGGTGCAGACGCGTGCCACCCTACCTCCACGTGGCTGACTAGATGGCGGCCACTATCCTCTGACCACCGTGGATGACGGGTCATGGTCTCCTTCGACGGTGTGGTTGTGCCATCACCGTCATCGCGGCCCGCGAAGAACACGTCAACATTAAAGATGCAGAGAGATCAGGCCATGTTTGTTTGGCTCACACCCTCCGCATTAGATGGATAGAAGACGGTTCAAGAGTATGGAATCAACATGAAGCTACAAATAACAATCATAAAACACACCCCTACCTCGATCGTCTGTTGGAGGTGTCGTGAGGAGGAAGACGATGATAGTGACGTCGGTGTTCGTTGCTCCCGCAAGACGCTTCCGATTTGGGCTCGAGCATCGTCCTTGTTCTTCATTGGGGGTGGTTCTTCGTTAGAGGATCTTATTTGTTGGAGGATCTTCCTTCGAAGGCCTCCTCTCCCTTTCACCAATGGAGAAAACAACCTTCAATTCTCTCAAGAAAAGTTAATAAAATAACTCTTAATTAACAAGTTGTTTCATTAATTTAGATTTAATGAACCCTATTAATTAAAGAGAGTTGTGATTACATAACATGTGTAATCGGGCATTTAATGCCCAGACTTAATTGACCAACCACCCCCGTGTGTACCCCACCTCCACAATTCAAAAAGGAGGTTTCAAAAAGAAAAATAAAATGCTATTTATTTTATTTTTTCTTCTTCCACAAAAAACTGAAAAACTAACTTCCACCCCTAACCTACTGCGGTCAAGGTGATGGTTTCCTTATGCGAATATCGGAACTGTGAGTTCAACGGTATCCTTAGATTTCAATTCTGAGCACCAGTTCAAAAGTTTCAAAACTCCGCTTGCGTGTTTTCTGAACGTACCCGAAAAAAAGTTCAGAAATTCATTCCGGGCACACCGGGCCTCGGAATCACACACCGTCAATTTTCGCAGACTTGTAATATTACCATATAATTAAAAAAATATTACATGGAAAATTCCAGGTCTTTACATTCTCCCCACCTCATGTCTTTTCATCCCCGAAATCCACAACACAAACTAGGGAAACAAGTGGGGGTACTGAACACGAATCTGAGCCTCCCGCTCCCATGTGATCTCTTGGAGGTTCCTGTGCTGCCAACGTACGCGCACCTGTGGTATCGATCACTCACGTAGGCCTCTCTCCTATCGATCCTCAATCTCTAATGGAACTTCCGAAGATGTCACTCCATCCTTGATGTCCAGCTCTCCCCAGTCAATGATGTGCGAGGGATCATGCATGTACCTCCTCAGTTGAGATATGTGGAAAATTTCATACACTCGGTGCAATTGAGGGGGAAGAGTTAAGAGGTATGCCACCTCACCTACTATTTTGAAGACCTGAAAGGGTCTGGTGAACCTCAGAGATAACTTGCTGCCCCGACCAAATCTCCCCAAACCTCGTCAAGGTGATACCCATAGAAAGACATGGTCGCCATCCTTGAACTCCAGAGATCTCCGTCTCCTATCAGCATAAGACTTATGTCTACTCTGTGCAGTTTTCATCCACTCCTGGATGTTCTGCACCTTCTCTGTAGTAGCCCATACCATCTCTGGTCCCACGAGTGATGACTCCCATGGGTCAGTCTAGCATAGAGGCGATCTACATGGTCAACCGTACAATGCCTCGAATGGGGCCATACCGATAGTGGAGTGATAGCTTTTGTTGTACGTGAACTACACCAAAGGCAAGTGATCCACCCAGCTGTGGCCGAAATCTAGGATGTAATCACACAACATGTCCTCAAGGGTCTAAATGGTCCACTCTGTCTGACCATCCATCTGAGGATGGAAGGCGGTGCTCAACCGAAGCTGTGTCTCGAACGCCTCCTACTACCCCTTCTATAGCCAGTAAGTGAAATGTGCATCACAATCAGAGACAATCGTAGATGGAACACCATGAAGTCGTACAATATCCTGCATGTAGAGGCGTCCCAAGCTCTCTACTATTACCTTCTCTCTGATAGGTAGGAAGTGGGCCGACTTGGTGAGTCGGTCAATGATCACCTAGATAGAATCATGACCCCTGGTTGTGCGTGGAATTCTTGTCACGAAGTCCATGGAAATTCCATCCCACATTCACTCTGGCACCTCTAGTGGCTGAACTAAGCCCACTAGAACCTGGTGCTCTTCCTTCACTTGCTGACAAGTGAGGCATCGTGATACAAACTCTATAATTTATTTCTTCATTCCTGGCCACTAGTGCTGATGCCAAAGGTCCTTGTACATCTTCTTCACTCCTGGATGTGCCACTAGAGGGGATGTATGTAACTCCCTAAACACTTCCTCCCGTAGCACCACCGGTACCATAGTACACCCTCTTAAGAGGATGACCTTCTCCCCACCTTCATAAAATCCATCAGGTGCCTGCCCTGTGGATACTTGAGCACGTCGAGCCTTACAGTCAGTGTCCCCAAGCTGCGCCTCCCTGACTCACTGAAGGAGTGGGGGAGTGACTGTCAGAGACTAAAGATAAGCTGATCCATCTCGATCCACGTAGGATATCCGCAAAGTGTATAACTGCTCTATTTCCTCACTCAACAACTATATACCATATCTTCTGTTGAGTGCATCTACTACTTCATTCCCCTTACCAGGAGTATAGACTATATTGAAGTCATAGTCCTGGAGGAACTCAAGCCAACGCCGCTGTCTCAGGTTCAGGTCCTTCTGAGAGAATATATACCTGAGACTCTTTTGATCAGAGTAGACTACAAAACGTTCACCCATCAAGTAATGTCGACACATTTTCAAGGAGAAGACCACTGCTGCTAACTCCAGGTCATGGGTAGCATAGTTATGCTCATGTTGTATCAGCAGTTGAGAACCATACGTGATCACTGCTCTCTCCTGCATCAGGACACATCTGAGCCTGGTCTCTGATGCGTCGCAGTAGACTATGTACCCAATTCCCTTCTCCAGTAGCCTCAAGATGGGGGCACTTGTTAGTCTCTACCTCAACTCCTGGAAACTATGCTGGCATCTCTCCGACCACATGAAGGGTTTCCCCTTCTTCGTCAATGTTGATAAAGGTGTTGCAATTCTGGAAAAGTCAAGCACAAACCTCCAGTAGTATCCAGTCAATCCTAGGAAACTCCGCACTTCTGTCAGACTCCTGGGTGGCTCCCATGAAAGCACAGCCTCAATTTTCGCTGGATCCACTACAACTCCAGCATCAGAGATAACATGTCCCAGAAAGTGAACCTCTCAGATTCAGAACTGGAACTTTGAGAGCTTACCATAAAGCTGGTGATCTCAGAGTGTGTCCAGAACTATCTGCAGATGACAAGCATGCTCTTCCTCCATCATTGAGTATATCAGGATATCATCAATTAAGACTACCACAATGTGATTGACGTATGGTTGGAAGATTCTGTTCATGAGTCCCATGAACACTGCTGGGGTGTTGGTCACGCCGAATGGCATAACAAAGAACTCATAATGGACATACCGACATATGAAGGCCATTTTATATACATCCTCATCTTGTACTCTGAGATAGTGATAGCCCGATCTGAGGTATATATTTGAAAACCACCATGCTCTCTTCAACAGATCAAAGAAATCATTAATCCTCCAGAGTGGGTACTTTTTCTTCACGGTCACCAGGTTCAGGAACTGATAGCCCACATAGAGTCTCAAACTCTCATTCGCCTTCTTGTAAAACAAAATCAGGGCTTCCCAAGGAGAAACACTGGGCCTAATGAACCCCTTGCTCTACAAGTCCTCTAGTTGTACTCATAGCTCTTGAAGCTCCATGGGATCCATCCGATATACTGGTGTAGATATTGGTGTCATCCCGGGGTACAAGTCGAAATAAAATTCCACCTCACTATGAGGAGGTAGACATGGAACATCATCAAGAAAAACATCAGTGTATTGATCCACCACTACAGGATAGATCAGACTCACAATGTCAACCGCTCCAAGGGTAAGGCTAGCCAATTGATGTGTGATTGGATTCACCCTCCTCCAGGTAAGTCCATCCTATTCCGCAAAGGTTCCCCTCTCACCGGTGAAGGAAAACCTGGTCCCATCCGTGCGAACACACCGCACTTTGCGCCTAATACAGTCGATATGAGCATGGAATATAGATAACCAATCTATACCCAAGATGAGGTCGTAATGCCTCGACCCCACTACTAGAAGATCCCAACCGAAGCTCTCACCTCCTAGAGTAAGCTCACACTACCGGAACTAGTGCATAATCATTGAATATGCTCTTATAGGAGTCTCTATCCATAAGGATTGAGCCAACAGCTCCATCAGAATCTCTGGGCTCTGAACAAGGGTCGTGGCAATAGAAGAATGACTAGAACTTGTGTCTATAAGTACTATAGCTAAGGTGGAGTAGACAAAAATCTTACCTCGTATCATCTCTGGAGCACCACGGTCATAGGCTTAAGATTCCTGAAGTTGAGCTCATCCCTATCCACCTACTCGCAGTGGTCAGGGTGGACCACCTGGTGGTGGTGGCGGTAGAACCTCGAAACACCACCCACTGCCTACTACACAGCCCGATCCTTTTCCACATCTGCCTCCTACATGCAGACCACCTCGATCGAATCTTAGTTTCTGCCTAGGAGGTCATTCGACCATCTGCTGGTTATCTGTACGGTGGGTCGGGTAGTCGCGAGCCATGTGACCCTGCCCGCCACACGAGTAACACTGCCTGTTCCTTGCCTGTCCTACTCTGTCTCAAGAGCCCTGCACCACAGACCCTATATCCAGCGGTCGTCCACTTGTAGGTCTGGTCCTCTTGGACCTCTGCATCATATGTCTATTTCCAACTGTAGATGTTTCTGCTACATAGCATCCGGTGGTGGGTCTCGCTGCCGGTGACTGCTCAGCAAGGAATCTCTCCACTAATAGTTCTCTCTCTAACATCCCCTCCTGTGTCGGGATGATGAGAGAAATCATAAAAGCTCTAATCTCCCGTCTAATCCCCTTATCGAAGGTCCAGGCCCTAAAGAAAGGTTCCCACACCATGTTAGTGGAGTAACGTGAGAGGTCGGTGAACCTCGCTGAATACAGAGCCAAAATCATGCTACCCTACTACAAGTGGTGAATCTCCTGTATATGAACTGAGCGTAAAGTAACTAGGACAAACTCTACCCTGAAAAGGCTCTCAAAGTCCACCCAGACGTGAGTCACCTCATCGTGAACCTATAGCATCAAGCTCCACCATCTGCCCACTACTGCCTGAAAAAGACTGGCGGAAAAGATCGCCATGAGATCAGCTGGTGTCCCTACCAGTCGAAAAACTCTAACCACAACCTCTAACCAGTCCTCATCCACCTGTGGATCCATCTCACACCAGAACCTTGGTGTCCTCTGGCGTTGGAACTCATGCAACGCGCTCAAGAGGTGTGCACCCTATGCTACTGGGGCTAGTGGAAGCGGCTTCCCAATGGGTAGTGGTGCTGCTCGTACACCACATGATGGTACAACTGCCGTAAGGGGGCCCTGCACCAAAGCCCCATCGCTCGGTGGGATTTCATCATGTACTCTACCTGGAACCCTGGCTGGCGGTCTGCGTGGAGGCATCCTGAAAAGAAAGAGCTGCTCTACAGTCAATAAGTTATACCTGGTGAGCTGACTCAAAGTGATCACAAAGAAAACTTTTCAAAAACCCACACACAATCAGTGTTTTCGTGCACTTAGTCGGAAATTAGAAGTCAGAGTCCTGGTGTATGGATACGTCGGCCACCGCACCAACACTGGGTTCCCCAAACTGATAACCATACTCATCACACATAACACTATTTCCACATAGAAAATATCAGATTCCCAGTTCTTCGGTAGAACCGAACTCCTCTGATACCAATTTTTCATGACCCATTCCCTGGGGCCCATGCCATGACTACCGCAAGACCGCCTTCCATAGGCCAGGGGCTGGCGACTAGCACCAGAAAGGCATGTCCCTAAAATCGGGAAGGAATTTCCTTTATAACCTGTAAAATCACACAACCAAGCACACAACAATATACAAGCACAATGTAAAAATGTATTGTAAAAAGAGTGTGTAAAGTATGTAAAGGGTCCATAATACAAGCCCAACAGAAAAGTACAAGTAAAAATGAAAAACTACTCTTGCGAACACCCACCAAGGATCCTACCTGAAGGGTAGGTACAACTCCCGAATGGTCGTCTCTATGGTACGCCTCGTCTAAGGTCTACCTCCATGGAGCCTCCAGTTCTGGTACCCTTGACCCAGATCAGTGATGTTCATTGTATTCACAAGACACAACAAGGTGCGGGCGTAGCCTGTGTAGAGGTGAGTATAACGATACTCAGTAGGGACCCTGAGACCCCCTAAGGTCTCTTAGAATCCAAAAATGATAAACAAAAAGCATGAAAACAATAGTAAACCCTACTTTGGTATATTACCATACATATACCAAAGTTATCAAGTATACCCATCTCTTTCATGAGGAAACACAAGGCCCAACACTTTAGCAAAAAGCTCAACTGTTCCATGAAGGAAAGAATACCATGAAGGTAACACCACAAAGGTAAGTACCACAAAGGTAACACCACATAGAAGAATACCACAGAGGTATCACCACGAAGGTAAGTACTACAAAGGTAACTCCACACAAAAGATTACAACAAAGGTATCACCACACAGAAGTGTACCATAAAAGTAAACTTAGATCACACCAGGTATAACTTAAGTACAGAAGTAGAGATGATTATCTGTATTGCTAGATCATCTTAATTTGTCGAGAAGATCTGCTGTTGACCCACACAGGATCGATGATGACCCACACATGATCTGAAGATGACCCACACATGATCTGGATATGACCCACACAGGATCGGTACGCGCTAACCCACATAGAATCACTGAGCGCTGACCCACACATGATTGGTATGCGCTGACCCACACAGGATCGCTGAGCACTGACCCACATAGGATTGGTATGTGTTGACCCACATAGGATCGCTGAGCGCTTACCCACATAGGATCGGTATGCGCTAACCCACACAGAATTGCTGAGCACTGACCCACACAGGATCGGCATGCGCTAACCCACACAGGATCGCTAAGCGCTAACCCACACTAGATCTGAAGAGTTTTCAAGTACATCTAGCCACAGGGTTCTCGCACTAAGAACTCTTGATTATGGGAGGTTCTGCTCCTCAAGCCATAAGTCGATACTTCAACTGCCACGAAGTCCCATGAAGAAGTATCCCAAAGGTCTGTCATGTCATAAGGGACCCAACGTGACAGACGATGCATCAATCAGACACCTGGTTTGTAAGTTATTAGCGTTTCCATTCCGAGGGCCCGGTTGGATTCGACTTCGATCCTACCCAACTGTACCCCAACATTATCCAAAACACAAGTGGATTATACCAAAAGGACCATCTCGATCCAAGGATCCCGGTGCCGTAGACTGTTTGTCAGATGAATTCCAAGTTCTCAAGATATGGCCAAAAGGCATAACTGGGTCCAGATGGGCTCGGGTCCAGTCCAACCCGATCAGACCAACCCTACCCGTTAGGCGCGGCCCGCTACAGCGCGGCCCGCTGCGGCTTGGCCCACTGCAGCACGACCTGTTGCGGTGCGGCCCACTCGCCTGGGTGGTCCGTCGTGGTGGGGTCCTCCCTAGAAAACATTCGGTAGGGGAGGCGCTTCACCCAGGTCACCTGAACGGTCCGCCAGACCGTTCAGTTCACCCTAATGGCACACAGGACCCGCTAAAGGGACTCGCTCAGTGTGACGTGGCCGACCGGATACCCGACCAGTCCTCCACCCAGTGGTGCGTCGGCGCTGCTGGCCTTCCATGGCCGACCGGATGCCGACCGCCTCTGACCCCCACCATGGCCAAGCGGTCGTGGTCTCCTGCTCCGGCGGCGCAGACGCGTGCCTCCTCTTCTCCACACAGTCGGCTGGCGTGCCGGCCTCCTCCCAGCTTCTCCGCGGCTGACGGGCCGCGTACTCCTGCTCAATTTATAGCACGGACGCACCCCTCCCTACCTCCATACGGCTGGACGAATGCTGGCCCCTTTCCTCCCACCACTGTGGCCGACAGGTTGTGCTCTCCTTTGACGTCGTGGTTGTGCTGCCACTATCATCGCGGCTCGCGAAGAACACGTCCAAATTAAAGATGCAGAGGGATTGAGCCTTGTTTGTTTGGCCCGCACCCTCCGAATTAGACCGATAACAGACGGTTCAATAGGATGGAATCAATGTGAAGTTATGAAGAACAATCATAAAACACACCCCTACCCCGATCATTTGTTGTAGGTGTTGTAAGGAGGAAGACGATGATGGTGACATCAACGTTCATTTCTCCTGCAAGACGCTTACGATCCAAGATCGAGCATTGTCCTCGTTATTCATTGGGGGTGGTTCTTCATTAGAGGATCTTCTTTTTTGGAGGATCTTTCTTCAAAGGCCTCCTCTCCCTTTCCCCAATGGATAAAACAACCCTCAATTCTCTCAAGAAGATTTAATAAAATAACTCTTAATTAACAAGTTATTTCATTAATTAAGATTTAATGAACCCTATTAATTAAAGAGAGTTGTGGTTACATAATTTGTGTAAACGAGCATTTAATGCCCAACCTTAATTGCCTGACCACCCTTATGTGGTCCTCACCTCCACAATTCAAAAAGGAGGTTTCAAAAATAAAAAAAATTATTTATTTTATTTCTTCTTCTCCCATGAAAAACTAAAAAACTAACTTCCACCCTTGACCTACTATGGTCGAGGTGAAGGTATCCTTAAGCAAATATTGGTGCTGTGAGTTCAACAGTGTCCTCAGATTTAAATTCCGAGCACCGGTTCAAAAGTTACAAAATGTCTTTCCCACGTTTATTGAACGTACCCAAAAAATTTCATAAATTCATTTCGGGTACACGGGGCCTAGAAATTACGTGCCGTCAATTTTTGTGAAATCGTAATATTTCCATATAATTAAAAAAAATTACACAAAAAATTATGGGTCTTTACATGTAGTTTATTCTTTATCTCTTCAAGTTAAATAGTGGCCACTTAATATAGAGTCTTGAATATTGAAAAATATCCAAGTATAAGTTTGATTAAGAACTCAACCTCTCAGCTAGGTGGATGACCAAGAAATTATTTGGGAAACACATCAATGTATTCTATTACAATTTTCATGTCATCAAGGATTATTTATTCCTTAGTATCAATCATTTGAGCTAGATAAAATTTCTCATAAGGAAATAGTATCCAAGCTTGTGATGATGATTCCAAAAGATATTTATCCTCCTCTCTAAACTTTTCTAGAATTAGAGAGAAATTCATGATATGAATAGTGATTTCATTATTCCAATAATTTATGTTGGATATATACAAGGAAATCCAATCTATGCCTAGAATAATATCTAATTCCACTAAAGACGGTACTATAAGGTCAACTGGGAAGTTCAACCCACAAATATTGACTAGAGATAAATTATATACTTGGGATGAAATAATTTCTCCATTTTTCATTTTCACTGATAGCTTGAATTATATGTTTTGAGATGGTGTTTCAATTGTTCTAATAAACTTACATGATATGAAAGAATGCATAGAAATAGAATCAAATAGTAAATTTTCTATCATTGAATGAATAACCAGTGTACCTTTCACCATGTCAATGTCAGGATCCACTTCAACAGTTGTGATAACATATTATTTCCCTTTTTATTTTGGCCTTGGTGGGTTTTTGATCTATTATAATCGAAAACCCTTGGATTAGTGCATTGTTCAGCATAGTTTCCTTGTTCCTTATAGTTGAATCATTTGATAGTAGGCTGAGGGTTGGTTAGGGAATTCATTTCTTCCATCACATTGGTTGGTTTCTCCCATAAATATTCACTAACTACATGTGATTCATTCATAAACCAAAATAATTTCCATACACCCTTATGGAAATTTCTAGGATTCTTCTTCCCACACTTTTGACAAGCGAGATATTGGAATTTGTTTCCACTATAAGATTTATCCATCACTCTAATAGAATTAAACACCATTTTATGCATCCTATCCCCAGACCCATGAGACCCTTGAGATTATCCAATCTTCATTTTGACTTAGAGGGAATATAATAAAATTTCCTCATAGCTACCAAAGTCTTTAATCACCAAAAGATTTCATAGATTTAGATTTAACCCATTGAAAAAGCAGTTAACCGTACATTTAGTTCAATGAAAAAGACAAAGGTGTATCAAACAAGTGTTTTGAAGTTTTCCTCATATGACCTGATGGATTAATTATCCTTTTTTGTGAGAAAAAAGAAGTCCCTATCCATTTTCAATCAGATATTATGATGAAAATATTTATCAAAAAACATTTTCCTGAATTCATTCCACCCCATCACTTTGATTTCTTCCTCGAGCTTCTTATTTTTGATCAACTTCTACCATTGATTAGCTTCTCCCTCTGTGTGATAAACAACCATCATGAACTTCTCTTACTCATAACATTAAAGGAAAGGGAATATATTTCCAAAGGATTTAATCTATTTTCCATGATTAAGGCCTCAGAAGTTCCACCAAAATTCAAAGGACATTTTCATATAAATGCCTCAATTGCATCTTCTGCTTTCTTATGGGGATGAAAGTTTCCCCCCGATTCAAGTTTCTGTTAAAAATTTGATTCAATTGAGTAAGTATTTTCATTATGATATTGAATCTTACTCCCATAAGATTATGAATATCATTTTGGCAGTTATCAGGTTTCCCATAACACCAGTTGTTGACTCAATTCCTTATATTCTTGACCATTTAATAAAATAGAGGTAAAATTAAGGATGATAATTTTAAAACTATTAATCACATAAAGGAGAATCTATGAAAATTGATGATATATCTCATAAATTACATATATTTCTTAACCTATGAAATTTTAGGTTTCAATCTATGTTATCCAAGGTATTTTTCCTAACATAAAATTTCATAGGAATTTTTCCCTTCATAATGGATTGTAAAGAACTTTTGAATATTCCAAATCACATCACCTAGAAGTGTCAAAATAGGTGTTAAGAAATGCTTCCTTCTCGTGCACTAAGTCAAAGTTGATCTAATACCCATTGCGCCCTTTTTCGGGTTATTACCCTTTAGTACAACTATGTCAGAACCACATCCACTTATAGTATTTGAACATGGATTTTGTTTCTTGGTAACCACTTTATCTATACTTTATAAAAATTTATAGATATTTTCATAGGATTAGTTTTACCCCTAAGTATTTCATTAAGGTTTTCTAATACTAACACACAAAAATAACTAGAACTGGACCTGATATCAACTATGACAAACCATTTCTTTAATAAAATTTAATTCATGATTTATTAATAAAAATACACATATTAAAATATCAAAATGTAAAGACCCTGACTCTAGTAGACTAGAATCATTGGTTACATTATTATCTTGGTATAAGATAAAAAAAATATCTTAATGAACTGAATAGTTTAGTAGAATTAGAAAACTAGATACATAATGGAATTAAACATTAAATTTTAAATCTTAAAATACAATATATTATTTTTTTCAAGAACACTATAATTCATTTTAGAACATCCTTGAATATCAATCATAAAACACTTCCTAGAATAATGGGGAAAGGAAACATAATAATGGGCTGATCTTAGGTGATCAGTAAGGGTATGAGTATAGAAGAATCTAACAAGGCATAGATAATATGGAAAAATAAATAATGATAAAGTAATTCCATATAAATAATTACACAATATAGAAACTCATACGTGGATAGAAAATAAAATAATCACATGGAAATAAATAACTAAATTCATAATTATGGAATGAATAATGTCAGACATCTAAAACATACTTCTTATGCATTGGAAAAGACATATGAAAATACTATCAAGGCATTGTTCCATGACATATGAATAAATAGGTCATGCCTTAGCCAAAACCCAATCCAATTTGTCTCATGAGATCTACTGATGCATCGAGGGGATATATCATGACCTTATAATCACCAAATAAGTCTAATTCATTCATTATATGAATAAATAATACATCTGAATCAATATTCCTTGACAATAAATAACAATCCATATCGTAAGAACTATCATATGGAATGTTAATACTTTACCCCAGTCAAAATGATCACAGACCATCCAAATAAATATGATAGATGGTATAATCAGAGTATATCCAAAATATAAGATTCAAAAATGGATATTTACATAGATGAAAATAATATTAAAATTCCATTGGAAAATTCATTGAGGAAAATACCCATTCTTCATTGAAAATATCTTTTTAAAATAAAAAAACTGCACACATAATAAAGAAATAATTTTCTTTGAAAAGAACCTTGTAAAATTGTAAAATAATATTAAAAAAACTGAGGCATCATGATGGTAGGAAATTTCTTTTGTGATATATAAGTTAAAAAAATATTCATTTCACACTTTTTTAAGAAAAGTAAAGAAGTACATCGTTTGGAAAAGGACATAAAGATTCCTTTTAAAATATTTTGTAAAAAGTAAAAAAGGGTAAAATTGACTTTAGATAATCATTAGAGAATAGTAAAAATATTTTTAATTTTTTAAAGAAAATATGGACATGGAAGAGAAATATTAACTAGTCGAGACTTAAAAATAAACAATCCCACATAATGATGAGACTGTGAAATAGACTCTTACCTCATTTTTGATTTCCTTTGTATGTGTTCGAACATACTTTATAATAAATATAGATTTATTATAAATTTATTATATAAAAATACACATATATATCATACCATATATTATTTACTTATAATATTTTACCACTAGTTTATTATCAATTCATTGTTAAAATCACAGTTTCAAGTGGCAACTAATTTATTTTTCACGTATGATTTGGTTTGATAGTTTCATTCCTTGTAATTTGATCAAGGTTACATCATATAAAAATGTTAATAACAATATAAATATCATATATATTCTTTATACACATATTTATAGTAATCCATAAATTATAAATATAGAAAATGAATTACATTGATCGTGGCGACGACAGGTCGTACAATTGCATGAACACTGTTTTACACATTTCGATAGTTGAAAAAATGGAAAATAATATTAAATCATTAATAAATAATTATTATATCATATATATCATATATATTCATTAAATCTGTTATTATTACCACTCATGTAAAATAGAAATGAAAAATGAATCACATCGCTTTGAGGAGGTGGTAGTCCATACGTATGCATGAACGACTTTATCATTTCCCAATGGATTGGAAGGTAAGAAGGTAGATATGATATTATCATTAAATAGGAATAATTATTTCATAATTATCATATATACTCATTATTTCAACCTTTATAACCATCCATGTAAAGTGGTAATGAAAAACTAATTACACCACTATGTGGAGACGGTAAACTGTACATACAAACGAGCGATGTTTTCTCTTTTTGTATGATATAAAAGAGATGGAATATAGTTGTACCATAATCATAATAATATATTAGTATATTTATGATATTTGATTTATTATATTAGGATTATTATAATAAATTAAGATAAAGTATTAGAAGAAATAAACTTGAAAGAGTCGGTAAAGATGATTACCTCTTCTTGAGTGATTTAGATCTCTTCATAAGGGACCTAGTGTTGCTATTTTGGAAGGTACATAACCTTAAGAACATGGATAAGGATTTTTAGAATATTAATGTGAAGGTTTTGGTTAATCTAGATGGATCAAATTGGAGTAAATATGTAAAAGAGGAGGTTCCGTTTTATAATTGAGGTGAGGAGCACTTTTGGAATTTCTTAAAATATTAATTTAATATGAATTATTTATCATGTACAAATGAAACTAAATTAATTTAATTTGAATATAATTTTTATATAATTATAAATAATTTCATCAAATAAAATTTGGACAAAATTTGGATATGTTTTCATCCTTATCATTTTGTTTTAACCCCCTCTTAACCCTCATGACAATTGCCATACTATTAAAATTTTCTACAGTATAAGTGTCAACAATGTTACTATAAAACTCTAAAAGGAACATAAATGTAAAATGGTAGATTTAATTAATTATTTACCATTTATCTGGCCAAATATAATATTTTTATGAATTTTAAATCATTTAATAAAATATTATTTTCATAAAATGTCAATAATGTCAATTTTAGAACTATTCATTTAGTTTGACATTAATAACATCAAGAACCCAAAGGAATTAAAATAAAATGAATCCAAACCTCTATAATATGTTATATTTATATTTAAAATTCATGGGTAACATTAATTAATTCAAATTATGCCACTTTTATTAATTTTTTATATTATTTATTTTATTTTTTCATTAATTAAATAATTATTGCATCAGTGGTGTGTAAGAATTTAAGGTAATTATTTATTCAAAAAAAAAAAATTAAATACAAATTTTCATGATTAATATAAATCATTTATATTTCAAAAATTTATTTTTAACTGAATATATCCTCTGGTTATCCCTATATTAAAATTACTATAGTTATTACAAATAAGAGTGATATTTTTTACTTTTCTTTACATAAAATACTATAAAGGTCATAATCTCATCCAAATAAAAACAAAAGGATAAATAAATGAATATTGGTTGATTATAAATTAAATGGAATAATCCAATAAAATTAAATCAAGTGTTACAGTCATTTTATAATCGTTATCATATTATTTTTAACCATCAATTACCTTATTTACTCTTTACTATGGTAACAAAAATTACTAAAGTTACATTTCATATTCATAAAAAATAAAAGATAAATATTTAATAAATTTATAATTCTTGATTTTAAATATGTGATCCATTATATTATATTCAATCTCAATATGTGGCATAAAGTTATTTAAGATCAAAATTAAAAATTCAATGAAAATCCATTTCTAAGTATAAATTTTTTTATACCAAATTCAAACATAAAAGTGATTCCAATTAAAATGACTAGATTATTAATAATATAAATAAGTAATTATACTTTTAAACTATTTTAACACAAAATTTTACTTTTAAAAAGTTTGAAATAAAAATATAATTTTCAATAAAAAGTTGTATTTTTTACTATTCACTAGAAAAACAATTTTTTGGGAGAAAATCCAAAAAATTCAAACTAAGAAAATTTTTATATGATGATTTCATAAATTAAGTTAATTTTATCAAATAAATTTTATAAAAGTGGAAAAAAATAATTATATTATTTGCTCAAATAACCCATTTATGAAGAAAACTTAGAAAATGAATTTACTAAAATTTTAGCGTTTATTTCCTGAGGATTGATCAATAAATTTGTATTGATTAGTATCATTATATATATTTAATAATATAATTAATATTATTCACATATTATAATTTAATTTATAGGTTATAAGGATCATGTTAAAATAATAATATATTTCTTAGTGTATCTCGGTTCATTTAATCTTGGTGTTGCATGTTTTATACACCATTGGGCATAGAATTATTTTAAAATCTCAGGCTTACATGCGCTGAATGATATCAATGAAATTAAATTTATTTTAAAATAATCATACCATAAAATTTGGGGGTGTTACATTATTCTCTCCTTCAAAAAATTTCATCCTCAAATTTTCTAAAATTTCAAATCATGAATAGATTTGGGTAGTTTATTATAATTTATTCAGGTCCCCACATCACCTCTTCTATCTTATGATTTATCCACAGTATCTTTACTAGCTAAGTCATCTGACTCTTCACTACTTATTCTCTTGTTTCCAGAATCTATATTGGATCTTTATAGTAAGATAGACCATGTTCCAATTCTATTTCTTTATAGGTGAGCATAAGCATTGGGTCTAGAATGTACTTCCTTAACCTAGATATATGGAACACATCATGTACATTAGAGAAGATAAGTGACATTGAAAAATTTTATTCCATATATTCAATTATTTCTAGAATTTCAAATGGTCCGATGTACTTGGGGCTCAATTTTCCTTTCTTAACAAATTTTATAACACCCTTCCATAGAGATACCCTTAAGAAAACATGATCTACAACAAGAAATTACAAATCATTCCTTCAGTTATTATTATAGCTATTTCACATTCTTTGAGATGCTCTAATATGTATTTGATTTTTCTTTGCCTTTTCTATGGTTTCCTCTACAAGTTTTGGGTCCACAATATTACTTTCACCAACTTAATTCCCAACAAGTTAGAGTACGACATATCTTCCCATATAATTCTTCATAGGAAACCATTTTAATACTTTCATAAAAACTATTTTTATAGGATAATTATGTCAATAGAAAATATTGATCCCATATACCTTGAAAGTCATGTGAGAATGACCTCAACATGCCTTCTAATATTTGTATAGTCCTTTCAGACCTCCCATCAGGTTGAGGATGATAAGTGGTGCTCAGATAAATCTTAGTAATAAGAGACTTATGAAGACTTTTCTTGGATTTTGATGTTAATAATAGATCAAGATTAGAAACAATTGAAATAGGTGCACCATAAAGTCTTACTACTTCATTAATATAAAGTCGTTCCAGGTGCTCCAAAGGTAAATATTCTATTATAGTGAGGAAATGTGCATATTTGGTAAGTCAATCAATGATAACCCATATCACATAATTATTTATAGGAGTCTTTGGTAGTTTAGTGAAAAAGTCCAGACTAATGTCATCCCATTTCTATGTATAAATAGTCAAAGGTTTCATGACTCCTCTAGGATTCTATATTTTATCCTTCAACTATTGAAAAACTAAAGATCTTGACACATAATCAGAAATTTCTCACTTCATATTATCCCACCAAAAAAGTTCCTTAAAATATCTATACATCTTGGCGATGCTAGGGTGTAAAGGTAAATTTGATCTATGAGCATCATCTAATAATTCCCTTTTCTACTCAGGTATATGTCGAACACATAGTCTCTTTTCAAATTTCAGCACACCATCTTCATATACGAAGTCTGCCAATTTTTCATCATTTACAGATTTAATTTTCTTTTGAAAATTGTCATCATCAGACTAAGAACTTTTTATCTTTTCCAATAAATATGATATAGAAATAATTTAAAAAATGAGTGATGTTTCACCTTATTTAATAATTCCCTAGTATCTCATTACTAAATCCTCGAACATAGGATCCTTCTTAATCCTTATTTTTTTCCAAAACTCTATGATATTTCATACTCAATGCATCAAAAAACATATTTTCCTTTCCTAGGTGTTAGTGTATTGAGAAATCACAATCTTGGATTTGCTCGAGCCATCACCTTTTCTTATATTGATCTCAATCTATGAGAAGATATATTTCAGACTCTTATGATATCTGTATATTTAAAATCTTTCATCATCGGGATTGTGTCTCCTTATCTTCAAAGAAATGATTGTGGCTGCTAACTCAAGATCATGAGTAGGATAGTTCTATCCATGAATCTTTAACCATATGGATGCATAGGAAAAAAATATATCATTCTGCATAAGGGTACAACCAAGTCCCTTCTTTGATTCATCACTATATATCATAAATCCACAATTTACCGATAGTAGAGTCAAGATCAAATCATTCACCAATATCCTATTCAATTTTTCAAAAAATTCTTCACATTATTTTATGTAAATTAAATTAACCCATTTATGAGTAAGCTTGGTTAATGGGTTACCTAATTGAGAAATGTTTTAATAAAATTGCTTATAGTAACCTTCCAAACAAATGAATCTACATTTCTTGATTATGTTAATTGATGCAAGCCAATCTTGGACTACCTTTTTCTTCATAGTATCAACTGCAATTTCATTCTTGGAGAGAATATGACCATGAAAAGAAACATACCAAATCCATAATTTACACTTTATAAATTTACCATATAACTTTTTTCTTCCAAGAGACTCAATAATGATTCACAAGTTATTTTAATGGTCCTCATATCTTTTAGGTCACACCAATATATCATCAATAAATAACACAAAAAAATCATCAAGATAATTCTTAAATGCACTATTAATTAGGTCCCTAAAAATAGAGGGTTCATTAGTCAAACCAAATGGCATTACTATAAAATCATAATTTCTATACCTTGTTCTAAATGATATCTTTAGAATATCCTCCTTATTTACTCACAATTGAAGATACCAAAAACAAAGATAAATCTTTAAAAAATAATGAGCTCTATGAATTTGATCAAATAATTCATTAATGCGAGGAAGTGGATACTTGTTCTTTATTATAATAGCAATGATTTATCTATAATCAATGCACAACCTCATAGATCCATATTTCGTCTTAAAGTAAAGAATTGGGTCTCCCCAAGGTGATACACTAGGGGAATATAAATCCCTTATTACAAAGATCCTCTAGTTTTTTATTCAATTCTGCTAATTCCAGAGTGTCCATTCTATATGGGCTCTTTGATATAAGTCTTGAATTAGATATTAAATCAATTAAAAACTATACCTCATGCTCTGATGGATGTCCATGTAATTCCTCAGGAAATATATCAATGTATTATTCCATAATAGGTACATACTCAATTTGAAAATTTCTTTTTCCATCTGTAAGTTGTGTCTTCTAATATTCCCCAAGGATTTATTCTATAAAAGCTACTGGGGGTGGATCCAGACATGAATTTGATGATGAATTTTCCCCTATAAAGATAAGGAATTTCATATCCTAACCCTGAATCATAATTTCTATCTCCGTGAAACAAATTTTTTAATCATGTTTTTAAAGACACTCCATAATAAATATTATATCAAAATTAACCATTGGAATGATTATAAATTTATCAAATAGGTAATTTTTTGTGTCATAATGGGAACTGAATAACACATCCTTTTCACTATGATACATCCATTTGGAGTCTAAACCGATAAATCCTTTCTTAAGGTGCAAGGGAAATATCTAATTTTCTTGGAAAACTTAGAAGATATAAAATATTGGGAAGATCCATAATCAAATAAAGCATTACCTAAGTATGGGGATATAATTAAAGTACCTTCCAACACATCATTAGGAACTTAAAACTTAGATATTGTGATTGAAAAAGAATTTCCTTTCTCCCTTGTACTTTTTTGGGAAAAATTATCTTGACATTTAGGAAAATAATTTTCATATTTTTCCATATCCTTATAGATGAAACATTGAACATTGGTAGCTTCTTTATTTCCCTTACATTCATGAGTCTGGTGGTCCTTTTCTCCACACTTGAAACAAACTCCTTCTCTTTTTATACCAATATTAGGGTGCTTCCATCAACAAGTATCACATGTTGAAACATTCCCTTTTATATTCTTCCGTTTATCCATTTTTTATCTTCCATCCTATTTTTCTATTACTTATCCTTGGAGTTATAATAATTAGAGAATTATTTCTCTATCTTGATAGCATATGAAACTATGTCCTTGTATGATGAGAAGGTTTTGGAGACTAGTTCCCTTGGATATAATGGATTTAACCCATCAAAGATATGGTCAATATTACTCTTTGAATCACATACATAGTCTGTAGCATTCCATTATAATCTTGTAAATTTGGATTCATACTTAGAAACATTTTGTGATTCATTTTTTCTCATAATCAAGAATTATCTATCCATATTCTCTCGTTATTCATGAGGAAAATATTTTTAAAAGAAATGTTCCTTAAAATCCTTCCATTACAGACTCACTATTTCATCCTTATCCTTTTGGTTTTGAATAAATGAACACCATTGATCTGTATCCATTGAGAGATGATAAAAATTCATGAAAACCTTATCCCTTTCATTACTTCCCAAAGAAAAAATATCTTCTATAAGGAACTTACCCACTGCTCAGCTACACATGGATCTATAGTCCCATTGAATGATGGTGGTTTCTAATGTATGAAGTTGTCTAAAATTGATACACTACCTTCTAGATCAGTAGTATTCTATATATGGGAAAGTTTATTAGTTATAACCTGATTCATATTCCATAATATAGTTATAATTTTTTCTGCTCTAACTGCAACTGCAGCTCCAACTTCATTATTAGGCCAAGGATAGAAATCCCTATACGGATTACGTGCATTGATATGATTTCCATTAATTTCACTAGATATCCTTTACAAATAATAGAATATACAAAATTAGATCATAAAATTATGAAACATAATGTTTAATTTAAAAAATAGTGAAACAATTAACATAAATTGAAAACTTATGAATAACTAATATCAATGTAATAAGCTTTATTTCTTTGGTAATATTTTCAAAGTTTGTTATAAGGTTACATTTCCCTAATCTATGTTTTCCTAAATCTAGTTTCCCAAGGTTTCTAATAAATTTCCTTTGATAACTATAAATAACCAAACTCCAGTAGCCCATAATCAGTGGTTACATTATTATCTTTGTATAAGATACATGGAATATCATCCCAAAAGACCAAATAGTTTATTAGTATTGGAAAAATAGATACATACTAGAATTACACATTAAATTTAAAATAAAAATCACAATATAGTATATTCTTAGAGAACACCATTATTCACTTTAGCATATCCCTATATATCAGTCATAAAACACTTCTTGACATCCTCGGAAATAAAACATAAGAAAGGGGTGAGCTCAGATTCTCAGTAATGGTATGCATACATGATAAGCTAACAAGGCCTGAATAAAATGGAAAGAATAAATAATGATCAAGTAATGCCATATAAATAATAGAATGAGTTAGAAACACATCCATCTATATAAAATAAAGCAATCACATGGAAATAAATAATGGAATTATTAATGATGGAATGCATAATTTTATACCTTTGAAACATAATATCGAGGCCTTAGCCAATACATCTAAAAATACATTCAAGGCCTTCTTCTATGACATCAGAATAAAAGGCTAAGGCCTGGTCCAAAACCCAAGACGAATTATCTCATGAGACCTACCAATGCATTGATAGGCTATAATAAGCATTTCCCATCTCTTACAAAGTTCAATACTTTCCTCGTATGTATAAATAATATAGCAAAATCAATATGCATCAACAATCAATAATTGTCCTTGTTGGGAGAACTATCATACGAAATGTAAATACATTCCCTTAGACAAAATTGTAACGTATCGGACCCGGATGCCACCCGAAACGGTGCCCCGAGCATGATTGGTCACATGGTCTCAAGTGCATCTCCCCAAATGACAGAGGATGCTGACTAGCAGTGGGGGACTAGGTGAGTCAGTGGGAAGACTATGCCCTCATTACTAGAGTATCAAAATAGAAGTCAAACATAGAGTAAATAGCATAAGTGAAATATATAGCAGACAACTGAAAGTAAGATAAGACATGTATACATATCATTAACCAGAAGCGTCTCATATACAAAATGATGCATATGGTACTATTATCAAGAAATTATACAAAACAGGTACATGTAAATGTAATACAGTAAAAGTCCCAAAAATAATAAAAGACCAAAAAAGGTATCCTAGCATCACAAGCCACAACTTGGTCCTATGCTCCCCTGTTCCAAAGCCACTATCAAAAACCTGTACTAGGGCACTTGACCCTATCATCACCTGCAACCATGTAATCTGTTTGGGTCCCCAAGGAGGCCCAAACAGGGTGTGAGATAAACATCCCAGTAGGCAACCACCAAGGAATATACAATTCTAACAACAATTCTACAAAGGTGCCAACAAGTGTAAATAACCAGTAAGTAACTATATATGCCCATGGAATTAGTCTACTACAGTAAGTAAAACCAAACATCCCTCAAGGCTACCTACAAAAGAGAGTCAGATCCAAAAAAAGGATGCTATAACCATGTAAACAAGCAAGTCACATAGCCACGCTGAAAATCCATCTGTATCATGGAACCACAACCACGCCGTATAGAGAAAACAAGTGTCTCACGACCACACCGTATAGTAAAGTCAAATATCCCATAGCCTCGCTGTATAGTGATGTATAGACCCCAAGGGATGGATCAAATGTGTCAGCATACCAAGGAATCCAAGTAATAATTTTAGACCATGAAGGACTGAATCTAAGGAACATGTCCAAGGCATCCCATCGAGTCTCATGGGCATCCCTAGTTTAAAATCAATTAGGAACTGTTTGGGGTCCTAGGAGCATAGAAATAGAAAGTCCTACGTGATCCCAAGAAAGCCAGATCCACAGGTTAGCAAGGCCCGATGCATCCCACAGAATCAAGAACCAAGGGGTATAGTCAACCCAAGGCATCCACTACCGTGTTCCAAATCCATGGAGAGAATTCCATGGCTTCTATCAAACCATTCATTCATGCATTCAATAATTCAAATTAAAAATTCATAACCATAATAGTATACCCACTCACATCAACAAGCACAAGCCATGAGTATACCCACTCTTGCAAACCACATATCATTTACCAAGAAAATGGGTATACCCTCCCATATAGTATATTTTACATTCCATTATTCATTTCATATAGGTATAACCACCCATATTATCCATTTAACATGTCAAACTATCAAATATAGATGATTTATAACATGATACTCATTATGAAAGGAGTTATTACATCTCATAAACTATCTATTCAAACTATCAAGGCATTAACATGATTCCTCTAACTCTACTAGCACAAGAACATACCCCTTGGGTGGTTTAAATAGGCATAAATAGGTTAAAACCATAAGGTTCACCCCTTGGGTGACCTTGAAATGAGAAATAGGTTCCAAAACACCTAAACAAAACCTATGGTCAACCTCATTAGGTCCAACTACTGCTACTAAAAGCTACTCACTCAAAAAAGAGACCTCATCGGAAGGTTTGACAGATGGCATAACGGCCGAACACCCAAAAAACACCAAATAAAAGCCTAAAGAATGTATAGACCACCTACCTCGCCTCGGTAGTAGAAAACTCATCCAGTATCAAGTATTGAGTCCTCCTGGTTTGAAAGAAACATAAAGAATGGGCAAAGAATGTGATATTAGGTCATATGAGCCTAAATCCAAATAACACTGTCATTGTTTTGAAGAATCAATAATGACTAAAAAGGAATAGAGGACTTACCCTTGCAGATCCGATGAGATGATTGGTGATCAAAAATGTGGTCACACGGAGACTTTTACTCAATTCATATCTTAGGCGCCAAAAGGGAGAGCTCTAGAGGGCTGCTGTGATATAGAGGTGGAAACCCTATTTGGGTTAATTTTTTTTTAATTAAAAAACTAAAAAAAACCAACACAGCAGGGTCACACGGTTTACCCGCACAGTTTCCCAAACTATGTGGAAATCGTGCGCACCTCACTATCTAGCAAGGGGCCTATTGCACGGTTACCCCACATGGTTTAATAACTATGTAGAAACCGTGAAAAAGTGTTCTACTAAAAACCTGCACTTTTCAAGCCTCTCGTATGGTTTGGACTAACTGTGCACAGGCTGTGTGAAAACCGTGTGCCAGGTCATTTTCAGCCCAAAACTTGGTTACAGACTCTGAAAAATCCCCAAACACCTCCAAAAAACCCATTATCAAGTGAAGCATTCACATAAGGCCATAACAAGGCATTTAAAATGAAAATAAAAGGATCTTTACATTGTAAAAAACCCATTTTCTTTTAATCTTCCCCCTTATTATAACACCCGACGCTAGATACCCAGAGTCTGTGCTTTGTTACATAACATTGGCATGATTACAAGGAATCAAGTCCCGAAGGAATGATCAGTTTAGCAGTCTTGGAAAATAGATTACATACACGAACGTTACATTACACATTAGAAAATAAAACACAACATAAATAATCATTTGAGAATTCCATTAATCCCCTAGATTAACCCTACTTATCAATCATAATACACCTCTTGGAATCCTGGGAAAATGAAACATAAGAAAGGGGTGAGCTCAAATGCTCAGTAAGGGTGATCAATACATCGGAAGATAACATAATCATTAGGCATGGTGAATAATTAAAAACACATGCCTTTACAAATAATAAACATGAACACTTTATGGGAGGAATATGAGCTGAGTAAATAATTACATAATAAAACATAGTCATGGGTATTCTACTAGTCGAATAACCACAAGAACCATCATTATTATTTTCATAATGAGGGAATGTATAATACTGTACATTCTGAAACATCTTGTCAAAGCCTCATCCAAGACGTCTAAAAATGATTTAGGCCTCATCCGAAACCATATATCAAATTCGGAAAGGCCTCGGCCAATTTCACATCTAATTGTCTCATGAGACCTACCGATGCACCGAGGAGCTATAGCGGGCTTCACCCTTCACATACTATGTCCAATACATTCCTCATATGAAAAGGTTGAAACATAACATAAGTATTCATATTAAAACTAGCATACGAAATGTCAATAAATTAACCAGAAAACCATGAATGGTATAAAAATAACACATCCACAGTTAAACATATCACAAAACCATCAATACAATATGGGATATTTGTATCATAATAAATCAACCTCGATCAAGAATAATATCCCGTAAAGGATATTCACATAGTTGTAAATGATCAGTAAAAATCATTGAGATAAATATCCCTTTTTCATGAAATCATTTAAAAGTCATATAATTTATAAAAGAAGTCATTTAAAAGATATTTTTGAATCAAAGTGTCTCATACCACTTTGAAACTTTTTAAAGGAATTAAGATTTTAAAACATTCATGTCCATATAAATAAATCCTTAAAACCATTTTGAAAACATGGACATTAATGAGAAAAGTTTAAAAGAATAAATCTTTAAAACAATAAAAATGATGTTTTAGTAAAATATTCCCTTAAAAATAATCCCTTTGAAAACTCTTTTATGAAACATGGACATGGATAATAAATTTTTCCAGTAGATACTTACATAAAAACAACCTCAGATAATAAATAGATTGTGGAATTAACCTTTACCTTCTACTTTTCCTTGGTCGAGGGTACGTTAAAATTATGTATAATAGTTAAATCATTGTTATTAAATTATACAAGAACCATATACATAAATATGATATCATATATGATCTTCTAATATTGCTTTGTTAATAATATTTTAGTATTATCATCGTTTCGGGTGTTAAATGATTCATTTTCCTTTATATGTTTTGTTACATAAGCCGTGTTTGTTATGGATAGGATGTATTTTATTCATTTCCAGAATGATATTAAGTTCTTAAAAACTATTTAGAATTATAAAATCAAAATTATTCTTGAATGATTATGATGGGTAATGAATCTCATCGCGTCCGTGGAGACGGTAATCCGTACATACACACGAGCACCAATATCATTATATTGATGGAAAAATCATATGTAATTGGATGATATATCATATATACTGAATAATTAACATATTATATTTATTATTTACATCATTTATACTCATTATTATACCCATCCAAATAATGAAGTGTTTTAATAACAAACTACACCACGACGTGGAGATGGTAAGCCATACATACGCAGGTATGGTGACTTTGTCATTTATAGGATGGATATAATAACGAATATGGTTATACCATATTTATAATAACATCACAATATTTATAAGGTATTTGATTTATTATTTTTGATATGGAAACAAGAAATAAATAGTAAGTGGAAGGAGAAAAGAACTTTAAAGAGGGTTGTGAAATTATTACCTCTACTTCGGGTGTTTCCTTTTGATTTGATCAAAAGGGCACCGTAGGTTGGCTTTATAATCAAAGTAAGGCCTCTAGGTTGAAGTGAGGGATGTTGGGAGGATATTTGGGTAGATTTTGGCCGAACCAAATGGCTTTGGAGTTGTGATTTTGAGAGAAGGGAAAGCACCCTTTTATAAGAGGGGTGAGGGTCACTTTAGGAAAAGCATGAAAGATTATTTTATAATAAAATCATTTTTGGTTTCTAATGGCTAAAAAATGATTTATTTCTAGGAAAAGGTGGGTATGGGTCGAAAAACACTCAACCAATAGGTTTTAGACAGGTTTAGGTCACCATACTAACCTTATCTTTTAGATTTAACTCTTAGTTAAATAATTTAACTTTTACCGTGTCTTATTGTATTATTATACTATATGGTCAATAAAATTACTCTAAACTTCCAAGATAACCTAAAGTGGTTAATTAATGACATATATATTATTATTTAAGCCCTTTATACGAACCTTAGATTTTTAGGAATATTATATAATTTGATAATATAATATTTGTTTTAAAAACTCATTTATGTCAGTTTTGACACTATTTAGTATTTGGTTTTTTTGAAATTCATCAAAACTTTTTTACTTATAAAAAGAAACATTTAATCAACCCTAAAATGGTATATTCACCTAGAAAAATCTTGGATGTCATAAAAACATTGAAATTATATTTATTTTAATATTTATAATACCATTTATTTGATTATTTCATTAATAAGGTAATTACTGCATCGTCAGTTAGTCATAAATAAATTTAATTATTTAATGTCTAAAACTTATAAACAAAATACCATTATTTATTAAATACTTTTATCTTTATAATTAATATTTATAGTTTAATTTATATTATGTGTAACCCTATATTAAAAATGGGTTAGTTATTAATCATTGAATTTAACACTTTTAACTCTTCTTTAAATAAAATAATAATAAATCTCCTAATATAATCCAAGTGGATATAAAGGATCATATTTTATTCTTAAGGTTGTTTTTGGTCGAAATAAACTTATCCAATAGAATTAGGACATGTTTTAGGATAATTATAATATCATTTTTACCTTTAATTACCCTATTTACTTTTAATCGTGGTAAATAAAAGTCAAAAGTTACTATTCAAAAAAATTATTTTCATCTTATTGAACCAAAATTACTTACTGATATCAAATGTGTCTCTCAGATTTTTTAAATTCAAATCACAGAAGCAGTAACATTATTTTTATGCAAATTTGATAACGTGCCAAGAAGGTGGGTAAAAGAGGTTAAAAAGTTCAATAAAATTTTATACATCTAATTTTATTATAAAATGACTAAAATGAATTAAAATTAACTTATATAGGTATTATATATCTATTTTGACTTAAAATAAATAGAAATAAAATAAATTATTATTTAAATAAAAAGTCAGTTTTAAATAATAACGCTGTGTTTTTCACTATTCATAAAAAATTGAAAGTTTTCAGAAAATACCAAAAATAAAAACTAATCTAATTTTCATATTCCAAATTCAAAAATTAAGTCTATTTTACTAAATTCAAAATATATAAGTTGCATTTATTAATTTAAAATTAATTCCCATTGTCAAAACCAAAAAGCGGGTTTTTAAAAAGTAAAAACTATCAAAAGATTGACATATGTTTATGACAAATTTAAATGTGAAATTACTTATAATGACCTAAATTGTATTAAATGATAAAAATATAATCTGATTATACTTCAAAACATTTCAAATGAATAATTTAACAATATAAATTATTTCGATTAAAAATGTTTTTTTCAATTAAAACATAGTATTTTTCACTATTCGTCAAAATATGAAAGTTATCAGAAAAGTACTAAAAATTTATCCAAGATAAAATTTTATGTCCCAATTATAAAGAATAATTTAATTTAATTAAATTTAATATATAAAAGTGTCAAATATTAGTTTTAAAAAGGGTTCGCCATTAAAAGGCGGTAAAATTACATTTTTTGAAAAATACTTCTTTTATTTGAAAATTTGAATTTGTCCTCATATTATGTCTATAAAACAAAAAATATGAATTCAAAAATTATATGGAGTATATAAAATTCAAAATTTCATTAATACTTTTCATAACCACTTTTTTAACAACTAGTTTGGTAAGTCGTGGTGCGCTCAAACTCGGTGTTGTGTGTAGCACAAGTTATTGAATTACTTTATTGAGATAATGTACTATGAAATATTGGGGTATAAAATTATCCCCTACTTCAATAAATTTTATCCTCACAATTTGAAAATGTTATTTGAAAATAAAAGATTAAAAATAGAAAAATACCTTTATGGGAAACCCACATCGGAAATTGAGTTAATAAAATTTAGTCTTAATAAGAGGGAAAATGAAATGAAAATGTCACCACCAAATTATAATCTCAATTAGAAGAACCTTGGTGGAAATTAGAGACACATAATTGGGTAAAAATGTAAATATTTATAGGGAGTGATTGAGGCCATCAATCACAAACAAGTGTAAAATTGAGGGCCTCAAAGCCATCAATCTAAGATGTTGTAAAATATCATCGGTTCAACAAAACATAAGGTACTAGGATAACACATTTTTGGTTTTAATATCCCTTAACTATAGTTTAAGAATTAATTTATTCATAGAATAAGAGGATATATATATATATATATATTTACTTTATAGGTAGTGTTTCATCCTTCAACTAATTCCTACCACAAACTCATCTTTCACTCTAAAAGATAATAGAATTAAAAAATATCATATTTATACTAATCGTATAGGGTTACAAAAAATGAATTTATAATTTATCTGTCAGATCATTTAAAAAAACCTACATTATACAAACTAGGACAACACGTAAGCCAGTGGTAGGTGATGCACCCTTGTCGCCCTTCGGTTGCAGGTTCAAGTCTCACAGCCTTGCCTGACACGATGGGTTATCGCCCGACCTCCGGGTTGTCCTTTTTATAACAATCCAAAAATAATCTCAAGAAATCATTTAACCTTAACAATAATATCCAATGTCAAACTTAATTGATAAGAACCTTTAGAATTATCCAAAATACTTTTGTCCAAACTCACAGTCCAAATTTTATAAGGAGGGTAAACACAATGAAGGTCCTTTTTTACATGTAATAACATGTGAATACCTTCATCATGAATTCTTTTAAAACACTAAAACACCCTGAATTACCATAAAACATTATTGATTATATTCATTCTCCTTTATTCCTTATAGACAGGCACCAGAGTGCTTATTTCCACAATTATCACAGGGTGGAAATTCAACTCTTACCTTCTTCCCTGTTTCTTTATTTCCTTTCCCAGAGTGTTCAATATATCTCTTATTCTCTTGCATTGCTTTAAAGTCATAAGACTTAGAGAATTATTTTTCTGTATTGATAGCACATGAGACAATAACTTCACCCGATGAGAAGGATTGTGAGACTAATGCTCGATGTAGAAATGGTTTTAACCCATCAAAGAATCAATCAATCTTACTCCTTGGGTTATATATATAATATGTTTCATGCCTTACTAACCTTGTAAAGTTAGCCTCATACATCACGACATTCTCATTCTCCTTTTTCCTCAAACTCAGAAATTGTCTTTCCATATCCACTTGATAGTCACGAGGAAAGTATTTTTCTAAGAAAATCTCTTGAAACTCCCTCCATTCCATGTTCGATACTTCTTCATCTTCCTTTATGTTTTGGATTAATTACCACCATTGATCTGCATCTCCCATGAGGTGATAAATGTAATGCCCACAAAACTTTTTTTCTTGTGTATTTGTAATATTGAGGCTTTATTTTGTTATCTAAACAAAGTACAAACTCGAAAGTAAATATTATCGCACTTTTATTAAAGAATAAAAAAAATAACTATTATTGTCGAACATAATTTATTCTTATCGAATAACTATTTAATATAATATTTTAAAAAATAACTATAATAATATAACTAATTTACTTGTTTTCCAAATATGATATATATATACATATACATATATACATATATACATATACGCATATGTAAACAAGATTTGAATTATAATTATATAAAACTAATATTATAAATTTATATATGACATTGAGAATTATTGCTTTAAAATATTTTAACGCCATTTTTTTTAAAAGTGAACTGTTTTTATTATACGAACAATTACTTAATCTAATATATGGGTTTCATATATTTTCAAAAATATGATATGAATATATGTACTATACACTTGAAGACAATTATTATATTTAATATATGAATAATTATATGGGATTTATTCATAATTATTAGATTATAAATTTTTTATTAAAGTTTCATATCATTATTAATATTTTGAAATTTGTTTAATAAAATTATAAATGTATAACCATTTTAATAGAATATTTAAAAGTGCACATATATATAAACGGTATTCTAATAAAAATTATTGTTATCTTGAATCATATATATATATATGTGTGTGTGTGTGTAATATTAAAATTTTTTTTCTAATGTTTCAAAATCACAAATTAGGATAATAATAATTATTATAACACATTATCAATTATCAATTAAATTTATAAAATTATAAGTATATGTAAAAAATATATGTTTTGTAAATGAATTTAATAATAACTTTTACTTTTAAAAGTTTTGATAGAATAAGTTTAATATATTATTAATTTTGTTCAACTTTTTACTTTTAATAGTATAATACATGATAAAATTAGATAAAAATATAATAAAAGCAAAATAGTAATGGATAAAGAAATCGGAAAAAAGAAGGAAAAAAAGGGGAATCCCATTAGGTTTTAGGCGCCAAACGGACCAAAAAAAAAGAAATGAAAAATAAAAATTTAAAAAAAAGGGGAAATAGGACAATATAAATAAAAAAATGGAATCCCATAATAGGGATTTGAGGGTCCATGAGGTAAGAGTGTCGTGACGCAGGGGAGTACAGTTCAGGTATTGTGTTTTAGGGTTTCAGCAGGTATAGAGAGCGCGAGGTGATGCCGAGGGAGACCTGGCGTGATGCTTGAGTGGGGTCTGGCGCTGGGGATCTCAAGCAGGATGGGGCGAGCTTGGTGGTGGAGTCGTGCGAGGTTCGCGATCTTCCTTGAGGCTTCATTCGAGAAGTCAAGGTTCTCAGATGTTCGTACATCAGCCTGTATCGAGTTTGTGGTCACGACTTCAGGTCGAGCAGTGCCAGAGGAGCTCGGATGTCTCGAGGTCGAGGTCTAGGGGTCGTGCCATGATCGGGTTCCATCCAAGGGAATAATATGAGTCCAACCAGGTTAGGGTTTCATCCTTGATTGATGTTTTGGTAATCCTTGAACCAACATGAAGTAGGGTTTTGGTCCTTTCGGGATCTACCGTGTTTGTTGTGTTCTCTTATTTAATTTTTTTCGATCATTGATGCTCTCTATTCATAGCTAACCTACTTTAATTTTTTTCTCTATCCTTGTCCAAAATACTTTTAGACTGTAAACATAAACTCAATTTTTTTGGGTCCGCAATGCAAGTCTCGTATATCCTGTTTTGGTTCGATCTAATAGAAAATATTTTTATTCTAATTGAATTTGTGACTATACTATGCCATGCTTTTATTTATTTATTTTTTTACCATCTAGTAATGTTTTCCAGCTTGCACTATAAGCACTTTCTCGTTGTATCTATAAAATGATTATGCCTTTGTGCAATTTGGATATGCAAACTCGGTTTGTCAGTATAGGGGAGCATGTTCCCAACACTCTATCACTCCGGCTGCGGTTCGATTCTGGTAAGGGTGATTTTGATTTAAAATTACATTATTTTATACTCTTATGATCCGGAAAATTTAGTTCTTTAAAACTTATATAGAGTTGTGAAACCCATTTACATAGGGGATTTGTTATTTTCAAATATATTTTGTAAGGGTTCATTATACTTGTCTCAAATGTTTAATTATTTTACGACCTTATGACTATAAGGGTTGTAATTTTGCCTTGTCATGTCTATTTTAGATTTTATACTTATATATTCTCTTAATGGTATGTTTATAACTTTGCGGTAGTTTAAAAATTCTTCTGTGCTGAACCTGGGTCTTCAGATTTTCGGGTTCAGGTGATATAAGGGATGTAATGGTTATGTTTTAATTAAATGTATATTTCTTAAGGGTTTAATTAATTCGATCAATTTTGTTGTCTATTATTTTTACAAGGTATACACATATATATTTGTGTATAAATGTTTATATGAATCTATATATTTCATTATAACATATTATTTTCTGAACTGGGTTATGATTTTAAAATCCATGTGTTGAAAGGATTTTAATTGTTTTTCTTAAACCATGTTGTTATAAAATGTTATACGTGTCAATATATATATATATATATATAAGGAACCATATCTATCTATATAACCTAGAATTTTTAAAAAGATAATGGTTTTAAATTTTATGTATTTATCTCAAAAATCTTATGGTTTGTGAGGGTGTAATTTGATCAAATTACATTTTTTATATGTGTGTATATATATATGTACACATATATATCTTATTATTTTATGTGTACATGAGTTAAGGGTTATTTTAATTTATAATTATATTCTATTATACACTTGGTGTATATTCGGACAAACACACACAATTCAAACTATCTATATTTTATGTTATTAAAGATGATTTACATTTCTTTTAAGATTTTAATATATATACATAGGTAATTTTATTTTTCAGAATATAAAAAAGTAATGGTGCACTAATTTTTTTGGTGGTTGGTTCATGGTTTTCTTATTAAATTATTAAAAGGAAGTTTATTTATTTATTCTAATCTTATTCACTATTTCTGGTTCTGCATATGAGGAGTATCGTTTATTTTTATTTTACAAACATATACTTATTTGATTAATCGATTTTACCATGAAAAATATATAGATATACATAAATATAAGTATGCAGTCACAATATTTTCTTCACCATACAAATATTTTTATATAAGTATTTGATTTTAAACACGGTGACTAATTTTTTCAAAGTGATGTAAGAGGGTGTGACATATTCATAACTTATATATGTGGTTTTATGTATGCAACTATAGGTTTTAACTGCAACCCAAATTAAATTTTCCTAAAACAAACTTCAGTGGTTGAAGTATGTTTACAAAATGTTTAATTAAATTCTCAGGAATTACATAAAACATTTGGTGCACTGCAAATCAATTGGACTTATATGCTATGGAGCATAAGGCATGACCATTTATTAAAACATGACTATTTATCAGCGCATGTTTTGTGTACAAATGACATATGTATTTATTAAAAATTAATCATTTTAAACTATAAATATTCATCTCCATAAATCAAGGATTTTAAAGATTAAGGAACTATCATTTTATGTGGTAACCCCATCCATTCATTAATTTCCTATTTTAAATCAATATCACATGTGAAAATAATGTTTACTATATTATGCATGTCGTTGAGAAATTTATTACCTAAATAATAACTAACACATTATAATTTAGTCCAACGTCCTTTCCATTTATCAGCACATGAATTGAGTATGAATAATGAGCATGTATTTTAATGCATTAAAAGGTTATTACTATAGAAGAGTTGTAAAGTTATTATTTTATGTGATAATCAAACAATTTATTATTAATAATTTTTGAGATAAGCATTTAATTATTCAAGGTGGTATGGGACACTTTGAATAATGTGAATTAAGAAACCAAGTAACATGTGTACTGGTATTGATAAGTGATTTAATAAATCAAAGTGGTATGTGCACTTTGATTTAGAGATATGAGGAATGCATTGGACCTAGTATGTTCCGGGGTGGGGACCGGTAAAAGTAATCCCTACGGGTTGGGGTCCGGTTACAGAAGAACCTCCAGGTTGGAGTCCGGTTATTAGATGATCTCCGGGGTGGAGTCCGGTTACAGAGGCTCTTCGAGTTGGGGTCCAGTTACAGTCATCCCCTAGGTCTTTGCACGAGGCCTTGACACGGTCTGACATATGCACTTTCCTCATTAAGACTATGTAAATTAATTAACCAGAGGGTTTTTCGACTAGTAGAATATTCCTGGTTAAAGATCTTATGTTTATGAGAATCAGAAGAAGTTTAAGTATGGCATATTTATTATTTATGAAATATTCAGAAATTTAATGGCCAGTAGTAAATGATGAAATTGAAGTTAATATTTTTAAGTGGAGCTCTGATCATGCATTACACTTAGTTATTAATTTTGTACTTGCATTTTAACATGAAATTTCTTTTACTTTCTATTCTAAATGAGCATTCTCATAATTGAATCATGATAATGTTAGTATTTTTTAAGTTATGCAGTTATATCCCTTTGACAAATTTCATGGTATGTTTAATGTGTTACATCATTTTAAAGAAAATGTTTTATGGAAATTTTAAAGAATATTTTCAAAAGTTATTTTGGGTATAATATGTTATTTTTAAACCCCTTAATGTGAATTCATATGCTCACCCTATGTTTTTAATTAAATATTTTCAGGTAACAGCTTTTAGCAGATGAAACATTTCAGCAGTAGCTGGTTTCCCAGAGCCTGAACCGAATTAGATCCTCTGTATGGCACCGGCTCTGGGTACTCGGGAGTTGGGTGGTGACAGTTGGTATCAGAGGATTTGGTTTGGATAACTCTAGAAAACCAGAACTGAACAATAAAAAAAACTTAATTAAGAAATACTAAGAACGATGTTTTCTTAATTTTCAGATGGAAAATGAAGGTACTAATCTTTAGCCTCTTCCCAATGAGGCCCTAGAAACCATAATTTCAACAACCATCCATGAAAATTATATAAACTACGCCCAAATCTATATGTCATGCAATCATCTCTATGACATATACAATTCTCCCCGAGTACTTCAACTCCACCGAAGAGCGGGTATGGATTACATCTTTAGGATGCAAGTTCAGTTTCCATCCTACACATGATGGGGAAATTACTACGAGGGACTTTTTAGATGCTTCACCATAGTGTAAGTCATCCAATCCCTCATAGACTTCCAAGAAGCTGCAGTAGCAGGAGACCTTCGCGCAACATATATATGTCAAGTCCTGTCCTATGGCAATTTTGGTCAGGTAATGGAGTTTGACATCCTTGAATACGAAGTCTCCCATTCTGTGTATAGGAAATAAGTACATATGGACATCTCACAATTTTACACCCCATATGTCTGACTCTGGAGACAACACAAGTACACCCACGATATTGAACTATATTTCTCGGGTTGTATATGGTTCTGGGAGATCGAAAGTTTTGAACTAGTTTTGGGGATTTGTGTATTAGGGAACTGGGGAAACCAGTAGCCCTGTTTTACTTTTTGTAATAGTGGTTATATAAGAATATAATTTTTCATCTCTTATTTTTTTATCCTTTCATCGGTTATACTTTTGAATGAGTATCACTAAGTGAACTTTTATAATAAATTTTCAAATGGAAGGACAAACCCATATGTTATCTCTTCTTGTTGAGGTACTGGAGATTATTGCGATCAAAACCTGTGAAGAGGAGTACCTACCTCTCACCAACTTGTGAAAAACATGTAAACAACTATATGAAGTGAAAAACAGTCTGACCATTCTCCGCACCTATCAAGGGAATGCTTCCATTTACTATCGCATAGCCACGACACAACTGGCCGAGTATAGGCGAAGAGGAAAATACCACGAAGGGCTTTTCCTATGTTTCACTCTTGGCTGGAACTACACGACCAGGGTAAGGTTCCAGGAGGTAGATTTAGAGGGAAACCTTTGTGTGGAATACATGTACCAACTACCCAGTTTTAGCCTTTACGACAACGTCTATGACTTAGAAGTTCTCGAACGAGACATAGTTCGGCGAGTTCATCGTGAGTCGGTTCATCTGTATATTTCCAAACTCTTTACCATTCGAGCTTCCCTCTAGAAGCCTGAGTGTTCGATGTAAGAGTTCAACCCCTTCTTTCTGAGGTGTGTCTGGGTCAGAGAACTTGAGGTGTTGAGCATTCATTTGGGTTTACCACTGAATCCACCTGAGGATCAATTATGATGGGGATTGTGGTAAGAACACCAGATAGCTTCTTTTGTGGTTATATGAAAGGAATTGTGATGACTCAAATCTTTGTAGGAGGGAATAATGTAATGCCCCAGAAACTTGTTTCTCGTGTATTAGTAATATTGAGGTTTTATTTTGTTATCTGAACAAAGTAAAAACTCGAAATTAAATATTATCTCAATTTGATTAAAGAATAAAAAAATAACTATTATTGTCGAAAATATTTTATTCTTATTGAATAATTATTTAATAGAATATTTTAAATAATAACTATAATAATATAACTAATTTTCTTATTTTCCAAATATGATATATATATATTTACATATATATATATACAGATATATATACGCATATGTAAACAAGATTTGAATTATAATTATATAAAAATAATATTATAATTTTATATATGACATTGAGATTTATTGCTTTAAAATATTTTAACGCCATTTTTTAAAAGTGAACTGTTTTAATTTTATGAACAATTACTTAATCTACTATATGAGTTTTATATATTTTCGAAAAATATGATATGTATATATGTACTCTATACTTGCAGACAATTATTTAATTTAATATATGAATAATTATATGTGATTTATGCATATTTATTAGATTATAAATTTTTGATTAAAGTTTCATAACATTATTAATATTTTGAATTTTTTTAATAAAATTATAAATGTATAACCATTTTAATAGAATGTTTAAAAGTGAACATATATATAAAGGATCTTCTAATAAAAATTATTGTTATCTTGAATCATATATATATATATATGTGTGTGTGTGTGTGTGTGTGTAATATTAATTTGTTTTCTAAGGTTTAAAAATCACAAATTAGGATAATAATAATTATTAAAACACATTCCCAATTATCAATTCAATTTATAAAATTATAAGTATATGTAAAAAATATATGTTTTGTAAATGAATTCAATAATAACTTTTACTTTTAAAAGTATTGATAGAATAGGTTTAACATATTATTAATTTTGTTTAACTTTTGACTTTTAATAGTATAATATATGATAAAAGTGGATAATGATATGGGTATAAAAATATAATAAAATCAAAATAGTAATGGATGAAGAAATCGGACAAAAGAAGGGAAAACAGGGGAATCCCGGATTAGGGTTTAGGCGCTAAACGGACCCAAAAAAATGAAAAATAAAACGACAATAAAAAAGGGGAAAACCAGACAAAAGAAATAAAAAAATGGAATCCCATAATAGGTATTTGAGGTTCTGTGAGGTAAGAGTGTCGCACCGCAGGGGAGTACAGTTTGGGTTTTTCGCTTTAGGATTTCAGCAGGTTGGGCGAGCACGAGGCGATGCCGAGGGAGACCTGGCGTGATGCTTGAGTGGGGTCTGGCACTGGGGGTCCCAAGCAGGATGGGGCGAGCTTGGTGGTGGAGTCGTGCGATGTATGTGAGCTTCCTTGAGGCTTCGTTCGAGAAGCCAAGGTTCTCGGATGTTCGCACATCGGCCGATGTTGAGTTTGTGGTCATGGCTTTGGGTCGAGTAGTGCCAGAGGAGCTCGGATGTCTCGAGGTCGAGGTCTAGGGGTCGCACCGTGATCGGGTTCCGTCCGAGGGAAGAAGACGAGTCTGACCGGGTTAGGGTTTCAGCCTTGATTAATGTTTCGATATTCCTTGAACCAGCGTGAAGTAGAGTTTTGGTATTTGTTGGGATCTACCATGTTTTTTGTGTTCTCTTATTTAATTTTTTTCGATCATTGATGATCTCTATTCATTGTTGACCTTATTTATTTTTTTCTTTGTCCTTGTCCAAAATAATTTTAGACTATAAACAGAAACTCAATTTTTTTTTGGGTCAGCAATGCAAGTGTAGTATATCCTGTTTTGGTTCGAGCTAATGGAAATCTTTGTATTTTAATTGAATCTGTGACTATACTGTTCCATGATTTTATTTATTTATTTTTTAGTTTTTTTAACGTCCAGTACTGTTTTCCAGCTTTCACTGCAAGCACTTTCTCATTGTGTCTATAAAAGGCTTATACCTTTGTGCAATTTGGATATGCAAACTCAGTTTTTCAGTATAGGGGAGCGTGTTCCCAACACTCTATCACTCCAGCTACGGTTCGATTCTGGTAAGGGTGATTTTGATTTAAAATCACTTTCTGTTATACAATTATGATCCTAAAAATTTAGTTTTTTAAAAATTATATAGAGTTGTGAAACCTATTTACATAGGGGATTTATTATTTTCAAATATATTTTGTAAGGGTTCATTATACTTGTTTCAAATGTTTAATTATTCTACGACCTTATGACTGTAAGGGTTGTAATTTTGCCTTGTCATGTTTATTTTAGAGTTTATACTTATATATGATCCTAATGTAATGTTTATAACTTTGTGGTAGTTTAAAAATTCTTCTGCGCTGAACCTGGGTCTTCTGATTTTCGGGTTCAGGTGATATAATGGATGTAATGGTTATGTTTTAATGAAATGTATATTTTGTAAGGGTTTAATTAATTTGATCAATTTTTTTTTCTATTCTTTTTACAAGGTATACTCATATATATTTGTGTATAAATGTTTATATGAATCTATATATTTCATTATAACATATTATTTTCCGAACTGAGTTATGATTTTAAAATCCATGTGTTGAAAGGATTTTAATTGTTTTTCTTAAACCATGTTGTTATAAAATGTTATACATGTCAATATATATATATATATATAAAAGGAACAACAAATATATATATATGAGTTGGAATTTTTAAAAAGATAATGGTTTTAAATTTTAAGTATTTATCTCAAAAATCTTATGGTTTGTGAGGGTGTAATTTGATCAAATTACATTTTTATATGTATACACACACACACACACACACATATATATCTTATTATTTTATGTATACATGAGTTAATGGTTATTTTAATTTATAATTATTTTCTATTATACACTTGGTGTATATTCTGAAAAACACACATAATTCAAACTATCTCTATTTTATGTTATTAAAGATGACTTACATTTCGTTTAAGATGTTAATATATGTAAATAGGTAATTTTATTTTTCAGAATATAAAAAGTAATGGTGCACTAAAAATTATATTTGGTGGTTGGTTCATGGTTTTCTTATTAAATTATTTCAAGGAAGTTTATTTATTTATTCTAATCTTATTCTATATTTTCCGGTTCTGCATGTGAGGAGTATCATTTATTTTTATTTTACAAACATATACTTGTTTGATTAATCGATTTATCCATGAAAAATATATAGATATATATAAATATAAGTATGCAGTCACAATATTTTCTTCTCCATAGAAATATATTTATATAATTATTTGATTTTAAACGCGGTGACTAAATTTTTCAAAGCGACGTAAAACGCTGCGACATATACATAATTTATATATGTGGTTTTATGTATGTAACTATAGGTTTTAACCGCAACCCAAATTAAATTGGACTAAAACAAACGTTGGTGGATGAAGTATGTTTATAACATGTTTAATTAAATTCTCATGAATGCATGCATTACATAAAACATTTGTTGCACTGCAAATCAATTGTCCTTATATTCTATAGAGCATATGGCATGGCCATTTATTAAAACATGACCATTTATCAATGCATGTTTTGTGTACAAATGACATCTGTCTTGTTTAAAAATTAATCACATTAAACTATAAATATTCATCTCTATAAATTAAGGATTTTGAAGATTAAGGAACTATCATTTTATGTGGTAACCCCATCCATTCATTACTTGCGTGTTTTAAGTCAATATCAAATGTGAAAATAACATTTACTATATTATGCATGTCGTTGAGAAATTTATTACCTAAATAATAACTAACACATTATAATTTATTCCAACGTCATTTCCATTTATCAGCACATGAATTGAGTATGAATAATGAGAATGTATTTTAATGCATTAAAAGTTTATTACTATAGAATAGTTGTAAAGTTATTATTTTTTGTGATAATAAAACAATTTATTATTAATAATTTATGAGATAAGCATTTAATTATTCAAGGTGGTATGTGACACTTTGAATAATGTGAATTAAGAAACCAAGTAATATGTGTATTGGGAATGATAAGTGATTTAATAAATCAAAGTGGTATGTGCACTTTGATTTAGAGATATGAGGAATGCATTGGACCTAGTATGTTCCGAGGTGGGGACCGGTAAAAGCAAGACCTTAGGGTTGGGGTGCGGTTACAACAGACCCTCCAGGTTGGAGTCCGGTTATTAGATGCTCTCCGGGGTGGAGTCCGGTTATAGAGGCTCTTCGGGTTGGGGTCCAGTTACAGTCAGCCCCTAGGTCTTGGCATGGGTCCTTGACACAGTCTGGTATATGGACTTTCCTCATTAAGACTATGTAAATTAATTAACCAGAGGATTATTCGACTAGTAGAATATTCCTGGTTAAAGATGTTATGATTATGATAATCAGAAGAAGTTTAAGTATGGCATATTTATTATTTATGCAATATTCAGTAATTTAATGGCTAGTAGTAAATGATGAAATTGAAGTTATTATTTTTTAGCACAGCTCTGATCATGCATTACACTTAGTTATTAATTTTGTACTTACATTTTACATGAAATGTCTTTTACTCTCTATTCTGAGAATGATCATTCTCATAATTGAATCATGATAATGTTAGTATATTTTAAGTTATGCACTTATATTCCTTAGACAATTATCATGTTATGTTTAATGTGTTACATCATTTTAAAAAAATGTTTTATGGAAATTTTAAAGAATGTTATCAAAAGTTATTCTGGGTATAGTATGTTATTTTTAAACCCCTTTCTAGGCATTCGTATGCTCACCCAATGTTTTTAATTAAAATTTTTTAGGTAATAGCTTTTAGAAGATGAAATATTTCAACAGTAGCTGGTTTCCCAGATCCTGAACTGAATTCGATCCTCTGTATGGCACCGTCTCTGGGTACTCGGGAGCTGGGGTGTGACAATAAACTGCCATGAAAACTTTTTCCCTTTCACTACTCCCCAAAGCATGAAATATTTTCTCAAAGGAATTTATCCATTTCTCAGATACTAATCAATTTGTACTCCCATTGAATGTTGGTGGTTTTTTCCTCATGAAGCGGTCTAACATTGATCCTCTGCGTTGTGGATTAGGATGCTCCATATGGGTAAGGTTATTATTCATTACCTGAGTGAGTTATCTCAGTATGGTGAGAAGCTGATGAACACCATTTTCATCACCAACTCCACTATAATTATCTTGAGTAGGATGGAAATCCTTACATGGATTATGTGAATTGACACGGTTTCCATTCCTTCCACTAGGTGCCATTTCTAAACAATGGCATACACTAGATTAGTTTATGAATTGCAATACATAATTCCAAACTTGTAAAACACTTAACATAAATTGAGAAGTTTATGAATATAATCCATAATCATAAATTTTTTTTCTTTGAGGAGGTATATACTCATAAATTTATCATAATGGTTTGTAATGAAAATGTGATTATCCTAAGCATATCTCTCGTGAGTGTCGTAACCAAGAGTGCAGCAAGGCCCATTGTTGTGTACCGGGATACCCTAGGTCAAGCCCAAAACTCCTTGTCAGAGTTTTCACTCCTAGGTACATTTGTGCCCGAGCCACCTCTACTTGCTCGTATCCAGACAGGGATGTATTTCTTGGAAAATACACAAAATCTCTACATTACCAAAATTCTAGGAAGTTCTTCTATACTAATCCTCAAAGTCTATCTTAGGGTAATTTTCTCTAATTAGAGTTTTTATAAATCTAGTTTCCAAGGTTATTAATAAACTTATTCTGATACTAACTGTAATTCCCCAACCTTAGATACCCAGAGTAAATGCTTTATTACATAACATTGGTATGATTACAAGGAATCAAGTCCCAAAGGACCGATCAGTTTAGCAGTCATGGAAAATAGATTACATACATGAGTGTTACATTACACATTAAAAAATAAAACACAACATAAATGATCATTTGAGAATGCCATTAATCCACTAGCTTAACCCTGCTTATCATTCATAATACACTTCTTGTAATCTAGGGAAAATGAAACATAAGAAATGTGTGAGCTCAAATGCTCAGTAAGGGTAAGAAATACAGCGGAAGATAACATAAACATTGGGCATGGTGAATACTTAAAAACACATGCCTTTACAAATAATAAACATGAACAATTTATAGAAGTAATATGAGTTGAGTAAATAATTCCATAATAAAACACATTCATGGTTATTCTTCTAGTCGAATAACCACATGAACCATCATTATTATTTTCATAATGAGGAAATGTATAATGCCGTACATTCTGAAACATCTTTTCAAGGCCTCAACCAAGATGTCTAAAAATGATTTAGTCCTCGGCCAGAACCATATATCAAATTGGGAAAGGCCTCGGCCAGTTCCTCGTCTAATTGTCTCGTCATACCTACTGATGCACCGAGGAGCTATAGCGGGCTCCACCCATCACATACTAAGTCCAATACATTCCTCATAAGAAAGGTTGAAACATAACATAAACATTCATATTAAAACTAGCATATGAAATGTCAATAATTTAACCATAAACCATGAATGGTACAACAACAACACATCCACAGTCAAACATATAACAAAACCATCAATACAATATGGAAGTTTTGTATCATAATAAATCAACCTCGATCAAGAATAATACACCATAATGGATTTTGACATAGTTGAAAATGACCAGTAAAAATATTTGATAGAAATATCCCTTTTTCATGGAATCATTTAAAAGTCAAAAAATTTATAAAGGAATTCATTTAAAATATAGATTTGAATCAAAGTGTCTCATACCAATTTTAAAATTTTGAAAGGAATTAACATTTTAAAACATTCATGTTCATATAAATAAATCCTTAAAACCATTTTGAAAACATGTAAATTAATGAGAAAGGTTTAGAAGAATAAATCTTTAAAACATTTAAAATGAAGTTTTAGTAAAAAAGTCCCTTAAAAATAATCCCTTTGAAAACTCTTTTATTAAACATGGACATGGATAATAAATATGTCCCAGTAGATACTTATGTAAAAACAACCTCCGATAATAAAGAGATTGTGGAATTAACCCTTACCTTGTAGTTTTCCTTGGTCGATGGTATGTTAAACTCCTGTATAATAGTTAAATCATTGTTATTAAATTATAAAAGAACTATATACCTAAATATTATATCATATATTATCTTCTAATATTGATTTGTTAATAATATTTTAGTTTTATTGTCATTTCAGGTGTTAACTGATTCATTTTACTTTATATGTTTTGTTACATAATCCATGTTTGTTATGGATAGGATGTATTTGATTCATATCCAGAATGATATTAAGTTCTTAAATATTATTTTGAATCATAAAATGAAAATTATTCTTGAATGATTACGATGGGGAATTAATCTCATCGCGTTCGTGGAGACGGTAATCCGTACGTACGCACGAGCGACAATATCATTATATTGATGGAAAAATCGTATGTAATTGGATGGTATATCATATATGAATAATCATTAACATGTTATATTTATTATTTAAATCAGTTTTACTCATTATTATACACATCCAAATAATGATGTGTTTGAATAAACAACTACACCATGACGTGGAGATGGTAAGCTGTACGTACGCACGTATGGTGAATTTGTCATTTATAGGATGGATAGAATAATGAATATGGTTATACCATAATTATAATAACATCAAAGTATATAGAAGGTACTGGATTTATTATTTTGGTATGGAAACAACAAATAAAGAGTAAGTGGAAGGAGAAAAGAACTTGAAAGAGGGTGGTGAAATTATTACCTCTACATCGGGTGTTTCCTTTTGAGTTGATCAATAGGGCTCCTTAGGTTGGCTTTCTGATCAAATTAAGGCCTCTAAGTTGAATTGAGGGAAGTTGGGAGAATATTTGGGTAGAGGTTGGCCTAACCAAATGGGTTTGGAGTTGTGATTTTGAGGAAAGGGGAAGTACCCTTTTATTAGAGAGATGAGGGTCACTTTTGGAAAAACTTGAAATATTATTTTATAATAAAATCATTTTCGGTTTACAATGGCTCCAAAATTATTTATTTCTAGGATAAGGTGGGTATGTGTCCAAAACCACTCAAAAAATAGAATTTAGACTGGTTTAGGTCACCATATTAACCTTATCTTTTAGATTTAACTCTTAGTTAAATAGTTTAACTTTTACCATGGCTTCCTGTATTCTTACACTATTTGGTTAATAAAATTACTCTAAACTGCCAAGATAAACTCAAGTGGTTAATTAATGACATATATAATATTATTTAATCCCTTTGGCTTAACCTTAGATTTTATGGAAAGTTACATAATTTAATAATATAATATTTGTTTTATAAACTCATTTATGTCAATTTTGATACTATTTAGTATTTGGTTTTTGTGAAAGTCATCACAACTTGTTTACTTCGAAAAAATATACTTTTAATCAACCCTAACATTTCATATTCACCTAGAAAATTCGTGGATGTTATAAAAACCTCAAAATTATATTTATTTTAATATTTGTAATACCATTTATTTGATTCTTTCATTAATAAGGTAATTACTGCATTATTATTATGTCATAAATAAATTTAATTATTTAATGTCTAAAAGTTATTAATAAAATACCATTATGTAGGAAATATTTTTATATTTCTAATGAATATTTATAGTCTAATTTATCTTATGTGTAACCCTATATTAAAAATGGTTTAGTTATTAAACTTTGAATTTAACACTTTTAACTCCTCTTTAAATAAAATAATAATAAGTGTCCTAATCTAATCCAAGTGGACATAAAGGATCATATTTTATTCCTAAGTTTTTTTTGGTTCAAAATACACTTATACAATAGAATTAGGACATGTGTTAGGGTAATTATAATATCATTTTTACCATTAATTACCCTATTTACTTTTAACCGTGGTAAATAAAAGTCAAAAGTTACTATTCGACAAAAAATATTTTCATCTTATTGAACCAAATTTTACTTACTGATATAAACCATGTCTCTTTGATTTTTGAAATTCAACTCACAGAAGCGGTAAAATTAAGTTTTTTGCAAATTTGCTAACGTTCCTAGAAGGTGGGTACAAGAGGTTAAAAAGTTCAATAAAAATTTAAAATATAATTTTAATATGACTCCAATGAATTAAATTGAACATATATAGGTATCATATATATTTGTTTGACTTAAAATAAATTTAAATAAAATAAATAATTATTTAAATAAAAAGTCGGTTTTATATAATAACGCAGTGTTTTTCACTATTCATCAAAAATTGAAAGTTTTCATAAAAATACCAAAAATTAACCATAAGATAATTTTGATATTACAAATTCCAAAAAGATGTCTATTTTATCAAATTAAAAACACAAAAGTTTCATTTATTAATTTAAAATTAATTCTCGTTGTCAAAACCAAAAAGCGGGGTTTTAAAAAGTAAAAACTATCAAAAGTTTGACATGTGTTTATGTCAAATTTGAATGAGAAATTACTTATAATGAACTACATTGTATTAAATAATAAAAATATAGTCTGATTATACTTCAAAACCTTTTAAGTGAATAATTTAACACTATAAATTATTTTGATTAAAAAAGTTGTTTTCAATTAAGACATTGTATTTTTCACTAGTCGTCAAAATTTGGAAGTTATTAGAAAAGTACTAAAAATTTATCCAAACTAAATTTTTATGTCCCACTTATAAAGAAGAATTTAATTCCATTAAATTGAATATATAAAAGTGTCAAATATTGGTTTTAAAAAGGGTTTGCCATTAAAAGGCGGTAAAATTGCATTTTTTGAAAAATACTTCTTTTATCTAAAAAATTGAATTTGTCCATATATTATGTCTAAGAAACAAAAAATATGAATTATAAAATTATATGGAGTATATAAACATCAAAATTCAGTTAATACTATTCATAACCGCTTTTTGAACGACAAGTTTGGTAAACTGTGGTGTGCTTAAACTCGGTGTTGTGTGTAGCATAAGTTATTAAATTACTTTAATGAGATAACATACTATGAAATATTGGGGTGTTACACTTATAGTAATTCGTCCCCGAATTTCTCTCTGATGGATGGTCATGATTTGTTTGAGAACAACTCCGACCACTGAGCATGTATGTCAGCCTCCCTCTCCCAAGTCTCATCCTATAAACGACCATGCTGCCATATCACCCATACTAGAGGAACTTACCAGCCTCAAAGAACCTTTGTTATCCTGTCAACAATATGAATAAGATGATCCTCAAAGGACACATCAACCTGAAGATCAACCTCCTTAGGCTGAAAAATGTGAGACAAATCTGAGTGATTGCGGAATAGCTGAGATACATGGAAGACATCGTGCATGGCTCAGTATCTCTAAGGTACCTGCAACCGATAGACAACAGACCTGACTCTCTCCATAATCTATAACAGCCTGACATATCTCAGTGAAAGTTTACCCAGTCTCTTGATCCGCCTGTTTCCCGACATTGGTGTAACACGCAAGAAAACCCGATCCCTGACCTTGAACTCTAGAGGTTTTTCTATGGCGATCGACATAAAATTTCTGATGAGACTATGCTGTAGCCATCTACTTCTAAATCAACTGGACCTGCTCAGAAGTCTCCATCATGAGACGTTGTCCCAGTAAAGCTACCTATCCTGCCTCTAACCTGCACAGGGGAGAACAACATGGCCTACCATATAAAGCCTCGTAAGAAGCCATCTGTATCGTGGCCTGAAAACTATTATTACAAATGAGCTCAACTTGGGCAATGTTCCTCTCTCAAGAGCCCCCAAAATCGCAACATGTCCTCTAGCACCTGTATTGTATGCTCTGATTGGACATCAGTTTGTGGGTGGTATGATGTGCTCAAAATCACCTGTGTACCGAGTGACCTATGAAAACTATACTAGAAACGATATGTAAAGTGGGAATCTATATCTAAAATTATAGTGCACGGGACCGCATTAAGTCATACAACCTCTCAGATATACAAATTTCAAAGATAATCAACACTAAATGTCTCTTTGATCGACAAGAAATGTATGACCTTCGTAAGCCTATCAACAAAAACCGACACAACATCATTACCTCAAGGTGATCTTGGAAAACCAATCACGAAATCCATCACAACATCATCCCATTTCCACTATGGAATAGGTAACTACTATAAAAGTCTAGTTGGTTGCTGATGTTTTGCCTTCACCTACTGATAGGTGGAACACCTAGTAACAAAACTAGCTATCACTCTCTTCATTCTTGGACACCAGTATTGACTTCGCAAGTCACGATACATCTTGGTAACTCCGAGATGCACTTCCCAAGAAGAATTATGAAACTCCCACGTCAAATCCTCGTGTATATCCATTGGAACCCATACACATCCATGGATACAAAAGATCTCATCATTTCCTACCATCTAACCAGGAGGAGGGTCCCCACCTACCACAACTTCCTATAGAACTAGGCCTTCTGAATCTGATAGCTGCCACATCCTAACTCTATCCAGTAGGGAATAGGTCATAGCTAAGGATGAAAGAAAAGTATTCCCAATTATGTCGTTAACCTCTAAATATATCTCAAAAAACAATGCCATAAGCTTCCACTCACCGCTGGACTACTGCGCTGCATGTATCTGTGTCCTCCTGCTTAGTGCATCAGCCACTGCATTTCCCTTTCTAGGCATGTAGGCAAGCTCAAAGTAAAAGGACTATAGGTACTCCACCCACCTTCGCTACCTCAAATTCATATCACATTTCGTAAATAAATACTTGAGGCTTTTGTGGTCCGTGTACAACCCAAAACACTATCCCAGTAAATAGTTCCTCAAACAACACAACACATGAACAACTGCAGCTAACTCGAGATCATGAGTAGGGTATTTCTTCTCATGAGGCCTCATCTGTCGAGACCCGTATGCCACGACTCGATCTCCCTGCATCATCACTGCCCCCAGAAAAATACTAGAAGCGCCAGAGTAAACTGTGTAACTCTGTCCATGCTCTGGAAGTATTAGGACAAGTGTTGATGTCAGCCTCCCTTTCAGCTCCTAAAAGGCTGTCTTGCAAGATTTTGACCACACAAACTTCAAACATTTCTTATTCAATCCCATAAATGGTGATGATAAGCATGATAATTCATGTATAAAATTCATGTAGTAACCAGATAGCCACAAAAAACTCTGTATTTCAAAACAAATCTTGGACTATTTCTAGGAAACCACAGCTCTGACCTTCTCTGGGTCCACTGACAATCCTGTGTCCAAGATAATGTGACCCAGGAAGTGAATCTGATCCATCCAAAAGAGGAACTTTGCAAGCTTAGCATATAACTGATTATTTATCAGTGTATTCAAAATGATCTCAAGATAGTTGGCATGGTCACGTCGATTGTGAGAATACAACAAGATATCATCCACAAAAACCACCAAAAAAGAATCCAAGTAAGGATGGAACACTCAGTTCATTTGCACTAGGAAAACTACTGGCACGTTCGTGAGACCGAATGACATATCCAGATACTCATATAACCCATACATACTACAAAAGGCTGTATGAGGTATGTCTACAGGTTGAACACACACCTAGTGATATCCTGAGCACAAATCGATCTTTGATAACAGTTGAGATTCTCGAAGATGATCAAACATGTCATCTATCTGGGGAAAAGGATATCAGTTTTTTAACTTTCATCTAGTTTAGTTTTCAATAATCCACACATAGCCTAAGAGTTCCATCTGACTTTTTTTCAAAAAGGGCCAGCGAACCCCATGGAGAAGTTCTGGGTCTTATAAACCCCTTTACCTTCAAATCCTCTGGCTACCTCTTAAGCTCCCATAACTCCATCGTAGACATCCTGTATGGAGGAATGGATACCGATACAACTACTGGAAATAACTCGATGAAGAACTCCACCTCCCTCTTTGGAGGTAAACTAGAAAATTCACCAGGAATGAAATCCTTGATGTGCTTAACCACTAGAGGAAAGTCCGCCTAAATCACTCCCTGATCATCTAGAAACAAACTAGCAGTCTAGGATGTTATCCCTCCAAGCCCATGATGCTCAGGTCCATCTCTGCTTGCCTAAAAATCCCATTCACCCTTGTGAATAAACACTGCTCCCTCTGGTGATGTGAAATTCACCCTCCATTAATAGCAGTCAACATACGCTCGATAAGACATGAGCCAGTCCATTTCAAGAATGACGTTAGACCCTATCATCTCAAGGACATATAAACTCCAGAGGAAGTGGCACACACCAACCTCAAGGGGACACTGCATAAACTGGTGTACATCACCCGTTCTAACTCCCAACGGTGTGTCTAGTATCAAAACACCCTAAGGAAGAAAAACTGTAAGACCAAGGTTTTTAACCACTCTTGCAAAGATAAAACTGAGAGAGGAACCTATATCGAAAAGAGTCGATACAATAGTAGAAGCTACTAAGATCACACCTCTCAGTGTAGATGGTTTAGGATCTTGTTTTTATTGGGTATGTTTCACTGCATAAGTCTGGCCTATACCACGACTCTATGACCCTGCCTGGATGCCCTAAGCAGACCCACCCTGCTATCTCTGAGAACTCGGTGTATGGCTACCACAGCCATGACAACCACTGCCCTGGCCTGGCTGGATTGTACTGCTCCAGCTCCCAGCATTATGTGGAGCTGAAGAACCTACTCCTGAACCCAACGTCAGAGATGACCCCTTATCACTCATAGCTGGACGGAAGGTCCTGCAAAACCACTACATGGTCCCTATCCCACCGCAATATCAGCACTTGACTGGGTCGCGATTACACTATTGTTTTCATTTAGTCTTGCCTACCACACTAATAGAAAAACACTAAGATGCATGCACCCACAACCTGACTAACACTTAAGTCACAGGAAACCTCAAAGTGGCACTTCTTGCTTGAAGAGGTAGATCCATTGAGGTGAGAAACAACACTCTCCTATTTTGCACCCCCAAATTCCCTTAGGTTCTGCTATATAATCAGCACATGATTCACAATATTTATGATAAAAGGAAACCTGAACACATTTAACTGGGATTTGATAGCATTCCTGAAACCTTACTCGAAGCACCTCACCCTCGATATCTCATTAGTAAGATACATCGGCACAAAAATCTTTAGCTCTGTAAAGCATGCAGAGTATTCCATAACTGTCATCGTGCCCTGCTCCAGATGCATAAACTCAGTAGCCCGCTCTTCTTAAAGAGTCTTAGGGAAAAAGTAGTCATAGAATTGGGTTTGGAATTCTTTCCAACCCATATCACGCAACCCATATTCCTAGTTCAAAACATCACACCAACGCTTTGCCACTCCACGTAGTATATATGTTGTGAGCTTTACCTTCCACTCTGGAGGCATCCCTAGATGATCAAAAATGTATAACGTGGTCTCTATCCATAGCTCCATAGCCTATGGTCCACTATCCCCTAAAAACATTAGAGGATACTACTGCTAGAACACCTGTGTCAGCTCATCCATAGTCAAGGATGGCTGCGGTGCTCCCTGGAAAGTCTGCATATATCGAAAGAAACCCTTGTGGAACTGTTCCTTAGCACCTGTGTCTGGAACAACCTCATGTGCTACAACTAGAACTATAGGTGGATCAACCGGTAGCTCATATCCCACTATATCTGATGTATGGTCACTGACTTTGTTGCGGCATACCACTGGTGGTCATCATGTTGGCATGTCTCTAAAATTCCAAACTCATGCCTAAGGAAAGAACAACCTCAAAGAAAAAAGCTCAAAACATAGAACAAGTCAAAACCCTCCTAGAAACAAGTCAAACCCACAACCTACTCCTAAAGTTAGGTCTGTATAAAGAACATCAATCGAACCACTAAAATCTATGCCTCTGTCCCCCTCAAAATTGGGTCTAGGTCAAGTCTCTGTCCATTAGTTCAGGTTTCCATTTCCATTTCACATTCAATTATTCAGGAAATTTCACCATGGGATACCAATTTCCAAATCCATGAGGTCCCATAACACCTCATGAACCCCAAACTTGGATCCCATTCAAACTGTACATGTAACAAGTTAATTTAAGCATTTACATTCCATTCGTGCATCATTTCCCAATTCATAAGGGCCCATAGTCTTTATGGATTGAAAGATGATGTAACACATTTATCTACTACACCCAACCAATGCAACAACAGGCACAACTATCACAACAACTATCAAAACAACATGCAATATCTAATGCATCCTTGATGTCATGGAATAATTCGTGGAATGTGATTCTAACAAGTGTCTATATGATTCATGAGATGAAAAACCCTCATCTAATCAGGTTGCAATTGAAATAGAACCCACAATTGCATCAATGGTAATGAAAAAAATCAAGTGCTTCACCGAATGGTGAAATCAAATCAATTGTAATAGTCAAAATCCAGAAAACCAGAACTCAATTCAAGGCAATTTGGATTCTCCTTATATGTGGGGTAGATACTCCTAGGCAAATTTTATTACCAAAACCCATTTATTTATTATCCTTGTCTAAAGTTTCCAAACAGTAAGTCAAACCAGAAAAGAAAAACCCATCTGATACCACTTTGTAACATCCCGGACCCGGATGCCACCTAAAATGGTGCCATTGGCCCGGTTGGTCACATGGCCTCAAGCACATCTCCCCAAATGCCAGAGGCTGCCAACTATCAGTGAGGGCCAATGTGAGTCAGTGGGGAGACTATTCCCTCATTACCAGAGTATCATAGTGGAATTCAAACATAGAGTAAATAACGGAAGCTAAATAAACTACATATAACTAAAAGTAAGAGAAGATAAGTATATATATCATTAACCAGAAATGTATCATATAAAAAATGATGCAGATGGTACTAGTATCTAGAAAGATGCCAAAATAGGTACCTGGAAATATAATATAGTACATGTTCTAAAAAGAACAAAAGACCAAAAATGGTACCCCAGTATTGCAAGCCACAACTTGGTACTATGTTCCCCTACTCCAAAGCCACTATCAACAACCTTTACTAGGGCACATTCCCCTATCATCACCTGTAACTGTGTAATCTGTTTGGGTCCCCAAGGAGGCTAAAATAGGGTGTGAGATAAATATCCAAATAGGCAAGCACCATGGTCTATACAGTTCTAACAAGAATTCTACAATGGTGATAGTATGTTTAAACAACCAGTAAGTAAGTGTGTATGCCCATGGAATAAGTCTACTGCAGTAAGTAAAACCAAACATCCCTCAAGGAAACCTGCAAAAGAGAGTCAGCTCCTAACAAGGTAGCTATAACCAAGTAAACAAGCAAGTCACATAGTCACACTGTACATCCATCTGTATCATGCAATCATAACCGTACTGTATAGAGAAAACAAGTGTATCATTGCCATGAAGTATAGTGAAGTCAAATATCCCACAACCTCATCGTATAGTAATGTGTAGACCCCAAGGGCAGGTTCTAAGGTGTCAACAGACCAAGGCATCCAAGTAATAATTCTAGACCACGGAGGGCCAGATCAAAGGAAATTGTCCAAGGAATCCAATAGAATCCCATGGGAATCCATTGCAGAAATTCGTTTAGGCAATGGTAGGGGTCCTAGGATAATGGAAATAGAAATTCCTATGTGAGCCCAAAATAGCCGGATCCATGGGGTATCAAGGCCCCAGACATCCCATGGAATCAAGACCCAAGGGGAAGAGTCAACCCAAGGTGTCCACTACCGCGTTCCAGATCCATGGAGTGTAGTCCATAGAATCTATCAAACCATTCATTCATACATTCAAATTAAACATTCATAACCATGTAAGTATACCCACTCACATCAACAAGCACAATCCATGAGTATACCCACTCATGAAAACCATTTATAATTTATTAATAATATGGTCCTAACCTCCCACACAGTCCATTTAACAAGCCATTAGTCATTTCATATAAGTATACCCACCCATATTATCCATTTAACATACCAAAATATCAAAAATAGATGAGGCATAACATGATACTCATTAAGAAAGGAGTTAGTATATCTCCTAAACTTGCTATTCAAACTATTAAGGCATTAACGAGCTTACTCTAACTAGGATATCATAAGAACACACCCCTTGGGTTGTTTAAACATGTATAAATTGGTTAAAACAATAAGGCTCACCCCTTGGGTGACCTTGAAACAAGAAAAAGGTGCCAACACACCTAAACAGAACCTATGGTCAACCACACTAGGTCCAACTACAACTACTAAAAGATACTCACTCAAAAAAAAAGACCTCACCAGAATGTCCAATGGATGTCGTAAAGACTGAACACCCAAAAAACACCAACGAAAAGCTGAAAGAAAGTATAGACCACCTACCTCACCACGATAGTAGACAGATCGTCCAGTATCAAGTCTTTATATGTCCTAGTTTGGAAGAAATATCTATAATGAATGAAGAACGGGATATTAGGGCATATAAGCCTAAATCCAAATAGTACAGTCATTGTTCTAAAGAATTAATAACGACTAAAAATGAATCGAGGACTTACCGTTGTAGATCCAACGAGACAATTGAAAATCTAAATGGAGGTCATACATAGACTCTGGCTCGATTCCAATCTTAGGTGCCAAAAGAGAGAGCTCCGTAGGGCTACTGTGCGATGGAGGAGGAAAACCTATTTGAATTTAAAAATTAAATTGGATTTTAATTAATTTTTTTTAAAAAAACCAACACAGAAGGCTCACACGGTCTACCTGCATGGTTTCCCAAACTATGCGAAAATCATGCGCACTTTACTATCTAGAAAGGGGCCCTTTGTACAGTTACCCCGCATGGTTTACTAACCGTGTGGTAACTATGTGAATGTGTTCTGCTAAAAACCTTCACTTTTCATACCTCTTGCACAATTTGGACTAACTGTGCATAGGCCGAGCACAAACCGTGTGCCAGGTTATTTTCATCCCAAAACTTGGTTCCAGACATTGAACAAGCCTCGAACACCTCCAAAACACTCGTGATCAAGTTAATAATTCACATAAATCCATAACAAGGCATTTAAATCTAAAATAAAAGGATTTATACCTCATACGAAAACTCAGGTTCTTACAAGAATGATGATAATACATCTGAAGAAATATGGTGGAGATTATCATTAGATTATATCTTCAATATGAGATACATAAAAGGATGTAAAAAAAGATGATAATACTTTAAAATTTTCATAGGAAACTTTCTTGGGGAAAATACCCTTTCTACTTAAAAAATCACTATTTAGAATCTAAAAACTACACATATAATAAAGAAATCATTTTCTTTGAAAAGAACCTTTTAATGTAAATGAATCTTCAAAGCATAGTGGATTCATGATAGTAGGAAATTACATTCATTCCATATAAGTTAAAACACATTCCTTTCACACATTTGTAAGAAAATTCAAAAAATGATATGAAGATTCCTTTTAATTAATTTCATAAATAGTCCAAAAGGGTAAAAATTAATTTAAAAAATAAATGGAGAATAGAAAAAACTTTTTTAGAAAACATGGACATGGAAGAGAAATATTCCTCAGCTGGGACTTATAAATAAACAATCCTAAATAATGATGATATTCTGAAATAAACACTTACCGTAGGTTTGATTTACTTTGTAAATCTTAAAACCTCCTATATAAAATATATATATTTATTATAAATATATTATGAAACCATAATCATTTATATTATACCATATATGATTTACTTATAATATTTTATCACCTGTTTTGTAACATCCCAAACCCAGATGCCACTCAATAGTGCCCCGAGCCTCACTGTCCACATGGCCTCAAGCACATCTCCCCAAAATACAAAGGCTACCAACTAGTAGCAAGAGACTAGGTTTTTCAATGGGGAGACTATTCCCTCATCACTAGAGTGTAGAACAATGGAAATACAATATTATATAATTAGAAGTAGTAGTAAATCAATCAGATAGATGATAAAAGAACATGACATGAATATATAAATAACTCTAGAAGTAATATCATATACATATAATGATGATACATGTACTATATCTCTAAAAAAATCCAAAACAAGTATACCTGGAAGGTGTAAAATACATGGGAAAAATTAAAAAAAGGTCAAAAAGTATCCCAGTTAGCATCATGAACCTCAACTCGGTTCCCTGCTCCCCTGATCCTAAGCAGCGATCAAGAACCTAGAGTTGGGCACTTTCCCTTATACATACCTTTAATCATATAGTTTGTTCGGGTACCCAAGGGCACCCCGAATTGGGTGTGATACATAATCCTAGTAGGAAACCACCCATGGTCTAGTTCTATCTAGTTAGTGAATATATAATAGTCATAGTGTGTAGACAACAATATAATATGTAATGTTCTAAAAGTAAACATCCTATAAATTTTAGGTTCTCATTTATCACAAAGTTCATTTAACCAATGAAATTAATTTAAATTATAACTATAGAGACCTGACATATATCCTGGTGTCACCCGTGAAAATAGGTAACCAAAGGATGCCTAAACATGCCATCAATCAAATATAAACAAAGAATGAATCCAAGATTGTCCCTTGACAGGGAATATGCGTCATATAACTCATTCCATTCATTATTCAATTTAGAACCTAAGCCTATCCTTGTCCTTTGCAATTTTGAATCTAGGTATAACTATAGGTATAATTTAAAACAAAAACCCACAAGCCCGACCATGGTGATCCTCACAAGAACCCAGGTATCGCTCTATGTGTGGTATAACATCACTACTATTCGATTTCTTTCTTTGCAATCCACAAAGGGAGCCCAAGTATCACCCGTGGAATATTTGATCAAATTATCTTTGAGTCTATCCTTGACATTACTAATTTGCAATCCAAGTATCATTCAACATATAAAAGATAACCCTTAGGATTTTTTCCTCGGTAGTCCATATAAGGAGTTCAAGATTCACTTGGGTACAAGCAAGGTACCGGCCAGTTGAGTCAGTCCATGGAATTCTTATTATAATCCATGTGTCACGCAAGGCATATAAGAATTTAATAAATTCAATACCATCTAGTAAATTTAATTTAAACATGTCATGGCCACCACCAATAATAAATCAGTTTAGTATCACCTCAGAAGGTGACTCAAGGCATTGGAAAAACATAGAAGGCTTGCCTCTTAACTACTCACATGGGCATTTCAACATTAATAGAAACAACTACTAAAACAAGAAAATTAAGGAAAGATACTAGGGTCTTGGTCACTCATCCTCTTTCTTTCATCATTTCATTTACAATTCAATCCATCAATTTAATTTACCATTGAATTCACAATTAACATTCCATAGAAAGGGGTAATAAGACATCCAATTCTAAAATCCACCCATAGATCCACCCAAGGGATGATTCTAAATCAAGGTCCAAAAACTATAAACATTCATTGAAACCATATTTAATTACACAGTCCATGAATATCAATTTAATTCAATGATTTAAATTCATTTCAAGGACGTCACTCTGAGAATTGGGAACGCAAAAAATTACATATATAAATACTTAAAATTTAAACAAAATTTACAAGACAACCTACCAAAGGTTCATAGAGGATAGATCATCCTATATCAGCTCCTGATTTGAATTATATCGGGAGAAAATTAAATAATGGATGAAGAACCTAATAATAAGGAAAATTAGATTGCACCTAAATACCACAACCGATACCAAACCGAATGAGGAATGACACAAAAGAAATAAAGAACTCATTGATTCAGATCCAACGAGATGAGCAGTGCTTGAATCTGAGCTTAGATGGAGAGTTGGTGGTAAATCGTACTTTAGTCGCCAAAGAGGGATCTCAAATGGTGGAGTTTCTGTATGGGAGGATAATAAAGAATTAGGTTTAAAAATATATGTAATTAATGGTAAAATGGTAAATTCACCCAAAACATTGGGTCACACAGTTTGGCCACATGGTTGGAAAAACATGCACCAAACGTACTTTCTTGGCTTTAGGGAGGGGAACATCACATGGTTTCCTTGAATGGCTTGACTAACCATGTGGAGACCATGAAAAAATACAGTATCAAAATTGAAGACATGGCCTCAGGGCCAGGTGCCTAAAATCATATGGTTTAGTCTAACCGTATAGGATTTCCCTACTATCATTATATCCATTTCATGGTTTGTTAGACCCAATGGTCTACCCCACACGATTTCTTATGACCGTGAGCTAGTCCATTTTCACCCAAAAGATGGGTTATGGGATCCAAACTATCACCAAAGACCCCCAAAAACTCCATGACCTCAAAGAGCATTCATATTAGGCCATATTTAGATATTTAAACTAAAAGTTGATGAAAATAAAGTGATATGTACCTCAAAGAAGAACCATGTTCTTAAAAACTTCCCCCCCTTAAAGAAATTCATCCCCAAATTTCCCTCTCAAGGGTGGTAATGAATGTTTGAGAATAACTCTGGTCACTTTTATCATGCATCGGCCTCCTACTCCCAGGTCTCGTCATATACCCGGTTGTGCTGCCATATCATCCATACTAAAATAAATGACTAGCCTCGGAGAAACTTCATTAAATTATCCAAAATATTTATAAGATTCTCCTAAAAGGATGAATCTACCTCTAACTCAACCTATTTGGGGTAAAAGGTATGAGACGAGTCTGAATAGTAACATCACAGCTGAGAAACATGAAATACATTGTGTATGGCCCGATATATTTGAGGTAATTAAAACTAATAGGCTACCGGCTTAACTATCTCTATGATATAAAATGGTCTAACATATCACAATAAAAGCTTTACCTATATCTTGACCCTCCTATGTCACTGCCTTGGTGAGTCACGTAAAAAGACCCAATCCTTGACCCCAAACTCTAGAGGCCGTCTGCTGCGATCAATGTAAGATTTATGTCAAGACATCGCAGTAGCCATGTGCTTCCGAATCAATTAAACTTGCTATGTGGTCTCCTAAATAAAACTAGGTCCAAACATAGTTTCCTCTATTTCCTCTACCCAACATAGGGGTGATCTACATGGACTACCATACAAATAATCATAAGATGACATCTATATAGTATCCTGAAAGCTATTTTAATATGTGAATTCAACCAAGGGTATGCGCCTCTCAAAAGAGCCACCAAAATCAAGGAAACATGCCCAGAACAAGTCCTTAAACACCTGATTTGTGCTCAATGACTGGCCATCTATATGGGGGTGGAATACTGTGCTCAGAAGCACCTGTATACCTAACACCCTCCAAATCCTTTACTAGAATCATAATGTAAACCATGTGTCCCTATCTGAAATAATAGTATGTGAGACCCCATGAATTCATACTCTATCATGAATATAAAAACTTCCAAACTCAACCACACTGAAGGTTTCATTGATCAGTATAAAATGTTAAAGATCCATGAGCCTATAAAAAACAAACCATACAACATAATTACCTTAATGTGACGTCGGTAAACCTATAATGAAATCCATCATGACATCATTCCATTTTCACTCAAGAATGGGTAACTTCTATAAAAGTATGGATGGTCACTGGTGTTCCATATTCACCTAATAATAGGTGGAACATCTCATGAAAAAACCATCTACATCCATTTTTATATCCAAACACCAGTATTGGTGGTGTAAATCCCCATACATCTTTGTGAAATTGGGGTGCACTGCCCAAGATGAAGCATGAAAGTCTCAGATCAGCTTCTCATTCATTTCTAAAGAATCCCATATGTGACCATTTACAAATTGAATTACATCATTGCCTAAAGACCAACCAAGAGGAGGGTCCTCACATTCCACAATCTCTCACAAGACTAGGCCATCAAAATTCGATAACTGCCTCATCCTCACTCTATCCAAAATGGTTGATGTAACAGCTAAAGATGATAGAAAATGTTCCCCCTGACTTTACTACACCTCCAAGTGCATCTCAGAGAACAAATCCATGAGCTTTCACTCACTAATGGTCTACTGAAATGCCTGTATCTGAGTCCTCATGCTCATTACATTGACCTCTACATTACCTTTAGTAGGCATGTAGGTAAGACCGAAATTGTAATACTATAGGTATTGTATACACCTTAGCTGTCTCATATTAAGATTTCACTATGTAAATATTTACTTGATCTTTTTGTGGTCCGTGTACACTATAAAATGCTCTCCTAGTAAGTAATGTCACCAACAACGCAATGCGTGAAAAATTATAGCTAACGCGATATCATGCATCGGGTAATTCCTCTTGTGTGGCCTCAACTACTGAGACTCGTATGCCATGACTCTGTCTCCATGCATAAGGACTTATCCAAGACTAACAATTAATGAATCACAATACTGAGTGTAACTCGTGACTAGATCTAGAAAAATCAGTATTGAAACTGAAGTCATTCTCTCTTCCATCTCTTCAAAGGCCATATCTCAGGAATCTAACTAATTAAACATCAAAACCTTCTTAGTGTAGCCTAAAAGTAGAAGTTCTTGTTAGGTTGGAATATACAAATTAACACAGAAGAGGGGGGAGGGGGTGGGGTGGGGTGAATTGTGTATTTTGAAATTCTTCCAACAATTCTGGCTTTTGAAATGCTCTATATTTTATGCAGATATGTAGTGTTTTTATTTTGTATGAAAATATGAAGCTGATAAATAGAAATAAAGATCATATCTTTTTATAGTGGTTTGGGACACAAAGACCCCCTAGTCCACTCCACCAAATACTCTCTCTACAAGATTAGTGAATATCATTTGAATGGTCCTCTTACCACATGACCAATATTCCACAACTGAGTGTAGGCAGTTGAAACCAGAACAAGACTAATTACAAAGCCTTATGGTTCTATAACAGAGAACCGATTATCCACAGTTTAGATCAAGAATCTAATACTCTACAACAACTGAGTACGAGAAGTTGAAACTCGAATAAATGAAAAGATATTGATTTGTTAAAATTGGTTGAAATTTACAATTTCAGAAAAAATAATTGATAGTAGATGAATCTTCTTCTTCATAAATAATAGTATTTAAGAGAGGATGAGTATGAAGTGATCCAGATTTCACATAGATCATCAATTTAAAAGTAACAACAAAACAAAGCAGTCATAAAATTATAGTAGAACAAGATAGAACATGTATATCTCCAAAATATATTCCTTTATTAGATTTGTTCGTTTGCTAAAGCACTGTAAAATTAGTTTTACAAGAATGATTTTATATGAAGAATATAGGTCCCTTTAAAAAACACCACACATAAAATTGATACACTAATAGAATAGATACAAACAATATCCTACTTTAGAATTATAGATCCACAAAATACGCCTGATTGATCATAAGAATCCAAATTTCAATTTTCCAGTAGTGTCATAACTTCCCTTAGAAATAATATATATTTTCTCCAATGAACATGGTTCTTTGAAATAATCAAAACAATCATTGAAACAATCTTTAATTTTTACTTGACCATTGTAGAAAACTTAGATTGAAAATGTGGCTTGAAGTACTTCACTGTTGAGAACACAACGTTGGGTTGAGCTGCGTAGCGTAGGGTTCCATTGCCTAGCATAGGGTTCCTATAAATTTATTATCCCTTAACCATAATTTTATCTTTAAGTAACATAGGGGAAAAATTAGTATAGAGATGATGATCCATAAATTTTTCCTTATTAGTATAAAATCCCAAACTAAGCATTGATTAACCATATGTTCAACTTTCCCGAACATAGGGTTGTTGATACATACACATGTCAATTTTTTGAACATAAGGATACCGATCCAAATGCAAACTCTTTAGCATAACGTAGGGTTGATACCATACACAAATGTTTGGATTTCTAGTATAAATTAGGGATGAAAAAAGTGTTTCAATAATCATTCCAGTAATTCTAAATTTATTTAAATATAATGTAAATTCTTGTAAAACTCACTTAACAGTACTTTATTAGAAAAAATGGGTATTTGTGAACATAAAAATCATCATAAAATATAGAGTATTGTTGGGACAATACATGCTCAAAAATCTCCCCATTTTTAATGATTCCAAAACCCATAACACAATCCTTAAAAAAAATATGTAAAACATAGGATTTGTAAAACAAAAAAGTAGATATAGATTTTTTTGAAATTTCGATTTCACATAATTATTTCAATAAAGAAAAATTTCAAAAGAAAATGTTGTGGTTGAAAATATTCTCCCCAAATCCCCCATAGATATTTTCCATTCCTTAAACATAAATACTCTCCCCCTTTTTGTGATAACAAAAATATGGTTTGAAAGAATAAATGAAATAAACCATAGTTAATATAGAAAATAACTATAAATGAATAGTTATTAATTCTAGCATAAGAAAAATTAATCTAAAATTTGTATTGAAGTATTGAAGTGAAATAAAAATAAATAAATATAAATATGAATAAATTGAATTTAAACAAACATTAAAATGTTTGAAAAATTATAGTACAATTCACAATCAACAAGGGTCTTCAAAATGAATGGTAAGAGTTCAGTTTCAGTAGGGACAAAGGGTTCTTTTGAATGAGGAAAGACATGAACTACACTACTAAGACCAATCTGCTTCAGTAATAGGCTCTGGAAATGGTTGTTAAAAACTTCTATTTAGTACTGAGGTAGCTTCTTAGAATCATTTCCAAACTTTAAACTTTAAAGAAAATTGGCCTTTACAAACACATTCATAGATTATTCTGATTTAATGAAAGAGATCAACTAGTCTTTAACATGATTAATAACAGATCCAAACCAGGATTCACTCAAAGTCAGTTGAGTCACCAAATGTATTTGATTGTACAAAAAAACATTCAATGGAATTCTATCACACTGAAGAGTGTGTAACCAATCATTATAATCAGCCAGTATAGAGGTAATTACTTTAAACTTTCTAAGGAATTTTGGAAGTGTCTGTTTAGACGAAGTAGATTCTTGATTTATTTCTTTGAGAGACTGAAACTCTCTCCTTATCATCAAATTAAATTCATCAAACTCTACCTTCTTAACATACGCATACATTAATGAACAAAATTATCATGAAATATTTGCAATAATCTCCCTAATATGTCCAACTAAAATGAGATTTTATTTGAATTATCATAAATGAATCTTCTGAGCATCAAACTATGATCTCGGTACTAAAAAAACCCTATATTCTTCAAAATTTTTATTCTCAAATTCCAACTATTCTCTAAAAAAAATTATGAGCCTTCAAAATCTATATTTTTATAACATGGAAATTAGACTCTAAATCAAAAGACAAAAGAGAATTATCTCCTAATAGGTCAACTTCAACTAAATCCACACATGGCTCACAAACTCCTTCTAGTCTGTTTCGCAAATTATATCCTCCCAAAACACCAGGATCAGGGAAAAAAATTTGGTTTCTAGGGTCAGAGATATCTTCCCTATGAAGTTATTTACTTTTAGACTCCTACTCAACTTGCTCATTTACTTGAGCCTCAATATCAACTTTTATTTGTTCACCAATTGGAGTGGCATCCACTCCTCCAATAGGGGATTCAATAACAACTTTTGGAACATTAACTAAAATTCTTCTTCTTTTATGAACAAGAGATTCTTCTGGACTTGAAGTTACTTCTTCATCCAGACTCTGATGAACTGATCAAACTAAAGGGATAACCCTTTATTCCCTCTGAGGAGCTACAAACAACTTTTGTTGTTGCGTCACACCAACTGGAAGTAACATATTTCAAGAGTTTATCCAGACAAAACCAAGATTCTTCACTATTACAGCATTCAACGTCTTGCTGTGATGATATGATCTACTAAAAATCATATTCACAATATTTCCTTTTCTTCGTAGAAATAAATAAATAATCCAACCATTGGGATAATATCCTATTTTTGCATCCGTATGAAAACAATGGTTTAGATATCTTATCATAAATCGACAAAAAATAAACATAACATTTTTCAAAAGCAGAAAAATGATATACATGTCCGGTTAAAGGAATTTCTCAAGAATAAAGGTCCTAGGTAATATCCCATATTGAATAAACTTTATCATCACGCAACGGTCAGGAGAAAGTTCTTTCATAAACACTTTCTTCACATTTCTTGTTCCAAACAAAGAAAACATAATGTCCTCAGATTTATGTCTTCCATTATAGATATTCCATAAATTTAATTGAAACTACCCATCATGGGGAAAATGAAGCATCTCATCAATTTCAACAAAGGACAACCAAAATTACTTATTATCAATTGAAGAGACAACATTATCTTTATCAAAACCTAGACTGAATAAATAATTCTTACAAAATTACTTCACTTTTATTTCATAAACCATTGGCATGTTATATTAACCAAAAGCATAAACCAGACCTCGAAAACACATCACTTCCTTGAGGGACAATTTTGTTGAATCTAGATAACCAAAATCTATTACCTTTCACTGCAACACCTTATGAGATTTTCCTAAAGAATGGACATTGTTATCTAACTCATTATCCACATATCTTCATGAGGTTTTCATCTCTTAAGGTTTCGAGACTGAAGGGATTGAAGGTTTAGGGTTTTTGGTAGGTAGGAATCGAAAGAGAGAGGTACTCTATAAGCCAAAATGACGTGTAGGAGAGGAGAAATAGAGTGGGAGAAGGAAAACGGTTTGCTCAAACTGATTGAGGATGTACTCATTAAGTTTTTAATTTTTAAAAGACAACTATATTAAAATTGAAATGAAATACTTTTCAAAATAAATTAAAGTGAAATTAAACAAAACATATTAAATAAAGCTTACTAAAATAAAAACGGGGAAATGTAAATAAATTAATAAATAATTACTTAAACTCAAATATTCCTAACCCACCCTTAATAAAATCAAAAATAGAACTGGAAAGTGGTTTAGTAAAAATATCAGTTAATTGATATTCAGTATTAACAAATTCTAAAGATATATCTTTTTTAATAACATGATCTCTTAGAAAATGATGATTTATGTCAATTTTCATAGTCCTAGATTTAATTATAGGATTTTTAAAAATATAAATTGCACTATAATTATCACATAAAATATGAATACTATTAATTTTTAGTCCAAAGTCTAGTAGAGTGTTTTTCATCCACAATACTTGTGCACAAAAACTGCTAGCAGACACAAATTCAGCCTCAACGGTTGATAGGGTACCTATGTGTTATTTTTTACTAGACCATGAAACTAAATATTTTCATAAAAAGTGATAGGTTCTTGAAGTAATTTTTCTATCTAATTAAAAACCTCCAAATTCTGAATCTGAATATGAAATTAAATTAAAATCAGAAGTTTTGGGGTAAAGAAGATATTGAAAAATAGTTCCTTTTAAATATCTAGAAATTATTTTTACAACATTATGATGAGACTCTTTTATATTTGATTTAAATCTAGCACAAAGACATATGGAAAACATAATTTCTGGTCTACTAGAAGTAAGATGTAAAAAAATACCAATCGTACCTCAATATAACTTGTTGTCAACTGGTTTTAAAACATCATCCAAATCCACTAGTAGAATAAAGGCCTTTAGAAACCACCAAAAACTATCGCTAAAGGTCTTTAGCATCCACCTAGCGTCCGCCAAAAGGTAGACACTTTAGGCCCATCATTGTTTCTAATCGTGTTTTCCATCTGGCGGACACTATAGACGAGCCGAAATGGGCTATAGCGACCGCCAAATGGCAGTATCTATAGGTGATATTAGCGGCACATAAAGCATCCTCCAAATAGTGGATGCTATAGCCCATTTTGGATTTGGCTACAGCAACCGCCATTTGGTGATGGCTATAGGATTTTTTTAAAAAGTGCCAGCAATACAGTAAAAAACCCTATATTTCAAAATCACCAAAAAATAAACTTTTCAAAAATATCTAAACTCATACGTGCATAAATCTCTTCATCTCGCCATCTTCCAAACTTCCACATCCATCATCGAATATAACTGCATGAAAAAATATAATAAAAAAATTAATACCGAAAAAATATCCAAAAAAATAATTGAAATGCAACAACTTATATTTGAATTCAAGCTTACTATAACATATCAAAAGTATTTGATTTTGAAAATATATTAATAATTTCGAATACCTTTTTAAAAATTTAAAATTGTTAATTCTATAGTTCTAATCAGACCACATTTTCGATTGATGTGTCCTATGTTCATACAAATCATAGATAATAATTAGACTGTTGTCCTGTGATTTGAAGTCATACCAATGTTGTTCGGTATGCATTTGACCTTTAAATGCCATTTTTGGTCATTTATGGCACAAAAAGTGCATTTTTGGTCACCGCGGTCACACGAAACCTCTGATTGATGTGTGGTCTGCCTAAACATTTCACAATTTACTCACCGGTTGTTGTCGCCCGATTTCATGGCATTCTGAAGTCGTTGGGCCTATTTTGACCACCCCACGCACGTTTGTCAAGCGCGTTACACACAAAAAAAAACACATATTCAGCCATACGGCACAAACTAAACATCCTATTGATGTTCCGTCTCTGTGTACACATAACGGTTAATAATAATAATTTTTTCATGCGATTTCAAGTCATTTCGATGTTGTTCGGTATGCATTTGACCGTTAAACGCCTCTTTTGGTCGTTTATGGCACCAGAAGTGCGTTTTTGGTTACCGTGGTCACATGACATCTCTGAATGATGTGTGTTTTTCCCGAACAATTCAAAATTCTCTCTCTGGTTGTTGCTGCCTGATTTAATGGCAATCCGAGGTCGTTCGACCGGTTTTGACCACCCCACATACGTTTGTCAAGTGCTCCAAACACCTAAAAAATACATATTTAGTCGTCTCACACAAACCATATGTTCGATTAATGTTCCATATTTGCTCAAAAATCAAGAATAATAATTAGAATGTTGTCCTGGGATTTCAAGTCATTATGATGTCGTTAGGTATGCATTTGATCGTTTAATGTCCGTTTTGGTCGTTTATGGCACCAGAAGTTCGTTTTCGGTCACCGAGGTCACAAGACACCTAAGATTAACATGTGGTCTGCCCAAGCATTTAAAAATTCACTCTCTGGTTGTTTTAGCCTGATTTCAGGGCATTCCGAGGTCGTTCAGCTGATTTTGAGCACCCCACGCACCTTTGTCAAGCGCTCCAAACCCCTAAAAAACACATATTCAGCCGTACCATGAAAACCGCACATCCGATTGACATTCCATCTCCACGTACATGTCACGCATAATAATTAGAATGTTTTATTATGATTTTAATCCATTTTAATGTAGTTCGATATGTGTTTGACCATTAAACTCCTATTTTGGTCATTTATGGCACCAGAATTGCGTTTTCGATCATCGCAGTCACACGACACCTCATATTGACATGTCGTCTGCCTGAACATTTCATGATTCATGATCCGGTTGTTTTTGCTTGATTTCATGGCATATGATATCATTTGTTCGGTTTTGACCACCCCACAAACCTTGGTCAAGCACTCCAAACACCTAACGAACACATATTTAGCCATACCATGCAAACTGCACATCCGATTGGCATTCTATCTCTGCGTACACATCATGGATAATAATTAGAATACTGTCTGGTGATTTCAAGTCATTATGATGTCGTTCGGTATGCATTTGACCATTAAATGACTGTTTTGGTCGTTTATGGCACTAGAAGTGCATTTTCGGTCACCGCGGTCACACGAAACTTTCAATTGACGCGTGGTCTGGACGACCATTTAAAAATCCACTCTTCAATTGTTGTCTCCTAATTTCATGGAATTCTGAGGTCGTTCGACCGGTTTTGACCACCCCACGAACCTTTTTCAAGAACTCTAAACACCTAAAAATCATATATTCAGCCGTACCGCACAAACCGTACGTCCGATTGACATTTCGTCTCCACATACATGTCACGCATAATAATTAGAAAGTTTTCTTGTGATTTTAAGTCATTATGATTTCATTTGGTATGAATTTGACCATTAAACACATGTTTTGGTTGTTTATGATACTCGAACTGTGTTTTCGGTCACCGCGGTCAAACGACACCTCCGATTGACGTGTCGTCTACCAGAACATTTCAAAATTCACTTCTCGGTTGTTTTTGCCTAATTTCATGGAATTCAAAGGTCGTTCGACTAGTTTTGACCACCCCACACACCTTTTTCAAGCACGCCAAACACCGAAAACACATATTCAACCATACTATGCAAACCACACATTCGATTGATGTTCCATCTCTGCGTAAATTTCATGAATGACAATTATAATGTTTTCTTTCGATTTCAAGTCATTCTAATGTCGTTCGGTAAGAATTTGATCATTACACGCCTGTTTTGGTTGTTTATGGCACCATAAGTGCGTTTTCGGTCACCGCGCTCACACGACACCTCCGATTGACGTGTGGTCTACTCGAACATTTTAAAATTCACTCGCCGGTTGTTGTCGCATGATTTTATGGCATTCTGAGGTCGTTCGGTCGGTTTTGACCTCCCCACGCACCTTTTTCAAGCGCACAAAACACCAAAAACACATATATTCAGTTGTACCGCACAAACCGCAAATCCAATTGATGTGTCGTCTCTGCATACACATCACAAAAAATAACTAGAATGTTTTCCTATGATTTCAAGTCATTCCGATGTCGTTCGGTATGCATTTGACCATTAAATTCCTGTTTTGGTCATTTATGGCACTGGAACTGTGTTTTCAGTCACCACAGTCACACGACACCTCCAATTGACATGTGGTCTACTTGACCATTTCACAATTCACTCGCCAGTTGTTGTTCCTTGATTTCAAGGCATTCTGAGGCCGTTTGTCTAGTTTTGACCACCCACGCACCTTTTTCAAGTGCGCCAAACACCAAAAAACACACATATTCAGTTGTACCATGCAAACCGCAAATCCAATTGATGTGCCGTCTCTGCATACATGCCACAAAAAATAATTAGAATATTTTCATGTGATTTAAAGTCATTCTAATGTAGTTCGCTATGAATTTGACCGTTAAAAGTCTGTTTTTGTCATTTATGGCACCAGAAGTGCGTTTTCGGTCACCGTGGTCACACGACACCTCCGATTGACATGTTGTCTGCCAGAACATTTCACAATTCACTTACCGATTGTTTTATTCTGATTTCATGGCATCTCGAGGTCATTCGACCGGTTTTGACCACCCCACACACCTTTTTCAAGCGCGCCAAACACCAAAACACACATATTCAGCCGTACCGCGTAAACCGAATATCCGATTGATTTTTCATATTCGCGTACACGTCACGAAAAATAATTAGAATTTTTTCCTATGATTTCATGTCATTCTGATGTTGTTCGGTATGCATTTGACCGTTATAGGCATGTTTTGGTCATTTATGGCACTAGAAATGCGTTTTCAGTCACCGCGGTCACATGACACCTCTGATTGACATGTTGTCTGCCTGACCATTTCACAATTTACTCGATGGTTGTTTTCACCTAATCTCATGGAATTTCAAGGTCGTTCGACTAGTTTTGACCACCCCACACTCCTTTTTCAAACGCACCAAACACCAAAAACACAGATATTCAGCTGTACTGCGCAAATCACACGTCCAATTGACATGCTGTCTCTACGTACACATTATGAAAAATAATTTGAATGTTTTCATGTGATTTAAAGTCATTCTGATGTCTTTTGTAATGCATTTCACCATTAAATGCCTGTTTTTGTTGTTTATGGCACTAAAAGTGCGTTTTCAGTCACCGCGGTCACACGACACCTCCGATTGACATGTCATCTGCCTGACCATTTGACAATTCAATCAACGGATATTTTCGTATGATTTCATGGAATTCCAAGGTTGTTCGGCCAGTTTTGACCACCCCGCACACCTTTTTCAAGCACGCTAAACACAGAAAAAACACATATTTAGCCATACCGCGCAAACTGCATGTCCGATTAACGTGCCCTCTCTACGTACACATCAAAAAAAATAATTAGAATGTTGTAATGTTATTTCAAGTCATTCCGATGTCTTTCAGTATGCATTTGACCTTTAAACGTCTATTTTTGTTGTTTATGGCACCATAAGTGCGTTTTCGGTCACCGCTGTCAAACGACACCTCCAAATGACGTGTGGTCTACCCGATCATTTCAAAATTCACTCTCTAGTTTTTCTTGCCTAATTTAATTGCATTTCGAGGCCTTTTAGCCAGTTTTGACCACCCCACACACCTTTTTCAAGCACGTGAAACACTTAAAAAACACATATTTAACTGTACCGCGCAAATCACATGTCCGATTGACGCGCCGTCTACCTGACCATTTTATAATTCACTCACTGGTTTTTTTCGTGTTAATAAATTGATGTTTTATGTAATATATCATAATTAAAAATTAGGTAAACATTAAAATAATGAATTATATCAAAATAATTAAAATAATAAAACACATAGGTGTAAATAAACCTAAAGGTTTAAGAATAATTATTAATTCCTAATTCATCTATGATATTAAAATTGTAATGTAAATTACCTCATGCATGTTCATCCTCATCTGGATCACCAATATCACTACGATGTCCACCAGCTATATCCGGAGCCTACAATATATATCAATATTATGTATCTTAATCATATATCAATAGATGTCAATATATGTATGGTTTGTTTTATTTTTTACTTGTGATACCACTTGTGTACCATCAAAAGGACGTTGCGTCATCACTTCATCGATACGTTTTGACATCTGTGATAATCTATCCTCATACTCTGCACGTAACTGCTGAAACTATGCATCCATCTTCTATTGCATACCCTGCATGGCAGCATCTTTCTCAGTCTGTGTGCTCATCCCTGCATCTCTGTATGCACCCATCACCTCTGCTCTAACAACTGCACGTCATGGGAAACCACCACCATAAGTCAAGGAATAACCATGATCGTCACACCCCATGACACACTGAAATATCTCATCTCTACGCAGAGTACTACGACATTGCTCCTTTGTAAGCTCTGCTAACTGAGCGTCAAACTGAGCCTGTAGCATATAATGAATCAATGGACAAATATGAATTGTTTTTATAAAATAAAAATACATTTATTAGTAAATATTCTGCTTACTATAACACCGACAACATCAGGATCTCCCGCCCTATGAGCCCTCACCCATATAGACATCCAACTGATCAGCTCACCTCGTTGGTGTAACTATAATAAAGGGATTCACCATGTTATACTACAATAATTTTAATATATGAATTAATAGTAAATTCTAAACTTACATCAAGTCTGAGCTGTGACACATGTCGAGTTCCAAGTCTAGAAGGCATGCCCTGTATCGCCCGATTACGTGAATGACAAGCAGACTTGGTCTACATTCAATGTATTCAGTTAATAGATATATAAAAAATTAGTCATTTATAGATTAAAAGTAATAAATATTACTATAGTTGCCTCACTCGATGAAAATGCAACCAAATCCTGCCACTGCGTGGGAAGAATGCTAGGAGGGACTCGCTGTAGAATGTCTGGAACACCCGCAAATGGTATCTAGTGATCAATATTCACCCTTCCCTTGTAATACTTCCATAATTTTTGGAATTTTCCATACATATGGCCCCAAACTCATCTAGATAGGATGTCAAATTATCCTTTAAAAAATAGTCAGTAGATGCAACAATAATACAAAAAATATTATGAAAAATTAAATATTTAATTTACCCGAACCTCCCTCCATAATCTGTCAATCATATCCTGGGGGAAAGAAGTCCAATCATGAGTTGTCAAGGGAAATCTATGTGGGTCTCGTATCATATGCCCAATATGGAGAATCAATATAGTAGCACCTTCTCCAACTGGGTGGAATGTTTCATTAAATAACACATCCAATCGGGCTACAGAGTTCTAGGATTGAACCTCTCTGACAAGACCTCTACGTCTTCTAGAAGACGTACTAGATCCTAATAAACATAAATTCATAATTAAATTACAATATAACTGATTTTTTAATTAAAAATTAGAAACATTTATGGAAATAATCAAAAAAAATTACAATCAATTAATTTAGAAAAATGAAAACATACATACCCACAACATGAGGTGAACCACTCTGATCACCCTGTGACATACCTACATTAAAAAAATTATAGCTAAATCAAGAAATTTTTATACATATATAACTCATAATTTTTTTTAAAAACAATATGGATAAATAATTAAAATTTTCACTAATCATGAAAGTCTATCGTATCTTCTTAAATTTTCTCTCTGGCTCATTGTATATCTTCATCTCATATAACTACTGTAGTTTTGTCAAGTGTTTTGTCAGGAAATGCAACAACGTTAGGTTCCTCTTGAACAATCAGAAACACCCCTCTTATAGACATTTTCACCATAACATTCTGATCAAAATCAATGCTGACAAAGTAAACTTGCTCTTCCTACTATGTCAATATGACGGGATCATTGGTTACTCAGTCATCTTTATACAACATATTTTCAAAGTTTACTGACATAAATTGGAAGTTATCAAATTTCGTTCCACGAACCAGATCGACCCAATCACACTTTAACAATATGTGTTTTCACTAGTGCAGAAAACATTTTTTACGTCAGTTTTTTTTATTTTTACGTCGGTTTCTAGCCGACGTTAATACGGGCGACGTTATAAATAACATTTTTGATGTCGGTTATTTAAAAACTGACGTCAAAAACATAAAATCACGATGTTTATGACATCAGTTATTTTAGAACCGACATGATAAATAAAATGGGAAGGGTTTATCACGTCGGTTATTTAACAACCGACGTGATAAAAGGCCTGGAAAATGGTTTATCATGTTGGTTATTAAAAAACCGACGTGATAAAAGGACGGGGAAATGGTCTATCACGTCGGTTATTAAATAACCGATGTGATAAACCGGGGGGTGGGGGGTTTATCACGTCGGTTATTATAGAACTTCCGTGATAAAATGAGGGGGGTGGGGTGGGGTTTATCACGTCGGTTATTAAACAACCGACGTGATAAACCGGGGGCGGGGGGTTTATCATGTCGGTTTTTTAATAACCGACGTGATAAACAGGGGGGAGGGGGGTTTATCATGTCAGTTATTATATAACCGCCATGATAAACTGGGGTGAGGGGGTTTATCACATCAGTTATTATATAACCGACATGATAAACCGAGGGGAGGGGGTTTATCACGTCGGTTATTAAATAACCGACGTGATAAACCATTTTCCAGGCCTTTTATCATGTCGGTTATTAAATAACCGACGTGATAAACCATTTCCCAGGCCTTTTATCACGTCGGTTATTAAATAACTGACGTGATAAACCTAATTTTTTTTAAAATGGAATGCAGTCATCTGCTCTCCACCAAAATCAACCAGAAAACAAATCAAGAAATCGTACCACAAAAACAGAAGTAGATCAAAATTAAGCATGTACATTGATAACATATAAAACTTACGCCCTAGACAGCCCCCACCCTCATGTATACCCCATGGAAAGCCCTCCCCCACCCCGTTGGAGCCCTCACCCTCATGTATACCCCCTGGACAGCCCTCCCCCACCCCATTGGAGCCCCCACCACACTCGTGGACTACCCTCGACCCCCAGACAGCCCCAAACACCCCTGGACAACCCCCACCCGCCTGAACAGCACCCCCTCACCCCCTCACCCCACTTGACAGCCCCCACCACACCCCTGGACAGCCCCAAACACCCCTGGACAACCCCCCCACCCTCATGTATACCCCCACCCCTGGACAACACTCCTATACCCCTGGACCGCCTTCCCAGACCCCAGGACATCCCTTCCACCCCCCTGGACTGTCCCCCCACCCCACTGGACAGCCCTCCCAGACCGCTGGACACCCCCAACCCCACTAAACACACCCCCACACCCTTGGAACCCCTCCCCCACAAACCCAAATCTTTACTAGAAAAACCATCATAAGTAAACCAAAACAAGAAGCAGAGAAAAATTAAACATTCACTTATATAACATTCAAAACTTACACTATCAACTTAAAAAAAAACTAAATCCAACCTAAACAACTACCAAATACACAATTACAACGACAATATTCAAAATTACATTTTACATTACAAACAACTAAAATTCAATCAAACCTGTAAAATAATTTGACCACTCCACTTGTAAGTGTTTGATGTCTTCATCAGTATAGGGTTTAGGGTCATCAAAAAGCTACAAATGAAAAAGAAAGTAGTTAACGTGTATAATTAATAAATCAAATTGAAATATTATGGCAAAGTTTAAGAGGAAATCGTACCAGGTCAAAATTCACAACTGTCACAATTGTTATTATTTCATACATAAATCTTAACATATAATATCCGCATTCGATGAGGCCTTGTTTTTCATGAAAATTCTGTTTGAATGAGTTTAAATTCAATATATTATTTTTATGTAATAAATCAAAAAGTACAAATTATAAATGGATATTTACCTTCAAATTTACATATTTGATCTTTTCACTTCTTTTCTTTGTGTTTTTTCAAAAGTAGGCCCATGCACTGTTAGAAAATAATACGAATGGGGTAAATTTAAAATTCATTATAATATATAAAACTATTGAGAAATTGAAACTTACTTTTCCAATATATTTTTAAAACTTTCCCGCACATCACCATGGACAGAGCATATCCAATAAAGGGCTTTCTCCCTTGGAAAAAAAACCCCTAACATCCAATGATCACTAATAAAAGGAAATTTGACGTTAGTGGGTTTTTATGTTAAAATATAATTAAATCATTGAGAGAAATGTGTTTCATACCTCTCACAAAAAGGCATCATCCAACATTGTGTGATTATATTCTTTTCAAATCTTTCAGAAATATAAACCATTCTTTGTTCCTCATTCAATGCACATGCTTCAGGGGAAATCAATTGTGGGTCCATGAATCCATAAACTTCTGTCAGCTCATTCCTCTCACAAATTTTATAAAGATACCTAATACAAAACATACATAAGTATATATTTTTAGGAAATATAACGCAGGGAAAAGGTGTTAAGATTTACCTAGAAAAAATTTGCACCACGTTGATGGCCAACTTATCTCCAGTAACAAGCTCCATGATATCAGTTATTATAATCCCGACTCTTATTTCACATCCACAAACATGAGCTTCCATTGGAAACTCATAATAACCCGACAAAAAATGTGAATATCTTGACAATCTGTCAAGACCATTTGAATCTGTATCTAATGTCATAACCATTTGTCTTTGTTGTTGTATATACAGTATTTCATTACCTTTGAAGTATTCCTATAAAAAAAATTGAAAAATATATTAGTTTTCAAATGTTAAAACAAATTTAATAAAAAAATAAAATAAAAGATATAACATTCATACCTCTATGGTAATGAGTCGAAGAAGTCTGGATGGCAAAATTAAAAAATGGCCAATACTCTGTCCAACTGTCACCACCTCATCTGTAGGTATTGGTACCCTAGCTGATCTATCTATAATATCCTGTACAGTGACCCTCTGATTCTCTACCTCTAAATGTTGATGATGAACTGTATCTCCTATACAATATACCAACCCATATGGTACTATATGATGTTTAGAATCATCAACATACAACTCGTAATAAGTAGGAAGCTGCGGCAGAGGCGTAGGATAAAAAATGGGGTCCGCAGGCTGAGGTGGGGGAGTGGGAGCTACTGGCGGAGGTGGAGGATAAATAATGGGGTCTGCAGGGGGAGGTGGAGGAGTGGGAGCTGCAGTCTGAAATTGTCTTTGCATTTCTTCAAACATAGACTACACCGACTCTCTAATCTTGTCCTCCATCGTCGCATTAATATTATGAACTTCAGCCTCCAAGGATTCTATTTTTTTTTATAAACCCCCTCAATGTTAGAAGTTGAATAACGTCAAAACACTTTTCTTAACGATACACCTGCCGGATATCCTCTTACACGACCAGGATGTTCGGGCCTTCCATATTCTGCAAATAAAATATCTTCCCTCCCAGTAGCTGTAAATGTCCCCTCTAAACTCTGCTCCTCAAGAGAGTCCTGTATTAATTAATTGAACATTTCTGTAATGATTGAAATTATATGAAGAAAATAGTTAACTTAAATAAATAAAATAGATATCTTACAATCCTCTCAGCTACGATTCTTGATTCTTCCGAAAGATATTGCCCTTTTTTCCCTTCCAAGCTCTCTTCCATTTTTCATGTCTAGATGGAGGGGATGGAGGGGCCACCTCTCCAGAGCTTAAAGACTCAGATCTTAGTTGTTGAAATTTTTTTGCCATCATTTGTTCTTCCAATAATGCATACCCTCCCCGAGATAAACTCTGAGGGTATACATTTTTAGATTAGATCTCATGATGATCTTTCCTTGTTTGCTATAATTTAAGAATAAGAAATCATTAACAAAACATTAATAAAATCATTTACATAAGAAAGTTTATAAAATTTTACATTGCCCTTACCAGAAATGACTCTTTTCTTCTACTTTCAAAAAACTGTCTCCATGTGTCTTCATCTATAAAAGGATATATACGACATGGATTGTCATGACTCCTATAACCATAAAGGAAATCAGATGAGAGGGTTGATTTGAAATCCCTCCATCTCCTGGCAGCCAACGATAAGCATTTCTTCCTAACTCCTCCAGTGTCAGGAATATCAAATGTCATCTGATAAAGTAGAGGTTAAACATATTATATATACTAGAAACATTAAAAGAATAGTCAAACAATGAAAAAAGATCTTACCAAAATCATCTCCCACAACTGAGAGATAATCTCTTTACCCACACTTCTCCAATCATTATACAGAATGCTTACTTTGCTCTTAGCCTGAGTTGCTACAAAACTCTTAAAATATTTTGCATTAGGACCTCTAGGAATATCATCATCATCAAACTCAATGACTATCCTCTGATCGTGCGTACGGGCAAGTGATAATTTTGGTAAACGTGTGCACCCATGTTTACCAACCTTTGAACTCTTTGTCGTAATAGGAGCATGTGAATGTTCATCCCCAGAGGTATGACCAACAATATGCTCCTCTCCAAAATCATGTGGTTGATCATCTGAATGATCTGTCATTATCCTTCAAATCAAAAAAACAAACGTCATTTCACAAATATACAAATTTAAATATTTTAATACTGCTGTAATCAGAAAATAGAAAAGTGTACTGAGTTACATAATAGTAAACAATGGTAATATGGTAAGCATGTTAAATAATGGTAAAGATGGTAAAGATGGTAAAGATGGTCAAGATGGTAAACATGGTAAAAATGGTAAACCTGGTAAACATGGTAAACATAGTAAAGTAATTGTCAGTGAACAAAAATAATAGCTATATAATTCATGTAATGGTTATAAACATGATAAATTAAACTAAACAAACTTAAAACAAACAAAAACATATACTTATTTTGTTTTAAAACATGTTTTAATAAATTAAAAACTTACAATATCTAACATTTATTGAAAAAATAAATGTAAACAAGAAATAAACATATCTTACCTGTAATTTTATGAATGTACAATTGGATTGTTTTCCCAAATTCCTTCGTCGTGATCGTTCCTTATGGCACAAACTATGTCTTCAACATGACCATAATTATTTTCTGTTAATCTTTCCATGGAAGTAGGGATCTCACATAAATCAGCATATTCATCAATTTCATCCTCACCAACATATTTTTTCCCTTGTAAAACAACATCCCACTGCATATCTGATTTATCTACTACATAGAAAATTTGTTTTGCATGTGTTTCCATTATAAAAGAATCAGTAGTGTCTTCCAATCTATTCAGATTAACAAGTGTCATTCCAAATTCATTGTGTGTGACACTTTTGTTACCGTTAAACCATTTATAGTTAAAAATAGGAACTTTAATTTTAAAGTAATCAACCTCCCATATGTATTCAATCACTCCATAATATGCACTTGATGCAGAAATTGAGTTTTTGTCCTTAGCACACGAAAAATGCATTGCTTCTGCAAACACCAATACACCACTATTCTAAACTGCACTTCTACTGTTCTGAGATTTCGTATGAAATATATAACCATTAATTTCATAACCAGACCATGTTATCACATTTAAACATGGACCACCCACTATCCATTTTAATGTCTCTGATACATCTGATCTACCAAGCAAAGTCTTTTTTAATCCATGACAAATAAGTTTTGTTGTGCTCATTCAAAATCCACATTTCTTTCTTCTTTGGATGACATTGTTTCAACTCATTAATACGCAATGTGTTATATGGTTGAGCATTAGCTATGTTATTCAAGATGTATCATTCTAAATTCTTCATCTGTTCAGCTGATAATGATTTGACTTTCAAGCCTCGAATCCCCTTTCCCTCATTATTAACTCGTTCATGGCGAGATGGATGCAAACCTATGTGTTGCGCCATAGCCAAGTAGCTCATACAAAACTCTGCTACCTCCTCAGAAATATACTTTTCAATAATGGAGGCTTTAGGTCGATATAGATTTTTAACATACCCCTTTAATATTTTCATATACCTTTCAAAAGGATACATCCAACGAAGATATACAGGTCCACAAAGCTTTATTTCTCGAACCAGATAAATCATTAAATGCACCATTATATCAAAAAAAGTTGGAGGAAAATACATTTCCAATTGACAAAGTATAAAAATTGCATCCTTTTCCAAAATTTTAAAAGCATTCACATCAATCTTTTTGTTACAAATTGAATTGAAAAAATAACACAACTTCATTATAGTCTTTCTGACATGAATGGGAAATATTCCACGCAATGAAATTGGTAGAATTTGTTGCATCATGACGTGACAATCATGTGATTTCATACCTATCAACTTCAAGTCCTTTAATGAGACAAAATTTTTTACATTAGAAGAATAACCTTGAGGCACTTTGGTATCATGAAGACACTGACAGAAGCTAATTTTCTCCCTCTTTGATAATGTATGACAAGCCAGGGGAAGAAATGTTCATATTCCTTTAGGAGTGGGAGCTAACTCCAAACGTATTCCCATTGATAGTAAGTCTAATCTTGCATTCAACCCATGTTTAGTCTTTCCTTTAATATCTAACAATGTTCCAATCAAATAATCACAGATATTATTCTCCACGTTCATGAAATCAATATTATGTTTAACTTCATGATACCTACAATATGGTAGATAAAAAAAATTGAACTTTTATTCCAAATATGTCTATCATTACCAGATTTCTGTGTCTTTCCCAATGTCACATCAAGGTTTTTCACCCTCTCAAAATACAGATCAGGGGATAAAGGTTTTGGAGCAGTATAAAATTCTTGTGAGCCATTGAATGCCTTTTTTAGTCTTCTATAAGGGTGTTCCATAGGCAAAAACTTTTGATGACCCATGTATATTGTTTTCCTCCAATGATGCAATTGACAATATGACGTCTGTTGTTCACAAATTGGACATGCTTTATGCCCTTTAACATTGTATCCAGACAAATTTCCATACACTGGGAAGTCATTTATAGTGAACAGAAGCACTGCATGCAGTTGAAAATATTCCATTTTATAAGAATCATACACCCTAATACCATCAACCCATAATAGTTTCAAATCATCAATCAACGGTGACAAGTAAACATCAATATAATTACCGGGTTGCTTTGGACCAGAGATCATTATACTCAACATGACATATTTGCGCTTCATACAAACTTCAGGAGAGAGGTTGTAAATTACCAATAAAACAGGCCATGAACTATGTGTGCTACTAAGGGTTCGGTATGGATTCATTCCATCTGTGAACAACCATAGTCTGAGATTTCTAATTTCATTTCCAAATGTAGAATATTGCGCATCAATTTTCTTTCATTGTGGACAATCATCTGGATGACATATTTTTCCATCACATACCCGCTCTTTAGCAAGCCATCTTAACCTTTTTGCATCATGTGAATTAGCGAATAAACGTTTGAAACGATTAATTATAGGAAGATACCAAAATACCTTTAAAGGGAGCTTTGTAATCTCTACACCAGCCTGTGATTTTTCTTTCACCTTATACCGTGATGTCCCACATTTAGGAAACTCTGACAGAAATTCATATTCCTTCTTAGATATAATGCAGTCATTCGGACATGCATGTATTTTCTTGTATCCCAATCCCATCGGGCATAATATTTTCTTGGCTTTGTAATGTGAATCTGGAAGATCGTTATGTTTTGGAAGAATGTCTTTCATCAATTGTTGTAGCTCTATAAAACTTCTATCACTCTATCCATGTTTCGCCTTCAGGTTAATCAATCTTAACACCGCCGACAAAACCGTAAAATCTGTACAACCAGGATATAATGGTTTTTCAGCATCACCATATAGACGCACAACTGTCAGTTCTATCTCAATTTGTTTTGCTACAATATCGCGAATCATTTCTTCAATTCCATCATAGTTACCATCTTGTGAATCATCATCATCAGTGAAATTCCGTCCAATTTCACCATGCCAAATCCAAGGGCTGTAACTCAGATTAAAACCATGACAAATCAGATGATCTTTTATCTCTCTACTTTTCAGCTTCTTCATATTCAAACATTTCAGGCATGGACAAAAAGAATTGTCAGTACTTGGAACATTTCGTTTTGCAAATTCCAAAAAGGCATCAACACCTTCCTCAAATTCATTGCTCATTCGATGTGCCATAATCCAACTTTGACTCATTATTACCTATAACAAATATCAACAAAAAATATATATTTTTAAGATATGACAAATATATGTTTATATGAAAAAAATCATAATTCGAATGTAAAACAATTTAAAATATAAAAAAAATCTATGGGTATTTAAGAAAATATGCTTGAATATTATTTTTAAAAAAAAATATAGTTAAATATAACAGTTTTAAATTTCATTGAATCAAAGAAAATCATGCTGCCTACATAGTTGATAGAAAATCGGAGAAAATGGAGTAAACCTGAGAATCACCCCCACCCCCAGGACAACCCCCAAAACCCTCTGGGCAGGCCCCCACCCCCTTGGACAGCCCCCCACACCCACCCACCCCCTTGGACCACCCCTGGACACCCCAACCCTCCAGACATCCCCCACCCCTCTAGACAACACCCCCACCCCTCCTGGACACCACCCCCACCCCTACCCCTTGAACACCCCCCCTGGACACCCCCAACACTCTGGACAGACCCCCACCCCCGTGGACAGCCACTCACACCCACCCACCCCCTTGGGCACCCCCCCGGACACCAACTGTTTCCACATCATTGATATAACATATTTTTTTTAAAAAAACGTGACATTATTAAAAACGTTTCACGAAATATGATGAAGAGTCCAATCATATTTCTTATGAAATTTTTCTTACTATAAAGGGTCTTAGTATTGGATAGAATAATAAATAAAGTGGCATAAAACAGCAATATAATCCTAAAAAATGCATATAATCCAGCTTAAATATTTGAATAAATATTTTTGTAATCAACCATCAAATCCAAAAGGTGTATGAGAGAACAATTAGAGAAAAACTGGCAATGAGAGATCATAGTCATTGAGGGGGGATGGTGTCAAAGGAAACAAAAAATCAAAGGAACTGAGACCACTTTATGAAGTAATCCATGAAAAATAAAAACCTACATCAAATATAATTGTGAAACATCAAAAAAAACAAATACCCATTTAAAATAGAATCTAGTATCTTGATTCAGAAACTCTAAAAAATAAATAAATCACAATCTCATTGATTGAATCCTGAATTTCTAAAATAGAACAATACACTTGTTTCACTTTGGTTGGTGGTGCAATTATTTGTTTTATTCGATCATCAATTAGTTTTGAGACATAAAAACAAAAAATCTTGTGAAATACATATAAGTAACATTCATTATTCAAGTTCACATTCTTTTTGTAAAATTACCCATGTCTATATTTTCATTAATAAAAAACATTATCATTATTCTCAACTAAAATCATGAAAATTGTGATATTACCATTTTTATAAACAAATATTAATGATGTTATGATAGAGTTTATCATAACTAATAATATAAAAAATGGTATACTTATCTATAGTAGAGTCCTATAAGTCAAAATGGATGCACGATATTTCTGTGACATTTAGATTTTTTAAAGGGATATAATGATGTTTAATACTTCCCAGAAGGGTGAAATTATAAGGGAGTTTAGTGTCTTCTAAAAATACAAAGTGGGTAAAAGTGAATTTGTTTCCATTAAAGAAAACAAATGGTTTATCATAGATTTATTAGACTCTATGAGGGTGAATGATAAATATTTATTTTATTATGTTCCATTATAACTCATGTGTAAATATTTATTTTAGTTCAATTAATGAATGATAAATGGTTTACATTAATGGTTTTTGTTTTCTAAAAAAATGACATCTCCAATATGGATGATTGATTCCTATTCTATGATAAGACACTCAACAAGGATGATTCACTATATATGATGATAATTTCTTTTAATTCTCTAATCACAAAAACATTATTGGTTATCCAACTACAAAATTGTTAGATGAACCTGAGCGTTAAATGAAATATAGGATAAAAGGAATGGATGAATCAACCATACCTCAAATTTCTTTTTGATAATAAAATTCAAACCGGTCAAATCAGGAAATATTCCAAATCTTTCCTTAATCACGCCATAGTCCTTTAATAAATAACCCCAAATATGTTTCCAACATAGGAGGATTTTGAGTCATTAAATACAAGGTAATATATCGAAATTTGTTTTATAAAGAAATACAAAAAAAAGACACTCAAGATAAAAATGAATGTCCGGTGCCAACGATATTAAAAAAGATGTAATAGGGTTCGAAATGGAAGAATCTAACCTAGTTTGAACAAAAAAATCACAAAACATAAAAATAGACTATCCGAAAAAAAAACGAACGAAATAAATTCATGGAAGGCTTACTTGAGTGTTGTGAGTTGAGATGATAGATCCGAGGAGAGTAAAGATGATAAACGATGAAGTCAAAATGAGTTTAACGCAGGTCGATCGATGAGCCGATTAGGGTTTACCGCGCGAGAGAGACGAGCCGGCGGACTGTTGATCGAAAAATCGTAAATGACAGTCCACGAGGCATTAATTTTTTAAATGTTTTATAATGTCGGTTATATAATATCTGACGTTATAAACTATTTTTTAATTTTATAATGTTGGTTATTTTAAAACCGATGTAAAAAACCCCCCGCACTTTGGTTTTTTACGTCGGTTATAAAATAACCGACGTAAAAAACTCGTAGATATCTCGTTTTTTAGGTCGGTTATAAAATAACCAACGTAAAAAATGCCTAGATAACTCGTTTTTTACATCGGTTATCAAATAATTGACGTAAAAAACCCCCGCTCTTAGATTTTTAAAATCTGTTAATTTATTACCGACGTAAAAACCAAACACGCGCGATTTGTAACATTGGTTATTAAAATAACCGATGTTAAAAAGCTACGCAATGCATTTTTATGTCCGTTATAAAATAACCGACGTAAAAAACCACGTTTCACAGATTCTCACGTCGGTTATATATAACCGACGTAAAAAATGGTGACATAAATAACGTTTTCTGCACTAGTGTATAAGCCACAACCATAAATAACCTCAATAATATCCCTCAAAAATCCATAATAATAACCTGCACCAACAAAAGAACAACCAACACCACTATTTTGTGTGGCTCGATTCATGTCAACATCACTAATACGGAATTGGAATCTGTTAGCAACCAAAGACTTATAGTGACGAGCTGTAATAAATGGTCCATCTGCTAGTTGGTTGAGTTCTTCGATCACAGTATGGGTACAAAAATCACGTATCTTTTGAATATACAAATTTCACATAGTTCAATGGATAAAGGATTGTGAAAATACAACTAATTGCACTATAAAAATATTAAAGCAATGATTTATACATACATGAGTCTTGGACCACTCATGAAATGTGTTGAAATGATGTTTTTGGATTTGATAGTTAGTTTCACAGGGCCTTTCACATTTCAACTCAGCGATATGTATCCTAAATAACAACACAATAAAAGGTAATTAATAAAATAAATATAGAAATAGAAGACACATAAACTATGAAACTTACTGTATCAATGGAATAACTGATGGAGTGTTGAACAACACATATCAATGATCTTGAACCCACTCATCGTTGTGCATATCAAACGTTATTCCTTCTCCAATTGGACCCTTGTCATTTTGGGAGGGTTTATCTATCTTTGTTTAAACCTCATAAATATATGAAGTACAGAAATTAGTACACAAATACATTAAATATTACTTAGCAATTGAAGCTTCTGGACGAGCTTTGTTGTGGACATACCGTTTCAATGTATTTAAGTATCACTCTATTGGATAAATCCACCTAAATTTCATGGGACCGCCAACAATGACTTCATTAGTTAAATTCACATTCAAGTGAACCATAGCATCAAAAAAAGACGGCAGGAATAGTTTCTCTAGGTGACATAGTTCAAGTACAATATTATATTGCTACTTTTTCAAATCACTCATGCGGTGATTTATTGAATAGCGCTCTCTGAAAAAATTAGAAACTTTAACCAACAGCTTAGTAACCTGGGTAGGTAAGAAATCACAAATTGCTATAGGAATTAACTGTTGAAGTATAATATGATTATCATGACCTTTCAACCTCTGTAATGTCAGTCTCGTCATATTGACACACTTGGAAATATTAATGAAATAACCATATGGAACCTTAATGGTCTTCAAAATTGATAGAAATGTTTGTTTCTCTTTTTTACTCATTGTGTACTATGCAACATGCATGTATGTCCGATTACCTTCACCCAGTTATAAATTTAAACGTTTTCTCAATCCCATTTCTTGCAAATCACATCGAGCATTAGCACTATCCTTTGATTTCCCCTTGTTTCCTAAAATGGTGCCACTATATTATCACATACATTCTTTTAAATGTACATCACAACCAAATTATGTCTAAAAATATTATATTTCTAATAAGGCAATTAAAAAAAACCCCATTTCTTCCGATTATGATTGTGTTGTCAATTTGTGGCAGGAATAGAAGGCAATGTAGGAGCCAATAAATTGTGAAAATCATACATTGTACGGATGTTATCTTGATCTAGTTGTTCAAAAATTTGAACCCCAAATAGTATTTGTGGTGATGGGTCATACTCTCTATTCCCATCAAACGACACATGGTCTTTTCTGAACCAGTGCAATGGAGGAAGAAAGCGTCTGTGACCAAGATATGCCCACTTTATATAGTGTTTAATCCATATAGATTTATTAATCTTATAACAAAAAGGGCAGGTGAATTCTCATTTTTATTCCAACATGATAAGCTAGCATATGTTGGGAAATCATTAATTATCCCTAACAAAGCAGCCCAGAGTCTCAAAATTTCATTAGCTGCCAAGTCAAAATTCATTCCACCATCGAGCCAAAATTCTTGCAGCTCATCAATCAAAGGTTGCATATAAACATCAATTTTATCACCAGGTCCTCTCGGTCCATCAATTAGAATCGACAGTAACAAAAATGGTTGTTTTATACATACCCATGGGGGAAGGTTGTATGGAACCAACACCATTGGCCATGTACTATGTGTTTCACCAACCATGGACTTAAATGGGTTAAAACCATCTTCTACCAAACCCATTCGAACATTATGGTCATCCTAAGAAATGTTTGGGTGTCTTTGATCAAACTCTTTCCATGCCAAAGAATCTGTTGGGTGAGTTAATTTATAAACCTCTTTGTTTCTCTTTGAATTCCAAGTCATCAATTTAGCAATTTTAGTTGAAATTAAGAATCTCTCCAGTCTCGGTTTCAGTGTAAAATAACACATCTTCTTAGCGAAAACTTATTTTCATTTATTCAAGACTCTACCAGGAAGAATCAGTCTACCTTGATTAATCTCATTGGCCTTACACCAGGATGTATAGAAAATAGTACTATTATTTAATTATGAATTCTCTTTTTTGAACAACATAAAATTATTGCAGCACACATCAATGGTATCATATGTAAAACCAAGATCACTATTCAACTTGGGAGCTTGATAGAATGAATTTGGAATCTTCACCCCAGCAAGGAGTACCTTCTTTAGTAATACCAAAAACATATCGTGTAACACCCCAATATTTCATAGTACGTTATTTCTTCAAAGTAATTCAATAACTTTCACTACACGCAACACCGAGTTCTAGCGCACCATGACTTACCAAACAAGCCGTTCAAAAGCGGTTATGAATAGTATTAACTAAATTTTGAACTTTATATAATCCTTATAATTTTAGAATCCATATTATAAGTTTCTTAGACATAATTTAAGAACAAATACATTTTTTTAGATAAAAGATGTATTTTTGAAAAAATACAATTTTACCGCCTTTTAATGGAGAAGCCTTTACAAATACAATATTTGAAACTTTTATATATTAAATTTGACAAAATAAACTTATTCTTTATAATGAAGACATAATAATTTAGTTTCAATAAATTTTTGGTGTTTTTCTGATAACTTTCATATTTGGGTGAATAGTGAAAAATATTATATTTTAACTGAAAACAAATTTTTTAATCAAAATAATTTATATTGTTAAATTATAAATTTTAATGGTATGGAAGTATAAATAGATTATATTTTTACCATTTATTCTAATGATGGTCATTTTAAGTAATTTCACTTTGAAATTGGACATAAACAAGTGTCAAACTTTTGATAGTTATTAAAAATACGCCTTTTGGTTTTAATAGCGGGAATTAATTTTAAATAAATAAATGCAACTTTTATGTTTTGAATTTGGAAAAATAGACTTCATTTTTGAATTCAAAATATCAAAATTATCTTAGGGTGAAATTTTTGTACTTTTCTGATAACTTTCATATTTTGATGAATAGTGAAAATTACTAAATTTTAATTTAAAACAACTTTTTTAATCGAAATAATTAATAGTGGTAAATTATGCATTTGAGTAATTTTAAATTATAATTAGATTATAATTTTACCATTTAATCCAATTTTGGTCGTTGGACATAATTTCATATTTAAACTGGACATAAGAAAGTGTCAATCTTTTGATAGTTATTATTTGTCAAAAAATAAACTTTTTGTTTTGACAACGGGGATTAATTTTAAATTAATTTCCACCACTTATGTGTTTTGAATTTGGAAGAATGCATTCCATTTTTGGAATTAGGATATCCAAATTGTGAAAATAGGTAACTCTTATTTTTAGAAATGTTGAATAATTATTTCGGTAAATATTTTATTTACCATGGTTAAAGGTTAAATCCAGTAAATAAGGGTAAAAAAATAATATTATAATAATATTAATTTACCCTAAAACGTGTCCTAACCCTATTTGTTAATAAATTTCAGACCATGGGCATCTTTGGGTCAATTTTGGGACCCCATGGAGCCACTTGTAGGTGATAAGGACACTTTATATTAATTAAGTTAAAGTAAATACAAAAATGACATAAGCATAAATCTTTTAGAAAAACTTTTTTTACATAGGGTTATATATGTTATATTTTCGACTATAAATATTAATTATAAATCTAAAAATATTTCCTACATAATGGTATTTTATATATAATTTTTAAAAATTGGATAATTAAAATTATTTATGACACAATAATGATGCAGTATTTTCCTCATTAATGAAAGAATCAAATAATTAGTATTATAAATGATAAAATAAATATAATTTGAAAGTTTTTATTTCATCAACCAATATTATTGGTTAATATGACATGTTATGATTGCTTAAATGAATTTGTTTTGAATTAATAAAGTTTCTAAGAATTTAACAAAAATCAATTATTAAATATTTTCAAAATTGACGTAAATGAGTTTTTAAAATAAATATTATATTATTAATTGATATTATATTCCTACAAATCTAAGGTTGGGCCAAAGGACTTATATTATGATATCTATGTCATTAATGAACCACTTGGGGTTATCTTGTCAGTTTATAGTATGTTTATTAACCATATAATATAAAAATACAAAGAGACATGGTAAATGTCAAACTAATTAACTATGAGTTAAAACTAAAAGATAAAGTTAATATAATGACCCATACCTGTCTAAAATATATTGGTTGAAAGTATTCAACCCATCCCCACCTTAGACTTTGAATAATCTACTTTGGAGCCATTATAAACCGAATATAAATTTATTATAAATTAATACTTTAAGTTTTTCTTAAAGAGCCCCTCCTCCCCTTTATAAAAGGACACCACTTCTAACCAATTCATCACACCTTCAAAGCATTTTGGTTCGGCCAAACCCTGCCCAAATATTCTCTAAACTTCTCTCAATTTAACCTAGATTCCTTAGTTTGATCAGAAATCCAACCTAAAGATCCATTTTGATCAAATCAAAAGGAAGAACCCGAAGAAGAGGAGGTTAACCTACCCTCAACCAAGGAAAAGTACAAGGTAAGGGTTAATTCCTCAATCTCATTATTATCCGAGATTTTTTATGTGTAAGTATATACTGGGAAATTTTTATCATCCATTTCCATTTTTCATAAAAATGATTTCAAAATGAATATTTTAAGGATTTGGGAAAGGTACTCTATATCAAGATCCGAATTTTAAATGTTTTAAAGATTTATCTTTCTAAATCATTTTAATTGATGTCCATGTTTTCAAATGATTTTAAGGATTTATTTATATGGACATGAAATTTTTGAAATGATATTTCTTTTCAAAAGTTTCAAAGTGGTATAGGACACTTTCATTAAAAAAATCTCTATTAAAATACTTCCTTTATAAATGTGTGACTTTTCAATGATTTCAAAAAAAGAGATATTTCTCTCAAATAGTTTTGATTTCATATATGTCAACATATTTCGATTGATTTTAAGCTTATTTGAAGTTGATTTATTATGATACAAAACTTCCATACTATATTGACAGTTTTGTGATATGTTTGACTGTGGATGTGTTATTTTTATTCCATTCATGGTTTATGGAGAAAGTATTGACATTTGCTATGCTAGTTTTAATAAAAATGTTTATGTTATGTTCAAACCTGTTCATATGAGGAATGAATTGGACTTAGTAAGTGATAGGTGGATCCCGATATATCTCCTTGATGCATCGGTAGGTCTCATGAGAAAAAATAGTGTCTTGGCACGAGGCCTTGACAAAATCTTATTTTTAGTCTTGGCACGAGGCCTTGGCTACGTGGTTATGATAGTCTGGCATTATGCATTCCATCATTATGGAAGTGGTTATTGATATTGAATGTGATTATTCGACTAGTAGAATATCCATGTGAATAAGTAAATGACATTATTTCATTTTATCTTTTCCATATTATGTTTAAGTTCAAGTTTTAAAGGCTTTTGTTTTAGTTATACATTGACTTAAATGTTTATGTTTATTTATGAAAGTTTTCGCTATATTGTAATCCTTACTGAGCATATGAGTTCATCCCTTTCAGTGTTTTAATTTTTCCCAGGATGTGAAGAATTATTTTATTAATGACCTATAGGGAATGTATGGTTGGATATGATGAAAAGATGTTGTTGTAGTTGTTTTTTGCATTATGATGTAATGTAAACTTTATGAATGTATCTAGTGATTCCAAGGATACTAAACTAATCGGTCTTTAGAGACTTGATCTTTTGTGATCATGCCAATGTTATGTAATAATGCACCGACTCTGGGTAACTGGGGTGGGGCATTATAATTGGTATCATAGAAAGTTTAGTACAAACCTTGTAAGCTAGATTTAGATAAACTCTGATTAGAGCACATAGCCCTAAGATAGACTTTGAGGATTGGTATAAAATAACTTCCTAGAATATTGGTATTGTAGAGATTTTATGAGTTTTCTGAGCAATACATCCCTATCTGGATACGAGCAGGTAGAGGCGGCTCTGGCACAGATATACCTAGGGGTAAAACCCTAAAACACCGCTTTGAGCTAGACTCGAACGGGAATTGGTGCACAACAATGGGCCTTACTGCACTCTTGGTTACGACACTCCCGGGGGATATGCTTAGGATAATTCTAATTTTATTTACAAACCATTATGAAGGGTTTATGAGTATATACTCCCTCAAAGAAGACATTTTATGATTATGGATTATATCCATAAACTGTTTAATTTATGTTAAGTGTTTTACAAGTTTGGGATTAGGTATTGCTATTCATAAACTAATCTAGTGTATGCCATTGCTTAGAAATGGTTCCCAGTAGAAGGAATGAGAACTCCAGTAATACGCATGATCCAAAGTGTAAGAAGGATCATATCTTTCATGTTCTTAAGACATAATTTAGAAGGGAAATAGCCTCCAATGTATTATCATCATATAAAGAAATAGTATCATGTGTTGATAAGATAAGTAAATAGTTCTCGGAGTCCTATGGATTTGAAGGGAAGCCAGAGAAGAAAAGGATGGTAGGGAGAAAGACAGATAAAGGGAAGAAGGTAAAGAAGGATTTTCCCATATGTGATAACTGTGGATAGAGTCACCTTGGAAAATGATTGAATGGAATGGGAGTATGATATAAGAGTGGAGAAAAAGGACACCACATTCGTGATTGTGAGGGTAAGAAAAAGGTTTCAAATGTACAATGCTTCATCTGCAAGGAGTGGGGACACTACGCGAATCAATGTTCAAATCATCAGAGTATTCCCCAAATGATGCTATTGGATAATAATAAAGTTATGATACTACCACATATGAAGAGTAATGACTAGTGTTATTATGTTTTTATTAATGAATTATTCCATTTGAGTGTTGTATCAATGATGTACTGGTTATATGAATTATGAAGATAAATAAGGATTGTACTGCAGTACTATTTCAATAAGGATTTGAGATTATATGGTACTATAAAAAGTGAGTGAACAGCAAGTTAATTTTTTTTTGAAAATACATGGTTGAAGAAAAGGTAATCCTTAATATGGTTGTGATACTGAGGTAGTAATTTTGGAATAAGAGATGGTTGATTTGGATAAATTATATTGGATATTCTTGACTACCTTGGAACTGATTAATGGTTTGTTTATTTCATCATTGTTGGAATATTCAAAGTTTTTGGATATAAGGAGTATATCCAGTATTCTATAAGTAATAAGGGATCATGAATGTAATCAATAAGGTTTTATGGTAATTCAGGATGTTACCATGTTTTAAAATAATACATGATGAAGGTGTTCACATGTTATTACATGGAAAAAAGGATCGTCATTGTTCTTACCTACCTTATAAATTTTGGACTGTGAGTTGGATAGAAGTATTTTGGATAAGTCTAGTTTGTGATTATTTTTGGATTTCCATAAAAAGGACAACCCGAAGGTCGAGCGGCAACCCGTCACGTCCGACAAGGCTGTGAAACTTGAACCCACAACCGAAGGGCGACAAAGGTGTATCACCTACCACTGACCCACGTGATGTCCTGGATTGAATAATGTAGTTTTTTAATGGTTCTTCTAGATGAATTATAAATTCATTTTTTGAACCCTATACGAATAGGATAAATAGAATGTTATTTTTATGTTCTATTATCTTTTAGAGTGAAAAATGAGTTTGTGGTAGAACTTAGTTAAAGTATGGGACTCTACTTGTCAAGTATATATTTTTCTTCTTCTCTTATTCAATGAAGAAATTAATTCTTATACTTTAGTGAAGGGGATCTTAAAACAAAAAAAATGTGTAATCTCAATACCATATGTTTTGTTGAACCGATGGTATTTTAAATCGTCATAGATTGATGAATTTAAGGCCCTCAATTTTACAATTGTTTTTGATTGATGACCTCAATCACTACCTATAAATATTTATGTTTTTCTCCAATTATATGTCTCTAATTTCCACCAATGTTCTCTTAATTGAGATCATAATTTGGTGGTGACCCTTTCATTTCCCTTTTCCTCATATTAAGACTAAATTTTACTAACTTAATTTTCGATGTGGGTTTTCCCAAAGGTATTTTCTATTTTCAAACTTTTATTTTCGAAAAATATTTTGAAATTGCAAGGACCCAATTTATTGAATGAGGGAAGAATTTAACATCCCAATATTTCATAGTACGTTATTTCTTCAAAGTAATTCAATAACTTTCACTACACGCAACACGGAGTCCTAGCGCACCATGACTTACCAAACAAGCCGTTCAAAAGCAGTTATGAATAGTGTTAACTGAATTTTGAACTTTATATAATCCTTATAATTTTAGAATCCATATTACGAGTTTCTTAGACATAATGTAAGAACAAGTACATTTTTTTAGATAAAAGAAGTATTTTTCAAAAAATGCAATTTTACCGCCTTTTAATGGCGAAGCCTTTTTAAATCCAATATTTGAAACATTTATATATTCAATTTGACAAAATAAACTTCTTCTTTAGAATTGGGACATAATAATTTAGTTTCAATAAAGTTTTGGTGTTTTTCTGATAACTTTCATATTTGGGTGAATAGCGAAAAATACTATATTTTAACTGAAAACAACTTTTTTAATCAAAATAATTTACATTGTTAAAGTATACATTTTAATGGTATGTAAGTATAAATAGATTATATTTTTACCATTTAATCCAATGATGTTCATTTTATGTAATTTCACTTGGAAATTGGACATAAACAAGGGTCAAACTTTTGATGGTTATTAAAAATACGCCTTTTGGTTTTTATAGCGGGAATTAATTTTAAATTAATAAATTCAACTTTTATGTTTTGAATTTGGTAAAATAGACTTCATTTTTTGATTCTGAATATAGAAATTATCTTAGGGTGAAATTTTGGTACTTTTCTGATAACTTTCATATTTTGATGAATAGTGAAGATTACTAAATTTTAATTAAAAACAACTTTTTTAATCGAAATAATTAATGGTGATAAATTATGAATTTGAGTGATTTTAAAGTATAATTAGATTATAATTTTACCATTTAATACAATTTTGGTCATTGGAAATAATTTCCTATTCAAACTGGACATAAGAAATTGTCAATCATTTGATAGTTATTATTTGTTAAAAACACGCTTTTTGTTTCAACAAGAGGAATTAATTTTAAATTAATTTCTGCCACTTATGTGTTTTGAATTTCGAAAAATGGATTACATATTTGGAATCAGGATGTCAAAATTGTGAAAATAGGTAACTCTTATTTTTAGACATTTTGAATAATTACTTCGGTAAATATTTTATTTACCATGGTTAAAGGGTAAATCTGGTAAATAAGGGTAAACAAATAATATTATAATAATATTAATTTACCCTAAAATGTGTCCTAACCCTATTGGTTGATACATGTCCGATCATGGGAATATTTGGGTCGATTTTGGGACCCCATGGAGCCACTTGTAGGTGATAAGGACACTTTATATTAATTAAGTTAAAGTAAATACAAAAATGACATAAGCATATATCTTTTAGAAAAACAATTTTTATATAAGGTTATATATGTTATATTTTCTACTATAAATATTCATTCGAAATATAAAAATATTTTCTACATAATGGTATTTTATATATAATTTTTAGACATTTAATAATTTAATTTATTTATGACACAATAATGATGCAGTATTTTCCTCATTAATGAAAGAATCAAATAATTAGTATTATAAATGTTAAAATAAATATAATTTGAAAGTTTTGATTTCATCAATGAATTTTATTGGTTAATATGACATTATATTATTTCTTAAATGAATTTGGTTCGAATTAATAAAGTTGGCAAGACTTTAACAAAAGTCAATTATTAAATATTGTCAAAATTGACATAAATGAGTTTTTAAAATAAATATTATATTATTAATTGATATTATATTCACAAAAATATAAGGTTTGGGAAAATGACTTATATGATTATAGGTATGTCATTAATGAACCACTTGGGGTTCTCGTGGCAGTTTATAGAATGTTTATTAACCATATAATATAAAAATACAAAGAGACATGGTAACTGTCAAACTAATTAACTAAGAGTTAAAACTAAAAGATAAGGTTAATATAATGACCCAAACCTGTCTAAAATATATTGGTTGAAAGGTTGTCAACTCATCCCCTCCTTAGAATTTGAAAAATCCACTTTGGATCCATTATAAACCAAATATTAATTTATTATAAATTAATACTTTAAGTTTTTCCTAAAGAGCCCCTCCCCCCCCTTATAAAAGGACAACAATTATAACCAATTCTTCACACCTTCAAAGCCTTTTGGTTCGTCCAACCCCTACCCAAATATTCTATTAATTTCCCCCACATCATCCTATAGGCCTTAGTTTGATCAGAAATCCAACCTAACGATCCCTTTTGATCAAATCAAAAGGAAGAACCCGAAGAAGAGGAGGTTAACCTACCCTCTACCAAGGAAAAGTACAATGGTAGGGTTAATTCCTTAATCTCATTATTATTCGAGATTGTTTATGTGTAAGTATCTACTGGGATATTTTTATCATTCATTTCCATTTTTCATAAAAATTATTTCAAAATGAATATTTTAAGGATTTGTGAAAGGTACTCTTTATCAAGATCAGAATTTTAAATGTTTTAAAGATTTATCTTTCTAAATAATTTTAATTAATGTCCATGTTTTCAAAATGATTTTAAGGATTTATTTATATGGAAATGAATGTTTTGAAATGATATTTCTTTTCAAAAGTTTCAAAGTGGTATGAGACACTTTAATTCAAAAAACTCTTTTAAAATACTTCTTTTATAAATGTGTGACTTTTCAATGATTTCAAAAAAAGAGATATTTCTCTCAAATAGTTTTGATTTCATCTATGTCAACACTATTTGATGGATTTTAAGATTCTTTGAAGTTGATTTATTATGATACAAAAATTCCATATTGTATTGACGGTTTTGTGATATGTTTGACTGTGGATGTGTTATTTTTATACCATTCATGGTTTATGGAGAAAGTATTGACATTTCGTATGCTAGTTTTAATACAAATGTTTATGTTATGTTTAAACCTATTCATATGAGGAATGTATTGGACTTAGTAAGTGACGGGTGGATCCCTCTATAGCTCCTCGATTCATCGGTAGGTCTCATGAGACAAACTAGTGTCTTGGCACGAGGCCTTGACAAAATCTTATTTGTAGTTTTGGCACGAGGCCTTGGCTACGTGGTTATGATAGTATGGAATTATGCATTCCATCATTATGAAAGTGATTATTGATATTGAATGTGATTATTTGACTAGTAGAATATCCATGTGAATAAGTAAATGACATTATTTTGTTTTATCTTTTCCATATTATGCTGAAGTTCAAGTTTTAAAGGCTTTTGTTTTAGTTATACATTGCCTTAAATGTTTATGTTTATTTATGAAAGTTTCCGCTATATTGTTATCCTTACTGATCATCTGATATCACCCCTTTCAATGTTTTAATTTTTCCTAGGATGTGAAGAAGTATTTTATGAATGACCTTTAGGGAATGTATGAAGGGATATGAAGACACAATGTTGTTGTAGTTGTTTTTACTTTATGATGTAATGTAAACTTTATGAATGTATCTAGTGATTTCAAGGCTACTAAACTAATCAGTCTTTCGAGACTTTATCTTTTGTGATCAAGCCAATGTTATGTAATAATGCACCGACTCTGGGTAACTGGGGTCAGGGCATTACATATCGAATGAGGTGTCTGACCACTCGTTCAAGGCCTTAAGGGGTAACAATTCAACTAGGAATGAAAATTTACTAAATTTAGTGCATCCATGATATAATTCTGTATGCACATCTTCAAGAATCTCAAATAATTTTAATGATTCTTTATCTACAGTAGAATGAGGATTACTCGATCCAACGTCGTCATTTACGACATTACTGTCTTCAGGTTGAAACTGACGAATCATATCATGGAGCATTATCTTGATCAGATCAACTGTTATTGAATCAACATCTATATGAATATTTTTTGATTGATGACATGAAATATAATCTTCTCCATGATGTGTCCATGTAATATAGTTTTTCAAAAACCCATTCAAAAACAGATGTTCTCTAACACTATCTCTTTTTAAGAGATATCTATTTTCCCATATTCCTCATGGACAACTAATCAAATCACTTGGAAATCCATTGGTGAAATCCATAAATCGCTTAATGCCCTCATAATATTCAGAAGAAAACCTATCTCCCATATTAGTTCAGCTCTTATCTATATTTGTATTTAATAGAAATCAAATAATTGAACTACCTTATTTAAATTCAAAAAAAAAACTCATTTCATTAAAACATAAAAACCAATGAGTTAAAAGCTATTTTTAAGGGAAAAAAACCTATCTTGAAGGTTCGGTCATGAATAAAAAAATATTCCCTCTAAGAGGTCACTCTAGGAAATACAATTTTCATAAATAACCTGCACAATAGATTGCACAATTCAAAAAATAACTTACCTGCAGAGGACTCAACCACGAGTAATGGGGTGCGACTCGATTGTGGATCCATGAAGGTGCATTGGCTTGACGACAGGGGTTAAATGACCGGACTCAAAAGGGGTGGAACTGTTGGATGAAGCACGAGAGTGGTTCAAAAAGTCAACTAAAGAAGTAAAAAATACACATTATAATATAAAAAAATAATTATTTATGGTGAAATATAGGTATATAAAAAAAGTGTTATATTGTTAAGAGGTTCTTTAAGGAACAATAGAAGTGGATGTAGTCATGTAGAGATCAATACTCTTAATCTGTTTTATGTATATTATTTCTAGTATAAATTTTATATACACTAAGGAAAATATAAATAACTAGGTATGTGAAGGAATGTTATAATGGAGGTTGAAAATTGTGTGCTAAAAAAACTAAGGAGTCATAGAGTAAGATAAAAATAAAAAATAGGTTTTCATATTTGATAGATTAGGATGATCTATCACATATTGAAGAGGACCAAATATTTTAGCAATGAATGGATGTGATAAAAAAAAGGATTAGATCAAAGTGAAAAGGATTGGAAAGTCTATAGCTACGAATATTGTTTTGATATTAGTTTATTATGGAATATTTTCAATTCATGTCAATATATTGATCAGAAAAAATATCTTATAAGATGATTAAATATGACTCGAAAAGAGTCCTAAAGTTATAAAATGATAAATTTTTGGATATTATTAACCTTATAATTGAAAAATTGGGATAAAATACAACTCACCGGAGGGGTGCAGCGGGGCCGGGAGGGAACGATTGCGGGACTATCAAGGGCGGAGGTGGGGGGTAGGGTTCGCCGGGGTGTCTAAGAGTGATGGGGGATGGGGGGGGGGGTAGTGTGGAGGTAAGGGGGTGGGGGTCACTAGTGTAACACCCCAAGATTCCACGATACGCTTCACTTTGAATAATAGAGTAGCATGTGTTGTATGCAACTTCGAGTTCTAACACACCACAACCAATCAAACTAGCCCTTATGAATAGTAATACCCACTTTTTAAAATTTTATAAATTTTATCTTTAAAAATGGACTTAATTTTTGGATTCAGAATATAGAAATTAGCTTAGGGTTAATTTTTGGTATTTTTCTGAAAACTTTCAATTTTTCATGAATAGTGAAAAATACTGAGTTATAGTTTAAAAACCGAATTTTTATTTAAATAATTATTTATTTTATTGAAATTTATTATAGGTCAAAATAGATATAGAATACCTATATAATTTCAATGTAATTCATTGGAGTCAGTTTATAATAATTTTAGATATATAAAAATTTTATTGAACTTTTCATCGTCTTTTACCCACCTCCTAGGAGAATTTGCAAATTCACATAAAACTTAATTTTACCGCTTCTGTGAGTGGAATTTCAAAAATCCAAGAGACACGGTTGATATCAGTAAATAAAATGTGGTTTAATAAGATGAAAATAATTTTTGGTAAATAGTAACTTTTTACTTTTATTTACCACAGTTAAATGTAAATAGGGAAATTAAGGGTAAAAATGATATTATTATTACCCTAACACAAGTCCTAATTATATTAGATAAGTTTAATTAGAAAAAAAAACCTTAAGAATAAAATATGAACCTCTTTGGTCCACTTGGATTAGATTAGTACATTTATCATTATTTAATTCAAAGAAGAGTTAAAAGTGTTAAATTCAAAGTTTAATAACTAAACCATTTTTAATATAGGGTTACACATAAGATAAATTCTACTATAAATATTCATTAGAAATATAAAAAGATATACTACATAATGGTATTTTATTTATATTTTTTAGACATTAAATAAGTTAATTTATTTATGACACAATGATGATGAAGTAATTACCTAATTAATGAAATATTAAAATAATTGATATTATAAATATCCAAATAAATTCAATTTGAGACATTTTATGAATTACACTAATTTTATAGGTTAATATGACTTTTTAGGGTTTGTTAGATGATTTTTTTTCGAATTAATAATGTTGTTATGAATTTAGCAAAAAAAAAAACAAAATAGTGTCAAAATTGACATAAAAGGGTTATTAAAACAAATATTATATTATTAATTGATATTATATTCCTAAAAATATAAGGTTTAGTCAAAGGACTTATATAATGATAGGTGTATCATTAATGAACCACTTGAGGTTCAGTTGAAAGTATATATCATTTTTATTAACCATATAATATTAAAATACAAATAGACATGGTAAATGTCAAACTATTTAACTAAGAGTTAAATCTAAAAGATAAAGTTAATATAGTGACAAAAACCTGTCTAAAACCTATTGGTTGAGTGGTTTGAAACCCATCCCCACATTAGACTTTAAATAATTCATTTTTGATCCATTAGAAACCGAAAATTATTTTATTATAAAATAATATTTATAGCTTTTCCTAAGGTGCCCCTCACCCCTCTTATAAAAGGGCACTCCCCCTTCCCTCAAATTAACACCTTCAAATCCATTTGGTTCGGCCAAAACCTGATCAAATACCTTATCATATGTCCCCCCTTCATCCTAGAGGCCTTCCTTTAGTCACAAATCCAACCTAAGGAGTCCTTTTGATCAAATCAAAAGGAAGAACCCGGAGAAGAGGTAAATATTTCATCACCTCTTTCAAGATCCTTTCTTCTTCCACTTACTATTTCTTTGTTGTTTCCATTATAAAATAATAAATCCAGTTTTTTATATATACTGTGATGTTATTATGAATAAGGTACAACCATATTCATTATTCTATCAATCCTTTGAATGACATACCACCGTACGTGCATACGTACAGATTACCATCTCCACGTCGTGGTGTAATTGTTATTCAATACATTATTATTTGGTTGGGTATAATAATGATGTGTAATTGATGTAAATAATAAATATAACATTACAATGATTATTTATATATGATATACCATCAAATTATATATTATTTTAATATCGAAAGAATGATATTGTCGCTCGTGCGTACGTACAGATTACCATCTCCATGAACGCGATGAGATTCATTCCCCATCGTATCCATTCAAGAATAATTTTCATTTTATGATTAAATATAATTTTTAAATACTTGATATCATTATGGATATGAATAATATACATCCCATCCATAAAAAATATGACTCACATAACAAATAATGTAAAGGAAAACGAATCTTTTAACAACCGAAACAACGATAATACTAAGATATTATTAACAAAGCAATGTTAAAAGATCATATATGATATAATATTAATGTATATGATTGTTATATAATTTAATAACAATTATTTCACCATTATACATGAGGTTAACCTAACCTAGACCAAGGAAAAGTACAAGGTAATGGTTAATTTCACAATCTCATTATTATCCGAGGTTGTTTTTTACGTAAGTATCTATTGAGACCTCTTTATCATCCACATCCATGTTTCATAAAAATGTATTTCAAAACATTATTACTATTTTATAGAATATGGGTTAAATTCATTTATACCTTTGTTTGAATTTTTATAATATGTTTATAAAGGAATATTTCCGTCCTTTTCTAAACAAGGTCCTTTATATCATTTTTGACAAAATTAAGGTAAGAATGTATTTTTTTAACTTATACGGCTGGTGAGGCTATTTTCCACCGTTATGAAATCATCAAATCTTCTATTAAAATCTTATAAGAATATTTTTAAGATAAATGTTTTCTTAAATGATTTCAAAATGGAAAGAGATATTTCTCTAAAAACGGTTTTGATTTCATCTATGTCAACATCCTTTGATGGATTTTAAGCTTATTTGAAGTTGATTTATTATGATACAAAACTTTCATATTGTATTGAAGGTTTTGTGATATGTTTGAATGTGGATGTGTTATTTTTACACCATTCATGGTTTATGGATAAAGTATTGTCATTTCATATTCCATTTTTTATACGAATGTTTATGTTATGTTTAAACCTTTTCATACGAGGAATGCATTGGACTTAGTATGTGACGGGTGGAGCCTGATATAGCTCCTCGATGCATTGGTAGGTCTCATGAGACAAACTAGTGTGTTGGAACAAGGCCTTGAAAAAATATTATTTGTAGTCTTGGCACAAGGCCTTGACTATGTGGTTATGAAAGTCTGGTATTATGCATTCCATCATTATGAAAGTGGCTATTGATATTGCATGTGATTATTCCAAGTAAATGGAATTATTTTGATTTATATTTTCCATATTATGATGAAGTTTATGTTGAAAAGGATTTTGTTTTAGTTTTATATATTGCCTTAAATGCTTATGCTTATTTATGAAAGTTTCTACTATATTATTATGCTTACTGAGCATTTGTGCTCACCCCTTTCTATGTTTTATTTCTCCCAGGATGCGAAGAAGTATTTTATGACTGACCTGTAGGGATAGTCTGAGGGGATATGATTTTTTTCTATGGAAACAATGTTTTTGTAGTTTTTTATTTTATGATGTAATGTAAACCTTATGAATTTATCTAGTACTTCCAAGGCTAATAAACTAATTGGTCATTCGAGACTTGATATTTTGTGATCATTCCAATGTTATGTAATAATTCACCGACTCTGGGTAACTGGGGTCGGGGCGTTATAGCTGGGGTCGTCGGGGTCACGGGGGGCACTGCGCGGAGGCAAGGGGTGGGGGTTGATGGGGTCACTGGGGTCACGGGGGGAGTAGTGTGGAGGCAAGGGGTGGGGGTCGCCGGGGTCACGAGGGTGTCTCAGGGTCATGGGGGGATTAGAGCAGAGGCAAGGGGATCGGGGTTGCTGGGTATATCGGGGTCGCCGGGAGGGTGAACAGGGAGAGACCGTGGGGTCGGTGAGGGAAACGCGGGGGATTGGGTCTCGAGGTCTGGGAGGGTAAACGGGGGCGGGGAGAATTATGTTCCTGGTGTAAAAATACAGAGACCACCATTTTCTAAACAGGTTATTCAATAGATGAACCATAACATGATACCCATTATGAAAGGAGCTAGTACATCTCCTAAACTGGCTATTCAAACTATTAAGGCATTAATGGTCTTCCTCTAATAGGGATAGCATATGAACACACCCATTTGGTGGTTTAAATAGGTATAAATAGGTTAAAACCATAAGGCTCACCCCTTGGGTGACCTTGAAACAAGAAACAGGTGCCAAAACACCTAAACAGAACCTATGGTCAACCACACTAGGTCAAACTACAACTACTAAAAGCAACTCACTCAAAAAGAGACCTTACCATAATGTCCAATGGATGATGTAAAAGCCGAATACCAAAAAAACACCAAATAAAAGCCAAAAGAAAGTATAAACCACCTACATCACCATAGTAGTGGACAACTCATCCAGTATCAAGTCTTCATTAGTCCTGGTTTGGAAGAAATCTGAAGAATGAATGAAGAACGAGATATTAGGGCATATGAGCCAAAATCCAAATAGTGCAATCGTTGTTCTGAAGAATCAAGAATGACTAAAAAGGAATTGAGGACTTATCGTGTAGATCCAATGAGACGATCAACAATCGAAATGGAGGCCATAAAAGTGACTCTGGCTTGATTCCTATCTTAGTCTCCAAAAGGGAGAGCTCTGGAGGGATATTTTGTGATGGAGGAGGAAACCCTATTTGGGTTTAAAAATAAAATTGTGTTGTTATTAATTTTTTTTAAAAACCAATAAAAAAGGGTTACATGGTCTACCTGCATGGTTTCCCATACTATATGGAAATCGTGCGCACTTTACTATCTAGAAAGGGGTGCTTTGTACAGTTACCCAGCACAGTTTACTAACTGTGTGGTAATTATGTGAAAGTGTTCTTATAAAAACCTACACTTTTCAGAACTCTCACACGGTTTGGACTAACCGTGCGCAGGCCATGCACAATTCGTGTGCCAGGTTATTTTCATCCCAAAACATGGTGCTAGACTCTGAACAAGCCCCGAACACCTCCAAAACACCCGTGATCAAGTTAAGAATTCACATAAGGCCATAATAAATAATTTAAATAGAAAAGAAAAGGATCCGTACCTCATACAAAAACCCGGGTTCTTCCAAAAATGATCATAATACATCTGAATAAATATTTTAGAGATTATCATTAGATTATATCCTTGTTATAAGATACCTAAAAGGATGTTAACACAAATGATAATACCTTTAAAATTTTCATAGAGAACTTTATTGGGGAAAATACCCTTTCTACTTTAAAAATCACATTTTAGATCTAAAAACTACATATATAATAAAGAAATCAATTTCTTTGAAAAGAACCTTTTAATGTAAATGAATCTTCAAATAATAGTGGCTTCATGATAGTAGGCAATTACCTTCATGCCATATAAGTTAAAAACATTCCTTTCACACATTTTTAAGAAAATTCAAAAAATACCTCGTTCAAAAAATGATATGAAGATTCATTTTAATTAATTTCATAAAAAGTCCAAAGGGTAAAAATTAATTTAAAAAAAATGGAGAATAGAATTTTTTTTTAGAAAACATGGACATGGAAGAGAAATATTCCTCAGCTGGGACTTAAAATAAACAATCCTGAATAATGATGATATTCTGAAGTAAACCCTTACCGTAGGTTTGATTTACTTTGTACATCTTAAAAACTCCAGTATAACAAATATATATTTATTATAAATATATTATGAAACCATACTCATTTATATTATAAAATATATGATTTACTTATATTATTTTATCACCAGTTTTGAAAAATCCCAGACCCAGATGCCACTCAACAGTGCCCCGAGCCTCGTTGTCCACATGACCTCAAGCACATCTCCCCAAAATCCAAAGGCTACTGACTAGTAGCAGTAGACTAGGTTTTTAAATGGGGAGACTATTCCCTCATCCCTATAGTGTAGCACAATGGAAATACAATATTAGATATGTAGCGAATGTAGTAAATCAATTAGAAAAATGATAAAATAACATGACATGAATATATAAATAACTCTAGAAGTAATATCATATACATATGATGATGATACATGTCATATATCTCTAAAAACCAGCCAAACCAATTATACATGTAAGGTGTAAAATACATGACACAAAATTAAAAAAAGGTCAAAAAGTATCCCAGCTAGCATTATGAGCCTCAACTCAGTCCCCTGCTCCCCTGATCCTAAGCAGTGATCAATAACCTATAGTTGGGTGCTTTCCATTATCCATACCTTCAATCATATAGTTTGTTTGGGTACCCAAGGGCACCCCGGATAGGGTGTGATACATAATCCCAGTAGAAAACCACCCAAGGTCTAGTTCTATCTAGTTAGTGAATATAAAATAGTCACAGTTTGTAGACAACAATGTAATATTTAAAGTACATAAAGTAAACATCCTGTAAATTTTAGGTTCTCATTTATCACAAAGTTCATTTAAGCATTCAAATTAATTTAAATTATATTTATAGAGACCTGACACATAGCCCGACATCACCCATGAAAATAGGTAACCAATGGATACCTAAACCTACCATCAATAAAGTATAAAAAAAGAACGAATCCAAGATTTTTATTTGACTTGGAATATGCGTTATATAACTCATTCCATTCATTATTCTATTTATAACCTAAGAATATCCTTGCCCGTACAAATTTTGAATCTAGGAATCACTCTAGGTATAATATAAACCACAAGCCCACAAGCCCATCCATGGTGGTCCTCACAAGAACCCGGGTATCACTCTAGGTGGGTTATAACATCACTGCCATTTGATTTTTTCCTTGGTTGTCCACAAAGGGAGCCCAAGTATCACCCATGGAATATATGATCAAATTACCATTATGCCTATCCTTGTTATTACTAATTTTTAATCCAAGTATCATTCAACATATAAAAGATAACCCTTAGAAGTTTGTCCTTGGTAGTCCATATAAGGAGTTCATGTTTCACTCGGGTAAAAGCAAGGTACCATCCAGTTGAGTCAGTCCATGGAATTATTATAATAATCCATGTGTCACCCAAGGAATATAACCATTTAATCAATTAAAAAACATATAGTAAATTTAATTTAAACATGTCAAGTCCACCACCAATAACATTTCAATTCAGTCTCACCTCAGAAGGTGACTCAAGGCATTGGAGAAACATAGAAGGCTTGCCTCTTAACTACTCACAAGGGAATTTCAACATTAATAGAAACTACTGCTAAAACAAGAAACATAAGGAAAGCGACTAGGGTCTTGTTCACTCATCCCCTTTCTATCATCATTTCATTTACTATTCAATCCATAAATTTAATTTACCATTGAATTCACAATTAACATTCCATAGCAAGGGGTAACAAGGAACACCCAAAGGCATACAATTCCAAAATCCACCCATGCTGGTCCAATTCATTATAAAGCCACCCTAGGGATGATTTTAAATCAAGGTCCAAAAACTATAAACATTCATTGATGCTATATTTAATTAAATAGGCCATGCATATCAATTTAATTAAATGATTTAAATTCATTTCAAGGGCGTCACTCTGAGAATTGGGAACGTGAAAAATGACATATATAAATATATAAAATTTAAACAAAAGGAAAAAGACCACCTAACATAGTTTCATTGAGGATAAATCATCCTATATTATCTATTGATTTTAATTTTATCAGGAGAAAATTGAATAACAGACGAAGAAACTAATAATAGGGAAAAATTAGATTACACCTAAATAGAAAAACCGACACCAAACCAAATGAGGAATTACACAAAAGAAATACAGAACTCATCAATTCAGATCCAACGAGATGTGAAATGCTTGAATCTGAGCTCAGAAAGAGAGTTGGCAGTAAATCCTACTTTAGTCACCAAAGAGGGATCTCAAATAAAGGATTTACTATATGGGAGGAGAATGAAGAATTAGGTTTAGAGATAGATGTAATTAATGGTAAAATGGTAAATTAATCCAAAACATTGGGTCACACATTTTGGCCATATGGTGGGAAAAAACATGCACCAAATGTGCATGCTTAGCTGTTGGGAGGGGAACATCACATGATTTCCCCACATGGTTTTACTAACCATGTGGAGACCTTGAAAAAAATTCAATTTCAAAATTGAAGACATGAACATTGGGCCATGTGCCTCAAATCACATGGTTTAGTCTAACCGTATAGGATTTCCATACTCTCTTCATATCTATTACATGGTTTGTCAGACCATGTGGTCTACCCCGCACGGTTTCTTATGACCGTGAGCCAGTCCATTTTTACTAATAAGATGGGTTTTGGGATCCAAACCAGCACCAAATACCCCCAAAACCTCCATAGCCTCAACGAGTATTCATATTAGGCCGTATTTAGATATTTAAACTAAAAGTTGATTAAAATAAAGGGATCTATACCTCAAAGAAGAACCGAGTTCTTACAAACTTACCCCCTAAAATAAATTCATCCCCAAATTTCCCTCTCAAGGGTGGTAAAGAATGTTTGAGAATAAATCTTGACACTTTTATCATACAATGGCCTCCTACTCCCAGGTCTCATCATGTACTCGGTTGTGATTCCATAACACCCATACTAAAATAATTGACCAGCCTTAGAGAAACTTTAGGCTATGATCCACAATATGTATAAGATTCTCCACAAAGGATGCATTTACCTCTAACCCAATCTCCTTGGGGTAATAGGTATGAGACAAGTCGGAATAGTAACATCACAACTGAGAAACATGAAAGGAATTGTGCATGGATTGATATATTTGAGGTAACTGCAACCAATAGGCTACCAGATTAACTCTCTCCAAGATATCAAATGGTCTGACATATCACAGAAAAATATTTACCAATATCCTGACCCTTCTATGTCACAGCCTCAGCAAGACACGTAAAAAGACCCAATCCTCGACCAAAAACTCTAGAAGTCATCTGCTGTGATTAGTGTACGATTTATGTCAAGACTTCACAGTATCCATATACTTCCAAACCAACTAAACTTGCTCTATGGTATCCTAAATAAGACTAGGTCCAAGAATATTTGCCTATGTTGCCTCTAACCAACATAGGGGTGATCTACATGGACTACAATACAAATAATCATAAGGTGACATCTATATAGTATCCTGAAAGCTATTATAATAGGAAAATTTAACCAAGGGTACGAATCTCTCAAAAGAGCCCCCAAAATCAAGGACACATGACCAAAACATGTCCTCAAACACCCTAATTGTGCGCTTTGACTGGACATCTATATGGGGGTTGTATGCCGTGCTCAGAAGCACCTGTATACCTAACACCCTCCGTATCACTTTCTAGAATCATGAAGTTATCCAAGTGTCCCTATCGGAAATAATATTATGTGAGACCTCATGAATTAATACTCTATAATCAATATAAAAACTTCCAAACTCACCCACACTGAAGGTTTCATTGATCAGTAGAAAATGTTAAAGATTCACGAGCCTATCAAAAACAAACCGTACAACATAATTACCTTAATGTGACGTCGGTAAACCTATCATGAAATCCATCATGACATCATTCCATTTTCACTGAAGAATGGGTAACTTATATAAAAGTATGGATGGTCGCTGGTGTTCCATATTCACCTAATAATAGGTGGAACATCTCATGTAAAAACTATCTACATCCGTTTTTATAACCAAACACTTGTATTGGTGGTGTAAATCCCCATACATCTTGGTGAAGCTGGGGTGCACTGCCCATGATGAATCATGAAATTCTTAGATCAGCATCACATTCATCTCTAAAGAATCCCATATGTGACAATTTACAAATTGAATTCCATCATTGCCTAAAGCCCAACCAAGGGGAGGGTCCTCACATTCCACACTCTTTCGTATGACTAGGCCCTCAAAACCCGATAACTGCCTCATCCTCACTCTATCCTAAATGGTCTATGTTAGAGCTAAGGATGATATAAAATTTTTCCCCTAACATTTCTGCACCTCCAAGTGCATCGTAGAGAACATATCCATAAGCTTCCACTCACTAATGGTCTACTAAAATGCATATATCTGAGTCCTCATGCTCATTGCATTGACCACTACATTGCCTTTATTACGCTTGTTGGAATGATCGAAATTGTAATACTATAGGTATTGAATACAACTTAGCTATCTCAAATTAATATTGCACTATGTAAATATGTACTTGAACCTTTTGTGGTCCATGTACACTACAAAATTCTCTCCCAGTTAGTAATGTATCCAACAATGCAATGTGTGAACAATTACAACTAAGACGATATCACGCGTCAGGTAATTCTTCTTGTGTGGCCTCAACTACTGAGACTCTAATGCCATGACTCTATCTGCATGCATAAGGAATTATCCAAGACTAACACTTAATGCATCACAATACAGAGTGTAACTCGTGATTGGATCTAGAAAAACCAATATCGAAACTGAAGCCATTCTCCCTTCTAGCTCTTGAAAAGTCATATCTCAGGAATCTAACCAAGTAAACATCACAACCTTCTTACTTTAGCCTATATGTAGCACTTCTTGTTAGGTTGGAATACACAAAGTAACACACAAGAGGGGGTGGGGGGTAAATTGTGTCTTTTCAAATTCTTCCAACAATTCTGGCTTTTGATACCCTCTATATTTTATGCAGATATGTAGTCTTTTTATTCTATATGAAAATATGAAGCAGATAAATAGAAATAAAGATCATATATTTTTATAGTAGTTCGGGGCACAAAGACCCCCTAGTTCACTCCACCAAATACTCTCACGGAGAGCTTCGTGAATTTCATTTGAATGGTCCTTTTATCACAAGACCAATATTCCACAACTGAGTGCAGGAAGTTGAAACCTTTACAAGACTAATTACAAAACCTTCTGGTTCTATAACAGAGAACCAATTATCTACAATTTAGATTAATAATTTGATACTCTAGAACAACTGGGTACGAGCAGTTGAAACTCAAATAAATCAAAAGAGATTGATTTGTTGAAATTGGTTGAAATTTACAATTGTAGCAGAAATAATTGATAAAAGATGAATCTTCTTCTTCATAAATAATAGTCATTAAGAGAGGATGAGTCTGAAGTGATATAGGTTGCACATAGTTCATCAATTTAAAAGCAACAAAGAAACAGATCACTCGTAAACTTACATTAGAACAAGATAGAACATGTATATCTCCAAAATGTATTCCGTTATCAGAGTTGTTCGTTTGTTGAAGAACTATAAAATTATTTTTACCAGAATGATTTTATATGAAGAATATATATCCCTTTAATAAATACCACATATAAAATCAATACACTAATAGAATATATACAATCAATATCTTTCTTCAGAATTCCAGATCCACAAAATATGCCTGATTGATCATAGGAATCGAAATTTCAATTTTCCAAGAGTGTCTTAACATTAACTAGAAATAGTAGATATTTTCCCCAATGAACAAGTTTCTTTGAAATAATCAAAACAATCATTGAAACGATATTTAATTTTGACTTGTTCTTTGTAGAAAACTCAGATTGAAAACGTGGCTTGAAGAACTTCGCTATTGAGAACACAACGTAGGGTTGAGCTGCGTAGTGTAGGGTACCATTGCATAGCATAGGGTTCCAACAAATTTATGGTCCCTTAACCATAATTTCATATTTAAGTAACATAGGGGAAAAATTAGTATAGGGATGATGATCCATAAATTTCTCCTTGTTAGCATAAAATCTCAAATATAGCATTGATTAACCATATCTTCAACTTTTTCTAACATAAGGTTGTGGATCCATACACATGTCAATTTTTTGCACATAAGGATACCGATCCAAATGCAAAATCTTTAGCATAACGTAGGGTTGATACCATAAAATTTTTTTCGCATTCCAATATAACTTAGGGATGAAAAAATTGTTTCAAAAAGCATTTTAGTAATGCTAAATTTCTTTAAATTGAATGTAAATTCTTGTAAAACTCACTTAACAATACTTTATTAGAAAAACAACAGGGGTATTTGTGAACATAAAAACCATCATAAAATATAAAGTATTGTTGAGAAAATATATTCCCAACAATCTCCCCCTTTTTTATGATACCAAAACCCATAACACAATCCTTAAAAAAAATTAAATAAAACATAGGATTCGTAAAACACAAAAGTAGATATAGATTTTTTTTAAAATTTCGATTTCACATAATTATTTTAACCATTAAAAAATTCAAAAGAAACTGTTGTGGTTGAAAATATTCTCCCCAAATCCTCCAAAGATATTTTGCATTCCATAAACACAAATATTTTCCCCCTTTTTGTGATAAAAAAATATGGTTTTAAAGAATAAATAAAATAAATCACAGTTAATATAGAAAAGAACTATAAATGAATAGTTATTAATTATATCTTAAGAAAAATAAATCTAAAATTTGCAGTGAAGTGTTCAAGTGAAATAAAAAATAAATTAATATAAATAATAATAAAGTAAATTTAAACAAACATTCAAATGTTTGAAAAATTATTGTACAATTCACAATCAACAAGGATCTTCAAAATGAATTGTTAGAATTCTGTTTCAGTAGGGACAGAGGGTTCTTCTGGATGAGGACTGACATGAAATACACTACCAAGATCAATCAGATTCAGAAATAGGCTCTGAAAATGGTTGTTAAACACTTTTATTTAGTACTGATGTAGCTTCTTAGAATAATTTCCAACCTTAAAACTTTCAACCAAATTGACTTTTATAAACGCATTCATAGTTTCTTTTGATTGAATGGAAGAGATTAACTAGTCATTAACATGATTAATAACCGATCCCAACCAAGATTCACTCAAAGTCAGTTGACTCAAAAAATGTATTTAATTGTCGAAAAAAACATTAAAAGGAATTATATCACACTGAAGAGTGTGTAACTGATCATTATAATCTTCTAGTATAGAGGTAATTGCTTCAAACTTCCTAAGCAATTTTGGTGGTGTCTGTTTAGAAGAAGTAGATGCTAGATTGCTTACTCTGAGGGACTGAAACTCTCTCCCTATCATCAAATTAAATTCATCAAACTCTACCTTCTTAACATACTCATCCATTAACGAACAAAATTATCTTGAAATATTTTCAATAAGCTTCTTAAGATGTCCAAATAAAATGAGATTTAATTTGAATTATCTTAAATTAATCTTCTGAGCTTTAAACTATGATCTCAGTACTAAAACAACCCTGTATTATTCAAAATTTTTCTTCTAAACTTCTAACTATTCTCTAAAAAACAAATTAAGAGCCTCCAAAAGCTATATTTTTATAATATGGGCATTAGCCTCTAAATCAAAAGACTCGAGAGAATTAGCGCCTACTTGATCAACATTAAATAAATCCATACATGGCTCACAAACTCCTTCAAGTCGGTTTCCCAAATCATATCCTCCCAAAACACTAGGATCAAGAAAAATTTGGTTTCTAGGGTCAGAGATATCTACCCTATGAAGTTATTTACTTTGAGCCTCCTACTCTACTTTCTCATTTACTTGAGCCTCAATCACAACTTCTCTTTTCTCACCAAGTGGAGTTCTATCCACTTCTCCAATAGGGGATTCAATAACGACATATGGAACATTAACTAAAATTCTTCTTCTTATATGAACAAGATATTCTTCTGGACTTGTAGTGACTTCTTCATCCAGACTCTGATGAACGGATCAAACTAAATGGATAACACTTTGTTCCCTCTGAGCAGCTACAAACAACTTTTGTTGTTGCTCCGCACCAACTGTAAGTAAACTATTGTATGATTTTATCCAGAAAATACCAAGATTATTCACTGTTCCAGCATTCAACATGTTGCTATGATGATAGTATCTACTAAAAAACATATTCACAATATTTCCTTTTCTTCACAGAAATAAAGAAAGAATCCAACCATTGGGATAATATCCCATTTTTTGCATCTGTATGAAAACAATGGTATAGATATCTTATAATAAATTGACAAAAAACAAACTTAACATTTTTAAAAAGAAGAAAATTTATATACATGTGTAGTTAAAGGACTTTCTAAAGCTTAGTGGTCCTAGGTAAGATCCCATATTAAATAAAATTCCTCATCACGTGACAGTCAGGAGAAAGTTCTTTAATAAACACTTTCTTGACATTTCTTGTTCTAAACAAAGATAACATAATGTCATCAGATGTATGTCTTCCATTATAGATATTCTATAAATTTAATCAAAACTCCCCATCATGGGCAAAACTAAGCATATCATCCATTTCAACAGAGATCAACGAAAATTCCTTATTATCAATTGAAGAGACAACATTATCTTAATCAAAACCAAGACTGAATAAAGAATTCTTACAAAATTTATTCATTTCTATTTCATAAACCATTGTCATGTTATCTTCACCAAAAGCATACAACATACCTTGAAAACACATCGCTTCCTTGAGGGACACATTTGTTGAATATAGATAGCCAAAATCTATTACCTTTCCCTACAACACCTTATGAGCTTTTCCAAAAGCATATACATTGTTTTCCAACTCAGCATCCACATATATTTGCATGGTTTCCATCTCTGAAGGTTTCAAGACTGAAGGGATTGAAGGTTTAGGTTTTTTGGTTGGCAGGAATCGAAAGAGAGAGGTACTTGGTAAGCCTAAATGATGCGCAGGAGAGAAGAAATAGAGTAGGAGAAGGAAAAAGGTTTGCTCAAAATGATTGAGGATATACCCATTAAGTTTTTAATTTTGAAAAGACAACTATAATAAAATTGAAATGATATAATTTTCAAAATAAATTTTAGTGAAATAAAATAAAACATATTAAATAAAGCATACTAAAATAAAAACAGAGAAATGGAAATAAATTAGTAAATAATTTCTTAAACTCAAATATTCCTAACCCCCCTTAATGAAATCAAAAATAGAACTGGGAAGTGGTTTAGTAAAAATATCAGCAAATTAATATTCAGTATTCAAAAATTCTAAAGATTAATCCTTTTTAAGAACTCGATCACTTAGAAAATGATGCTTTATGTCAATTTTATTAGTCTTAGATTGACTTATAGGATTTTTAAAAATATTAATAGCACTAGTATTATCACATAAAATAGGAATACTATTAATGTTTATTCCAAAGTCTAGTAGAGTGTTTTTCATCCACAATACTTGTGCACAACAACTTCCAGCAGACACATATTTTTCCTCAGTGGTAGATAGGGTATCTGAGTGTTATTTCTTACTAGACCATGAAACTAAATATTTTAATAAATAGTGATAGGTTCTTGAAGTAATTTTTCTATCTAATTTACAACCTCTAAATTCAGAATCTGAATATGAAATTAAATTAAAATCTGATGTTTTGGGGTAAAGAAGATATTTAAAAATAGTTCCTCTTAAATATCTAGAAATTCTTTTTATATCATTAAGATGAGACTCTTTTAGATTTGATTGAAATCTAATACAAAGTCACATGGAAAACATAATGTCTGGTCTGCTAGCAGTAAGATGTAACAAAATACCAATCATACCACTATATAACTTGTTGTCAACTGGTTTTAAAACATCATCCAAATCAAGTTTTATATTGGAACACATAGGAGTTGTATATGTCTTTCTATTCTCAAGTCCAAATTTTTTCAACAAATCTATAATATATTTACTTTGATTTAAAACATTTCCACAATCTTTTTGATAAATTTGAAATCCTAAAAAGAAATTTAGTTCTCCCATTATAATTTTTTTAAATTCATTTGCATTAAATTTGAAAAATCATGTTTGGGATTTTTATTAGTTGAACCAAAAATAACATCATTAACATAAATTTGAACTAATAAAATATTAGAAAAAATATTTTTCTTTAAAAGTGTTGGTTCTACCAATCCAACAGTAAATCCATTTTGAAAAGAAAAGAAGTTAATATTTCATACGAACCTCTAGGTTCCTATTTAATGCCCTAAAAAGAATTAGTATGTTTAAAAATAAAATTTGGATTTTGGGGATTTTCAAAACCAGGGGTTGTTTAACATAAATTTCCTCCATTAAATTACCATTTAAAAATTCATATTTAACATTTATTTTATATAATTTAATATTTATATGAGATGAATAATCTAAAATGATTCTAATGGATTCTAATCTAGCTATAGTGGTAAAGGTTTTATCATAATCTGTACCTTCTTTCTAATTATATCTTTTAGATACTAATCTGGATTTATTTCAGGTTATGATCCCTTGATCGTCATATTTATTTCTAAGGACTCACACAGTTCCTATAACTAGATAATTGGTTGTTCATATAAGGTTTCCTTTAAAGTTTTAGGAACTAATTGGGATAAGAAGGCACAAAATTCAACTAGGTTTCCTACATTTATTCTAGTTCTAATTCCTCTATCTAGATCTCCTATTACAGTTTCTAAAGGATGGTTCTTTAGGGTAATATATTGTCTAGGAAAGACACTTTGAGGATCTTTAGTATCATGTTCTTTTTAACTACACTGAATTTTCTTAATATCATTTTCAAAATCATTTTAAGGGTTTCAAGTCTCATGTTATTAAAAGAGTCAGTGACATCATTAGTTTGATCTTTCTTTTTAATGTAAGGGTCAAGTTCATCAAAATTTACATGAATTGAATCCTTAAAAATCTTTGTATTTTTATTAAACACTCTACAAGTTTTAGAGGTAGTAGAATATCCAAAAAATATTCCTTCATCAGCTTTTGTATCGAACTTACCATGGTTGTAATTAGTATTCAAGAAGTACACCTTGCATCTGAAAAGTGTAAAGTACTTAACATTTGGTTTCCTATTATTACAAAGTTCATAAGGTTTCCTTTTGATGATAGGATGAATTAAAACTCTATTCATGATATAACAGGTTTTTCTTATAGCTTCTACCCATATATAGGTAGGAAGACTTTATTCTTTTAGCATCGTCCTAGAAATATCTTGAATAGTTTGATTCTCCTTTCCAAAATTCTATTTTTTGAGGTGTTATTAGTATATATAATGGGTGTTTAATACTTATATTTGAGTAAAAAGAATTCAACTCTTGATTCTCTAATTCTTTAACATGATCAATTATTAATGAAATTATTTTAAAACTTTTCTCATTTTGAACAATTTTATAAAAACATTAAAAAATAGGGAAAACTTCACTTTTGAGTTTTTGAAAGTAAACCCAAGTAAAAATATAATAATCCTATACTAAAACATAAACATATAATTTACCAGCCAAAATTTATATCATTGATGGTCCAAAAAAAATCCATATAGATAAGTTCTAAAGGTTCAGATGTAACAATTTTGTTAATAGATTTTAAAGATGAGTTGTGCATCTTTCCTATTTGTTATGCATCATAGAATATGTCATTTCCAAAAATTAAGGCTGGAAAAATTATAAACTAATTATTTATTAGAAAATTTATGTGAAGTATAAATATTACAGTGTCCTGGATTTCTATTCCAAACCCATGATTAATTTGTCTTGTTAGTTAAACAATTCATTTTATATTTTCATAAGGAATTTAAATCCAAAGTATAAACATTATCATTTATTGGTGATCAAAACATAAGAAAATTATAATTAAACATAGAGAATGAATTCTTAGAAAAATAAAAATAATAAACATCATTAAAAAGTAGAGAAATACTTATCATATTATGTTTTAAGCCTGGAAAATATAATACTTTTTTTATTGAGATAGTTTTTGGATCATCAACAGTTCTAACTCCAATTATTTTTCCTTTAGAATTGTCACCAAAAGTGACAATACCTCTATCCATTTGTGTCAACATGTGAAAATTTGATGGATCTCTATTCATATGCCTAGAATAGCTCCTATCCATAAACTATATAGCATTTTTGTTCTTATGGACTATTTCCTACAAAAGCAGTTAAACAAATGTTTAATTTGGTACTCATATTTTCTTGGGTCTAGCAGTGTTAGCTAACAATGACCTGGGAATCCAGATCTACTTTGTATTTATATTTTTTTCTTCAACCAAACCCTTAAAAATAAACTCTCTTTTAATTCCAATTATTTTATTAATTTTCTATTAAAAGTTATTAGTTACATGGACTTTTGTTCCACAATGATAACATGTTGTATTTTTAAAATTGGGAATAAAATAGTTCATATAAAATTTTGATTTTTTACCCTTGATTCATATTCCACATATTTCTATTTTTAATGAAATTATTCTCAAGAATTTCATTTAAGATATTTTCTAATTTAGTCAAAAAAGAGAAACACTCTTATAAGTTTCTAATTCATGTTGTAATGCTTTGATCCTTTTTCATGATCACCACAGTTTGTTGTGGATGAATTTATTTTTTCCATAAACTCTTGATGTTGTTTAAGAACGGTATCTCTTTCACCTAAAACAACATTATGAATTCTTTTTATAGACATGTGATTTTTTATTAAAAAATCATATTTTTATTTTAACATAGAACAGTAGGATTCTTGTTTATTATTTGAGAAACTACTATTGTCAGAATCATAAAAATAATAAGTTTGTACCTTTTATTATTCTTTATTAAACATAAAGAACACGTTTGCCTTTAGATTTGATTTCTCGTTCTATGAATCAAACATTGAAGGACTTTTGGAGTCTTCAGATACATTCTATGTGGCTTTAATTTCTCTTTTTTCCTTTTTCCTCATAATCAACATTATTATGATATCTATTTTCTGGCCTTTTCCTTTCATATTTCAGTTGGGGGTAGTCTGGTCTAATATGACCTAATTTCTTTACATTCATAACATAAAAATTCTATTAGTTCCTTGTCATCCTTCCTAAAGGATTTTATGAATCCTCTATTATTCTTGTAGAACTTGCTGAACTTTATGGGTGATTGTGCCAGTTCTATTTTAGAATCTGAGGAATCTAAAATGTTCTCTACTTTGACTTCTTGCTTTGATCTTCTTCTATGTTTCAGAGCATTCAATTTTAGAGCAGTATTTTCTTTCTTCACTATAATCTTATGATATTGAGATTTATCCAGCATTTCTGTTTCATTCATCGTCTGTATCCCAATTAGTCATTTCATTGTCAGATCATTGACTGGTGATGATTATAGAATATCAATAGATATTCCATCCCATTTTGAGGGTAGTACTCTGAGTAATTTCAAAGCTTGATCAATTTGTTTGATGGGTTCTCTTAAGGATATAATATTATTTGTAATTTCTATAAGCATTCCATTCATCTGAGTAATTCTTTCTCTATAGAACATTCTAAAGGGTTAAAACATCATCTTTGATGTTACATACCTCATTTATCTTACATTATCTTTTCCTTCATAGGAAAGTGAAATAGTTTGCCACATTTCATATGCATTAGGACATTGTAAAACACAATTGTACTCATTTGGTCCAAGACCACAAATAATATCATTTACATCTTTGTAATTCAAAAAAAAAAATCACCTTTTGTTATAGCATATCAGGTTTCTGGTTTCTCAAGAATCTTATAAGGAGTAATTATTTTTGAGTAAACTCTAAATCCAAGATTTTTAAGATCGATAATCATCCTTGATTTCTGACACCCATAATTTTCAACATTAAAGTATGGAGCATGTACCATTGACATTATTTCTCTAGGATCATTTATTTTCATCTTTGTATAGACCTTATAATTTTATCTTTCTATATATTTATCCAAAGTCTCACCTCTGATACCAATTGTTAGGTCAGAATATAAAAAGTAAAACACAAGAGGGGATTGAATTTTGTCTTTTCAAATTCTTCCAATAATTTGGGCTTTTGAAACCCTTAATATTTTATGCAGATTTGTAGTGTTTTTATTTTGTATGAAAATATGATCCAAATAAAAAAAATAAAGAACACATCTTTTTATAGTGGTTCAGGGCACAAAGATCCCCTAGTCCACTCCACTAAATAGTTTCTCTATGAGCTTGGTGAATTTCACTAGGATGGTCCTCTTATCACAAGACTAAAATTCCACAACTGAGTAAAGGTAGTTGTCACCTTTACAATACTAGTTAAAAATCCTTCTAGTTCTATAACAGAGAACCCATTATCCATAGTTTAGATCAATATGCTGATACTGGACCATAACTAAGTACAAGTAGTTGAAACTCAAATAAATCAAAAGAGATTGATTTGTTGAATCTGGTTGAGATTTACAATTGGAGTAGCAGAAATTGACATTAGATGGATATTATTCTTAAGAAATAATAGTCTTCATTTGATAAAAATTCTGAAGCGATCCAGGTTGCACATAGATCTTCAATTTAAATGGAACAACAAAATAGAGCAGTCACAAATTTATAGTAGAATAAGATAGAACATGTATATATCCAACATTTAGTCCCTTATTAGAGGTTTTCATTTGTTGTTTCACTACAAAAATATTTTTATTAGAATGATTTCATATGAAGAATATAGGTCCCTTGAAAAAATCCCCCACATAAAATCTATACACCGATATAATATATAAAGAAAATATCCATCTTTAGAATTCCAAATCCTCAAAAGATGACTGATTGATCACGGGAATTCAAATTTCAATTTTCCATGAGAGTCACAACTTCCCTTATAAATAAGATATATTTCCCCCAATGAACATGGTTCTTTGAAACAATCAAACTAATCATTGAATTTTTCTTTAATTCCGACTTGACCATTGCAACAAACTCATATTGTAAACACATTTTGAAGAACATATACATTGAGAATACAACATAGGGTTGCTCTGCATAGCGTAGGGTTCTTTTTCATAGGGTAGGGTTACTTTTCATAGTGCAGGGTTCCTACCTACATTTCTTTCATTAACCATAATTTTATCTTTACATATTATATGGAATAAAGTAGCGTAGGGATGATGATCCATACATTTATCCTTGTCAACATAAAATTATGAATGTTGTATTGATTAACCATACATTCAATTATCCAGAACCTAGGGTTTTTCATCCATAAACGTGTCAATTTTCAAAATTTAAGGATGCCAATCCGAATGAAAAATATTTAGTGTAATGTAGGGCTGATATCATAGGAATATTTTTGGCTTTCCAGCATAACATTGGGATGAAAACAGTGTTTCCAGAGTCATTCCTGTAATAGTAAATTTATTTAACTAGAATGTAAATTCCTATAAAACACACTTAACAAAACATTATTAGCAAACAAACAGGGATATTTGTGAACATCAAAATCATTATAAAATAGATATTATTTTTGATATAATACATGCCAAACACTTCTTGGCATGATAAGTCCTTTATTAAATACATGTATTAACCAAATATCCCCAAGAAACCCTGTACCTCAATGATTTTCTTGGGATGCTCCTAGTAAAATACAACTCTCACCTTATCTGGGTCAACCGATAATCTTTTCTTGGGATACTCTTTTCCGTTTTCACCAACATCTCTACTTCCATTATTTATGGTGATGTTTGGATTATTCTAATAAACTTTTAGGATATAAAAAAATCTGTAGAACCAGAATAAAAAAGTAAATTTACTATTCTTGAATGAATATCCATAATACCTGTCACCACTTCATTGTAGGGATTCACTTCCATTGTAGTGATGAAAAAATATCACCCTTGCTACCTTGGAGGTTGTTGGTTGCCTCTGAAAACCCTTGGATTAGGGAACATGTTTGCAAAGTTCCATGGTTATTTTCAATTGTAGAAATGAACAATGCATTAAGGATCAAACATATTGTTCCTTTCTTTTGTCATAGTAGAAAGTTTTTCTAGTCAGCAATATCTGGATAAGTGTCTTTCCTTCCCACACCTAAAGTATTTCCTCACCCCCTTCATGAAATTTTTAGGGTGCTTCTTTCCACAAAATTGGAAAGTGGGATGTTAAAATTTATTATAACCATTAGATTTATCCATCTGACCACCAGAATTAAAGCCACTTTATGCTTCTTATCCCTATGATACTCTTGAGATTTGCCCATCTCCATCTTGACTTTGAGGGCACATCGGACAATGTTTTCATAGATATCAAAGTCATAGATCTCTAGGGAAATCCGTAGGCTAGGTTTTATCCCAACAAAGAAGCAGCCAACCTTGAATTTGGGGTAATGAAAAAACTAAAGGTGTATCATGCAAGTATAGTGATGTTTTCCTTGTACACCTCAACATATTCATCATACTTTTTCTTGAGTGAAAAGAAATCAATTTCCATCTTAATACGGAGGGTGTAGGGAAAATATTTATCAAAAAATATTTTTTGTAAATCTTTCTATACCATCACCTCGATCTCTTGATCAAGATTTCCATTTTTGATCAATGTCCACTATTGATCAACTTCACTCTGTATATGATAAGCAGCTAGAAGAACCTTCTATTGTTCAGAACATTGAAGGATGGAGAAGATCTTGTCAATGGAGTTGATACATCTATGTCAAAGACACCTCTACTTGTTCATATGAAGACAGTGATGTATTTTCATGATAATCCACTTACTCTATAATCACAAAAATTTAGGGATGTTTTTCTTATACTTACTCTTATCCTTAAGTATTTCACTATGGGTTTCTAATCATAATACCAAAAAATAACTAAACATATTCTTTGATACTAACTATAACCAACCTAATATTTATACCATATTGAAACATTATTTATTATATAAACATGTTAATACAACTCAGAAGATCAATATGCCTAGTGTATTTGGGGATTAGGAACATTAAATAACAACTTTAAACATGAAATACCGTATCTTTATTAAATGATTCTTTTACATGACCACAACATTCCATTGTACTTAACACTGCATGGGATAACCTAAGGATGTACACAAGAAAGGTGCGAGATATAAAACCTATGAAGGGGGTAAATAAGGAATAACATGAATAATACAATACATGTTCGTAAATATTCATATCAATGGAGCATAAGAGAAACATTAACATAAAGGCATGATATAACATGATTATCATAACATGGAAATGTGGAACCAACTTAAAACACTGCATCATAATCATAAAGGAATCAAGTAACCCCTGTCTTAACATGGTGGAAAAATTTCTTACAAGGAATCAGGGAAACCCTTGTCCCAACCAGAAATATCATGATACTAAACATTACCCAATGCGTTGGAGCGCTATATAATTCCGAGCGCACCCATCACTTTGACTTCATTCTCATGCTTAGGTGTGCACTTAGATTATAAGACATGGATTCATTCATAATCATAAATCATTCCATGATTAATTAGTGTTAAATACATACATTTAGATCCTCAATAAAAAAATGAATATGTGCATAAAGGTTAATACTGTTGATAGAGGAATGAGTATGGTATTAACTACACGAAGATTTTGGAATGGAAAGTCATTGTGCAATTTCGACAGCATAACAGCATGACATAAAAATTCATAAAAAGAGTTTATATAGAAAGGTTTCTATCATCATATATAAATGAAGTGGGAAGTAACATAGTCATATAAATATATTTTCCAATATATTTAATTTTTTAATAGAAGGAATAACATAATAAAGAAACTTGAAGAAATAGGAGGAATGAAATAACTCTTACGAAATTTTGACATGGTAATGAGTGTACATGAGAGGGATTAATGAGAGATAAATGAGTCTCTCATCCATAACACATAATAAGGGTAGTATGGGGGAGGTGTGAAAACATAACTCTTCATTATTAATTGAAAATAAAAGGGTGTAACAATATAAGGAAACTTTGATAAAAATGAGAAAGAAAGGAAACCCTAACATGAGTGTGTGACTTCAAAACCTTGAAGATAGGATTATTGAGAGCTTGGGGTACCTTGAGAGGATTCTATAGAGGATAGGATAGATTATAAAAGTTCTCAAGGTAATTTTAGTGAATATTAGTGGGATATTGGGTGGGCTTATATAGAAAATGATAGGGGAATTCTTTAAAATTTCACAAACATTGGTTTTGAATCTATATAAATAAATATTCAAAACCAAAAACCTTACCTTGTATTTTTTCCCAAGGTTTTTTTACCAAGAGTAGTAGAAAAAAATATTTTATAAGGCCATGGGATGAATATATTTAAATATCAGCCTTGCTTATGGGGAGGTGAGTCACATTATTAAAGAAATGAACTTAAAATCATAAAATATGTTATACATTTTGGAGAATTAACTAAGGCATTATAAAATAATTAAAATAAATATAAATTCAAATTATTTTAAATTTAAAACATATATTTTTTCAAATATTCTTTTTATGATATTTCTTACTTCATTATTGGGTAACTATGATGCCATAAAACACACTATATACTTATATGTTATTTAATTTATACCCAAATATTCGACTCTCATAAAATTTAGAAAAATTCATCATTGGATAATTTAGATATCATGATTCAAAAAACCTTATTCATTTTATCTAAATAATTTTCTAAATATGTGAATTTTCACTTTTAAAATGAGAACCGACATTTATTGAAAATTGACGGGTTTCGACAAAAAGAGTTTTTAAAACTTGATAAAAAATTACATTTGAATTCATAAAAATTATACACTCATTTATTATTAAAAAAGTGATTTAATATTAATATTTTATTAAAATATTAATTATTTCAAAAATTTATTATTTCATTAAATTAAATTCTTTAAAAATACACTTTCTATTTTATCATATAAAAATATAACTCTTATCAAACTGAATAGCTAATCATTTACAGATAAGGAACTGTTATAATTATCATTTATAAGGTTTTTTATAATATTATTAATAAAAACATATTTTAATATAATATTGAATATATTTATCAAAAGTTTCATTTTTACCTGAAAAATCAATTTATCAAATTCATTATTTTTTTAAGAAAGACTACTCCCATAAAGGAATTGATAGAATAAGACTTTTTATATATAGAAAGGGATTACACAATATGTAACTAATACCTTGTTACATAACCCCTTATAACACCCACATGAGACCTAAGAGTAAGGCATGTGATGGTGAAAAACTCTTGGGGTGGCTCATATAGCATCGCCCGATTGGTAATAACTGTTAACTTGAACTTCTCTTGTAGGCAATTTCGTTCAAGCTTAAAATGTTGAAGATCAGCTTTGGCTTGTTCAAGAGAAAAGCCCAACGATGCTACCTCCTTTCCGAGCTCTGAAAAATGAGCTTCGTACAGCCTGAGTCTACTAGATGTGGCCATTATATCCTTTTTCTGTGTCAAAAGTATTTTTTAAAACCTTATATTTATATTAGTTGTGTGATCACTATTCAACGACTATATTATCAACGATAATGATTCTTAACGATCATTTAAACTTAATAAAAAAAAGATTGCATGTATTTTCTATATCCACAATACATTAAAATAAAAGGAATTTTATTCATAAATGATCAGGTCATTACATCCTTAGTTACCTATTTATAACCATCTATGTAAAGTGGTGATGAAAAATTAATTACACCGCTATGTGGAGATGGTAAGTCGTATGTACACACGACTGATATTTTATATATTTTTTAGAATGGTAAAGAGATGGAATATTGTTGTGACATAATCATAATAACATCCTAGTATATTTATGATGTTGGGTTTATTATTTTATGATGATTACAACACATGATTAGTATGTAGAAGAAGAAATAAACTTTAAAGAGTTAGTAAAGACTATTACCTCTTCTTCGGTGGACTCCCTTTAGATCACTTCTTAAGGGACCTAGAGTTTTTATTTTGGAAGGGAAAAAACCTCAATAAATTGGATAAAGATGTTGATAAGAGGAAGGGATAGGTACTGGTTGAGCGAGATGGCACAATGTGATGTAATGAATTAAGGGAGGAGGTTCCCATTAATAATTGAGGTGAGGGAACTTTTGGGATTTCATAAAATATTAAACTAATATAAATTATTTATTATGTAAAAATAGAACCAAATTGTTATAATTCAAAAATAATATGAATTTAATTATAAATCCTTTCACACAATAAAATTACGATAACTTTTGGATATGTTTTCACCAATATCTTTTAGTTTTAACCTCAGTTAACCCTTTTGATAATTATCTTACTATTAAAAATATCTGCCCTGCATGAATGGATGAAAGACCTTCATTTTTATTCATTTGTGATAATCCCCCTTTAAAGGGTTGAAGGGAAGCCCTTGACATTACATGACCTGAAGTTCTTATCTACCCAATAAGGGTCAATAATATTACTATAAAATGTAAAATGACAAATAAATGGACGAAAATAGATTTAATTAACCATATCCCATTAATTTTTCAAAAATATTATATTTCTTATGAATTTTAAATCATATAATAAAATATTATTTTCATAAAATATCAATAATATAATTTTATAACTATTTAATTAGTTTAACTTTAATAACACCAATACAAAAAAAGAATTCAAATCCAATGAATCCAAACCTCTATAATATGACATGTTCCTCTTTAAAATTCATGTTTCAGATAATCCTTTCAAATTATACCACTATTAGTGATTTCAATATCATTTGTTTTATTTTTTCATTATTTGAATAATTAATGAATTAGCATTGTGTAAGAAATTAAGGTAATTTTTTCTTCACAAAAAATTAAAAATAAATTATCATGATTAATATAAATCATTTATATTTTAAAATAGTATTTATAACCAAACCCATCCTTGTTTTCTCCCTATATTAAATATATTATAGTTATTGTAAACAAGATCATGAAATTTTCGACTTTTCTTTACATAAAATATTATAAAGGTAATAATCACATAAAAATAGAAAAACAATGCCGTATAACTGACTAATCCAATTAAACTAATACAAGTGTTAGGGTTATTTTGTAGTGCTTACCATATTATTTTTAACCATTAATTACCCAATTAACCCTTTACCGTGGTAATAAAAATAACTATAGTTACTATTAATATTGACAAAAAATGGAACTATTTACTAATTTCAGACCTACAAATTCAAAATATGGGATACATTATTTAATATTAAATTTTAATAAGTAAAATAAATTAATTTAATTTTAAAATGAAAAATGCAATGAAAATCAGTTCTTTAGAAAAATCTATTTTTAAGTTTAAAAATGTTTTTATACCAAATTCAACAATAAAATTGTTTCCAATAAACATAATTGAATTATTAATAATATAAGAGAACTAATTTTAATTTTAAAATATTTTAACACAAAATGGTACTTTTAAAATTCTTGAATAAAAATACAATTTTCAATAAAAAAATTATTTTTGACTATTCACTGAAAAATCAATATTTTCAGAGAAAACCCCAAAAATCCACACTATGAAAAATCTGTTACACTGATTTCAAAAAATTATTTTTATTTTATTAAATATTATTTTAAAAATAAAAATTTATTATATTATTTTATCATAAAAATCATTTTTGAAGAAAATATATAAAAGGAATTTACTAAAATCTAATTGTTTACTTCATAATAATTAATCAAATTTTTTTTATTTATTTATACATACATATATATATTATAATATGGTTAACCCTATTCACACCTGCCAATTTAAGGTACAGGTTATAACAGTGGTGTTATAATAATAAAATTTTAATAGTTTATCTGAGTTCATTTAAGATAAGTGTTGCATGTCATATATTCTATCAAACATAGCATTATTTTAAAATCTTTATTTTTTGATCCAAAATCTATAAAAGAAATTAAATTTATTAAAAATTAAATATATCATAGAATCCTAGGGTGTTACACAAAATATCGAAAGGCCTACTGTCTTTGGGTAATTAGATACATTTTACAATAACATAAAATAGGGGTACAATAACATTATTTTAAAAATACCATAGCACGCCCTTAAATTCCATGGATTTTATAATACTTTATGGGATATCCTATGGATGTATAGAATAAAGGGGTGATCTATAAATCCTAGTAAGTGAATAATAAAATCATAACATGATGAAAGTAATACATGTGTGTCAAGAGCCATGTCTAGGTAACATAAAAGGGTGATAATAATAAACATGAACATCAAAGAATGATATAATATGATAAAATTAAGGAAACATAATAATATGGAAACAAAATAAAACATGACACCATAAACATAAGTCAAGGCTAATCACCGCTAAAACAAATCATAATGTACTAAACTAACTGCTCTTGCACTATATATGGTATTTCATGAGATAAAAAAATTTCCAAATGTATTTGAGGGATATATAATTATGGGTCCACCAATCACATTCATATAATGTACATGAATTTTTATTCCACATATATCATATAACATAAGAATGTATTTCATTAATTTTGTAAAACCTTGATATTTTTAAAAAGGAACACCATGTTTGATAGCATATATGACACTCTACACTAATATAATTTGAGAATATAACACCTTGATACTTTAAGTTATATTTATTTTTAAATAATTTCAATATCTTTGATAACTTATGATGCACCAAACATCAGGTTTAAACAAGACACGATACTCTATTAAAATTTTACTATTTAAACATGACCAATATAACCTAGACATAAAATTAGTGGGTATGAATATGGATAACATAATTATGTAACTTATGTTTTAAATATGTGTAAAATAAATTTAATAGCTATCTATTCTTTATAAATAAAATAATAACCATTTGAAAGAGAAAGAGATGTTTTCTAAAGACGTTATTTTTTTGAAATGAGGACCAGCCGCACTTTGTCCACATAATTTAAAATTAATTTTTACCACATTTAGAAACATTATTTTAAAAAATGAAATTAATTTTTTAAATCTAAATCTAAAAATTATGTTTATATTATTTCTTGATAATTTTCTAAAATGATTTATTTTTTTGACGAGGAGAGAAAAATATGGATTTTGATTGAATGGTGTCTTTTTTTTTAAATTATTTACAAAGACAACTTTTATTTTAAATTGGTTTAAAAGTATAATTAGATCAATTATATTAAAAATTATCTTATTTAGGTCATTTTAATCAATTTCACAGGTAACTCTAATATAAATTTTTTTCAAATATTTGAATACTTTTCTTTGAAAAAAACCATTTTTCAACACATCTATGCGTTTAATTATAAATTAAATGAAACCAATTATATGAGTTTAATTTAGTAAATTGGATCCAATATTTTGAATCCTAATAATTTATATTATCTAATAAGGTTAACATAATTTTTTACACTAATGAATAGTGAAAATAGTAAAAATTATTTACTGTGGTTTAGGTAAAAACGGGTTTACCAGGGGATTAAACTAAAAAATAAGGGTTAAAAATAATACAAAAATGATATAATTACTATTTTTAATGTTATATTTCTACCTTATATCTTCTTAAATTAATAAATGGTTCATATTTTATCCACGTGTCATGAGAATAACATGGTTGAAATTCATTCTTTTCAAAAATTCCAAGTGTGTCCTCTCCCCCACTTATAAAAGGCCACCCCTATTCCATCCTTTACACACTTAAAAAATCCATTGATTCAAATAATACCCAACTATATAAATTCCTTGATTCACTCCCATAATCCTATAATACTTTTTAGGTCATAAAGTCAACCTAGGAAGGCTTTTGGAGCAAACTAAAAGAAGTTGTCTGAAGAAGAGACAACATCCTTAAATGAGAGTTTTATTTTATTTATTATTCCTCCTATTTGAAATATTATTAAAAAGAGATTATATAATTAACTAATTATATTAAATATACTAATATGTTTTTATGTTATGGTTATGACTTGCAACCATTTCCTCATCCCTCAAATTGGAAATGAAACCATTGATCGTGTGTACAACATATTATCGCTTCGTGAACTGAAGTAATTCATTTTCCATAATCACTTATCAAAAATAGATATAATGATGTATATACTGTTTATATATTATATTTATGATATAAATATATTTTATTAATTTTAATATGTTATTATATATCTTTACATTCTGTAGATAATATGATAATGTAGCCCATGCGTACGGTGTACAACTGCCTCGGGAAGCGATGCAATTAATTTTTAACTTATTATTTAAAATTAAGGTAATCAGGATTAATTTTATGTTGATATATGATATTAAATATATATTAATTATTATTTAAAATAAATATATCATATTATTTCTTACCTTACCTTCCATTGAATAAATGATAACATCATTTGTGTGTATGGAAGATTACCGCATTATGAAGTGATGCGATTCATTTTTCACTACCACATTACATGGAAGGTAAAAAAGGATAAATTTAATTAATATATGTGATATATATGATATGTTATTTATTATTTAAAATCAATACACAATGAAATTATGGATCCTTTAACCTATTAAGGAAGTGATGACATCACTCATGCGTATGTATGACTTACCGTCTCCATGAAGCGATGTGATTAATTATCCATGTACAAAATTAAATAATGATTTTAATTTTTTATATAATGAAAAAATATATTTATAAAATTAATATAATTATGAATATTATGTAACTATATTCTATGCTCAATATCCGGAACATTTACAACAAAAATTTCAAGAGAAAATAAGGTAATAGATACCCAAAACAATAGTGATAATGAAATATTATTAATGAATGGGTAATAAGATTTTATAAAAGGATAATATATGATATTATAAATAATAATATGATTCTATTGTAAGTTAATAAAATGTTTAAAACCACTATAAAAAGGTTAAATAGTGCTCAACTAAAAGAAAGTGCGAGGTAAGAGGTTTTCTTAACATCATTTCCATACACTGCGTTATACGACTACTTCATTGATTATATTATGCCAAAATTATGTGTGAAATGAATTTTGATTTATTTATGTTGTATTTAAAATTTTATCTAAATGAATCTACATTTTTTATACATAATCACCCCATTTATTAACTCTCACCTAAATGATATGAACTTTGTAAGGGTTTCTTCTCAAACATCCTTCTTTGAGACACATGTTATTTTATGCAGCAAATTTTAATTAAATGGTGTATATACTGAACCTTTACATACTATATCATGAATACTTAAAAAATAATTATATTTTTTGTTATAATTATTTCACTTCATTAATGTGAAGTTATGATTCGAAAGTTACCAAATTGGTAAGGGTTTATTTCTCAATCTCATGTTAATCGAGATTTCTTATGATTTAATTTCAATTGAAGGAAAATATTTTGTCATTGTATAATAATAAACATTCATTTTATTAAACTATAGTTTTTCATTATTTTTTCTAGTAATAGTTCTATTTTACTCTCTTTGGAATTTAAAATTATTGAGAATATGTTTTTAAGAAAATCTGACTGCATTTCTCTATTCAGTTGAAAATAATTCTCTTTCCAAATCCAAATTTTATAAAAAGGGTTTAAAAAATGTTTCACTATCATTGTTTAAATTCATTTTTATCCTTAATTTTATTTATAAAATATTTTCTCAAAGGAATATTCCTATAATTTTCTAAATAATGTACTTTTGACTTTTCTTACAAAAATGTGAAAGGTATATTTTTTGTTTAACATATCCAGTAAAAATGGAACTCTTATACCATCATGACCACTCGATGTTTTAAATATTCATTTCTAATTTTATAAGGTTATTTTTAAAAAAATATTATCTTTAATGTTTGAGAAATATTTAGATTTTGAATAAGTGTTTTCAGAATAGAAATGACATTTTCCTCAAAAATGTTCAAAGTGATATATCAAAATCCTTTTCCTTCTAAGATGAAATCTTTCGATGTTACTCCAAATGAAAATGTTTTTTTAATCAATAAAGTTTGTAATATTTTTAAAGGTATTTTAATAAATGAAAAAAACTTTTTTTGTTATATAATGATTCTAAATTCTATATATATGTCTATTACTTATATACATACCTTATTATCCATTTCATTTATGGGGTAATAAATGGCTTATAACCGTCTCTCAAATACCTTATTTAAAGAATCTATTTTGAATAAGTTATAAGGAAGTATTATGAAACACATTTCATTAAATGGGTATTTACTATGTTTATGCCTTTTTTTTAATATCCTTATGTGTTATGCATATTAATGTACAAAAAATGTATTTAACGGGTGGCCCTGAAATTATATAACCATCCAATGCATTGGGTAATGTTTTAGCCTCATTAGACATCATGTATGGGATTATCGATTAAACCTAATCCATTATGGGACACTTTCCACCATGTGATGTTGTCTTGGTAGTTAGCCTTTACTTATTCTTATGTCATGTTTTATTTTTCTACCAATTCATGATCTAATTTTCATTGAAATATGATTTGGTCTAGGCCTGGTCCAGTGCTCCTCGTCGATGAAATAGCGATAAGTTCATCCTTCTCTGATGGACTTTTGATCTCAATATGAATCAGAACCCATCCTTCATCGCGACATGGGTATGTCTCCCTCGAATCCCTTTACCTTTTCAAAATCTAGTAATAATTCATATGATTGGCAACATGGTGGGTCGTTTTCTATGTTATGATGTCCAAAAATCTACTGTGAGTCATACGATCAACCCCCACATTTGTGTTGAGGTGGATGTATCGAATCCTTCGGTGGTGTGGATTTGGATTATGGTTGATGAAGAGTTTAGATGGAAACAATCCATCTTTTTTGAATCATGGGTTGGATATTGCTCGACATGTTGTCGAATGGGGAATTTATCCTCTAATTCTCATCATGAAGGCATCGGTAGGAGGAACTTTGATCCGTAGGAGAGGCCAGAAGAGGGACAGAGGTAGATGCCTGCTGCAGTTGATTATCCTGGAAAAGCTTCTAGTTTGGTGAATCGGGATGCATCAACAGTGAGAAAATATGCAGGGGACTCTTCCAATCCAATGGTTTCTACAGTGATTGTCTGACTTAAGAATGATCTAAACATGGGTGATGGTGTGAAGTAGTATGCTTCTAAGGGAGTATTTGGTACTGAAGGCAAGGAAAGTCCCTTAGGTGTCCATGTGAGTGCAGGAGAGAATCTCAGTCAACATGAGCAAGATGTTTCTTTGGATTTGGTCAACAACATGAAGGATGGTGTTTGGATTGAGGGGAAAAAGCCTGTGGCTAAGGAGAACATGGATTCTATAGTGTAAGATGATGGTTTAATCGTGGCGGCTTCAGAAGTCTGTGTTGATGGGTTAAAAGGCTGGGATGATGACGATGGAGGTGTGATGATCACATTTTCTACTGGTAACCAATTTCAATATTTGGAGCATGAGGATGTGGAGTATGTCACGACCCGTCCTCGGGGCCCATGCCTTGACAAATTGGTATCAGAGGAGTCGGTTCTACAACATAACTTATAACTCTGATATTTCTTTTCTATGAAGCAATCATGTTAAGGGTACCGAGTGTGGTTTTCAGTTCAGGGAGTCCAGTTTTGGTGCGGGCGGCCGACGTATCCATACACCTGGACCCTGACTTCTGATTTCCGACTCAGTGCACGAAAACACTAATTGCGTGTGTGTTTTCAAAAGTTTCCCTTAAAACAACTCAAACCAGGTCATCTCACTAGGTATAATCATTTGACCGTGTCACATCTATTTCATTCATGATGTCTTCACCTAGTCAGTCAGCGTGGGTACCGAGTGGGGAGCACGATGATAGCTCACCGAGCAACGAGGCCTCAGTATAGGGCGCCCCACCAGTTGAGACACCAGAAGAGAGGGCACGCCGCTTGAGCGTGATGCATGAGTTCCAACGACAGGGGCCTCTGAGGTTTTGAGGCGAGACAGATTTACAGACGACTGGGTACTGGTTGGGGTTTGTAGCGCGAGATTTCTACATTGCGGGGAAACCCTCTGACTTGATGGTGTACCTAGCTGTTAGACTCTTTTAGGGATCAACTGAGAGGTGGTGGAGCCGGATGCTCCAGTTTTGAGATGAGATGACCTTCACCTGGGGAGAGTTCGAGACCTTCTTCAGGGTGGAGTTTATACCAGTGAATCTACAATCTGAGCATGCTCAAGAGATGCTGCCTTTGCCACAGGATTTTCCATCAGCAGCCGAATCATCTGTAGGAAGTAGACAGATGATGTAGGGGTCCAAGAAGACTAGACCAACAGGTAGACGATCTCGGGTTATAGGATCGGTAGTGCGGGGCACCCGGGGTGGAGTCAGAGCCAGAAGTACCAGAAAAGGACAGTGTTTCTCCTATAAAAGGAAGGGTCACATGGCACGTGACTATCTGACTCCCCGTAATGTTGATCCGCAGGTGTTGGAGGAGCCACTGAGATAGAAGCAGCGGCGGGTGCTTGAGAAACAGCCGAGCGGTGGACAAGGCAGTGGAGATCCAGAAGCAGGTGGACAGGAGCAGAATTAGTGGATTCTTTTTTGTTCTTGGTACTTTTAGTTCCATGTTGTTGTTGCATTTGTGTATTTGTACTATGAGCTTCAATAATAAAAGACACATATCTTTGTGACACTTACTTTCATATCCTTTTGTTTGGTTGATACTGAGAGGTCCCGGTTAAAACTGTTCACTTGACCCTCACTTTTTAGATTCCTACTGGAGGTGACCCAGTGACCTTACACTGATGCTGACAGTGTGACTTGACCCTTGGAGGTGAGAGTGATAGTTGGATCTCTTGGTAGTAACGTCTATTCCTTACGATGTCGTCCATGGCATGAATGTATCATTCCTGTCAGGATTGACTGTATTAGGCAATGAGCGTGGATCATCCTGGGGATGAGACTGAGTTTCTCTTTTCGGCATAGGAGAAATATTTGCAGCTCTTACAGATCATAGGCGAAGAAGGGTGAATGTTGACCGACTTACCATGTCGGCCAACTTCCCACCGAACATAGATGGTACGAGCTACGATAGAGAAGGTTCAGATCATCCAGGAGTGGATGAAGACTGCACAGTGCAGTAAGAAACAAGAAACTAGCACCAGTCTCAGAGACTCGGGTGTGTAAAATGTTTCAAGAAGAAGAAGTGCTAAGGACAGATGAGTTTGCGGAGCAGCAGATGTGGAGGCAAAGCTAGGAGAGCAGCATGAGGTGGTGTACATTTCAACATGTTACAACCACCCACCTTTGTTGTCCCCGCCAGGATCATGAAGATGGAGGGAAGGGAAAAAGAGTAACTGTATGTGGTCAAGGTGTGTGACCTAATGGCTCTAAGAATGATTCAAGGGACAGTCTGTGTCCACAACTAGTTTTTGTAACAACAGACATTGATACAGATCATTATTTCCTTCCATGAATCTTTTCCCAGTCCTAGAGTTTCCGGTTAAAACCGTTGACTTGACCCCCATGTCTGGAGATACCTTTTGGAGGAGACTCTATAATCACACTTACGCCGACAGTGTGATCTGACCCTTGAAGAGAGAGTTTTGGTTGGAACCACTTGGTGGCACCGTCGATGCCTTACGACGTTGTTCTGAGTATGGATTGGATCCACAGTTCATACACAGATTGACTATATGTGGCAAAAAGTTTGTGGCATACCAACAACGTTGGGATGGGTTTTCCTTGGTCGACGAAAAGGAAACCCTAGGCAACACAGGATAAAGTCATGCATAGGAGGGTGTGGTCGATCACAATTGAGTCGGTCAACCTTACCCTCGTGGTAGCATGAGTTTTGAATTTCAGTTCTAATCAGGAAAAAGAGGCCTCTAGAGTTCGAGGATGGAGACCACGTCCTTATACGGGTCTCACCTCGACGAGGTTTACGGAGATGTGGCCGAGGTAGTAAGTTATCTCCGAGGTTCAACAGACCTTTCTAGGTCCTCAGTAGGGTAGGCGAGGTGGTTTACCACTTGAACATTCCACCTCAGTTGCACCGGGTGAAAGATGTCATCCATGTATCTCAGCTGAGGAGATACATGCACGATCCTTAACACATCATCGACCACAGGGAGTTGGACATCGATGATAGGGCGACATTCATGAAGGTTACAGTGGAGATCGAGGATCGACAGGAGCGGGTACTACATGGACGGTCGATTCCTCAGGTGCGCTTTCACTGGTAGCACGAGAACCTCCATGAGAGCACATGGGAGCGGAAGGCTCAGATTCGTACTCAATACCACTTTGTTTTCCCTAGTGTGTGTTGAAGCTTTACGGGGACGTAAAGCCCTGAGGTTGGAGTAATCTAAAGACCTAGAAATTTCATGGAATTTTTTTTCATAATTCATTGGAAATTTACGAGTCTGTGGCTTCTGACGACACTTGATTCCGAGGCCCAGTGTGCCCGGAATCAATTTCTGAAGCTTATCTTGGGTACGTTCAGTGAATGAACGAGCGGGGTTTTATATCTTTTGAACCAATGCTCAGAATTGAAATCCAAGGGCACCGATGAACTTTCAGAGCTGGTAATTGCTTAAGGGGACCTTAAGTGAAGTTTCATTTTGTCACATGAGGTAGCTAATTTTTGGGGATTCGAAAAGTCTTAAATAAATGGTAGTGTTACAATTTATTTTAATTGGAAGTTAATTTCTCCATAGAGAAGTTGGAGGTGGGGCCATACCCCACCTAACTTCCCATGATAGGGTATGACCAAGGGTGGTGGGGTCTGCATGAAACCCCAACACTTCACCTTCCCTTTAACTCCCACGAACTTTCCCCCATTTAACACCCCTTGTGTTTAAATGTATAACTCCTCACTCCATCTTTAATTTTGTTAACTCATCTTTATTTGAGTAACCTTTCCTCTCCCTCCCTCAAACCTTTAATACTTCCAACCTACCTCTTATTAATTAAAAAACATACTTTTAATTAATTAAGGTTTTTGATTTATGATTTTTTTAATGCATGACAAGGTTAATTAAAATAAGGTATGGCTTTATTTTAATTGGGATGACTTATTGTGTGGGGATTGGGAGAGAACTTTTGAGAAGAAGAAGTGGTTTCCTCATTTGTTAAAGTTCTTCATCTTAGAATGAAGAACAGATCTCCATTCTCTTCTTCCTCTGCGACAAGGGAAGAGACACCGATGAGGGGAACTCGCCAACGACCGTCGTCACCTTCATCTCATCCCTTACATCGACGACAACAAGCTGACGAAACCCTTTTCGCGTCACCGTCGTCCATGATGCTCGGCTACCATGGATCTTTCTCAAGGTAGGGGAATTTTATTTGATATTATCTTTATCCTTTGAGAAAAGAACAACGAGGGTGGAACAACCTTTTCCTGGTTGATCTGCGGATCGTCCGTTCATGCGGGTTGGTTGTGGGGTTAATTTTCGGGAATGAATTTGTGTTTAATCCCGGTTGAATATCTCTAACGCGGAGGGCATGGGCTAATGAACAGGCCCCAACCCTCTGCAGATTGTTTTTTGATGTACGGATAGATGGGCGATGATGAAACGGGCCGTAATGGTGATTTGGTGTCTCTGCAGTGAATTTCGGGTCCCGTAGTGACCTTAGGCGTAGACGGCGGGTGAAACGGACCACCGGTGCACGTCCGGTGGTCCACGGAAAGCAGTGGCGGCGCGCCGCCGGAGAAGACCGTCGCAGCTGAGCCATGATGAAAGGAGCTGAACTATAATGGCAAAGCCGTTCTGGATTTTAGAGGCACAACTTTAATGCCACGCTGGTTCTCTGTCAACCGGGGGGAACAACGCCCCCCGCTCCGCGTCCGCTCGGTCACGCTGGCCGAGCCTCAACCGGCCGGGCCAGGCCGCCAGTGCCAGGCTGCGCCATCCGGGCCAGGCTGCACCAGTCTGGCCGGGCCGTGCCCTATCGGGCTGGACCCGGACCCGAGTTGGGTCGACCCGGTTCGGGCCGACCCAGGGGGTATTGGGCCGGGACGGACCGGGCCCAACCCCCCTATTTTCGGACCGTTTCAGTTAAACGGACATATCCTGAGCTTCAGGACTCCAATCAATGCACTGTTAGTTGAATATAATTCTTTGGATCAAGAGGGATGTTTTGATATATTACAATCTAGGTTTTGGTGAAGTTTCATTACGACCGGGTTGGTTCGAACACGAAACCAACCGGGCCCTCGGAGCGGAAATGGTTATAACATGAGCTCCGGACGTCCGATTGATGTTCCGTCGACTTTATTGGATTCATTTTATTAAGATAGATATTTTGGTATACTTCACCTCAGGTTTGGACACAGTTGGAGTATGGCCGGGTTGGATTGTACCCGAAATCCAACCCGGCCCCTGGAACGGAAAACCTGATAACTTTCAGACCGGATGAACGTTTGGAGAACCGTCAGTAGCATTGTTAATCATGTTGAGAAACGGTCCCGTTGAGCATACCCTATGAGATTTCGGGGTAAAGTTGAGATACGACCGGGTTGGTTCGTACACGAAACCAACTGGGCCCCGGGACTAAAAGGCTAATAACTCACAGACCGGGCGTCCGATTGACGTGCTATCTGTTGCGTTGAGACCCCTATGATGAGGAAGTCCATTGAGATACTTCCACGCGAGATTACATGACACTTGGAAGTATCAACCAGTAGCTCGTGGAGCAGACCCTCCCAGAGGCGAGCGTACGGAGTACATAGACCTTGTAGCTGGCTGAGACCTGATAACTGTTTGTCCGATTCGAGTCGGAGTGACTTGTTTAGCCCAGTGGCGAGCACTACTGTGTTTGGGTGGCAAACCCACAGTGGGGAGCACTACTGTGTTTTGGTGGAAGACCCACAGTACTCGACAAAAGGAGTACCTCTGTAGGCTATTAGGGGGAGCACTACTGTGTTGGGGTGGCAGACCCATGGCAGGGAGCACTACTGTGTTTGGGTGGACGACCCGCAATACTCGACAGGAAGAGTACCTCAGCAGTCTAAGGTTAGTGAGCAACGCCTCAGAGTCGTGACAGGATCACCGTACTCGATAGAGGAGGAGCTCTTCAGTAGTTTTGGTTTCGATATCATTAATGAAAATCCTGGTTTGAGTTGAGTCAAAGACCTTTCTGTTTACCTCATGATTGAGATGAGTCACTTGATAACTTAGGTATATTTATGAGCATATAACTAAGTAGTGGTTATCCGTTGATTTCATAACCTTTGTGTTTCCTCATGATTGAGATGGGTTACTTGATAACTTATGTATAAGTATGGGCTTATATATAAGTAAGGGTTATCTGTTGAGATCCTTCTTTGTGGTTATCCTTATTGGATTTAGTGAGACATTGAGGGTATTGGGGTCCATACTGAGTATTGTTATACTCACCCCTATACAGGCTATGCCCGCACCTCGTTGTGTTGGATGCAGACGACGAACAACGTTGACAGAGACCGAGTGTACGAGGACTGGACGGTGCCCGGAGGTGGACCTCACGACGAGTCAGTACCTGGAGGTGGACTTCACGAAGAGACGGTACTCAGAGGAGGTTGGAGGGTGATAGAGTTGACGAGGCTATCTGTACTTACCCTTCATATAGGATCCGAGGTGGACGACCCAGGAGCTGCTTCTATCTTCCTGCTATTTTATCTTTTCCTTGTACTTTTCTATTGTACTTTTGTTCAGTTGTAGTTGTACTTTTCATTTGGGTTTGTATTCTATCCCGTTCACTTTTCAACACTTCATTTTTTAATTAGTGTATTACTTCGACTTGAACTATGGTTGGATGTGTTTATGTTTTATAAAGGCAATGCCTTCCCAGTTATCGAGAGTTACGCCTTTGTTGCTAGTCGTCAGCCCCTGGCCTATGGAAGGCGGGCTTGGGGTAGTCACAAAACGGGCCCCAAGCTACTGGTCGATACTTACAAGTGTCACGTAATATCACAGGGATGTATCTCAAAGGACCGCCTCATCATAGGGGTCTCAACGCAACAGACGACGTGTCAATCGGACGCCCGGTCTGTGAGTTATTAGCCTTTTAGTCCCGGGGCCCGGTTAGTTTTGTGTACGAACCAACCCGGCCATATCTCAATGGTACCCCGAACTCTCATAGGGTATTCTCAACGGGACTATTTCTCAACGTGATTACCAACGCCGCTGACGGTTCACCAAACGGTCATCCGGTCTGAAAGTTATCAGATTTTCCGTTCGAGGGGCCCGGTTGGATTTTGGGTACAATCCAACCCGTCCATTCTCAAACTACATCCAAACATTAGGTGAAGTATTCCAAAATATCCATCTTACTAAAAGAAATCCAACAATGTTGGCGACATGTCAATCGGACGTCCAGAGTTCAAGTTATAACCATTTCCGTTCCGAGGGCCCGGTTGGTTTCTGTTCGAACCAACCTGGCCATAACCAAACTTCACCGAAACAAAGATTGTAATAAACCTAAACGACCGCCTCGATTTAAATAATCCTACACAACTGACGGTGCATCGATCAGAGTCCCGTAGCTCAGGATATGTCTGTTTAACTGAAATAGTCCGAAAATAGGGGGTTTGGGCCTGGTCCGTCCCGACCCAATACCCCATGGGTCGGCCCGGCCGGCACGGCCCGGCCCAGTGATGACAGCTCGGCCCTACACAGGAAGCTTGGCCCGGGCGGTTGAGGCTCGACCAGCGTGGCCGAGCGGACGCGGAGCGGGGGGCGCTGTTCCCCCCGGTTGACAGAGAACCGGCGCGGCATTAAAGCCGCGCCTCTTAAATCCGGAATGGCTTTGCCATTCCGGTTCAGCTCCTACTGCCGTGGCTGAGCCGCTACAGCCTTCTCTGGCGGTGTGTTGCCGCCACTTTCGGTGGACCACCGGACGTGCACCGGTGGTCCGTTTCGCCCGCCGTCTACGCCTAAGGTCACTATGGGACCCGAGCTTCACTGCGGAGACTTCAAATTTCCATTACGGCCCGTTTCATCATTGCCCGTCAATCCGTACATCAAAAAATAATCTGCGGAGGGTTGGGGCTTGTTCGTTATCCTATGCCCTCCATGTTAGAGATTTTTAACCAGGATCAAACTCAAATTCATTCCCGAAAATTAACCCCACAACCGACCTGCATGAACGAACGATCCGCAGATCAACCAGGCAAAGGTTGGTCTGCGCTCGTCTTTCTATTCTCAAAGGATAAAGAGAATATCAAATAAAATTCCCCTACCTCGAGAAAGATCTGTGGTATCCGAGCATCGTGAATCACGGTGACGTGAAAATGGGGTCATTGTCTCGTTGACGTCAATGCAAGGGATGATATGAAGTTGACAATGGTCGTTGGTGAGTTCCCCTCATCGGTGTCTCTTCCCTTGTCATGGAGGAAGAAGAGAATGGAGATCCGTTCTTCGTTATAAGATGAAGAACTTCAACAAAGGAGGAAACCACTTCTTATTCTCAAAAGTTCTCTCCCAATCCCCACACAATAAGGCATCCCAATTAAAATAAGGCCATACCTTATTTTAATTAACCTTGTCATGCATTACAAAATTCATAAATCAAAACCCTTAATTAATTAAAAGTAAGATTGTTTAATTAATAAGAGGTAGGTTGGAAACATTAATGGTGTGAGGGAGGGAGAGGAAAGGTTACTCAAATAAAGTTGAGTTAACAAAATTAAAGAGGGAGTGAGGAGTTATACATTTTAACACAAGGGGTGTTAAATGGGGGAAAGTTCATGGGAGTTAAAGGGAAGGTGAAGGGTTGGTGTCTCGTGCGGACCCCACTACCCTTGGTCATACCCTCTCATGGGAAGTTAGGTGGGGTATGGCCCCACCTCCAACTTCTCTATGGAGAAATTAACTTCCACTTAAAATAAATTGTAACACTACAATTTATTTAAGACTTATCGAATCCCCAAAAATTAGCTACCTCATACGGAAAAACACAACTGCGCTTAAGGTCCCCATAAGAAATTACCAGCGCTGTGAGTTCATCGGTGCCCTTAGATTTCAATTCCAAGCATCGGTTAAAAATATAGATAACCCTGCTCGTTTTTTCACTGAACGTACCCAAGATAAACTTTGGAAATTGATTCCAGGCACACCGGGCCTCAGAATCAAGTGCCTTTAGAAGCCACAGACTCATAAAATTCTAAAGAATTAAGAAAAAATTTTCCTTGAAATTTATGGTTCTTTACAGAGGAGGTTACTCCAATAAATGAAGGTGTCAACATAAAGATTGATCTCCCTTCTTAGGAGGATAATAATAGGAATGGAGTAATGAAGAAGTGGGTAGATGAAGATCATTATTTGTGGAACACCCACACTGTTTAGAAATGTTTGAAACTAATTGTAAATTTCAGCAGGAATGACTAGGGAATTATGGTTATCAAGAGGTGAAGATCCCTAGAAAATGGGGGGATATCTATGATAGTGATAAGGAAAATGATGGCGGCATGGTCAGGATCTCCTATAGTGACAGTGTCCAGGGAGGTAAGAAGAAGTTTTCAGGGAACTAGGAGGTTATGATTATTTCACCATGAATAAGGATGAAAAAAGACAAAACCTATCTCCCAAAGTCGGTGTCTACCAGGTCTTCTGTCAGAAAGGAAGGTTGGGAAGTCTCTAGATTGAATAAGGGTATGAAATATTCTAATGATTTTCTATCTTTGAAGAAGTTGAATTTAAAAGGAAGTATGCCAAAGTTCTGAAGTAGTATGAATACTCAGAGTGGGAATCAACTACTACAGAGGAATGATTTTACCATTGATGTGGCTATTGGTATGGTTTTTATGATATCTAGTTCTTGTTTTGGGCTTGTGGTGCTTATCTGTTGTTCTCTTATTTTATTTTAATAAATGGTCAGAGGGTTTCCTCTAACTGAGCTGTTCTGGTATAAAGCAAGTGGTTCATGGGAAATTACATCCCTATGTGGATACTATAAGTGAAATTTTTTCTAGTGAAGATATACATAGGGGTAATAACTTTGAAAAAGGTGTGTTGGGATTGACTCGATCATTAACTGGTACATGATTATAAACCTTACTGCACACATAGTTTGACACTCATGGGGGATTTGTTTTGTAAATTTACAGACTCTTTATGAACAATCATGAAGGACTTTAATAGATTATAATCATTGATGAGCAAGGTAAAACCTAAAGTGTCTTGGTATGATAAGTCTAAGGTTGATCATAAGTTTAACAGAATAAATACCCCATTTTAGGTTTTATGTTATGTAAGTCTAAGATGCTTAAGAGTGTTTTTGGAGATATTTATGGTTATATAACCCATGGGTTTAACATAGGTTTTAGTAAAAAAAGGGTTATTTTAGGAAGAGTTCCTTTATATTTAGTAGGAGTAAATTAAGAGGTATTGGTAACCTTTAGTTTTTATCTTATTAATATTATTTATTTTTTCTTGAAAAATTAATTTCTACAGAAAAACATCATGGTTACAAACTGATTTAATAAACAATTTTATTTTGAGGATGTTCATCATTTTTTTGGGAAATGTGTTATTAGGTTGAAATGTATATAATATTTAGGTTTAACATAAATGATACTTTTTAATTGTTCATTTATGTTTTTTAGATATGTGACTTGAAGGGTTTGAGTTACCCTTTGAGTTTAATACCTTATTGTATGTTAAGGTTGTTGTAGTAATTTGGGATATAAAGTTATTTATTTAAAGAATGATCTATATGAAAGATTTGATTTGATTTTTGAATTTTACAGGTTAATATATTAATATTAATTTTGGGTATTATCTTAACTTTTTCTAACCATTATGGTTTAAATATAGATAGGAGTAATAAATTGTTACTCTTTTATGATCTTTTGATATTTTAAAAGTTAATTTTAGTGCTCCAGGCATAAAAAAATCATATCAGATGTTCATTCCTTAGAGTAATAGGTGAACTGTAAATTTTTTGAAGCATAATTAAAGGATTCAATGGTGTTTATGTAATAAAAATATATCAGGTAAGTATATTTCCTATTATTATCTACCTTAATAAAAAATAATGCCTCAAATCTAGGGAAAGAAACTTGGAATAAAAATGTTATTATATTACATTCATATCTGATGAATCAATGGTTTTTAAATTCATTATAGATTTATGGTTTTTTGGTTTTTGACTTTATCATGTTAATTAAATTTATTATGATCAATTATAACTAATACTCTCTATAATTATTTATGCTTTTATTCCATGTCTATATTTTCTTTTACCTCCAATGTTCTCTAACTTGGAACCCTAGTTATGTGTTATTCCAGATGAACTTTGAATATATATTTCCCTCTTTTTAATTGTTATTTTTATTAATCCTTTTTAAGATGTGAGTTTTTCAACCAAAAAATTTTCAATCACTTTATTTTTGAGATCAATATTAAACTGTGAGGATATAATTTTATAAAGGGAGTATAAAGAAACTCCCTATGATTTTAAAAGAGGGACATCATGTTTGATAGAGTTTATCACACATAGCAAAAATATTAAAATATAATGTAACAACCCAATAAATTATGATATATCAATTTTCAAATAAATTTAATATCTTTGAAACCTTACAATGCCTGAAACATTAGGTTTAAAAAAAATGTGATACTTTATTAAAATATTATTATTTAAACATGAATGCTATAACCAAGATGTTAATTTGGAAGGTATGAATTGGAATAAATAAATTATGAAACGTTTTTTGTAGACATGTATAAAATAAATTAAATGGTTATATATTGAGTATATATAAAATAATATCCATTTGAAATAAAAATAAATGTTTTCTAAAAATTAATACATTTATGAGAGGCGGAATAGTCATTCTTTGCATACATAATTTAAAATTAATTTTTTTTCCAATCTTATAAAATTTATTTTTAAAAATAAAATTAAAATTTTAAATTTAAATGTAAAAACTATCTTTGGGTAAATTTTTTATAATTTTATAAGAAGATTTATTTCTTTTATAAATAGTGAAAATTTCTATTTTTTTTTGAAAAATACATTTTTGTTTAAATTATTTGAAAATTATAATTGCATTTTAAATAGATTTTAAAGAGAAATTAGTTCTATGATATTAAAATATAACTATTTTAGGTAATTGGAATTAATTTCATTTTGAATTATTATATTTTTTTTATACTTTTGAAGGTTTTTCTTTATAAAAAACGGGTTTTCCACACATTTTTAAGTTACATTTTAAGTTAAATTAAGCCACTTATATGATATGAATTTCAAAAAATGGATTCAATATTTGGAATCATAATTATTTATAATATACAATAAGGTTTACATACTTTTTTACAGTAATTAATATTAAAAATAGTAAAAATTATTTACTGCGGTTTAGGTAAAACGGGTTTACCGGGTGTTGAACTAAACAAACAAGGGTTAAAATGACCAAAAAACTTGTCTAATTCATATTTTATAGACATATTTATATGGTAAGACTTATAATGTTATAAAATAATGCATTTTTGATCCTTTGGGCATGATAAAAACATATGTGAAATTCTTTTATTTTAAAAATTCCAAGTGTGTCCTCTCTCCCACTTATAAAAGGAAACTCATCTCCTCTTATTTATACACTTCCAGAACCCATTGGTTTGGAAAATACCTAACCAATTAAATAAATTATTCCACTCACCTCATAATATAATCCTTGGTTTGGTTATAAATACAACCTAGGAAGGATCTTTATGCCAACCAGAAAAAGTATTCCAAAGAAGAGGTAATGTACTTAACCTACACTACCAAAAATGCGGGAAAGGGAAGCGCTCATGTTTTATCAGCACTAATCAGAAAGCTATGACAAAAGTGGGAATTTTATCAGTGCTATAAAAAAGCACTGATAAATATACCCTTTATCAGTGCTAAGAAAAAGTGCTGATAAAAAGGAGACACTATCAGTGCTAATAATAGCGCTGATAAGAGTTTTTAATAGAAAATATTATTAATTTGTATAAAAATATTTTAATTATATTAAAAAAATAATATTTATATGTATACATTAAATAAAAAATGCTTGTTTATTATGTTTATTAAGTTTATATTTTACTAATGTTTATTATGTTTATTAGTTTTAGTTATATCTTTATTATATAAATATTATACTATATGTTTATAATATTATACATAAATAATTTTTAATATATATATATATAAATACTTATTATATATATATATATATATATATTTTAAATAAATTTATGTTTCCAAATGAATGTGTCAATTGATCCGTACGTTCTTCTCATGAATATATGTTCATTTTTTACCCTAATGTTGGATATATATACTATAGTACTATATATACTTGGTGTATTCATTCATTTTCAATATATATAAAGCTTTATCTTCTCATAAATACTTAAAATCATGATAAATATCTTTAAATAAACAATAAATGTAATTATTATATTTAAAAATATAAATATTTAGTTATATATAATTATTTAATTTTTAAATATATTATATATAATTATAATTATATATAACTAATGAAATTTAAATATGTTTAAATAATTATAAAATTACAAGAATATTATTTTAAATGATAAATATTTATTTATGAATACCTTTTGAATATATTTATTTATAAATATATGTCTTTAATGAACACACACACACACACATATTTAAATACTCAAGAAAATAAAAAAAATATATGAATTTATATTTATATATATTTAATTATTATTTAAACTATAAAAATATATATATTTTAATTATATTTTAAACACAAACACATACATAAATAAAAATAAAAATAAAAATATATATAATTATAATCTAAATTATTAAATTATAAAAAATATATTAATTATATATATTTATAAAATTATAAATGTAATAAATATATTGGTTATAATTTTATAAAACATCCATTTATCAGCACTTTTTAGAGGTGTTAAAGATCGGCCTTTATCAGCACTAAAAAAGCACTCATAAATGTATGTTTTATCAGCTCTTTCAATTTTAGCGCTGATAAAACATACTTTTATTAGCACATTTTATCTAGTGCTAATAAAAGTGCTGCCTGGTTTTATATGTAAACCCTAACTTTCTCCTCCTTCCTCGCACACCTAAAGCTCACACAGAAGAGGATTCCTACGGCCACCACCACCTAATCTCCTCCTCTCCTCCTCTCCTCTCCTCCCTCCTCTCCCACCTCCTCCTCCTCCTTGGCCTCGGACTCCTCCGCCGCCGCGAACTGATCTTCGCCACGTGGTTCACATCCTCCGCGCCTCTCCTCCACCAGTAGCTCTCCTCCGCCAAACCTCTTCTTCACTACGGCTCTCGTCCACCATTGCCTCTCCTCCGCGATGCCTCTCCTCCGCCGTGTCTCTCTAACACCGTGAACACACCTCAGCCACATTCTTAACCAAACCTTCGCAGTTAGTTTTTTCCTCTTTCACATTGGGATAACTTATTACTGTTTGACATTGATGATGATTTGTGAATTGTACAGGCTAAACACCCCACTGAAAATCATGGCGGTTGGTGGTCCTTGTTTTCACACTAGTTATATGTGGTAAAATTAAAATTGACTATACCATATTTTGAATTGGTTGATTTAGAAATCTTCAATGCAATGTGGGTTTTCATCATGGTAGAATATAAGTATAGTTATTGCTTGAAACTTATGAATTTATGTGGGTGTAATGTATTGTAGTGGTGTTATTAGCCAAATATTTTGATTCCTATATTAAATTACGACATAGTTGAATATATTTTTTGATGGTATAATTTTATGTGGAAATATTACTCCATAAAAATATTTTATGATTCAGTAATATTTGAAGATTTTTTAAGCTTGAAACTCAAATTTAGAATTTTGTTAAATAAGTGGAGAATGAGTTGTAAGTTACAATATTTGTGAAATGTATTGTAAAAGGGGGATCCTATCCACTATGGGAGATGGAATATCAATATTTGTGAACTTTTTAATGGGAATATAGATAATTACATTTATATATAAGAGTTGTTCATGTAATGGTAACAATGGGCATACTATAAGTGGAATGTGTAAGAGTTATTCATGTCATGGGGAGTTTATAAATTTTGTGAATTGGATTAGGAAGAACATGGTGGTTCTACAAACTTTCTAATTTCTATGCCATATAGGACATCTCAGTATGAATGATTAAGTATAATTGGAGTCCATGTGAACACACTATTATGGAGAAACTTGTGTTGTCATGTTCTTGTAAAATCATAATTATGAGATATTCTACATAACATGTTTTTTTCTATGTGAGCTATGAAATTTTGAGGTTAACAATAAAAATATATAATAAAGAGCATCACACCATGTAGTAGATTAATCTTGAGCCTCTAGTTTCAAAATATAATGAGATTCAGATGGTGATGAAAATGTTCATTCTCAGAAGTATTCAAGTGAATATATTTAACAACCTAATAAGGGTCGACATGAAATGTCACCCAAGATGGCTCGAGACAAGGTCTGAAGCCCATTACAGATCACCATGGGTTGGTGATAACCAAACGGGTATTGACATACATAAATATGTGAATGATTTCACCCTAAAAGATAATATCTAAAATTACTTAAAAGAATGTATGAAAATAAGTAATAACACGCCTGGAATGTCCGAGTACATTACAATATCCCCCTTACAAGTACTTATCATCCCTGAGAAGTATCTCCATAGGTATTTCTCCACCATCTTTGGCCACTGATCTGACGCGTTAGACTCTCGATTCCAATATTCTTCTTGAATATGACCAAAATTCAAAAAACACAAATGTTTGGTACCATATACCTTCTCAATACCTTTTCAATCCAATAAATAATTTATAGTATATGTTTCTCAAATTATGTCTAAATAATACCATGCTTTCTTACTTTCCCAAGTGTATATGTCTAAATAAAACATCATTATGATTTTTCACATGATTCAACCCATGAACTAAGTGACAAACCATTATATCTCTCATCACCAAGTTCCCCTAACAACCAAATTCCTGCTCTATAGGTTGACATCATTGATTTATTCTTGATCTCATCTAATCGATACCCTTACATGTGTATCTATCATCTATCAGTGAAACTCATCCAATTATGCGCACACACAAAACCAACCACCTATACCTATGGGTTAGGTTCACCTACACACCACTCCCAATGTGCACTAAGAAATTACATCACTACCAAAACATAAGTATGAAAATATCTCATATCTACTGAATATTGACACTCACAATCATTTCAAACAACCCCATACATACTCACATCACATAACATAATGGAATAACTCAAGGACCCATCCACTTACCCAGACATGACTCTTACAGTTTGACTCTCCACATCTTCATATGGGAATTTTAGTGACCAAAATATTTATAGGATTTTCATGAACCACTACTAATCATTACTCAAATTACAAAAAATCATGATGATCTAACACCCACAATAAATTTAAAAACATGGATTTCATCACCACACTACTCATCCATTGATAGGTCATAGATCATTCCCCAAACAAACTGATTGTCTCACACAACTACAACACCATGACTTAGGGGTATCTTATTTACCACATTATAGATGCCTTTCCCCATGAATACATTATGTCCTTTTCAAGATTGAATTATTAAGGATTCTATTAAAAGTAATGATTTTTAAAGTATTTTTACTTCTCATTTGTGAAACAATTTTTCTATTTAATAAATTTTTATTAGGAATTATTTATAATAATGTTTTCAATAACAATCTATTTCCCTTCAAAAAAATTAAATATAATTTTACATCAATGTTTTAAAAAATGGTTGTGAAAGGTTTTGTATTTCACTTATATTTATCTTCTTATGATTTTTTTCCATGTAGTGATATTTTAGTCACAATTTATATGTTATTATGATATAATTTATTTTAGAAATTTAGAATTATAATATTCTATTATTTCTTAATTTCATGTTATGTGATTTTTTTTAATTATTTAAGAAAACAATTATTTTTCCATTTCAAGCATTCTTCCAACTCTTTCTCCATTATATCCCCCAACCATATTATCTTCTCTATTTTCTACAGGTTTATCCTTCTCCCAGAAACTGAAATTCAATTTTTATGAGGATTTTGGGATTTAGGCTTATTGAGTGTTTTCTATGGAAGGTGACATTTTGTGTATTGGTTACCATTAAGTTTAAATTAGGTGTTTCTTTTCTATTACTTTGTTTTATAATTCATGGAATGTGTATAATTTATAAATTTATTTTCAATTAACGTATAGTAATGTATGGGTTATTGGGTGAAATTATAAATTTCTTTCTTAAATTATAGGATTGACATAAGGATTTTTTCCAATGAATTTAATGTACTATTTTTAAATTAGATTAATTCTCATGAAAATAATATTTTAAAAGGTTCATAGGGCCATTTAAATGTTTTTATAGTAAATTTAGGTCTTATTCCTTTTTTAGTTTTTCAATGGAATTTCCCATGTGCCGAGAGAACATTTTTGAAAGGAAAAGGGATTTTTTTCAAGTTCTTCCAAAATCATTAAAATGATGAGTCATTAAAGAATGGGAGAGAGACTCTACATACTAAGTTGGTTTTTATATGAAGACACATTTTTCAATTTTAAAAGTAAATGGTTTATTTCTCATGTGGCCCTCAATAATTTCCCCTATACTTGTTTCACCAGTTACGAGTTATTGATTATATATATCATGAATGTATGATATGAAAAGGGGATGTTATATGTGATGGTGTTGGAGGTGAGGTGCGAGACATTTTTTTGGTAATTTTGTTGATTTCTTTCTCACCTACATGGTTATTTTTTATGGTAACCTGAGTGTCTAGGTGGGAGGTCTTGATTCATGCTACTGTAGTTGGTACACACACTACTATGGTCCCCCTAGTTGTGTTTAAGACAAGATTAGTGGGAATGTTCCTTTATAATGACTTAAGTATGGTTTAATTTGGTGGATTGTGTTGTTGTTGGATGAAAAATATATAAGATGTTGGTCCATGCAGTTATAGTGGAGTTTTGGATCATCAAACACTAGTACCTAGGTTATATACTAGGACATTTTGTTTATTGATATGTGGTTCTATATAGAGGATTAAATTATTATTTTGATTACATCCCCATTTTTCTTGATCAGTGGTTGGCCAGTCCATAAGTATGATGGGAGGAATACTGAAAACTAGTGATCAGAGCTAGATAGAGGGTGTTATGAGACATATAAATCATGAATCCATCAATGATTTGATGTGGCTAAACAGAGGGAAGTGACAATGACATCTAGTGATTTTGTTAGGGGTTAACTTTTAAAATGATTCAAATGTTTTGAAATGTTTCTTAAAAAACTGTATGGGTTTAACATACCTTTTCTTGGTTTTAAATTACCTTAAAATAGTTTAATTTTTTTTTGGAGTTTTGAGAACGGATGTTTGGAAATAATTGGTTTTTTAAAAGGGATTGTTATTTTAAATAGAAATTTGTGTAAACAGTTGGTTTTTAATGGAATTTCAACTATCATTTTAAAAATAGTTTTCAATAGAGATTTAATGTCTATATTTTTTTGCCTTGGTTAATTTTTATATCAATGTTTTATATATTAATTTTGTTAAATATTAATACCACCAAATCAAATAGGATGGATATGAATAAATAATGGATGGATTCCAATCATTTTACAAAATAGTATGAAGACAGAGTGAAAGAGTTCATTAGGTTTGAAAAAGATCATGCATATGATCCTTCTCAAATACTTTTTCTGTGTATATGCGGTTTTAATTCTAGAAAAGTTAGTCCATAAGTGTTTTAAGAACACTTGATCTATTATGGAATTGATCAAAGTTATAAATGTTGGAATAAACATGGGGAAAAAGAGAATGTTGCTAGTGAGTAGGATAACACTGCATTTTATGGATAATTTGATATGATTACAAGCGTAGACAATGAAGAAGACTGTATCAAGGATGTGATTACAGATGTGAATGATGATGAAGATCATATTAAGGAAATGACAAGGACATTTTAAGATGAACTTTGTGATTGAAAAAAATTGTTTAGGCAGTTAAAGAGTTGTGGAAATATGCCATTATATTATGGTTACACAAAATATAAAACATTTTCATCCACACTGTAGCTGTATAATTTAATGTAGGAAATAGATGGAGTGAATCCAATTTTATGGAATTACTTGATATCTTAAATGACATACTCCCAAAATATAATGAGTTCCCGAGATGAACATACGATAACAAACGAATGATACACTCTATGAGTATGCTCTCTGAAAGAATACACACCTACCCAAATTACTATATAATATTTTTAAAGGACCACAAATAACTTATAGAATTACAAATGTGTGTTTCTTCTCGATACAAGAATGATAAATCCAGTACTACAAAAGTTGCATGGTACTTTCCAAGCATTCCTAGTTTTAAGTGCCTATATGGAAGTGAGTAGACTATAGGGAAATTTGCATGACATGCAGACAAAATAAATAAAGATGGAAAACTATGATGTCCCAAAGACTCTCCTTAGTGGAAGAGAATTGATCATGAGTATACTAACTTTAGAAATGAGCCAAGGATCCTTCATCTTGCATTATCTATAGATGGAGTGAATTTTTTGGTTTTCAAAGAAGCACTCACAATACATGACTGGTTATGTTGGTAAATTATAACTTTCCACTGTGGTTATGCATAAAACAAAAACACATCATGTTATCTATTCTTATATCAGGACCAAAACTACCGGGTAATGATATTGATGTCTATTTGGCTCCATTGATTGAGGATTTGAAATTATTGTGGGATTTAGGTGTTACGATGTATGATTCTTACAGAAATAAAGATCTCACATTGGGAGCCATGCTGTTAAGGATGATAAATTAACTTCCTAATTACGGAAATTTGTTAGGATATAGAATTAAAGGAACTCTTGGGTGTCCCATATGTGAACAAGGTACAAAATCAATTAGGTTGAAACATTCATAAAAAACCGTGTTTCTAGGACATCGTATATTTTTACCCCGATGACATAAGTACTGATCTTGTACAACATCATTAAATGGATGTTCAGAATAATGTACACCACCATCTCCACTAACATGTGATCAACTATTTGAGAAAGTCAGATATGTGGACACTACTTTTGGTAAACCATTTAAAAAAAACCTTACACAAACCGGTCGGAAAAAGAAATTATTTTTTTTGAATTACTATACTGGAATTTTCTATATATCAGACATTTTATTGATTTCAGGCATGCTGAAAAATATATATATGATAGTGTCATCGGCACATTGAAAAATGTACATGACAAAACAAAGGATGGAATTAAGGCTAGGTTGGAAATGGTTGACATGGGAATATGAGAGGAGTTGGCACCAGTGAAGGGTGAAAAACAAACATTTATTCTTCCTACTGCTTAAACTCTTTCCAGATAGAAGAGATATTGGTTTTTTACCTTCATGAATGGTGTAAGGGTTCTAGAGGGGTATTCATCGTATATCAAGAACATCATGTCAATGCATTATTTAAAGTTAAAATGTATGAAATCACATGAATTTCATGTTTTGATTCAAGATTAAATTATTATATATTTATGTTGCATTTTTTCCAAGAATGTCCATTATACATTAACAAAGCTCTGTTTATTCTTCAAAGCTATATGTAGCAAAGTTATAAACCTGTCAAAAATTCTGACAATTGAAAGAGAAATTTTCATCATATTATGTGAATTGGAAATATTTTTCCCACAGACATTCTTTGATATGATGGTTAATTTTATGGTTCACTTGGTGATAGAGATTCGACTATGTGTTTTTGTACACTATAGATGGATTCACCCAATTGAACGGTATATGAATATTTTGAAAGGGTATGTCAAAAATCAAAGTCGGCTAGAGGGTTGTATTACAGAGTGATATATTGTTGAGGAAGCCATTTAATTCTATACCGAATCCCTGTCTGGTGTGAAAAGCATTTCTATAATGAAATATTGTCATACTGGGCGACTTGTGGGTGAAGGAATTTCTTAAAATAAGGTCGTCAAAATCAATACTAGATCGGGAGCATGTCTACCTTTATATTTTTCATAATAGTTTGGATGTTGACCAATATTTTCAAACCCACAATGAAATTCTTAGGCATTCTAATCCATCAAGTGCTAAAAAATGGATAGCAACTAAACATAATAATCAATTTATTGGATGGTTTTAGGACTATATTTTTAAGGAGTCAACTAAAAATTGAGATTCAATTTCAGAATGACTTCAATGGATAACCGGAGGACCATGTGTGTACGTATTATCTTACAATTATTATGTAATTAATGGTTATACATTCTATACTAATGAACATGATGAAGACAGTACCAGATAGAATATTGGAGTTACACTTCTGGCTAAAGCGATGCATGTTTTTTGTGCTAAGGATAGAAATCTAATTTATGTAAATATGTCATATTTTGACATCATTAAAAAAAATATGGCAGTTGGATTATACGACATTCCAAGTGCTGATTTTTCAATGAAAGTGGTTTGATAACAGAAGTGATATTAAAGTAGATGTGTTGGGATTTGTGAAATTTGATTTTAGTAAGGAAGGGTACAATGAATAACTGTTTATAATGGAATCACAAGCAGTACAAGTATTTTAGGTTCCAGATCCGGCAAACCAAAATTGGTCAATTGTTTTGTTATCGACCAAAACCACTGAAGAGTTAGATGAAAATTCAATGGAGGATGACCCTTTCATTGAGACGTCACAATCATTTCATAAATTTCCCATTGTAGATGACATTTTTTATGTTTGAGGAGAACACAATGAAGGGATTTGGATAATTGATATAGTGGTCAAATCCCTTCAACCTTAAAAAAAGAGAGTTCAATAATCATGTTATATATTTTTTATAATATTCATCATGTTACTTTATGTTAATACCTATTCACTGCTGATTTTATGTAATCTAAATAAATTTTAAACCACATTTGCAGATAATGAATTCTACATGTGATGATGCTCCCAATCCCCAAGCATAATGGTTTCTCAGCCTGATGCTGCTCACAATGTATATGAACAATAGGTTTCTCAACCTATTTTCTTATGTTAATATCTATTCATTGTTTCTTTTATGTTATCTAAATTAAATGTTAATTTTTTTTTTCAAATAATGACTTCTAAAGGTGATGATACTTCCAATCCTGAGGCACAACAAGTTTCTCAACCTGCTGCTACTAGCAGTGCAGACGAACAATAGGTTTCTCAACCTCTTGCTACTCCCAATGTAGAGGTACAACCACTATATGAACATGCCGATGCTAGACCTCCAGAGTTGGAGGAACATATTTGTAATGGTGGATCTCAAAAAATGAGTGGTGATGAAACACTGATGATACAGAAAAAACAGGAGCGCTATAGTTTGACGGTATTAGGAAAAATCATTAAGGCTAAAGAGAAAGGCATCAAATACGAGTTTGGTTGGAATAAGAAGGGCCAACATGTTTACCCCAACAAGGACATGTTCAGTAGTTACATTATAATCATCACTCTATAATGCGTGGTGATTGATGTAACTTCATGTCACCATGTTGTGGTTGAGATTATGTCAATGATGTGAGGAGATATTACAGTAACATTATGATATCATTTTTTTAATTTACTAAAAATTAAATAAAGAAACATTGATTTACACTTCATCATCTCTTGCAGAGTGCCTTTATAGTAGATGACTCATGCAAAGACTATGTATTAAGCGTTTCTAGAAGGATTCACAGGGGTTTTCAAACACTTTTAATGAAATAACATCTTAATGATGCTGAAGGGAAAATAAAGCCACACCCACCTCTTATTTATGCACACCTGATAACCCAAGCATCATGGGATGCATTTATTGGCCATCGTACGAAGCAGTATTTTCAGGTACATTGTTTTTGATTATACATTGTATGATGGTACATTTATTTTAAACTTTGATTGATAGTGTTTTATTTTTGAAACAACAACTATTTTCTGATAATACACAACGGGAATCAAAACCCTCATACCCCTACCGTTAAGGAAGGATGGGGTACGCATTACCTGAAAAAAATATGGCATGTATTTTAAGTCTACAATAATAATTTTATGTGACATAAAACAACACAATAACTATGTTATTTTGTTTATATACAGCTTGAAGTGTCCAAATCCATTTCCACTTCCATCCCATGTCATGTTCTATTGAAGGAGGTGCGTGTAACTAAAGATGGAAAACTGATAGATGAAAACGCACACAAAGTGTGGGAAACATGTGTAAGTATGACATAATAAAAATTTATTTTTCTTTAAATCACCATTACATAATAATGATTACTTATTCTCCTATATTTTATGTTTGAAATAGTCACAAGAATTAACAACACCCACAATGGTTGTAGACATACTTTCATTTTACTTGAAGCAATGAAATAAGTATCTTCGCGTCTGAGGTGCGGGTTTAGGGGTGACACCCCGAACATATTTTGAGGAAAAAAAAGAATAGGATCAAACTGAGGAAATTAAAAGGAATAGAGAAACATTTTCTATGATTTAAGTATAATTACAATACCAGAGATAGAAGATAGCAAGTTTGATGGGTGGGGGAGGCAAAGAGAAGAATCAAATCAAGAACAACCCGTGCATGAAGATCCCACCCCACCACCACCAGTTTTGAGGTGAGACATTCCCCTAAAAACAATTCTTAACTGAGGTAGTCAATATTCAAATATTGTTTTCTATGAAATATGAATCAGATAGACACTATAAATTGATATCATTCCTATATTGATAATATAAAATGTGAAAATGACTGTGATTTATATCTATAAACACCCACCCATCGCCTTGTATCGATGTCTATAATGTTCAATATCAAGAATGAAATGATACACAACAGACCAATTACGATAGATCATATCAGAGTGTCAATTACTGTATCCCTAGAGTTGAGCACTGAGCTACCTATTCCAATTGATGATGCATATATTCATACAGTCGAACAAGCTCAAGGAACATTAATCTCATGGATGTCACATCTTGTAAAAAACATGTCGATAATGAGGTATTCATTTCCAATTTAATTTTCAAGCTAAAACTTAAAAATTTAAAGAAAAATGGTCTGAACTGATTTATTTTATTACAGATGGAAAAAGGGAAGGGGGAAAATAAAAGACTGGTTCAAAACCATCTCAAGGATCAACCAAATAGTCAAAAAGATCTATCGAAAGCACATTAACCCGCCTTTTTATATCCAAATTTATTATCATCAAAAGATCATGTGGATACGAAGTTGAAAGATGGTTGTAATCACATAAATTAATTTTGATGAAAATATGTATAGAGGGAAGATCCATACTTTATTGGTGTTGAGAGTGAAACAGAAATCCTCAACTATAATTGGTTAAGCAGCTCTGCTATAAATGTTTACATGAGGTATTTTTTCATGATTTGATTTTAAAAAAGATGATATACTATGATAAATGAGTAAATACATTTCATATTTTTCACAGGTGTATATATGAAAAGCAATTAAAGGGATTTATCCATGAACAAAAATTTGGACTCGTTAGTCCTCACATCACCTCTACAGAACTAGAAAACATAACTTCCACGAAACATGGTGAAATAGTGGCAGGACTTCTCAAATAATTTAACTGAAAAATTACGGACGACAGACTCTTATTAATACCAATAATGTAGGGGTAAAACTCTAAAATTTAATCATATCAAATATATTTTAATTTTCTTCATTACTTATTCATTTTTGTGTTCTTAGGCAGCATCAAATGCTCATTTTAGTCAATTTGGATACTCCAAAGATTTATTTTCTAGATTCACTGCATGGATATCCAACAAAACAACCACAAATGATGGAATTTTTCAATTTTTAATACACTACATCCAACATTTTAGAACTAATCATCTAGTTATATAATTTGTATTATCTTTTAATGAGGATTATATTATGAAAGGGCAGTAGGTGAATATATTCTACATCATGGAATGAGCCCAAGGGAAAAGGAAAAGAAACCTAACAAGTACTATGACTGGATACAAATTAGGGTATATATTATAAAAGTTCACTATCCAAACACATATAAAAAATTACATATTTTTCATAATGTTTCTACAGTGACTAAAAAAAAAATGATAAAGACCGTGGTTATTATGTTTGTAAATTTATGAAAGATATCATATTCCATGAAAAAAATAGCATTCCCACAGAAGTATTTTTGAAGATAATTGTTATTTAATTTAAAATACTTACTAATCCTTTGTGTATTTATATTTTTCCTGTACTAACATGACTGGAAAAAATAGTTATATTCACAAGATAATATAGATATTCTTAGAAATGAATCTGAAACATAAATGATAGAAGAATTTACAAATATAGAATAAATATGGTAAAATTCTAAAATAATCTTGACTTTAATAGTCTTGTCTTCCTCATATTTCTCTTTATTTGATGATAATTTTGTGATTTATACAAGATAAATTCCCCATTGAAAATCATGTCCATTGGTGGTCCTTGTTTTCACACTAAATGAATTTCATGTTTATTGGTTTTTTAAAATAAGTTGGTGGTCCTCTTTTACAGGGTATGTGTGTTGTTGATAGACCATAAAAGATAATGAATATCTAGAAGGGGTTTCCCCATCCCTTGAATTTTTTGTGACATCTTGAGACATAATGGGAACAAGAGCTTACTCCACTCTTCTTGTTTTCAATAACTAGAAGAGATTTTTCTCCAAAAAACATCGATTCAATCTGTAATATTGGAAGTTCCCCTATTTAGTCGACCCAGGGAAGAACCAACTTTCATATATTCATTCAGAGGTTCTAAATATATGATAGTTGGTTCTTCACTGGGCTGAATAAAGCTATTATATATAAGGAGGTTGTTATTTTGTGTCAACCGTACATTGATCAAAGGTTTTTCCATAATCCTTCTAAACTGGGTAGATTGAGCATAATGAGTAGGTAAAGTCTCTTTTATTGGTTTCAATGGAAAGGGTGTATTGATTTTCATGCATAAAAATGTACTTATAATTTGTTTTAGGAAAATGATCCATGATTAATTTATGATGTGTAGGTATCAACCACACCTCAATCTGACGCACAATGCCTGTGGTATGACTCCAAATGCGTCTTTATTTAAAATTGACATTAATTCAAGTAATAAAACCCAACTATCATTTTGAAAATTGAGGAAATGAATTCTTATTATTTTGATACTTTTGAAAAATGATCTATCAGTAATTTGTAATGTGTAGGAATAAACCTCACCTCAATACTGCACATGGCGTCACTAGTATGACTCTAAATGTGTCTTGTTATTTAAAATTGACATTAATTTAAGTAAAAAACAAAACTGACATACTAAAAACTGAGTAAATGCATTCAAATTGTTTTGATACTTTAAGAAAATGATCCATGAGCTAGTTGTGACATATTGGAATCAACCTTACCTTAATTTGATGAACGATGTGACTAGTATGACTAGAAGTGTCTGCTATCAGTTTAAAATTAACATTTAAGATCAAAATGTGTCACTCAATAAAAACAAAGAAAACACACTCTAATTGTCTTCAAAATTAAGGATAAAAATTCATAATGCCTTTGTGACATGTATGAAGTAGTCTCATGTCAAACCGATGCACGATGCAACCAGTATGACTCAAATTGCATGTTTTCTGTTTGAAATGATATTAATTCAAGTAAAAAACACAACCCACATACTGAAAACCAAGGAAATGAATTCCGATTGTTTTGATACTTTAAGAAAATGATCTATAAGTCATTTTTGATGTGTAGGAATAAACCACACCCAATACGACACACAATGTCAATGATATGACTCCAAATGTGTCTTGTTATTTAAAATTGACATTAATTCATGTAGAAAACACAAATGACATACTAAAAACCAATAAAACATGTTCATATTGTTTTGATACTTTATGAAAATGATCCATGAGTTAGTTGTGATGTGTAGGAATCAACCCCACATAAATCTAAAAAATGGTGTGACTGGTATGACTAAAAGTGTCCGTTATCATTTTAAAGTTGACATTTTAGTTCAAAACGCGTCACTCACTAAAAAAATAAAACACACTCCAATTTTCTTCATAATTAAGGAAAGAGATTTATAAGTCCTTTGTGACATGTATGAAGTAGTCTCACATGAAACAGATGCATGATGCAACTGGTATGACTCAAATTGCATGTTTTTGGTTTGAAATGACATTAATTCAAGTAAAAAAAGACAAATGACATACTAAAAACTAAGGAAATGCATTCTAACTCTTTGGATACTTTAGAAAAATGATCTATCAGTCATTTTTGACGTGTAGAAGTCTACCGAACCTCAATATTAGCCACGGTGTCCCCAGTATGACTATAAATGTGTCTTGTTATTTGAAATTGACATTAATTCAAGTAAAAAAACACAACTAACATATTGAAAGCAAAAAAACACATTCAGATTGTTTTGATATTTTAGGAAAATGATCCATGAGTTAGCTGTGACATGTAGTTATCAAACCCACCACAATCCAGCGAATGGTGTGACCATTATGACTAATATTTTCTGCTATCAATTAAAAATTGACATTGTAGTTCAAAATATGTCACTCACTGAATTCAAAGAAAACATGCACTGACTTTCTTCTAAATTAAGGAAAGTGATTGGAAAGTCCTTTGTGACATGGATGAAGTAGTATCACATAAAAATAATTCATGATGCGAATTTTATGAATCAAATTGCATGTTTTCAGTTTAAAAAGACATTTTTGTAAAAAAACACAACTGACATGATGAAAACTGAGGACATGCATTATAATTGTTTTGATACTTTAGGAAAACTATATATTAATCATTTTTGATGTGTAGTAATCAAACTCACCACAATTTGATGCACGGTGTCACCGGTATGACCCTAAATGTGTCCTGTAATTTAATATTAACATTAATTCAAGTTAAACAAATACAACTGGCATACTGAAAACTGAGAAAACACATTCAGATTGTTTTGATATTTTAGGAAAATGATCCATGAGTCAGTTATGATGTGTAAGAATAAAAACCACCTCAATTCGATGAGTTTTGTGACAGGTATGACTAAAAGTACCCTTTATCATTTTAAAATTGACATTTTAGTTCAAAACACGTCACTCACTAAAAACTATGAAAACACACTCTGATTGTATTACAAATTAATGAAAGAAATTAATAAGTCCTTTTTGATGTGTATGAATCAGTCTCATGTCAAACCAATGTACGATGTGACTAGTATGACTCAAATTGCATGTTTTTAGTTTGAATTGATATTTTAGTAAAAAAAATTGACATACTGAAAATCAAGGAAATTCATTCTGATTATTTTGACACTTTAAGAAAACAATTTATCAGTGATTTTTGATGTGTAAGAATCAACCATACCTAAATTCGATGCACGATGTCACCAGTATGACTCCAAATTTGTCTTGTAATTTAAAATTGACATTAATTCAAGTAAAAAAACATAATTGACATACTGAAAACTGAGATAACACATTCATATTTTTTTTAAATTTTAGGAAAATGACCCATGAGTCAGTTGTGATGTGTAGGAATGAACCCCACATTAATCCGACAATTGGTGTGACCGGTATGACTAAAATTTTTCACTATCTGTTTAAAATTGACATTTTAGTTCAAAACGTGTCACTCACTAAAAACCAATAAAATGCGCTCTGATTTTCTTCCAAATTAAGTAGATTAATTTGTAAGTCCTTTTTGATTAATATGAAGTAGTCTCAAATAAAACCAATGCTTGATGCGACCAATATGACTCAAATTTAATGCTTTCAAATTTAAATGAAATTTTAGTAAAAAAACAGAATTGGCATACTAAAAAAATGAGGAAATGAATTCTGATTGTTTAGATACATTAGGAAAATGATCTATCAGTAATTTTTGATGTGTAGGAATCAACCAAACCTCAATCTGACACACGGTGTCACTGGTATGACTCCAAATGTGTCTTGTTATTTAAAATTAACATCAATTAAAGTGAAAAACACAACTGACATACTGAAAACCAAGAAAGCACATTCATATTGTTTTGATATTTTAGGAAAACGATCCATGAGTCAGTTGTGATGTGTATAAATCAACCCCACCACAATCCGAAGAACGGTGTGATTGGTATGGCTAAAAGTGTCTACTATCTATTTAAAATTGACATTATAAATCCAAATGTGTCACTCACTGAAATCCAAGAAAACATGATCCGAATGTCTTCCAAATTAAGGACAATAATCCATAAGTATTTTATGATGTGTATAACGGATTCTTACATAAAATCAATGCACGATGTGACCAACATGACTCAAATTACATGTTTTTAGTTTGAAATGACATTTTAGTAAAAGAACACAACTAACATACAGAAATATGAGGAAATGAATTCTGATTGTTTTGATACTTTAGGAAAAAAAATCCATCAGCCATTTGTGATGTGTAGGAATCAACTCCACATCAATACAACACACGGTGTGACTAGTATAACTCCAAATGTTTCATTTTTAATAAATAATGGCATTTTTAATGTATTATTCATATTAAAGTTTAATTTATTTCTTGATAGTATTACCAAGGTTATATTTGTTTTCTTATATAGGTGGAACATTTTTCTCGAGTTGGGATGATTTTTTTGGTGACTGTTACTATTAGAGAATATTTTTTAGAGGGGACCACATACGTCAAAAGAGAAAACATTAATGTTTTTAACTGTTTGTTCGATATTTGTAAATGTAATTTTATAAAACATTGTTCAAAATGTTTATAGAAGTGTTTTTGTGGTATACACCATGAGTGAATATTTTTATATTCATGGTGTCAATTAAATTTATATAGCATTTTTTCCAAACTTTTGTGTGCGCTGCTTGTTTTTTCATCATTTTCATCGTGTATGTGGTTCTTTTGTATATATATATATACACTATGAGTGGTTATTTTTAGCAGGTTTTTACTGGTTTGTGTAGGTTATTTTTTACGGTTTGGTTATTTTGATCAGATGTTTATTTTTTTGCAGGTTTCTGGGTGTGATATTAAATAAACATCATGCACAGACAGGGAAGGCTTTATCATCACTTCATGTACCATTGATAATGGCCCATCTTTATCAGTGCTAGTTGAAGTGCTGATAAATGAGGGCTTTATCAGTGCTTCAAATTGGACTGATAAAGGGGGGACTTTATCAGCACTAAAAATAGTGCTGATAAAGGACCCCCTTTATCAGTGCTTTTTTAGCACTGATAAGTGGGACAACCTTTAATAGTGGCTCAATTAACAATTCTTTTTTAGCAATGATAAAGGCCTTTTTTATCACTGGTAAAAGCCTGTTTTGTGGTCGTGTGAGCACTTTTTTATTTCTTATTCCAACTCATTAAAATGTTATTAACCATTTTTATATAATAACATTAGTATATTACATATAATTATATTTTTTTATGTTATGTTCATGACCTACAACCATATCCTCCTACCTTAAATAGGAAATAAAACTGTTGATCATGTGTACAACTGACTACCGCCTCACGCACCAATATAATTCATTTTCCATCATCGCTTCACATGACTAGATATAATTATGCATTTATTTATATATATATTATATTTATTATATAATTATACTTATTTAATTATAATATCAAATATACCTTATTAATTTTAATTCTTTAGAGAATACGACATTGTTACTTTTTTGTACAATGGACTACTGCGTCGCGAAGCAATGTGATTCATTTTTCACAAATGCATTATATAGAAGGTAATAAGGATTAATTTTACATTAATATACCATATAAATGAAATATTAATAAATATTTAAAATAAATATATCATATAATTTATATCATTCTATCAATTGAATAAATGACAACGTTATACATGTGTACGACATACTACTGCCTTGCAAAGTGATGTGATTAAATTTTCACTAAAAATTCACATAGAAGGTAAAAATGGGTAAATTTAAATAATATATGTGATATATATGAAATTATTTTCATTATATATAATTAATATATTATAAGTTTCCTTACCCTTTCACCTATTATGTAAATGATAACGTCGTTCGTGTGTACATACGACCTATCGTCACTATAAAGCGATGCGATTCATTCTCCATGTTAAAAATTAAACAATTATTATAAATATGAATCTAATGAAAAAAATGATATTTATAACATTAATATAATTATGTATATGATGTAACTATAATCTATGTTCAATATCTATAACTTTCACAACTAATATGTAGGAGAAAACAAGGCAATTAACACCCAAAAAATTATGATAATGAAATATTATTAACGAACAAGTAGTAATATGTTTTAAAATAATAATTTATGATATTATAAATAATAATTTGATTATAATATAATTTAATATCATGTTTATAACCACTATAAATGTCATTAAAGAGTTGTCAACTAAAGGAAAGACAATGGTAAAGAGTTATCTTAAATCAATTTTCAATCATTGGGTTATACGAATAATTGATTGATTTAATTCTACCAAAATTATGTATGAAATGAATTTTTATTAATTTATGATGTATTCAAACTTTTCATTGCGGGTATATACATTTTTTACACATAATCACTCCATTTATTAACTCCCACCTCAATGATATGAACATTGTAAGGGTTTCTTCTCAAACTTTTTCTTTGAGAGACATGTCCTTTTATGCACCTAATTTATCTTGAATGGTGTATATACCACCCATTTACATACTATATAAATAATAATTCCTATATTATGAGATTTTGAGATACAATTCAACTACTTAATTCATGGGAATTTATAATTCCAAAGTTACCAAAATGGTAAGGTTTTATGTTTCAATCTCATTTTAATTGGGATTACTTATGCATGAATTTACATTAAAGAAAATTAATTTATCATTGTCTAATAAACCCCTTTAATTTTATTCTCCAATATCTATTCATTAGATTTTCAAGTAATAGTACCATATTACTCTCTTTGTTACTTAAAATTATTGAGAATATTTTTTTTAAAAAATCCGACTACATTTTTCTCTACGGGCAGAAATCATTATTCTTCTAAATCCATGTTTTCTAAAAATGTCTTACTATGATTTTTTAAATTCATTTTACCCTTAATTATATTTTTACAAGATGTTTTAAAAGTAATATTCCTGTTATTTTATGAACATGGTACTTTTTGACCTTTCTAATAAAAAGGTTTTAATGAATCTATATTTTTTTAACATATTCGGCATGAACTAAACTCTTTCTCCATAATGATCATGGAATGTTTTAATTATTTCTTTTTATGTTCAAAAGTAAAATTTTAAAAAATTTAATGCTTAAGAAATTTTTATATTTTAAATAAGTTTTTTTATTGGAAGTGACATTTTTCTCAAGAAATGTTCAAAGTTATCTTTAAAAATCATCTTCATAATATGAGGTCATCCTTTTATGTTACTAAAATTAAAAAGTTTATTTTTCTCAATAGTTGTTTAAATATTTTTAAAGATATTTGCTTCAATTCAATCAACCTTTGTTGTTATGGAATGATTCTAAATTATATATATATATATGTATCTTACATATATACCTACCTTATTCTCCCATAGTATGATGGGGTAATTCATGTCTTAGAAACATATATCGAATTAATTCTTTATGGAATCTATTTTGACTATGTTATGAGATAAGATTATGAAACCCTTTTATTTCCATGGGAAATTCTTATGTTTATGCCTTGCGATTGATATCCTTATATGGTGCACATATGAGTTTACATGAAATGAATGTGACAGGTGGGCCTAAAATTATATATCCCTCCAAGGCATTGGGTAATGTTTTATTCTCATGAGACATCATGTATGGTATTAGGGAGTAAACCCAATCCGTTATGGGATTATTTTCACCATGTGATGTTGGCATGGTAGTTATCATTGACTTATTTTTGTGTAATGTTTTATATTACTACCACATTTCCTATGATTCCATGATCTTATGATACCATTTTCATTACGTTATGCTTCCATGTGATTACTCATGTGACTTCTCTTTTATGATATCATTTTATACCTTTGAATCACATGTTATGTTTCTTTATCATCTTTTTTCCCTTACTAGGCTTTTAGATCACACATTTATTTATTTATTCGCTAGGTTATACCATGCAAATTTTAGAGCTCAAATGGATTTTAAGATCCCATGATGTAAAATAAAATAAGGATCCCATGTTTTATGCACTAAGAGACTAGTAATAGAAACACAAGCTTGAAATACATGGACATTACATCATTTTAGATGAATATTCAGTACATTAAAATAATAAATGCCCTAGGACCACAATAGTAAAGTGTATTTGGAGGTTTTGAAAAAAAATATTCAATCTGAGTGAAATATCTTCAAAATATCCAATAAATATCTTCAACTTTAGTACCTCTACCTAAAACATATCTACATAACCTAGTGAAAGGAAAAATTAGAAAAGGGAGAGCTCAAATGATCAGTAAGTGTAAAAAGGGGAGATATGTAAGCATAATCCAGAGTATAAGGGTATGCGGACATTATCATGAAAGTAAAAGATCATACACTATATATCAAAGATCATATACATGAAATATACATAAGTAATGGTAGTTCATAAGACATGAATCATAAGGAAATAAATAACATAGACCAAGAAACCCTAAAATAGGAATAAAACATGGAATTATTGTAGACACATAAGCATTTAAAGATTTCCATAATAGCTAAGGCATCACTTCCAAGACCATATTAGTATTATGGGTTCACTCTACATATCATCTTGGTAGTCACGGTTCACTCCCATGGCCATTTAATAGAATGAGTTCACTCCTTATACCATCATGGTAGTCATGGTTCACTTCTATGGCCATCTTAATAGTCAAGGTTCACTCCCAATACCATATTAGTCTATCTCATGAGATATAAATCATTACCCAATGCATTAGAGGGAGATATAGGTCCCACCAATCTTATAATGAAATCATACAAACATGTTCCACAAGATCATTAAAAATCAAAAAATAACCCATGAAATGGAATGGGTATCATAAACATGTAAACATATCATAACCCATGGAAAGAGAAATGTTTCATAATCATTTCATCAAAAGGATAACCCATAAAATAAGTGAGTTTCTTAAAAATTATTCCATCAAAACATAAACCATTCAGGGAAATAATATGAATTTTATTCTTAAACAATAACAAAGTATGCCATCATAGGTGGGGAAGGATTTTGAAAGATCACTTGGAACATAAATTTTCCATAAAAATAAGTTTTTAAAATATAAAATATTTTTAAAACCCTTTTCTTTTAAAACACTTTAAAAAAAAGTAATAATGAAAATAATTTAAAATAGTTTTGAGGAAAACATAATTTCTTTGTAGAAATAGTTTTCTTTTTCAAAATGTTGCATAATTTTAAAAGAAAAAATATTAATTGAAAATAAACTTATAATATTGTAGGGGAAGATTCAAGGTTATAAGGTTTCCTGAAAGCGTAAAATTACATTCCTAAATATGGAAGAGATTGTGAAATCAATACTCAACACATTATAATCAATAGAATCGTATCCCCCATGTAAGAAATAAAATTATAATAATATGGAAATATCATAATATTCTGGATAAGAATCATAAAATATATTCATGGGAAGTATATACACCATTTATAATAAACATGTAGTGTTTGGGGCATCTGTCTCACATAAATAAAGTTGAGAAAAAAATCTTCTAACCTTGTGACTTGACTCTCTTCGTACTCAAACAAGATTCCTGTATAATAAATATAAGATTATTATAAATATTTTACAAAATAATATTCTTATATATAATACCACATATTTTTTTTATTATTTCCTTTTATTACTCGCTTGTTAACGATCCAATGTTATGGTTTCACTTTGGGTAATATTCTCTTTGTTCTTCGCATGTGTCTTAACTTGCTATATAATTGGTCCTTATAATTATATCATGATTCCAAAATATATATCATGATATAAATATCATGTATATTCAGTATATTTATATTATAAGAATATATTACATAAAGAAATATGAAATGGAATATACTATTCATGGAGACGGTAAGCTGTATGTACGCATGAATGTTGTTTCCGTTTTAATTGTCATATTGAAAGAAAGTATATAAATGACATATTTATATATATGTATGTATATATATATATCATTATTCAAATATCATCATTATATCACATATATATATATATCATATAAATTCACTTAACTCATCCTTAATACATTCCATGTAGTGTGTGAATGAATCACATCGCTTTGAGGGGGCAGTAGTCCAAACTTCCTCAAATGAGATAATAATTTTAACACCAAATGGAAAGTAAAATGTTTTGTGTTTTAAAAATAAATAAAAAAGATTAAATACATAATAAATATTATATATAAAATATATAGATTTAGTTTCCATCATAATGGACACCATGATTTGGATCCCATGAAGGCATTGACAAACCGTAGAAGGCTTTCCTCTTAACTACTCACATGGGCATCTCAACATTAAGATAAACTACTGATAAAACAAGAAACTAAAGTAAAGATCCTAGGGTCTTGGTCACCCATTCTCTTCCTTTAATCATTTAATTTACAATTCAATCCATCAATTTAATTTACAGTTGAATTCACAATTAACATCCCATAATAAGGGTTAACAAGGGACACCCAAAGGAATCCAATTCCAAAATCCACCCAGGGTGGTCTAATTAATTATCAACCCACACAAGGGGAGATTCTAAATTATAGTACATAACCTATAAACATTCATTTATAGACTCCTTAATTACATAGTATATTACTATCAATTTTATTCAAGGTTTTAAATTAATTTATAGGGCATCGCTCAAAGACTTGGGCATGTGGAACAACGATATATATAAACACTTCAAGTTTAAATAATAGTCATGAGACCACCTACCATAGGTTTTTAGTGGATATATCATCTAGTATCATCTCCTATCTCGACTCATATTGGAAAAAATCAAAGAATAGGTGATGAACCTAATTAAAGGTAAAATTAGCTTGCACCTAAATATCACAGCTGATACCAAACCAAACAAGGAACGATACAAAAGGAAAGGATAACTCCCCGATGAAATACAATGAGATGAGTAGAACTTGAATCCGATCTCGGATGGAGAGTTGTCAGAAAATCATACTTTAGTTTCCAAAGAGGGATCTCAAATTGAGGAGTTTTTGCGCGGGAGGATAATAAAGAATTAGGTTTAGAAATAAATTTAATTAAGGGTAAAATGATGAATTCACCCAAAACACTGGTTCACATGGATTGGCTGAACTTTTTCCTAAACCATGCACCAATAGTTTATGATTATCTATAGGGAAAGGTACATTTCATGATTTCATCACACGATTTGATTAACCATGTAGAAACTATTACAAAATCCACTATCAAAATTGAAAAAATGACCATATGGTTGTGTGCTTGAAATCACATTGTTTATCCTAACTATATGGGCTCATCATTCTCTTTTCCCATAACTTTCATGGTTTTTTAGACTATGGATCCTACATAGAGTGGTTTCTTCTAACTAAACACCAAGAAATTTTCACCCAAAATCGAGGTTATGGGATTTAAACCTGCCCCAGACACCCCCAACACCTCCATGAACTCAATGTTCATCGATATTAGGCCATATTTAGATATTTAAAATGAAATTTGATAGAAATAAAAGGATCCATACCTCAAATAAGAACCATATTCTTACACATTTATTCTTAATTCATTATTAAAACCACTGTTTTGTGTGGTAAATTCTTCAATTTTCATGTATGATTTGGTTATATAGTTTCAATCCATGTAATTTAATCGAGGATAAATCATGTCTATAATGTTAATAATGATATTAATATCATATATATTCATTATATACATATTTATAGTAATCCATAAAATATAAAAATAGAAAATAAATTACGCCGTTCATGGATACAGTAGGCCATATGTATGCAAGAATATTGTTTACACTTTTTAATGGATGAAATAAAACAAAGGTAAATAATATTTTACATTTATAAAATCATTATTATATTATATATATCATATATATTGATTAAATCTATTCTTATTAGTATCTAAGTTAAATAGAAATGAAAATGGAATCACATCGATTCATAGAGGTGGTAGTCTACACGTACTCATGAGAAACATTATAATTTCCCAAATAATTGTAAGGTAAGAAGGAATATATGATATTATAATTTTAGAGGTATAATTATGTAATAATTATTTTATATACCCCTTTATAACAACCCTTCTCTTTATTTCATATTTAAACATGATTTATTACATAAACTTGCACATAATAAAACTCATAAGATCAATAGGTCTAGTGTATTTGGGGCTTAGAAACATTACATAACAACTTAAAACATCAAATAGAACATATTTATTGAAATATTATTTTATATGACCACAAAATTCTTTCTTACTTAACACTGCATGGGATAACATGAGGATGAACACAAAAAATGGGTGAGCTATAAAGCCCAGTAAGGGATTAAACAAGGCATAAAATGAAGAATACGATACATGTTTTTAAATAGGCATATCAATGGATAATAAGAGAAACATTAACATAAAGGTATTATATAGAATGATTATCAAAACATGGAAATGTGGAAACAACTTAAAACACTCCATCATAAACATAAACGAATCAGGTAACCCTTGTCCCAAAATAGTGGATAATTTTCCTAAAAGGAATTAGGTAAACCCATGTACCAACATTACGTATCATGATGATAAATGTTACCCAATTCATTGGAGCGCTATATAATTTCGGGCGCACCCATCACTTTCACATCATTCTCATGCTTAAGTGTACCACGTAGATCATAAATGATTCATTCTTCGTCATAAATCATTAAAAAAATAAAGGAGTGTGTAATAAATACATGTAATTCCTCAATAAAAAAGGTATATGTGCATAAATGTGAATACCCTTGATAGAGGACTTGGTATTGTATTCACTACACGATGATTTTGGCCAGGAAAGTCACGGTGCAATTTTGGAAACATAACAATGTGACATAAAAATTCATAAAAAGACTTAATTAGAGATAAAGGGGTCTCTAATCATATATAAATGAAATGGGTAGTAATGGGGTCATATAAATACATGTTATAATAGAAGTAATTTTTATGTATAAAGCATAACATAATAAAGAAACATGAATAAATAGGAGGAATGAAATAACTCTTACGAAATTTTGGCATGGTAACAGGTGTACATGGGAGGGATTAATGAGATATAAAGGGGTATATCATCATTAAAACATAAAAATGTACGGATGGGGGAGGCCTGAAAACATACCCCACCATTTTTAGTTGAAAATAAAAGGGTGTAATGATATAAGGAAACTTGGAGAATAATGAGAAAGGATGAAACCATTATTTGAGTGTGGGACATCAAATTCTTGAAGAGGGGTTTCTTGAGAGCTTGGGGTGCCTTGGGAGGATTATAGTGAGGATAGGACATAGTAGGGACTTTCTCAATGGGGTTTTAGTGAAGATAAGTGGGGTCTTGGTTGGGTTTATATAGGAAATGAGAGGGGAATTATATAATATTTCACAAACATAGGTTTTGAAATCTATATAATTAAATATTCAAAACCACGAACCTTCCCATGGTTTTTTCCTATTATTTTTTTCAATTCGGAGTGTAAAAAAATATTTTATAAGTCCATGGGCCAAATATATTAAAATATTAGCCATGCACATGTGGAGGTGAGTCACATTATTAAACAAATGAACTTAAAATCATAATATATGTTATACATTTTAGAGGATTCACTATGGCATTATAAAATAAGTAAAGAAAATATAAAATTACATTATTTTAAATTTAAAAGATATATTTGGTCTAATATACCTATTATTGTATTTATTACATCACTATTGAGTCATTATGATGTCATAAAACACACTATATACTTATATATTAATTATTTTTTACCCAAAAAACTGACTCTCAGAAAATTATGAAAAATTTACCGTTGAATAATTTCAAAATACTGATTCCAAAAATAACATTCATTTTAACTAAATCATTTTCTAAAAATGTAAATTTTTTACTTTTAAAATGGGAACCGATATTTATTGAAAATTGATGGGTTTTGACAAAAATAGTTTTTAAACCTTAATAAAAAAATACATTTTACTTAAAAAATTATATACTCATTTATTATTAATAAAACTAATTTGATAATAATATTTTATTAAAATATTATTTATTTCAAAAATTCATTAATTACTTAAAATGAAATCCATAAAAATACACTTTCCGTTTTATCGTATAAAAATACGACTCTTATCAAATGGATTACCTAATAATTTACTAATAAGGAATTGATATAATCATTATTTATGATATTTTTTTGTAATATTATTAATTAAAACATATTTTAATAGAATAATGCATATATTTCTCAAAAGTATCATTTTTACCGAAAAATCCAATTTATCAAATTCATCAATTTTTTATGAAATATTACTACCATGAAGGAATTGATGGAATAAGAATTTTTATTTATAGAAAGGGATTACAAAATAAGTAACTAATATCTTGTTACATAACCCCTTATAACACCTTCATAATACCTAAGGGTAAGGTGTGAAATGGTGACAAACTCTTGGGGTGGTTCCGATAACATCGCTCGGGTGGTAAACTCTATTAACATGATCTTCTCCAGTATGCGATTCCATTCAAGCCTAACGTGTTGAAGATCATATTGGGCTTGGTCAAGAATGAATCCAAATGACACTACCTCCTTTCCAAGCTTTGATAAATGAGCTTCGTATGGCCCGAGTCTACTGGATGAGGCCATCATCTCCTTTTTCTGTGTCGAAAGGATTTGTTAAAACCTTATATTTTTATTAGCTGTGTGATCACTGTTCAATGACTATATTTTCAATTGTAATGATACGTAACAGTCATTTAATAACAATAAAAAAATATTACATGTGTTTTATATGTCCATAATACACTAAAATAAATGGAATTTTATTCATAAATGATCGGGTCGTTACAACATTCCCACCTTAAGAAATTTATCCCTCAAGATTTCCTTTTCCCACACTAAAACAGATGAGGGTAACTTTACCTCATCACTTCCTCTGGTTCCCATTTTTATTCTTCAAACTTGTGGTTTCTTCATAACACTTTGATGAATGAAATTGTCTTATTTCGTAGAACTTTTTCCCTATGATCTATGATCTTCACCAACATCTCTTCATAGGCGAGGTCATTATCCAATGGTACCACCTCTCGATTGAGTACATATGGTAAGTCTGGTATGTACTTCCATAATAGTGATATATAGAACAGAACATGTACTTGAGACAAGTTTGGTGGGAGTGCGAGTCAATAGGCCACTACTCTGATGCGATCAAGGATCTAAAAAGGGATGATGTACCTTGTACTAAGCTTTTCCTTTTCCAAAATCTCATAAATCTCTTCCATGGTGACTTGCGAAGGAAAACCATATCTCCAAAATCAAAAACTTGGCCTCATCGATGGTTGTCAACATAGTTATTCTTTCAACTCTAAGTAGCATTAATGTGCTACTGGATGGTCTTAAACTTCTCCACCATTTGTTCGACCATTTCTAGACCTAGAAGTTTTTGCTTCTGAACTTCATCCCAACATGCTAGTGTTCTTCACCTCTTCCCATAAAGGGATTCATAAGGAGCCATTTGGATGCTCGAGTAGAAACTTTCATTGTAAGAGAACTCAACCAGAGGAAGATATTGGTCCCATCCTCATTTGAGGTACATTGAGCATTATCTCAACATAAAATAAACTATTTGGATATACTACTCAGATTAGACATCCGTTTGAGGATGATAAGCCATACTAAAGTTCAGGTCAGTACTAAGAGCATGTTTTAGATTCTTCCAAAACATAGAGGTGAATCTTGGATCTCGATTAGATACAATCAATAGTGGTACACCATGCAACCTTACCAATTTTATGATGTATATCCATGCTATTTGATCCAATGAGAAATCCTATCGAATCGTAATGAAGTGTGTTTTATTTATAAGATGATCCAACACAACCCATATAGCATTATTTCATTTGTATGTCTTTGGATGTCCAACGAAAAATTCCATGGTGATGTTCTCCCATTTCTATGTTAGTATGGGTACTTTTTGCATCATTCCATCTGACTTCTATCTCTCAACCTTCACTTTTTGATATACCAGGAACTTTGGTGTTTATTTGGTGATCTCCTTCTTCTTGTTATCCCACCAATAATTCTCTCAGATATCCCAATACATCTCTGTGTTTCCTAGGCTAATGGTGAAATTAAAACTATGCGCATCATCAAAAAGTTCTTTCCTTAACTCTGGATTTGATGAAACACATAGTCTTGACTCCAATATCAGAATTCCTTCTTCATTAACATTGAAATCCAAGGATTTACCTTTTTTGATAGCTTCCACTTTCTTCTGAATTCCCACATCATCTTTCTGAGAATCTTTTAAACTTTCAAAAAGAGATTGTTTAGCAATCATTTGTAAATGGATTGATGATGTTACCTTATTTATGATTTTCATGACCATCTTCACCAAATCTAAGAAGATTGGAACCTTTTCAATTATCATCAATGATAGAATTTCTAGGTCATTTATACATAGAGCATCCACCACCTTGTTCACTTTCCCAGGGTAGTTATGGATTGAGCAGTCGTAATCCTTGATGAGCTCTAACCATCTTCAATGGTTCATGTTCCACTCTTTCTGTGTGAATATATATTTAAGACTTTTTTGATATGTAAAAATTTCACACTTTCCCTAAATAGATAATACCTCTAAATTTTCAATGGAAATATCACAACTTCTAACTCCAGATCATGAATGGGGTAGTTTTTCCCATGAGTTCTCAACTCCATTGAGGCACAAGCGATGAATTTGTCATTCTGCATCAACACAAATCCCAGAACCTTCTTCGAAGCATCGCTAAATATTACAAGGATCTCCCCACTTGTGGGTATTGTGAGCACAGTTATATTGATAAGCCTCTTATTTAACTCCTTAAATATTTCTCACATTAATCAGTCCAATAAAACTTGAATCCCTTTTGAGTTAGCTTGGAAATAGGGTTTGAAAATTGTTTGAAATTTCTCACAAATCAGAGATAATATCCAGCTAACCCTAGGAATCTATGGATATCCATCACAGATGTTGGCCTCATCCATTCCCCGATTACTTTTGTTTTAGAAGGATCCATAGATATCCAATTGCTTGTGATGATATTCCATAATAATGACACTTCCTTAAACCCGAAATCACACTTTCTATACTTTTCATAGATATTATCCTTTTGATAGGTCTCTAGTACAGTGCTTAGATACTCCTCCAGCTCCTCTTTGGTTTTAGATTATATTATAATATTTTATATAAATACTACCCAATTTTTTTCAAGATAATATCTAAATATGCTATTCATCAATTCCAGGAATATTTATACAGTATTAGTGAGTCCAAAAGGCATTACCATGAATTCATAGTGCCCGTACCTTGTACAAAAATTGGTCTTGGGGATATCCTTCTTCTTCTACCTTACTTGGTAATATCCTGACCAAAGATCCACCTGGGATAAGAATTATGCTCCACATATATGATTTAAAAATTCATCAATTCATGGAAAATGATACTTGTCCTTTATCAAGATTTTATTGAGCTCACGATAATCAATGCAAAGGCACATTAACCCATCCTTCTTCTTGATGAAGAGGACTAATGAACACCATGGTGAAACACTTAAGCATATATAACATGTCTCCAGATTCTCATATAATTTTTTCTTTATGTCGTTAGCATCCACAATAACCATTCTATATAGAGTCTTGGATATTAGTAACACCTTAGGTATAAGATAAATCTAGAATTCAACATCTCTTCTAGGAGGAAGTCTAGGAAATTCCTTGATAAACACATCAGCAAATTCCCTCAAAATAGGCATGTCTTCAAGGATAGTTCCATATTTAGACTCAATCATTAAAGAACGATATGAATCATCATAGGTAGGTAATAACCATTATTGATATGATGGTTCTAAATAAGATTCATCCTCCTCCTTGAAATTGTATAGAATCGGGGTTCGATTCCCCAAATAGAGAGTGATTTCCCTCTCACGATTATTTATGTTGGCTATTTATATAAAAAACCAATCCATGCCAGGAATTTCATAAAATTCCACCAAGGGAAGTATGATGAGGTTCACTAAGAATTTCAATCCACAAATTATGAAAGGGGAGGATTTATATTCATGGGATGCAATAATTGCCCCGTTTTCCATTTTCACCGACATCTCTATTTCCATTCTTTGTGGTGATGTTTGGATTATTATAATAAACTTTTAGGATATAAAATAATGTGTAGAACCAGAATAAAAAAGTAAATTCACTATTTTTGAATGAATATCCTATGTACCTATCACCACTTCATTGTAGGGATTCACTTCCATGGTAGTGATGAAAAAATCTAACCCTTGCTGCCTTGGAGGTAGTTAGTTGCCTATGAAAACCCTTGTATTAGAGAACATGGTCACAAAATTCCATGGTTCGTTTCAATTGTAGCAATGAAAAATGCATTAAGGATTGTACGGATTGTTCCTTTCCTCTATCGCAGTAGCTGGTTTTTCTATTTAGTAATATCTGGCTAAGTGTCTTTCCTTCCCACACCTAATGTATTTCCTCACCCCCCTCATAAAATTTATAGGGTGCTTATTTCCACACCATTGGAAAGTGGGACGTTAAAATTTATTATCACCATTGGATTTATCCCTCAGACCACCAGAATTAAAGCCACTTTCCGCTTCTTATCCCCATGAGACTCTTGATATTATCCAATCTCCATCTCAACATTGAGGGAACATTGGACAATTTTCTCTTAGCTATCAAAGTCATGGATATCTATGGCTATCCTTAGGCTTGGTTTTAGCCCAAAAAATAAGTAGTCAACCTTGAATTTGGGGTAATGAAAAAACTAGAGGTGTATCATGCAAGTATAGTGAAGTTTTCCTTGTACACCCCAACATATTCATCATCCTTTTTCTTGAGTGAAAAGAAATATCTTTTCCATCTAAAGACGAAGGGTGTGGGGAAAATATTTATCAAAAAACATTTTTTTGAAATCCTTCTATACCATCGCCTCGATCTCTAGCTCAGGATTTATATTTTTTTTCAATGTATAACATTGATAAACTTCACCCTATGTATGATAAGTAGCTAGGAGAACCTTCTATTATTCAAAACATTAAAGCATGGATAAGATCTTCTCAATGGAGCTGATACATCTGTGTCAAAGACACCTCTACTTGTTCATATCCGTCTAGGGATGTATTTTCTTGATAAACCACTTACTCTATAATCAAAAAAATTTAGGAATGTTTTTCTTATACTTATTCTTATCCTTAAGTATTTCACTAGGGGTTTCTAATCTTAATCCAAAAAAATAACTAAACCTATCCTTTGATACCAACTACAACCACCCTAATCTTTATTCCATATTTGAACATAATTTATTATATAAAAATGTTAATACAACCCAGAAGATTGATATACCTAGAGTCTTTGGGGATTAATAACATTAAATAACAACTTAAAACATGAAATACCACATCTTTATTAAAAGCTTCTTTTACATGACCACAACATTCCTTTGTACTTGACACTGCATGGGATAACCTGAGAATTTACACAAGAAACGGGTTAGATATAAAGACTATTAAGGGGGTAAAGAAGGAATAACATAAATAATACAATATATATTAGGCAATAGGCATATCAATGGATCATAAGAGAAACATTAACATAAAGTCATGATATATCATGATTATCATAACATGGAAATGTGGAAGCAGCATAAAACACTGCATCATGAACATAAAGAGATCTGGTAACCCCTTTCCCAACATGGTGGAAAATGTCCTAAAAGGTATCAGGTAAGCCCCTGTCCCAAAATGAAATATCATGATACGAAACATTAACCAATGTATTGGAGCTCTATATAATTCTGGTCGCACCAATCACTTTGACTTCATTCTCTTTCTTAAGTGTGCCACTTAGTTGCTAAGAAATGGATTCATTCATCATCATAAATAATTCCATGATCAAGGAGTGTAAAATAAATAAATATAGTTCCTCAATAAAAAAAGTATATGTGCATAAAGGTGAATACCATTGATAGAGGAATGGGAATGGTATTCACTACATGACGATTTTGGTATGGAAAATCATGGTGCAATTTCAGAAGCATAACAGCGTGACATAAAAATTCATAAAAAGAGTTGAGAGAGAAAGGGTTATCTCATAATATATAAATAAATTGGGAAGTAAAATGGTCATATAAATTTATTTTCCAATATATGTAATTTGTTAATAGAAGGCATAACATTATAAAAAAACTTGAAGAAAGAGGAGGAATAAAATAACTCTAATGAAATTTTGACATGGTAACGAGTGTACATGGGATGGATTAATGAGAGATAAATCAGTCTCTCATCCATAAAACATAATAAGGGCAGCATGGGGGAGGTGTTAAAACATACCCCATAATTATTAATTAAAAATAAAAGGGTGTAACAATATAAGGAAACTTGGATAAAAATGAGAAAGGAAGGAAACCCTAACATGAGCGTGTGACCTCAAAAACATGAAGAGGGGATTCTTGAGAGGTTGGGGAACCTTGGGAGGATTTAGAGAGTATAGGATAGAGTAGGGAAGTGATCGAGGTACTTTTAGCGATGATAAGTGGGATCTTGAGCGGGCTTATATAGAAAATGATAGGGGGATTCTTTAATATTTCACAAACATAGGTTTTTGAATCTATATAATTAAATATTCAAAACCAAATAATTTACCATGGTTTTTTTCAAGGGTTTTTAAAAGAGTAGTGTTAAAGATTATTTTATAAGGCCATGGGATGAATATATTAAAACATTATCCTTGCTTATGTGAAGGTGAGTCACATTATTAAATAAATGAACTTAAAATCATAAAATATGTTATACATTTTGAAGAATTCACTAAGGCATTATAAAATTAGAAAAATAAATATAAAATCACGATATTTTAGAGTTAAAACATATTTTTTTTGAAATATTCGTTTTATGATATTTCTTTCTTCATTATTGGGAAACTATGATGTCATAAAACACACTATATACTTATATATTATTTAATTTTTACCCAAAAATTCGACTCTCATAAAATTATGAAAAATTCACCATTGGATAATTTAGATGTCATGATTCAAAAAACATTATTCATTTTATCTAAATAATTTTCTAAATATGTGAATTTTCACTTTTAAAATGAGAACCGATAGTTATTGAAAATTGACGAGTTTCGACAAAAAGAGTTTTTAAACCTTGATGAAAAATTACATTTGAATTCATAAAAATAATATACTCATTTATTATTAAAAAATGTGATTTGATAATAATATTTTATTAAAATATTAATTATTTCAAATATTAATTATTTCTTTAAAAAAAATTCTTTAAAAATACAGTTTCTATTTTATCGTATAAAAATATAACTCTCATCAAACTGAATAGCTAATCATTTACAGATAAGTAACTGTTATAATTACCATTTATAAGAACTTTTTCTATAATATTATTAATAAAAACATATTTTAATATAATAATGATTATACTTCTCAAAAGTTCAATTTTTACCTGAAAAATCATTTTATCAAATTCATTATTTTTTTAAGGAAGACTAATCCCATAAAGGAATTGATAGAATAAGACTTTTTATTTATAGAAAGGGATTACACAATATGTAACTAATACCTTGTTACATAACCCCTCATAACACCGACATGAGACCTAAGGGTAAGGTGTGTGATAGTGACAAACTCTTGGGGTGGCATAGATAATATTGCCCGGGTGGTAATCTCTATTAACTTGAACTTCTCTTGTAGGAAATTCCATTCAAGCTTAATGAATTGAAGCTCCGCTTCAGCTTGTTCAAGAGAAAATCCCAGTGATGTTACCTCTTTTCTGAGCTCTGAAAAATGAGCTTCGAAAAAGCCCGAGTCTATTGAATGAGGCCATAATATCATTTTTCTATGTCAAAAGTATTTGTTAAAACCTTATATTTATATTAGTTGTGTGATAATTGTTCAATGACTATATTATCAACGATAATGATACTTAACAATAATTTAAACATAATAAAAACAGATTTCTTGTGTTTTCTATATCCATAAGACATTAAAATAAAGGTAATTTTATTCATAAATGATTGGGTCATTACATCCTTAGTTACCTATTTATAACCATCAATGTAAAGTGGTGATAAAAAATTAATTACACCGATATGTGGAGATGGTAAGTCGTATGTACGCATGAGCGATATATTCTATTTTTGTAGGATGGGAAAGAGATAGAATGTGAAATAATCATAATAAAATCCTAGTATATTTATGATATTGGGTTTATTATTTTATGATGATCACAACACTTGATTTGTAAGTTTAAGAAGAAATAAAACATAAAGAGTTAGTAAATACTATTACGTCTTCCTTGGTGGACTCCCTTTAGATAACTTATTAAGGGACCTAGATTTTATATTTTGGAAGGGAAAAAACATCAAGAAATTGGATGAAGATGTTGATAAGAGGAAGGGATGTGTATTGGTCGAGCTGGATGGCACAATGTGGTGTAAAGAATTAAGGGAGGAGGTTCCCATTAATAATTGAGGTGAGGGAACTTTTGGAATTTCATAAAATATTAAACTAATATAAATTATTTATCATGTAAAAATAGTACCAAATTGTTATAATTCAAAAATAATGTGAATTGAATTATAAGTCCTTTCATACAATAAAATTGGGATATTGTTTGGATATGTTTTCACCCATATCTTTTAGTTTTAACCTCAATTAATCCTTTTGATAATTATCATACTATTAAAAATATCTTCCCTTCTTGAATGGGTGAAAGGCCTATATTTTTTATTCACTTGTGATAATCCCCCTTTAAAGGGTTAAAGGGAAACCCTTGACACTACAGGAACCAAAGTTCTTATCTACCCAACAATGGTCAATAATATTACTATAAAATATAAAACAACCCATAAATGGACCACAATAGTTTTAATTAACCATATCCCATTAATTTTTAGAAAATATAATATTTCTATGAATCTTAAATCGTTTAATAAAATATTTTTTTCATAAAATATCAATAATATAATTTTAGATCTATTTAATTAGTTTGACTTTAATAACACCAATACCATAAAATAATTAAAATCCAATGAATCAAAACCTTTATAATATGACATGTTCCACTTGAAAATTCATGTTTCATATTAATCCTTTCAAATTATACCAATTTTAGTGATTTCAATATCATTTATTTTATTTTTTCATTAATTAAATAAATACTAAATTAGCATTGTGTAAGCATTTAAGGTAATTGTTTCTTCACAAAAAATTAAAAATAAATTATAATGATTAATATAAATAACTTATATTTAAAAATAGTATTTATAACCAAACCTATCCTTGTTTTATCCCTATATTAAATATATTATAGTTATTTTAAACAAGAGCATGACATTTTTGACTTTTCTTTACATAAAATACTATAAAGGTAATAATCACATAAAAATAGAAAAACAATGCCGTATAACTAACTATTAGATTATTATGAATAGAATGGACTTATCCAACAAAACTAAGACAACTGTTAGGGTTATTTTATAGTGCTTATCATATTACTTTTAACTATTAATTACCCGATTTACCCTTTACTGTGGTAATAATAATAATTATAGTTACTATTCATATTGACCAAAAAATGAACCTATTTTCTAATTTCAAACCTCCAAATTCAAAATATGGGATCCGTTATTTAATAATAAATTTCAATAAGTGAAATAAATAAATTTAATTTTAAAATGAAAAATGCAATGAAAATCAGTTATTTAGAAAAATGTATTTTTAAGTAAAAAAATGTTTTTTTACCAAATTCAACAATAAAATTGTTTCCAATAAACATAATTGAATTATTAATATTATAGGAGAACTAATTTTAATTTTAAAATATTTTAACACAAAATTGTAGTTTTAAAATTCTTGAAATAAAAATACAATTTTCAATAAGAAACATTATTTTTGACAATTCATTGAAAAATCTATCTTTTCAGAGAAAATACAAAAAATTCACACTAAGAAAAATCTAATACACTGATTTCAAAAAATTAATTTTATTTTATAAAATTATTTTTTTTAAGAAAATAAAAAATTAATTATATTATTTTCTCTTAAAAATAATTTTTGAAGAAAATATATAAAATTAATTTACTAAAATTTATTTATTTACATCATAAGAATTAATCAATAAATTTTTATTTATTAATAACTTTATATATATATATATATATATATATTATAATATGGTTTACCCTATTCACACCCGCCAATTTAAGGTACATGTTATATTGGTGGTGTTAAAATAATAATATTTTAATAGTTTATCTGAGTTCATTTAAGATATGTGTTGCATGTCGTATATTCGATCAAATATAGCATTCTTTTAAAATATTTTTGTTTTGTGATACAGAATCTGTAAAAGAAATTAAATTTATTAAAAAATAAATATATCATAGAATATTATGGTGTAACACAAAATATCGAAAGGCTTACTGTCTTTGGGTAATTAGATACATATTACAATAACATGAAATAGGGTTACAACAACATTATTTTAAAAATACCATAACACGCCCTTAAATTTCATTTATTTTATAATACTTCATGGGATAACCTATGGATTTATAGAAGAAAGGGGTAATATGTAAATCATATTAAGTGAATAATCAAAGCATAACATGATGAAAGTAATACATGTGTCTCAAGAGGCATGTCGAGGTAACATAAAAGGGTGAGCATAATACACATGAACATCAAAGAATGATATAATATGATAAAATTAAGGAAATATAAGAATATGGAAACAAAATAAAACATGACATCATAAACCTAATTCAAGGCTAATCACTAAGAAGAAACCCTTACAAAGTTCATATCATTTAGGTGAGAGTTAATAAATGGGGTGATTATGTATAAAAAATGTAGATCCATTTAGATTAAAATTTAAATACAACATAAAAAAATCAAAATTCATTTCACAGTTAATTTTGGCATAATATAATCAATAAAGTAGTTGTATAACGCAATGTATAGAAATTATGTTAAGAAAACCTCTTACCTCACGCTTTCTTTTAGTTGAGAACTATTTGACCTCCTTTATGGTGGTTTTAAACATTTTATTAACATACAATAGAATCATATTATTATTTATAATATCATATATAAATCTTTTATAAAATCTTATTACCCATTCATTAATAATCTTTCATTATCACTATTGTTTTGGGTGTCTATTACCTCATTTTCTCTTGCACATTTTGTTGTAAATGTTCTAGATATTGTGCATATAATATAGTTACATAATATCCAGAATGATATTAATGTTATAAATATATTTTTTCAATATATACAACTTTATGATCATTATTTAATTTTGTACATGGATAATGAATCACATCACTTCATGGAGATGGTAAGTCATACGTACACACGAGTGATGTTATCATTTACTTAATATAAAACTTTAAAATCATTATTTAAATATATTTTTTCATTATATACAACTTTAAAATCATTATTTAATTTTGTACATGGATAATGAATCACATCACTTCATGGAGACGGCAAGTCATACATATTCACGAGTGATGTTATCATTTCCATGAAGCGATGTGATTCATTATTCATGTACAAAATTAAATAATGATTTTAAAGTTGTATATAATTAAAAAATATATTTATAACATTTATATCATTCTGGATATTGTGTAACTATATTCTATTCTCAATATCCAGAACATTTACAACAAAATGTGAAAGAGAAAATGACGTAATAAACACCAAAAACAATAATGATAATGAAAGATTATTAATTAATGGGGATTTTATAAAAGGATCATATATGATATTATAAATAATAATATGATTCTAGTATAATTTAATAAAATGTTTAAAAACACTATAAAGGAGTTTAAATAGTGCTCAACTAAAAGAAAGCGCGAGGTAAGATATTTTCATAACATAATTTCCACACATTGCATTTTACGACTACTTCATTGATTATATTATGCCAAAATTATTTGTGAAATGAATTTTGATTTATTTATGTTGTATTTCAAATTTTATCTAAATGGATCTACATTTTTTATACATAATCACCCCATTTATTAACTCTCACCTAAATAATATGAACTTTGTAAGGGTTTAGTTCTATGATATTAAAAAGACTACACCTATCTCCCAAAGCCGTTGTCTACCAGGTCTTCCATAAGAAAGGAAGGTATGGCAGTCTCTGGATTGAATAAGGGTATGAAATAGTCTAATGATTTTCTATCTTTGAAGAAGTTGAATCTTAAAAGACAGTATGCCAATGTTCTAAAGCAGTATGAAAGCTTAGAGTGGGAATCAACTACTTCAAAGGAATAATTTTACAATGGATGTGGTGATTGGTATGGTTTTTATGATCTCTAGTTGTTGTTTCCGGCTTGTGGTACTTATTTGCTGTACTCTTATTTTATTTTAATAAATGGTCAGAGGTTTTCCTCTAACTGATCTTTTATAGTATAATGCAAGTGGTTTATGAGAAATTACATCCCTGTGTGGATACTATAAGTGTAATTGTTTCTAGAAAAGATATACATAGGGGTAATAACTCCAAAAAAGTTATGTTGGGATTGACGTGACCATTAACTGCTACATGATAATGAACCTTACTGCACACATAGTTTGACACTCATGGGTGATTGTTTTTGTAAATTTACAGACTCTTTATGAACAATCATGAAGTACTTTAATAGATTATAATCATTGATGAGCTAGGTAAAACCTAAAGTGTCTTGGGATGATAAGTCTAAGGTTGATCATAAGTTTAATGGAATAAATACCCCATTTTAGGTTTTAAGTTATGTATGTCTAAGATTCTTTAGAGTATTTTGGGAGATATTTTTGTTTATATAACCCTTGGGTTTAATATAGGTTTTAGTAAAAAAGGATATTTTAGGAAGAGTGCCTTTATGTTTAGTAGGAATAAATTAAAAGGTATTGGAAACCTTTAGTTTTTATCCTATTAATATTATTTATTTATTCTGAAAAAAAGAATTTGTATAGAAAAACATCATGGTTACAAACTTATTTAATGATCAATGTTATTTTGAGGGTGTTCATCATTTTTTGGGAAATGTTTTATTAGGTTGAAATGTATATAACCATTAGGTTTAACATAAATGATCATTTTTAATAGTTCAATTATGTTTTTTGGAGATGTGACTTGATGGGTTTGAGATACCCTTTGAGTTTAAGACCTTTTTTCATGTTAAGGTTGTCGTAGTTATTTGGGATATAAGGTTATTTATATAAAGAATGATCTATGTGAAAGCTTTTGTTTTATTTTTGAATTTTATAGATTAATATATTAATATTAATTTTGGGTATTATAATGATTTGTGCTAACCATTATAGTTTTAATATAGATAGGAGGAATAAATTATTACTCTTTTATGATCTTATTATATTTTAAAAGTAAATTTTAGTGCTCCAGGCATAAAAAATTCATATTGGATGTTCATTCTTTAGAGTAATAGGTTAATTGTAAATTAATTGAAGCATAATTAAGGATTCAATAGTGTTTATGTTATAAAAATATTTCAGGTAACTATATTTCCTATTATTCTTTACCTTAATGAAAAATAATCCCTCAACTCTAGGGAAAGAAACTTGAAATAAAAATGTTATTATATTACCATCATATCTGATGAATCAATGGTTTTTTAATTCATTATAGATTTATGGTTTTTTGGTTTTTTACATTATCATGTTCATTCAATTTATTATGATCAATTATATCTATTAATCTCTATAATTATTTATGCTTTTATTCCATGTACATATTTTCTTTTACCTCAAATGTTTTCCAACTTGGAACCCTAGTTATGTGTTATTCCAGACGACCTTCGCAAATATCTTTCCCTATTTTTAATTGTTATTTTTATTAATCCTTTTTATGATCTTAATTTTTCAACCAATAAATTTTCAATCAATTTATTTTTTAGATCAAGATTAAACTGTGAAGATATAATTCTTTAAAGGGTGTATAAAGTACCACCCTAAGATTTTAAAAGAGGAACATCATGTTTGATAGATTTTATGACACATAAGACCAATATTAAAATATAATGTAACTCCCCAATAATTTATGATATATTCATTTTTAAATAAATTCAATCTCTTTGACACCTTACAATGCACGAAACATCGAGTTTAAACAAATGTGATACTTTATTAAAATATTATAATTTGAACATGAACATTATAACCTAGATGTTAAATTTGAAGGTATGAATTGGAATAAATAAATTATGAAACCTATGTTTTAGATATTTATAAAATATATTAAAATGGTTGTATATTGAGTATAAATAAAATAATATCCATTTGAAATAAAAATAAATGTTTTCTGAGAAACGATACATTTCTGAGAGGCGGAATAGTGGTTCTTTGCACACATAATTTAAAATTATTTTTTCCCAATTTTATAAAATTTATTTGAAAAAATAAAAATAAATTTTTAAATATAAATGTAAAAAATATCTTTGGGTTAATTTTTGATAATTTTCTAAGATGATTTATTTCTTTTATAAATAGTGAAAAATTCTCTTTTTTTTTGAAAACTACATTTTTGATTAAATTATTTAAAAATTAAAATTACATTTTAAATTGGTTTGAAAGTAAAATTAGTTCTATTATATTAAAATATAAATATTTTATGTAGTTGGAATTAATTTCATTTTGAATTATTATATATTTTTTTAAACTATTGAAAGTTTTTCTTTATAAAAAACGGGTTTTCCGCACGTTCGTAGGTGAAATTTTATGTCAAATTATGCCACTTATGTGAGATAAATTTAAAAAAATGGATTCAATATTTGAAATAATTATTATTTATATTATATAATAAGGTTAACTTAATTTTTTACAATAATTAATATTAAAAATAGTAAAAATTATTTAACGCGGTTTAGGTAAAACGGGTTTGCCTCGTGTTAAACTAAAAAAATAAGGGTTAAAATGACCAAAAGACATGTCTAATTCATATTTTGTAGACATATTTATATGATAAACCTTATAATATTATATATTGATCCATTTTTGAGCCTTTGGGCATGATAAAAACGTATGTAAAATTCTTTCTTTTCAAAAATTCCAAGTGTGTCCTCTCCCCCACTTATAAAAGGACACCCGTCTCCTCTTATTTATACACTTCCAGAACCCATTGGTTTGGAAAATACCTAACCAATTAAATAAATTATTTCACTTAACTCATAATATAATCCTTGGTTTGGTTATTAATACAACCTAGGAAGGATTTTTATGCCAACCAAAAAATATATTCCGAAGAAGAGGTAACGTTCTTAACCGACACTACCACAAATGCGGGAAAGGGAAGTGCTCCTGTTTTATCAGCGCTAATCAGAAAGCACTGACAAAATTGGGAATTTTATTAGTGCTAAAAAAAGCACTGATAAATCTACCCTTTATCAATCATAAGAAAAAGTGCTGATAAAAATGAGACATTATCAGCACTAATAATAGCACCGATAAAAGTTTTTAATAGAAAATATTATTAATTTATATAAAAATATTTCAATTATATTCAAAAATAATATTTATATGTATACATTAAATAAAAAATGTATTTTTATTATGTTTATTAAGTTTATGTTTTACTTATGTTTATTATGTTTATTGGTTTTAGTTATATATTTATTATATAAATATTATACTATATGTTTATAATATTATATATAAATAATTTTTAATATATATATATATACAAATACTTATTAAATATATATATATTTAAATAAATTTATGTTTCCAAATAAATGTTTCAATTGATCCGTACGTTCTTCTCAAGAATATATGTTCATTGTTTACCATAATGTTGGACGTATATACTATATTACTATATGTACTTGGTGTATTAATTAATTTTCAATATATATAAAGCATTATCTTCTCATAAATACTTAAAATCGTGATAAATATATTTAAATAAACAATAAATGTATTTATTATATTTAAAAATATAAATATTTAGTTATATATAATTATTTAATTTTTAAATATATTATATATAATTATAATTATATATAATTAATGAAATTTAAATATGTATAAATAATTCTAAAATTACAAAAAATATTTTTTTAAATGATAAATATTTATTTATGAATACCTTATGAACATAATTATTTATTAATATATTCCATTAATGAATATATACACAAACACACACACAAACAAATATAATTAAATACTCTTGAGAATAAAAATAAAAATAATATATCACTTTATATTTATATATATTTATATATATTTAATTATAATTATAATTATATATATATATAATTATAATTTATACACAAACAAAAACATAAATATAAATATATATAATTATAATTTAGATTTAAATTATAATAAATATATTAATTATATATATTTATAAAATTATAAATGTAATAAATATATTGGTTATAATTTTATAAAACATCCATTTATCAGTGCTTTTTTAGAGGTGCTAAAGATCGGCCTTTATCAACTCTAAAAAAGCGCTGATAAATGTATGTTTTTTGAGCGCTTTCAATTTTAGTGCTGATAAAACATACATTTATCAGCAATTTTTGTCTAGCACTGATAAAAGTGTCGCCTGGTTTTATATGTAAACCCTAACTTTCTCCTACTTCCTCGCACCCCTCAAGCTCTCACGGAAGAGGATCCCAGCCGCTGCCGCCACCGCTTAATCTTCTCCTCTCCACTCCTCCTATCCTCCCTCCTCTCCCACCTCCTCCAACTCCTTGGCCTCTATCTCCTCTGCCACTGTGGACTTAGCTTTGTCACATGGTTCACCTCCTCTGCGCTTCTCCTCCACCAGTTGCTCTCCTCCACCGCACCTCTTCTTCGCTACGACTCTCCTCCACCATTGCCTCTCCTCCACGACGCCTCTCCTTCGCCGTGTCTCTTCTACACTGCGAATGCACCTCAACCACATGCTTAACCACACCTTCACTGTTAGTTTTTCCTCTTTCTCATTGTGCTAACTTATTATAATTTGATATTGATATTGATGATGATTTGTGAATTGTACAGGCTAAACATCCCACTGAAAATCATTGCCGTTGGGGGTCCATGTTTGCACACTAGTTATATTTGGTAAAATTCAATTTGACTATACCATATTTTTAATTGGTTGATTTTTAAACCTTTAATGCAATGTGGGTTTTCATCTTGGTAGAATATAAATATTGTCATTGCTTGAAACTTATAAATTTATGTGGGTGCAATGTATTGTAGTGGTGTTATTAGCCTAGTATTTTGTTTCGTATATTTAATTATGACACAGTTGAATATATTTTTTGATGGTATAATTCTATGAGATAAGATTACTCCATCAAAATATTTTAGGATTCAGTAATATTAGAATATTTTTTGAAGCTTGAAACTCAAATTTAGAATTTTGTTAAATAAGTGGAGAATGAGTTGGAAGTTACAATATTCGTGAAATGTATTGTAAAAGGGGGATCATATTCACTATGGGAGATGGAATATCAATATTCATGAACTTTTTAATTGGAATATAGATAGTTATATTTATACATAAGAGTAGTTCATGTAATGGTAATAATGGGAATACTGTAAGGGGAATGTGTAAGAGTTATTCATGTCATGGGGAGTTTATAAATTTTGTGAAGTGGATTAGGAAGACATTGGTGGTTCTACCTACTTTGTGATTTCCATACCATATATGACATCTCAGTATGAATGATTAAGTATAATTGGAGTCCATGTGAACACACTATTATAGATAAATTCGTGTTGTCATGTTCTAGTAAAAGGATAATTTTGAGATATTCTACATAACATGTTTTTTATGTGTGAGCTATGAAATTTTGAGGTTAAAAATTAAAATCTATAATAAAGAGCATCAAACCATGTAGTAGATTAATCTTGAGCCTCTAGTTTCAAAAGAGAATGAGATTCAGAAGGTGATGAAAATGTTCATTCCCAGAAGTATTCAAGTGAATATACGTAACAACCTAACACGAGTCGACATGAAATGTCACCCAAGATGGATCAATACAAGGTCCGAAGCCCATTCCAGATCACCATGGGTTGGATATAACCAAATGGGTATCGACATACCAAAATACGTGAATGATTTCACCCTAAAAGATAATAACTAAAATATCTTAAAAGAAAGTATGAAAATAAGTAATAACATGCCTAAAAAGTCCGAGTACGTTACAATATCCCCCCTATAAGGACTTATCATCCCTGAGAAGTGTTTCCAAAGGTCTTTCTCCACCATATTTGGCCACTAAGCCTATGCATTAGACTCTCGATTCCAATATTCTTCTTGAATATGACCAAAATTCAAAAAACTCAAATATTTGGCATCATCTTCCTTCTCAATACCTTTTCAATCCAATCAATAATTTATAGTACATGTTTCGCAAATGATGTATAAATAATACCATGCTTTCTTACTTTACCAAGTGTATATGTCTAAAAGAAACTTCATTATGATTTTCCACATGATTCAACCCATGAACTAAGTGACAAACCATTATATCTTCCATCACCAAGTTCCCCTAACAACCAAAGCCCTGCACTATAGGTTGACATCATCGATTCATTCTTGATCTCATATAATTGATACCCTTACATGAGTATCTATCATCTATCAGTGAAACTCATCCACTTATGCACACACACAAAACCAACCACCTATACCTATGGGTTAGGTTCACCTACACACCACTCCCAATGTGCACTAAGAAATTCCATCACTACAAAAACATAAGTATGAACATATCTCATGTCTACTGAATATTGACACTCACAATAATTTCCAACAACCCCCATACATACTCACATCACTTATCCCAATAGAATAAATCAAGGACCCATCCAATTGCCCAGACTTGACTCTTATAGTTTGACTCTCCATATCCTCATATGGGATTTTTAGTGACCAAAAAATTTATAGGATTTTCATGAACCCCAACTAATAATTACTCAAATTATAAAAAATCATGATGATCCAACACCCAAAACAAATTTCCAAACATGGATTTCATCACCACATTACTGATCCATTGATTGGTCATAGATCATTCCCCAAAAAAACTGATTGCCTCACACAACTACAACACCATGACTTAGGGGTCTCTTATTTACCACTTTACAGATGCCTTTACCTGTGAATACATTATGTCTTTTTCAAGTTTGAATTATTAAGGATTATATTAAAAGTAAACATTTTTAAAGTACTTTTACTTCTCATTTTTAAAACCATTGTGTCTATTTAATAAATTTTTATTAGGAACTATTTGTAATAATGTTTTTTAATAATAATCTATTTCCCTAAAAAAATTAAATATAATTTTCACATAAATGTTTTAGAAAATGGTTGTGAAAAGGGTTGTATTTTCACTTATATTTATCATCTTATGATTTTTTCCTTGTAGTGATATTTTAGTCACAATTTATATGTTATTATGGTATGATTTATTTTAGAAAATTAGAATTATAATATTCTATGATTTCTTTAGTTCGTGTTATGTGATTTTTTTGAATTATTTAAGAAAACAATTATTTTTCCAATTCAAGCATTCTTCCAACTCTTTCTCAATTATATCCCCCATCCATATTCTCTTATCTATTTTCTATAGGTTTATCCTTCTCCCAGAAACTGAAATTAATTTTTCATGAGGATTTAGGGATTTAGGTTTATTGAGTGTTTTCTATGGAAGGTACATGTTGTGTATTGGTTACCATTCAGTTTGAAGTAGGTGTTTATTTTCTATTAATTTATTTTACAATTCATGGAATTTTTATACTTTATAAATTTATTTTCATTTAATGTATAGTAATGTATGGGTTCTTGGGTGAAATTATAAATTTATTTATTAAATTATATACTTGGAATAAGGGTTTTTTCATAATAATTTCATGTACTAATTTTAAATTAGATTAATTCTTATGAAAATCATATTTTAAAAGGTTCATGGAGCCATTCAAATTTTTTTATAGTAAATTTAGGTCTTATGCCTTGTTTGGTTTTTCAATTGAATTTTCTATGTGCTTGGAGAATGTTTTTGAAATAAAAGGGATTTTTTTTTCACATGCTTCCAAAATAATTAAAATAATGAGACATTAAAGAAGTGGAGTGATACTCTATATACTAAGTTGGTTTTTATGTGAATATAATTTTTTCACTTTTACAAGTAAATGGTTTATTTCTCATGTGACCCTCAATGATTTCCCCTATACTTGTTTCACCAGTCATGGGTTATTGATTATATATATATATCATGGATATATGATGTGAAAAGGGGATGTTATATGTGATGGTGTTAGAGGTGAGGTACGAGACATTTTTTTGGGTAATTATATTGATTTGTTTCTCAACTCCATGGTTGTTTTATGGTAAATTGGGTATCTATGTGGGAGGTATTGATTCATGCTACCCTAGTTGGTACACACACTACTGTGGTCCCCCTAGTTGTGTTTATAACAATATTAGTGGGAATGTTCCATTATGATGTGTTAAGTATGGTTTAATTTGGTGGATTTTGTTATTGTTGGATGAAACATATATAAGATGTTGGTCCATATAGTTATAGTGGAATTTTAGATCATCACACACTAGTACCTAAGGTATATCCTAGGAAATTTTGTTCATTGATCGGTGGTTATATATATAGGATTAAATTATTATATTGATTACATCCCCATTATGCTTGATTAGTGGTTGGCCAGTCCATAAGGATGATGGGAGGAATACTGAAAACTAGTGATCAGATCTAGATAGGGGGTGTTATGATACATATAAGGCGTGTATCCATCAATGATTTTATTTGACTAAACTGAGGGAAGTGACAATGACATCTAGTGATTTTTTAGGGGTTCACTTTTAAAATGATTCAAGTGTTTTGAAATTTTTCTTAAAAAACTATTTGTGTTCAATATTACTTTTTTGGGTTTAAATTGCTTAAAAAGGGTTTAAAAAAATAATTGGAATTGTGAGAAATGGTGTTTGGAAATAATTGGGTTTTTAAAAGGGATTGTTATTTGAAAGAGATATTTATGTAAATAGTTAGGTTTTTAATGGGATTTCAACTATGATTTTAAAAATAGTTTTCAATGGAGATTTTATGTCTATATTTCTTTAATCCTTTTTTAATTTTTATATCAATATTTTATGTATTTATTTTGTTAAATATTAATATCACTGAATCAAATAGTATGGATATGAATAAAGAATTTATGGATGCCAATCATATGACAAAAGAATATGAAGATGGAGTGAATGAGTTCATCAAGTTTGCAAAAGATCATGCATATGATCCTTCTAAAATCCTTTATCCGTATTTATGAGGTTGTAATTCAATACAAGTTAGTCCAGGGGAGTTGGAAGAATAATTTGTCTTTTATGGAATTTATCAAAGTTATAAATGTTGGAATAAACATGGGAAAAAAGAGAATGTAGCTAGTGTGTAGGATAACACTGCATTTTATTGATCATTTGATATGATTGCAAGCATGGACAATGAAGAAGACTGTATCGAGGATGTGATTACAAATGTGCATGATGATGAAGATCATATTAAAGAAATGACAAAAAACAGTTGAAGATGAACTTTGTGATTGACCAAAATTGTTTGGGCTGTTAAAGAGTTGTGAAAGGACGCCATTATATGATGATTACACTAAATATACTGCATTTTCATCCACAATGTAGCTGTATATTTTGAAAGTAGGAAATATATGGAGTGAATCCAATTTTATATAATTACTTGATATATTGAATGACATGCTCCAAAAAGATAATGAGTTCCCGATCCAAACATACGACTCCAAACATACGACGCCAAACGAATGATACGCTCGATGAGTATGATCTCTGAAAGAATACACACCTACCCAAATAACTATATAATATTTCGCAAGGACCAAAAATCACTTAGATAATGACTAAAGTGTGTTTCTTCTCAATACAAAAAGATAAATCTGGTACTACAAAAGTTTCATGGTACTTTCCAAGCATTCTAAGGTTTAGGTTCCTATATGGAAGTGAGTAGACTATAGGAAAATTTACATGACATGAAGACAAAAGAAATAGAGATGGAAAACTATGACTTCCTAAAGACTCTACTCAGTGGAAGAGAATTGGTCATGAGTATCCTGACTTTGGAAATGATCCAAGAAACCTTCATCTTGCATTATCTATAGATGGAGTGAATCCTTTTGGTTTTCAAAGAAGCACTCACAGTACATGGCCAGTTATGTTGGAAAATTATTACTTTCCACTATGGCTATGCATGAAACGAAAACACATCGTGTTATCTATTCTTCTATTAGGACCAAAACTATCGGGTAATGATATTGATGTTTATTTGGATCCATTATTTAAGGATTTTAAATTATTGTGGGATTTAGGTGTTACGATGTATGATGCTTACAGAAATGAAGATCTCATATTGAGAGCCATGCTATATGGGATGATAAATGACCTCCCTACTTATGAAAATTTTTCAGGTTATATAATTAATGGAACTCTTGGGTGTACCATATGTGAACAAGTTACATAATCAATTAGGTTGAAACATTCATAAAAAAATGTGTTTCTAGGACATCATATATATCTACCTCAATGACATAAGTACCGATCTTGGACGACATCATTTGATGGAGGTTCAGAGGAACGTACACCACTATATCCACTAATAGGTGATCAACAATTTGAGAAAGTCAAATATGTGGACACTAATTTTGGTAAACCATTTTAATAAAACCATTAGAAAAACGGTTGGAAAAAGAAATCAGTTTTTTTTGAATTACCATACTAGAATTTTCTGTATGTCAGACATTTTCTTGATGTCAAGCATGATGAAACAAATATCTATGATAGTACAATCGGCACATTGAAAAATTTACCCAACAAAATAAAGTATGGAATTGAGGCTAGGTTAGAAATTGTTGACATAGAAATATGAGAAGAGTTGTCACCAGTGAAGGGTGAAAAACAAACATTTTTTCCTCCTACTGCTTAAACTCTTTCCAGGTAGGAGAGATATCTATTTTTTAACTTCCTGAATGGAATAAGGGTTCTAGAGGGGCATTCATCGTATATCAAGAACATCATTTCAATGCATGATTTGAAGTTAAAATTTATGAAATCACTTGGATTCCTTGTTTTTAAGAAAAATATAATTCTTATATCATTACGTTGAATTTTCCCCAAGAATGTCCATCATACATTAACAAAGTTCTATTTATTCTTCAAAGCTATATGTAGAAAAGTTATAGACTCATCGAAATTTCTGAATATGGAAGGAGAAATTGTCATCATATTATGTGAATTGGAAATGTCTTTCCCACTGAAATTATTTGATATAATGGTTCATTTGATTGTTCACTTGGTGATAGAGATTAGACTATATGTTCTTGTGAATTATAGATGGATTCATCCCATTGAACTGTATATGAATATTTTGAAAGGGTATGTCAAAAAAAAGTTGGATAGAGGGTTGTATTACAAAGTGATATATTATTGAGGAAGCCATTGAATTCTGTACCGAATCTCTTTCCGGTGTGCAAAGCATTGGCATAACGAAATATCATCACACCGGGTGACTTGCGGGTGAAGGAATTTCTAGAAACGAGGTTGTTAGAATCAATACTATAGATCGAGAGCAGGCCCACCTTTACCTTTTGCATAATAATTTGGACGTTGACCCATATGTTCAAACCCACAACCAAATTCTTAGGAATTCAAATCCATTAAGTGATAAAAAATAGATAGAAACGAAACATAACCATTAATTTATTCGATGGTTTCAAGACTATATTTTTAAGGAGTCAACTGAAAATCGAGACTCAGTTTTAGAAGGATTTCGATGGCTAACCGAAGGAACAAGTGTGTACATATTATCATACAATTATTATGTAATTAATGGAAATACATTCTATACTAATGAACATGATCAAGACAGTACCAGATAGAATAGTGGAGTTACACTTGTGACTAAAGGAATTCATGTTTTTTATGATAAGGATAGAAATCTAATTTACGTAAATATGTCATATTTTGGTATCATTAAAAAAATATGGAAGTTGGATTATACGACATTCTGAGTGCTGATTTTTTAATGAATGTGGTTTGTTAACGTAAGTGATATTAAAATAGATGTGTTGGGATTTATGAAAGTTGATTTTAGTAAGGAAGGGTACAATGAAGAAATGTTTATAATAGAATCACAAGTCGTACAAGTATTTTATGTTCTATATCCTGCAAACCAAAATTGGTCAATTGTTCTTTTATAGACCAAAAACACTAGAGTTAGATGAAAATTCAATGGAAGATGACCCTTTCATTGAGACGTCACAATCATTTCACAGCGGTCCCAGTGTAGATGATGTTTTTTATGTCAGAGAAGATCACAATGAAGGTATTTCGATAGTTTATAGAGTGGTTAAATCCCTTTAACCTTAAAAAAAGAGAGTTCAATAATCATGTTATATATTTTTTATAATATTAATCATGTTACTTTATGTTAATATCTATTAACTAAATCTTTTATATTATATAAATTAAATGTTAAACCACTTTTTTCACATAATGACTTCTGCATGTGATGATGCTCCCAATCCCCATGCACAAAAGGTTTGTCAACCTGCTGTTGTTCACAGTGTAGATAAACAATAGGTTTCTCAAACTATTTTCTTATGTTAATATCTATTCGTTATTGCTTTTATGTTATCTACATTAAATCTTAAACAATTTTTTTTTCAAATAATGACTTCTGAACATGATGATACTCCCAATCCCCATTCACAACATGTTTCTCAACCTACTGCTACTCATAGTGTAGATGAAAAAGAGGTTTCTCAACATATTGCTGCTCCCAGTGAATATGTACAACCACTATATGCACATGTCGATGCTAGCCCTTCAGATCCAGAGGAATATATTGATGATGGTGGTTACAAGGAAATGAAAGGTGATGAAAAACCAACGATACAGAAAAAAAGGAGCATAGTAGTTAGACGGTATTAGAAAATATCATTAAGGCTAAAGAGAAAGGCATCAAATACGATATTGGATGGAATAAGTGGGGCCAACATGTTAAGCCCAACAAGTCCATGTTCTGTAGTTACGTTGGAATCATTTCTCTGTAATGCATGGTGATTGATGTAACTTCATGTCACCATGTTGTGGCTGATATTAAGTCACTGATGTGGGGAGATATATCAGTAACATCATGATATCATTTTTTTTTAATTTACTAAAAATTAAATAGAGAAACATTGACTTACACTTCATTATCTATTGCAGAGTGCCTTTATAGTAGATGATTTTCACAAAGACTTTATCTTAAGGGTTTCTGGAAGGATTCACAGGGGTTTTAACACACTTTTAATGAAATATAAACTTAAAGATACTGAAGGGAAAATAAAACCGCACCCACCTCTTATTTATGCACACCTGATAACCCAAGCATCGTTGGATGCGTTTACTGGCCATCATGCAAAGCAGTATTTTCAGGTACATAGTGTCTGGTAATACATTATTTGAAGGTATATTTATTTATCACTTTGATTGATAGTGTTTTATTTATGAAACAACAACTAAGTGCCGATAATAAACAACGAGCATCAAAACCCACATACCCCTACCGTAAAGCAAGGATGTGGTACGCATCACTTGAAAAACATTTGGTATGTATTTTAAATCTACAATAATAATTTTATGTGACATAAAACAACACAATAACTATGTTTTTTTTATATGCATATTGAAGTGTCTAAATCCATATCCACTTCCATCCAACGTCATGTTCTATGGAAGGAGGTGCGTGTAACTAAAGATGGAAAATTGATAAATGAAAACACACAAAAAGTGTGGGAAACATGTGTAAGTATGACATAATGAAAATTTATTTTTATTTAAATCACTATTATATAATAATGGTTACTTGTTTTCCTATATTTTATATCTGAAATAGTCACAAGAATCAGCAACACCGACACTGTATGTAGAAATACTTTCAGTGTCCTTGAAGCAGCGAAAAAATTATCGCCACGACAGAGGTGCGGGTTTTGGGTTGACACCCTGAACATATTTCAAGGAAAAAAACAAGCAGAGGATAAAACTGTGGAAGTTAAAAGGACGAGAGAAACATTATCTACGATTCAAGAAGAATTAAAAAACCATAGAGAGATGATATCATGTTTTATGGGAGGGGGAGGCAAAGAGAAGAATATACTCAAGAACAACCTGTGCGTGAAGACCCCACCCCACTGCCACTAGTTTTGAGGTAAGACATTCCCATAAAAAACAATTATTAACTGAGGTAGTCAATATTCTAATAATTTTTTTCTATGAAATGTGAATCAGATAGACACTAGAAATTGACATCTTTCCTATATTGATAATATACAAGGTGAAAATGACTGTGATTTATATATATGAACACCCACCCATTGCCTTGTATCGAGGTATACAGTGGTCAATATCCTGAACGACATGCTACAAAATAGCCCACTTCCAAAAGATCATGTCCGAGTATCAATTACTGTATTCCAAGAGTTGAGTGTTGAGTTACCTATTCCAATTGATGATGCAAATATTCATATAGTTGAACTAGCTCCAAGAACATTAATCGCATGGATGTCACATCTTGTAAAAAAACATGTCGACAATGAGCTATTCATTTCCAATTTAATTTTCAAGATAGACCTTAAAAATTTAATGAAAAAATATTCTAATTGATGTATTTTATTACAAACGGAAAAAGGGAAGGGGGAGAAATGAAAGACTAGTTCAAAACCATCTCAAGGATCAACCAACCTATCAAAAAGATCTTCCCAAAGAACATTAACCCCCCGTTCTATATCAACATTTATTATCATTGAAATCTAATGTGGATACGAAGTTGAAAGATGGTGGTAATAACATAATTCATTTTGAAGAAAATATGTACAGAAGGGGAGATCCATACTTCATTGTTGTTGAGACTGAAACTGAAATACTCGACTATGATTGGTTAAGTGGCTCTTCTATAAATGTTTATGTGAGGTATGTTTTTATGATTTAATTTTACAAATCATGATATACTATAACAATTATGACTAAATACATTTCATATTTTTCACATGCGTATATATGAAAAGAAATTAAATGGATTTACCCATGAACAAAAATTTGGACTCGTTAGTCGTCACGTCACCTCTACAGAACAATGAAACATAACTTCCACCAAACATGGTGAAATAGTGGGAGGACTGCTCAAATAATTTAACCGAAAAATTACGGATGTCAGACTGTTCTTAATACGAAAAATATAAGGTTAAAACTCTACAATTTAATCATATCAAATATATTTTAATTTAATTCATTACTTATTGATTTTTTTGTTCTTAGGCAGCATCCGATGCTCATTGCGTTCAATTTGGATACTCCAAAGATTTATTTTCTGGATTCAATGTATGAATATCCAACAAACCAGCCACAAATGATGGCGTTTGTCAATTTCTAATACACTACATCCCACATTTTAGAACAAATCACTTAGTTATATAATATATATTATCTTTTAGGGAGGATTATATTATAATAGGGCGGTGCGTGAATATAGTCTACATCATGGAATGAGCCTAGGGGAAAAGGAAAAGAAACCTAACAAGTACTACGACTGAATACAAATCAGTGTATATATTATAATATTTCACTATCCAAACACATATAAAAAAATTACTTATTTTATCAATGTTTCTACAGTGACTGAAACAAAAAATGATAAAGATTGTGGTTATTATGTTTGTAAATTTATGAAAGATATCATGTCCCATGAAAAAAATAGCATTCTGGTAGAAGTATTTTTGAATATAATTTTTATTTCATTTATTATACTTATTAATCCTTTGTGTATTTATTTTTTTTCAGTACTACCATGACTTAAAAAATGGTTATATTCACAAGATGATATAGATATTCTTAGAAATGAATGGGTAACATACCTGATAGAAGAATGTACAAATATAGAATGAAGATGGTAAACTTCTCAAATAATATTGACTTTAATAATGTTGTTTGCCGTATCATTCTCATTATTTGATGATAATGTTGTGATTTGTATGAGCTAAATTCCCCACTAAAAATCATGGCCATTGGTGGTCCTTGTTTTCACACTAAATGAATGAATGTTTAATTGTTTTCTAAAATAAGTTGGTGGTCCTCATTTACAGGGTATGTGTATTGTTGATAGACCAAAAAAGATAATGAGTATCCAGAAGGGGTTTCCCTATCCCTTGAGTTTTTGTGACATCTTGAGACATAATGGGCATAAGATATTACTCCACTCTTCTTATTTTCAATAACTAGAAGGGATTTTTCTCCAAAAAACATCGATTCAATTTGTAATATTGGCAGTTCTGCTATTTAGTCGACCCAGTGAAGAACCAACTATCATATATTCATTCAGAGGTCCAAAATATATGATAGTTGGTTCTTCACTGGGCCGACTAAAGCTATTTTATAGAAGGAGGATGTTATTCCATGTGATCCTTACATGGATCAATTGTTTTCCCATAATCCTTCTAAACTGGGTAGATTGAGCATATTGAACAGGACAAGTCTCTTTTATAGGTTTTAGAGGCAAGGGTGCATTGCTTTTTAGGCATAAAAATTTATATAAAATTTGTTCTGATACTTTACGAAAATGATCCATGATTCATTTGTGATGTGTAGGAATAAACCACACCTCAATATGATTCACAATGCTAGCAGTATGACTCCAAATGTTTCTTTATTTAAAATTGACATTAATTCAAGTAAAAAAACACAACTGACATTTTGAAAACTGAGGAAATGCATTATGATTGTTTTTATAATTTTTTAAAATGATCTATCAGTTATTTGTAATGTGTAGGAATCAACCTCACCTCAATACATCACATGGTGTCACTGGTATGACTCCAAATGTGTCTTGTTATTTAAAATTAACATTAATTCAAGTAAAAAAACAAAACTGACATACTCAAAACGGAGTAAATCCATTTGGATTGTTTTGATACTTTAAGAAAATGATCCATGAGACAGTTGTGACATATTGGAATCAAACCCACTTTAATTTGATGAACTATGTGACCGGTATGACTAAAAGTGTCCGCTATATGTTTAAAATTAACATTTAAGTTCAAAATGTATCACTCAATGAAAACAAAGAAAACACACTCTAATTGTATTCAAAATTAAAGATAAAAATTCATAAGTCCTTTGTGACCTGTATGATGTAGTCTCATGTCAAATAAACACACGATGCAACCAATATGACTCAAATTGCATGTTTTTAGTTTGAAATGACATTAATTCAAGTAGAAAAACAAAACTGACATACTAAAAACCAAGGAAATGAATTCCGATTGTTTTTATACATTAATAAAATGATCTATTAGTCATTTTTAAGTGTAGGAATTAACCACACATCAATACGACACATAGTGTAAACAATATGACTCCAAATGTGTCTTGTTATTTAAAATTGACATTAATTCATGTAAAAAACACAACTGACATACTAAAAACCCAGAAAATGCATTCCAATTATTTTGATACTTTATAAAAATGACCCATGAGTCACCTGTGATGTGTAATAATCAACCCCAAATCAATCTGACAAATGGTGTGACTGGTATGACTAAAAGTGTCTGTTATCAGTTTAAAGTTGAAATTTTAGTTCAAAATGAGTCACTCACTTAAAACAAAGAAAACACACTCTGATTTTCTTCCTAATTAAGGAAATAGATTAATAAGTCATTTGTGACATGTATGAAGTAGTCTCACATCAAACCGATTCATGATGCGACTGGTATGAATCGAATTGCATGTTTTCAGTTTGAAATGGCATTAATTCAAGTAAAAAAACACAACTGACATACTGAAAACTAAGGAAATGCATTCCAATTATTTTGATTCTTTAAGGAAAAGATATATCAGTCATTTTTGATGTGTAGGAATCAACCGAACCTCAAACTGACACATGGTGTCACCATTATGACTCTAAATGTGTCCTGTTATTTTAAATTGATATTAATTCAAGTCAAAAAACAAAACTGACATACTAAAAGCCAAGTAAACGCATTCATATTGTTTTGATACTTTAGGAAAATTATCCATGAGTTAGTTGTGACATGTTGTCATCAAACCCACCTCAATCCCACAAATGGTGTGACCAGTATGACTAAAATTGTCCGCTATCAGTTTAAAATTGACATTTTAGTTCAAAAACATGTCACTCACTAATATCAAAGAAAACATGATCCAATTGTCTTCAAAATTGAGGAAAGAAATTATTAAGTCCTTTGTGACATTGATGAAGTAGTCTCACATAAAAAAATACATCATGCGACTGGTATGACTCAAATTGCATGTTTTTGGTTCAAAAAGATATTTTAGTAAAAAAAACACAACTGACATGATGAAAACTAAGGAAATGCATTCTGATTGATTTGATAATTTAGGAAAACTATCTATTAGTCATTTTTGATGTGTAAGAATCAACGTCACCTCAATTTGATGCACGGTGTCACCGGTATGACTCCAAATGTGTCTTGTTATTTAAAATTGACATTAATTTTAGTAAAAAAATACAACTAACATACTAAAAACTGAGAAAACGGATTCAAATTGTTTTGATATTTTAGGAAAATGATCCATGAGTTAGTTATGATGTGTAGGAATAAATCCCACCTCAATTAGACGAGTTGTGTGACTGTTATTACGAAAAGTGTTTTCAATCAGTTAAAAATTGACATTTTAGTTTAAAACACATCACTCACAGAAAACCAAGAAAATGCACTCTTATTTTCTTAAAAATTAATGATAGAAATTTGTAAGTCCTTTGTGGTGTGTATGAATCAGTCTCATGTCAAACCTATGTACGATGTGACCAGTATGAATCAAATTGCATGTTTTTAGTTTGAAATGACATTTTAGTAAAAAAACAGAATTGACATACTGAAAATCAAGGAAATTAATTCATATTGTTTTGATACTTTAATAAAATAATTTATCAGTGATTTTTTATGTGTATGAATCAACCCAACCTCAATACGATGCAATATGTCACCATTATGACTCTAAATGTGTCTTGTTATTTAAAATTGACATTAATTCAGGTAAAAAATCACAACTGACATACTGAAATTGAGAAAACACATTTGTATTATTTTGAAATTTTAGGAAAATGATCCATGAGTCAGTTGTGACATGTAGGAATGAACACCACCTCAATCTGATGAATGGTGTGACCGATATGACTAAAATTGTCCACTATCAATTTAAAATTGACATTTTAGTTCAAAAGGAATCCCTCACTGAAAACCAAGAGAACACGCTCTGACTATCTTCCAAATTAATGAGATCAATTCGTAAGTCCTTTGTGATGTGTATGAAGTTGTCTCAAATAAAACCGATGCACAGTGCGATCAGTATGACTCAAATATCATACCTTCGATTTTAAATGACATTTTAGTAAAAAAACCCAAATGGCTTACTAAAAAAATGAGAAAATGCATTCTGATTGTTTTGATACATTAGTAAAATGATATATCAGTCATTTTTGACATGTAGGAATCAACCAAACCTCAATCTGACACACGATGTCACTGGTATGACTCCAAATTTGTCTTGTTATTTAAGATTAACATAAATTAAAGAAAAAAACACAACTGACATACTGAAAACTGAGAAAACAGATTCAGATTGTTTTGATATTTTATGACAACGATCCATGAGTCAGTTGTGACATGTAGGAATCAACCCCACCTCAATCCGATGAACCATGTGACTGGCATGACTAAAAGTGTATACTATTAGTTTAAAATTGACATTATAAATCAAAATGTGTTACTCACTGAAAACCAAGAAAATGTGCTATGACTGTCTTCCAAATTAAGGACAACAATATGTAAGTCCTTTTTGATGTGTATGAAGGATTATCACATCAAACCTATGCCTGATGCAACCATTATGACTCAAATTACATGTTTTCAGTTTGAAATGACATTTTAGTAAAAAAAAACTAACATACTAAAATATAAGGAAATGCATTCCGATTATTTTGATACATAGGAAAACAATCCATCAACCATTTGTGACGTGTAGGAATAAACCCCACATCAGTGTGACTAGTATAAATCCAAATGTGTCATTTTTAATAAAAATTGACATATTTTAATGTATTCTTCATATTAACATTTAATTTTTTTCTTGATAGTATTACTAATGTAATATTTGTTTTCTTATATAGGTGGAACCTTTTTATCAAGTTGGGATGATTTTTTCAGTGACTGTTACCATCAGAGGATATTTTTTAGAGGGGACCACATACATCAAAAGAGAAAACATTTATGTTTTTAACTGTTTGTTAGATATTTGTAAATGTAATTTTATAAAACATTGTTCAAAATGTATATAGAAGTGTTTTTTTGGTACATACCATGAGTCAATATTTTTGTATTCATAATGTAAATTAAATTTATATATCATTTTTTACCAAACATTTGTGTGCGCTGCTTGTTTTTTCATCATTTTCATCGTTTATGTGGTTCTTTTGTATATATATATATATATACTATGAACGGTTATTTTTGAGAAGGTTTTTTCTGGTTTGTGTGGGTTATTTTTGCTTGTTTGGTTATTTTGTTCGGATGTTTATTTTTTTATGGTTGCTGGGTGTACTATTAAATAAACAACATGCCCAGACAGGGAATCCTTTATCAGCACTTTAAGTAACACTGATAAAGGCCCACCTTTATTAGTGCTAGTTGAAGTGCTGATAAATGGGGGCTTTATCAGTGCTTCAAATTGGACTGATAAAGGGGGGACTTTATCTGCACTAAAAATAGTGCTGATAAAGGACCCCCTTTATCAATGATCTTTTAGCACTGATAAGCGAGACACCCTTTAATAGAGGCTCGATTAACAAAGCTTTTTTAGTGTTGATAAAGGCCTTTTTAGCACTGGTAAAAGCCTATTTTGTAATAGTGCGAGCGTTTTTCTTCTTCTTCCAACTAATTAAAATATTATTAACCGTTTTGATATAATAACATCAGTATATTCCATATAATTATTTTTTTTATGTTATGTTTGTGACCTAGAACCATATCCTCCTCCCTTAAAAGGGAAATAAAACTGTCGATCATGTGTACGACGAACTACCGCCTCACGCACCGACGTAATTCATTTTCCATCACTGATTCACATGACTAGATATAATTATGTATTTATTTTTATATATTATATTTATTATATAATTATACTTATTTAATTATAATATTATATATACCTTCTTAATTTTCATTGCTTAGAGAATACAATAATGTTACTCGTGTGTACGATGGACTACCGCCTCGCGAAGCGATGTGATTATTTTTTCACATATGCATTATATGGAAGGTAATAATGATTAATTTTATATTAATATACTATATTAATGAACTATTAATAAATATTTAAGATAAATATATCATATAATTTATATCATTGCATAAATTGAATAAATGAAAACTTCATTCATGTGTACGACATACTACCACCTCGCGAAGTGATGTGATTAAGTTTTCTGTAAAAATTTACATGGAAGGTAAAAACAGGTAAATTTAATTAACATATAGGATATATATGAAATTATTTTGATTATATATAATTAATATATAATAAAATTCATTACCCTTTCACCTATTATTTAAATGATAACGTCGTTCGGGCGTATATACGACCCATCGTCTCCACAAAGCGATGTGATTCATTCTCCATGTTAAAGATTAAACAATTATAATAAATATGAATATATTGAAAAAAAGACATTGATAACATTAATATCCTTATGTATATGATGTAACTATAATCTATCTTTAATATCTATAACTTTCACAACAAATGTGTAGGAGAAAACAAGGCAATTAACACCCAAAAAATTATGATAATGATAGATTATTAATGAACATGTAGTAATATGTTTTAAAATAATAATTTATGGTATTATAAATAATAATTTGATTCTAATATAAGTTATTATCATGTTTATAACAAATATAAATTTCATTAAAGTGTTCTCAACTAAAGTTAAGACAGAGGTAAAGAGTTCTCTTAAATCAATTTTCATTCATTTGGTTAAATGAACAGCTCATTGATTTAATTCTACCAAAATTATGTATGAAATGAATTTTTATTGATTAATGATGTATTTAAACCTGTCTTTGTGGGTATATACATTTTTTACACATAATCACCCCATTTATTAACTCTCACCTTAATGATACGAACATTGTAAGGGTTTCTTCTCAACCTTTTTTCTTTGAGACACATGTTCTTTTATGCACCTAATTTATCATGAATGGTGTATATACCACCCATTTACATAATATATAAATAATAATTCCTATATTATGAGATTTTGAGTTATAATTAAACTAAATCATTCATGGGAAGTTATGATTCCAGAGTTACCAAAATGGTAAGAGTTTATGATTCAATCTCATTTTAATTGGGATTGCTTATCCTTGAATTTCCATTGAAGAAAATTACATAATCATTGTCTAACAAACCCATTTAATTTTCTTCTCCTCTAGTTATTCATTAAATTTTCATGCAATAGTACCATTTTCCTCTCTTTTTTACTTAAAATTATTGAGAATTGTTTTATAAAAATCCGACTACATTTTTCTCTTCGTTCAGAAATCCTTCTTCTTCCAGATCCATGTATCTAAAAATGTTTTACTATGATATTTTAAATTCATTTTTACCCTTAATTTTATTTTTACAAGAAGTTTTAAAAGTAATATTTCCATTATTTTATGAACATGGTACTTTTTAAACTTTCTAATAAAAATATTTTAATGAATCTATATTTTTATAACATATTCGGCATGAACAAAACTATTTCTCTATAATGATCACAGAATGTTTTATGTTCCAGAGGAAAATTTAAAAAAAATTAATGAGAAATTTTTATATTTTAAATATGTATTTTTTTAAATTGGAAGTGACATTTTACTCAATAAATTTTCGAAGTGATCTTTAATAATCATCTTCATTATATGATGAAATCCTTTTATGTTACTCAAATTGAAAAGTTTATTTTTCTTAAAAATTGTTTAATTATTTTTGAAGATATTTTCTTCAATTAAATCATCCTTCGATATTATGGAATAATTCTAAATTATATATATATATATATATATGTATCTTACATATATACCTACCTTATTCTCACATAGTATTATGGGGTAACTCATGACTTAGAAACATATATCAAATTAATTATTTAAAGAATTTATTTTGATTATGTTACGAGATAATATTATAAAACCCTTTTCTTTCCATGGTAAATTCTTATGTTTATGCCTTACGATTGATATCCTTATATAGAGCACATAAGAGTTTACATGAAATGAATGTGATAGGTGGGACTAAAATTATATATCCCTCTAATGAATTGGGTAATGTTTTATTCTCATGAGACATCATGTATGGTATTGGGGAGTAAATCCAATCCATTATAGGATTATTTCCATCAAGTGATGTTGGCATGGTAGTTATCATTGGCTTATTTTTGGGTCATGTTTTATATTACTTCCACATTTCCTATGATTCCCTGATTTTATGATACCATGTTCATTACGTTAGGATTCCATGTGATTACTCATGTGACTTTTATTTTATGATATCATTTTATGCCTTTTAGTCAGACGTTATGTTTCTTTATTGTATTTGTTCCCTCACTAGGATTTTAGCTCACCCATTTATTTATTTATTCCCTAGGTTATACCATGGAAATTTTATAGCTCAAATGGATTTTCAGATCCCATGATGTAAAATAAAATAAGGATCCCCTCTTTTATGCATTAAGAGACTAATAATAGAAATAGAGGCTTGATATACATGGACATTACATCATTTCAGATGAATATTTAGTACATTACAATAATACATGCCCAAAGACCATAATAGTTATGTGTATTTGGAAGCTTTGAAAAAAAATTCTATCAGAGTGAAAGATATTCAAAATCTCCCATAAATATCTTCACCTTTAGTACCTCTACCTAAAACCTTTCTTCATAATCGAGGGAAAGGAAAAATAAAAAAAGGGAGAGCTCAGATGCTCAGTATGGGTAAAAAGGGGAGATATGTAAGCATAATCCTGAGAATAAGGGTATGAGGACATTATCATGAAAATAAAATATAATAACCTATATATCAAAGATCATATACATAAAATATACATAAATAATGGTAGTTCATAAGACATGAATCATAAGGAAATAAAGAACATAGACCAAGAAACCCAAACATAGGAATAAAATATGGAATTATTGCATACACATAAGCATATAAAGATTTCTATAAAAGATAAGTAATCACTTCCAAGACCATATTAGTATTATGTTTTCACTATACATATCATCTTGGTAGTCGTGGTTCACTCCCATGGCCATCTTAATAGGATGAGTTCACTCCTTATACCATCTTGGTAGTCATGGTTCACTCCTATGGCCATTTTAATAGTCAGGGTTCACTCCCAATACCATATTAGTCTATCTCATGAGATATAAATCATTAGCCAATTCATTATAGGTATATATAGGTCCCACCCATATTATAATTAAATCATACATAAATGTTCCACAAGATCATTAAAAATAATAACATAACCCATGAAATAGAATGGGTATCATAAACATGTAAACATATCATAACCCATAGAAAGAGAAATGTTTCATAATCATTTCATCAAAAGGATAAACAATAAAAGATGCAATTTTATTAAAAATTATACCATCAAAACATAAACCATTTGACGAAATAATATGAATTATATTCTTAAACTATAATAATGTATGCCATCATATGTGGGGAAGGATTTTGAAAGATCACTTGGAAAATGAATTTTCCCTAAGAATCACTTTTTAAAATATAAAATATTTTGAAAACCATTTTATTTTAAAACACATTGAAATAAAAAAAGTAATAATGAAAATCATTTAAAATAGTTTTGAGGAAAACATCATTTCTTTGTTGAAATAGTTTTCTTTTTTAAAATACTGCATAATTTTAAAAGAAAAAATATTATTTAAAAAAAATTATAATATTGGAGGGGAATCTTCAAGGTAATAATATTTCATGATAGCATAAAAATCCATTCATTATGTAAAAGTTTAAAAAAATATTCTTCTCATACTTTTTCTCAAAAATTAAAAAAGTACATAATTTTGAAAATTAATGAAATATTCCTCTAAAACTATGAAGTGAAAAGTCAAGAAATGGTAAATATGAATTTAAAAACCCATAGGATAATGATAAAACATTTATGGTTTTTTAGAAAATGTGGACATGGATGATAAATATTCCACAATGGAGAATTGAAACAAAACAATCCTAAATATGGAAGAGATTGTGAAATCAATACTCATCACATTATAATCAATAGAATAGTATACCCCATGTAAGAAAGAAAATTATAATAATATGGAAATATCATAATCTTCTAGATCAGACTCATAAAATATATTCATGGGAAGTATATACACCACGTAGAATAAACAAGTAGTGTATGAGGCATGTCTCTCACACAAATAAAGTTGAGACAAAAATCCCATTACCTTGTGACTTGACACTCTTCATACTCAAACAAGATTCTTGTATAATCAATATAAGATTATTATAAATATTTTACAGAATCATATTATTATATATAATAACACATTTTTTTATCATTTCCTTTTATTACTCGCTTGTTAATGATCCTATGTTATTGTTTCACTTTGGGTGATATTCTCTTTGTTCTTCGCATGTGTCTTAACTTGTTATATCGTTGGTCCTTATAATTATATCATGATTCCATAATCTATATCATGATATAAATATCATGTATATATAGTATATTTATATTATAATAATATATAGCATAAATAAATATGAAATGGAATACACCATTCATGGAGACGGTAAGCTGTACGTACGGATGAATGTTGTTTCGGTTTTAATTTTCATATTGAATGAAAGTATGTAAATGACATATGTATATATATGTATGTGTGTATATATATATAATTACTAAAATAGCATGATTATATCATATATATATATATATATATTTATCATATAAGGTCACTAAAATCATCCTTAATACATTCCATGTAGTGTGTGAATGAATGACATCGCATTGAGGGGGCAGTATTCCCGACTTCCTCAAATGAGATTATAATTTTAACACCAAATTAAAAGTAAAAAGGTATGTGTTTTAAAAATAAATAAAAAAGATTAATTACATAATAAATATTTTATATAACCTATATATATTTAGTTTTCATCATAATGGCCACTATGATTGGGGGTAAAGGAAAAATAAATAATCATCGTTTCCTGAGGCAGTAGTTCGCAGTACACAGAAACAGTATAATCAACATCCATTAGATGGAGGTGTGTGTAAGTGTAGGAAGAAACATAAGATTAAAAAATTAAATAATATTTATGATAATAGTGTTTTCATAAGTTAATGGAATAAATAAATGGTAGGGGTAGAGAAGGAAAATAAAGAAAAGGATCTTGAGAGAAGACATTACCTCTTAATCGGGTAACTCCTTTTGGTTTGTACCAAAATGATTACTTGATATATATTATACATAATTGAATTCTTATAGTCGGAAGAGAAGGAAGTTGGTAGGGGAAATGGTCAGCGTTTGGATGATAAAAAATTATTTAGAGGTGTGAATAAAAGATAAGGAGTGGTGCCCTTTTATAAGAGGGAGGAGAAGAACTTTAGGAAACTCCAAAATTAATAATTTATGATAAATTGATTTTCAATTTCAAATAGCTCCAAAGTGAGTTATTTAGAATTTTATATGATTATGTGTATAAATCTCCCCAACCAATGAAATTTATACATGTCTAGGCCATGAAATTAACCTTATCTTTTGTCTTTAACCCTTAGTTAAACAATGTAACTCTTATTGTGATAACTTGAACTTTTACACTATAGGATTAATATAGTTACTATAAAATGAAAAAATAATCCAAATTGGAAAATTTATGACATTTTTAATATTATCATAGTTATTTTTATGAATTATATTTTTTTTGAATTTTATAACATTAAATAAAATATTATTTATTTTAAAATCACATTTATGTTAATATTGACACTATTTATTACTTGACTTTTTATAAAATGATAACAAATTTATTACTTCAAAAAAACTACATTAAATCATAACTAAAATGTAATTTTAATTAAAAAAAATTCATGCATGACGTCAAATATCTCAAATGATATTTATTTTATTATTATTAATGCCATTTATTTGATTCTTCCTTTAATAAATCTATTACTACATCATCATTGTGTCAAAATTAAAATCAATTATTCAATTTATTAAAATTATAAACAAATTATCATTATGTAGATAAATTTCCAATATTTCTAATTAATATTTATAGTAGAATTTTTCATATTTATAACCCTATATTAAAAATTATTCAGTTTTTAAAATTTGAATATGAAATTTTTAACTCTTCTTTAAATAAAATATTATAAATATCATAATCCAACAAAAGTGTATTAAAAAGGATAATATTTTATATATAAGGATGATTCGGGTCTAGAAAAACTTATCCAATGAAATTAGGACAAGTGATATGATGCTTTTATATTTTTACAATATAATTTTTAACTTTAATTACCCTATTTACCTTTAACCGCAGTAAATAAAATTCAAAAGATACTACTAAAAAAAATTATTTTGATCCAATTAGACAAGGTTTTTCATACTTATTACAACCATGTATGTCTATTTTTCAAAAATTAATTCACAAAAGTAATAAACTTACGTTTAATGCCAATCACACAGATGTGACTAGAAGGAGGGTAAAAGTGACGTTCAAAAGTACAATAAACTTTTATATCTAATTCTATTATAAAAATGATTCTGATGACCGAAATTGTAATAATATATGTATTATCGCTCTATTGTGATGTTAAATTCAATTAAAAATTATAATAGTTATTTAAATGAAAAAACACATTTTTTAACTACGATGCGGTATTTTTTACAATTCATCAAAAATTGAAACTTTTTAGAAAAATACGAAAAATTCACCATAAGTTAATTTGGAAATTCCAAATTCAAAAATAATGTTTATTTTATTAAAATAAATTTCAATAGTTGTATAAAATTAATTTTAATATTTTTTATAAAAGGACATGGAATGTAGTTCATTTAAGTAAATAGTAGTTTTAAACATATAAAGACTTTTCTAGAAATTATATTTTTCATTATCAAAACCATTATAACTAATATTATAAATATTAGTTATTACTATTCATACCACAATTTTAACTACTAATTTATAACTATATTATTGAAATAATTATAATAGTAATGTGTTGTTTCGTAGAAACATAATGTTGTATTTAATGCAAGCCATGTTAGTGTTGTGTATAACTAAAACTTCTCATGCCGTTGCGTATAACATTATCCAAAAATAGTGATTTTATTCAATAAAAAATATATATTAATTATTACATGAAGTAAAAATATAAAAATATTAAATTAATTTTTTAAAAAAATTCATAAAATCTCGGGGTGTTACACTAGTATTGCACAGATAACAGGTCTTTTTGATCATTATGTTGTATTAGTGGATATTTATGTTTAAGAATCATGTAATAATATGTGTAAAAGGATTAGGTTGCAATAAATTTTACTACCATGATTATGGTTTTTGAGTTAAATACATGGAATTACCCAATAAATGAAGGATATTTATATATTTTTGAATACCCATGATTATAAATGGGGATGGGTATTCACAAACCAATAGTTTGTCTTGGAAAATCATGAGATAATTTAGGCGACATAGCCGGTGTACATAAAGGTTCAAGGAAGGGTTTAATGAATGTGAAATATGGTCTCTAATTACTTGTTCATAATATGTATAGTAAATTTATGTATAAAAAGACATTACAACCTGAACAATTGGAAATAATAAGGCATAGTACAAAGAAAGTAATTTAAATAAAAATGAAAAGGATAAGATCCCTTACCTTTAGAGGGAATATAAAAAATCTTGGGATGAGCTTATTATGACACTAGTAACACCTTTTAAGGGATTTAAATAGTGATAATAAGAGTAACTTTATAATAAATGGGGTTTTTATTAATGAGTAGTATGAGATTGGGTGTGTATCTATAGAAATAGAGAGGGGAAATATTTATTAATTTATAAACTTAGGTTTTGGACACTATATAGTAAAATAATAAAACCACAAAACCTTCCCATTGTTTTTCCCATGGTTTATCACAAAGAATAGATATTTTTAATATTTTATAATTACAATAAATGAATATATTAAAATAATACCATTGGTTTTGTGGAAGTGAGTCTTGTACAAAAAGAATTGATTTTAAAACCATAAAATATAATATTGGTTTTGGAGGATTCATTAATTGTTTATAAAATTAGTAAAACAAATTTTAAACACATTATTTTTAAAGGAAAATATATTATTTATAGTGGGTTTCTTTTATAGTATTTATTACATCCCTTTTGGGATATTATGCCGTCATAATAGATATCATATATTTATATCATATTTAATTTTTACTAAAAAAATTTACTATCTTAGAAATTTATGAAAAAATCACCATTGGATAATTTAGGAATTATGATTTAAAAAATAATATTTATTTTATCAAAATAATTTTCTAAATATGATAATTTATTAAACAAACAAAAAATTAAGAATACCATGCTCGATATCTTGTTTAACACGCAACACTGAGCATTAAGTTAACCATGGTATACTATTAAAATATTAATCTTTATTATAACAGTTATCACCTAGAAATTGGATTTATAGGAATTAATTGGGTTAAAAACAATATATATATATATATATATATATGTTTTATGTAATTTAGAAGTACTTCATTTTTAGAAAAATTATATTATACTTAAGAAAACACGTTCTTCAATAATTTTTTTGATTACATTTTATTCATGGAAATTAAAATTAATTCCTCCCACTTCCTGAAATTTAATATATAAAATGAAAAAAAAATTAGAAATTATAATTTCAAAATTAATGTAGTGTTAATTTTTTTTTATTTTTCTGAAATGATTTTTTTTTTGAATTGTGAAAAATTTCATTTTTTTAAATACCCACATTTCTTTTCATTAAATCAAGTAATTAGAAAGTAACATTCTACTTTTCATTTAATCTTAAAGAGATATATAATCCATTTTAATTTGAATAGCCTAATTAATTCCTTTTTAATCTATATTATTCAGTATTTTGATATAAGTTAATTTTTTTATTAGAAACATATTTTTCTAAAAAGTATTTTTTGTTATAGATTATACATTTATAATAAAATTTATATCTAAAATTTTTAGAAATAAAATCATAAAATATGGATACAATATTTTTAATCGGTAGTTTAAAATTTTGTAAATAGGATCCTTTCATTTTTTCTCATTATAAATAGTAACCGTAGTATATTTTTGTCACCTTGGTAAGGGTAAATCGTGTAATTAAGGGTAAAAATAATATGATTACATATTAAAAATGAACCAAAAACTTTAATTTATTTAATTGGATGTTATTAATTCATCCATATACATAAAATAATTTCTTATATATGTAATATTGGTTTCATTTAACCCCGGTAATGACATTTATATTGCTTAAGTAAAGAAAATTCTAAAACGTCACTGTATTGCCTCTGAATTGTCTTATATCTCCAAATAAGAACAATAATATGTCAAGAATGAATATATAAGATATTTTGAACATAATTAATTTATTTTTATCATGGTAATTTATTTCTATTTTTTAGTGATTGAATAATTATTTTAAATTTCTACACAACATCGACACATTATTTATTTAGTTGATAAAAAATAAAGTAAATGATTAAAAATATAAAAAGTCATAAATTTGGTTAAATTATTTTATACCTTTAAATTTATATATAATTATAATATTTTAGGTATTTTTAATGGATTATATTCAAATTCCATTTGTGTCATGATATTTTTAATGTAAAATTAAATGAATAGTTTTAAAAATGAAATTAATTTCATTTAGGGAAAACGATATTTTATTAAATTATTTAAAGTCATAGAAATATTAAAATAAGATAATTGGATAAGATATGGTCTTAAATTAAATATTTTTTCCATTAATGGTCTAATTTTATTTTTTATGATAACTTTCATGGCTCCTATATTTTTAAAAACTTTTTTATCGTGATAATTGTCAGAAGGGAAAACAAGAATTTAAATGAAAGAGATATGGGTTAAAACATCACCTAAACATGTCAAAATTTTATTTAATGAAATTATTTGGACTAATAATCATATTTTATTCTAATTTTATTAATTTGGTACCATTTTAACATGAAAAATAATTTATATTAATTTAATACTTTATGAAATTCAAAGAATTCCGCTCCCCCACTAATAAAAGGATACATATTCTATCATTTATGTACTCCACATTAAGAAAACTAGAATAACAAAAACCTACCCATTTATCTTCTCAACATACCAATACTAGTTTTATGGGGTTTTTTTCATTCCAAAATATCATCCATTGGTACCTTAAGAGAGGATCAAAATAAATTCTACCAACGATGACGTAATCATCTTTATTGGATATTTTAAATTTATTTCTTCTTCTACTTAATCTAAATATATTATAACCATTGTAAAATAATTAATTCAGTTTCATAAATATACTTATATATTACTGTGATTATGTGAAAATTATTTTATACCTCTTTTCCATCTTATGGAAAGTGAAAACATCACTCATGCATACATCCAACTTATTGTCTCTACATAGCGGTGTAATTAATTTTTTATCACCATTTTACATGGATGGTTTTAAAGATAGAAATAATGAATATATATGATATTTATGAAATAATTATTTTTTTGGAATTATAATACTGTATCTACCCTCTTACCTTCTAATCTATTGGAAAATTAAAACATTGCTCATGCGCACGTGTGGAGTACCACCTCCACAAAGTGATGTGATCCATTTTTTCATTTATGATTTACATGGATGGTAATAAGGATAGATTTAATTAATATATATTATATTTATATCATGATTAATTTTTTATAGGATTTAACCACAATCAGAGTATAAGGAGAAAAACTTCCACAACAAAACATTTATGAGAAAATAAAGCAATTAACACCCAAGAAAATGATAATAATTAAATATTGTCCAAAAATATGGGATAAAATATTATAAGAGGATCATATATGATATTATAAACATTAATATGGTTACGATGTAAATTAATAACATATTTAGAACCATATTAAAGAAGTTTAAAGCACATTCAACTCAATAGAAACCTAAGGTAAGGGGTTTCATAACTCAATTTCTTCTCACTCAGTTATATTACTTATTAATTATATCTAGTATTATAAGAATAAATGTGTGTATTTACTTTTGATAATTTTATGTTGTATTTATAATTTTTTATGTGTATTTACATTTTTTACACATAATAACTTCATTTATTAATTCTCACTTCAAAAATATGATCTTTATATGGTATTTATTAACTCAATATTCTTTCATTAGGTTAAATAACTTCATCATTGACTATGTTATGCCAATTTTATGTTTGAAATGATATTTTTTATTTATAATGAATTTAAACTTTTATTTGTTTAAATTTAAATTTGATACGCATAATAACTTCATTTATTAACTACTACTTCAATGTTATGATCATTATAATGGATTTCATCTCAATTTCCACTCTATTGAAAAACATTCTATGTTATGAAACTATTTATTTTTATGTGGTGTATATAATGAAATTTTATATATTTAACATGAATATATATTTATTCATAGTAATTAAGTTTTCATTTAATGTTTACACTTTCAAGGGGTTATAATTTGAAAGCCACCAATAAAGTAAGAATTTATTTTAAAATTTTATTTATTTAGGATTTATCTTATTTAAAATGATGGAATATTATAATATATATTTTATAGAAACCATATATTTTCTTATCTTATGTCTATTTATGAAGTTTTCATGTTTTCTTCTAACTTTTTCTCTTATTAGAAGTTTATTCAGGAAAATAAAATTTTAAAATAATAGCTGATCTTATTTCAATTTTGATCGAATATATTTTTTATTCCATGTGTATAATTTTCAAAAAAGCATTACGAAATCCCTTTTACTTTCTGAATGTAAATTTTATGTTTTCATTATATTTTGAAAAGGATTGAAAATAATATTTATAATGTTTTCTAAAAGGTTCATTTTTTAATTTCTTTATAAAAATTTAAAAGGAATGTTTTCTTTTTTAACTTATATACCATTAATGATCTTTCATACCGCCATAAATGTTTTATGCTCATTATATTCTTCTAAAATATTCAAATCAACTTTTAAAGATAACTCTTTATGATAACCTATTTTAATTTTTTCACTTATAATTTATTCTATTATTTAAATAGATGGATTATACTACCATATCTACTTTTCTGATGGGAATCTTTTATCTATTAATAATTTCATGGCCATTAAATTTTTCGTGAAACATTAAATTCATTTTGATCAATAGACATTAATTTCCTTTTAAATATCCATATAATTTATATAAGGGACATGATTATTTTTTAGACTATATACCATATCCACATACAATGTTTTTATTTGGAATTTATTTGATTGATCAGGGAAATATGGATATTAAATATTATTTACTCAATACAGACATTTTTTGATAAGGGATATTGTTTATGAATTTAATTGATAATTAGATATATAAGGAATGTATTGGATATGTTTTAATATCCTCAATCTTTAATTGATAATAAAACCCACTTTTAAATTATAATTATATTTGGTATGAAAATTAAAATTTAAAATACATGTGTTTATTATGGATTTATGAAATATTAAAATCTCTGATTAACACTTTAGAATGTTTTATGAAATATTTTCAAAGTTAGGGACTAAGTTGGCATGATATTCTGAGGTTTGTAGATCCTCAATATTGATCGAATAAAAAAATTAAATATATTTTATTCACACTTGCACTATTTTCAAAAAAATTAAATATCTCCGAAATGATGTCTTCTATGAGAAATTAGAGACCACAGTTAGGTCCAAGATGATGGATTTACCCTAGGAGCGATATAATATTTTTGTGAGTTGGGAATTTGGTCAAATCATATGTGAATACAATTTACTTAATATTTTTTATATATTTTTACAAAAAATTGGAATATTTCCCAAAAAATGTTTTTGATAAAAAATCTGAGACCTCCATTATGTCTGGAATGGGGGTTTTACCCTATGTGAAAAAAAGTTTGGTGCGCGTTGGATGTTTAGTAACATCGCACGTATTGTTAATAATAATTGGATTCTGAATTTTTATCAGAAAACAAGAAATAATAATAATAATTTTATTATTATTATTAATAAAGATAAAAATTGAAATATACTTCTATAATTAATTATGGTTATATGGTGGAAATAATGAATATGAAAATTAATAATAGTGATATTATTATTTTTTCTAAATTAATGATGTTATGTGATTAATAAATATTTATTAATCTATTATCAGTTTTTTATGAAGGTTGTTGAAATATTTATGATAAAAATGAAGACGTTGAATTAATGATAATAATAATATATTAAATTTTTTTATTTAATTGGGAAAATAATATTGAAGTATAAATATTTATATATGGGATAAATATATATATATATATGTTCATATATAGATATGCAGGTGTATATATGTATATAAAGATGTGTATATATATAACATGTATATATATGGGCTATATAGAATATATATATATATAGTTGTATATACATATATGTTGGTTTATATGATGTATATATATATATATATAGATGACTAGAAGATATTTTTAATGAATAGTTTAATGTGTTTAAATAAGGGAGAAAAATAAATTAATTAATATTTAAAGAAATTATGGATGTGGCATGGAGCATTTATGTAGGGAGGAAAAGATTCATGTGTTGCACCTGACTTATAGATTTATGTGTATAATAAATAAATAAAATAAAATGGTATTAAATAAATGAGAAAAAATTATATAAATGGCCATGGGTGCATCTTCACTACATAGTATATATGGGTGGAAAAACTCCCCCTCACATCTCTTAGGTCCCTAGTATAACTCTCCCTCCCCCCTGTCCACTATTATGTTTTTATTATCATCAAACTTAAATCATAGATATATTATCTGATATTAATTGGATTGAGATGTTTTCAGTGTCATTGGGTGCATCTTAATGAGCAGAATATTAAACTTATTTCTTTTCGAAGACAATGAGGTTTTAGTTGTACAATTAAAATCATACATCAAACCTCATCACCTGTCATCATTGCACATAAGGTAGGAATTTGTTGACATTAGTGCATTATTAATATGGGTTATTATCATGGTTTTTTTTCATGTGTGTATACCCCAATATGAAACCTATATGTTATAATCCCTTGACTTTAGCACATATTTTATTAGAGGTTATTGACATGATTGTTTGGAATTCATGTGTATCAATGGGACCTATGTTTGATGATTGACTACATTAGGTGTGTGTGTGTGTGTTTAAACCTTAATATGTGCTTGTGTTGCATACATAAGTAATTTTATGATTTTATTTACTGCTTGAATTGATGAGTTGTTGATCTATCATTTTCATTATATATCACTTATGCTGTATTTTTGTCTACTGTAGTTGAGTGTGCAAGTTTATCCTATTTGTTCGACATGTGAGATTTGAAAAATGTATTGGTTGAAATTAAACTAAATGTGAGATATGACACCTGATTGATGACATGTGAGATTTGACGCATGTTCGAGAATATCCTTAGAGGGATGTGATTGGATTGTGTCATCACACACCTGGACAATTCTAGTTAACAGGATGTTTCACATGCTTGTGGGTATGAGGGTAGGAGGGATGTAATAAGTATTTTGGTCAACATGCGATATTTGATTCATGCTTTTGGCTATCCACTCGATATAATATGATAAGACCATAGTGGTTGGCACGTACTTGGACTATCCTAGATGATGGAATGTGTCACATGACTGGGGATATCCACTCAAGGAGGATGTATCAGGATAATTTGCAATGTTGCATCTAGAATTTATTTGAGGCAAGTATGTTTCTCTCAGAATAGTTTTGAAGTAGGTAGAGTCAGGCCCAGGGGACCCAACAAGTGTTTGGTACTTGGGTGATGTATATTTTTTATATTTGTAGCCTATTTATATCCATGGAGTGAAATTTTATATTTTATACACAAATGTTAAGGGTTGTTGGTAATGTCATACTGAGTCTGGTGCTGATACCCTACTCGAACATTTCATTGTTCTTGTAGACTTTATTATCGAAGACTTAGTGAAGCGAAAAGTTGATATAATGGATGGTTGAGTATGTAGAGCATGAGGATTTGGTTATTTCTAGATGGAGTTTAGGAGAGACGTCAACTGCTGCCTTCATTTATTATATTTACTTGTACCTAGGATCCTTATTTAGTTTATTTATTTATTATAAGATATTTATGCCATATTTAGTTAACTCTTGGGTTAGTATGATTTTTCTATATATATTTATGTTATTATTTTTTGGTCCCATGACATGATATGGAGTGTATAGTCTTCCCACTGATGTATTTATACCTTCAATACGAGTTGGAAACCTCTGGCATATGGGGAGGCACGTTTGAGGTCATGTGGCATTCTTGACCAGACCTAGTGGTTTGGGTTAGGATGTTACAAAATGGTATCAGAGAACCTGTACTTTCAAATTCGTCTTTTCTCAATCCATGATTTGGTAAAGGTTAGACATGAGTTTGGATGGTTGGGACTTAGGCATGGTAACTTTGGAAGTGTCTGATAAGCACTCCATAGTGGACCATTGATTTTTCATAAAATTAGAATTTGTGTTTTTTACCATTGATTAAAATCACCTTGGGTGATACACATGATATTGATATATGTTTTATGGGTATTAGTGTTTGTTAATTCATTATTATAGGTACATATGTTCACATGTCATATATACATGTTTTTTTTCATTAGATAGATCCCAAATAATTAATTATTTGTTGAAATTATGATACGTTCCTTGGTGAATCATTTTTATAATTTTTTTATTTGAGCATGTTGTATTCTATGCTTGAGTGTATATATGTGGTTTTTACTAATGTATTGATGTTGGAAATATGGACTTAATACTTGAATAGGTGGTAAGTATTTGGTGTGTTCCTTTCAATGAGTTTGAATGAAATTAGTATGTGTTGATTGTAAACTCCTATAGTGGAATAAAAAAAATTAATTAAAAATATTTCAATTTTAATATGGAAAATCCCATGGTGGGGAGTATTGTTTCCATGAACTGAAGTAATTCTTGAGGATGAGAATAATTAGTGTGGTAATAATTGTAGCATCATCAATTTTTAAATGATAATAAATCCCACTTTTTAAATAAAATTATTTTTGGGTTGAAAATTTTAATTTTCAATACACGTGTTTATCATGCCATTAACAAAGGGGAAAAGACTTTATTAACACTTTAGAACATTATTTGGAATATTTTTGAAGTTAGAAACTTAGTTGGAATGAGATTATGAGGTATGTAGAGCCTCTATGTTGATCGAATAAAAATATTAAATATATTTTATTCACACAGATGTGTTTTTTTACAAAAAAAGAAATATATTCCAAATGATGTCTTGTATGAGAATTATGAGACCATCATTTAGTTTGGGATGAGGGGTTTACCCTTGGCATGATATAACATTTGTGTTCATCATTTGTTTGGTTAAATCGTTTGTGAGGATAATTTATTTATTATTTGTTTTTTTTCAAAGAATGTAATATCACCCTAACAATGTTTCATTAAGAAAATCCAGGACCTCCATTGGGTCTGGAATGAGGGTTTTACTCTAGAAGTGAAATAAGTTTTATAAGAATTGAGCATTTGTAACATCACAATTTTGAGTAATAATAATTGATTTATTATTTTTTCTTGGGCGGATATAAATAATAATAATAATTTTATTATTATAATTATTTAAATTAAAGAAAAAAAAATAGAAATATACTTCCCTAATTAATGATGGCGTTACGATGAAAATAATGACCGAGAAATGTAATAATGGTGATATTATTATTTGTTCTAAATAAATGTTGTTATGTGATTAATAAATATTTATTAATCTATTATCAGTTTTTAGTGAATGTTGCAGCTGAAATATTTATGATTGAAATAATGACTGTGATTTAATAATAATAATAATATATTTCTCTTATTATTATTATTTTTATTACATTGGGAAAATAATTTTTAATTATATATATAGGATAAATATATATGTATATTCATACATCTACAAGTGTATATATATAACATGTATATTTATGGGATATATATAAATATATATATTTACATGTGTGTGAATATATATATGCAGGTTTATTTGATATATACATATGACTTGAATATTTTTTTAATGAATAGTTTAATGTGTTTAAATGGGGATAAAAAAGTATATATTTAAATAATTAATAAAAGTGGCCTTGAGTGTTTAGGAAGGGAGGATAAGATTTATGCACTAATCATAATTCAAACATTTATGTGCAAAATAAATTAATACTATAAAATGGTATTAAATAAATGAAAAATAATAATAATATAAATGGTCATGGGTGTATTTTCCCTTCATAGTGCATATGGGTGGAAACACTCCCCCTTACGCCTCTCATGTCTCTATTCTCACTCCCTCCATCTCTCAATTATTCTTTTTTTATTATCTTCAGTCTTCAATATAAGATATATTCTATGATATTGATCAAGATGATATCTTGTCAATGTTATTGTGTTTGTCTCAATGAGAAGAATATTAAACCTATTTTTTTCCTAAATACAATTAGGTTTAGGTGGATCAATTAAACACTAACATCAACCCTCATCATAAATTGTCGTTGCAGATAAGGTGCGAATTTCTTGACATTGGTGCATGGTTTATATGGTTTATTGGCATGGTTGTTGGCATGCATGTGTTGACTAATGTGAAAACTCTGTGTATAAATCCCTTTCCATTAGCACATATTTTATTATGGATTGTTGGAATGATTTTTTGGAAAGTGTGTGTAGCCATGAGACATATGTTTGATGATTATACACATTGGGTGTGTGAGTGTAGCCCTTGACCTAGGATTGTGTTTCTTGCATATGGATTTTGGTGAATATGCTTACTGCTTGGCTTGGCATGATATTAATCGATCATTTTCATTATATATCACATATGTTGTATTTATATCTACTAAAGTCAAGCATGTAGGTTTGGACTCTTTAGTTCAAAAATTATATGTGACACATGTATTGGTTGATATTGGATGACATGTGAGATATGACACAGGGTTGAAGACATGTGAGATTTGATGCATGTTCGAGACTATACTCCGAGAGAGAAGTTCTAGCCTTGTGTCATCATGTACTTGAACTACTCCAATCATACAGAAGTGTCACATGCTTTGGGATATCTGCACAAGAGGGATATGACAAGACTTCAGTTATCATGTGATATTTCACACATTCTTTTGGCTATCCACTTGAGATGGATGTGATAAGACCATGGTGTTTGGCATGTACTCGGACTGTCCTGACTGGTGGAATGTGTCATATTTATGGGGATATCCAATCAAGGAGGATGTGTTAGGATAATAATCAATTTTATATCTAGAATTATTCCAATGGAGGCATGTTTCTCCCAGCATAGTGCTGAAGCTGTTTGAGCCAGTTCTCAAGGACCTAACATGTGTTTGGTACTTGGGTGATATATTGTTTTTATATCTATACCCTGTTTATATTCATGGGATGGACTTTTATATTTTATTCACTGATATTAAGGGCTGTTGGTGGTGTCCAAATAAGTCTTGTACTCACAACCTACTCGAGAATTTTTGTGCTCTTGTAGACTTAATTACTAGAAACCCGATGAAGGGAAAGGACCTATGGTAGAAAATTGAGTTGGTGGAGTAGGAGGACATAGTTGTTTCTAGATAGAATTCGGGTGAGGAATTTATTGGTTCATTTATTTACTAGATTTACCTATACATGGTATCCTTGTTTTTTTATTTACAATAAAGAATGTATGACATATTTCATTTCCACACATGTTACTCTTATTTTTATTTATATATTGATGTTAATGGTTATCAGTTCCATGACATTATATAGAGGGTATAGTCTCCCCACTAATAGATTTAGATCCTCACTACTAGTCGGAAACCTCTTGCATACGGGGAGGTGCACACGAGTTTATGTGGAATTTTGGATCAGACCTAGTGGTTTGGGTCAGGATGTTACAAAATAGTGGTTTGTGAGTCCCAAAGTTATATAGACTCTCAATTCATCAAAAAGTCTCATGAGAAAAATGAGTGGGCTAGCCATATTAAATTTGTTTTTTGTGTATTCTTACCTATAGATTAAAATCTCTTGGCACAAGGTCTTGATGTTAAATATATAATGATTTCTGAGGTTATGATGTCAAATATTAAGCTTTTGATCATTGATAATTAATTTATTATTATTCCTGACATCAAAACATTGATATTATCCATGGATGCATTTTGTGATGAAGTTATTGATTAAATGGAATGTGTTTCTAGTTATTTACCTTGCCATATTTATTATGCCTTATTTACTCATGATATATTATACAATACATAACCCTTACTCAATCATTTAGATCACCCTTATTTTGTTTCTGTTCTGTAGGATATTAAAAATAAATATTTGAATGAGTTTCAATGATGCTAAAAATTATAGTTTTTATTTTTTTATATTTTATTTCCAATATAAAAATGGAAATCTTATTTTTATATAGTTCTTCAAGGCTACTAAACCGATCATTCTTTTGAGAAGAGATCCCTTATTTCTTATTCCAATGTAATTAAGTAAACACCAGCTTTAGGTTAATGGATTTGGGGTTGTTTAGTTGATATCAAAGGATTTTTAGAAGAAACATTGGGAAGTATATTTAGGAAAACATAGATAATAATACATAATAAAACATTGAGGATATGTGTGATATTTGGAAAATATCATAAAAGTTTTGGTAGGGTAGATATTATGTCATTTTCCATGAAAAAAATATTTTTTTGGATGCTATAAGTGGATATGGTTTTGGAACAGATGAATTTAGGGGAAATGACTCTAAAAAGAGTTTTTTGAGTATATATTGACCGTCATTATGGTGAATGATGATTATATCACTACTACACACTTAGTTTGACACTCCCAAGGGATATGATTGGGAGAAATCACATTTTATTTATGAACCATTATAAAGGATTTGAGTATATGATAACCATGGATAGACTTTGTTAAACCTTAGGTATCATAGAGTGAATAAAGGTGTCATGATATAGACATTTTATAAATGAATTTTTATGATTTCCCTCTAATATTTTTTTACTCATACTATAAATTTCGGTTTCAGTTAATTTATAGAACCAGAAGGAACCATGTAAACATTAATTGTGATGGAAAATGTGGAGATTATGAGAATCAAAATGGGTTGATAAATAGATTGAAAGATATTGTGATTATTCCTAATCAGTTATAAAGGTAGATGATTAACAACATGCACCTTAATCAACTCTTGAACTCACTAAGTAATATAAGGATAGAATTTTCTATCTGATCATGTTGTGGAGACCATAAAGGAAAGAAGGCTCGATTTACTTCGTGTAAAAAATGTCGAAATAAACACTTCAAAATATTTCTCAAAGGAGGTTGAATTTTTTAATGTGTGGAATGGATTGGAATCAATAAATGAATTATCAATGATAAATTAATCATACAATTTAAGGAAATAAATTTTGTCCTATGACACAATTCATTGTTCCTTGTATTATGTGCGGAGAATATGGTAATTATTAGAGTCAATCCTCTAATATGAGGATAAAATTTTAGACCAAGGAAGGAAAAATGCCATGTCAATCATTAAGGAAAAAGGGTTTATTTTTTTATTATTTGGGATGTGATAATTATATTTTATAAGTGTTATATCAATGCTATTTTGGTTATAAGAATCATGAAACATCTAATGACTATTCAATAGCAGTTTTAAAATAATTATTTGAAAGAATATGTTGAATAGTATTAATAACCAAGAAAAGAGATTTAGCAGTAAAGTGAATTTTTTAAAGAATAAATGATTAAGGGAAAGATAACCCTTAAGAGATGACTAACATTGATGAAGTAGGTGGAATAATATTATTAACCTTGAAATTGGTTTGTGATTTAATGGGTAATTGATTTAGGTCATATTTATTGAATTTTATAACTTTCTTAGATTTATGGAATATAATCAATAGTATGTGATATTATTTGAGGAACAAGGATTGTGTTAATTTTTTGAATTATATAGGTTTTCATTAAGGTTTTATGGGGATTTAGGTTGTTAGTGTTTTTAAAAGAATATATGATCAATGTATTCACATGTTAGAATGTGACATTTTGAGCACCTTTATGTTGTTTGCGGATGAATTTTTGATTAAATATTTTAGATTTTTGGGTTTTGAAATTGGTGAGACATATTTTGGAGGAGTCATGTGGTTACTTATTTATAAAATTGATTAAGTTTAACATTATAGGTAATCTTTGAGGTTTTAGAGATAACTGTAATAAATTTTTTCAAGTCGGGTAAATTATGATAACGATATTGATTTTTTTAATATTTAGGGAAATAAGGAATGACATGTCATTCCTTTATAGATATTATGATATATTAAATGTAACTTTGAGTGATTATAGAATGAAATTTTCATCTTGAATATTTATTTCTCAGAATAAGAGATAATGTAGAAATTCATTGAAGAAAAATCCAAGGGTGACATTGTGCTCGTAAAATGAAAATAAATCAAGTATGTTTTATTTATATTGATATTAAATGAATTCCTTAACTTTAGGAAAAGGGTGTTCATGTATTTTTTTTATCATTTTACTTTAATTTGTGATGATTTGATTACCTTTTCACCGCTCACTGATTTAGGGTTTTGTTGTTGTTAACATTCTCATGCTCAAGTTCTCTATCACTATCTATTAGTCCTTGTGTGTTAGTTTTCTACTCCATGTATATAATTTTACTTTGATCCAATGTTCTCCATATCTGGGACCATAAATATAGGGTGTTTCAGGTAACCATTATATTTTCCACTTCCCCATTTCAAAAGTGGTTTTATTACCCCTTTATAAAATGTGGGTTTACAAAAAATATATTTTAAAATATTTAAAATTTGATGATGGAGGTAAATTATGATGGTGAATTTTTTTTATGGGGGTATAATGTTACACCCTAAAAATTTAGAATACTATACACAATAGCTTTCTTAACACGCAACATCAAGCCTTAAGGAACAAGGATATACTATTATATTATTATTTATTATAATAGTTATCGCTTAACTGTTGGAAAGGAGGGAATGAATATGGTTAAACAAATTATTACAAATATATTTAAAGGTCTTACAAAATTTTAAAGTAATACATTTTTAGTAAATTCATTTTATACTTAAAAAAACACGTTGTCTTCAAAAAATGGTATTTATATTTTTTTATGGATGAAAATAATAACAAAATTATAAAAATTTTATAAATTGTATTTCATAAAATTTAAATAATTTTATAAATAATGACATCAAAATTAACTTAAGGTGAAATTTTGGAATCTTTCCGAAATGATTGGTTTTTCAATGAATAGTAAAAAGACCAATTTTTTAAATTCTCTAATCTTTTATCATTAAATAAAATAATTTAAAAGTCCAATTATATTTTTTATTTAATAATAAACTTATATATGATTCATTTTAATTGTAATAATATAATTAATTCCATTTGAATAAAAAATACTTATGATTTTGATATATGCTAATTTTTATGCTAAAAAATCATTTTTGTAAAAGGAATATGCCACAATATTTGTATTTATATTAAAATTGATTTCTACCACTTCAAGAAACTAAAAATTGAAAATTTTATTCCATATTTTGAATCATGATATTTCTATTTGATAAATAGGAACCTTTTATTTTTTAATTATGAATAGTAACTGTAGTATATATTTATCACCTTAATAAGGGTAACTTGGGTAATTAAGGATAAAAATAATGCGACAAGGCTTTAAAAAAACCCAAAAGTTTTACGTTATTTATTTTTTGGATTATTTTGGACAGAGAATTCATAAATTCTAATATATGTTATCTTAGTTCCATTTGACCCTGGTAATGGAATTTATACTATTTTAAGTAAAGAAAATTCCAAAAATGTCACTCTTTTGTTTGTTATATCTTTTATATGTTCACATAATGATACAAATTGGTTATAAACAAATGTAAAAGAATATTTTGAATATAATTAATTAATATTTATCATGTTAATTTATTTCTAATTTTGAGTGATTGAATAATTAGATCAAATTCTTACGCAACAGTGACACAATATGCATTTAATTAATAGAAAAATAAAATAAATGGTTTTAAAAATATTAATATTAATGAAATTCAGATTAATGATTATTTTACATTAATTTTATAGATATTTATAACATATTGGATAATTTTTAATGTATTATATTTAAATTCCATCTTTTTCTTGATGTTTTTAAACTCAAATTAAACGAGTAGTGTCAAAAATGACATTAATGATATTTTAGGTAAATAATATTTTATTGAATTATTTATAAATCATAAAAATATTTATATATGACAATTACAGTATGAAATGATCTAAAATTTTATCCCTTGTCCATATATGGGAAAATTCTCTTTTTATGGTAACTTTCATGGCTTCTATAGTGTAAAGAACATTGTTGTCATGATTATTTGGAAAAAGTTAATGGGGTGGGGGGGGGGGGGTAAAACAAAGGGATAACATTGAAAAAAGCACCATAACTTATCTAAATTTTATTTTATTATGGGATTTAGAATATTACTAACATTATATTTGAATTATATCAATTTTTCTCCATTTAGAAGTGAAAGATAATTTATATAAATTTAATAATTTAAGAAATTCCATGAATTTACCTCCCCAAACTTATAAAGGATACCCCTTCTCTCTTTTATTTACACCAAATTGAGAAATATAAATCAACTATAACCTAACCATTTCTATTTTAAACATAATTATACAAGTTATATAGTTTCTTTCATTTTTAAAATACCAACCCTAGGTACCTTAAGATGATCTGTAAATAAAGTCTACCGAAGAAATAGTAATCATCTTTACTAACTCATTCAAATATATTTAATCTTATAATTTCTGTAAATATATAGTAAACTATATAAAATAATTTCTATAGTATCATAAATTTATCTATATATTATTAGCATTTTTATAAATTCCTTTTACACCTCTTTTAAATCCTATAGAAATCAAAAACGTTACTCGTACATACGTACATCTTAATGTCCCCACGTAGCGGTGTCATTCATTTTTCATCACCATTTTACTTTTATGGTTATAAATATAAAAATAATTAATATAAATGATATTTATGAGATTATTATTATTATGTAACTATAATATAATATCTAAATTCGTACCTTCATATCCATTGGAAAACAATAACGTTACTCATCTGTGTGTGTTGATAACCACCTTCACGAAGCGATAAAATTTTTTTTTTTCATTTAAAAAATGGATGGTAAAAAAGGATATATTTAATGAATATATATGATATTTTTATCATGATTAAAATTCTGGATATCATGGAACCATAATCAATGTACAGATGTTGGAACTTCTGTGAAAAAACATGCATGAGAAAATAAAGAGTTCAACACCCAAAACAATGATAATGAAGAAATATTGCTAACTAATAAGTGAAAATATTTTTCAAGAGGATATTATATGATATTTTAAATATTAATATGATTTTATTATAAATTAATTACATGTTTAAAACAATATATATTTTAGGTTAAATAACATTCAACAAAAGTTAAATGTGGGGTAAGGGGTTTGAGAACTCAATTTCTTTTCATTGGGTTATATTATTACTTCATTATCTTTGACATTATAAGATTATGTGTGTAATTAATTTTGATTATTTTATGATTTATTTTCAATTATTTATATGTATTTACTTTTTATACACATAATAACTTCATTAATTAATTCTCACTTCAATGGTATAGTCTTTGTAAGGTATTTATTAACTCAATATCCTTTCATATGGTCAAATAACTTCTTCACTGACTATGTTTTGTCAATATTATGTGTGAAATGAAATTTGTTTAATTTATGTTGTATTTATGCTTATATTTGCGTGTATTTATATTTTATTCACATAATCTATCCATTTATTAGTCTACACATCAATGTTATGATCATTGTATGGGATTTCATCTCAATTTCAAATCCCCTGAGACATATTTTTTTATGAACTTGTATGTTTTTATATAGAATATATACTTACCCTTTAATTTATTTAATATTAATATCTATTTATTTATTATGATTTATTTTTAATTTCATGTATACTCTTTTAAGGGGTTATAATTTTAATGTTACGAAATTGTTAAAAATTTATTTTACAATCTCATTTGTTTTGGATTTATCTTATTTTCATTGAAGAAATTTTATAATGTATATTTGAGAAACTCCATATTTTTTATCCTATGTATATTTAAGGAGTTTCCATGGATTATTATAGCTTTTCGTTTTTTTTCAATTAATTCAAGCAAATAAATATTTAAAAGATAATAGGATCTTATTTTTATTTTGATTTGATATATTTTTCTTCCATTTCCAAATTTTTCAAAAATGTCTTAAAAAAGTCTATTTATTTACTCAAATGAAACATTTTGTTATCCTTGATGTTTTAAAAGTTTTAACGGAATCATTATAATATTTTCCAAAAGGTTCATATTTTAATTTCATTATAAAAATTCAAGTGGAATGATTTATTTTTAATATATATGATGTTAATGTAATTTCCCACTGCTTTAAATGATATTCACTCTTTAGCTTATTCTATATGATTAAAAAGATTTTATAATGAAATATTGTTTTTATCGAGTCGAATGTTTATGATTTATAATTTTCATTTCCTTAATTTTTTAAATCATAAAAACTTTCGTAAAAACCGTATTTTACTAAATATATATGTCCCAAGTGTTTTAGAATGTTTTTTTGTAGAAAACATACTTTTCTATTGAATGTATAAATTGTTTATAAGTAGAAAAATATAAACTATATATTATATAGTCCAATCCATCATACAAACCTAGAGTCATGTCCATCAAACTAAATAGTGTTATGTCCCTCAAATTGACTAATGTTCTTTCCATCAAACCAACCAAATTCATATTCATTAGATTGACGCAAGTTCAGATCCATTGTATTGAGCACCGTTTAGTTCATAAAATTGACAATATTTAAGTCCACTAGACTGATAAAAGTTTATAATATAAGTTTTAAGGTTATTATTATCAGAAAGAATTTATTACAACAATGTAATTTTGTTATTAAAGCTACATAACATGGAGATGTTTTGTTGATATTTCTAGAGAAAAACATTTGAGGCCATTTAAACTAACTTTGTGATTCATTTAAAATATGAACATTAAAGGATGCCTATAAATATGAGTGAATTCTGGGAGAAGGGAGTTGATTTATTCTAAACTCAATGAGTATGATATTTTTCTATTCCTGAACATCTCATTCTTGTGGTTTGTATTTTTTAGAGAGTTATGTTCTAAGATTTATGAGTGTGGAATTTTAAAATACTTAGAACAATTTTAACTTTTGTTTTTGTTTGTTCTGATCGTAGTTTAGATCAAGGGATTCCAAGGACAGAAAGATATGTTATTTTGATCAGGCTGATCAAGGGATTTCTTTTTTAGGAAAGAAAAAGTGGACACCGATCATCGTATCTATGGATTCTAGGATTTTTCAAGATAGATATGTTATGATTATCATATTAAAAGATTTCTTGGTGAGAAAATAGAGGCCTTTATAGTTAGTTTGAAAACTATGGATATCTTATGTCCGGATTTATAACTTCCTTAAATATTATTGTTAAATAAAAAATTTTATTTTATAAATCTTGTAAGGAATTATGACTTTGTTATAAGGTTTCGTATTACCTGTTTCTACACGTTTTATATTCCTATTTGAAATTTATTTTATAAATTTGTTTTTATGAATATTTCTAATTTCTATTTTATTGTTTTGTTTGTGAGCTCGATTATTAAACTACAATCTATCAGAAAATTTTTGGATCCGATACACAATCTCTGATCATTGGATGATTTCTAAGTCTTATCTTTTTAACAAAAGAGGTTTTGGGTTTTTGTGTTTGTTTAAAATTTTAAACTATAATTCAACCCCCCTCTTATAGCCATCGTAAACCCTTATTATCCAAAAATTGGTATTAAAATAGGTTCTAATGATTTACTTGATGTGTTTTTACTTTTTTATATACTGAAAGTTATTAAGTTGTTATAAATTTCTTGTTGATAAATATTTATTACACTAAAATGTATTGTAGAAAGACTTTCTATTTTATATGAGATAACATGATTGAATATTGGTACTCTTGAAAATTTGAATCATAGCATACCACCCATGTTTGATGGTAATGATTATGAATTTTGAAGAGATATAATGAAATTTTTTATTATTAATACTATTGTGGACAATTTTGTGATGTTTACTAGAAACTATAAGAGTCCAGATAACAATGTTACTATTTTTAAAAATCAGGAAAAATGGGAATATTAGTTGAATTAGAGAGTAAGGAATCACTACAAAAAACCCCAATTAGTAATGTTTTTTCCCAATAGCGATGTTTATAAACAATGCTAATTTATTTACAGATGTTTCTAAAAAATGTTGCTAAATGAGGTGATGCTAATTTAGTGATGTTTACAAACATCACTAAATTAGGGACATTTATAAATATCATTAATTGATGACATTTATAAACTTTATTAAATTAGTAATGTTTATAAACATCACCATTTTGACATACATCATTTAATAATATATTTTTTTTATAAATATTGATAAATAAACATCGTTAATTTAGTGACACCTCATTTATAAATTTTTTTAGAAGCATCGGTAAATGAAACCTCATTTTCCAATGTTTATAAAAAATGTTGATATTTTTTATGCGATTTTTTTTATTTTTTTTAATCTTTTTACTAAAAAATTTCATTGTTTTATTGTTTTTATTTTTTAAAATTTATATTAACTACCCTCACCCATCCCGTGACACTCCCCCTGACCCATGCCACCTTTAATTCTCCCCTCACGTCCCTCTCATGCCCCCAGACCCACCCCGCTCCGCCTTCTATGACCCATCCAATTCACCCCCATATCCGCCCCACCTCCTCGTACCCCATCTCCAATTCACCCGCTTCAACACACCCTACCTCACATAAACTCTAGTATGCCACCACACCACTTTGGAACCCCAACCTTATACATGCATGCTCATCCCACGCCGCCTCCACGTCCAAAACAAAATTGTTATACAAAATATTGACCTCTTCTCCTCTAGTAACATGCCAAGAAGGAGACCAAATCACCTAGTAGACATTTTTTATATAAATGTATTATTTTATATTTATATAAATAAAAATATAATTCATTATTTAAAAAATTAATATTATATATATGTTTATATGTATATTATATATACATATATTTATATTATTTATTTATGTCTACATTTTATGTTATATACATAAGTTTATATATATGTTTATATATTATGTTTATTTATTTATTTATTTATATGTATATATTTTAAAAATATTATATCTTTATATATATATATATATAATTATACATGTTTTAAAAAGATAGAAAACAAGTCGCTAAAATAGTCACGTTTTTTAAAAAATGTGACTAAATTTAAAATATTTAGGTGTATTATGTTATATTTTTATATATAAAAACATTTCGAAATTTAAAATTTAATAATATAAATATATATTTAATATATTAATATACATATATTAATATATATTAATATACAAATATATTTTGTATTTTATGTTTATATATTTCTACACATGTTAATGTTATATTATATATATATATATGTTTATATTTTAAAAATATGTTTATATTATATATATATGATTATATTATATATATGTGTGTTTATATTTTATATTATATATATGTTTACATTTTATGTTTATATATATATATGTCTATACTTTTTATTTCTATATATATGTCTATATATATATTTGTGTCTCTGTTTACATATATATATATATAAATATATGTGTCTGTGTTTATATAATGTTTATATATATATGTGTCAGTTTTTAGAGAATTAATATATTATATATAGATAATTTTATATATTAATATATATATATATATATTTGTCTATATTTTTATATTTTATGTTTTATGTTTATATATATTATATTATATTATATTATATTATATATATGTTTATATTTTTCATATATGTTAATATTTTATATTATATATATATGTTTATATATCTATTTGCTTATATTTTATATTTTATATATTTATATGTTTATATGATACATTATATATTTATATTTTATAGAAATATGTATATATATATATATATATTTCTATATATTAGTGCAAGTGTATAAATATACATGTGTATGTATATATATAGACAATTAGTCACTTTTTAAAACACTGGTAAAAAAGGCCACTAAAAAAGACATGTTTTCTTAAAAACATGACTTAATTTAAAATATATATGTGTTTTTAAAAATAAATAAATGTATATATATATATTTATATATTTATATATATGTGTGTGTGTGTTTATATATATATATATTATATTTTTATATATATGTGTCTGTGTTTATATATATATATAAATATATATTTACATCAATGTAAGAAAATAAGCTATATAAATATAAACATTTTTAAAGAAATTTTTCGAGAATGTTGCTAATTTAGTGACGTTTTTGGAAGCATCAGTTATTTTTCAACATTTTTCAGTAGAAATCATTAGTTTAGTGAAATATGTTAAATTTTTTTCTAATTTTGCATCATTTTTCAGGAAGCGTCAATAATTTAGTGACGTTTTTCAGTAAACATTACTAATTTAGAAATTTTTTTCATGAAAAATCGCCAATTTAGCAATTTTTTAGGATGTGTCGCTAATTTAGAGACATATTTATGAAAAATTACAAAATTAGTGATGTTTTTCAGAAAACATCGCCAATTAACAACATTTTTCAGAAAATGTTGCTAATTTTGTTATGATTGCAGGAAACGTCACTAAAATATGGGCTTTTTCAAGAAACGTTTCTATAGTAGGGATATTGTTTCTAGAAACATCGCTATGATAGTGAAATGTTTCAGGAAATGATGCTAAATTAGCGAAATGTTCAATAAACATCGCTAAATTAGTGACGTTTCCTGAAAAACATCACTAAATAACAGTTTTTTTAGTGAATACTATTTTATGTTCTATTAGTAGAAATATCTATAGTCATATATCATCTTGTGAAGCTTCAAATATTATTTAAAATAAATCAGAGGTAACTCATTTTGGAACTTCAAAAGTCATTGAGATAAGAAGGGCTATGCTTCGAGTGGATTATCAAGCTTTTGATTTTCTATCAGGAGAAACTGTTTCTAATATGAACCAAAGGTTTATGACTATTTTAATTAGTTTACAGTATCTTGGTTAGAATGATCATTCTCGTGGGATCATAGTGGATAAGATCATTGAAATAATTCCTGAGGAATGGGATTCCAAATGAACTTATTTGGATGACACTAGATAAATTAATAATCTTACTCTTGATGATATTATTGAAATCCTTATTTAGTATGTGGAAATACTAAAAAGTGATGATGAATAAATGAAAAATAATAATGGAGGATTTGCTTTTATAACTAAATAAAATGTTTCTTGTAATATATAATCTATTAAAAAATTTGTAGAGTCTTATAAAAAGTAAAAAGTTTTTGCTGTGTGAGATATTAGTTTATCTTAATAGTCAGGAAATAAATTGGCTAGTCATGAGAATGGAACAAATATGATTATTGGGAAAAAGGATTTATGGTATAGATACTAGAAAAGTTAAAAGGATAAAATTGATAAAAGGATTATTTAGATGTGATATGTTATGAATGCAAGAAGGTGGGACATATCTGGAAAAATTATTCTAAGATGAAAAGAATAGATAAGAAGGAAATAAATTCTGATAGGAATGAAAATATGTAATAAAATTATAAAAAAAATTATGAAAGACTAAAATACATGTAATTATAGTGGAGGATACCATTATTTTAATAACTCTTCTGGAAATGAAAGTTCCAGACAAGAATGTATCAGATTATATACATAAATTCAAAAGGTTAACAAATGTTGCATGGATAAGGTAACTCTAGAATCTCTTACAAATATCACTTGAAATGATAATTAACTTGATAGTAATGATGATAATTATACATCTTATAAGGAATAATCTTTATCATATGATGAAACCAATTCTTTAATATGTTTTAAAGATGTTTCTTGATATTCAATGCTATTAGAAAATTAAAATTGTATGATTTCTAAGGAACTTGAAATTGCTCAAAAAAAACTTGGGAAAACATTCAAGGATTTATAATTTAACTTGTGAGATATAAGATATTTCTAGAGATCCAAATAAATTTAATTTTTAGAAATATGATCTTTTGAAATAACATGAAAATTCTAATTTTTAGAAAAGTAGTTTAAAAAATGATATTGTAAAATTTAGTTCAAAAGAAAATTCTAGTGAGGATAAAAATTTATTGGTAAAAATAAATTCAAAAATTTCTAGTTTGAAAAATCTCTTATCTATATTTTCCACTGGTAAGGATAATTTTGATAAAATGTATAATGAAATTGTTCCTCATATATATATTTATGGAATGAGTTTTACTAATTGAAAACTTATTTTTAATAATAACTACATTATTCCCAAAAAGTTCTCCATTTTTGTACTAAATGTAAATGTGGTTTTCACTGGTAGAAATTTTTTTCTTTGAATAGAATTATATATTTAGGATTTCATAAATATTAATTTTCAAAAGAATTAACATTTTTTCAACATACGAAAGTTAAAAAAATGCGGATCCCTGAAATCATATTTTTTGATAATACAAAACCCAAGAAGGTTTGGGTACTAACATGAAAATGTTTTTGTTTTCAGAAAAATAAGGAATGTTCTAACAAAAAAAATATTTAGTACAAGGATAGGTTTTTCTCAAGACACATTGTAACACCCAAAGGGTTTTTGAAAATAAATTTAATATTTAATGCATAAAACACCAAGTCTCTACAAAACACGACTTTGTTATAACCTAGCTAGTAAACATAATTTTACCACCTTTGTTATTTGAATTTCAAAAATCTGAATACATAGTTATGTTCAATAAGATATTTAGTGTCTCATAAGATCAACTTACATTTTTGGTGAATAGTAACATACCCATATGAATAGTAACATACATTTATGAATAGTGACATACCCATATGAATAGTAACCTCGCCCATGAAAGTATAAATAAAATTTAGATACCTTATAAATGAAATAAAGTATTTTACAAATTAATAATTATGTATTGGTATTTTTATGATTAATAAATATTTAATTAAAATTTAAAATTTATAAATTAATAAAATTAATTTTCATAAAAAATATTCCAAAATAAATATATTTTTCCCTATGATTTTAAGATAATTTTATGGGACCTCAGTTCATTTTTGAATGTATTATAAAATTAGTTTTAAATTTAAAATATGTATTTTTGAAATAAATAATGATTTTATGTAAAAATTAAATTTCTCTTATTTAGAAAATTATTTTGATAAAATGGAGTTCCTTTTTGAATTCTACATGTCAAAAAATGTTTAGGGTGATTTTTTGGGATTTTTTTGAAATACTTGAATTTTTGTTGATTAACGAAATTCAATAATTTATAAAATATGCTAAATTACTGAATTTTTGTATCATGCTTGAGTATTAGATGATGTAAATCACCCTTAGTAAGATCTCTCATGCACTTATTACTATTTTTTGTTACAATAATCAACACTATAGGTTGTCTTTGGAAAAATAAAAAAAATAGTGAGTAAAATAATGGGAAAACCCTCTTTTCCTCCACAATAACCCCCTTCACTCCATCTTATCTTCATTCCTCTCAAGCCTTGTTCCTTTTCTAAATTCTTATCAAATATCCCCAAAGCTCCTTCCCAAGTCTAATATCTCTTGGTATCATAAAATTACCAAATCCTCTACCCTAAAGAGGCTCTCAAGGAAGATTACTTCAAGAGGTAAATTCCTCTTTTCATTTATTTTATTTCAACTTCCTTTATTTTCTTTTCCTTTAATCATCTAATTTCATCCAAATGTTCTTATTACTACACTTCCATAAATATACTAGAATGTTTTTATGATAAATTAATAATTCTTCATCATCTCCCCTTTCCCCTTCTTTTATACAAGAAATCAAAACACCATCAGAGATGTGTTAATTTATCACATTCAAGGATGACGAGTTTTCAATTTCTATTAATGTTTTCAATTCTAGACATGAAACAATTTTATGTATTAAATGGTCTATAATATAAGTATTATAACTTATTTAATGTTCTGTAATCATTTTTTATACTTCATATTAATTTATAAATCAAAATATATTCGTTGTGATCAAAAACCTCTAATTAAACTAAACAATTGTCATTAATGTTTTATTTAATGATTCATATTCGCTCATAATAAAAAAATGAATTTTATAACCATTTAATATTTTATTTTTGTTCACTAATAACATATAACTTATATTATTGACATCCATTAACATTCTACATGTTTATCTATACATGAATATAAGTAAACCGATCCTGAATACCAAGGAAGAAAACACTCGCAAACAATGAAATTGAATGCATTAACCCATCAAAAGGCCATTCATGAACCTAATAAGGCTATAAAAAATCAATTAAATGTATATTAGGTTTTTTAATCATTAATTTATGTATTTAAATTTGATTATTTAGGTCAGTAAGATCAAGTGAGGAACATATTTAGACTTAAGGTAAGGGTTTTCTACTCGAACCTCCATTTTCACTCGGGTTACTCTTATTCTCTACCTACTTCAGCCACATTATTAATTATTCCTATATACCCCTCATAAATTCATTGTTAATGTTATATATGTTTACCAACCATAATCTTATTTTCATTTATGGGGATCTATATGATTTAAAAAGATCTATAAAAAATTCTTCCTGAAATACAAGTCCAATTCAACGGAATTTCTCAAATTCATACCTATTTTCAAGGGAACTATATAATTTGTTTTTTTCAAACATTATCTATCTAAAATAACATATTTTACTATGAAAATAAAATATTACCTCATTACTAGTTTTATACAAAGACATTTCCATAAGAGCTTTTATTTTCAATGTAAAAGATTATATATCTCAAGAATTACTCAATGATTTTATAAGAGTATCTTCATCTCTTTCAACACTCTTATTGATTCTTATGTATTATTGGGATTAATCATTTATGATATCATCTAACATATTTAATTTAATGGTTTATTAATAGTTTGACTATGTGTGTGCTATCTTAAAACCATTTACCAATGTTCTCTGAATGGTTAGTGTTTATGCTTAATGTTTGGGGAAAGCTATTTACATTTCATATGTTAGTTTCAATATGAATGTATATGTTATTTATATTTATCCCCGTTCATACGAGGAATTAATTTGACTTATTAAGTGTTATGTGGGGCCTTTTATAGCCCCCCAGTGCATCAATAGGTCTCCTAAGACAAACTAGGTCTTGGTACGAGGCCTGGACAAAAATGGTTTTTTATGGTTTGGCATGACGCCTCAACAGTATGGTTATGATGTCCCACATTATGAATCCCCTTATTATAAATCTAGTAATTGATAGTTCATGTGATTATTCGACCAATAGAATACCAAAGAATATGTTTTATCATGGTATTATTTATTCAACACTTATTCCTACCATGTTATACTCAAGTCTATTTTTAATGGAATGTATTTTTAGTTATTCACCATGCCTAATGTATATGTTTTTGATATATTCCACTGTATTTCTTACCATTTCTAATCATCTAAGCTCACCCATTTTTCTTATGTTCTATTTTTCCCCAGGATGCGAAGAGGTGTATTATGAATGAATGGAAGAGATAAACTCAGAGTTGTAGATGTTTCCAATAAAACTGATATGTTGTATTTCATTTCTAGAGGTAATGTTGAACCTATGTATGTATCTGGTTTTACAAAAAACTACTAAACTACTCGGTCCTTAAAGGTACGACTTTCTTGTAATCATGCCAATGTAATGAAACAAGGCACTATCTCTGGGAAACTAGGGCCAGTGCACTACAGTTGGTATCAAAGGAAGTTTAGTAGAAAACATGGAAACTAGATTTAGAAAATGTAGATTAGGGGAAAAACCCTAATAGAGTTTTTAAGGATAAACATACAATTAAATCATTCATTTTTTAAGGAATAGATTATGTGGATCCTTCTAGAAATACATCCATGTCTGGATATTACAAATGGACGTGGTTCTAGAATAAATTTACATAGGAGTGCCCACTCCAATAAGGAGTTTTGGTCTTCACCTGGGGTATCCTGGTACACGACAACATGCCTTAATGTGCACCTGGTTTGACACCCCTGACGGATATTCTTAGGATAATTCACATTTTCTTTATAAGCGATTATGAAGGATTTAAATGTAAAATTTTCCTCAATGAAACCATTATTATGAGATTAGATATGGATAAGATTTAAATTTATGCTAAGTATTTTTCTAAGTTAAGATTATACATTATGATTCATAACCTAATATAGTGTATTAAATTATTTTGAAATGGAACCTAGAGGAAGTAATGGAAAACAAATGAGCATCTGTATCCCATATAGGTATTTCCCTCCTATGCAAGATAATGATGTTGGCTCTGGAGCTATGACTGGTGTTGAGGAATTTATAACTTTTTTGGGACAACTGACTCATATTATGAACAATAACCTTACTCGTATAAATCATACTAATCCACAACATAGAGGGGATATTTTAGATCACATTATGTGAAAACAACCCCCATCATTTAATGGTATTACAGACCCATTCATAGTGGAGTAATTGATAAGTTCTTTAGAGAAGATATTTCTCACATTGGGAAGAAATAAAAGGGAGAACGTTGTCATTATAGTGTGTTTTCTATTAGAGAGATGATGATAAGTGGAGGTCATTGATTCAAACCACAAAGGAGGAGGAAGATATTGAAAATATGAAATATAGGGATTTAAGGAAATTTTCTAAGAAAAATATTTTCCCAGCGAACAATGAGCAGATATGGAAAGTAAATTCTTGAAAATTAGGCAGAAGGAGGATGAGAATATCGAAAAATATGAATAGAACTTTACAAGTATGAAAAGACATTCTATATACTACATACTTAATCCAAGGAGCAAGATTGATCGATTATTTGATGGTTTGAAACCATTCCTCTAAAGGGCACTAGTCTCCCAGAATTTCTTATTATATGAAGATATATTCTCATGTGATATCAAAATGGAAAGAAATTATCTATGTTATATGACTTCAATGTAAATAAATAGAAGAAGAGGAATTTTGAAAACGCTAGAAAAGGAAATAAAGAATTGTGGAAGAAGGGAAGAGTTGAACTTCCACCCTGTATTAATTGGGGGAAGAAACACACTAGAGCTTGCCTAAAGGGAATTTGAGTCTGTTAGAAGTTCAGAGAAAAGGGACACCAATATTGTGATTGCAAGGGGAATAAATATACAAAAAATGTTCAATACTATAGTTTTAATGATATGGTACATTATAAACCTGAATGTCCTAATTTTCAAGGAAACATTCCCCAAAGAAGGCCAAGCGATCAAGGCTAAGCTTATTCGATCACAACTGTTGAGGTTGAAGTTCCTAACGATGTGGTGGAAGGTACTTTAATCATTTCCTCAAATATATCCAATGCTTTATCTGATTCTGGATCATCAGATTCTTTTATATCTTCTGAGTTTTCTAAGAAAATTAGTCATGTCCAATTTGATTTAATAAAGGAGTTGTTAGTCAAAACTCGAAGGGGATGTATCATTGAAAAAAATACGTGTCGATGAGTCCCCCTCATGATAAATAAACATGATTTAGTTGCTAACCTTATCCCCATACCCATGATTGAATTTGATATAATCCTTGGAATGAGTTGGATTTCATGTTATGATGCAAAGATATATTGAACGAAGTGGGGAGTTTCAATTTTCGAGAATGGTGTTGAATCCATTATCTTTAGAGTAGAAACCTCGCCATCTAATTCTTATCTATATCCACCCTCAATAGATTTACTGAATTCAATTATTGGGGTGGAAGGGAATGCAATAACTATGGGTGAGGGAAGTTATGTTCAAATAGAGGGTGTAAATATTGTGTAAGAATATGTTTATATGTTTGGAGAGGATTTACCTGGACAACCTCTATAGAGGGAAATTGAGTTTTCCATTTCCTTAATTCTAGTTCAATGAACCTATCAAATACCCCTTATTGAATAGACACTGTGGAATTAATTTAATAGAAGAAAGAATAAGAGGAATTGAGCGATGAAGGATTTATTCTCCCTAGTGTTTCTCCATTCCGAGCCCCTTTCCTTTTTGTTAAGATGAAATATGGATCTTGGAGTTTGTGCATTGACAACATGGAGATCAATGCTATAACAATAAAGAACAAGTATCCCTACCTCTAACTTATTATTTATTTGATCAAAATCATGGTGCCCAATAGTTTTTTGAAGATTGAACTTTGATCGATATATCATTAGTTTTAAGTAAGGAAAGAAGACATTCCAAGGATTGCATTTCAAACCAGGTATGGGAATTATGAGTTTACATTAATGCTTTCTAGAATGACTAATGAACCCTCTATTTTCATGGATAATTTGAATAGAGTTTTCTAGGAATATCTTGATAGATTTTTGGTGGTATTTGTTAATAATATCTTGGTATAATCCAAAAGCTATTTAGATCATGTAAATCACTTGCACACTATTCTGAAAACTCTTAGAGGAAATGAATTATATAGGAAGTTTAGAGAGTGTGAATTTTGGATTAAATCAGTTTCCTTTCTTGGAAACATTGTCTATATGGATGGAATATCTACTGATCATGCAAAGACAAAGGCTTTATATGAATGTCCTAGTCCAAAAAACAAAAATGAGGTACGTAGTTTTATTGGTTTAGCAGGTTATTATCAGCGTTTCATTCATCAATTCATCTGTTTAGCCAACCCAATGACCAAGCATACACATAAAGGGGTTAAGTTCATATGGACAAAAGAATATGAGGATTTTTTTGAGTAATTGAAGCAGATATTAGTGAATGAACCAATCTTGAATCTACCATTGGGGAATGATGGATTTGTGATCTATAATGATGAATCAAAGAAAAGATTTGGTTGTGTCCTTATGCAGAATGGTAGAGTTATTGTATTTGCATATAGGAAGTTAAAAATTCATGAAAAATACTATCTTAATCACGATCTTGAGTTAGAAGCTGTAATTTATTCTCGTAAGATATCGAGACATTATATCTATGGAGAATGATATGGGATATATACAGATAATAAGAGTTTAAAATATATCTTATCCCAGAAAGAACTCAACATGAGGAAAAGGTGATTGTTTGAACTAATCAAATATTATGATTATTTTATACACTACCACCCATTAAAGAAATATAAGGTAGCTGATGCATTGAGAACGATGGATCATGGAGTCCTAAAAAAATGAGGATTGAAAGTGATCCTGTGTTTATGGATATAGTAAATATGGATATGAGAATTATCAAAGAAGGTGAAACATCACTACTTTTTCACTTGGTTTCCCAACCATCTCTGTTATAAATGATTAAAACTTCTCTGTATAATGATGAGAATATTCAAAAAAAATTAAAGGTGTGAATGATGGGAAGTTGGCTGATTGATGTGTGAAGATGGAAGTCTGAAATTTGGGAAGAGGCTTTGTGTTCTAGCTATACCTGATCTAAAAAAGGTGTTATTGTATGATTCCCATAGTTCTAATTTCTGTATACATCCTGGTAGCACTAATATGCATAGAGATTTAAAGGAACATTTCTAGTGAGACAACATAAAGTGGGAAATTGCTGCATATATATCATGATGTCTAGTATGTTAGCAAGTAAAGGCTGAAAGACAACATCCAAGAGGAGTCATGAAACCTCTGCCTATTCCTATAAAGAAATAAAATGACATCACCATGTATTTTTCCATTGGATTACCCAAAACTCCAAGGAAGAATTATGTGATATAGGTAATTATTGATCAACTTATGAAATCTACACATTTACTCTCTATAAGGGAGGATTTTCCACTAGAGTGCCTAACATGACTCTATATTAATGGATTTGTAAGAATTCATAGAGAACCTCTCTCAATTGTCTCTAATCATGATCCAAAATTTACATCAAAATTATAGGAATTTCTCTAGGATGATTTGGATATTAAGCTTTGTTTGAGTACTAATTACCACTCACAAATTTATGGAAAATCCGAAAGGATGATCCAAAACATAGATTACATGTTGAGATCATGTTGACTTGAATTTCAAGGTATGCGAGATCAATATTTACATTTAGTGGATTTTTCTACAATAATAGTTTCCATTCAAGTATTCAAATGGAACCATATAACGCATTTTATGGAAAGAGATGTCGTACATGAACTTGTCGTGATGAAGTTGGAGAGAGGAATCTTGTGAGCCTAGAGCTTGTGGAGGAAACAACAGAAAAGGTTAATACTATTCAAACCTATATCAAATCATCTCAAAGTAGGAAAAAGATCTATTCTAATAATAGAAGGATGGATTTGGAATTTCAATTAACAGATCATGTTTTACTGAAGGTATCTCCATTGAAGGGTGTTATATTATTTGGGAAGAAAGGGAAATTGAGCCCCATGTACATTGGACCTTTTGAAATCCTCGAGATAATTAGAGTTGTTTCATATTGTTTGGAAATTATGCCTAGCCTATCTAATGTTTACAATGTGTTCTATGTATTATTGTTGAGAAATTACATGCCATACCCAATGAATGTCCTCACTTTTGAAGGAATATAATTGGAACCCGACTTATCTTACAGTGAAGAGCCTATTCAGATTCTGGACACTAAGGAACATGTGTTGATGAACCAGACAACATGACTGGTAAACATACTTTGGAAAAATCATAAAACTAAAGAGGAAACATGGGATCTTGAGAAGAATATGATGAAGATCTACCCAAATATTTTTATGAGGTAACATTCTATGAATTTTGAGGAAACAATTTTGGTAAGGAGTGGAGAATATAATACCCCAAGATTTTTTGGAAATAAATTTAATATTGAATGCTTGAAACACTGAGTCTCTACAAAACACCACTTTGTTATAACCAATCCACTAAACATAATTTTACCACCTCCGTGATTTGAATTTCAAAAAACTGACACACACAGTTGCGTTCAGTAAGATATTTAGAGTCTGATAAGATCAACATGAATTTTTGGTGAATAGAAACTTACCCATATGAATAATAACATACCCTTATGAATAGTAACATCAACCATGATAATATAAATAAAATTTAGACTCCTTATAAATGGAATAGATTATTTTAGATATTAATAATTACGTGTTGGTATTTTTGTGAATAATAAAAATTTAATTACAATTTTAACTTAATAAATTAATTTCCATAAAAAACATTCCAAAATAAATATTTTATTGTCCTATGATTTTAGGATAATTTTATGAGACCTCATTTAATTTTTAAACGTATTATAGAATTAGTTTTAAATTTAAAATCAGTACTTTTCAAGTAAATAATGATTTTATTTAAAAATTTAATTTCTCTTATTGAGAAAATTATTTTGATAAAATGGAGTTTGTTTTCTAATTCTACATGTCAAAAAATGGTTAGGGTTAATATTAAGGATTTTTATGAAATACCTTATTTTTTGGTGAATAGTGAAATTCGATAATTTACCAAAGATGCTAAATAAGTGAATTTATGCATCATGCTTGAGTAATTTATGATTTTAATGACCATTTGTACGAAATAACATGCACTGATTATTGTTTTTTGTCACAATAAAAAAAATATTGGTTTTCATGGGAAAAATAATAAAATAATGAGTAAAATAATGGGAAAACCCTCCTCTCATCCACTATAAAACCCCCTCACTCCATCTTCTCTTCACTCCTCTCATGACTTATGCCTTGTATATATTTTACTAAAATATCCTCCCAATCTCCCCCACACTTCTAGTGGAGCTTTGTTTCATAAAAGGTCCAAAACCTCTTCCCTAAAGAGGCTCTCAAGGAAGATTACTTCAAGCGGTAAATTCCTCTTTTCATTTCTTTTATTTCAAATTTCTTTCGTTTCTTTTTCTTTCCTCACCTCCTTTCAGCCAAATGTTTTGATGAATCTATAACCTTACATGTACTATAATTTTTTTATTATAAAGGAATAATTCTTCATCATCTATGACTTCCACTTATTTTATACTAGAGATGAAAACACCATCTGAGATATAGTAATTTATCACATTAAATGATGAAAAGTTTTAAATTTCTATTATCGTATTCAATTTTAGTCATGAAATCATTTTGATGGTTGAAATAAACTAAAATATATGTTTCATAACTTTTTTAAATTTCTTTAATCCTTTTTTACGCATGATATTAATTTATAAATCAAAACGAGTTAGTTGTGATCAAAAATCGCCATTTAACCCAAACAATTGTCATTAAAGTTTTATGTAATGATTCATCTTCATTCCCAATAAACAAACAAATTTTATAACCATATAATATTTTGTTTGTTCACTAATAACATATAACTTCTATTCTAGAAAAGCATTCTCATTCTACATGTTTATCCATACATGAATATAAGTAAACCGATCATGAAAACCAAGGAAGAAAACTCTCCCAAACAATGAAATTGAATATCATAATCCATAAAAGGCCATGAATTAACCTAATAAGGTTATAAAAAATCAATTAAATGTATAGGAGGTTATGGAATCATTAATTTATTAACCTAAATTTTATTATTTATGTCATTAATATCAAGTGAGGAACATCATAAAACTTAAGGTAAGAGTTTTCTACCTAAACCTTCATTTTCATTCGGGTTAATCTTATTGTTTACTTACCTCAATCCAGTTCATATTTATTCATATGAACCCCTCATAAATTCTATGTGAATTTTCTATTTTTTTACCAACCATAGTCTAACTTTCATTTATGTGGAGTTATATATTTTAAAAGGAACCTTTAAAAATTCTTCCCGAAATACAAGCCCAATTCAAGGGAATTTCTCAAATTCTTACCTATTTTCAAGGGAACTATATAATCTATTTTTAGAAGACATTATATTTCTAAAATAACTCATTTTATTATGAAAAAGCTATCTTACTTCACTACTGGTTTTATACAAACAATTTTCCAAAAGAACTCTTCTTTTCAATGTAAAAGAGTATCTATCTCGAGAATTACTCGTTGATTTTATAAGAGTATCTTCATATGTTTCAACACTCTTGTTGATTATTATGTAGTATTGGGATTAATATTTTATGAAATCAACTAACATATTTAATTGAATGGATTAATATTAGTTTGACTCTGGATGCGATATCTTAAAACCATTCATCAATTTACTCTGAATGGTTAGTGTTTATAATTAATATTTAGGGAAATTTATTTACATTTTATATGTTAGTTTTAATATGAAGCACATGAGCCTCAGCCCAGTTGGTGAGGTATCATTAAGTGCATCCATAGGACCCAGGTTCAAAACCAGGTAGAGGCATATTTCCGGGGAACTTTAGTAGTACTGTAGCAGTACTGTACACTATACAGGTATTGTAGCGGAACTATACACTGTGCGGGTACTATAGTAGGCATTGTAGCAGTTACTGTAGTAGGTACTATTCAGTACTGTAGTAGCTGGAACTATTCACATTGGGCCACACGTTTGGACTTGGAGTCCTTAAGGCTTTTGGGCCACCCAGGCCGTCGGGTCAGTAGGGTTTTCGATCCACCTTTACGGCCTTCAGGCCACCTCAAGGCGTTCAGGCCACATGGAGTTACCCTAGACACACTACAAAAAAGGAGCAGCCCAAGAAGAAGATTCATGGCAGGTGAACTCACTAGAGTAGAGCCAAATGGATTTTTCAGAACGAGAGGGTATGGCTATACCATCGGGACCAGCTTGTGGTTGCACGAGAAGCCTATCGAGATGGCCATGTGAAGGTGGATAGCTACTATCATGATGTAGATGCTGGAGATGGGTAGTTCCTTGTAGATAGTCTGGTTAAATTCCCTAAGACCTTCGGGTCATGTAATCTCATAAGCCTATGGTCCATGTAATCTTTGAGCCTATAGGCCTTGTACGGGTTCCCCTTCATCCCTTTAAAGGGGGGTTATTAAAAAAAATTAATAATAATGAAGGCCTTCAGGATATTCATGTTTTAATATGAACATATATGTCTTTTATGACTATCCTGATTCATATGGGGAATGAATTGTACTTATTAAGTGTTGGGTGGGGCCCTCTATTTCTGCTCATTTAATCGGTAGGTCTCATGAGGCAAACTAGATCTTGGCACGAGGCCTTCACAAAAATGCTATTTATGGTCTTGGCATGAGGCCTTGATGGTATGGTTATGGTGTCCCTCATTATGCATTCCCTCATTATGAAGATAGTAATTGATAGTTATGTGGTCATTTGACCAGTAAAATACCCCTGATTATGTTTTATTATGGCATTATTTATTCTTCACTTATTCTTACCATGTTATACTCAAGTTTATTTTTAATGGAATGTGTTTTTAGTTGTTCATCATTCCTAATGTTTATGTTTTTGATATATTCTAGTGTATTTATTACCCTTACTGAGCATATAAGATCACCCATTTTCTTATATTTTATTTTTCCCCAGGATGCAAAGATGTGTATTATGAATGACATGTAGCGATAAACTTAGAGTAGTGGCTGTTCTCAATAAAACTTATATGCTGTATTTATTTTCAAGTTGTAATGTTGACCCTATGTATGTATTTGGTATTCCAAAGCAACTAAACTACTCGGTCCTTCAGGATATGTCTTTCTTGTAATTATGACAATGTAAGGAAATAAGGCACTGACTCCGAGCAATTGGGGTCAAGGCATTACACAAACGACTGGAAATAAAGACTTCTTTAATAATATTATAAAGTCGAAAGGTTGTAAAGTCAATTTTGGAGATAATTATAGAGAAATTACCACAATGGGTAACATTTATCTTCTGGTAAATGATTTAATTTCAAATGTTTTATTTATTGTAGTACATAATAACATCTTTATTATCCTAATCCAATTATTTTTTTAGGGTTATCTTTTAATCTTCTAGAATGATAAATGTCATATTCACAATTATAAGGATGAATTTATTCTTTCTATCAATCGGTATGAGAATGATTACACCCTAAATTTTAAAGACCTTAGAAGCCAAGATCTACCTTAACATAGTGCAATAGAAGACCAATGTTGGTTATGAAATCCAATATTATGACACTATAATCTTAAAAATTTAGCTATGTTGTCTATGAAAGGACTAGTTAAGGATCTACTAGAATATTGGTTTAACACATCAAAAATCTGTGATCCTTGTCAGTTTTTAAAGAAACACACGTCAAGTTTTAGGACTATTATTGAGGTTTCTACTTCTAATGATTTATAATTAGTTCAAAAGGACTTATTTGGTCCTATAAAAATGGAAGTATCAGTGGAAAATAGTATATATAAGTTTTAGTTGATGATTAATCCAAATACACTTGGGTCTATTCCCTAGAAAATAAGCCTGAAGCATGAAGCCTTTTTTAATATGATATTTTTATCCAGAGTAAAAATTGAGAAAATCCACTTCTTGATTAATATTTATAGTGATCATGATTGATAATTTTTAAATTCTAATTTTGAATTTTTTTAGTAAAAAATGTATTATACATAACTTTTCAGCACCCAGAACACCACATCAAGATGGTGTAGTTGAAAGAAGAAACCTAATTCTTTAAGTGATTATTAGAACCATGTGAAGTGAATACTCATTTGATAAACATTTTTGAGTTAAAGAAGTTATAACTACCTGTTATAAAATAAATTAAGTTTTAAAAAGATCTTTTATTAATAAAATTCTTTAATATTTGTATAGTATAATAAAACAAAAACATTCTTACTTCAATGTTTCTGAGTGTAATGTATTCATTTTGAATACTAAAGATAATTTATATAAAATTTATCCCAAATCAGATGAAGGAGTATTTTAAGGTATTCTACAACTAGTAAGGCATATAGTGTTTTCAATAAAAATACAATTATTATTGAGGAAATTGTACATGTTATGTTTGATGGAATAGATCCTTTTGTTTTCAGACTACCTCAACCAACATCTTCAGATGTTATTTAAAAAAATGATATTCAACATATTTTTTAATTTTCTTATCATGAGATTTCAAAAGAATAATATATTTTTGATGTTACACATAAAAAATATTTTAAACAACTTTTTGAATAAAACAGTCTTGTAAATCCAAGAAATCAGTTTTTTCTTCGGAATCATCCTAGTGATAACATCATCAATGATATAGATGAACTAGTTAGAAATAGATTTACTATAATTAATTAAATTGATCATTTTTTATTTTTATCTAAATTTGAACCTAGGACTCCTGATGGGGCTTTAGGTGGTGAATATTTGACAAAATACATGCAATTTGAACTCAATGAATTTGAGAGGAATCAAGTTGGGATTTTTGTTGAATGACCTAAATATACTTTTATAATTTGAGTAACATGTGTTTTTTTGGATGAAATGTGATAAAAATGGAATAATAGTAATAATTAAGGTTAGAAATATTGGTATTGGATATAATAAAAAAGAGGGAATAGATTATGAAGAAACGTATGCACATGTATCTAAACTTGAATCAGTTCATATACTTCTATAATATTCAGAATTCTTAAGTTTCAAACTATTTAAAAGGAATGTGTAGTGTTCATTCATTAATGGATATGTACAATAGAAAGCTTATGTAATACTCCCCCTAACTTTGAGAAAAAAATCAAGAACATGTTGTTAATCACACTGAGAAACATTGCGTACATAAACAAGACCCTAGATCATGGTACGGTAGATTAACTAGATTTTTATTACAAAGAAACTTTTTTTAGGGAGCTGTAGATCCAATTTTTTTAATAATATAAGTATCTAAAAAAATCATTATTCTTCAAATTTTATTTTATGACATTAAATTTGGTTCTAATAAAAAAGTCATTAATATATTCCATTGAGGATATTATGAGGTTTGAGTTTGATATGAGCACAATGAGATAACTTACTTATATTCTTGGTTTTTAGATATCTAAAAAACTAGAAGGAAATTTTATATATATACATAATTATATAAAATATATTCTTAATAATTTTTCATATTGAAAGAATAAAAGTATTAGTACTCCTATTAGAACCTCCAATACATTAAATATTGATGAGTCTGGGAAACGAGTTGATAAAAAACCATTAGAGGGATGATTGAAAGTTTACTATAATTCAAAATTAGTGGTCTAGATTTAATGTTTTCTATATTATTATGATATGGATATCAAGAAAATCTAAAATATTTCCACCTTAAATATGTAAAATTATTTTTTCATTATATTAAGGGAACTATGGATTTTGGTTTATTTTTCTCTTCTAGAAATGATTTTCTTATTAAAAAGTTTTTTGTGATTATGATTTTGGTGGATGAATAATTGATAAGAAAAGTACTTCCAAAACATGTAATTTATAAGGATAAGCTTTAGTTTCTTGGTATTGTTAGAAATAACACTCAGTAGCACTTTCCACTACTGAATCTAAATATGTGGTAGGTGGAATTTATTGTGATCAAGTGTTGTTGATGAAACACACACTCACTGACTATGTCACGAGTTTTAGTAAAACTAAAATATTGTATGCTAACAGAAGTGATATTACTTTAAATAAAAACCCTTAACATCACTCACAATAAAATAACATAGATATAAGAAACTATTTCCTTTGGGATCACAAACAAAAAAGAGATATCATTTTATAATTCATCGGAATACAAGAATAACATGCAGATATTTTTAAAAAACCCATTTGTTATGATATATTTTAATATATTAAACCAAATCTAGGAATGATCAATATCAAATAATAATTTATATCTAATTCATGTTTACCAATCTCCTTACAGTAGTGAATTCCTTCTTCAAGGGAGAATACATACCTTTTTGTTTTCTAAAAACTTTTATTTCCTCATTTTATTTGTTTTTCAAAAACTTTTGTTTTATAAAATGTTTAGTTTTCAAAAATATACTTTTTTATTTAAATTTTAGATTTTCAAAATCAATTTTTTTATTAAAATTCATCATGAATAAAAATGTTTACTAAAAGTATCTGGAGTTAAAAAAATTTACGAAATTTTTTTCAGACTAAAAAATTTATACTATTTTTTGGATAATTATTTTTCCATAAATATAATAAGATTCAATTAATTTTATAAAAAACAAATATAACAAGTTACTAGATAATAATTTCATTTCAAAAGTACATTTCTACTCTAAGAGGTATTCTTATAATATTTTACTTTTTTCAATTATCTGTTAATTTTTCTTTTCAATGTTGTTTTATATGTTATTTACTTTTTGAAAATAATAATTTTTTTTAAATATAAATGTTTTTTGTATTGGATATTACTTTTCTCCAATAATATAGCTTTTTTATTAAAAAATTTATATTTCAATATATTTATTAAAACATTAAAGGATGTATCTCTATAGTGAGATCAGAATATGATTTTCAATCTGATCCATTAGATCTTTCGAAGTTGAAGGGTCACCCCCAAGACAATTTATATGGATTGGGTCACCATTGTCCCACATCAGTTCTTCATATTTTTGATCAACCCTCAGCTCCCTATTTATTGCTCAGTTTAAAATGTTGGCTTTCATCCCATTATTTTATTCACTCTGATTTTCAGAATTAGTTTTAGTATATTGGATTAAGTTGAAGATTTTACAACACTTTTAGTTGTAAAGTAAAGGTTAATTAAGAATTCATGGTATGAAAGGTATGATTCTCTTTTGAAATGATTTATTAAATTTCAAGGATGGGAAAAGATCTTCATAGATACATATGATTTCAATTTACATTACTCAAAAATAGTTTGAGAATTATATTCAACCATATAATTCAAATTAGAATATGATTTTTATTCAATTTTTTTAATATAATTAAAGAATGTTGTAAACTAACAATTCCAAAAGTGGCTGATCTTGTTGAAGTGTCATTGGAAAGAGAGGAGTATCTTCAATCATGTATGTTTTTAGAGAATCATAAATGTTTTGAAAAATCAAAAGTTGAATCATATTTATTCACTTATTATAAAAAATTTATAAAAGAATTTCACCACACTCAGAACACGAGAGTAGTTACCTTATGGATGCATGGAAATTTTTTACTGATCAAAGGTGATAGGGATAAAATTAAATTATTGACATATTCATTTTATATTTCCTTATCAACATGATTTAGAAAAAATTGGTTAATTTTGTATTCCTTTAGATTGAGGCAATTAAGAAGGCAACTATGAATTCAATGATTCTTATGTTCCCATGTTGTATAAAAACGATGTCAGTAAACTGCAAGGAGGTGTTTCTGATTAAGAATCAGTTGAATGTATCTATAGAAAAGGTTTACATTTATAGAGAGTGAACAATAATAAAAATGAGGTTATTATTAAATCCTATGTTGAAAAAATTTGTAGGAAAATTGGACATTTATGCGTTTGATGAAAAAGTTTTTTAAAATAAAAAACCAGTTCAAGAAAAAATAAAAGCATAATCCTATCCTCCTAAGAATAAGAGGAAGAAAAAATCTATATCCGATGAGGTATTTAAGAAATTTATGGATCATAATGCTAAAAAAAATCTAGGGGATCCATGTTTCAGAATTGATAAATCCGAGACTTTAGATTTGAAGTTAAAAAAAATGTAATGAAATAAGCAGAGAATAAGAAATAGAAAAGTAAAATTATTTCTGAAACGATGATGATGGAAAATGATGAAAGGTGTAGAACAAGAATCATCCAATAAAGCTATGTCAATTTTACCACTATTATTAGTTTAACATATTCTAGGTTACCAAAAATTTATACTATATATTTAGAGTTTCATTAAACCCTGTTTACTCCAGCTTTTGTTGAAAAGGGAAAGGTTAAATAAGTTAGACTTGAAACCTAAGTTGAAAAGGTTGTTTATAAATTAGTTCCAAAATATATTTATAATTCAGATAATAATTAAATAAAAAAAATCAATTTAAATATTTGGAATTTTTTTTAAGATCTTTTTGGTAGTTATATAAATAACATAGAGAAGAAGATGAAGAATAGGAACAAGGAAAGGAAGGAGAAATCACTTTAGATCCATATTCATAATCCACTTTCTTATAGACATAGTCTGATTAGAACCATATTCCATACATTTACGTGGTTGAAATTTTATCAACACATAAATAAGAAGAAGCTCAACACTCCCATACCAAAACTATATGACAAAGAATAGATCAGTTGAGAGGTTTTTGTAATGAATGTTTTAGAGGATGAAACTGTTGAAGGAAATGAAATGACTGATGTTGGACATTCTCACAAAAATATTTTAAAATCTTAATTGGAATCATTAGATACATCATTTAATGAAGAATAATAGAGAATATATTATATTTTTCATAATTTGAAACAAATAATAAGTTCAATGCTATATCTTTAAAACATTTAATCCCAATGTAATCAGATCTAGAATAGTTCAAATGAGAAATCAATGTAATTAAGGTTGTTGGATGAATCAGTAGTTCAGAATGAGGTTGAAATAATTTTTTCTAAGTTATGTAAAATTCATTGATAAGAATATTCAATAAAATGGTTAAATGGTAAAGACAAGTAGATAGTGACTTGAAGAAATATGATGACTAGTTTGTGGAGGTCAAGAATGTTTCTATTGACATAGTTGATTCCTCTAAGAAGTTATCATTAGATTTCCATGATAGGTTAATGTTTATGGACTAATTTAAAGATATATCAAACTCTTAGAATCAATAAATCTCTGCTCTGAAAAAAAAGAGATTAAAAAGTTTAAAGATAATAATTCAAGGATCTAAACATTTGAATTGGATTTCCTGTGGCTAAAGGATGAAAAAATAATATTAGTTTTTTGATGAGGAGATTTTAACTTTAAAGGAATAGAATTGGAGGTTTAGATTCCTAGAAAAAAAATATATCCAAGATTGAATCTTCAACCACAAAGTCTGAGAAGAACCAATAAGATTTAAAGAAGGTAAAAGCAATAGACTAAAATTTATACAAGAAAGAATAATTTTTTTCTAAACTCTTAAATGTATTCATTCTGATGAAACTTTTAATGAAATCTAGTTTGAATTATTTATTATCCATTTTTTTGACTGAATTTTTTCAAATTTCACTTAGATGAATGTTATTTCTTTTAATATTATATTATTAGGTATTCAATGATAATTGTTTAATATGAAATTTTCTAACATTTTAGGAAAATATATTTTATTTCAAATTCCTTTTTTCAAATTTTAAATGGGGAGAAATAATAAAATGGTGGAGAAATAATCAAAAGGGGTACAAACTATCAAAAACGAGAGGACATATTGAGGGAGAGAATCCAAAGTAATAATTTTTCATATCAGATCTTGAATGATTAACAAAAATAAGTTACCAGCATTGGAGGAGGTAATATAGATAAAGGAAGATATTTCTGATGAATAATTTCTTTGAAAATTTTAAACATAAAAAGGTTTTTAAAATTTTCAAAGTTAATAATTTTTTTAGGTGTTGTGTTTTTTTCGTTTCAAAAATGAGGATATTATTGAGTAAAAAATTTAAACATTATACTTTTCATTTACATAGTTTCCAAAATCACAAACACTTTCTTAAAAAAATTATTTAACAGAATTTATATAACCCTAGTGTTTAGAATGTTTTTTTTAGAAAACAACCTTTTCTATTGAACATAGAAATAGTTTCTAACTAAATGAATATAAACTATAAATTATTTAATCCGATCCATCAGAAAAACCTAGAGTCCGGTCCATCGGACTGATTGGTGTTCTATCTATTAAATTGACTAATGTTATATCCATCTAAATTAATAGAACCATATTCATCGGACTGATTGAACTTTATATCCCTCATATTGATCATTTTATAGTTTATTGGATTGACTATATTTTGGACCACTAAACTGAGAGAAGTTTTAAATGAAAGTTTTGGAATTATTTTTATTGGATGGAATTTATTACAACATTATAAAACTTCTATTAAAATGAAATTGGATGGAGACGTTTTAATGAGGCATCTATAGAATAACATCCAAGGAAATTTCAACCAACTGAGAGATTCATAAAAAATATGACTGTTAAAGGATGCTTATATATATGAGTGTAATTGAGGAGCCAGGAGCTGATGTATTTTCAACTCAACACGTTTGAGATTTTTGTCTTCTTGAACATCTCATTCAAATGCTTTGTAAGTTTTAAAAGTGTTGTGTTATAAGGATTCTGAGTGAGAAATTGTAAAATCCCTACAATAGTTTTTGGTTTTATATTGGTTTGTTCTGATCATGGTTTATATTAAAGGTATTCAGGTATAGGGATACTTGCGATTTGGATCGGGCTGGTCGAGGGATTTATTTTTTAATAAAGACTAAGAAGACACTAATCATCATATCAAGGGATTACAAGGTTTTAGAAGATAGAGATATTCTAATAATCGTATCTAGAGCTTTACATATGAGGAAATACAAGCCATTATAGTTAGGTCAAAAACTATAGATATCTTAAGTTAGGATTTCTAACTTCCTTAACTCTTAAGGTTAATATTAGATTTTATTTTATAAAGCTAGAAATTCATTATTACATTATTAGAAGATTTCATATTTCTTTATTCTATAAGTTTGATATTCTGTTGTATAATTTATATTTGGAATTTGGTTTTAATAATCTTTATAATATATGTTTTTCCAGAATATCAATGAGAATGATGATTAAAATTTGATTTATCAGACAAATTTTGGATTTGATACACATACTTTGATCATAAGATGATTGTTGAGTCCAATATTTTTAACAAAAGAGATTTTGTGTTTTTTGTGTTAGTTTTATTTTTTAAAATACAATTCGCACCCACCCCCTCTTGTAGAAATCACAAACTCTTATGATCCAACAATTATGTAAAATTATTATAAATTTTACTCTTATGTTTTTTAATTCTTTAAAATACAATATTTTACTACCAAATTCACCTTTTTATGGTCATATTTTACCTCTTAATAAATTTTTAGTCATTTACTTTCTCTTGAAGCATTCAATTTCTTATGTTCTTTGAAAATTACATTTATCTTAAACCTATACATTATTTTTATCATTGATATGATTATTTTCTAAAATTTATTCCATTTTAACATACAATGTTTTTTAAATTTATTTGATTGACTAGGGAAATATTGATATTTGGTATTCTTTCTCAATATGAATATTTACTGATATTAAATATTGTTTATGAATTAAATTAACCACTCATTATATGAGTAATTAATCAGACAAGAAGTGATGGTTGGGGCTCAAAATTATATACCCACGTGATTCAATGACATGTCTCTTGAGACAAACCCTTTTCTATCCTTATTAAATAGGTATTTAGTGTATACCCGATCAGAGTTTAAAATGTATTCACATAAGGTCTTGATGGTAAAGATATCATGATGTCTGAGATGATGATATCAAATATTAATCTTTTCCTTCATTTAGATTTCCCTAATTATTATCCATGAGTTTACTTCATTGATATTGTCCTTGGATTTTTTTGTGATCAATTTATTGATTAAATGAAATGAGTTTTTAGTTATTTACCTTGGTATATTGATTATTCATTATTTAATAATGATAGGTTCCACTATATTTAACCTAAACTGATCATTTTAGATTACCTATATTTTGTTTCCTCTCATAATGATAGGAAGAATAAATATTTGAATGAGTTTCAAGAATGCTGAAAATTTTGTTTTGTTATGTTTTATATTTTATTTCCAATGTAAAAATGGGAATAATGTATATATGTGGTTCATAAAGACTACTAAATAGATCAATACTTCGGGATAATACCCCATGTATCTTATTAAAATTTAATAATGTATAAATCAGCATTGGGTTATTGGAGTTGGTGTTGATACAATTTACACTTTTAAGAAAAATCATTATTTACTTGAAAATATATATTTTTTATGATAATAAAATCCTATGGAACCATATAAAAATTTCACTGGACTTCATTAAACTATCATATCAATTATATATAAATGAAATTTATTTAATAAGAATATTTTATGAAAATATTATTTTCTATATTTTTTAAATTTACCAAAAAGAGTATTTTAATTTAAACTATATATTTCACAAATACACCATTTTGATTTCTTTATATAAAAATATAATTTTTTTCAAACTCATTATATAATAATTTATAAAATAACAATAAAAAGTGGTAAATATAATCATTTTTTCATTAAAAATAAAATATAATAATTTATATTACTAGGGTATAAATACACAAACCCTCATTATACCAGAATACACCATAAGTATAAGTTGTGAGATGGTGGTAATTTCATGGGGTGGTTCGATGAAAATAATTTTGGAAATGATATCAATAATCTTGAACGTCACCCATAAATTATTTTATTCATATTTTAGTTGTTTAATTTCATCTTGGATTTGGTCAATGGTAAATCCTAGTGATGAAATCTACCTTGGATGCTCCGATAAATGGTCTTCAAAGGGTGAAATATAATTGGTTAAGCCCAACACTTCTTCCATCTGTGTCAGTTAGACTTTATCATAACCCTTAATGTATACTAATCATAATAGTTATTGTGAAATGGATATATTATCAATTATTTTGATTCTTAACTTTCATTTATATATAATAGGATATATTTTATAATGGTATAAAATAACTAATGTAGTTCATGTGTTTTATGTTACTAAATTACTTAACATGGAATTCATTCATTCAAAAGGTAATTTCATTTATAAATGTTCGGGTCATTACATGTGTTGTCCCTACTAGGTTAAATACCCATAGAGGTGTGTGGGGGGGGGATAAGGTTATGGTATATTATAACAACTACCCCTTTTTGATCTTCTTTTATTGCTAAATAGAGCTATCTCCTATATCCTCCAAATAATAACGAATAACCTGAAATTAAAACAAGCACATGACACAACATTTTTACTTTGTTCACACTCAGTAAGATATATACAAGGAGAATATAATAAAAATGCACCAATGTACCAAAATCCACTATAGGACAATACCACTACAATGTTATGAGGAGACTCACTACCCCTCCTGATTCACTACCAGTCATAGTTTTAAAGCTCACTACACTCTCAATTAAAGTGTGCTCACTGATCCTCTAGAAGATTGTCCAATTGATTTCTTGAATCAATGATGCTTATACCTCATTTGGTATGTATTTATTTTCAAATTTCATCCAATTGATGAATATTAATTTACCATATAATTTCAAGGCAATTCCTTTTGGTTCTCACATCATTAAATTTCATCCAAACTTTTTATAACGTTAACACATCTTACAGAACATTCACACAACATTTCAGTTTGTCATGGAACTCCCAACATTCAGGAAACATTTATTTTGTTTCAAAACTCCTAACTTTCAAGAAACATTTCTTCACTTAAATGCCAACATTTACACATCTCTTGGTTTTTCAAGAAACTCACTTGGTCATACATACATAATTAATTTTTTTTTTCACCATGGATTTTAGAATAGCTGCTTAATATAAGAAATTCCACTGCACAACTCTTAAAAAATTTATGATCCACGATAATCTAAAAAGGATGGACTCATCAACTTACAGTGGTAATTACTTATTTATTGATGCCAATGAACCTTTAAAAAATACATTGGGAACCAAATAAACTGGTTGAAACCTTTTAGGTTTTCTAAACATTAATGATTTGGCATCACCTTTAGAATGTGACCCACAAACATAACAATAAATTCTATTTGTATTCCATGATTTTAACCAACTCTGTGTGCATCACGCAACACCTAATTTTTAGAAACTAAATAAATTTAAAAAAACACTTTCCATTTCTATATTTTGACGAGGAAGAATTAAATATTAACTTTCATGCTACTTCAATAAACTCTTTCACCTATTCACAAAACCTTTTATATTAAATGAAAATATTTTATTTTTTTAATAAACAACCTCCCATTCCACTAAATTTCAAACCCCAAAATTTTGAAAAACACTTGGATACATCGCCACCTTATATATGAAACTTCTTGGGTAGATTATAAAGCTTCCATACATTAAATATAATCTTATATGGATAACTTCAACCTATCTCTCAGTATAGATGCAACAAAATTATATTGGTATTCATAATATTATAGATTTTTCAACATAATTTCTTGAAAAATGTATTAGAATTTCAAAACTAAAATTTTAAACTAGTTTTTTTTCAATGAACACATCCAATCCAAAAAAAACTAAAAATTCAACTTATGGTATGTTCATATAAATTATATTGGTCCATGTAACCCAAGAGTTTTCCTATTGATATTTTGGCATACATTGAAGAGTGATTGAGGTTCCTTAGGGTCTTAGTGGAGACAACACATGCGGTAAGTCTTTTTTTTTAATGTTATTTACATGATTTTTGATCTTCCCATTAATTTTTTGATTGTGAAATAATTAATTATAATTTTAATTGGAATCCTTGGATGTTTCTAAAACCCTAGAAAATTCCTATATAGAATTGTATGTTTGGTGAGATCAAGTTTATAATACTATGAAGGGTAGGGTGTCATCCTTGATTGATGTATAATAGTAGGTTGCATATTCCTGAGTAAAGTCTATTTATTTGTGATCTATCTATTATTTTGAGTTATTTAATAGTTACATATATTTTTTTATCGATCTATACTTAGCTAATATTTGTGTTTTGGAGTCCGGTGTCCATAAAAAGTATAAATTTGTAATCTCATCATAGTAAATGAGAATTTTTTTTGATTATTCAATTTTTATTGGAATATGGTGTTTACCTTTGGATTGAATTTTGGTAATTTTATATGTTTCATGTAATTTTTTGTAATAATAAATATTTATCCCACATGCGCGAACAATATTATCTCTAACATGGGGTATTGAATTAAAATTATGACATCATGGGTGTGTTCGGGATGAGGTGTTTTTGTTAAGATCTAATTCCTTAAACCCAAACCTTCTTGGAAAATTACATAAGCCCTTTTAGGGTTCTATCCTAAAACTAATTAGTGATATGAGTAGTATCCCACCCATGCCTATATGTAACTCACCATTCCTTATGGAAACTAATGTGAGATTGGGTTTTCACCCAGTAATCCTTCCCCCAAACCACATACGACACTATTGGGTCTTAATCTCCAATGATAGTTACCTAGATCCAAACACCTTGCACCACCATTTTTTCATCATCTGGACTTGAAACATGACCACTACTATCAGAAAGACTACTGACATAAGGAACCATATATCTACATGATTCAATCAAGCCACCATTATAGTTGTCAAAATAATTTGGGGAAATTCATTTCACATCACACATTAGGCTACACCATGTCTCTAATACCAATTTTTAATATTAAATACTTTCATCCAAGACCTTCTCTATTCAACACATAATCCCTTCCAGAGATCCATCCAAAAACCAATTGGTGATAGGTGGAGTATCCCATCCAATATAATATGTTTGCCACCATTTTCGTGTGGAAAATGATGAAAGATTAGGTTTTCACCCAGCAATCTTATATATTTGTGCTATAGGTTGAGTGTTCAAGAGTCGATTCACATACTGAGTATTTTGTAATTTTTATTTGAAAAATAGAATTATTTTAAAAAAATAATTCGAATTTTTATAAAATAATTGAAAAGGTGGCGATGTGAACGCTACGTGGAAGTGATATGGTGATATAGGTGACATAGCAATATAGATATTTTTAAAATGTTAGTCTTTAATGGTTTGAAATGGCATTTATTAAGGAAAATAATATTGTGAATTAATGAGAGATATATGGGGAAGGAATTAATGATATTAAAGGAGAGGAATAATTCCTCCACCAAAGGTGGGATTTTTATATAGTGAAGAAACAATTACATACCCTCTCCTCTCCTCTCATATCTCTATCTTTTCCATTGGTGGGTAAAAACATCAATATATAATTAATTACATCCTATATAATGGAGGAACACTCTTAAATTGATGATGATGATTACACCATGTGTCAATGATGACCAAAATAATTAAGCATTATCAATTTTCTAATGAGGTTGGGATTATTGAATTTCCTTCACCTAATTCCATTGTTTTTTTGATTTTCCCCATTAATTATCAGAACACTTAATTTCTTATGAAAAAACTGTTAGAGTTGGTGCATTAGAACTAACTAATTCATACTTTTATACTACCTATATATGAAAAGTCTTGAATATTAATAAATATATCATCACATATTCATTATTCAATATATAACATTACCGTGATAATGTAATAGAAAATATAATTAATTGAAATTTAATAACAGTTCTCTTTTATGATGAAAACCTAGATGTGGCATGAAATTATTCTTAAATACATGTTCTATAGTCAGATACCATTATTTTATAGGACACAAATCATGTTTTATAGTCACGTTTTTGATGCTCATATGATGAGGAGAAATCATCTCATGAAGTTCTCACTTGGTAATCTTTGAAAAATGAGATTGTGAGAACAAACCCACCTATAATAATTCCACATGTTTTTATGTCATTAGATATTCCTATATGTGAACCTGTGTAACAATCCTCACAATTGAGCTTATTATTAAAGTATATCACGATTCATATACTTTGAGGTATTACCCAAAACCATGATGACCTATGCTCACGGTGAAGTAGGATACATCGTGCATTTAATGAGTCTTATTATATTAATGAATAATTCAATATATTATTTTTTTTAATTTTGATTAAAAAAAGATGTCATATAAATTCCTTTGATAGGAATAGAACAATCAAAATAAAATTTTATAGCCATGGTGATTGATGAGTTATTTTCAAGAAGTCATAGAGAGATGCATCGAGTACATTGGTCGATGACATGAGTATCCAAATTGCTTGATTTGCGATATCATTAAAAATATAATATGTTACATAGTGAGTTTTTTATGTGGTTAGTGTGGTTTCAGTATTATCTTCTTTATCTATGGGTTACTTGATATGATGTTAGACACTAATCTTAGACATTGGGAAAGCCTGCCCTATAACCTTAAGGACGGGGCATAGAGGGTGACAAACTTAGTGTCTTTGATCTTGGTTAAATTATATTTAAATTTAACAATTTTAATACATATTATTTCCATGTTTTGAGAATAATATTTATTCAGTATTTATTGATAAAAATATTTAGTCACTATATTTATATGTTAGTTGAATATTAAATAAATATTTTATCCTCAAACCCCTTAAAAAATATCTATTTATTTATCGAAAGAATAACATTTATTATTATTTTGAAGTTTGGTAAATAATAAAGAAGGTGGTTGGGGCATTTTAAGGTTTTGATAATGAAAATGATATAATATTAAATACCATTTAAATTAATAAGGGACTATTTTTTTTAAAATGATAATTTTTTCCCAGAATGGTACATGACATTATATATTATTATTAATATTATTGGCATAAGAAATATAGTAGGATTAATATTTGATTAAGAGAATTTTTTTAATTATTAATATTAAACCCTATCTCTTTATATTCCCATCTTATATCATTTAAGATGTGTGTGAATTCATAGATAAATAATTTTGGGTTGTGCAGAAAACATTTCCTCACTAGAGAATTATCTCAATAAATAACACCACTAGGGTTTTGTAAATAACTAGAGAATTCATCCTCCTCCTTCACCACTATCAATATTGAGGGAAAAAATAGACAATCCATCATGCATGGGAAATTGTTTAATGATCAAGATGAACAACACAAGAAAATCGGATCATTGATGCTAGCACCTAGAGTTCCATCAACATCATTTGGAGGTTAATGATAAGATGTGGATCACCTCTAGATGGATTTTGTTTTGGATCCTCTAACCAAAATAATGACACAACTCAAACACATGTTTGAATGAATATATTATTCATTGAAGAGAGAATCTCATAACCAATGTAATTATTACTATTAAATTAATCATAAATTTACATTGAAATATCCTCCTATGATGATTATATGATTATTTTTATAATTTATTATAGTACATTAATTAGGAAAAACAATTTTTATGATAATATTTTTTATTATCCAATAAATTTGATAGAAGATAAGTTGGGCATGGGACTGAATGGTGCTTCAGTGGTGTCTGGAACCATAATGTGGTACGAGAGTAGTTATGATTAAATTTTATAATGATTAAATTTTATTGATCAATTCATGATTATTTCATTAGATTTTATTCTTTATTTTCATTATTAATGTATTAAGTTTAGATAATGAGTTTGTATACTATCGTATGATCAATAATAGGCTAAGAATATGTGAATAATACATAGAGATACCATCCCAATGTGTTAGATATCATGGATATATGATACAATTAAATGACATGTAACCTAAATACATATCTCATAGTCTTGATCAACCACATTCCCATGCAATTATTACAATCATGGTTGGATGTGTCGAGGTTTATTATACGATGTGTAATTATTCCACATATTAACTGCCAGGGTGGCACATGGTTTGTAGGATTACACAATGTGTAACTCATGTAGACAATGTGTAATACCACATGACGTGGTGTTCTTGTTGTTGAGAAATACTATGTGTAATTAATACACATGCCATATGTTGAATGCCATCTGAGTGAAATGGTTAAGTATTCCTTACATGGAATGTATATGGAATACATGCTATGAAATATGATTTTATTTGACATAGATTATATATAAATTCCCTAGGAGTTTATGTTGGATGGAAGAAAAGTGGTGAATAAAATATAATTAGATATACACATCGTCAAATGTGTACCTATTTACACATAGTAAACTATAAGATAGGGTATACATAATATAATTTAATTAAGTTGATTAAAATTAGATGTATCATTAAATAAAACCACATGATGGGTAGTTTCCATACACACTATGTGCTAAATTTTTAAAAATATGAGTTTCCTAATTAATTTCTATGTTATTTCATAACTACATGCTGTTTAGGGTTGTTACACATGAAATGTACTTCATGATCATTAAAATAGGTACACACTGTGTATATTGACATGTTACATGTTCAATAAATTTTAATATGATTTCTTGGATTGATTCATAGAACTACATGTTGTGTTATATAATGTAACACTATATAAATTGCATTCTATGTAAGTATAAAATACATCACTGAATGGGGAACTATGTAGTTTAGATTGTTATATTCCATGTAGTCTCCAATTAAAAACCATGTACATAAATTAATTTTAAATAAAATTAATTTTTTAGAAAATTAGAGTGGCTGTGAATATTTTATATCTCCAGGACTTCTTGGATTATTAGTTAATATATTGAAATAATTAATTAATAGAATCATTAATTATTAATGCAAGAGTAATTTATATTATCTAATAAAGTTATTTGAAAAGAATATTATATTTTATGAATTTGATGTCATTAAATGTATGTGACTAATTATAAGATTAACCAACCAATGTATGGGTAAGGTTTCTATTTAATTTAATATTATTTCATTGGTTTTTAGAGTTGAAAAAGTTTTGTGAAATTAAATATGATGTCCTATGAGTCATCCCTCCCACCTTTATTATGGAGGACACATGTGTCCATGATTTATTTTCTATATCTCATACCCTCGGTTCTCCACAACTTTGAGTGAGTATAAAACTTGTAAAGGATGATTATACAAGGAGATGAGGTAGTTTATAACTTGAACCGAGGTGAACCCAGATGAGATGATACTAAATTCAATGGTGGAATGATGAAACTCAAGCCAACCTAACTCAGGATGGGCTTTCCTTAGGGTCATAGGTTATTTATCATCCCCCCGATAATTACAACACTATAAATCCCTTGATCAAGTCAAATTATTTATTTTATTATTCCAAATTATTTGGTATCAATTTCACATGATGATTATTTATGTGATGTTAAACACGATCACATAAACTAAATAAGATAATAAGGCATTCAAGATAAATTATAATAATTGTATTATGAATACATTATTTTATTTGAATGTGGTTGACTAATTTTATAAAATCGACATAATATTAACAAGGCATGAAAAGAATAAAATAATGAAATTTATTTATAAATAAAAAAATCCTTTAATAAATATTATGTCAAAAAGTATTCCATTAATTGTTTAAGAATAGAACCATAGAACTAGGTGTTGATCCCACCCTCTTGAGGACACATACTTTTACCAAGGGGTTATTATAAAGGTTTTTCATAGACTTAGCGAGGTATACATCAAGATAAGTAGTCCTCACAAGTCATTATTTTACCAAGGGGCCAGTGATAAGGAAATTCAAATAAGAATTTCAGAATTAGAGTCCACTAAACGAATCAAGGAACTATGAGCTAGCAGTTGGAAATATTGCCTACCTAAATACCTTCATTTAATTTACTAGACCCTCACATGGGTTATGAGGGGGGGAATATGGATCCTTAATACTAAAATGTACTAAAGACATAATATTCCAACTCAAATGGTAAGAGATATTAAGAATTAATTAAAATAGAATGAGAATATTAAAATGATTAATTTTTTTTGTCCCACATTTTTTAATAATAAAGATAAATTACTAATAATATTATATAACCATTATTAATATATGTAAAACAAATCCACAAGAACACTATGATCATTACTTGACTCCAGGAATGTATTTACTGATTAAAATTTCACTAAGTGGTGTAACCAATTAAAAATAAGACAACTAAATGAAAATTTGTTTTATGATTTGGAATCCTATATACTTGATCATCAATCACACCAAGAAAGTGAAGTTAAAAAGAAAGAATAATAGATATTCAAGGAAGATGTTTTATAGGCCTATTGAAACTTTCTTTTAGCTATGTCTAGAGAGATGATGATGCAATATAAGTACACAAATTTTTACAATATGAAAAATCATCTGATTGAACTTGAAAAGGAGAAGAAGATTCTTAAGATAATTCAGATTGGCACTACACTAAACTAGTGTAAACTGGAATACTCTAACATATATAGTGATCATACCTTCAAAATCAGGGAGTATATTATTTTTTTACATGAATAATAAATTATCCATTTATATCATATTATCATACTCACCCTCATGGTTCTATATATTTATCAAGAATTATAGGATGAATAACTCAGATGATCTTCTCAAGAATAATTAGACTATGCTTCAGTAGGAGGATAAATATTTTTCCAAAATTGGTTCATTATTTCTTATGATGGGTAGATTAAAGGACCATGTTGTAAAAATTAATACTGATTAAAAATAATGATACCTTTACAACTTCCTTAAAAAAGGTAAAGGATTCAAAGGGGGAGTGATGAATAAGAGAATATTTACTTCTTATATGGTAAAAAAGGAAACTGGAAGAGGAACAACAATGAGTTTAAGATGAAGAAATCAACTGATTCTACTTTAGGTATATTAATAATTATAACTAATACAACATTTTTACTTGTTATGTATTAAAGTTAAATATTTTTTCTACATATGTACTTAAATATAAGGATCATGAAATTATTGAAAAACTAGAAGTTTGGTGCATTCATTGAGGAAATGAAGAATGGTGTTTCCGAGATCAATATAGAGTGGTGAATGAATTTAGGATTTCTTAATGGATTAAAGTTAATAAAATGTTTTGTATTGATCATTACCAAAACAATCTTCTCAGTGTCTCATAAGAGTCAACGAGATATTATTTTATGAACATAATAAATAATTTTATTGTATTTAATACTTTGTAGTAGTTCCATAATTTTTGAATCACATATATTCAAAATAGGAAATTAATGACAAATATAAATATAAGTATAAAAGTAGATTATTGTGGAAAGATAATTAATTTTCATAAAAAACTAATAGTTATTGAAATATTTATATCCATAAGGTTGTTTTTGTATCTCTTGATATAGGAGACTAGGTATACTATCAAACTCACTATCATATTTAAATAAAGAAAAATTTATAAAATAAAGGTATACAAGAAATATATTAGAGTTAGTTTAGCAGGATCACTTGAATTATTGTAAATATGAATCTAAGAGGTTAGTTCATATACTTCAGGAGACTCCTTTAATAGATTTTAAGAATACTCAGTAATGAAATGAATATAGTTGGTAAAGGATATTTGATTCTCTAAGTGGTATTTTCAAAGAGTATTATATCCTAGTATTCATCAATCAGTAATATGTGGACTGAAGGTAATCCAAAACTCAAATTAACTTATAAATGAGTGATCTGATGGTAGTAAATAGAAATCAATGAAATTTATTATCGGTATTGAACAAATTTCATAATTTCTTTTATGAAATTTTTTACAATTAACAGTATAATAATTAACTATGAGCTGACTTTGATGATCGATAGATATCATATGAGTTTTAATATGATAAGGAATATATTAGGTATATTTTCTAGTGTTTTATGAGAACCATTTGTAAAAACACGGAATTAGTTATAGATAAACATTAACAAAACACTATGTGAATCTTTATTACTTATCCTGTATCCACTAAGGATATTAATATCCCTAATATAGAAACATATTATTCAAGAACGAATATATTTCTATAAAGTGTAATACATTTATATTTTGACATAGTGGGAGAAGGCTATAATTCAATGATTTATAGGATCTTGAAGCACATGATTTGGTATAAGAATATGGAATCCACTAAGCTCAGTGGGAGTCATTATTCCAGAAACACATACTATTTAAGAAGTTAAAACAAGTGGTGGTATTATGTAAACCATGATAGGTGATATATTATTCATTAAGATTACTAATTACTATAACAAAATAGTGAAATATAAACTTTCAAAGATTGAAAAGTATGAATGAATTTAGTAATGGATTCCATGAACCAAAATTTTAGGTATCTATATATTGGTTGTTCCTAAACATGATACTAGTGGTGGTTGTATAAGAGAAAATATACATATATGATATAATATTTTAATAATAAATCACGTTTGACTATTGAAATATTCAATCAATGTATATTCAGAGTCTTTAACGAAACCTTTACACCAATCATCATGCGAAAATACATTTTAATTCTTCTTGTCATAGAAAAACTCTATGATCTTTATATTTTGAGGTTAGAATTCAAGGCCAATTTTCTTAAATATAGATCCTATACAACACATATATATGACATAATTTAAAGGGTAGGTGAAGTCAATGATTTTCAATAAGATAAGAAAATTTAACATATATATTTATGGATATAATCAATCATAGTGATCATCGAATATTCATTTAGAATAAAGGAGTGCTATTTTTTTCAAAGAAAAATATATTTATTACATATAGAAAGAAAATATATAGTCTTAGAATTTAAATAAGACCAAGTAATAAATTTCTATGATAATGTATTAATATATCAACCAGAGTTATAAGTAATAAAAAATATTGACATAAATCTATGGTTTGTTAAATTTAGTCAAAATATACATGTTTTACAAGTATTTAAAATAAAAAATGGAACAATTGATGATGGAATTGTTTCATATTTCACATGATATAAAATATCTCTAGGATAACATATACTAGAACATGAGGAGATTATTATTAGTATGAATAAAATTTAATATTCTTATGTGCAATAAATCCTTCATATATAAAATGATATGTACTAACGTTTTATATTATTTATGAATTGGAAATAATAGGTAAATATTAAATTTAACCAGGAAAACTACACATAAATGGATTTATAATTTTCTAATAACACTTGAGAATGTAAAACGCTATGAGTTTCTAGTATATGGAGAAATGTGAATACTAGTTATCATTGGATACTACACAAGTCTTATTTCAGACCAATTTGACCAAGTATCACATTAATCCAAAGGCTGAGATGTAAGACACACTTATTACAACCAATAGTTTCCAAATATATAATAATTGAGTACATTGTACCTTATTATATAAATTAAGAACAACATTAGAAAATGTATGTTCAAATTTGGATTATACGAGAATAGAAATAGTATTATCATTATTATGATCAACATTTACTATGGTATTACTAGAGATGTAAAATTTATGAGAAGGGAACAAGAGGAGGATACTTTTAAATATCACTAATTCAAGGATTTTCTCAAGGTAGTGAGGTTATAGTATGTATATTTATAACAAATAAGTGTTTAAAGAAAAAAACTAGTCATAAAAGAATATACCGGGTCTAATAGTAATAACTATACTTAGACTAAGTGCGCTTAACACATGATAACTAACTAGTCAATCAATAGTTCTCTCTAGTGTTGGTGTGAGTATATTTGAGTTGGTTCCTTACATTACCTATATACTGAATGTATTCAATCTCAATATATATCTTATCACATACTGATTGTTATTTTGTGAAATATTAATCAGATAAATTCCTAGATTATCTATTGTATTGAATGGTCATAATAGTTCCCCTCTATGATGAGAACCATGAAATTCAATGATAATATTTATAAATACATGCTCCATAGTTGGATAACATTATATTATGGGGGAACCAATCATGTTTGACTATTAGGTGCTTCATGTTTGTAAGAGGAAAAGACTTTATCACATGAAGTTCACACTTGGTAATCACTAAGAGAGAAGGATATGAGAACAAAACCATATATAATAATTCCACATTTTTTCTATGTCATTGGATATTCCTATATGTGAATGTGTGTAATGAACCAAAGAAATGGGATTATTATTAATTTATATCATGATTCATATACTTTAATATTTTTCCCAAAACCATGATAACCTATGCTCATGATAAAATAGGATATGTTGGGTATTCCATGAGTAATTTGTTATTAATGGATATATCAATAGATGATTAGTCCCTTAAAATTTTAAAAAGACAAAATGTCAGGACCATTGATTAGAATTTACTATAAAAATAAAATTCCATAGACATGGTACTTGACATGTTCATTTTAGGAAGCTAGTGAAAGATATATTGAGAACATCAGTTTATGACATAAGTATAAAACTATCTTGATTTTAGATATCATGAAAAATGAACTATATTATACTGTGAGCATGTGTATGCAGTTTTTGTTGTTGTGGAATTATATATTTTTTCATTTATAGGTTCCTTGACATGTTTCTAAATGATGATCTCAGAGTTTGGGGAAACCCACCAAATGGAACTAAGTAAGAGTACTAGAGGGTCATAAATTATTACATCCATTGATCTCTGTGAAATGATATTTGAATTTAAGAGTGGAAATAAATATATTTATCATGTCTGAAGAATACTATTTATTTTGGTGTTTATTTATCACCATTATTTAGTAACCACATTAATATATGAATTGATTATTAAATAAATATTTATTCCCAAGATTTTGAATATAATATTTATTTATTTTTCAAATGAATAGAATTTATTGTTATTTTATATTTGGTAAATACTGAATATGTTGGACGAGCTGTGTTAAGGGATTGATAATAGAAATTATATAATCATACATATAATTTAAATAATTATGGAATTGTTTATTTTATAAAAATAAATTTTATTTTCACATGATGGCACATACCATTATATAATAATAATATTATTATTATTATCATGGGGATTATATTAGGATAAATGTTTCATTTTGGATGTTTTTTAATTATAAATATTAAGCCCTAAATATATTTATTCCAATATTATATCATTTTAAAATTTTGAAATATTTTGGTGAAATAATTTTTTTGGTGTGAAATACATTTAATCCTAAATGGATTTTCTCAATAAAGAATATATATAGGGTTTCTTTGAAGATAAAGATAATTTTTAATAACCACGATTCTATTAACAATGACTTGGAGGTTATTTTATTATATTGGTACAAGATATAAGGTATTAGATCACAAATTATCACATAATTTAGCATTATTGGGAGACTAGATATATAAATAATACCCATATTAAATTTGAAACATAAAACTCAACTTCAATAAATCATTTAAACCTTTTTATATGTTTTATAAAATCCTTAAATTTATTCAAATGTCCCTTCTTGGAATCATGGGGAAAGGGAAAAAAATAAATGGGTGAGATCTGATACCTAGTAAGGGGAAATGTAATATAGAAGATATTGTGGATAAAAAAGTCCTAAACAATATGGTTGAGGGAATAATCAATAACTTTTTCTTATATTAAAAAAATTGAGCACGAAATATGTCTATGGATAACATAAAAATGAAAATTTTCACATGGATAATAATAAAAAATTTCATACTGATAAAATGTATAGGGCATTTCATATTAATATTATAATGAATGTGTCATACAATACATAATACATTCCATCAATGGCATAACCAAGACATTATTCTTACTATCAAGGCCTTATCCCTAACATTATACTTAAAATCGAGGCTGAAGCCATGGTATTATTAATATATATGTATAAATACCCAAAATGACCAAAACTTTAACTCATGAGACCAACCGATTCATCATGGAGATATATAATTATAGGCCCCAACCATTTGTTAACTAAGAATAATGAATTTACCATATGAATGTAATTAATAAAAATATACTACATAATCAACTTGCCTAAGTAATCAATAAATATCCTTATTAGAATAATAAACATATGATATATCAATTCCTTCCCCTATCAATAAATTTAATAATATGATTATAATACACACATAGAAAGAATATTGATAATATCACTAGACCATATCCACATAAAAACATATGAAACATTAATATTTATTGATATTGATGAATAAACCTTTATAATAACATTTAAATTTTACTTGGAGAACAATGAAGAAATACTCTTTAAATATTCAATATAATTTTTAGAAAATAGTTTATAAATAAAATGGAATATAAATTTATCTGAGAAGACATGAAAACATGTATATAAATTTTCTTAATGTAAACCTATTAAGGTGTAATGAAATTGCATTAATATATAAATTTTTTAAAAGAATATTATTTCACATTTTATAACAAAGTCAAATTAAAATTAAATTGATGTCACACATCACGTTTAAATATCATATTCAATAATATGTCCGTAAGAATTTTTGAAACATTATTTAATAAGTAGAATATCAAAAAATGTAATTCAAAAAAGAAATTAGGGCTAAGTCTACAAATTTATAGTGAAATATAAAATATATGAATGTGAATAATATTTCAAAATATCTTTATTGAAACTCACATCATTTAAAGAGTAACATGGATTACTTTTGAAAATAGGTAAATAGAAATATGGATATCGCAAGAAATAATAATTATTTTCAATAAAGAAAAGAACATATTAAATTTGTGGGAATATTAATATAGATATGGAGGAAACATTTTCCTTAACAAAAATAATTGAAATTGGAAAATAAACACTTACGGATTTACAGACTTTTTGAATCACAATACCATGGAATATAAAACATGAAATAAAACCGTAAATATAATTAAAAAATATATTCATGATAACATATGTCAAAGGGGTAGTATATAAATAATATAAATTAAAATAGGTGTGTAATACAAAACCTGTCTCAAAGAAGAGATTTTGAGATGATGAATCCATATCATTTTGGTAACAATTAATTTATAATCCATTGAATGAAATAAAATGAAATATAATTTTAAATAACATTAATTACAAGAAGGATATAAAAAAAAATACAGTAATGGGGTACTATATACACCATATAATGAAAAATATCGTGAAATATAAAACATATCCTAATGAATGAAAATTGATATCAGAAAACCCATAACTTTTTTGGATCCTTTAACTCCTATATTCCTCCTCTCGATATCTACTCTGCCTAGGGTTTCCTCCTGAAACCCTTTGCTTCAGGGTTAGTGGTACGCTTGAGCACTATCCTTATTTTTTTATTTCTTATATTCCGCTTACCTCCTTCATCCTCTCACTAATCCATCATTGTAGATCATCCATGGGTTCCTACCCATGTGGTTATTTCATGGCTTGTTGGCCCATGACGTTTTGTCTTCCTCTTCAATCCTGGATCTCTCTTTTTCTTTCATTCTGATGAAATTCCTGATGATGGTGGGATGTTGTTGAGACCTTGGACCTCATTATGTATCTCTGACCTCACATCCCTCCGAAACTCTTCATGTAATAAATAGAGTAATGGTTCAATGAGGATTTTGGTTTTGCGGTTTAGGGATCGATGGGTCTCAAGGCATAGCCTGGGTCAGCCTTCTCCTGCTTTGATGACTCCCAATTCTCTACCTTGACGACGATGCCTTCATTCGGAGCCCTCGACTGCCAAAACCTCTGCTCTGGACTCACGTTTCACTACTCCTATTCTAGTTGGATATGGGGTGGTGCTTACAATGGGGTTTTGGGATGTGAGGTTTGGTGGTCGCTAGCATTCTAAGCACAAGCATCTCGATGATGGGTTTGGTTTTTCGTATTTCTTCCTTATGTTATTGGTGCAGGTTTGTTTGCTTCTTCTCAGAGATCATTCTACATGATGCCTGTTTGGTGGGGTTCCATTTCATGATTTGAGTTTGGTTTTTTATGGTGGTGGTCATTGAAGATCATGAAGTTGTCGTGCCTCTATTTCATACTTTTCAATGTGATGAGATCACTCTATTGTGATGATTTAGTTTCTTCTAGTTTGTTATGGGATTAAGATGACACAATATGTTGTAATATGGTGCTTCGATGGAAATCGACACTCTATGGAGACTAGTGTGGTGTTTGAAAGGCGGTGATGATATTGGTGTTTGGACGATGTATGTGACAATGATGACTCTTGATGATGGCTGGTGATGTGACCTACACTTAGGACGACAGGCGACATGTTTTGAATGATGCAGTGAATCTTGAAGATAAAATACTAATGTGACAATGAGAAAACAACATAATAAACAAACACATAAATAGAACAACTAACCAAACCCAGGCTTACCATGGCCTAATCACCAAATCATGCACCCCATATAGTAATATAATAGTCACGAATAAAACAATGGTATCCCACTACTTCTTCCCTATTTTTTACACTCTCACATACAACATTGAATACCCTATACTCTAATCCCTTCCATACATATCACATATCACAAAACACCTCTAATATGGGTTGGGACACAACCATAATAGTCCCACCCTTTCATGGTATAGAATCCACTGTTAGTATCAGGTTTCATCACATCACATCTCACCGTAGACACCTATGCTCATGCATCACATATCATCTCATCATATCACATCTCACCTCAGCACATTACCAGATAATTAGGGCATCATGAACACTAAGGACATCAACCTCATTCCCTCCTCATACTATGCATGAGCCCCACCACATTCCAGATCTCAACCGAACCTCATAACATCAAACCTCACCTGAAGAAACCTGGACCAACACATCATAGCTCACCCAAAGACAACATGGCTAACACTACTGGGTAATATCCAACACCAACCCATATCATCACTACCATTGAAGGAAGAGTGGAGAAGAGGGGGTATCAAAATATCTATGCGACCACCATCCTAGATATTGGGGAAGGAACGAATAACCTATAACCATAGAACATTTTTAAAGTTATCCAACACAGGTGGTGTGCATATGGAAATAACATATAGTACATGATATATATATATATAATTCGACACCCAATCTATGGGATCACATAGACTTCACTAGTTCACACCACATATTCACCATTATACCACAACTTAGCTGTTGCAACCTGTACCACTACTATTTTTAACACACCACACCCCCACCACACAAGATACATAATCCCACTTTCAATTTCGGGTTCCACCACATTAATTATTTTATCCACTTCATTTCACATCACACAAACCCTTCATTTTTTCAATAATTTTAATCTTTTTACCACACATCAAGTTCCATCCCATTAATATCCATTAAATAAATTACTATATTTTCCATGGATAACCAGGAAACTAACACAACCACCACACAACAACTCACCCATCTCAACTCAACCATTGTCCTCGAGCCACACCATCCAAACCATCTTACCAAAACAATCACACATCACACATCCCAACCACATCTCAAAGCACAACCTCTACACACAACAACCACACATCACCACTACAAATCATCACCCCACATAACCACCACATCAGACAACTATCCACATCACATCCATGCCAACCAACCACCACATCATAACCGCACACACTACACAACCCATCCTATCACCTCGATCACCAAACTATAGAGCACAACACATAAGGAAACACCGCAAAGTAACTACACACAACAACAACACATCCTAGCTTCCAAAATTTATTCAATGGCATTAATTTCATTACTTTGTTATTTAACAATCATGTTATCTCACAAATTATATTTCCATGGAAAACTAATTTATTAGCCACATATAGGTTCTTTATATTTAAATTTTGGTTGTGATCACTTAACTACACAACAAGGGTATCAAGGAATATCATCTATAGTGAAAAATGGCTCTCAACAACCGTTATTTTTAGTATTGGAAATAGGCATGCACAATATCATCAATATTATCATCAAAGCAGTAAAAATATGAATCCAAAATTACCAATCAATTTTTTTTCAAAGAATTTATTTTATCATTACACTAAACCTTACTATCCACCCAAAGGGAATAAAAATCCTGCATATCACATAAAAAGGGTGATAACGAGGACCCCCTTCCTCGAAAAAGATTTTTTTATCAGTTTAAAACCACACGGGGAATAAGAAACATCAAAGAAATCACAACTACACAAAGAATCCCTAGATCACCTTGAATTAGACAATAGAGTTAGAAAAAGAACATCCCAACACACAAATAGATCAAAACAAAACCACCTTAGGGAATCATCGAGAAATAATTCTAGGGAAACAATAGAAAAAGGGAGGATGTCTCACCTCGAATCTCCAAAACTCAATCACTGAAACTGAATGATCTAATAAAGGGAAGTTGGAGTGGAATGTCTCCCAAGGTCTCATAGGGATTCCCCAAAACCAAGATAAAAGCAATAAAATGATAAGAAAATTCTCCGAAAGGATACTTATAAACAACCTAAGAGTCACCCAATTATGGCTTAAATCACAAATTTATAGTGTGTAACCCATGGAATCTAAAAAATACACCTAAAAACCATTTTATTTAATAAAATCCAAAAATATGGAAGCATCATTGATTTTCAAGGATCCTCATATAGAATTCACTTATTCCATAAATCCCTCTCTTACAGTGTAAACTCATATCATGCAGTACTCATCAATGATGCTTCCATATTCTCATACTTTTTAATAAAAACCAAACTGAAGAAATAAATGGGTCTGAACAACCACCGTTGAGATACATCTTAGGGTTCTTGTTAGTGCTAAAAATTTACCACCATCCAAACACACCCAACCAAAATAATCACCAAAAACACCTCACTCAACCACATCACCACCTCTTGCTGAGAACAACACCACACATCCATTACCAACTACAATTCACAAATTTACCACACAATAATTTTCATAACCATATCAACCCCTATACAACCCAATCCAAAAACCACCTTTACTAATTCACAACAATTCCCTAAGTATATAAATCAGGTAATTCCATCTTCCATGTCAAGATATTATCCTCTTTGGGTGGAACTGACTCACCCATATACATTTAATCACCTTGTAGTGTAACACATGTTTATTGTGAATTAGGTCTTCCAATATTCACATGTCGGAGGCTTTATTACACATCAAAACATCACGAAAAAGCACATCTTATAAAATAACAACATCCAAACAACACATCTCAAAGAAAAACAAACTAGAGTAAAACTAAAAAATATTTGAGTAATAAGAACACATATGCATCTCTCGATCCTAAGTACTCTCCTATAGGACACCATGCTTCCACAATGAACAAATAAATGGAATTGTTCAACCACCTAAAACCTTCTCTCAAAAATCACAAATCACTATTGGATGCTCCACAAATGTCGCATCATCTTCGATTTCAAAATCTTCATAGTCAAACAAATGGGAGAAATCATGAATATAATGATGAAGTTGAGATACATAAAATAATTCTTGGATCCTATCCATCCACTATGGATGAACCAAGTAATACACCACCATTCTAACTCATGACCACACCTCAAATGGACCAACAAACTTGGGAGAAAACTTTCCCCCTTCCATACTTCCATTACCCACATCGAGGGGATAATTTCAAGAACACATGGTCTCTAACCAAAAAATCCTAGGGCCTCTACCTATGATCATCATATTCATTTGGATGATCCTACCTCAACCTTATCCTCTCTTAGACAAACTGGATCTTCTTATTCATGTTATGCACCACATCAGGACCAGGAAGGGTTTAGTCTCACACCTCTATATAACGTAATAGATAATGAACCAACTTTACATATAGTGCTTAAAAATATACATTCTAATGGAAGTGTGGTAGATATTATTGTATGAAGAATTGAAAAAATATAGGTGTCTTACCCCTGATCCACAAAATTCTAGGACACAATCCCACAATATATCCTCCATCATTTTGATGGTCTACTTTGTCAACCCATCTTTCGAAGGGTGGAAAGTAGTGCTAAGGCACAAATGGGAGCCAAAATCATGATTCAATGACTTCCATACCCGTAGGGTAAAATTCGGATCCTGATTAGAGATGACAGTCTTAGGTACTCTATAAAGCCTAACCACATCATCCACATACCACCTCACCAAAAACTTCCATGGTACTAGACTCACAAATCACTAAAATGTGTGCTGACTTCAAAAACTGGTCCATTGTCACCCAAACCTAATCACAACCACCTTGGTATCAGGGAAAACTGGTGAATAAATATATTTAGGTTTCCTCCCACTTCCACTCGGGGACTTATATGGACCAAAAAGGACCTACAGGAACACATTGCTCCACTTCCACATGCCAATAAACCAAACACCTTGAAACAAAATATTTCACTGACTATTTCACCCCCGACCACTAAAGATGTCTCCTAAATATGTGATACATATTTTTTACTCCATGAAAAACCATTAAAGGTAGGATAAGAAACTCATAAAGAACTCACATTATCATAATATATGGAATGATAACCTCTCCTAGAACAAAACTTAGTTCCAACCATCCTCTGAACAACCCTCTATAGCATCAACAGTCACACATCACCTTTATCACTAAGTCTCCGCCATAATAATCCTATAACTACTGATTAATTATGAATCCATGGTCATATTATAAAGAAAACCTCAAACAATACTCTCTTCAATGTCAAGATTCATCCCAAAAATATCTTCTATCCCTCTACAAACATCCATAAACTCCCAAGACACATCCCCTCTAGACTTGTGACTCAACACATCAATTACAAAATTACCATTTATTGGGGTTTAAGATATATCAAAATTGTAATCGTAAAGAAACTATATCCATATTAGATGGAATATAATCAAATCTTACTAAGAGAAAATATAGAGACCCAATCCTTTTACACATATCGTTACTTGATTTTAAGTATAATTAAACATAAAATTACAAGCCAAGGATCGTAAATTCTAGTGTCTTCGTAAGATTAGGTACACAATTTAAGAACACGAAACCAAAATAAAAAAATATTTTATTTAATCTCTATAGTGAGATCCTAAATTCTATTGAGCTCATACACCTCAATTGGATAACCTCGGAAATATATGAACAAAAGAGATGATCCAAAAATAGTAATAAGGGAGTAAGAATAGGAATACAACATACCACATGAGTTAGAAGGCATAACATGATGTCATAAAGGGAAAGGATGATGAATAAATTAAGGAATAATAACATGAATTACATGGGAACATATAATAATTTCATCATAATAATTTGGAAAAAACTTATAACATGACATAAACATTAGTTATGGCTAACTTTAATGACTATATAACATGGTGGAAAAAGTTCTATAAAGGAATCGGGTTCAATCCCTTGTCCCAACATGACGTCTCATGATACAAGAAATTACCCAATTCATTGGAGTTCTATCTAGGATCACCCATCATAACATTTTCATGAATATGTGTTCCACATGAATAATCTTATATAAGGAATCTAACAAAATAATTTGTGTTACCTATGGAAGGAATTGGGTATCATAATCATATCGTATGGCATAATAAAAGGGAATATCAAAATTTTTTCTATGAAAAAAAGGTTTTAAATCATAGAGAGACATTAATAAAATAAAATAGGCATAGATTATGATATGTTATGTTAAACTAAATTGAATATATATTAAATTAGTGTTTATGAAACTTTATAAATAAAGTATTTTAGTGTGGTTTCAAGAAAACATTATAGCTTCTTTAAAATGGAAATGATTTTTTTTGTAGAAAACCATAAATTATCAAAGATAGTTTTTCCTTATCAAATGATTGATTTTATAAATTTAGGTTCAACTTATATCAGATTACGTAGATCACTTGAAAATGGGTACAAAATCAGGAAGTTCCGTTGAATCTGGTTTGCTTAACTGGAAGAATTGAGAATGGAACCTTTTTAAAACATGTATTTCCTAATAAAATAAGAATTATATGATATATATACATGATTTTGAAAAAATAAATATGATTTATAATATTTACATAAAAATAATGAATAATTATTTTGGGGTAAAGATAGAGGAAGTGTACCCATGGTAAAACGGTTGTTCAGAAAGAATCCCTTACCTTATGTCCGAAACAATTATTCACTTGTACATAATGTAGTTGATAATAAAATTAAATAATTAATTAATTGATAATATTTTATACATGTAAATTATTTAGTATAATTTTATTAAGTTCATTTATGGCCTTTTTATGAGTTATAGTGTTCAATTTCATCATTTGGGAGAGCTCATTTTCTTAGTTTTCAAGAGAAGTTTGCTTGTTTAAGAGTATGAATGTTTATGAAAAATGGAAAGAGAAATAAAAAATTGAAGTTATAAGTTACTAATGATCATATATATGGTTAAATGGTCATATAAATAATTTGGTTATTTTGGGTTAATATTAATCATTAGATAAGATATTAGTGACAATCATTTAGATTATTTTTGGTGGTTTTCGCTCACAACGAACGTTTTTGTTTTATTATTTAACTTCAAGATTATATAATGAATATGAAACATTACATATGATGTAATATATATATTATAAAATTTTAACCATAAAAGTTCATTTATTACCATCCTTTAATGCTTTAAAGGAAACTGAAAATTTTTCATCCTCGAAGAAGATAAATTAACACCTCACGAATGATGTTTTCATTTTTAGAATAAAAGGGATAGGAGAGGGGTTGAATGATGGATTATGACATTTTAATAATAAAATTATAGTATATTTTAGGTACTTTAGTTATCAAACAATTATGATTAGGTGAGGTGAGGAGAGAATAAGAAAAGAGCTTGAAAAGAAATTAAAAGAAAAGGAAAGCATAATTTACCTCTTGAATTTATCCTCATTAAAAGAATACTTAGAAAACGTTTTTGGTATTTTGATGAGACCAAGAGATCTTGGACATGGGGGAGGATCTGGGGAAGATAATTGGGATTTATTTGGGGAAGGATAAAATATTTTAATGTGTGAGGTGAAGAGGTGGTGAGGGGTGGTATTTATAGTGGAAGAGAGGAGTATTTTCTCATTATTTTATTCATTAGTTTATTATTTTGTGTTAAGATAAGAAATAATGTTGATTATTGTGACTAAATATAGTTAATAGTTCATGTGGGTTCTAAATAATTGTTCTTACCTCATCCTTACATCAACAATGACTAAAAAAATCATGTATTTATCTTGTATAAAAATCATCGTATTTTACTCTTCACAAAAAACTAAAGTACTTTAGTAAAATACCATAAATTCACCCTATAAATTATTCTATATTTATAATTCAAAATAGAACTCCATTTTTTAAAAATAATTTTCTAAATATGAGAAATTTATTTTTTAATTAAAATCATATTTTACTAAAAAAATACAAGTTTTAAAATTATAACTGATTTTGTAAAACTTTGAAAAATTTAAACGAGGCCTCATCAAATTATTTTAAAATCACAAGAAAACAAAATATTAATTTATTAATACATTTAATGAAAATAGTTTTTTTAAATCATTATATTAATTATAAAATTGTAATTAAATAATTATAACTTATAAAATTACCAATAATTGGTTAATAATTTTCAAAACAATTATTTACTTATAATATGATATAATTATATCATATTTTAATTTATAGGATAGAAAAATTTTCTTTATACTTTCATTGGTGATGTTACAATTCTATAGGCTATTTTACTACTCATAAAGGGCATATTACTATTAAAATAGTCAAGTTATTATTCCAATGGTTTAGGTTCTTTAATATCTAGGAATGCCACTTATTTTAGTCATTCATCATTTATAATGTTTTTATTTTGTTCTTACCTTGATTTTATATGATTATAATATACGACATAATTATAAGAAGGTAATTTACATTGATAAAATTCTGGGTCATTACATTCTTTCCCCTTATGGCATTTAGACATGGAAATTTTAGTTGTAGAAAATAAGGGGGAAAAGGTGTGGGTATTTCTCCCTCATAACTTTATATAGTTCCCATGTTGACTCTTCATACTCATGGTTATTTCATAGTACTTTGACCAAGTTATTATTCATGTTATGTAGAACTTTATATCTATGATTCAAGATCATCACTGGATACTCCTTGTAAGATAGTTCATTCTCTAATTTTACCACCTCTAAATTCAGTACAATCGATGGATCCAATATGTACTTCTTTAAGAGGGATACATGGAATACATTGTGTACTTGAGACATGGTATGTGTAAGTTCTAGTTGATAAACCAGAGCTCTAACATGATCAATAATATCTAAGGGGACGATGTAACTGAGACTTAGCTTTCCATTCTTCCCAAATATCCTAATCCTCTTCCATAGTGATATTCAGAGGAAAACCATGTCTCCATACTTAAACTGAAGGCCCCATAGATGATTGTTTGCATAGCTATTTTTTGGCATTGGGATACCTTGATGTGATAATGAATGGTTTTTACCTTTTCCACCATTTATTAAACCATTTTAGGTCCTAGAATCTTGCATTCAACAAATTCATCCCAACATGGTGGTGTTCTACATCCTTTCCCACAGAGGGATTCATATGAAGGTATTTGGATTCTCCTGTGGAAACTGTTGCTTTAAGAGAAATCAACTTGGGGTAGATGCTGGTCCCATAATATTTTGAATTTCATATAAAATTCTTTCAACATGTTTTCCAGTGTTTGAATAGTCTGTTTAGATTGTCCATCAATTTGAGGTTGATAGGCCATACTGATGTTTAGCTTAGTGTTTTGAGCATGTTGGAGACTTTTCCAGAACATGGAAGTGAATCTCGGATCTCAATCAGATACAATAGGTAGTGGTACTCTATAAAAACTTACCACTTATTTGATGTATATCTATGAAATTTTATCCAATGAGAAGTCTTATGAAATTCCTATTAAGTCAGATTTCTTTGTAAGATGATCCAAAACAACTCATATAGCATTATTTTCTTTAGATGTCCTTGAAAGTCCAGTGACAAATGTTTTCCCACATCCAAGTTGGTATGGGTAGTGGTTTCTTAATACCCATAGACTTTTGTCTTTAATCCTTTACATTCTGACATACCATGCACTTTGATTTATTTATTTAGTGATTCCCTTCTTCATATTATCCCACTAATAGTTCTCCTGGAGATCTCGATACATCTTTGTGCTCCTTGGGTGAGTAGATAAGGTTGAGTTATGTGAATCATTTATATTATATTTCTTTGTCTCTGGATTGGATGATACACATAGTCATGACCCAAATCTTATGAATCTATCCTCATCAATCTTGAACTCATAGGATTCCCATTTCTTATAGCTTCCCCCCTTCTCTAAATTTCCACTTCATTTCATTGAGTATCCTCTATTTTATCCGTAAGGGATGGTTGATCAATAATTTGAGAAAGGATTGATTTTTTCCTTCCTAAACCACTAATATGTCCATCCTTTTTAGGTCTAAGATGATTAGATCCTTCTAAATTCTCATCATGGATAATTCTATAGGATCCTTTATACATAGAGTACCTGCTACCTTATTTTCCATAAAAGGATAGCGGTGGATTGAGTAGTCCTAATATTTGATGACTTATAACCATATTTTAGGGTGCATATTAATATCCTTATATGTGAATATATATTTGAGACTCTTGTGATCAAAATATATCTCACACTTCTCTCCATATAGATAATGCCATTATATTTTCAAAACAAAGATCACAAATACAAACTCTAGATTATGCATAGGATAGTTTTGCTAATGGATTTTCAACTGAGTTGAGGTGTAGGATATAAATTTATCATTTTTCTTCAATAAACATCTTAATAACTTTGTTGAATCATTTATGTATACTATAAAGAGTTCCCCACTTGTTGGTAGTGTGAGAACTAGTGCAGTGACAAGCCTCTTATTCAACTCTTTAAAGATGTCTTCACATTCAAAGGTCTAGAAAAAGATCAGTCCCTTTCGAGTAATCTTGGTTAGTGAGTTTGAAAACCATGAAAAGTTTATTAGAAATCATTAGTAATACCTAGCTAGACCAAGAAAGCTATGGATCTTTATTATATATGTTGGCCTTGGCCACTCGTCAATTACCTTTGTCTTGGAAGGATCCAAAGATATTCCTATTCTAGTGATTACATTACCCAAGAATGATAATTCCATCATCCAAAAACCATATTTACTATACCTTTCATAAATTTTAACCCTTTGAAAATCATTCAGTACAGTATTTAAAGCCTCCTCATTCTCCTCCTTTCTATTTTATTATTTTAGAATATAATCGATAAGGACTTCTACAAATTTGTCGAGATAATCTATAATGACTCTATTCATTAAATCTATGAAAATATGTGGATAATTTGTGAGTCTTAAGGGAATCACTATGAACTAATAGTGTGTATACCCCATTTGAAAGGTAGTATTGGGAATATCTTTGTTCTTTTCCTTTAATTGGTGATATCCCGACTAAAGGGCCACCTTAGGAAAAAAAACTGGCCCCATGTAGTTGATAAAACAAGTCATGTATACATGGTAGGGTATACATTTTCTTTATAATGATCTGATTGAGCCCATGATAATCAATGTAGAGTTCCATTGTTCCATCCTTCTTCTTGATAAAGATGTCTGGTGAACCCCATGGTGAAGCACTCGGGCATATACAACACTTGTCTAGATTCTTTTGTAACTACTTCTTCAGTTCTTCCAGATCAACGGTGGCCATTCTACAATGCATATTTGATATAGGTAGATATTCGTGAATAAGTTCAATTGAGGAATCATCCTCTCAATCAGAAGGAATACCAGACAACTCTTCGAAGTAATACATCAATATAGTCCCTCAAAATTGGCATGTCTTCTAGCATGATTCTCTTATTTGTCTCAATAATTTGATCTAGATATGCTTTCTCATAAGGAAACAATATCAAAACTTGAGAAACTGTTTCTAAACGAGACTCATCCTCTTCCTAACAGTTGTAAAAAATTGGAGGATGCTTAGGGATGTGCACAATGATCTCCCTTTACCGATTGTTGATATTGACCTTATATAAAGATTGCAGATAGACAATCCATTACCATAATAGAATTAAAATCTAACAATGGTAGTATGAAAAGATTTTATAAGTGGTTACATCCACAAAAAATAAATGGGGTGGATTTATATAATTTGGATGCATCAATTTCCCAATTTTTTGTTTTCAAAGATTACTCAACCTCTATATTTTGAGGTGGTGATTGAATAGTTCCACTAAATTTTAAAGATATGAAAGAATGTGTAAAACCAAAAAAAATAGAAATATCAATATTATTGAATGAATAACCAGCATACATATCACCACATTATTGTGAGGATCCACCTCAGCAGTAGTGATGGAATATTCCCTTCCATTCTACCTTGGAGGTTGTTGTTGTTGATTTCCTACAACAACCTCTGGCTTAGAGAAATGGTTTGCATAATGCCTCTATTTCTAATAGTTGAAACACTCCACTATAGGTTGAGTGTTGATCTGAACATTCATTTATTATTCCTCATTAGTGGGATTCTTCATATCCCTGTGATATTTATTAGAAATATTCCCTTTTATTCTACATTTGAAGCAACTCTTGTCTCCCTTTAAGTCATTTTCGAGATGCTTCTTCCCACACTTCTGACACGTGGGATGTCTGTTCTTCTTTCCATCATGGGATTTATCTATCTATAAACCCATATTAAACTCCATTTTTCCTATTTTTTTCCCCAAGCCCAAGTGACTATTAATATCCTCTAAACTTTATTTCAACCTCAAGAAAGAAATGTACAATCTCGTCATAGCTATCAATGTCTCGAATCACCAACACTTTTCATAGACTCAGATTTAAACAAAAAAATAAGTGATTCACCTTGATTTTGGTGTTCATGTCCAATCTATAGGCATATCTTGAAAACCTTGTGAAGTATTCTTCATGAATCCAAATAGAGTCATCTTCCTTTTTCTTCAGTCAAAGGAATTCCCAGTCCATTTTAATATTGAGGGTTAGAGGAAAATATTTATTGAAATATATTTTCTTGAAATACACCCATTCCATTGAATAAATTTCCTCCGCAGAATTTTTTTCTTAATACGTTTACCCCACTGATCGACTTCCCCATTAAAATGATAGACTTCTAGTACAACTTTCTCTTCTTTTGATGAGTGGAGGATAAAAGATATCTTCGTAATTGAGTTAATCCATTTTTCTCTGAGGAAGGGATTGAATGATCCACTAACATAAGAGGCCTTTTCTGCCTGAAGTATATGATGGAAACTACTTCTTTCTTTGAATAAGGAGGGAGATACACATGATTCAAGTTATTATTTAAAACATCAGCCAACTAACCAATTGATGTCCAAATGTTTTGAGCTCCCATTCCCATCATATTTGGAATATCATTTGGGAAAGCTTCACATTACCTATCATATTGATTATCAACATTGGTTCCTCTATTTCCATCCATTAACTATAAAAAAGAAAGTAAAATTAAGAGGATTTAATACTTAACTAATTATCATAATAAAAGAAAACATTGAACACAAAAGGATAAACTTGTGATTCCCTAGGTTTCAATCTAGGTTTTCCAGGATCTATTTCCAAACATATATTCTTATGGGAATTTTTTTTACTTAACAATGGTTTAAAATGAGATTATGAATTTACCAAAGCATATACCCCAGGAGTGTCATACCAGGTGAGCAGTAAGGACAATTTTCATGTACCATGTTACCCCGAGTCAGGATTGGAACACCTTATCAGAGTTGTTACTCCTAGGTGCATATTTTCCCAAACCACATCCACTTAAGGTATCTATACAGAGATGTATTTTCTTGATAATCCACTTACTCTATACTAACACAAATTTAGATATGTTTTCACATACTTAGTCTTACACCTAAGGATCTAACTATAGTTTTATTATCCTAATAAAAAAAATAAACGTTTTATATAATACCAACTTTAGTGACCCTAGCATGTTACAGATATCATTACATATTTTAGAGCATAATTAAGCATCAAATTACAAGCCAAGGATGGTAAAGTTTATTATCTTTGGAATATTTGGAACATAATTAAGAATAATGAAACCAAAATAAAAACATATTTTATTTAATCTACATAATGAGCTCCTAACTTCCATGGAGCATATACATCCTCATAATATAACTTGGGGAATAAATGAACAAAAGGGATGAGATAAAAATACTAATAAGGTAGTTAGCATATGAATACGACAAATCACATGGGTTAAAAGTCATAACATGATGACATAAAAGGCAAGGAACATGAATAAACATAAAGAATAATAATATGTATAAAATGGGATCATATAGTCATGAAATCATAGGAATGTTTAAAAAACATATAACATGACATAAACATGAGTCAAGGCTAACTTACAAGACAGTATAACATGGTGGAAAAAGTCCCATAAAGGAATATGTTCCACTCTAAGTCCCAACATGATTTCTCTTGAGACAAAACATTATCAAATGAATTGGAGTAAAATATGGGAACACCCATCATAACATGTTCATGAATATGCATGCCACATGAATAATCATACAAAACCAATCAAACATAAATATAAGGGTTACCCATAAAAATAATTGGGTCTCATAATCATGTCATAAGGAATAACAAAAGGAAATAACATAATGGTGTCTATAAAGGAAATGGTTTTAAATCACACATGGAAATTCGTAACATAAAATAGGCATAGATCATGATAAGTGATATCAAACTGAAGTCAATACATGTAAAATTAGTTCTTAGTAAACTATTGAAATAAAATATTTTAGTATATTTTATATAAAATATTAAAGATTAATTAAAATAGAGAAAGCAAAATTGTTTTTATAAAACCATAAACGAGAAAAGATATTTTTCCATGATGAAATTAGTGATTTTAGAAAAATAGTGGTGTCTTAAAATATATTATGGATATCACTTGAAATGGGTAAGAAATTAGAATGTTCCCTTGAATCAAGTCTACTGACCAGGAAGAATTTATATGGGAACCTTTTTAAAACATGTATTTCCCCATAAAATAAAGATAATATGATCTAGATACATGAGTTTGGAAGACATAAACAAAATTTATAAGAGGTATATGAGAATAAATACTAATTACATTTGGGGAAAGAGAGGGAAAGTGTAACCTAAATTTAAATTGGAGGTTAAAAAATAATCCATTATATTTTGTCAGAAATGATCCTACACTTGAACCTAAAATCATGCATAATAAAATTTAATCCATTAATTAATTAATTCATAATATTTTATGCATGTAATTTAGTTAGTATAATTTTATTAATTTCATTTATGCCTTTTTTTTATAAGTTATAGTTTTCAATTTCAACCTTCGATAGTGGTTGTTTTCTTAGTTTTGATGATCGGTTTGCTTGTATAAGAGTATCGAAGTTTATATAAAATGGAAATACAAATATAGAATTTAATTTGTAATTTATTAATTAAAATACAGAAGGTTAAATGTTTATATAAATCTTTTTTTATTTTTGGAGAGGTTGAATCATTTGATAAGGTGTAAGTGTTAATCGTTTAGATTATTTTGGGCGGTTTTCGCTCATAATGAACTTGTTTTTTTATTATTTAACATCAGGTGTATATAATGATTCCATAAAATTAAATATGTTTTAATACATATATTATAAATTTTTTAACTAAAAAATGGTTTTATGACCATCCTTGAAGGTGTAAATGTAAAATAAAAAATTTTCATCCCTAAAGGTGTTAAATTAACACCTCACAAACAACCTTTTCATTTTTAGGAAAAAAGGGAGAGGAGAGGGGTTTAGTGATGGATTATTCCATTAGTATAATAACATTACATTATATGTGAGGTATTGTAGTTATCATACTATTTGGATAATGGTAGGTGTGGAGAGAATAATAAAATAACATGAAAATAATGTAAATGAAAAGGAAAGAGGAATTTAAATCTTGATTTTCTCCTCCTTGAAAACCTCCTTAGGAAAAGGTTTTTGATATTTTTTATAAGGCAAATAGCTACTTGAAGTGGATTGGGGAGGGGAGGGGGGGGGGCTTTGGAAGAGTATTTCGAATAATTTAGAGAAGGCCCAAATCTTGAAATGAATGAGGTGAATATTTGGTGAGGGGTGGTATTTATAGAGGACGTGAGGGGTGTTTTCTAATTAATTTAATAATTAGTTTATTATTTTTGATCAGGAAAATAAATAGTTTTTATTCTTATGACTAAATACATTAAATAGTGCATATGAGTTTTAACTAATGGTGTGTAACTCATCCTTACATTGACAATGACTAAAAAATTCATGTATTTAGATATCATAAAAAACCATCATATTTTAGTATTAAAAAAAATTCAAGTAATTTAGAAAAATATCAAAAATTAACCCAAACCATATTTTAATTTGGTGAATTGAAAAATGAAACCCATTTTATGAAAATAATTTCCTAAATATATGAAATTTAATTCTTAATAAAAATCACCATTTACTCAAAAATACTGTTTTTAAAATTATAACTTATTTTATAAAACTTTAAAAAATTATATACGATCTCATAAAATTATCATAAAATAATAAGACAACTAAATATTTATTTATTAATACATTTTTTAAAACTATTTATTAAAATAATTATATTAATTATAAAATTGTAATTAAATATTTATAACTTATAAAAATATAAACACTTAATTAATAATTTTTAAAACATTAATTTACTTATAATATGACATAAGTATATCATACATTCATTTATAGGATACATAAATTTTATTTATAATTTCATAGGTGATGTTACTATTATATTTTTCAACTTACTATGCATAATTGTCTAATTATTTTTTCAATGTTCAAGTTACTATTCCATTGATTTATGTTCCTTAATTTCTAGGAATACATCTTGTTTTATTCATTATTTATTTATAATATTTTTATTTGATTATTAATGTGATTTTATGTGATTATTATATATGAAATAATTATAAGAAAGGAATTTCCATTGATAAAATTCAGGGTCATTATCAAAAACATATTTCAGGCTATTATGGTCTGTGAAAACCACAAATTGCTTTCTAATGAGGTAATGACACCACAATAATAGTGAGAAAACAACTACAACCAACATTATATCATGGGTAGCATAGTTATGATCATGGAGATACAACAACCTAGATCCATAAGAGATCATTTCCCTCGGTTTTATTAACATACATCCCAATCCCATATAGGACGCATCACCAAAAAACTCACACAAAACAACCTCCTCACACAATCAAATAACTGGAGCACTAACAAACATATCCTTCAGGTAACCAAAAAATTCATGAAATTTATCACTCCACATAATATATTTCTCCTTCTTGGTGAATGATTTTATTAGGGCTACAAATTGAGATAAATCATGTACAAATATCGGATAAAATCCCACAAGATTATGAAAAATATAAACCTCTGCCACAATCATGGGTGATGCCTAACAAACCACTACCTCAATCTTAGATGGGTCCAATTCCAAACCCCATTGGGACACCACATGTATGATGAAGCACACCTCAAACGTCCAAAACATACACTTTTGACAACTTCCCATATAGATGGTAGAATCGATGGACCTGCAAAATATCTCTAAAATAATCAGTATGATCCTACCATGATAAATAGTAGATCAAGATATCATTGATGAATATAATGAAAAACTGGTCTAATAATTCATAGAACATGGATTTCATGAGTCCCATGAAAATGTCTAGTGCATTTGTAATGCTGAACAACAAGAACATGGACTTAAATTTCCCTTACCTACACCAATTAGTAGTTTTTGGGATACCCTCATCCTTCACCCTCAATTAGAGATATACATACCATAATTAAGACATAAAAAATTAACTGGATCCTCTCAATTGGTTTAAAATATCATCAATCCTCAGAAGGGGGTAACAGTTCTTAACCTTCACCTGATTCAACTACTAATTCTCTATAGACAATATCAGACTATCATTCTCAATCTTGGAGAAAAACACTAGAGAACCCCAAGAGGAACACTAGTTAAAATGGAACCCCTATGAATCAAGACATCCACCTATAACCTTAACTAATGCAACTCAGTGGGTGCCATGTGATAGGGATCCATCAACATAGGAGATGTTCCTAATTATTTCACTATCCCAATATCAAAATTTCATCGAGGGGGTAGTGGCACGACCTTATCTAGGAAAACATCTAGGTACTCCAATACAACTCTTGAAACATCCACCACCCAATCATCAGCTAATTTCTCATCCTAATGAGATAAAAGGGGCCCACTTTTCCTACCACCCATCTGATAACCTCACTTGGAAATGAATGCCACTGGCTAGCCACCCACATTAGAAAAAAAACTATCCTTAAAAAATAATCGATGCTTTAATTCATGAAATACATAAAATACTTGCTAAGTATAATATCAGAGAGTTATATATAAAAAAAGTAGAAGTACCCCACTGATTGGTGATGCCCAATCACCATCCAACATCCCTTATACACATAAAACAAAGATTCCTAACCTCCAACCGATGTGGAAAACACCAAGGGAACTAGAATTATATCTATTTTCAGTCCCAAATAACAGAACAAAGTGGGTGAAACAAATAATCATGAGTCTCTTGAATCAAACAAAGCAAACACAAGGGTAGATGATAAGCTAATCATACCTTGAACAATTATCAACTCCTCCAGTGCTTCTTCCTACAACACATGAATATGAAAATATCCATCTCCTCCATCTCTATGATGCTGGCATCTATGACCACACTATGGCCTAGGTCCTAGTGGAAGAGTGCCATCACGAGGCTTCCCTTTCAAATAGCACCTGACCTTGGCTACTAAATAATTTTCACTGGTACCTATTTTTAAAACAGCCTCAAAGAAAACTATTGCTACTACAAAGAAGGGGCCCTAACAACCACTTAATACTATACTCCTTAGGTGGTCAATCTCTATGTTTGGTGGTTATCGTACTCCTTGTAGACATATCTTGAAAATATAAGGCCTCAAATTTGTTCTCATAATTCACCTTTCCCATAAGGATGAGAAATTATCTACCATAATAGGCTCCCTATGGGCCGAAACTATGATTGTATGAAAACCCTTGACCTATTACACGAGGACCTCCCCTTAATATGCCCTTTTGTCCAATATCTTGAGGAAAAAAATCCTAGATAAAAAATCCTATTTATAACCTCAAATTTATTATGCACCTCTAGACTTATAGGGAGTTTAAATGGGGTGACAGTGTACCTAATTACAAGGTTTAAATATTCCTCTAAATACTATGCTCAAGACTCCTTATCTAGAAAAACATCTAGGGAAAGGTGAAAGAGGTCCTTGAACTAGATATCAATATACATCATACTCAGGATTATCTGTGGAAGAGATATAATCTCATTCCTTGTGTATTTCCTCACTATCGATGATAGGAATTTTGATCAAAACATCCAAAAAACTAGACACAATACATATGCCTCCTTACATTCACCACAAAACCACATCCACCACTAACACACAATTACCTATAACTACATCACTTCCAGTTATACATAAAACTCATTTCGATCTATAATTATACCGAAAGTGATCTTGAGATCCTCCAACTTGTACTCCATCTCCACATCCAAGATTTTCCCCTTATACTTTCCAAAACTCTACCACTAAAAGGCATGAAAATTCATCTTCCAAGCCCCATCCTGCGATGTTGGGTCATTCCTCCGACAATCAATCTGATTATCCTACTAACCCTCAAATTTAGGATCTATGCATGGATGATGAACAAGATCCTATATTTAATATAAATGTGAATATCTTAAGTCTAGTAGAATGTAATTTTTATCAAATCATATTTAATTAATTCATTTTAACTTTCCCAATATCAACCAATTCAACATGAACGCAATCAATCATAATTCTTGTAACATTGTAAGGTATAAAACCTATGAATAGGACCACCTCATCTGGTTGTTCAATATGCCCAGAGTCTATACACTAGATTATGATGGCCCACAAAATACCATGTCCATGATAGTCTCTTTGGACCATGTCATTCACCAAGGAAAACTAGCACCGTTTCCCTACCATCCAATGAAAACCTCATAGTGCATGACTCTAAACTACAACCAATACCTCAACCAAAATCATTCAAACTACTCTTTCATGACCCTATCCCTCAAAAGATATCCCTCATGGGATAGCATTAAAGGAAGATATACAATGACTATTGAGTACTACTGAAAATAGGACCTCAGTTGGAGACAAGTACCGAGGGTATAAAATTCTCACATACAGGTGGAATTACCCTATATAATTAAACAATATTAGAAGATAAGATAAAAAAACCCCAATAAAATTTATTCTATGATATAAAATTAAACAAAAACCATTTAAAAATGTATGAATACAGGTAAACAAATAAAAATTAAAGTCTCTCTGTATAGTACCAAAATAAAAGTCCTATAATAGTGAATCTATTAGACCTCCAACCCAAGTTAGTAATAACCAACTCAGCACCCAATGGCCTCCTAGAAATATAAAAATAACTACATATATATAGGTCGATAACACATGTATAATCATTATGATCATACCTAAGGTCTCAAGTGAACATGTGAAAACAACATGCTAATGCCCCAGCGAACAAACACTAGAACCAACAAGCACCTAAATTGGTCAACTAACCAAACCTAGACTCACCATAGATTTTTCACCAAATCATGCAATCATTATAGAAAAATAATATTCCTGAATAAAAAAAGGCACCCCACTACTGCTTCCCAACTATTTCTCCACTCTCAGGCCCCAACATTAAATTTTCTGTGCTCCCATACCTTATATTTATATAAAATCGCAAAAAAACCCTCTGATGTGGGTTTGGATGTATCCCTAAAAACCCCACCCTTACATGGTATAACATCTAATGATAGAATCTGGCATCATCACATCAAATCTCTCCTACATACACTTGTCATATACATGACATCTTATCTCATTATATCACATATCACATCATCACATAACTTACAACAATATTGGTCTTTATTACTAATTTAAAAATTATTTATTACATAAAATTGCACATAATACAACTGATAAGATCAAGAGTTCTAGTGTATTTGGGGTTTTGGAAGATTACAAGACAACATAAGACACAAAATACAACATATTTGTTAAAACATATTTTACCTGACCAAAACATTCTTTTGTACTTAACATTGCATGGTTTAACTTAAGGACATACATAAGAAAATGGTGAGATATAAAAACAAGTAAGGGAGTAAAAAATGAATAAAATAAATAATAAAATACATGTTAGGTAATAAGGATATCAATGGAGAACACTAGAAACATGAACATAAAGGCATGATATAACACGATTATCATAACATGGAAATGTGGAAACAAATTAAAACACTGCATCATTAACATAAAGGAATCAGGTAAAACCCTGTCCCAACGAGGTGGAAAAATTTACTAAAAGGAATAAGGTAAAACCCTTTCACAACATGAAATATAATGATTCTAAACATTACCCTATGCATTGGAGCGCTATCTGGGCGCACCCTTCATTAACATTTTAATCTCATGCTTAAGTGTGCTACCTAGATCATTTAACATGGATTCATTCAACATAATAATTTATAAAAAAAATAAAGGAATGTGAAATAAATATATTAATGCCTATAATAAATTGGTATATTGTCATAAAGGTTAATACCCTTGATAGAGAAATGGGATTCGTAATCACTATATGATTATTTTGGCATGGAAAATCGCAGTGCTATTTCGGCAGCATAACGATGTCACATGGGGATTCATAAAATGGTTTGATGAGAGATAAATGGGTTTATCATCATTTATTAATGAAATTGGATGTAAAAGTATCATGGATAATAATATCCCAACTTATGAAATGAAATTTGATATTCATTATATAAGATAAATACTTGAATGAAAATGACGAGAGAGAAATCTGTTAAAGAATTTCGGCATGGTAATGGGTGTACATGGGAGTGATTAATGAGATTAAAAAGGGTATCTAATTATTAAAACATAATTATGGCAGTATGGGGGAAGTTCAAAAATATACCCCATCATTTTTATTTTAAAAATAAAAGGGTATAACAATATAAGGAAACATGAAAAAAACGAGAAAGGATGGAAAGTGAGGATCCCTTACCTGGGTGTGTGATCCCAAAGTCTTGGGAGAAACTTCTTAGGATCTTGGTGGAACCATGGGAGGACTCTAGGGATTTTATAGAATAATGAAGATGATATTTAAAGAGTTTTAGTGAAGAGGAATGAGTTATTGGGTGGGTTTATATAGGAAAGGAGGGGGGGTTTCTTTATTATTTTGGTTCTGGACCCTACACACTAAAATATTCAAAACCACAAACCATCCCATAGTTTTTTCCCATGGTTTCTAGAAAATTAGAGTGGTATAAATTATATTAAAATGATAAGGGATTAATATATTAATATATTTCCCCTGCTTATGGGGAGGTGAGTCACACTTTCAAGGAAATGTTTTTAAAATCATAAAATATTCTATATGTCTTGGAGGATTTAGTAAGGATTTATAAAATAAATAAAATAATACAAATATTATATTATTTTAACGGAAAAAATACATTTTGCTGAAGAAACATTTTATAGAATTTTATAACATCACTATTGGGTCATTATGATGTCATAAAACATATTATATATTTATATGTTATTTAATTTTTACCAAAAAACTCGACTATCTCAAAAAATTACCCAAAAACCACCGTTGAATAATTTCGACATTCAATTCATAAAATAAGATACATTTTCTCTAAATAATTTTATAAATATTTCCCTTTGAAAATAAAAACAAACATTTATTGAAAATTGATGGGTTTTGATAAAAATAGTTTTCAAACCTTTTTAAAAATTAAATTTTACATCATAAAAATTATATACTCATTTATTAATAATAAAATTAATTTGATAAAAATATTTTATTAAAATATTAAAAATTTCAAAAATTCATTAATCCCTTAAAATAAATTCTTTAAAATTACACTTTCTATTTGGTTGTATAAAAATACAAATCTTATCAAACTGATTACCTAATTAGTTATAGATAAGGAAATGATATAATAACTATTTATAAGAATATTTTTTATAATACTATTAATGAAAACCATAGTTTAATATAATAATGTATATATTTCTCAAAAGTACCATTTTTACCTGAAAAAACAATTTACCAAATTCATCATTTTTAAGAAATAATATTTCCATAAAGGAATTGATGTAATAGTACTTTTATTTATAGAAATGGATTACACAATAAGTAATTAATACCTTATTACATAACCCCTTATAGCACCCACACAAGACCTAATAGGTAGGTGTGTGATGGTGATAGACTCTTGGGGCGACTCTGATAACATCGCCAGAGTGGTAATATCTATTTACTTGAAATTACACAAAAGGTGATTCTGTTCAAGATTAACATGTTATATATAATCATGGGATTGGGGAAGAGATATTCCAAGTGACGCTACCTCCCTTTTGAGTTTCGACAAATGTGCTTCGTATGGCCCGAATATACTGGATGAGTCCATTATTTTCTTTGTGGCGAAATGATTTGTTAAAACCTTAAACTTATATTAGTTGTGTGATCACTATTCAACGACTATATTAAAAATGGTAATGATACATGATGGTTATTTAAACCCTATTAAAAATATTACATGTATTTTCTATATCCATAAGACATTAAAATAAGGGGAATTTTATTCATAAATGACCAGGTCATTACAACCTTTCTTGCTTAATAAATTTTAGCCTCAAAATTTACTTTTCCCACACTAAAATAGACATGGGTAACTTTACCTAATCACTTCCTCTGGTTCCCATGTTGCTTTTCATACGTGTGGTTTTTTCTACAACCCCTTAATGAGGGGAATCATCTTATTTCGTAGAACTTTTTCTCTAAGATCTAACATCTTCACCAACTTCTATTCAGAGGAGAGGTCATTATCCAATGGTACGACTTTTAGATTGAGTACACGTTAGGGGTTTTGTATTTACTTCCTCTAGAGTGATACATAGATTACATAATGGACTTGAGACATGTTCGGTGGGAGTGATAGTTGATTGGCTACTGCTTTGATGCGATCAAGGATCTCAAAAGGAACGATGTACCTTAGACTATGATTTACATTATTCCCAAATCTCATCACTCACTTCTATAGAGATATGCTGAGGAAAACCATATCTCCAACCTCAAACTCTAGTTCTCATCAACAATTGTCATTATAGCTCTTCTGTCGAATTTGAGAAGCTTTGGTCTCCATTTCATCAACTATTTCTAGACCTAGAAATTTTCGCTCCCAACTTCATCCTAATATATCGGTGTTCTACACCTCCTTCCATAAAGGGATTCATAAGGATCCATTTGGATTCTTGATTGGAAACTATTGTTGTAAGAGAACTCAAACAGGGGAATATGTTGATCCTATACTCCTTTTAAGTCCATTGAGCATGATATCAATATGTCCTCATGTGTTTGGACAGTCTTCTGAAATTGACCATCATTTTGGGGATGATAAGCCGTACTAAAGTTCAGATTAGTATTCAGAACGTGTGGCAGACTCTTTCAGAACTTAGATGTGAATATTGGATCTTGATCAGATACAATCTATAGTTGTACACCATGCAGCATTACAACTTCTTTGATGTATATCTGTGCCAGTTGATCTAATGAGGAATCCTCTCAAATTTCAATTAAGTTTGTAGTCTTTATAAGATGGTCCACCACAACCCAGATAGCATTGTTTCTTTCAGATGTCTTCAAAAGTACAGTGGCAAAGTCCATGGTGATGTTATCCCATTTCCATGTTTGTATGGGTAATGGTTGCATCATCCCCTTGGACTTCTACCTCCCAACCATCACATACTAACATACCAAGCACTTTGATTTATATTCAGTGATCTGATTATTCTTTTTATCCCACCAATAATACTCTTAAATATCCTGATAAATCTTTATGTTTCTTTGGTGAATAGAGAAATTCAAACTCTGTGCATCGTCCCAAAGTTCTTTATTTTACTCAAGATTTGAGGGAACACATAGTCTTGACCCAAATCTCACAATTCCTTCTTCATTAACATTGAACTCTGAGGATTTTGGTTTTCTTATAGTTTCCACTTTCTTCTAAATTCTCTCATCATCTATTTGACCATCCTTTAACCTTTCCAAAAGAGACAGCTGAGAAATAATTTGCGAAAGTATTGATTATGTTCCCTTATTTATGATTCTCATGTCCATATTCATCAATATATAATGATTGGATCCTTTTCAATTCTCACCAATTATAGAATTACTGAGTCCATTAAACTTAGAGCATCTTCCACATAGTTCACTTTCCCAGGGTGGTAATGGATTGAGTAGTCGTAATCCATGATGAACTCTAACCCTCTTCATTGGTGTATGTTCAATAATTTATGGTTGAATATATATTTGAGACTTTTGTGATCCGTATATATTTCAAAATTTCCCCCAAAGAGATAATGACACCAAATTTTCACCACAAAAATCATAGCTGCCAACTCCAAATCATGCGTGGGATAGTTTTGATCATGAATTTTCAACTTCCTTGAGGCATAGGTGATGACTTTTTCATTCTACATCAACACACAACCCTTTCCCTTCTTCAAAGCATCACTAAAGATTGTGAAAATCTCCCCACTTGTCGGTAGTGTGAGAACAGGGGTAGTGATAAGACTATTCTTCAACATCATGAAGCATTCTTCACATTCATCATTCCAAGAAAACATGACTCCCATACGAGTTATCTTGTTAAGAGGGTTTCAAAATTGAGAAAGGTTTCCCAAAAATTGAGGATAATATCTAACTAAACTCAAGAAGCAATGGATATCCATCACATATAGTGGCCATTACCATTCCTCTATTTCTTTTGTTTCAGAATGATCCACATATATCCCATTGCATATGATGATATACCCCAAGAATTACACTTCCTTCAACCAAAAATCACACGTTTTGTACTTTTCATAGTGCTTCTCCTTTCACAAGGTCTCTAGTACCGTTCTTAGATGCTCACCACGCTCTTCCTTGGTTTTAGAGTATATTACAATATTTTTTATAAATACTACCACAAATTTGTCTAGGTAATCTATAAAGACTCTCTTAATCAATTCCATGAAGATTTCTAGAGCATTAGTGAGTCCGAAAGGCATTACTATGAATTCATAACGCCTGACCTTGTATGAAGAGTAGTCTGGGGGATATCGTTCTTATTCACACTTACTTGGTAATATCCTGACTGTAGATCCAACTTGGAGAAGTATTGTTCTCCACATAGATGATCGAACAAGTCATAAATTTTGGGAAAAGCAAACTTTTTCTTTATCACGATTTTATTGAGCTCACAAAAATCAATGAAAATGTGCATTGAACCCTCCTTCTTCTTGAAGAAAAGGATAGGTGTACCCCATGGTGAATCAATTGGGCGTATAAACCCTTTACCCATATTCTCCTATAGTTGTTTCCTTAGCTCCGTGAGCTCGAAAACAACCATCCTATATAGAGTCTTGGATATTGGCAATGCCTCAGGCATAAGATCAATCGAGAATTCAACATCTATTTTAGGAGGAATACTAGGTAATTTCTTGGGAAACACAACAATGAATTCCCCCACAATAGGCATGTCTATTAGAATGGTTCCTTAGACTCAATCATATGATAAATAAATTTATGGTCATAGGGAAGTACAATCCATGCTTGAGATGATGGTTCTAAAGAAGATTCATCCTCCTCCTTCAAATTGTATAGAATAGGGGGTTGATTCACCATTTGAGAATAGATTTCCCTCTCATTACAATTTATGTTGGATCTAAATAGGTAAATCCAATCCATACCAAGAATTAAATCAAATTTAAATAATGTAAGTATGATGAGGTTTTTTGGGAATTTCAATCCAAAAATTGTGATAGGGGAGGACTTATATACATGGGATGCAATAATTGACCCATTTTACATTATCACTAACATCCATACTTCCATTATTTGTGGTGGTGTTTTTATTGTTCTACTAAACTTTCAGGATTTTGATGAATGTGGATAAATAGAAAAAAAAGTATGCTTTCTATTCTTGAATGAATAACTAGCATACCTATCACCACTTCATTATTGGGGTTCTCTTCAGTTGTAGTGATGGAAAAATATCACCCTTTCTTCTTAGGGGTTGTTGGTTGTCTCCAAAAACCGCTAGATTAGGGAACTGGTTCACAAAGTGCCCTGGTTCTTTTTAGTTGTGGCAATGTTCAATACCTTGAGGATCAAACAGAGTGTTACTTTCCTCTGTCACATCAGCGAGTTTTTCTGGTCCGCAATCATGGGCTTGTTTCCCTTCCTTCCCGCACCTAAAGAATTTCCTTTCCCCCTTTAGGCTATTTCTAGGGTGCTTATTTTCACACCATTGGCATGTGGGATGCTGGAATTTCTTAGCTCTATTGGATTTGTTCATCAGACTGCTATAATTAAAGTTCACTTTTCGCTTATTATGCCTCCTGATACCTATGAGATTCTCTGATCTTCATCTTGACTTTGATGGAACATTAGAAACTATCCTCATTGTTGTAAAAGTTGCAGATCACCATGGATTTCCATAGGCTAGGTTTTATCCCACCAAATAACTGGTCACCATTGCATTTAGGGGTAACAACCAAAGCAGAGGTGTATCGTGCAAGTTTCTTGATGTTTTTATCATACGCCCAAATAGATTCATCATCCCTTTACTTGAGTTTAAGGAAATATCTTTCCATCTTAAGACTGAGGGTGTAGGGAAAATATTTATCAAAAAACATTTTTCAGAAATCCTTCCATCCCATTACCTCGATCTCTTACTCAGGCTTCATATTGTTGATCAATGTCCCCCATCGATCAGCTTCACCCATTATATGATGAGAATCCATAAGAACCTTTTTTTTATTATAAAATTAAAGGTTGGAGAACATCTTCTCAGTTGTGTTGATCCATTATTCGATAATTGAGGGATCAAATGATTCATTTAAAGTAGGAGGCCTTTTTTTCATAAAGATGTCGATGGTGAATTGTTATTTCTTTAGGGGGGTTGGATTTTACTCTTGACCCCTGTTTCTATTCAATACTCTAGTTAAATGAGATAATATCATGAAAAATTTTGTGATTCCTCCTCCCATCAGATTTTCCATCTCATTTGAATAGTTATCACATTGAACTTCTTATCAGTTGTTAGCTCGAGTCCTCCTATTACCGGCCATTGGATAGAAAAAGAAGGAAAATTTGGGGTAAGTATTTTAAACTATTAAACACATAAAGTTTAATCCAATGACAAAAATGGATAATTTATAAATTACATTTATTTCTTTAACTTATGAATTTCTAGGCTTCAATCTATGTTATCCATGATTTATTTCCTAACGTATATTCTTATGGACTTTTTTTACTCCCATAATAATGGTTAAAACTAATGTTATGAATTTTCAAATTCATATCCCCCAAGAGTGTTGAACCAAGAGTGTGGAAAGGCCTGATTTCATGCACCAGTTTCTATTCGAGTGTATCTCAAAGTAGTGTTTTAGGGTTTTACCTCAATATACATGTGTGCCAGAGTCACCTCTACTTGTTCGTATCCAGAAAGGGATGTATTTTCTTGATAAAAAACTTACTGTATACTGACCAAAATTTAGGGACTCTTTTTATATACTTAGACTTAACCCTAAGGATTTCACTAGAGTTTTATAATCATAATCTAAAAAATAACTAAATATATCCTCAAATACCAACTATAACAATCCTAGTTTTTATTACACATTAAAACATGCATTATTACATAAAATTGAACTTAATACAACCCAGAAGATCAATTGTTCTAGTGTATTTGCGGCTTAGGAACATTACATGACCACTTAAGACATAAAATACAACTTATTTATTGGACACTTATTTTACATGACCCCAATATTATTTCGTATATAGCACTGAATGGGACAACCATAAGAAATATATAAGAAAGGGGTTATATATAAAGAACTATAAGGTAGTAAGCATGGAATATCATGAAGAATAAAATTCATATTAGCCAGTAGGAATACCAATGGATCACAAGAGAAACATGAACATAAAGGCATGATATAGTGTGATTAACATAACATGAAAATGTGGCAACAACTTAAAACACTACATCATTAACAAAAAGGAATCAGGTAAACCGCTGTCCCAACATGGTGTAAAAATATCCTAAAATTAATCAGGTAAACCTATATCCAACCATGTCATATTATGATATTAAATATTACTCAATGCATTGGAGCTCTATTAGGGTGCACCGTTCATGGACATTTTAATCTCATGCTTAAGTGTGCCACATAGATCATATAACATGGATTCATTCAACATCATCATTTATTAAAAAATAATGGAATGTGGATTACATATATGAATGTATATAATAAATATATATACGTGTATAAAGGTGAATACCCTTGATATATAAATGGGCACTTTATTCACTATACGATGATTTGGGCATGGAAAATCGCGGTGCAATTTTGGCAGCATAACGCAATCACATGGGGATTCATAAAATGGGTTGATAAGAGAGAAAGGGGTATATAATAACTTAGTCATTAAATGGTATGTAAGTGGATCGTGTATCATAATATCCCCACATATTAAAGGGAATTTGAGATGCATAATATAAGATAAATGCTTGAATGAAAATGGGGGGAGATAAATCTCTTATGGAATTTCAGCATTGTAACAGGTGTACATGGGAGGGATTAATTAGAGTGAAAGGGGAATATTAGCACTAAAACATAATAAGGGATGTATGGGGGAGGTGAATAAACAAACCCCATCATTTTTAATTGAAAAATAAAAGAGTATAACAATATAATGAAACTTGGAGAAAATGAGAAAGGAAGGAAAGTGAGGATCCCTTACTTGGATGTTTGATCCCAAAGGCTTGGGAGAGGCTTATTGAGATTTTGGGGGAATCTTGGGATAACTCTAGGGAGTGGATATCAGAGTGAGGACGAGATTAAAATATTTTTAGTGAAGAGGAATGGGCACTTGGGTGGGTTTATATCAGAATGGTGGGTGAATTCTTTATTATTTTCGTTTTGGACCTTACACACTAAAATATCCAAAACCACAAACCATACCATGGATTTATTCCATGGTTTCATAAAAAGGAAAGTGTTATACATTATTTAAAAAGGTTAAGGGCTGAATATATTAAAATATTTCCCTTTCTTATGTGGAGGTGAGTCACACTTTCAAGGAAATGATTTTATAAACCCAAAATATTCTACCCAAAAATTCGACTATCTTAGAGAATTTTAAAAAATTCACTATTGGATAATTTTGACATTATTATTCCTAAAATTATATTCATCTTATCTAAATAATTTTTTAAAAATGTGAATTGTCACTTTTAAAATAAAAACCGAATTTTATTTAAAATTGGTGGGTTTTGATAAAAAAATTTCAAACATGAATAAAAATTACATTTGACTTCATAAAAATTATATACTTATTTATTATTAATAAAATTAATTTTATAACAATATTTAATTAAAATAATAATTATTTCAAAAAGTCAATAATCCCTTAAAATAAATTATCTAAAATTACACTTTTTATTTTATCATATAAAAAACAACTCTTATCAAACCTTTTACATAATCATTTACAGATAAGGAACTAATATAATCATCATTTATAAGAATTTTTTATAGTGTTATTAATAAAAACCATATTTTAATATAATAATGTATATATTTCTCAAAAGAACAATTTTTACTCGAAAAATAAATTTATCAAATTCATTATGGTTTTAAGAAAGACTATTTCCCTAAAATAATTGATAGAATAAGAATTTTATTTATACATGGTATTATACAATACGTAACAAATATCTTATTAAATAACCACTTATAACACCCAGATAAGACTTAAGGGTAAGGTGTGGGATGTTGATAGACTCTAGGGGTGGCTCGGATAACATCACAAAGGTGGTAATCTATATTATCTTGAACTTCTCCCATAGGCGATTCCATTCAAGATTAACTAGTTGAAATTTTCTTGGGCTTGGTCAAGAGAGAAGCCCAGTGACCCTACCTCCCTTTTGAGCTCCAGAAAATGAGCTTCATACAACCCGAGTATACTAGATGAATCCATCCTGCCCTTTTTTTTGTGTCGAAAGGATTTGTTAAAACCTTATATTTATATCAGTTGTGTGATCAATTTTCAACGACTATATTATATACAGTAATTATAATTAACGATCATTTAAACCCAATAAAGAAAATAGGGAATGTGTTTTCTATATCCGTATGACATTAATATAAAATGTATTTTATTCATAAATGATTGGGTCATTACATAACCGGAGTAGTAGTGTATCTTGAATGTGAAGGAAATTAACCTTGTGCCTTCCTCTTACCATTAATTACCCCCAATACATGTCACATTTCATCACATTCTCATGAAATCACACCTCGCTCGAAGACACTTGGGCTAACACATCACACCTCCCTCGAACAAAGATTGGCCAACACTGCTGGGTAATCACCAACACCAACTTGTATCATCACTCCTGCTAAAGGAATAACAAGTAAAAGGGGGTCTCCAACCATTTGGGTCACAACCATCCAAGATATTGGGGGAAACACTAGAAACCCAGAACCTATGAGCATTGGTAAGGTTATCCAACTCTAGTGGGGAACATATAGAAATAAAATAAAAAACATGACATATAAATATCACAACACTCAACATATGGGATCACATAAACTACACTAGAACACACCATGCCACCACCAATGTAATGCACTTCAACCATCACAATTATCACAACCATAATATGCAGCACACCACCCCACCACCAAACAAGCCACATGACCCCAATTCTAGTTTTAGGATTGACCACCTTAATTATTTATCCATTTTATTTTACATCACACAACCCATTCATTAATTAAATACATTTAATCCTTTTTCCACACATCATATTACACCCCCATTCATAATCATTTACAATATCACAATTTACTCCATTGATAATCGGACAACTAACAAAACCACCACAAAAAAAATCTCCCATATCACCTCAACTGTTTTGACTACCCCACACCTTCCAAACAATATTACCAAAAAAAAAACACATCACACATCCCAATCAAATATCACAACACTACTATTTCACAAAACACCCACACACCACCACTACACATCACCACACACCACCACTACACATCACCATCACACATCATGACCAAATATCATTACCAAAAATCACCACCACATTGCACAGTTCCCCACATCCTATCCAAGCCAGCAGACAAACACATCACAACCCTATGCATCACACATCCCAACCAATCAACTCCATCACTATATGATAGTCCAAAACACATAAGGGGGCATAAAAAAGATAATACACATAAAAAACACATCCCAACTTCTACAATTTATTTAAGTGATTAGATTTCATTACTCATTTATTTAGCATGAGTATAATCACTCAAATCATATTTATATGGGAAACCAATTCATTAGACATATATACATTCTTTATCAATTTATTTAGGGTGTGATCACAAAACAACACAATAAGGGTCTTAAAGAAAATCATCTACAACACAAAAAAGGATTCCAAAAACTTTTATTTTAAGCATCAACAATAGGCATACACAATATCATCAATAGTGTGATTAAATTATAAAAGAATATTAATTCCACCTTACCCATCAATTTTAGTTATTTCAATTTATTATATCATTACCCCAACCCTATCTACCCCCCAAAGGGAAGAAAAATCATTCATATCCCACAAATAGCATGTAAAAAATGTGAGAACAAGGATCCCATACATCAAAGAAGCTTTTATGAGCCACTACCCACCATAGGTTGAATAATAAATGGCATGGGAAACCAAAAATGCATATAGAAGCCTTGGATCACCCTAAATCACACTATAGAGTTATAAAAAACTTATCCAAATGCACACCTAGATAAAAAACACCACCGTAGTAATTCTATGAGGACGAAATTAAGGGAAAAAAATGAAAAAAAGGGAGGATACCTCACCTCAAATTTCCAAAACTCATCCACCAGAACCCAAAGATCTAGGAAAGGGAAGAAGGGATGGATGGTCTCCCAAAGTAACCAAGGGTTCTCCCAAAACCAAGCGAGGAATGGAAAAATTATCAGAAAATTAGCTGATATAATACTTATAAACAACCTGGGTGTCACCTAATTTATGGTTCATATCCCAATTTTTTGATGTAAATCTTACGGGCTCCGCAAAACATAGGACATAAATCCATTTTATAGTGTAAAATCAAAATCAGTGTACGTTTATCTGATTTTAAAGGTGCCTTAGCCATAATTAACTTACACTACGAATACCACTATTATAGTGTAAAATCATTTCACATGGTACTCCTTGCCAAAAAAATTTCATAAACTAGCTCCCACACAAGCCATAAATTGAAAACAAACATCGCAAAGTTCCCTTTTATAGCAGGAAAACCTACTATAGTTCTTATGTAGCTCCATAATGAACCTAACCCTATGAGACCTCCACTAAACACACTCCAGTTAAAAGGCCAACTATGTTATAGGTCAGGAAGGCACAAACCATTAAATAATACCTTTACCTTCATCATCTAGGTATTATATTCAAAGCATTCAAGCTGATGGAAGTTCATTGATTCAAAGATATATTGGTAATTGTGGGTGGATGATTATAGAAACCATGAATTAGGTAACCCTATTATAGTAAAGGGTTACGGGTCCTCAATGTATATAGTAGATTTAGAAACCATTAGGACTGAAGTATCTTCCAATAGGGAACACGTCCTCTAGTCATGGAGTATGTAATCATCTTGATCGATTCAATTTATACATAGTGGGGTTCAATTCCTCCATTATGGGTTTTAAACCTCTTGATTAATGTACTTTCAATTGTTAATGAGTCCCCCATTACTAATATTTCTAATTTATTGTTGGGAAGTGATATTTGTGAGATAATGTCATTTCTTTGGGTTCAACCATATTCAGAGTACTCCAAATTCGTTTTTAGTGTTATGAATTTATAAATAAGATTTGTTTTAATCAATTTACATTTAATTGATGAGTCACAATATATATCCATATGCCTTTTATTGCATTAATGAGTTAGCAATTATCAAGTTCATAGTAACAGAAAAGAAACAATGAAATTACCAGGGAAAAATTCAAACAGGAACTTAAGAAAAGTGGTCTAACCCCCCTTACTAGGGTCTCCATAACCTATAGAAGAACTCTCCAAGAATATTTGTGGTCGATTGATGAACTAAAACATCTCAAAAACCATGATCTTTCCACTAAAACAACCATCCAAGAAATCCGCAAGGTTTGTAATCTTCATTAGACCCCCCAATGTGATCTCCATCTCTATATCATCTCTCTCCCCTTTGCTTTCTCTCAGATTCTTCCCTCCAATATTTCAATCTATATCCTAAGAAAAAAATAGGGACCTTAAACACTTAAAATCAAAGAAAAAAATTAATTGAATATAAATAAATTGCATTAGAACACATGGTCATCTGAGGAGATTTGGGAAGAATCTGTTGTAACAGATCCCCAATAGGTTCCACTGCGTAAGGGTCTTTAAAGGATGCTCCTCATAAATGTCACTAGACATGCTATGAAAGGGTCCTCTCCCATTACGTAAGGGACAATTGACCGCTAAATAATGTTCGAGGCTAATTATGTTAGGGTCCCTCAGCCAAAATCATAGCCACATAATGGTGCAATGGTCCTCACCTAAAGGTAAGCCTCTGATGCTCCAACTCACATAAGGGTGACAACCTACTTATGTAAGGGAAAAATAACATTAATGGTTAAAAAACTAACATAAAGGTAAAAAAATCAATCAAAAGAGTTTTCAAACTAGATATAAGAAAAATAAAATTAAAATAAAGGGGGAACATGTAATAGTATATTATTCACGAAGTGAACAAAAAAATAAAATTTTAATTTGTAACAAAAAACATAGAAAATTTAAAAAATTTCCAACTTATAAAATAAAATATTAAAAACACAGGTCCGAGGTTCTTGCCGAACTATACTAGTCAAACCTATCAATTGGTTCAAATGCTCTTCACTAAAAAAGATTATAAGGTTAAACCTAATTAGCTCAGACTAACCAACCGCCTAGAATATAATATAGTGGTACATGTTTTCTCACACCAAAACATCTATTACAAATAACTATTCATACATGATAAAAAAACAATATAAGAAACAACATAAACCAAAACTGATACATTCATTTACCTGAGCTTCCATGTCACATAAGTACAACAATCTTCTCACATGCCATCAAAGGTTTCGGTCATCCATCATATTCCTATAAGATGCTCTATGAAACTATATAATTACAATATTCCTCAAATAGAGAGAAAAACTAAAAAAACAAAAATGTGAAATTCAAATCATATCATAATTTAAATAGTTCTAAATAAAAGCATTAAAATAAATAAAACATAGTAAGATGATAGGGAAAAAGTCTACACCTAAGAACAAATATCTAAGAAAACCATCCCAAACCACACCATATTTTCCAATTAGGGCCCCTTGTAAATCACATAAAGGGACAATCCTAGGAATGCATAAAAATAAAACCAAGAGAAATACCTAATCTATATTAAGGGCTTTTTGACAGACTCAAAGAATATTAAAACTATAAAGAATGTGGTATATAAGATTGTTCTGGGTAATACTACACCTATATGAATGATCAAGGAAATATCTATTAATGTGGATAGATTTTCCACAATGATAGCAATTAAACTTCTTAAACCGACAACCATTATTATTTTCTTTTATTTTACATTTAGGTTGAGCATTCACACTGAGATAATAAAGACCACACTTTAACTCCCATCCCTCTACCTTTAAACCATGGATTTTAGGATATCTATACTAGAAAAATGATTTTACTTTCTCTAATGTGATGGAATCCATATTATATATTAGAAAATATCTACTAGATGGAATCATTCATCCAATGAATTAAACAAAAAATAATTCTAGTCTTCATCAACAATATTATGATCTACATTTGATGGGTCTTACATCATCTTATCAAAACAATCTAAATGATTCCTCCTAAAATTTCCAGGGACCATTATGAAATTATAAAGATGTATTTTCTTTTATAACCTTCCTAAAAGAGACCCAGTCATGTAAATATTCTCAAGTTCCAACCAGATGTGACTAGAATAATTTTTATGGATCACTTCTTATAGAACCTAGTTACCTATATTAAACAACAATTAGGAATGTAATTTTAATGTAATATTAGGGTCAATATCTTCAAAAAGGTAAAGGTATTTCTTGTAGTAAAGGCAATCTTAATATTTTTCTTAAATTATATAAAAGATTCATCAAGTTAGATATGGACATGAAGATCACGAATTTTAACTATCCATAAATTAAAATCATTCTCTCCATTGAACATCTCAAAGCCTAATCAAGTCTAAGACATATTTAAACTATATGAAACCCTCTCTGATATGACTTTATAGTGGGAGGAAAGCTTTGGTGGAACACAACTCCAAATTGGAGGTAGTGTTTTACAACCCATCCCACAAAAGAAAAAAAAGGATTTGAGACAAAATAATCATATTTATAAATCAAATAAATACAATAAACAAAATCAATGTGATGGTATTAGAATCATGAAAAAACTATGTCAAAAATAATAAAAAAATAATGGAAATAAAGAATGAATGAATTTATGTGGTTTTACCTGCTTTGGTCGTACTCCATGAGTATAACACAAACCAAACCCATTTATTTTTATTAAGACATTAAAACTATGACAAAAAAATAAAAACCAAATATGAATAATTATATGAACACACCACTCTAGAGGAATGACCCACTCACACGTGTAAAGGAAAAATCATGCAATAATGATAGAACCAGGGAAAACCTCAATCATGAATATGAGAAAATAGGCCATAATTTAACATCCTAATATTTCATGGAATTTATATTTTTAGAAAAATCAAATATCATTGATAGTTTAGGTTTCACTAAACACTAATCTTAAATGAATTCCAAAATATTATAATTTTAACATGAAAATTATATCCTAGCTATAAATTGGAAGGAATGAATAGTATTAACTACATTAAGAAGTATAAAATTTTCCAACTCATTTTAAATGTATTAACTAATTCTTTTAGAATATACACTTACTTTATAGTAAATTCATTATATTCTTCAAAAGTATATTTTCTTCAAAAATGGATTTATAGATTTCTACGAATAAATATTATAAATTTTTTTAGAGAATATATAAATTATATTTTATATAAATATTAACATTTTTAAAATAATAATATTAAAATTATCTTATGATTAATGTTTCATAATTTTCTGAAAATTTCAATTTTTCAGGGAATAGTTAAAAATATCGATTTTAATAAAACCATCATTTTGTTTATATTTAAAAGTCATTTTATGATTTTATGTTGGTATAAAAGTAAATTAAGCAATTTTTAGTTATATATAATCTTGTTAATTATATTTAAACAATATTTATACATTATTTTTGTATATGTACATTTTTGGGCTTAGAAACACATATTTCCAAAATATTGTTTCGTATTGGATTTTGACATTTTAATTTTAAATGTAATTTTTAAAATTCATTGTTTCTAATTTTTAAAAATGTATTGTATATTTTGAATCATGAGCTAAATATTAGGTTATATGTTCATTCTCATTTTTAGGTATAAAAAATTTACCATGGTAAAAAATAGATTTACCCCAGTTTTGGTAAAATAATATAGGAGGTTAAAGTTGAAATTTAAAATCATAAAATAATTCAAAAATAGAACATTAAATTTTTTTTGAGTGTTATTTACCTTAATTAATATATACCACATTTATTATCATAAAAATTCATTGGAATTAATTCCACCAAAATGTGGTAGGCTTTAAATACAAAACAATATTTGTATAATCACTTATAACTACCCCTCTTAAAGTATAAATACCACTCCCAACCACGAAATTTCTCCACATAGGACTTATATATATATATATTAAAATTAATAATAAAAAATATCCTCACCACTCTCCCCATGTAAATGTTCTTCTAGTCTCACCCAATTAAAAATTCCAGGTTCCTTAAGGGGCCCTTTAATGTGGTGATATTCAAGAGGTAACTTTTTCAAACAACCTCTCTTAATTTATTTTATTTTTCAACATTATATACACATTATTCATGCATAAAATCATAATAAAACTCATATAATTTATATTCTGTAATTTTATATTTGAAATTTAATATGCTATACCTACCCCTTTTCTTATCTTCTCTGATTCAAAGAAATGAAACTATTGTCCAATTTATGGTAGTTAAACATCTATATAGAAAATGTTTTTTAGTTTTTAATTACCACCTTAAATTATTTTCATAAAAGTATTATTTTAGTTAAATCATATTTTAAAAAGGTAAACCATAAACACTTTCTTGTTATGGAAGTAATATATGTATATAATATTTTAATAATTGAAACTAGTTCATGCTGGTAAGAAAAAACCACCAAAATAAACCAAACATTTATCATTAAGGTTTTTATAAAACAAATCATCCTCATACCAGAAATAAAAATGACATATGAGACCATTTAAACTTATGGATGTTCATTAATACCATTTCATTTCACTTCTGTAGTTTTATTTCCATTAGAAAAGAAAATTCATAATTATACACAAATGGACAGACCATGAAACCATGGAATACATGCACCTAAAACAATGGAAATAATGAAATATTATTAATCATTGGGTGGTAATATTATATAAAAGGATCATATAAGGTTTTATAATATAATTATATTTATTTATTAAATTAATATCATTTTTTAAACATTTATACAGTAAGATAAAGTATGAAAAACTAAAGGGAAGCATGAAGTAAGTGTTTCTTGTCTCACTTTTACTTCCTTGAGATATATTCCTTATTCACCAATTATTTATTTTGGGTTGTGTGTATACTACCATTTTATATATAATATCATTAATCTCATTTTACTCATGGAATTAAATGTTTTATTTGATAATTTTTGATTTTATGGGGCATAAAATTAGACTCATTACAAAGTGATTAGGTATTTCTTAACTTTATTTCAATTAATTAGGTTAAAATTATAATTCATTGATTATTACTTTTTAATATTATGTGTGCGATGTATTTTTATTATTTTATATTTTACTTCCACTTATTTTATGTGGATTTATAGCTAATACACATAATAGATTCATTTTATTTATGCTCACTTCAATGATATGATATTTATAAGGGACTTTATTTTAAAAATTTATATGTTTAAATATTATCTTAAAAATATCCTTTCCTTCTATATCCATGTTTTCTAAATTTATTTTCTGAAAATGATTTTTCTATTCTCTTATGATTTTGTAAATTCATTTTTCCTCATGTTTGATGTTTTACAAAATGGTTTGATATGATTATTTTTGTTGTTTTCTAAATTAGGTTCTTTGTGAAATTTCTGAAAAAATAAGAAAAGAATAATTTTTTTACTTATATAGAATGAGTTGTTTTTTCCACCTTAATGATTACATAATATATTGAATATTTATTTATAATTTTATAATTTTATTTTAAAATAAGATTTCTTATTTTGTAATTGCGTGACATTTAAAAAATAATTTCAAAATAAAAAATTATTTTATTTCCTCAAGAATTATTTTAGTTGATCATTCAAAATTAATTTCCTTCTATGATGACATTATTTGATGTTACATATGGTTTACTAGGGATATTTTTAAAGTACACTATCCGGATTATTTTGTGGTTGGTATATTTCTATGATGGAATGATATTAATGAAACCGATTTCTTTTATACGGGCTATGATTTGATGAATTGTTTACGAAACCCAATTTCTTTTCATGGGTTATGATATGATTTATGTTCTTATGGAACATATATATATATGATTTTAATTATTTGATGGGTGGGAACTATATCTTTATATAATGTATTAGGTAATGATATTATATCTCATGAGATAGAACAGATTGAAGTAGAGAGTGAACATGGTTCACTAAGACATGATTAGAATGGGGATTAAACTCAGTTCAATAATAAAAGATTGTAATAGGAAGTGAAATCAATTCAGTTAGGTAATTTTTCCAATATTATTGTCTTAAGAGTGAACCTTGACTACTATTATGGTTTGGGAGAGTGAAACCACTACACTATGAGGAAAGGGCTGCCACTGGGGATGGTGGTGTGTCCTTCCTCAGAGATATAGTCACCCATATATTTTCTATGCTAAAGTGTATGCCATGATTCCATGTATTAGGCAAATTTTATTCTATTATGTATCATGTTATTTCATTTTTCATGTCCTATAAACTTCTATGATTTATTCCATGACCCATTATTACGATCTTTGATTTGAAGGGTATAATTTTAAAATGTTTTTTTTTCATTTTCTTATGCCCTTATGCGTCTGTTATGATTGATATATCCCTTCTTTACCCATACTGAGAATACAAGATCACCTCTTTATTATGTTTATTTTCCCCATTATATGAGGAAACATATAAATTATGATATTTCAAAATAATAAGTTATGAAGGAATAATCAAAAGATGATGTAGATGTTTTATGAACTAGTTGTTTATGATTCTATGTTTCCAAAGACACTAAACCTAGACAGTTATGATGTGGTTTTGTTATGTTATTTAATGAATATTTTTATATTTATATTTAATATCTATGTATGAAATGTATGAGTCATTATACCGAAACCCATTACTAGGCCTAGCCTCAACATTAGATGAAATATCCAAGAATCATAATAGATGAATGATCTAATAGAGGAACTTGAAAACCACAAGCTCTCCATGGGAATAACACTCTCCAAACCAGCCACATATGGAACTTCAAATCAAAGACACCAATGAGTTATACCTCTTTGGATTGTATCCTTTCCATTCAATTTCCATTGAATTCTACCCTATGATCTTTTGATTTATCTTTTAAGACACAAGAAAGAACCTCATGCACATAAAGTTGACGAAACAAAACCCTCCAACAAACTCTGATGGAATCAATACACTTGGTCAATCAAAGAGATTCAGGAAGAAGTCATGTTAAAAAATATCAAATGGATACTTCTCTGTAAGGGTCCTCAAAGGAATATCCATGTAAAGATCACGTTTTGTGAAATGTAAGTGTTGTCACCCATTTCATAAGGGTAAATAAAAAATATGTAAGCGTCATTCAACCACTATCTAAGTGTCAAAAATGACCATGTAATAGTCCCTAGAGTGAAATTTTAGTCATGTAAGGGTACCATAGAACTCATGTAAAGTTAAACTTCCAATACACTCGATAACGTAAGGGTAACAACCTACTTGAATAGGGGTAAAATAACCTCACAAAAGGGTAAAAATACTTATATAAAGGTGAAAAAATCAAACTAGGCAACTAATAAACCAAATCCAAGTAAAAAAACTAAAATAAGCTCGCGGGGATTTTAATATGAGAACATCCATGGAATCCAAAAATAATAAAAAACAATATTTTAATTTTAGGAAAAAATCATAATAAATTTATGAAATCCCCACCTTAAAAAATAAAATATAGAAACCACATCATTGGTGTTCTTGAAGGCCTATTCTAGCCTAAAATATATTTTGGTTTGGTTAGTATTCACTATGAAAAAACCCTAATGTCATATATAGTTATCCCAAACTTACCAACTAACATTCATATACCACAATGGCATATCTATGCCCAACCCAACATATCTATTGCTAAAAACTTCTAAAACATGCTCAGAAAAACAATTAATCTAAAAACAACATTAATGAGAACTCATTAATTTATTTTTCCAAGATTACACATCACATACCTATAAAAAGATAAAAACATGCCATTAGAGGTCTCGTTTATCACCCTTGAACCTTTAAGACACCCAAAGAAACTAGGCGAGTACCCATTTCCTCAAACAGAAAAGAAAACATGAAAAAAACAATGTTATGTATAATCCATCTCAAAAGTGAAAAAAATTATAAATTAATTTAGTAAAAGTAATGTAACACATAAATTAGAAAAATAAGTTGTTGGGGGAAAATTATCTACCTAATCCCAAACATAGTAGAAAATTATTCCTAATGAAACCCTCTCTTCCAATTGAGGGCCCTATAAATCACATATAGAGCTGGTTCTAGAAACACAGAAGAAATACAACATAGAGTTACACCTACTATATTCGAAGGGATGATATACAAACTCATATAACCAAAAAACTATAAAAAACGAGATATTAAAATTTATTTTGGGTCATATTATCCCTTTAAAGATCTTTAGGGAAGTATCTCTTAATGGGGCAATATTTTCTACACTAATAGAACATAAAACTCATAAACTGAATACTATCATTCTATTCTTTTCTTTTACATTGAGGTTGACACTTGAATGTGAGAAAATATGTCCCATAATTCACTTCACTTCCTTTGTACTTCAATCCATGGATTTGAATACCCATAGAAAAGAAAAATGGATTTACATCCACTAAAATGATATAATTACAATGGTACATCATAGAATCTATAACCTAATTGACTGATTCACCCAAAGAATTCACTAATAATTATGTCAGTACCTCATCAATAATATAATCATCTAGGTTATCTAGGTCTGGAACTAACTTATTAAAACTATCTAAATAGGTTTTCATAGAAGTGTGAAAGGCCATTTTGAAATTATAAAGATGCATTTTATTTTGTAACCTTTTTTAAAAAGACATAGTTGTGTAAAGAGAATCATGCTTCAACCAAATTAAATCGATAAAAGTTTCATGGAACACTTCTTGGAAGTCCTTATTACCTATGTTCAATAACAATAGGTAATGAACATTATCTAAAATACTAGATTCAATATCCTCAAAAGTGGTCAAGGTCTCTCCCGTAGCATAGAAAATGGTAGTCTTCCTCTTAGCTCCTACCAAAGCTTCATCATATCCATTGTGGACAAGAGAAACATATATTTTAACTCTCAAAAAATTTAAATCACTATCTTAATTAAAAGTAATAACCCCTAATCTATTTTAATGTATCATTATACTTGATGAAACCAGCTTTGATACCACTTGTTAGTGGGAAAATAACCATGGTGACACTGTAACCTAAGGTATGAGGTTGTGTCGCACAACCCTACACATGAAAAGAGAATAAAAATAATGGAAGGAAAAATAAATACCATTGAAAAATAAAATAAATATAATAAATAGAGGCAATTTTATAATTTCAAAATCACGCAACAAACTATAGTGGGATTAATAAAAAAAATAAAGGAAAGGAAGAATACATAAATTTACATGGTTCAGGACCCTTTGATCTTGCTCTATTACAAGAAAACTAATAACAACCCCTTTATTATTATGAATAAATAACCAATAGAAAATAAAAGAAGAAAAAAATGAACCCCAAAAGAATGGACCAGTCTCACAAACATTGGAACAAACAAAGAACAATAAAAAAAATTAAAAAAGCACCAATATGGAAAATAAGAATGTATGATAGAAACCCATTACTAGGGTAATAATAACCTATTAAAGAACAATCCATGAATCATTGTATTCAATTGATACACCAAAAGAACTAAAAAATGAGTTATCCACCAGAACAACACCCCTCAAACCAACTGTGTATGATATCTAAAATTAAAGCCACTAATGAGCTCTCCTTCTTTGGATAATCTTCTCCTGATTTGATTTTTTTGGATTCTTCCATATGAGATGTAGATCTATATCTTAAGAAACAACTAGGGACCTCAGGAATTTAAAATTAAAGTAAAAAATCCCTCAAACTGACATCAATGACATCTGAGCACATGGTTAGTTGAGGAGATTCAAGAAGAAGTTATTATAACAAACCGCAAACAACAGTTGATGTGTAAGGGTATTCAAAGGATTCTCTGCATAAAGTTCATCCAATGCACTATTTAAGGTTTCTCTCCTATTGAGTATGGGTAATCCATAAATATATAAGGGTTAGTTGGCAACTACACAAGGGTCACTACTAGCTATGTGAGGGTCCATCGACAAAAATTCAAGTCGTGTAAGGTTGTCGCGGTCCTCGCATAAACGTAAGCCTACAACACTCCATCTCACTTAAGGGTAAAAACCTACTTACATAAGGGTAAAATAATCTCATGAAAGTATAAATCAAAACATACATAAAAGTAAATAAATCATGTTAGAAAATTTCAATACCAAATACGGAAAAATAAAACATAAATTAAATAGAAAAACATATAATAAGAAATTATTAATAGAATTTAAAAATAAAAAAACATAACATTATTATTTTTAACAAAAAAACATGCCAAATTTAATATTTATATTTGAATTTTATTAGGTAATCTCCATTAATTTTGTCTTGAAAATTAAAATTCATTTAAAAAATTGAACATAGAGAAAAAATATGATATAATGGTCAAATATGTTTGTTCATAAATGAAGTTGTCTTTTTTTTGAAACATTTGTGATCCAGGATTACACTGACTAATAAATGTTATGTAACGATAAAATATGTCGGTGCAGTTTATGTATGTGTATATGCATAAGTAAAAAAAATTTATAATATATATATATACATAAATTATTGATATCGGATATGTATCATTATTAAAAAACAAAAGCCCCACACTATTTTTTAGTTTATTGCCACTCCCAGAAATTTGGTGGGTCAAATCTATTATTCTTTCAAGTTGAACATGTTTATAGGGGTACCAATCAAAGGGGACAACATGCCATCTCATGAAATGGTCCAAAATGGATCACAATTTCAAGTATTATAATTTGTTTAGTAATCCCAATAAGCCTATCAATTATAGAAATTAATATAAAACATGAAGTTATTCACATCTTCATTTTATTTTAAATTTAATGAAAATGTGTATAGAATTAGTGGAAAAAAATCATTGAAAATAATATGCAATTATATTTGTGTCTTAATTTAATTAGGGATAGCAATGGATCAGTACCCAAAATCCATTTAAAACATGAACCCCATTTAAATACCCATTTATATAAATTATTTAAAATTTTTATAATATTTTTTATAGTAAAACCCATTCATACCAAAAACCCATATATATTATTTATTTATGTTTTTATTAAAAAAATAATTTATATTATATTTTTGTTTCAGGTACCCTATTAGCGGTACCCAAAACCGACCTAATTAATAATATTATAATATGTTTTAAGCCCAAACCTAATTAAGTATTGATGAAAATGTACCTATACTTAGTTTTTATAGGTTGGTTGGTGTTATGTACCAAATTATCAAGTACCCATTACAATCCATATCTTTAATATATTTATATCTATTTATTTAAATCGAATGAATTAATTTATCTCCAACGTATATTAAATCATAATTTATTCACCAATTTTTCTCATACTGAGTTTTTATAATCATTAATCATATATATGACATCTTCTAGACTAAACAACTTTTATTAGAAAAATTTTTATTTTAAACACATGTTTTCTTTATAAATAAATGGTTTCTAGATTCTATGAATAGTGTGACCACATCTTCTATTGGTTTCATCCTATTTGCATAAGATTTTTTTATTCCCCATACTTTATAGTGCAATGAAATTGATTAATTTTAAAAATTTATATCGTTCAACACATTTTTCATAAATATCATTAATGTAATATTTTTAAGAATAATTATCTTATTTGATTTATTTATGATGAAAAATATCAAACTTGAAATGTCATGTGTTTCCAAATAAATGGAAATTTAATTTCATCTTCTTATATTGATGTATACATTTTATAGGGTGATTAAGATGAAAATGAGTTCCTTGAGGGTACTTGGATGGGATAACTCCATCTAAAGAGACCTGAAATATGATAATAAAAGGCTTTATTAAATGATTTTTATGTGTTCTTTAGATATGTTTCGAGTTTCGGTACATATGAGAAAATTTTTCAGGAGAAAATGGAGATAAAAGGTTTTTAAATTTTTTTACCCTAATAGCCTGGATTAATTATTCAATTGCATAAGTCTATATTATCAATGGGATTAGAGAACAATAACCAATTTAGACCTGGGGTCATTTTTTGTTTTCAGTTTCGATCATGAATTATAAAGCTTAAGGATAGATTTATGAATTGTTTTGTGAGAGATTGTATGTTTTTAAGAAGTTTGTAGATTTGAGTGATATTATAAATTTGTTTCATAATTAGCGAAAGGTTGTAGATGAAATTGGGTACTTGGTGGAAGCTCACTGGGTGCCCAGCGGAAACTCATAGGTACCTAACAAGATATCCATAGGGTGTTAGCTAGACCACCAGGTATCTAGTGGTGGTGTACTACATACCTGGTATCCCTGGTCTTTTTTTCAATTAAATTAAAATTATTTTTTTAAGTTAAAACATATCTCACCCCACCCTCATCTTTACTTGGTGACCAACCTATATGCCTTACTACCACCATATTGTCTTATCCTTCTTATTCCATCTCCTCTAATCATGTCTAATTTAAGTCTTGTTTTAAGGAATAACCTCCTAAAAACACGTCTAAGACCTCTCTTACTTCCTCTCATTATATCTCTTGTTATTTATTATTAGTATGTCACAAATACATAATTTTAGGTTTTTTTTCTACTTTCCATATTCTAGAGGATTGGGGATCCATCAACTAGATATAACAAACATAAATACTATTGATTACCTATGGTAGGCTATCCTTTGAATTTTCCCTAGGTTTATGTGTTTTCATGGACAATGTAGTGATGAGCTAGTGTTATAACAAACCATATCTCTATAAAACATTAAATAATTATTTATTTTTTAAAGATGCATATAATATAATCCAAAATGATAGAAATAACTAGTGTCATTCATTAATTAGATACATTTTACAATAACTTTGAATAGAAGTACAACAAAATTATATTAAAGACACTATAACACGCCCTTAAAATCCCTTAATATTCTAAAACTACATGGGATAACCTGATGACGTATATAAAGAAGGAGTAAGCTATAAATCCTAGTAAAAGAATAATTAAAGCATAAGATAATGAAATCAATGCATGTGAGTTCTGAGGAATATCAAGGTGACATAAAAGGATGAGAATGAGAAATATGAACATCTAAGCATGATATAAGAGAATAACTTAAAGTCAATATAATAATGTGGCAGAAACATAAAACATGACATCATAAGAAAAAGTCAAGGCTAACTTCCAAAAAAACATAACATATTGTGCTCAGAAAAATCACCCGTACACCATACATGGTGTATCATGAGATTAAAATATTAAAAAAATGTATTAGAGGACAATATAAATTCAGTACCACCCTTTAAATTCATATCATGTACATGTACTTGGGTTCCTCATCGACTATACAACATAAGAATGTATTCCATAAATTTTAATCCCACAATTAAGGATTTTGGGTTTCATATGTGGAATTCCACAATCAATGAAGGATAGTTATATCTAGTTGAATTCTTTTGATTATATATGGTTATAGTATTCATGATACAAAAGTTTATCTTGGAAAATCCCCGGACAATTTCATCACCATAATGAGTTTGCATGAAGGTTCAAGGAATGGTTTAATGAGATTGAAATCTGGTCTCTCATTACCTAGGAATCCCAAGGATAGTAAAGGGATGTGTAAAAAGACATTATAACATGAATAATGAAAAATAAAAAGTCTTTGTAAAAATATTGTACTTGAAATAAAAAGGAATATCTGAGGATCCCTTAAACTGAGAGTGCACTAATTAATGCTTGAGATGGTATTATTAAGAGATTGAAAACACCTTGATATAGATTTATATATGGATATGGATAGGGAGAATAACTTCATGATCAATGGATTTCGAGTGAAGAGGAGCGAGAGTTGGGGGGTATTTATTGAAAAAAGAGGATAATTCATTATTAATTTCTAATATGAGGTTTTTATACTCTATATAATAAAATAATAAAAACCACAAACTATCCCATGGTTTCTATATGTTTTTTATACCAAGGAGGAGTGATTTTTTATATTTTATATGGCAAGGAAACTAAAATATTAAAATAATACCATTGGTTATGTGGAAGTGAGTCATGTTCATAAATAATTGATTTCAAAACCTTAAAATATATTGTATGTTTTAAAGGATTCATTAATGGTTTATAAATGTAATTAAATAACTTCAAAAACACATTATTCTAAAAGATAAAAATATTATTTATTGTTAATTACATTTATAGTGGTTATTATATCATTTTTTACTATTTTGAACTCATAATATATACCATATAATTATAGTGTATTTAATTTTTTCCCAAAAATTTTCATTTCTATGAAAATTATGAAAATTTCACCATTATAAAATTTTCACTCTAATTTTTAAAATAATATTTATTTTATCAAGGTAGTTATCTAAATAATAGAATCTATAATAAAATAAAAATTATTATTTATTGGAAAATTTATTTTTTACCAAAATAATATCTTTCTAACCTTATAAACATTACATTGGAATTCATTAAACTATAATATCATTTAAATATAAACGAATGTTTTTTAAGAAGAGTATTTTATGAAAATAATATTTATTTTAAAAATTATTGAATTTATCAAAAAGAGTGTTTTAATTGAAACTGTATCTTTTTGAAAAATATAATTTTGATTTCATCATATAGAAATATAATTTTTATCATAGAATTATATAATAGTTTTTAATGTAATAATAAAAGGGATATCCTAGTGATTCTATCTCCCCCAGAAGTTCTGATAAATGTTCTTTATAAAGCATGATCCTGCTAGTTAAGGCCATCACTTCTTCCACCAAAGTTACTTAGACTTTATCATAACACTTAATATATAATAATCTTAATATTAAATTTATAAATACTATAATATAAAAGGTTGTGATTCTCAATTTTCATTTAAATCTGATAGGTTATATTTTATAACAGTCCAAAATAACCAAAGGAGTGATTTTCTTTTCTATAATAATATTACTAAATAATGAATTCATTTATTTAAAATAAAATATCATTTATATATATTGGGGTTGTTACATTATTTTACCACTACTACAAGAAAATACTTTAATATCACTAGAGTAGGCCTTCAATAACATTAAAAAAGTGCTAATTATTTTATCATGGTTAAAGGCACGAAGCTTTTATTAGCACAAAAAAAGCACTATTAAATAAACCGTTGATAAATGGTATATAAATTTTTTTTAATGCCCACATATTCCCCTTAATTAGTGCTTCCCACCCCCACCCATTTATTAGTGCTTCCCACCCCCTTTATCATAACTTTATATAATTCAACCCTCCTATGTGTGCCCCTACTTATAGAGATTTTTGAATCATAGACCTCCAACAAATACATCAAAGCCTTTTCTACTCCCCTATACTGTTTTGTTTCACATTTTATAATATGTCTATATATTTAAATATTTTTATTAAATTTTTATCCATATATTTATATATATGTTTATATATTAATAAATATATTTTATATGTAAATATGTTTTATTAATTATTTATAAATTTAATTTTTTATTTGTGAATATATAAAAAATATGTATATATTGTTATATATTTGATTATAAAAAACACTATATTTTGGAAAATGATAAAATTTAAAAACCATAATATCAATATGAATGTAATACTTATGAATAAACTCTGTCCCCACCAAAAAGGAAAAAATATCCCCATAAACGATCCTAAAAATCCAACGAATGTTAAAATATTAGGGTATGTCGATTAAAAACTCGATTTTGGAGAGACTATGGGCCTTTTTTCCTTAGAAAATACGAAAAAGTTTTACTCGTGTCATTAAGGGCATAAAGATCATCGTAGGCTTCAATTTTTTATGTGGTAGAGCCCAAACGGACACCCGAATCAAAAGTTATGACCGTTTGAAGTTCAATTTTCATTTTCAAATTATTTTAGATCTTTTATTAATTGTTTTGATTTTTTATCTTAAAATTGATTTTAAATTACTATTACTTAGTAATAAAAGTATAATTATTAATTATAAATATTTGTTTAATTATTTTATATAATATTTCCACTAAATGTCTTATATTTTAAGTGTAAATGCCAATTTACCATATCAAAAACATATTTCAAAAAATATATATTATATTTACATTAATATTTATATATTTATATATTTATATATATTTTTAATGAAATATTGTTTTTTGAAGTATATTTTTATCATCACTTGTAAAAAATCACAGATAGGGGGGGTCGTTATATACGTTTCTAAAAAAGCGATGATAAATACCCACCCTTTATGAGCACTTTTTTACAAGTGATGATAAAAGACCCCATTTATCTGCGATTTTAAAAAAGTGATGATAAAGTCCCCCTTTAGCAGTGTGAAAAAAGTTCTATTAAATACCCTCTTTAATAATTTTTTTTAGTGATGGCAAAGGGGGGTTTTTTCAAAGAATTTTTATCTAGTGAGGTTAAATAATTAGTGCTCGATAAACCTTGTTTTGTAGTAGTGTAACATTCAAAAATGCCACTCATGGAATTTAATTTCATACAAAAAAAATAGATGAGGGTACTTATGGTTCATTTCCTCTTTGGGTTCCCATGTATCCTCCACAAAGTTTTGGTTCTTCCATAACACATTGACCATTTTAGTTGTCCTGTTTTGTAGAAATTTTTCTCTATGACCGAAGATCTTCACTGAATGATCCTTGTATGAAAGATAATTATCTAAAGGTACTGCCTCTTGATTCAGTGCATTTGAGGGGTCTATTATGTACTTCCCTAATAGGTATACATGGAACACATCATTTACTGGAGATAGGTTTGGTTGGAGTTATAGTCAATAAGATATATCTTTAATGCAATCAAACATCTCAAAGGGTATGTTGTATCTAGGAATAAGATTTCCCTTGTTAGCATACCTCATGAATTTATTCTACTTTGATTATGATGGAACACTTTATCTTCAACCTCAAACTCTACATCAGGCTGATGATTGTCTGCATAGATTTTCTGTAATCTTTGGTTAGATTTCATATAAACCTAAATGGTTTAAAAATTTTATACCATCTCTTAGATAAAGTCTAGTCCTATTAAACTTTCTCTCTAAAGTTATACCATCACATTGGAGTCTGTCACCTCTTCCCATATAGAGCCTCACAAGGTGAAATTTGAAAGTTAGAATCAAAAATGTTGCTATATGAGAACTCCACTAGGGGAAGGCACTGATATCAATATCCTTTTATATCCATCAAACATGATTATAGAATATACTATTGAGTATTAGTGGTCCTATATGAATTTCCATATATTTGATGGTGATAACAAGTGATGAGGATCGACTCTATATCCAATGCTTTCTAAAGGCTTCTCCAAACTATCAAGGTGATCATTATATTTTTATCATATTTAATAGGGAGTGGTACTTATGCAATATTACCACTCCCCTTATATATATCCTAGTGATTTGGTTAAGATATAAATCTTATATGATAATAATGAAACATGATAACTTTGATTAGTTGTTGAGTACCACCCAAATGGTGTTATAACCTTTATATTTCATTAGGCATCCTATGATGAAATCAATCAGAATCATTTCCCATTTTCATACAGGTATGGGAAATGGTTTTATCATACCCATTGCATTATTACATTCAGCCTTGACTTTTTGGTAGACCAAGCATCGAGATAAGAATTATGCAATCTCACTTTTCATATCATCCCACTTTATTTTCTTTTTTAGTTCTCTATACATATTAGTTCGTCTTGGATAAATATAGAAGGAATAGTTCTGTGCATCATCTGAAAGTTATCTATTCAGTTATGGTTTTTATGGGATGCATATTTGGGTTCCTAACATTAATACTCCATATTAAAAAAGATTAACTTCAGAATATTTACTACTTTTATTGTATCTCCTAATTATATTTTTTTCCTACTTAATCCTCTCAATAATGGAGAGTTGAGCAGTTATTTTAGAAAGGTAGGATGAAGTCCCTTTAATGATTCCCATGACTATATTTTTCATGTACTTGATGATTAAATCCCTTTCAATCCTCATCATGGATATGGTACTAGGTTATTTTATACTCATATAATCTTCCACTTTTTTCACCCTCCTCAAATGGTAATGGATAGAATAATTATAATTTTTGATCAACCCTAACAACCTTTATTGGTGCATATTTATTTCCTTTTATGTGAATATATACTTTTGGATTTTATTTTTGGTATTTATATAACACTACCCTCTATAGAGATAATGTCACCAATTTTCCACTGAAAGAAAACCACAGATCAAATTCTAAATTATGTGTTAGGTATTTTTTCTCAAGGATATTTATTTGATGGGTTGCATATACTTTTATTTTTTCACATTTCATTAGTACACAACCCAAGCACTTTTTGGATTCATCGTTGTAGATGAAAAATCCTTCCCACTTGGTAGGAAATGTGAGAATATCTGCAGTGATTAGAATCTTATTTAACTCTTTAAATATCTTTTTACATTTATCAATACATAAATACATCTCTAATGTTGGTCTGTGTAGCACCCCAAGTTCTTAGGAATTATTTTTTATCGAATAAATTAAATTTATTTTATGGATTTAATTACACACAACACTATCTTAGCTTGCGTTCCACACAACACTGAGTTTTTAAAAAACCATGATATATTATTAATTGAGTCATTTAAAAATGTCCATTATAACCTCATTATTAAACATAGTGATATTAATATTAATAAATATGTTTTTAATATTAAGTATAATGGTTTCATATGAGGAAATCATTTTGATATTAAAATAAATAATTTCAAGTAATGTTTATTTTTAAAAAAAATACTATTTCCTCAAAAAATATTTTTATGTATTTTTGTAAAGAATAGTAAAATTAATTTTTATCAATTTTAGAAAATTAATTTGATAAAATAATTTTTTTGAATTAAAAATTTGAAAATTATCATCAGGTGATTGTCGAGGGTTTTTTCTGAAAAGTTTATTTTTTTGATGAATAGTGAAAAATAATGAATTTTAATTAAAAATAACATTTTCATCTAATTTATAAATAAACTTAAATTATATTTTAAATTGGTTTTAAATTATAATTTGTCAAATTATCCATCTATTAATCCAATTTAGTCATTTGAAATCAATTTAATTTTAAAATTGTATATATAAACATTGTAAACTTTTGATCATTTTTACTTTAAAACCCTGCTTTCTCATCATGTCTGAAGGATTAATTTAAATTAAGTTTTTCTACTTCTATGATTGGAATTTGAAAAAATGTAATCCATATTCGTATCCCTAGTAATTTATAATTTATATTCAGTTCAGATTATTATTTATACCAAAATGAATAGTTAACGTATTAAAAATTAATTACCATAGTTAAGGTGAAAATAGATTTATCGGGGGGTTAAATTAGAATCATAAGAGTAAAAATGACCTAAAATATTATATTTATTTTATTAAAATAATTTATTTGAATATTTAAAATCAATTTATCTAAAATATAAAAAATTTATTTCTACTTTCTAATTAATATGACTCATATAATAATTTGAGTAACAAAAAATATACAAAAAATAATAATTTTATTACTTTTAATATATATAATGCCTTGGGATAGGGATAAAAAATATATTTTTGGTTCTATATATCCTTTTGAAATATAAATTATTTTTTATTATTATAATTTATATTATTTTTTTGAGACGATATAATTACTTTAAATGATTCCGAAATGCCAACTTAGTAATTATTTAATTAATAATTAAATAAATTAAGTGATACTAAAAATATTAAAAGTGATGTAAATTTAATGAATTACTGTGTTCCATTAATTTTTATATGAATATTTTATGATAAAATGTTTGAAAATAATAGAATTTAAATCCAACATTATCTTGATATTTCTAAAATTGAAATTAAATGAATAATGTTAAAATAGACATTAATGTTATTTAAAAATAAATGATATTTTATTTAATCCTTTAAAATTAATAAAAAAACATCTATTATTCCAAGTGATTTTTAAATATTAATAAATACAATCTATGGAACATTCAAGGACTAATTGTTCAATTATAACGACTATAATGACCAGTAACAGTAAAAACTCAGTTAACGCGGTAAAAATTAAAGTGGGGTTTTTTGCACGCATTTATGTTAAAATTAATTTCCAACAAAAAAATGATTTATATTTTATAAATTATATCTCATATTTAGAATAACTTTTTTCAAAATTGTTAATAATATTTTTTCTAATTTAATATTAAGGGGAAAAAATTAATAGGTTAGAAAACTAGTAACCATAGTGAAAAAACAAAATGATAGAAATAAGAACACATAGATGTTAAGGAATGAAATATTAAACAAAGTATTTAATTGTGTGGTGGATGTATTTCTAGACCATATCATATCCAAAAACCTTTAATTATAATTTTTTGATCCACTTGAGGTAAGATTTACCTCCCAATTGTGAATACTTTTGAGTATTTACAAGAATACCATTGCTCAACTATAAAAGGGCTCTAACTCTCCAAGCTTCTTCACACCTCTCAATACATTTTAATAGAATAATATCTTACCAAATAATTTCCCAAATTTCCTATCCTAATTATCTAATCCCTTTCTTGAACAAAAAACCAACCAATCAATGATTTAGTGCAAACCTAAGGAGGATACCCAAAGAAGAGGTAACATTAATCAATGAGCATTTTTGTTTTATTTATTTCTAAACCCATTATATTATTATTATACCAAGATTATATAATATCCAAAATATCTTAAATATGTTATATTTTTCATGTTAAGGGTATGATCTAAAACTGCACACACTTCAATAAAATGGGTTATGAAATCATTGTTTGTTTGTAGGGTAGACTACTGCTTCGTGAACCACAATTTATTATTTTTCCATTACAACCATTAAAGTCTAGGAATAATGATGGATTTATTTTTTATATAATAAATATATGGTATTTATTATGTTATTAATTTTCCTTAATTATTATATCACACATACCATCATGCTTTCCATTTTGAGGGAATACGATACCGTCGCTCGTGTGTATAACAGACTACTGCCTCACGAAGTGATGTGATTCATTCATGATTTTAATGGAATGTATTAAGGATTATTTTAATAAGAATATGGGATATATATAACATAAAAATTATTCTGTATTGATAATATATGTCATTTAATTTTCTTTCATTCAACCCAATGAGAAAATGAAAAACATCATTTTTGGTACATATAACATACCGTCTCAATAAAATATGTATTCTATTTCCTGTTACTAAATTTTATGGATTAATATAAAAACATAAATTCTGGATATATATGATATTTATGTCATGGTTAATATTTTTGGAGATTATGAAACTATTTTCAATGTAAAGAGAGAAAAATATATTATAAATCAAAACTTATATGAAAAACAAATCGGTTATTACATGAAATGTAACTTTAACCTAAGATTATTAATAAAAGGATAATAAAATGTAACAATAAAATCATATATGTTATGATATATATGAATATGGTACTTCAATATATGTATAATAAAATTATATTTATTATACAGGAGTTTTGAACATGTGTGACAGAAGTCAAGACTTGAGGTATGAGATTCTCGTCTCACTCGTTACTTCTGTGAGATGCATTCCATGATCACCATCTATTCACTCTATGTGTTGTATATAATGACCATGAATGTTTCCTATAATTATTCTAAATATTTTTTTATTTAAATTTTTATTTTATGATCTCCCTTTCTCGGAGTTTACATTTCAAGAGAAACTAAATCGGTAAGTGATTCTGTTACGATTTTTCTTCTTTGAGACATATGTTATGTTATACACCTATATTATTTAAAATGGGGTATAAACAGACCCTTTGACATGTAATATCATGAATTTATTTGTCATAAATTTATTTTAAGTATCATTTTATTTCATTCCTTCATGGTTCTTATGATTCGATGTTAACCAAGTGATTAAAATTTTATGTTACAATCTCATCAATTATCGAGATTGTTTATGATTAAGTATCCAATGTATAAATATCATCATACAACTATCAATAATGGTAATTTATTTTATTATATTCTAGTGATTCATGATATCTTCCAGTAATCATAATTTTTATTGAATCTTGGGAACTTAATATAATTAAGAATATTTTTAAGAAAGTATAACTTTATTTCTCTCTTCGGTCAGAAATCTATTCTCTTCAAAAGTATTATAAAAACTTTTTGAAAAATGATTTGAAAAAATATCATAGGATCATTTTCAAGGATTTTTTTAAAATTTTTTTATGTTTTATAATGTTTTTACAATCATAAAGTATCCTTTCCTTATTAAATTGTACAAATGATTGATTAAAATCCTTATCCATCTAAGATGACACCAGCTAAAGTTACCTATGATTTACTAGGGATATGATCCAATGATAACATTCATAGTATTTCACTTAATGGTTTCTATTTATCAATATATGTTTTTTATAAAACATATATCTCTTCATGGGTTATATCATGATAAAATTATTTTGAACCTCACTTTTTTTCATGGGTTATGTTATGATGATGTGATTATGAATCTGATCTATTTTCTATAGGTTGTGATAAAATTAAATATTTATGAAACTCATTTCATTTCATAGTTTATGATATTATGAATGTTTTATACTGTTTTTAGCACACATAAATATTAATTTTCATTATTATATGTGTGGGACCTATATCTACCTCCAATTCATTAGATAAAGTTAAATTCTCTTTGAGCATAGAGGGTACATTGGTGGTCGGACCAATCCTGAAAAGTATGGTACATAGGTGATCAAACAAAGACAAAAAAGGAGGCTAAATAGGTGGTCACCTAAAACCCTATAAAGATGGTACATGGGTGGTAATACGATGCCCAAAAAGGAGGTTAAGAAGGTTGTTATCCCAAAAACAAAGTAGGTACATGGGAAGTTAGTAAAATCCTAAAATGTTATGAATTTATATATAGGTATCCTTGATATAATAATTTCTATTCTTATATGTGTTCCAAAAATATATGTTTTATTCCATTGTAATTCCCTCATGGATCATGTTCTTGATCTCTTTATGATTCATTTCATATAAACTTCCAATCTTTATGCTATGACATAGATTTATGATCTATGGCTTGTTTGGTAAGAAATTTATAAGTTTGGTTCATTATAACATACCCTTATGATTATCTTATGATTTCATGTGTTCATAGTTATATATATCTTATGTTTACCATTAATAATTATTTGAGCTCCCCCTTTCTTATGTTTCCTTTACCTAGGTTATGAAGAATGTTTTTATATAGATAATGCCTATGAATAATACTAAATGAGAAGATCATTGTGGGAAATATTGAAGATATTTCACCATATTGGAAGACTGTTTTCGTGTTTCTGATGGTGCTAAAATATTATATTTCTCATGTGTGTGTGTGTGAAATGTAATGAATATTCATCTAAAAATATGTAATTTAAATTTATGAGAAGCCCGAGTCACTATAGTTGGTATCATAGGAAAGGATTAGTTAACCTTTTGAAAACAAGATGAGAAAACATTAGGGAGATCACTAAGGATATTAAATAGGATATTTCTAGCGATGACTCTAAATACAATTCAAAGTATGAGTTAAAATATAAGAAAATGTCCTATCATTTTTGTAAAGGATAAAGTGAGTGGTTTCTAAAAAATTAAATCCATCTCTAGGTAATATAGGTGGTTGTGACTTTAATTTAGATTTACCTAGGGGTAATATCCCTTAAAACACTGTATTGGGATAGACTCGATTGTGAACTTGTACATGAAAAAATGCCTTGTTGTATACCTATTTTGACACTCCTGGGGGATATGATTTGAAAATTTATAAACTCTTTATGAATGATCATGAAAGATTTAAATATATGATGACAATTAATGACTAAAGATATCGTATATTAAATAAGGTGTTGTGATTTAGACTTCACATAACTAAATTTTCATAATTGTATGTTTCCCACCTAGGATTATTGTTTCTCATACTATGATTTTAGTTTTAGTCGGTGGATAGAGCTTGAGGGAACCATGATAATGTTGAGTGCAGAAAATTGTTTTATAATGAGTAGTCAAAATAGATAATGGATGGACTGAAGGACATTGTGATGATGCCTAATAAGTTCTCATGGTACCTGATTAAAAATTTATACCTTAAAAAACTCTTATACTCACCAAATAAGATAAGGAAAGAGTTATATGAGAGTTCATGTAGTGGAGACCACAGATGAAAGAATATCTAGTTTCTTATATTTTAGGAATATTGGAACAAACACCGAAGTCAATGTCTCAAATGAATGAGAAGATGTTTAGACTGTGGAGAAGGACACAAAGAAATTAAGTGTAAAGGGAGAATGATGGTTTCATTTAATGAAATTGATGGGAATATTTTAATCTATAAGATATCATTTACTATAGAGTGCTTTAAATTTTGAATGTATGAGAATTAATTAAATAGATTTCCTAAAAGGAAATCTAATGAAGAAAATCAGTAAGGATGTATGAGTAATGGTTATATTGATGATGATGTAGAGACTATTTATAAAATATAAAAGGAAATAGGTATAGAGAAATAATATAATGAATCATAATTAACAGTTTTATAATGAATTTGGATGACCGAAGTATTTATGTATTGGAATTAAAGGATTATTAATCATGAAATATATAAGGATTGTTCAATAAAAATTTTCATTAAGAATTTTATAAAATATATTGAAAGATGCTGATGAACAAGAAAAGTTATTTAATGGGAAGGTTATATTCATGGAAACACATGATTAAGGGAAATATAACCCTTAATATTATCTTAATTTTTAGATAATGATGTTGGGATAAATAGATGATTGATTTGGATGAAATAAATTGGATAGTATTGATGACCTATGAACTGATAAAGGATTTATTTAAAAAGTGGTTTAGATTATCATTGATGGAGTTTAATTTTTTTGGATTTAAGGAATATATAAAATAATCTATGTCTCAAGTAAAGAATTAGGAAGAATGTATGTTTTCAATATTTTTTTATGGTAATTTGTGTTATTACCGTGTTTTATAAGAATATATGATGAAAGTATTCAAATGTTTGGTATGTGGAAATCATGATCTAATTTATTATATATGGGGAATTAATGTTATGTTGAATTTGAAAAATTTAGTAACCATATTTTTAATTTTTTTAAGGTCGTAAGGCTTACAAGGTTATCCATTTATGGAATTTTTTATGTTAAAATACGAATGAGGCTATAGAGATTAACGAATTATATTTCCATTTGAATATTTATTGATATGGGATAGCCAATGCTAATTTTTTTTCTTATATTAGTATTAATGGCTTAAAATTCTATTATAGAACTTATTTAGACTTTTTGATAAAAAATCATCTCTTAGAGAAAGAGATGAAGTGTAAATTGATTGAGACACACCCAAAAGATGAAATTTTTCATATGAAATAAAAAGATATAAAATGAATTTTCATATATTCTAAGTCTATATAGAATAGGAATTAGAAAAAATTATGAAAAATATATTGAAGTAGAAATTTTATCATAATAAATTATTTTCTAATGAATCAAATGGTCCCTTAAATTATCATAGATTAAGGCTTTTTTGGTTTTTAACCTTCTCTGAATCACCCACCTTCATGTGATCAATCATCCCCATCATTTTCTATAATAATTCATGTTTTTCTTCCTTGTAAAAATATTTACACCCCACTAGTCTTATCATATTTGGAAACCTAGTATATTTTATTCTATATGACATTTACACATCTATTTCTCTTTTCCAAGTGGTTATTTTATTAACCCTTTTTTATGATGGGGGTTTCTATGAATTTATTTTTAAATGTTAAACCTCTGATGATCAAGATAAATTTTGAGGGTGAAATTTATTTTAATGGGGTAAAATGTAACATCATTAGTATTTATAAATTATTTTTTCTAATAAATTAAATTTCATAGATTTATTTCATTACACGTAACATTAACTTAGATTGGGTTATACACAATAATGAGTTTTAACAAAACCATGATATATTATTAATTTAGTTATTTAAATGCATCCATTATAACTTAGCCATTATACTTAGTGATATGAATAGTAACAAATACTTTTTAAATATTATGAATAATGGATTAATATAAATAAAAAATATTGATAATAAAATAAAAAAACTTTTTTTTAATTATTTATATGTTTCAAAAATACTATTTTCTCAAAAAATGTTTTTATGTATTTTCATAAAAAATAATAAATTTAATTTTTTAAAATTTAATTAAATGAATTTGATAAAATAAATTTAATTTATTAATTTATACTTTAAAAATTATCTTATACTGAATTGTCATGATTTTTTTGAAAGGTTTATTTTTTTATAAGTAGTGAAAATACTATATTTTTATTGAAAACTGACTTTTTGAATCATTTATTTATAAAGATAAATTACATTTTAAATTGGTTTTAGTGTATATTTAGTTAAATTAAATAAATATATATATATATATATTAAAATAATTTAGGTCATTGGAATCAATTCTATATTGATATTAGTTATAAAAGTCTGATTTTTTTGATCATTTTCACTTAAAAACACACTTTCTCATTGCTTGTGTGGGGTTAATTTTAAATTATTATTTTCCCAATTATGTAGAATGAATTTAAAAAAATGCCCTCCATATTTGTAACCAGAATAATTTATAATTTCTAATGTGTCCAACATAATTTTTTAACAAAATTAATAGTGAATTTAGTAAAAACTAATTAACACGGTTAAGGTAAAAATGGATTTACCGGATGGTTAACATGGAATTATAAGAGTGGGAATGACCTAAAATATTATATCAAATTTAATAAATGAATTTATTTTGATATTTTCTATAAAATCTCTAAAATATGATAATTTATTTCCACATTTCTTCAAATATGACCCATATAATAAGTTAAGTAATGAAAAAGTAAAAAGAATGTTATCATAATTTTAAAATCTATAAAGCCTTAGGATAGGGAAAAAACCACATATGTTCTGTTATATATATAAATTTTAAATATAAATTAGTTTTTTATTCGGATAACTTATTTTATTTTATTTAGATGAAATTATTACTTTAAATTCTTAAGAAACCTCAACATAATAATTATTTAGTTAATAATTAAATAAAATTAATGATACTAAATGTAACACCCAGACCCTAGTTACCTAGAGTCCGTGCATTATTATATAACATTGGCATGATCACAAGGAAATCATGTCTCAAAAGACTGATCAGTTTAGTATTATTGGAAACAAGATTCATACATTAGTTCAACTTTACAACTTGAAGAGAAAAACAACATGAATATATTTCATTAGAAACATCCAAGCCTCCTAGATTATGCCAGCAAGTCAGTCATAACTAACATCTTCATATCCTGGGAAAATGAAACATAATAAAGGGGTGAGCTCAAACGCTCAGTAAGGGTAAGTAATACAGCGGAAAATAACATAAACTTTAAGCATGGTGAATAATTAAAACCACATGCCTTTACCAATAATAAACATGAATACTTTTATGGTAGGAATATGAGATGATTAAATAATGCCATAATAAAACATAATCATGGGTGTTATACTAGTCTAATGACCACATGAACCATTAATATTATTATCATAATGAGGGAATGTATAATGCCAGATTTTCTGAAACATTTTATCAAGGCCTCGGCCAAGACGTCTAAAAATGATTAAGGCCTCGGCCAAAACCATATATCAAATTGGGAAAGGGATTGGCCAATTCCATGTCTAGTTGTCTCATGAGACCTATTGATGCACCAAGGAGCTATAGCGAGATCCACCCGTCACATACTAAGTCCAATACATTCCTCATATGAAAAGGTTTAAACATATCATAAACATGCATTTAAAAAAAACATAAGAAATGTCAATACTTTAACCATAAACCATGAATGGTATAAAAATTTCACATCGTCAATCAAACATATCACAAAACCTTCAATACAATATGGAAGTTTTGTATCATAATAAATCAACATCAAATAAACTTAAAATTCATCAAAGGATATTGATATAGATTAAATCAAAACCCTTTTTAGAGAAATATCTCCTTCTATTTTGAAATCATAATTATAAAGAAAACATTTATTTTGAAAATATTTTTATAAGCTTGTAAGGGAAGCTTTGATGATTTTATAATAGCGGAAAATAGCCTCACCCACCGTATAAGTTAAAAAAACATTCTTATATTAAATTTGTCGAAAAGGTCAAAAAGTAACTTGTTTGGAAAACGGAAGAAATATTTCTTTAAAAACACATAAGGGAATAAATGAATTTAACCCATTATCTAGTAAATAGTAAAAATGTTTTGAAATAATTTTTTAAGAAACATGGATGTGGATGATAATGGGGTCCCAGTAGATAATTACGTATAAACAACCTCGGATAATGAAAAGATTGTAGAATTAACTCTTACCTTATACTTTTCCTTGGTTGAGGGTAGATTAACCTTGTGTATCATGGTGAAATAATTGTTATTAAATTATACAATAATCATATACATTAATATGATATCATATATGATCTTTTAACATTGCTTTGTTAATAATATCTTAGTATTATTGTCCTTTCGGGTGTTAACAGATTCGTTTTCCTTTATATTCTTTGTTATGTGAGTCATATTATTTATGGATGGGATGTATCTTATTGATATTAAGAATGATATCAAGTATTTAAACATTATTTTTAATCATCTAATGAAAATTTGTTTTGAATGTATACGATGGGGAATGAATCTCATCGCGTTCGTGGAGACGATAATCCGTACGTACGCACGAGTGAAAATATCATTCTTTTGATATGAAAATAATATTTAATTGGATGGTACATCATATATACAGAATCATTATCATGTTATATTTATGAATTAAACATCTTTATTATACCAATCCAAATAATAATGTATTGAATACCATTTACACCACGACGTGGAGACGGTAATCCCTACACACACACATATGGTGACATGTCAATCCAAGGATGGATATAATAATGAATATCATTGTACCATATTTATAATAACATCACAGTATATAGAAGATATTTTAGTTATTATTTTAGAATTAAAATAACAAAGAAATAAGAAGTGGAAGAAGAAAAGAACTTGAAATAGGGTGGTAAAATTATTACCTCTTATTCAGGTTCTTCCTTTTGATTTGATCAAAAGGGCTCCTTAAGATGGATTTTTTGACTAAAGTATGGCATCTAGGATGAAGTGAGGGAAGTTGAGATGATATTTTGGAAGGGGTTGGATGAGCCAAAAGGCTTTGATGGTGTGAATTATATAGAAGGGGGTGTGACTTTTTATAAGAGGGGTGAGGGGCACCTTAGGAAAAGCTAGAAATATTATTTTATAATAAAATTATTTTCGGTTTCTAATGGATCCAAAATGGATTATTTAAAGGATAAGGTGGGGATGGTTTGAAAACCACTCAACCAATAGGTTGTAGATAGGTTTGGGTCACTATATTAACCTTAACTATTAGATTTAACTCTTAGGTAAATAGTTTGACATTTACCATATCTCTTTGTATTTTTATATTATATGGTTAATAAACATACTATATAATTTCAAGAGAACCCCCAGTGGTTAATTAGTTATACACCTATCATTATATAAGTCCTTTGGCTGAACCTTAGATTTTTAGGAATATTATATCAATTAATAAAATAATACTTGTTTTAAAAACTCCTTTTTGTCAATTTTGACACTATTTAATAATTGATTTTTGTTAAAGTCTTAACAACTTTATTAACTCTGAATAAAATAATTTAATCAATCCTAACATGTTATATTGACATAGAAAATTAGTGTATGGAATCAAAACTGTCATGTTGTATTTATTTTAACATTTATAATACCATTTATTTGATACTTTCATTAATACGGTAATTACTGCATCATCATTGTATCATAAAGAAATTTAATGATTCAATCTCTAAAAATTATAAATAAAATACCATTATTTAATAAATCTTTTTTATTTGTAATGAATATTTATAGTTTAATATATAACATTTATAACTCTATGTAAAAATTGTTTTCCTAAAAGATATATGCTGATGTCATTTTTGTATTTATTTTAACTTAATTAATATAAAGTGTCATTATCACTTACAAGTGGCTCCATGGGGTCCCAAAATCGACATAAAGATCCCCATGGTCGGAAATGAATATTCCAATAGGGGTAGGGCACGTGTTAGGGTAATTTAATATTATTATAATATAATTTTTTTACCCTTATTTACGGGATTTACCTTTTAACCATGATAAATAAAATATTTAACGAAGTATTTATTCAAAATGTACAAAAATAAAAGTTACCTATTTACACAATTTGGACCTCATGATTCTAGATATGAATTCCATTTTCCTAAATTCTAAACATATAAGTCGAATACATTAATTTAAAATTAATTCCCGTTGTCAAAATAAAAAGCGTGTTTTTAAGAAATAATAACTATCAAAAGATTGACACTTGCTTATGTCTAGTTTAAATGTGAAATTATATCCAATTACCAACATTGGATTAAATGGTAAAAATATAATCTAATTATACTTTAAAACTACTCAATTGTATAATTTATCACTATAAATTATTTTGATTAAAAAGTTGTTTTTAATTAAAATTTTGTATTTTTCACTATTCATCAAAAATTGAAAGTTTTCAGAAAAATACTAAAAATTCACCCTAAGCTAATTTTGATATTATTAATTCAAAACTGAATTCCATTTGGAAAGATAAAATTTAAAAAATTTAAAAAATTGGGTATTACTATTCATAATAGTTAGTTTGATTGGTTGTGGTGTGTGTTAGAACTCGAAGTTGAGTACAACACATGCTACTGTATTATTCAAAGGGAAGCATATCGTGGAAGCTTGGGGTGTTACATTCTCCCCTCCTTCAAATAATTTCTTCCTCGAAATTTCTAGAATACTACCACATGAAATGTCTCGGGTGGTTCTTCATCATAAGTTCCTCAGGTTCCCACATTGCCTCTTCCATCTTATGATTTCTCCGTAGAACATTTACAAGACGAGTTGTCCGATTTCTCAGAACTTGTGCTCTTATATCAAGAAACTTGATAGGATCTTCTCAGTAAGAAAAATTGCGTTCCAATTCTAATTCCTCATATGTGAGTAGATGCATTTGGTCTGGCATGTATTTTCTCAACGGTGATACGTGGAACACATCGCGAATTTTGGAAAGACTTGGCGTCATTTCCAGATGGTAAGCTACAGCCCCAATTTGTTCTAGAATTTTGAAAGGTCCGATGTACCTGGGACTCAATTTTCCCTTCTTACCGAAACATATAACACCCTTCCATGGAGATACCTTCAAGAAAACATGATCTCCTACCTGATATTCCAAATCCTTCCTTCGGTTTTCGGCATAGCTCTTCTATCTACTTTGAGCTACGTTGATGTGGGTTTGGATTACCTTCACCTTTTTCATTGTTTCCTGAACAAGTTTAGGGCCTACAAGTTTTCTTTCACCAACATCATCCCAAACAAGTTGGTGTGTGACATCTCATTCCATATAATGCTTCATATGGTGCCATATGAATATTTGAATAGAAGATATTATTATAGGAAAATTATAACAGAGGTAAATATTGATCCCACATGCCCTGAAAGACAAGTCAGAAAGATCTCAAAATGTCTTCTAAGGTTTGAATAGTCCGTTATGATTGTCCATCATTTTGGGGGTGGTAGGCAGTGCTTAAACGAATCTCAGTATCCAGGGATTTTTGAAGACTTTCCCAGAATCTTTATGTAAAACGTGGATCACGGTCAGAAATAATTGATAGGGGAACTCCATGAAGTCTAAAAACATCATTAATATATAGTCTTGCCAATCGTTCAAGTGGTAAATCTTCTCTTATAGCAATAAAATGTGCTGACTTGGTAAGACGATCAACAATGACCCATATTGCATCGTTCCTTCTAAGATTCTTCGGTAGTCCCATGAAAAAGTACATCGTAATGTTATTTCATTTCCACTCAGGTATGGGAATAGGTTTCAAAACTCCTCCAGGATGTTTCCTTCCAGCTTTCACTTGTTGACAAACCATACATCTTGACAAAAAATTAGCAATCTCCCTCTTCATGTTGTCCCACCAAAAATGTTCCTTATACTCTTTATACATTTTGGTGCTCCCAGGGTGTATAGAGAAATTGGAACTATGAGCATCATCTAACAATTCCCTTTTTAGATCAGTTATATCAAGAACACAATGTCTCTTCCCAAATTTCAAAATTCCATCTCCATACACAAAGTCACTCAATCTCCCATCATTCACATCATTAATCTTCTTTAGAAACTCTTCATCACCAGTCTGAGAACTCTTTATCCTTTATAGTAAAGATGGTTTGGAATCCATTTGAAAAAGTATTGATGTTTCACCTTCCATGGTGATTCCCATATCAATATTTACCAGATCCATATATATAGGATCCTTTTCAAATCTCATCTTGTTCAAGACTCCATGATCCTTTCTACGCAAAGCATCTATCACTTTTATTTCCTTCCCCAGGTGGTAGTGTATAGTGCAATCATAATCCTTGTGTAGTTCAAGCCATAGTCTTTGCATCATGTTGAGTTATTTTTGTCAAAAAATATATTTCAAGCTCCTGTGATCGGTATATATCTCACATTTTTTCACCATAGAGATAGTGTCTCCAAATCTTCAAAGCAAAGATTATAGCTACTAACTGAAGATCATGAGTAGGATAGTTTTGTTCATGAATTTTTAGTTATTGTGATGCATAGGCATTAACTCTATCATTTTTCACAAGGACACAACCAAGTCATTTCTTTGATGTATCACTATAAATAACAAACACATCATTCCCCAATGGTAGATTCAAAATAGGATCATTGACTAATCTTCTCTTCAGTTATTCAAAACATTCTTCACACTCTTTTTTCCAAAAAAATTAACCCCTTTACGTGTGAGCTTGGTTAATGTGTTAGACAATCGGGAAAAATTATTGATGAAACGCCAATAATAACCTTTTAAACAAATAAAACTGCATACCTTAGTTATACACCTCAGTGATGGCCATTCTTGGATTACCTTGGTCTTAGAAGGATTAATAGATATTCCATCCTAGGAGACAATATGGCCAAGAAAAGAAATCTCCTAAATCCAGAATTCACATTTGCTAAACTTCCCATATAATTCATGTATTCTAAGAGTCTTCCAGATAATGCGCAAGTGATTTTCATGATCTTCATAGATTTTGGAGTATACCAATATATCATAAATATATACCACCAAAAAATCATATAGATATTACTTTAAAACTATTTCCAATAGATCCATGAATACAGAGGGTGAATTAGTCAATCCAAAAGGAATTACTGTAAACTCGTAATGCCCGTACCTGGTTCTTAATGCTGTTTTCGGAATGTATTCCTTCTTCGCACACAACTGATGATATCCAGATCAAAGGTAAATCTTTGAAAAATATTGAGATCCATGAAGTTGGTCGAATAAATCATCAATGTGAGGTAGGGGATACTTGTTCTTTATTGTTATATCATTGATTTCCATGTTTTCGATACATAACCTCATAGATCAATCTTTTTTCTTAACAAAATGGACAGGGGATCCCCATGGAGAAAAAAATAGGTAAAATAAATCCCTTATTACTCAATTCCTCTTGTTGTTTATTTATTTCCACTAATTCCATAGTTTCCATTCTATAAGGGGTCTTCGATATAGGCCTTGATCCAGGAATTAAATCAATGGAAAACTCAATTTCACGTTCTGGAGGATGTCCAGGTAAGTCTTCTGGAAACACATCAACATATTATTTCACAATAGGTACATCCTCTATTTGAACATTCGTTTCCTCACCCACAGTTATATCATTCTCTTCCTCCCCAATAATTGAATTTAGTTGAGCTACTGGGGGTGGATCCAGATAAGAATTAGGTGGTGACAATTTTTCTCTAAAGATAATGTGTTCTTTGTCATCATCACCAAAAATCATAACCTCTTTCTTCTTACAATAAATTTTCGCATCATCGCCCGAAAGCCAATCCATACCGAGAATTATATCAAATTCAAGCATGGGTATGACGATGAAATCAGCAGATAAAGAACATTTATGTGCTCTAATGGGGACTGATTCACAAAACTTTATTGCAATGATACTTACCTTAGGAGTTTTTAATGACAACTCCCTTGTTAAATAAAATTGGAAATATCTAATTTTCTAAGCAAACTAGGAAGATATGAATCAATTTGATGATCTTGAATCAAATAATGCATTTTCTAAACTTGAGGGAACCATTAAATTACCTGCCACTACGTCTTTCAGAGGTTCAACCTCAGCAGTAGTGATCACATAAGCTTGGGTTTGATCCCTTGGCCTTTTCTGAGGTATATTCTCCTGACACTGAGGAAATTAACTTGCATAATGTCTCATCTCCCTACAATTGTATCATTTAACATTGGTATCATCTTTCTTCCCCTTACAATCACTAGAAATATGGCCTTTCTTTCCACATTTGTAGCATTCTCCTTTTCCTTTTAGACATGAACCATGGTGATTTCTTCCACAATTATCATAGGGTGGGAAATAAATTCTTCCCTTCTTCCCTATTTACTTATTTACATTACCGGAGTGTTCAACAGATCGATTCTTCTCCTTCATTGCTTTAAAGTCATAAGACTTAGAGAATTCCTTTTCTTTCTTGATAGCACACGATACAATATCTTCGTATGATGAGAAGGATTGTGATACTAATGCTCAATGGAGAAATGGTTTTAACCTATAAAATAAACGATAAATCTTTCTTCTTGGGTTATGTATATAATCTACTACATGCCTTGCTAACCTTGTAATGTTAGCTTCATACTTTGCGACATTCTCATCCTCCTTTTGCCTCAGACTCAGAAATTGTCTTTCCATATCTGCTCGATGGTCATTAGAAAAGTATTTTTCTATGAAAATTTCATTAAACTCCCTTAATTACATATTTTATACCTCCTCGTCATCCATTGTGTTTTGAATCAATGACCACCATTGATCAGCATCTCCAGTGAGGCGGTAAACTGCCTTGACAACATTTTTCCTTTCGCTACTCCCCAAAGCGTGGAATATTTTCTATATGGAATTTATCCATCGCTCAGCCACTAATGGATTTGTACTGCCATTGAATGTCAGTGGTTGTTTCCTCATGGAACAATCTAACATTGATCCTCAATGCTATGGATCAGGGTTCTCCATACGGGTAAGGTTATTATTCATAACCTGAGTGAGTTGTCTCAGTATGGTGATAAACTGATCAGCACCGGTTGTATGACCAGCTCCACTATAATTATCTTGAACAGGAGGGAAATCCCAACATGGAGTGCATGCATTGATATGATTTCCATTCTTTCTTCTAGGCGCTATTTATAAACAATGGCATATACTAGATTAGTTTATGAATCAAAATACATAAATCCAAACTTGTAAAACCCTTATCATAAATTGAAAAGTTTATGGATGTAATCCATAATCATAAAAAATATTTTCTTTGAGGATGTATATACTCATAAACCTTTCATAACGGTTTGTAAATAAAATGAGAATTATCCTAAGAATATCCCCTGAGAGTGTTGTAACCTAGAGTGCATCAAGGCCCAATTTCATGCACCAGTTCTCGTTAGATTCTAGATCAAAGCGGTGTTTTCGGGTTTTACCCCTAGGTACATCTGTGCCAGAGCCACCTCTACCTGCTCATATCCAGACAGGGATGTATTTCTTGGAAAACTCACAAAATCTCTACAGCACCAAAATTCTAGGAAGTTATTTTATACTAATCTTCAAAGTCTGTCTTAGGGATATGTCCTCTAATCAGAGTGTATCTAAATCTAGTTTCCAAGGTTTGTACTAAACTTCTCTAATTCCAATTGTAATGACCCGACCCTAGTTACCTAGAGTTAGTGCATTATTACATAACTTTGGCATGATCACAAGGAAATCATGTCTCAAAATACTGATCAGTTTAGTATTATTGGAAACATGATTCATATATATGTTCAAATTTATAGTTTGAAGAGAAATACAACATGAATATATTTCAATAGAAACATACATGCTCCCTAGATTATGCCTGAAATTCACTCATAAATAACTTCTTCATACCATGGGAAAATGAAACATAATAAATAGGTGAGCTCAAACGCTCTGTAAGGGCAATCAATACAGCAGAAAATAACATAAATATTAAGCACGGTGAATAATTGAAACCACATGCCTTTACCAATAATAAACATGAATACTTTTATGGAAGGAATATGAGCTGAGTAAATAATTCCATAATAAAATATAATCATGGGTATTATATTAGTCGAATGACCACATGAACCATCAATATTATTATCATAATGAGGGAATGTATAATTCCGGACATTCTGAAACATTTTGTCAAGGCCTCGGCCAAGATTTCTAAAAATCATTAAGGCCTCAGCCAAAACCATATATCAAATTGGGAAAGGCCTCGACCAATTCCATATCTAGTTGTCTCATGAGACCTACTGATGCATTGAGGAGCTAAAGCGGGCTCCACCTGTCACTTACTAAGTCCAATACATTCTTCATATGAAAAGGTTTAAACATATCATAAATATTTGTATTAAAACGGGCATACGAAATGTCAATACTTTAACCATAAAGAATGAATGGTATAAAAATAGCACATCCATATTCAAACATATCACAAAACCTTCAATACAATATGGAAGTTTTGTATCAAAATAAATCAACATCAAATAACCTTAAAATCAATTAAAGGATGTTGACATAGATGAAATCAAAACCATTTTTAGAGAAATATCTCTTTCTATATTGAAATCATAATTATAAAGAAAACATTTATTTTTAAAATATTATTATAATCTTGTAAGGGAATCTTTGATGATGTTATAACGGCGGAAAATATCCGCACCCGCCCTAGAAGTTAAAAAAACATTCTTACCTTAAATTTGTCAAAAAGGTCAAAAAGTACCTTGTTGGGAAAATGATGGAAAGATTACATTAAAAACACATAATGGTATAAATTACTTTAACCCATTTTCTAGTAAATAGTAAAAATGTTTTGAAATACATTTTTAAGAAACGTGGTTGTGGATGATAAAGAGGTCCCAGTAGTTAATTACATATAAACAACCTTGAATAATGAAGAGATTGTAGAATTAAGCCTTACCATGTACTTTTCCTTGGTTGAGGGTAGGTTAACCACCTGTATAATGGTGAATCAATTGTGATTAAATTATACAATAATCATATATATTAATATGATATCATATATGATCTTTTAACATTGCTTTGTTAATAATATCTTAGTATTATTGCCGTTTCAGGTGTTAAAAGATTCATTTTCCTTTATATTATTTGTTATGTGAGTCATATTTTTTATTGATAGGATGTATCTTATTCATATTCAGAATTATATCAAGTCTTTAGACATTATTTTTAATCATCTAATGAAAATTAGTCTTGAATGGATACGATGGGGAATGAATCTCATCCCGTTCATGGAGACGATAATCCGTATGTACGCACGAGCGATAATATCATTTTTTTGATATTAAAATAATATATTATTGGATGGTAAATAATATATATAGAATCATTATCATGTTATATTTATTAATTACACATCATTATTATACCAATCCAAAGAATAATGTATTGAATAACAATTACACCACGACGTGGAGACGGTAATCCGTGCGTACGTGCGTATGGTGACTTGTCATTCGAAGGATGTATAGAATAATGAATATAGCTGTACCATTTTATAATAAAATCATAGTATAAGGAAGATACTGTAGTTATTATTTTATAATCGAAATAACAAAGAATGAAGAAGCGGAATAAGAAAATAACTTGAAAGAGGGTGGTGAAATTATTACATCTTCTTCGGGTTCTTCATTTTGATTTGATCAAAAGAGATTCTTAAGTTGTCTATTTGACAAAAGGAATGAATCTAGGATAAATTGAGTGATTTTTAGAGTATATTTGGTAGGGGTGGCTGAGCCAAAAGGCTTTATAGGAGTGAAATAGAGAGAAGGGGGAGTGCCCTTTTATAAGAGGGGTCAGGGGCACCTTAAGAAATGCTGAAAATATTATTTTATAATAAAGTTATTTTCGGTTTCTAATGGCTCCAAAATAGATTATTTAAAGGATAAGGCAGGGATGGGTCGAAAACCACTTAACCAATAGGTTTTAGACAGGTTTGGGTCACTATATTAACCTTAACTTTTAAATTTAACTCTTAGGTAAATAGTTTGACATTTACAAGGTCTCTTTGTATTTTTATATTATATGGTTAATAATATTAGTATATATTTCCAATAAAACCAAAAGTGGTTCATTAATGATAAACCTATCATTATATAAGTCCTATGGCTGATCCTCAGTTTTTTTGGAATATTATAATATTTAATAATATAATATTTGTTTTAAAAACTCCTTTATGCCAATTTTGACACTATTTAATAATTGATATTTGTTAAAGTCTTAACAACTTTATTAATTATAAATAAATTCATTTAATCAATAATAATATTTAATATTAACCTAGAAAATTCATGGATGGCATCAATACTTTCAAATTTTATTTATTGTAACATTTATAATACAATTTATTTGATTCTTTCATTAATATGGTAATTACTGCATCATCATTGTTTCATAAATAAATGTAATTACTCAATGTATAAAAATTATAAATAAAATATAATTATGTATTAAATCTATTTTTCTTTATAATGAATATTTATAGTCTAAGATATAACATGTATAACTTTGTGTAAAAATTGTTTTTCTAAAAAATATATGTTGATGTAATTTTTGTATTTACTTTATCTTAATTAATATAAAGTGTCATTACCACTTACAAGTGGCTCCATGGGGTCCCAAAATCGACCCAAAGATGCCCAGGGTCGGACATGTATCCTCAATTAGGGTTATGACTCGTGTTAGGGTAATTTAATATTATTATTATAATATTTTTTTACCCTTATTTACCGGATTTACCATTTTACCATAGTAAATAAAATATTTACCGAAGTAATTATTCAAAATGTCTAAAAATAAAAGTTACCTATTTACACAATTTGAAACTCCTGATTATAAATATGGAATACATTTTTCTAAATTCAAAACACATAAGTGGAAGAAATTAATTTAAAATTAATTCCCGTTGTCAAAACAAAAAACGTGTTTTTAAGAAATAATAACTCTCAAAAGTTTAACACTTGCTCTTGTCTAATTTAAATATGTAGTTATGTCCAATGACCAAGATTGAATTAAATGGTAAAAATATAATCTATCTATACTTTAAAACCACTCAATATTATAATTTATCACACTAAATTATTTTGATTAAAAAAGTAGTTTTTAAATAAAAGTTAGTATTTTTTACTATTCATCAAAAATTTAATGTTTTCAGAAAAATACGAAAAATTCACCCTAAGATAATTTAGATATTAAGAATCAAAAAATGAAGTCCATTTGAAAAGATAAAATTTATACAATTTCAAAAATTGGGAATTACTATTCATAACGGCTAGTTTGATTGGTTGTGGTGTGTGTTAAAACTCGATGTTGCATACAACACATGCTACTGTATTATTCAAAGGGAAGCATATCGTGGAAGCTTGGGGTGTTACACTAAAAATATTAAAAGTGAATTAAATTGAATAAATTATCCTATAAAATTATTTTTATATATGAATAAATCATGATAACTAGATTAAAAAATATTCTGATTTTATTATTTTTTAGAAATTTTTAGAATTGAAATTAAATGAATATTGCCAAAATTGACATTAATGTTATTTTATAAGAAATGATATTTTATAAAATGAATTAAAATTTATAAATTTACTTTATTATGAAATATTATATTTAAATATTAACAAATATCTTATATGGTGCAATTTTTTTACTATTCTTTCTTTTATAGTGACTATATTTACTATTAAATTGTAAAAACTCAGTTAGCATGGTTAAGGTTAAAGCGGTGTATTTTCCTGAGATTTTGTTAAAATAAATTTTCAACGCACATAGGATTTATATTTTATAAATTTGGTATCATGTATATAATCATTGGTCCCAAATTATGTAACAAAGATCACTACAATTGATTCTTAATGGATAAAATACCAATGTTAGAAAACTATTTACCTTAGTGAAAAACAGAAATGCTAAAAATAGGGATACTTAGAAGTTAAGTAATGAAATGTTTAAAACCTATGTTTAATTTTATGATGGAGGTGTTAATATAATATATCATCCTTGAAAGACCTTAATTATGAAATTTTGATCCACTTGAGGTATGATTAACCTCCCACTAGTGAATACTTTTGAGTATTTACAAGAATGCCACTCCCCCTCAACCATAAAAGGGAACTCACTCTAACCACATATTCAAACCTATCAAGACATTTAGGTCAAAAAGTATCCTTCAAAATAACTTCCAAGATTACCTCCCCAAATGTAACATCCCAAGTAAGTAATGAGTAATAGATATTTTTATCTATGTCTATTAATGAATTATATAGTGTTTTAGAGGCTTAAAATGAAAATAAATCCAATCTTAAGCATGGAATACACTAATATTTTTAAAAGATTATTTTACTGCCTTTTGATGGAAAACCATTTTTAAATCTATCTTTTGACAATTTTATAAGCTATGTTTGTCAAAATAAACTTATTATTTATGATTGGGACATCAAAATTTACTTTGTGTGAATTTTTGGTGTTTTTCAGACAATGTTCATTTTTTAATGAATAGTGAAAAATACTGCATTTTACATCCAAATTGCTTTTTAATCTAATTTATTTATATGATTAGATTATCTTTTGAATTGGTTTTGAAATGAAATTAGAATATATTTTTACCATTTAATCCAATGGTGGTCATTGGAATCAATTTCACTTTGAAATTGGACATAAACTGGTGTCAATCTTTTGATACTTATTGTTTCAAAAAAACACGTTATTTGTCATGACAACGGGAATTAATTATAAAATTAATTAATGTGACTTATATGTTTTGAATTTTGTAAAATAGACTTCATTTTTGAATTCGGAATATCAAATATATCTTAGGGTGAATTTTTGGTATTTTTCTGAAAAACTTCAATTTTTGATGAATAGTGAAACCACTAAGTGGTACTTATAAAAACTGATTTTTCGTTTAAATGAAAATTTACAAATTATGTGTTTTGAATTTCAAAAATCCGACATACATGGTTGTCATTAAGAAGTGAAATGTGGTTCAATGAGATTAAAATAATTTTTTTTGGTGAATAGTAACTCTTAAGTTCTTAATTGCGATTAGAGGTAATTAGTGTAGTTTAAGGTAAGAATAATGTTTTAATAAAATGAAATGACCTAGACACATGTACTACACTTATTGGATGTGTCATGGCCGACCAAGAAAATCCATGGGTCAACTTGGGGACCCCATGGAGCTACATTGGTTGGGAAATGACATAAATAACATTTTATTTAATGTTAATGTAAAAATGACACAAACATGAGTTATTTTACTAAAACAATTTTTACATGGGGTTATACAAGTCATATTTTTGACTATAAATATTCATTAGAAATTTAAAAAGCTTTACTACATCATATTATTTTTTTTAATAATTTTTAGACATTAAATAAATTAAATAATTTATGTCATCATGATGATGCAACGATGACCTCATTATTTAACGATTTAAATAAAATGGAAAGATAATGTAAACTCTAACACCTACACATGGACAAAACCAATTGGATGAGTGGATTTCGAACCCTTATCACCTTATACTCGAATTATATCAATATGGGACCTTTTTAGTCCGAAACTCATTTTAAAATAAAGTAACTTATCTTTACTTTCCAAGAGTGCCCCTCCTCTCCTCTTATAAAAGGCCCCCACCTCTACCTCCTTACCCACACTCCCAAAGCCTATGGCTCAGACAACCCCTGCCCATTTTGGCTCTACACATCCCTATATTACTCCTTGAAGCCTCACTTTGGGCATTAGTCTTCCCAAGGAAGCCTCTGAGCTCAAATATAAGAGAGTTACCCGATTTTAAGGCAATGTCTTCTTTTGAGTCCTTTTGTTTGATTTTGCTTCTCCAACCCCCTAAACTCTTTTTATTCTTTTCTTTTGTAACAAATACAGTATCCTAAATATACTAGGATGTTGTTATAATAAGTATGTGTGCTACACTTACACACACCTACATCTAATTGTTAATGGACATACTGTTTCCGTGGATGGTGAATTTATGCCTCCCGAAATGATGATTGTTCAACATTATTTTAACACCTTAAAAGGTCGACATTAAGATGTAACTATATTTATATATGATATATAATATGTTTATGTTTTCCTTATGCTTCTGTATTTTTCATTTTGGGCATACCTTTATGGTTTCCATTATGGGTAAATGCGATATCTTCATTTAAGGAAGTGCGGACTACCGCCCCCTCAAAGTGATTTGATTCGTTAAATACCATACGTAGGACGTATAAAGGATGGAACTATGATATTATATATTATATTATACTGGAATTATATTATACCTTTATATCATTATGATTCCATTTTATAAAATACAAAATAGAAATGAAAGTAGCGTTCATGCGTGCGTACGGCTTACCGTCTCCATGAACGGTGCATTTCATTTCTTACCTCTAAATGATTATGTAATATTATAAAAGCATGTATATACTGGATATATATTATATATAAATCATGATTATAATTCTGGATATAATGGATAAATGAACAACTTGTAATTATAAAGGTTTTATTTTTGACTCAAGTACCAATGATCGTTAAAACGACCGTTATTAACTTAAATAATTACATAGTGTTCATGACATGGAAATAAGTGATATAAAAGGAATAATGAACTTAAAAAAGGATCTGAAGAAAGTAGAAATTAACTAATGATTATTATTCAGGACATTAAAGAATGATCGAGTCAAGTCGGACCCGAGGTATGGGACTTCGTCTCAATCTCCTTTCATTGAGGCATATTTTGTTTTACACACAACCTTCTTTTATATGGTGTATAAAACTCTTTGACTTTTACATTTATTCAAAAGGATTATTTTTTATACGAAGCGTTTACTAAACGAAAAAAGGGAATGTTTTTGTCGTACGTATGCGGCGACAACGACTTCTCTGCCACCGTGACCATTATTTGAGTTTTGGCTTCCTCTACAAGCCATACCTTTTTTTAAAAGAAAAATAAATACAATGTTTTACTTTTATTTTATTTTGGTATTGAAAATGGTTTTCATAATGTTTTTATATCAATGTGTTGTATTGATATCTTGTGATTGAAAGGTGGAAATGTTATGTTTCCTTTATGGATGTTTTATGTGATACGATTATGTTGAGGTTCTAGGGCATTATTATGAAGACGGGTGGTTCCGTGATAAACTAAGGGAGGGTGAGCCCGATATAGCTCTCCAATGCATTGGGTAATGCAAAGGAGTGTAATGTTAAGGTTTCTCCGAAGATATTTAGGGAATATACTGTGATGGGTATTCCAAACGTAACCAAGAGGGTTACTCCCTACGTAAGAATGTTATGAATGCCTCAAGTTACCTTTATGTCTTATGATTTCGATGATTTATTCATTATTTGATGAGATATGTTAAAGTGCTTATGTTTTATGGGTAAAGTATGATTTCATTCTTATGTATATATGTACCCATGTTTCCTTTCCATATTTTTATATCCCTTACTGAGCTTTTTATGCTCATCCCAAGTTTTTTTAAAATGTTTTTCACAGGTCAAGGGAAATGTACATGATATGATGATAGTGTCAAGGGAGGGTCAAGAAAGAATCCATGTTTTATTTTCAATTTATTTCCATTGATGGGAAAAATTAATTCTATATTTATGTAACCACTTTATTTAAATGTGGGATGTAATGCATGATTTATGATCTAATTCTCTAAAACTCTAAACCTGAAAAGATCCTCAACATATAATCTTGTAATTACTCAAGATTAAGTAAGGATTAAGGCCGGGGCCTTATAGTTGTTATCATAGGTAGGTTTAGATAACTTTAGGAGTTATAATTCCATTAAATGATTATCCAAAAATATTTTTTTATTGTCAAATTGAAGTGATATAGTATTTGAAGATTACCATGTTGCTTCATCTAAGACATGTTTGTTCAAAATGGTTTTCCGCAGAGGAAACAGGGAAGCAGTACTAGGAAGGCATGTAGAAGGAAATAACCTTCCGAATCAGCATCCTGAGATGGTTGGAATTGGAACTGAACAGTTTGTTGCAGTAATGGCGCAGTTGACTCAAGCGATAAATGGCAGTGGTATCCATACACGAGATAAGCCAGATCAACCGCAGAGGAACATGTTAGTGGTCGAACATTTCATGAGGCAACATCCCCCATCATTCAGAGGATCATCTGACCCTGTGCTAGCTAAAGGGTGGATTAAAGCACTGGAGAAGATTTTTGATGTCATGGGGTGTTCAGACAATCAAAAGGTTAGTCTTGATATTTACCGTTTGTAGGGTGAGGCAGATCAGTGGTGGTCTATGGTTAAAAATATCAGGGACACAGATGAGATTGATGCTCTTGACTGGGATGAATTCAAAGGTATGTTTCTTGAGAAGTATTTTCCTAAGGCTGTTTGACTTAGTATGGAAAAGAAATTCTTGGAATTGAGGCAAGAGGAAGACTCAGTGGCTACCTATGAAGAACGGTTCACTTGATTGGCAAGGTATGCTCCAAATTTTATCCGAGACCTTGATAGTAAAATCAATCGTTTTTACTCAGGATTAAAGCCAAAATATCAAAGGGCATTAGCTTCTCGTGAGTTTAAAATTTATGAAAACCTTGTTCGATGTGCTAAGAAGGTGGAAATGGAGTTTTCCGATGATCAAGTGTTCTATAACAACCAACAGGAGAAGAGACCGAGGTGGCAGGAGAAAGGTAAGAATTCTTCAAAAAAGTCTGATGGTAAGAAAACTATGTTTCCAGTTTGTGATAAATGTGGAAAAAGGCATGCTGGGGAATGTCTTCTGAATTCTGTAAAGTGCTACCGATGTGGTAAGATGGGACATAAGGCTCGTGATTGCACTGAAAAAGATCAAGGTGAAGGTATGACCAAATTTGATTTACAGTTAGTGAAATGTTATAAGTGCAATGAGATGGGTCACTATGCAAACGAGTGTCCGACAAAGAGCTTGGGTGATGGGAAGCAGTTAGACTACAAGCAGAAAGGGGTGGTGAAATCCTTTGCAACTACTTCAGCAGATGTTGGGCCATCAAATGAAGTTGTATCAGGTACTTTGTTTGTTTTTTCAGATTATGCCAGTGTGTTGTTTGATTCGGGGTCTACACATTCTTTCATCTCTGAAACCTTTTCTAGTAAAATGGGAATACCATCTCAAGAAATGACTCCTGAACTTTTGGTAAAAACACCTGGGGGAAATGTTGAGGCAAAAAGAATTTATAAGAATCTTCCTATCCTTATCTGTGGAAAGAACCTACTTGCAAACCTTATTGTTCTACCTCAAGTAGAGTTTGATGTTATCCTGGGTATGGATTGTCTCTCTATTTACCATGCTAAGATTGACTGTAGAGCTAAAGAAGTTTCTTTTCAGAAAGACATTCAGTTTGTGTACAAGAATGAACCCTTACTGTTGATAACTTATCAAGAGACCAAGAAACTTGTAAAAGATGGAAATGAATGTTACCTTACACACATCGTTGAAAATAAAGGAACTGTTCAGATTAATTATGTGCCAGTGGTAAATGAGTATCCTGATGTTTTTCATGATGAGTTGCCTGGAATAATACCAGATCGGGAAGTTGAGTTTACTGTTGACTTAGTTCCTGATGCTAAGCCAATTTCAAAAACCCCTTATCGAATGGCTCAAATTGAACTTTTAGAGTTGAAGGAGCAATTGAAAGATTTATTAGAGAAAGGTTTCATTCGACCTAGCACATCACTATGGGGTGCTCCTGTTTTATTTGTTAAAAAGAAAGATGGTTCAATGAGACTTTTCATTGATTATAGAGCCTTGAATAACATCACTGTTAAGAACAAATATCCTTTGCCTCATATCGATGATTTGTTTGATCAGCTCCAGGGAGCTCAGTATTTTTCAAATATTGACTTGAGATCGGGGTACCATCAGCTGAAGTTAAAGGAAGCAGATGTTCCGAAGACCGCGTTCCGTACAAGATATGGCCATTATGAATTTGTAGTAAGGCCTTTTGGGCTAACCAATGCACCTGCTGTATTCATGGACTTAATGAATAGAATATTCCATGAGTTCTTGGATAAGTTTGTGGTGGTTTTCATTGATGATATTTTGGTGTTTTCTAAAAGTAAAGAGTATCATGAAAGACATTTAAGGGTTATCTTGCAAACATTTAAAGAAAATAAATTGTATGGAAAATTCAGCAAGTGTGAGTTTTGGTTGCAACAAATTTCTTTCCTTGGTCATATTGTTTCTAAAGATGGGATAACTGTTGATCCTGCAAAAACAAAGGTTGTTGAAGAATGGCCAAGACCCTCAAATGTAACTGAGATTCGTAGATTCCTTGGTTTGGCAGGCTATTACCGAAAGTTTGTTAGAAATTTTTCACGGTTATCTAGTCCAATTACTAAGCTAACTCGGAAGGGTGTTAAGTTTTTCTGGACAAAAGAATGTGATGATTGTTTTCAGGAATTGAAAAGAAGATTGGTGAATGCTCCAGTTTTGGCACTACCTTCCAGGAATGGTGAGTTTGTTATATACAGTGATGCTTCATTGAAAGGACTTGGTTGCGTCCTAATGCAGAATGATCAGGTAATTGCTTATGCTTCATGACAGTTGAAAACTCATGAGTTAAATTACCCTACACATGATTTGGAATTAGCTGCTGTTGTTTTCGCTTTAAAAATTTGGAGGCATCATTTGTATGGAGTAAAGTGTGATATATATACTGATCAAAAAAGTTTAAAGTATATATTCACTCAGAAAGAGTTAAACATGAGACAGAGGAGATGGCTAGAATTAATCAAGGATTATGATTGTACAATTCATTACCATCCGGGAAAAGAAAATAAAGTGGTTGATGCTTTGAGTTGAAAAAGTAATGCTTCATTAGAAATGTTGCGTTTGGAATGGGATCCTTTGGTTAAGGATTTGACGAACTTTGGCATAGAAGTTTTTGGTGTAGGAAGTTCTTCTGTTTTGTTTCAGGTATCAGTGAGATCATCTCTATCAGATAGAATCAAGCAAGCATAGAAGCAAGACAGTGAGTTGCAGAAAAAGGTAGAGCTGGTTCAGAAAGGTAAGTTGCCTAAATTCAACATTGATAGTGATTGTGTTTTGAGATTTGGGAAGAGATTGTGTGTGGCTTGTGATTTATAGCTGAAGAGAGAGTTGTTATGTGAAGCTCATAGTTCTCCGTTTTCAGTTATCCTGGCGGTACTAAGATGTACAGAGATCTGTGAGAGTATTACTGGTGGGATGGAATGAAAAGAGATATTGCTGATTTTACTGTGAAGTGTTTGACTTGTCAACAGGTTAAAGCAGAGCGACAGTTACCGAAAGGGATGCTTCATCCTTTACCAGTGCCAGAGTGGAAATGGGAGAATATATCCATGGACTTTGTTGTGGGATTACTGAAGACATCTTGTTGTAATAATGCAATCTGGGTTATTTTTGATCGCTTGACTAAATCTGCTCATTTCCTTGCTATACAAGATACTTTTTCCCTAAATCAACTTTCCCGTTTGTATCTTAAAGAGATAGTTAGGTTACATGGAGTTCCCCTCTCCATTGTATCTGATCGTGATCCCAGGTTCACTTCTAACTTTTGGAAAGGTTCAGAAGTCGTTGGGTACTGAATTAAATTTTAGTATAGCTTTTCATCCTCAATCAGATGGGCAGTCAGAACGAACAATTCAGACCTTGGAGGATATGCTACGAGTTTGTTCGATGGATTATCAGGGAAGTTGGTACCAACATCTTTTTTTGGTTGAATTTTCATATAATAACAGTTTTCATTCCAGTATATAGATGGAACCATTTGAGGCGTTATATGGGAAGCGATGTCGAACTCCAGATTTCTGGGATGAAGTGGGTGAAAGGAAGTTGATGGGACCAGAATTGGTAGAAGAGATGGCAGAAAAAGTTCAGATGATTCAGAAACACATGAGAACATCTCAGAGTTGGCAGAAGAGTTATGCAGACAACAGGAGGAAGGATCTAACTTTTGAGGTAGGTGATCATGTTTTTCTCAAGGTTTCTCCTTCGAAAAGTGTGATGAGATTTGGTAAGAAAGGAAAGCTGAGTCCAAGGTTTATTGGACTATATGAAATTCTGGAGAGAGTTGGATCAGTTGCATACTGGGTGGATTTACCTCCGATTTTATCTCAGGTACACAATGTTTTTCACGTTTCGATGTTGAGAAAGTATATGCCAGATCCATATCATGTTTTGAGTCTAGAGGTTGTTCAGCTGGAAGAGAATCTATCTTATGAGGAACAACCGGTCCCGATTCTTGACCATAGGGATAAAGTGTTACGAAATAAGGTTATTAATCAGGTAAAGGTTTTGTGGAAAAACCACATGATGGAAGAGGCAACATGAGAATCTGAAAATGCAATGAGGGATAAGTACCCCCATATAATCGATAAGTATATAATTTGCGGGGAAGTAATTTTAAAAAGGAGGGAAGGATGTAATATCCCAAGTAAGTAATGAGTAATATATATTTTTATCTATGTCTATTAATGAATTAGATAGTGTTTTAAAGGATTAAAATGAAAATAAATCCAATATTAAGCATGGAATACACTTATATTTTTAAAAGATTGTTTTACTACCTTTTGATGGAAAACCATTTTTAAATATATCTTTTGACAATTTAATATGATATGTTTGTCAAAATAAACTTATTCTTTATTATTGGGACATAAAAATTTACTTTGTGTGAATTTTTGGTATTTTTCAGACAATGTTCATTTTTTAATGAATAGTGTAAAATACTGCATTTTACATCAAAACTTCTTTTTAATATAATTTATTTATATGACTAGATTATCTTTTGAATTGGTTTTGAAGTAAAATTAGAATATATTTTTACCATTTAATCCAATGGTGGTCATTGAAATCAATTTTACTTTGAAATTGGACTTAAACTGGTGTCAATCTTTTGATACTTATTGTTTCAAAAAAACACACTATTTGTCATGACAACAGGAATTAATTATTAAATTAATTAATGTGACTTATATGTTTTGAATTTTGTAAAATAGACTTCATTTTTGAATTCGGAATATCAAATATAGCTTAGGGTGAATTTTTGGTATTTTTCTGAAAAACATCAATGTTTGATGAATAGTGAAACCACTAAGTGGTACTTATAAAAACTGATTTTTCATTTAAATGAAATTTTACCACTTCTGTGTTTTGAATTTCAAAAATTAGACATACATGGTTGGCATTAAGAAGTGAAATGTGGTTCAATGAGATTAAAATAATTTTTTGGTCAATAGTAACTCTTAAGTTCTTAATCGCGATTAGACGTAATTTGTGTAGTTTAAGGTAAGAATAATGTTTTAATAAAATGAAATGACCTAGAAACATGTCCTACCCTTATTGGATGTGTCATGTCCGACCAAGACAAGCCATGGGTCAACTTTGGGAACCCATGGAGCCACTTTGGTTGGGAAATGACATAAATAACTTTTTATTTAATAATAAAGTAAAAATGACACAAACATGAGTTATTTTACTAAAATAATTTTTACATGGGGTTAGGAAAGTCATATTTTTGACTATAAATATTCATTAGAAAGATGAAAAGATTTACTACATCATAGTATTTTTTTTATAATTTTTAGAAATTAAATAAAGTAAATTATATATGACATCATGATGATGCAGCGATGACCTCATTATTTAACGATTTAAATAAAATGGAATGATAGTGTAAAATCTAAGAGCTAAACATGGCCAAAACCAATTGGACCAATGAATTTCGAACCCCTATTACCTTATCCTCGAATTATATCAATTTGGGACCTTTTGAATCTAAAACGCATTTTAAAATAAAGTAACTTATCTTTACTTTCCAAGAGTGCCCCTCCTCTCCTCTTATAAAAGGCCCCCACCTCTACCTCCTTAACCACAATCCCAAAGCCTTTGGCTCGGCCAACCCCTGCACATTTTGGCTCTCCACATCCCTATCTTAATCCTTGAAGCCTCACTTTGGGCAGAAGTCTTCCCAAGGAAGCCTTTGAGCTAAAATCTAAGAGAGTTACCCGATTTTAAGGTAATGTCTTCTTTTGAGTCCTTTTGTTTGATTTTTCTTCTCCAACCCCCTAAACTCTTTTTATTCTTTTCTTTTGTTACAAATCCAGTATCCTCAATATACTAGTATGTTGTTATTAAAAGGATTCGAGCTACACTTACACACACCTACATCTAATTGTTAAAAGACATACTGTTTCCGTGGATGGTGAATTTATGCCTCCCGAAACGATGATTGTTCAACATTCTTTTAACACCTTAAAAGGTGGCCATTAAGATGTCAATATATTTATATATGATATATAATATGTTTATTTTTTCCTTAAGATTCTGTATTTTTCATTTTGGGCATACCTTTATGGTTTCCATTAAGGGTAAACGCGATATCTTCATTTATGGAAGTGCAGACTACCGCCCCCTCAAAGTGATTTGATTCCTTAAATACCATATGTGGGACATATAAAGGATGGAACTATGATATTATATATTATATTATACTGGAATTATAATATACCTTTATATCATTATGGTCCCATTCTATAAAATATGAAATAGAAATGAAAGTAGCGTTCATGCGTGCGTACGGCTTACCGTCTCCATGAATGGTGCATTTCATTTCTTACCTCTAAATGATTAAGTTATATTATAAATGCATGTATATAATGGATATATATGATATATACATCATGATTATAATTCTGGATATAATGGATACATTAACAACTTGTAATTATAAAGGGTTTATTATTGACTCAGGTACCAATGATCGTTAAAATGACCGTTATTAACATAAATAATTACATAGTGTTCATGACATAGAAATAAGTGATATAAAAGGAATAATGAACTTGAAAAAGGTTCTTAAGCAAGTAGAAATTAACTCAAGTTTATTATTCAGGACATTAAATAACGATCGAGTCAAGTCGGACCCGAGGTATGGGACTTCGTCTCAATCTCCTTTCATTGAGGCATATTTTTTTTATACAAAACCTTCTTTTATATGGTGTATAAACCCCTTTGACTTTTAAGTTTATTCAAAAGGAATCTTTTTTATACGAAGCATTTACTAAACGAAAAAAGGGAATGTTTTTGTCATACGTATGCGGCGACAACGACTTCTCCGCCGTCGTGACCATTATTTGAGTTTCAGCTTCCTCTACAAGCCATACCTTTTTTTAAAAGAAAAATAAATACCATGTTTTACTTTTCTTTTATATTGGTATTGAAAATGGTTTTCATAATGTTTTTATATCAATGTTGTCATGACCCGTCCTCGGGGCCCGTGCCGTGACTACCCCAAGCCCGCGTTCCATAGGCTAGGGGCTGGCGACTAGCACCAAGGCGTAAATCCCAGTAAAAAGGGAAGGCATTGCCTTTGAAAAGTAAACAAGCACCACAGAGTAAGCAAGAAGAAAAGTGAACACTAAGTAAAAACTGTAACAAGTTGTGCTGAAAGTAAAAGGGGACGGAAATACAAGCCCAACTGTAAATTACAACTGAAAGGGAAAAATAGCAACTCAAAAGAAAAGCCGCAGCATCGAGCCGTCCTCTGGAAGTCCCACATGAAGGGTGGGTACAGATAGCCTCCACTGCTCCTCGGGTCCACTTGACCGCTCCGAGTACATCCTGCCCAGTGTTCCACCTCCAGGTACCATCCTGCTCCGCACGCCTTCACCACGATCAGCTCTGTCCGTCGTCTACAACCAACACAACGAAGTGCGGGCATAGCCCGGGCAGGGGTGAGTATAAGCTACTCAGTAGGGAACCCGAGACCCCCGAAGGTCTCCCAGAATCCACAAAGGATAATCCACAAAGGAAATATACAATCATGAAGTAATATACGACACAGCTTAGGTATATGCCCATACATATACCTAAGTCATTGATTCCCGTTCGGCTCCAACGTCCGAGCCCAAGCACAACCCAGTCCACATAGGAAAGCAAGCGTATACCCACACAGGATAGCACAACACAATCTACAAAGGAGAGTAAACAGTAATCCACATAGGATAGCTCAACACAATCCACAAAGGATAGTAAAAAGTAAATCCACACAGGATAGCTCAACACAATCCACAAAGGAGAGTAAACAGTAAATCCACACAGGATAGCTCAACACAATCCACAAAGGAGAGTAACAGAAGATTCAGCTCACACAGGTATACTTCTTCGGATGACGATAAAGATAATCACTGATCCATCTAAGTCATCAGACCCACAAAGGATTGATAGGTACTAACCCCCGCAAAGACCCACACAGGATCGGGCCCACACAGGACCTGTAGGCGCTAGCTCACACAGAACCGCTGAGCGCTGACCCACACAGGATCAGACCCACACAGGATCGGGCCCACATAGGACCTGTAGCACTAACCCGCAAGTGATCGCTGAGTTCTGTAGTCATCGCAGTACACTGAGGATCTCTTCACAATCGTCGTCGCAGTCCACTGAGGATCTCTGCACAGTCGTCGCTGCAGTCCACTGAGGATCTCTACACAGTCATCGCTGTCGTAGTAGCAGTCGCAGCCAGCTCTAGGGTTCCCGCACACAACAAGCTCGTTCGGGGGGGTCCGCTCCACGAGCCAAGAGGCTGATACATCAACTGACACAAAGTTCGAGGTTGATGTATCCAAAAGTTCCGTATCGTCAAAAGGAACTCAACGTCACAGACGGCGCGTCAATCGGACGCCCGGTCTGAGAGTTATTGGCTTTTTCGTCCCAGGGGCCCGGTTGGTTTTTAAGGAAAAACCAACCCGACTATACTCCACCTGCGTCCAAACCTCGGGCAGAGTGAGCCAAAAGATCTGTCTCACTTAGAGGAATTCCAAGAAGTCGACGGCACGTCAGTCGGACGTCCGTAGCTCAAGATATGAGCATTTCCGCTCCGAAGGCCCGGTTGGTTTCGTGTACGAACCAACCCGGCCGAACCCAAAGTATTCCAATACATTGAGTGCGATATACCGAAACGACCATCTCGATCCAAGTATCGCGTTGCCACTGACAGTGCGTCGTTCAGAGGCCCTTAGCTCATGTTATGAGCGAATGACCGCAAATGGTCCGAAGACGGGGGGTCCGGGCCGGACCCGGCCCAACCCGGCCGGACCCGGTCCGGTCCGGGCTGGGCGCGGCCCGGCCAGTCGGACCAGCCTGGCTCGCCTCGGTCGAGCGGCCGAGCAGCTCGGGTGCCGCGGGGCGCTTCCCCCGCGGTTTAGAGGTGTCGCGGCCCTCGAAGGGCCGCACTGTCAAGCGGACGCGGCTTCTGCCACGTCCCGTGCGGACGAGCTGGACCCGCGCGGCCGCGGGTCCGCTGGCCGCCGGCGGCTTCTGCGGGCCACCGGAGTTGCTCCAGTGGTCCGTTTTCCTTCCCGTCTGTGCCATTGTTCCTCCTAGGTTCCGTTCTTCACTGCGGGATCATCAAAATGCCCTTGCATCACGTTTTCCCACCGCCCGCCAAATCCACACAACCACAAAGAACAACGGAGGGTTGTCAGGCCGTATTCGTTTGGCCCGCACCCTCCGTGTTAGATAAAAACAACGGGAGAAATTATTCAACACATGAACCAACAATTTTAATAAAATAAAATTGTTCATATGAATGCGGTTCTTTAATTTTTAAGAAACGTTCATGGGAATATAAAATATTCACAACAACCCCTACCTCACCAAATCGTCTCCCGCGGTTTCTTCGTGGATTTGAGGATCGTCGCGTCGTCACGGTATCCGGCGTTGCATCGTCGTGTCAACGAACTCAGAGGTTCAAGAACAAAAATATTTAATTAATAATAATTAAATCCTTCTTGAGTCAAAAACCACAAAGGAAGTTTAAAAAGAAACCCGAGATATCTTACCTTAAGTAGTTGGTGATCGGAGATCGGGGCAGTGAAGAACGTCTCGGATGAAGCGTCACCAAACTCCGAGGGTGACGGCGTTCTTCGCGTTATTCGCATTCTTCGCGTTCTTCGCGTTCTTCGCGAAGGTGGATGAAGGCTCAAGAATTCTGTCAAGGCCTCTCAACATGTAATCCTCCAAATGTCGTGTTGGTCTTATTTTATTATTACGCCAACAAACTAAAAAGAGGTAAGTACCGACCCATTAATTCGTAGAATTAATTCAATAAAAGAAACTGCCCATTTAATTCACGAATAAAACCGCCCAATTAAATGGGGCGTTAAGAATTTATGAAAACGCGTCAGTTGACTTTCATAATGACGGGTTTTCGCGGGTGCGTTACTTAGCGGAAAAGAAATGGCGGGGCTTGTGCGGGTCCCACCTCAAAAATATCCTACCAAGAGGGTAGGATATTTCTGGATAGCATCCTATCCAGATCAACTCAACTTAAGCCGATTTTTTGTGGCTTCAAGTGACTTCCAAGTGGCTTAAGTGAAATAAAATAAATTTTGTCGTACAATTATTGTATTTCTTAACTTTAAGACTGAAAATTAAAAACCACCACTGAGAAAACGCAACTCCGAAAGAGGCATTTCTAAGAAAATACCGGTGCTGCAATTTCATCGGTGCCCTCAGAATTCGATTCCGGGCACCGGTTCAAAAGTTAGAAAAACCCGCTCGTCCGTTCACTGAACGTACCCGAGCCAAACTTTGGAAAATGATTCCGGGCACACCGGGCCTCAGAATCAGGTGCCATCAGAAACTACGTTCTTTTAAAATTACAAAGAAAATTAAGAAAAAGAAATTCCTTGAAATTTACGGGTCTTTACATTACTCTCACCTCAGGGCTTTACGTCCCCGTAAAGATAAATCATAAACTAGGAAAACAAATGGTGGTACTGAGCACGCATTTGAGCCTCCCGCTCCCAAGTGCTCTCCTGGAGGTTCTCGTGCTGCCATCTGATACGCACCAGAGGAATCGATCGTCCACGTAGGACCCGCTCCTATCGATCCTCGATCTCCACTGGGACCTCCGCAAAAGTCGCCCCATCATCCACGTCTAGCTCCCCATGGTCAATGATGTGCATCGGGTCGGGCACGTATCTCCTCAGCTGAGATACGTGGAAGACGTTGTGCACCTGGCGCAACTGAGGTGGTAGATCCAGGCGATAAGCCACCTCGCCAATCCTGCTGAGGACCTGGAAAGGTTCGATGAAGCGTGGAGACAACTTGCCTCCTCGGCCAAATCACCGTAATCCACGTTGAGGTGAGACATGCAAGAAGACGTGGTCTCCATCCTCGAAATTTAGTGGCCTCCGCCTCCTGTCAGCATAAGACTTTTGTCGGCTCTGAGCTGTCCTCATCCGCTCCTGGAAGACCTGGACCTTCTCTGTCGTGGCCCGGACCATCTCTGTTCCCACAAGTGCTGACTCCCCAGGGTCTGTTCAGCACAAAGGAGATCTGCAAGGTCTGTCGTACAATGCCTCATATGGTTCCATCCCGATGGTGGAGTGGTAGCTGTTGTTGTATGCGAACTCCACCAAGGGTAGGTGATCCTCCCAGCTGTGACCAAAGTCGAGGACACATGCGCGGAGCATGTCCTCGAGAGTCTGAATTGTCCTCTCCGTCTGACCATCCGTCTGAGGGTGAAAGGCGGTGGTCAGACGTAGCCGCGTCCCGAACGCTTCCTCCAACCCCTTCCAAAGCCGGGAAGTAGAACGAGCGTCCCGATCGGAGACGACAGATGATGGCACACCGTGAAGTCGTACAATCTCCTGAACGTAGAGACGCCCCAAGATCTCCACTGAGCCCTGCTCTCGGATGGGTAAGAAGTGCGCCGACTTGGTGAGTCGGTCAACAATCACCCAAATGGAGTCGTGACCTTTGGAAGTGCGTGGAAGTCCAGTCACGAAGTCCATAGATATGCCGTCCCACTTCCACTCTGGGACCTCCAAGGGCTATACCAAGCCTGCTGGTACCTGATGCTCTGCCTTCACCTACTGGCAGGTGAGGCACTGTGAAATGAACTCTGCCACATCCTTCTTCATGCCCGGTCACCAGTGCTGTCGTCTGAGGTCCTGGTACATGTTCGCCACTCCAGGATGTACCGCTAAAGGGGAAGTGTAAAACTCCCACAACACTTTCTCCCTTAAAGCAACTGGTACCAAGGTACGTCCTCTGAAAAGGACTTCATGCTCTGTTCCAAGGGAGAAACCATCAGGTGCTTGTCCCGAGGATATCTGAGCACGCTCGCGTCTCACAGTCGGTGTCCCCATGCTGTGCCTCTCTGACTCGCTGCAGTAGTAGAGGAGTGACTGTGAGAGACTGAAGGAAGGCTACTCCATATCTATCCATGAATGATATCTGCAAGGTGGCTAGCTGCTCTGTCACCTCCTCATGTAGCTGAATGCTCGTCCTCCTACTGAGGGCATCAGCTACTATGTTCCCCTTCCCAGGAGTATATACTATCTCAAAGTCATAGTCCTGGAGGAACTCGAGCCATCGCCGCTGTCTCAGGTTCAGGTCCATCTGAGAGAATATGTACCTGAGACTCTGGTGGTCGGAAAAGACTGTAAAGCGCTCACCCATCAGATAGTGCCGCCATGTCTTCAGTGCGAAGACCACTGCTCCTAACTACAGGTCATGGGTAGCATAGTTCTGCTCATGCGGCCTCAACTGACGTGATCCATAGGCAATCACGGCCCACTCCAGCATCATGACACATCCGAGTCTGGTCCCTGATGCATCGCAGTAGACTACGTATCCAACTCCCTCCTCAGGCAACCTCAAGATAGGTGCGTTGGTCAATCTCTATCTCATCTCCTGAAAGCTCTACTGACATCTGTCTGACCACACAAAGGGTTTCCCCTTCTTCGTAAAAGATGAGAGTGGCGCCGAAACTCTGGAGATGTCTGGAACGAACCTCCGATAGTATCAGGCTAGACCCAAGAAACTCTGCACCTCCGTCACGCTCCTGGGTGGCTCCCAAGCTAGCACTGCTTCGATCTTCGCGGGATCCACTGCAACCCCTGCCTCAGAAATGACGTTCCCCAAGAAGTGGACCTCACGTAACCATAACTGGCACTTCGAGTGATTTCCATAAAGCTGGTGCTCTCAGAGTGTGTCTAGTACAACCCGCAAGTGGTATGCGTGCTCCTCCTCCGTGGTCGAGTACACCAAAATGTCGTCGATGAAGACAATGACAAATCGATCGAGGTATGGCTGGAAGATACTATTCATGAGGCTCATGAACACTGCTGGAGCATTGGTTACGCCGAAAGGAATAACCAAGAACTCATAGTGGCCATACCGACACCTGAAGGTCGTCTTCTGCACGTCCTCGTCTCGAACTCTAAGCTGATGATAGCCTGACCTGAGGTCTATCTTCGAGAACCACCGTGCTCCCTTGAGCTGATCGAAGAGGTCATCAATCCTCGGTAGCGGATAATTGTTCCTCACTGTCACCTAGTTCAGGCGACGATAGTCGACACACAGTCGCAAGCTCCCGTCCGCCTTCTTGGCGAACAATATCGGGGAAGCCCAGGGTGAAACATTGGGTCAGATGAACCCCTTGCCCTGTAAGTCCTCGAACTGTACCAGCTGCTCTCGAAGCTCAGCGGGGGCCATCCGATACGCTGGAGTGGATATCAGGGTTGTCCCGGGGTATAAGTCAATATAAAAGTCTATCTCTCTGGGAGGAGGTAGCCCTAGAACGTCGTCGGGGAAGACGTCTGCATACTGATCCACCACTTCAGGAAAACTAGGACTCTACAAGTCAACTGCTCCAAGGATGAGGCTAGCCAACTGATGAGTGATGGGATGCCCTCTTCTCTGCGAGAGTCCCTCCTGTGCTGCAAAGGCTCCCTTCTCGCCGGTGAAGGTGAACCTGCTCCCGTCGGTGCACACACATCACACCTTGCGCCTAAAATAGTCAATCTGATCTTGGACTGTAGATAACCAATCCATGCCCAAGATGACGTCGTAAGGCCTCGATGCCGCTACAAGAAGATCCCAGCCGAAGCTCTCGCCTCCTAGAGTAAGCTCACACTGCCAACACCAGTGTGTAATTCTCAAGTCTGCTCCTGTAGGGGTCTCTAGCCGTAAGGATCGAGCCAACGGCTCTGTCGGAATCTCAGAGCTCCGAACAAGGACAGCAGCTAGGAAAGAGTGACTCGCTCCTGTGTCTATAAGAACTGCAGCAAGGGTGGAATAGACACAGATTGGACCTCGAATCATCTCTGGCATGCCGTGGTCGTAGGCCTGCACTGCCTGGAGCTCTGCTTGTCTCTGCCCGCCAGCTCCCTGTGGTCGGGGAGGACCTCCTGGTGGTGGTGGTGGTGGTAGAGCCACAAAGCGTCGCCCACCACCTGCTACTCGGCCAGCTCCTCTGCCTCATCCGCCTCCTCCCTGCGGACTGCCAAGGTCGATATTCTGCCTCTACCTAGGTGGCCCCACCACCGTCTGCTGCTCCTCGGTAAGGCGGGTCGGGCAGTCACGAGCCATGTGGCCCTGCCCGCCGCACGCGTAGCACTGCCTGCCTCTCGGAAGACTGGCTCCATGCTGTGTGCCCCGCACTGCTGAGCCAGTGTCCTGAGGTCGTCTACAAGAGGGTCTGGTCTATCTGGAACCCTGAGTCATCCGTCGGCTACCTGCTGCGGAAGACTCTGCTACCTGCCACCCTGCAGTAGGTCTCGCTGTGGACCCAGCCAGAAAGCTCTCGTTCAGAAGGGCTCGCTCCAGTACTCCTGCCTAGGTCGGGATGCTGAGGGAGATCAGCGATGCCCTGATCTCGTGTCTCAATCCCAGCTCGAAGGTCCGGGCCTGGTAGAAGGGGTCCCGTACCATATCTGTCGAGTAGCGAGAAAGATCGCTAAACCTCACCGCGTACTGGGCGACCGTCAAGCTGCCCTGCCGCAACTGAAGAAGCTCTTGAATGCGCACCGCACAGAGGGTGGCCGGGACGAACTCTGAGAGGAAGAGGCTCTCAAAGTCCATCCAGATGAGAGAGGCCTCATCGTGCACCTGGAGCATCAAGATCCACCATTGTCCTGCTGCTGCGTGCAGTAGGCTCGCCGCGAGGATCACCATGAGGTCTGCTGGTGTCCTCACTAGCCTGAAAACTCACACGACTACCTCCAGCCTGTCCTCGACTGCCTGGGGGTCCGTCTCCCCACGAAACCTTGGTGGTCGCTGGCGCTGGAACTCATGATGAGCTCCGAGGTGACGTGCATCGTCAGCGGTTGGTGCTGGAAGCATCGGGGGCTCGGTGGGTAAATGTACCGCTGGTGCCTCTTCTATCAACGGGCCCTGTACCGAGGCCTCGTCGCTCGGTGGGCTATCGTCGCGCTCTACTCTCGGAACCCTAGCTGGCTGCCATCATGGGGCCATCCTGAAAAGGAAACAAGTGCGCCACGGTCAGAACAGTATACCTGGTGAGCTGACAAAAGTAATCACAATGAAAACTTGAAACACAAATGCAATCAATGTCTTCGTGCATTAAGTCGGAAATCAGAAGCCAGGGTCCTGGTGTACGGATACGTCGGCCGCCGCACCAACACTGGACTTCCTGGACTGATAACCACACTCAATACGCTAAACACTATTGCTTCACAAAGAAGAAGATCAGAGTCTGCGGTAGAACTGACTGCCTCTGATACCAATTTGTCACGACCTGTCCTCGGGGCCCGTTCCGTAACCACCCCAAGCCCACCTTCCATAGGCCAGGGGCTGGCGACTAGCACCAAGGCGTAAATACCAGTAAAAAGGGAAAGCATTGCCTTTGAAAAGTAAACAAGTACCACAGAGTAAGAAAGCAGAAAAGTGAACAGTAAGTAAAAACTGTAACAAGCTGTCCTGAAAGTAAAAGGGGCCAGAAATACAAGCCCAACTATAAAGTACAACTGATAGGGAGAAACAACAACTGAAAAGAAAAGCCGCAGCATCAAGCCGTCCTCTGGAAGTCCCACCTGAAGGGTGGGTACAGATAGCCTCCACTGATCCTCGGGTCCACCTGACCACTCCGAGTACGTCCCGCCCAGTGGTCAACCTCCAGGTACCGTCTTGCTCCGCACGCCTTCACCACGATCAGCGTTGTCCGTCGTCTGCAACCAACACAACGAAGTGCGGGCATAACCCGAGTAGGGGTGAGTATAAGCTACTCATTAGGGACCCCGAGACCCCCGAAGGTCTCCTAGAATCCACAAAGGATAATCCACAAAGGAAAGATATAATCACGAAGTAACATCCGACACGGCTTAGGTATATGCCCATACATATACCTAAGTCATCGATTCCCGTTCGGCTCCAACGTCTGAGCCCAAGCACAACCCAGTCCACACAGGAAAACAAACGTATAACCACACAGGATAGCACAACACAGTCCACAAAGGAGAGTAAACAGTAATCCACATAGGATAGCTCAACACAATCCACAAAGGAGAGTAAACAGTAAGTCCACACAGGATAGCTCAACACAATCCACAAAGGAGAGTAAACAGTAAATCCATACAGGATAGCTCAACACAATCCACAAAGGAGAGTAACAGAAGATTCAGCTCACACAGGTATACTTCTTCGGATGACGATAAAGATGATCACTGATCCATCTAAGTCGTCGGACTCACAAAGGATCTATAGGTACTAACCCCCGCAAACACCCACACAGGATCGGGCCCACACAGGACCTGTAGGCGCTGGCTCACACAGAACCGATGAGCGCTGACCCACACAGGATCGGGCCCACACATGACCTGTAGCACTGACCTGTAAGGGATTGCTGAGTGCTGTAGTCTTCGCAGTCCACTGAGGATCTCTGCACAATCGTCGTCGCAGTCCACTGAGGATCTCTGCACAGTCGCCGCTACAGTCACTGAGGATCTCTGCACAGTCGTCGCTGTCGTAGTAGCAGTCGCAGCCAGCTCTAGGGTTCCCGCACACAGCAAGCTCGTTCGGGAGGGTCCGCTCCACGAGCCGAGAGGCTGATACATCAACTGACACAAAGGCCGAGTTTGATGTATCCAAAAGTTCCGTATCGTCAAAAGGAACTCAACGTCGCCGACGGCGCGTCAATTGGACGCCCGGTCTGAGAGTTATTGGCTTTTTCGTCCCAGGGGCCCGGTTGGTTTTTACAGCAAAACTAACCCGACCATACTCCACCTGCGTCCAAACCTCGGGTGGAGTGAGTCAAAAGATCCGTCTCACTTATAGGAATTCCACTATGTCGACGGCACGTCAGTCGGACGTCTGTAGCTCAAGATATGAGCGTTTCCGCTCCAATGGCCCGGTTGGTTTCGTGTACAAACCATCCCTGCTGAACCCAATGTATTCTGAAACCTTGAGTGCGATTTACCGAAATGACCGTCTCGATCCAAGGATCACGTTTCCGCTGACGGCGCGTCGTTCAGAGGCCCGTAGCTCATGTTATGAGCGAAATACCGAAAATGGTCCGAAGACGGGGGGTCTGGGCCCGGGCCGACCCGGTCCGACCCCCCCTGGGTCGGCCGAACCGGGTCGACCCGACCCGGTCCAACCCGGTCGGACCTGGTCCGGTCCAGCCTGGGCGCGGCCCGGCCGGTCGGACCGGCCTCGCTCGGCTCGGCTGAGCGGCCGAGCAGCTTGGGTGCCGCGGGGTGCTGCCCCCGCGGTTTGGAGGTGCCGCGGCCCTCGAAGGGCCGCGCTGTCAAGCGGAGGCGGCTTCTGCCGCGTCCCGTGCGGGTGAGTTGGACCTGCGCGGCCACGGGTCCGCTGGCCGCCGCCGCCACGACTTCAGCCGTGGCGGCCCTGTCCGGCGGCGCGCCAAGGTGCCGCCGCCTTTGGCCGCCGGCGCCGCCGCGCCGGCGACCCGCTCCGCCGGCAGCTTCCGTGGGCCCCCAGAGTTGCTCCGGTGGTCCGTTTTCCTTCCCGTCAGCGCCGTTTTTCCTCCCGGGTTCCGTTCTTCACTTCGGGATCATCAAAACACCCTTGCGTCATGTTTTTCCGCTGCCCGCCAAATCCACACAACCATGAAGAATGGCGGAGGTTTGTCGGGCCGTGTTTGTTTGGCCCGTGCCCTCCGCGTTAGATAAAAACAACAGGAGAAATTATTCAACACATGAACCAACAATTTTAATAAAATAAAATTGTTCATATGAATCCGGTTATTTAATTTTTAAGAAAAGTTCACGGGAATATAACATATTCACAACAACCCCTACCTCACCAAATCGTCGCTCGCGGGTTCTTCGTGGATTTGAGTATCGTCGCGTCGTCGTGGTATCCGGCGTTGCGTCATCGCGTCGACGAACTCCGAGGTTCAAGAACAAAAATATTTAATTAATAATAATTAAATCCTTCTTGAGTCAAAAACAACAAAGTTAGTTTAAAAAGAAACCCGAGATCTCTTACCTCAAGTAGTTGGTGATCGGAGATCGGGGTGGGGAAGAACGTCTCAGATGAAGCATCGCCAAACTCGAAGGGTGACGACGTTCTTCGCGTTATTCTCATTCTTCACGTTCTTCGCGAAGGAGGATGAAGTCTCAAGAATTCTGTCAAGGCCTCTCAACGTGTAATCTTCCAAATGTCGTGTTGGTCTTATTTTATTATTACGCCAACAAATGAAAAAGAGGTAAGTAATGACCCATTAATTCATAGAATTAATTCAATAAAAGAAACTACCCATTTAATTCACGAATAAAACTACCCAATTAAAGGGTGCGTTAAGAATTTAAGAAAACGCGTCAGTTGACTTTCATAATGACGGGTTTCCGCGGGTGCGTTACTTAGCGGAAAAGAAACGGCGGGGCTCGTGCGGGTCCCACCTCACAAATATCCTACCAAAAGGGTAGGATATTTCTGGATAGCATCCTATCCGGATCAACCCAGCTTAAGCCGCTTTTAAGTGGCTTCAAGTGGCTTCCAAGTGGATTAAGTGAAATAAAATAAAGTTTGTCGTACAATTATTTTATTTCTTAACTTTAAGCCTGAAAATTAAAAACCACCACCGAGCAAACTCAACTCCGGAAGAGGTGTTTCTAAGCAAATACTGGTGCTGCGATTTCATCGGTGCCCTCAGAATTTGATTCCGGGCACCGATTCAAAAGTTAGAAAAACCCGCTCGTCCGTTCACTGAAAGTACCCGAGCCAAACTTCGGAAAATGATTCCGGGCACACCGGGCCTCAGAATCAGGTGCTGTCAGAAACTGCGTTCTTGTAAAATTGCAAAGAAAATTAAGAAAAAAACTTTCATTGAAATTTACGGGTCTTTACAAATGTGTTGTATTGATATCTTGTGATTGAAAGGTAGAAATGTTATGTTTCCTTTATGCATGTTTTATGTGATACGATTATGTTGAGGTTCTTGGGAATTATTATGAAGACGGGTGGTTCCATGATATACTAAGGGCGGGTGAGCCCGATATAGCTCTCCAATTCATTGGGTAACGCGAAGGAGTGTAACATTAAGGTTTCTCCGAAGAGATTTAGGGAATATACTGTGATGGGTATTCCAAACGTAACCAAGAGGGTTACTCCCTACGTAAGAATGTTATGAATGCCTCAAGTTACCTTTATGTCTTATGATTTATATGATTTATTCATGATTTGATGAGCTTTGTTAAAGTGCTTATGTTTTATGGGTAAAGTATGATTTCATTCTTATGTATATATGTACCCATGTGTCCTTTCCATATTTTTATATCCCTTACTGAGCTTTTTATGCTCATCCCAAGTTTTTTTGAAATGTTTTTCACAGGTCAAGGGAAAGGTACATGATATGATGATATTGTCAAGGGAGGGTCAAGAAAGAATCCATGTTTTATTTTAAATTTTTTTCCATTGATGGGAAAAATTAATACTATCTTTATGTAACCACTTTGTTTAAATGTGGGATGTAATGCATGTTTTATGATCTAATTATCTAAAACTCTAAACCTGAAAAGATCCTCAACGTGTAATCTTGTAATTACTCAAGATTAAGTAAGGATTAAGGCCGGGGCCTTATACCAAATCCTATATTCCATAGTTTTGAAAAAAACCAACCAAGAAGGGATTAGTGAAAACCTAAGGAGGATACCTGAAGAAGAGGTAAAGTTCCTCAATAAGAATTTTTTATTTTATTTATTCCTCCCACAACATAAATTCTTATTATACCATGATTATATAATAACCTTACTATTTTAAATATACTGATATGTTGTTATGTTAATATTATGACCTAAAAATTCTCACACTTCAATGGAATGGGTTATGAAATCATTGTTTGTGTGTACGGTGGACTACAGCCTCACGAACCGAGGCTATTAATTGTTTCCATCAACACCTTTAATGATTAAGTATAATGATGTATTTACAGTTTATATATGTTATATATGATATATATGATATTAATGATGTTATTTTGTTTCTATAATTTTTAGTTCACACATACCTTCATTATTTCTATTTTATGGGAATACGATAACGTCGCTCGTGTGTACAACGGACTACCGCCTCACGATGTGATGTGATTCATTCACGACTTATAAGGAATGTATTGTGGGTTGATTTATTAACAATATGTAATATATATGACATAAAAATTGTGTTTTTATTGATAATATATGTCATTAATGTTTTTGTTCAATCTAATAAGAAAATGAAAAACATTGTTCATGGGTACGTAAGACCTACTGTGTTCATGAACGATGTATTTCATTTCCTATAACTAAAATTTATGGATTACTATAAGTACATATATACTGAATATATATGATATTTATATCCTGATTATCATTATGAAGATAATGGAACCATGATCAAAGTAAGAGAACCAAAAAAATAACAAATCAAACCATATATAATAAACGAAGAGGTTATTACCCTAAAAATAATGGAATTGTCTATAAACAGGTAATAAAAGGTCATAATAAAATCATATATGGTATTATATTTTTGAATATGGTTCTATAATATATTTATAATAAACTTATATTTATTATACATTAGGTTTTAATGAGTATAAAGGAAGTCAAGACTTAAAGTAACATATTTTTGTCTCACTTTTTACTTTCGTGAGACACATTACATGTTCACCACCTATTTATTTTTTGTGGTTTATATAATTAAAATTAATTTATCTTATTATTAGTTTAGATAATTTTTTTTATTTACATATCCATTTTAGGATCTCTTTTTATGGGGTTTACTGCTCAAGAGTTATAAAATTAGTAAGGGATTTTTTTTAACAATTTTACTTCTTTGAGAAATATGTTATATTATAAACCTATATTCTTTCATGAGGTGTCTACACAACCCATTTGGCATGTAATTTCTTGAATTTATAAACCCTCATGATAATTTGATTTTCATTTTATGTTATTCCTTCATGGGGCTTATGATTCAATGTTACCAATGTTTTGGAAAGTTTATGTTATAATCTAATTAGTTATCATGATTGTTTATGATTAAGTAACCAATGTTGAAATCTCATGACATACCTCTCAAGTATTCTCATGTGTTTTATTCTCCTTTTTTTATTAATGATATCATTCTGTAATGGTTCCATTTTTCCACTCATTGGTACTTAAGGTAATTAAGTAGATATTTTTAATAAAATATGTCTTTATTTTCATCTAAGGGTGAGAAATATGTTTTCTTTCAATATAATGTTTTCTAATTTTATTTTAAAAAAGTTTTAAAATTATCTTATAAGCTCATTTTGAAGGAAAATGAGAATGAAATTTTTATGTTTTAAAAACTGTTTTCAAAGAAAAAATTATATTTCCATAAGAAAATTTTAAATGATTGATTAAAATAATTATCTATCCAAGATGACACCCATTGATGTTACCTTTTCTTTAATATGTATATTATCCAAGGATACCATTATTATTATTCTATTTATTGGTTTATGCTTATAGTGAAATGTTTTTTATGAAACAAATTTCTCATTCATGGGTTATACCATGAATAAATGATTATGAAACCATCTTATTTTCATGATGAAATTATTATGATACCCAAATCTTTTATACAAGTTATGATATGATGAAATTTGTATGAAACCCATTTCATTTTATGTGTTATGATATAATGATTTTTTACTATTTTTTGGCATACATAAAAATGTTTTTTTTCATTATGAGATGTGTGGGACATATATCTTCCTCCGTTGCATTGGTTAAAGATAAATTATTTACAATCTATGAAGGTACCCAGGTCTTCAACACAAAACCTAAAAAGAGGGTACATGGGTGGTCATCTGAAGCCCAAAAGGAAGGGTTAATTGGTGGTTATCCCAATATTGAAAAGGCGGGTAGATGGGTGGTCATACGAAGCCTGAAAATGAGGGTACATTGGTAGATATCCCAACCCTATGTAAACACATGGGTGGTTAGACCAAACCTAATATGTTATGAATGTATTGGGGGGTATCCTTGAAAACTTATCTTATATTCTTATGTTTATGACACAAATCTATGTTTATTCAAATATTATACTCTCATGGATCATTATCTTGATTTAATTATGATTCATGTCTTATAAACTACAAATATTTATTCCAAGACTCGTGTTTTGGATCTATGAATGGTTTGGTATAAAATTCATAAGTTTGGTTCATTATCAAATACATTTATTCTTATTTTATGATTTCATATGCTCATAGATTTATATCTTCTATGGTTACCCATAATAAGTATCTGAACCCAACCTTTCTTATGTCTCCTTTCCCCAAGTTATGTAGAATGGTTATTTGTAGGGTATGTTTATCAAGAGTACTAAATGAGAATAACTTTATGGGAAATATTGAATATCTTTCACAATATTAAAATATTACTTTTCAAGTTTCTAATGGAACTAAATTTTTATGCTCCTCAGACATGTGTTTGTGCAATGTAATGAATATTCATTTAAAAAGATGTCATATCTATGTATGAGAATCCCGGTTCACTATGGTATGGTCCATCCATCAATTAAATATTTTTTTGAAGGTTCCATAAATATCTATTTTTTGGCGACAACATTCCCGAGAATGTTACTTTCTCCATCCAAATATCACAATTTCTTTAATTTTCATATACATTTTTCTTTCTAAATGAAATAATTGAAAAATCAACCACTCCTCATGCTCCTAATTGATTTTGGAATAGATAAGTCTATCATCTATAAAGACTATGACAATATTTTGTGGTAGTCCCTAAAGACTATCTTTATTAAGTCCAAAAAAATATATAGAGCATTATTGAGTCCAAATGGAATCACTGTGAACTCAGAGTACACATACCTTATATAGAAATTAGTATTTGGGATGTCCTCCTTATTGACCTTTACTTGATTATATCCCATCCAATTATCCACCTTAGAGAAATAATGGGCTCCATGAAGATAATCAAATAATTAATTAATCTATGAAAGAGGATACATTTTATTTAGCATGATCTATTTGAAATCATGATAATTAATAGATAGGTGCATTGACCCTTCCATTATCTTGATGGAAAACACTGATTAACCTCATGGTGAAGTACTTAGTTATATAATCCCTTTATACAAATTCTATTGTATCTTATTAATAATCTCTTCATGTTCAATAATGGCCATTCTACCAAGAGTCTTGGATATTGGAAAACATCCTAGTATAACTTTGATTGAGAACTCAACCTCTCATCTAGGTGGAAGAATAGAAAATTATAAAGGAAAAAATCAGTGTATTCTATTATATTGGTCATGTCATCAATGATGATCTTTTAGTTTGTCTCAATCATTTGATCTTGATTCACTATATCATCAGGAAATAATATTTATGATTGATATGATGATTAAAAAGTTCATTTATACTCCTCCCCTAAATTGTATAGAATCAAAGATACATTCAAAATAGGGATAGTGATTTCATTCCCTCAATAATATATGTTGGATATATACATGGAATGACAATTCATACATAGAATAAAAATAAATTCTAGTAAAGGGAGTACCATATAGTTTGATAGGAAGTTCATCCTACAAATATTGATAGGGGAGAAGTTATATAATTGGGATGAAATAATTTCCCCATTTTTTGCTTCCATAGATATCATGGATTCTATGATTTGAGGTGGTGTTTTAATAGTTATACTAAATTATCATGGTATGAAATATTACATAGAGCTAGAATAAAAGAGTATGTTTTATTTCCTTGAATGAATAACTAGTGTACATGTCACCATGTCATTATGATGATCCACATTAGAAGTTATGGTGACATATTTTTTCCCTTTCTATCTAGGCCATGGTAATTTTTATGATCCGTTAACATCGACATCCCTTTGGATTAGTGTATTAATTCTCATAGTTTCCTTATTCATTATAGTTAAAACATTTGATTGTAAGATGATATCTGAATGAAGCATTTATTTTTTCAATCACTTTAGTGGGTTTCTCTCGTCAACATTCACTAGCTAGGTGTGCTTCCTTCCTACACCTAATGAATTTAACAATCCCCTTTATAAAATATCTAGGATGTTTCTTATAGTAAATTTGATAAGTGATATGTTAGAATTTGTTTCTAATTTGATATTTCTCCATCGCTCTATTGGAATTAAACTCCATTCTCCACTTCTTATACAGAGAACCATGAGACCCTTGAGACTCCTTAATTCCAATTTTGAATTTTAGGGAACATATGAAAATTTACTCGTTGCACTCAAATTACTGAATCACAAATGATTTTGATATATTCAACTTTAAACCATTAAAAAAATATGCCAACATTATATTTGGGTTCAACCAATAGGATGAAGGCACATTACACATGTCTTGTGATGTTTTCATTATATGTCCAGATGGATTGATTTTAATTTTTATTGATTCCAAGGAACTCCCCCTCTATTTTCAACTAGAGAGTGTGAGAAAAATATTTATCAAAAAACAATTTCCTGATTTTTTTCAACACCATCACTTTGATTTCATACTCAAGCCCTATATTATTGATCTACATCCACTATTGACCATATTCTCTCTCTACATAAACAAAACCATCATGAATTTCACTTAATCATATCATTAAAGGAAATGAAATATCTTTTTGGAGGATTTAATATATTATTCCATGATTAAGACCTTTTAAGCTCCACTAAACTTTGGAGGTGCTTCTCACATAAATATCTCAATTGAAACTTTCTCTTTCTTAGGGTATGTGATTTTTTACTCTGATTAAATTTTATATTCAAAGAATGAATTCATTAATTAATTATTTTCATGAAGATCTTAACTCATTCTACCATTATATTGGTAATCTCATATGGGTAGCCATCATATTTCCTATAACACTAGTTGTGGACTCTATTCCTCAAATTTTCGACCATTGACTACAATAATTATATAATTAAGGATGAGAATTTTAGAAATATTATTCACCAAAAAGATAAACTATTAAAATAGGCAGAATTACTCATAAATTAAATATACTCCTTGACCTATGAATTTTTAGGTATCAATCTTCGTTATCCATGGTAAATTTCCTAACATAAAATTTCATTGGAATTGTTTCCCTTCATAATGGGCTATAAAGAATTTGTGAATTTACTATAGAATATTGATTATCCACTAAATGAGGCTAATATTCATTGTTAATATATATAATATTCATGTTCTTTATTACTCATAAAGACCATTTTAGTGCATTTTACTCTTTTAACATCATTTCACATTATGATTTTAATACCTTCTTAAAATGCACTATTATGTGGTACATTTTTTAACATCATTTAAAGTACCCAATGATTCATCTGATTTTAAGGAATATAGTTATAAATATTTCAATTTTATATTTTGGTAAATTTATCTACACTTCAATATGACCATGTTTAATTTAGGGATCAATGGATAATTCATGGATTAAGATGGGGATATTTTGTGATGAAAGGAAACAATTCTGGAGAAGTCAGATTGGAAACTAGTCCACTGATGAGACTGTGGGGACAAACATCCAGGCCCAATGAAGCCCAAATTTATAGTTATTCTATAATACATGTATATTAACAAATCGTTCTTCAGAAATTTGTGCTAATTCGGCCTCCATTGAGGTCATTTAGGCGGCCCAAGTTAGAGATAATATTCTAGGCCAGATTCTGGGGACCAGTAAAACTTTCCACTAATCTAATCATATCTCCAAATAGACAACTCCAAATGGGCCCAAATTTTACAGTAGTTTAGGAGACATCCGGGTATACATTTTATTATTATATGTAAAACTCTGATTCGGCCATCTAGAAGGACTTACAGGTGATTCTTTTCGGTGAAAGAAAGATGTCTGCCACCTCGGGTCAAGGGTGGAAAAGTCTCCTTTCCCTTTCTTTCAACCACCTTAGGCCTACCATAATCAAGTGGGATATTTTTGTACTATTGGAGGCTCGACCCAAGGCTCCCAAGATGCCTATTTAAGGAAGTTTTGGTGAAGGAGATTACCATCTTTGGTGCTTTGATCAATTGTAATGTTATGTTGTGATTTTGTTGTCTCAAGTTTTTCTTTCACGTGTAAGTTGTTCAATTCACTTTAGTTTCTTAATAAAATATCTCATTTTCGTCTTATTTTGTTGTTCTTCATATCAATTTGATACCATTGGATTAAGGTGTGAATTTATACACACCAAACCTTGTGAAATTCTTCACACAACGGTGGAGTGATCATTTTCTTTTCATTGTTTTTTTACTTCTCCATTTCCTTCATCATGAGTCTACATCCCACTTCCATTGAAACCATAGCATCAATGGAGGGATAAAAAACTTAATGGTTGATCCAAGGGAGTATAAAGGGGATGGATTGGATGTTATTTATCACCCCATTAATATATAATCACTTCTTTAATTGAGATTTTTATTTGATTATTTTTATACTCCATTGTCTTTGTTGAATTTAAGGCCACACACTTCATGTGCTAATACAGACCTTTACCTTGAAGTGCTCAAAACTTTGATCCTTAAAGTGTATAGGTGATTAGTATTAAAGGGTGTAGCCATAAAACCAGTAAGTGATGATGTTGTTTTATCTTCGTAAATGAACCCATCTCAAAATTAAGAAATTGAAATCATTGAAAAGGAAATACGTCCAATCCCCCCTGAGCGATAACCTAAGATCAAATCATTATTTTAAATTGAATTTACCTAAATCAGTTATTTATCCATTAAACTCTAATAAAATCATCCTAATTTGGCCACTTCATATAAAAAAACAGTCCATATAATGTAAGTGTCTATAGGTTTCTTCTTAGGTCTATGAGGACTCGATAACCCAAGCTAAACTACAAGGACCGTTCTACCTTCATCTCTTGGGTAAATTTAAGCGTGAATAAAATTTTGGCACTGTTGTCGGGGACCCAAGTAAGTCATCTAAACACCCATTATATTCTCCCCCATTTCTTCTTTTCTCATCTAAATTCTCTTATCTTTTCCCTATCTTTGTTTTCTTTTGGCACATGTCTTCCTACACCTGCGATCAATCAAACCGTCTAGTTAGGGTGGATAGTCCTAGGGTTGGGGAGTCAAGTACACCAAGGGAACTATTTCCATTAGATACTAATCTTCTTAATACTCCAGAGTCCAAAATTGAGCCGATTTCAATGAAAGGTCTTCAAAGAAACCAACTCATAATCCCGGGTGGAAACCAAAGTGGAAACCCAAATGAGGAAGCCCCAAACATGGGGAATGTAGTTGATCAAACCATGAATGACTACCTCACACCTTCCTGGACAATTTCCCCCTCATGCATTAGACACAACTCCCAAGGATATTCCAACTACATCTTTAAACCCCATGTCCTAAACCATCTTCCCGCATTCATGGAATGGAGTCCGAGATTCCCTACCTTCACATTAAGGAGTTCAATGATATTGTAGAAACCATGTGTCCCCCACATCAACTAGAATCAGCTAAGATGAGGATATTTCCTTTTTCTTTAAATTATTGAGCTAAAAATTGGCTAAACAATTTGAGGCCATAATCCATAAACTCTTGGGACCAACTACGAATATAATTCTAAAAAAAATACTTTCCCCACCAGAAAACAATTGCACTTAAAAAGCGTATCCAAAAACTTTTTGAAAAAGAGGGAGAGTCATTCTATAAAACATGGGAGAGGTTCAAAGACACTCTAAACATGGTTCCACACCATGGTTTTTCTATTCCTAAACAAGTGAGAATTTTATATGAAGGTTTTGGTCCAGGGAAGAAACAATTCATTGACATGATGTGTAATGGAACATTTAAAAACAAAGCCTCAAATGATGCTAACGAGTATCTAGAAAGCCTTTACGAACAAAACCAAATGTGGGGTACTTCACCTTATTCTGAAAATCTACAAAGAGCTACTGGAATTCATACACTTAGAGGAGTATAAAGCCTTAGGGCTAAACTCACAACACTCTCTAGGAAGGTTGAAGAGATAGATATGAGGAAAGTACATGAAATCCAAAATGTTGACCCTGTTTGCACAATTTGTGACAAACATGACCATAAGACAGAAAACTGCCCAACCATTCCATCCATCAAGGATGTTCTTTTAGGAGGAACCCTAGGGGAAGTAAATGCTTTGAACTTTCAAAAGACTCAATACCAAAACAACTTCATCCCAAGGTATAATGACCACCCAGGCTTCCGCTGGAAAGATAACCAACAACCTAGCCAACCACAGGGACAAAATCCTTACCCCCATCAGAACTACCAAACCCATAACCAGTTCCAAAACCAACCTATGCAATACCAATAGCCATCCGTCTATTTTCAACAAACCATCCCACCTCCAAAATATCCCCCTGGGACAAACCAATCTTCTCAAGCACCAACCCAAACTATTCCACAAAGCCTACTAGAACAACTGTGCAAAAAAATGGAGAGGATAAACTCAGAAGTCTCTTCCCTAAAACAAGAACATCAAACCATGAAAACTAGAAAGGACCCCATGCCTACTCAGGCGGTGCCATCCTCAACTTCAAGGGGAGAGTCAGGTTGTGCTCAAACAACTCATGAACAACTAAAGGATGTGACTGTTTTAAGAAGTGGGAAATCAATTGAGAAACCTGAACAACTAATTCAGAACCCACCAGAAGATTCAAACATGGATGAAAATTCAAATTATCTACAAGATCAAACTAAGGAAACTGATAACAATGTGAAAGAAACAACACTTCAATAAAAAACCCCTCAACTTGAACCATTTCCTCAATGCATGAGAGGGAAACCCCAGCCTGAACTGAGGGAAACATTGAGGGAAATCTTCTCACAAGTCAAGTTGAACATTCCCCTTCTCGATGCAATCCAAACCATACCTGCCTAGTCAAAGTACCTTAAGGACTTATGGACTTCTAAAATAAAATTTTCACATAAAAAACATGTCCTTTTGGCGGCTAATGTGAGTACCACCATTCAAGGGACCATTCCTCCTAAGTTGAAAGACCCGAGTTTCCCTTACATCAATGTTGAACTAGGTGAGAGAAAAGTTGTCAAGGCCTTGTGTGACCTAGGTTCTAGTGTCAATCTCATCCCATATGCTGTGTACTTCCAGTTAGGCCTAGAAGAGCTCCAACCCAGATCTTTCACAGTTCAGCTTGCTGATCGTAGCATTAGGGTTCCAAAGGGGATTTTAAAGGACATTCTGGTAAAGGTTGAAAACTTCATCTACCCTGCTGATTTCATTGTCCTTGACAACCATCCAAACATAGTAAATAAAGAACAAATCTCAATCATCCTTGGTCATACTTTCCTTGCAATAATAAACTCTGTTATCTGATTCCGAAATGGGAACATGACCATCACCTTTGGAAACATGAGTCTAGACTTGAACATCTATAATGCAAGATCACAAATTGGGGATGACGAGGAAATTCATGAAGCAAACATGATCGGAAGCATTGATAATGAGTCCATAGAACATCAAGGAATATTTGATGAATGTGTAATTCAGGATGAGATGGATTTCCTTTGTTCACATGAAGGAAGTTTATCTCCATGGCTTGAATCATTTTCAAATTGATCTTATGATGAAGTCTTAGGTCCAACAATCATTGAAACCTTTCATGAAACCACTTTCATGGAGACCACTCCAACATCCTTCCCTAAATCTGATCATGCCAATCTAGTAGCAGAAACATCTATATGTGGGGAATCAATCCTATCTAAAAGTTTAGGAAATAAAAATGATCTTGATCTAATGTCCCAATCTTCTGCTGAAATTCTAAACCAACCTGATCTTGAATGGAAGGAAATTCCTACTGCACTAAAGTATGCCTTCCTAGGGGACAATCAAACACATCCTATTGTAATTTCTTCTTATCTTGATGTTTCCTCACGGATTTCGGGGATGACCTCCTGTACGGGATATTCAAACGTTCCGATCGGTTTTTAACGGGTTTGTTCGTAGAACCGGAAACATCCAATGATTCCACATCCGTTTGGACCTACTTTCCAAAGGTAGGCGATCATTAGTTTGTGGACTAATGAGGCTTAAGAATTTGCATTGGTCGAGAGGATGGGACGTCGGACTCATCACACCTTTTTGAGGGGAATTATTGTCTACTCCGGGACTCTCTTTATAGATTTAAGTTATGTTCGTGAATCCTTATTACATTACCAAGTATAAAATGATCTTTCCTTAAGTTTTAACAATCAATGATTAAATATTCAAGAAATTTAGAGAATCTTTTATATGTATTCGGGGTTCGTCATTAATAGATAATCATCTGTATCTATTTAGATATTCTTGGTCAATGGTATCCTTCGAAACATTTATAAAAGTCTCTTGGTCATTATGATGACCGGGCTGGTTTTAATGCCACTAAGTGAGGCACTTGAAGTTTATCATCATTCAGAAGGACATGGATTATTTCAAAGTTGGGATCGAACCCATAAATGGGCTACCTACGTATCCTTTGTTTTGGAAAAGGAATCAGAACCCACGTAGTTCGAGAAATAGAGTATGATGTTTATTATTGATGTCTCAAAGAAGAATGTCATAATTACTTTTACACTCTAACCTCACATGAGTCATGCTCGGTGTGAGAAACAAGAGGTATTGGTAAAAATTAGACAATTGTGCCATGAAAGATGCAATGATAAGAAATTGTTTGGGGCTTATGTATGTATGACTGCCCAAATAGATGATGGTTTAGGATTTACTTTTAGGGAGAAAATCCAGGAACATGGTCCATAAAGGTATATGTGCTTTATAGAGATTTGAATACACTAATCTTGGGGCTTTCTCCTAAGGAGGATGCCCAAGTTAGGAGGGGACTTATGATTGGGTTTTACTCCTGAAAAGGAAACCCAAATCAAGGGTAAATTAGAACTGGTTAAGAGAAATTTAAGGGGGCTTGGGGTTTACTCCAGAAAAAGGAAGCCCAAGATTATAACTGAGTCTTATTCCTGAAAAGGAGACCCAGGTTAGGGGACTTGGGGCTTACTCCTGAAAAGGAAGCCCAAGATTATTACTGAATCTTATTCCTGAAAAGGAGACCCAGGTTAGGGATTATGGTTTGGGGCTTACTCCTGAGGAGGATGCCCATGTTTGAGATTAGGGCTTACTCCTGAGGAAGATGCCCATGTTTGAGATTGAGGCTTACTCCTCAGGAAGATGCCCATGTTTGAGATTGGGGCTTACTCCAGAGGAAGATGCCCATGTTTGAAATTGGGGCTTACTCCTGAGGAAGATTCCCATGTTTGAGATTGGGGCTTACTCCTGAGGAAGATGCCCATGTTAAAGGATTTATAACTGGGGATTATTCCTTAAAAGGAGACCCAGGTTAGGATTCTCTCATCTTAAAGGATGAGGTTGAATGAATGAACTCTCCATATTTAGTGACATAAGGATATTTAAATCACTAGACTTTGAGAGATATTCCACAGAATTCCTTTCAGATAAGGAAGTCAAATCAAGAAATCATGCCATAAATGGCTTTGAAGAGTGTCTTGAAGACTGAATCTTGAAAAGGAAAGGTGTGATGGATTAAGAGGGGTAAAATGGGCAAGATAGGCACCCAAAAAGGTAGGGGCGCGCAAGTCTTGAAAGGCGTGCAAGTATTGCGGCGGCGCGCAAGTATCGGTGCGGCGCGCAAGTATTGGTCGTGCAAGTATACTTGCGGGACATGAGGGGTACTTGCGCGATTCTCAAATACCATTAGAATATTTGAGCGACTCTTTATAAATCCCTTTATAATCCTCTTGAGGTTCATCCAAAAAAGGGACGCGCAAGTTCTATTGAAGGAATAAGGCGGCACACAAGTGTTTATGAGTTTCAAAACTTAGGCCTTCCTTATTCTCTTTAAATCTTCCGTTTTAGGTAAGAAATTACCTTATAAGTGTTCCGGAAGCTTTGAGAAGAGACTTGGGCGTCGGGAGCTTCAATTCGAGTTTCTGGAAAAATATCCTCTCGAATGGGGGGCCCACAGGGTCTATTTATAGGCAAAAGAAGGCCCTGGGCGGTTACTGGGCGGTTACCACTTAGGTCGCGCAAGTCACTTTCACGACCATAAGGCGTCGCGCAAGTAGAATTTCACGTCCACTAGGCAGCACGCAAGTACTTGCAAGACCACTAGGCGGCGCGCAAGTGTACTTGCACGACCATGAGGGAACTTGCGCGGCCTATGGGAAATGTTCTCCTTGTTCATTCCTTTGTCAATTTATGATGTTTCTTCAAAGGATGAATCACTCTAGACTAAGGTATTTCCCTTTTTTCAGTCGATAGACTCTGTGACGGAAAGGAGCATCAACAAAAGTCCCCCCTCAGAGTTGGATCCAGAGAGAAAAGAGGATTTGACTCTGAGGTGAAAAATAAAAACAAGAAATCTGGCAGGTTAAAGTCATGCATGTCGGACATACAAAGGCTAATGTTTAGGGTCGAAATAGCTTTGACCGAAATGGATTAGAATTGACTCAATTCCTTGACAACTCATCGGAAAACATAGTACCATACTCAAGTATGCGGGAAAATATGTAAGCTATGACTTATGAATATTTGAATCTGAGGAATGATATGAAAAAGAGCTAAAAAGGCATTAGAAGAAGTAGTTTCCAAGAATGAAGTTACTATTATTTAACAAAACCCGTTAGGGGGTTGAAATATGCAGGGCCACCTAAGGGCATTGGCTGCATTGTTAAATAAATAGCATCTTTTGGCTGACAAGTCTGTTATGTGGACTATTTATGCAAGGCCACCTATGGGCACGTGCTGCATAGTCAGGCAAAAGAACTCCCAGAAATTTACTTTCCTAGTGTTAAAAGCCAGTGAAAGTTTATGGAGATTCAAATTTTCTAAAGTATAGAGTTTGTTATATGGAAAGAGGTACTTGAATATGGAAAAGATATTTCCGAACAAGAATATCGAAGAACTGGATGAAAATCACTCCTACGAAGGTTTGACCCAAACGTAGGGAAGAAGAATAAACCATAGACTTGAATACTTTCAGATCATGAAAAAGGATATGGGACAAATATGTTAAGGATGGCTATTTTTTTCGGATCCCTACATACTGTCGTTTAAGACAAATAAAGACAAAATAGGCATTCTTCCCAAGAATGAAGTTACTATTATTTAACAAAACCCGTTAGGGGGTTGAAATATGCAGGGCCACCTAAGGGCATTGGCTTCATGGTCAAATAAATAGCATCTTTCAGCTTACAAGTCTGTTATGTGGACTGTTTATGCAAGGCCACCTATGGGCACGTGCTGCATAGTCAGGAAAAAGAATTCTCAGAAGTTTGACATTTTTGTGATTAGAAGTCATGAAAAGGGTTATGAAGATCTGAAAATATTTAAGGTTAGGATTATAAAACATAAAGATGGGTATTTTCCAATGTATATAGAGATACATAGGTCAATGAAAACCATAATCATGTTGTTGCTGGGTCCTGAATTGAAATTTTGGACTTCACTATGTATCTCATAAGAATGACAATCAAGCCATACGTAGTTCTTGAAATGTAGTTTAACGTCGTACAGGACGAAAGTATGAGAAATCTTAGTTTAGGGTCATAGAATTCGGACCATAATAATGAATACAGAGTGTGTGTTTTCATGAGGACTTTTCAGCCAAGGGACTGAAAGTGAAATTTGGGGTTAGGCCCAAAAGACTTGGGACTGGATTCGAGGGACACTCAAATGTTCCTATGTATCCCATAAGGATGGGAATCAAGTCCACGTAGTTATAGAACTACCCTTTGTACAAATTTGGTTCGGATATGTGAAGGGTGAAAGGGGACTTTAGTGCAATGATGGTTTAACCTAAGATAAAAAGTTTAGGCATTACCATGTATGCACGTAGTCTTTTGAAATGAAACATGATTGAAAAAATGAATGTCAATAATGGTTCCTTCTCAAATGAGGAAATCAAAGAATATTGTAGTTTATTGTCGTACCGGACAAAAGTGTTGTATAGTTTAACGTCATATAACAAGGACGAAAGTGAATCAACGTAAAGATATTGATTCCAGGGGCGGTTTCACGAATCAACATCATATGAGATGGTGGTGAACCGATGTGAAGAGATTTTTTTTTGGGCTTGAACCCTGGGAGGTTGCCTACATACCCAGCCTGGAGGGCAAGGATCAAAGTCCGTGTAGTTCAATTAAAGATGAATTAATGATCAAGTTTTTCTTGGGGAAAACGATCTAATTAAAATGTTGTTGGGACTTACACATGGTTAGGGGCCCAAAGAGAGTGTTATGGTTGAGGTTTTCTCTAAGATCACGTGAGTCATACTCGGTGTGAGAAACAAGAGGTAATAACAACCTTAACGATGCACAGTTTAATGTCATGTAGGACATAAAAAAGGGACTATGCAATTTAAAGTCTTGCGGTTAGGAATATTGGTGCTACACAGTTTAGTGTCATATAGCAGGGACAAAATAACAGTTTAATGTCATGTAGGACATATTAAGGACTTTCTGTACAGTTTAGCGTCATGTAGTTAGGACGATGGGGACAATACAGTTTAACATCATATTGGACGAAAGTGAAAATAGTTTAAGGTCATATTCATTGACCATGGATGATGCGGTTTAATGTCATGCTGGACCTTTGATGATTATATAGATTAACGTCTTTTCAGACGTGAGGGACTTTTATACAGTTTAGCGTCATGTAGTTTAGGACGTCACAGTTTAACGTCTTGCTGGACATAAGGGATTTGGAAATAGTTTATGGTCATATACATGGACCAGGGATGATGCAGTTTAAGGTCATGTTGGACGGTTCATGAAACTTTTTCACAGTTTAATGTCATGTGGGACAAAGTTTTCAGTTTAAAGTCATACTGGACCATTGCTGTATAGTTTTAACGTCATATAGCAAGGAGGAACTGGTGCTGTACAGTTTAAAGTCATGCAGCTAGGACTAAGGTGAACCAACACGAGGATATCAGTTCTGGGGACTTTTTACAGTTTATCGTCATGCTGGACGTTGGAAGTGTCACACAGTTTAATGTCATGTTGCTAGGACATAATATAGTTTAATGTCATCGCGGACAAAAAATAGTTTAATGTCATCTCGGACAAAATAAGGAACTTCTGTACAGTTTAATGTCATGTAGATAGGACATAATATAGTTTAATGTCATCTCGGACATAATATAGTTTAATGTCATCTCGGACATATAGAGTTTAGTGTCATGTAGGACATAATACAGTTTTGTGTCATGTATGACATAATACAGTTTATTGTCATGTAGGACATAATACAGTTTAGTTTCATGTAGGACATAATATGAACCAATGTGATTGTTTTGGCTCTGGGAACAATATTTTGTGTTTATACAAAATACTTCTTCAGAAATCTGGCATTATTTGGAGTCGTGATGAGTTCTCTATCCATTGAGATTAAACAGAACCAAAGATTAACTCTTCGTCTGATAAAGACTCTTCCTGATTAGCCTTTTTAGGTTGTGCCGTTTGATGGGGCGGTGCCCGTGGCTTTGAAGTATATGGCATGAAATCTTCCAGAGTCAAAGACAATTTAGGCTTTGATACATACTCATCTTCTCCTGATTCCTCTTTCTTCTTTGAATTGCGCTGCCCTTTTGAGGATTTGTCTTTTGATGGAGGCTTTACTGCAGCTTTTGTAGGAGACACAATTGGCTTCTTCAATTGTGTTCACAAAATGGAATGGGTCCAATTGATTGTCTTTCTGACCATCCAATCATCATATTTTTTTCGCAGTTTTGCTTTTGACTTCCTGCCACTCGCCTCCTTCCTCTGGATCTGTAGCGGTAATACACGCTACATGAGCTGAAGAACCCTTAAATTTGACTTGTCCCAAGTCGACCATCTTTTGCAGGAGGTCTTTAAAGACAAAACACTCCTGGATGGGATGCCCCAACATTTGATGAAAAGGAGAAAAATTGAGATGGTCTTCATCTCCTTCCTTTTTTGGCCTCTTGGGCACTGGTAATTGAACCAAATTATTTTCCAGAGATGCAATGAAGTAACCAGGAACTTGCTCATTTCAGAAAGATTATGTTTTACTCTTTATATCCTCAAATTATTTTTGTCCTTGATCTCTTTGATCATTTGGACGAAACGACCTTTTTTGTTGGCGTTCAGGAGGTGGAGTCCTTCGAGAAGATGAAGGTTTTTGAAGTAGATATAGGTACAGGTGCTTGTTTAAGCATAACTGTAGCAGTTTCTGCTTTACCCATTCTTCTTCATGGAGCTGATGGAATTATACAAGATTTAACCTTAGCCTGTATAAGGGAATCTTCAATTTGTTGAGCGATTGAAGTAAGGTCTCGAAACCCTCCTGTGTATTTCACAGGGATCAATGGCGTGCGTAATTCGTCACGCAAATTTTCCACACAGATTGGAAACAATTCCTCCTGAGGGAGTGCTAAACTCAAGGAATACGTTAATCCCTTCCAACGAGCAATGAAATCAGAGACTCTTTCATTCTCCCTTTGCTTGAAGTTTGTAAGATCAAAAACTGTCGTTTTTGGCAAAGTTGAGCTAAATTGAAGAAGGAATTTTTGACGAAGATCCTCCCATCCAATGACTGATCGGGATTGCAAGCTTGTATACCAGACAAAAGCTGGTCCTTGCAAGGTTCGCACGAAGCATCTGAGTTTCACTGCTTCTTGCTGCTCTGGAGTTCCCATCATAGGATCACAACAAGACACGTAATGCGTAAAATGTTGTTCAGGGTCACCTGATCCATTGAAAGTAGGGAAAACAGGGTTTCCAAAACTGGATGGAGGAGAAATTGAATCTACCCATTCAGGGTAAACTTTCTTTTCAGGTTGAACTTGTGCCCGTTTCCCTTCCATAGTTTCTAACCGAGCTGTTAATGACTCAATAGTAGTTATTAACTTTTGAGAAAAATCAGGTTGAACTTGGTTTTGGGTAGGTGCAATGAATGGAGCTTGGACAGACGTGGTGGTTGGTGCTGCAACTGATGGTAGTGCTGCCAACCGTTGTTGCGTTTGACCCGTAGGATTAGACCTCAGAGGGTGTACTGATAAAGGAGGATATTCCTGATCCATCTCAGTAGTTACAACAAATTACTTTGGCTGTCGGACTTCAGCATTCTTAAGAAGAAGACTACTCTGAAGTAGTTCTGCATTCAACCTTCTTAATTCTTTCATTTCTTCCTCCTGTTGTGAAAACCTTTTCTCTAATGAGAGCGATTGACCTCCTTCAGAGGAAGGGTGAGAAGTTACCTGATTCTTTCCTTTCCCCTTATTGGATCCTTTTCGGAGAGGGGGAAGTGGGTTACTTGAAGTAATACCCAGATTTTGGGTAAGCCTTTGATTACGTGTGCGCACACGTTATTCATCTAGGTCTGTGTTTGCAACTTCTTGAGCAGGAACCTCTTCGTCTGATCCCTCTGATCGATCCTCATCTGGCGAATCAGCAGCAACGACATTGATGGCATTAATGGATGCATATTGCATGGAATCCTTTCTATCAGCATTTCTGTGAAATTGTCTTCTTCCATATCCATGATGAGACATGGAATTCCGTTGACTTGATCCCTCAGGAATTTCTTGGAGAACCATCACTTGGAGAGAATCTCTTGATAGCTTGGCTCTTCGTTCCTCTTGAGGCTTATTCCCTAATTGATAGAATACTGACTTTCTCTTAGGGAGGGATTGAGGATTTGAAAAAGTCCCCAGTCCGTTGGACTGGGGATGTTCCTGCTGCTTCCGCTCAACTCCTCGAATCCCATTTGTTGACTCTGAGGGTTGTGTTTGAGAAGTCCCCAGTCTGACAAGCTGGGGTGTCTCTTGACATGCTATGTCTGAGATCTTCTTAAAATCTCTCTTGATCTTGCGAATCTTAGTTCGGAAATTAGCTGGATGCATTAACCTATATCCACTTTTATCACATGGTTCAACATACCGTTGGATGATTTCCGAAACTTCTTTCATTTGATGACGTGTTTGCTCCAGAAGAGAGGCTTGTGCAATATTCTCTCCTGCTTGATGTAGGAGCAATTCAACAACTTGTTCTCTATATACTTGATTTTGAGAGGAACTAGGTGAAGCCTGTTCTTGAGCAGGCTTTTGATTATGAACAAAGCCCGTTGACTGTGGCCGGCCATGGGCAATAACATTGCATGAAACCATTTTCGGCGGGCTTTGCTGACCAGAAAGCACTGTGAAATGTAGTGCTCCATGAACACCCCATCCTCTTATATGAACATCAGATGGAGCATTGACAATTAACTAACGCAATTTTCTTAGTGCGCCAAGGCATGAACGTTGAAGGGTTCTCTGTTGCTTTTCAGCCTTCGGATACCGAGAGACTGATAGAGATTCCAAATCAATCTGGCGTTGTAACCCTTCTATTATATTAATATTATTTTCATAATCACCATAAGATAATACTTTCTTCTTCAATTTACAAAGAGTCTTCCATATGTTGAGACGAATATCATGGATTCCATCATCCGTCAACATCTTTGGAATGTCGTACTGGGAGTCAGCCAAAGGCCAAAACATGACTGTTACTTCACCTTTTGCCAGTTTTTTCCTCTTGTTCATCATTTCTTCTTTATCATTAAATGAAGATTCTTCTACCTGTTTGGACCAGAGTTGGTGTTTCCTTGTTGCTTCATCAGATTCAACAAGATTGGTAGAGAAATCACTATTCATGCTGGAAGATGAATGACCCAGGGAGGGTTCAGAGAATAACCTGAACCCCAGGCTATCTTCTGATGGAGAAAGAGTTTCACCTACTGATAGTAAAGCATCAGACATGACTGGTTTTACGTTTGCAAGTGCCTCGAGATAGGAGGGCTTTCTCATCACTACATTGCCTTCTGAAGAATTTTCGACACAACGTGAATCACTACTACGGAGAGGACTTTTGCAGCGAAGTTCATCACCATGAGGAGGACCGTCATGATGGGTTATAGCAAAAGATGAAATCTCTTGCTCCTTGGTCTTCTGACCACACAGAGGGTTCCTGTGGCTCTCATCTGAAGAAGAAACTTCAAGATTGACTGAAATTTCATGAAGAAAATCTTCATGAGGAAGTGTCTGTTGAAGACCTTCGGAATTAATGTTCCCATTATTGGGAACTGAGGGAGTAGAATCTTGAATTCCGACAGATAAATGTCTGAGGGCTTCAAGAACTCCAGCATCGAGCAAGGATTGGTTACAGATTGGCCTTTGATTCCTGACTGTGCTGGGCGGATCTTTTTCTTAGATGCCTTCTTACTTGCTTTAGAAACCACTTGATGACGAAAGTGATTGCTCTGAGCAGGTGTATAGGCCTGATCAGGAAAGATGGTCAGGTTAGGCTGACGATCTCCACTCAAATCAGGTGTATGTGCCTGACTTGGTTGTCCGTATGATATGGGGGAGTATTCCCCATAACCCTCTTGGACTGGAACAGATGTGTGTGTCTGTTCCGGAGTGAATCGTTGATGTGTCACTCCACTGCTAGGGATAGATTTATGTGTCTGTCCCTGCGATGATGCTGAAGCTGTTATGATATCCTGGGAAGCATCCAAAATATGAGCAGGAATTTGCTTCTGCTCTTTCAGCATTGACAAAATATGTTTGGTGACTTCAGCCGCCGGAACGGGGATATACGTCTATTCCGGGCTTGGAGTAGGTGTATGTGCCTGCTCCTGTCCTCCTTTTCCTGTCAGTGAATCCTGACAGTACTCAAGTGTGGAGGCAGAGAGTTGAGTCTGCCTCCTGTTTGTCGTCGGGACTTTCCGACTGACTTCTCCGTGTGCTACCAAGCGAGACTATTGGTAGGCTTGATTAGTATTAGCAGGTGTATGTGCCTGCCGATTACACTTCGCCAAACGCGGTTGACGAGATCCATCATATGTAGTCAGACGAGCCTGCTGACTAACTGGTGATGTATAAGCAGGTGCATGTTCCTGCCTATGGTACTCCGCCGGAATTGCCTGGCGGGATTGGTGTGATGCTGTCAGACGAGTCTGCTGGACAGCGGAATTAAAACGGACAGGTGATTGTTCCTGCTCGTTATTTGCCACCAAGTTAGGTTGGTGGACTTCTCCGGAGATGGAAGGGATGACAACCTTCCTATTGTTAACCGGATTCCGTCTCTGGCAGTTCATCTTGTCTGCTCGGGTTCGAGGAACCTGAGCTGAATTCCTGGAGTCGGTACCCCCATCATGTTGAGGGCACACTACCACACGAGTCTAGCGGCGATTGTTGATGGGATCCCTCGAGAAGGACTCCTGTGTTTTTGAATTAAGGCCATGCGGGACCTGCTCATTCACTTCCTCAGAGTAAGGTAATGAATGGAAATTGCGTTCCGGGGATAACGACCCGAAACGGTTGGAGACGGTAGTCAGCACCGCCTGCTTCTTGATCACTGGCCGCCGTTGTCCAGACGACCAGGTAGAATTGTTAACTTGGAGGGCTTTATGAGCGGCCTCCAAAGTTGGGATAGTACCGTTGCGACGGTACTCCTTAACCAGTGCATTAGAAACCCAGCGTTGAAGACGCTGAGTTGGTGATGTCATTCTCAGAGTGGACGACGTTCCAGCAGGAGTAGCAGCATTGGTTTTCACAGCAGCAGACCTCACAGTAGAGGTGTTCACAGCAGTAGTATTCACAGGGGTGAATTTAAGGAAAGCCATTTTGCAGAAGATCTTGAGAAAAGAGTGCCTGTTCCATATAACAGACATAATCAAGATGAATCTGGCCACTGCATCTTTTGGATGATCACATGTCAATGATTGATTTGTTGGCCCAAGGGGCCTAACAAATAAGAAAAACGTCATTTTAACTTGGTTAAGGATTCACGTCGGGTTCACCATTTTTGTTTCCTCACGGATTTCGGGGATGACCTCCTGGACGAGAGATTCAAACGTTCCGATCGGTTTCTAACGGGTTTGTTCGTAGAACCGGAAACATCCAATGATTCCACATCCGTTTGGACCTACTTTCCAAAGGTAGGAGCTCATTAGTTTGTGGACTAATGAGGCTTAGGAATTTGCATTGGTCGAGAGGATGGGAGGTCGGACTCATCACACCTTTTTAAGGGGAATTATTGTCTACTCCGGGACTCTCTTTATTGATTTAAGTTATGTTCGTGAATCCTTATTAAATTACCAAGTATAAAATGAGCTTTCCTTAAGTTTTAACAATCAATGATTAAATATGCAAGAAATTTAGAGAATATTTTATATGTATTCGAGGTTCTTCATCAATAGAGAATCATCTGTATCTATTTAGAGATTCTTGGTCAATGGTATCCTTCGAAACATTTATAAAAGTCTCTTGGTCATTATGATGACCGGGCTGGTTTTAAAGCCACTCAGTGAGGCACTTGAAGTTTATCGTCATTCAGAAGGACATGGATTATTTCAAAGTTGGGATCGAACCCATAAATGGGCTACCTACGTATCCTTTGTTTTGGAAAAGGAATCAGAACCCACGTAGTTCGAGAAATGGAGTATGATGTTTATGATTGATGGCTCAAAGAAGAATGTCATAATTACTTTTACACTCTAAGCTCACGTGAGTCATGCTCGGTGTGGAAACAAGAGGTATTGGTAAAAATTAGACAATTGTGACATGAAAGATGCAATCATAACAAATTGTTTGGGGCTTATGTATGTATGACTGCCCAAATAGATGAAGGTTTAGGATTTACTTTTAGTGAGAAAATCCAGGAATAGGGTCCATAAAGGTATATGTGCTTTTTGGAGATTTGAATACTCTAATCTTGGGGCTTGCTCCTAAGGAGGATGCCCATGTTAGGAGGGGACTTATGATTGGGTTTTACTCCTGAAAAGGAAACCCAAATCAAGGGTAAATTAGAACTGGTTAAGAGAAATTTAAGGGGGCTTGGGGTTTACTCCAGAAAAAGGGAACCCAAGATTATAACTGAGTCTTATTCCTGATAAGGAGACCCAGGTTAGGGGACTTAGGGCTTACACCTGAAAAGGAATCCCAAGATTATAACTGAGTCTTATTCCTGAAAAGGAGACCCAGGTTAGGGGACTTGGGGCATACTCCTGAAAAGGAAGCCCAAGATTATAACTAAATCTTATTCCTGAAAAGGAGACCCAGGTTAGGGATTAAGGATTGGGGCTTACTTCTGAGGAGGATGCCCATGTTTGAGATTGGGGCTTACTCCTGAGGACGATGCCCATGTTTGAGATTGGGGCTTACTCCTGAGGAAGATGCCCATGTTTGATATTGGGGATTACTCCTGAGGAAGATGCCCATGTTTGAGATTGGGGCTTACTCCTGAGGAAGATGCCCATGTTTGAGATTGGGGCTTACTCCTGAGGAAGATGCCCATGTTTGAGATTGGGGCTTACTCCTGAGGAAGATGCCCATTTTTGAGATTGGGGCTTACTCCTGAGGAAGATGCCCATGTTTGAGATTGGGGCTTACTCCTGAGGAAGATGCCCATGTTAAAGGATTTATAACTGGGGATTATTCCTGAAAAGGAGACCCGGGTTAGGATTCTCTCATTTTAAAGGACGAGGATGAATGAATGAACTCTCCATATTTAGTGACATAAGGATATTTAAATCACTAGACTTTGAGAGATATTCCACAGAATTCCTTTCATATAAGGAAGTCAAATCAAGAAATCATGCCATAAATGGCTTTGAAGAGTGTCTTGAAGACTGAATCTTGAAAAGGAAAGGTGTGATAGCTTAAGAGGGGTAAAATGGGCAAGATAGGCACACAAAAAGGTAGGGGCACGCAAGTCTTGAAAGGCGCGCAAGTATTGCGGCGGCGCGCAAGTATCGGTGCGGCGCGCAAGTATTGGTCGCGCAAGTATACTTGCACGACATGAGGGGTACCTGCACGATTCTCAAATACCATTAGAATATTTGAGCGACTCTTTATAAATCCCTTTAGAATCCTCTTGAGGTTCATCCAAAAAAGGGACGCGCAAGTTCTATTGAAGGAATAAGGCGGCGCGCAAGTGTTGATGAGTTTCAACACTTAGGCCTTCTTTCTTCTCTTTAAATCTTCCGTTCTAGGTAAGAAATTACCTTAGAAGTGTTCCGGAAGCTTTGAGAAGAGACTTGGGCGTCGGGAGCTTCAATTCGAGTTTCTGGAAAAAATCATCTCGAATGGGGGGCCCACAGGGTCTATTTATAGGCAAAAGAAGTCCCTGGGCGGTTACCGGGCGGTTACCACTTTGGTCACGCAAGTCACTTTCACGACCATAAGGCGTCGCTCAAGTAGACTTGCACGACCACTAGGCAGCGCGCAAGTACTTGCACGACCACTAGGCGGCGCACAAGTGTACTTGCGCGACCATGAGGGAACTTGCGTGGCCTATGGGCAATGTTCTCCTTGTTCATTCCTTTGTCGATTTATGATGTTTCTTCAAAGGATGAATCACTCTGGACTAAGGTATTTCCCTTTTTACAGTCGTTAGACTCTGTGACGGAATGGAGCGTCAACAACTATTTATTTAAAATCAATGAAATTCCAAGAAATTAATAAATTCTGATTATAATAGCAAGTGCACTGGGGGACCTACCTCAAGACCTGCAACTCATGACGATGGAAACCTGAAACTGCTTCACCTATACACATATACATTTTCATATATATATATTCCCTTTGACCCAAGTACATATTCCCAGTACCATGAGAGAATATGCACAAGGAGGATATATATATATATATACATGATTTCCCATTTATATACATATAGGTATTTTTCGCTGACGACCAAAACTCACACTGTGATAAACAAAACACGCTATGACGATGCAAGGGAGTCTAATAACTACCAAAGGCTCCAAATAAAACTAAATTGAACAAATAAATAAGAGAATCCTCACCCCAAATACATTTACCATCACTTGTACGGTTTCTTAAATTCCCTATTTATAACACAAAAACACACACAATTAAGACCGACCAAAACAAGGGCCAAACCCCTTCATAAAACCACCCATACTCTAATTTTTTTTAAAGAAAGATCTAAATATTTTAAAGAAATTATAAATTCACATTTAGAAATTAACAACATGTTTAACTTTCCAAAATAAGTAATTTTCCTTTAAGAACATACTTTTAAACCTATCCATACTTTATATGCCTTTGAAAACATGGTTTTCACTTTTCAAACAACCCATAAAACCTTTCCTAAGTATCATTCGAATCACACTCACAAATTAATAAATCATTTAAATTATTAAAACGTTTCTAAAATGCACAACAAGGCTTTACCATTAAAAAACATACTCCATTTTCTCTCTTTAAAATAAAATGTGCCTCAAAACATTTTCCAAACATGGTTTGCACATTTTACAAAAATAAATACAACATTAAAACAACCTATAAAATATCTTCAATAACACCATAGAAATGATTCTCTACTCATTGGAAATCCATATTTAAATATACACATCTCAAATACCTTTTAAATCATAGTTCGCACCATCCAAAAAATGCATAAAACTCATTCCAAAAATAAACTCAATAGAACAGACAAAAAATATAACCCATTTCCTTACTAAAATCCATTTCGAACACATAGACATACTAACCCCATCAAAAACACAATTCTCATCACACAAACAAAGTATTGAACATGAAAAAACTAATTTAACAAACAAATTAAACTTTAGATATGTGCTAAGGCATGGAATCACCTACTTGAACCAATAATTTTCTGAAGAAAGATGTGAAATCACCATTGCACCTTGACCGCACCACACCATCATCAAGAGTAATTTTTTATTCAAAAGGACAGAAGAGTACATAGATGAACATAATGAAAAAAAAGAAAAAAAGAGAAATCCCAAGGAGGAATGAATTGGTGGATCCCTAGGGCATACCCTTTAATGATATTAACACCCTCAGACTTCATACTCACCACATTATGAAAAAATACATCCTTGAGACCATCAAAATATAAAGAGGCCAGGTGATCCACAACTGTGTTCCCCTCCCTCCAAGTGTGGAGGACCTGAGTGATGCTACTGAGAGGGTGTTGACACCTTCTGATTACTTTGCGAATTTTCCAAGGGGAGATTCTATGTCCGTGCAAAGAATTATTCACAATCAAGGATTCAGTCTCAACTGCACTAATATTCAAGCCCTTCTACCCACATAAGTTCTAAGAACCGTAAGAAAACACAAATTGACCCTAAATTAAACAACTAGACCAAAAAGTATTTAATATTTAACCACAAAACAATCTTTATACCCACTGAAAAAAAAGAAACAATGAATCAAATAGGAGGAAGGAGGCACTCATAAGGGGGGGGGGGGTTGCTCACTTAGAAGGAGAGCAAGGCACGGGTGGGGGAGCTAGAGCTGGGGAGGCGGCTGGCCAGAAGGTAGGGCGGCACGACAGGCAGGCTCGCTGGGGATGTGAGAGGGCACCGCCTGGCCTTTCTGCGGGCTGGCTTAGGTGACTAGTTTAGGGTGGACCTGGGTTGGTTCATGACAGGGGGAGAGGGGTGAGAATAAGGACATGAGAGATGCGAGGAGAGTGTTTCCACCCATATGTGATGCACAATGAAGATACACCCTTGACCATTTATATTATTTTTTTCTTATTTATTTAGTACCATTTTATAATATTTATTTATTATAAACATAAATATTTGAATCATGCGAAGTGGAAACATATTATCCTACCTACCTAAATTCTACACTCCACTTCCATTATTTATTTAAATATTTACTTATTTTTTTCATCCTCTTTTAAACACACTAAACCATTCATTAAAAAATATATTCAAGTCATCTATATATATACATTATATAAACCCGCATATATATATATATATATATATATATATATACAAATGCACATATATATATTTATATGTCACCCATATATATAGACATCTGTATATACATATATACAACCACACATTTATATGTATACATATATATTTATTCCATATATATATACATCAAAATTATTTTCCAAATTTAATAACAAAAATACTAATAAGATAAATATATTATTATTATTATTAAATCGCTGTCATATTTTACATCATCAATTTTACAATTGAAACCTTCATTTGAAACTGATAATAGATTAATAAATATTTATTAATAACATAATAACATTTAATTAAAAGAAATAATAATACCACCATTATTACATTACCCACTCATTATTTCAATCGTAACATCATCATTAATTAGGGAAGTATTTTTCCATTTTTTTCTTCAACACAAATAATAATAATAATAATAATAATAATATTTTTATTATTTCTAACCTCCAAAAATAAATTCATAAAACAATTATTATTACTATTGTGTGCAATGTTTCTAAATGTCTGACCTACAAAAAACATATTTCATGCTTAGGTTAAAAAACATCATTCCAGACCCAATGGTGCTCTTATATATTCCATAAAAAACATTGTTTGAAATATCATCCATTTTTTTAAGAAAATATAAGAAAAATAATAAATAAATTATCCCCACATGTGATTTGACCAAACGAATGATACACACAAATGTTATGTTTCCCCTAGGGTAAACCCCTCATCCCAATCCTAACAGTTGTCTCATAATTATTAAATGAGACATCGTTTGGTATATATATCATTTTTTTTGAAAAAACACACTTGTGTGAATAAAATATATTTAATATTTTCATTCTATCATCATCGAGGCTCTACGAACCACATAATCTCATGATAAATCAATGACTAACATCAAAAATATTCCATAGAATATTTCAAAGTGTTAATCAAGGATTTTCCCTTTAGTAAAGGCATGATAAACACAAGTATTGAAAATTTACATTTTCACACCAAAAATACTTATAATTAAAAAGTGGGTTTTATTATCATTTAAAAATTGTTGATGTTCAATTATCCCCAGCACAATTTTTATCATCCTTAGGAAGCACTTTAGATAATGAGACCACTACTCCTCACCATAGGAGTTTACATATTAAAATTGAAACATTTTTAATTAAAACATTTTTAATTATTTTTTTAATTCCACCATATTTTTTACAATCAACACATACTAATTCCATTCAAACTCAATGAAAGGAACACACAAAATACTTAATACTTATTCATGGCATAAGTCCATATTACCAATATCTGTATGTTAATAACACCCACATATATAAACTTAAGGATAAAAGACAACATGAACAAATAAAATAATGATAGAAATAATTCTCCAAGGAACATATCATAATTCCAACAAATATATTATTATTTGGGATCTATCTAGTTAAATCAACATGTATATGTGAAATGTGAACCTATTTGGCTAGCATGATACATGAACGCAAACCAAGACCCATAAAACACATATCAACATCTTGTGAATCACCCAACATGATTTTAATCAATGATAACAAAACAAAAATTCCAACTTTATGGAAACACAAAGGTCCACTATGATGTTTTAATCAGACACTTCCATAGTTCCCATGCCTGAGGCCTAACCATTTTAACTCCTATATACCCTATCCCAAATCAAGACAAGATAAAAGACAAGTTACGAAAAATCCTAGTTCTCCAATATCATTTTGTAACTTCCCAAACCAAATCATGAGGTCTGATCCAGAATTCCAGATGATCTCAGGCATGGATCTTCGTATTCCAGAGGTTTTCAACATGCAACAAGGGTCTAAATACATATGTGGGGAGACTATACACATTGTATCATGTCATGGGACTATTAAATAATAACATCAATATATAAATAAAAATTATAGTAACACATGTAGAAACTAAATATGGCATACATATCTTGAAATAAATAAATAAACTAAATAAGGATCCCAAGTATAGGTAAAAATAGTAAATAAAGGCAACAACATATGTATCTCCTAAAATCCATCCATTGACAACCACATCCTCCTTCTACACCTACTCAACCATACACTATAGGGATTTTCCCTTCACTGGGTCTCCAATTATGAAGTATACAAGCACACTGAAATGCCTAAGTAGCGTGTGAGCATAATAATCGGTAGGAAACTACGAAAGACCCTTAAAATTAGTTTATAAAATATAAAAGTGAATTCTATAAATATATATAGGATACATATATAAAAAAATATATCACCCAAGTACCAAACACATGTTGAGTCATCAGGGACCAAATCTACATTCTTCAGGACTATATTGAGAGAAACATACCAGGTTCAGAAAAATGCTAGATGGAACAACGCTAACCAGCCTAACACATCCTCCTGAAGTTGATATCCCCAAGCATGTGACACATTCTATCCGTTGGGATAGTCCAAGTACATTCCAACCATTATGGTCTTATCACATCCATCACAAGTGGATATCCAAAATAATGAATCAAATATCACATGTTAACCAAAGTCTTATCACATACCTCCTACATGGATTTCCACAAGTATTTTACACATCCCACTAATTGAAATAGTCCAAGTATATGCCGACACAAGACTAGAACATCCCTCTTAGAGGATAGTCTTAAACATGTGTCAAATCTCACATGTTGTCAATCATGTTTCATATCTCACGTCTTAAATTTTCAACATATACATGTGTCAAATTTCACATACCAGTCAAATAGGCCAAACTTTCACAGTCAAATACAGTAGACAAAAGTACAACATATGTGATATATAATGAAAATGATAGATCAATAAATAATGAAATCAAGAAGTAAACAAAATAATAAAAATCTATATGTAATAAACACAAGAACATGTCAAGGTCCATACACACACACCTAATGTAGTAAGTAATAAAAAATAGGTCTCATGACTACACATGCAAGCAAAACAATCATGTCAACAACCCCTAATAAAATATGTTCTCAATTAAAGGGATTCTTACACATAGGCTTCACACTAGGCTATACACGTACACCAAAAACTATTCAAATAACCCACATAAAGCATGCACTAATGTTAAGGAATTCATACCTTACGTATAATGATGAATGATGATAAGGGTTTACATCTGAGTTTAATTACACCACTAAAACCTCATTTTCTAAAAAAATTAGGTTTAATATTATGCTCATTGAGATAAAACCAACAACACAAACGACATGTCAATCCAATCAATATCAAAGAATATTTCAAGGATTGAAGTTAAGGATAATAAAATAAGATTAGTGGAGAGAGGGAGTTAGAATTGGGACATGAGAGATGTGAGGGGGAGTGTTTTTATCTATATGAACGGTACAGTGAAGATGCACCGAAGACCATTTATATTATTTTTTTCTTATTTATTTAATACCATTTTATAGTATTTATTTATTATTTACATAAATTCCCGAGTAAAGAAAAGCACATGAATCTTGTCCTCCCATCCTAAATAATCTATGCCACTTCCATTATTTCTTTAAATATTTACTTATTTTTTTCTTCCCCATTTAGACACATTAAACTATACATTAAAAAATATTTTACAGTCATATATATATATGCATCATATAAACCCGTATATATATATATGCACCTTCACATATATATATATTTATATATAGCCCATATATATACATGTTATATATATATACACTTGTGTATATACATATATACACTCTCACATGTATATGTATACACATATATATATCCCACATATATATATTTCATAATTATTTTCCCAATTTAATAAAATTAGTAATAATAAGAGGGTTATATTATTATTATTAAATATCCATAATCATTTTCATCATAAATTTTTCGATAGTAACCTTCATTAAAAACTAATAATAGATTATTAAATATTTATTAATCACATAACAACATTTATTTATAAAAGATAATAATATCTCCATTATTACTTTTGCCACTCATTATTTCCACTATAACACCATCATTGATTGTAGAAGTATATTTCTATTTTTATCTTCAAATAATACTAATAATAATAATAATAAAATTATTATTATTATTATTATTTCAAAATTTCCAATAAAAATTCATAAACCAATTATTATTACCGTTACATGCGATGTTACCAAATGTCCTATGCACACAAAAAAAATTCACACCTAGGGAAAAACCCAATTTTGAACCCAATGGTGGTCTCAAATTTTATATCATAAACACTATTCTAGAGATATTTCATTTCTTTTGGAAAAATATATAAAAGATATTAAAAATATTATCTTCACATGTGACTTGACTAAGCGCCCAATGCACATAAATTTTATATCATGCCTAGGGTAAACCCCTCATCTCTTAACTAACTATGGTCATGTATTTATCATACATTATATCATTTTTGAGATATTTCAATTTTTTTGGAAAATAATTCATGTGTATAAATAATATATATTTAATATTTTTATTCTATCAATGTAAATGCTCTAAAAACCTCATAATATCATGTTAATGTGGTGCATAACTTTGAAAATATTCTATAGAATATTCTAAATTGTTAATCAGGTATTTTTACCTCTTTATAATGCTATAATGAACAAAAATATTGTAAGATTAAAATTTTACACCAAAAATACTTATAATTTAAAAGTGTGTTTTATTTTCATCTTAAAATTAAGTATATTACAACATGTCCAATTCATTACTCATATATTTAATGACAAATTTAATTCACAAACAATATTCCTGATAAAAAAATGTCTATATTGTGTATAGATTATGAAATATCAATATTTCCTTGGTCAATAAAGTAACTTACAAATAAAAACACCATATGTGGATATGGTACATGGTTTAGGAAATAATCACACCCATTATACAAAGAATATGGATATTTAAGAGAAAATTAGTGTCTATTGATAAAAAAGTTAATGTTTTAAGAGAAAGTTAATGACTATAAAATTAGTAATATATTAAAGATAACCATTAGAAAAAATGGATATGGTAGTATAATACATTAATTTAAATAATATAATATATTGTAATTGAAATAATTAAAATAGGTTTTTATGAAGAGTTTTATTTTAAAAAAAATTTAATTATTATATACTAATATAATGAGTGTAAAATGGTTATGGTAGCGGTAAATCCCATTAATTCCATATATGTTAGAAAGAAAACATTCCTTTTGTTTTTTTATAAATAAAGTAAAAAATGAATCTTTTATAAAACATTATAAAGATTCATTTCAAACATTTTAAAAATACAAGGATAACATAAAATTTACTTTGAGTAAATAAAATGTCATTTATAAGACATTTTTAAAAATTATTTTCATGGAAGAAAAATATATTCGATCAATAGAGAAATAAGATCAGATTTTATTTTAAATATTTATTTGCTTGAATCAACTCCCAAAGATATGAAAAATTAGATTAAAACATGGAAACTCCTTAAATAAACATAAGATAAGAAAATATATAGATTTTATGAAAGATAGATTATAATATTCCACCAATTTAAATAATATAAATCTCAAATAAATATGATTTTAAAATAAATTATTACATCATTGGTAACTTTTAAATTATAACCCCTTGAAAGATTAGACATGAAATGTAACTTTAATCATTATGAATAAATATATATTCTTGTTAAATACCTAAAATTTTCATTATAAAAACAATATAAAAATAAACATTTTGATCATACCAAATGTTTCTTAATGGAGTGGAAATTGAGATGAAATCCATTATAATGATCATAACATTGAAGTGAGAATTAATTTAAATAACGTATTATGTGTATAAAATTTAAATCCACAAAAATAAATGTTTAAATATAATATAAATAAAAAAATGTCATTTCACATACAATCTTGGCATTATATAGTCAATTAAGAAGCGATTCAACCCAATGAAAGGAGATTGAGTTAATAAATACATTATAAAGGTCGTACTGTAGAATTGATAATTAATAAATGAAGTGATTATGTGTATAAAATGTAAATACAAATAAAAATTTTAAATAAAAAATAAAATATTCAAAATTCATTATACACATATATTCTTATAATATCAAAGACCATGAATAAGTAATATAACCTAGTTAAAATAAATTGAGTTATGAACCCCATTATCTCAGGTTTCCATTAAGTTGAATGTTATTAAAACTTTTTAAGAATGGTTTTAAAAATGTTATTAATTTAAAAAATAACCATTTTAATATTTATAATAACATATATGATCCTCTTGTATCATTGTATCCCCTATTTGTAAACAATATTGTATTATTATCATTGTTTCGGGTGTTAATTGCTTTGTTTTTACAAAAATGTTTTGTCATGGTAGTTTTGGAACTTGTACTTTGATTATAGTTACATAATATCCAAACTATTACTAATGATATAAATATCATATATATTAATTAAATATATCCTATTTACTATCTATGTAAAACATAAATGAAAAAATTGATCACACTGTTTTGTGGAGGTGGTACTCTACACATGTGCATGCTCGAATCTTTCATTTTATAATAGATTATAAGGTAAGAAGGTAGATATGATATTATAATTACAAAATCATAATTATGTCATAAGTATCATATATATTAATTATTTCCATCCAAGTAAAATGGTAATGAAAAATGAATTACACTGTTATGTGGAGACATTAAGTTCGGTGTAAACATGAGCGATGTTTTAACATTCTATAGAATGCAAAATATGTGGAAAATAATTTTCTCATAATCATAATAACATATCAGTATATTTATGATAATTAATTAATTATTTTATAAATATAAAAATAGATTTATATTAAGTATACGATGAAATAAATTTAAAATAGTAGGTAAAGACAATTACCACTTTTTTCGATAGAATTTATTTTGATATACTCTTAAGGGACCTATTGTGAGGACCCATGTATTTGAAACTAATGAAAATTAATAGGGGTTTAAATTTTTGTGTTTATTGGATGGGGTTTTTTTACAAACCAAGCTTTGGAATGTAATTCTGAGGGTTGGAACACTTCAATGTGTTGTTTTAGACTTGGATGAAGGTCATAAGTGTCCCTCATGTGTTTTGTTGAATTTATAGCTCACCGGGTGTGAAAATAAAAAGTTTTAATGGTCTGAATAGGGTGAACACTTTTCATAAAATTGTGCGCCCCTCAACAAAAAATCATGTGGCTACGGAGGGAGAGAAGATGTGCCTCGCACAGGCTGCGCATAGGTTTTCCAAACCATGCACCTATCCCTCATGGGTAGGGCCATTTAGGTAGTACCTATAAACTATTAACCAAAAAGTTGGCACATGATTAGGAAAACCATGCATCATAACTATGCGAGGTGGAATCCTTAGGCAGCAGTTATAGCATGGTTGGAAAAACCATTCAGAAAAACCGTGTGCCCCCTAATTTTGGGTGGAATTTTATTTTCCTCCCACTTATGTTTTAAATATTTTCTTTCTTTATTGTTATTCCTATAGTGGATGAAACCCCTTTCTCATCCTTATTTGAGCTCACAAGCACCGTAATCTCGGTATCCATGTAAGTTCTCTTTTTGGTGTCGGATCTTCAATCCATTGGTAGCAATGGATCCATCTCGGTAAACAACCCTAGTCTCTTACCTCATATCTCAATTTTCATTTAGATCCATTTAATTATTTAAGTGAAAGATTATTTTCCCTATTTTCAAGGAGTTGGACTATTTCTTAGATCTCTTCCAATATATTTTGAATTTGATGTCAATATTGAGCGAGAATTCATCTATGACATTAGGGAAGTTGGTTATGTTGTCTTCCTTTTGATTTTTATCATCTTTTATCCACAAATTTGTGTCGTATTCCAGCTTTAGATATGGATTATTTTCATTATTTGGTTTCTTCATATAAAATTGACCATTACATATTATTATTCCCCTAATTATCCCTTTTTTGTGGTTCATAGGTTTCAAACACCATATATGGTCACCCCATGAGTGTTCCATGTGAAATTTTCCTTTTTTGTTCAATTGCCTCAATATACCTAAAACCCTTGTACCTTTAAACTTAGTTTTTAATGTAATTTACCTTGGTACATTATAATTAAATGAAACCCAATACACCTATTAGGTGTTTTTCCATCTTATAGTTAGAATTTACCATTTAGGAAATTTTCTTGTTTGACTATGACACCCTAAATTTCCCAAGGAGCCTTATGACTTGAATTTTCTTATCTTAATGAATTTAATGGAAATTGAATAGATTGTGAAAAATCTTAGGTTACTTCATGATATATTACCATTTATTAAATGAAATAATTGATTGAGATGAAATGGCCCAAGCACATTGGTATCTTTTCCTTAAATGAGATGAAGTGGGATGTTTCATGTTATGCTAAATTCCCCTTTTGATAAATGTGTATATGTTTGATTTTATTTCTAATCCTTAGTTTTAGATTTTAAATTTATTTCCCCTTATAATATGAATTCCTTATTGAACCAAGGGTGAATCCAATGTGGTTGGTCAACCTAATCTTGGAATTGACCAAGAATCCAATTCCAATAAAGGCCTTGATACCTTCTAAATACCCTTTGAGACTTATAAATTATTTTTACATGGTTAGGTAAATTGGATGGGTATTCTAAGTGAAGCGGTCTATGCATAAGAGTTTCTCTTCTATGAAAGAATTGGTTTGAGTAAATGAAATGGTTTATATATATAATGGTTCTCATTACATAGAATTAAATGAATGTATCAAGGTTGTTAATGAATTTATTAAAAGGTGAAAAGACCACTCTTAATGTCAATTCCCTTATTAATTGAAATTATTCAAATATATGGGTTTAAATAAATTAATGGAGTTGTAAAATATGGTAATAAAATGCACTTATTTCTGTCATTAAATGCTTATCATGTATTATAATTCATTAAATGGTATTAAACATGACTAAAGAAACATATTAGAGGTATTAGATCATGTTTTTTTGCTTTCAAAATGAATATGCCTTAATTATATTTAAAGTCTTGTTATATATGTTACATGAGAGGGAATGCCACATGTATTAATTTATAAATGTGATTATTCCTATTGTTATATATATGGTATACTTTAATGAAATGGATTTGAGTTAATTCCCCATGCTAGTTATAAATAAAATACACCTTTATTGGGGTTGTGTATAATGGTAAGGGGTGTTGAGAATGGAAGATAATCACACTCCCTTACATCAGGTGTTGAGTTCATGGATTCTCACACCCATTATACTATATCAATGATGGGATGAGGTGCAACATTTCCTGATTAGAGTGTTGACATGACGGTTCACTCACTATCCTAAGCGCTTTTGCATGATGTCTCACACTCTTCTTAGGATATAGGGAATAAACCTTATTTCATGAGATTTTAGGCCCGTTAGATTAGTTATGGATGTTTGAGTTATGCCCCAGTACAATCCAACACTAATATTATGGTTATATGTCCATTAGATGTTTACAGACACATAATTCATATGGGTGTATGCAATATAGAACTAAACTATATAGATTTATATATTTATATTAGTACCTATTATATATATAGTGACATGATTAGACACTCCTTCCAATCATGATATGAATTAGGTAAAATCACCAGCTGTCCTTCAAGAACCTGAATGGGTGGTTTTATTTATTATCCATTGTTAATAAATTAATATTTCTTGCATACTGTTTAGTTATGAGCACTACTCATATTACACGTAGACACCATTGGTGGTGGCATACTAAGATTTGTATCTCACACCCTACTCGGGCTACCCTTGGAACCTGATAATATTGTTTGAATATAGGTATTGATAAGGGGAAACACCCATTTACAGACTATTGATATTCTTGCTTATAGTTGGAGCATAGGAGTACACGACTAGCTTTATCTTAGGATTCTTATGGAGCAAATTTTGTCTTTTATCTTTTGTATTATTGTATAGCGTGATTGTATCTACTTGTTCCCTTTTGTATTATCATTCCATGAATCCACATATCAAACACCGCCTTAAAGGCCATTAATATTATTACCTCTTGTTCAGTTATTTATTTATTCCTATACTTAATTGTTTTGTTGGTTATTTACAGTTCTGCATTTGTTTCTTATATCTATCTATTAATATATGATTCTCCTACTATTGTATGTAATGTTAATCATGAGTGCTACTCTAAAACGAGGGTATAGTCTACCCATTATAACACCTTTACACCATTACTGATAGTTAGTAGCATCTAGTATATGGGGAGGTGTGCTTAAGGCTATGTGACCTACCGGATCGAGGCACAAGATAAGTGGACCCTAGGTCAGGATGTTACACATATGGTTGGTCTTTTGAAAAAAACTATATAACTTGTATAAGGTTTTTGATAAAGAAAATTGGTAGGTTTGGTCGATCTAGGTTACTCAATTTGGTATAAATAAAAGAGGGAAGTTGCATCCTTTTATAGGTGATGAGAGGGACATTCTTTGAATTTTATAACGCATTCAATTACTATAAATTATTTTTCTTGTTAAAACGGATCAAAATTGATATATTTAGAATTTAATATGATTCTTAGTCCAAATAATTTCATTAAATAAAATTTTTACAAGTTTAGGTGGTTTTTTCACCTTTATCTCTTTCTTTAAAACTTCAATTATCCCTTTTGACAATTACCATGATAACAAAGTTTTTTAATTTATAGGAGCTATGAAAGTTATCATAAAAGGAAAATTGGACTATAAATTGAAAAGAGATGAAATTTAAGTCCATATATTATCCCCCTTTTCCTATTTGATGAGTTTTATTATTTTAAATAATTTAATAAAATATTATTTTCATGAAATGTCACTAATATCATATTTAACACTAATAATTTAATTTGACATTAAAAATATCAAGAAAAAAATGGAATTTGAATCTAATCCTTTAAAAAAATTATAATATGTTATAATTACCTATAAAATTGTTGGGAAAAAATAATTTACCCATATTATATTAATTTTAATTTTTTAAATATCATTTACTTTATTTTTTATCTATTGAATAAATAATTTGTTAGTGTTGTGTAAGCATTTAATTTAATTATTCAATCACTAAACAATACAAATAAATTACCCTGATAAAAATAAATTAATTATTATCAAAATAATTTTTTATATTAATTCCTAACATATTATAATCCTTATGTAGACATATAAGAGAAGTTAAAATCAAGATAATTACATTTTGGAATTTTATTTACTTAAATAATATAAATGTCATTACCATGGTTAAATAGAACCAATATTCCATATAGTAGAATTTGGGATGGATATGAGTGAGTTAATCTTATACAATTAAATAAATTAAAGTGTTGGGTTTATTTTTAATGCGTTATGAAATTATTTTTAAACTTAATTACCGAATTAACCCTAACCGAGGTAACAAATATCTATTATGATTACTATTCACAATGAAAAAAATAAAATGATCATATTTTCTAAATTTTAACCACATGATTACAAATATTGTATACATATTATAATATTGAATTTATAAAATTTTAGAAATCAAATTTATTATAAATGTGTAAAATGCAACAAAAAACACTTTTTAGAAAAATGTGTTTTTAAGAATAAAAATTAACTTATATAAAAATAATGAATATTACTGATTAAAACGGAATTAATTAGATTAATCCAATTAAAATGGATCATATGTAACTTTAATATTAAATATAATCTAAAATGAGACTTAAATATCATGATTTAATGAAAACAAATGTGAGTATTTGAAAAACCAATATTTTTCATAATTCACTAAAAAATAAATCATTTAAGAAAAATACAAAAATTTCACCCTATCTTAATTTTCAAATTTGGATTTCTAATTTTTTTTCATTTTATAAAATACAATTTCAAAAATTTTAAGGAATTAGTTTTAATTTAGATGAACAAAATAAAATAAAAACCATTTTTGAAGAAATAATATTTTTTTGAAGTATAACAAGATTTCACTAAAAATTGAGTACATATGAATTATATGAAACACACACACACACATCATATTATTTTTAACCATATTAATTCTTTTCAATATAATGTCTAAGTGAATACTTTTATAATAAATAATAATATTTTGATAGTATATCATGGTTCACTTAATGCTGAGTGTTGCATGTAAAGTAAGCTATTAAGCATAGTATTCTTAATTTTTGGTGTGTTTAATAAATTATCATATTTATAAAATTATTTTTATAAACTAAATATTATATTTTAATTAAACTTTCCTAAATTATAAAATGGTGATTTTTTCATTAATTTTGGAGGTAGTCAAATTTTTGAGAAAAAAAATATGATATAAATATACGGTATCTATTATGACATCATAATAGACCAAAATGGTTTTAAAAAATACTATAAAGGTCACCCAAAAAAAACATATAATTTCCATTTAAAATAAAGGTTTTTGAAGTTATTTTTCTAATTTTATAAACCTTTAATGAATCCTCCAAAGCCTATATTATAGTTTAAGGTTTTAAAATTAATTCTTTATGTACATGACTCAATTCCCCGACTATAATGATATTATTTTAAAATTTTCATTTCTTATTCTTATAAAATATTGAAAATAACTCTTATTTTTGATGAAAGCATGGAAAAAATGGGTAGGGTTTTTTATTATTATTTTATTATATAGAGTCTAAAACTTAAGTTTACAAATTAATAAAGAATTCCCATCTCTTTTGTTATAAATACCCACTCAACCTCTCTCTAATATTCAATAAAAACCCATTGTTCATAACATTACTCTCCTTATCACTATATAAATCCCACCCAAGGTTTTCATAGTCTCTTAGGAAACTCCTCCCAAGCTTTTATAAGTTCCCTCTCAAGGTAAGTGATCCACTCCTATTCCTTTTTATTTTCAAGTACTTTGTTTGTACTAAGCTTTTTTATTTCCAATTTTTCATTTTATAATTTTCTTTTACACTTAACTTTACTATCATTATAATTAAATATTAATTATATATCATCTTTCACTCTCATTAAACCCTTACTTTTACTTTTATGTACACTAGTTATGCAGCCAAAATTATCGCATTATTTTCTAAGAAAAACTTTTTTGTTCTGATTACCCATCCCTATTTACAGTCATGGGTATTCAAAAATATGTAAATATCCTTCCTTATTATGTAATTCCATTTACGTAACCCAAACTCCTTAATAATGGGATTAAAATTTACAATGACCCAAGCCTTTTTTATATATTATTACATGATTCATAAACATAAATATCCATTAATACAAAATATTGATAGTAAAGGCCTGGTATCTTTGGAATACTAGGCTCTTAATACATAAACTATAGAGTAATTATTTTATTTTTCATAGTGAGCTCCTAAAATCTATTTTATCTCCTAAATATACACGGGATAACCTAGGTAATACATAAAGAAAGGGGTGAGCTAAATATCCTGGTAAGTGAACAAACATGAAAAAGAAAAATAAAATGCGTTTCAAAGGTATAACATGATATCCTTAAAGAGAATTCATGTAGGTAATCACATGGAATCAAAATTCAATGAACATGGTATCATTATATCATGTAATAATAGGAAATGTGGTAGAAACATAAAATTTGACAAAAACACAAGTCAATGATAACTACCATGCCAAAATCACATTGGAGATAGAGTCCCATAATGGATTATGTTTACTCTATAATATAATACATGAAATCCATTGAAACTAAAACATTACCCAATGTATTAGATGGATATATAATTCTGGGCCCACCCATCACATTCATTTTATGTAAATTAATATGTGTTTCATATGAGGATATAAATCATAATTCCTAAACATAATAATTACACATATAAAGAAATGGTTTGCATAATATTGTCTCATATCATAATCAAAAGAATTTACTTAAAGAAGGAACTTGTGATATGGAATTAAGTCACGTATTTCCCCATAAAATTAAGGAAGAATAAGGTAGGTATATATGTAAGAGACATATATATAGAATTTAGAGTTATTCTATAACATCAAAGGATGATTCCATTTATGAGAATATCTTTAAAAAGATTTAAAACATTCTTGAGAAAAACAATCTTTTTACTTTGAGTAACATCAAAATATGGAATCTTATATGAAAGATTACTTTTAAAGACCACTGTAAAAATTTAATGTGGAAAATATACATTCAATTTGTGAACACTTATTTAAAATATAAAACATTCTCCATATTTTTTTTGAAAATAAACTTTTGAACTTAAAAATGAATCCTAAAAAAATGTAGTGTTAATGACACCAAAAGGGTTCCATTCATTTTGACTACATTAAAAAAATACTCCTTTCACATTTTTGTTAGAAAGGTCAAAAAGTACCATGTTTATAAAATGATTGGAAGAATCCATTTAAAACATCATCTAAAAAACCAATTATGGGTAAAAATTTATTTAAACAATCATAGTAAAACATTTTCCTATTCTTTTAGAAAAAATGGATTTGGAAGAATAAAGATTTTCGATCGAAGATAGAAATGTAGTCAGATTTTATTAAAAACATTTTGTAAATCAATTTAAGTACCAAAGAGAGAAAAGTGGTACTATTAATTGAAAAATTCATGAATAAATAGATTGAATAAAATTAATGTGGTTTATTATAAAATTATAAAATAATTTCCTTCAATATAAATTCAAGCATAAGTAATCCTAATTAAAATACCATTGAAGCATAAACCCTTACCGCTTTGGTAACTTTTTAATCATAACTTACCATGAATAAAGTAGATTAATTATAACATAAAATATCACTATTTTGGAATTATGATTTTTATAGTATGTAAAGGGGAAATATATAAACCATTCAACAGAAATTAGGTGCATAAAAGAACACGTGTCTCAAAGAATGAGGTTTGAGACGAAACCCTTCCAAAGTTTGTATCATTGAGGTGAGAGTTAATAAATGGGGTGATTTTTATAAAAAATTTATATCCAAAAAAATTAAATGTAAATAAATAATAAATAAATCTAAAGTCATTTCATACATAATTTTTTTATAATTAAATCAATTAAGTAGTCGTATAACCCAATGAAAGGAAATTGAGTTAAGAAAACCTCTAACCTCTCTCTTACCCTTAGTTGAGAACTCATTAACAACATTTATAGTACTTTTAAATATTTTATTAACTTATAATAGAATAAAATTATTATTTATAATATCATATATTATTATTTTATAACATATTAATACTAGTTCAATACTAATCTATCATCATCAAAATTGTTTCAGGTGTTAATTGCCTTGTTTTCTCCTGCATGTTTCATCATGAAAGTTACATATCATGAACGTAGATTATCGTTAAATAATATATATAATTATATTAATTATATAAATATAATTTTTTTTCATTAGATACATCTTTATAATCATTATTTAATTTTTAACATGGATAATGAATGACATCCCTGTGTGGAGACGGTAGGTCGTACGTGAGCACAAACCATTTTATAATTTACTAAATGAGTGAAAGGTTAAGAAATTTGATTTTATATTAATTATAAATAATCAATATAACATCATATATTTTACATATATTCATTTAATATATCCTTTTTTACCTTCCATGTAAATTGTTAGTGAAAAACAAATCACATCACTTCGCAAGGTGGTGGTTCACCATGCACACGAATGGCATTATCATTTATTCCATTAATGGAAAAGTCAATAAGTATATTATATATTTATTTTAAATAATTATTAATATTACATGAATATAATATATTAACATAAAATTAATCTTGATTATCTTCCATATTAATCATATGTGAAAAAAGAATCATATGGCTTAGCAAGGCGGTAGTCTGTCATACACACGAGTGACGTTATATTATTCTCAATGGAATGAAATGTAAAAAGGTATATATGATATTATAACTACATAATTATAATTATATAATAAATAAAAAACATAAATAATATATACATAAGTATATCTAGTCCTGATAATCACTGATGGAAAAGAATTACGTCGGTGTGTGAGGCGGTAGTCCACCGTACACATGATCAACAATTTTATTTCCTATTTAAGGGATGAGGATATTGTTGTAGGAAATGAACCTAAAATAACAAAATCTAATTATATGGAAGATAATTTTGTTTTTATATAAACATGGATTAATAATATTTGAAGGACCTGGAAGAAGAAATAAAACAAAATGCTCAGTTAAGGAAGTTACCTCTTCTTCTGACAATTTATTTTGGTTTGCACAAAAATCCTTACTTGGTTTCCTTTATGAAAAAATTAAGGATTCTACTATGATGCTATTGAATTAGTTAAGTTTATTTTTTAGTTATTTTCTAAACTAATTAGTTGTGTATGTTTCTAAATAATAGGAGAGGGGGTGACCTTTAATAAATGGGGGAGAGGACACACTTGGAATTTTTAGAAAGAAAGAATTCCACCCATGTTTTTCTCAAGAAAAAAGGCTCCAAAATAGACCATTTCATAACCTTATAAGTTTTCAGTTATAAATATCGACATAAAATATTAATTAAAAAAGTTTTTGTTCAATTTTAACCCTTATTTGTTTATTTTAACCCCTGATAATCCTGTTTTTACATTAAACGTGGTAAATAATATTTACTATTTTCACTATTAATCATGGTCAAAAATTAATTTGACCTTATTAGATAATATAAATTGTTACTATTACAAATATTTATTCCATTTTTAAAAATTCAAATAACATAAGTGTCATAATTTAATTTAAAATTTTACCCATGGGAATGTCGAAAAATAGTTTTTCCCAAAGAAAAAATTTCAAAAGTTAAAAAAAATTACATCATAATTACAAATTTTATTTATTATAAATACCTAAATTAGTTACATTTTAATATTCTAGAACTAATATTTCTTTAAAACCAATTTAAAATGTAATTTTCCTTTTTAAATAATTTAAATTTTAATACAGTTTTCATTAAAAATTAATATTTTCACTATTCATAAAAAAAATAATTTTTTCCCTTCAGAAAATTCACAAAAAATCAAACAAAGATAATTTTGAAGTTTATATTTAAAAAATTAAGTTTATTTTGAAAAATAAATTTTCAAAAAGTGATAAAATTAATTTTAAATTGTGTGTCCAAAGCACAACTAATCCACCTTTCAGAAAAGTACTATTTTTCCTAAAACATTCTCTCTCTTTCAAATGGATATTATTTTATTTCTAATCAATAGAGAACCAAAGAATTTATTTTATACATGTATAAAAAAATTTAATAATTTATTTATTCCAATTCATACCCACCTATTTAACAGCTAAGTTATAATGTTCATTTTTGAATAAAAATATTTTATTAGAGAAGCATGTTTCATTTAAACCCAATGTTGTGTGCATTATAAGCTATTAAAGAGATTGAATTTATTTAAAAATGTTTATATAATAAATTATTGGGGTTTTACATTATCTTTTATTATTTTGTGTGTGGTTCATATATGATATCAAACATGATGTTACTCTTTTAAAATCTAAGGGTGTTACATTATACCCCCTTTAATAAATTGTGTCCTCATAGTTTAATATTGATCTTGAAAATAAAATGATTGAAAATTTATTTATTTAAAAAATCAAATAATAAAAATGATTAATAAAAATTGTCATTAAAAAGTGGGAAATAGAATTACAAAGGTCATATGGAATAATGCATAATTAGGGTTCAAATTTAGAGAAAATTGGTGGGAAATAAAAATATGGACGTGGAAGAAAAGTGTAAATAATTATTGAGAGTTCTATAGATAATTGATCATAAGAAAGTGAATGATCATGAGAATGTAAAAAACCAAAAAACTATAAATCAATGATGAATTAAAATACTATTGATTCATCATACATGATATAATAGAATAAATTTTTTATTTCAAGTTTCTTTACCTAGAGTTGAGGGATAATTTTATTTTTAAGATATAGAACACTAGAAAATTCACTTACCTGATATATTTTTGTTACATAAACACAATTAAATCCTTTTATTTTACTTCAATAATTTTCTAATTCTCTTTTTATGCTAAGGAATGAACATCCAATGTGAATTATTTATTCTTAAAGCACTAAAATTGACTTGTAAAATATCAAAAGATAATAAATGAGTAACAAGTTATTCCTCCCATCTCTATTAAAACCATAATGGTTAACATAAAATAAGATAATAACAAAAATTAATATTAATATATTAATATTTAAAATTAATTTATAAAACCAAAGGTTTTATATAGATCATTCTTTAAATAAATAACCTTATATCCCAAATATCCACAAAAACCTTAACATGAAATAAGGTCTTAACCTCAAATTGTATCTCATTCCCTTCAAGTCACATATCCAAAAACATAAATACATTATTACCAAATTATAATTTATGTTAAACCTAAAAGTTATATACATCTTAACCCAATAAAACATTTCCCAAAAATAATATGAACATCCTCAAAATAATATTGATCATTAAATCAGTTTGCAACCATGATGGTTTTCTGTACATCTTATTTTTTATATAAAATTAAATAATCTTAATAGGATAAAATCTAAAGTTAACCAATACCTTTTAACTTATTACCAAAAAATATAAAGTAACTATTCATCAAAAAACCATTTTTTACTAAAACCCATATTTAATCCAGGGGTTATATTACCATAAATATCTCCCAAAAGAATCTCAATCATCTTTGACTTCCATAACTTAAAACCTAAAATGGGTTATTTATGGCATTAAATTTATGATAAACCTTAGACTTATCAGCCCAATACACTTTAGCTTTAACCTATATCACCTCTAATTATCATATTTTAAAGTCCATCATGACGGTTCATAAAAAATCTATGAATTTACAAAAAAATTCCCAAGAGTGTCACTGTCACGACCCGACCTCGGGGCCCGTGCCGTGACTACCCCAAGCCCGCCTTCCATAGGCCAGGGGCTGGCGACTAGCACCAATGGCGTAAATCCCGATAACTGGGAAGGCATTGCCATTACAAAAGCAAACAAACACCACAGAGTAAGCAAGCGGAAAAGTAAACACAAGCGAAGAAAAGAAAAAGGGCCGGAAATACAAGCCCAACTGTAAAGTACAACTCGAAAGGGAAAAACAGCAGCTGGAAGAACGAAGCGGCTCCTGGGTCGTCCTCCTCGATTCCTACCTGAAGGGTAGGTACAGATGGCTCAGCTCCTGGATCGTCCACCACGGATCCTACCTGAAGGGTAGGTACAGATAGCTCCTCTACTCCTCGGGTCCTGTTGTCTACTCCGGGTACGTCCGCCCAGTGGTCCTCCTCTGGGTACCGACCTGCTCCGCAAGCCTCAAATGCGATCTGCGCTGTCCGTCGTCTGCAACCAACACAACGAAGTGCGGGCATAGCCCGTGCAGGGGTGAGTATAAGCTACTCAGTAGGGACCCCGAGACCCTTAAGGTCTCACTAAATCCAACATGGATATCCACAAAGCAAAGACAGCAATCACGAAGTAACATCAGACTCTACTTAGGTATATGCCCATACATATACCTAAGTCATCAAGTAACCCATCCAATCACAAGGATACACAAAAATCATGAAATCAACGGATAACCATCACCCAGGTATATGCCCATACATATACCTAAGTTATCAAGCGACCCATCTCGATCATGAGGAAACGCAAAGATTCATTGACTCAGCTCAAACCAGGATTTTCATTATCGAAACCGTAGCTACTGAAGAGCTCCGTCTCTAGAGTGTACAGTGGTCCTGTCACGACTCCGATGTACTGCTCACTAACCTAAGACTGCTGAGGTACTCCTCCTGTCGAGTACTGCGGGTTTGCGGCCAACTACCGGGCGCTCCGTCCACTGAGGGTCTGTCGCCAAATACCGGGCGCTCACCCAAATAGCCTACTGAGGTACTCCTCCTGTCGAGTACCGCGGGTTTTCTGCCAACTACCGGGCGCTCCGTCCGCCGTGGGTCTGTCGCCAAATACCGGGCGCTCCGTCCACTGGGCTAGTCGACTCACTCCAAGTCGAGTCGGTCAAGCAGTCGTCAGGTCTCAGCCGGCTACACGGTCTCCGTACTCTGCACGCTCGTCTCCGGGAGGGTCCGCTCCATGAGCTACTGTTCGATACTCCAAGTATCTCAAGGTCTCACGAAGAAGTATCTCAAAGGACCGCCTCGTCACAGGGGTCTCAACGCAACAGACGGCGCGTCGATCGGACGCCCGGTCTGTGAGTTATTAGCCTTTTCGTCCCAGGGGCCCGGTTGGTTTCGTGAGAAAAACCAATCCTGGCCGTATCTCAACTGTACCCCGAACTCCCATAGGGTATACTCATAGGGACCGTTACTAAACGTAAACACCAACGCCGCTGACGGTTCGTCGAACGGACGTTCTGTCTGAAAGATATCATCTTTTCCGTTCCAGGGGCCCGGTTGGATTTCGGGTGCGATCCAACCCGGCCACTACTATCTGTATCCAAAACTCGGGCGAAGGATGTCAAAAGTTCCGTATCGTAAACAGGAACTCAACGCAACAGACGGTGCGTCGATCGGACGCCCGGTCTGAGAGTTATTGGCATTCTCGTCCCCGGGGCCCGGTTGGTTTTTAAGGCAAAACCAACCCGACCGTACTCCACTTGCGTCCAAACCTCGGGCGGAGTATGCCAAAAGATCCGTCTCACTAAGAGGAACACAACGCGGCTGACGGCACGTCAATCGGACGTCCGTAGCTCAAGATATGTGAATTTGACCGAAATGGTCCGAAAACGGGGGGGGGGTCCGGGTCCGGGCCGACCCGGCCCGACCCCCCCTGGGTCGGCCCGAACCGGGTCCGACCCGGTTGTCCCGGCCCCGCCCGGCCAGGGCCGGTCCGGCTCGGCTCGGCCGAGCGGCCTGACAGCCCCGCGGCACCCGCGGGGTGTCGCGCTGGACACCCGCGGGGTGTCGCCAGACAGCCCCGCGGCACCCGCGGGGTGCCACCCTGGACACCCGCGGGGTGTCGCCAGACAGCCCCGCGGCACCCGCGGGGTGCCACCCTGGACACCCGCGGGGTGCCGCCGCCTCCGGCCGTCGGCGCCGCCGCGCCGGCGACCCGCGCCGCCGCCGGCTTCCGCGGGCCACCGGAGACGCTCCAGTGGTCCGATTTGCTTCCCGTCTGCGCCTACGGTCATCCCGGGACCCGACCTTCACTGCGGAGGCCTCAAAATTAACTTGCGGCCTCGTTTGTCGTCGCCCATCAATCTGCGCTCAAGAACAAAATAAAATTAATTTAATCTGCGGCCTCTTTGGCGCGGCGCGACGACGTCACGTGCTTGATCGACTTTCTCGGCGTGGCGCGAAGGCGTCTCGATCTTGTTTGATTTCGTTCCACAGCGCGGCGCGACGACGCCGCTCAATAGTTGTCGTACGATTCCCGCGTGGTGCGACGGCACCACGCCATCTCGCTCCATCCGCAAGAAACAACAAGAATAAAGGAGGGGGGGTTCGGCCGTGTTTGTGCGGCCCGACCCCCCTCGCATTAGATTGATAACAATCGGCCTTTCTAGAACGAAAATCCATCACAATCTTTTTAAAATAAATAAAAAGATTCGGAAACAAGGGCCGACAAAGAAAAAGAACCTTCAAGATCGAAGGAAAGATCAACAACTTTAAAAAGGTTTAAAACCCCTACCTCAAGCGTTGTCGCTCGCGAGTTCGTCGCGGAAGAGGACGATCGTCGCGGAAGAAACGTCGCCGGAGAAACGTCGTTGATTCCGTTGTCGTCGAGGTGCGTCCGAAGGGAGAACGTCGCTTGGAAAGGAACGATCGTCGCGGAAGAAACGTCACGGAAGAAGCGTCGTTGATTTCCGCGGTTTCGGCGTTCTTCGCCGGAGGCCGGCGTTCTTCGCGTTCTTCGCCGAAGAAGAACGCTCTCCTCCAAATTCTCCCCACGCCACAAGCTTCCACCCAAAATAAAATAAGAGTAATCTTATTTTATTAACGCACAAGCAACGATTAAAAAAAAAGAAACGAACAATTAATTCCAAGAATTAATTTACCAAAGAAACCGCCCAATTAATTGGACGAAAGAAACAGCCCAATTAAATGGTCTGTTAAGAATTTAGAAAACGCGTCGGTTGACTTTCAGTTTCTTTGATGGGTTTTCGCGGGTGCGTTACTTAGCGGAAAGAAACGGCGGGGCTCGTGCGGGCCCCACCTCACAAATATCCTACCAAGGGGTAGGATATTTCTGGATAGCATCCTATCCAGTTCAACTCAGTTCAAGCCGCCTTTAAGTGGCTTCAAGTGGCTTCCAAGTGGCTTAAGCGGAATAAAATAAAGTTGTCGCAAAATTATTTTATTTCTTAACTTTAAGCCCGAAAATTAAAAACCACATCTGAGCAAACGCAACTCCGGAAGAGGCGTTTCTAAGCGAATACCGGCGCTGCGATTTCATCGGTGCCCTCAGAATTTGATTCCGGGCACCGGTTAAAAAGTTAGAAAAACCCGCTCGTCCGTTCACTGAACGTACCCGAGCCAAACTTCGGAAAATGATTCCGGGCACACCGGGCCTCGGAATCAGGTGCCGTCAGAAACTGCGTTCTTGTAAAATTCCAAAAAAAATTAAGAAAAAAAATTCCTTGAAATTTACGGGTCTTTACATTACTCCCACCACAGGGCTTTACGTCCCCGTAAAGCTTCACCACAAACTTAGGGAAACAAAGCGGTACTGAGCACGCATCTGAGCCTTCCGCTCCCATGTGCTCACCTGGAGGTTCCCGCGCTGCCAAAGAAAGTGCACAAGAGGAATCGACCATCCTCCTAGGATCCGCTCCTGTCGATCCTCGATCCCCATAGGAACCTCTGTATAAGACACTCATCGCCACCGTCTATCTCCTCATGGTCGATGATACGCGAGGGGGTTGAGCACGCATCTCCTCAGTTGGGATATGTGGAAAACGTCGTGCACCTAGTGCAACTGAAGTGGATGGGCCAAGCGGTAAACCACCTCGCCTACCCAGCTGAGGACCTAGAAAGGTCCGTTGAACCTCGGAGATAACTTGCCTCCCAGGACACATCTCCGTAAACCTCGTCGAGGTGAGACCCGTAAGAAGACGTGGTCGTCATCCCCGAACTCCAGAGGTCCCCATTTCTGTTAGAACTGAAACTCAAAACGACTGCTGCTATGAGGGTAAGGTTGACCGACTCAAGAATGATCGGTCGCACCCTCCTGTGCAAGAGTTACCCTGCACTGCCTGGGGTTTCCTTTTTACGCCGACCAAGGAAAACCCACCCCAACGTTTGCCTAATACCGTCAATTTGAGTTTGAATAGTTATTGCCCATTCCATACTCAAACTAACGTCGTAAGGCCTCGACGCTGCCACCAAGAGATTCCAACCAGAACTCTCGCCTTGAAGGTCTGACCACACCGCCGGCGTAAGTGTGATTATCGAGTCTCCTCCCAAGGTATCTCCAGACGTGAGGGTCAAGTCCACGGCTTACCGGAAACTCTAGGTCTGGAACAAGATTTGTGGAAGCGAGGAATGATTCATACCGACGTCTGTTACTACAGCAGCTAGTAGTGGACATAGACTGTCCCTTGAATTATTTCTAGAGCCATTGGGTCACACTCCTTGACCGCATGCAGCTGCACTCTTCCTCCGCCATTCAGCTCCCTGAGCCTGGCGGGAATAACCAAGGCGGGTGGTTGTAGCATGCTAGGATGTACACCACCTCATTCTGCTCACCTAGCAGTGCCTCCACGTCTGCTGCTTTGTAGACTCATCTCTCCTTTAAGCTTCCTCTTCGTGAAACATTTAACACGCCCGAGTCTCTAAGACTGGCACTGGTTTCCTGTTTCTTACTGCACTGTGCAGTCTTCATCCGCTCCTGGATGACTGCACCTCCTTTGCATATGATCTGGAAGAGCTGCTAAAATTTATCCTTTGCCGAAAAGAGAAACCTGGTCTCATCCCCTCTCTAGATGAACCACGCCCATTGCCTAATACAGTCAATCCTGGCATGAAGGATGCATTCATGCCATGGATGACGTCGTAAGGCCTCGACGTAACTACTAAGAGATCCAACTGTCAGTCTCGCCTCCAAGGGTCGAGTCACACTGTCGGCATCAGTGTGAGGTCACTGGGTCTCCTCCAGTTGAAATCTCGAAAGTGAGGGTCAAGTCAACAGTTTAACCGGGACCACTCAGTAACATCACAAAAGAGGACAGGAAGGCAAACATCACAAGATAAGTGTCTTTATTTTATTGCAGCTCATGGTACAAAGACACAAAAACAACATCAACATGGAACTAGAAGTACAAGAGACGTATCCACTAGCTCCGCTCCTGCCCACCTGCTCCAGGATCTCTACTGCCTTGTCCACTGCTCTACTGTTGCTCAAGCATTCGTCGCTGCCTCTGCCTCGGTGGCTCCTCAAAAGCCTATGGATCAACTGTACGAGGAGTCGGACAGTCACGTGCCAGGTGACCCTTTCCGCGGCATGAGTAACACAACCTGCTCCTTGCACGACTGGCTCTGTTCCCTCTCCGGGTGCCCCGTACCACCGGTCCTAAAACCCGAGATCGCCCAACTGCTTGTCTGGTCCTCCTAGACCTCTCCATCATCTGTCTACTGCCCACAGATGACTCGGCTTCTGATCGAAAAACACGCGGCAAAGGCAGCAGCTCCCGAACACCCTCGGGGTGTAGAGCTACTGGCACAAACTCCACCCTGAAGAAGGTATCGAAGTCTTCCCATGTGAAAGCCATCCCATCGCAAAACTGGAACAAGTGGCTCCACCACCTGCCTGCTGCTGCCTGAAGGAGGCTGGCAGCAAAGGTCACCATGAAGTCTGATGGCGTCCCCACTAGCCTGAAGACTCCCACCACAGCCTCCAGCCAATCCTCAGCCGCCTGCGGGTCCGTCTCTCCCCCGAACCTGGGTGGCCTCTGGCGCTGGAACTCATGCAGTGCGCGCAAGTAGCGGGCATCGCCTACTGCTGGGGCTGGTGGCATCGGTGGCCCAACGTATGGTAGTATCGCTGGTGCCTCCGCTGGTGCCTCAACTGCAAGAGGGCCCTGTACCGAAGCCTCGTCGCTCGACAGACTATCAGTACGCACATCCCTCCGGGCTCTAGCTGGTCGTCCGAGAAAAGGCATCCTGAAAGGAACAACGTAACACGGTCAAACGATTATACCTGGTGAGCTGACCTGGTTTGAGCTGTTTTAAGGGGGGAAACCTTTTAAAACACACACGCAATCAGTGTTTTCGTGCACAAAGTCGGAAATCAGTTTCCAGGGTCCTGGTGTATGGATACGTCGGCCGCCCGCACCAACACTGGACTCCCTGAACTGAAAACCACACTCGGTACCCTTAACACTATTGCTTCATAGAAAGAAAGATCAGAGTCTACGGTAGAACCGACCACCTCTGATACCAATCTGTCACGACCCGACCTCGGGGCCCGTGCCGTGACTACCCCAAGCCCGCCTTCCATAGGCCAGGGGCTGGCGACTAGCACCAATGGCGTAAATCCCGATAACTGGGAAGGCATTGCCATTACAAAAGCAAACAAACACCACAGAGTAAGAAAGCGGAAAAGTAAACACAAGCGAAGAAAAGAAAAAGGGCCGGAAATACAAGCCCAACTGTAAAGTACAACTCGAAAGGGAAAAACAGCAGCTGGAAGAACGAAGCGGCTCCTGGGTCGTCCTCCTCGATTCCTACCTGAAGGGTAGGTACAGATGGCTCAGCTCCTGGATCGTCCACCACGGATCCTACCTGAAGGGTAGGTACAGATAGCTCCTCTACTCCTCGGGTCCTGTTGTCTACTCCGGGTACGTCCGCCCAGTGGTCCTCCTCTGGGTACCGACCTGCTCCGCAAGCCTCAACTGCGATCTGCGCTGTCCGTCGTCTGCAACCAACACAACGAAGTGCGGGCATAGCCCGTGCAGGGGTGAGTATAAGCTACTCAGTAGGGACCCCGAGACCCTTAAGGTCTCACTAAATCCAACATGGATATCCACAAAGCAAATACAGCAATCACAAAGTAACATCAGACTCTACTTAGGTATATGCCCATACATATACCTAAGTCATCAAGTAACCCATCCAATCACAAGGATACACAAAAATCATGAAATCAACGGATAACCATCACCCAGGTATATGCCCATACATATACCTAAGTTATCAAGCGACCCATCTCGATCATGAGGAAACGCAAAGATTCATTGACTCAGCTCAAACCAGGATTTTCATTATCGAAACCGTAGCTACTGAAGAGCTCCGTCTCTAGAGTGTACAGTGGTCCTGTCACGACTCCGATGTACTGCTCACTAACCTAAGACTGCTGAGGTACTCCTCCTGTCGAGTACTGCGGGTTTGCGGCCAACTACCGGGCGCTCCGTCCGCTGAGGGTCTGTCGCCAAATACCGGGCGCTCACCCAAATAGCCTACTGAGGTACTCCTCCTGTCGAGTACCGTGGGTTTGCTGCCAACTACCGGGCGCTCCGTCCGCCGTGGGTCTGTCGCCAAATACCGGGCGCTCCGTCCACTGGGCTAGTCGACTCACTCCAAGTCGAGTCGGTCAAGCAGTCGTCAGGTCTCAGCCGGCTACACGGTCTCCGTACTCTGCACGCTCGTCTCCGGGAGGGTCCGCTCCATGAGCTACTGTTCGATACTCCAAGTATCTCAAGGTCTCACGAAGAAGTATCTCAAATGACCGCCTCGTCACAGGGGTCTCAACGCAACAGACGGCGCGTCGATCGGACGCCCGGTCTGTGAGTTATTAGCCTTTTCGTCCCAGGGGCCCGGTTGGTTTCGTGAGCAAAACCAATCCCGGCCGTATCTCAACTGTACCCCGAACTCCCATAGGGTATACTCATAGGGACCGTTACTAAACGTAAACACCAACGCCGCTGACGGTTCGTCGAACGGACGTCCTGTCTGAAAGATATCATCTTTTCCGTTCCAGGGGCCCGGTTGGATTTCGGGTGCGATCCAACCCGGCCACTACTATCTGTATCCAAAACTCGGGCGAAAGATGTCAAAAGTTCCGTATCGTAAACAGGAACTCAACGCAACAGACGGTGCGTCGATCGGACGCCCGGTCTGAGAGTTATTGGCATTCTCGTCCCCGGGGCCCGGTTGGTTTTTAAGGCAAAACCAACCCGACCGTACTCCACTTGCGTCCAAACCTCGGGCGGAGTATGCCAAAAGATCCGTCTCACTAAGAGGAACACAACGCGGCTGACGGCACGTCAATCGGACGTCCGTAGCTCAAGATATGTGAATTTGACCGAAATGGTCCGAAAACGGGGGGGGGGGGGGGGGTCCGGGTCCGGGCCGACCCGGCCCGACCCCCCCCTGGGTCGGCCCGAACCGGGTCCGACCCGGTTGTCCCGGCCCCGCCCGGCCAGGGCCGGTCCGGCTCGGCTCGGCCGAGCGGCCTGACAGCCCCGCGGCACCCGCGGGGTGTCGCGCTGGACACCCGCGGGGTGTCGCCTGACAACCCCACGGCACCTGCGGGTGTCGCGCTGGACACCCGCGGGGTGTCGCCGGACAACCCCGCGGCACCCGCGGGGTGTCGCGCTGGACACCCGCGGGGTGTCGCCCGACAGCCCCGCGGCACCCGCGGGGTGCCACCCTGGACACCCGCGGGGTGTCGCCAGACAGCCCCGCGGCACCCGCGGGGTGCCACCCTGGACACCCGCGGGGTGCCGCCGCCTCCGGCCGCCGGCGCCGCCGCGCCGGCGACCCGCGCCGCCGCCGGCTTCCGCGGGCCACCGGAGACGCTCCGGTGGTCCGATTTGCTTCCCGTCTGCGCCTACGGTCATCCCGGGGCCCGACCTTCACTGCGGAGGCCTCAAAATTAACTTGCGGCCTCGTTTGTCGTCGCCCATCAATCTGCGCTCAAGAACAAAATAAAATTAATTTAATCTGCGGCCTCTTTGGCGCGGCGCGACGACGTCACGTGCTTGATCGACTTTCTCGGCGTGGCGCGAAGGCGTCTCGATCTTGTTTGATTTCGTTCCACAGCGCGGCGCGACGGCGCCGCTCAATAGTTGCCGTACGATTCCCGCGTGGTGCGACGGCACCACGCCATCTCGCTCCATCCGCAAGAAAGAACAAGAATAAAGGAGGGGGGGTTCGGCCGTGTTTGTGCGGCCCGACCCCCCTCGCATTAGATTGATAACAATCGGCCTTTCTAGAACGAAAATCCATCACAATCTTTTTAAAATAAATAAAAAGATTCGGAAACAAGGGCCGACAAAGAAAAAGAACCTTCAAGATCGAAGGAAAGATCAACAACTTTAAAAAGGTTTAAAACCCCTACCTCAAGCGTTGTCGCTCGCGAGTTCGTCGCGGAAGAGGACCATCGTCGCGGAAGAAACGTCGCCGGAGAAACGTCGTTGATTCCGTTGTCGTCGAGGTGCGTCCGAAGGGAGAACGTCGCTTGGAAAGGAACGATCGTCGCGGAAGAAACGTCACGGAAGAAGCGTCGTTGATTTCCGCGGTTTCGGCGTTCTTCGCCGGAGGCCGGCGTTCTTCGCGTTCTTCGCCGAAGAAGAACGCTCTCCTCCAAATTCTCCCCACGCCACAAGCTTCCACCCAAAATAAAATAAGAGTAATCTTATTTTATTAACGCACAAGCAACGATTAAAAAAAAAGAAACGAACAATTAATTCCAAGAATTAATTTACCAAAGAAACCGCCCAATTAATTGGACGAAAGAAACAGCCCAATTAAATGGTCTGTTAAGAATTTAGAAAACGCGTCGGTTGACTTTCAGTTTCTTTGACGGGTTTTCGCGGGTGCGTTACTTAGCGGAAAGAAACGGCGGGGCTCGTGCGGGCCCCACCTCACAAATATCCTACCAAGGGGTAGGATATTTCTGGATAGCATCCTATCCAGTTCAACTCAGTTCAAGCCGCCTTTAAGTGGCTTCAAGTGGCTTCCAAGTGGCTTAAGCGAAATAAAATAAAGTTGTCGCAAAATTATTTTATTTCTTAACTTTAAGCCCGAAAATTAAAAACCACATCCGAGCAAACGCAACTCCGGAAGAGGCGTTTCTAAGCGAATACCGGCGCTGCGATTTCATCGGTGCCCTCAGAATTTGATTCCGGGCACCGGTTAAAAAGTTAGAAAAACCCGCTCGTCCGTTCACTGAACGTACCCGAGCCAAACTTCGGAAAATGATTCCGGGCACACCGGGCCTCGGAATCAGGTGCCGTCAGAAACTGCGTTCTTGTAAAATTCCAAAGAAAATTAAGAAAAAAAATTCCTTGAAATTTACGGGTCTTTACAGTCAAACTAGGTGTGTAGTAAGTCCCATTGTCGTGTACCTAATGATCGAGTCAAGACTGATGTTCCTTTATCAGAGTTATTACCCCTATATTTATCTGTGATAGAACCAATTTCACTTGTATTATCTAGACATTGATTTAATTTATCAGAAACCACTCTCTTTATACTTCGCCAAGCTTTTTGTATACTTTTCTATACTTAGTCTGATCTTTAGAGTTATCCATATAGTTTTCATAAACAATTTCTTCTCCTAGTTCCAATTTTTAGCTAAACATTTATTCTAATTCAAACTATATCAAACCAATCCATTTACACATATTATTACAAGATTCTTAGACATAAATATACATTAATATGACACACAGATTGTAAAGGCCTAGTGTCTTTGGAAGACTAGGCTCTCAATACGTAAAACATGGAATCATTATTTTATTTTTCATAGTGAGATCCTAAAATCCATTTGATCTCCTAAATTTTCATGGTATAACCAAGGGAATACACAAATAATTGGATGATCTAAACTTCCTAGTATGGGAATGAACATGATAAGGACACATAACATTTGATTCAAATGTCTAACATGATATCATAAAAGAGAATACATATGAGTAATCACATTGAAGCATAACATAAATAACATGGTATCATAAGATCATGGAATCATAGTAATGTGGAACAAACATAAAACGTGACATAATAATATGTCAAGTATTACTACCATGACTACATCACATGGTGAATAAATTCCCATAACGGATCAGGTTTACTCCATAATCCCACATGCGACGTTTTATTAGACTAAAAATTTACCAAATGCAATAGAGGGATATATAATTTTGGGCCCACCCACCACATTTGTTTCATGTGCATTCATATTTATTCCACCTAATGATATCAATCATAAAGCATAAACATAAGAATTGTCCATGGGATAAAATTGGTTTCATAATCTTTTCTTCTTACATATTCAAAAGATATTCATTAAAGAAGGTATTAAAGAGATTTTCATAATGCATGTATTACCCCAAAAAAGAAATAGAGAATAAAGTAGGTATATATGTAAGATAAAAATATACATAATTTAGAATCATTATATAACATCAATAGTTGTTTTCATTGATGAAAATACCTTTTAAAAGATTAACTTTTTTAGTAAAATAACCTTTTCAATTTGTGTAACATCAAAGGATTTCGTCTTATCTGGAAAATGATTTTGGAAGATCATTTTGAATATTTATTGAGGAAAATATCCTGTCCATTTTGAAAACACTTTTTTAAAATTAAAATATTTCAAAAGAATTAATGATTTTTTTTGAAAATAACATTTGAATCTTAAAATTCATATTTAAAACATTGAGTGGTAATGGTGGAAAAAGAGTTACATTTATGCTGAATATGTCTAACTAACAATGATTCATTTCACATTTTTGTATGAAAAGTAAAAGAATTACCTTATTTGGAAAATTATAAGTATATTACTTTTATAACATCTTGTAAAAATCAAATTAATGGTAAAAATGAATTTAAAAATTATATTGAAATTTTTTTGAAACCCCTTTTAGAAAATATGGATTTGAAAGAAGAATTATTTTCAAGCAAAGAGAGAAATGAAGTCAGGTTTTCTTAAAAACGTTTTCTCAGTAATTTTTAAGTACCAAAGATAGAAAAATGGTACTATTAATAGAAAAATTCACGAATCAGTGGAGGATAATAAAATTAAAAGCTTTTATTATACAATGATAAAATAATATCCTTTAATGGAAATTTAATCATAAGAAATCCTGTTTAACATGATATTAGAACATAAACCCTTACCACTTTGGTTAATTTTGAATCATCACTTCACATTAATGAATTTGATGAATTGAAACATAAAATATAATGATTTTTTAAGGATTCATGATATGTTATATAAATGGTAATTTGATACACCATTCAATGAAAATTATGTTCATAAAAAAACAAGTGTATAAAAGAAGTAAGTTTGAGAAGAAACCCTTACAAAGTTCATATCATTGAGGTGATAGTTAATGAATGGGGTGGTAATGTGTTCAAAATTTAGATCCAAATTGATATAATATTAAATAATACATAAGTAAATAAAAATTAATTCCACATATAAATTTTTTATAATATAATCAATGAAGTAGTCGTGTAACCCAATGAATGGAAATTGTGTTATGAAAACCCCTTACCTCGTGCTACCCTTTAGTTAATCACTCTTTAACCTCCTTTGTAGTTGTTTTATACATGTTATTAACTTATAATAGAATCATATTATTATTTATAATATGATATTTGATCCATTTATAAAATATTAATACCCATTCATTAATAATCCTTCTTTATCACTATTGTTTTGTGTGTCAATTGTCCTATTTTCTCCTACACGTTTTGTTGTGAAGTTATGGATCATGAACATAGAATATAGTTCCAAAATATCCATAATTATATTAATGTTATAAATATAATTTTTTCCATTATATACATCTTTACAATATTTATTTAATTTTGAACATGGATAATGAATCACATTACTTTGGGGAGATGGTAGGCCATATATACACACGAGCTATGTTATCATTTTCTTAACAGGTGAAAGAGTAAAGAATTAGATTGTGTATTAATTTTAAATAATCACTATAATTTCATATATATCACATATATTAATTAAATTTATCATTTTTTTACCTTTCATGTAATGAGTTGGTGAAAAATGAATCACATCGTTTCACAATGTGATAGTCTGTCATACACACGAATGACATTATCATTTATTCAATGGTTTGTAAGGTAAAATATTATATGATATATTTATTTTATCGAATTATTAATATTTCATGAATATAATATATCAAAAAAAAATTAATACTTATTACCTTCCATGTTAATCACAAATGAAAAATAAATAGCACTACTTCGCGAGTCGGTACTCTGTCATACACATGAGTGATGTTATCATATTATCCACATAATTGAAAGTAAGAAGGTATATATGATATTATAATTCATAAATCATAACTATATCAAAAATATATATATAATAATTAGATGCATAATTATATCCAGCTATGAAAAGTTATGATGTAAAACAAATTACGTTGGTTTGTGAGGCGGTAGTCAATTATACCCAAGATTAATGGTTTTGTTTTCCATTTTAGGGAGGAGGAGATGGTTGTAGGTCATGAACATAACATGAAATTTTTTTAGTATATTTAATATACTAATTTTATTATATTATAATGTTTTAATAATATTTTAAATATGTGGAAGAATAAATAAGATAAAAACGCTTAGTTAAAGACATTACCTCTTCTTCAAGAATCTTCTTTTGATTTCCTCCAAAATTATTCCTATATTCTGTCCAAAACAAACCTTATAAGATAAGGGGAGGGAATAAATTAATTAATTTGGTTAGGTATTTTCTGAATAAATGGGTTTTTTAAGTGTAGAAATGTGAAGAGAGGGGTTTCCTTTTATAAGTGGGGGATATGACATGCTTGGAATTTTGGAAAAGAAAGAATTCCAACCACATTTTTCTCATACTAAAAGGATAAAAATGGACCATTTTTAGCCTTATAATATATAGGGTCTCAATATGACTATAAAACAGTAATTATATTGGTTTTTTAATTATTTTTAACTCTAAATTTTTTTAGTATAACCATCTAGTAAAACCATATTTACCTTAATTGTGGAAACTACTTTTTAACATTTTCACTATTCATTATGGTAAAAAATTATGTTGAACTTATTAGATAATATAAATTATTCTTATTAAAAATATGGGATCAATTTTAATAAATTAAACTCATATAATTAGTGTAATTTAATTTAAAATTAAACTCACAGATGTGTTGAAAAAATGGTTTTTCCAAAAAAATGTTTTAATAAGTTTTAAAATTTTTTATATAAAAATTCAATAAGAAATTTATTCCAACGAAAAAAATAGTTAAATTGTAATATAATTAATTTTTCTTTAATTTAAAACCAATTCAAAATATAAATTTCATTTTTATATAATTTAAAAAGAAGATTACTTTAAATCAAAATCATTATTTTTTCAATATTCATCAAAAAAATAAATCATTATAGAAAATTATCAAACAATAAACTAAATAATATTTTTACATGTATATTTAAAAAATAAATTTTATTATTTCAAATAAATTTTATAAAATTGGTAAAAAGTAATTTTAAATTTTGTGCACAAAGCATGACTAGTCCATATTTTTAAAAAATAATTTTTGTAGAAATCATTTCTTCCTCTTTCAAATGGTTTTTATTTTATTTATAATAAATAGATAACCATTGAATTTATTTTAAACTCGATGTTGCGTGCATCCAAAAATATCAAAGAGATTTAAATTATTTAAAAATAAACATATCATAATTTCTCAAGGTGTTATATTCTCTTATAAGATTGGTTTTGTCTGTTATATACACTATCGAACATGATATTTCTCTTTTAAAATCTCAAGGTGTTACAAAATTGATGAATTGAATTCTTATGTCATATGATAGATACGAAACCCAAATTCATGTATGTGATATGTATGTGATGGGTGGACCCATAATTATATATCCCTACAATTCATTTGGGGAAAATTTTGTTTTATGAAATACCTTATATGGTGAAGGAACGATTATCCCAAGTACACAATATTATGTTGTGTCAGTGATTAGCCTTGACTTATGTTTATGGTTTCATGTTTTATTTTGTTTAAATATTATGATATTTACTTTATTTTATCCCTTATATCATGCTTCAATGTTATTGTTTATTATTCTGACCCTTTTATGTCACCTTGATATGCCCCTTGACAGACATGTATTGCCATCATCTTGTTATGATTTGATTATTTCCTTATTATGTTTTTTAGATTTCCCATTTTTTATGTATATCCTTATTTTATCCCACGAATTATTATAAGATCAGTTGAACTTAATGTCATGTTATGGTATTTTTATAATAATGTTGTTGTATTCTTGTTTCAAATTATTATAATATGTATCTAATTTACTAAAGAAACTAGGCCTTTCAATCTTTTGTGTAACACCAAAATATTTCACAAAATATTTATTTTTAAATAAATTTAATTTCTTTTATATATTTTGGTTCATTAAAACCCAAGATCTTAAAATAATTCTATGTTTGAAAGAATATACGACACGTAACACTGATCTTAAACGAACCATGACACACTATTAAAAAATTATTATTTTAACACCACTATTATAATCTAGAAATTAAATTGGAAGGTGTGAATATGATTAACCATATTATGAAATATATATAAAGGTCTCAATCAATAGAAAATTATTTATTACTTTTTAGTAATTAAAGAATCGAATTCTAGTAAATTCATTTCATACGTTTTCTTCAAAAAATATTTTTATGAGAAAATAATATGATTAATTTTTCCCTCTTTAAAAAAATATTTTATAAAATAAAATTAATTTTTTAAATCAGAGTATCCAAATTTTTATAGTGTGATTTTTTTGGATTTTTTATGAAAACTATAATTTTTCAGTGAATAGTGAAAAATAATGCTTTTTATTGAAAATTGTATTTTTATTTTAAGAATTATAAAAGTATAATTTAGTTTTAAAATATTTTAAAAGCTATATTAGTTCTATCATATTATTAATAATCCAATAAAGTTTATTATAATCATTTTTTTGGTTGAATTTGGTGTGAGAACACATTTATACTTAAAAGTACATTTTTTCTGAAAAACTGCTTTTCAATGCGTTTTACATTTTAATATAAAATTACTTTCCAGAACTTATTAAAATTTAATACTGAATAATGGATCCCATATTTTGAATTAGCAGGTTTGAATTTAGTAAATATTTCCCTTTTGGTTTTTTCAATACAAATAGTTTCCATAATAATTTATGTTACAATTGTAAAGGGTAAATTAGGTAATTAATGGGTAAAAATAATATGATAAAAACTATAAAATAAACCTAAAAACTATATTAATTTTATTATATGAGTCTAATTAATCAATAAGAATCCATTATTAGGTTATATGTCCTTTTCTACTATTTTAATGTGATTATGAACTTTATAATATTTTATGTAAAGAAAAATAAAAAATGTCATGCTCTTATTTTAAATTACTATAATATATTTAATATAAAGATAAAAAGTGGATAGGTTCAATTATAAATAATATTTTTAAATCTAAATAATTTTTATCAATAATTATAATTTATTTCTATTTTTTTCAAAGAAATTATTACCTTAGATTCTTACACAATGTTGATGTAGTAATTATTTAATTAATAAAACAATTGAACAAATGATATTAAAATAATTAAAAGTTCTATAATTTGAAAATATTAATGTGAACGAGGAATTTAATAAAAAAATGTAACATTATAGAGGTTTTTATTCATTTTATTTTAATTCATTTTTTCTTGATGTTATTAAAGTCAAACTAAATGAATAGTTCTAAAATTGTGATTAATGAGATTATTAATATTTTTTGAAAATAATAATTTATCAAATTATTTAAAATTAATAAAAATATTATATTAGGAAAAATAAATGACTTATAGTTAATGAAATATAAAATCATCCATTTATGTACTGTTTTACATTTTATAGCAACATTATTGATAATTATAAGATAGATCATTTTAATAGTAGGTTAATTTTCAAAATGGTTAACATGGTGTTAAAACTAAAAGATAAGGGTCAAAATATATCCAAAACACATTAAAATTTTATTTCATGAATGTATTTAGACTTAAATACACATTATCTTTGAATTATATCAATTTTTTCCATTTTTATATGACAAATAATTTATATTGATTTAATATTTTATGAAATTCTAAAAGTTTCCCACACCTAAATTATTAATAGGAACCTCCTTCCTTACTTATTTACAACAAATTAAGACATATATTTTGACCAATGCCTATAAATTCATATTATAGACATCCTTATACATGTTCTTGAGGTTCTTTCCCATCCAAAATATAAACTCTAGGTCCCTTAAGAAGAGATATAAAGAGTGTCCAGTGATGAAATCTTTATTAACTCTTTCAAGTTTATTTCTTCTTATACGTACTCTATAGGTGTTTTAATCATCCTAAAATAATAAATATAACATAATAAATATACTATGGTGGTTTTATGATTATCTAACAGTCATATACCATCTCTTTTCTATCATATAAAATGTGAAAATATCACTCGTGCGTACATACGATTTACCATCTCCAAATAGAAGTGTAATTAATTTTTCATCTCCAATTTAAATGGATGATTATAAATATATAACTAATGATTATATAGAATAATTATGAAATAATTATACCTATATGATTATATTATCATATCTTCCTTCTTAACTTCTAATTCATTGTGAAATGATAATGTTTCTCATGCGTATGTATGCACTACCACCTCCATAAAGCAATGTGATTCATTTTTCATATATATTTTATTTAGAAGATAATAAGGATATATTTTATGAATTTATATGATATATATGATACAATACTAATTTTATAAAGGTAAAATATTATTTAACTTTCTTTCGTTCCATCCATTGTAAAGTGAAAACAATGTTCTTGCATACGTATGGCATACCGTCTCCATGAACAATGAAATTCATTTTATATCTTTATATTTTATTGATTACTATAAATATGTGTATAATTAATACAAATGATATAAATATCATTGTTAATATTCTATAAATTATTTAACCTTGATAAAATTACAGGGATCAAAACTATTAAATCAAATCATACATAAAAATCGAAGAAGTTACCACACAAAATAACGATTTTAATAATGAATTGATATTAAATGGGTGATAAAATATTATAAGTAAATCATATGTGGTATGATATAAATGAGTATTTTTCTTTAATTTTTTTATAAAAAGTATATATTTATTATACCTTGAATATGTACAAAGGAAATTGAACCTAAGGTAGGGGTTTATTTCATAATATCATCATTATTTGGGACAATTTATTTTTAAGTCTCAGTTGAGGAATATTTCTCTTCCATGTCCAAGTTTTCTAAAGAAGTTTTCAAAAAAGTTTTTTTATTATAAAATTAATTTTTTAATCCATTTTTACCATTTTTACTTTTTAAGAAATTATTTAAAAGGAATCTTTATATCATTTTCTAAACAAGGTACTTTTTAACTTTTCTTATAAAAGCACAAAAGGTGTGTTTTTTAACTTATAAAAAATTAATGTAATTTCCCACTATCATGAAGCCTCAATGATTTGAATATTAATTTACATGTTTACAAAGTTTTTTTCAAGGAAAATTATTTGTTTATTATGTGTTCAGTTTTAATATTTTAAAAACTGATTTTCAAATTTGAAATGGTTTTTTCCTCAAGAAATTTTCTAGTAAACCTTTTAAAGTATTTTCATATATGTCAAAATCCTTTGATGTATCTTATGTTGAGGATATAATATAATGATAACATGCAACATATTTATTCATATGTCTTATGATCATTTTGACTGGGGGAATGTATTTTCATTCCGTATGATAGTTTTTCCAATAATGACAGTTATTTATTATTGAGGAATATTGATTCAGTTATATTATTTATAAATACAAGGAAAGTATTGAACTTATTATGAGATTGGAAAGATTTAAATAGCATATTGATGAATTAGTAGGTCTCGAGAGATAATCTATCTTGGGTTTTGGCTGAGGCCTTACCCATTTTTTCCGATATCATTGAACATGACCTTGATGGTACTTTTAGGTGTATTGGTCAAGGCCTCAATAGTATTTTTCAGAGGTCTAGAATTATGTATTCTATTATTATGAATTCATTTATTTATGTCCATGTGATTATTTTATTTTATATCCATGGATGTGTTTCTATCTCATGTGATATTTATATGGAAGTATTTTATCATCATTTATTCTTTCCATTTTATTTAGGACTTGTTAGATTCTCTTATACGCATACCCTTACTAAGAATATGAGCTCACCAATTCCTTAGGTTTTCTTTCCCATAATTTTAGAAAGATTTTTAAGATTGACATGCAGGAATGTTAAAAAGTTAATAATGGTGTTGTTGAAGAATATTCTATATTGTACTTTATGTTTTGAAATGTAATGTGTAATTACAATATGTATCTAGTTTACCAATACTAATAATCTATTTGGTCTTTCTAGATGATATTTCTTATATATTATTATAATATAATAAAGTAACCACAGATTCTAGACTACTGGAGTTGGGTTATTTATAGTTGGTATTAGAAGAAGTTTAGTAGAAACCTTTAGAAACTATATTTAGGGAAACATAGATTAGGGAAACTTAACCCTATACCAAACTTTGAGAATATTACCAAGGAAACCAAGCTTATGATATTGATATTAGTTACACATAAAGTTTTAATTTATTTAAAGTTTTTCACTATTTTTGAAATTAAACATTATGTGTCATAATGTTATGATATAATTTAGTATGTTACATTGTATCAAAATGATGTAAAGTGGAAAGAATGGAAATTGTATCAATGCGCATAATCAATATTGGGATTTCCATCGTTGGCCTAATAATGAAACTGGAGCTGGAGTTGGAGACGAACAAATTATAACTATATTGGGGAATCTAGTTCAGGTTATGACCAATAACCTTGACTATATGTATAAACCTACTAGTCCACAATGTAGTTTAATTATTTTATACCACTTCATGTGTAAACAACCACCATAATTCAATAGGACTACATATCCATTTTTAGCTGATGAGTGGATAAGTTCCTTATAGGAGATATTTTAATCTTTGGTGGGTGATGAAGGGAGATGTTTTTCAAGGCATTTTATCATATCTCATGGTATGTAGATCAATGGTCGACAAGGAGGAAATAACAAGATATAATGGAAGGATTTTAAAGAAATTTTCTTATAAAAATATTTTCCTTATCAACAATGAGAGAATATAGATAGATAATTGTTGAGATTGAGAAAAAAAGGAAGTAAAATATGTTTCTAAGTATGAATCCAACTTTAAAATCTTATAAAATAATGTTGCAGACTATGTTTGTAATCCAAAGAATAAGAGTTATCATCTCTTTTATGAGTTAAATTCATTCCTTTAAAGGGAACTCATCTCCCAAACCTTGTCATCATATGAGGATATAGTCTCATGTGATATCAAGATAGAGAAGTAATTCTATAATTCTTATGAATTTAAGGGTAATTAAGATAAAATGAGGATGGAATATAAAAAATGGATAAGAGGAATAAGATAAAGGGTAATTTTCTAATATGTAATACTTTTTGAAGGAAATACCCTGGTATCGTCTTAAAATGAAAAGGAGTTTGTTTCATGTATGGAGAGAAGGCCCGCTAGGATTATGATTGTAAGGGTAAGAAAGAATCTACCAATGTTAAATTCTATAACTGTCAGGAGATAGGACATTACATAATTGATTTACCCATACTTCAATGAAATTTTTCCAAGAAAAGTCCAAGGGAGCGAGGCCAAACAATTGAGATCACTACAAAAGAGGATGAAATTATAAATGATTTGGTGGAAGGAACATTAATAATATCCTCATACTTATTTAATGATTTATTTTATTCTGGATATTCACATTATTTTATATATTCCATGTTTTCCATGAAAATTAGATATTTACCTACCACCTTAAGAAAGGATTTAGTAGTTAAGACTTTTAATAGAAGTATCATCATGACAAGGATGTGTTGTAATTTCACTTTATGACACATAAAAATTATTTATTTGATGACTTTATAATCATATTAATGATTTATTTTGTTATAATCTTTATTATGTAATGGATTTAAAAATATTTAGCAAACATTTATTTCAAGGAGAAGGAAATTATGATTCATGATGAAGATATGTAATTCCTTATATTTAGAGGGGAAAATTCATCATTAAATTCATGTATAGATCCACCCCTAGTAGATTTTCTAAATGAAATCATTGTGGAAGATAAGAGGAAATAACCTACGGATGGAAAACGTAATTTCAAATTGAGTATGTACCTATTGTGAAATAATACATTGATGTATTTCTTAAGGAATTACGTGGAAATCCACTGGAGCATGAGGTATAATTTTTATTTGATTTAATCCCTAATGAAAGACCTATATCAAATACTCCCTCTAGAATGGCCACTATGAAATTAAAATAATTGAATAAAAAACTAGAGGAGATATTTAATAATGGATTTATATGCTATAGTCTTTCACCTTATGGAACCCCTATTCTTTTCTTTATGAAGAAATATGGATCTATGAGGCTATGCATTGATAATAGTAAAATCAATAATATTATGATAATTAAAAAGTATCCAATTCTTCGCATTGATCATTGTTCTGGGTATCATCAATTGTGAGTAAAGAAGGAGGATATTCTAAATATAATATTTAAAATTAGGAATAGACATTACAAGTATATAGTAATACCATTTTGTTTGACTAATGTACCCTCTATTTTTATTAACCTAATTAATAGTGTATTCAAAGAGCATCTTGATGATGTTTTGTGGTATTTATTGATAATATATTGGTGTACCCTAAGAGATTTGAGGACCATGAAAATAACTTGTGAATCATTCTTGATACTCTTATAAGAAAAGAGTTATGTGGTAAATTTAGAAAGCGTGAATTATGGATTTCTAATTTTTCTTTTCATGTACTTATTCTCTCCATCGATGGAATATTAGTTGATCTTGTAAAGAAAATTGAAGTCCAATAATGGATTACATTAACGAACATAACTAAGGAACATAGTTTATTGGTTTGGCCAGTTACTATCAGCAATTTGTTTAAAAAATTTCATGATTGGATAAACAATTAACCAATATTACTCATAAATGGGTTAATACAATTTGTATAAAGGAATGTGAAGAATGTTTTTAATAATTTAATAGGATATTAGTGAGTTATTTGGTACTGACTATCCCATCAGAAATAGTGGATTTATGATATATAGTGATGAACCAATGAATTGGATTTGTTGAACCCTTATTTAGAATGATAAAGTTATTTATTATGTATCTATATAGTTAAAGATCCATGGAGATGAAAATCCCACTCACGATCTTGAGTTAGCATCCATAATCATTGTATTGAAGATAAGGAAACACAATCTCTATGAGGAAAAAAGTGAAATATACACAGATCATAAGATTTAGAAATGTATCTTTATAGAGAAATATCTAAAAATAAGACAAAGGTGATGGCTCAAGCAACTCAATTATTATGATTTATCAATAAACTACCATGAGGATTGAAAAATAAGGTAACAAATGAATTGAGAATAAAATATCATAGAGTTTTGGCCAAAATAAGGATTATTAAGGATCAAATATTCATGGATTTAGTAAATATAGATATGGGAGTTATTAAGGAAGGGAAAACAACAATCATTTTTCAAATTATTTCAAACCATATTTATTGGAAAAGATAAAAAGTTCGCAGTCTAATTATAATAATTTTCAAAAGAAAATTAATGCCATAAATGATGGAAAATTGACAGACTTCATATATAAAGATTGGGTGATTAAATTTGAATAGTGACCATGTGTTCCATCTATACCTGAGTATAAGAGGTAATTATTGGATGATTCTCATAACTAGAATCTACCTATACATCCTGAAAGCCCATAGTTGTATAGATATTGGAAGGAACATTTTTTTGTATAATAATATGAAGTGGGAAACTGCTGATTATGTGTCAAGATGTTTGGTTTGTCAATAAGTGAATGATATAAGACAACATATTAGAGGAGTCATGAAACCTATGACTATTCCAATATGAAAATGGGATGACATTACTATGGAATTTGTCACTAGAATACAAAATAATCCAAAGAATGAATACTGCGATACATATTATTTTTAATTTGCTTACCAAATCTTTACATTTCCTCACTATAAGAGAAGATTTACCTTTGGATCACCCTGAAAAACTCTATATTAATTAATTAGTACTAATTCATGGTGTGCATATTTCAATTTTTTCTTATCATTATCCATGATTTACATCAAAATCCAAGAAATTTCTTCAGGAGGCTCTTGATACCAAGCTTTGAGAAACGCTCATCATCTTCAACCTGATGGGAACTCTAAAAGGAGTATGCAGACAATAGAAGACATGTTGAACTCATTATCACTTTAATTTGAAGGTATGTGGGATCATTATTTAGCTTTGGTAGAATTACCCTATAAAAATATCTTTTTTCATGTATTTAAATGGTGTTGTATGAAGCATTGTATGGAAAGTGATGTCATACTCAAACTAGTTTGGATGAAGTTGGTTAATGGAATATTATTGGCCCAAAACTTGTGAAGGAAGCAACCAAAATGGTAAAGATTATTCAAACCCATATTAGATCATCTCAAAGCAGTTGAAATAGATATACTAATAACTAAAAGAAAATATTTATAATTTCATGTGGGAGATCATCTTTTCTTTAGGAAATCTCTATAAAAGGGTGTTATAAAATTTGGTAAGAAAGGAAAAATGATACCAAGGTACATCAGAACTTTTGAAATATTAGAAATAATTAGAGATATGGTATAAAATTTTTCAACTTCACTGATCATATCTAATTTAAATTATGTGCTTCATATATTATTGTTAAGGAAGTATATTCCAGACACAATGCATGTGTTCACCTATGAAGAAATATAATTGGAACATGATATATCTTACCATGAGGAGCCTATCCATATTCTAGACACTAGAGAATAACTATTGAGGAATCAGATGAATCGTATGGTAAAGGTACTATGAATAAATAAAAATATAGAAGAGGCAATGTAGGACCCTAAATAAATTATGGTAAAGAACTAACTAAATATATTCATGAGGTGACATTCTAGAGATTTTGAGGAAGAAATATTTTGAAGGATAGAATAGAGTTACACCCTAAGATTTTATGGTACGATTCTTTTTAAAATAAATTTAATTTATTTAATATATTGTGGCACATGTAACCCCGAGATTTTAAAATAATTCTATGTCTAATGGCGTATACAACACGCAACACCAAACTTAAACAAATCGCGATACACTAATAAAATATTATTATTTTAACATGATAATTATAACCAATACATTAAATTTTATGTTTTTAATATGATTAATAATATTATGATATATATATAATGTTACTAATAAATACAAAATTAGTGATTAATTATTAGGAAATAAAAACTGAAATTCCAGTAAATTCATTTTATATGTTTTCTTCAAAAATGTTTTTTTGAGAAAGTAATAAAATTTATTTTTTCCACTTTTAGAAAATATATTTGATTATATTAAATTCATTTTTTAAATCATCATACCAAAATTTTCTTAGTGTGAATTTTTGGGATTTTCTCTAAAAATTTGATTTTCTAGTTAATAGTGAAAATATTTCTTTTTTAATGAAAAATATATTTTTATTTCATTAATTTTAGAAGTAAAATTTGGAATTCGGATAGTTGAAAACTGAAATTAGTTCTTTATTTTATTAATAATTCAATTACTTTAATTTTAATCACTTTCATTTTTGAATTTGGTATAAAACATTTTTATACTTAAAAATGCATTTTTATGAAAAACTACTTTTCATTATGTTTTTCATTTTAATCTTAAATTAATTTATACCCCTTATTGAAATTGAATATAAAATAATGTATCTTATATTTATAATGAGTAATTATAAATTTAGTAAATAAGTCCCTTTTATTTTTTGCCAATATGAATAGTAACATTTGTAATTTTTTTTACCATGGTAAAGGGTAAATCGGGTCATTAATCTTTAAAATAATATGATAATATCTATAAAATGTCTGTAACACTCACCTTAATTTTATTGTATGAGTCCATGTTATCCATAACTATCCAATATTCATTTATATAGCCTTTTTCCATTTGTATGAGATTATGACCATTATAATATTTTATGTAATGAAAAGTACAAAATGTCACACTCTTGTTTTTAATAACTATAGTAATTTTAATATTTTTATAATAAGATGAAATGTTAATTTATAAATAATTTTTTGAAATATAAATTTTTTATATTCATCGTGTAAATTTATTTAAATTTTTTGGTCTAGAAATTATTACCTTAAATTCTTACACACCACTAACACGATAATTATTAATTAATAAAAAAAATAATATTAAGATTATTAAAATTGGTATAATTTGAAATAATAAATGTTACCCATGAATTTTGAATATAAACATAACTTATTATATAGGTTTTTATGCATTTTATTTTAATTCCTTTGTTTTCTTGATATTATTAATATCCAACTAAATGAAATGTTATTAAATTTACATTATTGATATTTTATGAAAATAATATTTTATTAAATTGTTTAAAATTTATAAAAATATTATATTTTCCCAAATAAATGTTTAATAGTTAATTAAATCTACCATGGTCTGTTTATGGGTATTTTGGAATGTTATAGTAAAATTATCAACCCTTAGAGGGTAGAAAATTTTAAAAGTATGGTAATTGTCAAAAGGGTTAACATGGGGTTAAAACTAAAAATAAGGGTGAAAACATATCCAAAATTTGTCCAAATTTTATTATATGAAATTATTAATGATTATATAGAACTTATATTCAATTATATCAATTTGGTTCCATTTGGACATGATAAATAATTTATAATAATTTAGTATTTAATGAAATTTCAAAAGTAACCCTCACCTCAATTATAAAAGGAGACCCCCGTTACTTATTTACACCACATTGAGCCATATATATCAAACAAACCCATTAAATTAAACTTATCATAATCCTTTTCCAATTTATTTAGGTTCTTTACCTTCCAAAATTCCAACCTTAAGTCCCTTAAGAAGAGATTTAAAGGGAGTCCACCAAAGAAGAGGTAATCGTCTTTACTGACTCTTTCAAGTTTATTTCTTATAGTAATTCTTTTTAATGTATTGTAATAACCCTAAAATAATAAATCAAATATCATAAATATACTAAAATTCTATTATGATGATGGTACAACCATATTTCATCTCTTTTCAATCCTATAAAAAGCGAAAATATCACTCCTTCATACGTACGGTTTACCATCTCCACGTAGCTGTATAATTCATTTTTCATCACCACTTTACTTGGATGATAATAAATATATAAATAATGTGTATATATGGTAATTATAATATAATTATACCTATTTAATGATAATATCATATCTATATTCTTACCTTCCAATCCGTTGGGAAACGACACTGTCGCTCGTGTGTATGTGTAGACTACCACCTCCATAAAGCGATGTGATTCGTCCTTCATTTCTATTTTAAATGAGTAGTAATAAGGATATATTTAATTAATATATATGATATATACGAAATAATTATTATTTTTTAAATATGAAATATAATTTACCATTATTTCGTTCCATATATTGAAAAGTGAAAATGGTGTTCATGTGTACCTACGACCTACCATCTCCATGAACAATTAATTTATTTTCTATATTTATCTATTATGGGCTAATATAAATATGTATATAATGAATATATATGATTTTTATATTGTTATTAACATTTTAGATATGATTTTAAATTAATAAATTTACCAGTAATGAATCCATAGAACCAAATCAAGCATGAGAAATGAAGCACTTACCACACGACACCATGATTTAAACAATGAATTGATAATAAACGAGTGATAAAATATTATAATTAAATCATATTTGGTATGATATATATGATTATGGTTATGGAATCAATGTATAATAAATATATATTTATTATACAGGAGGTTCAAACATGTATAAAGAAAATAAAAAAATGAGGCAAGTGTTTATTTCACAATCTCATCATTATTCTGGACTGTTTATTTTTAAGTCTCAAATGAGGAATATTTACATTACAGGTCCATGTTATATAAAAAAACAAAAACTATTTTTACTATTATCCGATGATTGGTTAAATTCATTTTATCCTTTTTCCACTTATTAAAAAATGTATTAAATGGAATCTTTTTATCATTTTCCAAATGATATACTTTTTTTACTTTTCTTACAAAAGTGTGAATTAAATGTTTTTTAAATTATATTTCATTAATAGAATTTACTGGCATCATAATGTTTCAATTATTTAAATATTCCTTTAAAAGTTTATAAGGTTATTTTCAAATAAAATTATTTCTTTATTACAAGTGCGATTTTTATATTTTGAAAAGTTATTTTCAAATTTGAAAGGGTATTTTACTCAAGAACTTTTTTCTATGGAATTTAAAAATAATTTTCATCCATTTAAACATACATTTTTGAATCTTATATTAAATATATAATCAAATTGTACCATCCAAAAAATTTCTTATAATGCTTTATGATTATTTTGATTAGGGGGAAGTTTTAAAATTCCATATGATAGTTCATTGAATATGAAAAGTTATTGATTGTTAAGGAATGTTGATTAAAATGTATTATTTATTCATATAAAGAATGAATTGAACTTAGTAAGTGATAATTTGGGCATTTTATATCACCTTTATGCCTCAGTATGTCTCATGAGATAAATTGGACTGGGTTTCAGACAAGCCTTTAACAATTAATTCAGATGTCATGGCGTAGGGACTTTACAATATTTTTATATGTATTATTCAATGCCTCAAATTTTTGTTTCAGATGTCTGATATTATGAATTACATCATTATTAATTTAGTTATTGATTTACATGTGATTATTTTATTTTCTATCCATGGATGAGTTTCTATCTCATGTGATTATTTATCTGTAATTACTTGGTCATTATTTATTCTTTCTATATTATTCATGCCTTGTTAGCTTCTCCTATACACATAACCTTACTGAGCATTTGAGCTACCCCCTTTTTAATGTTTCCTTTACCTAGTATTCCAGGAAGTTTTTTCTTATTGATATGCAAGGATATACTAATGTAAATAATGGTTTTCTCGAAGAAAATACCACATTGTATTTTAAGATTTAAAATATAATGTTTAATTCTATTATGTATATAGTTTTTCGATACTACTAAAATATTTAGACCTTTAAGATGTGATTAGTTATATATTTTACAATTATAATAAAGTAACCACTGATTTTGGACTACTAGATTCATAGTTTTACATTTTGATATTGTATCATGTGTGCCTTTATGTAATAAATCATGAATTAAATTTTAATAAAGATATGGGTTGTTATAGTTAGTATTAGATCCAATTATTGTTATTTTTTAATGTTAGGATTAGAAAACCATAGTGAAATACTTTGGGATAAAACTAATTGTAGTAAAATACCTATAAATTTTTACAAAATATCGATCAAGTGTTTACCAAGAAACAAAATCCTTATCTGGATACTATAAGTGGATGGGGTTCTGGCACAATTTTATTAAGGGGTAATATCCCTGAAAAGGGCACATTGAGTATTAACTCAATTTTCAACTAGTACACGGAAAGGATTCTTTTCTTCACACCTAGTTTGAAACTCCTAAGGGATATGATTTGGTAAATTCCAAAGTTATTTATGATCCATTATGAAGGAAACAAGTTCTATGAAATTTTATATTAGGAAATATACTATTGGTAACATAGATTGAAACCTAAAAATTTATAGTTTAATCAATATATGTAATTTATTATTTATCCCATCAACATTCATAGTTGATCTTTTATGTGATTTATAGTTTTAAAATTGTCATCCTTAATTTTCACTTTATTTTAGCCAATGTTCAGAAATAGGTGGAATCGAGTCAACAACCAGTGTTATGGGAAATATGATAACAACCAAAATGAGATTCCCTATAAGGCCCCGGCCTTTAACCTTACTTAATATTGAATTAAATGAATAATTCACATTGATGATCTTTTCAAGTTTAGAGTTTTAGAGAATTAGGACATAACTATTACATCTCAAAAGATTACAAAGTAGACACTTCTACTAAGTTTCCATAAAATAAAAACTCTTAAAAAGAAACATGTCTAGTTCCATGTTTTAGATAGCATGACTTTTCCATTATCCCATCCCTGACCCTATTCCACATTAAGTCCTGTGAAAAACATTTCAAAAACTTGGGATGATCATAAAAAGCTCAATAAGAGATATAAGAGTATGAAATGAAAACATTAGTCCATGTATGAAATAATACTTTACTCATAAAACATAAGCATTTTAACATACCTCATCAAATCAGGAATAAATCTTAGAAATCATAAGACATAAAGGTAAATTGAGGCATTCATAACATTCTTACATAGGGAGTAACCCTCATGGTTACGTTTAGAATACCCATCACAGTATATTCCCTAAATCGCTTCGGAGAAACCTTAATGTTTAACTCCTTCGCCTTAACCAATGCATTGGAGATCTATATCGGGCTCACCCGCCCTTAGTTTATCATAGAACCACCCGTCTTCATAACAATGCCCAAGAACCGTAACATAATTGTATCACATAAAACTTGCATAAAAGAAACATAACATTTCCACTTTTCAATCACAAGATATCAATACAACACATTGATATAAAAAAATTATGAAAAACATTTTCTATACCAAAATAAAATAAAAGTAAAACATGGTATTTATTTTTCATTTTTTTTAAAAAGGTTATGGGTTGTAGAGGAAGTCAAAGCTCAAATAATGGTCACGGCAGCGGAGAAGTCATTGTCGCCGCATACGTATGAAAAAAAAACATTCCTTTTGCCGTTTAGTAAAATGATTCGTATAAAAAAATATTCCTTTTGACTAGACGTAAAAGTCAAAGGGTTTTATACACCATATAAAAGAATGTTGCGTATAGAACAAAATATGCCTCAATGAAAGGAGATTGAGATGAAGTCCCTTACCTCATGTCCGACATGACTCGATTGCTCTTTAATATCCTGAATAATAAAAATGAGTTAATTTCTACTTGCTTAAGAACCTTTTTCAAGTTCATTATTCCTTTTATATCACTTATTACTATGTCATGAACACTATGTAATTATTTAAGTTAATAACGATCGTTTTAACGATCATTGGTACTTGAGTCAAAAATAAACTCTTTATAATTACAATTTGTTCATGTATCCATTATATCCAGAGTTATATTCATTATTTATATATCATATATATCATATATATCTAGTATATACATGCATTTATAATATTACATAACATTTAGAGGTAAGAAATGAAATGCACCGTTCATGGAGACGATAAGTCGTACGTACGCATGAACACTACTTTCATTTCTATTTCATATTTTATTGAATGGAATAATAATGACATAAAGGTATATTATAATTCCAGTATAATTTCATATATAATATCATCAACTCCATCCTTTATACGTCCCACATATGGAATTAACGAATCAAATCACTTTTGAGGGGGTGGTAGTCCGCACTTCCTAAAATGAAGATATCGCGTATACCCATAATGGAAGCCATAAAGGTATGCCATAAATGAAAAATACAGAAGCTTAAGGAAAACATAAACATATTATATTTCATATATAAATACAGTTTCATCTTAATGGCCACCTTTGAAGGTGTTAGAAGAATATTGAACAATCATCGTTTTGGGAAGCAGAAATTCTCCATCCACGGAAGCAGTATTCTCTTTAACCATTAGATGAAGGTGTGTGTAAGTGTATCTCTAATACTTATCATAAAAACATCCTAGTACAATTAATATACTCGTGTTGTTACAAAATAAAGGAATAAAATGAGTTTAGGGGGTTAGAGAAGAAAAATAAAACATAAGAACACAAGAGAAGACACTACCTTTAAAACGGGTAACTCTTTTTGATTTGAGCTCAAAGGCTTACTTGAAATGACTTCTTCGCAATGTGAGGCTTCTAGGAGTAAGAGAGGGATGTGGAGAGACAAAATGGTCAAGGTTTGGCCGAGCCAAATGTTTGAGTGGTGTGGGTAAGGTGGTAGATGTGGGGGCCTTTTATAAGAGGAGTGGATGGGCACTCTTGGAAAGTTATCAAAGGTTACTTTATTATAAACTAATTTTCAGATTTTAAAGGTCCCAAAATTATATATTTCAAGGATAAGGTGATAAGAGTTCTAAATAAACCCATAAAATAAGTTTTTTACAAGTTTATATTTTAGATTTTACATTATCTTTTCATTTTATTTAAATTGTTAAATAATGAGGTAATCGCTGCATCATCATTGTGTAAAAAATAATTTAATTTATTTAATGTCTAAAAAATATAAAAAAATATCATGATGTATGAAATCTTTTTAGATTTCTAATAAATATTTATAGTCAAAATTATGACTTGTATAACCCCATTTAAAAATTATTTTAGTAAAACAACAACTGTTTGTGACATTTTTATTTTAACATTAAATAAAAAGTTACTAATGTCATTTTCCTACCAATGTGGCTCCATGGGGTTCCCAAGTTTACCCATGGATTTTCTTGGTCGGCCATGAAACATCCAATAAGGGTAGGACATGTTTCAAGGTCATTTCATATTATTAAAACATTATTTTTACCTTAAATTACACTAATTACCTCTAATCGCGATTAAAAACTTGAATGTTACTATTCACCAAAAATTATTTTAATCCCATTGAACCAAATTTTACTTCCTAATGACAACCATTAATGTTGGATTTTTGAAATTCAAAACATAGAGGTGGTAAAATTTCATTTAAAAGAAAAATCAGTTTTTTTAAGTACCACTTAGTGGTTTCACTATTCATCAAAAATTGATGTTTTTCAGAAAAATACCATAACATCACCCTAAGCTATATTTGATATTCTGAATTCAAAAAATGATGTCTATTTTACAAAATTAAAACCATATAAGTTACATTAATTAATTTAAAAACTAATTCCCGCTGTCTGAACAAATAGTGTTTTTATGAAACAGTATATATCAAAAGATTGACACTAGTTTAAGTCCAATTTCAAAGTGAAATTAATTCCAACGACCACTATTGGATTAAATGGTAAAAATATATTCTAATTTCACTTTAAAAACAATTCAAAATATAATCTAATCATATTAATTAATTAGAATAAAAAGAGGTTTTCAATTAAAATACAACATTTTTCACTATTCATTAAAAAAATAAACTTTATCGGAAAAAATACCAAAAATTTACACAAAGTAAATTTTTATGTCCCGATTATAAAGAAGAATTTTATTTGGTCCAAAATAATGTATAAGAGTGACCAAATCTATATTTAAATAGGGTTTTCCATCAAAAGGCGATAAGTGGACCTTTAGTGGAAATTAGAGTATATATGCCTGAAATTGAATTCTTTTCGTATTTTAAGCCTTTATACTTTATTGGATAAATTTAAAAACATATAAAAAACATATATAATCATATTTTAGTTATTTCTATTCATTCCCTCCAATACAACGGCTACGTGTTAACTACCATTAAAAATAATATTATTTTATTACTAGTGTGCAACGTAAGATTTCAAAGAAACTCTTTGTTGCGTATCAGGTACGATATCGAACATAGAAACCCCTTTAAAGTAAAGTTAATATTTAATTCGTAAATATTAATAAGTATGTAAATGTATTATTCTTTATTTACCCGGGATTTTACATCCTTCCCCCCTTTTGGGAATTGCGTCCTCACAATTTTATTCACTTATCAAAATAAGTGGGGGTATTTATCCCTCACAGCATTTTTAGATTCCCAAGTTGCCTCTTCAACCATATGGTTTTTCCACAAAACCTTTACCTGATGAATTACCTTATTCTGCAACACTTGCTCTCTATGGTCAAGAATATGGACTCGTTGTTCTTCATAAGAGAGATTCTCTTCCAACTGAACTACCTCTGGGCTCAAAAAATGAGATGGATCTGGCATATACTTTTTCAACATCAAAACATGAAAAAAATTGTGTACCTGAGATAAACTCGGAGGTAAAGCCACTCAGTAAGCAAACGATCCAACTTTTTCTAGAATTTCATATGGTCCAATGAACCTTGGACTCAACTTTTCTTTCTTACCAAATCACATCACACTTTTCCATGGTGAAACTTTCTCAAAAACATGATCACCTTCCTCGAATTCTGGTCCCATCAGCTTCCTTTCACCCACTTCATCCGAAAAATCTGGAGTTCGACACCGCTTGCCATATAATGCCAAAAACGGTGCCATCTGTATACTGGAATGAAAACTGTTATTATATGAAAATTTAACCAAAGAAATATGTTGGTCCCAACTTCCCTGATAATCCATCGAACAAGCACGTAGCATATCCTCCAAAGTTTGAATTGTTCGTTCTGACTGCCCATCTGATTGAGGATGAAAAGCTGTACTAAAATTTAATTCAGTACCCAATGACTTCTGAAGGCCTTTCCAAAAGTTAGAAGTAAACATGGGATCACGATCAGATACAATATATAGTCGAACTAAATGCAACTTGACTATCTCATTAAGAAACAATCAATAAAGTTGATCTAGTGAGAAAGTATCTCAAATAGGTTGGAAATGATTAGATTTAGTCAAGTAATAAACAATAAACCAGATTGAATTATTTCCTCAAGATTTCATTGGTAATCCCACAAAAAAGTCCATGGATATATTTTCCAATTTCCACTCTGGCACTGGTAAAGGCTGAATCATCTCTTTCGGTAACTACCATTCTTCTTTAACCTGCTGACAAGTCAAAAACTTCACAGTAAAATCAGCAATATCTCTTTTCATTCCATCCCACTAGTAATACTCCCGCAGATCTCTGTACATCTTAGTACTGCCAGGATGAACTGAAAACGGAGAACTATGAGCTTCATATAACAACTCTCTCTTCAACTGTGAATCTCAAGGCACACACAATCTCTTCCCAAATCTCAAAACACAATCATTATCAATGTTGAATTCAGGCAACTTACCCTTCTAAACAAGCTCTAACTTTTTCTGGAACTTACTATCTTGCTTCTGTGCTTGCTTGATTCTGTTTGATAGAGAAGATTTTTCTCATACCTAAAAAAAATAGAAGGACATCTTGCACCAACAACTTTTATGCCAAAGTTCATCAAATCCTTAACCAAAGGATCACGTTCCAAATGTAACATTGTTAATGAAGCATTACTTTTTCGACTCAAATTATCAGCCACTTTATTTTCTTTTCCCAGATGGTAATGAATTGTACAATCATAATCCTTGATTAATTCTAGACATATCCTTTATCTCATGTTCAATTATTCTTGAGTGAATATATACTTTAAAATTTTGTGATCGGTATATATTTCACACATTACTCCATACAAATGATGCCTCCAAATTTTTAAAGCGAAAACAACAACAACTAATTCCAAATCATGTGTAGAGTAATCTGCATCATGAGTTTTCAACTGACGTGAAGCATATGCAATTACCTGATCATTCTACATAAGGACAGAACCAAGTCCATTCAACGAAGAATCACAATATATAACAAACTCACCATTCCTGGAAGGAAATGCCAAAACTGGAGCATTCACCAATCTTCTTTTCAACTCCTGAAAACAATCATCACATTCTTTTGTCCAGATAAACTTAACACCCTTCTGAGTTAGCTTAGTCATTGGAATAGATAACTGTGAAAAATTTTCAACAAACCTTCGGTAGTAACCTGCCAAAACAAGAAAAATACGGATCTTGGTTATATTTGTGGGTCTTGGACATTCTTCAACAACTTTTGTTTTTGCAGGATCCACAATTATTCCATCTTTAGAAACAATATAACCAAGGAAAGAAATTTGTTGTAACCAAAACCCACACTTGCTAAATTTCCCATACAATTTATTTTCTTTTATGGTTTTCAAAATAACCCTTAAATGTCTTTCATGCTCCTCTTTACTTTTAGAAAACACCAATATATCATAAATGAAAACAACCACAAACTTATCCAAGAACTCATGGAAAATTCTATTCATAATGTCCATGAATACAATAGGTGAATTGGTTAGCCCAAAAGGCATTAATACAAATTAATAATGGCCATATATTGTATGAAACACGGTCTTCGGAATATCTGCTTCCTTTACCTTCAACTGAGGGTACCCCAATCTCAGGTCAATCTTTGAAAAAAACCGTGCTCCCTGGAGCTGATCAAACAAATCATCGATATGAGGAAAAGGATATTTGTTCCTAACAGTTATGTTATTCAAGGATCTATAATCAATACAAAGTCTCATTGAACCATCTTTCTTTTTAACAAATAAAACAGGAGCACCCCATGGTGATGTGCTAGGTCGAATGAAACCTTTCTCTAATAAATCTTGCAATTTCTCCTTCAACTTTAAAAGTTCAGTTTGATCCATTAGATAAGGGGGTTTTGAAATTGGATTAGCATCAGGAACTAAGTAAACAGTAAATTCAACTTCCCGATCTGGTATTATTCTAGGAAACTAATTAGGAAAAACATCAGGATACTCATTTAACACTGGTATATCATTAATATGAACAGTTACCTTGTTTTCAACAATATGTGCAAGGTAACATTCATTTCCATATTTTACAAGTTTCTTGACATCTTGATATGTTATCAACAGTAAGGGTTCATTCTTGTACACAAACTGAAAGTCTTTCTGAAAAAAAATTCGTTTTCTCTACAGTCAATCTTAGCATGGTAAATAGAGAGCCAATCCATACCCAGGATAACATCAAACTCTACTAGAGGTAAAACAATAAGGTTTTCAAGTAGGTTCTTTCCACAGATAAGGATAGGAAGATTCTTATAAATTCTGTTTGCCTCAACATTCCCCCTAGGTGTTTTTACCACAAGTTCAGGATTCATTTCTTGAGATGGTATTCCCATTTTACTAGAGAATTTTCCAGAGATGAAATAATGTGTAGACCCTGAATCAAACAACACAGTGGAATAATCTGAAAAAACAAAGTACCCGATACAACTTCATTTGATGGCCCGACATCTGCTGAAGTAGTTGCAAAGGATTTCACCACCCCTTTCTTCTTGTAGTCTAACTGCTTCCCATCACTCAAGATCTTTGTCGGACACTCTTTTGCATATTGACCCATCTCATTGCACTTAAAACATTTCAATAACTATAAATAAAATTTGGTCTTACTATCCCCTTGATCTTTTTTAGTGCAATCACGAGCCTTATGTCCCATCTTACCACATCGGTAGAACTTTCCATAATTCATAAGACATTCCCCAACATGCCTTTTACCACATTTATCACAAACTGGAAACTTATTTTTCTTAACTTCAGACCTTTTTGAAGAATTATTTCCTTTCTCCTGCCACCTCGGTCTCTTCTTCTGCTGGTTGTTATAGAACACTTGATCATCGGAAATCTCCATTTCCACCTTCTCATCACATCGAAAAAGATTTTCAAAACTTTTCAACTCTTGAGAAGCTAAAGCCCTTCAATATTTTGGCTTTGATCCTGAGTAAAAATGATTAATTTTACTATCAAGGTCTCTGATAAAATTTGGAGCATACCTTACCAATCGAGTGAACCATTCTTGATAGGCAGCCACTGAGTCTTCCTCTTACCTCAATTCCAGGAATTATTTTTCCATCATAAGTTGAACATCCTTAGGAAAATACTTCTCATGAAACATACCTTTGAATTCATCCCAGCCGAGAGCATCAATATCATCAGTGTCCCTGATATTTTTATCCATCGACCACCACTGATCTGCTTAACCCTCCAAACGGTAAATAGAAAGAATAACCTTTTGATTGTATGAACAACCCATGACATTGAAAATCTTCTCCAGTGCTTTAATCCACCCTTTAGCTAGCACATGGTCAGATGATCCTCTGAATGATGGGGGATGTTGCCTCATGAAATGTTCCACCACTAACCTGTTCCTCTACGGTTGATCTCACTGATCTCGTGCATGGATATCGCCACCATTTATCGCTTGAGTCAAATGCGCCATTACTGCAACAAACTCTTCAGTTCCAATTCTGACCATCTCAGGATGCTGATTCGGAAGGTTATTTCCTTCTGTATGCCTTCCTAGCATTGCTTCCCTGTTTCGTCTACGGAAAACCATTCTGATCAATCATGTCTTAGATGAAGCAACATAGTAATCTTCAAATTCTATATCATTTCAATTTGACCATAAAAAAATATTTTTGGATAATAATTTAATAGAATTATAACTCCTATAGTTATCTAAACCAACCTCTGATACCAAATATAAGGCCCCGATATTAAAACTTACTTAATATTGAATTAAATTCACATTGTGGATCTTTTCAGGTTTAGAGTTTTAGAGAATTAGGACATAACTATTACATCTCAAAAGATTACAAAGTAGACACTTCTACTAAGTTTCCATAAAATAAAAAATCTTAAAAAGAAACATGTCTACTTCCATGTTTTAGATATCATGACTTTTCCTTGATCCCATCCTTGACTCTATTCCACATTAAGTTCTGTGAAAAACATTTAAAAAACTTGGGATGAGCATAAAAAGCTCAGTAAGGGATATAAAAGTACAAAATGAAAACATTAGTCCATGTATGAAATCATAATTTACTCATAAAACATAAGAATATTAACATACCTCATCAAATCTTGAATAAATCATATAAATCATAATACATAAAGGTAACTTGAGGCATTCATAACATTCTTATGTAGGGAGTAACCCTCATGGTTACATTTGGAATACCCATCACTGTATATTCCCTAAATCTCTTCGGAGAAACCTTAACATTTAACTCCTTCACATTACCCAATGCATTGGAGAGCTGTGTTGGGCTCACCCACCCTTAGTTTATCATAGAACCACATGTCTTCATAACAATGCCCAAGAACCATAACATAATCATATCATATAAATCATGCATAAAGGAAACATAACATTTCCACTTTTCAATCATAATATATCAATAAAAAACATTTATATAAAAACATTATGAAAACCATTTTCAATACCAAAATAAAAGAAAAGTAAAAAATGGTATTTATTTTTCATTTTTTAAAAAAGTTATAGATTGTAGAAGAAGCCGAAGCTCAAATAATGGTCACGGCGCGGAGAAGTCATTGTCACCGCATACGTACGACAAAAAAACATTCCTTTTGTCATTTAGTAAAACGTTTCGTAAAAAATAAGATTCCTTTTGACTAGAAATAAAAGTCAAAGGGGTTTATACATCGTATAAAATAATGTTGTGTATAGAACAAAATATGCCTCAATGAAATTAGATTGAGATGATGTCCCTTACCTCGTGTCAAATGTGACTCGATTGCTCTTTAATCTCCTGAATGATAAACTTGAGTTAATTTCTACTTGCTTAAGAACCTTTTTCAAGTTCATTATTCCTTTTATATCACTTATTACTATGTCATGAACACTATGTAATTATTTAATTTAATAACAGTCATTTTAACGATCATTGGTACTTGAGTAAAAAATAAACACTTTATAATTACAAGTTGTTCACGTATAAATTATATCCAGAGTTATATTCATTATGTAGATATCATATATATCATATATATATAGTATATATATGCATTTATAATATTACATAACATTTAGAGGTAAGATATGAAATACACCGTTCATGGAGACGGTAAGCCATACGTATGCATGAACGCTACTTTCATTTCTATTTTGTATTTTATGGAATGGAATCATAATGACATATTTGTATATTATAATTCCACTATAATTTCATATATAATATCATTAAATCCATCCTTTATAGGTCCCACATATGGCATTAATGAATCAAATCACTTTGAGGGGGCGATAGTCCGCACTTTCTAAAATGATGTTATCGTGTATACCCATAATGGAAGGCATAAACGTATGCCATAAATGAAAAATACAGAAGATTAATGAAACAATAAACATATTATATATCATATATAAATATAGTGTCATCTTAATGGCCACCTTTTAAGGTGTTAGAAGAATATTGAACAATCATCGTTTCGTGAGGCAGAAATTCACCATCCACAGAAACAGTATGCTCTTTAACCATTAGATAAAGGTGTGTGTAAGTGTAGATCTAATACATCTCATAACAACATCCTAGTATATTAAAGATACTGCTGTTGTTACAAAATAAAGGAATAAAAAGAGTTTATGGGGTTGGAGAAGCAAAATAAAACATAAGAACACAAGAGAAGACACTACCTTTAAAACGAGTAACTCTTTTTGATTTGAGCTCAAAGGCTTCCTTGGAAAGACTTATGCCCAAAGTGAGGCTTCTAGGAGTAAGAGAGGGATGTGGAAAGACAAAATGGGCAGGGGTTCGCCGATCCAAAGGCTTGAGAGGTGTGGGTACGGTGGTAGAGGTGGGGGCCTTTTATAAGAAGAGAGGAGGGGCACTCTTGGAAAGTTATAAAAGATTACTTTATTATGAAATTATTTTCAGATTTTAAAGGCCCCAAAATTATATATTTCTAGGATAAGGTGATAAGAGTTCTAAATACACCCATACAATATGTTTTTTACAAGTTTAGGTCTTATATTTTACATTATCTTTTCATTTTATTTAAATTGTTAAATAATGAGGTAATCACTGCATCATCATGGTGTAATAAATAATTTAATTTATTTAATGTCTAAAAATTATAAAAAGACTGTCGTGATGTATGAAATCTTTTTAGCTTTCTAATGAATATTTACAGTCAAAATTATGACTTGTATAACCCCATTTAAAAATTGTTTTAGTAAAACAACACATGTTTGTGACATTTTTATTTTAACATTAAATAAAAAGTTATTAATGTCATTTTCCTACCAAAGTGGCTCCATAGGGTCCCCAAGTTGACCCATGGATATTATTGGTCGGCCATGACACATCCAATAAGGGTAGGACATGTGTCAGGGTGATTTCATATTATTAAAACATTATTTTTACCTTAAATTACACTAATTACCTCTAATCGCAATTAAAAACTTAAAAGATACTATTCACCGAAAAATTATTTTAATCCCATTGAACCAAATTTTACTTCCTAATGAGAACCATGAATGTTGGATTTTTGAAATTCAACACACAGAGGTGGTAAAATTTCATTTAAAAGAAAAATCAGTTTTTTAAGTACCACTTAGTGGTTTCACTATTCATAAAAAATTGAAGTTTTTCAGAAAAATACCAAAACTTCACCCTAAGATATATTTAATATTCTGAATTCAAAAAATGATGTCTATTTTAAAAGATTTGAAAAATATAAGTTACATTAATTAATTTAATAATTAATTCCTTCTTTTAGAACAAATAGCGTTTTTTATGAAACAATATATATCAAAAGATTGACACTAGTTTAAGTCCAATTTCAAAGTGAAATTAATTCTAACAACCACTATTGGATTAAATGGTAAAAATATATTATATTTTCACTTTAAAACCATTTCAAAAGATAATCTAATCATATTAATAAATTATATTAAAAAGTGGGTTTGAATTAAAATACAACATTTTTCACTATTCATTAAAAAAATAAACATTATTGGAAAAAATACCAAAAATTTACACAAAGTAAATTTTGATGTCCCGATTCTAAATAAGAATTTTATTTGGTCCAAAAGAATGTATAAGAGTGACCAAAACTATATTTAAAGAGGGTTTTCCATCAAAAGGCGATAAGTGGACCTTTAGTGAAAATTAGAGTATATATGCCTAAAATTGAATTATTTTCGTATTTTAAGCCCTTATCCTTTATTGTATAAATGTAAAAACATTTAAAAAACATATATAATCATATTTTATTTATTTATATTCATTATCGCCAATACAATGGCTATGTGTTAACTACCATTTAAAATAATATTATTTTATTACTAGTGTGCAACGTAAGATTTCAAAGAAACTCTTTGTTGCATATCAGGTACGCTATCGAACATTGTAACCCCTTTAAGGTAAAATTAATATTTAATTCATAAATATTAATAAGTATGAAAATTTATTATTCTTTATTTACCTAGGATGTTACATCCACAATCCAATGGGATCAAGATACAATATCATCACGTAAATACTTACTAAATTAATTCAATTTTTTAAAATAAACTTGATTCAGGGGGAAAACTCACATTCCCCTAAGAAAGAGAAAGTTTAAATTGTGACATTTATATGAAAAAACCCTCTAAATTTCGGTGTAACTTACAAGGCCTTAATAATGGAACAATGGATTAACTATTTTTAAAATATTTCCCTTTTACTTGATTTCAATGTGTAATAGAAGTTCACGGTGGTTGTTTATCGCATGGAAGTAGAAGCTAATCAATGGGGGATGTTGATAAAAAATAAAAATCTTGTGAAAGAAAGTGATTGAGTGGAATGAATTCAGAAAATATTTGTGAATAAATATTCTCATCTTACTCTCTAATTGAAAATAGAGAGGGAGTTCCTTGGCCTCAAGAAAAAGAAAAATGAATCTATTAGGGCATCAGACAAAAACATTATAATAATTTCATTCTATACCTCTTCTTTTTTTATTTACCTCGAATGTAAAATTAACAACTTTTTCAATAGGTTAATTCTGAATCTATAAAATGTTTTGGAGATTCAATACATTTAAAACTATGAGTAAATATTCTAATATTCCCATAGAGTCAAAATAGATATTGGATATTATCAAGGGTCTCATTAGTATGGGGATATAAAGGAGACAGTGAAGTTTAATTTTGGTAGAGTGATGAAGAAATCTTATAGTGTAAATAAATTCAAACATCTCACTTGTCAAAAGTGAAGAAAGAAGAATATAAAAATTTCTTAAAGGGGAAAGAGAAAATTTTTAGGTTTAGGAAGGAGCACACCTAGCTAGTGAATATCGATAGGAGAAACCAACCAACGTGATGGACGAAATGAGTGCTCTGACCAACCCTCAACCTATTGTCAACTATTTCAATTTTAAGGAATAAGGACACTATGAAAACCAATGAACGAATCCAAGGCTTGTCAGTGATAACAGATCACAACAATCACCAAGGTATAGATAGAAATGGAAATAATATGTTATCACAATTGTTGAAGTGGATCATAACAATGATACATTGGCAAGTATACTGGTTATTTATTAAATTATAGAAAATATACTAGTTGATTCTATTTATATTCATTATTTCATATCATGAATGATTAGTATAAATATTCAAACACCCTCTAAAAACATATAAGTCAAGATATCAGTGAAAATGTAAAAAAGAGTAATTATATTATCCTAAGTATATAACTTCTCCCCTATCAATATTTGTGGGATGAACTTCCCAATGAACCTTATGGTACTCTCTTTTGTGGAATCAGATTCCATTCTAGGCATGGATTGATTTTCCTTATATAGATCCAAAATAATTTTTTGGGAGAATGAAATCAACATTCATATCATTAATTGACCTCCAATTGAATACATATTCAGGGTGGAGGATAAATATCCTTTAGAATCATCATATTAAGAATGGATATTACTTCCTTATGAGAAATTAAATTTAGATCAAATGATTCAGACTAAGGAATAGATCATCTTTGTTGACATGACCATTTTAATATAATACACTGATGTTTTTCCTGAATAATTTTTTGTTCTTATACCTAGCCAATAGGTTGAGTTCTCAATCAAACTCATACCTTGAAGATTTTTCAATATCCAAGACTCCATATAGAATGGCCACTATTAAACTTGAGGTGATAAAGGAGAAACTACAAGAAAATATGAATAAAGGGTTTATATTCCCAAGTAGTTCACCATGGGGTTTATTTGTCTTTTTCTTAAAAATAAGGAAGGTTAAATGCACCTCTCCATTAATTATCAAGAGCTCAAAAATATCATGATAAAGAACAAGTATCTATTCCACAAATTTAGTATTTGTTTGATAATCTATATGGAGCCCATTATTTATCTAAGGTGGATATTTTTTCATGATATGATCATGTAAAGGAGAATAATGAGGGTATCCTGGAAACTTTATTTCATACAAGGTATATGAACTACGAGTTTATAGTGGTTCTATTTAGAATAACTAATACTCCATCCATATTCATGTACTTAATGAATTGAGTCTTTAGGGTTTACCTAAAAAATGGTAGTCTTTATAAATGATATTCTCATCTACTATAAAAGAAACGAGAAGCATGAAGAGTATTTATTGTTATACTAAAGACCTTGAGAAAGGAAAAGGTATATGAAAGTATCAAAAATGTGATATTTGGACAAAGAAAGTAACATTCTTGGAAATGCTATCACTAGAAAAGGGATATCTATAGATCCGTAAAAAATAGAGGTAACTGAATGATTCCCTAGGCCCACATTTGTGATAGATATCCATAGTTTCCTTTAATTAATTGGATGCCATCATTTATTTTTTAGGAACCTATCATGATTATCAATCCCATTAACCATGCTAACTCCAAAGGGAGTGAAGTTTTTATGGAATGATGAATTTAAGAGATATTTAAATAGTTAAATAAGAGTATCATAACTGCACATGTGCTCACATTACCCACCTTGGGAAAATTTCATCAACAATGATGCATCAAAAAATTGATTAAGTTGTGTACTCATGCAAGATGAAAAATTGATAGTCTTTTCCTCCCACTAATTAAGGTTCCATGGGAAGAACTCTCTAACACATGATCTGGAATTGGTAGGAGTGATATTTTCATTGAATATTTGGTGACACTATCTCTATGGAGATAAGTGTAAAATTTATACAGATCATAAAATCCTCAAGTACTTATTCACATAAATGGTGCTCAATATTCCCCGAAAAAGGTGGTTAGGGTTGATAAAAAATTATGATTGTTGAATCCATTACCATCTGGGTGTGGTGAACAAAGTGGAAGATGATCTAAGTAGAAAGGATCCTGCAACCCTACCCATGATGAGGATTGAAAAGGATCTAATATTATGGTACATGAAAAGGATGGATATGGTAACCATAAAAATAAAGTCATCACACCTATCTACAATAACTGCTTAAATATCCATTATTGAGAGGATTAAGGAGGAATAAAAAGATGACGAGGGTCAAAAAAAAGTAAGTGAATATTTTGAAGTTCAAATTTCTTAAATATAGAGAAATTTGGTTTGGAGCCCAGATATGTGTCCCATAAAAACCAGAACTGAAGATAGAAATTATGGATGATATACAAAACTCATTCTACTCTATTAACCCAATAAGTTCTAAGATGTAAAGATACCCAAAGTAAAACTTCTAATGGGATAATATGAAAAGGTATATTGCATAATTTTTATCTCAATGCTTGGTCTACCGGAATTTCAAGGATGAACAACAGAAGTTCATGGGTATGATGCACTCATTTCCCCTAATAGTATAAAAATATGAAAACATAATTATGGGCTTCATCATAGAAATCCTAAGGACATCTAAAGTCAAACACTATTTGGGTGGTATTCAATCACCATTCAAATTCATCACATTTCATTTTTATCATGGAATATTTATATCTTGAAAAAATCAATAGGATATACATAAGGGGGCTTATTTTACTTCTTGGAGTATAACTCTCTATTACATCTGATCAATATTTGAATCTTACCTCGAGGGTCTAGAGAAGCCTTTTGTAAGCACTGGATACATAGTAGAGCTTTATCACTGCTTATCACCCACAAATGTATGGAAATTCTTATAGAATCATTATAACTATAGAGGATATGATAAGATATTATTCAATGTATTTACAAGGATATTGGTATCAACAACTTCCCCTTGTGAATTTATCATATAAATACAGTTTCTATTCTAGCATTCAAATGTCACCTTATGAGACACTGCATTGGAAAAATTGTTATGCTCCAACTTGTTGGCTTAAAGTTAGAGAGAAAAATATAATATGGAGTGATCTTATCTAAGATATGGTAGTAAATTTTCAAACCATTTAGTGTCATATAAAATCCTCCCAAATATAATATAAATGTTGCACAGAAAATAATCCGTGTGACCTAGAGTTTGTGGTTAAAGATAAAGTGTTCCTTCATATGTCATTACAGAATAAATTCATGAGGTTTGGGAATAAGGGAAATCATATTCCTTGATACGTTATCACCTCTTATTTCTTTGATCTCATTATAGATATGTCCTATCACCTAGTACTCTAGATAACCTATCTCAAGTACATGATGTGTTCTATGTATCCCTATTAGGGAAGTACATACTAGACCCCTCACATGCACTGAATCTAGAAGTGGTGCATTTAGAGAATGATCTTTCTTATGATGAGCAATCAGTGACTATCTCAGACTGTAAATACAAATCTCTACAAAATAAGAAAACTCACCTTGTCAAAGTGTTGTGGTAGAACCACAAGTTTGAGGAGGCTACATGGGAACCAGAAGAGGTGATGAAAAATTAGTACCCTCATCTCTTTTAGTGTATAGAATGAAATTTTGGGGGTGAAATTTTGGAAGGGGAGAATAATGTAACTACCCAACCATTTATAAATGAACTACTATATTAAATTATTGAATTCATTAGTTAGAAAGGTAGTTATAGAAAACACATTCACTACTTTGGTTATTTTAATAAAATATAAAATATAAATTTTTGGATTCAAATGATCATTAAGTATTATAATCGTTGATAATAAAGTATTTCTATAGTAACTGTTAAGATTAGTTTATATTAAGGGTAATAATAAAGTGTAACTGGAACAAAAGGAAGAACCTATGGCCTTGACCAATAGGATCGTACACTATGAATCCCATTTATTAGATATTTTGTGGGAGAGGACATCACTAGGCTATCCCTTTTTTACTATTTCTTTATAAATGACTATATAATGAGTTTGATAAAAATTAAATTTTGATATGATGAAATAAAAACTATATTTTTGGGAAATTTATAGTTTCAACTAAAACACTATTTTTTATAAATTCAAGAATTTTTTAAATTAATATTACTTTCATAAAATTTTATTCTTAAATAAAATACATTTATATATAAATGACAATATAATTTAATAATGTCTAATTTAATTTTTATAAGGGTCTGAAAGATGTTAATATCGTAAAAAACCAGTATTTTATTGTAAATAAAGTTTTTTATTTAAGTGTAAATTTTCATATTTAGAGAACTATTTTGATAAAATAAACATTATTTTTGAAATTAGCATGTTGAAATTAGCTAATGGTGATTTTTCATAATTTTCCGAGACACGATAATTTTTGGGTGAAAATTAAATATAATATAATTATAAAGTATATATTATGACATCAAAATAGCCCAAATATGATGTAATAAATACTATAAAGGTAATTTACAACCAAAAATATGTTTAACCTTTAAAATAATGTGTTTTTGAAGTTATTTTATTAATTTTATAAATTTTTAAGGAATGTTCCAAAACCTATATTATATTTTAAGTCTTTAAAATCAATTATTTATGAACATGGTTCACTTCCACATCACTAGTGGTATTATTTTAATATTTTAGATTTTTGTCCTTATATAATATTTAAAACCAATCCTCTTTGGTAGAAACCATGGGAAAAAACCAGGCGATGGTTTGTGGTTTTGATTATTTTTTATATAGAGTACAAATCCTATGTTTTGAAATTGATAATGAATTCTACTCTCTTCTTCTATAAATAGCTTCCCAAACTCTCACTCTTATTCATTAAAAATCCATTTTTCATGATGTTCTTATCCCTATGCCTATCCCTCTCTAAATCCCTCCCAAGGTGTTCCCAAAATGTTTAGAATCCCCTTCAAAGCTTTTAGTAGTGCCCTCTCATGGTAAGGGATCCTCTCATCGTCCCTTTTATTTCAAGTAATTTCTATGTACTAAGCCTTCTTATTTCTCATTATTCATTTTATAATGATATTTTACACATACCTTTACTATAATTATGATTCCTAGGTGATGAGAGACTATATTTCGCTCTTATTAAACTATTTCTTGAACCTTTATGTGAACTCATTATACATGTGAAATTATCCCGTGCTTTTCCAAGAAAAACATTTGTATTGTTAATACTCATTCTCGTTTCTAGACAAGGATATTCACCTATATGTAACTATCCATAATTTATTGGGTAAATCTATTTATTTAACCCACACCCCTAAAATTGTGGGATTAAAAATGATGAAATAAATTCTTGTGTTGTATAGTCAATGTGGAACACAAGTGCATTTACATGATATAAATGTGATGGATGAGCCCAAAATTATATAGTTCTCCAATGCATTGGGTATTGTTTTTTTTTTATAAGATACCATATATTATTCATTACTAGTAAGACTAATCACACTTTGTTATGTTGTCTATACCATTATCCCTCACTTATACTTATGATGTCATCTTTTATATTTCTACCATATTATTATGTTGACTTTATATTATCATCTTATATCATGATTAGATTCTCATGTTTATTATTCTCAAAATTTTATGTCTCCTTGATATGTCTCATGAATCACATGTATTACTTTCAACTAGTTAATCTTTGATTATCAATTTACTAGTATTTATAGAACACTCCTTTCTTATGTACATCCTTAGGTTATCCTATGAAATATTATAAGACCGATACAATTTAAGGGTGTATTATATTGTTTTTAAAATAATCTCATTGTATCCCTATTTCAAGTTATTGTAATATTTATGTAATTACCCAGAGTCTCTAGGACTTTCAATTTTTTTGGGATTGTATTATGTGAGTCTTTATGAAATAAATCATGATTTAAAATTTATTAAAGATATGATTTTTCGTAGCACTATCACATCACCACACTATCCATGAAATCACATAAACTGAGGGAGAATTCAAGGAACCTAATACCATATGTAATTAGAATTATGTGTGTCCATTATCAATAGTTGATGAATCCATAATCATTTAGAATCTGGACACTAGGAACCGCCCCCTAAATTTAGGGATTTTTGATATAGTAACAAGAAATGACAAGTGTTATAATGAGAGGAAGTGAGAGAAGTCTTTGGCTTACTGTGAGGACGTTTTTGTTTCAAACAGACCATCTATTAGACATGATTAGAGGAGATGGAATAATAAAGATATGCTAATATGGCAGTAGTAAGGATTATAGGTTTGTCACCAAGAGAGAATGGGGTTGGGGGTGAGATATATTTTTACTTAAAACATAATTTTAATTTAATTAAAAAATAAAAAACAAACTAGGGCTACTAGGTTCCCAATACCTCACCACTGGATTCCTAGTAGTGTAGCTAGGACCCTCTTGATATCTTGTTAGGTACCCGATGCCATCTACAAACTTTGGAAAAATATGAAACATAGTTCTACCATCACTCAAATCTGAAAATTTCCTCAAAACTTCAAAACCCTCACAAACCCATCTAAAAAACCATCCTCAAGCTTTGGAATTCCAGACTAAAACTAAAAAAAACATGACCCCGAGTCTAAATTAGTTAATTTTCTTGAATTACATAAAAAATATGAACATTGGTCATTGTATAATTAATCCATATTATAGGATAAATTTTTTAAAATAAACTTTTACTGCCATTTACTCCAAAAATATTTTATTAGATGTATTGACACTCAAAACATAGACAAATAACACATAAACTAGTAATTGAATAACTCCTTATATTATCATAAGTGAAGTCTATTTATATGGGGTTGTCCAATCCAATTTCATATAAGGAACTCATAAGAATATTAATCACCCAATCAAAGGGATACATCAATATAAGAAGATGATATTAATTTTTCACTTTTTTTGGAAACTCATGACATTTCAAGGGTGATATTTTTTATCACAAAGAATCAAATAAGACCATTGTGATTTAAAATTTAACTTTATTTTAATGATATTCATGAAAAATGTGTTTAAAGATATAAATTTTACAAATTGATCAATTTTTGTATAACATGACAAATGGTCAATAAGAAATATCTTGTAAATAGGATGAAACTAATACACTATGTGGCCACAAGATTTAAATAATCTAGTAACCATCAGTTTATAAGGGAAATGGGTGTTTAAAATGAAATTCACTCTAGAAAAATTCCTTATCTCTGAAATATGTCGTATACATGGCTAGAGATCATAAAAACTTAGCATGATAAAAATTAGTTAATAAAATTTAATTTAAATATACGTTCAAGGTAAATAATTTTTTTTCTATTTAAATATATGTAGATAGATATATATTATTGTTAAGGATGGTAATTCATACTTGATAATTGGGTACCAGCCCGAACCAACTTGAAGAAGTCGAGTTCAAGTACCTTGATTCTTGATATGGATCAGTTTTGAGTTCAAAAATTAATACATGATTATTAATTAGGTGGGGTTCAGGTACTACTTATAAGGTACCCAAAAACATAATATAATATAAATTATTACTATTCTTGTTTAATAAAATTTTAAAATAATAGAATATACGGGTTTTGGGTATGAAAGTGTTTTTCTCTAAAGAAATGTTATAAAAATTAGGAATAATTAATTTAAATATGTATTTTAATAGTGTTCACGTTTTAAATGGGTATTAAATTTCGGTTTTGGGTTACAATAAAACTAGTGTTAAATGATTTTGTGTTCAATTATGATTAAATGGTTTTGGAATCGTTATTTTAATGGGTACTGATCCATTAATATCCCTAATTAAATTAAGTCACAAATATAATTCTATAAGATATTCAATTTTTTATTTCAAATAATTCAATACATATTTTCATTGAATTAGAAAATCAAATGAAGATGCAAACAAATTCATATTTTTTATTAATTTCCCTAATTTTTAGGTTTATTTAGATCACTAAATTATTTCTAATACCTAATATCACGACTTGTTTTTAACTATTTTGCGAGGTGGTGTGTTGTCCCCTTTGATGGGTATTCATCCAGACACGTTCAACTGGAAAGAACAATATCTTTGACCCAAAAAATTTCTCAAAGATACAGGAAACCAAAAAATAGCATGGGACATAGCCTTTGGTGACCCTTATGTAGTGTAAAAATTACCCTTATATATCACCAGTTTAACCTTATGTAATAAAAGATGATCCTTATGTAGTGTGTTAGGTGACCTTTATGTGAAGAATCCTTTTAACACCCTTACACATTGGTAGCTATCAAATATTTGTTACAATGAATTCTTCCCAACTCTCCTTGAACTAAACATTGTCCTGATATCGTTGAAGTTTGTTTGAGGGATTTGTTACATCAATTTTAAATTCTTGAGATCCTTGGTTGTGTCTTAAGAGATATATCAAAATCTAAGAGGGTATAAGATTAGATAAATTGAAGGTTGAGGAGATGATCTAGAGATGGAGAGCTCATCAATGGCTCTAATTTTTGACTTCATACACAGCTGGTTCGGGGAGTGTTGTTCTAGTGGAGAGACTATGGTTTTCTAGTTTTCATGGTGGATCAATCAGCTACAAAAATTCTTAGAGGGTTCTTCTATAGTTGAGGCCAACCCTAGTAAAGGGTTTGAGCCTTCTTTCTCATTTTCCTAATTAATTTTTTTCTGGTTCTTCTGCTGCACTTTGTTTGTTCTTGTGTGCATGAGATTGGGTTGTTCCTCTAATATAGTTATTTATTATTGTTTTTATTATTTTATTTTCTATGGTTTTTTCCTTATAATAATTAATGTGTTTCAATGGTGTTCTATTCATGGAGTAGGAACAAAGGGCTATGAACCACATAAATTTTTGTGTTCTTTATTTCCTATGTTTTTATATTATTCTCACAGTATTTTATTGCATTATTTTGTGCTCATCACATTTCTTCTATTTCTTGTATTTATTTTCATTTTTGAAGGTTTTTATTTTTGTTTATATTATATTTATTCTGTTTTCTTGGGTTTTTTTTGCAACACTACCTCCTACATTGGGTTGGAGTGTCACCAATTCTATCTTCCCACTAACAAGTGGTATCAGAGTTTGTTTCATCGAGTCTAAAGATTTACTCAACTATATTAGAGGTTGAGAAGTTCAATGAAGAGAATGATTTTAATTTTTGGAGAGTAAAAATACATGCTCTTATTTTACATAATGGATATGATGAATCTTTGGTGGGATATTAGAGTAAGATCACCATTGTCTCTACCACCGGAGATACCTTCACCTCTTTTAAGGATATCGACTCTAATATTTTAGAGAATGCTCATTTCCTATTGTTGTTGACTATAGGTGATAAGGATTTCCATGAACTAGTCCATGAAACTTCTTCCAAGGTAATCTAGTTGAATCTTGAGCTTATTTACAATAATAAGTCCCGTTTAGGAAGTTTATAAAAGAAAATTCATCTTTATAATTTAAAAATGGGACTATGTACTTCTATGAGGACTCATTTAGATAATTCTAATCTAGTTGTATTCATTCTAAATTTCTAAAACCAGCTTTGTATGTGATTTGAAGGGCCCATTATTAGAAGAGAGGGTGTTGTTAGGACTGGTTTTCTATGTTTTTTTGGATAAGGTGGATAATTTTATCCCTTCATCTTGTTGTTCTACATAATATTCTCTACAACTTTTACTATTTTAATTTGGAATTGTTTCAATTTTTAGTTGGTTTATACTTTTCATTGTTGTCATTCCATGTTTTCTTTTTTAATGGAAATGTGTACTACTCTGGTTTCATTGGGTGCCTTGTTGGCATAAGGGAGATGATCAAGACCTCTAATGGAATGTGTGAAACTGGTTGTAGGTATGTTATATGGAATCTTGGGTAAGTAATGTTATGAGTTTTGGTTAATGTTTTTTCAGATTAATTGTTTTTAGGATCATTTTTAGTAGTTTTTAGAACATAATATTTTGCTATGGTAATATATATGTCATTGTGGTAGATGACAGTTTGTTGTTCATTTTGGGTTGATCAGGTTTGATATTCAGGTCTTTTCATAGTGAAGACTAATTAAACTAAAATATATTTTAGGTTAGTAGATGCCATCAATAACATCAACAATGTGTTTTATACATTTTATTTTTTATGGTGGAGATTTTTTAAATTTATCATGATTTTTTTATTAAAAATTAAAATTTTATTTTTTTAATTCCATGAATAATCTCATATAACAAGTTCCTCCTTTATTTTAGTTTTATTTTTCTTAAATTTTGTTTGGTAGTTGTCTAGCTTGATTTTGTAAAGTCTCGGAATTTCTGTATATTTTTTTAATTATATTGAATTATTTTGAGACCGTGAAATTTGACGCCACATGATTCCAAGGCCCGGAGTACCCAGAATGATTCGTCGATGTTTTGTTAATATTTAATTAGTGCGCATAAGTAGTTTTTATGAAAAACTAGAATAGCTGTTAAACAGTTGACTGGATCAAAAATCTGTGGGCACCGTTGCATTCAGGATGGTGGGTTTACCTATGGCGTGACTTAAGTTAAGTCAGTGTAGGCCTCTTGTGAGAAAACCCAAAAATGGAATAACCATAAATAAAACAATTAAATAAAGTTATTTTATTTTTCAAATTTTTATAACTCATGAATGGTGACACAGATTAAAAATACAAGACCACCACTGAGCCCGTGAGGGTATGATTTATTTAAGAATATAATAACATTAGCCGACACGGGCCAAATATGGATGTTAGTTTTTTGCCGTAAATAAAATAATTAAGTAAAAATTATTTTATTGTTAAAATCCATAACTTCTAAATGGAAATAAGGATTGAAAATATGAGAGTACTATTAGGTTTGTTGGGGCGTGTTTCTCTAAGGCCGAGCCTAACCTAGACCGACACAGGTCGAGGGTGAATGTTAATAATTTAATAAAAAAATTTAAGGTATGTTTAGTAAATGTACAGACAAATTTTTTTAACTTTTGAACCGTTGCTCAGATTAAAAATCCAAGGGAACCATTGAATCCATAGAGCCGAGATTCACTTAAGGGAGGCTTCACATCAACCACAGTAAGTCTGTAGAAAAAGCTGGATTTTGGAATTTTAAAAGAACAATAAAATAACATTGTTATTTTATTTCGTGCTTTATTTTCCTCCAACAGAAAAGCGGTAGTGGCGGGACCGACGACGTGTCTAGCCATTAAATGGTTTGACACCTCAAATCCTTTGTAAAAACACTGTTAGAATTATGAAGGTTCCTATTAAATGAACCTCCATTAATTCCATGGGTGTTACTCATCCTCCCCCTCTTCTATTTATATGGAGCTTGGGGGGAGGTATTGGAATGGATTCACCAAGAAACGAAGCTCTGGAAAAGTAATGCAATGCCTTTCACTTAGAGAATGAATCTGGTTCCAGCCGTTGGTGATGAGCGACACTAAATCATGAACCGAATGAAGATGTTTTAGCAGCAATGTTGGCGGCTTGTTGTGGGGACGATGAATGTTGACACTTCCTCAATCATGGGTGTTCTCTAATGATTTGGAGGTAGGGATTTTATTCCGTTATATATTTTCAAGTTATTTTTGAATCCTTTTTCCCTCCCTCATATTTTTAAGCTAACACGAAGGGTGTGGTCCAAAATAACCTGGCCTGGACCCTCTACTACCTTGTTTACCCTTACTCTGTCTCTCTCTATCTATCCATGAAAGCCCGCAGGTGTAGCGGCACCAGCTGATGATGTTGGAAGTGGTGCACCGTCGCATGTCGCAGGAGGAGGCCATGACACCTTGTCGTGGTAGTTAGCAGAGCAGACGACACTGGCTGGCTGCGGAGGTGGTGCGGTGCATCGTCGAGCGCCACTAGTGGGCAAGGGCCGTAGCTGAAGCCGCGATAGGTGAAGAAGGTAGCCGACTTGAGCCAGCCGCAGAAGGAAGAGGTGGAGAGGAGTGTAGTCATGCGCTGCTGGAGAAGGCTACGGCTCGGAGCCACAATAGGTGGAGAGCGGCACAGCCCTGTGTCGCATAGGGTTGTCGGACCCCCGATCGGCTAGAACGACCGATCGTTACGCGGTGGGGTAGTGCCCCATTGGCTGGCCGAAATGGACCTGCACCAGTGGGGCTAGATGGGATGTTCGGTCCACATTCTGGAGAATCGGGCCGAACATGGACTGTAGCCACGACCCAACGGGCCGGACCCACCCAACATACCAGATCCGCCCAGCGAGCTGAACCCGCAGCCCAGTGGGCCAACACGGGTGTGTTGAGCCCCACCTGACAGGCCGAACCAACCGCGACTCGGGCCTGTGAACCGAATATGAGAAACCCTTAGTGGTCCAGATGTGAGCGGGGTCATGTGGACCCCAGGACCCGTTGTGTCGGGATGGCTTGACAGAGTCGGACAGGGCCCGAACCCAACCGGTCCCGAACCCAACCGGTCCCTTGATAAAGAAACACCCATAAATGATAAGCCGGGTGTCAATTCGACACGCCATTAATGGTGTTGGGATCCCTTTTGGGAAGCAGTCCCGTTGATGTTTTCCAGCAGGCCCAACCAAGTCAGGCCAGACCAAGGTGTGATCCCACCCGTTTCTCGGAAAGGGGTGTAACTTATAGACCATGAGTCCGTTTGACGAACCGTATATGGTGCCAGAACCCTTAGGATGAGGCGATCCTTTTGATATACTCCACATGAATTTTGTAGAATGTTGAAGTGTAGTCGGGTTGGATCGGACCTGAATCCAACCGGGCCCTTGGAACTAAAATGCTTATAAGTCACAGACCGGGCGTCTAATTGACGCGCAGTCTGTCACGTTGAAACCCTTACAATATGGCTTAACTTTGGGATAATTATTCGTGGAACTTCATGGATTTTGAGGTAAGCCTGATGGATTGAGGAGCAGTTCTCACAAACGTGTTATGAGTGGTAATCCAGTGGCTGGCAGTGAGGTGGAGGTTGGAGACAGATCATTCGGAGGTTAGTACCGAGTGATCCTATGGGGGTAAACACCGATCCTGTGTGGGCCAGATCCTGTGTGAGTCAGTGATCCACGATCCTATGTGGGTCAACACATACCGATCATGTGTGGTTCAATGCATAGTGATCCTGTGTGGGTCATCGAATACTGATCCTGTGTGGGCCAAATCCTATGTGGGTCATAGCAAGGGTTAGTACCTATTGAATCCGGGTAGGTCGGATCCTATGTGGGTTATTATAGGGGTTAGTACCTATCAATCATGTGTGGGTCAGACTTCGTATGATCAGCAGCAATTCCTCTTAATAGAATAAGATGATCTAGCTTCGCAACTGATCATATGTACATCTATACATCAATAATACCTAATGTGAGATGAGCCTTTCACCTTCATGGTGTTATCTTCATGGTGGTACATGTGTGGTAATATTACCTTTGTGGTGTTTTATTGATGGTGGTACATGTGTAGAACATGTACCTTCACGGTGTTACCTTCGTTGTGTTACCTGTGTGGTACTTTTACCTTCATGGTGTTACCTTTATGGTATTCTTCCCTCATGTATGAGATGGGCATATCTTTATAACATAGGTATATGTATGGGAATATACCTAAGTAGAGTTGTTGACTGCTTTGTGATTTTTGGTTGAGGTCTTGCTTTGTGTCTTTTCCTTTTTGGAACTCTGGGATACCTTTAGGGGTCTTAGGGTCCCTACTGAGTATTTTAATACTCACCCCTGCACGGGCTTCACCAAAACCTGGTTGTGTCTTGTACAGACAACAGACAATGTTGATCGAGGCTAATGGAGAAAATACTGGATGGTGCAAATAGGTGGACCATTTGACGAGACATGACATAGGACTACAAATCGTGAGTTGTACCAACCCTTCAGGTAGGATCCTCAGTGGACAATTCAGGCGTTGTTTTTCCTATTTTCAGTTATACTAGTACTTTCCAGTTGGTCTTGTATTCCAACCCCTTTACTTTCAGCACACTTTTTACTACAATAGTTTACTTCGTGATTTCCTCTTGTTGTTCTCTTGGATTTGTGTGTTTGTACAGTTTTAATGGAAATGGCTTCTCGTTATAGGGATATACCTTTCTGGGGCTAGTTTCCAGACCCTGGCCTATAGAATGTGGGCTTGGGGTAGTCATAGCATGGGCCCCGGGGGATGGGTCGTGACAAAGTGGTATCAAAGGGGTCGGATCTACCAAAGAACTAAAAATCTGGTCTTTTTAATGGAGCAATAGTGTTAAGTTTTTTTATTGTGGTTTTTATTTCAGGGAGTCCAGTGTTATTACTGCGGCCGAAGTATCCATACACTAGGACCCTAAATTTTTATTTTTGACTCGGTGCACAAAAACAATGATTGCATGTGTTTTGGAAATGTTTTTCCTTGGTTTCATTGGAGTCATCTCACCAGGTTTCACATAAAGACTGTGGAGCACCTGTTCCTTATCAGGATGTCGCTGCGTAGATAACAATCTAGGATTCCCTAGAGAATACATGATAATAGCCCACTGAGGGACGGGGATTATGTGCCAGACCCTCTTACTATATTGACACCTTCAGGTGGTGTACCAGCAGCACCACCACCCATTGGGCAGCAGTTACCACCAACCACACTGGATGATGATGCATGCCGACTAAGTGAATTGCATGAGTTCTAGTGGTATATGCCTCTTTGGTTTCGAGGCAAGACAGATCCCCAGGCAGCTAAGGACTAGCTGGAGGCTATGGATAGAGTTTTCTACCTAGTTGGGACACCAGTAGATCATATTGTGATCCTAGGTGCAAGTCTTTTTTTGTGCATGACCATGACGATAGTCCGCATGGAGATGAGGCTTCGATCATGGACTGTTGCCGGGGATAGTACCTTCAAATAGTGTGCCAGCTATATCAATGCCTTTTGGTCAGCAGTTACAACTGGAGGTACCAATAGAGGACACATGTAGGCTTAGTGCCATAAACGTGTTTCAGTATCAGATAACCCTCAGGTTCCGAGGTGAGCCTGACTCATAGGCAGCCAAGAACTATCTTGAGGAGGAGGATGAGTTTCCATCTATCCAAGGCACCATTCGATCAGATGGCGGTCCTCGTAGAGAGCCTTCTATGTGGCTCATCAAGATGATGACATGGTTTAGATTACCCTGATCTTGTGAAAAGGTGACTTTTCTTTGGAAAATCATGAGAACCTTCCTCAAAGAGGGCAGTCTCTTGCCATAAATAGATAAGGGATTAGAGTTCCCTAGAGCTTATACATCCTCAATAGGATGACATGTCAGTATCTGAGTAGTCATTGAGGCGTACCAACCTTTTTGTTGAATGTTCTTTGGCTGAGTGGATACAGCCAGTGAATGTTAGTAGTGGGAAAGAAAGAAACTGATGCCAGTTTTAGAGACTTGGCCATGTAAAATGTTTTGGGAAGAGGAAGTGATAAGGACAAATGAATCTGTAGGGCTATAGACATGGAAGTGGAGCTAGGAGAGTACCATGAGGTGGTATACATTTCGACATGTTACAACCACCCCCAATGTGGTCCCCACCATGATTAGGGAGCTGGAGGACAGGGGAAGGGAGTAGCTACAAACAATCAAGAAGTGTGATCCAAGGGCTCCAGGAATGATTCAAGGTATCGTCTATGTCTAAACATAGTTGTTGTATTAATAGACATTGGTACCAATCATTCCTTCATACCACGAATCTTGTTCAAGACCTAGTTTTTCCGGTCAAACTGTTGAATTGACCCTTAAAAATGGAGATAACTTTAGTAGGAGACTCGATAATCAAACTCATTTCAAAGGTGTGATATGACCTTAAGGTGAGAGTTTTGGTTGGAACCTCTTGGTGGCAGCTTCGAGGACTTATGACGTTTTTTTTGGGTATGGATTGGACATCCATAGTTTATACTCATACTGACTATATTAGGCAAAAATATTGTGGTTTATCTACAATGTAAAAAAGGGGTTTTCCTTGGTCAGCGAAAAATTAAACCCAGGCTGCACTAGATAAAATCACGTATAGGAGGGTGCAACCAATCACTCTTGAGTCAACCAACCTTACCCTCATGGAAACAGGAGTTTTGAGTTTTCAATTCTTAATAGGAGTGGTAGAGTGTGGGGACATCTTTTCAAAATATGTTTCCATGATTACCTCCCCAAAGAGAGAGGGTCTTCTTCTTTGGATGGGTGCTATCTGAGATTTTTACCTGACTTCTCTAGGGTAGCGACACCCTTTTCAATACTGGAAAAGAATGGGGAGCCTTTCCTGTAGACAGAGAAGTGTCAGCAGAGCTTTTAGGAGCTGAGAAAGAGACTGATGAGTGCCCCAATCTTGAGGATACCTGGAGAGGGCTTTGGGTATGTAGTCTACTGCAAAAGATTAGAATCCGAACTTGGATGTGTCCTAATACAGGAGTGAGAAGTGATCATGTATGGCTCTCAGTAGCTGAGATAGTATGAGAAAAACTATGCTACCCATGACCAGGAGTTAGCAGTAGTGGTCTTTGCGCTGAAGATGTGGCGACACTACTTGATGGGTGAACGATTTACTATTTAGTCTGATCACAAGAGTCCCAGGTGTATATCCCATAGAAGGACCTGAACCTGAGATATTGATGATGACTAGAGTTCATCTAGGAATATGACCTTGAGATATTCTATACTCCTGGGAAGGGGAACATGGTAGCAGATGCACTCAGCAAGAGGTTTGGACTAGAGCCACTGAGTGAGGCGTTAGAGAAGCTAGTCGTGCTGTGGATATCATTCATGGATAAATATGGAGCAGATTACCTCTAGTATATGACTGTCAGTCCCCCCAATTCATCAGCGAATTCGAGAGGCAGAGCTTGGGGTGTTGACTGCGAGGCCCGACATGATGAGATATCCACAGGACGGTATCCTGAAGGGTTTTATGAAGGTGGGGAGAACATCATACTCTTCAGAGGAAGCACCATGGTACCAGTGACACTTTGGGAGGAGGTGTTGAGGGAGATCCATACATCCCCTTTAGCAGTACATCATAGAGTGGTGAAGGTGTACCGGAACTTCCGGCGTCAGTACTGGTGGCCAGGGATGAAGAAAGCAGTGGCAGAAGTCTTATGCCGATAGGAGACAGAGATCCTTTGAGTTTGAGGATATAGACCATGTCTTCTTATGGGTCTCAACCCAACGAGGATTGCAAAGGTTTGGATGGGGAGACAAACTATCTCTGAGGTTCATCGGACCTTTCTATATTCTCATTAGAGTGGGAAAGGTGGCATATCATCTGTATCTTTCCCCACAGATGCACCAGGTGTATAATGTTTTTCCATGTGTCGCAGCTAAGGAGATGTGTACATGATCCATCACACATTATCAACTGGGGAAATCTGGACATTGATGATGGAGAAACCTTTATGGAGGTTCTAGTGGGGATAGAGGATCGATAGGAGTGAGTCCTTTGTGGATGGCTAATCCCTCTAGTGCGAGTTTGGTGGCAGTACGGGAACCTCCAAGAGAGCACATGGGAGCGGGAGACTCATATTCGTGCTCAATACCTTTTTTTTGATTGAATTGCCTTGTTTTGTCTTTTGGGGAAGTAAATCCCAAATGTGGGGAGAATGTAATGTCCTTGAATTTCTGTAATTTTTTTTAATTATATGGAATTATTTCGAGACTGAAAAATCTGACGCCGCGTGATTCCAAGGACCGGAGTGCCTGAAATGATCTATCGAAGTTTTGTTAAGTTTTAATTAGCATTTGTAAGTAGTTTTCATGAAAAAGTGGAATAACTCTTAAATGGTTTCCCAGATCTGAAATTTGAGGTCACCGTTTCATTTAGGATGGTGAGTTTACCCTAGGCGCGACTAAAGATTGGTCGGTGTAGACCTCTTCTGAGAAAACCCAAAAATGGCATAACCGTAAATAAAATAATTAAATAAAGTTATTTTATTTTTCAAATGCTTATAACTCATGAACAGTGATATAAATTAAAAATATGAGACCACCGTTGAGCTTGTGAGGGCATGCATTCTTTAGGAATATACTAACATTGGCCGGCACGGGCCAACTATGGAAGTTAGTTTTTTGTCGTAAATAAAATAATTAAGTAACAATTATTTTATTGTTAAAATCCATAACTTCTATATGGTAACTCAGATTAAAAATCTGAGAGTTATATTGGGTTCATTAGGGCATGTTTCCCTAAGGCAGAGCCTATCCTCGACCAGCGTGGGTCGAGGGTGAATGCTAATAATTTATTAAAGTATTTTTTAAGGTACGTTTAGTAAACGCGCAGGTGGAATTTTCTATATTTTGAATTAGTGCTTGGATTAAAACTCTAAGAGCACCACTGAATCCACAACACTAGGATTCACTTAAGGGAGGCTTCACTTCAACAATAGTAAGTCTGGAAAAAAAGTTAGATTTTGTAATTTTAAAAGAATAATAAAATAACTTTTTTATTTTAATTCCTTATTTCTTTTCCTCCAACGGACAAGCGGAAGTACCAGGACCAACGACATGTTAATCCATTAAATGGATTGACACCTCAAATACTTTGTAACAACAGCATTGTAATTAGGAAGGTTCCTATTAATTAAACTCCCATTAATTCCATAGGTGTTACTCATCCCCCCGCTTCGATTTATATGGAGATTGGGGGGAGGTATTGGCACGACTTCACCAAACAATGAAGCTATGGAAAAGTAATATGATGCCTTTCACTTGGAGAAAGAATCCGGTTCCAGCGGGCAGTGACGAGTGACATCGAATCACAAACCGAAGGATGGCGTTTGAGCCAAAACATTGGCGGCCTGTTGCGGGGAAGACAAACATCTACTCTTCCTCAATCGCGGGCATTATCCAACGATCTGGAGGTAGGGATTTTATTTCGTTATATTTTTCATGTGATTTTTGAATACCTTTTTCCTCCCTAATTTTTTCAAGATATTGTGGAGGGTGCAGGACAAATGAACATGGCCCAGACCCTTCGCTACCTTGTTTACCCTCTCACTCTCTATATTTGTGAAAGACCACCGGCATGGCGGCACCAGCCGACCACGTTGGAGGCGGAGTGCCATCGCGCGCCGCATGAGGAAGCCGCGACACCATGTTTTGGAAGTTAGCAGAGTGGCTGGTAATGGTCGGCCGTAGAGGTGGTGCGGAATTCCGTTGCAGGCCGCCGGTGGGCAAGGTCCGCGGCCGAAGCCGCGCCAGGTGAAGAAGGTGGCCATTTCGAGTAGGCCGCGGAAGGAGGAGGCGGAGCGGTGTGCTGTCACGCGCTGTTGGAGGATGTTGCAGCTCGGAGCATGGGTAGGTGGAGAGTGGTGCAACCCCGCACCTTTTTGGGTTTCCGGACCCCCGGTCGGCCAGAACGACTGACCATTACGCGGTGGGCCAGTGCCCCACTGGCTGGCCGAAACGACCTCCCACCTAAGGGGGCAACTGGGAACTTCGGTCTGCCTTCTGGCAGACTGGACCGAACACGAACTGGACCCGTCCAGCGGGAAAGGCTATACCCACGACCCAGCTGGCCAGACTTACCCAGTATACTAGACCCGCCAAGAAGGCTAGACCCAACCTGTGGCCCAGTGAACCGAACCCACCAACGAGTCGGGCTGAACCCGTGGAATAGTGGGCCAACACGGGTGGACCAAACCCCACCCGACGGGCCGAGACAACTGCGGACCGAGCCCCCAAATCGAATCGGGCCTACCAATAGTGGGCCAGACCCGAGTGGGGTTTGGTGGACCCCAGGACACGTTGTGTTGGGTTGGCCTGAAAGAGTCGGACCAGGCCCAAACCCAACTGGTCCCCAGATAAGGAAACGTTCGTAACTGATAAGCCGGTTGTTCATTCGACACACCTTCAGTGGCATTGGGATCCCTTTTGGGAAGCAGTACCTTTGACGTATTCCAGTAGGCCTAACTTAGCTAGGCTAGACCAAGGTGCGATCACCCCCATTTCACGGAAAGGGGTGTAACTTACAGACCAGGTGTCTGTTTAACGAACCATTTGCAGTGATGGAACCCTTAGGAAAAGGCGGTCCTGTTGGTATACTCCACTTGAGTTTAGAAGAAAGTTGGAGTGAGGCTAGGTTGGATCGAACCCAAATCCAATCGGGCCCTCAGAACTGAAATGATTATAAGTCACTGACCAGACGTCCGATTGACACGTCGTCTATTGCATTGAAACCCTTATGACATGGTGCTCCTTTGGGATACTTATTCATGGAACTGAGTTGCAGTTGAGGTACGATTGATGGATCGAGGATCGGTTCTCCCAAACGTGCTATGAACGCGAATCCAGTGGATAGTAGTGAGGCGGAGGTTGGAGACAGATCATGAAGAGGTTAATACCGAGCGATCTAGTGTGGGTCAGCAACGATCCGGTGTGGCTCAGATCCTATGTGGTTCGACACATAGCGATCCTATGTGGTTCAGTGCATACAAATCCTCTTTTGGTCAGATATTGTGTGGGTCAGCGCTCAACAATCCTGTGTAGGTCAGCGTATACTGATCCTGTGTGGGTCAAATCCTGTGTGGGTAATAGCAGGGGTTAGTACCTATCGAATCCAGGCGGGTCAGATCCTGTGTGGGTCATTGTGGGGGTTTGTACCTATCGATCCTATGTCAGTCAGACTCCGTATTGTTAGCAGTAGTGCCTCTTGACAGAATAAGATGATCTAGCTTCACGACTTATCATCGGTACTTTTATACTTCACAAATACCTAGTGTGTGTTGAGTCTTTTACCTTCTAGGTGTTACCTTTGTTGTACCTTCACCTTCATGGTGTTATCTTAATGGTGTTACCTATGTCGTAATTTTACCTTCATGGTGTTTTCTTCATGGTGGTACCTGTTTGGTACTTTGTGGTATTCTTACCGCATGTATGAGACGAGTATATCTTGATAACTTAGGTATATGTTTGGGCATATACCTAAGTAGAGTAGTTGACTGCTTCGTGCTTTGTGGTTGTAGTCTTGCTTTGTGGGTTTTACTTAGTGGAACTCTTGGAGACCTTCAGGGGTATCATGGTCCCTACTGATTATTGTTATACTCACCCCTACATGGGCTTCTCCCACACCTGGTTTTGTCTTGTGCAGACAACGAACAACATTGTTCGAGGCTGAGGGAGCCAGGAATTGACGGTGCTTAGAGGTGAACCATTTGATGTGATGTGACTCATGACTACTAATCATGAGTTGTACCTACCCTTCAGGTAGGATCCTCGTTGGATGATCTAGGAGCTGTTTTTCCTCTTTTCAGTTGTACTTGTACTTTCCAGTTGGTATTTTATACCAGCCCCTTTACTTTCAGTACACTTTTTACTACAACAGTTTACTTTGTGATTGCCTCTTGTTGTACTCTTGGAATTTTGTGTTTATATAGGTTTAAAGGAAATGTCTTCCCATTATAGGGATATTCCGTTCCGGTTCTAGTCGTCATCCCTTGTTCTATGGAAGGCGGGCTTGGGGTAGTCACGACATGGGTCCCAAGGGATGGGTCATGACAGATTGTTTCACCATTATATTTGTTTTTTAACCTTCAGTAAGGTTATTTTACCATTATGCAAGTAGGTTGTTACCCTTATGTGAGTTGGAGCATTGGAGGGTAAACATTATATGAAGATTGTGTTTTTCTTACATGACTATGGTTTTTATCAAGGGACCATTACATGGTCGGTGCCGACCCTTATGTAGAGGTCAACTGACATGTACTTATTTCATATTTAACCTTATATAAAGGGTGAGGACCATTACATTGAACACCAGGTGACCGTTACAGTGAGTATCCATTAAGGACCCTTACACATCATCAGCCATTCATGATATTTTATAATGAATTCTTTCTGAATCTCCTCGATTAACGAAGTGTCTTGATGCCATTAGAGTTTGTTTTTAGGGGTTTATTTCTTTACTTTTAAGTGCTTGAGGTCAGTATTGGTGTCTTAATAGATAAATCAGAAGCACAAAGGGTAGAATTTGAGAGAAATTGAATGGGAATGATACAATATAGAGATGGATAACTCATTGGTGGATTTGATTGGAAATTCCACATGTGGATGTTTCTGGGAGTGCTATTCTAATGGAGAGCTCGTGGTTTTCAATTTCTTGTGTTTGATCATTTGTCTATAATGATTCATGGATGGTTCTTCTAAAGGTGAGTCCAACCATAGTAAGGGGGTTGGAATAACTACCCATAATATATATATATATATATATATTCCATCTAAATTGGTTAATATACATTACACATCTTAATAAAACCACATCATAACTGTATGAGTTTAATGTCTTTGGAAATTAAAAAACATAAACAAACGGTTAATAAAAAATATAAATCATCTTTCACTTATTTCTTAATAACTAGAACTATTTTTGAAATATGTTACTTAATACATTTATTCATATCCTAGGGAAAAGAAACATAAGAAAAGTGTGAGTTCAAATGCTCACTAAGGGTAAACAAGGGAGATATCAATTATAACAAAAGCATAAGGCCATAATAACATGAACATAATATTTTAAAATTATACCCTTCATATCAAAGATCATAATCTTGAGTCCTGTAATATATCATAGATGTTTATAAGACATGAAAAATAAAACAACAATATCTATGAGAGAAAAAAAATTTCATAATACATGCAATTGTTTCATATAAATTAGCATAGAAAATATATGGCTAGCTAGAATTCTAGAGTAGGACACACCACCTTCCCCAGTGGAAGCCCTTTCATCATTGTGGATTAGGTTTCCTCCCCAAACCATCATCGTAGTAACGGTTCACTCTTAAGACTATCATAGTGGACAAAATCTCCAACTAACCGAAGTTCACTTCTTGTTCGAGTCCTCTATTACCAAACTAAGTTTAATCCTCATTCTAGACCTGTATTACTGAACTGAATTTGATACCCATTTCAATCCTTCCTATCTCATGAGATATAACATCATTACCCAATTAATTGGAGATAGATATAGGTCCTACCCAATTTATAATAAAAACCATAAATATGTATTACATAATAATAAAAATCATATCAAAACCCATGAAAAAAATGGATTTCATAAACATTTTATCATAGCATTACCCGTAGAAAAGAAACAAGTTTCATAAATATCATTACATCATAAACAAAAATCAAACATAAAAATAATGAGGATAGTATTCTTGAATAATATTCCTAATATATAATAAGTAATATCAAATAATTTTATCTTAGATGGAAAATAATTCTGAATGTTTGCTTGAAATAATTCTTGAAGAATAAAAAATCCTTTTCTATTTTGAAGTTTTTTTTAATTTTCGTGCAATTATAAAATATTTTTTTTATTTTAGAGCCTTTTAAACTAGTAAAGTAAACATAAAGACATTAAGGATTCATAACGGAGGTATAATCCACTCATGTTTTATAAGTTAAAAAACATTCCTTTTATATTTTTTTTCAAGAAAATTGACAAAGAACCTCATTTAGAAAATGAAAAAAATAATTCTTTTCAAAAAATTTTGTAAAAATTAAATCATGAGTAAAAATTAATTTATAAAAAAATAAGGTAATATTAAAAATATTTTTAGTAAAAAATTCAGAAAACATAGACATGGAATAAAAATATATTTTTTAAGGGAAACATTAAAATGATAAATTTTTAAAATATATTCCCTTATAAATATCATAACATTGAAGTGATCATTAATTAAATGAATTGATTATGTGTATTAGATTGAAATCCATATAAAAATTGTAAATATAACATAAAATAATAAAAATTCATCTCACACATAATCTTAACATAGAATAATCAATGAAGTAGGATTTTTAACTAATAAATTGAAATTGTGTTAAAAAATCCCTTACCACTTTGTAAGCAGTTGAATCATATACCCCAAAAAATTAAAAATTATCAAATAAAACATTGAATAACATGAAAAATGAGATTAATGATATGATATATCAAAGGTATTTATATACACCACACAAAATAAATATGTGGTGAATAAGGATTATATCTCATAGATGTAAAAGTTAGTCAAGAAACCCTTACCTCACACCCCCTTCAGTTTTTGATACTTTAACCGGTCGTATAAAGATTTAAAGAATGTTATTAATTTATTCTAAAACTATAATCATATTTATAATACCTTATATGATTATTTTATGACATATTACCACTAGTTAATTAATAATATTTCATTATTTTCATTATCTTGGATGCATTCGTTTCGTGGTTTCATGGTCGGTTCATTTGTGTATAATTATAGATTTTCTTATCCAATGGAAATAAAACTACCGAAGTGAAATTAAATGTAATTAATGAACATATATAAGTTTAAAAAGTCTCATATAAAATTTTTATTTATTGTATTAGGATTATTCATTTGATAAAATGATAATGATAAATGTTTAGTTTATTTTGGCAGTTTTTCCAACCATCATCAACTAGTTTCATTTTATAGAATATTATGTCTATATATTAGTTACAAAACATAAAATATCTTATGATATACATTTTAAAATCTTTTTTAACAAGAATAATACTTTTATAAAAATACTTGAAGGCAGTAATGGAAAAAATCATTATCGATAGAGATGGTTAACTGCCATAATTTGGACAACAATTTCATTTCTTTGAATAAGAGGAGAAAAGTAAATGGGAAGATATAAGATATTAAATTAGAAATAAAAAATTTCATTATTTACATGATAATATATTTAATATTATTTTATTTATTAATGAGGTGATGATAAAGTAGAGAAAGGAAAGAAATTAAGAGAGGTTGTTTGAGACAGTTACCTCTTGAATATCACCTCCTTAAAGGACCCCTTAATGAACTTGGAATTTTTCTTTGGTTGATACTAGAAGTACATGGATGTGGGGAGAGTGTTTTAGAGTTATTTTTTCAGATATTTTAATATATTCAATTCGTTTGAGGAGAAATGTGGTGGTGAGAAGTGGTATTTACGCTTGAGGAGGGTAGTTTTAAGTGATTAAATAATGATTATTTTATATTTTCATCCAACCACAGTTGGGTGGCACTAATTCTATTGATTTTTTATGATAATTAATTTTATAAATTCTCATTAAGTTAAATAAACACATTAAACACCCATTTAATTTTTTAGTTTTTAGGTATTTTAATCTTTTACCTTTTAAATTTAATATGCTATATTGTTTTACCAATACTATGGTAAATATTTTTTTCACCACGATAAATTTTTTATGCCTACAAATAAAATATCATTAAAACCTAATTTGGAGCTCATGATTCAAAATATTAAATACATTTTTAAAAATTCAAAACATATAATTTAAAAAATTACATTTAAAATTATACCGTCAAAACGCAATGAACAAAACTTTTTAGAAAAAATGTGTTTTTAAACCCAAAATGTACTTATAAAAAAATTAAGGTATAAATATTATTTAAATGTAATAAATTATATTATATATAACTAAAAATTACTTATCTTACTTTTAGGCCAATTTAAAATCATTAATGAATTTTAAATATAAAGAAAATGTGGGTTTTATAAAAATCAGTATTGTTTACTATTCACTGAAAAATTAAACGTTTCAGAAAATCTAAAAAAATCATCACAATATAATTTTATTATTATGAATTCAAAAATTTTATTATTTTCATAAAATTTAATTTATATATTTTTTCATTATTTATTATAATATTTATTCATAAAAATCTAGAAATCCATTTTTGAAGAAAAAATACTTTTGAATAATAAAATATTTTTACTAGAAATTAAGTGCATATTAGAAAAGAATTAATTAATACATTAACAATGAGTTGTAAAGTGATATATTTAATAATTTAGTGAATACTATCCATTCTTACCAATTTTGGGGCTATTTTATAATGGATGTGTTAAAATAATAATATTTTAGAGTCATTTAAGCTCGGTGTTTGGTACAACAAAAGCTATCAAATATATTAAATTTATTTAAAATGAGACATACCATAAAATATTGGGGGTTTCAAATTCAGAAAATTTTCTCTTTTTTGATTGATGTTTTCATCAGTTCTATCTTTATTAATTTTTTGTTCCTTTATGCATTAGAGTGGGTCATTCAACTAGAGTTGTATGTTCTTATTATTTTCATTCTTCGATTATTTTTATGTTTGTTGTGATGGTTGTTTTTAATTAATAATAATAAAAAAATTTGGGTAGTTTTATTTTCATAGATTAATACTAAAAGGGTTCAAGCCACATAAATTCATTCATTCTTTATTTATTATATTTTTTGCATTATTCTCACTGTAGTTTGTTTCATGCTTTTGTGATTGTCATGTTGCTTCTATTTGTTATATTCCTTTTATTTTATAAAGTTATTTTTTTTGTATCATATCCTATTTGTTTTTTTGCGGTTTAGTTTGTGTGACAGTACAACATCCCTGGATTAAGGTTACTCCATGGTTTCCCTCCCACTAGAAATTTATATCAAAGTGGATTTCATAGAGTTTAAAGATGTATTAGAATAGATTAAAGGTTGAGAAGTTCAATAAAGAGAACGATTTTAATTTTTAGAGAGTTAAAATGTGTGATATTCTTGTCCACAATGGACTCGATGAATCATTGAAATAATGTAATAGGACAGTCATGATTTCCTATACTAAAGAAAATATGTTTTCCTATGTTGAGGATATTTACCCTAATATTTCATAGAAAGACTATTCCATATTATTTTTTACACTAGATGATAGGATTTTGTGAGAAGTGGTCAATGAAAATTCGTCCAATGTAATCTGGTTGAATATTGATAATATTTACATGATCAAGTATTTTTTAATAAGGTTATAAAAAAAAGGTAACTTTATAATTTCATAGTGGTCCCTGAAACTTTTATAAAAACTCATTTAGATAGTTTTAATAAGATAGTGATAGACTTATCCATTGTAGATGATAATGTTGTTGACGAAAACTAGGACTATTTATTATTTAACTCCTTGGATGAATCATTTAATCCGGTTATAGAGTATATGATATATGGTAGGGATTCCATAACTTTATAGGAAGTAAAATATTCTATCTTATCTAGAGATCTTTTAATCCATGGTTTGATTGTGGAGGGAAGTGAGGTGAGGTTTGGGATAGAGTTTCTCAGTGTAAATGGTCAAACTAAAGGTAAAATCAATGAAAAGATGGATGTTAATACATTTAAGAAGTTTAAGTGTTATGAGTGTATAAAATCTAGCCACATTATGATATATTGACTTGAGGAGTATTCTAGGGCGAGTATGACCGAGAAAAATGTAGTATACCCCAGTTTGGTAGTGTTTATATTTGATGATTCTATTTAGAAGCCCTCAGTATAGTGTAGGTATAGCTCTAGGTTTTCTTTCTTCAAAGTTCCTAGGATTGGCTTTGCATATGATTTTTAGGGGCCCTTAGTTTGAAGAGAGAGCATGGTTAGGGTTGGTTTTTTGAGATGTTTAGGCTTAGGTGGAGATTTTTATCCTGCCTTCTTGTTGTGTTTTATTGATTTTACTACTTTTATATAAAAATACTTAAATTTTGAGCTGGTTTACATTTTAAATTAATTTTTTTCAACGTTTTATTTCTATTGAAGGAATTGGGTGCTGCTCTAGTTTTCATTAAGTGTATTATTGGCATAGTAGAGCTAATTGAGACCACTGATGGCATGTGAGTATCTTGTTGTACAAATGTGATGTAGAATCTTGGGTAAGATAAGTTAATGGTTTAGGTTGTTTCTTATATTGTTTTAATTTTTATCATGTTTTAAGGGTTCCTGCTAGGCATCCAAGAGACCCAGGTTCAAAACCGGGTGGAGGCGAATTTCTGGGTACTGCAATAGTCATTGTAGTAGTCATTGTACCAGGTACTATTCGGTACTGTAACAACCGGAACTATTCACCCGATTTGGGCTTTCAGACCACTGGTTTGGGCCTACGGGTCTCAAGGGCCTTTGGGCCATCAAAGTCCTTCAGGCCATAGGGTATTTGGGCCATTTAAGACCATGAAGTGCCCAGTTCACATAGAAAAGGCCCTAGAAGAGGATCAGAGCACCAGTAGCAGTCACTAGAAGTAGAGCTAATTGGATTGGATGAATGAGAGAGTATGGAAACCGCCATTGGGAAGCTAAAGGAGATCAATGATGCAAAAGCTGTGGAGGGGTAGTTCTAGTGGGATTGGCTTACGGGTCATGTTATGGGCATGGTATGCCTCTGGGACTTCGAGTCATGTATTACGGGTCATGTCGAGCCTTGTGACTTGGGCCTACGGGTCATGTACGGGTTCCCCTTAAACCCTTAAAAGGGGGATTATCTATAATAATATAAAAAAATAAGGCCTTTGAGCCATTCGAAGTAAGCTGATTAGGTTTGAGATTATGATATTTTGTTAGTGAAGCATGTTCGAACCACCTGATCTGCCTAGTTAGCAGAGTCGTGCAAGAATATCAACCTTTTTTACATTTTATTTTGTAAATTTATGATTTTTAAAATTTGACAGGGTTTTTTTGTTACAAATTAATTTATTTTTTTTATTTTTTGATATCATGAAGAACATACCTTTACACGTTCACCCCTTCATTTTAATTTTAATTTTATTAAACTTTTCTTGAAAGAAATCTAAGTCTATTTTGTTACCTTTATGTAAGTTTTGTTTTACCCTTACGTGATGTTATTTTACCCTTACATATGTAGGTTTTCACAATTACCTCAGTTGGAGCGTTGGATGCTTACCTTTTTGTGAGGACCATTTTACCCTTATGTGGCTACAATTTTAGTCGAGGGACCCTTACGTATCCGGCATCGAAAATAAAATAGTATTCAAATATGTCTTAAATATCACTATTTTACCTTTACATATTATAGATCATGTTAGGTGACCTTTATGAGGAGCAGCCTTTGAAGAACCTTATACAGTGACAACCATTCGGAATCTGTTACAATAGATTCTTTGAAACGACATGATTATTTATGAATAAAATTCCCTTTATTTTAATGTATTATGGATATAGAAAACACATGAAATTATTATTATTATTATTGGATATAAATGACCATAAAGTATCATTTTTTTTGATAATATAGTCATTAAACAATGATCACACAATGGATATAAATATATAGTTTAAAGAAAAAACCTTTCAACATTGAAAAAGGAGAGAATGGCCTCATCCAATAGACTCAGGGGGTAAGAAGATCATTTTCCAAATCTCTAAAAGGAGGTAGTGTCGCTGGGCTTCGATCTTGACCAATCCCAAGCCATGCTTCAACACATTATGGTTGAATGGTATCACCTATGGGAGTAGTTCGCATTAATAGAGATTACCACCCCAATGATGTTATCTGAGCCACCCCAAGAGTCAGCCACCATCGCACACCTTACCCTTAGGTCTTACATGGGTGTTATAAGGGGTTATGTAATAAGGTATTAGTTACTTATTGTGTAATACCTTCTTTATAAATAAAAATTTTATTCTATCAATTCCTTTATGGGAATAGTGTTTCTTAAAAAATGATAAAGCTGATAAATTGTTTTTTTGGGTAAAAATTGTAATTTTAAGAAATATATACATTATATTAAACAATGTTTTTTATTATAATTTTTTTTATAAATGATTATTATACCAGTTCTTTATTTGTAAATTAGTAGGTAATTAGTTTGATAAGAGTAATATTTTTATAAGATAAAATAGAAAGTGTATATTTTAAATAATTAATGAATTTTTGAAATAATTAATATTTTAATAAAATTTTATTATAAAATTAATTTTATGAATAATAAATGAGTATACATTTTTTAATAAGTCAAATGTAATTTTTATTAAGGCTTGAAAACTGTTTTTGTCAAAACCCGTGAATTTTTAATAAATATTGGTTTTCATTTTAAAAGTTAAAATTCACACATTTAGAAAATTATTTATATAAAATGAATATTATTTTTTTAATAAATATTTTGAAATTATCCATTGGTTAATTTTTCATAATTTTCCGAGACAATCAAATTTTTGGGTAAAAATTAAATACTGTATAAATAAAATTTGTGTTTTATGACATCATAATGACCCAAAAATGATGTAATAAATACTAAAATGGGTATTATAGGCCCAATATATGTTTTACCATTAAAATAATGTGATTTTGGATTTATTTGAATTATTTTATAATGCCTTAGTGAATCTTATAAAATGTTTAATATATTTTAGGATTTTACATTCATTTCCTTGAGGATGTGACCCACCTCCACATAAGAAAGGATAATATTTTAATATTTTTGGACATTATCCTTATAAAATAAATTTTTCCACTTTTGTTTGGAAAAAAACATGGGAAAAAACCATGGTATGGTTTGTGGTTTTGAATATTTAATTATATAGGTTCCAAAACGTAAGTTTGTGAAATATTAAAGAATTCCCCTCTCATTTCATATATAAAGCCACCCAATCTCCAACTCCTCTTCACTAAAATAACTTGAAGCACATACTCACTCTACTATCCACTACCTATAGTCCTCCCAAGGTTTCCCAAGATCCCAATAATCATCTCTCAATCCTCTCCTAAGCCTTTGGGATCACACACTCAAGTAAGGGATCCTTAGTTTCCTTCCTTTCACTTTTTTGTCCATGTTTCCTTATATTGTTATACCCAATTATTTTCAATTAAAAATGTTGAGGTGTGATTTTTAACATCCCCCATACTGACCTCCTTATTTTTAAATAATGATAAACCACTTTATCTCTCATTAATTCCTTCCGTGCACACCTGTTATCATGCCAAAATTCCATAAGTGATTTCTCTCTTCTTATTTCCATTCAATAATTTATTCCATATTATGCATATAAATTCCATTTAATATGTTGGTATATTATGTTACATGATCCACTTACTATCTATTTTATGTATAAATTATTATATATTACCTTCTCTATCATCAACCCAACTTATGAATTTTCATATGATGTTGTTATGCTGCCGAAATTGCACGACAGTTTTCCAAACCAAAATCATCATATAGTGAATACCATACCCATTTCAATATCAAGGGTATTCAACTTTATTCACATATACTTATTTAATGGTACTGACAAGTATTTATTCCACATTCTTTGATTTTTTAATAACTTATGTTTTTGAATGATTCCATGTTCTGTGATATATGTGGTACTCTTATATATGAAATGAAATGTTTTTGAAGGGTGTGTTCTGATAGTGCTCCAATGCATTGGGTAATGTTTAGTATCATGATAAAAAATGTGAAATGAGGTTATAATATTGATAGTTCCTGTGAAATTAGGTCTTACTCATGCTAATCCATGTGTGATGAGGCTTGGCTCATGCTAATATCTAGTTGTTTGTTGTTGCCACATTTGCATTATATGATAATCACACAATATCATGCCTTTATGTTCATGTTTCTCTTGTTTTCCATTGATATTACTACTACCTAACATGTATTTTATTATTCATGTTATTCCTTTTTACTCCCTTAGTGGGATTTATAGATCACCCTTTTTTTATGTCCTCAGGTTATCCCATGAAAAGCTAAGTACGAAGGAATGTTCTGGTCATGTAAAAGAAATTTTCAATAAAGATGTTGTATTTTATGTATTATGTTGACTTGTAATGTTTATAAGCCCCAAATACACTATACCTATCAATATTATATTTTTTATTAAGTGAAAGTTCATGTAATAAATCATGTTTATGTGTGTAATAAAGAGCAGGGTTTTTGTAGTTTGTATAAAATGATATGTTTAGTTATTTTGGGATTAGGGTTATAAAAATCTAGAGAAAGCCTTAGGGATAATACTGAGTATAAAAAAATAATCCATAAATTTAGGTGAGTATATATTAACTGGTTTATTAGAAAAATACATCTCTATCTGGATACAAATATGTAGAGGTGGCTCTGGAACAGATGTATCAAGGGGTAAAACCTGAAAACACTACTTTGAGCTATACTAGAAAAGGAACTGGTGCAGGACAATGAGCCTTGCTGCACTCTTGGATTGACACTCCCAAGGGATATGATTTGGTAAATTCATAATCTTAGTATGAACCACTATTAAGGGAATAAAAAAATTCCCCTAAGAATATATGTTGGTAAATAGATCATGGATAACTTAGATCAAAACATAGAAATTCATAAGTTAAGGAAATAAATTTAATTGAAAAGTTATCCATTATTTTCATTGGATACATCTTTTTGTGTTGAAATACACATATCTAATTTTTCTTTTATTATAGTTAATGGATGTTAATATTAGGAATTGAGTTAACAACTGATGTGAAGGGAAATGTGATGAATATACTAACGAGATTCCCAATCAAATGGGAGCTCAAGTAGGATATATTTTTATTATGAAAAACCAACTATCACAAATTGGTAATTTGTTGAAATCCCAAGAAAATCAAGGAATAGGAAGATGAAATCTCATGAAAGTCCATCTGATAAAGGTGATAAGGGAAAGTGGACCCAATTTCCTCCGTGCAACTAGTGTGGAAAGAGTTACCAAAGGGAATGTCACAAAGGGACTGGGAGATGTTTTGAGGGTGGAATGATTGGGCACAAAGTATCCAATTTCCATGAAAAAATATATAATGTAATGGATGGAAACAATGTTCTATACAAGGAATATTACACATTTCTATGCTATAAATGTGAATAATTCGGTCATTACCCAAGACAATGCTCTATTATAAGGGATGAGAAGCATGACGAGCATCAACAATCTCCATTATAAAGGGATCATGAGAACTCAAATTCTAAGATGGATAACATTAATGAATTACATGTAACAAATACTTAAAATTAGTGTATGTCATAATTTATTTAATTTCATGTCCTATTAGTATATCTTATTTGTTTTCTAAAACATTTATTCTCCATTGGAAATGATATTAAATCCATTAGGGATAACTTCCATAAGTGTGGTATCACATGTTGATGTTTATGGAAATTTTCTTCTAGAAAATATCATAAGTCTCCCTTTGATGGAATTGGAGGAAAAATAACAAATTCATGAGAAAAACTATCTCACACATGATCTGGATTTGGAAGCTATGATCATTACGTTGAAAATATGGAGAAATTATCTCTTTGGGGAATAGAGTGAAATATATATTGATCACAAAAGAATAAAGTATATATTCACATAGAAATATTTGAATATGCGCCAACGAATATGGTTAGAGCTAATCAAAGACTATGGATTCTCAATCCACTACCATACAGGGAAAGTGAATAAAGTAGAATATGCTCTAAGAATAAAGGATCCAGTTACTCTTTCATTGATGATAATTGAAAAGAATCCAATCTTCTTAGATTTGAGGAATATGGACATGGGCATCATAAATAATAGAACATCATCAACCCATTCAAAAATAATTTATCAACCGTATCTTTTGGAAATATTAAAGGATTCTCAAAAGGATGATGTGGGAATTCAGAAGAAAGTGTAAACGATCATAAAAGTAAAATCCTCATAGTTCAATGTTAATGAATAATGGACTGTGCAATTTGGGTCAAGACTATGCGTTCCATCAAATCCATAGTTAAATAAAGAACTTTTGGATGATGTATAAAGTTTGAATTTCTCTATTCACCTAGGAAACAAAAATATGTATCATGATATTCTAGAGAATTATTAGTGGGATAACATGAAGAAGGAGACCACCAAATATACATCAACGTGACTGGTATGTCAGCTAGTGAAGGTTGAGAGGTATAAGTCTAAGATGATGATTAAACCATTACCCATACCAACATGTAAATGGTAGAACATCACCATGGACTTTATCACCATACTTTCAAAGAAATCCAAAGGAAACAATGCTATATTGGTTGTTAGGGATCGTCTTACAAAGACTCCACACTTCATTACAATTCGGGATGATTTCTCATTGGATAAATTGGAACGAATATACATCTTAGAAGTGGTAAGGCTGCATGGTGTACCACTATTGATTATATCTAATCGATATCCAAGATTCACCTCTATGTTCTGAAAGAGTCTCTAACATGATCTGAATACCAAGCTGAACTTCAGTATGAATTATCATCCTTAAACTAATGGCCAATCTGAGTGGACTATCCAAAAAAATTAGGACATGTTGAGAGAATGATCAATATAATTCAAACGAGGATGATATCTACATCTTCCTCTGTTTGATTTCTCTTACAACAATAGTTTCCACTCAAGCATCCAAATGGCTACTTATAGAGACCTTTATGGGAAGAGGTGAAGAACTCCGACATGTTGGCATATAGTTAGGGAGTGAAAAATTCTAGTTCTATATGTGGTTGAAGAAATGTTGGATAAGGTTAAGACCATCCAACAGCACATCAAGGCTTCTCAGAGTCGACAGAAGATCTATGCTTACAACCTTTGACAAGACCTAGAGTTTTATGTTGAAGACATGTTATTCCTTTGCATATCACTATGAAAGATAGTTATGATAGTTGGGAAGAAGGGAAATATTTTTTCAAGGTACATTGACCCTTTTGAGATCCTTGATCACATCAGAGTAGTGGCCTATCAACTAGCACTCCAACCAATCTTGTCTCAAGTACATGATATATTCCATGTATCACTCTTATGGAAGTACATACCTGACCCATTTCATGTACTCAATCCAAATGTGGTACCATTGTAGAATGACCTCTACTATAGGGAGAGGCTGATGAAGATCGTGCATCATAGAGAAATTTTTTTACAAAATAAGTTGATGCACTTGTAAAAACCACAATTTTGAATAAGAATCATGGGAAGTGTGTGATGTTGTGAGGAAGAGTTACCCTCATCTATTTTAGTGTGGGAAAAGAAAATTTCATGAGAGAAATTTCTTAAGGGGGGGAAATTGTAATGACCTGATCATTTATGAATAAAATTTCCTTTATTTTAATGTATAATGGATATAGAAAACACATAAACGTAATATTATTATTATTGGGTTTATATGAACACAAAGTATCCTTTCTATTAATAATATATCCATTTAAAAGTTATCACAAAACTAATATAAATATAAGGTTTAAAAAAACCTGTCAACACAGAAAAAGGAGGGATGGCCTCATCCAGTAGACTCAGTCTATACGAAACTCATTTGTTAGAGCTTGGAAAGGACATATAGTCACTGGGATTCTCACTTGACCAATCCCAAGATAAGATTCAATATGTTAAGCTTGAACAAAATATCCTATGAGATAAGTTCAAGTTAATATAGATTATCACCCGGGAAATGTTATTCGAGCCACCCCAAGAGTCTGTCACCATCGCACACCTTAACCTTAGGTATTACATGGGTTTTATAAGGGGTTATATAATAAGATATTAGTTACTTATTGTGTAATACATTTTTTATAAATAAAGTGTTATTCCATCAATTCCTTTATGGGGATAGTCTTTCTTAAAAAATGATAAAAATGATAAATTGATTTTTTAAGGTAAAAATGGCACCATTGAGAAATATATACATTATATTAAACTATGTTTTTTATTATAGATTTTTTTTATAAATGATGATTATATCATTTCCTTATCTATAAATGATTAGTTAATCAGTTTGATAAGAGTTATATTTTTATACGATAAAACAAAAAGTGTATATTTTAAGGAATTAATGATTTTTCAAAATAATTAACATTTTAATAAAATATTATTATCAAATTAGTTTTATAAATAATAAATGAGTATATAATTTTTAAGAAGTCTTATTTAATTTTTATTAAGGTTTTAAAACTATTTTTGTGAAAACCTGTGAATTTTTAATAAATGACCGTTTTCACCTTAAAAGTGAAAATTCAATTATTTAGAAAATTATTTAGATAAAATGAATTTTATTTTTGGAATTATAAATTTGAAATCATCCAATGGTGAATTTTTCATAATTTTATAAGACAGTCAAATTTTTGGTTAAAAATTGAATACCGTATAAATAAAATGTGTGTTTTATGACATCATAATGACCCCAAAATGATGTAAAAAATACTATAATGGGTATTCTAGGACTAATATTTTTTTAATTAAAATAATGTGATTTTGGATTTATTTTATTTATTTTATAATTCCATAGTGAATCCTCAAAAATGTGTAATATATTTTATTATTTTAAATTCATTTCCTTGAGGGTGTGACTCACCTCCAAATAAGAAAGGCTAATATTTTAAAATGTTAGAAGTTTGGAATTATAAAATAATTTTTCCACCCCACTTTGGAAAAAACAGTGGGCAAAAACCATGGTAATGTTTTTGGTTTTGAATATTTAATTATATAGATTCCAAAACCTAAGTTTGTGAAATATTAAAGAATTCCCCTCCCATTTCCTATATAAACCCACCCAGGCTCTAATTCCTCTTCACTAAAATCCATTAAATCACGTACTAACTTTGATATCCACTCCCTATAGTCCTCCCAAGGTGCCCCAAGGTGCCCCATTATCCCAATAATCCTCTCTCAAGCCTCTTCCAAGCCTTTGAGATCACACACTCAAGTAAGGGATCCTCACATTCCTTCCTTTCTCATTTTTGTCCAAGTTTCCTTATATTGTCATACCCTTTTATTTTCAATTAAAAATGATGGTGTATGATTTGAATCCTTACCCATAATTCCCTCTTTATGTTAGAATCATGATATACAACTTTCTCTCTCATTATTGCCTTCTGTTTACACCTGTTACCATGTCAAAATTCTATAAGGGATTTCTCTCTTCTTATTTCCATTCAAGAATTTATTCCATATTATGTATCCAAATTCCATTTAATATGTTGGTATATTATGTTCCATTATCCCCTTATTATCTATTTCATGTATAAATTATGATATACCCCTTTCTCTCTTATCAACCCAACTTATGAATTTCCATATGATGTCGTTATCTTGCTGAAATTGCACCACAATTTTCCAAGACAAAATCATCGTGCAATGAATACCATACCCATTTATCTATCAATAGTATTCACCATTATGAACATATACTAATGTAATGTTACTTATAAGTATTTATTCCACGTTCCTTGATCATGGAATAACTTATGTGGTTGAATGATTCCATGTTTTATGATATATGTGGAACACATATGCATGAAATGAAATGTTTATGAATGGTGTTCCCTAATAGAGCTCTAATGCATTGGATAATGATTCTTATCATGAGAAAACATGTGATATTAGGGTTTAATCATGCTAATTCACATGCAATGAGGGTTTATTCATGCTAATCCTTGTGCAGTGAGCCTTAGCTCATGCTAATATCATGTTGTATGTTGTTGCCACATTTCCATTATATGATAATCATGCTATATCATGTATTTATGTTCATGTTTATATTTGACTCCTTTTATATGACTACTGACTAACATGTATTTTATTCTACCTATTATTCCTTGTTTACTCCCTTATTGGGATTTATAGCTCACCATTTTCTTATGTATGTCCTCAGGTTATCCTATGCAAAGCTAAGTATGAAGGAATGTTATTGTCATATAAAATATGTTTTCAATAAAGATGTTGTATTTTATGTATTATGTTGTCATGTATTGTTCTTAATCCCCAAAGACACTATACTTCACAATCTTATGGTTTTTATTATGTGAAATTTCAGGTAATAAATTATGTTTAAGTGTGCAATAAATAGCAGGGTTGTTATATTCTTCCCAAAGATCCTCAATTGACCATGTATCTTGATGCCATTGGAGTTTTTTCAAGGTATTTGTTTCTTTTATTTTATGTTCCTAAGTTATCTACTTGTTTCTTAAGAGACATACTGAAATCTTAAAGGGAATAAGATGAGGTAAATCTAAGGGGAAGTAGATGATCTACATAGTGAGAGCTCATTAATGGATCTAATTAGAGATTCCATACATGGATGTTTTTAGGATGGTCGTTCTAGTGGAGAAATATTGGTTTTTTAGTTCTTGGAGGGGATCAATCGACTAAAACTACTATTGGATGGTTATTCTATAGGTTAGGGTTACCCTACTAAGGGGGTTTAGACAAATTTTCTTATGTTTCTAATTGAATTTTTTCATGGTTCTTTTATTATTGATTTTTTGTTACTTTGGACGTGACATTTGTCGATTCGTCAAAGAAATAAAAACACTATGGAGGGGGATTATTACTCATTAATAAAATTTACATTGATTGACACGAATAATCTTTACAAAATTCTAACACTAAAAAGGAATCTAGATTAATATGATCATTGTAGAACCCAAATAAATCAAATTATCTCACAAGTGTCACTTCCCTATAATCCAGTTGAAAGAGTATTAATGAGGGACTCTTTACCTGGTGAATGTAAATCTGTCGAGAGTATTACCACCGATATGGATGACTAGAACCCCACCATGTGTAATGTGAATTGGTCAAGAGCATTACATACTCCTTGATTGATGGATGCAATGCCTATTAGAAGATACCTCTATTATTCTATATACATTAAGTACCCAAAACTCATTACTATAATATGAGTACTTACATCATGGTTTCCCTAATCATCCACCCACACTCATTATCATCTATTTGAATCTATGAAACTCTATCTACTTTAATACTTTAAATATAATACATATATGATGAAGGTAAATTTATTATGCAGTGGTAGATGCCTTCCTAATCTATTACGTTGATAGTTTTATTGTTGTAGAGTGTTTAGAGGAGGTATCAAAGGGTTAGGTGGAAGTTAGAGCTATAAAAGAACTACAATAGGATTTTTATGCTACAAAATGGAATTTTAAGGTGTATATTTACTATTTATGGCTTATGTGGCCAGCTAGTTTATGACTTGTGTTTAGAAAGGAGTACCATGTGAAATTATTTTACACTATAATAGGGGGATTTATAGTTTAAGTTAATTATGGTTTATGCACCTTGAAAATTATTGAAACTTACAAAGTTTTTTGAGTTTACATCATAAAATGGTTTTATGTCATTGGTTTTGTGAAGATCATTAGGTTTGCCTCATAAATGTGGTATTTTCACTGTAAATTTGAAGACAACCAATTTGTTTATAAGTATTATTTCATACAATTTTCTTCTCTTTAAGAAATTCCCATATTGGTATTGGGAGAAACCTAGGTGACCTTGGGTGGCCTTCTAGCCCATCTTCCCTTGCCTTGATCCTTGTGTTTTGGTGGTTGAGTTTTGGAAATCTGAGGTGATTTATCCACTGTTTTTTCATTTTTCACTTAATCTATTCCTCATAGAATCACTATAGTGGAGTTTTTTATATGACTATGTATTGGTATATGTTTTTTATAACTATATTTTTTGATTCAGGTTTATCCAGGGCTTCCGTGTGCAATTTTGGTTTCCATGCCATTTATTCTTTACCTCACGGTGGGTAGTGGATCGAAAAAGATTCTTTGAGGTAGGGGATCCTAGTTCTCACCCTTTTTTACATGCTATGTATAGAATCTACCTAATTTTTATTCCCTTTGGGTTGGTAGTAAGGGTTAGTGTAATGAGGTAATAAATTGGTATAACTAAAATTTATGGGTAAGGTGTGATTTTTTTGATTTATTGCTTTGATGATACTATTGATGAGATTGTGAATTTCTATTTCCACTTCTAAAAATAATAGTTTTTGGGAGACTTTTTTGCATTGTAGATGATATTCCATGAGACCCTTATTGTGTTTCTATGTGATCACACCCTAAATAAAAGGTTAAATATTGTATATACAGCTAATGAATTGGTTCCCCATATAAATATGGTTTGATTGACAAGACCTATACTAAATAAAAAATAATGAAATTAAATCCATTGAATAATTTGTGGAAGTCAAGATGTGTTATTATTATGTGTAGTTTCTTTTCTCTATCACATTGTGTGTTGTGGACTATCATGTAGCGATGGAGGTGCTGGTTGGGATGTGTAGTGCATGGGGATGTGATGTGGTGGTTGGTTGGCATAGATGGGATGTGGGAAGTTGTGCGATATGGTGGTGATCATATGAGGTCATTATGTGTGGTGGTGGTGTGTTGTGGTGATTTGTTGTTGTTGTGTGTATATGTTGTGTTGTGACATGTGATTGGGATGTGTTATGTGTGGTTTCTATGTTGATATGGTTTGGATAGTGTAGCGTGATGACAACGGTTGAGGTGAGATGTCCGAGTTTGTTTTGTGGTGGTTGTTTCAGTTTCTTAGTTATCAATGGAAGAAATTATAATGCGGTAAACAAATATGAATGGGGTTGGAACTTATTGTGTGGAAAATGGATAAAAAAATTGAATAAATGAATGAATTATGTTATGTGAAATAAAATGGATAAATTAAGGAAGGTGGTGAAACCTTAAACTAGAAATGGGGTCATGTGCCTTGTGTAGTGGTGGTGTGATGTGTTTCATATTGTGGTGGAAATGGTTGTGATGGTTGAGGTGCGGTACGGTGGTGGTGGCAAGGTGTTTTCTAGTGTAGTTAATGTGATCCCATAAGTTGGGAGTTTTGATATATATATATATATCATGTTTTTTATGTTATTTCTGTATGCACCCACCCGGGTTGGATGACCTTACCAACACTCATAGGTGGGGTATGTAGGGATGCTTACCAACCAACATCAGATGTTTTTTTTTGTGAGATTTGATATTTATAGAAGGTATGTGAGATAAAGACATTTGATATTGGGGCATGAGAGTGGGAAATCAGTTGGGAAGAAGTAGTGGGGAATATTTGTTTTATTCATGAATATTATTTTACAATAATGGGTTCATGATTTCATGAGTGTGTCATGGTAAGGCTAGCTTTGGTTAGTTGACCTATTTAGGATCTTATCGGTTCTAGTGTTTGTTCACCAGTACATTAACAAGTTTTTTTCACATGTGCACTTGATTCCTTGGGTATGATCCTAATGAGTATACATGTATGATTAACCTAGATATATATAAACTTATTATTTTTTATTTCCATGAGGACTTTAGGGATTGAGATGGTCATTACTAACTTGGTTTGGATCTGTTATAGATTCACTATTATATGACTTGTGTTTTGGTACTATACATGGATACTTCTATTTGTATTGGTTTAATTTATTCATGAATTTTGGTATGGTTTTGGGTTTACTTTTATATTATATGCTATATTTTATTGTAATTTATTTGTCCTTTCCCTGATGTTATTTTATTATAGAGGGTAATTCCTCCCATATGTGATATTTTTATACCCTAGGTACTTGTCTCCAAACCAAAGCCTACTGTAGGCGAGACTCAAGGGGCATTGTATCTTTTCCTTCAATTCCAACCTTGGATGAATGTCATTGGATTGATGGGGTCATGAAAGTGTAGTATGAATGTTTTTAGTTGAGGGATATGTTGGATTTTGGGGTTTGGATTTTGGGATTTTAGGACCCCTCATGATCCAATACACAACCACTAAGCTTATTGATCAATTGGTGAGGTTGAATTATTTATAGGGTAGATATCTATCAAATGTATATGCATAATTATATATTATATTCATGTTGATTTGGGTGATCTTGGGAAAGTTAAAATGAATTAATTAAATAAGATTTGATAAAAATTCCATGCCACTGAGCATAGGATGTTCACCTTTATTTTAAAGAATGGATCTTGTTAATCATCAATGAGTATATCTTGAGGTTGAAGTTCAATAATGTGATATGATTGATCATTATAGGATTGATCCAACATGGGAGGATGAGGCCTGAAAGAGATATTTTCATGCCTTTAAGTGGAATAGTTTGGGAATGTCTGAGTGGATCATTTTGGATGTGGAGAAAGAGCACTGGTTGGAGGAGTACAAGATCACTTTTGGTTTGATTTGAGATAAGGATGAGTTCTAGGTATTTTTGGATGTTAGATAGTTATAGGGAGTTGTGCATTAATGGTGGATGTGGTTTATTGGTGACCGTATGGAGGAAGATTTATTTTGGTATGTCTTTCAAGAGTTTTATTTAAAATTCCAATCATTGACAATGAGGGAATCAAAGAGGAAAGAGATTATCTCTCTTCAACATAGGATCCTGAGTATGTGGAAGATTGAGATCTAGTTCAAGGAAATATTTCACCTTCCCATAGATGTTTTTATATTCAAGGATATTAGAACATAGTGTTTGGAGGAAGATTTGTACCCCATAATCAGGTACACAGTCACCTCATTTACACTATATATATATTTTTTGAGGTGACGAAGAAAGTATAGGTCCTAAAAAGGATTATTTCTCTTGGATTTGAGCCTCGAGAGAGTGGAAAGAAGGTAATATAGAAGAGTAGGGCCTCAAAGAGTGGGTATTGGGTGTTCAAACAATTAGGGTCTTATCCAGTAGGGAGTCAAATGTGGTGGATCTTTTCCCATCCTTCAAGGGAAGGTGAATTCTTTTCATATATCAAAGGCATTTTATTTTCATTACTTTTCTATAGATTTTATGAGAACCACCATAATTTCTATTTGTAAACTCAGGGATTCCAGTATTAGGTGGGTGTTCAGGCCCATTTTCGGTAACAGAAATAGTTGCCTCTGAGGCAGTTTTATTAATAAGGATTGCTGACAATTATTACACAGCCGAGGGATGGTGGTGTTGGAATGGGTAGCCTCATAATGGACCTCTTTCACTAGGAAGTAGTACAAATCATGGTTTTAGAGACCTAAATCATATAGGTAGAGTATCAGGGTATGTTTTGGTTCATGTGTTGGAGGCAGAAGCGCTAGGAGAGTCGGGAGTTGTTCAATTTATGATTATTTTATCATCTACCCTTGTGTGTGATTTTTTTTATTCAAGAGAATAATAATCTTTTGTTCCCCTACTTTATTCTATTCTTTGGGACTATACATAGAGAGAATTTTAATTCAGTTGGTGTTATAAATGCCTGTTGGAGGTCATGCTTCATTGTTTGATGTGTGTCTAGGATGTTGGGTGGTGATGGGGCAACACTAGTTAGTGGGGGACTTCTTCTTATTATAGATATAGTTATATGATATTATAATTAGCCTAGATTGGATGTTTTTCATGTATACAGTGATTGAAAATTTCCAATGGATAGTTTTTTTCATGTGGATGGATAGCTAGTGGTTTTCATTAGTGAGTGAGGTTATCAAATGGGTAGTAGACAAGAGGATCCTATTTTGTCTCATTTGGATGAGCTATCAATGGATTATTAGGTGGTGGATGTTACAAGAGTTATATAGGAGTGCCTAGATGTTTCCCTAGATGAGGTTGTGGAACAACCCCCTCAATGAAATGTCAATCTTGGGATAGAGTTACAATCAGTCGGCTCTCTAATTTTGATGGTTCCCTATAGAATGAAACCCACTGAGTTTCATGAGTTGAGGTGATAGGTGGAATTACTAATGTATAGGGGTTTAATTTGAACCAGTGTGCCTCCTTGGGGTGCTCCAATGTGTTTCTCCAAGAAGGAGGATGATATGATACGATTTCTAGTAGACTATCGAAGGTTGAATCAGGTGACAATCAAGAACCGTTACCCCCTTCTATGGAACAATGATATTTTCAACTAGTTGAGAGGATCCAGTTGGGTTTTTAAGATGGTATTATGGTTTTTATATAACACAATTCATGGTGAAGGATGAGGATATCCAAAATACTGTCTTCAAGTGTAGGTATGGTCACTTTGAGTTAGGGTTCATGTCTTTTGGCATTACGAATGAACCAGACGTGTTCATGGGACTTGGGAAATCCATGTTCTATGAATTCATACATCATTTTTTCATCATATTGATTTATGATACCTTGATCTACTGGAGATCATAAGAGGAGAATATTGAGCATCTCAAAGCTATTTTGTAGGTCATTTAATGCTACCATCTCAACCAAAAGTTGTCTAAGTGCATGTTTTGGATGCGTGTGGTGTTTTTCCTTGGACATGTGGTGTACCAGTAGAGTGTGGAAGTGGAACCATCCAAGATTGAGGTATATTTTTCTTAGGCATCACCCAAGATTGTGGTAGAGGTTCACAGTTTTCTTAGTCTTGCACACTTTTATCGGATGTTTGAACATGATTTCTCTCAACTTTTAGCCCCAATAATAACATTGACCAAGAATAAATGATCTATGGTGTAGATTGAATAGTTCCATCCAAAATTTTGTTACTTGAAAGAGAATTTCTTCAATGCTCCAGTACTTTAATTGCACGGGGAGGGTGTTTTGTGTGAGGTTTATGGTGACGTGTCCCATAGGGTTTTGGGATGTATGTTGATAAAACAGAGTGATGTGATATATATTTTGGTCTATGTTGTTATATCCCCATGATCCTAATTATTCTATCCATTATCCAGAGACTGTGGTAGTTTTTTTTTCACTAATGTTGTGGTGGAATTACCTCGCCAGACATCATTTTGTGGTTTTCAAAGACCATAAAAACCTGAAATATGTTTTCACTTAGTGATATATGAATCTATGCTAGTATATTTTGATGGTGTTTCTTTATGTTTACAATTTTGAAATATCTTACACCCTAGGAGAGGAGAATTTTGTCGCTAATGCATTGAGTCATAAGTCCCAAGGGGATGTGGATCGAGAGTCTATGGATGTTTAGTGAGGGGTGGAAGATATTTTAGGGATGGATCTTGACAATGAAGAGAGAAGTGTTGGAGGTTTTCTTTATAAGATGAATATGGATTCATCCTTGATGCATTAGGCAGAGGAGTATAATTGGGGAGACTCAGTGATAGAGGTGATGTGTGACCAATGATGCTTCGAAGGGATGGTTTGAGGATGGTTGGAACTGGGTGTTATTTTAGGTGAGGTTGTTAATTACACAAATGATGAGAAATGGATCTCTCCATGTGTTTACTAGCATAAATTTAGTGGTTCATATTGGTGTTAAAATTATGTATCCTGGACTTAGGGGACATATTTTGTCGTCGGGGATGAAATGGTTAGTGGTAGAGTTTTTGTAAAGGTGTCTAATTTATTAGCATGTGGACATTGAGAACTATGTTCCTATAGGTATTTATCAATCCTTAGATTTCTCCAAGTGAAAGTATGAGGAAAAATAAATGGATTTATTCATCAGGTTACCCTGAGATCAGGGAGTTTGTGATGTAGTTTAGGTGAAATGGACTACTTGATGAAGTCAGCTCACTTTCTAGTGATCTGTTAGTCGAGTAACATAAATGTTTTGGTGAGGCGGTATGTGGATGATGTGGTTAGAGTTAATGGGTTAAAGATGGCTATTATCCCTGATTGGGATCCTCATTTTACCATGTGGGAATGGAATGGATTACAACAAGATTTTGTCTCCTAATTGTTCCTTAACACTGCTTCCCACCCTTAGGCAGATAGCCAGCTAGAGAAGACCATCTAGACACTGGATGATATGTTGTGGGATTACGTCTTGGACTTTGGTGGATTAGGGGTAAGACAACTATCTTTAGTCAAAATCTCATACAACAATAACAGTCACTTTTCCATTGGCATGGTTCTATTTGTTGAATTTTATGGGCAGTTGTATCATTCTCCATTATTCTATACAGAGGTTGGGGATTCAATTGTTCCTAGTCCTGATGTGGTGAAGATCATGATCAAGAAGATCCAATTTTTCTGAGAGAGTATAAGGCCTATTCTGATCATAGTTATAGGACCTATGAGTTTTTGGTTGGAGACCATGTGATCTTGAGATTCTCCCCTTGATGTGGGAAGTAGAGGTTTGGTAGGGGAAGTGTGTTTTCTCCCTAGTCCATTGGCCCCTTTGAGGTGTTGGGGTGATTTGTCACGGTCATGTGTCAGTTGGTTATTTTAATGTGGCTAGACCAGATCTAAGAAGTATTACATGTGTCTCAACTTCATTACTATCTTCATGATGAATCCCATGTAATTGACTGTGAATAGTTTTATATTTATTATGATGCGAAATTCATGGAGCATCTAGTAGAGATCCATGATTTTCAAGAGAATGTGTTCTATGGATGAACCATTCCCTTGGTTCATGTGTTTTGAAAGCATGGTGGCCTATAGTAGAGTACTTGGGAAGGAGAGACACATATGTGTTCGTAGTAACTGATTTTTTTGAGTTTTACATTGCTTTATTTTTCTTTGAGATGTCATGTTTGGATATTGATATTTTATGAGAAGTTATTTTTCTTTATGTTGTTACGTGTGATAAAGTTTCCAACTTGTGAAGATCAGATGACATGATTCCTAACCAATATGTGTTACAGTACAATGTGGTTAAAATATTATGGTTGAGTCATTGATACCCAAAGTGGATAATATCTTGATATGGAAGATAGAATTATCTAATTTATGTGCTCAGGGAAGTGATGTGTGCTAGTCAAGGTGGTTGTTGGCTTGGCTTATCGAGGGGTTGAGATGGTTGTGTGGAAAAAGTAGTGGATTTTAGTTGGTAAGAAATGTGATGTCTTATACCCAGTTAGAGGAGGTGATGTGGTTGAGCAATGTGTTTTTGGTGATTGTTTCAATTGGGTGTGTTTTGATGTTTGTAGTGTTTAAGGAGTAACAATAACCCTTAGAAATATCTCAATGGGTGGTTGTTCAGACCCCTTTCTATCTTTGAGTTTTTTTTGATTCCCATGTACGAGAACCATTTAAGAGGTATATAATGTAACGGTATGTGCCATTTTGGCACATTAATTTTTTGGTTTTGTGGATAGACAGTGTTTGGAGAAGTCCCTGAAGGGTTCAGTGGAGGTTGAAGTTATAGAAGAACTATATAATGTCTTTTTACACCAGAAAAGAGAATTTTATGGTGTAAGTCTGTAGTCTAGGGCTTATGTGGCCAGTCAGTTTATGTCTTATGTTTGGTGAGGAGTACAGTGTGATATGATTTCACAGAACAAGAGGGGGATTTATGTAGTAAGTTAATTATAGCAGAGGAACCTTGAACATCAACAAAACTTCCATTTTTTTGTATTTTTTTCATAAAATGGTTTTACAGAGTATGTTTTTTAAATCCCATGGATTTTATGCCATAAATGTGGGATTTACTCCATAATTTATCAACTCCTAGGTTATTTATAAGTATTATTTTGGCCAATTTTCCCCTCATTTGTATATTCCTCTCTTGGTGTTGGGAAAACCCAAGGCAACCTTAGGAGACTATCTAGTCTATCTTCCCTTTCCCTGATCCTTGGGTTCTGATGTTAGAGTTTTGGAAATCTGAGGTGAGTTATCCTATCTATTTCTATTGTTTCCCTAGAATTCTAACTCAAAGATTCATTGAGGTGGTACTGTTTTGATCTATTTTTTTGTTGGGTTGTTTTTGTTGTAACCCTTTAGTATGATTCAAGGTGATCTAGGGGTTCTATGTGCGGTTGTTGTTTTTGTACTGTTTCTTGTAACACCCCAAGATTTTATAGTGTGTTATTTCTTTAAAATAATTCAATAACTTTCACTACATGCAACACCAAGTTCAAGCACACCATAACTTACCAAACAAGCCGTTCAAAAGAGGTTATGAATAGTATTAGATAAATTTTAATTTTTATATAATCCTTATAATTTTAGAATCCATATTATGAGTTTCTTAGATATAATGCAAGAACAAATTCATTTTCAGTATTGCACTTTTATCAACTTTAATAGTGAACCCTTTTTAAATACTATATTTTAAACTTTTTGACTAAATGGGGACATCAAAAATTTAAAATGAAACATCCCAAGCTTCTACGGTATGCTTCTCTTTGAATAGTGTGATAGCGTGTGTTGTACGCAACACCGAGTTCTAACACACCGTAACCAATCAAACTAGCCGTTATGAATAGTAATAACTACTTTTTGAAATTATATATATTTTATATTTGAAAATGGACTTCATTTTTGGATTCGGAATATCGAATTTAGCCTAAGGTGAAATTTTGGTACATTTCGGATAACTTTCATATTTTGATGAATAGTGAAAATTACTAAATTTTAATTAAAAACAACTTTTTTAATCAAAATAATTAATAGTGATAAATTATGAATTTGAGTGGTTTTAAAGTATATTTAGAATATATTTTTACCATTTAATATAATGTTGGTCATTGGACATAATTTTACAATTAAACCGAACATAAACAAGTGTCAATCTTTTGATAGTTATTATCTCTTAAAAACACGCTTTTTGTTTTGACAGCGGGAATTAATTTTAAATTAATTTCTGCCACTTCTGTGTTTTGAATTTAGGAAAATGGATTCCATATTTGGAATCAGGATGTTCAAATTGTGTAAATAGTTAACTTTTATTTTTAGACATTTTGAATAATTACTGCGGTAAATATTTTATTTACCATGGTTAAGGGTAAATCCGGTAAATAAGGGTTAAAAAATAATATTATAATAATACTAAATTACCCTAAAACGTGTCGTAACCCTATTGGTTGATAAATGGTCGACCATGGGCATCTTTGGGTCTATTTTGGGACCCCATGGATCCACTTGTAAGTGATAATGACACTTTATTTTAATTAAGTCAAAATGAATACAAAAATGACACAAGCATATATCTTTAGCAAAACAATTGTTACATAGGGTTATATTAGTTGGATTTTAGATTATAAATATTCATTAGAAAGATAAAAATATTTCCTACATAATTATATTTTATTTATAATTTTTAGACATTAAATAATTTATTTTATTTATGACACAGTGATGATGCAGTAATTACTATAATAGTGAAAAATTAAAATAATTGATATTATAAATACCCAAAAAAATATAATATGAAACTTTTAATGAATTAAAATAATTTTCTAGGATAATATGATATATTAGGATTGATTTAATTGACTTTTTTCGAAGTAATCAATCTGTTATGAGTTTCACAAAAATCAACTATTGAATAGTGTCAAAATTGACATAAAAGAGTTCTTAAAACAAATATTATATTATTAATTGATATTAAATTCTTAAAAATCTAAGGTTCGGCCAAGCGACTTATATCAGGATAGGTGCATCATTAATGGACCACTTTGGGGTCGCTTGGATGTATATAGTAAGTTTATTAACCATATTATATAAAAATACAAAGAGACATTGTAAAAGTGAAACTAATTAACTTAGAGTTAATACTTAAAGATAAGGTTAATATAAGTACCCAAACCTGTCTAAATTCTATTGGTTGAGTGGTTTTCGACCTATCCCCACCTTAAAATTTAAATAATCAACTTTGGAGCCATTAGAAACTGAATATTAATTTATTATAAATTAATATTTTTAGCTTTTCCAAAGGTGCCCCTCACCCCTCTTAAAAAAAGACACTCCTCCTTCTCATTTCTTCACACCTTCCAAGCCTTTTGGTTCGGCCAAACTCTGCCCAAATACTCTCCCAACATCCCTCACTACAACCTAGAGGCCTTAGTTTGATCAGAAAGCCAACCTAAGGAGCCCTTTTGATCAAATAAAAAGGAAGAACCCGAAGAAGAGGTAATGATTTCACCACCCTTCTCCAAGTTCATTTCTTCTTCCACTTCTTCTTCCTTTGTTCTTACCATTCTAAAATAATAACTCCAGTATCTCACATATACTGTGATGTTATTATAAATATGGTACAACCATATTCAGTATTCTATCCACCCTTTGAATAAACATGTCACCATACGTGCGTACGTACGGCTTACCGTCTCCACGTCGTGGTGTAATTGTTATTCAATATAATATTATTTGGATGGGTATAATAATGATGTGTAACTCATGTAAATAATAAATATAACATGTTAATGATTCTGTATATATGATATACCATCCATTTATATATTATTTTAATATCAAAAGAATGATATTGTCGCTCGTGCGTACGTACGGACTACCGTCTCCACGAACGCGATGAGATTCATTCTCCATCGTATCCATTCAAGTATAATTATCATTTGATGATTTAAAAATGATGTTTAAGGACTAGATATCATTCTGGATATGAATAAGATAAAACAACCATGGCTTATGTAACAAAACATATAAAAGAAAATGAGTAAGTTAACTCCCGAAACGACGATAATTCTAAGATATTATTAACAAACCAATGTTAAAAGATCATATATGATATCATATTAATATATATGATTCTTGTATAATTTAAAAACAACTATTTCACCATTATACAGGAGGTTAACCTACCCCAACCAAGGAAAAGTACAAGGTAAGGGTTATTTCACAATCTCTTCATTATCCGAGGTTGTTTTTACGTAAAAATCTACTGGGATCTCGTTATCATCCACATCCATGTTTCTTCAAAATTTATTTCAAAACATTTTTACAAGAATATGTGTTAAAGTAATTTATACCCTTGTTTGAATTTTTATAAGAGGTTTATAAAGGAATCTTTTCGTCGTCTTCAAAACAAGGTCCTTTTTAACCTTTTTGACAGAATTGAGGTAAGAATGTTTTTTTAACTTATACGGCGGGTGCGGTTATTTTACGCCGTTATAAAATCTTCAAAGCTTTCCTTACAAGATTATAAAAATATTTTCAAAGAAAATGTTTTATTTTATATGGATCTTAAATGATTTCAAAATAAAAGGAGATATTTCTTTAAAAAGAATTTTGATTTCATCTATGTCAACATCCTTTGATGGATTTTAAGATTATTTGAAGTTGATTTATTATGATACAAAACTTCTATATTGTATTGAAGGTTTTGTGATATGTTTGACTATGGATGTGCTATTTTTATACCATTCATAGTTTATGGTGAAATTATTGACATTTCGTATGCTAGTTTTAATACGAATGTTTATGTTATGTTTAAACCTTTTCATATGGGAATGCATTGGACTTAATAAGTGACGGGTGGAGCCCGCTATAGCTCCTCGATGCATCGGTAGGTCTCATGAGACAAACTAGTGTCTTGGCACAAGGCCTTGACAAAATCTTATTTATAGTCTTGGCACGAGGCCTTGACTATGTGGTTATGATAGTCTGGCATTATGCATTCCAACATTATGAAAGTGGTTATTGATTTTTGCATGTGATTATTCGATTAGTAGAATATCCATGTGAATAAGTAAATGGCATTATTTCATTTTATTTATGCCATACCATGTTGAAAGTTCATGTTTGAAAGGGCTTTTGTTTTAGTTATACATTGCCTTAAAAGTTTATTCTTATTTATGAAAGTTTCCGCTATATTGTTATCCTTACTGGGCATTTGAGCTCACCCCTTTTCTATGTTTTATTTTTCCCAGGATGTGAAGATGTAAGTTATGAATGACCTGCAGGGATATTATGTGGGGATATGAGTGTGGATTATGGAGACATTATGTTATTGTAGTAGTTTTTCATTTTATGATGTAATGTAAAACTTATGAATATATCTAGTGTTTCCAAGGCTACTAAACCAATCGGTCTTTCGATATTTGATCTTTCTTGTGATCATGCCAATGTTACGAAGTAATGCACCGACTCTGGGTAGCTGGGGTCGGGGCGTTACAGTTGGTATCAGAGGAAGTTTAGTACAAACCTTGGAAGCTAGATTTAGATAAACTCTGATTAGAGCACGTAGACCTAAGATGAACTTTGAGGATAAGTATAGAAGAACTTCCTAGAATTTTGGTATTGTAGAGATTTTGTGAGTTTTCCGAGCAATACATCCCTGTCTGGATACGAGCAGGTAGAGGCGGCTCTGGCACAGATGTACCTATGGGTAAAACCCGAAAACACTGCTTTGAGCTAGACTCGAACGGGAACTGGTGCATGACAACGGGCCTTGCTGCACTCTTGGTTACGACACTCCCGGGGGATATGCTTAGGATAACTCTCATTTTCTTTACAAATCATTATGAAGGGTTTACGAGTATATACTTCCTCAAAAAAAACATTTTTATGATTATGGATTATATCCATAAACTATTTAATTTATTTTATGTGTTTTACAAGTTTGGGATTAGGTATTGTTATTCATAAACTAATCTAGTGTATGCCATTGTTTAGAAATGGCGCCCAGTAGAAGGAATGAGAACTCCAGAAATGCACATGATCCAAAGAGAAGGAAGGATCATATCTTTCATGGTCTTAAGCTAGAATTGATAAGAGAAATAGTATCCCATATATTATCATCATATGAAGAAATAATATCATGTGTTGATAAGATAAGTAAAGAGTTTACTGAATCCTATGGCTTTGAAGGGTATCAAGAGAAGAAAAGGATGGAAGAGAGAAAGATGGATAAAGGGAAAAGGGAAAAAAAGAATTTTCCCATATGTGGTAACTGTGGAAAGAAACACCCTGGAACTTGCCTGAAAGGAATGGGAGTTTGTTATAAGTGTGGAGGAAAAGGGCACAAAGTACGTTACTTCAAGGGTAAGAAAATGGTTTTAAATGTACAATGCTTCATTTGCAAGGAGTTTGGACACTATGCGAACCTATGCCCCAGTCATCAGACTATGCCGCAAATGATACTATTGGATAATAATCAAGTTATGATACTACCACAGATGAAGAGGAATGATTAGAGTTCTTATGTTGATTATGTCAATTGAGTGTTGTATCAACAATGTACTTGTTATAATAATTATGGAGTATATAAGGATTGTACTGCAGTACTATTTCATTAAGGACTTGAGATTGTGTGGAACAAAGAAAAGTGACTCAATAGCAGGATAAATTTTTGGAAAATATATGGTTGAGAGAAAGATAAACCATAATATGGTTCTGATACTGAGTTAATGATTTTAGAATAATACATGATTGATTTGGATAAATTATATTGGATATTCTTGACTACATTGGAACTGATTAATGATTTGTATATTCCATCATTGTTGGGGTTTAAAACACTTTTGGATTAATGAAGTATATCCAGCATTCTACATGGAATAAGGGAACATGAATGTAATCAATAAGGAATATGGTAATACATGATGAAGGTATTCATATGCTATTACGGGGTAAAAAGGATCTATATTATGTTTACCTTCCTTATAAATGTTGGACTGTGAGTTTGGACAGAAGTGTTTTGGATAGTTCTAGTTTGGATTATTTTGGATTTCCATAAAAGGACAACCCGGAGGTCGAGCGGCAACCTGTCGCGTCCGGCAAGGCTGCGAGACTTGAACCCGCAACCGAAGGGCAACAAGGGTGTATCACCTACCACTGGCCCACGAGATGTCCTGGATTAAATAATGTAGTTTTTATTAAAAGATCTTGTAGATGAATTATAAATTTGTTTATTTTGGAACCCTATACGAATAGTGTAAATAGAATTTTTTTTACATTCTATTATCTTTTAGAGTGAAAGATGAGTTTGTGGTAGAAATTTGTTAATGGATAAAACTCTAATTATAAAGTAAGTATATCTCCTTATGATCATAGCCAATCTCATAAATAAATTCCTCAACATTAAGAAAAGCAACTTAGAACAAAAATGTTTTCCTAGATGGTACCTTAAATCATCACTAATTTATGGCTTTGGGATTGTTGGCCTTTTCATAGCCATGTTCTCTACCACTCTCCATCAGATAATTGAAGGTTAGATTTTTCTTCCATATCCATATTTTCCTACATGGAACCCTAGTATGTGTTATTTTCGGTAATCTTCATACTTTCGACTATTTATTTTAAAATAGAGTCCTCATTAATTCATTTTTCGATGTGGGATTTCAACTAAGATATTTTGAAACGTCAAAAATGTGTTATCCTAATACCCTATGTTTTGTTGAACCGATGGTATTTCAAATCATCATAGATTGATGAATTTAAGGACCTCAATTATACACTTGTTTGTGATTGATGACCTCAATCACTACCTATAAATATTTACGTTTTTCCTCCGATTATAAGTCTCTAATTGCCACCAATGTTCTCCTAATAGAGATCATAATTTGGTGGTGATCCTTTCATTTCTGTTTTCCTCATATTAAGACTAAATTTTAGTAACCCAATTTCTGATGTGGGTTTTCCCACAAATATATTTTTTATTTTCAACCTTTTATTTTCGAAGAACAATTTCAAATTGCGAGGACGCAATTTATTGAAGGAGGGGAGAATGTAACACCCCAAGATTTTATAGTGTGTTATTTCTTTAAAATAATTCAATAACTTTCACTACATGCAACACCAAGTTCAAGCACACCATAACTTACCAAACAAGCCGTTCAAAAGAGGTTATGAATAGTATTAGATAAATTTTAATGTTTATATAATCCTTATAATTTTAGAATCCATATTATGAGTTTCTTAGATATAATGCAAGAACAAATTCATTTTCAGTATTGCACTTTTATCAACTTTAATAGTGAACCCTTTTTAAATACTATATTTTAAACTTTTTGACTAAATGAGGACATCAAAAATTTAAAATGAAACATCCCAAGCTTCTACGGTACGCTTCTCTTTGAATAATGTGATAGCGTGTGTTGTACGCAACACCGAGTTCTAACACACCGTAACCAATCAAACTAGCCGTTATGAATAGTAATACCTACTTTTTGAAATTATATATATTTTATATTTGAAAATGGACTTCATTTTTGGATTCGGAATATCGAATTTAGCCTAAGGTGAAATTTTGGTACATTTCGGATAACTTTCATATTTTGATGAATAGTGAAAATTACTAAATTTTAATTAAAAACAACTTTTTTAATCAAAATAATTAATAGTGATAAATTATGAATTTGAGTGGTTTTAAAGTATATTTAGAATATATTTTTACCATTTAATATAATGTTGGTCATTGGACATAATTTTACAATTAAACCGAACATAAAGAAGTGTCAATCTTTTGATAGTTATTATCTCTTAAAAACACGCTTTTTGTTTTGACAGCGGGAATTAATTTTAAATTAATTTCTTCCACTTCTGTGTTTTGAATTTAGGAAAATGGATTCCATATTTTGAATCAGGATGTTCAAATTGTGTAAATAGGTAACTTTTATTTTTAGACATTTTGAATAATTACTGCGGTAAATATTTTATATACAATGGTTAAGGGTAAATCCGGTAAATAAGGGTTAAAAAATAATATTATAATAATACTAAATTACCCTAAATCGTCTCTTAACCCTATTGGTTGATAAATGGTCGACCATGGGCATCTTTGGGTCTATTTTGGGACCCCATGGATCCACTTGTAAGTGATAATGACACTTTATTTTAATTAAGTCAAAATGAATACAAAAATGACACAAGCATATATCTTTAGCAAAACAATTGTTACATAGGGTTATATTTGTTGGATTTTAGATTATAAATATTCATTAGAAATATAAAAAGATTTCCTACATAATGATATTTTATTTATAATTTTTAGACATTAAATAATTTATTTTATTTATGACGCAGTGATGATGCAGTAATTACAATAATAGTGAAAAATTAAAATAATTGATATTATAAATACCCAAAAAAATATAATATGAAACTTTTAATGAATTAAACTAATTTTATAGGATAATATGATATATTAGGATTGATTTAATTGACTTTGTTCGAAGTAATCAATCTGTTATGAGTTTCACAAAAATCAACTATTGAATAGTGTCAAAATTGACATAAAAGAGTTCTTAAAACAAATATTATATTATTAATTGATATTAAATTCTTAAAAATCTAAGGTTCGGCCAAGAGACTTATATCAGGATAGGTTCATCATTAATGGACCACTTGGGGGTCACTTGGATGTATATAGTAAGTTTATTAACCATATTATATAAAAATACAAAGAGACATTGTAAAAGTGAAACTAATTAACTTAGAGTTAATACTTAAAGATAAGGTTAATATAAGTACCCAAACCTGTCTAAATTCTATTGGTTGAGTGGTTTTCGACCTATCCCCACCTTAAAATTTAAATAATCAACTTTGGAGCCATTAGAAACTGAATATGAATTTATTATAAATTAATATTTTTAGCTTTTCCAAAGGTGCCCCTCACCCCTCTTATAAAAAGACACTCCTCCTTCTCATTTATTCACACCTTCCAAGCCTTTTGGTTCGGCCAAACTCTGCCCAAATACTCTCCCAACATCCCTCACTAAAACCTAGAGGCCTTATTTTGATCAGAATGCCAACCTAAGGAGCCCTTTTGATCAAATCAAAAGGAAGAACCCGAAGAAGAGGTAATGATTTCACCACCCCTCTCCAAGTTCATTTCTTCTTCCACTTATTCTTCCTTTGTTCTTACCATTCTAAAATAATAACTCCAGTATCTCACATATACTGTGATGTTATTATAAATATGGTACAACCATATTCAGTATTCTATCCACCCTTTGAATAAACATGTCACCATACGTGCGTACGTACGGCTTACCGTCTCCACGTCGTGGTGTAATTGTTATTCAATATAATATTTTTTGGATGGGTATAATAATGATGTGTAACTCATGTAAATAATAAATATAACATGTTAATAATTCTGTATATATGATATACCATCCATTTATATATTATTTTAATATCAAAAGAATGATATTGTCGCTCGTGCGTACGTACGGACTACCGTCTCCACGAACGCGATGAGATTCATTCTCCATCGTATCCATTCAAGTATAATTATCATTTGATGATTTAAAAATTATTTTTAAGGACTAGATATCATTCTGGATATGAATAAGATAAAACAACCATGGCTTATGTAACAAAACATATAAAAGAAAATGAGTAAGTTAACTCCCGAAACGACGATAATTCTAAAATATTATTAACAAACCAATGTGAAAAGATCATATATGATATCATATTAATATATATGATTCTTGTATAATTTAATAACAACTATTTCACCATTATACAGGAGGTTAACCTACCCCAACCAAGGAAAAGTACAAGGTAAGTGTTATTTCACAATCTCTTCATTATCCGAGGTTGTTTTTACGTAAAAATCTACTGGGATCTCGTTATCATCCACATCCATGTTTCTTCAAAATTTATTTCAAAACATTTTTACAAGAATATGTGTTAAAGTCATTTATACCCTTGTTTGACTTTTTATAAGAGGTTTATAAAGTAATCTTTCCGTCGTCTTCAAAACAAGGTCCTTTTTAACCTTTTTGACAGAATTGAGGTAAGAATGTTTTTCTTAACTTATACGGCGGGTGCGGTTATTTTACGCCGTTATAAAATCTTCAAAGCTTTCCTTACAAGCTTATAAGAATATTTTCAAAGAAAATGTTTTATTTTATATGGATCTTAAATGATTTCAAAATAAAAGGAGATATTTCTTTAAAAAGAATTTTAATTTCATCTATGTCAACATCCTTTGATGGATTTTAAGATTATTTGAAGTTGATTTATTATGATACAAAACTTCTATATTGTATTGAAGGTTTTGTGATTTGTTTGACTATGGATGTGCTATTTTTATACCATTCATAGTTTATGGTGAAATTATTGACATTTCGTATGCTAGTTTTAATACGAATGTTTATGTTATGTTTAAACCTTTTCATATGGGAATGCATTGGACTTAATAAGTGACGGGTGGAGCCCGCTATAGCTCCTCGATGCATCGGTAGGTCTCATGAGACAAACTAGTGTCTTGGCACAAGGCCTTGACAAAATCTTATTTGTAGTCTTGGCACGAGGCCTTGACTATGTGGTTATGATAGTCTGGCATTATGCATTCCAACATTATGAAAGTGGTTATTGATTTTTGCATGTGATTATTCGATTAGTAGAATATCCATGTGAATAAGTAAATGGCATTATTTCATTTTATTTATGCCATACCATGTTGAAAGTTCATGTTTGAAAGGGCTTTTGTTTTAGTTATACATTGCCTTAAAAGTTTATTCTTATTTATGAAAGTTTCCGCTATATTGTTATCCTTACTGGGCATTTGAGCTCACCCCTTTTCTATGTTTTATTTTTCCCAGGATGTGAAGATGTAAGTTATGAATGACCCGTAGGGATATTATGTGGGGATATGAGTGTGGATTATGGAGACATTATGTTATTGTAGTAGTTTTTCATTTTATGATGTAATGTAAAACTTATGAATATATCTAGTGTTTCCAAGGCTACTAAACCAATCGGTCTTTCGAGATTTGATCTTTCTTGTGATCATGCCAATGTTACGAAGTAATGCACCGACTCTGGGTAGCTGGGGTCGGGGCGTTACATTTTTTCTTGACCCTGTGGTGCACAGTAGATTGAAAAAGCATCATTGAGGTTGGGGATCCTCGTTATCACCATTTTTACGTGTTATGTGTGGTATCTTCATGATTTTTCTTCCCTTTGTATAGATAGTAAGGGTTTGTGAAATGATATATTAAATTTTCATAATTGAAATTGATGGGTAAGGGGAGATTCAAATTTTTTACTGATTTAATGATAATATTGATGAGATTGTGCATGCGTGTTTCCAATACTAAAAATAACGGTTGATGGAAGCCTTTGTTTCATTGTATATGATATGGCATGAGATCCTTATTGTGTTGTTATGTGATCACACTATAAATAAAATGATGAAAAACTTATACATGGTTAATGAATTGGTTTCCCATGGAAATATGATTTGTGTGATAATACCAATGTTGAAAAAATAAGTAATGAAATTAAATCCCTTAAATAAATTTTGGAAGATGGGATATATTATTGTTGTGTTTAGTTTCTTTTTTATGTTTCCTTGTATATTGTGGATTGTCATGTGGTGCTGGAGGTGACTATCAAGGTTGTGTAGTGCATGGGGCTATAATGTGGTGGTTGTATCACATATATGTGATGTAGGAAGTTGTGTGGTGTGGTAGTGATGTGTAGTGATAAGGTGTGGTGGTGTGTGGTGGTGATATGTGGTTATTGTGTGCAGTGGTTTCACGTTGAGACGTGTTTGGGATGTGTGATCTGTGGTTATTGTGTTAACATGGTTTGGTTAGTGTGGCTCGATGATGACGATTGAGGTGAGATGGGAAAGTTGTTGTGTGTTGGTTGTGTTAGTTTCCCAGTTAACCATGGATTTTTTTTGTAATTTTGTAAATTAATATGAATGGGATGGAACTTGATGTGTGGTAAATGGTTTAAAATAGTTGAATAAATTGATATTTTTTTCTATGTAAAATAAATTTGATAAATGAATTAATGTGGTGAAACCTGAAATTGAAAGTGGGATCATGTCACTTATGTGGTGGGGATGTAGTGTGTTGCATATAGCGGTGGTAGGGGTTTTGATAGATGAGGTGTGGTATAGTGGTGGGGATGCGGTGCGAACTAGTTCAATGGATGTGATCCCATAGGTTTGGTTTTATATGGTATCTATATATCATGTATTTTATATTCTTTCTATACACACCCCACCCATGTTTGATAACTTTAAAAATGCTCCGAGGTTATGGGTTATGGGTTCATTCCCCATCATCTAGGATGATGGTGATGTGGAGGGTTGGATACAACTCTTCCCCACTCTTCATTTAGTAGTAGTGATGATATGGGTTGATGTTGGAGATTACCCATCAGTGTTATCCTAGTTTTCTTCGAGCGAGGTGTAAAGTATTGGTCCAGGTGTCTTCTGGAGAGGGGAGATGTGATGAGGTTGTGATGGGATGTGTAATTTTGTGGGGTTTATTCATGGTTGGAGGAGGTTATGTGGTTTATTTCCTTCATGTTCATGATACCCTAATGCTCTGGTTATGTGATGAGGTGTGATGTGATATGATTAGATGAGATGTGATGTGTGGGCCTATGTGTATGTGGGTGATATGTGATGTGATAATACCTGATGCTAGCACTAGATTCTCGACCTTGTTAGGCTGGGGAAGGTAGGAATGTGTCCCGACGCACATTAGAGGTGTGTTGTGAGATGTGGTACATATAGAATGGATTAGAGTATAAGACGTTTAAGTTGGATGTGAGAGTGAAAAATAAATAGTGAAGAATCATTGGGACACAGTTTTTTTATTCATGATTATTATGTTACTATATTGGGTGCGTGATTTGGTGAGTAGGCTATAGTAAGGTTGGGTTTGGCAAGTTGGTATGTTTAGGTTCTTGTATATTATGTTGTTTTTCATTGGATCATTAGTATTTTGTCTTCAAATGTGAACTTTAGACCTTGGATATGATGCTACTGAGTATACGAGTTTTCTCACCCCACTAATATAAACTACTTTTCCGATTTATAGGGGGAATTTGGGGACTGAGCTAGACATTACTAGCTTAGGTTGGAGTTATTTTTGAGTCACTCCTATAGTACATTTATTTTTTTATTTTAAATGGAGTCATTTGTTTTAATTGGTTTACCTTATTTATGCATTGTGAAATGGTTTTGGTTTCATTTTTATATTATATGCTAGAGTTTCTTGGTGGTTCTTTATACTATCTCTTGATATTGATTTATTATTGAGGTTAATACCTCCCATAGGTGATATTTTTATACCCTCGGTTTGTGTCACCAACTCGGGGCATACTGTAGGCGGGACTCAGGGGTTATTATCTCTCTTACTTCAATGCCTTCCTAGAAGGGGTATCTTTGGAGGGAGGGTGTTATGGCATATTATCATATTCTATATGAATCATTTCATAGCATAGACAACTCCTTCATCCAAAATAGACATCATGTACAAAATATATGGAAATTATTGAATTATTTTAATTACATGGAATGTCCTGGTAGGGTAAATGGTTTATAGGTAACTCATATTTATTTGGCTATGTACTTTAATCTTCTAATATTTTTCATATAACTGGGTACATAATATTCAGTAAAAGTACATGGAATGTAGAATTACATTGGCTAAATGGAAGACAATTTGGATGCACATTGAGTTACTTTACCAGTTATACATGGCGTCTCTAGGAAGTACAATTCAAGCGAGACTATGCAACAACTAATCGTGTACATCCTATATACGTTAAGCCACTATAACCAATATAAATGGTGTGTGAGTGTGTCACATGACATGTGGGTCTAATTTAGTTACTTGGCATGTATGTGGATACATGTCTAGGGTGACTATCCCATGATACATGGTGTGTGACCCAAGATCACATGGTGTGTGATATTTAATTTTTACCTGAAACCCTAAACACAATGGTTTTTGAGTTGCATGATGAGATTTCTAGGATCACATGTCATGTCGAATAAAATAAAACATAGAAAGTTATAATGGGGAAATACACATTGTGTGATTGAGGAATAGACACTATGTAGTCCTGAAATTTTTATACAACCAGATTCTTCAATTCCTTAATGTGAATGTTTCCATTTCCATTATGATTTGAAATAAAATCCATCAAATGTTCTCCGTTGTAGAACTATATGATTTTTAAGGGGACAAAAAATGAATAATAAGGTTTAAGAATTAATGAATGGTGGATGGTAAATAATTCAAACCACCCAAAACCCAAAATATGTTTTCATTCATAAGGGAATATGGGAAAATGAGAAATCAATATGAAACAGTAGGCATAAAATTATCTATCCAAATATCCCAATTCATCTTCATTAAGTATCTTTCATCATCATTCTTCATTATTATTCATCATTCTTCATGTAATAACTCATTGAGAATAATGATGATGATGATGATGATGATGAGAAATTTGATAACAAAGAAAGGAAATATGTTAGTCAATAAAAAATAATTATACTATAATTTAAATATTTTATTAATACTTTAACCACATAGAAAATAATAAACATCAATTAAGGGAATCTATTAATGGTAAATAATAACAAAAGTATTTACAAATGGAATACACAAAAATATCATAGAAATATTTTAATATAAATTATTTTGTCAATTGAAATATTTGGTCCTACAATGATTGATTTAAAGAACTTAAAATCCATGTTACTAACACCTTATTCCATGTGAAATAATTTATCAATTAATCCAACTACCAATTTCAATAATAATTATTATCTAAATAAATTCTCATTTCCAAATTAATTGAATAATTATCAAATATTCAAATTATAATCAAATTTACTCTATGGAATTATTTTTCATTTAAAATTAAGATTATATTAACATAATTATTAGATAATAAAAAATATCCACTATTGATTTTTAATTAAATTCTATTATTTTTATCCCATTATTGAAGGTTTCACATACAGTAGAAGTGCTAGTTGGGCCCATGCCCAACATAGATTTTTTCAGATTCAATGAATAATCCATAATAACATGACAAATAATCATCATGTTAAATTAATTTTCTCGAATAAATTAGACAAATACTCAAGGAACTAGGACAAGAAGATAATTTACATTAAATTTACAATGAATTTAATAACAAGAGTTACCTCAGTCATGAGATTCATTATTCAAAGAAGATGTCGATCATTTGAACCCTAGTTTGATTTTTATTGTTATTGTACTAAGTGTAACCAAAATAGAATTTATTTCTAAGTGATATACATGTTCTCCCTGATCTCTAAACAACACCCCTGGAACTATGGGTGTAAGTGAAAATAATCTAATTATATTTCATTTTTCATATTGATCACAACGGAATTATTCAGTCTAGGTGGATTGTCTCTCTTGTTCACTCTATATTGAGAGGAAGGAGGTGGAGGAATTATATAACCCCCTATATTTCAATATTTAATTCTCCTTTAATTAAATACTAGGTTGAATAGCTTGTTTCCTAAGAAACGCCTAACTAAAATGAGTCACAACATATTAGAATAACATTATTAGGAAAATTATAATAATAATAAAACATCTTGTCAATGTTGACGCTCCTTTCCTTCACAAAGTCTAATGACTAAAAAAAGGAAAATACCTTAGTCCAAAGTGATTCATCCTTTGAAGAAACATCAAAAATCAACAAAGGCATGAAGAAGGATTTCTTCTCACTTAGGTTTCACAAGTTTCATCATGGTCGCGCAAGTATACTTACGCGCCACATAGTGATCGCGCAGGTGACTTGCGCACCCTCTTTGTTTTTTTCCTAGGGTCTTCCCTAGCCTATTAGTACCCCTTGTGGGCCCCCCATTTTGAGGACGGAAAAATTCCAAAACTCAGATTCAAGATCCCAGCGCCCTAGTCTCTTCTGGAAGTCTTCCAAACACTTCTTAGGTAATTTCTTACCTAGAATGGAAGCTCTAAATAGGGGAAACATGGCCTAAGTGTTGAAACTCATCAACACTTGCACGCCTAAGTGGACAGCCCTTAAGGGAAATGGCCACACTTGCGCGCCACCTTATCCCTTTAATATAACTTTCGTGCCACTCTTTTGGAAGCCTTTAAGGATAATACTAAGGGATTGAGCCAAGTATCACCCAAGTATTACCCTAAGGGGTGACTGTCGCGTAAGTACCCATGTGTCGCGCAATTATACTTGTGCAACCAGGACTTGCGCACCCACGCAGGACTTTCACGCTTCTCTCTTTTTAGTTTCCCCTCCTACCTATTCACTTGATTTCTTCAAATCCACCTCTCCTTTTCAAAATTTATCATTCAGAACCCTCTTCAAATCCATTTATGGCATGGTTCCTTTGTTGGCTTCATTATCTGAAAGGAATTCTGTGGAAAATTTCTCAAAACCTAGTGATTTATATATCTTTATGTCACTAATGTTAGATATTTAATTCATTAAACCTCATACTTTAAAGATTAGAGTATCTTTAACCTGGGCCTCCTTCTTAGGAGTAAGTCCCAATCTCAAAATCCCAAATTTGGTCATCCTCTTTAGGAGTAAGCCCCAATTCCACTAGCCTGGGATACCTTTTTAGGAGTAAGCCCCAGTCTCCAAATCCCCTAATCTGGGCCTCCTTTTCAGAAGTAGGTCCCAGTCCTTAATTTTGGTCATCCTTCTCAGGAGTAATCCCCAGCCATAATTCTTTTAATATGGGCATCCTCTTTAGGTGAAAGACCAAAGTTCCCAAAATCCAAAATCCCTTAATCCAGGCTTCCTTTTCAGGAGTAAGCCTAAGTCATAATTCCCTTTAACCTGGGCCTCTTCTTCAGGAGTAATCCACAATCATAATTTCTCTTAAGTAGTCTTAATTTACTTTTGATTTGGGCTTCCTTCTCAGGAGTAAAACCCAATCATAATTCCTCTCTAATTTGGGCATCCTTCTCAGGATTAAGTCCTAAGATAAGTATCCAAATCTCCATAAGGCACATATACCTTTATGGACCTTGTTCCCGGGTTTCTTCCATGAAGTAAATCCTAATCTACATCTATCTGGGAAGTCATACATACATAAGCCCCACATCATTTCTTATAATTGCATATTTCTTGACATAATTGTATGGTTTTACCAATACCTCTTGTTTCTCACACCGAGCATGAATCACGCGAGCTTAGAGTGTAAAAGTAATTATGACATATTTCTTTGAACCATCAATCATGCATAAAACTCATACTTCTTTACTCGAACTACGTGGGTTCTGATTCCTTTTACAAAACAAAGGATACGTAGGTAGACCATCTGCGGGTACGATCCCAACTCTGAAATAATCTATGTCCTCTTGAATGACAATAAACTTCAAGTGCCCCATTGAGTGGCTATAAAACCAGTATGGTTATCATAATGACCAAGAGATTTCTATATAATGTGTCGAAGGATACTAGTGACCATGAATCTTTAACAAATACAGATGATTCTCTATCAATGAAAAACCTCGAATACATATAAATGATTCTATAAATCTCATACATATTAATCATTGATTGTCAGATCTTAAAGAAAGATCATCTTCATGCTTGGTAGTGTAATAAGGATTCACGAACATAACTTAAATATATAAAGAGAGTCCCATATTAGTCAATAATTCCCCCTAAAAAGGTGTGATGAGTCTGACCTCCCTTCCTCTTGACCAATGCAAATTCTTAAGCCTCATTGGTCCACAACTACTGAGCGCCTACCTTTGGAAAGTAGGTCCAAATGGATATAAAATAATTGGATGTTCTCGGTTCTACAAACATACCCATTAGAAACCAATTGGGATGTTTTAACCTTAAATAAACAAGGTCATCCCCAATTATAGAGGAAACAAAAAATGGTGAATCCGACGTGAATCCTTAACCAGGTTAAAATGATGTTTTACTTATTTTGTTGGGCCCCTATTTAAAACTCAATTAGAGGGCCAACAGAACAATCAATAACATATATATTCATCCAAAAGATGTAGTGGCCGAACTTATCTTGATTATGTCTGTTATATCAAAAAGGCACTCTTTTCCAAGATCTTATGCGTTACAGAAATGGCTTCTCTAAAGTTCACGCCTATAAATACCTCTGCTGTGAATGCCTCTACTGCTACTCCTGTTGGATCGTCATCCTCTCTGAGGATGACATCACCTACTCAGCATCTTCAACATTGGGTATCAAATGTGCTGGTTAAAGAATACCATAAAAACGGTACTATTCTGACTTTGGAGGCTTCTACACGAGCCCTCCAAGTCAATAATTCACCCTGGTCGTCCGGACAGTGATGACCAGCGATCAAGAAGCAGGTGGTTCCAATCACGGTTTCCAACCGTTTTGGGTCGTTATCCCCGGAACGCAACAACCATTCCCTCCCATATTCTGAGGAGGTGAATGAGAAGGTCAATAAAGCCCATAATTCAAGGAAATATGAGCCCTTTCCGAGGGATCCCACCAACAATCACTTCCAGACATGTGTGAAATTGTGCCCCCAACATGATGAGGGTGTCATCTCCAGGAATTCAGCTCAGGTTCATCGAACCCGAGTAGACAAGATGAACCCGAGCATGCAAGATGAACCACCAGAGGCGATGACTGTTTAACAGTGAGCAGGTTCTTATCTTTTCCATCTCCAGAGAAGTCCACCAACCTAACTTGGTGGCAAGCAACAAGCGGGTTCACACACCTGTCCATTTTAATTCCGCTGTCCAACAGACTCATCTGGCAGCAACACACCAATCCTTCCAGGCAATTCCAGCGGAGTACTATAGACAGGAAGATACACCTGTTTATAAGTCCTCAGCTAGTCAACAGGCACATCTGACTACATACGATGAAGCCTACCAACCCAATGAATTGACAACTGGTAAACATGCACATACACCTGCTTACACTCATCAATCATGCGAGTAGCCTTGTCTATCAGTATTGAAGGAATATCGTCAACCACGTTCAGTGGAGTGAAATCAGCAGGCACATACACCTGCTAGTATTGATCAATCCTACCAACAATCTCGTTTGGTAGTACCTGGAGAAGTCAATTGGTAATCCCCAATGACAAACATGAGGCAGACTCAACTCTCTGCCCCCACACTTGAGTACTGTTAGAATTCACTGACAGGAAAAGGAAGATAGGAGAAGGAACACACACCTACTCCAAGTACGGAATAGAGGTATATCCTCGTTCCAACAGCTGAAGTCACCAAGAATATTCTATCAATGGTGAAAGAGTAGAAGCAAATCCCTGCTCTTATTCTGGATTCCTGCCAAAGTATTATTATAGCTTCAATAGCATCACAGGAAATAAATGCAAATATATCCCTACCAGTGGAGTGACACATCAATATGTCACTCCGGAATAGACACACACCTCTGATCCAGTCCAAGAGGGTTATGGGGCATACTCCCCAATATCATACTGACAACCAAGTCAGGCACATACACCTGATTTGAGTGGAGATAATCATCCTAACCTGATCATGTCTCCTGAGCAGGCACATACACCTGCCCATAATGAACACTTTCGTCAACAAGTGGTTCCTAAAGGGAGTAAGAAGGTGTCTAAGAAGAAGAACTTCCCAACACAGTCAAGAAATCAAGGGCCAATCTCTAACAAGGGCTTGCTTGATGCTAGAGTTCTTGATGCACTCAGAAAATTATTTTTTGTAACTCAAGATTCTACTCTCTTAGTTCCCAATAGTGGGAAAATTAATTCCAAAGGTCTGCATTAGACACTTCCTCATGAAGTCTTTCTTCATGACCGTTCGGTCGATCTAGAAGTATCATCTTCAGATGAGAGCCACAACAACCCTATGTGTGGCTAGAAGACCAAGGAGAAAAATGTTTCATCTTTTTCTGTAACCCACCATGGTGGTCCTCCTCCTGATGATGAATTTAGCGGCGAAAGTCCTCTCCTCAGTAGTAATTCACATTTCCTAGAAAATTCTCCAATGGGAAATGTAGTGACGATAAATCCCTCTTATCTTGAGGTACTTGAAAATATGAATCCAGTAATGTCTGATGCTTTACCAATAGCAGGTGAAATACTTTCTCAATCAGAAGATAGCACGGGGTGTAGGTCATTCTACGAACCACCCCTGAGTCATGCATCTTATAGTTTGATAAGTGAATTCTCTCCCAATCATGTTGAATCTGATGATGAAACAAAGAAGCATCATATTTGGTCTAAACATGTAGAATAATCTTTATCAAATGATAAGGAGGAATTAATGAATATTAGAAAACAATTATCAAAAGGTGAAGTGCCAGTTATGTTTTGGGCTTTGGCTAACTCTTAGTATGACATTCCAGAGATGTTGATGGAAGATGGAATTCATGATATTCATCTCAACATATGGAAAACTATTTGTCAGTTGAAAAAGAAAATATTATCATATGATGAATATTAAAATCATTTCAAGATAATAGATGGGTTACAATGCCAAATTGACTCGGCATCACTCTCAGTTTCTCGATATCCGAAGGCTGAAAAGTAGCAGAGAGACCTTCAGCGTTCATGCCTTGGCGCACTAAGAAGATTGCGCCAGTTAATTGCCAATGTCCCTTCTGGTATTCATATCAGGGGATGAGGTGTTCATGAAGCACTGCATTTCATTGTACACTCCAGTCAACAAAGCCCGCCGAAAGTGGTCTCATGCAATGTTATTGCCCACGGCTGACCACAACCAATGGGTTTTGTTTGTAATCAAAGGCTTTCTCAAGAACATGCCTTAACTAGTTCTTCTCAAAATCAGGAATACAGAGAAAAAGTTGTTGAATTAGTTTTTCATCAGGAAAATGAGAACATCGAACATGCTTCTCGTTCAGAGCGTGCACATTATCAAGTGACAAAAGTGTCAGAAATCATCTAACGGTCTTTTGAGCTTGGTGATAAGAGTGGATACAGGTTAATTCATCCATCCAATTTCCAGACTAAAGTATGTAAGATCAAGAGAGCTTTTGAGAAGGTCTCATATATAGAAACTCAATAACCACCCTAGCTTTCCAGACTAGGGAATCTTTTAACCCCACCCTCAGAATCAACAAATAGGGTTCGAGGAGTTGAGCAGGAACAACAGGAACAACCCCAGTCCACCAGACTGGGGACTTTTTCAAATCCTAAATATCTTCCTCAAAGAAATTCAATCTTATCTTGATTAGGGAAGAATCCCTAAGAGGAACAAAGAACCAAATTATCAGGAGATCCCTTCCAAATTACAGTTCATCAAGAAGTTCCTGAGGGATCAAATCAGCAAAAGGAAGTGTCTCAACAAGGACATGGAAGAAGAAAATATCACAGAAATGCCGATAAAAGAGATGACATGCGTTATGCATCAATTAATTTCATTAATTCCATTGTTGCTGATCCCCCAAATATGGCTCACTCAGAGGGATCAGATGAGAAAGATCCTGCTCAAGAGGTTGTACGCACAGACACAAATGAAGAAGGTGTACGTACATGAAATCAAAGGATTACCCAAAATCTGGGTATTCCTTCAAATAACCAACTTCCCCTTCTCCAAATGACGTCCAACAAAGGAAAAGGGAAGAATCAGGTTACATAACCTTACTTCGGAGAAGGCCAATCACTCTCACTAGAGAAAATATTCGCACAACAAGAGGAAGATATGAAGGAATTAATGAGGTTGAATGAAGAAATACTTCAATGTAGTCTTCCTCCTATGTGTGCTGGAGTCAGTCAGCCAAGGGAATTTGTTGCAGCTACTGATATGGATCAAGTGTGTTCTCCTTTAACAGTACACCCTCAGAGTTATAATCCTATGGGTTATACGCATTAACAACCAGCAATACTACCATATGTGGTAGTCCCAGTTGCCACACATATCCAAGCTCCAATTATTGCACCTGCATAGATCCAAGCTCAACCAGATGTTTCTCAAAAGTTAATGACTACCATTGAGTCATTAACAGCTCGGTTTGAAGCTATGGAAGGAAAGCATGCACCAGTTCAACTAGAGAAGAGAGCGTACCCTGAATGGGTAGATGCAATTCCTCATCCATCAGATTTTTCAAGTACCACATTCCCAATATTTAATGGTTCAGGAGACCCAGAGAAACACTTAACACATCTTGTTTCTCGTTGTGATCCTATGATGGGAACCCCTCAGCAATAGGAAGTAGTTAAGCTCATGTGTTTTGTACAGTCATTCCAAGGACCTACTTTTTTCTGGTATACAAGTTTGTTATCCTGGTTAATTACCGGATGGGAGGATCTTTGTAAAAAATTCCTTCTTCAATTCAACTCAACATTGCCAAAGAAAATAGTTTTTAATATTACAAATTGCAAGAAAAGGGAGAATGAAAGGGTTTTAGATTTCATTGCTTGCCGGAAGGGATTAACATATTCCCTAAGCTTAGCATTCCCTCAAGAAGATTTTTTTCCAATTTGTGTTGAAAATCTGCATGATGAATTATACACGTTTTTGATCCCTGTGAAATACACAGGAGGGTTCTGATACCTTACTTCAATCGCTCAACAGATTGAAGACTCTATTATAAAGAATAAGGATAAAACTCTTGTAATTCCATCAGTTCCAGGAAGGAGAATTGGTAATGCAGAGAATGCTACATTTATGCATAAACAAGCACCTGTGCCTGCTTCTACTTCATGATCTTCTTCTTCTTGAAGGGCTCCACATCTTGAGCATCAACAACAGAGGCCGTTTTGTCAAGATGATCAAAGAGATCAAAGACGGAAACCGTTTAATGATCTGAAGAGTAAAATTTACTCTTTTTGAAATGAACAAGTTCTTGGTTACTTCATTTCGGTTCTGGAAAATAATTTGGTTCAATTGCCACGGCCCAAGACGCTAAACAAGGAAGGAGATGAACACCGTCCCAATTATTTCCCATTTCATCAGATGTTGGGGCATCCAATTTAGGAGTGTTTTTTCTTCAAAGACCTCCTGCAAAAAATTGTGGATTCGGGACAAGTCAAATTGAAAGGTTCTTTAGCTCAGGTAGCATGTGTTACTACTACAAATCCAGAGGAAGAAGGTGAGTGGCAAGAAGTCAAGAAAAAAAATGCACAAAAATATGATGATTGGATGGTCAAAAAAATGATCAACCGAAATCATGACATTTTGAAAACGCAATTGAAGAAACCAATTGTGTCTTCTGATATGAATTCCACAGCAAATCCCCCTTCATCAGAGCGAATGTCCTCAAAGAAACAACATAATTCAAAGAAAGAAGAGCACTCAAAAGAAGATGAGATCGTGTCAAAGCCCAAATTGTCTTTGAATATGGTAGATTTTATGCCATCTACTTCAAATCCATAGGCACCATCCCACCAAATGACACAACCTAAATTGGCTAATCAGATAGAGTCTTCATCAGATGAAGATTTGATCTTTGGTTCTGTTAAAATGATTCATTTAACAGATCTTTATACCAGTCGCAGATTCAATTTTGATGAGCCTGAATTCCCTGTATCAAACAGAGGAATTAGAGGGAGTTCCAGAGTCTGGGATACAAAGGAAGTCATGGATATCCCAGAAGCCACTATTCCAATTCTACCCCTACTAAAACTGTGTATACAGCAGAAAATCATGGAAGATCCCTTCAACGGGCTCAACAAGAACAAGAAAATTCTTCCTCCAATAGCAGACTCAGTCCTGTCAGAGTTATTATTGAGGATCGGTTAGAGATTCCACCTTCTTCCTCTCAGCAAGTAAATAGACCTATTCGGTCTAATATTCCAAAGTCAGGAGTATTTCCAACTCCTACCCAGGTACAAGATGCATCTACATTAAAAGCATCCACTTCTAAGGTACCTACAAAACCACATGTTCCTATTGGGAAATGCAGACCTTTGGATCCAAATTATGATGTATTAAAACATTTTTCCCAAGTACCGTCCAAGTTATCAATTTTGGATGCCTTAAATTTATCAAAGTATATTTGGGAGGTACTCATAGAGACTTTGTCAAGTCCTCATGAATTAGAAACCGAAATTGCTGCAGCTGAAGTCTACCATGTAGAGAATAATCCTGCAGAGTGCCATGCAGTGATATCTTTCACAGATGAAGATGAAGATGATGTCATGCATGGACATATTAGACCTTTATACTTATCTCGCACGGTCAATGGTGTAGACGTCCTAAGATCTTTCATTGATAATTATTTAAGAGTCAACCTCATCCCCATTCGTACACTTCGTCGATTTGGCCTCACAGAATTTTATTTATCTCCTTCTACTCTGATGTTGCAAGGATATGATAAAAATGAACAATAACCACTAGGAGAGATTACACTCAAAACTCAGTTTGGAGACCTTGTATCCAATTCAGATTTCATGGTTATTGATCATGATACAGCCTTTAATGTCTTTCTTGGAAGACCCTGGCTACATCAACATGCAGCTATCGCTTCATCATACCATCAATGTCTCAAATATTGTTTCGATGGTCAAATTGGGACATTGTATGGTGATAAATACCCCTTCAAAACATGTGAATCTCAATATATTGAGGAAGAATTCTATCTCATGAAGGGTAAGGAGAAATCCATAGCAAGGGAGTTTACCAAGGTTAATGCTCTATTTGGTTTAGAAAAGATTTTAGTAAATCCATTTACACATGTGAGTGCAGATTATGTGTTTCCTATTAGTCAAATTGACATGATAGACCCAAATCAAAATACTCTTATGGAAACGTCCATAATGTCAATTACGACAACTAAGCCAGATAGTATGGGAGAAATTGGTGATTCACCAAACAATGATGAAAGCTCAAATGGGGATGTATTCGTTTCATCTGCTGAAATCCAGCAAGTCTATACTTCACCAACCAGGCCAGAAGAAGTTATAGCAATGTCATAGGTTAATGATGATGTCGATTCTCAATCCATCATCTCCTCTTTATTACCCAAGGAAGACCCTTCATCATCAATTGGGTCTGAAATGGAATCTTCTTCTTCAAGATGTTCAAATTTTAACATCTCTTCTGATCATGGAAATTCTACTTCATCACCTACTATGAAAGTGGAAATAGAAGAAATAACACATTTTAAAGAAGAAGAGGAAGATCTCAGGGATGCTCCTCTAGCATTGGAAGTGGGTATCTCTACCGCCGTGGATGAACTCAGAGAAATAAATCTGGGTACAAAATAAGATCCACACCCACTTTAATTAGTGTGTCCATGAATCATGAAGAGCAAGAGATGTATATTTCATTTTTAAAGAAAAATCGAGATATATTTTCTTGGAACTACACAAAGATTCCAGGGCTTGATCCTGATGTTGCTACTCATCGTTTGGGTTTTCCAGAAGAACATAGAGGATTTAAGCAAGCCACAAGAAGAACACACCCAACCTATGCTTCCAAAATTTAAGTTGAAGTGGATAATATTAACAAAGATAAATTTTTTCAGAGAAGTTAAATATCCCAGGTGGTTGGATAATATTGTCCCTATGAAAAAGAATAATGAACAAATTAGAGTTTACATTGATTTTAGCGATCTTAATCAGCATTGTCCTAAGGATTATTTTCCAGTTCCGATCACAGAACTCTTAATTGATGCAAAAACTACCTATGAATCACATTCCTTCATGGATGGATTTTCAGGATATAATCAAATCCTAATGTCTCCAGAAGATGGGGAATCTACAGCCTTCAGATCTCCTCAGGGTGTGTTTTTCTATCAGGTAATGCCCTTTGGCCTGAAGAATGCAGGCGCAACATATCAGCGTGCCATGCATTGTATCTTCAAACCGTTTTTAGGGAAGTTTTTTGAATGTTATGTGGACGATTTGGTGGTTAAATCCATGAAACGTTATAATCACTTTTCTGATTTAGAAGTCATATTGCACAAACTTCGACAATATAATTTGAAGATGAACCACATAAAATGTCCTTTTGGGGTAACCTCAGGAAAATTTCTTGGATTTGTTGTACACCACCGTGGTATTGAAGTCGATCCTGAGATGACAAAGTCAATCCTTGGTATGTCACCTCCTCATAATTTGAAATAATTGAGAGGACTTCAAGGAAACTTAGCCTATATTCGGTGTTTCATTGCCAATTTAGCACGCAAAAGTTTACCCTTCACCAAATTGATGAATAAGGGAGTCACTTACCAGTCAAATAAAGAATTTCAAGATGCATTCAATATTCTCAACAAATATCTCTTAAGTACACCAGTATTAATTCCACCTGTTGAAGGAAGACCATTGATTCTTTATGTGATGGCTTTAGAGCGATCATTGGGTATCTTTCTTGCTCAGAAGAATGATGCTGGGAATGAAAACAACCTCTACTATCTCAGCCGGACTATGCTTGAAGAAGAAACCCGATATTCAAATATTGAGAAGTGCTACCTAGCATTAATATTTGATGTTCAGAAGTTGAGACACTACCTGCAACATCACGAGGTCCATTTGGTATCCTGTAATAACCTTCTCAAATTCATCCTTAGTCGTCCAATGCTTACAAGACGTCTGGCAAGGTGGGCAATTATTTTGCAGCAATTTGATATTTAGTATATGCCTCAAAAGGAAATAAAGGTCCAAGATCTAGCTGATTTCCTTGCTGAACATCCTTCAGTAGAAGATACATCTTCAGATATTGAACTTCCTGATGAGGAAGTCTTTTCTATTCAAGATATTCTTCAAACATGGGAAATGTACTTTTATGGTGCTTCTAGAAGTCTAATAGGGAAGAAAATGGAATATATTAAGTTCAAAAAAGTTGGGTTAGGAATTTTACTCATCTCCCTGGAAAAGGAAGTGCTACCTTATTCCTTCTCATTGGAGGGAGGCGGTACAAATAATGAAGCAGAATTTCAAGCTCTCATCGCAGGATTAGTGTTGGCGCTTCAGGCACAAGTGAATCACTTAATGGTGAATGGTGATTCCGACCTAGTAATCAAACAAGTCAATGGGGATTATTCCATTAGAAAAGATGAGTTAATCCCTTTATATGATTATGTCAGAGAGTTAATGGAAGAATTTCCTTCGGAACCGACATTTTATTATGTCCTGAGATCACAAAATGATCAAGATGATGCAATGGATAATATTGCCACAGCTCTGGAAGATCCAAATCGGGACGAGACATCCATCAGTATTTCCCACCGTTGTACAATTTTACCTTATGTTCAAACTAGAACAGAGGAAATCAATGAAATTAGTCCCATTCCTAAACCATGTGGTCATACTATAGGATGGATGACACCTATCAAGGAATACCTTCAAAATGGAACACTTCCACCTAATAGAGCCGGGAAAGAACAAATTTGGCAACGTGCGGTCGATTTTACTCTTTATGATATCCCGAACCGCCTAGATAAAATTATCTATAAAAGAGTTTTTGATGGATTTCTCTTCAGATGCATTGATGGTGAAGAGACAATGGGTGGCATGAAGGAAGTGCATGCAGGCGTCTGTGGTGCCCACCAATCTGGACATAGACTATCTGAACAAATTCGAAGGCTTGGATACTTTTGGCCTTCAATGATACAAGATTGTGTTGATTTCACAAAGAAGTGTCATTATTTCCAAGTACATTCCAACTTCATTCATCAACCCCCAGAATTGCTTCATACAGCTAAATACTCATGGGCATTTTCCACATGGGGAATGGATGTAGTAGGACCTTATCCTTCGGCTACAACCCAACAGTTTAAGTACATTATTACTGCTACTGACTTATTTTCCAAATGGGATGAGGCAATACCTCTCAAAGAAGTTAGTTCTAAAATCATTGTTAGCTTCATCAAATCTATCATCATTACCAGATTTGGTGTCCCTCATACCATATTGACGGACAATGGCACCAACTTCTATTCATCCGAGGTGAGGAAGTTGTATCAAGAATACAACATCAAATCCAATCATTCATCTCAGTATCATGTAGCGGCCAATGGACAGATAGAAGCATTCAACAAGACTCTTTCAAATATACTACAAAGGATGGTGGATAAAGATCAGAAATCATGGCCTGATAAACTCTTTCATGCTTTATGGGCTTATCAGACCACCACTCACACTGCAACGCAGTCAAATCCATATTCATTGGTATATGGAACAGAAGCAGTATTTCCCATTGAGGTTCAATTACCCTCGCTTAGAGTATCCATTTTTGATCAGTCATCTATAGATGAACAATCTCAAAAGCGATCGAATGAATTGGAACAGTTAGATGAGAAAAGATTGTGCACCCTGCACCACTTGGAAGTCTATCAAAATCAAATAGCACGAGATTTCAACAAAAAATTTCGTCTTCATTCATTCATTCAGGGAGAATTAGTATTGGTTCTTAGAACTCCAATGATGCCAGGAAATAAACCATCCAAGCTGAAGCCAGAACGGGAAGGACCTTATTCAATACATAAGGTCTACTCAAATGGAGCTTATTCTTTAATCTCAATGGATGGAGAACTCATCACTACTCCAACAAATGCCAGATTTCCAAAGAAATATTTTGTATAATACAAATATCCTCGGTCCGTGCATATGAACTTAAACTATTTTCACCCTTTTCGTCCAACATGACGTTAAACTGTGACGTCCTAAATACATGACGCTAAACTGTATAGAAGTCCCTTACGTCCAACAAGACATTAAACAACATAATCTCTGGTCCATTCATATGGCCTTAAAATGTTCATATCATCATCCAACATGACATTAAACTGTGAAAAAAGTCCCTAATACGTTTAGAATGATGTTAAACTATGTCTCTTTTGTCCTTACTGCATGACATTAAACTGCATAGCCCCCCTTTCATCCAACATGACATTAAACTATATTGTCCTCGTCATATTAGCTACCGCTAAACTCTACAGCACACTTACGTCCAACATGACGTTAAACCGTGTCCCTATATTTGTCCTACATGACGTTAAGCTATACTTTGTCCCTGCTACATGACACTAAACTATGCAGCACCAATAGTCCTCACTGTAAGACTTTAAACTGCATAGTCCCTTCATACATCCTGCATGACCTTAAATTGTGCATTGTTAAGGTTGTTGCTACCTCTTGTTTCTCACACCGAGTATGACTCACATGAGCTTAGAGTAAACGTCAACCATAACACCCTCTCTGGGCCGCTAACCATGTGTATGTCCCAACAACATTTTTAGGTTGTTGTCCTCAAGCACAACTGGATCCACAATTCATTCTTTAATTGAACTACGCGAACTTTGATCCTTTCCTTCTAGGCTGGGTATGTAGGAAACCTCCTGAGTTTCAAGCCCAAAACCAATATCTTCACATTGGTTCACCTCCATCTCATATGATGTTGATCTGTGAAGAAGCCCCAGAACCAATACTTTTTACATTGGTTCACCACCGGTCCATTTAAGTGACCTTAAACTACTCGCAATTTTGTCCTGTATGATAATAAACAGCAACATTATTTAACACCCTCACCTGATATGGAATCATTATTTACATTGATCTCCTATCATGTTATATTCCAAAGACAATGTGCATACATGGAAATTCCCGAGCCTTTTATCTTGGGTCAAACCATCATTACACTAAAGTACCCTTTCACCCTTCATATGTACGAACCAAATCTGTATAGAGGGTATTTCAAGTACTATGTGTGGCTTGATTACCATCCTTATGGGATACGTAGGAACGTTCGAGTAACCCTCGAATCTAGCCCCAAGTCTTTGGGCCTAACCCCAAGTTTTACTTTCAGTCCCCTGGCTAAAAAGTCCCTATGAAAACACACATTGTGTATTCATTATAATGGTCCGAGTTCTATGACCATAAAATGAGATTTTCCATACTTTCATCCTGAATGACTTTAAACTGTATTTCAAGAACTACAAATGGATTGATTATCATCCTTATGGGATACGTAGTGAATTACAATAGGTCAATTCAGGACCCAACCACAACATGATTATGGTTAACATTGATCTATGTTTCTCTTTCATGCATTGGAGAATACCCATTTTCATGTGTCATACTCCTAATGTTAAATACTTCCGGATATCTATAACCCTTTTCTTGACTTCTAGTCACAAAATGTCCAATTTATGAGAGTTCTTTTTCCTGACTATGCAGCACGTTCCCTTAGGCAGCCTTGCATAAAAAGTCTACATAACAGACTTGTCAGCCAAAAATACTATTATTTGACTATACAGCCAATAGCCTTAGGCAGACCAACATAATTCAACCCCCTAACAGGTTTGTCAAATATTGGTAACTTCATTCTTGGGAAGAAAACCTCTTTTGTCCTTATTGGTCTTATCGACAATATGTAAGTATCCGCAAAAAATAACCATCCTTAACATATTTGTCCCATGTTCTTTTTCATGATCTGAAATTATTCAAGTATATGGTTTATATTTCCCTTCCCTACATTTGGGTCAGACCTTCGTAGGAGTGACATTCATTTAGTTCTTAGACGATCTTGTTTGGAAATATCTTCTCCATATTCAAGTACCTCTCTCCATAAAACAAACTCTATGCTTTGGAAAATTGGAATCCCCATAAACATCCACTAGATTTTTAGCAGTAGAAAAGTAAATTTATGAGTGTTCTTTTTCATGACTATGCAACACGTTTCCTTAGGCGGCCTTGCATAAGTAGTCTATATAACAGATCTATCATCCAAAAGATGCTATTATTTTACTATACATCCAATTCCCTTAGGCGGCCTTACATAATTCAACCCCCTAACGGGTTTGTTAAATAGTGGTAACTTCATTCTTAGAAAATACTTCTTCTAATTCCTTTTAGCCCTTTTTCATGTCATTCCTCAGATTCAAAATTTCTTAAGTCATAGTTTACATTTTTTCCCTCATACTTGAGTGTGGTAATATGTTTTCAGATAAATTATCAAGGAATTGAATTAATTTTAATCCATTCAATCAAATATATTTCGACCTTAAAGATTATCCTTTTTATGTTTGATGTGCATGACTTTAAACTTCCCACAAAAGACAAGGGAACTCTAAACGAAAGTCAAGTCCCAGCTCACTAAACATACATTTCGTATGATTTTGGTAATATTGAGAAATTAAAGATTCAATGTTTGTAGGTTTATTATTTATAATCCTAGTAAAAATAAAACTATGCTTACTATTACCATTGTCTTAGGTAAAAATTTAAAGCAAGTATCAAAACGCAAGTCCAAATACCTTTACAGCAGTGCGACACAAAAGGAAGCAGCGGAAAACTGAGAAACCTGTGCGGTGAGAGCTCAAATGTTTGAAATTTGGTGCTTTGCGTGAAAAATGACCCCATATTTATAGGCAAGGAAAAAACCCTACATGACGAAGACAGCATGCCGAAGCCTGTGTGATGCCATCTGCGCATTCAACACCTATGAGACGTCATTTTTGCGCTCAACACTTGCGCGCCGCATGTTCCTTGGTTTTCTTCTTTACCTTATAAATACATCCTCATTTCTTTTGGTTCCAACTCTGAGGGGGGAATTTTGTTGACGCACCTTTCGTTCACAAATTCTAATGACTGAAAAAAGGGAAACACCTTAGTCCCAAGTGATTCATCCTTTGAAGAAACATAAAAAATCAACAAAGGCATGAAGAATGATTTCTTCCCACTTAGGTCACGCAAGTTTCATCATGGTCACGCTAGTATACTTGCGCGCTGCATAGTGATCACACAGGTGACTTGCATGCCCCCTTTTATTTTCACCCAGGGTCTTCCCTGGCCTATAAATACCCCTTGTGGGCCCCCCATTTCGAGAATGGAAAAATTCCAAAACTCAGATTCGAGCTCTCGGTGCCCTAGTCTCTTATAAAAGTCTTTTAAACACTTCTAAGGTAATTTCTCACCTAGAATGGAAGCTCTAAATAGGGGAAACAAAGCCTAAGTGTTGAAACTCATCAACACTTGCGCGCCTAAGTGGCCAGCCCTTAAGGGAAATGGCTACACTTGTGTGCCACCTTACCCTTTTATAAAACTTGCACGCCACCCTTTTGGAAGACTTTAGGGATAATACTAAGGGATTGAGCCAAGTCTCACCCAAGTATTACCCTAAGGGTTGACCTTCATGCAAGTACCCATGTGTCGCGCAAGTATACTTACATGACCAGGACTTCTGCGCCCACGCAGGACTTGCACGCCTCTCTCTTTTTGGGTGCCCATCCAACCTATTCACTTGCTTTCTTCAAATCCACCTCTCCTTTTCAAAATTTAGTCTTTAGAACCCTCTTCAAAGCCATTTATGTCATAGTTTATTTATTGGATTCCTTATTTGAAAGAAATTATCTGGAACATTTCTCAAAACCTAGTGATTTACATATTATTATGTCACTAAGGTTAGAGATTTCATTCATTCAACCTCATCCTTTAAAGATGAGAGGATCTTTAACCTGGGCCTCCTTCTCAGGATTAAGTCCCAATATCAAAATCCCAAATTTGGGCATCCTCCTTAGGAGTAATCCCCAAGTCCCCTAACCTGGGCCTCCTTTTCAAGAGTAAGCCCCAGTCTTCAAATCCCGTAATCTGGGCCTCCTTTTCAGAAGTAGGCCCCAATAATTAATTTTGGGCATCCTCCTTAGGAGTAATCCCCAACCATAATTCTTTTAATATGGTCATCCTCCTTAGGAGTCATTCCCAAGTTCCAAAAATCCAAAATCCCCTAAATTGGGCTTCCTTTTCAGGAGTAAGCCCAATTCATAATTCCCTTTAACCTGGGCCTCTTCTTCAGAAGTAAGCCCCAATCATAATTCCTCTTAACCAGTATTAATTTACTTTTTATTTGGTCTTCCTTCTCAGGAGTAAAACCCAATCACAAGTCCTCTTTAATTTGGTCATCCTTCTTAGGATTAATTCCTAAGTTAAGTATCCAATTCTCCATAAAGCACATATACTTTTACGGACCTTGTTCCTGGGTTTCTTCCATGAAGTAAATCCTAATATTCATCTATCTGGGTAGTCATACATACAAAATCCCCACATCATTTCTTATAATTGCATCTTTCATGACACAATTGTCTGGTTTTACCAATACCTCTTATTTCTCACACTGAGCATGACTCACATGAGCTTGGAGTGTAAAAGTAATTATGACATCTTTCTTTGAGGCATCAATCATGCATAAACCTCATACTTCTTTACTCGAACTACGTGGGTTCTGATTCCTTTTCCAAAACAAAGGATACGTAGGTATCCCATTTGCGGGTACAATCCCAACTCTGAAATAATCTATGTCCTTCTGAATGACAATAAAATTCAAGTGCCTCGCTGAGTGGATTTAAAACCAGTATGGTTATCATAATGAACAAGATATTTATATATAATGTGTCGAAGGATACCATTGACCAAGAATATATAACAAATACAGATGATTCTATATCAATGAAGAACCTCAAATACATATAAATGATTCTCTAAACCTCATACATATTAATTGTTGATTGTCAGATCTTAAGGAAATCTCATTTTCATACTTGGTAGTGTACTAAGGATTCACGAACATAACTTAAATCTATAAAGAGAGTCCCGGATTAGAAAATAATTCCCCTCAAAAGGTGTGATGAGTCCTACCTCCCATACTCTCGACCAATGCGAATTCTTAAGCCTCATTGGTCCACAAGTACTGAGAGCCTACCTTTGGAAAGTAGGTCCAAATGGATATAGAATCATCGGATGTTTCCAGTTCTACGAAAAAACCTGTTAGAAACTGATTGAAATGTTTGAACCTTAAATAAACAAGGTCATCCACAATTCCAGATGAAACAATCAAAAAAAAAATATTAATTAATTACTTATTTCTTATATATAGAGGATAAATAATAAATATTATTTACTATTGAAAAGTATTTTTTTTGAAATATCTTTTTTAAAAGTATTGTGTATTTTATCCTAATAAATTAAATTTATCAATTTTAAAATATGGTTATGAAAATAGGAAATATTTCAAAATATTAAATAAAATATTAAAAGTAATTTAATTGTAAATTAATAAGAAATAATGTTAATAATGCTTAAAGTTTAAAAGGTCCATTTTATTTAGAGAAGTTTAATTTATATTTTGAACTTGAATTTTAAAACTAAATTTTATAATTTTAGAATTTTAATTTGGAAAAATGAACTTTATTTTTAGATTTAGTATAACAATCTTAAATTATGATTATTTTTTGGTATTTTCTAAAAGGACTCTTTTAGGTGAATATTGTATAATATATATAGTTAAAAATACCATGAATTTTACCACATCATTGGGATATAAGAATGAATTGAAATTTTATGAATCCTTTTTCCTAATAAAATATGCATTTAATAATTAAAATTAAACATTTAAAATATTAATTTTAACTTATAAACCTACTATTAAAATTTTTCAACCTAAGTAATTTATTTTGAAAAAATAGTCTTTGTGTGTTAAGCACACTTTTATAAAAATTAATTTTTACCACCTGTAGAAATTAAATATGATAAATTGGTTTATATATTTTTAATCAACATTTAAAAATTATCTAATAAAGTTAATTTTATTTTTATGCATAAAAGTAAGTTAATGAGTTTAAAAAATAAGTTACCATGGTATAATTATAAGGGTAAAAGACCTAAAACATGTTAAAAACTTGTCTCTAAATGAATTTTTGAGGTATTAGTTAATAAAGGGTTACCCCTATCTATTACTTTCCACTTTTGGAGTCACTTTCCTTTGAAAGTTAAATGAAGTTAAGATAATGTTATGAGTTTTTTAAAAAACCTCACCCCTCCCATATATAAAAGGAACTCTTCACAACCCCACTCCTCCAAAGACCAAAAGTCTCATGGAATGATTTTTTTCACAAATCCCTTAAAAACTCTATTTCCTATTTTTATAGGTTCTAGTATCACTAAAATTTCAATCTATGAAGTTTCAAGGAGTTTTCTTGAGGAGTAAGTTAAAAACTCTTAATAACTCCTTTTTCATTTCTATTTTTTCTTATTCTTATACCTCCACCAAAACTATTATAACCATACTAAAATAATTACATAAGTATCATTATTATACTTAAATTTTATTATTATAATGTAAAAATATTTTTCTACCTTCCTCCCAACCATTTAAAAAAATGAAAACATTGCTTGTGCGTAGGTACTGACTACCACCTCCATGGATGACATGCTTTATTTTTCATCACCACCTCACATGGATGTTTGTAAGAAAATATATAATGAATAAATATTATATTTATTACATAATTATGATTATTTAAGGATAAATCATTTTCTATATTTCTTTATTTCCATCTGTTGAAAAATAAAAATGTTGCTCGTGCATACGTATGGACTTCTGCTTTCATGGTCAATGTATTTAATTTTTAATCACCTCATTACATGGATAGTTATAAAAATATATTTAATGAATATATATGATATTAATGAATAATATATTTCATGAATAAAATTCTCTGAAGATAACACAAAAATAAATAATCATTATAATGTAGCCCATTGATATTGGTAAATTAAAGCCAAAAAATGTCACCATAGATTCCATTTTTGTAAACCATATCCTATTGCATACATGGAATGAAAATGGGATTTAATAAATAATTAAAAAAATATTATAATATATTGTATAATTTTGGAATAATTAACATTGTACCAAATAATTAGTTCTAACATCATTGTTAGGAAACACGTACGAAGCAATAAAAATTACTAACATCTGGTGATGAAAAGAAACATTAACTACCTAATATATACGTAGTATTTTATTATAATAAAATAAAATAAAAGGTAATATATTTGAATAAGGTTATAAAATAAGTTATTAATGTGGTTATTTTTATTATATAAGAGAGTAAATATATTTCTTCAGAGTCGAGATTAAAATGTAAGGGTTTTCTATTATCAATTTCTTTTCATTAGGATATATTCTATATTAACCATATTTTTTCTTTATATGGTGTAAAGAGTTCCCCATGACTTCATTTTTATATATCCTTAATTTAATTCATGTTATTTAAAATTACATATCATTTTCTTTCCTTCAATGGCTTCTAATTTAATTGTTACCAAATCTATAAGGGTTCTTCATCTCAGAATATATTCTTTGAGACATGTTTTATATTAAGAACATATTTTCATTTATATTGTGTTTATACTACCCCTTTGACATATTTTATCATGAATATATTTGTTGATTGTATTTGAATTTTATTTCTAGTTTTATCTTCCATGGTATTATGATTCAAAAGTTAGTAAATTCATAAGGGTTTCTTTTCAAATTTCACTTGTTTTTGGTCGATAATATTTCTCTTCCATATCCATATTCATATTCCCAATAATTTTCTACTTTCTAATTTTTAAATGAAAATATTTTTTCTTTTTTATGATATACATATTTATATTTACCTATTTTAAAAAGTAATTCATATTACTCTTTTAACATTATGGGTTTCAATAAAGTCATTTTGAAATATTATTCACATTTTATCTTTTATATACCACTCTAAATTTGTGGACTTAGACCTTATTTATTTTATGAACATCATTTTTTGATATTATAATTATTTAATAATGTTTTAACATGTCTTATAGACACCTTATTGAATATGATATTTAAAAGTGATGTGTAACTTCAATTTCAATTTATTTTTACATTCATTATAAAATGTGAAAAGAAAATTCATTTAAAAATTTTATGTACTAATGAATTTTACATCCACCTTAATAGTTTTCCTTTAAGAAACTTAATATAAAAGTTTTTATGTTTTTAAAAATATTTTTTTATTCTATTTTCTTTATAAACTATTTTCTAAAAGGGCTATCAAATATGTAAAGTGTATTTATTCTTTATTTTTCAAGTGATATTTTTTGTAATTCTAAATGTTTTTTTTCATCTATGTTAACATCATTTAAATTTTATTATATTTTAATAGGGATATTCTCTAATTATACTATCAATTTTCTTTCTATGTGTAGATTATGATCATATAATTCCATTTGTTGATTGGGGAAGGTATTGAGATCTCGTATGTTTATTATTCCAGAATAAATGTTTTTGGATTACTAAGGCAAGTTGATTATGCATTATATCATTTTTGATTACATTCATATGGTAATTTAATTGAACTTAATTAAGTGATTTTGGGTTTACAGAATTATATATATACTCGGTGAATAGGTGGGTCTAATGAAATAAAAGGTTTGGTCATTTGGTGTATTTCTACCCAATTATAAATAATTCATTGGTTTCAGCCTCGACTATAAGTATAATGTCCTAGAAAAGGCCTTGATAGTAAGTATAATGTCTTCGTTAAAACTTTTATGGTAATTATATTGTATTGGATGAAACCTTGACGATAATATTAAGATTCCATACCCCATTCATTATGACACTATGAAATTGTGTTTTTATTATCCATGGGTTATTTTCATTATCAGGTTATACATGGATATATTTAATCTTAAAATTTGTTAATATATGGAATATTTATTGATTATTTTTTACCCTTAGTGTTTCATTTTTTTCACAGTGTGTCAATATGTGTATGAAGTGGTGATTCATAGATAATTGTTATGGATTCATCCAATAGCATTGGATGACATGCTTATAAAATTCTTCTTTATATGGAATTTGGATGTCATGATTGGGCACTTATTCTTGGTATTAACAATTTTGATTATTGATTGTGTTGATATTCAATGTCTAAGACATGTATTACTGAGGAAATATTGTTTACACCAATTGTATAATATCTGAAGGAAGAGGAATTGGGAATTTAGTGTGGATTGAGTTTTTATTTGAGATGGTTTTGAATTTCTGTGTACCTTAAAATTATGTATTTATTTTGATGTGGATTTTTTTAAAAAAAAATCCATCACCTACAAGACACACTATGGGATATCCCTTAATAATATTTAAGGGGACCTAAGGGTCATCCCTTACATGAATACCTACCTAAGGTAGTAGGTAGGGTGGTAAGACTGTATAGAGGTGTATTCCAAAAAGAGCATGCACATACAGGGCTAGAAGGGCCGCATGTAGGGTGGGAACATGAGTGCACCTTCATAACCGATACAGGGCAGTACCGAGAGAGGGGGAAGAGATTTATGAGCAGTATACAGTGTGAGTTAGTTGATATACCATTCCATCATACCATGATGAGTTATATGTTGGATGACAGTACGTCAGTACTGTTCACTCACCGATTAAAAAGACAAAAAGAAACGAGGCTATCCAATCTTATCATGCTGTTAAAATGTACGTCATCCGATCTTTCAGTAGATATTGTCTTCCTACCATGAACTATTTATTTACGGACTAAGTTCCTCACATATGAGGGTTTTCATAACTTAGTACCCATGAGCTCAGGTACCAAATGAGATGTTTCAAGAAGTTCATGATGGTCGTTTGAGGAGGTGTTTATGAACTGTTTGAGTTTGAGAATGAATGGTGTGTAGTGAAGGTGGTTCTAAGATAGTGTTATTTGAATAATGAATTGTGATATTTGCATGAAGGATGATTCAACCCACTTTGAGAGTTCATGATATCATCTAATGATGATTTTTGAAAAACATAATTTTTTTTGTTATGGTGATACTTTGTGGGATGAGTGTCTCAAAAAAAGAAATAAGTGAGTTATTAATAGTTCATGGAAGAAGGTGTTGGTGAAGTTGACCCATGAAAATAGTGCTTCATAGTGAATAAAAATTATAATGAAGGATTGAAAATGAAATGGTTTATGGGAGTACCGATAGTTTGTGGTGAAGATCCTTTGTGTATAAGGATGTTCGTAAAGATGAATTTGGGGTGGGAAAAAATCATGTGATCATTCGCAATTGAAAGGTAATTTTTAGATGATGATATGTGGAATATTAGTTTTCAAATGATTTTAGTTGGGGTAGTGGGTCTCAAATTATATCGCTTCATAGTGAATCTTCTATGTGTGATGATTCTTTTTGGGTTTCCATCCAGCTTTCAGATGAAGTTTAGTTTGAAATAAATAGTTCTTTGTGGGTGAGTTAATATAGGGAGATGAATTATTTTGGTATTAGAAGTTAGGAGGATAGATACATTAAGTGCATGCCTTGTGGATATAATTCTATGTGATCATTATTTGAATATTCTGTGTAGATAATAAGAGTTTTGCAGATAGTGTTTTGTGGATGAGTTATTCCATACAACATTTAGGACACTAAAGGACTGCATAAAACTATTTTGTACATTCATAGTGTAATCGTGCTGTCATGACCAAACATGCCATGGTCCTACCCATGACTACACCAAGTCCACCTTCAATAGGATAGGGTCTAGAAACCTATGTCGAGTAGGCATATCCTATAAATGGATGGAATTATCCTAAATTTCATTTACACACACAAACATCTCCAATCCCAAACAATGTTGATATTTAAAAATACCAAAACAACACATGAATATATTTAGGATACCATGATAGAGTATGATAGTAAAGTGATGAAAGTTGAAAAGGAGTTCAAATACAAGCCCAGCCAAAAACTGTAAAGAGTCCATCCTACTCCAAGGGTGAGGACTAAGTCAAATGTAAGCTCCCAAAAACACATCAGTCTTGGAATTCTCCAGTGACACATTACCCAATACTTATTCTCCTAGGAAACCATCAAAATGGTATTTTTCTACATAAGACATGACAAGTGAAAGCAAGGCCATTATAGGGTGAGTATTAATATACATAGTAGGAACCCTTGAAAACAATAAATAAAAATCACCATGTATAGTTAGTTTAATAAAAGATATAACAATAAATATATAATAGGAACACCTAGATATACTCAGGAAAGACACCAGACAATCAGTTGTTCATAACCAACTATTAGCCATAGGATTCTTCTATAATTAATGCACATTTTGGGAGAATACACTCCATGAGACATGTTATCATTAGAGACACTTGATGAAGAGGTCTAGGTCATTTTTCCCCATCCAAGAAATCTTACTGGTATAAGATTACCCTTTTACACAAATAGGGGGTCACACCCAGAACCACTAGGGGACAACACAAACCCAATCTGGATTAACCCGCTACATAGGGGACCATATTAAAATGATACCACCAACCCTATTGATATGTCCTACTAGATGTAGGATTAATTCCCTTCTCAGGGAGGTCATTCTAATTCCACAAACCCCACCTAGGGAGAAAAGTATGACAGAGGATCGTACTCTAATATCATGAAGGGACACTACAACTCTATCTGAGACTTAGCCTCTATAATGGATCACAACCCTATGATGTGGACGTAATGATGCACTATACCATCGAGGGAATTGACCAAGGGAACACGCTCAACCTAGACAGTTCCAAACTATAGAAAAAAAGAGCTAGAAATACACTTTAAGGGGGTATATAATGTGTACTAGGGGGTACACGGTGTGTCCAACTATTCATAAGTCTTACCATGTGTAAAAGACTCAAGTAGAATATAAGTCTCCAAATACATGGCATGTAGAAGAATTTAGTGGGGTGTATAGACACATGAAAAATTGCCTATGTTGCCTATCCATGTCTGTGTATCAGCCTATATAGATCTGGTTGTGTTCGTGTCCAAGTACATGGAATGTTACTAGCCATATAATTTTTCCCATGACTATGTACTTCCCAAAGTACATGTGGAGACAATCGGGAAGGGGTCACATTACGTGTGACTAAGTCACATGGTGTGTGATATTTAACTTCAATCGGAACCCTAGTGCGGTAGACAGGGGCCCCACATGATGTGTAATGTCAGATTATATTCTGTGTAACCCAATATTCTCCAGAACCCTTTGGTTATCTTTTTTGTCGACCTATACATTTCTATAACCATCAATATCACTAGAATATATAGATCTAGGGTCAGAAAACCCTTTTCATCCTCGATCTTCCGGATACTGGTTCGAATCTTCTTGGAAATCACCACCATCGAGCCATCTATCACCACACATCAAAACTGGGTTGAACGTATACCAAAATTATCTTCTAATCCAACTCCATTCATTTTCCACCATTGACACACCTCGATAACACCATTGATCATGAACCATACCCACAGTATGATCTATTGCACTGAATAATGGTTACGCAACAATCAAATATTGGGTATCTATTGAACCCTGATCCAAAAGAAAATTAATGTGATGAATGTGTGAAGAATGAGAAATGAAATTCATAAAACAAAAAATTTTAGGAATGAACCCCATCATTTATTCATTCATTCTTGATCCGTTTTTGTAGAAAAGGACAAACAAATTGGAAAAAAATACAATAAACAAATAAAAAATTCAATTAATTTAGTTCTACTAATGATATGTGTATCAATTATATTCATGTAATTGATCCATGTTCATCTATGATTAAGAAATGGGATGGAAATCAAAATATAAATCAACTTACCTATATTTTGGATCAATCTTCAATGCAGAATGGTTTTGTTTCTATCATTGATTTGATCCACCGTCTCCATTGGTGTAACGATCCACTATCTGATCCTGATCCATATTTGTTCACCAAGAATGCTCTCATCCAGTGACTTCTAGGTCTCTAGGATTTAGAATCTAACCCTATTAAAAAATACATCGCCTTTTATTTAAGTGGAAGTAGGTCACTGCATAAAAAAAATTCTTTAATAAATTTATTTTACTAATTTTTCACTCGTGACAATTTTTTCATAAATGGAATTCGTAAACAAATATTATGTCATTTCTAGGGTTAAACCCATGATCTGAAATCAAAGGTGCCCTCAATTGTTTTAATTGTGACTCTATTCAGGAGTTATTTTAATTTTTATGGGAAAATTTTACACATTCTATTTAATATATTTCAAATATTTATTTTAGGCACACTTGGCCTCAGAATCACAAACCGTCTTGGAATATGGTCTGAAAACAATATATATAATATTTAAATATAATACATGGAAAATAAAATTCATTAAATTCTCCCCACCTTATGTATTTTTATCCTAAAAAGAGAAAAAACCTAATTTAAAATATGAGGGTACTTGGATCGCATCTAGGACTTCTGTTCCTAGGTTATCTCATGAAGATTCTCATCCTACCATTGGAAATACATAAGGGGAATCAATCACACATGAAAGATCATCTCCCTCTAATCCTTGATCTACACTAAGTACTCTGAATATATAGCTCCATTCTAATTATCCATATCTCCCCAGTTCATAATGTGTGATGGGTCATGCACGTACCTCCATAGTTGTGAAACGTTCAATACGTTGTGTACCTGGTCCAACTACGGAGGTAGATCTAAGTGTATTTCTGCCTCACCAAATATATATAGTATCTAGAAAATACCAATGAGTATCTTAAATAACTTTCTTCTGGGGGAAAATATCCTCAATCTGAATCAAGTTGAGACCATTAGGAATAAATGGTATCCCTCTTTGAACTCTAGAGGTATTCTTCATTAGTCTATAGAAGAATTATGAGGTATTCTTTGTTGGTATGTATAAAAATTTTGATAGCTCTGTGCATTCCTCATCTATTCCTAGATGATATACACCTTCTCTCTGGTAGTTTTCAATAACTTTAGACCCATGAGTGATGAATCTCCTGGATCAATCTAACTAAGTGGTGACCTGTAGGGTCTCCCCTAAAAATCATAAAATGGTTTCATGCAAATACCAGAATGGTATTTTTTGTTGTATGAAAAATCCACCAAGTGAAGTTGATCCTACCAACTACGACCAGAGTCTAACATGCAAGCATGCAACATATCCTCCAATACACGAATGGTCCGCTCTATCTAGATGTTAGTCTGGGGGTGAAATGTCATGCTCAAGCGTAACTAATTCCCAAATCCATACTTCAATCCCCTACACAACTGATATATGAAGTGAGTATCATAGTTAGAGATAATTGTCATGGTTACTCCATGGAGTTGGACTATCTCTTGTATGCAGAGGTGAATCATTCTCTATACTGAACTATGCTATCGAATAGCTAGGAATTGGTCCAACATGGTGATCCAATCTACGATCACCATGATGGAATTGTGTCCCATGAATGTATGTGGTAATCCCATCATGAAGTTCATTTATATCCCATTATATTTCCACTCTAGAACCTCAAGGGGTTGGGTTAAACTCGCTGGAACCTGGTGCTCTACCTTCACCTGCTGACAAGTGAGGAATCAGGAGACAAACTCTCAAACTCCCTTCTTTATGGATCACCACTAAAACTGATGTCTGAGGCCCTGGTATATCTTTTTCATGGTTGAATGTACCGTGAAAGGGTATGTATGAAACCCCCAAAACACCTCCTCCTGCAATGCCAAAGGTAGAATCTTTCATCCTATGAAAAGTATAGCAAGCTCCCCAACTTCAGAATATACATCAAGAGCATGTCCAGTTTATATATGATTATGTAATTTCACATAATCAGTATCTCTTCTCTCAGCATCACTGACATGCTGCAAAAGTGGTGGAGTGACAACTATCGATGAAATATATGAATCACTATCCCTATCCATAAAGGAAAAATACAATGAGGCTAACTGATCTGACACCTTAACCAATAACTTAGAATAAGATCTCCTATTAAGAATGTATTCCACCAAGTTCCCCTTACCAATAGTATAGAAAATCTCAAATTCATAGTCCTAGAGGAACTCTATCCATTGCCTCCATCTCAAGTTAAGATCCTTTTGTGAGAAGATATACTTGGGACTTTTGTGGTCAAAGTAAAGGATAAACTGCTCTCCAATCAGGTTGTGTCACCACATATTCAGTGTGAAGACTACCACTACCAACTCAAGATCGCGAGTCACATTGTTATTCTAATTTGTTCTCAATTTGTGTTAACCATAGGAATTAACCACCTGCCTCTACCTCTAAAAACAACTAAGTCTCATCCTTGATGCATTGCAGAACACTAAAAACTTGAAACCCTCCTCTGGTAATATCAAGATGGGAGAACTCTTCAACCTCTACCTCATCTCCTAAAAGCACTGATGGCATATTTCATTCCACACAAAAGTATACCCCTTTCAGATCAAAACTATCAATGGTGTTTCCACTATAGAGAAATCTAGTACAAACCTATTATAGTACCTCACCAAACCAAGGAAACTCTGCACCTCAGTAAAATTCATGGGTGGATCCCAATAAAGAAATTCCTTAACCTTTTCTTGATCCACTACTACACCTGCCTCTGAGATGACATATTCCAGAAAGTGGACCTCTCAAATAAAAAACTAAAACTTCAAGAGATTATGTTAAATTTGGTGCTCTCATAGTGTGTCCAGGACCATCCTCAAGTGTCTGACATGCTCATCCTTGAATTTCAAATACACTAGGATGTCATCAATGAAGACCGCCAAAAACCATGGATATAATATATAGTTTGTGAGTACCATGAAAACTGTTGGGGCGTTCCTCATTCTGGATGGAATCACTAAGCACTCCTAGCGAGTATAACGATATCAAAATGTCATATTTGGTATATCCTCATCTTGTAATCAAAGTTGGTGATATCTAAATCTGATACCAATCTTCAAGAACCATCTCACCCCTATCCACTAATCAAATAAGTCTTCAATACTTGGTAAAGGATACTTATTCTTCATGGTCACCTGATTCGAGCATTGGAAATCCATGCATAACCACAAGATACCATATTCCTTCCTAGAAAACAACATTGGACTTCCTAAAGGGGAAATATTGGGTCTCATAAATCCCTTCTCCTTTATGTCTTTCAACTACACCCAGAACTCTCAAAGCTATGAAGGATCGATATGATATTCTAGTACATATATCGATGCCATCCCAATTCTCAATTCAATGTATAAGTCTAGTTCTCTATGGCGTGGTAAACTTGATATACCCTCGGGAAAGATGTTCTCATACTTCACCACCAACAAATGAAACTTATTTCCCAAGAATCCACTACTCCAAGAGTCATACTAGAAAACTAGTGAGTAATCGGTTCCACTCTCATATTTCTAAGCTTATCCTACTCTTCCATGGTTTAATTTTTTCCCAAATAGGAAAGCCTCATTTCATCACTACAAACACACCAAATCCACCACATAAAGTAGTCAATATGGGCATGAACTGTGGATAATAATTCTATACCTAAAATGATATCATAAGGACTCATTATTGCAACGAAGATATCTGATACCAAACTTCTACCTCCAAGAGTCATATTGCACTGTCAGCACAAGTTCATAATTGCTAAGTTACCTCATATCAAAGTCTCCATTCGCAAGGGTTGAGCTAATGGCTCAACTGAAATATTTAAGTTTCAAACTAGAGAAGTGAAAAGGAAGGAATGACTCACACCTGTGTATATCAATACTGCAACTAAAGTAGAAAAGTCATAGATCATATGTCGTATCATCTATGCATTACTACACTACTGACCCTATGTCTTGGGATTTCTTTCTAAATGCATCTGGCATTCTTGGAACTGTCTAAATACAATTGGCTTGTGGCTGCCGAGGTCTCAGCTACTGGGTTCCCACTACTAGCTCCCACTACCAGTTCCTGCTCTATTAGAATTATATCTACTACCAAGGCTTTCTCAATCACCCCAAAATAGGTGATAATGCAAAGGGATACCATTGAATCACTGATGTCCTGACACAATCCCTACACAAAGGTTTTAGATCTGAAGAAAAATCATGCACCACATTTAAAGAGTATTGTTGGAGATCAGTAGACCTCATCGAGTACTCTTCCACAGTCATATTTCCCTACATTAGATCCATAATATTCAGTATGTATACTGATCACAACATGGAAGGATATATTTCATTCTTAAAGAGATGCTCAAAATCTAACCAGGAGATAGTTGTCTCATCATATGAATAATTCACTAAGCTCCAACATCGCCCATCAGAGACTTGAATAATACTCTCTATAAGGATTACCATATGATCAATAGGAATCATCATAATGTGGAAAAAAATCATTGACTGCCTCTAGCCATTCTTCATGCACCTAGGGTTCTGGATCATTTTGAAACCTAGTAGTTTTCTACCTCTAAAACTTTTGGAACACACTCAATGTGTGTGCATCCTTAACTGGTACTACTGGTGATAGTTTATGCTCAAGGGGTGGAGGTATAGCTGGTAAACCAGCTGAAGGTTTTATATTTATAACAAGACCATATACTAATGCCTCATAACTAGGTAGATCATTCTCAGGGTCACACAATGTAATTCAAGTTGGCTATCTATGTGGAGGCATCCTAAAATAAAACAAGATGCACCATAGTCAAATGAGTATATCTAAGTAGGTGAATCAATAAGGACATGGAAAAAACAACCATTCCTATATGATTCATGAACTGAAAAATTTTCTTACAACCAATGTTTACATGAATATAATTAAAAGGAAGATGATTAGAGTCATAGTGTATGGATATGTCGACCATCACACCAACACCGTAGTCCCTTGCCTAAAAACTAAACTCAAAACACAAAACATTGTTTCCTGAAACCTATCTCACCAAATCTAGTCCTAAGGTATAACTGACCACCTCTAATACCACTCAAATGAGGCCTGACCATCAATGGTCTATCTTGTGACTACCCCAAGCCCACCTCTAATAGGATAGGGGTTGGAGACCAACATCAAGTAGGCATATCCCAAAAATGGGAGAAATTAGCCTTAAGTACCTATGTACATGAACACATATCCAAGACCACACAATGCTAAAATGTAAAACATCTAAAAAAATCTTGCATACATATAGGATCCCACAATAGAGTATCACAGTAGAGTACTGAAAGTGGAAAAGGGGGCCAAATACAAGCCCAACCTAAAAAATTAAAGAGTCCAACCTGTTCCATGGGATATTACTAAGTCAAATGAAATATCCTGATAAACACCTCAGTCTTGAAAAGATCCATCTACACTCCACCCACTCTTTGTCCTCCCAAGACACTATTGACAAAGTCTTCATCTACATAAGACACAACACATGAGGAAAAATACCATAAATTGGTGAGTATAACTATAACCATTAGGGAACCCTGAAAACAATAATCATGAAGCACCATGTATAGTCATATCAATACAATATGTAACAATAAACATATAATAAGAACACCTATATATACTCAAGAAATACACCACTCCACTAGGCAGCCATAACCAAATGTTATCCATAGGATTCTACTTGAATAAATAGTCATTATGGGATAATCAACTCCATGAGACATGCTATCATTAGAGACACTTGACAAAGAGGTCTAGGTCATTGGTCCTCACCTAAGATATCTCATTGGTCTAAGAAGAACCTAATGCATAGATAGGGAGTCATGTCCATAACCATTGGGGGACACCACCAACCCAATCTGGATCAACCCTCTACATAGGGGATCATATGCCAATGATACCAAAAACCCTACCAATACATCCTTCTAGATGGAGGATTAATTCCTTACTTAGGGTGGTCACACTAATTCCACAACCCTCACCTAGGGAACAAAGGATGATGGAGGATCTCGCTCCAGTCTCATATAGGGACACTGTAACTCTATCTGAGACTCTCTCTCTAGAGGATATCACAATCCTATTATGTAGATGTAATTCCACACTATAACCTTGAGGGAATGTACCAAGGGAACATGCTCAACCTAGACTGGTCCAAAATAATAAAAAAAGAGATACATACACTCTTTAAGGGAGTAGATAGCATGTACTAGGGGTATATGTTGTGTCCAGCTATCCACAAGTCTACCTATGTTCTAAAGCCCCACACGACATGTAAGTATCCACATACATGGACTGTATAAGAAGTACACAAAAAGTAGAGACACATGAAATCCTTCCTTTTTCTCCTGGCCATGTCCATGTACCAGCCCATGTACACCTGGTTGTGTCTGTGTCCATATACATGACATGTCACTGGCCATGTACTTTTACATGTTTTCGTGTACTTCTTGAAGTACACATCGAGCCAACTTTGAAGGTTTCACATGGTGTGTAACTGAATCACACATTGTGTAATATTTAACTTCATCTGGAACCTTATCAGCACAACCCAGGGGGACCACACTACATGTATTTTTGGATTACACACCGTATAACACAAGATTTTCCAAAACACTCAGGTTATCTTCCGCGTTGACCTACACATCATTAAAACCACTTATATCCAAAGGATATATAGATACAAGTTCAAACAAACCTTTTCATCCTCAATCACCAGGATCTGGGTTCAAATCCTCTCAGAAATAAAAACCATCGATCCATCAATCAATGCACATAAAAAACAAGTTGAACATATACTGAAAATCTGTTCTAATCCACCTCTAGTTTTCCACCGCCATCGCCACAGCTTGATCACACCACTAATCATTACCTAAACCCGCAATGTTGATCTGTTTCAACAAAGAGTGGCCATGAAATGTTCAAATATAGGGTATCCATCAAACCACTGCCAAAAAGAAAATGCATGTGATGAACGTTTGAAGAACGGGAAAAGAAACCAATAAAACAAAAAAATTTAGGAATGAACTTCAAAATTTATTTTTTTTCCTTGATCCATTGTTTTAGAAAAGGATAAATAATGAGGAATAAACACAATGGACAAATAAAAAATTCCATCAATTTAATTCTCTCAACTATGCACGTATGAATTCAGTTCTTAGAAATGATTCGCATTTGTTTGAGATTCAGAAACAATATGAAAATCACAAAAAAAACATCCTACCTAGAATTTGGATTGATTTTTGATGAAGAATGATTTAATTTCCATTATTCATGAGATCTAGAGATTTTGTTGGTGTAATAATCCATGATCTGATCCTGATCTGTCATCGTTCTACAAAAACTCTCTCCTCCAATGGATTCTGGGTCTCCAAGATTTATCAGCCAACCCTAAGAAATCCATAGATATATTTTTGAAGAGGAAAAATGTCTCCACATTGAACAAAATAAAATAAATTATTTAATTAATTTATTTCATTAATTTTGATCCGACGACAGCTTTTTCCCAAATGAACCACACCAACAAAGATTATGTCACACCTAGGGTAAAACTCATGCTCTGAACTCAACAATGCACTTGTATTCTTGATATGGGCCCCTATTTAATATTTATTCCACATTTTCTTGAAAACTATGTGTTATTTATATTTAATATATTTAATATATTTCAAACATTAATTCTGGGAACACCGAGCCTTAGAATCAAAGGTCGTCTCAGTGCCTTGTCTTGAAATTATTCTATATAATATCCAACAAATAATACATGGAAAATTAAAGTCATTACACATGCGATAACTAAAAAAATAACTGATGGTTAATTTCTTATAAATATCAAATTGCCTCTCGATTTAAGTAGTGTTTAACAAATGTGAAAAATATTTTGAGAAGCATAGAGCTGTGTGCAGTAGCACTAAAGTTCAACACAAATAATTTTCTGATTTTTTTTACTCATAGTGTTGAAATATTTATTGAGAAAAAAAATTCATTTGCATATAGTATATAGAAATGTATCTAAATTCAAGAATCTGTTCACAAATAGTGCATTTTTATGAAGACTGTTTGTGAAAAGAAATATATGTTATGCCATAATTATTTCATATAGATAAAAATAATTTGGTTTACTATTTTAACAACATATAAATGAGAAGTAGAGATCTATAATATTTGAGGAAGAATCTGTTTAGTGGGATTTATCATATTTTGATTATATAATATTTTATTTATCTTGAAAGCTCGAAAGAAATACCTTCATTGGTTTTTGGAGAAATATCCAATATTATGAAGTTTTTTTTGTGTAACCATTTTTTTAACAAATAAGTGTGAAAATAGTATTCTAGTGGGACACTAGAAAGTATAGTGGGAATCTATGATAGTGAAGAAATGTACATTATAACTGTGTGTGGTTATAGTTGAAAATATTTTATTGTGGATTCTAACTAATCACATCAAGGAGTAGGATCATTATGAGATTGAACCTTATAAAAATATTATGTTCTTATTAAATTTAATTTTACTACATTCAAGAAAGGCTGAGTTATCATAATATTTGATCAGATCCACATAGTTCAAAATAGGTTGAAATTAAATAAAAAATTGAAAAAAACACCACTGAGTCAACCACCCTAGTGGTGATACTCATCATAAGAACTTCAATTGGTATCAGAGAACCAATTACTCTATAAGTATTTACTTATTATTGGAAAATAGATTTTCTAAATTCTGTTAATAGTAGGAGTGTTCCTAATTTTTATGGAACGAACTATCATAGTTTGAAGAATTGAGTATTGCCATATCTTCTATCTCTTGGCCTAGAAGTCAATGATGCAATTAATGTTAGATTCCAAACTATTATTAATGAAGATATTATGAATTTCACCAAGAATAAAAATATGGGAGTTGATGGTAAAGATCAAAATTCCATTTCTATGTCTCTTTTAGAATAATTTTACACAATGTTTATTGGTCTGAAAAATTCCAACGAAATTTGGTATATATTGAAAAGTAGTTATTAAGGAAACATGAAAGTAAAGGAGGTCAAATTAAAAATTTTGAGAAGAAAATTTGAGGATATCAAGATGGGTGAAGAATAAAATATAGATGTCTATTTCACAAGAGTCAATTATATTTTCAATTATATGAGGGGTTTTGTGAAAATATGGAAGATTCAACTATTGTCAAAAAATCAATGATAAATTTTCCTGACATGTTTAATACAAAAGTATTAGCTTTTGAAGATAGAGATGATCATACTCTTGAGAAATTACATAACATACTCATTACATGTGAAATGAAAAAGATTCTAATATTCATGAAGAAGATCAAAGATGAGATAGATTTTGAAGCCATGTGAAATCTCAAAATTAGAGATGATGAAATGTCATAATCAAGTGAATATGATAATAAAAATGAAGATTAAGATTTCAATAGAATCATTACTATTATATTGAAAATATTTGAGAAGGGAAATTTTTGGGGTAGAAGTAAATTACCAATAAGATGCTACAAATTTAATGACATTGGAATTTTATTTTTTAAATTTTCATAGAAAGATGTTTTTTGGAAACTAAGACCGATGATGAAAACCTAGGGAAAAAGAAATGGGAGAAGATCTCAAAACGCACAATAAATTTGATGGAAGCAAGTAAAAAAATTAATAGAAGAATTTTATTGAGTGAGGAAAATACATCTAACTCCACTACAAGCATCCAATAATAAGATGAAACTAACATCATGTATCATGTTGAAAAGGGGTTTGATGCTTCAGAAAGTGAAGATGATGAAATTGAATGAACAGAGCTAGTGAACATGATGAAAAATTAATTAGGATAATCTCTTCAGAAAAACACAGAGCTCGAGAAGGAGAAGATGTATATATTGAAAGAAAATGATAAATTATTACAGAGTAAAATAATTAATGTTCAAAGAAAGATATTATTTACATTGAAGAAATCAAAAGATACAAACTAAAAGTGGATGAAAGGGAAAAGATGGTAATGTACATTTAAGAAACACTCTACCTTAAAGAAAAAGAATCATTAAAGACTTAGTCTAAATTTCGTAAATAATAGAACCACTTGAAAAATTTCCTAGAATATTTTAGAAAGGTTGTTGTGGTCAAGGAGGAATCATCACAAACTGGCTAAGAGAGGGGTTCAAAGAAGCTGGTTAATCCAAAACCCAATAAATATAAAAATAAATATATTATTTATAATAATATAGGTTCAAAAATAAATTACGGACACATATAGAACATGAATATAAGTGAAAAATTATTTTCTAATTCTCTAAGAATATTTTTTTCCTCCAAAACTGATACAATAACAGTATATGGAAAGAAAACAATGACAATATTCAGGATAGTTATGTTATTAATTGGTAAGATCAAGAATCATAGGACACTACTAGTTTTTGGAGTTTTTGGGAATAAATATTATTTATTTTGGTATAACATGTCCCTAATAGAGTTGATACAAGAACCAAGGGTGATCTATTTAGAGAACAGGAGGGTAAATTTACAAAGTAAGAAAGAAGTTATCACAAATTCATCATATCTTCCAACTCAGAACAAATTTGATAGTTTAGAGGAATTTTACAACATATGTGATCAGTAGGGTCATATTACTGAAAAGTGCATGATTATTTTTCAAGAACAAACATATGAAATTATGAAAGTCAAGGGAGTTAAGAAAATGAATGAAGAAAAATCATGTTTTCTGAATTTTCTTTAAAATATAGTAAAAAAACTAAGTCATGTATTCTTGGTAGCAGATGTTCATCATATATTACTGGTGATACAAAAAATTTTAGCTACATTGAGAATCATGAAGGAGGAACAATGAAAATTGGAAAGGATTGTTCACTAAAAATCAGGGGATCTTGCAATGAAAATTTTGAGGCCCAAAAACTGAATTTCAATAATGTGTTATTTATTGAAGGGATGAAGCACAATTTTATTATTTTAAGACAAATTTGTGATGAAATAAATGAGGTATTATTCAAAAATGACTCATGTATTATCAAAATCACAAAGGATAGAAGAATTATCACTCCAGGAAAAAGGACCAATGGAAATCCATTTATGATTGTTGATTCTATAAATTCCTTTTATTTGAGTGTCATGGATAAAAGAAGACTCTAGCATAGAAGGCTTGGAAATATTGGTTAGAGTATTATTAGTAAAATATTTAAGCATGATATTGTGAGATATTTTCCCAAGTTGAAAAGGGAAAGGGATAAATTCTTTGAAACCTGTCAAAAGGGGAAATTACCCCAAATCTCACACAAAGGAGTGTATATCTTATCTTCCAGGGCCCTTGAACTTATTAATATTAACTTATGTGGATCAATGAGATAAAATTATATAAGAGTGATCTATATTTCATAACATTTATTTATTATTAGACTTGAATGACTAATTTCATGTTTATAAAGCACAAGTATGAGGCAACTAAAAATGTTCAAAAAAATTAGAAGGAAAGATGAGAAAGAGGTGGGTCCCTATATCAAGAAGCCTATATTAGATAATTGAAAGGAATTTACTTATGGTTATTTTGAAAGTAATCTTTGAAAACATGGAATCAAGCATCCATACAGAACACCATATACTCCACAAAAAATAGGGTAGATGAAAGAAAGAACAGAAGCATAATTGAGATAGGCATAACTATGTTAGTTGAACAAAACATGTCAAAGTATTTATATAGAGATGTTTTTTATAATTCCATATATATATATATATATAATATTTCTATTGATACTAGAAAAAAATTATTGTATTTAAATTATGGTACAATAAAAAACTATTAAATATTTTACAGTTTTTGGAAGCCCTTTCATAGTACAGAAAAATAGCAGATTAGCGTTAGTTTTTTAGAAGGGGTTATGCACAACCCCCTGTAAATTCATTTTAGAGGGGTTTATGCAAAACACCTTCTAGTCATCAATTTTAAAGGGGGTTAGAAACCCTCTCTAAAATTTTTAGCATTATTTTTTTAATATTTGGTTGGATTTTAGAGGCGATTATGTCAAAACCACTGCTAATTTAAAAATTAGTGACACTATATATTCTGTTGTATTTCAGAGAATATATATATTTATATAACATCCATTTTCATATATATATATATATAAAATTGGTTTTTTAAAAAATTAAATAGTGGGGATTCACAACCCCCTCTAATTTAAGATATTATAGGGGGTTTCAGAACTGCCGCTAATCTGTTAGATTAGAGGGGGTTTGAACCAAGTCTAATCTAAGAAATTAGAAGGGGTTTGGACCTAGTATAATCTAAGAAATTAGAGGGGGTTTTGAACCCCCTATAATTTAAGAAATTAGAGGGGGGTTTGAACCCCTTATAATTGATAAAATTAGAGGGGTTTTTCAAGACCCTCTAATTGATGAAATTATAGGGGGTTTTAAACCCCCACTAATTCATGACATTAGAGGGGGTTTGGAACACCCTCTAATTTATCACATCATAGGGGGTTTTGGTCCCCCTATAATGCATGACATTATAGGGGGTTTTGAACCCCCTCTAATTTAAGAAATTAGAGGGGGGGGGGGGGGTTGAACCCCCTCTAATTGTTGAAATTAGAAGGGGTTTTGAAGCCCTCTAATTTAGGAAATTAGAGGGGGGGGTTTTGAACCCCCTATTGTTGATGACACTAGAGAGGGTTTTCAACCCCCTCTAATCCATGCCATTATAAGGGGTTTGAACTCCCTCTAATTTATGGTATTATAGGGGGTTGTTAACCCCCTCTAGTTCAAGAAATATGATGGGGGTCATGAACCACCACTAATACATTTGATTAGAGGGAATTTTAAACCCCCTCTAAATTTTTATTTTTTTTAAAACAAAAATCATAAAAATTCAAATTTTATAATATATGTGTGTGTGCGTTCATGTGTGTGTGTGTATATATATATATATTAAATAAACACATTATATAAATTTATTTAAATACATTATAAACATATATATATAAGGACATTATATAAATAAATTAAATTAATAATTATACATGTAAAAATGTATACATATATAAATATTGGTATACATAATATAAATGTAATTATAAATATATTTATTCAATTTTATAAAATTTATATATGGTTTTATAAATATTATACATTTATATTATGATTTATATTATAAATATATTATAAGAAATACATTTTTATTTTATATTTATGTATGAATACATTTATATTATATTATGAAGACAAATATATATAATATAGAAAAATTAAATATAAATACACACACATATTTTATATAATTATATTATATATATATAAAATATTATAAATATTTAATTATATATAAATTTATATATATTATATAATTATTTTATATATATTGTAGCATAAAATATTAATTATAAATATATATATATATATATATTTCATTTAATTATATTATATATTTCCAATTATATGAATGTATTCAGTTTTATGTGTACATATCTATATGATGTTATATAAATGCATACAATCATATACATAAATATATAATATAAATGCATTTCATATTATATATGTATAATATAAATCATAAAAAGTATAAATGTATTGTATTTATAAAAACAATATATCATTTTTATACTTTAAAAAATACCTGTAGTAATGATAATAATTAATAATAATATTGTTACACACACGTACATATATAAAAATATATAAAAATGATTATATATATATATATTATAATTATATCATATCTATAAATATCATATAAATATATAAATACACACACACAAATATAAATGTATTTACAAATATATATATAAATATATATTTTTATATCTAAATATAATTATTTATGCATATATTTTATACACAAATATATATATATTTTATAATATATATGCATATATATATATATAATAATATACACAATAAAAAAATATTATATTATTTATATATCCATTACCATATATATATATATATAATACAATATTTCAATATATAAATAAATATACAAAATTGTATACTATATATAAAAAGTGTTGCAGCATAGTGGAAAGGTCGATGGTCCTCGTTCGGGCAGTCTGGTGTTCGACTCTCAGTCGCACCAAATATATTTACTGCGGGCATGAGTTGAGCGGTCCTCCGGCGGTTCTGTGCTGACAGATGAGATTGGTCCCTTAGGCCAAGTGGGGAGGTCCCCGCATTGTTGAATGCAGCGTGGGGTGTTCCCAGGTCTCGATGTCTGTCTAGAGGTGTTAGGGTTGTTGTCAAGAGGTCTTGGTGGGGTGTGTGTCAAGAGGTCTCGGTGGGGTGTGTGTCAAGCGGTGTTAGGGTGTGTGTAAAGGGGTCTCGGTGGGGTGTGTCAAGGTGTCCTGTTGGCTATCAAGGGGCGTCTAAGTGGGTGTCAGGGTGAGGGTGTCAATGGTGATCGACGGTTGTCAAGGAGTGTCAGCGTGTGTGTCAAGGGGTATGGGGGGTCAGCATGTGTGTCAATGGGTACCAGGTGGGCTGTGTCAAGGGGTGTCCTGGAGGGTGTGAGGGTGAGGGTTTCAATGGTGACCTGGTGGTGTCTATGGTGTTGGGTGTAATATATATATATATATATATATAAGTGGTTGTTTATGGGAGGTTACAGGAACCGCCCCTAAACTTGGACCTCCCCATACAGTTAAATAGGGGCGGTTAAAACCACCCTAAATATTCCACCGAGTGGGGTGGGCCAAGGGGTGTCCAGGTGGGTGTCAGGGTGAGGGTTTCAATGGTGACTGGGTGGTGTCTAGGGTTTTGGGTGTGAATATATATATATATATATATAAATATATATATATATATAAGTGGTTGTTTAGGGGAAGTTACAGGAACATCCCCTAAACTTGGTCCTCCCCATACAGTTAAACAGGGACGGTTAAAACCACCCAAAATATACCTGAATATAATGAATTTATAGTGAAATTAGAGGGGTTTAAAACTCCCTTTAATCTAACTGCTACTAAAAATAGGAACAATTTACCAGTGCTTACCCATAACCGCCTCTAAATGGAGTAGGCGACCACTTTAGCGGTGGATATGGGTAACCATTTCCCAAGTATTTTGAAGGGGTTAAAACCCCTTCTAATCACCTTGTTTTTTTATAGTGTTATTATAATGATCAAAAACATAAATCTAGAAAATTTTAAGGAAAAATCATACGAAGGAGTGTTCATGGTCTACATATATGATGGTAATGGCTACAGATATTGGAACAGATGGATGAACAAGCTGGTTGACTATAGTGATGTCATAATTATTGAAAAAAAATAAAATCAGAAAACATAATTGATGAAGATTTAGAATATTCAGAAGAAAATGGTATGATAATGGAATATAATAATGATGATGTTGTTAAGAAAGATCCAAACAATGTTCATATTGATTCTGAACATACCAATGATGAAGATAAAGCTGATGAAAATATGATAAGAAAGTACAAAAAATTAAATGAACATGTTGAGACTAAAAATATCATTTCTAACCAACAGTGTCCAATTAAAGCAAGAAGAATATTGAGAATTGAGGATTAAAATGCACTTATTTCTCAAGTTAAACCTCATAAAGTGGTAGAATCTATACAAGCTATGCAATAGGATCTTGATAAAATTGAGAAGAACTCCACTTGAGATCATGTATCAAGACCGAAAAATTAAAATGTCATTGGTATTAAGTGGGTTTTCATAAATATTCCAATTTAGAAACATAAAGTATCGAGGAGAAAATCTAGGATGGTGTGTAAATGATATTCTCAAATGGAAGAAATTGACTTTGAAGAAACTTTTTCACTAGTGGAAAGACTGGAAACCATTGGAATGTTATTGGCAGTTTCAACACACAAACATTATAAAATATTTCAAATGTATTTGAAATATACTTTTATAAATGGTGATCTTGAAGAAGAATTTTATATTGACCAACCTGATGGTTTTATTTTAGAAAATGATGGTAGAAAGGTATACAGGCTGAGAAAAGATTTGTATGGTTTCAAATAGGCCCATAGAGCCTAGTAGTCCAAATTAGATGGTTGTCTATGGGACATGACGTTTGACAAAGGAAAAGTTTACAGTAACCATTATGTGAGAGATATGTATAAAGGTACTCTCATAGTTATTATATATGTGGATGACATGATATTTTTTTTACAAGGAAGGTTTATGTGAGTAATTTTCTAAGAAAATGAAAAGAAATTTTTAGATGACCATTATTGGTCAAATGACATATTTTCTGCGATTTTAGGTTGAGCAGAAACCAAATCCCATATTTGTATCATAGGAAAAGTATGTCAGGGAGTTGGTGAGAAAAAAAATTAATGGAAAATGAAAAAGAAGTGTCAAAACCCATTCCAGTTGGAACTAAATTATGCAAGGATGAAATTGTAAATAGTGTAAATCAGAAATAATTTAAAGGAATCATTGAAACTCTTATTTATCTCATAGAATCAAGGAAATATATAACATATGAAGTGACTCTAGGTGCTAGATTTTATATTGATCCAAACGATTATCACTTATTGTTAGGTAAAATAATTCTAATATATGTGATAGGAACTCTAAAATATGGGTTTCTATACAGACATAATGCAGATTTGAAGTTGTTGGGGTTTACAAATACTGATTGGGAATGTGACTGTACAGACATGGGATCAATTTCAGGTGGAACCTTATTTATGGGAGGAGGTTATGTCAGTTGGTACATCAAGAAGAAAAAATCAGTAACTCTAAGCATGTGTGAGGCTGAATATGTTATAGTTACACATGCATGTACACAAATAATCAAGATTCAAGTACAGTTGGAATATTTGAAGATTCAGACTGAGAGACCACTAAAAGTTTCATGCGATAATCAAAGTTCTATTGGATTATCTAAAAATACAGTACAACATTCATGATCCAAGAATATTTATATCAGGTATCATTTTATCATAGAAAATGTGGCAGGTGTAGATATCGAGCTTAAATACATTTCTCCAAAAAATCAGGATACACATACTTTCACCAAATTAATGCCAAAATATAGGTTTGTTGGGTTGAGACTGAAACTTTATGCTCAGCCTACTTCTCTTACTTGATGTCTTTCAAATGGTACCTCATTATTTCTTATTTTTTATGTAAATTGTGTGAACAAAGTATGTAATTGAAGGAGAAGTGTTGTTCATATTGGATTTCAATTAATTCCATGATGATGAATGTGGATGGGTTTGGCTAATGGGGATGAGCCTGTAAGGGGCACTGACGTGGTAAGGTTTCCCCTGTCGCCGCCGAGCTTTGCTCCGCTTCGAATCGCATCGGATCGCCTCTCTTTCCTCGCGGTGCTCCCGTGATGAAAGATTCCTTTCCAGGGGAGGAGTTGTTCTTCGTGGGCACGACCGGCATGGACTTCTCATCATTTGTTGGCCTCTCCATGATCTACCCCCTCTTCACCGGGAACGGTTCCATCTGGCGTCGCGGTGAAGCATGCAGTTAGTGTTCTAGTTCCTCTTAATGTGGGTCTGCATGCGGTTATGTTCCTGCTGTGAGTGCACGTGGCGGTTCGAGGAGGTCTCCGGGTGAACATGTGAAGGCGGCGATAGGATATTGCCTGGTTTGCGTCAAGGTCGAGCAGCTACCTTCGGGGTTTGGTTTGTTTCTCCTTGATTTCACTTTCCTCTTTTGCTGTTGGGGTTTTTGCTTCGGATATTCTTCATTTTAGATCTAGTTATGCGGTATGCGTTGGATCCGTGAAGCTCAGCTGTGTTTTTAGCATGATGTGGTAATCACGGAAGGCTTCGAGGTTGTTCTGGTTTGGGTGCGATGGAATTGTCGGTATTGTGGAAACAGAGTGGAATATTTGTACTAGAAACTCCTCATGACAGTGGTATTGAATGCGGTTTTCTATGTTGTTGTTTCATGGCTTGCAAGTTTGTTTGATTTGAATTTATTGAAGGTGCAAACCAAGATGAATTGTATCCTGGACTGTGGAGATTCAGCTCTATTTCTTTTTAATTGGTGATGGTTGGGTTGTTTTGTGTTGTTTTGCATTATGGAGGCTTTGCCGTTTGAATTTTGTGAATTCTGGTTTCTCACTTTTCCTCAAAATTGTTTTTGAAATAAAAATTTAATTTTCAGTCAGATGAATGTGGATGCATCTCCTAAGTGGATAATTAATGAGGTTTGAGTAAGGAAATCACACTCATGTACCATTCCAAATTGTAGATATCTAAAGGAATTACTTGATTGATGAAAATACTGAGAAAAGTGGTGATCCTTCTTGTGATTCTGAATATTCTAATGTGTTTTTCAAGTTTGTGCGGGATCTTGTATTTCCTTTGAAACTTTCTGAGCTTTATTTCACATGCCTGAATATTTGAAAAGAAGCTAAGATACCCTTAGTTATATATCTATTTTTTTTCTACACCAAGTTAGCCCATGTAGAAATAGAGGTGATTAACTAAAGGCTCTTTTCCAAATATCATGTGATATCATTATTTTACAAAATGAGAGAAGTGTTTTTTAAAAATATTGATGAGTTGAGATGATCCCAATTACCCTTTGAATTTGATTTTCATCAAGGGGGAGTAAAGACACAAACATATTGAGAAACACACATATTGACTTTTATGAGGATATATGTGAAAATATATGTTAAGGGATACTGATAGCAAAATACAAAGGGGGGATTGTTGAACCTTAGTGTTTCATTTTTTTATCAAAATGTGTCAATATTTGTATCAAGTGGTGATGCTTGGGTAATTGTTACAGGTTCATCTAATTGCATTGGATGTTACACTTGGAGAATTCTTATTTATATAGCATTGCATGTCATGCTTGGATAGTTTTTCTTGGTATTAACAATTGTGATGATTGAATGTGTTGATCTTCAATGTTTAATACATGTGTTACAAAGGACAAATTGTTTACACCATGTGTATAAGATTTGAAGGAACATGAATTGGGAATGGAGAGTGTCATGAGTTTTTATTTGAGATGGTTTGGAGTTTAATTTCACTCCGAAATTATGTAAGTATTTTTATGTGGCCTTTATTAAAAAATAATGCATCCTCATTATGGGATATCCCTCAACCGCATTTTGGGGGACCCAAGGGTCAACCCCTGTTGGAAGGCCTACCTAATGTAGCAGGCAATGTGGCAGGGCCGTGTAGAGTTGCACACTTGAAGGAGCATGCAGAGACTAGTCTAGAAGTCCCACAAGTAGGGTGGTCGCAATAGCACCCTCGCAGAACAGGTATGGGGTGGTCCTGGGAGAAGGGGGAGATATTTCTAAGCAGTATGTGTGCAGTGAAGGTGGTTCCTGAACAATGTTGTGTGAATAATGACATGTGATATGTGCATACGGGTTGCTTCAACCCACTTAGGGAGTTCATGATATCAACTAAGGATGATTTTTGAAAATCATAAAATGCTTTGCGATGGTGATGCTTTGCGAGATGAGTGTCTCGTGAAGAATAAATAAGAGAGATGTTAATAGTTCACAGAAGAAAGTGTTGGTAAAGTTGACCCATGAAAATAGTTATTTGAGTTGAATAAAAAGTTTCATGAAGGATCGAAAATGAAATGGTTTACGGGTGGCCCAATAGTTCATGATTAAGTTCCTTTACATAGAAGTAAATTCATGAAGATGACTTTGTGGTGGATAAAAATCCCATGATCATCTGAAAATGGCAGGAAATTCACATATGATGCTAAGTGTAATAGATATTATTGGATTATTCTATGCAAGGTAGTGGTTTTTGGATGAGATCGCTTCATGGTGAATCTCCTTTACATGATGATCCTTTGTGGATTTCTGTGATGTTCGTGAATGAGGTTTACTTCATAATGAAGAGTGCTTTTAGGGTGAGTTAATATAGGGAGATGAATTTTTTTGTTATGAAAAGTTAGGAGGATAGATTCATATAGCGACTGCCTTGTGGATGGAATGCTATGTGATCATTATGTGAATATTTTGTGCAGAGAAGAAGAGTTCTGTGAATAGTGTTTCACAGATGTGGTGTGTCAGACAACTTTGCAGACTCTAAAGAAATTCTTAAAACTTATTTGCATGTTCTCAGTGTAATCATATGATAACTACAAAAAATAATAGGTGGATAATTGCTTATAAAAATCAGATTCCCTCTCTATTGAAGTAGTGTTGCACATACGTGATAAATATTTTGAGAAACATAGAGTAGTGTGTACCAGCACTGAAGTTCAATGCAGATAATTTTCTAAAAATTATTTTTCTCTCATAGTGTTGAGATAATACATGCAAAGCAGTAAAATTTATTTGCATACAGTATGTAGAAGTGTATCTAAATGCAAACATTAGTTCATGAAGTAAATATTTTTTTTGTAGATAGTTCATGAAAAGAAATATGTTCTTTTCCATAATTACTTCATGCGCATAAATATAATTTGGAATACTATTTGAGAAGTGTGGGGCCCACTTCAATTTGGGAAGCTTTGGTCAGCAGTAGCTTCTTCCAGGGTTGGCGGCCAACCCAACCAACAGCTTCCTTCATGAACTTGAACGAGCCGGCAGGGAAGAGTTCTCATGGGTAGATGAACCACCCACCAACTGGGAGAAGACTAGTTCTTCTTTTTCTTCTATTTAATGGGATTTGAAACCGATGAACGTAGAGATGTGCAGTGTGTGAGATCTGTGTAATCGTTGAGTGATCCTCCGATGAGAATGTAGAGAATAAAACACCCCATGTTTTCTCCCGTGGATGTAGGAAAATAGCTGAACCACATTAAATCTCGTGTGTTGCTCCGTTCATGTTCTGTTTTTGTGTGTTTGAGGTACCACACACCTCCGCTGCGCCTCAACAAGTGGTATTAGAGGCGATTCGGAGCAAACGAAGTCGAACCGGCGAGGCAACGACAATTTTTCTGGTGGCCAAAAAATCGAAGTGGTCGGAAATTTTTTTCCGACGGCAGATTCGTGAAGAGGGCGGCGAGACGATTCCAACGGCGCAAGCGGCGATAAAAACGGAGTTGATACGAGCCCAGTAGGCTCGGTCAATGTTTGGTCAAACTCGCAGGTGAACAGTAATCCTGTGGGGAGAAGATGGCACTGTTCACTCCACCGGCAGAAATTCCGGCAGAAATTCTGGCGTGCCACGTCAGCGAGCGATCGGACCGCTGAACTTGTTTTGACAATATCTCGGTCAATTGGTGTCCGATTTCAGCGATCCAGGAGTCGATTCCGACTATTTAGACTGTTACGGACACATCCAAATGGTTAGTTTTTCAAAATTTAAACTCTATCAGGTGGTTTAAAAAAGGTGTGATATCGACAGTGGTGATCGCGTTTTGCGACAATGACGATGACGGGTGGAAGAGCACTTCCAAGATTTGACATCGAGAAGTTCAATGGTCGAAACAATTTCAGATTGTGGAAAAGTACGGTGAAAGATCTTTTGGTGAAGCAGGGCATGATCGGACCATTGATCGGAGAAAATCCCAAGACAACTAGTTCTGATGATTGGGAAGAGCTCAACATGTGGGTCGTCAACACAATTCGGCTATGTCTGGTGAATGAGATAAAGTACTCGGTGTTGGACAAGACATCACTGAAGGAGATCTGGAAGAAGTTGGAGCAGTGATATATGGCGTAGTCGCTCACCAAATTTTTTTTAAAGAATAAAATGTACCAGTTGTGAATGGACGAGAGAACGAATTTGTTGGATCACACCAACGAATTCAAAAAAATGCTGACATAGTTATTGAGACTCGGTGTGAATGTTAGAGAGGAAGATAAAACACTTTTTCTTTTATCATCCCTGCCAAGCTCATTTGATGGGCTTGTGACTGCATTGCTCATGGGGAAGGAGACATTGAAGCTGGACAAAGTGATGACGTCACTTCAAGATTCGGAGGCATTCTGAAGACCCGTGATGCATTCAGGCGTGCAAATCATGGCGATGAGAGATGATCAATGTGGGAGAAGCTGACGTCGGAAGTAAGAAGGTAAATAATAGCGACAAAAATCCAGGGGACATGATCCTAGCGAAATCACGTGTTTCTGGTGTGAGAAGAAAGGTCATTATAAAAGTGATTGTGGAGAGCGCAAACGGTATGTTGCTAGAAATAAGAATGTTGAAGAGGAGGATACGAACATCACAAGTTTATCAACAGATGATGAAATCTGTGTGATAATGGGAAGCATGCACCCAGATGAGCGAGTTGAGTGGGGAGAAGTGCAATGTCATTACTGCAAAAGAAACAGACACATGAAGCGGGAATTCCGATTTCTAAAGAGGAAGACCGAGCGGGCTCAAAATCCAAAGGAAGACGGATGGGTTATGGATTCAGGGAGCTTAGAACACATATGTACGACGAGAGGTACATTTGATACTTTTTAGCAGGTGCGAGACATGGTGCGACTTGGTGATGGGTCATCATACGAGGTTCGAGGAGTCAGGACAGTGAAATTAAAGACACCCGATGGAGGATTTCTAAAACTAGCTGATGTGAAATTCATTATGAGGATGAGGCGGAACTTGATATCATTGAGTAGGCTCGATGCGAGAGGGTTAATGATTTCCATAGCAGGTGGAGTGTTGGAAGTCTCACGTGGGGATGCAACAAAGCTTACTGGGAAGGAGTCTCAAGGATTGTATCATTTGATGGAGACCGTAGTTAGCCCAATATTGAGTGAATATGGTGGAAGTGCCACGTCATCTGGAATAAAGAAGCGTGTTCGATTTGCTGATGAAGTTTTAGACACCTGCAAAGAGACCATAGGTCGAGCTTCTACCCCAAATTGGTCGTGAGGGGGAGATTAGTGGGGGCCACTCCAATTTGGGAGGCTTTGGTCGACAGCAGCTTCTTCCAGGGTTGGCGGCCAACCCAACCAACAGCTTCCTTAATGGACTTGAAGAAGACGACAGGGAAGAGTTCTCATGGGTAGATGAACTACCCACCGACTGGGAGAATACCGGTTCATCTTCTTCTTCTATTTAATGGGATTTGAAACCCATGAACGTAGAGATGTGGTGTGTGTGAGATCGGTGTAATCCTTGAGTGATCCTCTGACAAGAACAGAGAGAATAAAACACCCCATGTTTTCTCCCGTAGATGTTGGCAAATAGCCAAACCACGTTAAATCTCATGTGTTACTCTGTTCTTGTTCTGTTCTTGTGGGTTTGAGGTACCACGCACCTCCGCTGCGCCCCAACAAGAAGTATATAATTTAGAATTCAAGATCCAAAATATATAAGGAAGAATCTATTCAATGGAATTCTTTATATTGTGAGAATATAAAATTTTATTTATCTAAAGGCTAAAAAGAAATATTTTCATCGGTTGTTGAAGAAACAATCAATATTCAAAAGTGGTCTTTCTTGTGTTTTCATGTAACCATTTTTATAACAAAGTAGTGTGAAACTATTGTTCTAGTGGGAATTTGGAATGCATAGTGGGAATCTATACATGTGAATAAATATACATTGTAACCAATTTTAAATATAGTGGATAATATTTGATTGGGGCATCTAACCAATCACACCATGGAGTAGGCTCATTATGAGATAAAACCTTGTAAAAATATTGAGTTCTTGTGCCATTTAATTTTACTACTTTTGGGAGAGGATGAGTTATCATTAGAGTGGATTGGATCCTAACAGGTCAATGGAGGTAAAAATTAAAAGAAATAAAAATTGTAAAAGTCACCACAGATTCAACTCCCCCTTCTCTGTGGTGAAACTCCTCCTGGGAACTTCAATTATTCACTCTACCATATTGTTTGTGCGTTTTGTGTCCATGATGTCTTCTATTGTACACCTTCCCTTATTGGGCATCATAGATCAACCTTTTATTTTATTTCTTTTCCCAGCATACCAAGAATGGATATTTGTATAAATTTAAGTATATACTAAAACAAATAAGAGAGTTTTGATGATGTTTGTAAGTTATGTTTTGTGTTTCAAATTTAATATGAGGATTATTAATGTATCTAGTATCCCAAGAATGCTAAACTATGTAATTATTGGGGATGTGATCCCTTGTATCTTGTACCATTGTAATAAAATAACCACCGACTCTTGGTTAATGGAATTTGAGTTGTTACAAATTATCTTGGTCTTGAGAGAAACCTCAGAGATATTTTTATTGAGAAAATTCTCTAGGGAGGAAATGTGTTGTGCGCCACCAAAAATGATTTCACCAAAAATTCTCACAAATTTAAAATGATATAAGATGAAAATATATAGATTTAGGGTTTAATACTAATAATTTAAAAAAACCCTTAATTAAATATAAACCTAATATATTCCCCATGATAATAATAATATTTTCAATATTATATAATGTCATTTACCGTCCTATGCAAATAAATATTATTTTTATAAAATAAACAATTCCTTATTTATTTATATCATATTTATGATTATATCATTTCTATTACCAACCCCTTAACATATCCCATCCAACTTCCTCAGTATTTACCAAACCTCAAATAATAATAAATGTTATTCATTTAATAAATAAATAAATATTATTTTCAAAATCTTGTGAACAAATATTTATTTAATATTCATCTCATATATGAATATTATGACAAAATATTTGTGATCAATAAAAACTAAATAAATATTATTATTCAGACTTGATAAAAATATTTATTTCAAATCTTAAATTCAAATAAAATTCTATATAGATCAATGAATACACTAAGCATGTGACCCTATGGACATCTTCCTTAGTTCCATTTGTTGGGATTTCCTGAAGTCCAAGATCAACATCTAGAAACACATTAATGAACCTATAAATAAAAAAGTTAATTCCATAATGACAACCACATAAACATTCTCACAGTGTAATATAATTCATTTTTCATGATATCTCAAATCAATCAAGTTTCATACTTGTGTCATCAACATATGTGCTCAATATATATTTCATTGGATTCCAAAAATGAACCTATCAAGCACTATGTCCATGGAATTTATTTTGATAGTTCAATTCCAATTAATGGGCTTGAGATGTCATCATTTTTAAATTGAAAGGTTCAAAACCATTACTGAAATATCTATTAATATCATATCACTAGTGACAAACCCAACGTATCCTACTTTATTAGAAGCATTGGTTGTCATGGTTTTAGAGAACACATTAAAGTATATGACTCATGATATGAATTAACAATAATCTCATGACATAGTATCACTACACACATTTGCATATAGGACTATCTAATGACATGGAAACATGTGGAATCCTTACGTGCAGTTTTGTTCTCATAACCTCCTCTCTTAGTGATTTCCAAGTGTGAAATTTTTGAGATGAAGTCTTGTCCGCTTAAAATCATCAATCACCTGATAGTCAAACATGATTTGTGCCCCCCTAAGAGAAAATTATCTAACCATGGAGCATGTATTTATAAATTTTCACAACTCATCCTCGGGGCCCATTTCGTGACAACCCCAAACCCGCCTTCCATAGGCCAGGGGCTGACGACTAGCACCAAAGGCATAAATACCTAAGTTTGGAATGAATTGCCTTTATAAAAAGTAAACACACACCATCATAGTAAACATCTGGAAGAAAATGACTAAACAATACTGTATACAAAAGAAGTGCTGGAATGTAAAAGGGACTGGAAATACAAGCCCAATAGTAAAGCACATGTACAACTGATGTAAATACAACTGAAAGTAAGTACAACTGAAAAAGGGAAAAACAACTGAAAGGTAAATAATAGCTCCTGGATCATCCTTTGGGGTTCCTACCTGAAGGGTAGGTAAAGATGGCCACCTCAACACTCCAAGTCCGTCAGACTCCTCTGTGTACCGACTCATCGTATGGTCCATCTCCAGGTACCGTCCAGTCTTGGCGCTCTCGGCCTCCGTCAGTGCTGTTCGTTGTCTGCATCCAACACAATGAGGTGTGGCCGTAGCCCGTGCAGGGGTGAATATAATGATACTCAGTAGGGACCCCAAGACCCTCAAGGTCTCACAATATCCAACAAAGATAAACCAAAAAGTAAAGGAATCAACGGATAACCCATACTTAGGTATATGCCCATACAAATATCTAAGTTATATAATAACCCATATCAATCATGAGGAAACACAAAAGTTATTGACTCGGCTCAAACTAGGATTTTTAGTGTAGCTTTGAAGTGCAAATGATTAATCGCGATGCTAGATCATCTTATTCTGACAAGAGGCACTGCTTATGACCATACAGAGTTTGACCCACAAAGGATAGATAGGTACTAACCCCAGTAATGACCCACACAGGATCTGACCCACACAGTATCGATAGGTACTAACTCCCGCAATGACCCACACAGGATCTGACACTCACAGGATCAATAGGTACTAACTCCCGCAATGACCCATACAGTATCTGACCCACACGGGATCGGTATGTACTAACCCACGCAATGACCCACACAGGATCTGACCCTCACAGGATCGGTATGCACTGACCCACACGAGATCACTGAGTGCTTCCCCACATAGGATCTAACCCACACAAGATCGGTATTCACTGACCCACACATGATCGCTGAGTGCTGTCTTCCATATGATCTGTCTCCAACCTCCGCCTCACTATCAGCCACTCGATTCCTCGCACCTGGTGCACTCGAGTTCCACAGAATATTCCCTCGAGATACCAGTCATACCTCGACTGCCACTAAACTCCACAAAGGAGTAACCCAAAGGACCACCATGTCGTAAGGGTTCCAACGTGACAGACATTGCATCAATCGGACGCCCGGTCTGTGAGTTATTGGCATTTCCATTCGAGGGTCCCGGTTGGTTTTTAGTTTCAAACCAACCCAACCATACTCCAACTATGTTCAAAACTCACGTGGGGTATTCCAATAGAAATGCCTTGCTCTGATATTTCCGTCTCCACACACGGTTCGTCAATCGGACACCAGTAGCCCGAGATATGGGCAAAAAGGTGCAAACTGTCCAAACGGGTTAGGGTTCGGTCCGACCTAGTCGGACCGACCCGGTTCGCGGGTCCGACCCGATCCAAGGAAGCGGCCCAGCCCGAGGGGGCGGCCCGGCCCGAAGGGGTGTCCTATCCCGAGTGGTCCGGCCCGAGGGCAGCCCACGTGGCCGGCTGGCCACACATGGGGGTGGGGGGGGGGGGTGCGGCACCCCTGGCTTCCGAAGGAACCAGTACTAGGCGCCAATTTGGGGAACTGCCGGAGCTGAGGGGTCCTAAATAGAGCACGCACTGGCAGCCGGCTCAGCCGGCCGACACTGGCTCCTCCACCGCTGCGTGATGGCGCTGCACCACCTCTACCGTGGCCCGGCCTGGCCGCGACCTCCAACTCCTCTGGGCGGCGCGACGACGCCTTGATCATCGTCCAACTGCTGTAGCCCTCCTAGTCACAGCTCTTCCTTTCGGCGCAGTGTGACGACACCATGCCCCTCCGGCACTGCCGTGGCCCGCCTGGCTGTGGCACGGTGGTGCCACGCCTTTGTGGTGACCTGGCGGCCTTGCGCCACTAGCTTCTTCGCGGTCCGCCTCCATCGTCAACAAATAAGAACAACCAAAGGGGAATGGTTGGTCCATGTTTGTGCAGTTCGATACCTCCTCATCATGGCGATAACATTTGGAATACCATAATCCAGAAATTTGAATGACTAAGAATGGAGGTTTATAATCATATATAAAATAACTCAAAACCCCCTACCTTGTATATCAATATTCGTTGACGAATTCGCGATAAGACGGACGTCGTTCCGTTGACGTCGAAAGAAGGCGAAGAAGTTGACATCACCAGCGTTCTTCAAGGATGGTGGTGTTTCCTCTTCTTGCCCTGGTTGAAGAGGGAGAGAGTGATGTCTGTCATTATTCATTGGAGAGGGGCGTTCTTCATTGGGAGAATAAAGTTCCCCAAGTTCTTCCAAGGATCCTCTCTCAAAGTTCCACCAAAAGAATGTTTCCAACCGTAACAATAATAGATGATCAATTATTTTAATGGTTGGAAAGAATTCAAAAGATTTAAAAAATTAATTAATTTAATCCATTAATTAATTTTGGGTGAATTGGAACAATTATGGGGGAGAAAGGTGAAGAGTTTCAATTAACTCACTAAGTGGATTGGCACATTTAATTTGTGGGGAAAGTCCAAGGGTTTCCCCCACTTTATAGAGAGTTACAATGGGTTAAAGATCGTGTGGTCCCCACATTAATTATTCTCCCAAGGGAGGTGATGCACGGGTGGGAACCACCACCATAACCTCTCATGGTAGTTTATGGTGTGGTGGCCCCGACCTACAACCACCTCCTAGATATTTTAACCACCAAAGATAAAAATAAAGTTAACACATTATTTTTGTTGAATTTAATTAAAAAACCCGAAAATCTAACTTCCCCACTCGTTAGAATGCAACTGTGGTGAAGGTATCACTAAGCAATCACCGACGTTGCGAGTTCAACGGTACTGTTAGATTTCAGTTCCGAGCACCGGTTAAAAAGTTATAAAATCCCGAACATACGTTTACTGAATGTACCCAAAAAAAATTCAGAAATTGATTCCGGGCACATCGGGCCTCTGAATCATGCGCCATCAGAAACTGCGGACTCGTAAAATTATCATGTATTTACGAAAAAAATTCCACATAATTTCTGGGTCTTTACATTCTCCCCACCTCAGAGATTTATGTCCCCGTAAGCTACAACTCACACTAAGGAAACAAATGGGGGTACTGAGCACGTATCCGAGCCTCCCCCTCCCATGTGCTCTCCTAGAGGTTCCCATGCTACCAGCGAACGTGCACCAAAGGTATCGACCATCAACACAGGACCCACTCCTGTCGATACTCAATCTCCACTGGAACCTCTGTGAAAGTCACCCCATCATTGATATCCAAATCCCTATGGTCGATGAGGTGAGAAGGGTCTGACACGTATATCCTTAGCTGAGATACGTGGAAGACGTCATGCACTCGGTGCAACTGAGGTGGTAGAGCCAGGCGGTAAGCCACCTCTCCTACTCTACTGAGGACCTGGAATGGTTCGATGAATCGTGGAGATAACTTTCCGCCGCAGCCAAATCTCCACAGGCCTCGTCGAGTTGAGACCCGTAGGAAGATGTGGTCGAAATAATCAAACTCCAGAGGTCTCTATATCCTGTTAGCATACGACTTCTTCATGCTCTATGCATTCTTCATCCGCTCCTAGATGACCTGCACCTTCTCCATGGTAGCGCGTACCATCTATGGTCCCACTAGTGCCGACTCTCCTGGGTTTTCCCAACACAATGGTGATCTGTAAGGTCGAGCATAAAAGGCCTCAAAAGGAATTGTACTGATGGTGGATTGATAGCTGTTGTTGTTGGAAAACTCCACCAAAGGTAAGTGATCCTCCCAGCTGCGACCGAAGTCGAGGAAACATGCACGGAGCATGTCCTCGAGGGTCTGAATGGTCTGCTCAGTCTGACCATCTGTCTGAGGATGGAAGGTGGTGCTCAAATGAAGTTGTGTCGCGAAAGCCTCCTACAGCCCCTTCTATAGCCGAGAAGTAAAACATGTGTCATGGTCAGAGATAATATAATAAGGTACTTCATGAAACCGCACAATATCCTTCACATATAGGCATCTGAAGCTCTCTACTAAGCCCTGCTCCTTATTCAATAGGAAGTGGGCTGACTTGGTGAGTTGGTCAACGATCACCCATATCGAATCATGACTCCTGGATGTACATGGAAGACCCATCTCTAAGTCCATAGATATCCCATCCCACTTCCATTCTGGGACCTTTAAGGGCTGAACCAATCCTGTCGGTACCTTGTGCTCCACCTTCACTTGCTGACAAGTGAGGCATCGAGAGAAAAACTCCGCTACAACCATCTTCATACCTATCCACGAGTGTTGTCATATGAGGTCCTGATACATCTTCTCCACACCTAGATGTACCGCTAGAGGAGATGTGTGGTACTCCCTCAAAACTTCCTCTTGAAGTGATACTGGTACCATATTACGTCCTCTGAAAAGGATGATGTGCTCCCCACCTTCAGAAAATCCATCAGGTGCCTGCCCTGTGGATATCTGAGCACGTCGTGTCTCACAGTCAGCATCCCCACACTATGCCTCCCTGACTCACTGAAGAAGTCGAGGAGTGACTGTAAGAGACTTTAAATAGGATGCTCCATCCCTATCCATGAATGATATCTGTAAGGAAGCCAACTGCTCTATCACCCCTCCTAGCAGCTGAATATCTATTCTACTGAGAGAATTTGCTAAAACATTCCCCTTCTTAGGAGTATAGACTATCTCGAAGTCATAGTCCTGGAGGTACTCAAGCCAATGCCGCTATCTTAGGTTCAGGTCCTTCTGCGAGAAGAAAAACTTTACAATATTGATATTAGAGTAAACCATAAACCATTCGCTCAACAAACTAAGGGTGAGACTAACCAATTGTAAAAAACTAGACTACACCCTTCTTGGCCTACGTCCTACAAGAGCTACTAAGATTTCTCCTTTGATGAAAATAGAAATATGGTCTCATACCCTGGATGAAACACGTCCTTTTCCTAATACAATCAATCCTGACATGAATTTTAATAATTCATGTCATGGACAACATCATAAGGCCTCGACTCTACTACCAAGAGATCCAACCGTTAATCTTGTCTCCAAGGGTTAAGTCTCACTGTCGGCATCAGTGTGTGGTCACTGGGTCCCCTCCAGTAGGAATCTCGAATGTGAGGGTCATGTCAATGGTTTTAACAAGAACCTCTTAGTATCAACCACACAAAAAGGCAGGAAACAAACGTCACAAGGACAAGTGTCTTTTATTACTATAGCTCAAAGTAAAAAGACACAAATCAACCACAAAAAACGACATCAACGAAGCTAGATGCATCATGAACAAAGGCCTCTATGCCTAGATCTGGTCCCGCTCCTGTCCACCTACTCCCGGAGCTCGAGGTGAACCATATAGGGGTGGTGGAAGTAGTTCTTGATGACTCTGACCACCATCTGCTGAAGGACCTACTACACTACCTCGTCCACCGCTTAGCTGATGCTCAGGATCCTGCTGCTGCCTCTATACCGATGGCTCCTCTAATGCTTACTGATCAACTATGTTGGGAGTTGGAAAGTCACGCGCTCTGTGACCCTGTCCCGTACAGGAAAAATAGACCATTCTCCATTCAAACCTCTCTCAGCCTCGGGTGTCCCACACCCCAGATGCCACATCAAGGGGTCATCTAATAGTAGATCTAACCCGCTTGAGCTTACTACCTACTACAGATGACTCGGCTACTGTCAAAATGCCTTGCGGCAAGTGCAGAAGCTCCTGAGCATGCACAGAGCGTAGAGTCGCTGGTATAAACTCCGCCAAGAAAAGACCCTCGAAGTTCCCCCAGGTGAGGGTCACCTCATTGTAAAACTGGAGTATCAGGCTCCACCACCTATCAGATACTCCCTGAAAGAGACTAACAGTTAGGTGAACCATCAAGTCAGCGATTGTCCAAAATGTGTGGAAAAATTGTGCTACAAACTCCATCCAACACCCAGCCGTCTGAAAATCAATCTCACCTCGAAACCTTAAGGGCCTCTATCGTAAGAACCCGTGAAACATGCTTAAGTAGTGTGCATCGTCTGCTGCTAGGGATGTTGGCATCGGTGTCCCAATGGGTAGTGGGACCGCTGGTTCCTCTACTAGTAAAGGGCCCTGCACCGAGGCCTCGTCGCTCGAAGGGATGTCAAAGCGTATAACTCTCGAGGCTCTAACTCGTCATCTGTGGGGAGGAATCCTAAAAGAAACAGATGCGACACAGTAAAAAGACTATACCTGTTTAGCTGACTTGGTTGATCTGACTTAAGAAAAACTTTTGAAACATACACTCTATCAGTGTTTTCATGCACTAAGTCGGAAATCAAAAGTGAGGGCCCTGATGTACCGATTCATCGTCCACCGCACCAACACTGGACTCCCTGCACTGGAAACCACACTCGGTACCCTTAACACTATTTATTCACAGAAAAGAATGATCAGAGTCCTATGTTTTGTTGTAGAACCAACTCCACTGATACTTATTTTTCACAACCCATCCTCGAGGCCCGTGTCGTGACTACCCTAAGCCCACCTTCTATAGGCCAGGGGATGGCGACTAGCACCAAAGGCATAAATCCCGAAGCTGTAAAGGTATTTCATTTATAAAAATAAAACACACAAAATCAGGGTACACAACTGGAAGCAATGCACTAAACAATACTATATACTAAAGAAGTGATGAAAAGTAAAAGGGGATGAAAATACAACCCCAACAATAAAGCACAAGTATAACTGAAGTAAATACAACTGAAATCAAGTACAACTGAAAAAGGGACAAATATCTGAAATGTAAATAACACCTCCTGGATCATCCTCCAGGGTTCCTTCCTGAAGGGTAGCTATAGATGGCCACCTCAGCACTCCACGTTCATCAGATTCCTCTATGTACCGACTCGTCGTATGGTCTATCTCCGGGTACCATCCAGTCCTGGCGCTCTCGGCCTCTGTCAGCGTTGTCCATTGTCTGCATCCAACACAACGAGGTGCGGGCATAGCCCATGAAGGGGTGAGTATAATGATACTCAGTAGGGACCCCGAGACCCTCAAGGTCTCACAATATCCAACAAAGATAAACCACAAAGTAAATGAATCAACAAATAACCCATACTTAGGTATATGACCATACATATACCTAAGTTATCTAGTAACCCATCTCAATCATGAGGAAACACAAATGTTACTGACTCATCTCAAACTAGGATTTTTAGTGTATCTTAGAAGTGCAGATGATTAGTCACAAATCTAGATCATATTATTCTGACAAGAGGCACTGCTTATGACCATACAAAGTCTGACTCACATAGGATCGATAGGTACTAACCTCCGCAATAACCCACATAGGATCGATAGGTACTAACCCCCACAATGATCCACATAGGATCTAAACCACATAGGATCGATAGGTACTAACCCCTGCAATGACCCACATAGGATCAGACCAACACAGGATCTGACCCACACAAGATCGGTATGCACTGACCCACATAGGATCGCTGAGTACTGACCTCTGTATGATTTGTCTCCAACCTCCGCCTCACTATCAGCCATTGGATTCCTCGCACCCGGTGCACTCGAGTTCCATAGAATCTTCCCTTGAGATATCGGTCATACCTAGACCTCCACTAATCTCCACAAATAATTTACCCAAAGGACCGACATGTCGTAAGGGTTCCAACGTGACAGACGGTGTGTCAATCAGACATCTGATCTGTGAGTTATTGGCATTTCCGTTCTAGGGTCCTGGTTGATTTTTAGGTTCAAACCAACCCTACTATACACCAACTATGTTTAATCCTCAATTGGGGTAGGCTAATAGAACCATCTCTCTCTGAGATTTGTGTTTCCACAAACGGTTCGTCGATCAGACACCTGTAGCCCGAGATATATGTGGGAAAAGGTGTAAATTGTTCAAACGGGTCCGGGTCCGGTCCGACCCAGTGGGACTAACCTGGCCCAACCTGGTTCGCGGGTCCGACCCGGTCTGAGTAAGCGGCCTGGAACGAGGGGGCAAACCGGTCCGAAACGGTGGCCCGACCCGAGTGGTCTGGCCCGAGGCCCGATGGTGACCCGGCCAAGGCCGGCGGGCCAGCCCGCGTAGCCGGCCGACCACACATGGGGGGGGGGGGGTGCGGAGCAACCTGGCTTCCGAAGGAACCAGCGCTAGGCACCGGTTAGGTGAACCGTGGGACCCAAGGGGTCCCACCAAGAGTGCGCACCGGTGGCCAGTTCAGCCGGCCGCCCCTGGCTTCTCCACCGCGGCGCGACAGTGCCGCGGTTCTGCTGGCCTCTTCACGGTGCGACGACGCCACACCACCTCTACCGCGGCCCGGCCTAGACGCGCCCTCTAGCTCAGTGCGGCGCACCGACGCCATGCTCATCGCCCAACTGCTGTGGCCCTCCTGGCCGCGACTCTTACTTCTGGCGCTGTGCGGTGACACTGCGCCCCTCCGGCACCACCGTGGCCTGCATGGTCGTGGCTCGGCTCTTTATGCGGCACGGCGGTGCCTCTCCCTTGTGGAAACCCAGCAGCCTTGCGCCGCCGGCTTCTTCGTGGTCTGCCTCCATCGTCAAAAAATAAGAACAACCAAAGGGGAATGGTGAGGCTCTGTTCAGGCGGTCCGAGCCCTCGTCATCACGGTGATAACATTTGACATACCATAATCCAAAAATTCAAACGATGGAAAACATTGGTTTATACTCATATATAATATAACTCAAAACCCCCTACCTTGTATATCAATATTTTTTGATGAATTCACGGTAAGGTGGACATCGTTCTGTTGGCGTCGGAAGAAGACGAAGAAGTTGACGTCGTTGGCGTTCTTCAAGGACGGCGGTATTTCCTCTTCTTGCCCCGATTGAAGAGGGAGGGAGAAATGTATGTTGTTCTTCATTGGAGAGGGGCGTTCCTTTTTGGGAGAATAATGTCCTCCAAGTTCTTCCAAGTCTCCTCTCTCAATGTTCCACCAAAATAATGAAGCCAACCCCAAAAACAATATACTATCAATTATTTTAATGGTTGGAAAGAATTCAAAAGATTTCTAAAATTAATTAATTTAAGCCATTAATTAATTTTGGGTGAATTGGCACAATTATGGGGGAGAAATGTGAAGAGTTTCAATTAACTCATTAAGTGGATTGACACATTTAATTAGCAGGGAAAGTTCAAGGGTTTCCCCCACTTTATGAAGAGTTACAAGGGGTAAAAGCTAGTGTGGTACCCACGTTAATTATTGTAGAGACCCGAAGCCTGACGTGCATGGACATTACATTACTTTTGCGGAATACTTGGTACATAACAAAAACACACACACAAGGATCATAATAGTTTAGTGTCTTTGGAAAATCGGAACGTAATCTTCTAATCGTGGTGAAAGATCTTCAATATCTCCCATAAATATCTTCCTTTTTTTTACCTAAAACCTTTCTTTATATCCTGGGGAAAAGAAAACATAAAAGGGTGAGCTCAAATGCTCAGTAAGGGTAAAGAAAAGAAAAATCAATCACATCATATTCATAAGAACATAACTTTTGGAAATCTTATCCTGCAAAAGAGAGCATAATTTCATAACATGGGATAAATCATGGCAGTGAAATGTAATCACAATAATCATAACTTAAAACAAAAAACTTTGTGGAATTCACACATAATCATAGAGAATCATTTCTTGTTAGTCAAGACTCATTGCCAAGACTATCTTAGTGGACAAAGTCCCTTTCTGAATCGAGTAACCCTCGTTTCAGTCCTGTTTCACTGAACTGGTATAACCTACCATTCCAGCCATGTCTATCTCATGAGATATAAAATCTTTACCCAATGCATTGGAGGGAGATATAGGTCCCACCAATCTTATAATGAATCCTTTCTAATGTGTGCCACATAATAATAAATCATACATCATCGCATAACCCATGTAATAAAAATGGGATTCTTAAACAACATGACATCATAAAACAATTCATATAATATAAAGGAATTAATAAAAATATAATTCCATCACAAAATAATCAAATCAATGTAATAACAGAACCCATTATTATCTTAGATGGAAAATAATTTTGATAAAACACTTGAACTCCATTCTTGAGGAAAATATCCTTTCTTCTTCAAAAACACTTTTCTTTTCTTAACATGTCATACAATTATAAACTAAAAGAAGTTGATTAAAAATAAACTTGAAAACTTGTAAAGGAAGCTTCTTGGAAATAATGTTTTAAAAATCCATTCATGCCGTATAAGTTAAAAAACATTGTTCGTACTTTTGTCAGAAAAGTCAAAAAAGTACCTCGTACGAAAAATGACAAAAGATTCCTTTCATATCCTTTACTAAAAATTTACCGAAGGGTAAAATTGAATATAAAATATTTTATAAGGATATAAATATTACATATTGAGGAAACATGGATGTGGATGATAAAATACACCCCAGTAAATACTTACGAATAAACAATCTCGGATAAAAATGAGATTATGATATTTCCCTTACCTTAGGTCCGATTAGCTTTGTACGTGTCCGAAGCTCCTGTATAATGGTTTAAATAATGTTATTGACTTATTCTAGAAGCATACATATTGATATGATATCATATATGGTCATATTCTTAGCTTCTTGTTAGTAATATTTCATTGTTACTTGTTACTCGGGTCTTTATTGCCTTTTGTTCTTATGCGTGTTTTGCCGAATACATTCTTATTCTTCTTTTAAGGTTATAGATACCATATATAAAGAATGGTATTAGTGTAACATATATCATATTTATTCATTCAATTCATTTATATAATTACTATGTAATGATGATCATGTAGAACGAGTCGCATCACATCGTGGAGACGGTATTCCGTACGTACGCACGAGTGATGATATCGTTCCTATGATCGTGGAACTGTATTGGAGTATATATATATTATTTCAGTATCAATATTACTTTATAATAATCATAAATAGTTACTCATTACACCATTATACCCATCCTTGTAAAGTGATGGTGGAAAATAGATTACACCACGGCGTGGAGACGGTATTCCGTACGTACGCACGCGCGGTGATTTCTTTTTCCGTAGGATGGATAGATGGTGAAATAGGGTTGTTTCATACTTATAATAACATATCAGTATATGAGTGATACTGATGTTATTACTTTATCATGAAACAACTAAAGAAGAATAAGTTGAAGAAGAAAGAAATTGAAAAGATCGGTAACGGATATTACCTCTTCTTTGGAACGCCTCTTTGAATCCTCCACTTAGGGAACTATGATTCGTCTTTGAAGAAGACCAGGACCTCTAGTATTATTCTAGGGAAGTGGAGAGGAGAAAATGGCAGGAATTTGGCCGAGCTTGAGTGCTCAAATTGGTGTGAGGAGGAGGGGGAGGAGGTGCCCTTTTATAAGGGAGGAGAGGGGCACCTTAGGAATATCTCAAAATATTATTTTATATTAAAGTCAAAATCGGTTTATAATGGCTCCAAAGGGTCTTATTTATAAGATAAGGTGGGGATGGGTCGAAATCCTATCAACCAATAGGATTTAGACAAGTTTAGGGTATTATGTTAACCTTATCAATTAGATTTAACTCTAAGTTAAATAATTTAACTTTTACCGTGTCTTTTTGTTTTCTTTCACTATATGGTTAATACACTTACAATAACATGCCAAAAGAACCCCAAATTGTTTATTATTAATATATATATCCTTATCTAAGTCATTTGGCCGAACCTTAGATTTTTAGGAATACAATAACAATTAATAATATAATATTTTATTTAAAAACTATTTTGTGTCAATTTTGACACTATTTGATATATGATTTTTGTGAAAGTCATTACAGAATTATATGTTCTAACCAAGTTGATTAAATCAACATTAATATATCATAGTAACCTAGAAAATTAGTGGAATTCATAAAAAGTCTTAAATTACATTTATTTTGGTGTTTATAACATCAATTATGTCAATATTTCATTAATAAGTTAATTACTGCATCATCATTGTGTCATAAATAAATTAAATTATTTAATGTCTAAAAATTACAAATAAAATACCATCATGTAGGAAATCGTTTTAGATTTCTAAGGAATATTTATAGTAGAATTTATCTTATGTATAGCCCCATATTAAAAATGATTTACTTATTAAACTTTGATTTTAACTATTTTAACCCTTCTTTAAATAAATTAATAATAAATGTCCTAATCTAATCCAAGTGGGCCTAAATGGTCATATTTTATTCCTAAGTTTGGTTTTGGTCGAATTACACTTGTCCAATAGAATTAGGACATGTGTTAGGGTAATATTAATATCATATTTACCTTTAGTTACCTTATTTACTATTAACTGCGGTAAAAATAGTAAAAAGTTACTATTCACCAAAAAATTATTTTTATCTCATTGAAACAAATTTTACTTACTGATATCAACCGTGTTTGTCGGATTTTTTAAATTCCATTCACAGAAGCGGTAAAATTAAGTTTTATGAAAAATTCAGTTTTTTAACTACCACTTAGTAGTTTCACTATTCATCAAAAATTGATGTTTTTCAGAACAATGCCAAAATTTCATCCTAAGCTATATTTCATATTCCGAATTCAAAAATGAAGTCTATTTTACCAAATTCATAACATAGAAGTTGCATTAATTAATTTTATAATTAAATCCCGCTGTTAAAACAAATAGCGTGTTTTTAAGAAACAATATCTATCAAAAGATTGACAGTTGATTATGTCTGGTTTAAATGTGAAATTACATCCAATGACCAAAATTGTATTAAATTGTAAATATATATTCTAAATATACTTTAAAACCACTCAAATTAATAATTTATCACTATTAATTATTTCGATTGAAAAAGTTGTTTTTAACTAAAATTTAGTAATTTTCACTATTCATCCAAATATGAAAGTTATCCGAAAATCACCAAAATATCACCTTAGGCTAAATTCGATACTCCAAATCAAAAAATGAAGTCCATTTTGAGAGCTAAAATTTCTAAAATTTAAAAAGTGGTTATTACTATTCATAACGGCTAGTTTTAATAATATTTTAATAGCATATCGTTGTTTCGTGAAACTCAGTATGGCGTACTACACAGGCTATCGAGGAAGGTTGTGATTGCGTGTAATGCAAGGCAAGTCAAGGATGCGTGTTGTGCAAGCTCCTTTTGGTGTAGCGTACAACACAAGACATTAATAAAATTAAAAAGAATATTTTTCATAAAATCTCGGGCTGTTACATTCTACCCCCCTTAAAATGAATTTCGCCCTCGAAATTCGTCGGGGTTATAAATGGTTTACTATTCGAAAGTTTCTTTAATAGAAACCCACATCGTAAAAAGGAATACCAAAACTTGGCTTTAAAAACTAAAGTATGAAATGTAACGATTACCCAAATAAACTAATCACTGGGTTTCCACATAGGTGAAAATATGGATATGGAAGAGAAATCTAACCATCATGTTCTGATGGAGAGTGGTAGAGAACATGGCTATGGAAAATCCAGTATTCACAAATCCATAAATTTGTGACGATCAAAGGTACCATCTGATTCATCAGGTATAAGATCACTAGGACAACATTTTTGGTTTTCAAGATCATTTCCCTAAAGTTTAAAATTTGAATTAGAATAAATACTTTCTTTATTTTGGTACAATCTCACTGTTGTTCATGCCTTGAACAATTTCCACTTCATCTCTTAAATAAATGAAGTTCAATTTTTTATTCGTGAAGTGTTAGCAGATCATGTGATAGAATGACTGGTCATTCCATCTGTCTCAAACAAAAGGTTAACAAAAATTATATACATAAGTCGATCTATAGTGAGATTAATCACATATGGTTCCTAAAATGGACTTGTACTTCATATATCATACTGCTTAATATAATATATCTAGTTTCTACTAAACAGGGACTTCCTGTAGGCCAGTGGTAGGCGATAAAGGCCAGTCGCACTTCGGTTGTGGGTTCGATTCCCACAGCCTTGTCCGAAGCGATGGGCTGTCGCCCGTCCTGCAGGTTGTCCTTTTTCTAAAACTATATTACTATAACATCCCATCAATAATATAGAAAAAACTTTTATCCTTAAACAATACTAACTTATTTCCAACATAATCCATTCTAATCTTTAGGCTTATCCATAATACTACAGTCCACTCTCGTAATATAGTGAAAACGATTACCAGAGATTTAATACTATCGTTAATCCCCATATATATGTCTTGTTGGTCACATTCCAAACATTCAAAGGCCTTAATCATGTATTCTCTTGAATACCCATTGAACCATAGTGAAAACTTGAATGTAGTTAAAAGTTAACACCTTCCACATACCAAAATCCTCAAAATTGTATATACTCAAACCATGATATCACTAAGTCCTTATATTAATCATGAGCTCATGAATACTATTAAACATTTCATTTTCTCGCATATCATCTTATTTCCAAAATATCTCAATCACTTTGAATACCACATCAATAAATATTGCAATACTCAATGATACAACATTATTTTGGAATCCCATTACATAAACACTTAATCATTCCACCACATCGTTGTCATATTCAACATTGCCAATAGTGATCGCATGTGACTTCCCTTTGTCCTTTGCCTTCAGTGGTTGCTCATGTTGATCATCAATAACCCTTGGATTAGGGCATTTATTAGCATAATGCCCCATTTCCTTGCACTTGATGCATTGAAGTGTTGGTGGTGCGTTCTCTACAGTGTTTACATTATTCACATCATTAGAAACCCTTTTTCCATTACTTCGACACTCAGCTGCTCGATGACCTTCTTTTCCACACTTAAAACATTTTCTAGTCCCTTTAAGACAATCTCCACCATGCTTCTTTCCACACTTTGTGCATAAGGAAACAATCATCTTCTTTTCACCATTATTCTAAGATTTCTCCATGAACTCCATCTTTCGTTTCTTGTCAAAACCATGAGATGGATATGTAACACCAACTTCCATTTCTACCTTGATAGCACAACACACAATTTATTCATATCTACTGAAGTCTCTTATAGCTAATGCCCTTCGAAGACTTTGTTTTAAGCCACTGAAAAATCGATCAACTTTACTTTTAGGTTGGATGATAATGCCAGATACATACCTTGCAAGTCTTGTAAAATTCGCTTCATATATACCAACAGATTCATCATCCTTTTGCTTTAGTTCAAGAAACTCCTTCTCCATCTTTGTTCAAAGAATACGGGGGAAGTACTTACTGAAAAATAAGTTCTTGAACTCGTCCCATTCCATGGACTCAATTTCATCCCTTTGCCTCGTATTCTTAATAAGATTCCACCATTGATCAGCATCACCTTCCAAACGATACACTGCTAAGATGACTTTATCATGTTCAGAACATTGAAGAACTGAAAATATCTTTTCAGTGGTACTGATCCATTGTTCAGCAACAAGTGGATCAGAAGACCCACTGGAAGAAGGTGGACGTTGCCTCATGAAGGACTCAATAGAATATTGTTCCCTTCTCTGCTCATTTGGAAGTCCAGAATGATTCATAGCTTGTGTAAGTATAGCATTATGATTTTGCACTCCATCTCCCATAACATTTGTTTGTTCAAGAGGACAATCATTGCATTGTCCATTGCATTGATCAACACGGTTCCTTCGGGTTCCAGCCATCGTCTAAAACCCAAAAAGAATAGCGTGAGAGGAAAATATCATGCTAGGGAAAACAACATAATAAAGGGGGAGTACCTTCAATATCTAACATCTTAGGTTTAATTCTATGATCATTAGCGTAATTCTAGTACTATAACCTATACGTATACTTAACCTTAGGGACATCCCTAGACATACCTTAGAAATATCTCTAGGGATCTCACTAAAGTTCTCGCATCCTAGTTTCCAAAGGTTGACTAAACCTTTCCTCTGATACCAACTGTAGAGACCCGAAGCCTGACGTACATGGACATTACATTACTTTTGCGGAATACTTGGAACATAACAAAAACACACACACAAGGATCGTAATAGTTTAGTGTCTTTGGAAACTCGGAACGTAATCTTCTAATCGTTGTGAAAGATCGTCAATATCTCCCATAAATATCTTCCTTTTTTTTACCTAAAACCTTTCTTTATATCCTGGGGAAAAGAAAACATAAAAGGGTGAGCTCAAATGCTCAGTAAGGGTAAAGAAAAGAAAAATCAATCACATCATATTCATAAGAACATAACTTTTGGAAATCTTATCCTGCAAAAGAGAGCATAATTTCATAACATGGGATAAATCATGGCAGTGAAATGTAATCACAATAATCATAACTTAAAACATGAAACTTTGTGGCATTCACACATAATCATAGAGAATCATTTCTTGTTAGTCAAGACTCATTTCCAAGACTATCTTAGTGGAAAAAGTCCCTTTCTGAATCGAGTAACCCTCGTTTCAGTCCTGTTTCACTGAACTGGTATAACCTACCATTCCAGCCATGTCTATCTCATGGGATATAAAATATTTACCCAATGCATTGGAGGGAGATATAGGTCCCACCCATCTTATAATGAATCCTTTCTTATGTGTGCCACATAATCATAAATCATACATCATCGCATAACCCATGTAATAAAAATGGGATTCTTAAACAACATGACATCATAAAAAAATTCATATAAGATAAAGGAATTCATAAAAATATAATTCCATCACAAAATAATCAAATCAATGTAATAACAGAACCCTTTATTTTCTTAGATGGAAAATAAGTTTGATAAAACACTTGAACTCCATTCTTGAGGAAAATATCCTTTCTTCTTCAAAAACACTTTTCTTTTCTTAACATGTCATACAATTATAAACTAAAAGAAGTTGATTAAAAATAAACTTGAAAACTTGTAAAGGAAGCTTCTTGGAAATAATGTTTTAAAAATCCATTCATGCCGTATAAGTTAAAAAACATTGCTCGTACTTTTGTCGGAAAAGTCAAAAAAGTACCTCGTACGAAAAATGACAAAAGATTCCTTTCATATCCTTTACTAAAAATTTACCAAAGGGTAAAATTGAATATAAAATATTTTATAAGGATATAAATATTACATATTGAGGAAACATGGATGTGGATGATAAAATACACCCCAATAAATACTTACGAATAAACAATCTCGGATAAAAATGAGATTATGATATTTCCCTTACCTTAGGTCCGATTAGCTTTGTACGTGTCCGAAGCTCCTGTATAATGGTTTAAATAATGTTTTTGACTTATTCCAGAATCATACATATTGATATGATATCATATATGGTCATATTCTTAGCTTCTTGTTAGTAATATTTCATTGTTACTTGTTACTCGGGTCTTTATTGCCTTTTGTTCTTATGCGTGTTTTGCAGAATACATTCTTATTCTTCTTTTAAGGTTATAGATACCTTATATCCATAATGGTATTAGTGTAACATATATCATATTTATTCATTCAATTCATTTATATAATTTCTATGTAATGATGATCATGTAGAACGAGTCGCATCACATCGTGGAGACGGTATTCCGTACGTATGCACGAGTGATGATATCGTTCCTATGATCGTGGAACTGTATTGGAGTATATATATATTATTTCAGTATCAATATTAATTTATAATAATCATAAATAGTTACTCATTACACCATTATACCCATCCTTGTAAAGTGATGGTGGAAAATAGATTACACCACGGCGTGGAGACGGTATTCCGTACGTACGCACGCGCGGTGATTTCTTTTTCCGTAGGATGGATAGATGGTGAAATAGGGTTGTTTCATACTTAAAATAACATATCAGTATATGAGTGATACTGATGTTATTACTTTATCATGAAACAACTAAAGAAGAATAAGTTGAAGAAGAAATAAATTGAAAAGATCGGTAACGGATATTACCTCTTCTTTGGAACGCCTCTTTGAATCCTCCACTTAGGGAACTAAGATTGGTCTTTGAAGAAGACCAGGACCTCTAGGATTATTCTAGGTAAGTGGAGAGGAGAAAATGGCAGGGGTTGTCCAAGCTTGAGTTCTCAAATTGGTGTGAGGAGGAGGGGGAGGAGGTGCCCTTTTATAAGGGAGGGGAGGGGCACCTTAGGAATATCTCAAAATATTATTTTATATTAAAGTCAAAATCGGTTTATAATGGATCCAAAGGGTCTTATTTCAAAGATAAGGTGGGAATGGGTCGAAATACTATCAACCAATAGGATTTAGACAAGTTTAGGGTATTATTTTAACCTTATCAATTAGATTTAACTCTAAGTTAAATAATTTAACTTTTACCGTGTCTTTTTTGTTTTCTTTCACTATATGGTTAATACACTTACTATAACATGACAAAAGAACCCCAAATTGTTTATTATTAATATATATATCCTTATCTAAGTTATTTGGCAGAACCTGGGATTTTTAGGAATACAATAACAATTAATAATATAATATTTGATTTAAAAACTATTTTGTGTCAATTTTGACACTATTTGATATATGATTTTTGTGAAAGTCATAACAGAATTATATGTTCGAAACAAGTTGATTAAATCAATATTAATATATCATAGTAACCTAGAAAATTAGTGGAATTCATAAAAGGTCTTAAATTACATTTATTTTGGTGTTTATAACATCAATTATGTCAATATTTCATTAATAAGATAATTACTGCATCATCATTGTGTCATAAATAAATTAAATTATTTAATGTCTAAAAATTACAAATAAAATATCATCATCTAGGAAATATTTTTAGCTTTCTAATGAATATTTATAGTCGAATTTATCTTATGTATAACCCCATATTAAAAATGATTTACTTATTAAACTTTGATTTTAACTATTTTAACCCTTCTTTAAATAAATTAACAATAAATGTCCTAATCTAATCCAAGTGGGCCTAAATGGTCATATTTTATTCCAAAAATTGTTTTTGGTCGAATTAAACTTTTCCAATATAATTAGGACATGTGTTAGGGTAATATTAATATCATATTTACCCTTAGTTACCATATTTACTATTAACTGCGGTAAAAATAGTAAAAAGTTACTATTCACCAAAAAATTATTTTTATCTCATTGAACCACATTTTACTTACTGATATCAACTGTGTCTGTCGGATTTTTGTAATTGCATTCACAGAAGCGGTAAAATTAATTTTTATGAAAAATTCAGTTTTTTAACTACCACTTAGTAGTTTCACTATTCATCAAAAATTGATGTTTTTCAGAACAATGCCAAAATTTCATCCTAATCTATATCTCATATTCCGAATTCAAAAATGAAGTCTATTTTACCAAATTCATAACATAGAAGTTGCATTAATTAATTTTATAATTAAATCCCGCTGTTAAAACAAATAGCGTCTTTTTAAGAAACAATATCTATCAAAAGATTGACACTTGATTATGTCTGGTTTAAATGTGAAATTACATCCAATGACCAACATTGTATTAAATTGTAAAAATATATTCTAAATATACTTTAAAACCACTCAAATTAATAATTTATCACTATTAATTATTTTGATTGAAAAAGTTGTTTTTAACTAAAATTTAGTAATTTTCACTATTCATCCAAATATAAAAGTTATCCGAAAATCACCAAAATTTCACCTTAGGCTAAATTCGATACTCCGAATCCAAAAATGAAGTCCATTTTGAGAGCTAAAATTTCTAAAATTTAAAAAGTGGTTATTACTATTCATAACGGCTAGTTTTAATAATATTTTAATAGCATATCGTTGTTTCGTGAAACTCAGTATGGCGTACTACACAGGCTATCGAGGAAGGTTGTGATTGCGTGTAATGCAAGGCATGTCAAGGATGCGTGTTGTGCAAGCTCCTTTTGGTGTAGCGTACAACACAAGACATTAATAAAATTAAAAAGAATATTTTTCATAAAATCTCGGGCTGTTACAATTATTCTCCCAAGGGAGGTTATGTGTAGGTGGGACCCACGACCATAACCTCTCATTGGAGGTTATGGTGTGGGGGCCCCCTCCTCTAACCACCTCCTCGAGATTTTAACCACCAAAGATAAAAATAAAGTTAACCCTTTATTTTTATTCAATTTAATTAAAAACCCCCAAAATATAACATCCATTTTCGTTAGAACACAACTGCAGTGAAGGTCTCACTAAGCAATCACTGGCGCTGCGAGTTCAACAGTGCCCTCATATTTCAATTCCGAGCACCAGTTCAAAAGTTATAAAATCCAGCACGTACGTTTTCGAAATGTACCCGAACAAAACTCTCGAAATTGATTTCGGGAACACCGGGTCTCAGAATCATGCGCCGTCAGAAACTATGGACTCATAAAATTTCCATGTATTTAAGAAAAAAAATTCCACAAAATTTCTTGGTCTTTACATATATATTGTCATGGAATTTTATGGTTCTCATTATAGAGGGAAACTTTTATGACCTTTCAATACAAAATATATTCTGGCACATTAGCACATTAATATTGCATATAAGAATAATAAATATGTGATAAGATATTTATTAAGATTCAACAAATTCAATATAGAGGTAATCTAAGGAACCAACTCCAATATACTCCCACCAACACTAGAATGAACTGTTGACTATCTAGTTAGTTATCACATGTTAAACGTGCTTCTACTAAGTATAATTATATCTATTGGGCCCACTACATACTTCTATGACTAGCATTGGTATTTCTACAAATCTATATATTATGACCTCATTAAATTGAGAAAATCCCTTAAGTATTGATATTCCAATGTATCCTCCTCTTGTTCCCTTGTCATAAATTTTATATCTTCAGTAACACTATAGTCAATGTTCATCATAATAATGATAATACTCTTACCATTTTTTATAATCTAAATTTGAACATACTGTTGATAAAATTATTATTTAAGTGTATAATAAGGGACAATGTACTCATTTATTTTAGATTTTGAAACCACAAGTTGTAATAATTGTGTCTTGAATATTAAATTTTTTATCACTATGATACAAGATTAAATTGATCTAAAATAAGACTAGTGTTATATCCTTTGATCACTGGTATTCAGATTTCTGCATTTACTATTAACTCATAAAGTTATTATTTCTCAAGTGTTGTTGGATATTTATAACTATATATATGTGTAGTTATCCAAGTTTTGTTTAATATTTACTTATTATGCTGAATGCATAATTAATATCAAACATTAGTGCATATCATGGTATATATGATAGATTTAAAGCACATATGAATATTAAATTTTATACATACTAATAATAATAATATTCTCATGTTCCAACATAAGTTATCCTAGATATATTTCCTACCACGTGACATAGGCAACAATTTGGTCTTGAATTGTTCCATTTTTTATTTTAAATACTGGGACAACATATGTACTGTGACTAAATTTGAAAAACAATATGTTAATATATCTTATTCCTTAGAAAATCGTATGATATATTAATACATTTTAGTGATATTAATTCCTCAACATTATTGAAATTATAAGATGAAATATTTTCATTTAATATTTTATCAACATATTTTTCTTCAAAAACAATAGTCATCCCACTAAACTCTTGTAGACACAAAACACTCCTTCATTCCAAATGACTATTCTATGATCACTGTGATTTATTCTATACATAAATGTATCTATTAAATTTTCATATCTTATTTCATATAAAGGATGTCACCTACCCTTTCAGTTGTGTCATATATATGTGTTCTATAGGATCTCAATTTAAGAAAATTGGCCTTGAAATAAAACATCCAAACATAATGATCAATGAATTTTTCTATGGAAAGTATAAATCAAATAGATTTTAGCATGATGAATGGTATATGGGTTCTATCAAAGACTATGAATATATATTGATTGAAGCTTTAAATAATCAATCATGATTAATTAATACTATTTTGTACCATCCATGTACATTTTCTCTTATAAAACCACCATTAGTATCAATTCTATGAACATCCAATATATGGAGCCCAGGAATTTTGTTGCATGGAATCCATGTCTAAATTAATTTTTACTTTTCAATATTATCATGATTCCATTTTACTATTTCCTTATAGGAATTATTAATCTTAAGGCATAATATATCACTTATCTTGGTTTATATAAAACCACCTCTTTAGTTTTAACTTCTTAAATAGTTTGTGTTTGAAGAAAAAATAATTCCACTGATCTTAGTGGGGTATGTGTTCTTATACCAACTCATGTGAATCAAGATCATAGACTCCATTGAATTCCGTCTTACTCCCACTATGTCAAAAGAGAAATGTATTCCACTTTATATAAATATTTTCGGTCTTGAATAATTTCTTTCTATCTAAGGGATATTAATATCCTTATTGGATACATGATAATTAATAAATATGAACTTAGTGTTTTATTAATGTTTGTTTGTAGCTAATTCTATATTTTAACAAATTGTTCTCATAAAACACTAGAAACAATACTTCATGTACTCCTTATCATATTAAAACTAATATGATATCCATTAGCCAGTATAGTTGTCTCATAGTAATTTATTATTCTGCTAATTATATTACAGGTCATAGAAGAAATTATGGAATTTGTTCAATACCTATAATATATTTCATCGATTCCCATTTACTACCATCAGAAATTTTATGTAAAAGGTAATGTAAGTTTGGGATTAACTTCATTCCACATATTAGTGAATGATGAATACTATGTTATGATAAACTTTGAAAATCCATCCTAGAGAATCCTATATTCATTAAAAACTATATTTAATTCATTAGTGAGTATTCTTAAAATATCTTAAATTAATATCATGAAGTATACAAAATTACCTCTTATATTCACCTTTAGAATAGTTCAAGTGATCATATTAGACTAACTCTAGTATCTTTCTAGTGTCCTTAATTTTCTAAAGGTTTATTTGTTTAAAACATGATAGTGATTTTGTTAGTATACCTAGTGTACTAGATCAAGAAAGTCTAAAATTCCCTTATGGATATAAACATTTCAACTGCTATTAGTTTTTCATGAAAAGAAATTATATTTCCAAAACTATCTACTTTGAACCTTATATTTATATTCATAATTAATTGAATTTTTTTATATATGTGAATAAAAAATAATGGAACTATTTGTTAAGTATGAAATAAAATAAAAATATTCATTTCAATCATGAAATAATATCTCGTTGTTTCTAATTAGATTTTGAGAAAAATGTTTTATTAATGATAAATACAAAATAATATATTAACTTTAATCCATTAGGAAAATCTAAAGTCATTCACTTCTCTTTACTGGCCTAAGAATCACCCTTCTTCATTTCCTTAGATAATGCATCAAACTTATAATTTTATAATACTTGCTTGATCCTTGTATTTAAATAAATATGTATAAAATATATTGTATTTTAATACTCAATATGTAAAATTGTTTTATTACTTATAATGATTAATATACCTAAAGTAGATGAAACTGATTCCATCATATTCAACTCATTGTAGTTCCTATTACAGTATCATTTTTTACCACATAAGAAGAAAATAGCCTCTTATTAATAACTCCCCATTTTAATCCTTTACCTATTTAAATGAATTTGTAAAGGTACCATTATTTTTTAATTATTATTATTTTTCCCAACAAGGGAATTTACACCAATCATCTTATGCAATGATGAACTAAGTTTGGAAAAATCCTTATCTTCCAGACGAATCATAGTCAAATTATTCCTATAAATGTCATCTGAGTTATTCATCTTATAATTCTAAATGAATATGAATAAATGAGAAGTTAAGGATGATAATATGAAATTTATGGACAATTTTTTATCCATATGAAAGCATAACTTTTCTAACTGACCAATATACTCCATAATTTTTAAGGTACGGTACCTAGCTATGTTAGAGTCTTATAGTCTACACTGGTACAGTGTAGTGACAATCTCAATTATCTTAAGCCTCTCCTTACCCTTTTCAATTTCAATCATATGAGTTTTAATTCTATAAGAATCCACGTACTTATATTGCATCATCTTCACTCTATACAAAACTAATAGTATGACGCAACATACATATGAATCATATTCCAAGAAACTCTATTATGCTTCCTTTTCAACTTCACTTTCTTAGTGGGAAGGCCGATCAGGTATATGATATTCCAACACATAAAACAGATTTTCTTGTAGTAGTGTTATTTTTAAATGACTAGACCACTTAGGGAAATTTTTATTAGTAAATACAAGACCTGAGTCAATGAATGATCATAGTGTTCTTATGGTTTCACATTCCATTTTTTAATAGCGGTTATATTAGATTATTATTAATTTATCTTGATTTCTAAAAAAATGTGAGGAAAAATAATTTTAATCATATTATTTTAATCATTATATTTTTATTAATTATTAATATCACTCACCATTTAACTCAGAATATCCTATCATGGGGACATTCTAGTGGTAAGGATCCAAATTTCCCTCTCCATAACCCAGATGAGGGTCTGGTCAATTACTTACAGGTGTTTGGGTAGGCGGTCTTTCCAACTGCCAGCACATAGCACCTTAATCCATTTAGTGGACTCTCTAATTCTAAAATTTTAATTTGAATTTCCTCAACACTTTCCTCCATGTAAAATCAAGTTTAGCGAGGACTATTACTCTTTATGTATACCAGGTAAATTCTACCAAAAACCTTCATAACAACTCCTTGGTAAAATTATGTGTCCAAAAAAGGGTTAGAGCAACACTTAGTTATATAGTTTCATTCTTAAATAAGTAATGGAATAATTTTTCAATTAATATTTCTTAATGTATTTTTTTATTTATGAATAATTTTCTTTATTTTATCCTTTTCATGCATTGTTAAAATTATGTATATTTTATATAGTTAATTAGCCACATTCTAATAATGTAATTTACACATAATCCATTTATTATAGTTTATCTTGAATGTATTATTATCTTATTTAGTTTATGTGATTGTGTTTAATATCATATAAGCATTCATCGTGTAAAATAGATAACAATATAATTTGAAAAAATAAAATAATTAATGGGACTTTATTATGAGCTTTCTAATGGTTGATTTAACAAGGGGACAAAAAATAAACCCATAAACCTAAGGTAAAATCATATTGAGTCAGTTTGGACTGAGTTTCATCAATACACCATTTAATTCAGTATATTCTCATTTGTTTTCACTTTACTTCAAGTTCTAAAATACCTTATCTCCTTGGATCTTCATCCTTTACATGTTTTACACTCAGTCACAGTTGAGGAGAACCAATGGTATATGATACATAAAATAAATCATGGTCATGTATGTCTAACATAATAAAGGTGGGAGGTAGGACTCATCAGCCATCATACTTAATTTAATAAAACTTTATCACACATAAAAACCAATGAAATGATTTTAAATTAAATAGAATCCTAATACATACATTGGTTGGTCAAGCTCATGATCAGTCACATAAATTCGATGAAATCACATTTATAAAAGATAAAATTCATTTCAAATCATTTTATTAATTAATATAAATTTATCTTGAATTAATAATTAATTATTTTATTAATGAATTATTAATTTATCTTAATTACTAATCCAATAATTCTTAGAGATATAAAAGATTCTCATCCACTGTAATTTTTTAAATAAGTAATTTTTTTTAAAATTACTTAAGTTCATGGTGTTTATTTGGAGACTAAATTTCATATACCTATATGAAGTATATAGTTCAACATTCAGTCATGTATTGTGTACTTACATGGAATATAGCATACACAATGTGTCATGTTATTGCACAAAAAGTAGTTTTGTTAGTCAATACGAGTAGTCATCTTATAATTTATGACACATGGTTTATGTTAATATGCATAGTGTGTACCTATTTTAATGTTCATTAAGTACACGACATGTACGACAACCATACACGACATGTAGTTCTGAAATAACATAAAAATTAATTAAGAAATTAATATTTTTAAAACTCTATCACATGGTGTGTATGCCATATACACATCATATAGTTTGGTTTAATGCTACTATTAATTTTAATTAACTTAATTAATTTATATGATGTACATCCTATATTATAATGTACTCTATGTAAATATGTACATGTTACACGATGTGTATATCCTATTACACTCTATTTACCACTTGTTGTGGCCATCCACAAGACACTCCAAGGTAATTTATATATAATCTATGTTGAATAAAATCACATTAAATACCATGTATTCCATATACATTCCATGTAAAAAAACTGGCTCATGTCACTTATATGGAATTAAACACGTGGCATGTGTATTAATTACACATAATATTGGTCAACTACATGAACACCACGTTGTGTGGAATTACACAGTGTTCACAGTAATTACATGTCACGTAACCCTTCAAACCATGTTCCACCCTAGTAGTTAATATTTGGTGTAATTAAAAATCATGTAATAAACCCTAACACGTCAAGACATGATTCATGCAATTACATGGGAATTTGGTTGATCGAGACTACACAACATGTAATTAGGTTACATACCATGTAATTATATCATATATTTTGGATCACTAACATGTTAGGATGGTATCTTCATGTGATATTCATATATTATAAGCCTATTATTTGTCATTTGATAGTAAACTAACTCATCATCTCAAATTAATAAATTAAGAATGAAAATGAAAATAAAATCTAATAAAATAATTGCAATATTGATCAATAAAATTAAATAATTATAAATTTTAAGAATGACCACTATGATACCACTTAATGGTTTCAAGAATAGCGGAAGCACCATTTGGTCTCATGTCCAACTTAGATTTTTTCAAATTCAATGAATAATCAATAAGAAAATGATAAAAAAATTATAGTGTATATTGAATATACTTGAAGAAATTATAAAAATAATCATAGAATCATGGTAAGAAGATATTTCAATTTAAATTTATGATTAATTAAATAACAATAATTACCATGGTTTTGGTATTCTTTCTTTGAAGAAGAAGATGGTTATTCAAACCCATGTTTTTGTTGTGTCATCGTTGCGGTAAGAGGATCCAAAATAAAATCCATATAGAGGTTATCCACACAAGATCCTTAATCTATGAACAATGTTTCTAGAACTCTAGGTTATAACACTGATGATCAAATCGTCTTATGTTGTTCATCTTGATCATTACACAATCCTCCAAGATTTATGGATTGTATCTTTTGTTCTCCCAATCTTGAGAGGGATGAAGGATGTGTATGAATTCTCAAAGTATTGATAGAAACCCTAGAGGTGTTCTTTAATGAGATAATTCTCTAGGGAGGAAATGTGTTGGGCACAACCAAAAATTATTTCTCCACAAATTCATACACATCTAAAATGATATAAGATGGGAAAATATAGATCTATAGTTTAATATTAATAATTATACAAATTCCATTAATTTAAAATTAATCATAATATATTCCCAATTCCAATAACAACAACAACAATAATAATATATAATAGAATTCATCATCCTAGGAAAATAATTATCATTTTTATAAAATAAATAATCCCCTATCTATTTAAATAGTATTTAAGGTTTTATCATTTCCATTATCAGGCCCTTAATAGGGCCCAACCACCTTACTCAATATTTACCAAACTTCAAATTATAATAAATATTATTCATTTGATAAAAAATAAATATTTTTTTAATAATATTGTGAAAAAAATATTTATTTAATGTCCAACTCACATGTAAATATAGTGGCAGCTTATTTATGATCAATAAATAATGAATAACTATTATTCTTCAAACTTGATAATAATTTGTATTCTGATTATTAAATTTAAATATAATTTAACCAAAATCAAAGACACTAAGTGTGTAACCCTATATGCCTCTTCCTTAAAGTAATTGTGTGGGATTTCCTAAAGTGTAATATTAGTGTCTAGAAGCATGTCATAGTGCCCATAGAGAATGCAGATAATCTTGCAACCACACTAACCACATACAAACAATCACTATTTAATATAATCTATTTGTCATGATATCTAAAATCAAGAAAGTTTAATACTGATTTCATCAACCTATATACTTAATATATCTTTCTCTGACTTCCTAAAAAGAACTGTTCAATCACCATGTTTATGAAATTAAAGTTTGAAAGATGTATTCCTATCAAATGTCTTGAGATGTAATATTTTTAAATCAAATAGGAAAAATCCAATATTGAATTATTTATTAATATCATATCACTTATTATATACTCAATATATATTACTTCTTTGTGATCATAGGTCATCATGTTTTTGGGTAATACCTCAACGTATGTGAATCAAGATATTCTTTAATAACAACCACAATTCTGTGGATTATTATGGGTGTTCTCGTATAGGAATATCCATTGACACAAAAACATGTGGAATTCTTATATAAAGGTTTGTTCTCATAACCTCCTCACTTAGATATTACGAAGTGAGAACTTTATGAGAAGAAGTCTCATCATCTTATGAGCATCAATGAATTGACAATCAAACATGATTTGTGTCATATAAATAAATTTTATCTAATCATAGAACATGTATTTAAAAATATTTTTATGCCACTTCAAGGTTGTCATCATAGTAGATAACTATTATAATATTTTTATGAATTTGATATTCTGGGACATTATCCCATTAATATTATGAAGAATGATAATTAATATGTGATAATATATTTATTAATATTCAAGACTTTGAATATATAGATAACATAAAGTATAAAGTAATTAGATCTATATCACCAACTCTAATGGTTTTTTCATAAGAAATTAAGTTTTCTGATAATGAATGGGGAAAAATTAGACTAGCTATAGAATAGGGTAAATGAAAATAAAGAATCCCAACCTCATTGGAAAAAAGGATATGATTAAATATTTTTATCATCATTGACACACTATGTAATCATCAATATCATTAGAAAAATAGTCCTCCATTATATAGTATGTGATGAATTCTATCATGAGGTTTTTACCCTGCCAATGGAAAAGATAGAGAGATAATAGAAGTAGAGAGGAGAGGAAATTTTCTTTTCAATGGATAAAAAACCCCTCTTGTGGAGGAATTATTCCTCTCCATTAATATCATTAATTCCTTTTCTATAATATCTCCCATTAATTCAAAATATTATTTCCCTATCATGAATTCCATGTCAAACCAATAAATACTACCATTTTAAAAACATCTAGATTTTCATGTCACCTCTATCACCAGATCACTACCATGTATCCTTACCATCACTGCCTTTTTATTTCTTATATAAAAATAAGAACTCATTTGTATAAAATAAATCAGATTTTCAAATTAAAATCGTAAAATATTTAGTATGTGACTCAACTTCTGAACACTAAAATTATACCACACATAAAATTTTTTTTTGGTGAAAACCGAAACTTTCATCATTTTACACAAGGAATGGTGGAAGACATATAAGCATGGATGAGATACTCCAACTATCACCAATTGATTTTAGGATGGAATCCGGTAAGGGACTATGTGTTGAGCCTAGATGGTCTTAGATATAGGTATTTGATCCTAATAAGTGGTATCAGAGCCATGGTGTTGGCTAATGTGCGATGTGAATTGAATTTCCCAAACCAATTTGACAATGATAATAGTGGATCAATATAAGCATTTGGATCAATGTATCCTTGTGTAAATAGTCTTTTTGATAGTATTGGTCATGTGGTGAGTCTCTATGATGAGAAAAATGGTGGTGAAATATGTTTGTATTTGGTTGATTACATTGAAGAGGAAGACCCAATTGTGTGGTTTCTAGTTTGAGGGAAGTATTATAGGGTGAAAACCCAATATCACATTAGTTTACATAAGGAATGGTGACTTCCATATAATCATGGATTGGATAATTTTCATATCATTAATTTATTTTAGGATAGAACCCTAAAAGGTCTTATGTGTTGAGCCTGGATGGTTTGGTCTGATGGAATTATATCTTAACAAAAACACCTCATCCTGGACACAACCATGCAGTCATAATTTTTTATTCAATATCTCTTATAGGATATATTAATGTTTGAGCATGTGGAATAAATATTTATTATTACATAAAATTCTATGTAAAATGGGAAATTATCAAAATTCAATCCAAGGGTAAACATCATGTTCCAAGACCAATCAAATAATCAAAAACAAATTGTGGTCATTTACTATAATTAAATTACAACTTTATACTTTTTATGGACCCAAGACTCCAAGACTCAAAAATTATCAAAGTTTAGATCAATAAAAAGTCTATTTTTCTATGAAATCACTCAAAAAAATAGTTTAATTTCACATAAATTCACTTTATTCGGAATACTCATCCTTCTATTATACATCACTCATGGTTCACACATTTCCCTTGATGGAATTGTAAACATGATACCACCAACCATAAAATTATATATAATAATTTCATAGGGTTTTTGAAATTTCCATTTGTTATAATTATAATTATATTTAATGATTTCACATTGAAAAAAATCAACAGGTAGACCTAAAATCATCAAAATATTAATGAAACCAAGACTTTCCATATGTTTTGTGTCCACAAAGACTCCAAGGAACCTAAATCACTCTTCTATAAACAACCGTATCTCAACTGGAAAACTCTCGGGTTACATGGGCCAACTTTATTGATGTAAAAATCTAATAGGGTGACTTTGTAATGTTTTTGGTTTGGTTGTGCTTGTTGAAAAAGCTAGTTGAAAAAGTCAGTTGTGAAGTTCTAATGTGGTTGTTGAAAAATTTCTAATATGATGGAGACCTTTATAAGTTTGAATCATTTACACTGAGAGAAAGGTTTAATTTATCCATAAAAGAGGATATTTAAGTAATTCAAGCTTTGGAAGCTACTCAAGAAGGTTTGGTTATATGGTGGTGGTGTTTCCTCATGTTTTTAAAAAAAATTGGGTAAAAAATTTTAAGAAAGGGGGAGTTTTTTTTAAGAAAAGAAAATATTTTCATACAAGGGAAAGAATTTGTGTGAATTGGTGAAATATTTTATTGAAGTAGCATGAAAGTGAATATTTAAGGTCACCTCATCAAAATATGGTATAGGATAGTGTTTTTTTGTAAGTACCTTTGTTTTCCAAAATTAGGAGTTACGAAAAGTACATAGATTTGGGTGAACTTGTAAAATATAGATGGAATTTTTGTTATAGTAGGAAGAAATATTATAAATGTGATGTCAAAACATTAAAGTATAGTGAACTACGAAAGTTTCATGCAAGGTCCTTGGTGCATAAGGTATTTATTTGAAGGTTCATTGACATCTATAAATAGGTCATTTCCACCCTCATTTCGTGAGTCCAACCATTATAGATTATCAGGGATCTAAAATCATGTAAGAGTTATGTGAAGGAATTTCTTATGGGAAGAATATATACTAAAATATTTTGTGAAAATAAAAGTAATTATGTTTGTATGACCAAGTATGTTCCATGACAGACCAAAATATGTGTAAAACACTGGAGTTTCATGAAAAACCAATGTTTCGTTAAAGTTATAAGTTTTGAAACAAAATTAAATTTCCCTGAATGTTGGGAGTTCTACAAAAAACCGAAATGGTGTGAATATTTTGTAGAAGTTGCGTGAAATTTATGAAAAGGTTTCATGAAATTTAAAGTTCTGATAACCATAATTAATTTACAATAAATTATACAGTAATTTTATATTCATTAAGTTGATGAAATTTGAGAATCATGACACCCAAAATGGGGTATAAATATCATTGATTCAAGAAATCAATGAGATAATCTTCTAGAATAGAAGTGATCATACTTCAATTGAGAGAGCATTAAGCTTTGAAAGTGTGACTGTTAGTGAACTAGGAGGGGTATTGAGTCTTCTCAAAACCTTATAGAAGTAGTCATATTGGATTTCGGTATATTGGTGCATTGTTATTGTATACTCCTTGGATATGGATTACTGAGGGTGAACCAAGTAAAATTGTTTTGTCATGTGTTGTTTTAATTTTCGTTTTTTCATTATTATGGGGAGGAGAGAGAAGAGAGTTTTATTTAACAATAAAAGAATATCCAAAAGGGGTAGTTGTTATAATCTACCATACTCGGATTAACCCTCCCCTCACCACCACAACAAAGGGTATTTAACCTAGTAGGTCCAAAACTTGTAACAACCCAAACATTTATAAATGAAATTTCCTTTTGAATGAATGAATTAATTATTAAGTAATTTATTAATAGAAAACATATGCACTACATTGGTTATTTTATACCATTATAAAATATATGCTGTCATATTTAAATGAAATTTAAGCATCGTAATAATTCATAATATAGTCCTTATACAATCACTATTAAGATTAGTATATATTAAGGGTTATGATAAAGTATAACAGACATAGATAGAAGAAGTGATGGGATCGACCGGTGGGATCATACCCTTTGAAGACTATTTATTAGAGCTTCTAAGGGAGATGTAATCATAGGGATTTACCTTTGACCAAAACCAAGATGAAATTCAATAACTTAAATATAAATGAAATTATTTATGGGTGATGTTTAATCTCATCATGGTCACTTACCAAACCATGTTCATCGAACCACCCAATGAAATCACCGCCATCACACAACTTACACTAAGGGAACACACTGATATAATGAGGGGTTATGTATCTAGACCAAAGTAATATAAATTATTATATTTTCTTTCTAATGAAATAATGATTATATTTACCACTTTTTAATATTACTTTATAAATTATTATATAATGAGTTTGATAAAAATTGTATTTTGATATGAAGAAATCTGAATCATAATTTTGGGAAATATATAGTTTCAATTAAAACAAACTTTTTTGATAAATTTTAAAAAATAGAATAAATATTATTTTCATAAAATATTCTTATTAAATAAAATATAATTATATATAATTGATAATATAATTTAATGAATTCCAATGAAATTTTTATAAGGATTATAAAGATGTTATTATCATAAAAATAAGTATTTTCAAGTAAATATGGATTTCATTTTAAAAGTATAAATTGTATTAACACTAACTCTAATAATAGAAAGCTAATTTTTACATTGTTACACTGTAATAAGATAAATGGGTTCTCATCCTAATGGATCGATCGGTTTAGTAGACTTTTTGAACCAGATACATATATGATTTCTATTTTTACATTAGAAATAAAATATAACGAATAACAAAATAAAATTTTCAGTATCCTTGAAGCTCATTAAAATATTTATTCTTCATATCTTGGGGAAAGAAAATAAAATATGAGTGATATAAAAGTATTAGTAAGGGTTAAGTACTATAGAACCTATCATGAGTAAATTATTCATAATCATTATGGTAAGGTAAATAATTGAAAAATCATTTCATTTAATCAATAAATTGAGCACAAAATGCATCTATGGATAATATCAATACAGTAATTTCATGGAAAATGATAACTGAATTCCCAATGAAGGAAAATATTAATATTGGATATCATCATCTCACGTGTCATGATATCTTTACCATCAAGACATTATGCCATGACATTTTAAACTATGGTTGGGCATACAGTAAAAACCGATTTAATAAGGTTAACCAACTGGTTTGTCTCATGAGACCTATCATTGAATCAGGGGGATATATAATTTTGAGCCCCACCCATCACTTTATGTTCAATTAATTACTCATACATTGATTGGTTAATTTAATTCATAAACAATATTTCATATCACCAAAAGTCTGTAATGAGTAAGGAATATAGAATATAAATATTTTCCTAGTTAATCAAATAAATTAAAAAAAACACTGCATGTCAAAATGGTATATAGTTTAGGAAATAATAATATCCATGATAAAAAGCATATGGATATTTAATATAAATATAATTTCCAATGAACATATGAAAGTGAATTATTTAAGATAATGGAAATGATCAATAATTTAGTAAGTGACAAAACATGATTACCAAAAAACTGGATTTGGTAGTAAAATGCAGTACATTAAAGAAAACAACAAATTTGAAGTTAAACATTTAAAATAAGTTTTCATAAGTTTTGTATTATAAGATTTTATGATTTATACATGAGGGATGGGTGTGAAAAGTAGTTTAAAAAATTAAACCTACACAAAAACCCAAAACCTCTTTTTTTTAAAATGATCAGACTCAGCAATCATCCTATGATTAGAGTATATGTATCAGACCCAAAAGTTGTCTGATAAATCAATGTTTAATAATCAGGATCATATTCAATCCAATAATACAAATTATTGAATTATTAGTAAAACCAAATTTCTAATATAAATTTCATATTAGAATATAAAACATTTAGAAACCTATAATATGAAATCTTATAATAATGTAAGCATGAATTATAAAATTTATAAAAGAATTTCTACTATTAAACATTAATAGTTAAGGAATATAGAAATAATGACTTAAGATATCCATAGTTTTAAACCTAACTATAAAGGTATATCTTTCCTCACCAGGAAATCCCTTGATACAATGATCAGAATAGATTTGTCTTCCGAAAACATGTAAGCTCTTGATATGATGATCAGTGTCTACTCTGTCTTTCTTAAACAATAAATACCTTGATCATTTCGAGGGAAGGCACCTTTATTTCTATCCCAATATTCCCTAAATATAAACCATGATTGGAAAAAATGAATACAAAAGAAAAAACTATTCAAAGTATTTTACAATTCTTCACTTAGAATCCTTTTATAAAAACTCTCTGAAAAATTACAATGCTTAAGAATGAGATGTTTAGGTAGAAAATAATATCATACATGTTGAGTTAAAAATTCATCAACTCCTAGATCCTAGAATTCACTCTTATTTATAGTAATCCTTCAATGGTCATATTTTATATAAATCTCAGAGTTGGATGGGATGGACTCATATGTTATTCTCTAGACATCTCATCAAAATTTCTCCATTCAATGTCATTTTAATAGCACCATTATAATGTTGTAATAAATTCTATTTGATAAAAATAATTCCAACACTCTGATTATCACAAAAATACACTCTAATGGACTTAAAATATTATAAATCCAATGAACTAAACTATGGTTAGTCTGATGGATATGAAGTTCAATCAATCTGATTAATATGAATTTGGTCAGTTTAATGGATAGACCTTTAGTCAATTCAATGGACATAACTCTAGTCAGTCTAATAAACTAGACTCTGGGTAATTATAATGGATCATGTTAAATAATATATAGTTTATTTTGATTTAGTTAAAAATTATTTCTTTGTTCAATAGAAATTGACGTTTTCTAAAAAAATCCAAAAAACTTGGGATATAAAAATTTTGTTAAATAAGGTTTTTAAGAAAGTGGTTTTTATTTTCAAAACTAAGAAAAGGAAAAGTAAAAATTATATACTTTTAAATAAACAATATCTCCCTTTTTGGAGAGAAAAAAACACTTAAAAAATTATTAACTTTGAAAAATTACAACCCTTTATATATTTAATAACATCCTAGGAATTCTTCATAAGAAATATCTTCTCTTTACTTATCCTAACTCCAAATATGTTGATAACTTCTTTTTTTTCATAATTCTTGATCCAATATGAAAAATTATTACTTGGGATTCTCCCCCTCAATAATTTTTCTCCATTTAGATAGTTTCTCCCCCTTTTGATTATTTCTCACCCTTTGTATTATTTCTCCCCATTTTTCATTTTCAAAAAGGAATAGAGAAAGTAATATATATTTCTGAAATATTAGAAAATATAATATAAAACAATTAAAATTGAGTAACTATTAACCTAATATTAAAAGAAATAAAATTCCTTCAAGTAAAATTTTAAAACATTGAGACAAAAAATATTTGTATAATTAATCATTCAAACAAGATTTCATTAAATGTTTGATCAAATGAATACATTTAAGAGTTCATAAAAATTCATGATTTATTATAATACTTTTTGAATATTTGTTTTATCTTCTTCAAATCCTCTTGGCTCTTCTTAGATTCTACTGATGAAGATTCAATCTAGGATATATTATATTACATGAATCAAAAACTCCAATTATATGACTTTAAATTGATAATCTCCTCTTCAATAAAACTGGACTTCTTGTTTTCCTCCTTCATCTTCAGGAAGTCTTATTCAAAAGTTCATATCCTTGAATTTTTATATTTAAAATTTTGAATCCCTTATTTTAGAACAGATATTTCTTGATTCCTAGATTCTAATACATCTTTAAAATATTCCATGAATATTAACTTTTTAGAGACATCTGAAGAAAACATTAAAAATCATCTATATCAACAAAAAATTTATTTCCCTCCAAAAATTGATCATCGTGTTATTTAAATTCACCATATTTTTTGTCTTGAACATTTAACAATTTTATTAAATATTATTTTTTATACCTTTAACTTATCTTTAAAACAATTAATGTGAGCCTCATTCTAAACTACTGATTCAATCAAAAACTTTAATGACTCTAATTTCTCATTTAAACTATTCTGGATCTACTTTCATTGGGAATCAATGTTCATAAGATACGAAATTGAATCTATTATTTGTTTCAAAGTCTAAAAAATATAATATATTATCTTATTTTCTTCAGTGACTGATGTATCTGATGAGTCCGATGAAGCTTCTTAAATATGTTTGTGGGAAGGTCAAAAAATAATCTTTTCTTATCCTTCAACATTTTCATCCTCTAAAATTTTCATTACATTTAACTCTCAATAAATATCTACCTTGACTAATAGTTTTGGTATGTGAATGTTGAGATTAGTCTTCTTCATGTGATGATGAATTTTCATCCACATACATGTATAGAACTAGGTTCTTATTGGACTGTTTTGATAAGGAAGTGGATAATTGAGATGATTTAGAAGATTTTTCTTCTTCCTTTTCATACTATTCTTCTTCTTCTTCTTATTTTTTTCTCTTCTAGTTATTTGTATAACTACCTCATAGTTATTAAAAATCATTTTCCAATATTTGGAATAGATTTTTTTACTTTCTTCTTGGATGTCTTCACAAAATATTTTGGAACCAATTTTTAAAATGAATTTTCTACTTGGGTTTGAAGTTTAACTTCTTTACCCTTTCCCTTGTCAATAACAACTGGAATAAATGATAATTTAAAGACATTAAATTGGTATCTTAAAATTATTTGTAACCTAGAATATATTGAACTATTGATAGTACTGTATTTTATATAGTTTTATTGGTCTATTATTGTTCTACACATTTTATCAAGTCTTCCACCATCATCGCTTCAACAAGTATTTTCTTCTATTTTTTATTCTTCTCTGATTATTTCATTGCATATGTTGTCTTTATCTTTAGATCTAAATCCATGTCTTTATCAAGTATAAAACTATGATCCTATAGTTTTCGATGAGATTTATGAGCCTTAAATTTCTTAAATTCCTCATCAGATAGAGCTTTTTTTCCTTCTAATTGGTTAGTGGAGTGGATTATGCTTTTTCTTTTTTTAGAACCAATTTTTTCTGTTTAATAACTTATGCACCGGATGTATCCATGATCAATTTTTCTATAAATGTTTTTAACTTTTCATTGAATAATAAATTAATTCTCACCATGGTTTCATCTCTAATAATTGAAACATGTTCTCTAACTACATACAATTGATTATTAATCTAAAACACCTCCATAAATTTTACTAAAAAATTATTTATAAAACATGGGAACATAAGAGTCCTTGATTTCATAGATTATTTCTTAATTTCCTGAAGAGAATGGAATAAAAACTTAACAAATTTTATCATCCTAATGTTAATAAGTAAATATAAAATAACGATTTCAAGAACTTTAAGTGTATCCCTACCACCTATTCTCGATATAAAATATCCTTGCACCCACAAGGTAACTACTCTAGTTTCAGGAGTGAGGTGAACTAATTTTATTAATTTTTCCTAATAATTGGATAAAGATGATTTATCTTTTGACCATTAAAAACTTTTAATATTTTCCAATATGTGATGGAAGATACGCCTCTTCTTCCAATGAAACTTCAACTAGATCGGCCACTTGTGGAATAGTTAGTTTACAACATTCTCCAAATAGATTAAAAACAATAATATCAAAATAATCTTCAATTTTTAATTATATGTTAAAATATAATTCTCAAACTATTTCTAGATAATTTAAATTAAAATAATCCTTATCTACACAGTTCATTTCCTATCTTCGAAATTTAAAAACTCTTTTACAAAGAGAATTATAATTTTAATAGAATGACTTCTTGATCAAAATTTACTTTATAACTTCATTATTAGAAAAATATTCATCTAAATCCATATTACTTAAACTAATTCTAAAAATCACAGTGAAGAAGCTGATCATATGAATTCCAAACATTCAAAACTAGTAATAAATAGAGATCTCAGGTTTGATAGAAAATAAAAAAAACTGATGTGGGAAAAGGCTGACCCACTCCTTATATATAGGGTATGGGGGTGACCCTTTTTCTTCCAAAGATCTAATAGATTATATTGAAAACTTTTTTCTAATCTAATGGTTGAGATTCACCCATTAATGCTTTAATAAATATCCTAAACTCTTAAATATTATGAAAAACAAAATTATTGGAGTCAAGTAATTTTCTATTAAAAAACATTTATATTTGTAGAAAATTAAAAAAATAAAAATTAAAGAATTTTATAACAACATAGGAAATAAAAATTAATGGATAATTTAAATAATTAAAACATTTGAAGAATACCTCTCATAATAGAAATTTAATTTTGATGTGAAAGTATTATCTAATAACTTTTTCTTCTTGATTTTTATAAAAGTAATTTAATACAATAATAATTATAAAAATAATTATCCCAAATTTTTTTTAATAATTTATTAGTCTGAAGAAATTATAGTAAAGAAACTGACTGTAGAAATATCTTGTAAACATTTTGATTTCTGATGAATTTTAATAAAAAATTTGATTCAAAAATAAAAAATTTAGAGAACAAAAGTTCTTATAAAACAAAACAAAATCAAAAACAAATGTTTTTTGGAAACCACACCATATGTACTCCCCCTTTGAAAAGGAGTTCATTAATGCAAGGATATCAGTAAACATGAAGTAGATATGAATTTATCATTTGACATTGATCATTCCTAGTTTCTATTTAATATATTCAAATCTATCAAAACTAAATGGTTTTGTAAAAATATATGCAATTTTTTATGGAATTCCAATGAATTATAAAATGATATATCCTTTTTATATGTGATATTGTAAGAAATAGTGTCTTATATCTATGTTATTTACCTATGAGTGATGTGTTGGGTTTTTACTTAAGGTGATATTACTTGTGTTATCACACAATAGTTTAGTTTTATTGAAACACGTTTCATAGTTAGTGAGTGTGTGTTTCACCCACAACACTTGAGCACAACAACTTTTAGCTACCACATATTTAGCTTCAGCAGTGTAAAGTGTGAATGAGTTTTGTTTCTTAAAAGACCAAAAAACTAAATCTTCTCTTAAGAAAGGATAATTTTCATATGTACTTTTTTCTACCCATTCTATATCCACTTAAATTTGTATGCAAAAAACTTTTTAACTCAAAATCATTTATAGAAGATAAAAAATAAACATAAATCCATAGTTCCCTTAAGATAAAAAATGAATCATTTTATAGATTTAAGGTGGGAATATTTTATATTTACATGATATCTATCACGTAAGTATACATAAAACATTAAATTTGGATGATTGGTTGTTAAGTAGAGTAAACTTCCAATCATCCCTGAAAAGGTATTTTGATCAACTGGTTTCCTTGACTCATAAATATCTAAAGTATTTGATGTTTCGATAGGAGTCATAATAATTTTATTATTTTGATGTCCAAATTTATTAATATGATTTTTTATATACATATTTTGAGATATAAAAGATTCTTCTTGTTTTTATGAAATTTGAAAACCTATAATGTAAGTATGTTCTACCATAATGATAATTTCAAACTCAAAAATTATAAGATCCTCAATGTAATTTATTAACTATTTTTTTGTTGAGCCAAATATAATGTCATCAGCATAAATTTGAATAATTTTGATATTTTTAGATACTTATTTTACAAAATATTTGGGTCCACAACTCCCTTAAAAAAGGTTTTTTGTAACAAACATAGAGTAAATCTATTATATCAGGCTCTAGGGGGTTGTTTAAGTACATAAAGTACCTTAGTAAGTTTAAAAACATGTTTTGGATAATTTTTATTTTCAAAACTAGGGTATTTTCTACATAAACTTCCTCTTATACATATCCATTACGAAATTCACACTTCACGTCAATTTGAAATAGATTGAAATTTAGGAATATTACATATTAAAGAAGTATATGAATAAATTCAGGTATAGATAACAAAGAATAATATTATTAATAATATATGATCTCTTGTTGATTATATCCATTACAAACAAGTTTAGCATTATTTATAACTCTTATTCCATTTTTATTGCATTTGTTCCAAAAATATCATTTTACTCCAATTACAGAAGTATATTTATGCCATTCAACCAAAGTCTAAACTTGATTCCATTTAAATCTATTTAGTTTATCTTGCATGAATTTTGTAAAATCTTTATCACCTAACGTATCATTAAGAGTATTATGTTCAAATTGAGTTAAAAATGAAAAATGTCCAATTTCATTTCATAAAAAATTTCTAGTTCTAACTAGTTGATCTACATCACAAATGATGTTGTCACTAGGATGATTCCTAAGAAAAATTTGATTTATTGGATTTATAAGATTCAAATATTCAACAAAATGTTGAAAATATTCTCAAGGAATAAATTCTAATATATATTATTTAGTTTTTCTCACATGAGAAGAACTTTTCTATATAGATTGAAAATCAGTTTTTGAAATAACATCATAAGATATAGGTTGTTATTGTTTGAAAATAAAATTCCATTTTTCATCAAACTTAACATGCACTATTTCCTCACTAATACTTGTATTTTTATGAAAAATATATATTTATTACTAGTTTTAGAATAAAATAAAAATATTCCTTCATTTTATTTTGGATATAGTTTATATATATTATCTTTAGTATTCAGAATGAATACTTTACACCCAAAAACTTTGAAGTAAGAAAGTTTTTTTATTTTAATCCACAAATCATAATATGTTTTATTAATAAAAGGTCTTATTAAAACTCAGTTTACAGTATAAATTTAATTAATAACTAATTCAACCTAAAAAACTTTAGCAACTAGGTTTTCTCCCAGCATGGTTCTAGTAATCTTTTGAAGAATTCTATTTCTTCAATCGACTACACCATTTTACTATGGTGTTCTAGGTGCTGAAGTGTTATGTATAACAAATTTTTTATTAAGAAATGTTTCAAAATAAGAATTTAAAAATTATCCACCATGATAATTATGAATTGTTTTCAAGGATTATTTTTTCTCATTTCTAACTCTAGATATAAATATTTTAATATAGAAAAGGCTTAAGACATCTTTTCTCAAAAATAGACCAATGTTTATCTAGTGTAATCATCAACTAAATCATATAAATAATATTTTTCACTAATAATTATAATTTTTTAGAACCAAAAAAGTCCATGTGAACTAACTGTAAAGCATAAAAATTTGAGACTTCACTAAAAGACTTAGAACTTGACTTGTGTTTCTTTAAAAATTAACAAGGATCACATACTTTTGATGTATCAAACCTATGTTTCAGTAGATCCTTAACTAGTCATCCACTAGAAAAATTATCTAACGTTTTAAGATTATAATTTCATAATATTTTATTCCATAACCAATATTGGGCCTCCATTTCACTAAGTCAAGGTAGATCTTGGCTCCTAAGGCCTTTTAATTTTAGAGTGCAAGAATTCTCATACCGATTGACAGAAATAATAAATTCATATTTAGAACTATAAATAGTACATTTATAATTCCTAGAGTTCATAAGATAACCCTCATCACAAAATTTTATTATGATAAAAATGTAGTTATTAGGTCCTACAAAAAATAAATCATTTGAAATTAAAGCTTTTCCAAAAAAAATTAACTATTCTGATAATTTCTCCTTGTTAATTATCTCCAAAAGTGATTTTAAATGAATTAATCTTTATAATATTCTTATAGAATACTTTCTTTCTATTCATGTGTCTATAGAAACCACTATCCATGTACTAAATATTTTTTATTTGTATATTCCTTATTTTCCTAAAAAGAAAAACATTAACACTTCATACACCAATCCTCCTTGGATCTATTATTATCAAAAAGTACTATTTTAGGGATCTACATTTTTCCAACTTTAGTATGTTGAGAAAATGTTAATTATTCTGAAAAATAATCTTTATAAAATACTAAAAATTGAATTCTCTTTGAAGATCGTTTTTTCTTCCAGTGACCACCACTTTGACATTTAGTGAAAAATAGATCACTTTTTAGAGTAAAATGGTTATTATTAAAAATAGGTTTTCTATTAGTAAAACCTGTTCTAAAAAGATATATGTGAGGTATAATTTGATTATAAATTTTATCAAAATTTTCCTTTCCAGTTTTAAACATAGATAAGATATTTTTCAAACTAGAAATTTTAGAATTTAATTTTGCAACTAATATTTTATCCTCAGGGGAATTTATATTCGAACTAAGTATTACACTATCATTTTGGAAAATAGTTTTCTCAAAATTATATTTTTCAAGTTCTTTCAAAATATCATATTTATCAAAATTATATTTTTCTAAATCTTAAAAAATATCAAATATATCACTAGTTAAATTACAAATCCTTGAATTTTATTTCACAATTTTTGTTTGAGCAATTTATAGTTTTTTTTAAATCATACAATTTTCATTTTCTAAAAAATTTAAAAATATATAAACTTCTTAAAAAATTTGTAAATAATTTTTATTATCATATGATGAAGATTATTAATTATAATATTTAGAATTATCATCAATATTATCAGGAAATTTATAATTTCAAGTGATATTTTTACCGGATTCTAAAGTTACTTAAGCTATGAATCATTCATTATCCTTTTGAATTTCTGTATATAATCTGATATATTTATGTCCTAAAGTTCTATTTCTTAATGAATTCTCAGAAGAATTGTCTCCTCCATTAGTATTAAAAGTATATGAATCTTTCATAATTTTCTTATTTCTATGATTTTATTACATGTTTTCATTACTATTAGAATTTTTTTATTCTTATCTATTCTTTTCCGCAAAGGAAAATATAGGCTGATATGTCCCACCTTCTTACATTCATAACATATCTCTTATGAAGAATCCTTTTTATCACTATAATCATTTTAGCTTTTCATGTATATATACTAGAAATAATTTTTTTCAGCAGTCTTATTTGTTCTATTCATGAAATTAGACATTTAATTTCTAGACTATTCAGATGAAAAATTATTTGACTCAATAAATACTTTATTCTTTTAGAATACTTTAAAACATTCATAGCATATTGTATCATATTATGAACATTTGATATAGTTACAAAATTAACTCCTCCATTATTCTTTTTCATTTTCTCATTATCCCTTTTTAGTATTCCCTAATAAAGCATAAGGGTACCAAAAAATATAATCAATAGTAAGATTAATAATATTTCTAGTGTCATATAAGGTCATTATTTTGTATTATCATTCACTAATAATTATTTTAATAATCATATCCACTAAGATTGTATCAGTAAGATCTTTCTCAAAAAGTGACTATAAACTGTTTACAATAGTTATAAATATTTTGTGCATTTTAGAAACAGATTCTCTAGGTAGGATAAATAAATATTTATAATCCACTCTAGGCATATCTCTTCTTGTCTCAATGACTTTAGACATTCCAAAATGTGTTAATTATAATTTCTTCCAAATAGTATTTGAATATTCATAATATGATATCTAAATATAGAAACTTCTATTCATAGAACATAATAGAGCATTCATTACTCTATAATTCAATCAATATTCATATTTATTCTATAGATTTTGAAATATTATATTCTTTATCGGGAATATTTTAGTTTCCAATCAACGTCAAAAAAATTCCCACACAATTATTAATAATAAAGGTTTTCATTCTATCTCTCCAATATTCAAAATAATTTTCATCGAATACTGTTGATTAATTAGGATTCAAATTCTCATGAGAGGAAAAATTCAACACTACCATCTTATAGAAAATAAAAACTCTTTTTAAAATAAATATTAGTGTAATAAAAAATTATAATCAAGTAGTTTATAACAACCTAATAACTTGTATTAGATAAAATGAGTAAAAAACATAAAGAAAATTAGTAGAACCTGATCTGATTCCAATTGTTGGATCATAATATTTTATAATGGATACAAGAGGTGGGGTGAATTGTAGTTTAAAAAATTAAACTAACACAAAAACCCAAAACCTATTTTTTAAAAAAGATCAACTCATAAATATTCTAGTTATCATAGAATATGTGTCATATCTAAAAGTTGTATAATAATCAAATTTTAATAATTAGGCTCATATATATTCTGATAAAATAGATATTATAAAGATCTGTAAAAACAACTTTATAAAATACATTGCAGAAAATAATATAAAACTCGTAGAAACAAGCAATATTAATTCTTATAACAATGTAAAAATAACTTACAAGATTTATAAAATAAACTGTACTCTGTAAAATTCGTATTTAAGGAAGTTAGAAATCTTTACTTATGATATCCACAGTTTTCAACCTAACTATAAAGGTATGTATTTTCTCACCAAGAATGCACTCGATATGATGATCGGAATAGTTCTATCTCAAGAAACCCTGCTATCCCTTTATATGATTATCAGTGTCTTCTCGATCTTTCTTAAATAAGAAATACCTTGAGTATCCTAATTAGAATCAATTATCTTCCTATCCTTGGATTCCCTCAATCTAAACCCCAATTGAAACAAAAAAATAAAAAACAAAAAAAAAATTTCAAAGGATTTTAAAATTACTCATTTTTAATCCTAAGAACGCAACTCTCTAAAAAATTACAAAGCATAAGATTGAGATATTCAGGCAGATAAAAATCTCAGATGTGTTGAGTTAAAAATTTATTAGATCTCGTATCCTTGAATGCACTCCTATTTATAGTCATCCTTTAATGGTCATATTTTCCACGAATCTCAGAGTTGGTTGAAATGGACTCAAATTTTCTTCTCTACAAATCTCAACAAAATTTCACCACCTGAAGTCGTTTTAATAGCACAAGTACAATACTATAATAAATTCTATCGGATAAAAATAATCCCAACACTATGATTATAAACCTCTATCAGTCTGATGGACTTAAATATTTTTAATCTGATGAATTGAACTATAGATAGTCTAATGGATTTGAACTTTGGTCAGTCCAATGAATAAGACATTGGTTTGTCCGATGTATAAAACATTAGTTAATTCAATGGATATAACACTAGTTAGTTTGATAGACCAGACTCTATGTCATTCATATGGATAAGATTAAATAATATATATTTTATATTCATTTACATAGAAACTATTTCTATGATTAGTAGATAATCATATTTTCTATAAAAACATTCTAAAACACTTGGGATATATAAATTTAGTAAAATAAGGTTTTCAAAAACATTTTTTTATTTCCAAAACTAAGGAAAGGAAAAGTATAAATTATAAACATTTAAATCAATAATTAGAATTTTTCTTTATAAAATCATAATAATATTATAGAATAATCTAATGATTGTATAAATTTTATGGAAAGTGGAAATCCCATTAATGTTGTATATGTTAAAAACAAAACATTCCTTTTAACTTTTTATAATGAAAGTTGAAAATGAATCTTTTGGAAAATATTATAACGATTAATTTACAAAATTTTAACAATTCAAGGGTAACGTAAAATTTCCTTTGAGTAAATAAATAGACTTTTTTAATACATTATTAAAATATATTGAAATGGAATAAAAATATATCTGAGCAAAAGAGATATAATATTGGATTTTATATTAAATATTTCTTTGATTGAATCAAGATAAAAAAGCGAGTAAAAGTTGGAATACAAGATACAAACTCTTTAAATATGCATAGGATGAAAAATATATATAGTTTATGAAATATATACTATAATATTTTTCGTAATGAAAATAAGATAAAACCCAAATAAATGTGATTGTAAAATAAATTATTACCTATTTGGTAACAATAAAATAATAACCCCTTGAAATAGTACACATGAAATGAAACTTCAATCATCATGAATAAATATGTATTTATGTTAAATACCTTTAATTGTATGTATATACACTATATAAATATATATAGGTTTATAATACAAAATATGTCTCAATAGAGTGGAAATTGAGATGAAATCGCTTACAATGATCACAACATTGAAGTTAGAATTAATTAATAAAGTGATTATGTGAATCAAATATAAATCCAAAAAAAGGAATAAATACAATATAAATTAATCAAATTTCATTTCACATATAATATTGGCATAACATAGTCAATGAAGAAGTGATTTAACCCAATGAAAGGAGATTGAGTTATGAAATACCTTACAAATATAATACCATTGAAGTGAGAATTAATAAATGAAGTGATTACATGTATCAAATATAAATACATATAAAAATTAGAAATAAAAAATAATAATTAAAATTCATTACAGACATAATGTTATAATGTCAAAGACAATGAAGAAGTAATATAACCCAATGAAAAGAAATTGAGTTATGAAACCCCTTACCTCACATTTCTCTTTAGTTGAATGTTATTTAACCTCCTATATAATGTTTTAAACTTGGTATTAATTTATTATAAAACCATATTCATATTTATAATATCATATAATATCCTATTATTAAATATTATCACTCATTCATTAACTATATTTCATTATTATCACTATTTTTGGTGTTGAATTCTTTATTTTCTCATGCGTGTTTTGTCACATAAGTTCCAGTATCTTTTTTTCATTATGCTTCCTTGATATAAAATTTTTAATCATGATATAAATATAATATATATTCATTAAATCATTCCTTATTATTATTCATTTTTTAAATTAAAAAATACCCAATCGATTTGTGGAGTTGGTAGTCCACACATATGCATGAGTGCCGTTATCATTTTCCAATGGATTGGAATGTAAGAAGTTAGATATGATATTATAATTCTAGAAGAATAATTATCTCATAAGTATCATATATATTCATTATTTTCATATTTATAACCATCCAATTAAAATGGTGAATAAAAATGAATTACACTAATATGTGGCGATGGTAATTCGTACAAACGTATGAGTGATGTTTTCACTTTCCTTAGGAATGAAAAAAGGTGTAAGAGGATTCTATAAAAATGGTAATAATATCTAAGTATATTTATGTTACTATATAAATTATTAGTGTGGTGTACTGAAAATGGGTAGGTTTTTATTAATCTATGTTTCTAAATGTGGTCTTTTGAAATAATAGAACCTATATAACTTGGATAGGTATGTTTATAATAAAAATGGGTAGGTTTTTGTTAATCTATGTTTCTAAATGTGGTGTAAAGAAAAGAGATATTGGAATCCTTTTATATGTTTTGGGAGGGGAATTCTTGGAATTTCATAAAGAATTAAATTTAGATAAATTATTTTTCATATCTAAATGGAACCAAATTGATAAAATTAAAAGATAATATTAGGGTAGTTCTAAATTACTCTCATAAAATAAAATTTATACTAGTTTGGGTAGTTTTTATCACCATTATCTATCTATTTTAACCCCCTATTTCCCTTTTGAAAATTATCACGATAACAATGTTTTTTACACTATAGAATCCAAGAATGTTACCATAAAAGAAGAATTTTCCCATAAATGGATAAGGGATGAAATTTTAGATCATATCCTATCCCAATATTCACAGTTAAATATTTTTATGATTAATAAAAAATTTAATAAAAAATTAGTTTCATAATTATTATTAATGTTATTTATGACACTATTCATTTAATTTGAGTTTAAAAACATCAAGAAAAAGATATAATTTAAATATAATACATTAAAATGACCCAATATGTTATAAATATCTATAAAATTTATGGGACAAAATAACTCACCTAAACTGTATTAATTTTAATATTTATAAAATAATTTATTTTATTTAGCTATTAATTGAATAAATATTTTGTTGGTGTTGCGTAAGAATTTGAGTTAATTATTCAATTAATAAAAATTAGAAAAAAATTAAAATTATAAAAACAAATTAAATATATTAAATATAATCTTTTAAATTAGTTTATAACATATTCTTATCATTATGTGAATATATAAAAGAATTAAAAAATAAAGAGAGTGGCATTTTGGAATTTTCTTTACTTAAAATAAAATAAATTTCATTACCAAGGTGAAATGAAACCAAAATAACATATATTCAAATTTAGGATTTCTATGGATGAATTAATCCCAAAAAATAAAACAAATTATTTTTTTTTTCATATTTGTAATTCCTTATCGCATTATTTTTATCCTGAAGTACCTAAGTTACCCTGACCAATATAAAAAATATATACGACGATTACTATTCATAATTAAAAAAAATAAAGGGTCCAAGTTTCCAAATATCAAACATTTGATTCGAAATATGGTATAGAAATTACAAATTTTAGTATCTATAAGTGGTAGAAATCAATTTTAATATATATGTGTAAAATGCAACAAAAAACAATTTTTATAAAAATGTATTTTTAAGCATAAAAATTACCTTATATTCAAATCATGAATATTTCTGATTAAAATGGAATTAATTATAATATTAAAATTCAAATGGATAAAATTTAACTTTAATATTAAATCCAAAATATAATTGTAATTTCAAATTATTTTATTTAATGAAAATAGACTAGAGTATTTGAAAAATCGGTATATTTTACTATTCACTGAAAACCCAACTATTTCGGAAAAGTCCTAAAATTACACAATGAGTTAATTTTTATGTGATGATTTATAAAATTAATTTAATTTTATAAACTAAAATTTATAAGATTGATATATATTTTTTATAATTATATCGCATAAAATGAAACAAAGACCATTTTTTTGAAGAAAATGTGTTTTTTAAGTATAAAAAGAATTTGCAGATAATTGAGTACATGTTAATTATGTAAAACCATTAAATATATATCTAATAATGTGGTTAATCCAATTAATTCCCTCCAATAAAAATCCTATATGATAACTATTACAATAAATAATAATATTTTAATAGTATATATTTGTTCTCTCAATGCTTGGTGTTGCGTGTTAAGAATGATATTGAGAATAGTATTCTAAATTCTTAGGGTGTAACATTCTACCCTCATTAAATAAATTGAACTGTCATAATTTTTCCTCTATCATCAAGGTTTAAATATTTTAAAATACCTTTGTTGTAAACCCACATTGCATAGATGGACAACAAAACCACTTTTGAAATGGGAAAGTGGAAAACATAAAGGTTACCTGAGACACCACAAATTCGGGTTCCCAGATAAGGAGAACATTGGGGTGAAGATAAATTAAATAAATATAGAAGAAAAATAATGTCCATGGACTAATATATAGTAATAGAGAACCTGGTCATGAGAAAGTTAACAACCATAAAACCCTAAATCAATGAGGGATGAAAAGACAATCAATTCATCATAAATGAAGGTAAAATGATAATTGTTTTACTTTAAGATCATTTTCCTAAAGTTGGGTAATTAATTTACTTTCAAGATAAAGAAAATTAGAAAATGTAGTTTATTAATTTCTATTTTATAAGAATAATTTCACCATTTGGTTGTACTTCAATGAATTTCTACATTATCTTTTATTCTACGAAATAAATATTCAAGAAGAAAATTTCGTGATAGAATCACTAAAATTAACATTTAACATATCAAAAGATCTCTGAAAGAATTAAAATTCATTCCTTATTTCTCTAAATATTCAAAAAATCCAATATACTTACCATAATTTATTCAATATGGATAAATTTAATACATTTATCTCTAAAACCTCAAAAATAAACCACAAAGATCAACTTAATACATTCCATAAATAGTTAACCTCATGACTCCTCCATAATATGTCTAACCAAATTCAAAACCCAAAAATATAAAATATATGATCAAATATTTATCCCCAAAAAATATAAAGGGGATCATAATGTTACATATTAACATGTGAATACATTGATCTAATATACCCTTAAAACATACTAGTAACCTGAATCACCAAAAAACCACAATGAAAACATATATACTTCAAAAATTAACATAATCCTTATTCCTCAAATAATATCACAGAGTATTGAATATATTCCATAAATCTAAGAATGAAATAAAATTCAATGAACATGACCTAAATCACTTATCCATTAAATCACTAACTAATTTCAAGGTTACTAATACTATTCAATATACTTCATTAATGTTAATCATCTGTTAAGGGTTATCTTTCCCTTAATCATTCATTCTCCAAAAAATATCAATTTTCCATTAAATCAATTTTCTTGGTTATTGGTACCATTAAATATCTTCTTTCAAATCCTTAATGAAAAACAACTATGGAATAATACTTAGGGGTTTCATGATTCATATAACCAAAATAGAATTGATATAACACCTCTAAAATATAATTATCACATCCAAAACATAACAACTTCAATACATCCTCATTAATGATTGACATAGAATAGGTATTTTCTCATGTAAAAGTTAAACATTTGATTAGGGAAATGACTCATATAATTCCCATATTCCCCAAAAATAAGACATTGAATAATAAATGGTTTCATAGGAAAAAATTTATTTCTTTACATCATACTATTAATTTTTCCCCAATAATTCATTGATTTATTCCCTTCCATTCCACACATAAAATTTTTTAATGCTCCTTTGAGACATACTTTGTGGTTTTTATTTCGACATTTTTGACATGAAGGAAATTGATCTGTTCTTTCTTCTATGGTCTCCACCACCCTATCTCTCATTAAACTCTATCCTTCTCTTCTTTGTTGAGCACAAGAGTTGGTTAAGGTTAATATTGTTAATCATATATCTTGATAACTAATTAGGAATAAGCATAATATCTTTCATTTTAGTTATCATCCCTTTTGGTTTCTCATAATCACCACATTTTCCATCAAAGTCAATGTTTATATGGTTCTTTCGGGTTCTATCCATTAACTGAAACAAAAAATCATAGTATGAGAAAAAATAATATTAGTGGAAAATCATGAAATATTATTCATAGGATGTATATATTGTGATTCCTTTATTTACTCTATGACACCTTAGGTTTCGCCTAAGCCATCCTTGGTTATTATATATTCAAATCCTTTATAATGGTTCATAATTAAAATTTTATTTCATGAAATCACATCCCTTAAGAGTGTCAAACCAGGTGTGTAGTAAGTGCATAATCACTGTGCACCATAATAATGGTCATTATGTACTCAAAAAACTCTTTTTAGAGTCATTACCCCTATATTTATTTTTCCAAAACCACACCTACTTACAGTATCCAAAAAGAGATTTTTTTGCAAGGAAACCAACATAATATCTACCTTACCAAAACTTTTATGATATTTAACTACAATTACAAATATCCTCAATGTTTTTCACAAGGATATGTTATATTATATATGTTTTCCTAAATCTAGTTTCCATGGTTTCTACTAAATATCCTCTGATACCAACTATAACAACCCCAACTCCATTAACCTAAATCCGGTGTTTACTTTATTACATTGGCATAAGATACAAGGGATCTTATCTCGAAGGAATGATCGATTTAGAAGTCTTGAAGAACTATATACAAATATGATTATAATTTTTACATAGTAAATAAAATATAAAACATAACAAAAGAAAAATTTTAGCATCCTTGAAACTCATTCAAAGATTTATTATTACTCTCCTGGGGAAAAGAAAAAAAATAAGGGTGAGATCAATTTTTGAGTAAGGGTTAAGTATCGTAGAATATACTATAAGTAAATAAGGCATAATAAATATAAAAATGAAAGTAACTAGAAACAAATTCCATTTAATCAATAACATTAGCATGAAAAGCATCCATGAATAATATCAATGTTATAATCCCATGGATAACAATAACTAAATTTTCTGTGAATTAAATGATTAATATTGGAAATCATGATCTTATACATCATTATATATCTACTATCAAGACCTTGTGCCTAGAATGTTTAAACTATATGTAAGAATACACCAAAACTCAATTTAATAATCCTAGCCAACTAGTTTTTCTCCTGAGACGTTTTGATGCATTGAGGGGCTATATAATTTTTGGAGTCACCTGACACTATTTTGTAACATCCCTTCCCAAACCACCAGGTTTGAGCTAGAATTCCACATTACCTTAGGCATGCCTCCCCTTATGTCATAGGATTCAAACTAGTTGCAAAAGTCTAAATCTATTAATGGGGAGAATATACACTCTATATCATGTCATGGTACCAATAAATATTGACATCAATATATAAATAAAAATAAGAGTAACACATCCAAAAACTAAACACAGAATACATGTCTTATAGTAAATAAAAAATTAATCAAGGATCTTAGGTACTGGTAAAGCTAGTAAATAAGTGTAGAATCAGATGCCTCACCCAAACTCCTTCCACTACATCCTTCTACTCCACCTGCTCAACTATCCACTATAGGTAATTTTCCATGCTCGAGGTCTCTGGTCATGAAGTCTACAAGTGCACCAAAATGTCTTAGTATGGTTTGATTACAAAACATAGTTGAACACCACCAACGACCCTTAATATTAGTGCATAAAATATAAAAAATAATTCCATTAATATAAATAGGGTACATATAGTAAAAAATATTCACCCAAGTGCCAAACACATGATGGGTCCTTAGGGACCGACTCTACTTGTTTCGACACTATGCTGAGAGAAACATACCTGCTTTAGAACAATGTCGGATAGAACATTGGTAAAAAGCCTGACACGTCTTGTAGTGACCCTGAATTTTATCAATTGAAATTTCCTTATTATAATTATGTTATATATTATAAACCAAAAAAATCACATAGATAACATAATAAAAATAGTATTATGATAAATGAAGAATGATATAAGTGGTATTTATAGAAATTAAGGAACCTATACCGATGGAATAACAGTCTAGCCATTGGAATAGAAATATGGCCATTAAGAATAGAAAGCCATCCAATAAAATATTAAACTCACATATTAAATTATAAATAAAATTAATGTATATTATAAATGAAAATATTATATAATTTTATCATGGTATAAGTAAATAAATGTTTTAAAAATGATAAATTCAGTGTTGGTATTTTTGTAAAAAAATGTTATTTACAATTTTATAATTAATATAATGATCCAAAATAAAATTTATTTTAAAAAAAATTTAATAATTTTATATTGTGTTTTATTATAATTATAATATATTTTTAGGAGACTATAATTAAATTTTCAAAGTTTCATAAAATCTATTATAATATTAAAATCGGCATTTCTTGAATAAATGATGATTTTATTTAACAATTAAATATATCATATTTAGAAAATTATTTTCATAAAATGTAGTGCATTTTTAAAATTTACACATTAAAAAATGGTAGTGGTGAATTTTTGGTAATTTCATAAAAAAGTTGAATTTTTGTGAATAGTGAAAATCTGAAATTTACGATATAAGCTAAATACATTAATTATTGAGTCATTTATGATGTATGGATGATTAAATAAACATTAAATCAAACTATTATTCCCTATTTACTGTATTTAGTCATAGGAATCAATACGAATGATATTCTTGAGCCAAAATAATAAACAAGTGAAGAAAATAATAAAAAAAATACCCCTTTCCTCCCCTATAAATTCCACCCCTCAGCACCTATTCTCCTCACAAAATAGAGTATTTTTATATTTTATAAATTATGACCAATTACATCCCCAATCCTCTTTCCTCATCTATAAACTATTGGTGTCTATAAAAGAACAAATCCAAGTGACTTAAAGAGGTTCTCAAGGAGACAACCTTGATGAGGTAAAATCTTCAATCCTTATCATTTAATTTCTTTTATTTTATTTTCCTCTCCTCACCTACCCATATCTAAAGTGAAATGAAATATCCATTATCATATATATATACTAAAATTTAATTTTTTTAATGGAAAATCCATCATCAAATCTATTCTCTCCTAATTTTATTTTAAAAAATGTAAACATCACCTGTGAGGTGTTGATTCCCCACCTTTGTGGAAGATGAGTTTTCATTCCCCATTACTACATTAAAATATGGTAATAAAACCATTATTAGGGTTAAAAAAGATTTTAATATTTATATTATAATTTTTTTTAATTTTATGCAACTAATTTTTATTCATAATATTTAATAAAATGAAACTAGTTCGTGATGGTCGTAAAAACTGACAAAATAAACTAGACACTTTTCATTAAAGATTTATCTAATGAATCATCCTCAATTAAGAAAAAGAAATTATGTATAAGACCATTTAAAATTATATAAGGTCATTAATAACATATAATTTCAATTTTATATAATTATTCTCATTTTACACGGACATCAATACTTGCATACAGGTGAACCGATCATAAAATCCAAGAAAACAAAAACTCCTAGAACAATGAAATTGAACTCTATATCTCATCAAAATGGAAATAATAGAACTTAATAAAATTATAATAAATTAAATAAATGTATAAGAGTTTGTATATTTAGTAATTAATGGATCTAATTTGATTATCCTAGATATTAAGTGCAAGTGCAGAATGCATCCGATCATAAGGTAAGAGGATTCTCGAACCCAACTTCCTTTCTTTAGGTTCTTCATATTTCATTAAAAATTTTTGTGTGAATATTCTATTAATATTACTCAAATATAATTTCATTTTTCTTCTCTTATTTTCTAGGATATACATGTTTCCTATCTAATTTTTTGATAAATACAATGATTTTCCAAAAAAACTCTTTTTTGCAAAACACATCTCCGACTTTCCATGAGTTGTTTCTTCTTCATTCAAGAATGATGAATCTTTTAAAAAATATATTTTTTCATTTTTAATTTTTGACCCCCAAAATTTCATTCATGAAGGTATTATTTAATAATTTATTATTAAACCCATTCTGTTTTTATGGGCAATTTCATGATTACAATTGTTATATATTCCATGTGGCATGCATGATTTTGTAAATGTTATAATGTGACGGGTGGGCCCAAAAATATATTTCCCTCTAATGAATTGGATAATGTGATATATCTCATGAGATTATGTTTATTATGTGGGAACATGGTGCAATATTTTTTCAAAATGATGATGTTATGATTATTCACATACGTTATGCATGAACGTGATGTTATCTTTGTTTAAAACTATGTGTGGTATTTTGAACACTAAGACACGATGTTTCATTTTTATGCATTTCCAAATTCCATGAATTTATCTAATGTTTCATTTAATGATTATGATAATGATCATATGATTATGTTATGATGATGATGATTATGATCACTGATGTTATATTTATTCATTTCCTTATTCATCCAATTACTAAGTTCTTATCTTACCCATTTCTTTGATGAATATCTTATAGTGACTGTATGTACTAAGGATAAAATTAGATCTATATAGATAAATAATATGATTTTATATAAATATTTATTTTTTATTATTTACAAGTTATCTATGGTCCTAATTTTCCCAAGACACTACAATTTTGGATCCTGGATTTGTAATGATATATTGTTGTAGATATTTAAAATCATGTAATAATCATGTAAGAAAAGGCAGGGTTACTATAGTTGGTATCAGACCTTGGTTTAGTAAATTTGGGAATTAGGATTAGAGAAAATTAGTGAAACTCCTTAGTATAAATCTAATTATACATCCAAGAAGCTTTGTTTTAGAAGAATGAAGATATAGTGAATCTATAAGATATTCCTTTAGAATTAATTTCCCTAAAGAATAAATTTTTTATTTTTGATTTATTGAGTTATGTTTTATTCAAACCTTTTCTATTTTTTAAAATGGTTGTAATCAAGAGAAACCAGGTTAACAACTCAAGTTAAGGAAAACAAAGAGATTTTCCGAAAGACATCCCTAATGCTTTAAGAGGTGGTGTTCAAAACATCATTTTAATTTTTACCCAACTATCATAGAATATGAATAATTTCCCAAACCATTTGTAATATCAACCTTCTACCAAGAAGTATAATCCATCTATTGAGTCCTTTATTCAGTAATGACCACCAATATTTAGTTGATCATCTGATCCACTAGTGTCCAAATAGTGGGTCAACTCAATGGAGAAGATCTTTTTTATGATTCACTATTAAAATAATGAAAATGCGACTTTGTCTATTTTTATTTTAGATGGAGAGTCCTATCTATGGTGGTAGTTGATTATGAACACCAATATGATGAATGCAATAGAAGAGATGAAGTGGGTAGGATTTAAGAAAATATATCTTAACAAGTATTTCCCTTGAACTCTTTATAGAATAATGGAGAAATAATTCATAGATCTAAATCCAAAGGAAGGTTAATCTGTCAAGGTTTATGAATAAAAATTCACAAGGATTTCAATGTATGCCTTAGGTTTTGTTATCCAAAATGATTTAAAAATAGATAGATTCTTTAGTGTTTTAAAACCACAGCTTCAAAAGGCTCTAGCTATTTAAGACTTTGGGAGTTTTGAATAAGTTGTTCAATGTTCACTAAAATTGGAGATGTAGTTTAGATAATGGTCCCATAGATATGAAGATAAGTTAAAAAGATGGACTTTCAAGTTGAAGGATCAAATGAAAAAGGTGTAAAGAAATATCAACTACTCGCATGTCAAAAATTTGGGAAAAGAATAATGGGAACTTACTCAAAGGGATATGGAAATACTATAAGTTTAGGAGAGAAGGCCACTAAGCACATGAATTTTTAAGAGACATTTAGAACTTGGTCAATGTGATGGGGGAAAGGAGAGAACCACCTTTGGTTCAATGATTTATTTATAGAGAGCAAGGGAACTATAAAATATTGTTCACTAAACCTAAAGTCCTTTAGGGTAATCAACATCAGTAGCCACTAAATCCAAAGGAGCAAGGGAATTCTTATGAAATCACTAATACTGAAGTGGAGTAAGAAAAGATGTTGCACAAGGTACAATTCATATTAACTCAAGAATAGAAAAGGTCTTATTGGAATATGGTATTACACATTTATTTATATACTGAAAATTTTCAAGAAATATTGAATCAAAACCCAAATACCTTGAAGTAGAAATATCTATAAAAACACATAGTGGTGTGATCATTTCAACCCAAGTGTTAGACTCTTCTCCTGTCGGTGTATGTGGGAAGATTCTCCCAGTGAATCTTTAAATAATTCCCTTGGTGGAACTCTATGCTATATCAAGAATGGATTGTCTCTCGTTATATATTAGGCACAAAGAAACTATTAAGAAAATTAAATATCTTTTCATATTCCAAACCTTCCCATGCTCCTCTACAAATACAAAGAAGACCATGAATCTCATTTGTAAAATCCATCAACTGTGTAGGTGTTGATACCCTATGAATAAGCATACCATTCTAAACTAGTCTAGTTAATGGAAGGTATCAAACTGGAAGAAATACATATTTTGAGGGAATACACTAAAGTATTTTCTAATGAGTTAGCTAGACATCCCCCAGATCTTGAGTTAATCATTAGATCTCATACATAGAGATACTATTTTCTCAAAATTTTCCTACAGGATGGACATAATTGAACTAGAGGAGTTAAATTAGTAGTTGTAAGAGAATTTGGACAAAGGTTTCATACGACCAAGTGTATCACCATTGGGTGTGTCAGTGCTCTTTGTAAAAAAAAGTATGAATAAATGCAGTTGTGTATTGATTACTGAGAGCTCAATAAGATCACCATATATAAAAAGTATCATATTCCAAAGATTGATGACTTGTTAAATTAACTACGAGGAGCTCAATACTTCTCAAAGGTGTATCTTTATTCTGTACATCATCAACTAAATGTTAAGAATGAAGATATTTAGATGACCACTTTCTGTATAAGGTATGTACATTATTAGTTCCTAGTTATTCCCTTCAGAATTACTAATTCCCTTGAAATATTCATGGATTTTATTAATAGAGTATTAAGAGACTACCTTGACAAATTTTTTCTAGTGTTTATCGATGATATTTCATATAATCCAAGAGAAAGAAGAAACATGAAGAAAATATAAGGATTATGCTGGAAAATTATTTAATGAGAAATTGTATTCCATGTTCAATGAGTGTGACTTTTGGATGCAGTAGGTCAAATTATTGGGGCATGTGATCACAAGTGAAGGAATTTATGTGGACGCCTAAAAAATAAAGGCAATTTAAGAATGTCCTAGACCCAATAGTGTCATAGATATTCTTAGTTTTCTCAACTTAGAAAATTATAACCAATGTTTTATGAGAAATTTCTCATGATTTTCTTGCCTACTGACTAAGTTAACACAAAAAGGAGTAAAGAATGTCTAGATAGAAGAATTCGAGTAAAGTTGCATGGATATCATGAAGAGGTTAATCACTACACATGTACTCACACTACCAAAAGGTGGATATGTTTTTCTGATACCGAGTGATGTTTCATAGAAAGTTTTTGGTTTTGTAGTCATGAAAAATGATAAAGTGATGGCCTATGCTTCATGATATTTGAAGATCCCAGAGCAGAACTACCCAAACCATGATCTGGAGCTAGGAGTTGTGATCTTTTCCTTGAAATTTTGGTGGCACTACCTTTTTGGTGAGAAGTGTGGCATATATACCGATCATAAGAGTCCAATTTATATATTCACACAGAAGGATCTCAATATGAATCAAAGGATATAGTCATATCTAATCAAGGACTATTATTTTTCTATTAATTACCATCCTAGAAAGGTGAAAATGTTAGTTGATGCTCTTAGTAGAAAATAACCTGCTACTCTATCCATGAGGAAGATTAAGAAAGAACACATCTTCATGGATATGAAAATAATGGATTTGGAAATCATAATGGTAGTGAATACAACCTCACTTTCCCAAATTATTTCCCAACCAACTATCCAACATAAGATCAATGAAGCACAAAGAGGTGATATGGAGATATAAAATAAAGTAAAATCAATAAAGTAAGGGAATATAAAAGAGTTCCATATCGATGATGATGGTGTGATTCACTTTGGATCAAGTATTTTTGTCCCTTAATCACCACATATGGAGAAGGATCTATTAGATAATGCACATATCTCATATTTATCTATACATCCCAAAACTACCAAGATGTATTGTTATCTTTGAGAACACTAATATGAAGAAGGATATTGCAGAGTATATATTAAGGTGTTTGGTATTTCAAAAAATTAAATCAAAGTGACATTGTACATCATTGGTCATGAGAAAATTTGAATTTATAAAATCCTATTTACTACCTAGTATAGTGGTAAGACAGGGTTGAACCCCAGGGATGGACTGAATTTTTGTTTAAGACCAAAAATAAAACAAAATAAAAAAAATAAAACAAAAAAAAGAAATAATGGATGATAGTGGTGAAAAGGTTAAGTGAGTGAAGGTTTGTGTGCAAGGAAGTGAGTGTGTGAGTAGACAGAACAGTCAAACAGACAAGTATGAAAAAAAAAGTGGAAATAATCAATGGAGGACAAGGGTAAATCAACAAGCTGGATTCAATTCTGTATTTCCCTTGTTCATGCACTATAGTTAGAATATCTGGATCTGATTTAAGGTAGTTGTCTAGATTTTTCATCTAGTCATCTTGTGATAGAGTAATAATTATAGTATTTCAACTATAAAAATCAGTCCATCACATAATGATTAAAATTATAAATCATTGAGTTGAAATTATCAGTTGAACTCAGTGTGTATATCTTGTTTGTGCCTAACTCATTTTTAAATGAAATCCCCAGGTTGAAAATAATTTAAATTTTTATCAAATAAAGGTTTGTATTCACTAATCTCGATGGTTTGGAAAGAAATTGTTCAATCAAAGTGAGAGAGAGAGATGATCCAGTGAGAATTAAAGTATGCATGAAAAAGAGTTTAATAGTTTTAACCATCTCATCTAACTCCCCTTGAAGAAAATTAACCGAGCATGGTAATTAAGTTCATTATATAATAATATTTAGAAACACTGATCTTTATACTAGAAGAAAAGTGTAGAAAAATAGAGCAAGTATGAATAGTATTCCATCTCCCTTATTGATCTCTAGAAATCTCTAATTTTATGCCTAATTAGCTATGCTCTACTCTTGCCTGATGGTGATGATGATGTTTTCTTGGTCTCCCGAACTAGGACTCGAGATTTGTGATGGTCTGATCAGATCTTCTTATCACTAGAATGGGTTTTTCTAATCTACTCATGGAAGTGAGGGTGATGATGTCTAGAAGTGGTCGATGAATACCTCCTCCAAGTGGTGAAGTCTTGAATGATCTTCTGGAATGTGCATGAGATGAATGATGAAAAAAATTCCCACCTCTACTGCTTCTGGAGTTTTCTGATTCTCCCTGTCTGTGATACAGCCCGCGGATTACTTACTTAGCCCTCCACGTAGCACTTTCCAAATGAAACTTCCTTCCTGTCCATGACTGAAGCTGATGTTCTCTAACAGAATACACATCCCTACCATCGTACAGGATCACCCCCTAGAGCAGAAAAACACACATACAATAATTAAGTTATAAAAATAAATAATACATTAAAATGTATATTATATTTATTTTTAATCCTTAAAAAACTAATTATATACAAAATAACCTATTTATAAAGACCAATTAATATACTATTAAAATATATTTACAATTAAGTTTATAATAAGAAATAATTTAATTATTGAATTATAAAAAACTAAATTAAGAAATATAATTATCATATAAAATTTATTTTACTATTTTTATAATTATTATAATTATTATATTTATTATTATACATAATTATATTGTTACTATGATATAATTATTATATTGATTGTTATGATTATTTTATATGTTAAATTATGTGCATTATATATTCCATATTTTTATAATAAAATAAATAAATAAAAATAAGAAAAATGGGATTGGGAAGGGGTCAGTCGTGTGGACGTAGGAAGGAAGAATGAGGGGTTTTGGTGGTTGGGTTGAAGGGATAGAGGAAGTTAGTGAGGGTAAAGGGGAAAAAGGGAGGTGGTGCGGGTTCGGGTATAAGGGGGAGATGGAGAGGCGGTGAGGTGGTGAGGCATGCAGTGGGCAAAAAGGAAAAGGGGGTAGTCAGATGCTAATTTGGCTGCTCGCGGTGATGGTCCGGTGGTTCATGACGGTCCGGTGAGAGACGATATGATAGGAACTACTAAATCTTGCTCCAAATCTGATGGCATGTTCGAACAGGTCGTTGGCAAGTAGCGGATCAATTGGCGGTGCGCGGGATGCTTGGGTGATGATTTAGACTTTATTTGCGACAAAGGGTGGCTTCGAGGTTCTCAGATCTGGTTTTATTTGTGCTTTTAGGGTTTTTTTCGGTGTGTTGGGGATGTGATTTTTCTCATGTTGTTAATGAATTTCTTTTGTGGTTAATGTTTTCTTGATTTGTGTTGATGTTGTTGGGTGTTTGTTATTCTGGTTGATGGTGCCTATGATAGGTGAGAAGGAAGGAGAAACAACGGTGGGGTGGGAGAATATGCAGTAATGACATGGGATGGTGGTAGTGAAAAAAAGTAGAGATCACTGACTCCAAGTCACCATTGAGAAAGGTTGGAGGTGAGTTGCAACGGTGACTCAGAGTCACCATTGCAATGGGGTTAGATGGAGAGGAAATAATGGGATGGGATATGATGAAATGATGACTCGACTCACTATTGGTGAAGACATTGGGTGGTGGATCATGGGATTCACCATTGGTGAATATTTGTGGTGAATTTTGGAAAAATGGTAAAAGGGTGGAACATTGACTCAATGAGCCATCATTGAAGGATGCTAGCGGTGACTCGTTGATTCATCGTTGGGAGGTTCTGGAAGTGACTCAGTGAGTCAACACTGCACTAATTCTGGTCGTACTGTATAAAAATAAAAATAACAAAAACAATCAAAATAAGTTAATAATTTAATAAAACTAAAAAAAATTGGCTTACTAAATTAATAAAATAAAACTACACATTTAGAACAGATAATAAAAAATAAAATTAACTGCAACCTATTAAATTGGAAATTACAATTTATTTATAATTAATTTTAAAAACAACAACAATTAAATAGGTTTGCATAAATTAATAAACACATTAACAAATTAACTAATTAATATAAATAAAAAAAATAAAATAAAAAATATTAAAACATTTAAAGAAGAGAATTAATTTGTTATGATTAATTTAATCAATTAAAGAATCAAAGACAAAAGTGAATTATTTAATTATAAAATAATTATTTGAATTAAATAATTAAATAAAATAGTTATTTTGAAAAAAATGATGAATGAATAAAAAAATGAAAAATATAATAATTTAAATAAAAATAAAAGAATACAAAATGTTAAAGCAGAATGAATTGTTAATTTTAAAATTATTCAAAAAGAAAAAAATTAATATCTAAAACACATTATTTTAAAAACAAATGATTATTTTAAGCATCAATGAAAAAAATTGACAATAGTTAGTGATTATTAATTAAAATATATCATTTCAACATTTAAAATACCCAAAAAATGTTAAAAGTTGGGGAAAATTACATTAAAAATGTGCTACATCAAACCCCTTCACACTAAAACATTATTAGTCCTTAAAAAATCATTTATTTTGACTTATACAGCAGAAGATAATATTTTACAGTTATCTCATAAAATGATGCATGTCAAGAATTTAAGAACAGAGGAACAAGATCTGGAAAAGATTTTCAAAAGTGCTCCAAAGATGACTTTACCTAACTTTGAACACTCACTGGAAATCAAGGGAAACACAAAACCATACAATATCAAGGGTCTAATTCCTACTATATGAAATCACATACTACCCCACTTCAATTATAATTCAAGTTATAATTCAAGGGGTACAGATAGGTTAAATCGGGTAGAATAAAAACCTTGACCAAAGACACCTTAAATTCTCACTTTATCCTAGGTTCCAAAAATTAATGTCCATTTATTTTTAGCACTTTATTAATTCAAATAAAATGATTTTTAATTAATTAAATTGTTCCCTTCTTCATTTGGGTTCAAATTTCACCTCACCTAAATGAGTTCATTTTTAACAAATGCACTTTAAAATAAATTTTCCCATCCATATTTATTATGAAAATCACTGTGCATAACACTTATTCAAATTGAAATTGGATTTTATTATTAACAGAAATTCACCCAGTACACCTTGTCTCAAAGACTCACTGTGGGGTCCTATTTTTCCATTTAACTCTAGTTATAAAGGACTTGAAAAATTATCATTTGAGTCGAGTTCCTAAAATGATTAATTCTTTTTAAAAAGAGAGTCCACTAGGTTCTAGTAAACAAAATTAGTTTCCTTAATTCATGATCCTAATTTCAAAAAATATATCCTATCTCATTCCATTCAATAGTTTTTAAACAAAAAGTCTATAGAGATAGTGAATAACTCTACTCAGTAACCATTCATCCTCAATAGTTTCAAACTAAGTGCAACTCTAAAGATCTAGCGAGTAGTAATCCACTAGGCCTGAAAAAATTGATGTTTAAATTGATATCAAAGAGTATGGAATGTTGGAGTTGTGAAATGACTCACCGCTAGGAGAGTATGTTCATAAAAATGGAAAAGGAAGGAATCCAGTGGTGACTCATATGTTTTGAATTTTTTTAATAAATTTGACCATTTTTTTGAAACAAACTTCAAGAACGGGAAATTTGATGTGACATTTGAATAACCCCTATCCCCATACATAAAAGTCAACATTGTCCCCAATATTGAATCCTAAGGTGGGAGACAATATAAAAAGTGATAAAACATATTTTGAAATGATGCTAGGGAAGTTCATAAAAAATGTTTCCAAACCAAAAATAAAATAAATGAAACAAAAACTTATATAAAAAATTAAGACTCACAGACCACTACTTAAAATAGAGTTTTTAAACATGTTCTAGAAGCAACATCTCATTCAATGAATACAAAATAGCAGTTCAATCAAAGTGAATAAATGGGTACCACCAAGTTTAACAATGCAGTTCATAAAAATTTTCAACTCACTAGATTCTAATTAGTAAGAAACAAATAAGAAAAATAGAATTTTAACTCAAATAACACACAGGGGACCCCTCTAAACTTAGCATCATGAATTAAGAGTAAAAATAGAGATGAAAATTAAACTAAAAAAGTAGAATAATAATTCCCTAGATATAGATATTTAAAAAAAACCATTCAAAAGATCATATTTTATGGCTCAAATTTGTTACACCTCTTCATTTCTTGGAAGTAAAGAAAAAGTGAACATAAAAAACTAGAAATTATGTTTAGGAAAAATTAAAGCAAGGAATGGGTTGAAGAGATGTTATATATATGATGTAGTATGAAGCTCCTTTGGTTTTCCATTTTCAATTTTCTGGCAGTTGTAACACTCTCAAGAAGAATCACGTCATGAGACACAATCAAACAGACAAGAGGACACACTAGAGAAACAAGAAAAAATAGTTAACTTTATTGAAAAATAGAAATAAAAGAAAAATAGTTAAGCAACCATGGATTTGTTACCATGAAACACTGAGTTTATAGTCTTCAATTATACTAGATATGACTTTATTCTTTCAGTAGAGAGATGGTATACAAGCCCTTTGGCTTCCCTTCATATAAATGCTTAATCCTATGAACACTGAAAAAAAATGGCCTGTTTTCCTCACTAACTAACTTCACAGCTTGATTGACCAAAACTAACACAATGGTAAAGGTTCTTCACCACATGGTCTACAACTTTCCCGAATAAAGTTTCAATATAGAATTCAAAAGTAGGACCCTTTGACCAACCATAAAATCCCCATTCTAAATTATTCAATCATGAAAAGCCTTTGTTCTCTCTTTATAAATTTCAACATTATCATAAGAATCCCTTATGATCTCCTCTATATCACTCTAAAAACCTCCTTTAACTAATAAAATTGAAATTAAAGTTCCTGGCCTTAACATCCAAATAATAATTTTTTGTAACCCAATAGGAAGATGACATATTTTCGCAAAAAGTATCCAATATGGTGAAATCCCAACAGGAGTATTATAGGAAGTTCTATATGCCGAAAGAGTCTCATACAACTTCTCTGACCAATCTTTCCTAGAGCTAGAAACTGTTTTCTCTAAAATATTCTTAAGATCAATGTTTGAAACTTATATTTTCCTATTATATTGTGGGTAATAGATGGTACATGTCCTATGATAGCATCAATACTTCTCTATAAAAATATTGAACATGTAATTTTTGAAGTGAGTACCATTTTAGTGATGAATTTTCTAGGAACACCAAACCTGGAAAAAATATTTTTATTTATAAATTTCACCATAATAGTAGCAGAATTGTTGGGAAGATCCACTAACTCAAACCACTTGGACACATAGTCCACACCAAACAAAATTTACTCATTCCCATAAGAGTATGGAAATGGTCCTATGAAGTCTAATCCATATACATCAAAAACTTCTACTTACAAAATTACTTTTTGTGGAAGATCATGCCTTCTTCCTACATGTCCTAGCATTTGATATTTTTTCACAGCCTATGACTGAACATCAATCATATTTGAACAATGTAGGCCAATATAAACTAGCCGGAAGAACCTTTTGAGTAGTCCTTTCTCCTCTATGATGGACACCCCAAGGTGATGAATGATAACTCTCATTTATGGGAAACATTTCCTCTTCAGAAACCTATCTACTCAAAATATCATCAGCACACCTCCTATTGAGAATAGGGTCATCCCAAAAATTTAAAAAATAAACCTCTTTCTTTAGTTGTGTTAGAGTTCCTTGGGCATCACATCAACTGCCAGAAATTTGGCATAGTCTGAAAACCATGTAAACTACTACATAGAAGTAGCAAATAGTTATTCATCAATAAATAAAGTGTTAATATCTCTTGATTTCTCATTGTGGGTGTTGGAAATCCTAGATAATTGATCTACCACAACATTCTAATCCCCTTTTCTTATCCTTAATAACCAGAACAAACTCTTGTAGCTGTAGGGTCTATCTTAATAGTCTGGGATTTGAGTCTTTCTTTTTCGACAAGTAAATGAGGGAAGAGTGGTATGTGAAAATGATAACTCTAGATCCTATCATATAAGGCATAAATATCTCTTGGGCTATCTTCACAGTTTCTAACTCCTTCTCAGTGGTTGAATATTCTTTTTGGGCATCATCCAATAGCTTGTTGGTATAATAAATGGCATGCAACTTCCTATCCTTTCTCTATCCCAAAACAACACCTACTTACATGTCATTTTCATCACACATTACCTCAAATAGGAGCTTCTAGTCTGGGGAAATGATTACAGGTGAGGTGGTTAGATTATCCTTGAGAAGATTAAAGGACTCTAGAAATTTATTATTAAAACAATGTGAGTTTCCTTAACTAATAGTGAGCATAGGGGTCTAGTGATTTTAGAAAATTGTTTAATGAACCTCCTGTAATACCCAACATGTCCCAAAGAACTTCCAATACCCTTGACATTTTTAGGTGGGTGAAACTTTTGGATAACCCCAACATTGTCATTATTTCCCTCTAGCAACCTCTTAGACACTTTGTGATCCAAGATAATGCCTTCAATATGTATGAATTGGAACTTTTCCTAGTTTAAAACTAGATTGGTCTCCTGGAACCTTTCTAACACAACTTTTATTTTATCCAGACAATTCTCAAAATTTCTTCCCACAATAGAAAAATCATCCATGGAAACTTCAGTTATCATTTTAATCATATCAGATAATATAGTCATCATGCACCTCTAAAATGTTGTAGGATAACCACACAAGCCGAATGGAATCCACTGGTAGGAGAATGTACTAAATGTACAAGTAAATGTGATTTTATCTTATTTAACAATAAAAATGGAAATCTAGTTTTAACCATAGTAACCATCATAAAAAAAAGTCTCTATTTCTTGTCAACCTCTCCAATATTTAGTCCAAAAATCACATGGGAAAGTGGTCATTTCTTGTGGCATCATTCAACTTGTTATAATATATATACCCTCCAATTGTTCACTACCCTTGTTTGGATTTGTTCATTTTTCTCATTAGCGACCACTGACACTCCACTCTTTTTGGGGACCACCTAGACATGACTTATCTAGGGACTGTCTAAAATGGGAAAATTATCCTAGAATCAAGAATCCTGATCACTTCATCTATCACCACTTCCTTCATGTTGGTATTGAGTATATTTTGGGATTCCTCTCTAGTCATACACTTAGGATACATTGGAATTTTTCCATGCATAAGGATATTCTTATTTTATTTATATCATCAATTTTACAACCCATGACAAACTTATACTTCCTCACAACACTCAGCAGGTGTTTCTCTTAGATTACCTGTAGAATGGATGAAATGATCATAGGCAGTGTGGAACCCTCTCCTAGAAAGGAATATTTCAGATTTTTAGGGTGGGGTTTTAGTTTAATAATGGGTGGTGGTTCACTAGATGGAAGAAACTTGGACCTATGTGGGCCATGTTCTTTATGTTTCCTATTGAATAAGGCAGTATAGAAGGATTCCTCTTCATCATTATAACTTTCACAAAATTTTCCCCACACTTAGAATCCCTTATGTAGGACAGAATGTGCTCCATAGAAATCTCATCGAGGTGATGTGATAACTCTCCCTCAAACTCATTTACATGTTATCTTTCATACTTTATCTGATCCTCATGCAGGTGGTAGTATAGATCTCACGTTCACCATTGATCTCTTCTATCATCCTCAAGAACTTCTCTTCCTCCTCATCAATAGTACCCTCATCTACTAATAGCTCTTCCAAAGGAAATATTGGGTGGGTGGGTTCTTTGATTTTCTTAAACACATTGAAATCCCCATTTTGTTCACGTAGGTTGAAATCAATTTAACCTTAGAGACATCTATCATATCTCCCCATGTGGCTAGGAAGGGCCTACCAAGGATGATAGGAACTTCCTGGTCACACTCCATATCAAGGATAAAAAATTCAGCTGGTATAAAGAGTTTACCTACTCCCACTAGAAAATCAGTAACCCTGCCCATTGGGTGAGTAATGGATCTATCAGCAAGATGTAACACAGTAGTGGTAGGATTGGGAACTCTTAGTCTCAAGTGATAAAAGAGAGACATATGTATCATATATATGGTAGCTCCCAAATCACATAAGTAGTTAAACTTACCACCTCTATCCCCAAAGGTTCAAGGGATGAAAAATCTCCCTGGTTTCTGAATTTTAGAAGGTATCCTATTTTTCAAAACAACATTAAAATCCTCTGTAAGACTATATATTGAAAATTCTTCCATGGTCTTTTTGTTTGAGGATATTTTCTTGAGTTATTTTGAGTATGTTAGGATTTTAAGGAGAGCTTCCAGTAATGGGATATCAATTTTCATAATTTTAACCAATTTTAAAAACTTTAGCAGTTTGGAATCATGTGTTAGTTTTTTTATTCATTATGGGAAAGGAATTACTAAGGAAAATTTTATAACAATTGGGGAAATACCTTTACATTATTATTATGATTCTTCTTCCCATTTTTTTCTTTGTATTTAAAGTATTTTTCTTTTAGTGTTTCAGTTGGAACAGAAGAAACCAGGGGGTTCCCAATGTTTTTTTCCAGTTTTCTAGATTTAGTATTTTTGAGATTTGAATTTTTAGATTGATCCAAGTTTTCCAATTGACTAGTTTATGGTTCTTTCATATGATCTTGGTGGGTCTGGAGACCACTTCTGGTGGTCACAACCCTATTATTTTCCTTGGGGTTAGCTTCAGTGGTACTAGGCAGCCCACCTTTGTCTCTACCACCCACATATCTGGCCAACTACCCCATTTATATTTTTAGGTTTTTCATTCTTGCATTAATTTTAAATTTATCAAAAAAAAGTCTTTTTTAATCAAATATCCCCATATCTCTCCACTCATCTTTTGAATTGGATGACTCAGATCTAGGTTGGGGTTGGGGTTGGAACTACTGCCTAAAAGGCTGTTGGAATCCAGGAGGGGCAACAGGTCGAAGGACTCCTTGCTCCCTCCAAGATAGATTTGAGTGGTTCCTAGGACGCTGATTGTAGGTGTTTGAGAAAGGATCTTCCCTAGGCTATATCCTTGGACCATATCGAGAAATTTTTTCATTATCAAGGGGTTGGGTGGGTATATCAAAGTTGAGATTGTAGATTTGTGAGTTTCCATACATGCCGCAATGATGATATCCTCCCTAAGTGTGGTGTGAGTGTTCTCACTGAATAACTCAGCACCTTAGGCTTTAGCTTGTGGAGTGGGGGAAGTTTCTTTTCTAAAAATGGTTCTTCTTCTAGAGCACTTATGCTTTGATTTTTGTTCCAAAGTGTTGAAAATTTGTTTGAGCTCTTCAGTTGTCATATCACTAAAGTCTCTTCCATAAGATTGATCCACCAAGGTTTGGTGGTAAGGGGTGAGGTAGTTGTAAAATATGTCCATGAGAAATTAATGGGTGCACAAGTGGTTTGGACACTACCTAATTAAACCTCTAAATCGATCCCAAGATTCAGGAAACAACTCCCCATAATATTGCATAAATCTAATGATCTTGTGCCTAATTTCAAATTTCATTCTCTGAAGACAGAATTTCATTATAAAACATTGTACACTTGATCCCAAGTGACAAAGATCTCCTCCTATTACTATTGGAACCAATTCCTAGAATTTCCCATGAGATAGAAGAGGAAAACTATTAACTTCAACTCTTATTAAATAAGGACCTTCAGTGGTAGCTATTGGATGCTATAATATAAACTTCTAATGATGTTTGTAGAGTCTTCATTAGGAATCCCATTGTAGGTTGGTAGTTGAGAAATCATAGACTATTTGATTTCATAGTTTCAGGATGTAGGTGAGAGCCCAATGCAAGAAGGGTTACTAGAATGTGAGGGAAATAAAAACTATATCAAACTATGCCTCTCCAATATTTCATTACCTAGATAGTTTATATTAACTAGTGGTGGATTGTTACTAATGTTTTGATTTTCAGATTCTATGTTATCATCAATTTTTATTGATTTCTTTTTTCTTTTTATTTCATTAAGATGATTCTAAATCTCAAGAATGGCTGGCTTTATGGTTTAAAACCAAGACCTGGTTTTCATGCAGTAAAAGTTTCAAAAAAAATTTCTATTTTTTTGGGTTTTTAATATATTTTTTTATTCTTGATTTTTTATAGTTTTTCTATATTTCTATTTTTTAACAGTTTTTGTATTTTTTTGAACTTTTTTGTGTTTCATGTTTGTTTTTTGTGTGATTTTTTTTTTGTTTTTACTTAAGTGTGAATTTTTATTTTGTTTTTTTTAAAATTGATTGCATGATCCCTCTACGAAAACAGAACAAAAATTTGAATTTTCACATCATTGAGCGAGATAAAATTTGAATTTATTAAAACCTACTTACTACCTAGTGAAATGATAATATAGGGTCAAAACACAGAGAATGATTGAATTTTTGTTTAAGACAAAAAAAAAAGAAAAAAAAAGAAAAAAAAGAAACAATGGATGATAGTGGTGAAAATGTGAAGTGAGTGAAGGTTAATGTGTAAGGAAGTGAATGTGTGAGTGGATAGAATGGTCCAATAGAAATGAAGGGAAACAATTTGTGAGAATAATCAATGGATGAGCAGGGAGAATAAAATGACCATCTTTAATTCTACCTTCCCTTGTTCATGTACTAAACTTAAAATATATAGATCTGATTAAAGGTAGCTAGCTAGATTTTTCATTTGGTCAGCTTGTGACATAGTTATCCTTACAGTTTTTCAACTGTAAAAATCATTCCATCTCATAATGATGAAAATCATAAATCACTGAGTTTAAATTTTCAGTTGAACTCAATGCTCCTCTCTCATTTTAGCATTACTCATTTTTCTATGAAATCCTCATGTTGGAAACAATTTAAATTTTAATATGGTCAATGTCAGTTTCCACTAATCTTGATGGTTTGAAAAGAAATTTTTCAAACAAATTGAGAGAGGTAGATGATCCAGTGAGAATTAAAGTATTAATGAACAAGAGATTAACAGGTTTAATCAGCTCAACTAACTCCCCCCAAATAAAATTACCCAAGAATAGTGATTAAGTTCAGTGTATAAGAAATTTTTGAAACACTAAAGTTCATGGTGGAAGAAAAATACAGAAAAACATTTCATGAAAGAATGGTGTTCCATCTACCTACTTGATCTATAGAAATATCCAACTCTATGCCCAATTAGCTGTGTTATGCTCCTACCTAATGGTGATGATGATGTGTTCTCGATCTCCTACCTTGGTACTCAAGAGGTGTGATGGTATGCTCTGATCCATTCCTCATAGGATGGGGTCCACTAATTATCTTTTGGAAGTGAGGGTGATGATCTTTGGAAGTTCTTGATGAATACCTCCTCAAAGTGGTGAAGTCTCAAATTATCTTCTGAAATGTGCAGGATATAAAGGATGAAAAATTTGTTCCCACCTCTATTGCTTCTAGAATTTCCCAATTCTCTATGTATGTGACATAGATCTTGGATTACTTACTTAAACCCCATGCGACACTTTCACAATGAAACTTCCTCCCAGTTAGTGACTCAAGTTGATTTTCTTTAATAGAATCCATATCTCGTTATCCTGCATTATATCCCCCTGAAACCAAAAAACAATCATGTAGTAATTAAGTTATCAAAATTAATAATACATTAAAATATATAATATATTTATTTTTAATTCTAAAAAACTAATTATATATAAAATAACATATTTATAAAGACATATTAATATAATATAAAAATATATTTACGTATTTATATATTTATAATTAATTTTATAAGAAGAATTATTTTAATTATTTAATTATAAAAACAAATAAATTGAGAAATATAATTATCAATTAAAATTTATTTTACTATGTTTATAATAATTATTATTATAATAATAATTATTATTATACATAATTATATTGTTTCTATTGTATAAATATTTCTTTATTGTTATTATTATTTTTATATGTTAAATTATGTACATTATATATTATTATAATAAATTATAAATAAATAAATAATAAGAAAAGGGGGATTGGGTAGGCGTTGGTTGTGTTGACCTGGGAAGGGAGAAGGTTGGAGGGGGGGGGGGGTTCGGGTGGTCGGGTAGAAGGGATAGGGGAAAGTAGTGAGGGTAAGGGAGTAAGGGGAGATAGTGTGGGTTGGGGGCAAGGGGGAGATGGGGAGGTCGTGTGGTGGAGAGGCGGTGAGGAAAGCGGAAGTCAGTGAAGAAAAGGGGGTGCTAAGATGGTGCTTCGATTGATCGCGGTGATGTTATGGTGGTTTGCAGTAGTCTAGTGAGAGATGATGTGATAGGGAAGGCTGAAGCTAGCTCCAGATTTTATGGCATGTTTGAACGGGTCGGTGGTAGGTAGCAGATCAAGTGGTGGTGTGCGTTGTGCTGGATGCTCAGGTGATGCTTTGGTCTTCATATGTGGTAAAGGGTGGATTTAGGGTTTTAATATTTGGTTTGATTTGTGTTTTATGGTTATTCCTGTGTGTTGGGCTGTGATTTTTCTTCAGTTGTTGATGAATTTCTTTTATTGCTAGTGTTGTCTGGATTTGTGTTGTTTTTTTTGGGTGTTTGTTGTTCTTATTGATGGTTCCTAGGATGGGTGAGAAATATGGAGAAGCAATGGTGGGATGAGAGAAGATGAAATGATGATTTGGGGCAATGGCGATGATATAAAGTGGAGATCGGTGACTCTGAGTCACTGTTGGGAAAGGGTGGTGGTGAGATATAGCAGTGACTCTGAGTCATTATTGAAATGGGGCTGGATGGAAAAGAAATCGTGGGATGGGAGGAGATGTAATGGTGACACGAGTCACTGCTGGCAGAGGAGCGGGAGGATGTGTGGTGACTCATGGTGGGACGGTGACTAAGAGTCACTATTGGTGAAGTGTGGCGGTGACTTGAGGAAAAATGGTAAAGGGGTGGAATGATGAATCAATAATCACCACTGAAGGATGTTGTCAGTGACTCATTGAGTCTCTGATAGGAGGTTCTGATGGTGACTCAATGAGTCACTGCAACACTGCTTTTAGTGTCATGACACTGCCGTTACACATGTATAAAAATAAAACCAAAGAAAACAATCAAAATAAATTAATAATTTAATAAGAGTAAAAAAATAACTAACTAAATTAATAAATTAAAAATACACATTTAGAACTTTTAACAACAAAATAAAATTATCGGCAACTTATTCAATTGGAAATTACAATTTATTAATAATTAATTTTAAAAACAAAAATAATTCAATCCGTTTGCATAAAGTAATAAATACATTAATAATATAAAGAATTAATAAAATTAAAATAAAATAAAAACAAAATATTAAAATATTTAAAGAATAAAATTAAATTTTTAAGATTAATTTAGTTAATTAAATATTCAAAAACAAAAGAGAATAATTTATTTACAGAAGAATTAATTGAGTTAAATAATGAACTAAAATATTTTTTTTGAAAAAAATAATGAATGAATACAATATGAAAAACATTATAATTTAAATAAGAAAAAAGAAAAAAATTTTAGTTAAATCAGAATGAAGTGTTATTATAAAATTATTTAAAAATAAAAAAATAATAACTAAAATACATTATTTTCACAAAAAATGATTATTTTAAGAAGCAATGTAAAAAATTGACAATAGTTAGTGATTATTTACTAAAATACATTATTTAAACATTTAAAATACACTAAAAATGATAAAATATGTGGCCAATTGAATTAAAAATAAACCACATCAAATTGTAATAGAATTCCAAATGGATGATGCAACCATTACTGATACCCACATAGAAATGGGATAATATCACTATGGAATTTTTCACTGGTCTCCTGAAAACATCCAAAGTAAACAATATAATTTGGGTTATGGTGGATAAACTCACCAAGACTGCCCACTTCTTTACTATTTGGGAATATTTATTGGTTGAGAAACATTACAAGATATTTTTCAAGGAATTGGTGAGGCTACATGGGGTTCTACTTCTAATAATCTCAAGTCATGATCCAAGGTTCACATCAAATGTTTGGATAATTATTTAACATGATTTGAGTACTAAATTGAATTTTAACATGGTATATAATCCCCAAAATTATGTCTAATCTAAAATAAACATTCAGACTCTTGAGTATATGTTGAGAGTTTGATCAATGGAATTCAAGGATTGATGGGATTCACATCTCCCATTGGTTGAGTTCTCATATAAATATAGTTTTCACTAATGTATTCAAATGGATCCTTATGAATATCTATATGGGAAATGATATATTACTTCAACAAGTTGAGATGATGTTGGAGAATGAAAGATACTTAGACCGGATCTTATGTAAGAGATGACTAAGAAGGTTTAAGCCATCCAAAAAAATATAAGGGATACTCAGAGTTGGCAGAAGAGTTATACTGACAACCTTCAAAGGGACGTGGAGTTTGAAGTTAGACACAATTATTTCCTTCTAATATCACCATGTAAGAGAGTCATGTGGTTTAGAATGAAAGGGAAGATTAGCCCAGGGTACTTTGGCAACTTTGAGATCCTTGATCACATAGAAGTAGTGGTTTATTGACTCACAATTTCACCAAATATGGCTCAAGTTCCTAAAAAGTTCTATGTATCTATCTTGTGTAAGTACATACCTAACCCCACACATGTACCAAATTTGGAAGTGGTACAACTGGAGAATGAACTCTCATATGAAGAGAAGTCGATGAAGATCTTGGACCATAGGGAAAAATTCCTACACAACAAGATGACTCACCTTATCAAAGTGTTGTGGAGGAACCATAAGTATGAAGAAGGGACATGGGAACCAAAGGTAGTGATGAAGTAGAAATACCATCAGCTATTCTCACCTTATTATGTAAAACAAAATTTGAAGGGTGAAATTTCACTAGGGGGAATGTAACAACCGATAATTTTATCAATAGAATATCCCTTCTTATAATTATATTAAATAGTATAAACACATAAATCACATATAAAACTTGATAAAAACATTATTCTCATAAATTAAGAATAAAATAAGTGGTATTTATAGAAATTAAGGAACCTATACTGATAAAATAGTAACCTGGCCGCTGGAATTGTAATATGACCATTAAGAATAGTAACCCAACCAATAGAATAATTGCATCACCTATGAAAGTATAAATAAATTTTGGTCTCTTATAAATGAAATATGAAATAATTATATCATGTTATAAATAAATAAATGTTTTATAAATGATAAATTAAGTGTTGGTTTTTTTGTAAGCCATAAATGTTATTTATGATTTTATAATTAATTTAATGATTTAAAATAAAATTTATTTTCGTAAAATATATTCATAAATATATATTAATTTGTATTATAATTATAATATAATGTTAGGATACCATAATTAATTTTCCAAATGCTCATAAAATTGATTATAATATTAAAATCAACATTTTTTGAAAAAATCATGATTTTATTCAAAAATTAAATTTATCATATTTAGAAAATTATTTTCATAAAATGGAGTCCAGTTTTTAAATCTACATGTCTAAAAATGGTTAGAGTGAATTTTTTTTTCTAAAACAGTTTATTTTTTTGTGAATACTGAAATTTGGAAATTTATGATATAAGATAAATAAATTAAATATAGATTCATGGATGATGTATGGATAATGTAAGCACCATTATCTAGACCTCTACTTCCTTATTTATTGAATTCATACAAGGTAATAAATAATATTGATAGTCTTGATCTAAAATAATAAACAAATAAATAAAATAATCAAAAAACACTCCTCTCCTACCCTATAAATACAACTCCTCACAATCTCTTGTCCTCACACTTTCTAAGACTTTTGGATTGTATAAATTTGGATTAATTCCATAAGCATGTATCTTACCCACATCTATGAACTTATGGTCTCAAAAAATACCAAATCTAAGTGCCTTAAGGAGGTTCTTAATGAGACGACCTTAAAGAGGTAAAATCCTCAATCCTTCTTTTAAAATTTCATTCCTTTTCTTATCAAATCCTCACATCCCCTTATCCAAAGTGTCATGATAAATAAAATATAATATATATAAAATAATTTTATTTTTTTAATGTAATATACGCCATTAAATCTCTTTTATTCCCCTTTTATTCAAAAAAATGAAAACATCTTCTGTGATAGGTCGATTCACAATCTTCATGGATGATGAGTTGTCATTTTTCATCACCACATTCATGGATAGTCATAAAACCATTATTATGGTTAACCCAGATATAAATATGAAAATTATAGATTTTTTAAATTTCTAGAACTAATTTTTAGTTATAATATTAAATAAAATGAAACTAGATTGGGATGGTCGTAAAAACAGACAAAATAAACTAAACATTTTTATTGACATTTAATCTCATGAATCATCCTCATATCAGAAAAAATGACATATAATACCTTTTAAACTTCTTTAAGTTCAGTAATAACATATAATTTCATTTTCTTATAATTATTTTCATTTTACATGCACATCTATACTTTTATACAAGTGAATAGATCATGAAAACCAAGAAAACAACCAATCCCAAAACGATGAAATTGAACTCTATAACTCATAAAAATGTCCATAAAAGATCTTAATAAAAATATATTAAATAAAATACATATATTTGAGGTTTTGGAATTATAAATTAATTAATGTAGTCTCATTATCTAGGATATTAAGTGCAAGTGCATAATGCATCCAGTCATAAAGTAATAGGATTCTAGAAACAAACTTCCTTTCTTTGGGTTATTTCTATTTCATTCCAAATATCAATGTGGATATTATTTTACTATTCTAAAAATATAATAAAATTTTTATTTCTATTTTTTCTTGGATATACATGTCATATATCTTGTTTTCTATCAAATGTAATGATTTTCAAAAAGAAATCTTCTTTCCAAAACACATATTTGACTTTTATTTAGTTGCTTCTTCTTTTCTCAAGAATGATGAATATTATACCAAATATGTTTTCACATTTTTTATATAAAAACTCAAAAGATAATACATAAATGTATTATTAAATAAATAATTATTAAACTCATTCATTTCCAGGTTTTATTTCATAATTACAATTGTTATATGTTCCATGTGGCATGCGTGATTATGTAAATTTTATGATGTAACGGGTGGGCCTAAAATTATATATCCCCTCAATGCATTAGACAATTTGATGTATCTAATAATATGGTGTGTATTATTCATGAACATAATTATATATTTGTTCACAATGATGATGTTATGATTTTGCACATATGTTATGTGTGAACATGATGCTAGCTTTGTTCACAAATATGTGTGGTATTTTGACCACTAAGACATTGTGTTTTATTTTTTTGCATTTCCACTTTCCATTACTTTATATGATATTTCATGTCATGATTATGATAATGATCCTATGATTATGTTATTATGATTATTATGATAACTCATTTTATATTTATTCATGTCCTTTTTCATCCGCTTACTGGAATTTTAGCCCACCACTTTTTTTGATGAATATCCTCAAGTGCCTACATTTACTAAGGAGAACGTGAAATTTAGAAAGATAAAGAAGATATTATTAAATAAATATGTATGTTTTATTATGTGAAAGTTATTTATGGTCTTAATTTTTCCAAGAAACTAAACCTTTTGATCATATCTTTGTAACACTATAATGTCTTTTTATCTTCAAAATGATGAAATAATACTGTATACATTCTCCTTGAGTAGATATCCCCAAGTATGGACACATTATGCTAGTTCAGATAGTATAAGTACATGCCAACCACTATGGTATTATCACATCAATCTCAATTGGAGATCCAAAATCATGTTCCAAATATCACACATCGACCAACGTCTTATCAAATCCCTCACACATGGATAGACCAAAGCATATAACACATCTTACCGAATCGAATAGTCTAAGTACTTGCTGACACAATCCTAGAACATCCCTCTCAAAGGATAGTATCAAACATGAATCGAACCTCACATGTCATCAATCATGTGTCATATCTCACATGTCGTCCACTTTCATCCAAAACATGTGCCACATATTACATGCTGACCAAATAGGCCAAAACTGCACACTCGACTATAGTAGATAGAAATATAACATATGTGATATATAATGAAAATAAAAGATCAATATCACATCAAGTCAAGAAGTAAACATAAACATAAAAATGCATATTCAAGAAACACAATCACGGGTCAGGGGATACACACAAACACCCAATGCGGTCAAGCATAAAACATAGGTCTCATGTCTACACATGCATGCCAAAAAATCATTCTAACAACCAATAATAAAATATATGCTAAAGTCAAGGGATTCCTATGCATAGGATTCACACTGGGCTACATATGCATGCCAATAACCATGCTAATAACCTATATATAGCATGCACTAATATCATGGAATTCGTACCATATGTGAAATGGATATTGATGATGAGGGTTTGTGTCTGAGTTTAATTTCACAAACTAAACCTCACTATCATCAGAAACAAAAATAGGTTTAATATTCCTCTCTTTGAGACGAAACCAAGGACATCGATGGCATGTCAATCTGATCAATATTGAAGAAGATATTAAGGATTGATGTTTTAATATAATAAAAAAATGAATAGTTGAGAGATGGAGAGAGGTTGTGAGAATAGGTACATGAGAGGCATGAGGGGGATTGTTTCAACCCATATGTGTTGCGCAGTGAAGATAAACACATGGCCATTTATATTATTTTTTTCTAATTTATTTAATACCATTTTATAGTATTTATTTATTATACACATAAATTTTTAAATCATGTGTAGGGAATAAATATTTTCTCCTTTTCTAAATGTTGTACGGCACTTCTATTATTTCTTTAACCATTTACTTATTTTTTCATCCTTATTTATATGCATTAAAACATTCATTAAAAAACCCCTTCAAGTAATCTAAATATTTACATCAAATAAACCCACACACATATATATATTTATATATAACCCATATATATACATGTTATATATATGCACATTTGTATATACATATATACACCTGCACCTGTATATATATACCAATATATATAATTAAAAAATATTTTCCCAATTTAATAACAATAATAATAATAAGGGTAATATATTATTATCATTATTATTATTATTATTAAATCACCACCATCATTTATATCATAAATATTTCAACTACAACCATCATTAAAAAATGATAATAGATTAATAGATATTTATTAATCACATAGTATCATTTATTTACAACAAATAATAATATCACAATTATTAATTTTTTCACTAATTATTTCCATCATAACACCATCATTAATTAAGGAAGTGTATTTTCATTTTTTTTATTTGACACAAATAATAATAATAATAATATTATTATTATTATTTCTAGCTACCCAAAAAAACATTATCCAATTATTATTACCCTTATCTGTGATGTTACTAAATGCCTGACATATAGGAATATTATTTCATGACTAGGGTAAAACCTTCATTATTAAACCAATGTAGGTCTCATATTTTCCATGAGAAACATTATTCAAGAGATATTCCATTTTTTGGAAAAATATAAAAAAATAATATATAAATTATCCTCACATACGATTTGACCAAATGAATGATGTTCACAAATGTTATGTCATACCTAGGGTGAAACCCTCATCCCAAAACTAACAGTGGTTTCTTGATTATCACAAGATACATCGTTTGGAAGATATGTTGTTTTTTTGTAAAAAAATGCATGTATGTGAATAAAATATTTTTATTATTTTTATTCAATCAACGTCAAGGCTCTACAGAGCTAAAAATATCATGATAATTCAGTAAATAACTTCAAAAAGTATTACATAGAATACCTCAATGTGTTAATCAATACTTTTTACCTTTTGTAATGTCTTGATAAACACAGGTATTGAAAAATTAAATTTTCATTCCAAAAAGACTTATAATTATAAAGTTGTTTTTATTATCATTTTAAAATTGATGATTTTATAATTACCCCACCATAATTATTCCCATCCATGAGAAAAGAATCAGATCATGGAACCAATACTCCCCACTATAGAATTTTCCATATAAAAGTTGATACAATTTTTTAAAATATTTTTAATTAAAAAAATTATTAATTTTATTTTTAATTACACTTTAGATGTTTACAATCGATGCATACTAATTGAATTTAAAATCATTTAGAGGAATATACAAAATTCTTACCACCTATTTAAGGATTAATTCTATATAACCAACATCTATACATTAGTTCTATCCATATATATACACTCAATCATAGAATACAACATGATCAAATAAAAGAATTATAGAAATAATGCACCAAGGCACATATCATAATTTCAACAAATATTTAATTATTTGGGATCTATATAATGAAAGAGACATATATATCTGACATGTGAACCTATGTTCCTATAATGATGCATGAACACACTCCTAGACTCATAAAACACATATCAACATCATGTGCATCACCCAAGGTAATATTAATCAATTGAAACAAAACACAAATTAAAACTTTATGAAAACTCGTAGGTCCACTATGGAGCGCTGATCAGACCCTGCCATAGTGTCCCTACTTAAGTCCCAACCATCTTAACTCATGTTTACCATGTACCAAACAAATTCAATATAAAATACAAGTCAGTAAAATCATGGCGATCTTATAAAATTTTGTAGCATCCCTGCCCAAACCAACAAGTCCGATCTAGAATGACACATGAACTCATGTGTTCCTCCCCATACGCCAGACGATTACAACTAGTAGTGAGGTACTAAATACACTAGTGGGGAGAATATAGACTCTATATAATGTCATTGGAGTAATAAATAATAACATCAATATAAAAATAAAAATCAGAGTAACACAATCGAAAAATAAATATGGCATACATGTCTTATAACAAATAAACAAAATAAATTAGGATACCTAGACTAGGTAAAGATGGTAAATAAATTAAGTAATAGAAATATCACCCATAATCTATCCAGAAACAACTATATCCTCTTGCTCCACCTACTCCACCATACGCCATATGTAATTTTACCTTCATTGGGACTCTTATCATGAAGTGTACAAGCGCACTGAAATTCCCATGTAGGGTGTGAGAACAAGACTCAGTATGACACTAACAACATACCTTAATATCAATGTATAAAATATAAATGTTTATTCCATGGATATAAATAGGGTAAAAATATAAAAAAACATATCACCCAAGTACCAAACACATGTTGGGCCCTCGAGGAACGACTCTACCTACTTCAAGTCTATACTAGGAGAAACATACATGTTTCAAAAATAATATCAGATGGAACATCGGTATATATCCTGACACATCCACCTCAAATGGATATCCCCAAGAATGTAAAAAATCTTGTCAGTTGATATAGTCCAACTACATTCCAACCACTATGGTCTTATTACATCCATCTCGAGTGGGTTTCCAAAAGCATGCATCAAATATCACATGCTGACCAAAGTCTTATCACATACCTACTACATGGATTTCAATAAGCATGTAACACATCTAGATGACTAGAATAGTCCAAGTACATGCTGACACAATCCTATCAGATCCATCTCAGAGGATGGCCTCAAACTTGTATCAAATCTCACATGTCTTCAATCATGTTTCATATCTCACATGTAATAAAATGTCTACCAATATATGTTTTAAATCTCATATGCTGACCAAATAGACCAAACTTGAATACTAAACTGTTGTAGATAGAAATACAGTATATGAGATATATAAGGCAAATGAACGATCAATTACTCATCAAGTCAAGTAGTAAACAAAATCATCAAAATCCATATGCAAGCAACACAAGAACATGTCAAGGTACACACACACACACACCTAATGTATTAAAGCATAAAACATAGGTCTCATGGATACAAAAACGTGATAAAAAATCATGTCAACAGCCTCTAATAAAATATGTGCTAAAGTCAATGGATTCCTACACATAGGTTTTACACTAGGCAATACATGCACACCAAAAACCATACCAATAACCCATATAAAGAATGAATTAATGTCAAGTAATAAATACCATATATGAAGTGATTACTGGTGATAAAGGTTGATTTATGATGTTAATTGAACCACAAAAACCTCATTGTCTTAAAAAAATAGGTTTAATATTCTGCTCATTGATATGAACCCAACGACACCAAACACACGTCAAATCAATAAATATTAAAGAATATATCAAGGATTGAGTTTTAATATAATATCAAAAATATTGGAGAGAGGTAGATAAGGAATTTGAATAGGGAGATGAGATATGTGAGAGGAATTGTTTCCACCCATATGCATTATGCAGTGAAGATGCACCCATGACCATTTATATTATTTTTTCTCATTTATTTAATACCATTTTATAGTATTTGTTTTTTATACACATAAATGTTAGTCATGCATTTAACATGATTCTAGTTCTCCCTACCTAAATGCTCCATACAAATTCCATTATTTATTTAAATATTAACTTATTTTTTTCTTCCTCATTTAAACACATTATATTATTTTATTAAAAAATATCTTATACTCATCTATATATATATACATCATATAAACCTGTATATATACACACACCTACACATATATATATTTATATATAGCCTATATATATACAAGTTGTATATATATACACATTTTTATATGCATATATACACAACCATAAGTATATATGTACATATATATTTATCCCATATATATATATTTCAAAATTATTTTCCCAATTTAATAGCAATATTAATAATAAGATAAATATATTATCATTATTACTAAATCCCATTCATCATTTTCATCATAAATATTTCAACTGAAACCTTCATTAAAAACTAATAATAGATTAATAAATATTTATTAATCACATAACAACATTTATTTAGAACAAATAATAATATCTCTTTTATTATTATTCCCACTCATTATTTTCACTATACCACCATCATTATTTACAGAAGTTTATTTTCATTTTTTTCATGGACACAAATAATAATAATAATAATAACATTTTAATATTATTTCTATTTGTCCAACAAAAATTCATAAACCAATTATTATTACCCTTACATGTGATGTTACCAAACTTCCAACACACACATTCACGCCTAGGATAAAACCCTCATTTCGGGCCCAATGGAGGTCTCAAATTTTCCATCAGAAACATTATTCGGGAGATATTCCTTTTAAAAAAAATATATATTAAATATATAAAATAAATTATTATTATGCGTGAATGGTCCAAAAACCCAAATCAAATAAATGTTATATCACTCTTAGGTTAAAGCCCTCATCTCAGAACTAAAAGTGGTATCATGTTTCTCGTACAAGACATAGTTTGGGAGATATTTTTTTTTGAAAATAACGAATGTGGGTGAATAAAATATATTTAATATTTTTATTATATCAATTTCGGGGGTCTACAGATCTCAAAATCTCATGCTAACTCAGTTCCTAACTTTGAAAATATTTTATAGAATATTCTAAAGTGTTAATCAATGGTTTCAACATTTCATAAATTGAAAATAAACAAAAGTATTTTATAGTTAAATTTTCACAACAATAATACTTATAACTTATGTGGGTTTTATTATCATTTAAAAATTAATGATGTTACAACATGTCCACTTCATTCAACATATATTTAATGATCAATTTAATCCATAAACTATATTCCCTATAAAAAATGTATGTATTGAGTAATGAATATGGAATATTAATATTTCCCCAGTCAATTAAATAACATCCAAATAAAAACATCTTATTTGGATATGGTATATAGTTTAAGAAATAATAATTTACATTATACAAATAATATTGATATTTAGGAGAATATTAATGTTTATTGATCAAAATAAAGTGAATGTTTCAAGAGAAAGCTAATATCCATTAAATTTGTAATAGATAAAATATAACTATAAAAAAAGTGGATATGGTAGTATAATCCATTTATTAAATAATAGAATAAATTATAATTAAAACAATTAAAATATTTTTTCATAAGGATTTTTCTTTAAAAAATCATTGAAATCTTATAGAATAATGAAATGAGTGTAAAATGATTATGGCAGCGAGAAAGCCGATTAATGCCATATAAGTTAAGATGAAAACATTCCTTCTGAATTTTTATAAATAAAGTTGAAAATAACCCTTTTTGAAAATATTATAAAGACTCCTTTCAAACCTTTTAAAAATACAAGGATAAATTAAAATTTACTTTGATTAAATAAAAGTACTTTTTCTGAACATTTTTGAAAATTATGGACATGGAAGAAAAATATATTAGATCAAAAGAGAAATAAGTTAGTCTTTTATTTTAAATATTTATTTTATAAAATAAACTTTCAGAGAGATGAAAAGTTATAATAAAAAAAAAGAAAATACTTAAATAAACATAGTATAAGAAAATATATGGAGTTTATGAAATATATATTATAATATTTCTTCAATTTAAATAATATAAATCCCAAATAAATAATATTTTAAAATAAATTCTTACTTAATTTGTAACTTTAAAATTATAACCCCTTGAAAGAGTAAACTTGAAATGAGACTTTAATAATCATTAATAAATATATATTCATGTTAAATACCTAAAAGTTTCATTAAATACACCACATAAAAATAAACAATTACATAATACCAAATGTTTCTTAATGGAGTGGAAATTGAGATGAAATCCCTTATAATGATCATAACATTGAAGTGAGGATTAATTAATGAAGTTATTGTCGATATCAAATGTAAATACAAAAAAATGTTTAAATAAAAATAAAATAAATAAAAAGTGACTTCACACATAATATTGGTATTATACTGTCAATAAAGAAGTGATTTAACTTAATCAAACGATATTGAGTTAAGAAATACCTTACAAAGATCATAATTCTGAAGATAATTCATCAATGAATTTATTATGTGTATAAAATTTAAATAAAAAATAAAAGAGTAAATACAACATAAAATAATCAAAATTAATTACACACATATATTATTATAATATCAATACAATGAAGAAGTAATATAACCGAGTGAAAATAAATTGAGTTATAAAACCCCTTACCTTAGGTTTACATTGAGTATAATGTTATTTAAACTCAATAATAATGGGTTTAAACATGTTATTAATTTAATTCATAACTATATTAATATTTATAATATAATATATGATCCTCTTATAACATTTTACCCCTATTTGTTAACAATATTTCATTTTGATCATTGTTTTGGGTGTTAATTGTTTTATTTTCTCATAAATGTTTTTCATGGATGTTTTAGTCCATGTAATTTGATTATGGTTAAATAATATAAAAAATATTAATCATGATATAAATATCATATATATAAATTAAATATATCATTATTACTATCCACATAAATCATAAATGAAAAAATGGATCGCATTGCTTCATAGAGATGGTACTCCACACGTGCGCATGATGGACGTTTTCATTTTCCAATATATTAGAAGGTAAGAAGGTAGATATTATATTATAATAAAAAAGAATAATTATATCATAAATATAATATATATTTAATATTTCTATATTTATAACCATCCAAGTAAAATGGTGATGAAAAATGAATTGCCCCGCTACGTGGAGACAATAAGTTGGACATACACATGAGGGATATTTTCACTTTCCATAGGATGGGAAAGAGGTGAAAAATAATTTTAATATAATCATAATAACATATATGTATATTTATGATACTGAATTAATTATTTTATAATGGTAAAAATACATTTAGATTAAGTTGATGAAGAAATAAATTTTAAATGGCCAACAATGGCGATTTCTTCTTCTTTAGTAGAATTCCTTTAGATCACCTATTAAGGGGACTATGGTTGGACTTTTTGGAAAGAAAAGAAACCTATAAAACTTTTTTTAAGGATTTTTATAAGAAAAATTGGAAGATTTTGGTTGATCAAGGTTTCTCAACTTGGTATAAAGAAAAGAGAGAAGAGATGTCCTTTTATAAGTGAGGGGAGTGGTATTCTTCAAATTTCATTAAGTATTTAATTAATATAAATTATTTTTCATGTTAAATTGACTCCAAATTGATATAATTAGAATATTATATTACTATTATCCTAAAAAATTTCATAAAATAAAAATTTGACATGTTTAGATGATGTTTTCACCCTTATCTTTTTCTTTTAAAGCCCTGTTAACTCTTTTGACAATTACCGCAATAACAATGTTTTTTAAACTACAGGATCCCTAAAAGTAATCGTAAAAGGAATATTAGAACATAAATTTACATGAGACGAGATTTAAGACCATATATTATCTCCATTTTTATATTTAATTTTTTATGAATTTAAATAATTAAATAAAATATTATTTCCCTAAAATGCCATGAATATCATTTTTAACACTATTATTTTAATTTGTAATAAAAAATATCCATAAAAAATATTGAATTTGAATATAAAACCTTAAAAACTTATAATATGTTATTATTATATATAAAATTCGTGAAAAAAAATAATTTACCAAAATTTTATTACTTTTAATAATTTTAATATCCCTTTATTTTTTTACCATTTGAATAAATATTGTGTCATTGTTGTGCAAGAATTTAAACTAATTATTTAATCACTAAAATGTATAAATATATTAACATGATAAAAATAAATAAATTATGCTCTAGATAATATTTTATATTCATTCATAACATATTACTATCTTTATGTGGGGATATAAGAGACATTAAAAAACAATAGAGTGACATTTTGAGATTTTCTTTACTTAAATAATATAAATATCATTACCATGGTTAAATGGAAGCAATATTCCATATATTATATATATATATATGGATGAATTCATCACATATAATTAAACAAAATAATGTTTTGGTTGATTTTTAATGCATTGTCACGTTATTTTTAACCTTAATTATCTGATTTACCCTTACCAAGGTGACAAATATATACTACGATTACTATTCATAATGAAAAAAAATGAAAGGATCCAATTTACCAAATTTTATCCTCATAATTAAAAATATGGTATATATATTTTATTATTAAATTTATAAAAATTTTTGAAATCAATTTTTTTATAAATGTGTAAAATGAAACAAAAACTGTAACATTCCAGGTAAATGAAGAATAATAGATTTTAATATTTATTAATATTTATGAATTAAATATTAATTTTATTTTTAAGGGGTTTCTATGTTTGATAGCGTAGCCGATACGCAACAAAGGGTTTCTTTGAAATCTCAAGTTGCACACTAATAATATAATAACATTATTTTAAATGGTAGTTAACTCCTAGCCCTTGTGTTGGCGGGAATGAACAAAACTAACAACAATATGATTTTACATGTTTTTTAAATGTATTTACATTTATCCAATAAAAATTTAGAGGCTTAAAATATGAATGAATCTAATTTTTAGCATAATTGACTTAAAAAGGTCGATTTACCGCCTTTTAATGGTGAACCTTCTTTAAATCTCGTTTTGGTCATTTTTATGTGTTCTATCTGACCAAATATAATTCTTCTTTAGATTTGGGACATCAAATTTTACTTTTGGTAATATTTTTATATTTTTCTGATAAAGTTCATTTTTTTAATGAATAGTGAAAAATATTGTATTTTAATTCAAAAGTGCCTTTTAATCTAGTTTATTTATATTGTTAGATTATCTTTATTATTGATTTTAAAGTGAAATTAGAATATGTTTTTACCATTTAATCCAATGTTGATTATTAGAATTAATTTCACTTTGAATTTGGACATAAACAAGTGTCAATCTTTTGATTGTTATTGTTTCTTAAAAACACACTATTTGTTTTAACAACGGGAATTAATTTTAAATTAATTAATGCCACTTATATGTTTTGAATTTCAAAAAATTGATATCATTTTTGAATTTGGAATAACGATTAAATCTTAGGCTGAATTTTGGGTATTTTTCTAAAAGACTTGAATTTTTTAGGAATAGTGAAACCACTTAGGAGTAGTTAAAAAAAGAACTTTTTTAAATTAAATTTTACCACTTCTGTAAATTGAATTTTGAAAATCTGACCTACATGTTTGTTATTAGTATGTAAAATGTGGTTCAATAAGATGAGAATAATTTTTGGTGAATAGTAACTTTTGACTTTTTTTACCTAGGTTAAAGGTAAATAGGGTAATTCAAGGTAAAAAGGATATTATAATAATTCAGAATTAACTTAGCACTTGTCCAAAACTTATTTTTTGAGTCTTTAATGACCATGTTAATATTTGGGTAAATTTTGGTACCTCATTGAGCCACTTGGGAGTGATAATGACAATTTAGATTAATTAACTTAATGTAAAGGAAAAAATGACAAAAACAAATATCTTTTAATAAATTAATTTTTATAAGAGGTTATAGAAATTATCTTTTAGACTATAAATATTCATTGGAAAGATAAAATGATTTCCTACATCATTGTATTTGTTTTATAATTTTTATACATCAAATAATTTAAATTTTTTATGACACAATAATTATGTAGTATTTACCTCATTAATAAAATATTTAAATAAATAAGATTATAAATATTAAAATATTATCGAAAACATGTCCAATTATGATTGGATGATTTTATTTCTACTATGATTCATCTTATATTAGAGTTTAATGATTTTTGGATCTTTTTAAACTGAAGATATGTTTATAATAAAATAATGTTTTCACACTTTCCTAAAGAGCCCCTTCTCCCCTTATAAAAGGAGACCACTTTTAACCAATTTAAAACACCTCTCAAGCCTTTTAGATCATCTAAAATCTGCCCAATTAGGCTCCCTACATCCTTATATTCCACCTAAAAGACTTAACTTAGGAATAAGGCACTTCAAGAAGTCCATTGGTTCAAATCAAAGGGAGTTACACAAATTAAAGGTAACATTTTCTCTTAAATTGTTTTAATTTATTTTACTTATCTAACTCCTAAACTCTTTTTATTCCTTTATATTGTAACAAAAACATTATCCTAAATATACTAGTATGTTTTTATGATAAGGATTCAAAATACACTTACACACACCTCCATCTAATGGATGAATAACATAATGTTTCTGTGGATGGAAAACTAACCCCCCACGAAACGATGATTGTTCAAATATCTCCAACCGCCTCTCAGGGTGGACATTATGATGACACTGTATTTATATATGATATAATTTATTTTTATGTTTTCTTTATTCTTCTGAAATTTCCATTTATAGCATACCTTTATGGTTTCCATTATGGGTAAACACGATAATTTCATGTGAGGAAGTGCGGACTACTGCCCCCTCAAAGTGATATGACTCGTTCATACCATATGTGGTACGTATTAAGGATATATTTAATGATATTACATATAATATTATATATTATATTATAATGGAATTATAATATACCTCTTTATTATTATGTTTTAAGTTCATTAAAAAAAGAAATAGAAATGAAAGTAACGTTCATGCATACGTACGACTTACCGTCTCCATGAACGGTGCATTTCATTTCTTACCCCAGAATGATATGTACTGTTATAAATACATGTATATACTAGATATATATGATATATATGATATCTAAATCATGAATTTCATTCTGGATATAATTAACATTCGACCATGTGAACAACTTGTAACTATAAGGTGTTCATTTTTGACTCAAGTGCCAAATATCGACAAAACGAACATTATTAACTTAAATGGTTACATAATGTTTATAAAATGGTAATAATTGATATAAAAGGACTAATAAACTTGAAAAATGTTCTTAATCAAGTAGAAATTAACTTTAGTTTATTATTCAGGAGATTAAATAACGACCGAGTCAAGTTCGACACGAGGTAAGGGACTTCGTCTCAATCTCATTTTATTTAGGCATATTTTGTTTTAATACATGACATTCTTTTATACGTTGTATAAACACCCTTGAATTTTCAAAGGGAACATTTTTCTACGAAGAATTGTACAAAACGATAAAAAGGAATGTTTCTTTTAACATAAGCAGTGACAACAACCATTCCACCACTGTGAGTATTATTTGATCTTTGGCTTCCTCAACAAGCCGTAATGTTTTTAAAAGAAAATAAATACCATATACTCTTTTATATATTCTGGTACTGAAATTGGTTTTGACAATGGATTTGTTATGTCAATATATTTAAGTGATATATTGTGATTTAAATGTGGAAATGTTTTCTTTCCTTTATATTTGTTTTATGTGTTATGATTTTTAATGATACTTGTACATTTGACGGGTGGTTAAATGATAAACCAAATGACGGGTGGTGTTGTGAAAATCAGGATTGGTGGAAACATTATAACCTCCAATGCATTGGGTATGGAAGTCAGTCGTATGGCTATTCCATTTAGTGATATGTGTGGAAGTCTACCATATGGTTATTCCATTTTCGTATTTTTATGTCCCAAGTTACATTTATATGTTATGTGTTCTTTATATGGATTTTATTGTAACATTTTGGTTACAAAGAGGTAAGTAGTGATCTTTTTTTTTGTGAAGAGTATTTACTACTTCATAAAGGTGAAAAGTATTACTTATGTCAAATTATTCATGGTTTACATGTTGTTTTGAAAAGACTAATAGTTTTCATTCTTTGTGTATCCCTTAATGAGCTTTTTATACTCATCCCATGTTCTTGAAATGTATTTCAGAGGAAATAAAGTGGAATAGGGTCATGGATGGGATCAAGGAAAATTCATGTTGTCTTAAACATGGAACTAGACATGACTCTTTTTTAAGAGTTCTTGTTTTGTAAAAAAATGGAAACTGAGTAGGAGTGTCTACTTTGTATTTTTGAGATGTAATGTAATAGTTATGGCCTAATTCTCTAAAAGTATAAACCTGAAATGATCATCAATGTGAATTATTCATTTAATTCAATATTATGTAAGGCTTAAGGCTGAATCCTTATAAAAACAGTTTTTTGAAAAATGTGTTTTTAATAATAAAAATTTACTATATCCAAATAATGATACTTTAAATTACCTGATTTAATGAAAAGATATGACAGTATTGGAAAAATTGATATTTTTCACAATTCACAAAAAAATAAAACATTTTGGAAAAATACCAAAACTTGACCCTATATTAATTTTGAAATTATTATTTATAAAGAAAATAATTTTATAAAATACAATTTTAAAAATTAGAAGGAAATAATTTTAATTTTCATGAACAAAATGCAATCAAATCCATTTTTGAAGAAAACATATTTTTTTGAAGAATACTAAGATTTTAATGAAAATTGAGTACATATCATTTATAATATATATATATATCATAATGTTTTAAACCTATTAATTTATATCAATCTAATGGCTAGGTGATTACTATTATAATAAATAATAATATTTTAATATTATATATTTTGGTTTGCTTAATGCTCGGTGTTGCGTGTTAAGCAAGATATCGAGCATTGTATTCTTAATTTTTGGCGTGTCTAAAAAATTATCATATTTAAATAATTATTTTTATAAATTAAATATTTTTTTAAATAATCATCTCTAAATTATCTAGTGGTTATTTTTTCATAAATTTCTGAGATAGTCAATTTTTTTAGTAAAAAAAATTATGATATAAATATATTGTATCTATTATGAAATCATAATAGCCCAAAATGGATGTAATAAATACAATAAATATAACCCACTACAAAAAATATATTTAACCTTTAAAATAATGAGTTTTTAAGTAATTTTACTGATTTTTTAAACCTTTGATGAATCCTATAAAACCAATATTATATTTTAAGGTTTTAAAATCAATTCTTTATAAACATGACTCACTTCTAACACACCAACTGTATTATTTTAATATGAAAATTTCCCAGACCTATAAATTATTTAAAATAAATCTTTTTTGGGAGAAAACATGGGAAAAATATGGTATGTTTTGTGGTTTTTATTATTTTATTATATAGAGTCCAAAACCTAAGTTTACAAATAAATAAAAAACTCCTCCCCTTTTTCTATAAATACCCACCCAATCTCTCACTACTCTTTACTAAAAACCAAATGATCATAAATTTACTCTCCCTATCACTATATAAATCCCTCCCAGGGTGTTCTCAGTCTCTAAAGATTATCCTCACAAGATTTTAGAAGATCCCTCTCAAGGTAAGGCATCCTATCCTATTTCTTTTTATTTAAAGTTTTTTCTTTGTTCTGAGCCTTATTATTTCTAATTTTCCATATTTTAATGTGTTTTTAAACATACCTCTACTATCCTTATAATGATAAAGTAATTAGATACCAACTTTAACTATCATTAAACACTTCCTCGAACCTTTATGTACACCAGTTATGCTGTTAAAATTATCTTGTGATTTCCCAAGACAAACTTTTGTTTTATGAATACCCATACCCATTTACAATCATTTTTATTCAACAAGATGTTAATATAATTCATTTATTAGGGAATTTAATGTATTTAACCCAAAATCCTTAATCATGGGATTAAAATTTATAGCGACCCAATCCTTTCACACATATTATTACATGATTCTTAAACATAATTATCCATTAATACAACACAAGGAAAGTAAAGTTCGGGTATATCTGGAATACTTGGATCTTAATACATAAAACATGGAATCCTTATTTTATTTTACATGGAGATCTTCTAAATATAAATGGTATAACCGAGGGAGTACATACAAAAAGGGGTGAGATAAAAAGTCTGATAAGAGAATGAACATGATAAAAAAGCATAACATATGAGTCAAAGGTATAAAATGATATCATAAAATAAAATTCAAGTGAGTAATCACATGTAATCCTAATGTAATGAACATGGTATTATAAAATCATGTAATTATAGGAAATGTTGCACAAATATAAAACACAAAATAGATATAAGTCAATTTTAACTACCATGACAACATCACATGGTGGACAGAGTCACATAACATATTAGGATTAATCTCTAGTCCCATAAAAAATGTCTCATAAGACTAAATCATTACCCATTTCATTGGAGGGATATATATTTCGCTCCCACCTATCACATTCATTTCATATAAATTCATATGCATTCCACATAATTAAATCAATCATAATGCATAAACATAAGAATTAACCATAGAATGAAATGAGTTTCATAATCTAGTCTTATAATATAATAAAATGATAATCCTTAAGTAATGAATTTGATAGATGGTTTTATTTCATTTATTACCCCATCAAATAAAGGGATCATAAGGTAGGTATATATGTAAGAGACTTATATAAATAATTTAGAAGAATTCAATAATATAAAAGGTTTATTTTATTGATAAAAATATAATTAAAAGATTTAAAATATTCTTGAAGAAAATAACCTTTTCACTTTGAGTAACATCAAAGGATTTAATCTTATATGGAAGTTGATTTTGAATGATAAATTTGATCATTTCTTGAGGAAAATGACCTAAAAATTTTGTAAACACTTATTTAAAATCTAAAACATTCTCAAGAAATATTTTTTTTAAATCATTTGAAATTGAAAAATGAATACTTAAAACATTGAGTGGTCATGATGGTAGAAGATTTCCATTCATGGAGACTATGTTAACAAGGTAATGATTCCTTTTACATTTTTGTTAGAAACGTAAAAAATTACATTGTTATGAAAAATGATAGGAATATAACTTTTAGAACATTATTTTAAAAAAATAAATTGAAAAAAATAATTTAAACAATCATAGTAAAAAAAAATTATTTTTTTTAGAAAACATGGATGTGGAAGAAGAAGGATTTCCGACCGAAGAGTAAAATGTAGTTGGATTTTCTTAAAAAAAATTTCTCAATCATTTGAAGTACAAAAGAGAGGAAAATTGTACTATTTCTTAAATTTTTTATTAATAACTAGAGGAAAATAAAATTAATGGTGTTTATTAGAAAATTATAAAATAATTTCCTTTGAAGGAAATTCATGTATAAGCAATCCCAACTAAAATGAGATTGAAACATAAACCCTTACCACTTTGGTAACCTTTGAATCATAAATTCCCATGAATGAAGTAAATTAATTGTAAATTAATATCTAATTATATAGTAATTAATATTTATAAAGTATTTAAAATGGAATTATATACACTGTTCAAGAGAAATTAGTTGTATAAAAGAATATGTGTCTCAAAGAAATAAGTTCGAGATGAAACCCTTACAAAGTTCATACCAATGGGGTGAGAGTAAATAAATGGGGAGATTATGTGTAACAAATGTATATCTCAAAAAATAAAAGTATAAATACATCATAAATAAATCATAATTCATTTCATATATAATGTTGGTATAATTAAATCAATGAAGTAGTCGTATAATCCAATGAATTGGAATTGAGTTAAAAAAACCCCTTACCTCACTCTTACCTTTAGTTGAGAACTAGTTAACCTAATTTATAGTGGTTTTAAACATGTTATTAACATAAAATATAATTAAATTATTATTTATAATATCATATATGATTATTTTATAACATATTACCACCAATTCATTAATAATCTTCTATTATCACTATTGGTTCAAGTGTTAATTTTCTTATCTTCTCCTGCACGTTTCATCATGAAAGTTACATATATTGAACATAGATTTTATTTAAATAATATCTAGAATTATATTAATGTTATAAAAATATTTTATTCATTAGATACATATTTAGAATAATTATTGATTTTTTACAGGGATAAAGAATCACATCGCTTTATGGAGACGGTAGCTCATACGTACGCATGAACGACGTTATCATTTACTTAATGGGTGAAATGGCAAGGAATTTGATTTTATATTAATTATATATAATCAATATAATTTCATATATATCACATATATTAATTAAATTTATCCATTTTTACATCTCATGAATAGTGATAGTGAAAAATGAATCACATCACTTCGTGAGGAGGCAGTCTGTCATACACACGAATGACGTTATCATTTATTCAATTAATAGTAAGGTAAGAAAGTATATGATATATTTATTTTACATAATTATTTATATTTCATTATTATAATATATTAACATAAAATTATTCCTTTTTACCTTCCATATAGAGCGTATGTGAAAAATGAATCACATCGCTTCGTGAGACGGTAGTTTGTCGTACACACAGGTGGCATTATAATGTTCTCTATGGAATGGAAACTAAGAAGGTATATATGATATTATAATTAAATAATTATAATTATGTAATAAATATCATTTATAAATTATATCCATATGTGAGAAGCGGTGATGGAAAACGAATTACGTCGGTGCGTGAGGCGATAGTCCGTCGTACACATGATCAACGATTTTACTTCCCGTATAAGGGAGGTGGATATGGTTGTAGGTCATGAAAAAAATAAAAAAATATAAATATATCGAATATAATGATGTTATTATATCAACATGGTTTAATAATATTTGAATGAGTTGGAAGAATAAATAAAATAAAATACTTGGTTAAGGACATTACCTCTTCTTTGATGACTTATTTTGGTTTCCACAAAAAGACATCTTAGGTTGTATTTATGAACAAAAAATGATTCTAGTATGAGTTTATGTAATAAAATAAGTTAATTTTATATTTATTGTCCTAAATAATTGGTTCTAGAAGTTTTGAAATGAGAGGAGAGGGGTGGCCATTTATAAGTGGTGGAGAGGACACACTTTGAATTTTTGAAAAGAAATAATTCCACCCATGTTTTTATTATGAAAAACGCATAAAAATGGATACTTTTGTAACATTATAAAAGATAAGGTATAAATTTGTCTATAAAATAAGAATTAGAAAAGTTTTTTTGATCATTTTAATCCTTGTTTTTTAGTTTAACCCCCAGTAAACTCATTTTTACCTTAATCGTGGTAAATAATTTTTACTATTTTCTATATTAATTATGTTAAAAAATTAAGTTGAACTTATTATATAATATTAATTATGATGATTAAAAATATATAATCTATTGTTTCCAAATTCAAGTCATAGAAATGGCAGGATTTAATTTTAAATTTAACCCGTGGACGTTTGAAAGAACAGTTTTTTCTAATGAAAAACTTTCAGAAGTTAAAAAAATATATATCAGAATTCAAAATGGAATTGATTAAAATGACATAAATTAGTTAAATTTTAATATTATTGAACTAATTTTACATTAAAACTTATTTAAAAAGGAATTTTCCTTTAAAAATAATTTAAATAATTATACAGTTTTCAATAAAAATTAATAATATTCACTATTCATAAAAAAGATAAATTTTATCCGAAAATTTTCAATAATTTACTGGAGAATAATTTTGAAATTTATATTTAAAAAAATTATGTTTGTTTTTAAAAATAAATTTTTAAAATTTTTTTAAAAAAAATATTTTAAAATTTTTAAAAATTTATTTTGATTTATTTTCATAAAGCACGAATAATATGCCTTTCAAAAAAATATTGTTTTATAGAAAACATTTATCTCTATTTCAAATGGATATTATTTTATTTATAATCAATAAATAACCATTTAATTTATTTTGTACATGTTTAAAACATGATATTCATAATTAATTTCCTCCTATTCATACCCTCCAATTTAACACCTATGTTATAATTGTCATATTTAAATAATAATATATTAATAAAGTATCATGTTTCATTTAAAATCCATGTTCTATGCATTGAAAGTATCAAATAGAATTAATTTATTTAAAAATAAACATATCATAGATTCTTGGGGTGTTACATTATCTTCTAATTTTGTTTTGTTCCAAATATGCTATAAAAGATGATGTTCCTCTTTTAAAATCTCTGGGTGTTACATTATATCCTCAAAAATAAATTACATCCTCATTGTTTAACATTTATCTCTAAAATTAATTGATTGAGAATTTATTTGTAGAAAAAATCACATTATAAAAAGGTTTAATAAAAATTCCAATTAAAAACAGGGAAAGAGAATTGAAAAGGTTATCTGGAATAACACATATCTAGGGTTCCAAGTTGGAGAACATTGTTGGGAAATGAAATTATAGACATTAAAGAATAGTGTAAATAATTATAGAGAGTGTTAGAGATAATTGATCATAAAAATTTAATGATCATAAGAAAGTCAACAACCACATTCTCATAAATTTGTGATGAATTAAAAGACCATTGATGCATCATATATGAAGGAAATAGAATAACTATTTTATTTAAGGTTTCATTCCTTAGAGTTGATGGGTTATTTTACTATTAAGATAAATAACACTAGAAAATACACATACATGAAATATTTTTATTAAATAATAATAATTTAATACATTCATTATTATTCAATTAATTTCCACTTCACCTCTTACTCTAAGTAATGAACATCCAATGTGAATTTTTTATTCCTGAAGCACTAAAATTGACTTTTAAAATATCATAAGATCATAAAATTATAACAAGTTATTCCACTTATATCTATTAAAACCATAGTGGTTAGAAAAAATTAAGATAATACCCAAAATGAATATGAATATATTAATCTATAAAATTCAACAATAAAACAAAATGTTTTAGACAGATCATTATTTAAATAAATAACTATATATCTTAAATAACCACAACAACCTTAACATGAAACAAGGACTTATACTCAAAGGTTATCTCATATCCTTCAAGTCACCTATCCAAAAACATAATTGCATTATTCCAAAATGAAAATTTACATTAAAACTAATGGTTATATACATATCTAACTAATAAAACATTTTCCAAAAATATGTGAACAACCTCAAAATAACATTTATCATTAAATAAGTTTGTAACCATTATGGTCTTCTATACAAATTATTTTTCTAAAAAATTAAATAATATTAATAGGATAAAACCTAAAGGTTACCAATAACTTTAAACTTATTCCCACAGATATAAAGGAATTATTCCTCAGATAATATTTTTTTACAAAATCCCATCTTAAAACCAAGGGTTATATTACAATAAATATCTCCCAAAATACTCACAATCATCTTAAACTTACATAACTTAAAATCTCAAATGGGTTATTTATGTCTTTATAATTATGATAAACCTTAGAATTATCAAACTAGTAATCTTTAGGGTTAACCTAGATCATCTATAGTTATCATTTATTAAATTCATTCATGATGGTTCATAAAGAGTATGAGAATTTCCAAAAAAATCTACAAGGGTTATCAAACTAGGTGTGCAGTAAGGCCCTTCATCAGGTACTAGGTAATGCTCGAGTCAAGCCCAACACAACTTTTTTGAGTTATTACCCATAGTTATAACTTTTATATAACCAATTCCACTTGTAGTACCCATACATGGATGTAATTTCTAATAAACCACTCGGTTTAGACTACATCATGATTTTAGGAAATTTTTGTATACTTAGTCTTACCCTTAGATTTGTCCCTTTAGTTCTCACAAAATTTTTCTTCTACTAGTTATAAAGGATAACTAAATAATTCCCTTCATAGTAAATATATCTACTTAAGACTTTTATTCATATTATTAAATGATTCTTAAACATAAATATCCATTAATACAACACACAAATCATATAGGCCTAGTGTCTTTAGAATTCTAGGCTCTCAATACAAAGAACATGGAATCATTATTTTATATTGCATAGTGATATTTTAAAATAAATTTGAGCTCTTAACTGTATATGGGCTAACCTGGGGAATACATAAATAATGCGGTGAGATAAAAATACCAGTAAATAAATAAACATGATAAGGAAACATAACATGCGAGTCAAAGGTATAACATGATATCATAAAAGAGAAGGAATATGAGTGTTCACATGGAATCATAAAATAAATAACATGGTATCAAAAGATCATAGAATCATAGGAAATGTGGAAAAAATATAAAACATGACATAAGAATAAGTGAATTATAATTACCAAAACAACATCACATGGTGGAAAAAGTCCCTTTACGGATTAGGTTCGGGTGTTTCCTAGCTCTCCAAGTGCCCTATTTAAGGTTGCTCAGACTGTGGTTCTGCCTGACAAAGGGGTGCTGAGGGTGTCCATTGCCCCGACCTCCCCCTGTCCTAACAGGGATATGCATGAGTCAAGTTCTGGTATTGGTTGGGTAATCCTCTCTCTGGTGCCTGCTGTTGTGGTTCCGACGGAGATGCAAACTTGTATATCTCCTATAAAGAAGGGAAAACAAGTGGGGGTGGATAAGGATGGATTTACTCTATATCAAGTAAGGAGTAAAAAATTCATAAGGAATACTCCCCCCAAGATGGGAAGGCTGGGTCTGTAATAGGGAGTCTTTCTTTCCCTCCCAATCACAAAGAATATACTACAGGTATTGAAACACCCAATGCTTCACCCCTCTTGGGTGGTGGTTCTTCCACTCATCGATCAAGTTCTGGAAATTAGGTTCACCCACATTTATGCAACCTTAACTTGAACATTACCAAATATTTTCTTATCTCCCTGATGGGATAGGCCAAGAAGATGGAACTTGAGGACTCGGGGAATCGAATTTACACGAGAAGTCATGTTAGGCAGTGTTCCAAGTGATGTTTTTATGCCGCCTTTCTCTAAATTCGTGACATTTTGTTATTTCTCATGGATATTTTTTTATGGTTTTTCTATGTGGAAGTCTTCAATCATTCTACGTGGAGCTACCTCAGATGTGGTATTAGAGAAGGAATTTTCCACCAGTGCACAACCATTTGGATTTGGATGTTTGAGAGTGTATGGCTCTTGCCATCGGTTCTGGGCCTATGCAACGCTGAACATGAAAACTTACCATACAACCAAGCAGTGGTGGAGGTTTGTTTTATTGATGTAGGTTCTAGGGAAAGGTAGTTCGAAATAGTCCTGATTGGAATGTATTTTACCTTTTAATGGTGTTACTTGGTTGTAATAGTTTGGGTCCACACTTATCATTAAAAGTGTCATTTAAAAATTATAAAAATATGGATTAGATTGAAAACATGACCCAATGCATTGGAGGAATATAATTTTGGGCCCACCCATCACATTCATTTCATGTACATTAATATGTGTACCACATAAGGGTATTAATCATAAGGAATAAACATAATAATTACGCAATAAATTAACTAGGTTGCATAATATTTTCATATAACATATTCAAAAGAGATTCCTTAAAGAATTTATTTGAGAGATAGTCATAAGGCATGTATTACCCCCATAAAATAAATAGAGAATAAGGTAGGTATATATTTAAGATACATATATATATATATAATTTATAATAATTATATGACATCAAAGGTTGTTTTCATTGATGAAAATATCTTTAAAAATATTAAAAACATTCTTGAGTAAAATTAACTTTTCACTTTCAGTAACATCAAATGATTTCCTATTATATGTAAAAATGATTTTGAAAGATCACTTTGAAAATTTATTGAGGAAAATATTCTTTTTCATTTTGAAAATAATTATTTAAAATCTGAAATTTTCTCAAATAGTAAATATTTTAAAAAAATATAACATTTGAAGCTTAAAAATTAATCCTTAAATCATTGAGTGGTCATGGAAACTTAAGAGTTACGTTTATGACGAATATGTTAAACAAAAGAAATATTACTTTAACATTTTTGTATGAAAGGTCAAAGACTACCTTGTTTAGAAAATTATAGGAATATTCATTTTATAAAATCTTTTAAAAATTTAATTAAGGGTAAAATTTAATTTAAAAAATCATTGTGAAACATTTTTGATTTTTCTAGAAAATATATATTTAGAAGAAGAATGATTTTCGATCGAAGAGAGAAATTAAGTTATATTTTCTTATAAAAGTTATCTGTTATTTTAAGTACCAAAGAGAGGAGAATAGTAATATTACTTGAAAAATTCATGAATAACAAGTGAATAATAAAATTAAATGGGTTTATTATACAATGATCCAATAATTTACTTCATTGTAAATTCAATTATAAGTAATCTCAATTAACATGAGATTGAAACATAAACCCTTAAAACTTTATTGGCTTTTGAATCATAACATCACATTAAGGAATTAGATAAATTGTAACACAAAATCTAATGATGTTGGAAGGATACATGGTATAGTATGTAAAGGGTAAGTATATATACTATTCAATAAAAATTAGGTTCAAAAAATAACATGTGTCTCAAAGAAGGAAGTTTGAGAAGAAACCCTTACAATGTTCATATCATTGAGGTAAGAGTAAAAAAATGTGTTTCTTATGTGTAAAAAATGTATATCCACATAGATAAAAGTATAAATACAATATAAATAAAAAAATTACGTCCACACCTAATTTTTTTATAATATAATCAATGAAGTAGTCGTATAACCCAATTAATAAAAATTTTGTTAAGAAAACCCCTTACGCAATGCTTCCCTTTAATTTAGATATCTTTAACCTATTTATAGTATTTTTAAACATGTAATTAACTTATAATAGAATAATAATATTATTTTTAAAATCATATATTATCCTTTTATAAAATCTTATTATGCATTTTTTAATAATCTTTCATTGTCACTATTGTTTTGGGTAACAATTACCTTGTTTTCTCATGCATGTTTCATCGTGAAACTTCTAGATATTAAACATTGAATATATTTACATCATATATAGAATGATATTAATGTTATAAATATATATTTTTTCATTATATACATCTCTAAAATTATTATTTAATTATGAACATGGAGAATGAATCACATCGCTTAATGGAGACAATAGGTCATACGTTTGTATGAGTGATGTTATCATTTATTTAACCGGTGAAAGGGTGAACAATTGGATTTTATATTAATTTTAAATACTAAATATTATGTGGTATATATCAAATATAATAATTATATTTATCATTTATCACCTTCCATGTAATGCGTTGGTGAAAAATGATTCACATCGATTCGAAATGTGATAGTTCATCATACACACGAACGACGTTATCATTTATTCAATGGATGGAAAGGTAAGAAATTATATGATATATTTATTTTACATAGTTATTAATATGTCATTAATATCATATATACACATAAAATTAATCTTTATTACCTTCCATGTAAAGCGTAAGTGAAAAATGAATCACATCACTTTGGGTGGCGGTAGTCTTCCATACACACGAGCGACATTATCATATTCTCCACAAAATGGAAGTTTAGAAGGTATATATGATATTATAATTAATAAAGAATAATTATGTCATAAATATCATATATAAACATAATATTCATCATTATATATATATGTGAGAATCATTGATGGAAGCCAAATTACGTCGGTTCACGAGGCAGTAGTTCGTTGTACACATGATCAATGATTTTGTTTCCTATTTAAGGGAGGAGTAAGTGGTTGCAGGTCATTCAGTTAAAACAAAAAATATCATTATATTTAATATACGGAGTTTATCATATCATATTACTTTAATTATATTTTAAATTGGTGGAAGAAGAAATAAAATAAAACGCCTAGTTAAGGATGTTACCTATTTATCAGATAACTTATTTTGGTCCACTCCAAAATCCTTCCAAGGTTGAATTTATGACCAAAAAAAGTGTTTTGGGATTAGGGGAGGGAATCAAGGAAGTTATTTGGTTAGTGATTGGTCGAATCAATTGGTTTTATAAGTGTCGAAAGGATGGGATAGGGGTGGCCTTTTATAAGTGGGGGATAAGACACACTTGGAATTTTTTAAAAGAATTACAATAACATTTTTCTCTTGACACAAGTGAAAAAATAGAATATTTTGAACCTTATAATATATAAGGTTTAAATATCACTATAAAATACTAATTATACAAGTTTTGGATTATTTTTAATCCTTGTCTTTTTAGTTTAACACCCTTGTAAAACTGTTTTTACCTTAACTGTGGTAAATAAGTATTACTATTTTAATTATTCATTATGGTAAATAATTAAGTTGACCAATGTTTGATAATATAAATTATTCTCATTAAAAATATTTAATCTATTTTACTAAATTAAACTCATATAATTGGGGAAATTTAATTTAAAATTAAACCCACAGGTGTGTTGAAAAAAAATTCTAATGAAAAACTTTCAAACGTTTAAAAAGTTTTTATATAAGAATTTAATATAAAATAAATTCCAATGAGATAAATCAGTTAAATTATAATATAATTTAAATAATTTCACATTAAAGAAATTTAATATATAATTTTACTTTTTAAGTAATTTAAACAAAAAGACAATTTTCAATCAAAATCATTATTTTTCTCTATTATTTAAAAATATAATACATTTCAGAATATTATAAAAAAAAACTAAAGATAATTTTGACATGTAGATTTTAAAAAATAAGTTTATTTTTTCAAATAATTTTTCGAAAAGTGGTAAAATTAATTTTAAATTATGTGAGAAAAGTAAGACTAGTCCACATTTCATAAAAATACAGTTTTTTTAAAAACAATTCTTTCTATTTCAAATAGTTTGTATGTTATTTATAATAAATAGATAACCATTGAAATTATTTTTTAAATATCTAAAATATAAGTTTCATAATTTATTAATTTTTATTCATACCTACAAATATAAGTACTAAGTTATAATAGTCAGGTTTAAATAGTAATATTTTTATTGAGTAGCGCATTTTGTTTAAACCCAATGTTGTGTGCATCGTAAGCTGTTAAAGAGATTTAAATTATTTTAAAAAATATACCATAAAGTCTCAAGGTGTTACATTATCTTTTAATATTGGTGTTGCGTGTCATTTTCACTATCAAACATAATGTTTCTCTTTTTAAATCTTGAGGTGTTAAAAAATTTATGAAATAAATTATTATGTTGTATGATAGATGTGAGAAAATATTAATGTACAATATATGAATGTGAGGGGTGGAACCATAATTATATATCCCTCCAATGAATTTTTAATGTTTTTGTCGCAACTCGTCCCCCGAGGCTCGTGCCGTGACTACCCCAAGCTCGCCTACCATAGGCCAGGGGATGTCGACTATCTTCGAGTATGCACATCCCAAACAAATGCGAGGAATTTTCCTGAGTACATATAAACACAGACACACAACTCTAAGACATAGATGATGGAAATTGAAAACACTAAGTAAAAAAACACAAGGTACGACAAAAGAAAACTGAAGGTACATGAGGCTAGAATACAAGCCCGAAAAAAAGGAAAAGTAAAAGTACAAGTCTTTGGAATTCCTCCACAGAAAACCCTACCTAAAGGTTAGGTATAGAAATACATTTCTGAATCCGCACAATCATATCTTGTATTTTGGGTATCTCTAAGCACCACCTAGCCCTAGTCTACTAGGGACTCCGTTAAAGCATCAATCGTCTACACAAGACATGACATGCACGGGAAAAGCCCATGAAGGGGTGACTAAAATAAAACTCAGTAGGGCACGCCAAAACACAATGTAAAAGACCAAAAATGAAACAACATTAAAAAGATAAAGTCATATCAACACAGGTATGTATGAACAAATCATATAAAAAGAACATCTTGATATACTCATAAAGGATTCCAGGACTCAAGCTCTTATCCATTGCGAGCCATATGGCCTCGCTTATAGAATGATTGATCCAAGAGATCTCACTCCTTGAGCTATTTGATAGTATGAACATAGAACTAGTCTGCCAAAAGTATCTGAGAGAAAATCTGGTCTAAACATGTCATAAATTTTCCCTAAGTCGTCCGGTCTCACTATGACAAGGAGACTCGATATCATATCCAATCTCTAGTCATAGGATTATTCTTAAGTCATGCTCATTTCAGGAGAACACATTCTTTGAGCTATGAAGTCGAGACCCTCACAATGTGGTCCTACTAATTTGGGATTCTCCCAGAGAGAACACTCTGAGAACTACCCAAAGCCCACTAGTCTGGTCAAGTCATGAAGGAAAGAATCTTATCTCGATACATAGATAGGGGGTCCTGCGCCCGGGGCTCACTGGGGGACATCCTGGCCCTAATGGAAACATCATCCCAGATAGGGGATATGTTACCTTGTAAATATTGGCCACACCTGGTCCACAAACCCTATATAATGTTCCACAAATAGAAGTGAGGTTCGACCAGGCCTCTTGGTGTGATACACGCTCCAGCTTCTTAAGTCACTATCAAAGCTGGCTTGAGACAACTCACTTCAAAACATGGGTCATCCTCTATGACTAGAATGGGATCTTGCATCGAACCTTCCTAGAAAATACTAAGGGTATGATCTCAATCTATACTATCACCCTCTATGATAGGAATAGGATATTTCATCGACCCCTCATAGGAAAGAAAAATAAAATTCTTTTATCCCCTACTGGTCTAACTAAAAACCCACCAAGCCATCTAAAAAGTACCACCTCTTCATAAGGGTCCCAATGACACAAACGATTCATAAAATGGACTTATTATTTGGAAGTTATGAACATTTAAGTAAAAAAGGGTTTGGTTGGGTCTGGGTCCCACCTGACCTGACCCGGCCTACCCCAGTAGGGTCTATCCCACTCGACCAGGCCGGTTCATCCTCACGAGTAGTGGAAGGCATCATGTCCTCACCCGATCAATGTTGGGTGGCCACTGTGGTCCCGATGGATCATATTCCTCTTTTAAGTGACATGGCCTCTTACAATGTTTAGTTGATCCCACCACCGGCTGTCAAGTTGGTGGCCCAGTCTGCCACCCACGACCATTATCCCTTTGGTTCCTCCTGCTGGGTGACCATGCATCCGTGTGCCATCAACAGTGCCACCTCGCACCGATGGCCACTTCTGTGGGTCATCGGGTTCGCTCTGGTTCTTCTATTCTTGATCCGAAAGATTTTATCTAATCCTCGGGTCGCCACCTTCACTTTTGTGGGCTCAAATCCATGGAAAGATCCACCCTGCTGAAAATTCATTCATGCAGCAATATCTCACGCACTGATTCAATCCATCTGCTTCTGTCTTCATCGCACCTCCGCCGTACTACATCCATCCCAGGTCCACAATATCAGATCATTGATCCAAGAATTAGTTTCACAACAATCGATCGATCGTGAATTGTTGAGTCGTGGGACAAACAAAGAACAGACGCGAAGAATGAAGAACAGAGGGTGAAAGGCATGAACCAACAAACTGGAATGAACCTTGATTGATGTTCGTGTTGATCATGGTTTGTTTCTATTAGAACTATTAACACAAAAATCCACAACAATGGATTATGTGGGACATTGCATCATCTGTGGGTCATCCAATTTGTATGGATAAACAAACTAACAATACACATTTTGGGCATTATGCTCGGGTTCTTGTGGAGGTGGACATGTTCAATACATTGGTTGAAGAGGTTTTCCTTACCACAAGGGATGACAATATGAGGCTTGAGATTCAATATGAGTGGAAACCCAAATTTTTCCTTACCTACAAGATTTTTGGTCACATTGCTGCTAAATGTATGAGGGACAACGGTTGAAATTTTCATAAAGCAAAGGGGCATGATGATACCTCATGTTGAAGGATGAAAGGGAAGATGATCTCTGGGAACCAAGTGCCAAAAAATTCTAAAACCTCACAAGGTGGAGAGGGAATGATACAAATCGTGCATGCTGATTATAATCACACTATACAGAAAGAGATAAAATCTATTGTGTTACATGATGATCCTATAGAGCCTGGATCTAACGAGGGGGGTGTCCCTCTTTTGGATGGTGTTAATGGTGAAACACAGGATACACTCCCTGTTTGCGTAGGCCATTAGGGAATCAATGGAAACGCAGGTAGGGATACTACTCTTGAATGTGATGAGTTATGAAAGGACCAAGGTGGGGATGCCATTCCTACATGTGACGAGGTCCCCAAGGACCAATGTGCGGGAAATAATACTCTTATAGGTGGCGATGCAGCCCTTTTGGAGCAGAATGTGCCAGGATCTACTTGGATTGATGATGGGGAGAGCACACCTATTGTGGCCAGTGACCAAGCTCCACCTAATGATCTTGATGGTGATTTTTTAGTTATCCCACCCTCCATGGTTTCCCAACGGACTGCTCAACTAATATCTAATCCTAATGATTTTCAGTCTTGGAAAAAATTTACCCCACTTAATGGTATATTTTGGTATGATGTATTGGATGATTCACAATCCCCTGAGTACACCTCTCATGAGGAAGACACTCCCATGGATATGAAAAGAGAACCTAATGTTTTTTCATCAGCACTGGCACTAGTTGAATAAGGATATGTGGATACAGCTCCTAAATCCATGATGGGAATTTTATTTTTACATATTTTTTTGTTAATTAAAATTCACTTTTAATATGAAAGTTTTTTTCCACTGGTTTGTTATACAGTTTTATTTTGTTGGAACCACCCTAACATACTACACCATACACCTGTCCATGCCTACCTTGGTTCGTCCCCCCCTCCATCGTTTTTTTGTAGCACCGGTCCATTGGAGATGCGATGATCCACATGTCCTCAAGAGAGAGAACAACCTCTCAAATAGGGAGTTTTGTGAAGTCATCTCCCTGTCCGATGTTCCTTATTCACAGAGAAGAAAATAAATCCAAGATTGCAAATCCTCCACCAAGAAGCTGAATCTGGAGAGATGATTCAGATATTTCTCATTGAGGAAGCCGTCGAAGCTGTGAATTGTTGAAGACTGTCTCAAGCCCTTTCTAGTTCTGCTGAAACCAGGCATGCAAACTTCATCAACAGAGTTTAAATTTGGTTGTTCCAGTTTAAGGATCTTGTTTTGACTGATAGAGAAGAACGAGGCAAGTCTGGAGGGGATCAGAGACATCGTAAGCGTGAGAACCACTCCAGACTCAGATAGTAGAAGTGAATGCGGATGGATGTTCCAACCTTGGATAAAAACATCAAATCTAGATCAAAGAGATCCTGAGTAGTAGATATGGACCTAGAGTATTCGTCCCCAGCCTTAAACATTTCTTAATCTTGAGATATTTCAAGAATATACCTTGAGGATCTTTTCAGGTTTAGATTTTTAGAGAATTAGTTCATAAAACTTGCATTACATTCCATATTTAAACAAAGTGGTTACATAAAAGATAGTATTCATTTTTCCCATAAACGGAAACATATTTAAAATAAAACATGGATTCTTTCTTGACACTTCCTTGACACTATAATCATATCATATACCATTCCCTTGACCTGTGGAAAACATTTCAAAAACTTGGGATGAGCATAAAAAGATCAGTAAGTGTTATAAAAATATGGAAAGGAAACATGAGTTCATATATACATAAGAATGAAATCATACTTTACCCATAAAACATAATCACTTTAACATACCTCATCAAATCATGAATAAATCATAGAAATCATAAGACATAAAGGTAACTTGATGCATTCATAACATTCTTACGTAGGGAGTAACCCTCTTGGTTACGTTTGGAATACCCATCATAGTATATTCAATAAATCTTTTCAGAGAAACCTTAACGTTTAACTCCTTTGCGTTACCCAATGCATTGGAGTGCTATATCGGGCTCACCCGCCCTTAGTTTATCACAGAACCACCCGTCTTCATAACAATGCCCATGAACCATAACATTGTCGTATCACATAAAACATGCATAAAGGAAACATAGAATTTCCACATTTCAAGCACAAGATATCAATAAAACAAATTGATATAATAAAAAATTTATGAAAAAAAATTTCAATACCAAAATAAAAGAAAAGTAATACATGGTATTTATTTTTAATTTTTTTTAAAAAGTTATGGCTTGTAGAGGAAGCCGAAACTCAAATAATGGTCATGGCGGCGGAGAAGTCATTTTTGCCGCATACGTATGACAAAAACATTCCCTTTTGTCATTTAGTAAAATGATTCGTATAAAAATATTCCTTTTGGATAAACGTAAAATTCAAAGGGTTTTATACACCGTATAAAAGTAAGTTGTGTATAAAACAAAATATGCCTCAATGGATGGAGATTGAGACGAAGTCCCATACAAAGACGGTATCCTTGGATTAAGGATAAATCAATTACATAATTATGTGTGACAAACTAATACACCAAATATAAGTGGATATTATGTGTAAAAAAATCAGAGGTCATTCACACATATTCATATAACGACATATTCAAGGAGTACAAGTTTATCCCAAAGTATCAAAATTGGGTTAAGAAGTTCCCTTGCAAAAATTCGACAGCCCAACAGTGTCACTTCAAACATTAGAAAATGAGTTAATGAGAGATAAAAACAGTATCTCATCACTTGGACATAAAATTTACAACAATAATGATATAGAATAACATATCCCAACATTCCAATATGTAAATTAAAAGACCCAACAAAATAAGTCTTTTAAAAAGAGGAGGGTGAAAAGTTCCCTTACCGACTTGGGTATCTTTCGAAACATACGCCCCATGAAAGAAGGACAATATAACATTGATGTAAATACTCATAAACAAAATTATATTACACAGAGAGTAAAATAATGGGAAGTACATATACCCCTCAAAGAAAATGGTGTCAAATGTAGCATAAATCTCACGAGAATAAAAGTGAGATGAAAAATCCCTTACGAAAACTCAGTAGCCTATCGACGCCACTTAAAACATCCAAAAATGGATTGATGATATAAAAATAGGGTCTCTCACCATATAAACATAAAATTTACAGCAAGAGGAATATAAAATAACATCCACCAACATAACAAAGAGTAGCTTAAAAGCAGTGACATGAAGGAGAATACTTAAAAAGAAAGAGAGAGGTTGGATCTCTTACGAAAATTCGGCAGCCTAACGGCGCCAGTCAAAACTTCCAAAATGGATTTATGAGAGAAAATAGGGTCTCTCATCATATGAAAATAAAATTTTCAGTAAGAGTAATATAAAATAACATCCCAATCATAAGAAATATGATCTTAAATGGAACGACATAAAAGAGTGTACTTAAAAATAAAGAGAGGGGTAGGATCCCTTACCTCAAGTCCGACTTGTCTTGTACGTTTCTTTATATTCCTAAATAATAAACATTGGTGAATTTATAATTTCTTAAGTACCTCCTATAAATATTATTATTCCGTTCATATCACATATTATAATGTTATAATAATTGTTTAATAATGTTAGTTCATATCAGATGTTTTTGCCGTTGTTTGGTACATGAGTAAAAAAATGAACTTGTTTGAAAATGATTGCCCATGTAGTTATAAGTAAATAATTTACAGAATAGTATTAATGATTAAAATATCATATATATCCAGTAAATATTCATTTTATACTATTCCATAACATTTGGAGATAAAAAATGAAAAGCACCGTTCATGGAGACGATAGGCCGTATGTACGCATGAACGCTACTTTCATTTTTTTGTCATATTAATGGAATTAAAAATAAATGAGAGATACATATATATATTTTAATTCCATTATAATATATATGTTATTTAGGTCATATATTTTCATTAATTTCATTCTTTATACATTCCATGTATTGCATTAATGAGTCACATCACTTGAGGGGGCGGTAGTCCACACTTCCTCATACGAAATTATCGCATTTGTACAACATGAAAAAAATAAAGGTATGTTTTAAATATAAAATACATAAGAATATATTAAACATAAATACCATATATATCATATATAAAATACAGTTACATCATAATGGCCACCTTTAAAGGTGTTAAAAGAATATTGAACAATCATCGTTTTGTGAGGCAGAAAATCGCCAACCACAGAAACAATATGTTATTTAACCATTAGACGAAGGTGTGTCTAAGTATAGCTCTAATAATTCAAATAAAAACATACTAGTATATTGAAGATACTGGTGTTGTTACAAAATAAAAGAATAAAAAGAGTTTAGGGGGTTGGAGAAGCAAAATAAAACATAAGAACACAAGAGAAAAGACTACCTTTAAAACGGGTAACTCTCTTTTATTTAATCTCAAAGGATTCCTTGGAAAGGATTATTCCCAAAGTTTGACTTCAATGATGAATAGAGGGATGTGGAGAGATGAAATGGGAATGGGTTGGTCGAGCCAAAGGCTTTGGAAGTGTGGATAAGGTGGTAGAGGTGGGGGCCTTTTATAAGAGGAGAGGAGGGGAACTCTTGGGAAGTTATAAAAGAATACTTTATTATAATATGATTTTAGGATTTTAAAGGACCCAAAATTATATATTTCGAGGATAAGGTTATAATAGTTCGAAATCCACCCATCCAATAGGTTTTTGACAAGTGTATGGCTTAGATTTTACATTATATTTTCATTTTATTTAAATCGTTAAATAATGAGGTAATCGCTGCATCATCATGGTGTCATAAATAATTTAATTTATTTAATGTCTAAAAATCATAAAAAATATCATGATGTAGTAAATATTTTTATATTTCTAATGAATATTTATAGTAAAAAATATGACTTGTATATCCCCATGTAAAAATTGATTTAGTAAAACAACTCATGTTTGTGACATTTTTACTTTTACTTTAAATAAAAGGCATTAATGTCATTATCTTACCCAAGTGGCTCCATGGGGTCCCAAAAATAGACCCATGGGTTGTTTTGGTCGGCCATGAAACATCAAATATGGTTATGACATGTTTCTATATCATTTAATATTATTAAAACATTATTTTTACCTTAAACTACACTAATTATCTCTAATCGCGATTAAAAACATAAAAGTTACTATTCACCAAAAAATTATTTTAATCCCATTGAACCAAATTTTACTTCCTAATTACAACCATGTATGTTGTATTTTTTAAATTCAAAACCCAGAGATGGTAAAATTTCATTTAAATGAAAAATTGGTTTTTTAAGTACCACTTAGTGGTTTCACAATTCATCAAAAATTGAAGTTTTTCAGAAAAATACCAAAACTTCACCCTAAGCTATATTTGATATTCCGAATTCAAAAATTATGTCTACTTTATAAAATTCAAAACATATAAGTTACATTAATTAATTTAATAATTAATTCCCGCTATCAGAGCAAATAGCGTGTTTTTATGAAACAATAAGTATCAAAATATTGACACTAGTTTAAGTCCAATTTCAAAGTGAAATTAATTCCAACGACCACTATTAGATTAAATGGTAAAAATATATTCTAATTGAACTTTAAAACCAATTCAAAATATAATCTCATCATATAAAAAAATTAGATTAAAAAAAAGTTTTGATTTAAAATACAACATTTTCACTATTCATTAAAAAATGAACTTTATCAGAAAAATGACACAAAACTACACAAAGTAAAATTTGATGTCCCGATTCTAAAGAAGAATTTTATTTTGTCAAATATAACACATAAAATTGTCAAAAAGTGGATTTAAAAGAGGTTCTCCATCAAAAGGAGGTTAATCGACATTTTAAAGAATATTAGAATGTTTACGCTTAAAATTGGATTCATTCGCATTTTTAATCCTCTAAAATTTATTGTAATGAGTAAAAATATTTTACAAACATATATAATCATTTTTTTGTTATTTCTGTTCATTCCTGCCTTTACAATTGCTAGGCGTTAACTACCATTTAAAATAATATTATTTTATTATTAGAGTGCAGCATAAGATTCCCAAGAAACTCGTTGTTGCATATTGGGTACGCCATCGAGCATAGCGTCCCCCTTAAAGTAATATTAATATTTTATTCACAAATATGGATAAATGTGAAAATGTCATATTCTTTATTTACCTGGGGTGTTACATCCTTCCCCCCTTTTGGGAATTGCATCCTCTCAATTTTAAAATTGGGCTTGGAAACTTCATTGAAAATCCCACATCAGAACAAGAGTCAGTAAAACAATCACTTTAAAATAAAGAAAGAGAAGTACAAAGGTCACCCGAGTTAACCCATATTGGGATTCCATGTAGGAAAACATGGATATGGAGGAAAAAAGAAAGGGTCACGTTCTGAGGGAGAGTGATAGAAAACATGTTTAGGAGAAAGATAACCACAAGAAAATCACATACTTGTGGTGGGTTAAACAGTATTCGATTCCCCAGTAGGAAAATTTAATAGAAAACATTTTTTTAAGTTACTTTTCATTGAGGAATTTATTTTTGATCTTAAGGAAACATACTTACTTGTCATGTTGACTTTCAAATTTTACTAGATTTCTTACAAAAACTCGAACTTTCCCCAAATGGTGAGTATTTAGGAAGACTTGTTTACATTAAGAGAGCTATAATCAACTACTAGAGAATCACCTAATCCAAAAAAGAGAACTATATACTTCCCATTTATTTAGACCATAACCAAAACTAAAACCTAAAAGGTTAGTATGAGATCAGATAATACCCAAAAAGGATAAAAAATCTATTCTTAATCTCGAAAATTTGTCAAACAATACCCAAAGTTCAACAAAAACCATTCAATAAACAATTTGTCCATAAAATTCTTCAAAGTACACCAAAATAATATTGAAACCCTAATATTTGAAGTATTTAATCACATAGTCTTCCAAGGTAAAAATTAACACTTATGTCCAAATAACATCAGTTGCTCTTAAAGTCTAATATTGAAAAGTAATTACCCTAATCACATATCCTCCATGATAGGTTAATAATTTCCATAGATAACCCAAAATCAACTTACTCTCAATTCATAAAATCATCTAACTAAAAATAATAAGTTATACTAACCAGGGACTTCATGTAGTCCAACGGTAGGTGATAAATACCATTCGCACATTGGTTATGGGTTCGATTCCCACAGCTTTGTCCGACGCGATGGGTTGTCACACAGTCTCCGTGTTTTCCTTTTTATAAAACTCCAAAAATAACCCTAACATGTTTTATCCTCAATATTTTCCTTATACCACTCATTTTCATCCAAATTCATTACGATCTCAACATCTTAATTCTTGAAGTCTTATTTCACCACCATAAGATAAAATAAAACGATTTCCAAAATGAATAACATCATACCTTGATCATGGAATCCACTCGGTTTCAACGTCATCTTTCTCACGTAGGTAGAAGTCCCATGCATTACAACAATGATTTAGATATCCTTCAAAATCATTTGCTTCCTCCATCCAAATACACCTTGTACAACATGGGTCATATGGGTGTTCACAGAAAAAAAGTTTTGGAAAATAATCATGTATGACATATAATTCCAAAATGTCTGATAAAACATGATTTCTATAAAATAGTCAGACATAATTTGAGTTGAATGTTTCTATTATTGGTCCTTTTAAAATACCATAAGTATGTACTGAGAGACTATATTTTAAAAGCAAATTTAAATAGGTTGCGCAAGGGTCTCCTTCCTCAGCACCATTTTTAACAGCATAATATGATTCAAATTCTTGTGATAAGGTAAAATATTTTAAAATACCTTGATAATATTTAACTTTCTTAAAAATATGAGAATATTGTGAAAATAGTATTTTTCTAAATACAACCCCTGATCCACGATGATAACGAGGTATAGTGGAGGTGTTTGATATCTTAAACAACTGATTTTGTATGCTAGAAAAAGTTTCACAATCATCCGAACATGACTTTGCAATAATTATTGCAAGCATGTCATCAGGAAGAGATAGGAATGTCATTTGAGATCCTTCTCCTTACATTCATAATTGACTTTACTTGACCTGAAACAAGTTATAAAACAAGGATTTAACTGAAATAATAGATATAGGGACTAATCATGTGTCTAATAGAAACTCCTAATCCCTAAAGTTGTCTAAACCTGCCTGTGATACCAACTATAAGGCCCCAGCCTTAAACATTACTTAATCGTGGGATATTTCAAGAATACACCTTGGGGATCTTTTCAGGTTTAGAGTTTTAGAGAATTAGATCATAAAACATTCATTACATTCCACATTTAAACAAAGTGGTTACATAAAATATAGTATTCATTTTTCCCATCAATGGAAAAATATTTAAAAGAAAACATGGATTCTTTCTTGAAACTTCCTTGACACTATCATCATATCATGTACCATTCCCTTGACCTGTGGAAAACATTTCAAAAACTTGGGATGAGCATAAAAAGATCAGTAAGGGTTATAAAAATATGGAAAGGAAACATGAGTTCATATATACATAAGAATGAAATCATAAATTACACATAAAAAATAAGCACATTAACATACCTCATCAAATCATGAATAAATCACAGAAATCATAAGACATAAAGGTAACTTGAGGGATTCATAACATTCTTACGTAGGGAGTAATCCTCTTGGTTACGTTTGGAATACCCATCACAGTATATTCCCTAAATCTCTTCATAGAAACCTTAACGTTTAACTCTTTCGCGTTACCCAATGCATTGGAGAGCTATATCGGGCTCACCCGCCATTAGTTTATCACAGAAACACCCGTCTTCATAACAATGCCCAAGAACCGTAACATAATCATATCATATAAAACATGCATAAAGGAAACATAGAATTTCCACATTTCAATCACAAGATATCAATAAAACACATTGATATAATAAAAACTTTATGAAAAACATTTTCAATACCAAAATAAAATAAAATTAATACATGGTATTTATTTTCATTTTCAAAAAAGGTTATGGCTTGTAGAGGAAGCCGAAACTCAAATAATGGTCACGGTGGCGGAGAAGTCGTTGTCACCGCATACGTACGACAAAAACATTCCCTTTTGTCTTTTAGTAAAATGCTTCGTATAAAAATATTCCTTTCGAATAAACGTAAAAGTCAAAGGGGTTTATACACCGTATAAAAGAAAGTTGTGTATAAAACAAAATATGCCTCAATGAATGGAGATTAAGATGAAGTCCCATACAAAGACGGTATCCTTGGATTAAGGATAAATCAATTACATAATTATGTGTGACAAACGAATACACTATATATAATTGGATATTAAGAGTAAAACAATCATAGGTAATTCACACATATTCATAGAATGACATATTCATAGAGTACAAGTTTATCCCAAAGAATCAAAATTGGGTTAGGAAGTTCCCTTGCAAAAATTCGACAGCCAAACGGCGTCACTTCAAACATCAGAAAATGAGTTGATGAGAGATAAAAAGGGTATCTCATCACTTGGACATAAAATTTACAACAATAAGGATATATAAGAACATATCCCAACATTCCAATATGTGAATTAAAAGACCCAACAAAATATGTCTTTTAAAAAGAGGAGGGTGAAAAGTTCCCTTACCGACTTGGATATCTTTCGAAACATACATCCCATGAAAGAAGGACAATACAAAATTGATGTAAATACTCATAAATGATATTATATTACACAGAGAGTAAAATAATGGGTAGTAAAAATACCACTCAATGTAAATGGTGGCAAATGTAGCATAAATCTCATAGGAATAAAAGTGAGATGAAAAATCCCTTACGAAAACTCGGCAGCCTAACGACGCCACTTAAATAATCCAAAAATGGATTGATTAAATCAGAATAGGGTCTCTCACCAAATTAACATAAAATTTAAATCAAGAGGAATATAAAAGAACATCCCCCAACATAACAAATAGGAGCTTAAAAGAAGTGACATGAATGAGAGTACTTAAAAAGAAAGAGAGAGGTTGGATCTCTTATGAAAATTCGGCAGCCAAAAGCCACTCAAAACTTCAAAATGGATTGATGAGAGAAAATAGGGTCTCTCATAATATGAAAATAAAAAGTACAGTAATAGTAATATAAAAGAACATCCCTATCATAAGAAAGATGATCTTAAAAGGAATGACATAAAAGAGTGTACTTAAAAAGAAAGAGAGGAGTAGGATCCCTTACCTCAAGTCTGACTTGTCTTGTTCGTTTCTTTATATTCCTGAATAATAAACTTTGGTCAATTTATAATTTCTTAAGGAACTCCATTAAAGATTATTATTCAGTTCATATCACATATTATAATGTTATAATAATTTTTTAATAATGTTAGTTCTTATCAGATATTTTTGCCGATGTTTGGCACATGAGTAAAAAAATGAACTTGTTTGAAAATGATTGCCCATGTAGTTATAAGTAAATCATTTAAAGAATAGTATTAATGATTAAAATATCATATATATCCAGTACATATTTATTTTATACTATTCAATAACATTTGGAGATAAAAAATGGAAAGCACCATTCATGGAGACGGTATGCCGTACGTACGCATGAACGCTACTTTCATTTTTTTATCATATTAATGGAATTAAAAATAAATGAGAGAGAGAGATATATATATATATATTATAATTCCATTATAATATATATTTTATATATGTCACATATTTTCATTAATTTCATTCTTTATACATTCCATGTATTTCATTAACGAGTCACATCACCTGAGGGGGTGGTAGTCCACACTTCCTCATATGAAATTATCGCATTTGCACAACATGAAAAAAATAAAGGTATGTTTAAAATATAAAATACATAAGCATATAGTAAACATAAATACCATATATATCATATATAAAATATAGTTACATCATAATGGCCACCTTTAAAGGTGTAAAAATAATATTGAACAATCATCGTTTTGTGAGGCAGAAAATCGCCAACCACAGAAACAATATGTTCTTTAACCATTAGACGAAGGTGTGTGTAAGTGTAGCTCAAATAATTCACATAAAAACATCCTAGTATATTTAAGATACTGGTGTTGTTACATAATAAAAGAATAAAAAGATTTTAGGGGGTTGGAGAAGCAAAATAAAACATAAGAACACAAGAGAAAACACTACCTTTAAAACGGGTAACTCTCTTTGATTTAAGCTCAAAGGATTCCTTGGAAAGGATTCTGCCCAAAGTGATGCTTCAATTATGAAGATAGGGATGTGGATAGATTAAATGGGCAGGGGTTGGCCGAGCCAAAGTCTTTGGAAGTTTGGGAAGGGTGGTAGAGGTGGGGACCTTTTATAATAGGAGTAGAGGGGCACTCTTGGAAAGTTAAAAAATAATACTTTATTATAATATGATTTTCGGATTTTAAAGGTCCCAAATTTATATATTTATAGGATAAGATTATAAGAGTTATAAATACACCCATCCAATATGTTTTCGACAAGTTTAGGTCTTATATATTACATTATATTTTTATTTTATTTAAATCGTTAAATAATGAGGTAATTGCTGCATCATCATGGTGTCATAAATAATTTAATTTATTTAATGTATAAAAATCATAATAAAAATATAATGATTTATTAAATATTTTTATATTTATAATTACTATTTATAGTCAAAAATATGACTTGTATAACCCCATGTAATTTTTTTTAGTAAAACAACTCATGTTTGTGACATTTTTACTTTTACATTAAATAAAAGGCATTAATGTCATTATCTTACCCAAGTGGCTCCATGGGGTCCCAAAAATCGACCCATGGGTTGTCTTGATCGGCCATGACAGATCCAATAAGGGTAGGACATGTGTCTAGGTCATTTCATATTATTAAAATATTATTTTTACCATAAACTACACTAATTATCTCTAATCGCGATTAAAAACTTAAACGTTACTATTCACCAAAAAATTATTTTAATCCCATTGAACCAAATTTTACTTCCTAATGACAACCATGTATGTCGGATTTTTGAAATTCAAAAAACAGAGGTGGTAAAATTTCATTTAAATGAAAAATCAGTTTTTTAAGTACCACTTAGTGGTTTCACTATTCATCAAAAATTGATGTTTTTAAGAAAAATACCAAAACTTCACCCTAAGCTATATTTGATATCCCGAATTCATAAATTATGTATATTTTACAAAATTCAAAACATATAAGTTACATTAATTAATTTAATAATTAATTCCCGCTGTCAGAGCAAATAGTGTGTTTTTATGAAACAATAAGTATCAAAAGATTGACATTAGTTCAAGTCCAATTTCAAAGTGAAATTAATTCCAACGATGAATATTGGATTAAATGGTAAAAATATATTCTAATTGAACTTTAAAACCAATTCAAAAGATAATCTAATCATATAAATAAATTATATTAAAAAAAGTTTTGAATTAAAATACAACATTTTTCACTATTCATTAAAAAAATGAATTTTATCGGAAAAATACCTAAAATTTACACAAAGTAAATTTTGATGTCCCGATTCTAAAGAAGAATTTTATTTTGTCAAATATAACACATAAAATTTTCATAAAGTGTATTTAAAAGAGGTTCGCCATTAAAAGGCGGTTAATCGACCTTTTAAAGAATATTAGAATGTTTATGCTTAAAATTGGATTCATTCGCATTTTTAATCCTCTAACATTTATTATAAAGAGTAAAAATATTTGACAAAAATATATAATCATTTTTTAGTTAGTTCTTTTCATTCCCACTATTACAACGGCTAGGCGTTAACTACCATTTAAAATAATATTATTTTATTATTAGAGTGCAACATAAGATTCCCAAGAAACTCGTTGTTGCGTATTTGGTACGCCATCGAGCATAGTGTCCCCTTTAAAGTAATATTAATATTTTATTCACAAATATGGATAAATGTGAAAATGTCATATTCTTTATTTATCTGGGGTGTTACATAGAGAGCATCAGGTTTTGGGGTTTCTAGTGAGATATTCCTACTTAGGCGATTTTGCTCGACCGTGAGGCAGGTCAGAGGGTGAAGGACCACGATGAGGAGTTTTTTTTTCACCGAAGCATCTATAGCTACGAAAAGATCATCTACAGCGAGGCTGTGCTCCTCATCCTTGAACCTGGAGGATGATAAATCCTGTTCTTGGTGCATGATAATGGATCAGGGAACCTGGAGGTTACAGAAGAGTTGTCTCAACCTGGTCTTTGTCCTACTAGAGTTAATGCCGAGTGCAGATTGATGGAGATGGGTCAGGATGTGCGATCCTAGATAATGAAGATCAGCCTGGAGTATTTGTCTGTGGCTTGTTGCAGCAAAAAGGTATTATCTAAGGTGAGATCATCCCCTAGTAAGTGGGGTCTCGAATTGTTTTACTCACATTTAAATTCTCTATAGATACTGCTTCGTTGTGTTATTGTCCTTAAAATTTCATATTCTCCAATTTCTTGCATAGTGAAAAACCCATGACTATTCTACCCCATGCACGTATACCTATGGTTGAATCACATAAATCCTCGGTGTCCCTTTTTACTAATTTACTTTTCCACATTTAATTTTACATATAAAATGTTGAACATTCATTGCTTCTTGAAGATTAATTCAAATTCAAATTTTGAATTTATCTTGTTAATTAGAAGTTTTTGGGTTTTGTGTTGGATCAGTTTCATGGTTAATACTTTGTTATTCATGCTTGATGTCTTGATTCTAGATTTTTATCTTAATCTATAATTTATTTCCTATGTCTCGTTTCTATTTAATGAGAATTACATTGCAATATTTAAATGCTGAAATTTCCACTGCCAGCGTGTATTGTTCACTGTTGTTGAATTCATTTGAATATGTTCATTTTATGTTTTGATTTCAATGCAAACTTTCTAGTCTATCTTTATAAGTTTTCATGTATTAAACATTTAATAAACATAATTTTCATGTTTCGGATTTTAACAAACCAAAACACACAATAAATCCAGCTTATTTTGTGGGGAATACCTCTTGCGCAGGGGATCTCCCCATAAAAATGTAGTATCAGAGCTTAATTGGGTTTAAGTTTTGATTTGTTGAAAATTGAAATCTTTTTTTCATTGATTTCAAATGTTTTTCTAGCGGCCGTTACCTATTGTAGCATGCTTTGATTGTTTTTTTTCAACCACGTCGTTAGCTCTCTTAGTTTGTAATTTCATTCTATTGTTGATAGTTTGTTTCCTCATTGTTTCGCTGTTTTCTTTTCCTGTCTGAACCTCAAAAATGCCTCTTGGTATATTTTACTTATGTGTGTCTATGGTTTCTAGGAAGGAATTGGTTCTGTGTGAGGTTTTCCTATGTTTGAGAGCTGATTAATTGTAAGGGTTTGGCAGGTTATTATGTTTATAGTGTCTGCCTTTTTCCTAGAAGATGAGATTATGTTAGATCTGTTGTGTTATTCTGTATCCTTTAGGACTGTTTGCTCTAGGTATGGTCCTATTACGAGTTCGGTGTTTAGGTTTGGGTAACTTGTGGGTGTAGTGTCTCTTGAATGATCACCAAGCTTCTTTGATTACCGTTAGACACTGTTTAGTGGCTATGTTTGGTTTCCCAGGAACCGTGTACCGTTAGTAAGTATAGAATAGGATGGGTGGCCCCTTAGTGGCTTGTTTTACCCTAGTTTCTAGCAGGCCCCCAGCCTTTATTATCGCATCTTAGAGTTGTCCTAGGATGTTGGGACTGCTTTCATGTGTCCTTGTAGTTTCCTTTTTCTGTGAGGATTTATCCGTTTGGATTTTTTTTAGGCGGTCGTCTCCTATAATAAAGATTCTGAATCCATCTATTGAGGATCTTATGGTTCCTTGCATGGAGAGTCTTCCTCTTAGTGTTTTTAAGTGGCGTGTCTTGGTCTTAAAGTTGACGGTGCTCGGTGATTTGGTCCTATATGCCTTTTTGGGTTCAGGTTGAGACCTCTTTGGGTTGTTTCCTTTACTATACATGCTTCCCCTCTCTGCATTGCTACTGTTTCTTCATATAACCTTAGTAGAGTGAGCTAGTAATTATCTCTTGGTTTGTTCCTCTGGTGTGTCCTACTTTTGGCCTGGTTTCTCTAGGTTGTGACCTGTTACGAGTGGTGATTGGACTTGGGCAGTGTTTAGAGTGACAATGTCATGTGAATAGGCTCAGTGATGACCAAAATTCATGGAAGTTCTATCAGGATCTATTTAGCGATATTATGATGTTCATAGATATCGTTAGGAAGCTAGATTGAGAAGTGTTTTCTAGGTCGGTAGCATGATGCCCTTGAATCATTGGTGTTCTTGTGGGTCTAGAATTTTCCCTTAGGACTCTTGGGACTACATGAGATTTGAAGTGGTACCTGGTTTTGAGGAACCTCTCTTGTTTTCTTAGTTCTAGGAAACGTCTTTTCCTTGGGTGAAGAGTTCTCTAGGTCTGTCTTAGATTCGGGTTGAGTGAGTAATTTTCTTTTTTTGAGATTTGTGTCTTTTGTTGCTCTCTCTTTATGTTGTTTTTCATGACTGCACTATTTTGTACTGTGTTACATTCTATTTGAATTTCCTAATATTTTTTGTTTCTTGCCACATTTGGTGTGAGGATGGTACTGCTCTATTTTGTTGGGGTTTTGTAGATACTGGTGAGCAGTTTCAGTGGACCTACTATAGCATATGATTTGCTGGTCCGAGTTCCTCCTTGGAATCATCTCAAAGGGTGACTCAAGTAAGTGTAGGTATCTACTCTATTTATTTTTAGAGCCTTTTCTTGAGAGCATTTTTAGCATTTGTTTAGATATCATTCAATTTGGGCACCATGTGTCACTGTGATACATGTTGGGGGGGGGGGGGGTCTGTTTGGGTCATACCCTATAGGTTTTTTCCTGTTTAGGATTTTCCCAAGTTGATGATGTTAGGTGGTGCATAATCATCATGTGGTTTATGTTTAATTTGAAATTTTGGGAGTGTGATGGTGTTTCAAACTAAATTTTTTCATGCATTTTAATTTACAAGGTGTAGAATTATGAATTTTATTTTCACGTCATTTTTTTGTTAATTAAAATTCCCTTTTAATATGAGAGTTTTTTTTTCTGCTGGTTTGTTACGCAGTTTTATTTTGTTGGAACCACCCTAACATCATCCATTGTACACATGTCCATGCCTACCTTGGTTTGTCCCCCCTCCATCATTTTTTGCAGCACTGCTCCATCGTAGGTGTGAAGCTCCACATGGCCTCAAGAGAGAGAGCTCAGCCTCTAAGATTGGGAGTGATGTGATGTCATTTCCCTCTCCGACGTTCCTTCTTCACTGAGAAGAAGATAAATAATAGATTGAAAATCCTCTACCAAGAAGCTGAATCAGGAGAGAGGCTTCAGATCTTGGTTGTTGAGGAAGCCATTGAAGCCATGAATCATTGAATATAGCCCCAAGCCCTTTCCAGTTCTATTGAAACCAGGTGTACGACCTTCATGAATAGAGTTCAAATTTGGTTATTCCAGTTTAGCTCTCTTGTTTTGATCGATAGAGAAGAGAAGGGAAAGCTATAGGGGAGCAGTGACATCGAAAGTGCTAGGGTCTCTCCAAACTTGAACAACATTAGTGCACACGGATGGATGCTCTGACCCTGGATAGAAAAATCAAATCTAGATCAAAGAGATCCTGAGTAGCGGCGATGGACCTAGAGGGAATCATATTTTGGGATATTTGGAGAGAGATTCCTGCTTCGAAGATTTTGTTCGGCTGTGAGGCGGGTTGGAGGGAGAAGAACCATGAAGAGGGGTTTTCTTGTTTGTCGGAGAGACTACAGTAGCAAAAATACCATCTACAGAGAGGGTACGCTTCTCGTTATTAAACCTAGAGGATGATAAATCCTGTTCTTGGTGCATGATAATGGAGTAGCGAACCTGAAGGTAGTGTAAGAGTTCTCGCAGCCTTGTCTTTGTCCTACTAGAGTTAAAGATGAGGGCAGATTGATGGAGATGGGTCAGGACGTGTGATCCTGGACAACGACGATGGGCCTGGAGTGTTTTTCTATGGAATTTTCCACACAAAGGCATCATATGAAGTGAATTCGACCGCTGCTAAGAGGTTATATACTTGTTTTACTTGCATTTAAATTCTTTTTAGATGTGTCTTTGTTGTGTTGTTGTCATTTACATATCTTGTAATCCATTTTCTTTCATAGTGACCAACCTATGATGATTTTTCCCTGTGCACGTAGGCCTATGGCTTAAGCACGTAAATCCTTGGTGTTAGTGCATTAATTTTCCACATTTAATTCGACCTATAAAATTATGAACATTTATTAAACCTTGAATATTAATTCAAATAATAATTTTGAATTTTTCCAGTTAATTAGAAGTTGTTTGGGATTTGTGTTAGATCCGTTTCGTAGCTACGGATTTGTTATTCCTACTTGACATCTTGATTCTAGATTTGTATGTTAATCTAGAATTGTTTTACTCTATATCATTTTTGTTTAATGAGAATTTCATTGCAGGCTTTAAATGTTGTAATTTCCACTGCCAGCGTGTTGTGTTCACTACTTCTGAATTCATTTGAATATGTTCATTTGATATTTTCATTGCAATGCGAACTTTCTTCTTTATATTTATCAGTTTGCATGTATTAAATAGTTAATAATTTTTTTTACGTTTCTAATTGTAACGAACTAAAACAACCAATAGATCCAGGCTATTTCATGAGGACTACCTATCACATAGGGGCGCTCCCCGCAACAAAAGAAGAAAAAGGGAAAGGTAAAGAAGGGAAAATTCCAAGGCATTACGGAGAAAAATTAAGGGTCCCTTATAAGGAGCTAAAGCCTTTCACAATGAAGATATTCTACTAGAATTGTCAAGGGATTGTTAATAATCCCATAGCCAAATCCCTTAGACACTACCTTTTGGCCTACAAGCCCTCTTTGATAGGAATGACAAATCCAAAAATGAACTTTGGCACTTGGAGAGCATTCAACTGGAATTCAATTAGGTACAGTTTTGTGTCTCAAGACATGAGCGACAATAATGTTGACCATATATCGGTTCTTAACTATCAGAGTATTCAAATTTCCTCCCGCACAATGAAATAAGAGTGGATATTTTTGTGTTGATCAAACATTCAACTTTGAGGTCTTCTTTGTTTATGACTACACATCTTATATTGCAACGAGGTATATTTGGAGGGAGATTCTGATATTTTCTAATAATGCCAATCCCAGATGGATGATAACGGTTGAATTTAATAATATCCTCAGACCTGAATAGAAAATTGGATGGAATTTCAATCATGTGGATGCTACTGAATTTTCCTATTTTATTTATCATTTTCACCTCTCTGAGGTTCCGATTGCAGGTTCCACTTTTACCTAGAGTAGGTAAACCTTGAATAGAAGTAATTCAAGTAAACTTGATATATGTTTTATTCATATTGATGATGAGAGATCAAACTTTTCCATTTATGGGAGCAGTCTACCAAAGCATCATTCAGATCCCAACCCTATCTTGATGGACTTGTGCCCTAACATGACTCGGTCTGCACCTCTTCCTTTTCATTTTAACAATGGATGGGTTGTGATTCTTGGATTTAGGGAAGTTAGTATGGAGTCTTGGAATATTAACATTAATGGAATCCCATTGAATGTCTTTTCCAAAAAACTAAAAAATGCGAAATGATTTTTGAAGGAGTGGATCAAAAGGACATTTTATGATCTTGACCTTGATATTACGGTTGCTGAGGAGAATCTTTCTTGCTATTAGTTAAGGAATCCGCACCTGAAAACCCCTTCAAGAGAAGAGATTAAATATGTTTCAAGGCTGTATGATCTACTTATTGTTAGTCAGAGACTTGATAGTAATAACCTACACGTTAAATGGTTGGCAGACGGAGACCGAAAAAAAAAATTATTTCACAGGTTACATCAGGAGAAAAGGAACAGGGTTGGAATAAAGGCCATTAATATTGAGGGACGTTGATACACATCTAAGAGAGAAATTTAAAATTTAATTGTGGATTATTTTACTAGTATTTACTCTGGTGGTGGACTGGACAACAATAATAAGATGGTCAATAATATATCTCCTTGAATTGATGAGTATTAGAATGAGGCCATTAAAAAGTCTCCCATTGAGGGAGGAAATTATGAAGGCCCTCTTCTCTCTTAACATTGAATGTGTGGCTGGTCCTGATGGATTTTTAAACAAGTTGTTTATGTTTTATTAGGACTTCCTTTAGGATGATTTGGTTAATGCAGTGAAGGATTTTTCCACTCTTGCTCACATTCCCTATGGGATAATTCAAATTTCATTACATTGATTCCAAAGAAAGAAAATGTTATTGATATCAAGGACTTTAGACTGGTGGCTATTTGGTATACCATTCCTAATGTCATTAGAAAAATTATGATGAACATATTGGGAGGCCTCATCAATGAACATATCTCATTGAATCAATTCAGTTTTGTACCTGGATGATCCATTCAGAATTCTCTCTTCACAGCTCTGAAGAGTATCTATTTAATGAAGAATAAATCCAAGCATGGGAACTTTTCCCTCAAAATTGACATCTCTAAGTCCTTTGATACTTTGAAGTGGATCTTCTGATTTGATGTTCTGAGAATGTTTTGATTTTCTAATTATTTTTAAACCTTGTGACTTCCATCCTTGGTTCTTCAAGGCTGTCCATTTTAATTAATGGATTTCCTAGAGGCTACTTCCAATGTACTAGAGGGGTCTGTCAAGGGGATCCTCTTTTCAGGATTCTCTTTTCCATTTCTAATGAGTATATGAGAAGATGATTTTATGACCTATTCAAGATTAGTATTTACAAATTGATTAAAGATGATAGGGACAACCTCATTCTTTCCCACCTTTTATACACTGATGACATCCTTATTTTTGGGAAAGCATCAAGGGAAGCCATACTAAAATCAAATCATTTTTTCATCCTTATGAAGGAGTGGTTGGTCAATAGATAAGATGGAATCACTCCTTTATTGTTTTTGCGAATGGATTAACTGTTGGAAAGTAGAATAGAGTCATCAGGAATCTTGGTGTTCAGAAGGGCTCTCTACCCTTTGTTTATCTTGGTGTTCCTTTGTTCCATGGAAAGTTCCACAGGAAATATCTTGAGGATATATGTCTTGGGATTTAAAATCAGCGGACAAGATGGAATGAGAAAGCGACGTATCAAGCTAGAAGGGTCTGCCTCATTAATTCAGTGATTACATCAAATTTTGTGTACTCTTTTGTGATTTATAGATGGCCAAGATGTATTCTTAGTGATATCAAGAAAATGATGTGAAATTTCATATGGACGGGATCTGTGAGTGAAATAAAGTTGATAACAGTTTCTTGGAAGGACTGCATCCAATCCATTGAGAATGGAGGCCTTGGTGTAAAGACTTAAGGTATTTTAGTGATGCTCTTATTAATAAATTCACATGGAACCTTCTCACTTCCAATGACTCTTCTTTTTATTTTTTATCTTGTCAGTTCAGGATGAAGCTTCTTAATTGGTATCATCATTATCTTTTCTCCTCTGTTTTTCCTGCTCTCAGGTACTCCTACCCTGACATTATGCATAATTCCAAATGGTAAGTTACTAGTCAATAAAATCTTAACTACTGGAAATCTCCATGGTTGGAATCCCCTCTTTGAAATGGAAATGTCCCTCCCAACATGTCTGAAATGACGATAACAAAATTTATGAATCAACATCAAACTATGATAAACATTATAACGCTTCATGATCATCATGAAATTCAAATTTATTCTTTCATGGATTGTGATACCCTGATATGGAAGACAAGTATACATGGGTAGTACAACATGAGGGATTTTTATAATTTTCAATTTGATGACCACACTTAGACACCTTCATGGATCTTCAACATTAAGGTGTCCTTTATTCCTCTTTAAGGTTCTCATACTATGGAAAATATAGAAGAATAATCTACCTACTCATGATAATTTAATTAATTATTTCCTAGTTATTGTATTATAATTTCACATTTCTCATGGGATTATGAGACTATAAAACTTGTTTTCCTCCACAGCAACTTTGCGCAACAATTTTTATGTTATTTTTTATCAATTTTTTACTCTTGTTTGAATAGATACAGGTCTATTGAAGAGCCAATGATGCACTTTGTAAGAAGATATTGGAGTGCATAGTTGCATAATATTTTATCAGTAGTTTTTGTTGCTATTTTTCACATGATATGGACTGCCAAAAACACAGGTATGGAATATTAGAAACACGATTTTCTGCATGTTGTGGCCTTGAAGGTTCACCGGGGAATCCATGCTACTGTAGCACTCCACGTTGGTTATATGGATTATCAAGTAGATTATCTCTCCTCCCTTAATCTTCTTGAAGTCCCAAGTAGGGCACACAAACCAATTATAGTTAAAATCGTCTGTTGGATACCTCTTGACTGGGCATGTGTTAAAGTCAATGTAGATGAGGCTACACTTAGAGTGTCAGGATTATCAGGACATGGTGGTGTTTTTCTCATATACCTCAGGTTTTGAAAAAGAGTTTTTCATATATTTGGGCAAGGGACTACCTATGAAGCTGAATTATGGGCTATTAATTTTTGCGGTGAAGCTTGTTGTCTACCAGAATTGGAATTTTATATGGGTTGAATTTGATTCTATCTTGCCGTCAATGCACTCAAATCGCAATCTAGGAATGTACCATTAAGGGTTTTGCCTCATTGGATTGGATGTCTCAACCAGATAAGGTGCCTTAATATTGTGGTGACCCATGTTTACAGGGAGGCCAAATGAGTTACTGATTCTTTTTCAAAGAGATCTATCCTGGAGATGAGTACCATGTGGTCTTTCAAGATACTTGACCACTGTGCATAGTTGGTGGAGGATGACATGAGAGGAGTGGTTCACTATCGTCTTTGTAAAAATTCTTTTTAATTCCTCTCATGTACTTTTATTGTTATTTATTAATTTATAGGTCCATCATGTCTGGCTCTAGGATCTTCGAGTTAATATTAGATAAACAATCCCCAAAAAACCCCGCAAGGTAAAACCCAACCTTCAATACACACACCCCATAGATTAATCCGTTGATCTATTAGCCCACATTCATCATAGGGATAAATAATGGGGAAGGAAAACATATTAAAACTGACACCCTACCTCGAGCTTGGATTAGTTAACATCAAGGTTCGATTGTCATTAGCGATCCCTTGTGAGTTGTCATGATCCATCAACTCGTTGATCCTAGATCATCATATCATTGTCATCCATCATTTTACAATAAGTTTAAATCACCAAGGCTCTTATATAGTTCTCACATTGAAGGATCATTGATCTAATCATGTATCCCTACTAATTGTTAATGAATAAAGATGTGTTTCTGTGTTAAATGTGTTTTAGTGATGCATGCGTTTTAGCATTACTAGTGTAGCATTGCAGCATTGCCATGATGTTTCAATCATGAAAGAGAACGGGCTACCCCATCACTGTGTCACAGAATCTACATGCTACAAAAAATAAAAAAATAAAAATAAAAATTCTACAAGTTTATTTTATTCTTCTTTAAAACTTCCAAAAATTAACTTTTATAATCAACCGGTGTTGATCGATGTTAGGACCCTTATAAGTAAAACAACACATTAAGAACTCAACGGTGGTCTCAGATTTCTAATCCAAATCACCATTAATGATTCATTAATATTTTAAAATAAAATAATTTTATTTAATAATTTTATTTACAATTACATGCTTTTCAAGATTTCTCACTGGAGACTTGTGTCGACTAAAGTTAAGTTGCGCCTAGGGTAAAACCGTTATCCCGAATACAATGGTTCCCTCAAATTTCCGATCCAGGTACCTATTTAAGATTTATTCCACTTTTTTAGGAAAACCAGCCATGTACGATATTAAAAATTTTACATTTTTCATCAAACCATTCCAAGCACATCGAGCCTCAAAATCACATGCCATCTCAGTGTCTTGTCTCATAATTTTCCAAGAAATATTCTAAAGAAAAACCAGAAAAATCTAAGTCATTTCATTCTCCCCACCTTAATTATTTACGTCCCTAAAATCCAAATCAAGGGATACCCAAATAGATGAGGGTACAATCATGAACCTGATCTCCCCATCTCCCATGTGGCCATCTAGAGATCCTCATTCAGCCACCAGGAAGACACTAACGGAATCGACTACCCATAGAGGTTCCACTCCCACCGATCCTCTTTTTCCATGACCAGGATGCAAAGAGAGCATCCCGATTAGAAAATATCATCTATGGGATTCCATGGAGTGGAGATATCTCCTACACATAGTGCCATCCCAATCTCTCTACTAAACTCTACTCTTGAAAATATAAGAAGTGTTCAACTTGGTGAATCGGTCAACGATCACCCAGATGATATTGTGTCACCTGGATGTATGTGATAAACATATCATGATTTCCATCAATATCCTTTCTCACACCTTTCATGGAACCCTAAGGAAGAAAGGAAAAACCCCATCCAAGCATGGAGGATCGACTTGGTGTGTTGAAAAACCAAGAAACTGGTTCAAACAAGTGCTTCTCTTTTATATCAATAGGTAAACCCAGGTTGAACCTGTTCTGTCATCCCCAGTGTCTGCCTTGACACCCACATGCAAATCCTAATGAATCTAGCCACTCTAGGAATCCACTACTACTATTGTGCATCCTCTGAAAGGAATAAAATGCTCCCCACAATTCAAATATCCATCAGGGGCATTCCCTATGGGCAATTGAGCACATAAAGCCTCACTATCAGTATCACTGAGTCATGCCTCCATGACTCACTATATGATTGGAGGGTTAAGAACCATCAACTGGAGGTAAGACGTATCATATCTATCCACAAAGGATAACTTTAACAAGTCCAACTACTCTATTGCCTCATTCACCAGCTATAAACTCGATCTTTGGCTAAGAGCATCTGCCACCACGTTCCCCTTCCAAGGAGTATAAATTATCTTGATGTCATAGTCATAGATGAAATCTAGCCAACTCTGCCATCGTAGGTTCATAACCTTCTGAGAGAAGATATACTTGAGACTCTAATGGTCTGAGTAGACGATAAACCACCCACCCATCAGGTAGTTTCGCCACATCTTCAATGTGAAGACTATCATTTCCATGTCATGATCATGGGTCACATAGTTCTGCTCATGTGGTCTCAACTGAAGAAAATCATAGGAAATCACCGCTTGCATCTAAATTAAGACACAACCAAGTCTAGTACATGATTCAACACAAAACACTATATACTTGACTCCATCCTCTAGAAAACTCAAGATCAGGATGCTCGTCAAACTCTATCTTAAATGCTGAAAAGCCTGCGAGCACCTTTCTATCCACGAGAAAGGCTGCCCCATTTAACTGATCGAAGTGTTCAGTGACCCTATGGTAGTGGATACTCATTCTCTACAGTCACTTTGTTATAGTGATGGTAATCCCCACATAACCTCAAACATTGGGTCTTACTAAGCCCTTTCTCTACAAGTCCTCCACCAGCACCCTCAACTCGTGATTCTATAAAAAATCTATTCGATATACTGATGTTGATATCGATTCCATCTTGGGGTGCATAACAATGCATAATTCTATCTCTCTATTGGGAGCTAAACATGGAAACATATCCTAGAAAGACATCCTCATACTACACCATGATTGTTGGGAACTGAAAACTCATAACATCCACTACCCCGAGGGTAATGCTAGCCGACTCAAGAGTGATCGGTTGCACCCACCTATGCATGAGTTTATCCAACTGACTGGGTTTCCTTTTTCAATAACTCAGGAAAACCCCATTCCATCGTATAAAACATACCGTACCCTTTTTCCTAAAATAATCAATATGGGCATAGACTATCGATAACCAATTCATAACATGAATGGTGTCGTAAGGCCTCAACGTTTCCCCCAAGTGGTTCCGACTGAAATAATCACCTCAAGGGTCATATCACACTATCAGAATAAGTGTGATTATCGAGTATCCTTCCATATGTATCTCTAGATGTAAGGGTCCAGTCAACAGTTTAACTAGAAACGATATGTCTTGAAAATGATTTGTGATAAAAAGGAATGATTAGCACATGTGTCTATTAATATGACAACTAAGAGTAGACACAAACTGTACCTTGAATTATTCCTGGAGCCCTTGGGTCATATTCCTTGATATCATGTAGTTTCCCCTTTCTCTATCCTCTAGATCCCTAAGCTTGGTGTAGACCACATGGGTTGAGGTAGTGGTGACATGTCGAAATGTATACCACCTCCTACTTCTCTCCCAGATCCTTTTCCATTTCTTCCGCCCTATAGATCCATATGTTATTGTCACTATCTCTACCTTAGTGGACCATCCATCATTTTCTTTTCAGCAACACGACAGGTTGGAAAATCTTTAGTAAGATGTCTTCTTCCGGAATTATAGATTCTCTTGGGAATGAATAACCAATAGCTTTTGTGGTGAGATCCCTTCTATGAGAAAGGTTCTCAAACTCTATTCATGGAAGAGTCACCTCATTATATGATCGGGTAATATAAACCCCACCATCACCCTTTAGATCCATGTATAAGGATCACCTATAGGATCACCATCTGATCTAATGGTGTCCTGACTGGATGGAAAACTTGGTCACCAGCTCAAGCCAGTCCTGTAACACCCCAAGAATTCATAATGTGTTATTTCTTCAAAATAATTCAATAACTTGCACTACATGCAACACCGAGTTCAATCACACCATGATTTACAAAAAAAAATCCATTCAAAAGTGGTTATTAATAGTATTATCTAAATTTTAAACTTTATATAATCCTTATAATTTTAGAATCCATATTATGAGTTTCTTAGATATAATGCAAGAACAAATTCATTTTCAGTATTTCACTTTTATCAACTTTTAATAGTGAACCCTTTTTAAATACAATATTTTAAACTTTTTTACTAAATGGGGACATCAAAAATTTAAAATGAAACATCCCAAGCTTCCACGGTACGCTTTCTTTGAATAATACAGTAGCGTGTGTTGTACACAACCTTGAGTTTTAACACACACCACAACCAATCAAACTAGCCGTTATGAATAGTAATACATACTTTTCGAAATTATATATATTTTATATTTTAAAATGGACTTCATTTCTAGATTCAGAATATCGAATTTAGCCTAAGGTGAAATTTTGGTACTTTTCGGATAACATTCATATTTTGATGAATAGTGAAAATTACTAAATTTTAATTAAAAACAACTTTTTTAATCAAAATAATTAATATTGATAAATTATGAATTTGAGTGGTTTTAAAGTATATTTAGAATATATTTTTACCTTTTAATATAATGTTGGTCATTGGAAATAATTTTACAATTAAACCGAACATAAACAAGTGTCAATCTTTTGATAGTTATTATCTCTTAAAAACACGCTTTTTGTTTTGACAGCGGGAATTAATTTTAAATTAATTTCTGCCACTTCTGTGTTTTGAATTTAGGAAAATGGATTCCATATTTGGAATCAGGATGTTCAAATTGTGTAAATAGGTAGCTTTTTTTTAGACATTTTGAATAATTACTGCGGTAAATATTTTATTTACCATGGTTAAGGGTAAATCCGATAAGTAAGGGTTAAAAAATAATATTATAATAATACTAAATTACCCTAAAACGTGTCTTGACCCAATGGGTTGATACATGGTTGACCATGCGAATCTTTGGGTCGATTTTGGGACCCCATGGATCCACTTGTAAGTGATAATGACACTTTATTTTAATTAAGTTATAATGAATACAAAAATGACACAAGCATATATCTTTTAGCAAAACAATTGTTACATAGGGTTATATATGTTTGATTTTCGATTATAAATATTCATTAGAAAGATAAAAATATTTACTACATAATGATATTTTATTTATAATTTTTAGACATTAAATAAGTTTTTTTATTTATGACATAATGATGATGCCGTAATTACTATAATAGTGAAAAATTAAAATAATTGATATTATAAATACCCAAATAAATATAATATGAAACTTTTAATGAATTAAACTAATTTTCTAGGATAATATGATATATTAGGATTGAGTTAATTGACGTTTTTCGAAGTAATCAATCTGTTATGAGTTTCACAAAAATCAACAATTGAATAGTGTCAAAATTGACATAAAAGAGTTCTTAAAAAAATATTATATTATTAATTGATATTAAATTCCTAAAAATATAAGGTTCGTCCAAGAGACTTATATCATGATAGGTTAATAATTAATGGACCACTTGGGGGTCTCTTGGATGTATATAGTAAGTTTATTAACCATATTATATAAAAATACAAAGAGACATTGTAAAAGTGAAACTAATTAACTTAGAGTTAATACTTAAAGATAAGGTTAATATAAGTACACAAACCTGTCTAAATTCTATTGGTTGAGTTGTTTTTGACCCATCCACACCTTAACCTTTGAATAGTCAACTTTGGAGCCATTAAAAACCGAATATGAATTTATTATAAATTAATATTTCTATCTTTTCCAAAGGTGCCCCTCACCCCTCTTATAAAAGGGCACTCCACCTTCCCATTTCTTTACACCATAAAAGCCTTTTGGTTCGGCCAAAATCTGCCCAACTACTCTCCCAACATCCCTCACTACAACCTAGGGGCCTTAGTTTGATCATAAAGCCAACCTAACGAGCCCTTTTGATCAAATAAAAAGGAAGAACCCGAAGAAGAGGTAATGATTTCACCACCCTTTTCCAAGTTCATTTCTTCTTCCACTTCTTCTTCCTTTGTTGTTACCATTATAAAATAATAACTCCAGTATCATATATATTCTATGATTTTATTATAAATATGGTACAACCATATTCAGTATTCTATCCACCCTATTAATGACATGTCACCATACGTGCGTACGTACGGCTTACCGTCTCCACATCGTGGTGTAATTGTTATTCAATATATTATTATTTGGATGGGTATAATAATGATATGTAACTCATGTAAATAATAAATATAAAATGTTAATGATTCTGTATATATGATATAACAACCATTTATATATTATTTTAATAACAAAAGAATGATATTGTCGCTCGTGCGTACGTACGGACTACCGTCTCCACGAACGCGATAAGATTCATCTCCATCGTATCCATTAAAGTATAATTATCATTTGATGATTTAAAAATGATGTTTAAGGACTTGATATCTTTCTGAATATGTATAATATACAACCTATCCATTACAAACATGTCTTACGTAACAAAACATATAAAAGAAAACGAGTAAGTTAACACCCGAAACGACGATAATTCTAAGATATTATTAACAAAGCAATTTTAAAAGATCATATATGATATCATATTAATGTATATGATTATTGAATAATTTAATAACAATTATTTCACCATTATACAGGAGGTTAACCTACCCCAACCAAGAAAAGTACAAGGTAAGGGTTATTTCACAATCTCTTCATTATCCGAGGTTGTTTATATGTAATAATCTACTGGGATCTCTTTATCATCCACATCCATGTTTCTTAAAAAATGTATTTCAAAACATTTTTACTATTTACTAGAATATGAGTTAAAGTCATTTATACCCTTTTTGACTTTTATAAGTGGTTTATAAAGGAATCTTTCCATCATTTTCAAAACAAGGTCTTTTTTAACCTTTTCGACAGAATTAAGGTAAGAATGTTTTTTTAACATATACGGCGAGTGCGGTTATTTTCTGCCGTGATAAAATCTTCAAAGATTTCCTTACAATATTATGAGAATATTTTCATGAAAATGTTTTATTTTATATGTCTCTTAAATGATTTCAAAAATAGAAAGAGATATTTCTCTAAAAAGAGTTTTGATTTCATCTATGTCAACGTCCTTTGATGGATTTTAAGATTATTTGAAGTTGATTTATTATGATACAAAACTTCTATATTGTATTGAAGGTTTTGTGATATGTTTGACTGTGGATGTGCTATTTTTTTATACCATTCCTATTTTATGGTGAAAGTATTGACATTTCGTATGCTAGTTTTAATACGAATGTTTATGTTATGTTTAAACCTTTTCATATGGGAATGCATTGGACTTAATAAGTGACGGGTGGAGCCCGCTATAGATCCTCGATGAATCGGTAGGTCTCATGAGACAAACTAGTGTCTTGGAACAAGGCCTTGACAAAATCTTATTTGTAGTCTTGGCACGAGGCCTTGACTATGTGGTTATGATAGTCTGGCATTATGCATTCCAACATTATGAAAGTGGTTATTGATTTTTGCATGTGATTATTCGATTAGTAGAATATCCATGTGAATAAGTAAATGGCATTATGTCATTTTATTTATGCCATACCATTTTGAAAGTTCATGTTTGAAAGGCTTTTGTTTTAGTTATACATTGCCTTAAATGTTTATTCTTATTTATGAAAGTTTCTGCTATATTGTTATCCTTACTGGGCATTTGAGCTCACCCCTTTTCTATGTTTTATTTTTCCCAGGAAGTGAAGAAGTAAATTATGAATGACCTGCAGGGATATTTTGTGGGGATATGAGTGTGGATTATGGAGAAATTATGTTGTTGTAGTAGTTTTTCATTTTATGATGTAATGTAAAACTTATGAATATATCTAGTGTTTCCAAGGCTACTAAACCAATCGGTCTTTAGAGATTTGATATTTCTTGTGATCATGCCAATGTTACGTAATTAATGCACCGACTCTGGGTAACTGGGGTCGGGGCATTACAGTTGGTATCCGAGGAAGTTTAGTACAAACCTTTGAAGCTAGATTTAGATAAACTCTGATTAGAGCACGTAGACCTATGATGAACTTTGAGGATTAGTATAGAAGAACTTCCTAGAATTTTGGTATTGTAGATATTTTGTGAGTTTTCCGAGCAATACATCCCTGTCTGGATATGAGCAGGTAGAGGCGGCTCTGGCACAGATGTACCTAGGGGTAAAACCCGAAAACACCGCTTTGAGTTAGACTCGAACGGGAACTGGTGCACGACAACGGGCCTTGCTGCACTCTTGGTTACGACACTCCCGGGGGATATGCTTAGGATAACTCTCATTTTCTTTACAAATCATTTTGAAGGGATTATGAGTATATACTTCCTCAAAGAAAAAATTCTTATGATTATGGATTATATCCATAAATAGTCCAATTTATGTTGAGTGTTTTATAAGTATGGGATTATGTATTTTGATTCATAAAATGATCTAGTGTATTCCATTGTTTAGAAATGGCGCCCAGTAGAAGGAATGAGAACTCCAGAAATGCACATGATCCAAAGAGAAGGAAGGATCATATCTTTCATGGTCTTAAGCTAGAATTTATAAGAGAAATAGTCTCCCATGTATTATCATCATATGAAGAAATAATATCATGTGTTGATAAGATAAGTAAAGAGTTTACTGAGTCTTATGGCTTTGAAGGGAAGCAAGAGATGAAAAGGATGGAAGAGAGAAATATGGATAAAGGGAAGAGGGAAAAGAAGAATTTTCCCATATGTGGTAACTGTGGAAAGAAACACCCTGGAACTTGCCTGAAAGGAATGTGAGTTTGTTATAAGTGTGGAGGAAAAGGGCACAAAGTACGTGACTGCAAGGGTAAGAAAATGGTTTCAAATGTACAATGCTTCATTTGCAAGGAGTTTGGACACTACGAGAACCTATGTCCCAGTCATCAGACTATGACGCAAATGATGCTATTGGATAATAATCAAGTTATGATACTACCACAGATGAAGAGGAATGATTAGAGTTCTTATGTTGATTATGTCAATTGAGTGTTGTATCAACAATGTACTTGTTATAATAGTTATGGAGTATATAAGGATTGTACTGCAGTACTATTTCATTAAGGACTTGATATTGTGTGGAAAAAAGAAAAGTGACTCAATAGCAGGTTAAATTTTTGGAAAATATATGGTTGAGTGAAAGATAAACCATAATATGGTTCTGATACCGAGGTAGTGACTTTAGAATAATACATGATTGATTTGGATAAATTATATTGGATATTCTTGACTACCTTGAAACCGATTAATGATTTGTATATTCCATCATTTTTGGGGTTTAAAACATTTTTTTTGATTGATGAAGTATATCTAGAATTCTATATGGAATAAGGGAGCATGAATGTAATCAATAAGGAATATGGTAATTCAGGATGTTTCAGTGTATTAGAAGAATACAAGATGAAGGTATTCATATGCTATTACGGGGTAAAAAGGATCTACATTATGTTTACCTTTCTTATAAATGTTGGACTGTGAGTTTGGATAGAAGTAATTTGGATAGTTCTAGTTTGTATTATTTTGGATTTCCATAAAAGGACAACCCGGAGGTCGGGCGGCAACCCTTCGCGTCTGGCAAGGCCGCAAGACTTGAACCCGCAACCGAAGGGTGACAAGGGTGTATCACCTACCACTATCCCACGAGATGTCCTGGATTAAATAAAGTAGTTTTTTAAAAGATCTGGTAGATGAATTATAAATTCGTTTATTTTGGAACTCTCTATGAATAGTATAAATAGAATTTTTTTTTACGAGTGAATGATGAGTTTTTGGTAGAAATTTATTAAGGGATAAAACTCTAATTTTAAAGTAAGTATATCTCCTTATTATCTTATCCAATCTCATAAATAAATTCCTCATCATTAAGAAAAGGAACTTAGGACAAAAATGTTGTCCTAGATGGTACCTTAAATCATCACTAATTTATGGCTTTGGGATTTTTGGCCTTTTCATAGCCATGTTCTCTACCACTCTCCATCAGATAATTGATGGTTATATTTTTCATCCATATCCATATTTTCCTACATGGAACCCTAGTATGTGTTATTTTCGGTAATCTTCATACTTTCCACTCTTTATTTAAAATAGAGGTCTCATTAATTCATTTTTCGATGTGGGATTTCAACTAAGATATTTTGAAACGTCAAAAATGTGTTATCCCAATAACCTATATTTTGTTGAACCGATGGTACTTCAAATCATCATAGATTGATGAGTTTAAGGACCTCAATTTTATACTTGTTTGTGATTGATGACCTCAATCACTACCTATAAATATTTACGTTTTCCCTCCAATTATATGTCTCTAATTGCCACCAATGTTCTCCTAATCGAGATCATAATTTGGTGGTGACCCTTTCATTTCTCTTTTCCTCATATTAAGACTAAATTTTAGTAACCCAATTTATGATGTGGGTTTTCCCACAAATATATTTTCTATTTTCAACCTTTTATTTTCAAAGAACAATTTCAAATTGCGAGGATGCGATTTATTGAAAGAGGGGAGAATGTAACACCCCAAGAATTCATAATGTGTTATTTCTTCAAAATAATTCAATAACATGCACTACACGCAACACCGAGTTCAATCACACCATGACTTACAAAAAAAAATCCATTCAAAAGAGGTTATGAATAGTATTATCTAAATTTTAAACTTTATATAATCCTTATAATTTTAGAATCCATATTATGAGTTTCTTAGATATAATGCAAGAACAAATTCATTTTCAGTGTTTCACTTTTATCAACTTTTAATAGTGAACCCTTTTTAAATACAATCTTTTAAACTTTTTGACTAAATGGGGACATCAAAAATTTAAAATGAAACATCACAAGCTTCCACGGTACGCTTTCTTTGAATAATACAGTAGCGTGTGTTGTACGCAACCTTGAGTTTTAACACACACCACAACCAATCAAACTAGCCGTTATGAATAGTAATACCTACTTTTCGAAATTATATATATCTTATATTTTAAAATGGACTTCATTTCTGGATTCAGAATATCAAATTTAGCTTAAGGTGAAATTTTGGTACTTTTCAGATAACTTTCATATTTTGATGAATAGTGAAAATTACTAAATTTTAATTAAAAACAACTTTTATTAATCAAAATAATTAATAGTGAAAAATTATGAATTTGAGTGGTTTTAAAGTATATTTAGAATATTTTTTTACCTTTTAATATAATGTTGGTCATTGGACATAATTTTACAATTAAACCGAACATAAACAAGTGTCAATCTTTTGATAGTTATTATCTCTTAAAAACAAGCTTTTTGTTTTGACAGCGGGAATTAATTTTAAATTAATTTCTACCACTTCTGTGTTTTGAATTTAGGAAAATGGATTCCATATTTGGAATCAGGATGTTCAAATTGTGTAAATAGGTAGCTTTTATTTTTAGACGTTTTGAATAATTACTGTGGTAAATATTTTATTTACCATGGTTAAAGGTAAATCCGGTAAGTAAGGGTTAAAAAATAATATAATAATAATACTAAATTACCATAAAACGTGTCTTAACACTATTGGTTGATACATGGTCGACCATGGGCATCTTTGGGTCGATTTTGGGACCCCATGGATCCACATGTAAGTGATAATGACACTTTATTTTAATTAAGTTATAATGAATACAAAAATGACACAAGCATATATCCTTTAGAAAAACAATTGTTACATAGGGCTATATATGTTGGATTTTAGATTATAAATTTTTATAAGAAAGATAAAACGATTTCCTACATAATGATATTTTATTTATAATTTTTAGACATTAAATAATTTATTTTATTTATGACACAATGATGATGAAGTAATTACTATAATAGTGAAAAATTAAAATAATTGATATTATAAATACCCAAATAAATATAATATGAAACTTTTAATGAATTAAACTAATTTTCTAGGATAATATGATATATTATGATTGATTTAATTGACTTTTTTCGAAGTAATCAATCTGTTATGAGTTTCAAAAAAATCAACAATTGAATAGTGTCAAAATTGACATAAAAGAGTTCTTAAAACAAATATTATATTATTAATTAATATTAAATTCCTAAAAATCTACGGTTCGTCCAAGAGACTTATATCATGATAGGTTAATAATTAATAGACCACTTGGGGGTCGCTTGGATGTATATAGTAAGTTTATTAACCATATTATATAAAAATACAAAGAGACATTGTAAAAGTGAAACTAATTAACATAGAGTTAATACTTAATGATAAGGTTAATATAAGTACCCAAACCTGTCTAAATTCTATTGGTTGAGTTGTTTTCGACCCATCCCCACCTTAACCTTTGAATAGTCAACTTTGGAGCCATTTGAAACCGAATATGAATTTATTATAAATTAATATTTCTAGCTTTTCCAAAGGTGCCCCTCACCCCTCTTATAAAAGGGCACTCCTCCATCCCATTTCTTCACACCATAAAAGCATTTTGGTTCGGTCAAACTCTGCCCAAATACTCTCCGAACATCCCTCACTACAACCTAGGGGCCTTAGTTTGATCAGAAAGCCAACCTAAGGAGCCCTTTTGATCAAATAAAAAGGAAGAACCCGAAGAAGAGGTAATGATTTCACCACCCTTTTCCAAGTTCATTTCTTCTTCCACTTCTTCTTCCTTTGTTGTTACCATTATAAAAAAATAACTCCAGTATCATATATATTCTGTGATGTTTTTATAAATATGGTACAACCATATTCAGTATTCTATCCACCCTTTGAATGACATGTCACCATACGTGCGTACGTACGACTTACCGTCTCCACATCGTGGTGTAATTGTTATTCAATATATTATTATTTGGATGGGTATAATAATGATATGTAACTCATGTAAATAATAAATATAACATGTTAATGATTCTGTATATATGATATAACAACCATTTATATATTATTTTAATAACAAAAGAATGATATTGTCGCTCGTGCGTACGTACGGACTACCGTCTCCACGAAAGCGATAAGATTCATCTCCATCGTATCCATTCAAGTATAATTATCATTTTATGATTTAAAAATGATGTTTAAGGACTTGATATCATTCTGGATATGTATAATATACAACCTATTCATTACAAACATGTCTTACGTAACAAAACATATAAAAGAAAACGAGTAAGTTAACACCCGAAACGATGATAATTTTAAGATATTATTAACAAAGCAATTTTAAAAGATCATATATGATATCATATTAATGTATATGATTATTGAATAATTTAATAACAATTATTTCACCATTATACAGGAGTTTAACCTACCCCAACCAAGGAAAAGTATAAGGTAAGGGTTATTTCACAATCTCTTCATTATCCGATGTTGTTTATATGTAATAATCTACTGGGATCTATTTATCATCCACATCCATGTTTCTTAAAAATGTATTTCAAAACATTTTTAATAGTTACTAGAATATGAGTTAAAGTCATTTATACCCTTTTTGACTTTTATAAGTGGTTTATAAAGGAATATTTCCGTCATTTTCAAAACAAGGTCCTTTTTAACCTTTTCGACAGAATTAAGGTAAGAATGTTTTTTTAACTTATACGGCGAGTGTGGTTATTTTCTGCCATTATAAAATCTTCAAAGTTTTCCTTACAATATTATAAGAATATTTTCATGAAAATTTTTTATTTTATATGGCTCTTAAATGATTTCAAAAATAGAAAGAGATATTTCTCTAAAAAGAGTTTTGATTTCATCTATGTCAATATCCTTTTATGGATTTTAAGATTATTTGAAGTTGATTTATTATGATACAAAACTTCTATATTGTATTGAAGGGTTTGTGATATGTTTGACTGTGGATGTGCTATTTTTTTATACCATTCATAGTTTATGGTGAATGTATTGATATTTCGTATGCTAGTTTTAATACGAATGTTTATGTTATGTTTAACCCTTTTCATATGGGAATGCATTGGACTTAATAAGTGACGGGTGGAGCCCGCTATAGCTCCTCGATGCATCGGTAGGTCTAATGAGACAAACTAGTGTCTTGGCACAAGGCCTTGACAAAATCTTATTTGTATTCTTGCACGAGGCCTTGACTATGTGGTTATGATAGTCTGGTATTATGCATTCCAACATTATGAAAGTGGTTATTGATTTTTGCATGTGATTATTCGATTAGTAGAATATCCATGTGAATAAGTAAATGGAATTATTTCATTTTATTTATGCCATACCATGTTGGAAGTTCATGTTTGAAAGGCTTTTGTTTTAGTTATACATTGCCTTAAATGTTTATTCTTATTTATGAAAGTTTCTGCTATATATGGTATCCTTACTGGGCATTTGAGCTCACCCCTTTTCTATGTTTTATTTTTCCCAAGAAGTGAAGAAGTAAATTATGAATGACCTCCAGGGATATTATGTGGGGATATGAGTGTGTATTATGGAGAAATTATGTTGTAGTAGTAGTTTTTCATTTTATGATGTAATGTAAAACTTATGAATATATCTAGTGTTTCCAAGGCTACTAAACCAATCGGTCTTTCGAGATTTGATCTTTCTTGTGATCATGCCAATGTTACGTAATTAATGCACCGACTCTGGGTAACTGGGGTCGGGGCGTTACAAGTCCTCAGCCACCTGAAATTTGGGATCACCTCAAAACCTGAGGGGTCACTGTCACCAAAACTCATGGAGTGTGCTAAGCATGCATATCTCATCCGCTGGTACTATGAGTACCATGTGCTACTCTACGGGTGGCAGAATAACTAGTACACCACCCGAAGGTGCATTCTATGGTACAAATCTCTGTACCCATATATCATCACCCCTAGATCATCCTCATGATCACGTGGTGGAATTTTGGATGATTGTCTACATGGAATCATATTGAAGAAAAATAATATGTATCACGATCAATAGTGTATACCTGGTCAGCTGGCTCAATAAGGACATGGAAAAAACAACCCATTCCTATACGATTCTTGTACCATCATTTTTCCCCTGGAAATAGGTTTTTAATGTACCAAGTTGAAAATCAAAATTTAGGGTCCTGGTGTATGGATACATCGTCCACCACACTAGCAAAGGTTTCCCTATCCTGAAAGCCGAACTCGAAACACTTAACACTTTTTTACCAATCCAAACATATAGACTCTAGGTTCTTAAGGTAGATCCGACTGACCTTTAATGCCACTATGTCAGGACCCATCCCATGGGGCTCATGCCATGACTACCCCAAGCCCACCTCCCACAGGCCAGGGGCTGGTGACTAGCGCCGAGTAGGTATATCCCAAACGAAAGGGAGGAGTTTTCCTGCATACCTAGACACACACACACACACACAATTCTAAGCCGTAGATTCTTGAAAGTGAAAATAATAAGTAGAAAAACACAAGGTATGACAGTAGAAAACTGAAGGTAAATGGGACCAGAATACAAGCCCAAAAAAATAGAAAATTAATGGTACAAGTCTCTGGAATTCCAATGAAGAAAACCTTACCTGAAGGGTAGGTACATAAACAACTGTCTAAAGCCGCAGAAGCACACCACATCTATCAAGTAACTCTAAGAACCACCTGGCCCTAATCCACCAGGGATTTTATGAAATCCTCAATCATTTTCTCAAGACACAACACATGTGGGAAAATCCTGTGAAGGGGTGAGTAAAACAATACTCAATAGGGCAACCCAAAACAAAAATTAAAATACCTCAGAGGAATCACTATTAAGAAGATACATTCATCTCCACATTGGTATGTGTGAACAAATCATATAACAAGAACATCCTTGTATACTCGTAAAGGATTCCAAGACTCGAGGTCTCATCCACTGTCAGCCATATGGTCCTGCTTATAGTATGCACGATCTGGAAAATCTCACTCTCCGAGCTATATGATATTAAGCATGTAGAACTAGTCTACCAAAAGTATCTGAAAGAACATCTGGTCTCGATACGTTAGTAATTTTTCCTAAGACAGCTGGTCTTGCAAAGACAATGAGTCTCGATATCATAACAAATCCTTGGACACATGATACTGCTCCAGGCACACTCATTCTGGGAGAACTCACTCCTCAAGATATGAAGTCATCAGAGACCCTCAAAAATATGTCACACTAATATGAGCTCCACTCAAAGATAAAACACCGATAACTAATCAAACCACACTGGTCTGGTCAAGTCATGAAGGAATGAATTCAGTCTCGATACACAGATAGGGGGTCATGCGCCCAAGGCTCACTAGGGGACATCCTAGCCTGATTGGAAATATAATCCAAGATAGGGAATAAGTGACCATGTAAATATTGGTCAAACCATGTCCTAAACCCTATCTAAGGTACCATGAGTAGAAGTGAGGACCGATCGTGCCTCTCAGTGCAATACATGCTCCATCCTACTAAGTCACTTTCGAAGCTGGGCTGAGACAACTCACATCAGAACATGGGTCGTCCTCAATGATAGGAACTAGTTCTTTCATTGATCCTTAATAATAAAGACCAAGGGTACGATCTCTTATTCTACTGTCACCCTCTATAACGATATCGAGATCCTACATCAATCCATCATAGGAAAGAGAAATAGAATTCTACCAGCCCTTTTTGGTCCAACTAAAAACCCACCATGACATCTCAAAAGGACTGAATCATCACAAGTGTCCCAACAATGCAAATGAATGGTAAAATATAATTACAATTTGGAATTTAAGGATATTTAAGTAAAAAGGGGTTGGTTGGATCCCGGTACCGACTGACCCGACCTGTCAAGTATACTCAGATGGGCCCGACATGCTCAAACGGGATGGTTCGTCCGCTCGGGATGCGGCGGGCGCTGTGTCCCTTCCCAATAAATGAGGGGCGGCATCCACGTTCAATGTGGCGGTCCACTACGGGACCACCCTATAGTGGTCCAGCTGGACAGTAGCCCTCTTCCGTTGTGCCATGGCCTCCTGCCGCATCCGGTCGAGGCCGCTGCCACCACCGTCAGCGCCACTGCACGCTAGTGGATACTTTATTGGGACACTAGGTTCACTCTGATGCTCTGATTCTTGATATGAAAGTTGTTTTGAAATCCTCGGGTTGCCACCTTCACTGTCATGGGATAAAATACATGCCACAATCCATCTTGGTGAAATGATGTTCGAGAAGAGATATCTCCTGCACTGCTTCGATCTATATTCCACTGTTGTTGTCACACCTTCATCATACCGCCTCCATCCCAGTTCCGTGATATCAGATCGTTGCATAAAAAAATATTTTCACAATGATCAATAGATCTCAAATTCTCGAGTCGTGGGACAAACAAAGAATTCTTTCGATGAATGAAGATCAAAGGGAAAAGTCATGAACCAACAATGAGGAACGAACCTTGATAAATGTTTATGTTGGTTGTGGTTCATTACCATTAGAACGTTTAATGAAAAATCCACAATAAAGGATGATAAATATTAGATAAACAATCCCAAATAAACCCTTCTAGGTAAAAGAAAACCCGAAATAAAAATGACCATTGGATTGATCCTTTGGTCGATTAATCCACGTTCATCGTAGGAATAAATAACCGGGAAGGAAAACAGATTAAAAATCACACCCTACCTCATGTTTGGATTGTTCGATGTCATGGTTCGATCATTGTTGGTGATCCGCTGAGAGTCATCACAATTATTCATCTCATTGATCCTCGATCCTCATATAATCATCGCATGTCCTTTTATAACAAGAGGAAATCACCAAGGCTCCTATCCAGTGCTCACAGGGAACGATTTCGAATATAATCATGTATCCCTACCAATGGGTAAAGAAGAAAGACATGTTTCAGTGTTAAACATGTTACAGTGTTAAATGATTTTCAATGTTACATGCATTTCAGTGTTACCATTGTAGCACTGCAACATCCCCATTCTATTTTAATCATGAAAGAGAACGGGCTACCCCGTTGTTGCATCATAGTGTCTCCAGATGCTGAAACATTAAAAATAAAACAAAATAAACTTCTTTATGTTTATTTTATTCTTATTTAAAATTTCCAAAAATTAAATTTCACAGTCGACCCACACAAGTCTATGTTAAGCACTGCCTATGTAAAAAACCACATTGATAACTCAAATATGGTCTCAGAATTCTTATCCAAGTCATTGTTCATTAGTTATTAAGATTTTAAACTAAAATAATTTTATTTAATTAATTTATTTTCTGTTACGCCCTTTTCGGGTTTTCTTACTGGAGACCCACACAAACTAAAGTTAAGCCATGCCTAGGATAAAAGTTTCATCTTAAATGCAACAGTGCCCTTAGATTTTTGATCTAGATACCCTTTTATGATTTATTCCTCTTTTTAAGAAAAACCACTCATGCACGCTATTAAAAATTTAACATTTCTCTTCGAGCCAGTCTGGGCACACTGGGCCTCAGAATCACACAATGTCTCAGCTCCTCGTCTCTAAATTTTCCTATAAATTTTCTGAAAATAAATTAGGAAAAACCCAAGTCATTATAGTTTTTAACTCATGAAATACCATATATGGTGGAGGATCAGTTAGCCTAAGTACACTATGTTATGTTTTCTCAGAGCTTATACTTGACTTATGCTTATGATGTCATTTTCTATTTTGATTCCATATAATAATGTTTCCTTGATATTATAATATTATATCATGATTTTATGTTCATGTTTATTATTCTCACCCTTTTATGTCACCTAGATATGCCTCTTAACTCGCATGTATTACTTTCATCATGCTATGCTTTGATTATTCCATTATTATAATTTGTAGCTCACCACTTTATTCTTTGAATCTTTAGGATATCCCATGAAGTATCAGAAGATAAATGGAATTTAAGGGAATGTTATGTTATTTTTAAAATAATATTTTTGTATCCCTATTTCAAGTTATTGTAATCTGTATCTAATTAACCAAAGACACTAGGGCTTTCGATATTTTTTGTAACACCCTAAGATTTCCTGATATATTTATTTCAAATAAATTTAAAATTTTTTATAGCTTTTAGTGCACACAACCCCAAGATTTTAAAATAATGCTATGTTCGATAATATATATGACGCGCAACACTGTGCTTAAGAGAAACACTCTACAATTAAAATACTATTATTTTAACATCACCATTATAACCTAGCTGTTAAATTGGAGGGTATGAATATAATTAAACATATTATATATACAATGGTCTTAATCAATTTAATTTTTTGATTAATTCATAATAAATACTCTCAAATTTTAGTAAAGTTGTTTTATATGTTTTCTTAAAAATATTTTTTTGAGAAAATAATATAATTACTTTTATATGATTTTAGAAAAAATTATTTGATAAAATGAACTTCATTTTTGAAAGCATTGTATCAAAATTTTCTCAGTTTTATTTATTTGTATTTTCTATGGAAAGATTTATTTTCCAATGAATATTGAAAATTTCTGTATTTTATTAAAAATTGTATTTTTATTTCAAGCATTCTAAAAGTTTCATTTTGTGTTAAAATTTTATTATATGGACTTCTTTGATATTTTGATGTGATTAAGAACTTTATAATAATTTATGTAAAGAATAGTCAAAAAATGTTACTCTGTTGTTTTAAATTACTATAATATATTTAATATAGGGATAAAATGAAGATAGGTTCAGTTATAAATACTATTTTGAAATCTAAATGATTTATATTAATCATTATAATTTTTTTTTATTTTTTTTGAAGAAATAAATATCTTAAATGCTTGCATAATGTTGTTGCAGTAATTATTTAATTAATGAATAAAATAAAATAAATGATAATAAAATCATTAAAAGTGGTATAATTTGAAAGGATTAATGTGAACCCTGAATTTTATAGATAAACATGTCATATTATAAAGGTTTGGATTAAATTTATTTTAATTACTTTTTTTCTTGATGTTATTAAAGTCAAACTAAATGAATTGTTCTAAAATTAACATTATTGATATTTTATGAAAACAATAATTTATTAAATGATTTGAAATTTATAAAAATATTAGATTCGGAAAAATAAATGGGATATAGTTAATTAAATCTATAGTGGTCCATTTATGGATTTTTTTTTACATTTTATAGTAAAATTATTGTCCCTTACAGGGTAAATAATTTTAATAGTATGGTAATTATTAAAAGGGTTAAGTTAAAACTAAAAGATAAGGGTGAAAACATATCCAAAACATGACAAACTTTTATTGTATTAAAGTATATAGAATTAGCTCCAACTTATCATTTAGTTATGTCAATTTGGTTCCATTTTTACATGATAAATAATTTATATTAATTTAGTATTTTATAAAATTCCAAAAGTGCCCCTCACCTCAAATTTTAATGAGAACCTCCTCCCTTACTTATTTACAAAACATTTTGCCATATAGCTTGACCAATACTTAATAATTACTCTTATAAAATACTTTTCTAATTTCTTGAGGTTTTTTCCCTACCAAAATATAAACTATAGCTCCCTTAATAAGAGATCTAAAGGGAGTCCATTGAAGAAGAGGTAATCATCTTTACTGACTCTTTAAGGTTTATTTCTTCTTCTACTTCATCTTAATGTGTTGTAGTAATACTAAAATAATAAATACAATATAATAAATACAATGGGATGTTATTATGATTATTTCACAACCACATTCTATCTATTTTTCAACCCATGAAAAGTGCAAACATCGCTCATGCGTACATATGACTTATCATCTCCACATAGAGGTGTAATTAATTTTTCATCACCACTTTTAATGGATGGATATAAAGATGAAAAAATGTGTATAAAATAATCCTGATATCATTATACATATTTAATTATAATATCATATTTAACTTCTTTCCTTCCAATTTTTTGGGAAATGATAATATTTCTCTTGTGTATGTGTGGACTGCCACCTCCACGAAGTGATACAATTCATTATCCATTTATATTTTATTTGGATTATAATAAGGTTAGAATTAATTAATATATATGATATATATCATATAATAATGTTTTTTTAAATCTAAAATATTATTTACCTTTCATTAATTCCATCCATTGAAGTGAAAACAACGTTCTTGAGTACGTATGGCCTACTGTATCCATAGAAAATTTCATTTAATTTTTATATTTATATTTTATGGATTACTATAAACATGTTTAGAATAAATATATATGATATAAATATCATTATTAAAATTCTATACATTATTTAACATTGATAAAATTATGAGGATTGAAACTATCAAACCAAATAATACATGAAAAACTAAGAAGTTACCAACTAAACCAGTGATTTTAAGAATGAATTGATAATAAACGGGTGATAAAATATTATAAGTAAATAATATATGGTATGACATAAATTATTATTGTTATTTTATGGAATTATAATAAATATATATTTATTATAATTGAGGTTTTAACACATACAAAACAAATAAAACCTATGTTAAGAGTTTATTTCACAATATCATTATTATCTAGGATTATTTATTTTTAAGTCTCAATTGAAGAATATTTATCCTCCATGTCCATGTTTTCTAAAAAATGTTTTAAAAAAGTTTTCTATATTCTCCAATGATTTTTTAAATTCCTTTTTTCATTTTTTTCTTTTTACAAAATTCTTTAAAAGGAATCAACATATCATTTTCTAAACAAGGTAATTTTTTACTTTTCTTACAAAAGTTTGAAAGGAATGTTTTTTAACTTATACGACATGAAGGAAATTTCCCAATATCATTATTCCTCCATGATTTTAATATTACTTTAAATTTTAACTAGGTTCTTTTCAAATAAAATTATTTCTTTATTATGTGGGCAATTTTTTGATTTTAAAAAGTTATTTTCAAAGTAGAAAGTGTATTTTACTCAATAAATTTTTCTATAAACTTTTTAAAATGTTTTCATCTATGTAAACATCCTTTGATATATATTATGTTGAAGATATAATATAATTATGTCATCCACCATATTTCTTTATATGTTTTATGATCATTTTGACCAGGGGGATGTATTGATATTCCGTATGACAGTTCTTCCAATAAGAACTATTATTGATTGTTGAGGCCTATTGATTCATATATATTTTTATACAGATGAGGAAATTATTGGAAATAATAAGAGATGATAAAGGCTAGCTATATCCCATCAATGCATCGATAGGTATCATGAGACAATCTATCTGGGTTTTGGTTGAGGCCTTACCCATTTATTTTGATGTCTTGTCACAAGTTCCTGATGGTAATTTTTGATATATTGGAAAAGCCCTAAATTGTATGTTTCAAAGGTATGTAATTATGCATTCCATCATTATGAATTTATTTATTTATGTACATGTTATTATTTTATTTTAGATCCACGTGTGAGTTTCTAGCTCATGTGACTATTTATATGGGATTACTTGATCATCATTTATTCTTGCCATTTTATTCAGACCTTGTTAGATTCTCATGTATGCATAACCTTAATAAGCATATGAGATCACCCCTTTCTTATTTTTTCTTTCCCAGGGTGTTAGTAAGTGTTTTATTATTGATATACAGGGATTTGCTAAAGTGAATTATAATATTCTCTAAGAATATATTATATTGTACTTAATGTTTTCAAATGTAATGTGTAATTCTAGTATGTATATAGTTTTCCAATAATAATAAATTATTGGTCTATTGGGTTGATATTTATTTTATCTTATGAAAAGACAATAATGTAACAACCAATTTTGTTCTACTAGAGTAGTGTTATTTATAGTTGGTATTAGAGAAGTTTAATAGAAACCTTGGGTAAATATTTTTAGGAAAACATAGATTAGGGAAACATAATCCTATAATGGACATTGAGAATATTAGCAAATAAACTATGCTTGTGATGTTGATATTAGTTATACATAAATTTTAAATTTATGTTAAGTGTTTCACTATTTTTGAAATTAAATATTATGTATCATAATGTTATGGTCTAATTTAGTATATGCCATTGTTTAGAAAGGATGCATAGTGAAAGGAATGGAAACTATATCAATGCACATAATCGATATAGGAATTTCCATCCTTTGGATAATAATAAAGTTGGAGTTAGATCTTCATATGGAAATAAACTAATTATAACTATATTGGGACTATTTACTCTAGTTATTCCCAATAACCTTGGCTATATAGAGAAACCTACTGATCCAGAATGTAGTGTAACAATGTTAGATTTCTTCATGCATCAGTAAGCACCATAATTCAATAGAACTATATATACATTTTTATTTAAGAAGTGGATATGTCCCCCATAGAATATATTTCTCTATTTGGGAAGTAATTAAATGGATATGGTTTTCATGGATTTTATCATCTCCCAGAGGATGCAGATCAATGGTGGTCATTAATTCAAAAAACACTAAGGATAAGGAGGAAGTAGAAAGTATGTAATTGAAGTATTTTAAGTAACATTTATTGTAAAAATATTTTCCTCATGGACATTGAGAAAATATGGATAGAAAATTATTGATATTGAGAAAAAAGGATGATAAATTTTTTCTAAGTGCAAATCCAACCTTAAAAGCTTAGCAAGTAATGTTGTGGACTATGTACGTAATCCAAAAAGTAAGATTGTATATCTATTTGATTGGTTAAATCCAATATTTCAAAGGGAATAAGTTTACCAACCCTTCTCATCATATGAGTACATAGTCTCATGTGAAATAAAGATAAATAAATAATAATATATTTATTATGACTCCAAGGGGAAGAGAGATAAAAAAGGATGAAATAGAAAAAAATGGATAAAAGGAAGAAATGAAATGGGAATTTTCCAACACGTGATACTTGTATAAGGAAATTCCTTGGTACTAGATTAAAAGTTAAAGGAGTTTGTTTAAAGTATGGAGAGAAGTCCCACAAGGCTCATGATTTTAAGGGAAATAAAGAAGTATCTAATGTTCATTTCTCCAAATGTAAGGAGATGGGACTCTATGAAAATGACTTTCCCAGACATTAAGGAAATTTTCCCCAAAAAGGCAAAGGGAACATGGACAAGGTTTTGCGATCATAATAGATGAGTTTTAAGTTCCTAATGATGTGATAGAAGGTACTTTAATAATATCCACATACTTAGTCCCAAATGGCCTGAAGGACTTATTTTTTATTTTATTATGGATAATCCCCCTTTTAAGGGTTGAAGGGGAACCCGTACATGACCCGTAGGCCTAAGGCACAAGGCCCGACTGACCTGCAATACATGACCCAAAGGCCCAGAGGAAAACCATGACCATTACATGACCCATAGTCCAAACCCACTAGAACTAACCCTCTACGGCTTTTATGTCATTGATCACCTAGCTCCCCCCCTTGAATTTCTATTCAGATAGCATTGCCCCATACAAAGCTGCACAATTCCTGGTCCCGATGGCTGCAGCCATACCCTCTCATTCTTCTAATCTAGTTAGCTCTGCTTCTAGTGGCTGCTAGTCTTGCTGCTTTAATATTCTTCTGGGACCTGTTTAGTGTGAACTAGGTTACTCCATGGTCTCTGGGACCTGAAGGCCAGGCCCTGTGGCCCGAAGGCCTTTGATGACCCGTAGGCCCTTGAGACCCATAATCCCAAACTAGTGTCCCAATGGTCCAAACCGGTTGAATATTTTTAGCTGCTACAGTACCAATGAATAGTACTACTACAGTACTGCTACATTACTGCTACAATAAATTCTACAGTGGCTGCTACAATACCCAGAAATTCTCCTCCACCCGGTTTGAACCTGGGTCTCTTGGATGCCAAGCAGGAGCCCTTACCACTCGAGTACGAGCTTGTTGGCATATCCTCATACCTAGATAATACTTTATTTTATTCTGTATCTTCATAGAGTTTTATATCTTCCAATTGTTTCAAAAAAAATAGACATTTCTCTATCACATTAATAAAGTATTTATCAGTTAAGACTCTTAATGGAAGTATCATCACGACAATGATGTGTTAGTATGTTCCCATTAAGAAACAAAACTTTTCCCTATTTACTAACTTCATAATCATACTAATATTTGATTTTCATATAATCCATGTTATGGAATGGATTTCAAAATATGATTCAAAATTTTATTTCATGGAGAAGAAAATTACGATTTATGATGAAGATAGGAAATTCCTTATATTTAGAGGGGGAAATTCATCATCATATTTCTATCTAGATCTACCCCCATTAAATTTTCTAAATTAAATACTTGTGGAAGAAAAGAAGAAAAAACCTTTAGATGGAAATGTTAATCTTCAAATTGAGGATGTACCTATTATGAAAGAATACATTGATGCATTTCTTAAAGAATTACCTGGACAACCACCAGAGTGTGCGGTCTAGTTTTCAATCAATTTAATCACTGATGAAAGGCCTATATCAAAGAATCTCTATAGAATTCCCCTAGTGGAATTAGTAGAATAAACGAAATGACTAGAGGGGATATGTAACAATGGATTTATATTCCCTAGTGTTTCACCTTGGGGAGCCCCTATTATTTTCTTTAAGAAGAAATATGGATATATACGGCTGTGCATTGAGTATAGAGAAATCAATGCTATTATAATAAATTACAATTATCCAATTCCTCGTATTGATGACTTATTTGATCAAATTCATGGAGCTCGTTAATTTTCATAGATTGATCTTTGTTTGGGGTATCATTAATTATTACTAAATAAGGAGGATATTCTAATGACAATAATTATAATGAGGTATAGACATTATGAGTTTATAGTAATGTCATTTGGTTTGAATAATTCACCCTCTATTTTTATAAACCTAGTTAACAGTGTATTCATGGAGTATCTTGAAGATTATTTTGTGGTATTTATTGATTATATATTGGTGTACCCTAAGATCTACTAGGACCATGAAAATTACTTTTGAATCAAACCTAATAATCTTAGAAGAAAAAAGTTATATGAGAAATTTAGAAATTGTGAATTCTAGATTTAGAATGTTTCTTTTCATGGCCATATTCTCCCCAATGATTGAATCTTAGTTGATCATGTGATGGAAAAGGCGGAAAAGAATGGACTACACCAATGAACATAATAGATGAATGTAATTGCATTTGTTTGAAAGGTTACTATCAGTTATTTCTTTAAAAAAATTTCTAATTGGCTAAACCATTAACCAATATTACTCATAAATGGGTTGAGTTCACTTGGATAATGGAATGTGAAGATTAATTTAAATAATTGGAGAAGATGTTGGTATGTTCTTTGATCTTGACTCCACTATTAGGAAATGGTGTATTTATGATATATAGTGATGGGTCGAAGAAGGAAATTGGTTATAACCTTATGATGAATGATATAATTATTTCTTATGCATCCATATATTTATAGATTCATGGAAAGAACTGTCCTGGTCATGATGTTGACTTAGCATCCGTAGTCATTGCTTTCAAGAAAAGGAGACACTATATTTTTGATGAAAGATGTGAAATATACACTGATCATAAGAGTATAAAATATATCTTCTCATAGAAAGAGATCAATATAAGACACAATATAAGGCTCGAGATACTCTAGGATTATGATTTTTCAATACACTACCTCCCAGGAAAGGAAAAATAATGTAACAAAGGCATTAAGGAATATATATCATGGTCTTTTGGGAAAAATCAGGACTGAGAAGGGTCCCATGTGCATGGATTTAGTAATGATATATATGGGAATTATTGAGGGGAAACATCACTCATTTTTCAAATTATTTCCAAACCATGTTTATTAGAAAAGATTCTCAGTCTAATGATGATAATTTTCAAAATAAAATTAGGGATGTAAAAGATGGAAAATTGGAAGACTTCATATATGAAAATGTTTTTCTAAATTTTTAAAAAAGACTATATGTTCCATATATAATTTTGAAGAAGATGGAATTATTGGACGGTGCTCATAGCATGAATCTCCCAATACACCCTGGTAGCACCAAGATGTATAGATATTTGAAAGAATTTTTTTGGTGGGATAATATAAAGTGGAAACTTGCTGATTATGTGTCATGATATTTGGTTTTTTAATAAGTGAAGGATAAAAGATAGCATTATAGAGGAGTCATGTAACCTCTTACTATTCTTACATGGAAATGTTATTACATTACTATAGACTTTGTCACTGGACTACCAAAGACTCCTATAAAGAATTATGTGATATGGGTTATTATTGATTGACATACCAAATATTCACATTTCCTCACTATAAGAGAATATTAAAATATGGATCACATTTCACAACTCTATATTAATGAGTTTTTAAGGATTCATGGTGAACCAATTTCAATTTTTTCTAATCATGATCTATGATTTACTTCGAAATATAGGAAAATTCTTTAGAATTCCCTTAATACTGAACATTATCTGGTCACTGCTTATCATCCTCAACCTGATGGGCAGTCTGAAAGGACTATGCAAACATTATAAGATATGTTGTGGTCAGGGTCACTTAACTTTAAAGGCGTGTTGGATCTATATTTACCTTCTATAAAATTATCTTATAAATATAGATTTTTTTCATGTATTCAAATGGTGTCATATGAAGCATTATATGGAAATAGATGTCGTACTAAAACTTGTTGGGGAGAAGTTGGTGGAAGGAAGCTTGTAGAACCAAAATTTATGGTGGAAACAACAAAAAAGGTAAAGACTACTAAAACACATACTAGAGTATCTCAAATAAGGAGAAATTTATATACTGACAATTAAAGGAAATATTTGGAATTTCATGTGGGAGATCATGTTTTCTTGAGAGTATCTTTATGGAAGAGTGTTATAAAATTAGATAAGAAAAGAAAATTGATCCCCAGGTACATCAGATCTTTTGAAATTCTAGAAAGAATTGGAGATATGGAAAAAAATTTCAATGCCACCAAGCCTCTCTAATGTACATGATGTGTTCCCTATATCATTGTTAAGTAAGTATATGCCAGACCAAATTCATATGCTCACCTCAGAAGAAATAGAATTGGAACATGATCTATTTTACTTTGAATAACCTATCTATATTATAGACACTAGAGAAAAGGTATTGATGAATATGAAGAATCAGCTGGTAAAGGTACTATGGATAAATCATAAGTTTTAATAGGTGATGTGGGAACCTAAAAAAATTATGATAAAGATCTAATCAAATCTATTCATGACGTGACATTCTATAAATTTTGAGGATGAAATTTTTTGCAGGATAGAATAATGTAACACCCCAATATTTTATGGTATGATTATTTTAAAATAAATTTAATTTTTCAGATAGATTTAGGATCATGTAACCATGGGATTTTAAAACTATTCAATGTTTTATGGTGTATACAAAATGCAACAGCAAGATTAAATGAACTGCGATACACTAATAAAATATTATTATTTTTACACATTCATTATGACCTAGCTATTAAATTGGTATGTGCGAATAGTATTACTCATATTACGAAATATATATAAAGGTATTAATAAATAAATATTTAATGATTAATTATTAGGAAATAAACACTGAAATTTTAGTAATTTCGTTTTATATGTTTCTTCAAAAATAATTTTTTTGAGAAAAAATTATAATTAATTTTTTCCACTTTTAGAAAATTTATTTGATAAAATAAAAATAATTTTTTAAATCATTGTGTCAAAATATTATTAGTGTGCTTTTTTGGGATTTTCTCTGAAAAATTGATTTTCCAATGAATATTGAAAAATACTACTTTTTATTGAAAACTATATTTTCATTTCAATCATTTTAAAAGTACAATTTTTTTAAAATAGTTTAAAAGTAAAATTACTTATTTATTGTATCAATAATGTAATTAAATTAATTGGAATCAATTTTATAGATGAATTTGGTATAAAACATTTTTATGAAAAACTACTTTTCATTGCATTTTCATTTTAATCTTAAATTACTTTATTCCACTTATTGAAATTGAATATAAAATAATGGATTATATATTTAGAATCAATAATTCCAAATTTATTAAATAGATGCCTATTTTTTATGAATATGAATATTAACTTTAGTAATCTTTGTTATCATAGTAAAGGGTAAATCAGGTATTTAATGGTTAACAATAATATGATAATGACTATAAAATGATTGCAACACTTGCCTTAATTTTATTTGATGAGTAAATTTCAACCATTAGAATCCAATATTCAGTTATATATCCTGTTTTCATTTTTAAGAGATTATGAATGTTATAATATTTTATGTAAAGAAAAGTAAAAAATCTCACACACTTGTTTTTAATAACTATAGAATTTTTAAAATAGGGATAACTAGAGAATATTGTAGAGTAAAAAGTAATATTTTGAATTTTCTATTCCTTTTTAAAATTTAAATCACAAACATTATTTTAAAATGAATTCATATATTGTTTTATTGTATTTCATCTAAGGATTTTGTTTTACTAGACTATCATTATGTTTTTCATACTCATTACTATAAATATCATACACACCTAGAAATACAATTTTGACTATTTCCACGATTATCATAATGAGAATGAATACGATTTATACCATACTCATTGAGTGCAATTTATATTAGTCACACTATTTATGATTTTCATTGTACACACCGATTAGTATCATACAGACTTGATAAATCGTATTCACTATCTTAACATAAATCATCATACTTATTTACTATTCAGTTTTTTATTTTATCAAAAAATCAAATTCTTTTCATACTCACTTTATCATAACTAATAAAATAGTATTATATCAAAAAGAAAACCTTTTAATGAAAATGATATAATGTATTCTATTTTGATATTCACGATAAAACGATGTCATTATTTTAGTTACAATATGATCATTGGAGTACAAAGTGTCCAAGTCCCTCTGAGATTTTAGGAAGAAATATTAACATTGGATCCAAAATATGACCATTGGGATAAGAACTATAAATAATAGGTCATTTAGACGAGCTAAAAACTTTTTACGAATTCGAGACATCCCGTGAGAGTGTTGTCAAATATCTGCTTCATGTGAAAAACCCAGGAGTCAAGTTGTGAACACCTCATTCTATATACATGTGACCTTCAAGTGTTTTTTTTCATAGTGTGACACTGATCATTGGTTATTACGATCGAGGGAATCTATGGATAAGAAGACAGATGTGTCGATCATTTGTGGATTGAGGTCTTCTGAAGCTAGGTGATTACGATTGAGGGCATCCATGGATAAGAAGACAGACGTGTCGATCATTTTTGTATTGAGGTCTTCTAATGCTAGGATGAAAGAGGTGTTGATTACCTTCTTAATCGATGGCTTGTGGGGAAAGAAATACATATGTTGATCATCGTATCGAGTAATTACCCTGGTTTGGGTTAGATAGGATTGATTTAAATTATAAATCAATGAAACTCTATCATAGGTTAAAGGATACCCTTCTCTTTGGGTTAAAATAATTTTATTCTTTCATATTTCCTCTATATTCTAATAGAAATAGAATTGTATTAGTTATTCATCTTTCTATTCTACATTTTGATCATTGTAACTAATAAAATTATGATAATTTAGTAACACTATGATTAATATATTTTTTGATTACGATATTTTTAATCAATCAATGTGATTCAGTATGCTTTATGATTGAATGGTTGCATTGTTTTACTCTGAACATCATAACCATAGTGATTATGATCATTTACACGCTTAATCTTTTTAAATTTTTTGAACTGTGAATATGATTAATTTCAATTTTGACCTGTGGAATACTTATGATAACCAACCTTATTATGATATTATTTTTCATTGGAACCAGGGCTCATTCCGATTAATTGTTTTAAATACATTAAGTGGTTTTTCGAATTAAATTAGTTTATATAATTTTAAATTAATCTTTTTAATGAATAAAAACAAATGTTTTTAAACTAATAATTCACCCCTATCTTGTATTGTGCCATATACATATACATTATTATCCAAAAATTAGTATCAAAGGAGGTTTACACTACTCATATATTTGTATCTTAACTTTTTCAAGTTAGTTATATTACCCTTATAAACTTTTTGTTTATAAATATTTGATACCCTAACATGTACTATAGAAAAAAAATTGTACTATTTTAAAGATGTCAGGTTTAAATGTCAGTTCGACTGAAAATCTAAATCCTTCAAGACCACCTATATTCGATCATGATGAAAATGAATACTGGAGAGACAGAATGAAAACTTTTTTTATCAATACTGGTGTTGACAATTTTGTTATGATTACTAGAGATTATAAAATTCCTAACAAGGAAGTCAGAACCTTAACTAATAAATATAATCAAGAGTATCAATTGAATTACAAGGAATTAAATACTTTACTATGTTAAATTACTTTATATATATATAGTCATATTTCTTCTGTTGAAGAATCAAATTGTATTTAGAAGAAACCTGAGATTACTCATTTTGTTACATCTAAAGTGGTTGAGACAAGAAGAGCTATGCTAAGAGAAGACTGTTAAGATTTTGAGTTTCCTTAAAAAGAACCTATTTTTAAGGTACAACAAAGATTTATGAAAATTGTGAAGAATTTTCAATCTATGGGAGAGAAAGGACTAGATGATGAAACCCTTATGGAAAAGATCATATACATCATGTCTAATGAGAGGGAATAAATTGTTGATGAGTAAAGAAAGCTTACAAGTGTTACTCTTGATGAATTATTTGGAAAACTTTTTCAACATGAAAATAGATTGAAAAGAGATACTTAAAAATACAAGAAAAATAATTCTAGAGTTTCTTTTTCTCCTACTTGAAATCAAAACAAATCCCAGAATGTTGAGAAGATTTTTAAGTCTATAAAGGCAAAGAAAGTTGTGATTCAATAAGATTCAAGTGAATCAGAACATTCATAGAATGAGTTATCCAATATTTATCCAAGGGTGAAAAATATTTTTTAAAAAATACATTCAATACATATATAATAAAAACAAAAATTATTAGAATGATTTTGGAGTTACCTATTATGAATAATAGAAAGCAGAACATATCAGATCTGATTACAGAAAACCGAAAAGAAAATATAGGAAATAAAAACATTCTTAAAGTAATAAAAATAGTAGAATAAGTAAAAAAGTAAGAAATTATTGAAGGTGAATGACTCCTGGAGTGTTATTGGTGGAGATTCTTCAAATGAATCCTCAGATAATGAAAACTATAGACAGAAGAATATTGTTCTTCTTTCCAGAATACATATTGAAAATAATTGTTTCATAGAAAAGGTACACACTACTTAATCCTTGAATAATATGTCTCTAAATTCTAATTATCCTAATGAAAATGGTTATATTTATTATGATTAAGATAATTTCTCGGCAAAATATAATTCTTTACCTTCATATGAAGAAGTCTCTTGATTTTCCAAATTTCATAAAAATGAAAATTAAAAAGTTAGTAAGAAACTTGAGAGGGAAAATGATAGAATACAATTTTTAATAAAATAATAATTAGATCATTCTAAATTTCATGATAAGAAATGTTTTGAATTTAATTATATTTTAAAAGACCTTAAGGAAGCTAATTCTATAAAGGATAAACATTCAAAATATTTTGAAAAAGTTATTTCATAGAAAAATGTTTTAGATTAAAAACTCACTTTTGAATCTAGTACTAATGTGGATAATAATTTAGTTATAAGAATAAAGTCAAAAATAATTTATTTAAAGAAAATTTTACCAAATTTTACCACTAGTAAATAAGGTTTTGATAAAATGTATAAAAAACCTCATCAACATGGTAATAGTTCAGGAATGAGATATACTCATTAAAAACCATTTTTTAGATATAATTATTTTGTTCCTCAAAATTTCCCCTATTGAACTAAGTGTCAATGTGGAGGATATTGGAATAAAAAGTGTTCCTTAAATAAAATTCAATCTTTTGGATTCCACAAATCCCATTTTTTAAAACAAATGTGGGTTCCCAAATTTTTTCTTTTTAACGTTTCTGGATCCAAGAATGTTTGGATTCCAAAAACCTAATTGTATTATTTTCAAGAATACAAAGTACCAACAACAATAACATATGGTACATGGATACTGTATGTTCCGGAAATATGACTAGTAACATTGAATTCATTGAAAATATTATAGAAATAAAAGGTGTAATAGTTACCTTCAGAGATAATTTTCAAGGAATGATTGTTGGTATGAGTAATATTGTTCTTCTTAGAAAAGCTTTGATTTCAAATGTTTTATTTTTTAAGTTTCTTAAGCACAAACATATAAACATAAGTCAATTATGTGATGAGGGTTACCCTGTGAATTTTAGTAACGATAAATGCATAATACACAATTCTAAGGATGAATTAATTCTTTCTACCAATCAGCATGAAAATGTTTACACACTAAACTTATAAGACCTTAGGAGTAAAGAATTACCATTCCTTAATGCAGTATAAGATCAATATTGATCATATAATAGAATATTAGGAAACTATAATTCTATTAAGTTATATAAATTTTCTAAAAAAAGACTTGCTAAGCATTTAACGGAACTATGATTTGATTCGTCAAAAGTATATGATCCTTGTCAATATAGAAAGAAACATAAGTCATGCTTTAAATATATTAGTGAGGTCGCATCAACTAATGATTTAAAGTTGGTGAATATAGATTCTTTGGTCCTACATAAACTAGAGGTATTGGAGGTAAGTATTATGTATTTTTTAGTTCTTTACTACACTAGATATACATGGCCTTATTTTCTAACAGAGAAATATGAAGTTTTTCATATTTTGAAACTTTTTTAGCCCAAGTTAAAAATGATAAAACCTTACCATTGATAAATATTCATATTGATCATGGTCGAGAATTTGAAAATTATGATTTTGAAACTTTTTTTAGAAATAATGGAATTACACATAACTTTTCATCACCTAGAACACCTCAACAAAATGGTGATGTTGAAAGAAGAAATAATATTCATCATGAAATAATAAGAACCATGTTGATTGAATACTCTATTGCAAAAATTTTTTGGGATGAAGCTATGATTACTTCTTTTTATACGATAAATCTAGTTTTAATTATACCATTTCATAATAAAAACACCTTATAAATTATAAATCAGACAAAAAACAAAAGTTGCATACTTCAAATTACTTGGATGAAAAGTATTAATTTTGAATACAAAATATAATTTACATAAATTCTAAACCAAATCTTATGAAGGTATTTTCCTAGGCTATTCCACTACATCTAAGGCTTATAGAGTTTTCAATAAAAAATTTCATATTGTTAAAGAAATGATATATGTTAAATTTGATGAAACTGGTCCATTTGTTTTTAAACAACCATAACCTAAATCTTCTGATGTGTTTTTCCAAAACAAATTATCAACCATTATTAGAAGACTCTTCTAAAAAAGAAAATACTCAAAAAAAATTTCTGATGCATTCACTCTTTAAAACTTTCTAACTTATATTGATGAACATGTTTTACAAAACCCAAATCAGTTGTTTCTTAAGAATAATCTTCATGATAGTATCATTGGTGATGTAAATCAACCTGTAATGAATAGAAGTTCTTTGATAAATTAAGTAGAACATATAAAATTCCTTTCACAATTTGAACATAAAATTACTGATGAGGATCTATATGATGAATATTTGATAAATGTAATGGAATATGAACTAAATTAATTTGAAAGGAATAAATTCTGGACCTTGTTTGAAAGACCCAAAGAAACATCTATAATTAGAGTAAAATGATTATTTGGAAAAAAATGAAATGAAAATGGAACAATAATTTGAAATAAATCAAAAAAAGTTTCTAAAGGTTATAATCAACAATAGGTAATAGATTATGGAGAAACCTATGATTCGGTATCTAGACATAAATCTATTCTTATTCTATTAGCCTTTGCAGCATTCTTCAATTTTAAACTATTTCAAATGGATGTGAAGTGTGATTTTATTAATGGATATGTTCAAGAGGAAGTTTTTATTGAACAAACTTATGGTTTTTAATAGACAAAATATCCTAAATATGTTTATAAACAAAACAAAGCTTTATATGGCTTTAAAAAATCCCCTAGAGCCTAGTATGATAGATAAAAATGATTTTTTCTTCAAAACAATTTTTTAAGGGAACTACTGATCAAAAAAAGTTTAAAAAGAAAGAAAAAAATGTTTTGATTATTTAAATTTATGTTGATGACATTATATTCTATTCAACTCAACCATGATTAACTAATTAATTTTCAAATCTTATGTAATAAGAGTTTGAAATGAGTATGATGGGTGAGTTAACATTCTTTCTTAGTTTTCAAATTTCTCAAAAACCATAAGGGAATTATATCTACCAACATAAGTATATTAAATATATTGTTAATAAGTATAAATATGAAAATACTAAAAGTATTAGTACTCTAATTGGTAACTAAAATACTCTTGAAATTGATGAAGCTGGATAACCAGAAAATCAAACAACTTTTAGAGGGATGATAGGAAGCCTACTATACTTAACAACTAGTCATACATACTTGATTTTTTCAGTATGATTATGTGAAATATATCAATAAAATTCAAAATAATATCATTTAAAAACGATGCAAATAATTTTTCACTATTTAATTGGAACTATGGATTTGGATCTTTTTTATTCCTCTAGAAATGAATTTGAATTGAAAAGTTTTTCATATTATGATTATGGCGGCTGTATAATGGATATGAAAATTAAATCTAGAGCTTATCATTTCTTAGGTGATTTATCAGATTCTTGGTCTTGGATGAAGCAACACTTAGTATCAATTTCCACTACTGAAGCTGAATATATAAAAGCTAGATGTTTTTGTTCTCAAGTGTTGTGGATGCAACACACACTCACTGATTATGACATGAATTTTACTAAAACTCAAATAATATGTGATAACAATAGTGACATAGATTTAGGTAAAAACCCGTCACACCACTCATGTGTAAAAAACATAGATATTAGACATAACTTTCTTAGGGATCACACACATAAATAAGATATCATTTTACAATTCATCAGAATAAAAGAAGAACATACTGATATATTTACAAAACCATTAACTTACAATAGGGAATGATCACTGTAATGTAATCATTCATATCTACTTCTTGTTTAAACCACTTCCTAATATTAAGTTACTCCTCTTCAAAGGGGGTGTATATATGATCGACATCAATTTAAAGATTTTAATTTATTTTAATGTTTTCAAAATTTTATCAGTATCATTTACAATTTTTAATTTCTTTTAGAATGTTTTTAAATTTATTGGTATCATGTTTTTTAAGTTTTTAAATTTATCAGTATAATGTTTTTAAATGCTGTTAAATTTATCTCTATCATTTTTATCAGTATCAGTATCATGTTTTTAAATTTATCCGTATCATGTTTCTAAATTTATCTGTATCATGTTTTTAAATTTATCAGTCTAATTTTTTTTAACTTTTCAAAATTATGAATTCCATTTATCGTTTTTAAAAATTTTATCATTTACAAATCATATTTTCTCGTACACAAAATTTTTATAGAAAAATATATTGAAACTAATGAATCAATCTTGTGACTTCGACATGGACATTTTTTTAACCGTACATTTCTATTACATTTCTAATTGTTTTAATTTAATTTTTTTTAAACTTTATTTATTTAATTCTGAATATGATTTAAAAAACAAACCTCAAGAGTTTAAATTTTTTTAAATATTAGATTTCCTTGATCTAATCCGGACTGTAGAATGCCAATGGACACTTCTTCTCACCTATATAAATGGACCCTCCCCTCCTTTCCCCACATAGATTATCCTCAAATATATGGAAAATCTTGTCACCTCTTCAAATATCCAATTCCAATGTTTTCTGGCCTCAAAGTATTTTCAATCGTACTCATGTATCAGTCGTCAGTAACATCTCCAAAAGAAATGGCACCGAATGATATTTCCAAGATGAAATTATTTTATAAAATATTACTTACAAGAGAATTATATGATAAGTATGATTCATCTCTGAAGAGAATCACTCAATTCCAAGGATGAGAATCAGTTTGTGTTGAAAAATCCAATTCTCAAGATCTGATCATTATAGAAGAAGTCACTGAGTTATACAAAACTGTGAAGGTTGATGAAGATAATTTTAAGGAATCCTTCCATATCTTTGATAGTAAGATAATTTTTTCATCCAACCAAGTAGCCCATTTCATAGATGTTCCATCAGAAAAAGATGTGTTTTTATATCACATAAGATTACAAAGGAAAAGGGATTGTTTGTTAAAGAAATGGTTGATCAATATCTGTTTTATATTAATTAGGAAAAAAGGAAGAATACCCATTTGTTAGTTGATAATAGACTTATTTCACTTTGGATGAAAGGATTTTTTTAATACCTAGAAGTGGTGATAAAGAAACTCTAAAAGTTTCAAATGTTTTTACTCATGAATATCTTTTCAACATGAGGAGAATTAACATGATGGGTTATATTTTCATTACCATCAATAATGTGAATTCCAGATTAATAAACTCCTAACTGATTATGTTTACAACCATTCTATGTAAATTCATCCATGAAAGCCTGATGTTTTGAAAAATTAATCTTCAACTAGTTTAGAGAAATTTAAGAGTTATTTTGATTAGTTATGATACTGTAAGAAGAATGAAAATTCATTTTTATTCAGAATCAAAAAAGTTTTTTAAATATTTAGAAGATGAAACTCCAAAAGGGACAGTTGGAGGAATCCAATGAATACCAAAATAATCCGTACCTATTTTTTCTAAAAAAAGAAATTCAAGATAGATTCTACTATAAAGGGAAAATTAAAAGTGTTTATAGTGTAGAAACAATGGCCAAATGGAGAAAGGAATAAGCAAAAAGGAAATAAGGATACCCACAATTTGGTCTCAAATCTCTTGAAGCCCTTATATAAAATATTAGGGATGATAAAATCCTAAAATAAAGTAATATGAAAAAAAACTGACGAATATAAAGGAAGGTACCTTTAATTTTGATAAGACGATGAAACGAGTCACAAAAACTAGTTACAGAATCACTATCACTCCCACTATCCAAGACAAGGGAAAGAATAAATAGAAAGTTCTAGAAGAATTGGAACCTCTTGAAGTTTTAGGAGATAACATTGAGTTGATTTAGATAGATGAATATATTTATGAAGAAGAGGAAGTTGAATAGAAGAGTGAAGAATAATAAAAATAAGAAAGGATAAAGGTGAAAAAAATAGTAAAGATCAAAAGTCTGAGTCTAATATAATTTATATCAGATCCTCTCAAGCAACATCTAAAAAATCATCATCCATGGGAATTCAAACTTCAAAGAAATATTTTCAAGTATCTAAAGATCTAAAAGTTATTAAAATTTATAATATGGATGAACAAACCAGATTAGATATCAATTGGATTCAAAATTCAGATGACAAAGATGCTGGAAGCCATAATGCCAGACATCCTGGTTATAAAGAAGACAAAAGTTCAGATCTGACAATCTATTTAAAATAAGATCAATATTTTGTTCATGATGTTAGAATAATTGAAATATATCTTACTTTTCTACTAATAATATAAGGAAAAAGTTGATTTTGTGTCTAATAATCAAAATAGGAGATCAGACTCAATCATGATCTAAAGAAAAAGAATGTTGAAACTTGAGGCTGACTTTAGGCTATTTGATGAAACCTCTAAGGATCACAAGAAATTATATAACAAAATCATAAAGTGGCCACACAAGTTTTATTAGACTATCAAGATTCATGAAGACAAATTAGAATATCTTATAAATCTTGTGAATGAACTCTCAAATGCTTTCAATAATTTACAATATAATACTACCTAGAAATTGAAAATGGTCAAAGGCCCAGATCAAAGTCAATTCAGTGATATAAACTTAATTGAAAAGAGGTTGGATGTTGTTCAATAAAAGTTATTTATTTATCATGATAAGATAATTTACCCAAAGAATAAAAATTATTTGTTTTGATATAGACTGTAAATACTAGAAAGGGTAACTAAGGTTCAGGTAGAAATGTTTCAAGTTCAAGAAGAAAAGTTTAAGGATCAGGAAGAAATAATTTCTTCTCATGAAGAGAAGCTAAAATATTAGGAAGAATTCATTAACAATGAGGAAAATTTCTTTAAAGATCAGGATAAACTAACGTGGTGTCAAAAAGAATCTCTTTACAAGATCATGGAGGACATAAAAGAGTTCAAGAAGATAAAAACATTAATTTTGGATCTTATGAAGAAGGGGAAAAAAGGAAAAGAATTGAATTTTTTGTACCCTTGTTGTATTTTTTTTTTGAATTTAATGAAAGTGTTTTAAATATATATTTTTTTCAGTTGAATTTTTTTAATTCTTTGGATGAATGTTCAATCAATTGTTTTAGATGATCAAATACTTTATCTTTTTACATTTTTTATTTCTCTAACCTTTTATAGGACTTAGAAGAACTATCCTATTCCTTTTTTAAAATCACAAAGGGGGATAATATTTTATAAGGTTGGAGAATAAGGAGAGAATTATTCTTTAAAGAAGAGAATTTATTTAGCAAGGATAGAATTTCTCAAAAGGAGAATACTTTTAGTAAGGATGACCTCTTGTTTTTAAAAACATCCTTATAGATTTTGATATCCTAAGGGGGGAATTAGTCGTATTAAATTTTTTTCAGAGGATTTTATAAACTAAAAGATAGATAAGTATAAGTGTTTCACTTATGAAAATGAAATACATCTACTTATGTAATAATCTACTTATTTTTACATTGTGATTTATGCTTTCCAAAAAGGGGGAGATTGTTGAGTCAAAATTACACTTTTGAATTTTCTATACCTTTTTGTTTTTTAAATCAAAAACTTTCTTTTGAGATGAATTCATATGTTGTTTTATTGTATTTAATCTATGGTTTTTTGCAAGACTATCATTATGTTATTCATTTTGAGTACGATAAATATCACACATAACAAGAAATTCAGTATTCACTATTTCCATGATTGTCGTAATGATGCTAAATATGATTTATATCATACTTATAGAATACAATTTAAATTAGTCACATCATTTATGATTTTCATTGTACACACCAATCAGTAAAGTAATGACTAGATAAATTTTATTCACTATCTTAATATAAATCACCGTACTCATTTATTTCTCACTTTTGTATTTTATTGAAAGATACATATTTTTTTCATACTCACTTTATTGAAACCATATAATAGTGTTATATCAAAAAGAAAACCTTTTAATCAAAATAATTCTGTGTATTCTATTTTTGATATGCATGATAAAATGATGTCATTGTTTCAATTACAAGATTACCATTGAATTTCCATGTTTCCAAGTCCCTCCAAGCACTACTACAAATATGCCTTTTATCAGCACTAAAAATGGCCTTTAACAGTGATAGAAAAGTGCTTTTAAAGCTGATGAAGATAAAGGGAGGGGGGTCCCCTTTATCAGCGCTCCAAAAAGAGCTGATAAAGACCCATTTTTTGAGCGCTAAAAAAAGCGATGCTAAAAAGGGTCTTTTATCAGCGCTAAAAAGAAGCGCTGATAAAATTGGAATTTATGAGTGCTTTATTTTTAGCGTTGATAAAACAAACCTTTTGTCATTGAATTTTTAAGCGTATATAAAAGTAAAAAAATTAAAAAAATTAAAAAAAATTAAAAAATCCTTCCAATCAGGGGGCTTTTATAGCGCTTGAGCCCCCCTTTTAACAATGCTTTTCCAACCCCTCTAGCACTCACATGCACCCCCTCGACCATTTATCAGCGCTAGCCCCTCAAATCAACCCCCATGTGCGTGCCCCTGCCTCCACTAGGTTTTGAACTCGAGACTTCCCTCCTGCGCACCTAAGCCCTTACCACTCCTCTATTTTGATTTTCCTTCCATTGCATTAAATCTCTATTTATATATATATTATTAGTTATATTTATTCGTAAAATAATATATATTTATATTAATATATATAGTTAAATTAATATATATATAGTTATATTAATATATATATTTATAGTGATATTAATATATATATTTATAGTTATATGAATATATATATGTATTTATATTAATATATATAGTTAGATTAATATATATGTATATAAATATTCATATATTTGTATATCAAATAAAATGGATATTAGTTATTCTTTAGATAAAGCTAAGATATTTTATATGTAAATATATTTTATTATTTATATTTATAATTAAATTTTTATGTGTGAATATATAAAAAATATGTATATATTATTATATATTTGATTATAAATAGTATTTAATTATAAAAAAAGATAAAATTTCAAATACATAATATCAATATGAATGTAATACCTTGGAATAAATTCATTCCCCACCAAAAAATCCAATAATACCCTCTTAAACGAGACTGAAAATCCACAAAATGTAAAAAAATCGGGGTTTCCCAACTAAAAGCTCAGTTTTCGAGGCCTTATAGGACTTTTTGGACATGAAAAATGTGACAAAGGCTTTTTATATATCAATGTCACATAGATCTCGTCGCAGGCTTCAATTTGATATGCTGTAGAGCTCAAATGGACACCTGGATCAAAAGTTATGGCTGTTTGAAGTTCGAGTTGCGTTTTCAACATATTTTGGATCTTTTTTAATTTTTTTTAATTTTTTTAGTCTTCAAATTGTTATTAAATGAGTATTACTCCATAATTATTAGCAAATTATTTATTAAAAATATTATTTTAATTTTTTTATATGCCATTTTCACTAAATATCTTATATATTATGTGTAAATGTATATTTATACTTATCTAAAATATATTTAAAATTATATTTAAAAAATATATATTATATTTATATCAATATAACTATATATATATTTAAATATTAATTTTTTTTAATGAATTATTTTTTTAGGAAGTAGAACCTTTATCAGCACTTTTAAAATTAGCGCTGATAAAGACCCCCCTTTATCAGCGCTACTAAAAAAGCGCTGATATAGGGGTACCCTTTAACAGTGATAAAAAAAGCACATTTAAAGGGGGTACCTTTATCCGCGCTAAAAAAAGTGCTGATAAATGTATACTTTTATCAGTGATTTTTTTAGCACTGATAAAGTTACCCTTTATCAGCGCTTTTTTTAGCACTGATAAAAGTAGCCCCCTTTATCCGCGCTTTTTTCATTAGCGCTGATAAAGGCTGGCGCTGGCCTTGCCCAGTTTTGTGGTAGTGAATATTTTAGGAAGAATTATGACTGTTGGAGACAAAATATGACCGTTGGTACAAGACCTATAAATACCGAGTCATTTGGGAGAGCTAAAAACTTTTGATGAATTCAAGACATCTGGTGAGAGGTTTATCAAATCTCTTCTTCATGTGAAAAACCTTGAAGTCAAGTTGTGAAAAACCCTGAAGTCAAGTTGTGACCTGCTCATTCTAAATACTTCAAACCTTTAAGAGTTTTTGTTTTTCGTAGTGCTGCACCGATTTTAGGTGACTATGATCGAGGGCTTATGGGGATAAGAATACAGACATGTCGATCATTTGCAGATCGAGTGCTTCAGAGTCTTGGAAGAAATAGGTGCTGATTACCTTCTTAATCGTGGTATTTTGGGGATAGTAAGATGGAATTCAATCATTGTATCGAGAACTTATCCTAGTGTGGGTAAGACAGAATTTCTTGAATGTATAAATCAAGGGACCTCTATCCTAGCTTAATGGATACCCTTCTCTTAGGGTTAATGGAATTGTATTCCTTCACATTTCTATAGTATTGTAATAGAAAGATAATTTTTTAGTTATTCAGGTTTCTATTCTACATTTTGATCATCATAACCAATCTAATTAAGATACTTTAGTAATACTATGATTACTATATTTTTTGATTATAATCTTTTTAATTACTCAATATGATTTAGTATGCTTTATGATTGAATTGTTTCATTGTTTTACTCTGAACATCATAACCATAGTGATTACGATCTTTTAAACTCTTACTTTGTTTAAACGATTTCCATTGTGAATATGATTAATTTCAATTATGACCGGTGGAATAATTATCATAACCGAACTAATTATGATATTCCTTTTCATCAGAAGTAGAGCTCAATCTGATTATTTACTTTAAATATAGTAAGTGGTTTTTTGAATTGAATTATTTTAAATTCTTTTAAACTAAATCATTTTAAAGAATACAAATGAAATTTTTAATCCTACAATTCACCCCACTCTTGTATTGTTACATCTGCATATACATTACGATTCAAAAAATATATTTGGTTATAAATACTCATTTAAAATCTAAATGATTTATAATAATCATGAAAATTTATTTTTAATTTTGGGTGAAGAAATAATTACCCTAAATTTTGACGCACCTCTGAAGCGATAATTATCAAATTAAAGAAAAAATGAAATAAATAATACTAAAATAATTAGAATTAGTATAATTTGAAATAATTAATGTTATCCATGAATTTAAATTATAACAATAACATATTGTAGTGGTTTTGATGCATTTTATTTTAATTATTTTCTTTTATTGATGTTATTAATGTCAAACTAAATGAACAGTTCTAAAGATGAAATTATTGATAATTTTTGATAATAATATATTATTAATTGATTTAAAATTCATAAAAATGTTATATTTGGAAAAAATAAATGGGAATTGGTTAATTAAATCTACCATGGTATATTTATGTATATTTTATAATTTTATAGTAACATTATTGGCCCTTTGAGGGTAGAAATTTTTTATATTATAGTAATTGTCAAAAGGGTTAATGGGGGGGGGGGGGGTAAACTAAAATATAATGGTGAAAACATATCAAAAAATTGTCCAAATTTTATTTGAGGAAATTATTTTGAATATATACAAAATAATTTCAAATTATATTAATTTGGTTTCATTTGGACGTGATAAATAATTTAAATTAATTTAATATTTGAAGAAATTCTAAAAGTTCTCCTCAGCCCAATTATAAAAGGGCACATCCTACATTAATTATTTACACCACTTTGATCCATCTATATCAACCAAACCCTTCAAATTCCACTTATTAACATCATTATCCAAGTTCATGAGGTTTTAGGCTCTCCAAAATAGCAACCCTAGGTCCCTTGAGAGAAGATCTAAAGGGAGTCCACTCAAGAAGAGGTAATCGTCTTTATCAAATTTTCAAATTTATTTATTATTATACTTAATATTAATATATTATAATAATACTAAAATAATAACTCAAATATCATCAATATATTGACATTTTATTATGATTATGGTACAACCATATTTCATATTTTTTCCATCATATAAAAAAATGAAAACATCGTGTGTTCGTATTTGTGGTTTACCGAATCCATGTAGCAGTGTAATTCATTTTTCATCCCCACTTTAATTGGATGGTTATAATGTTTTAAATAATTATTATATATTATAATTATGAAATAATTATACCTATATAATTATTATATCATATCTACCTTTTTACCTTCCAATCTGTTGGGAAATGATAACATCGCTCATGCGTATGTGTCGACTGCCACCTCCAAAAAGTGATGTGATTATTTTTTCATTTCTATTTTACATGGGTGTTAATAAGGATAGATTTAATGAATATATATGATATATTTGAGAGAATTATTATTTTTTGAAGATGAGATATTATTTACCATTCTTTTGTTTCATCTATTGAAAAGTGAAAACATTATTCATACATACGTAAGACCTATAATCTCCATGAATGGTGTAATTAATTTTCTAGATTTATATTTTATGGATTACTATAAATATGTATATAATGAAGATAAATTATATTTATATTGTTATTAAAATTTTAATATGATGTAACCATGATCAAAGTACAAGGATCAAAACTATCCAACCAAATCATACCTGAAAAATGAACCAGTTACCACTTGAAACTATGATTTTAATAATAAATTGATAATAAACGAGTGATAAAATATTATAAGTAAATCATATAAGGAATGATATATATTTGTATGGTTCTATAATTGATGTATAATAAATATATATTTTTTATATATGAGGTTCTAACACGTAAAAAGGAAATCAAAAATGATGTAAGAGTTTTTTTTACACAATCTCATCATTATTCGGGATTGTTTATTTTTAATCCTCGACTAAGGAATATTTCTATCCCATTGACATATTTTCTACAAAAATAAAAAATATTTTTACTATTATGTAATGAATTTTTAAAATATTTTTTACCCTTTTTTTAATTTTAAAAAAATGTTTTAAAAGGAATCTTTTTATCATTTTTCAAATGATGTACATTTAGACTTTCCCTTCAAAAGTGTGAAATATATGTTTTTTAAAATTATTTATAATGAAATGAATTTCCTATTGTCATGATTTATCAATGATTTTAAGGTTCATTTATAATTTTACATGGTTCTTTTCAAAAAAACAATTTCTTTATTACATGTGATGTTCTTAGATTTTTAAAAGTTATTTTCAAAGTAGAATGCGTATTTTCCTCATGAAATTTTCTTGTGAAAATTTTAAACTATTTTATTCTATGTAAACATCTATTTTTAAATATTATGTTGAGTATATACTCTAATGATACTATCCATTATAATTCTTTGGATGGTTTAGGATCATTTTTGACTGAGAGAAAGTATTGACACTTCATATTACAGTTATTCTAATATAGATAGTTATTCATTATTACGGTATGTTGATTAAGATGTATTATTTATTCATAAGAGAAATGAATTATACTTATTAAGTTATCATAATGGACTTTTATATCCCATCGATGTATTAGTAGGTCTCATGAGATAAACTGGCATGGGTTTTCTTCAAGGCCTTACCAATTTATTCTGATGTCATGGAATAAGTCTTTAACAGTATTTTCAAATGTCTTGGACAATGCCTCAAAAGTATGTTTCAAATGTTTGACATTATTCATTGTATCATTATGAATTCAGTTATTTATTTTCATGTGATTATATTATTTTCTATCCATGGATGATTCTCTCACTCATGTGATTATCTATATTGAATTATTTATCATTATTTAATCTTTTCATATTATTCATGCCCTGTTAGCTTCTCTTATACACATACCCTTAATGATCATCTAAGACCACCCCTTTTTTATGTTTCTTTTACATAGTATTACAGTAAGTGTTTTATGATTGATATACAAGGATGTACTAAAGTGAATAATGGTATTCTCGAAGAAAATATTATATTGTATTTTATGATTTCAAATGTAATGTCTAATTCCAGTATGTATCTAGTTTTCCAATACTAATAGACTATTTTGTCCTTTAGGATGTTATTGGTTGTATATTATACCAAGATAATAAATTAACCACTGATTATGGGATACATGAGTCAAGTTATTTACATTTTGATATTGTATTATGTGTGTCTTTATGTAATAAATCTTGAATTAAAGTTTATAAAAAAATGGGCTATCAAAATTGGTATTAGAGCCAGTTCTTGTTATTTTAGGGTGTTAGTATTTTAAAACATTAGTGAATGACTTATCTATAAAACAAAACATTGGAAAATATCTATAATTTTTTTATAAAGTACAGATATAGTGGTTACCAGGAAACAAAATACTTATCAAGATACTAAAAGTATAAGTGGTTTTTGGAACAGTTTCACTAAGGGTTAATAACCCTAAAAGAGAGAATTGGGTATTAAATAAATTTTCTCTTAGTGCACTATAAATATTCTTTGATTCAAACCTATTTTTACACTCCTAGAGAATATTATTTGGTAAATTCACAAGTACTTTACAACCCATTATAGAGGGAATAATTTATTATGAAATTTTATGTTAAGAAATATACCATGGATAACTTAGATTCAAATCTAAACAATCATTGGATTAGAAAAATATGTAATGTATGAGTTTTCCCATCAATGTTAATATTTTATCTTTTAGGTGATTAATAGTTTTAAAATTATTATCCTCAATTTTCCCCTTATTTTAGTCAATGGCCCGAAATAGGAGGAATCGAGTCAACAACCAGTGTTATGGGAAATTTGATAACTACCCAAATGAGATTCCCAATCTGATGGGAGAAGGATTCAATATCTTTATGAAAATAATGACTCAATTAAATCATGTTTTCTATAGAAACTTAAATCGGGGGGAAAACTCGCATCCCCCTAAGAAAGAAAAAGGTACAATTGAGACCTTTATATAAAAAAGACTTATGAATTTTAGTGGACATTATGAGGCCTTAATCGTGGAACAATGGATTAAATCCTTTAAAAATATCATCCCTTTCCTTAAATGCTATGACTAAAAGAATTTCATGATGGTTGTTTATCACGTGGAAGGAGAAGCTGATCAATGGTGCACATTGATAAAAAATATGAAGATCAGGGAAGAAATAAATGATATGGATTGGATTGAATCCAGGAAAATGTTTTTTGGTAAATATTTTCCTTATAATCTCTAACTGAAAATGGATATGGAGTTCCTTGGCCTCAATGTAACACCCTGACCCCAAAATCCAAGAGTTGGTTCATTATTTCATTACATTGGCATGATTACAAGGAAGTTGTTTCCTAAAGGAATGAATAGTTTAGTATATTTGGAAAACCAGATACATACACAAGTTTAACAATACAACTTGAAAAAAACAACATAAAAGTTCCATTAGCAACATCACCTCTCTAAGATTATACCAGCAAGTCAAATATAATATACCTCTTCATTTACTGGTAATAATGAAACATTAGAAGGGTTGAGATCATATTCATGGTAAGGGTAAACAAAAAAAATGATATATATCATAAACATAAACATTAGGAATGGTGAATAATTGAAAACACAAGACATTAAAAAAATGTGAACATAATATGGCATGAATACGAGTTAAGAAAATATTTCCATAACAAAACATAATCATAGGTATTATACTTTCCTAATAATAACATGAACTATGAATTTAAAGCTTCACAATATGGGAAATTCATATGCAGGACATTCTGAAATATACATTCAAGGCCTTAACCAAGACATCTTAAAATGATGATGGTCTTAGAAAAAAACCATATCTAAAAATCGGAAATGCCTCAGCCAATTCCATATCTATTTGTATCATGAGACCTACTGATGCATCAAGGTGATATAGAGGGCCTCACCCATCACTTAAAAAGTCCATAGAATTTCTCATATGAAAGGGGTGTACATAATCAACATATACATTCATATTTAAACTAACATATGAAATGTAAATAACATTCCCCAATCATTTAACATAAACACTAACCATTCGGAGTAATATGTTTGAATGGTTTCAAGATATCACATCCACAGTCAAACTAATCAGAAACCCATAAAAAAATATTTTAGATGATATCATAAGAGATAAATCTCCATTAAGTATAATATTAAACAAGGGATTGTGTCTTATATGAAGATACTTTTAAATGAGGACATTGAAAATTTCATGAGGAAATAATTATTAAACATTAATAAGTGCAAAATACCACCTCGATACATTTAGATAATAGTCCCTTAGAATATCATGAGAATAAGGAGACTCTTGACATGGTATACCAAAGGGAATTACATACACCACATGTAAGGAATAAGTTGTGAATAAGGCATATACTTCTTAAAAGTTAATGTGAGATGAGAGAAATCCTCTTTACTTTTGAAAGAAGATTTCTTTTATAAAATCAATTGTATTTTCTAGGAAATAATAATTTAAACATGTATATACAATAAAATTAAAGGGAAATAAATTTAAATTATATTTGAGGCATAAATGATGTCCCACTGAGGTAAAATTATGTAAAAAGAGTTCTTAATAATCTTTAGAAATGAAACATTTTAGAGCATTTTAATGAAAATATTAAAAAGAATTTTAAAGTTGAAAGGAATGTTTGTTTTATTAAAAGTATAAATAAACCAATATCATTATTCATTATAATATTATTGATTTTATAAAAATAATGGTTGATTAAAACAGATTCTGGAGTGAACTTAAAAATGGGTAATAATTTGAGAAGTTCCCATGAATTAGGTTTGTTTATGGGGATGCAATTTTGAATGATCCTTTTAAAACATGTACCTACCCATAAAATTAAGAAGTGTTATTATTGGTACAAATATATATAACATTACCATAAAATTTATGAGTAGTAAATAATAATAAATAATAATTTCATTGAAGTGAGTAGAGAATAAGAGCAACCCGAATGAAAATAAAGGTTCGGGTAGAAAATACTTAAAACATTGTAACCAATTGAATTGTATGCCCCCAAATTAATAATAATAAAATGATACATTTTATATAATTAAAATAAATATATTCATGATATTATACATCAATGGTAAGTATATATACAACATACACAAGTAATAGTAGTGAATACGAAATATCTCAAAAAAATGGAAGTGAGATGAGGAAACCCTTACCTTAAGTCTAAAGGTGTTCTCCACATGATATTAATGACCTGAATAATCAAATTCATGTTCATTAATTAATAATTATAGAACCTCCTATTAATTTACTTTTTTATAGTATCCTTATTAAATTCATTCGTGTCCTTTTTGATGGGTTAAGAGGTTCAATTTCATTATTTGGGTCCATTTGTTTCATGATCGGTATAAATATATACTTGAATGGGAAATCATGTAAAATGAGGATGGTTGTACAGAATTGAATAATATGTTATTATTTAATATAGATAAGTTTACATGGTTTTAAATTTTAATTCGTTACTTGGAGTGAGATGAATCATTATATAAATTATTTAATGATAATCATTTGGGTCAATTAGCAGTTTTTCAACACAACAAACTAATTTTTCTTTATAAATAAAAATATGTGTAAAAAAAATCCAAAACCATATATGAGATGTAATAAATATATTATAGTCTTTTTGAACTATAATAATGGATTCATGACCAGAATTGAATATGGTAATAGAAATTGAAAACTCATCATCCTTGAATATGATAAATTAACACATCTCAGATGGTGTATTCATTTCTAATATGAAAGATGGGAAAAAGGGAGATGATGATGATTTATTCCATTATCATAATAGAATTTCAGTACATATAAGGTATTGGATTTATCATAACATTTGGATGAAAGGTGGCGTGGAAAGAAAAACAAAAAGAAAGGAACTTGAAATAAAAGAAATGAAAATAAGAATTTACCTCTTGAAGTAATCTTCCTTGAGAGCCTCTTTAGGGGAGAGGATAAGGTCTTTTTATGAGATCAATTGATTCTGGATGCGGGGGAGGATATTGGGATGATATTTGGGCAGAATTTAGACAAGTAAAAAGGGTTTAAAGGAGTTAATAAAATAGGGGGTGAGGGGGGTTTTATAGGGGAGGAGATGAGAAAATTTTGAATATCTTAATAATTATTTTATTATTTATCTCAAGACCAGAAATAGTATTGATTCATATGAACAAGAATAGAAATATGTAAATTTGAGTTCAAACCAAGTGGTATTACAATATCCTTAAATCACCTATGACTCAATAAATCATGTATTTAGTATTTATCGTAAATTATCGTATTTTACTATTCACCTAAAATTGAAGTATTTTAGAAAAATCCCAAAAATTCACCATAAAAATTTTATTATGTACAGAATCCAAAAATGAAATCCATTTTATCAGAATAAGTTTTTTAAATGTGTGAAATTTAATTTTTAAATAAAATCATTATTTACTTGAAAAATACATATTTTATATTTAAAACTGCTTTTATAATTCATTCCAAAATTAACTATGGTCTCATAAAATTTTCCTAAAATCATAGGGGAAAAAATATTTATTTTTGATCCCATTTTATGAAAATTATTTAATTTAATAATTTAAAATTATAATTAAATATTTATAAAACACAAAAATACAAATACTTAATTAATAATTTATAAGATATTATACTTTATTTATAAGGTGCCAAAATTTTATTTATACTTTAATGTGTGAGGTTACAGTTAATGAGGCTCGTATTATTATTCATAAGGGTAACATTAATATTCATAAGGGTATATTACCGTTCATAAGGGTAGGTTAGTTTTCATAAGGGTGGGTTACTATTCACGAAAAATTATATCTATTCTATCACACTCCAAAAATCACCCTGAACGCAACCGTGATTGTCAGATTTTCAAAATTCAAATCCTAGAAGCTGAAAAATGATGTTTATTGGATTGGTTAAAAAAAAGTGTTGTTTTGTAGAGAATCAATGTTTCATGAATTCAATATTAAATTTATTTGTAAATCCTTGGGTTGTTACATTTTCCCCTCTTTACAAAAATTTCATCCTTGAAATTTTGAAATTGAATTTCTAAATTTAATGGCTGATACTTGAAAGTTACCTTATGGGAAACCCACATAAAAAATATGGTTAAAATACCATCTTAATAAGAGGGAAAGGAAAATGCATTGGTTACTACAAAAATACGCATTATAATTGGATAACATAGCCATGTAAGAATAATCAAACCATCAGGTTCTGATGGTAAGTGACAGATAATATTCTCAGATGAAAGTTCATTACCACCAAACCATAAACTCTAGTTATGAAAAAATGATAATAGGACAAATTTTTTGTTTAAGACTCTTTTCCTAGACATGAGGAATTATTCCACTCTATAAGAGTATAAATATATGTTTCTATTTCATAAACACAATATTATCCTTTGTTTGTTACTTGAACTATCTATACTTCATCACTTAGCATAGGTTGCATCATGCGGTGACATTAAACTCTAAATCCTCATACAATGATCAATGTAAACCATTTCATAAATGGTTTATCTTTCCAAAAGATCATGATCTAACACTATCAAATCATTCCCATGTACATATTTTCTAGATTTTTGTACATGAGGTCCTTGTAAATCCTCATTTAGTTTAGAACTTCATGATACATCATGCTTAATGCATCTGCTACCTTATTATCCATTAATCCACATGAAGCATCCCTAAATTTTCACCTTCCAAACATGTGAATATCTTCATCATGTATCCTCCAAAAATATGGTAATAACTTAAATTACCACAAAACCTTATTGTAAATATGCATTCATACTTACACATGCTATTAGAAATATTCCATCTATCCATACATGTTGTAAAATCTATCAATGATAGCATAGGCCACTTGTAGACATGTTAATAATTAGTTTTTAGGTAGTGAGTGATTATCCAAATCAATAATTTTTTTTATCATTATCTTAATAATCAATAATATATTTAGGGTTGTCATTCCCACATCTATATACTTTCCCAATATATTAATTTTCTACTGAGTAACTTTTCCTAGGTACAATTCATCATATGAACCCAAATGCTTAATGAAATTGTACTATAGTAAATTCCCTATATATTCCATAATTCTTATAACCAATATATTTCTGATAGAATATTCAAATGACGTGATTCTGAATGTAGAATATTAATCATTCCACATCATATGCTGTAGTATCGTGACTTGGTCCTTATCTAGTAACATCATTTGGGGCATATTCCTTTGACACTTGGGAAATTGATTCTCATAGTGTCCCATTTCCTTACACTTAAAGCATTATACATTAAAACCCATTTTTTACCCTTGTAATCTTGAACATTGTGGCCCTTTTCTACACCCTTTTAACATACTCCTTTTCCTTTTAAGTAGGCTCTGGGGTGTTTCTTTCCACAAGTACCACATGTTGGTAAACTGCCATTTTTATTCATCCCTTTATCAATTCTTTCCTCTTCCACTCTCTTATTCTCTTACGTCCCTTAAAATCTATAGGACTAAATGAATTATTTATATAACTTATTAACACATGATATTATCTCCTCATATGATGAGGATACATTGGAGACAATCTTCCTTTTAAATGATGTCTTTATACCATAAGATATATGATCCTTATTAATATTTTCATCATGTGAAATGGTGAAGTTCTAATTCCTTCTACTAAGTGTCATTTATAATCAATTCCATATACTAAATTATATTTTAAATTTTTGAACTCTATATAACCCTAAAAATGGTAGAGTACATAACATTAATTTATGCATCAAAAATCCTATAACCATATACTTTTGATAATTTATAAATCCTTCATAATGTCTTGTAACAAGAATGTGAATTATCCAAAGCCTATCCCTTGGGAGTGATAAACTAGGTGTGATGTAAGGCTCATTGTCATGCACCATGTTACCCCAGATCAATACTAAAACATCTTGTCATATTTTTTACTCAAAGGTACATATGTTCGAGAACTACATCCACATGTAGTAACCAGACATGGATTTATTTTCTTAGAAGATACAAATAATCTATTCTCTTACCAAAATTTTATGATGTTCTGGTATGCGTATCATCAATTCTATCATAGGGTTTTGTTCCCTAATATACATTTTATAAATTTAGTTTCCATGTTTTCTACTAAACTTCCTCTGATACCAACTGTAACACCCTGACCCTAGAAGGCCAAAGTTGGTGCATTATTTCCTTGCATTAGCATGATTACAAGGAAGTCATATCCCGAAGGAATGAATATTTTAGAAGATTTTGAAAACCAAATACATACATAAGTTTAACATTACAACTTGAAATTTAAAACAACATAAAATTTTCGTTAGGAACATCCACCACTCTAATCTTATCCTAGCTATTCAAATATAATATACCTCTTCATGTCCTAGAAAAATGAAATACAATAAGTGGTGAGCTCAGAAACTTAGAAAGGGTAAAAAATACATCAAAAGATATCATAAAAATAAAAATTAGGCATGGTGATTAATTGAAAACACATTCCTTTAAAAAAATGAAAATAATATGGTAGGAATATGACCTGAGTAAATATTTTCAAAATAAAACATAATCATGGGTATTCTACTAGCCGAATAACCACATGAAATATGAATTTCCAAATTCATAAAGAGATAAATGCATATGTCGTACATTCTTAAACATACCGTCAAGGCATCATCCATGATATCTAAAAATGATTAAGGCATCAGCCAAAACCATATATAAAAATGGGCAAGGCCATGGCCAAATCCATATCTATTTGTCTCATGAGACCTACCGATGCATCGAGGGGCTATAACACGACCCACCCGTTACTTACTAAGTCCAATGTATTCCTCATATGAATGGGTTGAACATAATAAATATATACATTAATATTGAAACTAACATATGAAATGTAAATAACTTTCCTCAATAATTTAACATAACCAATAACCATTCAGAGTAATAGGGTGAATGATATAAAGATAGAACATTAATAGTCAAACTAATCAGAAACCCTTAAAAACATATTTTATGTGATTTAATAAGAGATAAATCTCTATGAAGTAAAAGATTCAACATGGTATGTTATCTTAGATAAAGATACTTTTAAATGAGACCATTGAAAAATGAATGAGGAAATAATTCATAAACATTCCAAAGTGTCCCATACACCCTTGAAACATTAAAATCATAATACCTTAGAATATCATGATAATAATAATACTCTTGATATGATATAACAAAGGTAAGTACACACACCACATGCATGGAATAAGTGGTGAACAAGGCATATATTTCATAAAAGCTAATGTGAGATGAGAGAAATCCTTTTTTTACTTTAGAAAGAAGAGTTCTTTCAAAAAACATTTGTATTTTCAATGAAATAATTTTTTAAACATGTATTTCCAAGAAAATTAAATTCAAGGACATTGAAATTGTATTTTAGGCATAAATTATGTCCCAATTCAGTTAAATCATATAAAAATAGTTCTTAAGAATCTTTAGAAATGAATCATTTTAGAGAATTTTAAGGAAAATAATAATGAGAATTTTAAAGTGGAACACATGTTTTTTTATTAAAACCATAGATGAACCAAGATAATTTTTCACTATAAAATTTTTTATTTTATAAAAATTATGGTGGATTAGAAATTATTCTTTAGTGAACTTGAAAATGGGTAAGAATTTGAGAAGTTCCCTTGAATCAAGTTTGTTTATCAGGATGAAATTTTGAACGATCCTTTTAAAACATGTAACTCCCCATAAAAGGAAGAAGGATTTTGATTGGTACACATATATATAACAATCAAACAAAATTTATGAGTAGAATAGAAGAATAAATAATAATTTCATTGAGGTGAGTAGAGAATAAGAGCAACTCAAATGAAAGTAGAGGTTCAGGTATAAAATACTTACGACTTCGTAACCAATTGAATTGTATGACACAAAATTAATAATCATAAAATGATATATTTAATATAATTGAAATCAATATATTAATGATATTATACATGAATGTTCAGTATATATACACCATACACAAGTAATAATTGTGGATAAGAAATATCTCACAAAAATAGAAGTAAGATGAATAAACCCTTACCTTAAGTCCGAAGGTGTTCTCCACTTGATCTTAATTACCTGAATAATAAAATTTAGGTTCATTAATTAATAATTAAATAAACTCATATTGATTTAATTTATTTTTTATAACCTTATTAATTTCATTCTTGACCTTTTGATGGTTTAAGAGGTCTAATTTCATTGTTTAGGTCAGTTTGTTTCATGATCGGTATACTTATATACATGAACAGAGAATCATTTAAAATGAGGATAGTTGTCCAGATTTTAAGTTATATGTTATCAGTGGTAATCCATAAAGTTAAATTCTTGTAAATTTCATCTGGTTAATTGGAGTGAAGATGAATCATTATATTAATTTTTTAATGATAACTGTTTGGGGAAATAGCAGTTTTTGAACACAACGAACTCATTTTTATTTATAAAAAAAAGTGCGTACAAAAAGATTCCAGAACCCCATAGATGAGACATAATACATATATTATTGTCTGGTTAAATGATAATAATCTATTCATGATCATAATTGAATATTATATTATAAATTGAAAACCCGTCAACCTTGAATGTGATAAATCAACACATCTTGAATGGTGTTTCCATTTACAAAATAAAAGAAGGGGGAACGAGAGATGATGATGAATATTTTTGTTATCATAACAAAATTTCATTACATTTAAGGTACTATAGTTATCATAACATTTGTATGAAAGGATTCTAGGAAACATAAAGAAAGCAAAGGAACTTGAAATAAATGAAATGAAATGTGTAATTTACCTCTTGAAGTAAATTTCCTTGTAAGCCTCTTTACGGGAGAGGATTTGGTATTTTTTGAGACCAAGGGATGATGGAAATGGAAGAGGAGATTGGGAGGATATTTGGAAATAAATTAGACAAGGAACAAGGATTTATAGGAGTGAAGAGAATAGGAAGTGATGGGGGTTTTATAGTGGAGGAGAGGAGTTATTTTTGAATATCTTAATCCTTATTTTATTATTTTTCTCAAGACCAGAAATAATATTGATTATTGTGACCAATAATAGTAATATTTTCATGTGAGTTCGAACCATGTAGTCTTACATTTTTCTTATATCTCCTATGAATCAATAAAACTTGTATTTAGTATTTATCGTAAATTATCATATTTTTCTATTCACATAAAATTGATGTATTTTAAAAAAATCCCAAAAATTCACTATAACCATTTTTTAACATGTAGAATACAAAAAATGAACTCCATTTTATCAAATTAATTTTTATAAATATGTGAAATTTAAATTCTAAATAAAATCATTACTTACTGGAAAAATAGAGATTTTATATTTAAAATTACTTTCATAATTCTTTCAAAAATTAACTATGGTCACATAAAATTTTCCTAAAATCATAAGACAACAAAATATTTGTTTAGGAACCCATTATATGAAAAATGGATTAATTTATTAATTTAAAATTTAATTAAATATTTATCACTCACAAAAATACAAATACTTAATTAATTATTTTTAAAATATTATACATCATTTATAAGGTGCCTAAATTTTATTTGTACTTTTATGGGTAAGCTTACTATTAATAAGGGCCATATTACTATTCATAAGGATAACATTACTATTCATAAGGGTATGTTACTATTAATAATGGAAGATTTCTATTAATTAGGGTAGGATACTATTCACCAAAAATTATGTTTGTTCTATCAGACTCTACAAATCACCTTGAACACAACCTTGTATATCATATTTTCGAAATTCAAATCCTAGAAGAGGAAAAATTATGTTTATTGGATCAGTTATAACAAAGTGTTGTTTTTTAGAGACTCAGTGTTTCATGGATTCAATATTAAATTTATTTGTAAATACTTGGGGTGTTACACTTAAGAAAAAGGACAATGAATTAAGCATGGAATATGAGGAAAACTTCACAAGACATTCTTGATATGCCTCTCTCTTTTCCATTGACCCCAAATATAAATTTAACTTCAATTTCAATGGTTTAAAGCTAAATTTATGAAACTTTTTTTTTGATTTGAGACTTTGATAGATATGATAAATAAAATTGATGTCCCCTCAAAGTCGAAATTAATATTGAATAATCTCAACGGTATCATGGGTCTGGGGATAGGAACTGGAGAATGGAGTTTAATTCTAGTAGAGTGATGGAGAAATTTCATAGTGGAAAGAAATTCCAACATCTCACTTTTAAAAAGTGTGGCAAGCAGCATCCTATAAATTTCATAAAGGGGATAGGAAAATTATTTTGGTTTAGGAAGGAATAATTCTTAGCTAGTGAATATAGATAGGAGAACCAGACCAATTTTATATAAGAAATGAATGATTTGGTCAACCCTCAGCCTACAATAAAATATTTCAACTGTAAGGAACAAGGACACTATGTGAACTAGTGCACTAAGCCCAGGTTTTTCGGTGATAAAAAATCACAACAACCACTAAGGCATAAATATAAAGGGAATGAATATTTTATCACAACTATTGAAGTGGATCCTGATAATGACATGGTGAAAGGTACACTGGGTATTCATTCAATGATAGAGAATGTACTATTTGATTCTATTTTTACGCATTATTTCAAATCATTCAAGTTTAGTAGAACTATTCAAACACCCTCTAAAAACATAGAATTCAAGGTATCAGTAAAAATAGAAAATGGATAAATTATTGCATCCCAAGTATAAAACCTCTCCCTTATCAATATTGATGGGATAAACTTCCTGGCGAACATTATGATACTCTCTTTAGTGGATCTCAATGCTATTTTGGGCACTAATTGTATTTACATTTATAGATCCAACATAAATTATTGGGATAATGAAATCACCATCCATATCGTGAATCACCCTATGATTCTATACAAGTTTAGGGTGGAATATAAATTTACATTGGAATCATCATCTCAAGAATGGATATTATTACATTATGATAAAGTGTATCTAACTCAAATGATTGATACTAAGGAGTAGATCATTCTTGATAACATAACCATTGTAATATAATATACTGATGTGTTTTCAGAATAATATTTTGGTTTTCCACCTAGTTGTGAGGTTGAGTTCTCAATAAAACTTATACATGAATCATTTCAAATATCCAAAATTCCATATAGAATGAACACTATTGAACTTGAAGAGATAAATAAAAAACTTCAAGAGAATTTTGATAAAGGGTTTATATGACCAATTAGTTCATCATGGGGTTCATTTTTCATTTTCATCAAGAATAAGAAAGGGTCAATGAACCTCTCCATTAATTATCATGAGATCAAAAATACCAGGATAAAGAACAAGTACCCTCTTCTACAGATTGAAGACTTATTCAATCAGCTATGTGGAGACTAGTATCTCTCTAAGGTGTATCAGAGGTCAAGATATTATCAAGTAATGTTTAAGTATGTTGATATCCTGAAGACTACATTCTGTACAAGGTATATGCACAATGAGTTTATAGTGATTCTATTTGTAATAACTAACACTTATTCTATCTTCATGGAATTAATGAATAGAGTCTTTAGGGATTATCTTGAAAAAAATTGGTAGTATTTATAGATGATATTCTTATATACTCCAAAACCAATGAGGTTCATGACAAGTATTTCATTTTTGTACTAAAGGCCCTGCCAAAAGAAATTTTTTATAAAAGGTATAGAAAATGTGATATTTGGATGGGGTAAGTAACATTCATGGCATTTTATCACTAGTAAATAGATATTTACGGATCCTTAAAAAATAGTGGAAATTAAAAGATGGCTTAAATCCACATTTGTGATAGATATTCCTAGTTTCCTTAGACTATCTGGATACAATTGTCAATTTGTGAGGAAATTACCTTGATTATAAACCCCACTAACTATGCAAATTTATAAGGGAGTGATGTTTGTATGGACTGTTTAATTTAAAGAGATTTTTAAATAGTTAAAGAAGAGGATAATTAATGCACATGTGCTCACACTACCCACCAAGGGGAGGATTATTCATCTATTTCGATGCGTCCAAAAAGTTCTTGAGTTGTGTGATCATACACGATGAAAAAGTGATAGTTTATTCCTCCTCCCAATTAAAGATCCATGAGCATAACTACCAAACACATGATCTGGAATTGGTAGTAATGATATTTTCATTGAATATTGGGTGACATTATATCTATGGAGAGAAGTGTGATATATATATATATATAGATCATAAAATCCTTAAGTATATATTCACACAAAATGATATCAATATGCACCAATAATTGTTTTTAGGGTTGATAAAAAAATTATGATTTTTAAATCCATTACAATCTAGGGGTGGTGAGAAAAGTGTAACATTATCTAAGTAGAAAGGATATTGGAACCCTATCCAGGACGAGGATTGAAAGGGATCCAAACTTTTTTGACATGTAAAGGATGTACATGGAAATAATATAAGGAACTTAATACTACCTTTCTCAAATAATTTCTCAACTATCCATTCTTGAGAGGATTAAGGAGGACTAAAAATAGGATGAAGAGCTATAAAAAGGTAGTAACAATTTTGAAGATTGAATTTGGTAAATATGGAGTAATAAGGTTTGGAGCTCGGATATGTGTCCTATAAAAACTATAAATGATGAGGGAACTTCAGAATGATTAAAAAAACTCATAATACTATATTCATCCAAGAAACAATAAGAGGTATAGAGACCTAAAGAAAAACTTCTAGTTACATAATATGAAAAGGGTGATTGTATAATTTTTATCTCAAGGCATGGTCTACTAACTAGTCAAGGTTGAACAACAGAATTATAAAGGTATGATGCACTTATTTCCCATACCAGTACGAAAATGGGAAAACATAATTATGTATTTCATCATAGTAATCCCAAGGGCATATAAAGGCAATAACATCATTTGAGAGGTATTAAATCACCGTTTAAAGTCATCACATTTCATTATTCACATGGAATATTTCTATGTAGACTAATTCACTAGGATATACATAATCGGAGTGGTAGGACTACACGGAGTACCACTCTCTATTATATCTGATCGAGATCTGAAGATTACCTTGAGGGTATGGAGAAGCCTTTACCAAGCACTAGATACAGAGCTAAGCTTTCACACTTATTATCACCCTCAAATGTATGTAAATTCTTATATAATCATTAAAACTCTAGAGTATATTCTAAGATATAGTTCAATGTATTTCCAAAGATATTGGTATCAACACATTTCCCTTGCAGATTTCTCATATAACAACAGTTTCCATTGTAGATTTCAAATGTCACCTTATGAGGCTGAGTATGGGAAGAGGATTCAGACTCCAACATGTTGGGATAAAGTTAGAGATTAAAGGCTAATAGGACATGATATTATTTAATAGATGGAAAAGAATTTTCAAACCATTAAGTTTCATTTTAAATCCACCCAAAACGATAGAAAATATAAACCAACAATCATTGGTATAACCTAGAGTTGGAGGTTGAAGATAAAGTGTTCTTCATTTGTCATTATAAAATATACTCATGAGGTTTTGGAAGAAGGGGAAGTGTATTCCTAGATACATCAACCCCTTTGAGATCTTTGATTACATCAGATTTATGTCTTATTTCTTATAACTCCAACCTAACCTATCTCAAGTGCATGATGTGTTCCTTGTATCCCTATTAAGGAAGTATATATTGAACCCCTCACATGCACTGAATCCATAAGTGGTGACTTTAGAGAATGAACTTTTTTTAGGAGCAGTCAATGATTATGTTAGACAATAGAGACAATGTTCTACAAATGAAGACTACTCACCTGGTCAAAGTGTTGTGGTAGAACCACAAGTTTGAGGAGGTGATATGGGAACCAGAAGAGGCAATGAAACATGAGTAACCTTATCTATTTTACAGTATGAAATGAAATTTCACAAGTAAAAGTTTTGAAGGGGATAAGAATGTAATGACCCAAATATTTATAAATGAAATTACTTTTTAAATGAAGGAATTATTTTATTAGTAATGTGGTTATAGAAAACACATGCACTAATTGGGTTATTTTAGACCATTATAAAAAATAACCTATCAGATTTAAATGACCACTAAGCATTATAATCGTTGATAATATAGTCTCCGTATAGTGACCGTTAAGATTAGTATATATTAAGGGTCATAATAAAGTATAACTGAAATAGATGGAAGAAGTTATGGTCTTAACCAATAAAACCATACCATATGAATCCCATTTACTAGATCTTCTGAGGAAGATGGCATAACCATGTTGTCCCTTTTTGTTATTACTTTATAAATGATGATATAATTATTTTGATAGAAAAAATAAATTTGATATAACAAAATCAAAATTGTATTTTTTGAAAATTTATAGTTTCAATTAAAAATTTTTTTTGGTAAATTCAAGAATTTTTTAAATAAAAATTATTTTCATAAAATTTTCTTCTTAAATAACATTCATTTATTTATAATTGATAATACAATTTAATGAAGTCCAACGTAATTTTTATAAGGGTTAGAAAGATGTTATTGTCATAAAAACAAGTATTTTCTAATAAATAATGATTTTTATTTAAGTGTAAATACTCATATTTAGAAAAATATTTTGATGAAATAAATATTATTTTTAAAATTCATGTGTTAAAATTAGCTAAGGGTAAATTTTTCATAATTTTCTGAGAACGAAGAATTTTTGGGTAAAAATTAAATATTGTATAATTATATGGTATATATTATGGAATCACAATAGACCAAAAATGATGTAATAAATACTATAAAGGGTATCCTTTAACAAAAAAAATATTTACCCTTTAAAATAATGTGTTTTCAAAGTTATTTTATTAATTTTATAAACCACTAATGGATTTTCCAAAACCTATATTATATTTTATGGTTTTAAAATCAATTATTTATGAATATGATTCACTTAAAAATCACCAATGGTCTTATTTTAATGTTTTAGTTTATTTCCCTTATAAAATATTTAATACCACTCCTCTTCGGTAGAAACTAAGGGAAAAAAATGGGATGGTTTGTGGTTGTTTTTATTTTATTATATAGAGTACAAAACCTATGTTTAGAAACTGATAATGAATTCCCCTCTCTTATTCTTTAAAAACCTACCAAAAATCTCACCCATATTCACTCAAAAAACATTTATAATGAAGTTATTCTCCCTCTATAAATACCTCTCAAGGTGTTCTCAAAATCTTGAGAAGATCCTTCTATGATTTTACTAGTGTCCTTTCAAGGTAAGGGGTCCTCTCGTCTTCCTTTTTATTTCAAGTACTTTTTTTTCTAATAATCCTTGCTATTTTACATTTTTCATGTTGTAATGTGTTTTTACACATCCATTAACTATCATTATAATTACTATGTAACTAGAGACCACATTTAACTCTCATTAAACCATTCCTTGAACCTTTATGTGAACTCCTTATGCAGTTAAAATTATCTTGTGATTTTGTAAGACAGAATTTTGTATCGTGAATACTCATACCCATTTATACTCAAGGGTATTCACCTATATGTAGATATCATTCATAGGTTTGGGACTTACAAGTATGTAACTCGAACTACTTAATTGTGGGATTAAAATTTATGAAATAAATTCTTGTCTTGTATAGTCGATGTGGCAGAAAAGTGAATCTACATGATATGAATGTGACAGGTGGACCCGAAATTATATAGTACTCCAATGAATTGGGTAATGTTTTCATATCAATAGATACTTTGTATGGTGCATAGGTCATTAGCCTGAGCACAATATGTTATGTTTTCTTACAGGTTAGCCTTGTCTTATGCTTATGATGTAATGTTTTATGTTGATGGCACATTCCTATGTTGTCTTTATGTTATCATCTTATATCATGCTTATATGTTCATGTTTATTATTATCATCCTTTTATGTCACCTTGATATGTCTCATGACTCACATGTATTTATTTCATCATGTTATGTCTTATTGGGCTTTATAGCTCACTCCTTTCTTATGAATGTCCTTAGGTTGTACCATGTAGTATTAGAAGATCAAGGGAACTTAAGGTCATGTTATGGTGTTTTAAAAATAATGTTGTTGTATCCCTATTTAAAGTTATTGTAATATGTATCTAATTAACCAATGAAACTAGTCTTTTAGATCTTTTTTGATTTTATTATTTATGTATTTATGAAATAAATCATGATTTAATGTTTATTAATTATATGGTTTTTCATAACACTTACTTGTCACCACACTATCCACGAAAGTACATAAACTGAGGGAGAATGAAAGGGACCATGTAACATATGTAATTAAGAGCATGTGTGTCCATAATAGCTAGTTGATGCATCCCCAATCATATAGAATCCTGAATCTAGGAACCCCCCCTAAAATTATGGATTTGTGATATAATAACAAGAAACAACATGTGTTAAAATGAGAGGAAGTGAGAGTAGTCTTATACATAATGATTAGAGGTTGTTGCTTCAAAAAATCCATCAATTAGACATGGTTAGAGGATACATAAGAGGAAATAGGGGAGAGGATGGTGACTGTAACACTTATAGTTTGGTCACCAAGAGAGAATGAGGGTAGGGGTAATATATGTTTTACTTTAAAACATAATTTTAATTTAATTAAAAAAATATACTGGGGCTACTAGGAACATAGTACCCCACCACCAGATACTTGGTGGTGTAGCCAAGACCCTATGGATATGTTGTCAGGTACCCGGTGAGCTTTCACTAGGTACATGGTGTCCTCTGCAACCTTTGGTTAATATGAAACATATTTCTACCATCACTAAAATCTCCAAACTTCCTCAAAACTTCTAAAATCTCACAAAACCGTCCATAAATCCATCATCAGGCTTTGGAAATCAAGACCAAAACTCAAAATAAAAAATGGCCCGAAGGAAAAAATAGTTTAGTTTTCTTAAATTCCATCGACAAGGTGGACATGGGTTGTTATATAATTAATCCATACTATTAGAATAAATTTTTTAAAATTATATATTATTGATTTTTTCTCCAAAAATATCTTAGATGTCTCGACACATGAAACGTAGTTGAAGAACACATAAAACATTCATTTAATCAGGCCGTGGCAGAATGTCATGAAGGCCTTCTTTTTTATTTATTTTCTGATAACGCCCCTTTCAAGGGATGAAAGGGAACCCTTAAAAGGCCCATAGGCTTAGGAATAAAATTTCCCAGAGTCTTGGAGACATTACATGACCCATAGTTATTAAAGAAATCATACAGACTATGACTACATGAAAATTGCTCCTCCCCAGCATATGCATCGTAATCAACTCTCCACCTTTGCATGACTATTCAGCAAGCTTGTCCATGTGAAGAGGTGCACAGGCGTGGTACAAATGGAAAGTACCATACCCTCTCATTCTTCTAAGTTTGTTTAGCCCTCCTCTGGTAGATGCACCCTGCTCTTTCATCCTCTGGAGTGGTTATTTGTAAAATCTTTCTGTGAAACTACAAATAAGGTGGCCCTAAAGGCCTTGAGGTGTCACGAAGGCCATGAGGTGTCCTGAAAGCCTTACTGACCTGAAGTCCTAGGTGTCCCAATGGCCCTAAGGACTCCAAGCCCAAACCAGTGGCCCAAGGTGAATAGTTCTGGCTACTACAACATAGAACAATACCTTCTATAGTAACTGCTACAACGCCTTCTACAGTAACTACTACAGTGCTGCTACAGTGCCTGCTACATTATCAAAATTATTCCTCTACCTGGTTTTGAACTTGGTTCTTGTGGATGCACTTAGAGAGACCTCAACTATTGGGCTGAGGCTCATGTGCCTTTAATCAAGCCTTGTATTATTTGATATCAAGTCTCTTAAGAGGGGGTTGGCCCATCCAAGTTCCCATAAGGAACTCATAAGCATCTTAATCTCCCTATCAAAGGGATACATCAATCTAAGATAATGAAATTAATTTTCAAATTTTTTGGAAACTCATGAAATTTCAAGCGTGATCTTTTTTATGGAAAATAAAACAAATAAGACAATTGTGCTTCAAAATATAACTTTATTACAGTGATATCCATGACAAATTGTTTAATGATATGACTATCAAATTGGTCAATTTTAGTGCACTATGAATAATGGGTAATAAAAACACTCTTGTAGAGAAGATGAAATTAATACATGATGTGGTCAAACTATTCAGAGAATTGAGAAACCATCAATTTTTAAGGAAAATGTGTGTTTGAAATGAAATTCAATCTAAGAAAAGTCATCTACTCTAAAACATTTCTTATATGATTGGTGATTATAAAAACATAGTGTGAGAAATGTTGGTGAATAAATTATGATTTAAACATACATTCGAGATAAGTAACTTTTTTCAATTTAAATAAATAGATATAAAGTTATTAATGTTTGCCATGACCCATCCCCTAAGGCATGTGTCATGACTACCCCAAGGCTGCCTTCCATATGCCAGGGGTTGGTGACTAGCACCGAATAGGCATATCCCTAAAATTGGAATACATTGCCTCAAAAACCTGTACACACACAGACATGGCAGACTAACCACAAGTAAATAGAATGGAATAAGAAAGGTACAACCAAAACTAAAAACCGTCATTGGGTGTAAAAGTTAGTACTGAAAGTAAAGGGGCCAGAATACAAGCGCAACTAAAATGGAAGTACATCCAAAGGGGAAAAAAGATCCTAAGGTTGTCTGCCAAGGTTCCTACCTGAAGGGTTGGTACAGCTTATCACTGCAGCTCTCCACGTCTACCGGTCACCTCCGTACACCATCTGTCAATCACCTCTATGCACCATCAATCCCTGACCCCACAAGACTCAGTCCAATTGTCCTTCATCTTCAAAAGACACGATAAGGTGTGGGAGAAGCCTGTGTAGGGCTGAGTACAAAAATACTCAGTAGAGACCCCGAGACCCCCGATAGTCTCCCATAATTCCACAAAGAAAAATCCACAGAACATGATCTCAATCACAATGGATAAAATCAAAAGACATCTTGCACCAATTATAACTTATTTATATAAGTATAGATGATTATTTGTAAAGCTAGATCATATTATTCTGTCAAGAGGCTCTACTTCTAACCCACACAAGAACATTCAGTGATGACCCACACAATATTTCTTAGTGATGAACCACACAGGATCACTAGGTGCTCACCCACACAGGATCGATAAGTGATAACACACACAGGATCGCTCGGGGTTGACCCACACATAATTACTATGTGTGGACCAATATGGAATTGATCAGTGCTATCCCTCATAGGATCCCTAAGTAATGACCCACATAGGATCGCTGGGTGCTGACCCAAAAAGGATCTCTCGGTGCTGACCCATACATGATCGTTAGGTGCTAACCCACATAGGATCACTATTCATTATTCTTCACGTCCCAACCAGCTACTGGATTCCCACACAAAGCATGCTTGATTATGGGAGGATTCTCTCCTCAAGTTGTCTGTTGTGTTTTAACCAGCACGAAGTCCCATGAAGAAGTTACCCAATGAACGTCCATGTCATAAGTGTAGAGACCCGAAGCATGACGTACACGAACAATACATTACTTTTGCAGAATACTTAGTACATAACAAAAACCAAAACTCAAGGACCGTAACAGTTCAGTGTCTTTGGAAACTCGGAACGTAATATTCTAATGTTGGTGAAAGATCTTCAACATCTATCATAAAGATCTTCCCATTTTTTTCTTACCTAAAACCTTTCTTTAAATCCTGGGGAAAAGAAAACATAAAAGGGGTGAGCTCAAATGCCCAGTAAGGGTAAACATATAAAACATAAAACAATCCATAAACATTTGAATGCGAGAACTTGAACATAAAATCTAAACATCAAAATCATGAGAAATGACATGAATCTTTGAAGTACATAAGGAATATATCATAAGGGAACATCAATCATGATAAAATAGCATGCGAATAAAACATGTAATTGTGGCATCCATTAAGCACATGTTATGATATCCAGAGTAGCCAAGGCAGTGCTTCCAAGACCATCTTAGTGGCCAAAGCCCCTTTCAGAATTGAGTTCACTCCCCATTTCAGTCCTGTAACACTTAACCGGATTAACTTACCATTCCAGCCATGTATATATCATGAGATATAAATAATTACCCAATGAATTGAAGGGATATATAGGTCCCACCCATCTCACAATGAAATCATTCTTACTTGTGCCACAACATAAACATAATTCATTCATCATAACCCAAAGAATAAAAATGGGTTTAATAAACATCATCCCATCATAACATAATCCACACACACATATATATATAATGGATATCATTTCATTATAATAAAAGTGAAACCATGTAAATCATAGAGACATTATACTTGAAACATACACATATGAAAATAATTTCATCTTAGATAGAAAATGGTTTTGATAAAACACTTGAAATGAATTCTTGTGAAAAATATCCTTTCTTCTTCAAAATCATTTTCTTTCCACAAAATGCCATGGAATTTTAAATGAAAAGTATTTTGTTGAAAATAGTCATAAAATCTTGTCGAGTAATCTTTATGAAAATGAGGCGTTATGAAACCGTAAAAATCTGTTCACACAGTATAAGTTAAAAATAACATTTTTCTCATACTTTTGTCGAAAAAGTGAAAAAGTACCACGTAAAAAAAATATTCCTTACACACCATGTAGTAAAAGTAAAAAATGGGTAAAAGGACTTTAAAGATACATGAAATCATTTCTATATATCAGGGACATTGATGATAAATATATCCTCGGTAAATAATTACGAATAAACAGTCTTAGATAAGAATGAGATTGGAATAATTATCCCTTACCTTAGGTCTGATATGCTTCATACGTATCCGAACCTCCTATATAATTATTTAAATAATGACATTGAATTATTACAGAATCATATTCATTGTTATGATATCATATATGGTTCACTTATGACTTTATATTACCCGTTCTTTTGTAAATTCCATGTTAAAGAGCGTTTTGGGTAAATGCGTTTCATTTGTCGTCCGTGTTTTGACTTGTAATTATTCATATGATTACATAGATTGTGATTACTTAATTCTAGAATATAAAAAATGATTTATATATAATATATATTCAGAATATACATATATATAATTGATCGATAAATGGAAATAAATTCACCATTCATGGAGACGGTAGGCCGTACGTACGCATGAACGCTGTTTTCGTTTCCTTATTGAATTGAATCTAATTAATTAGATGACATAAATATATATATACATAAATCCAGTATCATTATTATTTCATATATTTCATGATTACTTATTATATATACTTTATAATCATTCATGAATGGTTAACATGGAGAATGAATCTCATCGCGTCGTGGAGACGGTAGTCCGTACGTACGCACGAGCGATGATATCATTCCCATGATCATGGAATTGTATTGAAGTGTATGTATAATATTTTAGAATCAATATCACTTTAAAATAATAATATATAGTTATTATTTACACCATTATACTCATCCAAGTAAGGTGGTGGTGGAAAATAGATTACACCACGGTGTGGAGACGGTATTCCATACGTACGCATGCGTGGTGATTTAGTTTTCCGTAGGATGGATAGATGGTGAAATAGGGTTGTTTCATACTTATAATAACATATCAGTATATGAGTGATAGTGATGTTATTACTTTATAATGAAACTACTAAAAATAAGAATTGGAAGAAGAAATAAAGTTGAAAGAATCGGTAATAGACATTACCTCTTCTTTGAAGCGCCTCTTTGAGACCTCCTCATATGGCACTAAAATTGGCCTTTGAAGAAGACCAGGACCTCTAGGATGTTTCTAGGGAAGTGGAGAAGAGGATTTGTCAGGGGTTGGCCGAGCTTGAAGGCTCAAAGTGGTGTGAGGAAGAGAGGGAGGATGTGCCCTTTTATAAGGGAGGAAAGGGGCACCTTTGGAATAACTAAAAATATTATTTTATTTTACAGTCATATTAGGTTTTTAATAGCTTAGAAATGAGTTATTTCGAAGATAAGGTGGGGATGTTTCAAAATAATCTCATCCAATAGAATTTAGACAAGTTTAGGTTTCTATTTTAACCTTTTCATTTAGATTTAACTTTAAGTTAAATAATTTTTCTTTTACCGTGTCTTATTGTTTTCTTACACTATAAGGTTAATAAACTTACTATAACAAGCCAAACGAACCCCAAGTTGTTTATTATTAATATATATAACCTTATATAAGTCATTTTTCCGAACCTTAGATTTTTAGGAATAAAAGGACAATTAATAATATAATATTATTTTAATAAACTATTTATGTCAATTTTGACACTATTTGGTAATTGATTTTTTGTGAAAATCATAACAGAAGTATTAGTTCAAAAAAAGTTAATTAAATCAATACTAACATGTCATATTAACATAAAAAATTATTGTAATTAATAAAAAGTATTAAATTACATTTATTTGGGTATTTATAACATCAATTATGTCAATATTTCATTAATATGATAATTACTGCATCATCATTATGTCATGCATAAATTAAATTATTTAATGTCTAAAAATTACAAATAAAATACCATTATGTAGGAAATATTTTTATCTTTATAATGAATATTTATAGTCAATTTTATCTTATGTATGACCCTATATTAAAAATGATTTAGTTATTAAACTTTGATTTTAACTATTTTAACCCTACTTTAAATAAATTAATAATAAATGTCCTAATCTAATCCAAGTGGGCCTAAATAGTCATATTTTATTTCTAAGGTTGGTTTTTGTCTAATTACACATATCCAATAGAATTAGGACACGTGTTAAGGTAATAATAATATCATTTTTACCCTTAATTTCTCTATTTACTTTTAACCGTGGTAAAAGAAAGTAAAAAGTTACTATTCATAAAAAATTATTTTCATCTCATTGAAAAACATTTTACTTACTAACATCAACCGTGTCTCTTGGATTTTCTAAATTCTACTCACAGAAGCGGTAAAATTATGTTTTATGTAAATTTGCAAATTTTCCTAGGAGGTGGGTAAAAGACGGTGAAAAGTTCAATAAATTTTTTTTATATGTAAAATTATTATAAAATGACTCCAATGAATTGCATTGAACTTATATAGGTATTATGTATCAATTTTGAACTAAAATAAATTTAAATAAAATAAATAATTATTTAAATAAAAAGTTGGTTTTTAAATAGTAACCCAGTGTTTTCACTATTCATCAAAAATTGAAAGTTTTCAGAAAAATACCAAAAATTCACTCTAGGCTAATTTTGATATTCTGAATCCAAAGATGAAGTCCATTTTGAAATATATAATTTATCAAATTTTGAAAAGTGGGTATTACTATTCATAACGGCTAGTTTATATAACGTATCATTGTTTAGCGAAACTCGGTATTACGTACAACACACACTATTTTGGAAGGTCGTGATTACATGTAATGCAAGCCAAGTTAGGGATGCATGTTGTGTAAGCTTCTTCTGGTGTAGCGCACAACACAAGACATTAATGAAATTAAAAAGAATATTTTTCATAAAATCTCGGGGTGTTACATTCTACCCCCCTTAAAATGAATTTCTCCCTCAAAATTTGTCAGGGTTATAAATGTTTTACTACTCGAAAGTTTCTTTAATAGAAACCCACATCGTAAAAAGGAATACCAAAACTTTTCTTTAAAAACTAAAGTGTGAAACGTAACAGTTACCCAAATTAACAAATCACTAGGTTTCCACATAGGAGAACATAGGTGAATATATAGATATGGAAGAGAAATATAACCATCATGTTCTGATAGAGAGTGGTAGAGAACATGGCTATGAAAAAATCCATTAATCACAAAGAAATAAATTTGTGATGATCCAAGGTACCATCTGATTCATTGGATATGAGAGTACTAGGACAACATTTTTGGATTTCAAGATAATTTTCCTAATGTTGAAGAATTTGAATTAGAAGAATACTTACTTCGGTACAATCTCACCGTTGTTTGTGCCTTAAATAATTTACACTTCATCTCTTAAAGAAATGAAGTTGAATTTGTTATTCGTGAAGTGTTAGCAGATCATGTGATAGAATGATGTGTCATTCCATCTGTTTCAAACAAAAGGTTAGAAAAAGTTATCAAATATACATAAGTCCATCTATGGTGTGGTTAATCATATACGATTCCAAAAATGAACTTATACTTCATATATCATACTGTTTAATAAAATAACACTAGTTTCTACTAACCAGGGACTTCATGTAGGCCAGTGGTTTGCAATAAAGGCCAGTCTCATTTCAGTTGTGGGTTCGATTCCCACAACTTTGTCCGACGCAACGGGTTGTCGCCCGTCCTGCAGGTTATCATTTTTCTAATACTACATTACTATAACATGCCATCAATAATATCGAAAAAAGTTCTATCCTTAAACAATACTAACTTTTTTTCAACATAATCCATTCCAATCTTTAGGCTTATCTAAAATACTTCAGTCCAAGCTCATAGTATAAAGAAAAAAATTACTAGAAAGGTTATCTACCAAGGATGTGAATACAAGCATTTATGTCACATATATCATAAGATATATCTTGTTGGTTGTATTCCAAACACAAGAATACCTTAGTCATATATTCTCTTGAAACATATATTACCATAGAACCTTCGTGAAAACGTGAATAATGTCAAAAGGTAACTCTTTTCCACATAACAAAATCCCAAAAATTGTATATGGGAAAACCATAATATCACTTAGTCCTTATATCAGTCATGAGCTCATGATTACTATAATATTATTTTCTCCTTATCCCTTCATTATGCGCATTTCATCTACTTTCCAAAAATATTTCAATCACTTTTTCATGGTTACCAGTAGAATATAATTATTGAAAACCAATACATAGATATTCCAAAATTCCACAATACCATAAATGAGATTACATGATACTATTTTGAAATCCCATTACATAAACACTTAATCATTACACATCATCATTTTCATACTCAACATCACAAATAGTGATCGCATGAGACTTCCCTTTATTATTTTCCTTAAGTGGTTGCTCACGTTGATCATCATTAACCCATGGATTAGGGCATTTATTAGCATAATGCCCCATTTCCTTGCACGTGAAGCATTGAAGTGTTGGTGGAGAGTTCTCTGTAGTCTTTTCTCTATTCACATCATTAGCAACCGTTTTCCCATTACCTTGACAATCAACTGCTCGATGACCTTCTTTTCCACACTTAAAACATTTTCTAGTACCTTTTAGGGAATCTTCACCATGCTTCTTTCCATATTTCATTTCTTGTCAAAACCATGAGATGGATATGTTACACCAAACATCTAGTTCTACCTTGATAGCACAATGCACAATTTCGTCATAGCTGCTGAAGACTCTTATAGCTAATTCCCTTCGAAGACTTGGTTTTAAGTCACTGAAAAATCGATCAACTTTACTTTCAGGTTGGATGATAATTCCAGATGCATACCTTTAATGTCTTGTAAAATTCGATTTGTATATACCAACAGATTCATCATCCTTCTGCTTAAGCTCAAGAAACTCTTTTTGCATCTTTGTTCGAAGAATACGAGGGAAATACTTACTGGAAAACAAGTTCTTGAACTCATCCCATTCCATAGACTCAATTTCATCTCTTTGCCTCATATTCTTGATAAGTGTCCACCATTTATCAGCATCACCTTCCAAGAGATATACAGGTAAGATGAATTTATCATGCTCAGAACATTGTAGAACTGAAAATATCTTTTCAGTAGTACTGATCCACTGTTCAGCCACTAAGGGATCAAAAGACCCACTGAATGAAGGTGGACGCTGCCTCATGAAGGATTCAACAGAATGTTGCTCCTTTCTCTGCTCATTTTGAAGTCTAGAATGATTCATAGATTGTGTAAGTATAGAAATAAGATTGTGGACTCCATATCCCATGACATTGGTTTGGTAAGGACAATCATTGCATTGTCCATTACATTGATCAACACGGTTCATTCGGGTTCCAGCCATCGTCTAAAACCCAAAAATAATAGTGTGAGAGGCAAATACCATGCTAGGGAAAACAACATAATAAAGGGGGAGTACCTTCAATATCTAACATCTTAGGTTTAATTCTAATATCATTAGCACAATTCTAGGACTATAACCTATACGTATAATTATCCTTAGGCACATCCCTAGACATACCTTAGAAATATCTCTAGGGATCTCACAAACGCTTTCGCATCCTAGTTTCCAAGGGTTGACTAAACCTTTACTCTAATACCAACTGTAAATACCTAAAGCTTGACGTACATGGACAATACATTACTTTTGAGGAATACTTAATACATAACAAAAACCAAAACTCAAGGACCTTAACAGTTTAGTGTCTTTGGAAACTCGGAATGTAATCTTCTAATCTTGGTGAAAGATCTTCAACATCTCCCATGAAGATCTTCCCCTTTTTTTCTTACCTAAAACCTTTCTTTAAATCCTGGGAAAAATAAAACATAAAAGGGGTGAGCTCAAATTCCCAGTAAGGGTAAACATATAGAACATAAAACAATCCATAAACATTTTAATGCAAAAACTTGACCATAAAATCTAAACATCAAACTCTTGAGAAAAGACATGAATCTTGGAAGTATATAAGGCATATATCTTAAGGGAACACCAGTCATGATAAAATATCATGGGAATAAAACATGTAATTTTAGAAACCATTAAGCACATGTTATGATTTCCAAATTAGCCAAGGCATTTCTACCAAGACCATCTTAGTGGACAAAGTCCCTTTCTGAATCGAGTTCACTCATCGTTTCAGTCCTGTAACACTGAACCGGATTAACATACCATTATAGACATGTCTATATCATGAGATATAAATCTTTACCCAATACATTGGAGGGAGATATAGGTCCCACCCATCTCATAATGAAATCATTCTTAATTGTGCCACAACATAAACATAAATCATTCATCATAACCCAAAGAATAAAGATGGGTTTCATAAACATCATCCATCATAACATAATCCACATATATATATATATGGATATCATTTCATCATAATAAAAGTGAAACCATGTAAATCATAGAGATATTATACTTGAAACATACACATATGAAAATAATTTCATCTTAGATGGAAAATGGTTTTTGATAAAACACTTGAAATGAATTCTTGAGAAAAATATCCTTTCTTCTTCAAAATAATTTTCCTTCCAAAAAATGCCATGTAATTTTAAATGAAAAGAATTTTGTTGAAAATAGTCATAAAATCTTGTCGAGTAAGCATCATGAAAATGAGGCGTTATGAAACCGTAAAAATCCGTTCACACCGTATAATTTAAAAATAACATTTTTCTCGTACTTTTGTCGGAAAAGTCAAAAAGTACCTCGTAAAATAAAGATTCTTTACACACCATGTAGTAAAAGTCAAAAATTGGTAAAAATGACTTTAAACATACATGAAACCATTTTTATAAATCAGGAACAGGTATGATAAATATAACCCCGGTAAATAATTACTAATAAACAATCTCAGGTAAGAATGAGATTGGAATAATTATCCCTTAACTTAGGTCCGATATGCTTTGTATGTATCTGAACCACCTGTATAATTATTTAAATAATGTCATTGACTTATTACAGAACCATATTCATTGTTATGATATCATATATGGTTTACTTATGACTTTATATTACCTGTTCTTTTGTAAATTCCATGTTAAAGAGCATTTTGGGTAAAATCGTTTCATTTGTCGTCCGTGTTTTGACTTGTAATTATTCATATGATTAATTAAATCATGATTACTTAATTCCATAATATAAAACATGATTTATATATAATATATATTCATAATATACATATATATAATAGATCGATAAATGGAAAGAGATACACCGTTCATGGAGACAGTAGGCCGTACGTACGCAAGAACGCTGTTTTAGTTTCCATATTGAATTGAATGGAATTAATTAGTTGACATGCATATATATATATATATACAGTATCATTATTATGTCATTAATTCATGATTACTTATTATATATACTTTATAATTATTGATGAATGGTTAACATGGAGAATGAATCTCATCACGTCGTGGAGACGGTAGTCCGTACGTACACACGGGCGATGATATCATTCCCATGATCGTGAAATTGTATTAAAGTGTATGTATAATATTTAAGAACCAATATCACTTTACAATAATCATATATAGTTATTATTTACACCATTATACCCATCCATGTAAGGTGGTGGTGGAAAATAGATTACACCACGGCATGGAGAAGGTATTCCGTACGTACGCACGCGCAGTGATTTCTTTTTCCATAGGATGAATAGATAGTGAAATAGAGTTTTTTCATACTTATAATAAAATATCAGTATATAAGTGATACTTATGTTATTAATTAATAATGAAACAATTAAAAAGAAGAAGTGGAAGAAGAAATAAAGTTGAAAGAATCGGTAACAGACATTACCTCTTCTTTGTAGCGCCTCTTTGAGACCTCCTCTTAGGGCACTAAAATTTATCCTTGAAGAAGACCAGGACCTCTATGATGTTTATAGGGAAGTGTAGAAGAGAATTTGGAAGGGTTTGGCCGAGCTTGAAGGCTCAAAGTGTTGTGAGGAAGAGAGGGAGGATGTGCCCTTTTATAAGAGAGGAGAGGGGCACCTTTGGAATAACTAAAAATATTATTTTATTATAAAGTCATATTCGGTTTTTAATAGCTTCAAATTGAGTTATTTCTAAGATAAGGTGGGTATGGGTCTAAATACTTTCATCCAATAGAATTTAGACAAGTTTTGGTTTCTATTTTAATGTTATCATTTAGATTTAACTTTAAGTTAAATAATTTTTCTTTTACCGTGTCTTATAGTTTTCTTACACTATAATGTTAATAAAATTACTATAACAAGCAAAAAAAACCCAAAGTTGTTTATTATTAATATATATAACCTTATCTAAGTCATTTGGCCGAACCTAAGATTTTTAGGAATAAAAGAATAATTAATAATATAATATTTGTTTAAAAACTATTTTATGTCAATTTTGACACTATTTGGTAATTGATTTTTGTTAAAATCATAAAAGATGTATTAGTTCGAAAAAAGTTAATTAAATCAATAATAACATGTCATATTGACATAAAAAATTATTGGAATTCATAAAAAGTCTCAAATTACATTTATTTGGGTATTTATAACATCAATTATATCAATATTTCATTAATAAGATAATTACTGCATCATCATTATGTCATGCATAAATTAAATTATTTAATGTCTAAAAATTACAAATAAAATACCATTATGTAGGAAATATTTTTATATTTCTAATGAATATTTATAGTCTAATTAACTTATGTATAAACCTATATTAAAAATTATTTAGTTATTAAACTTTGATTTTAACTATTTTAACCCTTCTTTAAATAAATTAATAATAAATGTCCTAATCTAATCCATGTGGGCCTAAATAGTCATATTGTATTCCCAATGTTGGTTTTGGTCGAATTACACTTATCCAATAGAATTAGGACAAGTTTTAGGGTAATAATAATATCATTTTTACCCTTAATTACCCTATTTTCTTTTAACCATGGTAAAAAAAGTAAAAAGTTACTATTCACCAAAAACTATTTTCATCTCATTGAACCACATTTTACTTACTAAAATCAAACGTGTCTCTCGAATTTTCGAAATTTTAGTCACAGAAGTGGTAAAATTATGTTTTATGTAAATTTGCAAATTGTCATAGGATGTGGGTAAAAGACGGTGAAAAGTTCAATAAAATTTTTATATATCTAAAATTATTATAAAATGACTCCAATTAATTGCATTGAACTTTTATAGGTATTATGTATCAATTTTGACCTAAAATAAATTTAAATAAAATAAATAATTATTTAAATAAAAAGTCGGTTTTCGAATAGTAACCTAGTGTCTTCACTATTCATCAAAAATTGAAAGTATTCTGAAAAATACCAAAAATTCACCCTAGGCTAATTTCGATATTCTGAATCCAAAAATGAAGTCCATTTTGAAAGATAAAATTTATAAAATTTCAAAAAGTGGGTATTACTATTCATAATGGCTAGTTTATATAACATATCGTTGTTTAGCGAAACTCGGTATTGCGTACAACACAGACTATTTTGGAAGGTCACGATTGCGTGTAATGAAAGCCAAGTCAGGGATGCATGTTTTTTAAGATCCTTTTGGTGTATCATACAACACAAGACATTAATGAAATTAAAAAGAATATTTTTCATAAAATATCGGGGTGTTACAATAAGGGTTCTAACACAACTGATGGCGTGTCAATCGGACACCTGATCTGTAATTTATAGGCATTTGAGTGTTGAGGGCCTAGTTGGATTAAGGTTTGATCCAACCCAACCATACACTGACTTTCTACAAAACTCAATTAATGTACCGCAAAAGGACTGCCTTGTTCTAAGGGTTTTAGCGCCGCAAACAGTTCATCAAACGGGCGTATAGTTTAGGAGATACATCCATTTAAACGAAACAGGGCCGTAAGTGGGTCTGAGTTCAGTCCTACTCGGCCAAAAGGGGCTGGCCTCAGCCCGGTTCGACCGGAACTATTCTGGACTACTGGCCCGTGGGTTCAGCTTGGCCCACCTTGCGAGGCGCACCCCACCAGACCGCGGAACCGCCTGGCCCGCTGTTCGAGCGCGGGGGTCCATTCTCCTCCCGAACGGTCAGATGTCCATTTGGTCTCAATCAGCTCTGCTAGTTGGTGCCGCTCCACCTAGCCATTCTATTTAGATAGGGCACCCATAGGACCCATGGGGTGTGGTTCCACCATCCTCTACAGATCGAAGCCACGACCTTCCTCTACGGTGCACTACCATGGCATACCACCTGATGTCAACGCGGTCAGTGATGGTCGGCTACCACTTTTATCCACTGTGGCTCAGTTCCACAGCTCTCCACTATGGCACGCTCCCACGGCGTGCCACCATCGTTAATATGGTTGGCATCAGTCAACCTCCCTTTTCCACCCTGGTGCCTTCGGGCTCCACCTCCTCTTTGCGGCCCGTGGGAGTTGGCCACCGCCTTCTCCGGTCGCCAGCACCACCACAACGACGAAGCTTCTATATGCCTTTGGTGAAACTGCGGAAGTCCATTTTCTCTCCTAGTTTGGCCTTGTTATTTTGTTTCTCGGTCACCCATGAAGAACACAACCAAACCAAGAAGGGCAGAGAGTCTGGGCCTTGTTCGTTCGGTCCGTACCCTCCACGTTAGCATTATAACATGGGAAGAAATTAATGAATGAAAAACTCATAGTTAAAATATTAAACCACACTACCTCGAGTTCATTGGAAGTCACTACGGATGAGGAAGGAGCGTCCACGTTTGACGGTGTTGTGGATGAAGGAGAAGGTCCAGGACCTTTGGTTCTATTCATTGAATTCTCCAACAATCATCGATGCTTCGTTCGACATTGGTGGAAAATGATGTCAGCATTTCATCAGTGGTTCCTCTCTTTAGTGCCAAAACCCCCTACCCGAGCACTATTCAAATAGAAGAAAATATGATATTATACCACCGCACAATTAATGAGGTTCGTTAATAAATTAAACTAATGAACCTATTAATTCTCCCAACAGTGCGGTTACACAACCAAGTATAACTAGCCATTAAATGGTCTGACAATCCTGCGATCCCACCACTGACGCTCAACAGTTACAAAGAAAGAAATAAAATAACTCGTTGAGTTATTTTATTATGTTTTTTTATAAAGTCTAAAAATTTACTTTTTTTCCGAACCTTTACAATTGAAGTTAATATTCTCTTAAGAAAATCCTGGTGCTTCAGATTCAATGATACCCTTAGATTTTTAATCTGAGTACCAGTTCAAAATATAGAAATCATCACCTGCACGTTTACTGAACGTAGCTTAAAAAAAGTTCAAAATTCCATTCTGGGCTCTCTGAGACTCATAATCACAGGTTGTCAATTTTTTTAGACATGTAATAATCCAAAATAATTAAAAAAATTATGGGAAAATATAGGTCTTTACATTCTTCCCACCTTAGGGATTTTCATCCCTAAAATCTATAGAAAAACTAGGGAAACAAATGGGGGTTCTGAGCACGTATCTGAGTCTCCTGCTCCCATGTACTCTTTTGGAGTTTCTCATGCTACCACCAAACTTGCACCAGAGGAATCTACTATCCACGAAGAACCCGCTCTTGTCGATCCTCTATATCCACCGAAAATTCTACAAACATTTCCCCATTGTTGATGTCCTGCTCACCCCAGTCGATAATGTGCGATATATCAGGCATATACCTCATAAACTGTGACATATGAAAACAATTATGCACTCAGTGCATCTGTGGGAGAAGATATAGATGGAACGCCACCTCGCCTACTCTATTGAGGATCTAGAATGGCTAGATAAACCTCAGAGATAGATTTTTTCCTGGCCAAATCTCTTCAATCGTCATCGGGGTGAGACTTGTAAGAAGACATGATCTCCCTCCTCAAACTCCAAGGGTCTCCATCTCCTGTCAGTATAAGACTTATTTCTGCTCTGTGCAGTCTTCATCTACTCCTGGATGATCTGTAACTTCTTAGTGGTAGCCCGTACCAACTCTCATCCCATAAGTGCTGACTCCCCTAGGTATGTCCAACCTAGAGGTGAACTACATGGTTGCCCATATAGGGCATCAAATGGAACCATACCGATAGTGGAGTGATTACTATTATTGTATGAGAACTCCACCTGTGGAAAGTGATCCTCCCAAATGCAGACAAAATCTAGGACGCAATCATGAATCATGTCCTCAAGTGCCTGTATGGTCCACTCCGTCTGACCATTTGTATAAGTATGAAAGGTGGTTCTCAAGTACAGTTGAGTCCGGAACACCTCTTGTAATAATTTCCATATCCAAGAGGTAAAAAGAGAATTGCGATATGATACAATCATCGATGGTACCCTGAAAATTTGTACAATATCCTGTATGTAGAGGCATCCCAAGCCCTCTACTAATCCATGCTCTCAGATGGGTAGGAAGTGGGCCGACTTAGTTAGTAGGTCAACGATCACCCAGATGGAATCGTGGTTCATGGGCATATGTGGTAGCCCCATCACAATTTTAATTGAGATACCATCCCAACATTCCGGCACCTCAAGTGGCTGTGCAAATCCTTCTAGAAACTGATGCATGGCCTTCACTTGCTGACAAGTGAGGCATCGTGAAATGAACTCCACCACTACTCTCTTTATCCCTGGCCACTAGTACTGATGCCAGAGATCCTGGTACATCTTCTCCAAACCCGGATATACCACCAAAGGGGGTGTGTGTAACTCCCTCAATACCTCCTCTCATAGCATTACTGGTACCATGGTGTGTCCTCTAAAGAGAACGATGTGCTCCACACCTTTATAAAATCATTCAAGAGCATGTCCTGAGGATATCTGAGCACGTCAGGCCTCGTAGTCCATGTCCCCATGTTGTGCCTCTCGAACTCGCTGAAGAAGTGGGGGAGTGACAGTCATATACTGGAGGTAAGTTGCTCTATCACTATCCATGAAGGATATCTGCAACGCTGATATCTTCTCTGTCACCTCACTCAGAATTTGTAGACTAGACCTTCTACTGAGTGTGTCTGTTACTACATTCCCTTTCCCAGGAGTGTAGACTATCTCAAAGTCACAGTCCTAGAGAAACTCCATCCATTGACGGTGTCTCTGGTTCAGGTATTTCTATGAGAAGATATACCTAAGACCTTTGTGATCAGAGTTGACAGTAAAATATTCACCCATCAAGTAGTGTTGCCACATATTCAAGGTAATGACCACTACTGCTAACTCAAGGTCATGGGTAGTGTAGTTATAATTGTGCTGTCTCCACTACCATGAGCCGTAGGCAATCACTGCTCACTCCTGCATCAGGACACAACCTAGTTTGGTCCCTAAAACCTTTCTTTATATCCTGGGGAAAAGAAAGCATATAAAGGGTGAGCTCAAATTCTCATTAAGGGTATGCATGGAGAAAATAAAACAAACCATATACATTTTAACATAAAAACATGAACATAATGTTTAAACATCGAAATCTTGAGCAATGACATGAAACATGGCAGTGCGTAAGGCATAGATCATAATGGAACATCAATAATTATAAAATGGCTTGGAAATAAAACATTTAATTGTGGAAAAACATTAATCACATGATATGATTTCCATAGTAGCAAAGACATTGCTTCGAAGACCATCATAGTGGACAAAGTCCCTTTCTGAATCGAGTTCACTCCTCGTTTCAGTCCTGTAACACTAAACCAGATTAACTTACCATTCTAGCCATGTCTATCTCATGAGATTTAAATATTTAACCAATGGATTGGAGGTAGATATAGGTCCCCCCAATCTCATAATGAAATCATTCTTATGTGTGCGACAACATAAACATAAATCATTCATCATAACCCAAAGAATAAAGTGGGTTCATAAACATCATCCCATCATAACATAATCCATATAAAACAGATGGATATCATTTCATCACAAGAAAAGTGAAACCATGTAAATCATAGAGACATTATACTTGAAAAATACACATATGAAATAATGTCATATTAGATGGAAAATGGTTTTGATAAAAAACTTGAAACGAATTCTTTATTAAAATATACTTTCTTCTTCAAAATAATTTTATTTTCAGTAAATGACACATAATTTTAAAAGAAAAGTATTTTTTTTTTAAAATAGTCATGAAATATTGTAGAGTAAGATTCTTGAAAATAATGCATTATGAAAACTGTAAAAATCCGTTCATTCCGTATAAGTTAAAAAAACATTATCCTCGTACTTTTGTCGGAAAAGTCAAAAAGTTCCCCGTATGGAAAACAAAAGAAAGATTCCTTTCATAACATGTGGTAAAAGTCAAAAAATGGGTAAAAAGGACTTTAAAAATACATAAAAACACTTTCAAAAAAACATGGACATGGATGATAATAATAACCCCAGTAAATACTTACGAATAAACAATCTCGGATAAGAACGAGATTGAAATAATTATCCCCAACCTTAGGTCTGATATGCTTCATACATATCCGAACCTCTTGTATAATGATTTAAATAATGTCATTGACTTATTAAAGAATCATATTCATTGTTATGATATCATATATGGTTCACTTATGACTTTATATTACCCGTTGTTTTGTAAATTCAATGTTAATACAACGTTTTGGGTAAAATCGTTTCATTTATATTACATGTTTGGATTTGTTGTTATTTGTATTATTATTACTTATATAATGATGTACTTACATCCAAAATGTAAATAATGATTTATATATCATATATATTCATTATATTCATATATATAACAGATAGATGAATGAAATGAAATACACTGTTCATAGAGACGGTAGGCCCTACGTACGTATAAACACTGTTTTCATTTCCTTATTAACTTGAATGTAATTAAGAAGATGAAATAAATAAATATATATATATATATATATAAATTAAGTAGCATTATTATGTCATACATTTCTTGATTACTTATTATATATACTTTATAATCATTCTTGAATTGTTAACATGGAAAATGAATCTCATCGCGTCGTGGAGACGGTAATCCGTATGTACGCACGAGCGATCATATTGTTTCCATATTTATTGAATGGAATTGGAGTGGATGATATAAAATCTTAGAATCAGTATGATGTTATAATTACTATATATATTTATTCTTTACAACATTATACCCATCCAAGTAAGGTGGTGGTGGAAAAACAGATTACACCACGGCATGGAGACGGTATTCCATACGTACGCACGCGCGGTGATTTCATTTTCAGTAGGATGGATAGAAGATGAAATAGGTTTGTTTAATATTTATAAAAACATATAATTATATAGGAAATACTGATGTTATTACTTTATAATGAAAAAAAATAAATAATAAAAAGTTGAAGAAGAAAGAAAACTTGAAAGAATCAGTAGAAGAGATTAACACTTCTTCGACGCACCTCCTTTAAAATTATTCATAGGGAACTAGATTTGGTATTTTGAGAAGACAAAAACCTATATGATATAAACATAGAGGTTTAGAAGAGGAATTTTCAGTGTTTGGGTGAGCTTCAAGGCTCAAAATGGTGTGAAGAGAAGAGGGAAGGGGATCTCTTTTTATAAGGGAGGAGAGGGGCACCTTTGGAAAAACATAAAATATTATTTTATAATAAAGTCATATTCGGCTTTTAATAGCTCCAAATTGATTTATATATAATCTAAGTTGGATATGGGTCGAAATACTCTCAACCAATAGGTTTTATCCATGTTTAGGTTACTATTTTATCCTTATCATTTAGATTTAACTCTATGTTAAATAATTTAACTTTTACCGCGTCTTTTTGTTTTCTTACACTATATGGTTAATAAACGTACTATAACAAGCCAAAAGAACCCCAAGTGGTTAATTATTAATATATATATCCTTATCTATGTCATTTTTCCAAACCTTATAGTTTTATGAATAAAATAACAATTAATAATATAATATTTGTTTAAAAAGAATTTTATGTCAATTTTGACACTATTTGGTACTTTATTTTTGTGAAAATAATAACAGCATGATTAGTTCGAAAAAAGATAATTAAATCAATACTAACATGTCAAATTAACCTTGAAAATTATTTTAATTCATAAAAAGTGTCAAATTACATTTATTTGGGTATTTATAATACAAATTAATTTAATATTTCATTATTTAGGTAATTACTTTATCACTATTGTGTCATAAATAAATTAAATTATTTAATAGATAAAAATTATAAATAAAATACCATTAGGTAATAATCCTTTTTATCTTTCTAATAAATATTTATAGTTGAATTTTTCTTATGTATAACCCTATATTAAAAATGTTTTAGTTATTAAACTTTGATTTTAACTATTTTAACTCTTTTTTAAATAAAATAATAATAAATGTCCTAATCTAATCCATGTGGACCTAAAGGGTAATATTTTATTCCTAAGGTTGTTTTTGCTAAAATTACACTTATCCAATATAATTAGGACATGTGTTAGGGTAATAATAATATCATTTTTCCCCTTAATTACCCTATTTACTTTTAACCGTGGTAAATAAAAGTAAAAAGTTACTATTCACCAAAAAAATTTATCTTATTGAACCAAATTTTACACCATGATATTAACCGTATCTCTCAAAATTTTGAAATTCCACTCACAGAAGTGGTAAAATTATGTGTTATGTATATTTTCAAATTCTCCTAGGAGGTGGGTAAAAGACGGTGAAAAGTTTAATAAAATTGTCATATATCTAAAATTATTATAAAATGACTCCAATGAATTACATTGAACATATATAGGTATTATGTATCAATTTTGAACTAAAATAAATTTAAATAAAATTAATAATTATTTAAATAAAAAGTAAGTTTTTAAATTGTAACCCAGTGTTATCACTATTCATTAAAAATTGAATGTTTTCAGAAAAACACCAAAATTTCACCCTATGGTAATTTTGATATTTTGAATCCAAAAATGAAGTCCATTTTGAATTATAAAATATCAAAAAGTGGGTATTACTATTCATAATGGCTAGTTCATAATAATATTATAGTAATATCTCGTTTAGTGAAACTCAGTATTGCTTACAACACACGCTATTGTGGAAGGTCACGATTACGTGTAATACAAGCCGAGTCAGGGATGCGTGTAGTGGAAGTTCTTTTCTGTGTAGCGTACAACAGAAGACATCAATGAAATTAATAATAAAATTTTTCATAAAATCTCAGGCTGTTACATTCTACCCCCCTTAAAATGAATTTCGCCCTCGAAATTCGTCGGGGTTATAAATGGTTTACTACATGAAAGTTTTAATAGAAACCTACATCATAAAAAGGAATACCGAAACTTATCTTTAAAAACTAATGTACGAAACGTAACGGTTACCCAAATTAACTAATCACTGGGTTTCCACATAGGAGAACATAGGTGAAAATATGGATATGGAAGAGAAATCTAACCATCATGTTCCGATGGAGAGTGGTAGAGAACATGGCTATGAAAAAGACAACAATCACATAGCCACAAATTTTTTATGATCTAAGTTACCATCTGATTCATCAGATATAAGGGCACTAGGACAACATTTTTGGTTTTCAAGATGATTTCCCTGAAGTTGAAGAATTTGAATGAGATGAAATACTTACTTTATTTCGGTACAATCTCACCGTTTTTGTGTGTGCCTTGAACAATTTCCTCTTCATCTCTTAAAGAAATGAAGTTGAATTTGTCTCTTGTGAAGTGTTAGCAGATCATGTGATAGAATGATGGGTCACTCCATATGTTTCAAACAAAAGGTTAACAAAAGTTATCAAATATACTTAAGTCCTTTTATGGTGAGGTTAATCGTATATAATTCCAAAAATTGAATTATAATTCATCTATCATACTGCTTAATAAAACTAGTTTATACTAACCAGAGACTTCCTGTAGTCCAGTGGTAGGAAATAATGACCTGTTGCACTTCGGTTGCGGGTTCGATTCCCACATCCTTGTCCGACAAGACGGGTTGTCGCCCGTGCTACAGGTTTTCCTTTTTCTAAAACTACATTATCATAACATTCCATCAATAAAATCGAAAAAATTTTATCCTTAAACAATACTAACTTATGTCCAACATATTCCATTACAATCTTTAAGCATATCCAAAATACTTCTGTCCAATATCATCGTATAAAGAAAACAATTACTAGAAATGTCATCTGCCGAGCATGTGAATACCATCATTTATCACCCATATATCATACGATATATCTTATTGGTAAAATTACGAACATGTGAATACCTTAATCATGTATTCTCTTGAAAAATGAATACCCATTGAACCTTAGTAAAAACATGAATGTTGTCAAAAGTTAACTTTTTCCACATTCCAAAATCCCAAAAATTCTATATACTCAAACAATAATATCACATAGTACTTATATCAGTCATGAGCTCATGAATACTATTAAACATGTCATTATCTTTTTATCCCTTCATTATGGGCATATCGTCTACATTCAAAAAATATCTGAATAACCCTTCATGGTTACCGGTACCATTCAACATATACTTTCAAATACTTTGGAAAAAACAATAGTGTAACAATCCTTATATGTGTCTTTATTCCATAGTACCATTACCTATACAACATAACTCTTGATAAACATAAAGCATTCCACTACCTTCTTAAACCATTGACTGAGCTTCAACAATTATTTCATCTCACATATCATTTGTAGTCTCTTTATCATCATCAACATAAATACTACCTATACGACCATGCTGATTCTCTTCTTGAGTCTTTCCCATAGGGCATTGTTTTGAATAATTCCCATACAGTCCACATTGAAAACATTTAATCATTGTTGAATTCATAGAAATACCATTATCCTTGTCCATGGTGTTAACTGAACCTTTTCTTTTGCACTTACTGGCTTTGTATCCTTCTTTTCCACACCCAAAGCATCTTCCAGTTTCTTTGAACCATTATCCCTGATGCCTCTTCCCACATGATTTACAGGAGGGAAATTGAACTTTCTTTCCTCTATGATCATCATGAAACTCCATTTTTCTCTTATTAAATGAGTCAGGATACTTACAAAAGTTGAGATTATTAATCATATTATGAGATTGCTAATTAGGAATAATAACGATGTTTGAACTTCCAAATCCCATTTCATTTGGTTGCTCATGAAGAATATCATTCCATTGTCCATCATATCATCTATTATGGTGAATCTTCCTGTTTCCATCCATTTTCTAAAACCCAAAAATAATATTGTGAGAGGCAGAAATCATAATCACGGGGGAGTACCTTAAATATCTAACATCTTAGGTTTAATTCTAGCAACGTTTCCATAATTCTAGGACTATAACCTATACGTATACTTAACCTTAGAGACATCCCTAGACATACCTTAAAAATATCTCTAGGGATATCACTAAAGTTCAAGCATCCTAGTTTCCAATGCTTAACTAAATAAAACCTCTAATACCAACTATAGAGACCCAAATCTTGATGTACATTGAAATTACATTACTTTTTCATAAAACTTAATACATAAGAAAAACAAACACCGAAGGACTATAATAGTTTAGTGTCTTTGGAATCTCGGATCCTAATCTTCTAATCGTGGTGAAAGATCATCAACATCTCCCATACAGATCTTCCCCTTTTGTTTTCTTACCTAAAACCATTCTTTATATCATGGGGAAAAGAAAACATATAAGGTGTGAGCTCAAATGCTCAGTAAGGGTAAGCATGGGGAAAATAAAACAAACTGTATACATTTGAACATAAAAACATGAACATAATGTTTAAACATCTAAATATTGAGCAATGACAAAAAACATGGTAGTGCATAAGGCATATATCATAATGTAACATCAATCATGATAAAATTTCTTGGAAATAAAACTTTTAATTGTGGAAAAACATTAATCACATGATAATATTTCCAAAGTAGCCAAGGCATTGCTTCCAAGACCATCTTAGTGGACAAAGTCCCTTTCTGAATCGAGTTCACTCTTCGTTTCAGTCATGTAACACTGAACCGGATTAACTTACCATTCCAGCCATGTCTATATCATGAGATATAAATCTTTACCAAATGAATTTGAGGGATATATAGGTCTCACCCATCTTATAATGAAATCATTCTTATTTGTGCCACAACATAAACATAAATCATTCATCATAACCCAAAGAATAAAATGGGTTTCATAAAAATCATCACATCATAACATAATCCATATAAAACAAATGGATATCATTTCATAATAAGAAAATTGAAACCATGTAAATCATAGAGACATTATACTTTAAACATACACATATGAAATAATGTCATCCTAGATGGAAAATGGTTTTCATAAAACACTTGAAATGAATTCTTGAGGAAAATATCCATTATTCTTCAAAATCATTTTCTTTTCACAAAATGCCACATAATTTTAAAATAAAATAATTTTTTTGAAAATAGTCATGAAATATTGTAGAGTAAGCTTCATAAAAAAAAGGCATTATGAAAACCGTAAAAATCCGTTCATGCCGAATAAGTTAAAAAAACATTCTCCTTGTACTTTTGTCGGAAAAGTAAAAAAGTTCCTCATATGGCAAAAAAAGAAAGATTCCTTTCATAACATATGGTAAAAGTAAAAAATGGGTAAAAAGGACTTTAAAAATACATAAAAAAACTTTTAGAAACCATGGACTTGGATGATAATAATAACCCCAGTAAATACTTACAAATAAACAATCTCGTATAAGAATGAGATTAAAATAATTATCCCTTACCTTAGGTCTGATATGCTTCGTACGTATCCAAACCTCCTGTATAATGATTTAAATAATGTCATTGACTTATTACAGAATCACATTCATTGTTATTATATCATATATGGTTCATTTATGACTTTATATTACCCGTTCTTTTGTAAATTCCATGTTAATGCAGCGTTTTGGGTAAAAGCGTTTCATTTATGTTACGCGTTTCGATTTATTGTTCTTGATATTATTATTACATATATCATGATTTCATTACTTCTAGAATGCAAATCATGATTTATATATGATATATATTCCATAAATACATATATATAAAAGTTATATGAATTAAATGAAATACACCGTTCATGGAGACGGTACGCCGTACGTACGCATGAACACTGTTTTCCGTTCATTATATACTTGAATGGAATTAAGTAGATGAAATAAATATATATATAGATACAGTATAATTATTATGTCATTTATTTCATTATTACTTATTATATATACTTTATAATCATTCTTGAATTGTTAACATGGAAAATGAATCTCATCACGTCGTGGAGACGATAATCCGTACGTAGGCACGAGCGATGATATCATTCCCATATTTATTGAATGGAATTGGATTGGATGATATAATATATTAGAATCAGTATGATGTTATCATAACTATATATAGTAATTCTTTACACCATTATACCCATCCAAGTAAGGTGGTGGTGGAAAAACAGATTACACCACGACGTGGAGACGGTATTCAGTACGTACGCACGCGCGGTGATTTCGTTTTCTATAGGATGGATAGAAGGTGAAATAGGGTTGTTTCATATTTATAATAACATATCAGTATATATGTAATACTTATGTTATTACTTTATAATGAAACAACTAATGAAGAAGAAGTTTAAGAAGAAAGAAAACTTGAATGAATCAGTAGAAGAGATTACCTCTTCTTCGACGCACCTCCTTTAAACTTTTTCTTAGGGAACTCGAGTTGGTCTTTTGAGAAGACCAGAACCTATATGATATAAATAGAGAGGTTGATAAGAGGAATCAGAAGGTTTTGGGAGAGCTTAAAGGCTCAAAAGGGTGTGAAAAGAAAAGGGCAGGGGTGCCCTTTTTATAAGGGAGGAGAGGGGCACCTTTGGAAAAACCTAAAATATTATTTTATAATAAAGTCATATACGGTTTTTAATAGCTCCAAATTAATTTATTTCGAAGATAAGGTGGGGATGGGTAGAAATAATTTCAACCAGTATGTTTTATCCAAGTTTAGGTTACTATTTTATCCTCATAATTTACATTTAACTATATGTTAATTAATTAAACTTTTACCGTGTCTTTTTGTTTTCTTACACTATATGGTTAATAAACATACAATAACAAGACCAACTAACCCCAAGTGGTTCATTATTGATAAATATATCCTTATCTAAGTCATTTTACAGAACCTTATATTTTTAGGAATAAAATAACAATTAATAATATAATATTGGTTTTAAAAACTATTTTCTGTCAATTTTGACACTATTTGGAACTTGATTTTTTTGAAAATCATAACAACATGATTAGTTCTAAAAAAGTTAATTAAATGAATACTAACATGTCATATTAACCTAGAAAATTAGTGTAATTTATAAAAAGAATAAAATTACATTTATTTGGGTATTTATAATATAAATTAATTTAATATTTAATTATTTAGGTAATTACTGCATCACTATTGTGTCATAAATAAATTAAATTATTTAATGTCTAAAAATTATAAATTAAATACCATTAGGTAAGAAATATTTTTATATTTATAATAAATATTTATAGTAGAATTTTTATTATGTATAACCCTATATTAAAAATATTTTAGTTATTAAACTTTGATTTTATCTATTTTTACTCTTTATTAAATAAAATAATAATAAATGTCCTAATCTAATCCAAGTGGACCTAGAGGGTAATATTTTATTCCTAAGGTTGTTTTTGGACAAATTAAACTTATACAATAGAATTAGTACATGTGTTAGGATAATAATAATATCATTTTTACCGTTAATTACCTTATTTACTTTTAACCGTGGTAAATAAAAGTAAAAAGTTACTATTCGCAAAAAATTATTTGTATCTTATTGAACCAAATTTTACTCCTTTATATTAACCGCGTCTCTTGGAATTTTGAAATTCCACTCACAGAAGTGGTAAAATTATGTTTTATGTAAATTTTCAAATTCTCCTAGGAGGTGGGTAAAAGACAGTTAAAAGTACAATAAAATTTTCATATATCTAAAATTATTATAAAATGTCTCCAATGAATTAAATTGAACTTATATAGGTATTATGTATCAATTTTTACCTAAAATATATTTAAATAAAATAAATAATTATTTAATAAAAAGTCGGTTTTTAAATAGTAACCTAGTGTTTTCACTATTCATCAAAAATTGAAAGTTTTTAGAAAAATACCAAAAATTCACCCTCGGATAATTTCGATATTTAGAATCCAAAAATAAAGTCCATTTTGAAAAATAAAATATCAAAAAGTGGGTATTGCTATTCATAACTGCTAGTTCATAATAATATTATAGTAATATCTCGTTTAGTGAAACTCGGTATTGCGTACAACACACGCTATCGTAGAAGATCGCCATTGCGTGTAATACACGCCATGTCAGGGATGCGTGTAGTGAAAGCTACTTTTAGTGTAGCGTACAACAAAAGACATCAATGAAATTAAAAATAATAGTTTTTATTAAATCTCGGGGTGTTACAGAACCACAAAGAGAATGTGAGTAGATACTTGGAATATCCTCTAGGAAGAATGTTTAGGCAGATGATCTTTAATTTTGATTGAAAACTAAACATTCTAAAAAAGTAAATATCTATTTGAAGACATTTAATTAATTTAACCAAAACTATCTAAGTGAACTAAAATAAGTAATGGAAAAAAACAGATGGAGATGGAAGTTTCAGAGTTGTGACATCTATTTAGGTGCATGTAATTCCAATTATTTAATTTCCACATCTAAATATTTATTTATTTAATTATCTATGATTACAAATTTAATAAAAATACTATCAGGTCTTTTTCTGTAATGTTAAACAGTATTCTATTTTTTACACAAATCATCTGTCATTTCATAATTTTTCCTGATGAATAATTTATGCATCATTTAATCATTGAATCACTTGATTAAATACCACAACCAATTTATCAAAAAGTCAAAGTATCTATCTATGTTGGCTTCTCTCAGATGATATCAATTATTAGGTATCACTCATGCATGTTTAAAGGAAAACACCCATAAAATATTAAATTTTCAATTAATATATTTATTTATTCATTATTCGATCATGTGGGATTTACGATTCTCTCACTTGCACATTTGATTTTAGAATAATTAAATTTTATGATGATATTTGGCCTTTGATTACTTATTAGGTGTCACATGAACGAACACCAAAGCTGGTGTGGAAGGTCTAAATTACTGTTAATTAAAACATAGATATAATTAATTAAATAAACATAAAATTAAAATTAATTAATTTTAAATGTAATCATTCATGGAAATATATTAAAGACATACAAAAACAATCACATTTATCAAAACTCAACACCAAAAAAATTAGCCTTCCATTATGAAAATAAAATACATAAAATAATGGAAAATTTTCACCATTATCGTGTTGATGTGAGTATCACCAGAAGCTGCGCCAGATGATTTCAAAATAATAAACATTTTCCCACTGATCACCACCATGCCAAAGTTTATAAATTCACATGTCATTGGCATCTATGAATCACATTAAATGTCCATTGCACTCAAAATAGTCAATCCCTCATCAGGCCCTCGGTTGATGGGGGATGTGCTCGGGCAGTAACAGGTGTGCATCTGAGAGACGTGCGTCCTAGTGTGGTGAGAAGAAGGCCAAACGGGTGCACTTTATGATTTACAAAGATGTGGTCCAGTGCACCGGGGGGCGGGGTGATGGAGTCTATGCATAGTAGGAAGGGGAAGAGGGTGGTAGGGAGAAGGGGGAGAGGGGGAAGGGAGAGGGGGCGTCGAAGAGAGAAGAGGGGGGGGAGAGAAGAGGGGGGAATGTAGGAGGACAAGATAGGGGCCTGGGGATGAAGGCATTTGCCTCCCCAAAGATGAGCCTGACTAGGGTTTTCTTTTGAGTGATGCATCAAGAGAGGGAGACATCCCGTGTATCTGCAAGTTTAAAACAATGATTCAAATTCAAAATTTTAAAATAAAAATCTAATATATTTATCTCAATATAGAAAATAAAAAAGCACTATCCTAATATTAATAATAGAAATAATAAAAATAATAGAATTAAATAATTAAATATTACGATAATTAAAAATAAAAAAAATAATTAAAAGAAAATGTTAAAAAGCTAAATACATATGTAAATATATTTATGCATATGCAATAAAATATGATAATAAAATTACTTCTAATAAAAGTACTAATCTAATAATAAAGACAATATTTTATTAATACTTAAAAAATATAAAATAATATAATATAATATACTAATATAGACAATTAAAATATATTCTCATAAATATTAATAAATTAATATTAAAACTAAAATTAAAATAACTAATAATAATATAGTGTTAGAGATAATATATAAAATTAATATAAACTAAAAAAATGATAAAATAATAAAATACTGATATTAATATATAAATTAACTAATAATTATCAAAATGTCTAAAATACTACAAAACTACAAGACAACCTAAAGTTCTAAAAGCGTTTTGAAAAATAATTACAACTAAATAAAAAAATTATAAAAATACAAGTGAATCATTGTTCAACAGTCCTAAAGTATCAAAAAAATCCAAATGTGTTTGCTTGGTTTTCAGTATGTCACTTTTGTTTTTTACTAAAATGTGATTTGCAGTTGGAAACATACACTTTGAGTCATACAGGTCACATTGTGTGTCGATTTGACACGAGACTGATTCCTACACATCACAACTAACTTATGAATCATTGTCCTAAAATATCAAAACAATTGGTTCATGTTTTCTTGGTTTTTAGTGAGTGAAACACATTTTGAAATAAAATGTCAATTCTTAATTGATAACTAACAGTTTGTGTCAAAAGAATCATACCGTACATCAAATTGAGGTGTGCTTGATTCCTATACATAAAAAAATTATAGATCATTTTCTTATTGTATCAAAACAATCCAAATGTTTTTTTCTCAATTTTTAATATTCCACTTGTTCTTTTTATTAGAATTGATGTTAATTTTAAATAAAAATACACACTCGGAGTTATATCGGTCACACCATGTATCCGATTGAGGTTTGGTTAATTCCAATATGGTAAAAATGACGTATGGATCATTTTTCTAAAATATCAAAATAATATGAAAGCATTTTCTTAGTTTTGAACCAGTGAATTCTTCTTTTTACTAAAACTAAAGCAAATTTTAAATAAAAATATACACTTGGAGTTATACCGGTAACACCGTGTGCCAGATTATGGTGGGGTTAATTAATAAACATCAATAATGAATTATGGATTGTGTGTTTTGAACTAAAATATAAAATATAAACTTAAAAATATAATTTTATTCATATAGAGCACACTATGTATCATATTTAGGTGTGGATGATTGAGTATGCGATATGTGTTTTACTTTCAAATATATGAAAAAATCCATAAAAGAGAGAACATGTTCCATTCTGATGGAAGAGAAACCCCATGATCCCTGAATCACTTACATTTTATGAAGATTGAGGTTTACTCTTCCATCATAAAAGAACATGTTCTATATTTTGTGGTTTGTAACAGATAGTTAAATGTAAAATGCGACTTCTCGAAATATTATTGAAAAAAACTAAATAAGTATTAGATAAAAATGATAAGGAAATTATCATACAAATAGTAGAAAAAATGATCAAAAAATTAATTAAATAAGTATCAAGAATTCATTTTTTTTGTTATGGTTGTATACATTCATAACCTATTTCCTAGTTTTCATTATCTCAATTGCAGCCTCGAAGTCAAATTCCACTCGAGCACGAGAAGCTTTGAACAAACCACACCAACCCGAGAAAAAGATTCCACCTCTATAAGAAAAAAATTTATTATGTTAGTAACACTATAATGAAATAAATTAAACATAAATATGAAATAATACATTAATAAAATGTCAATTTCAAACTGAAACCATACAATTTGAGTCATACTGAGTACACTGTGGATCAGATTGAGTGCATGATCAAAGTATAAGAGTGAATTATCCTTGTTGAAAAGGTCATTTCTGTGTGATCTATGTGAAAATTAACAAAACAAGTATCATAGAGAAATATTGTGTAAATTAACTAAAAAGTAGTTAAAATGATGAGAAAATATTCTAAATAAGAAGTAAAAAGTCATGTCTTCATGATATATATTTTCATTCTTCCGTCATACATGATTCTCATCCACATTTAAAAAATTATATTTCATATTGTGAATATGTGGATTATTTACAGTCATGGTAGTAATAAAAAAATATAAATACACGAAGGATTAATAAATATTTTAAATGAAATAATAATTATCTTTGAAAATACCTCTTTGAGAATGATATTTTGTTGATGGTATATGATATCTCTCATAAATTTACAAACATAATAACTATAATCTTTTAAATTTTTTTGTTTTAGAAACTACAGAAACATTGAGTAAAATAAGTAATTTTTTTATAGTAAAATCTTATTATATGTACCCTGATACTTTTCCACTTATAAAACTTCATAGGCTCCTTGTGCGCATGGATTTTCCTCAATCCATGATTTTCACAATATTAAAACATTGCTCTATCGTAATATAATTCTCATTAAAAAATAATATGAAATATATAACATGAAGTTTAGTTCAAAAATGTTGGATGTAGTGTATTAAAAATTGAAATATGTGATCATGTGTGGTCAGTTTGTTGGGTATCTATTTAGTGAATCCAGAAAGTAAATCATTGGAGTATCTAAATTGACTGTAATGAATACCCAATTTTTCCTTAAAAACAAAAGAGAATAATTAATAAAAGTAATTGAAATATATTTTATATGATTAAATTGTCATGTTTTACCCCTGCATCTTTGCTATTAAGAAGAGTTTGTCATCCGTAAGTTTTCATTCAAACGATTTGGCCAGTTTTTCAACTATTTAATTAATATGAACCAAATCCATTTTAGTTTGGTATGTATAAGTGACATGAGGACTAATGAGTCCATATTTATGTTCATGGGGTAATCCCTTCAATTGGTATTCATATATACACCTTTAAAAAATATGAATTGTATCTCCTTATACTTAACATAGTAGATCATTTATTGGAAAAAACAATCATGAAAAGATACCACATGTATAAATTTACAACCGAGACTCCTAGAAATTTATATTTGATGATTTCATTTACATTCTCAAGATTAATGAAGTCTCTAATGGTATCTCTATACAATGTTTCTTCAAAATCAAATATATGATCACTACCACTATGTAACTTTGTATCTACATGAACCTTCAATGTTATTAAATGAAGATGTTGAACGGGCAATGCAAATGTGATTTCTGAAGATCTTTTTGATTGGTTGGTTGATCCTTTAGATGGTTTTGATTCAACCTTCCATTTCACCTTCTTCACTTTGTCTGTTTGTAATAATATTCATTAGTTCAGACCATTTTCATTAATTATTAAATGTTTAACATTAAAAATAAATTGTAAATGAATACCTCCTTATCAACATATTTGTTTATAATATCTGATGGTCACGCTACGAATGTTACAATATCTTTTTTGATCAAAAGAATATCTATTTCATAAAGTGGAACATGTAGCTCAGTGCTCAGATCATAAGATACAATAATCCACACTCCACAATACCTATTAGAAGTGGTCTATTATATAGAATATCTTCTTAGATATTAAACATGGTAGCTCTCACAACATGGTTATAGGTGGGTGTTGATAGATTAAATCACAATCATTTTCACCCTATAAAATATCATTAATGGAAAGGTATTAGTGTCTGTCTGATTGAAATTTCACATAAATAATTATGATAATATTTATCACCTCATCTAAGAAAACTATTTTAGGGGTTAGATCACGACAAATCTATTGGGGGGTGGGGTAGGATATTTAAGTAGTTTTTTTCTTTAGTTGTTTACTATCTTTTCTTCCCCCATAACCTTTTCTAGTTACTCAGGTTTCCAATGAAAATTTACATCTAGGGTAGTTAATCTTGATTTCATATCTTCAATTTCTTTATCAATATCCCCATGTTATATTCTTTTCTCAGAATATATTCATGGTCTCACCCCAAAACCGACACCTATGACGAGACTATAGTGTTATTGGATGCTTTAAGTGAAAGATCTAGGTGTAGCAAAAGCACGGTTGGTCCGACGTCGAACATTAATTTTTAACATGATCAATGATTATTCCTGGATCAATAAGACGATGAACACCGATCTCCATGGAATAAAATCAGAGATTTAGATAAAGAAGGAAGAGAACTGAAACCTTTATAAAGGATATTTCACATATGTTTATAATTAATTTAATTAACTTCATAAAGAAAAGAATTATTGGATCTTTGGTACTTTCTTCATTGACGATGTTGGTCATTCAGAATGACCCTTCCATATTTTCTCATTGTGCTTGTGAGGATCCAAACTAGAATCCCTCTAGAGGTGATCCACACATGCTTTAATGGCCTCTGATCGACACGACTCATTCTCTGTGTGCTAGTGCAGTGAAGCACGTGTCTTGTGTCAGTCGTTCTTGATTGCTTGTTCTTCAGCCTTGAAGAACATATCTCATTCTTGAGAGGGGTGGGAAGATGATTAAATAGATAAATTTTTTAGCTCAAGAATCCTCAATTCACTGGGAGTGTAGTTCAGTAAAAGGCAAAATATTTCTACATGTCTTTTTATCAACATAGGGATTCAATTACAATATTTTATTGTGTAACAACAATTAAATACATTCATAACATTAGAGAAACCCCAAGCTATTAATAATAATATTATGTCATTATTTATGGTACGCCAACTTGCAAAAAATGGAATAAAAGTATGCATCATAAAATAATAGCATCATCATTATAATTTTGACTTGTTCTAACTAGTTAAATAATTATTTACCATCTTGAAAATAATTATTTTACTACTGGACTGACCTTGGTCCACTCAAACTCTACTTCTATTTGTTGAACACCAGTATAAATAAATAAATAATTTATTCTCTTTAAATAAATATTTTATTTTAAAAACAGTAAATAAATTTTTATTAAATGTTCAATAAAATAAATATATATATTATCCTCACAATCTGGTGAATAATTATTTATTTAATTTATGCGATCATTTTAACATGAATAAAATTTTTCCTAGGTCTTGAGAATAATATTTATTTTTTAATTAAATTCAAAAAGAAGTTAATGGAAAATTCCATAAACACTTATTGTGTGACCCTTTAGGATTCTTTCTCATTGGCATTAGGTAGGATTACCTAAAGTCCAAGAGTATTGTCTAACAATGGGTCAAGGCACCAAATAGATAGAACTTAAATTCGTAAAAAAGACATCCACAAATGAATGCTCACTATGTAATATAATATTTTTACCTTAATATCTCCTCAAGATGGTTTCATGATAGTGTCATAAAACTTTATGCTTGGTAATTAAGTCTTTTAATACCTAAAATAAACTTTTCATTACACCATGAGCATGGAATTTCATGCGACGGTTCTATTTCAATCAAAGGGACAATATATCATATTACATAAATGGAAGGGTCAAACACTTCCTCAACAAATCCATTAATAAAATGCCATTCGTGATGCACCCAACGTAACCTACTTCTCGCCCACTGTCTTCATGATAATTTTCTTCAGTAAATCAATGTGTGCGAGTCTTGACACATATAAATGACAAACTTAAAGTCTATGTATCATTACACATGCTCGAAGATAGGATATCTGATGACACCAGAACATGTAAAATTCTTATTGCTGGGTATATTCTCATAATATCCCATCTTAGAGATTACGAAATACTGAATTCATGAGAGGAAGTATCATCTATTTACAAGTACTCACACATGAGGGTCTTTTTAATATGTGTCCCATTATAGTATTTCATCCAAACAAAGAACTATATTTAAAAATATTGTCATCGCATTTCAAGGTTCTCATTATAGTAGGGAACTACCATGATATTATCAATGCAACAAATACTTTTGGACATTATTAAATCATAGTCATGTAGAAAAATGAAAAATATGTAATAAAATGTTTGATATTTAAATACATTAAATATCCATGTAATCAAAGTACAAATATTTTTTTTCTTGGACACCAACTCTAACAAACTCCCACATGGACTAGATCCAACTGCCTATGACTTTCTGTCTGCTAGACCTCACATGATGATCATGTTTCTGCTGAGTCAAGGATTTAGTCAAGGGGTCCTCCATGTTGTCTTCTGTGTAAATACTACTCACTACAACCTCACATCTCTATGAAAAATCCCTCAAGAGATGATACTTCCGAAATATGTGCTTTATCCACTGATGTGGCCTTCACTCTTTTGCGAGAGACACTATTGCTATATTATCACAGTATAATGTGATGTGATCTTTACTCCTAGGTATCAAATCCGGCTCCAAGATGAAGTTTTTCATCCTAACAACTTCTTTATCTTCCTTAGAAGTTGCGATATACTCGAACTCTACTATAAAATCTACGACCACACTCTACTTTGAGCTCTTCTAGAACATTGCACCTCTATTGAAAGTGAAGATGTATCCCATTTGCGACTTCATGTCATCTTGATCTGTCTAGAAACAAGAATATGCATATACTTTGATGAATAGTTCCTCATATCCTCCAAAACCAGAAACATATCCTTAGTACGCCTCATACACTTTAGAATAGTCTTGAATGCCATCCAATGGTAGTCACCTAGGTCAACTTGACATCTACCTACCACACTCAATGCATAAGTGACTTCTAGCCTAGCACATAGCATGGAATAAAAGACTGATCCAATCGCTGATGTGTATGGAGTCTTTTCCATTATCTTTCATTCCTTATGTGTCTGAGGACACATTTTCTTAGAAAGATGAATTTCATGTGAGAATAAAAATAACCCCCTCTTGGAATGTTCCATACTGAATCTATTTAGTATTTTATCAATATATGTACTTTGAATTAGGACCAACAATTTCTTGGATCTATCACAATGGATCTTGATCCCAATAATATATGCTACCTCGCCCATGATCTTCATGGAGAATCATTGATTAAACCATGCCTTAACAAACAGTAATACTGGTATCTCATTTCCCATAAGTAACATGTCATCAACATATACTATTAGGAAAATGACTACACTCCCACTAAAATATTTTTAGAGACAAGGCTGCCATTCATTATTGATAAAACCAAATATCGTTATTGCTTCATCAAAATGAATGTTCCATGACCCGAATTTTTGATTTAATCCATAAATGGTTTTTTGCATCTTTCATAACTTATTGGAATCCTTTGGAGTCATAAACACTTTAGGTTGTGTCATGTATAAATATTCTTTAAGGATCCCCTTAAGGAAGGATATTTTGAAATTAATTTTACAAATCACATAGTCATGTTAAGAGGTAATGGCCAATAGAATTATGATGGATTTCAGAATAGTAATTGGGAAAAACGGTTTCATTGTAGTCAATGCCATGATTCTGCTTGAACCATTTTTCAACCAGTAATGCCTTATAGGAACTGAATTGTCCTTCCATGTCCAGTTTCTTCTTGAATACCGATTTGAAACCTACATTATTTACATCAACTTGAGGATCTACCAAAATATAGACTTGGTTTTGGTACATGGAATCTATTTCATAATGCATGGATTCTTGCCACTTGGAAACATCTATGCCACTTACTAATTTCTTGTAGGTTAGAGGATCATTATTATCAACTAATAATGATTCACCATTCATGGTAACTAGAAAATAATAGCATTCAAATTCTCTAACCTCTCTTATACTCTTAAGAAGTTCTAGTGTCTTTGGAACCATTTTTTCATCCACAGGGCTTTGTAGAATCTGTTCGTGTACCAACTCTTGTGTACCTTGACCCTCATCTACATTGAAGTATATCTCGATCCCACCATCTCTTTTGGATATGTGCTCCCTCTCAAGTAATATGGAATGTATTTCCATTATAACCATTTTGTATGAGGGATTTAATAGGTAATATCCCCTGGTTTCCGTGGGGTATTCTATAAAGGTACACTTTGTTCCTTGAGGTGGAAGTTTATTACCTAAAGTGGCCTTAACAATTGCATCACTTTCTCACACATGTAAATTTGATAACATGGATTTCATTCCACTCTAGTACTCATATGGAATACCATTTATCAATTTAGTTGGTACATGGTTTAGTATGTTCACCACTGTTTGTAATGAATATCCCCAAAATGATATTAGAAAACTCACATGACTCATCATTGATATCACCAAGTCCAACAAGGTGCAGTTCCTACTTTCATTCACACAATTCTACTGGTGCGTGTAAGGAGGAGTGAGTTGGAATAGGATCCCAAAATCATGTAATTAATCAATGAAGTCCTGATTAAGATATTCTACACCTAGGTTTGAGTGGAGTTTATTAGTCTTCTTAGCAAGGTGGTTCTCAAATTCATTCTTGTATTATTAGAACTTATCAAAAGAATCTGATTTATACCTCATTAAGTAGATATATACATATCTACTAAAATCATCAGTAAAAGTTATGAAGTATGAGTACCCACCTCTTGCTTCAACTGGAAATAGTCCACACACATTGGTATGAATCAACTCAAGAATCTCTTCAGCCATTTCACCATTCCCACTAAATGGGGCTTTGGTCATTTTACCTTGTAAACATGCATGACATACACCAAGTTGTTTTAGTTTGAAAGAATCTAATATCTATCTTGATGTATCATTTTCAATAATTTCTCATTTATCTGACCTAGTCGATGATGCCAAAGTTGGGTGTGGTGTGAGTCATGTGAAGTATCTTTCGTATCGATTATCATTACTTGGTTTGTGTAATCCAACACGTAAAGGCTGTTGTATAAATGTGCTCTACCAAAACAAATGATATCTTTTTAAAATAAGAAACATTAATTTCCAAACATGAAAAAATATCCATCAATACCTAATCTAGATACAAAAATAATGTTTTTTTGTAACAGAAGTCACATAATAACAACCCTTTAACACCAAGATCATCCCAGTTGGAAACGTGAGGTGGTACTCCCCGACAGCTATAGCAGCAAATCTAGATCCTTTGGTTGCTCATAGATCTATCTCCCCTTGGTCAATCTTACTGAATCTACTTGGTTTCTATATTTAGATACATATGTGAGCACCAAAATTTATATCTACCACCCAATTTGTAGAAACAAATAGATTGCATTCGATAACAAATTCACATGAAGCTTCCCCTTGCTTATTAGGCTAGGTTTTTTTCTTCTAGTGGCCCTTCTTGCCACATACAAAACAAATATCCTCATGTTCCCTTGACTCCACTTTGATATTATTTTTCTTTGAAGGATGTGAAGAATCATTTGGGTTAAATATCTTCGCCTTCCCATTCATCTTATTCACTATAAGGACATAAGCATTTTTCTCACTTCATATATTTGTGTACATGGAAAATGAGGTTAAGAAGATTAGATAGAGACTTCTCGATGTTGTTCAGATTGAAATCGAAAACAAATTTGGAGAAGATTTGAGGGAGTGATGCAATAATGAGATCGGTGACCAGTTCTTTGGGGATTTAAAACCCTATAACGTCCAGACAGTCAATGTATCCAATGATCTTGACTAAATAAGGCCCGACAGGGGAACCCCCTCCATGATTAGTCTAAAAGAGTGCCTTGTGGATCTCAAACATATCATGTCTTTCTCTCTCTTGGTAAAGACCACCGAGGTTCTTGAGCATGCTATAAGAATCCAGGTTTTCATGAGACATCATGAGATCACTAGACATTGATTATAGCATCAAAAATTTAACATCAACTGCATCATTCATATGTTTATCATAGACTAGTAAATCCTCATCACTTGACTCTTTGATAGACAGATTAGGTAATGGTGACTCCAATACATAAGACTTTTTTTTCATGGTGTAGGATAACCCGTAGGCATCTAAACCATTCATGGAAGTTACTGCAAGTTATAATGTTTTCTTTATCCATAATTTATCATAGAGATAGTGTGGTTGATGAGATTTTCATTATTATTGTAAAATTAAAAGACTGGATCAATAGTAATTTCTTGATGACATTTTATGAGAAATAATAAATTAATTTTATTAATTATCCTACTATTTTATAAAGTCCCAATAGCCCTCACCATTGAACTTAGAATATCTAGTTGCCATGAAATTCTAGTGGAAAGTATACATATTACCCTTCACATAACCCCCAAAATGGTTGGTCAAGCTATTTGAAGGTATTTAGGTAGGCAGTTATTTTCCAACTACGGGCTTGCAGCTCTTTGATCTGTTGAGTAGACCCCCCAATCTCGAAATCCTGACTTTGGATTTCCTCAACTCCTGCCTCCAATATTACACCAAGTTTAGCGAGGGATACTCCTCATGATGTAATATGGTTAAGTCAACCAGAAACCTTTCATAAAGGATTTCGTTATAAAAGTATGTGTCCCAACAAGGGTTGGTCAAACACATAGTTTTATTAAGTTTTTCCCTTAATCAAGTAATAAAAGGATTGAACTGACTTAATATTTTATTTGAGGGGTTTTATCTCTTATGTGTGAGTTGATTATTATCATTATCACATTATTATTAATATTAAGTGGAACTTACTTAACTTATTAACCATGTATTGATAATATTTACACATAAGCCCTGTTTATTTTAGTCCTATCTTGCATTCTTGTTTAATTTATTAATTATATGATCATGACAACACATCCATAATGATAAACCATAAAACTGACAGAAATAAAATATATCAAAGGGAATGATCATGATATTTTCTAATGGCTATTTTATGTAGCAGTTGATAAACTAATCCTGACCTATAGAAGAAGCACCTTGAACCTTTTGGGTTCATGTTTATAGCTTTCAACCTATCCACCTCTATATCTCCAATGATTGGTTCCATCTAGGATCTAACTTGAACTGCCTCCACTAACTTGGGAGTTGCATCAATTATATATGAATTTTTTAAACTCACATGTAGGTGAGGGGAAAAGGGGGGTTTTAAATAAAAGAAACCTTGAGTATGTAGGCTCTACATATTAATGAGGAGAAGTCTCATAAGAAAATTTATGTAATTTAAATAAATAAATTAAAAGAAACCATCCACATACAATGGTCTTGGTCTAGCTCATGATCATCCATACATGGAATGATATTTAAGAATAAATAAAAATAGCATTCAATTCATTAATCATTCTTGTTTAAGATAAATCATGCTTGAATAAATTAATTATCATGTTTAATTAATCAATCCTTTTATCTTAAATATTTTTTTTAATTTCCTTGAGATTATCATCCATCATAATTTTAAAAAAATAAATTCATTTAAAATTATCTTGTATGCAACTTGTACCTTGGAAGAAACCTGATGTATTACTATTCATAACTACCCAATGAGTAGAAATGAACATTACATAGATGTTAAATTAAACACATATATATAAAACACCTATTATTTATTGGGCCTCAGCTTTATTCCTACACCATGTTATACATTTCAAGGGTTTGTATAATATAATAATAAATTTTAATAAATATGTATAATTTGGATGAGTACATGGTGTGTATTTCCAACTACGTGGCGTGTACTATTGTTCAACATCCATCTAAAGTACACGCCGAAGGATACAGTGAGTGAGTGTAATTCAGAAATCTTCAGAGTACACAACATGTATAGTGAGCCACATGCCATGTAGTATCTGCATTACACTGCCTCAAGCTGGGAAAGCCGTGTACGAGGTACACTGTCCAACCTTAACCTGAAGAGACTACAGACCGTGTCCAGTGGAGTACATGGCGTGTAATTTGAAAGCAATGTTCCCCCTATTCCTGATCATCACACAGAGTGATTAAGACTTATATAAACTCCAATACAACGTCTTGGTTTTTCGGACCAGTCCCAGTGCATTAAACCTTGAATACATGGAATGTACAGCCGAATACACACCGTGTGTTCTGGTGTTGTATGGCCAATATCCTTTGGCACCTCCGGATGAGATCCTCTGTTTTATTTTAATAAAAATTAAAAGAAATGATCATATTTTTAAGGTGAATAAGAAATGAAAGAACAATAGATCTAAAGATTCAGATTTGAAGAATGATTAACTTGAATTGAAACAACTAAATTAGTTAATATGTAAATCATCAACAAAATATTTAAATAATTATAAACTATGATGTAACAAATATGATACCACATGACAGTTTTGGGCGCAAGGGAAGTGTTGTTGGGAAAGTACCCAACATTAATTTTTACCATGATCAATAATTATTCTGGGATAATTACGATGATGAACGCTAGTCTCCACAAAATAGAATCAGAGATTTAGATAAAAATTAAGAGGACCGAATCATTTAGAGCAGATCTTGCACAACATGTTTATAATTAATTTAATTAATTTCATAAAGAAAATAATACCTGGATCTTTTGTATTTTCTTCATTGACGATGTTGATCATTTTTAATGACCCTTCTAGATTATCTCATTGAGCTTACAAGGATCCAAACTATAATCCCTCTAGTATTGATCCACACATGTTTTAATGACATCTGGTTGACACCACTCATTCTCCGGGTGCTCGTGCTGTGAAGCGAGTGTCTTGTGTCGATCATTCTTGATCACTTGTTCTTCGGCCTTGAAGAACGTATCTCATTATTGAGAGGGGAAGGAAGAGGATTCGAAAGATAAATTTTTTAGCTCAACAAATCTCAATTCACTAGGCGTGCAGTTCGGTACATAGCACAATAGACATAAATGTATATTTTTGACATAGGGATTCAATTACAATATTTAATTGCGCAACAAAAATTAAATACATTAATAACCTTAATTAAAACCCGTGCTCTTAATAATAATACCATGTCATTATTTATGGTGTGAAAAATTGTGAAAAATGGAATAAAATTCCACGTCACAAAATAATAGCAGTGCTATTATTGTTTTAACTTGTGCCAACTAGTTAATTATTTATTTACCATCTTGAAAATAATTATTTTACTACCAGACTAGCCTTGGTCCACTCAAACTCTACTTCCATTTATTGAACACCCAAATAAATAAATAAATAATTTATTATCTTTAAATAAATATTTTATTTACAAACTAGTAAAAAAATATTTTTTAAATATTCAATAAAATAAATAAATATATTTTACTCACAATCCGATGAATAAATATTTATTTAATTTATGATATCATTTTAACATGAATAATATTATTCCTCGGTCTTGAGAATATTATTTATTTCATTAATTAAATTCAAATAAAATATAATTGAGACCACCAGAAACACTTAGTGTGTGACCCTCTAGGATTCTTTCTCGTTGGCATTAGGCAAGATTACCTAAAGTCCAAGAGTACTGTCTATCAATGGGTCAAGACACCAAAAAAAAAATAAATTAATGTCACAAAAATGAAATCCACTATGAACACTCAATATGTAATATAATACATTTGTCTCAATATATCTCATCAAGATGGTTTCATGATAATGTCATCAACCTTTATGCTTGATACGTCGTTCTTTGACTACCAGAAATAAACTCGACGTTACACCATGGCCTGAAATTTTGCATGATGATTCAATTTGAATAAAAGGGATGAGATATCAACTTCCATAAATTCAAGGGACAAATCCCTCCTCGAATTATCCATTAAAAACACACCACTCATGACGCACCGAACATACCCTACTTTCCGCCAACTGTCTGCGTGATGGTTATCATTAGTAAATCAAAGTGCAATGAGTCATGAAACATATTAATGATAATCTTAATGTATAATAATCATTACACATGCTTGAATATAGGAATATCCCATGACACCAAAACATGCGGAATTCATTCTGGTGGGTCTGTCATAATAATATCCCATCTTGGAGATTCCATGTACAAACATCATAAGTGGAAGTCTAATCTGCTTATGAGTACTCGCACCTAACCGTCTATATACTATGTGCCCCATTATAGTATGTCATCCAACCACAAAACCATATTTAAGAATATTATTATAGTATTTCAAGATTCTCATCATAGTGGGGAACTTCCATGACCTTATCAATGAATAAAAATACTCTAGGAAATTATTACATCATAGTCATGAAGAAAAATGAAAAATATGTAATAAGATGTTTGATATTCAAATACATAAAATATCTATGTAATCAAAGTAAAAACAGTTGGTTCTAAGACACCAAATCTAAAATCAAGACCACCAATAGTAGGTTTTCATCTGTTATAGGTGTTTATGATTCCTATTTCTAATCCGGATACAAAATATAGAAAAAATAAGTAATCATTGTTATGTAATAGCGATTTAAAGATTTTTTTATTATGTCATACTTACACAAGCTTCCCACACTTTTTGTGTGTTTTAATCTGTTATTATCCCATATTTATTAACACATGCCTCCTTCCATAGTAAATAATGTGGGATGGAATGGATTTAGATTTGGATTCATCAATCTGTATATAAATAGGGGAAATAATTATGTTTTTGTTTCATATCACATTAAAGTATTATGGTAGATTTAAAATGAATGCCAATTTTTTAAAGTAAAGTGTACCCCATCCTTGCTTTACGGTAGGGGTACATTGGTTTTATTATCTCTTAATTATTTTTAGCACTAATTTGTTATTCCATAAATAAACAATTCTTAATCAATGTGATGAATACATGTATTGTCCAAATATGTATTACCAGACACAATGTACATGAAAAGGTATCTCCTCATGATGGATAGTAAATGTATTCGACGCTTCTTGGCTTATTAGGTGTGCATACATATGTAGTGGGTGCAGGTTTATTTTTACTTCAGAATCTTTGAGATGAAATTTAGTTACAATTATATAAAATACACTATGACCCCAGCCATCAAGAATTAATACAAATTTATTGTGGGATTCATCTCCTATAAATTCACTCTGCAAGGGATATTGAAGAGTAATTCAATGTTTTGTTATTTTATTTTTTAGTAAAACAAATTAAGGATAACATAATGTTATCCCAATATTTTCCCAAATCAGTGTCTTAAGAATTGGTAAAACATGAGGACACCAAGATACATCAATTAGTATGTGCTTCAGAGTGACGAGCCTAATGAAACTATTGATCATGGTCTTTGGGGGGCAAATAGGTTGGTCATGTGCATTTCATATGCCCTAAAATTTGATGGTTTTTCTTTTCACCCTCTTAATTCTTTCTAACACCGTCATGCTATGACGTTCCTATTTTTCTGCGACATCATTTCTTCACCATCTACCACTTCATTGGGTTAAACATTTTCAATATGTTTTTTTTTCTGGATTGGTAGCATTAACATGTTCATAAGGTCATTGTTTCTCTATACTAGGAGCATTAGCAAGTTGAGAAACCTATTGTTCCTTAGGTTTTGAGTCATTGACACTTGTAGAAGTCATTATTTATAGAAGTGATTCAATATTTAATTTATATTATGTAAATGAAAACGTGAATAGATAATAACATGAGGTAACACAATGTATATTACAAAAGGTTGAATGGATTTGACTACTCCATTGACTATCCAAATCCCTATATTGTGGTCTCCCAAGACATACTAGACCCCATCTACATTGGAACCACTATGAAATGATTACAATGAGCAATTAAAGGGTCATCCTAAGTTGGATTTTCATATGAGCTTTTAGTGATTTTGGTCGATAACAGAACAATTGACCACTTTTGGTTTGTGGGATTTGGAACATAAAATACATGTGATACCTATGACTCCATTATAAATGGTTATTCATTGTACCCTTCCGTACAATAATGAAATTTCACGAATCTCAATTCATCCATTTTAATAGAACTCATTTTATCAACCCACTTGCATTGAAAAAAGGAAACTTGGAATGTTGTATAATCCAACTCCCATATTTGTTTCTATGGAAAAGTATGAAATATTGACATAATTTGGATTTCTAACCTTAGTACCATATACATTCATCACTTTAGACAAAATTATAACTCCATTTTTTTCAAGGTACTACATTCATCATGTTCAATTATAGAATGTATAACCATTAATTACATAATCCCTATATGATAATACATAAAAATTTAGTCCTCTGGATAGCCATTGAAGTCATTATGAAATTGAATCTATATTTTCATCTGACTCCTTACAAATATTGTCTTGAAACCATCCTATAAACTATTTATTATGGGTATTTGATATCCATATTTTAACTCTTGATTAATTTAAATTCCTAAGAATTTATTTTTGGGTTTTAACATATGCAGAAACCTCTAAATTACTATAAAAAACATAAAGGTGGACCTGATCCAAATCTGTAATATTGATTGTGATAACATCTACTCCAGAAATTCATTCACCCACAAGCCACCCAGTGTGATGATATTTATATAGACCATTGATTTCAAAACCGGATAGGCAGTTGGTACATAATTTAACATCTTCCTCAACGATATATCACTTCCCAATAAAACCCTTTGAACAACTTAGATATTGGACATTCCCATTCAGAATATTCATTTACCATTCAATGGGGTACATCCATCAATAATTTACAAAACCACATAGTCGAATATCTCTCACCAAGTGAACCATCATATAAAAAAATATCGACGAGACAAAAATTTCCAATTCACATAATATGAAATGAATTTCCTTCTCCATTATTGGAAAATTCCCCGGGTCTATAACTTTGTTGCATACAGATTTGAAAAGGAATCAAAACTTGGTTAATGTATGATGGAGATTCTTGGAGAAAATGTAATGCAATGAATCAATAATTAGATCTTGCATCAAAACATGATAGTCATATGATTTCATACCCTTTAAGTATGAATCATTCATTGACATGATATTCATTATATTTTATGAATACCCCTCTAGAACCTTTACATCAGGAAAGAAGTTGAAAAAATGTTATCTATCCTACCTGAAAAGAGTGTATGAAGCAAAAGTAAGAAAACCCATTTTCACCCATCACTGGGGCCAAATCTTCCCGTATTCCCATGTCAATCATGTCTAACCTAGCCTTAATTCCATCCCGTGTTTTCTCCGATTCATATTGTAATGTTCTAATGAAATATTCACATACATTTTTCTTCAACATGCCTGACATCGGGAAAATGTTAGGTGAACATGAAATTCTAGTATGGAAATTCAAAAAAAACTGATATCTTTTCCCAACCAGGTTTCATAGGGTTTTTTGAAAAAGGTATACCAAAATTATTTTTCACATCTTTTACTTTCTCAAATGGTTGTTCACTTTTCAGTGGAGATGAAACTATACAATCTTCTAAACTCCCATCGAATGATGTCATCCAATATTGGTACTTATGTCGTTGGGTTAGAAATATATTATTTACTAGAAAAATAGTCTTCAATGAATATTTCAAACTAATTGATTTTGTACCTTGTTCATAAATGGGACACCCTTGAGGTCCTTTATTCTTATATCCTAACAAATTTTCATGAGCATGAAAGTCATTTATCATTTCATACAACGTGGATATCAACATGAAATCTTCATTTTTGTATGTATCATACAACGTAACACCTGAATCCCACAATAATTTCAATATTTTGATCAATGGGGCCAGATAGACATTAATATCATTACCTGGTTGGTTTGGTCGACTTATAAGCATAGATAACATAATTTATTTTCATTTCATGCATAACCATGGGGGAAAGTTATAATTTAACAAAAAAATCAGCCATGTACTATGAGTGCTGATTTGAAAATAAAAATGATTCAATCCATCTGTAGATAGCGCAAAACAATGGTTTCTCAACCCATTTCCAAATTTAGGATACTCATGATCAGTTCTATTCCCCTGAAGAGGGTCTCTGGGGGATGAATTTTCCCATATTTATTTCTTGTATCAGCATGAAACACAAATTTCCTCGAATTATCATCTCTTACATATAGGCTCATATACCTTGTAATTATTTTAAAGTACCATAAAAAGTTTGTAGGACCCAATTCATCTTTCTTTTATTTAGAATCACCACACTTTGGATGTTATTTATGTGATTCTTTCTCATTACAAAATAGTATACAATCATTTGTATGAGCATGTATTATTTTATAGATCATACCCATAAAATGTAGATTGTTTAGAATCATATGATTGGGTAGTAACCATGATCACTATTTCTTTAATTATTATAACCACAGTCTCTATATTCACGACCCCCACTATACCCACCACTGCCACCATACCCACCACTGTGGTAGATCATTCTTCCATTGTACTCACTAAAACCTCTATATCATCCACCACGACTACTATAAGTACCAATGTGGCTTCCATAGCTACTGCCCCTACCACCCCTACCTTGTGACTGAGCTCAGTTAATGGTAATCGAGAAACTGTCGAGGTCATGGCCATTCATTCCCTCAATCATTTTATTTATAGCCTTCTCATTAGAAAAATTCACGAAAAAGAATCCCCTTGATCTACCAATTTTAAGGTCATTGATTATCTTAGAGTCGATCACATTAACAAAAGTACATAAGGCCTCCTCCAATGCCTGGTCATCAGTAGCCCTTGAAACCCCTCCAATGAAACACATTTATTCCACCTCTTCAATTAATAATCATGATGAAGAATCCAATAGAACAAATAGATTTCTATGGGGAAACACCACCCTATTTAAACCAGCATACAATGGTGTCTTTGCATTACTCTTTAACTTCTCAAACAATTTTGGGCAATCAAGAATTTCATCTTCAATTTTCATTATCAATTTATCAATATTATCTTCATCATAATTCACACCTGTAATAACATCCTTGATACAATCTTCTTCATTTTCCACACTTGTAATCATATCAGATGATCCATAAAATGCAGTGTTATCTCAGTCACAAGCTGTATTCACATTTTCCCAATGTTTATTCCAACATTTATAACTTCAATCAATTCTATGATAGATCAAGAGTTCTTACAAATTTAATGGAATAATTATTCCTTAATAACAATAGCCTAAAAAAATACAAAGGTATTGAGAAGGTACATATTCATGATCTCTAGTAAACTTGATGAACCCTTTCACATCATCTTCATACTCTTTTGTAATACGATTAACACCCATCAATTCTATATTCATATCCATCATATTTGATTCAGTAATACTAATAATTAACAAAATAAATAAATATAAAAAAGGGTCATTTAAAATAAGGGGAACTTAACATTTGAATGTTTCAAATAATTTCATAATTCTTGGAAGAAAATGGGTAATTGAATTACTAAATGAATTAGTGAATTGATGGTAGGTGTTATCCTCTAAATTCATCCACAATGTTCATTGATACCTAATATTGGATGACTACTACCCATATTAATTCAAGCCACAGAGGTGCATATCTAGAAGAGACAGGGGATGAGTCTCAGGAAACAAAATGCAATTATAAGTGTTTGAGAGATGAAGAAGATGAGGATGATATTTGTTATTTAATTTTATTTCCTGAGACTCATCACCTTGTATGATAACATCAAATCATAAAGAATATGTAGTTATGAAGGAATCCCCTAATTTAAACCATGCATGTGATGTTTGATGCAATTTAGGTTTAGGAGTTGCAATGGGGTTAAGCAGTAATTCACCTTTTGCAGGTGTGAGGTCATGATGGATATCTTGTGGGTTGGATAGAGTTAGTGACATTCCCTTGACATGGTGTTATAATAAATCTATATTATGTAAGAGGTAAGATTTTATGTATCTAGGAGATCTCTTAAAGTTAATTGGATCATATAAATTTAGATAACACCCTTTACGATTAAATCATGATCTACTAATGCAATTATAAAAAGGAATCAGATAAGTTCCCCCCTCGATACATTATTGAACGTGAAATCCAAAAAAAATATAATTTTGAAAATTATTCAATACTAAATTAAAATCATACATCCAACTTCTATCCATTATTATTTAGAACATAAAATATTACATACAATAAAATAACTGTTAATTATCCAAATGCATTTTTTGAATAAATAATAGTCATATTACAAAATTATAAAAATATAAAATTATAATTTATGGAAATATTTTTTTTGAATGTATAATGGTATTAAACTATTGATAAATTGAAAAAAATATACTCGTATAAAAGTTTAAATTAAAAATTTATATATATTTATATCATTATATAAAATTATAGACATATATAGATGTATTTCTTTAAAGGTTGGGGCCAAAACATCATTTTATTATTAGAGAAAATACCTCTTTTTGTTTGGGTAGAAGGAGACCCATTATATATCCTGAAGGCCCAAGTCCAAGTGGCGTGAATACAAGTCTTGAAATCCCATTTTTTGGACCAAAGAGGCCTTTATTGAATAGTAATACTAAAGTACCCATGCTACTATAGTTCTACCACTATATAGTTCCTTCTATAGTACTTCTAATGCTATAGTGTCCCCGCTGCTACTGTGTCACCACTACTACAGTACTGCTACAACACCCCCGAAAATTCGTCTCTACACAGATTCGATCCTTGATCTTTTGGATGCCAAGCAGGAGCCTTTACCACTTGGGTATTGGCTCCTTTACAGACATATATAGAAGTATAAAATTATATATAATTTATAAAATAATATATATTTTAAAGAAATATATATAATTTATAAATGTATTTAAATTTATAATACTTTATAAAAGTAAATATATGTCATAAAAGTATTCATAATTTATTAAATTAAACAGTTTTACAAATTAATCAAAGTATAAAATTATAATATATAAAATTAAAATTTATGAAAGCATGAAATTATAAAAAATTATAACGAATAAAACTATAATTGTATATTAATTTATAAATACAGAAAACTATAAAATTTTAAATAATTAATGAAATTTTATATTTAAACTAGGTATGAAAATATGATATACTATAAAAGTTATAAAAGTATAAATTTTTTTAAATGAATAAAATTTGCAAATTAGGTATCAACATTAGGATATGTAAGTGTGAATCTAGAGTTTACATAAAGGTCATCAGGTGGTACGTAAGATTCATTTCCACTAACAAGGGATGATATATAAGATTCATTTTTATGACTCAAGGGAGGATCATAATGCTTATTCCCTTTACTATTTTAGGTGAATAGTTGGCCACACCTTGGATTTATGACCATGTCATGAAGGAGAAAATGTTAAGGTTTATAAATCTTAAAATATGATTGATATTTCAGAAAAAAGATCATGGAATATCTAATTGAATTTTATTTTACTAATTATTTTCATATATTTAGAAAGATTAACATGAATTTATAAATCTATAATAATGTTTGTTTTGAAAATATATTACGATATTCATTTATCAATTAAATTTTTAAGTAAAAAAATTAATGCTTAATTGAATTTTATATTACAATTCTTTTCCAATCCTTTTACATATAATTAAAAAATAATATTCATTATATAGAGATTATAAATATATAACTAGATTTAATGATAAATCAAAACATACATTTGAATAAAACATATAATGTTATAAAAGATTTTAAAATTTATTTAAGTGCTACATTAAAAAAACATATTATATAAAAATTATTAGTATTTTATTTTGGTTGAAATTTGTTAATTTTATTCATATATTTAATATGATGAAAATATATTCAATTAATTAATATAAGGATCCAATAGTAACATTAGTTTTTGAATTATCGAAACATTTATAATAATATATTTCAACAATATATAATTTAAAATTTAAGTAAAACTTATTAAATTCTTAGTTAAAAATAAATATACCTGTAGAAAAAACATACATATATTTTGATACATTGATTAATTTTTTCATTTCAATTTTTTAGACCTAACATATTTTGTAGGATCAAATAAAATTTCACTTCACTAAAATTCTTTTGTTTCTTTAAAAAATTATGCAATAATAAATACAATTTAATCCATTAATAATAAGATTAAACTATAATACATAATTTTGTACAATTAGAAAATATATAAAACGTAATATATATTGGAAAGAATTATATGGTTTGATGGATTATGGGAATCAGGAACCGTTGACTACATGCCTCAGTTGCGCGATTGCATGATCTCATTCCCGCCATGCAATCGCAGGAAAAAACTCTACTTTTGAGATCACCGGACCACATCTTAATCATGCTATCTGGTAAAATAGTTACATGATTTCATAGCCTTAATCATTCACACATACACTCAATGCTATAGATTATAGGGCCCTCCCACAGTCGCTTGAACTCACATAAATCACCCACCTTCCCTTGTGGTACGATTTACATGTGGGGAATAGGGAAGCACGAGTGGTAGGATGTGGTGCCGGGGGGTGTGATGTGGTGCAGGGGTGTGATGTGGTGCATTGATTCAACTCATATCTTAGATTTGGAATGAGAGTGATAGTAGTGGTGGGTGTAGGCTTCGACAAGAGCAGTGATGTGATGGTAGTGGGTTCAGTTAGAGCGGTAGTGGTGGTAGGAGTAGGGTTCGACGATGGTAGTAGCACAATAATAGTAGGGTTCTGGCAGAGTTGGAAGGTGTGCAAGAGAGAACACTCAAATTGGGGTTCTTTTATAAGATTGGGTAAATCTTTTATAAGCGCTTTCCAAAAAGTGTAGATAAAGATCTAATTTTAATAATTTATTTATATTATTATATATATTTAGAAAATTATATAATATATATATATAGTTATAATTATACATAAATATATTTATAGTTTTTTTATATATTTTTAACTATAGTTATATAATTATATATATTTATAAAATTATAAATATAATAAATATATTTATTATAATTTTATAATTATTTTAATATATATAATTATTTATAATTATAATTATAAATAAATATATTAATAAATATTTGTACATAATTATATATATATATATATATATAACTATAATAAATATATTTATTGTAATTTTATAAAAAAAAAATATAAATATATATATATATATTTATAAATATAATTATACATAAATATAAATAAAATTATTTCTATATAATTATAAATATGGTTATATAATTATATATATTTATATAAGTACACCTCATGGTCTATTGTTGAAGTGAATCTTCCGATCCTTGATGTGCATATTGAGGAGTGTAAGTATTCGATTCTTTCACGATGGATTATTTTATAGGAGGAGAAGCTTTAGAACCTTGAAGATCTGCCCGCCTGTCTTCTTTGCTTTTGGGATTCGATGGATGAAACCTCCTCTTGAAAGGGAAGGGGTTCTATCATGTTTTACTCCCCCTGATGGACCTCAAAACTAGGGCATGGGGTCGCAGACTTGTAGCACTTAAAACTAGTTTCTTAAAAATATAGGACTTAGATCCTCTCTTTGATCCTAAGAAGATCAAGATAACATTTCCTCAATCATGGGTATGTATCTGTGGGTTGAGTTGTTTTTTTGGTATTCAGATATCTTGTGGGACATTACTTTGGCACTTGGGGTCCCAATCAAATTTGACATGGGAAGGAATGAGCGCGCTACAGATGTTTTGCAAGGATTCTAGTTGAGGATAATTTCTCCTCCACCTTAATTGAGTATGTTATTTTTCTTGTGGTGGATCATCGTATCGAAATCTCTGTTGAGTATGAGGGACGACCAATTTAATGTAGAGCTTGTAACTCTATTGGGAACCGACATAAGAATTTACAAAGAAACTCCCATTGCACACACTATAAAATGGTTGGTCATTCCAATTCCAATTGTAGACATCATCTAAGCCCTGATGTTAGCCTGAATTTGGGTGGGAAGAAGGTGAATTCAGGGGATGTGGCATAATCTTCTACCTCAAATGGAGCTGAGTTTGCTACCCAGTTCAATGTAGGGGATGAGAATTCTACCTTCACCACTTCAGAAGGGTCTGGTTGCTTACATGGTGTTTTGGACTTTGATCTTGGTGTTAGGAAGAATAAGGATGGGACTGTTAGTCCAATCATCAAAGGTGGAAAGTGGGTTGGTTACGAGTCAACACTGGGTGTGAAGGAATTATGGGATGAGATTTAATATGAAGAGGATGTGGCGGTGCAGGTGGCTCCTTCCAACCTCTCCTTTAATGATGCTCTTTCCATGAGCAGTAAATCTATAATATGGGATGATTCTTATTCAGAGTAGTCAGACTGTGTGACTACTATCTAGGAAAAAGTTGATCACAATATGAGGTGTGATCTTTTAATTTATTCCAAAATGAAGGATAAATATAAATTTGTGGATGAAGAGGGGTTCTAACTGGTCACTCCTTAGATGCCCATGATTTCTACACCTCTACCTTGGAAGGTTTTACCTATAAAAAATGTAGTGCATGATCAGTATGTATTCAACAATGTTCCTAAAGATGCCCAGTCAGTGATGACTGGAAAGGAGACTATGGGAGATCCTTTATTTATTCCATCCCCAATCAAGGTAGTTGGTGATCAAGGTGTGATTTCATATAATGAAAGGACTGATTATGCTGGTATAGATATGAAGATGGTAACTGAGCCTGCCAATACCCTACTAGATTGAGTTCTTCATAATACTAGTATTACCTTAGAATATATTCTTATTAGATCTAATTGTAAGGATGTTATATGAGAGGAATTTGGTAACTTCCATGGATCTTCCTTATTTGAAGTGCCCACTGGAGGCTATCACGTTGAGTCACATGTTGAGGAAGTGGAATCACCAGGAATGGTTGATCAGATTGCTATCTAGAAAGATCCCAAGTAGTGGCAGAGAGGTAGGCATCCTAGGAATCAGGGTGGATCTCAATGAAGTAGTGGTAGACACAAAACAAGCAAATTTATCATGGATATTTTTTGTGGCCGTGTTTGTGCCACATTTTCACATTTGAATTCATCATCATTCTTTCTATTTTTATTTCATTTTTTAAATAAATTATCTTGGGTCATGAGTTTTAACTCATGGTTCATGCCGTTCTGAGTATAATTATAAATATTTAATTATAAATAAAATAAATATATTTATTATTTAGATATATTTATTGTAATTTTATAATTATTTAAATATGTATTTATTTATTTATATTTATAATTCAAAATAAATATATTTATAAAGTATTTATACATAATTACAAATAAAATTATATATATATATATATATTACTATATAATTATAAATATAATAAATATATATTATCTAAAAATAACTATTATAATTTTATAATTATTAAAATAAATAAATTTATAAATAAATTTATATAATTATATATATGCATATAATTACATATATATATTTATTAATATATAATAACATATAATTATAAATATAATAAAAATATTTATTATTATAAAAAATGATTATAATTTAATAAATATTTAAGTATATATATATTTATTTATAATCTTAAAAATATATATATTTTTAAAATTATATATATATTTCAATTATTAAAAAATATATATTAATACATCATATTTATATTAAATTTAAACAAGTGTTTTTTAATTAATGTATATAAATAAACATTTTTTTTGAATATAAATATAACAATCATATATATATTAATAATAATTTTTATTAAAAAATTTTATCAGTGCTAAGAATAGTGTTGATAAAGATGAGAATTTATCAGTGCTCTTAGCTAACACTGATAAAGGTACCCCTTTTATCAGAACTTTCTTTTTAGTGCTGATAAAAGCTATCACTAAATTTAAATCGATCTCTGGTAGTGTCTATAGGTGAGCACAACCCTGTTAAGGGGGTTCAAGCCTACTTTCTCGTGTTCTTTATTTATGTTCATTCTGATTCTTTCATTGTGCTTTATTTGTTCCTGTGTGCATGAGAGTGGGTCATTCCTCTGGTGTAGTCAATTCTTTTTGTTTTTCTTCTTAGATTAAATATTGTTTACTGTCATAGTTATATTTAATTCATAATTATAAAGGTATTATGGTGGTGTTTTTTATCCCAGAGTTGGACTAAAAGGGTCTGAACCATATAAATTCTCACATTCTTTATTTCCTATATATTTTATATTATTCTCACTGCAGTTTATTGCATGAATTTGTGCTCATCACATTGTTTCTTTTTGTTGTATTTTTTTCTTTTGTGAAGGTATTTATTTTTCCTCAATTTTTTTTTATTCTATTGTCATGGGTTGGGTTGTGTGACACTTCCTCCTACCTTAGAGTAGAGTATCACTAAGGCTATCCTCCCATTAGAAAGTTGTATCAGAGCTGGGATCATCAAGGCTAAAGATTCCTCCAACTAGATTTGAGGTTGAGAAGTTCAATGGAGAGAATTATTTTAATCTTTAGAGAGTGAAAATGTGTGATCTTGTTGTCCATAATGAAAATGATTAGGCTTTGGCGGGAGTTAATAGGAAGATCACTACTATCATTACTAAAAGAGATACCTTGAACTCTTTTGAGTATATTGAATCTAATATTTTGGATAAATATCATTCCTTATTGTTGTTAACTCTAGGTGATAAGGATTTCCAAGAACAGGTCCATGGATCCTCTAATGTTGCAATCTAGTTGAATGTTGAGCTTATTTACATGAAAAATTCTCTTTTAGGAAGGTTGAAAAATAAAATCCAACTTTATTATTTCAAGATGGATATGTACACTATATGAGGACCTATTTAGATAGTTTAATAAGATAGTACAATACCTATCCAATATAGATACTGGTATTGCTGAGGAGGACCTGACATATTTATTTTTGAATTCCATGGATGAATCATTCAATCTGATCAGAGATTCTATAATGTATGATTGTAATTCTATCACTTTAGTGGAACTAAAATCTATTTTCTTGTCTAGTGATCTTCAAATCCATGATCTGAAGGTGGAGGTTAGTGGAGTGAGGTATGGGACAAAGTTTCTTTGTGTCAAGGGTTAACCTGAATATAAAATAAAAGAATAAAATGATGGTTGTCAGTTTAATAAGATTATGTGCTATCAGTGTGGAAAAGTTGAATACATTAAGAGATACCACCCTAAGGATCCATCTAGGGTTAATATAACCTCGAATAATGTGCTATACCCCAGTTTTGATTGTTTCAATGTTCAATATGTATGTATAGAAAGACATATTATATAATTTGTATAGATTATGGTTGTATTTATTCTTGGTTTCTAAGACCATCTCTATATGTGATTTGAAAGGCCCTTTATTGGAATAGTGGGTGTTGTTTTCTGCTTGCGGTAGGGGGTGTGGTCATTTTGATTAAGGTCATGCATCTTGGAGGGACATGATTGAGGGAAATCCAAGTGATTATGGTGGGTCTGCACCCTACACAACTATTGACAGGGGTAAGTCTTGATGGTGGTGGCTGGTAAGTGTGATTTGATGAAGGGGAAGGGTGACAGTGCCTTGATGGTGGCTTCTAGTAGCCTTACATGACTACAGTTTTGGTCAAGGGACCATTACAACGTCGATGTCAAACCTTATATAACGGTAAACTAGTGATTACCTATTTTTGGTTTACCCTTTAATAATGTGTGAGGACCCATATGTTTTATGCTAGGTAACCTTTATGCTAAGAATAATTTTAATACCCTTACGTAGTCAATTGTGATTTTTACAACAATTTCTTCCTGAATCTCCTCGGCCGATGAAGTGTCTCGATGCCATTGTAGTTTGTTTGAGGGATTTTTTCTTCAATTTTAAGTGCTCGAGGTCCCTATTTTTTTCATAAGAGATAAATCAAAATATCAGAGGATTGAATCTGAGAGAAATCAACGGGGATGGATATAATCTAGAGAGGGAGAAAACATTGGTTTCATTGATTGGAAACACCATATACAGCTAGATTCGAGAGTGTGGTTTTGCTGGAGAGATCATGGTTTTGAGTTCTTGTGTAGGATTATTCAATTATAAAGGTTCCTATATGGTTCTTATAAATGTATGTCCAACCCATGTAAGTGAGTTCTATCCCAGTTTCTAATGTTCTTGATTGAAGTTTTACCTAGTTTTATCATTGTTGATTATTTGTTCATGTATGCGCGAGAGTGGATCATTCATTTAGATTAGTCTTTTGTTTTTGTTTTTATTCATTTATTTGTCTTCATTTTTTTGTCATGGTTATATTTATTTAATAATAATAATGGGGTTTGAGTAGTGTTCTATTCATGGACTAGGTCTAAATGGGTTTAAAACACATTATTCAGGCATTATTTCTTTCATTTATTTTTTGTATTATTCTCACTATAGCTTGTTTTATGCTTCTGTAACCACCATGTTTGTTATGTTTGTTTTATTTAATTTCTTTTATGAAGTTCTTTATTTTTCCTTATATCCATTTTTTTTATTATTGTGGTCTATGTTGTACGACACCAGCTCTACCTTGGATCATTGTGCCTCCAATATAAGGACCTGACCTTAAACATTACATAATCATGAGTTTTAGCCAATAATTTTACCTTATTTAACATTTAGTATCTTTTCAATTTTAGAGCTTAAGAGAATTGGACCATAACTCATACATAACAAAAACCACGAAATACAAAGTGGACACTCCTGATCAGTGTCTATTTTCCAATAATGTATAACTTTTAAAATAAGTCGTGATTTATTTTCATGTAAAATCTCCACAAATTTGAACTTAACTTCTTCATTTATCATACCCATCCTTAAATATTGATAAAATTAATTAAAAATGTGGTATGATAAAGAAACACAGCAAGGGTTACAAAATAAGGAAGACCGCTAGTCTATTGAACACATAAAAAACCATATAAAGTTTAACATGATCTTCAAATTAAACATTTTCACATGAAAAAAAATCACACAAAGAAAATCATTAAAAACCATAATAAGAAATTAAAAATCTTTTAGGATACATAGATCATCATATAGATAAAACCATTTCAAAACTCATTTAATTAGAATAAAAATATGGCCAACTTATTATATTATCATTACCAGATGAATTGGATATATATAATGGGTATCATCCATATACGTTATATAGGGCTCGACCATTTCTCAGGAGCTATAATGGGTCTCAACCATTCGTATAAGCTCTATTGGGCTCACCCGTGAGCTATAGTGGGGATCAATGCTTCGTATAAGCTATATAGAGCTCACCCGTTTGATATAATGCTCAAGTACTGTATCAAGAGTAAAACACTCTTATTATAAAACCCTTTAAAAAACTCTTTTTTACACCCCTATTGAAAATTCATTTGGATAAAAATACCCTTTTCTTTTGAGAACCCATTTTCAATACCAAAACAACCATTTCTTTGAAAAACCATTTTCAATAACAAAATTCCCAAAAAGATAAATATTGTTTTTCATTTAAGGAAACATGAAATATTTCAAAGGAATCAAAATATAAAATAATGGTCATGGTGGTGAAAAATTTATTATCGTCGTGCATGTTAAGAATTGATCATTCCTTTTTTTCATTTGTCAACACATTCTGTATAAAATACGTAAAAATATTCCTTTTTTATAAAATTTAAATGAAATAAAAAATATACATGAAATTTACTTTACAATAATTTTATATAAATAATCATATAAAATAATATCAATAATATTAACATGTAGGAAATTATTTAAAATTAAATCTTAAAACATTTAAAATGAGATTTTTAAATCAAAGTTTCTCATACCAGATTAAAATATTTTAACCATAAAACTAATTAAATAATAACATTACAAAAAAAATTAAATATCATGATAATAGATAAAATTTATGATATAACAAGTTAGATGGATTTATATTCACCTACAAAATAATAAAGGTACATAACATCAAGATATTCCTTAATGAAAGGAGATCGAGACAAAGTGCCTTACCTTGAATTCGACTTATCACGTGTGTCGTTATCTTTATAAATAAAAATCTTATGTTAATTATTTAATTGGTTAATTTTTTTCAATTTTATCATTAATTTTATTTCACGTATTACATTTTTTATACAATTATGCAATTAATTAATTTTAGGTCGGATGTTTTGACCATATTCATCTTATGTGTCAAAATAACTATGGTTAATTGATTATGGTCAAAGGGGTCATTGTTAAAAAAATTACAAAATAAAAATCATGAAATAATTATAATATTTATACATCAATTATATTTTTAAAACCAATCATAAAATATGGTAATGAAAAATGAATCAATGTTACAATCATTGTGATGGTAGGCCGTACATAATCATGAGTAACGTTCCCATTTTTCAATGATCAATATAGATATAAGGTAAGTAAAATTGATATTTTGAGAATAATAATAATATCATAAATAAAATATTATTTAATTATATATACATGTAAATATAATTATTTTTATTTAAAAGGAATCAAATTGTTTTGAGGAGGTGGTAGTTCACACATCCACGAGCGACATTATCTCTTTTTTAGTGTGTGAAAAGGTGTTAAAGAAAATGATATATTTTATTTCCAGAAAGGTAATTATTTTATTAATATATAAATCATATGTCATTTATATCAAATATTTTTAATTAAAACCATCCTTAATACATTCCATGTAAATTGTGAACGTATCACATCGCTTTGAGGAGGCCGTAGCCCATAAGTCAACAAACGATGTTATCATATTCCCACAAAATGGAAAGCATGGAGATATTTGTTATATAATAATAAAAAAGTTTTAAGACATCAAATATATCAAATATATAATATAAAATTAGAATGAACATCATAATTCCCAACCATGAGAGGTGGTAAAGGAAAAAATTAACAACATCATTTGGCAATGCAATAATCCACCATATGCTCGAACAGTGATTTTATTACCCATTTGATTGAAGTGTGTGTAGGTGTAGGTTGAACCCTTAACATAAAAACATTTATGTATATTTAGGATACTTAGGTTATTATATAATCATGTAATAATAATAATTTAAGGTTTCGAGGATGAAATAAAAAAAATTTCTTGTTGAAGAATATTACCTCTTCTTCGGGTAACACCTTTTGGTTTACACTAAAGGACTTCCTTGGTTTTCTTTCTGCCCAAATTGTGGATTCTAGGATTAGAGGAATGCTTTTGGGAGATTATTTTTTATGTTTTTTATAAGACAAAGGTATTTAAATATGTGAATAAGTGGGGAGTGTGAGTTCCATTTTATAGAGGACGGGGATAGGAATTCATCTAAATACAAAAAGGTAAACACTATTGGAAGGTATTCCTTACATAATGTTCCTCCGATAATTAAACAAATTATATAATATAGGGTATATGTTCAAAATATTTCCATAAAATTGGTTTTGAAAAAGTTTCTTGGTCATTTTACAACTTAAGATTAATGGTTAACCACTAAGTAAACACATTTTTACCTTAGTTACTAACATTAATTTTAATTGCTTTTGCTAATATTTTTGGTCAAAAACTAAGTTAACCTTAATAAAATTATAAATTATTCTGATTCCAAGTATTAAATCTATTTTTCCAAATATAAATCTGATAAGGGGAATAATTTAATTTAAAATTAATCTCGTAGACGAAATGAGAAAGTGGGGTTTTAAAGTAATAAAGTTAAAAAGCTTGAAATATTTTTGTTTCCAATTTCAATGTAAAATTGATTAGAATTACCTAAATTGTATTAAATGATATTAAATTTGTATAATTATTATTTAAAACAAATTAAAAATATAATTTTACACTAAATTATTTAGATGAAAAAGTAGTTTTCAATTATAATTCAGTATTATTTACTATTCTTGAAAATATAAAAGTTCTCATAATAATACCAAAAACTCAACCAAACTAAATTTTGATATTATTCATTCAAAAATTAAGTTTATTTTTTCAAATAAAATTTATAGAATTTTCAAAAATTTAGTTTTAAAATAATTACTCCATTAAAAGGTGGTAAAACCACCCTTTACAAATATACTACTTTTTATGCATAAAATTGGATATATTCTTAACTTAATCCTATAAAAATTAATAGAATAATTTCAAAACATTTTATTAAATATATATCTAATAACTTTCATTAATATATTTCACTAATAGTTATAAATTCAATTTATTAAGATAAAATGTCATTCTGGTAAAAAAATAGTTTTTTCATTAAAACACATCATTTATATTCAATTGGTATTTATTTTGATTTATAATTAATTGGTAACAAATAAATTCATTTTATAAACATGTGTAAAATATAATTTAATATTTTAGTTAATCTCATTCATTCCCTCCATTCAATCATCTAGGTGATAACTATTATAGCAATATTAATAGTACATTATTGTCTGGTAAGACTCAAGCTTGTGTGTAACATAAGTCATAAAAGGAACTTGATGTTGCGTGGAATAAAAGATAAAATTGGTGTAATGTGTGATGCAATATAAATAATGTACTCTGTTTAAGGAAATATATTAAAGAATTAAAATAACTTTTAAAGAATATACTTCATAATAACTTAGGATATTACATCCAAGGCGTCCCTCCCACTAATAAGTCATATCAGAGAAGGTTTCATAGAGTATAAATTTTTCTTATACTAGATTAGTGGTTCAGAATATCAATTGAGAGAATTATTTTCATTTTTGGAGACTTAAAATGCATGATCTTATTTTCCACAATGGACTTGATGAAGCTTTAACATGATCAAATAGGTATATCAATACTCTCTGTTATAGTAGATACCTTGATTTCATTTGAGTATAATGACCCTAATATTTTATAGAAATCCCATTACCTATTTTTGTTGACCCTATGTGTGAATGTTTTGTGATAAGTGGTCCATAAAACATATTACAGTGTAATCTGGATGAATCATGAGAATCTTTACATGACTATGTCACTTTTAGGATGGTTACAATATATAATACATCTTTATAATTTCATAATGGTCCCAAGAACTTTTATGCAGACTCATTTAGATAGTTTTAATAAGAAGGTTCTAGATCTAGTCAAAATAGATGAAATTATTTATCATGATGAGTAATAGTATTTATTATTTAATTACTTATTTGAGTCATTCAATCCAGTTAGAGATTATATGATGTAATTTAGGGATTACATCACTTTAGAGGAGGGAAAATCAGTTGTATTGTATAGGGATATTCAAATCCATGGTTTGAAGGTGGAGGGAAGTGAGGTGAGTTTTGGGCTTGAGTTTCTCATTGTGAATGGTCAAACTAAAGGTAAAAGTAATGAAAAGAAGGATGCTAGTAATGCTATGAATTTTTGTGCTATCAGTGGGGAAAATACATACACATTAGGAGATATTTCCCCAAGGATTAATCTATGGATAGTATGACCCATAAAAATTTGGTATGGCCTAGTTTTGTAGTTTCATGATTACATGAATCTGTCTAGAAGTCTTCAGTACATATTATTTATAGATCTAGGTTTTATTTCTTTTGCATTCCTAGGATTGGCTCTACATGTGATTTGTAGGGCCCCCAGGTTGGAAGAGAGGATGTGGTTAGGCATTGTTTTCTCAGCTGTTTGGTCTTTGGGGGAGACTTATCCCATATCCAATTATTGTTTTTTACTTATTTCAATACATTAATTTAGAACTGTTTCACTTTTGATATGGTTTATATATCACATTGTTATTTTTTCATGTTTTCATTTTTATTTGAGGAATTGTGTACTGCTCTGGTTTCATTGGGTGTCTTACAGGAATATAGGACTCAACTAAGACCTCTGATGGCATGTGTGTGTCTTATTGTAGGTATGTGATATGGAAGCTTAGGTATGTGAATGTATGAGTTCTGGTTTATGTTTTTTCTTATATTATTTGTTTTTTAATATGATTTAGTAGTTTTTATTAGAAGATGTGTTGGTGTGAGAAAACATTTACAACTGTAGTATATCTAGGAAGTTGGTTAGTCTGACCAGATCATGTTTGTTCTTATGATATTTTGTAAGTGAAGAATGTCTAAACAAACTTATATATTTGGCTAGTATAGGCCTAAAAGAACATTAACCATATGTTTTTTATATTTTATTTTGTAAGTTGTTGATTTTATTAAATTTGACATGCTATGCTGTTACATATTACAATGTTATTTTTTTTGATTTCTTTGATGTCATGAATAATATCCTCTTTCATGTTTGTACCTTAATTTTAATTTTAATTTTATTAGATTTGGTTTGACATCTCTCTAGATAGAATTTTTTTCCTTTACATAAGTTTTTTTACCCTTACATGATTTTATTTTATCCTTACATAAGTAGGTTTTCACCCTCACACGAGTTGGAGTGTTAGAGGATTTCCTTTACATGAGGATTATTGTACCCTTATGTGGCTTTGATTTTGGTCAAGGGACCCTTACATAGCCAGTTCTTACTCTTCTGTAGTAGTAAACTATCCCTTACATATCACCAATTTTTTCTTACGCAATTGGAGAGGAACCTTACATAGCTTGGCAGGTGACCTTTATGTAGATTATCCATTAATGGACCTTATGAAATAGTAGCCATTAAAGATTTTTTTACAATAAATTCTTCTTGAATATCCTCAACCGACAACATGTCCCGAATCTATTCGAGTTTGTTCATGGGATTTGTTACTTGGATTTTTAGTTCCCGAGGTCTCTTATTTTTTATTAAGAGATAGATTGAAATCTCAAAGGTAAGAATATGAGAGAAATTTAATGAGAATGAGACTATAGAGAGAGAGATAGCTCATTGGTGGATCTAATTGGAAATTCCATATGCATCTAGTTCCAGGAGGGATGCTCCAGTAGAGAGATCATGGTTTTCGAGTTCTTTTGGTGGATCAATCGACTATAAAAACTCTTGGAGGGTTCATTTATAGGTTTGGGTGACCCTCGTAAAGGGGGTTGGGACTATTTTCTCATGTTCCCAATTGATGTTTTCCCTAGTTCTTTCATTTCTTCTTGTTTGTTATTGTGTGCATCAGAGTGGGTAATTCCCATTGTGCAATCTGTTCTAGTTGCCTTTATTGTTTTATTTTATTTTTATTTCTAAAAAGGTTATCTTTTCTTAATAATAACAAAGGGGTTTGGGTGATGTTCATGTCATGATGTAGGACTAAAGGGGTTTTATCCACTTAAATTCATACATTCTTTCTTTAATATATATATATTTTTATTATTATTGATGTAGTTTTTACATGTTTATCTTCCCATTGCATTGATTCTATATATTGTATTCATTTTATTTTTAAAAGGTATTTATTTTACCTTGGATCCAATTTTTTTGTGGGTTGGGTTATGCAACAATGCATCTCACCTTAGAGTAGTGGGCCTCCAAGGCTTCCCTCGCAATAAAAAGTGGTATCATAGTTAGTTTCATCGATTCTAAGGATATATTCAACTAGATTATAGGTTTAGAAGTTCGGTGAAGAGAACGATTTTAATTTATAGAGAGTTAAAATGTGTTCTCTTATTGACCACAATTGACAAGATTAATTTTTCATAGGATCTAAGAGTAAGATCATAATTATCTCTACTACATAAGATACCTTGACTTTTTTGAGGATATTAACCCAAATATTTTGAAGAAATCTCATTCCATATTGTTATTCACTTATGGTGATAATTTTTTTCAAGAAGTGGTCCATGAAACTTCTCTCAGTGCAATCTAGTTAAAGCTTACATATCTTTACTTGAATAGGTCTATTTTAGTAAGGCTACAAAAGAAAATGAATCATTATAATTTTTAAATGTTCCCTCGAAAATCAATGTGGACTCATTTAGATAGTTTTAAAAATATAGTCTTAGGCCTAGACAACATAGATCCCGATATTTCTGATAAGGATCATATATTTTCATTGCTTAATTCCTTGGATAAATCATTCAATCCAGTTATATATTCTATGATTTATGGTAGGGATTCCGCCACTTTTGGGGAATTACACTCACTTATCTTATCTAGGGATCTTCAAATTAATGGTTTGAAGGTGGAGAGATGTGGGGGTGAGTTTTGATCTAGAATTTATCATTTTAAAGGTTCATCCTAAAGGTAAAACAAAATAAATGAAGGTTGGAAGTTAGTTTAAGAAGTTCAACTTCTATTAGTGTGGAAAATCCTACCACATTAAGAGATACTACCCTAAGGATCCATCAATGGATAGTATGACCACGAAAAATGAGATATACCCTGGTTTTCATAGTGTTAAGGTTCTCTGAGTCCACCTAGTAGCCTTTAATATAGAGTACACTTCTACAGAACTAGCCTTTAGAAGCATTGTTATTTATCAGTGCTATAAGAAAACGCTGATAAATGGAATATTTAGCAGTGATAAAGAATGAACTGATAAATGGAATATTTAATAATGATAATGAAAGCTCTAGTAAATTTAACCTTTTATCGGTGCTTTTAATTTAGTATGGATTAAGAAAAATTTTATCAGCGCTTTAATTTTAGCAATGATAAAGGGTATCCTTAATTAGCGCTTTATTTTTAGCACTGGTAAATGGTATCTTTTATCAGTTTTTTGTTTTTATCACTGATAAATGGTATTATTTATCAGCACTTTATGTTTAGCGCTACTAAATATTTATTTAATAAATATATTTTTAGCACTGATAAAATGAAATTATTAAATAAAATAAAAAATGTGTTTATTAAAAAAACATTAAAATTTTTATTAATTAAATAATTATTGGTAAAAATGAATGATTTGATAATACATTATTAAATAATAAACAATTTATTAATTAGATAATTATGATAAATAATTTTACTAAATTATATATATTAAATATATAAATATATATTAATTTATATAAATATGATTATATATTACAAAAATATTTATGCGCATTACATAAAATTGTCATATATTTATTGAATAATGGTATATAATTAAAAATTAATATGAATTAAAAATATTGACTAATTGCATAGTACTCAACATATTATTGAATGCAGTTTGATTTTTTAATTTAATACAGATCAAATATGTGTTATATGGATTTCACATATATGTATACATAATGCTTTTTTATATACAATATATACACATAGAGATCTTATATATTTTTTCAATATTATTAAAGTCTACCTATATTCTTAATTTATTCAATTTCAATCATTTTGTATATATGTGCATGAAATAAATATTATATATTCATTAATAATATTAAGAATATACATGTAACAAAATATTTATAAATAAATATATTTATAAATGTAGATTCACTATATTTATTCAAATATATATTTATAATTATAATTAAATAAATATATTTTTTTAAAAATTATTAATATAATTATATATAAATAAATGTATATATTTAAATAATTATTAAATTTATAATATATTTATTTAAATAATGAATATATTTACTATATTTATATTTATATATATTTATTAAACATATATATGTATAATTATATAAATATATATAGTGATATAAATAATATTTTTAAAAAATATTTATATAATTATAAATAAATAAGTATAAAATTATGATAAATATATTTAAAAAGGAATATATTTACTATTATTATATTTTTATATATTTTTTAAGTATTTATAAATATTTACAATTGTATATTTATAATTATAATTATAAATCCAATAACAGTGCTTCGGTAATAAGCGTTGATAATAGAATCGTTATTAGCGCTTTCTTCACGCTGATAAAGATTAGGATTTATCAATGCTAAAAAATGTGCTAAAAAATGAACATTTATCAGCGCTATAAGTTTAGTACAGATAAATATTCCTTTAATCAATTCTTATTTGTAAGTGATGATAAATGTGTCCCAATCTATTTTAAAAACCCTAACCATTTGCAATCCTATAGCGATATTTAAGCTTTCCATGGAATCCACCCACTATCTGAGCTCCTCCTCAGTGAATCAAAGGTTGAATCACACCACTCAACGGCCTCTGAACATCTCATCCAACATTTGAAGAGGGTCTCAGATTTTATTCAACCTAGCATAGTAGGCCTTCTGATTTTCTTTGTGTATTTTTTGTTTTATTTTTGATTTCTTCTTCAATGATTTTCTTATGATTCATTGTTTGTGATTCGTTGTTTACGATTTGTTTTTGATCCATTTTTAGGGAATTATTTGTGATTTGTTGTTTATAATTACTACTGATGTATGATCTGTTGTTTATATCTGACAACATACCCTGGATTTATTCATTGTTGTTTTATTTCTATGTTTTATTTCATATTACTAAATAATTTTTTAATATATGTATATAAATGTGTACAAATTTTTATGCATATTCTTTTTTATTGACTACTGATTTGAGGCACATTGGTGGTTCCCTAATTATTATATATACACTGACACCTATTATGGACACCTCGGTTGACATGTAGCTTCAAATGCTATTTTTCATGAAGCAAGTTAGTGGAGTGATGTATGTTCTTCTAATGGTTATATGTATCATAGGATCTAGTTCCATTTAGAATTCACTATGGTCCTTAGTTTTCTTATGGATTAGATTCAAAGGGGTCATCCATAGTTAAGAACATGAGGTTTTATCACATCAATCCTTCACTTTTAAATCATTATGGTGCCTTTAGTTCACGTTATGTTTTAATATCATCTTTTATCTATTTGATATTTCTTATAGACTATAAGTGAGTGAGTTTTTATACTAGTGTGACATGTACGTGTGTTTATATAGCTATTGCATCATTTATTTCCATAGTTGTTTGTCTAATAGGTATGCCTATATCAGGTGATGATGATTTTGGGTCTTCATGTCCATTGACATCAAGGGTCATGCTAGAATTTTGTTCGACCTCTAGTACTAATTGTTTCTATTTGTGGGGGGGGGATACCACCTCCCATTTATGGTTTTATTCACCCAATGTTTAATCCAACCTTTAGTGACTTTGAGGTGTGTTAAAGTTCATAGTAAGATCTGACCATGTGTTGTTTGGGTAATTCTGGATAGGGTCGTTACAGTATCCATCTTCTGGTTTACTCCTATAAAGTTTAGTGATAATATCATTTATTATCTACCTTTGTCTCCCTCTATTTGTTTTCAAATTCCAATAGCCCTTATTATTGGATTTAGAATATCAAGGAACTCAGATATTCAAGTGTAAATGATCCATATTTCCCTTATTAGAATTGTCTATAAATTTTACTTTTGATAATGAATATCTTATGTGTATTTTTTATATATTTTCTAAAATCAATCTTTTATAAACCAAATAGGATGAATATGAACCAAAAATGGATTAACACTAATTATTTGAAAAAGAAATATGAATATGAAGTAAACGAGCTCATCAAATTTACAATAGAGCATGCGGAAGAACCTTCTAAGATCATATTTCCATGTTTACATTATTGTTATTAAAGACAAATTAATCTGGATGAGTTGGAAGAACATTTTAATTGTCATGGAACAGATCAAATCTATAAATGTTGGACTAAACATAGAGAAAAACTAAATTTGGACATCGATTGGGATGATACTACAGTTTATGAATCATTTGATATGAATACCTTTGTAAAAGATGATGGAGATCACATGGAAGAAATGAAAATGGAAATTGAAGATGAACTTTGTGATTGTCCAAAGTTGTTTGAGGATTTAAATAGTGGTTCTAATTAACCATTTTATAGCAGTTGTACTAAATATACAACATTGTCAGCTGTATTAAAGTTATATAATTTGGAAGTTGGTAATGGATGGAGTGAAACCAGCATTACAAACCTAAATGGTCTTCTAAAAGATATGATTCCAGAATAAAATAAACTACAATGTTAAATATATTATGCTAAAAAATGTTACATTCAATGGTAATGATCTCTAAAAAATAGATACTTGTCCAAATGATTTCATATTGCTTCGTGTGGACCATGAATCACTCATCAAATTCCCAAAGTGTGGAATATATCTATACAAGAAAAATGAATCAAGTCCTTAAAAATTTTTATGATACATTCCCATCCTTTCATGGTTTAGAATAATATATGGATGTTAGGAAACCACAAGATAATTAACAGGGAACACAGATACAAGATTTAAATATCGAAACCTTTGTTATTCAGAATATTCTCCTCAGTTGAATAAAATTGATTACAAGTTTTATGAATTTGGAGATGAGATGAGAAACTTTCATCTTGTGTTATCTAAAGATGGAATAAATCCTTTTGGTGTACAGAGTTGTACTCATTGCACATGGCCTATCATGTTGGTAAATTAAAACTTTCCTCCATGGTTATGCATGATTCACAAATATATTATGTTGTCTCTATATATATTTGGACCAAAGAAAACTGGTAATGATATTGATGACTATTAGGATCCATTGATCTAAGATCCTAAATTGATGTGGGATACAGGTGTTATAATGTATGAATGTCATTGAAGCGAATAATTCACATTGAGTGTCATGTTTAATCGAATGATAAATGACTTACCTGCTTGTGGAAATTTATCATACTATAGCATTAAAGGCATATTGGGGTGTCCTATTTGTGAAAAATGCACATACTAAGTTCGGTTGAAACATTCCACTAAGAATTTGATTTTAAGAAATAAAATTTTGTTACCTCAATGAAATAAATCCCAATCCTATATGACAACATTAAATGTAAATATGAAACAAGGTACAATACCATCTCTAGAAACGAGTGATAACCTGTAAAAAAAACTAAAAAATATTTACACCGTTTTTGGTAAACCATTTAAAAAAACCTTAGAAAATTAGGTTAGAAGAAGTGGCCAATTTTTTTTGAATTATTGTATTGGATTTGTTTGTAAGTCATACATTTTCTTGATGGCATGCATGTAGAAAGAAATGTATTTGATTGTGTTATTGTAAAGTTAGTAAATGTTCATGGAAAAATGAAAAATGAAAGATGGAATAAGGATAGGTTAGACTTGACTGAAATGTGGATTAGGGATGTGTTGGCACCACTGAAGGATAAAATGTGTACTTTTCTTCCTCTAGTAGGTAACACTCTATCTAGATAAGAAAATTTGAAAATTTGATATTTCTTTATGAGTGTAAAAGTTCTATAGGGGTATTCAAAAAATATAAATAATTTCATGTCAATGACTAATTTTAAGTTACAAGGAATAAAATCAGATGAATTTCATGTTTTGATGCAATATTTATTGAATGTATCTTTCTATTACATTCTGCCGCAAAATGTATGACATACATTAACTAGACTCTTCTTATTTTTAAAATACATATGTAGTAATGTTATAGACCCGATGAAGTTTCCCATCATTAATAAGGATATTTCAATCATATTATGTTAATTATAAATTTATTTTCCACCACCATTCTTTGATATAATGGTCCACCTGATAGTTCACTTGGTCATATAGGTTCAACTATGTGGTCATATCCATTACATATAGATGTACAACATTTAATGATATATGAATATTTTAAAAGGGTATTTCATGAATCGAAGTTAGCCATAAGGTTGTATTACAGAACAATATATTTTTGAAGAATCTTTTAAATTTCATACTCATTACCCATCATATGTTTAAAGCATCGGTCTCCCAAAGTCTCGTCACATTGAACACCATATAGGCGAAGGTATTTCTATAATAAAAGTTTTTACAATTACATAGATAGAGTATGATCAATTAATTCTTTACATATTACAAAATAGTGAAGATGGTGATACATAAATTGCATCCCATAAAGAAATTATTAGAGATTTGAATATATCAAAGGATGAAATATGGAAATCAGATACACATAATCAATAGATCATAGGATGGTTTAGAGACCAGATTTATAAGAAGTTATATGAAAATATGAATTCAATTTCCAAATGATTTCAACGGCCATACATATGACCGAATGTAAATGTTATATATTACATTGGGTTTGTAATCAATGGTTATATGTTTTGTACGAAAGAACATGATGACTTTAGTACGATGCAAAACAATAGTGTTATGCTTGTGGCTGGAGAAATGCACATATCTGGTTCCAAGGATAGAAATCCAATTTATGAAAATATGTCATATTTTGGCATTATCAAATTGATATACGATTCGAATTATATATTATTTCAAGTGCCGCGTTTCCATTGGAAATCGATTTATAATATCAATGGGGGAAAAATTGAGGAAATGGGATTTGTGATGGTGAATTTAAGTGTATAAGGGGGAAAAGATGAGATATTTATAATGGAGTCACAAGAAGTGCAAGTATTTTATGTCTCTGATCCAACAAACAAGATTTGATCGATTGTCATGCTGGAAACTAAAACAAATTTTGATTCAGATTAAAATTCAATCAAGGACGACACTTTCATTGGTACATCACAATAAATTCACATTGATGAATCTTTAGATAATGTCTTATATGTTATATGGGAACACAAAGAGGGGATTTGTATTCTTGAAAGGGGAACCAAATACTTGAAACCATTAAAAAATAAAGAGAGTTTAATGTGAAGGTAAAAGTGTTTTTTAATATATTATTTTTTTCATCATAATATTATATGTTCTCTACATCATTAGAATAATCTAAATTAAATGATTTACGACTCATGTAGAAAATATCATATGCACATGATGATGTTACCAATCCCTTAAAAGAACAATCTATAATGAAAGTATCATTTTGAATAGATACAATTGTAATTTTACGATATACTTTCTCTATTTTATTGAAAAATTATATAATGAATCATTGATGTAATTTTCATTATTCCTTGTAGAGTTCATTTATTTTAGAAGATTTTTATCCATATGTCATGCCTTTTCTAGAAGAGAAACAAAGTTGTCTCTTCCCAATAACAGAGACAATCTTTATGTTTTCATAGTAAAATCATTGTCCATAGAATTAATGTATTGTTTTATATTTATGTTTAATTTATTTCTTTATAGCATTACTCATATAATAATTGTTTTCTTATATAGGTGGATTATTTAGTTCGAGTTGGGGGGGGGTGCTTTTTCCAATATTCATACTCATTATCCCTTAAAACCTTTTCACCCCTTTAGTGGTGTATTTATCACTTTTTTAAGTTACCTACACTACCTTTTCTAGAAGATCAATGACGCCACCTCTTCTTAATTATGGAGGTGATATTGATGTCGGTATACTAAAATCATTGTACATAGAATTAATGTACTATTTCATATGCATGTTAATATATTTATTTTCATTATTACTCACATAATAATTGTTTTCTTATACATGTGGATTCTTTTATTCCAGTTGTGGTGATCTGTCCAACTTTCAGGCTCATTTATCACTTTCTTTCATGTTTCCTCCAATGCCTTTGTAGGAAGAGTAATGACACTACCTATGCTCAATTACCGAGGTAATCTTGATGTTTTAACAGTAAAATCAATTTCCATGGAATTAATGTATTGTTTTATATGTATTTTTAATTTTTTCTTTTTTCTCTTACTCACATAATATTTGTTTTTTATACTGGTGGATTATTTTATTCATGTTGGAGGATCTCTACCGAGCATTCATGCTCCTTATCCCTTAATACCTTTTCACCGATGTAGTGGTGTATTTATCACTTTATTTAAAGTTCCCTCCACTGCCATTGCAAGAAGAGAAACGATGCTACTTCTGACCAATTACATAGGTAATCATGATGTTTGTACAATAAAATCAGTATCCATATAATTAATGTATTGATTTATATGTATATTTAAATTATTTTTAGTATTACTCATATAAAAATTGTTTTCTTATACAAGTGTATTATTTTATTCGGGTTTGGGTGCTATGTCCATCTTTCATCCCTTTCTACACTGAAACACCCACATAATTCTCCTCCCACAAGCTATTTCACTCCTATAGTGTTGAAATTTATCACTTTATTTCAATTTCCCTCCACTACTCAATCACATTGGTAATCTTGATAGATTCATAATAACATCATTATCTATATAATTAATGTATTATTTCATATTTATGTTTAATTTATTTCTTTTTAGTATTAGTCATAATAATTGTTTTCTTATATAGGTGGATTATTTTTTTTCAAGTTGAGGACATTTGTTTGAAACTACTCATTCAATATTGGCAGTTTGACGAAGAATTTTAATGAAAATCAGGGTAACATTGACAGTTAGGATTATATTTGAATGTATATAATAATTTGTATTTATGTTATTTTATAAACCAATGTTTGAAATGATTATAATATAATATTTTTTCTATTATTTATGTTGTAAATTTAACTTTATTTAAATTATTATCCTTGGACGTATCCCTTAGTGGTGAACTAAGAAAAATTGTTGTGTCCTCACTTTTCATGTGATTATTTTTTACAGTTTATCATTATATATTTTTAATAGGTTCTACAAATGTTGGAACAAGATAAATCAATTTAAAATAAAAAGTTGACACCCTAATTCACCCCTCCCCTCTCAAGGTGTTCTGAGGTCGTTCAAAATGGTGAATCATTATTTACCATTGAGTTCCAATGGTGACTCCTGACCCACCGCTGGAGATTTCCAATGGTGACTCATGACCTACCATTAGGTTTCAATAGTGACACATGATCCACCATTAAAGATTTAGAATATTGGTAAGTCAAAAACATTTCTGATGTATAGGATGATAAAATAGATAAAAAACTTCTAAAAAAATTAATAAAATAATTTTAAACAAAAAGAAAATTATACTACAATAGATCAAAGAAGAAAGAGCTCCTATGAGATAAAGAAGTTTTTGCCAAGCCTCTGTACAATTGGAAACAAAAAACTATTGGTGGATTAAAATGATCCACCATTGATGTCTAACAGTGGGTAAAAATGTCCAACCATTGAAGTGTAATGGTGGATAAAAGTGATACACTGTTAATGTTTAATAGAGTCACTGTCGTTGAAATCACCAGAGGAGGTTTCAAACTAGTGAAGCAGGTCGAGTTGAGGTGAGGTGTGGGAGAACATCAAGAATATTGAAAGATGAAGGCAAGTGTGGTCCAATGATTCTGATAGCTAAGGAACCATAGGTGAAAAAGATAAAATATGATAAAAATTCTAACAAAGTGTCGCACAATAGTTCTAATGAAATGTGGGGGAAATAAAAAGATCAGATGACTCATGGGGATTGATTCCTAAAGTCAAGATCATTTCTGAGTTTTTAACTTCGATGAATAGTGAAAACAAAATCAAATCTCATATCGGTTTGGAGAAGCATATGATGAACAATATATCAAACAAGTGGTGATGATCCTTAGTTTGAGTTGGCTACTATAGATTATCACTAGTAACACTTTTCACACACACGAGACTATGTCCTAGTGGGTGACCTAGACCGACCTATGTGTGATCTACAATCCTTAAACATGGTCAAACAAACTATGACCATTCACTATTCACACTGAGCTCCCCAACCATCTTGTGGCCTACCTATGGTGGGCCTTTCTATAGGGTTTACCCAATGGATCCCCTAAGTGGATGAGGGATAACCTATGTGGCACACAAGGATGACACAATTTTTAAGATAAGTAAAAAATATTAATCTTAAGTAAATAAAAATTTAACAAACATTAAGTATCATTATATAATTTTAAAAAAACATTATTAAAACATGAACATTATTAATATAATTACGTAGATATTATTATAACTTATAATTGAAAATTATTAACAAATTCTAAAAATTTAGAATTTAATAAACATGATAATTTAATAAAATGATATTAGAGAGTAAGTTATCAAAACAAATAATCATATTTAAAGTATTATATCCACTTTAAAATACTAACAAACTCCCCATTTTTTTAAATTACAAAACATAAATTTTATTAAAATTTCAACAAAAATCTCCCCCTTTTTGAAATTTATCAGAAAAGTACATTAAAATTAATATATAAAAGAGACTAAATTTTAAACAAAAACAACCAAATTAAAAGAAACATAGTATTTTATTATCATTAGAGTATTAATTAATTATAATATTCAATAAAAGAAATAATTGAGGGATATAAATATTTTAACAATGCATTTTTAAATAGTAAGATCAACTTAGCATATAACCAGAGTATAAAAACATATTCAATTATAGAACATATGTAATTTTTTAAGAACATTCATTACTATAATATATATATTAATATTATAACATACCCAATTCAAATTTCATCTTCTCAAATTTAGGAGAATCTAAGGGTTTTGTGAAAATGTCAGGTAATTGTTTCTGAGTAGGAATAAATTTTGAGCATATATCACTTTTATTTATATGATCCCTAAGAAAATAAAATATTACATCTATGTATTTATTTATAGAGTGTAGAATGGGGTTTTCATAAATTGAAATAAAACTTAAGTTATCACAGTAAAGAGTAATTTAATCAAAATTGACTTTAAAAGCATACAATGTTTGTTTTATGCATATACTCTACGAACAACAACTAGCATAAACAACATATTATTCCTCAGTTGTTGAAAGTGCTACTAAAAGTTGTTTCTTAGAGATCCTTTGTAATGCCCCAACCCCAGTTCCCATAGTTGGTGCATTATTACATAACATCGGCATGATCACAAAAGATCATGTCTCGAAAGACCGATTAGTTTAGTCGCCTTGGAAACACTAGATATATTCACAAAGTTTACATTACATCAATAAGTGAAAAACTACAACAACATATTGTCTTCATATCCCCACATACTATCCCTACAGGTCATTCATAAAATACTTCTTCACATCCTGCGAAAAATAAAACATTTAAAGGGGTGAGCTCAGATACTCAGTAAGGATAACAATATAGGGAAAACTTTCATAAATAAACATAAAAATTTAAGGTAATGTATAACTAAAACAAAAGCCTTTTAAACTTGAGCTTCATCATAATACGACAATGATACAATGAAATAATGCCATTTATTTATTCACATGGATATTATACTAGTCGAATAATCACAAGAAAATATTAATAACGAATTCCATAATGACGGAATGGATAATGCCAGACTATCATAACCATGTAGCCAAGGCCTCGTGCCAAGACTACAAATAAGATTTTGTCAAGGCCTCGTGCCAAGACACTAGTTTGTCTCATGAGACCTACCGATGCATCAAGGAGCTATAGCGGGCTCCAACCATCACTTACTATGTCCAATACATTCCTGATATAAAAATTTTGAAACATAACATAAACATTCGTATTAAAACTAGCATACGAAATGTCAATACTTTAACCACAAACCTTGAATGGTATAAAAATAGCTCATCCACAATCAAACATAACTCATTCGATACAATATGAAAGATTGTATTGTATCATATTAACCTCAATAGAGAATAATGAAGGATATTGACATAGATTAAAATAATCATAAAACTATTGAGAGAAATATCCCCCTTTTTCTTGAAAACATTTAAAAGTCACACTATTTGTCAAGAAGCCATTTAAAATAGATTTTTGAATCAAAGTGTCTCATACCACTTTGAAACTTTTAAAAGGAATTTTGAATTGAAAAAAATTAATTTCCATATAAATAAATCCTTAAAACCATTTATAAAACATGGACATTAATGAGAAAGATTTGGAATAATAAATCTTTAAAACATTTTAAAATGATATTTTAGTTAGAGTTCCTAACCAAAAGAGAGACACTTGAATACAAATAATTGAGGTAATAAAAATATTGTAATATCATGACAATAAATGGATTCATGATATTCTATTTCAAAGTACATAATATACACCATATAAAAGTGATTTGGTGTATAAAAACAAAGAAGTCTCAATGGAATGTAAATTGAGATTAATTATCTTATAAAGACCATATCCTTAGGTTAAGGATAAATCAACGACATAATTATGTGTGAAAAATATAAATACACGCAGTATGATTGGATATTTAGTGTAAATCAATCAGATGAAATTCACACATATTCTTGTAAAAACAACACCAATGAATGGGATATTTAACTCAACAAATGGAGATTGAGTTAAGATTACTCTTATCGAGTTCAAATCAAGACTTGAGAATTTATCAATGGAGTGATTATGTGTATAATAAGTATATCCACAAAAAGGGGAGGGGAAATTATGACATAATCAAATGAATAGTGATTATACACATAATCTTGGAGTAAAATAATCAATGAAGTATGCGTAAAGACGAATGAGTGGAAATTGAAATTTAAAATTCCCTTATTGATTTGGTTACATACGAAACATACAACCATGAAATAAGGATCATACAATGATGATGTAAATATAAATTAATTAAATTATATTACCCAATGAATAAAAACATGGGCATTACACACACCACATGCAATAAATAATTGGCGAGCAATGGAAATCTCACGGAATTAAAAGTGAGATAAGAAACCCCTTACTTTGTACTTTTTCCATGGTCGATGGTAGGTTAACTTCCTGTGTAATGGTGAAATAATTGTTATTGAATTATACAAGAATAATTTACATTAATATGATATCATATATGATCTTTTAACATTTATTTGTTAATAATATTTTAGTATTATCATCATATCGGGTGTTAACTTACTCGTTTTCCTTCATATTATTTGTTACGTAAGCCATGTTTGTTATGGATAGGTTGTATATTATTCATATACAGAATGATATAAATTCTTTAAACATTATCTTTAATCATTAAATGATAATTAGACTCAAATGAATATGATGGGGAATGAATCTCATCGTGTTCGTGGAGACGGTAGTCCGTACGTAAGTACGAGCGACAATATCTTTCTTTTGATATTAAAATAATATATAATTGGATTTTATATCATATAGAAAGAATAATTATCATGTTATATTTATTATTTACATGAATTATACATCATTATTATACCCATCTAAATAATAATATATTGAATAACAATTACACCACAACGGGGAGACGGTAGACCGTACGTACGCACGTATGATGACATGTAATTCAAGGGATGGATGGAATAATGAATTTGTTGGTTCCATATTTATAATAACATCACAGTATATAGAAGATACTGGAGTTATTGTTTTTTAATAGAAATAACAAATAAAGAAGAAGTTGAATACGAAAGGAACTTGAAAGAGGGTGGTGAAAACATTACTTCTTCTTCGGGTTCTTCTTTTTGATTTGATCAAATGGGCTCTTTAAGTTGGCTTTCTGATCAAACTAAGGCCTCTAGGTTAAATTGAGGGAAGTCGGGAGGATATTTGGGCAGAGGTTGGACGAGAAAAATGGATTTGAATCTGTAAATTAATGAGAAGGGGGAGTGCCATTTTATAAGAGGGGTGAGGGGCACCTTTGGAAAAGCTAGAAATATTATTTTATAAAAAATTAATATTAGGTTTATAATGGCTCCAAAGTGGATTATTTAAATTTTAATGCCGGGATAGGTATAAAACCACTCAAACAATAGGTTTTAGATAGGTTTGGGTCACTAAATGTACTTTATCGTTTAGTTTTAACTCTTAGTTAATTAGTCTAACATTTACCATGTCACTTTGTATTTTTATATTATATAGTTAATAAACATACTATATAAATCCAAGAGACCCCATGTGGTCCATTAAGGATACACCTATCATGATATAAGTCTCTTGTCCAAACCTTAGATTTTTAGGAATTTAATATCAATTAATAATATAATGTGTTTTTTAAAAATTCTTTTATGTCAATTTTGAGACTATTCAATAATTGAGTTTTTTTAAAGTCTTAAAAACTTTATTAATTCCAAAAAAATTCATTTAAGAAATCCCATAATGTCATATTAAGCAATAAAATTCATGTATGTCATAAAAAATTCCAAACTATATTAATATTAACATTTATAATACCAATTATTTGATTCGTTCATTAATAAGAAAAATACTGCATCATTATTGTGTCATAAATAATATTAATTATAAAATGTCAAAAAATTATAAATAAAATAACATTATGTAGGAAATGGTTTTATATTTGTAATGAGTATTTATAGTCTAAAATCAAACATATATAACCCTATGTAAAAATTGTGTTTCTAAAAGATATATGCTTATGTCATTTTTGTATTTATTTTAACTTAATTAATATAAAGTGTCATTATAACTTACAAGGGGATCCATGGGGTCCCAAAATCGACCCAAAGATGGGCATGGTCGGAAATGTATCAAAAAATAAGGTTAGGACGCATTTTAGGGTAACTTATTATTATTATAATATTATTTTTTACCCTTATTTACCGGATTTACCTTTTAACCATGGTAAATAAAATATTTACCAAAGTAATTATTCAAAATGTATAAAAATAAAAGTTACCTATTTACACAATTTGGACATCCTGATTCCAAATATAGAATCCATTTTTCCAAATTCAAAACACATAAGTGGCAGAAATTAATTTAAAATTAATTATTGTTGTTAAAAAAAGCATGTTTTTAAGAGATAATAACTATCAAAAGATTGGCACTTGTTTATGTCCGGTTTAAATGTGAAATTATGTCCAATGACCAAAATTGTATTAAATGGTAAAAATATATTATATATAAACTTTAAAACCACTCAAATTCATAATTTATCACAGACAATTATTTCGATTAAAAAAGTTGTTTTTAATTAAAATTTAGTAATTTTCACTATTCATCAAAATATAAAAGTTATCAGAAAAGTACAAAAATTTCACCCTAGGATAATTTCGATAGTCCAAATCCAAAATTGAAGTCCATTTTGAGAGATAAAATTTATAAAATTTCAAAAAGTGGGTATTACTATTCATAACGGCTGCTTTGATTGGTCGAGGTGTGTTAGAACTCAAAGTTGCTTACAACACACACTACTATTTTAATCAAAGAGAAGCGTACCGTTGAAGCTTGGGGTGTTACATCCTTGAAATAAATTTTTTTCTTAAAAAGTGACACATACCTGTAGTTATTTTCTAGTCAATTTAAAAACCAATAATGTTAGAATCAGAGTAAGATAATAAATCAAAATAATTATCATTAGAATAGTACATTACATTAAAAACAATACCCTTGATATATCTAATTACTATTTTAATTTATTTAAATTGGATTTCTTTGGGGTTTGAATTAAACCTAGCACACAAGAAAACTAAGAGCGTGATGTTTAGTCTAGAAGTAGTGAGATATTGTATACTTCCTATCATGCCTCTATAAAATTTAATATCAACTAAATTACCAGATTCATCTAGGTCTAATTTAGAATTAATACTCATTGGCCTTTTCATAGTTTTACTAGAATGAAGTCCAATCCTTTTTAAAATTTATTTAACATACTGAGCTTGATTTGAAAAAAAATCCATCTTTCCTTCAATTAATTTTTAGACCAAGGAATATTTTTTGTTCTCTCATTAATCTCATGTCAAATTCACTTGTCATAAGTTTAGAAAAATCATTACACATAGAACCATTTGTCTAAAGAAATATTATATCATCAATATATATTTTTATAATCAGTATTTCATTTGAAACTATTTTTATAAACAAGGTTGGATCTATTATACTTTTAATAAAACTATTTTTTAAAAAAAACTACACAAGTCATTCATACCAAGATCTTGGAGCCTGTTTAACACTATATAAGGGGTTTTTAAGTTTAAAAACATGATTTTGAAAATTATCGTTTTCAAATCTTGGGGGTTTTCTAACATAGTATTTCTCTAAAATAATTCCATTTAAAAAATAACTTTTTATAAACATTTGAAATAATTTTATATTTTGAAAACAAGCAAATGCTAATAGAATTATAATTACATCCATCCCAACAAAAAGAGAAAATTAATCTTCAAAATATGTTCTATATTAATGGGAATAACCTTGAGCTATTATTCTTTCTTTATGTTTAACTATATTTCAATATTTGTCAAGTTTATTATGAAAAATTCACTTAGTTCCTATAACAAGTTTATCTTTTAGAAAAAACAAATAAATCCCACACTTTATTCCTTTGAAATTTATTTAAATTATCATGTACTGAATTAATATAACTTGTATCAATTAAATAGTTTTCAATATTTAGAGGAATAGTGTTAGAAACAAAAACCATATTGGTAGAGTAGAGTAAAAGAAATATTTTGGTTTGAATTCAAGATTCTACATTAACAATTACATTTTTAATAGGGCGATCTATAAGAGTTTTCCATTCCTTTATATTAGTATAAGAAGAGATATTATCCCACTCAAATGATGGACTATCATTATTTTGGTCACTATCTTCACGAAAATTAAATTCTCTAAACTCATTATTTTCTTTAAAAGATTCAAAATCCTATAGATTAAAATATTTTTCATTAAACATAACATGAAAAGATTCTTCAACAAGAAAACTTTTATCACTGAAAACTCTATAATATTTTCTAGAATTAGAATATCTTAAAAATATCCCTTCATCTAATTTAGAATCCAATTTTTCCAAATTGTCTTTCTCATTTATGATGAACTCTTTACTGCTAATGATCTTGAAATAACCAACTTTTGGGTTAAACCCTTCAAAAAGTTAACAAGGGGTCTTATTTAGGAAAGTTCTAATTGAACATCTATTGATGACCTGAAAATATTTATTTATATATTTTTTCCCAAAATTATTTACGTACACTAAATTCTAATAGCATGGACCAATCCATTAATTTAATATATTTATTCTTTCATTCCACCAAATCATTCTATTATAGTGTCATAGTGGATAAGAAAAAATGTTTATATCCATTTGATTTACAAAAAATATAAAATTATAAATTAAAAAATTCACCACCTCTATCACTTATGATAAAGATGATTTAATAATTTTTATAATTTTTAATAATCTTACATAAAGCCCAAAATCTGAATAATGGTTCACTTTTATAGGATAAGAATTAAATCTATGAGAATCAAATTAATCATCTAAAATTACAAATACATATCTTTTAACACAAAAAATAGTATGTTTAATAGGTACAAACAAGTAAAGATGTAGTAATTATCAACATCTAGTAGTACTAACATCATTAACTGATTTAAATATTACTTTGTGTTATTTACCTTTTAAACAAGAATCGCACATAAAGTACTTACTTATATTTAACTTGGGTAGTTTTAGAACCAGTTCAGGTTTTTACTGTTTTTGAAATTTTCTAAAATTTGCATGCCCAAGCCTCCTATTACAAAAAAATTTCATCTTCTTCTAAAACATTCAAACACATAACCTTCTATTTGGTTAGATCAGAAAAATAAATAGTATATACATTTTCGTTTTAACTTAGAAAAAGTAAAACTAATTTATTTTTTAGAATAGTACATTTAGCCTTTTCAAATATTACATTTAATTCATGATCACACGAATGTGATATACTAATAATTTTATGTTTTAAACTAAGTATATATAATACTTTTGAAATAATAATTGTTTAAGAAAAAAAATCACCTAGACTTTTAAAAGGACCTTTAGAGTTGTCTCCAAATGTGACAAGGGAACCATCTCATGAATTAAATGATATGAATTTTGAAATATCACCTATCATGTTTCTGAAGCAACCAATAGCTAACTAAAATTATTTACTAAGACTTCTAAGGAATATTTCCTGAAATAAAACAATCAAACTAACTATTTGGTACCCATGCTAACTTGGGTCCAACTAGATTAGTAGCCAAGAACCTAGGAACCCAAATTCATTTAAAACATTTATTAGTGTGCTGATTAGAATGTAAATCATTAGTAGTAAAAGTTATAGTATTCCAAAAATATTGTTAAAATATTAGTGAACACTCATTAGAATAATGCCCTTTTATTCTGTAGTAAAAACAATATACACTTGAAATGATTCCTTTTGAACTATTAACAAGTCAAGTTTTATTTAAAGATGGAGTTATTATACTATAAAAAACCATTCATATTGTTGTTTAGTATCATTAAAGATATAATATTATCATATTATTGTTTTTATTTTATAAAAGTAGATAATTTACCTTTAATATTAATAATATAATTTTTCAAAACCATATTATCATTTTGAGTAGTTTCTAAATCTGTATAAACATTTTCATTAGATCTAGATGGTATGTTTGTTGATTTTCTATTTTCTTACTTTAATTTATCACATTCATTTTATACTTTAGTTAGATACTCCACAACTAAATTAAATCATCTATCATAATCTTTATCATTTACTGCAAGAAATTTTTTAATTCTTTAACTCACCTCTATTGGTTTTAGCATATCAGAATTATAATTCTATTTAAATTTATCATTATAGAAAATATAGATTTTCATATTATCAAATTCGAATTTAAATTTATTATTTTATTTGATAAAGTTATTATGATTAAATTTTAAATCAATATACTTTTCAACTATTCTGAATTCATCATTTATTCATTCTTCATTTTCTTTTAACAATTGTATAACATTAGAATTTACAGAATCAGAATCAGAACATAAATTAGAAATGATTTCAGTTCAATTTCCAGATAAATCATTATGATCAAAACTTACAAGATTTATTAATTGAGTAAATAGTAAATAATTTACTTCACATTGAATAACCATCCGAGAAATATTCCCTATCTTCTATTCACTTCCAGAATCACCACATCAGTTTGAACTATCTGAGCTGTCCCAACCTAAAAATAAATCTTATTTTCATTCTTTATTCAATATTTGTCTTTATTTGGATGTTTGAGTTTAGGTAAGATTGTCCTTATGTGATGTTTCTTTTGCAATAAAAATCAGTTAAATCAAAAACATCATCATTTTTTGTAGTATTAACTTTCTTATAATCCTTTCTGTGATTCATCTTGAACTGCCTCTTTCCACCTTTTTTTCATGAACATGAAAAAAATCTTACATAATTGATCCATATACTTGTAACTTTATTGAAAATTATATTTATTGGTTTTATAGGTATCACTAACATTAGATTTAAGTGAAACACTTTTTATTTTAGTAGACTCCTGATCAGTAATATTTTTCATCTCTAACTCATACTACAATAGAGATCCTAATAGTTCAAGTATACTCTTAAAAATTATTAACCTCATCGATGGCCAACTTTTTTCCATTCCATATTTTTGGAAGATCTCTTGTTACTCTTTCAACTTGAGCTATATTTTCCATGACTTCTCCAAGAGAACTCATACCATTAATTATACTAGTAAACCAATGGAATATCTTGTTTACAAATTATTCATCTCCCATCTTGATGTCATGGTATTATTCTCAAAGCATTCCTAGATTTTTTCCTCTCTATCATATTAGTACCATAATGAGTCACTTGTAGTGCCCTCCATAAATTGTGGGTTGTAGTACAAGATGATACATGGACATAGAAACTTCTACTTAGAGCACAGTATAAAACATTTTCAACTTTTTAGTTCAAAACAAAATTTACCATGTCATTACATACCAATGCCTTAAGATCATCTTTGGGTAGCTCATAAAGATTATCCACGATATTCCAGTGATATAAACTCAACTTGTTAGGTAGTATTCCATTCTCTCTTTCCAGTAGCCATAGTCACTACCACTAAATAATGGGTTTTTCATAGAATCCAGACATTATTAGCATTAACACCATCCATCTTAAAATAATTTTTTTCTTTTGTTCCTTATACTATTAGGTCTAGTATACCAGGGTATCACAACTTAAAAGTATGAAAAAAATAATTATAGTGGCTTAATATCCTTTTAAGGAAGGTCCTATGCTCTGATACCTATTTTTGGATCATTTGTATTGGTAATTATGACTAGATGGGGTGAATATTCATTCTAAAAATTTAAATACAAAAGAAACAAGAGTTTATAAAATTATCATATGTAGTGAGTTTTGTGTTCTCAGAATGAGTAACAACAGAAATAAAAAGTAATAACAGCAAGATTTATAGTGGTTTAGATAAAAAATATTCTAGCCGACTCCTCAAACTCGTATACTCCATGAAAAGATTGGTACCCACTAAGAACTTCACTTTTAAACATGGGACAGACCATTTACAGACACTGCCTTTTGAAAAACCTGGCCGGACAACCGAGTTCATTATAAGAGACCAAGCTAGTCTGCTAACCTGAATTTGGATTGGGAGTCATGACCCAAACATCCTTTTAGGGTGTGGAATAACCATATAAATCAATAATTTCTTTTGATGGGGAAAATCATAATCCTGACATGAAGAAATATAAACATAATGAAAAAGATTACATAAATAAAAAATAATACATTGAAATTAGCAGATGATAAAAATTGTCGAAGATGTTGAATCTCGATGATCATTGATCACTTAAAAGTAACAATGTCGAAGTTGAAGTCCTTATGTGATCACAACCAAAGTACATAAGTCGTAGAAGTTCATAATGAATTGAGAGAATCAAGAATGTGTGAAAGTTGTATCACAATTTTCATGTCGAATGACCTGTACTGGTTTTGTTTTATTCATTGGAGATACCTCCTAGATAATTAAAATAAAGATCCTCTAGAAGAATGTCCGTGTACAATATCTACATGGAACTTTTTATAGAATAATAATTAAATAATATTACTATTACCTTTTTAAAATTCATCTTGAAAAACATATAACAAATGCAGTTTTATATAACTTGATGAAATTTTAATATAAAAAAATTAATATGTTAAGTATAACCATTGAAAATAATTCAAAATTATAAAACAATTGAAATAAAAATATAATATTTTAAATTATATAGAAATCAAAATATTGTAAAAATAGAGAATCACATGTCTTTTAAACTTCAATCATATGTGTCTATAAAATAATTCAACAATTATTGTTTACAAAATTTTAAAAATTTAGATCAACGTGAAATAATAAAACATTTAACAAAAGAATTTGTTTTAATAACAACTACAAAAAATAAGAAATATGAAGTTTAGAAACAAAATTTTAATTAATAGTGGATTATTGATCTATCATTATAATAGAGAGTGATGACTTGTTTTTTAATACCACTGAAAATAGGGAATGGTGGCTTATTTTTGCTACCACTAAAAACAATGAGTTGTGGCAGTCCAACGGTGGCTGAACAGAGAAGATTATACCATTTCACTTACAAGAAAAATATAAAAAGATCCAATAAAAAAAATAATTCCACGACACCAAGAAACCAAGGGATTCAGGACAACCAATAAAAAAATGTTACCATTGGATGTCTAATGGTGGCACACAACCTATCACTGGAGATGTCCAACAGTGAATCATGAACCACCATTGAAGATGTCCAATGGCGACTCATGACCTACGTTGGGATCCAATGGTGACTCATGAACCACAACTTGAGATTTCCAAAAGTGACTCATGACCTACCATTGGGTTCCATAGGTGACTCATGAACCACCATTGTAGATGACTAATGGTGACTCATGACCTACTATTGGGTTCAAATGGTGAATCATGACCCATCATCGGGGATGTCAAATAGCGTAAAGTGAAAAAAAAATTTAATGTAAATGATGATACAACAGATAAAAAACTTTTAAAAAATAAGAAAACAACTTTAAACAAAAATAAAATTCTACTACACTCGATCGAAGATAAAAGATCTCATGTGAGATGAAGAGGTTTCCACCAAACCACTGTAGAAAAAAAATTACAACTGATGAAAATGATCCACCGTTGATGTCTAATGGTGGGTAAAATTGATCCACAATTATTGTGTACTGGTGGATAAAAATGATTCACCATTGAAGTATAACAGTTTCACCGTTGCTGAAGTCACCAGAGGTGGCTTCATACCAGTGAAGTAGGATGAGTTTAGGTGAGTAGTGGGAGATCTTGAAGAAGATTGAATCATGAAAGAAAGTGGGGTCCAGTGATTTTATAGCGAAGAAACCACAAGTGATAGGAGGTTTAGGATGGGAAAAATTCAAAAAAATAGTCGTACATGAGTTCAAATGAAACACATGAGAAGTAAAAAATATAGTATGAATCAAGGGGATTCAATTTGGTGATTGAGATCATGTCCAGGTTTTTAACTTCTATAAATAGTGAAAACAAAACTAAGTCCCACATTAGTTTAGAAAAGTGGAGGATTAATGATATATAAAAAAGAGGTGTTCATCCTCGGATTGATCTGGCAACTAGGGACCAACACTAGTTGCAATTTACACACACATGGGTCTATGGCCTAGTGAGAGACCAATCACAACCTATGCTCAACCCATGGCCCTTATACATGGGCTCACACACTATGAGTGTGAACTATACACACCAATCTCTCCAGTATCCTTTTGGGTTGCTAGCAGTGGGACTTCCCACGGGGTTGACTTAATGGGACCCCTAAGTTGCTGAGGGTAAGCCTAAGTGGCTCACAAAAATGGAAGAATTTTTTAAATCAATAAAAAAATACTATTCTTAAGTAAATAAAAATAGAAGAAACATTATGTATCATTATAACATTATAAAATAACACTATTAAAACATTAAAATCATTAAAATAATTACATAACAATTATTAGAACTTATAATAAAAAAATATTAATTAATTAAAACACATGATAATTTTATAAACTTGATAATTTAAAAAACTTGATAATTTAATAAAATGTTAATTTAGAGTAATTTATCAAAACTTATAATCCTATTTAAAGTATTAGAAACACTTTCAAATACTAAAAATTGTATATTAATAGATATATTAAAAGCATATAAGGTAGAATCTGAGAGAAATCAAAGGGGAATGAGGCGATTTAGAGAGGGAGATCTCATTGGTTGCTCTGATTGGTACCACCCACTGCTACAAATCAGGTTTTATCTATTGTTAGGATTTATCAGAGCTATCTAAAATCACTGATAAAGGGGAGGCTTTATCAGTACTAAAAAAAGTAATTATAAAGGGTTCCTTTTATCAGTCTTATAAAAAAGCACTGATAAAGGGGGTCCTTTATCAGTTCTACTAAAAAATAGCTAATATAGGGTTATCTTTATCAGTTATAATAAAAATGTTCAGAAAAGGGGGGTGGAGTCATTTATCAAGGCTAATAAAAAAATCACCGATAAAGGGGACCCTTTATCAACATTAGTAAAAAAGTGCTGATAATCCACCATCGTATTAGTGCTTGTTTACTAGCGTTGAAAAAGGCCCCCCTTTATCTGCATTTTTTTCTAGTACTAATGAAGGGTACATTTCATAAATAAAAAATATTTTACTAAAAATAATATATTAATATATAAATATATTTATATTCAAATAAATATAATATTTTTTAAAATGTGATTTTGACACTTGTTTATGTCCGGTTTAATTGTGAAATTATTTCCAATGACCAAAATTGTATTAAATGGTAAAAATATATTCTATATATACTTTAAAACCACTGAAATTCATAATTTATCACTGTTAATTATTTCGATTAAAAAAGTTGTTTTTAAATAAAATTTAGTAAGTTTCGCTATTCATTAAAATATAAAAGTTATCCGAAATGTACCAAAATTTCACCCTAGGCTAATTTCGATATTCTAAATCCAAAAATGAAGTCCATTTTGAGAGTTAAAATTTAAAAAAATTCAAAAGGTGGGTGTTACTATTCATAACAGCTACTTTGATTGGTCGAGGTGTGTTAGAACTCGATGTTGCGTACAACACACGCTACTATTTTAATCAAAGAGAAGCGTATCGTGGAAGATTGGGGTGTTACATTCTCACCAACTTCAATAAATTGAATCCTCGCTATTTTTAAAATTTGGCTTTAGAGTATAATTGAAACTCCCACATCGGAAAAAGATTCAATTAAACTATCACTTTAAAAGAAAGAAAGAGAAGTACAAAGGTCACCTGAGATAACCTATACTAGGATTCAATGTAGAAAAACATAGATATGGATGATAAAATAAGTGTCAAGTTCTGATGGAGAGGGATATAAAACATGATCAGGATAAATTTAACAACAAGAAAACCACAAACTTGTGATGGGACAAACAGTCATTAATTTCCCAGTAGGAAGTGTAAACGGACAACATTTTTTTGTTTTAAGTTACATTACATAAAGATAAGGAATTCTGTAACACCCCAGGTAAATAAAGAATATGACATTTTTATATTTATCCCTATTTGTGAATAAAATGTCAATATTAATTTAAATGGACTGCTATGATTGATGGCTTACCCAATACACAACAACGAGTTCCTTTGGAATCTTACGTTCCACTCTAATAATAAAATAATATTATTTTAAATGGTAGTTAACACCTAGCTGTTGTATTGACATGAATGAATAGAAATAACTAAAATATGATTATATATATGTTTGTTAAGTGTTTTTACTTTTATCCAATAAATTTTAGAGGCTTAAAATACAAATGAATCCCATCTTAAGCATTGAATACACTAGTATTTTTAAAAGATGGTTTTACTACCTTTTGATGGCAAACCATTATTTTAAATCAATATTTTGAAAATTTTATAAGATCTATTTTTCAAAATAAACATATTATTTATTATTGGGACATTGAAATTTACCTTGGGTTAATTTTTGGTATTTTTCTGACAACGTTCATTTTTCAATGAATAGTGAAAAATACTGCATTTTACATCAAAACTACTTTTTCATATAATTTAATTATATGGTTATATTATATTTTTAATTTGTTTTAAGGTGTAATTAGAATATATTTTCACCATGTAATTCAATTATGGTAATTGGGATTAATTTCACTTTGGAATTAGGCATGAACAGGTACCAAACTTTTCATAAATATTGTTTCTAAAAAACCCGCTATTTGTTTTGAAAATGGGAAGTTTTTTTTAAATTAATTATTGCAATTTATATGTTTGTAATTTGGTAAAATGGATTACATATTTAGATTCATAAGGTCAAAATTATGTAATTAAGACTCTTTTGTTTTTGGACATTATGAATAGTAACAATGATAATTATCTTTAATTATCTTGATTAATGAGTAATCAGGTAGTTAAAGATAATAAAATAATATAATAATATTAAAAAATGACCACAAAATGTGTCCTAAGGCTACTGGTTGTCCAATGGCCGATAATGGGATGCCTTTTGCCAAACTTGGGGGCCCCATGGAATCACTTTTGTGAGAAAGTGACTTTTTATCTTTTTATTTTTAAAGAATGTTAAATGTAACAAAGAATGTATCACCTAAGTAAAATATTTTTATTTTTGTCTACATAAATGATATTTTGGACTATAAATATTCATTATAAATCTAAAAATATTTCCTACATCATGATATTTTTTTTATAATTTTTAGACATTAAAATTATTAAATTATTTATGATATCATGATGATGCAGCGATTACATCATTAATAAAGGATTTAAATAAAATGGAAATATAATGTAAAATATAAGACCTCAACATGTCCAAAACCCATTGGATGGGTGGATTTCGAACCCTTATCACCTTATCCTCTAAACACATCAATTTGGGACCATTAAAATCCGAAACTCATTTGAAAATAGAGTTACATTTTATACCCTTCCAAGAGTGCCCCTCCTCTCCTCTTATAAAAGGCCCCCACCTCTACCTCCTTACCCACACATCCTAAGCCTTTGGCTCGGCCAACCCCTGCCCATTTAATCTCTCCACATCCCTCTCTAACTCCTTGAAGCCTCACTTTGGGCGGCATCCTTTCCAAGGAATCCTTTGAGCTCAAATAAAAGAAAGTTACCCTATTTTAAGGTAATGTCTTCACTTGTGTCCTTTGGTTTTATTATGATTCTCCAACCCCATAAACTATTTTTATTCATTTATTTTGTAACCAATCCAGTATCTTCAATATATTATGATGTTGTTATATGAAGTATTCGAGCTACACTTACACACACCTACATCTAATGGTTAAAGAACCTACTGTTTCTGTGGATGGCGAATTTCTACCTCACGAAACGATGATTGTTCAACATTATTCTAACACCTTGAAAGGTGGCCATTAAGATGACACTATATTTATATATGATATATGATATTTTTATGTTTTACTTAAGCTTCTGTATTTTTCATTTATGGCATACCTTTATGGTTTCTGTTATAGGTAAACGCGATATCTTCATTTAAGGAAGTGCGGACTACCTCCCCCTCAAAGTGATTTGATTCGTTAATACCATATGTGGTACGTATAACGGATATATTTAATGATATTATATATTATACCATACTGGAATTAAAATTATATTATGTATCATTATGTTTTAATTCTATTAAATATTAAATAGAAATTGAAGTAGCGTTCATGCGTACGTACGGCTTACCGTCTCCCTGAACGGTACATTTCATTTCTTATCTCAAAATGTAATGTAATATTATAAGTAAATATATATGATGGATATATATGTAATATATTACATCTAAATTATGGATATAATTCTGGAATTATAACATATATATATATATATATATATATCATTTTGTTTTAATTCCATTAATATGACAAAAAAATGAATGTAGCATTCATGCGTACGTACGGCCAACCGTCTCCATGAATGGTGCTTTTCGTTTTTTATCTCCAAATGATATTAAATAGTATAAAATCAATATTTAATGGATATATATTATATTTTAATCATTAATACTATTGTGGAAATTATTTACTTATAGCTACATGGACATTGTTTTTCAAACAAGTTCATTTTTGACTCATGTACCGATCATCGGCAAAAACGTCTGATATGAACGAAGATTATTAAACAATTATTATAAAATTATAATATGTGATATGAACTGAATAATAATCTCTAAATGAGGTACTTAGGCAATTATTAATTGACCAAAGTTTATTATTCAGGAATATAAATAAACGAACAAGTCAAGTTGGACTTGAGGTAAGGGATCATACTCCTCTCTTTCTTTTTAAGTACACTCTTTTATGTCCTTACTTTTAAAGCTCATATTTCTTGTTATTGGGATGTTATTTTATATTAATCTTACTTTAATTTTTATGTTCATGTGATGAGAGACCCTATTCTCTCTCATCAATCCATTTTGGAAGTTTTGAGTGGTGCCGTTAGGCTGCCGAATTTTGGTAAGAGATCTAACATCTCTCTTTCTTTTTAAGTACTCTCCTATATCTCACCTCTTCTAAGCTCCTCTTTGTTATGTTGGGGGATGTTAATTTATATTCCTCTTTCAATAAACTTTATGTTAATTTGAATAGATACCCTATTTGATCTCATCAATCCATTTTTGTAAGTTTTATGTGTTACCGTTAGGCTGCCGTGTTTTCGTAAGGGATTTTTCATCTCAGTTTTATTCCCGTGATATTTATGCTACATTTTCCACAATTTCCTTTGAGTGGTGTATGTACTGCCCATTATTCTACTCTTTGTGTAATATAATTTCGTTTATGAGTATTTACATCAATGATGTATTGTCCTTCTTTCATGGGGTGTATGTTTTGAAAGATTCCCAAGTCGGTAAAGGAACCTTTCACCCTCCTCTTTTAAAAGACTTCTTTTGTTGGGTCTTTTAATTTACATATTTTTATGTTGGGATATGTTCTCATATATCCTTATTGATGTAAATTTTATGTCCAAGTGATGAGATACTCTTTTTATCTCTCATCAACTCATTTTGATGTGACGCTGTTAGGCTGTCAAGGGAACTTCTTAACCCAATTTCGATTTCTTTGGGTTCAACTTGTAGTTATGGAATATGTCATCCTTTGAATATGTGTGAATGACCTTTGATTATTTTACACTTAATATCCACTTATATTTGGTGTATTCGTTTTTCACACATAATTATGTAATCGATTTATCCTAAAACCTAGGATACCGTCTTTGTATGGGACTTCGTCTCAATCTCCTTTCATTGAGGCATATTTTATTTTATACAAACCTTTTTTATACGGTGTATAAACCCCTTTGACTTTTAATTTTATCCAAAAGGAATCTTTCTTTATACGACGCATTTTACTAAACGACAATAGGGAATGTTTTTTGTCATACGTATGCGGTGACAACGACTTCTCCGCCACCATGACCATTATTTGAATTTCGACTTCCTCTACAAGCCATACCTTTTTTGAAAGAAAAATAAAAAACCATGTTTTACTTTTCTTTTATTTTGGTATTGAAAATGGGTTTCATAATGTTTTTATATCAATGTGTTGTATTGATATCTTGTGATTGAAAGGTGGAAATGTTATGTTTCCTTTATGCATGTTTTATGTGATACGATTGTGTTGAGGTTCTTGGGAATTATTATGAAGATGGGTGGTTCCATGATAAACTAAGGGCGAGTGAGCCCGATATAGCTCTCCAATGCATTGGGTAACATGAAGGAGTGAAATGTTAAGGTTTCTCCGAAGAGATTTAGGGAATATACTGTGGTGCGTATTCCAAACGTAACCAAGAGGGTTACTCTCTACGTAAGAATGTTATGAATGCCTCATGTTACCTTTTATGTCTTATGATTTCTATGATTTATTCATTATTTGATGAGGTATGTTAAAGTGCCTATGTTTTATGGGTAAATTAAGATTTCATTCTTATGTATATATGAACTCATGTTTCCTTTCCATATTTTTATAACCCTTACTGAGCTTTTTATGCTCATCCCAAGTTTTTGAAATGTTTTTCACTGGTCAAGGGAAAGGTACATGATGTGATGATAGTGTCAAGGATGTGTCAAGAAATAATCCGTGTTTTATTTTAAATATGTTTTCGTTGATGGGAAGAATTAATACTGTCTTTTATGTAACCAATTTGTTTAAATGTGGAATGTAATGCAAGTTTAATGATCTAATTTTCTAAAACTCTAAACCTGAAAAGATCCTCAATGTGTAATCTTGTAATAACTCAAGATTAAGTAAGGTTTAAGGCTAGGGCCTTATAGTTGGTATCAGAGGTCGGTTTAGATAACTTTAGAGGTTAGGGTATTCTTTAAGCATAAGTGACATTACCATAATGGTTAGGAATTAAGAAAGAGTCCTAGTTTTAGCTAAAGTAAATGTGTAAGTATATCTTAGTGTTTATCTTCCTCATTAGTAAAGGATGGTTTTGTTAATATACTCACACTGACCTTTTTTGTTTTAGTAAATGGCTGGATCTAGCAGGCACCAATGTAACAGTGGATATGAAGGAAACTGTGACAGTTTTTTGAGAAAGCAACTGAATGATATGGGAGCTGCAATGAGAACTCTTGTGATTATCCTCCACCAACTATCTGGAGTCATGATTGACCACCTAAACCTTGGTGATTTCTCTAAGGCATCATATATGCGAGAAAAAAATCCCTACGGAACTACATGTAATAATCATAAAGGTAATTGTGTTAAAAAACCTATGTGTCAAAGATGTGGAAAGAAACACCTAGGAAAATGTTTCAAAGGGAAAGAAATATGATATAGATGTGGAAATGAAGGTCATAAAGCAAGAACCTGCCATGGAAAAAGGAAGCATCCAGTTGACTCGAGGAAAGGGAAAGAAGTTATTTCTGAGGGATCAATTGAATGTTTTAAATGTGGTTTTTATGGTTATTATGCAAACACATGTCCTATGAAGAAGTTTCGTGAATGATATCACCAAGATCGTACAAATTTTTGTTTACCAATACCTAATTCCATTCCAATTGAGGATGAATAAAGTGACAATAACCAATCAAAGGTATGGATTATTTCGTAACTATTGTTTTCCTATTTTTGGAATCTTAGGATATGATTCATGATTTTGTTTGTAGGAAAGAAGTATTTCAGAATAAGTTGGAAAGGAATGGTTAATGGATCATGAAGAATTTTGAATGAGTAAGAAGTCAACATATAAGGGCTTCAAGAGTTATTGTGAAATTCTTACGAGTATTAAGTCTCTTTTGATAATGGGGTTACATTAGAAGACTTTTTATAGTATGTGTAACCCTGATGTTTAATATATGAAAATTTTATTCAAGGAATAGTTATCTGTTCTTTTGTGGACATAGTTATAACGAACCATTTGGGTTTATATGATCCTTACTTTAGAGATAATTATGGGTTCCTATATGTTATGATGGAAGTGAAAGGCATGAGATTAAATTTTGGTTAAATTATGTTATGGTTATTTTCTATGATTTTATCTATTTTTGAGAATGATTTGAGAAATATATAGTTTTGGAAAAAGGAAACATGCAGACCATGTGAAAACCCGTCGCGTCGGACAAAGCTGCGGGAATCGAACCCACAACCAAAGTGCAACTGGTATTTATCACCTACCACTGGACTATGTGAAGTCCCCGGTTAGTTTGACCGATTCATTTTAGTTAGATGATTTTATGAAGTAAGATTAAGTTGAATTTGGGTTATCTATGGATATTTATTAACCAATAATTGAGGATATGTGATTAGGTTAATTACTTTTCAATATGAGACATTAAGAGCAACTGATGTTGTTTGGAGATAAATGTTATGATTTAACTTGGAAGACTATGAGACTAAATCCTTCAAATATTTGGGTTTCAATCTTAGCATGGTTTAGTTTAAAGAATTTTTATGGAAAAATTGTTTATCGAATGGTCCTCGTTGAACTTTGGGTTTTGTTGGACAAATTTTGGAGATTAAGAATAGATTTTCTTTTTATAAAGGGTTATCTTTTTCTAGATTATCTGATCTTGTACTAACCTTTTTGTTTTTGGTTTTGGTTAGAGTCTAAAGACATGGGATGTATATAGTTCTCTATTGTGGATTAGGTGATTCTCTAGAAATTGATTATAGTACTCTTAATGTGAACAAGTCTTCCTAAATACTCATCTTTTGGAGAAAATATGAGTTTGTGTAAGGAATCTAATAAAAGTTGAAAGTCAATATGATAAGTGATTATGTTTCCTTATGAATAAATTCCTCAATAAAAAGTAACTTAAACAAAAATTTTGGCTATTAACTTTTCCTACCGGGGAATCGAATACCGTTTAACCCATCACAAGTTTGTGATTTTCTTGTGGTTAACTTCCTCCTAAACATGTTTTCTATCACTCTCCATCAGAACATGACCCTATTTTTTCTCCTCCATGTCCATATTTTTCTACATGGAATCCTAGTATGGGTTAACTCGGGTGACCTTTGTACTTATCTTTCTTTATTTTCAAGTGATTGTTTTACCGACTCTTGTTCCGATGTGGGACGTTCAAGGATGTTTCCAAGCTCAATTTTAAAATTGCGAGGATGCAATTCCCAAAAGGGGGGAAGGATGTAACACCCCAGGTAAATAAAGAATATGACATTTTTATATTTATCCCTATTTGTGAATAAAATGTCAATATTAATTTAAATTTAATGCTATGCTCGATGGCTTACCCAATACGCAACAACGAGTTCCTTTGAAATCTTACGTTGCACTCTAATAATAAAATAATATTATTTTAAATGGTAGTTAACGCCTAGCCGTTGTATTGACAGGAATGAATAGAAATAACTGAAATATGATTATATATATGATTGTTAAATGTTTTTACTTTTATCCAATAAATTTTAGTGGCTTAAAATACAAATGAATCCCATCTTAAGCATTGAATACACTAGTATTTTTAAAAGATTGTTTTACTACCTTTTGATGAAAAACCATTTTTTTAAATCAAACTTTTGACCATTTTATAAGCTCTATTTTTCAATATAAACATATTATTTATGATTGGGACATTGATATTTACCTTGGGATAATTTTTGGTAATTTTCTGACAATGTTCATTTTTCAATGAATAGTGAAAAATACTGCATTTTACATCAAAACTGCTTTTTCATATAATTTAATTATATGGTTATATTATATTTTTAATTTGCTTTAAATTGTAATTAGAATATATTTTTACCATGTAATTCAATTATGGTCATTGGGATTAATTTCACTTTGGAATTAGGCCTAAACAGGTGCCAAACATTTCATAAATATTGTATCTAAAAAACCCACTAGTTGTTTTGACAATGAGAATTTTTTTTAAATTAATTATTGAAATTTATGTGTTTGGAATTTGTTAAAATGGATTAAATATTTGGAATCAGATGGTCCAAATTATGTAATTAAGAATATTTTGTTTTTGGACATTATGAATAGTAACGACGGTAATTATTTTTAATTATCTTGATTAATGAGTAACCAGGTAGTTAAAGATAATAAAATAATATCATAATAATAAAAAATGACCACAACATGTGTACTAAGGCTACTGGTTGTCTCATGTCCGACCATGGGATGCCTTGTGACAAAATTGGGGGCCCCATGGAATCACTTTTGTGAGAAAGTGACTTTTTATCTTTTTATTTTTAAAGAATGTTAAATGTAACAAAGAATGTATCACCTAAGTAAAATATTTTTATTTTTGTCTACTAAAATTATATTTTGGCCTATAAATATTCATTAGAAATATAAAAAGATTTCCTATATCAGGATATTTATTTTATAACTTTTAGACATTAAATTTATTAAATTATTTATGACATCATGATGATGTAGTGATTACCTCATTAATAATGGATTTAAATAAAATTGAAATATAATATAAAATATAAGACCTACACATGTCCAAAACCTATTGAATGGGTGGATTTGTAACCCTTATCACCTTATCCTCGAAACATATCAATTTGGGACCATTAAAATCCGAAACTCATTTGAAAGTAGAGTTACATTTTATACCTTTCCAAGAGTGCCCCTCCTCTCCTCTTATAAAAGTCCCCCACCTATACCTCCATACCCACACTTCCAAAGCCTTTGGCTCGGCCAAACCCTGCCCATTGCATCTCTCCACATCCCTCTATAACTCCTTGAAGCTTCACTTTGGGAATAATCTTTTCCAAGGAAGCCTTTTGAGCTCAAAGCGAAGGAAGTTACCCGATTTAAAGGTAATGTCTTCACTTGTGTCCTTTTGTTTTATTTTGCTTCTCCAACCCCCTAAACTCTTTTTATTAATTTATTTTGTAAAAAATAAAGTATCTTCAATATACTAGGATGTTGTTATATTATGGATTCGAGCTACACTTACACACACCTACATCTAATGGTTAAAGAATGTACTGTTTCTGTGGATTGCGAATTTCTGCCTCACGAAATGATGATTGTTCAACATTATTCTAACACCTTAAAAGGTGTCCATTAAAATGACACTATATTTATATATGATATATAATATTTTTATTTTTTACTTAAGCTTCTGTATTTTTCATTTATGGCATACCTTTATGGTTTCCATTATGGGTAAACGCGATATCTTCATTTAAGGAAGTGCGGACTACCGCCCCCTCAAAGTGATTTGATTTGTTAATACCATATATGGTACATATAAAGGATATATTTAATAATATTGTATATGATACCATACTGGAAATAAAATAATATTATGTATCATTATGTTTTAATTCCATTAAATATGAAATAGAAATGGAAGTAGCGTTCATGCGTACGTACGGTTTACCGTCTCCATGAACGGTACATTTGATTTCTTATCTCAAAATGTTATGTAATATTATAAGTACATATATATAATGGATATATATGTAATATATTACATCTAAATTATGGATATAATTATGGAATTATAACATATATATATATATATATCTCATTTTGTTTTAATTCCATTAATATGACAAAAAATGAATGTACCGTTAATGCGTACGTACGGCCTACTGTCTCCTTGAACGGTGCTTTTCGTTTTTTATCTCCAAATGATATGGAATAGTATAAAATGAATATTTACTGGATATATATTTTATTTTAATCATTAATACTATTCTGGAAATTATTTACTTATAACTACATGGGAATTTTTTTCAAACAAGTTCATTTTTGACTCATGTACCGAACATCGGCAAAAACGTCCTATATGAACTAACATTATTAAACAATTATTATAACATTAGAATATGTGATATGAACTGAATAATAATCTCTAAAGGAGGTACTTAGGCAATTATTAATTGAAAAAATTTTATTATTCAGGAATATAAAGAAACGAACAAGACAAGTTGGACTTGACGTAAGGGATCCTACTCCTCTCTTTCTTTTTAAGTACACTCTTTTATGTATTTCCTTTTAAAAATAATATTTATTGTTATTGGGATGTTATTTTATATTAATAGTACTGTAATTTTTATGTTCATGTGATGAGAGACCCTATTCTCTCTCATCAATCCATTTTGGAAGTTTTGAGTGGCGCCGTTCGGCTGCCGAATTTTCATAAGAGATCTAACCTCTCTCTTTATTTTTAAGTACTCTCCTTTATGTCACTTCTTCTAAGATCATATTTGTTATGTTGGGGGATGTTCATTTATATTCCTATTTCTATAAAAATTTTCTTAATATGATGAGATATCCTATTTGATCTCATCAATCCATTTTTGTAAGTTTTATGTGGTGCCGTTAGGCTGTCGAGTTTTCGTAAGGGATTTTTCATCTCACTTTTATTCCCGTGAGATTTTTGCTACATTTTCCAAAATTTCATTTGAGTGGTGTATGTACTGACCATTATTCTACTCTTTTTTTAATATATTTTCGTTTATGAGTATTTACATCAATGATGTATTGTCCTTCTTTCATGGGGTGTATGTTTTGAAAGATACCCAAGTCGGTAAGGGAACCTTTCAACCTCCTCTTTTAAAAGACTTATTTTGATGGGTATTTTAATTTACATATTGTTATCTTGGAATATATTCTCATATGTCCTTATTTATGTAAATTTTATGTCCAAGTGATGAGATACTCTTTTTATCTCTCATCAACTCATTTTGATGTGACTCTGTTAGGCTGTCAAGGGAACTTCTTAACCCAATTTCAATTTCTTTGGGTTCAACATGTAGTTATTGAATATGTCATCCTTTGAATATGTGTGAATGACCTTTGATTATTTTACACTTAATATCCACTTATATTTGGTGTATTTGTTTGTCACACATAATTATGTAATTTATTTATCCTTAAACCAAGGATACCGTCTTTGTATGGGACTTCGTCTCAATCTCCTTTCATTGAGGCACATTTTATTTTATACACAACCTTCTTTTATACGGTGTATAAAACCCTTTGACTTTTACGTTTATCCAAAAGGAATCTTTCTTTATACAAAGTGTTTTACTAAACGACAAAAGGGAAGGTTTTTTGTCATACATATGCGGTGACAATGACTTCTCTGCCGCCGTGACCATTATTTGAATTTCGGATTCCTCTACAAGACATACATTTTTTTAAAAGAAAAATTAAAAAAACATGTTTTACTTTTCATTTATTTTGGTATTGAAAATGGTTTTCATAATGTTTTTATATCAATGTGTTGTATTGATATCTTGTGATTGAAAGTTGGAAATGTTATGTTTCCTTTATGCATGTTTTATGTGATACGATTATGTTGAGGTTCTTGGGAATTATTATGAAGACGGGTGGTTCGGTGATAAACTAAGGGCGGGTGAGCCCGATATATCTCTCCAATGCATTGGGTAACACGAAGGAGTGAAACGTTATGGTATCTCCGAAGATATTTAGGGAATATACTATGGTGGGTATTCCAAACGTAACCAAGAGGGTTACTCCCTACGTAAGAATGCTATGAATGCCTCAAGTTATCTTTTATGTCTTATGATTTCTATGATTTATTCATGATTTGATGAGGTATGTTAAAGTGCCTATGTTTTATGGGTAAAGTATGATTTCATTCTTATGTATATATGAACTCATGTTTCTTTTCCATATTTTTATAACCCTTACTGAGAGTTTTATGCTCATCCCATGTTTTTGAAATGTTTTTCACAGGTTAAGGGAAAGGTACATGATGTGATGATAGTGTCAAGGATGTGTCAAGAAAAATACGTGTTTTATTTTAAATATGTTTCCGTTGATGGGAAGAATGAATACTGTCTTTTATGTAACCACTTTGTTTAAATGTGGAATGTAATGCAAGTTTCATGATCTACTTCTCTAAAACTCTAAACCTGAAAAGATCCTCAATGTGTAATCTTGTAATAACTCATGATTAAGTAAGGTTTAAGGCTGGGGCCTTATAAATACATTTTGGAGATTAACTAAGAAAATAAATATATATACTTACTTTTTATGTAGAGTTTCATTCTTTAATTAATTTCCACCACTAACTTATTTTTTAAACGATGAGTATTCAAGAATACTTGGTCACACTGGAAGAGCTATAATAAACTACTATAGAATCACATGATCCACTAAAGATAAAATATATATTTACATTGTCTTTATAGATTAATCAAATCCAAAATGGTTAGTACAAGATTTGACCATCCCCCAAAAGGATATTCCTTTAGAGAAATAAACACTAATCTTAATTTCTAAAATCAATACCCCAAAGATAAATAAATACCATTTAATAAACAATTGTCCTTAAAATCTTTCAATATAATCCAAACTAATATTGAAATGCAAAACATAGAAGACTTTGGTTATGTAGTCTTCCAAGATAAATTGTATCTCAAAATGACATCAACTACTCTTAAAGTCACATAATTAAAAGTAATTAACCTAATCACATATTCTATATTACAAGTTAATCATTTCCATAAATAACCCAAATAACTCTAAATCTATAATAAAAATGTAGATAAAAATCCACCATTACTCCTCAAATGAATCTCCATAGTATTCTATTTTCCTTTGGAATATATTGTTCCCAACAAAGAAAATATCTTCCAAAATAACATTTATCACTTAATCACCAAATCATTTTCTTATACCAAGGGTATTCATTTGATAAGACCTAAGATCCCAAATCAGATTATTATTGATCGATAAAATAATTTAACTAAAAATAATAGTCACACTAAACAGGGACTTCATGTAGTCCAGTGGTAGGCGATAAATCCCAATCGCACTTTGGTTGTGGGTTCGATTCCCATAGCTTTGTATGACGCGACGGGTTGTCACACGGTCTACATGTTGTCCTTTTTTGAAAACTATGTTTTATAATATTTCCAAAATGAGATAAATTCCACAAATAACCATAACATAATTTAACCACAAATGTTATCTCATACCTTCCATTTTCATCCCAAAATATAATAACTTGTAATTTCCTCAAACCCAATGATCATATAAGACAAAATGGTTATTTATAACTACATCCACAAGAGAATAGATAATTATTCCTCAAATATCATTTTACATGATAAATTGCAGGGTTTCACATATAAGAGAAAATTCATCCAAATTAATCCAATCAATAAAGAGCAACTAACAGTTTTAAACATTTCACCATACATTTATATCCACATACGTTCTTCTTCATATGTTCCCCAGGTTCCCACATTGCCTCTTCCATCATATTATTTCTCTATAGAACTTTTACCAGACGAGTCATCCGGTTTCTCAACACATGATCTTTGGAATGAAGAATTCTGATAGGCTCTTCATAATAAGATAGATTGGGTTCCAGTTCTAATTCTTTATAGGTGAGTACATTCATTGGGTCAGACATGTAATTTGTCACTAATGATATGTGGAACACATCATAAACTCTGGAGAGACTAGGCAGAATTGCCTTTTGGTAGAATGTGTTCATGTGTCACAATGGTACCTTAAGAATTTGTCAAAATCATCTACTTCCTTTACCCAAAAACTCCTCATCCATCTTGGATTTTATCGATGGAAGCATCAATGCATCATAAAAAATAGTTATTTCTTATATATAATTTTGAAACATCATCTTTAACATGTTTATTTATAAAAATTCTTACTGCTTCATCTTCAAATATTTCAAAATAAGGCTCTGGTAAATCAGTTTCCGTATGTCCCAAAAGACTTAAATATATAATTTGATACATATAGGCCGCTCGAAGGTCTCCCTCTTCTGATGAATCTAGAAAATAATTTAGCACATCGTAATTTTTAGATAAAGTGAAGAATTTGAAAAGTCCCTAATGGTACTTCCCATGCTTAGCATGAGAAGAAAGATGAGAGTGCAATAGTATCCCGTAGTCGGTACTTGATCTTTGAAATAATCGTGCAACGCTAGAGGTATTGGATGTCTCATAAAGTTATTTGCATGTAACTTGGACATTTGAAAAAGTTTCAACATCATATGTGCATGACTTATGGATAATAATTGTAAGTAGTTCTTTAGGAAGAGAGAGAAGAGTTGTTTGTGATCTTGCTCCCTCCATGTTTTAACTAACAAAAAGAAAATACAATTATGGTTTTTGAATACTTATCTAATATTATTGTAAAAAAATTAGACATAATAAGATAATCTTGTAATTGAACAATATATCCTAACTTGGGGTACCCTATGTTAAAATCTAGGATATCTACTATCTATTTCCCGATATATATTCTTAGGGGATTTTTTTATTCCCTTTATAATGTTTCATACTAATCTTTTGAATTTACCAATGAATATCCCCCGGGAGTGTCGTAAACAAGACTGCATCAAGGCCCGTTGTTGTGCATTAGTTCTCGTTCGAGTCTAGCTCAAAGCGGTGTTTTCGGGTTTTACCCCTAGGTACATCTGTGCCAGAGCCGCCCCTACCTACTCATATCCATACATGGATGTAATGATTGGAAAACTCAAAAAATCATTACAAGACCAAAATTCTAGGACGTTCTTCTATACTAATCCTCAAAGTATAACTTATGGCTATGTGTTATAATCAGAGTTTATCTAAATCTAGTTTCCAAGGTTTGTACTAAACTTTCTCTGATAACAATTGTAACACCCCGACCCCAGTAACCCAGAGTCGTTGCATTATTACATAACATTGGAATGATCACAAAATATCAAGTCTCGAAAGACTGATTAGTTTAGTAACAATGGAAACACTATATATATTCATAAAGATTACATTACATCAATAAGTGAAAAACTACAACAACATATTGTCTTCATATCCCCTCATACTATCCCTGTAGTCCATTTATAAAATACTTCTTCAAATTCAAGGAAAAATAAAACATTTAAAGGGGTGATCTCAGATTCTTAGTATGGATAACAATATAGCAGAAACTTTCATAAATAAACCTAATAATTTAAGCCAATGTATAACTAAAACAAAACATTTTAAAATTGAACTTCAGCATAATATGGCCAGGATAAAATGAAATAATTCCATTTACTTATTCACATGGATAGTCTACTAGTCGAATAATCACATGAAAATATCAATAACCACTTTCATAATGATAGAATTCACAATGCCAGACTATCATAACCACGTAGCCAAGGCCTCATGCCAGGACTACAAATAATATTTTGTCAAGGCCTCGTGCCAAGACACTAGTTTGTCTCATGAGACCTACCGATGCATTGAGGATCTATAGAGAGCTCCAACCGTCACTTACTAAGTCAAATTCATTCCTCATATGAAATGTTTGAAACATAACATAAACATTCATATTAAAACTAGCATATGAAATCTCAATACTTTAAGCACAAACCATGAATGGTATAAAAATAGCACATCCACAGTCAAACATAACTCATTCGATACAATATGAAAGATTTTATTATATTAGATTAACCTCAATCGAGAATAATGAAGGATATTGACATAGATTAAAATAATCATCAAACTATTGAGAGAAATATCCCGCTTTTTCTTGAGAAATATTTAAAAGTCACACTATTTGTCAAGAAGCCATTTAAAATAGATTTTTGAATCAAAGTATCCCATACCACTTTGAAACTTTTGAAAGGAATTTTGAATTGAAAAAAATTAATGTCCATATAAATAAATCCTTAAAACCATTTATAAAACATGGACATTGGTGAGAATAATTTAGAATAATAAATCTTTAAAACATTTTAAAGTGATATTTTAGTTAGAGTTCATAACCAAAAGAGAGACACTTGAATACAAATAATTGAGGTAATAAACACTTTTTAATATCATGAGAATAAAGGGATTCATGATATTCTATGTCAAAGTACATTATATACACCATATAAAAGTGATTTGGTGTATAACAACAAATAAGTCTCAATGGAATGTAAATTGAGATGAATTCTCTTATAAAGACTATATCCTTAGGTTAAGGATTAATAAATGACATAATTATGTGTGACAAATATAAATACACTCAATATGATTGGATATTTAGTGTAAATCAATCAGATTAAATTCACACATATTATTGTAGAAACAACACCAATGAATTGGATATTTAACTCAACAAATGGAGATTGAGGTAAAATTACTCTTATCATGTTCAAATCGATGACTTGAGAATTTATCAATGGAGTGATTATGTGTATAAGAAGTATATCAACAGAAAGGGGAGAGAAAATTATGACATAATCAAATGAATAGTGATTCAACACATAATCTTGGAGTAAAATAATCAATGAAGTAAGCGTAAAGCCGAATGAGTGGAAATTGAAATTTCAAATTCCCTTATTGATTTGGTAACTTACGAAACATACACCCATGAAAAAAAGGATCATACAATAATTATGTAAATATAAATGAATTAAATTATATTACACCATGAATACAAACATGGGCATTACACACACCACATGAAATAAATAAGTGGTGAACAATGGAAATCTCACGGAATTAAAAGTGAGATAAGAAACCCCTTACTTTGTACTTTTTCCTTGGTCGACGGTAGGTTAACCTCATTTATAATGGTGGAATAATAGTTATTGAATTATACAAGAATCATTTACATTAATATGATATCATATATGATCTTTTAACATTGATTTTTTAATAATATCTTAGTATTATCGTCATTTAGGGTGTTAACTTACTCGTTTTCCTTTATATTCTTTGTTATGTAAGCCGCGTTTGTTATGGATGGGTTGTATATTATTCATATACAGAATGATATCTATAACACCCCAGCCTTAAACCTTACTTAATATTGAATTAAATAAATAATTCACATTGAGGATCCTTTCAGGTTTAGAGTTTTATAGAATTAGGAAATAACTATTACATCTCAAAAGATTACAAAGTAGAAACTTTTACTAAGTTTACATAAAATAAAAACTCTTAAAAAGAAACATGTCCAGTTCCATGTTTTAGGTTTCATGACTTTCCCTTGATCCCATCCTTGACCCTATTCCATGTTAAGTCCTGTGAAAAACATTTCAAAAACTTGGGATGAGCATGAAAATCTCAGTAAGGGATACACAAAGAATGAAAACTGTTAGTTTTTCAAAACAACAAGTAAACCATGTATACATTATCAAAGTAATAATTTTCACCTTTTCGAAATAGTAAAAACTCTTCACTGAATAAAAGTTCATTACTTACCCTTCTGTAACCAAAAGATTACCATAAACCCTTATAAGATCACATAACATATAAAGGTATCTTGGGACATAAAAATACTTAAGTGGAATAACCATAAGGTCGACTTCCACACATATCATTTAATGGAATTTCCATTCGGCCAACTTCCATACATACTTAATGGAATAGCCATACAGCCGACTTCCATACCCAATGCATTGGAGGTTATAACGTAACCACCAGTCCTAGTATTCACGGCACCACCCATCATATGGTTTATCACGTAACCACTCGTAATATGTCCAAGTACCATTATAAAATTATAACACATAAAACCAATATAAAGGAATGATGACATTTCCACATTTCAATCCCAATATATCATTTAAATATATTGACATAATACCATCCTTTATAAAAACCATTTTCAATACCAAAATACATAAAAGAGTATATGGTATTTATTTTATTTTAAAAACATTACGGCTTGTTGAGGAATCCAAAGATCAAATAATACTCGCGGCGACGGAAAATGTCGTTGTCACCGCGTACGTTAAAAGAAACATTCCTTTTTGTCATTTAGTAAAACGCTTTGTAGAAAAATATTCTTTTTGTATAAAAGTAAAACCAAAGGGGTTCATACATCATATAAAAGAAAGTTGTGTCTAAAACGAAATATGCCTCAATGAAAGGAGATTGAGACGAAGTCCCTTACAAAGACGGTATCCTTGGTTTAAGGATAAATCAATTATATAATTATGTGTGACAAACGAATACACCAAATATAAGTTGATATTAAGTGTAAAAAAATCAGAGGTTATTCACACATATTCATAGAATGACATATTCAAGGAGTATAAGTTTATCCCAAAGAATCAAATTTGGGTTAAGAAGTTCCCTTGCAAAAATTTGACAGCCTAATGGCGTCGCTACAAAATTCAGAAAATGAGTTGATGAGAGATAAAAAGGGTATCTCATCACATAGAAATAAAATTTAAATCAATAAGGATATAGAAGAACATATCCCAACATAATAGTATGTGAAATAAAAGACATAACAAAAGAAGTCTTTTAAAAAGAGTAGGATGAAAGGTTCCCTTACCGACATGGGTATCTTTCAAAACATACACCCCGTCAAAGAAGGAAAATACAACATTGATGTAAATACTCATAAATGAAATTATATTACACAATGAGTAAAATAATGGGCAGTACATACACCACTCAAAAGAGATTGTGGCAAATGTAGCATAAATTCAACGGGAATAAAAGTGAGATGAAAAATCCCTTACGAAAACTAGGCAGCCAAACGGCGCCACATAAAACTTACAAAAATGGATTGGTGAGATAAAATAGGGTATCTCATAATACTAACATAAAGTTTATAGAAATTGTAATATAAAATAACATCCCACAACATAACAAAGTGGAGCTTAAAAGAAGTGTCATAAAGGAGAGTACTTAAAAAGAAAGAGAGATGTCAGATCTCTTACGAAAATTCGATAGCCTAACGACGCCACTCAAAACTTCCAAAATGGATTGATGAGAGAGAATAGGGTCTCTCATAATATGAACATAAAAATTACAGAAATAGTAATACAAAATAACATCCCAATAACAAGAAAGATGATCTTTAAAAGGAATGACATAAAAGAGCGTACTTAAAAAGAAAGAGAGGAGTAGGATCCCTTACCTCGGGTCTGACTTGACTCGATCATTCTTTAACGTCCTGAATAATAAAATTGAGTTAATTTCTACTTTCTTAAGAACCTTTTTCAAGTTCATTATTCCTTTTATATCAATTATTGATATGTTATAAACATTATGTAATCATCTAAGTTAATAATGTTTGTTTTGTCGATATTTGGTTCTTAAGTCAAAAGTGGACTTTTTACAATTACATGTTGTTCGTGTGGTCAATGGTTCTTTATATCCAGAATGAAATTCCTGATTTGGATATCATATATATCATATATATCCAGAATATACATGTATTTATAATATTACATAATCATTTAGAGGTAAGAAATGAAATGCACCGTTCATGGAGACGGTAAGCCGTTCGTACGCATGAACGCTACTTTCATTTCTATGTCATATTAATGGAATTTAAACTAAATGAAAGATGTGTATATTTTTAATTCCAGAATTATATTTATCCTTTATATTTATCATATATCATATATATCCATTATATGTACTTATAATAGTACATTACATTTGAGGATAATAAATGAAATGCACCGTTCATGGAGACGGTAAGCCGTACGTACGCATGAACGCTACTTTCATTTCTATATCATACTTTAATGGAAAGAAAAAAATAATGATACAAAGTTATATTATAATTCCAGTATAACATCATATATAATAACTTTAAATACAACCTTTATACATCCCACATATGGCATTAACGAATCAAGTCAGTTTGAGGGGGCGGTAGTCCGCACTTCCTAAATTGAAGATATCTCGTATACCCCTAATGGAAGCCATAAAGGTATGCCACAAATGAAAAATACAGAAGCTTAAGTAAAACATAAAAAATATTATATATCATATATAAACATAGTGACATCTTAATGGTCACCTTTTAAGGTGTTATATGAGTGTTGAACAATCATCGTTTCATGAGGTAGAAATTCGCCATCCACAGAAACTGTATGTTCTTTAACCATTAGATGAAGGTGTGTGTATGTGTAGCTTGAATACTTATTATAAAACAATACTAGTATATTGAAGATACTGTATTTGTTACAAAATAAATGAATAAAAAGCGTTTAGGGGGATGGGGAAGCAAAATAAAACAAAAGAGCACAAGTGAAGACGTTACCTTAAAATTGGGTAACTCACTTTGGTTTGAACCAAAAGGGTTTCTTGAAGATCTTCCTGCCTAATTTAAGGTTTCTAGGATGAGGAGAGGTATGTGTAGAGACAAAATGATCATAGATTGTCCGATCCAAATGCTTGAGAGGTGTGGGTAAGGTGGTAGAGGGGGGGGGCTTTTATAAGAGGAGAGGAGGGGCACTCTTGGTAAAGTATAAAATGTTACTTTATTTTCAAATGGTATTCTGATTTTAATGGCCCCAAATTGATATAATTCGAGGATAAGGTTATAATGGTTCGAAATCCACCAATCCAACAGGTTTTGGACATGTGTATGTCTTAGAATTTACATTATCTTTCCATTTTATTTAAATCCTTTATTAATGAGGTCATCGCTGCATCATCATGATGTCATAATGAATTTAATTTATTTAATGACTAAAAATTATAAAAAAATACTATGATGTAGGAAATATTTTTAGCTTTCCAATGACTATTTATAGTCAAAATTATGACTTTTATAACCACATGAAAAAATTGTTTTAGTAAAAAAAATCATGTTTGTGACATTTTTATTATAACTTTAAATAAAATGGATAAATGTTATTATCAAACCCATGTGGCTCCATGGGGTACCAATAAGATACCCATGGGTTGTCTTGGTCGGACATAACTCATACAATAGGGTTAGGTCAAGTGTCAATATATTTTCATTTTATTATAAAATCATTTTTACCTTAAATCATAGTAATTACCTTTAATCACGATTAATAAAACATAAAAGTTACTTTTCATCAAAAATTATTTTCATCCCATTGAACCACATTTTACATAAAAATTAAAATCATTTAAATTGTATTTTTGAAATTCAAATCACAGAAGTGGTAAAGTCCCATTTAAATGAAAAATCAAATTTTGTAACCACCACTTTGTGGTTTCACTATTTATCAAAAATTGGAGATTTTCAGAAAAATACCAAAAATTAATCCTAAGATATATTTGATATTCCGAATTCAAAAATGATTTCTATTTTACCAAATTCATAACATAAAAGTTTAATTAATTAATTTTATAATTAATTCACGCAGTCAGAGCAAATAGCGTGTTTTTATGAAACAATAAGTATCAAAAGATTGGCACTAGTTTAAGTCCAATTTCAAAGTGAAATTAATTCCAATGACCACTATTGGATTAAATGGTAAAAATATATTATAATTTTACTAAAAAACAATCCAAAAGATAATCTAATAATATAAATAAACTAGATTAAAAAGAGGTTTTTAATTAAAACCCAACATTTTTCACTATTCATTAAAAAAATGAACTTTATCAGAAAGATACCAAAAATTTAAACAAAGTAAATTTTGATGTCCCGATTCTAAATAAGAATTTTATTTTTTCAAATATAACACATAAAATTGTCAAAAAGTGGATTTAAAAGAGGTTCACCATCAAAAGGCGGTTAATCGACCTTTTAAAGAATATTAGACTGTCTACGCTTAAAACTGGATTCATTCGCATTTTTAATCCTATATCATTTATTGTAAAGAGTAAAAAAATTTGACAAACCTATATAATCATTTTTTTGTTAGTTCTGTTCATTACCGCCATTACAACGGCTAGGCATTAACTACCATTTAAAATAATATTATTTTATTATTAGAGTGCAACGTAAGATTCCCAAGAAACTCGTTGTTGCGTATTGGATACGCCACCGAGCATAACATCCCCTTTAAAGTAATATTAATATTTTATTCACAAATTTTGATAAATATAAAAATGTCATATTCTTTATTTACCTGGGGTGTTACGTCCTTCCCCCCTTTTGGGAATTGCGTCCTCACAATTTTAAAATTGGGCTTGGAAATATCCTTGAAAGTCCCACATCGGAACAAGAGTCGGTAAAACAATCACATTAAAATAAAGAAATATAAGTACAGAGGTCACCCGAGTTAACCCATACTACGATTCCATGTAGGAAAACATGAACATGGAGGAGAAAACATAGGGTCATCTTCTGAAGGAGAGTGATAGAAAACATGTTTAGGAGAAAGTTAACCACAATAAAATCACAAACATGTGATGGGTTAAACGATATTCGATTCCCCAGTAGGAAAAGTTAACAGACAAATTTTTTGTTTTATGTTACTCTTCATTAAGGAATTTATTTTTGAGCCTAACTAAACCATAATTAAACATACTTACTTTTCATGTAGACTTTCAACTTTTACTAGATTCCATAATCAAACTCATATTTTCTCCAAAAGTTGAGTATTTAGGAAGACTTGTTCGCAATAAGAGTACTATAATCGACTTATAGAGATTCACCTAATCCACAAAAGATTACTATATATTTCCAATGTTTCTAGACTTTAACCAAAACCAAAACTAAAAAGGTTAGTATAAGATCATATAATCCAGAAAAGGATAACCCTTTTTAAAGAGAAAATATATTCTTAATCTCCAAAATTTTCCCAACAAATCCCGAACTTCAACGAGGACCATTCGATAAACAATTTGTCCATAAAATTCTTCAAATTAAACCAAACTAAGATTGAAACCCAAATATTTTTAGGATTTAGTCACATAGTCTTCCAAGCAAAATCATGACATTTATCTCCAAACAACATCAGTTGCTCTTAATGTCTCGTATTGAAAAGTAATTAACCTAATCACGTATCCTCCATGATAGGTTAATAAATTTACATAGATAACCCAAAATCAACTTACTCTTAATTATTAAAATCATATAACTAAAAATAATCATTCAAACTATCCAGGGACTTCATGTAGTCCAGTGGTAGGCGATAAATACCAGTCGCACTTTGGTTGTGAGTTCGATTCCCGCAGCATTGTCTGACACGACGGGTTGTCACACGGTCTGCGTGTTGTCCTTTTTCCAAAACTATATAATTCTTAAAATATTCCCCAAAACGAGATAAAATCTTCAAAAATGATCATAACATATTTTAGACTCAAGTTTATCTCATGCCTTTCATTTTCCATCATAAAATATAATTACCCATAATTACCTCAAAAGTAAGGATCATATAAACTCTAATGGTTACCTTTATAATTATTACCTGAACTTCCACGTCGATTGGTCATATCGCACATGATGAATTACAGAACATACCAAGGTTCAAGTGGATGATCATGACTTCTTGATAGTTGGTTTAGAACAACCACGAGTTTCCTCATTGAATACCCCATTTCATCCAGTCTTTTAATTAGAGAACCACCACAGTTTCCTTCAAACCTATTGTCACTTTGGTTCCTGCTAGATCCATCCATTCACTAAAAACAAAAATTTCAGTGTGAGTATATCAACAAAACCATCACGTACTAATGAGGAAGGTAAACACTAAGATATACTTACTCATTCACTTTTTCTAAAACGAGGACTCTTTCTGAAATCCTAACCATTATGGTAATGTCAATTGTGCTTAGAGGATACCCTAACCTCTAAAGTTATCTAAACCGACCTTTGATACCAACAATAACGCCCCGGCCTTAAACCTTACTTAATATTGAATTAAATGAATAATTCACATTGATGATCTTTTCAGGTTTAGAGTTTTAGAGAATTAGGAAATAACTATTACATCTCAAAAGATTACAAAGTAGAAACTTTTACTATGTTTCCATAAAATAAAAACTCTTAAAAATAAACATGTCCAGTTCCATGTTTTAGGTTTCATGACTTTCCCTTGATCCCATCCTTGACCCTATTCCACGTTAAGTCCTGTGAAAAACTTTTCAAAAAAATGGGATGAGCATAAAAATCTCAGTAAGGGATACACAAAGAATGAAAACTGTTAGTTTTTCAAAACAACAAGTAAACCATGTATAGATTATCAAAGTAATACATTTCACCTTTTCGAAATAGTAAAAACTCTTCACTGAATAAAAGTTCATTACTTACCCTTCTGTAACCAAAAGATTACCATAAACCCTTATAAGATCACAGAACATATAAAGGTAACTTGGGACATAAACATACTTAAGTGGAATAACCATAAGGTCGACTTCCACACATATCACTTAATGGAATATCCATTCGGCCAACTTCCATACATACTTAATGGAATAGCCATACGGCCGACTTCCATACCCAATGCATTGGAAGTTATAACGTAACCACCCGTCCTGGTATTCACGGCACCACCCGTCATATGGTTTATCACGTAACCACCCGTAATATGTCCGAGTACCATTATAAAATTATAACTCATAAAACCAATATAAAGGAATGATAAAATTTCCACATTTTAATCCCAATATATCACTTAAATATATTGACATAATACAATCTTTTATCAAAACCATTTTCAATACCAAAATACATAAAAGAGTATATGGTATTTATTTTATTTTAAAAACTTTATGAATTGTTGAGGAAGCCAAAGATCAAATAATACTCGTAGCGGCGGAAAAGGTCGTTGTCACCGTGCACGTTAAAAGAAACATTCTTTTTTGTCGTTTAGTAAAACACTTCGTAGAAAAAGATTCCTTTTGTATAAAAGTAAAATCAAAGGGTTTTATACACCGTATAAAAGAAAGTTGTGTATAAAATGAAATATGCCTCAATTAAAGGAGATTGAGACGAAGTCCCTTAAAAAGACGGTATCCTTGGTTTAAGGATAAATCAATTATATAATTATGTGTGACAAACAAATACACCAAATTTAATTGGATATTAAGTGTAAAAAAATCAGAGGTTATTCAAACATATTCATATAATGAGATATTCAAGGAGTATAAGTTTATCCCAAAGAATAAAATTTGGGATAAGAAGTTCCCTTTCAAACATTTGACAGCCTAATGGTGTCGCTACAAAATTCAGAAAATGAGTTGATGAGAGATAAAAAGGGTACCTCATCACATGGAAATAAAATTTAAATCAATAAGGATATAGACGAACATATCCCAACATAATAGTATGTGAATTAAAATATATAACAAAAGAAGTCTTTTAAAAAGAGTAGGATGAAAGGTTCCCTTACCGACATGGGTATCTTTCAAAACATACACCCCGTGAAAGAAGGAAAATACAACATTGATGTAAATAATCATAAATGAATGTATATTACACAATGAGTAATATAATGGGCAGTAAATACACCACTTAAAATAAATTGTGGCAAATGTAGCATAAATTCCATGGGAATAAAAGTGAGATGAAAAATCCCTTGCGAAAACTAGGCAGCCTAACGGCGCCACTTAGAACTTACAAAAATGGATTGATGAGATGAAATAGGGTATCTCATCATATTAACATAAGTTTATAGAAAGAGGAATATAAAATAACATCCCCCAACATAACAAATAAGAGCTTAAAATAAGTGACATAAAGGAGAGTACTTAAAAAGAAATAGAGAGGTTAGATCTCTTACGAAAATTCGGCAGCCTAACGGCGCCACTCAAAACATCCAAAATGGATTGATGAGAGAGAATAGGATATCTCATCATATTAACATAAAAATTACAGTAAGAGTAATACAAAATAACATCCCAATAACAAGAAAGATGATCTTTAAAAGGAATGACATAAAAGAGCGTACATAAAAAGAATGAGTGGAGTAGGATCCCTTACCTCGGGTCTGACTTGACTCGATCGTTCTTTAACGTCCTGAATAATAAAATTGAGTTAATTTCTTATTTATTAAGAAACTTTTTCAAGTTCATTATTCCTTTTATATCAATTATTGACATGTTATAAACATTATGTAATCATCTAAGTTAATAATGTTTGTTTTGTCGATATTTGGTTCTTAAGTCAAAAGTGGACTTCTTACAATTACATGTTGTTCGTGTGGTCAAAGGTTCTTTATATCCAGAATAGAATTCCTGATTTGGATATCATATATATCATATATATCCAGAATATACATGTATTTATAATATTACATAATCATTTAGAGGTATGAAATGAAATGCACCTTCATGGAGACGGTAAACCGTACGTACACATGAACGCTACTTTCATTTCTATGTCATATTAATGGAATTAAAACTAAACGATAGATGTGTATATTTTTAATTCCAGAATTATATTTATCCTTTAGATGTGTCATAAATCATATATATCCATTATATGTACTTATAATAGTACATTATATTTGAGGATAAGAAATGAAATGCACCATTCATGGAGACGGTAAGCCGTACATACGCATGAACGCTACTTTCATTTCTATCTCATACATTAATGGAAAGAAAACAATAATGATATAAATTTATATTATAATTATAGTAAAACATAATATATAATAACTTTAAATCCAACCTTTATACATCCCACACATGGCATTAACGAATCAAATCACTTTGAGGGGGTGGTAGTCCGCACTTCCTAAAATGAAGATATCATGTATACCCATAATGGAACCCATAAAGGTATGCCACAAATGAAAAATAAAGAATCTTATGTAAAACATAAAAATATTATATATAATATATAAAAATAGTGACATCTTAATAGTCAACTTTGAAGGTGTTATATGAGTGCTGAACAATCATCGTTTCGGGAGGCAGAAATTCGCCATCCACAGAAACTGTATGTTCTTTAACCATTAGATGAAGGTGTGTGTAAGTGTAGATTTAATACATATTATAAAAAAATCCTAGTATATTTAATATACTGGATTTTTTACAAAAGAAATGAATAAAAAGCGTTTAGGGGGTTGGAGAAGCAAAATAAAACAAAAGAGCGCAAGTGAAGACGTTACCTTAAAATTGGGTAACTCACTTTGTTTTGTACCAAAAGGGTTTCTTGATGAGCTTCCTGCCTAAGTTAAGGCTTCTAGGATAAGGAGAGGGATGTGGAGAGACAAAATGATCAGATCTAGGCCGAACCAAAGGCTTGAGAGGTGTGGGTAAGGTGGTAGAGGGGGGGGGGGCTTTTATAAGAGGAGAGGAGGGGCACTCTTGGTAAAGTATAAAATGTTACTTTATATTCAAACAGTTTTCATATTTTAATGGCCCCACATTGAAATAATTCTAGGATAAGGTGATAATGGTTCGAAATCCACCCATACAATAGGTTTTGGACATGTTTAGGTCTTAGAATGTACATTATCTTTCCATTTTATTTAAATACTTTATTAATGAGGTCATCGCAGCATCATCATGATGTCATAAAGAATTTAATTTATTTAATGTCTAAAAATTAAAAAAAATTCTATTATGTAGGAAATAGTTTTAGCTTTCCAATGACTATTTATAGTCAAAATTATGACTTGTATAACCACAAGAAAAAGTTGTTTTAGTAAAACAAATCATGTTTGTGACATTTTTATTTTAACTTTAAATAAAAGGCATAAATGTCATTATCAAACCAAAGTGGCTCTATGGGGTACCAAAAATCGACCCATGGGTTGTCTTGGTCGGACATAACTCATACAATAAGGTTAGGAAAAGTGTCAATATATTTTCATTTTATTATAATATCATTTTTACCTTAAATCACACTAATTACCTTTAATCGTGATTAATAAAACTTAAAAGTTATTTTTCATCAAAAATTATTTTCATCCCATTGAACCACATTTTACATAAAAATTAAAATAATTTAAATTGGATTTTTTAAATTCAAATCACAGAAGTGGTAAAGTCCCATTTAAATGAAAAATCAAATTTTGTAACCACCACTTTGTGGTTTCACTATTCATCAAAAATTGGAGATTTTCAGAAAAATACCAAAAATTCACCCTAAGCTATATTTGATATTCCGAATTCAAAAATGATGTCTATTTTACCAAATTCATAAAATATAAGTTTCATTAATTAATTTTATAATTAATTCCCACAGTCAGAGCAAATAGCATGTTTTTATGAAACAATAATTATCAAAAGATTGACACTAGTTTATGTCCAATTTCAAAGTGAAATTAATTCCAATGACCACTATTGGATTAAATGGTAAAAATATATTCTAATTTTACTAAAAAAATAATCCATAATATAATCTAATCATATAAATAAACTAGATTAAAAATCGGTTTTGAATTAAAATACAACATTTTCACTATTCATTAAAAAAATGAACTTTATCAGAAAGATACCAAAAATTTAAACAAAGTAAATTTTGATGTCCTGATTCTAAATAAGATTTTTATTTTGTCAAATATAACACATAAAATTTTCAAAAAGTGGATTTAAAAGAGGTTCGCCATCAAAAGGCGGTTAATCGACCTTTTAAACAATATTAGACTATCTATGCTTAAAATTGGATTTATTCACATTTTTAATCCTCTATCATTTATTGTAAAGAGTAAAAATATTTGACAAACATATATAATCATTTTTTAGTTAGTTCTGTTTATTACCACCATTACAATGGCTAGGCATTAACTACCATTTAAAATAATATTATTTTATTATTAGAGTGCAACGTAAGATTACCAAGAAACTCGTTGTTGCGTATTGGGTACGCCATCGAGCATAGAATCCCCTTTAAAGTAATATTAATATTTTATTCACAAATATGGATAAATATAAAAATTTCATATTCTTTATTTACCTGGGGTGTTACAATATCAATTCCTTAAACATTATTTTTAATCATTAAATTAGAATTAGACTCTAATGGATATGATGGGGAATGTATCTCGTCACGTTTGTGGAGACGGTAGTCCGTACGTACGCACAAGCGACAATATCATTATTTTGATATTAAAATAATATATAAATGGTTTTTATATCATATAGACAGAATCATTATCATGTTATATTTATTATTTACATGAATTATACATCATTATTATACCCATATAAATAATAATATATTGAATAACAATTACACCGCAATGTGGAGACGGTAGGCCATTTGTACGCATGTATGGTGATATTTCTTTCAAGGGATAGATAGAATAATGATTTCTTTTTTCAATATTTATAATAACATAAAAATATATATAAGATACTGGAGTTATTATTTTAGAATAGAAAAAAAAATAAAGAAGAAGTTGAATAAGAAAGGAACTTGAAAGAGGGTTATGAAAACATTACCTCTTCTTCGGGTTCTTCATTTTCATTTGATCAAAAGGGCTCCGTAGATTGACTCTATGATCAAACTAAGGCCTCTAGGTTTAATTGAGGGATGTTGGGAGGATATTTGGCTAGAGTTTGGCCAAGACAAATAGACTTGACGGTGTGAATTAATGAGAAGGGGGAGTGCCTTTTTATAAGAGGGTGAGGGGAACCTTTGGAAAAGCTAGAAATATTATTTTATAATAAATTAATATTCGGTTTCTAATGGATAAAAAGTAAATTATTTAAATTTTAATGTGGGGATAGGTCGAAAACCTCTCAACCAATAGGTTTTAGAGAGGTTTGGGTCACTAAATTAACCTTATCTTTTAGTTTTAACTCTTAGTTAATTAGTTTAACATTTACCATGTCACTTTGTATTTTTATATTATATAGTTAATAAACATACTATATACATCCAAGAGACCCCCAAGTGGTCAATTAATGATAAAAATATCATGATATAAGTATTTTGGCCGAACCTTAGATTTTTAGGAATTTAATATTAATTAATAATATAATATATTTTTTTAAAACTCTTTTATGTCAATTTTGACACTATTCAATAATTGATTTTTTTTAAAGTCTTAAAAACATTATTAATTCAAAAAAAATTCATTTAAGAAATACAATAATGTCATATTAAGAAATAAAATTCATGGATGTCATGAAAAGTTTCAAATTATATTAATTTTAACATTTATAATACCAATTATTCGATTCTTTCATTAATAAGGAAAATACTGCATCATTATTGTGTCACAAATAATATTAGATATTAAATGTATAAAATTTAATGATAAAATACCATTATGTAGGAAATATTTTTATATTATTAATCACTATTTATAGTCTAAAATCCAACATATATAACCCTATGTAAAAATGGTTTTTCTAAAATGTATATGCTTATGTAATTTTTGTATTTATTTTAACTTAATTAATATAAAGTGTCATTATAAATTACAAGTGGATCCATGGGGTCCCAAAATCGACCCAAAGATGGCCATGGTCGGACATGTATAAAAAAATAGGGTTAGGACACATTTTAGGGTAATTTATTATTATTATAATATTATTTTATACCCTTATTTACCGGATTTACCTTTTAACCATGGTAAATAAAATATTTACCAAAGTAATTATTCAAAATGTACAAAAATAAAAGTTACCTATTTACACAATTTGGACATAATGATTCCAAATATAGAATCCATTTTTCCAAATTTAAAACACATAAGTGGCAGAAATTAAATTAAAATTAATTTCTGTTGTTAAAACAAAAAACATGTTTTTAAGAGATAATAACTATCAAAAGATTGGCACTTGTTTATGTCCGGTTTAAATGTGAAATTATGTCCAATGACCAAAATTGTATTAAATGGTAAAAATATATTATAGATATACTTTAAAACCACTCAAATTCATAATTTATCACGGTCAATTATTTCGATTAAAAAAGTTGTTTTTAATTAAAATTTAGTAATTTTCACTATTTATCAAAATATAAAAGTTATCCGAAAAGTACCAAAATTTCACCCTAGGATAATTTCGATATTCCAAATCCAAAATTGAAGTCCATTTTGAGAGATAAAATTTATAAAATTTTAAAAAGTGGGTATTACTATTCATAACGGCTGCTTTGATTGGTCGAGGGGTGTTTGAACTCGAAGGTAAATACAACAAACACTACTATTTTAATCAAAGAGTAGCGTACCGTGGAAGCTTGGGGTGTTACATCCTTGAAATAAATTTTTTTCTTAAAAAGTGACATATACATGTAGTTCTTTTCTAGTCAATTTAAAAACTAATAATGTCAGAATCAGAGTAAGATAATAAATCAAAATACTTATCATTAGAATTGTACATTACCTTAAAAACAGTACCCTTGATATATCTAATTACTATTTTAATTTATTTAAATTGGATTTCTTTGGGGTTTGAATTAAACCTATCACACAAGAAAACTAAGAGCGTGATGTTCGGTCTAGAAGTAGTGAGATATTGTAGACTTCCTATCATGCCTTTATAAAATTTAATATCAACTATATTACCAGATTCATCTAAGTATAATTTAGAATTAATACTCATTGGACTTTTCATAGTTTTACTAGAATCAAGTCCAATCCTTTTTACAATTTATTTAACATACTGAGCTTGATTTAAAAAAAATCGATCTTCCCTTCGATTAATTTTTAGACCGAGGAATATTTTTGGTTCTCTCATTATTCTAATGTCAAATTCACTTGTCATAAGTTTAGAAAAATCATTACACATAGAACCATTTGTCTAAAGAAATATTATATCATCAATATATATTTTTATAATCAGTATTTCAGTAGAAACTATTTTTATAAACAAGGTTGGATCTATTATACTTTTAATAAAACTATTTTAAAAAAAACTGCACAAGTCATTCATACCAAGATCTTGGAGCCTGTTTAACACTATATAAGGGGTTTTAGGTTGAAAAACATGATTTTGAAAATTATCGTTTTCAAATATAGGGGGTTTTCTTACATTGTATTTCTCTAAAATAATTCCATTTAAAAAATCACTTTTTATAAACATTTGAAATAATTTGATATTTTGAAAACAAGCAAATGCTAATAGAATTATAATTTCATCCATCCCAACAAAAAGGGAAAATTAATCTTCAAAATATGTTCTATATTAATGGGAATAACCTTGAGATATTATTATTTCTTTATGTTTAACTATATTTCAATATTTATCAAGTTTATTATGAAAAATTCACTTAGTTCCTATAACAGGTTTATCTTTTAGAAAAAACAAATAAATCCCACACTTTATTCCTTTGAAATTTATTTAAATTATCATGTAATGAATTAATATAACTTGTATCAATTAAATAGTTTTCAATATTTATAGGAATATTGTTAGAAACAAAAACCATATTGGCAGAGTAGAGTAAAAAAATTATTTTGGTTTGAATTCAACATTCTACATTAACAATTACATTTTTAATAGGGTGATCTATAAGAGTTTTCCATTCCTTTATATTAGTATAAGAAGAGATATTATCCCACTCAAATGATGGACTATCATTATTTTGGTCACTATCTTCACGAAAATTAAATTCTCTAAACTCATTATTTTCTTTAAAAGATTCAAAATCCTACTGATTAAAATATTTTTCATTAAACATAACATGAAAAGATTCTTCAACAAGAAAACTTTTATCACTGAAAACTCTATAATATTTTCTAGAATTAGAATATCTTAAAAATATCTCTTCATCTAATTTAGACTCCAATTTTTTCAAATTATATTTCTCATTTATGATGAACTCTTTACTGCTAAAGATCTTGAAATAACCAACTTTTGTGTTAAACCCTTCAAAAAGTTTACAAGGGGTCTTATTTAGGAAATTTCAAATTGAACATCTATTGATGACCTGAAAATATTTATTTATAGATTTCTTCCCAAAATTATTTAAGTACACTGAATTCTAATATCATGGACCAATCCATTTATTAAATATATTTATTCTTTCATTCCACTAAATCATTCTATTGTAGTGTCATAATGGATAAGAAATAATGTTAATATCCATTTGATTTACAAAAAATATCAAATTATAAATAAAAAAATTCACCACCTCTATCACTTATTATAAAGATGATTTAATAATTTTTATAATTTTTAATAATATTACATAAAGCCCAAAATCTGAATAATGGTTCACTTTTGTGGGATAAGAATTAAATCTATGAGAATCAACTTAATCATCTACAATTACAAATACATATCTTTTAACAAAAAAAATAGTATATTGAATAGGTACAAACAAGTAAAGATATAGTAATTATCAACATCTAGTAGAACTAACATCATTAACTGATTTAAATATTTCTTTGTGTTATTTACCTTTTAAACAAGAATCGCACATAAAGTACTTACTTGTATGTAACTTGGGTAGTTGGAGAACCAGTTCAGGCTTTTATTGTTTTTGTAATTTTCTAAAATTTGCACGCCCAAGCCGCCTATTACAAAAAATTTCATCTTCCTCTAAAACATTCAAACACATAACCTTCTATTTGGTTAGATCAGAAAAATAAATAGTATATACATTTTCTTTTTAATTTTAAAAAAGTAAAACTAATTTATTTTTTAGAATAGTACATTTAGCCTTTTCTAAATCTGTATAAACCTTTTCATTAGATCTAGATGGTATGTTTGTTGATTTTATATTTTCGTACATTAATTTATCACATTCATTTTATACTATAGTTAGATATTCCACAACTAAATTAAAGCATCTATCATAATCTTTATCATTTACTACAAGAAATTTTTTAATACTTTAACTCACCTCTTTTGGTTTTATCATATCAGAATTATAATTCTATTTAAATTTATCATTATAGAAAATAATGATTTTCAGATTATCACATTCGAATTTTAATTTATTATTTTATTTGATAAAGTTATTATGATTAAATGTTAAATAAATATACATTTCAACTATTCTGAATTCATCATTTATTCATTCTTCATTTTATTTTAACAATTGTATGACATTAGAATTTACAGAATCAGAATCAGAACATAAATTAGAAATGATTTCAGTTTAATTTCCAGATAAATCATTATGATCAAAAAATACAAGATTTATTAATTGAGTAAATAATAAATAATTTACTTCACATTGAATACCCATCCGGGAAAGATTCCCTATCTTCTATTCACTTCCAGAATCACCACATCTGTTTGAACTGTCTGAGCTATCCCAACCTCAAAATAAATCTTATTTTCTTTCTTTATTCAATATTTGTCTTTATTTGGATGTTTGAGTTTAGGTAAGATTGTCCTTATGTGACATTTCTTCTGCAATCAAAATCAGTTAAATCAAAAACATCATCATTTTTTGTAGTATTAACTTTATTATAGTCCATTCTGTGCTTCCTCTTGAACTGCCTCTTTCCACCATTTTTTTCATGAACATGAAAAAATTCTTACATAATTGATACATATACTTGTAACTTTATTGAAAATTATATTTATTGGTTTTATAGGTATCACTAACACTAGATTTAAATGAAACAATTTTTATTTTAGTAGACTCCTAATCAGTAATATTTTTCAGCTCTAACTCATACTACAATAGAGATCCTAATAGTTCAAGTATAATCTTAAAAATTATTAACCTCATCGATGGACAACTTTTTTCCATTCCATATTTTCGGATGATTTCTTGTTACTCTTTCAACTTGAGCTATATTTTGCATGACATCTCCAAGAGCACTCATACCATTAATTATACTAGTAAACCAATGGAATATCTTGTTTACAAATTATCATATGCCATCTTGAAGTCATGGTAGTATTCTCAAATAATTCCTAGATTTTTTCCTCTCTATATTATTAGTACCATAATGAGTCACTTGTAGTGCCCTCCATAAATAGTGGTTTGTAGTACAAGATGAAACATGGACATAGAAACTTCTACTTATAGCATAGTATAAAACATTTTCAACATTATAGTTCAAAATAAAATTTACCATGTCATTACCTACCAATGCCTTAGGATCATCTTTGGGTAGCTCATAAAGAGTATCCATGATATTCTAGTGATATAAACTCAATTTGTTAGGTAGTATTCCATTCTCTCTTTCCAGTAGCCATAGTCACTACTACTAAAGAATGGGTTTTTCATATAATCCAGAAATTATTAGCATTAACACCATCCATCTTAAAATAATTTTTTTCTTTTGTTCCTTATACTATTAAGTCTAGTATACCAGGGTATCACAACTTAAATGTAGGAAAAAAATAATCATAGAGGCTTAATATCCTTTTAAGGAAGGTCCTATGCTCTGATACCTATTTTTGGATCATTATTAATGGTAATTATGACTAGATGGGGTGAATATTCATTCTAAAAATTTAAACACAAAAACAAAAAGAGTTTATAAAAGTATCATATGTAGTGAGTTTTATGTTCTCGGAATGAGTAAAAATAGAAATAAAAAGTAATAACAGCAAGATTTATAGTGGTTTAGATAAAAAATATTCTCATCAACTCCTCAAACTCGTATACTCCTTGAAAAGATTGGTACCCACTAAGAACTTCACATTTAAACATCGGAAAAACCATTTACAGACACTGCCTTTTGAAAAACCTGGCGGAACAACTGAGTTCATTATAGGAGACCAACCTAGTTTGCTAACCTGAATTTGGATTGGGAGTCATGACCCAAACATCCTTTTTGGGTGTGGAATAACCATATAAATCAATAATTTCTTTTGATGGGGAAAATCATAAACCTGACATGAAGAAATATAAACATAATGAAAAAGATTACATAAATAAAAAATAATACATTGAAATTAGCAGATGATAAAAAATGTCGAAGATGTTGAATCTCGATGATCATTGATCACTTTAAAGTAACAATGTTGATGTTTAAGTCTTTATGTGATCACAACCAAATTACATAAGTCGTAGTAGTTCATAATCAATTGAGAGAATCAAGAATGTGTGAAATTTGTATCACAATTTTCATGTCGAATGACCTGTACTGGTTTTGTTTTATTCATTGGAGATATCTCCCAGATAATTAAAATAAAGATCCTCTAGAAGCATGTCCGTGTACAATATCTACGTGGAACTTGTTATAGAACAATAATTAAATAATATTACCTTTACCTTTTTTAAATTCACCCTGAAAAACATAGAAAAAATGTAGTTTTATATAACTTGATGAAATTTTAATATAAAACAATTAATATGTTAATTATAACCATTGAATAAAATTAAAAATTATAAAACAATTGAAATAAAAATATAATATTTTAAATTATATAGAAATCAAAATTTTGTAAAAATAGAGAATCACATGTCCTTTAAACATCAAGCATATGTGTATATAAAATAATTCAACAATTATTGATTAAAAAATTTTAAAAATTTAGATCAACGTGAAATAATAAAATATTTACCAAAAGAATTTGTTTTAATAACAACTACAAAAAATAAGAAATAAGAAGTTTAGAAACAAAATTTTAATTAATAGTGGATTATTGATCTATCATTATAATAGAGAGTGATGACTTGTTTTTTACTACAACTGAAAATAGAGAATGGTGGCTTATTTTTTCTACCACTAAAAACAATGAGTTGTGGCAGTCCAACGGTGGTTAAACAGAGAAGATTATACCATTTAACATACAAGGAAAATATAAAAAGATCCAATAAAAAAATAATTCCATGACACCAAGAAACCAAGGGATTCAGGACAACCAATAAAAAATGTTACCATTGGATGTCTAATGGTGGCACACAACCTTTCACTGGAGATGTCCAACAGTGAATCATGAACCACCATTGAAGATGTCCAATGGCGACTCATGACCTACGTTGGGTTCCAACGGTGACTCATGAACCACAACTGGAGATTTCCAAAAGTGACTCATGACCTACCATTGGGTTCCATTGGTGACTCATGACCCACCATTGAAGATGACTAATGGTGACTCGTGACCTACTATTGGGTTCAAATGGTGAATCATGACCCATCATCGGGGATGTCCAATAGCGTAATGTGAAAAACATTTTTAATGTAAAAGATGATACAACAGATAAAAAACTTTTAAAAAATAAGAAAACAACTTTAAACAAAAATAAAATTCTACTACACTCGATCGAAGATAGAAGATCTGTAACAGCCCGAGATTTTATGAAAAATATTCTTTTTAATTTTATTAATGTCTTGTGTTGTACGCTACACCAAAAGGAGCTTGCACAACACGCATCCTTGTCTTGCCTTGCATTACACGCAATCGCGACCTTCCTCGATAGCGTGTGTAATACGCAATACCGAGTTTCACTAAACAACGATGTGCTATTAAAATATTATTAAAACTAGCCGTTATGAATAGTAATAACCACTTTTTAAAATTCTGTAAATCTTATTTTTCAAAATGAACTTCATTCTTGGATTCGGAGTATCGAATTTAGCCTAAGGTGAAATTTTGGTACTTTTCGGATAACTTTCATATTCTGAGGAATAGTGAAAATTACTAAATTATAATTAAAAACAACTTTTTTAATCGAAATAATTAATAGTGATAAACTATTAATTTGAGTGGTTTTAAAGTATATTTAGAATATATTTTTACAATTTAATACAATGTTGGTCATTGGTTGTACTTTCACATTTAAACCAGACATAATCAAGTGTCAATCTTTTGATATATATTGTTTCCTAAAAACACGCTATTTATTTTAACAGCAGGATTTAATTATAAAATTAATTAATGCAACTTCTATGTTATGAATTTGGTAAAATAGATTTCATTTTTGAATTCGGAATATGAAAAATAGCTTACGATGAAATTTTGGCATTGTTCTGAAAAACATCAATTTTTGATGAATAGTGAAACTACTAAGTGGTAGTTAAAAAAAACTGAATTTTTCATAAAACTTAATTTTGCCGCTTCTGTGAATGGAATTTCGAAAATCCGAGAGACACGGTTAATATCAAGGACTAAAATGTGGTTCAATGAGATGAAAATAATTTTTTGGTGAATAGTAACTTTTTACTTTTTTTACCGCGGTTAATAGTAAATAGGGTAACTAAGGGTAAATATGATATTACTATTACCCTAACACATGTCCTAATTCTATTGGACAAGTGTAATTCGACCAAAAACAAACTTAGGAATAAAATATGACCATTTATGCCCACTTGGATTAGATTAGGACATTTATTATTAATTTATTTAAAGAAAGGTTAAAATAGTTAAAATCAATGTTTAATAAGTAAATCATTTTTAATATGGGGTTATACATAAGATAAATTCGATTAAAAATATTCATTAGAAATCTAAAAAGATTTCCTACATGATGGTATTTTATTTGTAATTTTTAGACATAAAATAATGTAATTTTTTTATGACACAACGATGATGCAGTAATTATCTTATTAATGAAATATTGACATAATTGATGTTATAAACACCAAAATAAATGTAATTTGAGATTTTTTATGAATTCCACTAATTTTCTAGGTTACTATGATATATTAATGTTGATTTAATCAACTTGGTTCGAACATTTAATTCTGTTATGACTTTCAAAAAAATCATATATCAAATAGTGTCAAAATTGACACAAAATAGTTTTTAAATCAAATATTATATTATTAATTGTTATTGTATTCCTAAAAATCTAAGGTTCGGCCAAATGACTTAGAAAAGGATACATATATTAATAATAAACAATTTGGGGTTCGTTTGTCATGTTATAGTAAGTTTATTAACCATATAGTGAAAGAAAACAAAAAGACATGGTAAAAGTTAAATTATTTAACTTAGAGTTAAATCTAATTGATAAGGTTAAAATAATATCCTAAACTTGTCTAAATTCTATTGGTTGATAGGATTTCGACCCATCCCCACTTTAGCTACGAAATAAGACCCTTTGGAACCATTATAAACCGATTTTGACTTTAATATAAAATAATATTTTGAGATATTCCTAAGGTGCCCCTCTCCTCCCTTATAAAAGGACACCTCCTCCCCCTCCTCCTCACACCAATTTGAGCACTCAAGCTCGGCCAAACCCTGTCAAAATATCTTCTCCACTTCCCTAGAAACATCCTAGAGGTTCTGGTCTTCCCCAAAGACCAATTTTAGTGCCCTAAGAGGAGGTCTCAAAGAGGCGCTTCGAAGAAGAGGTAATTACCGTTACCAATTATTTCATCTTTATTTCTTCTTCCACTTCTTCTTCTTAGGTTGTTTCATTATGAAGTAATAACATCAGTATCACTCATATACTGATATGTTATTATAAGTATGAAACAACCCTATTTCACCATCTATCCATCCTACGGAAAAAGAAATCACCGCGCGTGCGTACGTACGGAATACCGTCTCCACGCCGTGGTGTAATCTATTTTCCACCACCACCTTACATGGATGGGTATAATGGTGTAAAGAATAACTATACATAGTTATTACAACATCATATTGATTCCTATATATTGTATAATCCACTCCAATTCAATTCAATATTTATAGAAATGATATCATCGCTCGTGCGTACGTACGGACTACCGTCTCCACAACGCGATGAGATTCATTCTCCATGATAACCATTTAAGAATGATTATAATGTATATATAAGAAATAATAATGAAATATATGACATTATAAAGCTACTGGATTTATGTATATATATACATATGTATGTCATCTACTTACTTCCATTTCAAGACAACAAGGAAAGGAAAACAACGTTCATGCGTACGTACGGACTACCGTCTCCATGAACGGTGTTTTTCATTTTATTTATCTACCTATTATATATATATATATACTGAATATATATGATATATAAATCATATTTTATATTCTGGAAGTATGTAAATCATGATATAAGTAATAATGATGTCAAGAACAACAAGTCAAAACACCTACGATAAATGAAACGATTTTACCCAAAACGCTTCTTTAACATGGAATTTACAAAAGAACGGGTAATATAATGTCATAAGTGAACCATATATGATATCATAACAATGAATATGATTATGTAATAAGTCAACAACATGATTTAAATCATTATACAGGAGGTTCAGACACTTACAAAGCAAGTCGGACCTAAGGTAAGGGAAATATCACAATCTCATTTTTATCCGAGATTGTTTATTCGTAAGTATTTACTGGGGTGTATTTTATCATCCACATCCATGTTTCATAAATATGTAATATTATTTCCATCCAACTAAAATTTTATAAATCCAATTTTACCCTTCGGTGAGTTTTTAGTAAAGAATATGAAAGGAATCTTGTGTCGTTTTTTCGTACGAGGTACTTTTTTGACTTTTCCGACAAAAGTACGAAGAATGTTTTTTTAACTTATACGACATGAATGGATTTTAAAAACATTATTTCCAAGAAGCTTCCTTTAAAAGTTTTCAAGTTTATTTTTAATCAAATTCTTTTATTTTAAAGTTGTATGACATGTTATGAAAGGAAAAATGTTTTTGAAGAAGAAAGGATATTTTCCTCAAGAATGGATTTCAAGTATTTTATCAAAATTATTTTCCCTCTAAGATAATAAAAGGGTTCTGTTTTTATCCCTATTATTACATGGATTTGATTATGTTGTGATGGAAATATTTTTATGAACTCCTTTATCTTATATGAATTGATTTATGATGTCATGATGTTTCAAGAATCCCATTTTTGTTACATGTGTTATGGGATGATGTATGTTTTATGATTATGTGGCACACATAAGAAAGGATTCATTATAAGATGGGTGGGACCTATATCTCCCTCCAATGCATTGGGTAAAGAATTTATATCTCATGAGATAGACATGGCTGAAATGGTAGGTTATACCGGTTCAGTGAAACAGGACTGAAACGAGGGTTACTCGATTCAGAAAGGGACTTTGTCCACTAAGATAGTCTTGGCAATGAGTCTTGACTAACAAGAAATGATTCTCTATGATTATGTGTGCATGCCACAAAGTTTCATGTTTCATGTTATGATTATGATGATCTCATTTTCACTTCTATGATTTGTTCCATGTTATGATATTATGATCTCTTTTGCAGGTTATGATTTTCAAAAAGATATGATATGATTTTTATTTCTTTTGTTTACCCTTACTGAGCATTTGAGCTCACCCTTTTATGTTTTCTTTTCCCCAGGATATAAAGAAAGGTTTTAGGTAAAAAAAGGGAAGATCTTAATGGGAGTTATTGAAGATCTTTCACCACGATTAGAAGATTACGTTCCGAGTTTCCAAAGACACTAAACTATTACGATCCTTGTGTGTGTATTTTTGTTATGTGCTAAGTATTCCGCAAATGTAGTGTAATTTCCATGTACGATAAGCTTCGGGTCTCTAAAGTTGGTATCAGAGGAAAGGTTTAGTCAACCTTTAGAAACTAGGATGCGAAAACGTTAGTGAGATCCCTAGAGATATTTCTAAGGTATGTCTAGGGATGTCTCTAAGGTTAAGTATACGTATAGGTTATAGTCCTAGAATTGCGCTAACGATCTTAGAATTTAACCTAAGATGTTAGATGTTCAAGGTACTCCCCCTTTATTATGTTGTTTTCCCTAGCATGATTTTTGCCTCTCACGCTATTCTTTTTGGGTTTTAGAAAATGGCTGGAAACAAGGTGATTCACGATAATGGAGGAAATGATGGACAATGGAATGATATTCTTTATGAGCAACCAAATGAAATGGGATTTGGAAGTCCAAACATCATTATTATGCCGAATCAGCAATCTCATAATATGATCAATAAAGTAAAATTTGGTAAGTTTCCTGACTCGGCTAATAAGAGAAAGATGGAGTTTCATGATGATCAGAGAGGAAAGAAAGTTCAATTTCCCCTATGTAAATCATGTGGGAAGAGGCATCAAGGAGAATGTTTCAAAGGAACTGGAAGATGCTTTGGGTGTGGAAAAGAAGGACACAAAGCCAGTAAGTGCAAAGGAAAAGGTTCAGTTAATACCAGGGATGAGGATAATGGTATTGCTACGACATCAAAAATGGTTAAGTGTTTTAAATGTGGAATGTATGGGCATTATGAAAACAAATGCCCTAAGGGAAAGAATCATGAAGAGAATCAGTATGGTCATATGGGAAGTATTTATGTGGATGATGATGAAGAGACCACCAATGATATGTGAGATGAAAGAATTGTTGAAGCTCAGTCAATGGTTTAAGAATGTAGTGGAATGATTACATGTTTATCATGTGTAATGTTGTATAAGTAATCTCATGGTACGATGGAATAAAGAGACATGTAAGGATTGTAACATTGTTGTCTGATTAATGTTACCAGTATCCATGAAAGGTTATTCAGATATTTTTGGAATGAAGATGATATGCGCATAATGAAGGGATAAGGAGAAAATGAAATGTTTGACAGTATTCATGAGCTCATGATTGATATAAGGACTAAGTAATATCATGGTTTGAGTATATTGAATTTTGAGGATTTCGGTATGTGAAAAGTGTTAACTTTTAACTGCATTCAAGTTTTCACTAAGGTTCAATGGGTATTCAAGAGAGTACAAGATTAAGGCCTTTGAATGTTTGGAATGTGACCAACAAGATATATCTAATGATATATGGGGATCAACGATGGTATTAAATCTCTGGTAATCGTTTTCACTATGTTATGAGAATGGACTGCAGTATTATGAGCCTAATGATTGGAATGAATTATGTTGGACATAAGTTAGTATTGTTTAAGGATAGAAGTTTTTTTTCGATATTATTGATGGTATGTTATAGTAATATAGTTTTATAAAAAGGACAACCTGCAGGACGGGCGACAGCCCATCGCTTCGGACAAGGCTGTGGGAATCGAACCCACAACTGAAGTGCGACTGGCCTTTATCGCCTACCACTGACCTACAGGAAGTCCCTGTTTAGTAGAAACTAGTTTTATTATATTAAGCAGTATGATATATGAAGTATTAGTCCATTTTAGGAACAATATATGATTAATCTCACTATAGGTCGACTTATGTATATAATTTTTGATAACCTTTTGTTTGAGACAGATGGAATGACCCGTCATTCTATCACATGATCTGCTAACACTTCATGAATAACAAATTCATCTTCATTTATTTAAGAGATGAAGTGGAAATTGTTCAAGGCACGAACAACAGTGAGATTGTACCAAAATAAAGTAAGTATTTATTCTAATTCAAATTTTCAACTTTAGGGAAATGATCTTGAAAACCAAAAATGTTGTCCTAGTGATCTTATACCTGATGAATCAGTTGGTACCTTATATCATCACAAATCTATGGATTTGTGATTACTGGCTTTTCCATAGCCATGTTCTCTACCACTCTCCATCAGAACATGATGGTTAGATTTCTCTTCCATATCCATATTTTTACCTATGTGGAAACCCAGCGATTAGTTTATTTGGGTAATCGTTACATTTCATACTTTAGTTTTTAAAGCCAAGTTTTTGTATTCTTTTTTACGATGTGGGATTCTATTAAAGAATCTATCGAATAGTAAACCATTTATAACCCCGACGAATTTCGAGGGCGAAATTCATTTTAAGGGGGGTAGAATGTAACAGCCCGAGATTTTATGAAAAATATTCTTTTTAATTTTATTAATGTCTTGTGTTGTACGCTACACCAAAAGGAGCTTGCACAACACGCATCCTTGTCTTGCCTTGCATTACACGCAATCGCGACCTTCCTCGATAGCGTGTGTAATACGCAATACCGAGTTTCACTAAACAACGATGTGCTATTAAAATATTATTAAAACTAGCCGTTATGAATAGTAATAACCACTTTTTAAAATTCTGTAAATCTTATTTTTCAAAATGAACCTCATTCTTGGATTCGGAGTATCGAATTTAGCCTAAGGTGAAATTTTGGTACTTTTCGGATAACTTTCATATTATGATGAATAGTGAAAATTACTAAATTATAATTAAAAACAACTTTTTTAATCGAAATAATTAATAGTAATAAATTATTAATTTGAGTGGTTTTAAAGTATATTTAGAATATATTTTTACAATTTAATACAATGTTGGTCATTGGTTGTAATTTCACATTTAAACCAGACATAATCAAGTGTCAATCTTTTGATATATATTGTTTCCTAAAAACACGCTATTTATTTTAACAGCAGGATTTAATTATAAAATTAATTAATGCAACTTCTATTTTATTAATTTGGTAAAATAGATTTCATTTTTGAATTCGGAATATGAAATATAGCTTACGATGAAATTTTGGCATTGTTCTGAAAAACATCAATTTTTGATGAATAGTGAAACTACTAAGTGGTAGTTAAAAAAAACTGAATTTTTCATAAAACTTAATTTTGCCGCTTCTGTGAATGGAATTTCGAAAATCCGAGAGACACGGTTAATATCAATGACTAAAATGTGGTTCAATGAGATGAAAATAATTTTTTGGTGAATAGTAACTTTTTACTTTTTTTACCACGGTTAATAGTAAATAGGGTAACTAAGGGTAAATATGATATTACTATTACCCTAACACATGTTTTAATTCTATTGGACAAGTGTAATTCGACCAAAAACAAACCTAGGAATAAAATATGACCATTTAGGCCCACTTGGATTAGATTAGGACATTTATTATTAATTTATTTAAAGAAAGGTTAAAATAGTTAAAATCAATGTTTAATAAGTAAATCATTTTTAATATGGGGTTATACATAAGATAAATTCGATTACAAATATTCATTAGAAAGCTAAAAAGATTTCCTACATGATGGTATTTTATTTGTAATTTTTAGACATAAAATTATTTAATTTATTTATGACACAACGATGATGCAGTAATTATCTTATTAATGAAATATTGACATAATTGATGTTATAAACACCAAAATAAATGTAATTTGAGATTTTTTATGAATTACACTAATTTTATAGGTTACTATGATATATTAATGTTGATTTAATCAACTTGGTTCGAACATTTAATTCTGTTACGACTTTCACAAAAATCATATATCAAATAGTGTCAAAATTGACACAAAATAGTTTTTAAATCAAATATTATATTATTAATTGTTATTGTATTCCTAAAAATCTAAGGTTCGGCCAAATGACTTAGATAAGGATACATATATTAATAATAAACAATTTGGGGTTCGTTTGGCATGTTATAGTAAGTTTATTAACCATATAGTGAAAGAAAACAAAAAGACATGGTAAAAGTTAAATTATTTAACTTAGAGTTAAATCTAATTGATAAGGTTAAAATAATATCCTAAACTTGTCTAAATTCTATTGGTTGATAGGATTTCGATCCATCCCCACTTTAGCTTCGAAATAAGACCCTTTGGAACCATTATAAACCGATTTTGACTTTAATATAAAATAATATTTTGAGATATTCCTAAGGTGCCCCTCTCCTCCCTTATAAAAGGACACCTCCTCCCCCTCCTCCTCACACCAATTTGAGCACTCCAGCTCGGCCAAACCCTGTCAAAATATCTTCTCCACTTCCCTAGAAACATCCTAGAGGTTCTGGTCTTCCTCAAAGACCAATTTTAGTGCCCTAAGAGGAGGTCTCAAAGAGGCGCTTCGAAGAAGAGGTAATTACTGTTACCAATTCTTTCATCTTTATTTCTTCTTCCACTTCTTCTTCTTAGGTTTTTTCATTATGAAGTAATAACATCAGTATCACTCATATACTGATATGTTATTATAAGTATGAAACAACCCTATTTCACCATCTATCCATCCTACGGAAAAAGAAATCACCGCGCGTGCGTACGTACGGAATACCGTCTCCACGCCGTGGTGTAATCTATTTTCCACCACCACCTTACATGGATGGGTATAATGGTGTAAAGAATAACTATACATAGTTATTACAACATCATATTGATTCCGATATATTGTATAATCCACTCCAATTCAATTCAATATTTATAGAAATGATATCATCGCTCGTGCGTACGTACGGACTACCGTCTCCACGAGGCAATGAGATTCATTCTCCATGATAACCATTTAAGAATGATTATAATGTATATATAAGAAATAATAATGAAATATATGACATTATAAAGCTACTGGATTTATGTATATATATACATATGTATGTCATCTACTTACTTCCATTTCAAGACAACAAGGAAAGGAAAACAACGTTCATGCGTACGTACGGACTACCGTCTCCATGAACGGTGTTTTTCATTTTATTTATCTACCTATTATATATATATATATATACTGAATATATATGATATATAAATCATATTTTATATTCTGGAAGTATGTAAATCATGATATAAGTAATAATGATGTCAAGAACAACAAGTCAAAACACCTACGATAAATGAAACGATTTTACCCAAAACGCTTCTTTAACATGGAATTTACAAAAGAACGGGTAATATAATGTCATAAGTGAACCATATATGATATCATAACAATGAATATGATTCTGTAATAAGTCAACAACATGATTTAAATCATTATACAGGAGGTTCAGACACTTACAAAGCAAGTCGGACCTAAGGTAAGGGAAATATCACAATCTCATTTTTATCCGAGATTGTTTATTCGTAAGTATTTACTGGGGTGTATTTTATCATCCACATCCATGTTTCATAAATATGTAATATTATTTCCATCCAACTAAAATTGTATAAATCCAATTTTACCCTTCGGTGAGTTTTTAGTAAAGAATATGAAACGAATCTTTTGTCGTTTTTTCGTACGAGGTACTTTTTTGACTTTTCCGACAAAAGTACGAAGAATGTTTTTTTTAACTTATACGACATGAATGGATTTTAAAAACATTATTTCCAAGAATCTTCCTTTAAAAGTTTTCAAGTTTATTTTTAATCAAATTCTTTTATTTTAAAGTTGTATGACATGTTATGAAAGGAAAAATGTTTTTGAAGAAGAAAGGATATTTTCCTCAAGAATGGATTTCAAGTATTTTATCAAAATTATTTTCCCTCTAAGATAATAAAAGGGTTCTGTTTTTATCCCTATTATTACATGGATTTGATTATGTTGTGATGGAAATATTTTTATGAACTCCTTTATCTTATATGAATTGATTTATGATGTCATGATGTTTCAAGAATCCCATTTTTGTTACATGTGTTATGGGATGATGTATGTTTTATGATTATGTGGCACACATAAGAAAGGATTCATTATAAGATGGGTGGGACCTATATCTCCCTCCAATGAATTGGGTAAAGATTTTATATCTCATGAGATAGACATGGCTGAAATGGTAGGTTATACCGGTTCAGTGAAACAGGACTGAAACGAGGGTTACTCGATTCAGAAAGGGACTTTGTCCACTAAGATAGTCTTGGCAATGAGTCTTGACTAACAAGAAATGATTCTCTATGATTATGTGTGCATGGCACAAAGTTTCATGTTTCATGTTATGATTATGATGATCTCATTTTCACTTCTATGATTTGTTCCATGTTATGATATTATGATCTCTTTTGCAGGTTATGATTTTCAAAAAGATATGATATGATTTTTATTTCTTTTGTTTACCCTTACTGAGCATTTGAGCTCACCCTTTTATGTTTTCTTTTCCCCAGGATATAAAGAAAGGTTTTAGGTAAAAAAAGGGAAGATCTTAATGGGAGTTATTGAAGATCTTTCACCACGATTAGAAGATTACGTTCCGAGTTTCCAAAGACACTAAACTATTACGATCCTTGTGTGTGTATTTTTGTTATGTGCTAAGTATTCCGCAAATGTAGTGTAATGTCCATGTACGATAAGCTTCGGGTCTCTAAAGTTGGTATCAGAGGAAAGGTTTAGTCAACCTTTGGAAACTAGGATGCGAAAACGTTAGTGAGATCCCTAGAGATATTTCTAAGGTATGTCTAGGGATGTCTCTAAGGTTAAGTATACGTATAGGTTATAGTCCTAGAATTGCGCTAACGATCTTAGAATTTAACCTAAGATGTTAGATGTTCAAGGTACTCCCCCTTTATTATGTTGTTTTCCCTAGCATGATTTTTGCCTCTCACGCTATTCTTTTTGGGTTTTAGAAAATGGCTGGAAACAAGGTGATTCACGATAATGGAGGAAATGATGGACAATGGAATGATATTCTTTATGAGCAACCAAATGAAATGGGATTTGGAAGTCCAAACATCATTATTATGCCGAATCAGCAATCTCATAATATGATCAATAAAGTAAAATTTGGTAAGTTTCCTGACTCGGCTAATAAGAGAAAGATGGAGTTTCATGATGATCAGAGAGGAAAGAAAGTTCAATTTCCCCTATGTAAATCATGTGGGAAGAGGCATCAAGGAGAATGTTTCAAAGGAACTGGAAGATGCTTTGGGTGTGGAAAAGAAGGACACAAATCCAGTAAGTGCAAAGGAAAGGGTTCAGTTAATACCAGGGATGAGGATAATGGTATTGCTACGACATCAAAAATGGTTAAGTGTTTTAAATGTGGAATGTATGGGCATTATGAAAACAAATGCCCTAAGGGAAAGACTCATGAAGAGAATCAGTATGGTCATATGGGAAGTATTTATGTGGATGATGATGAAGAGACCACCAATGATATGTGAGATGAAAGAATTGTTGAAGCTCGGTCAATGGTTTAAGAATGTAGTGGAATGATTACATGTTTATCATGTGTAATGTTGTATAAGTAATCTCATGGTACGATGGAATAAAGAGACATGTAAGGATTGTAACATTGTTGTCTGATTAATGTTACCAGTATCCATGAAAGGTTATTCAGATATTTTTGGAATGAAGATGATATGCGCATAATGAAGGGATAAGGAGAAAATGAAATGTTTGACAGTATTCATGAGCTCATGATTGATATAAGGACTAAGTAATATCATGGTTTGAGTATATAGAATTTTGAGGATTTCGGTATGTGAAAAGTGTTAACTTTTAACTGCATTCAAGTTTTCACTAAGGTTCAATGGGTATTCAAGAGAGTACAAGATTAAGGCCTTTGAATGTTTGGAATGTGACCAACAAGATATATCTAATGATATATGGGGATCAACGATGGTATTAAATCTCTGGTAATCGTTTTCACTATGTTATGAGAATGGACTGCAGTATTATGAGCCTAATGATTGGAATGAATTATGTTGGACATAAGTTAGTATTGTTTAAGGATAGAAGTTTTTTTTCGATATTATTGATGGTATGTTATAGTAATATAGTTTTATAAAAAGGACAACCTGCAGGACGGGCGACATCCCATCGCTTCGGACAAGGCTGTGGGAATCGAACCCACAACTGAAGTGCGACTGGCCTTTATCGCCTACCACTGACCTACAGGAAGTCCCTGTTTAGTAGAAACTAGTTTTATTATATTAAGCAGTATGATATATGAAGTATTAGTCCATTTTAGGAACAATATATGATTAATCTCACTATAGGTCGACTTATGTATATAATTTTTGATAACCTTTTGTTTGAGACAGATGGAATGACCCGTCATTCTATCACATGATCTGCTAACACTTCACGAATAACAAATTCATCTTCATTTATTTAAGAGATGAAGTGGAAATTGTTCAAGGCACGAACAACAGTGAGATTGTACCAAAATAAAGTAAGTATTTATTCTAATTCAAATTTTCAACTTTAGGGAAATGATCTTGAAAACCAAAAATGTTGTCCTAGTGATCTTATACCTGATGAATCAGTTGGTACCTTATATCATCACAAATCTATGGATTTGTGATTACTGGCTTTTCCATAGCCATGTTCTCTACCACTCTCCATCAGAACATGATGGTTAGATTTCTCTTCCATATCCATATTTTTACCTATGTGGAAACCCAACGATTAGTTTATTTGGGTAATCGTTACATTTCATACTTTAGTTTTTAAAGCCAAGTTTTTGTATTCCTTTTACGATGTGGGATTCTATTAAAGAATCTTTCGAATAGTAAACCATTTATAACCCCGACGAATTTCGAGGGCGAAATTCATTTTAAGGGGGGTAGAATGTAACAGCCCGAGATTTTATGAAAAATATTCTTTTTAATTTTATTAATGTCTTGTGTTGTACGCTACACCAAAAGGAGCTTGCACAACACGCATCCTTGTCTTGCCTTGCATTACACGCAATCGCGACCTTCCTCGATAGCGTGTGTAATACGCAATACCGAGTTTCACTAAACAACGATGTGCTATTAAAATATTATTAAAACTAGCCGTTATGAATAGTAATAACCACTTTTTAAAATTCTGTAAATCTTATTTTTCAAAATGAACCTCATTCTTGGATTCGGAGTATCGAATTTAGCCTAAGGTGAAATTTTGGTACTTTTCGGATAACTTTCATATTCTGATGAATAGTGAAAATTACTAAATTATAATTAAAAACAACTTTTTTAATCGAAATAATTAATAGAAATAAATTATTAATTTGAGTGGTTTTAAATTATATTTAGAATATATTTTTACAATTTAATACAATGTTGGTCATTGGTTGTAATTTCACATTTAAACCAGACATAATCAAGTGTCAATCTTTTGATATATATTGTTTCCTAAAAACACGCTATTTATTTTAACAGCAGGATTTAATTATAAAATTAATTAATGCAACTTCTATGTTATGAATTTGGTAAAATAGATTTCATTTTTGAATTCGGAATATGAAATATAGCTTACGATGAAATTTTGGCATTGTTCTGAAAAACATCAATTTTTGATGAATAGTGAAACTACTAAGTGGTAGTTAAAAAAAACTGAATTTTTCATAAAACTTAATTTTGCCGCTTCTGTGAATGGAATTTCGAAAATCCGAGAGACACGGTTAATATCAATGACTAAAATGTGGTTCAATGAGATGAAAATAATTTTTTGTTGAATAGTAACTTTTTACTTTTTTTACCACGGTTAATAGTAAATAGGGTAACTAAGGGTAAATATGATATTACTATTACCCTAACACATGTTTTAATTCTATTGGACAAGTTTAATTCGACCAAAAACAAACCTAGGAATAAAATATGACCATTTAGGCCCACTTGGATTAGATTAGGACATTTATTATTAATTTATTTAAAGAAAGGTTAAAATAGTTAAAATCAAGGTTTAATAAGTAAATCATTTTTAATATGGGGTTATACATAAGATAAATTCGATTACAAATATTCATTAGAAAGCTAAAAAGATTTCCTACATGATGGTATTTTATTTGTAATTTTTAGACATAAAATTATTTAATTTATTTATGACACAACGATGATGCAGTAATTATCTTATTAATGAAATATTGACATAATTGATGTTATAAACACCAAAATAAATGTAATTTGAGATTTTTTATGAATTCCACTAATTTTCTAGGTTACTATGATATATTAATGTTGATTTAATCAACTTGGTTCGAACATTTAATTCTGTTACGACTTTCACAAAAATCATATATCAAATAGTGTCAAAATTGACACAAAATAGTTTTTAAATCAAATATTATATTATTAATTGTTATTGTATTCCTAAAAATCTAAGGTTCGGCCAAATGACTTAGATAAGGATACATATATTAATAATAAACAATTTGGGGTTCGTTTGGCATGTTATAGTAAGTTTATTAACCATATAGTGAAAGAAAACAAAAAGACATGGTAAAAGTTAAATTATTTACCTTAGAGTTAAATCTAATTGATAAGGTTAAAATAATATCCTAAACTTGTCTAAATTCTATTGGTTGATAGGATTTCGACCCATCCCCACTTTAGCTTCGAAATAAGACCCTTTGGAACCATTATAAACCGATTTTGACTTTAATATAAAATAATATTTTGAGATATTCCTAAGGTGCCCCTCTCCTCCCTTATAAAAGGACACCTCCTCCCCCTCCTCCTCACACCAATTTGAGCACTCAAGCTCGGCCAAACCCTGTCAAAATATCTTCTCCACTTCCCTAGAAACATCCTAGAGGTTCTGGTCTTCCTCAAAGACCAATTTTAGTGCCCTAAGAGGAGGTCTCAAAGAGGCGCTTCGAAGAAGAGGTAATTACCGTTACCAATTCTTTAATCTTTATTTCTTCTTCCACTTCTTCTTCTTAGGTTGTTTCATTATGAAGTAATAACATCAGTATCACTCATATACGGATATGTTATTATAAGTATGAAACAACCCTATTTCACCATCTATCCATCCTACGGAAAAAGAAATCACCGCGCGTGCGTACGTACGGAATACCGTCTCCACGCCGTGGTGTAATCTATTTTCCACCACCACCTTACATGGATGGGTATAATGGTGTAAAGAATAACTATACATAGTTATTACAACATCATATTTATTCTGATATATTGTATAATCCACTCCAATTCAATTCAATATTTATAGAAATGATATCATCGCTCGTGCGTACGTACGGACTACCGTCTCCACGACGCAATGAGATTCATTCTCCATGATAACCATTTAAGAATGATTATAATGTATATATAAGAAATAATAATGAAATATATGACATTATAAAGCTACTGGATTTATGTATATATATACATATGTATGTCATCTACTTACTTCCATTTCAAGACAACAAGGAAAGGAAAACAACGTTCATGCGTACGTACGGACTACCGTCTCCATGAACGGTGTTTTTCATTTTATTTATCTACCTATTATATATATATATATACTGAATATATATGATATATAAATCATATTTTATATTCTGGAAGTATGTAAATCATGATATAAGTAATAATGATGTCAAGAACAACAAGTCAAAACACCTACGATAAATGAAACGATTTTACCCAAAACGCTTCTTTAACATGGAATTTACAAAAGAACGGGTAATATAATGTCATAAGTGAACCATATATGATATCATAACAATGAATATGATTCTGTAATAAGTCAACAACATGATTTAAATCATTATACAGGAGGTTCAGACACTTACAAAGCAAGTCGGACCTAAGGTAAGGGAAATATCACAATCTCATTTTTATCCGAGATTGTTTATTCGTAAGTATTTACTGGGGTGTATTTTATCATCCACATCCATGTTTCATAAATATGTAATATTATTTCCATCCAACTAAAATTGTATAAATCCAATTTTACCCTTCGGTGAGTTTTTAGTAAAGAATATGAAACGAATCTTTTGTCGTTTTTTCGTACGAGGTACTTTTTTGACTTTTCCGACAAAAGTACGAAGAATGTTTTTTTTAACTTATACGACATGAATGGATTTAAAAACATTATTTCCAAGAAGCTTCCTTTAAAAGTTTTCAAGTTTATTTTTAATCAAATTATTTTATTTTAAAGTTGTATGACATGTTATGAAAGGAAAAATGTTTTTGAAGAAGAAAGGATATTTTCCTCAAGAATGGATTTCAAGTATTTTATCAAAATTATTTTCCCTCTAAGATAATAAAAGGGTTCTGTTTTTATCCCTATTATTACATGGATTTGATTATGTTGTGATGGGAATATTTTTATGAACTCCTTTATCTTATATGAATTGATTTATGATGTCATGATGTTTCAAGAATCCCATTTTTGTTACATGTGTTATGGGATGATGTATGTTTTATGATTATGTGGCACACATAAGAAAGGATTCATTATAAGATGGGTGGGACCTATATCACCCTCCAATGCATTGGGTAAAGATTTTATATCTCATGAGATAGACATGGCTGAAATGGTAGGTTATACCGGTTCAGTGAAACAGGACTGAAACGAGGGTTACTCGATTCAGAAAGGGACTTTGTCCACTAAGATAGTCTTGGAAATGAGTCTTGACTAACAAGAAATGATTCTCTATGATTATGTGTGCATGCCACAAAGTTTCAAGTTTCATGTTATGATTATGATGATCTCATTTTCACTTCTATGATTTGTTCCATGTTAAGATATTATGAACTCTTTTGCAGGTTATGATTTTCAAAAAGATATGATATGATTTTTATTTCTTTTGTTTACCCTTACTGAGCATTTGAGCTCACCCTTTTATGTTTTCTTTTCCCCAGGATATAAAGAAAGGTTTTAGGTAAAAAAAGGGAAGATCTTTATGGGAGTTATTGAAGATCTTTCACCACGATTAGAAGATTACGTTCCGAGTTTCCAAAGACACTAAACTATTACGATCCTTGTGTGTGTATTTTTGTTATGTGCTAAGTATTCCGCAAATGTAGTGTAATGTCCATGTACGATAAGCTTCGGGTCTCTACAAGATCTCATGTGAGATGAAGAGGTTTCCACCAAACCACTGTAGAAAAAATTACGATTGATGAAAATGATCCACCGTAGATGTCTAATGGTGGGTAAAATTGATCCACCATTAATGTGTACTGGTGGATAAAAATTATTCACCATTGAAGTATAACAGTTTCACCATTGTTGAAATCACCAGAGGTGGCTTCATACCAGTGAAGTAGGATGATTTTAGGTGAGTAGTGGGAGATCTTGAAGTAGATTGAATCATGCAAGAAAGTGGGGTCCAGTGATTTTCTAGCGAAGAAACCACAGGTGATAGGAGGTTTAGGATGGGAAAAATTCAAAAAAAGAGTCGTACAAGAGTTCAAATGAAACACATGAGAAGTAAAAAATATAGTATGAATCAAGGGGATTCAATTTGGTGATTGAGATCATGTCCAAGTTTTTAACTTCTATAAATAGTGAAAACAAAACTAAGTCCCACATTAGTTTAGAAAAGTGGAGGATGAATGATATATAAAAAAGAGGTGTTCATCCTCGGATTGATCTAGCAACTAGGGGCCATCACTAGTTACAATTTACACACACATGGGTCTATGGCCTAGTGGGAGACCTATCCCAACCTATGCTCAATCCATGGGCCTTATACATGGGCTCACACACTATGAGTGTGAACTATACACACCAATCTCTCCAGTCTCCTTTTGGGTTGCTAGCAGTGGGACATCCCACAGGGTTGACTTAATGGGACCCCTAAGTTGCTGAGGGTAAGCCTAAGTGGCTCAAAAAAATGGATGAATTTTTTAAATCAATAAAAAAATACTATTCTTAAGTAAATAAAAATAGAAGAAACATTAAGTATCATTATAACATTATAAAATTACACTATTAAAACATTAAAATCATTAAAATAATTACATAAAAATTATTATAACTTATAATAAAAAAATATTAATTAATTAAAACACATGAGAATTTTATATACTTGATAATTTAAAAAACATGATAATTTAATAAAATGTTAATTTAGAGTAATTTATAAAAACATATAATCCTATTTAAAGTATTGGAAACACATTCAAATACTAAAAATTGTATATTAATAGATATATTAAAACCATATAAGGTAGAATCTGATAGAAATCAAAGGGGAATGAGGTGATTTAGAGAGGGAGATCTCATTGGTGACTCTGATTGGTACCACCCACTGCTACAAATCAGGTTTTATCTATTGTTAGGATTTATCAGAGCTATCTAAAAGCACTAATAAAGGGGATGCTTTATCAGTACTAAAAAAAGTAATTATAAAGGGTTCCTTTAATCAGTCTTATAAAAAAGCACTGATAAAGGGGGTCCTTTATCAGTGATACTAAAAAGGAGCTAATATAAGGGTATCTTTATCAGTTCTAATAAAAAAGTTCTGAAAAGGGGGGTGGAGTCCTTTATCAAGGCTAATAAAAAAATCACTGATAAAGGGGACCCTTTATCAACATTAGTAAAAAAGTGCTGATAAACCCCCATCATATTAGTGCTTTTTTACTTGCGTTGAAAAATGCCCCCCCTTTATCTGCATTTTTTTCTAGTACTAATGAAGGGTACATTTCATAAAAAAATTATTTTACTAAAAATAATATTTTAATATCTTAATATATTTATATTCATATAAATATAAGATTTTTTAAAATGTGATTTTGATAAAGATAGATATGCATTTGCACTTAATATACAAAATATTTAGTTAAAATGGATTGTAAAATAAATAAATAATATTATAAATTAATAATTTTATTATTAATATTGAGTAATATTAATTTAATAATAATTGGATGACATAAAAATTAAATGAATTAATGAATGACCTATGATTTGTTGAAAACATGACTTTAACTTCAAACGAGCATGACATTTGATCTGGGTGTCTGTTTGGGATCTACCATAAATCAAATCAAACCTTATAAAGAGATATATACCTTGGTGACTTGGGGGAACCCAATCACTTTTTAGAAAAAAAAGACCCAAAAGTCCTAACAAATTTATTTTTTAGTTGGGATACCTTTTTTAAAAATTTGATAGTCTTTCAGCTTCGTTTTAGGGAGTCTTCTTTCCTGTTTTCAATGGGGACTGAATTTATTCCTAGGGATTAAATTCAAATAGATTTTATGGTTTGGAAATTTTATTATTTTTCATAATGTAGTTTTATTTATAATTAAATATATGCATATTATCTTATATTTACTTATAATAAATCAATTTTAAAAATACATATGTAAACATATTTACACGAAAATTTATTTTTAAATATATAAACTAAATGTTAATATATATTTATTATTCATTTTATTTTAAAAAAAATTATCCATTTTATTTACCATATAAATATTCTTTAATATGTTTATATATACCTATTCAAGTAATGTTTATATATAAATATGTGTGTGTCAATAAAAATATATATTTATATGTATATACTAATATAATTAAATGAATAATTATTATTTAAATATTTGTACATGTATGTGAGAAATATAAATGTATACTTGTGTGTGTTAATATGTGTGTGAGTATATTATGTATACATACATCATATATAAATTTATTTTTATAAATATTTCGTTATCATTACCCTTAAATATGGTATAGAAACATATTTTACAGTAAATATTTATAAATAGATTAAAAACAATTTATATGTAAATATACAATTATATGTGAATATATAAATATATAAATATATAAATACGTTTTTAAGCAATAATATCTATATATGAATATAAAATATATAGACATATTCTAAAAATTTATTTAAAAAAATATCTAACCATTTTTTACATTATAAAAGTATATGAATATATATATAATTATTCATATATATATATAATGTATATAAATATCTCTGTGTGTGTGTGTGTATTAATAAATGAATATATTTTTATATTATATCATAATACATGCAAATGAATAATAATATATAATTTAATTAAATAAATAAATGTATATACATATCATACACAAACATATATTTTATAGATGTATTTGAAAATAATCATATAAATATATGAATAAAAAATATATGTATGTAAATATATATAAATAAACAGAAATATCATTAAATAGACAAAAAATCATGGTGTTGTAGTAAAGGTGTTCAAGTTCTAAATGATAGGTGGATAGATCAAATCTAGGCACGCACGGTGGGTCAACAATATACTAGAATTCCTTGAAGCACTGAAAAAATCCCAATTCAAGTGCTGATAAAGGGCTGCTTAGTGACTGGGTAAAAAGTGCTAAATATTATAGGGGAAAGTGCTAATAAATGGTCTTGGGAGGGGGGAGCGCTGACAAATGGGTGGGAGATATCTTGACACAAAAATAAAAATTTTCATCACTTATGGGTGCTTAAAAATAATCATTGATAAAGGAACCATTTATCAACACTCAAAAAAGTGATAATAAAGGATTCCTTTATTAGCGCTAAAAAAGTTTTGATAGAGACCGCCTTTATTAATACTTTTTTAACATTATTAAATGGCTCCTTTATCAGTGATTTTTACAAGCATTGATAAAGCCTGACCTGTAATATCGCTCTCGTTATCCGTTCTTCTTTAGTACTAATAAATCCCTTTTTAGAACTATTAAAGAGAATATTTTTAGTAGTGGCCATATGCAGCATGTTCTAGTGGGGAGCTTGTGGTTTTTGAGTTCTTATGATATATCATTCAGTTATAAAGATTCTTGGATGGTTATTATATAGGTGAGGCTGAAAATGGTAAGGGGAATGTTCTAGATTAAAGTTTCCCCTTGTTTTTTAATTATTGCTAGTTTTTTCATGTACACTTGATAGTGGGTCATTCCTATGGGGTGGTCTATCCTTGTTATTTTTCATTAATTTGTTTCTATTTTTTCCATCTCTCTCTTTTACTGATAATAATAAAGGGGTGTTGGTGGTGTTTTTTCTATAAAGTAGGTCTAAATGGGTTTGAACCATATAAATTCCTACATTCTATATTTGATAACTTTTTTGTATTATTTTTTATTTAGCTTGTTTAATGTTGTTGTTCCCATCACATTTCTTTTATTTTTTTATTTTTTTATTTTGTGAAGTTCGTTATTTTTCCTCAAATCCTATTTGTTTTATTATTGTGGGATGTGTTGTGGGACACTGCCTCCCACCCCGAAATAGTGTTCCTTTAAGGATTCCCTCACACTAACAAGTGGTATCAGAGCGTGTTTCATCAAGTATAAAGTTATATTCTCCTATATTAGAGGTTGATATGATTGATGAATATAATGATTATAATTTTTCATAGTTATAATGTATATTGTTCTTATCCATAATTGACTTGATGATGCTTTGGCAGGAGATAAGAGGAATATCACCACTTTCTATTCCACATGAAATACCTTGACTTATTTTTAGGATATTAACCCTAATATTTTAAATAAATACCATTCCATATTGTTGTTGACCCTAGGGGATAAGTTTTTCAAGTAGTTGTCCATGAAACTTATTTCAGTGCAATCTGGTTGAATCTTGAGAATCTATACATGACTAGGTCTCTTTTAAGAAGGTTATAAAATAAAATGAATATTTATAATTTCAAAATGGTCCTTGGAAATTCTGTGTGGGATCATTTAGATAGTTTTAATAAGATTAATCCAAACCTATCCTAAATAAATTCAAATATTGTTTAGGAGGATCAATCCTATTTATTGTTAAATTCCATGGATTAATCATTCAATCTAGTTAGAGAATCTATGATGTATGACATGTATGACAACACTTTTGAGGATATAAAATCAGCTATCTTGTCTAGGGATCTTTAAATTCATGGTTTGAAGGTAGAGGGAAGTAGTGTGAGGTTTATGCTCGAGTTTCTTAGTATGAAGGGTCTACTTTATAGTAAAATAAAATAAAAGAAATATGGTTGTCAGTTTAAGAAGTGTAAGTGATATAATTGTGAAAAAGTAAGACACATTAAGAGATAATACATTGAGGATCTACCTATGGATATTATAACCTAGAACAATGTGGTATACCATATTATTGATGGTTTGATGGACTCTATGTTTTTTTAGTATGCCACAGTATAGAGTAGGTGTTACTATAGGTTTTCTTTCTTATTAGTTCTTAGGACTAGATCTTCTTATAATTTTAAGGGGGATGTTTTTTGGAAGAGACGGAGTCATTATAAATGATTTCTTGAGAAGTTTCGGATTAGGTAGTGACTTATCACATTTTCATATTTCTGTTATGATGTTGTTTTCTACTTCTTTTACTTCTTACATTTAAAATTATTCCAATTTTGAGCGGGTTTATACTTAGCAATTCCATTTTCCATGATTTTTTTTGAGGAATTAGGTACTACTCTAGTTTATTTAGGTGTCTTAATGGTATAATAGAGATGAACAAGACCTTTGATGGAATGTGTACAACTAGTTGTAGGTATGTGATATGTAAGCTTGGGTAAGTGAATCCATATGTTTTGGTTAATATTGTTTCAGATATTTTTTTATTTTTATATACATGTTTTAGTAGTTATTAGTTGTACATGTGTTGTTATGGGTTGAAATGTTCCACTATGGTACATGATAGGTATATTATCATACTTGGATGATCAGATTTGAGCATAAGGGATTTTTTTAGTGAAGGCAATCTGAACCAACTGATATGTTATGATCGTATAGGCCTGCATGGACCCCAACCATGTGTTTTTCATATTTTATTTTATAAGGTGTATATTTGTTAAATTTGGAAGGTTTTTTTGTTAAAAAATAATTTCTATTTTTTTTTATTTTTTTATTCAATGAATAATAACCAATTAAAATTTTACCTTTTATTTTAGTTTTATTTTTTTTAGATTTGGTTTGGAAGTTTTTTGACATGATTTGGTTACCATTATGTTGGTTTTATTTTACACTTACATGAGGTAATTTTAACATTGAATAAGTAGGTTTTTACCATTATGTGAGATGAAGAATTATATTTTTACCTTTATGCTATGACCACAATGTCCTTACATGTCTATAGTTTTAGTTGAGGGACCCTTACATTGTTGTTGTCAACCCTTACATGGTGGTCAACTGAGCATTACGTATCCCCAGTTTACCCTTGAAAAATGGGTGAGGAACATTACATAGTACACTAAGTGACCATTATATAGAGAAGCATTTGAAGACCCTTATATAGTGGCATCCATTTAGTATTTATTACAATGACTTATCCCTGTAGATCCTTGACCGACCATGTGTCTTGAGGCCATTGGATTTTGTTCTTGGGATGTGTTTATTGGATTATAAATGTATGTGGTCCCTAGCAGTGTCTTAATAGATTTATCAAAAGCTCATAGAGAATATCCCAAGATAAATCAAAGAGGAAGTAGATGACCTAGATAAGGAGAGATTTTCAGTGGCTCTGATTGGAAATTCTATACACAACTATTTCTGAGAGGGATTTTCTAGTGTAGATTTCCTGGATTTAAATTTATTATTCGGAATCAAATAACAATAATGATTCTTGTAGGGTTCTTCTACAGGTGAGCCTAACCTAGTTAATGGGTTTTGGGAATGATTTATTTTTTTAATGATTGATGTTTTCCCTAGTTCTTCCATTATTGATTGTTTGTTTCTATGCATGTGAGAGTGGGTTGTTCCTCTAGCATAGTTTATTCTTGATATTTTTATTCTTTAGTTTTTTGTTATTTTCTTTGATGGTTAAATTTTATTAATAATAATAAATTTGTGTTGGTGGTGTAATTTACAGGGAGTAAGTAGGACTAATGGGTTCTGAACCACGTAAATTCTCACATTCTTTTTTCCTATATCTTTTGATTATTCTCAGTATAGTTTATTGCATCCTTATGTTCACATCACATTTCTTTTATTTATTATATTTTTTTAGGAAGGTATTTATTTTTCTTCAAATCCTTTTTATTATTGTGGGATGGGTTGTGTGACATTACCTCCCACCCTGGAGTAGCATGCCACTAAGTTTTCCAACCCACTAACCCTAAAATTAATAGCTAGTAATAAATATTTCTCCTAAGAATTTAATTTCCAATGAAAACATAAAAAACAAAAATTAAAATTTTCAATAGAAATTCACAAAGAAAAATTTCAATAATTTATCAAAATTTATACTTATATAAATACTGTATAAAATATCAGTATAAATTTATATTGAAAATTTCCAATGAAATTGAGATTCGAAAATTTCCATGAAAATTTTATGTGGTGATTTACAATCAAAATTTATAATGTATATTTACTATACAGTGTGAACAAAGAAAATTTTCACTAAACATTACATAGATGCAAACACTAATATAATCATTCACTAAAAAATATCATTGAAAATTTATATTGAAAATTTATATTGTAAATTTTTAGTGCTTATATACATATATGAAATAAATATTAAAATAAATTAATATTTCATCAAAAATTTGTGGTGAAAATTCACACTTGAAATTCCATGTTAAAGTTTCTAGTGAAGTTTTTATTGGATATATACATACATACTATGTGTATATTTATAAATATAAGTAAAAAATTTAATATTCATGAAGATACAAATTTGTTTGTGGATGGTATTTGTTGTCAACTAATTTTCATTAGTTTTCAGTGGTGATCAATGAGATAAGACATCTCATTGTGGTCAATATGATAATGTAGCTCCAAAGTTAATGGATCATCGATAAAATATTAAAGTATAGATATTCCAATAAAAATGTGAATGGTATGAAGAATTTGAGTTTTAAGGTGATTTCTGGAGAGTTTTTATGGATTAATATGATGACATTAAATGCCATGGTTGAATAATTCTCATAGTAAAATTGGACAATGATAAAGGTGATTGGTCAAAGGTTAAATATCATGACAGATGGGGTTCATGATGAAAGAAATCTAGTCGTTCTGGAACGAATTATATTTTGGTAGAATATGGTTGAATATTTAATGATGAGTCAAATTTTGTTTTTTTACAATTCCAGATGACCACGAATCGGTATGGTTGGATTTGTGGAAGAATATTTTTAAGGTGTCATAATTTTGCAGTGTTTTTTAAATTTTTTGGTCTTAAAAATAGAAGTTTGTATTATATAAAAAGAAGGGTTTTCTATAAAAGAGTTCACTCAATGTAGTTCATGGATCGAGAAGCATAGTTCATAGACTAAAAAAGAGGTATGCAGAATCAAAAAGGAAAATTGGCAAAGGAATACATTCTCAAGGTTGCGCTCTGCGGACCGCAAAGCGCAATATGTGGACCACGTAAGAAAAAATAGTTTATGGGAGACTCGTAGTTCATGAGAGGATCATTGTTTGTGGGAGATGTTTCATTTGTACAATGAGGTGGTGATTTTGGGATCCATAAATGGTTTCTATTATAGAAGGCAATGGCTGCCGCAAATATTTAGGCACTATGTGGACCGCATAACAGTTCGTACTGAAGGATGTACTGCATTTATGTTTCAAGTAATTAATATTTGTGCGATTTTTGGATCTCATTTTACTATATAAATACCCTTAATCAGATCATTGGTTAGAGTGAATTTTATTAGGAGAGTTTATTGTGGCTAGAAGAATTCAGGTATGTCTAAAAGAGTTCATGAGGGAGAACTCCGAGAAGGATAAGAGTTCTAATGGGATAATTAAGCAAAGGTAAGTAGTTCTTGGAGGAAATATTCTATGAACTAGGGATATTTCTACAATAGGAGGTTTTTAGGGATTTATTTCCCCAATGGAAAAGGTACAACGTATCATATGGGGTTTGTGTAAGAATCAGTTGTTTGTGAAGCAAGGGTGATCCACATGAGAAGAAGGTTTTCTGTAGGGAACTCGCGCCATGTGGTACAACGCGGTCTGCAGAGGACACAAAATAGTTCACGATGGGTACAATGAAGTTTTTGAAAGGACTAAAATTGTAATTGAATGCAATTTATAAAAACTAAAATTATATAGAAAAGTGGGATTTTAATATTCAGATTAGAAGTGGTTCAAAATTGTCTCAGTGGTATTCTAAGAGAAGTTATATTTTCATATTGAGCAATAAGACGTGGAAATTAGACTGGGGTATCGGGTTGAGTATCATTATGAATTCTTAGAAGTTCTTAACTTCTCTTGGGTAAGAAAGTGTAGATCTAGTGAAGAATAAAGTGGATAGTGTTCATGTGTTCATGCATATTTGAATTATTGATAAATTGTAAAAGGGTGAAAAAGAATAAACTAAACACATAAAAATATATTGAAAAATAGTTGTGTTAATGTTTATTTGTAGCACATGCAACATTATTTATGCATGAAGTGATTTCAAATACATCAATATTATAATTAAAGAGGAGAACGTTTTAAAAGTGTGCAGAATTTTGGTGTAATACAGTTGCATAAAATATTTACTATGCCAAGGAAGAAGAGAAATAAACTAATACACTCATGTATTGATATTGAGTGTATAATAAAGAGGATAATACATTTATTCACAATTGAAAATTATTGTGTGCCTGAGAATAATAGAGTGTGACCACTTAAATATTGATTATTATTCAGGGCAAATTAATTGGGTGGTGTTAATCTAAGATTATCTTCATTGGTTTAATAATCAAAAAGGAATTTTGTGATTCTAGAAAGAAGAGGAAGAAGAGATCACAATGCATTTGGTTTTTCAATAAAGAATAATGCGAGAAGAAGATGAAAATATTTGCTGACCAAATTGTTATTAGTTGATTATAATTTGGGTGAGAGAAAATTTTGTGTTTATCAATCCAAAATTCATTCATATTTTTGTGAATGATAGAAGAAGAAGATTGTGTAGCTTATAGTTTACTATAGGGAAGAGGTAAGAAGAGTTACTTTTATGCTACTAAGAAAGTAACAGGTTAAGAGTGAAAGATCAAAGATGCATTGTGGAATCCAACAATTCTCAATAGGCAGATGAATTTAGTAGTGTTACATACCTTTAACAAATAGTAGACTATCTTTAGAGCTAGTATAATGATCCATCCAAGTGTTGTAAAACACTCATTGTTGGATTTTTTATATAGTACTACTTGAACATACTATTGGGCCATTTACATAGGGATACAAGAACGAAATATTGGATAGTTTATATAGTTCTACACACGTGTAAGGGTATATATTACTAATTATATTCCACACAAAAGAATTGTTTTCTAGTGGATTGAGCGGTATTAGATTGTTTCCAAACTATACCAAGGAGTTGCTACTCATACAATGTAGTGAACCTTGTAAAAATATTATGTGTTATCTTTACTTCTTTCATATACATTCATGCGACAAAGACAAGAGAATTAAAGAATCAATATCCTAACAGATTTAAGAGATATTAGGATAAAAAGTTTAAATTAGATTAAAATGTCCCCAACACCGATTCACCCCCTCTTAGTGTTATGTATATCCCAAACTTGTACTTTCACTTCCAATACACATTTACACAAAATTTTGAGTATATCGCAGTGAAAGTTTTTAGTTATAATTCGAAATTTATATTTTCCCCATGAAAATTTCATTGAAAATTTATATTGTAAATTTACCTTGAAAATTCATAGTGAAAATTTTTACGAGGAAGTTCAAGTGAAATATTGTTGTGTATATTTGAATGAATATACACACACATACATACACACATATATGTAAAAATATAATAACATAATGTAATTTTTTAGAGCATTTTTATACTATAATTTGTATGTGCATACATACATAGATTCATGTAAAATAGCACTAGAATTTTTCATTAGAATATTTTTTGTTTCTATTGAAATTTGACATGGAAATTTTTTCATCGGAATTTTTGAAATTCACATTGGAAATTTATGTCATATATTTACAATCAAAAGAGTTATAAAATTTCCTAACATGCATTTATTTCTATATATGTATATGCATGCATACATTCATAAATTCTAAATTTTCATTGAAATTTTGTATTTATCAGTAGAAATGTGAACTCAAAATTTGTAGTGGAATTTAAATTGAAAATTTTTACTGGAAATTTAAATATAATAATTCTAAAATAAATTTATTATCATATTTTTAGTGCAATTGTTTTGATATATAAATAAATTTTTTAAATGTTCATTGAAAATATGAAATAAAAATTTCTACTAGAAATTTTCAGTACAAATTTAAATAATAAATTTAATGTTCAAATTTTTTATTAAATTATAATAAAAATATATTAATAAATAAAATAAAAACTATAAATTTCTACTGGAAATTTTCATTGAAAAGTTTCACTAGAAACCTTTAGTGGAAATTTTAATTAGAAAATTCTATTTCAAGTTTCCATTTTAAAATTTCAATGCATAATTTCACTTAATTTTTATTATAATTTTTTTGGAAAATATTCTACCAAAATTTTAAAATGAATCCATGTTTAAATTTATAATACAATTATATTAATACATAAATAAATAGTGTAATTATTCTCTTAAAATGTTAAATTTGAGATGAAAATTTCCATTATAAATTTCAAGTATAATTTTATATAATAAATTCGAAATGAAAATTTTGACATGAAATTAAAATCAAAATATATTAATACATAGTAAAAAAATAAAAATTTACATTGGAAATTTTCTCCAAAAATTTTGAGTAAAATTTTTAACAAGAAAATCATATTTCAAATTTCTAATTAAATTTACAGTACAAATTTTAACATAATTTTTATTATATTTGTACTGGAAATTTTATTTCCAAAATTTTAAAATAAATACACATTTAAACTTTTAGTATAAATATATCAATACATAAATAAATTGAGTAATTTTGAAATGAAATTTTACAATGAAAATTTTTATTAGAAATTTTCTTGTAATCGAACAAAGACTTTAGATTTTTTATTTTTTATTTTTGGATATTCCCAGTTTAAACTTGGTTGAGAGGGAACCATTACATGAACTGAAATCCCCATAACAAAATTCTATTACATAGACCTTATGGTTAGTGGAAAAATGTTCTAATACCTGACCTGTAGGCCTAATGTCCAAGGCACCATACTAAAACACTCCCTTACTTGTCACCTACATCTGTCACTCTAACTTATAGTTTGGACCTCATGTTCATGGTTATCAATTCTGCCTCCCCTATTTGAGGTCTTAAACTGGTGCATGCTAGTGGATCCATGAATGAACCTCCATGTCTAACTGATCATCATGTCCTACCTTTTCATTTTATACTCTCCACCAGTTAGGTACTACTGCAGCATAAAGTCCTTGGCTACTACATGGACTAGAGTCCCTGTGGCCTGAAGACCTTTGAGGCCTAAAGTCCCTATAGATCAAAGGCCCATTCCAATGGCCCTAAATCCCATTCATGATGAATCATACTATTATCTTAATACCCCCTATAGAATACCAGCAACAATCCTTGCAATGCGGTAGTTCTACAATACTTCTATAATGCTTGTAAGAATTCACTCCAATCTAAATTTAAACCCATTATGATGTAGTATTATGGGTAGTCCTTTCCTATATGGGTAAAAAAAATTACAGTTAAAACTTCTACTTAAAATTAAAATACATATATATTAATACATAAATTTAAAGTTTATATTTTCACTGAAAAATTTCATTGAAAATTTTCAGGAAAAACTTTTAGTGCGAATTTCCATGGGAAAATTATAGTTCAAATTTTTTGTTAAATTGGCAATGAATGTTTCCAATGTATATTGTCCTAATATAAATATATAATGTAATTTTATGGGAATTTATAGTGAATAATTTCACTGTTTACATACATATATGCATTCATGAATATATATGTATATATATACACTATTATAAATATATTGTAATTTTATAGTATAAATTCTACACTGGAGAAAATTTTCTATGCATATATACATGCATTAATACATACATATAATGTTTTTTATTTATCTTTGTATTATGTTTTTTAAATAATATATATTGACATATATATATATATATATTTAATGTAAATATTGATAATTATAATTTTTAAATCATTATAAATATATAATATAAAATTTGTCTTATATTGATAATAAATATTATGTGGTGATTAAAAAAATAAACACCATAACTTTGTGGAGCGAATAAATAATGTGTGTATATATATAATAATATATTTATTATCTCTTATTTTTTGAATGGTTATATTAATAAATATTTTTTTTGAAACAATTATCAAAAATCAAATGCCTATTTTTTTTAAAAAAATTTGATGTTATTTATTTTATTTTAAATCAATAAAAATATTTATAAATATTAATATACAAAAACATCAATATTATTATAGCTATTATTATACATATAATGAATATATAGTATGTTATTGGGGATAAAAAGAGAATAAATGTGTACAAAATGTATTATTTTAAAAAGGTCTCTTAATTCAAACAATTGAAATCAGTTGTCACGTATTTATCCTTTATCTGTAGAGCTATCTTTGATATGAATAAGGGAGTCATGTTATAACTCCAACTTGAGAGGTCATATTTCTCATGTTTTACATACTTAAAATGCATTTTCTAAATGATACTATTTTGGAACTTCACATATACTTATTTGATATGCCATAAACTAAACATGATGGAATGTTTACTTCAAAGAAATAAATTTAAAAGAATATCCTCTATAGATTTTGGGGATGTTAATGAGCCTTACGTTCGTGGGGTAAGCTCACCGATCTGTATTTAAGAGGTTGTATGAACTAGAGAAAATAACTTATAATTTGAATCATCTTAAATGGTGCGGGGAAAAATTCCACATTCTTATGTTCGCCAAATTTAATACATGCAGGCTAGACCACATGACAAGAATAATTTTTTCCAATTTTATTATAATATTACGTCAATTTTATGTAACTTGTTTTGTGATAAAAACATAATCTTTTTAAATATGTGATCAATTTGTGTGTGTGTGTGTGCATGTGCATGTATAATTAATGCTATTAGTTTAATATTTAATATTTTTTAATAATAGATCTTTTTTTCCTTTTTAAATTATTGTAAATCCGAATTAAAATTTCTTGTTAGATCACATAACAATTTTCTTAAAATGTAGATTATTCCAAACACAATTTTCTAGGATCTCATTCAAATGACCATTTTTTAGACCCAGATCGAGTTGGTCTGGCCTACTCCACCTCAGTCTAGCCTATTATGAGCTCCAAACTAGATTGATTATTTCAAGAATAACTCTCCATATTATTATAAATAGGGGTGTATAACCATCTCGACTTGAACCAATATAGATCATGTCAAGCCATTTTTAATCATGTTTATCCATGTCGGACCAGATCAGGTTAATGATTACAACAAGACATGTGTACACAAAATTTAAGGTGTCTGATCTTGTAATTACATTCAAATCCATTTTTAGTGGTAATACCAGGACATTTATAGTTGATATGTATCTTAAGATATAAGTGAATAAAGATACTACCCTAATAACATGATTTAAGGTCTTCAACATTAAACCTTCGTATGATGGATTTTATCTTCGTGTTATTAGATAAAATAACTTTAGATTTGTTAAATTAAACCTAGAGAAGACTAGAACTCCAAACAAAAGACAATGGTTTTATGGTTTCACTTTTAATCTAAAACATAATCCAAAGCTTGTATAATTCACTCTTATGCATAAATATCACTAGTAAATTGATTTTCACATATTTAAAATTTTGGTGTTGTTCAACACAAACACCACAAAATCACTTCCAATTTATCCATGTGAGGATCACTACCCATACACATCAATTAACTCATTACCTAGATGAAAATACAACCTGATACGATTAAAATAGAAGTATAACCAATACAAAGTGTAATATAGTGATGCATTATATCTCAATCTTCTATATTAAATAATGTCAACATATCATCCTAGAGAAATTATGATTAACAATGGTCCCACCAATATTTACCTCCTCACCACTTATTCCTCTTCTATCCATATAATTTTTTATAGAAGGTGCGAACATTCAAGGATCATTTCAAAAATAAATATAACCTTCTAGAACTATCACCTCATCAAACTCTCATAAAAAACTCCAATTAATGCTAAGCTAGGATTACAAGAAAACACACTCCTACAATAAAATCATGATCTCATTTCTTATATTTAATTAACTAAGATATTCCCTTCATAACTATTTATATAACATGTGTCCCACAATCAAACTACAAGATCATATCCCCCAACCTCCCTTTCATAATAAAAATTATTCTACATTTTATCAATAATCTCAACTTTATAAAAATTATCTAACATCCCTTTAAGATCTTAATATCACCCTTTTAAAAGGTTCATAAAAATTAAAGAAACCATTCCCAATCAAGAGGAGAAGAAAGAGCATCTTTATAAATATTAGGTTATACCTCTATTTTTTAGGATAAAAAATTATTAATTGAAAATGAAATTATTATTTGTATCCATTTTATAGAACAAGACATACCCATGTCATAAGATATGGTAGCATTCTATAAGGAAAAACATCTTTAAGATATAGGAAATAATTCTTTTTCCGACGCTTTCACCGGGGTGCGCGCATCGTGTCTCATGGTGGACACACAACTATTTTGTTGCCCCACATTCTCGCTTTCCAAAGGTTGGTGGAATCCACACCTTATTCAAGGATGTATGCTCCTTGATCGAAACAGGATGATGGGATGTCGGTTCTTCCTTCCGTGGATTCCTCCTCAGAACTCGTCACCTAGTCTGGGTCTCCCTCATAGACTTAAGACGTTGTTCTTGAAACTCTTACCGGTGCCATATCTTCATGGACACTAGTTAATTACATTGTTTCTTTCAGGACATTCCAAGGGGTCTAATCAGGGCAGCAACCATCGGTTAGAGGAGTAGTCATGTTTGGAATCAATGGCATGTCTGGACGCTGGGGGATTGGCATGTCTGTCTTTGGTCCCTTATTATAGGGACTCTCTAGGGCGCAGAAGCCCGAGGAATCCCACATCGAACGTGGGGAATCATATGCCATGGACATGTATCTGAGGTTTTCCTCAGCTTCCCATGATTAACATAGGGTATACCGAAAGTTTAACGTCCGACAGAGACAGATCAGGCTGATCAAAACACGGACTAGAGTGGATCAGATAGAGGAACTCCCTAGAGGGAACACCGATATTGGGGCCATCATGTGGGTGGCTTTCCGAATGCTGTTAGATGGAATGGGGAATAGGGTGGAATGATCCCACTTGTCTGTGGTGGCCCTGGTAAGAATCACGATGGATGATGGGTGGATGAGTGAAGGGAGAATTAAATAGGACCATCGCAAGAGCGATGATGATGTTGGGATTGAGCGTCGAAGAGACTTCCTACGTATCCCTATGGCAGAAAATCAAATTTAGTGTAGTTTGATGAACATAGTTCATCTTGACAATGGCTTACAACTGAATGGGGTGACAACGACTTAATGCTGGATGAAGTGACAAGGGGTTGCCGTTGAAAAAGGCTGACAACAACTTACCGCTAAATGAAGTGACAAGGGATTGCTGTTGAAAAAAGATAACAATGGTTTACTGATGGATGGAGTGACAATGTCTATCCACTAAAAAAGTATGACAATGGCTTACCACTGGATGGAGTTTCAACAAATTACGACTAAAAAAGGTCCAAATGGCTTACCGCTGGATGGGGTACAGTGGCTTACTTCTAGTTGGGGTCCAACGGCTTACCGCTGGATGGGGTTGGACTATTGTGAAGATGGTCGGGACAACCTGTGGATGGTGGGCATGAACCTTGGGGAGGCTTCCTACGTACCCTGCCTTAGAAAGGATCAATGACTACATAGTTCATCTGGGGTAGGAGTCTGTGAACCGACGTGAATAAGGACCTTGGTCCAGGTGGATGGTGGGCTTGAACCTGAGGGAGGTTTCCTACGCACCTTGTAATGGAAAAGATCAAAGTCTTCCTAGTTTGGATGTGTTACGTGAGAAACGGATTACCACTGACTTCTTAAACAATGACATACCATTGATTGGGTTCCACAGTTTAACATCCTGCATGACAGGGGAAAACTTGCGTGAAGGGGGTCGGAACGACTAATTGGTTGTGGGCTTGAACCTCGTGGAGGCTTCCTACGTAACTCACATTTTCATAGATAAAAACCCTCAAAGTTCAAGGGGGCATTTGGGGCTTACGCTCTGAGGAAATCCAAGGTGTTGGTGAACCAACATGAATGGGGTTGGAGTGACCAATGGGTGGTGGGCTTGAACCTCAGGGAGGATTCCTATGTACCTTTCCTTGGTAAGGATCAAATACCATGTAGTTCATGTTTGGGGGCTTCTTGCACCAATGTGAAGATGGTAAGGACCAATTGTTATCAGGCTTGAACCTCATGGAGGCTTCCTACATACCTTTCCATAGAAAATATCAAATTCCATGTAGTTCAGATATGGGTTTGGGAAAACCGGTGTGAAGGTTGACCTGGGGTCCAATGGTTGTTGGGCATGAACCTCGTTGAGGCTTCCTACGTACCCTGCCTTGGCAGGAATCAAATACATCGTAGTTTAGGTGGTGGAAATTGGGGCTTACACTCTAAGGCAGACCAAGTAAGATGTCATGGTCGGTGCTCACTCTATGCCCACGTGAGTCTTGCTTGGTGTGAGAAATAAGAGATAGTAGAGACCCGACGATCAGATCGCGAAAGGTGCTTCCTTTGGAAGTGGAGTGGGGCATACACGTGATCACATCCCATAGAGGAAACATGGGCTTATGTGTGGTTAGCATCCCGAAAAGGTTGGGACTTACTTTATAAGGAGGCCTGATGGTGAAAAAGACCAACGAGAGAGGTATTTGGCACTGATGGAAGGAGGGGTAGGGATGCGGCCTCTTGCAAGAAATGCTAGGGGCTTACACCAAGGTGGTTTCCCTTTCCCCATGAACAAAATCCACTGCGATAAAGAGGATATCATCCCTTGTGAGGGAAGATCTCATACTCGTGGAGACCAGTGGGCCTGGAGAATGTCCAAGGTGGGGGGACCCCACATGTGAGGCATGGGGTGGGGCCACAGTTTAATGCCATGTGTTGAGGATGATGGTACTTGGCAGTTTGAAATCCGGCATCTCGGACGAGGTGGGTGCACTGTACACCCTTAGGACTTACATAACCGGTACCCTCTACACCATCGTGAAGGGAAGGTACTGACAATGCCGTGGAGAGGGGGTGTCATGGAGCCAACCATTGGCGGGTCCACGTTAGTGAGTTTATTCGAAGAAGAAATAGCCGTTATCGTGCCTATGCGATGAAGCATGAGGCGAATCAATGCAACAGGCGATATCATCAAGGAGACTTTGATGTTACTTCATGCGAACCTAGGAGGTTACATGAGAAATGAGTATATGGAGAAGGTGCTTTGGGCATGGGAGGAGCCCAAAAATGATGCCCGGAAGAGGGGAATCATGGGCGTACAAGGTGGGAGGCTTGTGTGCAAAAGGGATTGTTGCATGAAAAAGGGTAGGTCTAGTGCACAATGGAGCGACATGCATGAAAAAGGTTGGGTGCGGTGCAGAAATGAATCGTGGGCATGCCAATGGGTCCGGTTCGGTGTGCAATTGAGCGCTAGGAGTGAAAAAGAGTGGGCCAGTGCGGAAAAGGAATTGCACGTGCGAAAATGGCTGGGCCGACGCAAAAAAGGAATTGCGAACTGAAGAATTGATTACCTGCAATTGGAAGGAATTGCTCGTGGGGGAAGGGGCTTGATGGGATTCAGACAAGGACCAAGCCTGAGTGGTTTCGTGTAAAGGCGAAACCCCTGGCGACATGACGCGAACAATTTATTACCTGAGAGCCATCTTTTTACGTGCACGAGAGAGGAATTTCACGTAGGGAAGATGGTTCAGATTCTTCAGCTCGGAAGACAAAGGGGTGGCCCTCTAATTATAGGCACTCAGGATGGAGGGTCCGTGTGAAAAACAATACAACGAAAAATATTGTGCGCCCGATGTTGGCAGTGTAGAGATCAGCCGTGTAGGGCGATGGAACAAAAAATTCCGTTCCCACAAAGAAAACTCCCATGAATCCCATATTTTTTCATGTGGGACATATTTTTTTGGCGAAACTCAGTATTTTTTTGCACCACCCCTTTGGGCCCCCCCCAGAATGGAATGTCGGTTCCAAATATGGATTCGCTTTATCATTCCCCAACCTTTTTCAGCCCTTGAGCATTTTTTCTGGCAACTACAGATGCCCCCCCATGGAATCAAATCAGTGAGGGGCCACAAAGGATGGATTTTGAGGGAAACCCTAAAATGCAGGACTTCCTAGGGCCTACGCGTGCTAAAAATCAGAGCGGCACGTAAAGTCGATGCGAGCTTGCAATCCTTTTTCACGCACATGAAAAAACCATCTTTGAGCCTATAAATTCTCCTTGGGTACACCCCTCCGTACGGATGTTCTCGCACGATTAGTCAAGAGCTCTTGCGCATGAAAAATTCCTCCATCCTGCACGAAAAATTCTTCAGTTGTGCGAAATCCACCAAGGTCATCCGTTTTACGTGTAAACCTGGTATTTTTTGCATCCAACTCTGATATTTTGTGTCGACCTCTGATTTTTCGTGCCATCTTCTGATTATTCATGCCGACCTCTTAAGACCTCACCAGAAGAAGATGGCCTCCAATCTGGATGACATTGAGGGAGAAGCTACGTTTGCTGCTTGAAGGGCTGAGATGGTCACCAACCAATATGTTTATGTCACCCAAAGGATCTTATCCAACAACCATACTCTATTCAACATGTTGACCCCAGCGTAGAAGGAGTATGCACTATCTTCCAACCTGCCGACCTGGGACTTTGGAATCTTGGAGGAGGTACATGTGCCAAGGTTTGAGGTCGACACACCACGGTCATGGGTGACCTGTGAGGATGACCTACCCCGATATAACATCACCTACAATAGCCATCCTTCTAGAGAAACTAGACACATGGACATTTACATCCTAAATCCAAGGACAAGGACCATCTCGGGGAGTGATCCTGTCACGAAGAGTTCTCCGAACCTATACGCAAACGCCTTCCGTCAGAGTGTTACTGACAAGACCAAAGGCTCACTGCAGGATTGGGATCTACGGTCTGGAGGAAATTTCACCAGTGAATGGGCCTGGGCGTATTGGGTTCGCTAGACATGCGACGAATTTGGGGCCGAACTGCGGCACATCAGTTTGTTCGAGGTGGTGTGGACGTCGCAGTTTCATTTTTATCGCTAGCATGATCTCAGGCCAGAGATGTTTTGTCGATGGTCCCCCAACACCAATACCTTCCATGTTCCTCATGGGGATGTTGGTATTAGCCTATGGGACATCCATTGCATCGGGGGTATCCCTTTCGATGGGCACCAAAATGACGAATTCCTCCCGACGAGGAACACCTGGGGAGACGGATCCTGAACCCCTATGCTAACATGGATCCTATTGGCGCTAGATAAAGAGAGGTCAGGGGCCAAAGATTTTTTGAAGGATATTGCTTACAAGATATGGTTCATCTTGTTCCTACAAAAAGATCTAGAAGTCAAGATGCTGGGACGAGGGAGACGGTGTCCGACCACGACACATAGGAGAAAAAGCAGATCGTACTAGAGGATCCTGGAGGTGGGGGACTATCATTCAGGGGGCTTTAACATAAACAAGAGTCTGGCCCGGATATCCAATACGTCGGATTCCTTGTAGCATTCTTGAGTGGGTGGCTCTTACTGGTGAGGGACGCGAGGATGAGAGTTCTTCCCGCAACCCTAGTGATGGTTGTCATCATGGCTGGTAATCAAAGATTCAATCTAGGAGTCCCCGTTTTGTCCCATATGTATGCCATTTTGGGACACATTTTGAGAGGAGGGTCACCAAGGAGGATCTGTGGTCCCTTCCAAATCTTTTATGGCTGGGTCATGGCCCATTGTGGCAGGTATACCTTCCCGAACGCCATTCATCTCCACGTAATGGCCTGCGACCGTCTTTTATGAACATCACTGGGGTCATACCATTGATGATCAATGAGGAAGGAGTAAGGATTACAATCAGTAATCATGCCAACTTCACTTTACGCCCATTCCCCACCCCGACAGGCTAGATGATAGATAATGGGAAAGGCTCACTATAGAAAAGGGAATACTTCTAGAGCATTAGAGGCGGGGAGCTCATAGCCCGGATGGATGGGAAGATCTTTTGTGAGCCCTACGTACCATACAGATTCTCCAGGTAATTTGGATTCCTTCATTAGATGCCGAATAATGTACACACAAATGATCGGGAGGAAATCCACCCCTGCGTTCTTTGCCAAATGTGGATGATGTTCATGACCCATGGATCTGGTGACATTATCTACTTTCCTCCCACCAGAGTTGATGCTGACCTCTCAACCAAATATGCCAAGAACTGGGCCATAGCATACCCTGAGGGGATTTTGAAGAAGCGAGTTCAGAAACTCATGGTAGCCAGTGTAGAACCTGGGCGACGGGAGAGCAGACAAGGTGCTGTTGGGGGGGGGGGGGGGAGGTCGGAAGCATGTCAGGCAACTGGGCCCCGCACAAGACGGGACATCAATAGTGGGGATGTCACGCAGTGTGGTCAGTATCTCATCGCCTAGGGGAGAGGGGATGATGTAGAGGCCATGGAACTTCTAGGGAAGAAGATATGATATTTGCTCCAACCTTCCAATGAAACAATCTTCCCAGCTCTGTGGTCAGCCTAGATGACTCCATGACAATCAGTGGGTACTGAAGCTATTTGGAAAATGATAGTACAAGATGGAATCGAGCTGCTGGAGGTTAGACTCATTCGGGTTGTCGACATGGTGAACTTTCATCGTTGTCATGCGTATCTAATAGCCATGGATCTATATGCATGCTAATGATGTCGTCGTGAGGAGCCATCTTTGTTGGTGAAAGTTATGCTCGACCAAGAGCATGATCCAGAAAAGATGACGTTAGAGGATGAAGATAGTGACGATGAGTTGGAGGGCACTGAGACAGAAGGGGAAGAAGAAGGATAAGGTAAAGGAGGGGGTGAATAAGAAGAGGAGGATGAAGGTGTACGGTCTCAGGGGGCGTCCCACCCAAGGACTCTTTCGGAGAGTGATGAGATCATTGGATCTGATGTGGATATAACTGAGCTACTTGAGGTACGTCTCAAACCTTATATATCCTTTCCTCTTATTATATTTTGTAGCCCTCAATTAGATCTCCTTATCCTATTCAAGAGGATATGGGCGCCGACCAAGGGTATCCATTTAAAGGGGAAGAGGCATTGGTAGAACAAGGTGGGGAGCCAACACCCATTATTGAGTTGACGAACATTGATGGACCCCCCATAATGGAAGCTCCTGTAGTGTCTAGAACATCAAAGATTGATGCTTTCGGCTCCTGTATGTTCATTACTTCAACACCGGTATTAACCATCAGAGAGCTGAGCTGATCAAGGTGTTCCTTGTTTGTGTAGTAATCACAGCCTTGGAGGCTCGTCGGGTTGCTGAACCTGGGTCATCCGTAATTGATTCAACTGCAAACATGCCTTTCCATTCAGGGAACACTTCTCAAACTGAGTCTTCCCCGACACACGATGAGCAGAGAGCGGTAGACATCAGCAGTACTCATGTTAGGGCAAGGATGGAAGTCAGTGAGGGAGCTACCGAGACTAAGGCGAGAGGGGAGGGTCTCCCAGGCATTGAAGAGCCCAACCCCTTGGGAGGGGCGCCTGAAGAAGACCCTGTTGCTGGTCTGTTGGCTGCTTTCTCCAACTATAGGCCTGCAGACCCTGAGGAAATTGATGATTGAGACTCAAAAGCGGCTGAAGAGAGCCGGATGACGCGACACAAAGGGTGGAAGTGCATCAAGCGCTTTCTCAGTCAGCCTCATATGGAATGGCTAATGCATATGGGATCACTCCACACCATTCTACACTTTCTTTTTGATGGAGGGGTGGATTATCAAAGCCTTCATTTGAGGGTCTGTGACTACATGGATTAGAAGCTGCGCGAGAGCAGCCAATGATCCAGTATTGCCCAGTGCTGGGAGGAGTCAGGGAGTATCCAAGAATTCATAATGGCATAACAATAGGCCCGATGCTTTGAAAAACATGTGAAATCAAAGGAGATATTCATCGAAAACTGTTCTGAGATTGTGGAGTAGTTGAGGGCCCAGCTGGTAGACGCCCAAGAACAACTAGTGGAAGTGGGTCAAAAAATGATCGAACTTCAAATAGAATAGGTGCAAGAATGGGCTAGGGTCAGTGGACTATGCTCTGCAGCTTCTAATGAAGAGATATCCCTTAGGGGGCAAGAGGCAGTCTTAGAGCCCACCAACCAAAAGGTAGCGGCACTGGAGCGATCCATCCTAGAAGCTGACACATAAGGCCCCTATTTTGGATGAACTCATTTCTCCTTAATTCTTATTATTTTGAATTTCATGTATGGATAAATTTATTTACTTTTCCATTTGTTTTAACACATTCAACCACAATCCTGGAATAAATATCAATCCATTACTAAGCTCACGCGGGTCTCACCCAATATGGGAAACAAGGGACGTTCGTACTATTACTTCGCTTGATAGTTGGAGCGTCAACAAAGTTCTGAGATTTCTGGATTCGAACAGCCAATCTAGAATCCAGATAAGAGAAGAGGGAGGTCCAAATAAGGAAGAGGGCCTCAAAAAAATCGACATATCATCTTCCCAGTGTGCTCTAGTGCACGAGCGGGGTAACGCCAGGGGCATTAGAATCAATCCGAACATAAGGGAATAAAAAATGTAAATCACAATACCCCAGATTCGGAACCCAGCAAGGGTGGTGTGATAATAAAGGGTAACTGCAGACCATGTTCAAAACACAGTATCCACATTGTATTAGTCTGAAATAGGGATGAAAAATGAGGGCCGATCGTTGACCGTGTTCGAAACATGGGGCCTGAATCAAAATTTCATCCATTAGTCTTCCAGAATGTTGGCCTAGGATAGTATGAAAGCCATAGGCCAAGTATCCATACTGTTAGGGGGTTCATTTGGACATAAAAGAGGACAGGTTCTGAATAAGGGTCACACAAAGCGTGGAATGTGGAGTGATGGTTTGTTCAAATAGAATCCAACACTCTAAAAGTTACGCCACCGTGGTGGAAGAATATTAGATGGGTGCATCAGTATGATCATGGATCATTCCTTCTTTTATGTAGGACCTCTCTGGTGAGGGATACGTCACTTCCCAATGTCATCGTGGGGCATCCCGAACTTGTTCAGGTCAAAGCTGTAGTTACATGGTTTCCCACAAGGGGTCAATCTAGGGGGTAGAGATGAGGAGGAATAGGATTGATGATCCCTCAGGTCGGACCCAAGGTGAAATTACTAGGTGTCTCTACATATCCCATAAGGATGGGAAACAATCCATAGGTGTCATGCAGTTTAACGTCTTGCGACAAAGATGCAGAGTGGTCTTAGATTATGGTCATAGAGATCAGACGATGGATCGGTATGGAGTGCATGGGACACATGGTAAAGTGATTATGAAACCCGACATGAATGAGGACTCAGAGTCCGGATTACCATGTGTTCCATGGGAAGGTTTTAGGTCGGTGGACCAGAAATGAGAGTTATGCTGGGCCTGTGGGGGAAGTGCTCGGACGTTCCTACATATCTCACGAGAATGAGAATCAAGCGGTACAAAGTTCTAAGGTTACCAGTGCCAGGGATAAAAGGGGTGTTTGGGTGTGTCCCTCACACCAAAAGAAGCGGTATTTGATGTGTCTTGTTTGTCCTTTAAGGTGAATGGTTTTTTGTGTATCTACATGCCTAGGGCATCAAGTCTCGGCATCACCACAAGAATCAACCCATATGAAAGCGTTGAAAAATCGTATGGCATGTGAACGATACCAAACATGGTGTCCCCATGAGTGAGGGAATCCTGCTGCAGTTCCGTTTTTCATCGTGCAGCCAGGACGATAATGTCACAGTTTAGGGTCATCTGATGGGACCAGGCGTGCATTTTAATGTCATGCATCACAAACGTAGTACATACGAGGCGAAAGGGGGAATGTGCATAGTTCAATAAAACATACCCTCCGTGAATGAGGAAATAATCCCATATCACACTGTACACAATTTTGAGAAAGAAACCTCAGGCCAAGGGGAAAAAATAGAGGTAAGAGGGTAAGGGGAAGGAGAAACTAGCTCCCAAATGAGCTGGACATGAAAATGAAATGTCTGGGTGTTTCTATGATTCCCATGAGGATGGGAATCAAGACATATGTAGTTCTAAAATAGATCTTAGTTTATGGTCTTAGAGATCAGACCATGGAAAAGGGAAGTCGGTGTGGAGCCTAGAATGACAACTTTACCGAAGCTGTGTCCTCGTAACATGTAAATGTGCACTAAGGGATAGTGTCAAGAGTGTTAAAATTCCACTTGGACATGGTGGGGTGGAAAATGATTTGAATCATGTAACCAAAATTATTGGCTTAAAGGGGATGGCGTGACGATGGAGGATTACTATTGACCGTGTTTGAAACACAGCAACCATATCTTGTTAGCCTATGATGAGGACCAACAAATGAGCGTCAACCACTGACCATATTCCCAACGCAGGACTTGTGTCGATTTTGTGTCTGAAACCCTTGAGGATGATGGCTCGTGATGGTAGGAGATCCCTTAAGCTAAGAATCCTTGCCATTTTGGGGTCCCTTTGGGTGTGGAAGATTATGGAAGACCAAATGAAGGGGAACATGAATCCTAAAAAATGGGCGAAAGCATGTCCTCGTAAAATCTGACACTCCAAACGCTGAACCAGAGTACTCTTAAACAGATTGGTGCATCACTGACGAGGGTCAAGGAGGGTTCTTAACTTGAGAGTAACCAATTTTAATGGATGAGTATAGAATTCAAGGAAAGTTAACTCCCGTAAGGGAGAGGTACATTTCATGGTATATTCAAACCCGATGTGAATGAGGACATAGTCTCATACCACACCATATACTCCCACCCTGGGAAAGGGTAGGCCACAGGGCCAAGCTGAAAGGGATATTTCTGAAAGATAGGCTGGACACAAAGTCTAGGCATTCGGGTGGTCCTACGTATCCCATGAAGATGGGAATCAAGCCATACATAGTTCTTGAAGGGGAAATATGAAAAGATCTTAGTTTAAGGTCTTAGAAATCAGACCGTGGAGAAGTGGGACTATCCCAAGTAAAGGCAAACCATAACCCAATCCCTAAGCCTACGTGAGTCGAACTCGGTGTAGGAAACAAGGGTGGACAAGGTACTTGCAATATGTGAAATATGTGTAATAGGGAAATCAGTGGAGCCCCGAATGATTTCCATATCATGGATTTTTTCTCCAAACATGAAAATGCGCACTGAGGAATAGTACCAAGAATTTCAAAGTTCTACATGGCCATGATGAGGAGGAGAAGGATTTGAATCATGTAACTGACATTTTGTGCTCAATGGGGTCGGCGTGATGTTAGAGGATAACTTTTGACCATGTTCGAAACACAACATCCATTTCGCGTTAGCCTGAAATGGGGACAAACAAATGAGAACCAACCACTGACCATATTTTCAATGCAGGAATTCTATCGATTTGTTGTCCAAAACCCTAGAAAACGTTGGCCCGTAATGGTAGGAGGGCCCTTGGGATAAGAATCCATGCCATTCGGGGGTCCCTTTGGATGTGAAAGGTGATGGAATCACAAACGAAGGGGAACACGAAGCCTAAAAAATGCGCGAAATCATGTCCACGTAAAGTTCGACATTCTGGGCACTTAACCAGAGTACCCATAGGCACATCGGTGAATCACTGAAGAGGGATGAAGGGCTCATCTTGAGAGTGGTCGGTTTGAAAAGATGAGGATAGCACATGGAGATGGAGAAATATCAGGGGGAGGAGGTAAATGGAATGGTTTTTACAACACCTGACATGAGTGAGAACATAATCCCATACCACACCATATGGTCCTCTCTTGGGGAATGCAGGACAAGGGGCCAAGATGAGGAAGGACTCGAAGACAAGATGCTCAAGTGGTCCTATATATCCCATGAGGATTGGAATCAATCCATACGTAGTTCTGGAATCACACATAGGGGTAAGATACCCTAACGAGTGGGGTGTATGACACGAGGAGTAACCCGACACGAATGAGGAAATAATCACATACCACACTATACAACCATAAAATAGGAACTTGGGCTGGGCAACCGAAAAGGCCAAGAGGCCTGAGGCTGGGCCTTGGATGGGAAGGCCCAGTCAATTCATTGTTTAACATCTTGCAGTGAGGATGATGGGGTAAAATACCCCATGAAAGGGAGGTGTATGGAGTGGTGAGTAACCCAACGTGAATGAGGACATACTCCCATGCCACACCATACAATCCTAAATAGGAACTTAGGCCGGGGGTACGAAAAGGCCAAGGGGCCGGAGGCTGGGCCTCGAACGGGAAGGCCCAACCAGTATGCAGTTTAACGTCTTGCAGTGAGGACAAAGGGGTGGATAAGAAATATCATCTGGGGATATGTATGACATGACGAGTAACCCTACGTGAATGAAGACATAATCCAATGCCACACATTACAGTCCCGAGTGAAAACATGGTCCGGGGGCCAGAAAAGGCCAAAGGGCCCTGACCATTTGAATCCATACGACCTCTTGTGAGGTGCCCGCCTCATCACAACTCCTAAGCCCACGTGAGCAGTGCTCGGTGTGGGAAACAAGGATATGTACTCCGCTCTCCCAGCCATATAGGGGTCTAGTAGATGGCATCACCCGAGGGGAGTTCGTCGCATGGAGATACAATGGGGAAGAATGAATCACTACACTCAATGTTTGGGACATCTTGGGGTGGCCGTAACGACACATGACAACTGTTGACCATGATCGAAACACATCATCCTTATGGTGACATAGAATGAGGACAAGAAATGAGCATCATCCGCTGACCATATTTGCAATGCGGAATTTGCATCAATTTGTTGATCAAAATCCTTGAAGATGTTGGTCCAAAGTGGTTGGAGAGCCCTTGGGCCTAGCATCCATGCCATTCGGGAGCCCTTATGGATGGGAAGGATGATGGAGTCCTAATCAAAGGATTGGGTGAAGCATAGCTATAGCCATACATTTTAAAGTCAAATAGGACGTTGAAAGAGGTGGATACCTCTGGGGAATAGGACGTAAGGAGAAATTGAGATGATCATGACATGAATTGAGGAAAATTCCAACACCATACCATATGTCTTGACCCGAGGGGATATTCTGGCGTTTGGGCTAGGACAACAGACAAAATATCTGGGCGTTCCTATATATACCATAAGGATAGGAATCAAGCAACACGTAGTTCCTGAAGGCCATGATGTTTAACATCATGTGGTGAGGTCGTGGGAGGATAGAAGAATGGGGAGCGGGCACATGATGCCAATATTATAATCCAAGCCTAAGTGGGGATAAGGAAGCCTATACCATATCATGAATCAATCCTCTGAGAGAACTATACCTAGGGGGATAGTCAAAGAGAAGAGTTCGGGGCTAGGCTCAAGACGAAATGCTTGAGCGTTCCTACGTATCCCATTAGGATGGGAATCAAGCCATACGTAGTTCTAAGGATGCAGTTTAATGTTCTGAAGGATGAAATATAGTTTAACGTCAAGCGAGATGAAGCAGTTTAGGTTCATGCAGGGCCAGCATGCAGTATAGGTTCATGTGGGACCAGCATGCAGTTTAGGGTCATGTGGGATTGGCAGTTTAAGGTCGTGCGGGACCAACGGTGGCTCATGAAAAGTATTTCTTGAGGAACTTGGCATTTTTGGGAGAAGATATGTGCTCACCATCCATGGTCACCAAGGAGTATGCTCCATTGGTGTAAACCCTATGAATTATGTAAGGTCCTTCCCATTTGGGCTCCAACTTGGGTAGTTTCCTGCCAAGGATCATTATCACCTGGAGGGCTAATACCACATTACCTGGAAGGAAAGTGCAGAGGTGAACCTTCATGTTGAAGGCTCTATCTATCTTATTCTGATGCCTTTCCATATTGTGTAGGGCATGAAGCCTATACTTCTTAAGTGCTTCCAATTCAGCCAGACAAGTTTCAGCTACCTTATCTTGCACCAGCTGATTATAGACCACTGTTCGTAATGAAGGAAACTGGATCTCGATGGGAAGGATGACCTCATATCTCTACACCAGGGAATATGGGGTCACCTGGATTGAATTATGAGCCATCATCCAATAATCCCAGAGAGCGTTGGGGAGCATGTATGGCCAACTTTTCTTATTCTGACCAACCATTTTCTGCAGAATGTTAGAGAGGGTTTTGTTGAGTACCTCGATCATCTCATTTTCCTACACGTGATATCAAGAGGTATGGTTCAAATGGATGTTGTACTTGGCATACAATTTCTTTAGCTCGAATGCTCAGAAGTTGGTGTCGTTATCAGTTTGGATGGCGTGAGGGACCCCAAACCGATGGATGATACTGGAGATCATGAAGTTGATGATAGAACGGGACTTGACATCCTTGAGTGGAACTGCTTCTTCCCATATGGAAAAGAAATCCTTGGCGGTCAGAATGAACCTGCATTGGTGAGCTGTCGCTGGTGGATATGGTCCCATGACATCGAGTCCCCACACCGCAAATGGCCAAGAGTACTTGGTGGAGTGGAGAGGTTCTGGTGGCCAATGCATGAAATTAGTATTAATTTGGAATGTGTGACACCTCTTGGTGAACTCGATGTAGTCGTGGATCATAGAGGGCCAGAAATATCCCAATCTTCAGATCTAGTGGGATAACATCAGCCCATTCTGATGAGCCCCACAGGAACCGGTGTGAACCTCCTGCATGACCTGATAAATCTCGACTCCTTGGATGCAATGGAGGAGAACACCATCAAACTCGCACTTTTAGAGGATTTGCTGAAGACTATGACCACTCTGTAGGGTAAACTACAGTGCATGGAATCGGATTCTCTCACGCTTAGCCTGATCATACGGGAAGCAACCATTTTAGAGATACTCGACAAAAGGGGCTCTCCAGTCAGGAGTTGCTTCAACCACTACATCTTAGGAACCTGGGGGTCCTAAAGTAGAGGATCCGGTGGTAAGATGGCTTACTCGTAGGCCATCTTCATCATCTGAGGTGATAAGAGAAATGACTCTCCTATGTGCCATGTGTATAATCAGATTATCCTGCTCGGGTTATGCAAGTGATGCGGCCAGGCCGACCACGGCATCATCTCAGCCGTTCTGAGATCAAGGGATATGAGTAACTTCCGGTCAAGATGGAAATTGGGCCATTAGCTATAGGGTGCACTCCAACAATGGTATGAGCTCTGGATTTCTGATGACATAGTTACCATTGAATTTCTTGATGATTATTTTAGATACTCCTTTAACATGTAGATGGGGCACATCGATCTTGAGGGCTAGCTCGAGGCCAGTGATGAGGGCCTAATACTCTGCTTCATTGTTGGTGCAGCCTTCCGGCAATAGGAATGAGTAAAACAGGATGGCTTGCACCAGGGTAATAAAGACAATAGCCAGGCCTACTCTATTGAGTCTAGGATCATTGATTCTCCTACCAGTAGGGCTATGGGAAACACCTTCAAAGTGAATCTGCCAACATGGAATGGCATGATCTACCGAGAGGATTTCCACATCGGTAAAATCAAGGACAAGGGACTGGTCCATGGGGGTTGGATGGGCAACAAGAAAATATCCCAACGCTTTTCCCTTGATAGCTTTCTGAGGGACGAACCAGATGTCAAATTTCTGGAGGATCACCGCCCACTGTGATAGATGACCGATCAACAGGGGGCGGTTCAGAATGTAATTCAGCGGGTCGACCAGAGACACTAGTTGCACCTCATGGTGTTGCAAGTAGTGTCGCAATTTCTGTACTACTAATACCAGCAGAAGGTATCTTCTTTATATGGGGAGTATCTGGTCTCCGTGTCGAGGAGCACGCGACTGAGGTAGTAGAGACTGTTTTATGTCCCCTTATTGTTCTTCTAGGCGATAAGGGCTACAAGAGATCATTCTAGGGTAGTCACATACATGATTAGAAGCCTTTCGGAGATGGGTAGAATCAAGATCAGAGGATGGAGCAGATACTGCTTGATTTCCTCAAATGCAGTATGGCACTCTTCATCACACTCGTAGGCAGAGTCTTCCTTCATGAGCTGAGAAAAGGTCTTACACTTGCCGTCCAGAATTGCAATGAATGGATGTGTGTAGGATAAGTGACCTTGGAAACCTTGGAGATCCTAGATATTACTCGGGGGAGGAATCTGGAAAATGTCCTTGATCTTCTCTAGGTCAATTTCAATTCCTTGGTACCTAAAAACAAAGCCAAGGAACTTTCCAGAGGCGACTCCAAAGGCACATTTCAATGGGTTCATCATCTAGTGCTGGGAACGGAGGAAGCTGACCAATTTCTCAAGGTCCTTGAGATGGTCCTGAAACTGGTGGGATTTGACCACCATATCATTTACAAAGCATTCCACCAATGTCCCTAGGATTGGGTTGAATATGAGGTGCAGGGATCGCTGATAGGTGGAACCTGAATTCTTCAGGACAAATGGAATAACCTGGTAACCGAAAGTACCTTAGGGAACCCTGAAAGCTATGGACTCATAGTCTTTGGGGCCATCTAGATATTTTTGTATTTGGAGTAACCATCCATGAAGGAGAGTTCTTGAAACCTAGATATATCATTGATCAACAATTCTGTCATAGGAAGGGGAAAACCATCCTTCGAGAAGTGATGGTTGAGATTCTAGAAGTCAATGCAGACTCTGATCTATCCATTCTTCTTCCTGACTGGTATGATGTTGGAAAACCATTTGGGTTACTGGACCTCCTGGAAAAATTTGGATATGATATTCTTGTCAAATTTGGCCTCAACCATGGCACCATGAGAAGGGTGCATCTTTCTGGGAGGTTTCTTTATCCCGCGATGATTTTCCAGGAGACTGAGGTGATAGACGACTACCTGAGGATCTAGTCCTCACATTTCATTGTAACTCTAGGACAACATGTCACTGTGTTGTTTCAGGAAGTCTACGTACCACTAATGTTACTTGAGGGGCATGGTGGCACTTATCAATGTGGGTCTCAGATCTACTTCGCTGCCAAGGTTCACCTGTACCAGATCATCGACCGTGGAAGAGACGCCCTCTTCAAAGGTGGGGGGAGCATCCTCCAAATCCTCTTCATCAATTGTGGTGGAATCCTCAGTAGGAGGAGCTTCCTCTGGGTTGGTAGATTCTAACTGGAGGATAGTAACATCCTAGGTAGCAGTGGACAACATATCAGGAGATTCACATGATGCTGAGACCATAGCAATGAAGTCAGTTGATCCGATCCCATCTGGTATTCAACCCAAGGGGCCAAGCTTGAATATATCAAAGAAATAGTGGTGGTTAAACTTGACCAGGTTAATTCTGGCCTGGAAAAACAGACACGTATGACGTACTGCCATTCCCAGGGGTCGGACATCCCGATACCGTACGGGGGTATGAGGCTCTGGGATCACCTGAGCCTGGTTTTTGTAGGAGTACGAGGTGATTTTCAATCATCTCATACACTTGGGAATATGCTTTCCTCTTACACTAGAGACAAAAAAACATTTCCCCATGTCGAGGTTCATGGCCTCCAATCGATGGATCGAGAAGACGTATGAATCATCTAGACCTGCCCAGGGGTCAACTGCGACCAAGACAGGTTCAACCTCACTTGCCTGAATTTGTTTGTCATTGCTCTTGTAATAGTTAGCATCCAGGTAGTGGGCTTCACAAGAGGTGAATGTAGATAAATTACCCTGGAGTACACCTACATGACCATTAAGGGAGTACTTAAGGCATTGGTGACATGATGAGGGGACCACCACAGGTAGGTGGTGCCATGGTCTTCCCATCAATGCGATGTACGCGGGGTCCTGGGAGACAACCATAAACTCGGTGCTGGCAACTAGGCTACTGAACTGGGTCTTCAAACGGATCTTGCTGACCGAGGTCTACTCTATCCTCTCATATCCTTGGATTCTTAAATTAGAGGGATTCAGGTCATCTTTGGATAACTCCATCTTCCACAGCGTGCGCATCGGGATAAGGTTAATCCCGGAGCCGGTGTCAACAAGGCAGTGACGAACCTCCATACTGTTAAATAGGCATGTGATGTACAGTGGGTGGATGTTCCCCTTTATGGAAGAGCCTTAATCTTCTCTAGAGAATGAAATTATGTCCTGACATTCATCATTCTCAAACACTTCAGCACGAAAGGCTTCAACAGCTACTACCTCTATCTCAAACTGGAGGGGGTTTCTTAAAGCCTCAGTGAAGGCCGCACACATATCTGGAAACAAGAGAAGGGATTAAAGGGTAGAAAGCCTTACTGGGATGCCAACGAGGTGCTTGAGAACATCATACTTCTGCGCCAGCTGCGAACTTCTGCTTGCAGGGGGCCGCTCCTCCAGGGGAGGCATGGTGGGCTCGACCGGCTGGGCCGACGACTGACTGGTGCTGGGCATATCCCGCTCCTCATTATTCAAAGCATGGAGAGTAGATGCTGGATGAGGACCAGATGACTGATATCATCAGGTAGCTGGGCGAGGCTGGTCGTGGCCTGGTCGAGGTAGCTTTTCCTGATCCAATTGTACAAACGGTGGGGGAGGCAGGCCCGACGACACTGGATGAAAAGGATGCACGTGCTGAGTTCTACATTGGGCCTGTTGTCTGGTCGTAGAGGCATGCACAACCTGGATGGAGGTTCCAACTGATGTTCCTCGACAACCCATATGTCCGCGGCTCTGCCGACGTTGGCGTCGGCTGGGGACGTTGGGGAGGTTCGCCTGGTGGTACCCATCATTGGGAGTCATATAGGGTTATACCAACTCCATGGTATTAACCGAAGCATACCCTCTACTATCACGTGAAGAGTCATCCACTACTATGAGGATTCTGGGAGGGATCCCTATTTCATGGGGAATGAAGTCACCAAGAGTGCGGGACGATGATGGCATTGGCGGGGTGTTTTGCTTTCACTTGCGCCGCCAATGCTTGCTCTTCTTGGAAGAGGCTAGTTGAGATGATGATGAAGAAGTGGTGGATATGGATTATAAAGGCCCCTGCTGATTCAGGCATGCATGAATGATTCCATGGAAACTAGCGACCGTTTTTCGAGCCATCCAGTCATCATACTTGTGGGACCCATGGTTAGAAACCTACTACTACTCACCTTCGTCATCACTACTGTTATCTGGCCTTATGGAGACACTCGCCACTTGTTCTGGGGCCGGGCCCAACCTCACTATGTTGTTATCAACCTAGTCTTGAAGCCTGTCTTTAAACACATATCACTGCTTGAGGGTGCACCCCCAGGATCCGATGATAGGGGAAGTAGTTGGGGAAATAAGCGAGGTTATCCTCTATCGACCTTCTGAAATTAGGAAAAAACACAATACCTTGCTCCTAGGAACTTCTAAAATAGCAAAGGACCTGATTCTCATTGAACGAGTAGGTCCAGTTTCTTCTTTCCAGAAAGGGGGCCCTAGGAGCTGGACATTGATGAGGGACCAGAGGATCCTGTCGATGGGGAAGACCCTGGTTGTCCCACCTAGGTGGTGCCGACATGTTTCGCAGAGGCGATTGCCAATTCTAAGGTGTATGCTGCTGAGCTGAAGACTGTTCCTAAGGTAGAGGGCCTCTGCATGGCTGCAGGGCTAGTTCCACTGGAAACAATTCTAGTTGCCTGGGGGCTTCTATTTGGGCCACCATGGTGGGTTCGACTCTAGCAGCCCTCCTCGCTGAAATTATAAGGGGAAATGGACGTGCCTGGCTGGCCTGGTGCAGGGCTTCATCCAGGCTCTGGGACTTATCGGAGAAGTCTCAGAATCCCCCAGGGTAGTTCTGGGTGATCAGAGTAGGAACTCTTTCTATCTTCACATTTCCTACACACATCATTAGTAATTTCTCCTATGTCTGTGGCATGACAGGGGAGTATGTGAGCCCCTTCTGTCGGGTGATAATGTCCATGACTCGCTCATCAGGCCTTTTCTTGCACTTGAAGAGTTCTGCGATGCTCTTTTTCTAGGTGGTAGAGCTAAACTGGTAGAGGAATTGCCTGTGAAGGTCCTCCTAGCTGGTTACAGATCTAACAGGGAGATGGCTGTACTAGAGGAATGACAGCCCCTCTAATGTCTGAAGAAAACAGTGGATCTTGGCAGCCTCCTACTGCGCTGGAGTCCCTAACATGGTCCCAAACCTTGAGTTTAAGTGGGACAGGTGCTGCAGTAGGTCCCCCATTCCATTAAACATAGAGAAGATGCGATTCCTGAAACCCGAAGGCACCGACATATCATCCACCCATGCCGAATATTGATTTCCATTAGGTGGGATTTCTACCTGTCATGTTTCCAACACCACAAGGTAGGATATGAGCACCACCATAGGATCATCTGGATGGGGGTCCCTATTTTGATGAATAACCCTAACTATGAGTGTGCTGGCGGGTTCTTCAACATGGTAAACATGCTCAACGGCTTGTGGAGCGGCTCGTGGAGCGGCCTTCAGGGCAGCTGGGGGAACCCGAGCAGGATTCCATGGATTTCCACACCATTCAGGAGGGTTTGGTGAGACATACCACACCCTTTTTCCGTATTCTCCGGATTCAACCCTGTCTGCGAGGGCAGGATGATCAGGGTTGGCTGGAGGCATCTCCCCAAGGGGAAGCTGTTCCTGCCCCTACAGAGCTTGCATAGGATTGCTGTAGTCGGGCCATCACTCTGCAGCGTGTTCAACAAGGAGTTCGTCTACCAACTTCTTCTGCTCAGTAATTTGTTGGTGCAATGTAGCCATCTTGGGTCCTCCTCTATCTTCTGTATTGAGGTGGATGAGTTGGTGTGTTTGGAATCTCCGACATTCTCTTTTCCCTTACCGGCATTCCGGATGAGTACCAATGCCTCAGCGGGTGCAGGGAGACCAAGTAGGTTTCTCTACTCATGAGTAATTCTTCCTGATGGGTCCAATATTGGTGGCACACCCTACGGAGGTAAGTCTCCATCGAGGAGCTCCATATCCTCCTTCTCATCCACTATGTTGGCCATGTTGACCGTGACCCTTCCTCGGGGCATGTCCTCTATTACGCCTAGCTAGTCGGGTTGCCTCCAGATAGGATTGAAGAGGAGGGAAGCATACTTCCCCCATCCATGGACTTTCATGTGGAGGGAAGCCTCCTTGATGATCCTGCAGAGTAACCTGAATCACTGAACGCATTTCTCTTGGAGGGCCTTTTGGTGGCCTCGTGACTCGGGGCGCTGGGCCACAGACAACACAACCAGATCAACCATACGACAATGTTCATCGATGTGTTCATGGTGCACTAGGCTCCTAGGATAAGACACTCATTTGAGGAGAATATGGAAGTGAGTCACCAAGAGGTTCTTGAGGAAACATTCAATCTCTTTCGGGGAGAGGAATTCCGGAGCGTGAATATTCTGCGCTGCCACGGGCCAGAACTTCTCGGGGAAGTGGTCCGCTGTGAGGATGTTCCATAAGCTCCTCGACTTAGATTCAGGGTATGGACCTTTATTTACCCACTCTTCTACTGGGGGTGGCTGAGAAACTGGCAGCGGTACTGAGGTAGACTGCTGGGAAGGCAGGCTGGCCGGTGGAGAGTACGGCGAACAGGCTGACTGACCGCTGAATCTTAAGTTGTCCTCCAAAGAGTGTAGTGAACTGGATTCCACGTCGCGATAAGATGAGCTGACGGACTATGTTACTGGATTAGGGTCTAGGGCTATTGGTGATAGGCCGCAATGATGCTCACCAACCATTGGTCCCTAGAATATCTCTTCGTGATCTCTTGTGTAGGGAGAGAGCGCTTCCAGTGATGATGTTGGTGATTGCACGACCGTAACCTGCGGGGTCGCCATATTTTTATCCTCCTAGATATACCTATGGAGGGAGGTGTGAATCATATGAACCTCGCATTCTAAGAGGTCCAGGCTGATGCGCCTCATCCCTGCCCTGACCCTTGACTCGGATGAGCGAGGGGAGGGTTCCTGAGCTGAGTCACATTTCAATTCAGAGTCTGAGAAGCAGACCGGTCTGATCTCTATTCGGACCTTCTTAGAATCCTTCATATGGTGGAAATGACCCTCCTTCCTGCACCTGGGTGGCTCCTAGGGATAGGGATGATATTTGACATGAGGTCCTTTAGCCACACTGGTGCTGGGGCCGAGAGGGTTTCCACCTGAGAAAGCAGGGGTGTGAGGAGTACTATGAAAAATGTCAAAGGGGACATGGGGAGGACCTCTATGGATAACACTAGAGAAGGAAAGTCCTCCGCTGGAACTACTAGAAGCATGGGGAGGACCTCCACATTGTTTTCCTGGGTGACCTCAGTATGAAGAGGCTCCTTGCACTGGTCTAGCTGCACATGGGTAGGATCTCCATGCTGGGTGTAGATGGAGGGGGGCTGGCCTTCACCCCTCTAGTTTCTGAGGTGAGGAGGACCTTAAGCGTCTACTAAAAGGACATGGGGAGGGTCTCCATGTTTAAGAGATACCATATGGGCAATGTACTTACACCTGTGGTCGGGGGAAGGAGGAATGACTCCCTACCCAGTGTAATGGGCGTGGGAGAGACTTATGTACTGTGTATCACCATCACGGGGAAGGCCTTAATTCAGATTGGGCGTGGCACATGGCAGACATCCATGCCGAGCCTTGAAGTAGGGAAGGCCCATGCTCTCTGTGGTAGTGGTATGGGGAGGACCTCCGTACTGGGTGACATCGTTGCGAGTTGGTTCGCAGCGGCCACTGCTTGTGCCAACGACCATGAGATTCAACCCAGCCTGCCCGTGGGGCGGTTGGGGCCTTGATCCTTGTCGGGCATATAAGTTCCCCTACTTAGGGTATGCAGGGAACTGATGTTATGTGTCAGTAGTGGCTTAGGCCACAGTAGCTACCAACTTTGATGTCCCTTGGTGGGCGTCCTCCTCAGCTTGCACCTGATGCTGGCGTCAGGTCAGACGAACTGAGGCCGGTGGTGCAGGAACATATCTTACCTTCTCCTCTTCCAGCAAGACCGGGTAGTGGCACTGACACGGTTGGGTTGGAGTCCTCATTGGGATCCCTTGGAACATGACTCTGATCAGGGTGTCCTAGACCTCACCTACGTCATCTGCATAGGACATGGAATCGTCGAAGCATTCCGGGGGCAGGCTCCCGAAACGGCTGTATGTCAGGGTGGGGAGAAATGGCTCCTTGCGCGGCCCTCGAGGGCGGCATTGGTGGCGAGGCACAGACTCCTCCATGTCCAGGCGGGCCATATCATGTGTTGGGATTATGCCATCCTCCTCATAACAACATACGAGGTCATTGATCACCCTTCATTGGATGACCTCGTATGGGGAGAGGAGGCATGTGCACCCCATGTTCATAGATGTAGAGGCCATCATGGAAGAGATGAATCCACATGGGAGGACCATGTTGGCACTGCCCCTACCCCTGCGTCGATGGGTAGGCGGTGATCACATCCCTGGTGTAGCAACCTGATTTTTGAGAAGCTGGGAGATTAACTCATCAGTGCTGTAAGAAAAAGGAATTGACAACCAATCCTTCAACACCATCCCGTCTTCGATGACCGGTAAGAGGGATCCACACTGACAACGTCACAGAACAGGATGTCCAATGTTCTACTGCCCCTTCTTCTGGTGATTTTCACGCAAGGCCCGTTATTTTCATGGCGGGACCCGGTTCTAGATAAATGGATCTGGTGACATGTCAATCCATTGATTGCCTAAGAACTACAAATCTTCATATTGAGGAGAAGAAATTCACATCGGGTTCACCATTTCTATTTCTGACACTTTCTCTGGGGCATGCGGATCACGTCTCGTGGGGGATGCACAACTGTTTTCTTTCCCTGCATTCCTGCTTTCCAAAGGGGGGCGATATCCGCTCCTTATTCGAGGACATCTTCTCCTTGATCAAAACGAGATGATGGGATGTCAGTTCTTCCTTCCATGGATTCCTCCTCGGCACTCATCACCTAGTCCGGGTCTCCCTCATAGACATAAGACATTGTTCGTGAAACTCTTCTGAGTTCCATATCTTCATGGTCACTAGTTAATTACACTTATTTTTTCATAACATTCCAAGGGGTCTAGTCAGGGAAGCAACATTCGGTTAGAGGAGTAGTCACGTTGGACATTATTGGCCTATCTAGATGCTCGGGGATTGAAATTTCGGTCTTCTGTCCCTTATTATAGGGCTTCTCGAGGGTGTGGAAGCCTGATGAATCCTACATCGAATGTGAGGAATCATATTCCATGGACATGTATCTGAGGTTTTCCTAAGCTTACCAAGTTTAACACAGGGTATGACACATGTTTGACATCCGGCAGAGACGGATCAGGCCGATCAGTACACTAACTAGAGTGGATCAAATGGAGGAACCCCCTTGGGGGAAAACCGATATTTGGGCCATCATGTGGGTGGATTCTAGAATGCTGTTGGATGGAATGGGGAATGGGGTAGCATGATCCCACTAGGATGTAGTGGCCTAGATAAAAATCAGGATGAATGATGGGTGGATGAGTGAAGGGAGAATGAAATAGGACTGTTGCAAGCCCGACAATGAAGTTGGGCATGAGCCTCGAAGAGACTTCCTACGTATCCCCATGACAGGGAATCAAAGTCTGCAAAGTTTGATGAATGTAGTTCATCTTGAAAATGGCATACCACTGAACGGGGTGACAATGGCTTACTGCTAGATCATGTGACTACGGCTGGCCGCTGAAAAAGGCTGACAACGTCTTAATGTTGAATGAAGTGACAATGGCTTGCCAATGAAAAAAGATGACAACGGTTTACCACTAGATGGAGATAAAATGATTTGTTATTGAAAAAAGGCTAACAACAGCTTATTGCTGGATGGAGTGACAGTGGCCTAGCACTGAAAAAGGTACCAATGGATTACAGCTGAATGAGGTACAACAGCTTACCGCTAGATGGTGTTGCAACACATTACCACAGGATGGGGTCAGACCATCATGATGATGGTCGGGACGACCTGTGGATGGTGGTCTTGAACCTCGGGTAGGCTTCCAACGTACCCTGCCATGGGAAGGATTAAATACTATGCAGTTCATCTGCGGTAGGAGTCGGTGAACCAACGTGAATAAGGACCTTGGTCCATGTGTATGGTGGGATTTAACCTTGGGAGGTTTCCTACATACCTTTCCATGGAAAAGATCATATTCCTCATAGTTCAGATGGGTTTTATGAACAACAACTTACCGCTAACTGGGGAAAAAATGGCTTACTATGGATTGGGGTCCACAGTTTAACATTCTACAGGATGGGGGTGAACCGACGTGAAGGGGGTCAGAATGACTAATGGGTGATGGTCTTGAAACACATGGATGATTCCTACGTACCTCACCTTGGCAAGGATCAAATACCTCGTAGTTCAAGGGGAAATTTGGGGATTACGCTCTGAGGCAGCCAAAGGTATTGGTGAACCGACATGAATGGGGTCAGACTGACCAATGGGTGGTGGTATTGAACCTCATAGAGGCTTCCTACATACCTTTCCTTGGAAAGGATCAAAGACCACATAGTTCATGAATGAGGGCTTGGTGCACCGATGTGAAGATTTTCAAGACCAATGGTTGTTGGGCTTGAACCTCATGGAGGCTTCCTACGTACCTTGCCTTGGCAAGGATCAAAGTCCACGTAGTTCAGATATGGGTTTGGGTGAACCGACATAATGGTTGACCTATGGTCCAATGGTTGTTGGGATTGAACCTCATTGAGGCTTCCTACGTACCCTGCCATGGCATGGATCAATGACCTCGTAGTATAGGTGGTGGCAGTTGGGGATTATGCTCTAAGATAACCCCAGGAAGACGTCATGGTCAGTGCTCACTCTAAGCCCATGAGAGTCATGCTCAGTGTGAGAAACAAGAGATAGCAGAGACTCAATGATCACGTCATGAAAGGTGTATCCATGGGAAGTGGAGTGGGGCTTAAATGTGATCGTAGCCCAAAGAGGAAACATGGGATTATGCATGGTTAGCAGCCCGAAGTGGTTTGGATATAATTCCGGAGGGAGGCCTGATGGTGACAAAGCCTAGTGAGAGAGGGATTTGGCACCAAAGAAAAGAGGGGAAGGGATGCGGCCTCCTGTAAGAAATGCTAGGGGCTTACACTAGGGTGGTTGCCCTTTCCCAGCAGACAAACGCCACTCCGATTAGGAGGATATCATTCCTTGTGTGGGAATATGTCAACCTTGTGGAGACCAGTGGGCATGGAGAATGTCCAAGGTGGGGGGACCCCACGTGCAATGCACTGGGCGAGGCCACAGTTTAACATCATGTGCTGAGGAAGATGGTTCTTGGCAGTTTGATGTTCTGTTGCTCGAATGAGGTGGGTGCACTCCGCACCCCTAGAACATACATAACTAGTACCCTTTGCACCTTGGAGAAGGGAAGGCACCGAAAATTCCATACTGAGGGGGTGTCATGGAGCGAACCATTGGGGGGTCCATGTTAGCGTGGCTTTGAGAAGAAGCAATAGCCGTTAGAGTGCCTATGTGAAGAAGAATGAGGCAAAGCAATGCAACATGCATTATCGTCCAGGGGACTTTTAAGTTACTTCGTGCGAACTTAGGAGGTTTCATGGGAAGTGAGTACGTGGAGAAGGTGCTTTTGGTGTGGGTGGTGCCCAAAAATGATGCCTGGAAGAGGGTCATCACGAGCGCAAAAGGTGGGAGGCTTGCATGCAAATGGGACTGTTACGCGAAAATGTTTCGGTCCGGTATGCAATGGAGTTGCGGTTGCAAAAAAGGCCGGGTGCGGCGCACAAATGAATAAAGGGCATGAAAAAGGGGAATTTCGGTATGCAATTGAGCCCTAGGTGTGAAAAAGAGCACATTGACGTGTAAAAGGAATTGCACGTGTGAAAACAACCGGGCCAAATAACAAAAGGTTTTGTGCGCCAAAGAACTGATTGCGTGCAGTTGGATTGAATTGTGGGAGGGGGAAGGGGCTTGATGGGATTTAGACAAGGATCAAGCCCGAGTGGTCGCGTGCAAAGGCAAATCCCCGGGCAACCCGGTGTAAAAAAATTTAGTACCTGAGAGCCATCTTTTTGCGTGCACGGGAGAGGAATTTCGCGCAGGGAAGAAATTCATATTCTTCGAGCTGAAATTCAAAGGGGTGCCCTTCTATTTATAGGCGATTGGGATTGCGGGTCTGCACAAAAAACAATCTGCAGTGAAATATTGTGTGCTCGATGTCGGTAGTTCATAGATCAACCGCACAGAGTAGTGGCGCCAAAAAGATCCATGCCCACGTGGAAAACTATCGTGAATCCTGGAGTTTTTCCCACAACATAGAATTTTTTTTGCGCTGCCCCCCCGGCCCCCTGGAATGGATCGCCGGTTCCAAATATGGCTTTGCTTTTTCGCACCCCAACCTTCTCCATACATTGAGAATTTTTTCCAGAGTCTAAAAATTCATATTTCTTTTATTTTGTAGATGCATTGGTATATCTCATAATATATGATGCCTCAAATAAATTTTCCCTATCCCAAAAACACTAAGATAAAGAACCATATGACCTCAGGAATTCCTTCCCATATGTTAAAATCTAGAAACAAGCAGTGAGATCCTGATCTATTTCATGGGTAAAATATGACCTCGATATCATCACCATTAAATAACATGAATAACAAAATAATATCAATAATGTAAAAATAGAATTAATATAAACATCAATATATATAATTCTAACATCAATATAATAAGATTATATATCCAACAACATTATATAAAATATCACCAAGAGCATATTCATATGAAAAACCTATACAAGCCCCATATCCAATCATATACACATGATAATCACAAAAACAAAACATCAAATGACTCATGCCATGCTACTCCCTTGATAGAAAATACCCTTCTATTATCTATACCATCAGTGGATATTATCGCATTTATTGAGTACCGTTCCCTTTATCGTGATCCATAAAGTCTATATATCCATATAGGTGTATGTGTAGGGTGTGAGTCTATAATGTTTTTCCCACAAAAAGGATCTATCCTCAAAAATTAAAATGAATAAAAAAAGAATGAATATTACAAATCTTTTAATAATAGAGTATCTAATCAAGAAACTTCTCATCATGTTTCATATTGACCAAATAAGACTCCAAGAAGAAACAAACAAACAACATGAAAAAATGGAAGATCAAAAAACAAAAATATAATATAGGGAATTTAATGCGGTCTAGGATACACCCCATGACTATGGATAAACATTACAATTCACTAATGAGATAGGAGTGATAGATTCTCTAGTTATACATGATCTTAGTAATCACTACATTAATGGAATGATAATATTATAATCATCCCCATAGAGACAACCTATTTATAGATAAAACTTTAATCCTACATTTAATGATTATTTATCATGTTTACTAAATGTTTGAAGAATACTTTTTCAGCACTAGTTATTGTAACTCCATGTTTCATCGACTTACATACTGATATTATAGAAACTAGAACTCCATTGCCAAAAATGTACCCATCCATTGATCAAATACTCCTCCACCACTGAACAACACCCCAATGCCAATCTTCCAATTTTCAATAATTTACTACATGTGGCTGCTCCACTATCACACTATTTAATCCCACTGATGATCCATTTAACAATGTCACTAAGATGATAAATGGAATTCATACCTCAATAATATCCCATTTGAAGAATGTTTCAAGACTTTATGTTCAACCAAATTATAATGTATCTCTCTCTCTTTTCATACCTACTCTAGTAGTGATATCTTGATCACCACGCTTCATATAAGTCCCACTAAATCACCACATTAAAGGTTTTGATAACAAAAATATTTGGGCAAGCCCATGCCCAATGAAAATTTTCATTGAATCAAATGAATACATTTTGAGAACATGAATAAGAATGAAATGTTAAAAGATTATATCCAAATAACAAATAACAAAATAATTCTTTAATCAGAAAGAGGATCATTCATGCTAAATTTATAATTAATTTAATAATAAGAAAAATTCCTCATTCTTGAGTTATTTCTTTGATGTAGGTGTCTATTGATCAAATTTCTATTTATATTGAACTATTATTTTATAAAGAGTATAAAAAATAGAATTATTATAGTGATGGTACACACATGCTCATTTATCATGAAGCATCATCAATATTACTCCATGTTCTAGCATGATGGTACCTATAATTTAACATCTATACCCTTTGATCATAACACAATCCTTCAAGATTGAATGATTGGTTCTTGTTTTCTCATTCTTGAGAAGGAAGAAAGTGGGAGGGATTCTCTTGATCTTGAAATAAAACCCTAGATAAGTTCTTTGTGGAGATAAATATCTTGAGAGGAAATCATTTTTCAAAACCAAATTATTTCTAGCTCATACACAGAAATGATATAATTAGGTTTTAAGAGAGCAAGGGTTAGAGAGTTGGTATGTTCATAAAGTTCCTTATCCAATAACTTAATCCACAACGAACACCACATCGAATAATAATAATAATAATAATAATAATAATAATTATTATTATTATTATTATAATTTGATGAACGTATGTATCAAAGATAATATAAATATAAAAAATATATTAATATTTATATAAATGATATTTAGTATATCATTTCCGCTGTGAGATTACACACTAAGTCTTCTCAACTTCTTGAAATTTACCAAACCTTGAATAAAAAATAATATTAATTTGATAAACAGATAAATATAATAATCATGGTTTGGTAACTCAATATTTATTTTTAAAATTCAACTGACATAAAATAATGACTTAATATATGAGATAAAAAATTATAAATAAATATCATTCCTCTGTCAAGACAATAACATTTATTCTAGTAATTAAATTCAAATAGATTTTAACTGAGATAAAAAAACACTAATAAAGTTACTCTCTAGGACTATTTCACAATGGAATTAGGTGGGTTTTCTTGAAGTCTAATATCAACGTCTAGAAACATGTAAATACACATAATACGAATAAGTTAATGTCTCAATGATTAAAATCCCAAAAAAACAATCACTTTTTAATATAATCCCTTTGTCTCAGTATCACATCAAGTTGATTACATACTTATCTCATTAACCTATATTGTTGTAATGTATTTCATTGAATTCATAAAATAAACCCATAATTACAAAATGGTTTTGGAGTTTAGTTTGATAGTTAAATTTCAATCACTGTGATAAGGCATTAACTTCCAAAAAATATATAAGGGACAGATCCTTCCTTGAATAATTCATTAATAACATAACATTCATGATGCACCCACCACAACCAAAATCACAATGAACACATGTCATCATAGTTTACATTAATACATATAATTATGCAACTCATGATATGAATTAATATTAATATTTTGGTTTGAGGATTATTAAACATGTTCAATGACAAAAATACCTATTGGGAAAAAATCCCTCAAGGTAAAATTGAATCATTTTTGAGGTGACTGTGTTTGATGACAAAGAGGGTTTCCATGGTTAGTTATTGATTTACAAAAATATTTCTGAAAACATATGTTGAAAAATATCCATGATAAATGAATATATGATCTGGATGTGGTACAAAAATCACGTATACAAGGTATAACCATTTTCTAGTGTTTGCCAATTTTTTGGGTCCAAAAATTGGAGAATGGAGATAAGTGTTTTTGGCAAAGGTAATTTCGTTCCAGTGTCTTGGAGGCTTATAAAGTTACGTGATATGAATGTTTCAAGATCAAAAAATCAAAATATGGATCTTTAAGAAGGGATCACATGTTTTGGAGTTGGTCATGTAAGGTGACTAGGGTGATATAGGATTGGGAGAATGGACTAGTGTGCATAGAGGAAAGTTTCACACAATGCCTAGGGTGACAAAAATGTCTATAAATAGATGGATAACCTCCTCATTTATTAAGAAGATCAATACTTAGAGAAAATTGGAGATCTAGTCATGCAAGTGGTGAGGGTACGCAAGTATTGAGTTACTCAGAAGTTGTGCACCAATTGGTAGTTGCATGTGAATATTGGTTCAGGTGTAAAAGGGTGTCTGTCTCCCAAGTTGTGAGTTTAAGAAGGGAGTGTTGTGCATGTGGTAAGGTGACTATTGCATGCTAGGATTAAAGAAGCACACAAGTTAACCTAGGGTTTGGTGAAAGTTGGAAGTTGCACAATATTCTTGTGGTAAAGTATTATTTATCAGTGGATGAAAGTGGAACTCCAATAGAGAATCTATCTATAGTTACGATGCAGAATTAATGAAAATTAAGGGACCTACAAGTCCATAAAGTGTGAGTGGATTTTTTCTAAGAGTAGTAAGAGAAGGAAAGAGAAGACGGTGGTCCTTCCCACTAGTAGTGATCCAGAGGAAGAGACATATGGAGTGACCCTTGGGAACGCAGTCAGCAGACCCTAAACTTTGTAAAGGTAGTGATCCTTGGCATAAAATATCTAGCCCGAATCTTGTAAATAGCAATGAATTGCTATTGGATTTGGTACATCGGAACATCGCCGGTGTATGCTCATTGGACATATCCCAGTGAGGGTGAACTAAGTAAAATCACTATGTCCCATGCATGATTTAATTTCTGTTCATATATTAATAATAGAGAAAGAGAGTAGGGTGTTTTTTAATGACAAAAAAAGATCAAAATGAGCAGTATTTTTAATCTATCATACCCTGATTCATGCCCCTTAGGGTATTCAACCTAGAAAACCTACAATATTAAATGGCATGTAACATGTTGAATTCCTACTGTTGGGTTTATCCTCATAATCTATCATCATGAAAATCACTAAGTAAAAAAAATTATGAGTTGATATATCATAATCTTATGAGTATCCAAAACATGATAGTATGCATCATCTATGTCACATAAGATGACATCAAAAACCATAAGACATATAGTTTAATAACATCACCATAACATTTCATGCTTCTCATAATTGCGGGGAACTGTTGTAACCATATCAATGAAACATTTATTGTTAGACATTATGACATTAATTTCACATAGATGAAAAATTAATATGAGATAATAAACATATTAAAATTCACATCTTTGAATATAAATTAATCTTAAAGTAAAAATTAGTTATTTATTGGGAACCGACTTTAAAATACTCCCACTTAGACTAGAGCCAACTCCTAACGAATTTTAGCTTGATGTCCTTCACATGATGTTCATGCTTTTGCTGAGATAAGGCATTAGTTAATGGGTCTGCCACACCAACTTACCTCGAAAATCTAGTTACATTAATGTCAAATATTTGTTTAGTTGATATATTTTAGTGCTAAAATATATCCAGTCAAATTTAAAGTCTGTCAATAGGGATTTTTTCAATTTGTTTTAGTGTATGAAATGAATTTTCATTGGTTTAATTTTTTGAAGGGGAGAAGAATGTAACAAACTGAAATTATAAATGAAATTCACATCTAAATGAATGTATTCTCTATTTAGTAATGTAGTTATAAAAAACACATGAAATACTTTGGTTATTTTAAACTATTCTAAAATATAACCAGCCAGATTTAAATGACCATTATGAATCAAAACCATTGATAATATAGTTTTTGTATAGTGACTATTAATATTATTATATATTAACGGTTATGATAAAGTATAACTGACATAGAAGGAAATAGTGATGACCTTGACCAGTAGGATTATACACAATATAGCTCATTTATCGGATCTTCTGAGGGATATGAAAACATTGGGTTATCCCTTTTATTATTACTTTATAAATTATTATATATTGAATTTTATAAATATTAAATTTTGATACGATGAAATCATAATTCTATTTTTGATAACTATATAGTTTCAATTAAATAACCGTTTCTGATAAATTATAGAATATTTTAAATAAATATTATTTTCATAAAATATTCTTCTTAAATAAAATTCATTTATATATAAAATATAATATAATTTAATGAAGTCCAATGTAATTTCTTAAGGTCCAAAAAGATAATATTATGAAAAAATTAGTTTCCAGTAAATAATGATTCTTATTTAAAGGTAAAATATCATCTTTAGATAACTATTTTGATAAAATAAATATTTTTTTAAACTAGTGAATTGAAATTAGTTAATGATAGGGTTTTCATAATTTTCTAAGACATAAGTTTTTGGGTAAAAATTAAATATGGTATAATTAAATGGTATATATTATGACATCACAATAGACCCAAAATGATGTAATAAAAACAATAAAGTAAATCCATGAACAAATATAGATTTACCCTTTAAAATAATGCATTTTTGACACTATTTGATTAATTTTAAAAAACTTTGTTGAATATTTCAAAACCTATATTATATTTGAAGGTTTTAAAATCAATTCTTTATGAACATGACTCCCTTCCACATCACCAAAGATATTATACTAATATATTCAGTTCTTGGACTTATAAAATATTGAAAAAAATTAATCTTTGGTAGAAATAATTAGAAAGAACAATGGGATGGTTTGTGATTTTGATTATTTTATTATATAGAGTGCAAAACCTATGTTTAGAAATTAATAATGAATTCTCCTCTCTTTCCCCATAAATACCCACCCAAAATCTCACTCATATTCATTAAAAACTAATTTATCATTGTTTTATTCTCTCTCTACCTCTCCCTCTACCTCTCTAAATACCTCTCAAGGTGTTCCAAAGCTCTTTAGAAGCTCCTCCTGATCTTTTCATAGTGCCCTATCAAGGTAAGAGATCCTCTAATCTTTTTTTTATTTAAAGTACTTTTTTGGTGCCAATCCTTGTTATTTATCGTTATTAATTTAATTGTAGTGTATTTTTACACATAACTTTACTATATTTATGATTCATAGGTAATTAAAGACCATATTTCACTCTCATTAAACCATTTATTGAACCTCTATGTGAACTTGTTATGCTGCTGAAATTATCAAGTGCTTTCAAAATCCAAACTTTTGTATTGTGAATACTCATCCCAATTTTCTCTCAAGAATATTCACCTAGATGTAACTATCCTTGATTTATTGGAGACTTTAATGTATGTAACTCACTCTCCTTAATTGTGAGATTAAAATTTATGAAATACATTCTTCTTTTGTAAAGTTAATGTTGTACACAAGTGCATATACATGATATAAATGTGATGGGTGGACCCACAATTATATAGTGATCAAATTCATTGGGTAATGTTGGTATCTCATGAGATACCAAGTATGGTGCACTAGAGGCAAGGATAAGTACCCTATGTTATGTTATCATGATGGTTTTTCTTAACATATGTTTATGATGACATGTTTTATGTTTGTTCCACATTCTTATGTTGTATTTATGTCATCATATTATAACATTTCTAGATGTTCATGTTTATTATTATCATTATTTTATGTCACCTTGATATGAATCATGACTCACATGTATTGTTTTCATCATGTTATGGTTTGATTATTCTCTTACTAGGCTTTATATATCACTCCTTACTTATGTACATTGTTAGTCTATCTTGTTCGATATTAGATTATGGGAATTTAAGGGAGTGTTTTGGTGATTTTAAAATAATTTTGTTATATATCTGAGTATTGGGTATGATGGTGTTTTACCCTGAAAAATATTATAAAAATTAGAATCAATTAATGTAAACAATAATTTAAATGGGGTTTAGGTTATAAAAGGGTATTTATTTTTGGGTTTGGGTTACAAGAAAATATGTGTTAAATGAGTTTGGGTTCAATTATGATTAAATGGTGTGGTTCCTTCATTTCAAATGTATAGATTCATCGACATCCCTAATTAAATTAAGACACAAATATAATTGCATAAGATTTTAAATGTTTTGTTTCAACTAATTAAGTACATATTTTCATTGAATTTTAGAATAAAATGAAGATGTGAACAACTTCATTTTTTTTATTAATTTCCCTAAGTGTTAGGTTTTTTGGGATTACTAAATGAATTGTAATACCTGAAAGCCTGAACCATTTTGGACCATTTTTTGAGATGATGTGTTGTCTCCTTTGAGGGGTGTGCCTCCGGACATGTTCAATCAGGAAGAAAAATAGATTTTACAACCTAACTTGCTCGGAGACGCAGAAAATCGAAAAATATCATGGGATATGACTTTATTTTCATTTGATGGAATAATACCCTCTAATTTTTTTATTTTATTTTTTTATATTGCTATTTATCTCATATCTATAATATATATATATATAATTTATATATGTTTTTGTTTACTTATGTAAATAAACATACATACATACACCATTAAATCACATTTATTAGTCAATGTAATTTTGTACAAAAAAAATCTCAAACCACACAACTGTATTTATGAACATATATATTTGAACATTACACATCATATTTTGTCGATGTGTTCAATTTTTTACATGAAATTTAATTTTCAAGAAAATTTCAATAGAAATTATCTATTAAAAGTCAAATATAACTGTTAAATTTGATATGTTTTATTGTTACAAATTAAAATATTATGTTTTTTATTTGTTAATTAGATGAATAATTTTTTATTACATGTTTTCCCCCTTTATTTATGTTTTTTTCTTAGAATTAGTATGGGTGTTGTCTAACCTGATTTGTTTAATTTTATGTAAGTTTTATTTTACCCTTACGTAAGTAGGTTGTTACCCTTAAGTGAGTTGGAGTGTTGAAGGCTCTTTTTATGTGAGGACTGTGACAACCTTACATGACTACAATTTCAATTAAGGGACCCTTACATAGCCAGTGGTGACCATTATTTAATGGCCAACTAACCCATACATATCATATATTTACCCTTACATAATTTGAGAGAACCCTTATATAGAAAACTGAGCGAAATTTACACAGACCATCTTTCAAAGACCCTTACGCATCGACAAAAGTTTGAGATTTATTATAACGACTTTATCCTGAAGCTCCTTGATCAACCACATGTCCCGATGCTGTTATGGTTTTTTCGATGGATTTGTTACTTTGATTTTAAGTGCCTATTCTATATTATTTTGTCTTAAGAGATAGATTTAAGGCTCAGAGGGTAGAATCCCAGAGAAATACAAGGAAAAGGAGATGATCCATAGAGGGAGAGCTCATTGGTGGCCCTAAGTTTCGACATCAAACATGACTAGTTTTGGGAGTGCCGTTCTAGTAGAGAGATCATTGTTTCTGATGTCTTGTGATGGATCAACTAGATACAATGATTTCCGGAGGGTTCTTATACACATGATGCCAATCTTAGTAGGGGGTTCGAGCCTGAATTATCATGTTCTGAATTGATGTTCTTTTCAGTTCTTTTATTGTTCTTTGATTGTTCCTGTGTGCAAAACTTGTTCATTTTTCGAGTGTAATTAGTTCTTGTTGATTTTAATCTTCAGGTTTCAATTGTCTATTGTCATATTTATCATTTATTCATAATAATAAAGGGTTTTAAGTGGTGTCCGTGTTACGGAGTAGGACCCTAGGGGTCTGAACTACATAAATTCATGCATTATTTATTTTTTCTATTTTTATATTAGTCTCACTATAATTTATTGTGTGCTTTTGTGCTCATCACATTGATTTTATTGTTGTATTTATTTTATTTTGTGAGAATTATTCATTTTCCTCAAATAATTTTTATTTTTTATCATGGGTTGGGTTTTTTGACACTACCTCCTACCTTGGAGTAGAGTGTATCCATGGATATCCTCCCACTAACAAGTTATAACAAAGATGGTATCATTGAGTCTAAAGATGTCTTCAACTATATTAGAGGCAGTGTCACGAACCAACCCGGGTACCCTGGTAATCCAATAACCAATCCGGTCCTAACATAACTTGATGGGTGTTCCCGATGCCCACAGGCCGACAACTAGCACCTGACATCCTACAATATACAATTAAGAATGATTTTTCCACAATAATGTGGAAGGAAAAGATAAACGACTGTATGCATATCAATTGGAAAACTCCATTGGGAGTAAAATACCATAATTCAATGAGGCATAAAAGTAAAAGTACTAAAACCCAAAGTAATAAACATGAAAACAACCCCAGGGTCCCTAATGACATAACTCACAAGACCAAAGCTCAAAAGTAGGATCCACCTCCAACAGATCCATTCCCTTTGCTTGATCCTAAAAGAAGAATTGCTACCAACACTAGAAGGAAAAATTAAGTCGTGAGCTTAAGCCCACTGAGATACCACCAATGATTCCATAAGATATTCCAATATATATTATCCAAATAAAAGATTTTAGTTTTTCAGAACAAACAGGTTTAGTAATTTGGAAGCATATTTAAACAAAACATGCTATACATTTTCAAAATGGTGGAAAATATATTCAAATCACATAATTTACTTTACAAGAAAAGAAATATTTATAAAAAAATTTATGAAGTAAAAAATATAAATAAAATAGTTTATATAAATTCAAAAGACATGTGAAGAAGTTCAAACAACACTGGGATACATTTATCACTCAAATATGAATAAAAAAGTGAGCAACATGGTCATCTGCCAAAAGGTATGATAGTACTAATCAGATATAGGGTTTGGAACTCTCTATATGAACTCAGTAAAATATGTATACACATGTCCCTATGACACTGGACAAAGGATACTTGTCACCAACCCATCAAAGGTGTGACCAACCACAAGTATGTCTTAGAACATTTTCGTAGTGTAGAGTGTATCCAAATAACTCACTAACTGCCTAAAAATTTCATGTGCTCTTCCATGATGGGTGAATTATTTTAAGACAATTTAAAAATATGATCAATCCCATTCTTCCATTTCAAAAGTTCAAATATCTTTCCATTTAAAACAAAAACAGGTTTTATTTCAAAACATGTCTTTTTCACAAGATAAAACCACTGAGTTTCTATCAAATCATTTTAATCCATTTTCCCCAGTTTGAAATCCATTCAAAACATATTCCATCATTACAGAATTTATTTCCACAAATGAATTCAATAATTTAATTGAAATAATTTCCATCAAATCCATAATTTAAATTAAACAATTTAAATTATCCAATTCCCATAAACACACCCAATTCAATAGAGTAGGGGGTTTTCCAAATTTTCATGACAAAACCATTTCAAATATCTCGATTCACTCGAATCAGGTTTTTATCAAATTAATTGAATGAAAATTGGATAAATTGAATTTAAATCAACAATTGAAATAAATTAGAAAATATAAGGATAATTAATTTGTCAAATTAGAATGGAACCACCTACCTCAAGGTCATTGATGAAAACGAAAATATAAACCATTATGTGTGGTTCAATACACATCCTCATGACTTTTTTATCATAAGCATAGACACATTAAAATTCTATGTTTGTTAAGGGGTCCTAGATCCAAAGCCAATTATTTTATTTCAAACAGAAATGAAATTTCACATGTGATAATAGTTTCTCTCTCCTGAATAATTTTCCAATTATGGATTAAAATATTACATGAGATAATATTATTTACCTCCCAGGGTTAATTTCAAATTATCGATTAAAATAATATATGAGGCAATAACTTCTCTCTCCTCAAAAATTATCAAATTATCATTTTGATTATCACATGCGATGATAGTTCCAATCTCCTTGATAAAATTCTAAATTATAATTTTATGTCAATGAATATGTTCACAATATTTTCCTTACAATAATTATAAACCACATTTGATATTATAATTTCTTTAAAATAAAATAATATCCCATGGGGTAGTCCTTTATAATTATTCATATATATTTTAAATAATTATCCCGTAATAATTTCATGCAATTATCCTCTAATAAAATACGTAATTATCCCATGGTAATTTTAATAATACACGTCACATGATAATTACCTTATAATCATCCATTAACAATTTTTTCATAATTATTTACAATAAGTAATGTAATTATCATTTAATAATTCAAAAAAATTATCATATGAATATTTTATAAATTATCATTTGATAAAACAATGTGATTAACTTTTACAATTATTTTAATAATTATATTTTGATAATACTCGTAATTATTTACTTAAAATAACCCATTTAAAATGTGAAAAATCAAATTAATCAAAACCTTGCTGCCTTCGAAATAAAATTTTTGATTTAGATATTTATTGTCAATACGAGTCCAACAAAACAAACGGTGTGTAATTCTGACCAATAACATAGAAGTTATTTAAATTATAAAATTGGAAGAATAATAAAAATAAATAAATAATTAATTAATTTAAAACACACCTCATTCTCTATGCACTGGGAAGGAATGGTCAATGCACGCACCAAATATGAAAAAAGGAATATGGGTCAGCAGTCATAGAAGATCACCAGAACTTCACAAATCACAAACAACAGAGTCTCAAGACCATCTAGATTTGAAGAAATCAACCAACTACAATTGTAAACAAATTCGGTTATTTAATAAATCTCAAAACTGGATGAATTAAAACCACAATTTTAAACAAAATTTTTTAATATTCGGTTTTACTAGAAATTCATTGCAGAATCATTTATTTCAACCATTTAAGGCATTGCAACTGAAATCGTTAAAAACAGTAAATAAATAGATGATTTTGAAATCATGAATCATCAAAAATGGGGTTTGACGGGATGTTAGAGGTGATTGAACATTCAAACCCTTATTTTTTAATAAATTAATGAAATTAATATAATTATTTAAAACATAAAATAATTATCAAACTAAACAAACACACTTTATGTACAAATTTTATACCCCTCCTAGGGTAAACGCCTCATTCCGGACACAACGATGATTTTGGATTTATCAAATGATGAACCGTATAAGATATATTAATGATTTAATATTTTAAAAATGGAATAAATAATTAATTATAATAAAAAGTTTTATTTTTGTGAGTGAGGCATCCAAACGCCCGATGCATACGAATGTTATACCACACCTAGTGTAATCCCCTCATTCTGGAATCATCAGTGGTATAAGATTTCTCATATGATGTACCATTTAAGAGATATTTAATAATTTTTATTAAAAAAACATATTAAATATTATTAAAAAACCTTATATCATTAGTGAGACATCCAAGTGTCAATCACATTCAATATTTATACCTTCCCCACATATTGGAGATAACAATATGCTCAAATTTTTCATACAACAGACCATTTTGGAGTTATAAAATTATTTTGACTAAATTGATCATGCTTAAAATAATATATTTAATATTTTTATTCATTATTCCTTGAGACTTTGCAGACATCATAAACTCATACTTACTCAATGTTTAACTCAGAAAATATTTAATTGAATATTCAGGTGTACTAATTGGGCGTTTTACCATTCCTTGATGTCTTTAAAAAAATGAAAATTTTCACTGGTAAACCATTTTTTCCCATTTAACATAATAATAATTTATGAAAATAGGATTTAGGAAAACCTGAAAATAGTAACGGGATGTCACAACCTCCCCACCATAGAAACTTTATGTCCCCAGAAATCCTACAAAAAATCCTCCATGTAAAAAAAACAAGGTCATTGTTCTCTAATAAGTGCCTCCCTCTCTCAAATATCATGAGAATTAGAACCGAGCTTCTATATCATACAGACAAGAGGTATCATCCTCCCATGAAGTACCTTGGTCTCAGAATCAACAACCATGACTGGTCGTTCAATCATAAATAAAACAGGTTCCACTTCAATATCATGCCAAATCAGAACATGACATAGGTCAGATAAATGATTTTGAAGATGAAATACATTAAACACATTATGTATTGACATTAGTTTCAATGGTAGTGGTGAATGGTAAACAACTTCCCCCACCTAATAAAAAACATCAAAAGATCGAAAAAAACAAGGAGCAAGCTTCTCTTGTCTCCCAAGAAATCGATGACCCAACCGGGCATAAACCTTCATGAATACATGGTCACCAAAACTACTACATTAAGTCATAGACTTCTTAGTGCTTCCTGGGTGCACAAACCATTCAAAATTATTGAAATACCCCATTATAGCCTTCTTTGTCTATAACAGTGCAACATAATGGTTCTGATAACATAGAGCACCCACTTTGGAGAATGACCACTAGGTATCAGTCTCCCCACCATAAATAGAGTCTCTAATACATACAGAATTCATCAACAAGATTTTGTTATTGGAGAATTGTCTCGAGAAGCGAAGATTTCAGAGAACCATCATCTTTCATGGTGGGTAGAATCAACACTACCCAAGGTGACTCACTTGGGTGAATAAAGTCCTTCTCAAGAAGTTCGTCCAACTGGGACCTTAGTTCTTTCATTTCAATTGGATCCATTTTGAAAGAGGGAAAAAATTGGTTGTGTACTAGAAATCAAGTCAATTGAAAACTCAACTTCCCTTACATGTAGAATAACTAGATAAGTCATAAGGAAACATGTCAGGGAACTCAATGATGACTGGAGGGAGATCACCACTCCTTGAATCTCACTCCAGATCAAAAGTAATCACTGATATCACTTTCGCCAACTCTGGATCAGTAGGTCCGGCTCTACTTGACCTTGGGTCACATTCTCCTTGAAGCAAATGAGGCACACCACTGGAGGTAGTAAAGTAGACCCATAAAATATAACAATCAATTAAGGCGTTATTGGTAACAAACCAATCCATCTCGAATATGAAATCAAGATATTTCATGTCGAGTACCAAAAAATCTCCAAGAATTTTTGACAACTGATAGAGAGAAGACACAATTGGGACTATGGAAACCCTACTCTCTCTTTATACCAAGGGGTGTAATAATATCCATTGCACAAGATAAAATCTATATAGGAATATTATGAATATTAATTATATGGGTTGAAATAAATGAGTGAGATACACCAATATCAAATAAAGTAGTCACTAACGATGAAGCTATAGTAATAGTACCTATGACAGTCACTGAATCAGTATTTGCTTCCTCTAGAGACTCTTCCACTATGTGGAGAAGCTTCATTCCGAATGCCTATGGCTGGAACCCTTTTGTACATGAATAATTTTATTACCCCAAAGTTTTTTGGAGGCTATGATGATCTTGTGCCACTACATGAAGTGGAAATGTCGTGGTAGAGCTTCTGCAAGTTCCCTAAACATCTGCAGGAGCAACATTTCTGTTATCCTGCTCAAGCTTGAAAAACTGCACAGCCTTGGCCAACATTATTTACCTTGGATATAAGTGGATAGTGAAAATAACCTTGATGTCCTCCCACTCCAAGATCTTATGTTCCTTTATCATCACCATCGTGTCCCGCCATCTCTTACTTAGTCCCTCTGACACAAATGTGGTACACTTCACCTTGATCACATTCAATGTCTCCAAGAACTAAAATTGTCATTATATCCTACCCAACCATTACTTAACATACTGAGGATTTTTGGAGCCTAAAAGGGGACAAGTGGGGGCTCCTGACCCAATGTATTGATAGTACACATGATAACCTCAACTAGATTCGGATCCAAAATAGGATTTGCTCACTGAGGTTCAGCAGCACTCTCCTCCTAGATTCAATTCACACGCCTTCTCAGAGGAATTATGTTACACAACATCATCAGACAACAAGGAAGATATTAGATTAACACATAGACAGAGTAACGAGAGAAAATATTCTCAACAAAAGAAAAAAACAAGATTTGGATTTCACTCTCTCCAAATCAATATAGGAAAAATAATGAAACTATACCACAAGAAATATTTTCCTAACCACCCATGGGGACTTGAGGTTCATTGCGGTGAGTGCTAGCCAAACACTCAATCACAACTACCTCTTAAGTCCTGGAAATATTTCAAAAATGCATACTGACTTCAAGACAAAAGCTCAACATTAATCTCCCTCTGATTCCATTTTGTCACGAACATGCCTGGGTACCTTTGTAACCTGATAACTGATCCAGTCCTAACGTAACCTGAAGGGGGTTCCCGATCCCCACAATCCTATGACTATCACTTGGCATCGTACAACATACAAGTGGGAAAGATTTTTCCACAAGAATGTGGAAGAAAAAGATAAAATATAGTATGCATAGAAATAGGAAAACTACAATGGGAGTAAAAGTAATAGAATACAGTGAAGCATAAATTCCAAAGTACTACAATCCAAATTACTAAATAAGAAAACATCCCCAAGGTCCCAAAGAACACAAATCACCAAGCTGGAATCTCAACAGTTGGATCCACCTCCAAGAGATCCCTTCCCTTTTCTTGAGCTTGGAATAAGAATGTCTACAAACACCCAAAGGAAAAAGTAGGGTGTGAGTCTATGCTCTGTAGGATACCACAAAAGATTCCATAATAGATACCCAATATATTCTACAAATAAAAACATTCAGTTTTTCAGAACAAACAGGTTTTGAAATTTAAAATCATATTTAAACAAAATATGATATACATTTTCAAAATGGTAGAAAATACATTCAAAGCATAGGCTTTACCTTACCAGATTTGGAATACTTATAAAATAATGGGTTAATTAAAACATTTATATAAAACAATTAATATAAATCCAGCAGGCATGTAAAGTAGTTCAAACTAAATTGGCATACATTTATCTCTCAAATATAAATAGACAAGCCAAAAACATGGTCATCTGTGAAAATGTACAATCGTATTAACCAACTAAAGGATTTATCACTCCCTATGTGAACTCAGAATAATGTTTATACACACATCCCTATTACACTGTCCAAATCATACTATTCACTAACCCGTCAGGGATGTGATCCACTACATGTATGATTTAGAACATTGTCGTAGTATAGAGTGTATCTAAATAACCCACTAACTACCTAAGGATTTCATTCACTCTTACTTGATGGGAAAACTATTTTAATACTACATAAAAATAGGATGAATCCCATTCATTCATTTTATAAGTGTCAGTTTATTTCCATTTAAAACCAAAGAAAGTTTTAATTCAAAACATGCCTTTTTCACAAGATAAAACACCTAGGATTCTATCAAATCATTTTAAGAAATTTTCACCAGTTTTAAATACATTCAAAACCAATTCCATCATTACACAATTTATTTTCACAATTAAATTCAACAATTTAATTAAAATCATTTCCATAAAAACCACATTTTAAAATAAACAATTTAAATCAACCAATTTTCATAAACACACCCAATTTAATGGAATTTGGGTTTTCCCAAATTTCCATGCAAAAACCATTTCAAAAATCTCAATTCACTGGAATTGGGTTTTTATCAATTTAACTGATAGAAATTTTGAGCAATTGAATTTAAACCAACAATTTAAATAAATCAAGCAATACAAGGATAATAAATTTGGATAATCAGAATAGAAACACATCTATCATGGTTGTCGATGATGACATAAAGATAAACCACTCTGTGTGGTTCACTACACCTCCTCGTGACCTTATTATCAAAAGAACAAATGCATCAAAATTCGATGTTTGTTAAGGGGTCCTAGAACCAAATCCAATTATTTTATTTCAAAAAATAAAATAAAATTTCACATGAGATAAAATTTTTTCTCTCCTGAATAATTTTCCAATTATGGATTAAAATATTAAATGTGATAATATTACAATATCCCCCATGGATAATTTAAAATTATCGATTAAAATATTACATGCGGCAATAACTTCTCTCTCCTTGATAATTCTCAAGTTATCATTTTGTTTATCACATGTGATGATAGTTCCAATCTCATTGATGAAATTACAAATTATAATTTTATGTTAAAGAACATGTTCACAATATTTTCCACAGAATAATTATAAACCACATTCGATATTAAAATATATTTTAAAAAAAATGATAACACATGTTTTAGTATTTTATAATTATTCACATATAATTTAAATATTTTATCATATAATAATTTAGTGCAATTATCCATTAATAAAACACATAATTATCCCATGATAGTTTTAATAATCCATGTCACATGATAATTACCTTATAATCATACATTAATAATTTATTTAAAATAAACATTTAAATAATTATATTTTGATAATAGATGTAATTATCCTATGACAATTTCATAAATTATCATTAGATGAAACCATGTGATTATCTTCTACAATTATTTAAAAAATTATATTTTGATAATGGATGTAACTATTTATTTAAAATAAACATTTAAAATGTGAAAATGAATATTAATCAAAAGCTTTCATCCTTTAAAAAAAAGTATAATTTAAGTTCTTATTGTTTATATGAGTCCATTGAAACAAATGATGTGTAATTCTGACCAATAACATATATGTTATTGAAATTAGAAGATTGGAAAAGTAATAAAAACATAATTTATTAATTTTAAACACCCCTTAATCTCTATGAACAGGGAAGGAATGGTCAACGCATGCACCAAAGAGGAAAAAAAGAAGATGGGTCACCAGTCATAGAAGATCACCAGACCTTCACCGATCATAAACAACAGAGTCCCAGGACCGTCCAAATTTGAAGAAATCAACCAACAACGAATGCGAAAAAATTCAATAATTTAATAAATCCCAAAACTAGATGGATTAAAACCAAAATTTTAAACACTGATTTTAATCTTCTATTTCACCTGAAATTCATTGTGGACTCATTTATTTGACCCATTTAAGGCGTTGTAACTGAAATTGTTCAAAACGGTCAAGAAACAAATGATTTTGAAATCCTAAATCCTAAAAAATGGGATTCAACATGATGTTAGAGGTTATTGAACAGTAAAACCTGTATTTTTTAATAAATTAATTAAATTAATATATTTAATTATTTAATATAATTATTTAAAAGATAAAATAATTATCGACATGACCAAACGCTCTTTGCGTACAAAATTTATACCATTCCTAGGGTAAACGCCCCGTTCCGGACACAACGTTGATTTTGGATTTCACAAACGAGAAACCATTTGAGATATATTAATGATTCAATATTAAAAAATTATAATAAACAATTAATTAAAATAGGAATTATTATGTTTGAAAGTGAGTCTTTCAAACACCTGACATGTATGAATACTATACAGCATCTAGGTTAAACCCCTCATTCTAGAACCGTTGGTGGTCTCAAATTTCTCATACGATGCACCATTTGAGAGATATTTAATTATTTTTAATAAAATAATATATTAAATATTATTTAAAAACTTTATCTCACACGCAAGGTTTCCATGTGTCCGACGCTCTCAAATGTTATACCATCTTCTTGTCCACAATGGATAACATGGAGCTTTGGCAGGAGTTAAGTGGAAGATCACCTTTGTCTCTCCTACATGAGATTTTTTTTCCTCTTCTGAGGATGTTGAATCTAATATTTTATAGAAGTCTCATTCCATTTTGTTGTTTACCCTAAGTGATAAGTATTTCCATGAATTGGTCCATGAAACTTTTGTCGGTGCAATATGGTTAAATCTTGAGCTTCTTTACATGACTAAGTCACTTGTAGGAAGGAGACAAAAGAAAATGTCTATTTATATTTTCAAAACGGCCCTGTACACTTCTATGATGACTCATTTAGGAAGTTTTAAAAAGATGGTGATAGTCCTATCCAACATAGATGTTGATATTATTGAGGAGGACCTGAACTATTTTATGTTCAATTCCTTGGATAAATATTTCAATCCGATTAGGGATTCTATAATGTATGGTTGGAATTCCATAACTTTAGTGGAATTAAAATCAGCTGTATTGTCTAGGGATCTTCAAATCCATGGCTTGATGGTGGAGGGAAGTGAAGTGAGGTTTGGAAAAAATATGCTCATTGAGAAGTGTCAAAAATAATGGAAAAGAAAGGAAGACAATGATGATAGTTTGTTTAAAAGGTTTAAGTGCTGACAATGTGGAAAATTCAACCACATTTAGAGATACTACCCCGAGGATCCATCTAGGGATAATATTACCATGTATAATTTCGATTACCCAAGTTTGGATAATGTCAAGGTTCTATGACTATGTCTAGAATCCCTTAGTATATAATAAGTGTAACTCTAGATTTTATTTCTTCTTTGATTCTTGTAAAGACACTCTATGTGATTTGTGGGGCCCCTATTTAGACGAGAGAGTGTTGTTAGTACTGGTTTTCTAAGATTTTTGGGCTTATGTAAAGATTCATCTCCCATTAGCTAGTTATTCTACCAGTTGTGTTCTACTTATTTTACTACTTTCATTTATAAAAGTTTCACTTTTGAGTTCATTTATTCTTAGAATTATTGTTTTTCCATGTTTTATTTTTTATTTTGAGGAAATAGGTATTGATCTGGTTTCTTTGGGTGTCTTGTAAGTACAATAGAGAGGACTAAGGCCTCTGATGACATGTGTGTAGCTGGTTACATGTTTGTGATGTGGATGCTTGGGTAAGTGATGACAAGAATTCTAGTTAATCTTATTTTTTAGATTGATTGATTTTATGAGTATGTTTTAGAAGTTATTAATAGTATATGTGTTGGTATGGGCATACATGTTCCATTTTGGCACATGATAGTTAGTTGGTCAATTTGGGCTGACAAGGTTTGCACTTAGGGTTTTTTCTTAGTGAAGAATGACTGAACCAACATATAGTTTAGGCTAGTATTTCCATGAAAGAAAACTAACACTGTGTTTTTTTCCATTTTATTTTTTATGATAGATATTTTTTAAATTTATCATGATTTTTTGTTACAAATTTAAATGTTATGTATTTTGATTTCTTGATTCCATGAATAATAGCATATTACATATTCCCCACTTTATTTTAGTTTTATTTTTCTTAGACTGGGTTTGGTAGTTGTTCGGATTGATTTGTCAACTTTTATGTACGTTTTTTCAACCTTCAGTGAGGTTATTTTACCCTTATGTAGGTATGTTTTTTCCCTTATGCAAGCTGGAGTGTTTGATACAATAACTTTACATGATGACTATGGTACCCTTACATGAATACAGTTTCGGTCAAGGGACCATTACATAGTTGGTGCCGACCCTTTCATAGAGGACAAAAGATGCTTACTTATTTCTGGTTTACCCTTATGTAATGGGTGGAGAACCTTATATTTCATGCCAAGTGACCTTTACAATTATAAGAATTTGACGAACCTTAAAGGTGGTTCCCAATTTAGATTTGTTGCAATCACATCTTTCCAAATCTCCTCGATTGACGATGTGTCTCGATGCCGTTAGAGTTCATTTGAGGGATTTGTTTCATCTATTTTAAGTGATCGAGGCCTTTATTTCTATCTTAATAGATAAATCAAATGATAAATGTTTGGAAACCAATATAAATCGAGGGGGGAGTTGATTATCCAGAGAGGGAGAACTCATTGGTGGCTTTGATGGGAAACACATATGTCGCTGGTTCTGGGAGCGCTATTCCCTTTTAGTGCTTGTGGTTTTTGAATTCTTATAATGGATCATTAAGCTATAATGATTCTTGGAGGGTTCTTCTAAAGGTGTGGTTGTCCCAAGTAAGGGGTTCAGACCTAGTTTCTCATGTTCTTGATTGAATTTTTCTTTGGTTCCATCATTGTTGCTTGTTTGTTCTTGTATTCGTGAGAGTGGGTCATTCCTCTAGAGTAGTATGTTCTTATTATTTTTATTCTTTGTTTTTTTGTCTGCTATCATGGTTATATTTTATTAATTATAATAATGGTGTGTGGGTAGTTTTGTTTTCATTGAGTTGGACCAAAGGGGATCGAACCACATAAATTTATGCATTATTTCTTTCCTATATTTTTTGAATTATTATTGTTGTAGTTTTTTATGATTCCATGACCATCACATTGATTATATTTGTGGTATTTATATTCATTTATTATGTTATTTATTCTTCCTCAGATCCTATATGTTTTGTTTTTGTGGGCTGGGTTGTGTGACACTACCTCCACCTTGGAGTAGTGTACCGCCATGATTTCCCTACCACTAACAAGTCATATCATTGTGGGTTTCATAGAGTTTAATGATGTATTATACTATATTATAGGATACAAAGTTCAATAGAGAGAATTATTTTAATTATTGGAGTTAAAATGAGTGATATAATTGTGCATAATGGAATTGATGAAGCATTCACATGATCTAGGAAAAAGATTATGACTTTCTCTACTACAGAAGATACATTGAAAACTTTTGAAAATATCTAACCTAATATTTTATAAAAATACAATTCCCAATTTTTTTAACCCTAGATGACATGATTTTGTGAGTTGTGGTCTGTAAAACTTTTTCTAGTTTAATATGGTTGAATATTGATCATCATTACATCAATAGGTCTCATTTGAGAAGGTTACAAAAGATAATGCATCCTTAAAATTTCATAATGGTCCCTAGAACTTTTGGGCAGACTCATTTAGATAGTTTTAATAATATAGTGTTATTTATAGAAAACATAGATGCTAATATTTATGATCCGGACTAAGAATATTTATTTTTGAATTCCTTGGATGAAGCATTCAATAGAGTTAGAGATTCTATGATTCATGGTATGTATTCCATCACTTTAGAGTAAGTAAAATCACCCACCTTATCTAGGTAACTTCAAATCCATGGTTTCAAGGTAGAGAGAAGTTATGTGATGTTTTCTCTTGAGTTGATCAATGTGAATTTTCATCCTAATGATAAAATCAAATAAGAGAATGATGGTAGCCAGTTTAAGAAGATTAAGTGCTATCAGTGTGGAAAAGAAATCCACATTAAGTGATATTTCCTTAAGGATTAATCTATGGATAATATGACCCATAACAATGTGGTATATTCTAGTTTTGATATTTTCTAGATTCTATGAGTTTTTCTAGAACCCATTAGTATATACTAGGTATAAATCTTGGTTGTCTTCCTTTTGCGTTCCTAAGATTGGATCCCCATTTGATTTTAGAGGCCCTCAGTTAGAAGATAGGGTGTGGTTAGGGATGGTTTTATGAGCTATCTAGGCTCGACTGGATACTTTTCTCCTATCATGTTTCTATGTTTTATTTATTCTACTACATTCATTGAGAAATGTTACAATTTTTAACTGGTTTATATTTCACATTACTATTTTTCAATGTTTTATTTCTATTTCAGGAATTGTGTACTTCTCTTGTTTCTTTGGGTGTCTTACAGGAACATGATAGATGACCGAGACATCTAATAACATGTGTGTAGCTTGTTGTAGGCATGTGATGTGGAAGCTTTGGTAAGTGAAGGTATGAGTCACGGTTTGTGTTGTTGCTCATATTGTTTATTTTTCTAAGCATGTTTTAGTAGTTGTTAACAGAAGATGTGTTGGTGTGAGAAAACATGTGTCACTATAGTTTATGAAAGGAAGTTGGTCGGTATGATCAGATCGAGTTTGAGATTATGATTTTCTTAGTGAATACTATCCATACCAAATGATAGTTTTGGATAGTATAGACCTGTAAGAAATTATCCCAATGGTTTTTATATTTTATTTTGTATGTTAGATATTTTTTAAATTTGACATGTTTTATTTTTACAAATTAAAAAGTTAGGTTTTTTCATTTTTTGATGTCAATAATAATATCCTATTACATTTTCCCCCATTATTTATTTTTATTTTTATCATATTTGGTTTGATATCTCTCTGTATTGATTTCTTTAACTTTACGTAAGTTTTCGTTACCCTTACATGATGTTATTTTACCCGTACATAAGTAGGTTTTCACCCTTATGAAAGTTAGAGAATCAGAGGCTTAAGTTTATACAAGGACTATTGTACCCTTACATGGATATGATTTCTGTCGGGGAACCCTTATTTAGCTGGTGATGACCCTTACATAGCAATCGACTATACCTTACGAATCACCGGTTTTCCCTTATGCAGTGGGTGAGGACCCTTACATTGCATGTCAGGTGAAATTTATGTGGAGTAGCCTTTGAAGAACCTTATATAGTGAAAACCATTCCATATTTTTTATGACATATTCTTCCCGAATCTCCTTGATCGACCATGTGTCATGATGTCATTGGAGTTTGTTCAGGGGACTTGTTTTCTTAATTTTAAGTTCTCGAGGTCCTGACTTGTTTTTTAAGAGATAAATTTAAATATCATAGGGAATAATTTGTGAGAAATCAAAGGGTAATGTGATTATGTTGAGGGGGAGAGATCATTGGTGGATCTGATTGGAAATGTCCTATACAACTAGTTCTGGGAAGATTGTTCTAGTGGAGAGCTCATGGTTTTCTAGTTCTTGTGATAAATTAATCCACTAAAGAAATTCTTGGAGGATTATTCAATAGGAGAGGGTGATCTTGGTAAGGGGGTTCATGCATATTTTTTCATTTTCCTAATTGAATTTTTCTTATGTTCATTCATTATATCTAATTTTTCTATCATTTATACTACTTCCTCTACATATATATTGTTGTATATCCACTATGATACACTCTGGAAATGAGGTAATAGTCTCCCCACATACACAACCTAGGGACTAGATTCTAGTAGTAAGCCTCTAGAATTTGGGGAGATGAGCTTGAGGCCATGTGTCCAACTGGGACCAGGGAAACTTTAGTGGAATCTGGGCTTGGGATGTTACAAAGTGGTATCATAGGAATTATTTTTTGGATTACTATTTGGAGGCAATATACAGGGATAAAAACTTATTAGAACTTCGTAATGATATGTTCCTAGGCATACCTAACCCATTTATAGGAAAAAGATAAATTTACTTGAATTAAATTGTTATTTTATGGATTTTTACTATTATAGTTGATTTGTTTCCACTATTGGGTGATGCCCTTGAGTTATGATATTACCATTGATATTATTGTGGTTTCTATTTTATTGAAACTCAATGGGATTAGATTATCCCATATCATGTATCATTTTAAGAACCTATTATAATTCACATTCCATTCATTATTCCATACCATATAGGATGCATTTCAGGATTTAATTTTGTTTTGATATGTTCCATGATAGATATACCTAATAATTTGATAGATGATCTATATAGTGGAATGAGAAACATGGTTGATACTTAGAGTGAAAATTGTAACCTAAGAAATTTTTTCCAGATTAGGATACAAAAAATACCCTAAGAAACCAATTTTGGAACATCGAGTCATGGAAGTAATAATGCTTTTATGAATTTATCAAAAACAAAATACCCAATAGTGTCAAAATTGACATAAAAGAGTTTTTAAAACAAATATTATATTATTAATTGATAATATATTCCTAAAAATATAAGTGTCATCCAAAGGACATATATCATGATAGGTGTACCATTAATTGACCACTTTGGGGTTGATTGGAAGTTTATATTATGTTTATTAACCATATAATATAAAAATACAAAGAGACATGGTAAATGTCAAACTAATTAACTAAGAGTTAAAACTAAAAGACAAGGTTAATAAAGTGACCCAAACTTGTCTAAAACCTATTGAGTGAGTGTATTTCAACCCATACCCACCTTAGCCTCGAACTAAATCAATTTGGATCCATTATAATCCGAATATGAATTTATTATACAATAATATTTTACGTTTTTTCTAAGGTGCCCCTCACCCCTCTCATAAAAGGGCACTCCCACTTCACTCTAATTCACTCCTTCTACGCCATTTTTCTCAGACTAACCCTACCCAAATACCATCTCAACTATACTCCCTTCAACATAGAGGCCTCAGTTTGATCATAAAGCCAACCTATAGAGCCCTTTTGATCAAATCAAAATGAAGAACCCGAAGAAGAGGTAATGACTTCACCACCCTCTTCCAAGTTCCTTTCTTCTTCCACTTCATTTTTCTTTGTTGTTTCCATTATAAAATAATAAATCTAGTATCTTATATATAATTTGATGTTATTATAATTGTGGTACAACCAAATTAATTATTCTATCCACCCTTTTAATGACTTTTCACCTTACGTGCGTACGTACGACTTACCATCTCCACGTCGTGCTGTAATTGTTATTAAATACATTATTATTTGGGTGGGTATAATAATGACAAGTATTTGATGTAAATAATAAATATAACATGATAATTATTCTGTATATATGATATAACATCCAATTATATATTATTTTAATATCTAAAGAATGATATTTTCGCTCGTGCGTACATACGGATTACCGTCTATACGACGCGATAAGATTCATTTCAAAGTTCACCATTCATCGACGATTATAATAATATATATTGCTAATAAGTAGGTAATATATGACATAATAATTCTACTATATATATATATATAAGTATTTATGTACTTACATATATCTTATTCACTTACTTCCACTCAATACTATATGAAAACGGAAACAACGTTTATGCGTACGTACGGACTACCGTCTCCATAAACGGTGTTTTCCATTTCATACATACGTCTATTATAAATATTTATATTCTAAATATATATGATATATAAATCATGTTTTATATTCTGGAAGTATTAAAATCATGATCTATGTGATACAATCAAGTGTAACAAGTTAAAACACATATGATAAAGAAAGTGATTATTACCCAAAATATTAATATAACATGGAAATTATTATTAAATGGATAGTATAAAGTCATAAATGAATAATGTATGATATAATAAATATTAATATGGTTCTGGTATAATTTAATAACATACTATAGTCTTCATTCTATAGGTTAATCGTACCCTCGACTAATAGAAAGTGCAAGGTAAGGGGTTTTCATCTCACTCCTTATTCCGGTGAGATTTATGCAGTATTTCCACTATTACCTCTAGTGTGGTGTATGTGATGCCCCTAATTGAATTTTTTGTATAATAAAATCTAATTTATGCGTAATTACATATTCATTGTATGATACTTCTTTCATCGGGTGTATGTTTCTTAATTTACCAAATTGGCAAGGGTTAATTCCTCAATCTCATTATTATCTGAGATAGTTTATGTGTAAGTATTTAATGGGAAATTTTTATCAACCACGTACATTTTTCACAAAAATGATTTCAAAATGAATATTTTATGTATTTCTGAAAGATATTCTTAGTCAAGATCAGAATTTTTAATGTTTTAAAAATTTATCTTTTTAAATCTTTTTAATTAATGTCCATGTTTTCAAAATGATTTTAAGGATTTATTTATATGCACATGAATGTTTTGAAATGATAATTCTTTTCAAAATTTTCAAATTGGTATGGGACACTTTGATTCCAAAATCTCTTTTAAATTACTTCCTTTATAAATGGGTGACTTTTAAATGATTATACAAAAAGGATATTTCTCTCAAAATGTTTAACTCATCATTTTCAACTATGTCTACATCCTTTACTGGATATTATTTTTTATTATGGTTGATTTATTATAATAAAATCTTCCATATTGTATTTAATGAGTTATGATATGTTTGACTGTGGATGTTCTATTTTTATACCATTCATGGTTTATGGTTAATGTATTGAAATTTCATATGAGAGTTTTAGTACGAATGTTTATGTTATGTTTCAACTTTTTCATATAAGGAATGCAGTGGACTTATTAAGTGACGGGTGGAGTCCGCTATAGATCCTCAATGCATCAGTAGGTCTCATGAGACAAACTAGTATCTTGGAACAAGACCTTGACAAAAAATTTATTTGTAGTCTTGGCAAGATTCCTTGACTATGTGGTAATGATGTTCGGTATTAAGCATTACCTCATTGTGAAATTAGTTATTACATGTGATTATTCGACTAGTAGAATGTCCATGTGCTTGTTTATATGAAAGTGTTTCATTTATTTTTACCATATTATGTTCAAATTTATGTTTAAAAGGCTGTTGTTTTTATTACACTTCTTTCCTTAAAAGTTTATAGCTTCCGCTAAATTATTTACCCATACTAAGCATTTGAGCTCACCGCTTTCTTATGTTTTATTTTCCCAGGATTCCAAGAAGTGTATCATGATTGATATGTAGGGTTAAGATAAAGGGAAAAATTAAATTCTCAATGAACTATCTGTGATATGTTTTATGCTTCAAATTGTAATGTAAATTTAATGTATGTAATCTATTTTCCAAGACTGTTAAACTGATCGGTCCTTGGGACCTGATTCCTTATAATTGAGCAAATGTATTAAAATAATGCACCTGCTCGGGGTAATTGTGACCAGGGCATTACATGTTAGGTACACAGGTGCTTTTGAGAACAACATACCACCCTCAGTAAGATGGTCAGTCATAACACACGATACAAGTTCTTGAGGACATGCTTTAGGAATATGTCCTAGATTTTGGGGGCTTTTGAGAGAGGCGCATACCCCTAGTTGAATTCTCCTTTAATAATATATTTCATGCAACTATACAGATGGTTCCTTATGAGTCTTTGGATGGTTGTCCATACCAACCATCGATGTATTGGTTAGGGGTAGGAGAGGAAGTGATTCTTGGACCTGGTCTTGTTTAGGAGACCGTAAAGAAAGTTTGTTTGATTTTGAAGAAGATGGATAATGGGATGTCTTGATAGAAATATAAATCAATTTCTGAAAAATACCTCTGGAGTTCGAGGTTGGGGATCATGTCCTTTTATATGTCTCACTGAGGCTAGGAAACAGGAGGATCAGGGGACAAGTTAAGCTTTCACTATGATATATCAAGCCGTTTAAAACTTTGTATAGAGTCCTACTGGTAGACTATTTGTTGCAGTTTCTTCATAAGTAATAGGCCATGCATGAAGTATTCCACACATCTCATCTGTGTTTCTATCATTTATATATGTCTCATGATTTTCATCCCAAGGAGGTTGAGTTATTGGTAGATGTGTCCTTTGAGGAGTATCCTATTCATATTGTGGATTATAGAACTATGGTTATACAAGGATGGTATGTTCCCCTAGTATGGGTTCTATGATTGCACGATCATGTACAATATGAGACCGAGGAGTAGGAGACCAATGTATGAGAAAAATGGAAATTTTTTTCACATATTATGCTTCGCCACCCTTGGACGGGAAATTCAAGGAAGAATTTCTTTATGGGGGAAGTTTATAAGAACACAGTTTTTTTTAGGTACAAAATATTTTACATTCCATAAATTCTCTATTTAAATGTCTAAATGTGGCCAAATGTGAATGCATGTTGAGGTCATGGAGGTATCGAGGGTGTCTAAAGATGGTTCAGATCCCGAAACCCATATTTGGGTTGAAACATCCTTGGTGAACAATTAGTAGAATCAGTGTGGGGTAGGCCGCATGGTTACATCTAACTATGTGAGGCTAGAAAGTGGATTCCAACAAGCCACATGGTTAGACAAACCATGAGATTTAAGGCAAAAACTCATGAAAGAGTGTCTGTAGTTTTTTTAGAGTGGGATGAGACACATTTTGTGCACGATTAGTCAAATCGTGTGAGAAACCCATGAAAAGTTCCCGTTCCTATAGCAGTGGGTGCATGGTAGGTGCACAGTTTGGAAAACAGTGTGGCCAAACTGTGCAACCCAATAATTTTTTTGAATTTAACAATTTTACATTAATTAATTATTATTTTAAACACAATTTTCCTCATTCTTATCAATTAATAGAAACATCATCTTGAGATCTTATCCTTGAAGTATATTATATAATTTTCCGTTGGATCTCTATCTGAGCATAGAATCAAGAAACATTTATCTCGTTGGATCCACAACGGTATGATATTAATTCATTTTGTGTTGTTACTTATTATTCTTTGTATCTACAATGCTATTTAGTGTAATAATAGTGAGTTCCTAGATCCAACTATATAGTTATTTTGATTACCATATCTTGTGTACAATTAGATCTACATGATGACAACATACTATTATAGTGTTTACATTTCTCCATCCACTATTAAATGGTAATGTTCATAGATTAATTTTCATATCAAAAGGTTACAATAGATCCTAGGCTATAATGAGAACCTTGAGATACTATGACATTAATACTAAATTTATGTCTTATAGTCTAGATACATCTCACTGATACAACACAATAGATGTTTGACTATCAAGTGTTGGGGGATCATAAAGATTGAGAATTATTCTCATGAAGTCTGTACTTGGTGATATCTAGTTGTGATATCATGAGGATAGAACCGCCATTAGGAACACCACATTTTTTGGGTGTCATTGGATGTTCCTATATTTGGACATGTGTATTAGTCTCTTAACTTGAGATCATTACCAATGTGTTCCATTTGATCATGTACTTTGATGCATGGAGAAACCATGATAATTAAATCATGGTGAGGTAGCTTGGTTTGGGTTTCATTGGTGGTATGACATTGGTTCAATGTTTAAGAAATGATTTTTCGCTTATAGGTTAAGGAAGAAATATATCTTGAGACATGTTGATTAGGATAACAGTAAATTCATAAGACCATGGTCACGGTAGTCGAGGATAAATCCATATAGTTAGATAAATAAATAATAATACAAGATAATGCAAAGAGAGAAAGGGAGATCTTATGCGATTACAACCACAGAGGTTGAAGTTCCTAGTGAGGTGGTGGTAGGTACATTAATTGTTTCCTCAAACTTATCCAACACTTTATTTGATTCTGGATCATCACATTCATTTATATCCTCTCAGTTTTACAAGAAAATTAGATATGTCCAATTTGATTTAAGAAAGGAGTAGTCAGTCAAAACTCCCATGGGATGTATCATTGCTACAAAGGCATGTTGACTAGTCCCCCTCTAAACAACAAAACATGCTTTAGTTTCTAGCCTTATCATCATACCCATGACTGAATTCGATATAATTCTCGGCATGGATTGGATATCAAATTATAATGCGAGGATTTATTGTAAGAAAAAGGATGTCACAATTATTGGAAATGGTGTAGAATCCATTGTCTTTAGGGAAGAAACTTCTCCACATGAATCTTATCTAGAACCACCCCTAGTATATCTATTGAATGCAATACTTCGAGAGGAAGATAAACCAATATCTATAGTAGAGGAAAGAAATATTCAAATTGAATATGTGCACATAGTGAAAGTGTACATTGATGTATTTCCATAGTATTTAACTGTACATCCTCCAGAGTGGGAAGTTGAGTTCTATATTGATTTAATTCCTGATGCAAGACCTATATCAAAGACTCCCTATAGAATGGCCACTGTGTAATTTGTATAGCTAAAGAAACAAATAGAGGATTTGAGTGAAAATGGATTTATTCAAACTAGTGTTTCTCTATGGGTATCCCCTATTCTCTTTGTCAAGAAGAAAGATGGATCCATGAGGATTTTCATTGATTACAGGAAAATCAATGCTATTATAATAAAGAATAAGTTTCCACTACCCCAGATTGATGATTTATTTGAACAACTTTATGGAGCTCAATAATTTTCAAAGATTGACCTTTGATTCGGATATCATTAACTACATGTGAGGAAGGATGATATTCCAAAGATAGTATTTCAAACTAGGTATGGGAATTGTGGGTTTACAGTGATTCCTTTTGGACTGAAAAATGAACCCTCTATTTTGATGGATTTAATGAATAGAGTTTTCAAGGAATATCTTGATAATTTTTTGCGGTATTCATAGATGATATCCTGGTATACTCAAAAAGATATGAAGACCATGAAGATCATTTGTGAACTATTCTAAAAACTCTTAGAAGAAATCAATTATATGGGATGTTTAGCTAATGAAAATTCTAGCTTTAGTCAGTTCCTTTTCTAGTCTATATAATCACTAAGGATGGAATCCATGTTGATCCTGCAAAGATAAAGGCAATACAAGAATGACCCACGCCAACAAACATAACTGAGGCACACAATTTTATTGGCTTAACAAGTTATTATCGATGTTTCATGCAAATGTTTTCCCGACTGGCTACCCGCTAACGAAGATCACATGTAAAGGGGTTAAATTTGTTTGAAAAAATGATTGTGAAGAATTTTTTGAAGAACTAAAGAGAAGATTAGTCAATGGTCTTATATTGACTCTACCATCGGGGAATGACGAGTTTTTTATTTATAATGATGATTCAAAGAAAGGACTTGGTTGTGTCCTTATACAAAATGATAGGGTTATTGATTAGGAATCACGACAGGTAAAAGTTCATGAGAAAAAATATCATACTCGTGATCTTGAGTTAGCTGCTGTAATCTTTTCTTTGAAGATATGGAGACATTATCTAAATAGTGAAAAATGTGAGATTTATACTGATTACAGGGGTTTGAAGTATATTTTTTCAAAGAATGAATCAACATGAGGCAAAGGAGACGACTTGAACTACTCAAGTATTATAATTTCATGATACACTACCACCCGATGAAAGAAAATAAGGTGGAAGAATCTTTGAACCAAAAGGATCATGGAGTTTTGAAAAATATGAGAGTTGAAAGGGATCCTATTTTAATGGATATAGTAAAGATGGATATGGGAATAACCATGGAAGGTGAAACATCAATTACTTTTCTAATGGGTGCCAAACCATCTTTACTATAATGGATAAAAAGTTCTCAAGATGATGATGAGGAGTTTCAAAAGAATATTAAGGCTGTTAATGATGGGAGATTGAGTGACTTCGTATATGAAGATGGAATTTTGAAATTTGGGAAGAGAATTTGTGTTCCCAAAATACCTGATATAAAAATGGAATTTTTGGATGATGCTCATAATTCCAATTTCTCTATACAACTTTGCAACACTATGATGTATAGAGATTTGAAGGAACCGTTTTGGTGGGACAACATGAAGAGGGAGATTGCTGATTTTGTGTCAAGATGTATTATTTGTCCACAAGTGAAAGCTGGAAGGCAACAGCCTGGAGGATTATTGAAACCTCTTCCCATACCTGAGTGAAAATGGGATAATATCACGATGGACTTTGTCATGGGACTACCAAAGACCCCAAGAAGGAATGGTGCAATATGGGTCATTTTTTATCGTCATACCAAGTCAGCATAGTTTCTTGCTATAAGAGAAGATCTACCACTTGAACGTCTTGCAAGACTATATATTAATGAAGTTGTGAGACTTCATGGAGTACCCCTATCGATTGTTTCTGATCGTGATCCACGTTTTACATCCAGATTCTTGAAATGTCTTCGGATGTCCCTAGATACTAATCTTTATTTGAGTACTGCATACCACCCACAAACTGATGGAAAATCATAACAGACAATTCAAACATTGGAAGAAATGTTGAGGTCTTGTTCACTTGATTTTCAAGGCATGTGGGATCAGTATTTACCTCTTGAGGAATTTTCCTACAACAATATCTTCCATTCTAGTATTCAGATGGAACCATATGAAGCATTATATGGGAGGAGATGCCATACAACAACTTGTTGGGATGAAGTTGGTGAAAGAAAACTCGGGGTGTAACGCCCCAACCCCAACTTTCCAGAGTCGGTGCATTACTTCGTAACATTGGCATGATCACAAAATATCAAGACTCGAAATACCGATTAGTTTAGTAGCCTTGGAAACACTAGATACATTCATAAATGTTACATTACATCATAAAGTGAAAAAATAATAACAAAGTCTTCATATTCCACACTCATATCCTCTTCTGACTATCCCTGCAGGTCATTCATAAAATACTTCTTCACATCCTGGAAAATATTAACACATCGAAAGGGGTGAGCTCAGATGCTCAGTAAGGATAACAATATTGCGGAAGCTTTCATAAATAAACATAAAAATTTAAGGCAATGTATAACTAAAACAAAATCCTTTTAAACTTGAACATCAACATAATATGGAAAATGTAAAATGAGATAATGCCATTCACTTCTTCACATGGATATTCTACTGGTCGAATAATCACATGCAATATCAATAACCACTTTCATAATGAGGGAATGTATAATGCCAGACATTCTGAAACATTTTGTCAAGGCCTCGGCCAAGACGTCTAAAATGATTAAGGCCTCGGCCAAAACCATAAATCAAATTGGGAAAGGGCCTCGGCCAATTCCACATCTAGTTGTCTCATGAGACCTACCGATGCATCGAGGAGCCATAACGGGCTTCACCCGTCACTTATTAAGTCCAATACATTCCTCATATGAATAGGTTTAAACATATCATAAACCATAACATAATAGTATCACATAAAACATGCATAAAGGAAACATAACATTTCCACATTTCAATCACAAGATATCAATACAACACATTGATATAATAAAAATGCTTTCAAAAACATTTTCAATACAAAAATAAAAGAAAGTTAAAACATTGTTTTTATTTTTCATTAAAAAAAAGTGATGGCTTGTAGAGGAAGCCGAAACTCAAATAATGGTCACGGTGGCGGAGAAGTCGTTGTCGACGCATATGTACGGAAAGAAAAACATTCCCTTTTTGTCATTTAGTAAAACGCTTTGTATAAAAAAATATTCCTTTTGAATAAACATAAAAGTCAAAGGGGTTTATACACCGTATAAAAGAAAGTTGTGTATAAAACCAAATATGCCTCAATGAAAGGAGATTGAGACGAAGTCCTTAAAAAGATCATTTTTAAAATAAAAGAGATCTATTATGTGTATTTACTATAGGTACACATATAGAAAGTAAATATACAAAATAGGACATAATAATATCATGACATAATTTGAATATAGGAGATTAACCCAAAGAATGGAAGTTGGGTTAAGAAATTTCCTTACCTCATGTCTGACTTGACTCAACCGTTCTTTAACCTCCTGAATAATAAACTAGATTTAATATATACCTTATTAAGAACCATTTTCAATTTCATTATCCTTTTTATATCACTTATTACAATGATATGAACATTATGGAATTATTTAAGTTAATAACGGTCGTTTTGTCGATCTTTGGTACTTGAGTCAACAATAAACTTCTTATAATTACAAGTTGATTATGTGGTAGAATATCCATTATCTCCAGAATTATAATCATTATTTAGATGTAATATATATCATATATATCCAGTATATACATTCATTTATAATATTACGTAACATTTAGAGGTAAGAAATGAAATGCACCGTTCATGGAGATGGTAAGCCGAACGTACGCATAAACGCTACTTTCATTTCTATTTCGTATTTAATGAAATGAAATCATAATTATATAAATGTATAATATAATTCCAGTATAATATAGTGTATAATACAATTTACTCCATCCTTTATACATCGCACATATGGCATTAACGATTCAAATCACTTTGAGGGGGCGGTAGTCCGCACTTCCTAAAATGAAATTATCGCGTTTAACCATAATGGAAATCATAAAGTATGCCATAAATGAGAAATAAAGAATATTAATTAAAACATAAAAATATTATATATCATATATAAATATAGTGACATCTTAATGGGCACCTTTGAAGGTGTTATATGAGTGTTGAACAATCATCGTTTCGTGAGGCATAAATTCGCCATCCACAGAAACCGTATGTTCTTTAACCATTAGATTTAGGTGTGTGTATGTGTAGATCTAATCATTCTTATAAAAACATCCTAGTATATTTAGGATACTGGTTTTGTTACAAAATAAATGAATAAAAAGAGTTTAGGGGGTTGGAGAAGAAAAATAAAACAAAACAACATTAGAGAAGACATTACCTCAAAATCGGGTAACTCTTTTTGATTTGAGCCAAAGGCTTCCTTGGGAAGAGTTCTGCCCAAAGTGAGGCTTCTAGGAGTAAGGGAGGGAAGTTGGGAGAGTATTTGGGAAGAGGTTGGCCGAGCCAAATGGCTTGAAAGTGTGAATGTCGTGGTAGAGGTGGGGGCCTTTTATAAGAGGAGAGGAGGGGCACTCTTGGAAAGTAAGGAACTTTTACATTATTATACAATGAATTTCGGATTCTAAAGGTCCCAAACTTATATAATTCGTGGCTAAGGTGATATGGGTTCGAAATCTACCCATCCAATACTCTTTGGACAAGTGTAAGACTTGGATTGTACATTATCTTTTCATTTTATTAAAATCGTTAAATAATGAGGTCATCGCTGCATCATAATGATGTCATAAATAATTTAATTTATTTAATGACTAAAAATTATAAATAAAATACTATGATGTAAGAAATCTTTTTATCTTTCCAATTATTATTTATAGTCAAAAATATGACTTGTATAAACCCATGTAAAAATTGTTTTAGTAAAACATTTCATGTTTCTGTCATTTTTTACTTTAACATTAAATAAAAGGTATTATGCCATTTTCCAACTAAAGTGGCTCCATGGGGTCCCCAAGTTGACCCATGGATTTTCTTGGTCGGCCATGGCACATCCAATGAGGGTAGGACATGTGTCAAGCTCATCTCATATTATTAAAACATTATTTTTACCTTAAACTACACTAATTACCTCTAATCGCGATTAAGAACTTAAAAGTTACTATTCACCAAAAATTATTTTAATCTCATTGAACCACATTTTACTTATTAATGACAACCATGTATGTCCGATTTTTGAAAATCAAATCACAGAAGTGGTAATATTTCATTTAAACGAAACAACAGTTATTTAACTACCACTTAGTGGTTTCACTATTCATCAAAAATTGATGTTTTTCAGAACAATGCCAAAATTTCACCCTAACGTATAATTGATATTCCGAATTCAAAAATGATGTCTATTTTACAAAATTACAAACATATAAGTTGCATTAATTAATTTTATAATTAATTTTCGCTGTCACAACAAATAGCGTGTTTTTAAGAAACAATTTATATCAAAAGATTGGCAATTGTTTACGTCAAATTTCAAAGTGAAATTAATTATAATGACCACCATTGGATAAAATGGTAAAAATATATTCTAATTATACTTTAAAACCACTAAATAGTATAATTTATCACTATAAATTATTTTGATTAAAAAAGTTGTTTTTAAGTATTTTTCACTATTCATAAAAATTAGAAGTTCTCAGAAAAATACCAAAAATTCAACATAGGCTAATTTCGATATTCTGAATCCAAAAATGAAGTCCATTTTGATAAATAAAATTTATAAAATTTCAAAAAGTAGGTATTACTATTCACACCGGCTAGTTTAATTAGTTGTGGTGTGTGTTAGAGCTCGAGGATGCGTACAACACACGCTATTTCATTATTCGAAGGGAAATGTACCGTGGAAGCTTGGGGTGTTACATTCTCCCCTCCATCAAATAATTGAATCCTCGCAATTTCTAGGGTATTACTGTATAAAGAGACTCAGGTGTTTCTTCATCATAAGTTTCTCAGGTTCCCATGTTGCCTCTTCCATTTTATGATTTCTCCACAAAACCTTTACCAGAAGAGTCGTCCGGTTTCTCAGCACCTGCTCCCTCACATCCAGAATCCTGATGGGCTCTTCGCAATAAGATAGATCGGGTTCCAGTTCTAATTCCTCATAGGGAAGTACATGTGTTGGTTCGGGCATGTATTTTCTCAATAGCGATATGTGGAAAACATCGTGAACTTTGGAGAGATTTGGCGGCATCGCCAAACGATAAGCTACAGCCCCAATACGATCTAGAATTTCGAAAGGTCCGATGTACCTGGGACTAAACTTACCCTACTTACCAAAATGTATAACTCCCTTCCATGGAGATACCTTTAGGAAAACATGATCTACCACCTGAAATTCCAAAACCTTTCTTCTATTATCTGCATAGATCTTCTGCCTACTCCGAGCTGATTTGATGTGGTTTTGGATTACCTTCACCATTTCCATTGTTTCTTCCACCAGTTCTGGTCCCACAAGTTTTCTTTCACCAACGTCATCCCAACAGGTTGGTGTACGACATCTCTTTCCATATAACACTTCATAAGGTTCCATCTGAATGCTTGAATGGAAGCTATTGTTATAGGAAAATTCTACCAGTGGTAAATATTAATCCCACATACCCTGAAAGTCAAGACAGCATGATCTCAACAAGTCTTCTAAGGTTTGAATAGTCCGTTCTGATTGACCATCTGTTTAAGGGTGATAGGCAGTGCTCAAACGAAGTTGAGTATCCAAGGCCTTTTGGAGACTTTTCGAGAATCTTGAAGTAAAACGAGGATCACGATCAGAAACAACCGATAGGGGTACTCCATGAAGTCTTACAACTTCATTAATATATAGTCTTGCTAGACGTTCAAGTGGTAGATCCTCCCGTATAGCCAGAAAATGTGTTGACTTAGTAAGTCGATCGACAATGACCCATATTGAATCATACCTGCTACGAGTCTTTGGTAGTCCCATGACAAAGTCCATCGTAATATTATCCCATTTCCACTCAGGTATGGGAAGAGGTTGCAGTACTCCACCAGGATGTTGCCTTCCAGCATTCACTTGTTGACAAACCATACACCTCGACACAAAATCAACAATCTCCCTCTTCATATTGTCCCACCAAAAATGTTCCTTCAAATCTCTATACATTTTGGTGCTCCCAGGGTGTATAGAGAAGTTGGAACTATGAGCATCATCCAGCAATTCCCTTTTTAGATCAGGTATATCGGGAACACAAAGTCTCTTCCCGAATTTCAAAATTCCATCCTTATACACAAAGTCCCTCAATCTTCCATCATTCACATCTTTAATTTTCTTCTGAAATTCTTCATCATCGGTCTGAGAACTCTTAATCCTTTCTAGTAATGAAGGCTTGGCAACCATTTGAAAAAGCATTGATGTTTCACCTTCCCTAGTTATTCCCATATCCATCTTCACTAGATCCAAGAAAATTGGATCCCTTTCAATTCTCATCACATTCAAAACTCCATGGTATTTTCTACTCAAAGCATTTGCCACCTTGTTTGCCTTCCCCGGGTGGTAATGTATCGTGCAATCATAATCCTTGAGTAGTTCAAGCCATTGCCTTTGCCTCATGTTGAGTACTTTTTGTGAGAAAATATACTTCAAACTCTTGTGATCAGTATAAATTTCACATTTTTCACCATAGAGGTAATGTCTCCATATCATTAAAGCAAAGATCACAGCTGCTAACTCAAGATCATGAGTATGATAGTTTTTCTCATGAATTTTTAGCTGTCGTGATGCATAGGCAATGACCTTATCATTCTGCATAAGGACACAACCAAGTCCTTTCTTCGATGCATCACTATAAATAACAAACCCATCATTCCCCGATGGTAGAGTCAATACAGGGGCGTTGACTAATCTTCTCTTCAGGTCTTCAAAACATTCTTCACACTCTTTTGTCCAGACAAATTTAATCCCTTTACGTGTGAGCTTTGTCAATGGGTTAGCCAATATGGCATAATTCTGGACGAAACGTCGATAATAACCTGCTAAACCAATAAAACTGCGTACCTCAGTTATACTTGTCGGTGCTGGCCATTCTTGGATTGACTTGGATTTAGAAGGATCAATGTAAATTCCATCCTTAGAGACAATATGGCCATGAAAAGAAATCTCCTGAATCCAGACTTCACACTTGATAAATTTCCCATATAATTCATGTCTTCTAAGAGTCTTCAGGATAATGCGTAAGTGATTTTCATGATCTTCGTGGCTTTTGGAGTATACCAAGATATCATCAATAAATACCACTACAAAGTCATCAAGATATTTTCTTGAAAACTCTATTCATTAGATCCATGAAAACAGAGGGTGCATTAGTCAATCCAATAGGAATTACTCTAAACTCGTAATGCCTGTCCCTTGTTCGAAATGCTGTCTTTGGAACGTCTTCCTTCTTCACACACAATTGATGGTATCCAGACCGAAGGTCAATCTTTGAAAAGTATTGAGCTCCATGCAGTTGGTCAAACAAATCATTAATGCGAGGTAGGGGATACTTGTTCTTTATTGTTATAGCATTGATCTCCCTATAGTCGATGCACAACCTCATAGATCCATCCTTCTTCTTAACAAAAAGAACAGGGGCTCTCCATGGAGAAACACTAGGGCGAATAAATCCCTTATTACTCAATTCCTCTAGTTGTTTCTTTAGTTCAACTAATTCCACAATGTCCATTCTATAAGGGGTATTCGATATGGGCCTTGACCCAGGGATTAAATCAATGGAAAACTCAACTTCTCATTCTGGAGGATGTCCAGATAAATCTTCCGGAAACGCATCAACATATTCTCTCACAATAGGTATATACTCTAATTGAATATTCCTTTCCTCACCCTCAGTAATTTCCTTCTCTTCCTCCCCAATAATTGAATTTAGTTGAGCTACTGGGGGTAGATCTAGATAAGAATAATGTGGCGACGATTCTGCTCTAAATATAAGGTGTTCCTTATCATCATCATCAAAAATCATAACCTCTTTCCTATTACAATAAATTTTTGCATCATGGTCCGAAATCCAATCCATACCAAGGATTATATCAAATTCAATCATGGGTATGACGATGATATCAGCAGGTAAAGAACATTTAGGTGCTCTAATGGGAACTAATCGACAAAACTTTATTACAACAATACTTCCCTTAGGGGATTTGACTGACAACTCCCGTGTTAAATCAAATTGGAAATATCTAATTTTCTTAGCAAACTGGGAAGATATGAAACAATGCGATGATACAGAATCAAATAATGCATTTTCTAAACTTGAGGAAACCATTAAATTACCTGCCACCACGTCTTTTGGAGCTTCCACCTCAGCAGTAGTGATAGCATAAGCCTGGCCTTGATCCCTTGGCCTCTTCTAAGGTAAGTTCCCCTGACGCTTAAGAAATTCATTTGCATAATGTCCCTTCTCTCTACAATTATAGAATTCCACGTTGACCGCCGCTTTCTTTCCCTTGCATTGATGAGCATGGTGGCCTTTTTCACCACACTTGTAACATACTCCTTTTCCTTTTAGACAGGCACCATGGTGCTTCCTACAACAATTATCACAGAGTGGAAATTCATTTCTACCCTTCTTCCCTGTTTCCTTATTTCCTTTCCCAGAGTTTTCAGTGGATCTCTTCTTATCCTGCTTTGATTTAAAGTCATAAGACTTAGGGAATTCCTTTTCCGTCTTGATAGCACACGAGACGATACCTTCGTATGATGAGAAGGTTTGTGATACTAAAGATCGACGGAGAAATGGTTTTAACCCATCAATGAAACGATCAGTCTTACTTCTTGGGTTACGTATGTAATCTATAGCATACCTCGCTAACCGTGTAAAGTTAGCCTCATACTTTGCGACATTCTTATCCTCCTTCAGCCTCAGACTTAGAAATTTCCTTTCCATATCTGCTCGATGTTCTCGAGGAAAGTATTTTTCTAAGAACAACTCTTTGAACTCCTGCCATTCCATGTTTGTTAATTCATCACCTTCCTTTGTGTTTTGAATTAGTGACCACCATTGATCGGCATCTCCAGTGAGGCGGTAAAATGTCATGACAACTTTCTCCCTTTCACTACTCCCCAAGGCTTGGAATATTTTCTCTAAGGAATTTATCCATTGCTCAGCTACTATAGGATTTGTACTCCCATTGAAGGTTGGTGGTTGTTGCCTCCTGAAACGGTCTAGCACTGATCCTCCACGTTGCAGATCAGGGTGCTCAATACGAGTAAGGTTGTTATTCATAACCTGTGTGAGTTGTCCCAGTACGGTGAGAAGCTGATCAGCACCAGTTGTATCACTAGCTCCACCATAATTATCTTGAGCAGGAGGGAAATCCCTACACGGAGTGCGTGCATTGATACGGTTTCCATTCCTTCTACTAGGAGCCATTTCTAAATAATGGAATAAACTGGATTAGTTTATGAATCAAAATACATAATTCCATACTTGTAAAACACGTAACATAAATTGAAATAATTATGGATATAATCCATAATTATAAAAATGTTTTCTTTGAGAAAGTATATACTCGTAACCCTTCATAGTGGTCTGTAAAGAAAATGGGAATTATCCTAAGCATATCCCCCTGGAGTGTCGTAACCAAGAGTGCAGCAAGGCCCGTTGTCGTGCACCAGTTCTTATTTGAGTCTAGCTCGAAGCGGTGTTTTCAGGTTTTACCCCTAGGTACATCTGTGCCAGAGCCGCCTCTACCTGCTCGTATCCAGACGAGGATGTATTGCTTGGAAAACTCACAAAATCTCTACAATACCAAAATTTTCAGGAAGTTCTTCTATACTAATCCTCAAAGTTCATCTTAGGTCTACGTGCTCTAATTAGAGTTTTTCTAAATCTAGATTCCAAGGTTATTACTAAACTACCTCTGATACCAACTGTAACGCCCCAACCCCAGCTTCCCAGAGTCGGTGCATTACTTCGTAACATTGGAATGATCACAAAAGATCAAGTCTCGAAAGACCGATTAGTTTAGTAGCCTTGGAAACACTAGATACATTCATAAATGTTACATTACATCATAAAGTGAAAAACTAATAACAAAGTCTTCATAGTCCACACTCATATCCTCTTCTGACTATCCCTGCAGGTCATTCATAAAATACTTCTTCACATCCTGGAAAATATTAAAACATTGAAAGGGGTGAGCTCAGATGCTCAGTAAGGATAACAATATTGCGGAAGCTTTCATAAATAAGCATAAAAATTTAAGGCAATGTATAACTAAAACAAAAGACTTTTAAACTTGAACATCAACATAATATGGCAAAAGTAAAATGACATATGCCATTCACTTCTTCACATGGATATTCTACTGGTCGAATAACCAAATGCAATATCAATAACCACTTTCATAATGAGGGAATGTATAATGCCAGACATTCTGAATCATTTTGTCAAGGCCTCGACCAAGACGTCTAAAATGATTAAGGCCTCAGCCAAAACCATAAATCAAATTGGGAAAGGGCGTCGGACAATTCCACGTCTAGTTGTCTCATGAGACCTACCGATGCATCGAGGAGCTATAGCGGGCTCCACCCGTCATTTATTAAGTCCAATATATTCCTCATATGAATAGGTTTAAACATATCATAAAACATAACATAATCGTATCACATAAAACATGCATAAAGGAAACATAACATTGCCACATTTCAATCACAAGATATCAATACAACACATTGATATAATAAAAACGCTTTCAAAACCATTTTCAATACCAAAATAAAAGAAAGTTAAAACTTTGTTTTTATTTTTCATTAAAAAAAGAGATGGCTTGTAGAGGAAGCCGAAACACAAATAATGGTCACGGCGGCGAAGAAGTCGTTGTCGCCGCATATGTACGGAAAGAAAAACCTTCCCTTTTTGTCATTTAGTAAAACGCTTCGTATAAAAAAAGATTCCTTTTGAATAAACATAAAAGTCAAAGGGGTTTATACACCATATAAAAGAAAGTTGTGTATAAAACCAAATATGCCCCAAAGAAAGGAGATTGTGACGAAGTCCTTAAAAAGATAATTTTTAAAATAAAAGAGATCTATTATGTGTATTCACTATAGTTACCCATATAGAAAGTAAATATACAAAATAGGACATAATAATATCATGACATAATTTGAATGTAGGAGATTAACCCAAAGGATGGAAGTTGGGTTAAGAAATTCCCTTACCTCGTGTCTGACTTGACTCAACCATTCTTTAACCTCCTGAATAATAAACTAGAGTTAATATATACCTTATTAAGAACCATTTTCAATTTCATTATCCTTTTTATATAACTTATAACAATGATATGAACATTATGGAATTATTTAAGTTAATAACGGTCGTTTTGTCGATCTTTGGTACTTGAGTCAACAATAAACTTCTCATAATTACAAGTTGTTTATGTGGTAGAATATCCATTATCTCCAGAATTATATTCATTATTTAGATGTCATATATATCATATATATCCAGTATATACATTCATTTATAATATTACGTAACATTTAGAGGTAAGAAATGAAATGCACCGTTCATGGAGACGGTAAGCTGTACATACGCATGAACGCTACATTCATTTCTATTTCATATTTAATGGAATGAAATCATAATGATATAAATGTATAAGATAATTCCAGTATTATATAGTGTATAATACCATTTACTCCATCCTTTATACATCCCACATATGGCATTAACGATTCAAATCACTTTGAGGGGGCGGTAGTCCACACTTCCTAAAATGAAATTATCGCGTTTAACCATACTGGAAATCATAAATTATGCCATAAATGAGAAATACAAAAGCATAAGTAAAACATAAACATATTATATATCATATATAAATATAGTGACATCTTAATGGCCACCTCTGAAGGTGTTATATGAGTGTTGAACAATCATCGTTTCGTGAGGCAGAAATTCGCCATCCACAGAAACCGTATGTTCTTTAACCATTAGATGTAGGTGTGTGTGAGTGTAGCTAGAATCCTTATTATAAAAACATCCTATTATATTTAGGATACTGGTTTTGTTACAAAATAAATGAATAAAAAGAGTTTAGGGGGTTGGAGAAGAAAAATAAAACAAAACAACATTAGAGAAGACATTACCTCAAAATCGGGAAACTCTTTTTGATTTGAGCCAAAGGCTTCCTTGGGAAGAGTTCTGCCCAAAGTGAGGCTTCTAGGAGTAAGTGAGGGAAGTTGGGAGAGTATTTGGGAAGAGTTTGGATGAGCCAAATGGCTTGAAACTGTGAATGAGGAGGTAGAGGTGGGGGCCTTTTATAAGAGGAGAGGAGGGGCACTCTTGGAATGTTAGGAAATTTTACATTATTATACAATGCTTTTAGGATGCTAAAGGTCCCACACTTATAAAATTCGTGGATAAGGTGATAAGGGTTAGAAATCTACCCATCCAATAGTCTTTGGACAATTTTAACCCTTGGATTGTACATTATCTTTTCATTTTATTAAAATCGTTAAATAATGAGGTCATCGCTGCATCATAATGATGTCATAAATAATTTAATTTATTTAATGACTAAAAATTATAAAAAAAAAACTATGACGTAGGAAATATCTTTAGCTTTCCAATGACTATTTATAGTCAAAAATATGACTTGTATAAACCCATGTAATTTTTTTAGTAAAACATTTCATGTTTGTGTCATTTTTTACTTTAACATTAAATAAAAGTTATTTATGTCATTTTCCAACTAAAGTGGCTCCATGGGGTCCCCAAGTTGACCCATGGATTGTCTTGGTCGGCCATGGAACATCCAATGAGGGTATGACATGTGTCAAGCTCATCTCATAATATTAAAACATTATTTTTACCTTAAACTACACTAATTACCTCTAATCGCGATTAAGAACTTAAAAGTTACTATTTACCAAAAATTATTTTAATCTCATTGAACCACATTTTACTTATTAATGACAACCATGTATGTCGGATTTTTGAAAATAAAATCACAGAAGTGGTAATATTTCATTTAAACAAAAAAACAGTTATTTAACTACCACTTAGTGGTTTCACTATTCATGAAAAATTGATGTTTTTCAGAACAATGCCAAAATTTCACCCTAAGCTATAATTAATATTACGAATTCAAAAATGATGTATATTTTACAAAATTCCAAACATATAAGTTGCATTAATTAATTTTATAATTAATTCCCGCTATCACAACAAATAGCGTGTTTTTTAGAAACAATTTTTATCAAAAGATTGGCAATTGTTTACGTCTAATTTCAAAGTGAAATTAATTATAATGACCAACATTGGATAAAATGGTAAAAATATATTCTAATTATACATTAAAACCACTAAATAGTATAATTTATCACTATAAATTATTTTGATTAAAAAAGTTGTTTTTATGTATTTTTCACTATTCATAAAAATTAGAAGTTCTAAGAAAAATAGAAAAAATTCAACATAGGCTAATTTCGATATTCCGAATCCAATAATGAAGTCCATTTTGATAAATAAAATTTATAAAATTTCAAAAAGTAGGTATTACTATTCACAATGGCTAGTTTAATTAGTTGTGGTGTGTATTAGAGCTCGAGGATGCGTACAACACACGCTATTGCATTATTCGAAGGAAAACGTACCGTGGAAGCTTGGGGTGTTACATGGGGGCCCAGAACATGTTGATGAAACAACAGAAAAGGTGAATATTATCCAGAACCAAATCAAAATAGCTCAAATTAGGAAAAAGAGATATGCAGATAACTGAAGGAAGGATTTGATGTTTCAATAAGTCGATCACGTTTTCTTAAAGGTACATCCATGGAAGTGTATTATCTGATTCTGTAAGAAGGGAACGTTAAGTACCAAGTTCATCAGAACTTTTGAAAATATGGACTGAATTAGAGCCGTATCATACCATTTGGCATTGCCCCCAAGTCTCTCCAAGGTTCACAATGTGTTCCATGTGTCAATGTTAAGAAAGTGCATGCCAGACCCAACACATGTACTCACTTATGAAGAAGTAAAACTTATGCCAGATCTATCTTATTGTGAAGATCCTATCAAGATTCTTGATACTAGAGAACACGTATTGAGAAATAATATGACTTTCCTGGTAAAGGTTCTATGGAGGAACTATAATATGGACGAAGCAACATGGGATCCTGGGGAGCTTATGTTAAAGACATACCCGAATCTTTTTAGGTAACATTTTGTGAATTTTGATGACAAAATTTTTGTAATTAGAGGATAATGTAACACCCCAAGGTTTTGAAAATAATTATATAATACAATCTTATAATCTATCTATTAAACACAACTTTGGCTCTTCTATGTTTTGAATTTTGAAAAATGGACATCTAGAGTTGTGTTCAGTAAGTCATTTTGTGCCTGATAGAACACACATGATTTTTGTTTAATTGTAACATACCCATATGAATACTAATATGATCCTTATGAATAGTAAATAATAATATTATTTCATTTTCTTAAGGCAGTACGATAATGAGATCTTAATTAGTTTTTCAATGAGAAATAAAACCAATTGCACTTTAAGATTGTAATTTTTTGAATTAACTATGGCCTTATTTAAAAATTAACTTAATAATATTTAGAAAATTATTTTTGAATAATGTATTTCACTTTTAAATTCTACACGTCGAAAAATGGTTAGGGTGAATTTTGGGAATTTTTCTAAAACAATAGATTTTTCAGTGAATAGTAAAAAATACAGTTTTTAGTTTCAGTGTGTTAATGACATCATTAATGATGTAATAATGATTTCATAAATCTGGTAGACATTTTTATAGTTAAATAAGATGTGAGGTGTCCCAAGTGGCTTTAACCATGGGTAAATACCATGGGAAATCCCATGGTTTTGCAAATACCACCCATGAGGCGTCCCTTGGAAATTATTAAAATAATACCTCACTTTTCCTATAAATACCAACTCTTCCCTTAATTTAGTTAATTCCCAATTCTCCATCAACTAATTTCTGGACTCCTTACTTCCATATTAGTCCTCCCAAGGTTTCATTAAACCCCCAAGGTCCCAACCTTCAATTATTAAGGGTTATTCTATAAGGTAAGAAAATTATCAATTTCTTTCTTTTTTCCTTTCAATATCTCTTTTATGTTGTATATCATTCATGTTTCCATAACATGTTCTTATTTTTCCTATAATTCTTTATCTACTCTATATTATGATTCATTTCTGGATCGGTGACCCTTGTTATATCCCTTTTTAAATATATCTAAAACCATGTCACGTAGACGTTAGGTTGCCGAATTTTTGAAAGCGATTTCAAAATTATTCTTTTATTATTTATTTATTTATTAATTATTAATCTCTTCTTACCCAAGAGGAATGTAATATCCAGAATCTTCTATATCTTTGATTTTCTCATGTTCATGATAAATTCATCATCAATCTTTTTCTTTTCCCCCACATGCTAAAGGAATTAAAAACATTGTCCGTGATGTGTCGAATTACCGACATCTTAAACGATGTGATTTCAATTTTATTTAATTCTTTCAAGTCTGGTCATGAAACCATTTATATGGTTGAACCAGGCTATAATATATGTTTTATGACTCACCCATGGTTTTATAATTCTTTGATACAGATGGTTCTAATTTATAAAACAAAATGAGGTTGTTATTATCAAAGAACCACTTAAACTATCTAAACGAACATCATTAATGTTTTAACTAATGAATCATCATCCTAGTAAATAACCCAAAATAATTATATGATCATTTATATCTCCATAATTTCTTTAATAATATGTATTGAAAATTCAGGATGTTTAACTATGTTTCAAAAGAACTTCCATTCATTGAAACAAGTAAACGAACCATGAAAACCAAGGGCAAAAGTGCTTCCAAAACATGAAAATTGAACCAATTGAACCCATAAAAAGGGCCCTGAATGAACCTAATAATGTTATAATAAATAAAATAAATGTATATGAGGTTCTGGAAATATTAATTAATGAAGCTAAATTTTATTATTCTGGTCATTAAAAACAAACGAAGAACACACTCGAGAATAAGGTAAGGGGTTTCTCATCTAACTTTCATTTATGTATGATTTCCATTGTTTGCCAATTATTCCTTATATTTGGTATATGTGTACATAAATTTGATATATAATAACATGATTATTTTTATATTCATGTAATTAAATGATTCAATTGATGGTTATTAAGTTCTGGTCATACGGTTTGACCGATTACATTGTGGTAAGAGACTTTGTCTCAGCTGCCGTTTTCGTTGTGACTATCTTTGTATTATGCACCTAATAATAATTATGTGGTGTACCTACTTCCCATTTGAGATCAATTTTAATTTTAAATTATATTTATATTAAAAATTCATAATCTCATGTCATGGATATGTTTGTTGACTAAACCGTATACCATTTTACAAATGGTGTTTATTTGGAAGGTTATTTTAATTATGGAAATATTGATGAATCTATATACTCTAATCTATGTGGATATTGAAAGGGAATATTTCTCTTGTATTGAATCAATGTATAAAGAATTATTTGGAAATTCAATGGCTGGTGGGCCCCGCTATATCCCCTCGATTTATCGGTAGGTCTCATGAGACAAAACAGTTTGGCGACAAACACTTCAATTTTGTTTTCAAAAAAGCAGAAGGGTTTCTACCCACAAATCTAAACTGTTTTTATTGTATTATGGTTTCATGTTCCATATACACAACATCCAGTTAATACACATTCTCTTTACTCATTATCAGTTATTATTATTATCCATGAGATTTTCACTATGACAAAATCTATGGATGCGGTTTCATTTTTAGTTTATTAATGGCGTTAGTTATTCATTTATTCACTATTCCATTTTAATTGTTTGTGAATCACTTATTATTGTATTCATGATTCCACTATTTGTAACCCTTTCTAATCATTTGAGCTCACCCCTTTCATTGACTACCTTCAACAACTTATTAAGAGAAGATCTTTTATTGAGTTCTTAAGGAGTCTGTTTTTTAGTTTTTGTTATGTATTGTATTTTGAAAAATTTTCCAATGTAGTTTGAGTAACATCTATGTATCTAGTTTCTTCAAGACTACTAAACTATTATTTCCTTTAGAATTATAATTCCTTCTAACCTTGCCAATATCACAAGAAATTCACCGGCTCCTTCCTAGAGGGGTCGGGGTGTTACATCCAATGTATATCTGGGGATTATTTTTAAATTTATTTATCATAATGGTTATCTAAAATAAGTAGTTAAATAAAAGGTGTTTTTTGTGTCATCTAGTTGTCATTAAATGTTTAAGGGTCTGCGTGTCCATTTCTAATTTTTAATTTATACTCCCAAGACCCCATCACCTATGAGTGAGTAATGTAGTATAATGATGAATATGAGGACTGATGAACTTCATGGAAAATTATGGAGACACACCATAAATGAGCTTGACGCACTGGATGGGTAGGCAATGAAACTTGAGACGTAAGTGCCATGACTTAAGGAATTATCCCTGGGGTCTATGTTGATCCATTATTCACTAAATGGATCAACGACTATTAACATATCAGGATCATGTCTTCATTTTATTTATTTATGGTTTATTATTTTGTGAATTTGTAGTTTATGAATGATCAAATAGAATAATAAACAAGTATACAAGAATAAATGAACATGTAACGTGAAGAATATATTATTTTTTCATGTTCAGTTTTGAGTGAGATCACATAGTACATGCTTATTAAACAGAAAATTATTTCACTCATCACTTAAAAAATATTAAAACCCTCAAAGAACTATTATGTCTAAACTGCCTTCCACCATTCTAATTTAGAGAAAATCGGGTGTTTGAGGTGCTCGTCATGCCATAGTTGAGAGTTCCTCTTAATAATGGGGACATATTATGAAAGTGATGGGTTGAATTAACTAAAGTGGTAGTAATTATTATCCATAACTAACTTTCTATAATTTTGTAGGCATGCTTTGTGTAAATCAGGTTATAATTATAGTTGCTAGGACTTCACTCAATAGATCAAGGAACCATGAGTTAATGTGGCTAACCAGTTAAATTCCTACCTTGAACCCTCTAAGTAGTAGTCTAGCTATAGATTGTTGAATATAATGGGAGTTTTAGGGATCCTTTCAAATATAATTCTCTAGAGATAGATTATTACAATTCTATTATATACGGTTCCTATAATATGATAAAATAGTGAGAGAATTTTGATTTAATGAATTAATCTATATGACTAATCGATAATTAAGATAAAAATTACAAAGTTTCTAAAATTTTTTTTATAGAAAAAAAATGTTATACCATAAGAAATACTATTATAAATAATGGAAAAGTAAATGTCCTCACTTTCATGAGTATCCAATACTAGTACATGAATTTTTGCAAAATACTACGATATTGAAAATTCACAGTGTTGATGTTCCTATACCTATTAAACTACTTCATGAAGCGAGGGTGTAAATTTGATTATAGGAGACTCATTTATAGAGAATATGATGGTTATGTAAATATGAAATAATCAACATCTGATGTCAGTTGCAGTCGCTACATCATGAAACTATTGCTATAACATATATTCTCGTCTCTAAGAATTGAAAGGCGAAAGTGAAGCAATGATATGAATAAGTTATGGTTACACTGATTTTTTGTGAATTGAAAGGAAAATCATGATATTTAAATACATTCTATTCCAAAATCATTTTCATCAATTTACACAAGTCTCATTTTAGTTTATAAAATAGAATGTATTGAGTAAACACTTTGTTACATTTTAGGCAAGGTTCGCCAAATAAAATGGGAACATATAAGATAGTTTAATATTAATTCTTATGGTGAAAAAATTTAATGGAATGGAAAAAAGGCCAATGGAAAGTAACACCAGAAGAACATTTACAACATCTTTCAATGAAATAGGTATTAATAGAAGTTTATTTCCATCACCTAATAATAAATAAATTCATGGAAGTCTAATCACAATAAACTGAATTAGAGAAACAAGTTACCACTTATAATTCAGATATATTCATCATATAAAAGTAATGATTCAATATTAATTGGTGGGTATTAAATAAAATATTCCATTCACTTATGTGTATTTAAATACTTTAAAAAAGTAATTATAGAAATCTTAGAGGAAGTCATGTGTATTCTTCAAGTGGCTGAGAATGGGTAATTCCTAAGTTAGCGACAAGAAGTACACGACTTCAATATTTCCAAGTAAATGATTCTTATAAAAATATTATTTAGTATAACCAAAACATTTATCTCAAGTGACCTTTGGACAAAAAGAGACCTTATTCTAGGTTTGAGAATGAATTTTGTTTTTTTAATTTAATACTCAACCAATAGTTTAGTGATACATGAATCATATGCAATACCAGATGAATATAAAATGTAAGACTGATTTACCTAGTTGTGGAAAGATAATTCTTTGTCAATATAAACTAATGTGGAAGTTAATGATATACATAGTTTTGTATTTGGGATTGACAAAGCTAAATATATTTGGTATTATCAATGTCTTTAGTTTCAACAAATAAACCTTTATAAATAAAGGTAATCTATAAGGCTTTTGTAATTAGTTCAACAAGTGAGAATGCAATATTCCAAGTGAAATATAGTGGTAAATATACTTATTTAGATTAATTTAAGTCATTAATGAATTCAAAATATAATTATGGTATATGCATGGTTAGAATATATGAGTTTCTTTTGTCCGTCTTTCCAAATAATATCTGGACCAAGCATTCATTTATCAATATAATATAAGATGGAGTAATTCCTAAATGAACAATACTTTATCTACATTATGAAATTGATGGTAATGAGTATGATTGATGATGAAGTCTTATATGTTCAAATTGATTAAAAAATGTATCATGGTGTAATTCATAAATGCAAATTTTATACATCAGAGTTATAATGTAACTAGCATCATTGTTGCACCTTTTAGAAACTTCCATTATATTTCAAGACATGATTTGAAAATAACGGATATACTCCACAACCATATTACAACTATTATGACAGAATAAACCTCATATGAGATATAATATGATGAAAATCCATCATTTCAAAAGGACATGTCTTTGGATATAAATAGTTTGTCAGGAAATAATCAAACTAGAAGAAAAAACACAAAGTCATATTAGGTCATTATCCTATAAGTTTCTTAGGATATTACATAACTCTCTATGATAAAAAAGTGGTAGCAAAGTTAAGGAATAAATTTCTATAATAGGGTGCACATATCTACCTGAGATAGTGGGAGCCAAATGGACTTGGGTTTAGTCAATGATAAAGATGCACATGTAGTTGGAATATGAATTATCTCAACAAGTACATATGAAATAAGATTGCTATAGAGACTCATACTATGTAGAAAGGCTAAATCCATAGTGATGGTTTTGAATTCTCCATGGACTGTGATACATTATTCAGTAATAATAATAAGTCCTAAACGTATGGAATATATGGGAATTATCAAATATTTGAAAGACCAATAAAAATTAAATAATGGATTACTTTTATCAAAATGAAAAGGGGATTATAAATTTTTAATAATATAGTGAGAATTCAAATGAGATTATACATGGATAGTATGATCATAGTACCAATAAGGCTCGATTCCCTATTCCAAGTCATTATATCTAGATACATTTAGAATTTTTCTTATCCTAGATAATTTTTATGATATTATTATTGATCATTGGATGTCATGACCACCATTCATAGAAGGTGTCTATATTTCACAAATAGAAAGGGATAGTCAAGTCATGAATGCTAATAATGGTTGTAAGTTACTGAAATATAGTTTAGGATTATAGTAAGCAACTAGATCATAGATTATTCATTTATAATGAATGTTTTCCATGTGTATGCCAAAGGTTTGTTGGAGTGACATTATTTTCCAAGTGAAATATGCTCAACAACATATGGAAAATATATATTAGTCATATAGTTAGTTAATATCAGGATAAAAGTAATTCTCTAGTGATTGACTTAAAGTAAAAACGAAATTTCTAGGGAACATGATCTACTAAGGTGGATATAAAGGTTTCCTAAACTTAGTTAATCATACATATAATGACATGGTATTGGAAAATATTTTTTGAAACAATTTATGAGAGAATTGTTACCAATATCACGTGGCATAAATCTCACTAGGTTTACATTTTTGAGATATAGGAGGATATTAACATGGTGAATTGAAATAAATTATCTTAAGTGAGAGATCAATCACATATTCCCTGATATGTATTAAATTTATATTTATAGGATATAATATATAGTAAAACAATATCAATTTTACCTAGGAGATCTGCATGAGAAGTAGTTAGATCTATCTGATGGTACTTCAAAAAGTACAAATGATATGTACCTGGTATGTAGAGAATAAAGGATACTATTTATTTGGGGAAACAAACATTTATTACTTAGATATATATGATATGATATCATATTTTGGATAAGATTTTGAAAGATCCAAGCTCATACAAGCTAGTGGTAGTCAAACCTACAAATACCCATTATGTTACAGCTTTTGAGGCTCCTAAGATGCAGTTAAATTGAATGATTTCTTACAGTTGTTGGAATCAAACTTTGTAAGTAAGGTATTATCATAATGTAAATTATGATATTATTACTATCCCTGATGTCAATTTATGATAGTGGAAAAAGGATATACTCAGGTATACTATCTCTTGAGAAGTTTTACTCATGGTGAGGATGTCTCATAGAACATATATTCCATGTGGAAAAATTGTGGAAGGCCTAGCAGCTAAAGCCACAAATCATCAGAAACATGATATTCATAATGTCAGAGCTAACATGGTTGGTTACAAAGTTGGATCTAGTGCAAGTGGGAGTGTTGTAATATTGGGTGCCCTAGACCCAACTATACAGTGCATTTGATTACCATATCATGTGCATAGTTAGATATACATGATGATAACCAACCATTATAATGTAGATGTCACGACCCATCCCCCAGGGATCATGTAATGACCACCACAAGCCCAACTACCGAAGGCCAAGGGATGAAGTCTAGCGCTGAAGGCGTCAACCTGTAAGTGGGAGGCATTTTCCAGGATAACTGCACACACACACACATCCAACCAAGTCCCAACTCACAAAAGGGAAATAAAATACCACTGAAAAACTGACTACATGTATAGTTAAAAGTAAAGGGGTCCAGAATACAAGCATAAAATAAATGGAAAAATAGAGAAAAAGGAAAAAAACTCATGAGGTCATATACCTAGGATCCTACCCGAAGGGTAGGCATATCTCATCACTACGGCTCTCCACATCAACTATCACCACCATCCACCGTCAGGTCCTAACAGCACGAGTCTTAGTCAAAGATTCCAATCGTCCACACAAAACACAACAAGGTGTGGTTGAAGCTCGTGTAGGGGTGAGTATAAAAATACCCAGTAGGGACCTCAATACCCTAGAAGGTCTCCTAGAATTCCATAAAAGAAAAACCACGTAGTATAATATCAATCAAAAGCACAAATCAAAGACATATCACACTAGGTATAATATAGGGTAGTAAAAATAGCATCACCAGTGACATTATTGAACACCTCGGCTGCTGGAAAAATCCTCCTTTATCGAGTAGAGTGGGACTTCTGGGTCAGATAGAGCAGCTTCCCACTAACATTAAACTACTTAGGATCTCCTCCCCATCGCGTACCGTGGGTCTGCCAGGTCACACAGAGCTGCTCCCCACCATGGCCTATTGAGGTACTGCTCCTATTGAGTACCATGGGACTTCCGTGTAATTCAGATGTGCCCCCCAACATGGTCCTGCCATGTCACATATAGGTTCTTCCCACTGGGCAATCGAGTCACACTGAGTCAAAAATCAGTAGTCATCTTGTCTTAGCCAATCACATGGTTCTGTACGTAGCGTGCAATGGAGAACCACTCCTCAAGCCATCTACCATATTTCATATTGAATGAAATCTCAAAAATAAGTAACATGATGATCCGTCATGTCATAAGGGTTCCAACACAATAGACAGAACGTCAATCGAACGTCTAGTTTGTAAATTATAAGCATTTTAGTACCTAGAGCTCGGTTGGATTCAGGTACGATCAAACCCTTCCAAACATCATCTTTCTCCAAAATTCACATGAATTATATCAAAAGGATTGCCTTGTCCTAAGGATTCTAGAAGCACTGATGGTTCGTCAAACAAATTTCCAATTTAAGAGTTATGCCCAATTAAATGTAACTGGGCTGAAAGGGGTCTGGGACCAGTCTGACCCGGCTGGACCGACCTGACCTGACCCAGTACGGGTCAACCCGATCTGGTACGACCCTATCAGGTAAAACCATCCCACTAGTCCAGGCCCGTCCTTGCCCTGTTGGATCTGAACTGGCCCACTGGGTCATGGGTGCGGCCCACTGGACCTACGGGCCTAGCCCGCTGGGCCTGCCTGTTTAGTCCAGCCCGCCTGGTGGCACGTACCTCTAGGATCACATTGGCGCACAGTTTCAGGCCAGCTCCATTTTCACTGGACTCGACATGGTCGCGTACGAAACCTACTGACATGGCCAATGGACTCAACCATGCCTTCCGCTTCAACTCGCTCGGAAGGTTGACTCCTCCACATGCATCCACACTGGCACCACATAACTCTAGCACGTTGCAACCCATCACAGTCGCAGATTCTTTTCCGCCCATGTGCGACACTAGGGAACGCATCCTCTAGCAATGTGTCTCATCGTGGTCGTGGCTTCTTCCGTTCATGTGCACCGCTGGGGCATGCCTCCTCTTGCGCCCTGGCCCGTCGGGGCTGCAACTTCCGCTGCCCAGGCGTTTCGCTGACTAGGCATTTCGTCGGGGCGCGTCTCCTCCTACAGCTGCTGGTGGCCCCCCTCTTCTCTATTGAAAATGTGACTAGTACAACCGCGTGCCTCCATAACATCGGATCTTACATGAAATATGCAACCAAAACCGAAAACGGCAGAGGGTTCATGCCTTATTCATTTGGCCAGTACCCTCCACGTTAGCATTATAACATGGGAAGGATTACTTAAGTGTAAAAACTCCAATAAAGAAAACCGCATAGTATCCTCCTACATTTTAAGAATGAAACATGGATCAACCCATTGGACAGTTGATTTGTGTTCTTCATATTAATCAAGAATTGGGTAAAAGTGAGAAATCAAGCATAAAACCCCTTAACATGTATTCATTAAAAGGTTCTATAGAAGAGGAGGGAGTGTACACATTCTAAGGTGTTCGTCAGCACTTGTTGTTTCCCATCGATTCCCCCAACATTCGTCACTTGATCACATTCTTCATTGGAGAAGAAATTCATCGGTGCTTAGTTAGAGATTTCTCTCGTAGCTCTCCCAAAACCATAGCCCGAGCTCAGATTAAAAAAAGGGAAGGATATGATCAACACACAATAGAATTAATGAGGTTCGTTAATGAGTTTAATTAAAGAAACTCTTTAATTGTCTCAACGGTGCGTTTCTAAATTATTTTAATTTCACCCAATGACGTGGTTACACAAAAAAATAAGAGTCATGCCATTAAATGGCTTGATGATGCACCGTGGTGCCACCACCGTTTTCCAACGATTTAAAAAAAGAAAAATATAATAATATTCAGTTGATTTATTATTAATTTTTTAAAGTCCAAGAAATAATTTTTTTGTCCGACCCTTACCGATCGAAGTTAAGCCCCCCTTAAGTGAATCTAGGTAATGCAGATTTAATGGTGCCCTCAGATATTTATTCCAAGCATCGGTTAAAAATATAGAAAATTCCACCTTCATGTTTACTAAACATACCTTATAAAAAGTTCAAAAATACGTTTTGGCCTTTCTGGGCCTTGGAAACACCTGCCGTTAATTTTATCAGACTCGTAATAATCCAAAATAATTAAACAAAATTATCTAGAATTTCCAGGTCTTTACATTATCCCCACCATTTGGATTTTCATCCCCAGAAGCTAAAAAAACTAGGGGAACAAATGAGGGTACTGAGCACATATCTGAGCCTCCCACTCCAATGTGCTCTCCTAGAGATTCCCATACTGCCAACGAACTCACACCAGAGGAATCGACCCCCCACGAAGAACCCACTTCTATCGATCCTCTATCTCCACTGGGAACTCTGTAAACATTACCCCATCATCGATGTTTATCTCTCCGCAGTTGATAATGTGTGATGGATCATGCACATACGTCCTTAGCTTTGACACATGAAAAACATTATGCACTTGGTGCATCTGTGGGGGAAGAGCAAGATGGTACTCCACGTCGCCTACTCTGTTGAGGATCTAGAAAGGTCCGATGAACCTAGAAGATAGCTTGTTACCTTGACCAAGCCTCAGTAATCCTCGATGGGGTGATACACATAGGAAGACATGGCCTGCCTCCTCAAACTCCAAGGGTCTCAGTCTCCTACCGGCATAAGACTTCTACTGGCTTTGTGTAGTCTTCATCCTCTCCTGAATGATTTGTGTCTTCTCGATGGTAACTTGTACAATCTATAGACCCATAAGTGCTGAATCCCATGGGTCTGTTCAGCATAGTGGTGATCTACAAGGTCACCCATACATGGTCTCAAATGGAGCCATACCAATGGTGGAGTGATAACTATTCTTGTAAGAAAACTCCACCAGTGGAAGGTGGTCCTCCCGACTGTTGTTAAAATCAAGGACACAAGCACGAATCATGTCCTCGAGTGTTTTTATGGTCCACTCCATCTGACCATCTATTTTAGGATGAAATGCAGTGCTCAAGCATAGCTGAGCCCCAAAAACCTCATGCAATCCCTTACACAAGAAGGATGTAAAACGTGCATCGCGGTCTGGGACGATCATCAATGGCTCCCTGTAAAGTCTTACAGTATCTTGTACGTAGCGGTGTCCCAAGATCTCTACTAATCCCTGCACTTAGATGGGTATAAAGTGGGCCGACTTGGTGATTCAATCAACAATAACCCAGATGGAATCGTGGCCTCTGTCCTTACATGGTAGCCCTATCAAAAAATACATGGATATACCATCCCACTTCCATTTCGTCACCTCAAGTGATTGAACTAATCCTACTGGTAATTGATTCTTGGCCATCACTTACTAAGAAGTGAGGCATCATGATACAAACTCAACCACCACTTTCTTCATCACTAGCCACTAGTACTGACGCCTGAGGTCCTGGAACATCTGCACTAGTCTAGGATGTACCCCCAAAGGGGATACGTGGAACTCCCTCCACAGCTCCTCTCATAGAGTCACTGGTACCAGGGTACATCGTCTGAAGAGAATGACGTGGTCCCAACCTTCAGAAAATCCATCAGGTGACTGTCCTAAGGATATCTAGGCATGTCAGGCCTCACATTCGACATCCCCAAGCCGAGCCTCACGAACTCACTGAAGGAGTGTGGGAGTGAAAGTCTTAGAATGGAGGTAGGCCAATCCATCTCTATCCACGAATGATATCTTCAATGTGGCTAGCTGCTCTGTTTCCTCACTCAGCAACTGTAGACCAGACCTCCTACAGAGTGCGTTGGCTACTATGTTACCGTTACCGGGAGTGTAGACTACCTCAAATTCATAGTCGTGGAGGAACTCTAGCCATCAACGCTGTCTCAGGTACAAGATATTATATTAAAGGATATACCTGAGAATCTTTTGAAAGGAGTAAATAGTAAATCATTCACCCATCAATTAGTTTCACAAAATCTTCAGTGCAAATACCACTACTGCTAACACCAGGTAAGGGGTAGTGTAGTTCTACTCCAATTGTTTTAACTTCTGAGAATTGTAGGAGAACAAATCTTGCTTCTTTATCTGGACACAACCTAGTCTGGTCCTTGATGCATCATAGTAGACTAAATACCCAACGCTCTCTTCTGGTAGCCTCAAGATGGGGGAACTCATCAGTGTCTACCTCATCTCATGGAAACTATTATGGCACTTCTCCGTCCACAAGAAAAGTTTCCCTTTCTTCATCAAAGATAACAAGGGTGAATATACCCTATAGATGTCAGGTACAAATATCTGGTAGTACTCATCCAATCGCAAAAAACTCCGCACCTCGGTCACACTCTTTGGTGGATCCTAATCAAGCACTGCCACTATCTTCACCGAATCCACTATAACACCAGAATCCGAGACAACATGCCCTCAGTATGTGGAATTCTCGTATCCAAAATCGGAGAATAGAGAGATTTCCATAAAGATGGTGGTCTCAGAGTGTATCCAAATCTATCTACATGTGTGTGGCATGATCCTCCTATGAAAATGAGTACACCAAGATTTCGTCAGTGAAGACTACCACAAAGCGATCAAGGTAATGATAGAATATCCTGTTCATGATCCACATAAACACTGCCAGAGCATTTTTCATGACGAAGGGCATCACCAAGAACTCATAATGAAATCAATGACATCTAATGGTTGTCTTTGGTACCTTATTATCTCGTACCATGAGCTGATGATAGCCTGATTTGAGGTCTATCTTTGAAAACCACTATTCACCCTTCAACTGGTCGAATAGATCATCAATCCTCAGAAGAGGATACCTGTTCTTCATGGTCACCTGATATAGGCACTGATAGTCCACAAAAAGACTCAAACTCCAATATTCTTTCTTAGCGAACTAAATCATGGCTGCCCAAGGAAAAGCACTGGGCCTTACCAACCCCTACCTTTATAAGTATTCTAACTGTACCCACAGCTCACAAAGCTCTACCGGAGCCATCTAAGAGGATTGTGTAGATATTAATGTCGTCATGGGGTACAAGTCAATGTAAAAGTCTACCTCCCTAAGAGGATATTGTCCCAAAACATCATTTGGGAAGACATCAATATACTAGTCCACCACTATAGGATAACTCAGACTCCTCTCGTCTATTACACTAAGGGTGAGGATAGACAACTGATGAGTGATCTACTTGAACCTCCGTTTAGAGAGCCCATCTTGTGCTGAGAAGGTTTCCTCCTCACCAGTAAAGGGAATCCTGATCCCATCCTTGCGGACACACCACACTTTGCAACTAAAATAGTCATCCAGAGCATGGACAATGGATAGAGAGTCCATACCCAAGATTACGTTGTAAGGCCCTGATGCTGCTACTAGGAGCTCCTAGCTAAATCTCTCAACTCCTAGAGTGATCTCACACTACCTGAACCAATGTATAATTGTCGAATCCTATCCCATAGAAGTCTCTAAACCTAAGGATCAAGCCAACGACTCCATCAGAATCTCCAAGATCCAAAAAAGTGTCGTGGAAATGAAAGAGTGACTGGAACCTGTGTCTATAAGAACTACAAAAACGGTGTAATAGGCACTTATCATACCTCAAATCATATATGGAGTGCCATGGTCATAGGCCTCTACAGCCTGGAGCTGTGCTAGCCCCTGTCCACCTACTCCCTATGGTCGGGGTGGACCTACTTGTGGTGGTGGTGGTAGAACCTTAAATCATCATTCAACACCTGCTGCACGACCCTCTCCTCTTCCACCTTCGTGGCCCTATGGACCACTATGAGCGAACCTCGGCTGCTACCTTGGTGGTCCATCGACCGTCTGATAGTCATCTGTATGGCGGGTCAGGCAGTCATGCACAATATGTCCCTATCTACTGCACATAAATCAAAGCCTATCCCTTATATGATTCCCTCTATCTTGAGAACCTCACACTACCAACCCTGAGTCATGGGGTTGGCCACTGAAATACATGGCCCACTTGGGCCCACACATCTACTGTCTGATAACTGCCAAAGACTCTGCCCCTTGGGGTCTATTAATAGCTCTATCTATGAGTACCTACTCTGCTAAGATGATCTCTATCAGAAGGGCTCTATCCAGCACCTCGGCCTATGTAGAGATGCTGAGAGACACTACTGAAGCCCTGATCTCCTGGCTGAGACCCTGCTTGAAGCATCGAGCCCTAATAAAGGGTCACGTACCATGTTTTTAGTATAGTGAGAGAGGTTAGTAAATGTTACCGAGTACTAGTCCACTGTCATGTTTCCCTATTGTAGGTGAAGCAACTCCTGAATGTGCACCAAGCACAATGTTATAGGGAAAAACTCATCCTCGAAAAGCTTCTTGAAGTCAACCCAAGTGGGGGTTGCCTCATCGTGATTCTGTATGGTAAATATCAACCATCACTCTACCAATTTATATAGAAGGATTTCCACCAAGATCACCATCTGGTCAGGAACTGTCTTCTCTAAGCAGAAGACCCATGTCACAACCTCTAGCCAGTGCTCAACAACCTGAGGATCCATCTCTCCCCTAATCCTAGGAGGTATCAGTCTCTGAAACTCATTTAGTGCAATAATCCTATGAACTTCCTCTACCGTAACCGCTGGTAGTAGATGCTGACCATAGGGTGGTGGTAGAACTAGCACACCACCCGGTGGGACCATCTCAAACACTGGTCCCTGAATGGACTCCTCATCGCTAGTCGGGCTATCCTCACGACCTCATATCGAGATCCTAGATGGTCTTCCACATGGAGGCATCCTAAGATAGATCAATATGTACCATAGTTAGAACATTATACCTAGTGACATGAATATTTTTCAAAATCACGATACACTTATGCAACCAGTGTTTTCATGTATTGAGTTAAAAATCCAGAATTCAAGGTCCTAGTGTATGGATACGTTGGTCATCACACTAACACTGGACTCCCTGAATCTGAAAGTCAATCTCACAACATTTAAAACTTTTTATCTAAAAGAAAACATAGATTCCCAATCTTTAAGGGGAAACCAACTACCCTTTGATACCACTTTATCACAATCCATCCCTCGTGGCCTGTGTCATGACTACCGCAAGCCCGACTCCCGAAGGCCAGGGGTTAGCGACTAGAACTGAAGGCATCAACCCACAAGTGGGAGGCATTTTACTGGATACTTGTACGCACACACATGCCCAAAAATGTCCCAACTCACAAAAGGGAAACTCCATACCACTGAAAAATTGAGTACAAGTATATTTGAATGTAAAGGGGGATAGAAAACAAGCCCAACTGAAATAGAAAAACATAAAAAATGGGAAACAACTCCTGAGGTCATCTAGAAAGGATCCTCCCTGAATGGTAGGTATAACTCATCACTGTGGTTCTCCATATGAACTATCACCACTTTCCACCATCAGGTCCCGGAACCCTAAGTCTCAATCAAAGCTGCCCGTCATCTGCAAAAGACACAACAATGTTCAGGCGAAACTCATGTAGGGGTGAGTATAATAATACCCAGCAGGGACCCAGGACCCTCTAAGATCTCCTAGAATTCTACAAAGGAAAAAACACACAGAATAATATCAATCAAAAGCACAAAGCAAAGATATATCACACCAGGTATATTCTATGGTAGTAACTGTTTCATTACCTGTCACATTGTCGAACACCTAGGTTGTTGGAGAAGTCCTCCTCTATCGACTATAGTGGGCCTACCGAGTCACATAGATCCACTTCCCACTAACCTGGAACTGGTTAGGTACTCCTCCCATCATGTACTGTGGGTCTACCGGGTCACACAGAGCTGATCCCCCCTGGCCTGCTGAGGTACTCCTCCTATCGAGTACCATGGGTCTGCTAAGTCACAAAGAGGTGCTCCCAACCATGGGCCTTCCAGGTCACACAGAGGAGTTTCCCACTAGGCCCTCATGTCACATAGGGTCAAAAATCAGCAGTCTTCAGGTCTCAACCAATCACAGGGTTCTATACATAGCGCACTTGGGAGAACCAGTCCTCAAGACATTAGTCATATTTCAATTGGTACAAAGTCTCATAAAGAAGTAACTTGATGATCTGCCATTTCATAAGGCTTCCAACTCCAAAGACAACACATAAACTGGATTCCCAGTATATATGTTATATGAATTTTCGGGTTGAGGGCCCGGTTGGATTCGGGTATAATCCAACCTGGCCAAAAATAATGTTTTCTAAAATTCATGTGGAGTATCTCAAAATTACAGCGTTTTCCTATGGGGTTCAACACCACTGATTGTCCGTCAAATAGACAACCAGTTTAAAAGTTATGGCCAATTAAATGTATTTGGGCTGAAAGGGGTCTGGGGTTGGTCCGACCTGACTCGACCCGTTTTGGTTTGAACCTACCTGGGTCCAACTCTACTGAGTCAAAATGGCCCAGTTTGGGTTGAACTGGCCCACTAGGCCTGGCCCGGCCTGACCCAGTTGGGTCTGAACCGGCCCACAAGGTCGGGGGTTCAGCCCACAAGACCTATATGCTCGGCAGGTGGGACCTGCAGGCATGACCCATTAGACCGGTGGGCACAATCCACTGGGCGGCCTATTCGGTTCAGCCTACCTGGTGGCATGGCCTGCCAGGATCACCCCGGCCCGCGGTTTCGGGCCAAATTCATTCTCCTTGGATGCATCATAGTTGCGGTCAACACATGCTCACTCTGTCAAGGGACCCTACTGAGCCATCTGCCTCAACCTGCTCGGCTGGCTGACTCTACGTGGTGCCATTCTGGCACTGCAGAACTCTAGTGTGCCACGACCTATCGTGACCACAATTTCTTCACCGCCCAGGAATGCCACCGGGGTGCGCCTCCTCCAGCATTGCGACCAGTTGTGGCCGCAGCTTCCATCGTCCATGCGTGTTGCTGGGGCGCGACTTGTCTATCATAATGACCCGTCGTGGCCACAGTTTCTGCCGCCTAGGTGCACTTCTGGGGCGTACCTTTTTTAGGGATTGATGGCTAGGCCAACGGACTGCCTCTTCTCCGTCAGGCACGCATCTGGTACCACCACGCGCCACTATAACTTCCTGTCATCCACGAAATATGCAACCAAAACAGAAAATGGTAGAGGGTCTGGGACTTCTTCATTTGGCCCACACCCTCCACGTTAGTATTATAACATGGGAAGGAATACTTGAACGTAAACACTCCCATAATAAAAACCCCTCAATATCCTCCCGTATATTAAGAAAGAAACACTGATAATCCCATTTGACGATTGATCTATGTTGATTTTAATAATCAAGAACTGATTGAAGTGGAGAAATCAAGCATAAAAATGTCTACCGTGTATTCATTGGAAGGTGTTGCAGAAGAAGTGGGAGTGTACCCATCCGAAGGTGTTCGTCCGCACTTGCCACTGCCTATCGATTCCCCCAACATCTGCCACTTGATAATGTTCTTCATTGGAGTAAAAATTTGTTGGCACTTCATCAGAGATTCCTCTCATATCTCTCTCAAAACTCAATCCCAAGCTAAGATTAAAAATACGTGAGGGTAGGATCATCACCGCGAACAATTAATGAGGTTCATTAATGAGTATAATTAATGAACCTATTTAATTCTCTCAACAGTCCAGTTACATATTCTTTTAATTTCACCCAACAGTGTGGTTACACAAAAAAATAAGTGTCATTCCATTAAATGACCTGACATTGCATTACGGTCCAACCACTGTTTGTCTAATGTTTGCAAAAAAAATTAAAAAAATATGTAAAAATCATTTATTTTATTATTTTTAGGTAAATTTCATGAAATTAATTTTCTCATTCGACCCTTTCTAGTAAAAGTTATGATTCCCTTAAGCGAATCACAGCACTGCGGATTCAACGGTGCCCTAGGATTTTTAATATGAGAACTGGTTAAAAATATATAAAATGACGCCCGCACATTTACTGAATGTACGTTAAAAAAAGTTGAAAAATCAGTTCGGGGCTCTCTGGGCCTCAGAAACACGTGCAGTCAATTTTCATAGACTCGTAATAATCCCAAATAATTAAAAAAAATTATATGGAATTTCTGAGTATTTATAGTAAAAATTTCTATGACCACTATTAAATGGAAATATCCATTTATTAATTTGCATATCAAAATACTATAATAGGCCCCATGATATAATGAGAACATCACAATACTATGACATTAATCTTAAATTTATGTCATATGATATAGATACATCTTAATAACTGGACATAGTAGATGTTTTACTATTAGGTTTTGGGGGCTCATAATAATTGAGACTTCTTCTCATAAAGTTTTCAATTGGTGATCTCTAATAGTGAGATCATGACGATATAACCACAAATAGGAACCCCACATGTTTTGGGTGCCATTGGATGTTCCTATCTACCGGCATGTTTATTGGTTTCATAACATGAGATCATTGCCAATGTGTTCCATTTGGTCACATACTTTGAAGCAAGAAAAAAACCCTGATAACGAATTCATGGAGAGTTAGCATGTTGTCAGTGAATCATTGGTGGCATGCCATTGGTTGAATGGTCAAGAAAGGACTTGTCACTTCCAGGTTAAGGAAGTAATATATCTTGAGCCATGTTGATCAGGATGTCAGTACCTTTATAAAACCATGACCATGGTAGTTTAGGGAAAATCTATCTAGTTGGATGAACAAATAATAAATCATGAAAAGGGAGATGACATAGGTGTGTGTCCAACTGTATGAGATATTAATGAAAAAAATATTATATTACACAGTGCATGTTTGAAGGTTCTTTTTCACCACTATAAATATCCTTTTCTCTTTAGGGGCCATAACGGGTTGTTAAATCCCCCTCTTAGTCTATGTATATTATTCACTGCTATTGAGATAAGGGACTAGAGGTCACACATGATATTGTTTTCAAGAATATTCCCTATCTAATTGAATAGGTATATTGGAAATGGTGGGACCCACCATAGGGATATGAGATTTTTAAAATGATATAAAATCACTAAAGTAATGAATGAGTTAATATTATTCAAGTTAATAATAATTGGTTTTGAATTTATTTATTAATTGTATTTATATGTTTATAAGTAAATACAATGAAAATATTAGTTGAATGAATATTAGTTTAAAATATTCAGGGATCATTTAATATTTTGGGGAACATCAAAGATACTTAATGGATCGAGTATTATCATGTAATATATTTATTATATTATAGTAAAGTGATAATAATATTTATGAGTCAATAAATTAGTCATAATGTGTTGTTTATAGTGTAAATTATTTCAGGGGGCTAGTGAGGCAATGCCGGAGAATTTCCTAACACGATATAAATAGAAGAGGAGAGCCTCCCACCAGGGACCATTCACTGACTCTCTCTCTACTCTTTTATCTACCACATTCCAGAGAGATATTCTCTAGATCGAGGAGCTCAAATCATGTTCTCTCTCCTGCATCACAAGCATGATGATGTGGTAATTGACAGAGCATTGAATGCGTCGTCAGATCTCTGCGCTAGCACCTAGATTTCGATGATCGGTTATACCGCTTATTATTGAAGAACTTGTGGATGATATAGAGAAATTTGACATTGAATTATTCGATCAAAATTCACAATGATGATTAGACGTTGAGTGGAACTTCAGATCAAACTAGACATTTATGGTTTTAATAATTCTATTCTTAAAACTCATTATGTGAGATCCTCAGCTTAAACTGGGAAACAATTTACTGACGTTGACAAGTTCATGTTGATCGTTAGTGGAAAAATTTTAAAATCCCATTTTGGGGATTCCACTTTATTCTTGGAATATTCATTTAGGTTCATGTTAATGTGCCATATTTATAGGATATTCGTTAATTCTTCACTTTATTATGAATATATGTTTAATTATGAGAGGATACTGGATGAGAAATCTACTATAGACCTAAAAAAGTTGGTATTTTGTTTTTTACTTAAATTCAATGTGTTTATATATATATATTCCTCTGTGTTGTGCACCCAATTTTTGGAGTGATTCCCTAAAAAAAGAATTTAACCATTTATTTAAATTGATAGGTATGGAAAATGTAATTAACAAAACCCATTGATAAATGAATAGAGGTTTAGAACCTTGAAATGGAACCTCCCATCGTGTGTGATGTATAATTCAATGGACTAATATGGGTGGTTTTTTATATTGAATTGCCTTTGAAGTATGTTGATGTTTAATATTTAATTGTCAATTTTAATTTCTTTTATAATTGTAATGTGATATGTAAATTGAATTTATTGAAGAAAAGGTAATGGAAGACATGTACCTTTACTATTTCCATGTAATTTGTTTATTAGGAATGAGATGACCCTTATGATGAAATGCCCATGTGAAATAAATAAGAGGCTAATACTTTTAAGCTTATCGCATTACTTGATCCAACTTTTGGGGGGAGATGGAAATGAGATGTTCATGGTGTTGACCCTGACATAGTTAAATGATATTTATTGAACAGTTATTGTTATATGACTTGGGGTTTCACCTGGTTTCTTAAATTAATTCCACGTATTGACACATTTGGATTCTGTCTTGATTACTCTTGGGAGACACTTTGATTCCTTATATAGATTTACATGGGTGGGATCATGGGGGATTACTGTTATATGACTGAGTGACACTTTTACTTTATATAGATTGCCAAGGATAGACACAAAGTTGTAGTTGACCATATACACCATGGGTGACACTTATAATCCCTTAGAGGATCTACAAGGATGAACTCACTGAGAAGTGATGTTATACCACACCTAGAGAGATACAAGGATTCCAATGAGGAATGACTAGGATAGACTTGTAAGGTGATTAGTCTATGATACACCTTGTGTGATACCTAGATTAGAAATTAGGAATGACAAGGATGAGTTCATGCACTTAATATAATAATGAATGAAATTATTTATATGATTCATCTTCTAAGCCAAATTAAAATCTTGGATTCGGTCAGGGTCTTACACCATATTGAGGGTATGGTTAGGAATTTTCTGTTCATATATCTGTACAAGGAATTTTGGGATATGTGATAGGTTTCAAGTCATATTTATGAAATTAGATTAAATCAGTAAATGATCTTGATTATAAATGTATACTGGACTGACTTTTTATTTAGAGACTTTCTGTCTAGGATGAAACACTTAACAAAGGATGGGTGTCCATGAGAAATTAGACCTTTATGCATTTTTTTACTTTTAATACTTACTTTACTTATTCTATTACTTCCTCCACACTATTATTATATATATTCACCGACTAGATGACATTATACCTTTGAGAGGTTGCTGACTGGGATTATATCTCACACCATGTTAAGACCACCATTGGGTACCCAAAAAGAACATATGGTTGTAGATATGGTTTAAAGAAAGTGCCCTGATACAGGTTCTTGATTACTTCTTAGGAGTAGGGGATTATGGGATAAAGATGAGTCTTAGAATTCTAGATGGAATTTTTTTTACTTTTTATCCATATATTGTACTAGTGATATCTATACATATTTTGGAAATTTTATAGAGACATTAAATGTATAATCATCCCATGTGTATGTTATTACTTCTAACCTTTATATATATATATATATATATATATCTTGTATGTTTATCTACTATTCAGTTATATATTTTTTATCTATTGTTTTGATTTTACTATTTATCTGTTGTTGTATATTCGATTTGCTCTACTATGGTAATGAGGGCATAGTCTCCCCAAAGAAACACCATAGGCCCTAGCTACTAGTCGGTAGCCTCTGGTGATTGGGGAGATGAATTTGAGGCTATGTGGCCAATTAGTCTCGAGGCACCTTTAGTGGAATCCATGTCTGGGACGTTAAACCTTTAGTCCATGTGTGTATTTAATGTAACCATACCCCAATAACCTAATATATATCATATACAATGTATTTTTATGGGAATTTATAGTGAAAATTTTCACTATATATATACATATATGATTTCATGAATCTATATGTATGTATATACAAAATTATAAATATAGTGTAATTTTCTACTATAAATTTTACAGCGATGTAAATTTTCTATGCGTATATACATGAATTAATACATACATATAATGTTTTTTATTTATCACTACATCATGTTTCTATTTTTCAAATAATATATATTGATATATATATATATATATATATATATATTTAACTCACATATTGATAATTATAACTCTTAAAACATTATAATTATATATGCACAAAAATTATTGTTATAATAATAAAAAACATTATGTAGTGTTTAGAAAAATACACATTGTAACATTGCAGAGCGAATAAATGATGTGTGTATATATAAAAATGTATATTTATTTTATTTTATTTTTTATAAGGTTATATAAAAATATATTTTTGAAACAAATAATGAAAGTTATAATTTTTTATTTTAAATCATTATAAAAATAATATCAATTTGGATATATATAAATTTTATTTTAATATTAAATTTTTAAAATTAAAATTAAAAAAGTAGACTAGAAAAAGATGTTTTATAATTTTATTTTAAAACATTAAAAAATATATATAAATATATATAAATCTTTTATTATAATAATAATATTTTTATACATGTAATAAAAAAATAAATTAACAAAACATAATCAAATGTTCATATTTTTAAAAAATTTATGGTATTTATTTTATTTTAAAGTATTAAAAATATTTAGAAATATTAATGTAAAAAATTATTATTATTTTTATAGTTAGTTTTAAACTTATAGTGAATATCTAGCGTATTATTTGGGATAAAAAGTGAATAAATGTGTTCAAAATGTATTTTTTTTAAAATGGTCTGTCAATTGAAATAACTGTTATTTTTTGTGACATTTTTCTCCATTATCTGTGGAGTAATAATATCCATGAATAAGAGAGCTAGATTATAAATCAAACCTAATATGATATTTTACCCATGTTTTACATACTAAAAAAACATTTTCTAGATGATTATATTTTGGAAGGTAGAGTTTCATCTTTTAAAAAATTTCTACTGGAAACTCATTTTCACCCAAATGATGAGTATTCAAGTTGAAATTCCATAATTGAATCATAATAATCAGCTTCAATAGATCACAAAATCCGAACAAGTATAACTAAATATTCCTCCTATATTTAGGCATTAGGAAAATAAAAAATGTCCAGTACAAGATAAGATATTTCCCCCAAATGAGTAAATCTTTATACTAAGAAAAATCAATTTAATATCTAAAATTCAACAGTAATAACAAAATTTTATCATAGTTTATTCGAAAAAATAAGTATCCTTAAAATTAATCATAATATCCTAGATTAAATTAAAACCCAAAAATTTGAAGGATTTGACCACATAGTCTTCCAAAAATTAATTTTTAACATTTATCTCCAAAGAACATCAATTAATATTAAAGTATCATACAAAAATGTAATTAACCTAATCACATAATCTTCAAGATTTCCTTAACTCATATATATCACCTTAAAGAAATATTATGATCATATGTTATTTTAAAGATAATACAACATTAATTTCTCAAATAAAATTCTATAAAATTATTTTGATCATATTTATATAGGGTTCCCAAAATAGTGAATGTCTCTCAAATTAATATTGATTACCAAATAATCATCTCAAATTAAAATTCCATGTCTATCAATATGATAAAAATATGTTCCCAAAATCAACTTATCCTTTATCCATCAAATAAAGAAAATAAATTTCATACTAACTGGAAGATCAGGTTGGCTATTGGTAGGTTATGTAACCTTATCACCCTTTAGTTGTTTTCTCAATTACTATGACTTTACCAGACGTGACAGATTATTCCCCATTATAAAGGTTTCCATTTTTCTAAATATATATGAATATAATACTTATAAATTATGAAAATGTGATAAACATCCTAAAAAATTACCTTTATATATTTAACATTAAATAAATGTTTTGTCCTCAATAGTTATCTCATTCCATCCATTTTCATCCCCAAAACTAAGAACCCATAATTACCTCAAAATTATAGATCCTATAAACCATAAAGATTTTTCATACCATTGAGATTATGTCCAACAAATGAAAGCATAATTGTTCCCCATATAAAATTTCGACATGATAATCTTAAGGGCTATATATAACTTAATCGTAATAAAAGTATCACAAACTAATCCTATAATCCAAAGAGTAATAGTACATTTAAACATTTCATCAACCTTAAATATATATTAATTCTAAAATCCCTTATATGTAAAAATATTAGTTATTCATCATTCTTTATAATCCATTAACCATGATTTTCCATCTTATTCTTAAAAATTTATTCCTGTAAAAAATATGAATCATGACCCAAGATTCCACAATTTCAAAAAATTATCCCAGAAATAATCCATACCATTCATATGTCATTTGATGTTTCATCATCTTCAATTATAATAGAATAATAAATTGATAAACATAAATCTGTATGGTCCTACAGATCACATTTATGAGCCTTCTTCCTAGGATATAGATTTTAATAATGACCATACATTCCACATTTAAAATATTTAATTGATAACTAAGGGATAACTCCTTTCCCCATTTATAGAGTTAACTAAATTATTATTTTTTCATGGAAGATTATTGATTTATGAAATCATTTACTACCTTTAGAACAACTTCATGTCCTTTTAATAAATTTTCCTAGGTTCTTATTTGCGTAGACATGTTTTTGTAATTGTTTTGGTTGATTTTGGTTCTTGAAGGAATGTCGTTTCTGTTGCTTTGGTTATTTTGGTTTCTCTAAGGCGTGTTTGCACAGTCTTCTATGATGTTATGTTTGTGATGACAATGGATTCTGGATTTTATTCCTTGTTGATCCCTGATATGTCTCCAGCAACATCAACGGTGGCGCTGATGGTGTGGATTCATGAGGTGATGCTGTTTGAGGTGTGGACGATTCAGAAAGTTGGAGAAGATGGTGGCGGGGACGACTTATCTCGCCGGTGACCTGATCGGAGGTGATGTTGGGGTTACACGATGACATGCAACTCGAGGTGGTTGTGCGGATCAAGGAGGACACATGGTTTTCTTGATGTTGGAATTTCAAATTTTGAATTTTGAATTGTTTCTAGAATGTTTGGGGTTTTTCTAGACCCACAATTGATGTTTTTTGGTGTTTGGTTGTACGGTTACCGGTTACCCTAAACCAGATTTTCGAAAAAAAAAAGATTTCCAGCAGTTATCATTATTGATCCTAATTCCTTAAATTTCTAATTCTCACAACCACCACATTTTCTTTCACATCTATTGTTACTTTGGAGTCTGCTAGATCCAACCATTATGAAAAGTGTTTTTTAAAGTGGAAAGGATATTTTTCTCAAGAATATTTTTAAATTATCTTTAAAAATTATTTTCAATCTAATATTATATATTTTGGTGTCATATTTCCCTTAATAGGGATATGATCCAAGGATACCATTAATATTCTTTCTCTTAATAGCTTATGTTATGATTTCATGATGCTTATGTAACATATTTCTCTTCCACATTTTATAACATGAGGATGTTATTTTGAAACCTGCTTATTTTCAAGTGTTATTCTATGATGAAATGATTATGAAACCGGACTATTTTACACATTTTATGATTTGATGAAATGTTTTTTATACCCATTTTATTTTATGTATTTTGATATGATTAATGTTTATGATCTTTCAAAACACATAAATATGGTTTTCTTTATAAGATAGGTGGTGACTAAATATCTATCCAATATATTGGGTAAAAATTTATATATCTCATGATAAATTCATGGATAAAATGGAGATTGAAACTAGTACAATAAGAGATGGCTGAAATGGGGAGTAAACCCAATATAGTAAGATAGGAATGGAATAGAGAGTGATCCCAATACAGAAATACATAGCTTGAATGAGGAGTTAACTTGGTAAAATTAATGAATTTATCTACCATTATAGCCTTGACAGTAGCCCCTAACCAATATTAATTTTTTTAATTTATGTATATGCCCCAATTTCATTTCCTTATGCCAATATTATTATTTCATGGTTCATATTATTTGATTTATTCATGATTAATGTCTTATTAGATTAAAATATTTTTTCTATAATTCAAGATTGTTATATTTTATATACATGGAATGATTTTTAAATTTTATATGCAAGTTATCATACCCTTATTCTTGTGTTATTATTATGTATGTTTGTTGTTCGCTCCTGGTAAGAATTTTAACTCACCCTTTTTTATGTTTCCTATCCCCAGGTTACGATGAAAGATTTTATGTAGTGTCTATCTATGAGGAGTACTTATTGGGAATATCTTTGTTGGAATCATATTAGATCATTCACAATATCAGAATATTGAATTCTAAGCTTCCAAAGGAACTAAACTATTATGGTCCTCAGGTTTGTGTTTGTGTAATGTAATAAATATCCATAAAAAATGATTTAATATCCATGTAAGGACCCAACCATAAACATTATATATTATTGTGATTTAAAACTATAATTATATTTCTTCCATTCCAAAATATATTTTTGGTTTATAGTTTTATAAAATTAAGAAAAAATATAACATAATAAAACCATATATTTCAAGTGGACAATTATACTCAGTATTTTTTTTCATGAAACATTGCTTTTAAAAAAATTAAACAAGGTTTATCATCATGGAAAATCGTCACGATTTTTTCCTAGATCTCATACATATCCCTACTCTTCCTTATAACTTATGAAAAACATTTTAAAACATGGTATGAGAAAAAATTGGCAGTAAGGTACTGAATAAAGGAAGTCATTAGTGCTGTAAAAACCCATAAAAACATTTTCATGAAAACATAACATTTCACCCTGAAAAGGTATCATATTTTTTAAAAAGGTCATTATATTTACTTTTGAAAATAAATTTATTTCCATGAAAACTCATTAGAAAGAATATAAAATATAAGTAGTTATCTTGGGAAATTATTTTCTACCTAGTATTATATATAGAGCTACCAATATAGGCAACCTCTAACTTCAGAGTACCCATTTCATTAGAGGTTATAATATAACCACCCATCCTTGGTTTATAATGGAACCACCCATCAGTGGTTAAAACGTAACCTCCTATTATTGGTTTATCACAGAACAACCCATAACTGGTTTATAATGTTACCACCCATCGTCATAAAAAATTTCAAAAAACAATATCATAATTATAAAACATAAAAAATTTCATTATAGAAATATTCTTAAGGAAAATTTATCATTCATTTTTAAATCACATATTTTTATAAATGTTTTAAAAATAAAAAGGAAAAAATTTTGTATGAAAATAACAATGGAAAATTTCAAATGAATATTAAAATAATTATGGATTCATTATAGTTGGAAAATATGATAATACCATATAATTTAAAAACATTTATTTTATATTTTTTTTTTGTAAAATTCACAAAGAACCTCATTTATAAAATGAAACTATAATCATCTAAAACCATTCAATAAAAATTAAAACATGTGTATAAATATCTTTAAAAAATAATAAGCTTTTAGTAACAATATATATTTTAAATGATTTTAGAAAACACAAAAATGGATGAAAAATCGAGTTTTATGGGAAATATTAAAAGGATAATTTTTTAATAGAGAGTTCCTTATAAATATCATATTATTGAAGTATGAATTAATCAAATGAATAGATTATGTGTTTCATATGAAAATAAACAAAAAAATTGTAAATGAAACATACTAAAATAAATATTAATCTCACACAAAATATTAATATGGCATAATCCATGAAGTTAAAGTTTAACCCTATGAATGGAAATTGGGTTAGTTATCCCTTAGCTCAGGTTCGAATTTCATGAAATGTTTTCAAAACACCTATATAATGGTTTGAATAATATTTTTAATTTATTATATTACTATATTAAAAATATTAATAATACCTTATATTATTCTGTTATAACATTTTACCACCAGTTCATTAATAATATTTCATCATTTTCATTGTTTTGGGTGTGTTCGTTTCGTTGTTTCATGGTCGATTCATTTGGGTATATTTATATATTTTCTTGTAAAATGTAAATAATACTCCAGAAGTGGAAATAAGTTGTATTAATTATCTTATATATGTTTAATTTTTCCCATATATAATGTATTTCTAACATGAAGATGTTTCATTTTGTAAAAATTTAAATGACATAATGCTAGTTTATTTTGGATGTTTTTCCCACCATCAAACAATACATTCATTTTATTTAATATAATGTCCAAATATTATTTCTAGAACATGAAATAATTCATAATATACCAAATAAAATCTTATTTAACCCAAATAATAGTTTTATGACTAGCCTTGAATGCGGAAAATTAATAATCATTATTTATAAAGACTGTAACCAAAAAAATTTGGCTAATAGTTTCATTTCATTGAATAAGATAAGATAATAAAAGGAATGGATATATGATATTCCATTAGAAGCATAAAATTAAATTATATACATGATAAAAGATTTATTATAGTTTTATAGATGAATGAGGGCAATAGAAGGTATGAAAAGGAAATAAATTAAGATTGGTTGTTTATGAAAATTACCTATTGAATATAACCTCTTCGAAAGATCCATTAAGGATCCTAGAATTGGTCTTTTGGTGATACCATAATCACTTAGAAATAGAGAGAGTGAGTAGGATAGGGTTTTAAAGAAATTTCAAGAGATTAATGTATTGTGATGAGAAAGGGGGTGGTGAGGAGTGGTATTTTTACTTGAGGAGGGCTGGTTTTAAGTGATTAAATAATGATTATTTTATATTTAAAGCCAACCACATTTGGGGAGAATTAATTAAAATGAATTAGATTTATAATTAAAGTTATAAAGTCTCATTATATTTTGAAAACACATCATCCACCCATTTAATGTTTTATTTTTTAGGTATTTTGAGCTTTTACATTTTACCTTTAACCCGTTTCACTATTTTACCTACATAACAGTAAATATATTTTTTACCATGATAATTTTTTATGCCTAAAAATGAAAATGATCTTATTACATAATTTTTACCATATGATTCCATATATGGAATAAATTTTACTAAATTAAATTCATAGAATTCTAAAAATTAAATTTAAAACAAAACTCAGGGACACGATTGAAATGTTTGTTTTTAAGAAGTGTATTTTTCAAGAAAAAATAAATTTATAATAAATATATGAAGAATAATAATAATTTTATGGAAATAAATTAATATTTAATGATATATTATCTATAAATTTAATTTTAAAATTCCCCAATAGGTATAATTTTAATTAGTTAAAAGGAAAAATATTATGTAGTTTAAAACAATTTTCAGAAAAATCCAAATTTTAAACAAAAAAATTAACATATTCTAAAATACAATATAATGTTGATTAAAAATAATCTAAGTGGGTGTAATATAACTAAATTATACATATTTTACATTAAATAAAATTCAAAACATAATGTTACTTTAAATTTTTTTAATTTACTGAAACAAAATGATATTTTCACAAACACCTTTATTTTCTTTATTCATAGAAAAATTAATTTTTTTTGAAAATTATAAAAAAAACATATAAAGATAATTATGAAATAATGACCCCCAAAATTTAAAATATGGAGGTCACCACAAACCTGTGATTCTAATTTGGATAAAATTACTGGAAAGTAAAAATATAGAAAAGAAAGTGAATTCTAATTATCAAGTTATAATGGATAATGTAAGAGAACATGGTCATTAGAAGGTTGAAAATCACTAAACCAAAAATATATGATGTTTTAAAAGGAAATTTATTCCTCAATAACAAAAGTAAATGGATAACATTTCTATTCCAAATTATTTTTCCAAGAGTTGATGAATTAGTTTACTTCCTATAGTAGAAACATAAGGAAATATACTCACATGGAAGGTAGAGTTTCATCATTTAAAAAATTTCCACTACAAACTTATTTTTTCTTCAAATGATTAGTAGTAAAGTTTAATTTGTATAACCGAAGAATCAAAATCAACTTCTATAGATCAAAAATTACAAAATGAGTATTAATATCTTTTCCTTATGTTTTTAGGCATTATCCAAACCCAAAATGGTTTGTACAAGATAAAATTTTTCTCAAAAATTAGTAAACATTCGTACTAAGAAAATATATTTTAATATCTAAAATTATACAATAATACCAAAAGTTCATCATATATTATTCAAAAATAATTATCTTTAAAATTAATCATAATATTTTTGAGTAAATTAAAACCCAAATAATATAACAATTGACCACATAGTCTTCCAAAATTAAATTTCAACATTTCTCTCCAAATTACATCAATTAATCTTAATGTATCATAAAAACTGTTATTTCCCTAGTCACATAATCATCAAGATTTACATAAATAACTTGAATCACCCTAATTCCAAATTATTATCATATATTCTTACAATGATAACACAACCTTAATTTGTCAAATAAAATTCTATAAAATTATTTTTATCTTAATGATATAGGGTTCCTAAAATAGTGAACATCTCGTGAATTAACATTGATCACCTAATCATCATTTCAAATTCCAATCCCATGGCCATTAATATGATAAACATAAGTTCCCAAAAAAAACTTATCCTTTCTCCATCAGATAAGGAAAAGAAATGTCATACTTACTAGGATATCACACAGGCCAATGGTAGGTGACGCAACCTTATCACCCTTCAGTTGTTTGTTCAATCACCATGACCTTACCAGACATGGCGGATTTTCACCCATCATGAAGGTTGTCCTTTTTCTAAATATATATTAATATAATACATATAAATTAGGGGAATGTCATAAAAATACTTAAAATTCCATTAATATATTTGAAATTAAATAAATGTTTTATCCTCAAAGATCTCGCACCTTCCATTTTTTATCCAAATAACTAAGAACCCATAATTACCTCAAAATTAGTTATCATATAAACTATAAAGATTATCTATACCCTTGAAATTGTGTTCAAAAAATGAAAACATAATCCCCCCCTGATAAAATATCCACATGATAAACGTAAGGGTTATATATATCTTATCTCAATAAAAGTATCATAATTTACTACCATCATAAAAAGTGTAATTATACATTTAAACATCTAATCATCTTTAAATCTATCATAACTCTCAAATCCCTTATATAGAAAAATCATAGTTATTTAGAGTTCTTCATAATCCATTAACCATGATTTTCCATATTATTCCTTAATACTTTATTCAAGTAAAAAATATGAATCTTGTCCTAATATTGAACAATTTGAAAAAATGATTCGTGAAATAATCCATACCTTTAATATGCCATTTTCAGTTTCCCCATGTTCAATTATAAGGGAATAAGTAATTGATAAACATATATTTGTACGGTCCTGTATATCTTATTTGTGAGCCTTCTTCTTAGGATATAGATTTTAACAATGACCATACATTCCATATTTAAAATATTAGATTGATAACTCAGGGAGAACGTTTTTCCCATTTATAGTATTAACTGAATGATTATTTTTTTCTTGGAAGATTATTTATTTATGAACTCCTTTACGAGATATAAAAAATCTTCTCATACTTTTTAGAAATTTTTCTAGGTTCTTATTTCCACATTCATAACCCAGAGGACATTGAATATATTTACCTTTATGATCATTTCACCTGAGATTTCATAGAGATTCATTTCTCTCATATTTTATGCATTAGAAAACTCACTAAGGTTCAAGTGGTTAATCATTAGTCAAAATAACTGGTTTAGAATAAACAAAATAGTTATCATTATTGATTCCATTTCATTCAATTTCTCATTCCAACAACCACCACATTTTTCTTCACATATATTGCTACTTTGGTGTCTTCTTGATCCAACCATTTACTAAAACTAACAATGTTATCATGATCATATCCATAAAATAATAATATAACATATTTTGGAGAAGATAAAATATATTGTATTCTTATAAAATAAGGACAAACTATTACATAACAAACCAATATATGACAAGTGGACACTTATACCCAGTATCCATTTTTTCACTAGAAAATTCAAAAAAAATAAAACATTGTTGTTCATTATGAGAAATATTCAAAATTTTACCCTTGACCAAATCCTTATCCCTACTATTACATAATCCCTATGAATTTTATCAAAACATAATATGAGAAAAAAACCTAGTAAGATACATAAAAGCAAATTGTTATTTTTGTAAAATCCCATAAAAACATTTTCACGAAAAAATAGCTTTTTACACTGAAAAATGAATCATCTATTCAAAAAAATTATTATCTTACATTTTTAACATCAAAAGATTTCCAAAAAATCTCATTATAAATCTTTTAAAATTTAATTAGGTATATTGGGACATCATTTTCCAAATGAAACATACAAATTGAGTAACCAATATGGACAACATCCATCTTAGAAGTAACCAATGCATTTGAGGTTATAACATAATCCCCATCCTTAGTTTATCATAGAACCATCCATAATTGGTTAAAAAAGTGACCATACATACTAGGTTTATCAAAAAACCAACTTTCATTGGTTTATAAATAACTATAATTTATCATAAACAATTCCCAAAAACCATATCATAATCATAAAAGATAAATACATGAGTTATAAAAATATTCTTAAGGAAAATATCCCATTCATTTTTAAATCACATATATTTAGAAAATATGGAAAATAAAAATGAAAAAATTTTATTTTAAAATAACCATGTAAACATTCAAACAAATATTTAAATAAATAAGGCATCATGATGGTGGGAAAATCCCTCATTCAGTATAAGTTAAAAAAATATCATAGGTATTTTTGTCAGAAATGTCATAACAAACCTTATTTAGAAAATGAAAAAATGAATCATTTCGAACCATTTTTAAAAAATTTTAACTTGTATATAAATTAATTGAAACAATCATAATATAATAGAAAAAAAGTTTTTTTAAATAATTTTATAAAACAATGACGTGGAAGAAAAATAGGGTGTTAAGGGAATCATTAAAAAGAAAAAATTTTAAAATAAAGTTCCATATAATTATCATATTTTTAAAGTGAGAATTAATAAAATAAATATATTATGTTTGTCATATATAAATAAAAATTTAAAATGTATAAATACTACATAATATAATAAAAATTAATCGTATACATAATCTTAACATGATATAATAAATGAAGTATATGTTTAACCCAATGAATGGAAATTGGGTTAGGAAATACCTTACCTTAAGATGAATTTATTTCAACTATGTTCCAACCACCTGTATAGTGGTTTAAATAATTTTATTAATTTATTCTAGAACTATATTTATATTTATAATATCTTATATGATAATTTTATAAAATCTTACCACCCATTCATTAATAATATTTCATTATTTTTATTGTTTCAAGTGCGTTCTTTTCATGGTTTCATTGTCAGTTTATTTGTGCATATTTATGGATTTTCTAGTAAAAAGAAAATAATAATAATAAATTAGAATAAAATTGTATTAATTCACTTCCATAAGAATAAATTTTTCCATACATCATTTTTTCTAACATTATGATGATTCACTTGATAAAAATTACACTAACAAATTGTTAGTTTATTTGGGCGGTTTTATAACCATCATGAACTAATTTCGTTTTATTTAATATAATGTCTAAATATTAGTTCTATAATACTAAATAAGTTATAATAAAAATATTACAGATTTATTTAACTAAAATAATAGTTTGGTGACATTCCTTGAAGTTGTTAATGGAAAATGAATAATAATTATTTATGGATATTGTTAATTTCCATAATTTAGAAAATAGTTTTTTTTCTTTGAATAAGAGGGGATAGTAAAGGGAATGGATATATGATATTACATTATTGAAATTAAATTACACTATATAAATGATTCTAGATATATTTTTCATTTATGGATAAATTATTTGAAGAAAGGGTATAAAAAGAAAATTAATTAAGAGAGGTTTTTTTACAAAATTAAATCTTGAATGTGACCTCATTAAAAGACCCTTTAAGGATCTTGGAATTTCAATTTTGCTGAGACCCTCAGTACTTGTATTTGAGAATAGTGGATATGAATGGGTTTGGAAGATATTTGAGTATATTCATTTTTAAGGATAAATTGGGTTGGGAATAGTGGTTTTTATACTTGAGGAGTGGTGGTTGAAAGTTATTAAATATTGATTATTTTATATTTAAAGCCTACCACATTTAGGTGGAATTAATTACAAAAAACAGATTTATCATTAATTATATAAATTATGTTTAATCTATTGAAACACATCAACCACCCATTTAATTTTTTATTTTTAGGAATTTTAATAATTTACCTTTTAATTTTTACATCTTTCATTATTTTAGCTATATTTCGGTAAATATGTTTTTTTACCATGATAAATTTTTTGTGCCTAAAAGTGAAAATGAAAATATTAAATAAATTGGATCTTATTTTTCAAAACATGGAATATATTTTACCAAATTAAACAAATATAATTGAAAAAATTAAATTTAAAACAAAACATGCAGACGCTGTAAAAAATCCGGTTTTCGAGAACTGTACCTTTCAAGAAAAAGATGATTTTATATTTACTCTAGGACTAATAATAATCATTTTATAAAACTAAATTAATATTTACTAATATAGAATCTGTAAAATTCATTTAAAAAATTCCCCATTAGGGATAATTTTAAATAATTAAAAAGAAGAATCATTATATACTTTAAAACATCTTTAGAAAATTCTTTTTTTAAACCCAAAAATAAATATATTATAAAATAAAATATAAAGTTGATTCAAAACAATTCATGTAAAATAAATATAAATAAATTTTTTATTTACATGAAATAAAATTCAAAACACAATGGTAATATTAAATTATTTATTTTATTGAAAGGAAATGATATTTTTTTGACATAAATTGGTATTTTCCACAATTCACTAAAAAATTTATTCTTTTTAGAAAATTATCAAAAATTAATGCTAATTTAATTTTAATATGATGATCAAAAAATTATGACCATTTTATCAGATATATCTTATGGAAGGTTCAATAATTAATTAAACTTATTTTCTCAAAAAAAGCAATAAGTATTAGTTCTTTTGAAGAAAATATATATTTGAAGATGAAAATGGCTTTAATAAAACTTATGTGCATATTAAAAAATAATTAATTAATCAAATAATAATTATTTGAAAAATTATATATTTCATATTGTGGTTAAATTTATTTATTCTCGATAATTTAACAGTTCAGTTATAATGGTCGTGTTAAAATAATAATATTTTGGATTTGGTTTAAGTTTGGTGTTCTATGCAACATAAGATATCGAAGATATTAAATTTATTTAGAAAGAGGCACACCATAATATATTTTTGTGTTAAAATCTATGTATTTTAATCCCTAGTTTATTATATTTGGACTCAAATATAGGTTTTATTAAGCTTTGAAAATTGTATGAATAAACTATTGTGATATCCCTATGGATATTTATAAGGATATGTCAATGGTTTTGTCTAAGAATAAGACTACGGATGATTTAAAGTATAGGAAAAGGTCCTGGAATTTTGGTAAAGGCTAGAGTGTCTGGTTTCTCTGAAATTACATCCCCATATAGATTCTACAAGTGTATGGGGATCTAGTATATATATAACAATGGGTAACAACCCGTGAAAAACAATATTGATTCGGAATAAATCAGAAATTGGTGTATGAAAATGGGCCTTACTGCACACTTGGTTTGACACTCCTAGGGGGAATTCATTTTAAATTCACAAACTCTTTGTGAACCATCATAAATGATTTAAATAGATTTTTATTATGAATAACCTAGGATAAACCTAAGGTTCCATAGATTAAAGAAGAACATTTCATGATTTAGACTTCCTGTAAGTGGTTTTCATGATTTTGTTGTCCCCCACTATGATTACTATTTATTACAATATACATTTTGGTTTTAGTCAATGGTTGGAACTTGAAGGAACAAAATTAATGATGATTATGATGGAAAATGAAATGATTTTCATCCAGAAAATCCATATGTAGTGGGAGTTGGTAGGGAATATATCATTTCTATGATCACAAAACATTCTCAAGATATGAATCATGACAAAATTACCAAAAATAAAAGGAGGGAACATTATTCTATTAAGTCCATAACAAGGAAACATCCACATTCCTTCAGTGTAAATGATAATGCACTAATTTCTAAACAATTTATCAGTACTACTAGATAGATATTTTTCACCATCCAGAGTTTGGAACATGAAAAAGTCATTTTGGATGTCTACCCTTTGGAAGGTGAAACAGATTAGTGGTGGAATATTATCAATAATATTTGACAATAGGATGAAATTTAATTCATGGATTTGGAAAAGTACAAGAACTTATTTTTCAAAATGTACTTCAGTTGTGTTCTTCATATGAATATTGAGAAGGAGATCCTTAAGTTAAAGAAAAAGGATGATGAATCCATTGGTGCCACTGAGGATAACATTACAAGTCTTTTGAGGTAAAAGTATAGTATCATCATCCATCTTGAAATTATGTTTGATTGATTATTCTGTGTATTAGAATTAAGTATCCAAAGGGAATTATTCATAATATAATTAAGTATCTATGCAGATTTTGTTCGATGTGCTATCAAGGTTGGAACGAAGGTTAGAGTTACATAAAAATCTCATAGTTTTTGCAATAAAAGTAATATGGAGTTAAATTTAAAATATAAAAACCATGGAGAGAAGAATATGACCTTTCATTTATACTCAAAATGTAGGAAGAAGAATAATGGAAATTATATTAAGGGTAATATGAAAAGTTTTGAGTGTGGAAGGGAATGTCATTGGGTAATTTATTTCTGAAGTGATGGGAAGAATTTATCTAACAATTTGAATATAGATAAAGCTACATAGAGTGAACATCTCCATCATTAGTGATTCAAATGTAAGGAAATGGGAATTTTGCTAACCAATTCCAAAAAGTGAGGGCAAATGATCATGATCGACGTTATCAATCTCTTAATCTATGGGATAATGGGGAATCTCATGTGATCACTATTTTTGATGAGGGGTGTGAAAACTATGTGGTGAAAGGTACACTTAAAATCCACTCTACAACTACTAATGTATTATTTGAATTTTTATCGACCCATTCATTTATATGTAAATAATTTCATAAGGGTATCAAGATTCCACCCAAATTATTAGATGTGGAATTATTAGTGAAATCCCTTAATAGTAAGACGATCACATATCAAGTCTATGATTCCTCCACGATTGATGTTAGTGGAAATGTGATTCCTATGAATCTTTTCATTCTTCCCCTGGTGGAATTCAATGTAATCTTAGACATGGATTGATGTTCTCTATATAAATACCACATTAATTTTTGTGTAAGGGAATACACATTTGATATTCCAAACCAAACTATTATCATATATCAATGTGATGAAAAGTAAAATATTTTTATGGCTATCACATCCAATATATGGGTATTAATTCATATTCATAAGGGATATATATCTCAAATGGTTGGCGAGAATATCGAAATTGGTGATATAACTATTATATTGTATTTTTAGGTCTTTTTAGAATAATTTCTTATTCTTCCACCAAAATGTGAAGTTGAATTTTTAATATAACTCATACCAAGTACCACACCAATTTATAAGAAATACTATATAATGAACGTAATTTATTTGGAGTAATTGAAGAACACACTCTAGGTAATCCCAGATAAGAGATTCATTCAGACAATTGTGTATCCTTCAGGAGAACCTATTCTCATTTTTAAAAAAATATGGATTTATGTGACTCTACATTTATTATTGGGAGTTGAACAAGATAATGATAAAGAAAAAGTGTCATCTTCCCCTTATTAATGATTTGTTTAATCATCTATGATGATATCTATACTTTTCTTAGATTGAACTTCATTATATATTTCATCAATTGAGGGTTAATAATGAAAAAAACACAAAATAGAATTATGTACAATTTTGGGACACTATAAATATATAGTGACACCATTTTCCTTTGAGTTCTGTCTCCTTCCTCCTCATGGTGTCTAGGGATCCTACATCTAAATTTGACTCCCCACATACACCAGTGTGCTCAGCGATATGCATCATCTTCTTTCGTTGGATCTCGACATGGTGAATCGTCGACTAATACATTTCATTCCAGTGGTGGTGTCTCCAGCTTCTGGAGTCTTAGATCTTGGCTGGCCTGGGGGTAGCATGACTCGATGAAGGATTTAACGCCTTCTGGTGTGGTTCAACATCAACTTCAAAGAGACATAGGGGGGGGGGATTTTGGATCTAAATTTTTTGGGTGTTTTGTGTTTGGGGTTTGTTTATGTTGGCGTCTGGTTCAGTTTTCTGATGGATGGTTTTCGGTATGCCTGTGGTCGGTCTTGTGGTGTCTATGCCGACCACATGACCCTGATCCTTGTTCTTGATATTTCCCCTAACTCTCTCTTTCAGTGAGTTCATTCGACTCATTATCTGGTGAGGGTTCTTCCTCTATTTGGATCTACTTGGTTTCACTCCAAATCAGCTCTTATGGTCTAGGACGACTTGGTTCCCCTCCCCAGTTGCACTCCATTGGTGTGTTTTCTAGGTCTTGTAGCCCTAGGTGGTGTGGGCCTGACATCTCACAGCTTGATGTGCCTAGACCATTGTGTTTCTTGCTACTACAGAGTCGAAGGGTGGCTCATGGGATCATTGTAGTGGGGAAATTTCAGGTGTTGTTAGGCATCCGAGATGCGATCTTAGATGGTGATGTTTTTTTGATGGTGATCATGGAATGACAGTGAATGGTTTTATGGTGATTCAGCTTTTTTGTTATGCATATCATGGTGCTTTGATTCTACCTCCGGTCTCCTTGGACTATGGTTCATTGGATCCTTCAACAATATACAAGGGGATACGCCATATGAGGTTTAGAGAAAGATATTTTCACCATTCCATTTCTTCAAGAATCAGATGTTTAATCGGGTATGGATTTACCCTTAGTACCATGACCATTATTTTTCATGGGATATCTTGCCATGCAGTGATGTGACAGTGGACGATGGAATTTATGTTTTTGATACTGGGAGGGGCCAATCTCTTGAAGTGGTTGTTTTTTATCTTGATCCTTTGGATCGTTGGGTCTAGGTTATTATTTTTATGTCTATGATTTTATGTTGGTTCCCCCTCATACCTTAAAATGGGTACTTTTATTATAATAAAAATATTAATTTTCAGTAATTTTGTGGTAGTATTTATAGACGATATTCTTATCTACTTAAATATAATTAAAAATCACGAAGAACACTTGATAATTTTACTAAATACCCTAATGAAAGAGAAAATACATGAAAAATTTATGAAGAGTGAATTTTGGATGAAAAAGGTTTCATTTTTGGGTTATATAATATGAAAAAGGGTATATCATCAGATCCATTAAAGACATAAGCTAATGAATGTTGGACCATAGTAATGACGATTACTGAGATCCATAAATTTTTAGGTTTATCTAGATATTATTAATGAGTTTTGGAGAATTTTCATGTAAATATAATGCTATGACCAAGTTAACCGGTAAGGGATCCAAGATCCTCTAGATAGATGAATGTGAGGAAAATTTCATAGAACTAAATAAAAGATTATTCAGTACACCTGTTCTTATATTACCCTATTGTGGATAAGGATTTTTAATATGTAGTTATTTTTCCAAGAAGGTATTTGGATGAATTTTTATGAATAATTACATGGTTATAGATTATGCATCACAAAAATTGAAGAATCATGAGAAAAATTACCCAACTCGTGATTTAGTGTTAGTTGGGGAAATGTTTTCATTATAGATACAGAGGCATTATCTTTATGGAGAAATGTTTGATATATATAATTATCATAAAAGTTTTAAGTATATATTCACCCATAATAAGGTAAATATGTGCTAAATAAGATGAATAGAGATGATTAAAGATTATGAGTTCTCATTACATTACTACCCTTAGAAAGAAAACAAGGTGGTCGATGCTTTGAGTTGAAATGATCTTGCTAGATTATCCATGATTAGGATTAAAAAATATATAATATTTCTAGATTTGAAAAGGATTGATATGGAAATATTGAATGAAGGGGAAAATATTATCTTTCCCAATTAAATGTTCAACCTTCTATCCAAGTGAAGATTAAAGAGGAATACAAGGAATATATAGATCTACAAAAAAAGGATAGAAATATTCCTCAGTTTAACTCTTATCTTTATGGAATGATAATGTTCAAGAACTATGTATTTGTTCTGTCTATAACATATTTTAAGAAGGATTTGTTATAGGATACTAATAGTTCATCATTTTTATTTCTTCCAGGAAGTACAAAGATGTATAGAAATTTGAATGAATAATTCTGGTTAGATGGAATTAAAATAGATATTGTCGAGTTAGTATCTAAATTATTGGTATGTAAACAAGTTATGGATAAATGAAAAAAGACTAATGGGATGTTGCATCCATTACCCATACTAAAGTGGAAATGAGAAAACATCACCGTGATATTTTTCATTGGATTCCCCTTGACCTGTGAATGTAATAATGTTTTATGGTTTGTTTTTTATCACCTTAATAAGTCATCATACCTAATATCCATTATACATGACTTTTATCCAGATAATCTTGAAATGATATACATAAAGGATGTGGTAAGGTTTCATGGAGTACCATATTCATTTGAATATAATGAGGATCCAAGCTTCACTTCAATGTTTTGAAAAATTCTTAAGCAAGATCTTGATAAAAATTTGAGTTTCAAGACTCGGTACCATCCTTAGATTGATGGTCAGTCTAAGAGAACAATTCAAACCTAAGAGGATATGTTGAGATCTTGTTATTTGGATTTCAAAGGTAGTTGAGATCAATACCTTCCTCTTGTTGAGTTTTCTTACAATAATAATTTTCAACCAATAATTCATATGTATCCTTAGGAACACCTCTATGAAAATAAATGTAGAGCTCCAATGTGATAGAATGAAGTTAGAGAAATAAATAGATTGGGACTTGAGATCACTAATGAAATGTCATAAAATTTTAGAGCTATTCAACAACACATCAAGGTAGATCAGGTTCAATAAAAAAGTTATGTTGACAATCACCTATGTAATTTATAATTTGAATTTGCTGATAAGGTGGTTTTAATAATTTCTACATGGAATAAGTTTATGCACTTTATGAAGAATGGGAAATTAATCCCTAGGTATACCAGTTATTTGAAATTATTGATTGTATTAGGACTGTATATTTTTTACTTAGTGCTTCTATCGAACCTCTATCAAGTCCAAGATGTGTTCCTTGTATCTCTCTGAAGTAATTACATACCTAACCCTTCACATGTACTAATATCATAGGTTACACCACTAGTGCAATATATTTCTTATGAGGAACAATCCATGGATATTCAAGATCGTATAGAGAAAGTTCTACAAAATAGAACCACTCACCTAGTCATAGTTTTAAGGTGAAACTACTAGTTTGAGGAAGCTATGTGGTAACCTGAGAAAATAATGAGGAAAAATTATCCTAATTTTTTTTGTATTAGAGTGATGAATTTTTATGGAAACATTTATTTTAAGGGTGGTAGAATGTAACACCTCAATTTTTTTATGATTTATTATTATTTGAATAACATAAATTTATTTGATGGATTACAATACACATAACACCCAATCAATCATTAATTACAAACACTCCTAGATTATATTGCGCTAAAATAAACTCCCAGTTAGCTTTTATAATGTCTGGCAATGATTTTTATCAAAACCATGACATATTTTTAATATAATCATTTAAACTTGACCGTTATAACCTATCCGTTAGACATAGAAAAATAAATAGTAATAACTAATTTTCAAAGTTTAATTATAATGATTTTATATAAAGGAAACATATTTATTGTAAAAAATTATAATTTTTAATAATGTCTTTGTATGTTTTGAAAACACTATTTTCTCAAAAAATCATTTTTATGTCTATTTGTGAACAATAAATAAATTATTTTTTTGATAATTTTATAAAATGGATATAATAAAAAAAATTAATTTTTGAATTAATAATATCAAAATTTGTTTTTGGTAAACTGTTGGTATTTTTATGAAATGTTTCATTTTTTGATGAATAATGCAAAATAATGAATTTTAATTGAAAATTTAATTTTTGATTACATTATTTTTAAAGTTAAATTATATTTTTAATTTTTTATCAGGAATAATTAGTTTAATTATTAATATATTAATCCAATTATGTTCATCTTAATCAATTCCATATTCAATTTGAATATAAAATCTTTGTAGAATTGTGATCATTTTCTCTTTAAAAACCCAACTTTATAATCACATCTATGGGATTAATTTTAAATTATTTTTTTCCACTTATATGATTAGAATTTGGAGAAAACTGATTCAATATTTTTAATAAAAATAATTTATAATTTCAACTAATTTAAACATAATTATTTACCTAAGTTAGTAGTAAAAATAACTAAAATCAATTACAATGATTAAGGTAAAACAAGTTTACTTTGTGGTTAAACTAAGAATATATGGTCTATAAATGACAAAAAACATGTAAAACCCCATTTAATTTCCATATTTTTACTTTATAATTTATATTATCTATAACTAACCATTATCGGGGCCTATTTACATGAAATTATATGGGTGGAATCCACTCTTTCAAAAAATTACAATTTTTCCACTCACCTCCATTATAAAAGGCCTCCCACTATCTACCTCTCTTCAAAACATCAAAACCAAGTGGTTCGGTCAATAACTAAAAAAAATAAATTCATCAATTCCCTCCTCACATTCAATAATCCTTAATTTGTGTCTAAATCCAACCAATTAAGGCCTTTGGTGGAAACTAAAAGAAGATACCCAAAAAAAAAGGCAATGTTTATCAATGAGAATTTTGATTTATTTCTTACTCAAAACCATTAAATTATTTTTATATCATGATTATATAATAATATAATTATATTAAATACAGTTATACGCCGTTATGTTAATATTATGACCTAAAACCAAATATACTTCTATTAAAGGGGTTCACGAAATCATCATTCATGTTTACAATGAACTACTGACCTACAAATCGACATTGATCATTTTTCAATTACCACATTTAAGGTTATGAATAATGATGTAAATAGTATTTTATATATTATATACATTATATTTATTATTTTATTATTATTCTAGAATTTTAATATCATACATTCTTTCATGATTTCAATTTTTTGGAAATATGTTTACGATAGACTACCACCTCGTAAAGAAATATAATTTATTTACACTTTATGTGGAATGTATTAATCTTGGATTTAATTAAAATATGTGAAATATATGAACTAAAAATTATTCAAGAATGATAATATATTATTTTGTTTTCTTTCTTTCAAACAGACCAGAAAGTGAAAAACAATATTTATGTGTATGTACAGACCATTTTCTCAATGAACAGTGGATTACATTTTATATTACTAAATATCATGGATTAATATAAATAAATATATACTTAATATATGACATTTATATCATACATTAAATTATTATGAAATTATGATCGAATTAAAAGGACTAAAAATATAACAAATTAATACTTATATGAAAAACAATGTGGTTATTACCTAAACGACAAATTTAACATGGAATTATTAATAAAAGGGTAAAAAATGGTCATAATAAAATCATATATAGTATGATATATATGAATATGGTTCATTGATATATGTACAATAATATTATATTTATTTTACAAGAAGTTTTAATGTGTACGATTGAATTCCATACTTATGGTAAATGGATTTGAAGTCTCACTTTTATTTTTGAGTTATTCCATATTCACCACTCATTTATTTTAAGTGGTGTATATAATTCCATATGACATGATATATCAAGAATATACCTCATTTCATGATAATTAATGCATCCATTATTGTTATTATATCTTGGGGATTATGATTCAAAATTTACTCAAGCAGTAAGAGATTTTTTATCTTTATTTACCTTCTTTGAGATGTACATTATGGTATACCTCTATATAATTGAAGAAGGTGTATATATATCCCCATTTTAATGGAATATAATTAATTTATTCATCCTCATGATATTTTATGTTTCATTTTATGTTCATCCTTCAAGGGGTTTAGGGTTCATGGTTTACAAATTTGTAATAATTTTGTGTTACAATCTAATCATTTATCAGGATTGTTTATGACCAAGTATCAATTAATGAAATCTCATGAAAAAATTCAAAATAATTCTCATGAAATTTATTAACCTCTATTAATTATTCACTTCTTCATGTAATGTGACAATTTTCCCACACTTTGGTATTTAAAATTATCATGATTTTTTTTCAATAAATTATGACTTTATTTTTCTCTTTGGTCAGAAACCTGTTTCTTTCTAAATCATGTTTTCTAAAAAAAATTAAAAGTTTTTTGTTAATAAAATATGATTTTAAATGAAATTTTTACCAATTTTTTACTTTTTACAAATTTTTTAGAAAGGAATATTCTTGTCAATTTCTAAAATAATGTTCATTTGAATTTTACTAACAATGTTAATAGAATATTTATTTTTATGTATAAAAATTGAATTTTTTTTCCGAATCCATTAAAAATCATTAATTGGAATATTCCTTTATAAATTTAAAAATTTATTTTCATGTAGAAAAATATTTAAAAAGGTTTTATATTTTTAAAGTCATTTTTCAATATGGAAAGATTATTTTTCATCCTCCAAATTAACTTTTTTATTTTCGAACACTTTTAAATGGAAAGTAAGAACCCTCACATATAAAAGAGATCAAGAAGTAAAAGAGAAAACTAACTTATTAAATACAAGTCTAAGATGGTTGGAATCACATTCCCTAAACAATTTCATCATGAAATGTTTTAAATGATCTTTGAAAACTATATTCCAACTAAGATAACATCTGTTTGAGACACTTAGGCCATACCGAGGATATGATCCAAGTATACCATTAATATTATTTCTCTAAATGGTTTATGTTTTTATTTCATGATGTTTATGAAACCCATTTATCTTCCTTCGGTTATTTAGTGATGAAATTCGCATGAAACATACTTCTTTTTGTGGGTAATTCTATGATGAAATGATTTTGAAACCTATGTTTTTTCCATAGGTTATGATATGATGAAATGTTTACGATACCCATTTAATTTCATTGTTTATTATATTATGAATGTTTAGGATCTTATGGAAGACATAAATATGGATTTCATTATGATATGGGTGGTACATATATCACCCTCTAATTAATTTAGAAAATATGTATACATCTCACGAGATAGAAATGGATATAACGGGGAGTGAACCCTGTAGAATAATACATGGCAAGAATGAGGAGTGAGCCTAGTGAAATAATATATTTCTGGAATGGGGTGTGAACCCTATACTGTAAGACAGGGATGAAATAAGAAGTGATCATAGCAGAGTAAAGGAATTTTTTCCACTATAATTGACTTTAATGTAAGACTTGGGCAATATTAAAATGATTTTATATGATTATATGTGTTCCAAAAATTCCACTCCTTATGCCAATATTATGCTCTTATATCTCATTATTTTTATTTTATTATGATTCATATCTTATGAATTAATAATATTTTTTCCATGATTCAATATTACGATCTTTGTTATACAGGATATGATTTTCAAATGTTATTATCATGTTATCATACCCTTATTATCATGTTATTCTTGTATACCCTCCTTGTTTTACCATACTAAGCATTTGAGCTGACTCTTTCTTATGTTTCCAATTCATGGGTCTTGAAGAATAGTTTTATGAAAGGTATGTCACTGAGGATCACGAAATAAGAAGATATATTTGGGAAACATTAAATAACTTTCAAAAAATTAGAATATTGTGTTCCAAATTTCCAAAGGCACTAAACTATTACAGTCCTCAGATGTGTATTTGTGTAATGTAATAAATATTCATAAAAATGATTTAATATCAATACATGTTAATCCCTAGTTTTATATAGTTAGTCTTGGAGCTCTTTGCTCAGTATTTCCTAGTATTCACCATATGTATGGATGACTTATCACACTTTATATCCTTATATAACTTTTGAAGTAGAGTAATGATACCCATGAGAAACTTCTCAATGTTTTCATGTTAAAATTCAGAAAAATTTGGAGAATATTTGAGGGATTTAAGTGATAATGAGATTAGTGAAAAATCCATCAATTATATTAAAGCCTGTAATATCTAGATACTTAATTTATGTAATAAATTTGATTATATGAGGACCAAATTGTGAAACCTCTGTAAGTTTTCTCATGATGAGTGCCTTGGATATCACAAAGTGATCCTATCTAACTCTCTCATGATAATGATCAAGGAGATGATTCAGTTTGCTATAACCTTCCATGCTCTCATGAGATTTCATGAGTTATTAATACATGTATGAAATCCTTAAACTCTGTAAATATAGAACATCATCTAATTATATTTCATAGATAATGTGATCTTCATACTACCCTACTTTTAATGCAGATATGGAATTAGGGATTCTAGAATGTAAATATTTTGTTCATGGTGTTATACAGTGCGCATGTCCATATACTATTATTTTAAGTTACTACTAGTAATAAGATTGTATTTATCCAAATTTAATCATAGGGATAATGTAGTTTATGAACATTAAATCTTACTACAATAATATAAAATTATAAAAAATTACTTGATCTTATTTACCAAACATATATGGGATGAAATAATTTAATAATCTTATTAATCTCGCACTATTTATTCATGTCTCAAAAATCACCACCATTAGACTCAGAATACCTCGTATCATAGAAATTCTAGTTGAAAGGATCCATATTTACCTTATCATAACCCATAAAAAGGTAATAAAGATTATATAAATGTATTTTGGTAAGTGGTCCTGCTAGCTAATAGTTTAAATCTCCTTGATCCAATGAGTGGACTCCCTAATCTTGAAATCTAGTCTAGGGTATCGTCAATGCTTACCTATAAAATTTTCTTAAATAGAAATAGTATGTTAAGTATAATATAAGTTTTCTTTTTTCAACCCACCATCTTTGTTTAAATTTACTGACAATTAAAAGTTCCCCAGAAAAAGACCTAAACCAACACTTTTACTATGGTTATATCTTAAACCAGATAATGGAAGGATATTGACATAATATTAACTAAATGAGTTTTTTCTTATACACAAACATGTATTGTTAATACTATAAGTATTCAACATAATTAATTAACCATGTTTTCATAAAAATAATTTTACACATAATTTACTTTACATTAATTCCATCATTCATGTTTTTTAATTCATTAATTTATGGGATCATGATAAAGCATCCATTAAACTATCCTTTCACCAAGAAAAAATTAAAATATAAAAAATAACATCATTATTATATTTCTAATTATTGAGTTTTTGAGAGATTAATAAATAAAAATATGAGCCTAATGGAATGAAATTTGTGAGCTCATTTTAGCTCGTGTTGAATCATTTCATCTTTTAACTTTGTATCTTCTAGGACGATTTTACCATAGCTTAGGTCCTACAAAATATCCTATTCATAGAGCTTCATCCTTTACATATGTTTAATCATATAAAGTAGGGGGGTCCACTGGAATGGATAAGTGGTTTATGTAAAATAAACTATAGACATATAGGCCATGCATTATAAAGGATCTAAAGATGACACATAGGTTATCATTTTAGTTTAATAATAATAAAACAGATTTAATTAAATTAAAATAAAATGAACACATACATTTGCTAATAAAGATCATGATCGGTCATATACATGAATCAAATACGCATTTAATAAATGTGCATTCATTTAAATAATTTTTAATTAAGAAAAATTACAAAAATTTATTAATTTATATATCTTAAATCTATCTAAATAGTTATAAAGATTTCTGACCAAAAAAATATTAAACAAATCATGTAAATTAATTTTTTTAATATTAATGAAGTGCATGACATGTAATTGGGGGAACATGACATATACCATCCAAAACTACATGGTATGGTAACTTTCATGTATTATTAACTCACAAAAAATGTAGATTATGTGACATGTCATCAAATTATATAGTGTGTACTATCAATAAAAAAACATGGACAACTATTGTATTACATGGTGTATTCAAATTTTAATGCATGTAGAGTACCCGGTGTGTAAGTACCATATGTGGGGTGTTGTTAAAACTTTTATGAGAAAATTTATTAGGAATTCCATATTTTATACAAACTATCATGTGATGTTTTATATTAATTAATGAAAGATGGAAAGATGTTCATTATATCTAATGATGTATTTTTTTTCATTTCCACTTAAATAGGCACATGATACATAGCGTGTATAGGACAACTACACATCACGAATTTCGCTTCACTCTATATCTACAATTCACATTTAGGGGCTAGGTATGTATATATATATATATATATATATATATATATATATTTATGAGGAACAAGGTGTGTATAAGCTAGATACACATTGCTCTCCATGTTGCAGGAATTTCGTTCTTATGTGTTGTGTAATAAAGACATGAAACATATTTTACCACATGGTTTTCACCACGAAAACATGTAGACTGCATGACATGTACACCTGCTATATGTCATGTAGTTTGGAAATCCATTTTATATCCTGGTATAATTAACACGTGATGTGTACTGACATCATGTGTTTTTTTCATCTCATGATGCATCCGATTTAATTTTAGGCTCATCCTAGTGAAAAGAAGCAAGATACATTGTGTGTACCTTCGAGATACACATTGTTTAGTTCTTAATTATCCATCCATAATCCTACACACCTCCATTTGGGTTTTAAGATGTTATTTATCTATTTTTAACATATTATTGGTCAGATGAATGTGAATGAAGAATAAGTAACTAATTTTAGATTAAAAAATGAATTTCAGGAAATGAAAAAATATTTTCACATTTATAAATCGATCAAAATTTAATAAATAATTATAAATTTGAACATGACTACTTAGATACAACTTGAAGGTAATGGGCGCATCAAATACCGGTTGAGTTCATTCCAAATTATGGGTTTTCATTGAATTGAATGAATAAATCACATGAACATAATGAAGAACGACATGTCTTATGATTATACCTAAATAATCATAATGAATTCTGAAATGAGATAGAGTATCTTTCATGCCAGATTTATAATTAATTTAATAATAAGAAAAATTCCACAAACTTGTGTTATTTCATCGATGTAGGTTTTGATCGATCAAACATTTTATTTGGATTGAAACCTAATTGCATCATGGGGATCTAATATAGAGTTATTCTAGTGGTGATCTACACATGCTCCTTGATATTGAAAATATTAATGCTATTTTTTGTTAATGGTGAAATTGTTAGTGTTTATGTTTGTTTTTGTGTTTTAAATATTAAAAATAAATTACATTGTTTACAAATACCCCACATTAATACATTCATAATTTTATAATCTTATAATTATAATTTCTCACAATGTTGTTAAATCATATCATGTTTATGATTTAAGGAGTTTTTTGTTTATAAATTTTTATCGAGAATATATAGTTTTTTATATTTATAATTTTTTTTTCTAGAGTGTAGTTTTTTAAAAATTATAATGGAGTGATTTTTATGAACATGTAGAATGATTCATACATAGAATCTTGAATCATGAGTATGCATAAATAATCTATGCTTATAACCAATGAATTATTGTTTGAACACATATATAATCATGTTTAGGCATACTAAGTTGATTCTTACATAGGAAGAGTTCATTCTTATGAATAACATGAAATGATTCATAAAAAATTATGTTTATGAAATAATAAATATGTTGTTTAAGAAAAATTGAAATATTCTTTATACAAAACATACTTTATCATTTTAAATTCATTTCAATACTCTGTTTTATCATTGATTTCAGTTTTTAAATTACTGAAAGAATATATGATTTATTTTAACTATTTTATTAATTTTAAAAATAAATATGAATTAATAAATTCCTTTTGAAGTGTATTTTAAATTTTTTAATTAAGGATTAGGATAAGGTATCTCCATATATAGGTAATGATATTATTACTTTTTCATAATGTTTCTAATTGTGGCTATCCAGGATTGAATTACAAGAAATACCCATGTGGTCATAATTAACACAAAGTTCTTGTTTTTTATATTATCGAATGAGGTTATATCTTTCAATTGTGGGAAAATAAAGGAAAAGAGATGAGTTGCAGTAATTGAATTGAAAAGTTCTAAAACATGGATACTGTGATTTCTATTCATACTAAGATCCTAAAGGAACTTTAATTTTTGATCCATTTCCTCTAAAGTGATTGGAACTACAGAGTGTTTCATCGTATTTAACATTATTCCAATTCATAGTTTATGTCTAGTTTTCAAAAGTTTTATTTTATTTGATGTTTTTATTAATAATTTGTATATTATTTTCCCAATCAAAATAAATCATGGTCTTGGTTATAGCTCATAAAATAAATTTAGGTTTTTGGGTTGTGACTCCTGAAAAAAAGTTAACATTTCTTGTTAAGATTTGATCCATAAAATGTTAAGATTAATGGGATATGTTGTGCCTCTAGGTGTCCAAATGGAATGTTTCTATAAAAATATATCACTTCTGATGTCCCGGAGGACAATCAAGAGTGGGGGGGGGGTGTGAATTGAGTTCCTCTTAAAAATTTCTGATTAACAAATTTCTATTAAAACCCCCCAATTTAACACACATGTTGAAATGTAGTGAATATATAAAGACTATAAGTGTTCAATTAGTTTCTCAAAGATTGATTATTTATTAGTTAACATAAACTGATGATTAATTTAGCTTTTGAGACTAACTTACTGGCAAACAATAATTACAAACACTTTCTAGTTAAACTATCAGAGTTACTTTAAAACAGATTTTCTTTTCAAAGTAATTAGAAGTTGAATAGTGAAAATAGTTTAAAATAAAACAAGATTCATATAATTTTTATCCAAGAGGTTCAGTCTCAAGCTGAGACTTAGTCTTCTCAAATAGTTTATATAAAACATTGATCCACACACTGGATCAGGACAAACAACATTACTAAGACTGTCTAGGAAATAAGACCCCTACCACTATTCTACATGGGAAAAACTATAACGAATGCACACAGGCTATCCAGGTCACACATGACCTCTACCTCAATTCACAGTGGGATACAAGAAGGTTGAGAAAGATTGAGTGAGGATTTTAGATATCCTTTAGTTATTCTTAGGTGACAGAGTGTGTTTACAAAAAATAGAAGCACATAGAGTGCTCGAAATGTAAATAATCAAATCACAATAGAGATAAAAATATCGAGATGAGTTTATAAATCTCTATTTGATGGAAATGTATATATGGATGATTTTTTGGATTGAGCAAATGTTGTTGTGAGTCCTTCACTGGGATTTTTATGGAAAACAGAGTATCGTGGTTCTGTTTCATGACTTCCAGGTATGAGTGTTTTTCTTGATATTACAGTATTCTTTTTAGAACATTAATGTACTTAAACTCCAAGTAATGTTATTCTTTGAATCTATTATGTATCTATTCCTTTTACTACCACATACGTCTCTTCGTACATCTATCTTTGTATGCGCAGCTTTGATCTTCCTTCCATAGCTCATGCGGTCCGACATAAGGCATGATTATTTCTATAGGTACAAGGTATAGTTCCCTAACGTCCAAAAAACATCATTAATTAATAACAGTTGAATTAAAAGAACCAAATATGGTCATTCCTAATAAACTAGCATAAATAGTGTTTTAGAGAAACAGTGAGAGGTTTCCATCAGTAACTCTTTGTATCAGTGAACTTGTTACGGTGGACTTGTATCGGTAGGTCTTATATAGGTTGATGTCACTCTATGTAATGGTATCTTTATGTATCAGTGACTCTGTGTAGTGGTATGTAACTAGTATCAGTTGCTCCTTCTATAGGTATCTCCATGTACTGGTAACTTCTTCTATTGGTACCGCTCCTTCTATCGGTAGCTGTTTGTGTAGAGGCAGCTCCTTCTATTGGTAGCTATATGTACCAGTAACTTTGTATCAGTAACAATGTATCTATATTGATATATTATGTATCAATGTCCTTTTGTATAATAGAAGGCTTGCTCTATTAGTGACCTTTGTTTATCGGTAGCTCTGTCTATATCAGTGACTCAAAAACTCGAATTCTTATAAAGTATTTGTTCTATGCATATCATTTCCAGATTGAGTTAGTATCAAGATTATTCACTGTTAAGCATTTATAACCATAAATATATATTGAGTAATAGATTCAAATGATATTATATGATCATTTTTATATTCATATAAACTCAACAGAATGATTTCATAATTTGAAAGTATAATTAATATATTTATAGATAGTATTTGTACTTATAAAATAATATCTAAACATAATTGAGATTATCAAAACTGGTGAGTCCAACAAACTCCCCCTTTTGGATAATCACATATTATGGCATTATAATCCATAATGATGATTAATGTATCAGTATAAAAAACATTTGTTCTCACCTCTCAGCATGTTCAATGACATTTTCAAATTATGTCAAAATATCATACCTTGTAACCTTAAATGAAATATTTCAAATGTATCAGAGAATATAATATTAAATGAAAATTTATCAGAGGTAGAATTATAAAAAAAAACATATTTAATAGACTCATTATTTATCTGAAACTCATTATCCCTATCCTTATACATATTATTCTCCCACACACAACTCCATATAATTATTTATCCCCTATGTGATTATCAAAAAGAAGGAGTAAAAAAATGGATCAGAGAAACAACAGAAAGTAAAAGAGAATGAGATCTTGTTGATATGACTTCAGGGAAAAAATACATAGAAATACAGAAATGATAAAATGAAGAATACAAGTGATCCCTATCAAATATCTGAGCCACTAATCAATCAACCCCCCTAATATGTAATTTGGATTTTCCCTTGGGATAAAAATAGGATTCAGGCTCGGTAGGCGTAGGTGAAGGCTTGGGAACACTAGAGGTAGATAGGGCTAGAGTTACAATAATAAGGGAACTATCCACATGCAGAAAGGGTAGTAAACAGTTCCTAAAATCCATGATGATACCTTCTTTTATCTCTATAGTAGGGATAAAATCATCCTTGTTCTCCATAAACCCTTCCAAAGAAGGATTCAACTTTCTGATCTTACTGACTTGATCTCTAAAAGCTTGAGTGATTGGGGGCAATTTCAGGTTTTCTAATAGAAGCTTGAAATGATTGTTTAGATGATGCTTGGCATACAACCTATGAAAATAAGATCAATCTTGTCTTTGATTTCCTTCTGGGCAGCAGTATCATCTCTCATATAATCTCAAACTATCTTTATTATATCCCTCATGGTAGATATCACCTGCTAATCAGATGAGCTGCTGGCACTAACTTGACCAAGTTCTTCTTTCAGCACAGATCTAAACTATTCAACATCAATTGAAACTCTGGAGGTACCAAGAGGTTTTACAACAAAAGCTACTATTTCTTTGAAATATTGGGTTAAATTACTTATTAGTTTCTTCATAACCAAATCTTGAGTACTGACATGCTCATTTATAGTCATCTTAAAACACTCAAAAACATCCAAAAACTCTTTCACTACACTTTTTATGTAATTGATTTTAGCATCAACTTGAGCTTAGGAACTAAAAATGATATGAAATGAAGCAACCGACTACTTAAAAGAATCAACAGCCTTTATCCAACTCTTAATCTGATTTTTACACACTTTCACTTCATTCATCACATCTGTCACAACACATGACACAATAATTTCAAGAGAGGATTCCAAATATTTTTCCATTTTTCTTCTCTTCAAAAAAGAAACTTTTCAATTCTGAAATAGATGTAGTCAAAGTCACTTTTAACTCAGCCTTTAAAGAATAAATATCAACCATAGTTATAAGACTTTCAGGAAAAACTATTGAGGCTCTCTCAGATAAAACATCAACTGAAGCTACAAATTTTCCTTTGGGTTGGTCTTCATCAGATACTGAATAATCAATTCCAAGCACCACAAAACCTGGATCCTCTGACCAATCCTCTACCTCATGAAAAACCAATACAGAACCATATTTAGAATATTGCCCCCCCTTAAGTGGATCATCCTTATCTTCAGCACCAACTGAAACCATCTCCTCTTCAGAGGAGTCATCTACAACCATATTTATATCCAAACTAGGAGGCACAAACTAGGGTATTTTAGTAATAGGAACTGGTTTATCCCCATCAAAAACCTCAACAACTGGCATAATAGAGTTCTCAATTAGAGGACTGAGACTCACACATGTACTTCCATCAGAGCTAACAAAAACAGGTTCTCCATTTTCAAATACTTTTTCATCTTCATCATCATTATTACTGGAATCTGGTGTAGTCTCCACATGATCTGATCTAGGAAGGTCTCCCTTATTCACTGAGGTTTCTTCATTACTCTCTCCCATAACTGCTTCCCTTCTAGGTAGGTTCATAGGTGGACTTGGCTTTCCATATGATACATTTTCAGCAGCTGGACTTGGAGGAAAATTTGGATCCTTTCCATCTTCTATAGAGGTATCCTCCTCAGCATCATCATCTCTGTATTGAGGTTCCTCCTCACTAGGTCCTAGACCTAGATCTCTCTTATCTCTTAGACGATTTGGATGCTCCACAGGGTTAAATTTATCATAATCTTTCTCATCATCATTTACCCATTCCATTTTCCATCGTTCCATCAAATCTTCATGAACATTCGAACCTTTTTTAAATCAAAAGTTGTATATAAAAACTTCTGTCTCATCCTGAGACTCAACCACACCTTTTACCTTGATTATCAAAGAAATCAGCTTTGGAAAGAATAGAGAATTTTATTTTGACTTTGGCCTGGTCATATCTTTGATTTGAATCACCAAAAACCAACATAGATTCACTTTGACATTATGCCTTAGCAGATAAAACAAGAATATATCTTGGAATATAATGTTTAAAAAATCCCCTCTTCTTGGACTTAACACATGCTGGATAAATTTGAATATCTGCAGGTTTTGTCCATCCATTTCTGTAGCAACCACTTTACTTGGTGTTCCATTTCTAGTGAGCTCTTCCAATGCAGTTTCATACTAAAACATGTCACTTGTAAGAGGTACTGACATTTAGGAATATCCAAAATCACCCTCGTACGGAACTTTTAAGCACTCAACCCCTTCAATCGAAGAAAAAGATACTATCTTTCCATTCACTACTAATACCATTCTGTTCTCACTTGTAGATTTCTAAAAATGAAAAATATCATATAATTCCTTCACTAGTTTCGGATAATAAAGACCATTGTTATTTGAAAAACATTCGAGCCACACTTGTTCCTCTAATATCCATGGAATCAAAGATTTTCTTAGAATGAGCCATTCTGCACAGAGTTCTTTCTTGATTACAATATCTCTTTTCAGTATGTAGGGGTTCACTGCACTCTTCTCACGACTTGTTCCATTTCTAGTACCTCAATATCCTACTTTCTGCCTCTTTTCACTAGGCAAATCACCTTTATCTCTAACTACCAGCCTTTTTTACTCTTTCCATTTCTGAATTGAAGAACGTAGGGTTCGCACGGAATGTTGTGGTTTTAAGTGAAGAGAGTCCGCAATAGATTGAAACGTGACTTAGACATAATTTTTATCATTTAGGAATCGAGATATAATAAAAATAAATATATTAAAAACAATAGATGTTTCAGCTAAAAACACGAAATCTAGAGATCACAAAACATATTTGTGACAACTACCAGTGAGAATCCTAATGGTTAGGTTTCTCTAATGGAAAGATCTCTCTAACAGCGAGGTTTCACTTACGGCGAGGTTCATAATAGTGAGGTTTCCCTAATGGTGAGGTTTCTAATGGTGAGGTTCCTATTAGTGAGGTTAATCTAATGGAGAGGTTTCACTAATGGTGAGATTCCAAACTGTTAGATTTCTCTAAGGGTGAGGTTTTTAGAAAATTTTATCATTTATAACATATGTATAATGTAATTTAACCATTAAGAACCTAAAGGCTTGGTGAATATTCCCGCTAATTGATGTTTAGTGCCTATAAATTCAAGTGTAATGTAATCCTTTTGATAATGATCCCTCAAAAAGTGATTCCTTACATCGATGTGTTTAGTCCTAGAGTGAGATATAGGATTCTTAGAGATATTGATCGCACTAGTGTTATCTCAGTTTATAGATACAGTCCAAATTTGATATCCATAGTCCAATAAATTATGTTTCATCCACAGAATTTGGGTACAAAAACTACCAGCAACAATATATTCTACTTTAGCAGTAGACAATGAAACAGAATTCTGCGTTTTTACTACACCAAGATACTAAGGACTTACCTAGAATATGACATGTTCCAGAGGTTCTCTTCCTATCTAAATTGAAACCAGGAAATTTCATATCTGAATAACTTATTAAATCGAATGATTTTCATTTGGGATAAAATAATCCTAAATTACTAGAATGTTTATGATAGTTGAAAATCCTTTTAAAAGAAATCAAGTGTGACCCTTTTGGATTAGCCTGAAATCATGCACACATACACACACTAAACATAGTATCTGGTTGACTAGCTGTAAGATAAATTAAACTATGAATCATACCTCTATAATTGGTTTGATCTAATGGTACCCCAGTTCCATCTGTATCCAATTTACATGTGGTACTCATAGGTGAATCACTATCCTTATTACTATCCAAACAAAAACATTTTAAAATATCCTTTGTATTTTAACATTGATTTAAAATAATAACATTTTCATCTTGAAAAACTTGAAATCTAAGAAAATATTTGAGTTCTTCCATTAAAATCTTTTCAAATTCATTTTGAATACTCTTTGAAAAATCAATACACAAGGAATTTTTAGAAGATATGAAAATAATATCATCCACAAATATATGTACTATCAAAACATCTTTGGAAATAATTTTGATAAAAAGTGTTAGATCAGTAATCACTTTAGTAAAACCTGTTGAAATAAGAAAATTACAAAGTTTATCATACCAAGCTCTTGGAGTTTAATTTAAACCATATAAAGCTTTAGAAAGATTAAAAACTCGATTTAGAAAATTAGGATTAGTAAATATAGGTGGTTGTTCAAAAAAAATCATCAATTATGAATCCATATAGAAAAGAACATTTAACATCCACTTAATATAACATGAAATTCAGATGAGCATCATAAACAAGTAGAATCCCTATAGATTCTATCCTAGATACAAGTGTAAAGGTTTCCTCTTAGTCAATTCCTTCTTCTTGATTATATCCTTGTGCACCTATTCTTTCTTTGTTTCTAATGACATTTCCAGATTCATCAAATTTATTTCTAAAATCCCATTTAGTGCCTATAGTTAATGTGTCCTTAGGTCTTTCAACTAATTCCCAGACTTTGTTTCTTTCAAATTAATTTAATTCTTCATGCATAGTCATTACCCACAATTCATCATTTATAGCATCATTGATATTTTTAGGTTCAAACTGTGAAAGAAAGGCTTCATGTTCAACATGATTTCTTATAGAAGTTCTAGTTTGTGTTCCTCTATCTAAATATCCTACAACAACATATACCACAACATAAAAAGTATGGTTATTTAGTATCCTAGCTGGTCTGGTCAAGGTAGGACTAGAGAATTCAGGTTAATTTGTACGTTCAATTCCAAAAGAATCGGGTTCTGGAAAATTTCCAGAATTACTTGTTTTTATAGCAGGTTCACTACATCTATCATTAAGGTCCAGAATAGATAGGTCTTCTTCAAGATTTTCAAGATAAGACTTAGGTTCATGTGGATCAGTTTCATCAAATTTTACATGTACCAATTCTTCCACACATTGGGTTCTTTTGATAAAGACTCTATAAGACTTACTGGTTATAGAGTAACCTCGAAAGATTCCCTCATCACTTTTAGAAGAAAATTTTCAAGATTATCTTTAGTATTGAGAATAAATACTTTACAACCAAAAATGATAAAGTAACTTACTTTAGGCTTCCTATTATTCCACAGTTCATAAGGGGTCTTTTTAATAACAGGTCTAATTCAGACTCTATTCATAATATAACAAGTAGTATTTACAGCTTCTTCCCAAAAGTAAACAGGTAAGCCATACTCATTAAGTATAGTTCATGAAATTTATTGAAGGGTTCTATTTCTTCTTTCTACTACAACATTCTGTCGAGGTGTCCTAGTGGTATAGAAATTGTGATTGTATCCATTATGTGAGCAATAGGTTTCAAAATCATGATTTTCAAACTCACAACCATGATCACTTCTCAGAGTCTTAATCCTAAGTCCACTAAGGTTCTCTACAGACTTGGTGTATTTAATGAAATAGGAAAAAGCTTCAATTTTGTGAACAATAACGTATACCCAAGCATATCTAAAAAAGTCATCTACTAGAACATAGACATAGATCTTCCCATTAAAACAAGAAATTCTAGATGGTCCAAACAAATCCATGTGAACCAACTCGAGAGGTTGAGAAGTTGAAACTTCTTTCTTTAATTTTAAGGAAACATTATGTTGCTTTTCATTTTGATAGGGATAAAAACTTTTTTTGTTGGAAATTTTAGTTTGGGTCGTTCTCTAACTAAAATTTTCTTGTTTGTTTCTTAAGTGAATGAATATTGTAGTGTATTAATCTTTTGTTCCATAACCAGGATTCTTTATGAAAATAATTTAAACAAGTAAACTTTTTTTGGCTAAAGAATTTATATCTACAAAATATATATTTTTATTTCTTAAAGCAGTAAATACCAAAATATTTTTAGAATCAAATACATTACAATCATCATTTTCAAATTTAACATTAAAACCATCCTAACACAACTGAGAGATTCTTAACAGGTTGTATTTTAGTCCATCAAAACATATTACTTTAGAAATCAAAATTGAATCATTGTTACCAATCTGGCCAAAGACGATGATTTTTTCTTTTGAATTATCACCAATGATAACATGCCCTCCATAAATATTGATTAAACTATTAAAACATGAGTATTATCTATTCATATGACATGAACATCCACTATCCACATACCATATGTTCCTATAGAAACTCTTCAAGAAGGTCTCCTACAAAATAGGTTTGAACAGAAAATTATTTTGGTTCCCAGATATTATGGGGTCCAGACAGGTTAGCAAGTAAAACCTTAGGAACCCATATTTTTCTAACATGTTTCCAATAATTAACAAATTCAAAAGGTTTTGAATAATGAATTCTGATTGATCTAGTAGAATATTAATATATAGATAAAGCTACTGAATTTCTATAACTGGAACTGGCAGCAAACTATCTAGTTTTTTATAATAAATTTATTCTTAACAAAATTTCTCTGTCGAGGTTGGTATTCTAAACCAATAGTATACTTTGGTTCAAAATTTTTTACAAGAATTCGAGTTAGAGTATTAATTCCATTTGTAAACTTCTCTAAGTATTTTTTAAGTTTCTCATTGGACAATTTAAGTTCAATATTCTCCTTTAATAGTTGATAATTATTTTCCTTTGCTATAGTAAGATCTGATTTAATAGTACTAGTCAAGGAACATTGTTTCTTTAATGAACATCCACTATCCACGTAACATATTACAATATTTGAATAATTCAGCTTTTTTTATATTATTATCATTATTTTAATCACTTTCATTCCCTGAATAGTAATCATTCAGCATAGGGGAGACAGTTACCTTAGATGTTTCAGTCATGAAACACATGTTGGCATGAATCTTTTCCGAATCAGAAGCCTCAGACTCACTTGTGGTGTCTTCCGCAACACTCCATGTTATCTTCATAGCTTTCTTATATATTTTTTTCCTTATAGTCATCTTTCTTCTTAAACTTAAATTTTGGACAGTCATCCTTAACATGTCCTTTCCTTTTACATTCATAACAAAATATCACATCATCTTTATCATCTTTCTTACAATATTTCTTCCAATTACCTCGTTGGTCATACATACCCTTATAATTAGATTTTCTAAATAATTTCTTCTTCTTATATAATTTATTGAATCTCCTGGCTAACTAAGCCATGTTTTCATCACTATCAGAATCTAATCCTTCACTTGTTGATTTTTCGACAGGTATGTGAACTTTCTCATTGTCCTTGCTCTTTGAGGCAGTAGTGTTAAATGCCACTGACTTCTTCATAGGTTCATAATATTCCTATTTGTTTAACTTTAGCTCTTTTTAATACATCATCTACTTACCAATCAACTCTTTAACTTGTAGTTAACATATATCACATGATTCTCTTATAAAAACTGATGTGCCTCTCCGTCTTTCTGGTAGACATCTGAGTATTCTCATGATTTTCTCCTTTGTAGGAACAACTTTTCCCAATGATCTCATAGTGTTAACAATTTCATTGAACCTAAGATACATGTCTGAAATATGATCATCAGACCTCATTTTAAAATTATCATATTTAATAGTGTAAGTTTTTAATCTCATCTCTTTCACATTGGTTATTCTTTCATGAGAAACAGCCAAAGTATCCCAGATTTCTAGTGCTATTTTACGACCAGAAATTTTGCTAAAATATTCATCTAATAGAGAGTAGTAAAGACCATTCATTGATTTATAATTATTTTTCTAATCAGATTTTGTAGGATCGTCCAAACTAGTTGTAGTAGTCTTTGGAATCTCATACTCAGACTCTATTGATATCCAAATGTTGAGTCCCATACTTTCTAAATGAATTTTCATTTTGATTTTCCATTGGGAATAATTAACACCATTAAGGAAAGGTTGCATGTTAGTATCTACACCTTCTAATCTATTATCTATAATTAGATTTTAGAAAAAATATTTAAATAGATAAAAATTTAGAAATAACATAAATTTATGTTCCTTAAGATATAAATAGAATCACAGTTGAATAATAGAGTGTTTTTAAAACTTTTATCTACAACGCTCTGATACCAAATGATGTTCCAGAGTATACTCAAGAGGGGGGGTGAATTGAGTTCCAATTAAGAATTTATTATAAACAAATTTCTACTAAAAACCCTCAATTTAACAAAAAATCTACACTTTTGTGAATTTATAAAGATTATAAATGTTCAATTAGTTTCTCAAAAATTTATTATTTCTTAGTTAACTTAATCTGATGATTAAGTTATCTTTTGAAACTAACTTACAGGCTAACAATAATTATAATCAATTGCTAGTTAAACTATCAGAGTAACATTAAAACATATTTGTATTTCAAAGTAATTAGGATAAGATTAGTAAAAATAGTTTAAACTGAAATAATATGCACATAGGTTTTAACCAAGAGGTTCGGTCTCTAGTTGAGACTTATTCCTCTCAAAGAGTTTATATAAAACTTTGATCCGAACCCTGTATCGGGGTAAACAACAATACTGATACTGTCCAGGTACTAAGACCCCTACCATAGTTCTATTTAGAAAAAACTATAATAATAGAACACATGCTATCTAGGAAACACTTGACCTCTACCACAATTCAGAGTGAGAGACAAGAAGGTTTAGAAATTTTGAGTGAGGATTTTAGATATCCTTCAGTTATGCTTAAGAGACAGGGTGTGTTTTAGCTAAACCGAAGCACACACAATGCTCAAAATGTATATAAACAAATCAAAATAGAGCTAATAATATTGAGATGAGTTTTTAAAGCTCTATGTGATGGAAATGCAGCTCTGGATTACTTTTTGGATTGAGCAGATTTTGTTTTGAGTCCTTCTCTGGAATTTGTCTGGAAGATAGAGTATCGTGGTTTTGTTTCTTGACATCCAAGTATGAGTGTTTTTCTTGAAATTGCAGTAGTCTTTTTAGAACATCAATTTCCTTCAACTCCTTGTGATGTTCTTCTTTGATGCTCTTGTGTATGTATTCCATTTTCTACCACGTACATCTCTTCGTACATCTATCTTTGTATGCATAGATTTGATCTTCCTTTTATATATCATGATGTCCGACACAAGGCATGATTACTTCTACAGATATGAGGTATGGTTCTCTAACATCCAACAAACATCATTAATTAATAACAATTGCATTAAAAGCACCAAATATGACCGTTTCTTATAAACAAACAATAATAGAGTTTTAGAGAAATAGTGACTGGTTTCCATCAGTAGTGATTTCTATCAATGAACTTGTAACAGTAGACTTGTATTGGTAGGTCTTGTATCGATATCTTTCACTCTCTGTAATGTTATATTTATGTATCAGTGACTCTGTGTAGTAGTAGCTCGATTTTATCGGTAGCTCCTTCTATTGGTAGCTCCACATACTGGTAACTTATTCTATTGGTACTGCTCATTATATCAGTAGAATCTTGTGTAGCGGTAGTTCCTTCTATCAGTAGCTGTCTGTACAAGTAACTTTGTATCAATAACTATCTATGTATATTAGTAGACTATATATAGCAGTGAACTTTTATATAATAGAAGGCTTGGTCTATCAGTGACCCTTGTTTATCGGTAGCTCTTTCCATATCAGTGACTCAAAAACTCAAATGCTTATAAAGTATATGTTCTATGCATATCATTTCCTGATTGAGTTAGTATCAAGATTAATCATTGTTAAACATTTATAAAAATAAATAAACATTGAGTAACGGATTCCAATGATATGATATGATCATTTTGATATTCATATAAACTTAATTGCATAATGACATAATTTGAAAGTATAATTAATATATAGATAGATAGTATTTGGGATTATCAAAGCATATCTAAATATAATTGAGATTATCAAAAAAGGTGAGTCCAACAAATTCATTTAAAAATTTAGGATTTTACTACATACCATTCTTATCACTAGTTAGAGAAGTGATAATATTATATGTAGGGACTTTCAATATGAATGTTTTCATTATTTTTATTTCATACAACATTTTCATTTTTAACAATACATTATAATGTTATTGCTAAGAATTTATATTTTTTTACAACTACTCTTTTATCTACAATCCAAGGTTCCATCAGCGGTATTCCGGTGGGGGAGGCCAACACGCCACTTATACGGTGTTTTCTCCCCTCCCCTCTTTCCTTACTTCCACCACTCTCCTATTTCCCTATCTTATTACTCCCACTCTCATGTTTCCATTCATTCCATTATTCAACCAATCTCTAACTTTTCTTTATGCAGTCCTGACTCCATAGGGAAGCCCCATCATTTTTTCCTATACTCTTCCCTTCAGGTTGCCATGTTTCTGACCCCACTATGGTCTGATGTTCTTGTTATATCGGGGAGGTTTTGGATGTGTAGGTTGAATCTTGACGGTTTCCAAGGAGCTCGGCCATGTTCATAGTGGATTTAATAGTAGGGGTTGGTGGTTCCGAGTGAAGAAGATATTCTTTGTGGATACCATACCACTTCAAACTATGATGTGTCTTATTTTTCCTTCCTCACTCTCCCTATTGAACCATTTTGGTGAGTTCAAGAGTCTTTAGGTTGTATTATATTTCCAGTCGAGGGTTTTACAGGAGACATTCCCTTCATCATCTTCGATATGTGATTTATATGTTTCAAAAAATTTGCTGCAGTTCATTTCGATGTAATAGTATTTTTTCAATGCTCGTATAATTGATATTCGATTTGTTTATGGATGTTGGGTCTATGAAGGTCACGACATTTTACGGTTATCATAGATGGCTTGGGTTTGTTTCATTTTTTGTGCATTACGTTTCTCTCATATGGTTTGATCCCAAAAGATTTTCTGGTTTTCGGATTTTGATTTGATTAAATGGTGAATTCATGATTTGATGATGGCGAGGTTGAAGGTGTTTCTGGTGATTGTGGTTTGAATATCTGGTGGGAAATTTTCCTATGGGTTCCCACTAAAATTGGTGATGAAAAATGTATACTTTTCTGTCAGGGGCATAGCTCGAGGTGCTTCATCACAAAATATCTTGTGACTTGAGGAAGTATGGTGGAGTTTGGTTTGATGTACTATTTTTTATTTTCCAATGTGAAATTGGTGATATTTTTTTGAATTTTGGAATTGTTCTTTTCTTGTTCTTCGATTTACTACTTGAAATGTAAGGTTCCTACTTTACTAAAAAGTTTATTTTCAAAAATACAAAAAATGGATTTAGAGTTAATTTTATTAATACTTCATGTAATAATATACTCTAATTTAATAATAGGGTTTAAAGTATAAAAGGACTATTCACCCTCCCTAAGGACCACATTTATCACTTAAAGTGGGCCAATAAAAGGTATCAGATCTTATCCCACTTTATATAGGTTCTACTAATTATGTTTTTCATTATTATAACTATTATATCATAAACCTAATAGTATAAAGAATTTTAATTTTTAATATGGATTAAATGAAATTTAATGATGGGTGATTCTGAAATAAAACACCATATTTTGATAGAAATTACTACTGTTACTGAAAAGTGGGAATGTATGCACACATAAAAAACATGAGTATTGATTGTTGGATAATAAATGCAAAACAATACAATTTACTAGATACGAAACTGGATACACTTATATGTAATGATGTAGTAAAGTATGTTTTGAATTACAAAGTAATGAAAATATTATACTATGATATAAAAAAGTTTCTTTATCCATGTATTATCTTGTAAGATAGCTTAAGACATGTTAAAGACACTTCAGGTAAATCACTAAAATATATAAATTCTTAAATGAAAAAAAGGAATCTTACATGTAGAGTTCCAAGAATTTAGAACATGGATATATGAATTCATGAACCATATGTTTCATTGATTCATTAGTATCTTTAAAAGGATGAGTGCACTAGGTGAGGTGCTTGAAAATTCCATTTTGGATAAAAGAGTGCTACAATTACTACCTAAATGGTGGAATGAAAATAAATTGGAAATTGATGAGATTAATAAAATTAATGAATATATATTAGATAAACTCACTGGGCCACTAGTGGAATTTGAACATGAATTAAAAAAATATTACAGACGAGGAGGCTTAAAATAATAAAAGCATTACATTTAAATGTAATGTAAATATTTATTATAACTCTTTTGAATTTGAGTATTAGGTAAGAGATACAGAATATATTACAATCGTGACCCAATGATTTTACAATTTTATGAAAAAGCATATTGGATTCAAGATGTGGTTTTTAAAGAAGAATAAAAAAGTAATTAATAAAGGTAACACAAAAAATTGATGTTTTATATTTTACCTATTATAAGTGAAAAAATAAGGGATGTATTATAACATATTACCCAAAACTAAATTATTTAGAAAATAATATAATAATGATAAGAAGTAGAAGGAATCTAATTTAGTTGGTGGATCTACAGTGATGATACTGAATAAAGCAGTGAATCCATAAGTGAAAAGGATATTGGTAACCTTTATTTAATGAATAAATGTTTCATGGTGACTAATTTACTATTTACAAAAATTTTAAAACATTACAATATTTTTATGATAATTTTACTAAAGTTGAAAATAAAATTGATTATGATTTGGATTAAAATAAGAATGTTTTTAATAGAAAGAGGTATTATCTATTAAATTTGAAATCATAATAAATACTGATTCTAAAATATTGAAGCTTGAATTATAAAAATAAATAATTAAATATTTATTTCTAATAATAATGAAATTGAAGAAAATAGATTCAAAAAGTTTTTGGATTAGATGAATAAAATTGACAAATAATGTCATTAACAAAAACAAGAAAATAAAATACTAACAAAAACATCTTCATGTTCAACTGAATAAGTATGGGATGACTTGGAAGATATTTATAATGATAATGATAATCTTAAGTTGGAAATTATTAGTTTAAAAGAGAATTTATCTAATCTTGTTAAGGGAAAATAAAAGTATTATAAAATGATTTCATTGATGAATTGAAACTAAAATAGAATTGGATTTGATTAAAATACTAAAATACTAAGGATGGATAATATTTTGTATATTTAATCTTCAAATGGAAGTGTTCTTAGGGCTATATGTTTTATCTCTTGAATTCATGTGAATTATTCTAGTGAATTATCATTGAGATTCACATAATTAGTTGGTCACCCTAATTTTATTTCTAAAAAATTTATTTCCTCAAGTACCCATAAATAAATATTTTAATATTTTGGGTGCATAAAATGTATAATAGTAATCTGGTTGGACCTAATATTACGTATATACCAAAAAAATATTATAAATAATTTATATAAAAAATCCATATTATATTCCTCAATGATTCATGTTACATGGATAGGCTTTTTTTGAAAATATGATTGGTGATATTTGAAAATATTTATCTTTTAATTAATGTGAAGGTAGCTCTTTCACTTTGAAATATAATTATAAAGGAAATATTAAAGGTCATGATGAAGTATTTGTTTTATAATACTATAATAATCTCAAAAGTTTTACTTATTAAAGGATTTTAAAAAAATTTAATTTTTAAGTAAAACTCCGAGATGATAGAATGGGTTTCAAATTCAAAAATGATAAGTGTGATGTTTTTAAGAATAAAACTATTTTTTTACGTAAATAGAAAAGACAATATTAACTCTATTGGATTTTATTAACTAACCAATTAGAATTAAAGATGTTTATATTCAGTATAAATAGATGATGTATTATCTAATAAGATTATTCTACTTGAAAAATTTCGGTTACTATATAAATTAACAAAAAATGGTCATATTAATGATTTACATGAATTTAAGTAGGTAAATAATTTGTATCTGATTCATGTTAAAAAATTTAACAACATAAGAAACGTTTTAAATATCTAATGATGGTAAAAGTGCTATTCCTCTCGAATTACCACATCTTGATTAATTTATCCCTATGAAAACAACTATTTTGGTGAAAATAATTATTTATTTATAATTTTGAAGATTATAGTAGATTCACGTGGACTTATTTCTTAAATCATAAAATTGAACTATTTATTAAGTATATTACCCTTTTTAATGAAGTTCAAAATCATAAAGTTTATTTTATTATTTCACTTATAATATAAATAATAGGTGAGTTTTTTAATCTAGATTTTGAGGAAATTTTTAATGAAAATGGACATTTTCAGAAAAAATATCCCATAACACAGTAGAAAAATGGTCTTATAGAATGTAAAAATAGATATATTCAATAAATTACTAGAAAAATGATTAATATATAAATATGTTTTCTAAATATTATTCGATTTAAATTATTAATACAACATTGCTTGTTTTAATCAAAGTATTAGACCAATTTTAAATAATATCCCTTATTAATTGTTCGTGGGAGTAAATCCTCCATTTGTATATTTTATAGTATTTTGTTATAGTGTTTTTATCTTAAATACGAAATATAATTGAAAATTTTCTAATTCAAAATGTGATAATGGAATACTTATAGGATACTCTAATGTTATTATGTTATATAGAGTTTCAAAAAATAGATCTTTACTTATTGAATAATCGGTACATGTTATGTTTGATGAGAATAATGTCAAGAAGAATATAAATTAAGATAATGTTGATGAAGAATTTAGTTAGTTTTAATTTATTAAAGATGATTTTAAAAATGAAAATTCATCAGTTGAGGTGGATAATATCCCTTCTCATTATGACCTTAATGGTTGGAAAAATCTTAAAGATCACCCTCTTTAAAAAGTAATTGGAAAAATAAAATATAGAATTCAAACTATATTTTTTATATTTTTGAGATAATTGTATTTTCCACTGATTTTGTACCTAATAAAATTAATTATTCTTTGAATGATTATAATTGGATTATTTCTATACACGATGAACTCAACCAGTTTGTAAGAAATAATGTTTAAAATATAGTTCAACTTCCAAAAGAAAAAACATATTGTTGGAACTAAATAGACTTTCATGAATAAAATGGATGAATCTATATATATAATTAAGAAGAAATTTTGATTGGTTTCCCATGGGATTTTTTTAAAATAAGGAAATTATTTTGAATAATCTTTGTAATTGTTTCTCGAATAGAAGATATTAGGAATTTATTGGAATTTTTTTGGTTTTGAAGTTTTTAAGTTATTTCAAATGGATTTTGAAATTGTATTTTTAAATGGATTAATTTATTAAGAGGTTTATATTAATCAGCCACCTAGATTTGATAATGAAAAATTAAAAAACCATGTTTTTAAACATTAAAAATCATTATATGGTTTTAGGAAAGGTTTAAGAGATTATTATTATAGAGTATATTTGTTTTTATTGAAAAATGATTTTAGTAATAGAAATATTGATCTAACAATTTTTACCAAGAATGTTTCTAATGATATTTTTATTTTTTTAAATACATGTGGATGATATTGTGTTTTTTCTCTAGAAATTATTTTTTAGAAATTAATTTTATATGTTAATGGATTAGAAATATTTAGGACATAATATTATTCAATGAAAAGATAGAATATTTTAAAATCAGTATAAATTTAATAAATAAATCTTTAAAAGCCTTAATATTAATTATTGAAAATCATTAATAACTCTTTGGGTAAATAATTCAAAATTGGATTTATATGAATTAGGAAAACCTCTAGATATAAAAATATTTAGATGAATGATTAGAAGCCTATTAATTTGAAAAAATCTAGATCTCATATAATGTTTTTGTGTTTTTGTGTGATCTAGGATTAAATATAATCTAAATTAAATTCATTTAAAGGATATAAAAATAATATTTCGATTTGTTAAACGAATTATATATACCACTTTGATATATTCTAACCTAAAATATTTTGATTTAATATTTAATTCTGATTTTTATTTCGGAGGTTATAGAATCGATAGATTTTTTTGGAATGTTTCATTTAATTGATAAAATTATACTTTGAATGATTTCTAAAAAGAAATTATCAATTTCATTATATATAGATAAGGTGGAGTATATTGTAGCTACAAATTTCTATTCTCAATGCCTTTGGATAAAAAAATTGTTTATTTGAAATGTCTATTTTTATAATATGCTTATATATCTTGATAATCCTTATGATATATTGATATATAAAAACCATTTATAAAATTCACGTGAAAAACCATTGATGTTAGATTTTATTTTCTAAGAGATCTTGTTAATAATGGAGATATGATTCCAAAATTATTTTCAACTATAAATATTCTTGCTGATATAGTTTCTAAACCACTTGATATAATGAAGTTTGAGAAAATAAAATTTATACTTGGTATGATTGGTATATATATTTAACTATAGGATTTCAAAAAGTTTATTACTACATTAATTTGAAAATGGATCTCCGGTACATATTGGTCTATTTTTTTCAAGAGCATATTTTTAGAATTGGAATTTTCAATATTTCATTCTATTATAAAAGTTAGTATAGTTGTTATACTTATGTTTATGTATATTACTAGTTTTACAGATTAATTTTTTAATTATCTGTCACTAACTTTTATTTTTTTAAGTAATATTTCTTCTCAAGTATATTAAGCTATTTTTAGATTTTTAGTATCTTTTTTCCTATATTTTAAAGTTTTATATACATCGATTAAGGGAGATTATAAATGTTTTATTCTTAAAATAATAATGGTATCACTTATTTTATATTGTAATTAAAATGAGATTTTTTTATAAATATTTTATTAAATGGGAAGATAATTTGATAATTTTTTTTAATTTTATTATAAATTTCCAATAGCGGTATTTTTTTTGCAATATTTATAAATTTTTGTTTGATTTTTACATTTACAAAAGAAGGATATTTTAGTGCTATATTTTTTAATGGGGATATTATTATTATTGATAGTTGTGTGATTGTTTTGAATATTACAAAAACAGAAAATTAATTACAAATACCCCACATTAACGGTTTGATAATTTTATGGATAATTAAAATTTCTCATAGTTTGGTTAAATCACATTTTGATTATTTTTTTAAAGAGTTTAGTGCTTATAATGTTTTTATAAAGAATCTTGAGTTTTTAAATTTTTTGTTTTTTTATAGAGAATATTTTTTAATAAAAGTATAAAATAATTATGTTTACACACATATATAGTGACACTTACATAAATACTAGATTCATATTTACATAGACATAATTCATGCATATGAAAACTTAATTGATGTTTACACACATATAGAATCATGTTTAAATAAACTACATTGATGCTTATGTAGGTGAATTTCATGTTTAAATAGAACATTAAATGTGACTTAATGAAAAATTAATCTTATGGAAAGTAATTTTTATTAAAAAAATTAAAATGATGGTAACAAAAAACTGAAATATAATTTATATATAACTTACATTATCATTTTATGTTTATTTCTATAAAGTGTTTTCTCACTACTTTAATATTTTGAGTCACTTAATGTTTATATGATTGGTTTTTAATATTTTATTAATTAGTAAAATACAAAGAAATGATAACAATTATATGGGAATTGTTTTTAAACTGTTTAATAATGTATTATCATTGGATATATCCAAATACAGTTAATTATGTTATTATTTGTTCATATTATTTCTATTCATTTATACCAAATTCCATTTTAATAAATACCCTTGAGGCCATAATGATCAAGGATTTATTATTCATTCCAATGTATGATGATATTATATCTTCATATTGAGGAAAACTAATGAAAAATATACATGTTAGAAAGAATGGATTTTGTAGTTCTGAAAATTCTCTTATATAACTTACATTCTTTCTATGATCATGAAGGATTTTCATTGTTTTATCCATTACCACTAAAGTGATTGAAACTACAACAAGAAGAATCATATTTTATATTATTCCCATTCTTCATTTATGTTTGGTTTTTAAAATTTTTATATTTATTTTTTATTGGTTATTAATCATTTTTTTTAAACTTTTCCCAATAAAAACGAATCCCTATGACAACACTGCTTTTTTATTACACACTTAAACTTGATTTATTACATAAAATATTCAGTTGATAAAACATAGAATATAGATAGGTATAGTGTATTTGGGGATTAAGGAAATTAAATAACAACTTAGAACATAAAACACACAACATCTTTATTGAAAACATCTTTTAAATGACCACTATATTCCCTCATACTTAGAATTGCATGGGATAACCTGAGGACATGCATAAGAAATGGGTGAGCTATAAAGCCCAATAAGGGAATAAACATGGAATAACATTAGCAATAAAATACATGTTAGAAAATAGGAATATCAATGGTGCACAAAATAAACACGAACATAAAGGAATGATAAATCATGATAATCATAACATGGAAATGTGGCAACAACAATTAACATGGAATTAGCATGAGCCAAAGCTCATTGCACATAGAGCATGAGTAAACCCTCATTGCACATGAATCGTGATTAAACCATAATTTCACTTGAATTATCATGATTCAACACCCATTACACATGATGTATCATGATACCATACTTTACCCAATTCATTGGAGCACTATCAGGGCGCACCCTTCTTAAACATTTCATTTCATGCATAAGTGTTCCACATAGATCACATAACATGGAATCAATAAAAATCATAAGTTATTCCATGATTATGTAATGTGGAATAAATACACGAATGTACCATTAAATAGGTATATGTGCATAAAATAAAATACATTTGATAGGTACAAGGGTATGGTACTCACAACACAATGATCTTGGCGTGAAAGAAACATGGTGCAATTTCGACAACATAACGACGTGACATAAGGATTCATGAAAATTGTTGGTGAGATAGAAAAGGGTGTCTCATCATATTCACATTACATGGACATTAAGGGGGTCATATGGATACATTTCCCAATGAATGTAATGGAATTTATATGCATAATACAAAATAATTACTTGGTTTTAAAAGAAGAGAGAGAAATCCCTCACGGAATATTTTCATGGTAGCAGGTGTACATGAGACTCTTTAATGAGAGTGAAAGGGGTCTCCCATCATCCAAACATAATTAATAAAGTATTGGAGAGGTGAAAAATCATACCCCATATTTTTTAATTGAAAAAAAGGGTATAACAAATTAATGAAAATTAGACAAAAATGAGAAAGGAAGAAATCCCTTACTTGGAAGTGTGATCCCAAAGGATTGGGAGAGGCTTGAGAGAGGCTTCATGGGAGCTTGGGGAAACTTGGGGGGATTATAGAGAGAGTGGGAAGGGGTTGGTTGAACTCCAAAGGGTTTGAATAAAGAGGAAGTGGGAACTAGGTTGGGTTTATATAGGAAATGAGCGGGAATTATTTATTATTTAGGTTTGGAACACCTCAAATTAAACTAATCAATACCACACAGAAGACCATGATTTTTACACATGATTTTTCCCTAAGAGAAGTCAAAAACAATATTTTATAAGTATAATGGCCTCTCTTTTTAAAATAATAGTGTTTTTTATGTGGAGGTGAGTCACACTCTCAAGGAAAACAATTTAAAAAGACAAAATGTTTTATAAGTCTAGGAGGGCCCACAAAATCTTGGTAAAATAAATAAAATAAATCTAAAATCAAATTATTTTAAGGATAAAACATATATTATCCGAATATTATTTTTATAGTATTTTATTATATCACTATTGGGTCATTATGATGTCATAAAACACGTTATTTATTTAAACAGTATTTAATTTTTACCCAAAAATTTGACTATGTCATAAAAATATGAAAAATTCACCATTGGAAAATTTCGACATCTTGATTCCGAAAATAATATTCATTTTATCTAAATAATTTTATTATTATGTGAATTTTTACTTTTAAAATAAAAACCATCATTTATCAAAAATTCAGGGGTTTTGATAAAAACAGTTTTCAAACCTTAATAAAAATTACAATTGCATTCATAAAATTATATGATCATTTGTATTTAATAAAAAGTAATTTAATAATAATATTTTATTAAAATATTATTTAATTAAAAAATCATTAATTCATCAAAATAGATTTCTTAGTTGAATATTAACAAGAAAATACTATTTTTAGTACATACAAAGTAACAATAATAAAATAAATGTATATTCATTATTATATACAAAAATAATACTATTATTAATAGTGATAATGTATTGTTACATAACCCATTATAACACCTGAATAAGACCAAAGGGTAAGGTGTGCGATGGTGACAGACTCTTGGGGTGGCTCGGATAACATTGCTCGGGTGGTAATATCTATCAAATTCCACTTCTCTCGTAGGTGGTTCTGCTTGAGCTTAACGCATTGTAGATCAGCTTGGGATTGGTCAAGAGTGAATCACAATGGCACCACCTCCTTTTTGAGCTCTAAAAAATTGGCTTCATATCGGGAAAGTCTACTTGATGAGGCCATCGCTTCTTTTGTCTGTGTAAACTATATTTGTTAAAGGCTTATATTTATACTAATTATGTGATCACTGTTCAATGGCTATATTAGCAATGATCAGAATTCATAATAGTATTTTAAAATATAGAAACATAAAATTGATGAATTTTTAATTTTATATAACCATAATAAGACATTTAATTAGATCAAGAGGAATTTTCATTAATGAAAGTTTGGGTCCTTACAATCTTCCCCCTCTTAAGAAATTTCGCCCTCAAAATTTCATTTTCCCACACTAAATGAGATATGGGCGACTTTGCTTCATCACTTCCTCTGATTCCCATGGCGCTTCTTTAAACTTGTTGTTCCACCACAACACCTTGATGAGGGGCATTTTCATATTTCGTAAAACCTTTTCTCTATGATCTATGATCTTCACTGGTTGCTCCTCGTAAGAAAGATAATCCTCTAGTGGTACTACCTCTAAAGAGAGTACATGTGAAGGGTCTAATTTGTACTTCCATAAGAGGTATACATGAAATAAATTATGTACTTTTGCCATGGTTAGTGGAAGTTCTAGTCGATTTGCCACAGCCCCAACACAATCAAGAATCTCAAAGGGGCCAAGGTACCTAGGACTTAACATCCCTTTCATTACAAACCTCATGAACTTCTTCAACAGAGATATGTGTAGAAATACCTTGTCTCCATCTTTAAACTCAAGGTCTCATCGACGATTATCTGCATAACTCTTCAGTCGAGTCGGGGATGCCATGATATGCTACTAAATGGTTTTTACCTTCTCCACCATTTCTTCGACCATTTTAGGTTCTAGTAGCTTACGCTCACCGACTTGATCCCAACATGTCGCTGTTTTGCACCTCTTCCCATAAAGGGATTCATAAGGTGCTATTCAGATGTTTGAGTGGAAACTATTATAGTAGGAGAATTCATACATGGGAAGCTGTTGGTCCCACCCTCCATTGAAGTCCATAGAACATGATCTCAACATTTCCTCAAGTGATTGGATAGTCCGCTCAGATTGGACACCAGTTTAAGGATGATAAGCCATACTAAATTTTAGCACAGTATCTAGAGCATGTTGAAGACTCTTCCAAAACATAGAGGTTAATCTTGGATCATAATAGGATACAATAGATAGTGGCCATCCATACAGCTTTACCACATCCCTGATATATATATGTGCCAGTTGATCTAATGAGAAATCCTCAATAATTGCAATGAAGTGTCCAACCTTTTTAAGATGGTCCACAATAACCCAGATTGAATTGTTGCCTTTGGACGTCTTCATATGTCTGGTGACAGAGTCCAAGGTGATGTTCTCCCATTTCAATGTTGGTATGAGAAATTTTTTCATCATACCCTTACACTTCTGCCTCTCTTCCTCCACTTTCTAACACACCAGGCACATTGATGTATACTCAGCGATCTCTATCTTTATATTATCCCATCAATAATTCTCTTGGAGATCATGATTCATCTTTGTGTTTTCTGGGTGTATAGAGAAATTTGAACTATGTGCATCATCCAGAAGATCCTTCTTCAGCTTCGGAGTTTATGGAACACATAGTCTTTTCCCAAATCTTATAATTACTTCTTCATTATCATTGATGTCCTAGGATTTACCTTTTCTAATAGCTTACACTCTCTTCTTAATTCCCACTAAATCCATTTGAGCCTCCTTTAACCTTTCCAAAAGATATGGTTGAAAAATAATTTGTGAAAGATTGATGTTGTTCCCTTATTTATGATTCCCATGTCCATCTTCATCAAATCTAAGAAGATTGGGTCCTTCTCAATTCTCATCAATGATTGAATTGCTTGGTCTTTTCTACTTAGAGCATCTTCCACCTAGTTATCTTTCCCAGGGTGGTAATGGATTGATCAGTCATAGTCTTTGATCAGATCTAACCATCTTCATCCATGCATTTTCAATTCATTCTATGTGAATATATACTTGAGGATTTTGTGGTTCATATATATTTCACACTTCTCAGAAATGAGATAATGCCGCCAAATTTTTAAAATTATGATCACTGTATCCAACTCTAAATCATATGTTGGATAATTATGTTCATGAAAATTCAATTTCCTTGAATCATAGGCAATGGCCTTTTCATTTTTCATCAACACAACACCCATGACCTACTTTGAAACATCATTAAATACCACAAAAAGTTCTCCACTTGTCGGTAAAGTGAGGATGGGTGTAGTGATAATCCTCTTGTTCAACTCCTTGAAGCATCCTTCACATTCATCACTCCATGCAAACATTACTCCCTTCTAAGTTATCTTGGTAAGAGGGTTGGGAAATCATGAGAAATTTCTCACAAATCGTCGATAATATCTAGCTATCCCCAAGACGTTACGGTTATCCATTACCGATTTTGTCCATGTACATCCATCAATTGCATCTATTTTTGAGGGATCCATAGATATCCCACTTATGGTGATGATATGGCTCATTAATGATGCCTCATTTAACTAGAACTCACACTTTCTATACATGGAATAAATATTCTACTTCCGCAAGGTTTCTAGTACAGTTATTAGACGCTCCTCATGATCCTCCTTGGTTTTGGAGTATATCAGAATATCATCTATAAAGACTACCAGAAAATTATTGAGGTAATACCTAATGACTCTATTCATCATGTCCAAGAAGATTTCTAGAGAATTAGTGAGTCTAAAAGGCATTACTATAATTTCATAGTGCCCGTATCTTGTACGAAAAGTAGTCTTGAGGATATCTTCCTTCTTCACCCTTACATGATATTATCCCGACCACAAATCCACCTTGGAGAAGTATTGTGCTCCATGAAGTTGATCGAACAAGACCTCAATTCATGGGAGAGGATATTATCGTGATTTTTAAGCTCATTATTATCTATGAAAAGGCACATTGACCAATCCTTCTTCTTGACGATCAATACTAGTGAAAACCATTGTGAAGAACATGGGCGTATAACCCCTTTCTCTAGATTATCCTATAGTTATTTCTTCAGATCCTCAAGCTCCACAAAAACCATTATATACTGAGTCTTGGATATTGTCCATTAACTATATATAAATCAATTATGAATTAAAAATCCCTTCTAGGAGGAAGACCAGGTAATTCCTCGGGAAATAGTTTAGCAAATTCCATCACAATAGGCATGTCTTAAAAGGTGGTTGCCTCATTTGACTCAATCATTTGATCCAAATATGTGTGATAATAGGGTATTAATATCCACACTTTAGATTATGGAGCTAAATAAGATTAATCTTCCTCCTTGCACTTGTATAGAATCAGGGGTCGATTCTCCACATGGAGAGTGATTTCCCTCTCATAATAATTTATGTTGGCTCTATATAATGAAATCCAACCCATGCCAAGAATTGCATAAAATTCCACCAGAGAGAGTATGATGAGGTTCTCCAGGAAATTCAATCCACATATTATGACACGGGTGGAGTTATATTCATTGGATGCAATGATTGACTCAATTTCCGTACTCACCGACATCTTTACTTCCATGATATGTGGCGGAGCTTAGATTTTTCTACTAAACTTTTGCGATATAAAATAATGAATAGAACCTGAATCAAAAAGTATATTTGCTATTATTTAATGAATAACTAGTGAACCTGTCACCACTTTGTTTTTGGGGTTCACTTTGGAAATAGTGGTGGAAAAATCTATCCCTTTGTGCATTGTAGGTTTTTGGTTGCCACCAAAATTACTTGGCTAGGGAATAGATTTTCAAGATGCCCTGGTTCTTTGTAGTTGTAGCAATAAACAACACATTGATGTTCGAATGGAGCATTCCTCTCATTTGTTACAGCTGTGAGTTTTTCTTGTCGGCAGTTAACAGCGAGGTTCCCTTCTCTTCCACATATAAAGAATTTTCACATCCCCTTCAGGAAATTTTCGAGGTGCTTCTTTCTACACCTTTGGAAAGAGGGTTATAGATCTTCTTAGAACCGTTGGATTTATCCATCGGGATGCCAGCATTGAATTCCAGCTTATGATTTTTAACCTTATGATACCCTTGAGATTATCCGATCTCCATTTCGTCCTTGAGGCCACATAGTACAATTTACTCATAGCTGTCAAAGTCACGGATCACCAGTGCTTTCTGTAGGCTAGATTATATCACACCAAAGAAGTGGTCAACCTTGAATTTCAGGGTAACGAAAAATCCAGAGGCGTATCGTGCAAGACTTGTGAAGTTTGCCTCGTACACTCTTACAGATTCATCATCCTTTTTATTGAGGACAAGGAAGTCCCTTTCCACCTTAAGTCGGAGGTTGCAAGGAAAATATTTATCAAAAAACATATTCCAGAAATCCTTCCATTCAAATGCCTCGATCTCTTCCTCAGGCTTCATATTTTTGATCAACGTCTACCATTGATAGGATTCAACTTCCCTATTATAAGTATCCAGAAAAACCTTCTCTTGTTTAAAACATTGAGGTATAGATATGATCTTTTCAATGTAGTTGATCCATTGTTTGACGATTGAGGGATGAGACGATCCATTAAAAATAGGAGGCCCTTGTCTCTTTAAGCACACAATAGTGAATTTTTCTTTCTTGGGGGGGGGGGGGGTTAAACATTCCTTTTTACCCATTTTTCTATTCAAATATTGAGTAAACTAAGAGAGAAGAATGACAAAGATCGCAATTCCTTCTCCTTTCTGATTGGGCATCTCATTTGAACAGTCATCACATTGATCTTCACATCGGTTGTTAGTCCTAGCCCTCCAATTACCAACCATTGTCTGGAATAAAAAGTAAAGTTAGGGTTAAAACATAAAGGGTAATCCGAGGAAAAAACCGATGACTTATGAATAACTTTTATATCCTTAACTTATGAATCCATAGTCTTCAATCTATGCTATCCATGATATACTTTCTAACATATATTCTTAGGGGAATATTTTTTAATTCAACTAATAAGGGTTCATACTAAGCTTATGAATTTTCCAAAGCATATCACCCGGGTGTGTCGTAACCAGAAGTGCAGCAAGGCCCATTGTTGTGCACCAGTTCTCGTTTGAGTCTATCTCAAAGTGGTGTTTTCGGGTTTTACCCCTAGGATACATCTGTGCCAGAGCCGCCACTACCAGCTCGTATCCAGACAAGGATATATTTTCTTGATAAACCACTTACTAAATACTCACCAATACTTAGATATGTTTTTATTATACATATTCTTGTCTCTAAGTCTTCACTAGGGCTTTCTAATCCTAATCCCAAAAATTACTAAACATATCCTCTAATACAAACTATAACAACCCTACATTTTTTATTACACTCATAAACCTGATTTATTACATAAAATCTTTACTTGATAAAACACAGATGATCAATAGGTATAGTGTCTTTGGGTATTAGGAACATCACATACTAGATTAGAACATAAAACACACAGCATCATTATTGAAAACTTCCTTTACATTACCACTACATTCCCTCACACTTAGCATTGCATGGGATAACCCGAGGAAATGCATAAGAAAAGGGTGAGCTATAAAGCCTAGTAAGGGAATAAACATGGAATAACATGAGGAATACAATACATGATAGATAGTAGAAATATCAATGGAGAACAAAAGAAATATGAACATAAAGGCATGATAAAGCATGATAATCAGAACATGGAAATATAGTAACAACACTTAACATGGAATAATCATGATCCAAGTCTCAATGCACATAGACCATGAGTAAACCCTAATTTTACATGAATAATGAATAAACCCTTGTTTTACTTGAATTATCATGATCCAACACCCATTCCACATGACGTATCATGATACTATACTTTACCCAATACAATGGATATCAGGGCACACCCTTCTTAAACATTTCATTTCAAGCATAAGTGTGCCACATGGATCATATAACATGGAATCAATCAACATAATAAGTTATTACACGATTTTGTAATTTGGAAAAAATACATTAAAGTAACATTAAATAGGTATATGTGCATAAAATTAAATACCCTTGATAGAGACATGGGTATGGTTTTCACTACACATTGATCTTGGCTTGAAAAAAAAATGCGGTGTAATTTTGACAGCATAACAGTGTGACATAAGGATTCATGAAAATAGTTGATGAGATAGGAAAGGGTGTCTCATAATATGTACATTAAATTTAAATTAAGGGTTTCATATGGATTCATGTCCCAAATAATGTAGTTTAATTTAGACGGATAATACAAAAGAATTACTTGGTTGTAAAAGCGGAGAGAGAAATCCCTCACTGAATTTCGGCATGGTATCATGTGTACTTGAGAGGATTTAATGAGAGATAAAGGGGAATAAAATCATACAAACATAAACAAGATAGTATAGGGGAGACACTAAATCATACCCCAACATTTTTAATTTAAAACAAAAGTGCAAAACAACTTAAAGAAAATTAGACAAAAAATGAAAGGAAGAAATCCCTTACTTGGATGTGTAATCCCAAATGCTTGGTAGAGGCTTGAGAGAGGATTCTTGGGAGCTTGTGAAACCTTGGGGGGATTATAGAGAGAGGAGGGCATGTGTTGGTCGAACTCCAAAGGCTTTGAGTGAATAGGAAGTGGGAGCTAGGGTGGGATTATATAGGAAAGGAGAGGAAATTCTTTATTATGTAAGTTTGGGACACCTCACATTAAACTAATCAATACAAATAACCATAAAATGGTTTTATCAAATCTTTTTTTTCAAAGGTACATGGAAGAAAATATTTTATAATTCTAATGGCTGAACTTCTTAAAATAATATGGTCGCTTATGTGGAGGAGAGTCACACTCTCAGGGAAAACAATTTAAAAAGGAAAATTGTTTTATATGTATTAGAGGGTCTACAAAATCTTTTTAAAATAAATAAAACAAATCTAAAATCTAATTATTTTATTTATAAAACATATATTGTAAGAACATAATGTTTATCGTATTATATTACCACACTATTAGGTCATTTTGATGTCATAAAACCCGTTATATATTAAAACGATATTTAATTTTTACCAAAAAATTCGATTGTCTTAGAAAATTATGACAAATTCACCATTGGATAATTTTGAAATCTTTATTCCAAAAATAATATTCATTTTATATAAATAATTTTATAAATATGTGATTTTTTACTTTTAATATAAAAACATACATTTACCGAAAATTCAATGGTTTTGACAAAAATAGTTTTCAAATCGTAATAAATATTACAATTGAATTTATACAATTATATGATCCTTTATATTTAATAAAAATTAATATAATAATAATATTTTATTAAAATATTATTTATTTTTAAAATCCATTAATTCATCAAAATGTATTTCTTAGTTGAATATTATCTAAAAATACTATTGTACTGTTTACAAAGTTACAATAAAAAAAATGAATGTATATTCATTATTATATACAAAAATAACACACATAATAATAATAATAATTTTTTATTACATAAACCCTTATTAAACACTCATAATACGGAAGGGTAAGGTGTGTGATGGTGACTGACTCTTGGGGTGGCTCAGATAACATTGCTCGGGTGGTAATCTCTATCAACTTCCACTTCTCTCGTAGGCGGTTCCGCTTGAGCTTAACGTATTCAAGCTCGGCTTGGGCTTGGTCAAGAGGGATTCCCAATGAGGCCACCACTTTTATGAGCTCCAAAAAATGGGCTTCATATGGGGAAAGTCTACTAGATGAAGCTATCTCTTCCTTTTTCTAAGTAAATTGGATTTGGTAAAGCCCTATATTTATACTAATAATGTGATCACTGTTCAACGACTATATTAGCAACAATCACAATTCATAACGGTATTTTAAAATCCAAGAACAAAAAAAAATGATGTTTTCATTTTATATAACCATAGTAAGACATTTAATTAGATCAAGAGTAATTTTCATTAATGAATGTTTGGGTCATTACAATCCTAGTATCGGTTATACCTCTTAAACAAGGTACATCTTTGGATTATGAATCCAAAAAAAATTCATTGATTCTTGGTTGTGATTTGGTTCATAGAATTATTAGACAAACATTTTAGTTTTCTCCTCCAAGTGAGAAAAATGTAGGTTTATGTAAAATTATATCACTTCCCTTAAAAAGTGATATTTCTAGTAGATACCATTATTCTCACAAATTAGAGAAGAGTGAAGAGTGTATATATGATATTTTGATCCAAACTATATTAATTCATTTTATTTTCTATTAATTTTATTTTTAAACACTACATTAAACCATTCATGATATACATGACTATTTTATTCCACCTATATGTAATAGTAAAATTTTATTTAATTATATGTTTTAAAATTCAAAAGGTATTTTTATCCCCCATCTATACTATATTTTTCATCTTAACTAGTCTATGAAAAGCATCACTGATGGTACAATGGGTGCTAGTATAGTGGTATTTATCATCTTACTTTACTCCAAATTGATTACAACACAATCCTTAGGAAAAAAAATTGGTTTTTTTATCATTCTTGACAAGGATAAGGAAGGTGGGAGAGATTCTCCCAATATAATGTGAAATCCCTAAATAAGTTCTCTAGGGAGATAATTCTCTAAAGAGGAAATTTTTGTGTATAACAAAAGGTTCAAGAATATAAAAAAAATTATATAATTTGTTATTTATTGAGCAATGTTTTGAGATTTTGTCATTTCACAAAGTCACTTATCCAATATCTTAATCCTCAGTAGACCCCATTTATAATAATAAAAATAAAAGTATTATTATTTATTTGGCAAAAACATGTCCTAAATATAATAGAAATATCAATAAATAAATTAATTTTTATATAAATGAAATTTTGTATATCCATATTGTTACTAGGTTCTTATTCATCCTATATACATTCTCTACATTTACTGAACCTTCAATAATAAATATTATTGAATCATTAAATTAATCAATATAATATCCATGATCTGGTAAATGAACATTTATTTTAAACATTTAACTCACTTAAAATAATGTCTGTGTTGACCCCTTAGGGGTTTATATTTTATATCTTGATAATATGTGATGGTTGGTGTTATTGATCTTTTGAAAATATATACACATTGAATTTATCAGGGTTATGTTTAGATAAATTTTATGCATTCATCCTTTATATACTTGGATGTCATTTTTGTGTAAAGAATAAAAATATACATCGTATAGATTTTTTATGGATATTGAGTTTTTGGAAAATGACACATGGGTATGAGTTATCAGTAGTGCCTGATCTCAAAGGCATCAGTCGAGTGAGAGTGGTAGTACAAGTTGGAACTAGTGTGGGTTAACACTGGAATATTTAAATGTAATAGGAGAGAATAACACAGGATGACATAGTGAATCACTTGTAAGGGGAGGAGTCTAAGGTATTTTATTCAGGAGTCATTGACCATCCAAATGTGAATTTTTAATTACACAAGGGAATTGGTTTACAGATTTATGTATATAAACTACCAAAAAATTAACTAAAAGTGTAGTATTGTTGATAGAATCCCATGTTTGACCCCAAAAGGACTAGAATTAACCTAAAATTCATTAATCAAGTCTGAAAAACTATTTATATTGAAAAAATTAACTATGAAAACCTTAGAAGAACTTGGATGGGATGATATGAGATATATTTGAGATTTTCAATTTTGGGTTCATAGATTAATAAGGTAGTAAAGAGATGATGATATGTATAGATATTTTAAAATTGGATAAAATTGAGATTCATCTTAGAGAAATCAAACTCTAAACTAATGGTGCCCTTCCCCTTCTTAATTACAAAATTTAATCAACTAGATAGGTACCAAAACTTCATTTAAACATATTTCATGGATATTACAATCATTTATTGTGAAAGTATTATTTTAGAACCCACACTATAATACACACTCCATGATTAAGGCACTGGTCATGTTTAATAGAAGGAGAGAGAGATAGAAAAATACAATAAGTACAAAATTCACGTCACACAATAGTTTAAAATTAACTAAAATTATTAAATAAATATTCATACTTTTGAAAAAATAACACATAAATTTTACCCCCTCATTATCTCCATTAGAGGATAGATAAAAATAAAACCAGATCTATAAGGCAGCATGGTCAACCTTTTATAGCTATAACACCTACCTTCTAAAGTTCGTCTCCCTACACAACATTTATGCCTTCAATTTATATACTAAATCCCATTTAAATATAACTACATATTTTTTATATCCAAATATTATTTATCTTACCTATATTTACTCCGCTTGGATCTCCCTTAAATTTTTTTGAATTATCCTCATGGATGATTCTATTAAATCCCATTTAAATGATATATCATTTTTCAATGAGAGAGGGAATACTTTGGCTAAATTTGTGTATCTTATAAATATGTAATATATATTCATATATATAATATTAAATATCATTACTCAAATTTTGTATCTCCCATACTTATCTCTATCATTTCAATCCCTCTTCTACTTTAGATATAAACTGCTCTAATATTTCACGGAACCCACATGCAATATTATCCTTATAAATCCACTTAAACATGTTGGAAACACATTAAAGATAGACGAAATCATACTTTTGAAATATCTAACTTATCTATGTAGCTAAAGTTATGAACCTATATTATGGTACAATATCAATATCTCAATGAATTTCCATGAAATACTATAATGTAGAAATCAAACCATGGATGAAAATTATTCATCCCGTCAAACATCAATTTATTTAGATTTCCACACCTACAAAACATAACCAAACCCTATGATGAAAAACACTTACTCTTAGATATTATCATTTATCTTCATTCTCAAGCTACAAGGATATACTGGGAAATGGTTCTTCTATGTTGAAAAACTCTATGAGCCAAAAAAACACTTTTCTATTGATTTGAGTGTCTCTATAACACAGGAAAAAGAAACATTATAAGTCATATAAATCTATCATTAAAAAAATATCATCACATAAATCATTTATCCATGGTGAAAAGTAGTAGAAAATACCATAAGGTTATTATAAAATAATATTATTTAGTTGGACATGATGAAACTTTGTCACTATGACGTGGTTATATTTGATATTGTGATCGTTCCCAAGCTCCATGATCATCATACCTAGATGGTTTGTAGTGAAAATGTGATAGTGATGACGCAATAGGTGTATACAAGAGAGAAAATATTTTAATCACATGGTGTGAAACCATTTTTTTCTATAGTGCCCCATAACATGACTATCCCACATTAAAAGTTTCATTGGTATATATACACTTAATAAACACTATTGTTTTATTAGGAACTCATAAAAATATGGTACACGAGATAATGGGATACTAAACAACATCAAGCCTACCTCATTTGTAAAGATATCCTACCACTACCATAAGGACCTGAATCTCATGCATCAGTATACCTAATCTCACGTGTTCCCACTATAAAAGACCTTAGATTTCTCTCTTATATGCCTATGGTAGTAATTTCACACAACTTGGAAGATTTCCCCTCATGATGGCGATATAGATTGCAACCTAGTTGAGGGAAAAACTAGGTATTGGCCAAAGTTTTGTCCATTCACTTCATGTTTTATTTCCTATTTCATCCACCAATTATAGCACAAAAACTTCTATGATAAATTTACATCAAAATTGTAATCATTTATTATTTGTTTTTTTCTTTTGTAGAATCAATTTTAAAATGATAATTACTAAATAAAAAGTGAGAAATTAATCGATAATGGGAAATATTAATTTGTTAAATTTAAATCCTAATAAAATTAAAGTCAAAAAATGTTTTCATAAAATAAACTCATCAAATCACCAAAACTTAGGCAATGCCTATCCTCAAGAATACATCTAAAAAAACTAATGGTCACCCATGCTACCATTATTTACATTCAACGTAAAAAATGTATAATTATTAATCGGGGAATAAGTTTTGAGCATCATAAAAGAAATATAATTTGAAATATAATTTTTTTAAATAAATCTCATCAAGAAAGGGTTTTACTCAACCCCTATAAATCATTATAATATTTGTAACTTTCATTAAATATTTTTAATTCGTTATTTGTATGCATTCCCCTCATGATTTACCTCAGATTGTTTTCTTCAGTCATCACTCAAGGTAACAATTTAAATGGATTTATATTATACCATGAAAACATGTACAAAAATATATACCTGAAAAGGATATATAACCATTATAGTTTAAATGAAAATATTACCATTAATATGGGGGGATTTTCAAATAGGTTCAAGGTAATATGAGGCTAATGTGTAGGTGTAATTATGTAGAAACATATATGGTTGAAAAATTAAGTTTAACTCTAAAGTGTATTTCATGATAATAAAAAATAAACCCATTGTTGTTTTGTATTCAATTTTATACATCCTCACCTACCCAAACAAAAAGTAGAACATGATTATGACAATGAAGAAAAATGAATGATATACACCCTAAAATTATAATTAATATTTTTATTTATTTTTTTTAATTTTTTTCCCCAAATACAGGTCTCAAATCCACCAACCACAACTAAATGATAAAAAACAATGGTTAAGAAACGATAATTTTTTACCCTTGACACAACCCATTTCCCCAATTTTTCAAATTTCCATTTTCTTTTTCTATCAATTTATTTTTTAAAGAGGGGTATACAAAGTAATATTAATGATATGTATACATGAATCTTACCAGGACCCCAAAAAACTTCCCAAATATTCTTTCAATGAAATAAATATCTTTTTTATAACTTACAAACTCTATACTATAAATATTTAATTTAATATCATGAAAAATAGAAAGTTTAGAGTAGGAAAAAAATAAAATAGGTTTGTAATGTGGCTCTTCCATAATAAGTTCATACATATATTCCATTGGATTAAATAAGGATAAATATTAAGGTAGGTATCAAAGATAAGGAAAAAATAAAAACTATCTTTATAATTTTAAAAGTGACTTTGTACAACCATAGATTTGACAGAATACCAACGAATGATGCGGTAGGTTTACATGTCCCATGTTTCTCTAATGAAATATTCATAGAATATAATTGAAAAAATTATCTTAGAATCCTATTATGAATGGGAACATATTTTATTAATGACAACAATTCATGACATACCTAATAATAATAAAATAATCAATATGAATTTTATAAAATCAAATTACAAAAAAAATTGTAAGGGAATTTCATCTACCTTAATCAATAAGCCCCCTAAAATCATGATTCAATAAATTAACACCCATATGATTATCTATAATAATTCATCCCACCATATTACACTTTCATGTTTATTGAAAATGAATCCTAAAATTTTTCGTCATGGGATTTCTATATAATTTAGTCTCCTTGATCAAAATCATGGAAAATATATAAATATTGGTATGAAATTTTCAATTAAAATAGATTTGAAATGATAATGATAAGGGAGTATAAATGAATAGTTAATTTAAAACTTAACCCCCTTTTCATAATTATGATCATACTACTTTTTATATTCTACTTCCTTGGACATTTCTCCTTTTAATATCAAGGGTCTAAAAATAAAAACTAGACTATGAAAGCATAAGACCCATTCTCATGTAAGATAAAAAATACAAGGGATTGTAAAAATTTGTAAAAACATAATTCAAAAGTCCTAAAAACTATGTTCTATAATCCTCTAATCCATAATAAATATGTAGATTTCTTTCTAAAAGTGTTTTTATTATGTTATTTAATCTTGACCTTACCTCATTAGTCACATGATAGGAGTATTGTAAAAATATAACCATCTTGGATTGATCCAATTCTTATTTGTTTTTCATGAATGGGTAGTTGTCACCCATTATTCATTCTGATCAACTTCTTCTCAAATTGAATAGATAACCAAGTAATGGACTTCCCAAAGTATTAGATTATATGTTAATGGTATGTCTATTGTTTTTTACCAATCCTCATTTCCCTTAAATTCTTGTGGATGAATGTTTAATTTTAAATGGAATTTTCAATTTCAGTAATCACTTACTCTTTTTCCTCTTTATTAAATAGAGGGGTAACCAAAATTCAAACAATTATGAGCATATAAGAAATATAATTTTTTTATCCAAACTAGGTAAAATTATTCTAATTCTTAGTTTTCTTCATCTTTGGGATTCTCTAGGACTGGTGTTATAGGTTCCTCTTGAACATATGGTTAAGTAGGCTCTATATCCACCTTATTCACCATATTTATCATGTGATCACAATGTTCAATAGCTATAATCCCTTCCTCGACTATGCTATAATATAATATGGAGGGTTCTTCTTTTTGATCCTCCTCCATATAATGTATTGTGCAGGATTACTCCCAATAAAAATTAAATTCAATCCCAATGTTAGAAACTATAAGTACTGTTACATTGGAGTAAACCTCAATATTAATAGTGATCTCAAATAAGTTTTCAATTTATTCTTAAAAGGGATTGTCTTCCTTGTTTTTCTTATTTAGTTCCTTATATTAATTTCCTATCCATTAAAGCTCCACTAATACTTCATTGGATTCCTTTTCCATTTCATGGAGTTACTCTTACAAGATTGATTGTTGTTGTAGCACCAGGTTCAAATTTGGTAATCCCATTCTTAGCAACAAATCCTCATTGTAAGTGCATCAATAAATTGTAATAAATTTTTATGATTGATTACTATTTATATATAGAGATTAATCTAGTATTTACCTTTAATAACAATCCAAAAACACCCAACACATAAAAATAATAAAATAATACAAAAATAACCTCAACTAGAATTAGAAAATAGATATGGGGTACTAAAAACTAGACATACTTATTGAATTATTGTAATTGTAACAACTTGAGATTTTATGAGAAATATTCATTTTAATTTATTTAATGTCTTGTGTTGTATGCTAAACCAAGATTAGCTTGCACTATACACAACAACGTATTATCTTGTAGTATAAGAAACACTATTCTTGGCTTGTGTTGCAGGAAAAAGTGACCATCCTTAATAGCGTGTGTTGTACGCAATACCGAGTATCACTAAACAATGATAGATTGTTATAATATTGTTATGAACTAGCCGTTATGAATAGTTTTCACCACATTTTGAATTTTACAAAATTATCATTCATCTTACACATATTCTAGAACATGGTATGAGATAAAATAATATTTTCGGGTAAAATAAGTATTTTTCAAAAAAATGTAGTTTTTCGGCCTTTTGATGGCGCACCCATTTTAAATCAAAATTTTGAAAATTTTATAAGTAAAATATTACAAAATAAACTTCTTCTTTTGATTCAGGATATAAAAATTTACAATGGATAATGTTTTGATATTTTTCTGACAACATTTTTATTTTGATGAATAGTAAAAACACGCTAAATTTTACTTAAATACAACTTTTTACATTGAGATAATTTATATGGTTAAATTATAATATTAAATAGTTTTAATGTTTAAATTGAATATATTTTTACCATTTCATATAATTCAAGTCATTATCATTAATTTTACATTGAATTCAAATGTAAAAACATTTCAATCTTTTGCAATGTTTTAACTTTTAAAACCCGTTTTCTCAAATAGCGGGATTAATTTTAAATTTAATACTGCAAATTATTTGTTTTGTATATGAAAAAATGGATTCCAAATTTGGAATCATTAGGTCAAAATTATGTTAATAGTCTACTTTTTATTTTTAGACATTATGAATAGTAACTACGGTAATTTTTTTTACTACAGTTAAAGTTAAATCGGATAATTAATGGTAAAAATAAGATTATAAAATTACCCTAACACCTTCCAAAATTCTATTGGATGAATAAAAGTTGACCCATATAATTTGAGGTTTGGAACAGATTAATTTCATGGACTTTTGACCAAGAAAATAATGTAATTATTATTAAAACCAAAGAAAGTGACAACATGCCACTCTTTTATATCTTATAAATGTAATAATTTTAATTTATTGATTAACTAAATAAAACATTAAACATAAATAGTCAATATAAATATAATACAATTATATAAATCATGTGAATTTATTTAGAATTTTTTGGGATTAAATGATTATCATTAATGGTGACACAATAGTGATGTAGAAATTGTTTATTTAGTGAAAAATCAATGACACAATTTTTATTAAACTAATAGTGACCATAAAAGGCACAAACACTTGACCAAAACTTCTTTTTCGTGTATATATAAAGCATAATCATCCAATTTCATAATAATGGACCATTTGGAGCCTTATAAAAGTGATTATGGCACTTATTATATTTTATATTAAACAATGTCAAAGTTGTCACCTTCATAATTTAATAAATATAACAATTTAAATGTTGTGATTTTAAGATGATAAATTCATGTAAAAGTATTATTATGGAATATATTAGATTTATCTACATCATATTTTTTTATTTTTTATTTTTATGAAACAAATAAGTATATTAAATAAATATACAAAAATGTTGTAGTAATTACTTTATTATGAAGAATATAAAATAAATGGTTTTAAAAATAATAAAATAAATATTATATGAAAAAATTATTGCGCTCCATGAATTTTTTAGATGAATATGACATGTTATAAATATATTAAATATTTTGGTTTGAATATATATTCTGTTTGGATTTAATTTAAATTCAAATAATTGAATAGTTTCTATATTGAAACTATTGATATTTTATAAAAATAACAAATTATTATATTGTTTAAAAATCACTAAAATATTTAAAAATTAAAAATTGAAAATTATATGGTCTAATATTTAATAATTTATCTAATTATATAAAATTCACAACACATATGTAATTATTTATATGAATTTAAATTTTAGAATATTTTTACCACAAATAAAATTAAATTGATTAAATAAGGATAAATCAAGTAGATAAGGTTTAAAATAAATTACCAATGTGTATAAATATTATCTGTTGATGATATTACAACACTATCTCTTCTAATATTCGTATTTGAGTCATTTTTGTAGTTTTTTAAGTTGTGTTTGAGTTTATTATAAATTAATATTTTAGAGGTTTCCAAAAGTGCCCATCTCCTCTCTTATAAAAGGGAACCTCTTTCATCTCCTCCTCACACCATATTGATCCTTAAAGATCAGCCAAAACCAGACCATTTATATTCACTACATCCCTAGAAACATACTAGAGGTCTTTTTATTCTTCAAAGACCAACTTTAATGCTCTAAGAAGAGGTTTAGAAGAGGCGCGTCGAAGAAGAGGTAATATCCTTTACCGATTCTTTCAAATTCATTTCTTCTTATACTTCCTCTTATTTTGTTGTTCCATAATAAAGTAATAACATAAGTATCGCTCATATACTTATATATTATTATAAATATGAAACAACACTATTTCACTTTTTATCCATCCTATGAAAAATGAAATCATCACGCGTGCGTACGTACGGAATACCATCTCCACGCCGTGGTGTAAACTGTTTTTCCACCACCGCCTTACATGGACGAGTATAATGGTGTAAATAATAACTATATATGGTTTTTATAACATGATACTAATTATGAGATAATTATATTATCCAATATAATTCCATTAAATAATTATGGTAACGGTATCATCACTCGTTCGTATGTACAGATTAATGTCTCCACGATGCGATGGGATTCATTTTCCAAGTTAACCATTCAAGAGTGATTATAAAGTATATATAATACATAATCATGAAATATATGACATATTAATGATACTGTATTTATGTATATGTTGTTTACTTACTTCCATTAAATTTAATATGGAAACGAAAACAACGTTCATGCGTACGTACGACCTACCGTCTCCATGAATGGTGTATTTCTTTCCATTTATCGATCTATTATATATATATATATTCTGAAAATATATTTTATATAAATAATGTATTACATTCTGGAAGTAAGTAATAATGATCTATGTGATCATATGAATAATTACAAGTCAAAACACAGACGATAAATGAAACTATTTTACCCAAAATGATACTTTTACATTGAATTGACAAATGAACGGATAATATAAAGTCATAAGTGAATCATATCTGATATCATAAATATTATTATGGTTCTGTTACAAGTTAATAATATGTCTAAACCCACTATACAGGAGTCTCAGACACATCCAGATGAAATTGGGCATAAGGTAAGGGACAATTATTTCAATCTCGTTCTTGTCCGAGATTGTTTATTTGTAAGTATTTACAGGGTTTATGTTTATCATCCATTCCCATGTTTTCTGAAAATGATTTCATAAAATGTTTAATATTCCTCCATGTATGTTTAAAGTCATGTTTATCTTTTTTTTTGACTTTTACTACATGGTATGTAGGGAATCTTTCTTTTGATTACCATACGAGGTACATTATGACTTTTTCGGTAAAAGTACGGGGAGAATGTTTTTTTAACATATACGAAATGAATAGATTATTACAGTTTCATAACTCCTTTTCTTCATTAACCTTAATCTACAATATTTTATGACTATTTTAAATTAAATCCTTTTCTTTTAAAATTGCATGGAATTTTGTGAAAGGAAAATGATTTTGATGAAGAAAGGACATTTTCCTCAAGAATTCATTTCAAGTGTTTTATCAAAACTAATTTATTTTTAAGATGACATTATTTAGTATGTTTATGTTTTAAGTATAATGTCTCTATTACATACAGGGTTTTATTTTTCTTATGATGAAATTATATCCATTTTTTTATAGATTATGTTATTATTGGATGTTGTTTATGAAACCCATTTTATTCTTTGGGTTATGATGAATGATTTATGTTTATTTTGTGGTGCAAGAAATAACGATTTCATTATGAGATGTGTAGGACCTATATTTACCTCCAATTCATTAGGTAAAGATCTATATCTCATGAGATAGACATGGCTGTAATGGAAAGTAAATTTAGTTCAATAATACAGGGCTGTAATGGCAAGTAAAACCGGTTTAGTAATGGACATTGTCCACTATGATGGTCTTGGCAGCAATGCTTTGGCTACTATGGAAATAATATCATGTTCTTAATGGTTTTCCACAATTACATGTTTAATTACCATGATATTTTATCATGATCAATGTTCTTTTACGATCTATTCTTTATGTACTGCCATTTTTATGTCATTGCTCAAGATTTTTATGTTTAGATTTTATGCAAATGTTTTTATGTTCTAATGTTTATGGATTGTTTTATGTTCTCCATGTTTACCCATACTGAGAATTTAATCACACCCTTTTTAGGATTCCTTTTCCCTAGGATATAAATAAAGGTTTTAGGTAAAAAAGGGGAAGAACATTATGGGAGATGTTGAATATAATTCACCCTGATTAGAAGATTTTGTTCTGAGTTTCCGAAGACACAAAACTAATAAGGTGTTTGGTAGTCTGTTTTTGTCATGTATTAAGTTTTCTGCAAAATTAATGTAATGTCCATGTACATCAAGCTTTGGGTTTTTATAGTTGTTAACCTAGTCCTAATAAATAGGGGCAAAAAATTAAACATCCCAATGGATTTAATTAATCCCACTAGGAAATCAGTTTATAAATCTATTTATTTAAAATACCAACCAACTAACTATAGGTGTATTATAACTAATGGGAGACCAAATTTATTCCCACGAGTACTAATAATAGATTAAAATTCAATAATCAAAACCTAGTAACTATTTAGATTAAACACTAATTTAGTAATCTAACCTATGTGTAACTATGGTGTTATGATATGATATGTAATAATAATTTTTAATTTTGGGTTCATGGATTTTTAAATTAGTAAAGAGAAGATGACATGTGAAATATTATTGGAATTGAATCAAAGTGATCATTCTCACAATTCACTCACACTATAATAAAATTAATCCCCTTTTTACTCTCATTTAATTGGTATAAACAATAGATAAGTATCATAAAACATGTTTAAACATAAAGTAATGATAGACCTACTATTAATGATAAAGGTATTACTTTAGAACCTATACTAGAATGTAATATCCCAGACTAATTCATTTGTCTTGCTCAATAGAAATAGAGAGTGATAATAAAATATAATAGTTGAATGATTCCCTTCATACAATACCATAAAAATAAAACCAAATTTTATTAAAAAATATATAATTTAAAAATATCCAACACATAATTCTACCCTATCATGGCTTGCATGAGAGGGTAGAGAAAAATAAAATGTAACATATTAGGTAGCATTGTTGAACTCCTCTAGCAACAACACTTCCATTTATATGTTGTCCCCCAACATGGTAGTTATGACTTCAATATATAGACTACATAAATTTTGAGATAACACCTTATTTTTATATTTAAATCTTTTTTATCATCTAAATTTTTACTCCTCCTTGAAATCCATTTAAATGTACTTAATTATCCACATGGATGCTTAAATTAAACCCCCCTTAAATGATATATAATATATCTATGAGAGAGTGCATAGTTCACCTCTATCTTTTTATCTTGTAAATCATTATTATCTGTCCATATATCTCAAATTTTATCTCCAAATCAATTTTTTATCTATATGAATTATATTTATTAGTTTTCAACCTCCTTCGTCTCAGAAGAAAACTCTAAAAATATGTCAATGAAGAAACATGAAAGACTCTCCTTAAAACTCCCTTGGAATAATTTGTCCAACCATGGATGAGAAAATAATTCAGGCTTTTAAAATATCTATAGTAGATAGGTAATCTATTATGTGAACCTATGTTATTGAATAACCTCACCTTATTCCTACATTTTGATTCCTAACTACATTATAGACATCTAAACATGGATTAAACATCTTCATCCCTGAAATAATCCATTTATATTGATTTTCAAACCTCCATGTCATAGTTAAACCCTTCCAAACAAATTCCGACTTCCAAAATATTATCATTTTTCATCATTCTTAGGCTATAGGGTGATACATAAAAATTTTTCATCCACAAATTTTAACTCTATAAGACAAAAAAAACTTTGGTATTAATTTAAGGGTCACCATAACATAAATATTTTTTGTTTATCCATGGTGAAATAATCTACATACTTCTATGATTTATCCCTAGTGTAATGTAGTAGACAACAACACATGGTGAACAACATATTATCTTCTTCTGTGGGCCATGATGCAAATATGAAAATACAGGGTGGTTATCTTGGAGATTATGGTGGTACCAAAGTTCCTTGATCATCATTATGGGAGGATTTTCCATGCATATTTGGTGGTGATGATGCAATGGGTGTCTATGAGATATATTTCACCCCAATCACCTAGGATGACACTATTTTTTTAATACTACAGTTCCCAGAAATATGGCTACCCCACATTAAATGTTTTTGTAGGATATATCCACTTAATAAATGATTATATTATTGAGTCAATAAGGGTTCATTATGACTTTTCAATTATTTCATGTTTTGAAAGTCACAAACTTCCTTTCTTAAGGAAAATTTTATTTATGCTATGATTTATCTTATTAAGAAAATATTTCCTTCCCCAAAGATATTTTCTCATATCTTTGTTTTCATTGTCCACGATTTAGTTTCACTAAACATAACACATTTTATTTCTAAGTTTATAATTTGGTTTCATTTCTAAAACACTGGAATCATATAATTACATAGATATAAAGTAATCTGTTTTCAGGTTCTGAATTCAAATTTTGAATTCCCTGAAATTCAGATTCCAAATTATCTGAAATTTAGATTCTGAATTCACTGCAATTAATATTCCAAATTCTCTAAAATTCAGATTATGAATTCTCTGAAATTCCAATTCTAAATTCTCTAAAATTCAGATTCCAAATTATCAAATTTTCATATTCCAAATTCTCTGAAATTCATATTTTGAATTCTTTGAAATTTAGATTCTGAATTCTCTGATATTCAGATTCTGAATTCTTTTAAATTCAGATTCCGAATTCTCTAAAATTCAGATTCCAAATTCTTTAGAATTCATAATCTTAATTCCTTAGAATTCATCTTACAAATTCCTTATAATTAGACTCCAAATTCCTTTGAATTAAGGTCCCAAATTCTTTATAATTCTGGTTCCGAATTCTATTGAATTCAGACTATGAATTCCTTATAATTAGGGTTTTGAATTCCTTAGAATTCAAGTTCTAAATTCCTTAGAATTCAGACTATGAATTCCATAGAATTTAGGATCAGAATTCCTTGATAAAAAAATATGAAGATTCTTATTATATAGAATCTGAATGTTTTTCCTTAGACTCCAAAAAATATATTTCGTTGAGCAACCACGTTTACTTACCCTTGTTATAGTGATGAAATGATTTCATGCATTCTGTTTCTAACTATCATTTGTTTGAGTGACACATGTACAGGACCCTCCAAAATTGAAGGAAAAATATGACCATTTGAGGATGGATCCGGCCATTGAAAACATTACAATAAATATGAGCTAATTTGAAAGATCTCAACACTGTTATACAACTCTAGAGATTACATTATATTGAAGTGATTTCTTGAGAGAAAGACTCTCATACTTTGTGTATGATGAACAACTTGTTCAAATTGCATCGTGCCACCCCGATTGTTGCTGTGTACAATCTAGGGCTTCCGGGGACAGGAAGACAGAGGTGTCGATTTCCTTAATGTCTGAGGAATTCCTTGATAAAGAAGATAAAGGTGTCGACTTCATTGAAGTTCAAGGGCCTGCGGGGATAACAAGATAGACTCTGATATTCCTCTTGATGGATTACTATGGTGTGGGAAAGATAGAAATTCTTGAAATTATAAATCAAGGGACCTTTATCCAAGGTTGTTGGATACCCTACACTTTGGGATAAAAGATTCTATAGTGGTTACTTGTGTTGTTTCAAGTATATTTTTCACTACCTTTTGATTAATATGGAAAATATAACTATCTTATACTTGTACTATGATTAGTAAGATTCTATAAGCATTAAGGTAAAATCATTCCTCTTGTAAACTTTTCTTAAGTTTCATTTCCAAAACCATATTTCAGGAATCTAGCATGTTTGTAGAACTAAGAGGTCATGTGAATTTACCTTATTTAACTTTTTTAAACAATAGAAAGTTTTATATCAACTATAAAAGTTCCAAAGTAATTTTTAAAGGATACAATTCACCCCCTCTTATATATTGAGCATCTAAATATTCTTTCCTATCCTACAATTAGTATCAGAGGAGGTCTATGAAATAATTATATTTTCATTTAATTTTTATTGGTAAGTTTTTCATTGTTCTATATTTTCGATGCTTAGGATTTTTATCCTTGTTTACAAAAATTTTCCATTAACAAGTTTTGGTGGAAAGATATTTTCTTTAAGATTACAGGAATGAATACTGGTTCGATTAACAATATTAATCCTACAAGACCACATATATTTGATGGGAATGATTATTAATATTAGAGAGATTGTATGAATACTTTTTTTATTAGTACTGGAGTGGAAAACATTTTTATGCTTACTAGAGATTACAAGATTACAGATAAGGAAGTCAGAACTGTTACTAATCAAGAAAAGTCAGAATATCAACTAAACCACAAGGTACAAAATACTTTGTTGTGTTATATGACCAGGAATACATATAGTCATATTTCTTCTTGTGAAACCACAGATTGCATATGGAATAAATTGGAGGTTACCCATTTTGGTACATCCAAGGTTATCGAAACTAGAAGAGCTATGCTCATAACGAAATATCAGGGTTTTTCTTTCCTTATAGAGAACCCATATGTATGTTAAAACACAGATTTTTGACCATTTTCAATAGTGTACAATCTACGGGTGAGAAAGGTTTTGATGATGAAGCTCTTGTAGATAAGATTATAGACATCATGCCTAACGAATGAGAATCCAAGAGGGAATCTATTGATGAAAATAGAAAAGTTTCAAAGATTACACTTAATGAGATGTTTGGAACTCTTATTCAACATGAAACCAGGATGAAGAGAGATGTTAATAATATTAAGATGAATAATGGCAATGTAAGTGTAGCCTTCACTACTAAAAAATCCAAGACTCCTGAGAGAGTTACAAGATCTAAATCTAAGAAGGTTGTTATTCAATATGAATCAAGTGAAAGTTATCATTATAAGAATGAGCATGCTAATCCTGCTTAAAGGATGAACAAGATAGTTGGGAATAAATACATTCAGTATAGATATAAGAATAAATAGATAAAGGACAAGAAAAACAATGAATTCACTTGTTATTAATGGAAAAGAGCAGGGCATATGTGGCCAGATTGTCCTATTCTTAAGAAAAATGATTGAAATAAAAAGAATTATAGGAGGAATAGAATGAAGTAATACAATGAAAAATCTACGAAATTTTTGAAATCCAATGAAACCTAGAGTTCCATAGGTGGATACTATTCTAATGAATCCTTAGAGTATGAATCTTCTGATCTGAAGAATCCTGGTTTACATGGAATTTTACCTATTGAAAATCATTGTTTAATGGATAAGGTACACAATGTTAAATCCATAACCAATGTATCCTTGAATTCTATTTATAGTGATAGTAAATATTATGATTCTTCAAATGAATAATCTTCTTCTGCTAAAGATTATAATTTACCTACTTATGAAGAATTTTCTAGTTTTTCTGATCTCCTTGAGAATGAAAATTCTAAAGTTAAGAAAATGACTGACATGGAAAATTCAAGAATTTATATTCTTACTAAATAAGTATCAGAACATTCTAAATATCTTGATAAGAAAATTTATGATTTTTAAAGTATTTCAAAAACCCTTGGGGAATTTAATTCTGAGAGGTATAAACAATATATGGATCTAGAAAAATTTATTTCTAAAAAAAATATTTTAGAGACAAACTCTAGTGAAAAAACTAATGTTTTTGAAGATAAAAACATAGTTAGTATACTGAAGTCAGAAATATTTTCCTTGGGTAAGTGTTTTTCAAACTTCACCCTACGTAAAGAAAACATTTACAAGATGTATTCCTAAATTATACCTCAAAGGAATAACTCTATATTTGATTATACTCATTCAAAAACCAGTTTTTAGTAATAATTTTTTTGTTCCTCAAAGTGCTCCATTCCTCACTATGTTTCAGTGTGGTGGGAATTGGATAAAAAATAATTCCTTAAACAAAACGTAGTATTTAGGTTTTCATAATGCTTATTTTTCAAAGAAATTGTGGATTCCTATGATATTTCTTCATGAATATTTCAAATCCAAGAATGTATGGGTTCCGAAAGTCTAACAGTATCATTTTCAGGAAAGTAAATATAGTACCAACAACAATACATGGTACATGGATAGTGGATCTTCCCGGCACATGACTGGTAACAAAAACTTCTTTCAAAATATTATCAAGACTATGGGAGGAAAAGTAACATTCAGAGATAATTCTCATTGAGAAATTATTGCTATAAGTATTATTGTTTTTCTTGGAAAAACTTTGATTTCAAATATTTTATTTGTTAAGGGTATTAAGCACAACCTTATTATAAAAACTCAATTATGTGATGAAGGTTAACTTGTAAATTTTAGGAATGACAAGTTCTTAGTACACAATTCCAAGGAAGAGTTTGTTCTTTCTACCAATAGGGAAGAGAATGTATACACACTAAATATAGAAGACCATAAGAACTAAGACCTACCTTGCCTTAGTGAAATGGAAGATCATTCTTGTTTATGGAATAGAAGGTTAGGATTCTATAACTTTAGAAACCTATGAAAACTCTATATGAAAATACTAGTTAAGGATATACCAGGGATTTGATTCGATTATTCAATAGTTTTTAATCCTTGTCAATATGTAAAGCAACATAAATAAAGTTTTAATTCAGTTAGTGAAGTCTCAACCATTGATTCATTACAGTTGGTGCATATGGATCTTTTTTTCCCAACACAAAATAGAATAATCAGAGGAAAATATTATGTATTTGTTTTAGTTGATTATTACACTAAAATTGCATGGTTCTATTTTTTAGCAAAGAAATATGAATATTTTTATTATTTCAAAAGTTTTAGGGCCCAAGTTAAAAATGAGAAAAATCTTCCCTTGAAAACTATTCATTGTGATCATGGAGGTGAATTTCGAAATTCGGATTTTGAAACTTTTTTTAGTAGAAAAGGCATTACTCATAACATCATAGCACCATGAACTCCTCAACAAAATAGTGTTCTTCAAAGAAGAAACATAATTCTTCAAGAGATAATAAGAACAATGTTGAGTGAATATTCAGTAGAGAAACATTTTTGGGATGAAGCTGTAAGGACTTCTTGTTATACTATAAATCGAGTTTTTATTAGAACATTTCTCAACAAACCTCTTTATGAGTTATGGAATGGTATAAAAAATAGTCTTTCCTACTTCAAGGTTTTTGGTTGGAAAGTATTAATTCTGAATACTAAAGACAATTTATATAAATTCACACCCAAACCTGATGAAGGAATCTTCTTAGGATACACCACAACTTCTATGGATTATAGTGTTTTTAATAAAAATACTTATTCTGTTGAAGGAACATTACATGTTAAATTTGGTAAAACAAATCCCTTTTTTAAAAATCCTAAATCTAAATCATTGGATATTTTTTAAAAAACTTATTATCAACCCTTGATAGAAGATTCTTATGATAAAAAATATGTTGAAGAATATATTTATAAAGCATTTACCCCAGGATATTTCCTAACATATGTTTATGAACATGTTTTACAAAACCCAAATATGTTATTTCTTAAGAATCATATCAGTGATAGTATAATTGCTGATGTAAATCAACCTGTATGGGCAAGATGTTACTTAAAAGATGAAGTAGAACATCTATCATCCCATTCCCAATTAGAACCAAATAGCACTGATGAAGCTTTAGGTGATGATGATTGGATAAAAACTATGCCGGATGACCTAAATGAATTTGAAAGGAATAATGTTGAGACCGTGGTTGAAAGACCTAAGGAATCTTCTATTATTCGAGTAAAATGGGTACTCAAAAATAAGTGTGAAGGAAATGAAATCACAGTAAGAAATAAAAATAAATTAGTTGCTAAAGGTTATAATCAACATGAAGGAATAGACTATGAAGAAACCTATTCTCCAATAGCTACACATGAATCTATTCTTATTCTACTTTCCTCTGCAGCATTATTTAACTTCAATCATTTTCAAAGGGATGTTAAATTTTCTTTCCTTAATGGTTATGTTCAAGATGATGTTTTTGTTGAAAAAATTCCTGGTTTTAATGATTCAAAACATCCTGGACATGTTTTCAATCATAACAATGCTTTATACAGACTTAAACAAGCCCCTAGAGCTTGGTATGATAGAATTACATGGTTTTTGACTCAAAGCAATTATGATAAGGGAAATGATGATCCAACCATTTTTATAAAAAAAGATACAAAAAATGTTTTGATTGTTCAAATTTATGTCGATGACATTATATTTAGTACATCTTATAAATCATTAACTGCTTCCTTTGCGGATTTAATGAAATATGTTTTTGAAATGAGTATGATGGGTGAGTTAACAATTTTCTTTGGTTTTCAAATATCTCAAAAACCAGAATGAATCTATATATCCTAACATATGTATATTAAATAACATCTTAAAAAGATTGGATATGAAAATACTATGAGTATAAGTACTCCCATTGGTACATCAAATTCACTAGATCTTGATGAATCTAGGAAACCAATAGATCAAACATCATTTAGAGGTATGATAGGAATACTACATTACTTAACAGAAAGTTGTCCAGACTTAATGGTTTTAGTATGCTTGTGTAGAAGATATCAGTACAATCCTAAGGAAACACATTTAAAAGATATGAAAAGGTTTTTTTTCTACTTAAAGGGAATCAGGAATTTAGGACTATTTTATTCTTATGGAAATGATTTTATTCTAAAAAGTTTTTCGGATGCCGACTTTGGTGGATGTAGAATGGATAAGAAAAGTACATTTGGAACTTGTTATTTATTAAAAGATTCATTAGTTTTTTTTCATGCAAAAAAAACACACAGTTGCACTTTCCACTGTTGAATTTGAATATGTAGTTGTTGGATGTTGTTGTGCTCAGGTATTGTGAATGCAACACACACTCACAAACTATGGTATGAGTTTTAGAAAATCACAAATATTGTGTGATAATACTAGTGACATTTACATAAGTAAAAACCATGCACATAACTCTCATGCAAACCACATAGATATTAGGCATCACTTTCTTAGAGTTCACATACATAGAGGGGATATCATTTATCAATTTATCAGAATGTAAGATCAACTTGCTGATATTTTCATAAAATCTTTACCCTTTGATAGATTTGAATATATTATAGAGAATTTAGTAATGATAATTGTAAGGTAATATTCCTTATTAACTTTTTGATCAAACCTATCCCCTTAAAATAAGAAACTCTTTTTCATAGGGGGAGTATATTTTCTTATTAGTCAAATTTTTCGTAGTCAAATTTTTTGGTCAAAATTATTGGGAATCTAAAACTCTTCAATAAGATAATTTTTCACCATTACGAATAATCTTCCTAGAATTTTTAATGGTATATTTTCTTTTCTAAATTTTTTTAATCATCTTTTACATGTTGATATTTTCTATTTGGAATTCATTTCTTTTTCATGAATTTGGATGTTATTCTTCAAAAAAACCTCTAAAAATAAAAACCTTTCAAATTCCTTCTTCAATTATCATCTCAATCGTCCGTTTTGTTCAGAAGATTTTTCAACTTTTTTATCAACCATGGAAGTTAAATCGTTACATAAATCGCTTATATGATGCCCCATGATGGTTGTTTCAGATGGAATTTTCATAATTTTTCATGCTGAATATATACATCTGTATTTTAATCCCATTACGAATCCTCGATGTTTCATCAGTTCTGGAAGTCTTCTAAAGATTCTCCTCAAAATGAAGTGTCAACAGATATGGAAATATCAGAGTGGAAGATATATAGATATAGGCAAGTTGATCAGAAATTCACCAACAAGTATGATTATATTGTTTCTAAAAATATTAAGCTGAATGGCTGGTAGAGCCTTTGTATTTTAAAGATAAAGGCATATGATCGGGTGTATCCATAGTTGAGGTGGAGTTTTATGAAACAGATATATTTTTCCATGAAGGAGGGAAAGATAAATTTTCTTTCATGAGTTATGGAATGATCTACTATCTTTCATACATAAAGTCAGTGAGTCTGATTGGTATTCCTTATGAAGGGGAAGTAGAGTTCTATACTCACAAATTACCTAATTAATTAGGATCTTTTAATAAGGATAAGGAAATAGAGTGTCTTGGCTTGAAAGGAGTGAAGACTATAAATATCATTCACCTCTATATGAATTTAAGGAGTTGTGAATTGGGGTTTAAATTTTTTATAATTCCAAGGAAAGGTGACAAGGATACTCTGATGAAGAGTGACATATATATATTATATTTCCTGGTGAATCTAAGGAAGATAAACATGGTTAAGTATATCATGGTAACAACTTAGAATATCAAGAATGGAAACATAATGTCTCATATTATTATGTATATCTCTATTCATTCAAAGATTATTGTTCTTTGCGTTCATTTATTCAAAATCCCATGTAGTTCCCGGAAAATAAATTACTAAGTTATGTTATTGTGTGATGACACATTAAGGATATTGAAAATGGTATTTTCCAGTGACTCTAGAAAATTCTATGATCTTTTTAAAGATGAATTATAAGCCTTTTCAAAAAAGCCGAAAGAGGATGACACCTCTATGAAAGGAGGAAGGAAGAGAAAGGCAAGAATGTTGGAAGAGAAAACAAAAACTCCTATGGACAAGAAAACTCAGTCAGCACCACCAAAGATGAAGAAGAAAAAATCTTATCCCGATGATGTAGTGGCTGAGTGGTAAGAATATAAGAAGAACTGGAAGGAAGAAGATCCTATGATTGGCTTGGACCCTGATGAAGAAAAAGATTTGAAGGAAAAGGATATTGAGAATATTGAAAAAGAAGAAAAAGAAAAGAAGAAAAGGATGAAATTGTCAAAAGTTGAAGTCGTTCAATATCTTCTCAAGGCTACCGAATGAACCTCTGAACAAATTTCAGTACAGGAATCTTTTTTGATAGAACCATTACTAGAGACTCTGAGAAATAAAGTGGTGGTTCCTTAATCACATCAATAGGAAGTAATTTATTAGGAAGAGGAAGATGAAATTGAAGGAGAAGAATATGAAGAAGAAGAAGGAAATGAAACTGATCATATTATAAAACAAGATGAAGAGTTCAATGAGAAAGAAAGTCCATCTATGAAATTATCAATCTGGAATTCACTAACCTAATCCTCAAAAACTGCTACATTAGGAAAATATAATAAGGGTGTAGAAGAAGTGAATAAGACAACAAATGATGAAAGTATAAATCATGATTTTATTCATCTGGAAGATCTAGTGGCTGATACATAGAAAGAAGAAGTTGAGGAATATAACATTGTTCAGCTATCTGATAGTGAGCATGAAACTCCTAAAGAACAAGACATCATTCCATGACCAGATAAGAAAAAGAAGGTGGTTACAGATACACCTATTAACTCAACTGTGTGGTAGAAATATTCCGGTGCTTCATCAAAGAGGAAATATGAGGATATAGAAAAAGGATCCTCATTAACCAAACATTCGGATTCAGAATCATCTTACCTTGGACATGATTTTGTTGTCCATTAATTGAAGAAGCTATTTGGTACTATTAATTTTTTACCCAAGAATAGATTCAAGATGTTAGATGATTCAGTATACAATATGCCGGAAGTCAGATTTTTTTTTCCATGGTGATGGAAAAATGTGTTTCACTGGAGGCAAATTTCATGACCTTCCCTATTGGTTATGAGGCTAAAAAAATATTGGACTAGAAGATGAAAACTTGTCACTAAATATTATTGAAGAAATGATATTTTTTGATGAATTTCATGATAATGTCAAGGATTATTTTGATACCAAATATGCAAAGATTAATGTTCATTAAAATAGTTTTTTGAAAAGTTAATTCATGAAGATACTACTCGGAAGTAAGAAGTTAAGGATTTGAATGGCAAGATTAACTCTATAGCCATGAATTGGAAGAGAGGAAGAGATATTAGAATGGAGATTGAAGAGAATATTTCTAAGAAATAAGAACTATTGAAAGCTCAGGCAGAAATTCTTAAGGCTCAGGAAGAGAAAATTCAAGCCTTAGAGAAGAAATGTGAAGACCCGGATAAGTTGCTTAAGCGAGAACAAGAGGATCACAAAGAGATAAAGAAGATAAAAACTATTGTGAAGAATCTAATTCCAAATGAGAAAGAGGGATAATTTAATTTCATTCTGATATTTTGTTTTATTGTAAAAATTATTCTGGTATTAATGAAATTTTGGTTGTTCTCCATATTTTAGGTTTTTGAGTACTAATTTTTCAGGTACCATCATTTTTTTCCATTCCATTTATTCATTTTTGAAAATCAAAAAGGGGGAGAAAGGAATGATAAAAATAATACAAAGTAAAGAAGAAATTTCCCTAAGGGGGAGTTCATCTATTGGAAAGTTCATATCAATGAAAATTTTCATATGAAAGATAATAAAAAATCTCATTCAGGAAATCAATAATACGATCCTTAGTGATTCTGAAGCCTAAGGGGGAGTTAGTCATATTCACTATGATCCATAAGTAAAGGGAGATATGTTTTTTATTTTCAAGTCCATAAAATTTCTAAGTCATTTGATTATTTTTAGTAAGGATGTTTGTGCTTTCCAAAAAGGTGGAGATCGTTGAGTGAATAAGTTTTTCATATGAATTTTATATTCCTTAATGTTTTGAAAATCACAAAAAACATTTATTAAGGAAAAGTTTACTTCCTCTAAGATTTATCTTATTAAATAAATCATTCTTACCCCAAGGGAATTTTCTCCTATATTTGTTTTCATTTTTCATGATTTTGTATCACTAAACCTAGCACTTTTTATTTCTATGTGTAAAATTAGGTTTCATTTTTTCAACATCAGAATCCTATAAATACTTAGATATAATGTATTCTGTTTTCTGGTTCTGAATTCAAATTCCAAATTCTCTAAAATTCAGATTCTGAATTCCTTGAAATTCAGATTCTAAATTATATGAAATTCAGATTACGAATTCTTTGATATTCAGATTCTGAATTCTATGAAATTCAGATTCCAAATTCTCTGAAATTCAGATTCTGAATTCTATGAAATTATGATTCAGAATTTTCAAAAATTTAGATTCTGAATTCTCTAAAATTTAGATTCCGAATTATCTAAAATTTAGATTCCGAATTCTCTAAAATTCAGATTCTGAATTCTCAGAAGTCTAGATTCCAAATTCCATATAAATCAAGTTACGAATTCCTCAGAATTTATACTTTGAATTAATTATAATTTATACTACAAATTCCTTATAATTAAGATTTTGAATTCTTTATAATTTAGACTCTGAATTCTTTAGAATTCATGTTCTGTACTACTTAGAATTCAGGTTAAAAATTCCTTAGAATTTAGACAATAAATTCCTTCGAATTCAAGTTTTAAATTCCTTAGAATCCATGTTCTGAATTCCTTAGAATTCAAACTACAAATTATTTTGAATTCAGGTTCCAAATTACTTGAAAAATAGAATCTGAATATTCTTGTAATGTAGACTCCAAATATTTTTCCTTAGACTCTAAAAAATAGATTTGGTTGAGAAACCATATTTACATACCCTTGTTATAGTTATGAATTGATTTCATGCATTCTATTTCTAAATATACATTGTTTGAGTGACATGGGTATAGGTCCTTCCAAAATTCAATGAAAAATATGACCGTTGGAGGAGGGAGCTAACCGTTGATCAAATTCATATAAATAGGATCTCATTTGAATGAGCTCAACACTGTTCTAAAACTCTAGAGATTACATGCTATTGAAGTGATTTATAGAGTGAAAAACTCTCATGATTTGTGCATAATGAAAATCTTGTTCATATTTCTTTGTGTTACTCCAATTGTTACTGTGTACAATCGAGGGTTTCTGGGGAGAGTAAGAAAGAGGTTCCAACTAACATAATGTTCTAGGACTTCCTTGATAAGGAAGACAATGGTTTTGACTACCTTGATGTTCGGGGGTTTGAAAGGATAGAAAGACGGACCCTGATATTCATATTGAGGGCTTACCCTGGTGTGGGTATGACATACTTTCTTGATAGTATAAATCATGTGACCTTTATCAAAGGATGTTGAATTCCCTAATATTTTTGTTAAAATATTCTATACTTGTTACTGGTTTTTTTTCAAGTATATTTTCCACTAAATTTTAATTAATAATTAATGTATAACTATCTTTTACATTCTTGTACTTGTACTCTGATTAGTATGATTCTTTACGCTTTAAGGTATAATCTTTTCCCTTGTAAACTATTTTTATGTTTCATTTTTGAAACCACGTTTTCAGAATCTATCAAGTGTGTAGAACTAAGAGATCTTTTGAATTTTCCTTGTTTAACATTGTTAAATAATAGAAATTTTTATATCAACTTTAAAAGTTCTAAAGGAATTTTTAAAGGACAAAATTCACCCCCCCTTTTTTAAATTGACCATAGACATCATTTTTCCTATCCTACACATATTTTATTTGTGGACTATATAATGTTGGTATGCGAGCTGAGGTAATCCTAACTGGTACTACACATGACCCCCTCAATGAATCAATCCATATACCACTATATAAACTTGACCCTTGTGCACTGAACTAGGATCTTATCTTCATTCCATGAACACAATTTGTTTTTCATTTTCCTCACCTATGTTAATGCATCCTATCTTCTTAGCTATCCACCCTTTGGGATGTTCATGTTTCTTGCATTCGGGTTGAGGTCCCACCTAGGTTATAGTCATATTTTTTCCAATTAATTCATGTTTCCCTTTCTATTTGATCTCTCCTTCACAACACACAATCTACCATAATAAATATTCATAAAAATGTATAAACATTTAATCTTATTTTTTTTAAAGAAAATCAATCTCAAAATGTGAGTTTACAAAAAATAAAAGATAAATAAAAGATTAATGGGAATTCATAATAAGGTAAATTAAAAAATAATGAAATTAAAATAAAAAAAGTATACCTAAAATGAACTTATCAGTTATCTACCACACCATGGGTAATAAACTATATGAGAGTATAAGAACCACTCTAATGTGGGATAACAAATATTCTGTACACTGTTCATTTACTAAAAAAATGCTTTCATAAAAAGAATAATACAGTTCCATTGCAATTATTCATCAATATCAAGTTCAAGGATTTATATATGCATGTGAGGAAGCTCGTGCCACTAGATTTTATACCGACACACACTGTCATTATGCTACAGCTTATTCCTCACTAATGGTACACATGTATGAACTCTCACATAGAATACCAAACAAATTCCATGTAGTTATAGTGCTTTCACCCTTAGGTTGAATAAGTGATTCATTGTAATGTTATGATGATTATGATAAAGTTAAAGCTCATAAGGTTGTGCATCATAAACTTGATGCTCATAAAGTTGATTCATGTAAGTTTGAGAATCGTATGATTGATACTCATAAGGTTGGTGATCATAAATCTGGTAAGGATTCATCATAAGGTTGAAGTTAAATTTTTTTTTGAGATCTTCATATAGTTATTCATCGTTTTTTTGATACATTAATGAGAATATTTCATCCATGATACACTAGAATTCTTAAATTAAGTATTTTAAGAGAAATATTATGCCACATCATTCAATAATTTTATAATATATAATTTGACATACATTTAAAAGCTAAAAATCATAGGTCATTTAACTAAATAAATTCTCAGTATGGGTTTCTTTGGTTTTTATAATTTCATGTAGTTAATAATGGGGATTCAAGACTAATAATTGATGATATTTGAAGACTATGTTTTAAAAGGGTTGGAAATCATGGAGCTTAAATGAAGATGGAATGAATTTGAGGAACAAAGTTCATTGAAACAGTGAGATTATCCGTGGTAATATCTTGCGCATTCATATTTATAAATATGTAATTATTTACATTAAATGATATTTAAAGTAAATAGATCTAGGATTTAAGGGAAATTTAATGAATTATTTTTAACTCTTAATATGTTGGTGATACCGCATATGAATGTTATACACTTATATAAATAAGTGAATATAGAAGGAAGAGGAAACATCTAGACCATATAAAAATAACAAGAGAATAAAAGAGAGATTCACTGAGATATCTATATACAAAATAAAAGTGGAAGTGTTCAGGCTTTTCATATATTGACACAATCATCAGGTTGAAGCAAGGAGGGTTTGTTTTACTTTCAAATCAGTAATATAGATGTTAACTTCTACATTTAAGAAGAATATGATCATTATAGTTCCTAAAAAGGAAATAAATTGAATTCAAGAACTATCTTTAGAAACAATAATTAATTTTTGGCATCTCTTAAGGAACTAGCCAGTAATTAAATTTGTCCCATGAAAACTCATGAAAAGATGATGTTGATGTTATTTAAGAGGATTTTCAAAAAAAAAAATTTGAATGAAAAAATTGAGGATTCAATTACCACCAACCTACACGTAGTGCAACATACAAAAACTAGGTGATATTATTCTTTATCATACATGACATATTTTCTTTTCACTTTAGAGTTATCAGAATTAGAGGGAATTTTTTGGGTATTGATCTCATGGTGTTAGTGATTCATCCTTTATCATTTATAAGATTAGTGACCCTAGTAAAGAGTGAACTATTATAAACACCATAAACAATGAGATTAGTGATTTTGGGGCATCAATAAATTTTTTATTTCAAGCTCCTTGGATTAGACCATAGTTATAAACTTAGTAAAAATACACGTGTCTTATGTGTTTTCAAAACATTATTTTCTATATGAACACTATTTGATAAACTATTTAATATATAATCACATGGTAAATTGATAAAAGGTAGGTCAAGAAATCAGACCTACACAAATTAAAGAAAACTATTATTAAACCTTATAATTAATAAGTCAGTATCCATTGGGGAACTGAGTGTTTAAGGAAAAGTGATAAAATTGGAAAAGAATCCATACCTTTATTCACCCTATATTATGGTATCTCTTATATAATCCCATTTTGTTCTTAACAAATGGTATCCAAGAAAGGTTTTTTTTCTAGATTTAAATTTCTCTGACTTGATCTGATTGATTCATGGAGTTAAAGTTTCATATTCCTGTAATATTCTACTAATCCAAGGAAAAGTGAAGAAATTAGAAGAATACGAAAATATAAATAAGAATTCTATATTGTAGAACTAATTATGGGAAGTGCGAGATATATTTAAAGATCTCAAAACTCTATAATATAAAGGCATGGACAATTCTGAGAGTGAATCTGTTAATTATTTTTATGATTCCTTAAGAATATATAGCCTTGTATACCAAGTTTCGATGGATCCACTAATAATGATAATATTGATATAAATTATAAAATGGGGAATGTTTTCTTTCCCGATATGTTAGATTAGTAGGTTAAATATAAAAACTTGAATTTAAAATTAGAGAACAAGTCTTAAGGGATACATGTAAAAGTGATAAATATTGAAATAGAAAAGTTGAATATAATGAAAAGGAGGCTCATTGAAGTAAAAACTATCCTAATGGAGAAATTTGATTCATAATATAAAGGATTAGAGGTAATGTCCATTAGCTTGGAAAAAATGAAATCTTATTCAAAGGGAAATAATAGAAAATCAATATAAATTAATAATTTTATATTAAAGAAATATGAACTTACTACATACCTGTCAGAAATATTTTTGGATACGAAGAGGCTATAAGAGGAGTAGGTAGGTCACAAAGTTTAAAATTATTAGATTAATTACAATATAAATATTAAATAATACATAATGGACAAAATATAACTTTACTATAAAGATGATATGTCAAGCGGGGTCACTCTTAAGAAAGAATATAATGATCAGCTTGAATTAAGGTATAAGATGATCCAAAAATTGGAAGAACAATTTATCTTTACCACTTAAGAAGTATATAAATAGAGTGAGAAAGGTAATCCTAAATTATAGGATTCCTTGAATTTTTTCATTGATTATCCTTATACATGTGATGATGAAAGGAAAAAAAAGTATACTATCTCATTAGAGAATGATTAAAAGATTATCATACCAAAAAGTTCATATTCCATGGGAAAATTTGGTATTCGATTTGATAAATCTTTTACTAGGAATAATAAAAATAGAACCATGGAGTATACTAAGAAAATAGATAAATTTTAAGGTGCTAGAAATTAATCCAATAAGGTGCCTACAAATGGTAAGGAAAATATGTTGAGAAATCAAATAATATAGGAAGAGATGTGTGTTTTTTTGGGATGCATGAATAAATATATTGTTTTTTGACATGAATTGGAATAAATTAATTACTTTAAATCTGGTGGAAAATTTAAAATATCGAGATATCAAACATAAGAGATATGAAATTTCTATCATTACAATTATTCTTACCATACCAGCTATGTCTCAATGTGAAATTTTAGGATATTTTCTATAGGGATTAATGGGATATATCAACATGAATATATTGATAAATCTATTACTTTGAAAAACATATTTTAGAGTCCACATGTAAAAGACTCCAATGTCTATACTAATGTGAATATGACAACTAAAACTATTTATAAGTTAAAAAAATTAGAAAGATAATAAAATAACATAGAAAAATGAAAAAAATAATATAATGCTAAAAAAATAAGCATGTGAATGGGTTTTCCAAATAAAAGGTATGTTTTAAAAATCCAAAAAATTATTATAGAGATAACCTAAGTAGTAAGCATATTTTGAAAAAGATTGATCATTCAGATTTGGAAGGGGAGAACCATGGGTGTATAGCTATACGAGGTATGTTTTGATTTGGTTAGTGAGTAAAATAAAAAGACTAAATAAGTGGTGAAGTGATTAGATTATATTAAATCTGATTCAGATATGAAAATAGACTTCATGATGATGGAAAAAATAAATATAGTGGTCTATAGCGACTCACCATCCTCCAAAACATAGGAAAATTGTAACACCCCGAGCTTCCATATTGCGCTTCTCAATCAATAATGCAATAGCTTGCATTGTACGCAACATCGAGTTCTAACACACTGCGACTAATCATGGTAACCGTTATGAATAGTAATAACCACTTTTTGAATTTATAGAAAATTTTTATTTCAAAATGGACTTCATTTTTGTATTCGTAATATCGAAATTAGCCTATGTTGAATTTTTGGTATTTTTCTGAGAACTTCTAATTTTTTATCAATAGTGAAAAATACTTAAAAACAACTTTTTTAATTAAAATAATTTATAGTGATAAATTATACTATTTAGTGGTTTTAATGTATAATTAGAATATATTTTTACCATTTTATCCAATGGTGGTCATTAGAATTAATGTAACATTGAAATTGGACATAAACAATTGCTAATCTTTTGATATAAATTGTTTCTTAAAAACACGCTATTTGTTGTGACAGCGGGAATTAATTATAAAATAAATTAATGCAACTTATATTTTTGGAATTTTGTAAAATAGACATCATTTTTGAAATCTGAATATCAATTATATCTTAGGGTGAAATTTTGTCATTGTTCTGAAAAACTTCAATTTTTGATGAATAGTGAAACCACTAAGTTATAGTTAAAAAACTGATTTTTCGTTTAAATGAAAATTTTCCACTTCTGTGTTTTGAATTTCAAAAATCTGACATACATGGTTGTCATTAAGAAATAAAATGTGGTTCAATGGGATTAGAATAATTTTTTGGTGAATAGTAACTTTTAAGTTCTTAATCGCGATTAGAGGTAATTAGTGTAGTTTAAGGTAAAAATAATGTTTTACTAATATGAGATGAGCTTGACACATGTCCTAACCTCATTGGATGTTCCATTTCCGACCAAGACAATCCATGGGTCAACTTGGGGACCCCATGGATCCACTTTAGTTGGAAAATGACATAAATACCTTTTATTTAATGTTAAAGTAAAAAAATGACACAAACATGAAATGTTTTGCTAAAACAATTTTTACATGGGGTTATACAAGTCATATTTTTGACTATAAATAGTCATTGGAAATCTAAAAAGATTTCCGACATCATAGTATTTTTTTTATAATTTTTATACATTAAATAAATTAAATTATTTATGACATCATGATGATGCAGTGATGACCTCCTTATTTAACGATTTAAATAAAATAAAAAGATAATGTAAAATCCAAGGCTTACACTTGTAGAAAACCTATTGGATGAGTATATTCCGAACTCTTATCACCTTATCCTCGAATTATATAAGTGTGGGACCTTTATAATCCGAAAAGCATTGTTTAATAAAGTAACATTTTATTACATTCCAAAAGAGCCCCTCCTCTCCACTTATAAAAGTCCCCCACCTCTACCACCTAATTCACACTTTCAAGCCATTTGGTTCGACCACACTATGCCCAAATACTCTCCCAACTTCCCCCTATTACTCCTAGAAGACTCACTTTGGTCATAACTCTTCCCAAAGAAGCCTTTGTCTCAAATCAAAAAGAGTTACCCGATTTTGAGGTAATGTCTTCTCTAATGTTGTTTTGTTTTATTTTTCTTCTCCAACCCCCTAAAATATTTTTATTCATTTCTTTTGTAACAACACCAGTATCCTCAATATACGAGGATGTTGTAATAAGAAAGATTAGAGCTACAATTACACACACCTACATCTAATGGTTAAAGAACATACGGTTTCTGTGGATGGCGAATTTCTGCCTCACGAAACGATGATTGTTCAACACTGATATAACACCTTAAATAGTGGCCATTAAGATGTCACTATATTTATATATGATATATAATATGTTTATGTTTTACTTATTCTTCTTTATTTCTCATTTATGGCATAATTTATGATTTCCATTATGGGTAAAACGCGATAATTTCATTTTAGGAAGTGCGGACTACCGCCGCCTCAAAGTGATTTGAATCGTTAATGCCATATGTGGGATGTATAAAGGATGGAGTAAATGGTATTATACACTATATTATACTGGAATTATATTATACATTTATATCATTATGATTTCATTCCATTAAATACGAAATAGAAATTAAAGTAGCATTCATGCGTACGTACGACTTCCCGTCTCCATGAATGGTGCATTTCCTTTCTTACCTCTAAATGTTACGTAATATTATAAATGAATGTATATACTAGATATATATGATATATATGACATCTAAATCATGAATATAATTCTGGAGATAATGGATATTCTACCACATAATCAACTTGTAATTATAAGAAATTTATTGTTGACTCAAGTACCAAAGATCGACAAAACGACCGTTATTAACTTAAATAATTACATAATGTTCATAACATTGTAATAAGTGATATAAAAAGGATAATTAAATTAAAAATGGTTCTTAATAAGGTATATATTAACTCTAGTTTATTATTCAGGAGGTTAAAGAATGGTTGAGTAAAGTCAGACACGAGGTAAGGGAACTTCTTAACCCAATTTCCATTCTTTGGGTTAATCTCCTACTTTCAAATTATGTCATGATATTATTATGTCCTATTTTGTATTTTTTTACGTTATTTATGTGTACCTATTGTGAATACACATAATAGATCTATTTTATTTTAAAAATGAGATTTTTAAGGATTTCATCTCAACCTCCTTTCATTGAGGCATATTTGGTTTTATACACAACATTCTTTTATACGGTGTATAAACCCCTTTGAAATATACGTTTATTCAAAATAAATATTTTTATACAAAGTGTTTTACTAAATGACAAAAGGGAATGTTTTTTTGTCGTAGTTATGCGGCGACAAGGACTTCTTTTCCACCGTGACCATTATTTGAGTTTTCGGCTTCCTCTACAAGCCACAACATTTTTATAAATGATTTCAAAAAAAGAGAGAGATATTTCTCTGAAATATATGAAAATCCAGTGAAAATGTATACGTATTTAATGCAAGCTTAAAAATGTTTTCAGAAAACCCGACTCTTGAGTGTGGTAGACAGGAAGGGATTGGGCGTGGACCCATCATGGCCTGCAATTAGTCGAGTAGTCTCAGAATTAGTTATTTTGTTTTCAGAAGCTTGCATAATATTTTCAGAAAAACACTAGAGTATATTTGAGCAATTTTAAATGTAATTATCTTCTAAAAAAATTGCATCGGTAGGTCTCATGAGACAACTAGACGTGGAATTGGCCGAGGCACTTTCCCAATTAGATTTATGGTTTTGGCCGAGGCCTTAATCATTTTAGACGTCTTGGCCGAGGCCTTGACAAAATGTTTCAGAATGTCTGGAATTATACATTCCCTCATTATGAAAGTGGTTATTGATATTGCATGTGATTGTTCGACCAGTAGAATATCCATGTGAAGAAGTGAATGGCATAATCTCATTTTACTTTTGCCATATTATTTTGAAGTTCAAGTTTAAAAGGCTTTTGTTTTAGTTATAAATTTCCTTAAATATTTATGTTTATTGATGAAAGTTTCCACTATATTGTTATCCTTACTGAGCATCTGAGCTCACCCCTTTCAATGTTTTAATATTTTCCAGGATGTGAAGAAGTATTTTATGAATGACCTACAGGGATAGTCAGAAGAGGATATGAGTGTGGACTATGAAGACTTTGTTATTAGTTTTTCACTTTATGATGTAATGTAACATTTATGAAGGTATCTAGTGTTTCCAAGGCTACTAAACTAATCGGTCTTTCGAGACTTGATCTTCTCTGATCATGCTAATGTTACGAATTAATGCACTGAATCTGGGTAGCTGGGGTTAGGGCGTTACAAAAATCAAAGGTAACCTACTCCCCATATGCTTTAAAATATTATCACATATTGGAAGAGGTGTTTAATTCATGGGGGTAAAAAATCCCAAGGGTAAGTGTACTGACAGATAAATTTTTTTAATCAATAATTAGATCCATTTTAAAGTTGTATGTTTCATTTAATAAGTGGTGTTTGACGTATTTCGGGTCCAACTTGGAATCATGCATGAAGCTTCATAAAATGAGAAATTTTCTTGTATAAATTTATGAAAAAGGACTTTTTGAATGAAATATGGTGTTTAAATACATATTTTATGTAATTTATTTAATTATATTGATTCTACCTTATATCAAGTTTTTTTGGATATGTGTTTAGTGGAATCTATCCACTAGAAGGATCAAAACAACATATGAAATGTGTAACTAGGATAAACCATGCATGTATTTATTTCATTCTATAAAATTACTGTTAGATCTATTTTTAGAATAGTTAAATACTTTTGGTCAATAATAAGTTATTTTCCAACATGGAATGTCCCCAAAATTTATGAATACTTTAAAAAAAAATACTGAATGTAATGTAGCATTATAGGTGAGTTTTAAAAGGTTGTTTAGTGCTATCATGAATGAAATAACACATGAGTTTTTGGATGACATTGAAATCAAGTGGAATAGAAAATTGATGATACAAATGTTATCAATTTATTCTTATATTGGTATATCACAAACTTTTAAAATTTATATTATAATTGTTTTGTGTGAGGTTTGTTAAGATAACATGATTTTTTAGAGAAAGTTAAAAGATTAATATGATATTGATTTAATGAATCAAGTGAGTGAAATGGATAGATTTGAGAGTTTTAAATTAAACCATTTTTCCCAAAATAATCATAGTCTTAATAGTATTAGAGTATTTATTGACACCATAAGTTCTAAGTGGTAATTTCACTCAATATATCTATGTGAGTTAATAAATATTTTTCATAGAAAGTAATTTCATAGATTAAAAACAGAATATTTATATATTTAGATAAACTAACAAAAAATTATGATTTTTGGATGAAAACCCAAACGGTTAAAAGGGACTATTAACAAAGGGGGTTAAATATCAAGTAGCTATGGTGATTCTAACATGGAATTCAAGAATCAATTGAGATTAGAAAATCGTGAAGAATCCCAATCACATTCAATTGAAAAAGGGGGACCAAGAAGAAAGGTGACCTAATTATATTTGATTGAAAAGTTTAAATTAGATTAAGATCTCTCTACATAAATTTTAACCATAATGGGAAATTTTTTTGAAGACTTATCTAATGTAAATTTATTGGATTTTATGTTATTAGACTAGAATCAACGCTTTATATTTCATTTAAAAAGGGTTAGAGAAATTTTTTTATCCATGTTTGTTTTAAAGTTATAAGATTCGTTTTATTTTGTGGATATTGGGTAGATTTTGAATTTAAGGGGATATATTTTCAATGAAAGACCAATGGGGGGATTTCTGACCCCATAAGGTTTTGTACTGGTTTTGTTGAAAATATATAATGGTTGGTGTTATGTATTTCTTGGAAATATTTTTTAATTTGATTTATTGTGGTGTTTCTTGGATAATTATTATAGATTCATCCATTATATACTTGGATTCTATATTTTTAGAAGGGATAAAAATAAAAATGATTAGGGGTTTCTATATAGATTTTTTTTGGAAAACGACACTTGTGTATGAGTAATCACTATGAAAGCATCTGTTTTTGGAAAACAATTTATATAATAACAAAGAAAAAATCCTTAATATATCAAGTATATCACCTGAGTATACTTACTTATGAGGATGGTGGATGAGCTCAAAGGCTCTATATGAGTGAGAGCAGTATTGTTGGTGAGCATCGGTGTTGGTCAACACTAAAGCATGTGAAGGATTGAAGAGAGAACCATGTAGATAGGCATGATGACCAATTTGTATGTGGAGGTACCAAAAGGATTTTTTATAGGAGTAATCAATCATTCCTTAGATAATAAACTATACATGAGTATAATCACCATCATTATGTGGGATATTAAAAATATTGGGAGCTGTTTATTCATTGAAATCCAATACTTTGAAATAATGATATAAAATTTTCTCAAATCATATTTTACCTCCATATCTTGGATTTATGAATGTATGAGAGGGTTTTAATAACACTAGTGTTCATTCTAATACTCACTGTCATTATGAAACATGTTCTTTCTCACAGAAGGCATGCATGCATGGAATACCAATATTATTCAACATATATGTTCTAATATCATTGTAATGTTAAAATGATGAAGCTCCATAAGTTTGCAACAACAATCATAATGTATATGACTGTAAATTTTATGTATTAATGTGGATCATCATAACCTTGATTCTTTTAAATTTTATTCTCATAAGGTTGATAATTTTATGGTTTATTCTCATAAGGTTGGTGATCATAATGTTTTTATAGATGGATCATAAGGTTGAAGGCCATATGGTTCTAAAATATTTGAATTATTATTCAGTAGACTTAGTGGATTCATGAGTGAAGATATATTTTCCATGATACATAGGAAAGATTAGATGAAGTATTTTAATGGAAATATTATACTGCTTCATTTAATAAATTTATAAGACAAAAACTGGTTTGAATGTATAGGATGAAAATCATGGAGAATTTATATAGATAATTCCTTAATACTGTTTTCATGAGGTTCTAAATTATTATACAATAAACAATAGGGATACAAGATGGATAATTATAGATATTTGAAGACTAAATTTTAAGAAAGAAGAAAATATGGGAAGGTTAAATATATATGGAATGAATATGAGGATCAATGTTCATTTATACAGAGATTCTATAAGTGTTAAAATATCATGCATTAATATTTTCCAATATACAAGTATTTCCATGTAGTAATATTATATGGAAACAAAAATGGGACTTATGGAAAGTTTAATGAGTTATATTTTACTCTTAATATGATAGTGATATTGTATATGAGGTTTATACATATATAAAAATAAGGTAATATAAAATAGAGAGTAATGATCTGCACTATATAGGAATTACTACAGAATAAAAGAGTACTTTATCAAGATATTTATATAAAAAATAAAATAAGAAGTGTTCTACATTTACAAAATGGAACAATGTTAATATATAAGGAAAAAAATGAATTTTTAATCCTAAAGAAGGAAAATGATAGAGCACTACCACATTTAGAGGAAACATATCATTCTAGTTGCTAAACGTTAAAGTAAAGTATATTCTAGAACTATTCCTACAAATATGAAATAAGAGTTTTGGAATATATTTAAGATCTATCAATAAAGAGAAGATGTTAAATGTTATCTCATAGAAGGATTATGATGATGATGTTCAAGGGGATTTTCAAAACATATTTTCTATGAAGTATCTAAATTATTCAAAGAGAACCAGCTTATACTTGGTGTAACTTGCAAACAATATGTGGTATTGTTCTTTTTCATGTGTGCTAAATTTTCATTTCCCTTTAGAGTAGTGATCATTATAGTGGAGTGTGAGTGATGTTATACTAATGCGGTAGTGAGACAACTTCATCATCTAGTAATGGGAGTGACCTTAGTTAGAGTTGAAATTTAATAAAACTCAAAAGTACTGAGTTTAGCATTTATGTTGCATCAAAACACTATCGATTGCATCCTCCTTATATTTTCCTACAATGGTTAAACAAGTAAAAAACCATATGTCTTTTGTTCTTTCATTTCATTACTTTCTTCAAGAAAACAATCAAATAAGGTAGGTAAAATATAATCATATGGTAAATTGATAAAAGGAAGGTCAATAAATCATATCAATAAAAAATAACGAACAAAAGTAGTTAAACTTATAAGTAAGAGTTCAAGATCAATAAGGGAAGGGAAAGTTCATGAAAAAGTGATACAATTGGAAAAGAATCCATACCCTGATTAACCACCCATATTACGGTATGTATCACCCAATCTATCTTTAGGCCAAATAGACTGAGTATATGAAATCAACAAACAATGAATAAAAATTATTCATTGGTCTATAGAATAAAATTTATTCTAGTAATTAAACTCAATTATATTTCAACTATGATTATATAAAACACTAAGTGTGTAACCCTTTATCTCTCTTCCTCAGTGACATTAAACTGGTTTTCCTAAAGTTCAATATCAATTTCAAGAAACATATAGTGTCATCAAATAGGAAGAGTTAATGTTTTAGTGATGATAATCACATAAAAATACTCAAAATGTAATATAATCCCTTTTTAAAAAATCTCATCAAGAAAGATGCATACTAAGTACATCAACCTATATTCATGATACATCTTTCTAGGATTTCATGAAATTAACCTGTTAATACACCATGCTCATGGGATTTATAATAACAATTCTATTCCAATCAAATGGTTGATACATCAAATTCTATATATACAAAAGAGAAAAACCCTCCTCTAACTTATTCATTAATAGTATATCATTCATGATGCGCCCAATATACCCAAATTCACCATGAACATATAACATCAAGATTTATAAAAATATATCTAATTAAAAGTATCATTATATGAATTAATTATAATATTAAAGTGTAAAGATAATTACACACATTCATAGATAGTAATATCTAATGGAATGTAACATGTTAGATTCCTATTATTACGTCTGTCCTCAATATTCCATTTTAGATATCACCAAGTGAGAACTTCATGAAATGAAGTACCATCCTCTTTTACGTATATAGAACCTAATATGTTTTATTATTTTTTCCCATAAGATGATTCCATATGACCATAGAACATATAGGTTAAGAATATCATCATAGAATATCAAGGTTCCCATCATAATAGGGAACTGCTACGACCTTATCAAATTGACATATAATCTAGGATGTTATCACATTAAAGTAACATAGAATTTAAATCAATATGTGATAATGTATTTATAAATATTAAAATAATTTAATATATAAGTAATCTAATGTGTAAATTATTTGGTTTTAGGGCTCAAAATATAACACACACACTACCCTATACATTCCATGAGTATTCTTTATTATGAATTTTTAAAACAAATTTTGGAAGTTTTAAATCCCACTAATCTTATATAGTTTTATCAGTTCATATTTAGAAACATCATGATGAAAGTGTAATTTAACTAATCATTATACATTTTAAAGGAATAATTTATTCTTATAATGATATATTACACTCGAACTATAAAAAAAATAAAATTTTGTTCCTACATTTAATTTTTATTTCCACCAATAAACCATTAAACAATATCATGTACTTCCTTACACTTATTTCCACCATATACGCAACTTATTTGGTTCACAAAATCACAAATTATTATTATTGGGATATCCAGTTGGTTTTCATTCTACGGTGATTAAACAAAATGTTGTGGTACTTCTTCAGCTGCCTACATTTCATAGAGAATTGTTATATTATCCACTCTTTAAATTTATAAACCCCTCAGAGTATTACATTATGGATTACCTCCATTCCATCTCACAAGGAGTACCAAATAACAAAACCATTATCTTTACACTTCATCATATTATTATTATTTTTAATAGTATACAGTTTAGGAATTTCTTGAGTGGTAATGTCACCTCATAATTCTTCTTATGACTATTGTTCAAACCCTAAAATCCTCTATAGTGTGTCATTTGTGGTCTATTACACTATTGATGAAGTATTTTGGAGTTAAAATCATTATATATTCTAGTGAGACACAGTATTAAAACATGGACCTTTGGGACATAATGATGGAGTATCAGACTTTGTAATGAAATTATACCCACTAATCCTTTGATCTATAAAATTATAATGGGTCATCCATGGAGTAGGTAAAATATTTTAGGGGTGTGTGGCCAGCCCTTACTAGCTTTAGAATGTTTGTGTTATTTAATTTCCTTTTAATATTTGGGAACTTAATAAATAGTTTTTTAAAAGAAACAAAAGAAAACATATTGTTAATGGATTGAAAAATAAAATAAATCATTCATAAAATGAAAATGAAAATGATGCTAGAAGGATTTTTCATAAAATCCATGGTTGATCGCCGTTTTCATTTTATCATAGTTCCCCTAAAGAATGTTATTCCAATATTTTATTTCATCAATGGATATATCAGTACTTACCATCTATGTTATTCTGTAATAGGAAATTAGGGCCCTACTTTCATAGTACACTAACTTCTTTATTCCTCTAAAATATGGTACGAACTCCTTAGGTATGTAGTGGTATATTGGATCACACATAATCAAATCATCTCTCAAGGTATTCATTAAGTAGGGAAAAACCACTACACATTACCAGTCACCTAACCTCTTTTATAGACTATTCAATCATTAACCACCCATTTTATTACTTATATTGGATAACGAAGGAAGGGATTAGTGAGTTAAAAAACAATAGGAATGTAATCATAAGGAATATAAATACTGGGAAACAATCATGAACCCCCATTGCTCAAAACCTTTAATCCTTAGAGTAAGAAATAAAAATAAGAAAATAGCATGAAATATTTTTAACAAACTATTGAATTACATTATAAATTTACCTGAAACCAACCGTAATGGGTTATCATACTATGGAAATGGAGTTCAAAAATAATGGGAGGGACACTATAAGTTATATATTAAAAATAAATTATAGAATGAAAAAATTATTTAAGTTACTTATGTTGATCAAATCCCCATAGAGGGAATATTTATTCCCCAGTCCCTATTTTACTTTTGTAGAACAAACATGACTTTTGGGTGTTGGGATCATCTCTACATATGAATTACATATTCAATGAAATTAATCTACTTGGAATATGGAGAATCAAGGTACTCTTCCCTTCATCTCTAATCTATGAGAAAGTATGAAATTCAATGCCGAAAATAATCTGGAATCTTCTATTTATTTGATTAGATTTGAAGTGGACAATTTAATGCTTCCTAGATCGATTAGGTCTAGAATTTAAGTACAAATATCCTATTATGGTTCCTAGGGGATTGAATGCATCCCTAGAGGAACTAATTCTCAGTCAATAATATTTTAATTTCTTCTTGGATTTTTCTTATTTTTATCTTAAAAAATTATCATGTAAGTATATTGGGGTTCTATGAATCATTATTTGGAATGGATGCATAAATAAATTTTGATTTTATGAATATTACTATATATTTTATGATACATGATTATCATATTGATGATATTAGGTTCCATAGTTCAACTATTTTGATCACCTTTTTTGATTTAGCCTAATCATAGCATGTGATCCCTGAACTGATATAATGCTCTCGCTGATATCAACCAATCATCAGATTAAATAATATTTTTTCTATTTAATTTTAATGCCATTGTTATTATGAATTCCTATATATTGGATAATATATGAAATAATTTACATATTTTCCATGATTTTTGTTGCTTATTTGTCCATTTCATAAAATGAGAAGTCCCTGTATGAAATTTTTTATATACCCTAGAACAATAGAGCATTATGGGACCGTGGTGATATAAAAATATCATAAGGTGTGAATAGGTTCACAGTAGTGAGAGAAAAGTATCAGTTATTATATTAAATTTTTTGGTTCTGACATAGTTTGTCACAATAGGGTACATATCGGTATCCTATTCATTACATCAACCATAGTTGATGATATTCCATAATCATCTGGGGTGATATGTATCACATCCATCTACAACATGTCATCATTTTCCCCATCTATGACATGGGACATAACATAACATTGTCACTACCTACGATATCTTGTTTACTCCAACAAATGGTGAGCCATAAATTATGATTCCTTCTTATAGTCAGATATGACATGTAGATTTCTCCCTTTATAGACCCTTGATTACTATCAACCCCATGGATTGAATCATCTCTCTTGAACAAGTTCATTATTGAAAGCAAAAAATTAAAGTTCATCCATAAAAATTAAATCACAAAAGGATGAATAATAAATAAAATCCACATTTTAAGATAATTTTTCACTTATGTTCCAAAATTCCAAAATTTATAAAAATGAATGACATGCATTTGTTTTATGACATAAATGGGGGTTTTAATTAAATTTTATTATTATAAATGTGTTAATTTTTTCCCACAATCACCCATCCACACTTGAAATATTACACTCCTAGGAATGAATCATTGAATTCATGTAAAATTATGTTATTCAATCAGAATGAGTAAAAATATCTTTTAAACTCTCATAATACTAACCATTATATTTATTTTTATATGATCACGACTTCCAAAAAATTTATCCATTTCCATCAAAGATGTTCCATCCTTCAACTTACACAAATGAAAACTTACACATTCCATGATGGATATATTTACATTATCATACAAATTTTGATTTCAAATAGTTTTTCTTATTCTCATTATCATTATTTCATCACCAAAGTTGGGTTGATATTATTATTTCTCCGCAAAAAATTGAGGTTCTATGTTAGTCTTATGATCTTTGCAAGAAAGTTTTACGGGATAATGTGGTAGGTTAGTTGTGAAATAATGGAAGAAAATGGAAGTTTAACTATTTAATAAAAATTCATGATTTATTGGTGTGTCACTCAATGATAGTACCTTACTTATTCCTCATACAAATAACTCTTTGATAACCACATTCCCATTTTATCATTGTGGTTACTGAAAATAATAATAATAATGAATGATACATTATATTTTAATTTTTTTCTATATTTATATAATTGTTTCTATTTATTTTCATAAATAAATAGAGGGAATATTGAATTATAATACATGTTGTGCACTCTCTTTACATATAAAATAAGTAACACCTCCAAATCTTTACACAGGGAAATAATCCTCAATTGAATCACATGAAATGAATATCCTCCACACCTTTTTTTCAAATATAAAAATAAAAAATTCTTTAATAGTTGGGTAAGTGAGTTCTTGTATTGTGAATACCAATAAAGTTATACATGGATTATAGAGATATTGAGTAATGTTAATATATAAGGGTTAGCTTCGAAGAAGTGATATTATAAAGGGCTTACAATTTAATTACTCAATAATATTGACACATAATGAAAATTTTCAAAACATATTTGAAATAAAATAATAATAATTTATAGTTATCATAACATGAATAAAGTTATATCAAAATATATGGAAATTTAATAAAATGTTGAAGGTTTAGAAAACTCTATGGAATGTAAGTGTAACATCTCATGTTTTGGACCTAGTTGAATGTTTCAAGAGAATTTGAACATGTAATTTGATAGGCAAGAAAAATAATAAACTAAGAATTGGCATGTAATTTAGAGATTTGGAAGACATAATAGTAATTTTTTGACATGTTTTAAGGATATAGAGGTGTGATAAGAGTTTTGATGGGTTTTGGGGGAACCAAACACTAAAAACTCTATTTTGGGGGGAATAGATAGAGGGATACAATTGGAGAAAATATAGTACTAACCAAAATTATGATACCTATTTTTTGAAGGGATGTGTTTTGTTAAAACCATGTGCCCCATTAGGGAAACCATAATGATTGGTGTAAGGGATTGGAGTGTGTCAAATAGTTTTTTAAACTATTCAGTCGAGGCTGAATGGCTATGCAGAATGTGTATAGAAAATTACAGAGGTGTGGCCGCACAGGTTGTGAAAAATTTTCTAAACCATACACCTTGCCTGTTTGGGTAGTTCCACATAACTCATAGCACCTAACATGTAATTGCCTATGTTTTTTGGAATGAGATAAAATACAAATTAACTTGAACTTTTGAAATTTATTTGATGAGTTGTTTTTGTAACCAAACTTTGGAATAGAATCCTACAAGTTGGAACACACTAAAGTGTTGTTTTTAGACATTGGAAAAGGACTAGAGGTTTCTTGGGAATCTCTTCGAGTTTTGAGATAATTGAGGATTAGAAATAAAAGTTTTTATGGTATTTATAGGGTGCATGGTTGATATGAAACAATGTGGCTCTCAACAAATAACCATGTGGTTGTAGAAAAGTAGAAGAAAACCCATATATAGGGTATACATGGTTTAACCGAACTGTGCACTTTTCTCACACGGGTAGTGCCATTTTGGGAAGTAACTAAGAACTATTTATCACATGGTTGGTGCGTGGTTAGGTTAATCATGTGTAAAAGACAATGCGAGGTGGTTTCTTATGCAGAGGGTGCCACATGGTTGGCACACGATTTGAAAAATCCATGCATCCAAACTATGCGACTTGGTTTTTAGTGTGAAATTATTGTTTTTTCCTTAATGAAGTTTATTTATTTCTTCATATTATTTGATTCTCCTCCACACATGTGAGATCCTTCCCTGTATTCCATTGTCTTCTCCTCCAAGACTAAGCTATGTTTCATGAGATCTCCTCCACCGATTGTGCGAATCAAGAACCATCAGTCTCTATGGATCCACATCGGTAAGCTCACGAATCCCTCTGAATAATTCTTCATTTAATATATTCTCAGTTTCTCTATTTCAGTGGGAGATAATTTTCCCTATTTTTTAGTGAAAATGTTCATTCATATTAATTTTTTCCAAACAAGACCAAATTAGAGTTTGATTTTGAACTAGTAGATCATCCACATTATTTCATAGGTGGTCTATGAATTATTCCTCAGTTTTCCATCATTTAATGAATAGTGTCATCTTTTTCATATCAACCCCTGCCTCATGTTTCATTATAGTTGGTTCCTTCGTAATAAATTGGTCAATGAACCATGATACACTCCCTAATATTGTTTTTTAGTAGTTTAAAATTTCCATCATTGATTTTGAACACCCTATGTGTGTGCCGATGTGAAGTGACCATTATAATTAAATAAATAAATGCTTGGAATTCCATCCATGAATTCGAATTAGATTAATAAATGTGTTTTTACCTTGTATTCATTTTCTTAATGGTTTAAGTCACCTATTAGGTTCAATTTTGAACCTTATATTTAAATATCCATGTTTTGTAGTTCTTCTAAAATGCATCTTTTAATTGGATTTTGTTATGAATCTTGTATATGATGCCTAATTGTTTAAATGAGTTTTTTGATTACCAATGTCATGTTTTTATAATAAGACCCCAAGAATGAGGTGCACTATCTTCAAAATTAAAAAGTGATGATTTATAGTTGATAATTTTATTGGATTAATGCATTGATGTGATGGTTTGGAAATGGAATGTTTTGTACATGGAATTTATTAATGTTATAAAATGTGTTTAACTTCATTGATAAGTGGTTATTTTGAAAAAATAACCTCTTAGGTTCTTTACATACCTTGTACATGTGATTACCCAAGTAGTTAATTTCCCAGTGGACATTGGTACCTCTTAAGTACCTATTGAGCACTTTTTAAAATTATTTTCAATGTTTTTTAATTAAATGTAATGTCTTGATTATATTGAATCGCATGGTTTATGATGGATTTCATGCCCTTTTTATAAAATGGAAGTGAATAATGTGTTATGACCACAGATCTAGCTATAATTAAATAAGAATGACTTATATGAATTGTTATAATTGTGATTCAATTGATTATAATGGGTTTTTGAAATTCAAAGAATGAGTGATATTTTCTCATGTATTGTATTATAAATATGATGATTCTTTTATATAGGCTTGATAAATAAGTTTCCTGAGCGGTTTTTCATTATTCAATATATTATAAATTATACTCCATGATATAGGATATCTACAATGGTAAGGGGTTTGGACCATGGAAGATAATCACACTCCATTACATCTGTTATATATTATGGAATCTCACACCAATGATACTATATAAGAGGTGGGATTTACGTGCCATGTTCCATGATTAGAGTGTTATAATGGCATCTCACTCGCCATCCTGAGTATTGTAGCTTGGCATCTCTCGCCCTATTTAGAGGTTGAGAATGTACCCTATTTCTTGATCTTATAGGCTCTCTTATACTATTTAGGGATGTAGGGGTTATGCCATAGTCCATCCAATTGATAGTATTCTAGGTATATGGAAATCTGGCATCTGCATGCACTTGCTTCAAATAGGTGAATGAAATGTATAATTTTTATATGTATATATTATTACTATATACTTATGGTTACTAATAAGATCTTATTATGGATATGATTTAAAGTAGGTATAGCCGCCAGGTGTCCCTTAAAAACATGGGAACGTTATTTATTTATTTATTTAGTCCTTCTTGTTTAACTTTTTTCTTATACCTTCCACTGTGTTGAATTATATTTCATGGAGTAGTTTTAGTTGTAGACACTCTGGGTGGGAACATAATGGTATTATTATCTCACACCTTAATCAGGCCACCATTACACTAGGGTACCTGAGTATACCTTATACTTCCTTGACTTTTCTTGATTGCTTGTGCTATTTAGCTTGTTCATAGGAGTTAGGATCAGTAGATCGAGTGGGATCCCAAGATGCTCATGGAGTTCTCCATTAGGGATTTTATATTATTTATTTTATTTGTTCATGTAATGTACTGTATACATTACAACTTTTTATTTTTATAGTAGTTGTGTATCATCATATGAACATGCATGTATCTATTGTATATTGGAATTTTCTATCTTTTTGTTATTCAATTGGTTATTAACCTTCTACTTCTCTTTTAATTAATTTATTACTTCTTCTATATTTTCATCCATTTAGATTACGATATTATACTATTATACTATAATCATGAGGGGTTTTCCTCCCCACTATCACCTCATTATATCCTCACTTCTAGTCCACATCCTTTGACACACGAGGAGGTGCACTTGAGGCCTTGTGACCCACTGGTCCAGGTACCGATTTAGTGGTAAGTCGGTCTAGGATTTTACAAAGTGGTATCGGAGATGGTCTTTATATTATCATAATATTTTGGGTTTGTAAAATGGAGACTAGGAATGGGTCGGTGATTGGTAAATAGTCATGTCAGGGACTGATGACCCCATACAAGGAAAAAAGTCTATGTGGTCGAGGTTGGGATTGATGTGCATACTGTTTGTTATTATAGTTTATATGATTTCACCTTGAGTGACTTTTTTACTTTCTTCTTCTTATTAATTTATTGTATTTATTTTATTTTATCCATGGATTGGTTTAAAAAGGATGAAGCATAACATGCATCATATTAGAAACATAGAAATGCACATGTAATTCATATTCCATGCCATGCAGTTGCAATTATATCTTGCATGCTGATTCTGATTCTGTGCCTTGAGTACATGCCATGCCTTGTATTTATTAACATGCATGTGTCTATACTATAAATGGGTGATTTATTTATTATGTTAGACTATTTACATGATTAGGTGAATATATGACATTCTTCCTTCTTATTTGGAATATTTATCTATGGTTATTGCTTGTGATAATATGCAATCCTAGTTTTGATGTTTAATAATAAATGGTTTCATAGGCTAAATAGATGGTTTGTGAGTAAATGTGATCCCATTTTTAGTTGTAATGTGTATATATACCTTATAATTTGAAAAAGGTAACCCGTATAGTCAAAAAATCTTTGACCAATGTAAATAATTAAAGGTTTCTGTTTAAATGTAAATGCTGCTAAAATTTAATTATTAAAGTGAATTGGTTGTAATTAATGGGTTAAAAATTCTAACCTTTAAATGGTATTGGTGATCTATTAATTTGTAGATGGCCGCACATATAACTAAACCATTATATATGATCATTGTATATATATTTTTAAACAGTTGAGAATATAGGAGTTGGTTAATTTTAACATAATGTGGTATTATTATCCATTTTAAATGTACAACTATACCCAAGTAGGTTAAATGGTGAATGTTTCTTATGAAAAACCCCTTTATTATTTTTCGAAACTTTAATACATTAACAATTTCTATTGGGTTTTATTTCTATGAGACAATGGTAGTTTAAATTGGACCCTCACAGGTCACTTTATCTGTTATAACTTAAAAAGGAAGTTCGATATGACTTTCATATTTTTCCTTTTTCCATTAATTGAAAAATTTACAAAGTTTTTTATTTAATAAATTGTTGTTTAATGTTTTCAGTTAAATATTATAATTATTTAATTGGTTACATGTGAACAAATATAATGACATGAAAATGGAACCTTAGGTGGTGTTATTTGTTTAAAACCCTCATGTAAAAGTAGTTTAAAATTATCATTGAGATGCCTTGAAATGGAAGTGTGAGAATTTTCCATAGGCCTATTTTCCTTTTATCAGTAGCTTAATAGATGTGTTATTGAGTGTTTTGGATTTCTGTTTGGGATGAAATAGTCATAGGGTCAATGATTTTTCTTTTTTAAGGGGATAACCCATGGTAGGTAGCACCCTTAGATATTAAAATCCTTTCAGAACTCCGTGACTTCTAACATTTGGTACTGTTTGGGTGTTATTCTCCCTAGTAGGACATTTTTCTTATAAATGACACACATGTTCAGAGGGTGGTCCTTTTGTTTCATGGAATTTGTTTTGGGTGTGAGTGTCATGTAATGATTAGTTTAGTAGGTTCGACATGCCTCGAGCATGATTGAGCACTTTGTATGTCATTTGACTCTTTCTTCTTCCTTGGTTATAGATGACTTCGTACGTCCCCATCCATGTTTGTGGTCATATGCGACAATAAAACCCTAGGTTAACTCACTTATAGGTTCTGTATAATACTTTAATTCATAGGGTGGATTTCCTATGAATAGTTTCTAAAATGATCAATATTCTCATGAAACCACAGGGTTGTATGCATTCATGTATGTGGTAATAATTGAGTTGTTAAATGATATAAAAAATAGTTGATATTGATAGAATCATTGATCCTTGTAATGTTGAGTACGTTCTCAGGTTATCTCCATTGTAGGGTGATTTGTGTGTTAAAGAAATTAGTTCATCCCAAAGCTCTAGATGAATTCCAAAGAGGATCGAGTGTTTTGACTTTTCAGTAACATTGGTTTTCGATTTATATGTATTCTTTAATGTGTATGATTGTGAAGTTGAGGTGTGTCACACATGCATTAATGTTGATTTGGATCAATAATTATTGTGAGTAGCTAGTCTATATATTTTCTTTCGACATCTAGAACAATCCTAAGGTAGGGATCATCGGATCAGTTCTATTTGTAATGTTCCCTTCCAAATAGAAAGAGAATGTACAAAGAGGACCATGGGGAAATTGATGTTTTTAGTAAAATTCCATTCAGTCTTGAAATATTTAAATCATGTCGTAGCTTTCTAAAAAACATGAGTTTGATGTGGTTGGATTTGTATTCAACCCTTGAGAGACACTGTTGGTCTTGGATGGACTATGGTGGTAAGCATGAGAAATCACGGGATGCCTCAGGTGATAAAGGCATCATGGTTCAGTTTATGATGTGTTGAAAGTTGAAGGAAATACCCTTTAAAGAAGTCGATCGAGAGTTGTTTGACTGTTCTTATTTTGGTTATCTTGGTTGGTTGAAATCTGTTCAAATCCTCTAAGTATACTCTTCTTTAAGAGACAAGCATGACCCCTATCTTGATATCATCTTTGATGCACTAAGAGAGTGTTTTCCTTTTGCCAAGCTAATGATTTAAATGTTTTTAGTTTTGATACTTAATCTCTTTTGGAGTTAAACACTGGAAATTTGGTTCTTATCGATGCTCGGTTAGTCTTGAGTGGACCTGAGTTCCTATGTAGGAATGCCTTAGATGGACTCTTAGACATCATCCATTCACCTTCGACTTTACTATCAATCAGATGCCTCTATGGGATAAATCAATGATCTAATGTAGACATATTGGAATTGTTCCAAAATATCTCTTGTGGTATTGGAGTGTAGGATACCCTAGGGTAGTTCCCTAGAATCCCATTTAATGAATCTGAGGTTATCCCATAATTGTTTTTGGGCACGGAGTTGATGTGAAAAGGGTAACAGTTTTTATTGGACTAGGTTAGGGTTGGCCCCTATTCATGCTAAGGCATGACAGTTTTAATGGACTAGAGATTATTTTATTATAGAGAATCATTGGAATCAGAGTATCATATTCAGTGAAAATGATTCTTTAAAAGAATAATTCTTTGGGGAAGGCATTGTAGTTCAGTTGAATTACACTAGCCGTATAACCTGGGAGTCATGAGAAAAATTAGTCAGAGGTTGATCAGCTGATTTTTCTTCTCGTTCAATGAATATGGTTAGGGAATAACAGTTTTAAACCATATCATTGGGTGGTGATGAGCGTGGTTTATATTGTTTTGGTATTTTCATGAAAAGATGGCTTGACCTTTCTACCCAAGTTTAGTGGGGAATCGACTTTTTCACCATTACAAAATCATTCCAGGAGCATCATTAAAACACTTATCAAGATTATTTGTAAGGAAATTATAATGGTGTAGGTACTATGTTTTATAATTGACCCCTTTTAAAGTAAATAATTTGGCGGGGAGCACCTTTGGCCAGATTTGTAATGAGAAAATGATGTGATAGTATCTCAAGTTAAGCAAGCTCAGGTATGCTATGTTTTGATGTTCCCTTAAAAAAGTGAGTGTTGGATCAATTTTTGATTGAATAAGCATTGTATTCTTAAAAATTGATTTTAGGTGTGTTGGGAATTTGGAAATGAAATGTGACCACTTTATCAAGACTTCACAACCCTTGCTGTCAAGGTGATGTTTTTATTGTTCCCGAAGGTTTCTTGGGGATAAGAAGTTCTATGGTGGGGAGGTTGTAACTACAATGAACTAGAAACATATCAATGAGAATTCTATTATTATTTTTATTTCATATATTATAGATCACATAATATTACTTATAGAACACAATAAAAGCTTTATAAATGAATAATTAATGAAATAAGTGGTATTTATTGAAGTCAAGAAACTTATACTGATGAAAAAGTAATTTGACAGTAGGAATAGAAATATGAACCTTTTGAATAATAAATGAAAAAAATGAATAGTAACCTCACCCATCAATGTAAAAATAATGTTTAATCATCTTATAAATGATGGAATGATATAATTATATCATAGTATAAGTAAGTTAATTTTTTCAAAATTAATATTTAAGTTTTGGTATTTTTGTAAGTCATAAATATTTAAATGCAATGTTATAATTATTAAAATTATTAAAATATAATTTATTTTCATAAAATTTATTCATAAATTAACATTTTTTATCTTATAATTTTTTTAAAATTTTATGAGACCTTAGTTGTTTTTGAAAGTGTTATAAAATCAGTTATAGATTTATAATATGTATTTTCAAATAATTGATGGGATCAATTAAAAATTAAATTCATCGTATTAGGTAAATTATTTTAAAAAAGTAGAGTTAATTTTGTAATTCTAAATATTGATAAATTTTTAGGTTAAATTTTTGGGTTTTTTCTAAATACAGGAATTTTCAGTGAATAGTAAAATAGGGTAATTTACAGTATAAATACTTTATAAGTTAAATACACTATTCCATGAATAATCACTGATATATGCCCCATAATATCAAAATACAATTAATTATTTTAATATATTAAATTATATTGTCAATATATTCATAGTCTTGACCAAACATAATAATCAAATGAAAAAATTATTCCAAAATCACACATGTCCTTCACTATAAATACCACCTCTCACCACCACTTCTCCTCAAACATCTAAGACTTGAATCTAGTCCAAATTCTACCGAAATACCCTTCCAATGTATCTCCATACTTATATATGGTTTTTTACAATAAAATACCAAACCAAGGTGTCTTTAGGATCTTATCAAAGAGAAGAATTCAAGAAGTAAATCCTCTTTCTTTTTCGTTTAATTTCCTTCTAATTTCCTTTTACATTTCTTATACTCACCTCACCTCCTTTATCCAAATGATAATTATAACTCTAGTATCATCTATATACTATAATTATATCATCTTAATGGAATATATTTCATAAAACTTCTTTCTTTCTCTCTTTTATTTTAAAAATGAAATAATTGCCCGCAAGGTGCCAATTTACAACCTTTGTGGATGACAGATTTTCATTATTTAATTACACCTTTAGGGCTAGTAATGAAACCATTTTTATGGTAAAAAAGGAAACTAATATATGTATTAAAAACTATTTAATTTTATATAACATGAATATATACATATTATTTATTCATATGAAAGAACTAGTTCGTGATGATCAAAAAAACGCTAAGATAATTTTAATGAGTATCACTAATGTTTTATCTAATGACTCATCCTCAAACCATATAAAAAAATTAATTATAGAACCTTTTAATATTTTTTATTTTTATTAATATCTTATAAATTAAATTCTCGATTATTATACCAATTCTACATGAACTTCCATACTCATATAATGGTATATTGATCGTGAAAACCAATGAAACGAACGCCCCCAAGCGATAAAATTATATCTTATAACTCATCAAAAAGTCCATAAATGAACTTAATAAAATTATAATAAATCAAATAAATGTATAAAAGGTTATCAATAAATTAATTATTGGATTTAATTTTATTATTTGGGATATTAAGGTCATGCTCAGAACACATTCAAACATAAAGTAAGGGATTCCACCAAAACATTCATTTTTTTCTTCGGGTTATACTTTCACTATATTAACCCTAATGTAGTGATTATTTATTTTTATTTAATCCTTATATATTCAACATACATGTTACAAAATCATATATCTACATCATTTAATTATTCATTTAGGTGATAATAATTGTTTTAAAGGGTTCCCTTCTCATTTATTCTCGATATGCAAGGCTGATTAATTGGAATTTCTTGATTTATTACCCATTTTCAAGTGACATCCATAATCTGTTTTAAGAAACAATTATTTTTTTAAAATCTCTATTTTTTTCCTGAAGAATTATTATTTTTCAATTCTTGTTTTATACAATCACAACAAATAGAAATGATTTTTCCAAAAGAAGTATTCTTTGCAATGTAAATAGGGTATTTCTGTCAATAATTTCTCAATAATTTTATTTGAGTATTTTAATCTATTTCTACACATATAATGAATTTTATTCTTTATTGAGGTTTATCTATTATATATTTCATCCACCGTATTTTATTAAATGTCCTATGAATAGTTTTACTGTGGATTTTTTATCTTGATACCATTCACCATACTTCTTAGAATAGTTATGGAATATGATTAAAAATTGAGGAAAGTATTTAAATTTAATTTGTATATGTTTTTTATGTTAATTAATATTCATATGGGGAATTAATTTTACATATTAAGTGATTATTGGGCCCATTATAGCCTCTTGATACATCAATTGGTCCCATGAGGCAAACTAGAATGGGGTTTTACCAATTATTTATAATGTCTTGGTCGTATCTTGGACAATATGTTTATTATGTCCAACATTATGCATTACCTCATTATGATACTAGTAATTGATATTACAATTGATTATTCAAATAGTCGAATATCCATGGTTATTATTTATTATGTAATTATTTTATCATCTTTTATTACTGCCTTATTATTCTAAAGTTTCTATTTTAATGGGATATGTACTTTTAGTTATTCCCTAAACATTATTATTTATGATTATTCTATTTTACTTACCCTTACTGAGCACATGATATCGCCCCTTTATTACGTTTTATTTTTCCTCAGGATGTGAAGATGAATATCATGAATTACTTGTAAGGATAATCTAGGAGTTTTGAATTTTTCCAAGGGAATTTATATATCGTATTTCCTTTCAATGTTATTACGTAAAACATATGTTTGTATATGATTATAAAAAACTAATAAACTATTCAGAACTTCGGAATGCAACTTCCTTGATTATTATGACAATGTAATGAAGTAAGGAATTGGATTTGGGAAATTGGGGTCGGGGTCCCTATAGTTAGTATCGAAGGAAGTTTATTAGAAACCTTAGATACCAGATTTAGAAAACACATATTAGGGAAAATAACCCTATGATAGTATTTGAGAATAATAATAGAATAACATACTAGAATTTTTGTAAGTTAGAGATTATATGGATCTTCCTAAAAATACATCACTCTCTGGATAATACATGTGTGTGTAGTTATGGAATAGATGTACCTCATTGTAAAAAATCCAACATGGTGTCCCAGGTCCTACTTTAGGTAACTTGGTACATGAAAAAGACCTTACTGCACACCTGGTTTGACACTCCTAGGAGAAATTCATAGGATAAGTCACATTTTTGTTACAAACCATTATGAAGGATTTAGAAGTAAATAAGTCCCCAAATAAACAATGTTTATGATTATGATATTCTCTATGCATAAAATTTCAATTTATGTTTAGTGTTTTTCTAGTTTGAGATTATACATTTGGATTCATAGCCTAATCTATTTTATGAAATTATTTATAAAATATGCCTAGTGGAAGGAATGGAAATTGTATCAACACATGTATCCCATGGAGGGAATTCCCTCCTATTCAAGACAATGATATTGGTATTGGAGTTGTGACTGGTGCTGAGTAACTTAAAACTATAATAGGACAAGTAACTCAGATTATGAACTACAACCTTACCCGTATGGAGCATCCTGATCCATGACATCGAGGAGCAATGTTTTAAGGCTTTATTCAAGAATATCCTTCATAATTAAATGAGACTAAAAACCAATTTGTTGTGGAGTAGGGGATAAGATACTTAGAAAATATATTTCTTACATTGGAAAGTAACTAAAGGGATAAGGTTTTCATGGAAGTATGTCATCTATCAAGAGTTATGGATCAATAGTGGTCATTAATTCAAAACAAAAATAAGGAGGAAGAAATTTAAAATATAGAGTGGAGGGATTTTATTGAATTTTTCCTATTAAAATATTTTCCTCACAAACAACAGGTAGATATATAGAGTCAATTCTTGAGCATTGGACATAAAGAAGATGAAAACATTTCAAATTATAAAGACAAATTTAAAACATTATAAAGTTATTCCAAAGACTACATATGTAATCCAAGGAGAAAGATTGATCGATTTATTTACAGTTTAAAACCATTATTCTTAAGGGAATTAGTCATCCAAAATTTTTCATCATATGAAGATATAGTTTCATGTGTTATCAAGACACAAAAAGAATTCTCTAAATCATATGAATTCAAAGTAAATTTAGAGAAGAAGAGGGATAATGAACACTTTGAAAAAGGAAATAATGAAATGTGGAAGAAGGGAAGATTAAATTTTCCATCTTGTGATAATTGTGGGATGAAACACCCCAGTAATTACCTAAAGGGTACATGTGTTTTTACTTGTGTGAAAAAAGGTCACTAAGCCCGTGATTGCAATAGAAAATATACCAATGTTAAATGCAAAAATTTAAAAGATATGGGACATTATGCAAATTATTTTCTTAAGAATCATGTAAACATTACCCAAATAAGACCAATGGAGAAATTCCAAGCTTATGAAGTCACAACTGTCGTGGTTAAAGTTCCTAATGATTTGGTGGCAGGTACTTTAGTCATTTCCTCAAACTTAGTCAATGCTTTATTTGATTCTAGATCATCACATTCTTTTATATATTCCTTGTTTTCCACAAAAATTATACATCTCCATTTTGATTTAATAAATGAGTTGTTACTTAATACTCTTAAGATAAGTATTATTAAAACAATCATGTGTTGGTCATTAGCCTTTATGATACATAAATGTTATCTCATTGTAGACCACTTCATCATACCTATAATTGACTTTCACATAATTATTAGTGTAGATGGGATTTTAAATTATGACGTAAAATATATTTCATGAAGAATAAAGATACATATTTTAAGGAGAATTTATAATCCTTTATCTTTAGGGAAGAAACTTCACCAACTAACTCCTATACAGACCCACCCCATTAGCTCTACTGAATGAAATCCTTAGGGAGGATGAGAAAATGTCATATATATATAAGGAAACAAATCTTCAAATTGAATATGTACCTATTGTGAAAGAATATATTGATGTATCTCCAAAGGATTTACGTAGAAATATTTCAGATGGTGAAATTTATTTCTCAATTGATTTAATTCCTAGTGCAAGTCCTATATCAATGACTCCTTATAGTGTGACCACTGTAGAATGAGTAGATTCAATGAAAAAACTATAGGAATTGAGTGATAAAAGATTTATTCTCCCTAGTGTTTCTCTATGGGGATCCTATAATATTGTTTAGACAAGAAAGATGGATCCATGAGGTTGTTCATTGAATATTGAGAAATCAATTCTATTACAATAAAGAACAAGTATCCCTTACCAACATTGACGATTTATTTGATAAACATCACAGAGATCAATAAATTTCTATGATTGAACTTCGATATGGATATCATATATTTCTTTTGGGGAAGTAAAATATTCAAATATAGTATTTAAAACTAGGTAATAACATTATTAGTTTATATTAATTCCATTTGGATTGAATAATATACCCTCTATTTTCATGTTTCTAATAAATAGTGTTTTCAAGGAATATCTTAAAAAATTTATTACTGTATTTATTGATAATATATCAATATACTCTAAAACCTATGAATACCATAAGAATCACTTATGAATTGTTCTAAAGACTCTAAGAATAAATCAATTATATGGGATGTTTACCATGTGTGAATTTTAGATTAAATAAGTTTCTTTTATTGCCCATAATGTCTCTAAGGATGGAATATCAGTTGATCCTACGAAGATAAAGGATATTCAGGAATATCATACACCAATGAACATAACTGAGGTACTTAGTTATATTTGTTTAGGTAGTTACTATTATCACTTCTTTTAGAAATTTACCAGATTAGATAACATTTTAACCCATATTACCCATAAATGGATTATGTTTGTATGAAAAAAATAATGTGAAGAATTTTTTCAAAAATTTAATACGAGACTTGTCAATGCTCCGATATTGACTCTACCATCATGAATGATGGATTTGTGATTTAGAGTTATGTGTCAAAGAAAGTAATCATATGTTTCCTTATGTAGAATTATAGAGTTATTTCACATGCATCATAGAAGTTAAACATTCGTGAATAGAACTATTCCCCACATGATATTGAGTTGACAGCTCTAATCTTTTCTCTGAAGATATAGAGACACTATCTCTTTGGAGAATGATATGAGATATTTAAAGATCACAAGGACTTGAAATATATCTTCTCATAGAAATAACTCCATATGAGGAAAAAATGATCGATTGAATTATTCATGGATTATGATTATACAGTACACTAAAACCCTTAGAAGGAGAATAATGTATAAGATTCATGGGGCATGAAATATCATGGAGTTTTGAAGAAAATGAGGAATTATAAGGATCCTTTGTACATGGATATAGAAAATATGGATATGGGAATTATCAAGGAGGGTTAAACATAATTACTTTTTCAATTGGTTTCCCAAATATCTTTAATGTAAAGGAATAAAAGTTCTCCGTCATTTTATGAGAATCTTGAAAATAAAATTAATGCTGTGAATGATGGTAAGTTGGTAGACTACGTGTGTGAGGATGGAATTATGAAATTTGGGAGGACATTTTTTGTTCCCTTTATAACCAAGATGAAAAGTGAGTTTCTAGATGATGACTATAGTTCAAATTATTATTTACACCTTTGTAGCACTAATATGTTTATAGATTGGAAAGAACATTTATGGTGGGATAATATGAAGTGGAAAATTTCTTAATATGTATAAAGATATTTAGTCAGTCAACAAGTGAAGTCTGATTGTTTACATCCTAGAGGAGTAATGAAACCTCTACCATTTATTAAATGTAATTGTGATTACATCACTATGTATTTATTCACTAGATTACCAAAACCCCAATAAAGAGTGATGCAATATGGGCTATTGTTGATAAACTTACTGAATCTTCACATTTCCTCACTATAAGGGAGGATTTACCATTGGAGATCCATGAAAGAATCAATAATAATGAAGATATAAGACTTTATGGATCTTCTATCTCTGTTTTTTATCATGGTATATAATATATATAGAAATTCTGGAAAAGTATCATGAAATATTTGGATAGTGAGATTCATTTGGGCACTTCTTATCACCATCAACCTGAAACCTAGTTAGAAAGAATGATCCAAACATTAGAAGAAATGTTGAGATAAAGCTCACATGACTTTAAAGGTATGTGAGATCATTAATTACATTTGGTGGAGTTTTCCTACAATAATAGTTTCTCTTCTAGTATTCAAATGGAACCATATGAAGTATTGAATGGAAAAGGATGTCATACACCAACGTGATGGTGTGAAGTTTGTGAAAGGAAGCTTGTGGCCCCAGAGCTTGTTGACAAAATAACATAAAAGGTAGATACTATTCAAACCAATATCAAAGTAGGTTAAAGTAGAAAAAAGTTTTATACTGGTAATTTAAGGAAGGATTTGTAATTTCACGTGGGAGATCATGTTCTCTTGAATTTATCTCTATGAAAGGGTGTAATAATATTTGGGAAGAAAGAGAAAATGAGCCCAAGATACGATGGATATTTTGAAATTCTAAAGAGAATTGTATTTATGGATTATCTTAGGGAAATTATTCCAAGTGTTTTTAATGTACACAATGTGTTACACATCTCTTTATTTTGAAAGTGCATGCTAGACCCAACACATGTACTCACTTCTGAAGGAATATATTTGGAACCGAATTTATCTTTTTGTGAAGAGACTATCCATATTATGGACACTAAAGTATAGGTGTTGAGGAATCAAACAACTCAGATGGTAAAGTTACTTTAGAAAAATCATAAAATTGATGAGGTGATGTGGGATCTGGAGGAACTTATAATGAATACCTACCCTAATCATTTTATATGGTGACATTCCAGAAATTATGACGATGAAATTTTTATAGGAGAGGATAATGTAACAACCTTGAATTATATCAATGAGATTTCCCTTATTATTTTTATTTCATATAATATATATCACATAAAATAAATTCTATAATACAATAAAAACTGTATAAATGAATAATGAATTAAATAAGAGGTATTTCAGAATGTTAAGGAACATATATCGATGAAATAGTAACTAAAATTAAAATTAGTAATAAGACACTTTGGAATTGAAAATCTTCTAAATGAATAGTAACTTTACCCATGAATGTATAAATAAAATTTTGGTATCTTAAAATGAATACATGATATAATTATCTAATAGTATAAGTAAATGAATATTTTAAATATTATTATTTCAATTTGGTATCTTTGTGAGTCATAAATAATTAATTAGAATTTAATAATTAATAAAATGATTTAAAAGAAAATTTATTTTTGTAAAATTTATTCATAAATTATCATTTTTATCTTATGATTTTAGGATAATTTTATGAGACATTATTTAGTTTTTCAAAGTGTTATAAAATCAGTTATAGATATAAAATCGGCATTTTTCAAGTAAAAGATAGTTTTAATTAAAAATTTAAATCCTCATATTTAGAAAATTATTTTCATAAAATTGAGTTCATTTTTGAATTATACATGTCAAAAAATGGTTATGGTGAATTTCTTATATTTTTCTAAAGTACTTGAAATTTTGGTGAATAGTAAAATACATTAATTTATGATATAAATACATTATAAATTAAATAAACTATTCCTTCAGTTATCATGGATGTAAGAATCATAATATCAAAATAAAATTAATTATTTTAATATAATTTAGGATAATTCTCAAATTATTCATATTCTAGAGTGAAAATAATAAAAAAAATGAGTAAAATATTAAAAAATCACCCATCTCCTCCACAATAAATTCCACCCATCACCGCCACTTATAATCACACCTTTAAGCCTTTAAGATAGTCATAATTCTACATAAATCCCATTCCCAACTCTCTCCCACATTTCTAGGAGGTTCTAGTCACAAAAGAAGACCAAACCAAGGTGCCTTAAGGAGGTTCTCAAAGAGGAGGATTCAAGAGGTAAATCCCATTTCCTTTTCTATTAATTTCCTTTTTCATTTCATATCCTCTACTCAATTACAATATCCAAATGAGAATGATAACTCCATTATATTCTATATTCTATAATTATATCATGTTAATGGAATATCCTTCATCATAATCTTTTATTTCTCTCTCTCTTATTTATTTTAAAAATGAAATCATCGTTAGTGAGGTGCCGATTTACATCATTCGTTGACAATGAATTTTTGTTCATTAATTAATCATTCAAGTATGGTAATGAAACGATTTTATTATTATATAATATATTATATTTATTATAACCCATTTAATTTTCTATAACCAGTATATTCACATAACATTAATTCAGATTACAAAAACATGTCCGTGATGATCAAAAAACCATCAAAATAATCTAAATGACTATCACTATTGTTTTATCTAATGAGTCATCCTCATACCACATAACCAAATTAATAATATATCTATTCAATAATATATATTTTCATTAATTTTATATAAATTAAATTCTGTATAATTATACATATTCCCCATGAACTTCTATACACATATACAAGTATATCGATCATAAATATCAGGGATATAAATGCCCTCAAGCGCTAAAATTATTTCTTATAACTAAAAAAAGGCCATAAATGAACTTAATAAAATTATAATAAATCTAATAAATATATAAAAGGTTAATAATTAATTAATTTGTTTTATTTGATTATCAAGGACATTAATCTCAAGGGAAGAACATATTCGGACATAAGGTAAGGGATTCTTCCCAAACTTTCATTTTTCATTAGGGTTATTATTTAACTATATTTACAAAAATTTTATGATTTTCTATTTTTATGTAATAATTTTATATTATAAATATATATATATGTTGAAAATCATATATCTACATTATTTCATCATTCTTTGATGCTAAAATAAATGTTCTATAAGGTTCCATTCTCATTTCTTCACGATATGGAAGTCCGATTAAAGGGAAAATCTCAATTTTTTACCTATTTTCATATAAAATTCAAAATATATTTTAAGACACAATTATTTTTATAAAATAAATAATTTAATCCTGAAAAACTATAACCATTCATTTCTTGTTGTATACAAAAAATTATAATAAATACAAATGATTCTTCTAATAGAACACTTCATTGCCAAGTAAAAAGGGTATTTCTCTCATGAATTACATGATGATTTTATTAAAGTATTTTAATATATTTCAACACCTATATTAAAATATATTCTTTATTTGGGTGTAAATATTATGTTTTTTATCCACCATATTTTATTAAATGTTTTATGATCATTTTGAATATGGGTGTGCTATCTTGATATAATTCACCATACTACTCAAAATGGTTAGTGATTATGATTTATGATTGGGGAAAGTTATTTATATTTCAATTATATTTGTTGTTTATAATTATCAAAATTTATATGAGAAATTAATTATACTTAGTATGTGATTTTTGGTGCCCACTTTATCCCCTCGATGCTTTGGTAGGTCTCATCAGACAAACGAGCCTGAGTTTTTACCCATTATTTATGGCGTATTGGCCGTGGCCATGATGGTTTGTTTATGATGCTCGAAATTATTAATTCCATCATTATGGTAATAGGAATTGATATTCCATGTTATTATTAGACTATTAGAATATCTATGGTAATGTTTTATTATGTAATTATTTAATCATCTTTTATTCCAGACATATTATACTGAAGATTATGTTTTAATGGAATGTGAACTTTTAGTTATTCACCATGAAATATAATTTATTATTCCTCTATATTAATTACCCTTAATAAGAACTTTATATCCCCCCTTTAATATGTTTTATTTTACCCCATGATATGAAGATGAATATCATGAATGATTCGTAGGTATAACATCGGAGTTATGAATGTTTTCAATGGAATTTATATATTTTATTTCATTTAAAAGTTGTAATGTAAAACCTATATTTGTATCTGGTTTTACAAATATACTAAACTATTCAGTCTTTTGGGAAAAAATTCCTTGTTTATTATTCCAATGTAATGAATTAAGGTTCCGGATCTGGGAAACTGGCGTCGGGGTCTCTATAGTAACGACATTTGTTTTTGGATTTGGGGACAATCCTACGGAATTTGAAATTTTGGAGTTTAGTTGAAGGACCATTTTTAAAAATTATCATCACACTAGAATCCTATGATTTGGAACACTTAAAAGTGTTTTTTAGACTTAGGTAAAGTGTTTAGTGTTTTACCAGGTGTCTTATCAGGTTTCAGGAGCACTGGGGTTCAGAAATCAATGTTTGGAGGGTCTGTATAGGGCGCATGGTTTGTCTGAATCCATGTGGCCCCTTAGCAGCAAACCATGTGGCTACATCAAATGACATGAAACGACCCAAAAAGGCTGCACATAGTTTACCCAAATTTTTGGCCTTTATCAAACAGGTAGTACCATTTTGGGCAGCACCTAAGCACTATTCATCACACAGTTTGGGTAACAATGTGGCGCAAACTATGTCGGGTGGTTTCTTTAGTAGTAGCGCTTAACGTTTGGCACATGGTTTTTCCAAAACATGTGGTCAAACCATGTGAATTGTTTTTTTGGATTAAAATTACCATTTTTATATTAATAATGTTTATTTTTTTCTTCCTATTTTTTTATTATCCTCAACCAGTGTGAGATGCTCCTCGGTATAGCTTTAGATTCTCCTCTAATCCTAAGCTAGGATTCAAGAGATCAACACCACCAGTTGTCCAAATCATGTACCGTCAGTATCTATGGATCCACATTGGTAAGATCTCAATTAATTTTGAATATTAGTTCATTTATTATCTTATTAGTTGTTCTATTTTGATGCAATCTCATTTTACTTATTTTTAGGGTAATTGTGAGTTTCTTAAATTTATTCAAAACAAGACCAAATCAATATTTTATATTGGATGAGTAGATCATTGATAGTATAAGGTAGGTGTTATATGAATTTTTTTCAAGTTTCTTATATTTTAAGAATAGTTTCATTATTCCACACACTAAAACATTCTGTGCATTACCTTATAATTGGTCTCTTCATATCAAATTGATCAACACACCAATCTACACTCCCTATTATCTTCGTTTAGTAGTTTGAGTTTTCTAACCTCAATCAATAACACCCATTTGGTGTGCCGATGTAAATTTCCCTTTGTAGTTAAATTAATAGAGGTAAAAAATTGCATTCTAAGAGTTCATCATAGATTACTATATTGGATTTCCCCATGTAGGCAGTTGCTTAATTATTTTAGGCACATGAAAGATGCCATATTAAACCTTATATGTAAATTTCCTTGTTTGGTAGTTCTTCAAAATGAATATTTCAAGTTGATTGAGTTAGAACTCTTGAATATGAATCATAATTTTTCAAAATATTTGTTCGATAAAAAATGTCATGTTTTTATAATTAAACTCCTCGTTTGAGGTGTGTTGTCTTTAGAATTACATCGTGAGGATTTAAAGTTTATAATGTACTTGGATTAATTATTTGATGTCATGGTATGTAAATAGAATGTTTTGTATATCACATCTATTGAAGTTATAAAATGAATTTCCCTCATTTTATAAATGTTTATTTTGAACCAAGCACATCCTAAGTGATTTCCTTTCCTTGTACATGTGAATACCCAGGTAGGTAATTTCTTATTTGACCCTGGTACCTCCTAAGTACCTCTTTCACCTTTTTAAATTGAATTTCGATGTTTTGTTAGATTAGTTGAATGTCGTGATTAAATTGAATTGAATGATGCATGATGGATTGAATTCCTTGTTTTTATAAAAAGGAATTTTAATTCGGCTGTATGACCATGCCTCTTACTATAATTAAATAATAAAGTTTTATAGAAATTGTTATAATTATGATTCCCTTGATTCTAATGGGATTTTAAATGAAAATAATGACATGCATTTCCTCATGGATTGTATTATAAATATGATTATTCCTTTATATAGGATTGATAAATAAGTTTCATGAGAGGTTTTTCCTCATTCCATATATTATAAATGACACGCCTTGATATTGTCTATGTACGATGGTAAGGGGTGTTAAGCATGGTGGATTGTCACACTCCCTTACATCGGGTGCTGAGAATCACATCTCACACTAGAGATACTATATGGGTGATGAGATTTATGTTCCACATTACGTGATTAAATTGTTATGGTAGCTCGATCTGTATCTTGAGTGTTGTAGCCTGAAATATCTAACTCTATAGGGATATAGGTCATGTACCTTATTTATTGAGCTTGGAGGCTCGTTTAGACTGGGAATGGATGTGTGAGTTACGCCTTGGTCCAGTAAACAACTAGTATTTCAGGTATATGTCAATTAGGCATCCAGACACAATTGGTTCATATAGATGTACACAACATATATTTGTATTATGTATATAGTATTACTATATACATATGGTTACTAACTATATATTATTCCGGCTATGTGCGAAGTTGTTATAGTCGCCCAATTTCCCTTAAGAACCTGGGTCGATTGTAGTTTATTTATTCATATCTACTTTTAAACCTTTTTATTATACCCATACACTATTTTACATTATATTTCATGGACTAGAGTACGTTGTAGACACCTAGGGTGGGAACCTACTAAAATTATTATCTCACACCCCCTTGGGAGGCCATTACACTTGGGTACCTGAGTATAACATATGGTTGAAGGACTATGGTTGACTGCTTACGTTGTTTAGATTATACCTGGGATTTAAGAGAACATAACAGAGCTAGAGCTCAGGATTCTCATAGATATAACCCTTGGGGATTTTCTTTAATTTATTTTCTCCATTCATGTACCATACTGTATCAAATCTTGATGAATGTTTGTGGTTGCTGTTGTGTATCACCATTTAGACATGTATGAATATATCATATATTGGAGTTGGCCATATTTTTTTATCTAGTTGATTATTATTATTATTCCCCTTTTCTTTTTATTCATTTATTACCGATTCTAATTTTTTCATTCATTTAGTTTTTGATATTCCTCTGTGCTACTCTAATAATGAGGGTATAGTCTCCTAGCTATCACCTCCTTAAAACCTCACTACTAGTTGTCAAACCCTAGCATATAGGGAGGTGCACTTGAGGTCCTGTGACCCACTATTCCACCTACCGATTTATTGGTAGGTCAATATAAAACATTACAACACATTTAGTGCATAGTTATCCCAAACCGTGTGGGGTGTGGCTTTGGGGTAGGGTGAGCTACACGATTGGTGCATGGTTAGCTAAACTCTGCAACCTAACAATGAATCTCATCAAAGTAAAAAAATAATGATATTTTTTCTCTAACCCATGAATTTTTTCACCCATTTCCCTCATTCATTATCTCAGGAGGCCACCCACAATTTCACCTCTCATCCTCTTCTTCCTTTTGGTGGACCTACCTTGTTTGAACTCCAAATCATATGTCGTTGGAATCATTGTAAGTGTGTCATCATGTATATGAGTCCAATTAATTCTGTTTTATTTCATTTATCATATCGTATTTTATAATATCTCTATGTGATCTAATTCTACATATTTTAGGGTGTTTTCAAAATATTGACATTTCTATTGAACTATATTGAATCAACTATAAAAATCGATGATTAAAATATCTTACGAATGTGGTAGGTGGCCTATATTATTTTACCTCAATGTTGTATCATTAATAAAATATTTTCATTATTCAAAATGCTATAATTTCAATGTGTTTCCCCTTAAATAAATTTTTTTAATTAAATTATTAGACTAATATTTTTTTGTTATAGTGACTATTAATAAGGTCATAGGTATTGAACTGAAACCAAACCTCCCATTTAGGGAGAGTTTACTTAAATAACCATAATTATTAACATTTCCTTATGAATAAAATTTACCTGGGGTGAATTGAGTTTCCTCACACTAGTATAATGGATTATTATAATTCAATTAGTGGACTATGGAAATGAGTCCCACTAAGACACATCAAAACCATTAATTGAATTTATAAATATAATGGAATAGTTTAATTAGATTCTATGAAATTGTAAAATGATATTAAATGAATAGATACCTGATTAATGAAATCATGTTATGGAATGTTGGCTACACTTGGACCTTTTTATTATTTAACAATTGTATGTATTTCCTATTTGGACTTATTTGATTGTGGAATGTATGACCTAGTGGAATATTTTTAAATAATGGATGTAATGTATTAATTAATGTCCACTTCACCTTGTGTGATACTATGTCCCTATTAAGAAATTACTACGCTAAGGGCTCATACAGATAGTGGGAATACCATTTATTAGATTATTATAGAGGGACCTCGGTTAGGGTTTTGAGATATAACACTTCACACCCTCTTGGTCAAAGATGTTGGGAATGGTGATTCATGTTACTTGGGTTGTTGTGATTGCGTGAATGGCCCGAAGGCCTTCATTTTTATTGATTTTTGATAACCCCCTTTTCAAAGGATTAGGGGGAACCCTTACAAGGCCCGTAGGCTCCGAGATTACAAGGCCTATAGGATTAGCCGAATACATGACCTGAAGGTCTTAGGGAATTCAACCAGACTATCTACAAGGAACTTCCCCTCCCCATCATCTGCATCCTGATAGTAGCTCTCCACCATTGCATAACCATCTGGCTAGTCTTCCCATGCAAGCACAAGCTGGTACTCCCTTAATTATGAAGTTGAGAATAACCATTTTTTTATTTGTTATGACACTCAAAATGGTTTCCTACACTATTTATGATACAAAAAATAGTGCCCTAAATTTATTATGATACTAAATCATGGAACATGGTTTTTTTTTGAGATTTAGGGTCTTTAACTCCCTTATTAGAGACTATGAATCCCATAATTATTCATGGATGCTTCAGTTATACCTCGAGTCCTCACTAGTATTACATTTATATATGTGTGTGTTAATATATATCCAAACATATATGGTACTTATATATACATGCATAATTATATAAATATATATTTATATGTATATATATATCAAGTATACTTTTACTCAGAGACATAACAACTTACGATGAAGTTGGAATGTTGGGCCAGGTGTCCTTGAGGAACCTGAACCTAACAAGATTACATTTATTATTTATTGAAATGATTTATTTTTTATATACCTAGAAACCCTTTTTTATATTCACATACTTGATTTCATTAGATGTTGTTGGTGCTAGAATACTAAGTTTATCTCACACCTTATTTGGGCTACCATTTTCTACTCAGATTGTCCTCTTATTGAATGTTAGGACTCTGGACTATGATTTATATTGTTTCTATTTATGGACCAATACTGGGAATTTGAGATTGGGAGTAGTGGATGGGAATGTACTTGGGTTTCATTCTAGAGTTGTGTATTTTATTTATTTATTACTCATATTTATTCTTGTCCTATTGTATATGTATCTTCTACCGTAATATTGTTTTCTTGTACATTATATTATGTTCATTCATGGTTCATTATTCATTGATTTTTTGTTATTAATTACTATAATTTTCACTGCTTCACTTTTATAATTCTTCCATTTTTGATTTATTTATTATATAAAAATGTGTTACTCTAATAATGAGGGTATAGTCTCCCCACCATATCATCTCTCAACCCTCACAACTAGTCAGAATCTTCTACTATATAGGGAGGCATGCTTGAGGCCATGTGACTAACCAGATCAGGATACCTTTTTGGTGGTTCATAGAATAGATGTTACAATGTGGTATTGGAGCCTTATTTAACTTTGTATTACTATTTTTGGATGGTATATTGGAGACTAGGAATGTGTCAACACTTGGAAAATAGCTGATGTTTGGGTCTGAGCAACCCACACATGAAGAAATGATCAAGTTCCAATGGATTGGAAAGTTTATTCTATTGCTATTATAGTTCATTATTATTACACCTAGGTTGATTTTCATACGTCCACAGGTTATTAATTCATTGATTTATGATATTTACCTTATAAACCAGTACAATAATAATTTAGGTGAGTGCATGCATCCTTATAGGAACATATAGATTCACACAACATGCATTTACCTAGAAATGTTGATTGAAATGCTTGACTGCAAGATTATGTTCCATGTTTACCTATATATATGTAAAATTGATTATTTTTCTTGCTTTCTAGTACAACATGATTATGCAATTTATAGGCATGTTTATCTATTTAATATGATTTTATGATTATTTTCTTACTCATTTCTATACTATGCTTCAATGGCCAATTGTATATGTGATTGCATTCTTGCACAATGATACAAGACTTCATATAATTATGACATACATATAATTGGTTATTAATGTGTCGACATCAAACTAATTGTTGTTTTCCAATATAGATTGATGTTGGCACCTTAATCCACCAATTTTGACATGTTTAAGCTATGTACCACTAGTTTCATGGGATGAAATATTTAAGGTTGTGGTTAAATGGGTGAAAATAACAATTTAAAAATTACACTGGCCTTTATAAATTGGTAAGGGTAGCCCATATAATCAAACCATTATGTATTAACTTTTAATATTCTAACTTTTAAGGTAAGAACCTGGTTTTAGTTTACTTATAAAGGCTAGAACCTTTATAACATGGGAATGTTTTTTCATCTAACCGAATCATGAGTCTCATATATATATATATGATGAATTAAAATTATTATAGAATTTGGTTGCCTTTATAACAGTTAGTACCTCCATAAATTGGTCATTATGAACCATATAATTACATTCTTAAAAAAAGTACTAGACCCAAGTAGGTCAGTTGGAGATTGAATCTTATGTACTAAACCCATTAATGGGTTTTTAAAAATCTTGTATGAAATAGTGGGACCCTTATAGGTCACCTTATTCCTTTTAGTATTTTTCATTTAACCCTATGGGGGTATGTTTAGGCTACTAGAATGGTTATTTAACATATCTATAACCGCATATATGGTGTTCTATATAAACATATGGTGGCATCTTACTTGACAAGTCACATTAATTAAGAAAATAACTTTTATTTACTTTTGAGATTTACTATTATGTGGCATCTGTTAATTAAAATTCCAATTACAAACTAAAGGGAGTTTTCTTTTATACCTTGTAATTCATATTTTTTAATTGAGCATGTTGTGAAAAATCTTGAACTAAATTAATTTTTAATAAGGGAGTCATATAATAGTTTGTTTATTTTTCTCTACGGAATTGTCTAAATAATGATATTAGTATAGTTTTCTTCTATTTATACTACTTTATATCCTTTTTATATGAACTCACATAATTGTGGTAATATATGCGAATTGTTTAATTACTTAAAAATAAAATTTTAATGATATTTAACCATGAACCCTCATATACGGGTTAGATTCAGTTACCATGAGAGATTCTTTAATGAGGAAATAAACATTTTCCATGGGTCTAAGTTGTCTTATTCTCATTGTTACATGAACATAGAGGATATATGGTATATCCCAGTGACATTAGATGTGATTCTAGTTTGAAAATTTGGCACCTTGTATCAATGAGGGGTTAGCTCGTTGATGTATAACCCATGGTGATGACGAACTAGTAGACTTTTGAGATGATATTGTAAGAATAATAAGTGATCTCTATTTGATCTAGTTGAGTTGGGTAGGACTCTTAGATAATAAAATTACACCCCCCGAGTGTGTGGGTTGTTATTTGGTAAGTTAAACCTTAAGGGTGTATTCCCATATACAAATATCCGATGTCAGTCAGTTATTTATCCTTTATGTTAAAATTTTAAACTTACTGTGAGTGTTAAACTATTAATATGATTAGTAATAATCAGTCCCTAGTAGCCCAATATTTGTAAGGTGATGTTGCTACATATTAGATGATAGATTATAACCCTTATAAGTTGACTCTTCTTTTACTATTTTAGTTTAACCTCTCATGAAAGTGTTTTTATAGGCACATTTGATGTCATGTAACTGATTCAAAAGAGTGGGTTATGGTGCTCGTGTTAGAGAACTTATGGTTTGGTGGGAGATGTAGAGTACCTTGGTTTTGACTTAACCATAGTAGGCCAAGGATATTTAGTTTAATTAAGGGAAAATTTTGAGAAAGGATGGCACATGGTTTACATTTTCCTTAAAGGTAATGAACTTTCTCTTATGATGTTTCTGATTCCAATACATGGTGATTGTATGGGTTTGTAAATGTGGCATGGTGATGCCTTTTATTTTGGAAAAGAAAACTGAGTTAATTTTTTATGAAACTGTCCTCAATTGGTAGAAATATTTGTGTTCCGATCCCAATTGACCTATGTGTGTGTTGCATACAATTTAGTTTTTGAAAATGATGCACTGATGAAGTATATTTTTTGATAAATAATGAGACATGTGAGATGTATAATTTTATTGGGAATTTTAAGGGAAATATTTGTGTATTAAAATATTGATGTTCTATGAAGCATGATTAGTTGGGTCGGGTTAATAGATGACTTCTAGAGCATGAGTTGGGTCTTGAACCGAGTGCGGGGAGATGGCTTACCCATAAGTTGACCTTGAAACTCATGGTTGGGAGACATGGTGTCAGGGGATGATAAAGAACACTATGGTCTATTTTTATGGAATCATGGAATGGGAGGAATGATACACACCTATCTATACAATCTCAGTGTACTCCAAGTTTGAAAGATATCATGCACCTTATATTGACATCATCATGAGTATTCTGAAAGGGAATCGGCTATATAGAGACATTCCAAGATAGATTTTATGTTATAACAGAGGGAATCCATAAGAGTCATAGTAGAGGAGATATTTTAAGATAATACATATGGTGTGTATTGCTCCATTATCCATTGAGGGATGATGACCCTCGTTATGATTCAAATTCAACATTCTCCATGGGAACTTTTATTATAAAAAATTAAGGAATCTTGGATTGTAAATGAATTAATGATCTTGAGTATGAAAGTTTTAAGCCATTCCATTTGTTCTTTATAGGAGTGAATGTCGAACGAGTTGTGGTTAATCAGGTTCTCTTTTCATTAGAATGATGGCAAAGATGCTACTACGGTGGGGAGTGCGACATCAGTTGCTAGTTGGAGGCCCTTTTCTGACTAGGTCCATGAAATCGGGATACTAATCATTAGAATATCATTTTTGAACTTTTATGATGCTAAATAAATGAAAACAATGAAAAAATATTTTTCTCAGTCGATTCTAGGTACGATGTCAAATACAAACTCAAATGAAATCCCGATATGGGACATGAACCCAGAGAAACTTATAATGATCCATTGATGTAGGATTGGGATAATATTGTGAAGGTATCATGGGATGATGATGGATTTTGATTATGATATGGATCATTCAGGATACATAATTGGAAGTTGGGTATGGACATTAATGGGCTTGCCAAAAACAATTTTAATACACCATGGTATAAAGTCTTTTGAATTTAGTATTAAATGATGCGTCGACAGTTGAAGTTGATAATTCTAAGAAGAAGTTGGAGGAATGATATTTAATTTGACTTCTTCTAGAATATTTATGTGGATAGAAGGGAACTATGATTATAATTATTTTTTGGATGATACATGTATATTTTAAGATCATACAAGGGTTTTAAGGAAAATTTGGCACGACCAGGTCATGTTCTGTCTATTGGGATGTAGACAATCTTGTAAATTGATAAAATATATAGTGATTTGGTCACTTCATTGGTTATATAGTCTTGTTTATTTGATTTATTAATGATTTTAGTTTTGAATATGTGTTGTGGCTTATGTATTTGTGGCTTATGTACCACGTGTTTCAAGTAGCCCACGTAGGTGTGTTGGGCGTGGGAAATGAATCATGGCCATTTGATTAGGAATTCATGAACCAAGTAAGTTTTGTGATGTTTTCATTATTCTTAAATGATTCTCAAGGTTGATAATCCTTATGGTGTGGAGGTTTTAATGTCCCATGTTTTTTATTGGGTTAAATGGTCCAAGAGAATTTTAACTTTTCATTTGATAGATGGGTAAAACAATAAACTAAGCCACAAAACATAATTTTGAGTGTTATAAAACATAAAATTAATTTTTTTAGACATTGTATAAGGAATGATAGGTTTAACGGGTGTTTTTAAGTGTTTTTTGGAAATCATTCCGTGAAAATCCCATTTTGGGAGGAATGGACAAAAGCGCTCGGTTAGTACAAACCATGTGTCTCAAACTGTACTGCCTATTTTTAAAGGGATATAGATTTTTCAAACCATAAAATCCCTATGGGAAATAATGTATCCTTATTTAAGGTTCTGGATGGGGTCACATGGGTTTTCAAAGCATACAGTTGATGTTTCCAGGTTGTATAAAATGTCAGTAGAAAATCCAAGAGTTGGGTGCATAGGCTACACATGGTTTGTTAAGCTATGCACCTAGCCCACATGGCTAGTACCACTTATCCAGTATAAATAGAAGGTTGGATCATGGTTATCCCAAACTATTCATCTAAATCATGTGGGGTGTGTCATATGGGATGTGTGAGCTTCACGATAGGTACACAGTTATCCAAACCGTGCAGCCTAACCAAGTACCTCATTAAAATTGGAAAAATGAAGATTTTCCCTCTATCCCTTTAAGGGTTTGTACCCCATTTTCCTCCTTCATTCACATTGGATGCATCCTCCCTATTGAACCTTCCTTCTATACTACATTTTAGTGTACATTGCTTATTTTTCTCTAAATTAAACACTACTGGGTGTATTGGAATCATATTAGTAAGTCTATGTGCCCTTTTAATTATTTTCTTCATTTAACTGTCAAATTAAGTTTCTATATCCATGAGATCTAATTCACCAAATTTTCAAAAATTTTATAAATCTTTATATTTTCCAAAACCATCTCGAATCAAGTCTTGGTAATAGAAGAGTGAAACGTCCAAAGTATTAGGTAGGTTGCCTATATGATTTCCCTCAAAGTGACATCGTTAATAAAATACGATACATTCTGGACGTTCCATGTTTCTCCAGTTAAATCATAAAATTGATTTAATTAAATTTATATAACTTTGTTTTTTCTCATGACTATTGGAATGGTTGAAGGTCTTTACCTCAAACCAAAGCACCCATTTAGGGTGGCTTCACTTAAACAACTATAATGAGTAACATTTTATTAAGATAGATACATCCCTTGGGTGATTTGAGCTTCCCCCCAATAAAATAATTCCTTAAAGTAATTAAATGAGTGGTCCCATTCAAGGAGTCCCACTTGTACCCATCCAAATTATTAATTGAATTTGTAATTATAATGTAATAGTTTAGTTAGATCAGATGAAATGGTTAAATGAGATTAAATGAATGGATACTTGATTAACGAAATCATGTTATGGTAAGTTGGCCACACTTTTCCTGTTATATTATTTACCAATTGTATGTCTTTAATATTTGTTATTATTTGATTATGAAATGTATGACCACCTGGAATGCTTTTAAATAATGATTGAAATATATTAATTATGGTCCATTGGGCCTCGAGAAATGATGGGTTCTTCCTTACAGAACGCCTAGGAAATGGGATCCTTGGGTAATAGAGAATACATTGTATTAGATTATTATAGAGGGGCCTCAGTTAGGATTTTGGGACATGAATCTTGAAACCCACTTGGTTGATTACATTGGACATGGAAATTCACATAACTTATGTTACTAGGCATGGAATTCTATGCCCTCCTGATTAGGATATTGATAATTACCATTTTCATTATTAGTTATGACACTTAAAATAGTTTCATACTTTATTTATAATGCTAAGTAATATTTCCTATATTAATTATGATACTCGACCATGTCACCTTTTTTATTACTTGAGATCTACGGGCATAGTGACCCTTATTAGAGTCCATAAATCTCATAATTAAACAAGGATTCTTAAGTTATGCCTTATTTCTGGACTAGTATTACATATCTATATATATGTCCAAAAATGACAATATGTATATGATACATACTTATAAATATATATATATATATATATGTGTGTGTGTGTGTGTGTGTGTATGTATATATCCGGTTGAATTTTACTCTGAGACATTCCATATTAGTCTGCAGTCTGTTTGGTCGACCAGGTGCTATTGAGGAACCTGATCATGGCTAGGTTACATTTATTATTTATTAAACTTCTATATTTTTTAATATAACTACACACTACATCATTTATGTTCATATTCTGGATTTCACTATACACCTTTGGTGGTGGCCTATTGAGTTTATCTCACACCCTATTTGGGCCCCTTTTTCATACCTGAACTGACCTCCTCTTTTAGGTTAGGACTTTGAACTATCCTTTGTAATGTTTCACTTTATATACAAGTAATGGACATGGGATCTTGAGAGTATCGAATGATCATGTTATCATGATGAATTCTGGAGTTTGGTATTTTATTTATTTATCCGTCTTCTTCATTATTTTCTATTTTTATATATATCATCTGCTATATTGGTGTCTTCTTGAACAATGTATTATGGTAATGCGTTGATCACTATTCACTGAATATTGATTTTCAATAAACTTTTTTTATACTTCCTTTTATTTATATTGTTTTCATCATTGATATATTTATTATATGCAATTGTGATAGTCTGATCAAGAGGGTATAGTCTCTCTTCCATATCAGAGCTCATCCCCCACTGCTTGTTGGTAACCTATGGTGTATGGGGAGGAACACTTGAGTTTCAGTGACTAGCTATATAGGGTCACCTTTTCAGTGGCTCTCAGGCCATGAAATTTTAGCATGATTTAAAATTATATAGTTTTTTGGGAATGAGAATAAATATTTAGTAAAATTACATAAATGATAAAAAATATAAATTAAGAAATTAAGAATCAAATCAGAAATTTTCTAAGGTAATGATTTAAAATTCAAAATGGTTTATCACAACTCAATAAATGAATCAATCCAAATTATGAATTTAATTAAGTTTAATATATTTTTTCAAATATAATATATTTATAAAATTCAAAAAATTTAAAAAACATTAAAAAATATTGAATATTTTAGTAATCTTATATCTCTTTGCAACACTTATATATCAACACCTTTTTTATAGTTAAAAATTATTTTGAATGTTTGCACATATAAAATGGAAGTAAATAAATCAATGAGAAAGAGTGACAGAAATTGGTTATTATATAAGGGATGTATAGTAGAATCTTATATAAAATTTTGTTTTTATAACCTACTAGAAAAGAAAAAAATAATAATGAATTTATTAAAATAAAAAATATGAAAATAAAAGAGAAAAGGAAAACAAAAACTTAAGCTAACCTGCCAATGTGTGTTATGTATTTACTTTCCATAGCTACACAATAGTAGTAGTCACTGCAAATTTAAAAAAGGATGTAGTTTATCTGATTTGAACAACTCAATCCTTTTTTCCCAATGATATTCAAACCACACAAGATATTGAGGTCCTATTATAGAAAATATATTTCATCCACCCCTTTTCAGGTGATTAATAGGTTTGATATTGGGGGTGGTAGTAAGTATAGGTCATTTTCTTTTCAGATTGAGTAGTATTTAGGGTCCACTGGTTTCTTTTTTCAAAAAATTAGAGAGGTTTCATTTCATTTCAATTAGAAATAAGTTAAAATTTTTATTCCATCACGGTAAAAACTCCCACTTCAAAATCATTTGGAAACCAAACAAATTACTTCATCCTCTCTTGATACAAAGAATTTATTTCTCAGCCACTCCTTTAAAAACATCTAAAGAATGCTTCATTGGTACTGAATATAAATAATCAATATAGGTATAATTAATAGAGAGTTTAGTTATAATAAATTTAGACCAAAGAGTGTATAATAAATAATTATATCCCTATATGATTAAATATTTATCTATTTCTCCTTGTGAAGTACGTCTTGGAATGTTCTTTTAGGAGAATTATGTAGTGGGTAGTCTTCCTTTAGCTCTTTCCTCATCTCTTTATCTTGAACAAAAAAAATATTATTTTACAGAATTAAACTTTATAATATTGGGAACTATATTTTATTTAGGTTTATATTGAACACCATATTCTAATTTATTATTTATTCTATATTATTATTTTTCATTTTCTTTCAACTTATTCACAATCAGATGAATACTGATTATGGATAAAGCATGAACTATTTCTTCTTAATGTTAATTTTTTGTACCCGTAAAATATACCTAAATTTATTATTATAGTGTCCCTTGTATCCAAAATATTTACAAAACCCATTATAATAACGCTTAAACATGTTATCTTCCATTTTAATTAGTTGTATTAAATTGACTTAAAAAATCATAAATGAAATAAATGAAAAACGCAATGTGAAAAACTATATGAAATGTTTAATTCCTAAAAAATGTTTACCAAAGTGTTTCTAGGAATTATATATTCCTCTATAATTTAAATTTATAAAAATGTTAACGTTGAAACAAAATGGCTAACCTCTGGGGCCACTAAGAATGAACCTTTCATCATATAAATATTCTATTTTCACTTTATTAGTGTTTTATTTAACATAATTTATGGAAATTAAGGATGTGTATTGAATTATAATAAATAAAATATATATTAAATATAAATTTAAATTATGTTGGGATGAATATTTGGGTAGTACTTGGTTGATTACCAATGAAATTTCATTAGAGTTCCCTAAAAAATGTTATGATAAACCTATCTATCCTCAGGGGATTAACTATTTTTTTGAAAACCACTATAATTTCCTTGAAGGAAATTAATGATTTACTTTCATTGTACACTAGAAATTTTAGTCCTGGGGTATTTTTTCTACATTATTGAGGTTTGTATTGGTATATTAGATCTCAATTAAGAACATATTATCTTAATGTATACATCAAGCAGGGGAGAACTAATTCATAGTTCAACTCACCTATATTCTTTTACCAACTATTCACTATACAACCACATAATATATAATTAATGTGGGACAATAATAGAAGGTTTCATTGAGTTTCAATAGTATATATATGAATCATAGTGAAGCGTAATGGTGGGAAACTATCACCAACCCCTAGAACTTAATTCCATGAATCCTCAGAGTTAAAAATAAGAATAATATACTAATTGAATGTATTATTAAAAAATTTAGAAATGACACTAGATAAAAAAGATGTGCTACAATACTGGGTTTTAAATACATATAAATAAAGTTAAAAAAATATTGGATAGAAACAATAAGTCATGGAATGAAAATAATTTATAAAATGAAAACAAAATTACTAAGGTACTTCTTTAGATTAATCCCCCTGATGGTAACTTATATCCCCAACCCTTATTTTCTTTATATAGAACACACATCGCATTATGATTCCTTGGTCATATACAAGTGGAAATTTCATATTTATTACAATTTCTCAACATTACATATATATCTTTGATAAATTCTTTCCTTTATATCTATGGTATGGTAATTTAATGAAATTAATGCCCACGATTCATACTACTCATTCCCTTTACTTGATCATCTTTTATTTAGACTAGTTATTTCTACCTTTCTTGATTTATTTCGGTATATAGATATTAATATCCCATTTTACTCCCCATATGATTATAATCCCACCATGAGAAACCTCTACAACATCCATATTCATGGATTTTCCCTAAGGTTTTTGAAATTGTAATGTTAAAACATTACCATGAAAGTATATTAAGTTACATAAATCAATATTTTGTATGGATGAATGATGAGTTGTAATGTTTAGGATGAGTTCTATATATTTTATAATACCTGAGTATCATATCAAAAATACAAGGATATATTGTTCTAAAGGCCTAATCACCTCTTACAATATTACCCAATCACAACATATGATCCCTGAACTGATATACTACTCTAGTTGACAATAACCAATCATAAAATACAATATGTATTTTATTTAATTTCAGGCCATAGTTTTCATGTATTATTTTTAATTTTATACCATGGGAATTTTTTTTCAAATTTTCTTTGATCATCAATGATAATGTGTTTATTTCATAAAATAAAGAATCCTTGCATGGAAGAATTGAACCCCACAAAAATAGCGTACTATGGACCTGTGGAAATAAAATGATATGATAAGGTGTGATGGGGTGGAAAACAATGTAAAATAGATAACAGATCCAATTTTTGATTCCTTGGTACCGATATGGAATTTTTATAAGTAGTGACAAGTCAGTACACAATTCATTCCTTTATTCGTGGTCACTCATATGCCTCAATCATCCTGGATGATATTTATCATAATTAAAAACCCATAAAAATCATATTAATCTATTATTATATAGGTAGAGACATAAATGATTCACAACATCGAGTATCTTAGTTCTTATAGTAAATAGGAATACTTCAATATACGATTCCTTCATTTTGTTAGATATTACATGAATAATTTGTCCTATACTATCACTAGATTCCAATCAATCCCATGGTTTATCACATCTCACATCAATCCATTCACTATAATAAAACATAGAATAAAAGTTCAACCATCATAATTAACTCATAAAATAGTGAATTTCTAATAAAATACTCATTTTTGAATGTTTTTAAATTTTTTATAAAATAAAAAATTTAGGAAAATGAATGATATTCCCATCTTTTATAAAATAAATGGGTTTATATACAGTGAATTTCAATATAAAAATTATATTCATTTTTTCATCAATAATGATAATGGTTCATCAATTTTTAAATAATGTATGGATATTACCCATAAGTGAATAAATAGTGGTGGAATGTATTTGAATGTACACATCTCCTACAATGTTTGGATCTATATATCCCAATAATTTATTTTATTTTTGAAGAAATGAGATAATAACATGATCCCTTTGATATACAATTGTGTCTACTTCACATATTCAAAATTAAATTTCCTTGAATTAAACATTTTTATACAAAATAATCCCACAACATTAGTAATGTTAGGATTAATACAATCCATTACATACATTAAACATATTTCTGTATATGCATATAAAACTATTTCTATTTATATAGCTTGATCATCAGTTCTAATTTACATCCCTTTAGACACCATCAAGAGACTAGCCATTGGGTTTGAGAATTGTTTTATATTTTTACATCTCGAACCTTTTAAAAAACACCTAGATATTGTCAAACTAAGAAAACATGAAGGTTTAAATATTTCAGTCTCTACCAATCCTTCTAAAAAAATCCTTTTTTCTTCATAATAAATTTCATCTAAAAAATTCTAGAAATCTCTTACTTAATCTCAACTATTAAATTCATCTAAAGACATACCACGATAATATCATCTAGATATTAGAAAAGTGTGATAAAATCTCCTTAGAAAAACTCAATTAAGTAACAAAAAGGATTAGAATTTCTCTTAATGAGTTATTTTTCTTTTATAAAATCTTAAATTCTATTTCTTATTGGCTGAGTGCTTGTTTTAGTCCCTAAAAAGTCAATTTGAGAAAGATCAAAATATTCTCCTTTAAGGTTTCATTGAGTGATTATAGATTCTCTATGGATATTTCCTCCTCCAAATACTCCTAAATAAATCAATTTTTATATTTCAATTTCCATGATGTAATCCTTCTAATTCAACAATTTCAAGTACTATCTTGATAGTTGTATACTTCACCAGTGGAGAGAATAAAACTAACTCTTTGATTGTGTTTAAATACGATCACAACAAACCTCACATTGAACTATTTACTACCACCCACTTTATCCTTCATCTAGTAGGACCATTTGAATTTATGTTCTCACTTACCTAATGGTTTAATCTTCATCCCTCTTATTATGTTCCCATGTAAAGAATTTATTTCATAAATCATGTGAACTTTCACTATTTTTACTTTCTAATACCTATCATATATTCTAGAATTTTGGTTTCCCTACCATATGTTAAAATTAAATATTCAAAGATTGATAAAAACACTGTATAAATCTTATAAAAATATAAAATATCCTCAACTGTCAATGAGGATCACCTTATAATTTTATAAAATTGATCCATGATTTAATTTTTTTTGAACATTATTATACAAACATAATTATTTTTAACTATATAATTTGAAAACCTTTTGATCCTTATAGAATTTTCAATATCTCAAAAAAATAAATAATCATTAAACCAACCAATATTTCTAAACATATATTCAATTCCACATGTTCATGATATAATTATTCTTTATTCACAATAGTATCATTCAATAAGTTATAATCCGTATACATGATATTTTCAGTAAATAATGCATTTCCACTTCAAATAAATTTCTATTCATCACTATCCTAAATATAAAATCCAAAATATTTATTACTATACTTGATAAAGAATCATACATAGGGATTATACTGTATATTATCTATTTTATTTTCACTTATAAGGTCAAATATTAATCCTCCAATGTATTTTAGTTGTGATATATATTCTAATTTACCAATCCAAAATTCATTAAAAAAGATCTTACCTATTAGAATGGATATACTTGTATTGACCAAATAGGACACGAAATTCCCTTCTTATTGAAAAACTATTTTGTAAAACCATAATGTTGTTACAAGATCTGTGATTCATCATTTTGTGGATTATTTAATTATTCCACCACATAATTACAACACAATGTCTTAATTTCTATCTTCTCAAAGTCGATTCTTTTGTGTTAGAAAAAATTTCCAATTATTTAATATTTTAAAAACTACGTTGATCATACCATAAGTATTTATGATTTAAACCGTTCTTAATTTATACCATGGATCCTCATTTGATAAACATATTAAAGGCTTCTAACTTACTAATTATAAATTAAAATCTTACCTTCCATGCATAATAATTAATAATGGTAGATTGTATAGTTAAATACCATGATAAAATTCCAATTCTTTTCCCCATACACCAGTTTATACAACCTCTAGTGTCTGAGAATTAGGTATTCATTCTTTAATAATAAAATATATTTTCCTATTTAAATTCTATGGATACACTCATTAACTATTTTAAATTCTTCATGATTGAGTTTCTATATAACTTTAGTATTCAAGACTCTCATTACCTTTTTAATCATGTGACCATGATGTAATGCCACAATTAGGCTTATTTTTTATATTAACTGATAACCATTATATTATTTTACATTACTATAAATTATAATATTTTACCTTTTACACATTTTCCAACTTCCATAGAAACTCACATGATTCTATATACAACATCCTTAAATGTTCTATAAAACCCCACATCATACTGTTTTCACCAATTATTACTTAATCTAGGTATGTTTATACACCCTTGTATCTTCAAAAAGCGTCTATACTTTTTTTGTACATATATATTAGTTTCTTGTATAATGTGAAGAGCATCATAATTTATAATATAGTCCTTCATAAACCAATAGACATATAATTTTATAAAAATTATATCCCTTTTTATAATAAAATGATGATCTAAAGTCAATGATCCCTGGCTCCAATAGATTATTGACACTTAATAGTATGCTACTATCACTTTTGAAAACTATTATATTTATAAATTATACACATGAATTTAGATTTTTGTATTTTAAATGTATCTTGTGAATCCATTTTAATTATATTATCGATATATAGGACCTATAAAATCTTATTTTCTTAATATCCTTTCTATTGATATACTTTTCTCTTACCAACATCTTTATCATGTTAGTCATCCTATTCCCAACACATTGGATTTTATTCTAGTATAATTTCATAATTCAGCTTATAAGATTTCATGATTAAGAATTAGATCCTAGATATCCTTAAATACTAAGTAAATCATATCATTTAAGACACAAAAAAGGGTAATCAATATATCCCATGATTTTGGAAATGATGATAACATGATAAATTCTTACACTCCACTCATAATGTTCATGTTTAAAAAATTCTATTGGATTCATATTATAATGATTTTTTATCATGGTGATCCATTGTAATTATTCTACGCCTCTTAAAACCATGTATTCTCTAAATCATAGATCAAAAATTTATTTTTGATGGTTTTCATAAAATTTTTCAAGAATATACATTACTTTTGAAGTGGTATTTATCTACGAGATAATTTAGGAAGTATTCAATCCTAACACCATACCAAAAAATTCATGTTCATTTTCATCAAACTTCTTCCATTCACCTTTATAATAAATACTAGATTAACATTGAAAAATGGTAGATTCATAAATATCCAGAATAAATAATAAAATATTTAAATCTTTAAGAAATAAAAAATTTGTTTCATCAAACTTTTGAATCATTGAATTCCCTTATTCCAACCCCATATACAATGAATAGAATAATGGACAAAAAATTATCCATAAAGGAATAAAAATTTGAAAATCAACATTCCCCCATGACTAATAATTGATATTTGATAAGTCTATTAGTTACTATAAAATGAATCCTCTCTCTAAAATTTAAAGATAAATGAAAATAAGATAATTGAACACACTTGATAATGTTGTATTAGAGTGAAAAAACATTAAATATGCTCTGTATCGACCAAAAAGAGATAAATAATAATTTTATGAATGTAAAGGAAAATAAAATATAACAAAAATCAACAATATAATACAAGGAATTTTTCTTGGATATGAGTATACCATATGTCCATGAATAAATAATATAATCCACTACAAAGATAAGAGAGAGTAAAAGAGAAAAATATTTGAGTTACTGGAGATCTCATAGATTAATACTTTAATAAAAAGTTATCCATAGAATCATCACTATATGGAACCCCTATTTATAGATATTTTATAAAACATGTGACCAATCACACACAATGAATTGAAATTTATAATGTATGCATTCATCAATAATAAGTTCGACTCGTTATTCTGTGAAATTACTTTCTAATACTATAGAAACCGGAACTACCACACCCATCTATAACCCGAACATAATTAGGTCTTTCTCCACTATTAAATATTGATTCTCTATTGATTCCCATTTTTAAACAATTAGTAATTGATGGATTTGATGGGCATACGAATATTATTCCAAAAAATTGATTAATTTCTCATTGATTTTAATTATCACAAACACACTCATTTATTTTAGTAATAATGTTTATTTCTATGAATTTTAGTATTATATTTATTGAAATATCTATTTTATTTCACCTATAATTATTGAATAAATTTGTCTGAAGTTTTATTTATTCTACGCATTACGACCATTTCCAAGAAGTCTAAAATCAGTGTTTATAAATCCATATTTAAGGTGAATGTTATAATTGGGAACCTAACTATTGATAATGAATATTAATTTTGGAACCTTACATTTGAATTGAATCTTCGTAGTGAGAACCTAACTTTTGTGAAGAAACATACATTTGGGTTTCAAAAATATGGATAGATAACATAATGTTTTGAATCAACAATATATTGTGTACCATAATTTTGGAGTTACCAGGTCACACAGAAACCCTATGCTAAATCATTCATCTATGGGATTTGAATTATAGATATTTATCCCTATTTAATTAATGATTTTTCAGTGTAAATATCTTATTGAAACCTATTTGAATACATTTTCAAAGGATCTTAGAAACCAATTAAATCATTCCTATTTATAAGGGATGTATTTATTTTATTATGTGTTTACATTCAAATTTCAATAATGATGTGTATTTTGAAATCATAATTAAGATGGAGATATTTTTTGATATTCTGGACCAAAATCAAATTATATTACTTAATTAATCTCAATGGATTTTATATTCATGATTTCTATATATAAAGTGTATATAAATATATTATTATAGAGTAAAATCTCCTTGAACAAATCCCTATTTCACTAAATTTATATATTTTGAATCACATGAATATATCATTAGGATATTCTAAAAATAAATTATATTATTGATTCTATTTCTATATATATATATATATTATTATGGAGTTCACTGAATCACTTTTTGAGGAATACACTTTGGATACATACATTCTATATTTTACTTCTATGTATCTATCCTTATACTGAGAAGTTATTTATTATATTTCTATGCGTTCTTTTTATTTTCTATATAAACATAGAGATTATTTAGAATTACTATGCTGTGATGTATTTTTACAAGTGTTTTTAGGAAGACACAATTTACCCCCTTTTATGACTTCATGTTTATTTTGACCAATAATTGTTATCAAATGAGTGATATTTGAAGGATAATGTTAAGCTCTAAAAATATCGATCCAAATGTATAAATGAATAAATATCTCTATAGATGAACTCTAGGAAGGTATGTCAATGATTTGAGATCCATACTTCAATAGAGAAAATTTCAAATGCTGGAAAGCACATATGGTCATCTATTTAATTATTCATATTTTCTAATTTTATATAATAGTTTTTAAGCCTTATGAAATCCCCAAATAAGATCTATAGTAATGTTATTTTACTAATAAAGTTGAATGTGATGTTAACTCAAGATCCATGAATGATACCAATGTATATTTGAGGAATTAAATCCTGTTCCAAAACATTATACTCTATATGAGGTGTAGAAGACTATTACTATTTCTTATTAAGGAACTAAAAAATCATACAGTTTTGGTTAAACATTTATAAATTAGAATTTTATAATTTTAGGTTGCATAGAGGAAAAAGTATTAGAATAATGAATGGAATATTGAATAAAATAGTTAATTTTTTATACCATATGAACTCAAATTCTAGAACTAGTTATGTTGTAAAAAACTATCAGAGTTTTAGCCTCGAAGTAGAATGGAATTTATGATTCTATATGACAGTACACACGTTTTAAAAATTTAACAATGAAAGAATATATCATACTCTAATGATGTATAGGATAGAATCAAAACATCAGGCTAAATATCATAGGATGATCAAAAGGGAGAATACTGCTATCAATGTTCATATTAGAAATGGTGAAGGAAATTTATAGAGGATGTTATATCCTCAAATGACTTTACTTATTTAAACACTGTTGAAGAACTGTATCATCTATCTAGAATATTCTATAAGTTTTGTGAATAGAAGAAAATATTTAATAAGTCTTTTAATGATTCTAATAATAATGGTCATGGAATGAATGAAGTCAGATATTATGAGTGAAAATATATGTTGAGTATTAGACTTGATTTCCCACAAGTGAAATAGGATAAAATAAGAATGGAGAAGAAAAAGAAGAAACATATGAAAGTGTGTTATGGGAGAAAAATGAAAAATGGTTATGAAGGCAACAAGTGTTTTAGAAGACTCTAAAAACTATTCATGTTATAATTAAGAAAATGAGTAATCTTATCTGAAATAAAAAATGTGATTTATAAATAAGGAATAATAGGTGAAATCTTATTACTCGTTTTTTTCTCATTTTTAAAGTATTTGAAATGGGAAATTATTTGAATGATGTGGAATATTTTAATAAAAATATTAATCCCAACTAAAAATTAAAAAATATTTAATGAATATTCATAATAATTTATTAATTGAAAAATATGCAATGATAAATAAAAACCTAAAATAAAAATAAAAACGAAGAAAACTAGTTTCAAGATAAATTACGCATGAAAAAAGAATTAAAGTGTTTTAGGTTAAAGTATAATCCTATAAAAGTGATTCAATCATATTTTCAAATGGATAATATTATTTAAAAAATATTTCTATAAATAATTATTACATAAAATAAATAAATGGTATTATTAATAATGGTGATAATTATAAAATATAGAGAAACTATTTTGTACCTAGTTCAAATAATTACAACATTTATAGGGTTATCCGTTTTTTATTATTGTATTATAGAAAACTGTTATAATAATTTTGGAATTTTAAATCCTTAGATCAGTAGTGATAAAGAGTCTTTTATTTCAATAGATTAATCTAATATTTATTCTCACAAGGTTAAATATATTTGGTTTCTCATATCATTACTTACTGACAATACTGGACCCAAGATCATTTGGGTAACAAAAAAAATTTATTTGGTATTTTTGTAGGTTAAAATCCATAAGAATAGATGGAAAATATGGTATTTTTACAGTTTTTTCTCATGTCACATGAATGGATACTTTTAAAAATTTTATTCCACGGTGAGAGCAGGCGGAGGACTGGAAACCTATGGTGATAATTCTAAGGGTAATATAATCAGAGTTGTATTAGTGGGGGATCCATAAAAAATCTGGGACATCAATGTTCTTTATGTGCTAGGGATAAATAGAAACATGATAAGAATTTCTCAACTATGTGATTATGAGTTTTATATTTTTTTAAAAAATTCTTATTTTATTTTTAAAGATAAACTACTTAAGTTTATAGTACCCAAAAAAACATTAATACTTTGGAACTTAGTTTCTTTTTTTAAATATTATGTTATTTTTTAACTTATGAAAATATTAAATCATAGATATGGAATATGAGACTTGGATATTAAAATATATTTTAACAATATATGTTATTATAGAATATTTTCTCTATATCTACCAGGTCTTATGTTTGATCAGAATAGACTATGTGACGCTTATCAAATTAGTAAGAAAATGAAGCCATCTCTCAAATCAATTAATATGGATGATATATCTAATAATTTATAACTTATCAACATCAATTTAATTGTTCCCTATGGAGTATTAAGACCATAGAGAAGATTATTTATTTTTTTAGTTCACATTTTTTTAAAATTACGTGGGTTTTTTTCGTAAAGATTAAAAGTGAATATTTCTCCATTTTTATGTGATTTGGTAACAGTGTTCAAAATGAAAATAATTGCAAAATATTTTCATTTATATGTTATTAGGGAAAATAGTTTTTTCTTTTGGAATTAAATTATTTTTATCAAACATGGGTTCTAAACACACTTTTTCTACTTTAGTAACACCTTTATAGAATGGAATTGTATAACGAAAAAATAGTACTATTCAAAAAATAAAAATAACTATTTTGAATTAATATAATCTCCTTACCTATTTTTGCGTAGAATCTATTAGTACTGATTTCCATTTATTTAATAGCGTTTTAATAATCTATTTTATTATTAAAAGGCACCCTATGAGTTATGAAATAAAATAAATAATAAAATTGGACAACTTTATGTTTTCAGATGCAAGGTGTAAATCTTGAATACTATGGAAAAACATGGTAAGTTTGATCCAATGGCTAATAAATGAATTATTCATGGATATCACTATTATTATAAATCAAATATAGTGTTTAATAAAATGTTAATAATAGTTTAAGAATCAATTCATGTGATTTTTGAGGAATGTGATCCTTTTGATCACAAGAAAATTCAAGTAGATAAATATACATATTCATTGAACAACTTGATGTTTGAATCTTCTAAATATATTTTCAAGTAAATTAGAAAATAAATATAGTAAATGTAGTTATAAAGAACATGATACTATGGAACTTGAAAGTGTATTATCTATAAAACTTATAACCTTTAAAGACTACCCTTTAGAAAATATTATAGGAGACAGAGATGAAGGAGTTAGGACTAGGTGGAGTATATGAAACATAACTAAGTTCTATGCCTTCCTATCCCAATTTGAACATAAATATATAGAACAGTCCCTATAGGATTAAATTGTCATGTTTTCTATATAGTAATAGATAAACCAATTTTGTGAAATAATGTTTGGTAATTAATTGACAGGCCCTCGAAGCATCCAACAATAGGAACCAAGTGGGTATTCTGAAATATACAAGATGATAAAGGTATAATTACAAGGAATAAATATAGTGTAGTTACTAAGGGTTATAATCATGATGAAGTATTTGATTTAGAGGAAACCTTTACCAATTTTTCTAGGCCAATATCTATTAGGATCCATTGGTCTTATTCATCAAATATGCATTTTAAATTATAAAATATGGATTTAAAATCTTCTTCTTTCAATGGTTATTTGGTTGAGGATGTTTATGTTGAACAAAAACAAGGTTTCAAAAACCCTTATCTATATAATTTTATTTTTAAACTTATTATATCAATTAATATTGTTAAAAAATCCATAATGGCCTGGTATGAAATACTAAGTTATTTTATTTTATAAAATAGGGTTTTAGTGGGATTAGTTTATCCAACTATTTTTAAAAAAAATCCTCATTTTGATATTTTATTATTTTAAATCTATATTGATGAAATTATTTTTTTCTCAACTAATAGAAAGATTTGTAATGTTTTTTTTGATACTTATGTTAATTGAATTTGAAATTTCTATAAAAGAAGAATTTAATTTAATTCTTTCATTTAAAATTCATAAAAAGGATTACGTAAATAATCTAAACCAAGGAAAATATATTATTGATTTATTTTAAAAAACTTTACATGAAAACTATACATATTATGAAACTCCCATGAGTTACAATTTAAAATTTGGATTGGATGACACCGTAAAACTATTTGAAAACATGTTATATAAAGGTATAATTGGTAGTTTTCTGTATATTACTACAATTAGACCATATATCATGTTTTCTTGTTTTCCTTGATGCAGGATTTCAGTGAAACCCAATGTAATACCATCTTAATGTTGTTAAAATTATTTTTAGATATTAAAAAGGAACTTTTTTTCACTATATATGACTTATCATAAAAAATATTTCAATTAAATTTAATACTCATATGTTGTAAGATGGTGTAAATTAGATAGAAAAAGAACCTCAGGTACATGTCACTGTTTTGAAAAGTCCTTGGTTTCATGGTCAATTTTTAAGAAAATTTATTTTTCATTACAAAAAGTAATGAAAAAGAATACATCTAACAGAAGTTGTTGTGCAAATTTATTGTGGATGAAACACAATCTTTTATACTTTGGATTTAGTTTTTATTAAATTCCATTTTTAGGTTATAATAATTGTGCAAATAAAATTTTAAAAAATAATGTGAGTTATTTTTGGACTAATCATATTGATAAAAGATGTCATTTTCTAAGAGATCATGTATATAAAAGTAATACATCCTTAAGATTGGTTACTACTAAGTGTCAACTTTCTAATATTTTCACAAAACCACTTCCCAGTCATGTTCTGATTTTATTATGGGGGAGATCTGTTTATTTAATTTGAAGTAATGTTTTTTATTATTAATAGATGTTTTGTGTATTTATTTTTTTATTTAATTTTTTGTTTTTAGAAGTCTTTTTTATTTTTATTTATTATTCAGTTCATAAATTTTTTAGATAAAAATATTATATGTGAATTATATTTTGTGAAGTTGTTTTTTAAATTTAAAAAATCTCAGAACATATAACACCATATTCTTTGCAAGAGTATGTATCAAGATGTAATCCCAACCATATACCCACTTGATATCATTCATAACATAGAATTATGTATCATATTCCAATATTTTCTTTACATGATTAAATAATTAGGAAGCAATTCTATGAGGAACTAAGTCTACCATTCTATAATCCTTATTATTTTGAAAATTTGAGTAGAGGTTCATAAGTCATCACTTATTGGATTGTCACTCCACATATTCTTATGTTTTCCAATTAAATACAACTATTAGAATGTTACCTTTCCCTATGTATAGGCAATAAATAATGATTTAGAGGTACTTGAATAAATGTCTCCATTAATGGTTTAAATTCAATTATAGTGCTTTTCCATTATAAATCTCTCTCTAAAAAGATAGGGACACAATAATTTATAATCAAAGAGACCATAATAGAAAATTCCAAATCAGGGATGGGGTAGTTCCTCTAATAATGTCGTAGTTAATGAGATCCACTAGTGACAAACCTATATCAATAATGAAATAATCTAACTCTAGAAGGTTCATAGAAGATACTATAACTTTCACATGGGTTTGCTAAAATTTGGATAAAAAAATGTTTGGTACCCCATTAAATTTTATAATACAACCACTCACTTCTAAATCAATTTATATTTCAACAAATTCTTATTTAGGGTAGTAAAAGGTATTAAAAAATAGGATAAATCTCAAAATAAATGTCAATAGTAACTTGGAAAGCTGAAGAAAACAAGATCTCTAATACATTTTAGGTCTCCACCAAGAAGTCACCACATCCTTCCTCTCCTTATCCACTATAATCCTAGAATATAATATAAAATAACCATGAAATTTTACCTAAAAATCCATAAGTTGAACTTAAGGTAATTTTTATAAAGTAGATATACCAATAGTATGATCAATATAATCTCTATATGTTTTATATACATCTTATAAGTCATAGAGTATTCCAAAACATATCCTATAAATAACTGGATAATAAAGTACAATTAAGAGTGTATTACCCTCATAATAAAGTCCATGAAATACTCTTGAAGATTCATTATGAATAATTGTATCATTTGAAACTTTTATATCATATAAATTCTCCTAAAATTCATATATGGTATGTCTTTATCCCTCACATTGAGCTGATGATAACCATATCGTTCTTCAATATTAAAGAACCACCATAATCCCCATAATTAATAAAAAATGATCTATCATTTATTTTGGATTCTAATTAATTATTGTGAATTGATTTAGTTTCATACAACACACACATATGTATCTTCAAATATTTTTCCCCATTCTTAGTTAAAAGTATGGAACATCCCATAGAGATATAGTCAAACAAATGAATCTCTCTGTTTTAAGGCCATAGAGATGAATCAGATACTCCCTGAAATCAATTAGTGATATAAAATATAATAAAATACACCTTATCACAACACTAGTATTGAGATAAATAGTAAATTAAATATATCTCTCTAGTGGAAAACAAGAGAATTCATTTTGAATAAAATAAAAATCACAGTCATCCGTTGGAAGAAAAATATAAAAATCCATTCCCTCATCATCCACAAAAACCTTTCTAGAAATTTGGTGAATAATACCTCCCATTAATCAAATGTAAAATCTAGATTTAACAACCTCCAAATCCCACTCCCTTATAAATATTTATGCATCAACCATTAGAGAAAAAGGGAGACTCGCCTTGGATAGAAATTGATGCAATCCCATAAGCGAGTCATCTAATCCATACAAAATTTCATATTGAAACTAAAATTTTAAAACATAATGAAATAGAAGTTTTTTTCTAACCACCAATGATTATAACACACCCATGTAATCATCTAATACAATTAAACATCATTACCACATGCATGTTTAAAGTTATAATCACAACTATATACAATTACACTAAACCCAAATAAGACACCATATGAGATGGAATAGAACATTGGGTAGATATTCTGTAATAAAATTAATTTTATATAGTATAGGTCACTATAAATTGACAACATACTTATAAAATACCCTCATATTTATTTGGTAGAACATGAATAATTTAAAAAGATAGAATATATTTGATCCTTGACTCAATATTTAGGAACCCATACTACCTTAATACATATCTCCCTTGCTGCTAAAACTACCATTAACCATATAAACACCTTTTAAATATTTATACATATATCATAAGAAATAATATTAAATAATTATAATTTGATCATCTTGACCATGATACAGAATCCAGCGCTTGACTAGTGTCTCACCATGTACTTAGTTGAGGCACCCTCTTGTAGAAACTACAAAAGTGACCCATATTTATATAAGAATGTAACCCCCTAAAAATATTTACAGAAACTTATGACACATGGACTTGTATACCATACAATAATAGTTCCATTGAATCTCTCCTATGTGAAGTAAGTGAGGAACCCCACCCCTAGATTCTCTACAACTCACCACTATAGTATATCTCCACACCCCTCCTCAAGCCACTATTAGAAGCACCACTTCAAGAACCAAAAAAGAAAAGGTGATATATCCTAAACTAGACCATCCATGAGGCTATTATCAATAATAAGATACAAATGGAATACCAATAAGTATGATTTTAAACTATATAGTCCCCCAAAACTCAGATAATTTTCCATATGATTATCTTAAATTAGTGATCCATCTATTCCATGTTTTTAGATTATAAGGATTCAAATCAAATCAACACTAATAAATGTGTCAATAATGATTCAATGAAATGTATCCCTGATATGCCTATATAAAATCCTAATATATTTCTAGTTTAAGATTATTTATGAATAATTATTTGAAGAATAGTTTATGAAAATCTTCCCATATCAGCCACTGATGATTTTTGGTTACACTAAGAAGTACCACCATCTACCTAACAACCCCTGAAATATAAAAGTTGAAACCTTTAATTACATGTCCAATGGGATCTCTAATAGTTAAATGATAAACTAGATCCTATCAATTATGTCCTCTATATCCTACTGACCTCCATCACCATATAAAGTTAACATGTGATATAGTTCGAAGTCCTTGGTAAAGTCCACCATAGTGGCATCCCTTTGGGAAACTCCATTATCACACCACCAATACTATTAAAAAATTAATATTGAAATATTCTTGTATGCCCCAAAGAGTTTCATAACCAGAGCACCCTGATGATCCACTAGATTTCACAGAGGTGACATTTTTATAAAATTTTGAAATCATGATTCATAAAAATAATAAAATTATAATCATAGAATATATGAAATATTTATATAAGGGAATGAATATACTTTTATAATACACTATACCCAACTGCATAGTCCATACCATGCCTGCTCTTAACGCAACCCTTTTTCTTGGTTTCCTACTCATAAAATTCAAAGATAAGCATATCAGTGTTATGTAAAATAAATAAATAATAATAAAGTTGTTATAATTGATTCTTATTAATTAACATGTCACTAATAATTTATCTAAAAAATGATAAATAAATTATTATTTATATTTAATTGTCCTACAGGGTGAATCTATGAAGTAGCTTCCCTTATGGGTCTCAGTATGGTCTTGTGTTCACGACCCGCAAAATACTTCCATATTTTTTTTCTGTTGTTGGATTTTCTTTACAATTTATCCCCTTCCCCCATATTGAAGAAAATAATTTTGGCATTAAATTTTTAAACATTAAAAAAATACTTTTTTCAGGATCACATACAAATTTTTACATTTTATGTACACTTATATACTATATGTGATGCATGTTATAATAAATTGTTGTCACATCAATCCGATCGTAAATAAATAACCATAATCTATGTAACCATTTTTAATAGAAATCAATAAACCATTATCGTAAAAAATAATAATAGAAATCCCACCACCCTAGTAACTTGGGTGTTCAATATATATTCCTTGGATAGACACACACATATATTTGAACACAATTTATAACCAACCGATATCCATCCACTCAGCTATAAAATAATAAGATAATAAAAATGGGATATAAACTAATTTTTTCATGCATTAACCAGATTTAGAAAACCACATGATCTTAAGTGTGCCAGAGTACACATCAATATTTTAAAATGTATTGAGTGGGTCAAGTATATAAAATGGGAGAATTTTCCATCAATATCATCACCATAAATAATAGATATTCACAAATCACAAATTATATATTGAGAATAATATATAATAAAATAATAATTTTATTTATACTAAATATCGTCTCCATATATTATTTAATTTTAACCCATTTCATAAGTATACATCAATATTAATAAATAGGGATCCTCATAAATGGTCAATAATATGAATGAAAATATATTAATGAAATAAATAAAATGGTAAAAACAATAAAATATCCAATAAAAAGTCATGAAAATACCTATTTCTCCCTATCAATCCATCCTTGCTCACCCACCTGACATAGGGGCCTTCCCCCTGAATCTTGAACAATAAACTATGTATGTACATTGTGGTGTATATGCATGTTTCTAGTACAAAATAAAGATTAAAACCACTAAAAATTTCTTATTATAAATTCTAAAATATATTTGAGTGTATAAACTATATAAATAATATAGAAAATATAAAATGAAACATCAAATTTATAATTTCCCTAGACTAGACAACCCAATCGAATCTAAGTAGAAGTGTATCATGTGACCTCATTCAAAACTACCCATAATCTAGAGCCTGAATACTAGTATTGAGGGATTGATTAATCACTAGGGGAGATTTTACCCTCTTATATTTTAATAAAAATAGCAACCAATAATAAAAAAATTTGTAATCATCAAAGTGAAGAATATGGAATTATAGTGGAAAGAAAATCTTAACAAAAACATATCCATGCTCTAACATGATGTTACTCATGAAGGTTATACAATCATAAAACATATGTAACATTTCCCTATTACTAAATATTTATTTTATAATAAAACTATACATAATGATACAGATACCTATATATTATATTTGGAATTACCTCATACCTGTTTCCATAACCCAACTAAACTCTCCCACCTCATCAACCTATACTCAAGTAATTTCTCAAAATTTCATTCCAAACATAAGGACTACACTCACACTAAATATCCCTTGTAGAGTGTGTGAATAACACTCAGTAATCTACCATCAATATCGTCCCTAATAAAAACCAATATATATGTTAATGAATGATATAAATGTATTGTTTTCTATAAATATCACATTCCTCGATATTATATGAGAAATCATACTTATTAATAATTATTTATAGGTTATTTATATATATTCCCTACATGGTATGAATTTTGTGTTATTGTATTTCTTAGAGGAATGTTCATCATTTTGACCCCTACCCCTTAGTGACTTTTTCATTAAATTTACCCCTTTACTATAAATAGTTTATGTATTTGAATATTTTATTCACTACTTACCTTATTGTGTAATTAAATTTACTTAGTTCTGTAAAAAATTATTTGTGGTTAAGTAGTGGTTTACTACTATTTATGATGTACTCACACCATACACATGCACTCTAGGAAAAATTTAAACCCTATTTTGTGTGAATGATCATTATTTTTTTGATAAATATATATTTAGTATTTCTTATATTAAGATTATGAGAATTTTATCATAGTATTATTTGTTTGGGATAACTTATTTAACCTTTGTTAAATATATCTTGTTTTATACATTGAGATAGCCTTTGTAGACTTAGAGTGGACTAATCAAAGTCTCTTTTCCATGGAAGCATGTGATATCATCCCTAAAATTAAAATATCAAAAGTTAGGAGAAGATATATGAGGTAAGGTGTTTTTACTAAATTTTTACTTTTCATTTATTTTCAATAAGGTGGAGAGTAATATATCTTTAACGCGTACATGTTGACATATCATTGATAAGGGTATGGGAAAAAATAAAAAGGGGGAGATTATTGATCCCATATAAGGAATTGAATTTTTTTTAAATAAGAGATGGTTTTCATTGATTTCTATATGTTTAATAAAAACCTGGGGTAATGAAAAATAATATATTTTGAATGATGATAGATACATGATAAGTAATTTAGGATTTTTGATAATTTCCATAACCCTAGTATCCTAACGTTGATGGAAACTTTATTAAATTTCCCTAAGATAAAAGGAATCACATCCCTAAGGACTAAATAGTTTAGTACTCTTAGTAAACATGATACATTCTTGAAATTAACATTCCATGTTAAAAATAAAATAACAAAATTCTTCAAGAGAACTATTATTCCCCTTATAATATCCCTACATATCAATAATAAAATACATTCTGGTTTCCTGGATAAAGTAAAAAAAGAAATGGGTGAGCTTAGATTATTAGTAAGGGTATGAATAAATAGAGAGATATCATATATAAATAATAATAATAAATATATAAGTTAAATAAATGATCCAAATTCCATTTAAACAATAATATAATCATAATATGGAAGAAATAAATGATGATCAAATAAATCCATATAAATAATCACATAAGATTGACACCTATACCTGGATATTCAAACCAATTGAATGATCACGTGGAAATAATTAACTAATATTATAATTAAGGAATGAATAATTCCTTACATTTAAAATATATTTTCAAGACCTTCCAAAATATATTTTAAATCCATGGCTTGAAACCCATCAAATTTTCCAATTTATTTGACTCATGAGACCAGTCAATTAATTGAGGGGCAATCTATATCTGAGACACACATATAAAAAAAATAATTCCAATTCATTAATCATATATAATAGGGAAAAAATAATCAACAAAAACATTCTTATTGACAAATTTACATATGATATTTCATTACACACCCTAATCAAATAAACATAATCACAAACCATGCAGAATAATAAGGTGAATGATAATAAAATGGAAAATCCTAAGTCTAATTGATGAGAATCCATTCAAATAATGAATAATTATGGTATCAATATGACATATACCAATCGTATCACTAGTAAAATAAATTCTTTATGTCATTGATGAGTATAAATTGCAAAAAAATGTTTTTAGAAGCATTTTGGAGAAAATAAGCTATTCAATTTGAAAATATTTATTTAAAAAAAGTTACATAATATTTTGAAAATATTTTTTTAAAAATTAAATTTTATAAATTATAAAATAATATAAAAAACATTTAGTGATCATGAGGACCGAAAAGTTTGTTCACTCTATGTATGATAAAGTAAAGATACCATTCACATTTTTAGTAAAAGCTAAAAAGGCCTTATTTAGAAACAACATGATGATTCATTTAATTTTGTTTAAAAAAGTCAAAATGGATAAAAATTTATTTAATAAATCATTTTTAAAAGGTTAATATATTTTTTGAACACATTTTTATGAAACCTAGATTTTTATGAAAAAGGATTTTCGACCAATGTGAGAAATAAAGTCAGATTTTACTATAAATATTTCCCCAATAATTTTATGTACCAAATCATGGAAAATAGTACTATTTCAGGAAAATATTAATGAATAACTAGATGATAAGAAAAAATATTTATTTTAAGATAAAAATATCAAACAATTCCACCAAGGGATACTTAAACAAAAAAATCTTGAATAACAATGAGATTGTGAAATAAACCCTTAACACTTTGGTAACTTCTGAATCATAAGCTACATAAAAAAATAATCAAAAAATGAAACTTTATATACTAATAATATAAATATATTCAAGATAAAAAATATAAAAGGTGAAGTGTATACACCATGAAATGTAATAATTGCTGAATATGGCATATGTATCATTGAAGTAAATGTGAGATGAGAAACCCTTACCTCAGGTTCAACATCATTCATATATCTCCAATGATACAATATAATAAATATAGGTTTATTATAAATCTTTTAAAAATTGTAATCATATATATCATACCATATATGATTTATTTGAAATATTTTATCACCTATCTATTTACAATTCTTTTTTAAAATCACTGTTTCAGGGGACAATTAATTCATATTTATGCATGTTTTTTGGTAACTTTGGTCTTTTTAATTTTATCAGGGTTATATAATAAAAAATAACATTAAAAGTGATATAAATATCATATATATTAATTATATTTGGATTTTTTAGTAATATATGAAATTTATAGATAGAAAAAGGATCACACCAATCATGGAGACAGTAGACCGTACATGCGGATAAATGTTGTGTAGAGTTTTATCATCATAAGGAATAAAGTGAAAATAAATTTTAGTTAATATTTAAATAATAATAATTATTTTTATATACAATTTATATTATTCAAATAAATCGTTATTAACTTCTATAAAAAATAAAATGAAAATCATTTCAGATCACTATGTAGAGGCGATATTCTACATGTACACTCGAGAAACATTATTTTTTTCTAATGAAATGGAAGGTAAGAAGTGAAATGTAATATTATATTTTAAAAAATATTTTTAGATTATAAATATCCTGTATACTCATTAAACTTATCCTTACTATCTATCAGGTAATGGTTAAGGGGAAAACAAATCACATCACTTCATGAGGTTGTAGTCCGCCGTACACATGAGAAACGTTATTTTATCCCCAACGTAATTGAAATTAAGAAGGTATATGTTATATAGAAATTAAATAAGTATAATAATTTCATAAATATAATATAAATATATTAAATCCAAAAATATATCATTCATTGGAAAGTGGTGCTGGAAAACAAATTACATCAGTTAGCGAGAAAATAGGTCGTTGTATACATGATAGACGATTTTATGTCCAATTTGATGGTAGTGTAAATGGATTTGGGATATGTTATTAAAATAATAACATCTTAGTATATATTATACACCTTTTAATTATAATATAATAGTTTAATAATGTTTTAAGGAGGTGGATAGAGATATAAAAAATACACAGTTTTAAATTTTTTACCTCTTCTCCAGAGAGCCTCTTGAAGTTTATATATAATGCCTTCCTAGGAAAGATTAATAATTGAAATAATGAATCTTGGACTATTCTATAGAGTTAAGTAAGGTATTTGGGTAGATATTTTTTTAACCAAAGTGTTAAGGAATTATGAAAAGGTTAAGATGGGTGGTGGCCATTTATAAGTGGGGGATGAGGACACACATGGAAGTTTTGAGAATATAATGTGACACACATGTTTTTATCATGGAAAAAGACTAAAAAATATTGTAATTATTTAACCTTAGAGGATATAAAGTCTAAATATGTCTTGAAAATTTTTACAGGACAAGTTTTATTTCATTTTTAACCCCTATCTTTTTAGTTTAACCCCTAGTAAACACTTTTTTACAAAGCTGTATTAATTAATTTGTACTGTTTTAACTATTCATTAAGGTTAAAAATTAATTTAGACTTATTAGATAATATAATATATTATTATTACAAATAGGGAATATATTTTCACAAATTTAATTCACATATGGGGTATAATTTAATTTAAAATTAAACTAAGGATGTGATTGTATTGTCCCAGATTTTCCATGTATTTTTTTTGAAAATTATATGAGAATATTTTGAGACCAGGTGTGGAGACATCATGTGATTCTAAAGACAAGGGTTCCCTGAATAAACATTCAAACTATTTTTATGGTTATTAAAAATAGTGCTTGTGTGCGGCTTTAGTAACTTCTAAACGGTAGCTCGGATCAAAAATCTAAAGGCACCATTGATCTCAGAACAATGATTTTTTCTTTTTGGCAGTGCCTGACATCATCTGGTGTGGGTCGGCTACAAAAGTTAATATATGAATGTTCTAAGAGAAAACTAAAATATACTTAAAAAATTATTTAATTTTTTTCTTCAACGTTATGCAGCGGCTCAGAAGCACTGTGATGTAATGACTCAGTGACACTGTAATGTTGCATCATGGAAATGATAAAACATGTTTAAAATGTGAAAACATGTTAACTAATTTCCTCAATTAATCATAGGTAGGGACCAACATTATAATTCATAATGATAGAGAATTTTCCTTGGAGACTTGAGGTTTCCCTAAGGTAAGGTGAATGAAGCTATCTCATCGGCAATGATGAACGATCATTTCCAATGAATGACAGATTGAGGACATTCGTGGATAGATCACCATCAATGACGAATTCAATCCTTTGACTAAACCTATTTCATGACAGGGGCTTTACTTCATAGTATTTCTTTTCCCATTCTTGATTCAAATAATGAATGCAGACCAACCCATGAAAAGAATGATCCATGGTATGATTACTCTTTCTGGATAGATAAACACTGGGAATAAAGGGAATAGATTTGATGGATATCATTCTTTGTAATCCTACTAACATGAATGGGCCAAGGATAACATGAAAAAGGACAATGTCTGTTCTAATGGTGTTCGTGTACTTATCTCCCTTCCCTATTCTTTCATTCTTCTGCGGTGGACCCTTAAGGTAGTGGAATGTTTTTCCATGTGGTTCCGAATGTGGTCAGACCATTGGAGTGATAATGAAAAGTTTTGTAGCTCACATTAGTGAATATGGAAACCAAAGGGTCACGAAGGATTTTCTGGTTTGAATAAAGGTCCTCCACGGTGATGGTGGGGGCCCATAGAAGGGGATCTAATGGCGGTGTTGCCGGTAGTGGCATGCAGCGGCGTGAACACGGGTGGTGACAGGAAGCCACAGTCATGGTGGGCCATGGAGGTGAAGACCGAGGATATGACCAAGCACCTCACCTGAATGATCATCACGTATTCCCTAGGACCACATACTAGAGAAGAGGATGGCTCATCGGCCGACCTCGTTGAGCTCATGGGGATGTGACAACCACTACATCTAGGTGGAATGAACCGACCCGCTTGAGAGGGCCTGTATGGAGCAGCAGTATGAACCCATAGAGGGTCTTCCCCAGTAGGATGGGTCCCCTCAATAGGTCCTACCAATCTGGAAGGATGGGTTGGACCCGGCGAGTCAGGTTGGAAGGACCTGGGTTAGACCAGACCCGAAACCAACTGACCCCATTTTACTTAAATTCGGAATACTCTTAAAATCTTGGTCCATTTGAGAAGATGTTGGAGGAGTAGGTAACATCATGATGAGGAAGTCCTTTTGGGATACTGTACAATAAATTTCATGTAGGTTCGTGTATGAAGTACTGGCTCGAACAGTGGGTGATTCTAGAATGGTCACACTAAGGACAAAATCATGTGATTCCCTATGGAAAAGACATGAAGTTGGTCTCCTGTGAAGACACATAGTTGGTCTCCTATGAGGGAACATATTTGGTCTAACGAGAAGATGCATATTTGGTCTTTTAAAAGGTCCTAAAGTTGGTCTTCTAGGAAGATTAAATGTTGGTCTCCTTGGAGGACATGGAGTTTTTCTCCTACAAAGAAACATATTTGGTCTCCTATGAGGGTGGGGAGTTAGTATTCTGCGAAGAAGTGGAGTTGGTATCCAATGAGGGAATAGAGTTTGTCTTTAGGGAATAGGAAGAATTGGCCTCCTATGAGGGCATGCAGTAGGTCTCCTACGAAGACTGCATGTATCAATGTATTTGGATATGTATGGACTTTCTTAGTATATTAATCTTAGAACGCGTTGACTCTAGTGACTCTATTGATAGTTCTTTATAGAGAATACACTTCATATACCTATTTTGTAGTCTTCCTTTTGTCTTTATTTATGGTTTACCTTTGTGGTTAGGGGTCCCTAATGAGTATTTTTTTACTCCCCCCTGTACGAGTTTCACCAGCACGTGTTGTGTCTTGTGATTATGATAAATGGCTTTGACAGAGTCCTTAGTGGGATAGAGATAGGTGGTGCTTCGAGGTGACCTAAAAGATGTGGTATACTTCAATGAAATTCAAATAGCTTACTATACCTACCCTCTAGGTACTGTTTTCTATGAACAATATCCAAGAGATTTTACTTTTATTTTTTAGTTGGTATTTTATTTTGACCCATTTACTTTTCAGATTTGTAATTTTACTCTCAGTGGTTTTCTATGTGGGATACATGCCTCTTTTCTCAGAGTTTTTAGTTTCAGTAATTTTCTTGGTGACGGGTGTGTGTGTTATTGTTATTAGGAAAATGCCTCCCCTTTGTGGGATATACCTACTTGATGCTTGTCACCAGCCCCTAGCTATGGGAGGCAAGCATGGGGTAGTCATGGAATGAGCCCTGAGGGACATGTTATGACAGAGTGGTATCAAAGGGTGGTCAATTTTACTTTTTTAGGATAATAGTGTTATGTTTTTTGAGTCTAGATTTTAGGTCAGGGAACCCAATGTAGGTGTGGCGACCAACATATCCACACACAAGGACCATTAATTTTTATTTCCAACTCAGTACCTAAAAACACTAGTTGTAGGGGAAATCAATGGTTCTTGTATCATATAGGATTTGAGCGTGTTATCATGTCCTTTTTGAGTTAGTGTCAACTCACCCGGTTTACTCAATTGACCATGGTAGATCTTGTTCTGTTTTAGGATGCTTCCACACAAGAAACTACCCATGATTCTGAGGTGTGACCACAAGGATGGTCTGCCGAGCGATGAGGTATTATTGTAGGGTCCACTTATAGAGATAGAACCTCATGGTGGTGAACCATTGATACCACCACCCAGAGAGTGGCAGTTTCTACCTGAATTACTAGTAGAGGATGCACGCATGATCAGTGTGTTGCATGATTTTCATAGATAATGAACTCCCATGTTCTGAGGTGAGATATATCCTCTGGTAGCTGAGGATTTTTTGGAGGTGGTTATGAATGTTTCATGCCTAGATAGGATGCCTCTTGACTAGATGGAGGTCCTAATCTCGAGTCTTCTATAGTGATCGATAGGGATATGGTGGAGCTTAAAGATCCATAGGCATGAAAAGGTGAACCTCTCTTGGATAGAAATTTAGAATTTCTTTAGGGACAAGTTCTTTCCAGTGAAGTTACGCTCTATGCATATAGAGGGGCTCAAGCATCTGCTGTAGCGAATCCAGACGGTGGAAGAGTAAAAAATGAGATTCATGGATCATTCTATCTACTCTATAAACATGGTGCGGGGCCAATGTTTCTGGGCCTATACCATCAAACATGGACTAAAATCATAGATATGGGAATTGATGATATCTCTTAGCATCCCTACGTATACTATGGTGTGAGAATGTGCTCTACTGGTAGAGAGATTTCTTGAGGAGAAATCACTAGTGGTGGGAGCTACAACAGGGCATCAGGTAGCTGGGTCTTCGGCAGCAGGTAGTTGACTGTTCACATAGGGTTTCAAGAAGACTAGACAGTCTAGGGGATGATCGTAGGATATGGGATCAGTAGTGCAGGGCTTCCAGGGAAGAGCAGGTCAGCCGAGAGAAGTGTTATGCTACACATGCAGTGGTCATGATCATATTGTGAGAGATTGTCCAACCAGATCTACAACCGACTAGGATATATTCTAGGGACCACCGTGGTAGAGAGAGAGGTAGTAAAAGAATGGTATGATAATAGGAAGTTGAGGAAGTAGAGCTTGATGAGCAAATGTAGATGCCGAAAAAATGCTCAAGGAATAAAGAGGGTATTTGTGGATAAAGTGAAAGCATATTTTGACATGGTGATCAATTCCAGGAGGACCAGGAGGGCCATGAAAAATATCCAAGATGTGCATGAATAACTTCTCTCTCTTTTGGAAAACCATGAGATCTGAAAGAGATTTCTTTGCAGGGGTTGAAAATTACGCGCCATTGATGCTAGGCGTGGAAACCAGTGCATGACCACCCCTGGGCGTCGAAGCTTTCATGCTTCCAACCCAAGCACATAATCTTTCATGTAGGCCTACCTCTCTGTGGAACCAACAACCCCAATCACCTATAAATAAAAGTAGGCCCCTTCAAATTATTAGGGTTGAAGGATCCAAATAGTATCCCCCACGCGAAATCCCCATATCCGATGGGAAAAAATGGCTTTCAGATATGGGATTTTTCACGACAGGTCTCACTGGGTTTCACCTTCACCCCAGACCACTCAGCCTTAACCCTCACACAAATCCCTTTATGTCCTGACCCTTGTGTGCAATCCATTCCCCTTATGCACAATCTATTTCCCTAACACTCAATCCATTCCCCTTACGCACATAAATTCAATCAGTTCTTGAGCACAACTGTTCTGATTTGTACACCCAACCTTGCGCTCAATCCCTGTAATTTGCACCAAAAACCCCAGATCCCCTTTCCGCGCGATCCTCTCCAATTGTGAGCACCCTAGGTATCATCCTTGCAACTCTTCCAATTTAGTGCCAATTGAACGCAATCCTATCCCATTGCGCGTACATCGTGTCTCTTTTGTGCAACTCTTCCAATTGCACACCAGTTCTATAATGACCTATACTTTACATACATTTTTAATACTTCAAAATTGAAGCACACTTATTACAACATATGACAAAACCACAAAGGACCGTATAGGTATAGTGTCTTTAGAAACTGGGAAACATAAACAACTGGTTCATAAATCTTCTACAGTGTCTCCCATTTATTTCATCATATCTAGGGTCCCTTTTAGCATATTCTACTTAATATCCATCTTCCTGACCTGGGGAAAAGAAAACATAAAAGGGTGAGCTCAAATGCTCAGCAAGGGAAAATAAAGGAAATAAAAATCATATCATATCTTTTTGAAAATCAAAACCTGCAAAAGAGATCATAATATCTTAACATGGAATAAATCATAGAAGTGAAAATGAGATCCCCATAATCATAACATAAAACTTGAAACTTTGTGGCATGCACACATAATCGTGGAAAATCATTTCTTGTTAGTCATGACTCATTGCCAAGACTATCTTAGTGGACAAAGTCCCTTTCTGAACCGAGTTCACTCCTCGTTTCAGTCCTGTATCACTGAACCGAAATAACCTTCCGTTCCAGCCATGTCTATCTCATGAGATATAAAATCTTTACCCAATGAATTGGATGGAGATATAGGTCCCACCCATCATATTATGAATCCTTTCTTATGTGTTCCACATAATCATAAACCATACATCATAGCGTAACCCATGTAATAAAAATGGGATTCTTAAACAACATGACATCATAAAACAATTCATATAAGATAAAGGAATTCATAAAAATATTTCCATCACAACATAATCCAACCAATATAATAATAGGGATAAAAACAGAACCCTTTTATTATCTTAGATGGAAAATAATTTTGATAAAATACTTGAACTCCATTCTTGAGGAAAATATCCTTTCTAGTTCAAAAACATTTTTCCTTTCATAACATGTCATACGATTGTAAAATAAAAGAATTTGATTAAAAATAAACTTGAATACTTGTAAATGAAGTTTCTTGGAAATAATGTTTTAAAAATCCATTCATGCCGTATAAGTTAAAAAAAACATTCTTCGTACTTTTGTCGGAAAAGTCAAAAAGTACCTCGTACGAAAAACGACAAAAGATTCCTTTCATACATATTACTAAAAACTCACCGAAGGGTAAAAATGGATTTAAAAAATTGTAGGTGGATGGAAATAATATTACATATTGATGAAACATGGATGTGGATGATAAAATACACCCCAGTAAATACTTACAAATAAACAATCTCGGATAAAAATGAGATTGTGATATTTCCCTTACCTTAGGTCCGATTAGCTTTGTATGTGTCCGAAGCTCCTGTATAATGGTTTAAATAATGTTATTGACTTATTCCAGAATCATACATATTTATATGATATCATATATGGTCATATTCTTAGCTTCTTGTTAGTAATATTTCATTGTTACTTGTTACTCGGGTCTTTATTGCCTTTTGTTCTTATGCGTGTTTTGCCAAATACATTTTTATTATTCTTTTAAGGTTATAGATACCTTATATCCAGAATGGTATTAATGTAACATATATCATATTTATTCATTCAATTCATTTATATAATTACTATGTAATGATGATCATGTAGAACGAGTCGCATCACATCGTGGAGACGGTATTCCGTACGTATGCACGAGTGATGATATCGTTCCTATGATCGTGGAACTGTATTGGAGTATATATATATTATTTCAGTATCAATATTAATTTATAATAATCATAAATAGTTACTCAATACACCATTATACCCATCCTTGTAAAGTGATGGTGGAAAAATAGATTACACCACGGCGTGGAGACGGTATTCCGTACGTACGCACGCGCGGTGATTTCATTTTTCCGTGGGATGGATAGAAGGTGAATTATGGTTGTTTCATATTTATATTAACATATCAGTATGTAAGTAATACTGATGTTATTACTTTATCATGAAACAACTAAAGAATAATAAGTTGAAGAAGAAAGAAATTGAAAAGATCGGTAATGGATATTACCTCTTCTTTGGAACGCCTCTTTGAATCCTCCACTTAGGGAACTAAGATTGGTCTTTGAAGAAGACCAGGACCTCTAGGATTATTCTAGGGAAGTGGAGAGGAGAAAAAGGCAGGGGTTGTCCGAGATTGAGTGCTCAAATTGGTGTGAGGAGGAGGGGAGGAGGTTCCCTTTTATAATGGAGGAGAGGGGCACCTTAGGAATATCTCAAAATATTATTTTATATTAAAGTCAAAATCGATTTATAGTGGCTCCAAAGGGTCTTATTTCGAAGATAAGGTGGGGATGGGTCTAAATTCTATCATCCAATAGGATTTAGACAAGTTTAGGGTATTATTTTAACCTTATCAATTAGATTTAACTCTATGTTAAATAATTTAACTTTTACCATGTCTTTTTGTTTTCTTTCACTATATGGTTAATACATGTACTATAACATGCCACAAGAACCCCAAATTGTTTATTATTATTATATATATCCTTATCTAAGTCATTTGGACGAACCTTAGATTTTTTGGAATACAATAACAATTAATAATATAATATTTGATTTAAAAACTATTTTGTGTCAATTTTGACACTATTTGATATATGATTTTTGTGGAAGTCATAACAGAATTATATGTTCGAACCAAGTTGATTAAATCAACATTAATATATCATAGTAACCTATAAAATTATTGGAATTAATAAAAAGTCTTAAATTACATTTATTTTGGTGTTTATAACATCAATTATGTCAATATTTCATTAATAAGATAATTACTGCATCATCATTGTGTCATAAATAAATTAAATTATTTAATGTATAAAAATTACAAATAAAATACCATCATGTAGGAAATCTTTTTATATTTCTAATGAATATTTGTAGTTGAATTTATCTTATGTATAACCCCATATTAAAAATGATTTACTTATTAAACTTTGATTTTAACTATTTTAACCCTTCTTTCAATAAATTAATAATAAATGTCCTAATCTAATCCATGTGGGCCTAAATGGTCATATTTTATTCATAAGGTTGTTTTTGGTCGAATTACACTTATCCAATAGAATTAGGACATGTGTTAGGGTAATAATAATATCATATTTACCCTTAGTTACCCTATTTACTATTAAGCGCGGTAAAAAAAAGTAAAAAGTTACTATTCACCAAAAAATTATTTTTATCTCATTGAACCACATTTTACTTACTGATATCAACCGTGTCTGTCGGATTTTCGAAATTCCATTCACAGAAGCGGTAAAATTAAGTTTTATGAAAAATTCAGTTTTTAACCTGCCACTTAGTGGTTTCACTATTCATCAAAAATTGAAAGTTTTCAGAAAAATACCAAAATTTCACCCTAGGCTAATTTCGATATTCTGAATCCAAAAATGAAGTCCATTTTGAAAAATAAAATTTATAAAATTTCAAAAAGTGGTTATTACTATTTTTAACGGCTAGTTTTAATAGCATATTGTTGTTTAGTGAAACTCGGTATTGCGTACGACGCAAGCTATCGAGGAAGGTCGCGATGGCGTGTAAAGTAAGCCAAGCAAGTGTTGTGTAGAAAAATATTCCTTTGATGATTCATATAAAATATAAGTCTCGGGTGTTACAAGTTCCGCACAAACCTCTCCAATTGCGTGCACACTAGATATCTTCCATGAAAATGTTCTAATTGCACGCCAATTGCACAAAACCTCTCTAATTGTGCACAAAACACCCAGACCACTCACGTTGGACTTTTCCACATAGTTGCTCCATTTGTGCACGAGCCTCCCACCTTTTGTGTACTTTTTTGCACTTGTTCAATGTCCCTATCCCAGACATCATCTTCAGGAGCCTCTTAAGACCAAAACATTTACATCACACACCCCTCTCTAGTACGACCCTCTAGGATCACAAAATGTAACTTCAAAGTCCCTTAGGATGTGCTTTCCACTGTGTTGCTTTTCCTTATGCTTCTTTGCATAGGCACACTAACAACTATTGCTTCTTCGCATAGACACGCTAACATGGACCCCTCAATAGATCTCTCCAAAACACCCCATCACCATGGATTTTCTGATGCCTTCTCTTCCCCAAGGGGAAGGAGGAATCAGTTATGTACGGCCTAGGGGTGCGGAGTGCATCCCTCTCGTCTGATCTGCAGGATGTTAAACTACCAAGTGCCTTCTTCCTCAGCACATGACATTAAACTGTGACCTCTCCTCGTGTGCTGTACAAGGGGTTCCCCCACCTTTGACATTCTACATGCCCACTGGTCTCAACTAGAGTGAAATCATTCCTCACATGGAATAAGATCCTCTTTATTAGAGTGGCATCTATCCATGAGAAAACAGCAACCACATTGGTGTAAGCCCCTAGAATTTCTTGCAGTAGGAGGCACCCCTACTCCTCATCCCCTTACTTGGTGCTAAATACTTCTATCTTTGGGCTTTGTCACTACCCGGACCTCCAACCATGAGTAATTCCCAATCTCCATCACCTCAGGCTGTAGACCATGTGTAAGCCCTTGTATACTCTTTGGCCACTAAATACGTTTAAGCCCCACTCCACTTACCACAGACCCACCTTTCACGATGTGATCGTCAGGTCCTTGGTCTCTCTTGTTTCTCACACCGAGCATGACTCATGTGGGAAAAGAGTAAGCATCGACAAATGACATCATCTCTAAGTAGCCCAGAGTGTAAGCCCCACACTCATCACGAACTACAAGGAAATTGATCCTTTCCAAGGCAAGGTATATAGAAATCCAACCTAAGGTTCAAGCCCAATACCCATTAGTTCGGACCCCCCATCACGCTGGTTCCCACTCATCACGAACTATGTGTACTTTGATCCTTTCCAACGAAAAGTATGTAGGTAGCCTCCTGGAGGTTCAAACCCAACAACTATTGGTTCCGACCCCCATTCACGTTGGTTCCCACTCATCAAAAACTACGTGGACTTTGATCCTTGTCATGGCAAGGTACGTAGGAAGACTCCTTGAGGTTCAATCCCCACACCCTATTGGTTCCGACCCCCATTAAAGCAAGACCACTTTCGTCCCACATGATGTAAAACTGTATTCTCTATTTTCGTCCTGGACAACGTTAAACTACATCCACCATCTTGACCTATGTGGGATTTAATACATGTCAAGATAGGGTACATAGGAAGCCTTTGTGAGGTTCAACCCCATCCAGTAGTAAGCTGTTGCGACCTCATCCAGCGGTAAGATGTTTTGATCCCATCTAGATGTAAGCCGTTGTGACCCCATTTAGTGGTAAGAAGTTGTGACCCCATTCAGTGGTAAGTCATTGTGACCCCATTGAGATGTAATCCATTGTGACCCAATCCTGCTGTAATCCGTTGTGACCCCATGTCAGTGGTAAGCCATTGTCAATCCGAGCCCAGTGGTAGGCCGCTATTGTCCCTTCTATTGGGACCTATATCACTGGTCCATACCAGTGGAATCAGACGAACTCCAGGGCTACTAATCACCTGTAAGCCCCATCATGTCATCGTGTCGCTGTCCTTCACACGCAACCCAATTTAATGCCTCAACATATAAGGTCCACTACCTATAGGTCCCATCCCTACGGTTCACCTCTACAGGTGTCCCGTCGCTTCACAAACTATGTGGACTTTGATTCCCTACCACTGGGATACATAAGAGGTCTCTTCAAGTCTAAATCCCAACATCACCATCTTACTCAAGTCGACTCAATCTCATTCCCCATCCCTTCCATTTACCCATCCATCATACATCATGATTCTTTACAAGGCCACCACATCCCATTGAGATCATTCCAATTCACCTCCTAGCATTAGTGTTTCCTCCAGGGGTCATACCCATCTGGTCCACTCTAGATAGTGTTCCGATTAGTCAGATCCATCTCTGCTAGATGTTAAACATGTGGCATACCCTGTTTTAAAAATAGGAAGCTGAGGAAAACCTCAGTTACATTCCTATGGAATGTAATTCTATGAATTCTAAGTTGGATAACTCTGCCTTCCGTGCCCTCAAGAAGCCTTATAATAAGAGGAAGAAACCCAGATGCGCTACTGTTCCAGCATCCAGTCACGCCTGATGTCCAACATGACTACTCCCCCAATCGAAGGTTACTTCCCAGACTAGAACCCTTGGAATTTCCTAACTAAAACAGTGTAATTAACTGGAATCAATGAAGACATGGCACTAAGCAGAGATTCACTAACAACGTCGTAAATCATTAAGAGAGCCCCGAACTAGGTGAAGAGTTCAGAAGAGGAATCCACGAAAGGAAGAACCAACATCCAGTCATCCAGTTTCGATCATGGATCAAACGTCCCTGAATAATATGCGAATTCTACCTGTCTTTGGAAAGAGGGAATGTGGTGCCATAGCTGCACGCCCTCCATAGATGTATGTGCGCACCCCGGCCAACGCATTGGAAATTTAAATGGTGAACCCAAAGTGAATTTCATCTCCTCAATTTAAATATTAGTAGCTTTCATGACATCAATGGATTGATGTGTCATCGGATCCAGTCATCCGGTGCTGGGTCCCACCATGCAAATAGCGGGACGGGCATGAAACTCCATCTGAAGTTGGGGCAGTCAAAACATTGTACATCCCGGTCTGTGACGTTGTCAGCATGGATCCTTATTACCAACCATGGGATACAAAATGGTTATGGGATACTGAACATAAATTTCATTTTTTCAGCACTAATGGATTAATCTCCATGATTTTTATGAAGCAAGCTACTGCAGCAGGATCCCGATCACCACCCGCCCACCAATGTAGGGGTAGTGGAAATGTCAATGCGGTAGTCCCACAAAACTCTACTACTTTTGCGACAATCCACACATCTATAAACGCCAAGCACCCACGCCTCGTCTCCACATTTGAATTTATTCAGAGAAGGGTGATCAAAAACCTAGTATGCCGATATGAGGAGGATGGAATTATCCCAACTCAGGATATGGCCCACTAGGATCTAAAGTCATCTGCAGCTCTTCACCACCACCTCCCCCAAGGGCCGCGTAGAGAGACACTGCTCCCCACTCCAACATACAATCGTTTCTGGAGCTTTTCCCCATAATACCATGATGAATCCTTCACCTATGCCAACACGGTAGGGGATATATGGGCTAGTTTGTCTAGGATCCCACATCAGGGGATCCCAAGGACGGTTCCCACTAGGCCGTGCTAGCACCGCCATCTTATCCCATAAGTCGAGAAGTAGGTAAGCTATGCGCTTGCACCGCTGGACCTAGTCCAGTTGACTCGACACCAGATCCGGGCAAAGGATGAGGATGATGCCCGCCAAGGGGCGTATACATCAACAACTATGGCTCCCAAATATTCCAATTTGTATCATCATCCCCCAGCATACGCTAAGAAGGGGATATTTTATACCCATTCTAGATCGAAGCCCCAACTACCCCACGGGAAGGGTGGGTCGACTCTCTCGGTCACCGGTGCAGGTAATGGCCGCCGCCAGTATGGAGGTCCTCCCCGTACCACCACCATGGAGAATTTGGGTATTCCTAGATTCCAAGACCAGCATAGAGGTCCGCCCTGTAAAACCTTCAGTATGAATGAGGTACCTCCCCACGATGGTGACAATCATCATAAAAGCCTCTCACGTGCTCATTAAATTGGGTATGGAGTCATTCCTTATGGAAGAGATCACTGGGGTTTGGACGTCACATATCTGGTCAATATCAATCTTGGGGGGCCTTCCCATGTCTTCAAAATAGCTGGATAACATCCTCCATGCCTCAGTAATCAAAGGGCTGAAGGCCATCTTTGCTTCACCATCCCATAGCATGGAGGTCCTACCTGTGTTTGACTTAACGAGTACAAGGAAACTCCTCGCACTAGCATTGCTAGATGAAGCAAGAACGGGGGTCCCTCCCATTCTCTTATTGGCTCCAGCGGAGGTCCTACCTACTCCAGTACTTCTCACAGAGGTCCTCCCTATGTCCCCATTGATATCTGTCCCAGTGCACCTCTCACCTTGACTTTCTTAGGCGGATGTCCACCCTGCCCCAACACCAGTACGACCGAAGGACCTCCTCATGCAAAAAATCTCCCCTATCCCAAAAAAACATACCAATGATGGAAGGCGGGTCATCGCCGCAAAAAAAGCGTCGAGAATTTTCAGACTGTGATCAAACCAGTCTGCTTCTCAGATTCTGAGGCGGAATATGAATCAGTGATGGAACCCTTTCCTATATCCTCTATGTCAAGGGAAAGGGTAGGAACAAGGTGCATCAGCCTAACACATCATAATGCGAGGTCCACCAGACTCCCTCTTTCCTCCATAGATATATCCAAGAGTATAAAAATTTGGATACTCCCTAGGTTACGACCGTGAAATCGCCACCATCCTCACCAGAAGTACTCTCAACCTCGACTAGAGATCACTGAGAGCTATTTTTGGGACCAATAGTTGATGAACAACAGCATGTTCCCCTTCCAGTAGCTGTGGTCCCCATGTCGGAAGTCACGGTCATCATCTCATCTTACCGTGATGTTGTGGATAAGTCATTACAATCTTCAAAGGGTAGCCCGAGAAGTGGCGGGTTTTCATCTTGCTCGCCGTATTCTCCTCCGGCAAGACTACCATCACAAAAGTCTTCTACGGTATCATTAGTAGTTCCCCAGAAACCCCCAGTAAGAGCAAGACCATGAATTCGAGCAAGGAACTTATGGGGAAACCTTACAGCGGACCACTTCCCTTAGATGTTTTGACCGATTTTAGGGCCAAATTTTTGGGCACCAAAATCCCTCACCCATGAGCAAGTTGAATGTTTCCTCCAGACCTTATGGGAGACTCATTTCTATCTTCTTCATCATCAAGTGGCTTACCCTATGAGTCAAGCACATTTCGAGGATAAGGGAGAATGATGTTGGCTGGTTGATTTGGATGTAAAGACCCGAAAAATTCAAGGAATGATTTTTCTTAATTTTATTTGGATTTTTACAAGAACGCAGTTTCTGACGGAAACAGAATCCGAGGCCCGGTGTGCCAAGAATCATTTTCCGAAGTTTGGCTTGGGTATGTTCAGTGAACGGACGAGCGGGGTTTTCTAACTTTTGAACTGGTGCTCGGAATCGAAGTCTGAGGGCACCGATGGAATCACAACTCCGGTATTTGTTAGAAATTCCTCTTCTGGAGTTGTGTATGCTCGGGTGTGGTTTTTAATTTTTGGGCTTAAAGTTAAGAAATAAAATAATTGTTACGAAAAAATTTATTTTATTTCACTTAAAGTAACTTAATAGCAACTTAAAGCTGCCTAAGATGAGTTGATGCGGATAGGGTGCTATCCAAAAATATCCTACCCACTTTGTAGGATATTTGTGAGGTGGGGCCCGGATGAGCCCCACCATTTCTTTTCCGCTAAGTAAAACCCCTGCGAAAACCCGTCATTATGAATGTCAACTGACACGTTTTCTTAAATTCTTAACGCACCAATTAATTGGGAGGTTTTATTAGTTGAATTAATTCTACGAATTAATGGGACGTTACTTATCATATCTATTTTTCGTTTGTTGGCATGTTAATAAAATAAGACCAACACTATTCTTCTAATGTGTTGTTCGTTGAGAGGATTTGACAGAAACCTCAAGTTCTTCCTCCTCCTTCACGAAGAATGCGAAGAACGCTGTCACCCTCAGAGATTGACGACGCTTCTTCCGAGAGGTTCTTCCCTGCAACGATCTCTAATCACTAACTGCTTGAGGTAGGATATTTCGGGTTTCTCCTTTTTAAATTCTTTGTGGATTTTAACAACAACATGGATTTAATTAATATAATTAAATCTTTCATGTTTTTGAACCTCGGAGTTCGTCGATGCGACACCGTATTCCATGACGACATGAAGCATTTCCGCTATGACGCGACGCTCTTCTGCGACGACACGACACCCTTCCACGACCCGACGATCACCTCCTTCCGCGACAATCAATTCCGAGAAGAACGCGCGCTCGATGACTACGACGAGGTAGGGATTTTTATGTGAGATCAATCTTTAATTCCCGTGATTGTTTCTTAAAAAAAAATAACCCAGATCATGTTCAATTTTAATTCTATTAAAATTGTTCCTTGATTGTTATTCATGTGTTGAATATTTTATTCTCGATTGTTATCACCTAATGTAGAGGGTGCGGGCCAAACAAACACGGCCCGAAAACCCTCTACAGTTCTTCATTGATGCGCGGATTGGTGGGCGATGACAAAACATGCCAAATGGGTGATTCGTTGTTTCCGCAGTGAAGTACATGATACGGGAGGAGCTACGGCGCAGACGGAAACAAAATCGGACCACCAGAGCAACTCCGGTGGCCCGCGGAACCCACCGGCGGTGCCCCGGCACGCTGCCAGACAGGCCCGACGCGGCTGAAGCCGCGATGGCGGTGGGCAGCGGACTCGCGGCCACACGGGTCCGACACACACGGGAGGCGGCTTTGCCACGTCCACTGATCCAGCGCGGCCCCACGCGGCGCCGCGACACCTTCATCCCGCGGGGGCAGCGCCCCGCGGCTCCCTCGTTCGACCGCTCAGCCGAGACGAGCCGGGCCGACCCGCCGACCGGGTCGTGCCCAACCGGGTCGGATCTGGACCCGGGTCTGGTCGACCAGGTTCGGGCCGACCCAGGGGGGAGGGGTCGGGCCGGGTCGGTTCGGGCCCAGACCCCCCGTCTTCAGACAGTTTTCGGTCTTTTGCCCGTAACTTGAGCTACGGGCCTCCAAACGACGCGTCGTAAGCGGTGATGCGATCCTTGGATCGAGTCGGTCATTTCGGTATATCTCACTCAAGGTTTCAGATTACTTTGGGTTTGGCTGGGTTGGTTCGTACATGAAACCAACCGGGCCTTCGGAGCGGAAACACTCATATCTTGAGCTCCGGACATCCGATTGACGTGCCGTCGACTTTGTTGATTTCCTCTAAGTGAGACGGATATTTTGACATACTTTTCCTGAGGTTTGGATGTAGGTGGAGTAAGGTCGGGTTGGTTTTTCCTTAAAAACCAACCGGGCCCCTGGGACGAAAAAGCCAATGACTCTCAGACCGGGCATCTGATTGACGCACCGTCTGCGACGTTGAGTTCCTGTTGAAGATACTGAACATTTGGATACATCAACTCTGGACTATGTTTCAGTTGATGTATCAGCCTCTCAGCTCGTGGAGCGGACCCTCCCGAATGAGCTTCCTGTGTGCGGGAACCCTGGAGCAGGCTGCCACTGCTTCTGTGGCTGCGACGACGATTATGCAGAGATCCTTAGTGGATTCGAAGACAATGACTACAGCACTCAACAATACTGTGTGGATCAGTGCTACCGATCCTGTGTGGGTCCGATCCTGTGTTGGTCAGCGCTCAGCAGTTCTGTGTGAGCCAGTTCCTACAGGTCCTGTGTGGGCCCGATCCTGTGTGGGTCTTTGCGGGGGTTAGTATCTATCGATCCTTTTTGGGTCTGACGACTTAGATGGATTAGTGATCATCTCTATCGTCATTCAAAGAAGTATACCTGTGTGAGCTGAAACTCTGTTTTACTTTCGTTTGTGGATTGTGTTGAGCTATCATGTGTGCATTTATGTTTTACTTTCCTTTGTGGATTGTGTTGAGCTATCCTGTGTGGATTTACGTTTTACATTCCTTGGTGGATTGTGTTGAGCTATCCTCTGTGGATTTACGTTTTACTTTCCTTTATGGATTGTGTTGAGCTATCCTGTGTGGATTTTACGTTTTTCTTTTCTTTGTGGACTGGGTTGTACTTGATCTCGGATGTTGGAGCCGAGTGAGAATTGATGACTTAGGTATATGTATGGGCATATACCTAAGCCATGTCGGATGTTACTTCATGATTGTATCTTTAATTTGTGGTTGATCCTTTGTGGATTTTGGGAGACCTTCGGGGGACTCGGGGTCCTTACTGAGTAGCTTATACTCACCCATGCACGACCTATGCCCGCACTAGGTTGTGTTGGTTGTAGACGATGGACAGCGCTGATCGTGGTGGAGTCTTACGGAGCATGACGGTACCTGGAGGTAAATCACTGGGCGGTACGTACTCGGAGCAGTCAGGTGAACCCGAGGAGCATTGGAGGCTATCTGTACCCACCCTTCAGGTGGGACTTCTAGTGGACGGCTCGATGTTACGACTTTACTTTTTAGTTGCTATTTTTCCCCTTTCAGTTGTACATTACAGTTGGGCTTGTATTTCCGGCCCCCTTTACTTTCAACACAACTTGTTCCAGTTTTTACATAGTGTTTACTTTTCCGCTTGCTTAATCTGTGGTGCTTGTTTACTTTACAAAAGCAATGCCTTCCCTTTTTAACGGGATTTACACCTTGGCGCTAGTCGCCAGCCCCTGGCCTATGGAAGGCGGGCTTGGGGTAGTCACGACACGGTCCCCGAGGACGGGTCGTCATAGATTGGTATCAGAGGAGTTCGGTTCTACCATAGACTCTGATCTTTCTTCAATGTGAAGCAATTGTGTTAAGCGTATTGAGTGTGGTTATCAGTCTAGGGAGCCCAGTGTTGGTGTGACAGCTGACGTATCCGTACACCAGGACCCTGACTTCAGATTTCCGAATTAATGCAAGAAAACATTGAATGCATGTGTGTTTCATGTTTTCTTTGTGATTACTTGTATCAGCACACCAGGTATACTATTCTGACCGTGTCACACCTGTTTCTTTTCAGGATGGCCCCTCGATGGTAGCCAGCCAGGTTTCCGAGAGTTGTACGTGACGACAGCCCGCCGAGCGATGAGGCCTCGGTACAGGGCCCTTTGACAGCAGAGGCACCGGCGGTACCTCTACCCGTCGAGCCACCGATGCTTCCATCCCCCGCCGCTGACGATGCACATCGCCTTGGAGCTCTACACGAGTTTCAGCACCATCGACCGCCTAGGTTCCGTGGGGAGACGGACCCCCAGGCAGCCGAGGACTGGCTGGAGGCAGTCGTACGAGTTTTCAGGCTAGTGAGGACACCAACAGACCTCATGGTGGTCCTCGCTCCGAGCCTACTGCACGCGGCAGCAGGCCGATAGTTGAGCTTGATACTCCAGGTGCAAGATAAGGCATCTCTCCTCTGGACAGACATTGAGATCCTCTTCTGCTCAGAGTTCGTCCCGGCCACCCTCCATGCGGTGCGCATCCAAGAGCTTCTTCAGCTACGGCAGGGCAGCTTGACGGTCGCCTAGTACTCGGCGAGATTCACTGATTTCTCGCGCTACTCGACCGACATGGTACGAGACCCATTCTTCCGGGCCTGGACCTTTGACCAGGGATTGAGAAACGAGATCAGGGCCTCGCTGATATCCCTCAGCATTCCGACCTAGGCAGGAGTACTGGAGCGGGCCCTTCTGATCGAGAGCTTTCTTGCTGAGTCCACAGCGAGACCTACCACAGGGCCGCAGGTAGCGGAGTCTTCGGCAGCAGGTAGCCGACGGATGACTCATGGGTCTAGGCAGACCAGACCTTCCGAAAGATCCGTTGGCTCGATCATTACGGCTAGGGAATCCTACGGGAGCAGACTCGACGATTACATACTGGTGCCGGTAGTGTGAGATTACTCTAGGAGGCGAGAGCTTTGGCTGGGATCTTCTTGTAGCAGCGTCGAGGCCTTACGACGTCATCTTAGGCATGGATTGGTTATCTATAGTCCATGCACATATTGACTGTATTAGGCGCAAGGTGTGATGTGTACGCACCGACCGGAGAAGGTTCACCTTCACCGGCGAGAAGGGAGCCTTCGTAGCACAGGATGGACTCTCGTAGAGGAGAGGACCGCCCATCACTCATCAGTTGGCTAGCCTCATCCTAGGAGAAGTTGACGTGCGGATTCCTAGTTTTCCTGCAGCGGTGGATCAGTACGCGGACGTCTTTCCCAACGACGTTCTAGGGCTACCTCCTCGCAGAGAGGTATAATTCCATATCGACATGGACCCCGAGACAGCCCCGATAACGACTCCAGCATATCTGATGGCCTGCGCTGAGATTTTAGAGCTACGGGTACTGTTGGAGGACTTGCAGGGCAATGATTTCATCCGACCCAGTGTTTCACCCTGGGCTTCCCCGAGATTGTTCGCCAAGAAGGCGGATGGGAGCTTGCGACTGTGTGTCGACTATCGTCGCCTGAACCAGGTGATAGTGAAGAACAAGTATCTGCTACCGAGGATTGATGACTTCTTCGATCAGCTCAAGGGAGCACGGTGGTTCTCGAAGATAGACCTCAGTTCAGGCTATCATCAGCTCAGAGTTGGAGACGAGGACGTGCAGAAGACGGCCTTCAGATTCCGGTATGGCCACTATGAGTTCTTGGTTATGCCATTCGGCATAACCAATGCTCTAGCAGTGTTCATGGGCCTCACGAACATGATCTTCCAGCCATACCTTGATCGATTTGTCGTAGTCTTCATCGACGACATTTTGATACACTCGACGACTGAGAAGCAGCACGCCTAGCACTTTCTGGTTGTACTAGATACGCTCCGAGAGCACCAGATTTATGGAAAGCTCTCGAAGTGTCAGTTCTGGATACGTGAGGTCCACTTCTTGGGACACATCATCTCTGAGGCGGGATTGGAAGTGGATCTTGCGAAGATCGAGGCAGTGCTAGATTGGGAGCCACCCAGGAGCGTGACAGAGGTGTAGAGTTTATTGGGACTAGCTGGATACTATCGGAGATTCGTGCCAGACTTCTCCAGAGTTGCGACACCACTCTCAACTTTGACGAAGAAGGGGAAACCCTTTGTTTGGTCAGACAGATGTCAGCAGAGCTTCCAGGAGCTGAGACAGAGATTGACCAACGCACCTATCTTGAGGTTTCCTGAGGAGGGAGTAGGGTACGTAGTCTACTGCGATTCATTAGGGACCGGACTCGAATGTGTCCTGATGTAGGAGCGGGCAGTGATCGCCTATGGATCACGTTAGTTGAGGCCATATGAGCAGAACTATGCTACCCATGATCTGGAGTTAGCTGTAGTGGTCTTCGCTCTGAAGACATGGCGACACTATCTGATGGGCGAGCACTTTACAGCCTTTTCAGACCACTAGAGTCTCAGGTACATCTTCTCGCAGAAGGACATGAACATGAGACTATGGCGATGGCTCGAGTTCCTCCAGGAATATGACTTTTAGATAGTCTATACTCCTGGGAAGGGGAACATGTTGGCCGATGCTCTCAGCAGGAGGACATGCATTCAGCTACTTGAGGAGGCAACAAAGATGGTAGCCGCTCTACAGATATCCTTCTTGGATAGAGATAGAGCAGCCTTCCTTCAGTCTCTCACAGTCACTCCTCCACTACTGCAGCGGGTTAGAGAGGCACAGTGTGGGGACGCCGACTGTGGGACGAGGCGTGCACAGTTATCCTTAGGACAGACACCTGATGGCTTCTCCTTTGGAGCAGTGCACAACATCCTTTTCAGAGGACGTACCTTGGTACCAGTTGCTTTACGAGAGGAGGTGCTGAGAGAGTTTCACACTTCACCATTGGCGGTACATCCTGGAGTGGCAAAGATGTACCAGGATCTCAGACAATAGCACTGGTGGCCAGGAATGAAGAAGGTTGTGGCATAGTTCGTTTATCGATGCCTAACCTGCGAGTAGGTGAAGGCAGAGCATCAGGTACCAGCAGGCTTGGTATAGCACTTGGAGGTCCCAGAGTGGAAGTGGGACGGGATATCTATGGACTTTGTGACTGGACTTCCACGCACTTCCAGAGGTCACGACTCCATCTGGGTGATTGTTGACCGACTAACCAAGTCGGCTCACTTCTTACCCACCAGAGAGCAGGGCTCAGTGGATAGCTTGGGGAATCTCTACATTCAGGATATTGTACGGCTTCATGGTGTGCCATAATCTATCGTCTCCGATCGAGATGCTCGCTTTACTTCCCGGCTTTGGAAGGGGTTGCAGGAGGCATTCAGGACACGGCTACGTCTGAGCACTGCCTTTCACCCTCAGACGGATGGTTAGACGGAGAGGACCATTCAGACTCTCGAGGACATGCTCCGCGCATGTGTCCTAAACTTCGGTCATAGATGGGAGGACCACCTACCCTTGGTGGAGTTCGTGTACAACAACAGCTAACACTCCACCATCGGGATGGCACCATACGAGGCGTTGTACGGCAGACCTTGTAGATCCGTTTGTGCTGGACAGACCCTGGGGAGTCAGCACTTGTGGGACCAGAGATTGTCCGGGCCACGACAGAGAAGGTCCAGGTCATCTAGGAGCGGATGAGGACAGCTCAGAGCCGGCAGAAGTCTTGTGTTGACAGGAGGCGGTGGCCACTAGAGTTCGAGGATGGAAACCACGTCTTCTTGTGTGTCTCACCTCGACATGGATTACAGAGATTTGGAAGAGGTGGAAAGTTGTCTCCACGCTTCATCGGACCATTCCTGGTCCTCAGTAGGATTGGCGAGGTGGCTTATCGCCTAGATCTACCACCTCAGTTGCACCGGGTGCACGACGTCTTCCACGTATCTCAGCTGAGGAGATACCTGCACGACCCGACGCACATCATTGACCATGGGGAGCTAGACACTGATGATGGGGAAACTTTTGCGGAGGTCCCAGTGGAGATCGAGGATCAACAGGAGCGGGTCCTACGTGGATGATCGATTCCTCTTGTGAGCATCAGATGGCAGCACAGGAACCTCCAGGAGAGCACTTGGGAGTGGGATGCTCAGATGCATTCTCAGTACCCACATTTTTTCCCTAGTTTATGATGTATCTTTACGGGGACTTAAAGCCCTAAGGTGGGAGTGATGTAAAGACCCGAAAAATTCAAGGAAATTTTTTTCTTAATTTTCTTTGGATTTTTACAAGAACGCAGTTTTTGATGGCACCTGATTCTGAGGCCCAGTGTGCCCGGAATCATTTTGCGAAGTTTGGCTCAGGTACGTTCAGTGAACGGATGTGCGGGGTTTTCTAACATTTGAACTAGTGCTCAGAATAGAATTCTGAGGGCACCGATGGAATTTCAGCGCCGGTATTTGCTTAGAAACGCCTCTTACGGAGTTGTGTTTTCTTGGATGTGGTTTTTAATTTTTGGGGTTAATGTTAAGAAATAAAATAATTGGTATTACAAACATTATTTTATTTCACTTAAAGTCACTTGAAAGCCACTTAAAGCTGCTTAAGCTGAGTTGATGCGGATAGGGTGCTATCCAAAAATATCATACCCTCTTGGTAGGATATTTGAGAGGTGGGTCTCACACGAGCCCCACCGTTTCTTTTCCGCTAAGTAACGCCCATGGGAAAACCCGTCATTATGAAAGTCAACTGACGTGTTTTCTTAAATTCTTAACACAACAATTAATTGCGCGGTTTTATTATTTGAAGTAATTCTACGAATTAATGGGTCGTTACTTATCATATCTCTTTTTCGTTTGTTGGCATGTTAATAAAATAAGACCAACGCTATTCTTCATAAGTGTTGTTCGTTGAGAGGATCTGACAGAAACCTCATGTTCTTCCTCCTCCTTCGCGAAGAACGCGAAGAATGAAAAGAACGTGAAGAACGCGAAGAACACTGTCACCCTCAGAGATTGACAGCACTTCTTCCGAGACATTCTTCCCTGCAACGATCTCCGATCACTAACTGCTTGAGGTAGGAGATTTCGGGTTTCTCCTTTTTAAATTCTTTGTGGATTATAACAACAACATGGATTTAATTAATATAATTAAATCTGCGTGTTGTTGAACCTCGGAGTTCGTCGACAGGACACCATATTCCGCGACGACACGACGCCCTTCCGCGATGACGCGACACTCTTTCTCGACGATGTGGCGCCCTTTCGCGATGCGAAGATCACCTCCTTCCGAGGTTGGGAATTTTATTTGAGAACAATCTTTAATTCCCGTGATTGTTTCTTTTAAAACAAAGAACCCGGATCAAGTTCAATTTTAATTCTATTAAAATTGTTCCTTACTTGTTATTCATGTGTTGAATATTTTATTCCCGATTGTTATCACCTAACGCGGAGGGTGCGGGCCAAACAAACACGGCCCGACAACCCTCCGCAGTTCTTTGTTGATGCGCAGATTGGCGGGCGATGACAAAACATGCCGCAAGGGTGATTCGTTGTTTCTACAGTGAAGTACGAGATCCGAGAGGAGCTATGGCGCATACGGAAACGAAATCGGACCACCGGAGCAACTCCGGTGGCCTGCGGAACCCACTGGCGGCGCGGGCCGCCGGTGCGGCGGTGCCCCGGCGCGCTGCCAGACAGGGACGTCGTGGATGAAGCTGCGGCGGCGGCGGCCAGCAGACCCGCTGCCGCGCGGGTTTGGGACACACGGGACGTGGCTTTGCCACGTTCGCTGATCCAACAGGGCCCCACGCGGGGCCGCGACACCTTCATCCCGTGGGGGCAGCGCCCCGAGACTCCCTCGCTCGGCCGCTCGGCCGAGCCGAGCTGGGCCGACCCGCCGGCCGGGTCGCGCCCAACCGGGTCGGATCCGGACCCGGGTCGGTTCGACCCGTTTCGGGCCGACCCAGGGGGGTCGGGCCGGGTCAGTCCCGGCCCAGACCCCCCGTCTTCAGACCGTTTTTGGTCTTTTGCCTGTTACTTGAGCTACATGCCTCCGAACGACGTGCCATCAGCGGCGATGCGATCCTTGTATTGAGACGGTCGTTTTGTTATATCGCACTCAAGGTTTCAGATTTCTTTGGGTTCGGCCGGGTTGGTTCGTACATGAAACCAACTGGGCCTTCGGAGCGGAAACACACATATCTTGAGCTCCGGACGTCCGATTGATGTGCCGTCGACATTGTTGATTTCCCCTAAGTGAGAAGGATCTTTTGGCATACTCTTCCCGAGCATTGGACGCAGGTGGAGTACGGTCGGGTTGGTTTTTCCTTAAAAACCAACCGGGCCCCTGGGACGAAAAAGACAATAACTCCCAGACCGGGCATCCGATTGACGCACTGTCTGCGACGTTGAGTTCCTGTTGACGATACAGAACTTTTGAATACATCAACTCTAGACTATATGTCAGTTGATGTATCAGCCTCTCGGCTCGTGGAGCGGACCCTCCCGAACGATCTTGCTATTTGCGGGAACCCTAGAGCTGGCTGCGACTGCTTCTGTGGCTGCGATGACGACTGTGCAGAGATCCTCAGTGGATTTGATGACGACGACTACAACACTCAGAGATCCTGTGTGGATCAGTGCTACCGATCCTGTGTGGGTCCGATCCTGTGTGGGTCAGCGCTCAGCGGTTCTGTGTGAGCCTGCACCTACAGGTCCTGTGTGGGCCCGATCCTGTGTGGGTCTTTGCGGGGGTTTGTACCTATCGATCCTTTGTGGGTCCAACGACTTAGATGGATCAGTGATCATCTCTATCGTCATTCGAAGAAGTATACCTGTGTGAGCTGAAACTCTTTTTTACTTTCCTTTGTGGATTGTGTTGAGCTATCCTCTGTGGATTTATGTTTTACTTTCCTTTGTGGGTTGTGTTGAGCTGTCCTGTGTGGATTTTACATTTTACTTTCCATTGTGGATTGTGTTGAGCAATCCTATGTGGATTTACGTTTTACTTTCCTTTGTGGATTGTGCTGAGCTATCCTGTGTGGATTTTACGTTTTGCTTTCCGATGTGGACTGGGTTGTACTTGAGCTCGGATGTTGGAGCCGAGCAAGAATTGATGACATAGGTATATGTATGGGCATATACCTATGCCATGTCGAATGTTACATCGTGATTGTATCTTTCCTTTTTGGATTATCCTTTGTGGATTCTGGGAGAACTTCGGGGGTCTCGGGCTCCCTACTGAGTAGCTTATACTCACCCCTGCATAGGCTATGCCCGCACTACGTTGTGTTGGTTGCAGACGACGGACAGCACTGATCATGGTGGGGGCTTGCGGAGCAGGACGATACCTGGAGGTGGACCACTGGGTGGGACGTACTCGGAGCAGTCAGGTGAACCCGAGGAGCAGTGGAGGCGATCTTTACCCACCCTTAATGTGGGAATTCCAGTGGACGACTCGACGTTTCGGCTTTACTTTTCAGTTGCTGTTTTCCCCCTTTCAATTGTACTTTACAGTTGGGCTTGTATTTCCGGCCCCCTTTACTTTCAGCACAGCTTGTTCCAGTTTCTACTTAGTGTTTACTTTTCTGCTCGCTTACTCTGTGGTGCTTGTTTACTTTACAAAGGCAATGCCTTCCCTTTTTACCGGGATTTACACCTTTGTGCTAGTCGCTAGCCCCTGGCCTATGGAAGGAAGGCTTGGGGTAGTCACGGCACGGGCCCCGAGGACAGGTCGTGACATTGGCCTCACTCCCTGTGGCTCTATGCCCTGAGTCCCCAGGTTGTCGAAGGGCCCTCAAAAAATTGTTCAATCAGAGTTTAAATGTACTCTGCAGGATTATCAAAGAAGATTCTCCCAATGTGATGATTTGTGGATGGGGGTAGTATGATGCCCCCTCTTCATTACTATCGGGTGACAACCCGATCTACCATGAGACATAGAGGATATTCGTCTAGGTAGGGTTGTAGTTAACATGGAAGACCTGCCATAGGGTGAGAAGGATATAGAGATTCTTGGAGAGGACCTACCCCCCAAGGGAGTTTCATACTTATTGGATCCATTAGGAAGGATTACTCATCAATATAGGAATCTTTTGGGTCTACATGTGCCCACCGAGGCACTAGTCCTCATCCAGAATCCCAAAAAGGGAAAAGAACACCTTAGAGCTACCAAACCCTCCAACCCATGTGGATCAGTTCAGAAGGTGGAAGATGACCCCGAGAAAGCCACACTACGTCAACCACTCCCCGAATAGAAGAATATGGTCGATGACCTCCTTTCTTAATGCATTGTACAGTTATGGCTATACTACAATGATCCTTGACCGGGGCAGCAGGGGCAGGAACAACTTCCCCTCAGTCAAGTACCTCTAGGTGATCCTGACCATCATTCCCATGCAGACAGGGTTGAAGCTGGAACTAATGGTAAGAGGGAATTGTATGTCTTTCAAAATCTATCGGAACAGCGTGACAATCCCCAATACCTAGCTTAGGTCCCCACAGGTGGTCCACAAGTCATTCCACTAGCTGCTCTATGAGCCGCTGGGAATTCTTATCATGTGGAAGAACCCGCCAACGCACTGGTGTTCATGGATCCCCATCAAGACAGGAACCCCTTTACTGACTATCCAATGGAGGGACTCATCACTCGTCTTGAAGCCTTAGAGACTCGACTGGTGGAAACCCCACTTGATGGAAATCCTGCTTGATGGAAATCCAAATCCAGCATGGGTGGATGATATGCCAGCGCCCCTGGGTTTCAGGAATCCCACTGTTCCCCCCTTCAATGGGACAGGGACCCACCAATGAACCTGGCCCACTTTATCTCAAGGTGTGGCCCCTTGTTGGGAACTCCAGTGCAACAAGAATCCACCAAACACTAGTGTTTTGTACATACATTGGATGGGCCGAAGTTTATTTGGTACAACCACCTCCCCATCGAGTCAATAGTTGGATGGAAAGACCTCCGTAGGAAATTTATCTACCAGTTCAGTTCAACCACTTAGAAGTTGAGTATTGTGGACCTCTTCAATTTCACATATAAGAATGATGAACACATTGCAGATTTTTTTTCATAGTGAAAGGGACTCACATATTCTCTTAACATGCCACTGACTCAGGAGAAATTAATGGAGATGTGCATAGGGAATGTCAAGATGGAACTTTTCCCCTCTATAATCACCTAGAACTACCAAGGGAGATTCCAAGACTTCTTTGATAATTCCCAGTGCCTGGAGGAATCCTTACAGTAGGCTAATCAGGCACGTCTGTTGCCTATTGCAATCCCCACAGGAAGGGATGGCAGGGTCGAGCCCGCTGCAGTTGTCCAAATAGAGGTCCGTAGGAAACTAGACATTTTACCTGTGGAGTTGACTCCACAACCTCACAGAGGCCCTCCACCTCTGGAGCAGTCTCCGGCCTAGCAACGCCCACCTCAGAATTGGAAGGATCCCCCATGCAATGCAATGCCACCACCTTGGAGAGAAAACCAAGCTCCACCTATTTAGTATGCTCCTCCAGCATCGTATCAGGGTTAGGCTCTGAGGCCCCCCTTTCTAGACAAGAGGAACCAAACCTACTCATTTAATGAGGCCTAGGTCCCCGATTACTTCCAAAGTTCCATAGAGCATGTGATTGTATGTTTTCTTGAGTAAAGAAGGCCAGAAGAGGTGAACGTCACTGATCTCCCTAGTTACTACCCCTACCACCAGATCCTGGGGAACAACCTCAAACATTGCTATGTGTTTAAATATTGGCTTCAAGACCTGGTGGATTAAAACATTTTCCGGTTGGGCGCAGCTCCAACACATGTGGCATGCGTCTTCGTAAGGCCAGACATTGGAAATGACAAAAAAGGTGAGTGGAAATTGGTTTCTAGACATGGGTCCCATAAGTATGATATCTGGATATCTCATAAATCAGTATCCTGTTCCCACTATGTTATTTGTGTAAGCCTAAATTGGACAGAGCCTCTAGAAGCCGCATCTACTACTTCTGTATCATCATCTCAACCATCCTCTTCCCAAAAAATAAAACACAGATGGTGTAATGGAAAGAAAATTCCCCCACTGATTCCATCATCATCTCTTACTATGAGTGACTTCATGCTGTAAGATATGGAACTCCATTCCAATAATCCTTCCAGTAGTGGATGAATCTTCATGTAAAGATCAATGGTATGCCCCTGTTAACACCGTAGTGCTGGTAAAACCCTACATGATTTTTGATGAAGAGGGGAAACAGGAAAACACTCCTAATGTCCCTATCCGTCATCAGCGTCGACAGAGCCACAATTATATGGGCCTTCAGAGTACCTCAGTTAGTACTTATAGAAAGACTATGAATGTGACTGAAACTAGAAAGCAGGAACAGTACAAATCTTTGAATGCGCATCCTTCTCACCTGGTGACATTAGGCCCACCTTTTCCATCGTTCATATTGTTGGATCGGGCAGAACCACCTCAACTGCACCATGGCCAGGCACACCCTACCATAAGACAGTCTCGGTCATCTGTCATCCATCCGATAGTCACTCTACAAGATTTGACTAGTGAGAAGAGAGATATTTCTAGCACCAGTCATCCGCCAAACCAGCCAGTAGGGCCCACCATACATTCTGTCATAGAGAAACCCCCTAAAAGTATAAATTCATGCCTTACACTAAAGTATGATGTTATAAAACATATTTCCATTATTCTAGAAAAGATCCCCATCTTGGAGGCCCTTTTCCAGTCATCAGATATGTGTGAGGCCATTGTCAAGGATTTAAGAATCCCCCTCTAGTGTGAGACAGAGGTAGCAGCCGTAGAAGCCATTCATGCTCAGGTGATCTACAATGATGAATGCCAGTCCATTATCTCATTCTCTAGATAATATGAAGGATCTCCAATACAAGGGCACATTCTCCCACTGTACATCACCAGCTAGTTCAATGAAGTGGAAGTTTGTCGCTATCTTGTTGACCTGGGCTTTGGAATCAACCTAATCCCGAGTCGGACACTACAAAAACCGGGATTGTCTGAGGATGATCTAAGTCCCTCTGACCTAATAATCCATGGATATTACAGGATAGAGAAGACACTGGTTAGTAAGATCTATTTGGAGACCCAGTTCAGTGGTCTAATTTCCAGCACCGAGTTTATGGTTGTCTCCTAGGACACCGCCTACAATGAATTGATGGGATGGTCGTGACTCAACCAGCATGTGGTAGTTCCTTCATCACCAGTGCCTCAAGTACTCCCTTAATGGTCGAGTGGGAATGCATCAAGGTGACACATCTCCTTTTTCCCCTTGTGAATTCCACTATATGGGTGTCAGATACTACAAGAGAAAAGACAAGTAGATTCAGGCTAATGATGTTGAGTATGACACGACTACGACCGACTTGTCGACAAATCTAGATGACTCCTACATATTTCAAATCCACCAACTAGAGGCTACAATGCTGGACATGGGGCAATGATACATTGTTTCTGGAATAAGGGGGAGGACCTTACCATGTCTATGATACTCCATAATATCACTTCACAATCCTTCACAAACTAGGATCAGGTAATCCCAGAGCCTCTTACTCCCATAAGGTATTGGGATGTCCACCCAATGAAAATGGAGATATGTCATACTTTCTTGTTTCATTGGGCCATAATTAACTGGATCAAGCCGACACGCCACTATTTCTTCAATATCATTAAGTTTGTTAAACCTTTCTTAAATTCATAATGTTGACTCTATCACATATCATGTGTACGATAGAGTTCAATTTGGGAGAAAACATGTGCGAGTTCCTGAGATACCTAATATCCATTGTAGGTTCACCATATAGATATTCTGAAATATTTAATCACGTCAGGATTTTTACAGGGATTGATAGTGTTCATAGTCATGATGCAGGAGAAGGTGATTCAAGATTTCCATAGTTCTCCATTGGAAGTATATTTTGGAGCAATAAATTTTTATAGAGGCCTCCAGTTCCAATTTTGGTGTTCCATCATGAGATAGATAATGGCTATGTTTTCCAATTAGTGAATTAACTTCTAGTATGGGTGGATGAACACTATGTTTGATTGGTTTTTTACCAAACTTTTATATAACAAAGTGGATGTGGGATGGATTATCCATGGAGATTGTGATAGGGATTCCACACATAATAATGGTTCATGACTCCATCTAGTTCATAACTAAAAAACTCAGGAAGTCAATAAAATTATATTCTATCTATGATCATATATCAGTAGTGAGTTTGGGGTAGTATTATGTACCGGAGATAATTCATCTTCATATGGATTCCCTCAAAGATTGTCTCCAAATGTGATTTGTGGTTCCAATCATTATTTTAGAGATCCTACTAGGATGAATTCAAGAACTTGATGAGGTTGTGTAAAACATTTCAACCCTAGATGAATGGAAAGACTAATCCTAGTATCTTTCTGATTGATGATATGCTTAGGATTTTCATGTTATACTTTGGCCAAAGTTGGGATGAAAATTTTCATTAGATATATTTTTTATACGACTATAGGTAACACTCTACTATCAATAAAGAAAATTTTGAGTCCCTATGTGAGAGAACATGTATGTCACCCTTGTATTGGATAATGATCAGAGAGGCATATCCTATAGAACCATAGTTGGTGCATCTATAAACAGAGAAGGTTCAGTTCTTCCATGAATGGATGTGGTCATTGTACAAAAGGAAATAATCTTATGGAGACTACCATTATAGGGCCCATTTCTGAGGAGGGATAACATGACTTCCTAGGAGTATACCCTTGAATTTGATTGTGGTTCTTCGTTCCAAGAGACATTCAATCCTTGATTCCCATTAGGCCATTCAAGGTCATGTAGTAGAGTTCTTGAGAGTGGGAGAACAGGATGTATGCTAAATATACTATGGTTATTTTGTTTTTATTTTAGGGTAGGAAAAACATATTGTTTCTAATAAAATATATACCTAATATATTCGATTTAATAATATCAAATATTTAAAATATATTATCAATTCAACGCATTGAGACAGTGTGTGATATTAAGGCCCGATGTGACTGGAATTAATTTTATAGTAATATAAAATGTATTTTCTATTATATTTAGGAATAATCTTTAATCAAATAGGATAAATCATAAAAGGTTGTTTGGATGAAAAATATGAGACCGTGGATGAGTCTAGAATGTGATGTTTTCTCAAGGAGTGACCAAAAATAGTTAAGTGTTGGGTATTCAGATAAGCTCTCCATTTGTGGTATGTTTATTGGAACAATAATATTTATTATTTAACTAATTTATTAAATTAATGTAATTGATTAAATCTATAAAATAATATCTATTTACATTTTCCTAGTAATTTCTACGAAATCCCTAGGGGGATCCATATCATTCTTCCTCCTTCTATAGGGGAATCAAGAACTGATGATGATGAGGGCCTAGATCCAAGAAGAATGAGATGTAATAAATGAAACATACAAATCAATCATTTAAAAGAACATTATTTGACTACATATGATCAAATATCTAGTTTGGACACCAAAATTCATGTTTTTTTCCATGATTGATTTATATTATTGATCATATTCATTCATTGTTTGATTTGTTTAAAACGAAAATCCTTCACATGCACATATGTAATGATTTAATTGTTTATTAAATTTAATTCTATCCTCAGATATCTCCATTCATGAAGGATTACCATTAATTCCTTGAGATGATTGATAATTATTTTATTGATTTTATTCCCATCAATAAATTTTTGTTTTTCATCATTGGACACCGAGTTCAGGATATCACATTGTGGGGTGGAATCGAGCCTGATCTAACCCCCAGATTATCGATTCATTTGTGTGTGATGATAAAAATGAAAAATTGGGAATATAAAGAATGGATTTTAATGTTATATTCCTTTAATCAATTGAAACAAAAAATGGAATAGAGGATAGCATTTTCATGGTCTGTGAGAGTCATGCGATGAGCCTTAATGGATCAATTGGTACAACTTTCCAGACACTGGATGGTCGGAAACAACAATAAATAGTTATATCAACATATTTTTTTTTGCAAAAGATGAGGACAAATATAAATGTAGAAGAATTAGACATGGATGGCTGATAATAGATCGATAGTTCAGTGAAAAAACTTTCTACACACCATGTATCATTACGAAAAAATGAAGTGTATCGATATTATGTGACATGTAGTGTCTCCATGATTTATAAGGGTCACATGCCATGTGCGAACCCTACACAGAATAGTACCCTATGTTGGCGGACTCTGTGTGTACTCTAGGAGAGCACAAGGATATGCATAACCTTGCACACTTTGTAACAATGAAAATTTTCATATCCTGATCCATGAGAGAATACATATGTGAAGAGTTGTGATGTGCTCCAATGTACACGGAAATTGGGTGGATACCTAAACATAGACATGGAGAATGGGTAGAGACCCTCGGTGGCTCAAAAAAAATATTCAATCAAACTAGATGTTGTGTATACCTTCATGGCCAATGATCTGTGTACCTACCGAGACATGTATAGGTGGTGGATTGGGACCACAAGCATTGTGGCTCCCCGTACATGACGTGTACCCTTTGTATCTCTTTGAGTAAACATCTATTTCTCAAATATTCTATTTTTGGACATATATTTTTCCACATATATACTATCTTGAGCGTTTTTCCATGTATAACAAGGCAGTTCCATTTGTTGTCATTTTCTGGATATATGGTGATATTCTCTAGAATTGTTCATGTTTAGGAGATACATGAAGGTAATAGTGATTAGGATGGATCACTACAGACCTTCAGAGTGAAATCGTCCATCCTGGCTAGGCATAGTCCCTTGATGACCTAGATTAGAACCCTACTGTGGAGAGAGGCCATGGTTCCTTGGACTTTTTTTGTGGAACTCTCCTTCATGGAATGTAATTGATCCTTGAAGACTTAGTGTGGAACCCTCCTATTGAGACATGGCATGGGTCTTTGAATTTTTGAGTGAAACCCTCTAGCTAGTATGATATTGGGTCCCCAATGATGTAGAGTGGAACCCTCTAATGGATATTAGGTAAGGGTATTCCACCATTTGATTAGAACCCTTTATTTGGGAATGGATCCTCAGTGGGAAAAAGTGTCACCCACTCTCTCTTTTGGGCATGGGTCCTCTCCATCACGTTGACCCTATTGTTTTGTACTATGGAATAGTTCCACATCCTGGTGACATTATCTCCATGACTATGCAACACATTGGATAAATGAAGCTTAAATTGGTTTTTTTCTGTTTTGAAGATTCATGAGGTGATGGGCATAAATGACAATCATATAGAACTATTGTAAATTATTTTCCTTGATTGGGATATGACATAGATAACAACATTCTCCTTTGCTTGGGATTCCATTGATTGAGAATATAAATATCATTATCAATGTTGTAGTATTGGCTTGTACTCTTTACATGGGTTTTAGGGACTTGTTGGGTAGTCCACAAACTCATCTTCTTGAGGCCCCTGTATTCGGATGAGCATTCAAGCTTGGATTAGTATCATCTATTACCTATTTTGTATTTACTATCCTTCCATTACTATTATTTTCCCTTATGACTCACCCTTTCTATATTCAAGGAATACTACATGATATATATATATTCACCCTTTATTGAGATTCCCCAACATGTGTTGTGTCATTTACAGACTATGGTAAGGTCGACGAAGAAATCAGATGAACATAGGGATATTGTGTTCTTTAGAAGTAATACTATGGTTATAGCTTAGAGATCAAGAGCTGGTATCACGAAAAATTTTATGTCCATTTTTTAGGTTGGGAAATATTTCTTCTTGTGAATTTATTTATTCCACTTTACATTTCTATTTCTAGTGTCACACTCCTGAACAACATAGAGTTTTACATGCATGTTTTACATTTTATCTATTGTATATTTTTATTTTCATTTCTCATCACTTATTCACGGAGATGTTCAGGTGTGTTCATATAAAATAATTAAAAAATGGTCTTACATATATGATATGCATTTAGTTGCCTATTTTAACCCCTTCCTATATAGGAGATCGCGAGGAAGTTATTGTTTGAGCCCTGATTTGGGAATGATTATGATAAAACCCACTTATTCTCATAGGTTAAAATATTTTTATAAAATATGTCTCCTTTACTTATTCTATGAGATGATTAAATATTTGGGCTACCTATTTAAATTAATGTAAAACTATATGATTTTTTTTAATATTTTGGAACAATTATGTATGGTTTCATTATAAGTTAGGTTGGACCTATATCTCCATCAAATGCATTAGGTTAATATTTATATATACTGAGATAAATAGAGAAACAAGTGTAAATTATAGATACAGAATGAGAAATAATATTTTATTAATCCAAAATGGTAAATTTGCGCATGCTGATCCAAAATGAGAAACATTTGTTTCTTAATCCACCATTGGAAAGAGGTATGTCCTCATCTACTTTGTTGATGGACTTGGTAGTTAACCATGACACATGAAATTGATTTATATAATATTGATGGTGGAAATATTATATGACATGATATTATGGTTCATGATAGATTTATGATTATTTATCACAATTCTGGTTCATGCCTTATGAATAACCATTCTTTATGTTATCTATCATGTTGGTAATCACTGATAGGATGGGTATGAACATTCAATGACATGTTCATTATTACATACCATTATTAATTTCATATTAATTCTTTTGATCATATATTGATATATCATATGTATTCCATTAGTAAGAATCCAAGATTAGCATTTCTTATATTAAATTTTTTAGGTTATGAATAATGGTTTAGGATGGATATTCCAACTAGGAGTACTAAATGCTTATATTTTTTAGGGATACATTAATGATATTTCACCATGTTGGAAGATTTTGTTTCAAGATTCCAATGAAACTAAAATATTATAGTCATCTGAAACTTACATATGTAATTTTAGTGAATTTTCAATTAATTGATGTAATATTCATGTATGTTAAGCCTAGATTTCTATAAATATTATCAAAGGAGAGGTTTAGTCAAAAAATGGAAGCATGGATGATAAATAATTAGTGAGATCAGTATGGATATTTCTATCAACATGTAATTGTAAATCTCTAAGAATAATTTAAGGATGAGTAAAAGTTTAGGAAATTGTCCATGAAATTTGTTAATGATTGAGTGAGTCGTTTCCAAGGATTTATATCCCCATTTGAAAAATACATGTTGGTGTGACTCTGGATTTGTTGTATATAGGGGTAACGCTCCTAAAATGTTTTTATTCATTTATATGCAATCGAGAAATGGTGCATGAGAATTGTTCTTGATTCACACATTGTTTGATAGTCAATATGGATATGATTTAAAAATTCACAAACTCATTAAGAACTATCTTGAATTATTAAAGTAGAATATGACCATGAATGTACTATGTTGAACATATGGGTTTTTAGGTTTAATATAAGGTATAATGATTTTGAAATAATATAAGTTATTTTTCATTATTATAAGATTCTCCACCATGATAAGTGCTGCTAAAAATATTTTTTATTTATTTTAGTCAATATATGGAACCTGAAGGATTCATTTTAATGATGAATGTAATAGAAACTTTGATGAACATTCTCCTAAATTGTAAATTGATATTAGAGTAGGGGTTAAAATCCTTGTTGATATGATCAATAAAAATTTTCCCATATATGAATCATGTTGAACATCCAAATGAGAAAAAGGGGTAAAAATGTTCTGTTGGGTCCTTCATGAAAAAACAAACAACTTCATTTAGTTGTTCCTATGATCCACTATATTCTAACCAGTGGATCAGTACCATTAAATAGATATTCACAATTCATCAGTTCTTGGAGCATGAATTTTTTTTGGATTCTTATCAATGGTAAGGTGAAGCGTATAATTTTTTAAAATTTATTAAGAACATGATAGAATATGAAGAAATTGAATCTATAGAATGAAGAGAGTTTATGGGGATATTCTTCAGTAAGTACACCCCTCATATTATATGATCAAATATGGAGACTAAATTCCATATTTTTTAGAAAAATGAAAAATTTATTGGTAACTATGAAGTAAATTTTACAAGGATTTAAATGTATTATTTTTGTTAAATCATCAGTTGTGAATGAAAAATTCATCCACTCATTGGTTGACTAAGAACATTTATTCGAAAGGCCATTGTTATTATATACATTATTATATATGTATAATTAATTCTATTTACACTGAAAGAGAAAATTGATATTGGATTTTCACACCATTCAACTTGGTTTACTAAGAAAAGGATGATCCTGTTTCATGAAAACTGTAATGGTGGAATGAAATTATAGACATATATGTGCCATAAATGGGGGAATAATCATAATTGGAATTTATTCAATAGAACAATGAGGTGATTTTTATATGTATAGGAAGGAAATTATATTATATAATGTCAAAATATGATTATTGGTATAGTTAATGAAAGGGGGAGAATATAATAACAAAAAATTCGCTACACAAACTCAATTTTTTCTAGTTTAAGGAGGTCATGAATTATGGGAATAAATTCCCCAATTAATGGAATAATATGGATGATAATCCAAAACAACCAATGATTAAAATTTATTAAGGGAAATACTATGAAATCACATTGGATAATGTGAATCATGATAATTACTGAAAATTTATCCTCCACCCATTAATTTAAAATTTCATGTTTTATTTTTTACTAATTCTCCCTATTAAAATTTTATTATTCATACTTTAGTAATGATTCATGTTATTTTTGTAACTCGCTGACCCCAGTTACCCAGATTCAGTGCATTATTTTAATACATTGGCATGCTTACAAGGAATCAAGTCCTGAAGGACCAATCAGTTTAGTAGTCTTGGAAAATATATTACATACATGAATGTTAAATTACACTTCATAACATATAAAACAAAATAAATAATCCAATATGAATTTTATTATTCCCTTCTCTTAACCCTGCATATCAATCAAAATACACTTCTTGTAATCCTAGGAAAAATAAAACATAGAATGTGGTGAGATCAAATGCTAAGTAAGGGTATGAAATACAACAGAAACTTTCATACATAAGAATACACATTTAAGGCAATGTATAACTAAATCAAAATCCTTATAAACTTGAACATCATCATAATATGGAAAAAATAAAATGAAATAATGCCATTTACTTATTCACATGGATATTCTACTAGTCGAATAATCAATGAAATATCACTAACCACTTTCATAATGATGGAATGCCTTATGATGATCTTTAATTTCTTTGTTAAGGCCTCGGTCCAAGACCTAGGGAATAACTATTACCGAAACCCAACCAGGAGTGCCTCTAATAACCGGACACCAAGCCGAAGTGCCTCTAATAACCGGACACCAACCCGGAGTGCCTTTAATAACCGGACACCATCCCGGAGTGCCTCTAATAATGGGACACCAACCCGGAGTGCCTCTAATAACCGGACACCAACCCGTAGGGTCTGCTGTAACCAGACCCCAACCCGAAATATACTAGTCCAACATATTCATCTTAAGAAGAGGATGAAATTTAACATAAACATTCATATTAAAACTAGCATATGAAGTTTCAATACTTTACCCATAAACCATGAATGGTATAAGAATAATGCATCCATAGTCAAACATATAACTAAACCTTCAACACAATATGGAATATTTGTATCACGATAAATCAACTTCAAAACATGTTTAAAATCTATTAAAGGATCTTGAAATGGATGAAAATTATTTGTAAAAATCTTTGAGAGAAATACACCTTTTTCATGAAAACATTTGAAAGTCACACAATTTAGGAAAGAAGTCATTTAAAGAAATTTTTGAATCAAAGTGTCCCATACAACATTGAAACTTTTTAAAGGAATTAACATTTTAAAAACATTCATGTCCATATAAATAAATACTTAAAACCCATTTTGAAGACATGGACATTAATGAGAATGATTTAGAAGAATAAATATTTAAAACATTTGAAATGATGTTTTAGTAAAAAGTACCTTAATATAATCCCTTTGAAAAATCTTTCATAAAACATGGACATGGATAATAATTATGTCCCAGTATATACTTATGTAAAAACAACCTCGGATAATAAATAGATTGTGAAATTAACCCTTACCAATATGGTAACTTACGAAACATACAACCCATGAAAGAGGTATCATACAATGAATATGTAAATACACATAAATTAAAGTTTATTAAACAAAGAATACAATTATGGGAAGTACATACACGACACAAAAGGTAATAGTGGCAATATGGCATGAATCTCATGTGAATATGGGGTGAGATGAAAACCCCTTACCTTGCACTTTCCATCAGTCGAGGGTATGTTTATCCTCCTGTAAAAAGATCATAGTATGTTATTAAATTATAACAGAACCATATTAATATTTATGATATCATACATGATTCATTTATTACTTTATACTACCCATTGAATAAAAATTTCCATGTTAAATTATCATTTTGGGTAATAATCGCATTCTTTATCGTACGTGTTTTAACTTATTACTCTTGATTGTATCACTTAGATAATGATTTAAATACATGCAGAATATAAAAAATGATAAATATATCATATATATTTTGAATATAAACATGTATAATAGACATATATATGAAATGGAAAACACTGTTTATGGAGACGGTAGTCCGTCCGTACGCATAAACGCTGTTTCAGTTTTCATATATTATTGAATGGAAGTAAGTGAATAAGATATATGTAAGTACATAAATACTTATATATATAAATATATATATCTCCAGTATCATTATTACATCATATATTACATACTTATTAGTAATTTATATTTTTATAATCGTCGATGAATGGTGAACTTGGAAATGAATCTCATCGCATCGTTGAGACAGTAATCCGTACATATGCACGAGAAAAAATATCATTATTTTGATATTAAAATAATACATAATTGGATGATATATCATATATATAGAATCATTATCATGTTATATTTATTATTTTCATGAATTATATATCATTATTAGAACCATATAAATAATATTATATTCAATAACAATTACACCACAACGTGGAGACGCTAGGCCGTACGTACGCACCTATGGTGACATGTCATTCAAGGGATGGATAGAACAGTGAATTTGTTTGTTCCATAATTATAATAACATTAAAGTATATAGAAGATACTAGAGTTATTATTTTATAATGGAGATAAAAATGAAAGAATACGTTGAAGAAGAAAGGAACTTTAAAGAGTGTGGTGGAGATGTTACCTCTTCTTCGGGTTCCTCCATTTGATTTGATCAAAAGGGATCTCTAGGTTGGCTTTCTGATCAAAATAAGTCCTATAGGATAAAGTTAGGGAAGTTTAGAGAGTATTTTAGCAGGGTTTGGCCGAACCAAAAGGATTTTAATGTGTAAAGAATTGATTAGAAGTTGGGTCCTTTTATAAGGGGGAGGAGGGGCTCTTTAGGAAAAACATAAAGTATTAATTTATAATAAATTAATATTCGGATTCTAATGGGTACAAAGTGGGTTATATATATGTTATGGTGGTTATGATTCTAAAACCACTCATACAATAGGTTTTATATAGGTTTGGTTCACTATATTAACCTTATCTTATAGTTATAACTCTTAGTTAATTAGTTTAACAATTACCATGTTACTTTGTATTTTTATATTATATAGTTAATAAATTTATTATATACATACAAGAGACCCCCAAGAGGTAAATTAATGATATAAAAATAATTATATAAGTCTATTGGCCGAACTTTAGATTTTTTAGAAATTTAATATCAATTAATAATATAATATGTGTTTTAAACACTCGTTTATGTTAATTTTAAAACTATTCAATAATTGATTTGTTTAAAAATCAGAAAAGAATTATTACTTCGGAAAAAGTAAATTTAACCAATAATAACATGTCATATTAACCTAGAAAATTAGTTTTATTCATAAAAAGTCTCAAATTATATTTATTTGGGTGTTTATAATATCAATTATTTTAATTTCTCACTATTATGGTAAATACTGCATCATCATTGTGTAATAAATAAATTAAATTATTTAATGTATGAAAATTATAATTAAAATCCATTTATGTATGAAATCTTTTTATCTTTCTAATGAATATTTATAGTCGAACATCCATCATATATAAACCTATGTAAAAATTGTTTTTCTAAAAGATATATGCTTATGTCATTTTTGTATTTATTTTAACTTAATTAATATAAAGTGTCATTATCACTTACAAGTTGATACATGGGGTCCCAAAATCGACCAAAAGATGTCAATGGTCGGAAATATATCAACCAATAAGGTTAGGACACGTTTTATAGTAATTTATTATTATAATAATATTATTTTTTAGCCTTATTTACCAGATTTACCATTTAACCATGGTAAATAAAATATTTACTGAACTAATTATTCAAAATGACTAAAAATAAAATTTACCTATTTACACAATTTTGAAATCCTGAGTAGAAATATGGAATCCATTTTTTCCAAATTCAAAACACATAAGTGGCAGAAATTAATTTTAATTTAATTCTCGCTGTTAAAACAAAAAACGTGTTTTTAAGAGATAATAACTATCAAAAGATTGACACTTGTTTATGTCTGGTTTAATTATGAAATTAGGTCCAATGAAAAAAATTGTATTAAATGGTAAAAATATATTTTAAATATATTTTAAAACCACTCAAATTCATAATTTATCACTATTGTTTATTTCGATTAAACAAATTGTTTTTAATTAAAATTTAGTAATTTTCACTATACATCAAATTATAAAAGTTATCCGAAAAGTACCAAAATTTTACCTTAGGCTAAATTTTATACTCAGAAACCAAAAATAAAGTTCATTTTGAGAGATAAAATTTATAAAATTTCAAAAAGGAGGTATTACTATTCATAACAGCTAGTTTGATTGGTTGTGGTGTGTGTTAGAACTCAAAGTTGCGTATAACACACACTACTGTATTATTCAAAGAGAATCATACCCTGGAAGATTGGGTTGTTACATTGTAAAATTTTGATGTCCCCATTCTAAATAATAAATTTATTTAGTGAAATTGAATATATAAAAGTTTAAAATAATTGATTTAAAAAGGGTTTATTATTAAAAGTTGGGAAAAGTACATTATTTGAAAAATATTTCTTTTATCTGAAAAAAATGAACATGTTCTTAAATTATGTATATGAAACTCATAATATGGATTTTAAAATTATACGGATTATATAAAGTCAAAAATTTGATCAACACTATTCATAACCTCTTTTGAACGGCTTGTTTGGTAAGTCATGGTGCGCTTGAACTCGGTGTTGCGTGTTGTGCAAGTTATTGAATTATTTTGAAGAAGTAACACACTATGAAATCATGGGGTGTTACATTTTCCCATACTTCAATAAATTGCATCCTCGCAATTTGAAATTGTTCTTCTAAAATAAAAGGTTCAAAATAGAAAATATTTTTTTGGGAAAACCCACATCGGAAATTGGGTTAATAAAATTTAGTATTAATAAGAGGAAAAGAGGAATGAAAGGGTCACCACCAAATTATGATATCTATTAGGTGAACAATGGTGGAAATTAGAGTCAGATAATTGGAGGAAGAACATAAATATTTATAGGCACTGATTGAGGTCATCAATCACAAACAAGTGTAAAATTGAGATCCTTAAATTCAGAAATCTATAATGATTTGAAAGACCATCGGTTCAACAAAATATAGGGTATTAGGATAACACATTTTTGGTTTTAATATCCCTTAAATAAAGTATAATAATTAATTTCTTCATATAATTAGAGAAGAAAGAAAAATATATACTTGACAAGTAGAGTTCCATCTTTTAACTAATTTCTACCACAAACTCATCATTCACTCTAAAAGATAATTGAACCTAAAAAAATTCTATTTATCCTATTCATATAAGGTTAAAAAATGAATTTATAATTCATCTAGGATAACCATTAAAAAAACTACAATATTCAATCCAGGACACCACGTGGGTTAGTGGTAGGTGATAAACCCTTGTCGTCCTTCGGTTGTGGGTTCAAGTCTCACGGCCTTTCCAGACGCGACGGGTTGCCGCTCGACCTCCGGGTTTTCCTTTTATGGAAATCAAAAATAATCTCAAACTAGAATTATCCAAAATACTTCTGACCAACCTCATAGTCCAAAATATATGAGGAAGGTAAACACAATGAATATTTTTTTCCACGTAATAACATGTGAACACCATCATCATGTAGTCTTTTAAAACACCGCAACATCCCGAATTACCATGAAACCTTATTGATTACATTAATGACCACTTATTACTTAATAATACTCGATATACTCCTTTTATCCAAAAATGTTGTAAACCCCAACAATGATGGAATATAAAAATCATTAATCAGTTTCACGGAAGTCAAGAATATCCAATATAATTTCCCAAATCAACCATATCTTATTCCAAAATCAGTACATCAATATTAGGACCATATTAAAGTTTATCTTTCCTTAAACCATGTAATTTACAAAATGTTTAACTTGCTATAGAGTCACTTTTCTTAGTACCATAAAATCTCAAATCCTCAATGAAATAGTACTATAGAACAATCCTTATATACTACATAATTATTATAACAAGTACATTATTGATAAAATACTCAAATGACATAATCAACATAAGAACTCTAATAATTCATCTTCATTTGTGGTAGTTTCCTAACTTGATTATTATCAAATATCATCATTTGCGGCATAGTTTGATGATTTGTACATTGGTTTGCATAGTGTCCTAACTCCTTGCAGATGAAGCATTGTACATTTGAAACCCTTTTCTTACCCATGCAGTCATGTACATGGTGTGCTTTTTATCCACACTTATAAAAAACTACAATTGCATTCAAACATGTTCTAGAGTGTTTCTTCCCATAGCTATCACATATGGGAAAATTATTCTTTTACCTGTTTCCTTTATCCATCTTTCTCTCTTCCATCATTTTCTTCTCTTGCTTATATTTAAAGCCATAGGACTCAGTAAATTCTTTACATATCTTATAAACACATTATACTATTTCTTTATATGATCATAACACATGGGAGACTATTTCCCTTCTAAATGATGGATTAATACCATGAAAGATATGATCCTTATTATCTTTTGGATCATACGTATTACTGGATTTCACATTCCTTTTACTGGGTTCCATTTCTATACAATAGCATAAACTAGATTAGTTTATGAATTGAAATGAATAATTCCAAACTTGTAAAATACAAAATGCAGATTGAACAGTTTATGGATATAATACATAATCATAAAAATGTTTTCTTTGAGTAAGTATATACTCAGGAGCCCTTCATTATGGTTTATAAAAAAAATGAGAATTATCCTAAGCACATCCTCCGGGAGTGTTGTAACCAAGAATATAGCAAGGCCCATTATCGTGCACCAGTTCCCGTTCGACTCTAGCTCAAAGCAGTGTTTTCAGGTTTTACCCCTAGGTACATCTATTCTAGAGATGCCTCTATCTGCTCGTATCCAGACCTGGATATATTGTTTGGAAAACTCACAAAATCTCTACAATATCGAAATTATAGGAAGTTATTCTATACTAATCCTCAAAGTATATCTTAGGGCTATGTGTTATAATTATAGTTTATCTAAATATGGATTTCAAGGTTATTGTTAAACGTCCTCTGATACCAACTGTAACGCCCTGACCCCAGTTACCCAGAGTCGGTGCATTATTTTAATAAATTGGCAGGATTACAAGGAATCAAGTCATGAAGGACCGATCAGTTTAGAAGTCTTGGAAAATAGATTATATACATGAATGATACATTACACATTATAACATACAAAATAACTTAAATAATCTTTTATGAATTCCATTATTCCCTTGTCTTAACCCTGCATATCAATCACAATACACTTATTGGAATCCTGGGAAAAATAAAACATATAAATGGGTGAGCTCAAATACTCAATAAGGGAAAGAAATAGACCGGAAACTTTCATAAATAAGCATAAAAATTTAAGGAAATGTATAACTAAAACAAAACCCTTTTAAACAAGAACATCAGCATAATATGGAAAAAATAAAATAAAGTAATGCCATTTACTTATTCACATGGATATTCTACTAGTCGAATAATCACATGCAATATCACTAACCACTTTGATAATGATGGAATGCATAATACTAAACATTAATTTCTTTTTCAAGACCTCGTGCCAAGGCCTAGGGGCTAACTATAACCAGAACCCAACCCGGAGTGCCTCTAATAACCAGACACCAACCCGGAGTGCCTCTAATAACCGGACACCGACCCGGAGTGCCTATAATAACCAGAAACCAACCCAGAGTGCCTCCAATAACCAGACACCAACCCAGAGTGCCTCTAATAACCAGACACCAACCCAGAGGGTCTTCTGTAACTAGACCCCAACACAGAACATACTAGTCCAACACATTCATCTTAAGAAGATTATGAGATATAACATAAACATTAGTATTAAAAATATCATACAAAATGTCAATACTTTACCCCTAAACCATGAATGGTATAAGAATAACACATCCACAGTCAAACATATCACAAAACCATCAACACAATATCGAAGATTCGTATCACGATAAATCAACTTCAAAACAAGGTTAAAATCTATTAAAGGATCTTGACATTGATGAAAATGATTTGTAAAACTCTTTGTGATAAATACACCTTTTTCATGAAAACATTTAAAAGTCACACAATTTAGAAAATAAGTAATTTAACGAAATTTTTGAATCAAAGTGTCCCATACCACTTTGAAACTTTTTAAAGGAATTAACATTTTAAAAACATTCATGTATATATAAATAAATCCTTCAAAATCATTTTGAATACATGGACATTAATTTGAATGATTTAGAAGAATAAATATTTAAAACATTTGAAATGATGTTTTAGTAAAAAGTAAATTAAAAAAATCCCTTTGAAAACTCTTTCATAAAACATGGACATGGATAATAAATATGACCCAGTAGATACTTATGTAAAAACAACCTCAGATAATAAAGTGATTATGAAATTAACCCTTATCAATATGTTAACTTACGTAACATACAAACCATAAAAGTGATATCATACAATGAATATGTAAATAAAAATAAATTAAAGTGTATTAAAAAAATAATACAATTATAGGAAGTAAATACACCACTCAAAAGGCAATAGTGGAAATATGACATGAATCTCATAGGAATAAGGTGTGAGATGAAAACCCCTTACCTTGCACTTTCATTTACTCGAGGGTGTGTTTTACCTTCTATACAAAGATCGTAGTATGTTATTAAATTATACCAAAACCATATTAATATTTATTATATCATACATGATTCATTTATGACTTTATACTACCCATTTAATAATAAATTTCATGTTAAATTATAATTTTTGGTAATAAGGAGTGAGATGTATATTTTTATAATCGTCGATGAATGGTGAACTTGGAAATGAATCTCATCGTATCGTGGAGACGGTAATCTGTACGTATGCACGAGCGAAAATATCATTCTTTTGATATTAAAATAATACATAATTGGATGTCATATCATATATACAGAATAATTATCATGTTATATTTATTATTTACATGAATTATACATCATTATTATAACCATCTAAATAATAATATATTTAATAACAATTACACCACAACGTGGAGATGGTAGGCCGTACGTACGCACGTCTGGTGACATGTCATTCAAGGGATGGATATAATAGTGAATTTTTTTGTTCAATAATTATAATAACATTAAAGTATATATAAGATACTAGTGTTATTATTTTAGAATAGAAATAACAAGTAAAGAAGAAGTTGAAGATGAAAGGAACTTTAAAGAGGGTGATGGAGACGTTACATCTTCTTCGAGTTCTTTATTTTGATTTGATCAAAAGGGGTCCTTAGGCTGGATTCCAGATCAAAATAATTCCTCTAGGATAAAGTTAGGAATGTTTAGAGAGTATTTGGGTAGGATTTGGCCGAACAAAAAGGCTTATAAGTTGGGAAGAATTTGTTAGAAGTTGGGTCCTTTTATAATGGGGAGGAGGGGCTCTTTAGAAAAAACTAGAAGTATTAATTTATAATAAATTCATATTCGGTTTCTAATGGATCCAAAGTGGATTATTTAAATTTTAAGATGGGGATGGGTTTCAAACCACTCAACCAATAGGTTTTAGACATGTTTGGGTCACTATATTAACATTTTCGTTTAGTTTTAACTCTTATTTAATTAGTTTAACAATTACCATGCCACTTTGTATTTTTTTATTATATAGTTAATAAACATAATATATACATCCAATAAACCCCAATGTGGTCCATTAATGATAAAAATATCATGATATAAGTCTTTTGGAAGGACCTTAGATTTTTTGGAATTTAATATCAATTAATAATATAATATGTGTTTTAAAAACTCTTTTATGTCAATTTTGACACTATTCAATAATTGATTTTTTTAAAATCATAACATAATGATTCCTTAGAAAAAAGTTAATTAAATCAATCCTAACATGTCATATTAACCTATAAAATTATTTTAATTCATAAAAACTCTCAAATTATATTTATTTGGGTGTTTATAATATCAATTATTTTAATTTCTCACTATTATGGTAATTACTGCGTCATCATTGTGTCATAAATAAATTAAATTATTTAATGTATAAAAATTATAAATAGAATAACATTATGTAGGAAATATTTTTATATTTCTAATTAATATTAATAGTCTAAAATAAAACATATAAGACCCTAAGTAAAATTTTTTTTCTAAAAGATATATGCTTATGTCATTTTTGTATTTATTTTAAATTAATTAATATTAAGTGTCATTATCACTTACAAGTGGATCCATGGGGTCCCAAAATCGACCCAAATATGTCCATGGTCGGACATGTATCATCCAATAAGGTTAGGACACTTTTTAGGGTAATGTATTATTATAATAATATTATTTGTTTACCCTTATTTACCGGATTTACCTTTTAACCATGGTAGATAAAATATTTACCGAAGTAATTATTGAAAATGTATAAAAATAAAAGTTACCTAGTTACACAATTTGGAAATACTGATTACAAATATGGAATAAATTTTTCCAAATTCAAAACACATAAGTGGCAAAAATTAATTTAAAATTATTTCCCATTGTTAAAACAAAAAGCGTGTTTTTAAGAGATAATAACTATCAAAAGATTGACACTTTTTTATGTCCGGTTTAATTGGGAAATTATTTCCAATGACCAAAATTGTATTAAATTGTAAAAATATATTCTAAATATATGTTAAAACCACTCAAATTCATAATTTATCCCTATTAATTATTTCGTTTAAAAAATTGTTTTTAATTAAAATTTATTAATTTTCACTATTCATTAAAATATAAAAGATATCCAAAAAGTACCAAAACATCACCTTAGACTAAATTTGATACTCCAAATCAAGAAATGAAGTACTTTTTGAGAGATAAAATTTATAAAATTTCAAAAAGTAGGTATTACTATCCATAACAGCTAGTTTGATTGGTTGTTGTGTTTGTAAGAGCTCGATGTTGCGTATAACACACGCTACTATATTATTCAAAGAGAAGCATACCTTGGAAGCTTGGGGTGTTACATTGTAAATTTTTGATGTCCCCATTCTAACGAATAAATTTATTTAGTCAAATTGAATATATAAAAGTTTAAAATATTTGATTTAAAAAGGGTTCACTAGCATTATTTGAAAAATAATTCTTTTATCTGAAAAAAATGAATTTGTTCTTAAATTATGTATAAGAAACTCATAATATGGATTCTAAAATTATAAGGATTATATAATGTTTAAAATTTATTTAATACTATTCATAAACTCTTTTGAACGGCTTGTTTGGTATGTCATGGTGCGTTTTAACTCGGTGTTGCGTGTTGTGCAAGTTATTGAATTATTTTGAAGAAGTAACACACTATGAAATGATGGGGTGTTACAATTATCTCCCTCTACACTGATTATGAATTTATAAAATCATATTTTATATTAAATATGTACAAGGAGAAGGACATGTTTCCATAAAGATATTTTATGGTTAAATATAATAGATTTTTATAGAATAGATTATAGTTTATAAGGGTCATAGGGATAAAAATTTATGGAATGGATTGAGTTGAACATTAGATGAGGTTTTATATTTTAATATATTACTTCACCATATAAAGATATATGAATATTGGATTATTTATTCTAACAATTATGTTTTGATGAAACTTGAAGTAAAAAGAATAACTTATCGGTCTGTCTTGGAGTCTTATGATCCATCAGTGCTTCAAAGATAACGAATTCAACTTAATTTCATGGAGTACAAAATGAAGTGGAAATCGATCAAGGAATAACCAAAGGGTGATTGTAACAGCCTGGAATCTTATCAACATCATTTAAATTATTAATCTTATGTTATTATGTATAAAGAACATACATCACATTATCCCACAAAAAAACCAATATAAGTGTCCAATATTATAATCCTCTTGAAAAAAGAAAATAAGATAATAATAATAATATGATGTTATCGATCATCTCAATCAACTAGAATGACTGCGTTCATGAAAACATTTATAGAAATAAAACAAATTTTTTATAAAAAAATATTTTTTGATGAAATTAAATATAAAATTGAAAAAATATAAGTGAATAATGAATGAAATAATAGGTATCTATAGGTAGTATTAAACCCTTATGAGCATTGGTAATATGACGATTCAAATATTAACATGCCAATTAGAATAATAATGTGACACTTAAGAATAGTAATTCGGCTAATAGAATAGTAACCAAACATATTAATGTTAAAAATAATCAAACATCATATAAATGTATAGATGATATAATTATATCATTATATAAGTGAATAAATGTTTTAAAAAATATAAATTAAGTGTCAGTATTTTTGTATGTAATAAATATTTATTTATTATTTTATAATTAATATAATGATCTAAAATAAAATATATTTTCATAAATAACATTCATAAATAAATATATTTATTTCATATAATTATATTTTAATCTTATGACACAATAATTATATTTTTATAGTGACAAAAATTATGATAAAATATTAATTTTTTTATTTTTTATTAAATAATGATTTTATTTAAAAATAAAATTACTAATATATTTAATTTTTTTTATAAATTATGTTCATTATTTAAATCCACTTTCATAAAAATGTTTATGTTGATTTTTTTGGTTTTTTAGATATTCATTGAATTATTGGTGAATAGTAAAATGTGATAATTTACTCTATTTATCAAATAAATGAATTATTGAGTCATGGATGACGTATTAATGAGATAGTGAACCATTTCATAGAACTATACCGAACCATTTATGTACATTGTCACAATAATATTAACTATTTATATTCTTGATCCAAAATAATATCCTAATGAATAAAATAATCAAAAACACACATCTCCTCAAAATATAAATATCACACTGAACCTCCTATTTTCCAAACACCATCTATGAATTTGAGCTTTCTTACAGTATGTTCAATTCATTTAAAATTTTTTTTCCCAAATTATATTATTTGTGCTCTCACCAAAATACCAAACACATTTTCTTTAAAGAGGTTCTCAAGGAGACATCAAGGAAGAGGTAAAATCCTCTACCCTTCATTTTAAGGTCATTATTCTTTCTCTACCTCATCCTTTCATTCAATAAACAATGTGACATGAAAAATATATTATCATAAATATACTATAATTTCATTATTTTAATGAAATATGCATCATCTAGCCTCTTTTATTCCCCTATTATTCTAAAATTTAAAACATTGTTATTCAGGTGTCGATTCAACTTCTACATTGTTGAGGAGTTTTTGAATTCCATTACTTCCATAAATGAATGTCATAAAACAATTATTATGATTAGATAATATTTAAATATGTATATTTTATCTATTTTAATGTTATAAAACTAATATATATTTATATTATTTAATAATACTAAAAACCATGTTCGTGATGATCAAAAAATAGGAAAAAAAACTAACATTCATCATTAGCCTTTTATGAAATGAATGATCCTCTTATCCAAACACAAAATGATTTATGAGACCATTTAAAATTATTTAATTATATTAATACCAAAAAATTCTAATTCAATAGTTGTTATTCCATTTCATGGGATCTACCATAAATAATCTCAGGGGAACAACTCAATATATCAGGAAATAAAGGCCCAGAGAACGAAGAAATTAAATCTTATAACTCATCAGAAAAGCCATAAATGAACATAATAAAATTATAAAAAATATAATACATTTATAATTTTTTATCAATAAATTAATTAACAGAAATATTTTTATTATCCAAGATGTTAAGTGGAAATTTAGAACACATTCTAACATAAGGTAAGGCACTCTCTCCAAACCCTCATTTTTCCTTTGGGTTACTCTTTCTATCTCCTCACACCAAATTAAAACATTATTCTTAATTTTAAATCTCATAAATTATATTTTTATGTTAAAAAAATATGTTCCTATATTAATTATTATTTATTTTTTAGGATAATACATGTTTTATAAGTTTTCTTTTTCAATTTATCCTGATACACATGTGAAATAAAAGATAACTTCCCTATTTTTTGCCAATTTTGATGTTAATTCCATAATATATTTTATTCCAAAATTTTTTTAAAAAAATTACTCTATTTATCCTAAGAAACTAACATTTCCATTTATATTTTTATGTAGTCAATTTTTAATTTTTCTTCTTTAATTTCTATTTTATATTTTCTTTTAAACCACACTATAGTGGCTCATTTATAAAGGTTTCTTAAAAAATCATTTTACATTTTTTAAAATAAGTTTTAAATATCTTATCATTATCTATGTATATTTTCCCTTAATATTTTCCATGTATTATTGAAATCCATTATTTCATTGCAACTATAATGATATGCCCATTGACTAAGACTTATGACATGATTTTGATACCCATTTCGTTACCAATGTAAACCTTATGTTTACTACTAACATCTTATTCTACATATAGAACATTTATTCATCGACATATTATGAAGGTTTCACTGAGATAGTGCTCCAATAAATTGAGTAATGTTTAGTCTCAGGAGATGTCATATTGGGATATAGAGTAACCCAAATTAATATATGGGACTTTGTACACCATATGATATAGTATTGGCCAATAACCATGACTAATGATTATGCCATGGTTTATTTCACTTCCACATTAATATTTTTATGTGATTACTTAATCCCATTTTTTAAATTTTATGACTCTATATTTTTATTCATTTTCTAGGCCTTTTGTTTCATTATTATACGCCTTCTAACCCCTGTGTTGTCCTTTATTCCTATGTATATTCCTTTCCTAGGCTTTTTATCTCATCCATTTGTTCATCTATTCCCCAGGTTATCATATTAAGATGTAATAAACCAAAAAATGTCTGGAAATCTTTATGGAGACTAAAAACAAGATATTGTTTTTGTTTCATGTTCTCTAATTATGTTCCCAATCTTACAAAGTCAATAGAATTTATGATTTATGGTATTTATTTGATTTTAAATTATTCTTAAAATCATTTAATAATATGTGTAGAAGTAACAGGTCGTTATAGATTGTATGAGAGCATAATATAGTTTTTTTGGAAAATAGGACGTGAATGAATTGTTAAGAACCCTAGTTTCATTTATATAACCAGGGATAAACTATAATAAAACATAGGGAAAAATATGAAACTATATATTTAATTTTCAATTTTATTCTTTTTATATGAAGTATTACTTTTTTTGATGCATATTATCATAGTATTTAAGCCTCCAAACACATTAATTGCACTATATTTTTATTATTTAAAGAATTATAATATGGTAAATCATTCGAACAATCATTTTGATAGTAATTGCGATGATTTATCTTATGAAATTCAAAATCTGATTGCAATTGGAGGTCATAACATCATGACAGATTGGATCTATAGTATCATGTTATGAAAAATAACATTAATTTTTTACAACACCCTCATTCTCATAATAAATATCATGTTGAGGTGGAATAATTTATGTGAAAAGGCCTCCTATATTTAGTGGATATTTTGATACCTCATCATTGAAAAATGGATTAACTACACTGAGAAGATATTCTAATTCCTCTAGTGCTATGAAGAAGAGAATTTCATGTGTGAAGGTTATCATTTGGTTGGGGAAGGTGATTAGTGTTGGACTCTAATTAAAAACACAATGTATAAGTAGGTAATATATTCCTTGGAATATGAAGCATTCAAGAAAATATTTAAAAAAAATTTCCCAAAAAATTCTTTCATAATGTGGATAGGTAGTTCCACATGCCAAAGATTAAGGAATGAATGTATATAGGGGAACATGAAAAAAATTTCACAAGACATGCATGATACACCCCCACATTATCATGGTCCCAAAATGAAATTTGTATCACTTCATTAAAAAAAATTATGAGTCTTCGATAAGAGTTGGTGATTACAGACTTTTATAGTGATGTGGATATTTTTTGTTGTTTCCCAATGTATGGGATGTAGATTAGTGACTCTTAGTGGTGTCATGGAATTGGATATAAAAAGTATAAATTGGAGTTTCATATACAAGAATGAATAAATAAATACCATTATTGGGTGAAATTCTAATATTCATTTTGTAAAAAGTGTCAGAAGAAGAATCCTTGGATCATTTTAATGTGAACTAAGAGAAGCTTCAAAAGATGAAGAGATGGTTATTATGATGATTAATTAATTTGTGATATGAAGAATTCCATAAATGTGGAATAATAACAGATTCTTCTGATCAATACTCATCTTATAGTGTAGTGATTCAACTGCAATGAACATGTGAAATATTTGAGCCAATTCACAAATGCAATGGTTATGAAAATTAATTAACAAAAAAATCCTCTCAGGAAGCAAGAAAGTGAATATGCTATCACTACATTTGAGGTAGAGCCTGAAAATAATGTTGTGATATGTACACTATTTTTTCTTTCAATAATAGAAAATATACAATTTAGTTATGGTTATTTGAATTTTTATATATATTTCAAGTTTAGTAAAATTTTCTAAACAGCCTCTCAATATATGGCTGATGATTTATCTATGAGAATATAAATTGAGGTAATTTTTAAATCCAATGTATATAAATACTCCAAAATAATGTTTGTAGATTGAACCTCCTAGAAAATATTTTCATGCTTCTTTTGGAAGAGTTTTATGAAATATTTGGCACAGATTGGATATCTATATATAAATTAAACATCAACTAATGGGAAAAGAATAACACTTTCCCTATCCCTGGGCATCCTAAAAATCTATACTAGTGTATAGAGTATGATGAATCTTCCAGAAAATTATTGTATCAATTCCAAATGATACTTCCTTTCAAAGAACTACATTTAGATCAATGGTAGATTCAATTGAGAGAATCATGATCGATGACATGCCCATCGTGAGGGATTACCCATATATTTTCCCAAATAAATTTATTCTCTTCCTCCAGAAAGAGATTTTGGGTTCTAAATTAAATGTTATATTTGATATAATATTATAAAAAATAAACCATATATAATTTCCACAATTGAGTCGAAAGATCTAAAAAATCTTTTACAAGAGAATCTAGAAAAGGGATTCATATGCCTGATTTAATTTTTCATCAGGTGAACCAGTCATTTCCATAATAATAATGATGGATCATGGAACCAATGCATTGATTGTTTTATGATCAATAAAACCATGATAAAAAAATTATCTTATACCATAAATATATTACTCGTTCGATCATCAATTTTAGGTCCATGTATTTCTCTGTAGGGGACCATCAATCATTATATCAACAATAAAATTTAAGGAAGGATAATATTCCCAAGAATACCTTTCAAATTAGATATGGACACTATGAGTTCACATTGATTATTTTCATAATAACTAATGTTCTAGAAATAATCATTGAATTATTGAATATAGTCATTAGATATTACCTTTAATTTTTTTGAAATATTTTTTGATGATATTACAATAAATTCCAATAGCAATGTCGGACATGGGCAGTATTTGAATATTGTTCTAAAGACATTGTGAAGGGATTAACACTATGAAATTTATAATAAATGTGAGTTATAGTTAAAGGAAGAATCATTCACAAAGAGTTTTATCACTAGTATAAGAATATATATATATATGCTTTTAATAAAAATGCAATTGAGGGGTGGCCCATACCATTATATATAATGAAGATCTGTAGTTTCCATTGTTTAGCTCAGTATAAATGATGATATTGGAAGATATTTTCAGGATTTTCAAATCCATTAACCAAGATAACTTAGGAGAAATTAATTTTTTTGGACCATATAATGTTAACAGTACTTGTAAAAATTGAATATTTAGATTATCACTACACCAATACTCACACTACCAATAATTGGGGAACTCATTTTTGTATACAGTGATGATTTTTAGAATGGAATAAATTATTTAGTAATGAATAATGATATATTGATAACCTACACATAAATAAAGTGAAATGTCATTGAGAAAAAATATCACACAAATGATCTAGGGTTGGATACTAGTATTTACGTGTTGAAAATCTATCAGAATTATCTCTATAGGGAGAAGTGTGAGATATATACTGATCCCATGAACCTAAAATATATATTCAAACAGAATGGGAATAATATGAGATAGAAATTATGGAAAGGCCTCCGCAAGTATTATAACTTCTCAGTCCATTATCATCCTTATAAAAAAGAAAGTGGAATATTATGTTTGTAGAAATGATCCTATATGATTATCAATGATGGGAATTTAGAATGATCAAATACCTATTGATATTCAAAAGATTGACATGTGAATCATTATGGAAGTAAAAAAAATCATTTTTCAAATTATTTGTCAACTATCCATTACGGTGAAAATAAATATTTTCAATGAAACAATGAATAAATTTTTAGAAATTTAAAAGCTATTATAAATGGGATAAATCTAGAGTTTAAAATTGATGAGGAAGGAGTCATATGATTTGGGTCACAACTATGTGTATCATCCAATTCAGAGATAAATATAGATATTTTCAATGATTCTAATAGCAAAAAATTAAATGTTCACAAAAGGATAACAATAATGTATTGAGATCTATAAAATCACTATTATTGGGAAAAAATGAAGATGATCTCTAAATTTACATAAAAAATCCCGGTATATCAGCAAGTGAAGGAATTTAAAGAAGATGTCTAAGGGGATGAGTCAACCATTACCCATACCAATATTGAAATGATAAAAAATAACCATGTCCTTTTTAAGTGGGATTCCAAAGACATCAGAAGGAAATAATGTTATATGGGTTGGTATGTATCATTTTATAATGGAAACTCACATTATTGATATTCGAGAGGACTTCTCACTCGACCAAATCTCGTAAATATAATTCAATGAAGTAGTGAGGATGCATGGAGTACCATAATCAACTTTATTTGATCAAGATCTAAGATTTACCTCCATGTTTTCGAAAAGAATCCAACTATCTCAAAACACAATGTTGAACATTAATATAGACTATATTCTTAAAACTTATGTCAAATCTGAATGGAATATTTAGACACTAGAAGGAAATTTGAGAGAATGTTTAATGGACGTCAATGGAGGATAAAACAAATTTCAGAATTTTTTCATGTTTTAATTCAATCATAGTTTCCACTCAAGTATCTAAATGTCTGCATTGGATTCCCTTATCAGAAAATATTAAGAAAACTAGAGTGCGAGGATGAAGATAGTGAACCTAAGCTACTATGTCTAGAGATGGTTAATGAAATGGTATAAAAGGAGAAAAACATTCAGCATGACATTACAGAAACCCATATTTGACATAAGAGACATGAAAATGATCATCAAAAAGACAGGTATATTATGGTTGTAAACATGATATTCCAATAAATATCACCATGGGAGAGGATTGTGAGACTTTAGTAAAATGGTATGCTCTGAACGAGGTGTATCAAAACCTATGAGATTCTTTATTTTTTCCGAGCGATGACATATAGACTATAACTAACAACAACTGTATCTCACATTCATGACGTATTCATCATATCCATATTGAATTATTATGAACCATATTTCTCACATACAGATAATTCATTGGTGTTACAGTTGCAAAATGATATCACTTGTGAGGAGACTTCGGGGAAGATATTTATCCACAGAGAAAATTGTCTATGAAAAAAAAAAAAATAAACTAGTCAAATTACTATGGAGGAACCATAAATAAGATGAGTGTGAAGGAGAAATTGAGGAAACAGTGATGGAGATGCACCATAACTATTTTTCACTCTATTATGTAAAATGAAATTTCGAGGGAGAAATTTATTAAGGGGGGAAGAACGTAATGACCAAGAATCATTAAATAGAATTTTCATTCTTATAATTATTTTATGTTTAATAAAACAAATTTTTCAAATTTTTCAACAAATAGAAACAAATAATAATTCGATATATTACAGTGGAAAACTAAATAGAAATAATATAATAAGAATACGAAACATTGGATATCCGTGATCCACTATAATGATCATACTCATAAACATAGATGTATAAATATAACATTTAATAATAAAATATAAAATTTTAAGATATAATTATATATAGGCTTTGAAAAATAGAAGTGACTGATGATTAAACTAAGATGTACTAATAAGATCTTGTAATCACTAATGACCATTAGAAATATGATAGTTGGAACAACAACCAGACCATTAGAATAGTAATGTGACCCTTATAAATAATAATCTAGATAATATAATAAAAAACACACCAATATAAGTATAAATGAAATTAAACCATATTATAAATGAAAAGATGATATAACAATATTATGCACATGAGCCTTAGCCCGGTTGGTAAGGACTCCGTAAGTGCATCCAAGTGACCAGGGATCAAATCCAGGTGGAGACATGATTTCTAGGTTATTGTAGCAGTACTGTAGCATGTAGTGTGCAGTACTATAGCAGGTACTGTCGTGGGAAATGTAGCAGGCACTGTTTGGCACTATAGCAGCCAGGAATATGACCCCGTTTGGGCCTTCGGGCCACCAATTTGGTCCTTGAGTCCTGTAAGGCCTTCGGGCCACCCAGGCCTTTGGGCCAGTAAGGCCTTTGTGCCACCTTAAGGCCTTCAGGACACCATAAGTGCAAATGAAAACTTGAAAACCTACAAGGAACAAGCTCTAGAAGGAGGATGAGCAAGGATCTTTCACCACCGTAGAAGCTAAACGGATTGCAAGAATGAGAGGGTATGGCACCTGCCATCAAGACAAGCCTGTGCATGCACGGTAAAGCCTATCCGAACAGCCATGCGAAGGTGGAGAGCTGATTTCACGATGAAGATGCTATAGAGGAGCAGTTCCAAGTAGTTAGTCTGGGTTGTATGTAATGTTTGAAAGCCTATGGGCAATTAATTCCTCTAAGGCCTACGAGCCATGTAATACTTACACCTACGGGCCTTGTAAGGGTTCCACCTCACCCCTTGAAAGGTGGATTATCAAAAATCAATAAAATATGAAGGCCTTCAGGCCATTGGAGGAGGAGGATATAATTATCTTATAATATATGTAAATAAATGTTTTAAAAATGATAAATTAAGAGTAGGTATATTATTAGTTATAATTATTTATTAATTTTTTAATTACTATAATGATTGGAAATAAAATATATTTTTATAAATTATATTCCTAAATTAATATATATTTTTTATAATTATAAGATAATTTTATAACACCTCAATTTTTTGTAAAAGATTCATAAAATTATATATAATAATATAATCCATATTATCAAAATAAATGATAATTTTAATTATCAAATAAATATGTGATTTCTTGGAATTTAATTTCATAAATTGGAGGTGTAATGACCCGTCCCCTATGGTTCATTTCGTAACTACCATAATCCTTACTCTAATAGGACATGGGATTGCTACTAGCACCGAGTAGGCATATCCCACAAATGGGAGGCCTTTTCCTATGTACCAGTACACACACACCCATCTCTAACCCCAAAACGATGAAACTGAAAACTCCAAGTAAACAAGCATGCATACAACTATGATAGAAACAATAGAGTATGACAGTAATAAAATAAAAAATAAATTTGGCTAGAATACATGCCTAAAACAAAAGGAAAAGTACATGCTCTCGAAACTCATCTATAATAAACCCTACCTAAAGTGTATGTATAGAAATAGTTTTCATAATTCACTAAAGAAAACCACATCTATCGAGAATCTCTCTATGAACTAACTATTCATTGTCCTCCAAGGAGTCCATCAAAGTGTTGAACATCTGCACAATTCACGACTTGTGCATGCAATTTCTGAGCATGGGTGAGTGAAACAATACTCAGTAGGGAACCAAAAACCACAAATGAAAATACCACAATGAAATACATGAAGTTTAACATAATAGAAACACATGAAGTTTACCCCAATAAAAACACACAAAGTATACAACAAAATAACCACAAAATGTACCGTCAATACGGTAAACTAACATTGGTATAAGTTTAAAGCACAAAGAGAATTATTTTCTGTTGTTTTCCACATGTCCCTCTGTCTCTATGACACTAGAAGTGTCACACATGATCCTCAAACCAGTTGGTGAGGACTTCTTATGTGCATCCACGACACCCAGGTTGGAATCTAGGCTGGGGCATAAATCTAGTGTACAATAGTAGTACAGTAACAGGCACCGTAGTAGTACTGTAGGAGGTACTGTAGCAGTATTGAGCAGCGTCTATAGTTGGCACTATAGCAATTACTGTAGAAAGTAAGTTTCGAAACTGTAGTAGCTATAACTATTCACTTTTTGCCACCAGTTTGGGCTTGGAGACTTTAAGGTATTTGGACCACCCAAAAATTCAGGTCAGTAAGTCTTTTGGTCCACCATTATGGCCTTTGGGCCACCTCAAGGCCTTCGAGCCACATGATCAATGTTGTTGCCTCAGATAGACTCTATAGAAAAGGCGAAGCCGCAGAGGTTGATTCAGAGCAAGTTCACTCACCCGAGGAGAACCAAATGGATTTATCAAATTAGAAGGTATGTCTATGCTATTGGGGCCAACCTGTGCTTTCATGGGAATCCTATACAAATGTCCATGCAATGATGGAGAGATACTATCATGGTGTTGAAGTTTGGGAGGTGAATTTCCTTGTTCATAGTATGGTTGAATTATATTAGACCTTCGGGTCATGTAATATCCTATACCTAAGGGCCATGTAATATTTATGCCTATAGGACTTGTAAGGGTTCCCCCTCATCCCTTAAAAGGGGGTTATAAAAAATCAATAAAACTGAAGGCCATTGGGCAATTCAGGTAGAAGTGTCTATAGCGCATGTTGTGTCGATGGTACATGGGGTGTTGATAGAATACATAGCGTTTATGGTACCCATGGTGTTGATGTCGCACAACGCATCAATGCCACACATAATGTTGATATAGTATTAAGAATATATGGAATATGGAGCATCAATGGTACACAATGAATAAATGATTCAAGCATCCCCCAAGTTGTGTTGTTGCAATGATCACATAGTCATAGACAACCAAAGGTATCTTCTCGTAGTGTGCTCGTTTCGAGAGAACAAGTTCCAAAAGCCATTAGGTCTTAAACCTACTTCCAGAAAATTTCATTTAGAGTATCTTAAAAGTATTGTCTCATCACAAAGTTCCCAAAATGGAAAGTATCTTATAAAATAAACACATGGTCTGAATGTTGTGGAAAATTTAGTGAAAAGGGGATGGTCTGGTCTGGGAATGACCTGACCCAGCCCTATCGAACCAGTCAATATTTTCCGGCCTGAGCCAACCCGTTTCGACCCTCTAGGTTTCTGGAGCAGCCCGGTTCTTTAGCTTGGACCATGTCACATAGGATAACATTGATCCGCTGAAAGTGGCCCTCCATGGCCACATCCGCCAGGTATATGTGGTTACCCAACCATGCAGCAAGCATACTCCCTCGGCTGATACAACAACATACTATGTTTCTCATGGCCAACCTACCTCATCCACATGCTCTTGTGGACCCACCAAATTGGGTACTCTATCCGACGTGGCTCCAGGCCTCATCCCAATAGCCACTATCACAACCTCTTATAACGGCCCTTATCTATTGCTCACTGAAACACTACTATTGAATCCTCCTCCTGTGATGTCTCTCTTGGACCATGGCTAAATGACCTGCCATCGGCAGCCCCGCTGATGACCCAACCATAATACAGCCTGTAAGAACCTTACTTCCCATTGGGCAATGTTCTACCATCATTGAACCACCTCACTGCCACACCAGACCACCGAACTACTTCATTGGATTCTTGAATATTTTGTGAAATCAAATACAGGGTTCCTCATGAACTGATTTACGCAACTACAAAATCTACTAGCAGTTTTCTCAAATCTGAGGGATTAATCATACTCAAAATCTCCAAGAAATTCTGAGTTTTGAATCGTGGGGTTCCAATGGTGAGGGATATGAATAATGAAGGGAGAGATGCACAATTCAAATTTCTAGCTTCTTTGGTCAATAATTCTTGTAAAAAAAATCATGATATGGAGATGATTGTGTTTGAAAGGACTAAACCGTATCCCACTAATAATCATCACAACATAATCCTTCCTGCAAAAATGAGTGAACCACAGATCAACCTGTTTGTGGGTTGGTCCACGTTTTTCATTAAAACTAAGAGTTTGGAAACACCAAAAATTCAAAAACCCTACCTGGAGTTTGGATCGTTCGTTGTCAAGGATCCTTTACCGTTGGTGATCCGTCCAGAACCATCAGGATCCACTGATCTATCATTGTCTACTGTAGAGAGATATTCCTCATATTCTCTCCTAATCCAATAAAAAATTGATGGGTTATGAGCCTAGCCCGAGATTCCTGCTTAATTTGAAAAATGAAAACACCTTCCTCACCCCTGAAACACTACGTTGCTACGAAACATAAAAATAAAATAAACATAGAGTTTATTTAATACTTTTATAATTTCAAAAAATTATCTTTTTCAGTTGACCCATGATGGTAGATATTAGTCCATTGCAAAGATAAAAACCCCTTTACAAACTCAAATCTGGTCTTGTATTTCCAATATTAGTTACAATTAATGAGGTAATTGGATTTTAAATTAATGTAATTTTTATTTAATTGTTTTATTTATGGGTACGCCCATGGTGAATTTTTCTACATATTACTCGTGTCGACCACTGTGAAGATGCACCTACAGTAAAATCAATTCTATGACATCAACATTTTTATAATATTTCTAATTCAAACATTTAATTAAGAGGTATTTCACTATTTAGAAATGTCACGTGAGCTTGCAATAAAAAACATACCATTTTTTAATCAATTGTTTCGGGCACCCCAGTCCTCAGAATCTCACACCATATCAACAGGTGGATTAGAAATTTTTCATGAATAATTTCTAAAAATAAAATCAGGGAAATCTATGTGATTATATTATTTCTACCTTAGGAATATACACCCTAAAAATCCAAAACAAGGGATACTAAACAAAAATACGATGTTACTGAGCACAAATATGAACATCCCACTCCTAAGTTCTTTCCTAGAGATTACCATGCTGAAACCATACATGCATGAGGGGAATTGACTACCACCAAGGATCCTCTCCTTTAGATCCTCTATCTCCACTGATTACTTCATAAATTTCCCCCATCATCAATGTTAATCTCCTCAAATTTAATGATGTGCATTAGATTATACGTGTACCTCCTGAGATGAAACATGTGGAAGAAATCACATACCAGGTGAAATTGTTGTCGTAAATAAAGGTGGTATACAACTTTATAATATCAACCAAAAATCGGAAAAGGGATGACGTATCTCAGAGATAAATTTTCACCAAAGAGAAATCTCTACAATCCTCATCGAGGTTAGACCTGATGGAACATATGGTCTTTCCCTCGAACTCTAGAGGCCTCTTACCCTTGTCAGCATACGACTCTTATTGGATCTGTTTAGTCCTCGTCTTCTCTTGGATGATCTTCATCTTCTCAGTGGTAGCCCATACCAACTTTGGACCAATCAGTGCTGACTCCCGTAGGTCCATCCATCAGAGTGGTGACCTACATGGTCACACAAACATGGACTCGAACGGTTCCTTACTATTTGTGGAGTGGTAGTATTGGTAGAACTCAAACTCCAATAGTGATAGTTGATCCTACCAAATGTGGCCAAAATCTAGAAAGTAATATCCTAGCATGTTCTCTAGAATCTGTATGGTCTTTTCCATTTAGCCTTTTCTATAGGGATTAAATTTTGTGGTAATGCGAAAATGAGTCCGAAATGCCTCCTATAATCCCTTCCACAAATGAGATATAAATTTAGAATCATGATATGAGATGATCCTTGATGGAACTCTGTGAAACCGAACCATATCTTACACATAGATGCATCCTACGATATGTACTGATCTATTCTAATGGATCAGTAGGAAGTGGGATGAAATGGTGAGTATTTTAATGATCACCCAGATGGTATCATGTACCTTGAAAATTCATGATAAATCCAAAACAATTCCCATCGATATCCCATACCATTTCAACTCTAGCACCTTAAGTGGCTTGTTCATGCCCACTAGAACCTCATGCTTAGTGTTCACATGCTGGAAAGTGAGGCATAAAAAATGAAATCTATGACTACATTTTTCATGCATATCCACTAGAAATTACATTATATATCCTGAAACATATTTTCCACTACTATATGAAATGCCAAAGGGTATGTATAGAATTAAATCAAGACCTCCCTCCACAACACCACGGGTACTACTGTGCATCCTCTAAAGAAAACAACATGCTCCCCACCTTTTGAATATTCATCATGGGAATTCTTTATGGACATCTGAGCACATAAAGTCTTGAAGTTAGTATCTCCAAACTGTGCCTCACTGAAATGCTGTAAGAGTGGAGGGGTAACTACCATTGACCGTAGATGATCTTTTTCATCCCTACCCAAAAATGATATTTTTAATGCAGCCAAATGATCTGATGCCTTACTCAACAACTGCAATATGAATCAATTTGAGTGAGTGTTTCCCATCATATCCCACTTCTCTAGAGTATAGACAATTTCAAAGTTATAGTCCTAGAGGAACCCTATCCATTATATCTCTCTCTCATGTTATAAATATATGAGAGAAGATATTTTTTAGAATTTTGTGGTCAAAGTAGATGGTAAAATGATCACCCATCAGGTAGTGTCCCCACATATTGAATGAAAAAACAACTTCTTCTTTCTTAAGATCATGGGTTTATTAGTTTTTCTCATGCTGCCTTAACTAGAATGAATCATTGGCAATCACTACTTTCCCCAGCATCAGGATATAACCATGACTGGTCGAGGATGCATCCCAGAACACCATTCACGCAACACCCTCCTCTTGTAAAATCAATATTGGGGTTCTATTCAATCGCTTCCTCTTCTCCTGAAAGAACTTGTAGAATATATCTATCCACACAAATTGATCCCCTTCCATGTTATGGCCATCAAGGGTGATACTACTCAAGAAAGGACAGGTAAAACCATCTGATAGTACCTAGCCAAACCCATGAAACTCCTCACTTCAGTAACACTTTTGGGTGGATTCCAAGAAAGAAATACTTCAATATTTGTCGGATCTACTATAAATCCAGTCTCTGGAATGACTTATCTCAGAAAGTGGACCTCCTGAATCAACAAATAACACTTCCAGATATTCCCAAAAATCCAGTACTCTCAATTTTTGTACAGTACAATCCACAATTGTATCATGTGTTCCCCCTTAGGCACTGAGTACAACATGATTTCATTAATGAAGACCATGATGAAATAGTCAATGTAAGGCTAGAAGATCCTATACATGAGTCCCATAAACACTGCTAAGAGATTTTTTTAGGTCAAACATAATCACTAGGTACCCGTAGTGGTTCTACTGATATCTATAGGATTTAATTGGTACTTCGTCATCCCATACACGAAGATGGTGATAGCCAAAGCCGAGCTCTATCTTCTAGAACTACCTCACTCACATCAGCTGATCAAAGAGTTCATCAATCCACAACAGTGGATACAAGTTCATTACAGTCACCTAGTTCAAGATCCAAAAGTCCACACATAATCTAAATATCCCATCTGCCTTCTTGAATAACTAAATTGGGGCCACTAAGGGTGAGAAAATTGTTCTCACAAAGCCCTTCCTCAATAAGTCTTCCAGATGTACCCCTAACACATGAAGATCTATAAGATCCATCTGATATGCATGTGTATATAGATGTTTCGTCCCAAGGTACAGATCGACGAATAAATCCACATCATTGTGACTAGGTAATCCCAGAATAGATTTTGGAATGAAGTCCCCATACTCAACCACCACTATTAGAAAATGAGGGACTTTCTTATCCACTACACTGAGATTCATGCTATCCATCCAATGTGTGATCAGATTCAACATTGTAATTGAGATTCTATATGCACTTCTTGGGTTTTATCTTCATTGAAAAAGTAAAACCATATCCCATCTCAAGAGAAACACCACACTATGTGTCTAAAATTATCAATTTGTCCATGGACATTAGACACCAATTTCTTTCCATGGATGATGACTTATGTCCTTCACACTACCACCAATAGAACCCACCTGAATCTCTCACCCCCCAAGTGTAATGTCACACTATTGGAACTAGGGTGATAAAGGCATAGATTGTACCTCTGAATATATCTTAATCACCAGGGTCATAATCATCCATAGCCTAAATCTGACCTCAACCTAGTCCACCATCTCCCTGATACCATGGTGAATCACCTTGGGGTGGTGGTGGTAGTAACTCATTCTTCTGTCCATCTCCTGCTTCCCATCAAGCTTGTCTTCAATGTTTGATACCTGGATGACTTCCCTGTAGGTTCCTTTGCATTTTAATTGGTGATACCACTACCATCTCTTGATCAGTTGTATGAAAGTTTATGCAGTATTTATCTATATAGCCCTGACTACCGCATGAATAACACATCCAGTCCATTGGTTGACTCACTCAACCCTGGGAGACTCACACTACTGACCCCGTGTCTGAGGGTTTTCCCATTAATTGTCTACTCCACTTCGATCCCTATGTCTTTTATCAGCTACCTTCAACCAGAGATTTAGTTACCAGACATAGGTGGTTTCCCCCACTATCATTGTCTGCTCTTCCATAATTATATACACTAGAATATCTCACTTTGGTAACCCATCATATGTAAGAATGCTAAGGGAAATCATGGATTCCATAATATCCCAGCCTATTCCCTTCTCGAAGGATTGGGTCCTGAAGAACGGGTCCTGCTCCATATCTGTGGAGGAGAAAAAATGATCCTTAAAACCTCATTGTGTACTCCGCTGCTATCTGGATGCTCTGGTAAAATTGAATTAGAACATAAATATTCCTGGAGTGTAACGTCTTGTGAATGAAATTTTCCCTAAAGAGACACTTGATGTCTATCCATGTGATGGTTATCTCCCCATGTACCCAAATCACCAAGATACACTATCTCCCCACTAAGATCTACAGAGGACTTGCAATTGACACTACCAATTGGTTGAGAGGCTTCCTCACTAGGCGAAAGACATGTGTAATCCCCTCCAACCAATCCTCATCTTCCTGGGGGTTTCACTCACCACTGAACCTGGGATTTTTCTGCCTCTCTAACTCATGTATCTCAATCATCCTCTGTGAATCCACTACCAGTAATGCTAGTAGAAACCTCTTCTCTCCGAGTGGCTGTATCATCTTTACAACAACCCATGGTTCTATATCATGTATAGGTCCCCATACCAACACACCATTGATAGGTGGATCATCCTTGTGACCACTCATCAGAATCCTGGTAGGATGTCTGTGTGGAGGCATCCTAAAATATATCAGGATGTACCACCATCAATAGAGTATACCTGGTGAGCTGAAAATAACTCATGAAGTACCTGAGAACACACTAAATCCTATATGATGTATGTACCATTTATTTTTCTAAAAAAATAGTATTCTCAGGTTTATTTTTTAAAAGAATTATTTAGATCCCATGTGTAAAGATATATCAGTTTCTACACCAATATAGTAGTCCCTGGTCTAAATGATGAACTTGAAACACTCAAAACAATTTCCCCAAACCAATGTCATAGAATCTTGGTTCATTAGGTAAAATCCAACCCATTTTATTCCACTCTATCAAGATCCATCCCCAAGGATCCATGCCCTAACTACCCCAATCTCACTTCAAATTTTCCAGGGGATAGAGACTAGCACCGAGTATGCATATCTCACAAATAGAATCCATTTTCCTAAATACTTGTACACATGCACCCATATCCAATCCCAATATTATGAAAATTGAAACACATCGAAGATATGCATGTATACCACTAACATACAAACTAATAGATTATGATAGTATACAAGATAAATAGTAAACAAGGCCTGAATATAGTCCCAACCAAAAGAAAAAGTACATGCTCTTGAATCTTGTCCGTATAAAATCCTTCCAAGAGGGTAGGTATAGAAAAAACTGTATGAATTCATTGAGGGACACCTCATTTGTCAAGACTCTCTATAAGAACAACCTCATCCTGGTCCACCTAGGACTCCATCAATGTGTCGATCATCTTTAAAAGACACGACCCTGCTGGGAAAATCATGTGCATGGGTGAGTAAAACAATATTTAGTAGGAACCATTAAACTACAAAGGAAAAAAACAACTAATAAATACACGAAGTACACCAAAATGGAAACACATTAAGTACATTCAATACAGTCATCTCACATAGGTATATGTCTATAGAATGAAGAGAAGGATTTCAAGTTATAATCCATGGGTCCTTCAGTCTCTAGGACAACAAAATTGTTGGAAGTATAATGAGCATCGATAGAGAACATAACATCAATGGCACAAAAAGTGTCGATAGTGCCTGGATATGTGAGAATACTAGGGGAGTCAATTCTACATGAAGCATCGACAGTGCATGGAACGTTGATGGGGCACAGAGCATCGATGGAGCATAGAGTGTTGATGGAACACAAAGCATCGATGGTGCATGAAGCGTTGATGGCACAAAAACTGTCAGTAGTGCATTGAGAGTCAATGGTGCATGGATCATTAATGGTACATAGATGATTTATGGGTCATGTATCCACAACTCACATAGTTTATAGGATCACATAGTCAGATCCAACCGCTGGATTCCACTCATAGTGCACTCATTCCGAGAAGACCTACTACCCAATCCATTAGGTCATAAACAGACTTCATCAAAATATCACATAGAGTATATCAATAGATCATTCTCATCTAAAGGGTCCCAAGACAACAAATGGATCATAAAATAGACACACTTTATGAAAGATAGGACTAATTTAGTAAAAAGGTATTTGGGCCCGGCCCGACCTGACCCGCTCCTGCCGACCTGTCCAAACCTAGTTCAGGCGACCTAACTCGACTTGGTTGATCTAGCCTTGCCTGATGCACCGATGGGACATGAGGACCATTATAGTTCTATAGCTTGGTCTACATCACATGGTCTAACTTTTCTCAGTTTGATGTAGCCGGCCCGATTCGCATCCCCAGGGTCCATGTGGTCACCCAACCGTACGACCAATTGGCTCCCTCGGTCAACACAGCATCGAACTGTGTTTAATGCGGCCGACCCACCTTGTCTGGTCATACTTGGAACTTAATAGCTATGCTAATCCATGAACAGTGGGGTTCCAATAATAAGGAACATGAATCACTAAGTGAGAGACACATAATGAAGAGGTCTAGCAGAATTGGCCAAGTGTTCATTGTCAATGATCATGATTCGGGGAAGTTTATGTTAGAATGGATTAAACTATATCCCACTAATGATCCCTGAAATATAATCACTGCCACAGGAATGATAAAACTGAAAATCAACCTATTCATGGGTTAGTCCATGGTAATCATTGAGACTAAGATAGTGGAAACAAAACACAAATTAATAACCACTACTGAGTATGGATTGTTCAGCATCGAGGATATATTACCACTGGTGATCCATCAAGAACCATCATGATCCACAGCTCCACCATCTTCCATGAAGTGAGATTTCTCTGGTTCTCTCCAATACCACCACAAAATTCTATGGTAATGAGCCTAACCCCGGGTTCCTATTCTATTAAAAAAATTAAAATGTGTTGCCTCATAACTGCATTATAGCATTGCTGTGAAACGCCAACACAAAACAAATATAATGTTTCTTTTATTCTTTTAAAACGTCCAAAAGTTAACTTTTTTAGCAAACCCACACTACTCATTGTAAGGCCATTCCATAGAAAACAACCCATAATAAACTTAACAAAGAACTATGAATTCCAATCAGAGTTACCAATTATATGTTATAATGATTTTAAATAAAATAATTTCTATTTTTTTATTTTATTTAATGTTATTACCTAGTGATTTTTTCTATTGATGACTCATGTCGACCAATGTATAGTCATGCCTAGGTTAAATACACTACCCTAAGCTCCACGTTTCACTCAGATTTCATATTTGTACACCCATTTAGGAATTATTTCACATTTTTAGAAAATTCACAACTGCATTCTTTTAAAAACATAACATTTTTTAAATGATCGTTTCGAGAACCCCGGGCCTCAGAATCACATGCTATCTCTACGTTTGGTCTTGGAATTTTACCTTATAATTTCGAAAAATAAAGTCTAGAAAATCCAAGTCAATACTGTAGTCCTTTTTGAAATCATTACAATAAAATTCCTTGGGGTTAATTTTTTGTCTGTTTTTCTATATTAGTTTAATTTTTGTGAATATTAAAATACGATAATGTATGGTCTTTAAGAAAGACAGAAATTATTGAGTCATGACATATGAATAGATGAATTAATCCTCAATTAGTTAAAAAATAAGAGAAAAATTTACTATATTTATTCTCAATAATTTACACTATTGATAGTCTTCATCCAATGTTATTAACAAATGAAAAAAATTAAGAAAGCCCCTCTCCCCCAATATAATTACTACCCCTAAACATATCCTCTACACAAACCATATAAGCTTTTATTATTTATTTTATTCATTCCAATTAATATCCCAAAACTATCCCCCACAATTGGGTCTTATTGTTCTCACGAAAAGGCCAAACCGTGTTTCGTTAAGGAGGTTCTCCTGAAGACAACATTGATGCGGTAAAATCCTCCACCCTTCTATTTTAAATACTTCTTTTATCAACTGCATCCTTTCCTCCACTAACCAAAGTGACATGATGGATCCTAAATAAAACATTTACTATAATTATATTATTTTAATTGAATATTCGTAATCATATGTGATATATTATCTGTTTATTCTAAAAATGAAAATATTATCTGTGAGGTATAGATTCAATGCCTTCATGGATGGTGAGTTTTTATTTTCCATTATCATCATCAAGGATGTTAATTAAACCATTATTATAATTTAACCATATTTAAACATGTATATTATATATTTTTTATATTCTAAAACATATATATATATATATATAATATTAATAAATATAATTAAACTAGTTTTTATTGATTAAAAACCCACAAAAATAAAGTAACATTCATCTTTAAAACTTTATTTAATGAATTACCCTAATATCAGAAACCAATTTTATATGGGAACATTTAAATTGTAGTATAATAATACCACATTATTCCATTTCAAGATTTTTTATTTCATTTCACCAAAACTCCCATAATTAAACTCAATGGTACCAATGAAAAAATCATGATACGAACGCTTACAGAATGAAAAAATTGAAGCTTATTACTTATGAAAAAGGCCATCAATGAACAGAATAAAATTATAATAAATTTTTTTTGTATAATGGGTTATGAATTAATTAATTAGTTGTTTTAACATACCTATATAGGAAATTATATTCACGTTAAGAACACATTCAGATATAAGGTATGATATTCCCTCTGAACCCCTATTTTTTTGGTTTACACTTTCTCTCTATTTACCCCAAACTAATTAATAATGCTTCTTATTTATTCCTACTTCATTAAGTGTGTATGTTATAAAAAAATGTAACATGATCAATTATTTTTTATTTTTTGGTAAATATATGTTTTATAAGGTTACCTTTTCAGTTCAACCTAATTAGAAACCCAATTGAAAGGAACTTAACAATTTCATACTCATTTTAATCTAAACTCCATAATCTTTTTTAATAACAAAATATTTTTAGAAAATAAATAATTTTATCTTGGAAATATATCATTATTAATTTCTAGTATTATGAAAACAATTATTACTTTGTCCACTTTAAATACACTTTGATATTTTCCCATAAACTGCACTAAAGTGATTCATTTATAAAAGATTCATAAAAACTATTTTTATGTATTTTCACTTTAGATGGAAATATTTTATCATTTTCTGTTAATATTTCCTCCTAATTAAGATCCATGTATGATTTAAATACACTCTTTCATGGACACCTTCATGATATACACATTGGTTTTCCCTTATGACATGATTATGATACCCATATCAATCAATGGGTATCCCTAATGTTTATTCATTATGTTTTATTATTAATATAGAACAAATATTCATGAAAACATTTTGACGGTTTCGACTAGATAGTAATCCAATTATTTGGCTAATTTCAAGAAACATCATCTTCAAACACGGAGTAACCCTTATTCCTCTATGAGACTTTTTCCACCATGACATATAGTCTTGGATATCTTCCATGACTCATGTTTATGTCATATTTTATGTTTCTAATTCATTTATATGATTCAATTATTACATGATCCTTCATTTTGAATGTTATGATTCTATATGTTTATTCTTGTTATGTTCTTTTTTTCACCATAATATGCCTTTTAACCAATGTGATAAGCTTTATTCCAATTTTTTTTCTTTACTGATATTTTTATCTCATCCCATTTTTCATGCATTCCCCATGTTATCCTATGCATTTGTATATTCTCAATGAAAATAAGGAACTCATTATTGATTTTAAATAATTATGTTGGTTTCATTTTTTAATTAGGTTCTTAATCTTCCAAAGACACTATTCATTGTAATCCATGGATTGTATATGATTATTAATTATGATTGAAATCATATAATAATATTTGTGAAATACCAGGGTCAATAAAGTAAGATTTTGCATATGAAATAGAAATATAAAAATAAAATATATATCCACTTCAAAATTTATCAACATTATGAAGTGGATATTTAAGTTAAATGATTTCTTATTATTATAATTTTCAATATACCAATGGCCTTTTAAATCATATATTGGTTATGGTATTGTTGTTATTAACATTATATAGGACAAAAAATTTCTTTTGATTAGTGATCATTATCACTCTCTATAGTTATGTATGCTTTTCTTACATGTCTAAATCATAACATGTCACATATTTTCTCTTATGAGGAAACATTTTTATGAATTTATTTGTGTAACTGGTTTGTTTCCATCCTTAATTTTTGAAAGAATGTCTTATTAATCATTTTTATGATGTTATATTTATATTTAAACATTGATGATGCATATGAATTTCATGGGAAAAATCATTTTAAGGGGTTTCAATGTAACACCAATTTTTTAAGGAATCGGTTTTTTCCTGCTATATTAATTAATTATTTGATGGTTATCATTGCATGTTACACCATGTTAAGATTATGGTACCAAAAACATCGAGTTTAGAATTTGGTACACAAAAAACCTAGTTTTCATGTGATACACATGATACCATGATTAGATTCTGTTTCTTGACCAACTATTTTTATATTGTGTTACAACCAATAATAAACACCTTCAATAGATTTTATTAGACAGAAGACCTAGTTTTATCGATGTATAACATATTATTAATATTATTTTCAATATAATATTTTACTCATCACATAGCCAATACAGTGAAATTTATGAAAAATAACAGTATAATTATTAAAATATTTATTGAAATTTATGTAAAATTATATATTTGGTTACTAGTGAATTATAAATCAGAGTCATGTCTATTTTAAAATAACAAAACTTTATTTACTAAAAAATATTTCCCATTTCAAAAACATGTTTTATTTAAATAAATTATTTAAATCACTTATTGTATATGATTTTAATCAAATATATATTAAAAAGTAAATGATCTATTTTAAATGATAGTTATTAATTTTCAAGACAAGAGTTTTGATTAAATTAAATTTTACGCATTCAAAGATGTATTTTTATGAAAGGAAGTTTTCCTACCTTTTAATGGAAATCCTATTTTAGAACTAAAATTTTCACCTATTATAAAATTTATATTCCAAAATATAATTCATTTTTTATAATAAAATGAAATAATTACATTATATTTAATTTTTTGAATTTTACTGAGAAGTATAATTTTATTGATGAACATAAAATAATTACTGAATTTTATTTGAAAACAAATTTTTTATTCAAAATTTTTATATTTTTAAATTAAATTTTAAATAAATTTTACAGTGTAATTAGATCAATAATACATATATTAATAAATTTTTTATTTTATTAAATTCTACAATAATTTGGGATATAAAAATATTTCTATATTTTGATATTTTCTACAAAAAATACTCATTGTTTAATTCCATTTACAGAATTAATTTAAAAATAATTTCATGCCACTTCTATAATTTGAATTTAGAAAAATGTGTTCAAAATATTAAATGAACATAACTCTTAATTTATTACAATTCATTTTTAAATTTAGACCCAAAATTATTATTGAAAATAATCAAAATTAACCACAATAATTAATATAAAAAGGATTTTTCTTAGAGACTAAACATTAAACATATGGAAAAAATATCCTAAAAACTTGTAAAAACCCAATTGGATTGAAATATATTAACAATATAACATCATTCACTAGATACTATTTGTTATTTTATTTAAATTATGTAGTGGAGAACTCCCAAAAGTTTTTACATTATTGTTCTTGAAATAATTCCTCTCCTCTATTATAAAAGTGAATTTCATCTCCCCTATAATTCACACCTCTTGAGACATTTTTATTTTCCAAAATAAACCAAATATACACCAATAATTCATCACCATGTCATAGATGACTCACTTTAGAAATATCAATAATGAAATAAGTCCATTGCTGAAAACTAAAGGGAGTTACCCAAATAAAGTGGTAACATTCTTTAATGAGAAATTTTGTTTTATTTCTTTATCAACACAACAAATTATTTTTATATAATATTTATAAAATAAAATAGATATATAAAACATAAATAGTTTTTATTTTGTTCATTTAATGGACTAAAATGTCAAACACTTCTATAAAATGTGGTACACATCACCGTTAATGTTTACAACAGACTACCACCTTGCTATCTATTGTTATTAGTTCTCCCATTACCAACTCTCAAGGATTGTAATAATTATATATTTATAGTTTATACATGAAATTTTTGATATATATGATTTATTTATTCTTATATAATATTTATATGAAAATAACTTAATTATTTACTTATTGTGAGAATATGATAACATCATTTGTGGATGTGTGAACTACAACCTCCTCTAAGCAATGAAATTGATTCACTAATAACATAGAATGTGTTATTGATATATTTAGGAAAATTATGTGTTATGTATTATCTAAAAATTTATATGAAATTATATATATATATATATATTATTAAATTCTATTTCTTTTAATATGATATGAAAATTGAAATTCTATTCATATATATGTACGTCCTAACATCTCCATTAATGTTGTATTGAATTTTATTCCTTTAATGATAATGAATCAAATTAAATAAATATATAATGAGGATATATGAAATTAATATCATGGTTTTCATACATTAAATGAGTAACACATGATCAATGTAAAATGAAAAAAATACGAACATATATGAAAATGCCTTTATTACACAGAACAAAACATTAACGTGTTATTCTTAATAAATGGGTCATATGAATCCATAATGAAAAAATATATAGTATTTAATATATATCAATATGTTTCTTTTATATTTATAATAAAAATATAATTTTTAAAAATGATTTTTGGATTTTGTTCTAAATATTTCATGATATAGGGTAAGGGGATTTCTACTCTCACTTATTTTTTTATGTGACTTATTCCATATTCACTACTCATTTCAATTATGTGGTTCATATAATTCCGAAGAATTTATTCTATGATCATTTTTTATATATTCATGTGTATACATAGATCCATTTTATTATATCTATTTGATCGGTATTATTTTTAAAATATTACCATACTAGTAAGGCAATTTTCTCTTAATTTGACTTCTTTGAGACACTTTTTATGATATGGACCTATATTCTTTTAAATGGTGTGTTTATTGAAATTTGACAAATTATATCTAGAATATCGTACTTTTCATTATATTTCAAGATTCATGTATTATTATTATTTCATTTTTATTTCCATTAAATGTTATAATATTTTAATGAATTTATTGCTACAATATCATCATTTATCAAGATTATTTATGATTATGTTTCCATCAATGAAATATTATGATCTGAATCTCATGAATATCTATAAATTTTTTAACCTCTAGTTATTAATGTAATAATCAAGTAAGGGTACCATTTTTCCACTCATTAGTATTTAACATAAATAAATTTTTTTTATTAAAATATGACCTTATTTTTATCTTCTATCAGAAATTTCTTTTATTAAAAAAAAATTTAGAAAAAAAATAAAAAAGAAATTTTGAATTAAATTTTATAATAATAATATAAGAGTATTTAAAATATGTTTTATTTTATTAAATGATTTTAAAATATTTTTAAAATATTTTTTATATGTTTCAAATATAATTTTCAAGAATAAATGTTTTCAAAATGTCTACTATTTTAAAAAGAGGTAATCAAAATGAAAAGGATATTTTTATCAAAAAAGATTTAAATGATAATTCAGAATTATTTTCCATATTAGTTGACATCGGTTGGTATTAATTATTCCTTATTGGGGACATCATCCAATGGTATCCTTCATATTATTTCTTTAAATGGTTTCTTGTTTAGTGGGGATGATGATTATGGAACTCGTTTCTCTCCCCTAGGATACGTTCGAATGACGTTTTATTATTTCCATGGATTTTCATTTGATTATGAAACCAAAATATTTTCAAATTATTATGATATGATTGTATTTTTTATACCCCTATAATATTACATGTTATGATATGATGAATGTTTATGATCTTGTTGAACATGTATATATGATTCCAATATATGATTTTGGGATTTATTTCTCCCTCGAATAACTTGGGTAAATATTTATATCTCTTAAAATATGGGTAAAATAATGATGGGATTGATCCAAAATGAGAAATAGGTGTGACCTTGTCCATAATTGAAAACAAGTGTATCATGATCGATAATGGGAAATAATTGTGTCCTGATACATTATGGGGAAAAAATGTGTTCTAATAGAATATGTTGAGGGTCATGTTAGTTAAACTGGACACTTGAAATACTTTTATATATTTATAATGGTTCCATAATTATATTACATGAGTTTATGGTTCATGATTGATTAATGATGATTTATCACCCTTATGATTAATTCCTTATGAACTGAAAATATTTATTCAATTACCCATGTTCATAATCTATGAAAAGTTTGTTATGAACACCTAATGTATTGTTCATTATCAAATACCCTTATTCTTGTCTTATCTTTACATAAATACATAGATTGATATCTAATTTATAAATCCATTATGATCATTTGAGATCACCCTTTGTTATGTTTCCTTACCTAGGTTATAAATCCCATTTTATGTAGGATATTCCTTTCAGTATTACAAATTGTGAAGATCAATGTGGGAAATATTAATGATAATTAATAGGGACCGATGATTATTATAAAATTTCCTAGATATTATAAAATATTATTCTCCATAGAAATATAAAATTTTAATGTGATGAATATTAATCTAAAATGATTCAATAACTATATCTGTTAATCATGGGTCTCTATGAATGATTTTTTTTATATATCTAAAAAATATGTATAATATGATGGGATAAAACTCTATATAAAAAAATTATTATGATTTTTTTAATATATTAATTCAAAAAAAAACATCAAAAGGAATATTTAAATACCCTATATTTTAAATTATAAGTATACTACACTAGTAGTTTAATATATATTATAATCTAATTTAAGTTCTATTTATATAATACTGAAATATATTCACACTAAAATATTATAATTTTGTCAATGTAAATAATTGTTATAACATAATTTTGATACTAAAGTATATATTTAAATCTAATTAGGCAAATATCATTATGATTACAATATGATTTCCACTATGTGTTATGATTTAAAACTGCTTCCAAAATGTTTTAGGTGATGATTAAACATTAATAGTATATTTAAAAGGATTTTTAGATCCATAAATCAATTAAAGAATTATGTATCATTGATATTATGATCAATGGATGTTCTAGAACATTAATTCTTGCATCAACCTCAAATGTAGTGATTTTATTATCTTAGGCATTGATAATTAGTATTTTCTGAAAATAATATCATTGATGAATTGGGAATTCATAATAGTAGTGATCATCTCTATTTGGATACATTAATAAACCTTTATTTTTCATTAATTTTATTGATGTACTTTATTTATGAAAATGTTACATACTCCCATTCCATTCATGAAAAACCCATGATGTTTTATTCCTAAATTATTATAGGTTTGAAATTCCCCTCTTCCATTTTTCTTTTTCCCCACAAAAGTTTTTCATAGAAATTATCATTTCTATTCTCTCTTTCATTAATTCAAAAAATATAATACAAATGGAATTCTATCTCTGCATTGAGAACACATTAAACAATATCATTCCTTGTTGAAAAATTTTATGATTCTCACACCCTCCAATATATTGGAAATATCCACCAATATAACCCATAAATTTAATCTCTATATTACATACATAGTGATTGACATTCCTTTCAGATCATGTAATATTTGTTTTATTAAAAACAATTCTTTCCTCTTCCATTTTTCAAAACATTAGAATTTTCAATTACAATTAATCTTCATGGTCATGAGGAATAAATGTTTTAATGAATATCTCAATAAAAGTACCCCTTTCCATAACCACTATTTCCATATTTTCTATAATATTTTGAATCAACGACAACTATTATCTATAATCCCTCTTAAAAAATACTAAATGAATGACTTATTCCCTTTCATTTCATCGAAGAGAATTAAATATGTTTTCAAGGGAAAAGTTAAATTTTTATTCAATAAATATATATATAGTCAAATTATAGGATGGATGTTTCTACATTATAAATTAGATTAACCACATAGTATAAAACAATGAAATAATCTTATTTTACATGTATCCATCTTTTAAAGACATAGCTTTCCTCAATATTTTTATAATCTATTTTAATCAAACACTAGTATTGTAGGCATTCTAATTAGGAAAATCCCATAATAGATTATGGTTTTTATATACATCACATTTTTTGTATGGGGATCCATCTTTAAACATTTGAATAAATTATATTATCTTATAAAATTATGAATTTTTAATCACAATGTCTATTTAAAAATATGTTTTATCAAATAACATAAATTCAGAATTTATTCGTTTATAATATTATAATCATAAGATTAGTGTATTTAGGAATATTTTTAAATCCTTCAAAATGATTTATAAAAATCCATTAAATTATGAATATAATATATTTAAAAGAGATTCTAATCTAGGTGTGTGATAATGCCTCTATTATAAAATAGGTGAATAATTACTAAATAACCAGCATGACCTTTTTTGGTTATTACCCCTATAATAATATCATAAAAAGTGTGAATAGGATTGTATATATCATAACTAGATTTTAATTTTTCTAATATCATATGATATATAAAACAATTATTTTCATATATTTAGATATATTTTAAAACATTTTCTTAGTGTAATGTTACCTTATAAGTTATTTGATTAATAAGGATCCAAATAGTTTTAATAAACATTGTTTTCTTATAATTATATTTCCATGACTCTAATAACCCAGGACTGTTGGTTAACATACTATATTGGCATATGATATAGCGGATTTCACCCTAATGGATCAATTTATGTAGCACTCTTGTGAGACAAAATTCATAAATGATAATTAAATTAAATTTGAAATTATATAATGACAAACAAATTCTACTAAAAAAATTATTATTTAATATATTATGTTATTGAAATAATTTATTAATCTTTTATACGTGTCTTGGTGAAATGAAAACTAATTAATAGTTATATCATATTCATAGTGTGGGAATGTGTAAAAAAAATTATAATTGAATAAATAATGAATTAATAATAAATTAGAGAAAAAAATAATACAAAATTCTATACAAATAATAACATAAAATGAAAATATATATATGGATGATATAATAAATGTATTAATATCATGGATATCAAATAATAGTATCATAATTACTGAATACATAATGTTGAATATAATAATTTTTATTTAGGGACTCATTTTAATCCATCATAAATATATAGTCATGGAATACAACAAATAACCAAACTAGTATGTCTCACAATGCATATTAATATATATTTGGTGTATACAACTCCCTCTCATTAACATAATATGTCAAATTAATTCATTAAATTAATGAAATTAATAATAATACAATATATAATCAATATAAACATTCTTATTGGAAAACTATAATATAGTAATTCATTATATTTCCTAGTTTATAAATAGAGAAATATATTTATAATCCATCCCAAAAGATATGTGGATTTAATACGTATATTATATCCATCGTTAATAATAATATTAATTGAATGAAATTGAATTTAATGAGAATACCTTTAAAATAACAAATAAAACATTCTTTAAAAATATTATAGAAACATCCATTTATTTTGATGATAATTAAAACAAAACAAAAACATTATTTGAAAATTTTAATACATTAAAAATAACCATGATATATAATAAATCATGCACCAATGTAGACAATATAAATGAATGTGAGAAACTATTTTTATTCTATAGGTGAAAAAAAAATATTATTTACAAACTATTGGAATAAACTAAAAGGAAACTTATTTAAAAAATGATAAGAATATTCGATTAAAAAAATTCAATGAAGTGAAATATGGTATAAAATCATAACATTTTATCATCTAATAATATATAATAAATATTTTGAAAACATTTAAAGAAACATATACAAGGAAAGAAAATTTCCTTCAAAAAAGTGTAAATATATTAGGCTTATAATAAATTTTATTTTTATGATCCTAATTAATACCACATGGTAAAATGAAGGAAAAAGTGAAATTAAAATATAAATAGATAATACGGAAAAAGAAATTGTTTAAAATATAAATAAAATATAATTTCCTTCAACTAAAATTCAAATTTAAACAATCATTAATAAAAAAGTACTTAAAATAAACCATTTTCAATTTATTATTAGTTGAATCCAAATATAATTGATGTCTTTAGAAATATAATTACTTTCAATGCACAATCTAGTTTGTAAATAAATGATAAAATATAACAAAATTTAATTTTATAGACCACACAAAAGAAAACATTTAGGTAAAATAAAATCTTTCCCAATAAAATAGAATTGAGATAACAAAACTGTTATATTAGACTTATTGATAGATTAAAGACATATAATATCATTTATAATAAATTTATACTTATTATAAATCTATTAAATAACATATTACTATGTTTAAAACTATATTCTATTCATTAAAATTATTTTATTATCCATTTATTAATAATTTTTCAAAACAAATTCGTGTATACCCAATTTATTTCATTATTTAATTATATTTGGTTGTTGTATTTCTTGAACATTAGTGTAATATCCTATCCTTTTTTTGGGTATAACTCTTTAAATTTTTTGGAGAATATGGGATGTCTTTGTTTTAATTCCAAAAAATGTTTTATCAGTGATGTTTTTATAAATGTGATAGTGGCATTAAATTACAATTAACATCATAGAATATTTAATTGAATATTTTTTGTGTTCAAAACAATATTACTGTGATATTTCTAGGCACACAAAGTCTCACTGAAAACTATGTAAAAATATTATATATAAAATATTAAGTGCCAAGTTGTTATTAAAAAAAATTTAATAACTCATAAATAGTGCGCCATACATAAAATACGAAACCATTATTTCTTATGAAACTTGGTATTTACACAAGGTAGGGTATAACATTAGTAACAATCATAAGTTTGGAAGTCTCATTCCTGAAAATAAACTTTTATATATTTAATTTAATTTTTAACTAGTATTTGAAATAATAAATAACTAATATCTCTCAATTGGTGCATCTTATGAGAAATATGAGACCACCATTTGGTCCAAAAAAAGGGGTTTTACTGTATTCAATGAATGAGTTTTATGCATAGTGTGTATTTGATGTTATTTAATTTTTAGGATTAATTAATTATAAAATTAACTGAGATAATAAACAGAGATATTAAATAATAAGATTAATGAGATTAATTAATTACCAATTTAATTAATAGGGATTATTATGTATATGAAATTGAAAGATTTAGATAATTAACCATGGAATTAATTATATTTTTTTTTGATTTTGTCTAAATTGATTAATTAATTGATGGATTAATTATTGGGATTGAAAAAATTAATTAATTGTGGAATTAATTAATGGTATTTATGTGAATTTTTTAATACCACGTTTCAGACATAACTCTTTCGTATGGTTTAAGATAGACATATCGTTAGTTGTAGAATGAACCTAAAATTAAGGTGTCCATTTCAAGACCAATGTTGAATCATTAATTCTGGATATTAGTATATGTTCATGAAACACAAAAAATTATAATGGGTTGATGAATAATATTAATTGAAGAGATTAATAAATAAATTATTCAATTAATAAATGTATCTAAAGTAATTGATGACAAATTATTACCAATTGGATTTGGGGTGGAACCCATTGCAGGGTATGAAGAACCTTATTTATAACACACCATCCCTCATTTAACTATAACTCTTTTAAATCATCAATAATCGATAGGTTTTTCTTGGAATTGATCATATTTACATGTGTTTAGCTTCATTGAATTCGTCTTGATAAGAATATGGTTAGTATTAATTTTATAGTCATATAAAATGAAGTATTTTGAGGTTATTTTTATTAAAAAGTATATGTTTATTTATTTAATTTCTCATTTGATAGTCGTTGGAATAACACCCTGTTAGCTGTGTTGGATTTATATCACATGTTAATTATTTTTGAGATAGGTGGTCTAAAATTCAAACCCCATATTATTTATTATCAATAATGTTTATGTGATTGTAAATTTTCTTGGATTCATTTATCAATTGGAATTCCAAATGGAATTAATTAATATGGCCAATTATTTAAAATAGGAATTAGAGATTTTAGTGAATAACGGTGGAATGTGGATAATTAACTGGTAAAATAAATTACAAAAGTATTGTATTGTGAAATTGACATTAATTAAATGATTAATTAATTATTTAATTAATAATAATAATGAACATGATTAATTAATTGTATAATTAATTATTTTTAATGCTTAAAAAATTATAAAATTGTGATTTGATGTAGTTAAATTTTTATTAATTTATAGCAAGATAGTGATTGTAAGAATTTCATAATTATCTACGGAATTATATAATTAAGTGAGTTGGAATAATTACTTTCGGAATTAATTATGCAGTCACTAAATTAAGTGAGTTGAAATAATTAATTGGTGAATTAATTACGGGGTTGTCTAATTAAGTGAGGTGGAATAATTAATTCTTTAATTAATTGGTTTTATTGAATCAATTATGATAGAAAAATTTATTTATTTATTAATTGTAGATATTGAGTTAGATTACTGAATTAAAGAATTAATTGATGGAATTTATGTGAACTATTAATCTATAACTTAATTGAAGGGATGAAGTTAGATTATTTAACTATATAATTAATTAATTGAGTGTATGTGAACAATTTATTGTTGAATTAATTGAAAGGATTCGATGTGATTGATTCATTATGAATTAATAAAGGAGAGTTAGTATTAACAATTAATTGGTTAATTAATTGAAGGGATTATGTTAGATTAGTAAATTGTGGAATTAATTAATCAAAATGATTTGGATAAAAATTAATTGGAAAATTAATTAATATGGATTGTTGAGATATTGAATTTATATAATTGGATAATAAATAGAATAATTAGTTATAAGATATTGATATTAAAAAATTGATATAATTAAATGTGGAATTATTTATGAAAAATTCAATTTTAGATTGAGATAACTAATTGATGAATTAATTATGAGATGATGGGTTCGTTAATTGAGACAATTAATTGATTAATTAATTATGAGTAAGCAATTAATTAATTGATGGGATAATAAATGTGATTGATCTGCTTAATTGGGAAATTAATTTAGGGTATTATATGAAGACTATTTGTTCAATTAAAAATGAGGGTCATCAGATTAATTAATTGATAACTTATTGTTATATTTGGGCATGATGATTAATGTTGATTAATCCTGGTTGATGTGATGATGTACCATTTGTGATAACAAGGCTAATAACTTATTAACTTTTACAAATGAGATACATGTAATTTGTGTAAATTTATAATTATATTTTATTAAATGGTGATTGGTGACATGATCATCCATCCAACTATTATGGCCGGTAACCTAAACATTCATGGGTCTGTGAATATGGAATAGTAACTTGGAAATTCATGGGTGCGTGAGTATGGAATGGAAAATTGACATTCATGGGTGCACATTTTATGTAATGGTAACATGTCCATTCAAATGTGTGTATGTGTTATGGAATGGTAACATGGAAATTCAAATGTGTGCGAGAGTTATGGAATGTTATCATGGTCATTTAGATGTATGAATGAGTTATGGAACGACAACATGAACATTCAAATGTATGTGTGAGTTATGAAATGTTAACATTTATATTCAAAATACAAGATTTATGAAATGAGAAAACGACCATTCTAAGGGATGAAATATAATAATGGTAACATGCCCATTCTTTATTGTGGTTACATAATTAATAATAAATAATGTGATAAACTATCTAATTATGCATTGTAATTATTTTCATTATACAACTGCCCAATGTTGCATTGAATAGATTTATTTTTGACACTATTGGTGGTGGCCACTGAGTTATATTCCCACCCTACTCATGTTTTTTAATCGGCACCCAAACAAAATTTTGTTTTATAGACAGGTTAATGGGAAATACCATGTGTAAGATTGCTGATTGAGGATATAGCTTGGATGAGGGAACAATATGTTGTTTGGGACCTTCATGGGAGTCATTAGTGTCTTTACTTTCCATTGCATTTTTCACACATTAGCGCTTACATTGGCATGACATGTTTCCCTTTAAATTGAAAAGTGGATTTATAGATTTTTTTACCTTGTGAAATTAGCATTTATATGATTACATATGTTTCCTCTATTTATTTAATTACATTTAATTGTATTTCACTTTGATAGAATAGTTTAAATTCTTCCCATGATCGAATTTCTAGCCCATTAATTCTAGTCAACATCCTTTCGCGTATGGGGAGGTGTGATAGAGGTCATGTTGTGAATAGGCTCAGGGAACCGGTGTATGGCACCTACACTGGGAGGTTTTAAAGTGGTCTCAGAGATCAAATTTTCTATTCATATTATTTGTTCATACTTTTTGGTACTGGTAGATAGGATTCGTGGAATTGTTGGGACTTGGTTACAAGCTTATTCATGGGAGTATGTACGACATGCATGAGGAAGAACCCAAGTACCCTGGGTGGGATTATTCTTATTTTTGTTTTCTGCAAAATTTGAATATTATTTCATCTTGGGTGATGCACTAGTTATGTGATGTGAATTTTTAATTATTTGATTTATATAGAATAGTGTTTCAATTTGGAATGAGGGTCGATTCCACATGCATAATTATATGCCCTTAGGATTATTTTGTGACTTGAAACATTATATAAATGCATAGGAAAAAAGGATTTTCATAGGTTGTTAAACATGAGACCTTTTATATTCCATGGGATATTTAAAATGAACATGCTAAATTAATTAATGACGGAAATTTGAAATTTTGGTTTTTAAAAATAATTAATTTTATAATTAATTGAACGATATTGATATCATAAACTGTGGGCAATAAATTTCTTAATTAATAATGTGATATTAATATTATTATTTGACATAATTAATGGTGGAGTTAATTATCGGATGATGATATCTATAAAGAAATTAAATAATCATGGAATTTATTAATGAAATTTATTGATAAATTATTTGAAGAATCAATTAATTTGAGTAAAGATATTATCTAAAATTTGATTTAATTAAAGTTCCTAATTAATTGATGAATTAATTAATGTGAGTAATGAGACTATTTAAATTTTCATGTAAGAAAATTTATTAATTAGTTTCAAATTATTGTGAAACAATGAATTGTGAGAGTAAATGCGTGTATAAATGATAAAATTGAAATAATGAAAATGTCTTTACCCCTGCTAACAAGGGACTAGTGGTAGGATGGTTAAGGGTAGTGATAGTGCATCGATTTTGGTCGTCTGGTAGTAAAAAGGGAGGAAAAAGTGTTAATGAATGATTTTTGGCGGTATTTATCAATAAAGTCTTAGTGTACTTGTAATTAGTGATCATCATGTCTTCTACATTTAAATCATACCTGGCATGGTGAGAAAGTTGTTTCTTTATTATTTTCTAAATTAATGACTTTTGGTTGGTTATGGGGCACATTGTTGGTTGTGATTATGGAGCTGTATATATGTGGAGATTAATGGTGTGTGTTATTCCATCAACAATTTATGGATGAGGTTATTATGATTGATCGTAGGTCGATAAAAACTACAGTTGGTGAGATACATAATAGGATGGGATAATGAATCTCCAATGGTGGGTAGATGTATGAACCTAGTTATTGATATAGGTAATTGGGATTACAGCTTAAGGAAGAGTTGATATAAGGTGGGGTGATTGTGTGATCTCGTCCTTTTTTCAGGTATGAATCATAAAATTATTGGTGAAGATGGGTTGTCTTGGTTTTAAATAACAAAAATATTTTATCAGAGATATATCGATAAATGTGTTAATTATGATTAAGAGATTAATTAAATTTTAGGTTAATTAATGATATTTTTGTACTTTATTAATCAGGGAATTAATAATTAGGTTTTATGTGGAAACAATTTTTTGAATTAGAAATGACGGTGATATGATTAATTAATTGATAAATTAATGTTATATTGGTATTTATTATTTAATGTAGATTAATACTGCTTGAAGTGATGATGTTATACATGTGATAATGGGGATAATATTTAATTAAACGTGATAAATGAGATACATGTCATATGTATAAATGGATAATTGTGTATTATTAAATTGTGATGGGTAATATACTCATTCAGCCAAATATTAAGAAAGGAATCATGGAAATTAATGGGTGCGTATGTATAAAATGGTAACATGGAAATTCATGGGTGTGTGAGTATGGAATGGTACCATCAACATTATACATTGGATGAGTTATGGAATGGAAACATTGTCATTAAAATATGTGTTTGATTTATATAATGGTAACACAGACATTCAACTGTGTGTGTGAGCTATGGAATGGTAAATTGTTCATTACAATGTGTTTTCGAGTTATGGAATGGTAACATGAACATTCAAATATATTGTGATTTATTAAATGGTAACATGGAAATTCAAAATATGAGGGTTATAAAATGATAACATGGTCATTCTGATGGGTGAAATATATGAATGGTAACATGCTCATTAATTTTTTTGGTCCAATAATTAATAATAAATAATGTGATAAACTATTTAATTATTCATTGAAATTATTAACTTTATAGAGATGCATACACATTTCATGACTAGAATTGTTTTAGACACAACTAGTGGTGGCCTACTTATTTTTACTTATACCATAATTAGGATGCCCGATTGGTACCCAAATAGGCTTTCTGATTTATAGACAGGTTATAGGAAAAGGCCATGAGATAGATTTCTAATTGGGGATATATCTTGGATGAGAAAGCAAGATTTGTTTTCGGACCCTCTTAGGTGTCATTAGTGTCTTTAATAAGTTTTATTTTAGACACATAGGAACTTACATTGGCATTTCATGTTTCCCTTTCAGTTGAGTACTATATTATTTGATTTGTATACCTTTTTAAAGTTGTATTGTTATGATAATATATGATTCCTCTATTTCATTATTTACTTCTACTAGTGTGATACTATGATAAAGGAGGGTGTAGTCTCCCCATGACTAACATATTAGACAATTGTTTCCAGTCGGGGCAATCTACTATATGGAGAGTCCTGCCTAAGGTCATGTGGTGAATCGACTTGGGGAACTGGTGCATGGAACCTGAGATGGGACATTACAAAGAGTTATAAGAGCTCTAGTTGTATTTTCTTATTCATTTGTATAATTTTTTGGGAAATACGGATATGAGAATAGGAAGAGTAAGGTTTTTGTTATCATCCCATGAATGGGCATAGCTACTTCATGCATGGGGGAGAACTCAAGTACCCAAGGACGTATAGTTATTATTATTATTCACTGTTATAGTTGAGTTTTATTTCACATAGGAGGTGAACATATTGTGTGATGTGATTATTATTTGGATATTTGATTGAGATTGAATCATGGAATGATATTGCAAGAGTTTTGAGTATTCCTGCACCATTCTAAGAACCCATGATTATTTTTTGGCATGCATCATTATAGGAATGAATAGGAAAAGTGGGATTTCACAGGGTTGTTGAAAATGAGAAATTTTTCTTCTCAAAGGGAATTAAAATGGAATTATTGAATTAATTAATGATGGAATTTTCAATGTGTGGTCTGCAAGAAATATTAATTATAGGATTAATTGTAATATATTGATATCCTAAATTCGAAATGATTAATTTCATAATTAAATTATTGATATTGATATTATTATTGGACTTAATTAATGATGGGGTTAATTATGGGATGATGATATCATTAAAGAGACCAATTAATTATGGAATTAATTAATGCACTGATAGATTAATTAATTGACAATTTAATTATTGTGAGTCAATATATTATTTAATTTTTTAATTAAATAATGTGATTAATTATAAAAGAATTAATTAATGTGAGTAAATAAATTATTTAATTATTGGATAATATAAGCTAATTAATTTGTTGAGAATGATTACAAAATGATGAAAGATGAGAATAAATTAGTGAATAAATGAAAATAAATAAATATTGTTAATGTGTTTTCCCATGTTAATTGGAAAATTTGTGTAGGATAATTAAGGGTTGTGATAGTGCCTCAGTTTTGACATTATGGTGGGAAAAATGGGAGGAAATCCTGGTAATGTTGGATTGTTGGTGGCATTAATCGAGAACTTATTAACAACCTTTTAATTAGTTATCATCATGTACCCTATATTGACATCATCCGATGTAGGCTAATAAAACTCAAGCTTTATTTTTAGGTAAATGACTATGTTTTGGTTTGATATGGGGACCCTAAGAGGATGTTCTTGTGAAGTTTTATATATGTGGAGTTTTATGGTGAGAGGTATGTCATTTCCAATTTACAGATTACATTCCTAGGAATTACCGAATGTTCCTAAAAATTACAGTTTCTGAACTACATAATAAGAGGTGTAGATGCATCACCAAATATTGGTTGATTATAAGAACCCTATTTTTCATAAATATTCAGAGGTGTACAGCTCATGGACATGCTATTATATGATTGGGAGATTCTACGATTCTATTCTTTTTTCAGGTATGAATCTTTTAAATTTTTCAATTAAGATGGGTTTCCTTTATTTCAATTCAAAAAAAATATATGTATAATTTTGAAAAATGTTTTAAAGGCCTTAAATTACTCTTAACATTTGGGAATATTCCATTGAATATTTTTTTATACACCATGTTTTTGGAAGATTCTAAGGCCCACAATGTCTCAATGAAGACTAAATGAAAATATTAATTATGATATAATTAGTAGAGAAATTTTATTCAAAAATAATTTAATATATCTAATGTGAAATTTCATATTTGAAATCCAAGACTGCAATTGTGTATGGAACATAGTATTTACCCTAGGCTGGGTATAAAATTTGTATCTATCATTGGGGCGTCCTACTAAAAAAATAACTTTTTTATATTTAATTAATTTTGTATTAATTTTTTAAAATATAAAATAATAAATATCATGCAAATAGTGTATTATATGAGAAATATGAGACTACTATTATTTCCGAAATAGAGCGTTTATCATATTCAGGGTACGAATTTTATACACAATGGATGTTTCATGTTATTTAAATTTTAATATTATATAATTTTTCAATTAATTCAGATAATTAATTTCTAAAATTTATAGAGGGATGATAAGATTCATTAATATTCTAATTAATTAATAAGTATTATTGTGTAAATTCAATTAAGGGAATTAGAGAAATAATTATGAAATTAATTATGTGATATTGAGTTTATTGACGTTGAAAAATTAATTGCTGGATTAATTATTTGGATTGAAATATTTAATTAATTTGGGAAATCATTAAGGGTATTTATATGGAAACAAATTGGTTTCCAAAACATCATTTTAGTCATAAATCTTTCATATTATTTTGGATAGACACACCGTTAGTGGTGTCCTGACCCTATAATTATGGAAATCATTTAAAGAACATTTTTTAATATTTAATTCAGAATAATGGAATATGTTCTAAGAATTCCCAAATTGATGATGGGTGGATGCATGAAATTAATAGGATATATTAATAAATAAATGATCCAATTAATAAATACAACATAATTAAATGATGAAAAGGTATTATAAATTGGATTTTGGGTGGTGGGAATGAAATGGGTTAGAAAACCATTATTTAGGACATGCCCATCTTTTCTTTTTCTATCTCACCATTCAGACATCAATAGCAAATGTATTTTCGGGTATTTATTTGATTATTGTGCTGTTAGTGGCGTTGGATTCATCTTGATAAGAGGATGTTTCCTTTAAAAAAATCATATTAAGTTCTAGATTTTGAGAAGACTTTTTCTTAAATGGAATAATCTTATTTATTTAATTTCTCGTTCAATTTTCTTCAGAATAACATGTCATCAATGACATTGGATTCATATTGCGTGTTCATCATATTTGACTTTGGTGGTCAAAAATTATAATCCTATAGTCATTATTATGAATTTCATGTATGTGATTGTATATTTTCCATGGTTTTTTAGTATTTGGAATGCAAAGCTGAATTAATTAATGAGGTCAATTATTTAATTTCAGAATTGTAGATTCTAGTGTATAATAAAAATTAAGGAATTTAGATAATAAATTGGTAAAATTAATTATCAAATAATATAATGGAGAAATTATTAAAAATTAAATATTTAATTAATTATTGAATTATTTATACTATTAAACATGATAAATTTGTTATAGAATTAATTAATTTGAATGGATAGAATTATGAAATTGTAATTTTTTATAATTTTATTTTGAATTAATTATGGAGAGATAGAGATTATTAGAATTTAATAAAAAGCTATGCAGTTATTGAATTAAGTGAGTTTCAATAATTAATTAGGTGAATTAATTTTGGAGTTATTGAACTATGTGAGTTGGAATAATTAATTGTTGAATTAATTATTGGTTTATTTAATTAGGTGAGTCAGAACAATTAATTCTGGAATTATGTGGTGTTATTGAAATGATTATGACGAAACAATTAATTTAGGAGATTAAGTTAGATTAATTAATTAAACAATTAATTAATTAAGTTTATGTGAAATATTAATCAATATATTAATGGAAGGGATTGACATAGATTAATTATTTGTAAAAGTAATTAATCGAGTTGATGTGAACAATTAATTTGTTAATTAATTTATTGGTTCTTATGTGATTAATTAATTATGAATTAATAAATGAGAGTTGGTTTGACCAATTATATCATTCAAATGCGTGTGTGTGTTTTGGAATGGCTACATGGAAATTCAAGTGTGTGTGTGTGTGTTTTGTAATATTAATAATAACATTCAAATTTCATTTTGAGTTCTAGAATGGTGACATGGGAATTAAAAATTCATGAGTTATGGAATGGTAACATGGTTATTCCAATGGGTGAAATATAAGAATGGTAAAATGGTCATTATTTTGTGTGATTGAATAAGGAATATTAAACAATGTAATATGATATTTAATTATGAATTATAATAATTTTTTATATGATTGTATACACTTTCTGATGACTATATCTGATTTAGAAAGCATTGACAACAACCTACTAAGTTATAATCACACCATACTCAGTCTTCCTAATTTGTGGCCTAATATAAATTTTATTTTTTTGGAGAGGTTAAGGGTAAAGGCCTTTGGATATATTGCGGATTGGGTATGGGGCTCTAACAAGGGAACCATATGTGGTTTGGGACCCACATGGGAGTCACTAGTGTCATTAAATTCAGTTTTATTTTAGACATAATGAAACTTACATTTGCATGACATGTTTCCCTTTTATTTGATCACGTTATTTGTATAATTGTTTACCATGTGACATTAGTATTATCAAACATGTTTTTGAAATAAACCTAACATCATCAAAACTAAAACTATGATCTTGATCAACCATAAAGACCTTTGAGGTTTACAGTTTTCTATAACTAGGAAAAACTATTTCGTAAACAAATCAAATCAAATTGGACTCATAATCTTTCAAAATAAATTATCTTTAATTTAACCCAACTTTTCATTTTTCAATGTAGGTCAACAACATCATCATTGTGAAATTATTTACAGAAATAAATTTTTCAATATTATTCATTAAATCAAATGGAAAATGAATTATACTAAGGGTGAGATAAATTCACGATAAGATTAAACAAAAATTATTGACCATTAAATGTCCTAAATGATCCTAATTGTTCATAAGGGTATTATTATAGAATCAAAGTAATTTATAGATTCATAAAGAAACACATTGAAAATAATAAATGAATCAAGAATTAAAAAAACATGGTATATTTAAAAGACAATAGAAATAATAATCATGATCCACGTGATATCAGTCTTGATTGTGAAAAATATTATAAACTAAAAAAAATTAATACACTTTTTGGTAACATAGAGAATAAATTTCATAAGACCCTTTCAAAAGCATTTTAAAGAGAAATACCAAAACACCGACATACAACATTAACAATACTCAATGCATTAGATATCTATAATTAGGATCACCCTTCATTTATGTTATATTAGAATCACCCTTATTTTTAGGTATAAAGGGGATCATCTATTCATAAAATATATATCGGGCACAACCATGATTTATAATGGTTCCGAAACCATTGTATAAGATAAATTGGGATTACCCATATCTAATAATACTCAATTACCCAGAATAAAACATTTTCATCCTAAAAATAATTTTTTTTATAAACCCTTGAAATGAAATGTATTCCATAAAAATATTTATGAATAATGTTTGACCCAAATGAATAACATGGTTCAGTAATAATTTTTTTTAACTCGATTAAACCATGTAATAAAAATGGGATAAATTATATACCCATTAAAACATGATTCTCCAGTAAAAAATAATTGGATTCTATAATAATATCCTCAAATTATTTTGAGCACATGGAAAATAAAATTCTTTTATAAAAATATCTTAGATTAAAAATAATAAATCCATAAAATAAAAAGTTTGGTATCCATACATGAGAATAAAAAAAAATTTATGATTTTGATGAATAGAAATACCCATAAAATATCATAAAAACAATCACAAGAAAAATAATCCTAAAAAATTAAAGAGTGTTTTATAGCACCAATAATCATTTAAATTATTAACCCTTTTAAGGGAATAAAAATAAATGAAAAATATAATATCACATGAAAAAGGATAGTCATGATATAATATGAAAATAAGTCTGTATATAAACCTTAAAAAAGAAGATAAAAGTTTAACCTAATGAACACCACAAAGAAAGCGAATTGTGAAAAAAATCCAATAATAGTTTAAGAAATATGAAACTATAATCCCCATAAAATAAAAATATTTAAATGAATCATTGAATGTCATAAAATAAACTCAAGATTTGAAATTCCATAGGGCAATAGATACACCATAAGAAATTATCTAGGTACATAATAATAATAATTAATACTCAATGGAATGTATGTTGAGATAAATCCTCTTACCATGAGTCCGTCTTTTCATACTTATTATATTTTTCATTAAATAATAAAAATATTTTTATTTTCTAGTATTTTTAGAAAATTATCCACTTTTATTATTAATTTTATTTCACTAATAAAAATGGTATATTCAATTACTTAATAAATAATTTTTATGTTAGATGTTTTGAAAATATTCATATTATGACTCAAAACTGAATTCGATATGCTGACTATGGAAACATAGGTCATTAAATAATAATATCTAGAATAATAATAATTATAATAAATAAAAAATCCTTATATTTTTATTTAAATTAAAATTTTTAAAACCAGTAATGAAATATAGTTATGAAAAATTAACCAACTTTAAAATCATCAAAACATTAGGCCGTACATAGACATGAGTAACATTACCATTTTCAATTATCTAACTTGAATGAATGTAAGTATAATTTATATTTCTAAAATTATCATAATATCATATATAACATAATATTTAATCATTTATAATTATATAAATAATTCATTTCATGTAGAAAATAACAATGTGTTCATGAGTTGATAGTCCACACATCAACAAATGAAATATTCAATTTTTCATTGTGTCAAAGGGTAATAAATAAAATTATATATTTTATATCAAGAAAAGTAATTATATTTTGAATATCATATATATTATATGTATGTCACCTGAGTTTCATTAATCCTATATTTAATACATTCTATGTAATGTGTGAATGTATCATATCACATTGAAGATGCGGTAGTTCACATGTCCACAAATGATGTTATCATTTTTGAAAAAAAATGGAATGAATAAATTTATGTGTTATTTAGATATTATATACATATTAATACAATAGTAATATCATATATATCACATAATAATAAGTTTTCCATCATAATTACCAACCATGAGAGGTGGTAAATCAAGAAACCAATGCCAACATTTCATGAGGCGGTAGTCCACCCTATCACAAATGGTATATTCTTTACCATTGGATAGACGTGATTGTATGTATAGGTATAACCATTAATATTTCTACATATAAGTGTATTACGGATACTTATATTATTATATAATCATGTAATTAGAATAACTGATCGGTTTGAGAAGGAAAAAACTAAAAAATAATCATTGAACAATGTCACCTCTTTTTAGGTAGCACTTTTTAGTATTCTTCAAAGGACATAATTGGATTAATTTATATCAAATTATAGGATTACAAGTTGATGGGAGGGAATTTTGTTATATTATTTCTCTAGAGGATGAATGAGAAAAAGTTTCTTCCGATATTTGATGAAGGGGAAGAGTTAATTCTTTTTTATAATGGAGAAGAAGTGGTGTTCTTATAAATACAAAAAGTTATAAAATACTGGGATGTCTACCATACCTAATGGGATAATAAATTGAAATATAATGGAATAAATAGTACTTATTGTTCAGGAAAGCCTCTATTAAAAATAGTTTCATTTTAAAAATTTCTTCCTTATTCTTGATGTCTCTTTTTATTTTCCATTTTACTTTTCCATTTAGGTAAATATTTTTTCTGAACTATGTAATTTATATATTAAGATAATAATGAATTACGATTTATTATAAAATATTGACCCAGTTAATTTCTTATTTTTTACAAAATTTGAACAATAAAAATACCTTATTTGTTAGACAATAATTTTAAAACAAGTGTGTGCAACGTGAAAAGTCAATTAGTTAACACAAACTGTGTTTTTTACTATATATGGGTTAATATGTTAATTATCAATGATAAATTAATCCCTGATTGGGCCATATTATATATTTAGTATCATTTAAAAAATTATTTTCATATTAATATATATATTAATTTTAATTCTTTTAATGAAATATCATTTATGTAAGATAAAATTATTTATAAGTTTGACATTATATAATTAATTTTAATTTAAAATTTTCAAAACAGTATTGGAATTAAAATATTTTAATGAATAGTATTTTTTACATGATATATTAATCTACAAAAAAGGAACACAATATTTCATTAAATTTAAATTACTTTAAATATTTTTGGCTACATTTTTTTAATTATTAACTTATCAATCCATACATTAGAGTTTTTTATGAATTTAGTTTTATAATATCATCTATAAAATTTAAAGTAAAATTAGGATGATAAAAAATAAATTACTAACAAAAATAAATTTTATTACTGAAACTATGTATCTTCTTCCATATTCTAATTCTTTATAAATGTTAAAGTTATGAAAGATTCCTTTATTTACTTTTTTATTACCTAAATTTTTATATAGGAAACTTTAAGGGAACAGTATCCCACTAACTCATAATGTAATATATGATATGGTATATATTCGAACTATTTCCAACCAATGTATTTCGTAAAAGTGTAATGGTTATTTTGGCCCTTATGTTTAAGGTTTAGCCCCTTTTTAATAATAATTTTAATTTAATCACTGTAGTTAATTTTTGTAATGTTACCTAATATTTTTTTTGTAAAAACTAATTTTATATTTTTATAAAATAAAGATTATACTTATTAAAACCATTAATATCCATTTTTACACATTCCATTCATAAAAATAATGAAAATATAAAGCTCAATCTAATCCAAATTATGTGGCGAGAAAGCAGGGATTTTAATGTAAAAATGATTAAATGTTAAATATTATTTATATCTATATTCAAAATATAAATGATTATAATTACCTATATTGGATTAATATATGTAAAATTAATGTAATTATATTTTAAAAATAATTAAAATCATAAATTAACTATATAAATATATAGGAAGGAAAATCATTTTTGAAATAATATTCATATTTATTCAATAATTATCAAAAAGTCAATGTTCTCAAAATAATACAGAAAATAATTGATACTATAATTTTAAATTTATAATTTAAAAATAAAGTTTAAATTTTCATATTAAAATTTCAATATTTTTAATGTTTATATTTAATTTATGTCTCTTATTAAGGGTATGAAAACTGCCATATTAAATAAAAATAGCATATGAATATTTTTTTATAGTATAACTATGTATTTTTTGGAACAAATGTCATAAAAGGATTTCTATTCTATATACATTGATCGATAAACATTGTGTTTCCTGTGATGAAATATAAACTATGTATAATTTGTTACAATATCTATTAAAGAATTTAAATAAATTGGAAATAATGTATTTCCTAAAATTTAAATATGTTACGTAGATGTCCATAGATGAGGCCAAAACTGATTACCCAGTAGGTGATCTTGGTTAATGGTTCGCTGATAATGGTGAACAAGATTGATGGGGAGCTGAGTTTGGGACTTAGGCAGTTGTGGTGCCCATGTATGTAAAATAATTAAATTGGAACCCAGGTAGATGATATAAACAATGAACATTTGGAATGTCATGTGTGAATATTATAAATAGGGGAATGAGGGCATGGAACGAAGTATGTTTTGAATATTTAATTTCATTCCTCCATATAGACCTATATCTATGTTTACTAATTGGATTTCTACTGGGTAGAATCATGGCTGAAAAGTGGGAGCATCGTGAAATGGTGCTGACTTCACCCAGATGGTTCTGGAATTAATGGAATGATTATAAATATGCCTCTACACCCTTCTAAAATGTAGCAAGACTTAATTAAGATCTTAATGATCTCAAATCAAAAAGTTTTTTCATGAAGGTAATTTGAAAATGAGTATCACATGAAGAAGTTGGAGAATGCTATTGTATCCAGCCAAATGGTATGACTATCGCAAAAGTAAAGTAATTTGTAAAGGCTATTAAATATTCAATACAGGAAGGTTCATCGTGATGTCTACTTGAGCTTTTCAAAAGATATGTGCTTCATAAAGGCAATTCTTTGTGAAAGGTCGAAGCATCACGAAAGGCAATTTAAGCTTCATGAAATAGCAGTATCCTTAAGGCAAAGTGAATTGCGAAAGTTCTTTAGAAATAATTTTCCATTACATTTATTGTATGTTGGTATTCATTTATTGAATTAATGTGGATCTTCCACCAAGAATCCAAATACAAATGATGATGTATTCATTGAAGATAATGATTAGATATACAAGTTCGTAAACTACTAGAGAATCCCTTCTAAGAAAAGTGAGTAAATGAAGAGAAAAAGGGTAATCCTTTCCACCAATAGTGATCTAGAAAAAGGTACATAGGAGTGACCCTTGAGAGTGTGGAAAGAAATACCTAAACCTTATAATGGTAGTATGCCTTGGTATTGAAGTTTTCTAGACCAATACTTGTAATTGGTAGTGAAATTTAGTGGATTTGGTACATCGGCACATAGTTGTTGTATTATCCATGGATGTAGCCATGTGATGATGAATTATGTATAATTGATGTGTCAATGCATGATTTAATTTCTAATCATACATTTTTATAGGATAAATTTCTAAGTGTGTGTTTCAATGGATGAAAAAATATCCAACGTGGTAGTAGTTTTAATTTATCATACCATGATTCACCCCCTCACCGGGTATTTGACCAATTGGACCTAAGAACCTTTATGGAGGTACAAATACCTAAATTCCCACAAAAATCTAGTCACATCCTTAATAGCCCAATATCCTTTGATTATTTCATGATACATGGCCGTAGAAAATGTTTGTAAGTTCCATTAAAAAATGGACTATGTTCGGAGGTTATGCTTGGGATTGGAACATAGTTCCTTTTATAAATATGTATCAGATGAGCTAGGTACCCAACCTACTTCTTCAAACATTTTAATTTTAGAAAATTTCTTAAGGAGTGGGGGTTTTCATCCTTTTGTTAAATTGGTGTTGAAAAAAAACAACCCCCCCCCAAATTTTATTTTTTTCATCATAACGATGGAGGAATTATTAGGTATGTATATGATATAAGATAGAATTAGGATATTTGTGGGTTCTCAATTTAAAATTAACATGTGTGCTCAATCTATTAAGATTTCATTCGTACACATGGATTGGATGCGAATTTATTAAATTATCTATAAATTTGGTGTACCACCTCTGCCCATGTGAACTCTTTATAGGGTTAAATCCTTAACACAATGGTCTCCCTTTTCTATAAATGAATTGGAAAAATTATGTAATGAAATTTTATCAATTTTTTGACTCCTATGATGTTTTTACTATTTGAAAAAGATATTATAAAAAAAATGTAATATAGTGTTAACTAAATCATTTTGATCATTATAATGGAATGGATCAGTTATATTAGATCATCGAAAAAATTGGAGTCATGGATGAAATAAATTTTTCAATTAATTATATTTTATTTATGTGACCTCATATATATATATATAGGTAAGACCAATATGAATGCTTATAAACAGCCAGGATATGTTTGAGAAGTCTCATAATACAATTGAGGGTCTGATTATATTTCTTTATATGCATGTTCACATAGATGGATATTAGTAGGTAGAATGTAAATGAAGGTATACCATCCCTATTATCCAAGGTTATCACTTTTGGATTGCTTCCTCTAGAATAATTTATTATATAATAACATAAGTAAGATGAACAAGAGGTCACATATACCATCACTAAAATCTATTATTGTTCATTTTAGATATGACTGATTTAAAAGACTCACATATTAAAAATCATGAAGGGGGTTTTAGATTGGGAATTTAAATATTCAGATAGACTAATGATCCTTGAAAATAACTCATATTGTTTTTTGGAAAAGAAGTTGAATGAATATGTGATGAAAATATTTATGATCTATAATTTTACTACATAATTTAACCCATCATGATTAGAATGAATTTTTTTAGAGTCAAATGGGGAACCCCACAATTTTTTTGCCTTTTAATTATTGTTCAATTTTTTTCTAATTTTTTTCCAATTTTTTTATACAAATTAATAGTAGGAATAAACTCAATTTTCTGATTTGTTAAAAATTTAATATATTTGTAATTAAAAAGTATTGTACCAATTTATTTTCTCAAATAATAATTTTTTCAGAGGATTTCATGGATTTCTTTTGGATAGTAGAGATAATAATTTTCACCTGGAATCCATTTATTGGTTATAAAAAATGTTATTAATATGTATATTCAATTTACTAGTTTAGATCCCAATATTATAGACTAATTATTTCTATATTTATGGTGGTATACTAATGTCTAAAAAGTGAATGATGATTAAGGACAAATATGAATGGAAAAAAGAAAAATAATATATATATATATATAAAAACATAATTATAATCACATGAAAAAAGAATTACAAATGGTAAAATAAAAAATATCATACTTGGGTGCATACAGTTTATGGTTATTATTATTGGGAAAAAAGTTTTTGTGGTTTAAAACCACATATATTAGATGAAATATAAGGGGTTAGTTTATGAATTTTATGTTGATGAATGGTTGAAACCACATGGAAGAGAGGGGGCTTCTATCAAAAAATATATCCTTTAATGAGATGAATTTAGTATATGGTTGTAGTTCTCAAGCAAATATATGTATGTATTGACAAACTAAAATGTGACCAATATCAAATAGTTCCCAACTCCTTTTCAATAAGAAACTAAGAAGATGAAAATAAAAAGATGAGGTGTCTAATTTAGTAAGTGATAAGGTGGAATTATTATGTAGATTTTGAATAATTCATTAGATTTGACTGAAAACATCCATGTTAAAGTACTAAAAGTCTCACGTGGTTAAAAGAAGTTCGCCTCATAATTAAGTAAATAACCTGTTTGAATGCATGATATGAAATAAAAATACCATTTCATAGAAAATATGTCCTTTTGAAGTCGAATATAATCATGATAAATATCAATAAAATATTTCTAGTGATTTAAATAATAAATGTAAGATTATTGATCTATAAGAGGGGATATTATGTATTTATTATAAAACACCTTTTAAATTAACCACAATGGAGATATTATTGAATGACAATGTAGATTTTAAATGGATAAGGACGTGTGACTAGGTTTGATATTAATGAAACAATTATTACTATATATCCTAATATAAAAATAACAGGAATCAATATCATTGTAATTCTCAATAGTTTTATTTCATCCCATCATGGATTATAATATTTAGTGGTTTTGTGTGAATGATAATGTTGTAAAAAATTAAAGGATTTATGGTTTTTTATTTTACACAAACTCCTGATATTGGTGAACCTTGTGTCACTTTGTATCCTATGGTAATTTGAATCAATACACATAATCATCATATATATGGTCTTTTTCTATTCAGTCTTAGGATAATATAGATATTGATTTCTTATTTTAACTAGTATAGGTGATCAAGGACACATTACATTTCATCTAACTATATCATTAGGGTATGATACTAAATGAAAATATGGGAAGCCTAAAAACACGTAATAAAATCATCTTAGTTGTGGAATTTTACCCTATAATTGGATTTTATATTGAAACAATAAACAAAGAACACATAAATGGACCTATCTCCCAAGTGGGAAAAATAATTTCATATAATATAGACTACTATAAGATGTTATAAGTCATATATGTGGAACCATATCTAATTTCTTTAAGACTAATATATATGTAACAAGAAATCATACCATTTAAGCTCATACATTGAGAACTAATTCACAGTAGTTTAAATTCATATGAAGTGGACTGTTCCAATAATTCAATTTTAAATCTTGTGTCACAGACTACGTTTGTTTTACTGTATAAAATATCTATGAAAGGACTATATTCTCTTCAATATATTGTCATAAGTATAGGGAATGAATGTCATATGTTTTAAGATCATTATTAAAAAACATTTTATGCAACATAAATTTTACAAGAGGAGTATCCTAACTCGATGCTATATAATTTATAGGAGTATAACCTCAAATACTTTTATTTTGGATATAACATCCCCGACTCGGAAGCCACTAAATCGGTGCTCTGAGCTGGGTGGTTAAATGACTTTAAGTGAGCCTCCCCATGCACCAATGTTTTTTGACTAGTAGTGGGGGTCCAAATAGTAAATTAGGGATATGATAACACATTTTAATCAGAGTAAGCCACAACATGAAGATAATAAAAATCAAAGAATAATAACTCATAATACCACAGAATGAATAAAAAACATTCCCCTAATGGGGTACAACCATTCCCATTATTAAATATGTCATGCCATGCTACACGTGCAATAGTTAACAAAACCCAAAATGAAGACAAACTGAAAAATCCAAAAAATGGCCCTGACACCAAGTATGGGTCCTCCTCCCTGAACACCCATGCAAAACTAAATACCTAGGAAGTGGATTTTCCCTTCCCTTGGCCTGCAAACCTGAATTATTCTTAGGTACCCAATGGTGTCCCGAGAAGGGTGTGAGTAAAACTCAGTAGGCCACCACAAACAGTTTCTACAAAAATATCCAGTATAAACCATTGTGCATGAAAAAGGGAAATGAAAAATAAATGACACAGACCAGATTATGTGCCCTTATCTAGTTTAGGTCCATTACCAATATTTATTACCATTTCCATATCTTACCATTTCATCCCATTTCTCATTTCTTATCATTTCCAAGACATTTAACACGGGTTATTAAAGCACAACAAGTTACATGGTCTTAAATACACAATCACATGCATTTGGAAATCAAATAGTTATACAATATCACTAGGACTATGTTCCTCAATTAAACCATATCCTCACATGAAAGCCTCAGTTTGGGTGGAAAAAACCATTAGGGGAATAGAGCCTCAGTTCTCCTCCCTAACCTATGCATTAGGGGTGGAGTTTAGGGCCTCATTCTAACTCGACCTGTGGGTGTAGAACCTCAAGTCAATACACAAGTCTACCAATATTTGTGAAAATTCTATATAAATATGTTTCATTCAAAAATTCACACAACATCACAAACATTTCCCAAGGTAACATAAATCGCCACATTAACATAACAGTGAATACCATCCCTTAACCAATTAACACATTGACCACATTTCACATCATTTAGCAATTTATCCAAATTCTCTTTTATTGAAGTAGCCTCACAAAAAATTCATTCATTGTTCCTATCTCACTATGCTTTTTTCATCATGTATAACTCACAAGGATTCATTACAAGACGCATAATACATACCATTATGGTCTTTAATCATTTTTAAATATTATCCCATTTAGTCATTCATTATTCTCTTGTGTCAACCCATATGATCCAAATCAATGTTAACACAATATCCCTTATGATATTATTAGTAAGTCGAGGTGTATCACCCAGATTTTATTCCAACAGAAACAACCACATCAACATGTTTAACGATTTCTCTACATAAATACACAGCAATCTCACATGTTCTTCACAAATCCCTATGTCTATGGATGTTGGCACACCCCAAAGGGGGCCCTAGATTAGTCTCATCAACCACGATGCATCATATGGGGATCTTAAGGGATTCTGTTTACTTTATTAATAATTGTTTTACCTAAACATGACATGTATGATCAAAACACAATAAGAGACACCAATGAACCAAACCACACATGCACAAATCCCCAATTAAACCATGGGATATAACCTGTAGACCACCTACCACGATTCTGTGGGAGAAGGCACTCTTAGTTGATCCAAAAGATCCCACATCAACCAACCATTAATGATTAAACCTTCTTATCACCCAAAGAGTAGGGTTTTAGAGCTTCTGAAGGAGAGGAGAACTAGATACATACCATAAACTCAAAAGAGAAACATGGATGGGATTAGCCTTACCCAGAGATTCTATTCAAGACAAACGAAACCGAAAAGGCCTTAGAAATGAGGGATATCAATATCTTGGAGATCTTGGCATATTTTTCTGTTCCTAGGGTGAAGAGGGGCGAAATGGGAGGAAATACCAAGTTGGGTATTAAAATCATGGAGTGGAAAATTTGTAATTCTTTAAATGTTTCTAGGCCGCACAGTTTACCTGCATGGTTTTCCAAACCGTTTGCAAACTGTATGGAGGCAACTATCCAAAAACCTACCTACAATATGATTTCATGGGTTGCCTGCACATTTAGCACCAATTGTACACAAACCATGTGGCCTACATAGAAAAACACGTTTTTCTCGATTTTCATGTCGTGAACTATCATAAAACCCTCGAACCTCCATAAGAACATGGTTATGAACGTAATTAACCAAAACATGGAATTCTAACCAAAATTTAAATGAGAACATACCTTTCCATGATCATGGGTCTTAAAACCTACCCACATTATAATGTCTCCTCCTCAAGTCGTGTTCCCAAGCATCATCGCACTTCTTAGGAAAATTGATTGGGCCACTGAGCCTACATATCTGATTCCCACTCCCAAGTTTCTTCCCGAACATTTATGTGATTCTATAGTACTTGTACTAATGGCATAAACATTCCTCGAAAGACATTCTCACTATGATTTACAATACAAACATGATTCTCCTCAAAGGACACATCAGCCTTAAACTCAACATGAGAAAAATCTACAACATGATTTGGGTAAGGGTGATACCGCCGAATCTGTGACACATGAAATACATTATGCATATTTCCATACCACTGTGATGTCTACACATCCTATCTACAAACAAATTCTTCCTACTCTAACCCATTTCCTTCCTCTTTCAAATCAACTAAACTTTTCGTGATGTCTCTTGAACAAGACTCGATCCCAATAGTTGGTTTCACTAGCCTCCCACCAATACAACGAAGATCTACATGACCTCCCATAGAGAGCCTCAAATGGTTCCATCTGAAATATACCATCAAAACTGTTGTTGTAGGAATATTCAACAAGTGAGAGGTGATTCTCCTAGGAACCACCAATATCCAACACACAAGCCCTCAACATATCTTCCAATGCATGGATTGTTTGCCCCGACTATCCGTTTATCTGTGAGTAGAAAGATGTACTAAAAAAACCTATGTAAAAGCGCCTTCCGAAACCCTTTCTAGAAGCGTGATGTGAAATGAGGATCACAATATGAAACTATAGTCCATGGTAAACCATACAACTATACTAGTTCCCAAACATAAAACTCACGAAACTGATCAACTGTTTATGTCTCCTAAATCAGTAAGAAATGAGACGCGTTCATTAGCCGATCCACAACCACCGAGATTGCATCATTCTTCCGAGGTATCCTGGGAATACCCACCACAAAATCAATCATTACATCATACCACATCCATTCTGGAATGGAAAATGGATGTAACAAACCACATGGGTGTTGATGCTCTGCCTTCACATGCTAATAGATAAGCCACTGTGCAAAAAATCCCAAGACATCCTTTTTCATTCAGGGCCACCAAAACTGTTTGCGTAGATCATGATACATCTTGGTCAAACCAAGATGCACTACCAATTTTGATGCATGGAACTCATGCATCAACTCTTCCCACATGAATACCAACCTAGCCACCTGACCACAAACATAAACAACCTCATCCATACCGATGGATCAACCATAAGTTGGATCACCACCGTTATATCATTCATTCACAGACAAACATTCTAGATTGTTGATCTGAATTTCCCTAACATGACTCAAAAGTGTTGACTCGAGTGACACATAAGTAAGAGTCACCGGACCATTTTCATCGTACACCTCCAAGTGCATCTCTATGAACAAAGCCGTTACCTTCAACTCAGTGTTGGATTCCTAAACCACATGTTTCTGATCCTTTATGCTCAAATAATTAGCTACATGGTTCCCTTTACCTAGTGTATACACCCTCACAATGTTCAAATATTAGATATTATCAACCCATCTTCACTAATGATGATTCAAATCTAGTAGTGAAAAGATATATATTATAATCTTGTGGATGATATACACCGTGAACTGTTCCCCCAACAAGTTGTGCCTCCATCACTATAAGTAAAAAAATACTACCACCCACTCAAGATCATGAGTGGGATAATTCTCTAATGTGGTCTTAATTACCACAAACAAAAAGCCACAACCCGTTTATCTTGCCTCAACACATCCCCAAGCCTGATACTAGACGCATAACATAATATTACATAATTTTCAACTGGATCAGGTAAGATCAATATTAGTGCGGTTGTAAATTTATTTTTCAACTCTTGGAAAGAATTATCACAATCCTCAGACCACTCAAATATGATTCCCATCTGGGTCAAGCCCGACAGTGGTGCTACCAAGCAAGAGAAGCCTTGGATGAACCTCTGGTAATAACCGACCATACCCCAAAAACTCAGAGCATCTAAAACAATATTGGTCTACTCACAAGACACGCCATCCTGTACTTTTTCTGGATCCACTGACACGTATACCTCAGAGATGATGTGACCCAGAAAATGAGCTTGTTCAATACAGAACTGACACTTTTATTGCTTGGAATATAGACGATTCACTCTTAGTGTACTCAGAATGATGTCACGATGTTGGAATGATGGTCATGAGTTTTCAAGTACACAAAAATTCCATCAACATGGACAACCAAAAATTGATTCAGATAAGGATGAAAGTTTAGGTTCATCAAAGCCATTAACACCACATGTGAATTGGTCAAGCTGGAAGGCATCACTAAAAACTCAAAAACCCGTACCAACTCCTGAAAGCTATCTGCGGTACATCCGAAGGCCTCACCCTAAAATGGTGATAACCCAATATTAGATCAATCATATTAAACACCGATTCACCCCCAACTATTCAATCATATCAAGTATTTTAGGAACAGGGAACTGATATATCACCATCATCTGATTTTTCAACCAATAATCAACACACAACATTAACGATCTGTTATCCTTTTTTTCAAAAATCACAGGAGATCCCCAAAGAGACGTACAAGGATGTATGAACACCATTTTCTCCAACTCCAAAAGATGAACTTTTAACTTCTAAAGTTCATCGGGTTCCATTTGGTATGGAAAAATAGAAATTGGATCTACTCTCGGTAGGAAATCAATCGTGAACTCAAAATCCCTCTTAGGTGGATCCCCCGAGAAATCATCAGGAAACACATCCTGATAAAGATCCACTACTAGAGGGAATACAAACTATTCCCCTTCATAATCTAGCACAAGTCAAGGTACTTGAACTGTGAGCCTACTCAACTATTGAAAAAATAGTCCCGCATGAACTGATCAAACGTACCACTCTCCACGATGGAAATAATCATCACCCTCAAGTTACCTAAATGATACCCTATGATAGTAATAGTCTATGTGCTACTGATAAAACACCTACCAATCAATACACAAGATCAGGCCAAATCCTGACATCTCCAGAATGAACAAGTCCCATAGGAAACGATTCCCACTGACTTCCAGAGCACATTGCTTACACTACCTGATATCTTCCTTTGGAAACCCCATTAGAGTGTCAATTAACATAACCCCGTACACACTCTATACAGGAAAACAAAATTCTACCACAAGCTGAGTAGAAGTGAATTATTTTTTGGAACCAATGCCAAAAGATGCACTAGAAAGCGTAAGAATATACATGGATTGTATCAAGAACTATCGATGTCCCAGGCTCTCCATCATGAGGTGAAGTCTAAACTTCATGAAGATAACCTACCCTTCTACCCTGGGCTCCAACCTATGTGCCCTGCACTAGACGACCCTGTGGACATGGGTGAGCCTACCCTTGATTCCTACATCCACCACCCCATCCAGTATAACACATGAAGATCAACATGCATTTGTGATATAAGAAATTGATCCCTTTCCTCTACTTGGTGTTTTCTTGACACAAAAATCCATTCTCACCTCCTGAGGGTTCTTGTAAAACCTTTTAATGTGTCCCAATCTACCGCATTACCATCACTTAACTATAGGTCAAGGAAACTGTCCACACATGTTCTCTAACCATCCACATTTATAGAAAAATACTTGATCAATACCCTGATAGGTTGACCCTCTATTTTCACCACTTTAACACTTCCTTCATACCTAAAACATCCAAAACGATGCTCCTTCACTTAGAAGTTGCACCACATGTTTTCCTAGCTCGTATGACAGGCCTACTACAAGAATCTCCCGTCAGGTTCACTTCTGAAATAAACTCTGGATCCACTGCCTCTATTAACCTCTTCATGTGAAGGATATTCACCAGAGACTAGATATCGTGTCTCATCCCATATTGAAAATTCCTTGTAACTGATAACTCATCCCCCACCAATGCTAGATAAAAGGGTCAATGGTTTGTGAAGCGGCCAGTATACTCCATCACCTACATCGATCCTGAAGTCAGGCTCATGAACTATGCTTCTTGCTCTTGACTCAATGTCTCTGGGTAAAAATGATCCAATGTTTTCTTAGAAATATTTCTACAACATCCCCTCAGCATGCTTAGTATGAGCCTGAATTTCCCACAAACGCCTAGCCTAACCCCGCGACATATAGGCTTCTAACCTGACTTGCTTCCCAATAGGAGTCTCCAGATGACCATGTATTGTCTGGATAGAATCTATCCATAACTCTACTGCCTTTTTCCTACCCACTTCAGTAATGGTCGGAGGTTGGGGAATCTGAAACTCTCTGGTGAGCTCAAACACAATCGGTGCAATCGACCTTAGGTCCCAATCCATAATCTGCGTAAAATGATCCATGTTATCTCAAAAAATCTATTTTTTAGTTTCTTGAATCACTACATTCTCTTTCCCTTCTACTGGTAGAGTGTTATTAGTAACAACCTCTTATTTCCCAAATGACTCTCGACGTCATGCTGTAATTTCTCTACATTTCCAATCATGAACTTTTAAGCACATAAAATGAAACATTCCCAACTTTATAATAAGAAGGCTCTTCACTGGGCACAATAACCCACCATATATGCACCCTCCCAACAAACCATAAAATTTCGAAAACATCAACCCGACCATTCCCACCACTGACCGTGGTTTACAAGGGGTAAACTATCATACACAACCATAAGGCTCACACAATATGTTACAAACAACATTTTCAATTCATTAATGTAACGCCCCGACCCCATTTACCCAGTGTTGGTGCATTATTGCGTAACATTGACATGATTACAAAAGATCATGTCTCGAAAGACTGATTAGTTTAGTAGCATTGGAAACAGTAGATACATTTATAAATGTTATATTACATCATAAAGTGAAAAATCACAATAACATAGTCTCCATATTCCACACTTCTATCCCCTTCAGACTATCCATGTAGGTCAGTCATAAAATATTTCTTCACATCCTCGGAAAAATAAAACATAGAAAGGGGTGAGCTCGAATTCTCAGTAAGGATAACAATATAGTGTATACTTTCATAAATAAACATAAACATTTAAGGCAATGTATAACTAAAACAAAAGCCTTTTAAACTTGAACTTCAATATAATATGGAAAAAGTAAAATGAGATAATGCCATTTACTTATTCAAATGGATATTCTACAGGTCGAATAATCACATGCAAGATCAATAACCACTTTCATAATGATGGAATGCATAATTCCATACTATCAAAACCACGTAGCCAAAGCCTCCTTCCAAAAATAAAAATAATATTTTGTCAAGGCCTCGTGCCAAGACACTAGTATGTCTCATGGGACCTGCCGATGCATGGAGGAGCTATAGAGGGATCCACCCGTCACTTATTAAGTTCAATGAATTCCTCATATGAACAGGTTAAAACATATCATAAACCATAACATAATTGTATCACATAAAACATGCAGAAAGGAAACATAAAATTTCAACATTTCAATCAAAAGATATCAATACAACAAATTGATATAATAAAAAACAATTTAAAAACCATTTTCAATTACATAATGAAAGAAAATTAATACTTTGTATTTAGTTTTTATTTAAAAAAATTTATGGCTTGTTGACGAAGCTGAAACTCAAATAATGGTCACAGAGGCGGAGAAGTCGTTTTCACCGCATACGTACGACCAAAAAAACATTACTTTTTTTCGTTTAGTAAAATTCTTTGTATAAAAAGATTCCTTTTGAATAAACGTAAAAGTCAAAGTGGTTTATACACAGTATAAAAGAAAGTTGTGTATAAAAAAAATATGCCTCAATGAAAGGAGATTGAAACGAAGTTCTTAAGAAGATAATTTTTTAAATAAAATAGATCTATTATGTGTATTCACTATATGTACACATAAATAAAGTACAAATACAAGATATGACATAATAATATCATGACATAATTTGAATGTAGGAGATTAACCCAAAGAACGGAAATTGGTTTAAGAAGATCGCTTACCTTGTGTCTGACTTGACTCGATCATTCTTTAATCTCCTGCATAATAAACTAGATTTAATTTATATTTGATTAAGAAACTTTTTCATGTTAATTATTTCTTTTATATCACTTATTACCATGTTATGAACATTATGTAATTATTTAAGTTAATAACGGTCATTTTGTCGATCTTTGGTTCTTTAGTGAAAAATAAACTTCTTATAATTACATGTTGTTCATGTGGTGAAATATCCATTATATCCAGAATTATATTCATGATTTAGATATCATATATATAATATATATCCATTATATACATGCATTTATAATAGTGCATAACATTTAGAGGTAAGAAATGAAATGCACCGTTCATGGAGACGGTAAGCCGTACGTACGCATGAACGCTACTTTCATTTATATTTCATATTTAATGGAATTAAATTATAATTATATAAAGTTATACTATAATATAATGTATAATACCATTTACTCTATCCTTATACATCCCACATATGTCATTAATGATTCAAATCACTTTGAGGGGGATGTAGTCCGCACTTCCTAAAATGAAATTATCGCGTTTATCCATAATGGAAATCATATAGGTATGCCGTAAATGAAAAATAAAGAATCATAAGGAAATAAAAAACATAATATATATCATATATAAAAATAGTGTCATCATAATGGCCACCATGAGAGGTGTTAAATGAAGATTGAAAAATCATTGTTTCGTGAGGCAGTAATTCGCCACCCACAGAAACAATATGTTATTTAACCATTAGAAAAAGGTGTGTGTAAGTGTAAATAAAATCCTTCTCATAAAAACCTAAAAGTGTATTGAGTATACTGGTTTTGTTAAAAAATAAGGTAATAACAATATTTTAGGGGGTTGGAGAAGCAATTTAAAACAAAAGAACACAACAAAATACATTCCCTTAAAATCAGGTAACTTTTTTTGATTTGAGACAAAGGCTTCCTTGGGAAGACTTCTACCCAAAGTGAGGCTTCTATGAGTAATAAAGGGAATTTTAGAGAGTATTTGGGCTGAGTTTGCTGGGACAAAAGGCTTGAAGGTGTGAATAAGGTGGTAGAGGTGGGAGCCTTTTATAAGAGTAGAGGAGGGGCACTCTTGGAAGGTCATGAAATGTTACATTATTATGAAGAGATTTTCGGATTTCAAAGGTCCCAAAATGATATATTTCGAGGATAAGGTGATAATAGTTATAAATATACCAATCCAATAGGTTTTAGAAAAGTTAATGTCATATATTTTACATTATCTTTTCATTTTATTCAAATTGTTAATTAATGAGGTAATCACTACATCATCATGGTGTCAAAAAAAATTTAATTTATTTAATGTCTAAAAATTAAATAAAATTACCATGATTTATGAAATCTTTTTCTCTTTCCAATGAATATTTATAGTCAAAAAATATAACTTTTATAACCCCATGTAATAATTGTTTTAATAAAACAACACATGTTTGTGACAATTTTATTTTTACTTTAAAAAAAGGTATTAATGTCATTTTCTTACCCAAGTGGCACCATGGGGACCCCAAGTTGACCCATGGATTATCTTTGTCGGTCATGACTCATAATCTAAGGGTAGGACAAGTGTAAAAGTATTTTTATATTTTTATAATATCATTTTTACCTTAAATTTCAGTAATTACTTTTAATCGCGATTAATAAAACATAAAAGTTACTATTCAGCAAAAAAATTATTTTAATCCAATTGAACCAAATTTTACATCCTAATGACAACCATGTATGTCGGATTTTTTAAATTCAATTCATAGAAGTGGTAAATTTTCATTTAAACAAAAAATTAGTTTTTTAACTACCACTTAGTGGTTTCACTATTCATCAAAAATTGATGTTTTTCAGAACAATGCCAAAATTTCACCCTAAGCTATAATTGAGATTACAAATACAAAAATGAAGTCCATTTTGAAATATAAAATTTATATAATTTCAAAAAGTGTGTATTACTATTCATAATGGCTACTTTGATTGGTCGCAGTGTGTTAGAACTCGAGGTTGCGTACAACACACGCTGCTCTATTATTCAAAGAGAAGAGTACCATGGAATATTGGGGTGTTACATTCTCCCCTCATTCAATAAATTGTGTCCTCAAAATTTGAAATTTTTCATTTAATATAAAAGGTTTAAAATAGAAAATACCTTTGTGGAAAACCCACATTAAAAATAAGGTTAATAAAAGTATAACTTTAAAAGAAAGAATGAGAAGTACAAAGGTCACCCAAGAGAGCCAATACTAAGATTCTATGAAAACCGGGATATGGAGGAAAAACAAACCTTCAAGGTCAGATGGAGAGTTGTAAAAAATAGAATTAGGAGAAAGTTTAACTATAAGAAAATCACAAACATGTGATTGGTTAAACGATCATTGATTCCCCAGTAAGAAAAGTTAATCGACAACGTTTTTGTTTCAAGTTACCTTTCATAAAGTTGAGGAATTTATTTAAGAGATTTACAAAGAAAGTTAGGAAATATACATACTTGTCATGTAGAATTTAATTCTTTAATAAATTTTCACCACAAACCCATCTTTCACTCAAAAAGATAATAGAACTCAAAAATATTCTATTTATCCTAATCTTATAAGGTTCCAAATATTAACACATACCTTTAAGATTAGGAAAACTATTTTGTAACAACCAGGGACTTCCTGTATGCTAGTGGTAGGTAGTAAAGGCCTGTCGCACTATGGTTGTTTGTTCGATTCCTACAGCTTTTTCCGACGGGATTGGTTATCCCCCAACCTGCAGGTTTTCCTTTTCCTAAAACTATAATATTATAATATTCCAAAAATAATCTTCATAAATGTTTTAACCTTAAAAAATACAACCCAAAGTTCAACATAATCCATTCCAACCTTTATATTTATCCAAAATACCTCTGTCCAGACTTTTTCTAAAAGGTCTCTAAATTCCAAAATCAATTATATCATCAGATTCCTGAAACAAAGTAAAAATTCTCTTATGTTCACATACAAAAATATGATTACCTTCATCATATTAAAACCTGAACAAAAACAACAAGTACTGCAGTACAATCCTTATATATATGACATTATTCTTATAAACAGAATATAATCCTTGAGTCCAAAACCACCAATACATTAATTATTCCACTTTAATTGTAGTAACAAAATAAGATTGTCCTTGATCCCTTGGCCTTTTATGAGGTAAGTTTCCCTGATTCTTAGGACATTCATTTGCATAATTCCCCATTTCCCTACAATTGTAGTATTCAACATTGATAGAATATTTCTTTACCTTGCAATCACGAGCCTGATGACCTTTTTCTCCACATTTATAACAAATTCTCATTCCTTTAGGAAAGTACTATGGTGATTCTTCCCACAAATATCGCATAATGGAAAATCCTTCTTTCCCTTTTTTCCTTTATCTATCTCTTATTCCACCATTCTCTTCTTCTATTGATTTACTTTATTGTCATAAGATTTAGAGATTTCTTTTTCGGTCTTGATATCACATGAGACAATATCTTCATATGATGAAAACGATTTTGATACTAAATCTAGATGGAGAAATGGTTTTGACCCCTCAAAGAAACGATCAATTTTAATTCATGGGTTACGTATATAATCTGCAGCATACCTCGCTAACCTAGTAAAGTTGGCATCATACATTACGACATTCTCATCCTCCTTTTGCCTCAAACTCAGAAATTTGCTTTCCATATCTACTCGATGGTCATGAGGAAAGTATTTTTGTAAGAAAATATCTTTGAACTCCCACCATTCCATATTTGATACCTCATCATCTTCCTTTGTGTTTTGAATCAATGACCACCATTGATAATCATCTCCAGTGAGGCGGAAAACATCTATGATAACATTTTCACTTTCACTACTCCCCAAAGACTGAAATATTTTCTATAGTGAATTTATCCACCGCTTAGCTACTAAGGGATTTGTACTCCCATTTAATGTTAGTGGTTGGTGCCTCATAAAGCTGTCTAACATTGATACTCCACGTTGCGGATCAGGGTGCTCCATACAAGTAAGGTTATTATTCATTGCCTGAGTGAGTTGTCCCAGTATGGTGCTAAGCTGATCACCACCAGTTGTATCCCCGGCTCCATTATAATTATCTTGAGTAGGATGGAAATCCCTACATGGAGTGTGTGCATTGATACGGTTTCCATTCCTTCCTCTAGGCGCTATTTATAAAAAATGGCATAAACTAGATATGTTTATGAATCAAAATACATAATTCCATACTTGTAAAACACTTATCATAAATTGAACAATTTATGGATATAATCCATAATCATAATTTTTTATTCGTTGAGAAATTATATACTCATAAACCCTTCATAATGGTTTGTAATGAAAATGAGAATTATCCTAAACATATCCCCTAGGAGTGTCATAACCAAGAGTGCAGCAAGGCCCGTTGTCGTGCACTAGTTCCCGTTCGAGTCTATCTTGAAGTGGGTTTTTCAGGTTTTACCCCTAGGTACATCTGTGCCAGAGCCGCCTCTACCTACTCATATCCAGACATGGATGTATTTCTCATAAAACTCATAAAATCTCTATAAAACCAAAATTCTAGGAAGTTCTTCTATACTAATACTCAAAATTTATCTTAGGGATATGTTTTTAAACAGAGTTTATCTAAATCTAGATTCCAAGGTTAGTACTAAACTGCCTCTGATACCAACTGTAATGCCCCGACCCCAGTTACCCAGAGTCGGTCCATTATTGCATAACATTGGCATGATCACAAAAGATCAAATCTCAAATGACCGATTAGTTTAGTATCCTTGGGAACACTAGATACATTCATAAATGTTACATTACACCATAATGTGAAAAATTACAATAACAAAGTCTCCATAGTCCACACTTTTATCCCCTTCAGACTATCCCTATAGGTCAGTCATAAAATATTTCTTCACATCCAGGTAAAAATAAAACATTAAAAGGGGTGAGCTCAGATGCTCATTAAGGATAACAATATAGAGGAAGCTTTTATAAATAAACATAAACATTTAAGGCAATTTATAACTAAAAGAAATTCCTTTTAAACTTGAACTTCAACATAATATGGAAAAATTAAAATGAGATAATTCCATTTACTTATTCACATGGATATTCTACTGGTCGAATAATCACTTTCAATATCAATAACCACATTTATATTGATGGAATGCATAATGACAGACTATCATAACCACGTAGCCAAGGCCTCTTGCCAAGACTATAAATATGATTTTGTCAAGGCCTCGTGCCAAGACACTAGTTTGTCTCATGAGACCTGCCGATGCATCGATGATCTATAGCGGGCTCCACCCATCACTTATTAAGTCCAATTCATTCGTCATATGAATAGGTTTAAACATATCATAAACCATAACATAATCGTATCACATAAAACATGCATAAAGGAAACATAAAATTTCCACATTTCAATCACAAGTTATAAATACAATACATGGATATAATAAAAAACACTTTCAAAACCATTTTCAATAACAAATAAATGAATATTAAAACTTTGTATTTATTTTTTATTTAAAAATAGTTTTGGGTTATAGAGGAAGTCAAAACTCAAATAATGGTCACAGTAGCGGAGAAGTCGTTTTCGCCGCATACGTACGACCAAAAAAACACTCCTTTTTTCATTTAGTAAAATGCTTTTTATAAAAAGATTCCTTTTGAATAAACGTAAATATCAAAGAGGTTTATACACATTATAAATGAAAGTTGTGTATAAAAAAAATATGCCGCAATGAAAGGAGATTGAGACAAAGTCCATAAAAAGATAATTTTTTAAATAAAATAGATCTATTATGTGTATTCACTATAATTACACATAAAGAAAGTACAAATACATGATTGGACATAATAATATCATGACATAATTTGAAAGTATGAGATTAACCCAAAGAACAGAAATTGAGTAAAGAAGTTCCCTTACCTCGTGTCTGACTTGACTCGATCGTTCTTTAATCTCCTGAATAATAAACATCAGTTAATTTCTATTTTCTTAAGAAAATTTTTCATGTTCATTATTCCTTTTATATCACTTATTACCATGTTAGGAACATTATTTAATTATTTAAGTTAATAACGGTCATTTTGTCGGTCTTTGGTACTTGACTCCAAAATAAACTTTTTATAATTACAAGTTGTTCATGTGGTGAAATATCCTTTATATCAAGAATTATATTCATGATTTAGATATCATATATATAATATATATCCAGTATATACATTCATTTATAATATTACATAACATTTAGTGGTAAGAAATGAAATGCACCGTTCATGGAGACGGTAAGTCGTACGTACGCATGAACTCTACTTTAATTTCTATTTAGTATTTAATGGAATGAAATTATAATTATATAAAGGTATAATATAATATAATTTGTAATACCATTTACTCCATCTTTTATACATCCCATATATGGCATTAGCGATTCAAATCACTTTGAGGGGGCGGTAGTCCGCACTTCCTAAACTGAAATTATCACGTTTACCCATAATGGAAATCATAAAGGTATGACATAAATGAAAAATACAGAATCATAAAGAAAAAAAACATAATATCTATCATATATAAAAATAGTGTCATCATAATGGTCACCATGAGAGGAGTTAAAATAAGATTGAACAATCATCGTTTCGTGAGGCAGTAATTCGCCGCCCATAGAAATAGTATGTTTTTTAACCATTAGACGAAGGTGTGTGTAAGTGAAAATAAAATTCATCACATAAAGACATCCAATTATATTGAGGATACAGGTTTTGTTAAAAAATAAATTAACAAAAATATTTTATGGGGTTGAAGAAGAAAAATAAAAGAAAATAACACAAAAGAAGACATTACCTTAAAATCGGGTAACTCTATTTGATTTGAGCCAAAGGCTTCATTGGGAAGACTTCTGCCCAAAGTGAGGCTTATAGGAGTAAGAGAGGGAAGTTGAGAGATTATTTGGGTAGAGGTTGGCTGAGCCAAATGGCTTGAAGGTGTGAATAAGGTGGTAGAGGTGGGGGCCTTTTATAAGAGGAGTAGAGGGGCACTCTTGGAAGGTCATGAAATGTTACATTATTATGAAGTGATTTTCGGATTTCAAAGGTCCCAAAATGATATATTTCTAGGATAAGGTTATAAGGGTTATAAATATACCCATATAATAGGTTTTATACAAGTGTATGTCTTATATTTTACACTATCTATTGATTTTATTTAAATCGTTAATTAATGAGGTAATCGCTGCATCAGCATGGTGTCATAAAAAATTTAATTTATTTAATGTCTAAAAATTATAAAATAATTACCATGATGTATGAAATATTTTTATATTTCTAATGAATTATTATAGTCAAAATTTTAACTTATATAACCCCATGTAATAGTAAAACAACACATGTTTGTGACAATTTTATTTTTACATTAAATAAAAAGTTATTAATGTCATTTTCTTACCCTTGTGGCTTCAGGGGGTCGACAAGTTGACCCATGGATTTTATTTGTCGGAAATGACTCATCAAATAAGAGTAGGACAAGTGTAAAGGTATTTTCATATTTTTATAATATCATTTTTAACTTAAATTTCACTAATTACCTTAAATGTGATGAATAAAACTTAAAAGATACTATTCACTAAAAAAATTGTTTTAATCCCATTGAACAACATTTTACATCTTAATGACAACCATGTATGTCAGATTTTTGAAATTCAATTCATAAAAGTGGTAATGTTTCATTTAAACGAAAAATCAGTTTTTTAACAACCACTTAGTGGTTTCACTATTCATCAAAAATTGAAGTTTTCAGAACAATGCCAAAATTTCACCATAAGCTATAATTGATATTCCGAATACAAAAATGAATTCCATTATGAAATATAAAATTTATATAATTTCAAAAAGTGGGTATTACTATTCATAATGACTACTTTGATTGGTCGTGGTGTGCTAGAACTCGAGGTTGCGTACAACACACACTGCTCTATTATTCAAAGAGAAGCGTACCATGGAAGCTTGGGGTGTTACGATTAAAAACCCTTAATTACATAAATTTCATTATTTATCACTTATCATTATTTTTTCTTCCCCCACTTGAATTGTTTCGTTTACGACATTTTCCATTTTTATTTTCAAAATGCAAGGTGCATTCTATCTGTCCTCCCTCACACACCCAAACCGTGTGTGCCTACCGTGATGCATGTCACCTATCTCTCTAGGTGCCTAAAATGATGAATAAATTAAAAACCTCATTCCATTGTGTCCATGAGTAAAATATCATAAAATCAGCACATCACACAACATGTTCATTACCCAATAGTTAAATATCATCAACTGTTATATTTCACAATGAAGAACAACCATTCCCACCCTAGGTGACCTGGGTTTTCCCATGTACATGGGTTTGCTACTCCCCGACATGATCTCATTTTCAAGGCTCGACACATCTTAACTCCTTTCCACTATCCCAACTAACCTGATTCCAGAGAAGGAGAAGAAAGAACTACTTGGATACCACATTGTAACATCCCTGACCCAGAAGCCACTAATCCAGTGCTCAGATCAAGGTGGTTACATGACATTAAGTGCACCTCCCCATACACCAAAGGTTTCATACTATCAACGGGGGCCCAAATAGTCAATAGGGGAGACTATACACCCTTTTTATCATATAAATCCACAACAGAAGATAAAAAATATCAAAACAATATCCAATAATACCATAGCATAAATAAAAAACTATTAAAAAAATGGAGTACAACCATGTCCAATAGTAAATATGAAATGCCATGCTATAAGTGAAAATGTGAAAAAATCCAAAAGGAAGAACTAATGGAAATCCATGTTTTTCAAATGGCTCTAAACCATTGGAAAAGGCCCTCAAACCATTGGGAAAACATATCCCAACATTTTTAGAAACCGTTGGGCTGTGAGGTGTTGGGAAAGCCTTATTCCAATGGTTCACCCTGAACCGTTGGGAAAGGTTGTTCAGATTTCTTTTATACCAACGGTTCAGCTGAACCATTGAAAAAATCAGCACACATGGGTACGCCAATGGTTTTAGAACTGTCATCATAAACATATAGGGGAATCTACCCCAAGGGTTTTGAACTGTTGGGAAAAGCAACAGGTATACCCCAACAGTTTTGAACCGTTGGGAAATGCAGTAGTAGGGGGTATAACCCAACAGTTTTGAACCGTTGGGAAAGGTAGTAGTAGGGGTATAACACAACTGTTTTGAACCATTGGGAGATGTAGCAGTATGGGGTATAACCCAACAGTTTTGAACTGTTGGGAAATGTTGCAGCAGAACATAGGTATAACCCAATGGTTTTGAAACCGTTGGGTTAGACCCCCATTAATTTAAGATAAAACATCCTCTAATCAACTACAAGCTGCAATGGAAACTCTGTAAAAAACATGCCATCTCAAATACAATAAAATCACAAAAAAACACCACTTCAACCTGCAAACACAGAAAACACACCACTGCACACATAGAAAACTAACAAAACACACCAATGCACGGAAAACACATAGAAAACACACCACTGCACACGTAGAAAACTCACTAAAACACTGGAACCTTCAACCTGCAAACACACCACTGCACACACATAAAACACACCACAACACACACAAAAAACACACCACTTCACACACCACTCTGTCATAGGAACACTGTAGCATGCAAACATAGAAAAAAAACCACTTCACACCGAGAAAACACACCACTACACACACCACAGGTTGATAAGGTAGTGGTCAATATAATGGCCTCACCTTGAGTGATAAGGTTCTAGATAAACCCAACCATGAGTGATAATGGAGCGTTTCAAATGTGATATTGATCCTACCATGGTTAATATGGTATTATTTCATAAAATGGATTTACATTGATCATAATGTATTAACCACTATGTTTGTTGAGTGAGAAGGTTGGTATGTGATATATAGTTATATGAGACACTACCTTTAGTAGTAAGGAAGATATTGGGAGTTCGGTGATGAGTTATATTGAGTGAGAAGTATTAGTGTAGGGATTTGATAAGGGTAAAAGTAGTGGATACATATAAATACATTGGGCTAGAAAAGACATGTGTGAAGATAATTTACTATTTTGATGGCGGTAAATTACTACTTGTGTAGAGGTAATAAAGAGGTAATAAAGAGGTACATGAGGGAAACTATTGATCCTGTTCATTTTTTACTTAGAAGTAATGAGACATGTGGATATTTTTTAAAGAAATTAATTGATTAGTTGAATGAATGTATATATATGATTTCGTATTAGAAATGGTGTGAAAATTATTAACGCATCTTCTATACATATCTTGACTTTCTTTTCATGTTTAAAATTAATCCAATGGTGTTCATGGATATCATGAATGAGATCATCCATACATATCTCAACTCATTCATTGTGGTGCTTATTGATGATATCCTTATATACTCACCAACCATTTATATACACATTGGACACCTATAGGGTTTTTTTGTACACTTTGACCACATTATATGTTTTATAAGCTCTCAAAGTGTCACTTATGCTTCCATAAAGTATGTTTTCTTAGGCACATAATCTATAATGTGGGAATTTATGTGGACCCAAATAATCTATAGGTTGTGGTGTTATGATAAGGCATATGAAACATGTTTGAGATTGTGGGGTTCCTTTGTTTTTTTGGGTTTTACATGTGGTTAATTTAAATCTTTTCCCCTTTAGAAGTGCCTATGACTATGATTACTAAGAATGTAGTTATGTTTGAGTGGTCTGAAAAGTTCAAAGTGGCCTTCCTAAATCCAAGGAAGTTTTGATCCTACTGAATTACTATAAATTATGATTCAGAAATGAGGTCTCCAAATTGATCCCCGAGTATGAATTTGACTTATGGACATTTCTTTCATTGGACGCAGAGTCATAGTATCTATGTGGACGGTTCTATGTTGTCCTCATCATATCACATATGAGAATGTGTCAACATTGGAATGATTTTAAATAAAAAATCATATTCAATGTAATATTTTCAAATATTGATAACATTGCACAGCCCCCCCCCACCTACAAAGCCACCCCCACACCTGCACAACCCCCCCCCCACTACCCCACCTGCACAACCCCCCTGCCCAGCCCCCTCCCCCTGCCTTGCCTAACCGCCTGCACATCCCACCCCCACCCCCTCCCCCACCTGCACAACCACCACCCCCACCTGCACAACCCCTTACCCAGCCCCCTCCCCCATCGTCCCAACCCCCCCACCTATATAGCCACCCACCACACCTGCACAACCCCCTCCCCCAGCCGAGCCCACCCCCTCCCCACCAAACCTCATACACATCCCCCCTCCTCCCCACCTCAATCCGACCAAGCACCCCCACCTCCCCCACAAATTCTTATACGGTAGTTGATTTTATGTTTTTATCATATTTTTTGGGTTTTTGGTGAACCATTCCGGATTCAATCTATGGATAATTTGGAGAAATTAGGTGATTTGGAATATTTTTGGGGGGGTTTGGTTTGGGAGAACTCATGTACATGATGTGTAGTTTTGAGAACACACATCATGTGTTATTCATCCTTGGGAAAGATGGGTTTTAGGAACTGAAATTTTTATAAAAGGGGGTGGGTTACACGCCATGTAGTGGTGACTCGGGGTGTGCTAGTGGTAGATGACCATGTAGGGTATAAAGATATATCTAGTTCGAGGTACATGGATAGGCATTATTCATGGGTAGACCTGTGTGTGGGGGGGGGGATATATGGATAGGTACATACATGGGAACCATATATGGGGTAAAGATTGTGTATGGGGTGATAAATTCCACATTTTAAGGGATTTTTCATGCTATGTGGGGCCTTGTATGTGAATGTACCTAGGTGGGGGTAAACATCATATACTAGAACACATGATGTGTACTTTGGAAAAGTATACACTGAGTAGTCTATGTCACATGGAACGAGGGGACATTTTGGGTTACATATCATGTACCTAAAGTACAGGTTGGGTACTCTTTTTCTCCTTGTTGTGTTTACCCTATTTTAACCCTGGAGTCAGAATTCAACTTATGAGTATTCAATTTTGATCAGTTTTTCATATAAATTTCCATTATGGAATACTTTATGTGTTTGAATGTGGTATTTATGGTGTTTTGGACTAAAAGAATTCGTTATCAGGATTTCTTCAAGGATTGGATTCATAATCCTCCAGTAGGTTGGGTTGTGAGATAAGAACCATGTGTGAGGGTTTTGAGATAATCAGTTGGAATGGATTGTGAAATCTAAACTATATTTGTTCAATGTTCTTTCATATAGATCCCGAAAATTATAATCATGTAGTATATATGAAGAGATCTTGTTTTATCCAGACATGTTGGTACCTATTTCTCAAGGTTAGAATAGTTGAGGATTACTGCCTTTTTTAGGATTGGAACTATTGAAACCATTTGGATGGGATGATGTCGTGGGATAGAAGTTATGGTTGAATTTCCTTAATATATTTGTATGCATCAAAGAGACTCTTGAGGATACCATAGTGGGCTTGTTACTGATTGAGTGACCGGTGTTTTCTATACCTGTTAATTAATAATGCCCATGTGGAGTGGTCAATTTGTACTATAGAGCCCTTGTATGTTAAAACATTTATGATTTTCATAGGGACCATTGATAATTCATTGGTTATTCATTTATTTTATATACCCCATTGGGTGCGTTGTTGATAGATGATCACTTGGAGACGTTGTTGATTAATGATCATGTTTTTCTAGTCGTTGATGTATTGGTGCGGCCATCAACATGGATGTTCCTTCACCCCCATATCTTATCTTTTCTCACCCCCAGCAGACCCCACCTTCTCCCCCACCTGCACAGCCACCTCCACCCCCCTGTCCGTCCCGCCTCTTCCTCACCTCACCCCTGCCCATCCCCCCTCCAGCACATCCCCCTTCTCCCCACCTCATTTTTACCTCTTCAATATCAATAAAAATGATTCTATACAGGTAAATTACAACAAAATTACAACCTAAAATCATATATTGCTTATGTTTGTAAGGGGATCATAATAGATAGTAAATTGCAGCGAAATGGAACCAAAAAATCGAAAGTAAATTAAGGAATACATTGTAACACCCCAAGCTTCTACGGTACGCTTCTCTTTGAATAATGTGATAGCGTGTGTTGTACGCAACACCGAGTTCTAACACACCATAACTAATCAAACTAGCCGTTATGAATAGTAATACCTACCTTTTGAAATTATATATATTTTATATTTGAAAATGGACTTCATTTTTGGATTCGGAATATCGAATTTAGCCTAAGGTGAAATTTTGGTACATTTCGGATAACTTTCATATTTTGATGAATAGTGAAAATTGCTAAATTTTAATTAAAAACAACTTTTTTAATCAAAATAATTAATAGTGATAAATTATGAATTTGAGTGGTTTGAAAGTATTTTTAGAATATATTTTTACCATTTAATATAATGTTTGTCCTTGGACATAATTTTACAATTAAACCGAACATAAACAAGTGTCAATCTTTTGATAGTTATTATCTCTTAAAAACACGCTTTTTGTTTTGACAGCGGGAATTAATTTTAAATTAATTTCTGCCACTTCTGTGTTTTGAATTTAGGAAAATGGATTACATATTTGGAATCAGGATGTTCAAATTGTGTAAATAGGTAACTTTTATTTTTAGACATTTTGAATAATTACTGCGGTAAATATTTTATTTACCATGGTTAAGGGTAAATCCGGTAAATAAGGGTTAAGAAAATAATATCATAATAATACTAAATTACCCTAAAACGTGTCTTAACCCTATTGGTTGATACATGGTCGACCAAGGGCATCTTTGGGTCGATTTTGGGTCCCCATGGATCCACTTGTAAGTGATAATGACACTTTATTTTAATTAAGTTAAAATAAATACAAAAATGACACAAGCATATATCTTTTAGCAAAACAATTGTTACATAGGGTTATATATGTTGGATTTTAGATTATAAATATTCATTAGAAATATAAAGAGCTTTCCTACATAATGACAGTTTATTTATAATTTTAAGACATTAAATAATTTATTTTATTTATGACACAATGATGATGCAGTAATTACTATAATAGTGAAAAATTAAAATAATTGATATTATAAATACCCAAATAAAAATAATATGAAACTTTTAATGAATTAAAATAATTTTCTAGGATAATATGATATATTATGATTGATTTAATTGACTTTTTTCGAAGTAATCAATCTGTTATGAGTTTCACAAAAATCAACTATTGAATACTGTCAAAATTGACATAAAAGAGTTCTTAAAACAAATATTATATTATTAATTGATATTAAATTTCAAAAAATCTAATGTTCGGAAAAGAGACTTATATCATGATAGGTTCATCATTAATGGACCACTTGGGGGTCTCTTGGATGTATGTAGTAAGTTTATTAACCATATTATATAAAAATACAAAGAGACATTGTAAAAGTGAAACTAATTAACTTAGAGTTAATACTTAAAGATAAGGCTAATATAAGTACCCAAACCTGTCTAAATTCTACTGGTTGAGTTGTTTTCGACCCATCCCCACCTTAATCTTTGATTAGTAAACTTTTGAGCCATTGGAAACCGATTATGAATTTATTATAAACTAATATTTCTAGCTTTTCCAAAGGTGCCCCTCACCCCTCTTATAAAAGGGCACTCCTCCTTCTCATTTCATCACACCTTCAAAGCCTTTTGGTTCGGACAAACTCTGCCCAAATACTCTCCAAAAATCCCTCAATACAACCTAGGGGCCTTAGTTTGATCAGAAAGCCAACCTAAGGAACCCTTGAGATCAAATCAAAAGGAAGAACCCGAAGAAGAGGTAATGATTTCACCACCCTTTTCTAAGTTCATTTCTTCTTCCACTTCTTCTTCCTTTGTTCTTACCATTATAAAATAATAACTCCAGTATCTCACATATACTGTGATGTTATTATAAATATGGTACAACCATATTCATTATTCTATCCACCCTTTGAATAACATGTCACCATACGTGCGTACGTACGGCTTACCGTCTCCACGTCGTGGTGTAATTGTTATTCAATATAATATTATTTGGATGGGTATAATAATGTTGTGTAACTCATGTAAATAATAAATATAACATGTTAATGATTCTGTATATATGATATACCATCAATTTATATATTATTTTAATATCAAAAGAATGATATTGTCGCTCGTGCGTACGTACGGACTACCGTCTCCACGAACGCGATGAGATTCATTCTCCATCGTAACCATTAAAGTATAATTATCATTTGATGATTTAAAAATGATGTTTAAGGACTTGATATCATTCTGGATATGAATAATATACAACCTATCCTTTACAAACATGTCTTACGTAACAAAACATATGAAAGAAAACAAGTAAGTTAACACCCGAAACAACGATAATACTAAGATATTATTATCAAATCAATATTAAAAGATCATATAGGATATCATATTAATGTATATGATTCTTGTATAATTTAATAACAATTATTTCACCATTATACAGGAGGTTAACCTACCCCAACCAAGGAAAAGTACAAGGTAAGGGTTATTTCACAATCTCTTCATTATCCGAGGTTGTTTATACGTAATAATCTACTGGGATTTCTTTATCATCCACATCCATGTTTCTTAAAAATGTATTTCAAAACATTTTTAATAATTACTAGAATATGAGTTAAAGTCATTTATACCCTTTTTGACTTTTATAAGTGGTTTATAAAGGAATCTTTCGGTCATTTCCAAAATAAGGTCTTTTTTATCTTTTTCGACAGAATTAAGGTAAGAATGTTTTTTTAACTTATACGGTGGGTGCGGCTATTTTCTACCGTTATAAAATCTTCAAAGCTTCCCTTACAAGTTTATAAGAATATTTTCAAAGAAAATGTTTTATTTTAAATGGATCTTAAATGATTTCAAATTAAAAGGATATATTTCTTTAAAAAGAATTTTGATTTCATCTATGTCAACATCCTTTGATGGATTTTAAGATTATTTGAAGTTGATTTATTATACAAAATTTTATATTGTATTGAAGGTTTTGTGATATGTTTGACTGTGGATGTGCTATTTTTATACCATTCATAGTTTATGGTGAATGTATTGACATTTCGTATGCTAGTTTTAATACGAATGTTTATGTTATGTTTAAACCTTTTCATATGGGAATGCATTGGACTTAATATGTGACGGGTGAAGCCCGCTATAGCTCCTCGATGCATCGGTAGGTCTCATGAGACAAACTAGTGTCTTGGCACAAGGCCTTGACAAAATCTTATCTGTAGTCTTGGCACGAGGCCTTGACTATGTGGTTATGATAGTCTGGCATTATTCATTCCAACATTATGAAAGTGGTTATTGATTTTTGCATGTGATTATTCGATTAGTAGAATATCCATGTGAATAAGTAAATGGCATTATTTCATTTTATTTATTCCATACCATGTTGAAAGTTCATGTTTGAAAGGCTTTTGTTTTAGTTATACGTTGCGTTAAATGTTTATTCTTATTTATGAAAGTTTCTGCTATATTGTTATCCTTACTGGGCATTTGAGCTCACCCCTTTTCTATGTTTTATTTTTCCCAGGATGTGATGAAGTAAGTTATGAATGACCTTCAGGGATATTATGAGGGGATTATAGTGTGGACGGTGGAAACATTATGTTGTTGTAGTAGTTTTTCATTTTATGATGTAATGTAAAACTTATGAAATATATCTAGTGTTTCCAAGGCTACTAAACCAATCGGTCTTTCGAGATTTGATCTTTCTTGTGATCATGCCAATGTTATGTAATAATGCACCGACTCTGGGTAACTGGGGTCGGGGCGTTACAGTTGGTATCAGAGAAAGTTTAGTACAAACCTTGGAAGCTAGATTTAGATAAACTCTGAGTACAGCACGTAGACCTAAGATGAACTTTGAGGATTAGTATAGAAGAACTTCCTAGAATTTTGGTATTGTAGAGATTTTGTGAGTTTTCCGAGCATACATCCCTGTCTGGATACGAGCAGGTAGAGGCGGCTCTGGCACAGATGTACCTAGTGGTAAAACCCGAAAACACCACTTTGAGCTAGACTCGAATGGGAACTGGTGCACGACAACGGGCCTTGCTGCACTCTTCGTTACGACACTCCCGAGGGATATTCTTAGGATGACTCTCATTTTCTTTACAAATAATTATGAAGGGTTTATGAGTATATACTTCCTCAAAGAAAAAATTCTTATGATTATGGATTATATCCATAAATAGTTCAATTTATGTTAAGTGTTTTATAAGTATAGGATTATGTATTTTGATTCATAAACTGATCTAGTTTATGCCATTGTTTAGAAATGGCGCCTAGTGGAAGAAATGGAAACCGTATCAATGCACGCACTCCATGTAGGGATTTCCCTCCTGCTCAAGATAATTATAGTGGGGCTGGTGATGCAACTGGTGCCGATCAGCGAATCACCATACTGGGACAACTTACTCAGGTTATGAATAATAACCTTACCCGTATGGAGCACCCTGATGCGCAGTATGGAGGATCAATGTAAGATCGATTCATGAGGCAACAACCCCCAACGTTCAATGGGAATACAAATCCCTTAGTAGCTGAGCAATGGATATTTTCCCTAGAGAAAATATTTCAGGCTTTGGGGAGCAGTGAAAGGGAAAAAGTTATCATCGCAGTTTACCCCCTCACTGGAGATGCTGATCAATGGTGGTCATTGATTCAAAACATGAAGTAAGATGATGAAGTATCAAATATGGAGTGGAGGGAGTTCAAATATCTGTTTTTAGAAAAATACTTTCCTCGCGACCATCGAGCAGATATGGAAAGGCAATTTCTGAGTCTGAGACAAAAGGAGGATGAGAATGTCACAAAGTATGAGGCTAACTTTACAAGGTTAGCGAGGTATGCTGGAGATTATATTCGCAACCCAAGAAATAAGATTGATCGTTTCTTTGATGGGTTAAAACCATTTCTCCGTCGAGCATTAGTCTCACAATCCTTTTCATCGTACGAAGACATTGTCTCATGTGCTATCAAGACCGAAAAGGAATTCTCTATGTCTTATGACTTTAAAGCAAAGCAAGAGAAGAAGAGACCTACTGATCAATCTGGGAATGGAAATAAGGGGAAGAAGGGAAAGGTTGAATATCCATCTTGTGGTAAATATGGGAAGAAACACCCCGGTGCTTGCTTGAAGGGAATGGGAGTCCGTTACAAGTGTGGTGAAAAAGGCCACCAAGCTCATGATTGTAAGGGGAAGAAGGAAGCTACCAACGTTCAATGCTACAATTGCAGGGAGATGGGGCATTATGCAAATGCATGTCCTAATCGTCAAGAGAACATACCTCAGAAAAGGCCAAGGGATCAAGGCCAGGCTTATGCTATCACTACTGCAGAGGTAGAAGCTCCAAAAGACGTGGTGGCAGGTAATTTAATGGTTTCCTCAAGTTTAGAAAATGAATTATTTGACTCTGGATCGTCGCATTGTTTCATATCATCCCAGTTTGCTAAGAAAATTAGATATTTCCAATTTGATTTAATAACGGAGTTGTCAGTTAAAACTCCTAAGGGAAGTATCATTGCAACAAAGTTTTGTGAATCAGTCCCCATTAGAGCACATAAATTTTCTTTATCTGCTGATCTCATCGTCATACCTATGATTGAGTTTGATATAATCCTCGGTATGGACTGGCTTTTGGACTATGATGCAAATATTTATTGTAAAATGAAAGAAGTTATGATTCTTGATGATAATGATAAGGAACACCTTATCTTTAGAGCAGAATCGTCACCACCTAATTCTTATTTAGATCCACCCCCAGTAGCTCAACTTAATTCAATTATTGGGGAGGAAGAGAATGAAATAACTGTCGGTGAGGAAATGAATATTCAAATAGAGGATGTACCTGTTGTGAAAGAATTTGTAGATGTATTTCCAGAAGATTTACCTGGACATCCTCCAGAACGAGAAGTTGAGTTTTCTATTGATTTGATTCCTGGATCAAGGCCTATATCGAAGACCCCTTATAGAATGGACACTGTAGAGTTAGTCGAACTAAAGAAACTACTAGAGGAATTGAGTAATAAGGGATTTATTCTCCCTAGTGTTTCTCCATGGGGAGCCCCTGTTATTTTTGTTAAAAAGAAAGATGGATCTATGAGGTTATGTATCGACTACAGGGAGATCAATGCTATAACGATAAAGAACAATTACCCCCTACCTCGTATTGATGATTTATTTGACCAACTGCATGGAGCTCAATACTTTTCAAATATTGACCTTCGATATGGATACCATCAGTTGTGTGTGAAGAAGGTAGACATTCCGAAAACAGCATTTCGAACCAGGTACGGGCATTACGAGTTTACAGTAATGCCGTTTGGATTGACTCATGCACCCTCTGTATTCATGGATCTAATGAATAGAGTTTTCAAGGAGTATCTCAATGAATTTGTGGTGGTATTTATTGATGATATCTTGGTATACTCCAAAACCTACGAAGATCTTGAAAATCACTTGCACATTATCTTGATGACTCTGAGGAGGCATGAATTATATGCGAAGTTTAGCAAGTGTGAATTCTGGCTTCAGGAGATTTCTTTTCTTGGCCATATTGTCTCTAAAGATGGAATCTCTACTGATCCTTCTAAGACCAAGGCAATCCAAGAATGTCCAGCACCTACGAGTATAACTGAGGTACGTAGTTTTATTGGTTTGGCAGGTTATTATCGACGTTTCGTCCAGAATTTTGCCCGATTGGCTAACCCATTAACAAAGCTCACACGTAAAGGGGTTAAATTTGTTTGGAAAAAAGAGTGTGAAGAATGTTTCGAATAACTGAAGAGAAGATTAGTCAATGCTCCTATATTGACTCTACCATCGGGGAATGATGGGTTCGTTATTTATAGTGATGCATCGAAGAAAGGACTTGGTTGTGTCCTTATGCAGAATGATAGAGTTATTGCCTATGCATCACGACAGTTGAAAATTAATGAACAAAAATATCCTACTCATGATCTCGAGTTAGCAGCTGTGATATTTTCTTTGAAGATATGGAGGAACTACCTCTATGGTGAAAAATGTGAGATTTATACTGATCACAAGAGTTTGAAGTATATTTTCTCACAAAAAAGAACTCAACATGAGGCAAAGGAGATGGCTTGAATTACTCAAGGATTATGATTGTACGATACACTACCACCCGGGGAAGGCAATCAAGGTGGCAGATGCTTTGAGTAGAAAAGACCATGGTGTTTTGAACATTATGAGAATTGAAAGGGATCCAATTTTCATGGATCTAGTGAAGATGGACATGGGAATAACCAGGGAAGTTGAAACATCAATGCTTTTTCAAATGGTTTCCAAACCATCTTTACTAGAAAGGATTAAGAGTTCTCAGACCGATGATGAGGAATTCCAAAAGAAGATCAAAGCTGTGAATGATGGGAGATTGAGATACTTTGTGTATGAAGATGGAATTTTGAAATTCGGGAAGAGACTTTGTGTTCCCGATTTACCTGATCTAAAAAGGGAAGTGATGGATGATGCTCATAGTTCCAATTTCTCTATACACCTTGGGAGCACAAAAATGTATAGAGATTTGAAGGAACATTTTTGGTGGGACAACATGAAGAAGGAGATTGATGATTTTGTGTCAAGATGTATGGTTTGTCAACAAGTGAAAGCTGGAAGGCAACAGCCTGGAGGAGTCATGCAACCTCTTCCCATACCAGAGTGGAAATGGGACAATATTACGATGGACTTTGTCGTAGGGCTACCAAAGACTCCTAGAAGGAATGATGCAATATGGGTTATTGTTGATCGTCTTACCAAGTCAGCACATTTTCTTGCTATAAGAGAATATCTACCCCTGGAACGTCTTGCAAGACTATATATTAATGAAGTTGTGAGACTTCATGGAGTACCCTTATCAATTGTTTCTGATCGTGATCCCTGTTTTACTTCAAGATTTTGGAAAAGTCTTCAGAAATCCCTGGATACTGAACTTCATTTGAGCACTGCTTACCACCCTCAGACAGACGGACAATCAGAACGGACTATTCGAACCTTAGAATACATGTTGAGATCTTTCTCACATGACTTTCAGGGTATGTGGGATCAATATTTACCTCTGGTAGAATTTTCCTATAATAATAGCTTCCATTCGAGTATTCAGATGGCACCATATGAAGCGTTATACGGAAAGAGATGTCGTACACCAACTTGTTGGGATGTCTTTGGGGAAAGAAAACTTGTAGGCCCAGAACTGGTAGAGGAAACGGTGGAAAAGGTGAAAGTAATCCAAAATCACATCAAAGCCGCTCAAAGCAGGTAGAAGAGTTATGCCGATAATCGAAGGAAGGATTTGGAATTTCATGTCGGTGATCATGTTTTCCTGAAAGTATCTCCATGGAAGGGAGTCATACGTTTTGGTAAGAAAGGTAAATTGAGTCCCAGGTACATCGGACCATTCGAAATTCTAGAACGAATTGGGGTTGTAGCTTACCGATTGGCAATGCCGCCAAGTCTCTCCAAAGTTCACGATGTGTTCCACGTATCTCTATTGAGGAAATACATGCCTGATCCAACGCATGTACTCACCTATGAGGAATTAGAACTGGAACATGATCTGTCTTATTGCGAAGAGCCCGTCAGGATTCTTGATACGAGAGAACAAGTACTGAGAAACCGGACGACGCGTCTGGTAAAAGTTTTGTGGAGAAACCATAAGATGGAAGAGGCAACGTGGGAACCTGAGAAACTTATGATGAAGAACCACCCGAGTCTTTTCATTTGATAAGTATTCTAGAAATTTTGAGGATAAAATTATTTGAAGGAGGGGATAATGTAACACACCAAGCTTCTACGGTACGCTTCTCTTTGAATAATGTGATAGCGTGTGTTGTACGCAACACCGAGTTCTAACACGCCATAACTAATCAAACTAGCCGTTATGAATAGTAATACCTACTTTTTGAAATTATATATATTTTATATTTGAAAATGGACTTCATTTTTGGATTCGGAATATCGAATTTAGCCTAAGGTTAAATTTTGGTACATTTCGGATAACTTTCAAATTTTGACGAATAGTGAAAATTACTAAATTTTAATTAAAAACAAATTTTTTAATCAAAATAATTAATAGTGATAAATTATGAATTTGAGTGGTTTTAAAGTATATTTAGAATATATTTTTACCATTTAATATAATGTTTGTCATTGGGCATAATTTTACAATTAAACCGAACATAAACAAGTGTCAATCTTTTGATATGTATTATCTCTTAAAAACACGCTTTTTGTTTTGACAGCGGGAATTAATTTTAAATTAATTTCTGCCACTTATGTTTTTTGAATTTAGGAAAATGGATTCCATATTTGGAATCAGGATTTTCAAATTGTGTAAATAGGTAACTTTTATTTTTAGACATTTTGAATAATTACTGCGGTAAATATTTTATTTACCATGGTTAAGGGTAAATCCAGTAAATAAGGGTTAAAAAAATAATATTATAATAATACTAAATTACCCTAAAACGTGTCTTAACCCTATTGGTTGATATATGGTCGACCAAGGGCATCTTTGGGTCGATTTTGGGACCCCATGGATCCACTTGTAAGTGATAATGACACTTTATTTTAATTAAGTTAAAATGAATACAAAAATGACACAAGCATATATCTTTTAGTAAAACAATTTTTACATAGGGTTATATATGTTGGATTTTAGATTATAAATATTAATTAGAAAGATAAAATAATTTCCTACATAATGATATTTTATTTATAATTTTTAGACATTAAATAATTTATTTTATTTATGACACAATGATGATGCAGTAATTACTATAATAGTGAAAAATTAAAATAATTAATATTATAAATACCCAAATAAATATAATATGAAACTTTTAATGAATTAAACTAATTTTTTAGGATAATATGATATATTATAATTGATTTAATTGACTTTTTTCGAAGTAATCAATCTGTTATGAGTTTCACAAAAATCAACTATTGAATAGTGTCAAAATTGACATAAAAGAGTTTTTAAATCAAATATTATATTAATAATTGATATTAAATTCCTAAAAATCTAAGGGTCTGCCAAGAGACTTATATAATGATATTTTCATCATTAATGGACCACTTGGGGGTCTCTTGGATGTATTTAGTATGTTTATTAACCATATTATATAAAAATACAAAGAGACATTGTAAAAGTGAAACTAATTAACTTAGAGTTAATACTTAATGATAAGGTTAATATAAGTACCCAAACCTTTCTAAATTCTATTTGTTGAGTTGTTTTCGACCCATCCCCACCTTAACCTTTTAATTGTCAACTTTGGAGCCATTGGAAACCGATTATGAATTTATTATAAACTAATATTTCTAGCTTTTCCAAAGGTGCCCCTCACCCCTCTTATAAAAGGGCACTCCTCCTTCTCATTTCATCACACCTTCAAAGCCTTTTGGTTCGGCCCGAATTTCCCCAAATACTCTCCCAACATCCCTCAATACAACCTAGGGGCCTTATTTTGATTAGAAAGCCAACCTAAGGAGCCCTTTTGATCAAATCAAAAGGAAGAACCCGAAGAAGAGGTAATGATTTCACCACCCTTTTCTAAGTTCATTTATTCTTCCACTTCTTCTTCCTTTGTTCTTACCATTCTAAAATAATAACTCCAGTATCTCACATATACTGTGATGTTATTATAAATATGGTACAACCATATTCAGTATTCGATCCACCCTTTTAATAACATGTCACCATACGTGCGTACGTACGGCTTACCGTCTCCACGTCATGGTGTAATTGTTATTCAATATAATATTATTTGTATGGTTATAATAATGATGTGTAACTCATGTAAATAATAAATATAACATGTTAATGATTCTGTATATATGATATACCATCCATTTATATATTATTTTAATATCAAAAGAATGATATTGTCGCTCGTGCGAACGTACGGACTACCGTCTCCACGAACACGATGAGATTCATTCTCCATCGTAACCATTAAAGTATAATTATCATTTGATGATTTAAAAATGATGTTTAAGGACTTGATATCATTTTGGATATGAATAATATACAACATATCCTTTACAAATATGTCTTACGTAACAAAACATATGAAAGAAAACAAGTAAGTTAACACCCGAAACAACGATAATACTAAGATATTTTTATCAAATCAATATTAAAAGATCATATATTATATCATATTAATGTATATGATTCTTGTATAATTTAATAAAAATTATTTCACCATTATACAGGAGTTTAACCTACCCAAACCAAGGAAAAGTACAAGGTAAGGGTTATTTCACAATCTCTTCATTATCCGAGGTTGTTTATACGTAATAATCTACTGGGATTTCTTTATCATCCACATCCATGTTTCATAAAAATGCATTTCAAAACATTTTTAATATTTACTATAATATGAGTTAAAGTCATTTATACCCTTTTTGACTTTTATAAGTGGTTTATAAAGGAATCTTTTGGTCGTTTTCAAAATAAGGTCCTTTTTAACCTTTTCGACAGAATTAAGGTAAGAATGTTTTTTTAACTTATACGGAGAGTGCGGCTATTTTCCGCCATTATAAAATCTTCAAAGCTTCCCTTACAAGCTTATAAGAATAATTTCAAAGAAAATGTTTTATTTTAAATGGATCTTAAATGATTTCAAATTAAAAGGAGATATTTCTTTAAAAAGAATTTTGATTTTATCTATGTCAACATCCTTTGATGGATTTTAAGATTATTTGAAGTTGATTTATTATACAAAACTTCTATATTTTATTGAAGGTTTTGTGATATGTTTGACTGTGGATGTGCTATTTTTATACCATTCATCGTTTATGGTGAAAGTATTGACATTTCGTATGCTAGTTTTAATACGAATGTTTATGTTATGTTTAAACCTTTTCATATGGGAATGCATTGGACTTAATATGTGACGGGTGGAGCCCGCTATAGCTCCTCGATGCATCGGTAGGTCTCATGAGACAAACTAGTGTCTTGGCACAAGGCCTTGACAAAATCTTATTTGTAGTCTTGGCACGAGGCCTTGACTATGTGGTTATGATAGTGTGGCATTATGCATTCCAACATTATGAAAGTGGTTATTGATTTTTGCATGTGATTTTTTGATTAGTAGAATATCCATGTGAATAAGTAAATGGAATTATTTCATTTTATTTATGCCATACCATGTTGAAAGTTCATGTTTGAAAGGCTTTTGTTTTAGTTATACATTGCCTTAAATGTTTATTCTTATTTATGAAAGTTTCTGCTATATTGTTATCCTTACTGGGCATTTGAGATCACCCCTTTCCGATGTTTTATTTTTCCCAGGATGTGAAGAAGTAAGTTATGAATGACCTTCAGGGATATTATGAGGGGATTATAGTGTGGATGGTGGAAACATTATGTTGTTGTAGTAGTTTATCATTTAATGATGTAATGTAAAACTTATTAAATATATCTAGTGTTTCCAAGGCTACTAAACCAATCGGTCTTTCGAGATTTGATCTTTCTTGTAATCATGCCAATGTTATGTAATAATGCACCGACTCTGGGTAACTGGGGTCGGGGCGTTACATACATACTGATTTAAATGAATGAACAAAAATTACTTGAATCAAAGATAAGATGACCAGTTGGAAAGTAGAGTTAGAACCCTCAAGAGAAGGTAGGGAAGCAAGGTTCCAAACACAACCTAAAATCATAAGGGGATCATAACACATACCCATTTAATGCGGAAGAATAGAGCGTTGGAAAACGAGACCTGTCACGCTGGGATGTAGGGTTTGTGTCGAGAGTCTATTAGGAAGTAGGATTCAGGTCGAGTTATTGGAAAAAATCATCCATATGGGTGCATCGAGCTATGGTTTAAGGTAAACTGAGAAGGGTTATGGGTTCACATAAAGATTTTGGAAAAAAATAATGAGCGCTGGTGATCGGGGAGCATGGAGTAGCGATTGGCGAGCAGTGAGGGGTGGTTGGGATGGGAGCGGTGGTGAGGGGTGGTCGGTATGGGAGTGGCGGTGAGGACATGAGGGGTATGGGATTGGCGTCGAGGGTTTGGAGAAGTGCGGATTAGAGATAGGAGAAGTATCTCAATAGGACTGCGAACCACCACAAGGTGTCATCCTGGAGCAGAGCCAAATCACAGTGTGACCACGGGGTGACCACAGCATGACCACGACATGACCGTGGCATGACAGTGGTGTGTTGGCCCCGTCCAGCGACATCTGTGGGGCATCATCTTCCAGCCAGGAGCGAAGGGATCAGGAAGAAGCGGGGTGACATTTCAATCATATCCACCCTCCCCATTAACTATGGATGGGTAATGTAGCTAAAACTATATCTAGGTATGATACATCAAATTTCGACAGGATTACGAACCCCCACGAGGTGTCATCTTGGAGCAGGGCCAAATCACAGAATTATCGTAGCGTGACCATGGAATGACCATGGCATGACCACGTCGTGTTGTCCCAGTCTAGTGACATCTGTGGGGTAGCGTCTTCCGACCATGAGCGAAGAGAGTGGGAGGAAGTGAGGAAACATTTCGGCCATTGTCTCCCTCCCCATTAACAATGGGTGAGTAATGTATCCAAAACTCAATCTAGGTATCATATATCAATTTCCAACAGGACTGCGAACCATCGTGGGGAATCATCCTAGAGGAGGGATAAATCATGGCATTACTGCGGCGTGACTGCATTGTGACCATGGCATGATCATGGCATGTTGGCCCGGTCGAGTGACTTCCGCAGGGAAGCATCTTCTGGCCTGGATTCAAAAAAAATCCCATGTAGTTATCCTTCACATTATAGAAACCGATCTTATGTTATAAAAACAGACTCTTGATTCAATATTGTGGTACAATAAAGATATATATTTGATATTCGTTGTTTTTAAAAGTGGTACTAGGTAGTTGAAACTACTGATTGAGAGTCAAATTTTGCAGGTGTATTACTTATCAATGGTATATTCATTTCATGGAACTATAATAATAAAACATTATTCACCTCAAGAACAATAGAATTTGAGTGTGTTTTAACATCTAAGGATGCAAAACAAATATTATGGTAGAATTCATATATGTCAAAAATTAGATGTGCATCGAGGCCAGACAAACACCCCAAACAGTGTTAAGATGATGCTTATGGTGGGGAGCACCATAAGACTGACAGGTGTTAAAAAATGACACCATAAGTGTTTTTAGATATATAGGCTTGAGTAAACACTCAAAGGGGTGGCCAAGAGGCCAAACAAACACTCGAAACAAGTTTCTCCATAAGATAAGGTCACAACAGACATGATAGAACAAATCGACTATTTAATATGTTACAATAAGGGATCGTTATAAGGTTGTAGTGAGAGGCACAATGACGCAACATCTAAAGGGAAACGAAATGATAGAAAAGAATCATATAGCCTAAACTATCACTGTGAGTTTTCGTAGACTGCGCACCTCAGTTGGAGGGGTTTTATTATAAAAACATGACTTCATTTATCAAATGAAACAATTATATTAAAGAAAACTTATTCAAGATATGGAATTCAATATAATTAAGCAGAATTAAGAAAGAATCTAAATTCAATTTAAATCATTTTTAAATTAAGAAGTTATGAGAGGGACACTACCTCAAGGTGGAAGCAAGCCTTCCACTTTGGCTCTTGGAGCTTTCTAACTAAAATCTGTTTCTCCTCCACTGGGTATACACACCTTCACACACATGCAAGTACACCTAGCCCCTATTCACACACCCGCATGGCCATGAGCATGTGCAATGGGATCCTTGCACATATGCTTATATGCATATATAAGTCTCCACTCACCTGCGTAAGAATTTATATATATATACAAGGGGACACCTAGCCCCATGCGTGTATAATCACTACCATGGGTCACTATACACATAACGGGGGAACCCACATACATATACTTACTTACCTATGCACACGTAGGAGATTGTCCCCTGACTTGGTGAATCGAAACCAACTAGCAGGGATCAACGCACTACACAAAGGATATTAAGAACCTTAAAAACATGAAGGACGCTACATAACTAGTGAAAAACCAACCAATGGCATTAAATCCTTACCTATATTGGTAGCGGAGAACCAAATCCACCCGAACCTACATGAAATGATCAAACGCCCTACCGATAACATAATATGGAGTCCAAAACACTAAATCCCCAAATAAGTGAGGTGCGAGGCAAGTAGTAACCATAAAATCTTACCTTGGATCAATGTCGGTGGACGGAATCAATCTAAACTCCTTCTGGCCCCCTTCACATGAATTTTAGTACCCTCTGTCAATAGAAAGCATTCAAAGATCTAAGTGACCAATGCGATAATGAAAATAAAATAAAGACTAATATAAAACATACCTGTCTCCTGTGACTATACCTGTCACCGCCCTACATATAAGTACCACAGTGCCCCATGGGTCAAATCATGTTCCTGCAAGTAAAGGGGAAATAGATCAATGTTTCAAAATGATACTATCAAATAGTACATTCCTATTAATTAACAATTACTCTTCCTTTTAATGGTATATAATCAATTTTTCCTGAGTTTCAACTTAGTTTGTTTTTGTTATATACAAGGGATGAGGTCTTATTATTGTTGGTTTTTATGTTTACACTTGAGATATTTATTTAAAAATGATGCATGTATTAGGCATTATTATTTATGGTTTTCGTTCTTAGCATATTGCCTTGGGGCCTGTACACATGAATAATCCATGGAATGTAGGGTTTAGTTGATATTTATGTGCATTAATATGATTGATGTCACTAACGATGAGGATTTAGATCATATAAAATATTCTTAAGAGGATTGGGCCTTGTATTGATAGGTGTTTCAATTGTTCATCTAGCGTTTGATGAGGAAATACTTATGAGGATGGATTGGAATCTTGGTAGGTTATTAGAGTGGGATGGTCCCTCTGTGTATATAAAATGTATTATGAAAGGTTTTAGTCCATTTAATGATTTAAGAGTTCAACTAAAGAGATGAAGGATGAGATGATAGTGTGGGTATTGGGTCTTGTTGGACAGATTGGCATTATAATTCCAAGAGTATTGGTGTGATTTATCTTAGAATGGAACCTGGTTAGTGGGGCTGGGTTTTAATACATGATTTTGATGAGGTTCTGGACCAGATTATTGAGAATATAATGAATATGGGTTCGACATGGTGTGATTTTGTGACTAGGACAATCATAAGGTGAATAGTCCTCTTTTTCTAGTTGGATGATGAGATGTGCATCAAGGCATGAGATAATCCTCGAGAGACGAGTCTAGACTATGTGACTAAGAGGATAGACTATGATATGTTTGAGAGGATTGGGTGAGTGGACAACCCATGCGGGGATGATACGATGTATGGAGACACTTGGAGACACTTGGGGTAATTTATGCTATCTGATGGAGACATGTGGGGTTATTTCATAACTCCAACATACTCCTGAAATGTTCCCACACGATGTTTTAGAAAAACGATTCCATCTCATGGGAGGATCCTCTATCTTCAAATGTTTCCTCGCACTCACACCTCATGGTATCATAGTATACAAGTGATCTACGTCAAAATATATTCTTAGGATAGATATCATATCCATCAGCGAACCACAAATAATCCTTTGAGGGATTAATCAGTCTAGAAAATTGTAATTTTTGACCTTTTTAGTAAACAACCGATAACAATTTTCCTTTCTTTTATTTTTTGTATTTTGAAAAGGAAGATATTACAAATGAAACAAAACAAATGGTAAATGGATCACAACCGCATAATCAGGTGAGCATATCATACATCTCTAGAAGCGGAAGCATCCCTTGATCTTGGAATGTCCCACCCACACTTGTTCAAATATATCCATACGCATTGTACAATAAGTTGGGTATGAATAGAAATAGGATTGAAATTGATTCATTCTAATAGGCCATTAATGGAAACTATGTGTTGAATGATGGATAGATGTTAGGTGGGTCTTAGGGAAAAATTGTCTATGAAAGATTCCTAAATCATTTTAGTTTTATACTTGTTCAATCATCACTGAGATAAGATCTCAGTGAAAGTTCTAGTAAGTTTACTTGCCCCTGGAATCTATCAAGAAATATACCTAGATAAGAGTATTAAATTGAAGGATTAGAGTCCTCTTGGGTAGTGAGAATAAAAAAATGGAAATCACAAAGGGAATAAATTCTCTATAATAGGTCAATTAGTTATTTTCATTAAAGATTTTAAATTTGAATTAATTCCCTAAACCATGCAATCATTCTAAACAAATCTAATTAGGAGTCAAACATTGTCCTTGGAACTTTTACACTTAACTTTTTTTAATAACAAGGGAATAATAATTATCATGTTTAAACCATACTGATTATTTTGAAAAATGTCTCATAGACATGTGAGAATAATAAAAAATCCAAGTGAATCACATGTGAAACAATGAGAAACTCCCCCCCACACATAAAATGATGTAGTGTCCCTACTTTCAATGAAATTCAGGTGAGAGTGGTATAGAAATGATGTTTAATGTTTTTGGGAATGGATATCTAAAAAATGTAAATAAAAGGGAATTGAGAGCTCCAAAGGAAAATTAGTATGCCATGGGGGTGTTTTCTTCTGTAATCCTGTGTACCTAAAAAAGTGTTAGAGAAATAAATCCATTACAAGATAACAAATATTAGTTCACTGAGATAAATAGTTGGAATATTATATCAACAGGAAAATACTGATCAAGAAGCCTGGAAGGAGAAGAGGGATATGAGAGGGGGGACGTCCCATGGGGTGTTCGGCCATGGGGGGTATTGCACGTGACTGGAGAGGGGGACAGGGGATGTCGTCGGTGGAGATTGAGGGGAGGGGGATGTCTCCAGGAGTGGGAGACGAGAGGGGAGGGGGAACGTCGCTGGGAGCTGAGAGGGGAGGGGAAAGTCGTCATTAGAGAGGGATCCGAGAGGGGAAGGGGAATGCCGACAGAGGAGAGGGAGGGGGCCGGGTGGTGGAAGAAGAGGTCGGGAGGAGATAGAGATGGGGGGGTAGGGAGGTGGAGGTCGGGGACGGTCTGGGATGAGGAGACCTAATTTGGGTGTTAAAAAATTTTCTTTTCCAACAGTTTAACATAAACATTGGGAAAACCCATCCTAAAACACCTTATCCCAATGGTTTTGTTAAACTGCTGGGAAAACCCAAACAAAAAACACCTTATTCGAACTGTTTACTATAACCGTTGGAAAAGGGTATTTATCCCAATAGTTTTTAAACCATTGGGAGATAATTGTTGTTATAGGTCCCAATTAGTTCAGTGAAGACACACTGCCAAATCCCCATAATGGTCTTGAGACCTTGTCTGGGCCCTCCTACATGCACATCTATGACAACCCAACTACCTAGAAATGGCCCTTTCCCTTCCCATAACCATAAAACATGAAGTCTACTCTGGTGGCCAACAACGAACCAATCAAGGTGGGAGTATAACTCAGAAGGCCACAACCAATTGTGTCTACAAAATATTTTGTATGGACATTTTGGCACACAGAAGGGAAAAAAATTATAAATGTTAAGGAGAATATTATGTTCCCTTATCCGGTTTAGTTCAATTACCCACATTTATTACCATTTCCATATCTTACCATTTCATCCAATTTCTCATTTCGTACCATTTATAACACATTTAACATGGGTTCATCAAGCAATACAACTTACATAGGATTAAAGTACACAATCACATGTATGAGAAAAATACACTATTATCCTATCTCACTAGGTCTAACTTCCTCATGTCAACAATATCCTCAACCCAAAGCCTTAGTCTAGGTGCATACAATCATTAGACTAACAGAGCCTCAATCCTCTTCCCTAACCAGTTTGTTAGGGGTGGAGTTTAGAGCCTTAGTCCAACTTCACTCATGGGAATAGAACCTCATGTAAATGTCCCACTAGACCAAGCCAGGTGCGCATGCTATATAAATATGATTCCATTAACTATTAACACTAAATCATAACCATTCCACAATTCAACATAAATCTCATCAATTACATGAGAGTTAATACCATGCCTTAACCCATTAACACATTTTCCACATTTCACATCATTTAGCCATTTATACTAATTCACTTTTATTACACGTATCTCACTATGCATTCATTCATTGTGTTGGTCTCACTAGTCTTTTTTCATCATGCCTAACTTACTATGCTACATTACCAAACTCATAATAAATTCCATTATGGCCATTAATAATTTTTACATATTAAACCATTCATCCATTCATCATTCTCATGTTTCATCCCATATGAACCACTTCCTTGTAAACCCAATATCCCTAAGGTTATTCTAAATAATCCTAGGTGCATCACACAGATTCTAATCCAACACAAACAACCACACAAACATTTTTATCAAGGGATCAATATAAATACAAAACAATATCAATTGTTATTCAGAAATCCCTAGGTTTGAGGAAGTCGACACAACCCATGGCTGGCCCTAGATTAGTCTCATCATCCTCAACACATATCATGGGGAGCATGAGGGTTTCCATTTAATTTCATAATATCAATTTTACCTAAACAAGCCAAGGGTGATTTTAACATACCAAGAGACACCCAAGGACAAAACCACACAAGAAAAAATATACAAATAAACCATAGAAATTAATATATAGACCACCTACCTCAATTTCACAAGTTAACACACTCTTAGTCGATCCCTTATATCACACTTTAACCAACACTTCAAGCATAAACATATATCCCACCCAAAGAGTTGGGTTTAGAGATTTAGAAGGATAGGAGAAGAAGATACAAACCCTAAACCCAAAATATGGGATAGCCTTACCCAAAGCTTTGGTCCACAGCCAACAGAACTAAAGATTACTTATAAACGAGGGATATCAATCACTTGGAGTTCATGGGAGATTTGGTTCATTCCTTCAGTGACGAGGGGAGAAACAGAATGAAATCCCCAATATGGTATTAAAATATCGGAGGGGAAATTTTTTAATTTTTTTAAATGTTTCTGGGCCACACGGTTTAGCTGCACAGTTTTCCAAACTGTGTTCCAATCGTGTGGAGGTCTCTATCTAAAAACCCACCTCCTGGATGGATTATTGTTCTATTCACAAAGTTAGAACTAACCATTCACAAACAGTGCAACATACCCAGAAAACCCTTTTTTCTCCATTTTGTGTCCCAAACTCTTGAACACTACCAAGCCTCCTTAAGAACCTTGGTAAACACTTATTTAACGAAAAAAGGGAATCAAACCAAAACATAAATGAAGACATACCATTCCAGGATTCGATATATTATATGGGATACCGATTCTGTAGTCTCTAATCAAGAAATATTGAATCCTTATTGAAAATTTCTACATAGACATGAACAATTATATAAATATTTTTCTTTTTCATTAATTCATAATGGGTATGTTGAAAAAACAAGTAAATGTAATGGAATATTAATCATATGGAGTTGATCAATTATATTATATTGAAATCAAACCAATAGAATATATAAATCAATAGAGAATCATAATATGAAGCAATAATTAAAGAATTGGTATTGAGTAGGCTACTACAGTAACATCCATATATAGGTCATAGTTTCATAGTATAATCATATTATGATTAATAATAAAATCTGGTTACTAAGATAGATCTGTTGTTTATATAACATTACTAAGAAGTAGTGTCCATTTTTTGTGTCAGATAAAAGAGATACCAATTTCTATAAAATGGGGAACTGAGAAAATATTCTGTTGGATTTGAGAACTATATAGATAATATTTACATTATGAAAATTGTTTGTTGATTATTCCAAAATTGAAAATATAATGTATGTTAATGGTTAAGATGAAATTCAAAATGGGTTGATAAAACAAATGGTTATAGTAGAATTTATTAAATAATTAATCTAGGTTGGGGTTAAAATAAGATATTTAATTAATACCCATTAATTATAAACAAATAGATCTCTTATTTTGATTATTTTCCCCAAATTTTGTGGGAAGATGATCATATAGAGTATCTTTTGTTCTCATATAGTTGAAAAAAGTGACATGATTTAACTTTTTTGTAGACAAAGGGTACAAAAATGATGAGATTGAACTTTTCTCAGAACATATTCTGGTCCTTAAAATAAATTATTCTATTAATTTCAAAAAAAAATATATTCTCTAATTAAAACAAATTGGATTGCAACCTAAGAAAAGAGTGTTTCTTAATATGCCCATTATGGGTATATAGTTTTATATATCTTTATGTTTCTTTTATTTTCAATATATAACCTTGAAATTTCCATAAAAATCATGTGAGTAATGTATAAATTCGTACATCATTGGGAACATATTAAATTTTTTTATGTCACACAATATAGTCAATGATTTGATGTAGTCTATATAGAAAAATTGTAATAGAAAACATGTATTTAATGGAGATCCTTATTTCCAATATTGGTAGTCACAAAAGTGGGGGAACAAATTTTAATGTCATGTTTCTTAGAAAAAATATTCTTCATGGACATGGATATGAGATACAAGTGTCAATATATACCTCATCAAAGTTGGTAATAATCGAGATAATATTCAATAAAATGTATCATCCCATCATATGATCTATTACTAAAAGACCTAAAATGAATTATAGTACCACATACAAAGAGGGGTTTTCTAAATTGATTTAATATGTGATTATTCCTAAGAATTTTTTTTACATCACTATGTATTATAATATTATAGGAATAAATAATAATAAAAAAATATTTAGGTTATACTCTACATATATTGGGATCATCGGTAGAGATAGAATGAAAATATCTACATCCTAATTTATGTACATTAAGAAACATGATGGGAATGAAAGGACCCAAATAAATGGATAAATAGAGATTTTAAGTTAATATGATATATTTACAATCCCAAAATTTGAGATCCCATATGAATTATATATCCTGAAACAATGATAGTCGATCCACATGTATTTCAGTAAAGGACTCCCTAATGATCTATCTCACATGTCGGGGGATATTGAAATGATGTGGATGTATATTAATCTATGAGTAAAGATGAAAGATGATGTGAATGGAATCTCAAAGAACAATAAAAAATAATGAAATTTCATCTTAACTCGCATACATGGAAATAATTAATTTCTAATAGAATAATTCTTATCTCATAGGTGAGGATTATCATGTATATTGTATCTGATTAGTTGTCTGGGAGGAGGGGTCACACTATCACCACAGATCCCATTTTTATTCGAATCAGTCCATATATATTTCATGATATTAAATATTAATTTATATTATGTGTCATGATTATGAAATAATTATATAAATATATATATAATCATGTGGGAGATAATGATAATTCTTGATTTGAAATAGGAATGGTCACATTATCATGGAAAATGAAGGGTTCGAAATATAGGTTTGGTTGGGGACAAGATTAGAAATTTAAGAATAACTATATATCTAGATGAAGTAGGAATATATTAACATATTGTTCTGTTGTGATTGAAATTTTTATATCATACTCAACTACAAGGGGTTTTTAATCAAATGTATGGTTGTCATAGTTTGAGAAAAGAGAAATCTATTTAATAAGTTTTTTTAATCACCATTAAAACAAGAAACTATACCTTCCAAAAGTTTGTCAATGGAAAGTCCACTTATATGATATTTGAAGAATCTTCACTAGATAAAAGACCTATATTGATATGGAATCTATAGTTGGGCCTCATATAGGAGATCGATACATAATCATGTATCCCATAGTATCGATAATCATGCATAGATATTTTATATAATATTACTTTTTGATAATATTTTGAGTGACTATATAAATAACCATCAACATCTAGAGGAATTAAAACCCTCATATATATCAAGCCCTTATATGTGGTAGGGATTTATAGTTAAATTTCACACACAAAATTCTGTTCCAACTATTTTTGGGTCGTATAAGATGGACCACCTAGAAGACATTAATGTCATGTGGGGAGGAATATATGTAATGAATTATATAATATTGTAGAAAGGAACATGTGTTATTGAATTAATATTCATGAATCTTGGAATTGAATATCTTTTAATTAAATACTATATAATTAAGACATTAAACTATATTATTTAAATAAATGTTGTGTGGTCATTACATACCTATTGAAAAATTATGAAAAATGATTATTTAAAATAAGTAAATTATAGGTAGTTGTGATTAAATCTTTATCCATCGTAATTTAAGAACAGATGTTTTTTTTGTAGACAGTTTGAATAGTGAATGTTATTGCATACATTTAATCTAATTTTAGTGTTCTTAGCTAGGTATCATGTGAGTTATCAATGAAATCCCTTGTACTTTATTTATTAAAGATAAATGGAAAATATTTTTATTAAATAGTAATAAGACATTACTCTAGTGGATTTCATTTTAATGTAATGTGTTTAACAATTCATCATCAGGTCACTCAAAACCTCCCAACTAGATCACATGTTTCTTATTTTTCATAAATTCAATAAAAATATATTTTTTTGGTAATGTTAATTATACCTCAATTAAAATGATAATACCTATCCCATCTATAAGGTAATATGTTTTCCATAGAATAGTATTATGGTTTCTTTTTGAAATAACCTAACAAATAATGTTTCTATTGTTTTTGGAACATACTTATTTTATTTTTCCACCAAATTTTTAATAATACTAGAAAATGTTTATTTAATTCCATTTATCTATCTGATGGTTGGTACATAATATAGGGAATTTTCATTATAAAAGTTATTATCTTTCTGATATATCATATTCCACATATAATCTTAGATAATAGTTTTTAGTTTGTCAATGTTTTTTAAGGACCCAAAATATAGTAAAGATATTAGAATTCACTAAATCAATAAAATCCATTCTTCAAAATTTCAGGATGGATCTTTTTTCGGAAAAGTAGTTGAATAAATCATTATATCCACAGAAATATAATATATAGATATTGCATATTTTTTGTTTAAAATTCATTACATTACAAAAACACCAGCAAAGGGATCGTAAATCTATAGTACCTTTGGAATCATGTACAATAATATTCTTATTTCATAATGGATATTAAAAATAACATATAACGATATTCCCACGTCAAACCCATTTTAGTCACACCCTTCATAAAAACATTCTTAATATCCTAGGAAATGTAAATAATGAATGGGTTATATTATATGATCAGTAATGGTAAACAAGGGATACATCAACATGTCACGAGAACAATGGTATGATTTCTTGAGAATAACAAATGAAACCTATACCATGTATATCATAGATCATAAAAAACATTCGTGACATAGATCATTGATGTTTATAAGACATTAATCCAAATTAAATCAAGTGACATTGTCAATGGGAAACTAAAATTGGAACAATACATAGAATTGTGGCATATACATTACAAAATAAAATCATTCCTATTATTGTCAAGGATCATAGGAAGAACTATTATGGTGGAATGATTTCACTCCCCCAACAATCATAGTAGTCAAGGTTCACTCCTAGGACTATCATAGTGGAAAACATAAATTACTAAACTCTGATATATCACAAATTATTTCCTTTTTATCTCGATATCAATCATTACAAAATTCAGTAGAGGGAGAAATGGTTATTACCCATCCAAAAATGATAACCAAACACATGAATACCATAATATCCTAAAAAATTTATCATATCATAACCCATGAAATGAAATGGGTCACATTAAAATTTCATCATAACATAAACTATGGACAATAATCATGTTTTATAATCATTTCATTATTTCATCAAATTACAACCAATAAAAAATTTCAGTCTTATAATCATTTTATCATGATATAACAGCAGAAGTAGAAATTGGATTAAAAAATATACATTCATCATAAAATTAAAGCACATAATGAAATAATAATAATGGTGTCCATAGATCATATCCCAATTAAATAATAAGTAATATCAAAGTACCTCACCATATAAAGAAAATTATTTTAAATGAAAATTCACTTGAAATGTTCTTGAGGAAAATTTCACTTATATAACAAATTCATTTATTAAAATTATATATGTTCAAACTATTTTGTAAATAATTTTCTATAAAATAAAATTAAAATCATATAATGTAATGTTGAATGAAAATAATGGTTTTGATGTTTGGAAATTTGGTTTATTTCATAAACATTAATAAAATATTTCACTCATATTTTCACTAGGGACATGAATGTATGCCCGGTTGGTGAGGACTCGACAACTACATCCAAGAGACCTGAGATCAAATTTGGATGGTGAAATATTTCTAGGGACTCTAGCAGTACTATAGCGGAAACTGTAGCTGCACTATAACACTACTGTAGGGGGCACTATAGAAGGTATTGTTGGGTACTATAGCACCCATAAATATTCATCCATTTGGGCCTTTGGGCCTCCAGTTTGGTCTTTGGGTATTGTAGGGCTTTTGGGAAACCCAAGAACTTCAGGCTAGTTGTTTCTCAAGTCCTTTGGTCCCCCGATATGGCATTTGGGACACCACAAGGCCTTCATGCCATATGAATTTGAAAATGTACCAGTCAGACTATAACGGACAAGGCTCTAGATGAGGATCAAAGAAGACACATTCACCATAGCATAACTAACCATAATTAGAAGAATGATATGGCATGGAAATGACATCGGGTCCTCGCCTATATAGCTCTGCATGAAGGAATGTTATTTGACTATCCCTGTGAAGGTAGAGTGCTGACATATCATGACATATGCTGGGAAGGAGTAGTTTCTTGTTCTTTTGTCAAGTTGATTCCCACTAAGACCATAGAGACATGTAATTATATCTATGTCTTCAAGACTATAAAGGTTCCACATCACACCTTTAAAGGTGTATTATAAAAAATAAAAAAAATAAACAATGGGCATTCGGCCATTCGGCCATTCCGAATATTTTTACTAAAATCCAAATGGTTTTTTTTTGGAAAAAAACATTATTAATCCATTTATTTTTTAAAAAATTATATAATTTGTGTACAATTCTTAAATAAGTAGGTTTAAATGTTTTAAAAAAATAATTTTTTGTTTTTCTAAATCCATGTTTGGGAAAGAAATCTTTTATCAATCGAGTAGATAAATAATGTAAATTTTTTAACAGGAATTCCTTTGATGTCTTAAAAAAATAAAGGGATTAAATTCAAAGGGGAACGTTTATCATAATTAAATAACTAGTGGAGAATAAAGGAAGTTACTTATGATATAGAGATAAAAATAATTCATCATTATAAGGATAATCTTAGATAATCCCCATAAATGATGAGATTGTATCATAAAGCCATTACATATTTTGTAACATTTTATAATAAGACCCATGGATGAATAAAATTAAATGAAATATATAATATCATGAGAATAAATAAATTAAATATATTACATGACAAATGGTATGTGTATATAACTCCTAAAATAATATAGTTTCATAACATAACATATATCCCAAAGATGGAGAATTGGGAAAAAATACATTGCCTCTTTGGTAACCTATGAACTATACACCCCATGAATGATTGATCCTAAAATGGGTATGTAAATCCAAATAATACTATTTATAATCATTATAAAATATATTCATGGTTTTTATTTACACTACATTAAAGAATTAGGTTGTGAATATGGCCTTGATTCCCATTGAAGTAAAAAGTGATATGGAAATCCATTGCCTTATATCTCACCATAATTATTAAATATATATATATATATATCATGAATAATATATATAATTTTATTATAAATATATTAAATAACCATAAATATATTTATCATACAAAAATTACTTTACTTATGACATTTTATTAACCAATTACCAATCATTCTTTGTTAAAATTGTCTTCCGGGTGATAAATGATTTGTTTTTTGTGAATGTCTGGATTTTTTATTTTCATTAATATTAAATTTATATTGGTTAAATCACATAAATAATGTTAAAAATTATATAAATATAGTTTAAAATAAATATATATTTTCTTATAATAATCCATAAATGTTAGAGATAGAAAATGAAACACACTGTTCATGGACATGGTCAGCTGTACGTGCACGCGAATGCTATTATCATTTTGTTAATGGATAGAAAGAAGTAAAGTTATCTAATATATTACCATTATTAAATTATTTTCATTTCATATATATAACATATTTTTATTAATAACATCTTCATTTACTTTTATGTTAGGTGTGAATAAATTATATCACATCAAAGGGAGATAGTCTGCTATACACATGATCAACATTTCTATGTTCACATAGAATGTAATGTAATAATTTATAAGTTATATAATACTTTCATAAGTATAATAATATATAATTTATCAAATATATAAATTTAATACATCATTATATCAATTATGAGAATTACTGATTGAAAATGACTAACATCTGTTAGTAAGGTGGTAGTCCATTGTACACACAAATGATGATTTCATATACAATTTAATGTAGGTGGATAAGGATTTTGGATATTACATTGTAATAATGAAATATAATTATATGGTATATACTTATATTATAATATAATAATAATTTTTTACTATTTTAAATAGTTATATGAATATGTATAACAAAAACAAAAAGATAAAAACATTACCACTTATTCAGAAAACCACTTTAGTGTAAACATAATGAATTTATATATTTTCATTATGATGTAAACAAGTAATATGTGATGATATATAATATTTAATAATTATATTTTATAAATTATTGGAATATCCAATGGGTTATTAATTTTTAAAAATAAATTAGATGGTTGGTCATTTATAAGTGAGGTGAGTGGCATAATTGTATTTATTGAAATGAAAAATGAGTGACCACATTTCCCAAATGAAAAAATGATCACTAATGAGAAATTATTGGGAAATATAAAGTATATGCTTCATATATTTCTATAAAATTGGTTTTGAAAATTGTTTGGGTCATTTATATCTAATATCATTTTATTTTTCCCCTCACTAAACATGTTTTTACCTTAATCGCGGAAAATAATTTTTCTTATCATGACTATTAGTTATGGTAGAAAATTACATTCAACTTATTAGATCATATAATTTATTATTATTAAAAATATGGAATGTAATTTTCTAAATCTATTTACTGAATTATAAAAATATAATTTATTATTAAACATGTATATGTGAAGAGTAGAGTATTTTTCAATGGGAAAATGATCAAAAGTTTTAAATGGATTCACATAAGAATTCGATATGAAATTGATTAAAATGACATAAATTGGATTAATAGATATATAATTAAACTAAATTTAACAGTAAAACTATATTAATTTTTTTTACATTTCTCAATGATTTAAAATTAAGGACTAATTCTTATAAAAACATGTATGTCTTCACAAATCATCGAAAAAATTAACTTCTCAAAAAATTATCAAATATTCACCATAAAATAATTGTTAAATTTTGATTTAAAAAATTATATTAATTTTTTTTAACCTATTATTTTCCAAAATTTTCATAATTTAAAAAATTAAATAGTTCTAAAATTGATACAATGTTTTTAAAAAAAATAATGTTTTAAGCATTGAAACAGATTTAAAATTATCTATTATATTAAAAAATAGAAGTCGACTATTAATTTTTTTTATTATTAAAATATATATATACTAAATGAAGGGAAATTTTTTTAATATATTGAGGTAAAAAAACTTTTTTTACATAATTGTTTTCTTAGAAAAAAGTTTTACTTTATTTTTAAAATGTTTTTATTTTAATTTATAACTAATTTCTTGTCAAAGAATTAATTTTATATATAAGTGTAAAAAATATATTTTCATCATTTAGTAAAACCTATTCTTATCCACTATTATAATGTTTATGATATTTCCATCATATATAATTATAATACCTTTCTACTATGTCTTGTATCGATTAAACTAATTATTTTGGGTAACCCATGATAACCTAAGTGTTGTTTATGACATAAAATGTTTACAAAATTAATTTAATTTGGAAAAATATAATTCACAATATCATGGGGTGTTATATTATACCGAACTAGATATTTATTTCTTTATCAATGTTCATCACTTTTGTACCAAAAAAGAGGATAATTATTCCCCATTCCATCATATATATCCCATGTAGCTTCCTTAGGATGGTGGTTTTTCCTCAAAAAATCAAAAATTAGTGTGGTTTTGTTTCATAGTGAATTATCGTTATGAAAAAACCTCAACTAGTTTTTTCTTATAATAAGGAAACAATTTAGTGGTACAAACTATGTGTTCATAACATGTTATGGATAAATTATGTAAATACTCTAGAGAGTTACAAGGAAGACATCATGAACCCGAGAGATATTTCGTGGAAGCTCCAACAGATAGCATACCATCCTAATATGATCCAACATTTCAAAGGGTCCAACACACAAAGGGTGTTGTTTTTATTTCATTAATATATATACAATTTCATAGAAACACTATATTACCTACTAAAAATTCTAGATAGATTCAATTATTATTATCATTAACTTTCTATCGACTATGTACTAACCTGATATATTTTTGAATATCTCTATAATTATCTAACATTTCATTATCTAGCTAATGTCCCTATATATTTCATTGTACAACATCATTACATAACATATTATTTACAAATTTATTCGATATAGGGATTCAGAACGGTCCATCTTAATGAATGAGTTAATCATATTTTCTTATAAAAAATCAAATTTAGGATGATTTTAATCCCAAACAACATTTAAATACAAATAAAAGGTTCTTGACATATTCTCAACGGTTTGAATTGTTCCATAATGATGAATAGATGTCTAGGGATGATCCATAGTTTTGAAACATGTCTTCATATCTAGGGCCTACATAATTCTTCTCCCGAACATCGTGGTAAACCTAGGATCCTGATCAAATTCAATAGAATATTGTGCTCCATACAAAAAGAAAAAAAAATTTATTTATATCATGTAAAGATTATGAAATTTTAAGTCTTCCCTGATAGAGATTAAGTGTGATGAATTCCTAAGTAGTTCAACTAAAATAGAAGTAATATTTTTACCTTTTTTATTTATTGGTGTATTTTATGATAAAACCCATGATAGTGTATTTACGTTTTCTTTTCTTGTATTGATAATCAATGTAGTATCCTTTTAGGACTTTCTTCTAGCCTTGTATTTATTTGATACTATGAATATAGATACATAATAAGTATTACCACACATTATGTTTCCGCTATAGAAATAAACATTCATCAAGGATAGTGGTTGGGATTATACCCTTGTTTCCCTTCTATTGAGGGTCTAGGCCCCATGGCCTCACTAGATGCAACATGAGTTCACACTAAATTTAGGTTGTTAATTTTACAGAATTATATTCATAAATACTCTCTGAAATTAATAAACCCATATTCACTAAGACATTCAGGTTTATATAATCACAATAGGTTTATAATAAACTTATTCACATGTTCGTAAAAGTGATTCTCATCAAATAAATTTTTTCACAATAACATATTCAAAACCAAAGTTTTTATTTCCAAAAATGCATCTCAAAATTTCCCTAATCATAATAAAATACAATTTCATAAAACATCTAAATGGGAATCTATGAATTTGAACTTTTGATCAGCCACAAAATAAATAATCCAAGATAGTATCCAAAATGCTTAAGTAAATCAAACATGAATACACATATTCTTAAATATTTTACAAAATCCATATATTTTTCTTATTTCTTATAACAAAAATTCTATTTTTAAAATACTTACAGAACATAATTAATAAATACACATACACCCACACACACACCAATCCTTCCACTTAATTTATTGGAATGTAATATATCTTTCCATGGTCTAGGGTTTCACCCATTAGAATCGAATATGATTATGACCAAGATCTCGATATATAATAAATTGAATTCCTTGGTAAATAAATGGTATAAAACATCACTTATGTATCGAAAAAATATTCCCCTGCAATTTAAATATTGTTTTAGATTATTCTTCCCACCTTGTTAACATGTAAATAGTTGAATATTCTTTCTTCAATAGTCATTACCACATGAAAATTTGTAAAATTCTATTTAACTCTTATTTTAATCATTAGGAATATCACTGAATTTTTTGTTCTTAATCAAATATCATTAAATAATTATATGAATAATAACAATATCTTTTTATCTATCTAGTCATTATCCAATTTTTTTTATGATGATAAACAATATTTCCACCATATTATGTGTCAAAATGATTACTCCAACTTCAATCCATTTAGTAAAACTAAAAACTATAGTATGAGATATAATAATAATTATGGGAAACTACATTATCATGAATAACCTGTATATGCTATCTAAATTATGAATTCTTATTTTATATTTATGATACATTAAACTTATCTTAGGTAATCTATAGTCTTTGTTTAAAACATCATGACTGTTTTTATTGTATTTTTTAATTAAAACAATATCCCATAAGGGTGTCAATATATGAGTGTATAAATTACCATTTTATGAACCATTTGATGATAGAGTCTATATCAATGTGCCATTTTTGGATTTACTCACCCCATGTACATTTACAATAGAGCCACATCTACATATAGTATCCATAAAAGAATTTAATTTCATAGAATATACTCTCTCTATCCTTTTTAGAAATTCAGATAAAATTTCATTTACATAGGCTCATCATTAAAAATATAATTAGACATATTATAATACATTTTCATAAAATCATCATTAGGAATATCCATAATAATCTCACTAATGTTTTCTCATCCAAGTTTCTATTGGTTAACTAAAACTATCCACTAATAAAGAATATATAGAAAAAATATTATCGAGCATACAAATTACATATCATCATACAAATATATATTAAATTTCACTAACACGTGAAAAAGAATAAAATATTTATTATTACTTTGTAAACATGATCATGATAATCACATTTCATGAATGATATTAAATATCGCCCAGAACGATCTTCCCACAGTACTATTCTTAGGCAAATATTTCATAAAAACATTTCATATAACCCAGGGAAAGGAAACATAAGAATATTTAAGATTGGATGCTATGTAATTTTAAATAAGTGATATATCAACATATCATTATAATATGGCTATGATAACTAGAACATTGAATTTAAAAACCATATCATACATCATATATATCATAATATTGGGTTATGGAATAAATCATGGTTTTTTATAAGCAATGAATCATAATAGAATAAATTAACATGATATAAGAGAACATAACATTCGCATAAGAAATTGTTTTTCAGAATATACATAATCAAATAATATAGTTTCCTTATTATTCCATCCATAAGGGTAAAATTTGCATTGGGGAATTTTTTCACTCCCTAAACTGTCATAATTTTCATGTTTCACTCACAAAACTATCATAGTGGGAAAAGTCCCTTACTGAATTTGGTTCAGTCTCCATTCCATTCATGTTTATCTCATGTGATATTAATCATTACACGATTAATTTGAGGGATATATAGGCCCCCACCAGATAATCAAAATCATACATGTTTGTGAAATAAAATTAGGTAGCATTCAACAAATCCGAACCCTTAAAATGAAATTAGATTTAAAAATAATTTATAATAACATAACCAGGGGAATAGAAAAACGTTAAATCATTATTTAATCATTACATAAAATCCTATCCCTTATAAAAGTAAGCTGGTTTCATAATAATTTTATCATAGTATGACCCATTGAAGTGAAACGGGATTCATAATCCTCATGTCAAAAAAACATAAAATAAATAGATAAATAATAATAAGTTTGGTATCCTTAGGTCATATCCCTGGTAACTAACAAGTAACATATATTTATGAATTATTAGATAGAAAATAATTTTGAGTGAAAAATCTTGTGGAGTATTATTGAAGAAAAGATCATTTATCTGAAATTACTTTTTTTAAAAATAAAATATAAAAATATACTTTGAAATTTGTTTTCTATAATATAATATAGAAAAAAATTAAATGATCGATCAAAATACACAATGTCTATGATGTCAGGAAATTATATTCATGTCCTATATTTTAAAATGAAATGTCATTTCACATATTTTGTAAAACCCAAAAAGTGTTTATTTGGAAAAAAACATGAAAAATATGTTCAATTTTTTTTAAAATATTAATCATTTTTAAAAACAAATAAAAGATAAATTATATATTTAATGATAAAATCGTTTTATAAAAAAATTTCAAAATCATTAGTTTGGATGATAAACAGTTTTCAATTAATGAGAGATATAAGGTTGATTTTTTCATTATATATAAACATTTGGACTCTTTAGTAAATTAAATGTATATATTGATTAGATAACCTATATTCTCATGAAATACTAATTTTACAAGAAACATCATATATTTCATGAGATATATATCATAATAATGCATAATTTTAAGCATAATAAAAAACAATCATTATAAAAGATTATATTGTATCATAAAAACATTAACACTTTTGTGACATTGACTCATAATTTAAAATAAAGAATAAAATAAAAATAAAATTATAAAATAATTAGAAAAAATAAATTTGTGATTATTCATGTTAAATTATTATTATATACATCTCTTAAAAGATTACAAATTCATAATATGAAAAATGTCTCATATACGGAAAACTGGGGATAAAATCTATTAACACTTTAGTAAATTATGATCCATAAACCCCAAAAAAGAGGTACCATAACATGAATATTTAAATCGTATAATTGTTAATTATAATCTTTATAATTTACATTCATGGAAAATATATACACCACACAAAAATAATGAGGTGGATAATATGGCATGTTCCTTTTATAAGTGAAAAAGTGAGACCCAAAGCCCTTATCATAAATCTCAAATTCTATTATATACATTAAAAAAATAGATTGTTATAAATATATTATATTATAAAAATATTATAGATCCATAAAAATATGTATCGTTCCATATATTTTTTTCTCAAGACCTATTATTACCCATTTATCAATAATTCCATGTAAAATAACGTTTTGGGTATCAAATACTTTTTGTTTCATTTATAATTTGTTTTTTTGGTCCAATTACAATGATCATAGTTCCATAATATCCATAATTTTAATCATGGAATATATATCATATATATTTAGAAGTAAAATATTTTCTGTTATCTATAAAATTTTATGATATAAAATGAAATACACTATCAGTAGAGATGGTAAGTAGAACACATTCTTGAAATTTGATCCCATTATAATTATAGATTGATATAATAAAACATAAATAATATATTAAAATTTTATAATAATTTTTATTTTATTTATATCACATATTTTCTTCAAACCCAACCATTTTAACATCATTGTAAATCATGTTTGAACAAATCGCATTACATAGTAGTAGATTGTTGTACACATGTGCGACATTATCGTATTCCCAGAAAATGAAAATAAAGAAAAACATGTGATATAATAATTAAAAAGTATAATAATATAATAAATAACATATTTAATCATTTAATATATCATTATATAAATTCATGATATTGGGTGATGGAAAATGAATATCATCAGTTTGAGTGGGAATAGTCCATCAAACACACAAATATTGATTTCATATCGCAATTGATGGAGGTGGATACGGATATAGATTATTACTTTAGAATAATAAAATATAGTTATATGGGATATAATGGTGTTATTAAATAATCATAATTTATTAATATTTTAATTATATATAAGAATATGTAAATAAAAAATACATAGTTAAAAACATTAACGCTTCTTTGGACGACCTCTACGGGTTTATCCTAAAGAATTCAGATATTTTCTACATGATGTCACCATTTAATATGAGATGTGAGGTGAAATTAAATGAAGTTATTTTTATATTTATTTAAAACATTAATTTGTTTCAGTAGTTCTGAGAGGAGATTAGAGGATATGACCATTTATAAGTGGGGTGAGTCAAAAAAAAATGTAATTTTTTAAAAGAAAAAGATAATCCCAGGTTTTCAGATTCCAAAAAGGATATAAAATGGTGTATTATTGACACTTATACTCTACACAGTTGTACTAATTCAATTAAATTATTTTTTTGACAAATTTCATCTAATTTTCAACCCATAACTTTTAATTTTTACCATTGTAAACCATTTTTTACCTTAACTGCTGTAAATTGGTTTTTCTATTTTTGGTATTAATTATGGCCAAAAAAATAATACTACCTCATTATATAATATAAATTATTATATTTCCAAATATTTAATTCATTATTACAAATTCCATTAGCATAAGTGGAAAATTTTAATTTAATAATTAATTCATAGTTGTAATGATAAAGTGGGTTTTCAAAGAAATAAATGTCCAAAACATAACAATGTTTTTATAACAATAATCAGTATAAAATGGATTAAAATTACCTAAATTGTATTAGTATATATTTATATTATGTAATTTTACCTTACACCCCATCTTAAAATATTTTTTTTCAAATATCATTAAACACAATAAAAATTATTAATAAATACTATTAATTTTTACTATTCAAAGAAAAGATTATCTTCTCATAAAATTAAGATAAAAGTAACCAAAAGTAAAGTTTTACAATATTTTTTCAATAATAAATTTATCTTTTCAATGAAATTTATAAATTTTTCATGATAGTTTTTAAAATTTTTAGTTAAAATGTGACAAAACACCTTTTGATAAAATTTGAAGCATACAATTTGATTTATTCATATCTCTTATCAACGAAAAATATAAATGTAAAAAATATTATTTAATATAAAATATATAGATATATATCAATAATAACATTAAAAAATATTTATTTTTTAATTTATTGATGTAAAATTCATTTTCATGAATATTAATATTTTCATCAGAAAAAGAATTCCTTTTTAAATTGTTTTTAATTTAATTCAAAATTAATTTTCACCATGTAATTAATTTTATTTAAATATTAAACAAATATATTTTTATATTTTATTTTAACATATTTATACATATTATTATAATGTCTAGGAGATATCTATAATATTATATTATAACATTTTAATAGTTGGTCGTGTTTTGGTTAAACCTAGGGTTCTCTGTAAAACAAGCTAATCTCAATGTTGTGTGTGATGAAAAATATTGAAAAATATAAATGTATTTGAAAAAATTACAAAAATCATAGGTTCACAACAAATTAGAGGCCAAAAATTTACCATTAACTACCCTTATATATATATATACATAATTTCCCCATAACATCTATAATACATACATCAATTAACAATGAATATTTTAAAATATGAAATATGTTTAGGCGTTGATGGATGATGTTGTAAATTACCTACCAAGAGATCTACTTCATTGTGAATTCCATGTAGTTCTATATCATTAATGGAATAGAGTATCTGAATCTATTATTTTTATAGACATTCTTATCTCACAAGTAGTGGGATTTAGTATAGAATAATTACATAATAATTAAGGTCACATTCCTTCTGATATACTTGATGAGGACCCCATAAATGACTCTTTTGTGTAGTAAATTATAAATGTACATACCATTGTAATAGATGTTTTTTCTTCCCAAAGATTTATTTTTAATTATTTTTTTGGATTTAGTTGGAGAATACCTTTTTCATGGCACTATATTATATCATAAACCCATCCTATTTTTGAATTGATTAGAATGGATAGAGGTAAAATTTCACTAGTAATGATTTTAAACACACTTATATCAATTAAATAATTATTTATGAAATGGTTGAACACCCTATTATGTATACCATCAATGAATTTATCTAATTGGTACAAATATCAAGGTTATATATCTATATTTGATAGTATATCTTTTTGGGTATTCTATAACATCCAGAAAAGAGACAACATTGGCTATATATAGAATTAATCTATCAAACATCATTGAAAACCAAGAGAGGAAATATTATATTCATTCATGATGGTATTATGAAAATTTATTTTATTAACTACTAACTGTGGATAACATTTTATATGCTACCAGGAAATTGGTATAAATTGGTCTAGCTCCAAAAATTCATTAATGACATGGTTGTTTACTTTATTATTAGTGAATCCCTCTACCAGTAATAAGGAATACAGATAAATTTCTTTTTTATATAGATGAATACAATCCCCAATTTTACATAGTTTATTTTGGGTTTTACCATATTTTTACTTATTAGGAATCAAGGGGCATCATCAAATTTATCCTTTATGCGTAAGAGGCTTTATTTATGGATAATATTCTATCACTAGGATGATATATCACTGAAAATTACATTTCTAAGATAGGGTTCACTCTTAGGAATTATACTAATAATTTATATTTGATCAAATAAAATTAAAATAACTTGATGGAAAATTACTATTTACTTAGTTCCCACCATCCTATACTACTAATAATCATTTTATAGATGAGTATAGACATTTGTGGGATATCATGATAGATTACATGAAACTATTTGAATTATAAATAACCACTCAATGATTCAATTACCAAGATCAATGACAAAAAACATTTATATAAATTATATTATCATTTAACATTTTACAACATTATTTTAACGAGTTAATAGAAGTTAATTTATATTACCACATCACTCTTATATTTGAACATGTACAGATTTTCAATGACACAAATATTTTCCAAAACTTATTTTTATAAATTATTTGGGAAAATTATGAGATTGGGAAATGAGAATATGGGTGATTTAGAGGCTTGGGTGACCAGAATAAATCAATGAATAATGTTCAATTTTTAATTAAAAGTGCATGTTTAGAAAAAAAAATTAATATCATCCATTTGGAGGCTCGGATCAGAAATATAAGGGCACCATTACGTTTTGAACATTGGCTTTATATTAGGTGGGGCTAACATTGTCCGATGTGGGTCAGACGAAAAAATTTTATTTTGGATGTAGGCATCAATAAAATATTTTAAATAAAAATATTTTGGATGAAAAAGAGATTTTTTTTCAAAAAAATATTTTCCTGAGATCTGGGTTTAATTCAATTACCATGGATCTCCCCTGAGGAATCTAGGAGAGGCTCTATATTGATAACGAACACTGAAGAATCAATTTTGGAAATTAGAGTGTGAATCAGGATCATTCTTCAATAGATTAATGATTACAGTGATGCTTCTTCACCCTTCTCCAATGATCAAACTAGATCTAGGTAGGGTGTTTGGTTTTGATTCTATTTTCCCCCATTCTTGATTTCTAAATGACAAACATAGATCAACCCACAATAGGTTGACCAACAACTCGATTGGTATTGTGGGAGGGTTTTGACTACAGAATGGTTTTTGGGGAATTGAATTTCTATTTTGGTTTGTTCCGCTAAATCCTTCTAATTTGTACGGATCAGTGCCATAACGAACAATGAAAGAAGATCTTTCTTCGATTTTTTACATGTGTTTATATTCTCCCCATTCACCTATGTTTTATAATGTTCTCTTTAGGGGTATGGTAAATGGGTTATTGCATATCTGTCTCACAACAAATCAATCCCAAATCATATATTTGGACTCATAAAGACCTAATAGAGGTGAAACAATGATGATGATGGATGGATCAAAGTGAAAAAGGAGGTACCTCCATTTAATGATTTTCAAGCAGTTTGGGTCGCAACATGAATTTGAACACTGGGCAATAAAGAATGCAAACTAAGGACCCCAGAATGTCTTTTAAATCAAAAATTGGACCACTGAAGTGATTATGGTGGCCCGAGGAAGAATCCACTAGTGGAGTGGCTGTAGCAGTAGCCACGCATACATAGCATCCAAGGTGGGGGAAGTTGGTGGATTCATTCTGTAGTAGGGAGATCTAGACCCGTGGCACAAGTTGTGGTCATATGGTATCAACAGTCGGCCGAGCTAGCTATGTTTCATGGAGCAAACGCGGTATGTCATCATGTCCGGTGTTGACTGAATCGGCCCGTTGTAACAGGCTGGACAGAAGCCATCTGGCCAAGCCCAGTTAGGGCGTGCCAGACCCAGTGGGTAAGTCCTCACCCATGGGAAGGACCCGGGTCTAGTCAGACCCCGGTTAGGATAGTGGACCATAGGACGTGTCAGGTTGGGTCGGGATGATAGGGTCGGAGAGGGCCCAGACCCAACCAACCCCTTTACACAAAAACACCCATAACATTCAAACAGAGCATTTGTTTTAAATGTTTTCTATGGAATTGGGACCCTTATGATGAGATAGTCCTTTTAAGATAATTTTGGTTTTTTTTGGTGTATTTTGATGGATGTAAAAATGGATTGAGGATTGGGTCCTCCTGGTACCATAAGTCCTCGGGAGGAATTGTGGTGGTTTATATACAGTGAAGACTGAATGGTACTCCACTCAGGATTTATCATGTGGGTATTTTAAACATCATATATTAGGTGGATTTGGGACTCCCCATGTCATGTTTATGGATTTTTTTACCTCTTGGTAATTTTCCTTGGGGGTTTTACTCCCCTGATGGACTATTTTATGGGTTTCCCCATAATTGGTTAATCAATAGAGTCGGTACTCCCCAACACGATAGGTTTTAGGTCCACTATTATCAGATTCACTAGTCCCATACCGTGCCAAGGAGGGGGTCCTCTAACCTATGGTCGGTACTCCCCTTACGTACTATATTTCCGGTCCCCCATACCAAAAAAACTGACAGAATCAATACTACCATTTCATAATAAGATTTGGGTCATCTAGTCACTAAGTTTTACTCCAATACCAGTTAGGATGCAGTTCCTTGATAAATGTAGTAGTACACCCCGGTAATATCAGGGTATAATTCATTCATGAGTAGCACTCCCCTATTATAAAAAGGGTGGATGTCCTCACATACGAAGTTGTACTCTCTCGACTCCGAGTAGTGGTGGGGAGCAGGTCCTCCATTTGAGTTAGAGCTCCCTCGAATGTATGACATAGCTACGATGTGTGGGCCCCACCCCTTGATGTGAACATTATCTAGATAATATCTAGTGCTCCCTTGAGTGAATAAGTTTCAGGATACACCATGCAAGAGCGATTTAGGTGTTACATGTTAGTCTGGAGTAGTTCTCCCTCAACTATAGACAATGGCGAGTAGAGGTCCTCTTCACGTGGGTTTCATTAGACTTACGTTGGGCAAAAGACAACAATGACTAAAAATATTATGTTGGACCCTAAAGATAGATATTGTTGGATGTTTCGGATGGATAATTTCATTTTTTACATACTGTTAAGAATTGTATAGTTGTTCCTGATGGAGTATATCTCTTGGAAAAGTGCTACTGAGATGGAGGAGATCATGGATTGTGTCCTCTTGGTTTTATGGGTTATGATTTGGGCCTTCAATGAGAAATAAAACATTGGGTAGGATATTGGAACCAAATTATTCCTAATTTATTAAATGATTATATTTAGATATTCATGGTACATGAATGGGTATATACCTGTGTTGAGATTACTATTCTTTTCTTTGAGATTTTCCCTTGTGATTTACCATTTGTGGTAACAAGGTGTCCTACTAAGTATTTTTTTACTCATCCCTCCATGGGCCTTTCCCGCACGTGTCATTTCTTGTTCAGATTAATGACACTTTGACGTAGTCTAGGGAGGACTAGGACTAGGTGGTGCTTAGGGAGATCATAAAGACGAGGTGTAACTTCAGGAAGCTACCCTTCAACTGAAATTCAAGGAGGGTTTTTGGTGGAAGTGTTATAGGTACATCAGGATTTATTTTAGTTTTTTCATTGTTTTTGTGGGATTATATACTTTCTCTACTTTCTACACGTTAGATTACATTTTGGTCCACGGAGTTTGAGTTTTACATAGTGGTTGTAAGCATAGATTCCTTGGTTTCTTCAATTTTTAGCATTTTTTGGCTGGAGGACGTGTTCATGTGTACAAGTACACTGGAAATTCCTTCCATATTGGTGATATGCCAACTCAGTGCATGATACCCTCCCATGGCCTATGAGAGGTTGTATTGGGGAGTCTTGGCATGGTCCCCACTTGGGAGAGCAATGAACGAGTTGTATTAGAGGAGGTCAGATCCAATTTTGGACCAATATTCATTGAGTTTGGTTTGGGGATATAATGTTAATGGTTTCAAGTATAGCTTTCAAGCCTGGGAAACCAATGTTGGTGTTGTGGTTGAAGTATCAAAACATCAGGACACTGGACACCTTCTTCCCAACTCAGTTCATGAAAACACTAGTTGATGGGAAATGAAGGGTACATGCATCATATTGGAATAGTTTGTGTTTTCCATGTCCTTATTGAGTCATCTCTCTAGATAAACGTTATTAGGAATTGTTTATCGTGGTCAATTTAAATATTCCTCTATGTAGGAGGCCTTCTAGGATTCCATTATGTGACCAAAAGGATGGTATTCATAGAGATGAGGTGTCCGTACAATGACTAGTACTGAAGATAGCCCCAATGGGTGGTTCCCAAGTGATTCCACCACCCATTGATCAATAATTTCTACCATTTCTCCTGGTAGAGGATGCGTGTAGGATTAGTGCATTGCATGATTTAAAGAGGTAGTAACCTCATAGGTTCCACGAGTAGATACATCCTCATGTATTTGAGGATTGGATGGAGGTAGCCATGTGTCTCTTCTGCCTTGCAAGGACACCACCCGACCAAATGGTAATCCTAGCCAAGATTCTTCTTCATGCCCAAGAGAGATGATGGTGGATCATAGTGATCAAGATGTAAGAGGATGTGAAACTTTTTTGGAGATAGATTGACTGAATCATCGGGAAGGAGTTCATTTCGTTGATGTTATGATCAATGTGTATATGTGATCTACTACACCTACTATAGGGAATCATTATGATAGCAAAGTACTCGGAAAGATTCACGGACATATCATGCTACTCTATTGACATGGAGTGGGTCCTACAAATGATGTCCCATGCATTTGAGTAGGGAATACATTGGTAGATTAGGGAATCGATGATACCCCTTGCCATTATGACATATTCTAGGGTGTTGGATTGAGCCCAGCTGGCTGAGAGCTTTTGGATAAGGAGTAGATAGATATGAACTATATTATCGGTGATGATATAGAGGAACCTATAAGAGCTAGTAGACTACATGTAAAGGATTGTGGTGTAGGAGAAATACCTATGCCCAAACATAGATACATGGGCCTGTGGTGCGGGAGTAGTGATAATTTGCAGATCATCCGAAGGAGAGGAATTATTCTGCTATTGATAGATGAGGGAGTTTCACTAAGAATTGTACGACCAATTGGGCTACTGGAAGAGAGATAGCTAATGAGACATCTTTGAATATACATAACATAGAGTAAGGAGTTCTACATAATCGGGGGAAAGTATTAGGATTTGGAAGAAGTTTTAGGAGGTGACAAAAAGTCTACAATGTTTCCCACTCCACCCCCAGGTTTTCTGGACTTGGCTTCAGTATCAGGAGGTTGTCGATGAGGAAAAATTCATGCGGTTATGGCATATGAGCCAAAGGCTCTATGAGATATCCATGGTATGATCTGTGTCTTTTATTTTTTTCTATCATACTAATGGAATCAGGTGTATGTTTTTCTCCTTCTACCATGAGTTATGTTTGAGGCAATGATGTTCAATTCCATGTGTGGACTTGAACCTCATGTATAGAGTCACCTATTAGATGAGATCCAATAATCACACACTAGAATCAATAGTGTGACCCGACTATTAAAGGAGGGGGATGCAGTTGGGATCTCTTGGTCAAAGAGTCTTGCCCTTACGAAATCATTATTGATATGGACTACTACAATTCATGCCCAGATTGACTATTTTAGGAAAATGGCATGGTATGCCCCCAATGATTAAACATGGTTTCCTTATCAGTGAAATAGAAACCTATGCATCATCGGGTGGACACTCACAAAAGGTCTTACTATGAAGGGGATTTCTAAAACCTAGTATTGATGTTTGGTGGGTGAATTCCATGGTCTTATGTATTCTAGTTGAGGATATGTGTTGAATAATTATTACAGATCTTGTCCCTTCGAGTGGAGTTTACTTACTCGACTTCTTTTTCTTGGGATCATTTTCCCGGTGGAAGAGTTACACACTGTGATGTATCCATTGTATGGTATGGTTTCATACCGTCCATACTAGAGAGGGATATCACTAGTTCATGTGGTATAGTTTCCATTATAGTAAGCTATGTGGATTCTAGAGGATGTTGATAGTGGTCCTAGTAATACTCATCATTTTCACTGAGGTAGACCGTTTTTTTGCAAATACTGACACACATTTACAATTTAACTAAAATGCATAATGATATGAAGGATATTGTATTATTTATCCAAGGGTTTTTTCAAACTGCGATGTTCAATTAGTATCTACTACAGTTTTGGTTGGAGGTGATCAGCTAGACCCCATGATAGAAGATGGACCATAAATCATGGTAATTTCACACCATTCACGGTTAAAGTGACTTGTGCTGTTGTTGCACATTGTTGGCCAAGAAGAAGCTGGAGATGAGAGTAGTTGATAAAAGTGGTTCCTCTGAGTTTAGGTGTCTAAGCATCATAAAGACCACTGACGAGCTTGCTGGCACGAGATCCTAGTAGGGATCTCAGTTTTCCACCCTTGAGTGTAGGATTTTAATTTTTAGAGACAAAAATCCATTTTATGGGGAGAATTAAATGACCTTGATTTTGTATGGAATTTATATTTAGAAATTATTTTTGAAAATTATGAGATCGAAATAAGAGATGGAATGTGATTATGTGGCCCAGTTTGCGCAAAATAAATCATTGAATAATGTTCAGTTTTTCTTTAAAAGTAATCAGGCGGTAAATTTTTTACTTTAATTTAATTCAAAAGGATTCCCTGATCAGAAATATGAGGGCACATTTTCATTTAAAATGGCTAATTTGCCTTAGGTAGGGCCTAAAATCATCTTACATGGGTCAAATGAAAACGTTCAATATTGGATGAATATTTCATTAAAATATTTTAAATAAAAATAATTTTTCCGCCAAACAGATTTTCTTTTAAATGAATATTCATCAATGAAACAGGTTTATCAACATAACCCTAGATCTCCCCTATGGAAAATAGGAGAGGCCCTCCCTCTACGATAAATGCCAGCAAATCAGTTTTGGATATCAGAGCGCGGATTGAGGTTGTTCTTCAGCAAATCGACAAAGACAATGATGAAGCTTCTCTCTTCACCAACGACCAATCTGGATATAGGTAGGGTGCTTGTTTTTTATTTTGGTTTTCCCCATTATTGACTTCTATATGGGGAAAGCGGATCAACCCACAAAAATTTTGACCCACGACTGGATCGTTTATGCGTGAGGATTTTGACATAGAGATGATTATTTGTGAATTAAAATTCTATTTTGGTTTTTTTGGCTAAATACTTTTAACGAGAGAGGATCAATTCCATAACTAACAATGTTATAGGTTCATTCCTCAATCTGTTAAATGTGTTTTTCTTCACACCTTTGACCCATGTTTTCTTCATGGTATTTGTAGGATTATGCATAATGTGTTGTTTTATATCCATATCACAATGCAATGATCCCATATAAGATACCATGCCTCATGGTGAACTAACAGACATGAGACAACAATGATGATAAATGGATTGAAGTGACGCTAGAGATACCAACATTCAGGATAAGTGTTCTGTCAAGTGGACCACATGGCGTGGAGCGGACGTGGCAAGCCGCCACGTTTGGGGAGGATCTAACCATCCCTCTTTAGTGGGTCTGGCTGGATCTTCTGGGACACTAGTGGGAGGGTCCTAACCATGGTTTGATGGACCTTGGTCAGGCTAGACCCGGTTGGGGTTGGTGGATGCTGGGCAGGGTTGGGTTAGTCGGTCCAAGTCCCAATAGCCCCCTTTTCACTAAAACTCATGTAATATACAATTGAAGTATATGTATGAAGAGGCCTCTGTAGTGTAGGGACCCTGGGGGGGGAGCTAATCATTTTTAGACAATCTATGTGAGTTTTTTTATAAGTTGAGAGACAAACTAATGGTTTGAGTAGTGTTTCCTCCCATTTCATGTAGTGCATGAGTCTTCTATATAAATATTAGTTATCCCTTATCATATAAGGGTGGGGATCCTTCACGAGTAGAAATCCCCCATTAGAACCAAGGCACGAGTACTCGCTTATGAATTTTTACTCCCTGGTCACTAATTAGTGGCATTGAGTGGGTCCTAGATTAATGTTGGATCCCCTCAATATTAGGATAGATCTATGAGGAGAGGGCCCCTCCATATGAAGTGAACATTACCTAGATAAGATATAGTGCTCCCTCAATATACTAAGGTGAAGAAATCTCTCTAAAGAAGTGATTGAGGTATTTCCAGTTAGTTTAGAGTAGTTCTCCGACACATATAAATAGAGGCAAGGGGTTGGCCACTTCACTGGGGTTTCCTTAGTCCTGCGTTGGGAACAAGACAATGATGACTAAACCTTTGATGTTGGAAACTAGAGCAATACCTTGTAGGATGTTCCTAATGGAGCATGTCCTCTCGGACATTCTATTACGAATGGTAGAGTTGTTCCTAATGGATTCTATCTCACAGACGAGTTCCATCAAATACTGTCGAGCTCATGGAGTTTTTCCTCCTAGTATTATGTGTAATGACTTGGGCCTTAAATGTAAATCATAATGGTAGTTATGAGGTTTGGAGTGCATGATTCTTAGTTTCAAAATCGAGTGTCTATTGACATTCTAGGTATACATATTGAGAATATACCTGTGTAAAGATGACTGTTTTTTTTTCATTGTGGTTTTTCCTTTGTGTTTTACTTTTTTAGTTTTATGGCATCCTACTGAGTATTGTTTTACCCACCCTAGCATAGGAATTTCCCATATATGTCATTTATTATACGTATGACTAATTCTTTGATGGAGTCCATGGAGGATGAAGACTATATCGTGCACTGGGAGATCAAATAGATGAGGCATACTCCTAGAACTTTACATAGATACCCTTCAACAATATTTCAGGTAGTTTTTTTTACGATAAGTTAAAAGGACATATGTTTTTACTTGTGTTCTATATTTATTTTGTTGGGACTCTATACTGGCCACATTTTCCACCCTGTACAATACTTTTTTTCACTCTTGTTGTGTTTTACAATGTTGTATGGAGACATAGTTTCATTAATTTTTTACCTTTCCGAATTTTTGGGCTGAGATATGTGTTCATGTATACATGTACACAAGAAATGCCCCCCATGTTAGGGATATGACAACTAGGTTCTAGTCACAATACCCTTTCCTATTAGATGTGGGTTTTGGGAGTCATAGCATGTGCCCCTATGGGATGGGTTGTGATACATTGGACCACTCCAATGTTGTTACATAGTTGATGAAGATATTTATATAAAAAGATATCATTATGACCAATGGGTTTATGATTTACTATTTTATCTCTTCAAAATCCCTTGGTCAATATTGATCTAATTGATTTGATAATCACATCATCATTGTCATTATGAATGGTAATAATTTTCCATCAATGCTATATAAAAAATACTAGTGTAAGGTTAGATGTAGGTAGATTACATTAATATATATTACTAATAATGGATGAATAATATATGTTTTTTCATTTTTCTTTTAATTAGTTTATTAAAAGTTTAATTGAAATAACAAAAATAAATTAATTTTCCCAATGATTCCCCAAAATCCCATTTCAGGGGTTTTATCAGTTTTCTCTATTGAAATGTCTATATGAAGAATGTTTCTAGATCAATATGATGATATATAAATTATTTAGACATTACCACCAATTCATTAATTTAAAACACCATAAATTTATCCATGATGAATTTAAAATATTATAAATGGAACATTGATATATAGATTCAGTTTTCATCAATTTGAATGGTTCAACACATTTCCAACATACCCCTATAGCTGACCTGATGTTGATGGAATTTTCATCTATGAGGGAAATTTAAATCTGATAATTTCTGTAATATACATCAATGATGGAGAGGACTAGAATACATCCATTTTTTACATTAGTATCACCATTTTTGGAACTGGGAATGAAACTATTGGACTATATGATTGAGGTCCCTAAATATGATGAATGATCAAATTTATTCTATTAAATTTCTTAATAGGGATGATGATCTTAAGGCACATTTGGTTTCTAACATCCAAAATGTGTTTTTGTTTGATAATATTTTTGACACTGGACACTACATTATCATTATTTTTATGATCAATAATATATTCCACATAAATATAAATATAGTGGTTTTCCCACAATCAAAAATCTTAAGTATCCATCTAGGGAACCATTCTAAAAATTTCAAATTTTTCATTGAAAATTCATATAATTTTTTTCTATAAAAGAAAATGTAATAGTACTATTCCTTATGTACATGCTGTTATTGATTTAACTACATTGCATACCTTCTTTCATGTTGTACTAAATTTTTCAATGTTAATAAATGGTTGTACATGATAATTCCATGACTAATGGATGACCATTATATATGTATTCCACTTTCCCATTCCATTAAAAATTGCGATAGAAGATATATTAATGTCTAATGCGGTGGAATAATGTATATGTGGATTATTATTCAAATTAAAATAAAAAATATATTTTTAATATCTATATTAGTCTGGTATATTTGATATAATGATAGTGGGAGATATTTTATAAATAATGAACGATCCTACACTTACCAAGTTCATGTCCAACTAATATAATATCACTCTCTACATCATCTAAATATTTTTCATGCTAATACTATGGGATATATGTTCATGGTGTGACACCCCGACCCTAGTTACCCAGAGTCAGTGCATTATTAAATTACGTTTGATTGATCACAAAAGATCAAGTCTCGAAAGACAGATTAGTTTAGTAGATTTGTAAGTACTAGATATATTCATAAGATTTACATTACATCATAAAATGGAAAACTACCACAACATTGTTTCCATATACAACACTGAGATCCCATAGACTATCCCAAAAGGGCAGTCATAAAATAATACTTCAAATCCTGGGAAAAATAAAGCATAGAAAGGGGTGAGCTCATTTTCTCAGTAATGATAACAATAAAGCGGAACTTTCATAAATAATCATAAACATTTAAGGCAATGTGTAAGACTAAAAAAATGCCTTTTAAACATGAACTTCAGCATAATATGGCAATGATAAAATAAAATAATTCCATTTACTTATTCACAAGAATATTATACTAGTCTAATAATCACATCCAATATCAATAGCCACTTTCAAAATGAATGAATTCATAATGTGAGACTTTCATAACCACATAGTCACGGACTTGTGCCAAGACTACAAATAAGATTTTGTCAAGGCCTTGTGCCAAGTCACTAGATTGTTTCATGAGACCTACCAATGAATCGAGGAGCTACAGTGGGCTCCACTGTCACTTAATATGTCTAATGCATTCCTCATATGAAAAGGTTTAAACATAACATAAACATTATAATTAAAACTATCATACAAAATTTCAATAAATTATACATAAACCTTGACTGGTGTAAAAATATCACAACCATAGTCAAACATACCACAAAACATTCAATATAATATGTATGTTTTGTATCATAATAAATCATCTTTAAACAAACTTAAATTTCATCAATGGATGTTGACATAGATGAAATAAAAACCTTCTAAGAAAAATATCTCTTTCCATTTTGAAATCATATAAAAGTCACGTAATTATAAAAGCAATCATTTATATTTGAAAATATTCTTATAATCTTATAAGGGAAGCTTTGACATTATTATAACGAGGTAATATATTTGCACCCGCCGTTTATGTTATTAAAAATCTTACCTTAATTTTGTCGAAAAGGTCATAAAGTACCTCGTTTGGAAAATGATGGAACGATTCCTTTTTATCCATTTTATAAAAACTAAAAAAATTTTATAAATGACTTTAAACCATAGTATTGGTAATTGTAAAAAAAATTGAATAAATTTTTAAGAAACATGTATGTGGATGATAAATAGATACCAGTAGGTAGTTACATATAAACAACCTCAGATAATGAAGAGATTGTGAAATTAAAGCTTACCATGTACTTTTCCATGGTCGAGTGTAGGTTAGCCACATGTATAATGGTGAAATAATTGTTATTAAATTATACAAGAATCATATACATTAATATGATATCATATTTGATCTTTTAAAATTCATGTGTTAATAATATCATAGTATTATCGTTGTTTCAGGTTTCAAATGAATCCTTTTCCTTTATATTCATTGTTATGTGAGTCATATTTATTATGGATGGGATGTATCCTATTCATATCTAGAATGATATCAAGTCCTTAAACATTATGTTTAATCATCTACTGAAAATTAGTTTTGAATGGATATGATGGGGAATTAATCTCATCGCGTTCATGGGGACAATAATCTGTACTTATGCACGAGCGACAATATCATTCATTTGATATTAAAACAATATATAATGGGATGATATATCATATATATAGAATAATTATCATTTTATATTTATTATTTACATTAATTACAAATCATTATTATACCCATCCAAATAATAATGCATTGAATAACAATTACACCACGACGTGGAGACGATAATCGTACATACACACGTATGGTGACATGTCATTCAAAGGATGGATACTAAAATGAATTTAGTTTTACCATATTTATAATAATATCACAGTATATATAATATACTGGAGTTATTACCTTATAATGGAAACAACAAAGAAAAAGGAAGTGGAAGAATAAAGGAACTGGAAAGAGGTGGTGAGACATTTACCATTTTTCGGGTTCTTCATTTTGATTTGATCAAAAGGGCTCCTTAGGATGGATTTATAACTAACGGAAGGCATCTATGATGAAGGGAGGATAGTTGAGAGGGTATTTGGGTAGGGGTTGGCTGATCCAAATGGCTTTGAAGGTGTAAATTAGAGATAAGGGGAGTTCCCTTTTACAAGAGGGGTGAGAGGAACCTTAGAAAAAGCTAGAAATATTATTTTATATTAAAATATTTTTCATTTTCTAATTTCTCCGAAATGAATTATATAAATTATATGGTGATAATGGGTCTAAAACCACTCATCAAATAGGTTTCATTTAGGTTTGGGTCACTATATTAACTTTGTCTTTTAGATTTAACTCTTAGTTAAATAGTTTGACATTTACCATGTCTCTTTTGTATTTTTACATTATATAGTTAATAAACATACTATATACTCCCAAGAGAACCCCAAATGACTAATTAATGATACACCTATTATTATATAAGTCTTTTTTCTGAAATTTATATTTTTAGGAATAGAATACCAATTAATAATATAATATTTGTTTTAAAAAACTCTTTTATATCAATTTGGACACTATTTGGTATTTTGTTTTTTCTAAATTCATAACAGAATTACTAATTCGAATAAATTTAATCTCACAAACCCTTATATGTAATTTTAACCTATTAAATTTGTTAAATTCATAAAAAGTCTCAAATTACATTTAGTTGGATATTTATAATATCAATTATTTTAATATTTCATTAATTAAGTAATTACTTCATCATCATTGTGTCATAAATAACTTAATTTATTTAATGTTTAAAAAATATAAATAGAATATGATAATGTAGGAAATATTTTTAGATTTCAAATGAATATTTATAATGTAATATATCTTATGTTTCACCCAATATTAAAATTTTTTTAGTTATTAAACATTGATTTTAACTCTTTTAACACTTCTTTGAATTAAATAATAATAAATGTCCTAATCTAATCTAAGTAGAGCAAAGAGGATCATATATTTGTAATTAGGTTTTTTTGGTCAAATAATACTTATACAATAGAATTAGGACATGTGTTAGGGTAATAATAATATCATTTTTACCCTTAATTACCCAATTTACTTTTAACCGTGGTAAATAATAGTAAACCATTACTATTCAACAAAAATTATTTTCATCTTATTGAACCACAATTTACATACTGATATCAACTGTGTCTCTCGAAGATTTGAAATTCCACTCACTGATGCGGTAAAATTAGGTTTTATGTAAATTTTCATATTCTCCTAGGAGGTGGGTAAAAGACGGTGAAATGTTTAATAAAATTTTAAAATATCTAAAATTATTATAAACAGACTCCAATGAATTACATTGAATATATATATTTATTATGTATCTATTTTTACCTATAATAAATTTAAATAAAATAGATAATTATTTAAGTAAAAAATCCATTGTAAACTATAACTAAGTGTTATTCACTATTCATAACAATTGAATGTTTTTAGGAAAATATGAAAAACTCACCCTATGTTAATTTTGATATTCTGAATCTAAAAATGAATTCCTTTTTTAATGATAATATTGATAAAATTTCAAAAAGTGGGTATTACTATTCATAATGGATAGTTTGGTTGGTTGTGGTGTGTTAGAACTCGAAGTAGCATACATCACATGCTATTCTATTAATCAAAGAGAAGTGTACCGTGGAAGATTGGGGTGTTACATTCTCTCATCCTTCAAATAATTTAGTCCTTGAAATTTCTAGAGTATTACTGCATAAAAATACTCTGGTGGTTCTTTATCATAAGGTCCTTGTGTTCCCACGTTTCCTCTTCCATCTTATAGTTTCTCCATAGATCTTTTAAAAGATGAGTCATTCGGTTTCTCATCACTTGTTCTCTTGTATCATGAATATTGATAGGCTCTTCACAATAAGATAGATCAGGTTCCTGTTTTAATTCCTCATATGTGAGTACATGCGTTGGGTCAGGCATGTATGTTCTCTACAATGATATGTGGAACACATTGTGATCTTTGGAGAAAAATGGTGGCATTGCCAAACGGTTAGCTACATCCCCAATTTGTTCTAGAATATCCAAAGGTACGATGTACATGGGACTCAATATACCCTTCTTAATGAAATGTATAACATCCTTCCATGAAGATACCTTTAAGATGACATGATCTCCTACCTAAAATTCCAAATCCTTCCGTCGGTTATCAGTATATCACTTATGAATACTTTGAGATGCGTTGATGTGGTTTTGGATTACCTTCACCTTTCCATAGTATCCTACACAAGTTCTGGGCCTATGAGTTTTCATTCACAAACATTATCCCAATAGGTTGGTGTGAGACATCTCTTTCTATATAATGATTTATATGGTGTCATCTGAATACTTGAATAGAAGCTATTGTTATAGGAAAGTTCTACTGGTGGTAAATATTGATCCCACATACCTTGAAAGTCAAGTGAGCATGAACTCAACATGTTTTCTAGGGTTTGAATAGTCCGTTTTGATTGTCCATCAGTTTGGGTGTGGTAGGTTGTGCTCAAATGATGTTCAGTATCCAAGACTTTCGAATGACTTTTCCAGAATCATGATGTAAAACGGGGATCGCGATCAGAAACAATCAATAGGGGTAGTTCATGAAGTCATACAACTTCATTAATATATAGTATTGCTAAACGTTCAAGTGGTAAATCTTCTCTTATAGATAGAAAATGTGTTGACTTGGTAAGACAATAAACAATGACCCATATTTCATCATTCTTTCAAGGAGTCTTTGGTAGTCCCCTGGCAAAGACCATCATTATATTATCCCATTTCAACTCAGGTATTGGAAGAGGTACCATGACTCCTCCATGATGTTGCCTTCAAGATTTAACTTGTTGACAAACCATAAATCATGACAGAAAAACATAAATCACCCTCTTCATGTTTTCCCACAAAAAATGTTCCTTCAAATCTCTATACGTTTTGGTGCTCCCAGGGTGTATAGAGAAATTGGAGCTTTGAGAATCATCTAACAATTCCCTTTTTAGATCAGTTATATCTTAAACAAAGAGTCACTTCCCAAATTTCAAAATTCCATCTTCATACACAAAGTCACTCAATCTTATATCATTCATAGAAGTACTGTAGCGGGTACTGTAGCAGCGGCGGTACTATTGAACGGTGGGTACTATAGTGACAGTAGGGCACTATAGCGGCGGAGGTATTGTGCGGGTACTGTAGCAGCCGGGTTACTATTAACAAAATAGGAATTTGGGAAAAACTTTGGGCCTACGGGCTACGTATTGGGATACTAGCCCACCGGGCTATCAGGCTATGTAATGGGTCCCCCTCTACCCAATTAAAAGAGGTCTTTTCTTTGCATTATTAATAAAAATGAGGCTTCGGCCCCAACCTTTAAAAAAACCTTCCATGGTGATTTCTATATCCATCTTTACTAGATCCATGGATATAGGATCCTTTTCAACTATCCTCTTGTTCAAAACTCTGTGATATTTTCCACTCAACGCATCGGCCGCCTTATTTTCCTTTCTTGGGTTTTAATGTATAGTGAAATCATAATCCTTGAGTAGTTCAATCCATTGCCTTTTCCTCATGTTGAGTTATTTTTGTGATAATATATAATTCAAGCTTTGTGATCGGTATATATCTCACATTTTCACCATAGAGATAGTGTCTCCAAATCGTCAAGGCAAAGATTAAAGCTTCTAACACAATATAATGAGTAGGATAGTTTTTCTCATGAATTTTTAGCTGTCGTGATGCACAGGCAATAGCCCTATCATTCTGTATAAGGCCACTGCCAATTCCTTTCTTTGAAGCATCAATATAAATACATAACCCATCACTCCCCAATGGTAGAGTCAATATAGGAGAATTGAATAATATTCCCTTCAGTTCATCCAAAAAGTCTTTACACTCATTTTTCCAAACATATTTAACCCCTTTTCGTGTGAGTTGTGTTAATGGGATATCCATCCGGGTAAAATTCTGGACAAAACTCGATAATAACCTGCAAAACCAATAAAACTGCATACCTCGGTTATACTCATTGTTGCTATCCATTCTTGGATTGACTTGGTCGTAGATGGATCGACAGAGATTCCATCCTTAGAGACTATATGGCCAAGAAAAGAAATCTCTCGAAGCTGGAGTTCACACTCGCTAAACTTCCCATATAATTCATGTCTTCTAAGAGTATTCAGGATAATGTGCAAGTTATTTTCATGATCTTCATAGCTTTTAGAGTATACCAAGTTATCATAATAAAATACCACTAAAATTTCATTGAGATATTCCTTGAAAACTCTTTTCATTAGGTCCATGAAGACAGAGGGAGCATTAATCAATCCAAAAGGCATTACTGTAAACTCATAATACATGTACCTGTTTTGAAATGCAGTTTTCAGAATGTATTCCTTCTTCACACACAACTGATGATATCCAGATCAAAGGTTAATCTTTGAAAAGTATTGTGCTCTATGAATTTTTTTGAATAAATAATCAATGCGAGGTAGGGTATACTTTTTCTTTATTTTTATAGCATTGATATCCCTGTAGTCAATGCACAACCTCATAGATCCATATTTCTTCTTAACAAAAATGGCAAGGGATCCTCATGGAGAAACAATAGGGAGAATAAATCCCTTATTACTCAATTCCTCTTGTTGTTTCATTAGTTCCACTATTTCCACAGTGGCCATTCTATAATGGGTCCTCGATATGGGCCCTGAACCAGGAATTAAATCAACATAAAACTCAATTTCTCGTTTTGGAGGATGTCTAGGTAAATCTTCTGGAAACACATCACCATATTCATTCAAAAAAGTTACATACTCTATTTGAACATTCTTATCCTCACCCACAGTTATTTCATTCTCTTCCTCCATAATAATGTAATTTAGTTGAGCTACTCGGGGTGGATCTAGATAAGAATTTGGGGGTGACGTTTCTACTCTAATGATAAGGTACTCTTTATCATCATCATCAAAATTTTAACCTCCTTCTCCTTACTATAAATATTCGCATCATGGTCCGAAATCCAATCCATACAGATGATTATATCAAATTCAATCATGGGTATGATGATGAGATCAACAGATAAAGAACAATTATATACTATAATGGGGACTGATTCACAAAACGATGTAGAAATGATTCTTCTATTAAGAGTTTTGACTGAAAACTCCCTTGTTAAATCATATTGGAAATATCTAATTTTCATAGTAAACTGGGAAGATATGGAACAATGATATAATCCAAAATCAATTAAATCATTTTCTAAACTGGAGGAAACCATTAAATTAACTACCACCACGTCTTTTGAAGATTAAACCTCAGTAGTAGTGATAGCATAAGCTTGGCATTGATCCATTGGCCTTTATTGAGGTAAGTTCCTCTGACACATAATACATTCAATCACATAATTCCACATTATCTAGAATTTTAGCATTCAACATCTACTGCCTCTTTCTTCCCCTTGAAGTCACAAGCATAGTGGCCTTTTTCACCACACATGTAACAGACTCCCATTCCCTTCAGGAAAGTACCTGGATGTTTATTCCCACATATACTACAGGATGGATATTTCATTTTTTCCTTACTCCCCTTATTTATATTTCTAGAGTGTTTAGTAGATATCTTCCTCTCTTTCATTTCTTTAAAGTCATAAGACATAGAGAATTCTTTTTTATCATGATAGCACAAGAGACAATATCTTCATAAGACAAGAAGTATTGCGTGACTAATGGTTGATGAAGAAGTTATTTTAACCCATCAATGAAATAATCAACCTTACTTATTGGGTTAAATATAAAATCTGCAGCATGCCTCGCTAACCTTGTAATGTTATCTTCATAAATTGCGACATTATCATCCTCCTTTGCTTCAGACTCGGAAATTTCCTTTCCATATCTACTCGATGGTCATGAGGAAATTATTTTTCTATGAAAATTTCTTTAAACTCCCTCTAATCCATATTAGATAATTTATCATCTTCCTTTGTGTTTTTAATCAATGACCACCATTGATCAGCATCTCCAGTGAGGCAGAAAACTGCCATGAAAACTTTTTACCTTTCCTTACTCCCAAAGTTGTGGATTATTTTCTCTATGGAATTTATCAATTGCAATGCTACTCCTGGATTTTTACCCCCATTTAATGTTGGTGGTTTTTTCCTCATGAAGATATCTAACATTTATTCTCCATGATATGGATCAGGGTGCTCCATACAGGTAAGGTTATTATTGATAACTATAGTGAGTTCTCCCAGTATGGTGATTAGATGATAATCACCAGTTGCATCACCATTTCCACTATAAATATCTTGAGTAGGATGGAAATCCCTACATGGAGTGTGTTCATTGATACAGTTTACATTCCATACACTATGCGCCATTTCTAAACAATGGAATAAACTAGATTAGTTTATGAATCAAAATACATAATTCCAAACTTGTAAAACACTTAACAAAAATTGACCAGTTTATGGATATAATCGTTAATCATAAAAAATGTTTTCTTTGAGGATGTATATACTCATAAACCCTTCATATTTGTTTGTGATGAAAATTAGAATTATCCAAATCATATCCCTCCGAAATGTCGTAACCAATAGTGTAGAAAGGCCCATTATCATGCACCAGTTTCCGTTAGAGTCTAGCTCAAAGTGGTGTTTTTAGGATTTACCCCAAGGTACATCTGTTCTAGAGACACCTCTACCTACTCGTATCCAGACATGGATGTATTTTCTTGAAAACTCACAAAATCTCTACATTACCAAAATTTTGGGAAGTTCTTATATAATAATCCTCAAATTCCATCTTTGGGATATGGGCTCTAATCAGAGTTTATCTAAATCTAGTTTTCAAGGTTTGTACTAAACATTCTATGATACCAACTATAATTCCCAGACACTAGTTACCCAGAGTTGGTGCATTATTACATATAACATTTTCTAGATAAAAAAAGATCATGTCTCGAAAGGCCGATTAATTTAGTTGCCTTGGATGTCTTAGATACATTCATAAGGTTTACATTACATCATAAAATGGAAAACAACAACTAATTTTTTTCCACCGAAAACACTGAGATCTCATAGACTATCCCTACAGGTAAGTCATAATATACATCTCCACATCTTGGAAAAAATAAAACATAGAAAGGGGTGAGCCCAGATTATCATTAAGGATAGAAATAAAGTGGAACATTCATAAATAATCATAAACATTTAAGGCAATGTGTAAGACTAAAACAAAAGACATTTAAACTTGAACATCAGCATAAAATTTAAAAGGTAAAATCAAATAATTCCATTTACTTATTCACATGAATATTCTATTAGTCGAATAATCAAACGCAATATCAATAGCCACTTTCATAATGATGGAATGCATAATGCCATACTTTCATAACCACATAGTCAAGGCCTTGTGCCAAGACTAAAAATAATATTTTTTCAAGACCTTATGCTAAGACACTATATTGTCTCATGAGACCTAATGATGCATCGACGAGCTATAGCGGGCTCCAAACGTCACATACTAAGTCCAATGCATTACTCATATGAAAAGCTTTAAATATAACATAAACATTCATATTAAAAAAAGAATAATAAATGTCAATAAATTATATATAAAACATGAATGGTGTAAAAATAATGCATCCACAGACAAACAAATCACAAAACCTTCAATACAATATGGATGTTTTGTATCATAATAAACAAAAATTAAACAATCTTAAAATCAATCAAAGGATGTTGACATAGATGAAATCAAAACCTTTTTAGAGAAATATCTCTTTCTCTTTTGAAATCATTTTAATGTCATGTAATTATAAAATAAAACATTTATGTTTGAAAATATTCTTATAATATTGTAAGGGAAGCTTTGATGTTGTTATAAAGGCATAATATATCCTCACCCATTGTATAAGTTAAAAAACATTCTTACCATAATTTTGTTGAAAAGGTCATAATGTACCTTGTTTAGAAAATGATGGAATGAATACCTTATAAACCATTTTATAAAAATTAAAACAATGGTATAGATGACATTAAAACATAGTCAAGTAAATAGTAAAATTGATTTTGGAATACATTTTTAAGAAATATGGTTATGGATGATAAAGAGATCTGAATAGATAATTACATTTAATCAACTTTGGATAATGAAGAGATTGTAAAATTAACCCATAACTTGTACATTTCCTTGGTCAATGGTATTTTAACCTCCTGTATAATGGTGAAATAATTGTTATAAAATTATAAAATAATCATATAGATTAATATGATATCATATATGATCTTTTAACATTGCGTTGTCAATAATAACTTAGTAGTATCGTTGTTTCGTGTGTCAATGAATTCTCTTTCCCTTATATTCTTTGTTATTTGAGTCATATTTGTTATGGATGGGATGTAACTTATTCATATCTATAATTATATCAAGTCGTTATACATTATTTTTAATCATATAAGTAGAATATTTCTTGAATGGGTACGATGGAGAATGAATCACATCTCGTTCGAGAAGACGGTAATTCGTACATATGCTCAAGAAAAAATATCATTCTTTTGATATTAAAATAATATATAATTGGTTGTTATATCATATATAAAGTATCATTATCATGTTATATTTATTATTTTCATAAATTACACATCATTATTAGATCCATCCAATAATAATGTATTGGATCACAATTACACCACGACGTGGAGACGGTAAGCCATACGTACGCACCTATGGTGACATGTCATTCAAAGGATTGATAGGATAAAGAATTTAGTTGCAGAATATTTATAATAACATCAAAAAAATTTATAGAATATACTATAGTTATTAGTTTATAATGGAAACAACAAAGAAAAAGGAATTTGAAGAAGAAAGGAAATTGAAAGAGGCAGTGACATATTTACCTCTTCTTCAAGTAATTCCATTTGATTTGATCAAAAGAGCTCCATATGTTGGCTTTATGACTAAAGTAAGGCCTATAGGATTAAGGTAGGACAATTGATTGGGATTTTAGGGATGTTTTTGGCCGATCCAAATGACTTTTATGGTGTGAATTAGAGATCGGGGGGGGGGGGGGTTCCTTTTATAAGAGGGGTGAGGGGTACATTAGGAAAATCTAGAAATATTATTTTATAGTTAAATCATTTATGGTTTATAATTACTCAAAAATGAATTATTTAAAGTATATGGGGGGATGGGTCTAAAAACACTCAACCAATAAGTTTTAGACAGGTTTGTGTCACTATATTAACATTATCTTTTAGATTTAACTCTTAGTTAAATAGTTTGAGAATTACAATGTCCCTTTGTATTTTTATATTATATGGTTAATAAACATACTATATACTTCATGAAAACCCCACGTGGTAATTTAATGATAAATATATCATTATATAAGTCATTTTTCCTATCCTTATATTTTTAAGAATAGAATATCAATTAATTATATAGTATTTAAAAAAACACTTTTATGTAAATTTTGAAACTATTTGGTATTTTGTTTTTGCTAAATTCATAACAGTGTTATTACTTCAAATAAAATTCATCTAACCAGCCCTAATATGTAATATTAACCTATATAATTAGTTGAATTCATAAAGATTATCAAATTACATTTATTTGGATATTTATAATATCAATTTTTTTAAAATTTCATTAATTAGGTTATTACTACATCATCATTGTGTCATAAATAAAATAAATTATATAAATTATATAAAATATAAATAAATTACCATTATGTAGGAAATATTTTTACCTTTTTAATGAATATTTATAGTTGAATTTATCTTTTGTGTATCCCAATATTAAATTTTTTTAGTTATTATACTTTTATTTTAACTCTTTTTATTCTTCTTTGAATTAAATAATAATAAATGTCCTAATCTAATACATGTGGACCAAAGAGGATCATATTTTATTCCTAAGGATGTTTTTGGTCGAATTATAATTATCCAATAGAATTAAGACATGTGTTAGGGTAATAATAATATCATTTTTACCCCTAATTACCCTATTTACTATTAACATCGGTAAATAAAAGTAAAAAGTTACTATTCATGAAAAAATATTTTAATCTTATTGAATAAAATATTACTTACTAATATCAACCGTGTCTCTCAGATTTTTGAAAATCCACTCACAGAAGCAGTAAAATTATATTTTATGTGAATTTTCAAATTCTCTTAAGAGGTGGTTAAATGACGGTGAAATGTTCAATAATTTTTTATAAATCTAAAATTATTATAAACTGATTCAAATGGATTACATTGAACATATATAGTTACTATGTATCTATTTTTACCTAAAATAAATTTAAATAATATAAATATTATTTAAATAAAAAATCTGTTTTAAACTATGACTTAGTGTTTTTCACTATTCATCAAAAATGGAATCTTTTCAGAAAAGTACAAAAAATTTACCCTAAGCTAATTTCAATATTCGGAATCCAAAAATAAAGTCCATTTTGAACGATAAAATTTTAAAAATTTCAAAAAGTGTGTATTACTATTCATAACGGCTAGATTGATTGATTGTGGTGTGTTAGAACTCGATGATGCATACAACACACGCCATTGTATTATTCAAAGAGAAGAGTACCATGGAAGATTGAGGTGTTACATCACTCTTGTTCACTTTTATTTACAAAAAAAATTATATTAAAACACTAAAATGGAGTGGTCTTATATCTCACCACATATGTTCCTAGTATGATACCATATGAGACAACTACTTTAATGGATTTCCCCAAAACACCCATCTTCTAGTGGGTGTTTTCTACTTCACCCACCATGGTGCCTTCTCATATAAAGAGTACCCCCATCACCCAATGCACATACCAATTTCATTCACTGACTTCTGGTAAAAATATAATGTCTCAGTATCCACTATTCTATATACCATCATCGTGCTCCAATACACCAACCAAAATTCCTAACGCAAACACCTCTATTATCTATATATTGACTGAAAAATGTGATTCTCTATAAAACCAAACTATACCTCTGGAACACACTCATCATTCCAAAACATCCACTAAATGCATTATTCAACTTACCACTTAAGTATCTATTTTCTAACAATGTCGATATATCCATGATCAACAAATCTGGAACCCCCTACTTCACTATTGGTGCATAAAAAATTCACATGTCCATGATGGATTCACATATAATGACATTTCAATGTCACCCAAACAAACATACTCGTATCCATTATCTACATTCAATGAGGTTTGAACACCAAAACTCCATTTCCATGAACCGTTTTAAATCCCTATAATTCCCAAAAAAGAATCTAACCTAAAAATCATGGCATTTTGTTATAAGAACCCTTTCCTAGAAGAAAATTCTTGGCACGGTCAACCACTGCATCCAAATCCTAGATAGTTTTCCCCATGGAACCCAATCATGCACCTAAAAAAAATTCTCATCGGATTCCCAATACCAACAGATTCACTCTATAGTTATCCCTACATGTATATGACTTTTGTACTACTTACCACGTTATGAGATCCATTTCTACTTCTTCAATAATGAAATTAAAACCACTATGGATCAATGTTTGATCAAAATATGAACCCCATATATTTTACATGGTCTTCTATATTCTAGTATAAATAAGAACATCATAAATTTCTACACATTCCTAGATTTTATGAAAAGAATTCATCAAAATATGGTCCATCCTAAGGACCTCACCTTCCATTGGTTGATGATGAACTTCGCAACATATAACTCAAAATAAACCTCTCTATGATTCTAACCTCTTAGAGCCCCCATATCAACCAAATCACATTCATAAATCTTGGTTTATAGCAATACACCCTCTCATCCTAACCGAGATGATGTGAAGATATTAGGCATTGTTTTCACTAGACAAGAGAACTATATGAATTACTCAATGAAAACCGCCAAAAATTATCTATTACTAATTTCACCTCCCACTATAGGGACAACTTGACCAGTTGAATGTATCGGGATTCCTTTCCCACCAATATCTCATCAACCCTCATTCACTACAACATGAATGATATTTCCTCTAAATTTTACCACCACTTCAAGACCCTCTTCCAAAAGGCCAGAACAATACATTTCCATTGATAATACATGTGTTACCATAAATTTATTTCTTCTTGAATGACATAATAAATTCTTAAAATAATTAAATGATTCCTAAAACTAATACAAATTTGACCAGCCTCTTATATAATTATTACATAACACTTGTTTCATAGAAAAACACTGGCACTTATCCCCAACCCCTCTGTTTACATTTCCCAAATCTCATTGTGCATTCCTAGAATGTTCCTAACACCTAGTACTCAATATAACCCTTGAGGTCATGCACATGCATTTGAATACCCATTGATCTCTTCTCCATGTCCCACAAAACATAAAACTCTCGAATGTGGAAAAAATGCCCACTCATACCTCTAAACATCCCTCCTAGTTAGTAAGTCCAATCAGTCTTGGGGATTTCTCCGGGCTCACTTTCAATGACCAAACTGATAACACAACCATCCCAAACACAAGACTACACCTCACCTCAGGGTTATCCTCCTTAAAAAAAGTATCCATCCTAGTTTGGTCACCCTTGTATTACCTGACCCAAAAAAGCATGTATTTTTGTATCAGAAACTATCGAAACCATTTTGTTAGGAATCATAATGATCTTCCCTTGAGGGATACCATTACATCCAACAATAATACCTTATGTGCATCCATGAAAGAAAGACCAAGGAAAAAAATAATGTTTTAAAAAAAACTCATTTGAACCCATCATTCAAATATTACACCTAAAAAAAATTCCTTGTACCTCCCATTCCAAGTAATTCACAATATTGGGCCAACCCCCCCTCAAGGATACCATTGATTTCCAAGGACTGTAAATTCATAAGATAAACTACAATAACATCTCTAAAACCATTAATATTATCACTTATCCCTCTAGGATGAACCATATTCCCATCGTTTAGTTTCTTCTTCGTGGGGAGAGATGTCCTATGTTTCATGGCAATGGTGACGACCCCTCCTCCTCAGGGGGAGGGGTAGGATCTCTCGCAAGGGGGTTTTCCTCCAGTGTGATGCCCTTTATTCCCAAGCATAGAGGTTTCTCCTAAGGTCTCAGGAATCGTCAATGGACATACGGTGGTCCCAGTTTCTTCTCAGGAATTTTACGAAGCTTCATCGTTTCATTCCACTACTCTGATTGCAAGGTTCATTCGTCGATGACCTTCGATGGAATTTTTGACAGGTAGATTAACATGGCATGGGGGTTAGGTCATCATGCGGTTGTTGGTCTTATTGGTCCATGATAATTTCTAATTTTCCATGCCTACGAGGGAGACTTGTCTGTGGCATGGTATCGTGCAATTAGATCCTTTTGAGGGTTTCAGTTCCACCTACATCGCTGGATGTCTGACGTTCACATGAATCACAACTCCTCTTCTTCAGCAATCTAGATACAACTTTCAGGCTTTCCACTGCCATTCCAAAATCCATCTCTCCCACCTTCAATAGGTAATTCAATTGGCTGATTCCTTTAACCTGATCGGCGAACATATTCCATGTTGTGCCTTATTGTGGCATGTATTTGCGTCGAAATGGATCTCTCCCAGCTTCCTCCCTATAGGGTTAGGATCATGGTTGAAGGACAATATAGGTATGCTCAAAATATTCTATACGAATTGTGGTGGCCGTTATGTTACTTCTGCAATAGACAGGGTCACTATTTCAAGGAGTGTCGTAAGAGGTCAATGGCGATGGCTTCAGTGGAAATTTCAGCGGCAGATGAAGGAGTCTCAGTCCATGTTGAGGGCGAGGGTGCTTGCCCCGTCGAAGGCTCTAGCTCTGTTATGTGCAAACAGGGGTCCAAGTAGGTATCGTTTTCTCCTCCTATCCAGGATGAGGAGCCCGGTGTCGTGCAGGAGCAGGAGTCTCATGTTCAACCGAGGGTGAAGATGCCCAGACTTTCTACCCCCTCTGTAGAGGCCCCTTCTACTTCTGGAGGGGGAATCCTTTAGGATCAGTCTTGGGAACTGCTTGTAAGGGACTTGAGGCTGAGGTGCTGGTGGCCTTATCTAGTGTTTGGGCCAAGGATTGGGAGGACCAGTACCCTCAGTCTCAATTCAGGGTTCAAGTTTCTGAGCAGTCTATGCCTTTAGAGAATCTGGGGCAGGCTACGAAGGTTGTCCTATCCTATGCTGAGATGGTCAAGACTGGTGGAATGTCTTCCCTCCCTCCTAACCTCTTTGCAGTAATGGATGTTGAAGAGAATCCTAAGGCTGTGGTAGGGGATGAGGAAGAGTACGTTCTGGTTAGGGTGTCTGATTCGGAGTCCATGAAGGAGCCAATTGAAGTGGAACTGGCAGAGGATTATATCAGATTATCCGCTATGAAAGGGAAAAACACCATAGTTGACATGGAGGGGTTTATAAATCACTATCGGAAGGCAAGTAAGTGGAAATATTATTCCATCTGGCCTATCCCTACTATAACTCGACCCTCAAACAAAACCCAATTTCCTCAGAAAGTTGGTGTCGTTGGTGGTATAGATAATGCCATGGAGAACAATAATAATGGGGCTCGATTGGTCTTTATGTAAAATCCTCTGGGGATGATACGATGAGGTTTACGGCTTCTATGGAGGAATGGTGGGATGTTATCATTCATTCTGAGGAGGAAATTTTGGAGGCAGTGGTTTCTTTCAATGCCTTAGAAGAAGATTGTGGGAAGCTGTATGAGAGAGTTCTTCGGGTGGATACCAACGAGGTGAAAACGGCGTGGATCGAGAAGAAAGATCGAATCTTGTCAAAAGGGTTAAATGCAGGGAAGATAAACATGGAGGAATTCTTACAGGCATGGGATAAGTTTCTAACCTGGTTTGAGGATCTCATTACAAAATACCCAGACAAAGAGGTGACATGGCCTTTATGGAAGCTTTTGTGGAGAAATACTTCTAATAGGAATAAACTTGATTTAAATGGCTCGTCTATCTCTTTTGTTGTTTGATGTTGTGTTTCCTAGTGGGTCATGGACTCTTTTTTTAAGGTTTCCACACTCCCAAAAAGTTTTTTTTGAAAATATTAAAAAAATATGATTATGGCCCTTTAGGATGAACCATCACCAAAAATTACTCACTACATGAAATATTCCAAAGATCAAAACCCCCAACTGGACTCATGTAAACAGAAGAACCAATAGGCTGACCAACCTCTCTCACATGCCATCCTCAAATACCAACAATATCAACTCTCTAAACTAGACTCACATTTTCAATTCTCACTAGCTCTCTATATTTTCGACACTCATCAAACCTAAGTTAACTTGCTACACATGAGCAACACTCCTACCCCATTCTAAAACACACAGTGTCAAATACCCCCAAAAATATTTTACTCTATGTTTCACACCAAGGATACCCATACGAATAAATCAGAATTACATTCCAAATACAAAACATATGGTCCAAAAGGAAACTCCCTAGAACAAAACACACATGTTTTACAACAAACATAATATCAGAAAACATCTAATTACACAAAGGCAACATTTATACCAATGACATAACCAGAATATCTATTTTCCAATACATAAAAACCTATCAAAGTCGAACTACCCATATGAATAGTCACAAACTAGTGCACTCTCATACTGAGACCACCGATTCATAGTGTCTTGTCAGAACATTAGGTATTACCTTTTTTTGTCCCAAGCAGTTCCATCATTTTCCTATTTCCCTCCTTATTTATATTAACCATTTTAAAACTAGATGTAACAGCCCAGATCAGGGTGCCGCCCAAGGGTGCCTCGTATGATCCACGTAACATGACCTTACGAGCATTTCCCTAAATGCTCAAGGCTCCTGAATAATAGTGAGATTCAAGGTCTAATAATGGGAAAATATGCCCAAATTTGAAAATTATACATAACGGAAAACAAGTAGAAAAAAGTTGCAAAATAACTAATACTATAAAAAAGAAAGTAGTGGATGACTGGTAACAATAAAACAACTGTATCATAAATTTAAATGATACATGTGACATGTGTCTTGGAACGTATCCAAAAAAGGAAAATACTTGGAATAAAATACTATACCAATGTATAGAAAAGCAGTAAACTCCAACAACATCGCATGCCTCAGATTGGTCACATTATCTCCAACTCTAATAACAATCAAGTACCTGATGATGAATAAAGCTTTTGTAACGACCCAAACATTCATTAAATGAAATTCTACTTTATCCAATTAAATATCCTATTATGGTTATATAAAATGTGAAATTCATTGGTTTTATGTTTCTGGATTTTAAAATACTTTTATGAATTGTGACTGTTTCTAATATAGTCATTGAACGTTGATAATCTGATTAGTATAAATATAGGGCTTTTACAAATCCAATTACTCAGACAAAGGAAGAAATGGCCTCATTCAGTAGACTTTCACCTTTCGAATCCCTTTTTTCAGAGCTCAGAATGGAGGTGGTTTCATTGGGCTTCTCTCTGACCAATCCCAAGATGAGCATGAACATGTTAATCTTGAGATTAACTGACTACGAGAGAAGTGGATGTTAATATAGATTACCACCTGAGCGATGTTTTCCGAGCCACCCTAAGAGTCTGTCACCATTGCACACCTTACCCTTCATTATTATGTGGGTGTTATAAGGGGTGATATAACAAAAACCTTGCTCTATGACTTTGTACATTATTTTTGTATAAACACTGTGCATTCATTTTATTATTGTTAATTTTTAAGTAGTTTTTAAAGCTAAAATAGTATTTTTAGTTAATTTTCGACTAAGAAATATATTTTGATGAATTAATGGAAATTTTAATTAAATAATATTTTAATAAAATTTTAATGAATTAATTTTTGTTAAATATAAATTATTGTTCGATTTTTATGAATGCAATTGTAATTTTTACTATGGTTTGAATGCGGTTTTTGTCAAAACCTCTAAATTTCCGATAAATGACAGTTATTTTTTTAAAAGTAAAAATTCATATATTTAGATAATTATATAGATAAAATTAATATTATTTTTCTAATCAGGATGTCAAAATTATCCAATGGTCATTTTTTTTAATTTTTTGAGACAATCAAAGTTTTTGGTAAAAATTATATACTCTTTAAATATATAATTTGTTTTATGACATAATAATGACCCAATAGTGATGTAATAAAATAATATAAACATTATTATTGGCTAATATATGTTTTACCATTAATATAATTTCATTTTTTATAATTTATTTTAGAAAGCCTTAGTGGAACCTTCAAGGCGAATAAAACATGTTGTCTTTTTAAATTGTTTTCTTCAAGAGTGTGACTCACATCCACATAAGCAACCATATTATTTTATGAGTTTTGTCCATTGAAATCATAAAATATTGTTTTACACTCTCCTTTTAAAAAACCGATAGGAAAATACCATGGGATTGTTTGTGGTTTTGATTAGTTTAATGCGAGATGTCCCAAACCAAAATAATAAAGAATTCCCCCACTTTCCTATATAAACCCACATAAGCTCCATCTTTGTCTTCACTAAATGACTTTGAAGTTCCACCAACCCTTTCCATTATCTCTCTACAATCCTCCCTAGGTGCTCCAATATACCAATAATCCTCTCTCAAGCCTCTCCCAAGACTTTCGGATCACACTTCCAAGTAAGGGATTTCTTCCTTCCTTTTTTTGTCCAATTTTGATTAAGTTGTTATGCCCTTTTGTTTTCTATTAAAATGTAGGGGTACGATTTTGCACCTCCCCCATACAACCTTATTTATGTTTTGATGATGGGAGACCCCTTTCCCTATCATTAATTCATCCCCAGTACACCTGTTACCATGCCAAAATTCCACGAGGGGTTTCTCTCTCCTATTTTTCATCCATGTAATTCGTATGTATTATGATTCTAAATTTCATTATATTTGTTTGAATATTTATCTATATGACCCCCTTATATTCAATTTTATGCAAATATAATGAGACATCCCCTCATCAACCATTTTTTAGAGTTCTTATTTCATGTCGTTATGCTACCTAAATTGCACTACGATTTTCCAATACAAGTCATTGTGTAGTGAATACCATTTCCATTTATCTGTCATGGGTATTGAATTTTATTAAAATATACTTATTGATAATAAATCAAAATTTATGAATTCAAAATCCATTTATCATGGAATAAATGATGATGATTGATTTCATATGGTATGATCCATGTGGCACACTTATGCATGAAATGGAATGTTTAAGAAAGGGAGCGCCCTGATAGCGGTCCAATGCTTTGGGAAAAGTATAGTATCATGATAGGCCATGTGAAGTGATGGTTGAATCATTATATTTTAATTGAATTGAGGGTTTAATCATGCTTTATTTTCTAAAGTGGTTTGCACATGCTCCTTGTGCAAGGAGCCTTGGCTCATGCAAATTCCATGCTATGGTTTTCCACATTTCCAGGTTATGATTATCATTCATTATCATGACATTATGTTCATTTTTCTATTGAGCTCCATTGATATGCCTATTTTTAAAACATGTATTTAATTCGTCATGTTATTCCATGTTTATTCCATCAATGGGATTTATAGTTCTCCCTTTTCTTATGTAAGTCCTTAGGTTATCCCATGCAATGCTAATTACAAGGTAATGTAGTGGTAAGGTAAAGGATGTTTTCAATAAAGATGTTCTATTTAATGTTTTAATTTGTTATGTAATGATCATATGCCCACATGAAACTATTCCTATTGATCATCTATGTTGTATCAATTGATGTTCATGTAATAAATCATGTTTAATTATCAAATAAAGAGAAGGCGTGTCTTAGTAGGTATCAGAGGATAGGTTTAGTTATTTTTGGGATTAAGAATATAAAACACAGGTTAAGACTTAGATACAAGACTATGTATAATAAAAACATCCCTATGTTTTGGTGGGTATTGAGTAAGTGGTTTATCGAGGAAATAAATCCATGTATGGATACAAGCAGGTAGAGGAGGCTCTAGCATAGATGTACCTTGGGGTGAAAACCCTGACAAGGAGTTTCAAGCATGACTCGAGGTATCCTTGTACACGACAACAGGCATGCTGAACTATTGGTTATGACACAACAGGGGGATATGCATTGGTAAATTCAGAGCTTATTATGAACAATTATTAAGGGAATTAAAAAATATTCCTTTAAAAATATATGTTATAAAGTAAATCAGGAATAACATAGATTCAAGAATATGTATTCACAAGATAATGAAATAAAATTTATTTCTAAGTCATCAATTTTGTCATTTTATTTCCCTTTATGTGTTACCCCTAACATTCCTTTTATTCCAGCCAATGGCCGGTAATAGGAGGACTCGAGGTAACAACCGATTTGAAGATCTATTTGATGATTATGATAATGAGATGCCCAATAGGATGGGAGTGGGAATTGTGAACATTGTCACACTTCTCTCTCAGTTAATTCAAGATTCGAATAGAAACATGGGTCAAGAGGAATGTTATCCCCCCCCCCAAGAATGAAAAAGTCGATATCGAGAGCTTCATGAGGCAAATGCCTCCTACTTTTAATAGATCATATGATCCCCCAATTGCTGAACAATGGATCAACTCCATTAAAAAGATTCACTATATCCTCCAATGCTCAAAACAATAGAAGATTATCCTAGCTACTTTTAATATGGAGGGTGAAGCTGATCAATGGTGGACGTTGATAAAAAATACGAAGCCTAGGGAGGAGTTAGAGGTGTGGGATTGGATGGATTTTCAGAAGATGTTATTTTATAAACATTTTCTATGAACCCTCGGATATAAATTGGAAAGGTTATTCCTTTTCCTCATTGAAAAAGATGACAAATATGATGAGGCATACAAAGCAAACTTCAAAAGTATTTAACGATACGGCTACGTCTTTTTCGTTACACTTGGATGCAATGTTGACCACTTCTTTGGTGGGGTGAAACCTATCCTATGGAAAGGGATAGCGATCGATGACTTCTACAGCTATGAGGAAATAGTGTGGTGTGCCCTCAAGGTCAGAACAGAGATCAGAGAATATCATGGGTACCATTGGGATAAGAAGCATAAGGTGGAATTCAATATTGGCGATCCGATGGATAAATCCAACGGTGCTAAGAAGATCCAGCACCGCACATGCCAAAGATGTGGATTGAAGAACCCATAAAATTGCATTAGGGGATGAGGAAATGATTTAGGTGTCGAAGAGAAGGGCACCTAGATATTACTGGCAGACAAGAAAAACCTGAGGATAGAGAGGAGGAGAGGAACCCTCCATTAAAACCTAAACGTTTGGTTTATTTCTACAACTGTAAAGAACATGGGCATCTTGAAAATCAGTTCCCTAAGCCTAGGGTTTTGGGAGGCAACCAGCAACCACCAAGGTAGGAAGGGTGATCTTTTTCCATCACTACTACCAATGTGAAATCTATCAACGAATAGGTTATAGGTACACTAGTTATTCATTCAAGAATAGAGAATATACATTTTGATTTAGGTTATATGCATTCTTTTATATCCCGAAAGTTTAGTATAACAATCTCCACACCACTAAAAATAATGGAAGTGAAGATGTAGGTATGTACAACAAGTGGAGAAATTATTGCATCCAATGAAAATAATTCCCCCCATTTCATAATATGTGGATTGACCTTTCCCATGAATCTCATCATACTCCCTCTGGTGGAATTTGATGCAATTATTGGCATTGATTGGCCTTCCTTATATAGATCCAAGATAAATTTCAATGATAGTGAAATCACTCTCTATGTAGAGAATCAACCTCCGATTCCGTACAAGTGAACGAAGGAAGATGAATCTTATTTAGCTCCATAATCTCAAGAGTGGAAATTACTTCCCTAGGGGCATGTGTATCTAGATCAAATGATTGATTCTAAGGAGGCAACCATCCTGGAAGAGATGTCTTTTGTATGGAAAACCACTGAAGCATTTCTTGAGGAATTTCCTTGTCATCCTCTTAGAAGTAATGTTGAATTCTCAATTGATCTTATACCTAGGGAATTAAAATATCCAAGAATCCATATAGAATGGCTGTTGGGGAGCTTGAGGTGATGAAAAACAACTACAGGAGAATCTGGATAAAGGGTTTATACGCCCAAGTGCTTCACCATGGGGTGCATCAATCCTCTTTACCAAGAAGAAAGATGGGTCAATACTCCTTTTCATCGATTATCTCAAGCTTAAAAAAATCATGATAAAGAATTTGTATCATCTCTCATGAATCGATGAATTGTTCGATCAACTGCGTGGAGCACAATACATCTCCAAGGTGGATTTTCGGTTGGGATATTATCAAGTAAGGGTGAAAGAAGGAAGTTAACCTCAAGAGAGCTTTTCGTACATGTTACAAGAACTATGAATTCATAATAATGCCTTTCAGACTCTCTAATGGTCCAACAATCTTCATGGACTTGATGAATAGTGTCGTTAGGGATTAACTTGATAGATTTTTTGTAGTATTTATAGATGATATTATGATATACTGCAAAACCAAAGAGGATCATGAGGAGAATCTATGAACTGTACTAGAGACCTTGTAGAAGAAGAAGCTCTATGAAAAGTACCGAAAGTGTGAGTTCTGTTCGAAGGAGGTCTCATTCATGGGCCATATCATCACAAGCAATGTGATATCTGTGGATTCCTTAAAAAAATATGAAATCTAGGGATGACCAATCCCAAAATCGTTAACAAATATCCATAGATTCTTAGGGTTAGTTAGATATTATCGATTATTTTTGAGAAGTTTCCCATGATTTTTCAACCCTCTTTCCATGCCAAATCAGACGGGAGTAATGATTTCAAGGAGTGGTGAATGTGAAGAAAGCATTAATGAGTTAAAAAAGAGGATTATCACTATGCCCGTGCTCACTATACCCACCAGTGGTGAACTTTTTGTGGTATTTAGTGATACATTGAAGAAGAGACTGGGCTGTGTGTTGATGAAAAATGACAAAGTCATTGCATATGCTTCAAGGAAATGGAATGTTCATGAGAAGAATTATCCAACACATGATTTTGAGTTGGCTGTGGTGATCTTCACTTAAAAATTTCAGCAGCATTATCCCTTTGGATAGAAGTGTGAAATATATACGGACCACAAAAGCCTCAAGTATATACTGACACTAAAATAGTTAAACATTCACCCACGAAGATGTATAGACCTGATCAATGACTTTGACTGCTCAATCCATTACCACCCTAGGAACGAGAACATTGTGTTAGATGCTCTTTATTGAAATGATCCATCGATTCTATCACTGATGAGAATTGAGAAGGATCCAATATTCTTAGATTTTATGAATATTGGAAAGGGAATCATAAATAAGGGAACATAATCAATCTTTTCAAAAATTATTTCACAACCATCTCTTTTAGAGAGGTTAAAGGATTATCAAAAGGATGATGTTGGAATTCAGAAGAAATTGGAAGCTATCATAATAGGTAAATCTTATGAGTTCAATGTTAATGAAGTTGGAATTGTGATATTTTGGAAAAGACTATGTGTTCCATCATGTTCAGACCTGATGAATGGACTTTTGGATGATTCACATAGTTCAACTTTGTCTATCCACCCAGGAAACACAAAGATGTATTGAGATCTCCGAGAGCATTATTGGTGGGATAATATGAAGAAGGAGATCACTGAGTATTCATGAATGTGTCTGGTGTGTCAGCAAGTGATGGAAGAGAGGTAGAAGTCTATGGGGATGATGCAACCATTTCCCATACCAGCATGGAAATGGGAAAAAATCACCATGGGCTTTGTCACCGAACTTCCGAAGAAATCCAAAGGCAATAATGAAATATGGGTTGTGGGGGATTGTGTTACAAAGTCTGCACACTTTATTGCAATTATGGAGGATTTCTCATTGTATCAACTGGCATTGATATATATCAGTGAATTGGTAAGGCTACATGGAGTACCACTATCTATGTATCTGATCAAGATCCAAGAATCACCTATATGTTTTGCAAGAGTATTCAACTTTCTCTGGTTACTGAGCTTAACTTTAGTATGGCCTACCATCCTCAAACATATTTACAGTCTAAGAGATCAATTTAGACACAAGAGGATATATTATGATCATCTTCTAAGGACTTCAAAAGAGGGTGGGACGAACATCTTCCACTGGTTGAATTCTCCTATAATAATAGTTTCCAATCGATCATCTGAATGGCACCTTATGAATCCCTATATGGGAAGAGGTACAGAACACAAATAGGATGGGATGAAGTCATTGACCATAAGCTTCTTGGAGCAGAAATGGTTGATGAAATGGTGGATAATGTGAAAACCATTCAGTATCATATCAAGGCAGCCCAGAGTCAACAAAAGATTTATAAAGATAAACATCGACGAGACCTTGAATTTAATTTTGGAGGAATGGAATTTCTATGCATATCTCTATGGAAGAAGGTAATGAGTATTGGAAGGAAAGGGATGTTATGTCCTAGGTACATCGTCCCCTTCGAGATTCTTGATCATGTCGGGGGTGTGACTTATCGACTAGCACATCCACCTACCATATCCAAAGTACATTATGTCTATAATCTATCCCTATTAAATAAGTTCAAACCAGACCTTTCATATGTACTCTCATATGAGGTAGTATAGTTACAATATGGTATTTCTTATGAGGAGAAACTAGTGAAGATCTTAGATCGTAGTGAAAATGTTCTACGAAATAAGATAATGCCCCCCGTAAAGGTGTTGTGGAGAAACCAAAAGTTTGATTGAGAGACATGGGTATCAAAGAAAGTGATTATGTAGAGTTATCCACATCTTTTTTAGTGTGAGAAATGGAAATTCTGAGGGTGAAATTTCGTAAGGGGGAAGATTGTAATGAACAAAACATTCATTAATGGAAATTCTTCTTTATCCTATTAAATGTCTTATTATGGTAATATAAAATTTGAACATCATTGGTTTTATGTTTTTGGATTTGAAATACTATTAAATTTTTTGATCGTTGATAATATGGCCATCGAACAACGATCACCATATTAGTATAAATATAAGACTTTAACAAAACCAATTTACTCAGACAAAGGAAGTGATGGACTCATTCATTAGGCTTTCCCAAGATGAAGTGCATTTTTTGGTGCTCAAAAAGGATGTGGCATCATTGGGAATCGCTCTTGACCAAGCCCAAGATACACTTGAACATGTTAAGCTTGATCGGAACTGACTACGGGGGAAGTGGAAGTAAAAAGAGATTAACACCCGAGCCATGTTATCTAAGCCACCCCAATAGACTATCACCATCGCACACATTACCCTTTGGTCTTATGTAGGTGTTATAAATGGTTATGTAACAATACCCTAGAACTACGACTATGTACATTTGTTTTTGATGAACATGCATTCATTTTAGTATTTTTACTTTGTAAATAGATTTTAAAGGATAAATAGTATTTTTTTTGTTATTATTTAACTAAGAAGTCTGTTTTGATGAATTAATGTATTTTCTAATTAAATAATATTTTACTAAAATATTAATAAATTACATTTTGTTATTTATAGATTATTGTTCAATTTTTATAAATGCAATTGAAATTATTATTAAGGTTTAGAGCTGTTTCTGTTAAAACCCATGAATTTCCGATAAATTATGGTTTTTATTTTAAATTTAAAAATTCCAATATTTAGAAAATTATTTAGATAAAATTCATAATATTTTTGGAACTAGGACTTCAATATTATCCAACAGTGAATTTTTCATAATTTTCCGAGACAGTCAAATTTTTGGGTAAAAATTAAATACGGAATAAATATAAAATGTGTTTTATGACATCATTATTACCCAATAGTGATGTAATAAAATAATATTAACTTTATAATCGTCCAATATATGTTTTAACATTAAAATAATGTGATATTTGGTTTGTTCGATTTATTTTAGAAAGCCTTAGTGGACCCTTGAATGCTTATAAAACATTTTTTCTTTTTAAATTGTTTTCCTTGAGAGTGTGACTCACATCCACATAAGCAACCATATTATTCGATTAATTTTGGCTTATAGACTCCTAAAATATTTTTTCTACTCCCCTTGGCATAGAACATGTGAATGAACCATGGGATGGTTTGTGGTTTTGATTATTTTAATATTAGGTGTCCCAAACCTATATAATAAAGAATCCCCCCCCATTTCCTATATAAACCCACCCATGCTACTAATTCCTCTTCACTATAATCCTTTTGAGTTTGAAAAACCCCTTACCATCTCTCTCTATAATCCCCTAAAGTTCCCCCATGCTCCAAAGAAGCCTCTGTCAAGCCTCTCCCAAGCCTTTGGGATCACACTTCCAATTAAGGGATTTCTTCCATTCTCTTTTTTTTCCAATTTTTGTAATTTGTTTTGATATTTTTTTCATTTGAAATTGTTGGGGTATGATTTCTCAACTCCACCATACTAACCTATTTATGTGTTTATTATGGGATACTCTTTTCTCTATCATTATTTCCTCCTATGTACACCTCTTACCATACCGAAATTCCGTGAGCGATTTCTCACTCCTCTTTTTCATCCAAGAAATTATTTTGTATTATGCATGTAAATTCCATTATTTATGTTGGGAAATGTATCTATATGAACCCCTTACTGTCCATTTCATGTATATATGATGAGACACCCATTTCTCTATCATAATTTTTTTTAAAGCTCTTATTTCACGTCGTTATGCTGGCGAAATTGCACTACGATTTTCCAGGCCAATGTCATTGTGTAGTGAATACCATGCCCATTTAACTATGAAGGGTATTTACTTTTATGCACATTTACTTATTGATTATAATTATTTATGTATTTATTCCACATTAATATATCTTGGAATAAATTATGATGATTGATTTCATGTTGTATGATCCACGTGGCACACTTATGCATGAAATGAAATGTTTAAGAAAGGGTGTGCCCTAATAGCACTCCAATGTATTGGGAAAAGTATTGTATAATGATATTTCATGTGAAATTAGTGTTAAATCAAGAAAATTCAAGTGAAATGAGGGTTTAATCATGATTCATGTTCAATGAGGGTTTACTCATGCTCTGTGTGCAATGAGCCTTGGCTCATGCTAATTCCATGTTAAGTGTTGTGGCCACATTTTCATGTTAGGATTATCGTTCATTATCATGCCTTTTTTTTATATTTCTATTGTGCTCCATTGATATGCCATTTGTTTGAAATTTATTTTATCCCCAATGTTATTCCATGTTTATTCCTTTATTGGGATTTAGAGCTCACCCTTTTCTTATGCATGTCCACCTGTTATCCAATGCAATGCAAATTACGAGGGAATGTAGTGGTCATGTGATGAAATTTTTTAGTAAATATGTTGTATTTAATGTTTTAATTTGTAATAAAATGATCCTAATACACAAATACACTGGACATCTCGATCTTCTATATTGTATCAAGTGCATTTTATTTAATAAATCACGTTTAAGTACGATATAAAGAGAATGGTGGTCATAACTTGTCCTTATCAATAACTTCAACAGCAGAATCTGTTTGGGTCCAAAAATATGACCCAAATAGGGTGTGATAAAAATCCTAGTAGGAAAAAAACATAAGATATATTCCAAATAGTCAGTGAATATATATAGAAGTTAATTTAAAAAATAAATCAATAGAATATGAGTTACTCAAAAGTAAACAATCCTATAGTTTCAATTAAATTCATTTACATTTATTAATTATTCAAATCGATGAATAATGTATCCTATGTATCTATAAAAATATCTATACACCCTTGTAAAATAGTAATACTTAACATCTTAGAAGTCCATCTAAATAACCACGTAATGCAGAGTCCACGCTTGTTCTTTGGCAAGGAAGACTTGTCACATTCATTCGATTATTCAAAATAACCATCTGGGAAAGCTCCCATTTTCTAACCACTTTAGTTTAACATAGCACTAATGAAATTCAAATGACCACCTAGGCTTCTCTCATGGTCTATACCCCTTGGTCAACATGAAATAAATTTTTTTTGAATGACCTCTAGCTAGCTTTTATAGTCAATACCCAATGGGTCCACATAGCATAAATACTAATAAATGACTTATTGGGTAGATCTCACTATCAATACCCATGTGTCAAAGTCTACACCAAGGCTCTCATGGATTTTTCTAATAAACACGGAAACCCCCATAATGTTCACGGTCTATGGATCTCAAAGTCCATTGGTAGATCAACACACATATCATAATAAGTCAGTAAATGTAATATATAACAACTGCATAGATACCATTCTCAATAATAACATAGGAAATTAATATAATCAATCAACTCCATACTAAACATTTCAAGGTTTGGAAATAAGTTATGCATCATAGTCAACCTAGTCCAAATATCCATAAACAACGAAATTAGGGAAACACACCCATGGGGTGAATAGTATACAACGCATCTTACCTTATGCATAAGTAATAAACCCTTATCAATCAAAAAACCCATAGTAGTTATTCAAAAACGTTTAATTCCAATACATGAAATTCCCTAAACATGGGTATTCGGCACATTAAGCATATATAATCCAAATACAATAAATTAAAGGAAAAAACCACCTACCGTGATGCTATACAAAGAACAGTCTTGAACTTCATCCATTGAATCAGCCTATAATGACATAGATCTACCAAATTGGTAAAAAAATTCATCCTTGAAATACTCATGAGAGGGGAGGAATCAGGAATAATGACTCTATGAAAAGAGATAAATTAGTGGCGGGAATCCAACATGCATGGTTGTGTATCAATTAGATCTCAGATGGATAACTTGTAGGAGCTTGAAGATTGTTGGTCGTTCGTCACTCTCTTGTACAAAACACTGGGAGAAGATGGTGTTTTTAGATGTGATACGTGATCGCACACTGATAAAAAAAATAAAAAGGAAAGTAGTTATATTGTTGATTTAATGTACATGCTATGTACAATCCTCAATCAGCTCTAGCATTAGGTGGTCTTCCTGGTCATCTAAATATCCATGTACTCATCCCTTACATTGCAAGTACACAGCTGCACTTAAAAACTGGGAACACATCATGTACTCCTAAGTACGTAGCATGCACTTATTAATCATTTTAATTCTTCATTTTTCCTCAAATGAAACCTGAAATAAAGATACATACATTAAATAAAGATCTGGGTTCATAAAAAGTTCCCCTATTAAAGCAATTTTTCGGAAAATTTACCTTCCAAGGGTGGTGAAGAATAAACATCAAACAACTTTATCCACTGGGATCATACATTTGCCCCTCTCCCCATGTCTTGTCATGTACTCTCCTATGAAGCCATATCACCCATACCAGTAGAATAGATAGGCCATGGAGAACCTTCATGTTGTTATCCATAATCCAAAAAGTTTTCTCCTTGAAGGATGCATCCACCTCCAACCCAACCACCTCAGGTTGGAAAACATGAGATGGGTCTGAAATGTAAAACTGAAGCTAATTAATAAGAAATACATCATTCATAACCATGTACCTCAGAGGTAACTACAACTAATAGGAAACTATCATGACTGCCTCCAAAGACCTCAAAAGTCCCAATGTATCTCAATGAAATATTCCCTTATCTCCTAATATTACTTTGTCAAAAACTAGTTGTAACACATAAGAAAACATTTTCTCCAACCCCAAATTCTAGACTTTTTCCCATCCAATTAGCATAATATTTCTTCCAAGACTGTGCAAAAGAGATCCTATTCTTAATCAACTATACATTCCTAGTGGTCTAAATAACAAGATGAGGTCCCAACATACCTCCCTCACTTGCTTCCAACCAACATAGGGGTGATCAGCACGGCCTATTGTATAAATCCTTACAAGGTTCCATCTAATTTTTCACCTGAAAACATTTATTTGTAGTCAAAATCTACTATTGTTATGTGTTTCTACCAAGATCCCTTGAAATCCAAGATACATGCTCGAATAATGTCCTCCCATATATGAATCACACACTCGTATTGGCCATCTTTTGGGGATTGTAAGCTATACTCAGAAGTACCTATGTACCCAATGCCCCTTGTCATCTCTTCTAGACATGAGAACTAAACTGGGCATCTCTGTCTGAAATGATAGGGTGTGGAAACCCAAGAAAATTAACAATCTCTTATATATAAAACCTACCATGGTCATCAACAATGATGTTTTCCTTAATCAGAAGTAAATTTTCAACCGTTGTGTGTTTTTCAACAATAACCCAAACTGCATCATTCCCTCCTGGAGATCTCGATAAACCTATCACAAAATCCATCGTGAGATTATCCCACTTCACTCGGGAATGGGTTAATTTTTTAAATTTCTGATTGGTCAATTATTCTCAACCTTCACCTACTGATAGGTGGAACATCTCTTAACAAAACCAGCATCATCCCTCTTCATACCTGGATACCAATACTGATAGTTTATATAACGATGCATCTTGGTGACATGAAGATGAACTTCCTATGCTGAGGCATGAGAATTTTGCATCATCTTCTCACACATTTCTAAAGACACCCTTAAATATGTAGGATAATTCATGATCTCATCCTCTCATATGGTCCACCCAAGGGTATTAACCCCTCCTGACACACTCTCTCGCAGGACTTGGAATTCAGAATATGATAGCTACCTCATTATCACATGATCCAAAATATTAGAGGTAACAACAACTAAAGAAAGGAACAGCTACCCTTATCTTTCATGAACCTCCAAATTCATCTCAGGGAATACATCCAAAAGACTCCACTCATTGAAGGAATCCTTAGCTTCTTATATCTGAGTCCTCCTTCACAACGCATCAGCCACAACATTTCCTTTCCCAGCTGTGTAGTCAAGATGAAAGTCAAAATACTAAAGGTAGTCAACCCACCTTCACTATCTCAAATTTACATAATGGTGAGTAAATATATACTTGATAATTTTGTGGTCATTGTATAAAAAAAATTATCTCCCAAATGATAATGTCTCCAAAATTGCAAATCCTTCACAACTGCAGATAACTCAAGATCATGTGTCAGGGGATTCCTCCCATGTAGACTCAACTACAGAGACCCGTACACAATTATTACTTCCCCATTCATAATCATATCTCCAGCCTAATCCCAGATGCATCACTATAAACATTGTAGATCTTTCCCAGAACTGGTAAAACCAATATCAGTTTTGAGGTCAATCTCCCTTTCTGCTCCTGAATGGCTGAATCACAAGAATATGTCCACAAGTACTTCACACCCTTCTTGGTCAGGCCAATCACTAGAACTGATATGTGTGAAAAGTCTTGTATACTGGATATATAGTAACCATCATATAATGTAAAACTCTATACCTCAAATACTTTCTTGATATTCTCCCAGGAAACTACTGGTCACATGTTTTCTAGGTCTACTTATACTACTGTCTCTGAGATAACATGACCCTAAAAGTGAACTGGATAATTCTAACTGTGGAATTTTGAGTGTATAGAATATAACTGGTTATTTATTTGTGTACTGAAAACAATGTCAAGATGAATTTAATGGTCATGTCGAGTGTTATAGTAAACCACGATATCATCGACGAAGACTACAAAAATGAATCCAAGTAAGGATGGAACACTCTTTTCATCTCTTGAATAAAACATATTGGTTCCTTCGTGAGAGTGAACAACATAAAAAAATACTTGTATATACTATACCTCCTCTGAAAGTCTATAAGAGGTTAATCTGATAGACTAACATGCAACTGATGATAACCAGATCTCAATTCAATCTTCGAGAACATCAAGGATCCTTGAAAATGATCAAATAGATCATCAATATTCGGTAATTTATATATGTTCTTGACCATTAACTATTTCTACATTCAATAATAAGCACAATTTTTGAGGGTACCATCTACCTTCTTTGAAAAAAGGATGGGAGAACCCCATGGATATTTTCTAGGTCGGATGAAACCCTTCTATTGAAACTCCACTAACAACTTCTTGAGCTCCTGTAACTCTATTGTATCCACCATATATGGAAGAATGGATACTAGTGCCGCTCATGGAACAAACTCAACAGAGTAATATACCTATATCTACAGAGGAAAATATGAAAAGTCATCTCGAAATACATCCCTAAAAAATATACCATTGGAGTAATGTCCAACTATGAATTCCCCTAGTCATTTAGTTACAAACTAGATATCTGGGTCATAACTCATCCCAACCCAAGATACTCAGTTCCATCTCTGCTCTCCTAGACATCCCATTCTCCCTATTGTTGAAAAGACCCACACTCCAGTGATGTGAAACTAACTCTATGGTGATAGCAGTAAACAAAGGCCTGAATGGAAACCAACCAGTCCATTCCGAGAATGACATAGAAGCCCATCATATCTAAGTCATAGAGGTACGATGAAAAGTGACACCCAACAACCAAAAGAGTTCACTCCTTTCACTATTGTAATCTAGCCTTCCTAATCCCCAACAGAGTGTATTGTATCTGAACATACTTAGAACTAAAAGTTTGAGGCCAAAGATCTCAACAATGGAAAAAGATATTAAACTATGTGAATCTTTAGTATCAAAAATAGAAATATAAAAAACGGAGGTAACTAGAATCATACCTCTAACTATAGAGGGTCTGGGATCCTGCTTCTACAGGCTATCCTCCACTACCAATGTTTGACCGATACTACAACCCTACGACCCTACCTGACTACCATAAGTTGATCCACCCTAATGATGCTAAAAATATAAATCCTGACTACAATGAATATGACCACCTCCCAGACATGAATGACATGAAGAACTATAATTCTTTGACTGGGGAGAAACTAGTGGTCCGACTCTTACAAGTGGACTCATATTTTATCCCCTCTCAATAGTATCTAGTGAGAGAAACCGGAAAAAATCTAATTATGAACCCTCTTTCCTCAATATTGGCACATAAATGTTTCTCTTTGTCACTGTGGTCTTATGTGCCCACTCTTTCCGCAATGGTAACACCTTACCTAAAAACCTATAGATATATCCATACTTGTAGAATCACTATGAGAAGGATCCATGTAGTGCTTGCTACTATAAAACAATGGAGTACAAGCCCTTGATGTTGAACCAACATTGATCGCAGCTCCCAATTCCCTAAGATTGTGATCGGTAATTAGTGTCTGGTTCACTATTTCCATCACTATAGTCATCCTGAAAACATTCTTCTATGATCCGATTACATACCTAAGACCATAATCAAATTGAATATCCAAATATAACTAGTCACCTCCTAGAACAGGTGTGAAGAATTAAATCCCTATAAAATGAGAAGAGTAATCCATCACTGAATGGTAACCCTATTACATGTGAATGAACTCTCGGGACCTATCATACATCCATGTATCATGGAAGAAGTAGTCATAGAAGGTCCTCTAAAACTCATCCTAAGACATATCCTGATGATGTCCCACCTATGAGACAACATCCCAAAATATCTTGTTGGAATCACGTAGCATGTACATCACGAGATTCAACCTCTTATCCAAAGTCCACTCTATATGCTTGAAGATGGAAAGCATGACCTCTAACCCTTTCTCTAAATCGTATGGTCCTCCATCCTATGAGAAAGTTTTGGGATGATACTCTTGGAACACATGTGTCCTCTCTACCATAGTCTGGGAAAGATGTGGTGCTCCTCGAAAAGTATGCATCATCCTCATAATGCTTTCAAGGAACTGTGAATCAGCACCTATTTCAGGTATAACAGTTGGTGTAGAAACATGCTTGACAGGGGATCTGGTTGTATTCCCTAATCTGCCCTTTCTAGTGTCTAATTGTTTCCATGTATCTGGCGTACAATGAGAAGACGTATTGGTGGAAAGACTCTATAATACCAAGCACGCATCTAAATAACATATTATCAAAGACAACAACATATAAATTTAAGCGCATAACAGGAGAATAAAAACATTCTTGTTTTACGAAACATGGTTACATGGTTTTTATAAACTCTACAAAATGTGTTCCTTTAATATTTTAACATTTCATGTTCCTCTACCAATCCTGGTCATGTAACACCCTTACACATGGTGTGTTCCTCTAGTGAAATGGAATGTACTTGAATTTTTCCTCCTACCCATGTAATTCTTCATGGATCTAAACACATAGTTCTCTCCAGGGTAACACTACATTGTGTGTTCATCATAGACACAGTATGTATGACTTACATTCTAACATATCATGTCATAATTCATAAAGTCACATACACAGTCGATTATATACAATGTTCATAAAAAGACATGTTTTTTACAACTTATGTTTCATCCACCATTGGCATTGGTCACACGTTCAAATACATGGTCCTTATGGCCCATTGTGTACTCCACTTACACAGTGTGTTCTTTCCAACATTTATCAACACTGTTCATTTGCTCACATAGTCGTTAAAACAATATATATCTACAAGAAATGTACATATAATACATAGTGGGTAATTAATAAAAGATATTTATTCTATAACAAAATAACATATGGAGTCATTTCATAACATCACACGTTGTTTTGTCTCGGTTTCCAGACATTAATCCTATTAAAATTCTCTAGAAAACCCCAAATCATTAAATTTTGGCCAAGGAATCCCAGGTCCTAATCCATGAGATCAAATACTCCCGAAAAATCATTGTTTGGAATCCTATTACATATCATGGCTTAATAGAATTCTATTAATTTTTAAACATGATCCACCAAATTCTGACGCAAGAGGTCTCATAACACCTAAGGGGATAATGTTTGGATTCCATCCAAATCATAATTTATTTATACCTATACCCTATCAAAATAGTAGGTATTTATATCATGGAATATATCACAACTACAACCATATAAAGAAAAACATCTATTAAAACAACATGCAATCAGTAATTCACCCTAAATGGCATGACATGAATGAATGAAATGTTATCTATAATAAGTGCCTATATGATGGATGAGATGGAATAACATCATTTCAATAGATTGAAATAGAAATATAATCAAAATGATATCAATAATAACATCACAAAACAACTATTTCACCAAATAGAGAAATCAAATATACTGTAACAATTGAAAAACCAGAAAAAATGCAATATTCGAGTTCGCATGGATTTTTCCCTGTACACAGGTTAGCTACTCCCAGGGAAAACTTATTACCAACAACCCATTCCATCATATCCCTATCTATGAGATCTAAAAAGTATGAAAAAGTATAAAAGGAACTTCCCTTATACCACATTGTATCTTCTCAGATCCGGGTGTTGCCCAAAGGTGCCACGTACCTGGTTCGTCACATGAACTCTAGAAAATTTATCCAATTGCCAGAGGCTACTGACTAGCAGCCAAAGCCATGGTCTGATAATGGGAAAACAATGCCCACAATGGAAATTTATACATAGTGGAAAACAATAAGTAAACAATATTGGAAGTAGTAATACCATATAACAAAACTAAAAAGTTGAAGATTAATTGAAATAAGACAACATGAGCTTATATATATAAACAATTAATGTCACTTGTGTCTAGGAAAGCAGCCAAAAATTAACAATGGTAAAAATAAAATACTAAAACAATTTTTTGAAAAGAATTTACTCCAAATTGTGCATGATATGAATCCTAGTAGAATACCACTAAAATATTTGTGCCTAATAGTTAGAGAATATTTATAGCAGGATATATGCCTAAATTAATCAATAAATAAGATGTTACTCAAAAGTGAAAAATATTACAATTTTCATTTAAATTCATTTACATTCAATAATTATTCATTCCATTGAATAATATAACAACATGATCTAGCCTATGCTCTCCATCCCCCTTTATAAAAGTATCAATAGACATATCAGAAGACCATATAAACAACCATGTAAGACCGAGTCCACGCTTGATATTTAGCTTGGTACACTCGTCACATTCATTCGATTATTCATAACAACACTCTTGGAAAGCTCTAATGGTCTAACCCCTTTGGTTTTACATAGAACTAATAAAATAAAAACGACCACATGGGTATCTTTAATGGTAAATACCCTTAGGTAAACATGGAATCAATACATTATAAACATACACCGGTTGGCTCTCAAATTCAATACCCTCTACATCCACATACCATAAATAATCGTAAATGAAATTCTGTGTAGTTCTCACTGTTAATATACCTAGGTCAATGTCTATTCCAAGGCTCTCATGGTCCAATGTAACAATATGGGAAACTCTCACCATTTTCTTAGTCTAAGGCTCTCATGGTCTTTAGGAAGATTAGCGTTCATATCATAAAAAGGGAGAAAATGTAATCTATAACTAATACATGGCTAACATTTTCAAGAATAACACATAAAAATCATATAATAAATCAAATCCATCCAAAAAAATTCATGGCATGGAAAAAAGGTATGCCCCATAAGAAACCAAGGCCAAATGGACATAAATAGTGAAACTAGGTATACACACCCTTGGAGTGTCCCGTATACAGGGCATCTAGCCTTATGCATAAGCAATAACCCCTTCTCAATAAAACAAACCATAAAATATATTAAAAGGGGGTATATTCCAAAAAATTAAATACCCCAAACTTGGTTATTCAGAACATTAAGAATATATAATCCGAATACAATAAATGTAAGGAACAACACACCTACATTGATTTTGTATGAAGAAAACTCTTGAAAACTGGCCTTGGAATTGGCTAGAATAACATAGATCAATAAATGGGTAAAAAATTCCATCCTTGAAATACTCACGAGAGAGGAGGAATCGGGAAGAAAGGCTCTAGGGAAAGAGATAACTCACAGGTGGGAATCCAACGCACCCAACAATTTTTCAATTAAAGAGTAGTTGGAGAACCGGGAGGAGCTCGAAGATCATCAGACATTTATCACTCTCTTGTACAAAACTAGGGGAGAAGAAGGTTTTTTGGATGTGGGATGCAATCCTTCACTGATATAACAAAATAAATATAATGTTTCATGGTGTGTTCGTTTAATGTACACATAATGTACAAACCTCATCTAGCCCCTTCATTAGGTGGTCTTCCAGGTCACCAACATGGCCATGTACTCGGCCGTTACATAGTTAGTACACAACTACACGCAGAAACCGGGTAGACAATGTGTACTCCTAAGTACATGACTTGTACTTATAAAATTTCCAAACTCTTCCTTTTTACTCAAGAACAATCCAAAATAAAGATCCATTCCTAAAATGAATATCTGGGTTCTTACACCTGAGGATCCACTTTTCAAAACATCCCATTTTCAATACCCATGAATTTATACTTTCAGAAAAAACTTTTTATTAAAAAAATTAAAAAAAATCCAGGATTTATTAAAATTCATTTTTTATGCACATCCATTAACTAAAATTTCTAGAAATACCAACAGGCATAATCTATAGGCAAAAAATACACTACTAGAATTTGATTTCTAGAGAACTATCAATCATAGGAAACATATGGATAACCAATCAATCATATAGACATTTCTGGATCCATGAACTCACAATGTATCACTTTCCACAATGGGATAAGATATAAAACCATGGAAGTCAAGAATTTCACATCCATGTTCACTACATTGGGTGGAATTATCAACCAATCCTATAAGAAAAAAACTGAACATAAATTCCCACCCCATGAAATTTGGGTTCTTCCCCTGTGAGTGGGGTTGTAGTCACCTATGAACGAGCTCATTACCAATCCCTGACAACATACTAGTATCTTTTCTACCATGACCAACTAGTAACATAAAATACACCACCACTGATACAAATTTGTAGGCTTCCTATCTCAATATCCATTAAATCCAATTTCAAAAGCTAGTTGACCCCAAGAACGTTGGCATGCCTCCCCATAAACTAGAGGCTACTGACTAGAAATGTAGTTCTGTATTAATACATTGGGGAGATAATAACCACCTTTGAGAGTAAAACCACATCATAAATAAAAAAACTAAAATGAAAAATGGATAAAAAATGGAATAATTCCAAAAATAATCGATTAACACATTTTATAATAAAATTATGATTACAATACATGTCGGGAAGTCATAAAAATAATGAACAAACACAAAATTACCAAAAATATCCTGAAAATCGTCCTAAGCCCTAACCTATTATTGACATCTCACACTCTAACCAAACATCCCATTCTTAAACTATACAATAGGAAACTCTCTAGAACTAATACCTAAAAACAAATAACATCTTCTCAGGCACCAAATTCTATGGAATCCAGTGTAGAAATTGAGTATAACATAGAAGGCCACCACCAATGGTGTATAATGTAAAACAAATAGTCTATGAAAGTATGTATATATATAATAAAATTGTAATAAATAATTAGTAAAAATGAAATATGTCTCAAATTTTAGTAAATATCAAATAACCATTTCATCCTTTATGTTATATATGGTAAGCAAACCAAATAAATAAAATATGGTCTCCCTGGGAGTATAAGAAATAGAATAAGTGGATACAAACATTTAATCACAATGAGGAATTCACATATCAATTAGTAATTCAACTAAACTCATAGCCATTTTCCTATAGTCATGCCATTTAAATGTGTTTGGGAGCATAGCACCTCAACCTGGCATCCCAAACAATGCAAAACATATGATAAAAAACCTCATTCATACATCTTACGTACAAATACCTTTGGATAATAGGACCCTAGTCTTATATCCTATATCAAGTAACTCATTAATGGGACCCAAAGAATAATTCCATATCAACCTAAAGGACGATCCTCTGGCAGCACTTTAGGATCATAGAGCCTTAGTACGACCTCCAAAACTGAAAAAAATACTACATGGACATGCTACATTAATCATTTATCATAGCTACTCATATATCATTTATGTTTATATGGTCTAAACAAACCCTCAAAACCATGCCATGAAATAAAACAAAATTCAAAATAATCATTTAAAATCATATTTTCGCCACCCCATTAAACATTTTTCATTATTATTGAGAATCTAAAGCATTCCCCAGGCCTTCCATTTTCATTTCAAACTATTCAATTTTTTCTTTTAGAAATATCACAAAAATGAGAACAATACCATCATGTCAAATCAAAATTTCAAATATATTTTGAAACCACATTTTCAAAAATAATTAAGTAAACACCTCTATTTTATACATTACCCACATTAAAAACATCGGATCCCCTCATTAAAATTCATGCACGGATCATAATCCAAATCACTTCATTTAAACAATTTTAAATGTATCTTAGTTTTTTGAAAAGAAAACATTCATAAAACATTTAAATTTCCAAATAACAAAATAAGCACACAAAAATTCTCAATTAAATATCACTCACATTCAAATTTTCCCTAACTTTAAAATTTCGAACTCGTTTTATCATTTCGAAGGGTTTAACATACTGATGGGTAGCCCTATATTTGGTCCCACGCCATTAACAAAGCTAATAGGGTGTGTGAAAGGGATCACACCTAAATATAAGAATATCCTTTAATTCTATAAATAAATTTATTAAAACCAGTCATGTAAGTGAATTAGAACATCTAAATACACATATAAAACATTAATACTATAGGATAATCATTAAAACCACCCACCTCATATTTGTAGACAACTACTCATACAAAAGAAACCCATGATGGGAACTAAATTATTCTCAAACACCATGATGAGAACACTATAAAAGAATGAGGGTTTTGATATTCATAAGGAGAGGACACCCAAACCAATTTGTTTCTAGAGAATATATAAAATATAATTTGAACACTTACTCGTAGCATTGATACACAAATAATGGTACTAAAAACACCTAATAATTAAGGGAGAATCATCCATTTGAATCTCAGGGGATAAAGATTTGTAAACCAAACTACTTTAGGGTGAAATGGTAGAATAATTCGTTAAGGTATCACAAATATCAAATGTGATAAAATGGAAATTCTCAATACATAATGAGGATCTTGATTTGTATACACAATTGGCCAAATCAGGCACCAACCCTATGCCACCATTTATCGAAGAGTGGGCCCTATTTACATAGTCTCCTAGGAATATGCATGGTTTTATAAACCATGTGGTATCTTTTTGGTGTGTCTCTGTGTAAGGATATATAGTTTTAGTCTCTCCCATGGATGGTTATCAAATTGTATTCATTAATTAAAAAGAATGCATGGTTATGGAACACAATTACAATGCTTCAACCATGAAACATGGACTATATTTATATTTCATCCCTCTTTATATCCATTAACCCTATGCCACCTCCAAATCAAGTCATATTCTCGGTAAAAATTTCAGATAAGCATTTTAAGGGATTTAAACAAAAGTAATATATGGGTGTACCTATAAAAAATGTTGCAGACCCACACCATGTATATTTTCTAACTTCCCACAAATTTTATCCCTATTTGAGAACATAATTTACTATTATTTTAGTTAATCTTTATTTTTCCAATATCCAATATTTAAATGTGGTACTATTTTCTTTTTAAAAAATGTAGGGTTTCAAAACAATGCATTTCAAGTATGGATCCATTAATTATTGAAATAAAATTTAGAGTATATGATTTCATTAAGGTAGTGGGTGTAACACCTGAGCATTTTATGAGAAATATTTTGTTTTTATATAAATCATCAAAGGAATATTTCACTACATACAACACTAGCTTGGCTTGCTTTACACGCAACCATGACCTTCCTCGATAGCCTGCGTCAAACACAATACCAAGTTTCACTAAACAACGATATGGTATTAAAATATTATTAAAACTAGCCGTTATGAATAGTATTAAATTAATTTTTAATTTTATAACATTTTAATTCAACTTATAAATTTTCTAGAATGAGGTATGAAAGAAAAATCATTTTTTTGGATAAAAGAAGTATTTTTAAAAAAATGCATTTTTGCCGCCTTTTTATGGCACACCCAGATTAAATCTAGTTTATGACATGTTTATATGTTCAATTTGACAAAATAAAATTCTTGGTTTGAATAAGGGTATAAAAATTTACATTTCATAAATTTTTGATATTTTTCTGATAACTTTCATATTTTGATGAATAGTAAAACTACACTAATTATTAATTAAAAACAACTTTATTCATGGAGATAATTTATATGGATGAATTATAATATTTAATGGATTTAAAGTATAAATAGAATATATTTTTACCATTTAAATTAATGTATGTTATTAGCATTAATTTCACATTGAATTCATAGGTAAAAACATTTCAATCTTTGGCAATGTTTTAACTTCTCAAACTCGTTTTCTTAACAAAGAGATTTATTTTAAATTAATTACTGAAACTTATAGGATTTGAATTTAAAAAAATGGATTCCATATTCGGAATCAGTGGGTCCAAATTATGTTAATAGGCTACTTTTTATTTTAGGGCATTATGAATAGTAACTACTGTAAATTTTATTTACCATAGTTAAAGGTAAATCGGATAATTAAGGGTAAATATAAATTATAAAATTACCCTAACACCTGTCAAAATCCTATTGGATGACTAATAGTCGACGCATATCACCTAAGGGTCGGATTATATTCATTTAATGGACTTTTTTCCATGAAATAATTTAATTATTATTAAAACCAATGAATGTGACAACATGTCACTTTCTTAAATCTTATAAGTATAATAATTTTAATTTAGTGATAAATATAATGAAAATTCAAACATGAATAGTATCAAGAAAGATAATACAATTATACACATCATAGGAATTTATTTATAATTTTTATGGATTAATGAATTATCATTAATTATGACACAATAGTGATGTTGAAATTATTTTATTAATTAAAATATCAAATAACTGGTTCTAAAAATATTAAAATAAATAATATATGAACTATTTAATGTGATAAACTAATTTTCTAGATACATAAGAAATTTTGTGAATCAATTTAAGCTATTAGATTGAACATATATTCTGTATATATTTTATTTAAATCCAAATAAATGAATAGTGTCAAAATTGACACTATTGTTATTTTATAAAAATAACATATTATAAAATTGTTTAAAAAAAATATTTAAAAATTATAAATTAAAATTTATATGGACTAAAATGTCATAAAGTGTCAAATTATGGAAGATTCACAACACATATGTAATTATTTATAATAATTTAAAATTTAGAATATTATTACCACGAATAAAATTTAATTGATAAATAATGATAAATCAACTTGATAGTGTTTAAAATAAATTCTTAACATGTATGGATTTTATTGGTTGATGATATTACAACCCTATATCATCTAAGATTGATATATGAGTCATTTTGGAAGTTTATAAGTGGGGTTGGGATTTAATATAAACTAATATTTCTTATATTTTCCAAAGGTGCCCCTCTCCTCCCTTACAAAAGGGCACCTCCTCCCCATCTTCCTCACACCACATTGAGTCTTCAAGCTCGGCCAAACCCTAGCAATTTCTCCTCTCCACTTCACTAGAGACATCCTAGAGGTCCTGGTATTTTTCAAAGACCAATTTTAGTTCCCTAAAAGGAGGTCTCAAAGAAGCGCTTCGAAGAAGAGGTAATGTCCGTTACCGATTCTTTCATCTTTATTTCTTTTTCCACTTCTTCTTATTTAGTTGTATAATTATGATGTAATAACATCTGTATCACTCATATACTGATATGTTATTATAAGTATGAAATAACCCTATTTCACCATCTATCCATCCTATGGAAAACGAAATCACCGCGCGTGCGTACGTAAAGAATATCGTCTCCAAGTCGTGGTGTAATCTATTTTTCCCACCACCTTAAATGGATGGGAATAATGGTGTAAATAATAACTATATATGATTATTATAAAGTGATACTGATTCTGAAATATTATACATACACTCCAATACAATTCCACGATCATGGGAACGATATCATCGCTCGTGCGTACGTACAAAATACCGTCCCCACGATGTGATGCGACTCGTTCCACATGATCTTCATTGCATAATGATTATAAAAATGAATTGAATGAATAAATTTGATATATAGTACACTGATACCATTCTGGAAATGAGGTATCTATAACCTAAAGAGAAGAATAAGAATTTATTCAACAAAACACGCATAAGAACAAAAAGTAATAAACACCCGAATAACAAGTAATAATGTAATATTACTAAAAAAAAGCTAAGAATATGACCATATATGATATCGTAACGATAATTATGATTCTGGAATAAGTCAATAACATTATTTAAATCGTTATAAAGGAGCTTCGGACACTTACGAAGCATATCAGACCTAAGGTAAGGGAAAATATCAAAATCTAATTTTTATCTGAGATTGTTTATACATTGGTATTTACTGGGTTGTATTTTATCATCCACATCCATGTTCCCTAAATATGTAATATTGTTTCCATCATCCTACAATTGTTTAAATCCAATTTTACCCTTCGGCGAGTTTTTAGTAAAACATATGAAAGGAATCTTTTGTCATTTTTCATACGAGGTACTTTTTGACTTTTCCGAAAAAAGTATGAGAAGACTGTTTTTTTAAACTTATACGGAATGAATGGTTTTTTAAAACATTATTTCCAAGATGATTCCTTTACATGTTTTCAGGTTTATTTTTAATCAACTTCTTTTAGTTTAAAATTGTATAACATGTTAAGAAAGGAAAATGTGTTTGAAGTAGAAAGGATATTTTCCTCAAGAATGGAGTTCAAGTGTTTTATCAAAATTATTTTCCATCTAAGATAATATAGGGTTCTGTATCTATCCTTATTATTACATTGACTTGATTATGTTGTGATGGAATTATTTTTATTAACTCCTTTATCTTATATGAATTGTTTTATGATGTCATGATGTTTAATAATCCCATTTTTATTACATGGGTTATGCAATGATGTATGATTTATGATTTTCTGGCACACATAAGAATGATATCATTATGAGATGGGTGGGACCTATATCTCCCTCCAATGCATTGGGTAAATATTTTATATCTCATGAGATAGACATGGCTGAAACGGCGGGTTAAACCGGTTCAGTGAAACAGGACTGAAACGAGGTGTGAACTCGGTTCAGAAATGGAGTTTGTAAACTAAGATAGTCTTGGAAATTAGTCTTGGCTAATAAGAAATGATTCCCTATGATTATGTGTGTATGACACAAAGTTTCATGTTTTATGTTATGATTATTGGTATTACATTTCACTACTATGATTTATCCCATGTTATGAAATTATGACCTCTTTTGCAGGTTATGATTTCCAAAAGTTATGTTCTTATGTATATGATGTGATTAATATTTGTTTTGTTTACCCTTACTGAGAATTTGAGATCACCCTTTTGTATGTTTTATTTCCCCAGGTCAGGAAGAAGTTTATTAAGTAGGATATGCCAAAAAAGGACTCTAGATATGATGAAATAAATGGGAGGCAAAGTATATTCTTTATGAACCAGTTGTTTATGTTTCCCAGTTTCTAAAGACTCTATACCTATACGGTCCTTTCCTGGTTTTGTTATATGTTGTAATACGTATGCTTCAATTTTGAAGTATTAAACATGTATGTAATGTATGGGTCATTATAGTTGGTATCAGAGGAAAGGTATAGTCAACCTTTGGAAGCTATGATGTGAAAGCCTTAGTAAGAACCCTAAGGATAAGTCTAAGTATAGAAGATGATCTTAGTGTTTTAAAAATGTCCATGAACAACCTATGATAAGACCATAAGTGTGAAATTTTATTCTTAATTATGTGGTTTTCCTATTATAATTAGTGTTGCTCACACTATTATTCTTGGTTTTAGTCAACGGATAGAACCCGAAGGAACCGTGTTAATGCAGAATGCGACGGGCAATGCAATGATTGTCCCCCTGAGCAACCAAACGTTATGGGAAATGGAATGAAAATTCTTGTAGCCATGCTCACATAACTTTCTCAAGATTTGAATCATGCATGACTTCCAAAAGAGCAAAGGAAGGAACAAAATTCTGTTGAATCCTTCATGAGGCAGCGTCCACCCTCATTCAGCGGGTCTACTGATCCATTAGTTGCTGAACAATGGATCAGTACTACTGATTATATATTTTCAGTACTTCAATGTTCTGAACATGATAAAGTCATCTTAGCAGTGTATCGTTTGGAAGGTGATGCTGATCAACGGTGGAATCTTATCAAGAATACGAGGCCAAGAGATTTAATTGAGTCCATGGAATGGGACGATTTCAAGAATTTATTTTTCAATAAGTACTTCCCTCGTATTCTCCGAACAAAGATGGAGAAGGAGTTTCTTGAACTAAAGTAAAAGGATGATGAATCTGTTGGTACCTATGAAGCAAATTTTTCAATACTTTCATGTTATGCTTCTGTTATTATTATCCAACCTGAGAGTAAGATCGATCGATACTTTAGTGGCTTAAAACCATGTCTTCGAAGTGCGTTAGCCATAAGGGACTTCAATAGCTACGAGGAAATCATTCGTTATGCTCTCAATGTTGAGATGGAGATTGGAGAAACCCATCAGTCATATGGGTTTGATTAGAAGAGGAAAATGGAATTCAAAGGATAATCTAAAGAGCACACTAAAAAGAAGATGAGTTTTCCCTTATGATCAAAGTGTGGAAAGAAACATGGAGGGAGTTGTCTTAAAGGGACATGTAAATGTTTCAAATGTGGAAAGGAAGGTCATTGGGCATTTGAATGTCGCAATGATGGGAAGAAGATGTCTAGTTATGTGAACAATGAAAAGGCTACACAGAGTGAACCTCTTACACTTCAATGTTACAAATTCAAGGAGATGGGGCATTATTCCAATCAATGCCCAAATCCAAGGGTTGATGATGATGGTTGACGTAAACAAACTTTTAAGGATAAAGGCAAAGGAATGTCACATGCAATTTCTATCAGCGATGTGGAGTTCGATAACGATGTGGTGAAAGGTACACTTACCATCCACTCTAAAGTAGAAAATGTTTTAATTCATTCTAGATCCACCCACTCTTTTATTTCTGAAAAATTTTCTAAGGGTATCACCGTATTACCTCAACAGCTAGATGTAGAGTTAGCTGTCACAACCCCTAATGGCACAACAGTCTCATAAAAAGCTTATAATTATTATCCAATTGATGTTTGTGGGAAGTGCTTCCTGAAAATCTTGTGATCCTTCCAATAGTGGAATTTTATGTGATTCTTGGAAAGGATTGGAATTCTTTATATGGATCTCATATCAATTGCCAAAGAAGGGAAGTAACATTTCATATTCCAGATAAATCTATGATTGTCTATCGATGCAAGGATGAACATAACCTTCCAGTGGAAATTTCTTCCATCAATGGGTCTTGATTCCACTAAATGAAGGTTATTTATCTCAAATAGTTGATGAGAAACTCACGATTAATAATATTCCCATTGTACGGTAACTTGATTATGTCTTTTCGGATGAATTTCCCGGTCTTCCACCAAATCATGAAGTTGAGTTTTCAATAGAACTCGTACCGGGTGCTTTGCCTATTTCAAAGACACCTTATAGAATGACCCCAATTGAGTTGCATGAATTGAAGAAGCAACTCCAAGAGAATCTTGATAAAGGATTCATATGCCCTACTGTGTCACCTTGGGGAGAACCTGTTCTGTTTGTTATGAAGAAAGATGGATCAATGAGACTCTTCATTGATTATCGAGAACTTAACAAGATCACTATCAAGAAAAAATATCATCTCCCACACACTATTGACCTATTTGACCAACTACGCGTAGCTCAATACTTTTCCAGGATTGATCTTCATTTAGGGTATCATCAATTAAGGGTCAAAATGGAGGATATACCAAAGAAGGCATTCCATACAAGGTATGGACACTATGAATTTATAGTGATGCAATTTGGTCTTACTATTTCCCCCACTATCTTCATAGATCTAATGAATAGAGTCTTTAGAGACTATCTTGATCAGTTTGTAGTAGTCTTTATAGATGATATTCTTGTCAATTCAAAGAGCAAGGAAGAACATGAAGATCACTTGAGAATTGTATTAAAGACCCTATGAAAGGAGAATATTTATGCCAAATTTACCAAGTGTGAATTTTGGCTTCATAGAGTCTCATTTTTGGGTCACATAATCTCAAAAGAGGGGAAATCTGTGGATCCAGTAAAAACAGAGGTTATCGAAAGTAGGTCAAGACCAACAACAGTAACTGAGATCCAAATTTTTCTTGGTTTTGCTGAATATTATCGACCTTTTGTGAATGATTTTTATGATTATCTAATCCACTAACCAAGTTGACTCGGACAGGAGTTAAGTTTGTCTAGACGGAGGTATGTGAAGAGAATTTCAAGGAGTTGAAAAGAAGGTTATCCAGTGCACCTGTTCTCACACTGCCTTGTAGTGGAGAAATGTTTGTGATCTACAGTGATGCATCCAAGAAGTGATTGGGGTGTGTTCTTATGCAAAATGATATGGTGATAGCATATGCCTCATTATAGTGGAAAATCCATGAGCAAAATTGCCCAACTCATGATTTGGAGTTAGCTGTGGTAATCATTTCATTAAAGATTTGGAGGCATTACCTTTATGGTGAAAGGTGTGATATTTATACTGATCATAAAATTTTAAAGTATATTTTCACACAAAAGGAGATGAATATGCGCCAAAGAAGACGGTTGGAGATGATTAAGGATTACGACTGCTCAATTCATTACCACCTTGGGAAAGCAAACAATGTGGCAGATGCATTAAGTCGAAAAGACCATGCTAGCTTATCCATGATGAGGATCACAAAAGATCCAATATTTATGGATTTACAAATTATGGATCATGGAATTATAATCGAAGGGGAAAAATCTTATCTTTCTCAAATGAATGTTCAACCATCTATACATGCGAAGATTAATGAGCCACAGAAAGAAGATGTCAAGTTAGAAAAGAAGGTGAGAAATGTTCCTGAATTCAAACTTGATTATGATGGGATAATAAAGTTCAGGAATCGAGTTTGTGTTCCTCCCATCCCTGAACTAAAGAAGGTGCTGCTGGATGAGACTGATAGTTCTTCATTCTCTATTCATCCTGGAAGCACGAAGATGTATAGGGACCTGAAAGAGTACTTCTGGTGGGATGGCATGAAAAGAGTTGTTGCTGAATATGTCTCTCGATGCTTGGTTTGTCTGCATGTTAAAGCTGAGAGACAGAAGTCTATGGGAATGTTACAACCATTACCCATACCCGAATGGAAATGGGAAAACATCATTATGGACTTTGTCACCGAACATCCTAAAACATCCAAAGGCAATAACGTTATCTGGGTCATAGTTGATCGTCTTACAAAGTCTGCACACATCATTGCTATTAGAGAGGATTTCTCTCTGGATCAGCTTGCCAGGATATATGTAAAGGAAGTGGTAATATTACATGGAGTACCACTTTCTATTATATCTGATCGGGATCCGATGTTTACCTCAAAGTTCTGGCGAAGTCTTCAGCATACTCTGGATACAGAGTTGAGTTTCAGCACTGCTTATCATCATCAGACAGATGGTCAGTCTGAGATAACAATTCAAACTCTAGAAGATATGTTGACATCTTTCTATATGGATTTCAAAGGTGGTTGGGATCAACACCTACCTTTGGTGGAATTTTTTTATAATAATATCATTCACTCTAGTATTCAGATGGCTCCTTGTGATGTTCTCTATGGAATGAAATGCAGGATTCCAACTTGCTGGGATGAAGTTGGAGAATGAAAGCTATTAGGACCTGATATCATTGATAAAATGGTAGAAAAGGTCTGATCTATTCAACAACACATAAGAGCATATCAGAGTCGACAGAAATGTTATGCCGACAACCGAAGAAAATACCTAGAGTTTGAAGTGGGTGATAAAGTGTTCTTACGAATATCCCCCTGGAACAGGGTCATGAGATTTGGAATGAAGGGAAAGTTAAGCCCTAGATATATTGGTCCTTTTGAAATTCTGGATCGTGTTGGGAAGGTAGCTTATCGATTACTACTTCCACCGAATCTCTCTCAAGTTCACGATGTGTTCCCTGTATCTCTCCTGTGAAAGTACATACCTGATCCTTCACATGTACTCACCTCAGAAGTTATACTGCTGGAGAAATATATTTCTTATGAAGAACAACCAATAATGATTCTGGATCGTAGCAAAAAAGTACTACAGAACAAGACTACTATCTTGGTGAAGGTTTTATTGAGGAACCACCAATTAAGAGAAGCTACATGGGAGCTTGAGGATATGATGAGGGAGAGGTATCCTCATCTGTTTGTTACAAATTGACGAATTTCAAGGGATAAATTCATTTTAAGGGGGGTAGAATGTAACACCCAAGACTTTTATGAGAAATATTTTGTTTTTATATAAATCATCAAATAAATCTTTCACTACACACAATACTAGCTTGGCTTGCTTTACACGCAACTGCGGCCTTCCTTGATAGATTGCGTCGTACACAATACCGAGTTTCACTAAACAATGATATGCTATTAAAAAATTATTAAAACTAGCCATTAAGAATAGTATTAACTGAATTTTGAATTATATAACATTTTAATTCAACTTCTACATTTTCTAGAATGAGGTATGAAAGCAAAATCAGTTTTTTTGGGTAAAAGATGTATTTTTCAAAAAATGCAGTTTTGCCGCCTTTTGAGGGTGCACCCACATTAAATCTAGTCTTTGACATGTTTTTAAGTTAAATTTGACAAAATAAAATTCTTCTTTTTAATCAGGGTATAACAATTTACTTTGTATAAATTTTTGATATTTTTCTGATAACTTTCAAATTTTGACGAATAGTAAAAATACGATAATTTTTAATTAAAATCAACTTTTTTCATTGAGATAATTTATATAAATAAATAATAAATATTGAATGGTCTTAAAGTATAAATAGAATATATTATTACCATTTAATAGAATTTATGTCATTATCATTAATTTCACATTGAATTCATAGGTAAAAACATTTCAATCTTTGGCAATGTTTTAACTTCTAAAACATGTTTTCTTAACAACATGATTTATTTTAAAATAATTACTGAAACTTATATGTTTTGAAATTGTAAAAATGGATTCCATAATTGGAATCAGTGGGTCCAAATTATGTTAATAGGATACTTTTTATTTTTGGGCATTATGAATAGTAACTACGGTAAATATTATTTACCATAGTTAAAGGTAGATCGGGTAATTAAGGGTAAATATAAGATTATAAAATTACCCTAACACCTTCAAAAATCCTATTGGATGACAAAGAGTCGACCCATATCATCTATGGGTCTGATTAGATTAATTTAATGGACTTTTGACCATGAAAATAATTTAATTATTATTAAAACCAAAGATTGTGACAACATGTCACTTTCTTAAATCTTATAAGTATAATAATTTTAATTTGGTTATAATCTTAATAAAACTTCGAAAATGAATAGTATCCAGAAAGCTAATACAATTATAGACATCATAGGAATTTATTTAGAATTTTTAGGGATTAAATAATTATCATTAATTATGACACAATAGTGATGTTGAAATTATTTTATTAATTATATTATCAAATAAATGGTTTTAAAAATATTAAAATAAATATTATATGAACTATTTAATGTGATAAACTAATTTTATAGATACATATGACATTTTATGAATCTATTAAAACTTTTAGTTTGAACATATCGTCTATAAATATTTTATTTAAATTCAAATAAATGAATAGTGTCAAAATTGACACTTTGTTATTTTATAAAAAAATCATATTATAAAATTGTTTAAAAATCACAATAATATTTAAAAATTATAAATTAAAATTTATATGGTCGAAAATTTCATAATGTGTGAAATAATGGAAAATTAACATCACATATGTGATTATTTATAAGAATTAAAAATTTTGAATATTATTACCACAAATAAAATTAAATTGATAAATAAGGATAAATCAAGTTGACAGTGTTTAAAATAAATTCCAAACATGTCTAAATTTTATTAGGGGATGATATTACAACCCTATCTCATCTAATATTCATATATGAGTCATTTTTGAAGTTTTTATGTGGGGTTGGGATTTAATATAAACTAATATTTCTTATATTTCCAAAGGTGCCCCTCTCCTCCCTTATAAAAGGGAACCTCCTCCCCTCATCCTCACACCACTTTGAGCCTTCATGCTCGGCCAAACCCTAACACGTTCTCCTCTCCACTTCCCTAGATACATCCTAGAGGTCTTGGTCTTCTTCAAAGACCAATTTTAGTGCCCTAAGAGGAGGTCTCAAAGAAGCGCTTCAAAGAAGAGGTAATGTCTGTTACCGATTCTTTCATATTCATTTCTTCTTCCACATATTCTTATTTAGTTGTTTCATTATGAAGTAATAATATCAGTACCACTCATATACTCATATGTTATTATAAGTATTAAACAACCCTATTTAACCATCTATCCATCCTACGGAAAATGAAATCACCGCGCGTGCGTATGTACGGAATACCGTCTCCACGCCGTGGTGTAATCTATTTTCCCCCACCACCATACTTGGATGGGTATAATGGTGTAAATAATAACTATATATAATTATTTTAAAGTGATACTGATTATGAAATATTATACATACACTCCAATACAATTCCACGATCATGGGAACGATATCATCACTCGTGCGTACGTACGGAATACCGTCTCCACAATGTGATGCAACTCGTTCGACATGATATTCATTGCATAATGATTATAAAAATGAATTGAATGAATAAATATGATATATAGTACACTAATACCATTATTTAAATGAGGTATCTATAACCTAAAGAGAATAATACGAATTTATTCGACAAAACACGCATAAGAACAAAAAGTAATAAACACCCAAATAACAAATAATAATGAAATATTATAATAAGAAGCTAAGAATATGACAATATATGATATCATAACAATAAGTATGATTCTAGAATTAGTCAATAACATTATTAAAATCATTATACAGGAGGTTCATACATTTACAAAGCAAATCGGACCTAAGGTAAGGGAAAATATCACAATCTCATTTTTATCCAAGATTGTTTATACTTTGGTATTTACTGGGGTGTATTTTATCATCCACATCCATGTTCCCTAAATATGTAATATTGTTTCCATCCAAATAAAATTGTTTAAATCCAATTTTACCCTTCGAGGAGTTTTTAGTAAATGATATGAAAGGAATCTTTTGTCGTTTTTCGTACGAGGAACTTTTTGGCTATTCTGACAAAAGTACGAGAAGAATGTTTTTTTAAACTTATACGGCATGAATTGATTTTTAAAACATTATTTCCAAGAAGATTCATTTAAAATTTTTCAAGTTTATTTTTAATCAACTTCTTTTAGTTTAAAATTGTATGACATGTTAAGAAAGGAAAATGTTTTTGAAGTAGAAAGGATATTTTCCTCAAGAATGGAGTTCAAGTGTTTTATCAAAATTATTTTCCATCTAAGATATATAGGGTTCTATTTCTATCCTTATTATTACATTGATTTGATTATGTTGTTATGGAAATATTTTTCTGAACTCTATTATCTTATATGAATTGTTTTATGATGTCATGATGTTTAAAAATCCCATTTTTATTACATGGGTTATGCAATGATGTATAATTTATGATTTTGTGGCACACATAAGAATGGTATCATTATGAGATGGGTGGGACCTATATCTCCCTCAGATGCATTGGGTAAAGATTTTATATCTCATGAGATAGACATGGCTGGAACGGCAGGTTAAACCGGTTCAGTGAAATAGGATTGAAACGAGGAGTGAACTCGGTTTAGAAATGGACTTTGTACACTAAGATAGTCTTGGCAATGAGTCTTGACTAATAAGAAATTATTATCTATGATTATTTGTGTATGCCAAAAAGTTCAATGATTTATGTTATGATTATTGAGATTACATTTCACTGCTATGATTTGTCCCATGTTATGAAACTATGATCTCTTTTTTAGGTTAAGATTTCCAAAAGTTATGTTCTTATGTATATGATGTGATTGATATTTCTTTTGTTTACCCTTACTAAGCATTTGAGCTCACCCTTTTGTATGTTTTATTTCCCCAGGTCAGGAAGAAGTTTATTAAGTAGGATATTTCAAAAAGGGACTCTAGATATGATGAAATAAATGGGTGGCAAAGTAGATGCTTTATGAACTAGTTGTTTATGTTTCCCAATTTCTAAAGACTCTATACCTATACGGTCCTTTCCTGGTTTTGTTATATGTTTTAAAAAGTATGCTTCAATTTTGAAGTATTAAACATGTATGTAAAGTATGAGTCGTTATATTGGGGAGGAAAAAACACCATAAAAATTTATAATAAATTTTCATACTTAAATAAATTAGTTGCATTTTATATTATTCTTAATACATAAAAATATGTTAAAATAAACTATAAGTTACTATTAAACTAAGATTTCTCAAATGAAACTATTATAACCTATTGAAAAATTACAAATATTAATAATAGTAACAACATTATGAGACATATTTATAATGGTTTTATATATAGGGAAGTTTTTTTGTCATTTCATAAAAACAATTTACCCAATTTTTGGAAAAAATATTTTACTCTTCAAAAAAATCATTTATTCAAAAATGGGCTTTATTTAAATTTTGTGACTATATATTATAGTTTAATTCTACCCTTTTAGGAATTTTATTCTAGGATACCCAATTCATTTTTTAAATAATCATTCCAATGTTATCTTATGGTGTTTTTTTTTCATTTTCATAAAAGATTTATCATTCATGGAATAGTGAAAAATATAAATTTCTTCAAAAGTATAATTTAATTTCATATAGAAGTCCAATTATATTGTGAAATTGAGTATAAATATCAAGATTTATATTTAATAATAAATAAAATAATTAATTACCTAGGAATCATAATTATACTTGGTTTGGGTATATGATCAATTTTTTGATGAACTTATTTTTCTAAAAAATATATTTAGGCTCACAATGTTTTATTATCATAATAAATAAAACTAAACTCCATTTTGAAACGATTTTAATTAAAATTATATAATATATTTAATAAAATAATTTCTCATTTAACTACTTTATTACATGGAGTTAAATTTAAATAAACTCAAATTTAGGATTAATGTGAATTTATGCTACTATTGGATTTTAATTAATTTAGAATGTATATTTTAAAATGATTTTATTTTAATAATTTATTGTGAATCTCATAGAAATGATTACAAATTTATAATCAGAATAATTATTATAATTTATTATTGTTATGTTAATTTTTTTCCATAAAAAAGTATAAAAATAATAAAATTTATTTACCTTAGTGAAAGCTAAAATGGGTTTAGTAGTGGGTTAATCATTATGATAAGGGTAAAATTTCCCAGTACACTTGTCAATATCCTAATTTTTGGATATATTTATACCCTTACCACCTTATAATATAATTTTTTTATTATGGGATTCTTTTTTCAGGAATATTAATCCACAAAATTTGATTTCATTAAAAAATTAATGTCCCTCTCCATCTTATAAAATGTCACCGCTCCTCACCCATCATTACAGAAAATTATTCCTCCATTGTCTATAAAATACAATCAAATTATATTATAAAATAACCTAGACATTAAACTAATGATATAGTAATCTTAGAAGTCCATTCCAAGGTTCTTTAAAAAGTAATCTAGATAAGGCGCATTGAAGAAGTGGTAATCAACTTATCTAACATATTTTAGTTTACATTTATTATATAAAAATTAAATAAATGTTATTAAAAAAATATGGAATCTTCTATATGAAAAATATAATATAATTTTATAATTAATATGGAACATATTTAAATCGTACCTATTTTCAATCAAATTGGAAATGAAAGTATCTCTTATGTATATATGTAGACTACTGGATGCACATAGAGATAATTAATATTACACCCTCAGCATTTATGGATGTCAGTATGATTGATTTGATATTTAAATATTATATTTTTGTTTTAATTATTATTATAGATGTATATGATATTATCTACCTTCTATCCATTCCATGTTTTGGAAAATGATAACGTCATTCATGTGTACATGTGGACTACTACTATAGGAATCATTTTGATTATTTTTTCATTATCTATTTCAATGGATTTTGAAAATGATAGATTTTATAAATATATATATTATTATTTATAATATAATAATTAGGTAATGTTAATTTATTATTTACCTTTATGTATTTACAACCTTCAAAAAGTGGAATCATAACTTGTGCGCAAATACAATTTATCATCTCTATGAAGTGATAAAATTAATTTTTTACCACCAATTTATATGAATAATTAATAAGTGAATATAATGAATAAATATGATACCTATTTCAAGATTAGTATTATAATTATAATTATTCCATTACTATTGTGAAATTACGAACACTGTTGAACCAATACATAAATAGAAAATATCTTTCACTCAAATGTTTATTTCAATTAGCAAAATTTATTTCAATGACAAATTAGAAATTTAAAAATAATTATACACAGTAATTTATATATTAATATTGTTTTGTAAAATATTTATAAAAATTTTAAATACATTATATAGTATATATGAACAAATTAGAGTCGAGATTTATCTTTTGGTAAGTGTATTTCTTGTCTCACGTTTATATCTTTGAGTCATATGAAATATTCACCATTTTTGGATTTATTGTAGATTATATTAAATCCGTATAAGATTATATAATAAATTGATTTATAATCATGGTATGTAATGATTTATTTTATATTATTTATTTTATATTGGTTATTATTTTATAAAAAAACAATGTAGTAAGACATTTATGTGTCAATTTAAAATTAATTGGTATTTTAAGCTATAATTTAAATTCAAGTAAATTATATGGACCTTATCTAAAATATCACATTAAATTTCTTAATCCATTGGTTATTTTTTGAATTTTCTATTTCATAGATTCTATATATAAACTTTCGTTCCAAAAATTATTTCCCAATATATCAACTTTATTTCTCCTCTTTAGGTTATAAAAAAATTTATTCTCTTTTTATGTTTTCATAAATGATTGTGAAAGTTCATCACAGATTTTTTAAATCCCATTTTACAAATTTTAAAATTTTAATGAAATATTTTAAAATTAATATTTTTTTAATTTTCTCACTAATGTTCTATATACCAAATGTGTTATTAGATTCTTCATTTTAATTGTTATGACATGAATAAAATTTCAACCCATCATAATACCTAACTACTTTGAATATTTTTATACATGATTCCATGATTCATTCGAAACAAAAATATTTCTTTAATGTTTCCTAAATTTTTATATTTAATATAATTGATTTCGAAATTAAAAGGGTGTTATCTTCAATGAAGTTTCTACTGATCTTTAAAAGAATTTCTTCATCTAAAATAACATCTTTTGATGTTACCTGTTTTTTCTGGGGGTAACATCCAGTGATATCATCATTGATATTTCTCTAAATGTTTTTATTATAACGAATTAAAATCATGAAACTAATTTATATTCCATGGGTTATTATTTAGTGATGTGATTAATGTTGTATGATTATATTGCACATATATGAATGGATTATGATTTTTCAAAGGGTGAAAATGAAATTATTAATCTTTATAATGTATTAGATAATGTTGGATATCTCGTGAAACAATCAATTACATTTTTTGAAGTGAAACAGGTTTAGTACGGAAGTCTTTCCACTAAGATAGTCATGGGAGTGAACCCTAACTAAAGAGAGTATGGGATGGGTAGTGAACACAATCTAGTATGAAAGACTTATTGGTGAGCCTTGACTAAAAAAATTATTTTATGTGAATATGTTTATACCCAAAACATATGTCTTAGGGTAATTATATTGTCTCATGGTCCATGTTCATTGATTCATTTATGATTCACATCAAATTAAATTCCATGTTTTATTCTATGACCCATGTTTATGATATGTGATTTACTGCGTATGGTTTTCATATATTAAGATCATGTATTCATACCATTAGAATTATGTTACGATTAAATGATCATTGATAACATACTTGTTTAAACATATTTTGAATATGAGTTAAATATTTATTTTTTGTCATTTTCATTACGGTATGAAGAAAGTATTTAAGTAATTAATGTCTAAGATTGGTGAATGTTTTCATGAAATTAAATCGAGATTGATTGTATATTTAATAAATCATTTATTTACGTATCGACATTTATAAAGAAAATAAACCATTAAAATAGTGGAACATGTGGATATGTAATGAATATTAATTTTATGAAATTTCATATCAATGATTGTAAACATTGGGTAGATATATATCTAATTTTCAATATATTAGTTTATTATTTAAGATTTGTGACATAATTATTGTAAAATATAAATCCGAAGGATCCTATAAATAAAATAAAATTAATTCATGATTTAAAACATTAGATTATATATTTTTAAAGGTTTGGTTATTATATATTTTATTAATGGTGGGATTCAGATAATATTAGTGGTTAGGATAATGTAAGTCTATATCCTTTTGATATTTAATTTTTTATCATCACAATATATAAATTGTAGATTACCATTTAACTTATCTATTCCATTTCTAATCATATGGTTCTGAACATATGAAATTGGGGAGATGAACTAGTATGCATGAGGTGGAAAATATCCATCCAAATCAACAACCCAGAATAGTTGAAATTAGAACATAGATGTTTGTTATTCTGATTTCTTAGTTTAGAAAGGATATAAATTTTGCTGTTTTCCATGTGAGGGAGGGACCGAGATCAGTAGTGAGGATAATGTCCATTTTTCTGAAATTGAGGAAATATAACCCACTATAATTCCATGGATAATCAAACCCTTAGGAATTTGAATTATGGTATATAACCCTCAAAAATATTATTTATGTCAAGGGCTATTAAATACATCAAAAGCTATCACTTTCTACTTACCATATTGAATATTTATTTGTGAGAAAATATGGTTTATAGTTAAGAACACTATTGAGAGATAATATATTTATACCATGGAATGGTATGAATATAAGATTTTTTCCCTTGAGATTTATATTCTTTACTGATTTTCAATATAGAATAATAGATTAGTTCATGTAAATGAGCCATATGGTGGAATACTAAATAGAAACATATTAATTTAATGTTTAATTATTTTCAAGGTAAAAAATATTATTCAATGCATGACATGTCTTTCCTTGGGCGGGTTAGTGTCAATGGTAATTTTACAACCTTGCATTTGTACCATTGAAGTCTTAGGGTAAGAGACTTTTGTTATTGGATGAAGGTCAATTCTGTTGGTTCCTTATATGGTAATCTGTGGCCCTATAGTTTCAGTGTTGTTTTTAAGAATCAACAAGGAGAGGTCTTTTGATGCTTTTGGGGTTATTGTGGTATTTCATCTACAATTGATGTTGAGATTATGTGAATTATCATTTTTTTGGAGAAAGAAAAGAATAAAGGGCGGAACAAAATCTAGCTTGAAAGTGATTCAACTATTGTTGTGTCAGATATAGGGATGGTATTGTCATATTTTTTCTAGAGGATCAACAATATATGGATCAATTTCTAAAATTCATTTTCCTGTGTAGATCATATTATCACACATGTCTACAAGGAGGAAATTGTTGTGGTGGATGGTCTTTCAAATAATAGTGTCAATGGTTTTTATTTCTTATGGTATGATCAGTTAACTGATAACATTTTTTCATTATTGTAGTAAGATCAAGGTAAATACCCCATTTTTAGAAATATGCATGTCAGATTATTTTTTAAATAAACAATCCTTGCACTTCACAGAAAGGTCGCTTCCTATTAAAAAAATAAATAGTATTTTATATCGTGACAGTAAAATTAATCGGAATTACTAAATATTGATTCCGAGATATTGAAATCACTGGTTTCTCACGAAATCAAAATTTTAGATAAACATGATCAATGTGATGAATTTTTATAAATTTTTTTCCAACGATCATATGTTCTAATCATCATGAATGGAAAGTTTTCTATGTGAAAGTTAACAGGAAATAAACCATCAAAGAAATATGATGGTAATAATATCATGTTTCCATCTTAATATATTTATGAAAAAATAACACATGAAATTTTATTATAAAATATCAGAAGTGGTTCTAAATTGGAATGTTGAGATATGTGATTTTTTTAATATAATAAAAATGATCAGAAAAATAATTGAAATACAACGTTAATATTTTTAATTATAATGAGATTGTTCATTATTATTTCACTTTCACTATTATAGGAAATGGCTATATGTATTCAAGATTAGAAGATTAATGGTGTGGATAAATCTTTTGAGAATACTTCTCTAGATGATGGACCAATCGATGATGTGGTTTCAGGTATATTACTTGTTTATTCAAACTATATCAGTGTCTTGTAATATTCTAGATATATGAATTGATTTATTTCCAAAAAATATTATGATTAATTATAAATTTCAACAAATTAAATGATGCCATAAATTTGGTAATAATACATGTAGTTTGTATTAAATGAAAAAATTATAATAATCCTCATGGTATCATCTCTATAATGGATTTAACTAAAATCCTTTTTGTTATTCCCCATGTCGAGTTTGATTTCATTCTTGTAATGTATTTGATTTATAATTGTTATACTATGAAATATTTTGAATCTATAATAAATTTTTCATAGAATGAGTTTCATTCAATATAAAATAATGATTTCAGACATTTTGTATCATAATAATAATCATAGAATTTTTTTATATAAAATAAAAAATGGGTTACAATAGATTCTTGAACATATTATATTCATACTATCACATCACCAAATAATTATCCAAATTTTGTTGTTAAAAACCAATATTTCTAAATATGGATTTTCAGTAATTATAGATCATAGAACTATATCATAGTTATGGAGTGGTATATAATTACCCATATCGATTCCGGGTTTTACTAGATTCTATGAGCCCATTATTTTTATAAGTTTTATATCTGTTTTGGGTAAAATTAGAAGGCAATGTAGGAGAATGAGATTATGATGACAATAGTTCAATCTAGGTTTTGCAATTAGGAATTTTATTTCAATTCCAATGGGTTGAAAAAATATCTAATTTTAATTATGGACCTTATTAACAATGTATTCAACGATTTATTGGATACATTTATGGTTGTCTTTATTTAGGGAAGCCTGATATATTCTCCAACATATAATGATTATGATAAACATTAGATTGTTTATTTTAAAACCATGAATGGAAGAAAGTTGTATAGAACATATAGAACATGTGAAGAGTGATTATGATAAATGTATTTCATAGATATATTTTAAATAAGGATAGAATAAATATTGATATTTTTAAAACTAATGTTCCTTTTTAGAGGGAAATACTTAAAAACACCACATCAATTCATAATTTTATTGGATTAGTGGGTTACTAACAAAAGGGTTTAGAAAAAAATATAATAATTATCTTAATCAGAAATAATTTTAACCTGAAAAGAGTTAAATTTATCTAGGTAAAAAATTATTATGAATGTTTCTAGGAATACAAAATATGAGTAGTGAGTACTCGATTTTTTTTCTTTCCATCCAGAAATTATAATTGTTTATATACTACAATACCTCATTGATATTACTTGGTTGTCTATTAATGAGGAATTATTATGTAACTAATTATGTTTCATTTCAGTTGAAACTTCATGGGAAAATTTATACTATATATGTACATGAACTAGCCTATGTGGTTTTATTAAAAACATATAAAGATATTATTTATTTAGAGTGACGTGTGAAATGTATATTGATAGAAATGTCTAAAGAATATATTCACTCAAATATATATGAACCAGAAGAAAATAACATTGGAAGAACAAATAAAATATTATAACTAATCAATTCATTTCCATTTAGGAATTCAAAATATGGTAGTTTATTCATTATATCAAAAAGATAATGTTTCATTAACTATTATAAATTTGGAATATTATACATATGTAAATGATTATCAGAATATTGTGTATACATGAAATTATTTTTTTATGTTTAATGTTTTAGTACACTCATTATTCTCGTACAGAATTACAAAATATCATAAAGTGGATCTTTTTTAAATGATAAGTATAAATTAGTCAGGAAAGGAAATGTAACTCGATTATGCACTGATAATGATGGTGTTTTGATATTCTAAAAAAATTAATTTGTACCATTGGATTCCCAACTGTCAAAATAATTATTTTACGAACCTCATATCACTCCACGGGTTTTCTCCAAAACACTAATATGTATATATAAAATTAATAAAAAAATTTATAGAATAAAATGAAAATACATATTTCTGAATTTTCAATAAAATTTTTAACTTTTGAACATGTTAAATAGGAATGATAATTTTTCAATGGGATGGTTCCTCCTATAACAGAAAATGAATGTAAATTGGATAATATATCTGTGGATTTCATGGTTTGGTTATAAAAGATATTTAGATTCAATAATTTGATATCGTTTATTATTGAATGTTTAATAAAATTAGAAAATTTTCTTTATTTAAGCGATAATATTTATATTTTTCATCTTTATAAAAGTTATGTTAGAGAGATTATCAAATTTTATGGTGTCATTGTTTCTATTTTATTAGGTTTTGAACCTAGTTTTTTCCATTAATTGTTTCAAAACTCATCATAAAACATTGTGTACTAAATTAAATTTTAATATATCATTTCATAAATTATATGATGGATCATTCAAGAAAAAGATTCATAAAATGGAAGAAAAGATTCAACATTGTTTCATCTATTACATATTAAATTTGGACCATTTTCTATCATTCATTGAGCATTCTTGTATGAAAATGCTTCATTCCATTATACCGATGAAACCATTTTAGATATTATATGGAAAACAGTGTCAAAATACATTTTATTGAGGTAAAATCATGTAAAAAATATTTTTTGGATAAAAATTGCCAAAAATAAATGAATGAAGAGGTAAATATTATTTCCCTACATTTCGGAATGGATTATATAAGTTATAAATTTTTCCAGATAACCGAGGGAATGATCATTCAGGTATGGAAGGTGGTAATGTGTATTGTAAAGTATCGCCATGGGAAAGTCCTGTGTATTATATAAAAAAGGAAAACATAGTTATTTGATTCATTGGAACAATTTAAATCTAATATACATTTGGATCAGTTTTCTATAGAGTATATTTTCCTCTATATTTTTGCCAGAATGATAATGTGTTTCTTATGACACAATTAAAAAAATTTATTCTAGATACAACTCTTATTTTGAACCATGAAGTAATACAATTAGAAATGATTATTTTATATAAAGAAAATTTTCATAAGAATATTGACAGTATAGAGATGATTTTGAGAAAATCTCTTATTCACTCGTTGAAGGTTCCATAATAAACCATATGGTAGAATAAGTATCATGGGAATCTGAAAATTCTATAATGGAAAAATAAACCAACTTTCTTAAAAAGTGTATAAAACTATGATAAAAAAATTTATAAAAGGGGAAATAATTTGGCATCTATGTTGATGTTGATAATATATTAAATTTCTTACCTGATATATAATCTTAAAATTATATTACATAGATTCATATTCCTCATAACAATATTATGTATTTTTACAATTAAAGTTTCGATTTTTTAATTCGTACAAAATTCATTTATATATCATATATGGTATTATTTGAAAATACAGATTAATAAATTGTAGAATTTTAATATGGAAAAATAATTTCATTTTGAATAAAATAAATTCAATATTATAATACATTAAAACTTTGGTATTTTTTGAAAAATAATTTTTTTTATATGAATAGAGATGGATAACAATTTTTTTAAAACTACAATTTATTTCCAAAAAAGAAATAAATTATAAAATCTCATCATGTTTTAAATTTTTATTAGGGCAACATTAGTATATTTTATTGAGTACAAATATAATTAATTAAATAGGAAATCATATTTTATAATATTTTGTTTTAGGTTCTTTTATTGGACCACAAAAATTATTTTCCAAAAAAACAAATTTTCAATATGATTCAAAAAATAATATTAAAATTGATTTTAAAGAATTTAAAATTTTTTTATCATGGATGTTTTATTATAAATTTTAAATTCAGATAATTGTATTAGTTAAATAGGTAACTTTTCTTTTATTTGGTCCTTATAAAATGTAACTATAGTAAATACTGGTCATGTAAATAAGTGTAAAGCCGAAAAGGAATGGTTACAACTGTGAGATAAGGGTTAAAATATCCCGAACACTAGTATTTATTTTATTGTATATGTTTTTAAATATATCCATCCATGTTTGGAAAATGAAGAAATTTAATTTAAATTTCCTTGGGTAATGACCCTAATATAATTTTATGTAAAGAATAAAAAGAAATAAATGTCTCTTTTTAATACAATTTTTATTTTTCATAGGGATAAAAGAGTTGACATGTAGTTATATATTTTTATTTTAAATATTAAAAAAATTTCTTATCAGGGAAGTTTATTTTTTTTTGTGACATGGTAATGACTTAATGTTCTTATGTAATGCCAATATAATGATTTTTCATTTAATAGAAAAATAAATTAAATGACTCATAAAATTAATATAATAAATACAGATCGGATGAATTATTTTATTACATTAATTATGAATACTAGTGTAAAATATTATTGATTTTTTAATGTTTCATAATGTAATTAAATTACAATATCAATGACATTAATGTAAACGCTATGATTGATCCTTAAAATGACTGTATTGGTATATTATATTAAATAATATATTATTTAATGACATAAAAATCATAATAAACATATCATCAAATAAGTAAAGGACATATTGTCTATAATTTGAATAATTTTTCACTTTTATGTATCTTTTACGTTTATATTAACTTTCATGGCACATATATAATAAAAACATTGTTATATTGGAATTTGGAAGAGGGGTTACCAAGTATTAATACAGATAGATAAGTGTTTGAAAAACACCTAAACATTTCCAAATTTTATTTGATGATATTATTTATACTCGTCCATATCTTAGAATTGAAATCAGACAATATGGTTTTACATGAAATTTAGAATTATTTTATATTTATTAAATACATTAAGTATTTATAAGGGTTATTATCCCTTCACATAAAAAAGTAACCTCCTATCCTCCCTCACTCAAACCACTATAAGAAAAAATAATCCCCAAAAAAGTTCCCAAATATCTCCATACCATACCTCCATATGTCCTCTAGGTATTGGTCTCACTAAAATACAAAACCTACATGGATAAAGAAGTAACCCAAAGAGGTTATCTAAGGAGAAGTTATAAGTCATAACTACAATATTTTAATATTATTAATTATTCTACCACTATAAAATCTTCATTAATAGTGTTTAAATAATATATTCATTATCATATATATATATATTAAATTGATATTATTTTCAGGGTAAAACCTTTTTCTTCACCTATTTAAACCAATGGGAAGTGAATATATCAAGAGTGTGTGCGTGTGGATTACCACCTCTATTAAAATATGTGTTATATTTTTTATCACCACATAACAATGAAAATTATTAAAATGGATTTAATTAATATATTTTATATTCATGAATTTTTTATAATTATTAAAAAATAATACATTATATATTATTTTACCATCCAACTATAGAAAAAATGATAATGTTGTCGGTGCATACGTGTGGACTACCTGCTCCACGATTTGATGTGATTCATTTTTCATGTAAAATTCATATATATAGATAAATATTATTACTTCATGTTTAAATATTATAATAATTTCATGATTATGTCTCTTGAGATACTTCAATAATGTCCTATTTGACCATTTTCATCCAACCCAATTTACTTCTAAAATTAATTATGAAGGCTCCCAAACATTCAACATGAAACTAATGGATTAATAAATTTAGTATATCATATATAGAAGTGAAATAAAAATAATAACAAACATGAATAAGAAATTATTAAATTATATATTTAAAATAGGTTTATTATATATGATGATAATGACTGTACAAGAAAAATTTGAACTTGAGGTGAGGGGCTCTTTTTTTTAAAACCTCATCCAAAAAATTTCATTAATTTAATTGTAATATATTTTTCCATAATATCTTTATACGTAAAATAGTTTAATTTATGTAATAATATTGAAATGAATTATTTATAGTTTATAATTTATATCTCTTTTAACTTTCTTTAATTGGTTTTCAATAGGAATATTTTTATTTATTTTGTATGGGTGTTTTTTAATTTAATGATAAAATCATAGAGGAATGTTCACTTATAAGGTATATAACATAAATGTTTTATCCAACTACCTTATACATAATTTTATGTTATAATTAAATTATAACAATCCAACATTTGTATAAATAAAAAACCTTTTCCCAATTTTGTGGGTATTATATTTTTGAAATTTTTATTTTATTGTAATTAGATATATGAGTACTTGAAAAAAATTTATGGTTTTAAATGTATATATTTATGATTTGGATGATTGGAATGAATTAATTTTGTTGTATAATTATTCCCATTTTTTTAGATATTTTTAATTATTTTGGCTGAGCACGATATATCTCTATAATTCTTGGGGAATGATTATGTTTCCCAAAATATTATGTTTGAAATTATTAAGTAAGTTATTCAAATTGTAAGGGTTCTTATAATTGTTACTGTAAGGTTTCTATAAAGATAACTCTTGATGGAATCTATATTAATTTTCGATTATAATTATTGAATTTAAAAATAAATTTTTTTTGTTCATTGGTACATATAGTTATCTTTTGTACGTGAACGGTTTTTCCCATAAAGGGTAAATTGGTATGTTTTTATGAAAAAATATTTATGGGTTCTCTTTTTGTAAACCCTATAGATTATTATATTTCCATTATACCTTATTATGAAGTGTTTTAAGTAAATAATTTTTTAGTAAATAATATAACTTGATTAAGTAAATGATTTTTTGAGTTCAATTTTTCCAATATTAAAAGTATACACTCCTATATGATCTCATGGTTATTAAATAGACTAAGTGGTTTGACATTTTTTTTCTATATATACCTATATAATAATTTTATTATCATCTCACACATTTAAATTTTTTCTTAAGTTATTAAGAATGATTATCAATAAACTTGAGGTTATGTTTAGAATAATGATGAATTTTCTTAATAGAAGACATGTTTTATTTTAAAAATATTGTATTGAGAAAAATTTATATTGGGTGAAAATTTAAACATTATGATGTATAGACTTATTATTAATGTATTATAATATAATTATATAAATATATCAACTATACATATCCATTAAATATAAATAAAATCGTCATTTATAAAATAAGATTTTTTAATGTTTTATTATTCGTTCCTTATAAAACTTTTCAATAATTATGGAAAATATGGAAGATCATTTATTAAGAACTCAATATATGGTAAAACACTATCAATGAAATAAAAATAAGTTAATAGTAGATTAAAATCATGTGGGATACATGGTTATTGACTAATTAAGGAAAATATATCAAAAAATTATATGAATTGATCAATAGCTATGATTATATAATCATAAATCAAGGAATAAAATATATAAAATGATGATATTGAGAGAATAATATATACCATGACATAGGGATGTAGAATCAAAATTAAAATTTTATAATCCATTGGAGCATAGATTTTGAATAAGGACCGTATATAGTTTTACCTAATTATAACATATATTAAGAATATCTTTCATGATGATTATAACATTTTGTATAATGATAATAACATTAATCTCAAGAATTACATATCAAACAATGATAACAACATCATATTTATAAAAAAGATAAATTTAATTGTATTATGCCTTTATATTGAATTATAAATTCACAAGATATATAACTCTACAATATTCATTAGACTCATATATATTTCTTGGCCTTATCTCATATATTGATATATCTATATGCATATAATCCTTGCGAATATAAAATTATAAAACCATCAGAATAATACAATGAAAAACCCATAGATAATAACCATGAAAATAAATAATTAAAGTCATTATCTTTTAAAATTATTAGAAATTAGAATTATGAAATATGCCGATTTCACATTATGAATAATAAATTCTACATGGTCTAGAAGATAATTTTCTCCCACTATTTGAAATGTGTAACTAACTATGAGAATAGAATTCCATAGTTAGAAGTATAATAGATTTAAAGTATAATGGTATTAGATTATGGGTTCTATTTAAGACATATTTATGATCAGTAATGGCCAATGTAGTGATGTATTAATCTAGAAATGTGAATATCATTTCAACAATTCCAGGGATACTTTAGAATTTAGATATTAAATAACGAAGTAATTTTTCCATATTAAACATATAAAAATATATAATGACAGTCAAAATAATATATATAATATTAAATTTTTTTAATTGAAAAAAATATATATTAATAAATTATAATAATAGAATAAATTATAGGTGATTAATAAAAATTATTTAATTGTTTTTATAAAACACTAAAATATTCATAAATAAGAATAACATCATTTTTGAGATATTAAAAAAATTATAATATATTTTTATATGAATATATTCATTATATAAGATAAATATTTAAATAATTAGAACAATATATTTGAAAAAAGGATCTTAATGTGAAATATGATTAATTTTGGGGAAATTTAAAAGAAATAACATTATCATTTCAAAAAATAGATTTGAAATAAAAAAGTGTTCATAATGAAATAGAATTGGAAAAATTAAATAAAACAACAAATCTAAAATATTAATATTCCAAATACAATTTACAATAGATCTATCATGCAATTTGAAGAAATATTTAATTTAAAAATTTTGAGGAGGGGTTGATAGAGGCAATCACCAAAAGAATGTAAACGAGTGAGAGAGAACCCTTTATGGAATTGTGTGGCACAAACTATATATAATCAATTAATTTGAGAGAAAATAATAACTCAAAAAAAATGAAAAAATAAGTGTGATATATATTTAATATTTTTTTTAAATATAAGACATAGATGATGAAATTGAAAAAAGTAAAATAATTCATACAATGAAATCAGATTTAAAAGATAACACAATAAAAACAAGGATACATAACATATTTCATTATTCAAGAAATGTAGGGGGAAATGAAAACCCTTATTAGTAAATTAATCCCACAAATAATTGTGTTACCCTTTCTTATGTGTCATTTATATTAATTGTTTCATCACATAACTCATTTGGGTCATCATGATCGAATATTATGAGACATTTTGTTTATAACATTGAAATTTAATGGGTATATTGTCATTTTCTATAATCTAAGATTCATGTAATTTGATTTATTTCATTCATGATTTTGAGTAGTTCAATATTTCAATTTATTTTAAAAAATATTTCCAAATCAGTATGTGATTCTTTGAAAAAAAATAATATTATTAAAATTTACATGATTTATTTTTATTTATATAATTAATAGTAACCACATATTATCATAATTAAATCATCCAAATGAAATTAATTCATTATTTATGTTTAATTATTATTTGGAATCCATTTTTTGTAATCCTCATGAAGGGAAAATGTGGGGAAAACATTGTAATTCACACAAGTTATATATGACTAATACAGTTGAATGATTCTTTTAATATATATAAAATTATAAATAATTAAATATATTATTGTGTTTTGTATAAGTAATAAAGTAAAATTAAAAATAATATTTAAATGATAATATAATTTTTTTTTAAGGGGTAAGAGGAGAATTGAAAAGTGAACATGTATAATTTGGAAACCTTAATTCTTCATAGTAATTGACAATAAAAAGGGATGGATTAGAGGGAATGAAACCCCATGATATTTTGGGATATATATATATATATGTATTAAACTAATATAATTATAAATATGATTTTAACCTGTCACAATGAACTAAAACTATCCAAATCATATTATATTTATATTATTAAGAAAATTTTAGAATAATAAAAAACAACTAGTAAATAAAACAATTATTCATTTATTAATGCGTACAAGTATTATTACAATAAATAAGGAATTAAATGGTAATTATTCAATAAAATAAATTTTCATATATAATATTCTAATTTAAAATAAAAATTTAAAAGTTTTTTGAATATAAACTTTGTAATATGAATAATTTATTTTTAGTTGAATAGTAAAAAATAAAGATCTTACTAAAACAAAACCCTTAGTTATATAATTACAACCTAGAAGTTTATAATAGATTTTATTTTTTCCAATATTTATTCAAAATTTTTTATAATATATTTTAAAATAACAAGTCAATCCTACAAAACCTTTTTTCAAAGATTTTGGATATAAGTAACATTTCTTTTTAAAACCCTTTTCTTTCTTCTGTTTTGATAAAAAAATTTAATTTCAATACATAGTTTTGGATAGATTTTATTTCCAAATATAATTTATTTTTTATAAAAAATCAATTTATGTCATGAAAAAAATGACTTTAGTAAATTTATACTACACATAAAATTTATGCTTAAAACCAACTTTTTTAAAAATAAAGTTCGTTATTCCTTAGATGATCTCAAATAAAAAATGTATTTTATAAACATTATAAAATTTAATTGACAAATTGATTTCCATATTTTTTATTTTTATATTTAAATTTACTAAAAATTTTAATTTTAAATTTTTATTAAAATTAATTACCATGGATGAAAAATAATTTACACAGGAAAAAAACAACGATGAAATGAGTTTTTCTAAGTGTAAAATTTAAAAAAACATTAACTATAGATTAAAAAAATTATAATAAAGTTTTATTATATAACCCCATTCCCCTAAATTATTTTATATTTTTTGAGAAATTTACCCTTCAATAGTGACATAATATTTTAGAACTTATATCGGTACTTCCAAAATTACCCTTCTCATCACATATAATAAAGGATAAATTCTTCCACTTCATGTTAAAATAGTAAAATACAAATTAATTTTAAAATGGTCACATACTTCACCCCATAAAATTAGGTCTTTTATTAATAAGAATCTATTTTCAAATAGTTTTCATATGTCCTCCACTTTAAAGGAGAATTCCCAGAGAAATATTTAATTTTCAACATGCCCATTTCTTACTCATTAGTATTTTATACATAAAATTCTTCTAAAAAAGTATTTAGATCCACCCCGATTTAATTAAATCTTTATTATTAAATAACTATAATGTTATTATATTAATTGAAAAAAATTAATCTTTCCTTTCCATAAAAAAATAAGCAAAATAATATTGATCATGTATACATGCATGCTGCCAACTCCACGAAGTGATGAGGTTTGTTTTTCATCACTACATTTAATTTCTTGTAACAATAATGCATTGGTTGAATGAAAATTTTACTATTTATTATTTTTAATTTGGATATGATAATTTTGAAATACCTTTCTTCCATCCCATTTTTTGATAAATTCTATTATTAGTTGTTCTGACGTACAAATCACCACCTTTATGAATAATGAATTTATTTTCATAATACATCACTACATGGATGGTTATTGAATATATTTTAATAGAGTTATTGGGGAATTAATATTTGTATTATCATAAAAAAATTTATATTAACATTATATAAAATAATTTCCTTTTCTATAAATTATAATAGAACATTCTCGTTTGAGTATCTTTATAACTAATTTTATTGATTATATTGTGTTTATATCCTGAATAATTAAATAATTACTTGTAAATATAATATGATGAAATGTTATTTCATTTTTTATTTTTTTGGTATTTAGGTTATTAATTTTTAATATATTTCTTAATATCCCACCTTTCGATCATTAACCAAGTGGAAACTACTTCTTCACAATTTCCTTTTTCACAAATAATATATATATATTTCACATAATGAAATGGGACATAATTAATGACATTTAAAAATGACTATTCTATATTGAGTAAATTATAATGATAAAATTTGACCAAATGTGTGATAATTCACCTTAACAACATTAATCATCCATGCAACAACAAATCAAAAAAATCACAATATCTGATGATGAATATTAACTCTAAATTGGTAACATATCTGTGATATATGTTTGTTAATTACGTGAAAAAAAGATAATAAATTTTTAATATGGCTCTAAAATAGTTATTAATAGAGATATGTTCATGCTACAAGAGGATAGACCAGGTTTTACTAATGGAGATATATGGTAATGTTTTTTTCATGACTCATCATATTTTCTTAAGTCATTATAATTTATATTTTACTATGGAATTAAAATATTATTTTTTTATGATTAATGATTATAATAAAATATCCTTTTTCTCTAAATGAAAATTATTTGTAATTTGGAATATTTCAACATGAATAATATATTTCCCATAAGTATATCATTATTAAGAATAATTATCATCCCCTTGATTGGTGGTGTCTCCTTTATGTCCATAATTTTTCCTTAAAACCATTTTTCTCATTAATATTTGGATTCCTATGTATGTTTTCTATCATTTGAACTCCATATTACACTCATAAACCTTCTTCAAGTATGTTTTACTGACAATTTTTATGATGTGTTTTTACAGTAATGGTATTTATAAAAATTTAAACAGTTTTCCATTAATTATAGTATCTTTTCTCATTCATTCTTCAACTAATCTAAATATATATATTCCATTAAATTATCTAGTATTGAATATCCATTTTAAAACTAACTATTTCCAAAAAATTTTACATTTTATAAATTATATTTAATGTGATCTATAAATTCTACTTTTATTGGTATGGTGGACATGTTTTTGAAAATATATTTTAATATTTCTCATTTATATATAATAATTATCTATCATATTTTTTGTTTTAAATTATTAAAAATTACTTGAAAATTTATTTTTACTCTTTATGAATTTTAAAATAAAATTAAATTTTGTAACATTTTCTAAAAGTAGAAGTATTTTATTAAAATTTAAGTCTTTATTTTTAATGGTATTTAAAAATAACATATTTTTTAATGATGAAATATTAGTTCATTTTCTTCATATCTTTATAGATATTATTTGAAATAATATTTCACTTTTAAAATTGGTCTTCTTAAAACCCACTTATTTAGTTTTGTATGATAAATTTTAAATATTTATTAATCTCAATTATTTAATTTTAAAGAAATCATTTTTGTTGTTTTTCCAATGCTTTCCAAAAAATGGATATTCCATATTATTTTTATTTTTATTTATCGAGTGACTATAAAAAATTATTTATCTTCTATGATAATATCCTTAATTACCTTTTTCTTACTTTGGATAAACCATAAATCCACCATAAAACATTTTTCACTATATTTAATATGGAATATTTTGGGAATGAATTTCATAAAACTGATATCTTTTTATAGTTTAATTAAGTTATATCTAAAGTATGAATGTTTTAATGTTCTAATGTCAAATATATATTTAGATAATTTTCATTATAATGGTTGTGGTCCAATGTTTTCTTCCATTTCATTGGTTAAGGATTTATATCTGATGACATTATTATAAGAAACAATTATTAGGATTACCCTACAAAGAGAATCATGAATACATGGTTTCTACTCTATTTTATGGGAATTAGGTAGTGATGTATGAACTGCCACTTTATGTGAATTACATAGTGAGGCATGATATATAATTTTTTTATGTATTAGGTATAGATTACTTCTCCAATATTGGAATGATGTCGTGATTATTTATTCACCGTGACGTTGGATATAGATATTGAATATCTATCCACTATTTTGTTATTTTTATTCATATATTAGTTCCATAGCATAAAATTTCTCATCATTTCAAAGAAATTTCAAATATTTATTTCTAAAATTATACTCCATGTTTCTGTTTTATTATCTCATGTTTCCAGAAAACTTTTTTCATGGGACATTTTTCTCATTTGAGTATATATATCCTTTGTTGGTTACTAGTTGAATAATATTATTTTCTAGTAATATTTTTTATAATATATCTCTTCCTTGATCATATATTAATATATTCATATGATCAAAATAGTGATTAAATATTGACTATTCATTAATTTTTTATTGTCTTAGCACATCACTTTATTATGTTTATATTCCATATGATATTAATATGAGTGTAATTTTTGAGATGTTTTTAACGGAATCTTGTGTCATTCGATTATGGAGAAATATTTATACATTTTTTAAAATATGTTTCCCTTGTAACCGGTTCTCAATGTTACTAAACCATAACCCCTTTTCGTGTGATATGATCTATTGGTTGAAATTTTAAGCACTTGGAATTGTTTAAAAATAGAGATATGCTCATTAAAATTCCTATCAATGTTAGTTTTTAATGATTGTGTTTTTAGTACCATATTTGAAAGTGGGGATCAAGGGTGTTATATTTCTTATTAGAGTTGGGAATAATTATTTTTTGAATTAGTTTAATTATTTTTGGAATTACTATTAGGTATACATTGTGGAAATTCAATTTATATATGTATCCATTCAAAACATCATAATGTTTTATTAATGAAGTTATTCTTTGGTTTCAAAGAAATTACATCCCTTTTAGTTACTAGAAAGTATATGTTGTTTCATTACAGATATTCCTAATGGTAAACACCTCGAAAAATGATGATTGAGTAACGAATAAATCATTAATATTGAAAAAATGACTAGTATTTTGGATTTTATTGAGGCTAGTTACTCTGAGGGAATATTCTTTGGTTTATCGCATCTACATTAGAATCTATTTTGAATGAGTTTTAAAATTATATAATTAGGATGAAAATTGTGAGAGAACCAAAAATAAAAAAACCTATAATGAATCTTAATTGATTTGAAACTAATATAGTAATAGATTAATATTATTGTGATATAGAGTAATATATTTGTATATTAAATTTTCAATATAAATATTTAAAAATATTTATTTTGTCGTATTAATTACTCATAACTCATTTTAAATACCATTCATATTTACAATGTATTGTTTTATAATGAACTATGTTAATGTTTAATTATATTTAAAATGAGATTATTCCACAAATTACAATCTATATAGGGTAAAATCATGTTTTTTAAAACATGTAGTCTTGTTTTACCACCTATAGTGAGTTATGATTAAAAAATACAACCCTCTAAATCTCTCAACCATAACAAAAAAGATTATAAGGATATTTTATAGATTCTTTGGGGATGAATAACATATTTGAATGAATATTAATCATACGATGTGACTTGAATGTGGGTTAAAGAATAGAGTCCCAAGATTTTTCACTAGATATTATGAACAATTATATTTGAAATAAAAACCAATAATCGAACAATAAATTGTTTTTGGAAGATTCCGTACATAATTTTAATAAATTACACTAAACCAAAAATAATAGTTTTATTTTTTATCAAAAGGAGCTTTAAATTGTATTTAGATAATCAATGTTAATAGGATAACATGGGAAATACATTGAAAATTGGGAAGATCTAAAAACCCATGTAAGAGAGTAATCATTAGATTGAATCATATAAAATTAGTTACATGGAATAATATGGTAATTCAAAAGTAATTAATCCTAAATAACCATATATAAAAATAACATATAGAACATGGAATCATATGATCAAAAAAATAAAGTAACGTGGAAGAAAAATATAACATGAAATAAACACGAGTCAAGGATATATGTTAAGACTATTTTACACGTGGACACAGTCCCGTAATGGATGAGGTTTACATCCAAATCCAATGTATTTTATCTGAAGGGACTAAAAATCACCTAATTCATTTAATCACTATCTACTTGAAAACATTATAATATTTTGACACAAATATGTATCACATAATGTTTCAAACATAAGGAATTATCATAAGGTGTACCTATTGATCTAAATGGGTATCATATTCATGTAATAATGAACAACCAAAATGAATATGACAATGGAATCCATGAAATACATGTTTCAAATCTTCATTCGTAATTTCTAACAGAAAAATAATAATATATTATTATTAATGATATCAAAATTAATTTAATACATGAATAAGAGTAGTTAGGTAACATTAGAAATTTTTCACTTATGTGTAGTCTTAGGGAATGAAATGAAGATTATTTAAAGAGTATAAAGACATAATTTTTTTCAAAAAAACATAAATATACTAAAATAGTTTTTAATGAAAATTTTCGTGATTTACTAAAATATTTTAATCATTGAAATATTTAAGTTGTTTTCTGGAAAATGGGTATGAAAAAGAAATGTTCCCTTTATTTGGGTTTTATTTTCAATATGAATTGATATGGGAACCTTTAAAAATATGTATTTACCCAAATAAATAAAGAATAATTGAGATATATATATATTTCTATAACATATATATAGTATTTATATTAATTATTTAATATTAATAAAGAGAAACTTTAAGGAAATGATAGATAAAGCACTTCCTAAATGAAATATAGAGGTTTTGAGGGATCCCGTACCTATTGTATGAATTATTTCTTCACGTGAAATTAATTTCCTAGAAAATAAAATTAGATTTATTAAGTAATTAATTTACAACAACCTCCACATGTATTTTTTTTATTATATTATTATGTTACGTTACATCCATTTTGATTAGTTATCATGTCAATTTCATCAGTTCAGGAGTCTACATTTCATAGTTTTTCTATCGATTCAGTTATTTATAGTTATTTATGTTCTTTTTAAATGTGAATAATATTATAGAAGTTAAATGAAATGTAATTAATAGACATTAAATTTTTTAATGTCCCCATTTTTGAATTCATTAACATGATGATTAAATTTTTAGTCATTAATGATTAATGTTCATTTTGTTTAATAGTGGTCTTTCCGACCATCAAGCATTAATTTCAATTTAATTAATATTTTTTCTAAATATTAGTATAAGAGAATAATATAAGTTATAATATAATTATTAAAATATTATTTGACTATAATAATGTTGTTGGGACAATCATTTATGGTGGTAATGGAAGACAAAATATCATTATGTATAAAGATGTTTAACCACCATAATTTGTACAATGGTTACCTTTCATTGAATAATAGGAAATATTACAATAGAAATTTTAAATTTGTGTATATATATGACATTTTAATTACTATTATTTAATGTATGAAAATTTTGAGGAGAAGGTAAAAGAATAAAAAAAATTAAAATAGGTAGTTTGAGAATGTTACCTCTTAAATATCACTTCCTAGATTTATCCATTGAGGAACATAGAATTGGATATTTGGGGAGACCATAAGCACTAGAAAATGGGTATATTGTGGAAAAATATTTTTGGAAGATATTTCTAATGAATCAATGATTGGATGGTGAAAGGATAAGGGGTGGTGATGTGCGATATTTATAAGCGAGTATAGGGGTGTTTCTTAAATGATTGAAAATACTAAATTATAATAACAATATTATAGATATAAATCATTCCAAATTGAAAATAAATTAATAGGGTATTAATTTTCAACTATATATGATACCTTTTGTTTCTATATAATATTTTTATAATTTCAAATAATTGATAAAAATATTATATTCATGAAATATTATTATTATAAAATTTTATACTATATAATAAATTGACTATAAGAACCACAAAAAAATTAGCCAAATTGGAACCAGATATTTTAGTATATCCAAATATATCATGATAATCTATTGATTTATTATCAATATAAATATATCATGTTATATTTTTTTTAATATTTTTAATAACATTTATTTGATATTCCCATTTATTTAATAGTTATATCATTAATTTTGAGTAAGAATATAAGGAAATTATTTATTTCCTAAAATGAAAAAATAATGAATTATGATATAGAAAAATCATTTATATTTCCAAATAATATTTATGGTATACCATATCTTCTTGATAAATACATATTAATAAATTTATACTTATTAAAATTAATCATGTGACATCTATGACATTTTACAAAATAAAATACTATAAGGGTCATAGGCTCAACCAATATGCTCAAATGGTATAAAATTAATCAAATGTATGATTTTGGGTGAAAATTTATCCTATAATAAAATTGGTACATGCTTTAGATTGATTATATAGTTTGTAAAATATTATGTTTACTCTCAATTACCTTATTTACTATATACAACTGTCGAAATATTTATTAATGTTACTTTTCATGTTAAACAAAATAAATGGGGTATACAAAGTAAATATAAACACACTTATTAAAAATATGGAATTAATTTTTATAAATTTATAACAAATATTTTTCAGAATATAATATAAATTTAAACCATAAAAATTCAACAAAAAAATAGATTTCTTGAAAATTTTCATTTATAGTTATAAAATGTTTTTATACTAAATTCATGTTCTATTTAGATTTAAAAAATTATAGTTGGATTATTATAAATAATATTTAAATAATTATAATTTTTAATTTATCCACAACATACTTTTATCTTTTAAAAAATACAGAAAATAAAATTCAATTTTCAATAAAAATTAATATTTCTTATTTTGCCTTTAAAAAATAACTATTGTAACGAAATTCTCAAAAATACATCATAACATAATTTTGACATTATGAATTAAAAAATAAATATTATTTTTTAAAATATATTGTTAAAAAATATTAAAAAATAATTATATTCATTTTCTCAAAGATAAAAAAAATTGAATTTTGAAAGAAAACATATTTTTGAATAATAAATTAACATTAATAGAAATTAAGTGTTTATTTCCTAATTATTAATAAAAAATAAATATTTATTAATATTATTATTCATATTCATACTAAATAATAAAATGTCTAATATATAATCGAATTGATAAAAATAATTATATTTTAACAGTGTATTGTGGTTCATTCAAACTCAGTGTTCAATGAAACCAAAGCTAGAAAAGAGATAAAATTATTTAAAGAGAAATATTTCATAAGAATATTGGGATTTTAAATTCTTCCCACTTATGAAATTTATTTCTCTTTATTTAATTATATATACTAATATGGAAGTAGGCGAGGGAACTTCCCCTTCATCACTTCATCATGTTCCCATCATGCCTCTTCATATTAATGGTTCATCATTTTACATTGTCTAAGTGAGGGGTATTATTTAATAGAACAGTATATCTATAGTCTACGATCTTTATGTGATACTCCTCATAAAGTAGATAAATTTCCACCTGTAAACCAATTGAATTCAGTACAAGTGAGAAATCTAGTAGGTAAGTCTTCAAGAGGATATGTGGAATAAATAATGTACTTGACACATGATTAGTGGAAGTACTAGTTGATATTCCATAACTCCAATGTGGTCTAGAATCTCAAAGGGACTGATATACATAGGAATTAGCTTTCACTTCTCCCAAATGTCCTGAATCTTCAATATATATACATATGTGGAAGGAATACTTTATATCCAACCTCAAAATCTGTGTCACATCATCGATTTGTCTATATAGAACTTATTTTGTCTTTATGCAGCCCTGTTGTGCCTCTGAATAGTCTTCACCTTTTTCATCTATTTTTTTGATCATGTTCTGTCCTAGTAGATTAAATTATCTAACTTCATCCCAACTTTCTGGTTTCGTACATATATTCTCACAAAGGACAATATGTGGATCAATTTGGGGTAATTATTGGTAACTATTGTGGTAAAATATCTAGACTAATAAAAGATTATAAAATCATATTTCTTTAAAATCCATTGATCATGCTCTCAACAACTCTTCTAATGTATGAATAGTTAACTCAAACTATCCATCTTTTTGATTTTCATAATATGTATCAATGTATATCTCACTATTTATATCATGTTGGTGACATTTCGAGACCATAGAGTTAAATACCTTATCATGATAAGATAAAATCGATAATGATACTCTATATAACCTCACCATATCTCTGATGTATATCAGTGAAAATTGATCAACTGAGAAGTCCTGTCAAATTTTAATAAAGTGTGTTTGCATTATAATAGGATCCCAAATTACCTATATAGCATTATTTCAAATGGTTGTATTCTAATGGCCAATGATAATGTCTAGAGTGGTGTTTTACCATTTCTAGCTAGGTATATAAATTGGTTTCAACATCCCACTAGACATTTTCCTTTCATCCTTAACATCCTAACATACTGGTAAATTTTATGCATAGTCCTCAATCTCATTCATCATATTGTCTAACTAATAATTCTCTTATAGATATCGATATGTGTTTCTTATTTTTGGGTAAATAGAGAAGGTTGATCTATGTACATCATTCAAGACCCCCATCTTAATCTCAAGATTTTATGGTACAGTTATTCATTATAAAAATTTCATGAATCATTTTACAACAATATTTTTCTCCAAGTATTTCGTATTTCTGATAGATAAAACCTTCCACTGAATTTCTACGTCATTTATTTGAGAATCATTTATCATCTCTATAAGAGATGTTTGGTAAATAATTTAAGAAAGGAATGATGGAGTTCCTTCCCTTTTGACTCACATGAACATCCTTTGTATGTCTAAGAAGATTGTATCCTCCTCTGTTCTCATTAATGTTGAAGTTTTAGGTACTTTTCATCTTAGAGAGTATGCCAATTTATTTTCATTAGCATGATGGTAGTGGATTGAGATATCATAATACAAAATTAGATTTAACCATATTAATTGTTAGATATTATATTAATTCTTTTTGAATATCTATTTGTAGTTTTTTGTATCATTACATATATCAAAAATTTCCACATAAAAATAATGCCACCAAATTTCGAATTCAATGATCACAACTTCAATCTCCAGATTATGTGTAGGATTTTTTTCTCATGAAAAATTGAACTGACATGAGGCATAGGCTATTAATTTAACATTTTAATGATTACATAACCTAATACCTTCATTTATGAGTCATTGAATACCATGAATATTTCTCTACTTATCGGTAGTGGAATTACTATTGTAATTACATGGGTCTTTTTTAACTCATTGAATAATATTAACAGTAACTAGTCGATAAAAACTCTTCTTCCATAAAATTTGACTAGTTTAGTTGGACTTATAATAATGATAAGTTCCTCAAAAAAATCATTAATACCTAGATGTACCATGTAAAATATGGATCACAAATATCGATGAATGTATTGGCCACACTTCAATTGAAATTATCATACAATGGTTCACATATATCCCATTTTTCATGATGACATACTGCAAGAATGATACTTCCTCTATATTGAAAACACATTTACAATACATTTCAAATATTTTTCCCCTTGTCAAATTTAATATCATAGTATTCTAATTAACCTCATGCTCCTCTGTTCTCCTGATTTATATTAAAATATCATATATAAAAAACCACAAATTAATTAAGGTAATATCTAATGACTATATTCAATATGTATAAGAAAATTTAGGTGTATTATTGAGTGTTTAGAGAATCAATGTAAAATCATAGTGTCTGTATCTCACTCAAAAGGTTTTATTGGTAATATCATCCATATTCAACTTCAATTAGTGATATCCTGAATGATGTTCTACATTCGAAAAATTCTTATGCTCACATATTTGTATTGATCAATTCATATCTCCATGGAAAGGGATACTAATTATTTATTGTGATTTAATTAAGATCATGATAATTAATTTTGAGGTGCATTGATCCATCATTTTTCATGATGATGTGGTTTGGAAAACCCTATGGTGAAGAAATTAGACTTATAAAAGAAATTTCCAAAAAACCCTAATAAATACTTATTTAGTTATTATAACTCATTGGTGGTCATGATATAAGGAGTATTTTCTATAGTTGTAGATCCCTATATAATTTTAATATAACAATCAAACCCTTAATTCAGAGGAATACGAAGAAATTATTCATGGAACACCTCACTATAGTCCCTCAAATTGGGCATCTTTTATTGAATAATCTAATCCATTATCTCAATTAATTGGGAAAGAAATTATTTCTCAGAAGAAAATAATATCCAAAAATAAGTTGATGGTTCTGGATGATATAAATCCTCCTCCTAATACTTTTATAGAATTTGGGGATTTCTTAGGATGTGAATAATGATCTCCCTCTCCAAATTATTGATGTTGTATTTTCATAAGGATAACCAATACATTCAAATCATAGCATAAATATCATCAAAAAAGTTAGAAAAGATTTTCTGGGAGTTTCAATACTAAAACATTGTCCAGGGAGGATTTATATATATTATATGCAACAATTTATCCCTTCATTATTCTCAATGATAACTCAAATTTCATATTTGGAGGTATAATTTTATTATTTCTACTATCATGAATGATATAATATTATTCATAATAGAAGAATAAAAAATTGCATCTGATATTCATGACTGAATAAAATGTGTACCTATAACAACATCATTTTCAGGATCCACATAGGATATAATGATATCATATTATCTTCCTTTCATTGTTAGAGGTTGCAGTTGTTGATTTTATCTAATAACCCTTGTATAAGGGAAATGTATGACATAAATTCCAAATTATTTGGAATTTAAACACACTAATGTAGGCTTAGTTTTGATCTGAACCATCCTTTCTTCTTCATCATTAGTTGGATACTTCATAACCCTCCAGAAATGATTATCATAATTCCCCTCACATTAAAAATTGAATCATCTCCTTGTTCCCTTTAAATAGTTCCCAAGATACTTCTCCCTTGACTACTGACATATGGGGTTTTGGGTTTTAGTTTCTCCATGGGATTTATCTATTGATAATTCTATATTAAAAAAAATCTCCCTATTTTTATATTTGATCCCATAAGACCATTGAGAGACTCCAATCCCAATATCAATATTAAGGTCACAATGGAAAATCTTCTCATAGAGGTAAATGTATCAAATCACCAAATATTTGGGTAGACACAACATTAGTATACTAAACAGGTGATCTAACATGATATTGATGTCCATGAAACATCTTGTAGTGTGTCCTGAAATCCTTGTAATGTTTACATCATATAATCCAATATAATAATCTTACATTTCCATAGTCTGAGGTGCTACCTCTCCATATTATGATGGCATGTTCAGGGAAAATATTAATGAAAAATTATTTTTTAGGATCTATTCAAATATAGGGAATCAATTTCCTCTTTATATTTGTTACTATTGATTAGTTTCCACCAATTACCAGCTTCCCCATCGAAAAGATAGACTAAAATAACAACATTAACTTCTTCTAAAAATTGGATGATATATAATATATTCTATTTAGAGTTAATCCATGGTTCCAAAATTATAGGATCATTAGATCCAATAAATTTCAGAGGCCTTTGTTGCATAATGGATTTGGGCACAATATAACCTTTCTTAAGGGAATAATAAAATTAAACATGATTTATGTTATTATTCATAACTAGACCCATTTGAGCTAGTTCGTTTATAAAGTTATATTATCCTATTCCCATTAAGATTGGAATATTATTAATGAAATAACCACATTTCATATCTAACTATTATTATCATTCATTTTCTTATTTCCCAACATCAACTAGAAAAGAAATGGGAAATTATGGTGTTTGAAATTGTCACGACCCCCTCCCACCAGAGATGCCCCTCATGAGCTTGCAATGGTGAAAGGGAGATAATGACCCCCGAGTCCTTCCTCCAGAAGGCCCCAGGGTGGCGACTAGCACCAAGGGTATGAGTTTTCAAAAATATTGGAGGAATTACCCTTTTTATTATTTATGATCGGGAAATAGGACAAGTCAACCACCATAAAGGAAAAGAACAAGTGTATAGAAATAAACCCAAACTAATCCAACATGATTGTATAAATAGTTCTGAAACAAGGTACAAGTACAAGAAAGATCAAAAGTACAATACCAAAGAAACAAGAGTACAAAAACTGCAACAACTCCAACTGTCCCGACTAGTATGGTCCCGCATGGCCCAGGTAGTCCTCCTGGAAACCTGAAAGTAAACGTAGGGTGAGAATACAAGTATACTCAGTAGGGAAACCTAAATCTATCATGCACAAGTGGGGAGACATCCTATTGTCCCGTGAGAACAACAGAAGAAACATAGGAAGGAATTCTATCCTCCCATCCTCATAAGCCACACTCACCAAAAACACAATCACAGTTGGTAGTAGTATATAAGAAAAAGAGTATTGGTTACCCCGCACCATTTCCCAATATTTAGCTTCTCTTCATAACGGCGAACTTCCTGACACTACCACACTCTTCCCGCCCTCACACACCTAGGCCTCACAACCACGTATCCCACCCGCACACACCCGGGCCTCACAACCACATATCCGGACTGCACACACCTGGTCCTCACAACCATGTATCCGGCCTGCACACACCTGGGCCTCACAACCACATATCCCGCCCGCACACACCTGGCCCTCACACCCTCATATCCCGCACGCACACACCTGAGCCTCACAACCACGTATCCCGCCCGCACACACCTAGGCCTCATCCCGAAGGTTCTTGGGAAATAACAAAACCTACCTGAAGAGTCTTGGGTTAAAAGAACCCCAATCGAAACCTACCCAAAGAGTCTTGGGTGTAAGATCGCCTCATTCAATCACAACCTAGGGAATATGGAGAAGGAATGATCTAGTAACTATGAGGAAAACACCCTCTCCCATGAAATGGGAATGTTCGACACTAAGTGCTCAACATGGGTGGGGTGAGATAAAAAAACACACACACACACACACACACATATATATATATATATATATATAAATACCAGACACTCAGCCCAACCTAAGGCTTCTAAACAGTGAGACAGAGCACGTGCCTCAACACAACTATCACAAAGCATGCATACGACGAACAATCCAGAAAACCCATTTAAGTTTTCATGTTTCAACAGAATCAGTTTATTAGTTCCTTATCTACTAGGAAACTATCCACAGCCAACCACAACAATAGTTCGTAAAGAATATCCCTACCATCCACAAATCAAGTTAGGAAAACACAAGAAACACAACCAAGTCCTTATTAACCATCCAACACATTTTTTATCATTCACGTTCCATTACCATGCCCCAATATTTATTAAACCTTCCAATTTTTATTTATTATTCACAACCCACAGTTCGTTCACATTCAAGACCATCCCTGCAGCCCAGCTGCCAACAACCATAACCACAACCAAGCCAACCGCAGCCCCACTACTCAACCGATCCACAACAACCCACAAAACACCCCCATCACATGCCACATATCCAAGCCAACACCCACATGTTCATTATTCCATTTTGTTCAACCGAGGTGATCAGACAAGGGTTCCATATTTTAAATCCGCCAGATTTAAGGGATTAACCAAAGTTCCACATTCAACAATGTTCCATTCATAAAAATAGTCTAGAAAGATATGGAAACATTTAATTTCACAAGAAAAGGCCCCTAACTACCATGATTTTTAGTAGGCATAATCATATTCAATTCAAAACATAATATCATAGGATATAAAGATAAACAAAACAACTTACCCATCCCCGTTCATTAACCAATTATTATATTCATTTAAAGGTTCAACTGTTTCTCATGAAAACAAGAGGATACACAACCCACATGATGCACAATTCAGAGAGACGAAGGTATGATCCTTACCTCAATAGGTTCTGATCACAACGCTCCCCCGGATCAACTTTAGAAGACATCCGTCAGTGCCCGTCACTTCTGTCAAATCCTGAAAAACCTCCTCAGGTGGAAGTTGGAAATGAAATCCAAACGAAATACAATAGATCCAAGATAAAAAATTCCGCCTCGTCGTTACGATCCAGTGGCCACTGACGGATCATAAATCGGAGCACGGGCGAAGAAGTTATGGAAGAAAAAGATCCTTCGAGTCTCTTGGGAGAGCTCTGGTCAGAGGAATGGGGAGGAGAGTGGTGTGTTTAAATGGAAGAGAGGACCCCTCCTTTTATAGGCGTGAAAAAAAGTACATGGCGTGTACTTTATGGTACACAGTGTGTACTCGGCCATTTCACACGGTCACCACGTAGCTTCCAACATGACCATCAACGCGGAACGCGGCCGTTGACAGGTCAACACATGGTTTGAAGGTAATGCATACGCGGGGAGGGATTACACGGCCTGTACTCATTTATTTCACACGGTAAGGACACAACTCAACACAGCACAAAACCATTGACTGGTCAACACACGGTTTGAGTGTAACTCATACATGGGGTGGGACTACACGGCGTGTAGTATTGGATACACGGCGTGTTCCCATTTATTTAACATAGCAAGAACATGACATTCAACATGGGGTATACCCGGTGAGGGGGTACACGACGTGTACTCACACTACACGGTGTGTAGTTTCAAAATTCTGAAAAGTTTGGGAAAAGTCCATTTTACCCTACAGAAGACTTCAAGACCCTATTTTTTCAAAGGAATGGGCCATAGAGGTCCGAGCCATTATATTAGATAACTCTTAAAACATTCTCTTCCCCGAAAATTCAAAAACCAGCCCAGAGGAACACAACAAGATAACTCTTAGGATTCTTGTTATAACAGGAACCCATTCAACAACCCTAATCATATGTGTTAGGAATTCCTTCTCATATGTCAAGATATTATCCGCTTTAGGCGGCACTGACTCACTTGCATGGGTTTAATCACATCCTCATTAATGCATCATGATTAAGAATTGGGTCTTCCCACTTTCAGACATTATGATTTTTTTTCAACTTGCACTACCCCCAACACCACACAAACTACACACTACCCGAACAAGTGGTTTGGGGGATTTCCTTCTCCTATATCGAGATATTATCCACTCTAGGCGGCACTGACTCACCCGCACGGGTTCAATTGCATCCGCATTAATGCGTCTCGAATAAGGATCAGGTTTTTTCCTTTTTCCCACACATCTGGATATGTTACACAGTTCCAGGGAACAAGGAAACAAAACATCTCATAATTGACATGCCAATAATTCCATATATCAAAGGTACATAGTATAACATCAACAAAAATCTCATAAGAACAAGGGAAAACACAAGTCAAAACAACTCCGGGTACTGAGCCTACATTGGAGCCTCCCGCTCCCAAGTGCATTCTTCAAGGCTGCCATGCCTCAACAACACAAGAACTAAGGGAATGGTTCGTCCATGAAGCACCTTCTCTTTATGATCCTCGATTCTGACTGGTCATTCCTTGAAGGTCCCATCGTCTCCCATATCTAACTCTCCCCTGTCGATAACGTGAGAGTCTTCTTATAAGTACCGATGAAGATGGGGGACATTGTAAACGTCATGAACCTTCTCCAACTGAGGTGGCAGGGCTAGATGATATGCCACCTCTCCGACTCGGCTCAACACCTCAAAATGTCTGATGAACCAAGGGGAGAGCTTACTCCCCTTCCCGAACCGCCGCTGCCCCTGTTGAGGGGAAACCTTCAGGAACACATGATCTCCCACCTCGAACTACAAGGGCCTCCTCCGACGATCAGTATAAGACTTCTGCCCATCCTGAGCAGCTTTCATCCTCTCACGTATACACTGGACTTTCTCTGTGGTGCTCTGCACTACTTCTGGCCCATGATCACCTATCTCATGAACCTCTGACCAACAAATGGGTGAACGACATGGTCTTCCATACAAAGCCTCAAACGGTTTCATGCTAGTAGTAGAGTGGAAGTTGTTGTTGTAGTAAAACTCTACTAAAGGAATGTTTCGTACCCATGATCCTCCGAAATACAGAATGCATGCTTGTAGCATATCCTCCAACGTCTTGATATCCCGCTCTGTCTTCCAGTCAGTCTGGGGGTGGAAAGTAGTGCTAAGGCGTAGCTGGGCGCCAAAAGCATGTTGTAACCCCTTCAAAACTCATGACGTAAACTAAGTATCCCGGTCTGAGACGATAGTCTTCAGAACTCCATGAAAATCCACCACCTCGTCTACATACCTCTATGCTAAGGTACTCACTGGTCCCGACACCTTAATCGCTAAGAAGTGAGACGATTTCGTCAGACGATCCACCACTACCCAGATAGCATCATATCCTCCCTGAGATCTGGGTATTCCGATGACAAAGTCCATCCGGATGTCATCCCACTTCCACTCGGGGACATATAATGGATGTAACACACCACTAGGAACACGGTTTTCAACCTCTACTTACTGACACACTAGGCACTTAGACACAAAATCTGACACTGCCCGTTTCACCCCGGACCACAAAAAATGTTCCCTCAGGCCTCGGTAAATTTTTTAAACTCTCAGATGTACCTCCAAGGCTGAGCTAGGGAACTAACAAAGAACTCCCTCACGCATCGCCTCCGGAACAAACAACCTTCCATAGAAAAGCATCCGATGTCGACTGTCCTCTGACCATCATTTTGGAGCGTTTCCCTGATCAAAATGATCCCGCATCACTTCTGCCTTAGAGTCCCCCCACTGAGACTCTTCCACTTACTGCAACAAGGAGGACTGCACCGTCATCTGAAACAAACAGCCTCTAACACCTTCTACCCTGGCATCCAAGTGCAAGGCAGCCGATTCTCCCATCGCTTTCCATGCATGAGAGGATTCTCGAACCACTTCCTTATGTGACTTCCTACTCATGGCATCAGCCACAACATTTCCCTTACCTTCAGTATAGGAGATCTCGAAGTCATAGTCTTGGAGAAACTTGACCCATCTCCGCTGCCACAGGTTCAGGTCACGTTGGGAGAAGATATAATGCAGGATCTTGTTATATGAGAAGACCACAATGTTCTCTCCAAAGTGGTAATGTCGCAAAAACATCAGTGCGGACACTACTACTGCAAGCTCTAGGTCATGGGTGGTATAGTTACGCTTGTGAGGGAATAACTTCCTAGACCCATAACAGATCAATACCTTTTTCTGCATCAGTACACACCCCAGACCAAGGCCAGAAGCATCACAAAACACCTCAAACAATAACCCTTACTCTGGAAACCTGAGTACAGGAGCACTGTCCATCATCTCCTTCAGGTAGTCGAAAGTGTTATGGCACTACTTGCTTTATTGGAATACCTGGTTCTTCCTAGTAAAATATGTTAATGGAGCATCAACTCGAGAGAAGTCTGAAACGAACCCTTGATAGTAACCTACTAACCCCAGGAAACTACGAACTTCTACCACACTCTTGGGTGCCGCCAAAGAAACAACTGCCTCCACCTTCTATGGGTCCACTTACACTCCATGCTGAGACACTATGTGCCCAAGCAAGTGTACTTCTTGTTTCAATAACTTACACTTCAACAATTTCCCGTAAAGTTTGTGGTGTCGAAGTATATCCAAGACTGCCCTGAGATTCTCAATGTGCTCCTACAATGATCTTGAGTAGATCAGGATGTCATTGATAAACACAATGACGAACCGGTCTAGAAACTCTGGGAAGACAAATTTCATAAGTCCCATGAACACACCCGATGCATTTGTAACTCCAAACGGCATCACCACAAACTCGAAGTGCCCATACCTACACCTGAAAGCCATCTTTGAGATGTCACTGTCCTTTACCCTCAACTGAGGATATCTAGATCGTAGATCAATCTTAGAAAACAGACCTTCTCCCCTCAGTTGGTCGAAGAGATCATCTATCCTTAGAAGGGGGTAACGGTTATGACCATTACCTGATTAAACCTTCGGTAGTCTATGCATAAAATGAGACCACCATCTGCCTTCTTCACGAACAAAACTAGAGCACCCCATGGCGACACGCTGGTGGAACAAACCCCTTCTCCATCAGGTCGTCAATCTGGATCCTCAACTCCCGCAACTCCGAAGGCTCCATCCGATAAGGGGCCATCGAAATCGGACAGGCACCAGGCTGTAAGTCTATCCCAAACTCAATGTCACGTCGGGGGGGGGGGGGGGGTTGAATGACAACCTCCTCGGGAAAAACATCGGGGTACTCCCCAACAACCTCTGGGATATCCATCATCTCTGTATCAGGGGGAACTACTGATAACCCGAGTAACAAGGAAAGGAGAGGCTCCACACACTGACTTCCCAATTGATAGCTCCTCCCAGCAACAAAAGCTACACGTTTCCAATCCACGTCAGAGAACACGACCCTTATTTGGAAGCAGTAGATAATGGCACTAACGGAAAACAACCAATCGATGCCTAGGATGACATCGCATGGCTGCATCTGTAATAGAAGAAGGTCTCCACTAGGTCGAGTGGTCCCAATGTCATCCCACATCCTCAAAAAAACAAAAGATACAATGGTCTGGCCTCCAACTGGTGTACTCAACACCAGTAGTACTGAAATTCTCTCTATGTCTAGTCCCAAAGAAAGGGCTGGAATAGGTGAAACAAAGGAGTGAGAAACTCCTGAATCGAACAAAGCAGAAACAAGATTGCTGAACAGACAAATCGTACCTCGCACCAACTCTGGTCCTGCTGGAGCTGCCAAATCTACTACGTGCAACTTTACCCGACCACCTCCTCTTCCTCTCTAATGTCTTCCACCTCCCCGACCATGCCCTGGTCGAGGTCCCTGAGGTGCACCCTGAGGTTAGCCTCCTCCTACAAAGTCTGCCCTTGGGGAAGCATGGTCCTGCTGTTGCTGGAAGGGCCTCGCTGGCAACTGGTGCTTCTGAGGTGGGCCCTTAACCTACCCACCTCCACCGTACTGAGCTCAAGTCGAGCACCAACTCTAAATGTGCCCAAATTATCCACAAGAAAAACACTTCGGTCCTGGGCTCATGAAAAGGGATGAGGGCCTAAAGATCTGAACTGGGTCTACTAGGGACTGCTCCCCACTGGCATGAACTTGGAAGGTCCCGTCGCAGGAGACCTACTGCTGACTTCCTTTCCCTTTGATGAGCCCAGCTAGATCCCCTCTCGTGGTGCACCTCCCAGTGAGTGCATCCTCTCTAAAACCTATGCCTTTTTCTATAATTCCATGTATGTCGGAAGGGTGAAGGGTGTGAAGACATACTGGAGCGAAGGACGAAGCGCCTCCTCCAAATGTCTCGCCCGAGACTCCTCATCCAGAAAGAGATCCGGAGTAAAGCATAGGAGATATTTGGCCTTGATCCCCAAATCTCGTACTGACATACTCCCCTGCTGAAGGTAGAGTAACTCCTTCTGCTTCTCCACCTTGATCATGGATGAAAGGAATTTCTCTTGGAATTCCCTCTCAAAGTCAGCCCACAGAACCTCTGTTTCTGTCTTCTTTCTGAGGTAGAGTGTCCACCACAGATGTGCCACTCCTCTCAGCTGACTGACTGCTAGGGGAACCCAGTACTCCCTCAGAGCATGGATCAAGGTAAAAGAAATCCCTATCTCCTCAACCCACTCCTCCATCTCGATATCTGAAGTACTACCCTTGTACTTCTTGAGGGTTTGTTGTTGGAAAGAATGGTGAGTTTCCTACCACTAGCTATCTACCTCCTCTCGGTCAATCCTAAAGTGATCGACCGCCTGAATCTGTTGTACCTCAGCCGTCTGAGTCACCATGGGACGACGTCCAGGTGCTATAGCTGTATGGTAAATAGGGATTTCCTACGCCCATGAAGCAACGAATTTCTCAAGGTTTCATTTTATCATTTTATTCAATTTCTTTCTCCAAACACCCAAATCAAGTAAAACACAATCATGATGATGCATGTACCTTCCCTAGAGTCTCTACCCATAAATAAATGTAGTCTCACATGGTCGTTCGGTAGGCTCAGAGTCATTTCATCGGTTCACGAGGGGCCCAAAAATCTCATGTCCTAGCCGGTCTTCCCTAGTCTATGTCACACACCATGATTAACCAACACTGTTTCCCTACCATGTGATGCAATATTCACTGTGCCTAACTCCAGAATCCATCCTATCTCTCAACCATCAGCTTCTGATACTATTCTGTCATGACCCCTCCCACCAAAGATGCCCCTCATGAGCTGGCAATGGTGAAAAGGAGACAATGAGCCCCGATTCCTGCCTCTAGTAGGCCTTGGGGTGGCGACTAGCACCAAGGCTATGAGTTTTCACAAATATGGGAGGCATTACCCTTTTTATTATTTAATATCTGGAAGTAGGAAAATTCAACCACCAAAAAGGAAAAGAACAAGTGTATAGAAATAAACCCAAACAAATCCCACATGCATCTTTTAAAAGTTCTAAAACAAGGTTCAAGTACAAGAAAGCTCAAAAGTATAATACCAATGAAACAAGAGTACAACAACTGCAACAACTCCAACTGTCCCGAAATGTAGGGTCCATCACGACCCTGGTAGTCCTCCTGGAAAACTGAAAGTAAACATTGGGTGACCATACAAGTATACTCAGTAGGGAAACATAAAGCTCTTGTGCACAAGTGGGGAGAAATCTTAATGTCCCATGACAACAACAAGAAAAACCTAGAAAGGAATTCTATCCACCCAACCTCACCAGCCACACTCACTGAAAACACAATCACAACAAGTAGTAGTATATAAGAACAAGAGTATTGGGTACCCCGCACCATTTCTCACTAGTTAGCTGCTCTTCCAAACAGCTAACGTCCTGACGCAACCACACACTTTTCTCTCGCACACACCTAGGCCTCACAACCACGTATCCCACCTGCAGACACCTGGGCCTCACAACCACGTATATCGCCCGCACACACCTGGGCCTCACAACCACGTATCCCGCCCGCACACACCTGGGCCTCACAACCACGTATCCCGCCCGCACACACCTCGGCCTCACAACCACGTATCCCGCCTGCACACACCTGGGCCTCACAACTACGTATCCCGCCCCCACACACCTGGGCCTCACAACCATGTATCTCACCCGCACACACCTGGGCCTCAAAACCACGTATCCCTACCGCACACAGCTAGGCATCATCCTGAAGGTTCTTGGGAAATAGCAAAACCTGCCTGATGAGTCTTGGGATAATACCACCCCAATAAAAACCTACCCGAAGAGTCTTGGGTGTAAGGTCACCTAAAGCCATCACAGCCTAGGGAAGAAGGAGCATGAAGGAGCTAGTAACTAAGGGGAAAACACCCTCTCCCATGAAATGGGAGTGTTAGGAACTAAGTGCTCAACATGGGTGGGGTTAGATAAAAACAAAAAGATACATATATATATATATATACCAAACACTTATCCCAACCTATGGATTCTAAACAGAGAGACGGTGAATGTGCCTCAGCATTTCTATCATGAAGCATGCATACAATGAACAATCCCAAAACCCCATTTAAGTTTCCATATTTCAACAGAATCAGTTTATTATTTCCTTAACTACTGGGAAATTATCCACAACCAGCCACAACAATCGTTCATAAAGCATATCCCTACTATCCACAAATCATGTTATTAAATCACAAGCAACACAACCAATTCCTTCTTATTAACCAACCAACCCATTGATTATTATTTCCATTACATTACCATACCCCACCATTTATTAACTCTTCCACTTTTTATTTATTATTCACAACCCAAAGCTCGTTCACATTCAAGCCCATCCCTTTAGCCCTGCTTCCAACCACCATAACCACAACCAAGCCAACCACAACGCCATTTCTCACCCGATCCACAACAACCCACAAAACACCCCCATAACATGCCACGTATCCAAGACAATGCCCACATGTTTATTATTCCATTTTGTTCAACCGGGGTGATCACAGAAGGGTTACAGATTTTAAATCAGTCAACATTACGTGATTAACCAAAATTACACATTCAACAATGTTCCATTCAATAAAAAAAATGGTCTAGAATGATATGACATCATTTAGTTGCGCAAGAAAAGGCCCCCAACGACTGTGATTTTCAGTAGGCATAAGCCTGTTCAATTCACACCATAATATCACAGGATATAAAGATAAACATAACAACTTTCCAATCCCAGTTCTTTAACCAGTTATTATCTTCGTTTAATGGTTCAGCCGTTTCTCATGAAAATAAGAGGATACCCACCCCGCATGATGCACAATTTTAAGAGACGAAGGTAAGATCCCTACCACAACAAGTTCTGATCACAACGCTCACCTGGATCAACTTTAGAAGATGTTCGTCGGCACCCGTCATATCTGTCAAATCCCAGAAAAACCTCTTTGGGTGGATGTTGGAAAGGAAAGGCTGAAGGATAGACAACTGATCCCAGCTCAGAAGTTCTGCCTCGTTTTTACGATCCCATGGCCACTAATGGATTGTAGATCAGAGCTCGGATGAAGAAGTTATGGAAGAAAAAGAGCCTTCGAGTCTCTTGGGAGAGCTCTCCTCCGTGGGAAGGAGAGGAGAGGGGTGAGTTGAAAAGGAGGAGAGGACCCCTCCTTTTATAGGCATGAAAAACAAAATGACACGGCATGTACTTTATGGTACATGGCATGTACATTATGGTACACGGCGTGTACATGACCATTTCACACGGTCACCATGCGGCTCCCAACACGGCCTTCAACGCGGCACATGACTGTTGACTGGTCAACATACAATTTGAAGGTAACACATACAGGAGGATGGACTACACGGTGTGTTGTATTGGATACACGACGTGTACTAATTTATTTCACACAGTAAGTATACGGCTCCAACATGGCACACAGCCATTGACTGGTCAACACAAGGTTTGAGGGTAATGCGTACGTGGGGAGGGACTACACGGCGTGTAGTATTTGATACATGGCTTTTACTCATTTATTTCACACGGCAAGAACACGGACTTCAACACGGGGTATACCCTGCCAGGGGGTACACAGCGTGTACTCACAATACACGACGTGTAGTTTCAAAATTCTGTAAAGTTTGGTAAAAAGTCCATTTTACCCTCCAAAACACTTCAGGACCCTCTTTTGACAATGGAATGGTCCGGAGAGGTCCGGGACATTGAAATGAGAATATAAAAATGAAATTTTGGTCGAATAAGGATAAAAAAATAAATGAGTTTTATATAAAAACATTTATACATTGTTGTCAAATTATCACTAGGGTTCTTAACAATGTTTTCTAGTCTTAATATTCAAAAATAACTAGATCATGATTTGATACCAACTATATTGAAGCAATACTTATTAACATATTATTACATGATCATAAGGATACCTATCCATAATATCAAACCATGGAATGGAAAGTATACTGTCATTTAATGATTACACACATAATTAAGAATCATGGATCTAAAATAAATTTTTTTTATTTATATATATAATGAGATCCTAACACTCTTTGAGACCCAACAACTGTATTGGATATCAAGTGGAATACAAAGGCCATTGAGATGAGCCCAAAATCCTTCTTAGGGGAAAAACATGAGTTTAAAGAATAACACATTATTTAGAAGGAGTAACATAATGACATGAAATTCATAGCTTTGAATGAGAATACAATAGAATGACATATTGAACATGTAGTCATTTGATCATGGAAATATAGGATTTTGGAATCAAGAAATAACATGAAAAAAACAATAGTCAAGGTATAATACCAATACAATATCACATGGTGGATATTGTCTCATAATGGATTATGTTTACATTCAAATATCATACATATTATCTCATGAGATATATAGATTACCTAATTAATAAGGGATATATCGAAACAAACCCATCATAACATCTTAATGAAATATTTTTCCTCATAAATAATCAAGAATAAAGAATATACATAAGGGTTATCAATATAGAGGAATGGGTATCGTAATCATGTCAATTAGAAAATCCAATGTCTGTATTATAATGGTATCCTTAAAATAATGGATTTAAATCATTATGGATCCTTTATAAAGATAAAAGTAAGATTATATAATGAATAATTATGACCAAATAGATTATAATCATGATGAAGAGTGGATAGGTAACATTATAAATGTTCCCATTATGTGAAGTTTTAATGAAAAGAAAAATGTGATTTAGAAGATGATAATGATGGGATTGTTAGCATAAAATTGGAAATGAACTAAAATAGTTTTTTCATTATTTTTTGTGTTATTTTAGAAAAAAAATTTATGCCAAAAAATATTTATAAAGTGTACTTGAAAATCGGTAATAAAATGATAAGGTCACTCCAATCTGATTTTCTTATTGAGAGGAATTGAGATGGGAACCTTTAAAAATAATTTTTTTCAAATAAAAAATAGAATAATTTATCTACATATATATTTTTGGAACTTATTTATATCATAAATGTGAATTATATAAGAGAAATAAACATATAACTTGTTGAAAATTGAGATAAATCATTACTAAAATGAAATATGTAGGATTAGGGAGATCCCTTACCTTATGTTCGAATGACTTTTAAACTTGTAGATAAATTCATTAATAATAAAAATAGATTCAATAATTTAATAAATAATATATTTTTATGTAGTTATTTTATATATTATAATTTTAAAAAAAATCACTTACCGAAAATTTTATGAGTTTTAATGCATAATTTCATCATTTAGGGAGTGTTCGTTTCATGGTTTCAATGTTGATTCACTTTTGTATAATTTTAAATGTTCTTAAAGAATGGGAAAACTATTATAGAAGTGAAATTAAATGTTATTAAAAGAGATATAGAATTTTTAATGATCCCAAATATTGAATTTTATTAAATAAAAATGATCCATTAGAAAAAACATTAATGTTAAATGTTTAGTTTATTTTTTGGCGGGTTTTCTAACCAGCACACAGTAGTTTAATTTTCGTTAAAATTAAGGATATATAATACTAATAGAATGTAATATATTTTATAATATAATTATTAAAATCTAATTTAATCATATTTTTTTATAAAAATCCATGAAGGGGTATTGGAAAAATAAAATTCCTTATCCACAAAGACTGTTAAGCGCCATAATATTGACAATGGTTTCCTTTCTCAGGATATGAGGAGTTGAGAAAAAGGGATGGATAGAAAAAATTATATTATAAAAATTTCATTAAATTATATAAATGATACTAGGGTTATTATAATTTGTTATATGAAAGAGGTTAAAATAAGGTAAAAGAAGACATGAAATTAAAATTGGTAGTTTGAGAATGTTTCCTCTTGAATATCATATACTTGGATAATCCCATGAAGAACATGGATTGGTATTTTGGTGATACTAGTAGCACATGAATGTTTCCTCTTGAACATGGATTAATGGTTCATTAATCACCTTAAATATCTCAATTTATATTTATTTTAATATATTTATATAATTTGTTTGATTTTTCCATTTATTTAATAATTACATCATCATTATTGTGGACGATTTTATGGTTATTATTTATTCTCTAAAAATTATAAATAAATTACTATAATTTATAGAATTATTATATATTTCCAATTATTATTTACGGTCCAACATTAACACGTGATAAAAACATATTAAAAATTTTACAATTATTAAAAACAATAGTCAGAAACATTGACTTTATACATCCTGAAATATTAATTCATGTATTTATACATATTCATTCATCAAGGATGTATAGTAAATAATGAACTAAGAGCTTCATTAAACAACTCCTTTGTAAATTATTTTATTGATATGACACATACTAAATTCCAAAACCATTCAATTTCACTACAATCATCATTGAACATCAGAATATTTTATACCTTCTTATATAGTTTGGAATCCTACCTTTTGTGCCACATTAATTCTTTCATGAATGGATTATTAGAAATCTATCTAAGAAATATAAGACTTTTACACTTTCCTTTTAGTTTCAATGTCCATATTCTATAATTCCATGAATATTGGATCTCTTCAAATCCTAATCATTGAAGAACTAGCATAGCTTTTTTAACTGAAAGCATTAACCACCATGTACCCTATCCTAAATTGGTAATATATTGATCATTATTCATCCTTAATAAACTCCAAGCATATTATCTATTGCATTTTCAAAAATTTAAAAGTGAATTTATACATCAAGATTATATTACCCTTATAAAAGTCATATATTTAATTATATAGTTAATACTTTAATACCATCAAGGTAGAAATTACTTAATGCAGATCCAAATCAATATTTGTGTGATTTTTCTCTTAAATATTCAATTTTCATGAGCGAAAAATATTTTACCATGTTTTTATACTTGAGGATTCATCATTTTAACTTATATGTAAATCACTATATATCAGAATTCCCTTTCCACTGTATTTTATTGTGAGTATATTCGCACTAAAAAAATCATTTTATCACCTTGAAATTTTCCTCACATTCATCTATCCATAAGAACATGGATCACAACCTTCTTAACAAGGTTATTGGATTTAATTTCCTTGTGAAGTTATTCAAAAATCAATGATAATATCTGGACAAAAAAAACTAATGATCATATTTACTATTATTAGTTTTTCCCACTACTTAATACCTTTCATATTTGAAGGATCTACAGATGTAGACTCTCATGATATTATATGACACAAGAACAAATCTTTTGTCTTAAAATTTCACACTTTATAAATTTATAATAGTGTTTCTCCATCCTCATGAACTTCATGCAATATTTAAATCATTTATGTGCTATTCTTTTCACAATTAATATATAATAATATAATTTGTATTGACTACCATGAAATGATCAGAAATATATAAAAATACTATATTCATCGTATTGATGAAGATATAGGAGGAAATAGTATGTCTAAATGGAATAGAAAACCATATTGACTATACCATATACAAGAATGTTTTATTGGGAATATCCAACATCATGACCGTCAATTGATGATATTATGAATAAACATCAATATTTTAAACATATTTTTCTCAACACCGTTTCTCAAAAAATTGATCAATATAATGTAATTGTGAATTTTTCTTTACAGTGATATTTTTTTGTTCTCAATTATCAATCTGATGAATAATTGACCAAAATTTTTCCTAACAAAAAGAATGGGTACAACCAATATTGATTCACACGAGCATATTAATACAGTATAAATATTACCATCGAATTTGTTTAGATAATATTATATCTTAATTAGTTTCATTCTGTAAATATTATTTGAAATTTTCGTAACGGTAGGTATAGATTCTAATGAAAACGCATCATTATGATTTGGGGTATGACTGGGAAATTATTCAAGGAAAAAAACTAAATATATTCCAAAAGAATTTTAATATTTTCGATGCTTATTTTCTCCCAAATCATTTGAGATAAATATCCATATTGATTAATGTAGAAAAAAATATATAATTGAAGTAATAAAAATTGTAATTGTTGGTTCATCCTTCCGTATATAAAAATCATAGTTTGATTAAGAATATCAAATGTGATTTCATTATCATAATAATTAAAATGGTATCAATGTAGTGAGAGAAAATAAAATATCCAAATCACACTAAACCCCAATAAATATTGAACAAACTTATTTATATTGGGTTCATTCATTCGAACATCAACATAACATTCCAAACCCTATAGTGTATGATATTTTAATCTTAACCACCATGATCCACTAATATGACTAACAAACCATCTAAACTTTCTTGGTCAATGAGTTATCCAAAGGAATTGGTCATCGACTTGTATTGTTGAAGAGTTCCCTATATATAAGACATTAAATTACTAGGGGTTCCCAATTATAAAATACATTTCCATTCAATTAAATCATTATTCTTCTTTTGAAATTAGTTTCTTTAGGGAATTATTTTCCCCTCGTAAAACATCACATTTATACCTTTGATATATTTCTATTGGCGGTTTATAAAATATTTTAGACATATATGATGTTTAATCTTTTTTTCTTCTCCGGTCTTTACAAAACTAATCTTTTCTATTATATGTTGTTATGGGAAAGTCTCTCATCATATGGGTTTTAATCATAAACCAGGATAGTTGTTTTGGTTTGATTATATTGAATCATATTCAAGCACCAATTTGATTTGGTTTCTCATGATCACATCACAACATTATCTTTATATTTTGATGATAAGATGATTCATCATGGTTCTAACCATGGAATAAAATTAAAAAATTAATGTGATTATCATCTATAAATAATATTATTATGGTTTCATATGATAATGAAAATTATTCTTATAAAATTCTAAATTATAAAACCTTCTTTCAAATCATGAAAAATAATGTTTAACAAACTTTACCTTTTCTTATCATATTTTTTCATTAGTTTTATCCTATTATTCATCATAATAGGTCATAATGAATATTTAAATTTATCAATAATTCCATCAGAAGTGTATAACTGAGTGCCCGGTCAGAGGCTCACTCATCATGCACTCATGATGATCAAGGTAATAATTAATCTAACACTTTCAGAGATTTTACCCTAATGTGCATATATGAAATGAAAACATCCACTATATAGTTTCAAGAAAGATATATATTTTCTTGAAAAAATAATCACCATTATTTATTATAACATAGTATGTTCTTATATAATTAGTATTGTTATACGGTTTCTCAAGAGAGTTTTATAATCCTAATATCATAATATTACTAAAAAAAATACGATTCAAACTATAGATAACCAAGAATAGCTGACATAAATATAACATCATTATAGATGAATATAAAATGAATATCACATTTATAAATACTTCATATCCATGAATGTTTAGTCTCTCTAGATAATATGTAAATAATCTACTCATTTCCTAAAATATCTGTATCACATCTTATAAATATATCTTTATTAATACACCCATCGAAATATCATAATTAGACCCTTACATCAAAACCTGGGGAAGGAAAACATAATAAAGTGAGAGTTAAAATTATATTTATGGGTAATCATATGAGACATAAATAATATGATTAAAAAATGAATTTAATTGAATCATTACTCAATAATATTTATTCCTTAAAAATTAGAAAATCATTCCCAAAAATCATTGACCATAAATTGAAAAATCATTTCATATAAAGATGAATGATTAAAAGCGGTGTCAAAACAGTATTAATCATTCAATAATTATAACAAAAATATGTTTAATAATAATAATAATAAGTAATAATATAATGAACACAGATATTTTTAATCGGGTCTTTTTATAATCTTATCAGAATATCATTAAGTGATCATACTCATTCATCAAAGTGTCACTGTATCTATTCACAATTAAATTTATATATTTTTTGGTAATCATGGATAAATGTAATTATTCTAACACATAAACATTGGTAAAAATATATTCACAATCACGTTAATACTTGTTAGAATCATATCATGAGATATTAAAATAACATTACCAAAATTCATTGGAGGGTTATAAAAAACCAAACAATAAAATAATCAAAATTAATTTATATGAATTCCATAATTTTGTGAAATATTTTTATCATTTCATCATATCATAACAAATGGTAATGAAAATGAATTTCATTAAGATTTCATCAACACAATCAATAACCCTCCATAGAAAGAATAAGGATTGTATAATTCAATCATTTCCCAATTAAATCATAACTATGATAATGGGATGTTTTCATTGATGAATATACCATTAAAAATAGCACAGTAAAATTTTTGGAGGAAATTTACATTTTCATTTTGAAATCACCTATTTAAAATAAAAAAATTACTACTATATTTGGAAATATATATTTATTGAAATGATGTATGTAATATTTTAATGTAATATTGAAAACAACAGGTATTCTTTATTGGGGAATAATTAATTCTTACAATATATGTTAATACAAAGATTTCATTCACACCTTTCGAAATAAGTACCCCATTTTCATTATGATAATAATATGACATTTAAATATTTCTATCAAAAGTAAAATATTATGAAAAATGGGATTAATCAATCAATAAAAACAGTTGAATAATTTCTGAAATCATTTTAATGAAAATATCAAAATGAATGAAAAATATTAATAACCAAAGAAAAAATAAGTTTATTTTTTATTTAAAAATTATAACAATTTCAGTACTAAATGGAGGAAAATAGTAAAATTAATTTACAATAAAATTATTAACTAGAGGATAAAAAAATGAAATGTGCGTGTCAGATATTGATCACATACTTTTCCTTAATGTTAATTTAAACTTGAAAAATCTCTATTAAAATGATGTTAAATTAAGAAAAATCTTTCCTAAAGCATAATCATTCGTCTTACATGTCAAACATCTTTTAAAAATATATATTTATCATAAATGTATTCTAGGGAAATAATGATGAATAATTTAATGTGTATCAATCTATTATAATTCCTAATTATCATTTTATTAGTAATTCTTTTGAAAATGGAATTTTACAAGAGAAATAGTCAATTTTCCTTGCATGTTTCGATTTTATGGTCTTTGTATATAAATATTCATCATGTATTCATCATCATTAAAATCTAAATCTTGAAATAACTCTCATATTTATTAATTACTTATACTTTTATAACCATTCATAAAAATTGGTTAAGGAAAATAAATCACATTACTTCATGGAGATAACAGACTTTATATAAACAAAGATGATGTTTATACATTTCCATATCAAAAATGCATGAAAAATAAAAGATAATTCAACATTTAAAAACTATAATAACATAATATATATCATAAATATTCCATAAATGAATCACTATAACCATCAATTTGTATTTGTGAAAAAAACAAAACACATCGTTTTATGGAGGTGGTAGTACAAAATATTTCACAAGAGATGTCATTATTTGACATAAAATGTAAAAAAGGTGAATAATAGTGGTAATATCATTATAATTATAAGTGTCATTTTAATGAAAAAAATACTATTTTTAGAGAAACTATATTTTTCTAAAAGATGGATAATCATGATCAACGGGTAAATGTTTACAAAAATTTAACACTCATTGAAATTATTTATGAAAAAATAAATATTGTTTTTAGATGATAATAACACAATAATATTAGAATTAATTTTTATAATTTTTTAGAATTTTTTTTTTGATTAATAGTTAAAAATAATAGATTTTAATATAAAAGTACTATTTCATATAAATAATTGATAATGATAAATTTTTCATCGAATTGGTTTCATGGGAAAATTACATAAATTTTACATCAATTAATAAAATAAAGTTAATTTTAATCATTTTTATATTTAATTTAGATATAAAATCTTTTTTAACATGTTAATATTTTCACTTAAAAACATCCTCCATTAAAAGGTCACTAAGATTATATTTAAATAACATCTTTCCACATATGTGAATTGAATTTATAGAAATAGAATTAATATTATGAAATAATAATAATTTATAATCTCTATTAATTTGAAATTAATTTTTTAAAATTCTTATCAGTGATTAAACAATTAAAATTAATTACATTAATGATGTTAAAAACTAGTTTATGTAAGGTTTAAACATAGAATATAAGGTGTAATAATGATCCACCAATTATCATGAACCAAAATTAAAGCCATATTTTGACCTTATATACTATAAGAATGACTAGGGAAAATTATTTGTGTCCAATGAATTTAAAAAAGGGGTTGAAATTAAATCCTTCAAAAGAATAAAAAATGCTCCTCAATACCCACTTATAAAAGTACACCCCCTCTACACTCCACTTCACACATTAAACCCATTTTTTTCAGACACAGACATCCCAAATCACATCTCAACATTCCTCCCATACTCTTAGAATACGTATTCTTGTCATAAATACATGTTCATAATTCCTAAGTGTAGTCCCAAGAAGGATACTAGAAGTGGATGCAATTTTTTTCAATGGTCATCTTTATTTTACTTCATTCCCCATCCCTTTCATATTTTATTTAACCATGATGATTCTAAAATCCTAAAATTTTTAATTTTAATAATTATTTGAAATAAAATTTCTTTTTATTATTATTTAAATAATATAATTCCATAAATAATGATTTATTAAATTGTGTTTATCAATTATGATTTCATATTATGTTATTATATTGTAAATTAATTATTATTTTCAAAAAATATGATTTGAATTTAAATTAATTTTAAATATAAAAATTATATAATACTTTTATATATGATTTTTTATTTAAAATTATATTCAATTTTAAATATTCCTGTATGTCTTTATTTTTATTATTTAAAATAAAAGTACCTGAATTGTGAAAATGTACAAAGAAGACACTGAACCAGTCATGGGGGTCAGAAAAAGTGAAGACCAAGTGAATCACCTCTAATGATATTTCCAAACTCACTAGGAAGGGACCTCATTCTATCGATGGAGAGAAACCCATGATTATGGCAAATCATTGATGCAAGGAAATCTGCTGCTTGGTTTACCTCACACCATGAATAAAGAATCATTATATGGTTACTGATTATCTATATGCATTGTCTAATATGATAATTAATAAACTAGGGAATGGATATGTTGCCTAATAGTAAACCCTGAATAACATGAGAATCTATTTCAACTGTTGACAGCTCTATAAATTTCATGTATCATATTTTGAGACCATTGAGCATGGAACACGCCTAGGTTAGGAATGAATTGCCTCTCCTAATGTAATTTGTGACGGTGAGTAACATAAATCCAATTTTATCACGAGAAGTTACACCACACCACATGACAGCTGATGCACATGACCCATCAGCATTGATATTATTGCACAAAAGTAGTGGTTTCTAGAAAATCCATCGACCATAAAAAAGGATGCTTCTAGTTCTACCATTTTAATTAGGGGACATCATGAAGGTCCTAAGAGAGGGAGAAAAATCACATCGATTTATTAGAGTAATAAAATTTTAGAAAAAGATTTTTTTTCATGCTACTATTGCTATACATGAGCAGCGTTGGCCATTGATGTGGGAATTATTTTTTTCACTCCATATGAACTAGCACCGCAAAGAATGAAAACACCTCTCACCCTCAATTTTGAAGAATTATTCCATTCCCAGACAAACCACATCTGAATTATTTTTTTCAAAAATAGTTTCTTGAATAACTTTGTCATTGAGAAATACAATTTCATACCACTTAGTAATGATCTAATATAATGTAAAAAAAGATGTAGGGATGAATCAGTATTCAAGTTAGTAGAAGATCTGCACCTTGAGGAAGTATAAACTCCATTGTGATGGATGGGTTCCTCCATGGCCATGACCTAATTACAAACTCACCAAACCAAAAAGTTATATTTATTGGGGATTTATTTACTCTATAATATCTATCCCCAAATGTTATAAACACTGCTATAATTTCTGACTCTATAATAATTCATGGTTGAAAAATTCCTTACTTTCGGCCATAAGAAAAATCACATGTCTACATCCAACTTCATCTCAATAAGATTGAAAATATTTTGATACTCATCATTGATGATAGCCTGTATTAATCATTGAAAAGTGAAAGCCTATTTGAGCATCACATTCATCATTTGAAAATATAAAAAAAACATGGTACCATCCTAGTTGTCACCCAGAAGTTTATATACCACAAACTTATGATCCACCATGCTTGTATCTGTATAATTGGAATGATTGTTTCAACCATGATCTAGATATTAGAATAATTACCCGTTCATTATCTAGAATCCTTCCATACCGGTCAACAGAATGACTAAACTAGTTATAGAGGCCCTCGGTTTCTTCTCAATCTATACTCATATGGATGTTATTCATGTATTCTCTAACACATTGAAGTCTAATCCCCCATTATTGATAGGCCATAAGTTTCCTCACAATCTAAACTCATATGGATGTTATTCATGTATTCACTAACACATTGAAGTCTAATCCCCCTTTATTTATAGGCTTGGCCATCAATTACCACACCGTCTAATGAAAACATGCCTCATCATGTGTGCCCCATGAAAAGGAGGACAAGGGGATTCATTTTCAGTAATCACATTCTTTGGAATCATAATAGCTATGTAATTTTTTTATGGAATATTGGAGAGAACAAAAATGATCAGAGTTATTATATTACCAAATTAAGGAAATCCATTCATCTAATTATTAATTCGCTTAAAAATTTTATCCTACACTTTATCAAAATGAAGAAAACGAAGTCTAACCAAAGAAACTAGAGAATCCAAATATTCAATAGTGAAATTCCTCTTTTGAATTCCTAGACTATGAAAAATATGGGTGGATTTTCTCTCCATGAAAGACATAAAAATACAAACCCTACTTTTAAAATAATTTTTAATTTTTTTTTCTTCTTATAGTGTTCTTCTAGGAACATATTCATGCCTTTGATTGATATCCTTCTGTCATTAACAAAAAGGACCATTTCATCTGCATACATGAGATGGGAAACACCATGAAATAGATATCCACATCAGAGGGGAATGAAAAATCAATTCTCTGAAATTTGGTTAAGAATACTGCTAATAAAATCTTGGACAGTAATTAAATCACTCTGATAAAAAGTATCACCTTGTCTTAATCCTTTAACAAATTTGATTTGAAAACACATTTTTCCTAGAATGTTGACTGAAATTCAGGGGGAGTTGTAATATATAAAGAGTAAATCAAATAACCATGCAGAAAACACCATATGTACCACATTCTTTATAACAATCTTTTAATCCATTCTATCATGTTCCTTTTTCATATACACATTGATGGAATTGTAATATCATGCGGTTTTCTTGTTAATGTCTATAATCATTTCTTATGAAATTCCAATATGACCTTGTATAGACCTGTATTGGATAAAACTATGCTACACTCATGAATCCAAAGTGAGAAAGTGAGTAGATATTCACATATTGATGATGCTTGCAATCACCTTGTAAGGGATATAACACATAAAGTTTTTTCTTTATTGGCTAATAGAATAGGGTACAATGACCTTTTGGATAATGACCAAAATAGTATCACTAATAGCCTTAGGAGTATTTCATCAAAAAAATAAGCCTGGAATCACTATAACAAGTTCAACCATAAAAATATTCCATAATTTCACATTAAATGGCCATAGGAAGTGGTCTGGTCTAGGGGCACTATCCTGATTGATAGAGAAAACCATATCTTTATTATTATCATCCCTAAAAGCCTCATCTCTCTTTTGGTGATTCCCATTCCCCTATCAAATATCTTCTTTTGGGTTTTTAGGATACTTTATGAAATAAATGTTCAAATGATTTACACCAACCTCTTTCTTCTCCCCAGTATGTAGTACATACATATTCTCAATTGATATGTTTTAAGGCGATCTCTTTCGTTCCCATCCAAAAGTAATCGTCCTCTAGAACCTAATCTAGACAAGTTATACTCCCATGATACCTTTTATCATTTTTAATGCATATAGGCTATTTTCCTGGGTTAATACTGATTTAATTTCCAAATAGGTTCACTATAAAATGGTTTTTATAGTAATGGTGGTGTAGCTAAAACAACCTCATTCCAAAATCAATCAGTTTTCTCAGTGAATATTTATTTATAATGGTATGAATGACTATCAAAACAATCAACATGATTTGACTTTTTTGGACGTCTAATATTAAGGGGGATAATATTGTAGTTTCTAATATGTACATTACTACCTGGGTCACCAATAAAGACACCAATAGTTATATCTTTGTGGCATGTGAAACATTTGACTCAATTATGAGGGAATACCTTTGTTAGGGACATAGGGCCTTCAGGCGAGGAGATGTTGTATAGTTTTTTAGAGGATATTTCAATTCGATTGAGAATTATTTTTAAAAAAGTGGAAGAATTTATCACCAAAATTCATGGATATATTTCTCTACATTTATAGTATAGTCCAGTCTTTTGGATGTGGGTTATGAGGGGGATAAATACACATGGTGAAATAATCAAAAGGGTGTAATCTGTAATTGGTGTCACCTAGATTGTTTCTAGGAAAACAAACACACCATTTAAAATTTTACATTCATCAAGGATACCTACTTAGTGAAAGATATCTCTTAATATAAATATATTTAACTGATTTCTTATATATGTTTTTTATAACAGAAAAAATGATTATTTGAAAGTATTATAAAATAATTATTAATAATTATATTGAAATACATATTGTATTAAAAAAAAGAAATTAATTTAATTAATAATTTTGGAAAAAAAATTGATTATCAATAAAAATATTATGTATTATATAAATTTATAAAGAAATAATTTGTGGATATTGAAGAATTAAATTTTTTTTAATATAATTAAATGTTGTATGAATTATTAGATTACATTTTAAAATTAAATAATGAATATAAATTACTTGAATTCATCTATACAAGTGAATTTTATGTTAATTATATATTAAAAATATTATTATAAATTTAATTTTATTAGTAACAACAAAAAAAAATAATTAAGGGTAAGACGAATTTTAAAAGAATTAATATAATATATTTTATTATTAACTTGAATTATGATGTTATTTTAAATTTATTAAAGTAATATATATATTAATATATATAATTATATTATTATAAAAAAATCATATAAATAAAAAATGATATTATGGAATTAAAAAACTGGAAATCATAAATGGGAAAAGTTGGGAATCAGTATAATGGGATTTACTTCCCTTGTTGGTCGAACAAAGAGACATCGGTCTTAAAAAGAACCGGACACATGATTGAAATATGAAGGCTTAGACTAGAAATGATGGGAGAAGAGTCCAATTATTGTATCAAAATAGGTGTTCAACTAATTGAGAGAGAGTTTTATTTGTGTATCGATAATGTTTCAATCTCAAATTGATTTTATAGTGGGGTTTAAAATGCTGAAGGGGTATAAGTGAATTTCTCTTCATCACTGTCCTCCAATTTATTTATATTTTGATCCATGAATGTTATGTATAATTATATTTTTTAGTGGTGAATCTTCTTGTATATCCAATATAGTGGATTTATTTCTTCATGATTTTTTATTATCATTTGTATCTTTATTTTTTACCTTGATCATTTTAGTAGTCCCAATTACCGACATTTTATATTATTTTTGTCAATGTTTTTGGGCTTGTTTTTTCATCATTTATTATCAGATGAATATTTTTCACTAAAATTATTAATATATAAATTTCATATGTCAATATCCAATATGTATAAATTTTTTAACAATATGAACAGTCAACTTTCTCTACAATTTTGTAACTATTATTTTTTTGAGATCATTATAAATCTATTTATGGTTGTCTATGTTTAAAAATAAACAAACATTGAGCCATTTATAATAAATTTATAAATATATATAGTGGATTTATAGTATAAATAGTCAGTTTTCCTTTAGGTGTTTTATGTAGTACTATTTAGAAAATAATCCTCCACCAAGGAATGACTTCCTCTATTTATTTCATCTTATTAGTATGTTCAAACCAGCACACACTATCATGATTTATTTGTTTTACTGCTAAGGTAAGACAATAATTATATATAAATAATTCCATTAATATTTTAAATTTTTTTATGTGTCTATATTAAATTTTATGGTAATATATTTAATCAGTAATAAACATTGGATCTACTTTTATGTACGCAAGGGACTTACTTTTGTAGAATTTCATTTCATTTTATTAGTTTTGTACACATGTTATATAATTTAAATATTTGATTTCAAAATTGATAAGGGATTCCATTTATTAAAAATAATATTATTTTTTAACCCATTTCATCAAAATAATATTAGTTTAATAGTAATTGTTATTTTTAAGATAATATTAAATATTTTGTTAAGGTGGTAATGGGAATTTTGTTAAAATTATCTATTAAATATTTTATATAATTATTTTCCCCCCAACTATAATATTTCTATTAAAAAAAAATTATTTTGATTATGTATTATTTAGGGTAATGGTTTTCATTTTCAATCAATTTAAATTTCAGTTTGGTAGAAAAAGTATATCTATAATATAGATCTATGTATGTAATTTATTTTTTTTTGAAAATATTATTTTCAAACATATAAAATGATATGATATTTATAATGAATTATGTTTTTTCTAAATTATTTATTATTCTAAATTTTTAGGTGAAAGTATATTATTAATTAAGGGGGATATATATTATTTACAAATAAATAACTAATTTGAAAATATATTATTTTAAATTATCATTATATTTTTAAACGTATATATGAATGTATAATTTCAGGTAAAATAGATTCTTCTGACATATTTTTTTTACAAAGTTATTCTGAATTTTTTGTGAATTGGAAATATGCTACTATGAAAGCAAGAAATGTCATTAGTGTTTCAAAATTGGTGTTTTCATAAAAATGTTTTATAGATATATTCATGTAATCCCATTTCTATGTGAATAATTTTATCTCTTCATGTGTATTTCTATTTATAAAATTATTTTAAATGTATAATAAATCATAAATTTAACATTATATATTTTTTCAAATAATTTTGAAGTCAATATTTTTTTATTATCAAATAAGATTATGTTTGTATATATACATAAATTTCTTATTAAAATTGAAACACATTAATTCATACATATATATATATCAATATTTATATATATATCATTTAGAGAAAAATGAATTATTTATCTAACATTAATAGATATATTTATTTATATGTCTGTATATATTTATAAATTTATGTGAAAATATTTTATTTCTATTATATATTTTGATATTGATAAATGAATATATATATATATATATATATATATTAAGAAATTTTATTGATATCTATACATATATATATATATATTAGAATACATTTTAACGTATCGTGTTTTGGGAGCCAGTAGAAATCCTCTCTCGTTTTTAATTTTTTATGTTAGCAGGAAAGACAACATCTGTTTAAATATTTGGAACAAAATTTCGAGTTCATCATTAAACTGATACCTAGTTTTTTAATAGGTGTATAGAATTGTAAAATGAATTAAGAGTTCATATGTTTATCGTGTGTATTGGATCCCTAATGGCCCCAATTTATAGAAGTGAAGGCTAAAGTGTATGGTTAGATTTAACTGTGTGGCCTACTAATGAAAATTGTGAAGCCCCATTTTATAATGATCAATGTATGAGTAAAAATTTGGATGGGCTCTGAGAGTGATTCAATAACCCCTATAATTTTTAGAAGAGGTATCTTAATAACATTCACATGATTATGTAAAACCTTACTCATGCCTTACATATAGTGACATTTGGGAAGTACCATTGAACTAAAGAATGCACAACTTACAAATTTTAAGGGAAAACCATGTTGGAATATCTTATAGTCCATTTCTCATATGCAGTAGGTTCCACACATTTTTCACATAGTTTTGAAAATTATGAGAGCTTTCTTTTATGATCCTTAAATGGATGAAATGTCAATTCACCCCCACCCTCACTCTATTTCTCTTTTTATACATTTTTCCTCCTTTCATTGATGATCTAGCACAACAATGGAGGTGAACACCTCCTTTTCTCATATAATAGGTTTTTATGTAGATCCTCTATTTGAGATCTATTTTTAAACCCATTTGTAGTTTTGGATCTATATTGTTAATGTGATTTATACTCATATTTCTTATCTTTTTTTTCTCACCTAAACACTACAAAATCTATTCGCATCATGTTGACATATTATTATGATGTTATTAAAGAAATCTGTTTATCCAAAATAAGATGGAGTTAGGATCTATGATTGGTTGTGTATATGTCTAAAATACGAGGTATGTGGTGCAAGATTTTCTTTTTTTGTTTTAGTAAGCGTTTATTAGGAACAAATTTTATTGCATCATTGTATTCCCTAAGCGAGACTGCTAAATTGAGTTGGATTCTTTTAATTAATTCAACTTTAACCATATGAGATATTAATTCACATGATCAATTGATTGTACAATTCGGTGGAGCTAGGTGAGAGGCTCTGGACATTGGGAGAGCATGGTCTTGTGTGATTATATATTTAATTGATATATTTATAATAACTAAAATTGTTTTATTGAATTTTATTTATTCAATTCAATCCTATTGAGTTATATTATAAATGTGATATTTTTTATGTATTTTTGAGTTCCAACGTAACATGATGGTCATGGAATGAGGATATAGATAGAGTAGGTTATCTAATTTGAGGCAGCGAGTTCCTCAGGTTAAAAGAATAAACATGGGATGATTAGATGGCATGTCCATCAATTTGAGTGATGTGGTAATGTTGTTAATAGGTACTATAATTCCGGTGTCATAGGTTCTATTTGGATATTTTTTCTTAATAGTGTTTTCCAATCTATGATTAGGTTCCATGTGCACAAATAAGAACTCATTGATTATAATAATTTGACAACTCATGGTTGTAAAGTCCCCCTATACTTGGGTAATAAGTAAATGAATTGTGGTACATGCTATAGGGATCCAGTGGAATGTTGGGGATCCATTTGATGAAAATGATGAGGTTGTCAGTTGGGAATGAGGATCACCACGTTGGGGGACAATGGGGAAGAACATAGTTTGGAGAATATACATTACCACCCTTCAGGGCCTCATTCTTTGAGCTGATGGTGTTATTTTTTAGATGAAAAATACTTTTTACCTCTTGACATCATGATTTGATCCTGTGGTTCCATATGAGCATGGGTTCATGGGTCTAGAATCTTTTATTTGGGCACGCCTTCAAGGCCTCAGTTACTCTGTTGATGACATGAGGTTTTGGGAGACATTTGAGGTGGAACTAAGGGGGTACAAACTTAGTCATATAACATCAAGAGATTACATGGTCCATGGGATATTGATAACTCATCTTCATTATATATGAAATGGTTTTCGTAGGTGATATCTTCTTATTCGTTGTTGAGAACCAGGGAGGCTGTTATTTACATTATGTGCTCCAGATTTATTTATTTTTATTATACACTAGATCAATCAAAAATATATGGTATGCACACATTGGTGGTTCTCTAGTGAGACACATTCTTACACCCTATATATTACCTACCTAAAGCATGTGTACATTATGATTTTTCATTCATGTAAGGGTTAAAGCTCTAGAAATTGATCATTGTGGTCAAGTAGGCATGGGATGGAACGAAAGGGACACTTGGTTCTCACCACATCTAGAGTTATTATTTGGTTTTGTTTTAATATTTAGCATGTTTTTATATAAATTTATGTATTTTGGTCAAACATGGGTGAACATTCTCTTATTAATATGTATGACTGCATATGTAGGCATGATTTTTATTGTTCTACAAATAGTATAATTGTTCTTTATTTATTAAGCTGAAATTGTTATATTCTTTCTTCATCTATGGACTGATATTGATTATGCTTCTACCATGGGTGAGTTATCAGTAAAGCTTCATTTTTAACTTATTCCACTTATATATGAAAATTGGACCATTATTTAATATTTAATAGAGGGTATAGTATCCTCACGATCACATCTTGACATGCTCATTATTATTCGACATCATTTGACACTCATGGTGGCATGTTAAGGCCTATGGGTACATGGAAAGTTGTAGTGTTCAGGTGTAAATTAGGGTTTGGGTGATAAAATTTTTATCAAATGTGTTTATTTTTTCACATTATTTTTCATTCTATTTTGGTTATAGAATACTAGATATTATGATGTTCTTGTAACATGGTCTACAACTACTGCATGGGTGCCTGTAGGTCCATCCACAGGGGACATACCAAGCTTCCATGGTTGGTCGTTGTTCGTATATTTTTATTTTTTGAAATTTTAAATGAGTTATTCCATGAGTGGTACCCTTTGAATGTCATTTTTACCTGTTATGATATGTGACATGACCTGGTATGATATGATATAAGATTTGGAACCTTAGCTCAGTAAGGAATGGGTTGTTTGTTTTGCATGTTTATTCTTATGATTAGTCAAATATTATGTTTCAATTATATATATTCATGTTCGTTTGATATTAAATTCAAGTTAATACTATTGTGGACCTCGAATTCACTAATAGGGGTTGTATTTTCAAAACGTGTATCTAAATGAAGATAAGCTATTTGTTCTTCCTTTTATCTATTTGGTGGAATCTTAATCGACTAGAAAAGGCAATAATAACCAATAGAAAAAGTTTTTGATGAGTTATATATATATATATTAATTGGATTTGATCTTATAGGAGTGGGAATGTATTATTATATTGGGTGATGTTGATCACCATGTTTGGAGACATGGTCATCGAGTTTCAATGACATGGTTCTTCAGGATGGGTGTGTCCCGAGGCATAAGTGATACATGGCTATTATATGGGAGGGTAAGGTGTCCAAGATACTGGGATTCCATGATACATGGTTGTGGTGGGGGATAGTAAGGGTATTGATTTGACACTACTTATTACTTCATTCCCTATCTGATATATATATATATATTATCTGGGCAATCATACAGTGTATGGGTATTTAATGATTTACCATCATGATGCTTCAAATGGAGAATCTCATGGGAAGTGATATAATTCTATGTTGGAACATGAAAATTGATACCCTGAAGGGTCACGTAGAACATAGGAGATAGGTATAAGATCTAGCATAGTCTCATGTTTTGGAAGATCGAATTATAGATTTAATTGCCTTTGGGTTGTGGCTTGAGGAGCAGTACATAACGATCCAAGTACACATCATCGATGGGACTGATAGGGTAGGTCCTTGATTAGAGTATTCAGGGGAGTATTTTATTCAAGGGTTCTAATCATATCACCCAAATCTGTTTAGGGTGAGGGTGGTCCACATGAGGCATTTAATTGGATCAAGTACATGAAAATGATTTTCGATCAAATAGTTACACATCTAGGGTGGAGAGTGAAGTAAGAAACCTACATGCTTAGTGGACTAACAATGTGTTAATGGGATGTGTTGGTTTGTGTGGGTAGAAAAGAGGTACTTAATTGGAATGAATTTTGAGGATAGGTTATTCATGAACTTATACTAGGTGACATTGAGGACTGAGAGAGATTGGGAGCTCTTCAAGAATTAGTAGGGTGAATTTTCAACATGGACTATGCAGAAACATTCACCAAATTTTCTCTCTTTGCACCTCGTATGGTGAAAAATGACACCTTAACATTCATGAAATTTAAAGACAGTTTATGGAATTCTATCCAGCTGAAGGTGAACATAACATGGTTGACCACATTCTAATAGGTGGTTAGTCAAGTGCTCTTAGTCAAGGTAGATTTAATGGATAAGACGTATTAGAGTTGTGTGATGATGTTAGATGAATTTAATGGGGATTATATAGATATTAAGAAGATATTTCAAGATGACTTCGAATAGGGAAGTCTAGCCAATGACTCGAAAAGAACACCTCTGAGTGGATAATCGATGGTGTGGTACTAGTGCATGTAGCTAGGACATAATTATACTTAGAGTGAATGACCTCTAAAGGAGTGTTAGTCATGTGGTCAGGTCAGGAATCTCAAGAGGATCTATCTGAAACCTTCTAAGAAATATTTCAGTAAAGGAATGGGGAAGACTCAGGGTTTTAAGATCATGTCAGGAGTATCTCCAGGTGATGGTAGTTGGGTTTTAGAAACATCTGGTGGTTGTGGATGAGATAGAAAGACCCATCACTGGGGTTAGAGTCTAGGGATGGTGTGTCACTATAGAGAGACTATAATTTTAGTAGTCGAGCTTTAGGATAGGTTCATTCAATGGAGCTTACAATGTAATTAAATTCTAGTGATCCGTCAGTGGTTTATGGTACACCATAAGCATGAAAAGTCTGTTAGGTTGTTTATCTTTGGTATGAACCTTTTAAAGGTATGTGATTTTGGGTGCATGAGGTTAATGATTTGTATATTTGGACTAACTAGATGCCGGTTGCATGGTTGGAATCATCTTGGATGCATTATAAATATATATATATATCTGTGTGTGTGTGTGTGGCTCATCTCACTAGTACATGTATGTGAGTTTTGTTAGATGCATGATTATTGAATTGAATTGGAATCAGATAATCAAGTAGATATAGGTAATGTGATTTGTGTTTGAATCATGACACCGTTCCGATGTGGGACATGATTTACGTGTGTGGCACCATGACTGATTTTGGGAATTTTTTGAGATGGGGAACCTCATAGGTTCCATGTCTAGAATGGGTATGACTTGGGAACTGATGTGATGTGGGATTGTGATGGGTGTGTAGTAAGGAATATGAGATCCTGATGAGGTGGAGGAATGAGGGTGAATCAAGAGAGTAAATCTGAGTCTGTGAATGGATGAGAGACCATCAGTTTTCCTAGTGATATGGTTTCGGATGTGATTAGGGTAGGTAAATTTTAAGGTGGGGATCCACCTATAAGTAGTCGATATGTTTCATTCTTTACAAGGTAGTACATATAAATTATAAATAGATGTATACATTCGGTAACATATTTGGGGTTTTCTGATAGCTTGGGGTTAAACTATCCTAAGGTGGAGAGATTTTAATGTTTTAGGTTTTTGAAGTGGATCGAAATCCTCACACATTTTGAATATTTGGATTTAATGGGTGTACCATCATCTATCTCGATCTTCAAAACATAATTCTATGTTTTCTATTAAACATAAATATTCTTTCAGTAGTGTTATAATTTTTTTTAAATTCATTGTGATTAAGGTTGGGTATTGGGTGCATTGGAGGCCAAAGGCCCAATTATAGTGAAGTGTGGGCAGAGGTGCATAAATTGATTGAACCATGCATACTCTTAATGCCATCTATGAAGCCAGTTTTTGTACAAATTATGGTTTTTAAAACCATTTAGGCGGTCTCCTGTTGTAGTGTGAGGACCACTATAGTTTTTAGTAGAGGGATCCACATGGCTTGCAAACGGTTAAGGAAACCCATGAGCATGAAACTCATTTAGATCAATCTGGTTTATACCCTGACACAATATCCCACATGGGATTTTCATGGTTAGGACTAACTATAGGGGCTAACCATGCGTGGTATGAATCCTTACAATCATTAGTTGCATTGTGGCTGCACGGTTTGGAATATAGTGTGACTTAAATGAGCATCTCATTAAAGGGATTAAATGATGATTCACCCCTCACTCTACTTGTTTTTCCTCCTTCCTTTTCCTCATTCTTTATTAATGGGTCCCACAAAACCGGGGTAGAGAGATCCTCCTTTTCTCTTGTAATTGGATTTGTACTAAATCCTTCATTTAAGATCCATTTATCATGTTGTTTATGGAATTGGATCCATGTCGGTATGGATCTCTATCCTGTAGCTTCATTTCCCTTTTTCCATGAAATCATGGACCACTAAATCTATTTTAGTTTTTTGATCAATTTTAGCGGTTTTTTAATAAATAATTTTTTTCTCATAAATTGTTAATAGTTTGGGTCTAATATCAGCAATGAATTTGACTACAACTACAATATAAGGGGTTTATTTTTGTCATTACTATTTTGGGGGAACAACATTTAGTGCAACATTTTATTGGCCAATAGAGACTCAAAAATTCATATATATTTTTAATTAATTTAATTTGAAACTTAAGAGATTCTTATGGGAATTATTAGCAGTGTTTACAAATATTATGATTCGTGTGAAAGGCTCTAGACAATTGTCATCTAGGTCAGAGTGTGAAATATATTTAACAGACCTATTTATAATATGTTAAACATTTTAATTTATTTGTGGAATTCAATTGAATCATATTGACTGATTATATAAATTTGAATATCTTATGATGTACTATTGATTTACAGTGGAATGTGAGGGGCTTGGTAAGAGGATGAAGATAACATTGGATGTCTTATTTGAGGTGGTGACACTATAAAGTTACGGTCATGGTCCATGTGATTATTCTATGGCATGGCCATAAGTTTTAGTGATCTGGTCATTGGGGCATGACTGGTCAAATTTGTTATGGATTATATTTTATTATATTAACATAGAACACGTGTGTTTTTAAAACCATGGATTGGAGTTGTGTACACATAGAAGGACTTAGTAACAAGGTGGTCTTAACCTCTCATATAGGTATAGTCCCACATTAGTTACCTCATATGTAAATGGATGGGGTGATTTTTGTTGAAATCAATGTGGATGGAAATGATCCATCGTATGATAGCATTGAGGCTATCAGCTGGGGGATAATGTTGATTGTGCTTGAGGCCAGTGGGCGATTAATTATTTTGGATGATGGGAATTTCCATTCCACATAATGTAGTTTTTAGAACATATAGTGAAATTTTGTTAAGGGGAGATATAGAGAGACCCAACACCAAATATGCTGAATATGTTTTCTTCTATCAATCGAAGTGACATGACTACATGGAATCATTCATTGAAGGACAGATCGATTTAGCAGTCTTAGAATACCAGTCATGTAAATGTGTCTTGTTTTACAAATTAATGCACTAATTACAATTTTTTTATATATTTTAATTAAATATAACTGAGGATAACTATAATCCATAGTGTAATACCCTATATATCTTTCATTTTACTATTATTTTAATACAATGTTATGATTGTTAGGATGGATAATTGGAATTTGATGATCTGTTTTACCTTAGAGGAAGACTTCATCAAGTCATTTTCTAGGGCCCCCTATCATTTCAACGAACATTGATTTTAACAATTTTGTTGTTCCATCGACTTTCTCATGAAACATGATGCACTACCAGTAGTGGTTTGGGAATGATTCCCCAAAGATCCCTTAACATTTAAAAACCCAGCATTTTTTTGTATGTTTGGGAATATTGTAATACAGAATATTTCATAGTACAATAGGAATTGATCTATTCACCATTCGATGGATTCATGAATATTCATCGAAGTTGATTCTTCCATTTTACTAAATGAGTATGTTTGGATTTCTGTGTGGGTTGAGTTTTGATTGAAATAGTTTATTATGTTTCATACGTGGTTTGATTTTTTTCTACCTATAAGTAAACGTGATATGCTGTGTTAAAAAGTAGACTCGGAGTCAACATGAGAAACAAATTTTGGGAAGTAGATTTAGATGTTAGTGGCATGGTATATGGTATAGTTGGAGGTTTGGACAGAAATAGTAATATTGATGAATTTTATATTCAAATTTAACTCATATTTTTCATCCAGATTCTTAGAAGTGTAACCAATTGTTTTCTAATATTTTTAATCTACTAAATGATGAATTTTATAAATGTATTTCAAGGATTTTTTGGACAAGTGGGGCCTGATGTGGATTTCCTAGTAATTTAGGTGTTCGGTTCCATTAACTTAGAAGACCATAGAAAGTGGGATTGGTAGTGGTATTAATAAGGAATTGGGAATAAGAAATGGGGATTTGGGAATTGAAATGTCCATTAATGATTCTTCTAATTTGAAGGATGTGCTAACAAGACATGGTAACAGTGTAAGATATATTTCTCTATACCATGAGTCTATTTGAGTGTAATGTTCATGTCTGAGGAGTGTGTTACCTTCCATTAAGATGGGTAACCACTATGAGAGACAAGGGAATTAAGGGATTGATCTTGAGGTATACTGGGAAGAGAACTCCTTTGTTGAGTATTTATTTCATAGGGATGATTTGGGTGATGATTCATATAGACTCTTCATAGAAGAAAGTGCACAAGAATTATAGGATGAATACCTCTATGGTCTGTAGTGTAAGATGGTTTGGTAATGTAATAAGAAAGGCTAAAATGATTACTCAAATTTACCACTACCAATGGAGGCCCGATCAACCAAAAAAATATATATACAAGGTTAAATAAGGTGATAAAAATTCTACATAAAATTCTATTTAAGTGGACGATTTGATATTAAGGAATATTCCTATAGGGGTGACTTGAAGATGTAATAAGTGAATTCTCCTATGGAGTTTCTCCTACATTCTAACAATGTTTCTGATGCAGAATTTCTCATGATGAATGCCTCCATTGAAGTTGCGGTTAAGATGATGGGAATTACCAATTTTTGTGGATACTACCTAGGAAAAAAGTGATTAGATTGACAGGTAGAACATTATTTTATTAATTGCCTTCTATGAATATAATATTACACAAAATGTGTACATGAAAACGTGGGACATTCTATTGATTCAATTTTGAATACCATTTTATGGTTTGTCTTTAAACAGTGATAACCTTTGTTTCATAGAAACTTTATAGGGATAAGAATGCTAATATTTTCATGTTACATTTCAAAAATTATTACTTTTCCTTACTACATGTTGTTGGTGAACTTGGTTTTTCTCACTTTTTCCCTAAAATGTGTCTTCAATTACAAAACAAATTAATTTTCAGTCAGTCAAACAACATTTCATATAAAATATCTGTATTGAAGAAATTTTTTGGATTTATTAATAATTACTCATTTATTGAAATAAAATTTATAGTAGGCACCATATATAAAATGGTATATGGTTTCATAAATATAAATATCCAAGATAAATGGAATATACAATGTAGGGGAAATTAAATGTTAAATGATCAAAAGAAATTGAATATTTCAAGGGGTCTTAAATTAATTATGAAATTCAAAGTGAATAGTATCCTTATAAAAATTAATTATAAACCAATAATATAAACATGAAGGGTTCTATCAATATATCATTTCCCAAGTGGAATAAAATTGACAGTTTTTGTCGTTGTTGAAATAAAAAAATAAATTTTAAAAATGCACTTGAAAAAAATATCAATTGATTTGAAAAAACATATTGAAAATATTTGTTTTTAAAAATTATATTTTCAAAATTATATTTAAAAAATATACCTCTTAAACATGAACATGAATCTTCGATGAAATGACTATGCATAAATCTATACATGTCGTATGAGGACAAGATAATATTCTTCTCTTATGGTAAAAATGATTAAAAAGTACCCTGTTGGGAAAATAACAAAAAGATATCATCAAAAACATGGTTAAAATAAAAAAATATTATAAATGTATTTATCAATGTATTTTTGTATATAATTTAACAAATCATGATTTTTAAAAGAAATTATATTCTCCAACTAAAGATATAAATGAATCTAGGTTTTCTAAAAAACGTTTTCTAAAACACTTTGTCTACCAAAGGGTAAGAAATTGGTACTTATACATGAAAACGGTCTCGAATAACCAAAGGAAAATGAGACGATTTATAGAATAATGGTTATATAATTTACATCAATGGAAATAACATTGAATTGTCATTATAATTATTCATTTGGAATAGAATCACTAAACATCCCAAAGTGTCCCGTACCACATTGAAACATTTTAAATAACAAGCCTCATGGATAAATAAAATAAATATAAATATATTACATCAAAAGAGTAAGTAGATTTATGATATAAAATGTAAAATGTTAGTATATACACCGGGTAAAATAATCATGGTGAATAACAACAAATAAGTCTCAATGGAATGTAAATTGTGAAAAAACCTCTTACAAAAATAGTAACAAATGTATTAGAAAACTAAATGGTAATAATTATTAAATAAAACATTAAAATACCATAAAGAAAAAAATAATAATATTATATATAAATGTTGTAGTTTTTACACCATATTTAAGAAATTATGTGCACAACTATAATGTAAGTCTCACAGAAAGAAAAGTGATACAAGAATCTGTTAAATTAAATTTCTTTTTATTGTGTGGTCTTTATCCACCAATATAGTAGTATAAAATAAGATAAAAAATTACACTAAAACTATAAAATTTTTATACAACCATATATTACCTTATTACAATGACTTATTTTCCATTTATTAAAAAACATTCAGTAATTTAATTAAATTCGGTGTTAATTTCCAGGATCCTTGAGTTTTTTTATCATTATATTTGTTATTGATATCAAAATTTTCATTATGTAATCAGTTAAACAATGTAAACCATTATTTTAATATCATATAATTACATTATATATTAATCTATAATGACATATAATTTTTTTGAGATGATAATTGAAATGAACCATTCATGGAGATGGTAGACCATATGTACGTTTGAATGCTACTTTAATTTCATTATCATGATAAAAGGATGAATATTAAATGAATGATATATTTATATCATAATTATAGTATAAGAAATATTTTATATATGTTAAAAATATTTATTTAAATTATCCTTATTATATTCCATGTATAGCATGATTGAATCAAATCACTTTGAGGAGGGGTAGTCCGCACTTCCACAAATAATGTTATCACTTTTACACAAATTTTAAAATATAAGTATATTTTTTTAAAGTAATTAAATAATATTAAATACATAATAAAAATAATTTATTATATATAAAAATATATTTTAAAAAATTATGTCCACCATGAGATGTGGAAATGTAAAATTGAATAAATATCATTTAGCGAGGTGGTAGCAAGCCTACATGTAAAAATTATGTTTGTTACCAATTATAAGTATGTGTGTCTATGTGAAGGTAGAATGATTAACATAGAAATATCCTATTATATTTTGCACATTGGTGTAGTCATATATTCATGGAATTTGTATAATCGAGGGAGTAGATAATGGAATTATAATTTCATATCTTTGGGGAAGACGTTACCTCTTAATCGGATAACTCATTTTGGTTTGTACCAAAACGCTTCCATGGAAAGATTTCGGCCCCAAGTGAGGATTAAAGGATAAAATAAGAGATGTTGTTAAATTAATTTATAGGTGTTTTTTTGACCCTAATGGTCTTGACATGTGGTATTAAGTGGGATTAATTGAGGACTTATATAATGGAGGAGCGGTGCTGCCCTTGTATTATTCTATAAGAATGAAACCCCATCAATGTTTTATTTATTGAGAGTTGTTAAATAATGGTCCAATGTAAATTAATGATATTATAGGGTCAAAAATATAGCAATAAAATTGATTTTTTGAAATGTTATAGGACATTTTATTCCTTAAGGGTTTGTTTTAAGTTAACCTTAATCGATGTAATTAGTTTATAAAAACTTCAATAATTTTTTTTATCAAAAACTATGTTGAGCATATTATATATTATTAATTATCCTAATTAAAAATATTAAATAAATTATTCCAAATTCTAACAACAGAAGTGGCAGAAATTAAATTAAAATAAATCCCTTATATGTGACCACAATGTAGGGTTTAAAATAAAAAAACATCAAAAAGATTGTTCTATTTTTATAGTCAATTTCTAAGTAAAATTGTTTAAAATGGATTTATTAAATTAATTTATTAATATATAATCTAATTAAACATTAAAATAATTCAAAATTATATTATAACCTTACAAATAAATTAAATAAAACATTTATTTTAAATTAAAATTCATTTTTTTAACTCTTCATTAATAATTTGTATGCATCCAAAAAATTTCAAAAAATAACCCTAAACTAATTCTTTTCCATTTCAATGATAACTTTTATTTTTTAAATAATATATTTTCAAATGGGTAAATAGTTGGATTTGAAATGGGTTATCCATTAAAAGGTGATAAAAGTGCCTTAATAAAAATATATATTTTTACGTAAAATATTGAGTTTATTATTGTAAAATATCTACTAAATATATTTAGTGACTATAAAAAATATCTTATTGAATATATAAAATATATATTTCATTAATATAGTTCAATGATATTAATTAATTTAACTTATTAAGGGAAATTTCATTTGTTAGTGTGACAATAATTATATCTTCTAGAATTTGTTTATATTTTCATTTCTAATTAATTAGCAACACATTAATTAATTTTATATTTATGTAACCCATATATTTTCATAAGATACATAATACTATTCATAAACACTAATTTAATGGCTAGGTCATGTAATATTATATTAAATCATAATATTTTAAAAATTATTTTTTTCGTAAAACATTTTATTGTGTGTAATGAAACAATTAAAAACTCATTATTGTACTTTACATATGGTAACTTATTATCAGTTGAATTGTAAGTTATATTATAAATGTAATATATTTAAAATTATAAAATTATTATAAAGTCTGAGGTTATTATATTCCCATACACTCTTTGAGTTATGTGTCATACAACCAATTGAATATAGTATTCCTAGTTTAGATTTTTAGCACCTTAATTTTTCCCACCTTAATTAAATTGTGTCCTCAAAATTTAAACATAATAGTGGTAATATATTTTCTGATACATCCTAAATTGAAATCTGACATTGGAAGAATATTTTAAAAAACATCCTCTAGAAAACAGATAATTGGAAGGACAAGGTTCAAATGGACTTCCATGTATCTAGGTCTCTATATAAAAGAACATTAGTTTAATGTACATATACGTTATTTGAGGAAAATATTAATTTTTTTCAGGGGTGATTGAGGTCATAAATCACCACAAATTGAATTACCAATGGAATGTTGATGTCATCAAATCTATAAATACTTGATGATTTTATAGACCAACGGTTCATCACATAATATTATATTTGGAAAACATATTTATTTATCATTTCCCAAATATTGATTAATTATTTTAATACCTTAAAATACAATTAAATATTATTAAATTATACATTCAAAGTTCATATGAACAATTTATATTTTTTGTTCTTTGGTGAAATTCTAATTCATCCTATACCTAATGAAATTGGTATATAATAATTAACTTCAATCCACAATGTAATAAAACATTTAATAGATCCTATAGGCTATAAAAGAGTAACAAGTATAACTATTTGTCTCTAACTATTCTCCAAATTCAATATGGTTATTATATTATTCTCTAAACCAAAAATTTAAAACAATTTTATCGTCATTAAAATTTATTTATCTAATTGTATAAATAAAAACAATAAATTTTTAACTAGGAAATTGTGTAGGTCAATGGTTGGCATGAAACCCTTATCATAGTTTGATCATGGGTTCAAGGCTCATGGCCTTGCCAGACTTGATTTCTTTTCACCCAAAATAACGGTTATCCATTTTTATAACCATATTAATCTAATTTTTAATATAAATTTTTTGGAAATCCTTGAAATTTAATCTTTCAATAGACTATTTACTATGGTTTTCAATACAACCAGTATATTATAATGACTAATAATTTAATATGACTATTAGTGAAATTTCATTACTATTTATATGAACCCTAATGGTTATCAATACTTTTAAAATCACTTCAATAAAAATTTAAGGGATTCTATATTAAATAAACATTTATAATAAAACATATGCTTCTAAAATCATGCTTATTACTTAGATGTTTCATGATTCCTTAATCAAAAAAACATTGGAAAAATAAATCGACCATTTAACTAATGAGGCCAATAAATAATTCATCAAAATTGGTACTTACTAATTATAATGATTACCCATAATATAATTTCATGGATTTTTAAATCATGACTCCTTATCTTCTATCTAAAATAGGGTTGGTTTTACCTAGGTCAATAATTTTCATTATCAATTCAAATCATTCAGAATGGGTTGTAATGAAAATGTGGATTATCTTAAGAATATCTTCCAGTATTGTGAAACCAAGTACGTGGTAAGGTTCATTGTTGTGTACTGGGTTTCCTCAGGTCAGGCTCAGAACACCATGTTAGAGTTGTTAAGATTTGGTACATTTTTACCATAACCATGTCAAACTGTATTATCGTTATAGAGATGTACTTCTTATAAGACCAATATATCCTATAGTTTTCCCAAATTATAGGGTGTTAATCAATAATTATCATCAAATTATACATTAGTGATATTTTATCTAATCTATGATTCCCAAAATCTAGTAGCCATGGTTTCTACTAACCTTCCTTTGATAAAAATTGTAGAAACCCAATCCCGTATATACTAAAGTCTATTTCAGCAAACAATTAAATTGGCATGATTACAAGGAGTCTATCCCCAAAGGACTCATTAGTTTAGTAGTCTATTAAAACTAGATATATAAATATTCCTTTTATTATAAAATAATACACTAATTACAACATGATTTTTTCTTCTTTCATAATAAATAACCTAAAAGATAACTATAATCCATCATATATATCCATGAATATCTTTCATATTATTCTTCTTGGATTTCTTAGAAAAGAAATAATGGGTTACTATAATTTCTCATTATGTAAAAATAAAGCGAAAACAATAATTAATCAGTGTGAATAGTCATTGTTAAAAGGTATATAAATGAACTAACATGCCATGTAATCAATAAACGTAATATAAATACATAAGAAATATAGATAGGTATATAATTTAACACACAAGTCTTGTAAAAAAAAAGTTATCTAACGTATGTAAGAAATATGGCATGGTAAATAACGTGAAACAAATTTCATTCAAATTACTAGATAATGAAAAATAAATATGGAATGGTATGCAACTAAAACACAGTCCATTAACTCTATGAACTAAAAAAATTAATCCATAGATATACAGATACAAAATATAATGCATGAATAATAACTAACAATAATATAAGGGTAATGATTTCATAATATACATCATGTATATGGAACATGAGGACTTATACTGTCAAGAAAATCCATCGAACATTTTAAAATTGTGGATCCATCCTCTATTTAATTTGTAAAACTTATTTTTTCTCAATAGAACGTATCGATGCATTATGGATCTATATAAAGTCTTGTTTCCCCTGCCACTGTATGTCGAAATCATTTTTTATATATAGTAATTGATTTAATTATTAAACAATATACCTTATCAAATATCTATATAAAATAAAAGATACAAATTTATAATGAAATCATCAATTAATAAAATTAATGTTAAAGTAGACATATTATGTAAAATGGTATATGGTTTGGTCAATAATTGTATCGATAAAAAATGAAATGGAAAATATAAGGGAAATTAAATATCAAATGATTATATGTAATTGAATATTTCAAGGGTACTTAAATGAGTCATGGAAGTGAATTGAATATTATCCCTTAAAATCAATTATAATCCATCCAATGAAATATTATGTATTGTATCAATACAACATATCCCAAGTGAAGTAAAATATATGTTGTATCTTTTCTGAAGAAAAAAATCATTTAAATATACTCTCAGGGAAAATATAATTTTCCTTGGGAAAACATTTATGAATATATTTCCTTGAATAAATGTCTTAAATCATTTTCATTTAAAATAAAAATTTTAAACTGGAAAAGGAGGAGTAAAAAAATGATATCATATAATTTAATACATGTCGTACAAGGGAAAAAGAATATTCTTTTATTACGGTAAAAAGGTTTGAAAATTAAATTGTTAGTTACTTCAAAAAAGACTCATTTGAATACATATATAAAAAAATTGGTAATAATATCTATGACAAAGTATATTTGAAAATAATTAATTATGACATGATATTTAGTAGAAAACATGCTATCAACCATAAAGAGAAATTAATTTGTTTTTTCATTAAATAATTCCAAAACACTATGAGTATAAAATAGTAAAAATTGGTAACAATAATTGAAAATTTTCATGAATAACCAGAGTAAATGAGAGGGTTTATTGAACAATGGTCATAATATTTCCATGAGTGAAAATATAATTAAATTATAATTACAATTATTCTCTAGGAAAATAATCACTAAACATTTTTCAAAGATTCCCATGCAACTTTAATACATTTTAAATCACCAGCCTCATGTATGAATAAAATTAAATGAAATTTATAATATCAGGAGAGTACGTAGATTAATGTTATATAATATTAAATGTTAATATATACCCTATACAAAATTTAATAGCTGCATAATAACAAATAAATACCAATGGAATGCAAATTGAAACATAATTCACTTACAAATGTAGTAAAAATTGAATTGGAAATCCCATGTTTGTAATAATTAAATAAAAAATATAAATACCATGAATATAAAATAATTCATGATAATATATTTTTATTCCTGTGTTTTTATATACTATATAATAACATAGGTTCACAATAATAATGTATGCCTCATAGAAAGACAACTGGGACAACAATATCTTACGTTAAAATTCTATTTTTTGTGGTCTTTATACTATTTTATAGTGGTTTAATATAAGTTTTTAACTTATTAATGAACCATTATCATGGTTATGATACCATTTATTAATTTATAATAACTTCTCATTACCCGTTTGTTAACCAAATATCATTAATTTAAATATATTGGGTTTTAATTTTTCAGTTTTTTTGAGCTTGTTTTGAATAGTTATTTATTATTCCTATCAAATTTTTCATGATTTCATAATATCCATATTAAAAAAATTATTTAAATATCATATAAATATAGTAACATGTATCTATATTATCATAAAATGTAATGTATAAAATAAATGAAATGTACATTTCTTGGAGACAATTGTCTGTATGTAAGCATGAACGGTACTTTAATTTCTTTAACATATTAAAACATGAAGAGTAAATGATAAATATTTTTGTATAACAATTTATGTGTAATAAATATTTTCTAAATGTTACATAATATTAATAAAATTATCCACAATTTGTTCCATGTATTTCATGAACAAATTACTTCACTTTGAGGGGGCGGTAGTCCGCACTTCCACATAAAAAATCATCATTTTTAATGAAATTGGAATGTATTATAATATATGTTTTAAAATAATTATATATGATTAAGGACATATTAAATATCATATATAACCTATATAACCATAATTAACTTCATAATGGCCTCCATTATAGGTGGTAAATTTCAATTGAAAAATAATTATTTAATGAGGTTGTAGTCTGCCTAAAAGTAAACAATATATTTGTTACCCATTAAATAAATTTATGTATAAGTTTAGTTTGAATTAATTACATAACAACGTCATATTATATTTATGATACTGATTTGGTTATATAATCAAAGAATAAGTAAAATTGAAGTAGTTGATAATGGAAATTAAATTGATGAGCTTTAGGAAAGATATTACAACAGAATCGAGTAACTCCATTTCATTTGTAACAACAGGCTTCCTAAGATTTCATCCTTACCAAAGAGAGGTTTCAATGTGGAAGTTTTATATTTTATGGACATAATAGGGAATATTTTTGGCTATCCTAAGGGTCTTGAGAGGTGTTAGTATGTGGGAGTAATTGTGAAACTTTTATAATGGAATAGGGGTGTTGGCCTTGTAATATTTTATAAGACAGGAACACCACAAACATTTTTATTATAAATATTTGTTCAATAATGGTCCAAATTCTTGATCAAGGGGTAATGGTTCTAAATATATCCATAAATGGATTTTGGACAAGTTTATAGGTTGTTTTAGTCATTCAACTTATGTTTTAGTCTTTTATTATGATTAATTTTTCCTGGATCGTTATAATTAAATTTAATTACATTCAATAATATACAAAATCAAGAACTATGTTTACATTATTGAAAATTATAAATTATTCATATTAAAAATATTTACTCCAATTTTTCGAAATTCTAACCATAGAAGTGGCATAAATTAAATTAAAATTAATCTCGTACACGAGATGACAAGTAAGGTTTTTAAGTAAAAATGTCTGAAATTTTTAAATTATTTTATAGTCAATTTCAAAGTGAAATTGATTCCAAGGAGCAATATTAGATTAATTCCTAAAAATATATTCCAATTAATCATTAAAACAAATTAAAAGTACTATTTATCCTTAAAAATAAATTATATTAAGAAAAATTTTGAACTATAATTAAGTATTTTTATCTTTTCATTAAAATTATATATTCCAAAAAATATTAAAAATTCACCATAACCTATTTTTTTCAATATCAAAAATGAAGTTTATTATGAAATTTTTAATTTTTAAGAGGTCCAACAGTTGTATTTTAAATAGGTTCTCTATTAAAATTCATAAAACATTCCCTATAAAAATATAGGCCTATATATGTAATATTGAGATTATTCTTATCTTATGTTAATCAATTCTATTAAATAATTTAAAAAAAATATTTTATTCAATATATACAATATTTTTTTCATTAATATCATTCACTGATTATAATTAATATAATTTTTTAAGATAATATAACTTTGGGAGTATAAAAATAATAATATCTCCATCAGTTGGTTTATATTTTCATTTCTTATCCAATATCATAAAATTATTTTCACATGTCAATTAGAAATTCTAAGATGGGCAACATTAATTATAGAGTTAGTACACACAAATTAATTTAATTATTTTATTTTACTTTTGTAAAACTCTTATAATTTTTTTAATTCTCTAAAACCTACACTGAAAAGGATCCTGGGCGGTAGAATGAAATGTTTATTTTTCATTTCTATTTTATATAATAAAAATTACACCGCATTTTTTTACTTTATCTAGAAGCGCGGGTTCATGATCATGAATTTTGTATCAGAGCAGTGGTTTGAAAAACTATAGAGATTAGATATTATCATTTGAATAAAAAAAGCTATATTAATGAATTTTCTTTTGAAATTTGAGGTAATTATGTTCCCTTAGATGTTCATTTTATCCTAAATTTAAAGAACGAAATTCCGAATTTTCTTAAATTCAATGAACTAATTTGGAATGTGCAATTTATTTATGGGGTAGAATGTAACATCAAAAAAATTTAACATTATTTTTTCTTTGAAATAAAAGTTATTTATATTAATTTTTAAATAAAATAATACATTTAACAATGCATTATTAAATTTCTTTTTTCAATTATAATTTTATATTATTTTATAATATATTAAATAAATTAATATTTTAATGAATTGATATTTGATTTGAAATTAATATTTAAAATTATAAATAAATAGTTATTTTATAAATCCAGTTTCAATAAAAAAATAATATTATAATATAAATATATCTAACCAATTATTCTTTTATATATGTTATTTATTTAAAAAAAATTATTTCATTGGAATTCCAAATTATTTTAATATATTATGTTGAATTATATATTATTTTAAAAACAATAGAAATATGTTTTAATATAGTAAATAATTTTTTAAATTAAAATCATTATTAGAAATAATTTAAAGTATTATATAATTTAAAAAATATATATATTTGATGATATTAAACAATATTAAATTAGTTTTAATTTAAATAAATATTACATGATTGATAATTTATAATTTTACAATTAATGTTTATTATAAAATAATTGAATTCGTATAGAAAATTAATTTTTTGTAAATATTTTATAATAAATTATTATTATTAAAGATAATTATATTAAAAATAATAATAATTATTTTTATTATTATAATGTTTAAAACATCAATTTTTTTAAGAGAAAATTATTATTATAATTTTTAAGATTATATAATATATTTAGAAATTATATTTTCATTTTATTTGATAAAAAATTCAAATTAAAAATATATTAATAAATATAATTATAATATTATAATAAATGAATTTCATATATAAGAAAAAAATTGAAATGATGAAATTAAAAAAGGAAATCATAAAAGGGGAAAATGGAAAAATTGTATCTAGTGGGTTTTATTTCCCATGGTGTCCACAATGATATATCTTAGTATCCGGAAGAACCAAAAACAGTATAGAAATTCAAAGGCCTGGGAAATCACAAATGGGATAGGAGGCTGAGAAAAGGATTAAAATTAGAGTTTGATTATTAACAAGTGTGTTTTGGTAACAGATCGGGGTGGTTTAGAGGTCAGATATATTTGTTTGAGGGGTTTCGAATTCTGAAGGGGTATGAGTGAAATGTGCTTCATCATTTTCCTCATATATGTCGATTGCATGTCCATGAGAGGTATGTAATTGATTTATTTTTTAAATATTGAATGTTCTTTTAGATACTATTTCAATGATTTATTTGGTTGTGACAAGGTTTTGTTCATATGTTTCTTTATTTTTCTAGCCAGATTAGTTCGATTGACCCTATTATGATCACTTGAATTTTTTAATTGTTTTTGTGATTTTTGGATTTTTTTTTCTTCAAATGAATCTTTTTTTTTAAAACTAAGAATATATAAATGTTATATGTCAATACAATGAATGTATTTATTTCATATAATTCTAAACACTCAAATTTCCCTATAGGCATGTAATTGTCATATTTTGAGATATTTATATTCTGATTTTGGTCTGGGTATGTTTAAAAATAAAAAATTGAATCATTTCATAATATTATATATAATTGACAAATGTTTAATCATACTATATATTGGTAGCTTTCCATTGGGTGTTTTTGGCATACCACTTGGAAAATAATCCTCTACCTAGCAATAACTTCCTCTGTTACTATTCATCTAATTTGTTTGTTTAGACCAGTATATGAATCCATGTATTCTTTTTTCTACTGCTAAGCTAAGGGAATTGATATTTCTAAATAATTACATAAATATTTAGATTAATTGATTATGTGTATATATTTTGTTTTATGATAAAAATAATGTTTAATAAACATTGGTTCTGCTTTTATGTATGAAAGGGGGTTGATTTTGTAGATTTTTTTTAATTTTATTATTTATAATGATTATTTAAAATATTTTATATAATTTAGTGATTTATTTTAAAATAGATGATTGCTTTATTTTATTAAAATAAATATTAGGTTTTAAAACATTTTTGAAAAATTACTTTAATAGATTAATATTTTTTTTATTTAAATAATTTCAATCATCTTCTTAAGGTGGTAAGGGTATTAGTTTTTTAAATACTATATTTAATACTTTTTAGGATAAATATTTTCCACCAAAAAATGTTATTTTTATTGATACAAATTAATTTTATTATATATTATTGAATGTATGGGTTTTTATATCCAAAATATTTTTATATCAACACTATAAAAAATTATCTCAAAAATTAAGAGCTATGTAAGAGATTTATTTGATTAAAAACAATATTTTGAAATATATAATAACATATGATAGGTATAAATAATTATGTATATTTTTTAAAAATCAATTATAATATTAATTTTAAATCTGAAAATATATTATTAGTTCATTGGAAAATATATTAATTTCAAATTATTAACTATGTTGTGAATGTATTATTTTTAAATTAATATATATAGACATATATATATATATATATAATTTCATTGTAAATAGATTATTTCTGGCATTGTTTTTAAAAAAAATTAAGGGTTTAATGAATTATAAATATGATAATATGAATGTAACATCCCAGGTAATTAAAGAATAAATAATTTTCATATTTATTAATATTAGAGAATTAAATATGAATTTTAATTAAAAGGGGTTGCTATGTTCGATAGCGTACCCGATACGCAACGATGAGTTTCTTTGAAACTTACGTAGCACACTAGTAATAAAATAATATTTTTTTTTAAATGTTAGTTAACAAGTAGTCGTTGTACTGGCGGGAATGAATAGAAATTACTAAAATAGGAATAGATATGTTTTTATATGTTTTTACATTTACCCAATAAAAGATAAAGGCTTAAAATACGGAAAGAGTTCAATTTTAGGCTTTTATACTCTAATTTTCACTAAAGGTTCACTTATCACCTTTTAATGGTGAACCGTCATTGAATATAGTTTTGATCACTCTTATACATTCTTTTGGACCAAATAAAACTCTTATTAAGAATCGGGACATCAAATTTTACTTTGTGTAATTTTTGGTACCTTTCTGATAAAGTTCATTTTTTTTATGAATAGTGTAAAATGTTGCATTTTAATTCAAAACCTCTTTTTGATCTAATTTATTTATATGATTAGATTATCTTTTGAATTGGTTTTAAAGTGAAATTAGAATATATTTTTACAATTTTATCCAATGGTGGTCATTGGAATCAATTTCGATTTGAAATTAGACTTAAACTGGTGTCAATCTTTTGATACTTATTGTTTTGTAAAAACACGCTATTTGCTCTGGCAGCGGGAATTAATTATTAAATTAATTAATGTGACTTATATGATTTGAATTTTGTAAAATAGACTTCATTTTTGAATTCGGAATATCAAATATAGCTTAGGGTGAATTTTTGGTAATTTTCTGAAAAACTTCAATTTTTGATGAATAGTGAAACCACTAAGTGGTAATCAAGCAAACTGATTTTTCAGTTAAATGAAATTTTACCACTAATGTGTATTGAATTTTGAAAATCCGACATACATGGTTGTCATTAAGAAGTAAAATGTGGTTCAATGAGATTAAAATAATTTTTTGGTGAATAGTAACTTATTAAGTTTTTAATCGCGATTAGTGGTAATTAGTGTAGTTTAAGGTATAAATAATGCTTTAATAATATAAAATGACCTAGACACATGTCCCAACCCTATTGGTTATGTCATGGCCGACCAATACAAGCCATGGCCTAACTTGGGGACCCCATGGATCCACTTTTGTTGGGAAATAACATAAAATACTTTTTATTTAATGTTAAAGTGAAAATGACACTAACATAGTATGTTTTACTAAAACAATTTTTAAATGGGGTTATACAAGTCCAAATTTTGATTATAAATATTCAATGGAAAGATAAAAAGATTTACTACATCATAGTATTTGTTTTATAATTTTTAGACATTAAATAAATTTAATTATTTATGACATAATAATGATGCAGCGATGACATCATTATTTGACGATTTAAATAAAATGGAAAGATAAAATAAAATCTATGAACTACACATGTCCAAAACCAATTGGATGAATGTATTTCGATGCCTTATCACCTTATCCACGAATTCCATCAATGTGGGACCTTTTAAAACCGAAACACATTTTCAAATAATGTAATGTTTCTTTACTTTCCAAAAGTGCCCCTCCTCTCCCCTTATAAAAGGCCCCCACCTCCACCTTATTTCACACACTTCAAAAGCCTTTGGCTCGGCCAACCCCTGCCCATTTGCTCTCTCCACATCCCTCTCCTCATCCTAGAGGATTCCCTTTGGGCAGAACCCTTTGAAAGGAAGCCTTTAGGCTCAAACCAAAAGAAGTTACACTTTTTAAGGTATTTCATTCTTTCATGTTCATTTGTTTTATTTTGCTTCTCCAACCCCCTAAACTCTTTTTATTTACTTCTTTTGTAACAACACCAGTATCTTCAATATACTAGGATGTTGTTATAAGATATATTTGAGCTACACTCTCACACAACTACATCAAATGGTTAAAGAACATACGGTTTCCGTGGATGGCGAAATTCTGCCTCCCGAAACGATGATTGTTCAACACTCATTAAACACCTTCAAAGGTGGCCATTATGATGTCACTATTTTTATATATGATATATAATATGTTTATGTTTTCCATAAGCTTCTGTTTTTTTATTTTGGGCATACCTTTATGGTTTCCATTATGGGTAAAACACGATATCTTCATTTTAGGAAGCGCGGACTACCGCCCCCTAAAAGTGATTTGATTCGTCAATACCATATGTGGGATGTGTAAAGGATAAAGTTAATGATATTATACATGATTTTATACTGGAATTATAATATACCTATATATATCATTATCATTTATTTCCATTAAAGTATGAGATAGAAATGAAAGTAGCGTTCATGCGTACGTACGGACTACCGTCTCCATGAACGGTGCATTTCATTTCTTATCCCCAAATGTAATGTACTATTAAAAGTACATGTATATAATGGATATATATAATTAATGATATATCTAAATGATGAATATAATTCTGGAATTAAAATATACATAAGTCTCATTTAGTTTTAATTCCATTAATATGACAAAGAAATGAAAGTAGCGTTCATGCGTACGTACGGCTTACCGTCTCCATGAACGGTGCATTTCATTTCTTACCTCTAAATGATTATGTAATATTTTAAATACATGTATGTACTGGATATATATGACATATATGATATCTACATCATGAATAACATTCTGGATATAATGAAACATTGACCAAATTAACAACATGTAAGTGTAAGAAGTCTATTTTTGACTTAAGAACCAAATACCGACAAAATGAACATTATTAACTTAAATGATTACATGATGTTCATAACATGGTATAAAAGGAATAATGAACTTGGAAAAGATTCATAATCAAGTAGAGATTAACTAAAGTTTATTATTCAGGAGTTTAAAGAACGGTCGGGTCAAGTCAGATACGAGGTATGGGAACTTCTTAACCCAATTTCCATTCTTTGGGTTAATATCCTATTTTCAAATTATGTCATTATGTTATTATGTCGTATCTTGTATTTGTACTTTATTTATGTGTACTTATAGTGAATACACATAATGTATATATTTTATTTTAAAAATGATCATTGTATGGGATTTCGTCTCAATCTCCTTTCGTTGAGGCATATTTTGTTTTATACACAACCTTCTTTTATACGGTGTATAAACCCCTTTGACTTTTACGTTTATTCAAAAGGAATCTTTTTATACGAAGCGTTTACCAAACGACAAAAGGGAATGTTTTTGTCGTACGTATGCGGCGACAACGACTTCTCCGCCGTCGTAACCGTTATTTGAGTTTCGGCTTCTTCTACAAGCCATTCCTTCTTTTTAAAAGAAAAATAAATACCATGTTTTACTTTGGTATTGAAAATGGTTTTCATAATATTTTTATATCAATGTGTGGTATTGATATCTTGTGATTGAATGGTGGAAATTTTATGTTTCCTTTATGCATGTTTTATGTGATACGATTATGTTGAGGTTCTTGGGCATTATTATGAAGAACGGGTGGTTCCGTGATAAACTAAGGGCGGGTGAGCCCGTTATAGCTCTCCAATGCATTGGGTAACGCGAAGGAGTGAAACGTTAAGGTTTCTCCGAAGAGATTTTAGGGAATATACTGTGATGGGTATTCCAAACGTAACCAAGAGGGTTACTCCCTATGTAAGAATGTTATGAATGCCTCAAGTTACCTTTATGTCTATGGTTTCTATGATTTATTCATGATTTTATGAGGCATGTTAAAGTGCCTATGTTTTATGGGTAAAGTATGATTTCATTCTTATGTATATATGAACTCATGTTTCCTTTCCATGTTTTTTTTATAACCCATACTGAGTTTTTATGCTCATCCCAAGTTTTTGAAATGTTTTTCACAGGTCAAGGGAAAGGTACATGATAAGATGATAGAGTCAAGGATGTGTCAAGAATTAATCCATGTTTTATTTTAAATGTGTGTTCCATTGATGGGAATGAAGAATACTATCTTTATGTAACCACTTTGTTTATATGTGGAATGTAATTCAAGTCTTATGATCTAATTCTCTAAAACTCTAAACCCGAAAAGATCCTCAACGTGTAATCTTGTAATAACTCAAGATTAAGTAAGGTTTAAGGCTGGGGCCTTATAGTTGGTATCAAAGGTCGGTTTAGACAACTTTAGGAGTTAGAAAAGTGTTAAATTATAATATGATTGAAATGATATAGCATTTACATATTACCATGTTGCTTCATCTAAGACATGTTTGTTCAGAATGGTTTTCCGCAGAGGAAACAAAGCAGCTATGTTGGGACGACATCAGGAGGAAGACAGCCTTCCAAATCAGCAACCTGAGATGGTCGGAATCGGAACTGAAAAATTTGTTGCAGTGATGGCACAGTTGACTCAGGCTATAAATGGTGGTGGTATCCATGCACGAGATCAGCCAGACCAACCGCAGAGGAACATGTCAGTGGTGGAACATTTCATGAGGCAACATCCACCATCATTCAGAGGATCATCTGACCCTGTGCTAGCTGAAGGGTGGATTAAGGCACTGGAGAAGATTTTTGATGTCATGGGGTGTTCAGACAATCAAAAGGTTAGTCTTGCTATTTACCGTTTGGAGGGTGAAGCAGATCAGTGGTGGTCTATGGTTAAAAATATCAGGGACGCCGATGAGATTGATGCTCTTGACTGGGATGAATTCAAAGGTATGTTTCTTGAGAAGTATTTTCCTAAGGCTGTTCGACTTAGGATGGAAAAGCAATTCTTGGAATTGAGGCAAGAGGAAGAATCAGTGGCTGCCTATGAAGAAAGGTTCACTCGATTGGCAAGGTATGCTCCAAATTTTATTCGGGACCTTGATAGTAAAATCAATCGTTTTTACTCAGGATTAAAGCCAAAGTATCGAAGGGCATTAGCTTCTCGAGAGTTTAAAAGTTATGAAAAGCTTTTTCGATGTGCTGAGAAGGTGGAAATGGAGTTTATCGATGACCAAGTGTTCTATAACAACCAGCAGAAGAAGAGACCGAGGTGGCAAGAGAAAGGTAAGAATTCTTCAAAAAAGTCTGATGGTAAGAAAACTAAGTTTCCAGTTTGTGATAAATGTGGCAAAAGGCATGCTGGGGAATGTCTTCTGAATTCTGGGAAGTGCTACCGATGTGGTAAGATGGGACATAAGGCGCGTGATTGCACTGAAAAGGATCAAGGTGAAGGTAAGAATAAATTTGATTTACAGTTAGTGAAACGTTATAAGTGCAATGAGATGGGTCACTATGCAAACGAGTGTCCGACAAGGAGCTTGAGTGATGGGAAGCAGTTAGACTACAAGCATAAAGGGGTGCTGAAATCCTTTGCAACTACTTCAGCAGATGTTGGGCCATCGAATGAAGTGGTGTCAGCTCCAGGGAGCTCAGTATTTTTTGAAGATTGACTTGAGGTCGGGGTACCATCAGTTGAATGTAAAAGAAGCAGACGTTCCGAAGACTGCGTTCCGTACTAGATATGGCCATTATGAATTTGTAGTTATGCCTTTTGGGTTAACCAATGCACCTGCCGTATTCATGGACCTTATGAATAAAATTTTCCATGAGTTCTTGGATAAGTTTGTGTTTGTGTTTTGAGGTTTGTGAAGAGGTTATGTGTGCCTTGTGATTCACAGTTGAAGAGAGAGTTGTTATGTGAAGCTCATAGTTCTCCGTTTTCAGTTCATCCGGGCAGTACTAAGATGTATAGAGATCTGCGGGAGTATTACTGGTGGGATGGAATGAAAAGAGATATTGCTGATTTTACTGTGAAGTGTTTGACTTGTCAACAGGTTAAAGCAGATCGGCAGTTACCAAAAGGGATGCTTCAGCCTTTACCAGTGCCAGAGTGGAAATGGGAGAATATATCCATGGACTTTGTTGTTGGATTACAGAAGACATCTCGAGGTAATAATGCAATCTGGGTTATTGTTGATCGCTTGACTAAATCTGCTCATTTTCTTTCTATACGAGATACTTTCTATCTAGATCAAATTTCCCGTTTGTATCTTAAGGAGATAGTCAGGTTACATGGAGTTCCTCTCTCCATTGTATCAGATCGTGATCCCAGGTTTACCTCTAACTTTTGGAAAGGCCTTCAGAAGTCGTTGGGTACTGAATTAAATTTTAGTACAGCTTTTCATCCTCAATCAGATGGGCAGTCAGAACGAACAATTCAGACATTGGAGGATATGCTACGAGCTTGTTCTATGGATTATCAGGGAAGTTGGGACCAACATCTTTCTTTGGTTGAGTTTTCATATAATAATAGTTTCCATTCGAGTATACAGATGGCACCATTTCAGGCATTATATGGGAAGCGGTGTCGAACTCCAGCTTTCTGGGATGAAGTGGGTGAAAGAAAGTTGATCGGACCAGAATTGGTAGAAGAGATGGCAGAAAAAGTTCAGTTGATTCAGAAACACATGAGAATAGCTCAGAGTAGGCAGAAGAGTTATGCAGATAACCAGAGGAAGGATCTATCTTTCGAGGTACACAATGTTTTTCACGTTTCGATGTTGAGAAAGAATATGCCAGATCCATCTCATGTTTTGAGTCCAGAGGTAGTTCAGCTGGAAGAGAACCTATCTTATGAGGAACAACCGGTCCAGATTCTTGACCACAGGGAGCAAGTGTTACGGAATAAGGTGATTCACCAGGTAAAGGTTTTGTGGAAAAACCACATGATTGAAGAGGCAACATGGGAATCTGAAAATGCTATGAGGGATAAATACCCCCACTTATTTTGATAAGTGAATAAAATTGCGAGGACGCAATTCCCAAAAGGGGGGAAGGATGTAACATCCCAGGTAATTAAAGAATAAATAATTTTCATATTTATTAATATTAGAGAATTAAATATGAATTTTAATTAAAAGGGGTTGCTATGTTCGATAGCGTACCCGATACGCAACGATGAGTTTCTTTGAAACTTACGTAGCACACTAGTAATAAAATAATATTTTTTTTTAAAATGTTTGTTAACAAGTAGTCGTTGTACTGGCGGGAATGAATAGAAATTACTAAAATATGAATAGATATGTTTTTATATGTTTTTACATTTACCCAATAAAAGATAAAGGCTTAAAATACGGAAAGAGTTCAATTTTAGGCTTTTATACTCTAATTTTCACTAAAGGTTCACTTATCACCTTTTAATGGTGAACCGTCATTGAATATAGTTTTGATCACTCTTATACATTCTTTTGGACCAAATAAAACTCTTATTAAGAATCGGGACATCAAATTTTACTTTGTGTAATTTTTGGTACCTTTCTGATAAAGTTCATTTTTTTTATGAATAGTGTAAAATGTTGCATTTTAATTCAAAACCTCTTTTTGATCTAATTTATTTATATGATTAGATTATCTTTTGAATTGGTTTTAAAGTGAAATTAGAATATATTTTTACAATTTTATCCAATGGTGGTCATTGGAATCAATTTCGATTTGAAATTAGACTTAAACTGGTGTCAATCTTTTGATACTTATTGTTTTGTAAAAACACGCTATTTGCTCTGGCAGCGGGAATTAATTATTAAATTAATTAATGTGACTTATATGATTTGAATTTTGTAAAATAGACTTCATTTTTGAATTCGGAATATCAAATATAGCTTAGGGTGAATTTTTGGTAATTTTCTGAAAAACTTCAATTTTTGATGAATAGTGAAACCACTAAGTGGTAATCAAGCAAACTGATTTTTCAGTTAAATGAAATTTTACCACTAATGTGTATTGAATTTTGAAAATCCGACATACATGGTTGTCATTAAGAAGTAAAATGTGGTTCAATGAGATTAAAATAATTTTTTGGTGAATAGTAACTTATTAAGTTTTTAATCGCGATTAGTGGTAATTAGTGTAGTTTAAGGTATAAATAATGCTTTAATAATATAAAATGACCTAGACACATGTCCCAACCCTATTGGTTATGTCATGGACGACCAAGACAAGCCATGGCCTAACTTGGGGACCCCATGGATCCACTTTTGTTGGGAAATAACATAAAATACTTTTTATTTAATGTTAAAGTGAAAATGACACTAACATAGTATGTTTTACTAAAACAATTTTTAAGTGGGGTTATACAAGTCCAAATTTTGATTATAAATATTCAATGGAAAGATAAAAAGATTTCCTACATCATAGTATTTGTTTTATAATTTGTAGACATTAAATAAATTTAATTATTTATGACATAATAATGATGCAGCGATGACATCATTATTTGACGATTTAAATAAAATGGAAAGATAAAATAAAATCTATGAACTACACATGTCCAAAACCAATTGGATGAATGTATTTCGATGCCTTATCACCTTATCCACGAATTCCATCAATGTGGGACCTTTTAAAACCGAAACACATTTTCAAATAATGTAATGTTTCTTTACTTTCCAAAAGTGCCCCTCCTCTCCCCTTATAAAAGGCCCCCACCTCCACCTTATTTCACACACTTCAAAAGCCTTTGGCTCGGCCAACCCCTGCCCATTTGCTCTCTCCACATCCCTCTCCTCATCCTAGAGGATTCCCTTTGGGCAGAACCCTTTGAAAGGAAGCCTTTAGGCTCAAACCAAAAGAAGTTACACTTTTTAAGGTATTTCATTCTCTCATGTTCATTTGTTTTATTTTGCTTCTCCAACCCCCTAAACTCTTTTTATTTACTTCTTTTGTAACAACACCAGTATCTTCAATATACTAGGATGTTGTTATAAGATATATTTGAGCTACACTCTCACACAACTACATCAAATGGTTAAAGAACATACGGTTTCCGTGGATGGCGAAATTCTGCCTCCCGAAACGATGATTGTTCAACACTCATTAAACACCTTCAAAGGTGGCCATTATGATGTCACTATTTTTATATATGATATATAATATGTTTATGTTTTCCTTAAGCTTCTGTTTTTTTATTTTGGGCATACCTTTATGGTTTCCATTATGGGTAAAACACGATATCTTCATTTTAGGAAGCGCGGACTACCGCCCCCTAAAAGTGATTTGATTCGTCAATACCATATGTGGGATGTGTAAAGGATAAAGTTAATGATATTATACATGATTTTATACTGGAATTATAATATACCTATATATATCATTATCATTTATTTCCATTAAAGTATGAGATAGAAATGAAAGTAGCGTTCATGCGTACGTACGGACTACCGTCTCCATGAACGGTGCATTTCATTTCTTATCCCCAAATGTAATGTACTATTAAAAGTACATGTATATAATGGATATATATAATTAATGATATATCTAAATGATGAATATAATTCTGGAATTAAAATATACATAAGTCTCATTTAGTTTTAATTCCATTAATATGACAAAGAAATGAAAGTAGCGTTCATGCGTACGTACGGCTTACCGTCTCCATGAACGGTGCATTTCATTTCTTACCTCTAAATGATTATGTAATATTTTAAATACATGTATGTACTGGATATATATGACATATATGATATCTACATCATGAATAACATTCTGGATATAATGAAACATTGACCAAATTAACAACATGTAAGTGTAAGAAGTCTATTTTTGACTTAAGAACCAAATACCGACAAAATGAACATTATTAACTTAAATGATTACATGATGTTCATAACATGGTATAAAAGGAATAATGAACTTGGAAAAGATTCATAATCAAGTAGAGATTAACTAAAGTTTATTATTCAGGAGTTTAAAGAACGGTCGGGTCAAGTCAGATACGAGGTATGGGAACTTCTTAACCCAATTTCCATTCTTTGGGTTAATATCCTATTTTCAAATTATGTCATTATGTTATTATGTCGTATCTTGTATTTGTACTTTATTTATGTGTACTTATAGTGAATACACATAATGTATATATTTTATTTTAAAAATGATCATTGTATGGGATTTCGTCTCAATCTCCTTTCGTTGAGGCATATTTTGTTTTATACACAACCTTCTTTTATACGGTGTATAAACCCCTTTGACTTTTACGTTTATTCAAAAGGAATCTTTTTTATACGAAGCGTTTACCAAACGACAAAAGGGAATGTTTTTGTCGTACGTATGCGGCGACAACGACTTCTCCGCCGTCGTAACCGTTATTTGAGTTTCGGCTTCTTCTACAAGCCATTCCTTCTTTTTAAAAGAAAAATAAATACCATGTTTTACTTTGGTATTGAAAATGGTTTTCATAATATTTTTATATCAATGTGTGGTATTGATATCTTGTGATTGAATGGTGGAAATTTTATGTTTCCTTTATGCATGTTTTATGTGATACGATTATGTTGAGGTTCTTGGGCATTATTATGAAGAACGGGTGGTTCCGTGATAAACTAAGGGCGGGTGAGCCCGTTATAGCTCTCCAATGCATTGGGTAACGCGAAGGAGTGAAACGTTAAGGTTTCTCCGAAGAGATTTTAGGGAATATACTGTGATGGGTATTCCAAACGTAACCAAGAGGGTTACTCCCTATGTAAGAATGTTATGAATGCCTCAAGTTACCTTTATGTCTATGGTTTCTATGATTTATTCATGATTTTATGAGGCATGTTAAAGTGCCTATGTTTTATGGGTAAAGTATGATTTCATTCTTATGTATATATGAACTCATGTTTCCTTTCCATGTTTTTTTTATAACCCATACTGAGTTTTTATGCTCATCCCAAGTTTTTGAAATGTTTTTCACAGGTCAAGGGAAAGGTACATGATAAGATGATAGAGTCAAGGATGTGTCAAGAATTAATCCATGTTTTATTTTAAATGTGTGTTCCATTGATGGGAATGAAGAATACTATCTTTATGTAACCACTTTGTTTATATGTGGAATGTAATGCAAGTCTTATGATCTAATTCTCTAAAACTCTAAACCCGAAAAGATCCTCAACGTGTAATCTTGTAATAACTCAAGATTAAGTAAGGTTTAAGGCTGGGGCCTTATAATGAATGCAATATATGTCAATAAATTTTTTAAATTACTGTCTTAATAAAACTATTTCATTAAAAAAATATGTCTATGTGTTTGTATGCCTATATATAAGAATCATCTCAACTTTTAAATTGATTTCTTTTCGTTAAATTATTGTTATTTTATAAAAATATCATAAAACCAAAATTTTTTATTTTTCAAAATTAATGTTTATGTTAAAAATGTTTATTTCCAAATAGGTATATATATATATGAGTAAATAAGTTAATTTATTTGAAACACTTTTATTCAAACATGTATAAATATATATTTATTTATATATATATTCATGTATCATTTAGGGAAAACAAATTTTTGTATCTAATATCATTATATACATGTATATAAATGTATATATATTTTTATGTCAATTTATGTTAAATTGTTTTATACCTCATATATATATATATTAATTTATATATCTTTATATGTCTCATTTGATTGAAAAGTTTTTCTATTTCCTGATATATATATATATATATGAATATGTTTCCATGTTTTCTCTAATATCAATTTGATTGTAAATAAATTCAAATATATATATCCCTTTTGTTGTCGAACAATTTTATGCCTATATATCTATATAAATGTTTATATATACATATAACATTTCATAGGAACATACTTTTATCATGATATAATTATATATCCAAGGAATTCCATTTTTATGAAATTGATATTGATAATCATGATTTTAAATAATATTTATGGTATTATGATTTGAAATATAGGGTACCAGGTTTTTAAATCCAAAAAAAAACTAGGAAGGGTTAGATATTAAACTCCATCCCATATGGGACTTTGTGAAACATTTTTTTGGGTGCACCCAGATATCTCTGGGTGTGCCTAATAATACATACATTATGGAGGTTCTAGATAGTTCCCCAATTCATTGGGAAATATTATATATCTAAAAATATTCCATGTGTGGTGTGTTATATATTATCTTAATCATAATATAGGATTAGGGAGTAAACATAATCAATAAAGGGATTATGTTCTTATATATGTGGTACTCAGAGTAATCTATGGATTTATGTTATGATATAAGGGACATTTTGTAATTATTTATTAATATACATGAGATTTCCTATCAAATCATTATTATTTTATGAATTAAAAAGATTGATTTTCTAATGATTACATATACTAAAATACATTTAAAAATTTGTTTATTTTTAAAATCACATAGTACTTCTATGGTCTCTTTTTTCGATCATTATATCATATTTCACTTTTATATCAAATTGAAAATTTTTCTTGTTTTCCATATGTTTTATAACCCCTTATTAGGAAATTTAATTTTAATACAATTTTTTAAAATTATTTTCATAGTTCAATTAGATGTTCTAGTAAGGGTTACATCACCTATGTAGTTACAACAGACAAAACTATTTTGATAAATTATTTTATTTTTTTAACATCTCTAAATTTTTGTAATTTATTTTTCAAATTCTACCAAACCTAGTTTGGAATAGGGTCGCGGAGTGTAAATAGGTCGGTGTGTTTTTCAGTTTCCTTTCGTATGAGAAAAATAAAATACATTTTTAGTATTGAATCTGTATGAATGGGTTGATGAAATTGCAATGATATAATTACATAATTTTTAATTTACTATTATGGTTTTATAATAATGGAATGACTTACTACATTATCCACTTTAATTAAATTGGTTATGAAATCATCTTTCGTGTGTATTGAAAACAACTGCCTCACGAACCGATGTCATACCTTTTTCCATGATAAAAACTCAAGATTGGGTATGATGATATATCAAAAGTATAAATATTAAATTTATAACAAATTTATACCTATTGAGATATTTTATCAAAAATATATATTTAATATCCATTCCATAGAAGTTATGATACTGCTCCTCATGTGTACAATAGATTTCCACCTTGTGATGTGTTATGATTAATCTTTCACTAACTATTCCCATATAAGATGTTATAAAAAATATAAGTGATTAAGAGAAATATACATGAAATATTATTTATGTTAATTAAATATTTATCTTTTTAGAAATAAAATATATAACATTATTTTTCTTTATTTTTCACTCATATAAATATGCAAACATCATTCTTTTACGTGTGGACTATTGCCTTCAAGAAGCAATGTGACACACTTTTTATAACCACAATAATATAAGTACCAAATATTTTTATATGATATCATGATAATTATTTAAAGGTAATTTATTAATTTCCTCCTTTATATAATAAAGGATCAAAAATGGAAAAGTTAATCATTCATACGTATGACCCACAGACTCCATAATCAGAACATACTTATGTTTTCATAACAATCAATCATGATAGGATTTAAAAGAAAAAAGTTGTAGAAATTTTATAATTATTCCATTATTATTGTTTTGGATATGATAGAGAAATATAATATTTGAATGAATATGAGATTTTATACCAAAAAATCGATGAGAAAAAAAATTAATTTTGAGATGAAACATATAGAATAAGTAAAAACTATTAATGAATGTGTGATAAGATGTTATAAAAGGATTGTATATGATATTGTAAATTTTAATATTTAAATAAAATTGTTTAATAAAATATTTAAAACCATTATACAGGTTGTTAAGGAATTTTCATCAAAATGAAACTGTGATGTATGATATTTTTCTCAATTAAATTTCATTGAGGCATATTTTAATGTAATGAAATTAATTTCAATTTTATGGTGTAAATACTACCACATTGAAATGTAATATCATGAATAAATAATTATTCATTGTATTTTAGGTTTTTATTCAAATTATTTTATCTTATTTTATTCGACATAAAATTTACCAAATGGTAAGGGAATTCATAACTCAATTTCCACACATTTGTTTTAATATCAACTTAATTTAATACACCATTCTACGATTACATGTATAATAAATTTAATTATCCATATGATCTATTCCCAATAGGATTATTTGGATTTATAGTTGAAATGTATAATTTATTGATTTGTTAATTCTCAATTAAATATGATTAACAAATTATTGATTTTTTAAAAATATAATTCTAATCATGATTGTTTACTCTTAATTATGAGTTAAAGAAAATTTCATAACCACTTTCTTATAAAAACATTAATTTTAGTAGTATATAGTTATTAATGAATCCTTTCGAGAACATTACCATTTTTCAACTCTATGGTAGCAAATTTTTTTAAAATTTTATTCAAGACTATCATACCTTATTTCTCACTTTTGTAAGAAATATGGTTTCTTCTAATACCATGTTTTACTAAAATGATTTAAAAAATGTTTTTAACCATTTAAAAATAATTTCATTAATATTTTTTTTATCATTTTAACTATTTAATGTGTTTTTCAAATTAATATTATGTTGTTTTCAATATAATTCTGATTTATCTTTTACCATAAATGTGAAAGGAGTCTTCTTGCCATTTTTTACACAAGGAACATTCCTAAACATTTTACTGATAAAAAAGATTGTTCTTTTTTCACTTTTAATGAATGTATGGAATTACTTGACATCTTGAACATAATTTCTTTTACGATTCCTTTGTATCTTTATGAGGATATTTTTATATAATTTTTTAAAAAGATATTTTCAATGAAAAATACATTCAAAATGTTTTTAAAAATTAGTGGGGTATTTACCTCAAGAATTTTATTAAGGATACTTTTATGGTATTATAGTCCATCAATGAAAAAAAACATTTATTGTTGCTTTAATGGGTATATAATTATACCATCCTTATTCTTACTTGGGAGGTTTTCTGATTACTTTAATTAAATAATTTTTTTACATTCATTTCCTTGATTAATTTTGTTAGTCATTTACATTTCCTTAAATTATATAATTTCCTGTGGGTATTAAATATCCCCTCTAAGGAAATTTTATTTATAATGAATAGTTTTATTGCCTAAACTATAAAAAAAATTTATATATGGTTTTTACTTTGATAGTAAACTTTTTTACTAGGAAAATACGATAAATTTGTTCCATTTATTCATTATGAATATTTTAAGATTAGAAACATTTTTTAGGAATTAAATATATTTTTTGATATATTATGAATGATTTTTATATGAGATATATAGGTTGAGGACAGTAAATGTAAAACCCTCAAGGTGTTTGTAGTCTCATAAGACAAGATCAAATGTCCCAAAACTCTTCACATTTGTAACCAAGTAGTTTTAATCTATCTGGATGATAGATCTTGACAGTAACAGTATTCTGAAAGTTCTAGACACAAATAATATGGGGTTTTACACAAAATGTTTTAAAACTTCTTGAGGATACTTATGGATGGTAAAGGTATATTGTTCCGAGGTAGCATTATGTCTAATAAATTTCCATTAACATCAATTAGAATAAAATTTTTAATATAAATGAGATGTTTAATATAAAATTATATATGTATGAATTTAATTATTAGTTTATTAATTATATATAATGTGTTGACAATTGTTACATTTAAATATTATTTATTCATATTGATTAATGAATTATTCTGATGAACTTAACCCGTAATGATCATTTGAGTTCACCTTTATTTTTTTTCATTCCCCCAGATTCCATTAAAATTATTATGACTCGTAAGTAGTAATATGATATAGATATTAAAGTAATTCTCAAAAAATTTTATGAATTTTTATTCAAATGTAATCTTTGAATCATGTGTCTATCCAGTTTGAAAAGAATAATTAATAATTCAGTACTTTTGGATGTAAGTAGAGGTATCTTATGTCAATGTAATGTAGTAACATATCAACATCAGGATGCTAGGGTCGAGGTCTCAATAGTTGGAATCAATGAAATTTTAGTCAAAAGATTTGGAATTATATTTAATAAAACATATATTAGGGAAGTTACCCCTATGATATAATTTGAGGAAAAGTATTGAATAATATCCTAATGTTTTATTAACAAAGAGATTACCTATGACTTTTTAGGACTAAATTCCGGTCTGGATACTATAAGTGGGCATGGTTCGAACAAAAATTTAATTAGGTTTAATGACTATAATAATGGTGCATCATTCCTTACTTGATTTTTACCTAGTATAAAATAATGATCCTTATTGCACACAAGGTTGGACAAATTAGGAGGAATACTTAGTATGATCCGTCATTTTTTACAAAAATAATATGAATGCTTCGAATATATAATGAAAATGAATGAACTTGGTGAAACAGTAGACCAAGGAAATATCTATATGGTAATAAAAAGGATGAATTATTTGTGTATTGTGATTTAAGGGTTAAATTTTACAACTATTTTTAACTATTGTATTTTGGTAAATGATTTATGAAACATTTAAGTATTATAAAAAATTCATGAAACATTTATGTCTTTGTTAAATTAAAAGTTATGTATACTATAATGGGTTAAGAGTTTAAGATTAAAAATTCATGTTAATAGAAAAAACATATATTTAGGTTTTATATGATGGGTGTCTACCAAGATTTATGAAATTTTGGAGAAATGTTTATTTTAGTTAGACAACTTGAAATATAAAAATTAACGATGAACTAGTGGTTCTACTTGTCAGTTTTATAGATTTGTTTTTTATATTAGATAACTAGTGATATCTATTTTGGTTTTCAAATATAATTTGAAATATAAGTAAATATTATTCATTATTTAATGTCTATTATAATCCATTAAAAGTGGATTTATTTCATTGGGAATAAGAATATTCATTTTGGGATACTCATTTCATGGAGTAACTGATGAATTGGAAATTTATCAAATAATAACCAATGGATGAAGTTATTCTAATGAAATTTAAAAATTTCAATATGTATATTTAATAAAAATGATTGAAATTAAACTAATTCTTAAATATTAGGAAGATGGATTTAGAAAAAATGATATCCTTTTAAATTTATATATTACGAATCAAATGTTCCATTAAATAATCATAGATTTTTTAGTTTGAGGAACTTAAACGTTTATTGATCAGTCAAATTATTTTCATCGATGACAACAATCAATATTTAAAAATAATTCATTTTTACTCAATGCCTATATATTCTATTTCCACTAATGGTCTCCTACTTATAAACCAATTTTTGTGTTGTTCTAGATGAATTCTCTTATTCCTTTTCTCTCTTATTAGGATGATATTTTATTAAAATTTTTATGATGTGTGTTTTTAAACAATTGTATTTCCTAATTTCACTCCCCTAATTTAAATGATCACATTTTAATTAATAAGAATCAATTTATTTAAGGTGGAGACAATGTAACACTGTGAGATTTTAAAATATGAACATAATGTTAGATAGAGTGTATGAAACACAACACCATGTGTATTAAAGAATATAACGAATTAATATTTTAAAATATATTTAAGATTTTAAAGAAATTAAATATGTTATAAAGCATTAAAAGAACACAAAATTGTGTTTATATTCTATTCCATGAAACAATGAGTTTCTTTGATTTCATTCATTACACTAATAGAATAGTTTTACCAAAGATGAATATTATTATCTATTCAAACATTTATCACATAGGCATTTCAATAGAGTGTAAGAAAAAGATTATCATACTTATAAAAATGTATAGTTTACACAAATTGTTTATCTATATATAGATTTTAAATAATAATAATCTTCATTTAAAATAAAAAGGAATATTTTTATAGAAATTTTATTTTCATAAAATATGTTTACTACCCCGTTAGAACATAATTTAAAGTTAAATTTTATCACTATTAAGAAATTTTTATGAACAAAATAAGAATTATTTTTTATATCAGAACACAATAATTAGATTATATTTACATTTTGTTGTTTTCTAGGTGGAATAATTTTTTATTAATAGAGGAAAATAATATATTTTAACTAAAAATGACATTTTGAACTAAATAATTTAAATGATAAAATATATATTACATTTCTAAATTATTTTTTATGTAAATTAACATAACATCCATATATATTAATCCAATTTAGTTCATCAGAATCAATTTTATGATTAATTTATATTTAAAAACATTATAAACATTTAAACCTTTCTACTTTAAAAACTCACTCAGTCATCATGTCTCAGAGGTCAATTTAAAATCAAATTAACCCAATTATCGTAATTGAATTCTTCAAACTAGATCCCATATATGGAATTATAATAATTTAAAAAGGATAATACAAAAAAATATATTCTTTCCATAAAGAGTAGTGAATAAAGTTTAAATTAATTATAGTTGGTTTTTTAAAATGAGTTTACATTGTGGTTAAACATAGAATTTAAGGTGTAAGCATGATCTATATCGTGTCCAAAACCATTTTATTTATATATTTTGACCTTAAATATTTTAGTTTCATGAATGAATCATTATTGGTGATTGGATACATGAAAACATCATCATTGTAATTCACAAAAAAAAATATTTTCCACTCACCCCAACTATAAACGAAAACACCCTCTCCCCTCCACATCACTGCATAAAAAGATTTGGTTCAAAGAATACCATCTCATATCACATCCAAAATTATATCAAATTTTCCTAAAATAACTATTATTGGTATAATTAAAAACATTTAAATATTAAATGAATGCCTATAGAGGATACCTGAATAATATGTACAATTCTTCAACAAGTGACTATATATTTCTTTTTTATCCACCTACTTAATTTTTTATTAAAATATTATAATGTGATGAAGTAAGTTTCTTAAATAAACATGGATGATTTTATAATACACTATTGTTATATGTACTTCACCACTTTCATCAAATGGGTTATGAAATCAACATTCATGTGCATGGTAGACTCCCTCTCATGAATTCATGTCATTAGTTTTAACATTTCCTCCGATCAAGTTTCTGTATGATAATAGATATAAATTAAAAATATGGTATTTATAAAATATATATAACTATGGAGTCACAATGTAATATATATCATTTTTACTCCCATTCTATAGTAGATTTGATAACATTACTCATCTGTATAGTGGATTCCCTCCGCACGAAGTGATATGATTTTCCTTTCACCAATAATTTACATGGAATGTGATAAAGATTATGTAAAGGATAATATGATAAGAACATGAAATTATTATGATATACATGGAATTTTTTTAATTCATAAACTAATATATAAATTTTTATTTCTTTACCATTCACTCACATAAATATGATAACATCATTTCAGTAAATACGGACTAATGCCATCACAAAGCGACATAACACAGTTTTGATCACCAAACCAACAACATTAAATATATAAGAAAAAAATATGTTATATTTTTTATGATGGTATTTATATAAATTAAATATATTATTTACCTCTTTTCCATAATTATCTGTGAATAATTTAAATGTTACTCAGATGTACATACGACATACTGTCTCTATTATTATTAAGTGCTTCATTGTTCACAACCATCATTATTTATTAGTTTTAAAAGTATAATTCATATAAAAAATAAGATAATTGTTTAATTATTATTTTTAATTATATGATATAAATATATAATATTTTCAATAACCTAATCATTAATAATAAAACATGTATGTAAAATCAAGGCAACTGACACCTAAAATAGTAAAAATAATTAATGAATATTAATTAATGTAAAAAAAGATGTTTTAAAGTGATAATATATGGCATTGGATTTTTTTTTCTGGAGTAAGTTAATAACATGTCTAAAACCAATATATAGGTGTTTAGGTAAATTTTAACCAAAAGGAAGCATGAGTTAAGGAATTTTTTCTCAACTTCATTTCATTGTGGCATACTATAATTTTATGCACCTTGTTTAATAAATATGCTGTATATAAATCCCATTTGACAAGAAATATCATGAATAAAACATTATTAATGGTATTTTAGATAAAAGTTTTATTAATTAATAAATGTATAATACACATAAATGTTACCAATTGATAAGTGATTTCTTAACCCAATTTCCACTCATTAGGTTAAACTTATACTACATTTATTATGGAATTCTAAGATTATTTAAATAATGAATTTTAGTTACGTTATGATTTATTTAAACCTTTTTCTGTGTATTTATAGTTGAAAAAAATTAATGATTCATTGATTAATTCTCACATCAATATTATGACCATTAATGGTTTTGTTTCACAATATCATTTTAATTAAGATTGTTTATTCTTGAATGTTATTTAAAGGAAATTACATGAACACTTTCTAGTAAACCCTTTAATTTTATTATCCTATTTTTATTAATGAACCATTTTATTTAACATTACCATTTTACACTCACTAGTTGTTAAAATTATATAAAAATGTTTCCATGGAAACATGAATTTTTTTCTCTCCTTGGTCGGAAATATGTTTTCCTCCAAAACCATGTTTTCTAAAAATGATTTCAATTTTTATAACATTGTAAAAATGATTTATAAAATATAATTTCAAAAAAGTCCCTTAAATTTTTTTTTCAATTGAATCTAATGAAGCTTTAAGAATAGTGCTCGTTGTCTTATAACTGAAAATTGATATGAATATTCCTATTTTTCATACACAAGAAATTTTATAATCCTATAACAGTGAATAAGGAATGTTCATTTTTAATTTATTGAATATACAAAATTACCCTCATTAAGGTCCTTCATTTATTTTAATCTTCCATTACATGTTTAAGATGATATATTTGAAGGATAAAATTTTAAAACTTATTTTCAAATTTTTTTACAAAATGAAATGGATATTATCATTAAGAATTTTTTTAAAAATAATTTTTATGGTATTTATATTCATCAATGAATATAAAAAATTATTCTTACTCCAATTGATTTATATTAATATAATCATTATTTTTCCATTAGATTGTTGATGATTCAACTGACAAATGAATGTATTAATATTCATATCCTTGATTTTTTTATTCATTAAATTTTCCATGATTTATTCAATTTATTATGGAAATTAAAATTACCCAATATATCAATATTATTTATCATAGATATATTAATTTATTAAATCATATACTCTTTTTACATATAGGGTTCACAAAGACATTTATTTTATTAACCAAGGAATATATTGGTAAATTTTTATCATTTTCTCTATATCGGTACATAATGATAAGAATCATTTTTTATGAATTAATTGATTACATGATATATATAGAATTTTTTGGACATTAAATACACTATTTTGGGATAGGTTAATGTAAAACCCTTGGTGCATCGGTACTCTCATAAGATAAAATCTGTTGGCCATAAACCCTTTTTGTCTACGCCCAAGCTATTTTTTGCAATACAAATGATATATCTTCACTATAATTATATTGTAAATAGTGTTGAAAAAATTCATATATGAATTTAACCAGATATTATAAAACTATCTTGAGGATTAATCTTGATGTTAATGGTATCATGTTCCTTGGAAACAATACATTTAATAATTATGCATTTCCTCGATTTAGAATTATGTTATTTTTTCCAAGATATTTCTACTATGTGATTATATCAGAAATAATTTAATTATACGAATATTAATTATATATAATCTATGTTTATTTATTATTTTTCTCTTTTAATTATGCTTATTAGTTCAGGAATGATTCCACTTTACTTAACCATTACTGCAAATTTGATCTCACCCTTATTTTGTTTCTATTCCTCGTGATTCTATAAGTTTTTCTATGAATGATATGTACTAATACAATAAGGGGAGTAATGTTATTCCAAAAAATTATTTTTAATTATTTCATTCAAATGTTTTATTTGAAACATCTATATATCTAGTTTACCAAGATTTCTGAACTATTCATGTATTAACCAGACATTATATTGAGGTATTTAATCCATTACATCCATAAATTTTCATTTTAAATATTTTAATTTGGCATAATGGGGATTAAATTTTGAGTTCATAAATGTATCAGGATTTTTTGGGGCATGATCAAAGCCTAGAACCCATCGTCAGGGGTGAAAATGTCCTATTGCGTGGCTAGTACAAGCTATGCTGGGAATGTTGTGTAGTATAACTAATAGTGTGAGATATATATAGAAAAAAGGGTCTCACATGGTTAAACTAAACTGTGTGATTTAGGGTTCACATATGAGCATCCACGTGTGAACTTTTGATAGTGGATATTTTCATAGTTTGATAATTTTTAGACAAATTGTGCACGGAAACCAAATAATGCTCCCCTTTCTTATAACAGAGGGCTTATGTTTGGTGCACTGTTTACCCAACCATGTGGACAAACCCTGTGACCCTATGATTTGGTTGAATTTATGTTTCCCCCTAATTTTATATTTATCTAAAAAACAATCATCATTCTTCTTCTGAAGAGAAAATCTAACATTTGAGAGAGACCTTCGGTGACTATTCTTGGAATTGGTAGATCATCTCCATCTAGTGTCTGATTCAAGAACCATATGTCTTATTGGATCTGCATCAGAAAGATATCAATTCCTTATTATTCATTCTTTATTCTTCTAGACATTAAATGTTCAATATTGGTGAAACGTAATTTTACCTAGTTTTATTTTTTTATCCATTTTTTGATTTTCTCTTTATCTGAGTCAAATAAAGAACTGATTTTTTAATAGCTATCTACTATGATCCTATAATAGGTGGTATCATGCCTTTATTTTAATTTATTAGTGATTATATTTTGTTTTATTACACATGAACAATTCTAAATAGAATCCTTGAAATTAAATTAACAACAATAATTAAATTTTCAGGCATGGTCTATGTTTTTAAATAGACTCATAAATAAATGATTTTCTGTTGTGGACCTTGACATTGGAAAAAATGTTTCTGGTGTTTTTTTAATTAAAGGGACCTTTATGATTGTACATTAAATCAGAATTTTTAGGGTTTTCCTTTTTCCCCTTTTCTATATGATATGAACTGTAAATTGAATCCAATAATTGAATTGGGAATTTACATGTGAGTGGAATTGTGATAACAACTCTAATATAGTTGATTAATAAGATGGGGTGAATGACCATGCCATTATACATGCCTTGTAATTATTTATTGAAGTATGTTATTCTTGTTGTAATAAGACTTCCACATAAGTAATTTTGGGGTTACCCTTCTATGCAAATCCATGAGTTGATTCACTTTTTTGGGTGGGGTTGAATAGAAATATTCTTTGTGTTGAACTTGACAAGATTAAATGATAGTGATTAAATGAAATTTATTATATATTAAATAATTGCCTAAATTATAATGCGCATTGAGTGACCCATGCCTTTATGTAATAATTTAATTGAGAATATCAAGATTCTTCTACATTGTTCATGCCCGAGTTACACTTTGACTCCTTATTTGGTTATATAGGAGGGACTCATAGGGTTTTTTGTTATATGATGAGTGATACTTAGATTCCACATGGATTTCCAAGGTTGGAGTCTAATGGAATTTAATAATATATTATAGGGGCAGTATATGGGCTTCTTTAGTGTACCACTATGAATGGAATCAAATGGTTGATATGTTATAACACACCTAGAGAGATATATAGGATCTTGTGAGGTTCTCCATGGATGGTCTTGTTGGGTGTTGGATTATATTATTCCAGGTGTGATACCTGGATTGGAAATTAGTAATTTCATGGATGGGATCTTTCCTATTAATTAATAATGAATGGAATGGTTTCTATGATGTACCTCCCGAGAAAAATCTCATGATTGGATTGGGTCATTAGTTTACATCTAATTGATGGTCTGTTTGGTAGTACATTCATATTTTTATCACCGGGGACTCGATTCATTATTATATGTCTCAGAATTACATAAATGAGACAGAATCAGTAAATTTAGTTTTTATAAATGAGAACATGGACCTTTTAGAATGTCTAATCTTAGTACATCTTGTTTTATTTTATTAATCCCCTCACTGTTGTTATATATATTCACAAATTTATGACACTAGATCATAGGTGGTTTCTAACTGAGATTAGGTCACACACCCAATTTGGGCTGTCATGGGTACCAAAAATGCCTTCATGATTTTAGGTAAGGATAATGGAACATTATATGATATAGGATCATGATTACATCTTGGGAGTAGGAGAGCATGGGACCTAGATAAGGTATGTCATGCTAGACGGGAATCTTTTGGTATTTTGTACTTTTTTCATGTATTGTATACCATCCTCATATAATTATTTTGAAATATTCTCTAGACACATGATATGTTTCGCCATCATTGTATATGAGATCTCTATTGTTTATTTAATCTATTCCTACTATTGAACTACTATTTTTATATTTAATTCTTTTTATAATTTTATGTTATTCATATTTTTTTATGCTGCACTCTGGTGATGAGGGAATAGTCTCCCCATAGACACCCATAGGACCTCACCACTACTCTGTAGACTTTGGAATTTGAGGAGATTTTCTTCAGGTCATCTAACCCACTATGCTTGGGGAATCATTGATTGGAATCTGGGACTGGGACATTATAATGTGGTCTCAAATAATTCTTTTCTATTTTACATTCAATGTTGAAACAATAGATAGGGATAAAGAGAAGTTCAGATTTGTTATGAGGTGTTTTGGGTCATATATTACCTGTGTATAGGAAAAACCCAAATTTTCATGAATGAAATTTTTATTTTCAATATTTTGATGATTATAGTTGATGTAATTCAACCCCTGGGTGATGCACATGATTTGGGATGTTATCCATCATTTTATTGTGGGTTTTATTTTATCCAACTCAATGAGATGAGGGTGTTCAATCTCAAGAATCATGTTAGGCACTTTACAAGAATCACATTCCATTCAATTTATGATGAATTACTTGTTTCATGTGGGTGTGATAGCTGATATGAATGTTATATCTTTTGTTGATATAAAAATTATTGAGTGGGTTATGATGTGAATCATCTAGATGACATACTTTGGTTTAAGAGGTGTCTGGACCATCATGGATTAGATTTTAGTGAACCATTGGTTTAACCATTCTAATAAATTATTATAAATGTTATATAAATGAAATGGGAAATGTGTAGTATAATGCAATGGAAACTAAAATTTGATAGCATTGAACAGAAATAGACCCAACATTAGTAATGGGTAGTAAGTGGTATATCATGACTTTATATGATCTATATGTCACCCATACCTGACTCATGGAGGAGACAAGGGTGTGTATTATTATATAAGAAGGATTATACCTATTCTATTACAGGTTTTTTGTTTTTTAAATGTTAACATTTATATTAATCATGATATTTTATTTGTGTTAGGAAATTTTATAGGTATTCCACAGTGACTGCCCCAGTCATATGTTACAGGATGGACAGAACCACAATCTAGAAGTGTTGGACTATGGGATAATAGTTTATCATCTAGTAGGATTATCTGAGGAACCAATGATAGTACCAGACATAGGTGCTGAGACACAGTTCCACAAGGATTTTTATGCTTTTTGCTGATCATTTTGGGAGCACCGCGACCTACCCTGACTGCAGAAGAGTTGAATTTTGGGTTCTAGCATCAGCATCAGATAAACGTTTTAGGTGATCTTGGTCCACATGATTCGATGTTATAACTTGGGTTCATGTTATATATATTCTATCATATAGAGACACCTACTAAGAGATGGGTGAATCTCACTATGTATATGATGTGTGATTCCACTAAAAGAATGTGTAATTTCTTTAATCAAATTGATTGTCATTCAGAGGTTTACTTGTGGTATTTTCATAAATTATTCCATGAATAAGTCTATCACGAGATGTTATGTGATGATAAATCCCAATATTTCATGCACCTAGAGCAAGGTGAATTTTTTATTTATGGATTATTCTGCCTATTTTATTGGTCTCTTCAATTCACACTTATTCTGATGGGTGAAAAGTTATCTCAATCCATGTTATTCTTTGATGTTCTCAGGTATGTTATCTCCTCACAGGTGAATTTATTTTGCCTAAATAATATTTCTAAAATAGAGAATCTTGTTCTTATTATAGAGCGTGACCAAATAGAGTACAGAGGTGGGATCTACAATTTTTCAACATCAACATCTGGTACTAAAATGACCAGTAGTAGAAAGGGTTGTTTGGAGCTTCTACGCAGTGATCTTAACATCTATAATGCATATTTAGGTAGCTAGGTGATCTGGTACCATTGTGATAGACTAAGAAATATTGTGTCATAGTGTATGAGGTACCCATTCGAGTGCCAATCATATTGAAATATGGTACATCTATAGCGCTTTTGCTAAGTTTTTCCTCTCGCTGCTAGTGAGAAGGGGTCATCAGGAACTCCACATTCAAGAGAATAGTCATAAGATTCTCATCATGAGAGGACTTGGAGTAAAACTATCCAATAATTCCAATGTGAGGGAAATGGATTTCATAGTCAGATGCTAATGTTAAAGTAATAGTAGTGAAGAACTAATCAGGGTATCATGTTAGTATCACAAGATCATGATTCATATAATATTTACAAAGGGGAACATAACCTTGTAGAGAAGGATCCTAAAACTTCTACTTTTAGAGGTACTGTTCTAGTAGCCCCAACATTAGATTCCAAAATTTTTTAAATAGTATCTTAACATATATTTTATCGGTTCCCAATATTGTAATCCTTGGGAACCTTATTTATACATTTGATATATTCATCCAACTTGAACCTCTGTTGGGGTTTAGAATGGTGGATGCATGAAAGTTCATGTATTTCTCCATTGATATTGATGAGTATCACTTTTGTTAGGTCCTATTTTTCCTTAATATTATATGTTTTGAAATCATTATTAGGATGGAATAGTGATTTCCCATTCAAGATTTCATTAATTTTTATCATAGTAGGGTGACAATCAAATAACTATAGGGTGGAGAGTTTATTCAAAAGGATGAATGGGAATTCAATGTGAGTGGAGATGGACTCGATCGTCGTGGGATATGAATGATGACATCTAAGGTTTGGAATTTATATCCAATTGATCAGAAAACTTTTTATAATGATTTCCCCCTGGTAGATGATTTTTTAAGGGATGTTTTCCCAAACAAAATTTCAGGATTACGTTTAGTGATTGAGGTATATTTCTATATTTAGATAGTTCTATGAGATTTAATAGTATCCATTACACCTAATAAGATGGATACTACTGAGATTCAAGAGATCAAGATGAATTTAGAGGCATTAGAGGAAATGGGTTATATACAACCTAGTACATCATCATGGGGTTCGTCAGTCTTTTTTGCAAAAAAGGTAGTCGGAGCCCTTACACTATGTGTGGATTACTGAAAATTGAACCATATAATGGTTATGAACTGGAATCCAATTTTTTTGGAAAATAAATATCTTCAACCATATCCGAGGACTTCAGGTTTTCTCAAAGATTGATTTGAAATCGGGATTTCATTAGGTGTCTTTTAGACCATCATACATACCTAACATATCTTATCATAGAATGTATGCTATATATGAGTATCTAGTTATGTATTTCAGACTCACAAACTTTCCTTTGGAATTTATTGAACTAATTAATCATGTTTTCCATTTTTATCAGGAATATTTGGTCATTGTATTCATGGATAATATCTTGACAATTTATCAAAATTGACACAACCATGAAAAACATATTGATATTATCTTGGATACACTAATAAATCATTGGTTACATGATGATCTCACAAATTGGAACATCTAGATAGATCAGATTCACATCATGAAAACATTATCTCAGAGACAGGAGTTTCAGATGACATAAAATTATTTTAGAGATTTGGTTTCATGGGAGTTTTCCAAGAACATATTTTAGGTATGAAGTTTTAAGGGGATGTACCATGACAAAAAAAATCATGGATGATTTACCATGCCTAACAGTGCTCCTTACAATCATGACTAAGTAGGGTGTGAAGTTTGTGTGGATAGATTCCTATAAGATGTCCTTTCATGAACTGGAAATGATTTTGACATCAATGATGATACTGATTTTTCCAAATCCATGTAAGAGTTACACTGTGTATTGCAATGCATCATATATTTTGATAGTATTAATTCTTATGAATGATAATAGTGTTTTGGTGTAAGTGTCATAGTATTTGATGCCACATAATTGGAATTACATGACACATGATCTCAAGGTAGAATTTTTTTTTCATGATTTTAACTGTTGAAGACAATACATACATAGAATGCATTTTTTGCACACATACCGAAAAATCCACAATTACATATTTAAATAGTGTGATTTGAATCTGAAGTGGCTAAGGTGAGTTCAATACCTATATTATTTTTACATGATCTTTCTTACATGTCTGGTAAAGGAAATGTAGTGGTCGATGCACTGAGGACGAGGAATCACATATATGTAGTTCGATTTCTTAAGAGATTATGGAATCTCAAATATTGGTTCCTTGATATTAACATGGAGGTGCACAATAGTGAGTGGATGACTTTTTTATTATCCTAAGTTTTTACATCCACCATTCAAGATAGTGTTAGGGTGACGTAGTTATCAGACTCATGAATCCTTCACCTATGAGACTCTGTGGAAGGTGAGGACCCTTATCCTACTTGGACCATAGGGGAGAATGAAATTTTGAATCAACATGGTCACGTATGAATTTCAACATACATGTGTGATAAGATGATATGGTACATTAATGATTCATCTTGTGTAGTTCATCCTAGAATCACCAATATGTATCAAAACTTACAATGCCAATACTGGTGTCCACGTATGAGAACTGATGTAGATGATTTTTTAGTGAGGTGTTCCACCTCTCTATTGGTGAAGAAAGAACCCCAGTGGAAAATCTTACTTTTAGAGTAGTTTCACATACCTCGGTATTAATGGGTTGGCCTTGTGATGGATTTCATGATAGGTTTACCAAGGTTTCCACAAGGTAATGATGTTTTCAGGGTTTTGGATGAAATGATCATGATGGTTTCACTCTACCACTCAATTAAGGATACCATTAGAGTTGAGTTTCATGGGAGTTTGGTCACCCATGAGATAATATACTCCATGGGGTCCCACATATCAATAAATCAGATCGGGATGTGTTGTTTACATCACTATACTTGAAAGGGAAACATTGGGTGTTCGGTATACAGGTTCTTCATAGCATAGCATACCACCCCTAGATAGAGGGTCAGTCATATCACAAGATATAGATGTTTGATTACATGTTTCGAGCATGCTTCCGAGATTTCGACGGCTCTTAGGAGAGGCATAAACCCCTGGTTGAATTTTCAAAAAATAAAATATTTCATGCAACTATAGAAATTTTGACTTATAAGGATTTTTATTGTAGTCCATGTCTATCATACCTATGTTTGTTAGAGGAAGAAGAGGCATCCATTCATTGACCTCATCTTTTTTAGGAGACCAATGAGTAGGTATAGTGGATTTGGATGTATATGGGTATTGAATATTCTTTTCAGATATCATATGCCAGTCGCTATAGACAAATTCTTGAGTTAGATGACTGGATTTGGTTTTTAACAAGATCCACCAAGGTTGAACCTTAGGAGGATCAAGAGATACTAAAATGTTTCACCACACTATGTAAGTATTTTTTGAGATTCTAGAGAAAGTGAGGGTTATAGAATATTGGTTATAGTTAGCTCTGAGGTACCATCCAATGCATGATGTCTTCCATGTGTATCAGCTATGATATCACTATTCATACATTTCTCTTGAATTTTAGCCCCATCATTTTGAATTACTAGTAGATGAATCCTTCTAGGCACATCCTATATGTATTGTGGATCTTGGAATAAAAGTTCATAATGTATGGTAAATTTCTTTAGTATGAGTCCTATTAATGTGTGATCGAGTACATGACAAGAAATGGGAGTGGGAGGATGATGTAATATTATAGTGGTCGGAGTTATTCTCAAACATTCTTGACCAACCTTGAGTATAATATTTGTGGATAAATTTATTTAATATGGTTTTTTAAGAATCATTTTTTTTCTTGTAATAAAGAGTCCTTTACATCCAAAAAAATTTATTTTAAATGATTAATTTCAGCCTAATGTGAATAGAATTTTGATGTCATAAAGGTATCTGGTTTATCCAGGGCTGGTTCGGAGCCTGGAACCAAACTATTGGGGTGAAAAAATCCAAGACAATTGTTAGTAAAAACCATGTGGGGAAGTCCATATAGTTTGACTAACCATGTGAGATATGGTAAGGGGGTAGGAGGGGCAAGAAAAATTATAAAAAACCTTATGATTTGGTGTCCAAGGCCATATGGCCATGTCTAAAATTTTGTAAGTGTTGATTTTCATGGTTTGAGGATTGTTATACAAGCTTTTTGAAGAAATCAGGAAATGTGATCTATTTTAATAGAAAATGGAACACGGTTTGGCCAACCACACCAGAGAACCTTGTGATCCTTTGTTTTTATTGAAGTTCATATATTCTCCCAATTCAATCTATTTCTAAAACTAATTATTCATTCTTCTTCCGTATAGAAACACCACCATTTGATATACCTCTTTAGTGAATACTATTGGAATTGGAAGATCATCTTAGTCCAATGAATAATTCAATATTTCTATATCTCATTGGTACAACATTGGAAAGATCTAAATTCCTTTTTATTTTTTCTTTATTTCATCATATATCAGTTACTCTATTTAGGTGCAAGCTAATTTTCCATGTTATTAGATTATTTATCCATTCATTGATATTCAACCAGTATGAGTTGAATTAGGAGTTTATATTGTTTGAGATATCATGTTCGAATCAATGTGTCGTGGTATCATTCTTTTCTTTTGAAGTTGAGTTGTTTATATTTGAAATTCTCCCTCCATCCCAATTCTTGGGTGATGCATGGAAATGAAATTAAATCATTGAATTAAATTTTTAGGCATGGCCTATGTATTTGAAGAGACCCATCAATGAATGATTATAGGTTGTGGACCTTGAAATTTGAACCATCAATTTTGAAATATTGTTTAATTAAATGTTCCATTATGATGGTATATGAAATTGGATTCCTTAGGGTGTTATTCTTTACCCATTTTCGTGGGATGTGAATTTTGAATTGAATCCATGAATTTAATTATTAATTTAAATGTGAGTTGGATAGTGATATCAATTGAAATTGAGTTGATTAATATGAAGGGTTAGGTTACCATTTCGTTAGAATATCCTTATAATGGCTTGTTAAAGCATGTGATTGTTTATGTAATGGAACACCCACATGATTAATTAAGATGTAAGACTTCTAAGAATATCCATGACTTCAGTATCCTTTTGGAGTGAGATTGAATTGAAATGTTCTTTGTGTGGAACATGACACATGTAAATGATTTTGATTAAATGGAATTAATTAGATGGTAATGAATTTATTAAATGATTATATTCCTCAAGTGACACACATATTCATATATTAATTACATGGACAAACAGAATTGGATTCTACCATGATTATTATCGAGTGACACTTGGGTTATTTATAATGTTTGAAAATGATGAGATCATAAGGGTTTACTATTATATGTCAGGTGATACATAGATTCTACCTGGATTTAAAATGACGGAATCAAATAGAATTTGATCATATATTCCATTGGTGATACTTGGACTCCATTAATGGATTCCCAAGGATAAACTCAAATATTAAGGATGTTATACCACACCAAAAGTGATACATGGGTTCTTGTAAGGATCACCCTAGATGGGCATGTCGGGTGTTAGTTTTATTATACGAGGAGTGATAACTAGATTCAAAATTAGGAATTCTAGGGATGATTTCATGTTTATAATTGAATAGTGCATGAAATTGTTTATATGAAGCATCTTCCTAGACAAAGTACAATTTTGGATTTAGTATTTATATTACAACACATGGTTGGTTTTTTTAGCCACCATTTATCATGTTATCCCAAGGGATGATGGGAATTATGAAATGTCTCAATTGTTAGTTAAATGAGATTAATGTAGTAAATGAACATGTCAAAAATAAGAACCTAGAATAAATAAGATTTTTACTTTCAGTACTTATTTTTTATTATATTTATACATGTACTATTTATATATATATATTCTTGGGTTGGATGACACTATAGCATGGGTGGTTTCCTACATTGATTATGACTCACACCACGTTTGAGAATCATTAGGTAACTGAAAAGAATATATGATTGCAGATATGGGTAAGGGAATGCACCATTATACCATTTATTTATTTCTACTTAGGATAAGGGGATAATGAGAATGATTTGAGGCTTGTGAAGCTAGCTTGGATAATTTTGTACATTTTTACCTTTGTTCCATATATTGTACACCTTTCTTGTATAAAATATTTCACTACATTACTAGACACATGGAATGTATCATAATTATTTTAAATGATCCCTTTTTGATATTTTTATATATTCATACTATTTAACAATTCTTTAACTAATTTACTTCTTCCTCTACATGAATTTTATTAATATTTCACTATAAAACACCTTGGTGATGACGACACAGTGTCCCCATATACACACCATCGCCATCACTACTAGTCATTAGCCTCTGTCATTTGTGGAGATGCACTTGAGGACATGTATCAAACTATGCTTGAGTTCCCATCAAGGGAAATATCGGTCCGATCGATACACGTCAATCCTTTAGGATACGTTTCTGTGAATAAAATATCAATTCAATGATGTGGTACATGGGCTTGAGGCTCCTGGGTCAGGGTCACTATAATTAATGAAATATTTCCCCAATAATTCACATAATCGAATATTTCATAAAATTATTATAACTAAACTAATGAAATATAAATAATAAAAGAGTTACATATATTTTTAATGGATTTTTTCATTTTTTTTGGTTGAATTAATTTATTTACTCTTACATTGGTAAAAAAATACTTACCATTGTAACTTTTAATTATCAAAATAAGAATGTTGACATAGTTACCAAATTTGAAAATTAAGATTTCAAATATGGAATCCATTTCTAAATATTATTTTTATATAATTAATATAAATCCATTATAAAATATTCTGGAAATGCTGATTCAATTTGTTTTTTATAAAAATAATTTTCAACTCATAAAAATAAATTTATTCTTATCATGTGACTTGTAAAACCAAGTATATTAATTTTAAAAATAATTTAATGAACATATATTGTATAATTTTAATTAATGTAATTCATCCATACTGATTAATTTACTTTGTTATGATAAAAACACATTATGAGCTTAAAAAAATTTCCTAATAAATATATCTTTTTTTTAAGTTCAATAATTTTATCAATTGTTAACTATTGAATTAATTATATATCTATGTAAATAAAATTCATATTTTTTTTCTTATTCTTACCCAACAACGTAATATCTATAAAATACCATAATAATATTTTCATTGTATATCGTTCTTTATTTAAACTAATTATTTCATGTAAAGAAATATATCCGTTAAATTAAATTTATATATGGAGTGATTTGTCATAAAATATTAGTTTTTTTACATTATATAGATTATTTAATTTTTATATATTATAAAAATTTCCATAATTTTAAAAATATATTTGTTTTTTTTTTGTTTATATTTTGTTTAAAGACTAATAAATCCTAAAGCTAATAGGTATCGAGAATATATGTATGAAATATTTATATAATGTAATGTAATTGACATGTTCATATATGTGGAGAATCATAGACTATTTTTTTGTAAGGTGTATATAAATTTATAGGATAACATATTATTTTGAGGATAATTTAAGGGTTCAAAAGTTATGTTTGATCAAAATTTTAATGGTTCTAATAACCCTTTTTGTAAGATAATTTTATATTGAATATTATATAATTTGTGAAAAAAGAGCATTATTGATACTCTAGGGACAATTATTAAGGGTTAATCTATGTACATCCATTTATGAATATTACAATGGGGATGTGGTATTGGGATACATACACCAAGGAGTAATCACCTTAGAAAATGTTGGTTTTATATCAACTCATTCTTCACTCTTTTACAAAAAGAGTGTTCTTAATATAATAAACCTAGATAGATACTCCTAAAGTATTTGTGTTGGTTAGTAAAATTCTATTTACAGAAATTGTGATGTATTTATATCCTAGATAATTTTTGTAAATATATTTAGATGAATGGATGGAAAAAATATAAAGTATACTAGGATGAACCAAGAGAGTTATTTAATGAAAAACTATGACATAGTATTATTTTTATAAATTAACGTTCCATTGGAGAATAAATATATAGAATTAATTTCTATATTCATATAATCATTTACTCTTATTTTATTGATAATCATAATGGGTTTAAGTATTTTTTTTGAAATTTTAGAATGTATATGTGTCATAGAAATTACTATATCTAGAATCCACTATGTCTTATAACCTAACATGGGACAAAACATTAATGGTTCATAATCATTATATGTATGATACAATTGAATAATGAGTAATTTAGTACTACTTATGGTAGTGGGGTTTATATATTATTAAAATTTATATCCTGATACCCTTAACTATTTTCACTATTAAGTTTTATTTATCAATGATATTATGGAATAGGTAAAAAAATTTAGAGGATTATGTGAAACACCTAAAGATTTTCCATTTACATTTTTCATTAATGGTTTTGAAGCATATTTTAAATTGTATCAATTAATTTGAATAGAGATTTTATGAAAAATTTAGGTTACTCAGGTTCATAATTGAGGAATAGATGATTGAGGTGTGGAACACTATTAGATATAAGATATACCTGATTTAGAGGTAAAAAAATGTTGATAGATTTTGAGAAAATTGAGTTTGTTAATATTGATAGCCTTATAGTAGAGTGCTGATTTAATAAAAAAGTGATCAATGATATTTTATGTAATGTTTACCCCATTTTTTAGATTATTATATACATTGACAAGTGTGAAAATTCATAATCTAGTGGTTTAGGATATAAGTTTATATTTTTGGAAATATAAGATTTCATTTTGGTTTGATTTCATGGTGATTCAAATGAATTGGGTAATGCTATGTTATGTAAAATATATTATTAATTTATATGTATAGTAGTTTACAATACTATATAGAGGAATAATTTTATTTGAGGACATATATATATCATGATATAGATTAAGATAGAAAAGAAGTCATTATATTATAATATTTTTCCCAAATGTTGATTATGTTTATAATACCCTAACATAATTTTATCAATGATGTTTAATTAAAATTTCATGGACATAATTTGTTTAAGGGGTATAATGTGATGACATGAGATTTTAGTCCCATTAAATTAATAATATCTTAAATATTATGTGTCACATGTAAAACGAGACTAATTGTAAATCACTGAACCCCCAGATCTGGATTCAGTAGTAAAACATGATTTGTATTTTTCTTATAATGGATAACCGACAAATACCCGGTACATTATAAATTCATAGACACTTTCTGGTCTAGGTTTTAGAGGATTAAAAAATCATATATAAAATAAGAGTTTAAAAAAATAATTACAAAATAACTAATTGGATTCATCTACTCTAGAACCATAACCATCATTTTAAATTCTATATAATCCTATGAAAAAATATTTTAAAATCATGGGATGAGAATAAAATATTCAGTAATGGTTATTAAAAGACTTAAAGAAACCCTTTTTCTATAAATACTTATAGAACATTTTTATCTTAATATAAACATAATAACATTACTTGTAAAATCAGGATCATAAAATAAAATCATCATATGCATAATTATAATATGTTTTTAACTTGTGGAATTACCTACATATGATTTTAACCTTTATAGATACCATATTATTCTTAACCCTCACAACTACCTCACAATGTATCCCTCACAGCTACCTTACAAGGTAACCATGACAACTACATAATGGTGTAACCATTTTAGTTTCACTTATAGTGTCCATACCATCGACCTACAACATTAGAATATTCAATTATTTTGAGGGAGTTTTGGGTAAAAATATTCATCAAAAAAATTCCCATGAAACAAAACATATTCATAAAACATAAATAACTGAGAAAATTATTCCTTTTGATTTTTTATAAATAGAAAATCAATAGTGTATTTTTAAAGAAGAGTCCAATACATATAACACATCATTGAGTTGAGAATTAATTTAAAAAGATGAATACATATAATTACTACAAATAAACATAATACAACACAATATAACAGAATCTTATTTCCAAAATAATATTATCAGGACAAAATAAATGAAGTTAAAGGTTCTCCTAAATAATGGAAATTGGGTAAAAAATTATATTACATTGTTTTATTCAAATATAAAATGTGTTTAATATTCCTTTATAATATCAAAATAGTGTTATTACAATTTTTACCAAAACAAAATCATATTCATACCACCTTATATGATAAGTTTATAACACCATTACACCCATTTTTTAATAATTCTTTGTTTTCTAATTTTTTCGGATGTCTTATTTACGTGGTTTCCATGGTCTATTTGTAATGGATATTATTAGAGAATAGAATAATAACACCATAAGTGGAATGAAATTGTATTAATATGTTCCCAAAATATCAAATGATACTATAAAACGTTTTCCCTATATTATGATGAATCATTAGATAAAACATTAGTGATATTAATTTAGATCTTATTTATAGGTATTTGAATGGCCAGAAGGCATAATTTTTATTGATTTCTGATAACCCCTATTTTAAGGGATTAGGGGGAACCCTTACAAGGACCCTAGGAATTTTAGATGACAAGACATGTATGATTAAAAAATTTCCTGACATGAAGGTCTTAGAGAATTCAACAAGGCTATAACTACAAGGAATTGCCCATCCCTAGCATATACATCCTGATGGTAGCTCCTCACCTTCACATGAGTGTCTTGATAATATTCACATGCAAGAACAAGATGTTACTAATGGCATAGCCATACCCTCTCATTCTTCCAAATCCATTGGTTCTGCTCTGGTCTGAGCACTTTCTCCTGAATCCTCCTCTAGGGCTTCTCGTTTTAAATAGAGTCTTTCTAGGGAAACTGCACTGATCATGTGGCACAAAGTCATTGTGGTTGCATGATGGCCTTAAAGGTGTCCCAAAATACTTACTGACCTAATGTCCACCATGAATCGAAAACCTTATGGACACCAAGCCAAAACTAGTGGCCCATGGTTAATAGTTTTGGCTACAATAGTACTGAACATTAGCCGCTACAGTGCCTGCTACACTACACGCACAGTACCTGCACAACACCTACTATAGATCCTGCTAATGTAATGCTAAAATAACCCTAAAAATGCCTCCAGCTACTTTCAATCCCGGGTCTCGGGGATTCAATTAATGAGGCCTCACCAACTGGGCTGAGGCTCATGTGCTTTTAGTTATTCAATAATCAAGAACTAGTGTTGTTATATAATTAAATATTATGAATATTTGTTAATTACATATCATAAAATAGGTTATATCATAAAAATTAAAATCCTTTTTGACCATTAAAATGGAATTATCACTAGATTTGAAGGATCTAATACATATTCAAAACACATCATCTACAATGTCGATAAATTGACGCATCATAAAAAGTGTTATTATTTTTACAATGAGAAGGGGGGATAAGAATTATGATGATGAATTTTTTCATAAAACCATAAAAATATATATATATATCATACTAGAGTTTTGACTCCTCATGGAAAAGTGGAGGTGGAGTGATTATAAGGAAAAAAATATTTGGAAATGAAGAAAAGTAAATAAAACGGGATTTTTACTTCTTGATATCCTTTCCTTAATATCCTCTTTAACCCCTTTGGTTTTGGACTTTTGGTGATACCATAAGTTCATGCTCTTGGGGAACAACCTCTAGAACAATATTGGTCATAGTTTACATAATTCTCAAATTTTGAGAGATGTGGAAGGAATATGGGGGTGAGTGGTGGTATTTGTAAGGGTGGAGATGATGGATTTTACATTGTAGTAACTATTCTTTTATTATTTTCTTCAATAGAATAAATATTATTGTTTATCATGAATAAGAATATTAAGAATATCATTTTATTTTAAACTAATATTTCTTACATCATCCATTTTTCTATGAATTGTGTATTTAACATATAAAGTATTATGGTAAATTACAATATTTCACTATTTACTAAAAAACCATGTATTTTAGAAAAATCCCCAAAAATCATCCAACAATTTTTTGACATGTAGAAATAAAAATTGAACTACAATTTTTGAAACTATTTTTCAATATATGAATAATTTTATTTTTCAATAAAATCGTAATTTGTCTAAAAAATAAAAAATTTGAAAACGATAACTGATTTTATAACACCTTAAAAAATTAATCAAGGTCTCATAAAAATATATTATATCTTTAATAAAGTAAAATAATAATAATTTATGATTACATTTTATGAAAATAAATTTTATTTAAATTATTTAAATTATCATAAAATTATAATTAAATATTTAAGTCTTAAAAAATACATACACTTATACTATGATCATATTGTCACTTATAAGATGCCTAACTTTTATTTAAAAATAATTGTTGAGCTAACTATTAAATGTTTTTAATTTGTTATTCATTAGGGTCATATTACTGTTCATAAGGGTAACATTTCTATTCATATGGGTAAGTAAATATTCTCAGAAAATTAATTTGGTCCAATCAGACATCAAATAACATAATAATCGCAACCATGTATATCCTTTTCTTGAATGTTAAATCATATGAGTGAAAAAATTATTTTTAAAAGATTGGTTTTAAGGTAAAATATTAATTAGTAGTTCATTTAAGAACATAATTTTTAATTTTAAAATTTGAGGAAGTTACATTCTCTACCCCTAAAATGAATTTCCCCCTCACAATTTGGTCATTGTACTTATAATTATAAATTTAAATATTGAAAATTCTGGGAAAATATTTTATTATTTTAATTAAATAAACTAGAATTATAAAAGTAAATACTATCGAAAAAATGTTTATAAAACAATTACAATGTTCATCCTCCAAAGATGTCTAGATTATTACTCTAATATCAACTGTAAGTCACTAAACTCATACTTTTATATTCTATAATGAAACCTCTTATTTTTTTTTTAAGGATAATAGAAAAAATATACTTTAGGTTATACATCCTAGGACCATTTCTGGTATATATTTAGGAGCATTAGACAAACCATACATTAAATCAGAGTTTATAAAAATATTTACTACATTAATAATGGAATACATATACTCATTCACCGTAACCATCCTTTTATCATATGAGGAATCCTATTAATTTTTTTAAAACATTTTATGTGGATAAATATCCTAGAAAGGGTTTAAAAATAAATAACGAAATATTTAGTCTATAAATACATAAAAAACATTTTCCTTTGAACATAAATTTAATAAAATTATTTATGAAAACAAGAGTTTACCATGAAAGAGTTGAATGAATAAATAAATCTTACTAGTAAACTGTGGAATTAAATTCGTAATATTATAACCCTCATGGATAAAATATTATTTGTAACACTCACATCTATCACACAATGTAAGCCTCATAACTACATTACAATGTAACCCACTAGACAACATTACGGTGTAACCATCACAATTATTCTTAGAGTAACCATATGTTAGACCTCCAAAATAATCATACCCAATGCCTTGGAGGGAGGTATAGTTCCCACCATTCATCACTAAAACACCCAATAAACAAAACATAATAAAAAAATGAATAATTGCATAAAAATATTCATTTTTTATTTAATAAAAATAAATATTTAAAAGAATATTTTCAAATAAGATTCCTTTACATATATCATATCAATGAGTCAATAATTATAAAACGATATGAAACATTATACTTACTATGAATCCACTTAAAACTAAATCATATAATTGAAATTAATTCCACCAAAAATCATAGCATTGGTAAATTAATGAAGAAGAAGGATAACCCAAAGAATGGAAATTAGGTTAAGAATCCACTTACCTTGGGTTCATCTTACATAAAATATTTTTGAACCTCATGATAAATTATTAAAAGAGTATTAATAAAATTTTAATGAAATATTTTATTTTCTATGACACCACATATGATCATTTTATAACATCATTTTATCCATTTATTAATAATAATTTTTTATTGTTATTGTTCTTTGTGGGTTCATTACATGGTGTCCATGTTGATTCGTATTAGATTGCATTGTTGAAGAGAAGTGAAACACGAAATGTGTATTAAAATTGTGTTAATATGTATTAAAAATAAAAATTATTACCATAAACCATTCTTTCTTATATTATGATGAATCATTAGATAAAACATTAGTGATATTTGTGTAGATCATTTATGAGTTTATTTGATATTCATGAACTCATTTCATTATATAATTTAATAATATGAAGATATATTGATTATAGAAAATAAATTATGCTACATAATACTCATTAAAATATTTTTGAACATTTAAAATGGTTATATAACCACATTTGTGGGAAGTAAAGGAAATTGAAAACACATAGTCCTTGATTTCGGTAAATCAAAACATCATAGAAGATTTTTTTATTTTTAGAATGAGAGGGATATGAGAAGAAGTATTTTAATGTCTTATATTTTTTCATTTATTATTTCTGAATATTATATGAAATTATTATGAGACCAGTATTTTTTACAGTGTGTGATTTCAAGGACTAGAGTTCCAGAAATAAATGTTTGAAATAAATTAAAAAATTTAATAGAGTGCATGAGCGGTCATCCGGAAAAAGTGGAGTATCTTTTAAATGGGTTTTCTGGTCAAAAATTTTAGGGAACTGTTACGTTTTTCATAGTGACATTACCTCTAGAAGGTCCTATCATTGATCAACATAGGTCGAATACAAAATCTAGTTTTCAATGTTTTTAAAGGAAATAAAATAAATTAATAATTTATTTTTAATTTAATCATTTCCTTTATTCAATGACCAAATCCTCTACTATTAATACCTACTTATTTCATATTTGAAGGGTTAACCACATAACCCTAAGAATTTTCGATTTCCATTGCTTCTTTAGTAGAGAAACTATTGGCTAACGACGACATAGATATCGATCGGCGTATCCTGGAATCGACATACCACACCGGTGAATGCGACACACTAATCATTCTTCAACTGAATCGAGGTATGGATTTTTTATTTTAAGTTTTTTTATATGTTCATTGATTAAATGACTAGTTTAGATCAACCCCCAAATAGGATGATCCATGGATCATTTGTTCTCACAATGGGGGGAATATTCTCATTTCCTTTTGGGGATTTTGATTCTAAGAATAAATTCTTTGTTAATAGACGAATTGTTTTTTATTTTCCCAGCAAAACGATCTAATGAGAGCAGATAGACATCATGATATATGATATAGGTGGCCTGTTCCACTTTTTTTAGTGGAATTATTCCCCACTTCCCCCATTTTCTTTACATTCTTCATGGGGTGGTGAAAAAACGAATCATTTGAAATATTTTTCAAAACGCAACGATCCCAAACTGAAGATCTGACATCGGAAAGACCAAGAAGTGGTGCGAAGGTGATGGTCGACGTCGAATAATCTCAGATCGACAAGGGCCATTCATCGATTGTTCTTTATGCAGTTGGATTGGGACTTGTCCTTAGGTCTATTTAGAGGTCTGAAACAAACGTAAATGAGATTGTAGTGTCAGGGTGACCTTAAATCTTGAGTTTTGTGATGATCGAATGGCCAGATTGAAGACTATAGGAGCACCTAAGGTGTGGCATAGGATGACCCCATTTATGGAAACTCTCGATCAATACAGCGTGTTTCCTAAAAAATACACCAAGATCGACTGGCATGGCAGCAACAAGGGTTTCAGTGCTTCACATAGTGTAGAACACGCCCTGATCACAGAATGAAATGGTGTGGGGGGCCCACCCAGTAGTGGTTGATGTTCCAGGTGACATGAGGTGTTCACATAGCATGTGATCATTGTCACGTGGAATGTGGGTCCTTGAATGGGGATTTTCATGTATATCAGATGATACATGGACATTGTGTGGAGTACACAACATGTATTTCACCACACGGCCAGACGAGGCAGGATACACGGTTCACCCTGTGTACCAGTTACACGGGTTGGCATACATGGGATGAGGTTGTGAACTTGCACATTTCGAGCATACATGGATTAGACCTTGTATTCATTAACACGGTAAGTGATCCTACCTTCACAACATATATATACGTTTTTTCATGACATGTTCTCCAAACCCATGTCGTTGTACATCGGCAGTGCCCAATGTCAAGGGACAGGGCGTGTGACTAACTCTACACAACTTGTACTCCCATATACTTGGATTAAGTTCATTTTCCACCATTCCTTGGACATGTTTCATTTGTTTTAGTTTCTATTTTCTCGTTCCACTGAATTTCAAGTATCGTTTCTATCTATAAGAGTATGATCCCTTCAGTAGGGCATTCTGAGATATAGTAAGGTATCCCTCCGAGAGGTCTGGTGTGACATCCAATTTCCATTATTGACCCATGGTAGAGTCATCTATCAACATAACCAATCCTACAGGTCATTGATCATCTATTTAAAAGATGAATCTAGATGATTCATGGTATCCTCCAAGGCCCTGGTAGTGATCCTCATCCATACATCACGATCTTTCCCACACTAGAGTGTGTTCTCATTGAATGAGTGGAATTATTATCTCTTCAGTTCTATTAGTGAATCTATCTCTCTCATGTATTTCCCCAAACAACAATATATTTTTTATGGATTTCATTAGAGCTGTCAAACATCTTGAGCGAGTTATCTTGGATGAGTGCATCGAGAAATCATCGAATTTAATCCCTAGTGTTGGTGTGTGGTCATTGTGACTTACCTATAGACTACAGATCCATGTTTTGAGTATATCTAGAGGTGTTCATATTATTATATGTTTAGTATACATAAATATTGTAGAGATAATAGTACCTTTACCTTGAGTATTTTTTATGCTTTCAAGGTCCATCTACTAAGTATTGTTATGTTGACACATGCATGGGCTTTGCCCACACATGTCGTGTCTCGTACAGATGAGTGGTCTTTTTATGGTTTCTAGGGAGGAATAGACCAAGCTTTATAAGTCCCTTATAGGATTAGGCATTCCTAAAGAAACATGCTTCAATATAAGTACCAAGATTTGTGCTTACAGGTTGGACCATGTAGTTTTCATACTTTTTTTGGGTGGGTTGTATTATGGCCCTGTTTACTTTTCTCACATTACATCCTATTGTACTATATTGGTTGGGTATAGTGGTATGCTTTCATTTTTTTCCTTAGTGGTTATTTAATTTGACCATTTATGTGCTTGGAGAGGTGTTTTTTTGTGTACAAGTACCTAGGAAATGCCTCTATTGTTTGTAATATACCTAATCGGTTCTAGTCACCTACCCATGGAATATTGAAGGTGGTCTTGATGAGTCGTGACACATGTATAACTTGGATGGTTCATGAGAGAGTAGTATCAGAGTGTGTTGGATCTACCATATGACCAAGATTTTGTGAGATTCATTTGGGGAAATAATGTCACTTATTTTGAGATCGAATTATATGTCAAGGACTCCGGTGTTGGTGGGGTGGCTGACGTATCCATAAACGTAGACTCTAATAATATTCTTTTCAAATAGTACATAAAAAAACTATGTTTCAGGGAAATTAAATAATCATACATGAATCATATAAGAATTTGTTGTTTTTTCCATGTCAATTTTGTCTACTATCATGATAAACTCTTTGACCACAATAAATCTTATCTCTTTATAGGTAGCCTCCTCAATGAATTCCCACTAGGATTCACTAGCTCAATCACAGTGATGACCCCCTCAGTGAAGCTGTTTCGATACTGGGACAAATTCCCCATGCGTAACCTTTAGGTGGTGCACCAGCTATAAAACAACTAGTGGGCCCGCACGTGGTACCTGCAGTACCGGATGATGAGGAATGTATGATAGTCCCATATAATGAGTTTCAGAGACCGAGACCCATTAGGTTCCGAGGAATTCCAAAACATTAGGAGGCCAAGAACTATCTTGAGTTGGTTACAAAAGTTTTCCATCTAGTGAGGACACCAACAGACTAAATGGTGGTCCTAGGAGCAATAATTCTCCATGTTTTGGTGGGATGATAATGGATTTTGACCACATACGCACATGAAAAGGAGACTCTTTCATGCACAGAGTTCAAATGAATCTTTAGAGAGAAGTTACCTCTGGTTAGGCTGACAACACTTCTGATCAAGGAGCTTATTATGCTCTACTAGGGAAGCTTAACAGTGGCTGACTATTCATCTATGTTCACCGACCATTCTAGGTACTCGATGGACATGGTCAGGGATCAATAATCAAGAGCTCGTAACATCAAGCAAGGTCTACAATAGGACATCGAAGATAGTGTCGTGCCAAATTACATTTTGAATTATATATGAGTGATTGGGAGAGCTTTGGTGGTCGAGAGATTCTTGGATAAGCCGAGATAGCTTATAGAAGTTTGTAGTATAAAAACTATTAAAGAGTCCATAATATTCAAGAGTAGACATTAGACATAGGGCACGAGACAAGGGATACATTATATGAGGACCCAAGATAGAGGATTTGCGGTCCAAGGCTATTAGGTAGGATCCAACCCGTCTAAAGAGAGGTGATTATACTCATGTGATAGCAGATGAAATCTCTCTAGAGACTATCCAACAAGTAGAGATACTGACTGGGTGGTGGTGGAAAGACCACCGAGGTAGATGAAGAGAGTAGTGTAGGCCGACCTACATGGTGGTGGATGTGTAAGTGGAGTAGGGAGAGCTACAGGTTGTGGTACACTCTTTGATCAACATTAACCACCACCCAAGGTGGTCTGCACTGGGATTAGGGAGTTGACGGATAAGGGGGAGGATATATTCATGAAAACGAAGTGTACAACACAAGGACACTAGTGATGATATGAGGTATGAGAGTTTCAGTTTGAACCCCTTTGTCGTGGCATTGAGGTATTATGACCTCATTTATATTTCTAAGTGGCTATCTTCTGTCCATGTCCTAATTAACTGCTTCAGGAAAAAAGTGTGGTGTGTCAACATCGATGAGGCAAGGTTTTCCATTATTGGTGGAAGGGAAACCCAAGAAGCAAAGAATGGAATCATGCATAAGAGGGTGTATTTGATCACTCATGACTTTTCTAGCCTTACAATTGGAGTGGTAGATATTGTGAGATTATAATTCATATCAGTAGTGGCAGAGTACGAGGACGTATTTACAGAATATGTTCTAGGATTACCTCCCTGCCGAGAAATCATCTTATACCTCAACGTACACCCTAGGATGGTAATTATATCCTCCTAATCATATCATATGGCCCTTTAGAGCTTCACAAGATGAGGTTTCTAATGGGGGATTGGTAACATAATGGATTCGTAAGACCTAATGGTTCAACCTAGGTGGCCCAAGATTTGTTTTCCATGAAGGAGAATGGGAGTTTGAGCTAGTATGTGGATTAATGAAACCTAAATCAGGTAACAGTGAAGAACACATATCCACTACCTTGGATCAAAGACCACTTTTATTAGCTAATAGGGGCATGTTGGTTATCAATGGTTGACTATCGATCAAGTTACCTCCAGTTACATGTACGAGACGAGAATATACCAAAGATGGATTTCAATTGTCGCTGTGTTCACTACATGTCTAATACATAAATTCTTCTAATGATATTTTTAATTTAATTTTAATTATTTCATTGTTTTTTGTGTTTCCAAATCATTTTTGTTGAAATGGGGGGTTTTAAAAAATTTAGGCCAAACCGCGAACCCATTTACAGGTTTATAAATTAATTTTGTTTCTTTTATGAATGATTCATTTCATAATGTTTTACGCACATTCCACTTCCCAATTAGAAAACCGTGAAGTATTAAATCAACGATATCAGTTTTTACCCCATAGGAATCAATAGTAATGATGGATTTTGGTTTTTTATTATGGTATTGGTCCATCCCATAAATCAATTTTCTTTTTCAAATTAGTTTTTTTCTATTTTTAATATCACATTATTCTTTTACTTTTTTTCAGTGATTCCACCTCCATATCATAGCCAAAAACCTATGGCACACCTCTATTAGCTATTTGGAATCTTTGGATCTCATCAACTCCATGGATTAGGGCAATCCTTTTAGTATTTCTCAATTCACCCTGATTTGAAAGGGTAAAATTTTTGTTTCATAACTCATTCAATTTTCACTCCATTTCCCCCATTTTAGTCCCAAAAATATATATTATGACTTATTAGAGCCTCTCTAATAGTTTTTTATGCTTTAATATTCATTTATTGGTGGATTTCGGCTGATTTCATCACGATCCCGCAAGTAAGTGGGTTTCATTCCTTCCTCCTCCCATTTTCATAGGGTTTCATCATTTTACAATGTGTTTCATACATTTTTTCTGAAAATTACACTTTTCCAGCTTCTAGGGTCCATAAATGAAATTTAACCTTGTTCCTTTTAGTGATATATTGTGGATTAGGTCTTGATTTTACTCCCTTGTGGCGCAGTGGTGGTGGGGTTGAAGTTTCACACAACTAATTGGGGTTTTTCGCTCCAATGATGTGTGATTACCTGTGGAATCATTATTAGATGAGTCATTTTTTTCCTTATTTCTATTTTTATAATGATTTTATTCAATTGTGTTTGGTCTGAAAATTATATTTTGTAGATATTATGAAGCGGTTGGTTTTTATTTGTCATTTTTTTGAAAAAATGAATATTTTGTGTGTGTATTATACGCTGTGTTCATTGGGGTTGTTTTATGATTCATGGAATAGTTCAATTAAATGTTGTCATGGCCGTGAATTATCTTTTTATGTGATATTAGAATGATTTTGGTCTTCAAAGAGGGGTTTTAGAAACATTTTAGGTGCAAAACATGGTTACACTCCTTGGAATTGTTTTGTGAAGGTTTTAAATAATTTATTGATTTATGTATGAGGAGATCCTATGTATCCAATCAGTTTTGGTAGAAATGTACTTTTATAAAGATATATTTTAATGTGAATGTATTGTTATGCTATTTGTAATATCAATTAATGTTTTTATAAAATAGTTGAATGGAGTTTCTGGAGTGTGATGGAGTGGGGAAACATGTGGTGGGTTGTTTTGGTGTGATTATGTTTTCCGAAATGAATTTGAATTAAAAAGGGGTTCATGTGACATGTGTGTGGGCTGTTTTGGTGTGTGGGACTTGGAACTGGTATTTTTTTGTGACAATTGTATTTCATGGCTTGGGTAATATGTTTGAGCACAAGAGGGAACACCCGAGTATCTAGGTAGGCGGAGATGTACTAGTATGCTAGTGATCTCGTAGGGTTTGACCCTTATTTCACATAGTACTTTTGACGATGAAAACACTAATTAAAATATAATGATGATGATTTTGGGGGACCACTATGATGTGGGTATGATCCCAACAAGAGGATCATGGGCATGATAATGAATATTTGTATGGTTAATTTCACCGAGCATGAGGTACATGGGACCCACATTGAGCTACTTCCAATGGTTGTTTCCCATTGCTAGTTCTCATTACACATTTTTTTCATACCATCAAAATACATTATGTCTATATGTATAAATTTAGTAGATTTTTTATTATATTTAAAAACTATAGATTTATTTTAATGTATCCCAGTTTAAAGTTGTTTTTATTTAACTTTGCATCTTTTATAAATTGTAACTGGCATTTCTTATTTACAAACCTTTCTTTATTATTCCTTATAAATATTATCACAAGTAATAATTTTGTGGTGACATCCTACTAGCTTTGGATCACACCCTACATAAACCCTTGGGTGTAAGTTGGCTAGGTTCTTTTGAAAAAATTTTGGGTAGAGCTTTTAGTGCTAGTGGGTTGGGTTTATAGTGGTCCTTATTAGTGCAGTGTTGTAGAGATGGCAAGAGGGAGGTTCCCCTTTCCTAAAATAGGTTCTCAGGTTCTCCTTTTTGATTTTTTTCCTTAGTTATAGTTTTTGAGTTTTGTTCTATATTATGTTATTCAATTATAAATTTTTGTGAAAGATTTTTTAGTTTGTAAAATCCCTATTTGGTTAATTATATTCATTTGTTGGTTTATTTTTATAAAATCGGGTCAATCATTCCCAAATTTTATTTTTCTGATACCCTAGAATATTTTCCAACCCATGGGGATCAGGAACATCCTTCAGGTATTTCCACCAACTAGGTCAGGTGTAGTTTTCGAAGGCAACAAGATCTGGTTCATGAAAAAATGGTATAATAGGAGGTTCGCTTTCTTGGGTCATGTTATTCGGGGTAGAGTCTGGATAGTTTGGGTCTAGGATTGGTTGGACATGACATTCTGATTCTGAGTAGGGTTCCTAGCCTGCACACCTTATGATGATATTCATGTTTCCAAGGGAATTCAAATTTTATCTTAGTTCTCTATTTTTCATGATTCATTGATGGTTGGGGGAAATGAAAATAGTGTTTGGTATATGGTCCCAATGAGCTCATAGGGCCTAGAAAGCTTTATAGAGCTGGGGATATTCCCGAAGAACACTCTCTGTGATAGTGAAGTGATTTGTGTATGGCCTCCAACCACATGTCCATGTCACCAACCAACACTAGTTTCCTCTCGTATTGTATAGTGTCTTTTTGTTTTGTAATCGTGAAAATTTGGTTTTTAAATAAAAATGTCATGGTTTTCAGAAGAAAAAATATTTTTTAAATGATATTATAATAAAGTGGATGTTGTTTAATTTTAGAAAGGGTGGAAATAAATTTTAAGAATTTTTCAGAAATGGTAAATTGTGTGTTAACACAACCATTTAAAACATACATTATGATAAAGTGGGTTTTGAGAATTTGTTTCAAATAATATTTTATTAACTATGGAAAAAATTTTCAAATGGAATAATGTGTTTTAGAATTTATGTGTTGGGGCTGGAGATGGATTTTGATTTGTTAACTACTGATCATATGAAAAGTCTTTTGAAATTTTAGATCCTTGTTTTGAAATGAGAGGATTTGAGTTCTAAAATAAATGGTGATTTTTTTAAATATGATTTTTCATGAAATTAGAAGTCTTTTGAAATGGGATGAAATGTTTTGAAAAGGTTTTTCAATGCATGAAAGTTATTTTTTATTTAATTATGGTTGATTTTATAAGTTGGTTTCTAAGATGTATATTGGATTTTAATTTTATGGTAATTGGATTTTAAAAAGTTAATGTTTGGTTACAATTTATTGATTCTGAAAAGAGGATGGGTTTGGTTTTGGTCATTGGTGTTCTCATGTGTGACCACATGTATGGAATTATTTGGTAATATGGATGGTTAGTGGCTTGACAGGATGTGTGTCATAATGGATATAAGGTGGGTTCCTGGTGTGCCTTGTAAGCATGCAAGTGTGAGGCTCATGAGATACAATTTGTAAATGAGAAACCCACCACCACTGTTTTTTATGAATGAATTGGAATAAAAGTGTTGTGTTTCCAAAAATAGTGTTAGGAGGTTTGGCATATGTTTTTTCCATATTTTAATTGTGGGATGTTTCCAATTCAAGAACCCCTCTTTTTTAAACTATTTTTTGGGTAGTTGTTTCACCGATATGTTGGAATGAAGCATTTCTCAGTGGTCTCTTTTGAGAAAATGTTTGGGGGGAAAATGTGGTGTCTCCCCTCATGTGTTCTATTCTAGTTTGTGGTATGTTGTGACCAAATTAACAGTTGGTTGGGTCCCTGGGTTTTTTTTGTTTGCTAGGGTACCCCCAATATATATTTAATACATGACTGATGTGTGGCCCATGTTGATTCACTATTGGATGATCTTCCAATTGTTCTACATAAAGAAATTTTTCTTCAGATTTGGTGATTGATTAAACACACTTCTTTTTCGGTTATGTGGATCCCCTTTTATATGGATTGTGGTTGTGCGAGGTTGATATAAACCATAGTTTAATAAGTATCCTATGTCATAGAAGTTAAATTTAGTTCAAGGTTGTAAGTGTAGAATAATGTCTTAAAGGGCCTTTGGGTCATTCGTCAGTCTCATGGAATAAAGTGTACATGTTAGGCCACAACTGTGGAAATTCTGTCCAAGAGTGGCTGTTATGGCCGCTTACTGGAATCATGTGCTATTTGGGACTTGGCATAAGTTCTATCTCCTTGTGTTTTAAATTAGCCACAATGGTTATGTTTGGCGATTCCTTGCGATGTCGTGTGTTGTTTTGACTATAATGATGAAGGTTATGCAATCTTATGAGAGTCTCTATTTTTTCATATATAATTCCCCATTAATGGAATTCAATAATCCAATGATCTAGTAGAATGTTTTTCTATGTGTCATTTCACTCTGTTGTTTCCCATCAGAAGAAACAAGGGGTGATGTGTTTTCATCCTCTAAGTCCATTTTTGGGTAAAATTATGGGTTATGGTAATGTGTGATTGATGTGTTTCATGTCTCATTGAGCTCATCTGAGACCACGTTGTAATTTTTAAGGCACTGGAAGAAGAATATCTATTTAGGGGTTCTAAAGACTCACTACAGTGCCATAGATGCTTTAATCATATGACCTCCAAGCATAAGTCTTCGAGTGAATCAGGCACACAGTCAAGGGAAATCCCAAGGTTGTTTAAACCATTGGTCAATGTCCTATCCCTGGTATGAAATATGGGAATTGTTTAAACCTCTGATGTCGTCATCTTGTTTTGGTTTTTCATGTTTAGTGGTAAAGGTGGGAGGAACATGTTTCTCTGTTATAGTTTGATTTCATTTTATTACCTTGGTTGTCCTCATAGTTTTTAGAGTAAAGGATGAAATTTGGGAAAAGGAATTTTGATGTGTACTTTTTTTCACAATTAGTAGTAATCATGCGCCAACCAAGGAAACTGTGTAATAGAAGATAGTAGAAACCACATATTCTCCACAGAACCATGATCCTCGGCCCATGTAACCATGAGAAGCTTCATCTTTGATAGAATGATCTGCATGGTTAGCACACAATTTCCCAAACCATGTGGACTAACTGTGTGGTCGCATCAACTCTTTAAATTTTGGTGTCTTTTTGTGTTGACCTATGTAGGTCGGTTAAGTTGGATGGTTTTATGGTGGGGAGACCCTACAATATTATCACATTAGTTCTTTTGGAAAAGTCTAAATAAATTCTACTCCTTATGTCGGGATTGTATTTGGGACACCCATGTTGGTGTCCCGATTCTATCATGGAAAACAAATTGAGTTTCTCCTTATGGTGGGAGTTCTGTTTGTGTCTCCCCACACCAGTAATGTGGTTTTGTCCTAAGTGTTGGTTTGGAAATTGTATGTCCCCTTTGGAGTTATTTAACAGCCAAATTCATCCATGAGTAAACGTTGGGATTGGAGTGCGCCCAACAGTTTTGTTGAAGTAAGACTATAGAGAAATTGTTCGTTTTCATTGTTGATTCCTTTTATGCTTCTTGATTCTTTTTTGGATGGTGTCTTATGTATTTGTCTTGGTATATAGTTTGAATGTACTTTATTTTTTTCAGAAAGTGGTGTATTTTTTGTTTGTTAGAGTACATATTCATTGATTGATCAATTAGTGGTGTTTTGAGCCTCTTGGGGGAGGGTGAAACTTGTCAAAGGAGTGCATTCTGGCCTTTCGATTGGGTTCGGTTTTTGGATTTGGCTTTACTATGGCTTTCCAAGTGAATATATTTTTATGGTGTGATGAATTGTAACATCCATTACATATTTTAAAGGTATTTTTCATTTAATTTCTGTTATTTCTTTGTTTTGGGGGTTTCCGATGCATTATTTTTTAAATGTCGGTGTTTCAAAATTTGGGCCAAACCATGAGCCCATTTACAGATTTAAAAATAAATTTTGATTCTTTTATGAATCCACTATTTTTTATCCTTTTACACACATTACACTTCCCAATTGACATCCCCTAGAATATTAAAACCACCATATCAATTTGGAACCCACAATAATCTATAGTAATGCTGGATTTGGGATATTTATTACTCTATTGGGACTGCCCGTAATACCATATTCTACTTATATATTTAATTTTTCCAAATATCATTCTTGTTTTTAACATTTTTCAGTGATTTATCCTCCCACTAGAAGCGAAAATCCTATGTCTCTCCCCCATTAGTGAGTTTTCCTCTTTGGAGATCATCTTCCTCAGAGATTAGGTTAATCATTCTTAGTCTTTCTCAAATCTCAAATACATATAGAGTAAAAAATGATTCTTTTATAAACCCCTCATTTTTCACTCGTGTGCCCCATTTCAGTACACACATGACATAATTAGAATTATTAGATCCTCCCTACAAGTACTGGATGATTCAAGATTCAACTATTTGTGTATTTGGGCCGATTTCATTAATATCCATCAAGTAAGTGGGTTTACATTCTTCCTCCTCCCATTTGCTTCGGTTGTCTTATTTTTAAATAAGGATTCCTCCATGTTTTCAGGATTTTCCACATTTCCAAATGATAGGATTTGTACCAAGAGTTTAACCTTGTTCCTTTTTGTAATTTCCCAGACCCTCAAGATCCATCCCTTCGCCAAAATTATAGGATCCTAAGGGGTCGCACCTCATTCAATGTGACCGATCGGCGCGACCGATCGGTGCGACCGATCGGTGATACCCAGCCTTGTTGGGTTTTCCTTCTACAGTTTTTCCCATAAAACCTCTTTTATCCCTATTGAACTTTTAAGCCATTTCAAGGCTATTTTTATCCCATAATTAATATCTAAAAAACCCGAGAAACCTCCCTATTAAATAACAATTAAATCAATCGTGTGTAACCACCCAAGCGTGTGGTAGAACCATGATCCGACATCCAAGACATTCAAATTCCTTATCCCATAACTTTGGGGATCTCATCTACTTATCATGATTGGAATTATTCTTCTTCCGCTTGGCTAGTCCCCTCCTTTTCCTTGTGCATCCGAAGTCCTTTCTTTCACGAGGCATGTGGTGCACCTGTGTGGGGGCCCTGCGAGTCGCCCTTCCCCTATTTTGGCACGTGGAGGAAAACATCGATCTTTGATCAAACAAGTATGGATTATCTCCTTCGTCTCTCTTTTCTATGTATCATACGGGGTGTGCATTCTTTTTATCCTATGGAAATTGATTAAACCAAACATAACCAAGATAATGAACATAATTTTAAATAATAATGGGGGGGGGTGTGATCGATGTTCTGATGTACACTTTATATTGTTATGTGTTGTGAATTGTACGAGCCTCTTCTCACTGAAAATCATGGTCGTTGGTGGTCTTTCTCAATGAACTAATGATCCTCGGTGCTCCTGGATGTTTAAATAACTATAATATAAAATTGGACAATTATGTATACTCGGTTAAATTAATGGAAAGCACCAGGATCAACCCTTTTCTAGGATTACCCCGGTTAAAGCACAACAGAATTGAAACCATGGAGTGTGTTAAATCTTTTAAATCTTAAAATACCTGGGTGGGCCTGACTTGTGTTAGTGTTAGTGGTTTGGATGTTACTTTCACTGGCTGTTGCTATGGTGATACGGGTGGGGATGGGATCCCCTGTTGTGTACTTTGGCCGGTTGTGAATTTAGGGCTCTGTAGTTACTCTACTTACATCACGAATTGAGGTGGAAACCTATGTTGTTGTGATACCATTGGCTCTTGGATTTTGGGGACATAGGGTTGTGTCTTGGGGTTTTCTTTTGTTATAGTACTTTGAGGAATCTCACATATCCCTTTGTTGTTGTGACTTCCAAGGGAACCGGGTGTGAATGCTTAAATTGTTGTCTGGCTATTTCATTCGTTTTGGATTGTGGATATGCCTTTTAGTTGCCCAGTAGTTAATATTTCACCCTAATGGGATCAATTGAACATGAAAACAAGAATGGTTGATTTGGGAAATTTATTCTGCGAATGAGTTGTGACATGTCTGCGAGTTCTGTGACTTCTTTTGTGAATGAATATTATCAAGGGTGTTTGTTCTTGGGTTTTGGAACCCCTAGGATGGGATGAGTGTTTGTTACCTATACATATATCTGTAGCTTTTATGTTTCTTATTCTCCCCCCACCCAAGTTGAGAACTTAGTGGCAAACAACCCATTTCATGGGGAGGGTATTTTTCCCAACACTCCTCTGAGTGGTTGGTTATTAGATCTTTTCTACTCCCTTTCCCGAATAGACCAAGACTCTTTGAGAAGGTTGTGATGGATTGAGGTCCATTATTAGCCCATGAATCATTGGGAATGGTAGTTGTGGTGGTTGGCCCAGGTGTTTACAGCCTGGTTCTTTCCCAAGTACATTTGGGATGAGGCCCAGGTGTCTTCGGTCATGGAGGTAGCTTTCTGGCACTGATATCTTCAGGCGTGGCAGTGGTTGTTCTGGCCTAGGTGTTTGCGGGCAGGGTTACATGAGGTGGTTGTGGCCCAAGTGTATGTGGGTTAGATAGCAGTTGTGGCCCAGGTGTGTGCGAGCAAGGATTGGGAGTGGGACTGGGGTGAGGTTTTGGCCCAGGTGTGTGCGGGCGGGTGTGGTAGTGGGACTACAGAGATAATGGATGGATTGGTTCAATTCGTAGGATGTCTTCAATAGCCAGTGAGAAAGCAGTGCGGGGTAACCAAATATTGATGTGCTATTACTATATGTTACTTGACATGTGTTATTTGGGGAGAGTGACTTGGTGAGGTTTGGGTGGATATCCTTTCCATGTTGGGTGTTTGGTTATCTCTTTTTCCACAGGGAATTAGAATGTCTCCTCACTTGTGCATGATCGTCTTTTGTTTTCCCTACATAGTGTACTTGTATAGTCACCCTATGTATATATAACTATTTTCAGGTTTCCAGGAGGACTTCTGGGATCGTGCGGGACCATACAAGCATAGACCTTGGGGTAGTTTCTGTTGTCATTTTCCTTTTCTTGGTACTTCACCTTTGGAGTTTTTTTAGGCTTGTATTATTTACTATTGAACATGCATATGGTAATCAATTACTTTTGGATTTTACATTACATTCATCTTGGGTATTATTGGGGTGGCTATCTTATCTCTCATTTCTATAAAAATAAAAAGGGTAATGCCTTTCATTTTGTGTGAGATTCTATATCCTTGGCGATGGTTGCCACTCCGGGACATATTGAATGCACGTTTCAAGGGTCATTATCTCTCCATAATCTTAATGAAGGAAGGGATTAGCAATCTACTGACCCTTCCATCCTTTTGGTGAAGGTGGGTTGTGACACTTTTTTGGTCAAATATTTTTTTATTAGGGCTCAATTTCACCCTCTTTTGGTGCAGCGATGGTGTGGTTATTGTTTCACACAACTATTTGGGGGGTTTATGACCGAAATAGTAGGTGATTCAATGGGTATGAATTACTGGATGGGTTAGTTTTTTCGGATTTATATTTTTATCATGATTTTATTACATTTTTTGGTGTGAAAATTATATTTTGTAGAATTTGTTAAGCGGTTGGGTTTTATGTGGCATTTTTTGGAAAACAGAATATTTTTTTGTGTGTATTCCATGTTGTGTTCATTAGGGTTGTTTATATAATTCATTTAATGGTATTATTAAATGATATTATGGATTAAAATTCTATTTTTTTTGCGATCTTGGTATTCATATGGTATTTAAAGCAAGGATTTAGAAGTATTTTATGTGGAAAACAGGGTTACACTACATGGAATTGTTTATTGAAGGTTTTAAATGGTTTATTGATTACTGTAAGAGGTGAGACTATGTTTCCAAACTATTTTGGTAGGAGTGTACTTTTAAAAAGGAAAATTTTAATGTGAAAGGGTTGTTATGTGATTTTTAATATCTTGTAATGTTTTAAAAAAATTGTTTAAAGGATTTTTTGTAGTGTGAAAGAGAGGTGAAACATGTTGTGGGATGTTTTGGTGTGAGATTTTTTTCCTAAATGAATTTGAATAAAAATCGGATCATGTGACATGTGGGTGGGATATTTTTATGTCTGTGACTTTGATGTGTTATTTTCATGTGCAAATTGTATTTCATGACTAGGGTTACTTGTTTGAGCACAAGAGGGAACACCTGGGTATCTAGGTGTGTGGATGTGTACGAGTATGCTAGTGATCATGTGGGGATTGGCCCTTGTTTCCCATAACATGTTTGAAAATGACAAATATAATTAATAATTAATGATTATGATGTTGCGGGACTACTAGGTTATGGGTATTATACCTTATAGTGGCTTATGTGCTGGAGAACAAATATTTTAATGGTTACTTTCACTGAGTATGTGGTACCTAGTACCCACAGTGAGATACTTCATATGGTTGTTTCTGGTTTCTAGTGTTCATTCGATATTTTATGCAAAACATCATCATATGATATGTATGGTGGGAGAAATTCAGTGGATTTTTCAATCTATTTAAAAGTTTGGATTTCCTTTAATGTATCCCACTAGAAATATATTTTAATTAAAAGTTGCATCATTTAGAAATTTTTAGTAGCATTTCTTATTAACATAACTTGTAAGATGTTTGTCTTATAATTATTTTCACATGGAATAATTTTTTTGTGGCATCCTATTAGTCTTTGTCCCACACCCTACCTACACACATGGGGTATGTAGACCTTATTATTTTGTCGCAAGATTTAGTAATGCTTTTAGTACCATTGGTTGGGGTTTCTAGCTGTCCTTCTTGGTGTAGTGTCGTAAAGATGGCTTGAGGGAGGTTCCCCTTGACATGAGGTGGTTCTCAGGGTGTCCTTTTTGAAATTTAGCCTTTATTACTTTCTTTGTATTTTTTTTCTAGATTATGTAATTAAATTTTTAATTTTTGTGAAAAATGCTTTAGATTGAAAAATCAATATTCGGATTGTTGGATTAGTTTGTTGTTTTATGATTATAAACTCTAGTAAATAATTACCAAATTTCTTTTTTTTGATTCCCGAACACTTGTGTCTGCCTTTGGGGATCGGGAATTCTCTTGGGGTATTTCCATATACCGGTTTGGGTGACAGTTTTGAAGATGCTCAGATCTAGTTTGTGACACTATGAGGGCATAGTGATCTCATTCGGCCTGAAGAATGCCCCTTGAGTGTTAATTGGACACATGAACTAGATATTTTAGCTGTACATAGACTGGTTCCAAGTAGCCTTCATCAACAAAATCTTTTTGTAATCTACATTAGAGGAGGACCATGCGGGACACCTGTGGATAGTTCTAGATGTACTTACAGAGCACTAGTGTTATTGGAATCTACCAAAGTGGTAGTTCTAGATACAGGAGGTACACTTTAAAAGAAATGTTATCTCAGTCGACAGAGTAGTAGTGGCCCAGCCATGGATGAGGCTGTGTTAGCAGCGGAGCCACCCTAGAGTCTGATAACAGTGTGGAACATCCTTGGTCTAGCAGGATACTTCCAGAGATTTATCCTTTATTTATTATTCATATCAACACTGATGATAGACTTGTCCTAAAAGGGGAATCCTTTAGTATGTACAGAGATGTTCCACTAGGACTTATATTAGGTGAGGTAGATTTGGATGAGAACATCGATCTTGATATTTTGAGAAGTGGGTGCCGAGTATGTAGTTTTTTGTCAAGCTTCAGGGATAAGGCTTGGTTGTGTCCTGATGTATAGGTAGGTAGTGATTGTTTGTGGTTCGTGCTAGCTAAGGCTGCATGAGAAGAACTATGTGACTATTGATCTTGATTTTTAAGTGGTAGTATTCACAATGAATATGTGGAGAAACTATCTTAGGGGAGAAAAATTTATCATCTACTCTGACAAAAATTTACACAAGTACTTATTCTCACAAACAGATCTGAATATGAGCCATAGGCACGGGATATAGATCCTACAGGGTTATTTCCTTGGGATCATATATAATCATGGAAATGGGAATGTTGTGGAATATAATCTCTGCAGAAGACCTAGTTCTCAGCTACTGAGTGAGGCTTCAGAGCAGTTGGCCTCACTACAATTATCATTCATGGATAGAGAAGATGCATCTTATTTCCAGTCGATAGTTGTCTCCCATCCACTATTATAGTGAGTTAGGGAGGCACAACTAGGGTGTTTCTATAACAATAATTGATATGCTCGTTTATCCATAGGACATGAATTTGATGGATATTTGCAAGGTGAAGAGAACATATCCTTTTAAGAAGGCACACAGTTGTGCCAACGACATTGCGAGTGGAGGTTTAGAGGTAGTTCCATACATGCTCTATGGTTGTAAATCCTGGAGTGTAAAAAATTTACCAGGACCATGAATGATAGTTCTGGTAGATAGGTATGAAGAAGCCAATATCAGAGTTTGTTTCTTGATGCTTTACGTGCCATCATGTGAAGGCTGAGAACCATGTTCCAAAATGGTTTTCTTATAGCATAGAAGTTACAGAGTGAAAGTGGGATGGAATATCGATGGAATTCATGATGGAATTATCCCAGACATATGAGGGACATGATTCCATCTGAGTGATCATTGACTGAATCACCATGTTTTCCCACTTCCAAGCTATCAGAGAGTATATTACTATAGAGAGTATGGGATTCCTCCACAAGAAGCTGATAGTTCAGCTTCATGTTATTCCATCAATGATAGTCTTAGATCATGATTATCATTTAACATCCCCATTATAAAAGGTATTGTAGGAGAAATTTGGGAATCATCTATAATTGAGCACAGTGTTCCATCCCCAAATAGATGGTCAGACAGAGAGAACCATTTGGGTTTTCGAGGATATGTTAAAGACATATATCTTGGATTTTGGTCACTTTTGGGAGGACCATGTACCACTAGTGGAGTTTGCGTACAAAAAAAACTACCACTCCACCATCGATATGGAACCGTTGGGGGCATTATATAGGTGACCATACCAACAACCAATTTGTTAGACCAACCCCGGAGAGTCGTCACTCATGGTTCTGGAGCTAGTATGAGCTATAACTGAGAAGGTTCAGATCATCTTTACGGAGATGAATTCTGAAAAGAGAGAAAATAAGTCTTATGTGGACCAGAGGAAAAGACCTCTGGAGTTTGATGAGGGATATCATGTCTTCTTTTGGGTCTCACCTCGATGAGGGTTGCAGATATTTTGTCGGGGTAGAAAATTGTCTTCGATGTTCATCGTCCCTTTTCAGATAGTGCATTGAGTTGGATAGGTGGTGTACTGCCTAGCTCGACCACCACAGCTGAACCGAGTACATGATGTATTCCACGTGTCGCAGCGGAGGAGGTACATGAATGACCCATTTCACGTCCTTTACTGGAGAGAGATGGACATCGATGATTGGGAGACCTTCGTAGAGTACCCAGTGGAGATCAACATTCGACATATGATGATCCTAAATGGGAAATAGATTCAATTAGTTCATGTCCGGTGGAATAATGGGATTCTTCAAGGGAGCACACGGTAGAAGGAGGCTCAAATTCGTTCATAGTACCTAGAACTATTTGAGTATCCTTTTGTTTTGGCTTTTCGTGGATGTAAAATCCCTAAGGTGGGGGTAATGTATTAGCTCATAGTTTTCGAAGTATTATTTTAAAATATTTTATGGAAATATTTTGAGATCATGATTTCTAACATCTTGTGATTTCAATTCCTGGAGTGCCAAAAATAAAAGTATGAAAAAATTTAATCTTTTACATATTCCACGCGAGTGGGTTTCCTTTAAAATATAAATAACTTTTAGATGGGTGCCCGTATCAGAAATCTAAGGGAAACATCACGTTCAAAGTAGCATCATTTCATTATGAATTGCCTAAAATTGACCGTAATGGGTCAACTAAAAATGTTAATTTTCATACATTTTAAGGGAAATAAAATAAATAAATAATTTTATTTTATTTTAAACGATTCTTTAACACAATGAATTAATCCTCCCCTCTTAATTCCTGCTTAGGGAAAATTCACAGGGATACCCACCAAACCCTATGAATTTTATTACAATCAATATAGATTTGGAGGATAACCCCTTGTAACATAATGATTGAGTGATCGATCGACAAATCTCAGATTCAATGAAACACACCAACTAAAATGACGTGACAATCATTCTTCAACCAAATTGAGGTAGGGGTTTATTATTTTCATTTTCCAAGTATTTTTCTATTAAACGAAATACGCGGATCAACCCAAAAATATGTTGAATCGAAAATCATGTGTTCTCCCAGGAGGTTAATTATTTTTGTTTCCATTGGGGATTTTGATTCATGGAATAATTTTTGTGTGAAGATATGATGATTTTTTGATTCATTCTATTAAACCTTGTAACGGGAGCGGATAGACGCCATGAAGAACGATGGCATTGGTTCATTATTATTTTTCTATGGATATTATTCCCTCGTATCCATGAGTTCTTCACATTCTTCATGGGGTGGTGAATAATAGATCAATGTGAATCCATTTCGAAATTCCACAATCCCAAACTGGGGATTAGACATCGCAATATCCTATTAGAGGTGTGACTTCAATGGAGGACGATGAGTCTGGTTGGATAGAGGAGGGTCGTTCTTTGAGTATTCTTCATGTGGGTGTTTCAGGACTCATCCTTGGGGCTGACCGAAGGCCCAAATTCAATAAAAAAGACCTTGCAGCATCAGGTTGACCAATAATATGGATTTTCATGATAATCGGACGAACGAATCAAAAACCAGAGGAACACACAAGGTGCGACGGAGGAGAGTCATGTTTCTGGAAAATATAGATCAACATGGTGTGTATCCTGAAGAACACACCATGTGTGACTGGAATAGTGGTATCTAGGGTTTCTACGCTTCACATGGTGAAAACACGGTGAACTCCCAGAAGGACACGACATGTGGGCCCAACCCATAGGTGGATGATGTTTCAGGTGACACGAGGTTTTGACGCGATGTGCATCCATTATCACATGACATGCAGGACCATACATGGGACTTATTGTGTATTTCAAAGGATACACGAACACGGGGTGAAGTACACAACATGTACTCCACCCCATTTCCAGACGAGCCCAGTTACGCGAGTCACCACGTGTACTAGTTACATGGGTATGCTTTAGGGGTTTAGGATGTGTATGGGCACCTGGACAACATACACAGACCATTCCGCAGATACATTAAAATTGTGTGTGATTCTTCCTACATTCCATGTATATACATATTTGGATGACAAGTTCTCCAGACTTGGGTTGTTGTACAGGGGTTGTTCCTAGGGTCAATGGAAACAATGTGTGACCAAGTCTACACACCATGTACACCATTATTCATGGCTTCTGCCTCAGGTACACCATTCAATAGACATGTTTCCTTTGGTATAGAAACCCTTTTATTATTAACATGATGTTCATGTATCATTTCAATCCATATGAGTATGATCCATTTCTTATGAAATTCCAAGATAGAGTTAGGTATCTCTATTAGAGGCCTAGAGTGAGATCCCTTATCCATTATTATCCCTTGGTAGAGTTAGGTATCGATGTGACCAATCCAACAGGCCGCTGATACTCTACATAGCAGGTGAATCTGGATGATCCACGGTATTCAACAATGCCCTGGTAGGGATCATCATCCATATATCATGATCTTTGTCACTTTGGAGTGTGTTGTCCCAGAATGCGTGGAATTTTTCTCTTTTCATATCTATCATTACATCTATCTATCTTATGGATTTTCATGAATAATAGTACATTTTGGATGGATGTCATCCGCGCTATCAAATTCATGGAGTGAGATATTCTAGATGAGTGATTTTTGGAATCATCAAACTTTATCCCTATCGTGGGAATACTGTCATTGTGACATTACTCTGGACTATGGGATTGGGTTTTGAGTATATCTTGAGGTGTTCCTCTAGTTATATGTTAAGTAGACATATACTGTGTAGATATGACTATACCATTACCTTGTGTATTGAATTGTGGGTTTTAGGGTCATCTACTAAGTATTTGTAATACTCACCCTTGCACGGGCTTTTCCCGAACGTGTCGTGTCTAGTGCACACATGCACCACGTTGACAGATTCCAAGGTGGACCAGGACCGGCCCATACTTTTCGAGTTCCTTGCACGCCGAGGTGTTCCAAAATCTATGAGAAGTAGTCCCAATACCGAATTTCTTCCTTACAAGTTTGACCTTGTAGTTTACATACTTTTTTTTGGCGGGCTTATATTCTGGTCCAGTTTACTGTCTGCACTTTACTTCCCATTGTACTCTATTGGTTGTGTTTATTTGTACGCATGCATTTTTTCCTTACTGGTTTTTACATTTCATTGTTTTTGGGCTTAGAGATTTGTGTGTGTACCAGTACCTATTAAATGCCTTCCATGTTAGTAATATTCTTACTCAGTGATAGTCACTAGCCCCTGACATATTGGAGACAGGCTTGGGGAGTCGCGGCATGGGCCCCACTATGATGGGTAGTGACAAGTATCATGATGAAATTTTCATATACATGATAAAACTAAAGAATATATATGATCTGTTAGTTTTCATGCCTCTCGGATAAGGTGAGGTTAAGTTGGTATAAGAAAAGAAAAATAATTGAATTGAAAATAAAATTTATTGGAAGATGATTTTTACCTATATATCTTGTTTATACAAGATCCATCTTAAGGCCTTTGTATTGGGCTTTTGGTGAGACCATTCTGTCTTGGATGTGTGGAAGAGCCTTGGAAAGATTATTGGTAGAATTTTGGAAATTCACAATGCTTGATAGGTTTGGGAGGATAAGAGGGTGAGGTTTGGTATTTATGTGGAGGAGAGGATGGTTTTCCATTATTTTAATCATTATTTTATTATTTTTCTCAAGACAAGAAATAGTATTGTTTTTTTGTGAAAAAACATTAAGGAGAGAGTTTTAGTTCAGATTAGGGATAAATACATCATCCATGATGCTAGAAATAATGTATTTATCATGTATTGTATATATATGGTACATTCTTGTATTTCACTATTCCTAAAAAATTCAAGTATTTCCAAAAAATCCCAAAAAAATAACCCCAACAATTTACAGATGTGTAGAATTCGAAAATACCATAAATTTTATTAAAATAATTTTCCAAATATGTGAAATTTAATTTTTAAATAAAAGTACAATGTATTAGAAAAACAATTTTAAAACTATAACAAATTTTATAACACGTTGAAAATTTAATTGGGGTCTCATAAAATAATATTATAACATTAAGATAAAAAATAATAAGTTTCATGATTATGTTTTACAAAAATAATTTTTCTTTTAATTAATAATTTAATCATAAAATTATTATTAAATATTTATGACTTAAAAAAATACAAACAAATATACTATGATCATATTATCGCTTATATGATTCATAAGTTTTATTTATAAATTCATGGGTTAGGTTACTATTCACATGGATGATTTACTATTCATAATGTTCATATTACTATTCATAAGGATATCATTAGTATTTAGAAGGGAAGGTTACTATTGACCAAAAATTAAGTTGGTTCTATCAGACTCCAAATAACATAATGATGACATTCGTGTATTTATGTTTTATTAATTAAAATCAAAACAACAGAAAAATTAAGTTTACATGGTTGGTTTTAATGTTCACATAGTATTTAGTACATCATTTAAGTACATACTACTTCCCATTAAAAAATCAGGATGTTACACTAATAAAACATCAAACTAAAATGATCCTTGACATATTAAAATTACATGAATAATAACATCATTAATTGAAATAAAATAAAACAATCAATTTAAATAATAACATATTATTATTATTATTCATTGATAAATATTAAAAAATGATGAATTTATAAGAGTTATTAAACAATTGTTTTTTATTTTACCATATGATATTTAATTTATCACGGGATATGGTAAATGATATAATTTTAATTTTTTTTAATATATAATATTTCCAAATTCAATTACTTTGAAATTTATATATAATAAAATTAGAGAAACATGACGTTAATAATATTTTTTTTAATAAAAGTACATTTTAATGTATTGTATTATCATTAAAATATAAATTTATAAAATTTAGAAATTTTATTTAAAATAATAGTCTTATTTTTTGGATTAAACATATAAATATTATGTTAAGCTGAATTTTTTATATTTTTTCTAAAATAATTGATATTTGGATGAGAAGTGAAAAAATATTCTTTTATGTTAATATTATCATAGATATGAAGTTAATGTATTTGATGCATCTCTTATATTAAAATTTATTAATTAAAATGAATAATTTGATATTAATATTTTAAATGTATAAAACCCATGTTTAAAATTTTGGAAACATAACTAATGATTTACTCAAAAGATATTCTTATTTACTTTTATAAAAAACTACTTTTCATTAATTTTTTAAATATATGAGAAAAATGGATTTCATATTTTATATCAAAATGTTTATATTATGTAATAATATAAAAATAGTATTTTGGAATAAACTTTTTATTATTTAAAATATTTGTAATGACCATGATAATAGTGACAAATATATTTTCAAATAATTATATTTTTATTGTTTTTTAATTTTTATATAACAAATAATATTTGTCTATATTATATAGTTAAATTTATTTGATTCTCAACCACATATAAAAATAAATTTTCACTCATTCAATTGATAAGCAATACTAAATAAGATTAGTATCACTTATTAGTAAAAACTAAATTTTTCTATAAAATAATTTTCCATAAATTAAATGTTTAATTATAAAATTAATTTTATATTAATAATTAATTTAACAAAAATGTATATGATAGAAAATAATATTTATAAAAAAAATTTATTAGAATAGTTTCCTTATTTTCTTTATATTATATATACTACAAGGGAAATACAACATTGCAAGGTGAAACCGAATAAAAAATGTAAATATAATGTGTTAAAATGATTGAAACAAGTTTAAAACGTTTTGAAAATGGTTGGTTGAGGATTTTTCAAACTTATTTCACCCCCAAATCCATTATTTATTACATTTAAACCCATTATTCGTTGAATAGTTTCATTCCGTTATTGAATAGTAATGGGAGATCACAAAAGTGCCCTTTTCATCAGTTATAAAAGAGAATCAATTCAACCTCTAAAGGATACACATCCAGTTGAATTATTTCTTGAAACCCAGTATAATGTTCTTCTACATAATGTATACTACATGAATCAATAGTCTTGGAAACCGCATTTAATTGTATTCTATTTATTTCCTTGATGACAATCACGAAAATGATTAAAATCCCGTAGCCAATGTTACCAAATCCTTATCTTTTTATTCTAAATGTTTATCCTCAAATACAAAAATAATCATAGTATTAGAGTTATTTTTGTATCCATATTATCATGGAATTTTATTATATTAATTAAGTAGCCCTTTTTATATCCTTCCCATCAATATTGAAATTTTTTTTGTGGATCATGTGTCTGTTCAGACTACCACCTCATTGAAACAACATGCTTTATTTTCCATCATCACATAAAATAGATTACATTAAATTATTATGGTAAAAAATAACATTTAAAATAATTTTAATAGTATTTTATGATAATATTTGATACTAAATAACTGATATTAATAATAGGCGGTCATAGTAAACTTAACCACGAAAATTAAACATATGATTCTACCTTTCCTTTTCAGAGTTTATTTTAGAAAAAAATATATAAATATATAAATTTTATGCTATTATAAATAATAAATTATATATTTACCTAAAATTATATATATTATGGTATTATACTAAAAATCAATATCTATAGATAATATACATAAATAGTTATGTAGAAATTGACAGAACCACCTCAAAAAAACAAACATCGGAAAAAACATAAAAAATTATAATATGATTATAAATAGTCCATATTAAATGAAATATATTTAAATAAGGTTCCTAAAAAGATATATAATTAACATAATTTTATTATTCAAAAATTTAGGTTATTACGTAGTTAAAATAATGACTAAGGTAATGGTTCCTCCTAACTCTATTTTATTCTGTTGAGGTAAAAATATTTTTACTTAAATCTACTATACAAATATTGACTTTTTCTACATAATTAACAAGATATATTATTTTACATCGTTTTTTAGATATATATAATTTTTCCTTATGACTACATTACCAATATAATTCTTAACCTTAATATTATGATACCTAAATGATGTTTCTTGTCCATAATTATTATATATTGAGACATGATTATTGTTATACACCAATTATTTTATATGTTGTATATACATCATTTTTTTGATATGTCATGAATTATATTTTGTTAATATTATTTTAATTCTACATTAATTATCTTTCTGATTTAATGGATTTTTATTTAAATATTACAAAATATATATGTTTTTTTCTCCCAATATAATTTTAAAATAAATCTCTCCTTAATTTGATAATGTATAAAGGAAATTTTTATAGTCATTTATTCTAATATTACAATAATTTTTCTCCCCTCTAGTTATCAATTTTGGAATATTTCCCCTTTAACCTTTTCAAATTAGAAGGTTTTTGATCATTTAAAATGATGTTGATTTCTATGAAAGCATTTCAAAAATATTCATAAAATCTCCTCATCCTCATATTTTTGTCTTCCACTCCACATTTTGGGATATCACTATATTTTTTTCAAAAATTTAAAATTGAATTTTCTAATACCTTTACTTTCATCGAAAATGACTTAAAATGTAATCATTTTAATTTTTAATGTAATTATTTTTAAGCTAAATTGTTCCATTTTATTGTTTACATGTTGAAATATAATTTCAGGACTTTTGGAATTTGATATGAAACTCTAATTTAATTTTTTTAAGGTTTATAAAAGAAATTATTTGTCTCATAGTTTTATAAAATATGTATTTTTAACTGATTTTGAAAGATCAATTATATATTTTTATTTCCAAGATAATTTTTTCTCAAACATTTATTTATTCTATTTATTCTAAGTAACTCTCAATTCACATATCCTATATATTATCAAGTATATTCTTAAAATATTATCATCCATATTTATCAGTGTGCATCTTATGTAATTTTATTTTCTATAAATGAAATGATCTTTAAATACATTTTATATTCCTAACTATCCACTATGAATATGATATAATTTCTTTCATTTCTTTTTTATTGTGAATACCTTATTTTAAATTGAATTCATTAATGTGTCTTCTCCTAAATAACATACATTGGGTTATTAAGGAAATTATTAACATAACCTTAAAATAGTCATCTATAAGATTTATTACCCATAAATTTTTTTATAAAGATTGAATAGTATTTGTAAAATATGTTCCTATATATCAATAGAAACACATTTATTTTCAAACACTTAATCATTTTTTTTATTAATAATAAATTTATCAATTATTTAATTATGTAATTCAACATGAAAAGAATATTATTCCCATTTTAATTCCATGAGTTTTCTTGATATGTTGAATGATTTTTTTGGGCCATATATAATCATTGATTACTTATGGTTTGGGTCCTATAGAACTCTCAAATTTTTTGGTAAAATGTATATCTCTTGATCTTGAAATGATATATAGGAGGATTTATCTAATTAAAAATGGTACACATGGGGGATTTATCCCATCAAAAGGGTATATAAGATAATATATACCAAGATAAGTGGTATTTAGTGGGATTTTACCTGAGATACGTAGTACACGTGAGGATTAATCCCAAGACAAAGGGTATATGCGAGGGTTTATCAAAAGGAAAAGGATATACATATGGATTTATCCTAATTAAAATGATACATAAGAGTATTTATCCCAAATATAGAGGGTATTTGGGAAAATTTATTCCAGGAAAAAAGGTACATGGGAGGTTTCCCCAGGACCAAGATAGTAAATTAGGGGATTGTCCCATGTCCAAGGGTACATAAGTGGATTTTTCCAAGCCCAAGATGTTTGAACTTTGATTTTACAAATCGTAATATGTTATTAATGTATTCATGGTTATACTTATGATTTTATTTTTATGATAATATTTATTCGATGGATTATAAATCATGCAGTATAATCAGTTATTTTGGGGTAAGATAATCCTTTTTATTTTGATTATACACATATGCTCATACTCTACTCACCTATCGTCTTTGATTGATATATATTTTGTTTACCCTTAATAATAATTTGATCTCACAAATTTTATATTTTTCTTTTTTCCAAGGATATTAATATATCAATAGTGTGAAATATCTTGAAGAGTATTATTTCTGTGAAAAAATTTATATATGATGAAGACTTTTTATGGAAAATTAATTTCTAATATAATGGAAAACATTTAATTCGTTAAAATACATGGTTTTTTGTTATGGGTTTTCCAAGCCCCAATAAAATTAAACCTAAATGATATTGGGAATTCATGTAATAAAGAAATTGCTTTTTTTGTGAAATTGAGATGGTCACACTTTTGGGGAGTCATAGTTGGTGGATTTCATGCACAACCCTTTTTAACCTTCTTATGAATGTGACTGCAAGAATCATTGATAAATCAAGCTCAGGTGATTTAGAAAAATATTTCCAACACTAAAATTAAATGAAAAAACAATAATAGATTACCCAATCCATATTTATACAGTAATATTATGATGAAATATGGGAAACATGTGATCATGATTTGAAAAACTAATTATCCCATCATACTCGTGTGGGATAATACCGTATATGACTTTATAATATATTTATAATGTAATTCTCAGAAAAAAGAATTGTAGTTCTCTATTCAACATAAATAAATTGTGAACGTCTTGAATTATATAATTTTTCCTTGTTGGATGACTATTTTTGTTCTACTAGGGAGTTCTTATGAGACAGACTCAATGTTTAATCTCATGTTTAAATTTAATTTATTATAATTTGGAATTTTTTAAATTTAATAAAATTTTCAATTTAATTCTATTTTATGTTTTACTCCAATAAATTTTTAATAATCTATTTGGTATCATTTAATACACTTGAATAACTCTATTTTTTGACTAACCCCCATTAACCATGCCATTCTTCTGAATGGATTAAAAAATATCACATTTTTTCATATAAGGCTTTTGGAGTCATTAGACTAAGAACCTTTATTTGGGTGATCTTAACTATAATTTATGATATTCCATTTATTAGACTATATTTAATTCAAATTTTATTAAATATTCATAATATTCACTTTTTTGAGTTTATTAATATGTGATTATAGGAAAATATTTACCAATATAGTTCTTAATTATATTTCTTAGTATTTTATTCTCAAATGAAAATGTCTCATATTCAATAATCTATTATCAAGAACCTTTGAAAATGTAAACCAATTTTTTCATCAATAAGGAAATTATTTTCATTAATATATCTTAGATGAATAAAAATTAATGTATCTCTATCCTTGAGAGTGATATTTTCCATCTCAAATTCAATAGCATTCTATAAGCCACAGAACATACTCACCCCTACGAAATTTTGGATAAGGCCTTCAACCAGGAGTATATCTATTTTTTTAGATCCTTCCCACTAACCACATCTTTCCAAAACAAAACTATTTTATTTCCTTCATTGTTACCAAATAAAACATCTTTATTTTTTCCACACATTATATGGACAATTAGATCTCCAATGAAGGTAAAAAAATTGATATATTCACTATAAAAAACCCATAATCTAGACATATCTATATCTTTCAATGAAATATCAAAAAGAATTCCATCTCATTTATTCTTTTAATCACCAATGACCACAGGTTAGAGTCTTCCCAGTATGGAAAAAACTGATTCACATCCAACTTTTTGTTATCCTACAAATTTTATAAATCTTAAAATCTTTTATTTGTTTCTAGAATTTTTGAGAAATTTTTTATCTATTTTTTCACTTATTAATGTATTTGAAGGTACCTAATATTATACCCATACGGAACAATTTATTTTTTTATTCTAATATTCTTAACTACATAACAACACCCCTAAAACATGATTAAAATTTTAAATACCAACGACATGTTCCTAGTGTTGTTTCTATATGAAAATACCATTTTCAATAGAATAGCCATATTCAATGTTTTCCAATTTCCAATATAAATAAAATGATATTTTTTATTTCAACCTTCCAACTTTGATTTTTTGATCAGAGGTTTTTTTAGTTTCATTTATGTAAAATTTCCTACATAGTGTTTATGCATGAATCCTATCATAAATCTTGGTTGTCTAGTTATTATGATTATACTCTTTATATTTTTTTCATTTATTTATTAATAAATGTACTTTAATAATAATAAGACATTATTCATTATACAAATTATGGGATTACTTTGTTTCTAAAATGCTTTAACATGCCAATGAAATTACATTAGTGTATAGTTTTTCTTGGACATCATAATTATTATACAATATGAAGAATTTTCTTTCAAGACATTTAATTAATTTTACTCTATTAATCACATATTTTTAAAGGTCATAAATTATATAGATATTTTATTTAATATTCAAATTAATCATGTATTATTTCTCTATATTTTTTTATTTCCTGAACATGATTTTTTATATTTTCTATTTGAACTAAGGCTTCCTTCCATCCTTTTATTTCATATAAATATTATTTTTATAAATAAATACATTTTCGTTCTTTTTTATGTCTATCCAAACATTGACAACTTTATATTATTATTCAAGTTAAACCTATAAATTATAATTTCATGATACATCAGCATTGTTTTCATCACATTCATTATATTTTGTAATATATATGAAATCTACAAAAGCATCTTCACCATGATAATCAGTGTATTTTTATTCATCAACTTCTGAATCTTCTAAAATATCAAATTCAAAATATAAAAAGTTCCGTGTTTTGAAAAAAATGATTTGATTTCCTATATATATTATCATATAAAAATATTTAATCACAAATTTCTCATTAGCATCATCATAAAACTTATGAAATCACATAGTTGTGAGATTCACTAAATTAACACATTGAAATAACACAATTCTACTTTTCAATATAGTTTTGATTTTACACATTTTGTTTATATGATATAATATATATCACATCATTAACTACATCTTCATCTTAATAAAAAATATTGGATTGTTTCTTTATCTATTTGAAAATAGGTTCCTATATGATCTCCTTTGACATGGTTTAAATGTCATTTATTTCCATTCCATTTGTTATAATAACAATATATTTAGTCTTAAGAATCATACTTTATATTGTTATCTTATATCATAGATATGTTCTCATTGAAATTTGGAGGATGTACCCTCATGTTTGTTATTACAATTTTTACATATTAAATATTTTTTTAATGTACAAACATATCTTCCAAAATATAATTTAGGAGATCCAAAATTTAATAAAATCTATTAATTGAGATCATTATTATAACATCATACATATTCAATAGAACAATAATCATTTCCTCTAATACTTTGAAATCACCTTCATATATATATAAAAGTAATTATAATATAAAATTAAAATATTATTGAGAAATTCACATTTTGTATATTGGGTTGGCCAGAGCACCAACTATAAAATTTATTCCCATTTATTTTGTGTTATTTTCATTATGGTCACATTATAGTAAGCCATCACAAAACATTCCAACTGATATTACAAGAATGGAGGTTTGTAAACTTTCAAAACTAAATAATTTATGTATTATTACATCACATTCTACTATAAATAAATATTTTTATTTTTAGAAATTGGTATGAAATTATTATAACTGAATACTATTAATTCTATGTTTTTAGAGAGATATTATGTCATGGAAAATTATAAATTTGTTGCCAATGTTTGGCATATTATTGAGTTTAATACCTTGATATGGGCGTGAATTAGGGAAATTCAAATTTAAAACATTAACACATTCTTTTGACTTTTTTCTCTTGATGTAGGGACCACTTATGTATCTACCTTTATTATAAATTAAAATAAATGAAATCATTAAAGAGTATAAAAATATTTACTCAGTTCCCCCAAATTGGTATTATCTTAGGATAATTAAATTTAAATTAACCTATAAACCTATAACACTAAAAAAAACTAATTTTGGTTGTTTTTACCAAATAGTGGGGTAACACTAATCCTATGACTATGTATATACATTATATAAGAAATTAATCATTCCCTTTAATCATAGATACGACTGATTTTTTCTTATAGTAATGTATAATTCTTTACAATTTTTATTAATAATATTTCAAATTAAATAGATTGTTAATTTTTCAAAGGATGATGAATTTTTATCAGGACACTGCTCCATGAATTTCGTTCTTCCTTCAAAATTTCACCTTTTTGTCATACTGTAACATATCCCCTCCTTATCTTTTATCATCCTTGTACTATAAAATTTACACTATCTACTTTTCATTATGTTATCTATATATAAAACTACTATGTGTAACCACTGAGGAAATAAAAGCCACTTTTATTTTTCTAATGGATATTATCAGTCCACTTCCCCTCTCTCTTTAAAGATCTATCCTTATATGGAAAACTTATACTAAGTAATTAAATCACATTTTTTCACCAAAATCAACATAAAGTATTATACCAAAACACCCTATTCGAATTTCTTTCTTCTTATGAACTGTGTGGTGGGGATGTGGGATAATATACTACAACATGGAAAAAATAATCAAAATATCCACAACCACATAATCACTTTTCCAATGATGAAGAATATAGATCAATTATATTACATAAGATTTATCTACATCTATATGGTGTTGATTTATTTTTAAAATATATATAATTTTAATAAATTAAACTTTTACATAGGTCTCCAACGATCATAAAATGATCTCCTTTATTATTCGAACTCTAAAAACTAGTCTGGGAAATAACATTTATTGGTTGTGTGATCTCCAATATAAAAAGATAATATCAACTCATCCACTCTAGAAAAAAAATTTATTCCATGATGTAATGATATTTTTATATGTGAATAACATATCTTCCACACCCTTGTGTCATAGGCTATTCTCCATGGCAGGGAAATCCTAGACGCACCATTGAAATCAAATTTTAGCTAATAACCTTGTAATTTGTGTTCAATTTCACAACTTCATGGTTTCATTGATCAAATATTATGAAATATTGGTGAATTTATAAGAGACGATATAGGGTAAAATATAATGTGATGTGATGTGGGAACCTAAAATCTTGTAGAGATAATGATACCTCTAAAATAATTATATGGCACAACTTCAAGGATTTTTGCACGGTTCTTTGAGTCTAAATAAATTTTTTCCTTCATTAATAAAGCTTATGGATTTATAATACCATTAACACCTATCTAAGAATCACCAATACTGGATAATATTTTTCTAAAACAATTTTAAGATTTAATTTTCAATGAATACTTTCACTGAAAAACACCAAATGAATTTTTTCCCAAAACATGGAATACAAATACTAAAATAGAGAGATTCAAATTTTAACATATACCATGAAAAGAAAATATAAAATCATATAATAGTAACCATGAATTGTTGGTATAGAGAATAGTAATGTGGTTGAAGAAAAAACATTGAAACTGATAACATATTTCAGAGATATATTCCTTTAACATCATAATATTTTGATAAATTATAATCACATCATGCCCACGTATAACCTAACAGAAATTTTTAACTACATAATTCATATAAACCCTTGTAACACCTAATCACAATTATACATAATAGTGTTTTAGGATTGTGAGTTGTGTGACCATAGGCACACTTCCTTGTATTCTAGAGGATGTGAACTAGAATTAAGGGACTAATACATAAAATGGTAAGAATATTCCCTTAAATAAGCATCATAAAATATAGTAAAAATGACCCTAAAATTATTCAGACAATAATAGTATTCATAATCAAATAATCACACTTCTATATCAATTCAAATTCATCATAAACACATTTTTATAAAATCATGCACTGGCCACCAAAATTTATGAATCCATGTGCAAAAAATAAAATAAAAATTAAATGAAAAATAGGCCCTCAAACTATAATATGGACTCAAAACCCTATAATATAATACCTATCAATCATTCCCTTCCTCAACCATTAAATGTTTTGGGCATAAACCTTAAACCCTGAAAATTTTCCATATATGAACCAGGGTGACCACACAAGGTGTGTGAAAAATATTTTAGTATGGCCTCTCAAATTCCCACTATAATACACCGTTATATATGATAATGTACACAGAAAAAATTATATCAAACAATTTCCTCAGTATTTATGTTCTAACTAGGCTACCAAGAATCAATATGAAACAGGTCACCATGATCCAACCAATCCACTATAACACCTAAACATACCTTCTTTAACGGAATGTTGAATTCTATTCCCCACCTCAACTCATGTCTTCATACCCATAACTAATCCCATAAGCATATATTATTGGAAGGTAATCTTCCAAATACTCTTCTTATTCCTACATAATCTGTATAGCAGTAATGAACACAAATTTTATCAATGAAATTTTCCATCATAATTTTTTTATAGGATGAAATTCATACATCACTAATAAAATCTCATAAAAACATTATTCTCAAAAAATAAGATTAAAATAAGTGTTATTGACTGAAATTAAAGAACCTATACTAATGGAATAGTAAACATACCATGGGAATAATAATATAATCATTAAGACTTGTAATCTGGCAAATATATTAGTAACCAACCAATGAAAGTGTAAAAAATATTATATCTTATAAATTAATATATGGAATATTTATATCATGGTATAGGAAAATAATATTTTTAAAAATGATAAATTAACGGTTGGTATTTTAGTAAAACGTAAATTTTTAATTAAAATTTTATAATTAATATAATAATTTAAATGAAAAATCATTTCAATAAAATAGATAAAATAACTAATATTTTTTCTTTTTTTTGGAATTTAAATTTTTGATGCCTTTATTAATATTTAAAAGTTTCACAAAATAAAATATAATATTAAAATCTATCTATTTGAAATAAATGATGATTTAAATTAATAATTAAAATTCTCAAAATTAAAAAATTATTTTCAAATCATGGAGTCTATTTTTGAAATTTAAACTTTGAAAAATGTTTATTGTTATTTCATAATTTTTATAATGATGTTTAATTTCTTTTTTGAATACTGAAAGATAATAATTTATAGTAATTAGATTTTGAAGACAAATGCACAGATATTTGAGTCATGTATTATGTATGTATGATGTAAGAACCCATTTTTTCATTGTCACCTATAAAATATAACATACATAGTCACAATAATACACACTAATAATTATATTGATCCAAAATAAAAAATGGATAAAAATAATCAAAAGAATGCAACCCCTCCCCCTATAAATTCCACTCCTTCTCCTCACACCTCCAAATCCATGAATCTTGTATAAATTGTTACATATTCCTCTTACAAGCCTCTTCACGTAATTTTAGTCTTCATAGTCTCACTATGAGACCACATCCATGTTGATTAAGGATGTTCTAAACTAGATTATATTCAATAGGTAAAACCTTACATCTTTCTCTTTATTTTTTTTCATTCTTATCCTTCCTAAATGTCTCCTATCTGATGTGACATCATAACTCAAGTATCATACATATAATGATGTTTTATTATTATAATTTCATATCCATAATCAAATCAATTCTTATGTACATTTTTTCTCTAAAAATGAAAACATCATCCATGGGGCGTCTATTCACCATATTCATGGAATATGAAATTTTTACATTACCAACATCAAGACTGGACGTAATTTTTTTTAATATTTAAATAATTATATTATATTTATTATAACTTAATTAATATTTTGAAACTACTTTCTAAAAAAAATAAAATAATAAAAGATATTACTTCATGATTATCTTAAAACCCCTCATAAATAAATTATCATTTTTCAATAATATTTTAACTAATAAATCATCTTCATCTCAAAAAATATAATTTTATATGGGAGCATTTAAATTTCATTATATGAATTCATACCATAGGAATTATATTCTCTAGAATTATTCCAATTTCAAAAGAACTTCCATAATTACACACAATAAAATCAAACATGAAATCATGAAACAAATGCTCTGAAAATAACAAAATAAAACATTATAACTCATCAAATTTGTCCAAAATGAACATATTAAAATTATAATAAATAATATATATATATAATATATTATGAATTAATTTATTGGTCTAATTTCATTATTCGTGACATTATGTTCATATATAGAACAATTTCATTGATAAGGTAAGAGATTCACTCTAGACCACCATTTTATCCATTTGGTCATGCATCATATATCTTTACCCTGATGTAATTCTTAATTATACTTATTTACTCATATTAAATTAATTATGTATAATAAAAACACATTATCTCTATCAATTTTTCAGTGTATGATGGTTAACTACATGTTTAATAATGTTCCCTATATATTCCTCCTGATAAGCATGCCCGATTGAAAGGAACTTCTCAATTTATTACCCTTTTTCAAGTACACATAATAATTTGATTTTTTCCACCAATATTTTTCTATAAATCACTCTTTTTTTAATATAAAACTATCTTATTTAAGGTCTAGTTGTCTTCAAACATGTATTCATTTTCTTCTTTAAATATTCTTTTATATTTTATCGTAAATGAACTGAAGTGGATCCCTTTTTAAATTTCCTCAACACGCTTTTATGTGATTCAATTTGTTTGGACATAATTTATCCTGATATATGACTATTATCCTTATGAATTTTTATAAAGGATTGAAATCAATTCTTTCATGGATACCTTTATTAAATGCCTATTTTTTATGCCTTATGACCTGATTATGATATGAATTTATTTTCGTGGGTAACCCTTATGTTTATTCCGTATTTTTAATTCGTTACGTGTCACACATATGCACGAACATGTTATGATGGGTTAACTCATATAGTTCTCCAATGTATTGGGTAATGTCTACTCTCACAAGACATCATGTTTAGATAGCGAGTAAACATAATTCCTTTATGGGACATTGTCCTCCCTGTGATATAGTCTTGGAAGTTATACATAACTCATATTTATTTCATTGTATATATTTATTCAAAATTTTAAATTATTAATTATTACATTATTCCATATTATATATTTTATTATTCTTTATTTTTATTCAAGTTCCATGCCTTAATATTTCAACATGTTATGCCTTTTAACCCATTTTTTATTCTTTATTATTTTGTTTACTCCCATACTAGGATTTTTATCTCATAACAGTTATATATTCCATATGTTATCCTATCATGATATAAGTTCTCAAATAAAAATAGGATCTCATTAGGGAGTTTAAATAAAATATATCTTTATTTTGGTATTATGATTTTTAATTATTCACCAAGTCTTTTAATGACTCTACAATTTATGATCCTTGGTATTAATTTGACTATTTATTATGTTGAAAATCATGTAATAATATGTGTAAAAGGCTAGGGTCAATATATTTGTTATCAAAGGATGTTCATGTTATTTTTGGATACTTGTAATATAAAATATGAGTAAAAACCACATGTATAGTTCTATCACAATTTATATTGATATTGATAATTAAGGAATCACCACATAGGATATAATTTACAAGTTTAATCTTGAATGTTCAATGTTTCTTTTTTTTTATTCTTATTAGATGAGTATTAAATCTCTCTAATTGTATTTTTCTTTTTCTTGGTAAATGGAGACAAATAGGGTAACATTTTCCAAATCAATGTGACATGAAATGAGTGTATTTCCCTATGAAAATGTATAATATGATGGAAATGGGATCATAAAACATCATAATAGTAGTTGATCAGTAGGAAAAAGTTATGAATAATTACATGTATAATTTTTAACTCCTTAATTCTCATAAGAATTATCATGTTGAAGTGAATTAATTTATATGAAAAGGTCCCCCTATATTTATTGGACATGTTGATCCCCCCAATATATTGGAATGGATTAAATCCACTATAAAGATATTATCTGTCCTCCTGTTCTCAAGAAACAATGAATATTGTACTAAAGGTAATTAATTTTTATCGGGATGTTTTTTAGTGGTGTAGATTAATCAAGAACACTATGTCAAAAGAGGAAACTAATTCCATGGAATGAGAAGAATTCAAGAAAATATTTTTTAGAAATATTTTCCATAAACATTTTATATCTAGATTAATATGGAGTTCCTCATACTGATGAAAAAATAATAGGACCAATATCCAGAAAAATATGTAAACCTTTAAAATATTTACGTGAGACGCCTCTATATTTGTCATGAACTCTAAAAGAATGGTGGATCACTTCATTAGTAGAATCAGATTGAGTCTATGAAAATTATTGGTGATTTGAGGTATTGAAATCTGGGCAGAGATCAGTCAGTGATCTCTTAAGTTTCAAATGGATATTGGATACTCTCAATGGTCTCATGGGACAAGATATAAAAATAATAAAATGGATTCAAATATGGGAGGAAAACCCAACATTCCACAAGTCATGAGTGTGGGTTGAAGCATCCTGTAAACTATAAAAGGGGAACCATGAGAAGCTTTAAATGAATAAGAGAGGGTCGCCAAGCTAATTACTTTCTAAAGAGATTTAAATATGCCCACTAATGTGGAATTATAAAGGGATGTTCATACACTTATAGTGTTGTGAAATGTTTAAAATATCAGTAGTATGGGCCTTATACAAGAAATTTCTGTAATCCAATGGTTTCTAGAGTAAATAAACTAAAACATCCAAGGTAGGTAGGAATTGAATATATAATCACTTATATATAGGTGGAACCTGATAATGATGTGGGGACTAGTATGCTGCATGTTCATTATAGACTAGAAAACTAACTATTTTATTTTGGTTTAACTCATTCTTTTATAAATTACAAGTTTAGTATAACTATTCAAACACGACCTCAAAATTTCATAGTGGAATTATTAGTGAGAGAATAAAATATACAAATTATTTCATCCAATGTATACAACTACTCATAGGTTAATTTTTTTAAATAATCCTATAATAAAATCTTATCATACATTCTTTGGTAGAGTATGATGATATTTTAGGCATGTAGTGGAAATATTTATACAAATCCATCACCGATTTCTGATACAGGGATATCACTCTTCACATTCTAAGGAATCATCTAATTTTATTAATGTGTAAGGAGGAGGATGATCTACTTGAGAATATTTATCTTTTTGTGGATATTATTTCATTATTAGAAATTATATCTAGCACGAACAATTGAGACAACGTATAACATCATGCTTGAAGACATGACCATTGTGAAAAAATACATTGATGTGTTCCTTGAAGAATTTTATGGTCTTCTCTTTAACGTAGAGGTTGATTTCTTGATTAAACATGTATAAAGACTACTACTCATATCAATGAAAAATAATATAATGTCCTTCATTGTGATTGAAGAACATAAATAGTAGTTATAAGAAAATATGTGCAAGGGTTTTGTTTTCCCATGTGATTCACTATGGAGTGCACTAGTTATCATCATCAAAAAATAAGGATGCATCAATTTTCCTCAGCATTGATCCGCACGAGCTCAAAAAATCAAGATAAGGAATATGTATCCCCTGTCATAGATAAATGATTTATTTGATAATCTATGTGGGGCCAATTATTTAATTATGTTGGAACATTAGACAGGTTATCACTAGTTAAATGTGAAGAAGGTAGATATTCCCATGAATACCTTTCAATAAATGTATGAGAATTATGAGTTTATATTGTTTCCCTTCAAACTAAATAATGATATATAAAATTTCATAGACATAATGAAAATTATCTTCAGATATTTCCCTGAAAACATTTTTATAATCTTAATTGTTGATATTATGATATTATACATGATAAAGGATGAACACAATGAGTATTTGAATACAATTATATTGGCATTGTAAAGGGAGAAACTATATGAATGGTAAATTAAATGTGTGTTCTGGATGGAGATAGTATACTTGTTAGGGAATGTTATCACAAAAAAAAGATAAATATGAACCCTTATAAAATAAAGGCGATCGATCAATGGCTAAAACCAACATATGTAATAATAATATGAAATTTTCTTGTCTTGTATTAGTAATACTAATGTTTTGTGTTAAATTTAATAGGATTTGACTCCCACAAACTAGGATAACACAGAATGGAGTTGAGTTTGTATGGATGGAAAAATTTGATTAATTATTAATGTGTTCATGAAGAGTCTAAACAATGCACATGTTCTCACACTAATAAAAAGTAGAGAAGTTTTTGTGAAATATAGTGAAAATTTTAAAAAAGTATTGGGTTGTCTACACCTATGGAATGAAGAAGTTATATCCCTCACATCCTGGAAGTTGAAGATTCATGAGAAGAACTTCCCAATACATGATCTAGAGCTAGAATTTGGGATTTTTCACTGAAAAACTGTCAAACTGCATCAATGTTAAGAAGTATTATATATATACTAATCACAAGAGAAGAATTCATATAAATAGACAAATAGATCGTAACATGAATCAAGGAAGATGGTTAGAGCTAATTAAGGACTATGATTTATCTATTAACTATAATCCTGGGCATCCTAACAAGGTATCTAATTCTATCAATAGAAAATATCTTATTACAATATCCATAATTTGGATTGATAAAGACCATGTATTCATGGAAATGAATAGAAATTGATCTAGAAATAATAATAATAGGGCATAAATCCTAGATTTCCTAAATTATTTCCTAACCATTAATCCAATATATGATCAAGGAGGCAAAATGGGATGATCAGGCACAACAAAATATGGTGAAAGTGTTATGAAAGAGATGCTAAATGATTTTCACATAGATGATGATTGTTTTATCGGGTTTGGAACCAGAATTTTTGTTCCTTCATCTCCAAAAATAAATAAGTATATACTGGGTAATGGAATGATCTCAACTTTTGACATCTGTCTGGGAAGCACTAAGATGTACCCTAATCATAGAGAACAATTCTAGTGGGACATTATGAAAAATTTAGATTTTGTAATATATATCAAGGTGTTTGGTATGTCAGAATTTTAAATAAGAGAGAGATAAATCAAAATGGATTATTTTCTTAAACCCACAAAGAAATTGGAGAATGTTATTATGTAATTTTTCACCACTCTCAAGAAAAAATCTGATGGAAAAATGTGATATGGATTGTGCTAGATCCACTCACCCTGACTTCCCACTTCAATTATATTCATGAATATTTATCTCTCGAAGAACATTCCATGTTACATGTGATTAAAGTAGTGAGGCTGCATGGGGTACCACTTTTGATTGAAACTAATCATGATCCGTGGTTTAAAATTAAATTATGGAGAAGCATTCAACATACATTAAGTACTGAATTAAATTTCATCATGTCTTATCACCCCCAATGTGATGGATAAAAAATAAAGGACTATCTAGATATATGATGATATGAGAAGATTATTCTCAATTGAATTTAAAATAGGATGTGATCACCACCTATAATTAGTTGAGTTCTCATACAACAACTATTTCCATTTGAGTATTCATGTGGCACCATATGAATCTCTTAATGGAAAACTATGTAGAACAATAACCTGTTGAGATAATGTTAGAGAATGAATGTTTTTTTGACTGGATATTGTATAAGAGATGACAGAAAAGGTAAAATCCATCCAAACATATATTGAATCTACTCGGAGTAAGTAATAGAGATATTCTAACAACTGTCGAAGGGATTTTTTGTTCGATGTTAGATGTAAAGTCCTCCTTTGAATACCTCCATGGAGGAGAGTCATGGGGATTAGAGAGAATGGGATTATTTTAGAATGGTACACTGTACCCTTTGATGTCCTTGATCACATAAGATCAATGGGCTATCAGTGTGAAATTTCACCAAATATGGATCATGTTGGTGACGTGTTACATTTATATCTCTAAAGGATGTACATACCCTACTCCTCAAATGTATATTATATGATGGAGGTACTATGCGAGAATGACCTCTCATATGACTAGTAGCAAGTGAATATCGTGGATCAAATAGATTGTTCCCTACACAATAAGACAACAAATATATTCAAATTGTTTTGCAGGAATCATATGTATATAGAGGAGAAAATGAAACCAGATGAATTAATGAAATAATGTTTCCCTCATAAGTTTTAAACACTGAATATCCAATGAAAATTGGAGGGAGAAATTTCATAAGGGGGTAAATATATAACAACCCTTAATATTACTAAGGAAATTTTATTCAATAATTAAGTTATCTAGAATAAAACATACATATAAAATATAGAACAATTAAAATAAATTATTACAATAAATCAAGAATGAAATAAGTTTTATTCCTAAAACTTAAAGAACCTATAACGATGGAAAAGTAACCTTGCCATTGAAATGGTAATATCACCATTAAGAATAGTAATCCAACTAATAATATAGTACACTCACCTATGAAAGTAAAAATTAAATTTACGTATCATACAAATGAAAATATGATATATTTATTTCATGGTATTAATAAATAAATGTTTATAAAATTATAAATAATGTATTAAAATTATTGTAAAACATAAATTTTTAATTTAAATAATATAATTAATATAATGATTTAAAAGGAAAATAATTTTTATTAAATATATTTCTAAATCAATATTTTGATATTTTTTCATTATGAGATAAATTTATGAGACCAAAATTAATTTTTTATTGTGTCATAAAATTAGTTATATTATTAAAATCGATATTTTTAAAATAAAAGATGATTTAAATTAAATATGAAATTAATCATATTTAGAAAATTATATTCATAAAATGTGGTCCAATTTTTAAATCTAAAAATCAGAAAATTTAAATGGTGACTTTTTTGTATATTCCTAAAATAGTTGAATTTTTGTGGATAATGAAATACTGTAATTTATTGTATTTAACATTTTATGTCAAAGAAATTAATTTTTGAGTCATGGATGATGTAGGGATGAGGTAATGACAAATTATTTTGAACTCACATGCACCATTTAATGTACATAGTAACAATAATTAACAATAATGATAGTCCTGATCCAATATTATGAATACATGAATAAAGTAATCAAACACACCCCCTCCCCCTATAAATACTTCCCTTCACCACCCCTTATCCTCACACCTCAAAAGCCTATAATCATGGGAAAATTGTTACAAATAAATATCCCAATCCTCTTCGCACATTTAGTATTTTTTGAGTCACATTAAGATCATCATCAAGTGCTTAAAGGGGCTCTCAAGTATATGATATTAAATAGGTAAACGCCTCCATATTTCACTTGTTTTTATTTTCTTACCCTCCCCTCACCTACCCAATCTATAGTGACATATTAACTCCATTATAATACATATACTAGAATTTATTTTAATTTAGTATTGGTCATCAAATATCTTCTCCTCTCCTTCTGTTATAAAAATGAAAATTTTCATTTGTTGGTTTTCGATTAACTACCATCGTGGATGATGACTTTTTTACTTTTCATTACCACCGGCAAGTCTGGTCATAAATCCAATTTCATGGATAAAATAGATTATAATATGTATATTAAAACTTATTTAATGTTTTTAACGAATATTAAAATGGAATATTAAAAAAATTATAATAATTTCTAATAGTTGCAAAGAACCTCCAAAATAAACTAATCAATTTTCATTAATGTTTTATCTAATGAGTCATAAACATGTAAAAAAATAGAAATATATATGGACCATTTAGATTTTTTTTATATGGAATAATACTATATATTTTCACAAATTTAGAATTATTCAAATTTTACATGAACTTCTATAATTATACTCAAGAAAAGCACCCATTAAACCATGAAAGGAAAGCTACTAAAATAGTAAAGTTAAACATTATTGATCACCTAAATTCAAATAATTAAAAAATTATAATAAATCCAATATATGAATAATATGTTCTGAATTTATTATTAAATGGATCTAATTTTATTATCCAATACATTACGTTTAAGTTTAGGACTCTTTCATATATAACGTAAGGGATTGTATCTAAATTTCTTTTTTATCATTAGGTTGCAATTTCTCTATATTTACCCTAGTGTAATTGTACATTATTCTTATGTACTAGGAATACATTATGTTTTTTTATCCAAATATGTATTCCTATCTAAAAACTGCTTTCTTTTATGGGGAAATACATGTTTTATTAGGATCACTATTCAATTCCTCCATATAAGTAGGCACAATTAAACTGAACATAACAATTTCCTACCCATTCTCAAGTAAACTCCATAATTTGTATTTGGAAACCAATATAAATCAAAATATAACCTTTTCTATCATGAAATAGCAATATTAATTCATTTTTTATTTTATTTAAACAATTATATCCATTTTTTTAGACTATCTTATATTTTCTCTTAGCCACACCCAAGTGGATCATTTATAATGTTTCTTAAACAATATTTGTACATGTTTTCATTTTATATTGACATAATTTGTCATGATGTATTGATATATTCCCTTATTAATGTTCATGAATGATTTTAATCCATTATTTCTTGTAAAAAATTATGATAAGCACATTTCTTATACAATATGACATGATTATGATACCCATTTCACTCCATGGGAAACCCTTAGATTTATTACTTATGTTTGAATCTTCATGTGGCACACATATGCATGAATATATTACTATAGGTTCAACCATATAGTTCTCTAATGAATTGGGTAATTTATAGTCTCCGGATATGTCTTGTTGGGATATGGGTAAGCCTAATTCCTTTATGGAACGCTTCCCACCATTTGATGTAGTCTTTCATGTTATCCCCCAATCATATTTATGTCATGTTATATGTTGATTTAGAATTTATAGGTATCCATAGTTACATGATCCCATTTTATATATGTAATTGTTATATATTTATACTCAAGATTCATTCCTTTATATTTCATCATGTTTTTTATTCTATCCAATGTCATTTTCATTAATCCTGTGACTATTTTATTATTGTCCTTTTAAGAAACTTTATATGTTAAATTATTTCGTATGTATTTTTTTGGATAGTTACCAACTCAAAGGATGTGCAGATATCATTATAGTATTTATATAAAATATGTCTTTATTTTCATTTAATTCTTCTCAACTATGTACCTAGTCTTCCTAGTACATTATAAATCATGATCCATGGTTTTTATTTGATAATTAAATATTCTTAAAATCACATAATAATATTGCTAAAATGCTATGGTCACCATACTATCCATCATCCAAGAACACAAAACAAAACTATAAATAATGGTGGACAATAATACATCAAAATCTGGACCCACTACATCATCATTAGATGTAGGGTCCAATATCTATGCCTCACATCATTCTTGGATCAAGACCTCTTACTCAGGACATTAAATTATTACAACCCAATCATATTTGGGGAATGATCCTCAATCGTAACCTAAAAAATCCCAATAAAATTAACTAATTCATAAAAAAGGACACAATACCATCCAAAGTAGTTCATTATGATCCTTATTACTCAAGGTGGGGGATGAATTAATATCTATATCACCATTGTACATAATTCTCCTACCACAAGTACACCCACAAAAAATATCAACCTTGTCCATAGACCATCACAATGCTCCCTAGCACACATTTGGGAACAAGTCACAAAATACTTAGACCCTCGTGTTAAATAATGAATCATATCAGTTTTTAGGGAACCCACAGAATCCCCCATACCCATAATGATTCCATATCACTGATACCATCTTGTAAATTTCAACTATTAATGACACTGGTTCCTAAAGACCCCTCTGACTAAAACCTCAAAACCCAATATAACATCATCAAATCCTTTCTCCCATATGTTAATACTGCCTCAATAACTTCCAAATATCCCCTTCTTGAGGCTCATTGGACTCATAATACCATGTTCCAAGTTATGACAACCCTGCTTTTTATTACAACTTAAACATGCTTTATTACATAAAACATCACTTGATACAACAAAGAAGATCGAGAGGTTTAGTGTCTTTGGGGCTTAGGATCATTACATAAAAACTTTAAACTTGAAATACAACATCCTTATTGAAAACTTCCTTTACATGACCACTACATTCCTTTGTACTTAGCATTGCATGGGATAACCTGAGGACATGCATAAGAAAAGGGTGAGCTATAAAGCCCAGTAAGGGAGTACATAATGAATAACATGAGGAGCACAATACATGTTAGGAAATAGGCATATCAATAGAGCATAAGAGAGACATGAACATAAAGGCATGATAAATCATGATAATCATAACATGGAAATGTGGCAACAACACTTAACATTGAATTAGCATGAGCCAAGGCTCATTGCACATGGAGCATGAGTAAACCCTCATTGCACTTGAAGCACGAGTAAACCCTCGTTGCACTTGAATTAGCATGAGTCAACACTCATTGCACATGACGTATCATGATACTATACTTTAACCAATGCATTGGAGCGCTATAAAGGGCGCACCCTTCTTAAACATTTCATTTCATACATAAGTGTGCCACATTGATCATAAAACATGGATTCATAAAACATAATCATTTCTTCCACGATAAAGAAATGTGGAATTCATACATTAAAATTTACAATCAAAATGTAAATGTGCATAAAGGTGAATACCCTTGATGGAGAAATGGGCATGGTATTCACCACACCAAGACATTGGCTTAGAAAATCGGTGCGATTTCGGCAGCATAAATGCGTGACATAAGAATTCATAAAAAAAGTTGATGAGAGAGAAAGGGGTTCCTCATCATATTTACATGTAACAGACAGTAAGGAGGTCATATATATACATGTCCCAAAAATTGAAATGGAATTTAGATTCATGATACAAAAGTATTGCTTGAATGTAAAAGAAGAGAGAGAAGTTCCTTTCGGAATTTCGGCATAGTAACGGGTGTATATGGGAGGCATTTAATGAGAGAGAAAGGGTTCTCCCATCATTCAAACAATAAGAGGGCAGTATGGGGGAGGTGAGAAACCATACCCCAACATTCATAATTGAAATAAAAAGGGCAATACAACTTAAAGAAAATTGACAAAAATGAGAAAGGAAGAAAAAACCCTTACTTGGAAGTGTGCTTCCAAAGGCTAGAGAGAGGCTTGTGAGAGGCTTCTTGGGAGCTTGGGGCACCTTGAGAGGATTCTAGAGAGAGTAGGGCAGAGGTTGGACGAACTTCAAGGGCTTTGAGTGAGGAGGAAGTGGGAGCTTGGGTGGGTTTATATAGGAAAGGTGAGAGAATTCTTTATTATTTAGGTTTGGGACCCCTTATATTAAAATAATCAAAACCACAAACCATCCCATGGTATTTGCCCATGGTTTCTGGAAAAGGAAAGAGGAAAAAAATATTTTACAAGGCCATGGTCCGAACTTATTAAAAAACTAGGGTTGCTTATGTGGAGGTGAGTCACACTCCAATGGAAATTAATTTAAAAAGGCAAAGTGTTGAATAAGGCTTGAGGGCTCCATTAATGCTTTGAAAAGTGAGTCAAACAAACCCAAAACCTCATTATTTTAATGATAAAACACATATTCGCCGAACATAAGGATTATGGTATTTTATTACATCACCATTGGGTCATTATGATGTCATAAAACACATTATATATTTAAATGGTATTTAATTTTTACCCAAAAATTTGACTGTCTCAGAAAATTATGAAAAATTCACCGTTGGATAATTTTGACGTCCTGATTCCAAAAATAATATTTATTTTATCTAAATAATTTTCTAAATATGTGAATTTTCACTTTTAAAATAAAAACCGACATTTATAAAAAAATTCACGGGTTTTGACAGAAATGGCTTTCAAACCTTAATAAAATTTTTAATTGCATTCATAAAATTATAAGATCATTTATATTTAATAAAAATTAAATTAATATTAATAATAATATTTTATTAAAATATTATTTAATTCGAAAATCCTTTAATTTAATAAAATATAATTCTTAATTAAATAATAACTAAAAACACCATTTGTACTTTAAAAACTAATTACAATGTATCAAAAATGACTAGAAATTATATTCATTATTATATACAAAAATAATGTACATGAACATGGTGCTACTTATTTGTTACATAACCCCTTAAAATAGCTGCATAAGACCTAAGGGTAAGGTGTGCGATGGTGACAGACTCTTGGGGTTGCTCGGATAACATCGTTCGAGTGGTAATCTCTATCAACTTCCATTTTTCCCGTAGACGATCACGTTCGAGCTTGACTTGATGAAGCTCAGCTTGGGCTTGGTCAAGGGCAAAGCCCAAAGACGCCACCTCTTTTCCGAGCTCCGACAAATGGGCTTCGTAAGGGGCAATTCTACTGGATGAGGCCATCGCTTCCTTTGTCTGAGTAGAAAATTGGTTCGTTAAAGCCTTATATTTAAACTACCCAGATGATCACTGTTCAACGGCTATAAAAGTAACGGTCACAAATCATAAAGTAAAACTAAATAAAAAGATGATATCTTATAAAAACATTTTTCATAAAGAAACATTTAACTGGATCAAGAGGGATTTTCCATTAATGAAATTTTGGGTCGTTACAACATTCCCCCCTTAAGAAATTTCTCCCTCGAAATTTTCCTTTTCCCACACTAAAACAAATGTGGGTAACTTTGCTTCATCATATCCTCCGACTCCCAAGTTGCTTCTTCAAACTTGTGGTTTCTCCACAACACCTTGACGAGGGGCATTGTCTTGTTTCGTAGAACTTTTTCTCTACGATCCAAGATCTTCACTGGTTGCTCCTCATAAGAAAGATCGTCTTCTAATTGTACCACCTCAGAAGAGAGTACATGTGAAGGGTCTGGTATGTACTTCCTTAAGAGGGATACATGGAAGACATCATGCACCTTGGCCATAGTAGGTGGAAGTTCTAGTCGATAGGCCACAGCCCCAACACGATCAAGAATCTCGAAGGGGCCGATGTACCTTGGACTTAACTTCCCTTTCTTTCCAAACCTCATGACCTTCTTCCACGGAGATATGCGTAAAAACACCATGTCTCCGACTTTAAACTCAAGGCCTCGTCGACGATTATCTCCATAACTCTTCTGTAGACTTTGGGCTGCCTTGATATGCTGCTGAATGGTTTTCACCTTCTCCACCATTTCTTCGACCATTTCTGGTCCAAGCAGCTTACGTTCACCGACCTCATCCCAACATGCCGGTGTTCTACACCTTTTCCCATACAGGGCTTCATATGGTGCCATTTGGATGCTCGAGTGGAAACTATTATTATAAGAGAACTCAACTAGAGGAAGATGTTGATCCCATCCTCCTTTAAAGTCCATTGAGCACGCTCTCAACATATCCTCAAGTGTTTGGATAGTCCGCTCGGATTGGCCATCAGTTTGAGGATGATAGGCCGTACTGAAGTTTAGTTCAGTATTCAGAGCATGTTGAAGACTCTTCCAAAACTTAGAGGTAAATCTTGGATCTCGGTCAGACACAATAGATTGTGGTACTCCATGCAACCGTACCACTTCCCTGATATATATCTGTGCCAGTTGATCCAAAGAGAAATTCTCTCGAATAGCAATGAAGTGTGCAGTCTTTGTAAGACGATCCACAATAACCCAGATTGCATTGTTGCTTTTGGATGTCCTTGGAAGTCTAGTGACGAAGTCCATGGTGATGTTCTCCCATTTCCATTCTGGTATGGGCAATGGTTGCATCATCCCCTTAGACTTCTGCCTCTCTGCCTTCACTTGCTGACACACCAGGCACTTTGATGTATATTCGGCGATCTCCTTCTTCATATTATCCCACCAAAAGTTTTCTCGGAGATCTCGATACATCTTTGTGCTCCCTGGGTGAATAGAGAAATTTGAACTATGTGCATCATCCAAAAGTTCCTTCTTCAGCTCCGAACTTGATGGGACACATATTCTTTTCCCAAACCGCACAATTCCTTCTTCATTAACGTTAAACTCTGAGGATTTTCCCTTTTTGATAGCTTCCACTTTTTCTTGGATTCTCGCATCATCCTTTTGAGCATCCTTTAACCTTTCCAAAAGAGATGGTTGAGCAATCATTTGTGAAAGGATTGGTGATATTCCCTTCTTTATGATTCACGCGTCCATATTCATCAAGTCTAAGAAGATTGGATCCTTCTCAATTCTCATCATTGATAGAATTGCTGGATCCTTTCTACTTAGGGCATCTGCCGCCTTGTTCGCCTTCCCAGGGTGATATTGTATTGAACAGTCATAATCCTTTATGAGCTCTATCCATCTTCTATGGCGCATATTAAGCTCTTTCTGTGTGAATATATATTTAAGACTCTTCTGGTCAGTATATATCTCACATTTCTCTCCATAGAGATAATGCCGCCAGATTTTCAAGGAAAAGATTATCGCTTCCAACTCCAGATCATGCGTTGGATAGTTTCGCTCATGGATTTTCAACTGTCTTGAGGCATAGGATATCACTTTATCATTCTGCATCAGCACACATCCTAAGCCCTTCTTCGAAGCATCACTGAATACCACAAAAAGCTCCCCACTTGTGGGTAAAGTGAGCACAGGTGCAGTGATAAGCCTCCTTTCCAACTCCTTGAAGCTTTCTTCGCATTCATCACTCCAAGCAAACTTTACTCCCTTTCGAGTTATCTTGGTAAGAGGGTTGGACAATCGTGAGAAGTTTCTCACAAATCGTCGATAATATCCAGCTAACCCCAAGAAGCTACGGATATCAGTTACTGATGTTGGCCTCGGCCATCCCTCAATTGCATCTGTTTTGGAGGGGTCCACAGATATCCCATTGCTTGTGATGACATGGCCCAAGAATGAGACCTCCTTCAACCAGAACTCACACTTGCTCTACTTGGCATAGAGCTTCTCCTTGCGCAAAGTCTCCAGTACAGTTCTTAAATGCTCCTCATGGTCCTCCTTGGTTTTGGAGTATATTAGAATATCATCTATAAAGACTACCACAAATTTATCTAGGTAATCTCTAAAGACTCTATTCATCAAGTCCATGAATATTGCTGGAGCATTGGTGAGTCCAAAAGGCATTACTATGAATTCATAGTGCCCGTACCTTGTACGAAAAGCAGTCTTGGGGATATCTTCCTTCTTCACCCTTACTTGATAATATCCCGACCGCAAGTCGACCTTGGAGAAGTATTGTGCTCCACGCAGCTAATCAAACAAGTCATCGATTCTTGGGAGAGGATACTTGTTCTTTATCGTGATTTTGTTAAGTTCACGATAATCGATGCAAAGCCGCATTGACCCATCCTTCTTCTTGACGAAGAGGACTGGTGCACCCCATGGTGATGCACTTGGGCGTATAAACCCTTTATCCAGATTCTCCTGTAGTTGTTTCTTCAGTTCTTCAAGCTCAACCACAGCCATTCTATATGGAGTCTTGGATATTGGTAGCGCCCCAGGTATAAGTTCAATTGAGAACTCAACATCTCTTCTTGGAGGATGACCAGGAAGTTCCTCGGGAAATACTTCAGCGAATTCCATCACAATAGGCATTTCTTCAAGGGTGGTTTCTTCCTTGGACTCAATCATCTGAGCCAGATATGCGTGCTCATAAGGCAGTAATATCCATGCTTGAGATGATGGAGCTAAATGAGATTCATCTTCCTCCTGACACTTGTAAAGAATCGGGGGTCGATTCTCCATATGGAGTGTGATTTCCCTCTCCCGACAATTTATGTTGGCTCTATATAAGGAAATCCAATCCATGCCAAGAATTGCATCAAATTCCACCAAAGGGAGTATGACGAGGTTCGCCGGGAAATTCCATCCACAGATTATAACAGGGGAGGACTTATACTCATGGGATGAAATGATTGCCCCATTTTCCGTACTCACCGACATCTTTACTTCCATGATTTGTGTTGGTGCATGGATTATTCTACTAAACTTTTGAGATATAAAAGAATGCGTAGAAACTGAATCAAAAAGTACATTCGCTATTCTTGAATGAATAACTAGCGTACCTGTCACCACTTCGTTGTCGGGGTTCACTTCAGCAGAAGTGATGGCAAAAGCTCTTCCTTGCTGTCTTGGAGGTTGTTGATTGCCTCCGATAACCCTTGGATTAGGGCACTGATTCGCAAAATGACCCGGTTCTTTGCATTTGAAGCATTGAACAACGCGTTGAGGTTCGAACGGAGTGTTCCTCCCCTCCGTCGCAGCCGCGGGTCCTTCTTGCTGACAGTTAACAGCTAGGTGCCCTTCTCTTCCACACTTGAAGCAATTTCTTGTCCCCCTAGGGCAATTTCCAGGGTGCTTCTTTCCACACTTTTGGCAAGTGGGGTGCTGGAATTTCTTAGCGCCGTTGGATTTATCCATCAGACCACTAGCATTGAAGTCCACCTTCCGCTTCTTGTCCCCATGATACCCCTGTGATTCTACTATCTCCATTTCAACCTTGAGGGCACATCGGACAATTTCCTCATAGCTGTCGAAGTCACGGATCGCTAATGCTTTCCGCAAGCTAGGCTTCAGCCCACCAAAGAAGCGGTCAACCTTGAATTCGGGGGTAACGACAAAGCCGGAAGCGTATCGTGCAAGCCTTATGAAGTTTTCCTCGTACGCTCCCACAGATTCCTCATCTTTCTGCTTGAGGGAAAGGAAGTCCCTTTCCATCTTAAGACGGAGGGTGCGTGGGAAATATTTATCGAAAAACATCTTCCGGAATACCTTCCATTCCAAAGCCTCGATCTCCTCCTCAGGCTTCGTATTTTTGATCAACGTCCACCATTGATCAGCTTCACCCTCAATACGATAAGCCGCCAAGAGAACCTTCTCTTTTTCAGAGCATTGGAGGATAGAGAATATCTTTTCAATGGAGTTGATCCATTGTTCAGCAATCGTGGGATCGGATGATCCACTAAAAGTAGGAGGCCTTTGTCTCATGAAGCTTTCAATAGAGACTTGTTCTTTCTTAGGGGGGGTTGAAAGTTCCTCTTGACCAGTGTTTCTATTCAAAATTTGAGTTAGCTGAGAGAGAAGCGTGACAAAGTTCGCGATTCCCGCTCCCATTGGATTGGGCATCTCATAAGTACAATCATCACACTGATCTTCACAACGGTTGTTAGCCCGAGTTCTCCTATTACCGGCCATTGGCTGGAATAAAAGGAAAGTTAGGGGTAACACATAAAGGGTAATCCAAAGACAAAAGTTGATGACTTATAAATAAACTTTAATCTCTTTAACTCATGAGTCTATAGGATTCAATCCAGGCTTTTCATGATCTTCCTTCTAACATATATTCTTAGGGTCATTTTTCCCTTAATAAGGGTTCATACTAAGATTGTGAATTTATCAAAACATATCCCCCGGGAGTGTCGTAACCAAGAGTGCAGCAAGGCCCGCTGTCGTGCACCAGTTCCCGTTCGAGTCTAGCTCAAAGCGGTGTTTTCGGGTTTTACCCCTAGGATACATCTGTGCCAGAGCCGCCTCTACCTGCTCGTATCCAGACAGGGATGTATTTGTTTGATAAAACACTTACTTATTATTTACCAAAACTTAGGGATGTTTTTATTATGCTTAGTCTTCTATCTAAGGCTTTACTAGGGTTTCCTAATCCCAAAAATAACTAAACCTATCCTCTGATACCAACTATGACAACCCTGCTTTTTATTACAACTTAAACATGCTTTATTACATAAAACTTCACGTGATACAACAAAGAAGATCGAGAGGTTTAGTGTCTTTGGGGCTTAGGATCATTACATAAAAACTTTAAACTTGAAATATAACATCCTGATTGAAAACTTCCTTTACATGACCACTACATTCCTTCGTACTTTGCATTGCATGGGATAACCTGAGGACATGCATAAGAAAAGGGTGAGCTATAAAGCCCCGTAAGGGAGTACATAATGAATAACATGAGGAGAACAATACATGTTAGGAAATAGGCATATCAATAGAGCATAAGAGAGACATGAACATAAAGGCATGATAAAGCATGATAATCATAACATGGAAATGTGGCAACAACACTTAACATTGAATTAGCATGAGCCAAGGCTCATTGCACATGGAGCATGAGTAAACCCTCATTGCACTTGAAGCACGAGTAAACCCTCGTTGCACTTGAATTAGCATGATTCAACACTCATTGCACATGACGTATCATGATACTATACTTTACCCAATGCATTGGAGCGCTATAAAGGGCGCACCCTTCTTAAACATTTCATTTCATGCATAAGTGTGCCACATGGATCATAAAACATGGATTCATAAGACATAATCATTTCTTCCACGATAAAGAAATGTGGAATTCATACATGAATCTTTACAATCAAAATGTAAATGTGCATAAAGGTGAATACCCTTGATGGAGAAATGGGCATGATATTCACTACACAAAGACATTGGCTTAGAAAATCGGTGCGATTTCGGCAACATAAAGGCGTGACATAAGAATTCATAAAAAAAGTTGATGAGAGAGAAAGGGGTTCCTAATAATATTTATATGTAAAGGACAGTAAGGAGGTCATATATATACATGTCCCAACAATTGAAATGGAATTTAGATTCATGATACAAAAGTATTGCTTGAATGTAAAAGAAGAGAGAGAAGTTCCTTTCGGAATTTCAGCATAGTAACGGGTGTATATGGGAGGCATTTAATGAGAGAGAAAGGGTTCTCCCATCATTCAAACAATAAGAGGGCAGTATGGGGGAGGTGCGAAACCATACCCCAACATTCATAATTGAAATAAAAAGGGCAATACAACTTAAAGAAAATTGACAAAAATGAGAAAGGAAGAAAAAACCCTTACTTGGAAGTGTGCTTCCAAAGGCTAGAGAGAGGCTTGTGAGAGGCTTCTTGGGAGCTTGGGGCACCTTGAGAGGATTCTAGAGAGAGTAGGGAAGAGGTTGGACGAACTTCAAGGGCTTTGAGTGAGGAGGAAGTGGGAGCTTGGGTGGGTTTATATAGGAAAGGTGAGAGAATTCTTTATTATTTAGGTTTGGGACCCCTTATATTAAAATAATCAAAACCACAAACCATCCCATGGTATTTGCCCATGGTTTCTGGAAAAGGAAAGAGTAAAACAATATTTTACAAGGCCAAGGTCCGAACTTATTAAAAAATTAGGGTTTCTTATGTGGAGGTGAGTCACACTCCCATGGAAATTAATTTAAAAAGGCAAAGTGTTGAATAAGTCTTGAGGGATCCATTAATGCTTTGAAAAGTGAGTCAAACAAACCCAAAACCTCATTATTTTAATGATAAAACACATATTGGCCGAACATAAGGATTATGGTATTTTATTACATCACCATTGGGTCATTATGATGTCATAAAACACATTATATATTTAAATGGTATTTAATTTTTACCCAAAAATTTGACTGTCTCAGAAAATTATGAAAAATTCACCGTTGGATAATTTCGACGTCCTGATTCCAAAAATAATATTTATCTTATCTAAATAATTTTCTAAATATGTGAATTTTCACTTTTAAAATAAAAACCGAAATTTATAAAAAAATTCACGGGTTTTGACAGAAATGGCTTTCAAACCTTAATAAAATTTTTAATTGCATTCATAAAATTATAAGATCATTTATATTTAATAAAAAGTAAATTAATATTAATAATAATATTTTATTAAAATATTATTTAATTCGAAAATCCTTTAATTTAATAAAATATAATTCTTAATTAAATAATAACTAAAAACACCATTTGTACTTTAAAAACTAATTACAATGTATCAAAAATGACTAGAAATTATATTCATTATTATATACAAAAATAATGTACATGAACATGGTGATACTTATTTGTTACATAACCCCTTAAAATATCCACATAAGACCTAAGGGTAAGGTGTGCGATGGTGACAGACTCTTGGGGTTGCTCGGATAACATCGCTCGAGTGGTAATCTCTATCAACTTCCATTTTTCCCGTAGACGATCACGTTCGAGCTTGACTTGATGAAGCTCAGCTTGGGCTTGGTCAAGGGCAAAGCCCAAAGACGCCACCTCTTTTCCGATCTCCGACAAATGGGCTTCGTAAGGGGAAATTCTACTGGATGAGGCCATCGCTTCCTTTGTCTGAGTAGAAAATTGGTTCGTTAAAGCCTTATATTTAAACTACCCAGATGATCACTGTTCAACGTCTATAAAAGTAACGGTCACAAATCTTAAAGTAAAACTAAAAAAAAGATGATATCTTATAAAAACATTTTTCATAAAGAAACATTTAACTGGATCAAGAGGGATTTTCCATTAATGAAATTTTGGGTCGTTACACAAGTAACTCCACTAACCTACACATCTTTCCCAGCCAACATCTCAGAAAGGTAATCCCTTAACTCGCTACCTAGAGGAAGTTCTATTTATTATACCATGACCCATTAAAAAATATATTTCCATATAATAGTTCTTTTTCAAGCCCCGATCCACCCCATGATATCATGGAACACTCGACTTGAGGAATAAGATAACATTACACATCAACAGTTAGCCCAAAATATCCAATGGCTACTTACCATCCCTATGAACCAAACCAAGCATATAATGCATTACTATTTGTAACCTGATGCTTGAAAAATATAGAAATTAGTTCAAAATAATTCCACCACAGATTCTTTATTGATTAAATATCAACAAAAATTAAAGATAATTAAACTAGAGAATTTGATTCCTAATTTCATCCAATATATTATATATAGGTTGATCTCGGTCCTAATACTTCTGCCTATAACATTCCAACACGCACTAAGAAAATATATTATATAGAATATGGTATAAGAGATTTTTTTATAGGACATACCTACCTCTAAAATTGATTTTCCCAAAAAACTATTCTCTTCATGCCCATCACCAATCACATACACTCTTTAACCAAGAATTTATCACCAATTGGTATCCACTCCCTATAAATACAGTGGAAATAAATAATTATAACAAATTATTATTATTTTTAAAATTTAATCAAATGAGTCATAATGGATATAAAACTCACCGTATATCAATACGTCCCTAAAACTCTGATTAGTAGAACCTTGATGGTATATGTTGTAACCTCGACAAGATTTCAAGAAAAAATATCTTACCACCAACTCATTGTCAGTATCTAATTTAGTCCAATTTAATCAAGAATCATGAAAACATTATTATTGTATTTCAATAAAAAAAATAGTGAATGTTAGGGTTAAATATACCTTGTAAGACATCCTATAGACACTACATTCAAAAACACAATAATCCTTAAAATATTCCACCATACTCTTGTGGAATTGGAACTATACCCATGAAAAAAATCATTGAAATTCAATTGATAGTAAACAAAAACCAGAACTGATAGATCATATAGGGTAAAACTAGGAAATGTTTTTATTTAATTGTACAATAAAAAAACCAATGGTATGTGGTATCCCTGTGATGAAGAAGGGAAATAGAGCTAGCTGAATGGATTCTCCTCGATGCCTCATCCACTATAAAATTTAATGTGAAAAGGCCCCATGATACTAAGATTTTACATATCAAATATAATCATTTAAGAATTTATTGATATATAATATGATGGTTGCAGTATGATTTATACCATACAATAAAATATTAATCAAGAAACAAGGTATTTGGGCATGTAGAACACCTATGAAAGGGAAGACTTGTTTCCACCCAACATTGTAGTGTGGTTCCTTACACCTATATGTGATGAATCCCCTTATATTGTTTGTCCTTACATGTCCTATGCATTCTAATCTAAAATTCTATAACATAAGTATTTTCATATATCCTTTGGTACATTCTCTATAACCCACTCGATTACCCAAATTTCATATTTGGACTCTCCCCTCATCTAAAAAGATCTCCATGAGATTATCCAATCCTTTGATTTTAGAAATTCATCTCAATTGATGGAATGGTCCATGCTCTAAATTAAAAAATAAGTCCTCCCTTGAATGGTAATGAATATGAATTTCTTTGTCTGTTTGAAACTAAATACCATAATTCCTCTTATCCATTAGACATAATATTGGTCCATCCACCATCAAATCCATCCTACCTCAATTTCAAATTTAGTAATGGCTAGTTGTGATTGGATCCAAAACATTGAATACACATATAAATAACAACTATAAAACCCAATAAAAAAATTTTCAATAAAAACCAAACCAATAACTTGCTATCAATCCCAATATTAGGATAGCGCTCACACACCCTCCCTTCTCCTGAGACATTGATGTTCAATAGACCAAAAAAAAAAGTTCTTTGGTGATCCTCGCAAAAGACAATTCCCATAGAACCAATTATAATCCATGGTTTCATAATAAGTTATAATGGTCTACCAAAATTATCTTTAAGTGGTCAAAAAATATTCTCTCCCTTTTTTTCAACTAGCTGGATCACTCTACATTATTAAAAAACATTCTCTAGCCTCTAATGGGTAGAATTTATAATCAATTCTCTTCTATAACTCCATTCATGTTGTTAATGAATTAACACTCAAAGGTATCTCATGATCTTCAAAATACCCACACCAAATTCTAAAATAAAATCTAATTAAAATTCTAGGGTTGGATCACCATGAATTGACTCCCACCAACAGCTTCTCAAAGACCAAATAAACCATCATTAATTCTCTCTCCATGAGCACCAGAACAGCCTTGATCTGAATCAATCATTGAACACACTGAATCCATCCCATTGCTGATAATAATACATTGAATCCAAACAACACAACATCCAAAAATTGAACGTAGTTTTTCCAACAATTTAATGACATATCATTAGATATAACACAAAACTAGTATATCAGTTTCCGCTCAATAATCTCACAAACTAGTGTCGTTTTGTCCATGACTTGTACAACATGAGGGTCATGCACCTGAGAAAAATTAAATGGTCACCCTATTGGATCATCATCATCATTAAATTTATGAAAATATATTCCCTACTTCAATCCACATTATATTTTAATTAATAAATGGGACTGACCTGGTCATACCTGAGCTCCAACATGAATATAGAATGCTACTCATTACCAATTCACTCATTTTTCCATATTCTCTATTTAACAGTAATCTTAGGTTTTCTATCATTTACATTGAATAGAATTAGTTTAATTCCCACTATATGGATTCCTTTATAGAACACCTTGTGAATAACTTCAAATAGTTCCAACATCTAGTTAAGATGATTACGTGACACAATAAAAAATTTATTCTCCTAAGATTCCAATAAAACAACCAAAATTTAAATCATTAAACCATCCAAATCTAAATAAATTAACATTGAAAAAATAAGAAAATTAGAACATAAATTACATCCAACTTGGTTTAAAATAATATTTATGTTGAGGCACAATACCCACCATAGAAAATTTACCATGCACACACCTATTATAGATAAAAAATATTCAATGTAAAAGAAATACATGACGTAGTAAGAGATATAAAATATAAATTCCCATCAGATGTGTTTTCCTAAGTGATTAGGAGGGAACATTTCAATCTTATTATATTATCATAAGTATAAGAATTATACTATATTTCCATGTTTAGTTAGTAAAATTCATTAATGAATTAAAATCAATGTAATGGTTTGATTCACTATTCACATTAATCATGCACTATGAATGCAACTTGTTTATTTTTCCTATAAGTCCACTCATCCATTTATAAGAGACTATGTTATTCTATGAGATTACCTAACCCTCCCACGTACATGTAGTTCCTTCACATTGAATGCAACTATTTATTTATAGTATCCATTATTACCATGTACTCTTACATTAATAAACATCAATCATCTTTATTTGATAGGATTTATTTTATATATATTTTTATCATATATTGAACTTTAGAGACTATAAATGGTGACATAAACTCTTGATGGTCAAGTAGTTTTTATTTTAACAGTCTTTTTCTGCACACTAATCTTTTCTAGCTATTTTAAACCAATAATATGATAAACATGTTTCTAGTAGTTAATTTTCAAATAGATTGAAACAAATATTCACCTCTCAAATGTTTTCTACTTGAAGAATGTTGAAGGGAAACACCTAAAAAACTCTAATAATAACCCTTAATATATATTTACTTTAAAATAAATAGTTTTTCATACATCTTCTATTCAACTAATCCTAATGGAGGCATGATGTTGCATCCATCTTTCCCATGATAAAAATTAGGTCGACATTTCCACCAAATTTTGGCTACCTTCTATCTTTTATAGATTTATGATTTTTTCTTCATTCATGTTTCTTATAAAGTGCTAATTCAAGATGATATACTATTTCTAACATGAAAAAACCTATCTTTATCCAGATTAATTTCACACTAATTATAATAGAATAAAATGTCTACTTATGGACATCTGCTGATTTTCTTTAGTAGTTTCATTAATATAACTAATATTTCCCTTCTATTAAATCTACATACTTATATTCTATTATATTTAATATAAAAATTATATTTAAATCATGAAATGAAACGAATTTTTGTTCCTCTAAATATAAAAATGAATTATCTTTTTGAAAAACTATATAAATCTAATGAAAATAATAAATAATTAAATACTTCTAACAAATTATCATGATCAAATAAGAGACCCCAAATTTCTATTGTTTTTAAATTCGAAATGATACAAAAAAATTCCCAACATTTCATAAATAAATTCAATATGTATCCACTCCCACTAAAAATGAAATATCAATCTTCTTACAGATCATAGAATATATTAATCATTTGATAGATTATGAGTGTTGAACCTTCTCTATGTAAATGTATTCTAATTTTTTACTCATGCTTGTGTTATGGATAAATTGAAGTGTCTAGAAAGTGGATTAAAATGAATCTTATATTATGTCATTCAAAACCATCCAATGATATATCATATGTATAAATTTAATGATATCACCAATGTTTTGAATATATTTTATATTTTGATCTTTTCCCCTAATATATTCATGGTTTTCATGATATCAATCAACTCCAAACCTCGGAAAAAAAGTTCATTCACTTTTTATTATTCAGTCCAACGGACAACATATCATCAATAAACAAAATCAATATAACTAATGTCCCGTCATCTCATTTATTTCAATAATAATATTTATTTGAATCATATCTCTTTAACTGTTACTCTAAAATAAATTAATAAAATTTACGATTCCTCTATAATAGTAGTTTCTTATAGCCATACAATATTTTTGTTAATTAACATATATAATTATGGTTCTCAATGACCTTGATACCCACTAGAGACTTCATGTAAATTTCATCCTCTTACTCACCATTAATGAAATATATCTTGTTGTCCATCTATTCTAAGTATAGTTCTTCTGATGTCACTATATTTTTCACAATATATATGTTATATTATTTAAATAGTTGTGAGAATAATTTTGGGAAATTGACACCTTATTTCCTTTAAAAATCATTCACTTCCAATCATTCTTTATAATGAATCATCACATTTTCTAATTCTTCCATATGATAAACAAATTTTTCTAAATATCTTATCCCTTCCAAAGGTGTATAAATCCAACAAGTTTTATTGGACACCAAATAATCCATATATATTTATACAAATTATTCCTACTCTTTCAGGTCACTAAGAAATACCTCTTGTTTTGGGCATTTCATGTTTTATATAAAATTTTATAAGTAGATAATTCATTTTTCATTGTATTCTTTAAACAATTATTCTAACTCCGGTTCATATCCTCAACTGGATAGGTCTCACTAAACAACTCATATTATATAAATCAATAAATAACTGAATATCGTGAATTATTACATTTGGAGCCTATATATTCAGTTATCCCACTAATTCATTAGTCTCTCTAAAACCTTTTATTAAACTTCCACTAACCTAAAACATGGAATAATGATGATTTCATCACATAAATCATTATTTTAATAAATTTGGGATGTTTTAGTAACATTATTATTTCAATATGGACTTCCAAATTTCGTTTTTTATCAACTTATTTCATAGCTATGTTTTAGTCATCCCGTAAGACATTTTCATTGAATAAGAAATTTCTACTCATATTGACCTCTTTTATTTCATCATCCCATAATATATACCCAAAATTTTAATCACTATAACAATGGTAAAATAACATCTTTATTTATATTAAAGGTTTTATTTATTTTTATCATTAACATGTGTGTATTATAAACTATCGATGATTCAAAATATGTAGAACTTATAGTAATTATTTGGTATATAATTACTCTGAATGTTATATCTAAAATATTATTTTTGGACATATGTTTGTATAATATGTTATTGGGTTGAGTTAATCCACCAAAATAATCATAATAATTCCATAGTAAAATATCAAATCTGGGATTTCTTTATCGATGTCACGTTCATTTTTCTATCCACCCCATTGTTTCGTCGAGTTCTAGTCACTATCTTATCAATCCTTTCTCCATTAATTTGAAATATCTTTTATAGGGTGTTTTTTGTGCACGTCCCATCATTTTTTATCTATATGAACATCAAAAGTCATTTATATTTCATTTATCCAATCCTTTAAACTATATGAACACCAGAATTACCTCAGTTTTATATATCAAAATATAAATATATACTTTTATATAGTATCATAAATGAATGTTAGATTGTATATTATTCCACTATATGAAAAAATCAGGGATGGTTCCTGGAAATTAGAGTAAACAATTATAAATTTCATTACTCTGGGATTATGACCATCTAATTTGAGGGATAATCGTCTTTTTTCACCAGAATAAAAATTTCACAATTTAATATCTCTATGAGATCATGATTCATATGTAATATTTGTGATTGGAATTTAATGTTATTCTCATTGTGGTGATCAGTCCTACAAAGGTGAAATTTTGGATCATTAGAAGTTATACTTCCAAAAACAACACTTATATTTGAATTTAGGTCAAGTAATGGGTTACATAGGATACCCCTTAAGAAACAACTGTGTAACCATTGGTACCTTCTATAACCCATATATATTTTTTAATACTCTACTTCATCATGTTACCAGGGGAAATTAAATATTTTCATATTCCATGGACATGCTAAACATTTGATAGTTTTCTGGATAACCCATTATTTTCAAGAATTCTGATTTCAACCTTTTAAAAATCATTGATTTTTTCATTATCATTTAGATGAACCTTCCTAAAAATATGAGATAAATAATTGATTATTCTTATTTGACCCCTATTTAAACAGAATGATTCTTTTGAGTTAATCCCCCAATATTATACTATAGTATTTATTCATAAAAGTAAACATTTCCCCCATTCAAGTAAACTAATAGAATTTCAACTATTTTGAGATGGATTTTTTTTCTATGTTTTCATTAAGAATTTTCCATTTATTATTGGTATTATATTTCTTCCAATAATATAATTACGTAGGACATGGTCCTACCAACATCCTTTAAATCCTTTCATGACACTTATCTTCAAATTATTAGTTTGAAGTGATTCTTTCCATTTTGTATATTTTCCCCTCCCATCAATATTAATAACACTACTAGCATGTACATGAACAATCATTCATCACATCACATATTCATGATGAAACATTGAAAATAATCATTCATCAAATATGATTTTTTGTTAGAGTTACTAACTACGATAACAATATATTTCTAATATTTTTAATGTGATTATAGTAAATAAGAATTCATTTATCATCAAAAAATGTTATCATCATAGATTTGAGCCACTCATGGATGATATTAACGTCATTTACATGAAATTATAATATTTTTCCTTTTTGATGGACTTATTTTTTAAAATATATACAATATGAAAAATTTTCTAAGGGTCACTTATATCTAATAAATATCTACACAAACTATCATAATGTTTGATAAGGTTCACCTCCAGGATATTGATAAATATAATTTCATGCCCTGTAAATTATAACTAATGAAAAATTCTTTATATAATTATTTAAATATAATATATCCCCATTTTACAAGGATTAACAACTTCGAATGGTATATCCAAATATTTATGGATGAGATAATCATCTAACATCACGCTCAAAAATAAAAAATTCATACAATCAAATTTCATTAATTGAATCCTCTCTTTTTCTAATGTCAAAGCTATGCTTTTGATGATGTGATGACTGGGCACTGAATAACTGATTATTGTGATACCACATTTTGGGAAGCAAACAACAAATCCGGAATACAAATTTTTCATGGTCTTTTGAGGAATATAATGGATCTTCATTACATCAAACCATATGAAGTTACCTTGTATTGGCATAGTAAAAAATATATCCTTTGAAATTTCACATTCATTCGACTATGTTATGTATATGTACAAAAGTCAAGGCACCCCACCCAGCACCCAAATCCAACATTGTTGACACCTTATTAGAGAATCAAAATTATTAAAATAAAGGAAAATATAAGAAAAAGCAAAAAAATAATATATAAAAATAACTAAAATTTCAATGTGTTCAAAATCTATTGTTATAAAAACAAAATATGAATAACTACATATTTCTTATATTATTGGAACTATACGAATTATACCGTACTAATATGTTTAGTTTGTAATATCCATTATAATAATTATAGACTTTTTAATATTTTTATACATTCTTATCCATAACAATTATTTTTCTTTCAAATCATTTATTTTTTCATTCTATTAATAGATATATTTATAGGAAACTATATTGATCTCCCAAGTAACATCACCTTCATATATTCATTGGGAGCCTCCACATGGAATATCATTGTTTGTTACTTGTAACCCCATTGACAATAAATAAATTTCTTGGTAAGAACATATAGTATTAATTCTTGGTAATTTATTTTATAGATTGCACTAAAGATCGTAGTCCATTAAGAGTCAATTGGAAGATCTATACATAGTAGGGACCAAATTCCACTAGTAAAACTGTTGTTGCCTTTACAAAAAGACTAGACACCTTATATTGATTAAAATTTAATAAATGTTCTCATTGTGTTGGAAATTATGATATTCTAAAATTAGGCCACAATACCCAACACATCACACATCTCTAAAAATCTATTCCCTGTCACCAATTTGTGTTAACTTAACACAACAACCTAATCCATTAATTACAACACCTATCAACACATAGAGACATCACCAATCTCAGTTAACACCCCTGGATGTAAGGCCTATGAAAATATTACCATTTCACTACCACATACTAAACTTTATCTACAACTACAACAATTATAAATGGTTCCACACACAACCCATTCTCCCATCAAAAAAACCAATGAACATTTCCCATACATATCATGCACCTACCCAAAAAACACAAATACTTATCATGGAAATTTGTTTTGATGCTCATTCTCTTATCAGTGAGACAGATATATTATGAAATATATCATATGATCTTTCCTTATATATCCATCAATACTATATAAACCAAAAAATGTATTCTCCCATAAAACTAGATAACACAACCTACGACACACTCACATATGTTATGACCCATCAAACTGTGGTTCAATCAACTAACTCACAAACCATGATCATCATGTTGGTCAAACTCATATAATTATGTAGTGAATCTCATTCATTATAATGATATCAATATGATCACCTTCCATATAATAATCAATCGAAAACCATGAGTTTCATCTCACACATAGTCCATAATCTCATAATTTCATCATGAAACTACAGTTACATGCATCAAATTCATTCCCCCTCATTCCTTTACTCAATTCTAGAGTCACTCCATGTGAATCACCTCATGAAATAGTAAGGCATTGACATCCCTTTCCTAAACTACATGTTTGTTTATGTAGATATCCACTAAGAAGAAATATTGTAAAATTATATAGATGTCCTTTTTGAAAAACAACATTAATAAATAATATTCTCATGTAATGTATTCTCTAATTTTGATTAATTTTACTATAATTTAACACCTCAGCCTAACCTTCCATAGTTAAATCACTAATTCATTCAGTGCATTCAAAGAACAACTAAGGATCCCTACACTACACTCTTATAATGGACTATGTATCCACCAACAATGAAAATATGGAAATAGGATAAACATAAGATTTCATCAGAAAGGACATAATAATATAGTTGAGTAGAATAAAGCCAACATGTTATATTTTAGAAGGATGTATAAGTTGGTGTGGAAATTTTTGAACAAATAACCTACCACCATTAGAAAAAAAATCCAAACACAATAATATGAATTTCATATGAATCTCTCATAATTAATGTTATTCATGTACATAGGCCTCGTTCCATCATTCCCTGATCCAAAACCTTAAATAATTACCTCTATTGAAAACCTCATACTCAATAATCATATCATCCATAATAGTGAAACCCAAAACATACAATATGATACACCATGTAATGTAGACATCACATTGGAAAAGTTTTCATGACTCACCAATCATAGGTCCATCACAAATTATAACACATATTAAGACAACTACACTTCCGTAACAACAAATTTTATGAAAATGAAAAATTATTTCCTAACATTTTGTAACTCTCAGGCCAAACACCACTCAATAGTCTTTTTGGGACAAGGAGATAAACTTTATTTAGTGTGCCTCTCTATATGGTATAAGTTTAATACTAATGTAGATGCCCAAATCCAAAAAATTGTTAGACTATTACCTCGAATTAAAATCATAATACACGGAAACAATTATTAAAAAATCGATAAAATAATCAGAGTATGAATAATAAAATAAACATAATGTTATATAAAATGAAATGTAGAATACACCTGTAGGGTCATATAAAAAACATATTGACCACTAAATGGTAAAATTCCCCATTTTAAAATTATTTAAATTAATTTTATGAAAATATTTCCCTACTTTTATCCAAGGTACTCAATAATATATCAAAATACGCATCATGATGAATCATTTATATCCACTATAGGTCTTGTGCACCAACCTGACACTATAAATAAAGATTCTATGCATTCCATAATTTCTATTAATAGATTTAAAAATATATATTAATTGGGTATCAATAATTTCCCCAACTATACATCATTATATACATTTATTAATAATGAAAATTAACAAGTCATACAAGAATATTGGAATTCAATTTCTATCCAGGGCACAACGAATCTATATGTATCTGGTTATCATGTTCTAACCAGAACACCATGACATATGATCAAACCTTGTTTAGTTCAATGTCGGTGCCCTATTTTCACCTCTACTCATTCCGTCATACCCTGTAACCTAACCTATAATGAATGACATTGGGTAGGAAATCATCTAAATCCACTTCTTGTAATCTGAGACTCATGGTAGGTATCATCCAAAACCAAAACTTACTACTAATAGTAACTACATACGGTCATACTTATAAATCTCATCCTACTACATCATCACTCCATATGTATTCCATAATCCATGAAAAACATAATTCCATTTATGAACCCTGTTATATAATGTTGTTTACTTTCATGACATAATATTACTAAATTAATGTTCAACTATCACAAACCAATCCTACACTTGGAAAGAACCTACTTCGTGGACATGAGAAACTTATCTCACCAACAACATTCAAACCACTAATATATCACTCAACACTGGGTTATTCCCCAAAAACCATCATTATCTAAATGTACATGACATTTCACATGAACATAGTCACACACCTGACCAAAAAATAAAATTGGTATCATAGTTAATGAAATAACTCATAAGATAATCTCATTTTGTGAGTCGCTTCCGATCTAGACCCTCTTCTTGAAGCATGTCTAATGTCATCAATCAGGGTCCCTACAGTGTCCCCCATACCCAAAAAATGAATTCTATATAAAACAAATCATTCACTTGTCACATATCATTTTAAAACATTCATGGAATACATTTTTTCTAAGAGATCATATCTGGGTCTAACCTCATTAAACCCCTCCTCACTTCTGGTCCAACTACTAGGGCACCATACAATATTATCCTTATGTAATACCCTAGTAAAACCGATGCAAATTCCTATGAAACTACCTAACCCCACACATTGATCCCATTTATACTATTTTAATGTAGATTCATCAAATAAACACCTTGATTTGACTCTAAAGATCATACCATGACTCCTACCATAGGACATGTCCCACTCACATCACCATCCCAGTCCCACTCCACCCTTTATAGAGTTTCAATCCCTTGGTGTGAGATGTATTACCATCTCACTCAAATTGCTCAACCTTAAGAGAATTAGGACTTACCACATTTTTTATTAACCCATCATAGTTAATCTGGCATGATAATCAAATCCTGAAGAGCAACACAAGTTATGAATTCATCACGAGCAACATCTTTACTGCTTTTAAAAGAAGTCATTAGGTAGTCCCAATTCCTCTATGATTTAAATATCACATAAACCAAGAATATTAGGACCAAGTACATCCAATATCTTCTAAATTGTGTTCACTCTATACCTATATCACTAAAAATTCCCATGAAACATAAATGAATGAATGAAATCATCCATATAAATGAATATCATATTATTTTATAGGGATCACCTACCTCAAAAATAGAGTTACAATCCAAACCATGCTCTAAATGCCATTATCTAATGTCATATTTTCCTTAAGCACATTTCACCACATAATATTCTATCGTAGTTCATATTAAACAAAGATCTAGTGATAATAATTTATAACAGATAATTAAATTTAATCCTTATATGAATAATGGTTTAAGTTATTGTGAGACATCATCATGTAACGAAACCCTCATAAAACTATTGGTACAAGGACTCTAACATACCTCAAAAAATATGGAGGTAAATATTTAAACATTGAGACCTGGTTAATCCAAAATTTAATTAAATTTAATAATATCCTATTTCAAAATTAGGGAATCATCTTTTCTCAAACGAAATGGTGAAATACAATGTATGATAATTCTCTCACGACCTAATATATCCACAATACATGAATGAACCATTATCCTCACATGGGTACACCATACTATAGTGGAATCATCTCTGACCCCATTCCAAATCATATAAATATTTTTCTTGCGTGAAACAAAAACTAGAGGAGATGATATGAGAATAGCATCATGAATTACTAACGAATCACACAAAGAAACGTCCCCTAATATAGGGGGATAAAATAGACGAATAAGTGTTATAGGGGCAGTCTAATTACATATCCATGATTCTAAATCACCTATAAAATACAATTGAATTACCCCCAACAAATCCACTTTATAAAAAAAGTCACCATACTATTAATTTTGGTGTTATATGGAGGGCAGTGGCATGTCTCCCACCACATCCTAAAATATTCATATAGAAAATGTGGGGTATAGTGTGATGAACACCTATGTTGAAGAGAAAAAAATTCCTCCTTCCTTTTAGATGTTTCACCAAACACATATATAACATGATTCATCTGCTATAGTCCTTTGATCTATTGCTTTAGGGCTAACAAACAAACTATAACACCAAAAATATTTTGTCAATGCCTCTAGGCCTTTCTCCGCAACTCACGTAATCACCAGAACCATCCACTGGGAATCATTTTTAATTTATATACATATATATATTATTATCCAATGCTCAAATTTCATATATTAGTCCAATTCAATTAATGATCCCTAATGTAGGATAAAAATTCAAACATACATAGAATGGTAACACATCTATTATTATTGTTCGTTACAAAATCATTTATAATAAATATATTTGAAATAGTTAAATGCATATCATAGTTATTTCAGAAGATATATATATCATTAACCAATGAACTAGTGGGACAATAATTCTCGCTCCATACATTACCTAATGAAAAACCCATCATGTGTGTTCTAATTAAATATGGAAATAATCACAAATCCATTAGAATCACAAAATTATAAAACTATTGAATGAAAATAGACTTTTAATGAAATAAATTTTATATCATGGAAAATAATAATAATTATAATTTAAAAAATATATGGTATTTATTCTATATATAAAATATATTATAATCTCTTGTTAAATGTTTACACTGATCAATCAAATGGTGGAGCATAGTTAGTTAAACCCTTCAATCATATGAAGGACATAGAGGGTATTCATAATTTAATAATATTAATAGACAGAATACATTTAATCATAGTTAAAGATATATCAATATAATGGTATGCATGGTTCTATCCAATTGGTAGTATATTATTTCAACATTGTGATGGATACATAGTAATTTAGATGACGAATAAGGAATCTATTCTACCATTTCAATACTTATGAATTTATATATGAGAGAGAATATAAGATACATAAATTTATTTTTGTAGAATATAAATTGAAATTTAACTTATGTAAAAAAATTATTTCAAATAATATATATTACAATATAATATTTAAAAATAATATTCCATAGATCTCATATAATGTTGCAATTGATATAAATTAGGAAAAAATAAATTTCCAAAAAAATACATAAACATAAATATATTTTTGTAAGAAAATTATTTTAAATAATGGTCAATTATTATATACTAAAAATAATTAATTTTTAAAAATTATCATAATTTTTAATATCATAAATTCATCATAAATTCTACAAATAAAAACTATTGTATTTCAATAAAATATATCATTTAAAATTAATGTAATTTAGAAATGAATGTGGAAAAGGTGGTCAAATAAAAAAAACATCACAAATTATTTTTTTCAAGATCAATTTATATTAGAAATACTATAAATATTTTACAAAAATAATTTATGAAATGGGAGATAGATATGGAGGAAAAAAATATAACCACAATAGAGAAAATGAGTGGGATTGAACCATCATGTATAATGAATGCTTTGAACTACAAATAAATAATATTTGAAATGATATATCAATTTCTATTGAATAAAGGAAAAGTAAATAGGAATTGAATTTAATTTTTTTACATATAAAATATGTGATAAAATACACATTATAGAATAAATATATAAAAAATGGTGATTTGGTAGGTTACTCATTAAAAAAAGGAAATAAAATAAATTTTATTATATAATATTTATAAAGAGGCCAATAATTATGTAACATCTATGTAAACACATTATGGTTTAAATTAAATTCTATAAAGATAAAATAAAAATTAAATTATAGACCCTATTGAAGTATAATATAGAAAAAATATAGATTTTGAAGAAAATGCTATACTTTCAGTCTCGAAACGCTTATTATGTTACATAACATCATGAACTATTAAGTATATTTAATACTTTAAATTTCAAATAAATATTTTAATTTTTATTTCATTATTATTATTCGATTATATATATTAATTTATTTTTTCTATATTTTTTCCATCAATAATTTTTTGGTGTTTCATATATATATCTAAATTGGATTTGGTATAATGAAAACCGTAAAATCCCTTTCTGGCATAGTTTTATATAAAATAAAATCTTCAAGGTATAGTTTTAATTTCATTATTCAGGTAAAAATAGTACAATTGTTTATAATATTCTACAAAATAGTTTCAAATAATTAAACATTTCATTATAATATTTCTTTAAATAGTTAAAATGAATTTTATGTTTTTTCTTCTAATTTGAATATTATCAAGTTAATGTTTTATAATAAAATTATAAAAATGAAATTAATTGATTATTTTTTTCATATAATTACATGTAATATATTTTTATGTATATATATTAATATTAAAGGTAAAAAAAATTATCATTTACTTTTGTAGTATATGAATTCTATGGTAAAATGATATTTTTATTGTACATTAAAAGATTGTAAAAAATAATTATTAATTGAATTATATATATAAATTAGAATATTAATATAATAATATTTAAAGGATACATCAAAAATAAATTAAGACGTGGAATGTGTATGAGGAAAATAGAAAAGGAAATTAATAGAATTTGAAACACATACTTCAACATACTAATGGAATATAAAAAGGGGAAGATTGAAGGAAATGGTTAATATATAATAGATATTGAATTAAATGGATTCATAAATGTGATAACCATATCATTATTAACCCTTAGTGGTTTCAAAGATATTATTTTGTCATAGATACAAGGAGGCAAATCCCAATGGATCAATCAGTTTTGTAATCATGGAGAACTAGATATATTCATGATACCAATTATACATTGTAAATAAAATATAACATGAAACAATAAATTTTATGTATCTCAAAATCTAATTCTAAAATTTATTATTCAAATCCTAGGGAATGTAAACAATTATGTGTCATCTCAAATTCTAAGGAAGGGTATCTTGTACTAGTATCTATCATGAGTAAATTAGTCATAATAAATATGCTAATGAAAAAAAACTAAAACCATGTTCCATATAATCAATAACACGTGTAAAAATTATTTCATGAATAATATTAATGCAATAATATTAGAGATAATAAAAACAATATTATCGATGATGTATGTTCATACTATTATATTTCATGATTTTAGAAATCACTGTATCTATATCATCAAGACCATACAGTAAGATGGTTTAAAACAATGGGGTAATACCCACAGAATTTGGCAAACAGATTTTTATCATTATATTTTTTCATACATCAAGGGGATATATTAATATGTGAAACATCAATCACTAAATTTTCCATTTCATTCCTTATATATATAATAGTGGATTTAATTCATGAAAAATATTATTTATCAACAAATACATATATTGTGTAATGAATTTGTGTTATTAATAATACCCCAGTGCATCATATAGAATTCAATGTAAATATCAATATTTGAAAATAGTATATATTTTAGGAAATAAACATATCCATGATTCAAAAAAAATAGATACATAGTTGATGTGTGATTTACAATAATGATAATAAATAGTTTATTTAAATTTAAAACTAATGGTTACGTGATTGGTCAAGAGATGGGAGATGACTGTAAAAAGTATATTTTGTAGTGAAATTATTTATTTTAATGAAATAAGAAAATTTGAATGAATAAATTTAAAATAATTTCACATTTAAAGGTTTCCTTTTTAAAATAAATGGAAAATTGTAGAAGAATCTAAAGTGTGTATAATTTTAATGTCGGTTGGAAATTCCATTAATGCCATATATGTTAAAAAATTATATTTTTTAAAATTTTCATTAACAAACCACTACATAAAAACATTATAAACATACCTTTCATAATATATAAAAATTAAATAATAGAAAAAAATAACTTCTGAATTATTTGGGTAAATCAAATAATTTTTAAAAAATATTTATATGATCGAAAAATATACATTATAAAATGAAGAAGAATATTGGTTATTATTTTATGTATAAATTTTTAATTAGTAAATTGAATTTAATAATTTATAGTCATTAATAAATAGATATAAATTTTAAATAACATAATGGTCTATAAAAACATCATATGAAATTAAATATGTGAATTTTACTAAATATGACACAATAAAGTGGAAATTCAGACGAAATCCATTACCTCAGTTTTCCCTTTAGTTGAAAATTATTTGATGAACTTTATAATAATATTATATTTATTATAATTGAATAAAATGACCATATTAATTTATATAAATTAATATATGATACATTTATATCATTTTATTTCCCATTTGTTAACAATAATTTATTAATTTCAATTTTTTGGTGTTACCTAGTTCGTTTTTCAAGAATGTTTCAATTTAGTTGTTTCACTATTTATAATTTTATTATTGTAAAATAATATACATAGTTTTATATAGGGTGTATTTAAAATATATATTTCATATATATATATATATCCATAAAAAGAAAATATAGAAAAAACGAATAACACTACTCATAGGGACGATAGGTCGTACAAACACATGAATGCTGTTTTCATTGTTCGACCCATGGAAAAAAGAATGCTGAAAAATAACTAATCATTAAAAATTAATTATTATATCATATATATTCATTAAATACAACCTTATTTCCATTATGGTATTTCATAAATGTAAAATGAATCACATTTCTTTGTATAGGTGATACTCCGCACATACGAATAAGTAACATTATCATTTAACAACAGATTGGAGGTAAGAAGTTATAAATGGTATTAAAATAAATGAATAATATTAATGTAATATATAAAATATATACTAATTATTTCATTATTTATAACAGTCCTAGTAAAATGGTAATGAAAAATTAATTACACAACTATGTGGACAGGGTATGTCATATATTTGCACGAGCGATGTTTTCTCTTTTAGTAGGACGAAAAAAAGATGTAATATTGTTGTAACATAATTATAATAACATATTTAATATTTATGATACATTATTTATTATCTAATAATGGGTGTACCATTTTATGTGAATTTTTAAAAAGAAATAGTCTAGAGGGTCTCGATAATGAAGATTATCTATTCTTCAGAATTCATCCTCAAGATCACTTCATATGGACTTATGGTAGGTGTTTTGAAATTAAAAGAAAAACAATAACATAGATAAGGTTGTTTAGAAGAAAATTGGATAGATTTTAGGTTTATCTAGATGGATCAATGTTGTGTGAGTAATTTAGAAAATGGTTTTTTTTCATTTATAATTGAGTGGGGTCATTCTTGGAATTTCTTAAAGGATTAAATTAATACAAAAAATATTACATGTCCAATAGTTTCTAAATTTTCATAATTAAAATATAATATTATTAGTATTAATAATAATTAGACAAAATATAATTTTGAGAAGTTTTATTCTTGTTTTCCCCCATATCTTCTATTTTTATCCCCCTATTAACACTTTTTTACAAACTACTTCAATATTAATGTTTTATAAAAAAATATGGTTAATAATTTTATTATAAAATGAATAAACCAATAAATGGATCATTGTTAGTTTTTAAACCCATATATAACAAATTTTTTGTGAATATTTTTATTAACATTTAAAAAATAAATACAATATTATTTATTATAAATTTCACTAATATTAATTATGAAATGTTCAATTCTTTTAACGTATAAAACTGAAATAAAATTTTTTTATCCAAATAAAATATATATATATATATATTATGTAATTTTAATCTACAAATTTCTTCATATAAAAATTCACTAAAATAAAATTATTCTTAGTGTTTTTTAAATCATTTTCATTAATTTCTTACTACTTGCACAAGAACTGTTTGAATGTTGTATATGATTTTAAGTACAAAATTTCATGACTAAAAATGAAAAATAAATCATCATTATGAAAAAATCATATAAATTTATAATTAATATTTATATACAATTATGTCCAATTTTTACCACCATTTCAAATGTTTCGTGATAAAATAGGATATTTTTTAAATTTTCATTATAAAACAGAATATAATCGCTAAAAATGAATGAAATGTGAAAAAATCCATTTATTCAACTTTTTTATGCAGAGGGATGATATATAATATTATAATAAATTTATGGGATGTTTTTGGGTAGTTATTTTGTTCTTATCATTTTATTTTTTTCCATAATTACACGATTTATCCCTTTATCATGGTAAAAAAATTATAAAATTTATTAATCATAATTTCAAAAAAATGAACTATTTACCATGTTTCTACATCCTAATTCAAAATATAGAATTAAATTTTCATATTTAAATTAATAGAGGTTATAGAAATTACATATTACATAAATATGTAAAATAGAAAGAAAAATAAATTTTAGAAAAATATTTATTATTATGATCAAAAATGTATTTATACCCAGAACTGGTATGATGATAATTCAAATTAAGTTTATTATACAATATATAATTAAATAATACTTTTATATTTTTGAGAGAAAATTCATATCATAGTAAAACTTTATAATGAAATTAAAAAAGATAGTATTTTAAAAATTGGTATTTTTCACTATTCACTGAAAAACATTGTTTTAGATAAATAAAAAACATTCACCAAAATATTTTTTTAATGATTTGTAAAATGATATATTTTATTAAATAAAATTTATAAAAATTTATAAAATTTATTATAATTAGTTTCTCACAATAGTCAATTAAAACCATGTTTGGAGAAAACATATTTTTGAAGAATAAAATGGTTATAGAAAAATTAACTTTATTACATTCTAATAACTTATAAATAGATTGAAATTTTTAGAAATATTATATATAATTAGCGAAATTAGTTAATACTATTAATACCATCCTATTTAAGGGTAATGTTATACTGGTTAAATTTAAATTAAAATATTTTCTAATCTATTTTATCATTTTTTTGCATGTTTTATATGCTATCAAACATAATGTTATTTTAAAATACCCTGATAAAACATTATTCCATGATAAAAAAATTAATCCCTTTTATTTTTATGAATATTAAAATTCAAAAAAAATAGGGAAATTTTTCACCATGGTATACTTAGGTACCCATATTACTTCCCCAATTTATGATTTCACCAAAGTACCTTTACAAGTCGAGTCATCTGATTCCACATCACATACACTCTAGTGTCAATAATTTGGATATGCACTTTATAGTATGGTATATTAGGTTGTAGTTAAATTCCATAAGATTACAATACATTTTCTATAATAGAATACATTACCTTAATAAAGAGATATGTGACACATCATGTACTTTAGAGAAGCATGGATCCATTTCTAGTCAATAACCCACATATCCAATTCAAATCAGAATTTTAAAATATATGATGTTCCTAGAGCATATTTTTCCATTATTTCCAAATATTATAACATGTTTCTCTATAGATACATTCATGAAAATATGATCTCCGACTAGAAACTCTAAATCTTTCCTTTAGATATTTTCATCACCCTTTTTCCTTCATTGATCACATTTAATATAACTTTGAATATCCTTCATCTTTTCCATTTTATCACCAATAAGAAATAAATCCACAGTTTTTCTTCCACTAACTTCTTCCCTACAATTTGGAGTAGGATATCCATTTCTATACAATGATTCATATGGATTCTTTTTAATTAATGAATATATGCTATTGAAGTAGGTAAAATCTAACATAGGTAAGTAATAATCACGTATTATATGAAATTAAAGTGAGGATGGAGTCAAAATATCTTATAATGTTTGAATTATCATTTGGGACTACATTTCAGTTTGAGAATAATAGGAGGTGTAAAATGAATCTCAGTATCTAGATACTTCTAAAAACTTTTCCTATGGTTTGATGTAAATCATTGATCATAATCAGAATCAATATAAATAGGTTAACTAAGAGGTAATTATAGTTTTTTATTATAGTGATTCATATAAAACTGTAGAGGTAAATCGTCCCTGGTAATGTGGAAATGTTCATATTTGGAGATTCAACAAACAATAACCGATATTTCATCATTCTTTATTGGTTTCTATGGTAATATAGTTATGAAATCAATTGTAATTTTATCCTCATTTTATTTAGATATAGTTATAGATTTCAAGAATCATCTCTAATGTTTTCCCTCATCCATCACCTATTGGAAAAACAATCATATTAACACATAAACAATAATTTCCCATGTTAATATTTCTAACCAAATGTGTTCCCTGAAAATATTATACATCATAGTATTTCTAGTGCGTATATACAAGTTTGATATTTTTGATTTAACTGATAATTCCCATTCTAGATCAGGTATATATTGAACACATATCCTCTTTTGAAATTCTAAAACAACATCTTTATATATGAAGTATACAACCTTCTAATCTTTTACAGCTTTAATTTTCTTTTCAAAATAATTATCATCATACTAAAAACATTTTGTATTCTATAATGAAAATGGTTTGGAAATCATTTAAAAAGGTGTAATGTTTCTCCATCTATAATAATCCTCATATATATATTACCTAAATTTAATAACATAGGATCTCTTCTAATCCTAGTTTTATCTAGGATTCTATGATCCTTCCTAAAAAATTTATATTCCACCTTATGTTCCATCCCTATGTGGTCATGTATTATGAAATCATAATGCTCAAGTAGAAAACGATATCTCTTTTGCCACATTTTTTAGCACATTCTAGGAAACTTTTTATTTCATACTCGTATGATATGTTTATTTCTCAAATCATTCACTATAGAGATGATGTCTACTTATCTTCAATACCAAGATTTCAACTTACAACTCAGGATCATGGATTTGATAGTTATTTTTTAAATTCATTAACTGCCTTTATTTATGTTCACTACTTTATGATTTTTTATATTGAAAAATCCATATCCCTTCTTTAATGAATTAATGTATATCACAAAACCATAATCAATGATGGTGGATTAAAAATTATAGCCTCGATCAATATCCTCTTAAATAAATCAAAATTTTTTCTGTAATCCTATAAATAAATAATGTAATCATTTTATGAGTGAGCATGGCAACTATATTATCCAGTTACAAAAAATATAGAACAAATATCTAATAGTAATCTACCAAAAAATGAAATTATATACCACAATTTTTTTCATATGTGTAAGCCATTATTTGAAATTTTTGATGGACTAACCGAGATTCATTATTTAGAGACAATATGGACAGGAAAAGAAAATTTCTTAAGAAAGAAGTCCCACATTATAAAATTCACATATAGATATTTTCTCCAAGAGTATAAAAAATGGTCTAAAATTGATTATTATGACCCTCATATATTTTATAGTACACTTTTTTATAATAAAAAATTATAAAAAACATCAATATTTTCCTTGAATATTATATTCACAAGATCCATAAAAATATTTTGAATTTTTCAATAAAAATTGAATTATTGTAAACATGTAACTTCAAAAACTATTTCAATATTCTATCTTCATAACATATTACATATTTTTTCCCGATTGATGGTACTAATAAAATGTCACTCCCTGACCCCTACTAGGGCTCGAGCCAAACTACCCCAATACTGCCTTTATATGACAAGGGGTGCTGACAAGCACTGATGGAACAAAAAAATATCGGGGGGGGGGGGGGGCTTTTCGTAAGTACCTATAGATACACACACACTCAACTCAATGAAAATATGCAGAGGGAATGGAAAAAAAGATAAAACATTACTATATATAATACACATACATGCATCATCCTCTTAATAGTAATAGTAATTTTTTTAAAAGTAAACTAAAAGGAAAAGAGACAAAATACATGTCAAACTAGAAAAGTGTTACATCCTATCAGTAACTGAAATAGGAAAACAACTGAGTGGGGCACTCTCCTGGATCCCAGGATATGTCCACCATACATGGTATAAGAGCTGTTTTCCCTAAGAACCTATGATGTCACGATCATCCAACACATCACCTGCATATGGAAGGATTCATGTGGTAACATGACTTTTTGGGGCGAGTATAAAAATACTTAGTAGGATGCACTGATAAGAATAAGTGGGATAAGATAGAGGTAAAAAATAAGGAGAAAGAAGTAGATAGAATAATGGAATGTAAAAATTATTTCTCAACCCAACAACATAGTGAAAAAAACTCATTCAAACACAAGTATCTCAAGAAAGTGAGGATATGAACTTCTCATTGGGTCTTTTCTACCTATAGTAGGAGGGTAGACTCATTCAACCTAGAGAATCTAAACACAGAAAGAACATGGCATACCGCACACATATTCACCTCTCCTGCAAAGAGAGTAAGAAAAATCCAAGAAGTGGGTACTGAAATATGTTATATATATATATATATATTCCCAATCATAGAATCACAAACTAGAGTCTAAGGGGTTATCCTTCTCAAATAATAGCCCAATAATAATAGTTGAAAAAAGTTCCAGAAGTAACCATCAATGATGCCCAACACCCCTCACATCTACCCTGAAGTTACTAGTCAAAGGTAGTCAATCACCACACGCTAATAATATCCTCATTAGAAGGTATGTATCACCTTCATGGTTTTAGTTCCCATAACAACAATGCATCTAGATGAGGAAAGAAACCCTATTACTTTTGAGTCCAATGTAATGTTAATGTATGTCTTGTAACTTATCTATATCCATAATTATTAAACCCAAGTAGAGGACCCAAACCCTAGTATGTCAAGGGGATTCCACTCTAATAGTCATCATAGAGGTCCCAAACCCTACTTCATCAAGGGTATTTTACTCTAATAGTTTTTGAAGAGGACCCACACCCGAGTGAGTTAGGGTGATTCCTCTATTGTTCATAGAGTTACCTCACCATAGTCTGTCAGGGGGTTTCCACTCAGAAATAGTTGATAGTGGAACCATGCCCATGCTAGTGGGATATTCCACTATTATTTTCTTAGTGAACCCACTCCCTAATCGATCAAAGGGATCCACTCTAATTAATCAAGTTCATACTCCATGGAGAATCAGAGGATTTCAAATGGATGTCCCTGATATCATCACCCAATCAACAATACCATCAGTCATCACATGAAAATGAATCTTTTTGGTCACATCTCACATCATACCTCAATATCCACTATGATGGTTTGCATCGTATTCTATGTTAAGATGCACATAGGATAGGCAACTCACGGGACAAAATATGAGTTCAGAAGAAGGATGTATGAGAGGTAGACGATTTGTAGTTGTTTCGCCGATATGTTGGAATGAAGCATTTCTCAGTGGTCTCTTTTGAGAAAATGTTTGGGAGGAAAATGTGGTGTCTCCCCTCATGTTTTCTATTCTAGTTTGTTGTATGTTGTGACCAAATTACCATTTGGTTGGGTCCTTGGGTTTTTTTGTTTGCTAGGGTACGCCCCTATATATATTTAATGCATGACTGATGTGTGTCCCATGTTGATTCACTATTGGATGATCCTCCTATTCTTCTACATAAAGAAATTTTTCTTGTGATTTGGTGATTGATTAAACACACTTCTTTTTCGGTTATGTGGATCCCCTTTTATAGGGATAATGGTTGTGCGAGGTTGATATAAACCTTAGTTTCATGAGTATCCTATGTCATAGAAGTTAAATTTAGTTCAAGGTTCTAAGTGTAGAATAATGTCTTAAAGGGCCTTTGGGTCATTCGTCAGTCTCATGGAAGAAAGTGTACATGTTAGGCCACAACTGTGGAAATTCTGTCCAAGAGTGGCTATTATGGCCGCTTACTGGAATCATGTGCTATTTGGGACTTGGCATAAGTTCTATATCCTTGTGTTTTTTATTATCCACAATGGTTATGTTTGGCGATTCCTTGCGATGTCGTGTGTTGTTTTGACTGTAATGATGAAGGTTATGTAATCTTATGAGAGTCTCTATTTTTTCATATATAATTCCCCCTTAATGGAATTCAATAATCCAATGTTCTAGTAGAATGTTTTTCTATGTTTCATTTCACTCTGTTGTTTCCCATCAGAAGAAACAATGGGTGATGTGTTTTCATCCTCTAAGTCCATGTTTGGGTAAAATTATGGGTTATGGTAATGTGTGATTGATGTGTTTCATGACTCATTGAGCTCATCTGAGACCACGTTGTAATTGTTTAAGGCACTGGAAGAAGAAGATCTATTTAGGGGTTCTAAAGACTCACTACGGGGCCAGAGATGCTTTAATCATATGACCTCCAGGCATAAGTCTTGGAGTGAATCAGGCACGTAGTCAAGGGAAAACCCAAGGTTGTTTAAACCATTGGTCAATGTCCTATCCCTGGTATGAAATATGGGAATTGTTTAAACCTCTGATGTCGTCATCTTGTTTGGGTTTTTCATGTTTAGTGGTAAAGGTGGGAGGAACATGTTTCTCTGTTATAGTTTGATTTCGTGTTATTACCTTGGTTATCCTCATAGTTTTTAGAGTAAAGGATGAAATTTGGGAAAGGGAATTTTGATGTGTAATTTTTTTCACAATTAGTAGTAATCATGCACCAACCAAGGAAACTGTGTAATAGAAGATAGTAGCAACCACATAGTCTCCACAGAACCATGGTCCTCGGCCCATGTAACCATGAGAAGCTTCATCTTTGATAGAATGATCTACATGGTTAGCACACAATTTCCCAAACCATGTGTACTAACTGTGTGGTCGCTTCAACTCTTTAAATTTTCGTGTCTTTTTGTGTTGACCTATGCAGGTCAGTTAAGTTGGATGGTTTTATGGTGGGGAGACCCTACAATATTATCACATTAGTTCTTTTTGGAAAATTCTAAATAAAGTCTACTCCTTTTGTCGGGATTTTATTTGGGACACCCATGTTGGTGTCCCAATTCTATCATGGAAAACAAATTGAGTTTCTCCTTATGGTGGGAGGTCTGTTGGTGTCTCCCCACACCAGTAATGTGGTTTTGTCCTTATTGTTGGTTTGGAAATTGTATGTCCCCTTTGGAGTTATTTAACAGCCAAATTCATCCATGAGTAAACGTTGGGATTGGAGTGTGCCCAACAGTTTTGTTGAAGTAAGACTACAGAGACCTTGTTCGTTTTCATTGTTGATTCCTTTTATGATTCTTGATTCTTTTTTGGATGGTGTCTGATGTATTTTTCTTGGTATGTAGTTTGAATGTACTTGATTGTTTCAGAAAGTGGTGTATTTTTGGTTTTTTAGAGTACAAATTCATTGATTGATCAATTGGCGGTGTTTTGAGCCTCTTGGGGGAGGGTGAAACTTGTCAAAGGAGTGCATTCTGGCCTTTCGATTGGGATTGGTTTTTGGATTTGGCCTTACTATGGCTTTCCAAATGCATATATTTTTATGGTGTGATGAATTGTAACATCCATTACATATTTTAAAGGTATTTTTCATTTAATTTCTGTTATTTCATTGTTTTGGGGGTTTCCGATGCATTTTTTTTTTGAAATGTTGGTGTTTCAAAATTTGGGCCAAACCATGACCCCATTTACATATTTAAAAATAAATTTTGATTCTTTCATGAATCCACTATTATTTATCCTTTTACACACATTAAACTTCCCAATTGACATCCCCTAGAATATTAAAACCACCATATCAATTTGGAACCCACAATAATCTATAATAATGATGGATTTGGGATTTTTATTACTCTATTGGGACTGCCCGTAATACCATATTCTACTTATATATTTAATTTTTCCAAATATCATTCTTGTTTTTACTGTTTTTCAAGGATTTATCCTCCCACTAGAACTGAAAAACCTATGTCTCTCCCCCATTAGTGAGTTTTCCTCTATGGAGATCATATTCCTCAAAGATTAGGGTAATCATTATTAGTCTTTCTCAAATCTCAAATACATGTAGAGTAAAAATGATTCTTTTATAAACCCCTCATTTTTCACTCGTGTGCCCCATTTTAGTACCCACATGACATAATTAGAATTATTAGATCCTCCCTACTAGTAATGGATGATTCAAGATTCAACTATTGGTGTATTTGGGCTGATTTCATTAATATCCATCAAGTAAGTGGGTTTACATTCTTCCTCCTCCCATTTTCTTTGGGTGTCTTGTTTTTAAATAAGGATTCCTCCATGTTTTCATGATTTTACACATTTCCAAAATATAGGATTTGTACCAAGAGTTTAACCTTGTGCCTTTTTATAATTACCCAGACCCTCATGATCCATCCCTTTGAAAAAATTATAGGTTCCTAAGGGGTCACACCTCATTCAGTGTGACCGATCGGCGCGACCGATCGGTGTGACCGATCGGTGATACCCATCATTGTTGGGTTTTCCTTCTACAGTTTTTCCCATAAAACCTCTTTTAGCCATTTTGATCTTTTAAGCCATTTCAAGGCTGTTTTTATCCCATAATTAATATCTAAAAAACCCGAGAAACCTCCCTATTAAATAACAATTAAATCAGTCGTGTGTAACCACCCAAGCGTGTGGTAGAACCACGATCCGACTTCCAAGACATTAAAATTCCTTATCCCATAACGTTGGGGATCTCATCTACTTATCATGCTTGGAATTATTCTTCTTCCGCTTGGCTATTCCCCTCATTTTCCTTGTGCGTTCGAAGTCCTTTCATTCATGAGGCAAGTGGTGCACCTGTGTGGGGGCCTTGCGAGTCTCCCTTCCCCTATTTTGGCATGTGGAGGAAAACATCGATATTTGATCAACCAAGTATGGATTTTATCCATTGTCTATCTTTTTTGTGTATCATGCGGGGTGTGCATGCTTTTTATCCTATGGAAATTGATTAAACCAAACATAACGAAGATAATGAACATAATTTTAAATAATAATGCGGGGGTGTGATCGATGTTCTGATGTACACTTTATGTTGTTATGTGTTGTGAATTGTACGAGCCTCTTCTCACTAAAAATCATGGTCATTGGTGGTCTTTCTCAATGCACTAATGAGCCTCAGTGCTCCTGGATGTTTAAATAACTATAATATAAAATTGGATAATTATGTATACTCGGTTAAATTAATGGAAAGCACCAGGATCAACCCTTTTCTGGGATTACCCCGGTTAAAGCACAACAGAATTGAAACCATGGAGGGTGTTAAATATTTTAAATCTTAAAACACCTACATGGGCCTGACTTGTGTTGGTGGTAGTGGTTTGGATGTTATATTCACTGGCTGTTGTTGTGGTGATACGGGTGGGGATGGGATCCCCTGTTGTGTACTTTGGCCGGTTGTAAATTTAGGGCTGTGTAGTTACTCTACTTACATCACGAATTGGGGTGGAATCCTCTGTTTTTGAGATACCATTGGCTCTTGGATTTTGGGGACATAGGGCTGTGTCTTGGGGTTTTCTTTTGTTATAGTACCTTGAGGAATCTCACTTATACCTTTGTTGTTGTGACTTGCAAGGGAACCGGGTGTGAATGCTTAAATTGTTGTTTGGCTATTTCATTCCTTTTGGATAGTGGTTATGCCTTTTAGTTGCCCGGTAGTTAATATTTCACCCTAATGGGATCACATGAACATGAAAACAAGAATGGTTGAGTTGGGAAATTTATTCTGGGAATGAGTTGTGACTTGGCCGCGAGTTCCGTGAATTCTTTTGTGAATGAATATTATCAAGGGTGTTTGTTCTTGGGATTTGGAACCCCTAGGATGGGATGAGTGTTTGTTACATATACATATATCTGTAGCTTTTATGTTTCTTATTCTCCCCCCACCCAAGTTGAGAACATAGTGGCAAACACCCCATTTCATGGTGAGGGTGTTTTTACCAACACTCCTCTGAGTGGTTGGTTATTATATCTTTTCTACTCCCTTTCCCGAATAGACCAAGACTCTTCGGGAAGGTTGTGATGGATTGAGGTCCATTATTAGCCCATGAATCATTAGGAAGAGTAGTTTTGGTGGTTGGCCCAAGTGTTTACGGCCTGGTTCTTTCCCAAGTACATTTGGGATGAGGCCCAGGTGTCTTCAGGCATGGCGGTAGCTTTCTATCCCTGATATCTTCGGGCGTGGGAGTGGTTGTTCTGGCCTAGGTGTTTGCGGACTGGGTTACAAGAAGTGGTTGTGGCCCTGGTGTCTGCGGGTTGGATAGCAGTTGTGGCCCAGGTGTGTGCGGGCAGGGATTGGGAGTGGGACTGGGGTGAGGTTTTGGCCCAGGTGTGTGTGGGCGGGTGTGGTAGTGGGACTAAAGAGATAATGAATGGATTGGTTCAATTCGTAGGATGTCTTCAATATCCAGTGAGAAAGCAGTGCGGGGTAACCAAATATCGATGTGCTATTACTATATGTTACATGACATGTGTTATTTGGGGAGTTTGACTTGGTGAGGTTTGGGTGGATATCCTTTCCCTGTTGGGTGTTTGGTTATCTCTTTTTCCACAGGTAATTAGAATGTCTCCTCACTTGTGCATGAGAGTCTTTTGTTCTCCCTATAGAGTGTACTTGTATAGTCACCCTATATATATAACTATTTTCAGGTTTCCAGGAGGACTTAGGGGATCGTGCGGGACCATACTAGCACAGACCTTGGGGTAGTTTCTGTTGTCATTTTCCTTTTCTTGGTACTTCACCATTGGAGTTTTTTTAGGCTTGTATTATTTACTATTAATCATGCATATGGGAATCAGTTACTTTTGGATTTTCCTTTACTTTCATCTTGGGTATTATTGGGGTGGCTATCTTATCACTAATTTCTATAAAAATAAAAAGGGCAATGCCTTGCATTTTGTGTGAGATTCTATATCCTTGGCGATGGATGCCACTCCGGGACATATTGAAGGAACGTTTCAAGGGTCATTATCTCTCCATCATCATAATGAAGGAAGGGCTTAGCAATCTGCTGACCCTTCCATCTTTTGGTGAAGGTGGGTTGTGACACTTTTTTAGTCAAATATTTTTTTATTAGGGCTCAATTTCACTCTCTTTTGGTGTAGCGGTGGTGTGGTTAATGTTTCACATAACTATTTGGGGGGTTTATGACCGAATGGTAGGTGATTCAATGGGTATTAATTACTGGATGGGTTAGTTTTTTCGGATTTATATTTTTATCATGATTTTATTACATTTTTTGGTGTGAAAATTATATTTTGTAGAATTTGTTAAGCGGTTGGGATTTATGTGGCATTTTTGGGAAAGCAGAATATTTTTTGTGTGTATTCCATGTTGTGTTCATTGGCGTTGTTTATATAATTCATTGAATGGTATTATTAAATTATATTATGGCTGAAAATTCTTGTTTTTTGCGATCTTGGTATTCGTTTGGTATCTAAAGCAAGGATTTAGAAGTATTTTATGTGCAAAACAGGGTTACACTACATGGAATTGATTTTTCAAGGTTTTAAATGGTTTCTTGATTACTGTAAGAGGTGAGACTATGTTTCCAAACTATTTTGGTAGGAGTGTACTTTTAAAGAGGAAAATTTTAATGTGAAAGGGTTGTTATGTGATTTGTAATATCTTTTAATGTTTTAAAAAAATTGTTTAATGGATTTTTTGTAGTGTGAAAGAGAGGTGAAACATGTTGTGGGATGTTTTGGTGTGAGATTGTTTTCCTAAATGAATTTGAATAAAAATCGGATCATGTGACATGTGGGTGGGATATTCTTATGTGTGTGACTTTGATGTGGTATTTTCATGTGCAAATTGTATTTCATGAATACGGTTACTTGTTTGAGCAGAAGAGGGAACACCTCGGTATCTAGGTGTGTGGATGTGTACGAGTATGCTAGTGATCATGTGGGGATTGGCCCTTGTTTCCCATAACATGTTTGAAAACGACAAATATAATTAAACATTAATGATTATGATGTTGAGGGACTACTTGGTTATGGGTATTATACCTTATAGTGGCTTATGTGCTGGAGAACAAATATTTTAATGGTTACTTTCACTGAGTATGTGGTACCTGGTACCCACAGTGAGCTAGTTCCTATGGTTGTTTCTGGTTTCTAGTGTTCATTCGATATTTTATGCAAAACATCATCATATGATATGTATGGTGGGAGAAATTCAGTGGCTTTTTCAATCTATTTAAAAGTTTGGATTTCGTTTAAAGTATCCCACTAGAAATATATTTTAATTAAATGTTGCATCATTTAGAAATTTTTAGTAGCATTTCTTATTAACATAACTTGTAAGAAGTTTGTCTTATAATTATTTTCACATGGAATAATTTTTTGTGGCATCCTATTAGTCTTTTTCCCACACCCTACCTACACCCATGGGGTATGTAGACCTTATTATTTTGTCGCAATATTTAGTAATGCTTTTAGTACCATTGGTTGGGGTTTCTAGCGGTCCTTCTTGGTGTAGTGTCGTAAAGATGGCTTGAGGGAGGCTCCCCTTGACATGAGGTGGTTCTCAGGGTGTCCTTTTTGAAATTTATCCTTTATTAGTTTCTTTGTATTTTTTTCTAGATTATGTGATTAAATTTTTAATTTTTGTGAAAAATGCTTTAGATTGATAAATAAATATTCGGATTGTTGGATTAGTTTGTTGTTTTATGATTATAAAATCTAGTAAATAATTACCAAATTTCTTTTTTTGATTCCCGAACACTTGTGTCTGCCTTTGGGGATCGGGAATTCTCTTTGGGTATTTCCATAGACCGGTTTGGGTGCCAGTTTTGAAGATGATCATATCTAGTTTGTGACACTACGAGGGAATAATGATCTCATTCGGCCAGAAGAATGCCCCTTGAGTGTTAATTGGACACATGAACTTGATATTTTAGTTGTACATAGACTGGTTCTGAGTAGCCTTCATCAACAAAATCTTTTTGTAATCTACATTAGAGGAGGACCACGCGGGACACCTGTGGATAGTTCTAGAGGTACTTCCAGAGAACCAGTGTTATTGGAATCTCCCTAAGTGGTAGTTCTAGATACAAGAGGTACACTTTAAAAGAAATTTTATCTCAGTCGATAGAGTAGTAGTGGCCCAGCCATGGATGAGGCTGTGTTAGCAGCAGAGCCACCCTAGAGTCTGATAAAGGTGTGGATCATCCTTGGTCTAGCAGGATACATCCAGAGAGTTATCCCTTATTTATTATGCATATCAGCACTGATGATAGACTTGACCTGAAAGGGGAATCCTTTAGTATGTATAGATATGTTCCACTAGAACTTATATTAGGTGAGTTAGATTTGGATGAGAACATCGATCTTGATATTTTTAGAAGTGGGTGCCGAGTATGTAGTTTCTTGTCAAGCTTTAGGGACAAGGCTTGGTTGTGTCCTGATGTATAGGTAGGTAGTGATTGTTTGTGGTTCGTGCTAGCTAAGGCAGCATGAGAAGAAGTATGTGACCATTGATCTTGACTTTTAAGTGGTAGTATTCACAATGAATATGTGGAGAAACTACCTTAGGGGAGAACAATTTATCATCTACTCTCACAAAAATTTACACAAGTACTTATTCTCACAAACAGATCTGAATATGAGCCATGGGCACGGGATATAGATCCTACAGGGTTATTTCCTTGGGATCATATATACTCATGGAAATGGGAATGTCGTGGAATATAATCTCTGCAGAAGACCTAGTTCGCAGCTACTGAGTGAGGCTTCAGAGTAGTTGGCCTCACTACAATTTATCATTCATGCATAGAAAAGATGCATCTTATTTCCAGTCGATAGTTGTCACCCATCCACTATTATAGTGAGTTAGGGAGGCACAACTAGGGTGTTTCTATAAGAATAATTGACATGCTCGTTTATCCATAGGACATGAACTTGATGGATATTTGCAAGGTGAAAAGTACATAGCCTTTTAAGAAGGCACACAGTTGTGCCAACAACATTGCGAGTGGAGGTTTAGAGGTAGTTCCATACATGCCCCATGGTTGTACATCCTGGAGTGTAAAAAATTTACCAGGACCATGAATGATAGTTCTGGTAGATAGGTATGAAGAATCCAATATCAGAGTTCGTTTCTTGATGCTTTACGTGCCATCATGTGAAGGCTGAGAACCATGTTCCAAAAGGGTTTTCTTATAGCATAGAAGTTACAGATTGAAAGTGGGATGGAATATCGATGGAATTCATGATGGAATTATCCCAGACATATGAGGGACATGATTCCATCTGATTGATCATTGACTAAATCACCATGTTGTCCCACTTCCAAGCTATCAGAGAGTATATTACTATAGAGAGTATGGGATGCCTCCACAAGCAGCTGATAGTTCAGCTTCATGTTGTTCCATCAATGATAGTCTTCGATCATGATTATCATTTAACATCCCCATTATAAAAGGTATTGTAGGAGAAATTTTGGAATCATCTATAATTGAGCACAGTGTTCCATCCCCAAATAGATAGTCAGACAGAGAGAACCATTTGGGTTCTGGAGGATATGTTGAAGACATATATCTTGGATTTTGGTCACTTTTGGGAGGACCACGTACCACTAGTGGAGTTTTTGTAAAAAAAACTACCACTCCACCATCGATATGGCACCGTTGGGGGCATTATATAGGCGACCCTACCAACAACCAATTTGTTAGACCAACCCCAGAGAGTCCTCACTCATGGGTCTGGAGCTAGTATGAGCTACAACTGAGAAGGTGCAGATCATCTTGACGGAGATGAATTCTGAAAAGAGACAACATAAGTCTTATGTAGACCAGAGGAAAAGACCTCTGGAGTTTGATGATGGATATCATGTCTTCCTTTGGGTCTCACCTCGATGAGGGTTGCAGATATTTTCTCGGGGTAGAAAATTGGCTTCGATGTTCATCGTCCCTTTTCAGATAGTGCATTGAGTTGGAGAGGTGGTGTACTGCCTAGCTCTACCACCACAGCTGAACCGAGTACATGATGTATTCCACGTGTCGCAGCGGAGGAGGTACATGGATGACCCATTTCACATCCTTTACTGGAGAGAGATGGACATCGATGATTGGGAGACCTTCGTAGAGTACCCAGTGGAGATCAACATTCGACAGAAGATGATCCTAAATGGGAATGAGATTCAATTAGTTCATTTCCAGTGGAATAATTGGATTCTTCAAGGGAGCACATGGTAGAAGGAGGCTCAAATTCATGCATAGTACCTAGAACTATTTGAGTATCCTTTTGTTTTGGCTTTTCGTGGATGTGAAATCCCTAAGGTGGGGGTAATGTAATAGCTCAAAATTTTCGAGGTATTATTTTAAAATATTTTATGGAAATATTATGAGATCATGATTTGTAACATCTTGTGATTTCAATTCCAGGAGTGCCAAAAATAAATGTTTGAAAAAATTTAATCTTTTACATATTCCACGTGAGTGGGTTTCCTTTAAAATATAAATAACTATTAGATGGGTGCCCGTATCATAAATCTAAGGGCAACATCACGTTCAAAGTAGCATCATTTCATTATGAATTGCCTAAAATTGACCGTAATGGGTCAACTAAAAATCTTAATTTTCATACATTTTAGGGGAAATAAAATAAATAAATTATTTTATTTTATTTTAAACGATTCTTTAACACAACGACTTAATCCTCCCCTATTAATTCCTGCTTATGGAAAATTCGCAGGGATACCCACCAAACCCTATGAATTTTTTTAATGTAAATAGAGATTTTGAGGATAACCCCTTGGAAGATAATGATTGAGTGATCGATCGACACATCTCGGATTCAATGAAACACACCGACTAAAATGACGCGACAATCATTCTTCAACCAAATCGAGGTAGGGGTTTGTTATTTTCATTTTCCAAGTATTTTTCTGTTAGACAAAATACGCGGATCAACCCAAATATAGGTTGAATCGAAAATCATGTGTTCTCCCAGGAGGTTATTTATTTTTGTTTCCATAGAGGATTTTGATTCATGGAATAATTTTTTTGTGAAGATATGATGGTTTTTTGTTTCTTTCTATTAAACCTTGTAACGGGAGTGGATAGACGCCATGAAGAACGATGGCATAGGTTCATTCTTATTTTTCTATGGATATTCTACCCTCATCTCCATGAGTTCTTCACATTCTTCACGGGGTGGTGAATAATAGATCAATGTGAATCCATTTCGAAATTCCACAATCCCAAACTGGGGATTAGACATCGCAACATCCTAGTAGAGGTGTGACTGCAATGGAGGACGATGAGTCTGGTTGGATAGAGGAGGGTCGTTCTTTGAGTATTCTTCATGTGGGTGATTCAAGACTCATCCTTGGGGCTGATCGAAGGACCAAATTCAATAAAAAAAGACCTTGCAGCGTCAGGTTGACCAAGAATATGGATTTTTATGATAATCGGATGAACGAATCAAAAACTAGAGGAGCACACAAGGTGCGGCGGAGGAGTGTCATGTTTCTGGAAAATTTAGATCAACATGGTGTGTATCCTGAAGAACACACCATGTGTGACTTGAATAGAGGTATCTAGGGTTTCTACGCTTCACATGGTGAAAACACGGTGAACTCCCAGAAGGACACGACATGTGGGCCCAACCCATAGGCGGCTGATGTTTCAGGTAACACGAGGTGTTGACGCGATGTGTATCCATTATCACATGACATACATGACCTTACATGGTACTTATTGTGTATTTTAGAGGATACACGAACACGGGGTGAAGTACACAACATGTACTCCACCCCATTTCTAGACAAGCCCAGTTACGCGGGTCACCACGTGTACTAGTTACATGGGTTGGCTTTAGGGGTTTAGGCTGTGTATGGGCACCTGGCCAACATACACAGACCATTCCCCAAATACAATAAAAGTGTGTGTGATTCTTCCTAAATTCCATGTATATACATATTTGGATGACATGTTCTCCAGACTCGGGTTGTTGTAAAGGGGTTGTTCCTATAGTCAATGGAAACAATGTGTGACCAAGTCTACACACCATGTACACCATTATTCATGGCTTCTGCTTCAGGTAAACCATTCAATAGACATGTTTCCTTTGGTATAGATACCCTTTTATTATTAACATGATGTTCATGTATCATTTCTATCCATATGAGTATGATCCCTTTCTTATGAAATTCCAAGATAGAGTCAGGTATCTCTATTAGAGGCCGGGAGTGAGATCCTCTATCCATTATTATCCCTTGGTAGAGTTAGGTATCGATGTGACCAATCCAACAGGCCGCTGATACTCTACATAGCCGGTGAATCTGGATGATCCACAGTATTCAACAATGCCTTGGTAGGGATCATCATCCATATATCATGATCTTTGTCACTTTGGAGTGTGTTGTCCCAGAATGCGTGAAATTGTTCTCTTTTCATATCTATCATTACATCTATCTATATTATGGATTTTCATGAAGAATAGTACATTTTGGATGGATTTCATCCGCGCTATCAGATTCATGGTGTGACATATCCTAGATGAGTGATTTTTGGAATCATCAAACTTTATCCCTATCGTGGGAATACTGTCATTGTGACTTTACTCTAGTATATGGGATTGGGTTTTGAGTATATCTGGAGGTGTTCCTCTAGTTATATGTTAAGTAGACATATACTTTGTAGATATGACTATACCATTACCTTGTGTATTTAATTGTGGTATTCAGGGTCATCTACTAAGTATTTGTAATACTCACCCTTGCACGGGCTTTTCCCGAATGTGTCGTGTCTAGTGCACACATGCACCATGTTGACAGATTCCAAGGCGGACCAGGACCAGACCATACTTTTCGAGTTCCTTGCCCGCCGAGGCGTTCCAAAATCTATGAGAAGTAGTCCCAATACCGAATTTCTTCCTTACAATTTTGACCTTGTAGTTTACATACTTTTGTTTTTGGTGGGCTTATATTCTGGCCCAGTTTACTGTCTGTACATTACATCCCATTATACTCTATTGGTTGTGTTTATTTGTATGCATGCATTTTTTTCTTAGTGGTTTTTAAATTTCATAGTTTTTGGGCTTAGAGATTTGTGTGTGTACTAGTACCTAGTAAATACTTTCCATGTTAGTAATATTCTTACTCAGTGATAGTCACTAGCCCCTGACCTATTGGAGACATGCTTGGGGAGTCGCGGAATGGGCCCCACTATGATGGGTAGTGAAAAGTATCATGATGAAATTTTCATATACATGATAAAAATAAAGAATATATATGATCCATTAGTTTTCATGCCTCTCGGATATGGTGAGGTTAATTTGGTATAAGAAAAGAAAAATAATTGAATTGAAAATAAAATTAATTGGAAGGTGATTTTTACCTATATATCTCATTTATACAAGATCCATATTAAGGCCTTTGGATTGGGATTTTGGTCAGACCATTCTGTCTTGGATGTGTGGAAGAGACTTGGAAAGATTATTGTGTAGAATTTTGGAAATTCACAATGCTTGATACGTTTCGGAGGATATGAGTGTGAGGTGTGGTATTTATGTGGAGGAGAGGATGGTTTTCCATTATTTAAATCATTATTTTATTATTTTTCTCAAGACAAGCAATAATATTGTTTTTTTGTGAAAAAAAATTAAGGAGAGAGTTTGAGTTCAAATTAGGGATGAATACATCATCCATGATGCTAGAAATAATGTATTTATCATGTATTGTATATATACGGTACATTCTTGTATTTCACTATTCCTAAAAAATTCAAGTATTTCCAAAAAATCCCAAAAAAATAACCCCATCAATTTATAGATGTGTAGAATTCGAAAATACCATCAATTTTATTAAAATATTTTTCCAAATATATGAAATTTAATTTTTAAATAAAAGTACAATTTATTCAAAAAAATCAATTTTAAAACAATAAATAATTTTATAACACGTTGAAAATTTATTTGGGGTCTCATAAAATAATATTATTACATTAAGATAAAAAATAATATGTTGCGTGATTATGTTTTTCAAAATTAATTGTTCATTTTAATTAATAATTTAATCATAAAATTATTATTAAATATTTATGACTAAAAAAATACAAACAATTATACTATGATCATATTATCGCTTATAGGATTCATAAGTTTTATTTATAAATTCGTGGGTTAGGTTACTATTCACATGGATGATTTACAATTCATAATGTTCATATTACTATTCATAAGGATATCATTAGTATTTAGAAGGGAAGGTTACTATTCACCAAAAATTAAGTTGTTTCTATCAGACTCCAAATAACATAATGATGACATTCGTGTATTTATGTTTTATTAATTAAAATCAAAACAACAGATAAAGAAAGTTTACGTGGTTGGTTTTAATGTTCACATAGTATTTAGTACTTCATTTAAGTACATATTACATCCCATTAAAAAATTAGGATGTTACACTAATAAAACATCAAACTAAAATGATCCTTGACATATTAAAATTACATGAATAATAACATCATTAATTGAAATAAAATAAAACAATCAATTAAAATAATAACATATTATTATTATTATTCATTGATAAATATTAAAAAATGAGGAATTTATAAGAGTTATTAAACAATTGTTTTTTATTTTACCATATTATATTTAATTTATCATGGGATATGGTAAATGATATAATTTTAATTTTTTTTAATATATAATATTTCCAAATTAAATTACTTAGAAATTTATATATAATAAAATTAGAGAAACATGACGTTAATAATATATTTTTTTAATAAAAGTACGTTTTAATGTATTGTATTATCATTAAAATATAAATTTATAAAATGTAGAAATTTTATTTAAAACAATAGTCTTATTTTTTGGATTAAAAATATAAATATTAATTTATGTTGAATTTTTTATATTTTTTCTAAAATTATTGATATTTGGATGAGAAGTGAAAAAATATTCTTTTATGTTAATATTATCATAGATATGAAGTTAATGTATTTGATACATCTCTTATATTAAAATTTATTAATTAAAATGAATAATTTGATATTAATATTTTAAATTTATAAAACCCATGTTTAAAATTTTGGAAACATAACTAATGTTTTACTCAAAAGATATTCCTATTCACTTTTATAAAAAACTACTTTTCATTTTTTTTTTGAAATATATGGGAAAAATGGATTTCATATTTTATATCAAAATGTTTATATTATGTAATAATATAAAAATAGTATTTTGGAATAAACTTTTTATTATTTAAAATATTTGTAATGACCATGATAATAGTGACAAATATATTTTCAAATAATTATATTTTTAATGTTTTTTAATTTTTATATAATAAATAATATTTGTCTATATTATATAGTTAAATTTATTTGATTCTCAACCACATATAAAAATAAATTTTCACTCATTCAATTGATAACCAATACTAAATAATATCAGTATCACTTATTAGTAAAAACTACATTTTTCTATAAAATAATTTTCCATAAATTAAATTATTAAAAATAAAATCAATTTTATATTTATAAATAATTTAACTAAAATATATATGATAGAAATTAATATTTAAAAAAAATCTTATTAGAATAGTTTCCTTATTTTTTTACATTATATATACTACAAGGGAAATACAACATTGCAAGGTAAAAAATGAATAAAAAAATGTAAATATAATGTGTTAAAATGATTGAAACATGTTTAAAACGTTTTGAAAATGGTTGGTTGAGGATTTTTCAAACTTATATCACCCGAAATCCATTATTTATTACATTTAAACCCATTATCCGTTGAATAGTTTCATTCCATTATTGAATAGTTATAATGACCCATACTTTACATAAATTGTTAATACTTCAAAATTGAAGCACACTTATTACAACATATGACAAAACCACAAAGGACCGTATAGGTATAATGTCTTTAGGAACTGGGAAACATAAACAACTGGTTCATAAATCTTCTACAGTGTCTCCCATTTATTTCATCATATCTAGGGTCCCTTTTAGCATATTCTACTTACTATCCATCTTCCTGACCTGGGGAAAAGAAAACATAAAAGGGTGAGCTCAAATGCTCAGCAAGGGCAAATAAAGGAAATAAAAATCATATCATATCTTTTGGAAAATCAAAACCTGCAAAAGAGATCATAATATCTTAACATGGAATAAATCATAGAAGTGAAAATGAGATCCCCATAATCATAACATAAAACTTTAAACTTTGTGGCATGCACACATAATCATGGAAAATCATTTCTTGTTAGTCATGACTCATTGCCAAGACTATCTTAGTGGACAAAGTCCCTTTCTGAACCGAGTTCACTCCTCGTTTCAGTCATGTATCACTGAACCGAAATAACCTTCCGTTCCAGTCATGTCTATCTCATGAGATATAAAATCTTTACCCAATGCATTGGAGGGAGATATAGGTCCCACCCATCTTATAATGAATCTTTTCTTATGTGTGCCACATAATCATAAACCATACATCATAGCGTAACCCATGTAATAAAAATGGGATTCTTAAACAACATGACATCATAAAACAATTAATATTAGATAAAGGAATTCATAAAAATATTTCCATCACAACATAATCAAACCAATATAATAACAGGGATAAAAACAGAACCCTTTTATTATCTTAGATGGAAAATAATTTTGATAAAATACTTGAACTCCATTCTTGAGGAAAATATCCTTTCTAGTTCAAAAACATTTTTCCTTTCATAACATGTTATACTATTTTAAAATAAAATAATTTGATTAAAAATAAACTTGAAAACTTGTAAAGGAATTTTCTTGGAAATAATGTTTTAAAAATCCATTCATGCCGTATAAGTTAAAAAAAGCATTCTTCGTACTTTTGTCGGAAAAGTCAAAAAGTATCTCGTATGAAAAACGACAAAATATTCCTTTCATACATATTACTAAAAACTCACCGAAGGGTAAAAATGTATTTAAACAATTGTAGGTGGATGGAAATAATATTACATATCGATGAAACATGGATGTGGATGATAAAATACACCCCACTAAATACTTACAAATAAACAATCTCGGATAAAAATGAGATTGTGATATTTCCCTTACCTTAAGTCCAATTAGCTTTGTACGTGTCCGAAACTCCTGTATAATGGTTTAAATAATGTTATTGACTTATTCCAGAATCATACATATTGATATGATATCATATATGATCATATTCTTAGCTTCTTGTTAGTAATATTTCATTGTTACTTGTTACTCGGGTTTTATTGCCTTTTGTTCTTATGCTTGTTTTTCCGAATACATTCTTATTCTTCTTTTATGGTTATAGATACCTTATATCGAGAATGGTATTAGTGTAACATATATCATATTTATTCATTCAATTCATTTATATAATTACTATGTAATGATGATCATGTAGAACGAGTCGCATCGCATCGTGGAGACGGTATTCCGTACGTACGCACGAGTGATGATATTGTTTCTATGATTGTGGAACTGTATTGGATTATATATATATTATTTCAGTATCAATATTACTTTATAATAATCATAAATAGTTACTCATTACACCATTATACCCATCCTTGTAAAGTGATGGTGGAAAAATAGATTACACCACGGCGTGGAGACGGTATTCCGTACGTACGCACGCGCGGTGATTTCATTTTTCCGTGGGATGGATAGAAGGTGAATTAGGGTTGTTTCATGTTTATAATAACATATAAGTATGTATGTAGTACTGATGTTATTACTTAATCTTGAAACAACTAAAGAAGAAGAAGTTGAAGAAGAAAGAAATTGAAAAGATCGGTAATGGATATTACCTCTTCTTTGGAACGCCTCTTTGAATCCTCCACTTAGGGAACTAAGATTGGTCTTTGAAGAAGACCAGGACCTCTAGGACTATTCTAGGGAAGTGGAGAGGAGAAAATGGCAGGGGTTGGCCGAGCATGAGTGCTCAAATTGGTGTGAGGAGGAGGGGGAGGAGGTGCCCTTTTATAAGGGAGGAGAGGGGCACCTTAGGAATATCTCAAAATATTATTTTATATTAAAGTCAAAATCGGTTTATAATGGCTCCAAAGGGTCTTATTTCAAAGATAAGGCGGGGATGTGTCGAAATCCTATCAACCAATAGGATTTAGACAAGTTTAGGGTATTATTTTAACCTTATCAATTAGATTTAACTCTAAGTTAAATAATTTAACTTTTAACGTGTCTTTTTGTTTTCTTTCACTATATGGTTAATACACTTACAATAACATGCCACAAGAAACCCAAATTGTTTATTATTAATATATATATCCTTATCTAAGTCATTTGGCCGAACCTTAGATTTTTAGGAATAAAATAACAATTACTAATATATTATTTTTTTAAAACACTATTTTGTGTCAATTTTGACACTATTTGATATATGATTTTTGTGAAAGTCATAACAGAATTATATGTTCAAACCAAATTGATTAAATCAAAATTAATATATCATAGTAACCTAGAAAATTAGTGTAATTAATAAAAAGTCTTAAATTACATTTATTTTGGTGTTTATAACATCAATTATGTCAATATTTCATTAATAAGATAATTACTGCATCATCATTGTGTCATAAATAAAATAAATTATTTAATGTCTAAAAATTACAAATAAAATACCATCATGTAGGATATCTTTTTAGCTTTCTAATTAATATTTATAGTCGAATTTATCTTATGTATAACCCCATATTAAAAATTATTTACTTATTAAACATTGATTTTAACTATTTTAACCCTTCTTTAAATAAATTAATAATAAATGTCCTAATCTAATCCAAGTGGGCCTAAATGGTCATATTTTATTCATATGGTTGTTTTTGGTCGAATTACACTTATCCAATAGAATTAGGACATGTGTTAGGGTAATAATAATATCATATTTACCCTTAGATACCCTATTTACTATTAACTGCGGTAAAAAAAAGTAAAAAGTTACTATTCACCAAAAAATTATTTTTATCTCATTGAACCACATTTTACATACTAATATCAACCTTGTCTGTCGGATTTTCAAAATTCCATTCACAGAAGCGGTAAAATTACGTTTTATGAAAAATTCAGTTTTTAACCTACCACTTAGTGGTTTCACTATTCATCAAAAATTGAAAGTTTTCAGAAAAATAACAAAATTTCACCCTAGGCTAATTTCGATATTCTGAATCCAAAAATGAAGTCCATTTTGAAAAATAAAATTTATAAAATTTCAAATAGTGGTTATTACTATTAATAACAGCTAGTTTTAATAGCATATTGTTGTTTAGTGAAACTCGGTATTGCGAACGACGCAAGCTATCGAGGAAGGCCGCGATTGCGTGTAAAGCAAGCCAAGCAAGTGTTGTGTAGAAAAATATTCCTTTGATGATTCATATAACATAAAATTCTCGGGTGTTACATTCTACCCTCCTTAAAAATAATTTCTCCCTCGAAATTCGTCACTTTGTAACAAAAAGATGAGGATACTTCTCCCTCATCATATCCTCAAGCTCCCAAGTAGCTTATTCAAGTTGGTGGTTCCTCCATTAAACTTTCACCAAGCGAGTGGTCTTGTTTCGTAGGACTTTTTCACTACGATCCAGAATCTCTATCGGCTGTTCTTCAAAAGAAAGATCTTGCTCCAGCGGTACAACAACTGAGCTGAGTACATGTGAAGGATCTGGTATGTACTTTCTCAAGAGAGATACATGGAACACATCGTGAACTTGACAGAGATTCGGTGGAAGCGCCAATCGGTAAGCTACCTTCCCAACACGATCCAGTATTTCGAAAGGACCGATATATCTAGGGCTCAACTTCCCCTTCTTTCCAAATCTCATAACCCTCTTCCAGGGAGATATTCGTAAGAACACTTTATCACCCACTTCAAACTCTAGGTCTTTTCTTCGGTTGTCGGAATAACTTTTCTGTCGACTCTGAGCGGTGCTTATGTGTTGTTGAATAGATCTGACCTTTTCTGCCATTTCATCAACGAGATCAGGTCCTAATAGCTTTCTTTCCCCAACTTCATCCCAGCAAGTTGGAGTCCTGCATTTCATTCCATAGAGAGCTTCATAAGGATCCATCTGAATACTGGAGTGAAAGCTATTATTATAAGAAAATTCCACCAAAGGTAGGTGTTGATCCCAACCTCCTTTGAAATCCATAGAGCAAGCTCTCAACATATCTTCTAGGGTTTGAATTGTTCTCTCAGACTGACCGTCTGTCTGGGGATGATAAGCAATGCTGAAACTCAACTCTGTATCCAGAGTATGCTGAAGACTTTGCCAGAACTTCGAGGTAAATCTCGTATCCCGATCAGATATAATAGAAAGTGGTACTCCATGAAATCTTACCACTTCCTTTACATATATCCTGGCAAGCTGATCTAGAGAGAAATCCTCTCTAATAGCAATGAAGTGTGCAGACTTTGTAAGACGATCAACTATGACCCAGATAGCATTATTGCCTTTGGAAGTTTTAGGAAGTCCTGTGACAAATTCCATAGTGATTTTTTCCCATTTCCATTCGGGTATGGGTAATGGTTGTAACATCCCCTTAGACTTTTGTCTCTCAGCTTTAACTTGTTGACAAACCAAGCATCGAGAGACATATTTAGCCACATCTCTTTTCATGCCATCCCACCAGAAGTACTCTTTCAGGTCCCCATACATCTTCGTGCTTCCAGGATGAATAGAGAATGAATAACTATGAGCCTCATCCAGCAGCTCCTTCTTTAATTCGGGGATGGAAGGAACACAATGTAACACCCCAAGATTTCATAGTATGTTATTTCTTCAAAATAATTCAATAACTTGTACTACATGCAACACCGAGTTCAATCACACCTTGACTTACAAAAAAAAAGTCCATTAAAAGAGGTCATGAATAGTATTAACTAAATTTTAAACTTTATATAATCCTTATAATTTTAGAATCCATATTATGAGTTTCTTATTCATAATGCAAGAACAGATTCATTTTCAGAATTACAATTTTATCATCTTTTAATAGTAAAACCTTTTTAAATACAATATTTTAAACATTTTGACTAAATGGGGACATCAAAAAATTTAAAATGAAACATCCCAAGCTTCCACGGTACGCTTTCCTTTGAATAAAATAGTAGCGTGTGTTGTACGCAACTTCGTGTTTTAACACACACCACAACCGATCAAACTAGCCATTATGAATAGTAATACCTAATTTTTGAAATTATATTTATTTTATTTTTAAAAATGGACTTCATTTTTGGATTCGGAATATCAAATTTAGCCTAAGGTGAAATTTTGGTACTTTTCGGATAACTTTAATATTTTGATGAATAGTGAAAATTACTAAATTTTAATTAAAAACAACTTTTTTAATCAAAATAATTAATATTGATAAATTATGAATTTGAGTGGTTTTAAAGTATATTTAGAATATATTTTTACCACTTAATATAATTTTGGTCATTGGACATAATTTTACAATTAAACCGAACATAAACTAGTGTCAATCTTTTGATAGTTATTATCTCTTAAAAACACGCTTTTTGTTTTGACAACGGGAATTAATTTTAAATTAATTTCTGCCACTTCTGTGTTTTGAATTTAGAAAAATGGATTCCATATTTGGAATCAGGATGTTCAAATTGTGTAAATCGGTAACTTTTATTTTTAGACATTTTGAATAATTACTGCGGTAAATATTTTATTTACCATGGTTAAGGGTAAATCCGGTAAATAAGGGTTAAAAAATAATATTATAATAATAATAAATTACCCTAAAACGTGTCTTAACCCTATTGGTTGATACATGGTCGACCATGGGCATCTTTGGGTCTATTTTGGGACCCCATGGATCCACTTGTAAGTGATAATGACACATTATATTAATAAAGCTAAAATAAAAAAAAAATGGCATAAGCTTACATCTTTTAGAAGAACAATTTTTACATAGGGTTATACATGTTGGATTTTAGATTATAAATATTCATTAGAAAGATAAAAAGATTTCCTACATAATTATAGTTTATTTATAATTTTTAGACATTAAATAATTTATTTTATTTATGACACAATGATGATGCAGTAATTACTATAATAGTGAAAAATTAAAATAAGTGATATTATAAATACCCAAATAAATATAATATGAAACTTTTAATGAATTAAACTAATTTTCTAGGATAATATGATATATTAGGATTGATTTAATTGACTTTTTTAGAAGTAATCAATCTGTTATGAGTTTCACAAAAATCAACTATTGAATAGTGTCAAAATTGACATAAAAGAGTTCTTAAAACAAATATTATATTATTAATTGATATTAAATTCCTAAAAATCTAAGGTTCGGCCAAAAGACTTATATTATGATAGGTTAATCATTAATGGACCACTTGTGGGTCTCTTGATATATATAGTAAGTTTATTAACCATATTATATAAAAATACAAAGAGACATTGTAAAAGTGAAACTAATTAACTTAGAGTTAATACTTAAAGATAAGGTTAATATAAGTACCCAAACCTGTCTAAATTATATTGTATGAGTTGTTTTAGACCTATCCCCACCTCATCCTTTTAATAGTAAACTTTGGAGCCTTTGGAAACCGAATATGAATTTATTATAAATTAATATTTCTAGATTTTCCAAAGGTGCCCCTCACCCCTCTTATAAAAGGGCACTCCTCCTTCTCATTTACTCACACCTCTCAAGCCACTTGGCTCGTCCAAACTCTGCCCAAATAAGCTCACCACATCCCTCTACTCCTCCTTGAAGCTTTCCCTTAGGCAGAAATCATTTCAAGAAGTCCTTTGGTTCCAACCAAAGTGAGTTACCTAAATTAAAGGTAACGATTTCTCTTAAATTATTTTCAATTATTTTGCTTCTCCAACCCCCAAACTCTTTTTATTTCCCTTCTTTTGTAACAACACCAGTATCCTAAATATACTAGGATGTTGTTATAAGAAGGATTCAAACTACACATACACACAACTCCATCTAATGGATGATGAACATAATGTTTCTGTGGATGGCAAACTAACGCCTCACGAAACGATGATTGTTCAAATACATCTTACCGCCTATCATGGTGGCCATTATGATGGCACTGTAATTAAATATGATATTAATGATATATATTTTATATATAAGCTTCTGTAATTCCATTTTATTTCATACCATTATTCGTTTCATGTTGTATATACATACGATAATTTCATTTGAGGAAGTGCGGACTACCGCCCCCTTAAAATGATATGACTCGTTCATAACTCACATGGAACGTATAAAGGATGGTGTTAATGAACATAAGTAACATATATAAAATATTATATTATACTGGAATATTAATATACCTATGTATCATTTGGATTCGATTCTTTTAAAATAAAAATTAAATGGAAGTAGCGTTCGTGCGTACGTACGGACTACCGTCTCCACGAACGCGATGAGATTCATTCTCCATCGTATCCATTCAAGTATAATTATCATTTAATGATTTAAAAATAATGTTTAGGGACTTGATATCATTCTGGATATGAATAAGATACAACAAACATGACTTATGTAACAAAACATATAAAGAAAATGAGTAAGTTAACACCCGAAACGGCGATAATACTAAGATATTATTATCAAATCAATATTAAAAGATCATATATGATATCATATTAATGTATATGATTCTTGTATAATTTAGTAACAATTATTTCACTATTATACAGGAGGTTAACCTACCCCAACCAAGGAAAAGTACATGGTAAGGGTTATTTCACAATCTCTTCATTATCCGAGATTGTATTATATGTAATAATCTACTGGGATCTCTTTATCATCCACATCCATGTTTCTTAGAAATGTATTTCAAAACATTTTTACTATTTACAAGAATATGGGTTAAAGTCATTTATACCCTTGTTTGACCTTTTATAAGAGGTTTATAAAGGAATCTTTTCGTCGTTTTCAAAACAAGGTCCTTTTTAACCTTTTCGACAGAATTGAGGTAAGAATGTTTTTTTAACTTATACGGCGGGTGCGATTACTTTCCACCGTTATAAAATCGTCGAAGCTTTCCTTACAATCTTATAAGAATATTTTCAAAGAAAATGTTTTATTTTATATGGATCTTAAATGTTTTCAAAATAAAAGGAGATACTTCTTTTAAAAGAATTTTGATTTCATCTATGTCAACATCCTGTGATGGATTTTAAGATTATTTGAAGTTGATTTATTATAATACAAAACTTCTATATTGTATTTAAGGTTTTGTGATATGTTTGAATGTGGATGTGCTATTTTATACCATTCATAGTTTATAGTGAAACTATTGACATTTCGTATGCTAGTTTTAACCCGAATGTTTATGTTATATTTCAAACTTTTCTTCAGATGAATGTGCTAAACAAGTATGTTCCGGGTTGGGGACCGGTAAAAGTAAGCCCTCCAGGTTGGGGACTGGTTAAAGTAAGCCCTCCAGGTTAGGGACTGGTAAAAGTAAGCCCTCTGGTTTGCTCTCCGGTTATTAGAGGTACTCAGGGTTGGTGTCCGGTTATTAGAGGCACTCCGGGTTGGTGTCCGGTTATTAGAGGCACTCCGGGTTGGTGTCTGGTTATTAGAGGCACTCCGGGTTGGGTTCCGGTTAGAAGTAACCCCTAGGTATTGGGATGAGGCCTAGACAATGAAATTAACGTTTGACATTATGCATTCCATAATTATGAAAGTGGTTATTGTTTTTTGCATGTGATTATTCGATTAGTAGAATATCCATGTGAATAAGTAAATGGCATTATTTCATTTTACTTTTGCCATACTTTGTTGAAGATCAAGTTTAAAAGGCTTTTGTTTTAGTAATGCATTGCCTTAAATGTCTATGCTTATTTTGAATGTTCCGCTATATTGTTATCCTTACTGGGCATTTGAGCTCACCCCTTTTCTATGTTTTATTTTTCCCAGGATGTGAAGAAGTAAGTTATGAATGACCTGCAGGGATATTATGAGGGGATATAGTGTGGACTGTGAAAACATTATGTTGTTGTAGTAGTTTTTCATTTTATGATTTAATGTAAAACTTATGAATATATATCTAGTGTTTCCAAGTCTACTAAACCAATCGGTCTTTCGAGATTTGATCTTTCTTGTGATCAAGCCAATGTTACGAAGTAATGCACCGACTCTGGGTAGCTGGGGTCGGGGCGTTACAGTTGGTATCAGAGGAAGTTTAGTACAAACCTTGGAAGCTAGATTTAGATAAACTCTGATTAGAGCACGTAGACCTAAGATGAACTTTGAGGATTAGTATAGAAGAACTTCCGAGAATTTTGGTATTGTAGAGATTTTGTGAGTTTTCCGAGCAATACATCCCTGTCTGGATACGAGCAGGTAGAGGCGGCTCTGGCACAGATGTACCTAGGGGTAAAACCCGAAAACACCGCTTTGAGCTAGACTCGAACGGGAACTGGTGCACGACAACGGGCCTTGCTGCACTTTTGGTTACGACACTCCCGGGGGATATGCTTAGGATAACTCTCATTTTCTTTACAAATCATTATGAAGGGTTTATGAGAATATATGTCCTCAAAGAAAACATTTTTATGATTATGGATTATATCCATAATTAGTTAAATTTATGTTAAGTGTTTTATAAGTATGGGATTATGTATTTTCATTCATAAACTGATCTAGTGTATCCCATTGTTTAGAAATGGCGCCCCGTAGAAGGAATGAGAACTCCAGAAATGCACATGATCCAAAGAGAAGGAAGGATCATCTCTTTCATGGTCTTAAGCTATAATTTATAAGAGAAATAGTCTCACATGTATTATCATCATACGAAGATATAATATCATGTGTTGATAAGATAAGTAAAGAGTTTGCTGAGTCCTATGGCCTTGAAGGGAAGCAAGAGAAGAACAGGATGGAAGAGAGAAAGATGGATAAAGGGAAGAGGGAAAAGAGGAATTTTCCCATATGTGGTAACTGTGGAAAGAAACACCCTGGAGCTTGCCTGAAAGGAATGGGAGTTTGTTATAAGTGTGGAGGAAAAGGGCACAAAGTACGTGACTGTAAGGGTAAGAAAATGGTTTCAAATGTACAATGCTTCATTTGCAAGGAGTTTGGACACTACGCGAACCTATGTCCCAGTCATCAGACTATGACGAAAATGATGCTATTGGATAATAATCAAGTTATGAAACTACCACAGATGAAGAGGAATGATTAGAGTTCTTATGTTGATTATGCCAATTGAGTGTTGTATCAACAATGTACTTGTTACAATAATCATGGAGTATATAAGGATTGTACTGCAGTACTATTTCATTAAGGACTTGAGATTGTGTGGAACAAAGAAAAGTGACTCAATAGAAGGTTAAATTTTTGGAAAATATATGATTGAGAGAAAGATAAACCATAATATGGTTCTGATACCGAAGTAGTGATTTTAGAATAATACATGATTGATTTGGATAAATTATATTGGATATTCATGACTACCTTGAAGCTGATTAATGATTTGTATATTCCATCATTGTGGGGTTTAAAACATTTTTGGATTGATGAAGTATATCCAGCATTCTATATGGAATAAGGGAGCATGAATGTAATCAATAAGGATTATGGTAAATCAGGATGTTTCAGTGTTTTAAAAGAATACATGATGAAGGTATTAATATTCTATTACAGGGTAAAAAGGATCTACATTATGTTTACCTTCCTTATAAATGTTGGACTGTGAGTTTGGACAGAAGTATTTTGAATAAATTCTATGTTTGATATTAATTTTGGACTGCCATAAAAGGACAACCCGGAGGTCGGGCGGCAACCCGTCGCGTCCGGCAAAGCTGCGAGACTTGAACCCGCAACCGAAGGGCGACAAGAGTGTATCACCTACCACTGGCCCACGAGATGTCCTCGATTAAATAATTTAGTTTTTATTAAAAGATCTTGTAGATGAATTATAAATTCGATTATTTTGGAACCCTATACGAATAGTGTAAATAGAATTTTTTTTACGTTCTATTATGTTTTAGAGTGAAAGATGAGTTTGTGGTAGAAATTTATTAATGGATAAAACTCTAATTATAAAGTATGTATACCTCCTTATGATTTTATCCAATCTCATAAATAAATTCCACAACGTTAAGAAAAGTAACTTAGAACAAAAATGTTGTCCTAGATGGTACCTTAGATCATCACTAATTTATGGCTTTGGGATTGTTGGCCTTTTCATAGCCATGTTCTCTACCACTCTCCATCAGATAATTGATGGTTATATTTCTCCTCCATATCCATATTTTCCTACATGGAACCCTAGTATGTGTTATTTTCGGTAATCTTCATACTTTCCATTCTTTATTTTAAATAGAGGCCTCATTAATTCATTTTTCGATGTGGGATTTCAACTAAGATATTTTGAAACGTCAAAAATGTGTCATCCCAATATCCTATGTTTTGTTGAACCGATGGTATTTCAAATCATCATAGATTGATGAGTTTAAGGACCTCAATTTTATACTTGATTGTGATTGATGACCTCAATCACTACCTATAAATATTTACGTTTTTCCTCCAATTATATGTCTCTAATTACCACCAATGTTCTCCTAATCGAGATCATAATTTGGTGGTGACACTTTCATTTCTCTTTTTCTCATATTAAGACTAAATTTTAGTAACCCTATTTCCGATGTGGGTTTTCCCACAAATATATTTTCTATTTTCAACCTTTTATTTTCGAAGAACAATTTCAAATTGCGAGGACGCAATTTATTGAAGGAGGGGAGAATGTAACACCCCAAGATTTCATAGTATGTTATTTCTTCAAAATAATTCAATAACTTGTACTACATGCAACACCGAGTTCAATCACACCTTGACTTACAAAAAAAAGTCCATTAAAAGAGGTCATGAATAGTATTAACTAAATTTTAAACTTTATATAATCCTTATAATTTTAGAATCCATATTATGAGTTTCTTAGTCATAATGCAAGAACAGATTCATTTTCAGTATTACACTTTTATCCACTTTTAATAGTAAAACCTTTTTAAATACAATATTTTAAACTTTTTGACTAAATGGGGACATCAAAAAATTTAAAATGAAACATCCCAAGCTTCCACGGTACACTTTCCTTTGAATAAAACAGTAGCGTGTGTTGTACGCAACTTCGTGTTTTAACACACACCACAACCGATCGAACTAGCCATTATGAATAGTAATACCTAATTTTTGAAATTATATATATTTTATTTTTAAAAATGGACTTCATTTTTGGATTCGGAATATCAAATTTAGCCTAAGGTGAAATTTTGGTACTTTTCGGATAACTTTAATATTTTGATGAATAGTGAAAATTACTAAATTTTAATTAAAAACAACTTTTTTAATCAAAATAATTAATAGTGATAAATTATGAATTTGAGTGGTTTTAAAGTATATTTAGAATATATTTTTACCACTTAATATAATGTTAGTCATTGGACATAATTTTACAATTAAACCGAACATAAACTAGTGTCAATCTTTTGATAGTTATTATCTCTTAAAAACACGCTTTTTGTTTTGACAGCGGGAATTAATTTTAAATTAATTTCTGCCACTTCTGTGTTTTGAATTTAGAAAAATGGATTCCATATTTGGAATCAGGATGTTCAAATTTTGTAAATAGGTAACTTTTATTTTTAGACATTTTGAATAATTACTGCGGTAAATATTTTATTTACCATGGTTAAGGGTAAATCCGGTAACTAAGGGTTAAAAAATAATATTATAATAATACTAAATTACCCTAAAACGTGTCTTAACCCTATTGGTTGATACATGGTCGACCATGGGCATCTTTGGGTCTATTTTGGGACCCCATGGATCCACATGTAAGTGATAATGACACATTATATTAATAAAGCTAAAATAAAAATAAAAATGGCATAAGCTTACATCTTTTAGAAGAACAATTTTTACATAGGGTTATACATGTTGGATTTTCGATTATAAATATTCATTAGAAAGATAAAAAGATTTCCTACATAATTATATTTTATTTATAATTTTTAGACATTAAATAATTTATTTTATTTATGACACAATGATGATACAGTAATTACTATAATAGTGAAAAATTAAAATAAGTGATATTATAAATACCCAAATAAATATAATATGAAACTTTTAATGAATTATACTAATTTTCTAGGATAATATGATATATTAGTATTGATTTAATTGACTTTGTTAGAAGTAATCAATCTGTTATGAGTTTCACAAAAATCAACTATTGAATAGTGTCAAAATTGACATAAAAGAGTTCTTAAAACAAATATTATATTATTAATTGATATTAAATTTCTAAAAATATAAGGTTCGTCCAAGAGACTTATATTATGATAGGTTAATCATTAATGGACCCCTTGGGGGTCTCTTGGATATATATAGTAAGTTTATTAACCATATTATATAAAAATACAAAGAGACATTGTAAAAGTGAAACTAATTAACTTAGAGTTAATACTTAAAGATAAGGTTAATATAAGTACCCAAACCTGTCTAAATTCTATTGGATGAGTTGTTATAGACCTATCCCCACCTCATCCTTTTAATAGTCAACTTTGGAGCCTTTGGAAACCGAATATGAATTTATTATAAATTAATATTTCTAGCTTTTCCAAAGGTGCCCCTCACCCCTCTTATAAAAGGGCACTCATCCTTCTCATTTACTCACACCTATCAAGCCACTTGGCTCCTCCAAACTCTGCCCAAATAAGCTCCCCACATCCCTATACTCCTCCTTGAAGCTTTCCCTTAGGCAGAAATCATTTCAAGAAGTCCTTTGGTTCCAACCAAAGTGAGTTACCTAAATTAAAGGTAACGATTTCTCTTAAATTATTTTCAATTATTTTGCTTCTCCAACCCCCAAACTCTTTTTATTTCCCTTCAGTTGTAACAACACCAGTATCCTCAATATACTAGGATGTTGTTATAAGAAGGATTCAAACTACACATACACACAACTCCATCTAATGGATGATGAAGGTAATGTTTCTGTGGATGGAAAACTAACGCCTCACGAAACGATGATTGTTCAAATACATCTTACCGCCTCTCATGGTGGCCATTATGATGGAACTGTAATTAAATATGATATTAATGATATATATTTTATATATAAGCTTCTGTAATTCCATTTTATTTCATACCATTATTCGTTTCATGTTGTATATACATACGATAATTTCATTTGAGGAAGTGCGGACTACCGCCCCCTTAAAATGATATGACTCGTTCATAACACACATGGAACGTATAAAGGATGGTGTTAATGAACTTAAGTAACATATATAAAATATTATATTATACTGGAATAGTAATATACCTATGTATCATTTGGATTCGATTCTTTTAAAATAAAAATTAAATGGAAGTAGCGTTTGTGCGTACGTACGGACTACCGTCTCCACGAACGCAATGAGATTCATTCTCCATCGTATCCATTCAAGTATAATTATCATTTAATGATTTAAAAATGATGTTTAGGGACTTGATATCATTCTGGATATGAATAAGATACAAAAAACATGACTTATGTAACAAAACATATAAAGAAAATGAGTAAGTTAACACCCGAAACGGCGATAATACTAAGATATTATTATCAAATCAATATTAAAAGATCATATATGATATCATATTAATGTATATGATTCATGTATAATTTAGTAACAATTATTTCACTATTATATAGGAAGTTAACCTACCCCAACCAAGGAAAAGTACAAGGTAAGGGTTATTTCACAATCTCTTCATTATCCGAGGTTGTATTATACGTAATAATCTACTGGGATCTCTTTATCATCCACATCCATGTTTCTTCGAAATGTATTTCAAATTTTTTTTACTATTTACAAGAATATGGGTTAAAGTCATTTATACCCTTGTTTGACTTTTTATAAGAGGTTTATAAAGGAATCATTCCGTCGTTTTCAAAACAATGTCCTTTTTAACCTTTTCGACAGAATTGAGGTAAGAATGTTTTTTTTAACTTATACGGCGGGTGCGATTACTTTCCGCCGTTATAAAATAGTCGAATCTTTCCTTACAAGCTTATAAGAATATTTTCAAAGAAAATGTTTTATTTTATATGGATCTTAAATGTTTTCAAAATAAAAGGAGATACTTCTTTTAAAAGAATTTTGATTTCATCTATGTCAACATCCTGTGATGGATTTTAAGATTATTTGAAGTTGATTTATTATAATACAAAACTTCTATATTGTATTGAAGGTTTTGTGATATGTTTGAATGTGGATGTGCTATTTTATACCATTCATATTTTATGGTGAAACTATTGACATTTCGTATGCTAGTTTTAACCCGAATGTTTATGTTATATTTCAAACTTTTCTTCAGATGAATGTGCTAAACAAGTATGTTCCGGGTTGGGGACCGGAAAAAGTAAGCCCTCCGGGTTGGGGACTGGTTAAAGTAAGCCCTGCAGGTTAGGGACTGGTAAAAGTAAGCCCTCCGGTTTGGTCTCCGGTTATTAGAGGTACTCCGGGTTGGTGTCCGGTTATTAGAGGCACTCCGGGTTCGTGTCCGGTTATTAGAGGCACTCCGGGTTGGTGTCCGGTTATTAGAGGCACTCCGGGTTGGGTTCCGGTTAGAAGTAACCCCTAGGTCTTGGGATGAGGCCTAGACAATGAAATTAACGTTTGACATTATGCATTCCATAATTATGAAAGTGGTTATTGATTTTTTCATGTGATTATTCGATTAGTAGAATATCCATGTGAATAAGTAAATGGCATTATTTCATTTTACTTTTTCCATACTTTGTTGAAGATCAAGTTTAAAAGGCTTTTGTTTTAGTAATGCATTGCCTTAAATGTCTATGATTATTTTTAATGTTCCGCTATATTGTTATCCTTACTGGGCATTTGAGCTCACCCCTTTTCTATGTTTTATTTTTCCCAGGATGTGAAGAAGTAAGTTATGAATGACCTGCATGGATATTATGAGGGGATATAGTGTGGACTGTGAAAACATTATTATGTTGTAGTAGTTTTTCATTTTATGATTTAATGTAAAACTTATGAATATATATCTAGTGTTTCCAAGGCTACTAAACCAATCGGTCTTTCGAGATTTGATCTTTCTTGTGATCAAGCCAATGTTACGAAGTAATGCACCGACTCTGGGTAGCTGGGGTCGGGGCGTTACACACAAACACGATTCAGGAACTTTATTATCCCATCACAATCAAGGTTGAATTCAGGAACATTTCTCACCTTCTTTTGTAACTCGACATCTTCTTTCTGTGCCTTTTTAATCTTCACATGTATAGATGGTTGAACATTCATTTGAGAAAGATAAGATTTTTCCCCTTCCATTATAATTCCATGATCCATCCTTTGTAAATCCATAAATATTGGATCTTTTGTGATCCTCATCATGGATAAACTAGCATGGTCTTGTCGACTTAATGCATCTGCCACCTTGTTTTCTTTCCCAGGGTGGTAATGGGTTGAGCAGTCATAATCCTTAATCAGCTCCAACCATCTTCTTTGGCGCATATTCAGCTCCTTTTGTGTGAAAATATACTTTAAACTTTTATGATCAGTATAAATATCACACCTTTCACCATAAAGGTAATGCCTCCATATCTTTAATGCAAAGATTACCGCAGCCAACTCCAAATCATGTGTTGGGTAATTTTGCTCATGGATTTTCAACTGTCGTGAGGCATAAGCTATCACCATATCATTTTGCATAAGAACACACCCCAATCCCTTCTTGGATGCATCACTGTAGATCACAAACCTTTCTCCACTACAAGGCATTGTGAGCACAGGTGCACTGGATAACCTTCTTTTCAACTCCTTGAAATTCTCTTCACATTCCTCTGTCCAGACAAACTTAACTCCTTTCCGAGTCAACTTGGTGAGTGGATTAGATAATCGTGAAAATTCTTTTACAAAACGTCGATAATATACTGCCAAACCAAGAAAACTTCGGATCTCAGTTACTGTTGTTGGTCTCGACCATCTTTCGATAACTTCTGTTTTTGCTGGATCCACTGATATCCCCTCTTTTGAGATTATGTGACCCAAAAATGCAACTTTTTGATGCCAAAATTCACACTTGGTAAATTTGGCATAAAGCTTCTCCTTTCTCAGGGTATTCATTATAATTCTCAAGTGATCTTCATGCTCTTCCTTGCTCTTTGAATAAACAAGAATATCGTCTATAAAGACTACCACAAATTGATCAATATAGTCTCTAAAGACTCTATTCATTAGATCCATGAAGATAGCATGGACATTAATAAGACCAAATGGCATCACTATAAATTCATAGTGTCCATACCTTGTACGGAAAGCCGTCTTTGGTATATCCTCCCTTTTGACCCTTAATTGATGATACCCTGAACGAAGATCAATCTTGGAAAAGTATTGAGCTCCGCGTAGTTGGTCAAATAAGTCATCAATGCGTGGGAGAGGATATTTGTTCTTGATAGTGATCTTGTTAAGTTCTCGATAATCAATGCAGAGTCTCATTGATCCATCTTTCTTCTTAACAAATAGAACAGGTGCTCCCCACAGTGATGCACTAGGGCTTATGAATCCCTTATCAAGATTCTCTTGGAGTTTCTTCTTCAATTCCTGCAACTCAATTGGGGACATTCTATAAGGTGTCTTTGAAATAGGCAAAGCACCCGGTACGAGTTCTATTGAAAACTCAACTTCACGATTTGGTGGAAGACCCGGTAATTCCTCCGGAAAGACATCATCAAACTCCCGTACAATGGGCATATTCTTAATCGTGAGTTTCTCACCAACCATTTGAGATAAATAACCTTCATTTAGTGGAATCAATACCCATAAGATGGAAGAAATTTCCACTGGAAGGTTATGTTCATCCTTGCATTGATAGACGATTGTAGATTGATCTGGAATATGAAATGTGACTTCCCTTCTTTGGAAATTGATATGAGCTCCATGTAGTGAAAGCCAATCCATGCCAAGAATCACATCAAATTCCACTAAAGGAAGGATCACAAGATTTGCAGGAAGCACTTTCCCACAAACTTCGATCGGAGAAGAATTATAAACTTTTGATGAGACTGTTGTGCCATTAGGTGGTGTCACAGCTAACTCAACATCTAATTGTTGAGGTAATACGGTGATACCCTTAGAAAATTATTTAGAAATAAAAGAGTGGGTGGATCCAGAATCAAATAAAACATTTGCTACTATAGAGTGGATGGTAAGTGTACCTTTAACCACTTCGTTATCGTACTCCATATCGTTGATAGAAATTGCATGTGACTTTCCTTTGTCTTTAGCCTTAAGATTTTGTTGACGTCGACCATCATCATCAACCCTTGGATTTGGGCATTGATTTGAATAATGCCCCATCTCCTTGCACTTGAAACATTGAAGTGTAGTAGGTTCATTCTGTGTATCCCTTCATTTGTTTGCGTCATTAGACATCTTCTTCCCATTATCACAGCATTCAAATGCCCGATGACCTTCCTTTCCACATTTAAAATATTTACTTGTCCCTTTAAGACAACTCCCTCCATGTTTCTCTCCACACTTTGAGCATAAGGAAAAGCTCATCTTCTTTTTCGTGTGTTCTTTAGATTTTTCTTTGAATTCCATCTTCCTCTTCTTATCAAACCCATGTGACTAATGGGTTATTCCAATCTCCATCTCGACTTTGAGAGCACATCGAACGATTTCCTCGTAGCTATTGAAGTCCCTTATGGATAACGCCCTTCGAAGACTTGGTTTTAAGCCACTAAAGAATCGATCGATCTTACTCTCAGGTTGGATAATAATACCAGAAGCGTACCTTGAAAGTCTTGTACAATTTGCTTCATAGGTACCAACAGATTCATCATCCCTTTGCTTCAGTTCAAGAAACTATTTCTCCATCTTTCTTCGGAGAATACGAGGGAAGTACTTATTGAAAAATAAGTTCTTGAACTCGTCCCATTCCATAGACTCAATTACATACCTTTGCCTCGTATTATTAATAAGATTCCACCATTGATCAGCATCTCCTTCCAAACGATACACTGCTAGGATGAATTTATCATGTTCAGAACATTGAAGAACTGAAAATATCTTTTCAGTAGTACTAATCCATTGTTCAGCAACTAATGGACCAGTAGACCCACTGAAAGAAGGTGGACGCTGCCTCATGAAGGATTCAACAGAATGTTGCTCCTTCCTTTGCTCGTTTGGAAGTCCTGCATGATTCATAGCTTGAGAAAGTTGTGTGAGCATGGCTACAATATTTTGCATTCCAGATCCCATATCGTTTGGTTGCTCAGGGGGACAATAATTGCATTGCCCATCGCATTCTGCATTAACACGGTTCCTTCGGGTTCTAGCCATTGACTAAAACCAAGAAGAATAGTGTGAGCAACACTAATTATAATAGGAAAACCACATAATTCAAGAATAAAATTTTCATGCTTAAGGTCTTATCCTAGGTTATTCAAGGCCATTTCTAAAACACTAAGATTGTGTTCTATGCTTAGACTTATCCTTAGGGTTCTTACTAAGGCTTTCACATCCTAGTTCCGAAAGGTTGACTATACCTTTCCTCTGATACCAACTATAACGGCCCATACATTACATACATTGTTAATACTTCAAAATTGAAGCACACTTATTACAACATATGACAAAACCACAAAGGACCATATAGGTATAGTGTCTTTAGAAACTGGGAAACATAAACAACTGGTTCATAAATCTTCTACAGTGTCTCCCATTTATTTCATCATATCTAGGGTCCCTTTTAGCATATTCTACTTAATATACATCTTCCTAACCTGGGGAAAAGATAACATAAAAGGGTGAGCTCAAATGCTCATCAAGGGCAAATAAAGGAAATAAAAATCATATCATATCTTTTTGAAAATCAAAACCTGCAAAAGAGATCATAATATCTTAACATGGAATAAATCATAGAAGTGAAAATGAGATCCCCATAATCATAACATAAAACTTTAAACTTTGTGGCATGCACACATAATCCTGGAAAATCATTTCTTGTTAGTCATGACTCATTTCCAAGACTATCTTAGTGGACAAAGTCCCTTTCTGAACTGAGTTCACTCCTCGTTTCAGTCCTGTATCACTGAACCGAAATAACCTTCCGTTCCAGCCATGTCTATCTCATGAGATATAAAATCTTTACCTAATGCATTGGGGGAGATATAGGTCCCACCCATCTTATAATGAATCCTTTCTTATGTGTTCCACATAATCATAAACCATACATCATAGCGTAACCCATGTAATAAAAATGGGATTCTTAAACAACATGACATCATAAAACAATTCATATAAGATAAAGGAATTCATAAAAATATTTCCATCACAACATAATCAAACCAATATAATAAAAGGGATAAAAACATAACCCTTTTATTATCTTAGATGGAAAATAATTTTGATAAAATACTTGAACTCCATTCTTGAGGAAAATATCCTTTCTAGTTCAAAAACATTTTTCCTTTCATAACATGTCATACGATTTTAAAATAAAAGAATTTGATTAAAAATAAACTTGAAAACTTGTAAAGGAAGTTTCTTGGAAATAATGTTTTAAAAATCCATTCATGCCGTATAAGTTAAAAAAACATTCTTCATACTTTTGTCGGAAAAGTCAAAAAGTACCTCGTACGAAAAACGACAAAAGATTCCTTTCATACATATTACTAAAAACTCACCGAAGGGTAAAAATGGATTTAAACAATTTTAGGTGGATGGAAATAATATTACATATTGATGAAACATGGATGTGGATGATAAAATACACCCCAGTAAATACTTACAAATAAACAATCTCGGATAAAAATGAGATTGCGATATTTCCCTTACCTTAGGTCCGATTAGCTTTGTACGTGTCCGAAGTTCCTGTATAATGGTTTAAATAATGTTATTTACTTATTCCGGAATCATACATATTGATATGATATCATATATGGTCATATTCTTAGCTTCTTGTTAGTAATATTTCATTGTTACTTGTTACTCGGGTCTTTATTGCCTTTTGTTCTTATGCGTGTTTTGCCGAATACATTCTTATTCTTCTTTTAAGGTTATAGATACCTTATATCCAGAATGGTATTAGTGTAACATATATCATATTTATTCATTCAATTCATTTATATAATTACTATGTAATGATGATCATGTAGAACGAGTCGCATCACATCGTGGAGACGGTATTCCGTACGTACGCACGAGTGATGATATCGTTCCTATGATCGTGGAACTGTATTGGAGTATATATATATTATTTCAGTATCAATATTACTTTATAATAATCATAAATATTTACTCATTACACCATTATACCCATCCTTGTAATGTGATGGTGGAAAAATAGATTACACCACGGCGTGGAGACGGTATTCCGTACGTACGCACGCACGGTGATTTCATTTTTCCGTGGGATGGATAGAAGGTGAATTAGGGTTGTTTCATATTTATAATAACATATCAGTATGTAAGTAATACTGATGTTATTACTTTATCATGAAACAACTAAAGAAGAAGAAGTTGAAGAAGAAAGAAATTGAAAAGATCGGTAATGGATATTACCTCTTCTTTGGAACGCCTCTTTGAATCCTCCACTTAGGGAACTAAGATTAGTCTTTGAAGAAGACCAGGACCTCTAGGATTATTCTAGGTAAGTGGAGAGGAGAAAATGGCAGGGGTTGGCCGAGCTTTAGTGCTCAATTTTGTGTGAGGAGGAGGGGGAGGAGGTTCCCTTTTATAAGGGAGGAGAGGGGCACCTTAGGAATATCTCAAAATATTATTTTATATTAAAGTCAAAATCGGTTTATAATGGCTCCAAAGGGTCTTATTTCGAAGATAAGGTGGGGATGGGTCTAAATCCTATCAACCAATATGATTTAGACAAGTTTAGGGTATTATTTTAACCTTATCAATTAGATTTAACTCTAAGTTAAATAATTTAACTTTTACCGTGTCTTTTTGTTTTCTTTCACTATATAGTTAATACACTTACTATAACATGCCACAAGAACCCAAAATTGTTTATTATTAATATATATATCCGTATCTAAGTAATTTGTCCGAACCTTAGATTTTTAGGAATACAATAACAATTAATAATATAATATTTGATTTAAAAACTATTTTGTGTCAATTTTGACACTATTTGATATATGATTTTTGTGAAAGTCATAACAGAATTATATGTTCGAACCAAGTTTATTAAATCAACATTAATATATCATAGTAACATATAAAATTAGTGTAATTAATAAATTACATTTATTTTGGTGTTTATAACATCAATTATGTCAATGTTTCATTAATACGATAATTACTGCATCATCATTGTGTCATATATAAATTAAAATATTTAATGTCTAAAAATTTCAAATAAAATACCATCATGTAAGAAATATTTTTATCTTCCTAATGAATATTTATAGTCGAATTTATCTTATGTATAACCCCATATTAAAAATGATTTACTTATTAAACTTTGATTTTACCTATTTTAACCCTTCTTTAAATAAATTAATAATAAATGTCCTGATATAATCCAAGTGGGCCTAAATGGTCATATTTTATTCATAAGGTTGTTTTTAGTCGAATTACACTTATCCAATAGAATTAGGACATGTGTTAGGGTAATAATAATATCATATTTACCCTTAGTTACCCTATTTACTATTAACCGCAGTAAAAAAAAGTAAAAAGTTACTATTCAGCAAAAAATTATTTTTATCTCATTGAACCACATTTTACTTACTGATATCAACCGTGTCTGTCGGATTTTTGAAATTCAATTCACAGAAGCGGTAAAATTAAGTTTTATGAAAAATTCAGTTTTTAACCAACCACTTAGTGGTTTCACTATTCATCAAAAATTGAAAGTTTTCAGAAAAATACCAAAATTTCACCCTTGGCTAATTTCGATATTCTGAATCCAAAAATGAAGTCCATTTTGAAAAATAAAATTTATAAAATTTCAAAAAGTGGTTATTACTATTCATAACGGCTAGTTTTAATAGCATATTGTTGTTTAGTGAAACTCGGTATTGCGTACGACGCAAGCTATCGAGGAAGGTCGCGATTGCGTGTAAAGCAAGCCAAGCAAGTGTTGTGTAGAAAATGATTCCTTTGATGATTCATATAACATAAAAGTCTCGGGTGTTACAATAGTATTGGGAGATCACAAAAGTTCCCTTTTCATCAGTTATAAAAGAGAATCAATTCAACCTCTAAAGGATACACATCCAGTTGAATTATTTCTTGAAACCCAGTATAATGGTCTTCTACATAATGTATACTACATGAATGAATAGTCTTGAAAACCGCATTTAATTGTATTCTATTTATTTCCTTGATGACAATCAAGAAAATGATTAAAATCTCGTAGCCAATGTTACCAAATCCTTATCTTTTTATTCTAAATATTTATCCTCAAAAACAAAAATAATCATAGTATTAGAGTTAATTTTGTATCCATATTATCATGTAATTTTATTATATTAATTAAGTATCCCTTTTTATATCCATCCCATCAATATAGAAATTTTTTTTTGTAGATCATGTGTATGTTCAGACTACCACCTCATTGAAACAACATGCTTTATTTTCCATCATAACATAAAATAGATTACATTAAATTATTATGGTAAAAAATAACATTTAAAATAATTTGAATAGTATTTTAAGATAATATTTGTTACTAAATAACTGATATTAATAATAGGCGGTCACAGTAAACTTAACCACGAAAATTAAACATATGATTCTACCTTTCCTTTTCAGAGTTTATTTTAGTAAAAACTATATAAATATATAAATTTTATGATATTATAAATAATAAATTATATAATTACCTAAAATTATATATATTATGGTATTATACTAAAAATCAATATCTATAGATAATATACATAGATAGTTATGTAGAAATTGACAGAACCACCTCAAAAAAAGAAACATCAGAAAAAACATAAAAAATTTATAATATGATTATAAATAGTCCATATTAAATGAAATATATATAAATAATGTTCTTAAAAAGATATATATAATTAACATAATTTTATTATTCAAAAATATAGGTTCTTACGTAGATAAAATAATGACTAAGGTAATGGTTCCTCCTAACTCTATTTTATTCTATTGAGGTAAAAATATTTTTACTTAAATCTACTATACATATATTGATTTATTCTACATAATTAACAAGATATATTATTTTACATCATTATTTTTAAGATATATATAATTTTTCCTTATGACTACATTACCAATATAATTCTTAACCTTAATATTATGATACCTAAATGATGTTTCTTGTCCATAATTATTATTTATTGAGACAAAATTCTTCTTATACACCAATTATTTTATATGTTGTATATACATCATTTTTTTGATATGTCGTGAATTATATTTTGATAATATTATTTTAATTTTAAATTAATTATCTTTCTGATTTAATGGATTTTGATTTAAATATTACAAAATATATATGGTTTTTTATCCCAATATAATTTTAAAATACATCTCTCTTTAATGTGATAGTATATAAAGGAAATTTTTATAGTCATTTATTCTAATATTACTATAATTTTTCTCCCCTCTAGTTATCAATTTTGGAATATTTCCCCTTTAACCTTTTCAAATTATAAGATTTTTGATCATTTAAAATGATGTTGATTTCTATGAAAGCATTTCAAAAATATTCATAAAATCTCCTCATCCTCATATTTTTGTCTTCCACTCCACATTTTGGGATATCACTATATTTTTTTAAAAAATTTAAAATTGAATTTTCTAATACCTTTACTTTCATCAAAAATGACTTAAAATGAAATCATTTTAATGTTTAATGTTATTATTTTTAAGATAAACTGATCCATTTTATCGTTTACATGTTGAAATATAATTTCATCACTTTTGGAATTTGATATGAAACTCTATTTTAATGTTTTTAAGGTTTATAAAAGAAATTATTTGTCTCTTAGTTTTATAAAATATGTATTTTTAACTGATTTTAAAAGATAAATTATATATTTTTATTTCCAAGCTAATTTTTTCTCAAGCATTTATTTATTCTATTTATTCTAAGTAACTCTCAATTCACATATCCTATATATTATTAAGTATATTCTTAAAATATTATCATCCATATTTATCTGTGTCCATCTTTTGTAATTTTATTTTCTATAAATGAAATGATCTTTAAATACATTTTATATTCCTAACTATCCACTATGAGTATGATATAATTTCATTCATTTCTTTTATATTGTGAATACCTCATTTTAAATTTAATTCATTAATACGACTTCTCCTAAATAGCATACATTGGTTTATTTGGGAAATTATTAACATAACCTTAAAATAGTCATCTATAAGATTTATTACCCATAAAATTTTTTATAAAGATTGAATAGTACTTGTAAAATATGTTCCTATATATCAATAGAAACACATTTATTTTAAAACACTTAATAATTTTTTTATTAATAATAAATTTATCTATTATTTCATTATGTAATTAAAAATGAAAAGAATATTATTCCCATTTTAATTCCATGATTTTTCTTGATATGTTGAATGATTTTTTGGGCCATATATAATCATTGATTATTTACGGTTTGGGTCCTATAGAACACTCAAATTTATTTGTAAAATTTATATCTATTGATCTTGAAATGATATATAGGAGGATTTATCTAATGAAAAATGGTATACATGGGGGATTTATCCCATCAAAAGGGTATATAAGATAATATATACCAAGATAAGTGGTATTTAGTGGGATTTTACCTGAAATACGTAGTACACGTGAGGATTAATCCCAAGACAATGGGTATATGCGAGGGTTTATCAAAAGAAAAAGGATATACATGTGGATTTATCCTAATTAAAATGATACATAAGAGTATTTATCCCAAATATAGATGGTATTTGGGAAAATTTATTCCAGGAAAAAGGGTACATGGGAGGTTTCCCGAGGACCAAGATAGTAAATTAGGGGATTGTCCCATGTCCAAGGGTACATAAGTGGATTTTTCCAATCCCAAGATGTTTGAACATTGATTTTACAAATCCTACTATTTTATTAATGTATTCATGGATATACTTATGATTTTATTTATATGATAATATTTATTCGATGGCTTATAAATCATGCAGTATAATTAGTTATTTTGGGGTAAGATAATCCTTTTTATTTTGATTATACATATATGCTCATACTCTACTCACCTATCGTCTTTGATTGATATATATTTTGTTTACCCTTAATAATAATTTGATCTCACACATTTTATATGTTTCGTTTTTCCATGGATATTAATATATCAATAGTGTGAAATATATTGAAGAGTATTATTTCTGGGAAAACATTTATATATGATGAAGACTTTTTATGGAAAATTAATTTCTAATATAATGGAAAACATTTATTTCGTTAAAATACATGGTTTTTTTATTATGGTTTTTCGTAGCCCCAATTTAATTAAACCTAAATGATATTGGGAATTCATGTAATAAAGAAATTTTTTTTTTTGTGAAATTGAGATGGTCACACTTTTGCGAAGTCATAGTTGGTGGATTTCATGCACAACCCTTTTTAACCTTCTTATGAATGTGACTGCAAGAATCATTGATAAATCAAGCTCAGGTGATCTAGAAAAATATTTCCAACACTAAAAATAAATGAAAAAACAATAATAGATTACCCAATCCAAATTTATACATTAATATTATGATGAAATATCGGAAACATGTGATCATGTTTTGAAAAACTAATTATCCCATCATACTCGTGTGGGATAATACCGTATATGACTTTATAAAATATTTATAATGGAATTCTCAGAAAAAAGAATTGTAGTTCTCTATTCAACATAAATAAATCGTGAACGTCTTGAATTATATAATTTTTCCTTGTTGGATGACTATTTTTATTCTACTAGGGAGTTCTTCTGAGACAGACTCAATGTTTAATCTCATGTTTAAATTTAATTTATTATACTTTGGAATTTTTTAAATTTCATAACATTTTCAATTTAATTCTATTTTATTTTTTACTCCAATAAATTTTTAATAATCTATTTGGTATCATATCATACACTTTAATAACTCTATTTTTTGACTAACCCCCATTAACCATGCCATTCTTCTGAATGGATTAAAAAATATCACATTTTTCTATATAAGGATTTTGGAGTCATTAGACTAAGAACCATTATTTGGGTGATCTTAACTATAATTTATGATATTCCATTTATTAGACTATATTTCATTCAAATTATATTAAATATTTATAATATTCACTTGTTTTAGTTTATTATCATGTGATCATAGGAAAATATTTAGCAATATAGTTCTTAACTATATTTCTTAAGTATTTTATTCTCAAATGAAAATGTCTCATATTCCATAATCTATTCTCCAGAACCTTTGAAAATGTAAACCAATTTTTTCATCAATAAGGAAATTGTTTTCATTAATATATCTTAGATGAATAAAAATTAATGTATCTCTATCCTTGAGAGTGATATTTCCCATCTCAAATTCAATAGCATTTTATAAGTCACAGAACATACTCACCCCTAGGAAATTTTGGATAAGGCCTTGAACCAAGAGTATATCTATTTTTTTAGATCCTTCCCACTTACCACATCTTTGAAAAACAAAACTATTTTATTTCCTTCATTGTTACCAAATAAAACATCTTTATTTTTTCCACACATTATATAGACAATTAGATCTCCAATGAAGGTAATATAAATGATATATTCATTATAAAAAACCCATAATCTAGACATATCTATATCTTTCAATGAAATATCAAAAATAATTCCATCTCATTTATTATTTTAATCACCAATGACCACATGGTAGAGTCTTCCCATTATGGAAAAAACTGATTCACATCCAACTTTTTGTTATCATACAAATTTTATAAATTTTAAAATCTTTTATTTGTTTCTAGAATTTTTGAGAAATAATTTATCTGTTTTTTCACTTATTAATGTATTTGAAGGTACCTAATATTATAACCATAAAGAACAATTTATTTTTTTATTCTAATATCCTTAACTACATAACAACACCCCTAAAACATGATTAAAATTCTAAATACCAACAACATGTTCCTAGTGTTGTTTCTATATGAAAATACCATTTTCAATAGAATATCCATATTCAATGTTTTCCAATTTCCAATATAAATAAAATGATATTTTTTATTTCAACCATCCATCTTTTATTTTTTGATCAGAGGTTTTGTGAGATTCATTTATGTAAATTTTCCTACATAGTGTTTATGCATGAATCATATCATAAATCATGGTTGTCTAGTTATTATGATTATACTCTTTATATTTTATTCCTTTATTTATTAATAAATGTACTTTAATAATAATAACACATTATTCATTAGACAAATTATTGGTTTACTTTGTTTCTACAATGCTTTAAATTGGCAATGAAATTACATTAGTGTAGAGTTTTTCTTGGACATCATAATTATTATACAATATGAAGAATTTTCTTTCAAGGCATTTAATTAATTTTACTCTATCAATCACATATTTTTAAAGGTCATAAATTATATAGGTATTTTATTTAATATTTATATTAATCATATATTATTTCTCTATATTTGATTATTTCCTGAACATGATTTTTTAAATTTTCCATTTGAACTAGTGCTTCCTTCCATCCTTTTATTTCATATAAATATTATTTTTATAAATAAATACATTTTCTTCTTTTTGTGTCCATCCAAACATTGACATCTTTACATTATTATTCAAGTTAAACCAATAAATTATAATTTCAAGATACATCATCATTGTTTTCATCACATTCATTATATTTTATAATATATATGAAATCTACAAAAGCATCTTCACTATGATAATAAGTGTATTTTTATTCATCAACTTCTAAATCTTCTAAAATATCAAATTCAAAAGATAACAAGTTCCGTGTTTTGAAAAAATGATGTGATTTCATATATATATTATCACATAAAAATATTTAATCACAAATTTCACACTAGCATCATCATAAAACTTATGAAATCACATAGTTGTGAGATTCACTAAATTAACACATTGAAAAAACACAATTCTACTTTTCAATATAGTTTTGATTTTACACATTTTGTTTATATGATATAATATATATCACATCATTAACTACATATTCATCTTAATAAAAATTATTGGATTGTTTCTTTATCTATTTGAAAATAGGTTCCTATATGATCTCCTTTGACATGGATTAAATGTCATTTATTTTCATTCAATTTGTTATAATAACAATATATTTAGTCTCGAGAATCATACTTTATATTGTTATATTATATCATAGATATGTTCTCATTGAAATTTGGAGGATGTACCCTCATGTTTGTTATTACAATTTTTATATATTAAATATTTTTTTAATGTACAAACATATCTTCCAAAATATAATTTAGGAGATCCAAAATTTAATAAAATCTATTAATTGGGATCATAATTATAACATCATACATATTAAATAGAGCAATAATCATTTCTTCTAATACTTTGAAATCACCTTCATATATATATAAAAGTAATTTTCATACAAAATTAAAATATTTTTGAGAAATTAACATTGTGTATATTGGGTTGGCCAGAGCACCAACTATAAAATTTATTCCCATTTATTTTGTATTATTTTCATTATGGTCACATTCTAATAAGACTTTACAATACATTCCAACTGATATTACAAGAATGGAGGTTTGTAAATTTTCAAAACTAAATAATTTATGTATTATTACATCACATTCTACTATAAATAATTTTTTTTATTTTTAGAAATTTTTATGAAATTATTATAACTGAATACTATTAATTCTATGTTTTTAGAGAGATATTATGTCATGGAAAATTATAAATTTGATGCCAATGATTGGCCTATTATTGAGTTTAATACCTTGATATGGAGGTGAATTAGGGAAATTCAAATCTAAAACATTAACACATTCTTTTGACTTTTTTCTCTTGATGTAGGGGCCACTTATGTATCTACATTTATTATAAATTACAATAAATGAAATCATTAAAGTTTATAAAAATATTTACTCAGTTCCCCCAAATTGGTATTATCCTAGGATAATTAAATTTAAATTCACCTATAAACCTGTAACACTAAAGAAAACTAATTTTTGTTTTACCAAATAGTGGGGTAACACTAATCCTCTGACTATGTATATACATTATATAAGAAATTAATCATGCCATTTAATTATAGATACGACTGATTTTTTCTTATAGTAAAATATAATTCTTTACAATTTTTTTAATAATATTTCAAATTAAATAGTTTGTTAATTTTTAAAAGGATGGTGAATTTTTATCAGGATACTGATCCATTAATTTCTTTCTTCCTTCAAAATTTTATCTTTTTGTTATACTGTAACATATCCCCTCCTTATCATTTATCATCCTTGTACTATAAAGTTTACACTATCTACTTTTATTTATGTTATCTATATATAAAACTACTATGTGTAACCACTGAGGAAATAAAAGCCACTTTTATTTTTCGAATGGATATTATCAGTCCTCTTCCCCTCTCTCTTTAAAGATCTATCCTTATATAGAAAACTTATACGAATTCATTAAATCACATTTTTTCACCACAATCGACATAATGTATTATACAAAAACACCCTATTCGAATTTCTTTCTTCTTATGAACTGTGTGGTGGGGATGTGGGATAATATACTACAACATGGAAAAAATAATCAAAATATCCACAACCACATAATCACTTTTCCAATGATGAAGAATATGGATCAATTATATTACATAATATTTATCTACATCTATATGGTGTTGATTTATTTTTAAAATATATATAATTTTAATAAATTAAACTTTTACATAGGTCACCAACGATCATAAAATGATCTCCTTTATTATTCAAACTCTAAAAACTAGTCTGGGAAATAACATTTATTGGTTGTGTGATCTCCAATATAAAAAGATAATATCAACTCATCCACTCTAGAAAAAAAATTTAATCCATGATGTAATGATATTTTTATATGTGAATAACATATCTTCCACACCCTTGTGTCATAGGCTATTCTCCATGGCAGGGAAATCCTAGATACACCATTGAAATCAAATTTTAGCTAATAACCTTGTAATTTGTGTTTAATTTCACAACATCATGGTTTCATTTATCAAATATTATGAAATATTGGTGAATTTAGAAGAGACCATATAGGGTAAAATATAATGTGATGTGATGTGGGAACCTAAAATCAAGTAGAGATAATGATAGCTCTAAAATAATTATACGGAACAACTTCAAGGATTTTTGCACGGTTCATTGAGTCTAACTAGATTTTTTCGTTCATTAATAAAGCTTATGGATTTAAAATACCATTAACACCTCTCTATGAATCACCAATACTCGACAATATTCTTCTAAAACAATTTTAAGATTTAATTTTCAATGAATACTTTCACTGAAAAACTCCAAATGAATTTTTTCCCAAAACATGGAATACAAATACTAAAATAGAGATATTCAAATTTTAACATATACCATGAAATGAAAATATAAATTCATATAATAGTAACCATGAATTGTTGGTATAGAGAATAGTAATGTGGTTGAAGAAAAAACATTGAAACTGATAACATATTTTAGAGATATATTCCTTTAACATCATAATATTTTGTTAAATTATAATCACATCATGCCCACGTATAACCTAACAGAAATTTTTAACTATATAATTCATATAAACCCTTGTAACACCTAATCACAATTCTACATAATAGTGGTTTAGGATTGTGAGTTGTGTGACCATAGGCACCCTTCCTTGTATTCTAGAGGATGTGAACAAGAAGTAAGGGACTAATACATATAATGGTAAGAATATTCCATTAAATAAGCATATTAAAATATAGTAAAAATGACCCTAAAATTATTCAGACAATAATAGTATTCATAATCAAATAATCACACTTCTATATCAATTCAAATTCATCATAAACACATTTTTATAAAATCATGCACTGGCCACCAAAATTTATGAATCCATGTGCAAAAAATAAAATAAAAATTAAATGAAAATAGGCCCTCAAACTATAATATGGACTCAAAACCCTATAATATAATACCTATCAATCATTCCCTTCCTCAACCATTAAATGTTTTGGGCATAAACCTTAAACCCTGAAAATTTTTCATATATGAAACAGGGTAACCACACAAGGTGTGTGAAAAATATTTTAGTATGGCCTCTCAAATTCCCACTATAATACACTGTTATATATGATAATGTACACAGAAAAAATTATATCAACAAATTTCCTCAGTATTTATGTTCTAACAAGGCTACCAGGAATCAATATAAAATAGGTCACCATGTTCCAACCAATCCTATATAACACCTAAACATACCTTCTTTAACGGAATGTTGAATTCTATTCCCCACCTCACCTCATGTCTTCATACCCATAACTCATCCCATAAGCATATATTCTTGGAAGTTAATCTTCCAAATACTCTGCTTCTTCCTACAAACTCTGGATAGCTGTAATGAACACAAATTTTATCAATGAAATTTTCCATAATAATTTTTTTTCTATAGGATGAAATTCATACATCACTAATATAATCTCATAAAAACATTATTCTTATAAAATAAGATTAAAATAAGTGTTATTGACTGAAATTAAATAACCTATACTAATGGAATAGTAAACATACCATGGGAATAATAATATAATCATTAAGACTTGTAATTTGGCCAATATATTAGTAACCAACCTATGAAAGTGTAAAAAAAATTTGTTATCTTATAAATTAATATATGGAATATTTATATCGTGGAATAGGAAAATAATATTTTTAAAAATGATAAATTAACGGTTGGTATTTTAGTAAAACGTAAAATATTAATTAAAATTTTATAATTAATATAATAATTTAAATGAAAAATCATTTCAATAAAATAGATAAAGTAACTAATATTTTTTCTTTTTTTTAGAAGTTAAATTTTTGATGCCTTTATTAATATTTAAAAGTGTAACAAAATCAAATATAATATTAAAATCTATCTATTTGAAATAAATGATGATTTAAATTAATAATTAAAATTCTCAAAATTAAAAAATAATTTTCAAATCATGGAGTCTATTTTTGAAATATAAACTTTGAAAAATTATTATTGTTATTTCATAATTTTTATAATGATGTTTAATTTCTTTTTTGAATACTGAAAGATAATAATTTATAGTAATTAGATTTTGAAGACAAATTCACAGATTTTTGAGTCATGTATTATGTATGTATGATGTAAGAACCCATTTTTTCATTGTCACCTGTAAAATATAACATACATAGTCACAATAATACACAATAATAATTATATTGATCCAAAATAAAAAATTGATAAAAATAATCAAAAGAATGCATCCCCTCCCCCTATAAATTCCACTCCTTCTCCTCACACCTATAAATACATGAATCTTGTATAAATTGTTACATATTTCTCTTACAAGCCTCTTCACGTAATTTTAGTCTTTATAGTCTCACTATGAGACCACATCCATGTGGATTAAGGATGTTGGTAACTAGATGATATTCAATAGGTAAAACATTACATCTTTCTCTTTATTTATTTTTTCTTTTGTATCCTTCCTAAATGTCTCCTATCCGATGTGACATCATAACTCAAGTATCATACATATAATGATGTTTTATTATTTTAATTTCATATCCATAATCAAATCAATTCTTATGTTCTTTTTTTTTCTAAAAATGAAAACATCATCCATGGGGCGTCTATTCACCATATTCATGGATTATGAAATTTTTACATTTCCAACATCAAGACTGGACATAATTTTTTTAATATTTAAATAATTATAATATATTTATTATACCTTAATTAATATTTTGAAACTAGTTTCTCAAAAAAGTAAAAAAATAAAAGATATTACTTCATGATTATCTTAAAACCCCTCATAAATAAATTATCATTTTTCAATAATATTTTAACTAATAAATCATCTTCTTCTCAAAAAATTTAATTTTATATGGGACCATTTAAATTATATGATATGAATTCATACCATAGAAATTATATTCTCTAGAATTATTCCAATTTCAAAAGAACTTCCATAATTACAAACATTAAAATCAAAAATGAAATCATGAAACAAATGATCTGAAAACAACAAAATAAAACATTATAACTCATCAAATTTGTCCAAAATGAACATATTAAAATGATAATAAATAATATATATATATATAATATATTATGAATTAATTTATTGGTCTAATTTCATTATTTGTGACATTAAGTTCATGTATAGAACAATTTCATTGATAATGTAAGAGATTCACACTAGACCACCATTTTATCCATTTGGTCATGCATCATATATCTTTAACCTGATGTAATTATTAATTATACTTATTTACTAATATTAAATTAATTGTGTATAATAAAAACACATTATCTCTATAAATTTTCATTGTATGATGGTTAACTACATGTTTAATAATGTTCCCTACATATTCATCCTAATAAGCATGCTCGATTGAACGGAACTTCTCAATTTATTACCCTTTTTCAAGTACACATCATAATTTGATTTATTCCACCAATATTTTTCTATAAATAACTCTTATTTAATATAAAACTATCTTATTTAAGGTCTGGTTGTCTTCAAACATGTATTCATTTTCTTCATTAAATATTCTTTTATATTTTATCTTAAATGAACTGAAGTGGATCCTCTTTTAAATTTCCTCAACATGCTTTTATGTGATTCAATTTGTTTGGACATAATTTATCATGATATATGACTATTATACTTATGAATGTTTATAAAGGATTGAAATCAATTCTTTCATGGATACCTTTATTAAACACCTATTTTTTGCCTTATGACCTGATTATGATATGAATTTATTTTCATGGGTAACCCTTATGTTTATTCTGTATTTTTAATTCGTTATGTGTCACACATATGCATGAACATGTTATGATGGGTAAACTCATATAGTTCTCCAATGCATTGGGTAATGTCTACTCTCACAAGACATCATGTTTAGATAGCGAGTAAACATAATTCCTTTATGGGACATTGTCCTCCCTGTGATATAGTCTTGGAAGTTATACACAACTCATATTTATTTCATTGTATATATTTATTCAAAATTTTAATTTATTAATTATTACATTATTCTATATTATATATTTTATGATTCTATATTTTTATTCATGTTCCATGCCTTAATATTTCAACATGTTATGCCTTTTAACCCATATTTTATTATTTATTATTTTGTTTACTCCCATACTAGGATTTTTAGCTCATAACCGTTATATATTCCACATGTTATCCTATCATGATATAAAATCTAAAATAAAAATAGGATCTCATTATGGAGTTTAAATAAAACATATCTTTATTTTAGTATTATGCTTTTTAATTATTCACCAAGTCTTTTAATGACTCTACAATTTATGATCCTTGGTATTAATTTGACTATTTATTATGTTGAAAATCATGTAATAATATGTGTAAAAGGCTAGGGTCACTATATTTGTTATCAAAGGATGGTCATGTTATTTTTCGATACTTGTAATATAAAATATGAGTAAGAACCGCATGTATAGTTCTATCACAATTGATATTAATATTGATAATTAAGGAATCACCACATAGGATATAATTTACAAGTTTAGTCTTCAATGTTCAATGTTTCGTTTTTTTTATTCTTATTAGATGAGTATTAAATCTCTATAATTGTATTTTTATTTTTCTTGGTAAATGGAGACAAATAGGGTAACTTGTTCCAAAATAAATGTGACATGAAATGAGAGTATTTCCCTATGAAAATGTATAATATGATGGAAATGGGATCATAAAACATCATAATAGTACTTGATCAGTAGGAAAAAGATATGAATAATTACATGTATAATTTTTACCTCCCTAATTCTCATAAGAATTATCATGTTGAAGTGAATTACTTTATATGAAAAATTACCCCTATATTTATTGGACATGTTGATCCCCCCAATATAGTGGAATGGATTAAATCCACTATGAAGATATTATCTGTCCTCCTGTTCTCAGAAACAATGTATATTGTTCTAAAGGTAAGTAATTTTTATCGGGATGTTTTTTAACGGTGTAGATTAAACAAGAACACTATGTCAAAAGAGGAAACTAATTCCATGGAATGAGAAGAATTCAAGAAAATATTTTTTTGAAATATTTTCCATAAACATTTTTTCTCTAGATGAATATGGAGTTCCTCATATTGATGAAAAAATAATAGGACCTTATCCAGAAAAATATGTAAACCTTTAAAATATTTACGTGAGACGCCTCTATATTTGTCATGAACTCTAAAAGTATGGTGGATCACTTCATTAGTAGAATCAGATTGAGTCTATGAAAATTATTGGTGATTCGAGGTATTGAAATCTGGGCAGAGATCAGTCGGTGATCTCTTAAGTTTTAAATGGATATTGGATACTCTCAATGGTCTCATGGGACAAGATATAAAAAATAATAAAATGGATTCAAATATGGGAGGAAAACCCAACATCCCACAAGTCATGAGTGTGGGTTGAAGCATCCTGTAAACTATAAAAGGGGAACCATGAGAAGCTTTAAATGAATAAGAGAGGGTCACCAAGCTAATTACTTTCTAAAGGGATTTAAATATGCCCACTAATGTGGAATTATAAATGGATTTTCATACACTTATAGTGTAGTGAAGTGTTTAAAATTTCAGTAGCATGGGCCTTATACAAGCAATTTCCCTAAGCAAATGGTTTCTAGTGGAAATAGACTAAAACATCCAACGTAGGTAGGAATTGAATATACAATCACATATTCTTAGGTGGAACCTGATAATTATGTAGGGACTAGTACGCTGCATGTTCATTATAGACTAGAAAACTAACTATTTTATTCTGGTTTAACTCATTCTTTCATAAATTACAAGTTTAGTATAACTATTAAAACACGACCTCAAAATTTCATAGTGGAATTATTAGTGAGAGAATAAAATATAGAAATTATTTCATCCAATGTATACAACTACTCATAGGTTAAATTTTGTAACTAATCCTAAAATAAAATCTTATCATACATTCTTTGGTAGAGTATGATGATATATTAGGCATGTAGTGGATATATTTATACAAATTCATCACCAATTTTTGATACAAGGATATCACTCTTCACATTCTAAGGAATCCGCTAATTTTATAAATGTGTAAGGAGGAGGATGATCTACTTTAGAATATTTATCTTTTTGTGGATATTATTTCATTATTAGAAATTATATCTAGCACGAACAATTGAGACAATGTATAACATCATGCTTGAATACATGACCATTGTGAAAGAATACACTGATGTGTTCCTTGAAGAATTTTATGGTCTTCTCTTTAACATAGAGGTTGATTTCTCGATTAAACATGTCTAAAGACCACTACTCATATCAATGAAAAATAATATAATGGCCTTCATTGTGATTGAAGAACATAAATATTAGTTATATGAAAATATGTGCAAGGGTTTTCTTTTCCCATGTGATTCACTATGGAGTGCAACAGTTATCATCATCAAAAAATAAGGATGCATCAATTTTCCTCAGCATTAATCCGCACGAGCTCAAAAAATCAAGATACGGAATATTTATCCCCTGTCATAGATAAATGACTTATTTGATAATCTATGTGGGGCCAATTATTTAATTATGTTGCAACATTAGACAGGTTATCACTAGTTAAATGTGAAGAAGGTAGATATTCTCATGACTACCTTTCAATCAATGTATGAGAATTATGAGTTTATATTGTTTCCCTTAAAACTAACTAATGATATATAAAATTTCATAGACATAATGAAAAGACTCTTCAGATATTTCCTTGAAAACTTTTTTCTAATCTTCATTGTTGATATTATGATATTATACATGATAAAGGATGAACACAATGAGTATTTGAATACAATTATATTGGCATTGTAATGGGAGAAACTATATAAATGGTAAATTAAATGTTTGTTCTGGATGGAGATAGTATACTTCTTAGGGAATGTTATCACAAAAAAAAAAGATAAATATGAACCCTTATAAAATAAAGGCGATCGATCAATGGCCAAAACCAACATATGTAATAATAATATGAAATTTTCTTGTCTTATATTAGTAATACTGATGTTTTGTGTTTAATTTAATATAATTTCACTCCCACAAACTAGGATAACACAGAATGGAGTTGATTTTGTATGGATGGAAAAATTTGATTAATTATTAATGTGTTCATGAAGAGTCTAAACAATGCACATATTCTCACACTAATAAAAAGTAGAGAAGTTTTTGTGAAATATAGTGACAAATTTAAAAAATTTTTGGGTTGTCTACTCCTATGGAATGAGGAATTTATATCCTTCACATCCTGGAAGTTGAAGATTCACGAGAAGAACTTCCCTATACATGATCTAGAGCTAGAATTTGTGATTTTTCACTGAAAAACTGTCAAACTGCGTCAATGGTAAGAAGTATTATATATATACTAATCACAAGAGCCGAATTCATATAAATAGACAAATAGATCTTAACATGAATCATGGAAGATGGTTAGAGCTAATTAAGGACTACGATTTCTCTATTCACTATCATCCTGGGCATCCTAACAAGGTATCTAATGCAATCAATAGAAAATATCTTATTACAATATCCATAATTTGGATTGATAAAGACCATGTATTCATGGAAATGAATAGGAATTGATCTAGAAATAATAGTAATAGGGAATAAATCCAAGCTTTCCCAAATTATTTCCTAACCATTAATCCAATATAAGATCAAGGAGGCAAAAAGGGATGATCAGGCACAACAAAATATGGTGAAAGTGGTATGAAAGGGATGCTAAATGATTTTCACATCGATGATGATTGTTTTATAGGGTTTGGAACCAGAATTTTTGTTCCTTCATCACCTGAAATAAATAAGAATATACTGGGTAATGGAAAGATCTCAACTTTTTTACATCTGTCTGGGAAGCACTAAGATGTACCCTAATCATAGAGAACAATTCTAGTGGGACAATATGAAAAATTCCGATTGTGTAGTATATATCAAGGTGTTTGGTATGTTAGAATTTTAAATAAGAGAGAGATAAATCAAAATGGATGATTTTCTTAAACCCACATAGAAATTGGAGAATGTTATTATGGAATTTTTCACCACTCTGAAGAAAAAATCTGATGGTAAAATCTGATATGGATTGTGCTAGATTCACTCACCCAGACTTCCCACTTCAATTACATTCATGAATATTTCTCTCTCTAAGAACATTCCATGTTACATGTGATTAAAGTGGTGAGGCTGCATGGGGTACCACTTTTGATTGAAACTAATCATGATCCGTGGTTTAAAATTAAATTATGGGGAAGCATTCAACATACATTAAGTACTGAATTAAAATTCATCACGTCTTATCACCCCCAAAGTGATGGATAAAAAAAAGTACTATCTAGACATATAATGATATGAGAAGATTATTCTCAATTGAATTTGAAATAGGATGTGATCACCACCTATAATTAGTTGAGTTCTCATACAACAACTATTTCCATTTGAGTATTCATGTGGCACCATATGAATCACTTAATGGAAAACTATGTAGAACAATAACCTGTTGAGCTAATGTTAGAGAATGAAATTTTTTTGGACTGGATATTGTATAAGAGATCACAGAAAAGGTAAAATCCATCCAAACATCTATAGAATCTACTCGGAGTAAGAAAAAGAGATATTCTAACAACTGTCGATGGGATTTGTTGTTCGATGTTAGATGTAAAGTCCTCCTTTGAATACCTCCATGGAGGAGAGTCATGGGGATTGTCGAGAATGGGATTATTTTAGAATGGTACCCTGTACCCTTTGATTTCCTTGATCACATAAGATCAATGGGCTATCAGTGTGAAATTTCACCAAATATGGATCATGTTGGTGATGTGTTACATTTATATCTCTAAAGGATGTACATACCCTACTCCTCACATGTATATTATCTGATGGAGGTACTATGCGAGAATGACCTCTCATATGAAGATTAGCAAGTGAATATCATGGATCAAATATATTGTTCCCTACACAATAAGACAACAAATATATTCAAATTGTTTTGCAGGAATCATATGTATATAGAGGAGAAAATGAAACCAGATGAATTAATGAATGAATGTTCCCTCATAAGTTTTAAACACTGAATATCCAATGAAAATTGGAGTGAGAAATTTCATAAGGGGGTAAATATATAACAACCCTTAATATTACTAAGGAAATTTTATTCAATAATTAAGTTATCTAGAATAAAACATACATATAAAATATAGAACAATTAAAATAAATTATTACAATAAATCAAGAATGAAATAAGTTTTATTCAAAAAAATTAATGAACCTATAACGATGGAAAAGTAACCTTGCCATTGAAATGGTAATATCACCATTAAGAATAGTAATCCAACTAATAATATAGTACACTCACCTATGAAAGTTAAAATTAAATTTTCGTATCGTACAAATGAAAATATGATATATTTATTTCATGGCATTAATAAATAAATGTTTATAAAATTATAAATAATGTTTTAAAATTGTTGTAAAACATAAATCTTTAATTTAAATAATATAATTAATATAATGATTTAAAAGGAAAATAATTTTTATTAAATATATTTCTAAATTAATAATTTGATATTTTTTCATTATGAGATAAATTTATGAGACCTAAATTAATTTTTTATTGTGTCATAAAATTAGTTATATTATTAAAATCGATATTTTTAAAATAAAAGATGATTTAAATTAAATATGAAATTAATCATATTTAGAAAATTATATTCATAAAATGAGGTCCTATTTTTAAATCTAAAAATCAGAAAATTTAAATGGTGACTTTTTTGTATATTCTTAAAATAGTTGAATTTTTGTGGACAGTGAAATACTGTAATTTATTGTATTTAACATTTTATGTCAAAGAAATTAATTTTTGAGTCATGGATGATGTAGGGATGAGGTAATGAAAAATTATTTTGAACTCACATGCACCATTTAATATACATAGTAACAATAATTGACACTAATGATAGTCCTGATCCAATATTATGAATACATAAATAAAGTAATCAAACACACCCCCCTACAAATACTTCCCTTCACCACCCCTTATCCTCACAACTCAAAAGCCTATAATCATGTGAAAATTGTTACAAATAAATATCCCAATCCTCTTCACACATTTAGTATTTTTTGAGTCACATTAAGATCATCATCAAGTGCTTAAAGGGGCTCTCAAGTATATGATATTAAATAGGTAAACGCCTCCATATTTCACTTGTTATTATTTTCTTACCCTCCCCTCACCTACCCAATCTATAGTGACATATTTACTCCATTACAATACCTATAATAGAATGTATTTTAATTTTATATTGATCATCAAATATCTTCTCCTCTACTTCTGTTTTAAAAATAAAAAATTTCATTTGTTGGTTGTCGATTAACTACTATCGTTGATGATGACTTTTTTACTTTTCATTACCACCGGCAAGTCTGGTCATAAAACCAATTTCATGGATAAAATAGATTATAATTTTTATATTAAAACATATTTAATGTTTTTAACGAATATTAAAATGGAATATTAAAAAAATTATAATAATTTCTAATGGTTGCAAAAAACCTCCAAAATAAACTAATCAATTTTCATTAATGTTTTATCTAATGAGTCATAATCATGTCAAAAAATAAAAATATTTATGGACCATTTGGATTTTTTATATGGAATAATACTATATATTTTCACAAATTTAGAATTATTCAAATTTTACATGAACTTCTATAATTATACTCAAGAAAAGCACCCATTAAACCATGAAAGGAAAGCTACTAAAATAGTAACGTTAAACATTATTGCTCACCTAAATTCAAATAATTAAAAAATTATAATAAATCCAATATATGATTAATATGTTCTGAATTTATTATTAAATGGATCTAATTTTATTATCCAATACATTACGTTCAAGTGTTGGACTCATTCATATATAACGTAAGGGATTCTATCTAATTTTCCTTTTTATCATTAGGTTGCAATTTCTCTATATTTACCCAAGTGTAATTCTACATTATTCTTATGTACTAGGAAAACATTATGTTTTTTTACCCAAATATGTATTCCAATCTAAAAACTGCTTTCTTTTATGGGGAAATACATGTTTTATTAGGATCACTTTTCAATTCCTCCAAATAAGTAGGCACAATTAAACTGAACATCCCAATTTCCTACCCATTATCAAGTAAACTCCATAATTTGTATTTGGAAACAAATATAAATCTAAATATAACTTTGTCTATCATGAAATAGGAATATTAATTCATTTTTTATTTTATTTAAACAATTATATCCATTTTTTGTAGACTGTCTTATATTTTCTCTTAGCCACATCCAAGTGGATCATTTATAATGTTTCTTAAACAATATTTGTACATGTTTTCATTTTATTTTGACATAATTTGTCATGTTGTATCGATATATTCCCTTATTAATGTTCATGAATGATTTTCATCCATTATTTCTTGTAAAAAAATATGATAAGCACATTTCTTATACCATATGACATGATTAGGATACCCATTTCATTCCATGGGAAACTTTTAGATTTATTACTTATTTTTGAATCTTCATGTGGCACACATATGCATGAATATATTACTATTGGTTCAACCATATAGTTCTCTAATGAATTGGGTAATTTATAGTCTTAGGATATGTCTTGTTGGGATATGGGTAAGCCTAATTCCTTTATGGAACACTTCCCACCATTTGATGTAGTCTTTCATGTTATCCCCCAATCATATTTATGTCATGTTATATGTTGATTTAGCATTTCTAGGTATCCATAGTTACATGATCCCATTTTATATATGTAATTATTATATATTTATACTCAAGATTCATTCCTTTATATTTCATCTTGTTTTTTATTCTATCCAATGTCATTTTCATTAATCTTGTGACTATTTTATTATTGTCTTTTTTAGAAACTTTATATTTTAAATTATTCCCTATGTATTTTTTTGGATAGTTACCAACTCAAAGGATGTGCAGATATCATTATAGTATTTATATAAAATATGTCTTCATTTTTATTTAATTCTTCTCAACTATGTACCTAGTCTTCCTAATACATTATAAATCATGATCCATGGATTTTATTTGGTAATTAATTATGCATAAAATTACATAATAATATTGCTAAAATGCTATGGTCACCATACTATCCATCATCCAAGAACACAAAACATAACTATAAATAATGGTGGACAATAATACAAAAAAATCTGGACCCACTACATCATCATTAGAGGTAGGGTCTAATATCTATGCCTCACATCATTCTTGGAACAAGACCTCTTACTTAGGACATTAAATTATTACAACCCAATCATATTCGGGGAATAATCCTCAATCGTAACCTAAAAAATCTCAATAAAATTAACTATTTCATAAAAAAGGACACAATATCATCCAAATTAGTTCATTATGATCCTTATACCCTTGTACATAATTCTCCTACCACAAGTACACCCACAAAAAATATCAACCTTGTCCATAGCCCATCACAATGCTCCCTAACACACATTTGGGAACAAGTCACAAAATACTAAGACCCTCGTGTTAAATAATGAATCATATCAGTTTTTAGGGAACCCACAGAATCCCCCATACCCATAATGATTCCATATCACTGATAACATCTTGTAAATTTCAACTATTAATGACACTGGTTCCTAAAGACCCCTCTGACTAAAACCTCAAAAACCAATCTAACATCATCAAATCCATTCTCCCATATGTTAGTACTAACTAAATAACTTCCAAATATACCCTTCTTGAGGCTCATTGGACTCATAATACCATGTTACAAGTAACTCCACTAACCTACACATCTGTCCCAGCCAACATCTCAGAAAGGCAATCCCTTAACTCGCTACCTAGAGGAAGTTCTATTTATTATACCATGAACCATTCCGAAATATATTTCAATATAATAGTTCTTTTCCAGCCCCGCTCCACCCCATGATATCATGGAACACTCGACTTGAGGAATAAGATAACATTACACATCAACAGTTAGCCCAAAATATCCAATGGCTACTTACCATCCCTATGAACCAAACCAATCATATAATGCATTACTATTTGTAACCCGATGCTTGAAAAATATAGAAATTAGTTCAAAATAATTCCACCACAGATTCTTTATTGATTAAATATCAACAGAAACTAAATATAATTAAACTAGAGCATTTGATTCCTAATTTCATCCAATATATTATATATAGGTTGATCTCGGTCCAAATACATCTGCCTATAACATTCCAACATGCACTAAGAAAATATATTATATAGAATATGGTATAGGAGATTTTATTATAATACATACCTACCTCTAAAATTGATTTTCCCAAAAATCTATTCTCTTCATGCCCATCACCAATCACATACACTCTTTAACCAAGAATTTATCACCAATTGATATCCTCTCCCTATAAATACAGTGGAAATAGATAATTATAAAAAATTATTATTGTTTTTAAAATTTAATCAAATGAGTCATAATGGATATAAAACTCACCGTATATCAATACGTCACTAAAACCCTGAGTAGTAGAACCTTGATGGTATATGTTGTAACCTCGACAAGATTTCAAGAAAAATATCTTACCACCAACTCATTTTCAGTATCTAATTTTATCCAATTTAATCAAGAATCATGAAAACATTATTGTTGTATTTTAACAAAAAATAGTGAATGTTGGGGTTAAATATACCTTGTAGGACATCTTATAGCCACTACATTCAAAAACACAACAATCCTTAAAATATTCCACCATACTCTTGTGGAATTGGAACTATACCCAAGAAAAAAATCATTGAAATTCAATTTATAGTAAACAAAAACCAGAACTGATAGATCATATAGGGTTAAACTAGGAAATGTTTTTATTTAATTGTACAATAAAACAACCAATGGTATGTGGGATCCCTGTGATTAAGAAGGGAAATAGAGCTAGCTGAATGGATTCCCCTCGATTCCTCATCCACTATAAAATTTATTGTGAAAAGGCCCCATGATACTAGGATTTTACATATCAAATATAATAATTTAAGAATTTATTGATATATACTATGATGGTTGCAGTATGATTTATACCATCCAATAAAATATTAATCATGAAACAAGGTATTTGGGCATGTAGAACACCTATGAAATGGAAGAGTTGTTTCCACCCATCATTGTAGTGTTGTTCCTTACACCTATATGTGATGAATCCCCTTATATTGTTTGTCCTTACGTGTCCTATGCATTCTAATATAAAATTCTATAACATAAGTATTTTCATATATCCTTTGGTACATTCTCTATAACCCACTCGATTACCCAAATTGCATATTTGGACTTTCTCCACATCTAAAAAGTTCTCCATGAGATTATCCAATCCTTTGATTTTAGAAATTCATCTTAATTAATGGAATGGTCCATGCTCTAAATTAAAAAATAAGTCCTCCCTTGAATGGTAATGAATATGAATTTCTTTGTCTGTTTGAAACTAAATACCATAATTCCTCTTATCCATTATACATAATATTGGTCCATCCACCATCAAATACATCCTACCTCAATTTCTTATTTAGTAATGGCTAGTTGTGATTGGATACAAAACATTGAATACACATATAAATAACAACTATAAAACCCAATAAAAATTTTTCAATAAAAACCAAACCACTAACTCGCTATCATTCCCAATATTAGGATAGCGCTCACACACCCTCCCTTCTCCTAAGACATTGATGTTCAATCGACCAATACAAAAAAGTTCTTTGGTGATCCTCACAAAAGACACTTCCCATAGAACCAATTATAATCCATGGTTTCATAATAAGTTATAATGGTCTACCAAAATTATCTTTTAGTGGTCAAAAAATATTCTCTCCCTTTTTTTCAACTAGCTGGATCACTCTCCATTATTAAAATACATTCTCTAGCCTCTAATGGATAGAATTTATAATAAATTCTCTTCTATAACTCCATAAATGTTGTTAATGAATTAACACTCAAAGGTACCTAATGTTCTTAAAAATACCCACACCAAATTCTAAAATAGAATCTCATTAAAATTCGAGGGTTGGATCACCATGCATTGACTCCCACCAACAGCTTCTCAAAGACCAAATAAACCATCATTAATTCTCTCTCCATGAGCACCAGAATAGCATTGATCTGATTCACTCATTGAACACACTGAATCCATCCCATTGCTGATAATAATACATTGAATCCAACCAACACAACATCCAAATATTGAACATAGTTTTTCCAACAATTTAATGACATATCATTAGATATAACACAAAACTATTATATCAGTGTCTGAACAATAATCTCACAAACTAGTGTCGTTTTGTCCATGACTTGTACAACATGAGGGTCTTGCACCTGAGAAAAATTAAATGGTCACCCTATTATATCATCATCTTCATTAAATTTCTGAAAATATATTCCCTACTTCAATACACATTATATTTTAATTAATAAATTGGACTGACCTAGTCATACATGTGCTCCAACATGAATATAGAATGCTACTCATTACCAATTCACTCATAATTCCATATTCTCCATTTAACAGTAATCTTATGTTTTCTATCATTTACATTGAATAGAATTAGTCTAATTCCCAATATATGGATTCCCTTAAAGAAAACCTTCTGAATAACTTCAAATAGTTCCAACATCTAGTTAAGATGATTATATGACACAATAAAAAATTTATTCTCCTAAGATTCCAGTAAAACAACCAAAATTTAAATCATTAAACCATCCAAACCTAAAAAAAGTAACATTGAAAAAATAGAAAAATTAGAACATAAATTACATCCAACTTGGTTTAAAATAATATTTATGTTGAGGCTAAATACCCACTATAGAAAAATTACCATGCACACACCTATTATAGATAAAAAATATTCAATGTAAAAGAAATACATGATGTAGTAAGAGATATAAAATATAAATTCCCATTAGATGTGTTTTCCTAAGTGATTAGGAGGAAACATTTCAATCTTATTATATTATCATAAGTATAAGAATTATACTATATTTCCTTTTTTAGTCAGTAAAATTCATTAATGAATTAAAATCAATGTAATGGTTTGATTCACTGATCACATTAATCGTGCATTATGAATGCAACTTTTTTATTTTTCCTGTAAGTACACTCATCCATTTATAAGAGACTATGTTAGTCTACGAGATTACCTAACCCTCCCACGTACATGTATGTCCTTCGCATGGAATGCCACTATTAATTTATAGTATCCATTATTACCATGTACTCTTACATTAACAAACATCAATAGTCTTCATTTGATTGGATTTATTTTATATATATTTTATCATATATTGAACTTTAGAGACTGTAAATGGTGACATAAACTCTTGATCTTCCACTAGTTTTTATTTTAACAGTCTTTTTCTACACACTAATATTTTCTAGCTATTTTAAACCAATAATATGATAAACATATTTCTAGTAGTTAATTTTCAAATAGTTTGAAACAAATATTCACCTCTCAAATGTTTTCTACTTGAAGAATGTTTAAGGGAAACTCCTAAAAAACTCTAATAAGAACCCTTAATATATATTTAATTTAAAATACATATTTTTTCATACATCTTCTATTCAACTAATCCTAATGGAGGCATGATGTTTCATCCATCTTTCCCATGATAAAAATTAGGTCAACATTTCCACCAGATTTTGGCTACCTTCTATCTTTTATAGATTTAAGATTTTTTCTTCATTCATGTTTCATAGAAAGTGCTAATTCAAGATGATATACTATTTCTAACATGGAAAAACCTATCTTTATCCAGATTAATTTCACACTAATTATAAATGAATAAAATGTCTACTTCTGGACATCTGCTGATTTTCTTTAGTAGTTTCATTAATATAACTAATTATTTCCCTTGTATTAAATCTACATACTTATATTCTATTATATTTAATGTAAAAATTATATTTAAATCATGAAATGAAACTAATTTTTGTTCCTCCATATATAAAAATTAATTCTCTTTTTGAAAAATTATATAAATATAAAGAAAATAATAAATAATTAAATCCTTCTAACAAATTCTCATGAACAAAAAAAAGATCCCATATTTCTATTGTTTTTAAATTCCAAATGATACAAAAAAATTCCTAACATTTAATAAATAAATTCAATATGTATCCACTCCCACTAAAAATGAAATATCAATCTTCTTACAGATCATAGAATATATTAACCATTTGATAGATTATGAGTGTTTAACCTTCTCTATGTAAAAGTGTTCTAATTTTTTACGCATGCTTGTGTTATGGATAAATTTAAGTGTCTAGAAAGCAGATTAAAATGAATCTTATATTATGTAATTCAAAACCATTCAATGATATATCATATGTATAAATTTAATGATAGCACCAATGTTTTGAATATATTTTATATTTTGATCTTTTTCCATAATATATTCATGGTTTTCATGAGATCATTCAACTCCAAACCTCAGAAAAAAAATTCATTCCCTTTATATTATTCAGTCCAACGGACAACATATCATCAATAAACAAAATCAATATAACTAATGTCCCTTCATCTCATTTATTTCAATAATAATATTTATTTGAATCATATCTCTTAAACTATTCCTCTAAAATAAGTCAATAAAATTTATGATTCCTCTATAATAGTAGTTTCTTATATCCATACAATATTTTTGTTAATTAACATATATAATTATGGTTCTCAATGACCTTGATACCCACTAGAGACTTCATGTAAATTTCATCCTCTTACTCACCATAAATGAAATATATCTTGTTTTCCATATATTCTAATTATAGTTCTTCTGATGTCACTATATTTTTCACAATATATATGTTATATTATTTAAATAGTTGTGAGAATAATTTTGGGAAATTGACACCTTATTTCCTTTAAAACCCATTCACTTCCAATCATTCTTTATAATGAATCATCACATTTTCTAATTCTTCCATATGATAAACAAATTTTTCTAAATATATTATCCCTTACAATGTTGTATAAATCCAAAAAGATTTATTGGACACCAAATAATCCATATATATTTATACAAATTATTCCTACTCTTTCAGGTCACTAAGAAATACCTCTTGTTTTGGAAATTTCGTGTTTTATATAATATTTAATATGTAGATAATTCATTTTTCATTGTATTATTTAAACTATTATTCTAACTCTGGTTTATATCCTCAACTGGATAGTTCTTACTAAACTACTCATATTATATAAATCAATAAATAACTGAACATCTTGAATTATAACATTTGGAGCCTATATATTCAGTTATCCCACTAATTCTTTAGTCTCTCTAAAACCTTTAATTAAACTTCCACTATCCTAAAACATGGAATAATGTTGATTTCATCACATAAATAATTATTTTAATAAATTTGGTATGTTTTAGTAACATTATTATTTCAATATGGACTTCCAAATTTGGTTTTTTATCAACTTATTTCATAGCTATGTTTTAGTCATCTCGTAAGACATTTTCATTGAATAAAAAATTTCTACTCATATTGACCTCTTTTATTTCATCATCCCATAATATATACCCAAAATTTTAATCACTATAAAAATGGTAAAATAACATCTTTATTTATATAAAAGGTTTTATTTATTTTTATCATTAACATGTGTGTATTATAAACTATCGATGATTCCAAATATGTAGAACTTATAGTAATTATTTGGTATATAATTACTCTAAATGTTATATCTATACTATTATTTTTGGACATATGTTTGTATAATATGTTATTGTGTTGAGTGAATCCACCAAAATAATCATAATAATTCCATAGTAAAATATCATATCAGGGATTTCTTTATCGATGTCACATTCATTTTTCTATCCAACCCATTGTTTCGTCGAGTTCTAGTCACTATCTTATCAATCCTTTCTCCATTAATTTGAAATATCTTATATAGGGTGTTTTTAGTGAACGTCCCATCATTTTTTATCTATATGAACATCAAATGTCATTTATATTTCATTTATCTAATCCTTTAAACTATATGAACACCATAATTACCTCAGTTTTATATATCAAAATATAAATATATACTTTTATATAGTATCATAAATTAATGTTAGATTGTATATTATTCCACTATATGAAAAAATCAGGGAAGGTTCCTGGAAATTAGAGTAAACAATTAACAATTTCATAACTCTGGGATTATGACCATCTAATTTGAGGGATAATCATCTTTTTTCACCAGAATAAAAGCTTCATAATTCAATATCTCTATGAGATCATGATTCATATGTAATATTTGTGATTGGAATTTAATGTTTTTCTCATTGTGGTGACCAGTCCTACAATGGTGAAATTTTGGATCATTAGAAGTTATACTTTCGAAAACAACACTTATATATGAATTTAGGTCAAGTAATGGGTTACATATGATACCCCTTAAGAAAAAACTATGTAACCATTTGTACCTTCTATAACCCATTTATTTTTTTAATACTCTACTTCATCATGTTACCAGGGGAAATTAAATATCTTCATATTCCATGGACATGCTAAACATTTGATAGTTTTTTGGATAACCCATTATTTTCAAGAATTCTGATTTCACCCTTTTAAAAATCATTGATTTTTTCATTATCATTTAGATGAACCTTCATAAAAATATGAGACAAATAATTGATTATTCTTATTTGACCCCTATTTAAACATAATGATTCTGTTGAGTTAATCCCCCAATATTATAGTATAGTATTTATTCATAAAAGGAAACTATTCGCCCATTCTAGTAAACTAATAGAATTTCAACTATTTTGAGATGGATTTTTTTCTATGTTTTCATTAAGAATTTTCCATTTATTATTGGTATTATATTTCATCCAATAATATAATTACGTAGGACGTGGTCCTACCAACTTATTATTGGTATTATATTTCATCCAATAATATAATTACGTAGGACGTGGTCCTACCAACATCCTTTAAATCCTTTCATGACACTTATCTCCAAATTATTAGTTTGAAGTGATTCTTTCCATTTTGTATATTTTCCCCTCCCATCATTATTAATAACACTACTAGTATGTACATGAACAATCATTCATCACAACCCATATTCATGATGAAAAATTGAAAATCACCATTCATCAAATATGATTTTTTGTTAGAGTTACTAACTATGATAACAATAGATTTCTAATATTTTTAAAGTGATTATAGTAAATAAGAATTCATTTATCATCAAAAAATGTAATCATCATACATTTGAGCCACTCATGGATGATATTAAAGTCATTTACATGAAATTCTAATATTTTTCCTTTTTGATGGACTTATTTTTTAAAATATATACAATATGAAAAATATTCTAAGGGTCGCTTATATCTAAAAAATATCTACACAAACTATCGTAATGTCTGATAAGGTTCACCTCCAGGATATTGAAAAATATAATTTCATGCCCTGTAAATTATAACTAATGAAAAATTCTTTATATAATTATTTAAATATAGTATATCCCCATTTTACAAGGAATAACAACTTCGAATGGTATATCCAAATATTTATGGATGAGATAATAAGCTAACTTAATGCTCAAAAATAAAAAATTCATACAATCATATTTCATTAAAGTAATTATCTCTTTATCTGATGTCAAAGATATTCTTTTGATGATGTGATGACTAGGCACTGAATAACTGATTGTTTTGATACCACATTTTGGGAAGCAAACAACAAATCCGGAATATGAATTTTTCATGGTCTTTTGAGGAATATAATGGATCTTCATTACATCAAACCATGTGAAGTTACCATGTATTGGGATAGTAAAAAATATATCCTTTGAAATTTCACATGCATTCGACTATGTTAAGTATAAGTACAAAAGTCAAGGCACCCCACCCAGCACCCAAATCCAATATTGCTGACACCTTATTAGAAACTCAAAATTATTAAAATAAATGAAAATATAAGAAAATGACAAAAAATAATATATAAAAATAACTAAAATTTCAATGTGTTCAAAATCTATTGTAATACAAACAAAAGATGAATAACTACATATTTCTTATATTATTGGAACTATACGAATTATACCGTACTAATATGTTTAGTTTGTAATATCCGTTATAATAATTATAGACTTTTTAATATTGTTATACATTATTATCCATAAAAATTATTTTTTCTTTCAAATCATTTATTTTTTCATTCTATAAATAGATATATTTATAGGAAACTATATTGATCTCCCAGGTAACATCACCTTCATATATTCATTGGGAGCCTCCACATGGAATATCATTGTTTGTTACTTGTAACCCCATTGACAATAAATAAATTTATTGGTAAGAACATATATTATTAATTCTTGGTAATTTCTTTTATAGATTGCACTAAAGATCGTAGTCCATTAAGAGTCAATTGGAAGATATATACATAGTAGGGTCCTAATTCCACTAGTAAAACTGTTGTTGCCTTTACAAAAAGACTAGACACCTTATATTGATTAAAATTTAATAAATGTTCTCATTGTGTTGGAAATTATGATATTCTAAAATTAGGCCACAATACCCAACACATCACACTTCTCTAACAATCCATTCCCTGTCACCAATTTGTGTTGACTTAACACAACAACCTAATCCATTAATTAAAACACCTATCAACACATAGAGACATCACCAATCTCAGTTAACACCCCTGGATGTAAGGCCTATGAAAATATTACCATTTCACTACCACATACTAAAATTTATCTACAACTACAACAATTATAAATGGTTCCACACACAACCCATTCTCCCATCAAAAAAACCAATGATCATTTCCCATACATATTATGAACCAACCCAAAAAATCACAGATACTTTTCATGGAAATTTGTTTTGAAGCTCACACTCTTATCTGTGAGACAGATATATTAAAAAATATATCATATGTTCACTCCTTATATATCCATCAATACTATATAAACCAAAAAATGTATTCTCCCATACAACTCGATAACACAACCTACGACACACTCATATATGTTATGACCCATCAAACTATGGTTCAATCAACTAACTCACAAACCATGATCATCATGTTGGTAAAACTCATATAATTACGTAGTGAAGCTCATTCATTATAATGATATCAATATGATCACCTTCCAAATAATAATCAATCGAAAACCATGAGTTTCATCCCACACACACTCCATAATCTCATAATTTCATCATGAAACTACAGTTACATGCATCAAATTCATTCCTCCTCATTCCTTTCCTCAATTCTAGATTCAGTACATGTGAATCACATCATGAAATAGTAAGGCATTGACATCCCTTTCCTAAACTACATGTTTGTTTATGTAGATATCCACTAAAAAGTTATATTCTAAAATTATATAGTTGGGCTTTTTGAAAAAAAAAACATTAATAAATAATATTCTCATGTAATGTATTCTCTACTTTTGATTAATTTCACTATAATTTAACACCTAAGCCTAACCATCCATAGTTCCATCACTAATTCATTCAGTTCATTCAAAGAACAACTAAAGATCCCTGCACTACACTCTTATAATGGACTATGTATCCACTGACAAAGAAAATATAGAACGAGGATAAACATAAGATTTCGCTAGAAAGGACATAATAATATAGTTGAGTAGAATAAATTCAACATGTTATATTTTAGAAGGATGTATAAGTTGGTGTGGAAATTTTTGAACAAATAAGCTACCACCATTAGAAAAAAAATCCAAACACAATAATATGAATTTTATATGAATCTCTCATAAATAATGTTATTCATCTACATAGGCCTCATTCCATCATTCCCTGATCCAAAACCTTAAATAATTACCTCTATTGAAAACCTCATACTCAATAATCATATCATCCATAATAGTGAAACCCAAAACATACAATACGATACACCATGTAATGTAGACATATCATTGGAAAAGATTTCATGACTCACCAGTCGTAGGTCCATTACAAATTATAACACATATTAAGACAACTAGACTTCCTTCACAACAAATTTTATGAAAATGAAAAATTATTTCCTAAAATTTTGTAACTCTCAGGCCAAACACCACTCAATAGTCTTTTTGGGACAAGGAGATAAATTTTATTTAGTGTGCCTCTCTATATGGTATAAGTTTAATACTAGTGTAGATGCCCAAATCCAAAAAATTGGGAGACTATTACCTCGAATTAAAATCATAACACACATAAAAAATTATTAAAAAATCGATAAAATAATCAGATTATGAATAATAAAATAAACATAATGTTATATAAAATGAAATGTAGAATACACCTGTAGGGTCATATAAAACACATATTGACCACTAAATGGTAAAATTACCCATTTAAAAATTATTTAAATTAATTATATGAAAATATTTCCCTACTTTTATCCATGGTAGTCAATAATATATCAAAATACGCATCATGTTGAATCATTTATATCCACTATAGGTCTTGTGCGCCAACCAGACACTATAAATAAAGATTCTATGCATTCCATAATTTCTATTAATATAATTAAAAATATATATTAATTGGGTATCAATAATTTCCCCAACTATACATTATCATATAAATTTATTAATAATGAAAATTAACAAGTCATATAAGAATTTTGGAATTCAATTTTTATCCAGGGCACAATGAATCTATATGTATCTGGTTATCATGTTCTAACCAGAACACCATGACATATGATCAAACCTTGTTTAGTTCAATGTCGGTGCCCTATTTTCACCTCTCCTCATTCCTTCATACCCTGTAACCTAACCTATAATGAATGAAATTTCGTTGGAAATCATCTAAATCCACTTCTTGTAATCTGAGACTCATGGTAGGTATCATCCAAAACCAAAACTTACTACTAACAGTAATTACATACGGTCTTACTTATAAATCTCACCCTACTACAACATCACTCCATATGTATTCCATAATCCATGAAAAACATAATTCCATTGATGAACCCTGTTATATAGGGTTTTTTACTTTCATGAGCTAATATTACTAAATTAATGTTCAACTATCACAAACCAATCCTACACTTGGAAAGAACCTACTTCGTGGACATGAGAAACTTATCTCACCAACAACATTCAAACCACTAATATATCACTCAACATTGGGTTATTCCCCAAAAACCATCATTCTCTAAATGTACATAACATTTCACATGAACACAGTCACACACATGACCAAAAAATAAAATTGGTATCATAGTTAATGAAATAACTCATAAGATAATCACATGTTGTGAGTCGCTTCAGATCTAGACCCTCTTCTTGAAGCATGTCTAATGTCATCAATCAGGGTCCCTACAGTGTCCCCGATACCCACAAAATCCATTCTATATAAAACAAATCATTCACTTGTCACATATCATTTTAAAACATTAATGGAATACATTTTTTCTAAGAGATCATATCTGGGTCTAACCTCATTAAACCCCTCCTCACATCTGGTCCAACTACTAGGGCACCATACAATATTATCCTTATGTAATACCCTAGTAAAACCGATGAAAATTCCTATGAAACTACCTAACCCAACACATAGATCCCATTTATACTATTTTAATGTAGATCCATCAAATAAACACCTTGATTTGACTCTAAAGATCATACCATGACTCCTACCATAGGACATGTCCCACTCACATCACCATCCTAGTCCCACTCCACCCTTAATAGAATTTTAATCCCTTGGTGTGAGATGTATTACCATCTCACTCAAATCGCTCAACCTTAAGAGAAATAGGCCTTCCCATATTTTTTACTAACCCATCATAGTTAATATGGCATGATAATCAAATCCTGAAGAGCTACACAAGTTCTGAATTCATCACGACCAACATCTTTACTGCTTGTAAAAGAAGTCATTAGGTAGTCCCAATTCCTCTATGATTTAAATATCACATAAACCAAGAATATTATGACCAAATACATCCAATATCTTCTAAATTGGGTTCACTCTATACCTATATCACTAAAAATTCCCACGAAACATAAAGGCATGAATGAAATCATACATTTGAAGGAATATCATATTATTTTATAGGGATCACCTACCTCAATGATAGAGTTACAAGCCAAACCATGCTCTAAATGTCATTATCTAATGTCATATTTTCCTTAAGCACATTTCACCACATAATATTATATCGTAGTTCATATGACACAAAGATCTAGTGATAATAATTTATAACAGATAATTAAATTTAATCCTTATATGAATAATGGTTTAAGTTATTTTGAGACATCATCATGTAACGAAACCCTCATAAAAATATTGGTACAAGGACTCTAACATACCTCAAGAAAATATGGAGGTAACTATTTAAACATAGAGACCTGGTTAATCCAAAATTTAATTAAATTTAATAATATCTGATTTCAAAATTAGGGAATCATCTTTTCTCAAACGAAATGGTGAAATACAATGTATGATAATTCTCTCACGACCTATTATATCCACAACATATGAATGAACCATTATCCTCACATGAGTACACCATACTATAGTGGAATCATCTCTGACCCCATTCCAAATCATATAAATATTTTTCATGCATGAAACAAAAACTAGAGTAGATGATATGAGAATTGCATCAGGAATTACTAACGAATAACACAAAGAAACGTCCCCTAATATAGGGGGATAAAATAGACGAATAAGTGTTATAGGGACAGTCTAATAACATATCCATGATTCTAAATCACATATAAAATACAATCGAATTACCCCCAACAAATCCACTTTATAAAAAAAGTCACCATACTGTTAATTTTGGTGTTATATGGAGGGCAGTGGCATGTCTCCCACCACATCCTAAAATATTCATATAGAAAATGGGGGGTATAGTGTGATGAACACCTATGTTGAAGAGAAAAAAATTCCTCCTTCCTTTTAGGTGTGTCACCAAACACATATATAACATGATTCATCTGCTACAGTCCTTTGATCTATTGCTTTAGGGCTAACACACAAACTATAACACCAAAAATATTTTGTCAATGCCTCTAGGCCTTTCTCCGCAACTCACGTAATCACCAGAACCGTCCACTGGGAATCATTTTTAATTTATATACAGCTATATGTTATTATCCAATGCTCAAATTTCATATGTTAGTCCAAATTCAATTAATGATCCCTAATCTAGGATAAAAATTCAAACATACATAGAATGGTAACACATCTATTATTCTTGTTCGTTACAAAATCATTTAGAATAAATATATTTTAAATAGTTAAATGCATATCATAGTTATTTCAAAAGATATATATATAATTAACCAATGAAATAGTGGGACAATAATTCTAGCTCCATACTTTACCTAATGACAATCCCATCATATGTGTTCTAATTAAATATGGAAATAATCACAAATCCATTAGAATCAAAAAATTATAAAACTATTGAATGAAAATATACTTTTAAAGAAATAAATTTTATATCATGGAAAATAATAATAAATATAATTAAAAAAATATATGGTATTTGTTCTATATATAAAATATATTATAATCTCTAGTTAAATGTTTACACTGATCAATCAAATGGTGGAGCATAGTTAGTTAAACCCTTCAATCATATGAAGGGCATAGAGGGTATTCATAATTGAATAATATTAATAGACAGAATACCGTTAATCATAGTTAAATATATATCAATATAATGTTATGCATGGTTCTATCCAATTGGTAGTATATTATTTCAACAATGTGATGGATACATAGTAATTAAATGACGAATAAGGAAGCTATTCTACCATTTCAATACTTATGAATTTATATATGAGAGAGAATATAAGATACATAAATTTATATTTGTAGAATATAAATTGAAATTTAACTTATGTAAAAAAATTATTTCAAATAATATATATTGCATTATAATATTTAAAAATAATATCCCATAGATCTCATATAATGTTGCAATTTATATGAATTAGGAAAAAATAAATTTCCAAAAAAATACATAAACATAAATATATTTTTGTAAGAAATTTATTTTAAATGATGGTCAATTATTATATACTAAAAATAATTTATTTGCAAAAATTATCATAATTTTTAATATCATAAATTCATCATAAATTTTACAAATAAAAACTATTGTATTTCAACAAAATATATCATTTAAAATTAATGTAATTTAGAAATGAATGTGGAAAAGGTGGTCAAATAAAAAAACATCACAAATTATTTTTTTCAAGATAAATTTATAATAGAAATACTATGGATATTGTACAAAAATAATTTATGAAATGAAAGATAGATATGGAGGAAAAAAATATAACCACAATAGAGAAAATGAGTGGGATTGAACCATCATGTATAATGAATTCTTTGAACTACAAATAAATAATATTTGAAATGATATATCAATTTCTATTGAATAAAGGAAAAGTAAGTAGGTATTGAATTTAATTTTTTTACATATAAAATATGTGATAAAATACACATTATAGAATAAATATATAAAAAATGGTGATTTGGTAGGTTACTCATTAAAAAAATGAAAGAAAATACATTTTATTATATAGGATTTATAAAGAGGCCAATAATAATATAACATCTATGTAAACACATTATGGTTTAAATTAAATTCTATAAATATAGAATAAAAATTAAATTATAGACCTTATTGAAGTATAATATAGAAAAAATATAAATTTTGAAGAAAATACTATACTTTGAGTCTCGAAACGCTTATTATGTTACATAACATCATGAACTATTAAGTATATTTAATACTTTAAATTTCAAATAAAAATTTTAATTTTTATTTCATTATTATTATTCGATTATATATATTAATTTATTTTTTCCATCCATATTTTTTCCATCCATATTTTTTTGTGTTTCATATATATATCTAAATTGGATTTGGTATAATGAAAACCGTAAAATCCCTTTCTGGCATAGTTTTATGTAAAATAAAATCTTCGAGGTATAGTTTTAATTTCATTATTCAGGTAAAAATAGATCAATTGTTTATAATATTCTACAAAATAGTTTCAAATAATTAAACATTTCATCATAATATTTCTTTTAATAGTTAAAATGAATTTTATTTTTTTTCTTCTAATATGAATATTATCAAGTTAATGTTTTATAATAAAATTATAAAAATGAAATTAATTGATTATTTTTTTCATATAATTACATGTACTATATTTTTATGTATATATATTAATATTAAAGGTAAAAAAAATTATCATTTACTTTTGTAGTATATGAATTCTATGGTAAAATGATAATTTTATTGTACATTAAAAGATTGTAAAAAATGATTAATTGAATTATATATATAAATTAGAATATTAATATAATTATATTTAAAGGATACATCAAAAATAAATTAAGACGTGGAATGTGTATGAGGAAAATAGAAAAGGAAATAAATAGAATTTAAAACACATACTTCAACATACTAATGGAATATAAAAAGGGGATGATTGAAGGAAATGGGTAATATATAATAGATATTGAATTAAATGGATTCATAAATGTGATAACCATATCATTATTAACCCTTAGTGGTTTCAAAGATATTATTTTGTCACAGATACAAGGAGAAGAATCCCAATGGATCAATCAGTTTAGTAATCATGGAGAACTAGATATATTCATGATACCAATTATACATTGTAAATAAAATTTAACCTGAAAAAATAAATTTTATGTATCTCAAAATCTAATTCTAAAATTTATTATTCAATTCCTAGGGAATGTAAACAATTATGTGTCATCTCAAATTTTAAGGAAGGGTATCTTGTACTAGTATCTATCATGAGTAAATTAGTCATAATAAATATGCTAATGAAAAAAAACTAAAACCATGTTCCATATAATCAATAACACGTGTAAAAATTATTTCATGAATAATATTAATGAAATAATATTAGAGATAATAAAAACAATATTATCGATGATGTAAGTTCATACTATTAGATTTCCTGATTTTAGAAATCACTGTATCTATATCATCAAGACCATACAGTATGATGGTTTAAAACAATGGGGTAATACCCACACAATTTGGCAAACAGATTTTTATCATTATATTTTTTCATGCATCATGAGGATATATTAATATGGGAAACATAGATCACTAAATTTTCCATTTCATTCCTCATATATATAATAGTGGATTTAATTCATGAAAAATATTATTTATCAAAAAATATCTATATTGGGTAATGAATTTGTGTTATTAATAATACCCCAGTGCATCATATAGAATTCAATGTAAATATCAATATTTGAGAATAGTATATATTTTAGGAAATAAACATATCCATGAATCAAAAAAATTAGATACATAGTTGAAGTGTGATTTAAAATAATCATAAGAAATAGTTTATTTAAATTTAAAACTAATGGTTACGTGATTGGTCAAGAGATGAGAGATGACTGTAAAAAGTATATTTTGTAGTGAAATTATTTATTTTAATGAAATAAGAAAATTTGAATGAATAAATTAAAAATAATTTCACCTTTAATGGTTTCCATTGTAAAATAAATGGTAAATTGTAGAAGAATCTAATGTGTGTATAATGTTAATGTCGGTTGGAAATTTCATTAATAACATATAAGTTAAAAAATTATATTTTTTTAAATTTTGTTTAACAAACCACTACATAAAAACATTATAAACATACCTTTCATAATATATAAAAATTAAATAAAGAAAAAAATGACTTTTGAATTATTTGGGTAAATCAAATAATTTTTAAAAAATATTGATATGATAGAAAAATATACATGATAAAATGATGAAGAATATTGGTTATTATTTTATGTATAAATTTTTAAATAGTAAATTGAAATTAATAATTTATAGTCATTAATAAATAGATATAAATTTGAAATTACATAATGGTCAATAAAAACATCATATGAAATTAAATATGTGAATTTTACTAAATATTACTCAATAAAGTGGAGATTTAGACGAAATCCATCACCTCTGTTTTCCCTTTAGTTGAAAATTATTTGATGACCTTTATAATAATATTATATTTATTATAATTGAATAAAATGACCATATTAATTTATATAATTTAATATATGATACATTTATATCATTTTATTACCCATTTGTTAACAATAATTTATTAATTTCAATTTTTTGGTGTTACCTAGTTCGTTTTTCAAGAATGTTTCAATTTAGTTGTTTCACTATTTATAATTTTATTATTATAAAATAATATACATAGTTTTATATAGGGTGTATGTAAAATATATATTCCATATATATATATATCCATAAAAATAAAATATAGAAAAAATGAATAACACTACTCAATGGGATGATAGGTCCTACAAACACATGAACGCTGTTTTCATTGTTCGAACCATGGAAAAAAGAATGCTGAAAAATAACCAATCATTAAAAAGTAATTATTATATCATATATATTCATTAAATACAACCTTATTTCCATTAAGGTATTTCATAAATGTAAAATGATTCACATTTCGTTGTAGTGGTGATACTCTGCACATACGAATAAGTAATATTATCATTTAACAACAGATTGGAGGTAAGATGTTATAAATGGTATTAAAATAAATTAATAATATTCATGTAATATATAAAATATATATTAATTATTTAATTATTTATAACAGTCCTAGTAAAATGGTAATGAAAAGTTAATTACACCACTATGTGGACAGGGTATGTCGTATATTTGCACGAGCGATGTTTTCGCTTTTAGTAGGACGAAAAAAAATATGTAATATTGTTGTAACATAATTATAATAACATACTGAATATTTATGATACATTATTTATTACCTAATAATGGGTGTACCATTTTATGTGAATTTTTAAAAAGAAATAGTCTAGAGGGACTCGATAATGAAGATTATCTATTCTTCAGAATTCATCCTCAAGATCACTTCATATGGACTTATGGTAGGTGTTTTGGATTTAAAAGAAAAACAATAACATAGATAAGGTTTTTTAGAAGAAAATTGGATAGATTTTAGGTTTATCTAGATGGCTCAATGTTCTGTGAATAATTTAGAAAATGGTTTTTTTCATTTATAATTGAGTGGGGTCATTCTTGGAATTTCTTAAAGGATTAAATTAATATAAATAATATTTCATGTCCAATAGTTTCAAAATTTTCATAATTAAAATATAATAATATTATTATTAATAATAATTAGAAAAAATACAATTTTGAGAAGTTTTATTCTTGTTTTCCCCCATATCTTCTATTTTTTATCCCCCTATTAACAATTTTTTACAACTACTTCAATATTAATGTTTTATAAAAAAATATGGGTAATAATTTTATTATAAAATGAATAAACCAATAAATGGATCATTGTTGGTTTTTAAACCCATATATAACAAATTTTCTGTGAATATTTTTATTAACATTTAAAAAATAAATACAATATTTTTCATTATAAATTTCACTAATTTTAATTTTGAAATGTTCAATTCTTTTAACGTATAAAACTGAAATAAATTTTTTTTATCCAAATAAAATATATATATATATATATAATATGTAATTTTCATCTACAAATTTCTTCATATAAAAAGTCACTAAAATAAAATTATTCTTAGTGTTTTTAAAATCATTTTCATTAATTTCTTACTACTTGCATAAGAACTGTTTGAATGCTGTAAATGATTTTAAGTACAAAATTTCATGACTAAAAATGAAAAATAAATCATTATTATGAAAAAATCATATAAATTTATAATTAATATTTATATACAATTATGTCCAATTTTTACCACCATTTCAAATGTTTCGTGATAAAATAGGATATTTTTTAATTTTCATTATAAAACAGAATATAATCGCTCAAAATGAATGAAATGTGAAAAAATCCATTTATTCATCTTTTTTATGCAAATGGATGATATGTAATATTATAATAAATTTATGGGATGTTTTTGGGTAGTTATTTTGTTCTTATCATTTTATTTTTTACCATAATTACACGATTTATCCCTTTATCATGGTAAAAAAATTATAAAATTTATTAATCATAATTTCAAAAAAATGAACTATTTAAAATGTTTCTACATCCTAATTCAAAATATATAATTATGTTTTCATATTTAAATTAATAGAGGTTATAGAAATTACATATTACATAAATATGTAAAATAGAATGAAAAATAAATTTTCGAAAAATATTTATTATTAATCTCAAAAATGTATTTATACCCAGAACTGGTATAATGATATTTCAAATTAAGTTTATTATACAATATATAATTAAATAATACTTTTTTATTTTTGAGAGAAAATTCATATCATAGTAAAACTTTATAATGAAATAAAAAAAGATAGTATTATAAAAATTGGTATTTTTCAGTATTCACTGGAAAACATTATTTTAGATAAATAAGAAACATTCACCAAAATAAATTTTTTTAATTATTTGTAAAATGATATATTTTTTTAAATAAAATTTATAAAATTTTATAAAATTTATTATAATTATTTTCTCACAATAGTCAATTAAAACCATGTTTGGAGAGAACATGTTTTTGAAGAATAAAATGGTTGTAGAAAAATTAACTTTTTACTTTCTTATAACATATAAATAGATTTAAATTTTTAGCAATATTATATATAATTAGCAAAATTAGATAATTCTATTAATACCCTCCTATTTAAGGGTACTGTTATACTGGTTAAATTTAAAATAAAATTTTTTCTAATCTATTTTATAATTTTTTTTGCTTGTTTTATATGCTATCAAACATAATGTTATATTAAAATACGCTGATAAAACATTATTCCATGATAAAAAAATTAATCCCCTTTATTTTTATGAATATTAAAATTCAAAAAATAGGGAGATTTTTCTTCCTGGTATACTTAGGTACCCATATCACTTCCCCAATTTATGATTTCACCAAAGTACCTTTACAAGTCGAGTCATCTGATTCCACATCACATACACTCTAGTGTCAATAATTTGGATAGGCACTTTATAGTATGGTATATTAGGTTGTAGTTAAACTCCATAAGTTACCATACATTTTCTATAAAAGAATACATTACCTTAACAAAGAGATATGTGACACATCATGCACTTTAGAGAAGCATGGATCCATTTCTAGTCAATAACCTACATATCCAATTCAAATCATAATTTTAAAATATATGATGTTCCTAGAGAATATTTTTCCATTATTTCGAAATATTATAACATATTTCTCTATAGATACATTCATGAAAATATGATCTCCCACTAGAAACTCAAAATCTTTCCTTTCGTTATATTCATAACCCTTTTTCCTTCATTGATCACATTTAATATAACTTTGAATATCCTTCATCTTTTCCATTTTATCACCAATAAGAATGAAATCCACATTTTTTCTTCCGCTAACTTCTTCCCTACAATTTGGAGTAGGATATCCATTTCTATACAATGATTCATATGGATTCTTTTTAATTAATGAATGTATTCTATTGAATTAGGTAAAGTCTAACATGGGTAAGTAATAATCACGTATTATATGAAATTAAACTGAGAATGGACTCAAAATATCTTATAATGTTTGAATTATCATTTGGGACTACATTTCAGTTTGAGGATAACTGGAGGTGTAAAATGAATCTCAATATCTAGATACTTCTAAAAACTTTTCCTATGGTTCGATGTAAATCATTGATCATAATCAGAATCAATATAAATAGGTTCACTAAGAGGTCATTCTAGTTCATTATTATTGTGATTCATATGGAACTGTAGAGGTAAATCGTCCCTGGTAATGAGGAAATGTTCATATTTGGAGATTCAACAAACAATAACCGATATTTCATCATTCTTTATTGGTTTCTAGGGTAATATAGTTATGAAATCAATTGTAATTTTATCCTCATTTTATTTAGATATGGTTATATATTTCAAGAATCTTCTTTAATGTTTTCCCTCATCCATCACCTATTGGAAAAACAATCATATTAACACATAAACAATAATTTCCTATGTTAATATTTCCAACCAAAAGTGTTCCCCGAAAATATTATACATCGTAGTATTTCTAGTGCTTATATCAAGTTTGATATTTTTGATTTAACTGATAATTCCCATTCCAAATCAGGTATATATTGAACACATATCCTCTTTTGAAATTATAAAACAACATCTTTATATATGAAGTATACAACCTTCTAATATTTTACAGCTTTAATTTTCTTTTAAAAATAATCATCATCATACTAAAAACATTTTATATTCTATAATAAATATGGTTTGGAAATCATTTAAAAAGGTGTAATGTTTCTCCATCTATAATAATCCTCATATATATATTACCTAAATTGAATAACATAGGATCTCTTTTAATCCTCATTTTATCTGGGATTCTATGATCCTTCCTAAAAAATTTATATTCCACCTTATGTTCTGTCCCAATGTGGTCGTGTATTACGAAATCATAATGCTCAAGTAGAAAACGATATCTCTTTTGCCTCATTTTTTAGCAGATTCTAGGAAACTTTTTATTTCATTCTCGTATGATATGTTTATTTCTCAAATCATTCACTATAGAGATGATGTCTACTTATCTTCAATACCAAGATTTCAACTTACAAATCAGGATCATGGATTTGATAGTTATTTTTTAAATTCATTAACTGCCTTTATTTATGTTCACTACTTTATGATTTTTTATATTGAAAAATCCATATCCCTTCTTCAATGAATTAATGTATATCACAAAACCATAATCAATGATGGTGGATTCACAATTAGAGCCTCGATCAATATCCTCTTAAATAAATCAATTTTTTATTCTGTAATCCTATAAATAAATAATGTAAGCATTTTATGTGTAAGCATGGAAACTGGATTAGCCAGTCACAAAAAATATAGAACAAATATTTATTAGTAATCTACCAAAAAATTAAATTATATACCACACTTTTTTTCATATGTGTAATCCATTATTTGAATTTTTTGATGGACAAAACGAGATTCATTATTTAGAGACAATATGGACAGGAAAAGAAAATTTCTTACGAAAGAAGTCCCGCATTATAAAATTCACATATAGATATTTTCTCCATGATTATCAATAATGGTCCAAAATTGATTATTATGACCGTCATATATTTTATGGTACACTTTTTTATAATAAAAAATTATAAAAAACTTCAATATGTTCCATGAATATTATATTCACAAGATCCATAAAAATATTATCAATTTTTCAATAAAAATTGAATTATTGTAAACATGTAACTTCAAAAACTATTTCAATATTCTATCTTCATATAATATTCCATATTTATTCCCGATTAATGGTACTAATAAAATCTCACTCCCTGACCCCTACTAGGGCTCGAGCCAAACTACACCAATACTGCCATTATATGACAAGGGGTGGTGACAAGCACTGATGGAACAAAAAAATATCGGGGTGGGGGGGGCTTTTCGTAAGTACCTATAGACACACAAACTCAACTCAATGAAAATATGCAGAGGGAATGGAAAAAAAGATAAAACATTACTATATATAATACACATACATGCATCATCCTCTTAATAGCAATATTTTTTTTAAGTAAACTAAAAGGAAAAGAGAAAAAAACACGTCCAACTAGAAAAGTGTTACATCCTATTAGTAACTGAAATAGGAAAATAGCTGAGAGGGGCACTCTCCTTGATCCCAAGCTATGTCCACCATACATGGTATAAGATCTATTTTCCCTAAGCACTTACGATGTCACGATCAGCCAACCCATCACCTGCATATGGAAGGATTCATGTGGTAAAATTCCTTTTAGGGGCGAGTATAAAAATACTTAGTAGAATGCCCTGATAAGAATAAGTGGGATATGATAGAGGTAAAAAATAAGGAGAAAGAAGTAGATAGAATAATGGAATGTAAAAATAATTTCTCAACCAAACAACATATTGAAAAAAAACTCATTCAAACACATGTATCTCAAGAAAGTGAGGATATGAACTTCTCATTGGGTCTTTTCTACCTATAGTAGGAGGGTAGACTCATTCAACCTAGAGAATCTAAACACAGAAAGCACATGGAATACCGCACACATATTCACCTCTCCAGCAAAGAGAGTAAAAAAAATGCAAGAAGTGGGTACTGAAATATGTTATATATATATATAATCCCAGTCATAGAATCACAAACTAGAGTCTAAGGGGATATCCTTCTCAAATAATAGCCCGATAATAATAGTTGAAAAAAGTTACAGAAGTAACCATCAATGATGCCCAACACCCCTCACTTCTACCCTGAAGTTACTAGTCAAAGGTAGTCAATCACCACACGCTGATATTATCCTCATTAGAAGGTATGTATCACCTGCATGGTTTTAGCTCCCATAACAACAATGCATCTAGATGAAGAAAGAAACCCTATTACTTGTGAGTCCAATGTAATGTTAATGTATGTCTTGTAACTGATCCATATCCATAATTATTAAACCCAAGTAGAGGACCCAAACCCTAGTATGTCAAGGGAATTCCACTCTAATAGTCATCATAGAGGTCCCACACCCTACTTCATCAAGGGTATTTTACTCTAATAGTTTTTGAAGAGGACCCAGACCTGAGTGAGTTAGGGTGATTCCTCTATTGCTCATAGAGTTACCTCACCATAGTCTGTCAGGGGGTTTCCACTTAGAAATAGTTGATAGTGGAACCATGCCTAGGCTAGTGGGATATTCCACTATTATTTTCTTAGTGAACCCACTCCCTGATCGATCAGAGGGATCCACTCTAATTAATCGAGTTCATACTCCATGGAGAATCAGAGGATTTCAAATGGATGTCCCTGATATCATCACCCAATCAACAATACCATCTGTCATCACATGAAAATGAATCTTTTTGGTAACATCTCACATCATACCTCAATATCCACTATGAAGGTTTGTGTCGTATTCTATGTTAAGATGCACATAGGATAGGCAACTCACGGGACAAAATATGAGTTCAGAAGAAGGATGTATGAGAGGTAGACGATTTGTAGTGGTACAAGGAGCGTATGGGGCCCATGCTTTATGTGACCATTCCTCACTTCATGGACATTTACCTAGCCATACTCACGTACTAAAATATTACTATTTACCCCTAGGCATCCCTTTGTACTCCTATAGTACGTGACACCTCTATTCCAAAAGGATGATGAGCGTATATTGCTCAGGGTTGATCTGAAGGGATAAAACATAATTATACCAACATGACTCTTCAAACAGCCATAGATGAACCAAAGTATCGCACCGTCATGATACGTGCAAGAAATCATATTGGATCAACTATTGATTTTATTGAAATTTACTCAGGGTGAAGAATCATCATCTCAAAACATTGTTTATGAATGATGCTTCGTGGAGACCATGCCTCAGTTTTGGTTTAAGTTCCTTAAATCATTCCTAAAATTTATGCCAAAATTCTTGTGTCACAAAATCACTAATGTTGCATCAATCGGTCATCGGATAAAGTAGATACATATGATAAATGAAACACTAATGAATGATAAATATATTATTATTATTATTAGTTGTTTTTTTTCACCAAGACTCAATCTAGAGAAATGATGTTTTCAAACTAAATTGAAAATGTCTTCCTCAAAGAAATGTTCATGGTTTCATATACAGAACATAAAAAAAATTCATGGTTTATGAGATATCGTGGTTTAAAGATTCCATGGTCAGCTCTAGCACAGGATGGCTGCCTCAACACATGCCAGACATCGCATCCTATCCCACTCCACAATAGCTCGACCCACTCCCTTATAAAAGTACGATGCCATTTCCTAGCCTAAAGCTGACCACCATAGCCTGCACCATCCTAGAACACCTACACATGGAGAATCCACCACCACTTATTGGTGCATCATCACCTCCTATCATTCCAAATATTATTCAGAGCACCTGGAACAACCTAGGGATCAAAAAATGGATCTGAGACTAGAAACAACAACCTCAAGATGAGATATTCATATAACCACGATCCACTTGAAGATTCATTTTTTATTCTATATGAAAAAATGATGGTTCCTCATCCACTCAATGTTGCACCTCCTCCAGTTCTTGAAACATGAAACTGTCGTAGATCTAGAATCTCTAGATCATGACGTTCATAGATCCATGCTCTGATCAATAGTTGGAATATTTTCCTAGTATAGGAAAGTTATCGATGAATAATGGTGAAGAACATATGATGAGAATGAAGAACAATAAATAAAAAACTCAATTGGATGATCATTGTTGTCAGTTTGGCCATCAACAAGGATATTAAAAGAACCATAAGTGACCATAAATTAACATGAAGACCAAAAAATTGATAAGGGAAAATAATTATCTTCAAGAAGGATCCTACCATGTTTTTGGATCCATCGTTTCATTTTTTGTGCTCCAATATTCTCAAATATGATATTTCATTGCGATCTATGAATGATCCGACAATAATTATCCACATAAAGGAGAGGACAGAGCATCATCCCCATCCATGGGGGAAATGAACCAACCCCTTCTCATATAAATTAAACACATAATTAAATGAAACCAACAACAGTATGGAATTATAATCCTCCCATGCCCTCTCACTTGAAGTCATGCTTAGGAAAACCACCACATTTTAGGACTCAATGGCGATATTAGATTTCCAATCCGGGTCCCCATTCCAAATAACTTCTGACTCTCCATTCGAGGTAGAATAATTAAATTTAAATATTTTTTTAATAAAAATGACCTCCGTGGATTTTTCTAATGAAGATCCATGCTGAGAAATGTTTTGAAGTACTTAAGAAAAACACCACCCTCCAAACTCAAATGTGGCCTCATATTTATTATCTAATATACCATTTATGAAATATCCCATTTCAGTCGATTTCATGATATAAAATAATCTAAATATTTTTCTTGTGAAATTTAATCAGAGTACCCTGAGCCTCGGAATCTCATGTTGTCTTAGTTCCTAGATCGGTAAATATGTGTAGAAAATTTCCAAAAGTCCTAGAAGCAAAAAAAAACTTCACAACATCATTCCGTCCTTCAATTTTTTGACTCCCAAAAGAAAAAAAATGGAAAAAACTTGGGATACTAAGCTCACAAATGGCTCTCATGCTCCCACGAAAACTCTTTCACATTTTCACATTGTCACAACACATGAAAAGAGGGATGGATAATCCATGTATGGTCTGCTATATCTGATTACATGTGTTGGATCATGCACATATCTCCTTAGTAACGACATATGGAAAATTTCCTGAACCTTATCATATTGTGGGTCTTTGGAAAAGAGATAGGTAAACTCATCAACCATCTAGAAGATCTAAAAAAGGCCTATGGAACCTTGGGGATACCTTTCCTCCATGGCTTAAAACTAATAAGAAATCCCTTAGCATATACTCTAACAACTGGAAAGTTCACTCAGTCTACTAATTATTCTGATGGTGAAAGGTTACACTCATCCGCAATTGGGTGTCGAACGCCTCCTATAGGCCTCTCCACAAATGTGACGTAAATTGTACATCATGATCGGAGAGAGATGTCGAGGGTACCTCGTTTAGGTAGACATAATGTCCATTCACTGTGCATAGAAGTAATATGATGATGTTCATATATATGTCATCCCATTTCCACATTGGTATTTCAATAGGCGTCTACAATCCCCCCAAACATTGTGTTCATCCTTCACCCACATCCCAAGTGGAACCATTGGTTGTCTCTAAAAATGGACTCATGATTCCCTTCTTCATAATATCCATATGGATGGTGCCTATGGATATCTGAGTCTTGTATGATCTCTATGTTGATTTCCATTTTTTGGACTCTCTTACATGCTCAAGAAGCGAAAGAGTCAACACCATGGATTAAATAAAACTAAAACTATCCTCCTCCAATAGGGTCAGCTACTGGGAAGTTAACTGCTCTGAATCTTCCAACATTAGGAAATCATGGTACTTCCTATAAACGAATCAACAATGATGTTACCCTTCCCTAGAGTATAGTCTATCTTATAGTCATAGTACTATAATAAATTCAACTGGAATCTCTATATCATGTTTATGTTTGTCTGAGTGGATATATACCTGAGGCTCTGTTGGACTAAACCCCCCCCCCCCCCACAATGTTCTCTCCTAGAAGGTAGTGTCTCCACACCCTCAAAGAGAACACTACAACATCCAAAACATGGTTTTTTGTTACATTGTTATGTTCCTGGGATATCCTTCACCTCAACAAGTAATTCATAACTATCATAGCAGGGATTATATTGAGAATGAAAATATACCATTGAACAGGGAAGATAAGTTAACTCATCCCACCGCAAAAGGCTAGACACTAAAATCAGATGGAATAAGAAACATGTATTTTCCCGACATGGAAGGAGAGTAACCAAAAACAAGATACGTTGTGCAGCCAATAGTGGAATTCCCAAAAAAAGGAGGCCGAGAAGAAAAATTCCACTTAAATTTTTGGACCTTCTCTTACACTCTACTAGACAACCAATCCATGAATGCACAAATCTGAACGATTCATCCCTCAAACCACGATAGTATCCTCTTTGGGAGTCATTTAATCTCTCTCATAGTTTTTCAAGAGACAAAAAAACTTGTCTCGCTGGGAGAAGGACACCTCATCCTCGTCTATTAAATGCTACATCAGAAAACATAGACACAATGTTATATCTATGCACCACATCAACTGAGTAAAACCTCAAGCATAAATAAGTGTGATAAGAGTACTTCACCAAGTGACAAACAAGTTCCACTACCAAAAGGTAGAAAATAAATAGTGTGTACCTATTATCATCTTAGATTCTATAGGATTGTATACATCCCTAGCATGTAGATTCCCATGGCCTAGACCATCAGCTCCCCAAGCCTGACCTGGGTCAGTAGGTGGTGGTAGAAGGACCTCACAGTGTCGTCCACTAATAATTGTTCAACATACTCTTATGTCGGCACTTCATACATAGGGCACACCCTATCCTCACGTTAGAGATCATTGATCACCACATTGTCTCTAATGTGGCATTCCATCTACCATCATCATGGAAAGCTCAAAAAATCTAGTCTGACAGTCTTGGTCCATGTGTCATAGCCAATCATAAGAATACCATTGGCCATACAAGGGATTCCTCATTGCCCTACATTTTCCCATAATATGTGCTTGTGTTTTCTTATGGGAAGGACTCCTGCAATGATGCCCTATCCTCTGATGAATATGCTCTATTGGGCCTACTACCTGCTCCAGATAACTAGCATCACACTGAAAAAAAGATCCCTATCACCAGTTCCTTCTCTAGTACCCCAACATAGTATGGGATAAACAGTGGAACTACGTCAACACGGGTCTATCTATGGTGTCCTATCTCAAACATATGTTCATGGAATTATCCATCAAAAATAATGTCTCTAGAGTAGATTGTAATGTCTACACATAGTGGTGTACTCAACCATTTTCCTCCCTCCCTACTAAACATCGAGAATCTCTCTGAATCTAAACAGTTCATAAGAGGGAGGGGTAGTACTAACCATAGAACAACTGTTGGATTTCATCCCACATGAGTACCAACTCTTGCACATCTATTTAACCTAACTCCACCAACATCCATCCACTCCCATGGAAAATATTGGATATCAAAGCCACCATTTGATTTGTCAGTGTTCGAACAACCTTGAAGTGGAAAACCACAATATTTTGTCAACCCTCTACTTTCAGATGATATAGATCACCATGAAACCTCAGCTGTCTCTAACTCAAGTAATCATAAAGTGAGCTCATCCTTTACACGTGCTCATCTATATCCACTAATAGTTACTACAACTCAATTGGTGTATGTGTTGCTAACCTTCTACCTAGATGAAGGGGGATCATATGATGGATCCTGATCTGAGAACTCCCCACTCATGGGATCGTCATCACAAACAAAAGATAGTATCTTTGGTTGGCTATATTTGCAATGACATCTTGAAATATATCAAGGAGTAACATGGTCAAATAAGAATATATATATATATATATCAACCACAATGGGGAGCTTAATGAAGAATGAAAATAACGGATTAAATCCTATATGATTCATGTACCAAATTTTCCTGCATCAAATGTCTCTACATGCCAAGTTGACAATGAGTTAATAAGGGTCATAGTGAATGGTTGTGTCCATCACCAAACCATCATTGGACACCCTAAACTGAGATATACATTCGAGACATGTTGTCACTATTTTCCTAGACCCAACAAATACATTTTTATGGAAACATCCAAAAAAATCCGATGACTCACACCACCTTTGATACTACTTTATCACAACTAGACACATGCCAGGGCTCAAGCCACAACTACCCAAAGCATACCCCCATAGGCTATGGGGTGGGAACAAGTGCCGAAGGGAAAAAAATCTCAGGGCATCCTATTCCTATGTACATACACACACACAACCAACTAAATGAAAAGGTGCGGAGGGAAAGGAAAAAAAAGATACAACACTGCTATGTATAAACCAAAAACATACATGAACCTATAAATAATAAAAGTACAAGTGGTTTAATGTAAAATTATTGGAAATGGTTGACAATAATTTTAAAACAAGAAACATCCCAACACATGGTAGTAATTAAAAAGAAAAACAACTCAATGTTCTACACTCCTAGATCCTAATATATGACCACAGTACGCGGTCTAAGGACCTGTATCCATAAAATACACTAAAGTCATGATGAACATGTTCATTACCTGATTACGGAACAATCTGGGCAGGAAACTTCCATGAAGAGGTGAGTATAAAAATACACTATAGAACACCCCCAAAAATATTAAGGGGGAGAAGTAAGAGTTATAACATAAGAGGAATGATGTAGACAAAACAGTGTATAGTAAAGAGTACAGCACAACCTAACAAGATAGTGAAAACTAACTCATCCAATCAAATGGACCTTGATATGGTGATAATACGAAGTTGTAATTGAATCATTTCTACCTATAGTAGGAAGGTAGACTCATTCAACCACGAGATGCAGGACCGGGAAAACATTTAGAAAACCTCACATGTCTTCATATCTCTATGAAGAAGAGTAACCAAAACCCCAGGAGTTAACACTGAAACCGTTTATATATATATATATGTATTGTTATTCAAATAAGTCCACATGAGAGATTAAGGGGATCTAAATATTATATATCTTCCTAGGAAGAAGATTAGCCAATAGTTCTAGAAGTACCCATCAATGATGCTCATCACCCCTCACATCTTCCCTGAACATGCAAGTTAAAGGGATTCAATCACCACACCTTGATACTATCTTATTTGGGAGGGTATGTCTCACCGGAATGATTTTAGGTCATGTAACAAGGACACGCCTTGGTGGTAAATGTACCCATAATACTCATGAGTCTAATACAACTTTTAAGTACCTATCGTCCCAGATCCATAGCCTAAAACAGTAAACCCAATGTAGATGAGCCACACACCCTAGTGCGTCAGGATGATTCAACTATAATTGTCGTCATAGATGACCAACACCATTTTGCATCAAAGGGATTCCACCAAAATAGTCATCGTAGATGACCCGAACCCCGATGTGTTATGGGGATTCCACTCTTATACATGGAGGACCATCACCCTTGTGCATTAGGAGGATTACACTTTGAAATAGCTAATAGAGGTCCTATACCCATAAAGATGTGTGATTCCCCAATTATTGACATATAGGACCCACGACTTGGTGAATTAGAGGGAATCCACTTAAATTCATCAAAGACACACTCCCTAGTGCGTTAGGGATATTCCACTAGGAAGTCCATGATATCGTCTCCTGATCACTGTCACCATTGGACATCTCAGGAAAATGAATCAATTCCAAAACATTTCACATCATATATCAAAATACACTATAGATGGATTAATCACGTTCTATATGGAAAACCACTCTTGATAGACAACTCATGGGAAAAAATCAGAGTTTAGAAGAAGGAGATACAAGAGGTAAAAGCTTCATAGTTATACATGGAGCATATGGGTCCCAAACATCATGTGACCCCACCTCGCTGCATGGACATGTACCTATCCATACATGGTTACTAAACTAAGATTAGGTACCCCTAGGAATTCGAGTGTACTCTAAGATTATATGAATCCTCTATCCATAAGGCTGATGACTGTATGATTCTCGATGTTAATTCGAAGGGAGAAAAATAATTCTACTGACATGCTTCTTCAAATAGCCCTTGATGATTTGTGATGACCATGAATTTATTATAGATTACGTGACAAAAATTAATCTTTAAATGTCCTGCTCAATTCTAGTTTCACAAATCTCATGTCGGTGCATCAATTAGACATCATATTCAGGAGATATGTATGCTTCAAGAAACAAAAACTAATAAAAATTATAATATTATAATTATTGGATGTTTTAGGTTACTAAGACTCTTTACAGAAAAGTGATATTATAAATCCTGATTCAAAAGGTCTGCCTCAAATTATGGGAAACATTTCCATAAAGTGAACATAAAATGGATGAATGGTTTAAGAGATATTGGGGTTTGAAGATGCCCTAGCCCACTCTGTCCACCAAGGCTAAGCCTAGCTGCCACCACTGACGGTTGCCGCTCGACATCATGGAACTTATTTGGATCACTAAAAATACCTGAGTGATTGAAAAATATATCTTATTCTATATCTAGAATCCTTAGGATATGATCATCACAAACTTAGCCACTGCATGAAAATCCAACAATATTTCAACATGAAAAAATGATGGTGATTCTTCTTCTTGTTGTCATGCCTCCTATGGTGCCGGAAACTCGAAATCGTCATAGATCCAAAATCCCTAGATCACAAATTTATCATAAACATACTCTTCTTGATGTTTGGATTTTGTTTCGTTGTATCACAAAGTTAACGACGAAGAACGATGAAGAACTGATGAAGTACACAACGATTGTGCAATCAATAACTCAATTGGATGTTGGCTTCTGATAGATTGACAATCAATAAGGATAATAAAATCATAAAAAGAAACTAGAAATCAAAACGAACTCAAAAAAACTAATCGTGGAAAAGAATAATCTGATTGAAGGATCCTACCTAGATTTTGAAAGAGTCATTGCATTCTATGTGCTATGATCTACATGGATCTGATGTTTTTTCGCAATCCGTCAAAGATCTAATGTTGATTCTATATCTGAAGGAGAGGATAGAGCGTTGATATTGTCCAAGGGAGAAATGAGACAACCCTTTCTCATTTCCATTAAACACATATTTAATGTATACCGTTAGTGGTCGTAGAATCTAACAATCCACCTCCATCTCACTTTATGTCATTCTGAGGTAAAATACCACATTCTGAACTCAATGACAATATCAAAATTCCCATCCCATTACATGTTTAAATTTTATTTGACTCGTAAATAGAGATAAAATAACTAAATTCAATTATGTAATTTATAGACCCCCATGGTTTTTTCTTCCAAAGACCCATACCGGAAAAAGTAATGTCACTACAAGGGTAAATGTCATGCTCTAAACTAAATCATAACCTCATAATTTTTATCTGAGATATCCTTTAAGTGATATATGATTTCAATCATGTGAATATTTTAAAATATACAAAATATTTTCTTATAAATTTTTTTTGGGAACACCGAGCCTTTGAATCACACGCCATCTCAGTGTCTAGCATTGGAAATATATTTATAAATATTTTAATGTCTTACAAAGAAAAAACTAGGTCTCCACAAAAATAAAGTAAATATTTGAAAAATACTCATCTCCCTGAAGTAGATTGAATACGTAATCAATGTGATGAAGAGGATACATATTCATTATTATAATTTTATTTATTTTCAAATAATAAATGTATAAGCTCATAGATATATCATCCTTATTAAGGAATAGATCATGGGATCCAAAATGAGTAACACTAAGGAATATAAATCCATTTTTATCAAAGAATTATAGCTTTTTCTTCAACTCTACTAGTTTAATTATGTAAATTATATAAGAAATATTTGATATTTGTCATGCATCTGGGAATAAATCAATGTAAAACTCAACTTCAATGTATAGTGTATGTATTGGTAATTCTTCAGGAAACACATCAATGTATTTATGTATATTAGGTATATCTTTAATTACATGATTACCATATTCACCCTTATATAGGGACTTCTCTTTCTCCCTGAAAATATCATTAAAGAGAGCCACCAAAATGGCTATATGCATGACTCGTGTGATGAAGTCTCCCATATAATGGAATTTAATTCCATATCCTTATTAGGAATGGTAGTTTCCAACTCTTTAAAATAGTTTTTTTCAATATATTTTGAAAAAAAAATCCATAGCATCAATTTAATTATAGTCAACCTTAGGTATAATAATTAGTTCTGTAAAAATATAATGCATATGTTTCATTATGGGAAATGTTCCAGACATCTATATTCTAGTGATACTACTCGTATGAGTTTTTATCGAATAATACCTTTTTAAGGTGTTAGGTAAATAAATAATTTTTATGGAAAATAGTGAATATATAAAATAGTATTGAATATCTAGAATCAAATAAATACTTTCCCAAATTTGAGACTATAATTAAAGTACCCACCACCACATCCTAGAGAAATTCAACATCATATTAAATGATCTCATTAGAATTTATTTATCCCTTAGGCCTTATCTAGGGTATATTACCTGGAGGATTAGAGGATTATAGGGAATAACTCCTGATTTCCCTAAATTTGAAGCACTAGAATTCATTTAGTTTTTTTTACACTTGTATTCAATACCCATATTTTCCTCATATCTATTCTTGTGTCATAAAGCCATTTCATTCAATCATTTCTATGATGTTTCATTCAATAAAAATTGTAGGATGGAAATTTCATTGTCCCATTCTTCTTTAAGGACGCATTACATTCATCATGGTTCTCATCAAAAAACTTAATTTTGGGATTTTCCTCCAAGATATAAGATATTTATAATCCCTTCCATGTTTTGATGGAATGTAACACAATACAATCATATGATGATGAAGTATGAGAAATAGTTCTATTTATATATTTTGATTAAGGAATTCAATTAAATCATCACTCTTTCTCTTTAGATTACTTAAATAATCAATAGAATACATGGATAGTTTGGTAATGAAATCATCATAATCCACAACATTGAATTCCAACTTTTTCATTAGGCTGGGAAAATTTCTCTCCATTTTAGGTCATTTCTCTTGAGGGAAATATTTATCGATTAATATTACATTAAACTCTACCACTACATATTTCTTATTTCTTCTTCCTCCATTTTATTCTATTTCAATTAACCCCATTTATTAGAATCGTCCCTATGTGAATGAAATAACATAATTACCATTTCACTTTCATTTCACCATAAGAGGAGAAATATCTTTTCAATATACTTGATCTATTTTCTAAGTACCATAAGATTAGTACAACCACTAAAATATGTAGGATAATATTTCCTGAAACAATCAAATATATGTGTATAAGTCCATGAAACAAGATGTTTCAATATATGGGAAAGTTCATTAGACATAACATATGTATGATACACTAATGTGATCATGGCCTATTCAGCACAAACACCAAGAGTATTGGATTTTTTAGTCATGAAATCCTTACATTGATCATAGGAATGGATTAGATTTCATTCCATAGGAACCATGACTAAATAATTTCAAAAATTGATTTAGATCATAACCATATTGAATATTGACCCATCAAATAAAAATTACAACTAAAAGATCTTAAATACTGTAAAGGAAAATCATAAATATCATGATATATGTGTTTGTTCCAAATCTAGTTCCCATTATTACTACTAAACATTATCTCATTAAAACTGTATCAATACCAACTCCAATAAACTAGAGATAAGGTCACCTTATTCACATTGGAACAGATACAAGCAGACTAATCCCAAACAATTAATTAGTTAATTGGTCTCGTAGAACAAAATAATTACATGATACCAATTATACATTGTGAATAAAATATAAATAAAAAAATTTGAATGATTTTCATTCTTAAAATTAATAAAATGATTAATTATGCATAATATCTGGAAAGGAAATAGGATATGGGTGATCTCAAATATTCATCATCATTTGTAAAAAATAGAATTTATCTTGAGTAAAATAAGCTAAAATTAATATAGAATGGAAAATAACTAAAAACACATTTCTCTTAATCAATAAAATGAGCACGAAAAGCATCCATTGAGAATATAAATACAAAAATATTATGGATAATAATAAATAGTTTCTCAGTTAAATTAATAAAATCTAATTGATATCATGATAGCTCTACCATTTCAACCATGTTCCAACATAATTAATACAATTGTAACGACCCGTTTCATTTTTCTAATTTATTTGCCTCATGAGTCCTGCAAATTAATTGAGGGTCTATATAATTCTAGTACCCACCTTCCAATTAATGAACAATTCATTCCTCATATATATAATGATCGATTTCAATCATGAACAATATTCTTATAAAAAATTTATTTTAGGAAAATAATACCGGTTATTAATAATTCCCTAATAAATAAAATAATAATTAAAGTAAAATAATGTTTGAATAATTTTAATAAAATTTAATTAATAAAACTATAAATGTCAAAATAACTATTAACATTTTGGTTAAATTAAATTCCTTATGATCACATGAAATATAATGTATAATATGAAATTTAATGTTTATGAAATTAATCAAGATACGAGAAATGACAATGAAAACGAATAGTTTTTATTAAAATTAAGTATTTTAGGGAATGAACGAAAAATAAAGCCGAAAAATTTAATAATAACTTTTAATAAAAAAAATTACAATGTATAACCATTGAAATGTTTTAGAAAAATATAATTTAAATAAAATAGTAATGGTGGTAGTATAGTATGATATCAACATATACATTAAAAACAATCCTTTTTAATTTTCATAAAAAATGATTAAAACATCCTATTTAGGGGGGGGGGGAATAGAAATATTCTATTAATAATATCATCAAATTAAAAGATATATTGAAATATCCTTTATAAATAATTTTATAAAAAAATCTATTTTGATAAATATATGGATACTAAAGAATATTATACCAGAACAATAGAAGAAAAATATTTTCTTTTCTTTTAAGAATATATCATAAATGATTAACTTGAATTGAATCATTAATCATCATTATTAAATTTATATTCATGTTAAATTCATTGAATTGGAATTTCATAAACCACATTAAATTAAATTGGTCAATATTATCAAATATTTATCAAGGGATTGAAAATTTAGATGAAATTGCTTTACTCAGATTTCCCTTTTGTTAAAAATTCATTAACATCATATATAATGAATTTATTTTTATATTTATTATATACTAGAAAACAAATAGCTATAATATCATTTATTATCAAATTATAAAATTGTATCCCCTATTTTTACTAATAATTTATTTTTGTCATTATTAAGGGTATTTTCTAATTCATTTTCCATAGATGTTTTGATTTGGTATTTTTGGTATTTCTAAATTTATTATTCTTCCATTATATCAAAAAAATTAATCATGGAATAATAATAATATATATTGAAATATGGATATTTATCATTTTCCATAAAATATAGGTATTGAAAAAACGAATTGCACATTTCATAGATATGGTAAGCTATACAAACACAAGAACATTGTTTTCAAATTTCAAAGATTGTAAAAAATAACGGAGAATAAAAAATAATCATTATAGAATAAATATTATATCATTTATATCATTTATAATTTTTAAATGAATCATTAATACCATCCATGTAAGACTTAAATGAAAAATTGTTCACATCACTACATGGAGGTAGTAGTCCACACTAATTCACGAGTGATATAATCATTTTCCAATGGATTGGAAGGTATGAAAATATATATGATATTAAAATTTAAAAAGTAAAATTTAGGTTATATAAAACATATATATACATTATATTAATATTTAAAACCATCAAACAAAAATTCTAATGAGAAATGAATAAAACATCTATGGGGAAACGGTAAGCCATATATACACACGGTTGATGTATTTTATTTTTTAGGACGAAAAAATGAATAATTATGGTTTTACCAAAATCATAATAAAAAAATATTTTAATTATACTAAATTTTTTATATCAATATTATTACAAATCAGTATGTGTGATTATAAGAATAAATAGTTTTGAAGGAATCAGTAATGACGATTACCTATTCTTGAGTAAAATTCTGCTAAATGATAAATTAATGTATATATGGTACATAATTTTGTATAAAGAATATCTAAAAATAAATAATGATTACTATAATATAATTTTTTATATTTTTTTCAATATATATAGATCAATGATGTGTAAATAATTAAGAGAAGGTTTTTTATTTACTTGAGAGTGTGAGCACATTCATTGAATTTCGTAAAATGTTTAATCAATATAATTTATATTTATTTTCAAAATGGTTTAAAATTTAAATAATAAGGATATATTATGATCATGAGTCCAAATAAATTAATAAAATAAATTTTGTAAATATTTAGATGTGTTCTCACCCATATATTTTAGTTTTGACCCCTCATTAACCATTTTGACAATAACCTCAATGTTAATGTCTTGTACATTTTAACTATTAGTAATGTTAGGATAAAATATAAACACACCATAAATGGACCATGGTTGATGTTTAAAGCCACATACCACTAATATGGTCTACTGTAACAATTTTTTTATTTCTAAATCATTTAATCTGTTACTGTTTTTTATAAAATATCATTAATGTTAGTTTTGGAACTATTTTTTTAATTTGGAATTTAAAAATAATATAAAACAATTTAATTTGAATTAAATTAATTCTATAACATATAAAATTAAATTTTAATCTAAAATATAATTGGGAATAAATATAATCCCAAATTATAATTTTTTATATTTGTTAAATCATTTTGTTAATGTTTTTATTGCAAGATCATTTATAGTGTTAGTGTTTCAAAATCATTTAATGAAATCTTTTCATCAGAAATACTTTTAAAGAAATTTTAGTTATGATAGAAAATAATATATAATTACAATTAATAAATATAACTAAATATATCCAATATAAATTCCAATTTAAAAAATATAAAAATACATTGAATTTTTTACTTTTCTTTATTTAGAATAAGATATAGTTTCAAAATCATTTCCAAATAGAAGAAAGGCCATACATTTGACTTTTGGATGATTATATATATGATATTTAATCTTCCAATTAAATTAATTCGAGTTTTATGGTCCTTATTTATTCCATATCAATTTATGATTTACCTTAATAACTTAATTTACCCCATTACCATGGTAACAAAATTTCCAATGATATCATTCCTAATGTCCAAAAACAGAAATATATAATTGAAAAAATTCTGAAATACTAATTCAAAATACAGAATGATTTTTTAAATATTCAATTAATATAATTTTTATAAATAAATTCTAATAATAATTTACAATGTGCAATGAAAAATGTTTTAAGACAATTGTGTTTTACGGTAAAAAAATGTAATTATAGAAAAATGATTTATAATTATGATTACAATGAATGTAATAAGAAAATATGTAATTAAATAATAATTATGCAACTTTTAGATCAAATTAAAATAATAATTTTACATTTTAATTAAACTAAAATTATTTTTTTACAAAAATTGGTATATTTTATTTCTCACTAAAAAATAATCATTTTTCAGAAAAATACTAAAATTTCACTAAAAATATATTTTTTTTATTATTTAAAATATCATATCCTATTTACAAAATAAAATTTATAGAATTTCAACATATTAATTGTAATTATTTTCTCATAAAAAGAAAAAAATTCATTTGTGAAGAAAACATGTTTTTGAACAATAAAATTATTTTAAGAAAAATTGATTTTTTATTTATTATGAATTAATAAAATAAATTAATATTTATTTGGAACATTATTTATACTTAATAAATAATTTATTCTATTAATACCTTATAATATAAGGGTGATGATATAATAGTTATAGTTAAATTGTAATATTAGTTGTTGGTTTTGACTCAGTGTTGTGTGTTCTATAAGCTATCAAACATAGTGTTCATTCGAAAATATTTGTTATTTGTGGTGTAACCACAGTGCTTAGCACTGATTGAACCTAAAAGTCATGTGGAGCAGAAGCAAGGTTTGAATAATGGTTATCATATTGTGTTTTTACCTAATAAATGGGGGGACTTTTCTGACAGCGAGAAGAAGAATGATGGCAGAGACAGTACCTCATTTAGTGTTGTTGTTTAGTATGGGAAGAAGGTTATGGAAGGGAATGTGGGTAATATGACCCCCCCCAAAGAAGGCAGTGGAAAGACTACTCATCAATTCCAAGGTCGATGTTTACCAGATCATCATTGAATAACGGTAAATGGATGAATTCTTCTATGGAGTTTTTGCAATTGGAGAAGTTAAATCTCATACGGAAGTATGTGAATATTATAAAGAAATATGAATGTTTTGAATGGGATTCAACAACAGAAGATGAGGAATTTAATCATGGAGTTGGTGATGGTTATGATGACAGGTATGGTTTCTGACATGTATTTTTATGCTCTTGTTTTCAATGCTTGCCTACTGAACATTTCCTTTATTTTAAAAAATGGATAGGGAATTTGTCTCTGGGTGAGCTTTTCTGGTGAAAAAATATTTGTTATTACATTATAACATGTGAATAAAAAATTATAGTAAAATAAATTTACATTTTAAATATGTTTTAACTAAAATAATTTAATATAAGAGATGTATAAAGACATTTTAGAGCCGTATCATTGAACATTGAGATGCCACAATTGGATTGAGTCTAAAGCCTTAATAATTGTATATATTGTTTATAGAAGGGACTTAGAAACCTAGATAAATGAATTTGATATGTAAATGGGTATATCTTAGTCAAATGATGATGTTTTGGAAGCGATGACAAATTAGTGAATAACAGGTCCTTATATATAATAGTTGGGGGGGTATCCTTCAATAAAGTATTTATTAATTTTTTAATGCTAAAGAATATAAATTGTTCTGATTTTACTGAAAAGTAGTATACTTTCTTAGAAAGTATTTTTTAGTAATTTTTAACACACTATAATCCTATAGAAATCTATGTAATATTTAATTTAATGTAAATAATCAAATGTCATTTTTTGTTATTAAAAAATATAATAAAGGTATTAAAATAGATTTAAGGATTTATAAATTAATATAATTATTTTAAAATTCATTAAATTAGTCGTTAATCAAATTTTATGATCATAAATCTTTTTTTGGGTTTATTCATTCATATTTTATTCATTATGATTTCATATAAAATATTTTAGATATAAAAATTATATATTTATTATAAAAAAATCAAATGTTTTATAAAAATAATTAAAATTAAAGGTTTGATAAATTTTACATTATTATTAAAAAATTGATTTCAATTTTATATAATTTATCATATAGTTATAAATAATTAATATTTTTACAAAATATTTAAAAAATATTTTTTTGTGATTGACATTAAACATTATGATTATATTAATAGGTTAATCAATATATCAATTTTTAAATGACTACATTATCAATATTAATTTCCCTTTTAAATATACTTTGTAACTATATTTTATAGAATAATATTTTTCAATGAAAAATTATAAATATTTTTTTTATTATATTTATATATTACTAGTTACTAAACCCTCAAAATGGGAATTTTTAGATTATAAAACTTATATATAGAATATGAAAATAAAAATTAAAACATAAAATTAATTATTTGGTAAAATTATAAATGAATAACAAAATATATTTTCACTATAAATTTATAATTTAACAATATTGTGAACATAAAATTTCTGATGACAATAAAAAATAATTCATTAATTTAAAACATTATATGTCACAATTTTTTAAATATTAAATTGTGAGAAATAATGTATTAATAATTTGAATCTTATGAATAAATAAATATTAAATTAATCTTAGAAAATTAAATGTTTAATAATATTAATGTATTTCTCCAATAATGATATATGTGAATGAAACTCTAAAATTCCTTAGAAGATATTTTATAAAAAAATTATTATTATTATTAAAATTTTATTATTATAAATTAATTAATTTTATAAAATATTTTTAATGGAAAAATTTGGATACATTTGTAAGATTATAGAAATTATATATATGTATATATTAACAATAATATCACAATATAATTTTTTTATATAATAGATAATGAATTTATTTTTATTTCATAAATTTTTGTTACTACATATTGTTTAAATATGTATGCGTATAAATTTAGTGTATATATCCAGAAAACAATAGAATATAATTTCATTTTATATTTAACTATTTTTTTGATATATTTCAAAGAAATTATTCCTTGAAAATATTGGATGTTATGGTACTATCTTCTCTTTTGAGATGACTAGTGAAGGAATAATAAATATGTTCTACAAAAAAAGATAATATATCACTTCACACACCATTATTTCTAGATAAAACAAGTATATATGACTTCCTATATAAAAATTATCAAATAAGAAATATCTAAATAATATATAATTTAAAATAAAACTCAAAATAAAAATAAATATATATATATATTGTATAGAATGTATTAATGGATTTGAATTAATCATGTATTTAAATTTAAAAATATTTAAATTGTTGTGACACTCTATTTTAGCTAAATAATTCCATATATGTATATTATAACAGATATTATAGGATCTGCAAACTATGATTAGAGTGTGGAGAACATAACTTCCATATCATCAGCTAAAAAATAATATATCATTATTTTAGACAATATATATGGATAATATATGTTATAACATAGTTGTGATATTGATAATGTTGTGATAGAAAAGTGAATTCTGTGTCCAACAACAATCAATATATCTATTTATGATGTCATCTATTTTGTTGAAAACGATATTTCATTTCTCAAGATGTGAAATATAATGAAAACAATAATTATAACATTCAAATTTCATCTAGTGAGACATAGATGAAGTATTAATATTGGGAAATATCATATATTACAGTATTCTATATCCTAAAAACAAAATGTAATCAACATTTACAACATAAAATTTTACTTCATTTTATATAATTCCCTAATTTCAATAATCCACAAATAATACTCTCTAATTAATGAAAGTGATTATTTTTTAAGTATATTATATTTAAAACCAACTTTATTAATGAATAAAAAACCCCCCTTGGTTATAGTTAGGATAGTGGGAAGAAGAAAATAATCCTTATTTGAGGAATTTAACCAATTATTAAATGGTACAAGAAGCAGGGAAAATTTATCCCTTATAAAGAGAGAGAGAGGATATTATAATGTTATTATGGGTGAAATTAATTCTACTTATGGAGATAAAATTTGAGGTAAGAAGTGGTAAGGTAAAATGTTCAAATACCAAAAAGGGTGGATCATTTTTTCTATGATAAAAAAATCCCTTTACAATGGGTGGATAAAATAATTTTTGATGTTTATAAATATAAAATGGAAGATATATAATGATTTAAAAATTTAAGTTATTTTTATAATTATATTCTTTTTATTTTTATTTTTATCTGTTATGAATTATTTCCACATTGTATTGCTACACTATGCCAACATAAACACTCAACGACTGATCTATATTTAGAATAACCATGTTAATATTTAAGATTATATAATATTATATATTTACTTATTATTTTATTTATATTATAACACTTACATTGGTTCAATAAGTGTAAGTGTTATACCATTTAGTTTGATATCCAATTGTATAATTATATTTCTACTTATATTGAAGGATCATTATGTAATTCGATATTCTCTATTCTATTCATATATGATGTAATTATAATATATATATACAAAGTGTTGTATGACTTCAGTCATGTGTATTAGGTTAAAATTATAATTTCAATACATGAATAAATACATCTCTATATGAAGAGTTATTTTGTGGATTGAAATCCGATATTCCATTTAATTACTTTGTGATCACTTACTAGTACATTAAATATTACCTAAAAATATAATTTTTTGTAATTTATTTGATCATAGAGTAATTATTTTCAATTAAATAAGTAATCTAAAAAATTAGATTTATGATTTGGGGTTCATTGATAGCACAAGTGACAGAGAAATTTTTATCCATTATTTAATAAATAATATAGTAGTTTTTAGAACCTCAAAGAGATTAAAACAATTTAATTTTATTAAATGTTTATGTTGTTTCATTTCATGAATTTTTTATTATAATAAATTCAAATCAGCATCCCAATTATTTTATTTTATAAACATGAAAATATAAAAATAGACAAAAATGATATACTAGATGAAGGAATCCATTAGGGATTACCAAACTCAGAACAATGATGAAATTTTATTTCTATTTTAATAATTTTAGTCTATATAATAGCGAAAAGCCCCTCTATCATCAATTTTTATCACTTAATTGGCTGTCCAAATTCTTTAACTAATTATCCCTTATTAATAAATAATGAATTTATATTTATATGTTTTAATTTATTTCTATTTATCAAAATTCCTATCTTTTTTGTTTTATATATTCCCACCTGATGAATATGTGACAAAAAGTTCATGTAGATGAACTCATAACCATGGTGATAAAAAGTACACTAAATGAGTATAATAAATAAATTTTATATGATTTGGTATTTGATAATAATATCTATATTGGATATCACCAATATCAATAATATCCACATCTTTATAAACATGGGGATAATCATAATTCAGAAGATATATCAATCTACTCATATGGATTTAATGATCCTATAGACTTATATGAACATGTAGAATCAATGGATAATGAATTTTTGGAGAGTATAGTTTAATAAAAAACAAATTATATTTTCATATAAAAATGTAAAAATAGAAGAGAAACAATATGAATACCTAAGAAATAAATAACATTTTTATAGAAAAATATGAAGAAGTATCTACTACCATCTATGAACATAATTAAATTGTTCATAAATTTTAAAAAACCACTCGAGGTGGAATAAGAAAAAAATATTATAACATCCAATGATGAGTTGATTTATATGGATAATTATTTAGAAAATTATTTTCAATTTTTCTTTATGATTCAATCGGTTTATTTTTAGGGACATTATGGGAGAAATAGTCAATTCATGCAATCAAATTAGTGGGAGATAAGAAATATATATTCATAAATAGATTTGTGATCATAGAAAATATAAAATTAAAATACATCAACCCGAATATAAAACAAAATTATCTATATAATAGTTTCATTTTCTATATAATAAATATGATTTGGTAGGTGTTAATAATAATGAAGCAAAAAAATTATGTAGGGGATAAGAAATTACAACATTAATGTCCATATAGTTCTAAGGACATTTCTTTTATTTTTTATCTGATGGGAAAAATTATTTTAAACATATTAATGAACCCTAATAAAAGATTTATTTTCCCATTAAATTCATAATATAGTGTTTATTCTAAGGAGTAATATTACCATCAATCATACTATATTCTGTTTTTATTATAAATATTAAATATAAAAGTTAAATTTATTAAATTTCTTATATTAATTATTCTGCACTAGATTTAAAAAATGAAATCATAGTAACCCAATATTTGATTGAAAAATATATTATCCTGATATTAGTGTGGAGGAAATGTTTCAGTTACCAATGATATAATCTAATATTTTGATCTTTGAGTTACTTAGGGATTTACCTATATATAAATATTTAGTAAGGATGATGTAAATTTCATTATCATTATTCTTAAAAAAAACTATATTCCTCTAATATATATCTTGTGAAAACATAGTACTCCATTGAGAAATGATATTATAGGAAGCTTCATCTGTATTTTGTTTATAAAAATAATTAGTTTTAAATTATTATACATTGTCATGATTTTAATTGATAATAATTAAATATTTTTAATCATTATGGACTTTGTTCAACGATAATAGTACCTCCATTGATCTTGGTTTCCGTCCACCTCCAACAACGGATTTGGTCCTGTATTCATGAAGGTGATAATATATAGGAATTTTCAAATTATTTAATCTCTACCTAATATGACATGAATGGTAATTTCTATCAGTAAGTGTAGATTCATGGGGTTGAATAAAATATTTGAGTGGATATAGATATTGTTGTAGTTTTTTGTCAGTATATATGGACTAGATATAATGGATGAAGGGTGATAGTAATTTGTAGATCAAATTTTGTTTGAGTGTTCCATAACATACAAAATAAGTGGGTTGGAAGAAAAATTTTATACAACATGTATATATAAAACTAATATTTTATAGGGAATATGTGATTTATTACATGGAAGATATATGATCATAGAGACTGAATATCTTAGAGGGTTTTATGTAATGTTAGTCATAGTCTAGGGTTTCATGAATCTAGAACCATATGAGGCATGGGGGTCCATAGAGGTAGTCATAGAGGAAGCAATCCAAGTCATTTAGATTAGTCCATGACCTAGTGGGACGTAACATTATATCATGGATTTCCTTTTTCTTAAAAATCTAGTTGGAGTGGGGACTTTATAGGAGTTTGTTCGGCTCGATCAGGAGAGTGGGTAGAGCATATGATTCTACCCAAAACTTAACATGGGAAATAAAAGTGAGGGACATGAACCGTCTCATATTTCCTACTTTCAATTTATTAATAAATTATTTGTAGATTATTTATTATTGTATATAATGATAAATTAACATCTTAGAGAATTTTCACATAGAGTGTTAAATTTTTGAAATATATATCTTTTTTATTATTCTTTTTTATTAATTAGATCACAATAGTAAATAAAAATTATGAGGTAGTGATTTAATGTATTTTTTCATTTTGAATCATTAAAAAATAAATTTATGGAGACACATCGGGAAGAAATTTTTAACTTGTTGTTTCATTTTATTTTTTAGATGAATTCATTGATTATAATTTGTTATTTATAATGAGATTCTATGATGAATAAATTACTAAAACTAGTTTATTTTCAATGAGGACTATTTTTCATAGTCTTAATTTTTTTGATATTGATACATGTGTAACCCTATGGTAGGACCCAGTTAGTATAGAAATGTATGATTGTATCGTATGAGGATGATGGTGAAATTTGATAGAGTCTTTAAATATGGTGAACTTATATAATATCAATGATTAGAACTATTATTTTTTGTGTTTTTCATGTTGTATACTTATCTGAAAATTCTTGTCTTGGTTTTCCTTACATGGATTGGATGTGTAGATGGTTTCTATGTTAGGGTATCTCCAAAGGACATGTTAGTGTTGTTATTAGTTATTTATATTTACATGTATGTTTTTTATCCTGATTTATTCATATGATTTATAATATTATTAAGTATAGTTCCTTAATGGTAATAGTGTGATGGTGGATAATAAAGATGATGAGAATGGTATGATAAAAATATTAATGAAATGGGTAGTATATTGAGACCAATTAGGTTAGAGATGTTGCGATAAAAGATTATTAAATTGAATCAATTATATGGTTTGAAAATTTTGATATATTACATATTATATTTTTCATTTGGTTTATTGAATACCGTTAACTCCATATCCGGCATTCTGAGTTTGGTTTATTAAGTTTGTACAATTATTTGTTTAATGAGTGATTCAATGGATGTCAAGTTAGTGGTTTCCCGAAGTTCATACCCATTGAATTGATGAAATAGTAGTTGTATTCAATCATAGACATGAATGTGACCTTTTATGTTGTAGGGTTTGTGGAAGTGAGTTAGCCTTTATGGAATATAATGTAGAATAAATAGAGCATCCGTTTTTGGGTGACCATCTATATTACATTTAGTGTATTATAATTTGAGTCTCTAAATATTTGGACACTATTTTTACATGTGATTTTAGTATTTATTTTCTCTATTAAAATACATATTTATTATTTATTTATAAAATCATTGGTTATAGTTTTTCTATAGTTGAGAGTTTCACCTTTCCTATCAATATGTAAAAATATAATAAAATTCCATGATAGTTTACTATAAACACATTATTTGTTATTATATTTTAATGATATTAATATTTTTGGATTATTCTCAATTGAGATGGCATTCTGAATATGTGGATATACAACGTTTTTTTTCTATTATAGATTTTTAATGGTATTGCCATGGAAAAATTGTCTTTTTTATTATATAAAATTCATTCAATTTAACCTTTTTATAATTATTATTTACCGTGAATTATTATTATTCTTACTAGTTGTTAGATTTTATATTTAATTTTATTCATCCTCTTTATTATATATGAGAAATGAACACCACTAATTAGATATATTACTTAGATGTTATCCACCGTCCGGTGCCTTATTAGAGGTAGACTTTATGATTTATTTTTCTTCTTATCCCATATCAAAGGAGGATTATTGGAAGAGACTATTTGTGATAAAGTGGTATTATATATTTAATTTGAGATATTATATTTTTTTAAATGAATATATCATATACTAATATTTAGATCATTTTTATTATACATAATAACTAACATTAGTATCATTTTTCATTAGTTTATAAAAATTATCTTTGTTTATCAAATATATACTATTAATATTTTTTCCTAGATATGATTCAAAAGAGTATAAGGAACTAGATGTGCATATAAGTTTTGAGGTAGAGGCTATTGTTGATAATTATATTGGGGTACAACATTATTGATTTTTAGTAGTATATCTTGATAAATCATGACTCCAAAAATCTTATATAATGATTTAAAAATGGATGATGTATGAATCGATGGAATTGTGATGGGTACTCTTTCCAGATTAGGACTGGGTGCTATTGGAGGTAATCAGATTGTGAAGGATAGCTCTATAGTTAAAAATATATTATTGTGTATTTTGGGATGAGACTATAATTTATGGGGATCATTTTTGGATATTGTATAGGATATAATTTCTCTCATCAACATTGGATTATTAAAATTAGAATGAGTTTCTAAAAATTTAGCTAGGGATTAAAAGATTTAATGAATTTTGGGTGCTGTTAATAGGAATAATCAATGTTCTAGGGATATTATGATGGATTTTGAGAAGAGGGAATGAAACATCTAGAAGGAACAGTACCCAAATATATAGGGGAGTATTAGGGTAAAAGTTTTGAGTCCTTATGTTTAGGCATTTGGTTTATGGGATATTGTAGAGAGATTGATCACTCAGATACGTTTTCTTCCAGATAGGGTTTCCTTTAGATTTTTGTGATGTTATATTTGGGGTCATATATTTATTTCCCTGAGAACATATAGGTATATTTTTAATATTCTAGGGTTAATACCCATTTTTAAATAATGGGAATAGACCCATTTGAAATAACTTTATGGGGGGTTCATTATATGAACATAAGGATCAGTAGATTTATGAACCGATTATATGGCACAAAGGCTTGTGAAAAGGAGTGTTAGGTGCCTCCAATGAAATAAAAATACCTGAATTGGCCAAATTACCTTATCCTAATCACATATAAAATAGGTCAAAGGCCCAATGGAAAATATGTCCTTTGCAAATAACAAAGTACCAAGGTATGACCACCCATAAGTAACCCAGACAACATTTTCATGTATTTTTCTTGTAAATTGTAGCCCATCAACACCTACGAATTTCCACCCATATCTGATTTTGACAACATGTTCATATCCAAATTATAGAGTAAACCCCCACCAATTTCAAATCATGCCTTATGCTCTAAGACACCTCCACAACTTGTAGTCATGTACCAATATAATTATGTGAGGGTATTATTTTTAAAATTAATTCATTCACAATGTATAAAAATTCACCAATGATCCCTCAACCAAAAATAGGGATCAAAATGCTGAGGTTCTGGTTTGATCCCCTCTACTGGGTGCAGTTTCATGTAGAGTATGAATCTGTCATGATTCAATCTATAAATAATTTAAAATGGGTTCTAGACATTCACAATTCTTTCATCAATGATCTTATAAGTTTAGTGATGGATATTCATAAAAAAATATTGTTAAAGGTTGTGTTTGGCCCAGTTCTTTTTTCTAAAATATGTGTCAGAATATTTTTTTGTGTTTTTTTAGATAAATTAATGATCCATAGAAATTTATAATTAAATCACGTGATGTCACTATGCTTCAGGTTTAACCAATCCTCCATTTAATTTTAATTCATTATTTAATAGATCTTCAATATCAATGAAATTTTTTAATAAGGTCCCATTTCATTCAAAAAATTAGGACCATGAAAATATTCATTTTCATGAAGATTTTTTTGTAAGAGAAATAAAAATGATAGGAATTAAATATAAATATTATTTCCTAATGATATTAATATTTCCCTGAAAAAATGTAAGAATTAATTTCATGATGAATAATTGTTTATTTATAGATTGGATGTATTTTTATAATGCATGTTTGGCCTAGTAATTTTTAAACTGATAAAAAAAATAATGTCATCCATTGGAAACTAAAGGACCACAAAAAAAATTATGGGACCCTAGGGGTCAACAATAAGAGAGTTATTTTGAATGGTCATACCAAGGAAACAGGTAAGGTGAGTGACTACTGGGGGAATTCGTGTAGGTTAATTGTGTAACATTACCGAATTACGTGCCTAATCATACCAGAATAATCGGCACAATGATGCGCATGGGGAGAGTGTGTTGGTCATTCCCACATTTAATCATGTAGAAGTATTTCATGGTGTCTAACATGGTGCCAATGTTCTTATCATTAGTGACATAACTTTTTATAAAAGGTATAATTGGACCTTACAAATCTATAATGTCACAAGTAGTTATATGATCCTATTCTATTATCTTTATAAAGATATAGATATAATAATCATTGCATTATTTCATTTATTTTATGTAAATGGTCTTCTAAGCTCATAATATTTATCCTCATTCAATGTCTATGTATTCAATTCCATAGCAGTTCTTCATATAGATATTTTATATGATAGTTTTGAGCTCAATACTATTGAACAATTGATATTTTGAGAAGTGGAAGGTGAGTTTCACTACACGCTATATTTTTCATGCATGCTTGTGTTTTTTCAGATGTTGAGCATTCGACCAAATAAAAATAGAGTTGAAAAAATATTTTCTATAATTCTATATTCATGGATGCATTCATGTTTTAATAAATTACAGGAATTTGATTATGATTATGTAGGTGTTTCAGGGAAGGCAACTTTTCACATAAAAAAATTCGACAAAAACATTATAGTCATGAATATTGAAATGAATAAATGTCAGATTAAAAAATATTATGATATGATGTGATCTTTGGAATGATAATAATATACATTTAAATAGAATTAAAATTAGAAGGGATGTGGTGGAACTCACCTATATTTTGATATGTAGGTTTGATATTTCATCTAGTGATCATTTGATAGATATCTCATTTTGATGAATAAAAAAATCTCCAAGAACACAATTTCATGAAGATGATATATGAACCTCTTAGATTGAAATGGAGAACAAGAATCCATGGTACTTCTTGATATGTGAAACTCACACTTAAGTATCCCACAATGAAATTCAGAAAACTAAATCATTGTAGGTATGTTTGATTACCGAACATAAAGGTTCATTGGTTTTAAACAAATGGTTATGAGATACAACATATTCCTTGTACGAAGGGAAAAATAGATGAACTCCTGACACCCATAGATGAAGGAAAAAAGCTTGAAATGAAGATGTTGGACATAAATTGTGTCTAGTATTGTGTGAAGGTGGTATGTGTGTGTGTGTTCACTAAGAATATAGAATATATTCTGAATGCATGTGTTAATTCATTTCAAAGAGATTGCATAATTTTTTATACGACCAAATACTCAATCAAATGAAAGAATAAATTGACTATGTTTTTATGCATATATCAATATGTGAATTGATATTCAAATTTGAATTGAACTAAAACATAAGAAGAAATCGTGACTCACCTTGATAAATAACCAATTTATAATTAATATATATAATATAGAACATAAAAATAATAAATAGATAAATTAATCTATCTTTTTTACAACATGAATCCTGAATTCATAAATTTCCCGTGTTTTTATTGTGATGAGGATTCATGAAGTGATTTCCTTAAGTTGTGGGTGTTATATCTTATATTTAATAATCTTAATGACATTTTGTTCTCTACATGAACACATTATGTGAAGAAAGGACATCAATTATAAAGAATAATTAAATTCCCTGTTTTTTTTCAATGTGGTAACTAATCAAATATGGTCAATTTTAGTAATTTGATATAGAGTATAAAAATGAATTTTTTTGAATAGTTCATGGGAAATTATGATTCAGCTAGGTCCTATAAAGATATCCAAATATAACCCTTTATTGGATAAATCATTTTTAAAATTTTAAGTCTTCATGTTGGATTTGGTAGAAAAGGATAAGTGTTATCTATGGTTAAAGGAGTATAAGGAGCCTCTGGGTTGGATCTAGAGTGGAAAAAGCCTTTAGGATAGAATCAGAAGCAAGAGAAGTATATAATAGGGTTTTAGACTAGGTCAATGATGATTATAGTGAAATTTTGTGTTGTAGTATAATGTTTCACTTATTTGGATTTAGTAGATAGGATATGGTATGATTATAAATCAACAATTTTAATTTGTGAAATGTTTATAGTGGGAAATCTATGTTGGGTGTATAAACAACATGGAAAGGTTTTCACCCCTGAAATCAAATATATAAAAACCATATGGTGTTATCACTCATATCATTCCTATATATTATGTGAGACTATGATATACCACCATGTGTACTGATAACCATAGCATGTTCAATAATATCAATTAAAATGAAAATAATTTGTGAAATTAAAAACCTGAATCACCCCCATCTTAGTGGTTAATCTGAATTGGAGTTCTATGAGTGATATTAGAGTGCCGGTTCTCAGTAAATAACTATGTGAGATATTGTGATGTTTAGATTTTAGTAAATGGGTTTTCTACAATATATATAGAAAAAGGAATAATTTACTAAGAATACTAATGTGGAGATTTCTTCTAAGAATTATAAGAATAGTTAGGAAATAACAAAAAAATATAAGAATGATATTATTGTGAATGGAGATCCACATCCAAATAATGGTAATATAAATAGTGTAGTATGAAATAATTATCATGATTCTGACACCTCTGATAAATCCTACTCAAGCTGTGATGATTATGTATAACATAGTGATCTTTTCCTTATATTTAAAGAACATCAAAAGAAACTAAAAATGTATATTTTAAATCATAATTTTAGAGTTATTTGTGTACTTATTTTATAAACTCACATCTATAAGAAAATGGTAATGAATAGAAGAATGAAATAATTATGTTTTTCATTAATTAAATCACTCTCACAATAATAGATAAATAAATAGAGAAATCTATTCTATAAACCAAATAACAATACAGATGAATTCCAATGGTAAAGCTTTTTTTGAGGTAGTTTTTTTATAATATTTTTTTGTAGCTAAAAAAACAATATTTCTATGGTTGTTAATGCTACTTAATTATAGGATAAATTAAAAAAGGGAAATAATCAAGAAAAATCATTGCAATTATCCTGAATAATGTATGAATTAAAATTGAGGAAGCAGAAGGATGATTGGAAAGATGTACATATATTTGTATATGATGAAAAATAACACCCTCAATCAGAACTGTTTATATTTGGTGGTGATATTTAAGAATCAAAAATCACTACAAGTGTAAAAATCCAATTTGTTTTAGAAAAAGTGTTATTTTCACAGAAGTGTGAATTTTGGATCATTACTCTAAGGTGATTAGGAGATAACTCTACAGTCAAGTGGAAAAATATTCTAAAAAGAATATGAACTCTAACCCAAAAAAATATTGTGTACTATTGTTATTTCATGTGATGGAATAGGTTTTCTAAAAAACAATAGGAAAGTTTGGCTGGTAAAAATTTCTAATAAAACCACCACATTAAGCGTGTATATGAATTTAATTTCAAAGAAATATTCCACGATAAATTTTCCCCATGAGTGATGATTCCACTCAAAATTTGTAATGATTACAATCAAATAAATATAAGCTAAATGAGACATAATAGAAGGGAGGAATTATCAAAGATTATTGCTTCCACTATAGGATGTTTGGATACAATGATTCAGAATTTATTAATAACATTAAAATTCATGAAAATTAATTAAGGCCTTTATTTAGGGGGAGGAAATATATAGAAAATAAAATTCAATCATGATAGAAGATAAATCGATAGAAAATGTTTTTATAGATAAACATCATATTTTAATTCTTTGAAAAATTTATAGAGTACTACAACAGAAGTGTTTATTATTTTGGTAATATTTAGCCTTGACCAATCATTAAAAATATAAACAAATAATGTGAACAAAATATCATTGGAATGGGAAGGAATAAAATAATATAGTGTATCATGTAAATATTGAAGTGTATACAATGAAAAATAAAATTCTATACAAGTTACCACAAAAAAAGAATAGTATCATTAGAAAAAAATCTAAGATTCCATTTCAGAATATACATGAATTATTAACATATGTTTTTATAAAAAGTAATCATAAGGGCCACACATCTGATAAGTCTTGTGAACATTCTAAAAAGTCAATTACTTTTATGAAAGAATTCCTTGTTAATTGTTTTTAAAAAACTGAATTTTCATAAAAAATAAATGTATTGTGAGAAAATTATTAAATCTAAAATAGAGAGATTATCTATAAAATATATGTTATAAAAAGTTATTCAACACAAATATAAGGATAAGTCAACTATGGTTTGGAAAAAAGAATAGCCTTGGATGAGAGGCCAGTCCCAACCTGAATGTCAAACCAAATGAACTAGATGTTTGTTCATTATTTCCTAATGGTTAGTGTTTCCCTTAATGAAGACTCATGTAATTGAAGAATAAGTGTGATGATATCAATATTTGATAGATTTAATTTATTATACTTCAGGCATTCTATTAACTACCCTGAAATGAAGGAAAGTAGAATTTATCCCTTATGGGGGAAACATTGAGAGGAATTTATAATTTTAGCAACTTCAAGTGAACATGATATTTTGTTAGAAATATTTCAATCCTAAATATAAATTTTTCCAACAAAAATTGTATCCCCATTCTTAATTTTATTAATCATTCACTTAAGGGGGAGTTTTTGGTTCATGATAAGATGAAAGAAACTAGGTATATATCATTTTCACATTAACTTTTTGAAGTGTTTTTGAAGTGTCAATATGATTTATTATTATATTTATAAATGTTATTACATACATCCCCATAAATATTTATTGAGAATTGTGAGCATTATTCAACATTAATTCAAGTTTACGGACATCATGGACAACTTTTGTTGTATCTCTATTATTTTCTACACAAAATAATCCCACATAAAATTATAGCTGACAATCTAAAGACTCATTTATATTAGAACCATTTAATATCATATTATATTAAATTTTTTCAAGTAATAATCTATTAATTTAAAACAACATGTTATTAAAATGTTTTATATGATATGAGAAGACCCCAATTTTCCATTTCATTTGATTTCAGATAATTAGGAGAATTTTTAGACCACAAAAAATTATTTCTAAATATGTGAAGATATTAATTAAACCAAATAAAATTGACATTATTGTTGGTCCCAGATTATAATATTTTGTTAATTATTTATAAATATATTTTTTGTGTGTTATTGGTGTATGAACAATGGATTCTTGTATAATTTTTATATACTTTCTTGATGGAATTAGATGAAATGTTTGAGAAATTCTCCCTAAAAATGATTTGAATAAATGAATACATCATCAATGTCAAATAAATTTGCGAAGGATTAAAAATTTCATATGAAAAGGGGAAAAATTGTAAGTATTCATATATAGAAATATTTTTTTTATATAAATACAAATGAGTGGCATAAAATCAAAATATTATTTCAATATGATTTGAATATTTCATTTAAAAAGGAGGACGTTAATTCAAGAAGATTAATTCATGAGATATGGATTGGTGTATATTTTCATATGCAATATTTAATTTTTTTCATTTTCTACATAATACAAAAATGGTAAACTATTGAATAATCAATGTTCATCCTAAACAAATTTTGGGATAACATGGGTAAAAAACATGGGAGGTGGCCAATATAGCCATCCCACGATAATAGGTGACGTGTGTAAATGGATGGAGTAAGCATGTGAATCATTAAATCTCTTGGGTATGTTGCTACGAACATCATGCATGAAAGGTACACATGGTGGAATGCATGGGGTGGGAGAGCTTGTCGGTTGGGCCCCATTTTGGTGTTTTCCATTGTATCTTGGTATTAAACCCAAGGACATGGCATCATGTAATAGAAGAACAACTTTCTATGAAAGGATGAGGTAGACCATATGGGATTCTATCATGGTATGTAGTTATAATGATATAGTTCTTAAAATTTTTAAAAGATAAAGATATATAACTCGTTTGATGATTTATTGAAATTGATAAATCCATTTTATTGAGATCATTGTCTTTAACATTGAAATATGTCATAGTATTCTAGTATTTCATTGTTCATCTGATAGATTCCATGATAATTATGATCTATAGACTATTTCCATGTAATTAGTCTTCATCCTTCATGCATTATTTTACTTCAAAGGATATGAATTAAACTAATGAAAATAGAGATGTAGAAACTTATTCAAGAATTTGATATTCATTCATGCCTTAGAACATAAAAAATTGAATAATCAACATTAATTATTCATATATGTCCATGAAGAATAATTTTTTTATATGAAAAGGGTGTCTTGGTTTTGAACATCATGAAAATGAAGTTTAAGGAAATTTTTCAAGATATATATTTATATAAACTGAGATTTTTCTCCGATTGATGATGCTCCTTATTGCAGCATAAAAAACTATAAGTAAGGTGATAGAAATCACTTATATAAATAGAGTAAGGTGCATGAGTATATTTATCTATCATTTGATAGAGACATAATATTTTTGAAGAAAATTATGCAATATGAAAAATATTTTTCATTATGATTTTGTGAACCTATTTGGTCTCTAAATGGAAAAAAATACAAATGACTTCTTGAAATGTGAATAACATTCAAGTATCTCATGAAGAAACTGAGAATATCAAAACATTATGTGTTTTTCAAATACCCTAATGTGAATTCTCATTGGATTTTCAAAACCATTACTTAGATACCACATACTCCTTATGTGAATAAATATATGAAAATGAATACAACAAAATTATGTGAAGGTAAAAATCATGAAATGGTATTATTTGAAATACATTGTGTCTTTTTATTGTGAAAATGTGGTTTATTAATTCATGAGGAAAACGAATATATCAATAATTCCGTTTGAGTTCATTCAACTATGATTTCATAATAGTTTTATAATTTCAAATAATCAATTAAGAGAAGGAATTAATTAAATTGTATTGTTATGCATACATTCATATGTTCATGCATATGAATTGAACTAAAACATTAAATTACAACATAACTAACATAATGAAATTACGTAGAAAATAAAAATTACTTGTAGTAAAACATAAAAATATACAAACAGATTATCTATTTTTGTGATTAAATGATACACCATGCATGCATAATGTGAACTTGTGATGATTTTTTCCATTATTCAAGAATGAATCTTTGTTGAGTTTTATATGTTTTATGTTGCATAAAATAATCTAAAAGGAATTTTTTCTGCTACATGAACAAATTATGTGATGTCATGACTTTATCCAGAATAGAGAATTCATTCCAATGAAATTTTTATACTAATGAAACTAATCAGATATATTTAATCAGAGAAATTTAATATAGACCATTATGTTTCGATGGTAGTTGATGCGTACACAAGAAATATATTTTTTGGCATGTTTATAGATAGAGATAAAAATATCATCCTATAGTGGATTAGGACTTGAAGAACGATAATGTATTCCTTGTATTTTCATATGTATGTGAAGTCTTATTGTGGGTTCTAAGAGTAGACAAAGTATCTCATTTGGATTTAGAGGAGAATAATTTTTTTAGTTGGAGATTAAAGTGGGAAATGTATCTTATGGGATTTTTTAGAATGTCACTATGGATTTCAGAAAAACATTTCGATATAGTATAATGATTCTTCGATGTGGACTCAAAAAATAATTGATGGTGTGATTTTATATTAACTATTGTAAGTAATAAAAATATTCTATAAGATAATCCATACTGGGGGTAAGTAACATGGATAGTAGACGACCACAATATAGAACATGGTAAATACCATTTTTTGGTGTCCCAATTATAGATATTATATATGAGGTGATATTGGGATACATCACTGATTGTATAGGAAACCATAACTTGTTCAACGATTTGATTTAAAAATTAAACAATTCATAACAATAAACCACTACATAAAAATAATTCACCCCCACCACCACTCAGTGGTCAATCTGGCCCATGTTACTACCTATTTAATTTGGAATTCTTGTAGTGACATGGGGAATTTATAGATGATTTTCTTATCTATTATATGTTATAGGTGGAGGCACATGTTTAATGTGAAAAATCATATTCATCCTTGATCATTTCATTGGGATTTGTTTTATTTTTAGATATGATATACCACCAAGACACAATTTCTACCTCATAAAAAGTATTCATTCCATTTATTCATGTATTAGTAGTACATAGATCATCATACATTCTAATGGATAATTCATGGTGGATAATTTTTGAGCCATTAGTTATTAGAGTACTCACTAACATTTGGTACACCTCATGTTCAATGGGATTTAAAAAATTTGGAACATTTACGGGGAGGATTTGGATGGTAATAAATATTATTTCAAAATGTGGTTAAGTTGAATCAGTTGGTGTCCATATAATGTTCAATATATATTCATTTTACACATGTTTCAATGTTATTAAACATATATGAATCGTATACATTCATTATTCTTTTATTATTATATAATTAGATATTTTTTCAATGATTGCATATACTGTTATATATATTGAAAATTTTCAAATGATATTTATCATTTTTAGAAATCCATAAAAAATTAGGTTTTTTAAATAATAAATATCATATTTCCTGTGATTGAAAAATCATAAAATTCTATATATGATATAATTCATATAATGTATTATATTTCCCCAACGTGACCTTATATCTATTATTATCAATGGAGAGTAACATTATTCCGTCTATGTGGTTTTTTTTCATTTTTTATTGTGAAAAATATTGGCATTTTATAAATTAGAGGATATATCCTAAAAAAATTATACTCAATTGAAAATTATGAATTTTTTATGGTAAGGAAAATTGAGAACAATGTTCCATATATTGTTTTGGAAATTGAGGTTTATTTTATAGAAGATGTATTGTGTTAACCTCTATATTATGAAGATGATATTTTAATATATTTCCATATAGGTATAATGTCAATATCTTTGGCATCGTACTATATTAAACCATATAAATCCCCTAAGTTGAGGATTCATTTCAATGATTTTATAAAGAGGGTATTCATCTAATTTTCCGTATCAAAATAGGGATAATAATCTTTTTCTATAATAATTAGGATAAAAACATAAGGCTTGGAATCGATTATTTTCCAAAAACCAGGTAATAGAGATTATCCATTACACGGGATAAAAGATTGAAAATCTATTTGACTACTTTATAGGTGAAATTTATTTTATTAACAAAAAACTTATGGTTTAGATATAATTAGTTGAGTATTCAAAATAAATAAATATTGACAAAAAAATAATATACATCTAGAAAATAATGGTAAATTGTGATGTCATTATATTAAAATAATACAATGATGGAATTTAATGGAAGGATATATTATATATTTTCATAATATCATTACAAAAAACTTATAATTTCTATTAAAGAATTATTTTATACTTTTTCAAGGATAATCATACAAATATCATCAAACTTATTCTAAAAAAAATTATATGACTATGGATTATACGATAAATAACTAAATCATATATTATAGATAAGGTAGGTTTATGTTCTATGACACACTTTCATAGAGAGTGATATCATGATGGATCTATTAAAGATAAATAAATGTGTATTTTGGGGTATCTATTGATAATATGAAAAATTATAATATTAGAATAGATAGATAATATTATTTGATGTTTTTTTTGACTTCTCCCTAAATAATAACAATTTTTATTATTTGAATAATATGGGATATGACATTATATAGTATAAGAGGTATGAGTCTACATTTTTCCCTAATTTAAAGGTTAACTGACACATTAATGATATAATTACTTGTGGAAGAATCCCTATATGAGATTTATTAGTATTCCCCACATAAAGTTTTATGCTTTCATTTTATACTGAAGTGAATTTTTTTCCATTGGGTCTATAAAGTTATCCTCTATTTGGCATAAATATGACACCCATTAACTGGGGAATGATGAATGTTTATTAGTTTTTAATTATGTTTGGATCTATCATTCAGTATGTTTTTTATTATCTCTATAAATCATAGGAAAATATGATGCCTCCATTTACATTGGGACTTGAACATCAACTAGAATGTTTGAATCATGTACATCTTGGACTTAGTCATTGAGGTATTATATACCTTATGAAATGGTAATGTGGTTACATATTCATTAATATAGAATTTTTAAATTGATTTACCCTTGGAGTGTAGTAATGATTAGAAGATAATATAGTTGTTATTTTTATTTGATCATGTTACAGAGTTCTTGTATAAATTTCGTTCTAATTTCCAATATCAGATTCAAATTTAATGATGGATGTATAAAAAAATATAATTTGTAAAATCATAATAAGGGGTATTTATGTGATCATTTCATTTAGAATGATAATTGATTTTTTTATCATAAGTTGTCGAGTACCTTGGTTGATTTTATAGTCATTCGTTTATTCTATAGAGGATAAGAGACATGGTATCTATTGAGTTTCAACATTAAACATTGGATTTACTCTTAGATCATTGTAATATGTCTAATTCCATGTGACAACAATTTATGTTCTTCATTAGAATGAAGATCATGGTTTATTTCATTGTGAGATTCCCCACCAATTTTTATCTAAATTTGTGCATCACATTTCTAAATTTTTATTATAGTTATAAGAGATAATTAATTGGAAAAAGACTATCAAATAAATGGGAGTCATAACTAAGATACCCAATCCACCCAAGTGTTTTGATCATATATGTGTGTCAGTTGACCAACAAATTAATTTGAAATATTTAAAATCCTTTAATGTTGGAATTTTATTGAGTCCCCTGTGCAATTTTATATCATTGATATGGTGATTCCATAAATTGAATCTCACATAGATATATCTTATCAAGACTATCAATTTATCTTGAAGGTGTATAAATGCAACTTGTGAAATTTTTCAACCAATTTGTCCAAATAATTTAAATTTTTGAATATATTTAAAGTCATTTTTAGAGGACTAATATAAATTTTTACGAAATATTTGATGCATTCATTACAGATTTAAGAATCTCATGGGAAAAATATCCACCATTATGGGAGCAAGTGCCATAAATCATGTATTTTTTATTATACATTTCATTAGCAAGGCACATAATAAAAAAAATTTGATCACTGATTATAAGAGGATTCTATTTTAATTTATAGTGATCGATTATTTACTCCTTATCTTTTCTCTAAGGAATTATATATATGTTTTTTTAATGGGAGTGGGTCCACAATGAGATTTGTTGGACACATTTAGGTGTTATATAGAGTTTGTCAGAAGTCTTACTAGTTGAAACCTTCTCCCTAATATTGATTAATATATTACACATTCTATGTTTCTAAGTTGATAATGTAAATACATGAAAAGAATAATGTAAGAACTAGTTAATTTCGAATATTTTTTTTTCAAAATTAATATTATGTTTTTCTTATTTCTACAAATACACACACATACAAAAAAAGGAAAGACATCTTAAATGAATATTAATAAGAAATAATAAGTGAAAATATACATCTTTTAAATAAATATTCATTTATAATTTATAAATGAATAGTGAATTTGATTAAAAACACATGATAATTTTTTATAAACTATTAATGAGGTTATTTTTAAAATAATTTAATTTTAAAGGAAAAAATATAATTTTTAGATTTAATTTTTTGAAAGAAGGTTAATTCATTAATTCATAATTTTATAATTATCTTTGAATGAATTTTAAAAAATTTTACAAAAATACCTTAAATATAGGTGAATTGTGAAAAAAAATATTTTTTCTAAAACTGTAGCTTTTATGGCTTTATAAAAATGTATATGTAAATAATATGAATTAAATATGAATTAAATTTTATTTCTATAGTGAAATAATTCATTTAAAACTACGATGTCGAATTTATAAATACTGAGTTTATCATTTCAGAATGTATGAAATATTTTATTTTAAAATTTTCATATAACAAAAAACATCATAACATAAAAAATTAAATTTAAAAAATGGATTCCATGTTTTAGATCAATGTTTCATATTAATTTATAATTAAAATTTCATTTCTAAGCATAAAATTATGATTATTAAGATTAAAGATAATAAACATGATAATGGTGAAAGGGGTATTTTTGTATAAATGTTTTATTAATATTTTGAAATTTATATCTAATAAATTAAATTGATATATTTTATAAAATTAATATTATATTTTTATAAAAAATATATAAAATTATTTTATCACTCCTTTAATTCGTAATTAATGGTCTATTTGATTAAGAAGAGTAAATGGTGAAAGATTTTTTTTGCAAAATAGTTTCAATATATATTCATTGATTTAATTTATGTCATTTTTATATTATATATAAATTGAATTATATTATTTTCATATTGAATTTTGGTTTAGAATATTAAAATTTAATAATTATGGTTACCTTATATTTTTAATAAATTAAAAAATTACTTGGGTGAAAACTAGTTTCCAAGGTAAGAAAAAGTAGTAGAATCTGAAAAACAGTTCAAAGAAGATGTGAAACATGTTTAATTTATTTTTTAAATTTAATTTTAGAGGATTAATAAACGTTATATTACATTATACTTCATTATTTAACACTTTTTATCAATTTAACATTTAATTTTGGAAGACCAGCATTAAATAATAATAATAATAATCGGATAATAAAGGTGTCATCTGAGAGAAAACATCCAAAGGTAGAGGTACTGTTCTTAACTCATAATTCATAATATTTTCATCCAATTTCACCAAAAATCCCATGCTTATAACAAAATTGAGAAAATATTAGTAATTTTAGTATTATGAATATTTATTATACTAATAGAATATAACTTTTCCACCTTACCCCATATCAATTTGAAAATAAATTATTTCAGCATAGATACCGCAAGTAACCTTCATAATTGAAAAATAATTAAAAAACTAAAAATCTATAATAATAAAAAGGCCATATAGAATTATATATATATGAAAAACACTAACATCACATTATTTATTTTTTTAATCCGTTATCCCTATTTTGTTTTCTTATTTTTTAGTCGATATCCACATGTTCTGGTGCTTTTAGTGTTCTAAAAGGGGTCAAGGGTCTGTCTTGTGGGGTTTTTGGAATATATACCAAAATCGTGTCTAATATACATTTAGGTTGTCCACTAGATAGCCTATCGGATTGGAAGTGGCTATTGAATTATGTTATAGGCAACAGACCACCATTGGGATGGATGAAGTCTACTACTTTCTACGGTATCCATTAGATCTACTAGGGAGAACTTGAGTTCATGAATATGTAAGGTTAGAATTTTAATTTTTATTATAAACACAATTTTATTTTTTAATACGTCACAATTTACCTGAACATTATCCATATAAATTTTTGGGCTCTCCATGGATGTATTTTTCAATTCTATCTATAATTCATTTTAGATCGATGAATTGATCAATGTCGTGATCCTATCTTAGTATGTCTAACCCTATTTTGATAATGGGCCCTCTTATCTTTCATTTTCCAATTTCTTAATGTTAATGATTACAGGGGATGTTTTTTTATCAAGGATTATAATTTATTTCCTTATAAATCAATTTCAAATTTGATGGTTTTTATAGGTCTTGTATCCTATTGGTGAATTGTTTAAGAGTTGTAGTAGGAGGGGACCCATTTGGATTCATTTTTTTTAGAAAAACAATATTTGGATATTCATGGTATGGAATTCATGGTTTTCAGTCCTTCATCAACTGTGAATGTACTTAGTTTATCTTGTTTTGTGGTATATGTGTAGTTTTTGATATTCCATGTGTTTCAATGAGGATTGTTTCATGAATTGTCTTTATACTACAAACCTTATTCGATTACTCCTTAAAAATTATTGTCTAATACTGGTTAAATGCACAATACATTTTTTGATAAAATATGGTTGTTCTAGTAATTCATATAAGAAAACATTCCATTTTGGTGTAGATAATTAAAATGGTTCTCAACAATGTTTTATATAATTTCAAAGATTCAACTTTATTTTAATGAATAATATATTATATGAATGTTTGTTATCATTGATGTTGTAGGGGTCATGCTTAGGTCTGAAATCTTAACCCTTCAGCATATTTTCTAGGGTAATATGTTCACCAGTGTTCTAAATTTATAACAGGGTGCCACTATTTAGAGTGAACACATAGAACATAGGCATGTCATACTATTTTATTGTTCACACCATGTAGTCTATTAATTTTGTTGAATTGTGAAAGGATCATCACTATCCAAGAACAAATTTCAACCCATGGGGTATTTTTCCTTAATTTTTATTTTGGAAATGATTATTTGGATTGTTATATAACTTCTTTGAATAATAGGCTTGTTATTATTTTTGAAAAATAGTGAAAATATTGATTTTACATTTTATACATTAAAATGTGTCCAATAAAATCACATGTCATGTCCTTATTTAAATGATCATTGTTTGATTTTTTTATAATTTTTTTTATGAAAAATTTTGTGGGATCATAAAGGGATAATTTTTATCATTCCACACACACACATTGTGTTATATGTATATTTTAATTTATCTAATGAGGTTAAAACAAATGGAAAGAATAATGGAAGTGAACTTTTTCATTAGTAGGATGTAAGTGTTTCTTGGTGAATGCAAGTCACGTGGAGATGGGTATTTTATGTTCTTTTGTACTTTAGTGTGGGTTTGGGTTTTCGAAACATTATTTCCTTACTGTTTTATCTTTTTCTTTATTAATATATATTAACTTATAAATGTATATTTAATCTTTGTTATTTCCATAATTTTTATGTTTTATATAGTGATTAAACACTAAAGGTATTTCTTGACACCCATGAAATTCTTACCAAACTACTTTGATCAGGATCATCATTAGATCCATGATGTGACTGGATTATTTTCTATTTTGTTTCTTAATTTTGGATGGTTCATTAATTTTTTTATTAAAGTATGGTTTTTTCTTGTTTTCATTGCGAGTATGAAACTATAGATGCCTTGGAAGATGGAATATATGAATATTTAGACATAAGGTGTATACTGTGATCATTTTTTTGGATATCTCTCATCTGGATGAGAATTAAGTTACCATTGGTTGTTGGGAAATGTTTCTTTTGGAATTAATTTTTTTCCTTTTCATTATTTTTATGGACACTTTATAATAATAGTTTTCTATTACTATTTTAATAAGTATTTGATTCATGGATCACTTGTTCTTTTATTTTGTTTTCTAATGACTTATATTACCATGTCCACGAAATGTCATCTAGTGAATCCTTGTTAGAGTTTTACTAATGTATTGTGATAGATAAAATCTTTAGGTAATTAGAATCAAATCAAATCTCATTTGTACATAGTTTGATAAATTTTTAATGGTGGTCCACCTACCCATTATAAGGCATTAGAGGTGAATCCTTTAATGGACATTGTGTGGAATCATGGCTAAGTATTACTTTTTTAGAAACCATTTCTATTCTATTAGAATAATGATCTTTAAAAGATATAATATTGGTTAATAATGGTTTATTGATTCATTGAATTTTTAGATATCCTTGAACCCATTGAGTTGAGGTGTGTTGCCTTCAAGGTTGAATGCTTGAGTGCAATAATATGTTACGTTGTGGTTTTGGGATATAATCATGGGTAATTTTAGTGGAAAAACATCACATATATTTTAATAAATCAATGATATCATTATTATATAAATATGGAAAAATATCTAGATTTTATAACCATTAAGAAATAGATTCAGAAAGTGAAAGGGTAAGTAAATAACTTGGTAATTCCCTCTTTCTCTTCACCATTGGTTGTTTCTGATGAGATGGTGAATGATTAATGTTTTTATATTGGTGTTTAACTTGATATACAATCTCAAGTATTAATGCCTTGGTTTTGTACTAATAACTAGGTGGGGGATTTGAAATTTAAAAAATATATTGACCAAGAATGTATGTAATGGTTGACACAACTCTGTCTTACCTATAATGGTGTAATGACGTAAAAATTTATAAATCAATTTTCCTTTGTGCTTGAACTAATTTTTCTATCATGTAAAGGGGTAATAGAAATCACATAAACTTATTTGGTTATATGTAGCCCAGATTAAAAGACAATGACACCTCATGACCATGTATAATAAGAGTTATTAAAAATTGGTCATATGATTGGTATATATAAGAAGTTTTTTAATGTTATATTTATAATGATAAGAGAATTGATGGAATCGAGAAATATAAAGGGATATGTATCTTGATCCTAAGAGTATAAATATATATATATTATATTTTCAATAAATATAATTATTTTATATATTAATTATTTTTTTAATTTAAAAATAATTGAGATATATGTTCGATAAATATTAAATTTTAATACACCAATACTCCAATTGTATGTTATTGGAATAAAAAATTTCAACAAAGTCATTAATTTTGATGAATTCAGGCATTATTTAAATAAATAATATTTTTGTAAATTATTATTATTAAATATAAAAAAATAAATATAATAATTAAATATAAATGTTAACAAAACATTATTTGGTGATGATGTAATTAATATGGGTCAGGAAACTATTACTGACGAAAACATTAATATTCAATAAACGTGGATTTTAATTTAAAGGAATAATTGATTATATTTATAGAATTATTTTCATAAAAAAGAGTTTTTTTGGATTGATTATGACTAATTTATCCAATGGTAATCTTTTCACATTTTTCTAAAACATTCAAATTTTAGAGAAAACTTTAATACGGTACAAATGAATGGTTTATATTATGAATTCATAATGACCCAAATGTGATGTAATATGTTCCATAAAAGGTATCCACGACTAAATATATGCTTCTCTATTAAAATAATTTTTTGAAGGTAATTTTTTTATTTCTACAAAACCTCTTTGAATCCGTCAAAACCAATATTATATTTTATGGTTTTAAAATCTATTCTTAATAAACATGACTCACTTCCCCATATCTAGTGGTATTATTTTAATTTTATCAATTCATAGACATATTTAATAATTAAACCCACTTATATTTAGTATAAAAATGGTAAAATAACATGTTAATGTTTGTAGTCATTATTACATTATTTTATAGGGTCTAAAACCTAAATTTGGAAAATATTTGATAACTCCCCCCCAAAACACTTTTCTGGTATAAACCAATCCATGCTCACATTCCTCTTCACTAAAAATCAATATATAAAGAATATAATAATACCTTTATTTTATATATCCCTCCAATTGTTCCCCAAATATCCCAATATGATCCTCTAAGAATTTTGGGAATACCATTACACGGTAGGGGATCCTCTCATCATTTCTATTCAAGAACATCCTTTCTGTGATGCCTTTTTTCTTAAAATTACAACTGAGTGATATTTATTTCTATGTACCTAATAATTATGTTATGATTTAAATTTGTTTATATGACACTTTCACTCTCCCTAATCCTTCCAAATATTTATTATGTACCCCTATAATGTTTCCTAAATTATTCTGTGATTTTTCCTTGCCAACCCTTTATTCAATAACCCTTATTTGTTTTGACTTTTAATTTCCAATTTTTATAGTTTTATTATGATATTAAATAAACCTCTTAGTTAACATATTATTTCAAAGTGATTATATTCTAATTTATATCACATTAATAATTCCCATGATTCAATATGCACCTCTGTTTTATAAGGATCGTTATCCTGCTATATTTCCAATGCCAAACCATTATATTGTGAGTACCATTCCCCTTTCCACTCACGAGTATTAACCTAAAAATACTTATACTTATATTAGTGTTTAGTTAAATGTATTAAATCAAATCTCATTTGTAATGGGATTATATGTGATGAAATATAGTCCTATGTTGAATGATAAATGTCACACACTATTACATGTTCATGATATGAAAGAAACGAGTGCCCCAAAATTATATAGAATTCGAATGAATTGTGTACATTTTTATTCTCATAAGAAATTATGTATTGAATTTGGGAGTAAAAATAATCCATTATGGGAACTTTTACACCATGTTATGTTGTCATGGAAGTCATCATTAACATATTTTTTAAGGTTTAATGTTGTTTCCACATTTCAATGTTGAATTTATGCTATCATGTTATATCATGACTTATTTTTTAAGAATATGAACCTTGCCCCTTTTATTTTCCATTTAAATTTTTCTTTACTAATATGGAATACATTTATCATGTTATTTTTTTATTCACTTAGTATTCATTTTAGCTCTACCATTTCTTATATATGCCCGCAGGTTATCCCCTTTAGTTTTAAATGAGATATGGAATAATAGAAGTAAGTTAAGGATGTTTTAAATAATTTTATTCTTTCTAGGTATAAATTTTATTTTTAGGACGCTAGTATCCGAAATAAACCAGTGTTCTTGAAATTAATAATTATACAAAGTGTTCAGTGTGGTTATAAATCATGAAATCAATAGTATTAAAGACAAGGGATGTCATTGTTTGTATAATATGAATATATACTTATTTTTGGGATTAAGATTATAATACTTAAGAGAAATCCTTTGTGATAATACTAAACTTATGTAAAAAATCCCTAAACATTGGTAATGTATAGAGTTAGTATTTTTCAAGGAAATACATCACTGTTGGATTCTAAAATTGAATGTGTATCTCGTAAAGAGATACCGTGGGGTAATAATAAAAAAGGGTTCTTTTATATGGACATGATCATAACCTGGTGTATGAAAATGGGCATTTCTACATAACTAGTTTGACTCTCCAAGGAAATATGTTTTGGTAAATTCAAAAACTCATTATGTACCATTATTAGTGGATCAAAAATGACCAAAATATTTTATATTATAATATATATATAACATAACATAGCTTCAAACATATAAATTCATTGGTCAATTATTATATATTATTTAAGATTTGTACCTTAAATGTTCCTAAGTTTTCAGTTTATATGATTATTAGTTTTAAGTATATAATCCCTAAGACATTTTGGGATGAAGTAAATATTTATAACCAAAATAAAAAATTGATTTGTATGGTTATTTGTCATGGTTCAATGCATTCATTCATATCTATTTTGTTTTGTAGAAATATTCAAAAACCACTATAAATTATGGATGTAATCCTTTAAATGAAAATATAAAACTGCGAAATTATCGCATCCCTTGTATATAACTACTCCCCAGTCGAAATTTTTGGGGTGAACATCCCACTGAACCATATGAAACTTTTTTATCAGTAATTTTATACAATTATGGCTATTAATTATCTTTCCTAAGATAAAGTAAACATAAATTTATATTAATAAAAAATACCCTCTGTATCGAGAATCATCTTATGAAACTAAAAAATTTCAAGAAGGAGGATAAAGATTATTTTCTATCTTCATTTAATATATGGATATTATTTAGAAGTGTTATATAATATCAATATCAAATTATTGATTTTGAGGAAAATATCGTTCCTGAAGACATACCCATTGTGATGGAATAAACTAATTTATTTCCTAAATAATTATATGGTCTTCCTCTAAACGTAGAGGTTGAAATTTAAATATATATTATAATTATATCTTTCAAAATATCAATGAATCCATATAGATTTTTTTTTGAACTAGAGGAGATAAAAAAATAATAAATGGAGTATCTAGATAAAATGATTGCATACACAAGTGCGTGAATATGGGGTATACCAACCCTCTTCATTTGGAAGAAGATGGGTCAATTCGCCTCTTCATTTATTATCACCATATCAATAAGATAATGATACAGAAAAAGTATCATCTTCAATGTATTGATAAATTTTTTTATCATCCATATTATTCCTAGCATTTTCCAAACATATATCTTTAGATTGTATATTATCATGTAAATCTGATGAAGTAGGATATACCCAAGACTGCATTTCGTAAAAGGTACCTGAAATATGAGTTTATAATGATTTTATTTATACTAAAAAATGCTCTATAAATCATCATGTATTTGATGAATACATACCTTTTTTATTAAATTTAAAAATTTTGATAGCCTTTATTGATGATATTGTAATATACGCTTAAATAAAGTAGGAACATGAAGAATATTGGAATACTATGATGGGGAACTTTTGGAAAAAATAATGTAAATTATATTAAATGTGATTTATATTTGGAGTAAGTAAAATTCATGGGGAATTGTTTCATCAAAAAAGGAATATATTTATACCCTACAAAAAAAGTGAAATTGAAGGAGGGATCAGACCAACATCTCTGATGTATATCCGTAGTTTCCTTATATTATATGTGTACTATTTTTTGTGTTAAGATTATCATGTTTTGAAAACTAATTATGCATGATAACTCAAAAGGGAGTCAATTATGTTGGGAATTATGAATTAGAGGAGTGTTTTAAAGATATGAATAGGTGGATATCAATAAAACAATCCTCATATTACACACTAATGGGGATGGATTTGTGAAAAAAATAATGATTCCAAAAATGGATTGAGTTGTGTATTCATTAAAAAGGAAAATTTTATAGCTTATTACTCCCAATGATTAAATATACACAATGATAAGTACCTAAATAATGATCTATAATTAGATATATTTATCTTCTCATTGATAATTTAGATACATTATCTCAATATGGAGAATTTTGAAATATATATGGACCATAAAATCATAATGTAAATATTAATGAAAAATATATTAATATACACTAATGGATGTTTTTATCAATAATCATAGATTGTTATTTTTAATCCATTAATATCCTTGGAAAGAGAGAATAGTGGTAGATCTTCTTAGCATAATTGATATTGCATCTCTATTGAGGATGAAGATATCAAGGGATCCAATATTCATAGTCCTTCAATGAAAGGATACATAATTAATAAAAGGATCTCTATCCATCTTTGATCAAATAATTTATCAACCATATATACACGACAGAATCATGGAGGTTTAGAAAGATGGATAGTTGCAATAGAAAAGGTATAAAATATTCTAGAGTTTATCTTTTATGAAGGTTATGATATGAAATATGGGTATGTGTCTTATCAAAAATAGAATGATAGAGGGAGCCTCTAGATAATGTGAAAAGACCATCCTTCGAATTTCATCTAAAAATATAAAACAATTATATAAAATTGAATAAAAATATATGGTGGGATAATATAAAGGGATAGATTGTAGAGTTTGTATATCTATGCTTAATATTCCAACATGTAAAATTGGAATGAAAAAATTCCATGGGTATGATACAAACATTTCACAAACCTGTATGAAAATGGTAAATTATAACCAGGAATTCTTAATAGGACCCCAAAGGAAATATAAAAGAACATTTCATATGGTTTGAAGGTGATAGTCTTATAAAGTAAACACATTTAATTTATATTATGTAACATGTCTCCCGGGACTAACTTATCAATATATATATAAGAGAAGAGGAAAGTATTCATAGAGTGCCACTCCCTATTATATATAGCTAGGATCTGAGGTTTTCTTTTAGACATTATAGAATATTCTTCTAAGACCTTGATACAGAAAAAATATTAAACATTTATTATTAATCAAAAACAGATTATCAGTCTAAAAGGAACAATATATCCCATGAAGATATGTTGATATCATGTTAAATGTATTTCCAAGGATGTTGAGAATACCCCTTCCCCTTATTTAGTTATCATATAAAAGAATTTATAAACAATCACTCAAATAGATCCTTATGAGTATCTATATGGAATAAGGTGTCAGACTCCAACATGTTGGGATGAAGTTATAATGTGGAAGGTGGTGGAACCAGATCTTATCAAAGAGATGATATAAAATATTCAAACCATTAAGCATCATAGGATATCCTCAAAGTGTCGACATCAAAATCTAGGCATAAAATCATAAAGGAGGTCTAGAATTTGTGTTTGGATGAAAATGTATTCTTTTATATATTATCATGTAAAAAATTAATGTGTTTTGAGGAGAATATAAGTACTAATCCTTGTTACATTGTCCCCTTGAGATCCTTTATCACATAAAAGTTATGGAATGTTGACTTTCACTCCCACCTAATCTATTTAATGTACATGGTGTGCTCCATGTATCCCACTTGATAATATAAATACCAAACACTTCTCAGGTTTTGAATCCATATGTGGTACCATGGGAGAATGACCTTTCATATAATGATAAACTATAATGATCTTAAATCATAGAGAGAATGTTCTATAAAACATGACAAATCAGATAGTCAAAGTGCATTAGTGGAATCACAAGTATGTGGGATTCACATGGGAAATAGAGGAGGCGATGAAAAAGATGTACCATTATCTGTTTTAATGTATGAAGTAAAAATTTCAATGGTTAACTTTCTAAAAGGGGGGATTATATAACAACCCAAATGTTTATAAATTATTTTTCCTTTATGAATGAATTAAATCTCTATTTTGTAATAGGTTTATAGAAAAAAAATGATCTTTTAGGTTTTTCTACCATTAGATCTAAAATACCAATAAAAATCATAACTGTTTAAATTATATTAATTTAATAATTACTATATAATTATTATATTTTATATTTTATAATGAATTCTTATTGAAATATACATAAATTTTTTATGTCCTCAACTAGAAGGATCATACCATATAAATCCAATTTATCATATATTTTTAGGGAGATATCACCTATACGATTTAACATTCCCTATACCATATAAATATTCAATAAATAATGTATGAGAATACCAACTTATAGGTGAAGTCCATGATAATTTATATCAATACCCAGTCGATATTTTTTTAACCAGCACACGAAAATATCACAATCGCATACCTCAATCTTAAACCATTTACTTGAAAAATGAAGGGAAATATATTTCATCCCAAATAGTATATATATAGGTTTTTAATTTCAATAAAGTAATTATTATATTAATTTATTATTTTTTACAAAATAAATTATAATTAAATTTGTATGATAAATATTATATTTTAATAAGATAAAATTAAAATTATATTTTTTTTAGAAATATTTAAATTCAATTAAGACGTTCAATCTGGTGAACTAATGAATTTTTTCAAAAAAAATAATTACAAAATATTATTAATAAATATGATATATCTAATACATAAGTTAATATATTTTTAGGAACTAAAAATGAATATTTTTAAATGATCAGAAAAATGAAATTATAAAAAAAACAGAATATTTTTCAGTCAATAAGGATTTTAATTTAAAAGTATAATTTAGTAAATTTATATAATTTTTTTTGATAAAATAATTATTATTATTTTAATGAAAAACATAAAAATTTCCCAATGGTGAATTTTTCATAATATTTTTAGAGGTTCAAATTTTCGGGTAAAAAATAAACACAGTACAAATATACATTATAACATAATAGTGACTGAAATGTGAAGTAATATATTACATAAATGGAATCCATGAACAAATATATGTTTCCCCCATTAATATAATTTTTTTTGGGTTTTTTCATTAATTTCACAAACCATTTATGAATCATTCAAATCCAATACTATATTTTATGGTTTTCAAATCAATTCTTTATAAACATGACTCACATTCACGTTACCATTGTTGTAATTTTAAATTTCATAGTTCATGTACATATAAAATAATTAAAACCACTCCCTTTTGGTAGTAAAAATGGGAAAACAGATTAGAATTTTTCCTGTTTCTGATTACATTATTGTATAGTGTCAAAAACAGAAATTTTAAAATTTATAATGACCTTCCCTCTCTTTTCCTCTATAAACCCACAGAAGACCCATTTTATATTTCCTAAAAATAATTGAATAATGACTATGATATTTAATTTATTCTATATATCCCACCAATGGTTCACCCAACCTCTAAGTAAAATCTTTTGAAGCATTTAGAAACACCCCCTCAAGGTAACAGATCCTCTCCTTCAACTCTATATTCAAGCCCGTTCCTTATATAATTCATTTTGTATTTAAATTAAAATGGATTATATATATTTTTACACATAATTATTAGTCAACATATAATTTCAAAGTAAATAGATACCCACTTCATTCTCATTAATCCCCCCCAAGAATCATTATTAATGACCATAATGCTACAAGAATTATCTTATGTTTTTCTTAGGAAAACAATTTATTGAGCAACCATTTTGATATATTCTTTTTAATTCTAAATTCATAATTTTTTATTATTTTATTACATATACCCATTAATTCCTTTATTAATTACAAAAGATGATATACACCTTTTTATCTCATTAAACTCTGTCACGATTCATTATGTAACCACTTTACTCTGATGAAATTATCCAAAACTTTTACCCATGTCAAAACACTATATTTTGTATACCATAGCAATTTCCACTGATGTTTAATCACCTATACATACCTATATTTCAATTATTATGGAATTAAAAATGTTTAGTCCACACTCAGTAATCATGGTATTATACATGGGGACATATAATCTTGTGATAAATAATCTACATTGCACACTTATGCATGTTCATGATATGAAAGTGATGGGTGCACTTGACATTATAAAGTTATCTAATTAAATGGTTAAAGCTTTAATCTCATGAAATTCCATATATGGGACTATAAAGTAATCATAATCCTTTATTGGGATTTTTCCTCTATGTTATGATGTAATTTTAGTCATCCATGGACTACATTTATGATGTCATGCTTAATATTTTTACTACATTCCCATGTTCACTTTTAAAATATTCTATTATATCATGCCTCATTTCTCATGGTTATGAATCTCACAACTTTTAGGTTCCATTGAAATTTATATTGAATAACATGTAATACATTGATCAGTATATAATCATTCCCCTCATTGGTATTTATAGATCACCCCTTTCCTATTTATGTCTCAAGGTTATCTTTGTAGTTTTAAATGTGAAATGGAATATTATATGAATGTTAAGGATGTATTCAGAAATTTGGTTCTATCAATGTATCATGATGATGTGATATATACTTATTCTCCATAACAAACCTGGATTGTTGATCATATGGTTTGGTCTAAGTATTATTTAATATAATAAATCAGTAATTAAAAAGTATTAAAGATATTGGTTGTCATAGATGGTACCTTCAATGTAACAGCCCGAGATTTTATGAAAAATATTCTTTTTAATTTTATTAATGTCTTGTGTTGTACGCTACACCAAAAGGAGCTTGCACAACACGCATCCTTGACTTGCCTTTCATTACACGCAATCGCAACCTTCCTCGATAGCGTGTGTAGTACGCAATACTGAGTTTCATGAAACAACGATATGCTATTAAAATATTATTAAAACTAGCCGTTATGAATAGTAACAACCACTTTTTGAAATTTTGTAAATTTTATTTTTTAAAATGGAATTCATTTTTAGATTCGGAGTATCGAATTTAGCCTAAGGTGAAATTTTGGTACTTTTCGGATAACTTTTATATTCTGATGAATAGTGAAAATTACTAAATTATAATTAAAAACAACTTTTTTCATCGAAATAATTAATAGTGATAAATTATTAATTTGACTGGTTTTAAAATATATTTAGAATATATTTTTACAATTTAATACAATGTTGGTCATTGGTTGTAATTTCAGATTTAAACCAGACATAAACAAATGTCAATCTTTTGATAGATATTGTTTCTTAAAAACACGCTATTTGTTTTAACAGCGGGATTTAATTATAAAATTAATTAATGCAACTTCAATGTTAGGAATTTGGTAAAATAGAATTCATTTTTGAATTCGGAATATGAAATATAGCTTAGGATGAAATTTTGGCATTTTTCTGAAAACCTTCAATTTTTGATGAATAGTGAAACTACTAAGTGGTAGTTAAAAAACTGAATTTTTCATAAAACATAATTTTACCGCTTCTGTGAATGGAATTTCAAAAATCCGAGAGACACGGTTGATGTCAGTAAGTAAAATGTGGTTCAATGAGATGGAAATAATTTTTGGTGAATAGTAACTTTTTACTTTTATTTACCACGGTTAAAAGTAAATAGGGTAATTAAGGGTAAAAATGATATTAATATTACCCTAACACATGTCCTAATCCTATTGGACAAGTTTATCTCGACCAAAAACAACCTTAAGTGTAAAATATTATCATTTAGGCCCACTTGGATTAGATTAGGACATTTATTATTATTTAATTCAAAGAAGAGTTAAAAGAGTTAAAATCAATGTTTATTTACTAAAACATTTTTAATATAGGGTTATAAATACGATAAATCCGATTGTAAATATTCATTAGAAAGATAAAAAGATTTCCTACATAATGGTATTTTATTTGTAATTTTTAGACCTCAAATAATTTAATTTATTTATGACACAATGATGATGCGGTAATTATCTTATTAATGAAATATTGACATAATTGATATTATAAATACCAAAATAAATGTAATTTGAGACTTTTTATGAATTCCACTAATTTTCTAGGTTACTATGATATGTTAGTGTTGATTTAATCAACTTGGTTCGAACATATAATGCTGTTATGACTTTCACAAAAATCATATATCAAATAGTGTCAAAATTGACACAAAATAGTTTTTAAATCAAATATTATATTATTAATTGTTTTTTTTTCTTAAAAATCCAAGGTTCGGCCAAATGACTTAGATAAAGATATATATATTAATAATAAATAATTTGGGGTTCGTTTGGCATGTTATAGTAAGTGTATTAACCATATAGTGAAAGAAAACAAAAAGACATGGTAAAAGTTAAATTATTTAACTTAGAGTTAAATCTAATTGATAAGGTTATAATAATACCCTAAACTTGTCTAAATCCTATTGGTTGATAGTATTTCGACCCTTCCCCACTTTAGCTTCGAAATAAGACCCTTTGGAACCATTATAAACCGATTTTGACTTTAATATAAAATAATGTTTTGAGATATTCCTAAGGTGCCCCTCTCATCCCTTATAAAAGGGCACCTCCTCCCCCTCCTCCTCACACAAATTTGAGCACTAAAGCTCGACCAACCCATTCCATGTTCTCCTCTCCACTTCCCTAGAATAATCCTAGAGGTCCTGGTCTTCTTCGAAGACCAATCTTAGTTCCCTAAGTGGAGGATTCAAAGAGGCGTTCCAAAGAAGAGGTAATATCTGTTACCGATCTTTTCAATTTCTTTCTTCTTACACTTCTTCTTCTTTAGTTGTTTCATTATGAAGTAATAACATCAGTATCACTCATATACTGATATTTTATTATAAGTATGAAACAACCCTATTTCACCATCTATCCATCCTACGGAAAAAGAAATCACCGCGCGTGCGTACGTACGGAATACTGTCTCCACGCCGTGGTGTAATCTATTTTCCACCACCACCTTACATGGATGGGTATAATGGTGTAAAAATAACTATACATATTTACTACAACATCATATTTATTCTGATATATTGTATAATCCACTCCAATTCAATTCAATATTTATGGAAATGATATCATCTTTCGTGCGTACGTACGGACTACCGTCTCCACGACGCGATGAGATTCATTCTCCATGTTAACCATTTAAGAATGATTATAAAGTATATATAAGAAATAATAATGAAAAATATTACATTATAAAGCTACTGGGTTTATGTGTATATTTATATGTATGTCATCTACTTACTTCCATTTAAGACAATAAGGAAAGGAAAACAGCGTTCATGCGTACGTACGGACTACCGTCTCCATGAACGGTGTTTTTCATTTCATTTATCTATCTATTATATATATATATATACTAAATATATATGATATATAACTCATATTTTATATTCTGGAAGTAAGTAAATCATGATATAAGTAATAATAATGTCAAGAACAACAAGTCAAAACACCTACGATAAATGAAACGATTTTACCCAAAACGCTTATTTAACATGGAATTTACAAAAGGACGGGTAATATAAAGTCATAAGTGAACCATATATGATATCATAACAATGAATATGATTCTGTAATAAATCAATGACATTATTTAAATCATTATACAGGAGTTTCAGACACATACGAAGCAAATCAGACCTAAGGTAAGGGAAATATCACAATCTCATTTTCATCCGAGATTGTTTATACGTAAGTATTTATTGGGGTGTATTTTATCATCCACATCCATGTTCCCTCAATATGTCATGTTATTTCCATCCACCTACAATTGTTTAAATCCAATTTTACCCTTTCGTGAGTTTTTAGTAAAAGATATGAAAGGAATCTTTTGCCGTTTTTTCGTACGAGGTACTTTTTGACTTTTCCGACAAAAGTACGAAGAATGTTTTTTTAACTTAAACGGCCCGAACAGATTTTTACGGTTTTATAAAGCCTTATTTTCATGAAGCTTCCTCCAAAAGATTTCATGACTATTTTCAATAAAATCTATTTCTTTGAAAATTTCATGATGTTTTGTGAAAGGAAAAATGTTTTTGAAGTAGAAAGGATATTTTCCTCAAAAATTCATTTCAAGTATTTTATCAAAATTATTTTCCATCTAATATAATAAAAGGGTTCTGTTTTTACCCCTATTATTACATGGATTTTATTATGTTGTGATGGAAACATTTTTATGAATTCCTTTATCTTATATTAATTGTTTTATGATGTCATGTTGTTTAAGAATCCTATTTTTATTACATGGGTTATGCGGTGATGTATGATTTATGATTATGTGGCACACATAAGAAAGGATTAATTATAAGATGGGTGGGACCTATATCTCCCTCCAATGCATTGGGTAAAGATTTTATATCTCATGAGATAGACAGGGCTGGAACGGTAGGTTATACCGGTTCAGTGAAACAGGACTGAAACGAGGGTTACTCGATTCAGAAAGGGACTTTGTCCACTAAGAAAGTCTTGGCAATGAGTCATGACTAACAAGAAATGATTTTCCATGATTATGTGTGCATGCCACAAAGTTTCAAGTTTCATGTTATGATTATGGTGATATCATTTTCACTTCTATGATTTATTCCATGTTAAGATATTATGATCTCTTTTGCAGGTTATGATTTTCAAAAAGATATGATATGATTTTTATTTCCTTTATTTGCCCTTGCTGAGCATTTGAGCTCACCCTTTTATGTTTTCTTTTCCCCAGGATATAAAGAAAGGTTTTAGGTTAAAAAAAAGGAAGATCTTTATGGGAGATTTTGAAGATCATTCACCATGATTAGAAGATTACGATCCGAGTTTCCAAAGACACTAAACTATTACGATCCTTGTGTGTGTGTGTTTTTGTTATGTACTAAGTATTCCGCAAATTTAATGTAATGTCCCTGTACGTTAAGCTTCGGGTCTCTACAGTTGGTATCAGAGGAAAGGTTTAGTCAACCTTTGGAAACTAGGATGCGAGAACTTTAGTGAGATCCCTAGAGATATTTATAAGGTATGTCTAGGGATGTCCCTAAGGATAAGTATACGTATAGGATACAGTCCTAGAACTACGGTAATGATCATAGAATTTAACCTAAGATGTTAGATATCAAGGATACTCCACCTTTATTATGTTGTTTTCCCTAGCATGATTTTTTCCTCTCACAGTATTCTTTTTTTTTTTGGGTTTTTGAAAATGGCTGGAAACAAGATGATTCACGATAATGGAGGATATGATTGACAATGGAATGATATTCTTCATGAGAAACCAAATGAAATGGGATTTGGAAGTCCAAAGATCATTATTATGCCGAATCAGCAATCTCATAATATGATCAATAAAGTAAAATTTGGTAAGTTTCCTGACTCGACTAATAAGTGAAAGATGGAGTTCCATGATGATCATAGAGGAAAGAAAGTTCAGTTTACCCTATGTAAATCATGTGGGAAGAGGCATCAAGGAGAATGTTTCAAGGGAACTGGAAGATGCTTTGGGTGTGGAAAAGAAGGACACAAAGCAAGTAAGTGCAAAGGAAAAGTTTCAGTTAACACCATGGATGAGGATAATGGTATTTCTACGACATCAACAATGGTTAAATGTTTTAAATGTGGAATGTACGGGCATTATGCAAACCAATGCCCTAAGGGAAAGTCTCATGAAGAGAATCAGTATGGTCGTATGGGTAGTATTTATGTTGATGATGATGAAGAGACTACAAATGATATGTGAGATGAAAGAATTGTTGAAGCTCGGTCAATGGTTTAAGAAGGTAGTGGAATGATTACATGTTTATCAAGTGTAATGTTGTATAAAGAATCTCATGGTACTATGGAATAAAGAGACATATAAGGATTGATACATTGTTGTATTTCCTTGAGTTTTGAAAGTGTGTGATTAATGCTACCAGTATTCATGAAAGGTTATTCAGATATTTTTGGAAATAAGATGATATGCGCATAATGAAGGGAAAACGAGAAAACGAAATGTTTAACAGTATTCATGAGTTCATGATTGATATAAGGACTAAGTGATATCATGGTTTGATTATAAAGAATTTTGAGGATTTTGGTATGTGGAAAGTGTTAACGTTTAACTGCATTCAGGTTTTCACTAAGGTTCAATGGGTATTCAAGAGAATACATGATTAAGGACTTTGAATGTCTAGAATGTGACCAACAAGACATATCTTACGATATATGGGGATCAACGATGGTATTAAATCTTTGGTAATCATTTTCACTATGTTATGAAAGTGGACTGCAGTATTATGGATAAGCCTAAAGAAGTTTTTTTTTTGATATTATTGATAGGATGTTATAGTAATGTAGTTTTAGAAAAAGGACAACCTACAGGACGGTCGACAACCCATCGCTTCGGACAAGGCTGTGGGAATCGAACCCACAACCGAAGTGCGACTGGCCTTTATCGCCTACCATTGGCCTACAGGAAGTCCCTGTTTAGTAGAAACTAGTTTTACTATATTAAGCAGTATGATATATGAAGTATAAGTCCATTTTAGGAACCATATATGATTAATCTCACTATAGATCGACTTATGTATATAAATTTTGCTAACCTTTTGAGACAGATGGAATGACCCGTCATTCTATCACATGATCTGCTAACACATCACGGATAACAAATTCAACTTCATTTATTTAAGAGATGAAGTAGAAATTTTTCAAGGCACGAACAACAGTGAGATTGTACCAAAATAAAGTAAGTATTTATTCCAATTCAAACTCTTCAACTTTAGGGAACCGATCTTGAAAACCAGAAATGTTGTCCTAGTGATCTTATATCTGATGAATCATATGGTACCTTAGATCGTCACAAATTTATGGATTTGTGATTACTGGCTTTTCCATAGCCATGTTCTCTACCACTCTCCATCAGAACATGATGGTTAGATTTCTCTTTCATATCCATATTTTCACCTATGTGGAAACCCAATGATTAGTTTATTTGGGTAACCGTTACGTTTCATAATTTTGTTTTTAAAGATTGGTTTTGATATTCCTTTTTACGATGTGGGTTTATATTAAATAAACTTTTGAATAGTAAACCATTTAAAACCCCGACGAATTTCGAGGGCGAAATTCATTTTAAGGGGGATAGAATGTAACAACCCGAGATTTTATGAAAAATATTCTTTTTAATTTTATTAATGTCTTGTGTTGTACGCTACACCAAAAGGATCTTGCACAACACGCATCCCTGACTTGCCTTGCATTACACGCAATCGCAACCTTCCTCGATAGCGTGTGTAGTACGCAATACTGAGTTTCACGAAACAACGATATGCTATTAAAATATTATTAAAACTAGCCATTATGAATAGTAATAACCACTTTTTGAAATTTTGTAAATTTTATTTTTCAAAATGGAATTCATTTTTAGATTCGGAGTATCGAATTTAGCCTAAGGTGAAATTTTGGTACTTTTCGGATAACTTTCATATTCTGATGAATAGTGAAAATTACTAAATTATAATTAAAAACAACTTTTTTAATCGAAATAATTAATAGTGATAAATTATTAATTTGAGTGGTTTTAAAGTATATTTAGAATATATTTTTACAATTTAATACAATGTTGGTCATTGGTTGTAATTTCAGATTTAAACCAGACATAAACAAATGTCAATCTTTTGATAGATATTGTTTCTTAAAAACACGCTATTTGTTTTAACAGCGGGATTTAATTATAAAATTAATTAATGCAACTTCTATGTTATGAATTTGGTAAAATATACTTCATTTTTGAATTCGGAATACGAAATATAGCTTAGGATGAAATTTTGGCATTTTTCTGAAAACCTTCAATTTTTGATGAATAGTGAAACTACTAAGTGGTAGTTAAAAAACTGAATTTTTCATAAAACGTAATTTTAACGCTTCTGTGAATGGAATTTCAAAAATCCTAGAGACACGGTTGATGTCAATAAGTAAAATGTGGTTCAATGAGATGAAAAGAATTTTTGGTGAATAGTAACTTTTTACTTTTATTTACCACGGTTAAAAGTAAATAGGGTAATTAAGGGTAAAAATGATATTAATATTACCCTAACACATGTCCTAATCCTATTGGACAAGTTTATCTCGACAAAAAACAACCTTAAGTGTAAAATATTATCATTTAGGCCCACTTGGATTAGATTAGGACATTTATTATTATTTAATTCAAAGAAGAGTTAAAAGAGTTAAAATCAAAGTTTATTTACTAAAACATTTTTAATATAGGGTTATTCATAAGATAAATTCGATTGTAAATATTCATTAGAAAGATAAAAAGATTTCGTACATAATGGTATTTTATTTGTAATTTTTAGACCTCAAATAATTTAATTTATTTATGACACAAAGATGATGCAGAAATTATCTTATTAATGAAATATTGACATAATTGATATTATAAATACCAAAATAAATGTAATTTGAGACTTTCTATGAATTCCACTAATTTTCTAGGTTACTATGATATGTTAGTGTTGATTTTATCAACTTGGTTAGAACATATAATGCTGTTATGACTTTCACAAAAATCATATATCAAATAGTGTCAAAATTGACACAAAATAGTTTTTAAATCAAAGATTATATTATTAATTGTTATTTTATTCCTAAAAATCTAAGGTTCGGCCAAATGACTTAGATAAGGATATATATATTAATAATAAACAATTTGGGGTTCGTTTGGCATGTTTTAGTAAGTGAATTAACCATATAGTGAAAGAAAACAAAAAGACATGGTAAAAGTTAAATTATTTAACTTTGAGTTAAATCTAATTGATAAGGTTAAAATAATACCCTAAACTTGTCTAAATCCTATTGGTTGATAGGATTTCGACCCTTCCCCACTTTAGCTTCGAAATAAGACCCTTTGGAACCATTATAAACCGATTTTGACTTTAATATAAAATAATGTTTTGAGATATTCCTAAGGTGCCCCTCTCCTCCCTTATAAAAGGGCACCTCCTCCCCCTCCTCCTCACACAAATTTGAGCACTCAAGCTCGGACAACCCATGCCATTTTCTCCTCTAAACTTCCCTAGAATAATCCTAGAGGTCCTGGTCTTCTTCAAAGACCAATCTTAGTTCCCTAAGTGGAGGATTCAAAGAGGCATTCCAAAGAAGAGGTAATATCTGTTACCGATCTTTTCAATTTCTTTCTTCTTCCAATTCTTCTTCTTTAGTTGTTTCATTATGAAGTAATTAAATCAGTATCACTCATATACTGATATGTTATTATAAGTATGAAACAACCCTATTTCACCATCTATCCATCCTACGGAAAAAGAAATCACCGCGCGTGCGTACGTAAGGAATACCGTCTCCACGCCGTGGTGTAATCTATTTTCCACCACCACCTTACATGGATGGGTATAATGGTGTAAAACTAACTATAAAAAGTTACTACAACATCATATTTATTCTGATATATTGTATAATCCACTCCAATTCAATTCAATATTTATGGAAATGATATCATCGCTCGTGCGTACGTACGGACTACCGTCTCCACGACGCGATGAGATTCATTCTCCATGTTAACCATTTAAGAATGATTATAAAGTATATATAAGAAATAATAATGAAAAATATTACATTATAAAGCTACTGGGTTTATGTATATATATATATATATATGTATGTCATCTACTTACTTCCATTCAAGACAATAAGGAAAGGAAAACAGCGTTCATGCGTACGTACGGACTACCGTCTCCATGAACGGTGTTTTTCATTTCATTTATCTATCTATTATATATATATATACTGAATATATATGATATATAACTCATATTTTATATTCTGGAAGTAAGTAAATCATGATATAAGTAATAATAATGTCAAGAACAACAAGTCAAAACACCTACGATAAATGAAACGATTTTACCCAAAACGCTTCTTTAACATGGAATTTACAAAAGAACGGGTAATATAAAGTCATAAGTGAACCATATATGATATCATAACAATGAATATGATTCTGTAATAAATCAATGACATTATTTAAATCATTATACAGGAGGTTCGGACACATACGAAGCAAATCGGACCTAAGGTAAGGGAAATATCACAATCTCATTTTCATCCGAGATTGTTTATTCGTAAGTATTTACTGGGGTGTATTTTATCATCCACATCCATGTTCCCTCAATATGTCATGTTATTTCCATCCACCTACAATTGTTTAAATCCAATTTTACCCTTTGGTGAGTTTTTAGTAAAAGATATGAAAGGAATCTTTTGTCGTTTTTTCGTACGAGGTACTTTTTGACTTTTCCGACAAAAGTACGATGAATGTTTTTTTTTAACTTAAACGGCCCGAACAGATTTTTACGGTTTTATAAAGCCTTATTTTCATGAAGCTTCCTCCAAAAGATTTCATGACTATTTTCAATAAAATCTCTTTCTTTTAAAATTCCATGATGTTTTGTGAAAGGAAAAATGTTTTTGAAGTAGAAAGGATATTTTCCTCAGGAATTCATTTCAAGTATTTTATCAAAATTATTTTCCATCTAAAATAATAAAAGGGTTCTGTTTTTACCCCTATTATAACATGGATTTTATTATGTTGTGATGGAAACATTTTTATGAATTCCTTTATCTTATATGAATTGTTTTATGATGTCATGTTGTTTAAGAATCCCATTTTTATTACATGGGTTATGCGATGATGTATGATTTATGATTATGTGGCACGCATAAGAAAGGATTCATTATAAGATGGGTGGGACCTATATCTCCCTCCAATGCATTGGGTAATGATTTTATATCTCATGAGATAGACAAGGCTGGAACGGTAGGTTATACCGGTTCAGTGAAACAGGAATGAAACGAGGGTTACTCGATTCAGAAAGGGACTTTGTCCACTAAGAAAGTCTTGGAAATGAGTCATGACTAACAAGAAATGATTTTCCATGATTATGTGTGCATGCCACAAAGTTTCAAGTTTCATGTTATGATTATGGTGATATCATTTTCACTTCTATGATTTATTCCATGTTAAGATATTATGATCTCTTTTGCAGGTTATGATTTTCAAAAAGATATGATATGATTTTTATTTCCTTTATTTTCCCTTGCTGAGCATTTGAGCTCACACTTTTATGTTTTCTTTTCCCCAGGATATAAAGAAAGGTTTTAGGTAAAAAAAATGAAGATCTTTATGGGAGATTTTGAAGATCATTCACCACGATTAGAAGATTACGATCCGAGTTTCCAAAGACACTAAACTATTACGATCCTTGTGTGTGTGTGTTTTTGTTATGTACTAAGTATTCCGCAAATGTAATGTAATGTCCATGTACGTTAAGTTTCGGGTCTCTACATTCAATGACTCTTTTAAGGGTAATAATATGTAGATAGAGTTTTTTATATGAAATAATGGTGGTTCTTCTCAAATGTATTTTATTTAACTATGAATAGTGGTTAGTGTATTGGCATATTAGTATTCATTGAATACTGGGTATACAAATCTATTTTGGTATATGCCTCCAAGGATCTATAACTTAGTTGGACGTCTTGGTTACATACATAATTAATACCATACATTTCTAAATACACACTCTAGAACTGGTCATGTAATCAAGATAATATACGATGAGTCAGATTATTTATATAAAATAGTGTTCCATACACATTTCTCTATTATATAGTTTTTATATGCTGTGGAGGAGCCTCCATGGGAATTTGATATGTTTCCAGCGACTATGGGAGTTACCGTTTCTATTTATTCAAACAAAATGATTACTTTATTGGATATAGGTGCCTATCACTAATTTATCAATGATCTTGATGCAAAAAAACATAATTATTGTCTAAGAATTATATAATTACAATTATATAATTGATAAAATATTATATTATTAAATATAATTATATATATCATCATTGTGATGCGGTGATGAAAAAAGAATCGTATCCCATCCGGGATGTGGTATTCCATACATATGCATGAATGGCGTTATAGTTTTCAGTGAATAGAAAATAAATAAAATTAATGATATATAACCTTTACATAATGATAATTTTTTAATTACTATCATATATATATATATATTTGTATATTAAATTAATCAATACAAAAAATCCTGATAGGTGGTGATGAAAAATGAATTACATCGGTTCGTTAGGCGGTAGTTCATCATACACATGAATGATGGTTTCATTTCTAATATGATGGTAAGGAATTAGGATATATATTATTAAATTAATTGAATAATATCCTAATATATAATGTATATTTTTCTATTCTCTCAACATGGATGAATAATATTTTAAGGATGTAGTATTAGAAATAGAATGAAAATTATCGGTTAAGAACTATACATCTTCTTTGGATGAGCTGTTTTGGTTTTAACCTAAGCCATTCATAAATATGTTTTTTTATCAAACTATGGAGTCTAGTAAATGTTGATATATGTTAATAAGATATTTTTTTGGTACTTTTAGAACCAAAATAATTTTTAAATGTTTAAATAAGATGGGAAGATGTTCCCATTAATAAGTGAGGGAAGGGGCAGTCTTAAAACTTCATAAAGTATTGAATTGATATAAATTAATTTTTTTATTTAAATGTGAAAAAATAATGTTATAAAATTATAATAAGATTATTTTCCCAAATCCTTTTATCCAATAAAAAGTGGTAAATATTGGTACTTTTTAAACCCTTATCTCTTAGTATTAATCAAACTATAACACTTATTTCTATTATGATGGCATCAATGTTTTTTAGACTAAACGATTTGATAAAGTTAGTATTAAATAAAAAATGTCCTTTAAGTAGACTATTTTTGATATTTTTAATCATATCCCGTTCATGTAGTTGAATATAAGAGTTTTTAGAAACATTATAAAATATCATTAATGGCTTTTTTAGAACTATATATTTAATTTTAATTTTAAATAATTATGAAAAAATTTAATCAAAATGTTTTCATTATAAACCTGTATATCATGTAATATTTAACTAAAAATTTCATTGAACATAATAATTCATTCATATTTTATTAATATTATAATTTAAAATATAAATTATTTTAGTTTTATATTTATTGAATAAATATTGTTTCAACATTATGTATGCAATTAAGTTAATTAAATCACCACAAAATAATAAGAAATAATTTAACAAGTTAAATAACAATTTTACATTAAAATGATAATATATATAATTAAATAATTTGTTTTTATCCCTATCACAAATTCATATATATATTAAATTAAATAGAGTGAAATTTTGGACTTTATATTTTCTAAATAAAATATAACTTTTATAATCCATAAAATGTGGCAAGAAACTACCACGTTTGAAAATATTTAATTATAAAGGTTAAAAAAAATATCCAATAAAAAAAATTTAGGGATTGTTTTAGGCCTTATTGCATTATTTTTAAACATTATTACTCTATGTACTATTACCATGGGGGGACAATATTTTATTTGGTTACAATTCATAATGAACAAAAACAAAAAGGACCAATTTTATAAATATAGACTAAATAATTCCAAATAAAGAAAAAAATTTATGATTATATTTATATAAGTGGTACAATGTAATTTTTTATTAAAATAAAAAATTCAAAGAAAAACAGTTTTTTAGAAAAAAAATTACTTTTATGAATATAAATGTTTTTATGAAATCTTAATCCATAAAATATAGTAAAATAAAGATAATCTAGTCATTAATAATCTAATAGAGGTAAATTTACATTAAATTTATTTTAAAAGTAATTGATTCTATTTAAATTATTGAAATATATATATATATATATTAAAATCAGTATTTATTACTATTCATAGGAAAATCAATCATTTCCAAAAATACCCAAAATTTCAAACAATGGAAAATTTGATTAGACATTTTCAAATGTAAAATTATTTTTAAAAATTATTCTTATAAAATTTATAATTAATTATATTAAATATAAACACATAATATATGTAATCAAATTCATGGACAATAAATCTATTTCCCTTTTGACTATAAACTTACTTAAAATTCTTATAGTTAATACATATCCAAAAAATATATGTAATCGATATTAATAATGAATGAAACTAATTCATTCAAATATTATCTATGTTATCACATTAATCCCCCTTTATGAAATTTCACCTACACACTTTTATTCTTGTCATAAATAGGTTTGGATATCTTTCCTTCATAGCATATTTAGATTCCCATATTGCATCTTCATATATATGGTGTTTCCAAAAATACCCATAACATAATTATTTACATTACACATTGACCCTTTCTATTTATGTTCAAGAATAGTCTCAAGTTATTACTCTAAAAACATGAGATTCATCTAGAACATATTTTTGTAACATAAAAACATGAAATACATTATGTACCTAGGATAATAATAGAAGATTGAAAAATACTAAAGAAACAGATCCAAATCTATACATGTTTTCATATAGTCTAATATATCATTGGATTATCATCCTAATTTTACAAAAAATAGATAACCCATTTCCATAGGTATACTTTTACAAATGATCACCTACCACAATCAAACGATCTTCCCTATGGTTATATGATTTCCATTTCTTCCTACTATGATCCATCCTCATAAGTTACATAATCATATTCAACATATCAACATTGTATTCTACCAAAACTATTTTCAATAGATTTATTTATCAGAATTTGTCCAATCAATTTGGAGTTTGACAACACTTTCTTTATAATTCATCAAAGGTGTCATTTGTATAATGGAATGAAAATTGATATTTTTAAAATGTTAAATTAACGGTAGATATTGAACCATAATTACCAGGAATCTCATTGAAAAATATTTAAAAATTTATTTTATGGAAAAAATATTCACTCAGACTATCAATCAAATTTAGGATGTAATGATATCTAAAAATTTAATTTAGTATTGAATAAATTCAGAAAGACATTAAAAAATAGAAGTTAACATGTGTTCACAATAAAATATAATTGAAAAATAATATCCACATAACCTAACTATCATATTGAGGTATATATAATAAATTTTATAAAAAAATTATCTCCAATGGGATGAAAATGAGATGATTTATTTAATCAATCATCAATTACCCAAATGGAATTATTACCTCAATATGTCTTTTGTAAACAAATGAAAAATCCCATAGATATATTTTACCACTTCCAATCTAATACTAAAAATGTATCAATCATAATTTTTTGTAATTACCATTCTTCTTTTACACCCTAAAAACTCAATCATTACATCATAAAATAATCTGTGTCACTTTTCATAACATCCCACTAAAATTACTTCCAATATTCTATGTGTATCATATTGTCTCCATGATGAATTTAAAAAAGGGAACTATGAGATTCACTCAAAAATTATCTATTAAACTATGAATCTCAATGAACATATATTCCTTTTAAAATAAAATTAAACCATCATTATTAATATTAAACACTTATAAGATACCATTTTTAATAGATTCTTCCATTTAATGAAAATTATGACCCTCATTCTAATATTATTTAATTATTTTTGACAAATATTTTTATACTAACACCTTAAAATAGATGATGATCCTTCATGAGAAATTTATAGGCTGAAATTAATCATATCATTAATGAATGTGAAATTTTGAAAATGTAGTATAATTATTTTTGACTTAAATCAATAAATACATAATTTTCTTTTAGGATGGTAATGAATAGTGAAATCACAATTCTTAATGAGGTCCACTCATCTTATATTCCTACTATTAAACTATTTATGATTTAATATATACATTAAAATTTTATCATTAATATATATTTCACAAATTACTCATTATAAATGTTATCCCTACATTTTTAAATAAAAAACAACAACACACAATCCAAGTTCAAATGTTGGAAAAGTTAACTCATTAGGTTTTAGTTGACATGAAGCATATAATATTAAATGATTATTCTTTTTCAAGAAAAAACCATGTCCCATCAATTAAACATAATTATGGATAACCAATTATAAATATCATGACCGAAGGTCCACAAGAAGAAAATTCATCGATCGTATTTTTAGTTCCAAGATTAAATAATCAAACACTTTCATTCAGATGAATTTAACTCAATTTCATGTTCACATAGTTAGTGGGTGAGATTAAAAAATTATTTTGTCATAAATAATCTTTTAGTAACCCAGTAATCCTCGAATTTTATGAATCTTGTTATAATTTTTAGTCATGTTACATTCCCCAATAACCATAGTTATAATAGGTTCAGTTGATTTTCCTTCTTTAGAAACAATATTACAAAAGATATGAACTTGTTATAATGAAAATTCACACTTCATAAATTTCCCAAATAGTTTTTTTCCTTCATGGTTTTCAAAATAATACATGGTGGTCATTAAATTTTATCATTACTTTTAGAATATACCAATATATCATTAACAAATGTAACCATAAACATATAAAAAGATTCACAAAAACACTATTTATAAGATCCATGAATACATATGGTTCCATTGATAACCCAAATGGTATATCTAAAAACTTATAATTCCTATAAAAATTCTAAAACACCATCTATAAGAAATATTCTTCCATAACCTTCATAAAATATACCTTGACAGAAGATAAATCATCATAATATACTACGATCTCTAGAACAGATCAAAAAAATTGTTGTTATGTTACAAAGGATACTAATTCTTGACAGTGATGATGTTGAAGGCCTTTTAATCAATATAAATTCACATTTAACCATATTTCCTTTAACCAAATAATATATGAGTACACTATTATGAGGTAAACTAATTAATAAACCATCATCTATAAAATCATGAAAATGATTTTTAAATTCCAAGAGTTCTACTTAAGCCATTAAATAATAATGTTTTACAAAAAACGGTTAGTATCAGAAACTAATTCACTTGTAAACTGAACCTACTAATTTACAATAGATCCATGAAAATAATTACAGAATAAATCCATAAATTCATTCAATATTGGGACATCAATGATATAATCATTTTATATAATTTCAACAACATTATCTATGTAATAATGACTTCCATCTCTAATAAATTTCTCAACATCTTTTTAGGTTGTAGATTGGAATAAATAATGGTATAAATATTTATTAGCTCTGTAGAATATCTTATCATGATATAAATAAAGCTAATACATATCGAAAATAATATCAAACACTATTATGGGATGTTCCAAAAACTTTATTAGAAATACCCACCAAATAATAACAATAGAAATATTCATATAAATCATTATTTCACTAATATATCCATGTGGATTTTTCACTAAAAGTTCTCTCTTAATTTAGAAATGTGGTATTCCCATTTTTCTTGTAAATTTATCAAAAATGATAGAATGATAATATCCATAGAAAATAAGGTCATTAGAAAAATTTAAATAAAAAGGTAATGTACCCATCACAAAATCATTAGATAGCCCAACATCGATCATATTAGTAGAATATGTTTTTATATAGCTTTTCTATATTGAATTTTTATGATTTGTATCCTATGTAACTAACTTCAAAAACATGTTAGAATAATGACCCATATAATTACAATTAAAACATATCACTACAGACTTGATATCATTTTCCCATACATATATTTTTCGGGAATCTTTTCCTTCCAATCAGAATCCCCATGACCAAACATACCACATTGGTAACACCTTCCAATTCCATTCAGACATTTCCTGAAATTTATTTAAATGAATTAAAAACATTTTGGGGGATTAACTCTATACATCAAATTTTAATTTTTATCTAATTCCTTACACCAAAACTTCATTATACTTTTTCCATCACGAAGAATATAGGATTCAACAAACTCTATCTCAACATTCTCCGCACAACAAAAATACTTTCTAATAAAATTTAAATTCTAGTGTTTCCAACATTCAAAATAAAAATGAATTAAAATCTCTTAATTTTATTATCATGGTTCTAAAGAAAATTTGGGATGTACATTTCCAATCATATAAAATTTTATTCAAACATTTAATTTAAATTATAATCATTATCATCAATTTTAAAAACTATTTCTCAATTATATGTGAAAACATTTACTCTAATATTTTCCCAAAAAAATAATTTTATATGTGTTATATTCCAAAAAATCAATAACTTATCAGTATCTAGTATTATTAAAATAAATAACCCTTAACCAGCTTCACCTTTAAAATGATAAATGGAATGATTTAACATTCAATGTTTTAAACATCCCATGAATTCAAATATATTTTACAATTCAATAATCCTTCCATCTTCAACAATAGTATTTGATGTTCCACAGAAAGTTGGAGGGTACTCTTTAATAAATTTATATAATATAAATACTTTTTTTGTGGTAAATATTTTTGTTTTATAACATGGATGGTGCCACCATTTATTGTAACATTTAAAAAAATTATTAAATATATTCTTTCAAATTTATTTAAAATCAATAATTGATTCTATAAAAAAAATACATAGTTTAGATCACATCTCTCATAACCCAAATTTTATCATGTATTGAAAAGAACATAAAATTATTTTGTTGACATATTTTACACACAAGACCGAGTTATACCTAACAATAATATACTTTTAATATTGTTGTTTATTATGGCAGTTTGGCTACCTTTTAATGGAATAATTATTTTAAAACTAATTTGTACACATTTATAGTTTTTATATGACAAAATAATCGTCATTTTTAAAATATACATATAAAAATTTAAATTGGATTAATTTTATTTATTTTTCTGATATCATTCATTTTTTGATGAATAGAGAATAATACTAAATTTTTGTTCAAAACCTAAATTTCATTCAATTTATTTTTTCAGTTAAATCATGTTTTTAATTCATTTTAAAGTAAAAATAAATAAATTTTAAGTTAGTTAATCCAATAAATGGCCTTAGAATTATTTTAATATTGAATTTGGATAAAACAATTACTGATATTTTGAACATTTCAACATCAAAATCTCACTTTCTCAGTAGGTCTGTGGGAATGTAATTAAATTAAATTTCACCGAAACAAGGAACTGTATTTGAAAAAAATTTAATACATGGTTATAATTATATTAATATTTATAGTCTAATATGGTCAACATGGGTGTTTTACAAAAAAAAATATTATATAGAGTAATTAAATTTATTTATAGGGTTTTATATAAAAATAAGGGTTACAATGAACTAAACCTTAATCATAAGGGCCATAATGTCCTAGAAACAGGTCCAAAATAAATTTCATGCCAATAGTTACACTATATTCCATCTTGGTCTAAATTTTATGATATATTGGGATATTATTCTATTGATGTGACCTATATAATTAGTTGAGTAGGGAAAAAGAAAAAAAGGAATCTTCATTTCATTAATTTTTTTTAATGATTTAGAGTATCGATGAAGCTACATAGGTTCAGTAATAAAAATTAATTTTGAATTTAAGGTAGTTTATTATCATGGTAGCTTAAATATAATTTTTAGTGGTGATATAGTTACATTAAACACATAAAAATTTATAATAATTGGATTATTTTTTTAACAATTGAATAAAATAAATGATGAAAAAAACATTACATGTAAAGTAAATTTAAAGAAATATTGTGTTAAATTATTTTTTTAGATTAATATATTATGTATAAAATATTTTAACCTTATATATTTTTTTTCCAATTATGCTTTTATATTTTTAAATTAAAATTAAATTAATGATGTCAAAATTTCCATAAATGTTTTTTACAATAAATAATATTTAATTATAAGAAATAAAATTAATAGAAATATTATATTATACCATTATATTTTTAAATGTTAATTAATATAAAATATGGTACAATAATTGACTAATTTTCCTTTTATAACTAACAGATTGTCCCATATATTTTAAAAACATTATTAGAACGGTTTAGGTTAAAGTAGTATTTTTATGCATTGCATACTCCAATTTCAAAATTCCATTAAAACACACTAGGTTTTTTTATTTTTTAAATTAGGTAATATATATATATATTTTAGTGCATATTTATTTTAAAATAAATCGTAATTTAATTTATACTTAGTAGATGAATTACATATCTTATAAAACAAGTTACCTCACTAAAAAATCAAAATGAAAAATATAATGCACCTTAAAGACTATGGAAATTTTTTTAAATATGAACTTATTGTTGGGTGGTGTATCATTTTTCCAAACATAATTACTCTTTAATCTATTTTTTCATTTTTTATGCACATTTGGTATGGGAGACCTCCCAATAATGTTTACCTTTGGTATTTACAAGAATTACACTTCTCCTCCACTATAAAAAGACATTTACTCTTACCCTTATTCACAACTCTCAAGCCTCTTTCTCTAATAAAAAAACAATCAAAATAATCTCCCAACATCCCTTTACTCATCATAGAATCCTCATTCTGGTAAAAACAAAATCGAAGTAAGTCCTTCAGTGAAATAAATATAGTTTCCCAAAAAAGTGGTAACATTCATCAAAGATTAATTTTTTGATATTACATTCTCCAACCATTGAATTATTATTACTCCATTTTCATATAAAAAATCAATAATATTAGTATACTAAGATTATTTTATTTTAAGGGTTCAACCTATAGCTACACACGCTTCCATCAAATGGGTAACAAATTAACTTTTGGCATGTACGAAGGACTTCCACTTCAAGAAATGATGTCGTTCATTTCTCCTTTACCACCCCTCTTGGGTGGTAGTTATTAATGAGACCACATTTTCACATGATATATATTATATTTATATTTTATTAATATGTCATTTATTTCAATATAACACAAACATTAAGCTTTATATTTCGAAAAATACGATAACATCGTTTGTGGGCATATGGACTGCCTCCTCATCAAAGTGATGTGATCGTTCACAAATTACATGGAATGCATTAAAAATTAGTGTAATTAAAAATATGTGACATACATAGAATCTATATGATATTCATGACATTTTTCTATTTCTAGAAATATAATATATCATTTTTGGTATTATCCTTTCACACGATAAAAAAGTGATAATGTCATTCATAGACATATGGACTACGACCTCACCATAACAATGTGATTACCTTTAAATCAGAAGAATTATATATGTATACATATATATGATTAGATAATATGGTATATATTTTATAATTATCATTATATAAAGATAATTGTTATTTACATTCTTTTTTTATAAGGATCATTATGAAATGAGAACAACAATATCATGTGTGTGTGTGTGTATGGCATACTGTCTCAACGAGTGTAACATTGGTTCATTTTTTATAATCATTTTCCATTATAGGTTTTAAAAAGATTATATTTTGTATAAATATGATCATTATTTCATGATTTGTTTTTGGATATTTTTATGTAACGATCTCATTGACAATAATTGACCTATCAAAGTCGGTTTTGAGATATAAGATGAATATGTTCAAAACACTTGACCTAAACATCATAGATTATGTAATTGTATATAAATTTTTTATAAGTGAAATAATAGAAATAATAAAATATAAAACGTTTTTAAATAAATTATATAATTACTAATGATTTATTACTCTGGAATATAGAGATCACACAAGTCAAATTGGACTCGAGGTAAGAGGTTTCATCTCAATTTACATTACATTGATACTTAATTATTATTATGAACCTAGTTACATTAATATGGTCTATAAATATCCTAATAAATTTTAATTTCGTGTGTATTATTTAGGGTAATCAATGCTTCATTTAATTATTATTGTTTTAGGGGTTTTATAGCTTCAAAGATACCAAATTGGTAGTGGATTCTTTTCACATTTTTCCTTCTTTGGGATGTTGTTTATTTTATATGCCTATAGTATTTTATAAGGTGTGTATACTACCTATTTTACATCTTAAATAATGAATATCCTTAATATCATGATATTATAAGATTCATTTAAACTTATTCCACTTGTGGAATAAATAATTCAAATATTTCCACGTGGTGTAGGATGATTTGGAATGTTTAATCGTTATTTTCCTCAAGAATGTTCATATGAAATATTAATGGTATTTCCATTCATCATTGTCAAAAATAATTATTGTTATTTATCATACACTAGGGCTATTTTTTATTTATACTATCATCATTTAATTATTAATGGATTAATATAGTTTCAAATATATTTTTATTTATCCCATTTCCTTTCCATGGGATAATCTTATTTCAATGAGATTGTAATGGAAATTTTTTCCTTTCAATGGGATAACGATGTTTCAATTATATTTTCATTGAACCTTGTTCTTTTTCAAGGGTTAATTTTGTTTCAAATAGACTAACCTCAGACCCTTTTCATTTCCCTAGGTTTATCAGGTTAAAATGAATAATTATTTTTCCTAAAAGTTTTATGAGGGATGTGTTTTATTCTTGATATAGTACATTAGAAATATATGAAATGGGTGAGCTCGATACAGCTTATATGAATGGTTTATCCCATTTATCTATTATTGGATAGCCTTATATAGCCTATATGAAGGGTTGATCTCCATTACAACCCATGAAAAATTGCTGATCCCAATATAGCTTATACAAAGAGTGATCCCCATTATAGATATTCAATGCATTGTGTAATGAAAATATTGAATGTCGGTCATACGGTTATTCCAATTAAATGGATTTTGAAATGGGTTTTAAAGTGTATAATGAATGTGATCTCCATGTTACCAAAAAAAGTTATCATTTTTTTATGAGTTTATAATGGTTCTCAAAATCGAGACTAATATCCCATGGCCCATCATTACTATTTTTATTGAATTTTAACATTTTCGTGATTTCATACTTATTGATTTAGGTATTAATTTATATGAGTTAATTTAGGATTCAGACATGAACTTTGATAATGGAATCATTCTTTTACATAATATTTTACTCATTGATGACATTTATTTATTAATTCCTTCTATAGGGAGTTTATGATCACCGTATACATGTTCTATTTTTATTAGGTTTCAAAAAATGGTGTTAAAAAATTTTTGTATATACATTATTTTACAAGGATAATGTTGATGGCTTATTATTAAAAAGGATATTTTGGGTTAAAAGAGTTCAATGTTCTTTTGAAAAATTATTACTTAATTTAGATATGAGTTGTTAATGTAAGAGTATATCCTAATTCTCTATAAAACTAATCCTAAATGTTCCTCAAGGTTTTACAAGGTCCAAGATTTAATTTTTATGTTGTATGGTTTAGAATAAAAATTTTGGTCTCAATTAATAGCATCAAAGATAGAAAGTTAATGTTTTGGATTTCTGAAAAGTATCAAATAGGGTGGGTTATTGGTTGTTATTTTTGGTATCAAATGTTATCTTAGATTACTATGGAGATTATGATGTTTTCATATTAGGTTATTATATATGATATGGATACCACCATAGGACTATAATATTAAGGTTTATCATAAGATTAAAGGAAAAAAAGACACCCCATAATGGGTTTTTATGTTGTAAAAGTTTTGAGGTATCAATGATGTTTTGGATACATTTTTTGGGTTGAGGTATTTGTTACCCCAAGGATAAATATGAAGTATTTTTAGGGATGAATTGTATTTCAGGATTATAAAGAAAAATGTGGACAACCCAAATAATTTGTAACAAACCATTGCATTTAAAATAAATGTGGGTCATGAACCCCAAACTGAATGCCAACAAGGTTGAATCACCAACCATTGGTCTACGTGATTCCCAGGTTCATATTTAAATTTTTACAAGTTATGTTTAGGTTTATTTAAAAAACATTTGGGATTCTATTTCAGGTTAGATGGGTTATTTAACATTGAATAATATATAATCAAATACTTCTAATATTTATGTTTTAAACTATGTTTTGAAACATCCAAGGAATTTTGAGGATATTTATTTACTGAATAATTTTTTTAGAACTTTGGGTATTGCTATAGAATTTTGAATATTACTGAACCATTTGATGATTTAATAATGTTTTTCAATTATCTCATCATGTGGTTACTATTTTGGTTTTCATTAGTGTTTAAATGTGGCTAAAATATCTTGACTATCACTTTAATGGTTATGTGGTATTTACAAGATGATTTTAGTGCTTTGGGAAATAAAAATCCATCTATAACACTCTTCATTTGGGTAAAAAAAATTGCGATTTGGGTGTAAATTGATTAATATATGAAATTATACTCATCAAGTAAGAATATTTAATATTTAATTTTCTATTGGTCTAGGTGGTATGATAATTCTATTACTCTAAGAAAATGATCTTGAAACAAAAGTATAATCCCAATACATTAAATTATGATTAACTAATGGTCTTTTCAATAATCCATGATTTATGTTTTTCAGGACCCTACCTTTACATCAATCATTCACTTGTTTTATATCAATTACCTGAATCACTCTATAATTATTTAATTTTTTCCTCCATTCCTATAAGAACTCTGTTTTTTATTCAGGTATACATCCTTTAGTTTTTGGTCTAATCCACTTTTATGGACCTTATGTGGATGACTAATGAGTTAATGTAGGTCTCGAGAGTTTATGGGGATTATTTGAATATTATAATATAACATTAGAGAGAAAAACGGTCACTGAACATGTTAAGAGTAAACTATGTGGGGAGGAAGCTTGGTTAGTCTTAACTGTGTAGATTTCCTATATTTTTTTTGTAGTTCTATATTGAATGGTTATACAATGGATTCTAAAACCACGAAACCTAACTTTGTGAGTTCCACCTTTTCGTAGGGTACCTATGAATGGTTGGTGCATAGTTTGGAAAACCTTGGAGCCAAACCGTGCACAAGCTACTTTTGGGATGATGTTAGTATTTTTCCATTTAATGATCTAACTAACTTAATCATTTTTCCCAAATCCACATTCTAGCAGATAGATCATATTATTCTCAAATATATGATCTCTTTGAAGTCATAATCTAGGGATTGAGATAACTCTATCATCCAAGATTCTATCAGGCTTTCGTTAATCATGTTAGATGCAGAATGATATGCACTCAATTCCTTTTTAGTCATTCATTTTTCCTATTGATCCCGATTAAGTTATTGAGGTGTAGGATCATATATCTATTTTAAAATCTACTGTAATCTTGGAAAATTAAAAGCTGATACTAGACGAGGAGAGTCATATGAGTATGAGGTGGGTGGCCTATAACTCATCCCTCAAGTGTGTTGTTTGTGGAATTGACATGTGGGGCCTGCTGATTTCATTAAGTGCCGATTATGGATTTTTTATTCCTTTATTGTAGACATTAGAACTATATGGATAGAATATTTCCATTTATTTGATTATTTGGTGGTGGTTATGTTAATAACACCAAACATCCCATATATTGAGATATTCCTTAATTGAGTTTCTACTTTTTTGACACTTTGAGCAACCGTATTGGTGTGTTCTAGCTTGACCATGCTAATGTTGAGATATTTTATATTAAATTATTTGTTGAATAATTTAATGATGAATTGAAATAACCATATAACATCCAATTGACCCACTTATGGTACGTTCTTAAATTAAGACAAATGATAAATGCGATAAATTTGCATGTGTGTTTAATGAATTTGACTTGGCCATATTATTTAAAAATGAATGGTTATTTTCATGTCATAGAACCCCTTACCACTTACGGTGGAATGTAAAGGATTAACCGAATAAAATTAAAGTGTCTAATATAGTTCAATTAAACAGTTTCCCACAACATGGATTTTTAGACTAATGAAAGGCAAGGATCGGACCAAACGGCCTTCTAAATGTAATAGTTATTATAGGAACTTATTACTTTAAATGAATAACATTTATGGATCCACACCACATAAAAAACAATAATTATTTAAATATTTGGATTGAATCAAAATATTTTTTGAATTTCTGAGAAAATTCATTAGCTATTCATTTATTCCATTCTGATTCAATGATTCTGGTTTCCAATGCTGAGACCCACCTTGGAACCTTGTCCCCATCATTCATTAGATGCCTGATATGATATCATAGGGTCCCTTGTTTATTATTAATAGACTACATGGATCCCTCTTTGAATCAAGAATGACCTGATATGCCTTGGTTGCACCCATGTACCAAGCCTTGGCTTATTCCAGTTATACATTGGATGTATTCATTAGACTCAGTTGATTCACAATTGTGAATTCCATGTATGAAACTCTATGGATTACACACATACCCACTAGATAGGTGGTAGTTACCACTATGTTGGTGACCCTTGAGGTCTAGGTTCCCTAGTTTTACCTTGGAAGCCATACTACCTCTATAATGATATGATTAAGTATGTGTTGTGTATTCCTCACGTGACCAATAAATAAAAATTGGTAAACTAATTAATAAATTATGTGGTTACATGATTAGACACCAGCTGAGGGATGAATATGGTACTGAGGTATTTAGTTAAATTATACTACTTTACATTATATATGAATTCTTTCATATTATTATAAATTCCATGATGAATAAAAGATGTCATAGACACCATTGGTGGTGGCCCACTGAGATTTATCACAAAGCCTATCTTGGCACCATTTGTACCTGGGTAGACTACATGAATACAGTTGTTGATAAAGGAAAGCATAATGATAATGACATATAATTTCTTATGATATTATTATGGAGCTAAGAGTAGATGAAAGATCATGAGGTATGGATTCTTTCCATAGTTAATGTATTTGACTACCACAAAATTGGGTTCACACAGTGCCATACTTTAACAACGCTTAAAAAATTCTGATAAAGAGGATGCCCTAATCAGCGCTAAAAAAAGTGATGATAAAAGTCACTTTTAACAGCGCTCAAAAATTGTTAAAAGTGCCCCTTTTATCAGCACCTTTTTTAGCGCTCTTAAAGGGGCCCCCTTTATCATATCTTTTTTTAACAGTGCTGATAAAGGGGGAATTATCAACAATTTTTCCTAGTACTGATAAAGTGTATATTTAAAAAAATTATATTTCATTAAAAAATTATATTTATATATAATTATATTTATATTGATATAAAAATGATATATAATTTTTAAATATGTTTTAGAAAAGTATAAATAAACATTTTCACTTAATACGTAAGATATGTATTAAAAATGGATTATTAAATGTCTTAAAAAATTATTAATTTATTATTTACTAATTATCATCGAATAAAATTCATTTAATTACAATTTGAGGACACAAAGAAATAATAAATGATCTAAAATAAGTTTAAAATGTATCTCAAAAATCAAACGACCATAATTATTGATACTGGTGTCTGGTTGAGCTCTAAATCATATCAAATCAAATCCTACAACATGCTCTACGTGTTGTGACCCTAGGGAACCTTTTGTCAAATTTTTCGAGGCCAAAAAAGTCCTAGAAGTCCTATAAACTATGTTATTAGTTTGGATACCCAACTGTTTTAACATTCAATGGAATTTCTTCCATGTTTCTGGGGGTCTTTTTGACCATCTTCATTTGGGACTAAATTTATTCCATGGGGTTACATTTGTATTGATTTTATGGATTTTAAGTGTTATTGTATTTCATAATATAATGTTACAAATAAATAATTATATAACAATATATACATATTTTTTATATATTCACCCTTAAAATTTTAATTTTATAAATAAATAATTAAACATATTTACATATAAAGTATATTTATCAATATATATTACTTATCTAAATACAAAACAAATATCCGTTATATTTATAATAAAATAAATATTTATATTTATTTACTTTTATGATGTGTGTGGGTGTGTGTGTGTTTGTGTGTGTCTGTATTGAAAATTGGATATATATTATCTATATATTCTAATGATATATATATAAATATAAATATTTAATATTTTTAAATATATATAAATATATATTATTATACTTACAAATACACATATAATATGTGTTTGTGTGTTGTATAAATTTATTTATTTATTTATATGCACCAATAAAAAAGAATATTTTTTAAATATATTCAAAACTAATCCTGTAAAAATATATTTATATACGAATAAATATATCTAAATTTTTATATTAATATAAAAATATATATTTATATATATTAATATAACTATATATATATATTAATATAACTATATATATATTAATATATATATTAATAAACAAGTAAACATAACATAATATATATATAAATTATTTGATATTTTCATAAATAAAGAGAAAAGGAATATGGTGGAGTGGTAAAGGATTAGGAGCACATGCAACAGTTCTTAAGTTCAAATCCTAGGGGAAGATGGTCATGCACGCAGGTAGGGAATAAAGCCTAGAACTGTTAAAGGGGGTGGCGTGCTGTTATAGGCTTGGGGTGGTCGGGGTGTCCGAGCTACGGTGGGAGGTGGGGCACTATTGAAGGGGGATTCAATAACTTTTAATGATCCTAATATAATTCTACAAAAAATTTGTAATTTTTTTTAACATCAATCAGTGATTTATAAAAATCACTGATGAAAGGGGTCTTTTATCAGGGCTAAAAAAAGGGCTGATAAATAACCCTTTAATCAGTTCGTTTTACCCCTGATTAAAGACCCCTTTTATCAGCACTTTTTGAGCCGTGAAAAAAGGGGCCTCTATCAGCGCATACTAAAAGGACCCCATTTCATATCCTTGATTAAAAGTGTGTTTTTAGCAATGTAAATTCCCTTTTCTAGTGTTGATAAGGTCCATATTTTCAGTATTGTTTCCTTTATGATACTTTTTAGCATGTATGCATGATTATTTTTATCCATATTTTCTAGTTTACTAGATAAATGTCATGTCATCATCCACTATGTATGATTATCAATTGATTAGTTATTTATTAATATCATATGCTTCTAATATTTAACTCAATTTATAATTATCCATTATGCTACACTCTAGTAGTGAGGGCATAGTCTCCCCATGGACACACCCTAGGCCCTCACTATTATAGGGAATCCTTTGACATTTATGGAGATTCACAAGAGTCTATGTGCCCAAATAATCTCAGGGAACCTACTAAGAGGCATCTAGGTCTCAGACATCACAATTCCCGCTTCTGTTCTCCCTATGCGGAATCCTTGTTATGCATCACTTTTGGTGACCTTTATGTGTCTTATATTACCTTTTTATGACAATGTTTTATTAACCATTTTTATATTTTGGGTATCAATAATGGAATTATATAAATGATAATCATTTAATAATTAGGATGAATTCCGAGGTGAAATAACTTTTATGGAGTAGGGTATAACAAACTAAAACATTATGAAATATCATCCTTTCAATTTCATTAGATTATTTAACAGATTTTGAGACACAAAATACACATTTAATATTAGATCACATTCCACACCAAGTTTATCTTTAATTTACCACAATTTTGAATTCATTTTCTAACTTATTTTATATTCAAGACATAGTTATACTAATCATTAAAATAATTTTATTATTATTATTTAAAATAGAAGTTTTAATACCTTTTTATAGAATCCATATATTGAAACTAAATTCATACTATTTAATAAATTTAATATGAAAAATTATTTATACAATTTGAGAAATAACTATCTAAATTTACATTGGGTCAATATTTACTTTTTCTCTAAGAACTTTTATTTTATTTTGAATAGTGAATAATATAGAATTTTAGTTCAAAACTGCCTTTTTTCCAATTTATTTTTATAGTTAAAACATTTTATTAGTTTTAATGTATAAAGAGATCAATTTTACATATATTAAAACAATAATGGTCATTATAATCATTTTTATATAGAATTTACAAAAAAAAATTGAATGATATTTTGAAAATTATAACATTAAAAGCCTATTTTCATTCCACATATATGGGATTTGCATTAAATTTAATTTTTTCAGTTATATGTACGTAATTTATAAGAAAATAATAAATAGTTCTAATAATTATAGTATTTATAGTATAGGGAGATAAAAATAATTTTCACTAATATATTAGTGAATGTAATTAAAATTAACTATAGAGATTAAGGTAAAATAATTTTTCAACAGTGTAATAAACCATAAACATAAGCACCAAAATTGCTTACACACTTTTCCAAAAAGAAATTGGCTGCAAATAGTTATAACATATCCCATATTTGTAATAATTTTAAGTTTTAGTGGTATATTATTCCATAAAAGTTACGTATAGAATACTTATATAAGGAAAAAGACAAAAAGGAACGTTCTTAACCTTTAATATTTATTACACTTTACATTATTAAATGAGATAAATAATTTCACATATAACCATTATTTTAAAAGCTAACTGAGTTTTTTTATGTTTTTTATTTAACTTTAATTTTTAAATATGATATAATTACATCAAATTTTAATCAACTACTAATTTTTGGATCATTTTGTTAATAATTAAAAAAAATAAAGTACAGTAAAAAATTTAATTGAAAAGTTAATATTATTAAATGATATGTTACATTATTTTGGATGATGAATATATCATGTTAAAAATATGTTAAAATAATTGATTTTATTTAAAAAATAGTTTTTATATTTTACATTTATAATTATATAAATAACATCAAAATTTTCATTAATTTCACTTTACAATTAATAATATTTTATTAAAATAATTAAATTTTTTAAAAATAATATAATATTTCAATTAATTTTTAAATTTAAAGAAATATAAAATATGGCCTAATAATGGACCAGTTTTTCTTTTATAATTAGCATATTGACACTCAAATTGTTGAATCATTGTTAACATGGTTTTGGTTAAAGCAATTTTTTCATTCCTTAAATACTGTTGTTTTAATATTAATTCCAAACACACATGGTATTTATATTTCATAAATTATGTAAAATATTTATAATTTATTGTTCATATATTGTTTAATATATCTTAATTTAATTTATTTTAAAGAATTAATTACATAGGTATTAAAACTCATGACCTAAATCAAAAACAAAAATAAAAATATAAGGAAACATATTGAATAAGGAACAAAATAATAAAAATGAACATATTTTTCTCTGGTAGAGTTTTTTTATCTTCCATAATTACTATTTCGTACATTATTTTTCCATTTTTTTAGAATATTAGGTAATTAATACCACCAAATATTGTTTTCCTTTTGGTATTTACAAAAATTCCACTTCTACTCCACTACAAAAATGTATTCAATCTTCTCCTAACTCACACCACTCAATGAATTTTTTCTAAAAAATATTCCCCAATAAGATCCTAGTAACTGTTCCTTCAACCAATAATCTTCGTGTTTTGTATAAATCAACCCAAGGGAGTCCGTCGGTGAAAACAATAAAGGCTTTCCAAAAAAACATTTTCCAATTATTACAATTGATTAAATTATTTGTCCATCCATTTAGTTCTTCTTATTCCATTATAATATAATAATAAATTATCCACAATATAATTATATGTTTTTATGGTATGGTTTTGACTTACACCTACACACACTCCCACAAAAGGTATAATGAATTTACCGTTCGTGTGTACGGAGGACTACCACATCCGTAAACGACGTTGTTCATTTTTTCATTACCACCTCTTTTGGTTTGGAATTATTATTAAAAAATATTTTTATATTATATATTTGATATTCAAGTTAAATTAATACTTCTTTAATTTCTATATAACACATATCTTTATTCATTCCAATTTCTAAAAATATGATATCATTGTTTGTTGATTTATGTACTACTGCCTCCTCAAAGCGATGTGATACATTCACACATTACATGAGATGCATTACAAATGATTTTAATTAAAATTATTTTAAATAAAAGGAATATATATGATTATTATTAAATAATTATTTATATGTACATATAAAATATCATTCTCTTTATTACCATTTCACGCACTGAAAAAGAAAAAATATAGTTTCTGAACGTATAGACTACTACATCCCCATCATGAGGTGATTAATTTTACAAAATACAAATTATATATAAGTATATATGATTAAATAATATGTTATATATGGTATAATTGTCCTTTTGGATAGATAAATGTTTCTTACATTCATTCAATAAGGATCATTGAAAAATTGAAGCTTTACTCATGTGTTTGTATGACTTACTGTCTCCGTGATTGTAATGTCGGTTCATTATTCAAAACCAATTTTTATTATTACTTTGGAAAAAGTGTAATTGATTAAAAAATATTATATTTATGTTAGGTTAATTATTCATTAGATGATTATATGATTATTTCATTGATCGTAGTTCACCTATAAAATTTATTTTTTGTGACGTAAGACGAATATTATCAAAACATCAAAACTAAACATTATTGATGTATTAATTAAATATAACATTTTATATGTGAAATAAAAGTTATAATAAACATGTAAAAAGTTATGAAATAACTTTATTATAAACATAATTTTATTATTGATGAATAAAAAGTTTAGTAATTCAGACTTGTGGTAAGGGGTTTTATATGAATTTACATTCCATTGACACTTAATTGTTATTATGCACCAAGTTACTTTTATATGATGTATCTAATACCCTATTAATTTTCATGTAATAATATTAGTTTATGATTTTCAATGTCTCATTTAATAATTATTATTTCATGTGGTTTAGGGTTTCAAAGATCCCAAATATATAATGGATTGTTTTCACAATTCACCGTATTTGTGATATTTGTTATATTATTCACCAAATTTATTTTATAAGGTGTATATACCACCTATTAGACATTTTATATCCTAATGATCGTTATTCCTATGAGACTATTAGTTTAATTTTATATTATTCTCATCATTTTCTTAATGATTAAAAGCATTAATAGTTGTATGGGACACTTTTTAATGTCAAATTTTTATTCTCATTATATATGGTTTAGCTATATTTTAATGTTATTTACAGTAATCAAAATCAATAAACCATGTTGTTATTTATTCTCAATTGGTTATATTTTTTATTAATAAAATCCCCTTTATATTATTTATATATTATTTTTGTTTCATATAGATTGATTTTGAACCCATTTCCTTTCCATGGATTTATCTTATATCCATGTGATTGTTCTGGAACCCATTTCATTACATTGGAATAACCATGTTTCAATAAGTATGTTTGGGAAAATGGTTCTTTTTCACTGTTTAATTCTGTTTTAGAGTGATTAACATTAACCTCATTTCTTTTCAATTCGATTATCATGTTTTAAATAAATATTGATTCTTTACATGTGTTTTATGATCGAAGTGTTTTATTTTAGATATGGTACTTGAGAAATATATGAAACGAGTTATCATGACATAGAAAATATGAAGGGTTGATCCCCAATAGTTCTCACAACTGATCCTGATATAGCTTATAAGAAGGGTTGAGCCCCAAATTATCATACTAAAAATGGGCGAGGATGATATAGATTATAAGAAGTGTGATCCCCATTATTAATATATCATGATTAAGGTAATGATAATTTTATATGTGGGACATATATTTATTTCAATTAAAATGTTTTTTCAAAAATATTATGAATGTAATTCTCCAATTTACCCAAATGAGTTATGATTTGATTTTATATGTTTATAATTTTTCACAAAATCAACATTGCTAATACATGGATCATAATTTTTTTTTCAATTAACTTTAGACACCACCATGTTTTCAAATTTGATGATTTAGGTATTGAATTATATAACATCATTTATTATTCTTCTGTGAACTTTTATTATATCATGATACTGTTTTGAAATCTTATAATCAATGATGATCTTAAATTCTAAATGATTATTTTTTCCGTCACTAATAATTTTACATCACCATAATTTTTTTTCTAATACCCTTTGTTTAATATAATGATAGTAAACAACTTATGTCAATAAAGGATTCCAAAGGATGATGCTGATGACATATTGTGAAATAATAAAATTATGGATTAATGGGATAAATGTTCTTCTGAAAAATTATGATTCCATGTTGATATGATTTATTATGAAAGAGTTTTTTCTAATTCCTAAAATCACTAATCCTAAAAGGAATATGATGTTTTAAATGATCTAGGTTTTCATTTTTTATGTTGTAAGGTTTAGATTAAAAAATTAGGGCTGAATTATCAACAACAATGCCAGAAATGTAAAGTTATCAAATTTTGCACATAATTAGAGTGTATGGGTCCTAGATTCTCTTGATACCTTCATATATCAAATTCTATGTTTCCTCTTCAAAAAAATATTATTAATAGACATATATATGACCAATAAACAGGGTAACCATCCAATTATATATCGTTTCATCTTAACAATAGAATAACATCTTTAAAGGGTATTATATTATCATGGCCACTAAAGTTATATAAACATTCCCTCTATTACAAATTATAAGGACCTGACATTAAAACATCACATAATCTTGATTCCATAATAAAGAATTAATTTTCATATATTAATATGAATATTTACAGTTCACTATTTTTGAAAGTTAATTTATATCTCATATATATAAAACTCATATATCATAAAGTAGATACTTCTAATTAGTATCCATTTTTCATCCAATATAAAATTTCTAAAAATAAACATGTTTAATTTTATTGATAAATATTTAATTATAAAATATGTACTTCCTATTTATTCTTATACATCCATAATCTATCTTAAAACACTTTAAAATTAGTGATGAGATAAAAAAACTCAATAAGGGACATTAAAGATAACAAATTCACCAGACTAGTGGAAAAAATAAAAACCCATCAATTTTTTTACCATTATCACAATATTCTTGATTTATTTTAAATAAATAATATCCCCATTATAAAAACACACTTTTTTCAAAAAGATAAACATTAAAATACATTTCATGAAAATTTAACAATTTTTGGAACTTTGAACAACATATTCATAACATTTGTTAATCATTTGTCAGAAATAATAGAGCCCATTTAAATCTATAAGAGAAACATCACATGTTATGTGTCATATTTTTTTCTATAAAGTAAATTTATATTAACTAAATCAATTGATTTATATAGTGGTTCTCAACTATCATATAACCAATATTAGGAAAACCAATTCATATAAGTACTATCAGACAAACCTATTAATATAATCTAAATTGGGCTCACCCATTTAAATAAGTTGTCTAGAGATGAACTAATATTCATCTATAATAATAAATTACCATATTAAAAAAAATTATACTTTTTCTAACATTCTTGTCACCAATGAAAAATTCATTTTGACTTGTATGCCAAACATATGTAGATATTGAAATACATAATGAAATTAAATCCCCATTTTCAAAAAAACATTCCATAAAATTGAACAGGGGTTTTTAATTAATGAAAAGATGAAAAAATTTAGGGGAATAAATATTTATAATAAAATTTATGATGGTGGTAATGGTATTTTGTAACTTATATGTTAAAACAGAACCTTTTTTCTTCATTTTGTAACGAAACTTGAAACATTATGTATAAAATACATAATAACATTATTGTTGAAAATAATTGAAATAAAGTGCAAAGAGATAATAATATTAATTTAATTTTAATTTATTCCAAAAAAAATACATTTGTAAAATATGATTTGGAATACAAACATTGAATAAAAATATTTATGAAATTTTTCTTTAAACCATTAAAATTAGTTTTTATGATTAATTATCCCTTACCATGAGTCTATCTCATCATGTAAATTCATTGTCTTCTTAAATAAATAAAATTGGTTATCTATTTACTTTATTATGATACTTTTTAAGGTTTTTAATACCATTAATTTTATTTAATAACACTTTGTATTCATTTTCTTAATTAATTATGTTCATGTCGTGTGATTTGATGATATTATGATAATATGTTTAAAATGACATTATCAAGTTCAATATGGTAAATTTTTTCATTATTTTATATTATAAAAAATAGTAATCTTGAAAATATTATCATTTATTTACATTAACTGATCTTTTAAAACCAATCATGAATTATTGTCATGGAAAATGAACTATGTTACAATCATTAAGATGATATGTCATTCATGTGCTTGAGAAATGCATCAATTTTTCAATCGTAGTGATGTAAAGAATGTAAGAATTATTTAATCTTTATGGAATAATAATTATATCATAAATACCATATTATTTTATTATATGTATTTATATAGAGGATCCATTAGATATAGCGAGGAAAAACAAATCACATTGTGTTATGGAGGTTGTAGCCACACATTCAGAAGAACAATGTAATCATTTTTAAATGAATGTAAAGAAAAAAAATATATGATATATTATTTTATAGAATTAAAACTATTACATGAATTATATATATATATATAATATAAATCTATAATTAAACAAGTCGTGATAGACGGTGATCGATAATGAATTATATTGTTTTGAGAGGTAGAAGTCCTCCAAAAAGACAAATAATGGATTTATATCCCATTTTATTGAAGAGGATATGGGTATTGGTTATGAAATTTAAATAATCATTTATAATTATTTGCAATATATTTATGTTATTATCATATTATGGTTAAAAAAATATTTGAACAAGGTACAAGAATAAAAAAAATCACACTTATCAGTTAAAAAGTATACTTCTTCTTTGGAGAACATTCTTCTTTTTATAAAAAAATCCTTACTATGTTTTTTTATTTTCAAAAAAGGACCTAAAATACAATTTGATGTCTGTAATTAATGTTTTTTTGTAGTGATTTTCTGACCAAAAATACTTTTTATGTTTTCATAAAAGATGAGAGTTGGTTCTCTCTTATAAATTAGGTTAGGGGTACTCTTAGATTTACCTAAAATTTTAAATTAAAAAAATTATTTATCATGATAAAATTTAACCTAATTTATAATAATATAATATATGATAATGATTATTTTAAACCCTCTAATTTAATAATAATGGTATAATTTTTTTGTCATTTTATCACTCTTATTTATTTGTGTTAATCTCCCATTATCCCTTTTTTCAATTACAGTGGTACTATAGTTTCATACACTAAAGTAGTTAATAATGTTCCTATAATGAGAAAATGACATATAAATGGGGTATGTTTGTTATTTTCAACTATATCCAATTCACTTGGTAGAAGATAAGATTTTAAGGAATCACTATCAATTAATACTAGTGTTATTTTTCAAACTATTCATTTATCTTGAGTTTGAGAACAACATAATAGCAAAGGAATTCAAAATTAATCCTTTCAAAGATATATAAAAAGTTACATCATTCTAAATAAATCATGAAACATAATAATTCTATCAAATTTAATGACTTTCAAAAATTTTAAAATAATTTATATTATTTTTCTATTGATTGAATAAATACATTGTTGGCATTGCAAATTAATTTTTATATGATTATTTCATCAAAAAAAATTATAAATAAATTACCCTGATAAAAAATAATTTATATTTAAAATGAATATTTATAACAGAAATTTGGTTTTATCCATATAACAATATATTATATATATTAAAGGTAATATAGTTACATTTTTTACAATATTTTAAAATAAAATAAAATAACTGTTATAATCAAAGGAAAATGGCTCGAAATTGACACATTTTTGAATTATGTGTTTTCAAGGTCAAAAATGACGTATCCAATAAAATAAAGACATGTTTTATTAAGAATATTATTCATTATCATGTTATTTTTAATCCTAATTACCTTGTTTACCCTTACCGTGGTGACAAATATTTACTATGGTTGTTATTCATAATGACATAAAATAAAAGAGATCAATTTAAAAAAAGAATCCTACTTTAAAATATGGATTCCAATTTTGATGATTCAATTTCAATAGGTGTTATAAAATATGTTAATATTAAAACACAAAACACTATGAAAATGGATTTTGAGAAAAATTCATTTTATGTATAACAATACTATTATGTAAAATTCAATCAAAAAACTAATTACGATGAAGTTAATTGGATTATTAATAATATAATAGAACTAATGTTACATTAATTAAATTTTTTTAAAAAAATAAACTTTGTATATTCTTAATGAAATTTGACTTTTTTTAATAAAAATTTAATGCATCCACAATTCACAATAAAATAAATATTTTAAAAAAATATCGAAAATTAACAATATGATAATATTGATATTATAATTTAGAAAATTAAATTCATCTATTTATATTCATATTAAATTTTTTTAAATGAATCAATTAAATTAAAAAGTAAAATATATATAAGAACATTTGGTAAGAATTAAACTCTATACTTTTTTACTATAAAATAACTTCATGTTTTTATATTAAATATATCTATATAAAATATAATTAATAAATACTAATAAAAAATCAAGATGATATTATGACCCTTACATTGTGTTTTATACTCATTGAATTAATGAACTAAATTTCAAACCAATATGTTCGTTTTTTAGAATTTTTATGCCATTGTAGTGTTCTTAAACACAATGTAAGATCTTGTGAACCACATGATACATGTTTTTTGAATCACAAGTGATCACCACATATATGAAAAATTATCAAAATGAAAATTATTTATAAAACATTATATTTTCTTGGGTCACTTGAACTCAGAACATGGTATCTCCATTAATCGTGAAAAGGTGATGGTTTTCATTTCATAGTTGGAATCATGGAATGTAATTTAGAGTCTATGATTCACGGGGTTTGTAGGATACTATCTTTCTTTTTTAGGGGATTAATTGTAACATGCCTCAACTTTTATTGTTCTAACCATAGAAATGGGTGAAGCTATTATGGGATTTTAAGTGTTACTCGTCCTTAAATTAACTATATTAGTGATTGACCACATCAATTATTCTGAATCTACTAGAGGTTGGACAAAGGTACATGGTTTTTAGTGATTTATTATGTACAGGTTTGGGTTCTGTCCTTATATATAGTGATTATATGGGGCCTTCTTTCTCATGTAAACATTCTCCTTTTGAGTGGATTTATCCGACTCGTGATTTTTATCATACAGCTAATGTGTATACCCTTAAAAATATTCTATACTATATTTTAATGAATAATTTTGTCATTTACACAAATTATAAGATTTGAGGGTACATAATATCTCAAAAATATTTTAATATTTATTAAAGATGATATTTAGAATATGTATAATAATTTTAATTTGTCATTTACTATAATCTATAAAAGGGGAATGTGGTTGTTGATGCCAATTTCATGTTGTTGTCTTCTTAGAGAGTGAAGGAAGTATATAATGAATAAAACATGGTGGGACACATTTCTTATATTCACTTGGTAGTTAATGATAAATAGTTTGGTATAGTTTTAGAGATTTTTTTTTTGAAATTCTCTCTCCTTGAGTTTATTCTCTATGATACGTTGTAAGATAGTGAGTTCTGTAAAATCAGTGATTACTCATATGGTAGAGATACCATAAATTAATAGTCTCCCCCCTATGGAAGGTATTATTTTCTTCATAAACAAGTATGGTGTTCCATCGAGTGTTTTGAAGGATGTGGTGGGATATTATCTTCATTATTTTGGTTACATCATCCATGGAACTACGATGATGTTTTATTACACGAAAAATAAATTATTATCACATATATTGATTATTACTATTTCTCATAATTTGGAATAAAAGAATTAACATGAACGATTCAGTATATGTAATAGGTTTTTTTATTTGATTAATAAACTATAATTCACATACTACTTGATAATATTTAATATTAAGGATAATTGAAGGTTGTGAATCTTTCTTATATAATACCTAAATATTCAAAAAATTGACTTATAATAATAGTTAATGATGTAAAATTTGTACATTTATATTGTTAGTTTTTTCTTAAAATATAAATATTAATAGAAAATGATTATTTCCTATCAGTTGGTTAATATTATTATTTTATAAAATATGGATATAAATTTATTAATAAATGAAAATAATATTTTTATTTAATAGTCACTTCTATGGAAAAAGTTTGAAACCTCTCATGTTCAAAAGAAAATCATCATGAATTAATATAAATTAAATATTTATTAAAAGTGAGTTTGAGATATCTAGAAATCATATCTCCATATAATCACCATTGAAGTGTAGAGGCACCAATGTCTGGATCATCCTTGATAAGATCATCAAAATGATAGTTCATAATCTCCCAAATATGAATGTACACCTCTATTTTTATCAACTATCTTTGAAACCTCATGTAAAAATATGGTCATTTTTATAGATTCACAAACAATGATTATTATTATATCAAATTGAATCATTCCCATAAAATCCTATGACCAAAAATTTGAGAATATTTTATTTGTAAATCCTCCTCCTTCATTTATTCCTCATAGTGATTAATAGTCTCATATGAAATTTGTTTTTCTTTTCTTCCTCTTTACCTCTCTCCCACTTTGAGTCATGAAGAACATATTTAGTTGGAATTACAAGTTCAGTTATAGAAATAATATTAATATCATCGGTAGACTCAAACACCCATTATATATATGTTCAAGGTTATATCATGTAACCAGAATTATCTTTCTCCTTATAAAAAACACACTTGGCCATTTATGTTTACTCTAATGGATGACAATCTTATTACATTTCTAGTAATTTTTAGTTGGTTTTAATCCATTAATTCAATACTATCAATTTTGATAGACCTTTTCTTAACAAGTTTAGGTAAGTTAGAGTAATCCTTACACCCATTAGATTTATTCCCCTAAAGAAAAATGAATCTCCTTGAATCTTGATTTACCAACTTATCATAATTTCTCCTTCGGATGTCGGGTCTTCTAACATTCATTCCCATTGTTCTATATACTAATAATTAACAAAATTTCACATCACCAAAATCATCTTCTGATAATACCCACCATTTATTATGGTCATCCATTTATATTAGAATTTGGGTGCCCATTTCTTCCCATAATGAATCCCATTATTCTTGAATTGGGCGTTCAAAATATAGGCCATAAAAGTTGTTTATTAGATTGATAGCTATGTTTTTATTTATACAACTCACCATATTCACCGTATTCACCCAACCCCCATTTACAGCTAGGGTGACCTTCCTTGAGTTTCCATAGACCATACATCCAAATTAGTATCCCCCATAATCCACATATATCACCACCACATGTTTAGATCTACACACATTCTTGAATCCTCTTTATTGGATCAAAACCTGAGTATGTTGATGATTGGATTCAAAAAACCTATTTCATGCACCCCCTCAATCCCCTTAAACCTGACATGACCTTCGATACCGATCTGTGGACATCTGATTCACGTATTAAGCTATTAATTATGTCCACAACATTCAGATCATGATTCAATAATCCTTCATATTTAATAATGGGATCATTATTTTTTATCATTAATACCCAATTGATCAACTATAAAGAAAAAAGAATAATTTAAACAAAATTAATACCAAGATAAATAGAAAAGCACCCCATGATGATCCTTATGACTGCACTAACATGTAGAAACTAGTTTTCCCAACTATTTAAAATGTGAATAAAAAAATTCTAACGTTGATAGACTACCTATTGTTTGGAATGAAATTTTTCCCACGTTATGAACCTAAAACACTCCACTAGCAGTTTAATATCATCTACCTCAACTAAAATATTAGGGGATATAGGATAGAAAATATAATTTTTCTAATTCCAGAACACAAATTTATACCGAACAAAATTTCAAAAATACATATAATAGAATGATTTTTGAAAGGTAATTGATGTTCTGAAAACCATACCCATAGAACCATACGAGAAGCATCACGTCTCATGTGGATATTATATAAGCCTAAAAATAGATAGAAATGAAACCCATAGTAGGTTCGACGTGATTTAGACCAGGAGAGGATCAAATAATACATTGAAGAAAAAAATCATAATATTGCATTTGTCGAGATGGACAAATACTTCATGTGCGTGTAAACCCTAGGATCAAAACGTGAACCTATCAAATGAGTAAATTGAATTAAACATCATTATAAATAATGTTACCATGGTTAACGTATATAGTCTCATACATTTTTTTGATCTTTTTAGCTAGAATCATAAGCTGAGGTGATCTATTTGTTACATCCATAACTTTCAAGATGATTATGTTGGCCAAAAATGGTTGTAGTAAATTAGGATTAAATAATGGATGAAATGAAAATGATCAAGCATCTACAGAAGACTATGGAATTCACCCCCCCCCCCCCCTTCAATAGGGGATAGAGGATTTCGAATCATCCATCGAGGACTTCGACACTATTGAGAGCTCCCATAATGGTAGAAATGGCCATGAATTAATTTATTAAATTGGAGGAATTTATTTCATTCATTGAAATAGTGTTAGCAAAATTATTTCTCGAATATAATTTGAAAATATATTTCATGTTGTAGATAATTTTTATTATAATTATATTGTATATAATTACATTATCAAATATATTATTATCATTGTTTGGGACACATTAATGATTGAAATTATCTTACAGAGATAAACCAATTATGAATTGTGGTGAGATTTTATATGATAAAAATTATCCCATGACAAAAATTTATTATAACTGATCTATAAATTATCCATGGGAGAGGGAAATACATAATGAAATTTAATGGTGTAAATGTTATTTGATAATATCAAAATTATACTATGCAACTATGTTAATCTTCTTAATAAATTGTGATGATATTTGCTTTACAATTTTTGATATTTTTGAATATAAATGGGTATAATCACTTGTTAATTTTGATTAATATTTCATATTAGGAATTAAACTATTTTTTCATTCTTTGTGACTCAAATAATTAGAAACCTATAAAGATATAAAATTATTATATTTATTAAATAAATTGAAAATTTAGAAGAAGTATAGTTATTTCCTATAAAGTTATTTCTTAAACATGGACAATATTCTTGAAGAATGTTATGTTCACCATAGATATTATTTTATACATACTTAGGTTTTATTTTTTGTAAAAAAATATAACTATTAATTTTTTTAATAAATAATGGAATTAAAATAATTCTTTATAGAAGATATATTTATATGAGATGAATGGACTCATTATAGATTATATGATGATTGTATTTCATGATTTTATGGCTACTGTTTCCTCAAAAATTATGTTTGAAATAATAAATATGATATATATGTATGCTCTAAAATATAAATCTGTGATGTGACAAATTTATAACATTATATGATTGGAATACATTATGAGGAATGGGTTAAAGGCATAGGGATGTGTTCATGGTTGGTTGTATTTTTATAAATGGGATGGGATACCTGTATCCCTTGATGGTGAATATTGATGATGGTGATACGAATTTGATATTATATTCAATGGTGTATGATAACAGGGTTGTTGAGATGAGTTCAAAGTGGATATTTCTCAATGATACTTAATTAAATATTAAAAATTTCGTGATATATTTATGGTTTGATGTTATTTGTATGACCATACTTCTAGTAAATGATGTACTGTGATGTTATACCCGATGATTGTACCTCATAAGTTGTATCTTATGCTGATCCCTATAGTATCTTGATGTTTAAAAAATTATATTTAAAAAAAATATAATGGTGTTAGTTCATAATATATTATGATGATGATGATATTCTTCAGAAATCTGAAAAAAAAAATAATTTACCCTACACAAGATTTATAAGATTAAAATTTTAATCGTTGAATAAAAAATAGATTATTATTATCTAATTTAAATAAATTAATTAATATTTATAACTATAATTTTATTAGGAATTATGACCTTAGAACCGATAACTATGTGTCTTATGTAAAGATAGAAGTATATGGGTATATGTCTAGGTAGTTTCCCATTGTGTAGTTTTTTTGATATTATTCTATATTCTATAAATTTATATGCTACCCCCACGGACATCATATGGAAATCGAGACCCAAATTTCATTCGGGGTATATTCTCTTATATAGAGTATGTCGAGGGAATGAATGGATGAATTCTCCCTCACCCTTTCTCAACCTTTAGAAATAGATGTTTAGAAATATCATCAGCTATAATGGGATATGGTATAGGGTTCATTCATATATATGATTTTATGGATCATATATTTACAATATATATATAAGTGCGATATAAAGGCTTACTGTGTGGCATATACTTGTATTTGTTCATGGGGGTTGGTATCCAGAAAGATGAATCTGCATGGGATTTGATGGCTTGATATGTAATGAACTCACACAGGTTATGTTCCCAATGTAGGAATGAGGTAGTTAGGTTCAATACCTGACACACAACATGGATGGGTTTATTTATAGAGGGGGTGAACACGAGATTTGTGTAATTGGGTCATGATTTTAAAAATTAGTTGAGAAGTGGAATGAGGGTACCTTAATTTAAATATCATTTGATATAAAATCATTTACTTCTATAAATTATTTATTGATTGGGTTATATTGAGGGTAGGAAAATTATAATCTACATTTTTAGATGATGATATGGTTCCATTTTTTATTCAATAAGCTTTAGTATTCATCGTTCATATTTTTAACGAGTTGTTCTTAGAAGGATCCAACTATGGACACATGTTATACAAAACCTATGTATATATAGAATATATTTCAAGTTAATACATGTTTGTTTTTGATGGATCTGGACATTACATATTATTGATTTTATTTATATGATATTGTATCTTCGTGATAATTTTTAAGGATTTACCTTTCTTGTATGTTCATTTCAGTTGTATACATTTATGTATAACATCTTATCATGTATTGGCATTGTTTCTTTTATTATGATTAAGGACTATTTTTTAGTGGTTCTCAAATTATCTCTTGAAACATTAATATGTATGATGTTAATTACTCTCTTGTGTGTGTATATATATACCATTGGTGCTCGTTTCCAACCCAAGGCCTATTGGAGGTAGTATTCAATTATCATTATCTCTCTTTTTCTATTTCCAGTCTGGGAGGGGTAACATTTGGTGGGAGGGATTGTCTTTTTTCCTTGATATATATAATATAAAATGATTTTTTATCTCATGTTACATTCACATTTCCATGCTCCACTTTTCAAAATGATATATTTTCACTTATTAAGATGTAAAATTTGATAATGTTATTTTTATATATTAAAATGGTTTTACTTCAATAATATTTTTTTATCTATAACTCCCCATTTCGTTAGGATAACATTTATATCTATATTAAATATTATAATATTGATAATTATTTCTATAATTAAATTATTTTATATTTTTTACCACCATCTTTTCCAAAAAATTATTTTAAATTTTACCTATAATATATTATTTTTTGATAATATTTAAAATAATATCTAAAAAATATTATATCTGTTCCCTTCTATAGTCCTATTTTTTTACAAAAATAGTATTAATTATTTTAAAAAATTTATCCCAAATTACCCTCAATATTCACTTATAGTATTTTTGTGTTTTTTTCTCATTGAAATAATTTACTAATTTTACCATTCCAAATCATCAATTATGTATAAATATGGTTTTATTATATAATATTTTCTATGTAAACACTGAAAATTTAAATCCTTTTATTTAAGGGTATTCACCTATGTAGTGTACATTGATTGATAAGGGAAATTATTGACTCATCCATATGAAATTTTTATCTATATTATTTAAATACCACATACCTCGTCTTCTTAATTTGATGTTATTTACAAAGAATGTGTATATGTATTTGTGGATACCAATTTATTTTCCGTTGGTTTATAATTTTATTATTATTGATGGATTTATAAATGATTTCTCTTGGTGGTTAAATTAGAGAAAGATATGAAACACATATTATTTTCAAGGGTAATTTTTGATAGCATGAATGATTATTTTCAATTCAAACACATATGTATAGATTATTGATGGTTGGGGTTCAATAAAAACTCAATGGTTTAGATAAGATTTTATATCTGATGATACACGTATACATGATTATAATTTAATTAATTTCAAGAATAGGTGATTGTGTGTGACTCAACAAGGTGAACAATCCAAATGTAAATGTTTTTGAAACTTGTGTATGGAATCATATTGTTGTGCTCACATAACCCATGTTCATTGAATAATTTTTCAAGGAACTTTTGATTAAGGTATTATGTAATGCCAATCCTTATTCCATGACTCCTAATGTGGGGTCTATTATCTGTTTTATGATTTTCATATGTTATATCACTTTACCATAGTTGTACACATATTCTCAACCTTTGAATATTTAAGGTCTTTAATTTTTATATCTAGTTTTTATCCTTACTAAGAATTTGACTTAACCCATTTTCTTATGTTTCCATTTTTATAGGTTAGGAATATAGATTTTATTTTTGAGAATCCTACAATAGATTCCAGTGTTATTCAATTATAGATAAATTTTCATAAGAATTATAAAATAACTTTATTGTGTAGTTGATTCTCATATAAATTATTAAATATTTTCCTGGGATTGTGTGTTTATTTGTGAGATGTTATTTTAGCTTATCGAAATGAAGTAAAATAAAGATATCTATAGAATAGGTTATCTAGAATTTTATCAAATCCACTATTTAATAAAAATAATTTAGCACCAAACCCTAGAGTTTGGGTTTGGGGTGCCTCATATGGTATCATAGAATTGAATAGTTTTTTTTATTTTTTTTATTTTAGAGATTATTATGAGGAAAAATTAGTGAAAACTCTAGGTAAAAGTCTAAGTGATTATTTTAAGTGTAAGATAACATCCAGTTATTTTTTAATGTTTTTAGTAATTTCATTCCATGCAATTACATCAATGTATTGATACAATCATGTTGATGTGGGTGTAGATGAAATGAAGTTTTGGGTAATCACCTAGAAAAATTATTGTTGAGTATTAACTCAATCTTTATTCAATACACTTTGAGTACTCTGATGACTAAACACATAAATATCCAATCTCAGGGTATATGATTTGGTCAATAACATTTTATTTACATGAAATTATGAAGGGTTAGTGATATTAAGGAATCAGGTTAAGAAATATGAGGAACCCAACCTAAATGTGACCCATATTAAAACAAGTGTGATATAGAGATAACATAACTATATACTTGTATGATGGTGATAATGAGTAATAATTTTTGAGGTTGTATTTTTTTTATATCAATTATCATAATTAATGAATGATGTTAATTATTCATCAATCATGTTAGGACATTTTACTTTTTGTGATAGTTCAGCCTCAAAGGATATATGTTCACAAGGGATTACATAAATAATGTAGAGAGTTTCCAAAAATGATACCTAATGGAATAGGGTTTTTAGTAAGAAATATAATGATAATTCAACCCAGACATCAAGAATTATGATTCACACTATGATCTTTTATGAGTTTCCAGAAACACCAAATATGACAATAATAGAATAAATTAAATGATCTGGAGATATTGATGATGGTTAAATTAATAATTAATTTATGTCATGTATAAAATTTTGGAATAGGAATCCATGGTATTAATTCAAAGGAATGGGAAACTGTTTTATCAATGGTAAAGTAGTGAATCCTGAAAAAATAATAATAGTAAAAAATGAATAGTGAAGATAATATAATTGGGGAAGTTAATGTTATTCTTGGGTATACACTAGATAATTCTTTGATTTAGATGTTGATATATTTAGGTATTATGGATACTAATTCCCTAATATGATGGATTAAAATGAAAATCTACACCACAATCCTACTATAATATGGGAAAAGGGGAATTTCGATTCAAATACTAAAATTTTATTGGATAGGTATTATTATGTTGGTCTATGTGTTCATGATGCTATATTTTAAAATTTATTTTTTTGTTAAATATTTTTCCAAATATTAGGTATTTATTTATAAATAAAAAAGACAAGATTGTAACATTATTGAATCCAATGTATAAGAATCTCCTTTATGTATTTTTATATTATGATTCCTTAAAAATTTATTATTTGTTATTTTGACTAATTTTATGGGATTTATGAAATATATTTGTTATATACATATAGAATCCATTCAAAAAATGAAATTGGAAAATATCATTTCATATATAAAAAAACCAATGAACATATATCAGTGAAAGTATGCCAATAAGATCTCTTGGAAAAATTATTCTTTTGATGGATACAAGGTAATTAATCATGAGGGTTTTTAACATAATCTATTTTTGAAGAAATTACTAACAATAATAAACCAAATCTAATGAAAAATAAATATTCAATAAATTTTTAATGTTGATACATCTCTAAAAATTATATATTGAGTAATGAAAATATTTTTGATACAGTTACTGATAAAAAATTTTATGTTATAATTATGATTTTGAGGATGTAATTTATCTATAAGTGTATGTAACACCTTATGATTCTGGAATATATTTTCCTATAAATTAAAACAAAAATTACCCCTCTATATATTTGATCACTAATTTAAAATGGAAATTTATGATTTCATTAAGCGAATGGATCATTTTGATAATAATGTTTAGAAGTTTATTGTGTAGATTTTGGCCCCTAAATAGAGTGTTTTTGTACAAGGTATAGTGGTTGGATGGTGACTGAGAGTAGTAGGAAGGAATAAGGGACTGGCCAACTAGTTAGGGCTACAGCCACTGGGCAGCCACCTATAGGCGACTGTCCAGCCCGTGGCCAGATCAACGGGCCTAATGGCCAGTCGGTGTCGACTGGACAACAAGTTGGCTCCACTAGTTTACTAGGTAGCTTTTATGTGTATTAATTAAATTTATTTCCCCTTGGGATTTTATAATGGATCCCCTTTTCACCCTATGATTGTATCACACATATCAAGGATCTCTCTCCCTCTCTTCCTTTGGTTCACACAACATATGGGGTGGTTTTTTTGAGTTTATTCCTCAAAATATTAATTACTTTTATTCTTTAAATTACATGTTTTCATCTCTTACACCTCACTATCTAATTTCTATTTTTTCCAATCAGTTTTTTCAGAGATTATTTCACTATATTATGGTAGAATCATTCTTACATGATGGGTCTTCTATAGAAGATTTCATGAGGATGACTTGCGAAGAAAAATTCATGGAATTTCTCATTATTTTGTTAGAGGTATATGGAAATGTGGTTATTTAAATGTATTATAGGATAAATTAAATGTTTTCACTTATGGTTTTGGATTTTTATGACTTACCATTGGAATGACGTGGTAAAAAAATCATAACATTGACCTCCATATGAGGGTTTGATTTGATTCCTATGTATCAGAAATCCCTGGTGATATAATTTTCACTTCCTTATATGTTTTTTTATGTTGGTTATTTTTTATGTTTCTAATTAATTACAATATTTTTATATATAACAATTCTACATTTTTATGCTATTTATGGTCATAGATGGTTTGGTTTTAGCTATTGGTATTGGAACAGTTTGGGCATTGGGATTCATGGACAAGGGCTATAGAGAGCGGTCTTCCCATAAGGTTGTTTATCCATCTAATTAAATAATAGAAATGTTTTATTTTATTTAATTTTTTCATTTATTTGGAATTTCTATCTTTCTAGGTGGTGGAATTATAAATTTTTTAAACCCTTCTATTATGTATTTTCCCTTTTTAAAACCTATTTTAATAATTTAGAGGCTAATTATGCTGGAAGATTCCAATGGAACCACTTTTGGGGATTAGCCATAGATTATACAATATGAAATATCTTATCTCATAGGAATATATATGTAATTAGATATCATAGAATCTAGTGAATTTTGAATTCAGTAATAACATTTTAAATAATATATTGGTGGAGGAAAATTATAAATTTTTGATTGAATGGTATATAAAGAGGACTATATGTGACATATTAAAAGTGGTAATTATTGAATGATGTTGATGATACTACTTGGTAACCATGATATTTATATATATTTATAAGTATGAGGTTGGCCTTTTAAAATTAATATAGATTTATTGAATGAAACTCATTTAATTATCAGTTCATTGTGTTGGTTAAATAGTGTTCCAGTAAGCTACCCATATGTCTATTTCCATTATAGCGTGTGAATGGAATCCACTTTGATCATAAATTGGTAAATGCAATGGTTCTTATTGAAGATAATTGGGGGGTTTTATCAATTTATAAGTTCTAATGATGTATTTGATGTTTGGTATTTGGGTTTTCCTTGTAGGAAATATTTCTCTTAGTATAACTCCTTAGGTGTTATTCCAAGGTTTCAGGTTTATATTTAAAATGGATGGAATACCAAGCGTGGGAATGGATTCAATTACATGACATGGTTAAATTTCAAGGGATAATACCTCATTATGTTCAATGTTGTCTAGATATAAGTAATTTTATAATATACCTTTAATTTTTCACTACTTAATCTCTATGAATTATTTAAGGTTGCTCCACCATGGATTGTAGTGATGTCATATATATTGATTTCCACAGTTTAATGTTTTGTATTCCCCCATAGTTCCCTTTTTAATGTCATATGATTATTTTTCAATATTTTGATTGATTATTTGAGATGAAATTTCATGGATATAGACTTAGATTTAATTCAATATAGATACACAGAATTCTATAGGCATATAGTCCCGTGGATTCAATTTGTATAATTATAAGGATGGATTCCTTGGAATCACATGGATGGAACATATATTATTTCCATAGGTTACTTCAAATTTTTTCTTGTTGGTTTGGTGAGATGTCAGTTTAAGTTGTATCCCATATATATTCCAATGTTTTTTAAAATTATGTTTTCCATGGTGGTATTCTCTAGAAGCTGTCGATCCATTATGTGTATCGTGAGCAAAGAATCACCAGCGTGAGGAAATGTAGGTATTATCCTAATATTGTATTTCATTGTGGATCATGGGGATGGGTGGTTATTACACTTTCCTTTTAATGTAAAGTATTACAATTTTCAAATAAATAATTTTTTTAAATATAAATTTCATTCAACTCATTATAAATTAGTTACTTTAGCTACATTCTTAGTGGAATTCTGCAAAGTTATAATTACACCATGGTTGGGCCACCATGGCACTTGGGTACCCATGTAGTTATTAGTAATGCATTTTAGTGTAAAGACTCAAAAATAACTTGTAATTTTTTTTATTATATGGGATTATTACATGTCTACAAAAATTGACGACACATGATTTGGAGGCACGGTGTGTCTGTAATGAATGTTCTGGACTTTCTAATGGGGCATTTAATAAATTCATGTGCGAAATTTTCTATCTTATGAACCGGTGCTCGGATTAAAAATCTAAGGGCACCGTTGAATCCACAACACTGGGAGTCACTTAAGGGAAGCTTCTCTTCAACCTTAGTATTTTGGTAGAAAATGTTAAATTTTGGACTTTTTAAAGAAAAGTAAAATAACATGTAATCTTTATTTTATTTCCATTTTTCAACCACCTATTTAGTGGAGGTGGTGGGGACAATGGAGGTGGTCAAACAATTAATTATGAGAAGTTAATTACATGGTAACACTTTTGTTGTGTATCCAACCCTATCGTTATTAATGTGGCCCATTAATTACGTCAACTATTGAGACACATTAATTACGTCAATTAATGTGGAAAATTAATTATGTCAATTATTGAGACACATTAAAGCAACGAAACTCTAGAGATGTTCTATGGAAACATCCACTGAAGGGGGATGGAAGCATGGGTGGAAATGATCTGGGAATAACAAATGTCGATGACTCCATCCATGGTGGATACTTCTCATGCCACAACTGCGACACCTCCAACAGATATCAAGGTAGGGGTTGTTTATTAATTCAAGAAATTCCATAGATTCCATTCCTCATCCTAGAAATTGTAGGAGGTTTTTGCAGGGGATTTGAACATGGTTTATTTATTAAAGATGAATTGAATAATCTCTCCTTTTTTCAAATGTGAGCACTAAGGGAGTGGGGTAAAGGAAGAGGTCCATGACCCTCCAACACATAGTTCGTGTTTCATTCATTGAGGGAATATTATTAAACACATTAGAATCTAGAATCGAAGAGGTGCACAACTATAGCAGCATCCTGAGAGGACCGTAGGAGCATTCAGAAAAGAAGAACTGACCACAAAAACTCACTCGGTGTCCTGTAGAAGAATAACCATTGCAGTGGCGGTGACGAATGGCACCTTCAGATGAGAGAGGTGTCCAAAAACTTTCATACAAGGATGGAAGAGTGGCGCCACATTGCACCATAGGGGTCAGATAGGTGGCTGACATCATCTGGTTGTAGAGGAGAAGGTGACACGCCATTCAGTTCCACATTGAAGGGATTTGATTTCAAAGATGCAGTGGTGCCGATGGTCGGGACCCATCCCTATGGGTCCCATGGTTGACAAGACAGTGCCACCCAGCATCGCCCATCAGGGTGTCGAATGGCTCCTTTGAGACTATCAGTAGGCGTACTGCACGACCGCTACGGGTCATTCCAATTAGCAGACCAAGCAGTCGCAGCCTAGCCATGCCGAGATGGGCCAGCCCAGGCCGTTTTGGGATGAGAAAGTTCAGACCTGATCCGGGTTGGGCGGAGTCATTCTAACCGGCTCAGACTGGACACGGACCCCTCTCGGGCCCAAATATGCTCAAGTGAATTAACCTCGTGAACCATACATCTATTTGAACAACCGTCTATGGTGCTGGGATCCATGGAGAGAGATGGTCTTTTTGAGATACTCCAAGAGTGATTTAGAAAAAGCTAGTGTAAGGCTGGGTTGGATCGACTCCGAATTCAATCAGGAAATCAACACTTAAATATCAAAAACATACAGAGCGAGTGTCTGGTTGAAGCGCTATCTGTTGAGTTCTAACCCTTATGATGTGTCATATCATTGGGTTACTTATTCATGGGTCTTCATTCTAGTTGAAATACGACAGATGGCTTGAGGCGAGGTTCTCCCAGAATCAAGTGTGCTCTGAGTGGGAATCTACTTGCTAGCAGTGAAGCAGAGGTTGGAGACAAATCATGTGGAGGATAATACCGAGAGATCTTGTGTGGATCAACAATGAACCTATTTCTATCAGATCCTATGTGGTTTAGTGCATACTGATCCTATGTGGTACAGATCTTGTATGGGTCAACGCCCAACTATCCTATGTGGATCAGCGCATACTAATCATTTGTGGGTAAGATCAGGTGTGGGTCTTATGGGGGTTAGTACATATTGACTCCAGCCAGGTTGGATCCTTTGTGGCTCTGGAAGGGATTAGTTCCTATGAATCATGTGTAGGTTGGACTCTATATGTCATGTACTAGTGCCTCTCGACAGAATATGATGATCTAACATCTCAAATAGCCTATTGATTATTGTTATACCCACCCCTGAACGTGCTTTGACTACACCTTGTTGTTTCTTGTGAGGACGACAAGCAGCTTGGATGATAATTGAGGGATCCAGGACTAGGAAGCACATGGAGAAGATTGGATAATGTGGAGAGCAGTGGAGATGAGTTGTACCTACTATTCAGGTAGGATCCTCGGTGTATGACTCCAGGAGATGTTTTTTGTTTTTTTCAGTTGTAGTTGTACCTTTCAGTTGGGCTTTTATTTAGGCCCCATTAATTTAAGTATTTCTCCTTACCCTCAGTTGTTGTATCTAATGTAGTTTCACCTTAATCATCTATTGTGTTTCTCATGAAAGTTATTGTGTGTGTACAAGTATTGAAGTAATGCGTTCAATTTTTTGAGAAATTCCATTCCGGTGCTAGTCACCAACCCCTTTCCTTTGGATGGTGGGCTTGGCAAAGTCATGGCATGGGCCCGAGGGGACAGTTTGTGACAAATAGGTATCAGAGGGGTCAGTTCTACCAAAGAACAAGGAATCTGATTTTTTTAATGGAGAAATAATTTTAAGTGTTTTATGTATTGTTTTCAATTTGTGGAGTCATGTGCTAGAGCGAGGACCGAGGTATCAATAAACCAAGACCCTAAATTCTTATTTCTAACATGGTTCACGAACACAGTAATTGCATGTGTTTTTGAAATTTTTTTAATTGATCTCTTTTGAGTCATCTGACAATGTATAACTTTTTGACCATAGTGAACCTGTTTCTTTTCAAGATGTTTCCGGATTGATAGCTAGCCAGGATTCCCAAGATAGTTTACAATGACAGACCACTAAGCGATGAGGCTATGGTGTAAGACCCTCTATCTAGGGTAACACCTTTTGGTGGTGCACCAGTAGCACCACCATCGATTGGGTAGCAGATTCCACCATCCCCACAGGAAGATCGTGCACACTGACTGAACATGTTTCATGAGTTCCAGAGATAGTGGCCTCTGAGGTTTCATTGGGAGAAAAATCCCAAATAAGCTGAGGATTGGCTGGTGAGTGTGGCTAGAGTTTTTCACATGGTTGTGACACCATCGGTGAAGATGGTTATCCTTGATGATAGCCATTTATAGGGAACAATAGGAAGATGGTGGTGTCTGACACTCTAGACACATGACGAGGTGACCCTCACCTAGATAGACATTGAGAGACTCTTTAGGGTGGAGTTTGTTCCAGTGGATCTACGCTCATTGCATATTCAGGTGCTTCGACACATTGAGTAGGGTAACTTATCTATGGTCCAATACTATTTGATATTTACTGACCTCTCATGATACTCCACCAACATGGTACAAGACCCAATCATAAGGGACAAACCATTGAGTATGGAATCTGGTAGGAGATCAGAGCGTCAATGATATCGCAGAATATCTTGATACCGGCTGGAATTCTCAAGAGATAATTGTTCTAGAGAGATACGTAGCTAAGCAGGAACCGATGGTGAGAGCCACCATCAGACAACAAGTATCCAAGTCATATTTAAGAGGCAGTAGATAGATGAAGTAGAGGTCCATGCGGGCCAGACCCACTAGTGGATAACCTCGGGATGCATGGTTTGAGGTGAGGAGCACATGAGGCAAATAAAGTGAGTTGGGAGGCAAACTGTGCTTCATGTGAGGTAGGCTGGGCCACATGGCTCGCGACTGCCCGACCCGACATACTGGTGATAAAGTGATGGTCATGGGAGTGCCGAGGTAGAGGCAGATATTTTAGTGAGTAGGTCAGATGTTTGGCGTAAAAAGCCGAGGAGGAAGCTGTGCAGCCGGCGGTGGGTGGTGATTTGAGTTTCTACTGCCACCACAACCATGAGGTCCACCCCTACCACAGGGAGCAGAAGGACAGGGGCGAGCATAGTTTTAGGAAGTTGAGGCCTGCAACAATGGTTCTCCCTAGATGATTTTTCACTATGATCTATGCCTATTCCACCCTAGCTGAAGTACTTATAGACATAGATTCTAGTGACTATTTCATTTCCACAACACTCGTTCAGATCTCAGAGATTGTGATGGAGAGATTGGATTGATCCATACGATTAGAGACTACAAAGGGAGAGGATTTGATGATTAAAAACTAGTGCTAATAGTGTGAGCTTACTCTAGGAGGTGAGAGCTTCGGCTGGGATCTCCTAGTTGCAGCTTTGTGGCCGTACGACATCATCTTGGGTATGGAATGGATATCCACAGTCCTTGCTCAGATCGAATGTTTTAAGTGCATAGTGCAGGGATTCTGTGAGGATGGAGTCAGGTTTACCATCACAGGTGAGAAAGAAACCATTATAGCACATGATGAACTATATCGGAGGAGGGTGTAGCCGATTACTCATCAGTTGGCTTGCCTCACCTTTGGAGAAGTTGATATTAGAAGTTTGAGTTATCCTATAGTGGTGGAACAATATGATGATGTATTCCCTAATGATGTTTTGGGACTACATACTCACATAGAGGTAGACTTACACATTGAAATGTATCCCAAGATGGCATAGATATCAACACAAGCATATTGGATGGCTCCCGTTGAGCTTTAGGAGTTGGGGGGTACAGCTGGAGGACTTGCAGTAAAGGGTTTAAAATAGCCCATTATTTTCTATGGGCAACCCCAATCTTGTTCTCCAAGAAGTTGAATGAGACATTTTGGATTTCTGTAGAATATAGGAGCCTAATCTAGGTGACTTTGAAGAACAAGTATCCACTCCCATGTATTGATGATATCTTCGACCAGAAGAAGGAAGCTCATTGGTTTTCAACGATATACCATAGATTAGGCTATCATCAGCTCAGAGTACAGGATGAGGATGTATCAAAGACATCATTTAGATATCTGTATGGCCATTATGAGTTCATCAGGATTCCTTTAGGCATGACCAACACTCTAGTAGTGTTCATGGGGATTAGGAAAATTATTTTCCATCCATTCCTCAATCTCTTTGTGTTGGTCATCATCAACGACATCTTGATATGCTCGGGGTTAGAGGAGTATCACACCACGCACAAGCAGATAGTTCCAGATACACTCTGACAGAACCAATATTATGGAAATCTCTCTAAGGTTTAGTTCTAGATATGTGACTTCCACTTCTAGGGGTACATTATCTCGGAAGCTGGAGTCACAGTTGATTTGGCATTGATAGAGGCCATGCTTTCTTGGTAACCATCTTCGAGTGTGACCGAAGTACCGAGATTCTAGGGATTGGACGAGTACTACCAGAGATTTGTACCTAAATTTTTTCAAGGGTAGTGTAACCCTTTTTAGCATTGAAGAAGAAAGGGAAAACTTTCTTATGGATAGAGAATTGTCATCAGTGTTTCCAGGAGTTGAGGCAGAGACTGATGTGTGCTACCATCATGAGGTTACCATAAGAGGACATTGGGTATGTAGTATACTGTGACACATTAGGGACCATACTGGGTTGTATACTAATACAGAATTGAGTAGTGATCACCTATGTATCTTGACCATTCAGACAACATGTAACACCCTATGCATCCACGTCATGCATCTCTTTGAATAATACAGCAGTAGCATGTGTTTTACGTAATTTCGAGTTCTAACACACCACAACCAATCAAACTAGCCGTTATGAATAGTAATACCCACTTTTTGAAATTTTATAAATTTTCACATTCAAAATGGACTTAATTTTTGGATTCGGAATATCGAATTTATCCAAAGGTAATTTTTTGGTATTTTTCTGAAAAGATTGAATTTTTTATGAATTCTGAAAAAACAATGAGTTATAGTTTAAAGGTGAATTTTTATTTAATTTTTTTTATTTTATTGAAATTTATTTTAGGTCATAATAGATACATAATACCTCTATATGTTTAATGTAATTAATTAGTGATAATTTAAAATAATTTTAGATACATAAAAAATTTATTAAACTTTTCACCGTCTTTTACCCACCACCTAAGAGAATTTTCAAATTTACATAAAAATTATTTTGACCGCTTCTGTGAGTGAAATTTTGAAAATCCGAGAGACACGTTTAATATCAAGGAGTAAAATGTGGTTCAATAAAATAAAAATAATATTTGTTGAATAGTAACTTTTAACTTTTATTTACCACGATTGAAAGTAAATAGGGTAATTAAGGGTAAAATTGATATAATTATTACCCTAACACATTTCCTAATTCTATTTGTTAAATATAATTCGACCAAAAAGAAACTTAGGAATAAAAAATGATCCCCTTTGGTTCCACTAGGTTTACTTTAGGAAATTTATTATTATTTAATTCAAAGAATATTTAAAACAGTTAAAATCAATGTTTAATGACTAAACCATTTTTATTATAGAGTCATACATAAGAAAAATTAGATTATAAATATTCATTAGAAAGCCAAAAATATTTCTACATAATATTATTTTATTTATATTTTTTGACATTAAATAATTTATTTTATTTATGACACAATGATGATGATGTTTATATAGGTAATGAAATATTAAAATAATTGATATTATAAACTTCCAAATAAATTTAATATGAGACTTTTTATGAATTCAACTAATTTTATAGGATAATATGACATATTACGGTTGGTTATATGATTTTTTTTGAAGTAATAATGCGATTATTAATTTACCAAAAACAAATTTCCAAATAGTGTCAAAATTGACATAAAAGAGGTTTTAAAACATATATTATATTATTAATTGATATTATATTCTTAAATTATATGGTTCAGCCAAAGGACTAATATAATGATAGGTGTATTATTAATGAACCACTTTGGGTTCACTTGAAAGTATATAGTATGTTTATTAACCATATAATATAAAAATACAAAGAGACATTGTAACTATCAAACAATTTAACAGAAAGTTAAATATAAAATTTAAGATTAATATATTGACCCAAACATGTATAAAACCAATTGGATGGGTGGTTTTCGAAACATCCCCACCTTATCCTTTAAATAATCCATTTTTTGGCCATTATAAATAGAAAATAATTTTATTATAAAATAATATTTCTAGCCTTTTCTAAGGAGCCCCTCACCCCTCATATAAAAGGGCACTCCCCCTTTATTATAATTCACACATTCAAATACATTTGGATTGGGCAACCTCTGCACAAATATACTCTCAACTTCCTCCAATTTATCCTAGAGGCCTTACATTAGTCAGAAAGCCAACTTAAGGGGCCATTTTGATCAAATCAAAACGAAGAACATGATGAAGAGGTAATAATTTCACTACCCTCTTACATGTTATTTTATTCTTCTACATCTTCATTATTTTTTATTTCCATTATAAAATAATAACTCCGGTATATTCTATATACAATGATGATATTATGAATATTTTACAACCATATTCATTATTATATCCATCCTTTGAATGACATTTCACCATACATGCATACATACTGATTACCGTCTCCACATTGTGTTGTAATTGTAATTCAATACATTATTATTTGGATGGGTATAATAATGAAGTGTAATTCATTTAAATAATAAATATAACACGATAATGATTCTGTATATGTTATATACCATCTAATTATATATTATTTTAACATCAAAAGAATGATACTCTCTCTCTTGTGTACGTACGAATTTCCATCTCCACGAACGCGATAAGATTCATTGCCCATCATAAATATTCAAGACTAATTTTCATTAGATGATTAAAAATAATTTTTAAAGACTTTATATCATTCTGTATATGAATAAGATACATCACATACATAACAAATATCACTCAGAAAAAAAAGAATATATAGGACGACGAATCCATTAACACTTGAAACAAAGATAATACTAAGATATTATTAATAAAGCAATGTAAACAAATGTCAACGAGCTCGTACCAGAGTTGTATCGGCTCCCTCTTGGCATCCAAGAGACTCCGGTTCAAAACTGGGTGGAGGAAAATTTTTGGGTTATTATAGCAGTACTACAGCAGTGATGTAGTAGTCACTTTAGCAGTTATTGTTCGTTACTGTAGCAGCCGAAACTATTCACCTGATTTGGACCTTCGGGCCACCGGTTTGGGCCTACGGTTCTCCAGGACCTTCGGGTCATCAAAGGCCATCGGGATATGGTGCCTTTGGGTCACGTAGACCATGGAGTAGCCCAGTGCACACATAAAAGGTCCTAGAAAAGGATTAGAGCAATAGGAGTAGCATCCACCAGATGCAGAGCTCACCCGATTCGAAGAATGAGAGGGTATGGCAGCCACTATCGGGACAAGGTACTGTCCAACTTTGTACGGTTCAATGCTAGTCGATCAAAAATTCAAGGTGGGGAGATAATGCGATCAATGATGCAAGATGCTGGGGAGGGGCAGTTCTAGTGGGTTGGGCCTACAGGTCATGTAATGGGCATGTTATGCCTCTGGGACATCAGGTCATGTATTTCGGGTCATGTCGGGCCATGTTCCTTCGGCCTATGGGTCATGTACGGGTTCCCCATCAACCCTTAATTGGGGGATGATCTATAATAAAATAAAAAAAGAAGCCATTTGGGCCATTCAGGCCAAGAAATGTTAAAATATCATATATGATATTATATTAATGTATATCATTCTTGTATAATTTGATAAAAATTATTTCACCATTATACAGGAGGTTAATCTACCTTCGTCCAAGAAAAAGTACAAGGTAATGCTTAATCTCACAATCTCTTTATTATCCGAGGTTGTTTTTACATAAGTATCTAATGGGACATATTTATCATCCACATCCATGTTTCTTAAATATGTATTTCAAAACATTCTTACTTTTTTGTAGACATTGGGTTAATGTAATTATTACACTTGTTTGACTTTTTATAAGATGTTTATAAAGGAATTGTTATGTTGTTTTCCAAATAAGATCCTTTTTAACCTTTTCGACGGAATTAAGGTAAGAATGTCCTTTTTAATTTATACGGAAGGTGCAGATATTTTCCACCATTATAAAATCATTGAAGCTTCCCTTACAAGCTTATAAGAAAATTTTCAAAGTAAATGTATTCTTTTATAATGAAGTAACTTTTAAATGAATTAAAAAATAGATATTTCTCTCAAATATTTTTCATTTCATCTATGTCAACATCATTTTATAGATTTTATGATTATTTGATGTTGATTTATTATGATACAAAACTTTTATATTGTATTGAAGGTTTTGTGATATGTTTGACTGTGGATGTATTATTTTTATACCGTTCATGTTTTATGGAAAAAGTATTGACATTTCGTATGCTATTTTTTATATGAATGTTTATGTTATGTTTAAACCTGTTAATATGAGGAATGCATTTCACTTAGTAAGTAATGAGTGGATCCCGTTTTAGCTACTTAATTAATCGGTAGGTCTAATGAGACAAACTAGTGTCCTGGCACAAGGATTTGACAAAATTATAATTGTAGTTTTGGAACAAGGCCTTGACTATGTGGGTATGATAGTCTAGCATTATGAATTCCATAATTATGAATTTAGTTATTGATATTGCATTTGATTATTCAACTAGGAGAATATCTATGCGATTATGTTAATGTAATTATTTCATTTTATTTTTTCCATATTATACGGAAGTTTATTTTTAAAAGGATTTTGTTTTAGTTATACATTGCCTTAAATGTTTATGCTTATTTATGAAAGTTTCCGCTATATTGTTATCCTTACTAAGAATCTGAGCTCACCCCTTTCTATGTTTTATTTTTTCCCAGGCTATGAAGAAGTATTTTATGACTGACCTGTAGGGATAGTCTGAGGGGATATGAGTGTGGACTATGGATACTATGTTGTTGTCGTTTTTCCCTTTATGATGTAATGTAATAGTTATGAATGTATCTAGTGTTTCCAAGGCTACTAGACTAATCGGTCCTTCGAGACTTCATCATTTGTGATCATTACAATGTTATGTAATAATCCACTGACTCTGGGTAACAGGGTTCGGGGCATTACAATTAGTATCATAGAAAGTATAATACAGTCTTTGGAAGCAAGATTTAGATAAACACTGATTAGAGCACATAGACCTAAGATGGAATTTGAGGATTAGTATAGAAGAACATCCTAGAATTTTGGTATTATAAAGATTTTGTGAGTATTTCAAACAATAGATCTTTTTTTTGTATACGAGTAGGTATAGGAGGCTATGGAACAGATGTATCTAGGTGTAGAACACAAAAACTCATCTTTAAGGTAGACATGAATGGGAAATGGTGCACGACAATGGGTCTTGCTACACTCTTGGTTACGACACTATCGGACGATATTATAATGATAATTATCATTTTATTTACAAACCATTATGAAGGGTTTATGAGTATATACTTCCTCAATGAAAACATTTTTATGATTATGGATTATATCCATAAACTGTTCAATTTTTTATATGTGTTTTACAAGTTTGGATTTATGTATTGTGATTCATAAACTAATCTAGTGTATTCTATTGTATAGAAATGTCACCTAGTGGAAGGAATGAAAACATTATCAATGCACACACTCTATGTTGGGATTAACCTCATGCTCAAGATAATTATAGTGGATCAGGTGATACAAATGGTGCTGATCAGCTTATCACCGTACATGGACAACTCACTCCGGTTATGAATAATAACCTAACCCATTTGGAGCACCCTAATCCATAGTGTGGATTATCAATGTTAGATTGCTTCAAAAGGATACAACCACCAACATTCAGTAAGGGTAAAAATCCACTAGTATATGATCAACATATAAATTCTTTAGAGAAAATATTCCATGCCTTGGGGAGTAGTGAAAGGGAAAACGTTATCGTGACAGTTTACCACCTCACTTAAGATGCTGATCAATGGTGGGAATTGATTAAAAACAAAATGGAAGATGATGAAGTATCAGATATGGAATGGAGGGAGTGTAAAGTTCTTTTCTTAGAAAAATACATTCCTCATGACCATCGAGTATATATGGAAAGTCAATTTCTGAATCTAAGGCAAAAGGAGGATGAGAATGTCTCAAAGTATGAGGCTATCCTTAGAAGCTTAGCAAGGGATGCTGCATATTATATACATAACCTGACAATTATTATTGATCATTTCATTGATGGGTTAAAACCATTTCTCTATCAAGAATTATTCTCATAATCCTTCTATTCGTACGAAGATATTGTCATATGTGCTATAAAGATAGAAAAAAATTCTCTAAATCTTACTACTTTAAAGAAAAGAAAGAGAATAAGAGATCTGCTGATCACTCCTGAAATGGAAATAAGGTTAAGAGAGGAAAAGTTGAATATCCATCCTATAGTAAATATGGGTATAAACACCCCAGTACTTGTCTAAAGGGAATGGGAGTCTATTTCAAGTGTGGTGAAAAAGGCCACCAAGCTCGTGATTGAAAGGGGAAGAAAGAAGCTAAAGATGTTCAATGCTACAATTGTATGGAGATGGGAAATTATGCAGATGAATGTCCAACGTGTTAGGGGAACTAACCTTAGAAAAGGCCATGGGATCAAGGAAAATCATATGTTATCACTACTGCTGAGGCTGATGCTCCAAAAGACGTGGTGCCGGGTAATTTAATTATTTCCTAAAGTTTAGCCAGTGGTTTGTTTGATTATGGATCATCACATTATTTCAAATCTTCCTAGTTTTATAATAAGATTAGATATTTACAATTTTATTTTACAAGGGAGTTTTAAATCCAAACTTTTAAGGGAAGTATCATTGCTATAATGTTCTGTGAATCAATTCCTATTAGGGAATATAAATGTTCATTATCTGCTGATCTCATCATCAAACCCATGATTGAATTTGATATAATTCCTGATATGGATTGTATTTTAGACCATGATGCAAAAATTATTGTAGGAAAGAGGTTAATATTTTTGATAAATATGATAAAGAACACCTTATCCTTAGAGCAGAATCATCACCACCTAATTCTTTTCCAGATCCACCCCGAGTAGCTCAACTAAATTAAATTATTGGGGAGGAAGAGAATAAAATAACTATGGGTGAGGAAAGAAATGATCAAATATAATATGTACCTATTTTGAGATAATATGTTGATTTATTTCTAGAATATTTACCTTGACATCCCCAAGAATGATAAATTGAGTTTTTCATTGTTTTAATTCCAGGTTCAAGGAACATATCGAAGACCCCTTATAAAATGGTCACTGTAGAATTAGTTGAACTAAAGAAAAACTAGAGGAATTGTGTAATAATGGATTTATTCACCCTAGTGGATCTCCATGGATAGACCCTATCCTTTTTGTTAAGAATAATGATGGATCTATGAGGTTATTTATCACCTAAAGGGAGATCAATGATATAATAATAAAGAACAAGTATCCCATACCTCGCATTGATGATTTATTTGACCAACTGCATGGAGCTCAATATTTTTCAATGATTTAACTTCAATCTGGATACCATCAGTTGTGTGTGAAGAAGGAAGACATTCCGAAGACAATATTTCGATCCTGGTACGGGCATTATGAGTTTATAGTAATTCCTTTTGGATAGACTAATTCACCCTTTGTCTTCAAGGATCCAATGAATATAGTTTTCAAGGAATGTCATGAGGAATTTGCAGTGGTATTTATTGATGATATCTTGGTATAATCAAAAATCTATGAAGAACATGAAAATCACATTCACATTATCCTAATGAAACATAGAAGACATGAATTATTTGGGATGTTTATAAAGTGTGAATTCTGGCTTCAGGAGATATCTTTTTTTTGTCAATATTGTCTCTAAAGATGGAATCTATGTTGATCCTTCTAAGTCAAGAGCAATCCAAGAATGTCTAGCACCGACGAGTATAACTAAGGTATGTGGTTATATTGGTTTAGAAGGTTATTATAGATGTTTCATCTATAATTTTGCATGATTAGATAACCCATTAATGAAGCTCACACGTATAGGGGTAAAATTTGTTTAGAAAAATGATTGTAAATAATGTTTTGAAGAACAGAAGAGAAGATTAGTCAATGCCCTTATCGTGAATCTTCCATCGGGGAATGATGGTTTTGTTATTTATTGAGGCGATTCAAAGAAATGACATGGTTGTGTCCTTATGCAGAATGATAGGGTTATTGAATATGCTTCACGAAAGCTTAAAATTCATGATCAAAACTATCCTACTCAAGATCTTGAGTTATCCAGTGTAATCGTTGCTTTGAAGATATGGATATATTATATCTATGGTGATAAAAGTGAGATTTATACCGATCACAAGAATTTGAAGTATATTTTCTCACAGAATGAACTCAACATGAGGAAAAGGCGATGGCTTGAACTACTCAAGGATTATGATTGCATGATACAATACCACATGGGGATGGCAAATAAGGTGGCTGATGCTTTGAGAAGAAATGATCATGGGGTTTTGAACAATATGAGAGTTGAAAGGGATCATATTTTCATGGATCTAATGATGTTGGATATGGGAATTACCATGGAAGGTGAAACATCAATACTTTTTCAAATTGTTGCCAAACCATGTTTACTAGAAAGGATACATAGATCTCAGACTGGTGATGAATTGTTTCAAAACAAGATTAAAGATGTGAATGATTGGAAATTGAGAGACCTTGTTTATGAAGATGGAATTTTGAAATTTGTTATTATAATTTGTGTTCCAGATATACCTAATCTAAAAAGGTAATTGTTGGATGATGATCATAGTTTCAATTTCTCTATACAACATGGGAGCACCAAGATGTATAGAGATTTGAAGGAACATTTTTGATGGGACAACATGAAGAGGGACATTGATGATTTTGTGTCATGATGTATGGTTTGTCTACAAGTGAAAGCTGGAAGTCAAAATCATGGAGGAGTCATGAAACCACATCCCATACATGGGTTGAAATGGGATAATATCACGATAGACTTTTTCATGGGACTACCAAAGATTTCTAGAAGGAACAATGCAATATGGGTCGTTGTTGATCGTCTTACCAAGTCAGCACATGTTCTTGATATAAGGGAAGATTTACCACTTGGACATCTAGAAAGAAAATATATTAATGAAGTGGTGAGGCTTCATTGAGTAACCCTATCAATTACTTCTGATCGTGATCCACGTTTTACTTCAAGATTCTTGAAGAGTCTTCAAATAGAAATGGATACTAAATTTCGTTTGAGATTTGCATACCACCCCCAACCTGATGGAAAATCAGAATGGACTTTTCAAACCCTAGAAGCCATGTGGAGATCATGATCACTTTATTTTCAAGGTATGTGGGATAAATATTTACCTTTCTTAGAGTTTTCCTATAACAATAGCTTCTATTCAGGTATTTAGAGTCCAGCATATGAAGCATTATAAGGAAAGTGATTTCGCACACAACATGTTAGGATTATGTTGGTGAAAGAAAACTTGTAGGCCCAGAACTGGTGGAGGAAACTATGGAAAAGGTGATGGTAATCAAAAACCACATCCAAGCAGCTCAAAGTAGGCAGAAGATCTATGCCGATCATGGAAGAAAGGATTTGGAATTTCTGGTAGGAGATCATGTTTTCTTAAAGGTATCTCCATGGAAGGGTGTTATACGTTTCAGTAAGAAGGGAAAATTGAGTCCCACGTACATAATACATTTAGAAATTCTAGAACGAATTACAGTTGTAGCTTACTATTTGGCAATGACTCTAAATCTCTCCAAAGTACATGATGTGTTCCACATATCACTGTTGAGAAAATACATGCCTGACCCACCGCATGTACTCACCTATGAAGAATTAGAACTGGTAGCCAATCTAGGTTATTACGAAGAGCCTATCATTATTATTGATACAAGAGAACAAGTGGTGAGAATCCAGACGACTCGTTTGGTAAATCTTCTCTGGGGAAAACATAAGATAGTAGAGGCAACGTGGGAACCCGAGGAACTTATGAGGAAGAACCACCCATGTTTTTTTATATAGTAATATTTTATATATTTTGAGGACAACATTATTTGAAGTAGGGGATAGTTTTACACCCCATGCTTCCATGGTATGCTTCTCTTTTAATAATACGGTAGTGTGTGTTGTACACAACTTCGAGTTCTAACACACCACAACCAATCTGACTAGGTGTTATGAATAGTATAACTGAATTTTTGAAATTTTATAAATTTTATTATTCATAATGGACTCCATTTTTGTATTTGAAATATCAAATTTATCCTAGGGTGAATTTTTGGTATTTTTCTAAAACATTGAATTTTAGATGAATAGTGAAAAACGCGGAGTTATAATTAAAACCGAATTTTTATTTAAATAATTTTTTATTTTATTTAAATTCATTTTAGGTAAAAATAGATACATAATACCAATATATGTACAATATAATTTTGTGGAGTCAGTTTATAATAATTATATATATATATATATATATTATTGAACTTTTTACCGTCTTTTACCCACTACAAAAGAGAATTTACAAATTCACAAAAAACATAATTTTACCACTTCTTTGAGTAGAATTTTAAAAATCTGAGAGAAATAGTTAATTTTAAGGAGTACAATTTTGTTCAATAAGATAAAAATAATTTTTGGGGAATAGTAACTTTATACATTTATTTACCACGATTAAAAGTAAATAGCGTAATTAAGGGAAAAATGATATAATTATTACCCTATCACATGTACTAATTCTATTGGATGAGTATAATTCGACCAAAAACATCCTTACAAATAAAATATGAACCTATTTGGTCCACTTGGATTAGATTAGGACATTTATTATTATTTCATTCAAAGAAGAGTTAAAAGAGTAAAAATCAAGGTTTAATAACTAAAACATTTTTAATATAGAGTTATACATAAGATAAATTCCATTATAAATATTCATTAGAAAGATAAAAATATTTCTACATAATGGTATTTTATTTATATTTTTATGATATTAAATAATTTAATTTATATATGAAACAATGGTGATGTACTAATTACCTCATTTATGAAATATAAAATTAATTGATATTATAAACTTCCAAATAAATGTAATTTGATACTTTTAATGAATTAAACTAATTTTATAGGTTAATATTACATATTTGGGTTTGGTAGATGAATTGTTTTTGAATTAATAATGTTTTTATTAATTTAGAAAAAACAAAATACCATATAGTGTCAAAATTGACATAAAATAATTTTTAAAACAAATATTATATTATTAATTGATATTCTATTCATAAAAATATAAGGTTCAGAAAAAGGAATTATATAATGATAAGTGTGTCCTTAATGAATGACTTGGGTTCTCCTGAAGTATATAGTACATTTATTAACCATATAACATACAAATACAAAGAGACATGGTAAATGTCAAACTATTTAACTATGAGTAAAATCTAAAATTCAATGTTAATATAGTGACCCAAACCTATCTAAAACATATTGGTTGGGTGGTTATCAACCCATCCCCCATATATCCTTTAAATAATATATTTTTGAGTGATTAGAAACTGAAAATGATTTTATTAGAAAATAAATTTCTAGCTTTTCCTAAGGTGCCCCTCACCCCTCTTATAAAAGGGCACTTCGCCTTCTCTATAATTCACACCTTCAAAGCCATTTGGCTCGGCCAAACTCTACCCAAATATCTTCTCAACATCCATCAATTCTCATAGAGGCCTTCCTTTAGTTAGAAATACAACATAAGGAGGCATTTTTATCAAATCAAAAGGAACAACCCGAAGAAGAGGTAATAATTTCACCACCCTCTTTCGAGTTCTTTTCTTCTTCCACTTCTACTTTATTTGTTATTTCCATTATAAAATAATAAATATAGTATCTTCTATATAGTGCGATGTTATTATAAATATGGGACATCCATATTCATTATTCTATCCATCCTTTTAATGAAATGTCAGTATACATGCGTACGTATAGATTACCATCTCCACGTCGTGGTGTAATAGTTATTCAATACATTATTATTTGGATGGGTATAATAATGATGTGTAATTCATTTAAATAATAAATATAACAAGATAATTATTCTATATATATTATATACCATCCAATTATATATTATTTTATTATCAAATTAATGATATTGTTTCTCGTACGTACGTACGGATTACCGTCTCCACAAACCCGATGAGATTCATTGTCCATAATATCCATTAAAGACTAATTTTCATTAGATGATTAAAAATAATGTTTAAGGACTTGATAAAATTCTGGATATTTATAATATACATCCCATCTATAACAAATATGACACACATTACAATTAATATAAAGGAATATGAATCCATTAACACCCGAAACAATAATAATACTTAGATATTATTAAACAAGAAATATTGAAAGAACATAATTTATCATATTAATTTATATGATTCCTGTATAATTTGATAACAATTATTTCACCATTATACAAGAGGTTAACCCACCCTCTAAGAAGGAAAATTACAAGTTAAGGTTTAATTTCACAATCTCTTTATTATCTGAGGATGTTTTTACGAAAGTATCTACTAGGACATCTTTGTCATCCACATCCATCTTTCTTAAAAATGTATTTCAAAAAATATTTAGTATTTTATAGACTATGGTTTAAATTCATTTATACCATTGTTTGACTTTTTATAATATGTTTATAAATTAAACTTTCTGTCATTTTCCAAACCAGTTGCTTTTTAACATTTCTGACCGAATTATTGTAAGAATGTCCTTTTTAACTTATACGGCTGGTGTCGATATTTTATGCCATTATAAAATCTTCCAAGATTCCCTTACAATCTTATAAGAATATTTTCAAAGGCAGTGTTTTCTTTTATAATAAGTGACTTTTACATTATTTCCAAAAAAGTCATATTTCACTCAAATAGTTTGGATTTCATCAATGTCAACATCCATTGATTGATTTTAAGATTATTTAAAGATGATTTATTATGATACAAAACATTCATATTGTATTGAATGTTTTGAGATATGTTTGACTGTGGATGTGTTATTTTTATACCATTAATGGTTTATGGAGAAATTATTGATATTTCGTATACTAGTTTTAATATGAATGTTTATGTTATGTTTAAACTTGTTCATATGAGGAATGCATTGGACTTAGTAAGTGAAGGGTGGAGGCCTCTATAGCTTTCAATGAATCTGTAGTTCTCATGAGACAAACTAGTGTCTTGGCACAAGGCCTTGATCCAATCTTATTTGTTTCCATGGAACATGGCCTTGATTATGTGGTTATGATAGTCTCGCATTATTCATTCCATCTTTATGAAAGTGGTTATTGATATTGCATGTGATTATTCGACTAGTAAAATATCCATGTGAAAAAGTTAATGGAATTATTTAATTTTATTTTTGCCATATTATGATGATGTTCAATTTTAAATGTCTTCTGATTTAGTTATACATTTCCTTAAATGTTTATGATTATTTATGAATGTTTCTTCTATATTGTTATCCTTACTGAGCATCTAAGATCACCCCTTTCTATGTTTTATGTTTCCCAGCATGTGAGGAAGTATTTTATGAGTGACCTACAGGGATAGTCTTAGTGTATATGAGTGTGGACTATGGAGACTATGTTGTTGTAGTTTTTTACATTATGATGTAATGTAAGTATTATGAATGTATCTAGTGTTTCCATGGCTACTAAAATAATCGTTCATTCAATACTGGATCTTTATTTATCATTCCAATGTTGTGTAACAATGCACTGACTCTCGGTAACTTGGTTCAGGGCTTTACACAACATGAGAAAAACTACTCTACCCATGACCTAGAGTTAGCAGCAGTGGTCATTGGGATGAATATGTTGGGAAACTACCGGATGGGAAAACATTTACAGTCCACTCTGATCACAAGAGTCTCAGGTATATCTTCTCATAGACGGACCTGAACCTGAGGTTGCGATGATGGCTAGAGTTCCTCCAGGACAATGAGTTTGAGATTGTATATACTCCTGGGAAGGGGAATGTAGTAAAAGATGCACTCAGCCGATGATCTGGTCTATTATTGAAGAGTGAGGCGACAGAGCAGCTAGCCGTGTTACAGATATCCTTCATGGATTGAGATGGAGCTACTTACCTCAAGTCTATGACTATCACTCCCGCACTTCTTCAATGTGTTCAAATGGCATAGCTTGGGAATGATGACTTCAAGGCCTAACTTGCTCAGATATTCTCAGGACATGCACCTAATAGATTTTATGAAGGGTGGAGCACGCCGTTCACTTCATAGGACGCACTATGGTACAAGTGATTCTTTGAGAGGCGGTGTTGGGGGAGCTCCACACATCCCATTTGGTGGAACATGCAGGAGTAGTGAAGATATTCTAGGACTTCCACCATTAGTACTAGTGTCCATGGATGAAGAAAGCAGTGGTAGAGTTTGTATCTTGACGCCTCATGTTTCAGCAAGCGAATGCCGAGCATCAGGTACCAGCAGTCTTAGCTCAGCCACTTGAGGCAACATAGTGGATGTGGGATGGTAAATCCTTGTACATCAGGACGGGGCTACCATGTATGTCCAAGGACCACGATTCCATGTCAGTGATCATTAAATAACTCACCAAGTCAGCCCACATTCTACCCATCCAAGAGCAAGGATCAGTAGAGGGATTGGGATACCTCTATATGCATGAGATATTGTGTCTTCATTCAGTTCTGTTGACGATCGTCTCAGATTGAGATGCATGTTATACATACTGCATGTGGGAGGTATTTTAGGAAGCATTTCTAACAAAAAAACACTTTAGCACCTCCTTCCATCCATAGAATGATGTTCAGACAGAGTGGACCATAAATACACTCAATGAAATGCCTCATGCTTGTGTCCGTGATTTTGGATGCCGTTTTGAGAACCACCTACCCATGGTGGATTTTACATACAACAACAGTTCTCACAACACCATGGGCATGGAACCATTTAAGGGATTGCATGGACAACCATTCAGATAACCTCTTTGGTGGACAGACCTAGTAGAGTTATCACTTATGGGTCCAGATTTGGTATAGGCTACCACAGAGAAGGTGAAGATCATCCATGAGAAGATCAATAATACACAGAGCGGGCAGAAGACTTATGTTGATAGGTAACTAAAACCCTTGTAGTTTGAGGAGGGCAACCATGTCATTCTATAGGGCTCACCCTGACGACGATTTCTAAGGATTGTATAGGGTTTCAAGCTATCTACGAGGTTCATCGGATCTTCCCATATCCTCTGCAGAATAGAAAAGGTGGCGTATCATCTAGCTCTTTCCCCACAGATGCACCGGGTGCATAATGATTTCCACTTTTCATATATAAGGATATATGTGCATGATCCATCACACATTATCGACTGGGGTGAGTTAGAAATTGATGATGGGGAGATTTTTGCAGAAATACCAGCAGAGATAGAGGATTGATGGGAGTGGGTCCTTTGTGGGCGGTCAATTACTCTATTGTAAGTTTTTTGTTAGTAAGAGAATCTCTAGGAGAGCACATTGGAGCGGGAGGCCTAGATGTGTGGTCAGTACCCCCATGTTTTCCCCTAGATTTTATGTAGCTTTCATCGATGAAAATCCCTATAGTGGGGAGAATGTAAAGACCCCAAAATTTCATTTGTTTTTTTATTTGTGATTATTACAAGTTTGTAAAAATTGACAGTGTGTGATTCAGAGGCTTGGTGTGTCTTGAATGAATTTTTTGAACTTCTTAAAAGGGATGTTCAATAAATTCCCGTGCGTAATTTTCTATCTTCTGAAATGGTGCTCGTATTAAAAACATGAGGGAACAATTTAATCAGTAGTGTAGGGATATTCTTAAGGGATGCTTCACTTCAACCACAGTACAGAAATAGAGAAACTTAAATTTTGGGATTTTTAAAGAATATTAAATTAACATGTAATTGTTATATTATTTCCTTCTTTCCTACCACCTGATGGGAAGTGGTGGCGGGGACCATGGTGGTGTTAAGACCATTATTTATGGGATGTTAATTTCACAGTTACACTTTAGTTGCATAACCACCCTTGCATAATTAAAGTGGAACATTAATTACATAAATTAATGAAACACATTAATTGTGTCAATTAATGAGGAACATTAATTACGTCAATTAATTATCCCCATTAATTCCTCATGGCATTGCTCACCTTTACCCCTCCTATTTGAATGGAGCTCGAGGTGGGGTTTTGGAAAAGCTTCTTCAAGCAAGGAAAATCTGGAAAAGTTCTTTGGCAACATCCACTAATGGGGGGGGGAAACTTGGGTGGAAACCATCAGATATTAACTAATGTTGATGACTCCATCAAACGTGGAAACTTCTCCCACCACAACCGCAACATCTCCAATGGATCTCGAGGTAGATGATGTTTATTAATTTAAGAAATTAACTCGATTACATTCCTCATTCTTGAATTCATGGGAGGTTGTTGTGGAATATTTTAAAAAGGTTTATTTATTAAATACGAATTAAAGAATCTCCCTCCTTTGAAAATGATATCACAGAGGGTGCGGGTCAAAAGAAAAAGGCTCGATCCCTCCACTGCTTCATTCATGTTGTGTTCATTCAGGGAAAATTACTCATCTCGTTATAATTAGGATTCATAGAGGTTCGCAATGACATAAAAATCCCGAGAGGACCATAGGAACATCCTAAAAGAAGATAGGACCAAACAAAACTCACCTGGTGGCCCACCAAAGAAGTACTGGAGATGGGCACGACATGGCTGTTGAATGGTGCTAGTGGAGGAGAGTGACAACCAGAGACTATCGGCGGTTGTGGAAGAGTGATGCTGCTCGGTGCCCTGGTGGTTGGACGGGTGGCTGGCAGCGGCCGGTCGCTGAGGCGTAGGTGGCACTCATTTGTGAGATGCGTTAAAGAGCTATGGAATTGAAGTTGCGATGGTGGCGAAGGATGGGACCCGCAGAAGTGGGTCCCACATGTGATGAGGTGGCACCACTTGGTACAACCAATCATGGATCTGTATGGCTCCTTTGATCCATTTGGCAGGTAGACCGTGTGACCCATGTGGGTCCCACCGACCAGCGAGCCATGACCCATCCCAATCGGGCCGGCCTGGGCTAGTTTATGATAGGTCGGGTCAGACCCGAATTGGGTTGGGTTGACCCGAACCATGTCGGTTCGGCCGAGGCCGAGTTGGGCCGTGTTGGTCCGACCGACTCAGACCGGACCGAGACCCATCTCGGGCCTAGAAGCACATAAGTGACTTTATCTAGTGAACCAGACGTTCATTTGAAGAAACATCTATGGTGATGGGATCCTTGGAGTGAGATGGTCCATTTGAAATACTCCAGGAGAGTTTTGGAAAATGTTTTAGTACAGTCGGGTTGTGCTGACTCTGAATCCAACCAGGCCCTTGAAACTAAAATAACAATAACTTACAGACCGGGTGTCCGGTTGACATGCAGTCTTTTGTGTTAGAACCCTTATGACATGTCGGGTCATTGAGTTTCTTCTTAGGGGGTCTTCATGCTGGTTGAAATACAAACAATGTTTTGATGAGGGATTCTCCGAGAATCATGTGTTATATGAGTGGGAATCTAGTGGTTGGAAGTGAGGCAGAGATTGGAAACAGATCATACAAAGATTAATATAAAGTGAAACTCTGTGGATCAGCACGCATCCTATATGGGATAGATAATATGTGTCTCACTACTCAGCAATCCTTTGTGGGTCAGTGCATACCAATCATGTATGGGTCAAATCCTGTGTGGGTAATCGCTCTGTGATCATATGTGGGACAATGCATACTGAACATGTGTGGGTCATATCCTGTGTGGGTCTTATGGGAGTTAGTATTTATCGAATACATGTGTGTTAGATAATGTGTGGGTCTTGTGGGGGATATCACTTATCGATCCTATGCGGGTCATACTCTGTATAGTCAACAATAGTGTATCTCAACAGAATAATATGATCTAGCTTCTAGTCTAATCTTTTGTATTTCTGTGGTATAATTATACCTAGTTTGTGTTGTGTCTTTTGCTTTTTTCTTGTGATTGAGATCATGATTTTTTTATTTTCTATATGGAATTGTAAGAGACATATAGGGGGTTAGGGGTCCCTACTGAGTATTGTTATACTCACTCCTACATGAGCTTGGTACGCACCTTGTTATGTCTTGTGCAGACGACGAGCAGCTCGACGGAGACTTGAGGATCCTTGACCAGGAGGTACATCGAACAGATTGGATGATGTGGAGAGATATGGAGAAGAGATATACCTACCCATTAGGTAGGATCATCAATGGATGATTCTAGGAGCATTGTTTTGTTTTTTCAGTTGTAGTTGTACCTTTCGTTTGGTCTTGTATTCCGAACCCTATACTATCAATACTAATCCTCACTTTTAATTATGGTATCTAGTGTTTTTACACCTTACACTTTTATTGTGTTTCCATTGCACGTGTGTCTTTATAGATTTTGAGACAATTCCATTCTATTTTCTGAAATTCCTTTCCAATGTTAATCGCCAACCCCTAGCATTTGGAAGGCGGGTTTGGGGTACACATGACACTGGCCCCGGGGGACGGTTCGTGACATGTTTTTTCAGGTTTTTCGATGGGTCTAATTTCATTGATTTCAATGTTATGAGAATGGATCTGATTGTTTTGATTGCGATTAGAGCATGTGCATTTGGGTGGGTTTTCATGTCATTTATTTTTTCATCATGGAGGTTTGTTTTTATTCTATTATTGAAGTATTCTTGATTGAAATTATATATATTATATTTCATTATAGCATTCCATGGATATGTTACTTTAAAATAACATACCAAGATGTCATTTTATTAGTTATTAATCAATTTCTATTAGACTTATTTTATTTTAGCGGTTCATTTACTCAGATTTTTGGGCGTAGACTGACCATGTACATCCATAGACCCATGAATCTTAACTGCAACATTTTTTGAACTAGGAGGATCACAATATGTATAATTATATAATGTAGGCCAAGACTTATTAGTGGACTAGGGTTGTGGGGCATTGAAAAATGGAATCATAGGGGGGTTCTTTTTTCTTATAATTTAGGGTTGGTATATGTAATAATATGTATATTTTGGAGTACGGTATAAGGATTTTGACTCTGATAGGACACCCAATATAAGAAGGACCTACATGATTCAAGGAAAGACATTATTTTTTATGTTGTATTCTTTTATAGTTGAAAATATTTTACCACAAGTGATGCACACAGTTATGAGGTTTTAATTTGATGTGATTTTATCAATTGGACGTGTAACACCCAATATTTTTTATGAAATATTTTCTTCATATTAATTTAATTTCATTGTTAGTTTTTGTTACACTAAACATCGTATTTTAACACACTGTAATATATTATATAATTATAACCTATTTTTTAAATTGGTGGGAATAAATAAGGCAATGTAAATTATAAAACTATAATGTTTACAATTGAATGAAATAAATTCATTGGTCATAAATTGATAATAAATTAAAATAAAAATCATTTGAATGTAAAAGAAATATTTTTTTTCAAAAAATTTATTCTTCTTCACAAAATGAGTTTGTATATTAATAAATTAAATAGGTCACTATTGGTGAATGATTTTAATATTATATATTCTATAAAATTATTTATCATTCATCAAATAAATTTTCAAGACATAGGATAATAATTAATTCAGTTTTATGTTTAAAAAATATTTTTTTTTATAAAATGACGTTTCATCACTTTTTTGAGAATTTATTTTAAAACTAATTTTTTCAATTTCTAGAAATTTTATTTGGAAAATTTAACTTATTATTCTGAAATAAAAAAATAAAAACTATTATACATTGACATTTTTATAATTTTATAAACAGAATATTTTTTATAAAAAATGAAAAAAATATTAAATAAATGTCTTTTTTCAAAATTAATTACAAAGTTACGTATTTTTTTTAAAAAATATAAAGTAAATTTAGTTAAATTATATTATTAATAATTAAATTAATTTGATTTTAAAAATTGTTTTGTTTAATTTTTTAATTTTTTTATATTTATGGAAACATGTTTTCTTAGAAAATTTAATTTTCATCAAATCTGAATGTTTAACATTAAATTAAAATTTTAAACTATTTGAATTGAATTTGGTAAAAGGATAAATATATGGAATAATAATATTTATTATTTATTAATTATTCCAACTTATTTTTTCCAATAAAAATAGTAAAAATAGAAAATAATAATAATTTCCATAGTTATGGTCAAAATGGGATTACCATAGGGTTAAACCAAAAGATATGTTTTTTTATTCCAATTAATATTTACTAAATCCTATTTTATTGAAAACTTTACACCATATATTATATAAAAATTCAATATATATCCATTTGGATGACTTTTTATTAAGAATGAATTTATCACTTTTCAATCTTATAGGAAATTTCCGTGTAGGTTCCCTCTCCCAATAATAAATGGACAACTCATATCCTCTCCTATCCACATTTGAGGAGCCTTTATTTCATTGTACAATTTCCCTAATAATGAAAATCCCTCTTCATGACATATATTCCTTGGTTAGTATATAAAACCATCTTATAATTTCATTAAGTATAATCCTAAAGAGGTTCCCCGAAATAGAGGTATAGCTCTTAACCATGATTTTCCATTTTATTTCTTCTTATGCATCATTATTATGTCATTAAACCATGATTAAAAAATAAAAATAGTATCTTAAATATAATAAGATTTAATTATGTTAATTTCATGACTTATATATATCTTCTTTTATATCAAATAGAAAATAAAATTATTGATCATGTGTTTGGAGGACTACTACCACGCGAATCAATATTGTTCATTTTCCATTAACACCCATCAAATATTGATATAATTATGAATTTAATATAAATATATTATATATATGAAATAATTATAATTATTTAATTATAGTACCACATCTACCTTCTTAACTTCAAATACCATGAAAAAAGATAGTGTTTCTCGTGTGTGCCTGTAGACTACTGCCTCCACCAAGAGATGTGATATGATCATAATATTTGTTATGAAATGGATTGTAATAAGGATATATTTAATGAATATAAATTATATATTTGGTATAACAATATCTATAGAATATTTAATTTTTCTTTATCATTCTTTCCATGCATCCAGAAAAAATAAATAGAAATTATGTGTACGTGTGGTCTGCCATCTCCATGAATAGTGTAATTAATATTTTTATATCAAAATTTAATAGAGGAATATAAATAAGATTATGTTTAATATATATTGTATTAATATCATTATTAAAATTCGGGATATGATGGATCCATAATTATGTATAACGACAATAATTACATAACCAAAACATATATATAAAATGAAATAGTTATCACCTAAAACAACAATTTTAATAATGAATTGTTGTTAAACTTGTCTTCTATGGTTTTAAGTAAATCAGACATGGTATTTTATATATGATTATTATTATATATATTTTTCAAAAACAAAGAAAAATCATTTTCAATTTGAGGTAAGGGATTTCAAAGTTACTTTTATTTTAGTGGGACACATGTCATACCCACCACTTGATTATTTTATGTTGTGTACATACTACAAATGAATTTAATTTTTTTTATTATGAAACATATTTTTATTTAAAAATACAGTAACATTACTTTTTAATGTTTCCTAGGATTCAAATGTTACAATAACAGTGTGGGTTTTGTATTAAAATGCCATTATTTATTGAAGATTTTTATGATTAGTTATTTGTTGATAAAATTTTATAATATATCTCTCCATAACATCATGAACTAAATAACCCTTTAGTTATTCTTTACATTACATTTTTCCATTAATTTTCCACCATTTAATAATTCAATATTCCAAAATAATATTTTTAGGGAAAGATTTCATTATTTCTCTCTTCGATCGAAAATGATTTCGCTTCCATTTCCATGTTTTATAATAGAATAAAAGAATTTTTTAAATATTCCTCAATGATTTTTTAAAGTGATTTTTAAACACATTTGAAATCTTCAAAAAATTATAAGGAAACATCTAAATTTTTTCCAAATAATTTTCTTCCTACTATTTTACAAAAATGAGAAAGGAATCATTTTTTTAACAAATAAAATATGAATGTACTTTCCTTCCATCATGATCATTTGATGATGTGAATAATCAGTTAATAGTTTCAAAAGTTTTTTCATATATAATTATTTCCATAATATTTCTAAAATATATATATTTGAAGTACTTTATTTCAAAATAGAAGGGTAATTTTTTTCAAGAATTTTATTAATGATATTTTTTAAAATTTATATTATTTTACCACAAAAATAATTGGGGTTTATTATTTTTTAAAAGGCATATGATTCAATGGAACATTCCATAATCTTTTACAAGATGGTTTTCGTTTGATTATAGTTATAATTTTATAAATCCCATTTATTTTCCTTAAGTAATTCTCTTATATATAGATGAAATGTTAATGAATATAATTTTATTTTAAAGGGTTAAAATATGATGACATGATGAATGTTTAATTCTATTATATCACACATGTATATGGTTTTCATTGTTTTATAGATTAGTCTAATGTTATATATCCCTCCAATACATTAGGTCAATTTTTATATCTCATTATATAATTATGGTAAATATAGTGATGTGCTTGATCCATTAGAGAAAAATTTTGATGTACATGATTAATTATAGGAATCAAGTGGATTTTCTTGATTAGGTATGGGAAAAAAATCAATGATCTTGATCTACTATATGAAACAGGTATTGATGCTAAATCAATTATTATCTAATGGTCTCAATAGTTATCTTTGGCATGTAAAATTATTTCTATGCATATGATGTCACGACACATATATAAAATGATTTTTTGGTCAATGATTGATTTATGATGATATACCACTCTTATGATTCAATTTTTTGATTTTTTAATGTTTTACTACTAGAATCATGTTTACATAAAATTCTAGATTGGGTATAACATTTTTATGTTATATTCATGATCTCATAAGATTGCTCAAATCTAACAGATTTGAATGATCCAAGATTATTATCTCCCATATTTTTTCTTATTGATCATCCTCACCCATTTTTTGTTTCCGTTACCTAAATTATGATGAATTGTTTTATGTAGGGTACTTCTAGGAAGTGTACTAAATGGAATAATTATTGTGGTCAATCTTGTAGGTATCTCAGGAAATGAAATAATTTTCTATATTGAATCCAAAGACACCAAACCGTTGGGGTAGTCATGAGAGTATTTGCGAAATGTATTAAATATTTCTCTTAATAGATGAAATTTCAATATATGAAAATCCAATTTCATTATAGTTGGTATATGAGGTAGGGTTTAGATAACATTTGGAAACTGGAATGATTAAACATTACTGAGAACCATATGCATCTATTAAACTATTACAAAATTTCTAGGAATTTATGTTAAGAATGGTGTGAGTGGTTTCCATGAAATTATATCCTTGTTCAAATACAACAGATGGATATAGACCTAAAAAATTCTTACCTAGGGGAAATATTTCTAAAAAAGTAGATTTTTTATTTGACTCGATCATCACCAAGTGTATGACAATGATCATAATTTCACACCATGTTTGACACACACATGGGGGATATTTGGGAAATTCACTATCACGTTACATACAAATATGATGGATCTGAATTGATGATGTCCAAGAAAGACCTTAGTAGAACCTAATGTTTCATAGATTAAAAACAAGGTGTTAGGATTTAGACATCCTAATCATATTTTTTCTTGAAAGATCACTCTAATCAAAGAACCTTCAAGGACATTCTAACCATTTTGGTTTTACAAATGATTTTACAATAGAATGATAAGATTATATGGTTATATGTACACACAAATATTTAAGTATAATATTTTAGATTATTTATATAAATTACAATATATCCTAAAAAGTCTCCTGGACTGTTAATTCATATTCCCAAAAATTATATTTTGAATTAGGTTTGAAAACCACCAATGGAATGATGACTGTATATCTTGTATATAATTATTATATAGTTTATTTTTAGGAAAATGTTATTCCGTAAACTCTCATTATTCTCTCCTAGTTGAATATAATGTTATCTTAGGCATGGATTTTAGTTCTCTTTGTAAATACCACATCAATTTATAAGGTTGGGAAGTCACATTTGATATTCCAAACAAAACTATGATCTCTATCTCTATAATGATAAAATTAATCTTCTTATAGAAATCAAATATATTATATTATTATTTTTTAAGGGGGTATTTATCATATATTGATGGGAAGAAACTCAACATTGTAGATATAAAAATTGTACTATTGTTTATTGATGTATTTCTGAAATAGGTTCCTTGTATTCTATCAAATTGTGAGTTTTAGTTCTCAACAGGCCTCAACCCTAGTTCCATGCCTATTACAATGAATACCTAGAGATTGATCTCAATATTTTTATATGAATTTTATAAGAAAATCTAGGAAAATATTAAAAAAGTATTTATTCAGTGACGTGTATCACTTTGAGGTTCACCTGTTCATTTTTTATGAAGACTGATAGATCAATGCGACTCTATATATTTTATTGGGAAATGGACATGATCACAATAAAGAGAAAGTTTCATTTACCATGCATTCGTGACTTATTTAATCCGGATTATAGTTCTCTGTACATTTCCAAGATTCATCATTTTTATGTATTTCATCAATTAGGGTGCATGAATTGGGGTACACCCAAGAAAACATTCAGAACATGGTATGGACATTATGAATATATAGTGATGCCATTTCCAAAAAAATTCTACTTCTATATTCATGGATTTAATGAATAGTTTCATTATAGAAAACCTTGATCAGTTTTTCTTAGTCTTTATAGATGATATTCTTATATATTAATAGTTTATGTAAGATCATGATGATCACTTGAGGATTGTAATTTAGACCCAAAAGAATGATACACTATATAAAAATTTTCCTTGTTTAAATTTTTGTAATAAAAGGTTTTACTTTCGGTTTATATAATCACAGTAGCAAGTGTATCATTGAATCCATTAAAGAAAAAATTTATTTACGATTATCCTATATTGATGACTATGACTAGGATATAAAATTTTCTTAGTTTAGATGGATATAATTACCCCTGTGGGTAAAATTTTTCAAATCTATTTTATGTATGATCTAAGTTAACATGGTGGCGATTCAAATTCCTTTTGATGGATGAATATGAGGAAAATATCACTAAACTGAAGAGAAAGTTGTCTATGAAAAGGTGGGATCATTTTCTTATAGTTGATATGGTTTCATAGTCTATAGTTACATTTCAATGTTGGGGGCAGGTTCATGCATAATGTAATGGTTATAGATAATGCATTATAAAAAATTATGTTTCATATGAAAAATTACCCAACTAATTTTTTGGTGTTAGCTAAGGTATTTTTTGCATTAAAGATATATAGGATCTATCTTTATGGAGACTTTGAGAAATATATAATTATAGAACTACATTATATTATAAATTCAAATTGAATTTGTTTTATATGCACCTGAGAATATGTTTAGAGCTGATTAAATATTATAATTTCTCAGCACATTACCACCTTGGGAAAGAAAACTAGGTAGTTAATATATTGAAATGAAAGAATCATGATATATTTTATATTATAAGGATAAAAAATATATAATAATTATATATTTTCAAATAATGGATCTAGAAATTATTTATTAAGGGGAATATCTCTTATTTTTATCAAATTAGAGTTCAATTATCAATCCACATGTGATTTAAAAGGGCACAAAAGGAAAATGTAGAAAAAAATAGGAATATTACTCATTTTAACTAGGTTTATGATGGAATGATAATGCTAAAAAACCATTTATCTTCCTAATATATAAAATATTTTAAGAATAAGAAGATAGAGGAATCTAATTGCTCTTCATTCTCTATTGATCCAAGAAAGAATGATGATTTATAACGATCTGAAAGAATATTATTTGTGAAAAAACATGAAGAGATATATTATTGATTATGTTTATTAGTTCATAGTATGTTTTCACATTAAGTATGAGATTAAAATTTCTTAGAATCTTTTATAAGCATTAACCATACCCAAATTTATAATTCAAAATAACACCACAGATTTTGTCATAAGACTCCCCAAAACATATCAAGGCATAATTTTACTTTAAATTTAGTATATCGAATGAAGAATTCATCACACATAATTAATGACATAAAATATTTCTCTCTGGATCAGTTTTCCAATATATAAGTTAATGAATTTTTTAGGTTTCATTAATTACCACTCACCATTTTATCCGATAACGATTTGAGATTTACCTTAATGTTCTAGTAATGTCTTCAATATTATCTAGATACGAAGTTGTGTTTCAATACCATATATCATCCCCAGACATATTTCTGGTCTAAGAGAACAATCGAAACCCTAGAGTATACACTATGTTGTTTTTCTAATGATTTCAAAAAAAAATGGTGCCAACACATTCCTCTAATCATGTTTTGTTAAAAATATTTTATTTCAGTCGAACTTTCAGATGGGTCCTTATAAATTCCTTTATTGAATGAAGTGTAATAATATAATATTTTGGGATAAAGATATATAATGAATGAAATTGGGACTATATCAATCTATGTGATTAGAAGATAATGTTAAATTCAATCAGTAACACATCAAGAAAACATAGATTCTATAGAATATTTATTCTAACAATCATCATTGTGATCTATAATTCAAATTTGTAGACAAATTATTTCTATTAACTTCCCCATGGAAAAAGTTTATGAGAATCTATAAGAATGAAAATATGACACCTAGGTAATTTTACAAATCAATAATCTTTGTTGAGTATGTATAGTAGCTTATAATTTTCACTTCCACTAAAACACTCTCTAGTCCAAAAATTGTTCCATTTATATCTTCTGAAGAAGTACATACCTAACTATTCATAGGTGATAAAATCTAATTACATACCACTAGGAAGGATCTCTCATCTAAGGAAAAACAAGGTGATATTTTTTATTATAGATATAAATTTCTATGAAACATGACCACTCACACGGTTAATGTTTTCTGGTGAAACCACCAATTATAGGAAGCTATATAGATACATGATGATATAAAGAGGAATAATTTACATACGTTTCTTATATCAGAAAATAGTCTTTTATGGGAAAAATTATTTTAAGGGGGTTTCATGTAGCACTCTGAGAATTTCTATAATATTTTTTTCAAATAAATTTAATTTCATTGATGGTTTATGTTATATGTTGCAACAGGTTTTAACAAACTGCAATGTAGTATTCCATTATAACCAAGATGTTAAATTAGAAGGTATGAATATTAATAAATAATATATCAAATTTATATGGATTACACATTTATAAAATAAATTCATTGGTAATCATTTGATTGTAAAAGGAAATAAAAACCATTTAAATTAAATGGAATAAATTTTTGAAAATAAATAAATAGAAAAATGTGTATCAATAATAAAAAATAAAATTTCTCAATAATGGTGAAATATTTAAATTCAATTTAAATATAATATATTCCATAAAATCATTTTCTATGTATCTAATATTTTTTTCTTAGAATATGATTAAAATAATTTATGGTTTATGCTTAAAAATATATTTTTTCAAAATACTAGTTTGGGCATGTTTTGTGCAATTATTTTAAAATAATATTTTTCAATTATATAAATTTTATTCGAAAAGTTTAACTTATTATTTCAAATCAAGATATAAAAATTATTTTAGAGTGAGTTTATTCGAATTTCTGATAAGAATAATTTCATTGATAAATATTGAGTAAACTAAATTTTATTAATAAATTCTTTTAATTTAATAAATTAAACCATTACATATTATATTAAAATGTTTTTAAATTAAAATTACATAATTAATATTATTATTAATCGAATTTATGTAATTGGAAAAAAAATTCTGTTTAATTTTTATATAAATACATTATATACATATAAAAATGTTTTCTTTGGAAACCCTTTTTTTCATCGAGGATGTGGGTTTAATTATAATAAAATTTTACCACTTCTATGAAATAAATCTTTTAATATGGTTTTAAAGTTTTTAATAAAAATTATCGAAATTATTTTAAAATTTCAACCAATTTTTTTCATAATGAATAGTAAAAATTTAATTGTAACGATTATGTTTAAAATGGGCTTACTAGTGGTTAAACCAAAAGATAAGGGTATATATCCCAATTCAACATGTATAAATTATATTGGATAGAATTATTTATCCATTATATTATTCCACATTATAATATATTTAAAAATAAATCATTATTCTTGGTAATTACTTTATCATTTTGAATTCTTATAAGAAATTTCCATGTGCGTTCCCTCCCCACATATAAAAAGACACCTCCTCTCTTTAATACTATCCTTAATTAAAAATCAATATAGATTAGAAAATAATTGTATAAATAACTCCCTATAAACCCTTAAAATTGTATATATTCCCTTTATCATCATAAAATATTCCTACTATGTTTTTTGGTATTAATAAAAAGAGATTCTCCAAATAAGAGATATATTTCATGACCATTCATTTTTTGTTTTATTTATTATTTTAATTAATAAAAATAAAATTCAACCATGGTGTAATAATAACACAAGTATTTTTATTATAAATATAATTAGTTATGAAAATTTAATTACCAATATTCTTCTCCACTTATATGAAATGAGAAATATTATTGTCGATCATGTGTACGATGGACTACCATCTTGTGAAAATAAGTACTACGTTTAACATCACAACCACTCATGAATGGATATCATTATTGATTTAAAGTATATATATGATATACGTGAAATAATTATATATATTTAAAAATAATATCACATATACCTTTTTACCATATAATCTATTATAAAATGATAATTTCTTTCATGTATACGAGTACACTACTGCCTCCACAAAGATATGTGACACGATCTTCATTTTTTATCATGGATAGTAATAAGAAATTTTTTTATGATTATACACTATATCTATGACATAAAAATGATTCTGGATATTTGAATTTTTATTTACATTTATTTTATTTTATCCTAGGGAAAAAATGTAAATAATGATATTGTGTATGTACAACTTACAGTCTCTATGAATAGTGATTTAATTTTTCTATATATAACTTTTATGGATATATATATATATATATATATATATATATATTGTATAAGTTATTTATATCATTATTAAATTTATATATGAGATCTAATGATAATTAATGTACATGGACAAAAACTACTAAATGAAAACATTATATCATTATTAAATTTATATTGAAGACATAATGATAATTAATGTACATGGACTAAAGCTACCGAACTAAAATATACACGATGGACAATGTAGTTATCACCTGAAACATTATTTTAAATAGAAAATTCTTAATAAGTGGGTGGTAAATGATTATAAGTAAGTAATACATGACATGATATATATGATATGGTTCATTAATATTTTTAGAATAAATATTTATTTTTTATATATGAGGTTCAAATATGCATGTCAAGGAATTATAAGATGAGGTAGTGGATTTTCATCTTACTTTTATTTCATTAGGACACTTTCCATAGTCACTATGTTTTTTATATGGGTTATATAAGTCAGTTGAATGTTTTTGATGATGATTTATATGAAATTTATTTCTATTTAAAAAATAAGATAAGTTCATTTCTTTTATAGGGCATATGATTTCATTGTTACAAAAGCGATAAGGGCATTTCATCACAATCTCATTTTTTATTGGGACTGGTTATGATTACATTTCAAATTTTAATATCTTATGATGTCTATACAAAAAATCTCATAAATTTTATTCTCCTTTGGTTATTTATATACATTAAAATTTTCCTTTCATTTTATCCTCTTTAAGAACTCAAAAGTCCAAAATAATGTTTTAATGTAAACTTTCTATATTACTCTAATCTCTATAAATAATTTCTCATCCATTTCCATGAATTCAAACAAATGAAATTTTTGACTATTGTATAGTTATTTTTAAAGGAATTTTTACCCATTATTTAATATAAAATATTGTAAAATTAATCATGTTGTCATTTTTTAAAAAGAATAAATTTTTACTATTTACATAAAATTCGAAAGGAATATTTGTTTTCAAATATAAAAGATGAAATTAATTTCCCACTATTACAATGAATAAATTAATTGAAACATCTCTAATAAGTTCCAAATTAATTTTTAATTACATTATTTTGAATAATATTAATCAAATAATGAGATTTTATAGAATTGATTTCAAAATATAAGGGTTATTTTCTTCAAGAATGTTTTTAATGATATCTTTATTAAATTTATAACAATTAAAAACAAAAAATAAAATTCTTATGTTTTACTAGTGATATTATCCAATGGTATGATTAGTATTTATTTTATGGATGGTTTCTTATTATTAATTATTCTATGTTTATGATTCCAATTTATTATCCCTGGGTTATTATATGATGGAAAATAGAAATGTTTATGTAAGCCATTTTCAATGCATGGTTTATGATATAATGATGTAACGAATGTTTAATGATATTATAGAACACATATTTATGGTTTTAATTATGTTATTGGTTGGAAAAAAATTATATATCACTATAATTCATTCAGTAATGCATCGTATCTCATTAGATAATTATTAGAAACAAGATGAATTACTTGATCCATTCTAGGGTGCAAGTGTTGTTGAAATATCTATTATGATTTGATATTCGACATAATTTACAACAAAAAAATGAAATTTTTTCAATAATTATGATGGTGAAAAAATTATATGAAATGAAATTATAGTTCATGATTTATTTATGATTATTTCAAACTCTTATGATTCATGTCTTGAAATGACAACAATTTTTAAATGATTTCGGGTTACTGTCAATGACATATTGGGAATAAACATTGTTTTTTATATTAATGATCATGTACCTGTATTCATATCTTATGGTTTCATTTGAACGTTGATTTATATCTCCCTTTTTTACCATTACTAATAATCTATGCACACCCTAAAAATTGTTTCCATTCATTAGGTTATTATGAATGGTTTTACGTACGATATATCTATAATGAGATATTAATGGGAAGATATTTATTGTATTTTTTTAATATATCTCATTCACTGATAAATTTATGTATCTAGTCTCTAGAGACCAAAATCCTTTATGATCCTCAGAAATTTTATTTGTGAAATGTATTTAATATTAATCTGAAAATAATAAATATTTATTTATGAAAATCAACTGTGATTATAGGCCCATTATGGAATAGATGGTGTGTTCATGCATTATATAAGGTATATAGGATTCGCATTTCATTTTTGATATTTCTTGATATAGGTAATCTAATTACCTAGATTGTGACCATGGTCAGTTATTTAATTTTTCTATAATAATTTATATAAAATTTTTCTATATATTTGTATGGTGAAATATTACTTCACTGAATCTATTAAAAAGAAAAAAACATATGTATTCTCATTATTTTATCATCATGTTTATAAGGTGGAATAAAATTAAAATTCATATGAAAAACTAAATAGTTTGTTCCTCCATAACTTTTAATTAAAATCATATTTAACTGGGGCTCTCATATAAAATATATTGTTAATGAAAATTGTAAAAGGTGAGTTTTTTTATTCCATACCAAGATGATTATGTGTCATCTACTAAATGAAATTCCAAGTGAAATTTATTATTTGTTTTTCTATATAACTTCTTATTTAAATTTATTTAATCATAGCCTTTTTTGGACATTTCATATATACATTAAAATGAAAATAGTATGTTTATGAATCATATATGTTTGATAGAGCCTAGATATGGGTTGTAAATTGAAATTATGCCTGGATTTCTCTAGTTGTATGAATGGATATGTTATTCAATATCCCAATATTTGTGACCTTATTTCTAATTGAAACTTCTCCATATATTGGACATAGTGAGAGGTACAAGATTTGTGGGTAAGATAGATGGTATATATAGATGTTATGAGTTTTTATGCCCTTAGGATATGATTTTTGTTGGATAATGGAATATTTTTCAATTTTAGCTTCAATTGAATTTTTCACATTAGATTGTGGCATGTAGTGGCTTACTAGGGATCCTAATTTTTTATGCATGACCCAGGAGTGAGTCCTAAAATGACCCAATGGGGGCCTCTTAGTCATTATTAAGCTAAATGGGACACCCCAATATGACCTCAAATAGACTAGGGGATGGCGAACACTACTGAGTAGGTATATCAAACACTAGGGAGTCATTATCCTAAGGTACATGTATACATATACACATCTCTAAATACTCATACACTATTGAAAAGTAAATTAAAACTAACACCACAATAAATTTTTACATCTATATCATACATAAGAGTAAAAACATCTACAGAAAAGTATAAGAGAAAAGTAAAATCCCACCCAAACATTAAAAGAGTCCCACCTTCTATGAAAAATGGGACTATTTTCAAATTAAACACATAGTGTAAACTAGAGCATATTTGACTCACCATACTCCCATTACCACAACTTCTCAAAGTCATTGTAAGACTTTTTAAAAAGGTATAGACTCAATCTAATTCATGAAATTTGTTGAAAGATACCACATATGGGTGAGTATATACATACCCAATAAGACACCCTGAAATAATCAAAAATAAATCTTTAAGAGATTATTTATCTCACTTTCAAAACATATGTCAATAAAAATATGATACAAAACAATAATAATCCTGATATATTTATGTCATGAAATTAAGAACACAACCACACTACTAACCATGGATTATACAGGAGGTATCCTGGTTATATTGATCTAGGAAAACTCCATCCAAGGAGATGATAAATCATATCGACCTTATCCAAGAGGACATTCCTAATGTCCCACAACCTGATGATGTATAATATGGAAATTTGAATATAATGATTCATGGATCGGGTATCATAGGTATAACTAATGATGTATGATATGCCATATCTAGAAATATAAAACAATGTATGAGATGTAAGGCTAGGATAATTGGTCAAGATGATTCTGGGAAACCCTACACATGGAAGATGATAATGATTGGGGATCACATCGTCGAATAAACAGATAGATTCCTAAACTATATATAAGAAAAATAGCGCATATGATATCATATTTTAGGGTAAACTGAAATTCCTCATTGTAACATCCTTGGAATGAACTGTGGAACATGTCCAAGAGATACTGTTCTAAACTATTATGAATAAGGACCTCAAACTACCCAAGAGAAATTATACAACATGTATATAAAATACATGGTGTGTCGTTACCTCCTCAGGTCTTCTAGTGTAATTTGATATGCGACTATGTACAATATTTGTATCCATGTACATTTCCATATCTGGTTCTTAGCCATGCCCAAGTATCATTCCTTGTAGTTTTACTTTGGTTGTACCCATGTACCTAGTAATGAATGAGTATTAGGTCATGTATGTTTACCCTAACCATTCCAATTTACCTAGACATGTATGTACTCATGTACATCAAGGGTATGTGCTAATTCATCAGGAATAGGTCACGCAGTGTGTGGTCAGTTCCACACAAAATGCATATTTCATTTTCTCTAAAACCATATCCACTTCTACGATGGGACTACACGACAAGTTCCCTTCATCCTAAAAGCCTTGTAGTTAGTATTTTTCCATAACTATTATGTTCTTAACAATTATTCTATATATTCCTACTAATACATTGATACATCCGTGATTATGGCCATAGAACCCATATCTAACATTGACTAATCATTTCCATCATCGGCGGTAAGATTACAACCATCTAACCTACTCATAAATAATCCATTATCACTCCATCCCATTGCTGCAATTCCAATTACTGAACTAATATTCCCAATATATTCTCGATCATCAATCATTGACCCCCACCATGATAATGATATCAATTATTAATATGAATCTGTGTATCAATTAATTACACCAAATCTGTTTTTCCTAATAAACGATCATAGGGTATCTATAAAACAAATAGTTAATGAAAATATTGATGATGAATTTTGATAAGAGTGGAGAAAAATGTTGAAAATGAAAACATGATGATCAAGACTAAATAATTTTTTAGTTTGGACCCTATATATTTCCATTATAATGGTGATAGAAGTATAATAATAATGAATAATCAATGAAATATTTTTTTCATATCCCTAAGAAGTTGAATCCATACACAAAAATTAATTGTCCACCCAAGAATGAATTCGTTAAAATGATTGAACCCTGTTCAATCAAGGGAAAAATACAGTATTAAATCGAATAATAAAAGTCCCAACTAATATATTCGATATAAATTTTATGATGTATGGTCATACCTTGATATTGTTGGTGAGATCCAAAAACTCCATTGGCACAACGATTGCTAAAGAATAATCTGTTGTTAATCATTAATGAATTCTACTCAAATAGTTCATCCCTAAATATAATGTTTTATGAAACTAAAGCAAGGAATTTTTCATAATATGGATTAGATTGAAGTGATTTGGTTTTTTTGGGCCATTTAATAGATTATAATAAAAAATTATATATTTATTTATTAATACCCCATTATTTAACATAATCCAAAAACCTGATGAAGATAAAAAATTTGATATAGATAGGGTAAAACCCACTTTACAGATTTATTGTGGACCGTATATTTCCAATCTGAGAAATTATTTGGGTGTTTTCCCATTATTTTAGAAAAATATATGGAATATTAATGTGACATATTTAATATTTTTATTATACTAGTATTGGTCCACACTAGGATCTATAAAGACATGATAACTCTATACCAAGGCTCAAAAACAAAATCTTATAAATATTCTAATGGTCTACAGGGAAATAAAAAATCATTACATTCTCTCCACCTCATCACAATTCATCCCAAAAATCAAAAAAAATTCTACTCAAAAATATGTGGGTATTGGTCATATATCTATTTATTTCACTCCCATATTCTCTACTAATGACTATCATCATTCCACTATATACTCACTAAGTGAATCACTCACCCATGATAGATCTTCTCCGATCAATCCTCAAAATCTAATATGAACACGAAGATGGTATCTCTATCCTTGATATCCATCTCACCCAATTTCAAAATCTATATTGAGTCATGAACATGCCTCCATAGATTCGACATATAAAATACATCACGCATCTATTCTAACTATGGTATTATGGACAAGTGGTATGAAACCTCATCAACATGATAATGTATCTAAAAAGGGATGATGTGACACAAATATATCTTTTTGTGCTAGCTAAATATCTATAATCCCATCCTTGTTTTGACCATAAAAAATGGACTCCCTCATCGAAGTCACAAGGCCTCCATCATCAGTCCGTATAAGACTTTTTATGGATTTGGGAGATCCTTATCCACTCCTGGATTATATGATCCTTCTTTACTGTAGCTCTCACCAACTATGGGCCCATGAGTTTTGTATTTCCTAGAACAATATATCATCGTGGTAACCTAAAAATTATTATGTATAGGTCCTCTAATGGATACATATAGTTTGTGTTTTAGTATTTAATTTTATACAATAATACCAAAAATAGCAGGTGATCCCCCCCAGTTATTATCAATGTAAAATAAGAATTCATGACGCGTTTCCTCTAGATATTGAAAAGACCTCTCAGTTTAGCCACCTATCAAGTTTAAATATCACTCGTAAACACACTGGACTCCCAAAGGCCTCCTCCAATACTCTCCAAAATCATGATGGGAAGAAAACATCATTTTATAAAATGAACATTGAGTAAACTCCATGAATAATTACAACCTTTTACATGTAAAGGCATCTTAGGATCTCTACTAAACACTATTTTTAACTGGATAAGGTGTGGCCCAAAATGGTTATTCGGACTATAATAACATAGATAACATTGTTACATATATAAAACCATTGAAGTACAATCATGAAGACCATGGATATACCATAACACATCAATTTTGGAATCTCTTGGGGTTGATACAAACCTGATATAACCTATTTTTTATGTTTTATCTGATGACAAGTGAATCATCAAGATAGAAACATTTCTACACACATATTTATTCTTGTCCACTATAATTTATGTCAAGTGTCTTAGAATATCATCTCCATGACTTTATATTCCACAAATGGTGATATAAGAATCTCCCTAAAAAATTTATCCTATTATGTCTCTAGAATAATGGTCCATCCTCAAAAAAGTAATACATACTCCAAACCATAAAAAAAATCCATCAGGAAAACTTCCAGTGGATATCTGAAAATGCATGGTATCATAGTCATTATCTCCCGAATGAGCCACCCATCCATTCTATAGAAGCCTAGGGGTATCAACCATGATAATAGATATGTTTTCTCATCCAAATCCACTAAGGATAACTATATATGGGCCACCATCTCTAACACTGCACTCAACATCTACGAACAAGATCCACTACTAAGAGAATCTTCTATAACATTGCCCTTCATGTGAGTAGATATGTTCCCAATGTCATAATCGCAAAAGAACTATGGAAACTACTTCTACCCCAAGTTGATATCCATATTCAATGATATATTCATGAGGAATTTATAGCCTAAATATGTAATACACTAATCACCAATAAGTTATTTTCTCCACATCATTAAGGAAAATACCAATTCTACAATCTCTAGATCTGCTATCACATAGTTCTTCACATGGGGTGTCAACTACTAGGACCCATAGGAAATCACTACCTACCTCTATATCATAACAGAACCAATAACAGTTAGGTATTAATCATACAAAACAATGTACACATCCCCCTCCTCCGCAAGTATTCAGATAGGGGTCCTCATAACCTTCTACTGTAATTCCAAACAAATAATGTTGGAACTTCTCCATCCATATGAAACTCTTACCATTTTGAGTTTAGGTTTTCAAGGGCTTTGTATTCTTTGAGAAATTGGTTGTGGATATCCTATAATATCTTTCTAGCATATATAATTTTCATTCCTCAGTCACACAATTGGGTGGATCCCAATTTATCATTACCTCATCCTTTAATGAGTGTACTGCTACACCCCATTCTAAGTTGATAAGCTCTGAGAAGTGAACCTAAAAAATACAAAACTAAAACCTTGAGAGCTTCCAATAATGTTTGTAGTCTAAAATTATATCCAAATCCCTCATTTTTTGTCTCGCGAGCTCCCACTCTTGCATAGAGTACACTATGATGTCATCAATGAAGACCTCCATGAACTTATCAAAGATGTGATACAAGATCACATCCTGAGTAACATGAATTTTAATTGGGCATTGGTCACACAAAATGGAATAACCAAATACTCATAGTTACTATAGAGACATTGGAATATCAACTTTGGTTTATCCCCATAACAATCTTAGATAAGGAACGAGCATAACCTATAGTCAATCATCTAGAACCACCAATCAACTTTCAACTAAACAAAGACTTCATCAATTCCTAGCATAGGATAGATTTTCATAATTATCACCTGATTTAGGACACAATATAAAATGTAAAACTTCTTTCCCCCATCTACCTTCTTGGTGAATGAAATTGGGGCGGCCTAGGGTGACATAATAGGTCTGACATATCCCTTTATCCATAACACCTCCAACTAAACCATCAACTCAGGCATCTCTATGGGATCCATTTAATATGATTCAATAGATATCATGATATTCCCTTTCTGTAATTTTAATAATATTAATGTATCTTTGTGGGAAGGTAATCATAACATTTAATCATATATGACGTGATCATACTCCTCCCCCACTACAGGAGTTTGATAGATCGTAACATCCACTACTCCAAGTTTAATACTAGAAAACTAGTGAGTTGTCAGTTTTATACTCCATAGGATCCTATTCTAATCTTCCTAGGATTAATTATAGTTGAATATGGAATTATGTATCCCATATATGTGGATACACCACATCCAAAACATAAAATAGTCAATGTATTCATAAACTATTGATAGATATTCCATACACAAAATGACTCCATAAGGCCTCATCACAGCTAAAAATAGATTCCAATGTAATATCTCTCCCCCAAGGGTCATGTTGCACTATCATTAGAATTTTTTTGATCCCTAAATCACGTCCATTAGTAGTCTCCTATCATAACTATTAATATAAAGGCTCATATAGAATCTCTAGATCTCAAAAATGGTGTGGAAAGAAAGGAATGGATCAATATGGTATCTATCAAAATAGAAAATACATTATCAAAGATGTATATTGTACCCATAATCATAGATGGGCCTCTAGTTCATGGGACTCCACTTCCTGTAGTTGTCCTTGTCCCTAACTACTAGATCCTGGAGCCAGGCATCGAACACCTAGGTGTGGTGGTGGAAATAAATAAACCATCCAATCACCCCTTACTACTCTCTATGCTTATCTTCCATTTAAAATTCCCTATGGACTTCCCTATAATCGTCATTTATTCTACCTAGGAATCTCATTGACTATCTATATTTCCACTTTAAAGTTGGTTATAAAGACCTATGTGAGACATGATATACTATCACAAGACGATCCCTTCCTCTCTCCCTATCTACTAAGTAAAACTGCCTTAAGAGATCTGAAATGAATCCCCTATATCCTAATAATACATACTAAAAATACACTATCACATAGATCCCAGAGTTTGACATTTTATTCCAACTACTAATGTCTTAGAGCTACAACTCCCATAATAAACACCAAATATTATTGGCTCCTCTATCAAGAATCTCTCTACCACTAAACACTTCTCATTAAATCAATAATATGTAATAATGAAAAGATATATCACATCATCTTGAGTATATCTAAAGATGTAATTATTTAAAGTGGTTCTCAAAAGAATGAAACTTGAACCCCATCCATGGATTTTCGTGAGAGGATAGTGAACATCATCGAATATTTTATGATTTTCATTCTACAACAATGAAGATATTGAGTTTTATTGATTTGAACATATCTCCACATGTTTGGGTAGAAATAATCTATAAAAATATATTCAAACATTATTCATTAAAGTGTCACCTCATCATATTTCAAAGTCACTAGACTCCACCATCTCCTGAAAGGGATATGAATAAGGCTTACCTCTAAGTCCACCATATAATCTGGAGGTGTCCAAACAAGGTTGAAAACTCATGTATCTAACTAAATATAGATCAATTCTACATAGTGTTTTTCCATACTGAAACATAAGATGAAATTATCAATCACCTTCATGAATTTCACTCATCATGCATGCCTCATACATCCTTGGTGATAGTGAAATTTTCTACTTAATGGGTGGAGGTAAAATTGGTAAATCACCCAAATGTGCCACATCATAAAAATACATGTATCAAAGCATAACCACTTGGTGGATCATCCTCATGATCATGATACCAAATCCAAGATTTAAATAATCATGGTCGAATCAGTAAATTGAAAATATGAACCATGATGAAGAATATATCTTTGTAGCTAACAAAATAAGTACATGGAAACCACATCTATTTCCTATATAATGCGCATACCAATGGTTTCCCTATAACTAGAGCCTACATATATCGAGTAAAAAATAAGGTTATCAGTGTTTTAGTGGATGTATATATCACTCGTTGGACCAACACAAGATTCACTACATCTATTGATGAACAATAAACACTTTAACATTATTTCCCAAATTTCCAAAACAAACATCCATGTAAAACAATATTTAAACTCTGGTCTTGGTATAATACTCCTCTAATACCAACCTACCACAACCAATACCACTATTTCCCTTCTAGTTGGTAGTTGAAAAATGTTACACCAAAATTCCACCTCCAATAGGCCAGGGGTAGGAGACCAGGGTTAAGTAGGCATATCACACACACGGGACACATTAGTCTATGGTACCTATACAAGCACACGCATCGCTGAATATCCATAAAATCCAATAAATGTAATTTAAAATTTACTCTACTATGAATGTCTACATATAAATCCCACATCATTGTATAAAATAAGTACTAAAATGCATAAGGTCTTAATACAAACTCATTGAAAACATAAAAGAGTGCAACTAGCTATGATAGAATGGGACTGCTCCCCAATTAAACACTTAGTATTAACCATGGTTTGATTATCTCACTATGTTTATCAATCTCTTGGTCCCTCCAGGACTCCATATAAATGCCTTTCATCATCAAAAAACAGGACATGTTGGTGCATGGAATATGTAGGGGTGAGTACAAACATACTTTGTAGGACAACCTGAAATCACCGAACATAAAGCATCAAGATATTAGTAACTTCATCATCAGAACGGAATGTCAATTAGAAAATGATACATAATAATAAAAACTCAAATATACTCAACTATAAAAAATATGTTCACAATTACATTGTTATCCTAGGATTTTTCTTGAGGCTTCAAGGTAATTTTCATCATATAAGTCACTCCATAAATATGATAACATTGATGGAACTCAGCCGAGAGGTCATTCTAGTTTGGACTCACCCTGAAATATTACAAGTTGTAACAAAGAATATATTGATACATAGATAGTGGATCTCACCTATGGACATTGGGGTAAACAAGAAAATATCCAAAAATATCTCACTATGTTTGAGATCAATGTTTGGGTTTGTTGGTCGCAATGATTCAAAAAACCCCCTATTAGGGATGAATATGATGATGTAGTATCACACACTAGCCCATGTATAGGGATTCAAAAACTCTATCTAAGACTAATCCCATAGAATGTATACTATCATATACTCAGGATACAATGCCTCACTCTACCATTATAGGGTCGAACCAAGAGGGCAGACCCAAGAGAAAATTTTCTAAACTTATTGAGAAGAGGGCCTTAAACATATCTAGAGAATGTAAATAATGTTTATAGGGTATGGACATTGTTTATTTTCCAATCAATGTCTACTTGTGTACTTCAGACGATGGCCATATACTTTGTCACTTGTTCATGTACTCTGGCCATGCTTATGCACTTATCTATGTTTGAGTGCCTGGAGGTTCCCAAGTATTAGGTTTTACCCATGTACAATGGTTGTTCCTGTTTACTCGGTCATGTTTATGTATCGATTTCATCCCATGTACTTTGGTCATGCTCATTTATGTGGTCGTCTCTATGCATATGTACCCTGATGGTATATGTCAATTTTCTAGGCATGTGTCACACATCATTTGGTGGGTACTTCCCCACATGTTATAATTAAATTTCTTTAAAAACATGGGACCTATAGTTAGAGACTATATAACTTAGGTTCTTTGGACTACACACCATATTGTAATGAATCGACCCGTCAGGGGTTTTCTGTTTGAAAGAATTTTCAGCCTCCACAACACCAGGCCCACATTTATAGACTAGGGGATGGTGATAAGAGCTATGAATTCATATTGTATACTATAAGAATTTTCTTAATGTACCTATTCACACACACCTAATCATCTCCATGCAATAGCGTTGTTGACTATAAATAAAATGCTTTAATGTATATAGATAAAACATTCATAAAAAAAATCTAGGGAATAAATCATTTTGTGATTCAATACTACCAATGTGTAAATGGAAAAATACATTACCAACCTTCAATGAAGTGCCAACTCGATAAAAAATAATATAACATAAGCTGAGAGAGTCTAACTCTTGATCTCCAAATACAATGACTATATGTGTTCTATCAAATTGATTATCATACAATACACAAAAATTAATGATGATCCATTCATCTTATGTAGAATACATTAACCATGAGGGAACATACCATGTATGGTTGAGTATATATATACCCAAAAGGATGCCCTAAAACCATAGGGCGGAAATAGAGAAATATGATAGAAGTAGTTATGTCAACCCAAAAATACAGGGAATCAAAAAACACCAATATATACATGTATATTATCATAACATAATTATAGATGAGATAGAAATCATATCTCTATATCACAGAACTACCCATAACTATTAGTATTCCTATAGGTCAAGTGGTCCATCATCACTGATGGATTTGTGAGAAGGACCCGAACCTCGCCACTACTACAAAACCTTAAAAATCACAATCTGCCATAGAGAGATGACCTACTCTCTAGTAATGTTTTTCTATACCACTCATAGAAAGTATAGAGAACTCTTTCACTAATATGATAGGGGTATTCCATTCAAATTATGAAGGACCCTTCACTATCATGATAGGGGATCCCACTTGGTAGATCTTGATAGAGGACACACACCCTTGTGTATCAGGAGGGTTCCACTCAATGTATAAATGACATACACCCAAGTATAATAGAGGGTACCACACTATAAGTATAAATATTGGACCAACTACCCATGTATGGTAGTTTTCATCATCGTAAGTATAAATATTGGAATTGTTCCCTAGTATGGTAGCGGACCCCCTATATAATTATAAATAGAGGGAACACAAACTAGTATGGTAAGTGGAATCCACCCAATACATCGAGAACCTATGTTCTATTATGGTAGTGGGGTTACCATGCGAGGGTAGAGGACCTGTGACACTGTTTAATATGGATTCCATTCACACAAATAGAAAGAGTAAGGGGACAAATTACTTAGTACAATATTGGGTTTTCCAACCCTGACCTCTCTCTGACGATCCTATCAAATCATTTCCATTTTCAAGAATCCCCTGAACAAAATTCATGATTCTAAATTTTAATTTATTATATATAAAATAACTACATTGACTACAATGATGTTTGAGTTTGAAAACATCTCAAGATATGATACTAACTGTCCAAAATATGAGTCTAGAAGAAGAAGATATAAATGGACTATGATTATTAATAAGGGGGTACACAACATGTATGGGTATAGCAAGGATTATGGTCTCATCCCACTACATATCCATATTATCCTATGGGCATGGAACATAGGGCATGTCACTTTCACAATGCAGAAGGGATACCACTTAGTGTTTCTCTGCCACCCATGGCCTGTATGTGAGCTTCTATTCATGCCTATCTTCGTCATTCATATCTCATGTAACACCCCATGTAAATAAAGAATATGACATTTTCATATTTATCCATATTTGTGAATGAAATATTAATATGACTTTAAAGGGGACACTATGATCAATGGCGTACCCAACACGCAACAACGAGTTTCTTGGGAATCTTACGTTGCACTCTAATAATAAAATAATATTATTTTAAATGGTAGTTAACATGTAGCCTTTGTATTGGCGGGAATTGATAGAAATAACTAAAATATGATTATATATGTTTTTTAAATGTTTTTACATTTATCCAATAAAATATAAAGGCTTAAAATACGGAAAGAATTCAATTTTAGTCTTTTATACCCTAATTTTCACTAAAGGTTCACTTATCACCTTTTGATGGTGAACATTCATTAAATATAGTTTTGATCACTCTTATACATTAATTTGGACCAAATAAAACACTTATTTAGAATCGGGACATCAAATTTTACTTTGTGTAAATTTTTGGTATTTTTCCAATAAAGTTCATTTTTTTAATGAATAGTGTAAAATGTTGTATTTTAATTCAAAACCTCTTTTTAATCTAATTTATTTATATGACTATATTATCTTTTGAATTGGTTTTAAAGTGAAATTTGAATATATTTTTACCATTAAATCCAATAGTGGACGTTGGAATTAATTTCACTTTGAAATCAAATGTAAACTAGTGTCAATCTTTTGATACTTATTGTTTCATAAAAACACGCTATTTGCTCTGACAGCGGGAATTAATTATTAAATTAATTAATGTGACTTATATGATATGAATTTTGCAAAATAGACTTAATTTTTTAATTCGGAATATCAAATATAGCTTAGGGTGAATTTTTGGGATTTTTTTGAAAAACTTCAATTTTTGATGAATAGTGAAACCACTAAGTGGTACTTATAAAAACTGATTTTTCCGTTTAGATGAAATGTTACCATATTTGTGTTTTTAATTTAAAACATTCAACATACATGGTTTTCATTAAGAAGTAAAATTTGGTTCAATGGGATAAAAATAATTTTTTGGTGAATAGTAACTTATTAAGTTTTTAATCGCGATTAGAGGTAATTAGTGTAGTTTAAGGTAAAAATAATGTTTTAATAATATGAAATGAACATGACACATGTCCTAACCTCATTTGATGTGTCATGGACGACCAATAAAACCCATGGGTCAACTTGGGGACCCCATGAAGCCACTTTGGTTGTTAAATGACATTAATATCTTTTTATTTAAAGTTAAAGTAAAAATGAGGCAAACATGAAATGTTTTACTAAAAAAACATTTACATGGGGTTATACAAATAATATTTTTGACTATAAATGTTCATTGGAAAGATAAAACGATTTCCTACATTATAGTAATTTTTTTATAATTTTTAGACATTAAATTAATTAAATTATTTATGACATCATGATGATGCAGCGATGACCTCATTATTTAACTATTTAAATAAAATGGAAAGATAATGTAATATCTAAAACCTACACATGTCCAAAACCTATTGGATGAGTGGATTTAGGACCCTTATCATCTCATCCTCGAAACACAGCAATGTGGGACCTCTTAAATCTGAATACCATTTTAAAATAAAGTGACTTTTCATTACCTTCCAAGAGTGCCCCTGCTCTCCTCTTATAAAAGGCCCCCACCTCTACCTCATTACCCACACTCCCAAAGACTTTGGCTCGGAAAACCTCTTCCAATTGTGTCTCTAAACTTCCCTCTATTACTCCTTGAAGCATCACTTTGGGAAGAAGACTTCCCAAGGAATCCTTTGAGCTCAAACCAAACATAGTTACCCGATTTTAAGGTAATATCTTCACTTGAGTCCTTTTGTTTTATTTTGCTTCTCCAACCCCCTAAACTCTTTTTATTCATTTTCTTTTGTAACAAATACAGTATCATCAATATACTAGGATGTTGTTATAATAAGGATTATAGCTACACTTTCACACACCTACATCTAATGGTTAAAGAACATACCATTTCTGTGGATGGAGAATTTCTGCCTCCCGAAACAATGATTGTTAAACATTCTTCTAACACCTTCAAAGGTGGCCATTAAGATGACACTATATTTATATATGATATATAATATTTTTATGTTTTCCTTAAGCTTCTGTATTTTAAATTTTGGTCATACCATTATGTTTTCCATTATGGGTAAACGCGATATCTTCATTTAAGGAGGTGTGGACTACCGCCCCCTCAAAGTGATTTGATTCGTTGATACCATATGTGGTACGTATAAAGGATATATTTAATGATATTATATATGATAACATACTGGAATTACAATACTATTATGTATCATTATGTTTTAATTCCATTAAATATGAAATAGAAATGGAAGTAGCGTTCATGCGTATGTACTGTTTACCGTCTCCATGAACGGTACATTTCATTTCTTATCTCAAAATGTTATGTAATGTTATAAGTACATTTATATAATGGATATATATGTAATATATTACATCTAAATTATGGATATCATTATGGAATTATAACATATATATATCTCTCTCATTTTGTTTTAATTCCATTAATATGACAAAAAATGAAAGTAGCGTTCATGCGTACGTACGGCCTACCGTCTCCATGAACGGTGCTTTTCGTTTTTATCTCCAAATTATATGGAATAGTATAAAATGAATGTTTACTGGATATATATGATATTTTAATCATTAATACTATTATGGATGTTATTTACTTATAACTACATGGGAAATCTTTTTTCAAACAAGTTCATTTTTGACTCATGTACCAAACATTGGCAAAAACGTCTGATATGAACTAACATTATTACGCAATTATTATAACATTATAATATGTGATATGAACTGAATAATAATCTCTAAAGTAGGTAATTAGGAAATTATTAATTGACCAAAGTTTATTATTCATTAATATAAATAAACGAATAGGACAAGTTGGACTTGAGGTAAGGGATTATGCACCTCTCTTTCTTTTTAAGTACCCTCTTTTATGTCATTCCTTTTAAGCTCATCTTTCTTATGATTGGGATGATCTTTTATATTACTCATAATGTTATTATTATGTTCATATGATGAGAGAACCTATTTCCTCTCATCAATCCATTTTGGATGTTTTTAGTGGCGCTGTTAGGCTGTCGAATTTTCATAAGGGATTTTTCATCTCACTTTTATTCCCATGAGATTTATGCTACATTTTCCACAATTTCCTTTGAGTGGTGTATGTACTTCCCATTATTTTACTCATTTTGTAATATATTTTCTTTTATAATTATTTACATCAATGTTTTATTGTCCTTCTTTCATGAGGTGTATGTTTCGAAAGATACCCATGTCGGTAAGGGAACCTTTCACCCTCCTATTTTTAAAAGACTTATTTTTTTGGGTCTTTTAATTTACATATTGTTATATTGGGATATGTCCTCATATATCCATATTGATGTAAATTTTATGTCCATGTGATGAGATACCATTTTTTTGTCTCTCATCAACTCATTTTGATGTGACGCCGTTAGGCTGTCAAGGGAACTTCTTAACCCAATTTCAATTTCTTTGGGTTCAACATGTAGATATTGAATATGTCATCCTCTGAATATATGTGAATTACCTTTGATTATTTTAAACTTAATATCGACTTATATTTGGTGTATTCGTTTGTCACACATTATTATGTAATTGATTTATCCTTAAACTAAGGATACCGTCTTTGTAAGGGAATTCGTCTCAATCTCCTTTCATTGAGGCATATTTTGTTTTATACACAACTTTATTTTATATGGTGTATAAACCCCTTTGACTATTACATTTATCCAAAAGGAATCTTTTTATACGAAGTGTTTTACAAAACGAAAAAAGGGAATGTTTTTGTCATATGTATGCGGCGACAATGACTTCTCCGCCGCCGTGACCATTATTTGAGTTTCGGCTTCCTCTACAAGCCATACCTTATTTTTAATAGAAAAATAAATACCATGTTTTACCTTTATTTTATTTTGGTATTGGAAATGGTTTTCATAAGGTTTTTTATATCAATGTGTTTTATTGATATCTTGTGATTGAAATGTGGAAATGTTATGTTTCCTTTATTCATGTTTTATGTAATATTATTATGTCATGTTTCATGGGCATTGTAAAGAAGAACAGGTGGTTCCGTGATAAACTAAGGGTGGGTGAGCCCGATATAGCTCTCCAGTGCATTGGGTAACGTGAATGAGTGAAACGTTAAGGTTTCTCTAAAGATATTTAGGGAATATACTGTGATGGGTATTCCAAACGTAACCAAGAGGGTTACTCCCTACGTAAGAATGTTATGAATGCCTAAAGTTACCTTTTAAGTCTTATGCTTTCTATGATTTATTCATGGTTTGATGAGGTATGTTAAAGTTCCTATGTTTTATGGGTAAAGTATGATTTCAATCTTATGTATATATGAACTCGTGTTTCCTTTCCATATTTTTATAACCCTTACTGAGATTTTTATGCTCATCCCAAGTTTTTGAAATGTTTTTCACAGTTCAAGGGAAAGGTATAAGATGTGATGATAGTTTCAAGGATGTGTCAATAAATAATCCATGTTTTATTTTCAATATGTTTCCGTTGATGGGAAGAATGAATACTATCTTTTATGTAACCACTTTGTTTAAATGTGGAATGTAATTCAAGTTTCATGATCTAATTCTCTAAAACTCTAAACCTGAAAATATCCTCAATGTGTAATCTTGTAATAACTCAAGATTAAGTAAGGTTTTAAGGATGGGGCCTTATAGTTGGTATCAAAGGTCGGTTTAGTTAACATTAGAGGTTTGGGTATTCTTTAAGCATAAGTGGCATTACCATAATGGTTAGGATTTCATAAAGAGTCCTAGTTTTATATAAAGTGAATGAGTAAGTATATCTTAGTTTTTATCTTCCTCATTAGTACATGATGGTTTTTTTTTGATATACTCACACTGACCTTTTTGGTTTTAGTAAATGGCTGGATCTAGCAGGAACCAATGTAACAGTGGATGTGAAGGAAACTGTTACAGTTTTTTGGGCAAGCAACTGAATGATATGGGAGCTGCAATGAGAACTCTTGTGATTATCCTCAACCAACTATCTGGACTCATGATTGACCACCTAAACCTTGGTGATTTCTCTAAGGCATCATATATGCGAGAAACAAATCCCTACGGAATTACAGGTAATAATCATAAAGGTAAGTGTGTTCAAAAACCTATGTGTCAAAGATGTGGAAAGAAACACCTAGGAAAATGTTTCAAAGGGACAGGAATATGCTATAGATGTGGAAATGAAGGTCATAAAGCAAGAACCTTCCATGGAAATAGGAAGCATCATGTTGACTTGAGGAAAGGGAAAGATGTTCTTTCTGAGGGATCAATTGACTGTTTTAAATGTGGTGTGCATGGTCATTATGAAAACAAATGTCCTATGAAGAAGATTTGTGAATGGGGTCACCAAGAGCGTACAGATGTTCATTTATCGATACCTAATGCCATTCCGATTGAGGATGAAGAAACCGACAATGACCAATCAAAGGTCTGTATTATTTCATGACTATTGTTTTCCTATTTTGGAATATTATGATATGATTCATGATTTTGTTTGTAGGAAAGAGGTATTTCGGAATAAGTTGGAAAGGAATGGTTAATGGATCAGGAAGAATGTTGAATGAGTAAGATGTCAACATATAAGGGCTTCAAGAGTTATGGTGAAACTCTTAAGAGTATTAAGTCTCTTTTGATGATGGGGTTACATTAGAAGAATTTTTATATTATGTGTAACCCTGATGTTTAATACAGGAAAATTATATTCAAGGAATAGTTATCTTTTCTTTTGTGGACATAGTTATAAAGAACCATTTGGGTTTATATGTTCCTTACTTTTGAGGTAATTATGGGTTACTATATGTTATGATTGAAGTGAAAGGCATGAGATAAAATTGATGTTAAATTATGTTATGGTTATTTTTGATGATTTTAACCCTTTTTGGGGAATGATTTGAGAATTATATAGTTTTGGAAAAAGGAAAACACGCAGACCGTGTGACAACCCTTCGCGTCAGACAAAGCTGTGGGAATCGAACTCACAAACAAAGTGCGACTGGTATTTATCGCCTACCACTGGACTACGTGAAGTCCCTGGTTAGTTTGACTAATTCTTGTTAGTTATATGATTTTATGGATTAAGAGTAAGTTGATTTTGGGTTATCTATCGAAATTTATTAACCTATCATGGAGGATATGTTATTAGGTTAATTACTTTTCAATATGAGACTTTAAGAGCAACTGATGTTGTTTGGATATAAATGTTGCGATTTAACTTGAAAGACTATGTGACTAAAACCTTCAAATATTTGGGTTTCAATATTAGTTTGGTTTACTTTGAAGGATTTTATGGACAAATTGTTTATCTAATGGTCCTCGTTGAACTTTGGGTTTGTTGGACAAATTTTGGAGGTTAAGAATAGATTTTCTTTTTATAAAGGGTTATCCTTTTCTAGATTTTATAATCTTGTACTAACATTTTTTGGTTTTGGTTTTGGTTAAAGTCTAAAGACATGGGAAGTATATAGTTCTCTTTTGTGGATTAGGTGATTCTCTAGAAGTTGATTATAGTACTCTTAATGCGAACAAGTCTCCCTAAATACTCATCTTTTTGAAAAAAATATGAGTTTGATTAAGGAATCTAGTAAAAGTTGAAAGTCAACATGATAAGTGATTATGATTCCTTATGAATAAATTCCTCAATAAAAAGTAACTTAAAACAAAAATGTTATCAATTAACTTTTCCTACCGGGGAATCGAATACCGTTAAACCCATCACAAGTTTGTGATTTTCATGTGGTTAACTTTCTCCTAAACATGTTTTCTATCACTCGCCATAAGAACATGACCCTATGTTTTCTCCTCCATGTCCATGTTTTCATACTTGGAATCCTAGTATGGGTTAACTCGGGTGACCTTTGTAATTATCATTCTTTATTTTAAAGTGATTGTTTTACCGACTCTTGTTTCGATGCGGGACTTTCAAGGATGTTTCCAAGCTCAATTTTAGAAATTGCGAGGACGCAATTCCCAAAAGGGGGGAAGGATGTAACACCCCAGGTAAATAAAGAAAATGACATTTTCATATTTATCCATAGTTGTGAATGAATTATTAATATGACTTTAAAGGGGACGCTATGCTCAATGGCGTACCCAACACGCAACAACGAGTTTCTTGAGAATCTTACGTTACACTCTAATAATAAAATAATATTATTTTAAATGGTAGTTAACATGTAGATGTTGTATTGGGGGAAATGGATATAAATAACTATAATATGATTATATATGTTTTTTTAAATGTTTTTACATTTATCCAATAAATGATAAAGGCTTATAATACGGAAAGAATTCAATTTTAGGCTTTTATACCCTAATTTTCACTAAAGGTTCACTTATCACCTTTTGATGGAGAAAAATCATTAAATATAGATTTGATCACTCTTATACATTCTTTTGGACCAAATAGAACTCTTCTTTAGAATCGGGACATCAAATTTTACTTTGTGTAAATTTTTGGTATTTTTTCGATAAAGTTCATTTTTTAATGAATAGTGTAAAATGTTGTATTTTAATTCAAAAACTCTTTTTAGTCTAATTTATTTATATGACTATATTATCTTTTGAATTGGTTTTAAAGTGAAATTTGAATATATTTTTACCATTAAATCCAACAGTGGCCGTTGGAATTAATTTCACTTTGAAATGGGACTTAAACTATTGTCAATCTTTTGATACTTATTGTTTCATAAAAACACGCTATTTGCTCTAACAATGGGAATGAATTATTAAATTAATTAATGTGACTTATATGATTTGAATTTTGTAAAACAGAATTCATTTTTGAATTCGGAATATCAAATATAGCTTAGGGTGAATATTTGGGATTTTTCTGGAAAACTTCAATTTTTGATGAATAGTGAAACCACTAAGTGGTACTTATAAAAACTGATTTTTCCGTTTAAATTAAATTTTGCCATCTTTGTGTTTTGAATTTAAAAAATCCAACATACATGGTTGTCAATAAGAAGTAAAATGTGGTTCAATGGGATAAAAATAATTTTTTGGTGAATAGTAACTTATTAAGTTCTTAATCGCGATTAGAGGTAATTAGTGTAGTTTAAGTTACAAATAATGTTTTAATAATATGAAATGAACGTGACACATGTCCTAACCTCATTGGATGTGTCATGGCCGACCAAGACAACCCATGGGTCAACTTGAGGACCCCATGAAGCCACTTTGGTTGGAAAATGACATTAATATCTTTTTATTTAAAGTTAAAGTAAAAAATAGACGAACATGAAATGTTTTACTAAACCAATTTTTACATGGGGTTATTCAAATTAGATTTTTAACTATAAATATTAATTGAAAAGTTTAAACGATTTCCTACATCATAGTATTTTCTTATAATTTTTAGACATTATCTAAATTAAATTATTTATGACATCATGATGATGCAGCGATGACCTCGTTATTTAACGATTTAAATAAAATGGAAAGATAATGTAATATCTAAGACCTACACATGTTCAAAACCTATTGGATGAGTGGATTTAGAACCCTTATCAGCTTATACTAGAAACACATCATTGTGGGACCTCTTAAATACGAATACCATTTTAAAATAAAGTGTCTTTTCTTTACCTTCCAAGAGTTCCCCTCCTATCCTCTTATAAAAGGCTCCCACATCTACCTCCTTACCCACACTCCCAAAGCCTTTGGCTCGGCCAACCTCTGCCCATTTTGTCTCTCCACTTCCCTATATTACTTCTTGAAGCTTCACTTTGGGCAGAAGTCTTCCAAAGGAAGCCTTTGATCTCAAACCAAAGGGAGTTACCCAATTTTAAGGTAATGTCTTCACTTGAGTCCTTTTGTTTTATTTTGCTTCTCCAACGCCCTAAACTCTTTTTATTCATTTCTTTTGTAACAAATCCAGTATCATAAATATACTAGGATGTTTTTATAAGAATGATTCGAGCTACACTTTCATACACCAACATCTAATGGTTAAAGAACACACTGTTTCTGTGGATGGAGAATTTCTGCCTCCCGAAACGATGATTGTTCAACATTATTCTAACGCCTTCAAAGGTGGCCATTAAGATTACACTATATTTATATATGATATATAATATGTTTATGTTTTTCTTAAGCTTCTGTATTTTACATTTTTGGCATACCTTTATGGTTTCCATTATGGGTAAACGTGATATCTTCATTTAAGGAAGTGCGGACTACCGCCCCCTCAAAGTGATTTGATTCGTTAATACCATATGTGGTACGTATAAAGGATATATTTAATGATATTATATATTATACCATACTTTAATTACAATACTATTATGTATCATTATGTATTAATTCCATTAAATATGAAATATAAATGGAAGTAGCATTCATGTGTACGTACGGCTTACCGTCTCCATGAACTGTACATTTCATTTCTTGTCTCAAAATGTTATGTAATGTTATAAGTACATATATATAATGGATATATACTTAATATATTACATATAAATTATGGATAACATTTTGGAATTATAACATATATATATATCTCTCTCATTTTGTTTTAATTCCATTAATATGACAAAAAATGAAAGTAGCGTTCATGCGTACGTACGACCTACCGTCTCCATGAAGGGTGCTTTTCATTTTTATCTCCAAATGATATATAATTGTATAAAATGAATATTTACTGGATATATATATGAAATTTTAATCATTAATACTATTATGGAAATTATTTACTTATAACTACATGGGCAATCTTTTTTCAAACAAGTTCATTTTTGACTCGTGTACCAAACATCGGCAAAAACATCTGATATGAACTAACATTATTAACCAATTATTATAACATTATAATAAGTTATATTAACTGAATAATAATCTTTGGAGGAGGTACATAGGCAATTATTAATTTACCAATGTTTATTATTCAGGAATATAAAGAAACGAACAAGACAAGTTGGACTTGAGGTAAGGGATCCTACACCTCTCTTTCTTTTTAAGTACACTCTTTTATGTCATTCCTTTTAAGCTCATATTTCTTATGATTGGGATGACCTTTTATATTACTCCTACTATTATTATTATTTTCATTTGATGAGAGACCCTATTTCCTCTCATCAATCCATTTTGGAAGTTTTGAGTGGCGTCGTTATGCTACCGAATATTCATAAGGGATTTTTCAACTCACTTTTATTCCCGTGAAATTTATGCTACATTTTCCACAATTTCTTTTGAGTGGTGTATGTAATGCCCATTATTTTACTCATTGTGTAATATACTTTCTTTTTTGAGTATTTACATAAATGTTGTATTGTCATTCTTTCACGAGGTGTATGTTTCGAAAGATACCCATGTCGGTATGGGAACCTTTCACCCTCCTCTTTTTAAAAGACTTCTTTTGTTGGGTCTTTTAATTTACATATTTTTATGTTGGGATATGTCCTCATATATCCTTATTGATGTAAATTTTATGTCCAAGTGATGAGATAACCTTTTTTTGTCTCTCATCAACTCATTTTGATGTGACGCCGTTAGGCTTTCAAAGGAACTTCTTAACCCAATTTCAATTTCTTTGGGTTCAACATGTAGATATTGAATATGTCATCATTTAAATATGTGTGAATGACCTTTGATTATTTTACACTTAATATCGACTTATATTTGGTGTATTCGTTTGTCCCAAATAATTATGTAATTGATTTATCCTTAAACTAAGGATACCGTCTTTGTAAGGGAATTCATCTCAATCTCCTTTTATTGAGGCATATTTTGTTTTATACACAACTTTCTTTTATACGGTGTATAAACCCCTTTGACTATTACGTTTATCCAAAAGGAATGTTTTTATACGAAGCGTTTTACAAAATGACAAAAGGGAATTTTTTGTCATATGTATGCGGCGACAATGACTTCTCTGCCGCCGTGGCCATTATTTGAGTTTCGGCTTCCTCTACAAGCCATAACTTCTTTTTAAAAGAAAAGTAAATACCATGTTTTACCTTAATTTTATTTTGGTATTGGAAATGGTTTTCATAAGGTTTTTTATATCAATGTGTTTTATTGATATCTTGTGATTGAAATGTGGAACTGTTATGTTTCCTTTATTCATGTTTTATGTGATATGATTATGTCATGGTTCTTGGGAATTGTTATGATGAACGGATGGTTCCGTGATAAACTAAGGGCGGGTGAGCCCGATATAGCTGTCCAATGCATTGGGTAACGCGAAGGAGTGATACGTTAAGGTTTCTCCGAAGAGATTTAGGGAATATACTCTGATGGGTATTCCAAACGTAACCAAGAGGGTTACTCCCTACGTAAGAATGTTATGAATGCCTCAAGTTACCTTTTATGCCTTATGATTTCTATGATTTATTCATGGTTTGATGAGGTATGCTAAAGTGCATATGTTTTATGGGTAAAGTATGATTTCATTCTTATGTATATATGAACTCATGTTTCCTTTCCATATTTTTATAACCCTTACTGAGCTTTTTATGCTCGTCCCATGTTTTTGAAATGTTTTTCACAGGTCAAGGGAAAGGTACAAGATGTTATGATAGTGTCAAAGATGTGTCAAGAAAGAATCCATGTTTTATTTTCAATATGTTTCCTTTGATGGGAAGAATGAATACTGTCTTTTATGTAACCAGTTTGTTTAAATGTGGAATGTAATGAAAGTTTCATGATCTAATTCTCTAAAACTCTAAACCTGAAAAGATCCTCAATGTGTAATATTGTAATAACTCAAGATTAAGTATGGTTTTAAGGCTGGGGACTTATTTCTCATGTACAAAGTAATGCTTATGTACCAGTTCTTGTATGTGTACTTCTAATGCACATGGAGTTTCCTACTACATGGGGTCTTGGATGTGTTCCAACCAACACATGTTTTGGCCACCTGAGGAGGTTCATATCATGTGGGATAGACTATATTAATTGTGTTACTTAACACCACAAACACCATATCACCACATCCATGGGGTAAAACATAAAGTGTCTTCTTAAGATTACATGACATGTAGTAAGGTTTTCTACATATTGTTATGTTATTCACATGGATCAAAGATGAACCCTTTTATCCATGAATTATAACCATTTAACATTAAAAATATTATGTATTAGATGTTAATGGCATCAACCATCAATTTCCCATCTAGCAGTTTCTGGTAATCAAAATCCTGCAAATAGTACATTTCCCATTGATTCTGTTGTGCATATCATGTCTCCTTCCATTAGCTCTTCAGATCTCGGATCGATGGAATTATCACCTTCATCATAAAACATTTCCTGATCCATCTAGAAATAATCATCTTAATCATCATTCTCAAATCCATTTTGAATCTATTGTTTGATCACTCTCAAATAGGACATAGAAATTTCCAACTATTACCCCATAGGAAACTAGAGAATAATTTGACGTATAATGGAGAGAAATTCACTAGAACAATGTAGTTATTTATTGGAAAATCATTTATGTACAATGGTTTCTTTATGATGACATCCATGGGAGGTATAATGGAATATAAAATATAAATTTATTAAATCAATTTTAAATTACGTAATTGGCTCATGTAAAGTTGAAAATATCATAGATCAATGAATAGCTTATAAAATCCACAATCAAACATTTAATTATCGGAGGAAACCATAATTGATGATCCTTACCACAATAATGTATAGATTATTGGAGAAGATTGTGTTCTCCAATGATGTGAGGATCCCATAATATTTACTTCATGCTGATCTACCTCGATCCGATAATCATTCTCCATTTGTCATTCGATTCTGATATTCCATAGTAAAACACATTGAATAGCCTCTTAATGATCTTATGTCTATGAATATGACCCTATAAAATTTATATAGATTCAATTATTTATAAAAAAAATTATTTATTGTTTTTTAAAGAATTAATTTAATAATATATTCTATTAATCCATATAACATACCTTTAGTGATTTCCATATCCCAATGTTTGGCATAAACCCACAGTAAGTCATGCCTAAGGTAATAAATGCATTCCAGATTCAACTACGGTCTTAGTTTATTATCTAATATCTCATTTTGGAGACAAATCATTATTTCTCTAAAAATATGTGTTCATGATATTAATATTTTTAATGTTTTTATAAAATGAATCCTAGGCTTATTAGGCCATGGAATCTCACAACGTCTAAGGACCTAGCTCTGAAAATATTTCTTAATATATTTAAAAGTATTACATGGAAAAAAGTGTCTCTATATTCATTCCTTATTAAAAGTTTTTCATCCATGAAAATCACATAATAAACAAAAGGTGGGGATAGTGATCCTGCATCTGGATCTTCTAGTCCTAGGTGCTATCTTAGATGATCTCATACCACCATGGATCATGAAACAAGGGAATAGCCTATCCTTATAGGATGGTCCACTACGGATCCTCGATCACCACCCTGTACTTCATGAATGAGGATCCTTCTTAAATGCACAACTTCCTTTAGTCATTGATGGTTGTAGAATCATGAATGTATCTCCTCGACTATGAAACATGGAATAAGCCTTCTAACCTATATAACTGTAGGGGTATATATAGGTGAGGAGAAACAACACCAACCATCCATTGGATCCTGAATGTCTCAATGAAACATAGGGAATGTTTTCCTCTCTGTGAAAAACATCATAATCCTCTTCAGAGAGAGACTTCCAAGAAATCAAATTATCACTTCTCCAATTCCAAGGGAATAAAATGTCAATGTATGTATCATTTATCACATGTCTGGGTAGTCCTCATAATCTCAGAGATCCCCTTAACATTACCCATTATCAACATCATAATCTTTGTCTCAACCTGAGATATCTCTCCAACCTCAAACCAACATAAGGGTGACCAACAAGGTTTCCCATTCAAAGCCTCTATAAGTTCAATTCCATTCTGTAGTGAAATATTTTAATATTAAAAATCTATACCAATGCAAAATGATCCTTCTAACTCGAGATAATGTACAAAATACATGATATCTGTATATCCTCCAACACCAGGATAGTGTTCTATGTTTTCCCATTCATCTGGGGATGGAATTCCATAATTATACATAACTTGGTCCCAAATTCATTATATGGGAATATATAAAACCATTTAATAAGACACACATCTCACTCAAATTAATTCATCAAGGGTACCATTTGGTGCTAAAAAATCTCCCACATGTAAAACTATCCTATACTCTCCACTAAACAATGCTCCCTAAAGGATAGTAATTGTATAAACATCATAAGGAATTCAACTATAGCCTAGAATGCATTGGGAACTTTCCCTGTATGCATAGGCCCTATAATAAATTCAATGATTATACCATCATATTTCCACTCATGGATCTAAAGAGGCTATGTCAAACCTGCCAAAACCTAGTCCTCAACCTTCGCTGACTAACATGTGGTCCACCAAGAGATGAACATAGTGACACACTTCCTCATGTTATCCGAACATAACTACTTCAAAACATACCTTTACATATTCCCCACACCAAGATGAAATTACAAAAGAGATGTTTTAACCTCCCTCATCACCACCTCTTTCATCACGATATGAATAAAATTTTTTCCCAATAAAAAGTATTATGTGTTCCCCACCATCATAAAATATATTTGGTGAATCCATTAGAGATACCAATTCCTAAAAAACATCACAGTCGATGTCTCCCAACTAATCCTCCCTCACACATCAGAGAAAAAGAGTTTTCAACAACATCTAATAATGATTAGATTCACCCCTATATTCAACCAGCATTTTTTGCAAGGAAATATACTTCCCATACACCTCATCCACCAAACAAGAACCCAACATCCTACTAAGGTAATTTTCTACCTTGATTACCTTGGAGTGAAAACTATATCAATGTCATAGTTCTTTGACAACTCCAACCAACACCTCCACCTAAAATGTAGATATTTATAGAAGAAGATATACCTAATAATCATATGATTGGATAAAAAGAATACATCATATCCAGGAATAGTGTTATTCTACATCCTTAGAACAATGATACTGCATCCAACTCTAGTTAATGAGTTTCATACATTCACTTATGGGGTCTCAACTTCCTTAACCCATATGTGATCACTAAAAACTAATTCATCAACATGTAGTCAATCCATTATCTAGAGGCATCAAAAAACACAAAAAATTGTGTTCCCTTATACAATAGAACCAAGCTTAGAGTATTGTTAATACTCATTTTCTACTGCTATAAGAATCTCTAACACAACTTGATCTAGATATATGGATTCCATTTCCATATTTGGGAATTCAAAGGGGATGTTACTCTAGAAAATCAATCTTCAAAAATCCTATAGTACCTCACCAAACTAAGAAAACTGTTATCCTATTATATGTTTTTGGTAGTCTCTCTTGAAATAACTACATCAATATTTTCTAGGTCCATGTATAACACATGATAAAAAATTACAGTCCCCATTAAGTGAACAACATATATCTAGAACCAGTACTTCAGAAGATTACCATAAATCATATGCTCCAATTGTATATATAAGACCATCCTCAATTTTTATGCATGATCTTTAAATAATGTAGATTACATGCAAATGTCATTAATGAATGAAATATAAAATTTGTATTAGTATAGCTATAAAAATGGTATATCGAATCTATAAACACTACGTGGGAATTTTTCACACCTAAATGCCTCACCAAGAACTCATTGTGCTTGATGAAACATTAGAATGTCATCTTATGAATATCATCCCTATGAACCATCAACTATTGGTGTCTTCCACATATATAGAACATGGATAACCATTTTTTTCTCAAAAATAATTAAAGAGGTCATATATACTTGAAATTGGGTGATTTTTATTTATCATTGTCTGGTTTAGTTTCGGATAATTAACACAAATCATTATGCTCCACTCTTACTTTTTTAGGAACAAAAGTAATGAAACCCATAGAGAACACCAGTTATGATAAAAACCTTCTATCAAAATTCCACTAACTATACCCTCATATCCCAATGATAGGTTAGATCTATATGTTATTCCATAGAATATATCAGTGTTGTCTTGGGTTATAAGATTATCCCGAACTCCATCTCCTGCCTAGGTTGTAGTGCTGAAACATCCCCAAGGAAGACTTCCATGTATTCTACTATATAGTAGGAAAATAAATTCATGATGATTATTGTGTGCTAAGGGATAAAATCATCAAATGATGGGTGGTGGTCTGCAACTTTCTGCACTCAAGGCCCACTCACTCAGCCATCAGATCTCTCTCTTGTGTAAAAGGGAATCTCATTCCATCTTTCTGAAGGAATCTGACTTTTATCAATGACATTCAATCTTGGATCGAATAATGAAAAAACAATCCACACTAATGATAATGTCACAATGTTTTATTCTAATTACAATTAGGTCCCATGAGAAACTCTCCCTGCTTATCGATAGAATACCCTGCAAGCATATAAAAGATATTAAAGAAATGAACCCAACCCTATTGAATAAGATTATATAATAAGGTCTCAATGGGGTCCTCTAGATATCCCAAAAGAGACTAGATAATAAAATAGCTACACATACATGTTTACACAAGTTCTTTATCAAATTCAAAAGAAACATAGATTTTATCATGCATCATCCTACGACCGGATGGGTCATAAGCAACAATGCATTGTAGCTACCCGTGGAACTGACTACCAAATATATGGGCCTGGAATTCAAAACATGGTGGTGGAGGGGGATGTATATTACTACAACTCCCCCCACTAAAATATCCTCCTCTTAGAGCCCCACCACATCCACTTTGAGCTCTGACTTCCTGATGGCCGCCTTGGCCATGGCTGAGAGAACCCAAAACATGTTGCCACCTCAGTAGTGGTACTTCATCCTCTACATGTCTTACTTCCTTAAAATGCGAGTTCAATAAATCATGCTACATGTTACCAAAACCATCACATGAATATCATCACCCCTATATGATATTACATGGCCCCCTGTGAAAAAAATCAGATGCATGTCCACATGACTGAGACCATTTACGGGGAGGTCTCATATACTGAGATCCAACTGACTAGAGTATGATATCCCCTGTAGACGACTCAGCCTCCTCACTCCAACATAAATATCTAGATTCATAGAATCCCTAATATTTTAATCTCTCTATTATTATTTACTTCTCCAGTGTTATAGCGTATGCGGGAATACATAGTGGTACCACACTAGCTACACTGTCTTTCCAAGACACCTTGATCTAACTTCCATGACTAGAAGTAACCATCATGAACCATATCAAGGGAGTATCACATAAGGTCAGGGAACCACATAAAAATCATAAATAAAATCATGATACCAAACAATAACTCCATAATCTATTGTATCCAAACTGAGTGAAATAATGATTTGTATTACTCATCAAGAAAAAAATGTTCGAATTTGGGCCGAAAGAGTGTAGACTAATCGAGTGTATTCCTGACCTGAGCTTAAATAAAAATAACATAAAATCAATAAAATTATATATTTCTTATGAATCAGGAACACAGTAGAACCATAATGGTCTCTCATACTGTAAATCATAGAGTGCAGTAACCATGAATATATATATATCTTGAACTTCTATTACTAAATGTTATTCATTAGGTAGGCATGTTGATACCTACCATTTATAGGAGAAACACCATGGTATGGCCCCTATGTTGGTGCCTCGTCAATCATCATGTTGTATTCCTGATATTTCATCATTAACCTAGATGGTCGTCTTTATTGAGAAATCTACAATGTTATCAAGACGTACCATGACCATATGAGAATATATATATATATGGGGAGTTGAATCAAGAAGAAGAATAAAATTTCTAAATCCTATATAATATATATAATATTGATCCCTATAACTGATGTATCGATCTGTCGAGTTGATAAATGGGTAGTCAGAGTCCTTTTGAATGGATACATCATCCATCGATCTAATAATTGGTTCCATAGCCTTAAATCCACACTCATTACACATTGAAAACCCTACCCTATTTCTCAATAAATCAACATTAAGGGATGACTCTAAAAATAATTCCATTTAACGATCTCCTTCAATACCACACTATAATGATCTGACCCATCAAGGCCCTCCTAGCTAGCAGAAAGCTTGGCTGCCATAACCGTAAACCAACCTCCATAGGCCAAGTACTGGAAAAAAGAACTGAGAATGCATACCATAAATGGGATTCCATTTCCAAATGTACTTGTATAATCACGCCCAAACATATCTATGATATAATAAGATTTAATATAAAGAAAATATTGTAACTCCTTGATATAAACCATGCATGTAACAAATTATAGGGAATACATCATGGTATGATAGAATATATCCAATGTATAAAATCAAAACAAATAAATTTTAAATCATGAATTAAGTCCCAACCCAAAAATAAATAAAATTATGAATGATGAGAGAGGCTAACCTATTCTTTCTAAAGGAAACCTATATGTTTGAGAAAGGGGATCTCTATCTCACAACCCAGCCTAGGATGATGCATCAACCTGTAGCTCCAAAATTCTTTCATCAACACCCAGAATCGCGCATGTCTATCTAAATAAATAATAAGGAGGACCCATACCTAAACACTTACCAACATCTTGAGGGAGGGAAATATCTAATATAAAGAGGACATGCACCTTAGTATTGTGTAAGGATTCCAATCGGAGGGAGGATGGGGGGCCCGTTCCCTTTTATGATAAGGTGATTCTACTAAAAGTATGGAGGAACTGTTACATAGAATGATATGGGGATTCCATGTAGTATCTCTCAGTATAGTACCCATTACCATGTGCATCATGGTAGTGTTAATCAATGTAAAAGAAGAACCATGACCTGATATAGTAAGGGGTCCATCTCAGTAAGTATATTTAGCAGACTCGTGACCTAGAATGGCAGATGGTGGTAATTGGTAAGTATAAATAGAAGATGTACAGTCAAGTACATTAAAAGGGATCCACTATGTATGTATAAATATAAATCCTTAACCCTATTATGATCAGGGGATTATATATTATAACTGTAGTACATGAACCCATGTATGATAGGGTGTTCCACTTAGTGGGTAGAGTACCTTCACCCTAGTGCCATAGGGTGTGCCCCTCAAACAAAATCAAGCATTCTGGGGACCTAGATTAGGTATAATAGGGGTTACCAACCCCTGCCTTTCTATAAAAAATTCTTTATGATCACTTTTATCGTCAAGGGATTCTTGAATAAGAGTAATTCTCATAAAATTCTTCATCATATCGTCAAAGTAACTATGAATGATACCATCACATTCTTCGTGGGAAACTTGTTAGGGTAGCCTACTCTGAGGAAAACAAATAAGTCCATATAAAGTAGATGAATAAGGTTATAGTTTCTAAAAAATTAGGTACCAAGTGTGTATCAGACACACATAATGTGTGGTCCTACTCTGTCTTCTAGACATGTTCTCCTATTGGCATAGATTTGAGGCTATGTCAACACTCTTGGAATGTAAGAGGTCATACATGGAATGTCTTATCCACTCAGGAATGTTCATATACACATGTTCATTGAATTTTTCACAGGTCATGTTCATGTATCCAGTCATATTTTTTATTATGACTAGGTAGTAGCCCATACCCATATACTCCTAGAGTACAAGGTGTGTCCTCCCACATGAGTTCATAGAAGCTTTCTAGCTAGCACATGGAATTGAAAATCATGGAGGGTCACAAAACATGGTGTCCCAACCATGTGGCATGTGATCCTTAATTCCACTAAAACCCATGCTCTAAATCCAGGGGTACTAAAAAACATGTCTTCTTCACAGTACATGTTGTATAGGCAGGTTTTACATAGAATGTCTGGTTTTTCTTGGGGATCAAAGATCCACATCTTCATCCATGATTTCTAGTTTTGACCACTATAAATCTACTATGTTACTAGATAATGATGTGGATATATAATTAATAAGAGTTCCAGGAAGGGAAATTATATATTTTCCACTCGTGTAAAGCTCAAAGTATCACATGTTCATCTATCATTGTCTTACATCACCACTCTAGATCTGATATCCACAATGATCTAATTCATCACGTGAAACTTGTCCCAATAAATCTATTAATCATCATCTTGTTCATAATTCTATAATCCTTCCCAAATTTGAGGTTTTTTTGGGCTTCAACACTCTCTGGAAATGTTGAACCATGACCTTGTATGATAATGGTGAATAAAATGATGAAATGTTGGTAGAACCTGTCAAGAACAATGTAATACAACATTTCCCAATAATTATTGGAAAATGATTACATAATGAGGATGTATAAGGTAGATATAATGGAATATAAAATATAAATAGATTCAATCCATTTAAATTTAAGAAACTAGATTATAAAATAATAGAAATATAACTTATTAAATAATTGAAGAAAAAATCCATGCTAAAAATATTAATCAATAAAAGAAAATATAGTTGATGAGAGCCACAGTAATTGTGTATTGATCATTGGTGATGAAGAGGTATTCCAGATTTGTGGGGATCCCATTACGTTATCTTCCTTCCAATCCATCTCAATCCAATCATCGTTCAACATTATATTTATATTGGACAATGAATAATTCCGTAAATATCAACATAAAGCTCTTATATTTATGTGCCTCAAAAGATCAAATTCTATAGAATAAATTGTAATTCAAATTTACCTTGAGGTAATAAATAAATAAATTTAACAATTTAATTAATTAATCCACACAACGTACTGGCCAATGGATTCCTCATCAGAATGAATGGAAGCTACCAAATTGTGGTCACACATAGGGTAAACCCCATGTTCTGAATGTAACTATGGTATCAGATTTCAAATCTGATACTATCTCTAAGATATAACCGATTATTTATAAAAAAATATGTTCTTGTGCTATTAAAATAATTAATATATTTATATTATTAATTCCAGTATCATAAAGTTTGAAAATCCCATGTCGTCTGATCATATGGCTCTGAAAATATTTAATAATATATTTAAAATACTCATAAGGAAAAATAGTGTCACATCACTATGTAGTATTTTTTTTTCAAAACCTATTTTTTCATTGGATGACTTCTCCCTATGCCCTAGATTCCATCCATATATCTCGGTTTCTTTCCATAAAACCTAGATCCGACTTTTTCTAAGCCCTTCCATCACTGATTTCATGATTCCTTCCACCCAATCCACTCAAGAATAAATTTTCATTTCTCCCCTATATAACCAAAGTTAAAAATTTCAAACCACAAATCAAAATGAATTCATAATCCTCTATCATCAACACCATACCTTGATCATGTTGACAATTCTAATACTAAACTCACAGTATCAATCAATTTTAAAAAATAATGGATGAGTGATGAGTGATCACTATGTTTCTTTTGAACTATTGTCCAAAGAAAATACAAATGATGAAGATGAGAATAATGGGGGAGAAATGAACAAAATAGAAACACGTGGAATATAAATAATCCATTGTGTTGGACACAATCTATTTATGTTATAATTTTGAATGAATAACAATAATCCTGATTTATCAACACAATAACCATTCATGATCCTAAGAAGATAAATACAAACTAGTAAAGTAATAGTTGACCCATGAATCCATTTTTCATATGAATTAATTCGGGTTCTATCAAGAGGAAAATAATATGATGATTATATCCAAAAACCACATCCTAATTCATGTTTACGTCAAACATTGATGAATAAAAATCACCCTTCAACTTCCTTTATCAGATCCCTAAACTCATTTAGGACAAAAGCTGATGAAGCACAATACAATATTGATCATCCAAGAGCTCCCCTTGAATAGCTCATATATCAATCCCTAGGGTTATGCATCTAACCCTATATCCTTTCAATGACTAGGACTAAATGAGGGATATAAGGATTTCTAATCCATTTAATAAATGATAAATAAATAAATAAATTATTTATGTATTATTCATCATGTGATTTTACTTAATACCAACTCCCATCACACACAAAATATTATGTCATGCCCAGGTCAAGCCTACATTTGATATTTAACGAATTTAATGGATTTATTATTTGAGAAACTTTTTGTGAGTTATTCTATAATTTCATTAAAATGGTTTTTCTGTGTGTGATATAATATATTTATTTTTTACGCTAAAATATTTCTTTCTCAATATTGAAAACCCCAAGATATCTAAACACCTATCCATAAAAATATACTATTAAATATTAAAATGTATTACAAAAAAATGGTATCGTTACAAGTGAGTATTTATGGACTAAAAATGAGGTTGAGACCCTATAATAGGGGTTTTTATGTTGGGATTCCATGTGGCCTTGAGGTGGGGGTGAGTTGTGCCAATAGTGGTCACATGTGAAAGGATTCATGTCTGGGTAGATACGTGAGCCAAGTTACCCAAGGAATGAGTCAAGGTAGATGATTTGGTGCAGTGTAACCTTCAAGGGAGACCCATGAGAGAGTTCATATGAGTCATTGAGTGCCTTTAGACACATGCTCCATTAGTGATTTGTTAATTTATGGAATTAGTGCATCATATATTCTTCCTAGTACATGGTTTATCCATTTTATAGGAATTTGGAGAGTAGGGAGATGAACTTATGCTAGTAATTTTATTCTGGAGACTAGTTTTGGTAAGGGAAGCATCATTTTGACACATATCCCTACTAACATCCTAGTAAGGAATCCAAATAGTTGAACACTTAGGATCAATACAGTTTGTCCTAAAACCAATGATGCAAGGTTAAAAATATTATTTGGGGATTAATCAATAAATGTTCTCAAGGATTTTTAGTGTTAGGTATGTCAGATTCCTTGAGGTGAAAATTTAAGTGGGATAAGTCTAGATGATATGAGATGATCTAGGATTTAGTTAATCTATAAATATAATACCATTAGAGGGGTTTACAATGTTACATGTTTAAATGAATGTATTTTTAATTTATATAACATTTGGTATTGGTTCTTTGGTACTTCTTATAGGTTTTTGTGGTACGTGATGGTTATTTGTTTGGACCTGTTGGCAGGAGAAGTACCTTCACGAGTGTTAGAATAGTGTAAGTGAATCACAGTGGAACATAAAAAATATTCTTAGGTAAATACTGTCAATGATAACGGTTTTATATTAGTGATATTATCTAGTTTTTAATGTTATCTAAGGGATATATACTCTTATTGGGTTTACAATATTAGAGAGGCATGCTGAGTGTCTTGGGATTTTGAGACAACTTTTTATGAGATGAGAATTGATGGATTAAAAATCAGGTCTTTCCATTGGGTTCCCCAAAAGTGTACAACCATTGATATTTTAGGGAATCTTGGAGACATTCTTTCAATGGGGATGTGTTATGTCAGGGGGTTAATAGTTTGGGTGGTACAAGGGAACATTGCCATAATTTGTAAACAAGTAAGAAACCACATGGGTGGGCTATGTATTGACCTGGAATCAATGAGGGACATGAATGTAAGGTTGACTAAGGCCTTTGGTTATAAATTTTGATGTTATAGTAGTGATAATAGGAATATAGATGGTTCTGTTTGGGTGACCTAGTCGATATGTCTTCTAACATCAATAGAAGAATCAGAGTCTGATGTGATGAATGTAAAAAATGGATCTGTATGAGCGACAAATAGATGGTTTCATAATACCAATAGTGTATTTGATAATACAGTGGTGAAGGATACTCATATTGGTGGTTAATACATCATAAGTCATTCAAATGTGTGCATGTCATGTATATTAGGCAATTTAATGGGCAACCATAGTAGTGCTTTTGTGATATGGGAATGATTGATGAATTGTACTTCGTGTTGATGCTCAAGGGTGACAAGTCTTAGCCCTGTCTAGAAATCAGATATGGTTACGGATGGAGCATGGGTTTTAGAGATTGTAAAAATAGTTTTATGACCTGATGTTATCGATTCTCCTATAGTGGGGAGCATGGGGTTTGTCATGTAGCAATAACCCTCGTGCGATGGGAATCATGGGTGTGTGAGGTTGATCAGTTGATATTTGTAATATAGTATTGTTTCTAGTACATAAATGAGTTAAAATATAATTATTTTTTCATTTTAATATAGGTGTTGACTAATATGTGTTATCAAATTTGTACATTCATTGGACTCATTCCATAATGTGGTTTTTTTGGTGATCTAAACATAATCTAATTACTATTTTGTCTATGTTAACAGTATGAAATTATGGTGGAAATGGTTGGTTGATATTCCAACATTGTAATGTTAACAAAATTTAGTTTTGAACATTATTGGGATTTTATGGCTTATTTGGAGAAGAATATATGGTTTATGGTATCATGGTCGAGTATGTAAGTGGGATGTTTGAATATGATCTAGATTATTCTCTAAAATTGTTATCTATATAAATTTGTCTCCCATTAATATGTGTAGTTGGTTTTGGAGGGTTGGAAAATTCAGCGGCACATCATTTTTTATATAATTGGAATTTTTTATAGATTGTTCAGTGCCTTTTGAAAAAGGGAAACATTAGGAAATTTCATTAAATAATGTATTTTCCAACATTTGTGTAGAGTTTTTGAGAATGATTATAGGTATTATCAATGGACTAGTTCTATAAACTATTTTTGATGTTTTGGGAACCACATTGAGTTGCATCATTGGAACATTGAGGTCTTTTTTTGATTGGTAATTTCAATGGTTGAGGGTTTCTTCACTTTAAATTTTTCTCTTGTATCTATTAATTGTGGTGGGGAGCTCCAAATGATAGTTGATCAGATGGCCTAGGACACCTCAGACATCTCAGGGTAGAAAAACTTTTATGAGTATCACTCATTAAACTTACAATTGCTCTGGAATTACATTGTTGAGCTAAGGGAGAAGGGTATTAGACTTCACATTATATGGTTGGAAACTACAATTAAAAAATATCCATGTTTTAATTTTTTATGTGAATCTTTTTTGCAGCCTCATCGAATTACTAGATGATGACCTGGGAAATTAATTTAATTGTTCTATTATGTTTTTCCCTTGGTAATTAACTATTTAAATTTGTTAGATACCCTTTATGTTTCAATGTTAAAATGGGAATTCTGTTTTTTGCATGACCTTATACTTTATATCATGAAATTTCCAAGCTACTATGAATGGATATATGATGTCATTCCATGCCATATTTTTTTTTAAATTAGTTCAACCTTTTTTAAATGATATGTTGGGATTTTCCTATTTTATATTATTGACATAATGGTCCATGAATGAGACCATTTGTGATATAATAAAAGTGAAAATTTGTCAATGTGGGCGATTTAGGTACATGGTAACCTAGATATTCCATATAGAATGTATATTGTTTAGGTAGGCCTTTTCAATGAAGAATGCGATGATAAATGAAAAATATGGAATTTATATTTGATGGTGTTGCTTAAATATAATTGTAGTGATAAAAATATTATTTTTATTCCCTTAGAGGTCATAACTACCGTCTAATTTTATCAAGGATTTCTAAATGACATAATCCTTATTGAATGGAAGTGGAATTTATGTATGGGTATGGTCACTAATGATGGTATTGATGTTTTGTAAATGGGTCTTATTTTGGTATATGATTTTTATTGGTAAAGTGTGTTGGGTTTCATCCATTGGATTAAAGAGTGGATACGTAATCAGTGGAAATATTTTAGTGAGCATAGATTCTATTAAGGATCTCAATTTAATTAGTTGGGGATGGCACATTGGATTCATGGATGTCCACAAAAAAGGGATTCCCTAAGATAATATGGATTTCTCCCATGATCATCTCTATTACCAAATAATAGTGTCTCCCCAATTGATTTGGGTGCTGGATAAAGTATTAAATTTCATGGATTAATATCATAGATTCTCACTAGATACCCTTGGGAATTTGTTGAGATTATCCTCGTAGATTCTGTATGATTATATAAGAGGGAATTCCCTTTGTTTGGACCTAGATTCTAGAAAATCTAGATACAATAAATGGATTGGACATGTCATCTCTGAGATACAATTTAGAAAAGTCAATGTTTATATTCCTTATATTCTCTTGGATAGAAAAAAGAAGAATAAAATGAATGATATCCATGGACTTTGAATGTGTTATTCAGATGTTAATTCAAAGTAGAATTCCTGAATATTTAACTTTCAATTCATGATGTTGGGTACCATGTTAGTATAACTTAAAACTAGTCAACCCATGATGTATACCATGATTAGAGACTCATTATCTTTTATTGAAGCATTTATTAGGCCAGATTTGGGTGTCATTGTGGATAATGTGGATCAATTTTTGTTATACATCCCTTATCATGTAAATTGTTAAATTATAGAACTATATAAATATTTATTTAGAGAACACCTTGATGAACTTTATTATTGATTGTTTAATTTAATGACAGCATTTTTGGTGGCCTACCGAGTTATATTCACACCCTACTTGGGACACCATAGAAATTGGGTATTTGAGTAGTTCTTTTTATTGAATTGTATGTTTGGGTATGGGGAAACACATAATTTTTTTGAATGATTGTTTTCTATGATGTATCATGGAGTTTTTTGATCAAGCTAGGACACTTTTCTATTTATATGTGATGTATAACCACTTATTCATTGGTATTTCAGTTTTCATATATTTTGTTTATGATGTGTACCAATATAACATTATATATAGGTCATTTCATTATAGCATGTCCTACTTTTTTTATTTTTTGAAACAATATTGAATGTTGTGTTACTAGTTATTTTTCTATATTTATATGACTCCAATTATAGTTGTTGTACATTTACTATGAAATCAAGGTATAGTCTCCCCATTGTATGACCTCCGACCATTTATTATACTCAAAATCATCTAATATACAAGGATATGATCCTTAAGTATAGTATTGACCTCCATTTTGGGAAATGATTAGTGGTTCAGGACTGAGGAATTTGAAAAATACAATATTCAATAACTCTCTCACCATGAAAACCTAAACAGAACCAATAGTTGACACATTAGATTAAATTATGATGATATTAATGATATTGATGTGGACTAGTTAATATAATATATTATTTGGAGAAATTTTAAAAATTAATGGATTGATAGCTATAGAGTAGTAGGATACCAGATGATGTGGATGATAATAATTTCATGATGATGATTTTGGAAAAATAATATATGTCTTTTCTAATTATTTCATATATGTTTTAGATTTTATTTTGGTGACTCAATCAGTACATTATGATTCTATGAGATATTACTTATTTTATTTTTATGTTATGTGGAATGTGAGTGTGAAATTCACTATAGTAACTACCACATGAGTACATTTTCTCATGTTTAACCAAATATCCTCTTAAAATGACTGTGGATATGTCTAATTAACTATATTTCCTCCCCCTCCCCCAATTGGACATGTAGAAATTGGATTCATTAATGGATATGAATGTTTCATGCTTATGATGAAAGGTAGAATAGTAGATAATTAGAAATTATAGAATACACTATACTAGTTGGTCTATATTCATTTATGTTTTCCCTAATAAATATTATTATAAAATTTGATATTATTTTTACCCTTATATTTGCAAATCAATTTTCTCATGAAATTAGTCATGTGTTGTTTGGATATACATTGTATTGAGTGGTGTTTTTAACAAAATCAATTGATAAAGTGTTTCCTTAATTGAGAGTTTGACATAGATAATCAAAAGAGTAGTAAAATGATTAAATTATAAATTTATGATTAATAAGAATATATTTCTTTTTTAAGGAACAATATTGTTATTTTAGTTCTGTTCTTTTAGGGATGTGTAACTTAGCATGTAGATATACTAACAATATATATATATATATGTTTTAAACACTGGATTGGTGTTAAATATGATAATTATTGTTTTACATCAATGAAGTTCATTAGAGAATGGATTTTGAATATTCCACCATATACCTATGAGGAATATTTGGTTATCTTCATTTTTTCTGGTTAACATTTCTATATGAATAATAGTCCGTTCATATTTTTTATTTAGGAATATTATCATGTAATGAGAATATATGATAATTTATTAATATTATTATTTATGTTTTGGTTTTTCATATTTCCTTTCAGTAATTAATTGTGTTCTTTATTGGTAAATACCCTATATTTATGAGATTTATTCCAATAGTGATAATTTCCAACACGTTCCCTATTAGAGGTGAACATCATGGGTAAAGAATTTCCTCATCACTAATTCTTGGATAGGACATGGTTGGGGAATGTAATGTAATTGGAAAGTCAATTATAGTAACCAATAATAAGTTAGAAGAATATGGAATTGTGTTATAAAGTGTTCCAAATTAATATACACAATTTTAATTAGTTGACGATATTATTTCTAAAATATATATTTAGTTGTCAATGAGGTTTACATTTGTACAAAAGGATGATTATAAGGACCCTCATACTCTACGAACACCATCAATAAACTACAATAAAAAAATTAAATATGTAAATATATTTTTATTCAAACATTGATACCTCTATGAAAAGTGTTCATTGATGATTTATGGATACAATAATATTTAATTATTCAAATTAATAAAACTAAAATATCTCTCAAACATCAAATAGTTAGTTAATATTTTTAGGAGGAAAATAATAAATGTGGGTAATATTGGGATTCAACCAATGTTTATTCTTCTCATTATTTTTATTTTTATTATTATTTGGTATGTTAAATAAATTGGTATTTTAAATCTTTTTCTTATTAGAATTCATCTATAAAACTTATTAATTATCAAATTTATTCACTAATGATATACACATAAATTAATTTGATTAATATATATTTAGTTTCTTTCTATGATAATTCGAATAATTATATATATTCTTTGATCATAGTTGACTTACATTGAACATAATGTAGTAAATATGAGTAATTGTGATAAATCAACAAATAGATTTTTTGTATGTATTTACATGTGTTTTGAAAATGTTTTAGAAAAATGTTGTTATAGATTCATAATTGTATATCTAACATCATGTTTTTTAAAACCATAAAATATCTATATATATATATTAATTGATTTAAATACCAATTATCTACATTTTTTATATATTTTATTCTATTTATTATTATTCATAATAATTTATAAAATATTTGATTATTCCTTGGAATATATACCCTTTAGTAGTTGTATAATTCCCATAATTCCCAAACATGTGAGGTATTTGATGTTTTTTATATATTATAACAATACCCATTAATTCTTGATTAAATCATTAATTCAATAATTTCTTCGTGAAAAAATTTCATTATTTTTTATCAAAATAGTGTATAAGAGTTATGTAAAGGTGATCTATACAATTTGATTAATCTTTTATAACCCTGGGAACTATATTTACAATTTAAAATCCCTTTATTATCATAACATTCTAGGATATACTATGGATTTAGAAAAATCTAATACTTATTCATATTTACCTACACATATCATAGGTATTTATTAAGCATTGACAAACAAGATAATTTTAATATAAGTGTTTGTTAAATTAAAATAGTTTTAAATAAATTCAACTTTATGGCTGAAGAGAATGTTAGGGTGTTTTAATTCGAATTAATAAACATGGTTCACAAAATATATTTTAAATGAAAAGATATTTATTCTTCTTATTATTGAATGAATACATAAAGAAATTATATACTCATATATTGTAAAAATAAAAAATTCATTTATAGAAAAATGATACCAATAAAAAATTATATAATGATGATATACATTGTTTGGTAATGTGTGAGAATCATTTTTAATTATATTTAAATTTAAATCATACACTACATTTATCAAGTCTGCCTCCCCATTAAGCCTATTTAATTTTACCATATTTACCCAAAAATACTAAAACCATATAACTATCTTATTGAACCCCTTATTATATATATAACATATTTTAGGATTATATAAGTGATAATTAAAAACAGATAATGGTATATAAACTCTACATTGATATTGAGGAATGATAAGAATATATTAATCCTGAGTGATTATAAATAATTCTCCATAATGGTACGTCATAAATGGATCTTGGATATTGATGATAAGCTGATATGGTTGTATGCTGGATAAATAATAAATTAAATAAATGGATGAATAAATGAATATTGGTAATAAATTGGTAAAAATTAATGAATTAATTCCTGAATTTTTTTTGTGTTAACGTTTGTCATACATTCCTCAAGGAAATAATAAATAATATATTTAAACAATTGGATATTGTTAAGTGTTGGGGAATTTATAAAACTATATTTTAAATTATTTTTATGTTTGTTTATATTTATTTAATTCCCTCATAAATTATATAAAATGGTATTTTGTCAACTTTTTTTGACCCTTTCTTTTTTTAATAATTGTTTAATTTGTACAAATTAGGTATGTTAGTCAATTAATTATACATTTTAATTCATTAAAATGTTTTTTAACCTAATTTTTTAATATGAGAATGTTTGAAGGTGATTTTAATGTCGATACAACAAAGAAGTTGGTTAAATAAAATATCATAAAGAATAATACTAACATTTCATTATAGCTTGTTTCAGGAAAATTATATTGGAAAGATTATATTTACTTTATGTTTCTTAAAGAATAAAAATATATCATTGATTGTGAGAATTGGATTTCAATACTAATGATATGGAATGTGATGTATGAATTGTAATATCAAAAAATGTTATATTATATTTCTCTACCAGTTCATGAATCATTGAAAATGACAAGCATATATCATTTTTCATAACTGAGCCATTAAGTATGACACATTGATATTGTAGTATTGTAAAAACTAAACTATGAATGGAATTATGCACCACTATATTTGAAAACTGATTTATGTTTCTATAAATCAATATCCATTTTTTAAATAAGGTAAAAATATATTACCAATCTTTTTACATAAAAAAATACCATACATTGAAGATTCCATTTTTAATATAAGAGTTTCAACCTGTAATTGAAGAATAAAGAATAGAAACATTATTTTATTTGGTTATGTTATCCAATTATTTTTATTGATTCCAATAACTCTAAAAATAAAATTTGATATCAAGGTACTGATATATCAATATGATTCAAGAAAAATGGACTACTGTATCAGTGATATATGATATTAAATTTTATAATGAAATCATAGTCATCAACTATAACATGTAATTTTCCATGAAAAGTAATATTCGGTTAATACTATGATAGTTACATTTCATATAGATAATCCTTATTGATTTAATATAGTTGATCTATTCTTTAATTTTATACGTTAATATACCCAAAAGTCAAAACCAATTAAAAATGATTCATGCCATAGTTCAATATATGAAGACTCATTTTCCTTATCCACAGAAATAAACACAAAAATTGATATTGATTATTATATACAATAACAAAAACTTTCATCCAATATAATAATAAAGATCAATATAAATTAAGGTGACAAAAATGGATCAACACTAATGTTATGGTTCGCTGTATTGGTTATTTAAAAAAATTGAGAAATGTCATGAAATAATTTAAATATCTATCACAATAGAAAATGGATGCTATAATTTTGTGATCATGGGGTGAAATACATGAATCTATTTGAGATAAAATATATAATTTGATATAGGATTCTATAATGTTTATATGTATATATGTATAGATCATTTCCTACTAAATATCAGTGGATAAATATGACTCGAAAAGTCTATTTGAAGGCTATTGGGTGCTCATATCTATAAAAAATATATTAAAGGAGTGATATATTCCACTAATTTATGAATTTTGAGTGGTTTTATTTATTATTATTTATGTTTTGTGTTCTTCCTTCAATTTTATAGTATATAATTGGAAAAAATAAATTATGGTTTGTTTGAAGGCGGTATATGAATAAAATTCATTGATATTAATTACTATTTTCAAATTTATATTATTATAAGACATATATTGAATGAAAGAATATATTTAGGGGTGATTTTTTAGTTATTAATTATTCTATTTTTATTTTATTATTGAACTATAGTGTCTTTATGTTAATCCATTCTTTTTCTAATTGTTTATAATTGATGGAATAACATATCGTTATCAATGAGTGATGTGATATTGAAAACGTGTTGATTGAGGTTCACTCATGTGTTTTAGTTCTTAAATAACTACATGTATTAATTGAAGAGTTATTTTTCAGTAGTGAGATCCAAATTATTAATAATCAATTCAATTTATTTACCAAAAAAACATGAGTGTTTGTGCACTCATGTATCATAATTTATTGATTCTCAAATGTCAATCAATATAATGATTTGGATATGTGTTAATGTATTAAATCAATATGAAGAGAAAGAGTATAATCTAGTAATTTGTAATAAAATAATTAAATCTATTTGTTAAATATTACCACTGTTGTTAATATTTTTAATCACTGATAAATTAATTTCTTTTATTTTAATTCTGTTTATTTCATTGAAAAAATAATAATCATCCTTCTTCATTTAGTTAAAAAGATATATATTTTAAAAAAACTATCATAACACAAGTGAGAGTCAATAGGATTACTTGAGATATGAATATAGTTTTCAGTATGTATAATATATAATTTGATATAAATATAATTTTTGAGAGAACCCATGGAAAAATACTTATAAAACTTTCAATATAGAAAATTTCATTGAAACACACATAAGAACATAGAAAATATCTTGAATCCCTGACATATAACCTAGTAGACTTCCATATCAATGAATCATCATTAATGAAGGTGAAATTTAAAATTATATTTTCCATGTCATTATGAATAAAAGTAGAAATCAGACTAAAGTTATTCAATGAATATTTTATTAATATACTTGTACATTCAGTTAGTATATTAAAACACTATTAAAATGGATATATTATTATGATAAAAGAATATACATTCATTTCTTAATGCTAAATAATATCCATTTTGGGTGAATCATAATTGTATAAATAATTACTATAATTATAATAATTGTGTATTTTGATTGAAGGATATAAACATTTTAATTATTACAAATGCACTTACTCAATAAAAATTTAAAATAATCCAACAAGATGAATATTAAATTCTTGAAAATTCCTAATATGTGAAGAATCAAACTTATGACGAACAATCATACAAAATCCACCAATGTATTATGGTCTCACACGTATTCACCTATCCATTTTCAGTAATTACTTTTAAAATACATATCCATTCCTGTTAAAAGTTCTGATTTATCGTTCAAATTTATTTAACTTTTCATATATATATGTTTAATTTAATTCATTAAAAACCATTGAAGTTCTAACATAATTAATAGAAAATATTCTTCCATATTAAGATAATATTACAACATGTCAACATAAATAATGCATTGTGACATTTATGTATATTCCTTAAAAGTAAATATATTTCATGCTTCAAGATATAATAGTATTCGTAAGATACACCAAAGGTAATTAAAAATTTCATACCATAATATATTATAATATTTTTTCTCCCTTATAATTTAAATGAATTTAATAATAAGGAAATTATAAAATAACTAATGATATAGATAGAAATCTATTAAAAAAATTTTAAAATGGATTTAATTGGATTATAATTGATATTATTACCTTACACAGAGAGTAAAATACCAATATTGTAGAATAGAATAGTGTGCTTACTAAGATTCCATATTACGATTATAAATTTTTAAAAAGATTCAAGTGATAATTACTAAATTACCCAAGTTAATTATCAACAATTTGAATTTATGTTTTTTTATAATATATCATATTACCATGATCATTAATAATTTAGATACCATTTTAGCGATCCACCAGTCAAGGAGTAAAATTAAAAATAATTTGGAATAAAAAAACCAATAAAAAATAATAGGAGAAGACATAACTCCTAAAATAGTTTAGATAAAATCCAATTTCATTTGATCATAGGATTAAAATATTTAAATTTTTAAATAAAATCATCATCCATTATCATTTCCACAAGGAATTGATATATTTTAAATATTTATACAACCACTCTTATAAAATTTTACCTATAATGAACACATTTTTATCATAATAAATTATTTGTAAGGCAATGTTGCATAATCTAATATATAAAATTATATTAATAATCATCACGATTCAATTAAAAATTATAAAATATATGAAAATCATTATATCTATAGTATTATAATTATTTGGAATTTGATATTAAAACTGTGAATATAATATTCCAATAAAAAGAGTACAAAAAATGTCATAATTAAACAATAATTTATTATTTTGAAAAATGAAATATATTTGAAGATAACTTGGTAAAAATATGTTTAGAATTTCAATAAAATTTTAAATAATATTTTAATTCAAAATTATTGTTTATAATGGTAAATAATAGTCCACATGGATGTTATTTAAAATATATATTATTAATTCTTAATAAAAGTACATTTCAAGTGAAAGAAATTAATAATCACATAAAATTAAATTTACTTTTTCATAAAATTTATTGTTTTGATTAAAATGAAAATAATTATGTATTCAATACTATTACATTTGAATGTATCATTATTTCATAATAAATTAGACATAAATAGGTGTCTATTAAAACATATCACTATAATTTATTCATGAAAAATGTTTATATCTCTTGTAAGAAATATTATAATAAAATTTTCTGATGAAATTGACTTACATCAAAATAAATTTTTTTAATATTTATCAAGATAAATATATTGTATAAAATAAGTAAAATTTTGAAAATATTAATGTTTTTTTCTATATAAATTAATAAAATCATTATATTTATATGTTAATAAATATAATAATAATTTAAAGAGAATATATTAATGTATGTGATTAGTAAATAGTAAAATAAATTTATATATGAGTTATAATATTTTATAGATTACAGGATTTAATATATAAAAAATCTTCATTAAAAAGAAACTCTTTGAAAGGAGATAAATTTGTGTAAAGATAAATTTCTAAAAACACTCTATTCTAAAGTTGTGTTGGGCTGGCATTATGGTATTCGATTCATGTAATGGTAAATTGGGCCTCATGAAATGAAACAGGTCACAATGTAAGGGTATCTCAACAAAACCATACATGCATAAGGCTAATAACTACATTTTTAAAGGTAATGTTTCATACAAAATGGTGTTATTGAAACTTTGTCGGGGACCACGCCTCTATGTAAGGTTGTCCCGTTAATTACAAGTATTGTGTAATGTTATGAGTAGGCACTGTGCAATGGAAGAAAGCCATTACATTAGGGTAACTCATAAGTCAAGGTACCTATAGAAGGGTACTTCTCCACATAAGGGAACTTATGTAAGTGTAATTGGGATCTATTTAATGTTATTTGGAGACCCAAATAAGGGAACCCATTATATGTAATGTTAAAGGGAGACCCATGTATGTGTACACAAACCCAAGAAAAGGTAATAAATACATTAATATAAGGTTAAAAGAAACAGAAATGGAGTTACATAATGGTCATGAAATCGTACGTAAATGTAATATTAAAGTAGTGTAAATCTAAGAGCACCCTCAAATATAAACCCACTATTATGTTCTCTTCCTCCTCATGTGAAAGAATTTGATAAGATCAAATGACATATATATTTAATGTTTCATCATTAAATGAATTTACTTTCTAATTTTGTTGATATAATTGAATAAAATCATTGAAATTAAAAAATAATATGAACATCAACATTTACGATCTTCTTTTCCAAGTGATAGCTTTCTTAATTATCTATATGAGCTATGCCACCGACAAGGAATAATTTTTGAGGCCTATAAAATTATTAATGTTTTGGAATAATATGAAGATATTAGGTATTGACTACATATGAGTAATATAGTAATATAAATAATATAATATTTAAACATCACTATAAGAACAGTTTTGTGAAATATCTATAAATAAATGGTTCATGAAAAGATCAATATTATACATATTATTTAAATATTAATATACAGTTCATGTTCAACTATATAAATATTAATTTATCATCTAGTTGAAACCAACCTAGCCTATGAAAACTCCCTGGCCAAAACCCTAGCTTTTATTATTATCTCTCGATTATATGATAAGGGCAGTGAAAATGAAAGAGAGAGGAAGCATTTGTTCATGGAATCCTATCACATAAGTCCTAGTGTTCTAAAAAAGTGATCTTTGAATCTTACTATTGGGTAAGGTAAATTTTTGTAAAATCCTATTTGTCAAAAAATCCATTCATTATAATGGAAAATTAATTCCAGGAAACATATATTTTATGGTTTAAAAACACTTTTAAAAGTTGAAATTGAGTTTTATATTTTAAAAATTCTCATTCATGTAATAAAAAATGGTTTCATTGAAATTATAAATTAAAAAAAACACTAATTAGAAAGGTTATTATTTTTTTGGATTTTTTATTTAATTTCATATTTTATGTCTTTATTATAAGATATATATATATTTTTAATATTTCTATTTTAAAATATCATTAGCCTAAAAACGGAATATTGTTTTCTTATTTCAATAATGGATTCTGAAATGTTAAAACTATTATTTTATTTTTGATATTAATTTAAATCAATCGATTACATTCATGATTACATTTATTGTATGTTCATAAGCTACATTTTGCAATGAAATTATATATATATATATAAATGTGTGTTTTGAAAAGTATTGTTTTAAGTTCAATTTTTTTGGATCGTATATATGTTTTGCCCATGATTTTATGGATTACATATAATCCTTACCATATTATGAATTTTATACACATGAATATTTTTGTATGATTATTTGATATGTAATTAATTTTAACTATGAAAATTAAATCCATATATCAATTTTTTGGAATAAATTTTCTAATTGATAAAAAATGAAAATAATAGACATTAAAAATAATTTTATTTAAAATTTTGAAGTTTCATGTTGATTATGATGATGTGTAATTTGACGTGAACCCATGAAATAAAGGTGAAAATTCCTTAATGTATTTTGGTAAAAATACTAATAATTATGAATTAATTAATTTTATTATTTATTAGTATTCATTATATAGATATCTATATTCCTTATATGTTTTTTAAATCAAAAAATAAATAGATTTACGAATGTAGTATAATATATATCGTTTTATTTTAATGTTGAATTAAAAAATTATAAAATTTTAATTTCATAAATTTATTTTATTTTTTTCATTTATTATGTTCGAATTATCTTATGAAATATTTTTGAAATTGGACAAAAAAACATTTTTATTCAATGAATTGTCAAAATTGTTGATTTTTAATGAAAACTGTATTTTCTTTAAGATTATTTATGAATTCAACTTCAAATTTTGATTAGTTTTGAATTTTAATTTGTTCCTTTTGATTTAAAATTATCCAATTACTGATCTGGAAATGATTTATATAAATGAATTTAGTATAAAAAATATTATATTTTAAAAAACATTTTACATATTAATCATTCATTACATTTTACCAGTATAATTTTAAATTAAATTCTCACAATTATATGTATTAAATTATTATAAATGGATTAAAATTTAGAATTAAATGTTTCCCAAATTTGTAAATATGAAACTTTTATTTTTGGTCAATATGAATAGTAAAAATAATAATATAAAGTGTAAATTGGGAAATTAAAGTGAAAAATAATGTTATAAGGATACTAATGTTACCCTAACAGTTCAATTTGTTTTATTTTATAACTATATTTCTACAATACACATCTAATATTCCTTTAGATTTCATTTTTTCATTTTGGATGTTATTACAACTTTTATAGTATTTAATTTAAAGTAATGTAAAAATGTAACAATATTATTTTTAATAACTATTATATTTTCTACATAGGTATACCCAATGGCTATATTAGATAATAAAAATTATTTTTAAATATAAAAGATTTATATTAGTAATTTTCATTTATGGTTAATTTTTAGTAATGGAATAATTACATTAAATTTTATTACACAACACTGATGTAGTAATTATTCAATTGTAGGAAATATAAAATAAATGATATTAAAAAATATTAAAAGTAATGTAGTTTTAGAGAATTAATGTGATAAGTGAATTTATCAAAAATTTAAAACTTGTTATGGATATGTAAATTTGTTATATCCCAACTCATTGGTTTAGTTTATTTATTAAAAAATTAACTTAATTGAATAGTTCTAAAATAGATATTCTTGGTATTTTGTGAAATTAATATGTTTTTAAATGATATAAAATTAATAAAAATCATATACTAATTGAAATTAATGGGATTTTATTAATGAAAATTTACATGGTGAATTAATGGGTTGATATTCTTTGTATAGTTACATATTAAACATTAAAGTGATTAAAATATTAATATTATGGTAATTGTTAAATGTGTTGATAAAATTCTAAAACTATAAGATTAAGAAAAAAAATACTAAAAAGTACAAAGTTTTTATTTTAAGAAAATATTTATATCCATAGTCATCCTTTATTATATGTCAATGAATATAGATAATTTTTTAATTTAAATTTTTTTATATTAATTTAATATTTGGAGAAATTCAAAATCCACCCATCTCCTATCAAATAGAATCTAGTTTTCCCAACAATTTACAAATAGAAACCCATTATTTCAACCAATATATTCCCAAATACCTTAATATCATATCTCCACATGTTCTGGAGGCCTTATATTGCAAAAAATACAATCTTTAGTTTTCTTAACATGTTAAACAAAAGAGGTTTTTCGATGACGATGTGTTATTATTAACAGAGTGTTTCTATTTTATTTATTCTTCCATATCCATAAAATATTCCTTATAGATTTTCATATAATAAAAATATTTTATTAAATATAATGAGTATTTTTATGTAAATTTTAAAGCCTAAATCCATACCCTCTTCTATCAAATGGGAAACAAATCCATCGCTCATGTAAATGATGGACAACCGTCTCATGATTTGATGTCATTAGTTTTCCATAATCCTCTTTCATAGATTGATTATAATGATATAATTAATTAATATATATGATATTAGTTAAATATTTACAATTTTCAAAGATAATATATCTTTTTTATTATTACATTTCAATTCTATGAAATATTATAACGTTGTTCGTGCATATGTAGGGATTTCCACATCTACGAAGCAATGTAACTTGTTTTTCATCCCCAAATAACATTGAAGATATATGAAGTTATATTTAAATAGGTAATATGATATTTATGATATTGTGATCATTTTTTAATGATCAAATAACAGTTACCTTCTTTCTATAAAGATCATTGAAAAATGGAAACATTATTCATGTCTATGTATGACCCATCATCTCCAAGAATGTATCATATTTAACATAGAAAAAATAATTAATTTTTGTATTTAAGAGTATAGTTAATATTTAAAAATTAAAAATATATAATTTATTTATTATCTAAATATATTAATAATGCCTTCTTGGACCACAATCATTCAACAGAATCTATTTTGTTATTATTAGACGAATATTGTCAAAAAATAAATGTGAATTTAATTAACTAAAAAAATTAAAAATATATTGGAAAGATAAAAAATAAAAGGTGTAATAAAAATGAAAAGTTTTCGTAAGATACAAAATAATTAACTTATTTTTATTATTCTTCAATATAAAGAATATTTGTGACGAGTTTGACTCAATGGAAAATATGTGATGTGTTTTTGTAAATATGTGAAGATAAATCCATGGTTTATTAGACCATATAAAATAATGGATAAATTTGGGTCAGTAGCTTCTCCACTAGCCTTTCCCTTATGTTTATTATTGGAACATAGAATTTTTTATAGTTCGATGTCATGATTGATTATTCTAGATTTGTCTTTTCATTTGAGCCTGGATGTAGTTCAGTTAAAAGAGAACATTTTATAACAACAACATACCATTCATATTATTTTCTATAGATATCAAGTATTGTTGAAAAAAAAATTCACCAAGTTATGGTTTTCTAGAAAAATATTATAGTTGAAGAAGAGACATGGGAGTCTGAAATTGTTATGAGGGAAATATATACCCTTTTTTCAATAAATGAATAAAATTATGGGGACACAATTTCTAGAAGGGTGAAGAATGTGTAAACATAGTTAATTATAGAATAAATAATTTTCATTTTTATTAGAATTCATGAGATAGATATTTATATTCATTATAATATTTTTAAATACATAATAAAACCATTTTATAATCTATTATGTTATACAGTTTTATTTAATCTTTTAATTTAAAATTATAGAAGATTAATTTGAAAAAAAAATGAATTTCATTTTTTAAATCATCTTGTTAAAATTATCTTCGGATAACTATTTGAGCATGTTCTGCAATGATTTATTTTTCAATGAATAGTGAAGAATACAGATTATTATTAATAATTGAATTTTATTTTAAATTATTTTAAAAAGTAGAATTAATATTTTTAATTTTTTGCAATTTTAATTTGATAAATATTATATAAAATGATTAAAGTATAGATTTTCAATGATTTTTATAATTGAATTAACTAGAAATCCTTTTATAACTATAAAATAAAATTTTCCAAATAAACCTTTAATTATTATTATTTACCGGTTTCATATTAAATTAAATAATGGAAATTATATGTTTTTAATTTTTAAAAATTGATTTAGGATTTTAGATCTAGGGTCCCAAATTGTGTAAATCATTCCATTTTATTTTAATAAAATAATAGCATCAACATATATTATTTAATTGTCACTGTAAAGGTTCAATGAAGTAATTGATGATAAGAATAAAATTATATGGACTATAAATTGATCTTAAAAATCTTCTAAATTTTATTTGAGGAGGCCATTTCATCCATATTCATCCTAGATTCGTTTATATCCTCTATTTTCAATTTGGTTGTGATTATATCGTTAATAATATTTTTAAGTGAAATGTCAAAAGTGGCACACTATTGTTTTTAATTCCTATAATATTTTCAAAATCAGGATAACTAGATGATATGTTGGGTTATAATAACTATTTTAAAATATAAATTATTTATCATTATGATTTTTACTTATTATTAATTTTTAGTGAATAATAGTTATCATAAATTCTTATACAATGATGATGAAATAATTATTCAATTAATGAAAAAAAATAATTTCAATAAAAATATAATAAGTAATATAATTTGAGAAAATTAATGTTGTAAACAAATTTCAAAGAAAATGAAAAAAATTTATTCATATGATAATTTATTACGTTATAATTCCTTGTTTGTAATTAGTTTATGAAAAATTAAATACATGATTAATTCAAAAATTTACATTAATCAAATTTTATGATACTATAAAAAATTGTTTTTTAAGGTTGATTTTTCCATGGCAGTTTTGAAAACCACTTCTAGATGAGTTCCTCAAAGACAATTAGCGGGGGTTTTTTAGATGTGGTTTAAATAAATGGTGATATTTTTTAAAAAAAAATTTAGAATTTTTTTTATGGAATAAATCTATTTTTCTTTTGCTGCGGTTTTAAAAAAACATCGAAAAATTTAAGTGAATTTTTATAAAAAAAGTATTATTTATGACTTTTGATTTATTATTTATTATTTAGTCTTATATATAGTCTATTATATATACTTTAAATTAATTAGAGTGTGTTAATTGATTAATATTTTATAATTATTAGATAAAAATAACATGAAACTTAAAACCAATCTGCATAAAATTGAAAAGCAGACTACAACGTCAAATGACCCTAACTTCTGATCCTGGAGTTTGTTTCATCTCTAAAACCTGTCAAATAAAATCATTTGAAATTTTCTAAAACCTCATGAAATTCCAAAAAAAGATTGGATTATTAAAATTCAAACTACTATATCTTCTGATCCATGTGTACGTTCAGCCTCTACCATGCATCAAATCGATGCTCATTTTATGATTTTAGATTTGACTTGTTTATAGAGAAAAAAGGGCTCCCTGGTTAGATTTTAGGGTAATTTCAGTGTTTTTAGGGTTTTAAGTGTTTTTAACGTTTTAGGGTTTGTTGGATTATTTATTTATAAATAATTTATTAATTATTTATTAGTTGCTAAATAATTATTTATTAATTAATATTTTATTATTTATTATTTTATTATTTATTTATTATTCATTATTTATTAGTTATTAAATGTTAAATATTAAATATTAATTTATAAATATTAATTATGATCTATTAATTTTCAATTATTATTTAGTATTTATTATTTATTATTTATTATTTATATCTTATATCTTATTATTTGTTTATTTATAATACATTCATTCATTAGTTTTTTATTTATTATGTATTAATCATTTTTTATTGTTGATTTTTTATTTTCTTATTTTCTTATTTTTTATTTTTTATTTTTTATTACTTATTCTTTATTTTTTATTATTTATTTTTTACTTAATTATTTAATTATTATTTATTCATTTATCCACTTAACCATTTCTTTATTTAATACTTTTTATTCATTATTTATGATTTATGAGTTATGATTTATGATTTACGATTTATTTCTTTTTTATTTATTCATTATTAAGTACTTATTAAGTATTTTTTAAATATTTTTAAATTTTTAAATATTAAATTTTAAATTTTAAATATTAGTTATTTTTCATTATTCATTATTTATTATTCATTATTTACTATTTATTATTCATTATTGATTATTTATTATTTATCACTTATAATTTATAATTTATAATTTATTAAATATTTTTTACTATTTATTATTATTTTATTTATTTATGACTTATTTATGACTTATTTTTTATTTGAAATATTAAAATTTTCATTATTTATCTATTATTTATTTATTATTTATTATTATTCATATATATTATTATTTGTTTATTATTTGTTTATTTGTTATTAATTAACTAATATTTTATAATTAATTAATCATTAAAGTCTTACTTATTATTTATTTTTTTAATTTTTTAATTTAATATTTATTTCTTATTTATTTTTCGTTTTTTAGTTATTATTTATTTTTTTATTTTTTATTTTTTTATTCTTGATACATCAATATATATATTATTAAATTCAATTCAATTTATTCTATCACACACAGTTTTTCATATCTTGGTTTTGATCTGATTCATTGGTAATTCTGATCCTTTTCTTAGGCATTAGGTGACATGAATGATGTGTTTTCTAGTTCCATCTATGTCTAATCATCTTACCAAGGGTGCCTCAAAGATTTTTAGGTGGGTTTTGGTGAAAAGGGTGGTAACTTCATGATTTGGGTGAAATTGTGATCTCATTTCCAGATTTAAAAACATATGTTTTTTCTTCCATAACTCCTATTTTCATCATTTTACACCCATTCTACTTCCCACTTGTCCTCCACTAACCTATTCAAACCACCATATCTATTTTTACCCATTAAGAACTCATAATCATGGGGGATTCGGGTTATTTATTCAAGTATTGGGCCATCACATGAGCTCATTTGCAGTATTAAAAAAATATTTTTTTTATTTTGTTTCGTATTCATTTTTTAACATTTTTCAGTGATTCCACCTCCCAAACAGAGCCCTAATTTTTGAATATGATTTAGAGGTGAATCCCTCTTCATTATCCTTCATTTTGGGCCTGTTTTTGGGTGATTGATCATTAATATTATTGATTCTTCTGAATTTCATCATCAAATATTTTTTCCTTTCTCTTCTCTCTTCCTTCTTCTTTCATTTCCTCGTGGATTTATCTTCTCCCCTTGTCATTATATATATAGGGTTATTTTTTCCCATCATTTTTTGGGGGGTTTTGTTTGTAGTTCTGGTCTTCATGAATCTAGGGTTTTGGAACCCACGACGGTAGTTTTTGGGTTTTCGTCTCAATTTTCCATGGTTTTGAGGTAGGTCCTCCCAAGAACATTTCATTTTATATTTATGTTTCATATTTTTCATGTTGTCATCAACTTTTATACATGTTTTTTATTGTTTTTTAATGCTTGCAAGATCTATTTGGTGTGAAAAATGATTATTTATTCCTTGTTTTTTTGTAAAATTGAGTTTTTTCGTTATTAAAGTGGACATCGCTCTTTCGAATAAATCTTCCACTAGATTTCACATATGGATTGTCATGTTTATTACGTTGTTTAAATACTATAATTATTATTTGTAATGATTGTTTTGTTTTGTTTACCTATTGGGATGTTAAATAGAAGTTATTTTTTCTACATGTTCATGCCTAATTTCTGGGAAGGTGCTCAGTTGGATTTTGAGTGCTAAATGTGATATAAAATGACATGTTAAAATTTATTAATGTATGGTCAGAATGAAAAGATATATTTTGGGGTCCTTTTATGGCTGTCCAATGTGGTTTCATTTTTATTATGACATGGGTATTGGTTTTTGACAAATTTTTGAATGAGTTGCCGGTAAGTGTCCCCTTCTTCATTTTTATGAAAATGGTTGAGCATTGAATGTGTAACCTATTTATTTTAAAGGTTTTATGTATATTGTTTTCTACTGCTAATGTTGTGTGTACACCTTTTTATTAATGATGAATTTTTTACAATTGTTATACGTTAGTCTTGTAAAATGCATAATGGCATACTTGATATTTTTGATTTGAAATAATTTTCATGTATGTTACATGTTGCACCATGTGGGGTCATTTTATAATTTAGGAAATTGATTTATTAAATGGTTTTGGGGCTTCCAAATTAGTATTTATAGTGTATTGGTGGGTTCTTGGCCTTAATATATTATTTTTGAATGGATTTCATGTATAAAGAGTTGTGATACATCTTGAAATTCTTTTATAAAAACATTAAGTGGTTTATTGATCCATGAAGGAATTGTGAAATAAATTTGCAGGCTTTTAGTGCTTGTATGATTTGTAAATAGGAATTTTCATTCTAAAATTATATTTGATAACATGTGTAACTTTATTAAACACAAATATGGAAACTTAGGTATCTAGGTGGGTAGACGTTTACTAGTATGCTAGTGATCCTGAGTGGTATCGTCCCTATTCCACGTAGCAAGTTTGTCAAAAAAAATACTAATTAAACTAGGATTATGATTTTGGGTACCACTAGGTTATGGGTATTGTTTCCTACTAGTGTTTTGTGAATGATAATGACAAGGGAGTTTGACTAATGGCTTCCATGATCTCGTAGGGCCTGGTGAGCCATGTAGAGCTGGGGCATGGTCCTAAAAGGCTCTCCATATTGGTGGTGTGTTTGACATATGGACAATAACCATATGGTCAATTCACCCACCAAAAATAGTTCCCTGTTTGGGGTCTCTTAGTCCATTATTTAATACTGAATTATTTTTAATGTCCTTTTGTGAGAATTTTGGATGTAGGTTTTCAACACTTTATATAATAATGTTTTGATCATGTTGGGTTTTTGTGAAAAAATTTTGCATAAAAAGTGGAATGATTGAACGAGATCTAATTTTATTAATATAAACATATGGTTTATTGAAATTAAATTGTTGGAAGTAATGTATTATATTAATATGATTCAAAAAATTGGTTTTAAATAAGATGTTTTGCACTGTGGAAGAATGTTTGAATATGATGAATTGGTTTTTTGAATTGGTTTTGAGTCGTTGGTATTTTCAAAAAAAGGGATATGGCCATTATGGTTATTGGATTAATAAATGTTACCTTGCTGAATTTTTTAAACTGGTAAAGGGGTGTTTGAATGGAATGCATGTTTTGGTATTTTTTTTTAATAAATTAAATGGGTTCTAAATCAAATAGTCCTCGAAAAAGTGTAGTTTGTTGAGATGCTAAAAAATATTTTTAATAAAAGAATATGATTTTGATGGAGAACTATGGGATTTCTTGTTAAATATTAGAAAATGGTTTGCTGTGGGGAAATGTGAAATTAGTTTTTGAATTGGTGGTTATAGTGCCTATGACTGGTACATGATATTGTAAATGGGTTGAATTTTGTATCATGTAACATAAGGTTATTTGTTTCAGTTATTAGTGATTTCAAGGCTGATCACTTGATTGGTTTTGTATAGATATGTTAATGGATGCCTGGTATGGCATAGTTTTTGGGTTCCTGGGGTGGCATGAGAATGTTCATGTGAGTGAGACTTGAGGAAACACCATTGGTGAATGTGAAAATTCACCAAGATTGTTTTTTTTCAAATGTGTTTTTTGTTGATTTTTTTTGTTTTTGTAGACATATGTTTATGTGGGTTTCATTTTTATGCTTTAGAAGTGTGGTTGGTCTGGTATACTTATTCGTGGGATGGGCGTGATACGTTTTGTGTGTTTTAATATGGAATTTATTTGTGGATCGATTTTGGAGCAATGTTCAGTTGGTTTTTAAGGATGTTTTGCATGTTGTGAAGTTTCCATGCACGGTTCTCCGTTGGCAAGCCTTCTAGTTGATTAGCCAAAATATTCATTTAAATCATTAAATTCACCTCTTCAGACGATTCCTCCACACATTTGGTGGATTAGAGAGCACTTTAGTCTTGATTTAATGTGTTTCCCTATTGTGATAATTCCTTTGAAAATTGCAGTTGTGTTCAGTGATGTTGATATGTTTCATTGTATTACTTTTCCATTCTACTATTTGTTAGGAGTGAGAGAAAATGGTGTTGTGTGACTATGATTTCATATTTGTATCAAGATGTTTTGTTTACAAATTGAGTTTTTTGGGGTGTTGTGATACTTGGATCCTTGATACAGTGCATCAGATGCTTTAAACATCAGGGCTCCAGCCATAGGCACTGAAGTGAAGCTTTTCACACATTCTGTAAATCACCAGAGTTGTGGGGGAATCAAAAAAGTTCACCCCATCACCGATGTGGTATGTTAGATTATATATTTTTTATTATGGTTACTCATCACATTGATTATTCTTTATTATCAATGATTTTTGTGGACTTACCCCTCACTCAGTGTCTATCATTATGCCTTCTCATATGTGGGTTTCCAATCAATATCCATCTGTGGACCACCAATGTGAATCAGGTGCGGTCTTGGTTTTACCTATTCATATGTGGAGAGTGTTGGGTGGTACATATATTTATTTTTTGGTTTCATGGGCCAAATTAGTGGTTACCCTTCATTCCCCACCCTCGAGTGGTTGGGGTTTTGATTTTAGCCAAAAGTGCTTCCCTCATTCCTGTCCCCTCTGTTTAGGAGTGGGAGGTTTAAATGTTCATGTTTTAACCCTATTAACATGGGATTATAGGTTCTTTGGGATATTTTTAGTGGGAATTGGTTGGTGAGGTCTGATTCTAGTTCATGTTGAATTCTTCTTTGTTCATTTCAAGTTGGTCTCTAATGGTGGGTAGACCCACTACGGGTCTCAAAGATATTTCCTTCAATTATTTCTCGGTAGGTAGTTCTTATTTTAATGGTGGTGAGACCATTATAGACTCCCCCCCCATTTCATTGTATGTTTTGACTCCACTTTGGTTTGTTTTATCATTGGGTTCATTGTTACAATTCCAATAAATCTATTTCTTGGCTTGGTTGTGGAGGTGGTGGCATGATCTTTCCATTGATTCTCAAGTAGTGGTTCTGTGTTGTTTTTTTTGGAATGAGGCTTTTGTTATATTGATTATGGATGATATTTACTTGTCTTCAGATGATGGACAGTGTGGATAAAGAATCATTAGGTGTTTATCTTTCATTTGATATGATATATGGCTTTCTTGGGGAAAAATCATTAATGTTGTGGAGAATTTCCACAGCAATTTTTTCGTGTCTTGGTTTTGATCTTGTCCTTTAGAAATACCGATCCTTTTCAAATTATTTTTATGAGATAAATGTTTATTTTTTATGTTTGAAATATTTATAATAATCACACCATGTGTTCCCAAAATCGTGTGGGGGGGGGGTAGCTAAAAGGGTGTTTACTTCAAGATTTTGTCCAAACCGTGAGCTCATTTTCATATCTGAAAACAATTTTTTTTTATTTTATAAATCTTTATTTTTTCAAAACATTTCACCAATAATAATTCCCATTTACCCTCCCATGACCTATTAAATCTATCATATCCATTTTAACTCCTTATGAACTCATAATAATGGTGGAATCAAGTTATTTATTCAGGTATTGGGCTAGCCTGTAAGCATATTCCTAGTTTTAAAAAAATATTTTTTTTATGTTGTATCATATAAATTTGTTAACAATTTTCGGTGACTGCGCCACCCAAATGGAGTCCTATCTATTTTCTATCTGCCATAGGTTCCATCCCCTATATTATTCGTAGTTTTGGGACCAATGTTGGGTGATATAGCACAAAATCTTATGGGTTCTTATTAATTTCCTCATCAAATATTTATCCTTTCTCTTCTATCTTTCTTCTTTTATCAGTTCAAAAAGAATTTGAATTCTCCCATGGTCATTCTTGACCAATTATTCTATTTTCAAGTCATTTTTTGTATTTTTTTATTTATGGCTAGTCATCATAGATCAAGGGATATGGTACCCACGACGGGCGTTTTTGGGTATGTGTCCCCATTACACCATGGTTTTGATGTAGGTTATACCATGAACATGTCTTTATTATTTACGTTTCATATTTTTCATGCTATTAGCATCTTATATAATTTTTTAGTTTTTTATTCAACCATTGGATGGTCGATTTTGTGTGGGAAATGGTTATTTATCACTTGTTTTGTGTAAAATTGAGTTTTCTCATTATAAATGTGCACACCACTAGTTTAAATAAATGTTCCACTGGTTATCACTAGTGGATAGTGATTTTTATGAAATGTTTTTTATTATTTAATAAATATTTGGAATGAATATATGCGGTTTACCACTTTGGTGGTAAAATATAAGTTTTTTTTATAAATGTTGTATGCCTAGTTTTTGGAAAAGTGTCTGGTTGGCTTAACTATGCTAAAAAGGACATAAAATGACTTGATTGGATTTATTTATTTATGTGATGCTTTAAATGTGATATTTTGGGGTTATTTTATGGATTTAAAAGTGTTTTTTATATTATAAAAAGATGGGTATTGGTTGTGGACACACTTTTTACACGAGATTTCGGTAAGTAGCTTCTTCGGAATTTTTATGAAAATGGGTGATTTTTTTATTCTTTAACAAAAATATTTTAAAGGATTTATATAAATGTTTTTATTCATCAAATGGTGTTTCTAGACCTCTTTAAGAAAGGTGAAATTTTATCCTTTTTATGCATTATTTGTTTAATATTATTAAAGGATCGTTTGACATTTTTCTTAAGAAAAATATTTTCATGTGTGTTCCATGTATCTCCATGTGGGATCATTTTATGATTTGTGAAATTGATTTATTAAATGGTTTTAGTTCTTTTAAATATGGTTTGATTTTTTATTGGTGGTAGTTTGGCCATAAAAAATATTATTGAATGAATTTTATGTGCAAAGCATTGTTATACGTCTAAAAAAAAATTTCTAACTTTTTTGTGGTTTACTAAACCATTAAAGAATTATGATAAATAATTATGGGTTGATTATTTTGTTTATGACTTGGAAAAATGAATTTCTATGTGAAAAATGAATTTGATAACATGTGGAAATTGATTGAGCACAAAAAAGGATACTCAGGTATCTAGGTTGGGGGACATGTACTTGTATGCTTGTGATCTGGTGTGGTTTTGTCCATATTTCACGTAGTATGTTTGACGATGACAACACTAACTAAACTACGATGATGATGTTGGGGACCAATAGGTTATGGGTATTGTTCCTTAATTGTGGCTCATGAACTATATCGAATATTTGTTAAGGTTACCTTTCACCATGATACAAGGTACCAGGGGCCTACAACTACCCAGTGCATAGGGATGTTACCATGGCTAGTGCTTATAGGATATATAGTATTCACCATCAACATATTGTGTATTTTTTTGGAAAATTCAGTATCATACATGTTTTATTAAAAATATTAATTTCTTTAAAGTAGCACTCTTTATATTCGTTTTCAATATGATGTTGCGGATCTTTGGAAAAATTTCTAGCATTCATGTGTATAAAACATGCATGATTTTGTCTCATAACACCTATAGCATGGAACCCTATCTATAAAACATACTTTTATATATTTTATTTCAAACCTGAAATTGATGTTTCTATTATTTTAAAGGAAGTTCATTGGGAATAGAATATGAGGCTAACCTACTATGTATTAATACACACACATATAGACTTCTTCTGTTTTTACCCATTGTGTAGGTTTCATCTTGAGTTCTGTGACCACGACTGACATGGGATTTTTGTGTTGGAGAGTGACCAGAGAGGTTACATGGATTTTTTTTCTTCAGATCTTGTCATTTTAGTTTTATCATTCAGTTGTACATTTAGTTTTATGTTATAAATGATGTCGGTTCAATTTTTATATAAATATATATTAGGTTTTCCTTTCATTCCGTTGTTTTCCTTATTGTATATTTTTGGTAAAAAAACTTACCTTTTCACTCTAAGTAATTACCTCTACACGTGTCGTCATCCAGAGAGGATCAGTAATGCCTCTTGGGACTTATTGCAGAGTGGCCCGATTGATCGGTTCTAGGTCTACTGGGACGGGTTCATGCTATATTCACTACATGAAGAGTTTGCTGGAGTGATAAATTCTTTGAGGAATAACAAATAGGTAAGGGTTCAAATATCAACCAATACAGAACTTATATATATATCTTATACAAGTATAATAAAATAATAATAATAAAAAAATATATATAAAATAATCATAATAAAATAATAATAATAAATAATAATAAATAAAAAAATAAAAAAACTATGAATAATATACTAATAATAATATAATAATAATATAATATTATAATAATAATAATGATAAAATAATAATTATAAAATAATAAAAATAAAATATGAATAATAAAAAATAAATATATAATAAATATATAATAAATATAGTAATAAAAATTAATTTTATTTTTATATAAAAATTATAAAAAATTAATAAAAATAGAAATAGAAATTAAAAAAATTTTAAAAAATTGACACAAAAATAACAAAATTGCTACTAAATAAATCATCTGATATTAAAAAACCATCACTAAATAGATCTACGATGTTTTTAAAAAATCATAGCAAAATAAATCCTAATATATGATTTAGTGGTTGTTTTTCAAAACAATCGTAGAATGATTTAGCAGCGATTTAAACCACTCCTAAATGCCTATTTTGGCGTAGTGTGAAAATAATAATTTCATAAATGATATAAAAATCCTAAAATTAATAAATTCATCAAACAAAATTGTATGAGGATAATAATATTATAAATCATCCATTTATAGGTCATTTTTCATTGGAGAGTAACATTATTAACCCATGAAGTATAGAAAATTTAAATATTTTGGTTATTGTTAAATGGGTTAATGAATGGTTAAAACCAAAAGATAATGGTTAAAACATAGGTAAAAAACTATCTAATTATAATGATATTCAATTATTTAAATTAATCGTTTTCTTATATTCTAATTAAATTAGTTTCTATCAATATGGGAATTGAAAATTAATTTTTATTAATTTAATATTTTGAGAAATTACAAGAGTGCCCCTCCCCTCGCTTATAAAAGGGAATCAATTAATCCCATTACATCACCCATAATAAATATTTTTCATTCATACTCTATGCAAATCCAATCCAAACATACCTACCACATTATAGTGGCCTTATATATAGTATAATACAAACTTTTGTGGTCTCATGGTTTTAAATATAGGAGTTTGCTGATGATAATGTATCATTCTTAATCAATAATTTCTATTTTATTTCATCTCTTTCCTAACTAAACTCTCCATTAACCATGTAAAAAATACTTTATATTCCATATACTGTGGTGTTGTTATATTAAATTTTCAACCTATATCAATCTCATTTTCCATCAAATGGGAATTGAAACCATCGTTCATGTGTATGGTGGACTACAACTTCGAAAAATGATGTAATTTGTCTTCAATCAACATCTATCATTATTGTATTATAATGTGATAAATTATGTTTATAAATTATATTCACTACGTATATATCATTAATAAATAATAATTTATTATTTACCATCTAAACTATCCATTCACTAAAATATTATAACATTGTTTGTGTGCGTGTGTGGACTGCTACCTCAATTAGGTGATGCTATTTGTATTCATGGCCACATCACGTGGTTGTTATATATAATTATATTTAAATATATAATATTAAATTTTTGATATCATAAGAATTCTAAAATTAATAAATAATACATTCCTTCTTTCCATTATGATTGTAAAAACAAAAAACATCACTCGTGAGTACAGATGACATATCATCTCCATGATTATAATGTCATTAATATTTCATACCCTTATTTTATGGTCGGTTTTAAAAGAATAATTGTTGAATATAATTGTTAATTATGTCTTTATTATTAAACATTAGATGATATAATAATGAATTCATTAACCATAGTTGACTTACCTAAGCTATTTTAGACGTATGAAACAGATATGATAAAAATATAAGCCATGAATTTATTTTTTTTAATTAATAAAAATAGCACAAGAATTGGTTAAATAAATAGGAATAATGAAATTTAAAATGTTACTAACCAATTAAAAATTAACCAAATTTTTCTATTCAAGAATTTAATGAACATTTGTGATGTGTCAGACTGAAGGTAAGAGACTTTATTTTAAAAAAATCTCTTAAGGGTTCTCTTAAATCAACCTTTTACTTATATATCCATATCATTAAAATAAATTTTTAGATGTATTTATATGGATATAATCTATATCTATCTATATCTATATATAGATATATATCGATATCTATATCTATATCCATATCTATATCTATATCTATATCTATATATATATATCTATCTATATCTATCTATATCTATCTATATCTATATACATACTGAAAAGGATTTTGTCCAGAAAAGTGTCACTCCCACATCAACTCCGTCAACTTTCATGTATCCTTCTCCCATTAATCCTTCATCAAACCATCTCTCCCCACCATGATATTCCTCTTCAATTTCTACAGTTTCAAAACCTACACTCAGGGTTTCCATATCAGTGACCTATGGTTTCCACATAATCAAAATACCAGCTTCATCACCTCAGATTCCTTTATCTTCTTCGGCCACCAACTTCTACTTGCACTACTAACATTATCCAATTATCTTGAAATTTTGAATTCTTCAACCAGTGCTACGACTACAGCTTCAGCATTGTTCACCATTTCCTACCCCATCAAACACCTTTTTTGTCTTTAATGTGATATTCAACTCCTTCATCGTCGCTACGGGAAGCTATAAAATATTCAGCCACCTTCTTCATATGTTTATACTAGAAGTATCAGGTTTTAGGTGATGGATGAATTCTTCCTACAATCAGTATTGTAACTCTGAATAAATCATCACTTCGGTCTCATTCTCCTGTGGATCCCCTAGAATTTTTTTTTCCACATTCAGAATCCCCATCCACTAATATGGACAAAGACCGCCATGTTCTTCTCAAAGCCCATCCCATCAATGACAGGTTATTCAGAAATCTTAAATATCTAATGTTTCAGAGAAGGTATATACTCCTAATGTAGATGAAATTGACACCCTTCTATCCATCATCCTTTATTTGAAGTTAAAATATATTTAATGAGACAATTTTACTGTTGTTCTACTATTTTGATACTCCATCTCCCCAACGATACCAATGTTCAACCATTCATTCTACCTCATTCATTCTTAAGGAGTTTTCATTGATTTCCTCAACACATCGAATTCTGCTGCATAGTTGAAAAACTGTATCCTATTTTATTAAATATATAATTCTTCCACTTTCATTTCTATAATTAAATATATATTTCGTTAAGATAACTATAACTATCATTGATTACATGCATTGTATGGAAATTATAGTGGTTTATTGGAATGATTATATGTATCACTTTTTAGTACATTATTATGTTAAATTACTTGACAATTAAACATAAATTTACACAACAGAAACATGAAATCACCTTCAATAAGTAAAGAGGTGAAGATTCAAATAAGACAACTCTGGAAATACAAAAAAACAAGTTATCTTATTTTTATTATGTACACCTTAAAGCGTCCATTTATTTATAATTTAGTTTCCTTACATATTTACAATATTTGCAATATCATAGGATAATGATCTCAATAAAATATAACTCTAACAGAATGTCTAACAACAACAGGATGCACTCAAAGAGGAGCATGCACACTATTTTCACCTTTACCAACAATTTTCTAATCTTCCATGATGGAAAATGCTAATTGGGTTGTGTTAGATAATTAATCATCATGTTTTATTTCTGTAAGAACAAAGAAAAAATAATTTTTTTCGTCTCACAAATTATATTTATATCGATGTAGAAAACTGAAGTCTAGAGATAATCATTGTATGGATGAATATAAAGGAAATATTTTTCACATTAAATTCCCCCAGCTAAATGTTCTCCATTTATATTTTTTATGTTCACATAAGAAATAATTTTAAGCTTCTTATAACATTCATGAGGTAGATGAAGTTGACAAAGGGAATTCTAAACATAATAATGAATCATTTGTCATGAATTGCCTTCACCAAGATGAGAGAAGGGACAATAGATTTCCAGTCCATTTATTCTGCCAATTTACGGAGAGATAATGACCCCTGAGACCCGCCATAAACTGGTCTCGGAGTGGCAACAAGAACCAGGGGTATAGAATTACACACAAAATGGATGAAATTATCCCTTTTTTTAATAAGATCTAGAGATAATATAGTAAATACCAACAACACTAAAACAGAAGGTAATTGTAAATCCAAAAGCAAACCATTATCATATTCATGTGAAAAAGTATATTCAAAAAAAGTAAAATAAATCCCCAAAGGATAGTACCAGAAAAAGAAAAACAACAACAACAATAGTTCCAACGTTCGAGCTAGTAAGGTCTCGCATGAACCCTGATGTCCTCCTAGAAACCTGAAAGTAGTTTATATACGTAGGATGAGTATACAGGTATACTCACTAGGGAAAACCAAAGGCTCTCGCACACAAGTGGGGAGGCATTTTAATGCCCCATGAGAAAATTAGATAACCAGATCACCTAGCAAGGAAACTATTCTCCCAAACCTTACCAAGGCACACTCCCCAAATAATACAAGTCAAGTATAGTAATAGTAATAGCACATCAATATTTTGGTACCCCGCACCACATTCCCACTGGTTATTGAGAACATCCTATGCATCAAACCTCTCCTTCCATCATTACCATAGTCCCACCGCCATCCCCTTCCCGCACACACCTGGGCTACCACAATCACACATCCAACCCACAGACAAAACAGCTATCAGTACCTCACATCCTACACACACCTAGTTCTGAACAACTACTACCACGCCCGAAGACAGCTGGGCCTCATCTCGAAGACACCTGGGAAACAACCTGCCCACACACACCTAGGCCAACCACCACCACGTACCTTGCCCGAAGAATCTAGGGATATAATAGACCTCAAGACGTCACATCCTTCCCGAAAAATCTTGTGCTACATGGTAAAGGGACCATAAAAGGATCTAATAACAAGCCACTCATAAGAGTGTCGGGAAAACACCCTCCACATGAAATGTGGTTGTTCGACATGAAGTGCTTAACGTGGGAGGGGTGCGAATACGAAACAAAAGAACTACAATTATATATATAGGAAACAAGCACTCATCTCAGCCTAGGGTTTCAAAAATTAGCCCATACACAAGAAACCTCACTAATATTCATTCATAAGAAGCATAACAGCCACAACCCTGTCACAACTCATTCCCGGAAAACAATTACCCCTTGAAACCCTTAATGTTTTAATATTCATGTAATTCCATTTTAGTAAATTCTGCACTACTGGGAAACTAACAGGCATAACTACAAGCCAAGGAATGGAAAAAAAGCCTAACAAAAAATTAATCATTCAAATCCAGTTCTCTTGTAATGTCACAAAAACAAAAGGGATCCATGAGATCCCTCTAATTATTGGAACCAATCCAAGCCGCACCATACATCCCCACATAACCTCAGATCCAAAATCCAACAACTACACCACAACAGAGGATCCTATCCCCATCCATGTTGCTTCCCAAGCATCAACTGTCAACATCACCAGAATAGAGCAAGGGAGTTTTCAAATTTAAATATTCCATTCATTCAGTTCCGCCTTTCCCTTTGGTTTACCTGGGTGATCACACAATGATTTTTATTCACTAGGCATCGGTTTAATCAACTTAGTTTACATGATTAACCAGTTTCCATGTTACACCAATTCAATCACATTAATATCCATAAAATATAAGGTTCATTAGTGCACAAGAAAAGACCACCAACGAGTATGATTTCCAGTGTGCATAAGACCATACAATTCAAAACACATAATCAAGGATAAAGAGTACATCTGAATCATTGAGCACACCCCCATCATTCTTTCAAATTATGTTTATTTTCATCAGTTAGATTTGGTTTCATCCATCCCCATAGAAACAATAGCATTCCCACTCCGCATGATACACACTAAGGGGAGACGAAGAAAAATCTATACCTGAATGATCAAAGATTGGTGTTTTTCTCCTGGTGCCAACAACTGTGGATGCTCGACATGCACGAGAGGAACTTGGAAGAATCTAAGAATGAACACAAAAGACTCCAGCACAGGTCCACCACTCGGCTTGGGAAGGGGTACTCCAAACACACCAAGGAGAAGAAGGAAAAGTGACCAGCCGGGAAGAAATAATTTCTGAGTGATAAAAAGGTGAGATCTTGGGATTATGAGATATGAGGATCTTGTGTGTGTTTAAAGGTGGATTGTGGTTTCACCTTGTGGTTAGACGGTTACACAGAATTGAATTGATTTTTTATTTAACAATTCTCATAAGAGTGGTGGCCAAAAAAGTTTGGTGTAATAGGATACAATTTAAGTGAAGAAAACAGGTCCATTGAGAGTATCCCCACTCCTAGGGGATTTGAAAAGTTTTTTATGGTTTTAAAAATGGCATTGAACAACATTAAAAAGGTTAAAAGAATTTAAATTAGTGTTACTAGAAAAACTGGGGATCGAAAATCCCGACACCCCTCTATGGCCGATGGGTGAGACAGATAGTTGAAACTGATTGGTGGAGCTGATCAGGTGAAGCTGATCCCATGAAGCTGATCGGGAGAAGCTAGTATTATGAAGCTGATTCTATGAAGATGATCTTGTGAAATCGATTTGGTGAAACCGATCTGTGAAGTTGATTTGGTGAAACTGATCTTTCAAACAGATTCATTGAAACTAATATGTGAATCCGATTTGGTGAATCTGACCTTTGAATCTGATTTGGTGAAACCGATATTTGAAACCAATTTGGTGAAATCGATATGTGAAACTGATTCTGTGAAACCGATCAATGAAACCGATTCAGTAAAACGGTCTGTGAAATGGATTTGGTGAAACTGATTTGTGAAAACGATTTGGTGAAATGGATCTGTGAAACCGATTTGCTGAAACTGAACTGTGAAACTGATTTATTGAAACTGATCCGTGAAACTGATTTGGTGAAGCTGATCTGTGAAACCTATTTGATGAAACTGATCTGTGAAACTAATTTGATGAAACTGATCTATGAAATCTATTTGGTGAAACTGATATGTGAAACTAAACTATGAAACTGATATGGTGAAACCGATATGTGAAACAGATTTGGTGAAACTGATCAGTGAAACCGATTTGGTGAAACTGATATGTAAAACCGATTTCGTGAAATCGATCTATGAAACCGAACTGTGAAATTGATTTTCTGAAAGAGATCTGTGAAACCAATTTGGTGATACCAATCTATGAAACTGATTTGGTGAAATTGATCTGTGAAACTGATTTGGGGAAACATATATGTGAAATCGAACTGTGAAACTGATTTGGTGAAACTGATCTCCAAATCTGATCAGTGAAGCAGATCAGTGAATCTGATCAGTGAAGATGATATGTGAAGCTGATCAATAAATGTTATTAGTGAAGCTGGTCAGTGGATGTGATCAGTGGAGCTGATCAGTAAAGATGATTAGTGATGCAGATCAGTGGTGCTAATCAGTGCCGCTGATTAGTGAAGCTGATCAGTGGAGCTGATCAGTGAAGCTGATTTCTGGAGCTAATGGGTGGGACTAACCGATGAGTCGAGGACACCCCGACACTTAGAATTTTGGAAAAGTAATTGACTAGGAGGGTATGTGATATTACATCAGATACCTCTCAAAATTATTCTCACCCTCGAGAATATAAGAGTTACCCAAACAACCTCTCCAAAAGATACCACTCAGGGTAAAACCACCCCAAGAAGCCATATGAATCCAAAGGGTCAGATTGTCCCGACCCACGAATCAGGGAGTTATTTCCTCCATGTCAAGATACTATCCACTTTGGGTGGCACTAACTCGCCCGCCCGGGTTTAATATGATCCACATTAATTCATCTTGATTAGGGATTAGGTCCTCCCTTCCCCACATATCATGACTTTTCATAACCATTCACTAGGTAAGGAAAAAAAAAATCTCATAATTTAAGAAATTCAGCAATACATCATAGAAAGTTACAGAAACAAGAACAACAAGGAAGGCTCAAAAGAGAAACTCAACGCAGAATTGGGTACTAGGCGCTCATCTGAGCATCTTGCTCCCAAGTACTCTCTTCGAGGCCACCGTTCCTCTACAACACAAGAACCAAAGGGATGGATCATCCACGAATCACTTTCTCTTTTTGATCCTTGATCCTCACTGGTCACTCCACGAATGTAGCGTCATCCCCTATATCCAATTATCCCCAGTCAAGGTCATGGGAATCATCATGTAGACATCGACGAAGCTGGGAGACGTAGAAAACATTGTGGATCCTTTCCAACTGAGGTGGAAATACCAGTTGATATGCCACCTCACTGACTCGCCCCAACACTCCAAAGGGCCCAATGAACATAGGAGTGAGCTTGCGACCCTTGCAGAACCGTCGCTGCCCACGTTGAGGGGAAACCATTAATAACACATGGTATCCAACTTTGAACTCTTATTTTATCCTCCAACGATCGACATACAACTTCTCCCTATCTTGGGATGCCTTCTTCCTCTCATGTACAAACTGAACCTTCTCTATTGTGCTCTGTACAACCTCTGGGTGACGAACACCTGCCTTTCCAACCTCGGTCCAACACATTGGTGAAAAACATGGCCTCCCGTACAAGGCATTAAATGGTTCCATGCCAATAGTAGAGTGATATCTATTATTGTAGTAAAACTCTACTAAGGTAAAATGTTGTTCCCATGATCCCCAAAAGTCCAAAACACTTGCTCGTAGCATATTCTCCCATGTCTGGATGGTTCGATCTGTCTACCCATCTGTTTGGGGGTGGAAAGCATTGTTAAAACGTAGTTGGGTGCCAAAGTCAAGTTGTATTCATGTCCATACTCGTGAGGTAAACTGTGCATCCCTATCCAAGACTATGTACCACAGAACCGCATGAAACTGCACCACCTCATCCATGTATCACTGTGCTATGGAATCCACCACACATAACTCCTTGATCGCCAGAAAGAGAGCTGATTTTGTCAGCCGGTCTACCACTGCCCTTATAGAATCACAACCTCCTTGAACCCTAGGTAGTCCTATGAAGAAATTCGTCGATATGTCATCCCACATCCACTCGGGTACATCTAAAGGCTGCAACAAACCTCCTAGGACATAGTGTTCGGCCATCACATTAAGACATACCATGCACCTTTCCATGAACTCTGCCACTTCCCGTTTCACCTCGGGCCAACAAAACTGATACATCAAGCCTTAGTACATCTTGGAATCTCCAGGGTTTACTACATAAAGTGAGTTATGGAAGCCATGAAGAACTCCCTAATGCATCATCTCTAGGGAAAACAACTTCCTTCAGAAAATAATCTGATTCTGACCATCCTCCAACCCCCCTTCAGGAGCATTGCCTTGGTTAACCCGATCATGCATCACTTCACTCTGTATGTCTCCCCACTGAGACTCCTCCACCTACCACAGTAGAGAGGACTTCATATTTATCTGAAAGAGACAACCTCTACAATCATCCTCCCTTATATCCAGGTGTATTGAATCCAACTCCTCCATTGCCTTCCAAGCATCCACAGATTCTTAAACAGCTTCCCACCGTAACTTCTTGCTCAAGGAATCAATCACAACGTTCCCCTTACCTTATGTTTAAGAGATCTTGAAGACGTAGTCCTGGAGAAACTCCACCAACCTTATTTGTCACAAGTTCTAGTCCCCCTGGGTACAAATATTCCTCAAACTCTTGTGATTTGTGAATTCCACAAAGTGATCCCAGATGAGGTAATGCCACCACAACTTGAATGAGAATACTACTGCTGCAAGCACTAGGTTATGGGTGGCATATTTATTATCATGAGGATGTAACTGCATAGACCCATAAGATATCACTCCCCATTGCTACATCAGCACACACCCTAGTCCAAGTCCAGAAGCATCACAAGACACCTCAAACAACAGCCCTTCCTCTGGTAACCTTAGCACTGGGGCACTAAGAAACATCCCTTCAAAATAATTGACGGTTTCCTGGAACTTCTCACACCACACGAAGGCCTGGTCCTTTCTGGTTAATGCTGTCAAATGAGCTCCAAATCGAGAGATGTTGGGTACAAACCTCCGATAATAGCATGCCAGACCCAGAATACTCTGAACCACTATCACATTCATGGGTGCTTCCCAAGAAGAAGCCTCTTCCACCATTGATAGATCAACTGCTACCCCTTTTTGAGACACCATGTGTCCATGTAAAATCACTTCTTATTTCATGATCTTACACTTGGACAATTTACAATAGAGATGGTGATGTCGAATGATATCCAATAACTTAATGAGGTGATTAGTATGTTCCTCCTCTGATCTTGAGTAGATCAAAATGTCATCAATGAACAAAAGGGAAAAACGGTCCAGAAACTCATGGAAAAAAGAGTTCATAAATCCCATGAACTGCATTCGTAACATCGAACGACATGGATACAAACTCAATGTTCCCATACCTGAAACTAAAATCAGTCCTTGGAATATCACTATCCTTTAACCTTACATGGGGATACCCAGACCGTTGATCAATCTTAGAGAACCAACCTACTCCCCTCACTAGTTAAAAAGATTTCTATCCTCGGAAGTGGGTAACGATTCATGAACATTACTTGATTCAATCTCTAGTGGTCTATTCACAGCCTAAGACTATCATCTTCCTTCTTTGCAAACAAGACTAGAGCACCACATGGTGACACGCTGGGTCGAAAAAACCCTTTATCATCAGATCGCCAATCTGGATCCGCAACTCCCATAGCTATGAAAGAGATATCTGATATGGAGCCATGGAAATCAGATGGGAACGAGGTTCCAAGTCTTTTCCTTACTCAACATCACGTCAAGGGGGTAGAGTCACAACCCCCTTGAGAAAAACATATAGGAACTCTCAAACAACTCTCAGAAAATCCATCATCTTAGCATCCACCAATTCTGCTGAATGCTCGGCCAAAATAGAAAGAAGAGGCACCTCACGTCATCTCCCCACCTGACACCTCAGCTCACCTACAAAAGCCGCACATTGGCCATCCCCATCGGAGAACATTAAACTTCTCTGGAAGTAGTCTATAACAGAATGCACATAAAGATGCCAGTCAATGCCTAGGATGACATCATATGGTTATATTTGTAGCAGAAGAAGGTCCCCTCTAGACTAATGCGGTCCCAACATCAATCTACATACTTGACAAATATCAAACATGTATGACCCCCAACTGGCGTAGATAGCCCCAGGGGTATGGAGAGGCTCTCTATGTCTAGTCTCTCATGACATGGGACAGACTGGTTATAACAAAGGAGTGTGATAATCCTGAATAAAATAAGGAAAAGAATGAGTCCTTAACAAATTGATCGTACCTAGAACGACTTCCGGCCCTAATGGAACTACAACCTCTGTAGGGTGAAACTTCCCACGACAAGCTCCTATGCCTCTTGGTTGTTGGCCGCCTCCTCGAACACGTTATGGTTGAGGTCCTTGAGGAGAACAATGGGGTCAGCCTCTTTATTCCACGACTACTCTCAGATGAGCGGGAGCTCTCTATCCCTACTACTGCTGCTGAAAGGGTCTGGTTGGAAACTATAGCAGCTGAGGTGGGCACTGAACATGCCCACCCCCACTATAATACACTCTATCCATGCACGGATTCCAAAGGTTTCGATTGCATCCATAGATGAAACACCTTGGTCTTGGGCTCAAAAGGAAAGGGAGAGGACAAGGAGATCGAAACTGGAATAGCTGGGGCCTTCTCCCCACTAGTCAAAAACTAGAAGGCCCTGACGCTGGAGGCATGCTGCTGATGGTCTTCCCCTTTGACAAACTCCACTAGCATCCCTCTAGCAGAAGACCTCCCAGCATGTGCATCCATTCTACCACTTCATCGTTCTTCTGATCCTCCAAGTATGTTAGTAGGGTGAATGGAGAAACAACATAATGAAGAGAATGTCAGACTGTCTCCTCAAAACGCCTCACCCAAGACTCCTCATCTGGAAAAATGTTTGGATAAAAACTAAGTAGATCCTTGAACACGATCCCCAACTCCCTCACTAACATTCTCTCCTAATGAATAGAGAGTAGCTCCTACCTCTTCTCAACCTTCATCGTGGAATAGAGGAATTCCACATGGAATTACCTCTCGATGTCGGTCCACGAAACATCAGCCTCCATCTTCTCCCCAAGATATATTTTCCACCATTGACATGCTTCTCCTTGTATCTAGCTTACAGCTAGGAGAAACCCAGTACTCCGTCAGAGCCCATATCAAGATGAAATCTATCACCAGCTCCTTGATCCAGCTCTCTATCTCAATGTATGAGGTACTTCCCTCGTATTTCCCAATGGTTTTCCTCTAAAATGATTGCAGCATCCTCTTCCACTGACCGACCTCCTCCTCTCGGTCATCCCTCTACTGATCAGCCAAGTCATCTTCCTGGGCCCCAATCGCCCGCACTACTCGTGGTCATCTTCCTGGTGGCGTTGCTGCAAGGTAAACAAAGAATGCCTAAGACTAAGTTATGTAAAAGATTCCTTTTAAATTTTTCTATGGTTTCTTACTCATTTTAAATCCTAAAAATACCCAATACACACAATAAAACAAGTCATTATGATGCATGTACCATTCCAAGGGTATCTACCCTACAATCACTGTAGCCTCACTTGGTAGTTCAGTAGGCCCAGAGTCCTTCCATCGGATCATGGGGGAGCCTAAAATCCCATGTCCTACCCAATCACCCCTATCCTATTTCACAAGCCATGATTTCCTAGAAAGGTTTCCCTACCATCCCATGAAATCCTCACTATTCATAACATGGAGCTCCATCCTATCTCTCAACCTCGCATCTGATACCATTCTGTCATGACGCGCCTTCACCAAGATGAGAGAGGGGATAACATATTGCTAGACCCATCCTTCTTCAAGTTTAAGGAGAGTTAACGACCCCCGAGACCCGCCTTCAATATGTCCTAGAGTGGAGAATATCACCAAGCGTATAGAAATACACACAAAATTGAAGGCATTACCCATTTTTTAAATAGATCGATAGATAATATAATAAATCCCAACAACACCAAAATTAAAGGTAAATATAAATCCAAAAGAAAACCATACTAATATTCTTGTCAAAAAGTAGATTCTACTAAAGTATAGTAAAACCCCAAATGAAAGTACAAGAAAAAGAAAAACCAGAACAACAACAATCCCAATGTCTTAGCTAGTAAGGTCTCGCATGATCCCTAATGTCCTCCTGGAAACCTAAAAGTAGTGTATATACGTAGGGTTAGTATACAGGTATACTCAATATGGAAAACCAGTGGCTCTCATGCACAAGTGTGGAATAATTCTAATTCCCCGTGATACAAGGAGATAACCAGAGCACCTAGAAAGGAAACTATCCACCCAAACCATACCAAGGAATACTCCCTAAATTATGCATGTTAATTAATGTAATTTTAATAGCACATAGATATTTGGGTACCCCGCGCCACATTCACACTGGTTATTGAGTACATCCTACTCGTTAAAAATCTCCCACCATCCTCACCGCAGTCCCACTACCATCCCCTACATGCACACACCTAGGCTACCACAATCACACATCCCTCTTGCAAACGCCTGGGATATCACTACCACACATCCCACACACACCTAGGTCTAAACAACTAATTCCACACCTGAAGACACCTGTGCCTCATCCCAAATACACTTCGGAAGCAACCTCCCCCCACACACCTAGTCCAACCAACACCACATACCCTTCCCGAAGAATATAGGGATATAATGGACCTCAGGCAGTCATATCCTACCTGGTGTATGTTTTTCTACTTGTAAATTGGAGAAGAAAATGAGCTAATAACCAGCCACTCATAGGAGTGTTGGGAAAAATACCCTCCCCCTTGAAATGTGGGTGTTCGACATTAAGTGCTTAACCTGGGTGGGGAGTGAATAAGAAACATATGAACTACAATTATATATAGGTAACAAGCTCTCATACTAGCATAGGGTTTCTAAAACCAAGCCATACACGAGAACCCTCATTACTATTAATTCATAAGAAGCATAACAGCCACAACCATGTCACAACTCATTCCAGGAAAACAATTCCCCATTAAACCCATTCATGTTTTCATATTCAAGTATTTCCATTTAAGTAAATTATACAGTACTAGGAAACTAACCAGAATAACCACAAGCCAGGGAAAGGAAAAATAGCCAAATGGAAAATGAAGCATTCACATCCGGTTCACATGTAAAGTCACAAAAAAAAAAGGGATCTGTGAGATCCCTCGATGTATTGTAACCAAACCAAGCCCCACCATATAGCCCCACATAGCCACATATCCAAAAGCCAACAACTGCACTACAACAAGGGATCCTATCCCCTTCCACATTTCTTCCCAAGCATCAACCATCAACATCACCAAAATAGAGCAAGGGAGTTTTCTAATCTGAATATGCCATTGTTTAAGTTCCACCTTTCCGTTTGGTTAACCAGGGTGATCACACAAGGGTTATAATTTACTTGGAATCCATTTAATTAACCGAGTTTTTGTGATTAACCAGTTTCCATGTTACACCCATTCAATCTCATAAATATCCAGAAAAATGGAGGTTCATTAGTGCACAAGAAAAGACCACCAACAACCATGATTTCCAGTGGGAATAAGCCCGTACAATTCAAAAAACATAATCAAGGATAATGATTATTGTAGATACATCAATCACACTCCCTTAATTCTGTAAAATTCCATTTATTATCTTCATTAAGGTTTGATCTCATCCATCCACACAAAAACAATAACATAACCACCCCGGATGATACACACTAAGGAGAGACGAAGACAAATACCTACCTAAATGATAAAGGATCGACATTTTTCTGCTAGTTCCAACAATTGGGGGTGCGCGAATTGTAGGGGATGAACTCTGAAGACTCTAAAAATGAGAAGGAGAGGCTCCAGAACAAGTGCACCACTCGCCTCGGGAAGGGGGACTCCAAACGCAACTAGGAGAAGAAGGAAAAGAGACCAGCCATGAAGAAATAATTATCATGAAAAAAAGGTGATATCCTTGTGTTACGGGATATGAGGTTCATGAGTGGGTTTAAAGGTTGATCGTGGTTTCACCTCGTGGTCAGAAAGTTACACACAGTGGAATTAATTATTTATTTAATAATTCTCATCGGAGGGGTGGCAAAATCAGTTGTTTGTTAAATGAATTCATTTAAGAGAGGAAAACAGGTCCATTTAGGGTCTCTCTAATCCTAGGGGATTTAAAATGTTGTTCATGGCACTAAAAATAGCTTTGAACAACATAAAAATTATAAAAGACATAAAAGTAGAGTTACAGGAAAAATTGGGAAAGGAAAATACCAACACACCTCTGTAGCCTAAGGGTGAGACATAAAGTTTAAACCGATCATTTCAGCTGATCAGGTGAAGCTGATCCCATGAATCTGATTCAGAGAAGCTATTCCTACATTGATGATCCTGTGAAGCTGATCTTGTGAAGTTTACCCTTTGAAACTGATTTGTTGCAACCGATCTATGAAACAGATTTCGTGAATCCGATCTATGAAACCGATTTAGTGAAACTGATCTGTAAAACCAATTCGGTGAAACCGATCTCTGAAATTGATTTGGTGAAACCGATCTATGAATCCTTTTTGGTTAAACTGATCTTTGAAACGAATTTGGTGAAACCAATCTGTGAATCCGATTTGGTAAAACCGATCTGTGAAACCGGTTTGGGGAAAGCGATATGTAAAACCAATTTGGTGAAACCTATTTGTGAAACTGATTTGGTGAAACCGATCTGTGAAACCGATATGGTGAAACCGATCTATGATAGTGATTTCATGAAACTGATCTGTGAAACCGATTTTGGTGAAATTGATCTGTGAAACCTATTTGGTGAAACCGATATGTGAAATTTATATGGTGAAACTGATATGTGAAACTGATCTGTGAAACTGAGTTCGTAAAACTGATATGTGAAAATGATTTTGGGGAACCGATATGTGAAACTGATTTGGTGAAACCGATTTGTGAAACTGATTTGGTGAAACTGATCTGTGAAACCGAACTGTGAAACTGATTCGGTGAAACCGATATGTGAAACTGATTTGGTGAAACCGATCTGTGAAACGGATTTGGTGAATCCAATCTATGAAACTGATGTGGTGAAACCGAACTGTGAAACCGATTTGGTAAACCCGATCTCTGAAACGGATCAGTGGAGCTGATCAGTGAAGCTTATGATTGAAGCTGATATGTGAATCTGATCAGTGAAGCTAATCAGGGGAGCTGATCAGTGAAGCAGATCAGTGGAGCTGATCTGTGGAGGTGATCAGTGCAGATGATCAGTGAAGCTGATCAGTGCAGTCGATCAGTGAAGAAGATCAGTGGAGCTGATCAGTGAATCCGATCAGTGGAGCTAATATGTGGAGCTGATGAACACATAGAATTTTGGAAATGTAATTGACCAGGAGTGTCTGGGCCATTACATCATTACTGTCAATAGAGGACCTGTCATGGCTCCAACTTGCAGTCCTATGATAAGAGCATCACATATTACAAATATTCCTATAAGGGTTTCATCAATAAAAACCTAAGGAACATGGGAAAGGCATCCTAAATGAAAATGTTTTATGTCACCATAATGCATTTCATTATTTTAAATGTTTCCAATTAAATCATTCCAACATTAAAATTCTTCTTTTTAGAGTTTTTCTTTATATAAACAGGCATTCTGTTGGGAACTAGTTGTTTGGAGGTGTTGATGTTTTTAGAATAAACTGATTATGAAGAAGTAAGGATGGATTGAGTTTTTTATTTTATTGTTTAACATAAAAAATCAACACTATTTTAACAATATTTTGACTTTTATTCTTTTCAGGGGGTTTTGTTTTGATTTATATGTAATTGTTTCCCTATTAGCCATGCATATATATTTCTGGATTTCAACAATCATCGTAATCTATCTTTAATTCTATATCTACTTAGAACATAAGGTATGCAATAATTTATTATCAGCTCTCCACCTCCAACTATGGATCCTAACCCATATTCCATACCACATCTTCTTTGCAGTTCAGGTTTGTTATTATTTCTTCTCAGCATTCTTACTCCGACTATGCGTTGCATATCCAATTCCCTTCTGCATCAGCTTAGTAGTTCAGGTACGAAATTAATTACCTATTCCAAAACATAACTCCTTGATTCGACATTTATCGTATCATTTCACATACTAAATGAGGTAAACATTTTGTTTTCTAGTTTTTCATGTAATGTTTGAAAATAACAAACTTCTTTTGTGCTTAATTTTAGGTCTGTGATCATATCTTTTCGGCTCGCATCCTGCAACCCATATTCACACATCAGGTATGATATTAACTACATTTTCCAAAAAAAATCCTTTTGTTTTATATTTTGAAAATCAAACATCTAAATGGGATGATTTTGAGTTTTCTCAAAGGGATATTCATGTGAGTGAACACAAACAAATAAAATAGTAAGAAAACAATTAATATTGGAAAATTTTCAAAAAATAATATATTCTCATTTGTTCTATATTGTGGGTGTTTTATAATAATTTCTGAACCATATTAGGTGGTATTCCAAGAGGATTATGCATCTTGATATCGTTTCTCCAAATGATTGTATATTTATTTCGGATGAAGACAAAGGAGTTCAAGATTTTGATGGAGAAAATTGAACATTTCCATATGATTATAATATTGATTAAATAGTTAAAATGGTCATATCTATGACCAATGTCATTTTTAAAATTTTTTCTACACATTATATGTATGATTGATAACACTTTTCATGTAGTTCTCATAAAACTTAACAATATTTTTGTTTAATTGTGATAATCAAACATCTGAGAGGGAGGTGATTGAGTGGTCTAAAAGGGCTATTCATGTGAGTGAACATAAATAGATTTTTTCAATCATGTAAACTTATAGTTATTTTTTCATTGTATGGTTTCCGCTATGTTTCATTTATTAATTTTATGAGATGGTTTTTCATGAAGGAACATTTTTTCTCTTTGTATGGTGTCAATCCATATGAATTTGGTGCCCGATTATGATGGTACTATCAAATATTTCTTCTCTTTACTACTACATTTATGATTAAATGAATACTATATTTTTTTAATCATTTATTTTCTAATGATGTCTCACTGGTGTGTTTTCTTTTCAATGGTTTTTGATGTGTGATTTATATTGATTTTAGTGTATGGGTTTATATCAAAGAATAAATTTGTTTCATGGAAAAACTGATAGTTCAGTTAATTTCGGTACCAGGAAATCCTACACTACATCATATATATTCTTATTAAATTATCTATAGTGATTATCTATTTGAGATTCTTCATCTCTCAATGTGATGGATTTAATCATGTTGTTCATGTTTAGAAAACAGAGATGGATATCTACTTTTCTTTTTGAATTCAGGACTTGGAATCTTATCCTTATAATTTCTTCTTTTCATTATTGGTTGAAGATAACATCATGTTTCAATATATATATCCTACTAGATCCATTATATTATTTTGGTCTCTTAGCATCACCTTCAAGTCGTTTTGTATCCACTATATATTGTTTTCTATGCACTAAAGTCCTTCTTCAGATAGTCTACAAGACCGGATCTCCAAAAAAGGCATGTTTTCATAAAATTATGGAATTAACCTCCCTTATGTCCATCATTTTTTAGTAGTAGCTACATACTATATGAATGAAGGTAATTTGTCCTAAAATCATGTAGTAAAGCTCCCTTTCCATTCAACATATGATCGTAGGAAATTTTTTTAACTATCGAATCCGCTATATATAGTATATTATACAATTAAAACATTTGAATATGATTCATATGAGATAATACACATAAACAATATTTTAGGATAACTACATGCATCTGCTAGTTATTCATGACTATAGTAATACTCAAGAGACAGTCACTCACTTCTCCTTCGTTCACCTCCTAAAATCACTTACGTTTCCAGCAGCAGTGACAACCACAATTTACGACGCATGACATCCACCTCACAAACCACCGTACTATCACCCATAAATTCTTTAGACATCATACATACCAAACTCTCTCCAACAGATACGTCATCCTACTGTTCTTTATTACCAATAAATTTGGTGTATCTAAGATTTATGAATGTTTATAAAATGGTATTGATACATTCATATTATGTTTTCCTATTCAAATACTCCCACGTACAAATGTCTAGTATTCTCAGCCTTTATTTGTTGACCATTCATAATTAGCAGGGTTTAAATTCGATTCAGCATAGGAAACAACTATAACTGTTAATGAACAACCCTAACCGTGAATACAAGCACATTCTAAGGATGATTTTTCTTTAGCTTATACATTTTCTATACTCTAATAATTTTACTGGGAACATGTTCAATTATACTGATGTTTTTGATTCATTTTTTTAATGCAAACTTACTTGGACTTTTTTCTTTGAATAGTTTGTGTTGTGTTTCTTCTATTGATTTCTAGAGATGGTTTTTCATCGAAAACGTGTTTTTATTGGGAAATCATTCATTCTGATGATTTTGGTACCTGATTGTGATGATGTTGTCACAACTTTTTTCTCTTTAATAATACTTTTATATGTAAATGAAAACAATTTTTTATTCGTTTTTAGTCTATCAATGGCTTGCTGGTGTTTTTTACTTTCAATGGGATTTGATTTTTTAATTAATTTGATTTCAGAATATGGTTTTGCATTGAAGAACATGTTTTTGTATGAAAAAAGTGATGGTTCTGTTGAAGTTGGTACAAGGAAATTCTACACCACATCATTTGAATGATTATTCATTTTTCCAGACTAATTATTTGTTTCAGCTTTTCATATCTCAATGTGATGAAATAAATCATGTAGTTCATGTTTTGAAAATTGGGATGGATCTCTACGTAGCTCATTAAATTCATGACCAGAAATCACATCCTTTTAATGTATTCTTTTCATTGTTGGTTGAAGATAACTTATTGTTTCTATTCATTTATCCTACAGGATCCATTAGTGTCTTATGGTCTATTAGCATCACCATTATATCTATATGTATTAAAATGGATTGGATAAATTTTTTTATATAAAAATAGTTATTGTAGAGAACTGTAGGATGCCTTACTTTATTTATAAAGGGAAATTAGAATATCTTTATATGAAATAATATATTTTCCTCCCCCGCTACCACTCCCTATACACTCTATAATTAAATACATACATATGTATCTTTCCATGAATGAATGTATTTATTCCAACCATCCATGCCAATACAATTGAATTTTTAGTGCAGATATAGAAACAAGAAGGGAATTTAAGGAATCCAAATTGGTTTACTTGTAAAACAAGAACATTGAAGCGATTCCCATTTTTAAAGGTAACCATTGTCATTATCTTCACATTACTGATGAATATTCCACATAATCAAATGCACACAAATATTTGGATTGTTCGGAGTTTTTTTTCATTTCTCTAAGAGATCTACCACTACCATTGATCATTATAGATTCTTCAGTTTTCATTCCTTCTAATGTGCACTCATCTCTTAGACCTAAAAATCAGTCCTCCATTTCATCACTACTAATAAAATAGATGTTGTTATGCATTCATGGTTTATGATGAACCCTATTACCCCTACAACTGTTTAAGATAAAGGAATTCATCAGTTTTTCTAGTTTTTAATTGATAATTTCCCACTGCTTGATGTTGTAGATAGTTGTAGTGGCATCAAAAATTACTTATATTGGAACAACATTCCCATGGTTAAATGAAGTTATACTAATCCATGAGTCATTTTATTGAGATTGCAATATAAGAGTCCCAAGTACATTTATTTTCTCTTCTACCTCCACATATATTTTCCATAGGTAATTAGATGTAATGGTGTGAATTTTCAACCCCTGATTACATGTTTTTTAAAGAGAAATCATTAGAGTAAATGGAATAAAAAGTGGAAAATGTGTTCAATATATTTGGTTTTTAGTTTTTAGTGCATATATAGATGAATGAAAAGGAATTTAAGGAATACATATTGGATGAATTATAAAATAATAACATTGAAGTAATTCCCATTCCTAGAAGTACCCACTGTCATTATCTTCTCATTAATGATGAATATTCCTCATATTAAAATGATCACAAATATTTGGATTGTTCAGAATTTTTGTCATTTCTATAAGATAACTACCACTACCACTAAACATAATGTATTATTCAGTTTTCATTTCTTCTTATGTTTAATCATATCTTAAACCTAAAAAATAGTCTTCTATATCATCACTGTTAATAAAACTGATGTTATTAGGAATTCATGAGTTATGCCAAACCCTATTACCCCTAAAATTGTTTAATTTAAAGGAATTCCTTAGTTGCCCAGTTAATAAGGGATAATGATCCACTGCTTTATGTTGAATATAGTGGTAATGTCCTCAGGAATTACTTTTACAGGAACAACATTCCAAAGGTCAACTGATGTTATACTTCTCTATGAGTAATTTCATTGAGATTGCAATCTAGGGTCCCAAGTATATTGTTTTTCTCAACTATATCTACATATATTTTCTAGAGGTAATTTGATGTAGTGGTATGAATTTTTATCCCATGATTACATGTTTGTTAAATAAAAATCATTAGATTAAATGTAATGGAATGTGGAAAACATGTTATTTATATTTAGGTTGTAGTTTTTTCTATCTGTATCACTTTTTATTTCTCTTTTACAACAAAACAATAACTAAATTTAAACTGGTTCTGTGATGTAATATGTATTGTGTCAAATTTAATTTACCTTTCATATTGAATGGTATTTTTTAAATGGACATTTCCTTAGAAAAAAGTGAATATATTCTAATCATTATAGGTATATTAAATGAAATTTAAACATTACATTTCAAACCAAACAATGCAAGGCTACTATACTTTCATTCACTTGACATTCAACATGCCCAACAACCTTGAAAGCAGTAGTGTATGTTGAAAGAATTTGAAAATCCCTAAATGGTTAATTTTTTTTATATCATTTGAGCTTTCACGAAAACTGTCTCTACATATATTTTTATTGTGTCTTAGAGTGGATAGGTGGGTTGGTTGGTCGGGTGTGTTCATTTTCATGTAGTTTTGTGACTTAGTTTCTTCCCCATATAATTGTTTTACACAACATTATTTTCCATTTGTTTCCTGATTTATAATTTGATGAGAAATTATATTATAAAGTGTGATCTATACATTTTTTCTATCATCATAAAGAGTTTCATGTGATGTTTTTTTTTAAAATTCATCAACACATTTATGTGACATTAATTTTTGTTTTTGTTTTGTGTCGAATTTTACTAACTACTATGTTTTGAATAGATTTTCCAATCCTATTCATGTTGGTATTTTTAAAAGATTATGGGGATATTTAGTGGAATTTTTCTATATTATGCAATATTGATCTCAGGGGAAAAGTCAATAGAGTTGGTGAATTAGATCTGTGGGTGATATCTACAGAGATGTCGGACATACTTCAATTTTTATCATCCATCCATCATATAAGATCTTAAAAAATGATCAATTTACATGGGCTTATTGAATGAATGTATTTGATTTACTTTCATGGAGGATATGCATAATATATGGCAATATCACATGATTTGAGTTTTGTTTATTATTTTAATCTGTGGCATGGTTAAAAATACTCCCATTGTTTTTGAAAAATAGAATCGTTATAAATATAACATATAACATATTATATACATAAATTAAATATCACAATGTAATAGTAAATATGATTATGAAATGGGATAAAATAATCCCCCATCTACATTAGATGGTAACTTTCATCTCTACTATGAAATATCAAAAATAATGTGATACATAATTCCCCAAAAATTATAGAATGTCATTCGTAATTCCCCCAAAATTATAGTAAAAATTAAAAATTTATGTATAAAAAGAGATATATTTTCATTATGGTTTTTTATGATGAAAATTAATTTTATGTTCAACAACCAGAAAATTTATACTATAGTTAAAGTAAAATGCAGGAGTTCAATGAACACCACCAGTTTTAGAATGAATGGTATCAATCCTACTTAAACGGTGAGAGGGTGTGGTCTACCTACTATTTCTAGAAAAACTATCATGGAATAGGGGATTTTCGGTGTATTTTGAATTTATGAATCATTTTATTTCATTTTAATTATTAGTATCATTTACTGTTATTAAATTCAAGTTGACTCGTATTTAAATTTTTAGTCATTTTATAGCTTATTCTGTTTACAAAATGCTTTTTGAGTGATATGTGTTATGTGTTTATATAAGGACCTCACCATAAACAATACATAATATTGAATTAAATGAATAATTCACATTTATGATCTTTTGAAGTTTAGTGTTTTAGAGAATTATGCCATAACTATTACATTACATCTCAAAAATACAAATTTGACACTCCAAATAAGTTTCCATTTTTATACAAAACAAGAACTCTTCAAAAATGAGTATTTTCTAGTTCCATTTTTGAGACAACATGAATTTTACTTGATCCCATACTTGACCATATTCCACATTATGTCCTGTGAAAAACATTTCAAAAACTTGGGATGAGCATAAAAATCTCATTATGGGATAAAAAAAGAAGGAAAACTGTTAGTTTTTTCAAAACAAGAAGTAAACCATGAATACTTTATCATATGTAATACTTTTCACCTTTATGAAGTAGTAAATACTCTTCACTAAAAAATTATCACAACATACCCTTTTGTAAAAAAACGTTACCATAAAACCCTATTATAGAACACATAACATATAAAGGTAACTTGTGACATAAACATACTTAAATGGAATAACGATACGATCAACATCTACACATATCACTAAATGGAATAGCCATACGACCAAATTCCATACCAATTTCATTAAATGTTATAACATAACCACCCGTCCTGGTTTTCACGGCACCAACCGTCATTTGGTTTACCACGTAACCACCCATTAAATGTCCAAGTACTATTATAAAATCATAACACATAAAACAAATATAAAGGAAATAAAACATTTCCACATTTCAATCACAATATATCACATAAATATATTGACATAACAAATCCATTATCAAAAACATTTTAAATTCCAAAACAGATAAAATAGTATATGGTATTTATTTTCATTTAAAAATGTTACAGCTTATTGAGGAAGCATATGATCAAATAATACTCACGGTGGTGGAAAGCTCGTTGTCACCACTTACGTTAAAAGAAACATTCCTTTTTGTCGTTTAGTAAAACGCTTCATTGAAAAACATTCCCTTTTAATGTTCACAAGTGTTTATGCATAATATAAAATAAAGTCATGTATAAAAACGAAATATTCCTCAATTAAAGTAGATTGAGAAGAAGTCCCTTACCTCGTGTCCGAGTTGACTCGATTGTTCTTTAATCTCCTTTAATTTGTGTAACACCCTCTGGATAGAACAAAAGGTCTTATTGAACTTCCTTAAACCTAAGTTAAGGCTTCTAGGTAGAATAGAGGGATGTAGGGAGCCTAATTAGGTAGAGGTTGGATGAGACAAATGGCTTTTTAGTTGTGTGTAATTGGTTAGAAATGGTCTCCTATTATAAGGGAGAGGAAGGGATATTTAGGAATGTGTGAAAATATTATTTTATTATAAATATATCTTCATTTTAAATAGGACAAAAAATCATTAAAGTCGAAGATAATATGACTCATAGTCGAAATAAAATCATCCAATCAGAATTGGACATGTTTTTGATAATATTTTAATATTTATAATCTAATTTATTTAAATATTTTAGTAATGTGGTAAATACTGCATCATTATTGTGTCACGAAAAATTTAAATTATTTGATGGATAAAAATTATAAATCAAATACCATAATGTAGGAAATATTTTTATCTTTCCAATGAATATTTATAATCGAAAAGATAATTTCTACAACCCCTTGCAAATATTAATTTACTAAAATATTTTTGTTTTTTTCATTTTTGCCTTCTCATTAAGTTATTTAATCTAAATTGTAATTATCACTCCAAAGTGGCTAAATGGGGCCCCAAAAACGACCCACATAATCCAATGGTCATCATGGACTCAACCAATATTGTTTGGATAAATTTTAAGGTAATTTAGAAATATTATAATATCCTTTTTACCATGAATTACCTTATTTACCTTTAACCACGGTGAAAAAAGGCAAAAGATACTATTCAAAAAATTTTATTTTCACGTTATTGATCCAAATTTTACATACTAATAACAACCATGTATGTCATATTTTCGAAATTCTATTCACAGAAGTGGTAAAATTTCATTCAAATGAAAAAGCCATTTCTTTAACTATACCTAAGCGGTTCCACTATTCATCAAAAATTGATGTCTTTGAGAAAAATACAAAAAATTCAGCCTAAGCTTTATTTAATATTCCGAATTCATAAATGATGTATATTTTTTAAAATATAAAACATAGTAGTGTAATTAATTAATTTAAAATTAATTCCTTGTTGTTAAAAGAAAGAGCGTCTTTTTATGAAATAAAAACTATCAAAAGATTGATACTTGTTTATGTCCAAATACATAGTGAAATTAATTACAATGTCCAACATTGGAGTAAATGATAAAAATATATTATACATACAATTTAAAACCAATTACAATTATAATCTAACTATAAAAATAAATTATAATATAAGGCACTTTTCAATTAAAATACAATATTTTTCACTATTCATTAAAAATGACCTTTACCAGAAAAATACCAAAAAATTACCCAAAGTAAAATTTCATGTCCCAAATCTAATTAAGAATTTAATTTGGTCCAATAAAACATATAAAAATGACCAAAACTATATTTAAATAGGGTTCACCATTATAATGCGGTAAATCGACCTTTTAATGTAAATTATTCTAAAAATTAGATTCATTCATATTTTAAGAATCTAACTATTTATTAGATAAATGTAAATAAATTTAAAAAACATGTATAATCATATTGTAGTTAGTTTTGTTCATTCCCACCAATATAATGGCTAGGAGTTAACTACCATATAAAATAATAATATATTATTATTAGTGTGCAACGTAGGATTTCTAAGAAACATGTTTTTGCGTATCAGGTAAACTATCTAACAAAGAAACCACTTTAATGTAAAATTAATATTTCATTCACAAATATTAATAAATATGAAAATCAATTATTCTTCATTTACATGGGCTGTTACATCCTTCCCCATTTTGGAAATTGTGTCCTCGTAATTTTTATTCACTTAACAAAATAAGTGGAGGTATTTATCCCTCATAGCATTTTTAGATTCCCATTTTCCTCTTCAATCATATGGTTTTTTCACAAAACCTTTACCAGTTAAATTAACTTATTCCTTAACTCTTTCTCTCTATAGTCAATAATCGGAACTGGTTGTTCTTCATAAGAGAGATTCTCTTCCAACTGAACTACCTCTAGGCTCAAAACGTGAGATGGATATGGCATATAATTTCTCAACATCAAAACATGAATAACATTGTGTACCTGGGATAAACATGGAGGTAAAGCCACTCTGTATGCAACTGATCCAACATTCTATAGGATTTTATAAGGTCCAGTGAACCACGGACTCATCAGTCCCTTCTTACAAAAAAGAATCACACTTTTCCCGGGAGAAACATTGAGAAAGACATGATCACCTACGTCAAAATAATGATCCTTCCTCCGGTTATCTATATAACTTTTCTCTATACTCTGAGCTATTCTCGTTTTCATCAGAATAAATTGAAATTTTTCTACCATTTCTTCTACCAATTCAGGTCCCATCAGCTTCCTTTCAACTACTTCATCCGAAAAAGCTGGAGTTCGACAATTCATTCCATATAAAGCCTCAAATTGAGCCATCTGTATACTGGAATGAAAACTGTTATTAAATAAAAATTCAAACAAAGAAAGATGTTGGTCCCAACTTCCCTAGTAATCTATCAATCATACACATAACATATCCTCCAAGGTCTGAATTGTTCGTTCAGACTACCCATCTGATTGTAGATGAAAATCTGTACTAAAATTTAATTCAGTACCCAATGTCTTTTGAAGGCCATTCCAAAATTTAGACATAAACCTAGGATCACGATCAGATACAATGGAGAGGGGAACTCCATGAAACCTAACTATCTATTTAACATACAACCGAGCAAGTTGACCTAGATACAATGTATCTTGAATAGAAAAGAAATGAGCATATTTATTTAATCGAACAACAATAACCCAGATTTCATTATTACCTCGAGATGTCTTCAGTAATCCCACAACGAATCCATGGATATATTTTCCCATTTCAACTCTGGCACCAGTAATGTTTGAAGAATCCCTTCCGATAACTGCATCTCTACTTTAACCTGCTGAAATTTTAGACACTTCACAGTAAAATCATCAATATAACTTTTCATTCCATCCCACCAGTAATACTATTGATGATATCTGTACATCTTAGTACTTCCAGGATGAACTGAATACGTGGAACTATAAGCTTCACCTAACAACTCATTTTTCAACCGTGAATCATAAGGCACACATAATATTTTCCCAAACCTCAAAACATAATCATTATCAACATTAAAATCAGGCAAAATAGAATAATTTCCTGCACAAACAACTTCTCTTCCAAAGTTCATCAAACCAAAAACCAAAGGATCTTGTTGAAAATGAAACATTGTTTATGAAGCGTTACTTTTTCGACTCAAAGTATCATCCACTTTATTTGATTTTCCTAGATGATTAAGGATCATGCAATCATAATCCTTGATTAATTCCATCCATCCCCTTTGTCTCGTGTTCAATTCTTTTTGAGTGAATATATACTTCAGTCTTTTGTTATCAGTATATATTTCACACTTCACTCCTTACAAATGATGCCTCACAATATATAAAGCAAGAGAAACAACATGTAATTCCAAATCATGTGTAGGGTAATTTAACTCATGGGGTTTCAACTAATGTGAAGAATATTCAATTACCTTTTCATTCTACATAAGGAAATAACCAAGTCCTTTCAACAAAGCATCATTTTAGATAAAAAAAACACACTATTTCTTGAAGGCAGTGCTAAAACTGGAGCATTCACCAATCTTATTTTCATTTATTGAAAACAATCATCACATTCTTTTGTCCAAATGAACATTACACCATTTCAAGTTCACTAAGTCGTTCGACTAGATAACCGTGAAAAATTCTCAAAAAACATTCTTTAATAACCATCCAAACCAAGAAAACTATGAATCTTGGTTATATTTTTGGGTCTTCTCCATTCTTCAATAAAATGTGTTTTATCAGGATCAATAATTATTCCATTTTTTTGAACAATGTGACCAAGGAAATATATTTTTTTTAACCAAAACCCACACTTGCTGAATTTCCCATAAATTTTCTTTTCTTTGATGGTTTGAAAGATGACCCTTAAATGACTTTCATGATCCTCTTTACTTATAAAATAAACCAAAATATCATCAATGAACACAACCACAATCATATCCATGAACTCACAGAAAATTTTATTCATAAGATCCATCAATACAGCAGGTGCATTGGTTAACCCAAAAGGCATAACTAAAAATTCATAATGGCCATATCTAGTACGAAACAAGGTCTTAAAAAATATGCTTTATTTACTTTCAACTAATGGTACCCCAACCTCAAATAAATAATTGAAAAATACTGACCTCCCTGGAGCTGATCAAATAAATCATCGATATAAGGAAAAAGCAATTTGTTCTTAATAGTGATGGTATTCAATGCTCTATAATCAATGAAAAGTCTCATTGAAGAATCATTATTTTTAACAAACATGAAATAAACACCCCATGGTTATGTGATGGGTCGATGAAACCTTTATCTAATAAATCCTAAAATTTCTTCTTTAACTATAAAAGTTCAATTTGAGCCTTTAGATAAGGGGGTTTTGAAATTGGCTGAGCATCGAGAACTAAGTCAACAAAAAATTCAACTTCCCGGTTAGGTATAATACTAGGAAACACATCATGAAAAATATCAAGGTACTCATTTACCTCTGGCACATCATTAATCTGAACAGTTCCCTTATTTTCAACAATATGTGGAAGGTAACATTATTTTCCATATATTACCAGTTTCTCACCTTCCTGATATGTTATCAAAAGCAAGGGTTCATTCTTGTACACAAACTGTAAATCTTTCTAAAAAGAATCTTTTTTAGCTCTGCATTCAATCTTATCATGATAAACAGAAAGCCAATCCATGCTGAAAAAAACATCAAACTCTACTAGAGGCAAAACAATATGGTTTGTAGGTAGGTTCTTTCCGCACTGAATGACATGAAGCTTCTTATAATTTCTTTTTTATTTCAAAATTTCTTCTAGGAGTTTTTACCATAAGTTTAGCATTCATATCATTATATGGAATTACCAATTTAATAGAAAACTTATCAGAAATGAAGGAGTGTGTAGAACCTGAATCAAACAACACATTGGCATAATCTGAACAAACAAACAGTTTACCTGGTACTACTTCACTCGATGGCCCAACATCTACTGAAGAAATTGAAAAAGATTTCACTACGCCGTACTGCTGGTAGTCTGGATGCTTCCCCTCAGTTGAGTTCTTCACTGGACACTCATTTTCATAATTATCCATTTCATTAAACATAAAACATCTTACCAATGGCTTTTCATTGTCTTCTTGATCATCTTCCTTACAGTTACGAGTAATATGACTAGACATAGAACACCATAAGCACTTTCTAGTATCTGATAAACATTCTCTGAGATTCTTTTTTAACACCTCTCACTAGTTGGATATTTAATTTTCTTACCTCCATCATTCTTTGATGAATTATTTCCCTTTAACTGACAACTGGACCTCTTATTCTGTTGTTTCTTGATGAACACCTGATCATCTTCAAACTCCATTTCCACCTTCTCTGCACATCGAACATGTTTTTCATAACTTTTGAACTCACGAGAGGCTAATGCTCTTTGATATCATGGCTTCTGTCCTGATTAAAATTTATTTATATTACTATCAAGATATTGGATGTAATTTGGTGAATACATTGCAAGTCGAGTGAACATTTCTTCAGAAGCAGCCACTGAGTCATCCTCCTACCTCAATTATAGGAATTGTTTTTCCATCCTAAGGCAAACCACGATAGAAAAATATTTCTCAAGAAACATACATTTGAATTCATCCCAATGAAGAGCATCAATCCCCCCACACTCCCTGATATTTTTCACCATCGACTACCACTGATCAGCTTAACCTTCAAAATGGTAAATAGAAATACTATCCTTTTGATGTTCTGAACACACCATAACTTTGAAAATCGTATCCAGTGCCTTAATCCACCTTTCAGCTAGCATAGGGTCTGATGATCCTCTAAAGGATGGGGGATCTTGCCTCATTAAATGCTCCAATACTGACATATTCCTCTATCATTGATCTTGCTGATCTCGTGCAAGGATACCACCACCATTTATAGCCTAAGTCAACTATTCCATCGTTGCAACAAATTCTTCAGTTCCGATTCTGACCATATCAGGTTGCTGATTTGGAAGGTTGTCATCAACCTGAAGTCGTCCCAACATAGCATCTTTGTTTCCTCAGTAGAAAACTATTCTGAACACAAATATATCTTAGGTGAAGCAACATGGTAATCTGTAAAATCTATATCATTTCAATATAACCATAAATTAATTTATGGTTACTAATTTAACAATATCTTAACTCTTAATGTTGTCTAAACCGACCTCTAATACAAACTATAAGGACCCGAATTTAAACCATACATAATATTAAATTAAATGAATAATTCACATTGAGGGTCTTTTTAGGTTTAGAGTATTAGAGAATTATGCCATTACTATTACATTACATCTCAAAAATACAAACTAGACACTTCTACTCAGTTTCCATTTTTTTACAAAACAAGAACTTTTATAAAAAAGATTCATGTCTACATCCATGTTTAATACAAGATGACTTTTCCATGATCCCATCCATTACCCTATTCCACATTATGTTCTGTGAAAATTATTTCAAAAACTTTGGATGAGCATAAAAATATCAGTAAGGGATACACAAAGAAGGAAAACTGTTAGTTTTTTCAAAACAACAAGTAAACCATGAATACTTTAACATAAGTAATACTTTTCACCTTTATCAAGTAGTAAATACTCTTCACTAGAAAAAGTTCACCACTTACCCTTTTGTAACCAAAATGTTACAATAAAACCCATTTAAAGAAAACATAACATGTAAAGATAACTTGGGACATAAACATACTTAAGTGGAATAACCGTACGGTCGACTTCCATATATATCACTAAATAGAATAGCCAAACGATTGACTTTTATACCCAATGAATTGGAAGTTATAACGAAACCACCCGTCTTGGTTTTCATGGCACCACCCATCATTTGGATTATCATGTAACCACCCATCAAATGTCCAAGTACCATTATAAAATCATAACACATAAAAAAAATATAGGAAATAAAACATTTCCATATTTCAATCACAATATATCAATTAAACATATTAATATGACAAATCCATTATCAAACCAATTTTCAATTCCAAAATACATACAATATTATATGGTATTTGTTTTCTTTTAAAAACCTTATGGCATGTTGAGGAAGCCAATGATCAAATAATACCAGAGGTGGTGGAAAGGTCATTGTCACCGCTTACATTAAAAAAAATTCCTTTTTTTCTTTTAGTAAAATTATTTGTAGAAAATGATTACCTTTGAAATGTCAATGGTGTTTATAAGTGTATAAAATAAATTCATGTATTAAAAAAAATTTGCCTCAATGATAGAAGATTGTAACGATGTCCATTACCACGTTTCGGACTTGACTTGATCGTTCTTTAATCTCCTTTAATTGGGGTAACTCCCTTTGGTTTGAACCAAATGACTTCTAGAAGTGCCTCCTAACAAAGGTAAGGCTTCTAGGTGGAAGATATGGATGTAGGGAGCCTAATTGGGTAGAGTTTGGATGATTGAAAAATCATGAGAGGTGTGTGGAATTTGTTTTAATTGGTCTCATTTTATAACGGAGAGAAGGGTCTCTTTAGGAATGTGTGAAAAAATTATTTTATTATAAACATTTCATCAGTTTCAAAAAGTAAAAATATCATTAAAGTAGAAGATAATATGACTCATAGTCGAAATAATATCATCCAATTAGAATTGGACATTTTTGAATAATATTTGAATATTAATAAGCTTATTTATTTAAATCATTTATTAATGAGGTAAATACTGCATCATTATTGTCTCATAAATAATTTAAATTATTTGGGTGATAAATTTGTTTAAAATAAATACCATGATGTAGAAATATATTTATCTTTCCAACAAATATTTATAGTTGAAATGATAATTTCTATACCCCTTGTAAAAATTAATTTACTAAGATATATTTGTTTTTACCATTTTTTCATTTACATTATGTTAATTAATTTAAATTGTCGTTATCACTCACAAGTGACTCAATGGGGTCCCAAAATCGACCCAAAGATTCCCATGGTCGTCAAGGACTTAACCACTAATGGTTGGACAAGGGATAATGTAATATTTATTTATTATAATATCTTTTTTACCTTGAATTACCCTATTTACCTTTAACCACATTAAAAAGAAGTCAAAAGTTATTATTCTCCAAAAATTGTTTTCTTCTTATTGAACCACATATTACTTACTAATAACAACAATTTATGTCTGAGTATATAAATTCAATTCATAGAAGTGGTAAATTTTCATTTAAATGAAAATGTCACCTTTTTAACTACTACTAAGTGGTTTCACTATTCAGCAAAAGTTGAAGACTTTTAGAAAAAATACCAAATATTCAGCCTAAGAATTATTTGATATTCAAAATTAAAAACTTATTTCTATTTTTCTAAATTAAAAACAAAGATGTGTCATTATTTAATTTAAAATTAATTCCGTTTTTAAAACAAATAGTGTGTTTTTAAGAAACTATAACAATCATAATATTGACACTTGTTTATGTCCAAATTCCCTGTGAAATTAATTACGATGAACAACAGTGCATTAAAGGGTAAAAATACATTCTAATTACACTTTATAACAAATTTAAAATATAATATAACCACATAAATAAAGTATATTAAATGGAACTTATGAACTAAAATATAATATTTTTCACTATTCATTAAAAAAACTTAACTTTATCAGAAAAATACAAAAAAAATACCCAAAGTAAAATTTGATGTCCCAAATCTAAAGAATAATTTTATTTGGTCAAATAGAACATATGAAAATGACCAAAAGTAGATTTAATGAGGGTTCTCCATTAAACGGAAATAAATCTACCTTTTATTGTAAATAATGCTAAAAATTAGATTCATTCATATTTTAAGCTGCTAAATTTTTAATGGATCAATGTAAATACAATTAAAAAACATGAATAATATTATTTTAGTTAGTTTTCTTCATTCCCACCAATTCAACGGTGAGAAGTTAACTACAATTTAAAATAATAATATTATATTATTAGCGTGCAATTTATGATTTCAAAGAATTCTGTTATTGCATGTCGGGTATGCTATCAAACATATCAAACCCTTTAAAGTAAAATTAATATTTAATTTACAAATGTTAATAAATATGAAAATATCTTATTCTTCAATTACATGGGATGTTACAGTTTACTTTAATATATAACGCTTTTCAATAGATTCATTTATTCTAAATATTTTTCATTTATTGTTTCATTTGAGGGTTTTATGTCTTCAAATCCATCATTAATTATCTTAATGATCCGAAGTTGAATTATAGTTTTAAACGGTGATTTCATTATTGTATTTTAATTTTTCATGATCAAACTAAATTTTTTTCCTTATCAATTTTCCAAATCTTTTTCTCCTAAATTAATGCTAGCCAACTAATTATTTAAGTTGTATTTCAAAATAGGATACTTTTATCTTATTTTTTGATTTATTTTTATTTCAATCTACATAGAAATATTTCTTTCAAAGTTTTTTCAAATGACGTTAATTGATGTAATTCAAATCTCCATCCTCCAAAAAAAATTAAATTCCTTTTTATTTATCCTTATTGTTTTCATCTTTATTGATGATGTCTCCATATTTTTTCCAATTTTATTCCAATGTTATGTACTTATAAATTCTGATTTAAATATACAAAATATTAATGAACTGTATTAAAATTGAAAAAGAGTAGTCTCTTATTGAAAATAATCGTTGAACAAAATCACTGTGTGAATGCACGGGCGAGTACTAGTTTATTTATAATGGAAACATTATTTTTTATTTTATTTTACTTCAATGGTTTTCAAAATGAACCTTTCATATAGTTCTATAAATAAATTACAAAAATGGTAAAAATGTATATTATATTTTAGAAAATACAATGATAATGAATTTTCCCACCACCATATCCATTATAAAATGTTTGGATTAATTTATAATATTAAATTTTTTAAAATAAAACCACTATTTACATATTTTCAGGGAATTTATATTTGAAAACTGTGTTTTTAGGAAATGTAATATAACAATGTCCAAAAAAAGAATCTCTTGGGAGAAATGAATGTTTTAATGATAAAAGATTTTATATATTTAGTAGTGGATCGTTAGAATTATTTATAAGTATGGGTGATTCAATTATAAACAATGGATTTTTGAAACCTTTATCGCTCTAGAATTTATCTGGTATATATAAAGAGTTAACCAATTTAGTTTCTTATATGAGATTATGGTAATATATTGTGATGATTATTTTATGTGTACATGCGATGGTAACCTATGTATAACCATAATGGTTTTCCCGTTTTTAAAAGTGATATGAAAAGATTCCCCAATCTACCTATATGATTTATATATTATTTTGATGTGTTTTTATGTAAATATATTTAATTTACATTGTAATGGAAATTAGATAATTCTTTGTATAGATGAAAAGTATAATTTTGAGAAAAAAACTGTTTTTATGAGTTTTTCATGAATTCATGGAAATCATATGAGTTTTATTTTTTCATTTAATATTTCTTTTTATGTGTTTCATGAATATCATTGGGATTATTAGTAAATTTTGTGTGTAATAAAAAATTTATTTTGATCCCAAATTTTATTTTGAAAAAGGAATATTTTTATATGTATTCAGGTTCTATTGGCTGCATTATTTATTTTTATGCCCCTAACTCAACATTTTTTTCTCATCCAACATTTTAAAATATTTTTTATAGGAATTGTGGAATGTTAAGCTATTATAATTATAAAATATTAATGTTTTGAAAAAAAATTCATGAATTGAAATCATGTTTTATTAAAAATATTCATGTCGGGAAGAAAAATAGACATTGAGTTTATGTGTCCTCGTTGTAATATATAAGATTATTATTTAATTTATGAAATAAAAATATGAAAAAAATAAATCTAAAATATATTTGTAAATGATAGAAAATTAAATCCAGTCAAAAGAAACAAGATTAAGTAATGTTTATGGATTGGTATTTATATGATGTTTTTACATTCAATACTGCTATTTTTCGAAAGGTTTTTCTTAATGTTTTTTAAGTTTCTTTTTATTCTAATGTGATTTATTATTTTCAAAAGTAAATATTTAAAATTTTCTATTGAAAATTTTATTTTTTCATTGTCTTTTGTTAATATAGGTTTTCGAAATAATATTCCGTTTACATTTCTGTTTAAATAAAATATTTTTATTTTTAAAAAAAAATTGTTATTTATGAAAAAAATTAGTTTATGAAATGATTTTTATTTTATATAAAACAAAGAGTTTTTCGATGAATTTATAAAGGATTTTTTAAGATAAAATATTACACATGTTGATATGAAACCTCTTACAGGGAAATATTATTCTCACCTCTAGTTTTAAAATAAATTTCATTGGAATAGTTACAAGTAGAAGATCATTGGTGAAGGATCCTGATTCAAATTATCTCTCGAGTGAATACAGATAAAATTATTTTAAATAATCTCATATGTGAATTGAGGTTTTATAATACTTTAAATATATATAATGAAAATATTAACAATTTTTATATTTTATAATTGATGTTTATTATTTCATAAATTTGAAACAAATTAACATAAAACATGGTTTAACACCAAATTGGGTTGTGCAGGTCTAGGTTGACACTTTTAGTGTAAGTGTAATGGTTCAAAAAACTTTGGAAATTTGGATGATAAAATATTATGATATATATTTTCGAGAAAATACTTTATGTTAATAATGATAGTTTCTCATAATAATAGATATAATGGCTGTAGTTTTTATTTTTTTAGAGAAAATTATGATAATATAACCTTTGATTTTAGTATGTTTCTTTATGAAGGGTTTGTTGGAGTATTAATTAATTTTATTTCACTCACATATTTTTAATGATTTGATAACATTTATGGTTTATGAGATATTTAATGTTGAGTTAATTGAGGATAAAAAGGAATTAAAATTTTGTTCAAAAAACTAAAATTGCGGGGATGCACCTCTTTAATGTAGGTAGAATGTAATATTATGAGAAATATAGCATAAATAAATGTCACAATTAACTAGGATTTTAAAAAAAATTAATCTAAGACAACATGATGAAAAATTTGTAAACGTTCACTCAATAATTTAAAATATATATTAATTCTATAATTTTATTTATAAAGGTAAATATTATGTCCTTTTCAATTTATTTCAAAAAATTATAATTTATTCTCTATAATATTGAATTTTATGTGAAAGTAATTAATAAAAACTTAAATGTATTTTTATTTTACAATGAAATTTCTAGTTTGCATTAAAATGAAAAACCATAATCTTTTAATACTGTTACTTTTGAATATATCATTAATTTTTTATGAAATAAAATATACATAAATGGTTATTGAACAACATCATTTTAATTTAATAAAAAATATTTTTATAACATAGGTGATCAATGTTATAATAAAATTATGTAATGATTATAAATCATTAAAAAATATAAATTTATAATATATATCATCGAAAAACAGGTCTTAGTTATACATATACTTTTGAAAAAAACATTTAATTTATACATATAAGTATAGAATAATTACAATTAGATGTAAAAAAATATATCAATAATATCAATAGAATAAATATATATAATTGTATAGTAAATAATAAACAAATTTAATAAAATAATTATAATATTCTATTATTTACAAGTTAAAATTTATAAAATTTAATTGATAATAATAAACTCTGTGTGATAAGATAAATCTACATAAATTTAAATTTCCAATACACATCTTGGGAAAATGTATGGCTATCCTGTGTAAAGGTTGTTTATTCCTCAAAATGGTAAAGTGGACCTTGTGAAATATAGTTTCATCTACATATGGGTAGATCACTAAAACCTAACCTGTATATAGATAATACCATACTACGTAATGGTAAATCTAAGTATGTAAATATATAACCGGGGTCATATAATTGTACCAAACCACAAATAATGTTAACACTTTGATTTCCATAAAATTTTAATAGTAAGAGGATGTTCTATGTAAGGGTTGGAACCCATTATATATGTGTAATTCTCATATTAAAGAAACTAAGTAAGAGTACTACACTTTGTAGTAGTACATATGTAAGAGTAATAAGGATGCTTGTAATGGTATTGGGAGAGACACTTAAGGGTATCCATTCTACGTAAAGGTAATGGTAGCCACACATAAGGGTATCCAAACCCACGTAAAGTCAATTAAAAATAATTTTAAAGGAAAACAAGAAAATTAAATGCTCTTATATAAGTGTCATGTAAACTGTCATTCAGTAAAATTAAATATAAAAATATATAATAACACTCTCCAATTAAAACCCACTATCGTATTGTCTTATTCTTAGTGTGAAAGTAGTAGATAATATATAAGAACATATATATTTAACATATCAATTTAAATATGATTTATTTTCTAATTTTATTGATATGAAAGATTAAAAACACTAATATATGACAAGAATATGAATATCAGTATTATATCTCAGCTTGATAAGGAAATAGCTTTATCAATAATACATGTGATAGTGACCTCCTCTAAGAATTATATATCAAGTCTTATAGAATATTAAATTTTTAGAATATACTATAATGTGAAATTATATGGTTGTATATAATTAATGAAATAAAATAAATAATATTTTATTATTACTTATTAATTATTATTTATTTTTTTTATATTTATTCATTTTAAGTACTTACTAAATATTTGTTAAATTTTAAATATTATTAATTAATTATCAATTAGTAGTTATTATTCATTAATAATTTTTAAATTTTAAATTTTAATTATTTATTAATCATTATTATTTATTAATTATTTATCATTTATCATTTATTATTTTTTGTTTATTATTTATTAAATATTATTTACGATTTACTATATATTTATTTATTAATTTTCTATTTATTACATATTTATTATTTTAAATTTTAAATTTTTCATTGTTTATCAATTAGTTATTTATTTATTATTATTATTTTATTGTTTTATTATTTATTTATTATTTATTTGTATGTTAGTAATTTACTATAATTATATAATTAATTTATCATTATATCCTTACTTATTAATTGATTATTTTTAATTTTTTAGTTTAATATTTACTTTTTATTTGTTTTTTGTTTTTTAGTTATCATTTATTTATTATTTACTTACTTATTTATTTTTCATTTATTCTTTATACATCAATATATATATATTTAAATTAAATTCTATTTATCGTATCACACTCACTTTTTCATGTCTTAGTTTTGATCTAATTCATTGGTAATCCTGATCTTATTCATGGGAATTAGGTGACATGAATGTTGAGTTTGGACGTTCCATCTATGTCTAATCATCCTACCAAGGGTGCCTCATAGCCGGATTGGGGGTTTTTGGAGAAAATGGTGGTAACATCGAGATTTGGGTCAAATCGTGATTTCATTTCCACATTTAAAAACAAATTTTGTTCTTCTATAACAACTTTTCTTTTTATCATTTTTCACCCATTCTACTTCCCATATGGCCTCCCATAACCTATGCAAACCACCATATCTATTTGGACCCCTTAAGAACTCATAATAATGGTGGATTCGGGTTATTTATTCAAGTATTGGGCCATCCCCTGAGCCCATTTCTAGTATTAAAAAAATATTTTGATTCTTTAATTTATTATTCATTTTTTAAAATTTTTTAGTTATTCCACCTCCCAAATAGAGCCCTAACTGTTGAATATGATCCATAGGTGCATCAATATTCGTTATCCTTCATTTTGGGCCTCCAGTTGGGCAATTGATCACTAAATGTTAGTTGATATTCTTAATTTCTTCATCAAATCATTTTTCCTTTCTCTTCTCTCTTCATTTATTAATTTTTTATGGATTTCTCTTCTCCCCTGGTCATTCTACACATACAATTATTTTTTCTCATCATTTTAATTGGGGTTTGGTTTTTTAGGGCTGGTATTCATAGATCTAGTGTTTGGATCCTATAGCGGTTGTTTTCGGGTTTGCGTCTCCATTCCGCCATGGTTTTGATGTAGGTTCTCCCAAGAACATTAATTTTTAATTAATTTTCATATTTTTATTATTTTTATCACCGTTTATACATGTCTAGTATTTTTTCTAAAACTTTTTATTATCTATTTGTAGTGAAAGATGATTATTTATTACTTTTTTTGTAAAATAATGTTATTTCATTATTAAAGTGGACATCGCTTGTTCAAATAAATATTCCACTAGTTATCACATATGGATTGTAATTTTTATGACATGGTTTAAATACTATAGTAAATATTTGTAATGAGAGTTTTTTTACCCCATTGGATGTTAAGTATAAGTTGATTTCCTAAATATTTCATTCCTAATTTATGGAAAAGTTATATGATGGATTTTTGGGCTGAATGTTATATAAAATGACTTGTTTAAATTTATTAAACAATGGTCAGAATGAAAAGTTATATTTTGGGGTAATTTTCTGGCTGTCCAATGTGGTTTCATTTTTATTAAGATATGGGTATTGGTTTTTGACACATTTTTGCACGAGTTACTGGTAAGTGGCCCCTTCTGCATTTTTATGAAAATGGTTGAGCATTGAATGTGTATCCTAAATATTTTAAAGGTTTTCTGTATATTTTATTCTGAAGATAATGGTGTGTGTACAAAACATTATTAAATGTGAAAATTTTATATTTTTTATACGCTGTTTTGGTAAAATGAATAAAGGCATATTTGATATTTTTCATTAAAAGGGGTATTCATGTGTGCTACCTGTTTCACCATGTGGGGTCATTTTATAATTCATGAAATTGTTTTAGTAAATGATGTTGGGGCTTCCAAATCTATTTTGATAGTTTATTGGTGGGTTATTGGCTGTAAAGAGTATTTGTAATGGATTTCATGTGAAAATCCTTGTAATACTTCTTGAAATTCTTTTATGAAAATTTTATGTGGTTTATTAATCCATGAACGAAATGCGAAACAAGTTTGTGAGATTTTTGGTGTCTGTATGATTTGTAAAATGTAATTTTCATTTGAAAATTGTATCTGATAACATGTGTAACATGATTGACCAGAAAGAGGGAAACATAAGTATCTAGGTGGGCACACATGTACTAGTATGTTACTGATCTGGAGTGTTATCGTCTCTATTTCACATAGAAATTTTGTTGAGGACAATAATAAATAGACTATGTTGATGATTTCGGGGACAACTAGGTTATGGGAATTGTTTCCTACTAGTGTCTCATGCATGACAATGACACGGGAGTTGGACTAATGGCCTTCATATGCTCGCAAGGCCTGGAGAGCCATGTAGATATGTTGTATGGTCCTAAAAAGGCTCTCCATATTGGTGTTGTGTTTGAAATATGGAAAATAAACATATGGTTATGTAAACCACTTACACTAGTTCCTTTTGGGGGGTCTCTTAGTCCATTGATTAATTATCATTTTTTTGAAATTTCGTGTGTGATAATTTTTGATGTTTTTTTTCAATGGATAATATATGAGTGTATTGAGCATGTAGGTTTTTTTTGAAAAAATGTATGTGGAAAACATGGAATGATTGAATGAGATTGAATTTTTTTAATATAAACTTATGGTTTATTGAAATTAAATGGTTGGAATAAATTAATTATTTCAATATGATTCTAAAAATTTGTTTTAAATAGCATGTTTTGGGCAATTGATGTGTATTTGAATATGATAAATTGGTTTTGTGAATTAGTATTGAGCCATTGGTATTTTACTAAAAAGAGTTAGGCCATTGTGGTTGTTGGATTAAGAAACGATATATTACTGAATTTTATAAAATTGGAAAGGTATGTTTGAATGTAATTCTTGTATTGGAAATTTTTTAAATAAATGAAATGGGTTCTAAATCAAATGGTTCTTGAAAAAGTGTGTTTTGTTGAGATGATAAAATAATATTTTTAATAAAAGGATAGGATTTTTATGGAGAACATTGGGGTTTAATTTTCAACGTTTTTAAAATTGTTTGTTGTGTGGAAATATGGAAGTTGTTATTGAGTTTGTGGTTACCGTGCCTATGAGAGGTACATGATATTGTTAATAGGTTTGATTTTTTTCTCTTGTAACATAAGGATGTTTGTTTTAGACTTTAGTTTTTTCATGGGTGATCACATTATTGGTTATGTATAGATATGTTTATGGATTCCTGGTATGGCATAGTGTTTGGGTGCTGGAGGTGGTGCGAGATTGTTCTTGTGAGTGAGACTTGGTGAAACAGCATTGGTGAATGTGAAAATCCACCAAATTAGTTTGTTTTTCATAAATGATTTAAGTTATTTTTTTTGCAACCCGATGTTTATTTGCGGTTCTTTTCTATGTGTTCGAAGTGTGGATTATTTGGTATTCTTGTCTATGCGATGGAAGTGATACACTTGGTGTGTCTTAATATGCAATTTGTTGGTGGGTAGATTTGGGATCAATGTTGAGTGGGTTTTTAAGGATATTTTGGATGTTGTGATTTGGCCATGTATGGTTCTCTATTGGCAAGACTTCCAGTTCATTAACACAAGGATTCATTTCAAACATTAAATTCACCACTTTGGATGCTCCCTCAACATAGTTAATGGAATAGAGATCTATTTAGGCTTGATTTAAAGTGTTTCCCTATAGTGATAATTCCTTTGGAAATTGAAGGTGGGTTCAGTGATGTTGATGTGTAATGTTGTATTCCTTGGTCGGAATTAGAGAGAATGATGCTATGTAACTGTGATTTCATATATTTATCAAGGTTTATTCTTTATAACATGAGTTTTGTGGGGTGTTGTGATCGTTAGATCCTTCATACAGTGCATCGCATGCTTTAAGCATCAAGGCTTTGCCATAGTCCACGAAGTAAAGCCTTTCATGCATTCAGTACATCGCCAGAGTTGTGGGGAGATCGAAAATGCTCACACCTTCACTAATGTGGTATGTTAGTTTATATATTTTTATTTCGGTTTTTCATCACATTGATTTTCCTTTATTATCAATGATTCTGGTTGACTTACCCTCACACTGTGTCTATAGTTATGCCTTCTCGGATGTGGGTTTCCAATCAATATCCATATGTGGACTGCCAATGTGAATATGGTGCAGTACTGGTTTTACATATTCATAGGTGGAATGTGTTGGTGATACCTATATTTCTTTTGTGGTTTCATTGGCCCAATGAGTTGTTACCCCTCACTGCCCACCCCCCGAGTGGTGGTGGTTTTGATTTGTTCCAAAACAGTTTCCCCAGTTCACGTCCCCTCCGTTCAGGATTTGGTGGTTTAAATGTTCATGTTGTAACCCTCTTAGTTTGGGATTGTAGGTTGTTTTGGGAGACTTTTAATAGGCATGTGCGGGTGAGGTCTGATTCTAGTTCATTTTGAATTTTTCATTGTTCATTTCTAGTTGGTCTCTAATGGTTGGTAGACCCACTATAAGTCTTGATGATATTTCCTTTAACGATTTCTCGGTAGTTAGTTCTGATTTAATGGTTAGGAGCCTACTATAGAATCCCCCCAAGTCATTGGATTTTGTGACTGCAATATGTATTGGGTGATCATTGTATTTATTGTGATAATTCTCAAATATCTAGTTCTTGTCTTGGTTGTGGAGGTGGTCGCATGATCTTTCCATTTATTCTTAGGAGGTGGTTCTGAGTATGTGTTTTCTTGGGAAAGAGGCTTATGTTCTATTGAATCTTGATGATATGTACTTGTATTGAGAGGATGTACTATGTCGATAAGGAATTCTTAGGTTTTGATCATTCAGTTGTTATGTGTTATAGCTTTCATGGGGAAGAATGCTTTAATGGTGGGGAGAATTGCCACACTCTATTTTTCATGTCTTGGTTTTGATACGGTTCATTTGAAATACCAATCATTTTTAGGGGATTTTGGTGAGATAAAAGTTTATTTTTGATGTTCTGTCTATTTATAATCATCCTACCATGGGTTACCCATATCTTTTAGGGGGTGGGGGGGGGAGGGGTTGGATATAAGGGTGTTTATATAAATATTTGGTACAAACCGTGAGATATTTTCCCTATTTCAAAACAATTTATTTAATTTATTTCTCCATCTTTTTTTAAAACATTTACCAATTATAATTCCCATTTAGACTCCCATTAAATATTTAAACTACCATATCCATTTTATCCTCTTAGGAACTCATAATAATGGTGGATTCAGGTTATTTTTTCAGGTATTGGGCTAGCCTGTGAGACTATTTCTAGTTTAAAAAAATATTTTGGTTCTTTTGTATCATATTCATTTGTAAATATTTTTTTGTTAATTCAACCTCCCAAATGAAATCCTATTTGTTATCAATCTACCATATATGCCTCCCCCTTCGTTATTCATAGTTTTGGGCTACTTGTTGGGCATTGTAACACCAAATTGTTTTTGTTCTTCTTAATTTTCCTCATCAAATCTTTCTCCATTATCTTCTCTATTTCTTATTCTATCATTTCTCTAAGGATTTCTAGACTCCCATCGTCAGTATTTACTAATGGTTCTGTTTTCCAATCATTTTATGGGGGTTTTTTGTTTAGGGATGGTATTTATAGATCTAGGGTTTTGAAACCAGTGACTGGCGTTTTCGGGTGTGCATCCCCATTACGCTATGGTTTTGAGGTAGGTTCTACCATAATATTGCCTTTATTATTTAACTTTAACTTTTTTAATTCTATTATCAGCATATATATATATATGATTAGTTTTTCTTTTCAAATATTTGGTGGTCTATTTGGTCTGGAAATGGTTACTTATCACTTTTTTTGTGTAAAATTGAGTTGTTTCTTTATAAAAATTGCACACCAGATGTTCAAATAAATTTTCCCCTGGTTTTCACATGAGGGTTGTGATTTTTATGATCTTTTCAAATTAATTTAATAAATATTTGGAATGAAATTTTGGGTTTTACAACATTGGATGTTAAATAAAAGTTGTTTTGCTAAATGTAACATGCTTAGTTTTTGGAAAAGTGTCTGGTTGGATTTAGTGTGCTAAATAGGATATAAAATAACTTGATTGAATTTATTAAAGTATTTGAAGCCTGAAATTTGATATTTTGGGGTCATTTTATATATTTAAAAACTGTTTTTGGTTATATAATAAGGTGGGTATTGGTTGTTGACACATTGTTTGAATGAGTTTCTTTTAAGTAGTTTCATTAGTATTTTTATGAAAATGGTTGTGTTTTGAATAAAAAACCTAAATATTTTAAAGGTTTTATGTAAATGTTTTGCTTCTAATAATGGTGTGTGTACACCTCTTTATGAAATATGAAATTTTTACCTTTTTATATGTTAGTTTTATAATTTTATTAAATGCATGTTCGGCATTTTTCATATGAAAAGGGTTTTCATGTTTTTTCCCTATATCACCAAGTGGAGTAATTTTATGATATGTGAAATTTATTAATTAAATGGTTCTAGTGCTTCCAAATCTGGTTTGATATGGTATTTGTGGGGGTTTGTCCCTAAAAATGTATTATTGAATGAGTTTTATGTGCAAAGCATTGTTATACATCTCAAAATTGATTTCTCTAACTTATAAGTGGTTTCTTTATCCATGATAGAAATATAAAATATGTTTTCGGGATGATTAGTTTGTGTATGATTAGGAAAAATGAATTTCCAGGTGAAATTTTTATTTTATAACATGTAGAAATTGATTGAGCACAAAGAAGGAAACTTGGGTATCAAGGTTGGTGGATGTGTACAAGTATGCTTGTGATCTGTTGTGGTTTCATCCCTATTTCACGTAGTAAGTTTGATGATGAAAACAGTAACTAAACTATGATTATGCTTTTGTGGACCACTTTTTGTCGGTATTGTTCCTTAATTAAGGCACATGAACTATAACAAAAAATTTTATGGTTACCTTTCACCATGATACAAGATACCTGGGGACCACAACTACCTAGTTCCTAGGTATGTTCCCGTGACAAGTTCTCATTGGATATATTTTATTCACCATAAACATATGGTGTATTTGAAAGGAAAATTCAGTAGCACATGTGTTTTATTTCAAAATTTACTTACTTTAATGTAACCATCTTAAAAAAAATACATTTTGATGTTGTTGATCTTAGGAAAATTATCTAGCATTATTGTGTATAAAACATGCCATTTTTTGTCTGATAACATCTATAGCATGGAACCCTGTCGAGAAAACATAATTTAATTTATTGTATTTAAAACATGAAATTGATGTTTCATTTTTTTAAAGGAAGTGCAATGGGAATAGAATATCAAGCTAACCTATTATGTTTTAATACACACACATATGGACTTCATATGTTTGTACCCCTTGTACATGTTTCATCTTGAGTTCGGTCTCCATGAATATAATGAGATTTTTGTTTTGGAGAGTGACCAGAGTGATTGCATAGAGCTTATTTTCATCAGGTCTGGTGGTTTAGTTTTACTATTAAGCTGAACTTTTAGTTTTGCCTTATAAAAGATTTCAGTTCAATTTTTATATAAATGTGTATTAGGATTTCCTTTCATTCCACTGTTTTCCTTGTTGTTTATTTTTGGGAGAAAATTTTCCCTTGTCACTCTAACTAATTCCTTCTATGCATGTCGCCATCCCGATATGATCTGGAATGCCTCTTTGGACTTGTTGCGGAGCTGCACGGGTGACCGGTTTTTCGGGTCTACTAGGACCGGTTCGTGCCATATTCAGTACATGAAGAGTATTCTAGAGTGATAAATTATTTGAGGCATAACAAATAGGTAAGGGTTCAAATATCACCCAATGAAAAATTTATATATATGTATTATACATATATAATAATAATATAATAATAAAATTATAAAAATAAAATATTCGTAATAAAATAATGATAGCAAATAATAATAAATTAAACATTAGTAAAAATATACTATGAATAATGTAATAAAAATAATATAATAATAATATAATAATAATATAATAATAATTATAAGAAAATAATTATTAAATAATAATAATAATATATGAATAATAATAAAATAAATATATAATAAATATATAACAAAATTTAATAAAAAATAATTACATTTAAATATAAAAATTATTAAAATTTAATGAAATAGTCAATGAAATTTAATAAAATTTATAAAAATGTAAAAAAATTTAAATACTGATACTAAATGAATCCTCTTACTTTAAAAAACCATCGCTAAATCGTTTTATGATGGTTATAAAAAATCATAGCTAAATAAATGCTGATAGATGATTTAGTGGATGTTTTTCAAAACTATCGTAGAATTATTTAGCAGTGGTTTAATCCACCGCTAAATGCATTTTTTGGCGTAGTACGAAAATAATATTTATTAAATGAAATAAAAATCCAAAAAATCATATAATAATCAATGGAAATGGGATGAGGTTAATAATATTAAAAATCATCCATTTATTAGTCATTTATAATTGTATATTTACATGATTAACCCATGAAGTTTAAAAAATTTAATTATTGTGGTAGTTGTTAAAAGGGTTAAAGAGGGGTTAAAACAAAAAAATAAGGGTAAAAACATAGTAAAAAAATATCTAATAATAATTATATTCAATTATTTAGATTAAAATTTATCATATATTATAATTAAATGACTTTCTATCTATTTGGGAATTGAAAATAAATTTTTATTAATTTAGTATTTTGATAAATTCCAATAGTGCCCCTCCCCTCGCTTATAAAAGAGAATAAATTGTTCCCATTACATCACACATAAAAAATATTATTCATCCATACTCTATCCAAATCTCTTCTAAATATCCCTACCACATTATAGATTATTTATATATGGAATAATAGAAAACATTGTGGTCTCATCGTCTTAAGAATTTGAGTTTCTCTGTTGATAATGTATCATTCTCAGTCAATAATTTCTATTTTATTTCATCTCTAACCTAATTGAACTCTCCATTCACCCTGTATATATAAAAAATACATTATATTAAATATACTGGGGTGTTGTTATGTCAATTTTCCAAATTACATCCATCTCATTTCTCATCAAATGAGAAATGAAACCATCCTTCTTGTGTATGGTGGACTACAACCTCGAGAAAGGACGTAATTTCTTTTCAATCACCATATATAATTATTGTATTATATTAATTTAATTTATATTTATAAATTATATTCACTAAATATATATCATTAATAAATAATAATGCATTATTTTTCTGCTTACCTTTCCATTCACTTAAAAATTATAACACTATTTATGTGCATGTGTGGACTACTACCTCAATGAGGTGGTGTGGTTTGTATTCATCACCACATCACATGGATGATATATATAATTATATTTAAATATGAAATATTATATTTCTGATATCATAATCATTCTAAAATTAAAAAATAATATATTCCTTCTATCCATAATGATCATAAAAAACTGAAAATATCACTTGTGCGTACGTATGACCTACCGTCTCCATGATTATAATGTCCTTATTATTTTATAACATTATATTACGATCAGATTTAAAAGAATAATTGATGAATATAAATGTTATTTATGACTTTATTATTATAATTTAAATTTTGGAATAATGAAATCATTGACCATAGTTGACTTACCTAAGACATTTTAGATTTATGAAACGAATATAATCAAAATATACGACATGAATTCAATTAATTAAATTATTAAAAATAGCAAAAATAGTTATAAAATAAAAAGGAATAATAAAACTAAAAATGTTAGTAACAAATTAAATAATTAACCAGATTTTTCTATCCAAAAAGTTAAAGAACATATCTGATGAGTTGGACTCTAGGTAAGAGAAATACATTAAAAACATATTTTAATGTTTCTCTTATAACATTTTGTTACATCCATATCCATTGTAACACCCTGCGATTTTTTGAAAAATATTATTTTTATTTTCATTGATGTCTTTTGTTGTACCCTACACTAATAAGAGCTTACACTACACGTATCCCTAACTTGTCTTTCATTACACGCAACCACATCCTTCCACGATAGCGTGTGTTGTAGGCAATACCGAGTTTCACTAAACGAGTTATTACTATAATATTATTATGAACTAGCCATTATGAATAGTAATACCCACTTTTTGAAATTTTATTTTTCAAAATGGACTTCATTTTTGGATTCGGAAAATTTAAAATAGCCTAGGGTGAATTTTTTGTATTTTTCTGAAAACATTCAATTTTTGTTGAATAGTGAAAACACTATGTTACTATTTAAAAACAAACATTTTATTTAAATAATTATTTATTTTATATAAATTTAATTTAGGTCAAAATTGATACATAATTCCTATATAAGTTCAATGTAATTTTTTGGAGTAATTTTATAATAATTTTAGTTATATAAAAATTTTATTGAACTTTTCACCATCTTTTACACACCTCCTAGGAGAATTTGAAAATTTACATAAAACATAAATTTACAGCTTCTGTGAATGAAATTTCGAAAATCCGAGAGACACGGTTAATATCAAGGAGAAAATATGGTCCAATGAGATGAAAATAATTTTTGGTGAATAGTAACTTTTTTACTTTTATTTACCATTGTTAAAAGTAAATATGGTAATTAATGATAAAAATGATAATCTTATTACCCTAACAAATGTCCTAATTCAATTGGATAAGTGTAGTTCGATAAAAAACAACCGTAGGGATAAAATATTACCCTTTAGGTTCACATGGATTAGATTAGGACATTTACTATTATTTTATTTAAAAAAGAGCTAAAATAGTTAAAATCAATGTTTAATAACTGAAACCTTTTTAATATACGGTTATTCATAAGATAATTTCGACATTAAATTTTCGTTAGAAATATAAAAAGATTTCTTACATAATGGAAATTTATTTATAATTTTTAGACATTAAATAATTAAATTATTTATGAAACAATTATAATGCAGTAATTACCTTATTAATGAAATATTAACATAACTGATATTATAAATACCTAAATAAATGTTACATGAGACATTCAATATATTACACTAATTTTTTAGGTTAATATTATATGTTCGTGTTGATTTAATTTACTTTGATCGAACTAATCATGCTGTTATGATTTTAACAAAAATCAACTACCAAATAGTGTCAAAATTGACATAAAATAGTTTTTAAAAGAAATATTATATTATTAATTGTTATTTTATTACTAAAAATCTAAGTTTCGGTCAAATGAATTATATAATAATATATATATATATATTAATAATTAACCACTTGGGGTTCGTTTGGCTTGTTATAGTATGTTTATTAACCATATAGTGTAAGAAAACAAAAAGACACGGTAAAAGATAATTATTTAACATAGAGTTAAATCTAAATGATAAGGATAAAATTGTATCCTAAACATTTCTAAAACCTATTGGTTGAGATTATTTCGACCCATCCCCTCTTTATATGCGAAATAAATCAATTTGGAGCTATTATAAACCCAATATGACGTTATTATAAAATAATATTATAAGTTTTTTCAAAGGTACCCCTATCCTCCCTTATAAAAAGGCACCCATTCCCTCTTCTCTTGACACTGTATTGAGCCTTGATGCTCGGAAAACCCCTCAAAATTACTCTTATCAACCACTTTATTTATATCATAGAGGTTCTAGACTTCTCAAAAGACCAACTCTAGTGCCCTAAGAAGAAGTTTAAAGGAGGTACGTCGAGGAAGAGGTAATCTCTTCTACCGATTCTTTCAAGTTTTCTTTCTTATTCAACTTATTCTTCATTAGTTGTTTCATTATAACATAATGAAATCAGTATGACTAATATACTGATATGTTATTAAAAAAATTAAACAACCCCATTTCACCTTCCACCAATCCTACGGAAAATGAAATAATCGTCCGTGTGTACATACAAAATACCATCTCCACGCCGTGTTGTAATCTATTTTCCACCACCACCTTACATGGATGGTTATAATGGTGTAAGGAATAAATATATATGATTATTATAACATCATATTGATTCTATGTTATTATATCATCCACTCCAATTCCATTCAATAAATATTAGAACGATATCATTGCTCCTGCGTACGTACGAATTACCGTCTCCACGATGTGATGAGATTCATTTTCCATGTTTACAATTAAAGAATGATTATAAAGTATATATAATAAGTAATAAAGAAATATATGACATAATAATTCTACTTGATTTATGTATATATATATGTATGTCATCGACTTAATTCGATTCGAGTCAATAAAGAAAGGAAAACAGCGTTCATGCGTACGTACAGCCTATCATCTCCATGAACAGTGTATTTCATTTCATTCATCTATCTATTATATATATATATACACTAAATATATATGATATATAAATCATGATTTCAATTCTGGAAGTATGTAAATCATGATATAAGTGATAATAATATCAAGAACAACAAATTGAAACACGTACGATAAATGAAACGATTTTACCCAAAACACTAATTTAACATGGAATTGATAAATGAACAAGGATATTATAAAGTCGTAAATGAACCATATATGATATCATAACAGTGAATGTGATTTTTTAATAATTCAATTACATTATTTAAATCATTATACTGGAGGTATGGATACATACAAAACATATCAGACATATGGTAAGGGATAATTTTGCAATATCATTTTTTTCCGAGAGTGCTTATACATAAGTATTTACTGGGGTTATATTTTTCATCCATGTGGATAAAAATGGTTTCATAAAGAGTTTAATATTCTTACATGTATTTTTAATGTCATTTTTACCCATATTTACTTTTACTTTGTGTTATGGAAGGAATCTTGCTTTTGTTTACCATTCATGGTACTTTTTGACTTTTCCGTTAAAAGTACGAGAAGAATGTTTTATTTAACATATACGACATGAACAGATTTTTACGGTTTTATAACGCCTTATTTTCATGAAGCTTAATCTACAATATTTCATGACTATTTTGAAAAAAAAAATTCTTTTCTTTTAAAATTTCATTGCATTTTGTGAAAATAAAATTGATTTTGAAGAAGAAAATATATTTTCTTCATGAATTTTATTTCCAGAGTTTTATCAAAACCATTTTCCCTATAAGCTGACATTATTTCATATGTGTATGTTTCAAGTATAATGTCTCTATGATTTACATGGTTTCAATTTTCTTTTGATGAAATGATATCCATTTATATATATATATGGATTATGTTATGTTGGGATGATGTTTATGAAACCTATTTTATTCTATGGGTTATGATGACTGATTTATGTTTATTTTGTGGCACAAGTAAGAATGATTTCATTATGAGATGGGTGGGACCTATATCTCACTCCATTGAATTGGGTAAATATTTATATTTCATGATATAGACATGGCTAGAATGGTAAGTTAATCAGGTTTAGTGATACAGGACTGGAACGAGGAGTGAACTCGACTCAGAACAGGACTCTGTCTGCTAAGATGGTCTTGGCAGCAATGCCTAGGCTACTATGGAAATAATATCATGTGCTTAATGTTTTTCCACAATTATAAGTTTTATTCTCATGCTATTTTATCATGATTAATGTTTCTTTATGATCTATGCTTTACGAACTTCCATGTTTTATGTCATTTCTCAAGATTTTGATGTTTAAATATTATGTTCATGTATTGAAGTTAAAATGTATATGGTTTGTTTTATTTTCTCAATGCTTACCCTTACTGAGTATTTGAGATCACCCTTTATATATTTTTTCCTTTCCCCAAGATATAAAGAAATGTCTTAGGTATGAAAAAGAAGAGGGAGATCTATATGGGAGATGTTGAAGATCATTAACCATGATTAGAAGATTTTGTTCCGAGTTTTCAAAGACACTAAACTATTACTGTCCTTTGGTGTTTGTTTTTGTTATGTAATAAGTATTTCGAAAAAGTAATGTAATGTCTATGTACATCAGGTTTGGGGTCTCTACAGTTGGTATCATAGGAATGGTTTAGTTAACCTTTGGAAACTGGTATGTGAAAACATTAGTGAAATCCAAAGAGATATTTCTAAGGTATATATATGGATGTCTCTAAGGTTAAGTATAAGTATAGGTTATAGTCCTATAATTACAGTAACGATCTTAGAAATATATACCTAAGATGTTAGATATTGAAGGTACTACCCCTTTATTGTGTTGTTTTCCATATCATTATATTTTCCTCTCACACTATTCTTTTTGAGTTTTAGACAATGGATGGAACCCGAAGGAATTGTGTTGATTAATGTAATGGATGATGCAATGATTGTACTCCTAAACGAACCAATATTATGGTAGATGGAGTGAAAAATCTTATTGGTATACTTACACAAGCAATGAATCATTATGGACTTCCAAATTAGCAGAGAAGGGAACAATATTATATTGAATCCTTCATGAGGTAACATCCACCATCTTTTAGTGGGTCTTATGATACATTGGTTGCTGAACAATGGATCGGTACCATTGGAAAGATATTTTCCATACTTCACTTTTCAGAAAATGAAAAATTTATTATGGTTATTTACCGTTTTGAAGGTGAAGCTGATCAATGGTGGACTCTAATTAAGAATATGAGGCCCTGATATGAAATTGAATCCATGGAATGGGATGAGTTCAAGAACTTATTTTTCAACATTTAATTCCCTCGTATTCTTTGAACAAATATGGGAATTGGTTTCCTTGAGCTTAATCAAAATGATGATGAATCTGTTGGTATTTACGAAGGGAATTTTACAAGGCTTTCAAGGTATGCATCTGGCATTATCATGAAACCTGAAAGTAATGTTGATAGATTCTTTAGTGTCTTAAAACAATGACTTTGATGGGCATTATCTATAGGAGACTTCAGTAGCTATGTAGAAATTGTGCATTGTGCTATCAAGGTAGAACTGGAAGTTGGTGTTACATATCTATCTCATGGTTTTGACATGAAACGAAAGATGGAGTTCAAGGAGAAATCTCATAATAATGGTGAAAAGAAGATAAATGTTTCTTTATGCTCAAAGTGTGGAAAGAAGCATGGTGGATATTGTCTTAAAGGTACTAGAAAATGTTTTAAGTGTGGAAAAGTAGTCCATCGAGTAGCTGAGTGTCGAAGTAATGGAAAAATGCTTGATAATGATGTGGATATAGAAAAGACTGCAGAGAATGCACCACCAACACTTGAATGCTTCAAGTTCAAGGAAATGGGGCATTATGCTAATTAATACCCTAATATAAGGTTTAATTATGATTAATGTGAGCAACCTCTTAAAGAAATGGACAAAGGGAAGTCACATGTGATCACTATTAGCAATGTTGAGTATGACAATGATGTGGTGGAATGATTATGTGTTTATCTAAAGGGAGTCCAAAACAATGTTGTGGAATCTGATTTTTAGTATTGTGGAACATTAGAATATCAATGTAATGGTTTATTGAGGTTTTTTTATAATTATATGGTACCGATAAACATGAAAGGTGATTCAAATAATTTAGAAAGTAGATGATATGCGCACAAATAAGGGATAAAGAGATAATGAAATGTTCGATAGTATTAATGATCTCATGACAAATATAAGGAAAAAGTGATATCGTGGTTTGAGTATATAGAATTTTTGGGATTTTGGTATATGGAATGAGTTACCTTGTGACGTCATTCATGTTTTTACTATGGTTCAAAATAATACATGATTAAGGTATTCACATGATTGGAATGTGACCAACAAGATATATCTTATGATATATGGGGGATAAATGGTGGTATTCACATGCTCGGTAGATGACATTTCTAGTAATTGTTTTCCTTATAATATGAGCTTGGCCAGAAGTATTTTGTATAATCCTAAATATTGGAATGAATTAAGATAGTCATAAGATTGTATTTTTTTTTTCTATTTTATTTCAGGAATTTTATTATAATGTAGTTTTATAAAAAAGGGACAACCTGCAGGACGAGAGACAAACCATTGCGTCAGACAAGGTTGTGGGAATCGAACCCAATACTGAAGTGCGAAAGGCCTTTATCGCCTACCACTGGCCTACAAGAAGTCCCTGGTTAGTAGAAACTAGTTTTATTATATTAATTGATATGATATATAAAGTATAAGTTCATTTTAAGAACTATATACAATTAATCTCACTATAGATGGACTTATGTATATTTGATAAATTTTTCTAACCTTAGGTTTGAGACAGATGGAATGACATGTCATTCTATCGCATGATCTGCTAAAACATCACTGAAGACAAATTAAACTTTATTTCTTTAAGAGATTAAGTGGAAATTGTTCAAGGCACAAACAACAGTGAGATTGTACCAAAATCAAGTAAGTATTTATTTTAATTATAAAAAATGATCAACATTAGGGAAATGATCTTGAAAACCAAAAATGTTGTCCAAGTTCCCTTATATCCGATGAATTAGATGGTACCTTCGATCATCACAAATTTATGGCTTTATGATTGTTGACTTTTTCATAGCCATGTCCTCTACCACCCTTCATCAGAACATGATGGTTAGATTTTTCTTCCATATCAATATTTTCACCTATTTTCTCTTATGTGGAAACCCAGTGATTAGTTAAATTGGGTAACCATTACGTTTCATATATTAGTTTTTAAAGATAAGTTTTGGTTTTCCTTTTTATGATGTGGGTTTCTATTAAAGAAACTTTCGAGTAGTAAACTATTTATAACCCCGACGAATTTCGAGGGCGAAATTAATTTTAAGGGGGTAGAATGTAACACCCTGAGATTTTATGAAATTTTTTAATTTCATTGATGTCTTATGTTGTACGCTACACCAAAAGGGTATTTCACTAAACGTATCTTTATCTTTTCTTGCATTACACAAAATCACGACCTTCTATGATAGCGTGAGTTGTACGCAATACCGAGTTTCACTAAACTAGATATTACTATAATATTATTATGAACTACCCATTATGAATAGTAATACCCACTTTTTGAAATTTTATTTTTCAAAATGGACTTCATTTTTTGATTCAGAATATCGAAATTAACCTACGGTTATTTTTTAGTATGTTTTTGAAAACTTTCAATATTTAGTGAATAGTGAAAACTCCAGGTTACTATTTAAAAACCTACATTTTATTTAAATAATTATTTATTTTATTTAAATTTATTTTAGTTCAAAATTGATAAATAATACCTATATAAGTTAAATTTAATTCATTGGAGTCATTGTATAATAATTTTAGATATAAAAAAATTATATGGAACTTTTCACCGTCTTTTACCCACCTAGGAGAATTTTCAAATTTACATAAAACATAATTTTACCGCTTTTATGAAGGGAATTTCAAAAATCCAAGAGACATGGTTAATATCAAGGAGTAAAATGTGGTCCAATGAGATGAACATATTTTTTTTTGAATAGTAACTTTTTACTTTTATTTACCACGGTTAAAAGTAAATAGGGTAATTAAGGGTAAAAATGTTATTATTATTACCCTAAAACATGTCCTAATTATATTGGATAAGTTCAGTTTGACAAAAAACAACCTAAGGGATAAAATATTACCATTTTGTTCCACTTGGATTAGATTAGGACATTTATTATTATTTTATTTAAAAAAAGGTAAAATAGTTAAAGTCAACATTAAATATCTAAATTTTTTTAATATAAGGATATACATAAGATAAATTATTCTAAAAATATTCATTAGAAAGCTAAAAACATTTCCTAAATAATGGTATTTTAGTTATAATTTTTATACATTATATAATTTAATTTATTTTTGACACAATGATGATACAGTAATTACCTTATTAATGAAATATTAACATAACTCATATTATAAGTAGATAAATAAATGTAATATGAAACTTTTTATAAATTAAACTAATTTTTTAGGTTAATATGAAATTTTAGTATTTATTTAATTAATATATTTCGAACTAATCATGTTGTTATTATTTTCACATAAATCATGTACCAAATAGTGTCAAAATTGACATAAAATAATTTTTAAAACAAATATTATATTATTAATTTTTATTTTATTACTAAAAATCTAAGGTTCTCAAAAATGACTTATATAAGGATATATTTATTAATAATGAACCACTTGGGGTTCTTTTGACTTGTTATGCTACGTTTATTAACCATATAGTTTAAGAAAACAAAAAGACACTCTAAAAGTTAAAACATTTAACTCTGTGTTAAATCTAAATGAAAAGGCTAAAATAGTAACCTAAAATTGTCTAAACCCTATTGGTTGAGAGTATTTCGACCCATATCCACTTTAGCTTCGAAATAAATCAATTTTGATCTATTATTAACCGAATATGACATTATTATAAAATAATATTATAAGTTTTTCCAAAGGTGCCTCTCTCCTCCCTTATAAAAAGGGCACACCTTCCCTCTTCTCTTAACACCCTTTTGAGCCTTGAAGATCGTCCAACACCTAAAAATTACTATTCTCAACCTCCCTAGTTATATCATAGTGGTTTTTGTCTTCTCAGGAGACCAACTCTAGTGCCCTAAGAAGAAGTTTAAAGGAGGTGAGTCGAGGAAGATTTAATCTCTTCTATCGATTCTTTCAAGTTTTCATTCTTATTCAACTTATTATTATTTAGTTGTTTCATTTTAAAGTAATAACATAAGTATCACTAATATACTTATATGTTATTATAAATATGAAACAACCCTGTTTCACCTTCTATCCATCCTATGGAAAATGAAATCACCACTCGTGCGTACGTACAGAATACCATCTCCACGCCGTGGTGTAATCTGTTTTTCCACCACCACCTTACTTGGATGGGTATAATGGTGTAAATAATTACTATATATGATTATTATAACATCATACATATTTTATGTTATTATATCAGCCACTCAAATTCCATTCAATAAATATGGTAACGATATCATCACGCAAACGTACGTACGGATTACCGTCTCCACAACGCGATGAGATTCATTTTCCATTTTAACAATTCAAGAATTATTATAAAGTATATATAATAAGTAATAATGAAATATATGACATAATAATGCTACTGGATTTATGTATATATATATATATGTATGTCAAATACATAATTCCATTCAATTCAACAATGAAATGATAACAACGTTCATGCGTACGTAATGCATATCGTCTCCATGAACGGTGTATTTCATTTCATTCATCTATCTATTATATATATATATATATATATATATACTGAATATATATGATGTATAAATCATGATTTACTTTATTTAAGTAAGTAAATCATGATATAAGTAATAATAATATCAAGAACAGCAAATAGAAACACGTACGATAAATGAAACGGTTTTACCCAAAACACTATTTTAAAATGGAATTTATAAAATAACGGGTATTATAAAGTCATAATTAAAACATATATGATATCATAACAATGAATATGATTCTGTAATAAGTAAATGAGATTATTTAAATCATTATATAGGATTTTCGGATACATACGAAGCATATCAGACATAAGGTAAGGGATAATTTTGCAATCTCATTTTCATCTGAGATTGCTTATACGTACGTATTTGATGGGATTATATTTTTCATCCATGTCCATAAAAATGTATTTATAATTTTTTTAATATTCTTCCATGATTGTTTAATTTCATTTTTACCCACATTGACTTTTACTTTTTTTTATGGAATAAATGATTCTTTTGTTTACCATACGTGGTACTTTTTGACTTTTCCATTAAAAGTATGAGAAGAATGTTTTATTTAACTTATATGGCATGAACTGATTTTTACGGTTTTATAACGCCTTATTTTCAGGAATCATAATCTACATAATTTCATGACTATTTTCAAAAAAATCATTTTCTTTTAAAATTTCATGGCATTCTGTGAAATAAATTTGATTTTGAAAAATAAAGGATATTTTCCTCAGGAATTTCATTTCAAGTGTTTTATTAAAAACATTTTCCATATAAGATAACATTATTTCATATGTGTATGATTCAAGTATATTGTATCTAAGATTTACTTGGTTTCACTATTCTTTTAATTAAATGATATCTATTTTTTTATATGGATTATGTTATGTTGGGATGATGTTTATGAATCCCATTCTATTCTATGGGTTATGATGAATGATTTATATTTATTTTGTGGCACAAGTAAGAATGATTTCATTAGGAGATGGGTGAGACCCATATCACCCTCCAATGCATTGGCTAAAGATTTATATCTCATGAGATAGACATGGTTGTAATTGTAAGTTAATCCGGTTCAGTGATACAGGACTGGAACGATGAGTAAAATCGATTCAGAAAGGGACATTGTCCACTAAGATGTTCTTGGAAGAAATGTATTGGATACTATGGAAATAATATCATGTGCTTAATTTTTTTTCCAAAATTACATGTTTTATTGCCAATGCTATTTTATCATTATTAATGTTTCTTTATGATCTATGCCTTACGCACTGCCATGTTTTATGTCATTGCTCGTGATTTTGATGTTTAAATATTATGTTCATGTTTTGAAGTTAAAATATATATGTTTTCTTCTATTTTCTCCATGCATACCCTTACTGATCATTTGAGCTCACCCTTTATATATTTTTTATTTTCCCCAAAATATAAATAAAGGATTTATGTAAGAAGAAAAGAGGAAGATCTTTATGGGAGATGTTGAAGATCTTTCACCACGATTAGATGATTTTGTTCCCAGTTTCCAAAGACACTAAACTATTACGGTCCTTCAGTGTTTCTTTTTGGTATCTATTAAGTCTTCCACAAAAGTAATGTAATGTTTATGTACGTCAGGTTTGGGGTATCTACATCCATATTTCAAAAATAATTTTTTTTAATGTATTTACATAGATATAATTTATTTATAATGGAAACATTATTTTTATTTTTCTTTTACTACAATGGTTTTAAAAATGAACCATTCGTAGAATACTAATATCACGTTACAAAATCTGAAAAAGGTATATTATATTTTAGCTTACACAAAAATATTGAATTTTACCACTACCATAAACATTTTAAAATTATGGGATTAATTTATATATAGTACTTTACTGTGAATTCGCACGGTGATACCACACAATTATTAGATTATTTTCTCGCACGGTGATACAGTTGAATGATTTTTTTAAGTAGACAACACTATATTTCAATGATAAAAATGAAAACGAATATTCAATATTTTGATATCATAAAATAATGATACTTATTATTAGAATAAAATTGTATAAAATATAGAGACATAATTATGATAATTGATTTAATTTTGGATAAATATATTTGAAAATATAAAGAGGAATTTATAAGAAATAAAAAATTATTTGCAACATGGGTATATAAAATAAATGGATGAAAAGGACATTGAAATTTAAATTTGAAATTTGGATAATTATAATCAATAATTTTGTAATTTATGTCATACTAATGTAAACAAAACATGGAATAAATTATTAGATTGAAAAACATATTATCTTATAGTAATAACATAGTACATATAAGTGGGAAAAAATATTGAAAATATTAATCCAAATAATGACCAAATAATATTCATTACAAGCCATGTAACTTTAAATCGAATCAATGGTGAGTATATAGATCAACAATACTTTATATAAATTAGAATCAGAGACAAAGGTGCATAATGAGTTCCTGTAATAGAATGTATATCCTTGAGAAAGGACTGGAATGTTATTTCTCTTTCCAATGACGTGAGGGAGTACCCCCTCACCATGAAATAATCATTGGAGTCAGCACTCCAGCATCCACAGTAACATTTTAGAGGATACCAGATAAGTAACAGTACCTTAACAACTATAGAAAAGATATAATACATTCTTTTGACCTGAAACAACATAGAGGTGCTCTCAAGCATGTTTATGTATGTACCAGATCCGAAAAGCCTCAACGATGAACTAGTGGAATGGTTCAATAATATTCTGTTTATGTGTTTTAGTACAATATAACCATGTGTGACATGTGGATGTAAAATTCTTTAAGACCAAACTAAAAATAGTTGAAGAAAATTCAGTTATTTTTAACAAGGAATTATATTTTTTGATGAGTTTTTTTGGAGTTAGAGGTAAAAATCAAGGATCCCGTGACCCAAATAATCATCCAACATGTATTTATTCATATACAAAAAGTGCTTAAAATTAACAATAAATACTACTAAATAATGAAATATTTGAGTGGAATGTTCAAAAGATAGATGACAATAGAAAGAGAAAGGGATAATTTACATCAACATCTTACAATGAAAGGATCCAACACTGGACATGGACTTCACCACCACAACATGTTTTTCCAATGTGATATCCTCTTCATGAATTGACGATGCATTAGGCTCCTAGTGTGGGATGAAATTGTTAAAGACATTAATTTCAATATAAAAAACACACTTCAATGTAAACACCCCATTAAGTAACACATAAATACATCCTGCATTGCAATGAGAATTAAATAGAACTGGATGAAAAAAACAATATAGATATTGATGAACATATGATTTTGTTAAATCATGAAGAAATAGAGTCAACCAATGATGGTAAACATCAAACAACATCACACAACGATGCTTATAAAATAGATTAACTGAAAATAAATAAACCAATTAAAGACTAGAGACTATAGAAAACATCACACATTTGATTTTGTGAAAAATAAATCAATTGAGTAAGGTCTATAAGTTTAGATTATATCTGAATAAGTTCATATATTTTTTTTAAATGGTTGGGTCGATGCCCTTTTATTGAATAAAAAATGGAGACAAAGTATATAGTTTAAACAGTTACTCAAATACCTCATCACTTGGTGCCAAGATTTTTCATAATATTCTTGGTGATCCTTAATTATTTAGCACGCAAAGCTCCCCAATACATTCCCTAGCTACACACTCTTCCACAGCCTTTAGAGTGAATAGCTTCCAATTTCGGTGCATCCTGCATAAGAGTTTCAATGTCCAGGTAATCTGAGTCTGAGAACTCAGATAGAGACTCATATTTTCATGGCATCAAGTCATCCTTTACACATCCCCGCCCATGATTTCTAGCATTTGAATACGATTGTTAGCATGTATTCCATGCTTCCAGGACTTATCTAGCTACCAAGTCATCCATATCATCCCATCAGCTACTGTATGGTGCATTTGTTCCATTGGAGCCACATCTTCTCTCTTTTGGGTAGGGAAAGTCTGTGTCATTGGTGAAGATTCCAATGTGGTATTATTCCCCCATGGACACCACCGGATCTTCATCATGTTGCCTTGTATGGATAATAAGAGAAACATAGTTAACAGGAATAACCTTCACCTTGGTAGAATGATCTTCCCTGTCATGTGTAGTTGATGGACAACTCATGAAAGACATGGAAGCCAAACAGTCTCTTGGAATTGACTTGATAATATCCTTAAGAGAATTCTGATGTTTTATATTGTTCTTTTAAACCATTGATATCTTTCCGGGATGACTTTCATAGTATTTTCTAGCATTAGTTGCGGAGGATTTAACAGCCAACATGACATCCAAATGCACAGTGGAACCATTGTAAGAGGGGCGAGATAATTTCACCTTAATCGAGATGCCTTCAGCTCCCCCTCATAAGGAGAGGAATATTTTTATGGAGAGCATATCACTACCTAATAACCTATCCTAATGGAAAAAAGGATTAGGTATGCACTGCTTAAACATCATACATCATCCAGTTTTCCTGAAAATGTTTCACAATAGTATATTTTATCTTCCATTCAAGCCTGTTTTTTGGTGTTAAAACCAATCTATTATTAATGCAACCTCTAATGATAGGTCAATATTATATGAATATGCACCTCAAAAATAAATAAATTGTAGCTATTATGTAATCATCCCAGAACTATAACAGTACAGTGGTAAGATGTGATAACATTTTGAGGTTTTGAAATTGTAGGAGACCAATACAGGGGAAATATATCCTAAGAGATTATGGATATAAAATCACTAAATATCACAAACATAATATAGTGTGTAGGATATAATTTCAATACATATAATAAAAACTCAAACATTATCCCCTAGTATTATTAAATGTCGTTACAGTTATCACGAAAATTGAATTTTTATAGTACATAATGTAATGAAATTATTCTTTAAATGTCATATCTTAGTTGTTGGATGGAATATGTGTGGACCTCATCGACTCTAGGTACTCCATGCTCTGTCCCAAGGGTGGATACTAAGAATTTGAGACTTAAAGATGGATAACATAACTGTTTTTTGGGCACTACTAATAGCACAAACCACTGCTCAAAGCTATGTGTGAATTGGAAGCCATATTAACATGTGAGAGTCCACAGTTGAGCAGTACACCTTAGGATGTAGATTTGTGAAAGCCAATACATGCATCCCAGCTAGTGCTGAGTGTTGAAGTCTTATATAACTGACTTAATATATAAAAAAACCACAAATATCATATGAAAATTTGATGCCTATGGATGAAAATAAACATGAATTAGAAAAAATATCACCACCAATTGTAATTATCATAGAAGAACTAAAACCATTTAAAAATATCTGATACATTTCATTGGAGGAAAAAAATAAATCAATAGAGAAGAATGAAAAGATTATAAATGTGTAAAATTCCCTATGGTAGCTTAGTAAGAGAATAGTTATATCAATTATCATAACAATAATCATAAGACACTAATAATCTTGTTAAATTCATGAGATCTTTTTTTAGGCATGTAATAATGTGTCTTTAGGGATGAAATTAGCTAGTATATAATCACTTTGGGGTATTTATATTCCTCTATTAAAGTTCCGAAGGAGGGATTACTATAAATAGTGATTAATGTCAATTTTATGTATCAAGAAATAATAATTTCCATCTTATCTTCTAATAAAATCAATGACTAATATATTACAATATGTAAGCACTAAAATCATTAGAACCAAATATGAGAAGGAAACCTTAGAAGTAACGGAATAAATTCTATAAGACATTAATCGACGAAGAAAAAGTAATCTGAAATCATGTATTTTTTATTGAATCAGTAATCATATGTTTATGTGTGGGTACATTGAGTAATATAAATCATGGAAGATAATAAAATAGAATTCTTGGTATTCATAAATAGAAATTACTTTTGTTGGTAGTTTACTATATGGTATGGTTCAACAGAAAGATTTCAATGTTGATAGATTTACAATCTAGATGAACAATTTCAGTTTAGATGGATTTGATGAATCAGGACAAGGGAAATATAGTATAAATTTTTGGAATGTTGTAAGTGTGTTCGTGAAACTAAAGGAACATGTGTCTTTGGATGGAAGAGTTGATGAATGTTGATTTACATGTTCACTTATCTTAAATGAATATCTAGATGTAACGGTGAAGAAAACTGAATCTATTGCAGTTTCAAAAGATGCAGAAGAATAGAATATCAAAGAAAAATATTAACTTGAATAGGCTCATAAATGTCTATTAAAGAGAGCCCTAATTCACATTTTGTCCAACTATGATTTGCATTTTGCATCCCATTAGAGCATTCTCTATAGAAACACTAACAAATATAATGGAAATGAATTTAAGTAATGGATTTACTATGATTAATGGTAATTAAAATATGAATTAAAATTTGAAGGGAAGCTCGTTGTTCATACATGTAACCAAATTGATGTTGTTTCACTTTTTCAGATCACATAACAAGAAATAATGTTATCCTTCTCTCAAATTCTTGGAATTTAAAGAAGATATGGATAAATTAATGATAAATCCTATTACTATGAGAGAACATTGTTAAAAATAACAATACTTATAACAGAAAATAGTTGAAATAGATATGCAAAACCAAAATTACATCAAACAATGATTTCATTGAAGATATAGAAGAATAATATGTCAATAAAATATTAATGAAATGAAATAAAAAAAATAAATGAAACAATATGTAAATGGAAATATAAATAATATTTAGAACAAATTACCTCGAGTCCTTGATACCATTAAATTCTAAAACTGGAGAATTTGATAAAGAAACCTGAATCATAGAAGACATATAAGGTCATTTTGCATTTTTTTTAACAATCATGCAATGTAGAATGAAATCAGAGGTTGGGGTAACTTTGTAATTTGTAGAACATGAATCAAATAATGAATAGGTGAATAAATACTATATAATAGAATGAAATATATGCCCTAATTGGTGAATGGAAAAATAGAAGTACTATCATAACATATATAAAAATGTTTTTATTGGAGGGAAATACTAATAATTGGAGAGGATATTAGTTCAATGATATTACGAGAACATAACTATTGCATTGATCTAGATCTGTAGAATGATTGGTGAATAAATATTGTTTGATATATTGAAATAGATGTTTTAATTTGTGAATGGAAAAAACGTATGTATTATAATGATAGAAGAAAATTTATTAATCAATGATAAATACAAAAAATATTAAATAGAAACTAAATATAAATGATTTATAGTAGATCACATAGAATGTAGATTAATTAATGGGTTACGAGAAGGAAAATCAAGGACCACGATTATAGAATGCATCCACAATCAAAGCTATATCAGTGACGAATCTATCGCACCCAGATCTAGGAATAAAATGAAATCTATAAGAACACTGTATATGAAAAATTGCGAAAAAATTTAAAAGAAATCAAAATATATATATATATGAGTTATATTCTATTACTTACATCTACAAAATCGTGAAATAGTTATGTTTCAACTACTTATAAGAAAGTATATTTTATGGAATCAGTAATAATATGTATTATGGAAGAAAATAGTAGATAAACTCGTTATACCTGAATCAATACAGATTTTTGAAGTGGGGGGGGGGGGTTGAATCAACCAAGAAAAGAAATTTTTTTCTAGCTATAAAAAACTTCATCTTCATGAATCGTTCTTTGCATATCACAAACAATATTCAGGATACTAATAACTCAAAACACTAAAACATGACAGCCCTTTCTATGAAATAGAATTTACCGCAATGATTCGCAAGAATAAGCCTCACAAATAGATGCTGCAATGAACAAAATTGATCATAAAAAATGAAAACTAACATAAGGTAATCATATTATATAATTTTCAGTGAAAGCAAAGCATGAAAAATACCTAGTAAATATCCTAAAAATTATCAAAAAATGAATGACATGCATGGTAATAGAACAACTGAATGAAAATCACTACATAAGATGATTCAGACCGGCCATTGTGTCACATCATAGGATATAGGGGATGGTATGGAGGGAGTTAGAACTCAAGGCATTTGATATAACCTTGGTTCTGAAATTAAAACTCTATTATGATATAGTTAAATAGATAAAAAAGAATATTTTTCATAGAATAATCCAACCAAGGGGTTTTTCGGAAGAACAGAGGAGTCAGAGGTAGCGCAAGTGAAGGAAGAGCTGGTGGATGTGCAGGTGTCGGAGTCAGAGAAGGCCGAGTAGAAGGATGCATAGTAGGGGGAGCTGGAGTCGTGGCAGACGGATGCGTAGGAGTCATAGTTTTCGGAGCCAGATGAATAGGATCTGGAGGCATATGAGCTAGAGCTGTATGAGGTGGAGTGGTCATTAACGGAGTAGCCAGAGGGAGGATGAGTTTGGGAGTGGAGGTGGGGATGCTGAGAGTGAACAAACAAGAACCATAGGCTATAAAGGAAGCATGAACGACTTCCAGGGGAAGGGGCGGATGTAAGGTGTGGGGGGGGGAGGAGGAAAAGGTGGTTTTAGAGAAGAAAGTTCGAGGGAGATGGATATCCGTAAAAACCCTAGGATCGATGGAATGCTTTTGCGGGGGACGTCGGCATGATGGATTGAAAAAAATTTGGCGAAGATGGGTATTTTGGAGATGTGGAAACATAATGAAGTGACACATTAGTAGTATAAATTCCTGATTTAGTATATATATAGAAGATATAGATATTATATTATTATTAAAATGAAACAACTATTTACATATTTTCTTTGAATTTATATTTGAAAACTATGATTTTAAGAAAAGGTATATAAAAATATCCATCCATATATTCTTGTGGGTGCAATAAATGTTTTTATGATAAAATATTTTACATATTTAGTTATTTATCTTTGGAATTATTTATAAGAATGTGTTATTCAATTATAAACAATGGATTTTCGACACCGTTCTTTATTTATAATTCATAAGGTATATATAAAGAGTTAACCAATTTGGTTTCTCATAAGAGATTATTGGAATATACTATGATGGTTATTTTATGTGTACATGCGATGGTAATCTATGTATAACCATAATGGATTCCCCATTTTTAAGAGTTATATGAAAAAGATTCCCCAATCTACCTACACGATTTATCTATTCTTGTTATTGGTTTTTATGTAAATATATTTAATTTACAATGTAATGAAAATTAGATAATTATTTGTACATTGAAAAACTACCATTTTGATAAAAAATTGTTATTACGAGGTTTTCATGAATTCAGGTAAATCGTATGGGTTTTATTTGGATTTTAATATTTCATTTTAAGTGTTTTATGAAGATCTTTTGGATGATAAAGGGGATTCCATGGGTAATAAAATGATTATTTTGAACCCAAATATTATTTTTTAAAAGGAATATTTTTATAAGTATTCAAGTTCTAATGGTTTTTTATTTATTTTTATGTCTCTTACTCAACATTTTTTGCTCATCCAACATTTTAAAATATTTTATATAGTCCATGTAGAATCATAATGTATTATAATTATACAATATTAAAGTTTTGAAAAAAATTCCTGAATATAAATCATGTTTTTTTAAATGATTCATGTTGGGAAGAAAAATAGTCATTGATTTTATGTGTCCTCTTTTTAGTATATTTGGGATTATTATGTAAGTAATTTAATAAGAATATAAAAAACAATAAGCTGAAAATATATTTGGAAATGAAAGAAAATTAAATCTAGTCAAAATACACAATATTAAGTAATATTTAAGGATGGGTATTTATATGTTTTTTTGACGTTCAATACTACTAATGGTCAAAAGTTTTTTATTAATGTTTTTAAAGTACCTTTTTATTCTAAAGTGATTTATTATTTTCAAAAGTAATTTTTTAATATTTGTAATGGAAATTATTATTTTTTCTCAATGTATATTATTTGTTTCAATATATGTTTTCAAAATTATATTATATTTACTTTTTTTAAATAATATATGTTTATATTTAAAAATATAAATTTTTATTTAGGAAGAAAATTATTTTATCACATGATATATATTTTATATAAATTAAAGTGGTTTTAAATGAATTTTTAATGAATTTTAATATAGAAAATATTTCACATGTTGATATAAAACCTGTTACTGAGCAATATTTTTCCCACTTCTGGTATTAAAAAAATTTCATTAGTATAGTGGAAAGTAAGGGATCAATGGTGAATGGTCCTGATTCGAATTATCTCTAGAGTGAATATGGATAAAAGTATTTTCAATAATCTCTAATGTGTATTATGGTTTTATAATACTAAAATTATATATAATGAAAAGATTATAAATTGTTATATTTTTTGAAATGATGTTTATTATTTCATAATTTTAAAATAAAATAACATAAAATAGGGTTTATCACTGAATCAGGTAGTGTGTGTTAGGGTTGACACGCTTAGTATTAGAGTAATCGTTTAGAAAAATTTGGAAATTAGGATGATACAAGATTATGATATATATTTTTGGAGACAATTCATTATCTAATGGATGATAGTTTTTCTTAATAATAGATATAATGGTTCTAGTTTTTGTTTTTTAGAGAAAATTAGGATAATATATCCTTTTAGTTTAGTTTTTTTATGAAGGGTTTGTTAGAGTATTTCTTCTTTTTTATTTCATTGACATTTTTTAATGATCTGATAACCTTTATGGTTTATTTGAACTTTAATGTTGAGTTAATTTAGGATAATAAGGAATTAAATTTTTTTAGATAACTAAAATTGTGAGGATGCACCTCTTTAATGTGAGTATAATGTAATATTATGAAAAATCTAGCATAAATAAATATCATAATTAATTAGGATTTTTATAATGATAAATATTATTTTATGTTAACATCATAAAAAAATTCAAACTTTCACTCAATAATTTAAAATATATTTCAATTATATAATGTTGTTTATAAAGGTAAATATTAAGATCTTTTCAATTAATTTATTAAAAATATTATTTATTTTCTATAAATATAAATTTCAAGTAAAATTAATTAATAATCACAAAAAATTATTTTTATTTTACTATGAAATTTATAGTTTGCATTAAAAAAAAATCCTTATGTTTTAATACTGTTACTTTTGAATACATCATTATTTTTTATGAAATAACATATACATAAAAGGTTATTGAACCATATCATTATATTTTAGTCAATAATATTTTTATAACATAGGTGATCAATGTTATAATAAAATTAAGTGATAATTAAGAATCATTCAAAAATATAAATTTATAAAATATCTCATTGAAAATAAGGTTTTAGTAATACATATAATTTTGAAAATAAAACATTTTAAATTATACATATAAGTATAGAAAAATTATAATTAGATGTTAAAAAATATATATTAATAATATCAATAGAATATATTTATATAATTGAATAGTAAATAATAAAGTAATTTAATGAAATAATTATAATTTTTTATTATTTACAAGTTAAATTTATGAAATTTAATTGATAATAATACACTCTGTGTGATAATATGAATATACATAAATGTAAATTTCTAATACAAATATTGGGAAATGGAATGTCTTTCCTGTGTAAAGGTAGTCATTTTATGAAATGGTAAGTTGTCCCTTGAGAAATATAGTTCCATCTACAAAAGGGAATATCACTGAAACCTCACCTGTATATAGATAATAACCAACTATGTATAGGTAAATCTAAGAATGTAAATATGTAATTGGTGTTATATAAGTATACCAAACCACTTATAATGTTAACAAATTGATTTTAGAAATTTTTTAAAGGTAAGATAAAGTTCTATGTAATTGTTGTCACCCATCATATGAGGGTAATTCTCATATTAATGAACCCATGTAAGAGTAATACACCTTGTAATTTTATATTTGTAAGAGTAATAAAGATACATTCAATGGTATTGGGAGACACACATATGTGTACCCAGGCTACGTAAAGGTAATGTTAGCCAAAGATAATGGTTAACAACCCCACTTAAAGTTAATAAATAACTCATGTAAAGGAAAAATTGATAATTAAATGGTATTATATAAGGGTCATGTTAACCTTCATTAGGTAATATTAAATATAAGATAATATAATAACACTCTCCAATTAAAACCCACTATCGTATTGTGTTATTCCAGGTGTAAAAACACTAGATAATATCTAAGAACACATCTATTTGATTTATCAATTTAAAGATGATTTATATTCTAATTTTATTGATATAAAATATTAAAAGCACTAAAATATGACAAGAATATGTACATCAGTATTATCTCTCATCATGAAAAGGTAATAGCTTTCTCAATAAAACATGTGATCTTGACCACCTCTAAGATTTACTTATGAAGTCTTATAGAATATTTAATTTTTTGAATAAACTATAATGTGTAATTATGTGGTTGTATATAAGTAATAGAATAAAATAAATAATCTTTTAAATAAATATCATTGTAAATCATATTTTATCAAATCTACAAAAATAATTAGTTGATGGAGAAATATTTCTTATAAAACATATTATAATTTGAATTTACAGTTAATATTAATCTATAATTAGAGAAATTTCAATTCTTAGTGAAACAAAAAATGCCTCTAAACAATATGTTCCTAAAACCCAAGTCATTATTCATAGATGTCATTTTTATGAGAAATACAGTTAAAATTATAGAGCGGGGTAGAGTATATTCATGGAATCCCATAGGATAAGTCTTATGGATATAATGAAGTGATATTATCAACCAACTATACTTTAAGGGAGATTTTTTTTAAAAAAAACATATTTGTTCATAAAATCATTTTCTGTAATGGGAATTCTTTTTCAATATGCATTTACTTTATGGAATAAAAAACCCTTGCATTATGGGAAAATATATATTTTTTATTTTGCAAAAAAAAAATTCATGTAAGGAAAAATGTTGTTATTTAAATTCTATTTTACTCAAGACAATCTATAATCTGTATATTTTTTAAAATATTTTATTTTAAATTCCTCCTATAAAGTATTCTATGTTTTTTCTATATATTCCATTAAATCACGACATTATATTTTATAATCCTTATAATGGAATATTGTTTTCTGATTTCAATAAATGTTTTTGAAGATTTCAAACTATTACTCTATATATGAATTTACTTTAAATCCATTGATTTCATTTAATATTATATATATTTTATATTCATGAAATATATTTATCCTTGAAATTTTATATATGTGGTGAAAAATATTTTATGTTAAATTTATAGGAACCATTAATAAGTGTTTTTGATGAATTTTTGGAATCCATTAATTCATTATTAAAGTATAAATTCTCATTTATGGAATCATCTATTATGTTTATAAGATATATAATTATTTTTTCAGTTTATAGAGAATTTATAAATATTTAAAGTAATTTAATTATTTTTTAATGGATTCATAATGAAAATTTAAATCTTTAGAAAAACGTTTTATATATTGTTTGTAATTTAGGTATTGATTATGATGATGGGGAATGGGGAGTGAAGCCATGAACTCAATGGTAACTTTTATTAATTGATTTGGTTAAACATTTAATATTTCACATAGACATAATTGTTTTCTTAATATTTACAATGTATCATTATATTCCATAAATATGTATTGTCTTTATAAGTAAATTTTTGACATGTTCAAGTGATAAATTTGAATTTATTTCAAAGGATGTTATGTTTTGGAATAGGTTTCAAAAATATTATTTAATTCAATAATTTTATAACCATCACTTAGTTAGTTTGAAAAAACAAAATTGTTTTTTGTGGGAAAATTATACATATATATATGAAATAATTTATATTTGATATTAGATGAAATTTTTTCAAAAATAATTTTATATATTTTTAAATGAGAAGGAATTTTTTAGCCAGTTTTGAAACCCATTTTTGAGAAATTTTGGGGTAAGACCAGGTTCTAAAATAAATAACATTGGTACAAGGTTGAGTACAAGATCAATTGCGAAAGGTTTCGATTGATTGTCTATATCAAGTTGTGTTAGATAAGAGTTCATAGTACTTTGTATAAACTCTGATGTGTATTATGGTTTCAAAATCGCCCAATTCTTGAGATTGAAAATATACCCAGACTGTATATTTTTCAAATACTATATATTATTTTATAATTTCAAAAAAAATTAGAATATTTTAATATTGGATCTGGGAGTACAGTTATGTGATGAAACATTTTGTACATAAGAATATTCATACAAAACTATGGATATTATTATTATATTAGTTAAATATTTTTTCTTCAACATTGAATTTTATAAATAAATATTAAATTGAATGATAGATGTTGTATAAATATGTGGTCTAATGATTTAATTTTTCATTATTTTGGGAGACATTTTTGGTAATATAAACCTGGAATTTTTTAATATCTTATAAATATGTTTATTTTAGGAATAATGCATTATATTTTATGGATATAATTTTAATTGGTTGATAAAAATTATGGTTTATATGATCTTTAATTACAAGATTATTTATGAAAAATATGAGATTTAAAATTTATTTTCATTATTAGAATTAAAAGGATGCAATTTCATTTATGGTTTAGAATTTAATATCTTAAAATTTATAACATAAATAAATGTCATAATTAATCATTTTTTATATAATTAAAAAAACTAAAATATATTTCAAGTGAAAATGATAAAAATATAGTTAAACTATCACATTATAATTTAAAAGATATCAAAATTATAGTTTTTTATTTATATACATAAATAATAATCCATTTTTTGGTTATTTGATAAAATTATAAGTCATTATTCCAATTGTGTATTTCAAGTGCAATAATTTATTAATCATAAAAATTATTTTTATTTTTTTTATAAAACTTATAGCTTGGATTTAAATTGATAACTTTATATTTTAATTCTATTACAACTGAAAATATGAAAATTTTTCATGAAATAAGATCTATATAAAAGCTCACTGGAAAAAAACTTTCAATTTTAATCAAGATGAAATTTTAAACTTATTTATGAAATGTTATAATTAAATTATATGATTAATTGGAATCATTGAATATTCTATATTTAAAATATTTATTATGGTAAGGAAAATGTTTGAAATAAATATAAATATAAAAATAAAAAAATTTAATTTGTACATAGATGTATAAAATAATTGTAATTTTATTTAAATAAATATAATAATAATATAAAATAAATATATTAAATTATAACATCTGTAAATTACAATCAAATAGAATATAAGAATTACAATATTTTATAATTTACAAAATTATATTTTTTACAGTTTAATATTTAAAAATAATCTCGGTATATGAATAAGAATCTACATAAAGGTAAATTTATGATAACATGTCATGCATAAATGTATGTTGTGCATGTGTAATGGTAGTGTCTTCATGTAAGGGAAAACAATAACTCATTTAAATGTAGAACTCTCTATGAAAGGATACCTCGATTAAACCTCACATGTTTAATGGTAATTCCATGTACATAATGGTAAAAATTGATACCTTAAGGTTGAAATATATGTATGAATGTGTACCACATCACTCTGTATGGGTAAACCTCTAATTTCAAAATTGTTTAAAGGTAATACGAAGTACTACATAAGGGTAGATGCCTATTACGTATGGGTAACACCCATGTCATGGTACCTATGTAAGGGTACTACTTTGTGTTAGGGTATTTATATAATGTTAATCAAGATCCCTAAAATGGTAATGGGATACCCATGTATGGGTAACCATTCTACATAAAGGTAAAGGGATTACAACATAATGGTACCCAAACCCATGAAAATGTAATAAATACCTAATATAAAGGTAAATTACTGAATGTTTTATAAACATATGTAAAGGTGTGATTAATTCCATGTATAGGTAAGAGTTTTCTAATGTTAAGTCGCTTTTCCAGGATATTTTATTCATCTAGTGAAAACTTTTCATAAGATCAAAGAACATATATATTTAATATGTCATTATCAAATTACACTACTTAACTTTTTTTTGACATAAATTATTTAAATCGCTGAAGTGTGATAATAATTTGGACATAATATGTATCTACCTATTTAACATAGTAATATACTACTTATTAAATGATATATACTCATTCAATATCGAAGATTCATGTTTGGAGGCTTATCGAATATTAATTTTTTTTAAATAATATAGAGTGCTTAGTTGAGTGGATGTATTATAGTTAGATATAAAATGAAATAATAATATATATATACATCAATATCAAAAATATTTTATCATATATTCCTATATAAAGAGATTAAAAACATATATTTCTCATACCTAAAATTTAACTATAAATGTATAGTTTCGGCTTGGTTATAATAGTATAAATTTATCTTTTATTTTAAATCAACCAATACTCTACACAGTCCCTATAAAAAAATAGTAGTCTTTATTCTCATATCATTGTTGTATAATATTGACAGTTAAAATAAATTGATGAGGGAGAGTATGTTTATTGAATTCAATAAGAGAAGACTTAGGGATCTACTAAAGTGATCCTAGTTGCCTACTCTAAGGAAAAGGAATTTTTTAAACTTAAATTTTTAACAAAACCCTTATTTAATGGAAAACCATTTACATACAAAAATTATTTATATGGTTTTCAAAAACTATTTCCTATATGAAAAATGTTTTTTCATTTTTTCAAAATACATTTCCATGTAAGGAATTTTATTAATAAAATCCTATTTTTCTGAAAACCATCTTTATATTGGATATATTTTTCTAATATTTGATTTTTAATTTATTCTCTAAATGGTTTCGGGTATGAGATTTATATTTCTTAAAATTTAAATACTAAATATTTCAAGTCATTATAAGGGAATATTGTTTTCTAATATCAATAATTATTTTAAAAGTATTAGAAATATTATTATTATATATAAAATTATTTTAAATCCAAGTATTTCATACATGATTAAATTTATTATATGGTCATTCACTATATTTATCATTGAAATTAATTATAATATATGAAAAAAATTAAGATAAATTTATAATAATCATTTATATATATTTAAAATAATTTTTTACTTATAATCCTTATGAATTCACGAATTTCCCTTTAGAGAAACGTTTTGTATGTTTATTGTATATGTAATTATTTATTTCTTTGAAAATAAATTTCATATATGTAATTTTTTTGAAATGTTATGTTTAATGGATTCCGAGTGATAAAGGACATATTAATATTAATGTTTTCTTAAAAATTTGAACATTGTTAATGATTATGATGTTAAGGAATTGGGAGTGAAACAATTTTATCAAGGGGAATTTCTCCTAAATGGTGATGGTTATAACATCAAAATTTTGAGTTTACACATGGGTTATAATAAATTTTGTCATAATCATTATATTACATAAATATGAAATATTTTCAAAAGTAATTTTCTATGTTTTTAAAGATTATTTTTTAAATTTTAAAGGTCATTATGATTTGTAATTTGTTACCAAAATATATAAGTAATTTAAAAACCCTAAAAAAAATTTGGGAAATTTTATTTACTATATGAAATTACATATATTTCTTATAAAATTAAATGTTTTCACATGAATATTTATAGAATTAAATATGATAAAGGATTAAACAGCTGGTTCTAAAACCCTTTAGTAAGAAATTTGATTCTCAACAGGCATTTTAAATTGATTTTTACTAGAATATTCAGGACTAGAATATAATTGTAGAATGGATAAGATTAAGATTTTTTCTTCAGTGAATTTGGAGAAGAGTTCGAAGAATTTTTTTAAACTATGATATTTATTATGGTAAACTATTCTTCTAAATATCTAGAAAGAAATAAACTGTGTAATGTATATTTTTCAATTTATGTTGATTAATTTATCATTTTAAATAAAAAATATAGATAATTTCTTGCAAATAATATTCAAGATTGTGTTTCTAGGTTTTCATGGGGAATTTATACTAAATAGAATATGGAAAGTTATTAAAAAATTATTTATATTTTTAAAATCATATGATCTTATAATATCTATGTAAAATTAACTTTTTTTTAAAACTCACATGATATTATAATGTATCTGTATTGAGGATAAAATGTTTATATTTAACTAAATATTCTAATTATAGGGGTATTTTAACACTTTTTTAATGAGATTCATTAAAATATATAATAACATTAAAAAATTGATATTTACACTATGAACGTAAAATTTATATCAAAAATCTGTGAATATAATTAACTTATGAATTATAAATATAGTGTTATAAATTAAAAACATTTCAAATAATGTAAAAAAAGATAACTCATTTCTTAACCATCCTATAATTATAATTATATTAGGAAAAAATGCTTTATTATCTCTAATAATAATTCATCTAACTCCACATTATTCTTAATTGAATTTTATTTTTTGGAAATTCATCCTTTAACATAGAATATATTTTATGTTCACCATTAAATTGAAATAAATGATCTAATGAACAATTTTATGGAAACCACAACATATCTTCAAAAAACATAGATATCTATAAAAAACATTTTAAATTTAGATATTCTATAAAATCAAAATTAATTATTATGTATTTGACATTTTAGATAAAAAAATGAATAAAACATCTTAAATCCATCATTTAATACTCAATAAGAACATTTTCTTCATATCTAGAGACTTTTTTCCATATATTAGAGAGAATAAAATGGTTAAACGTTGATCATTAAAATTTTTCTTTTCTGGAAACCATAAATTGAGAGTTATCCAAAAGATGAATTTACTGAAAATGACAAGAGGACCATATAACTTGGTCATTCCCATCCACTAAAATGAAACATCAATAATTTTTACCACCTGTCATCCCTAGTTGGTAATCTAGAATACCTTGAATTTTTAACCTATTGATGAAACCTATGTTAAAAAACAAAAAAAGTTATATATTACAATCTTGGTTATATAATTTAATATATAATGATGTTATTTTTTATTGAGATAAAGATTAAATTTAATTTCTCCAATTATATTCCAACTAATATGAATTGGATTAGGTTAGAGATTATAATATAGTTTCAATTCATTAATATCATAATACTATGAATATCTAAAAATGTCATAATAGGTGTATTACATCATTAAATAAGTATATTTAAATGTTATTTTCCTACTAATATAAAATGATAAAAATTCATATTTATAAGTCCACACCCATAATTGTTTTAAAAAAATATCACATAAATTTTGGGCATGCAATATAAAACCCAGGAGACATCAATGCCAATAAATAAAATTATTATATTTAATATTATGATCAGTTATGAAAATTAAATTTTGATTCTTTACATTATTGAAATTTCTATGGGTTGGCACAATGATAACTTTCTAATAATTTGAAGAATCAATAAGATTATACTAATTTAGAAAAATAAAAATTATATTTTGTAGGATTTCTCTTAGACTATTTCTTTTTAATATATTTTTTCCTTCATAGGTTATTCTTAATCACCAATTAGACAATTCCTTCCTTTTTAAAACAACTTTATCTTGTTTTTTTGGGGTTTCAATAGTAACATTATCTTTAATATCATATACTAAATTAAGTTTTTTATTAGGTGTAATGGAATTCCCTTTTAGCATATCATCATTAAAATTATTTATGTATTGTGCCTCCGTGTAATGAGTGTTAAACTATTGTATTTAATGATTATTATAAAATATTTTTTTATTTTATTTATGTTTCTATTTTCAATATAACTCCATCCAAAAATCCTACCTCTATTATATTGATGATTCATATGGAAATAATTACATTTCATTTTTTTGACTCGTTATAAGTTCACCAAAAAAGATTAATAATAATAAAATTTCCTTTGAATTATTTGCTGGTATATTTTCTAGAATATTACAATAATTTGATGTCACACACTTTTTAGGTGATCCATGGTTTGAATAAATTTGTATCATAACTGATAATTCTTTATTATTCTAAACAATGTTTCATATTTTACAGGATGAAAAAAACGTTTTTATAGATTTAAAAAATGAGAAAAAAACATAATTTATAATGGGTTAGAGATAGATGTAAAATAATGACCAATATCATCATATTAATTATATTATGGTTATATATTTTTAATATTCAATGAAAAATTATTATATTCATTAAGAAAATACGTTACAACCCTTTTAATAATATGAGAAATGAGATCAACCTCTATAAGAGTCGATACAAAATATCAAAATATGGAATTTTATATTTATATATCCATTTTATAGAAACCCTAATAGCCATTGGAACATCCCTAGTAATTTATAGGTTTAAAAAGATCTTGATGTGGCCAAATATATTAATCTAGTTTAAACATGTGAATTTATAATTACAAATGGATTTAAATTTTTATTCAATTCATGAATTCAAAACAATAATTTATTTATTTAGAAGGATCCAAAATCATATGAATTTCCTCTCAGATAATCCAATATAAATATGATAAAAAATTTAAAATATTAATTAATTTCATTATCCATCCAAAAAACACATATATATAAGAGAATTTTATTGAAGTAGTTAATCAATAATCCAAGAGTCCTTACACATTAGTTGTATAACATAAGTTATAATCATTTTATGAAAAAATCTAATTTATTCAAAAAAAATATTGGTTAAAGGAATTATGATATAATCATCCATTTTGGAAAAAAATTTAAATATCAGACACAATTTATAAAAAATAATCTATTATAAGAGGATTACTTACTGTTCATATCATCATATATAATATCTTTAGTCTTAATTTATTTAATTTTTCTATAATCTCCATGATTTTATATTTACCACATAATTAGTGTAACTTTTTGTGTCCATTGATTCCAAAATAAATATATTTATGAATAAAGCTCAGGACATTTTATTTCAATTAATTTTTATCCTAACACTATTTGTTCATAACTTTCATAATAGAATAGAAAAATAATAACATTTCAAAAAATGAAAAAATGGACATGTCATTTAATTAAATCCATATATATACCTATTATATCATATTCCATTGATGAACTATTTGATAGTTCCTAAACTATGTATTGGTTAATAATTGATTTGATAAGAATCCAAAATTTGGTTCTCATTTATCTAACCAAAAGATAAGGCATTTATATGATAAAAACCATATAAAAACATCATTGATAACCCTTAAATCTAGTACATGTAGTTAAAAAGCTTACACAAATTTTTATCACTAAATAACTAATTCAAATTAATAAAAATTTAATAATGTCATCATAAAATATATTATTATATGGATAATTTGATTTAAATTAATATATTATAAAATTATTATTTTAATATAGATATGATTTCTAAATCCCTAAAGAGTCTCATATAATCATGGAATAATGTTCATGAAACTTAATAATTAGTAAAGATATCTTTTATAAAAAAATAATTATTTTAAATTTTAATAATTAAATAAAATTATCAGACTGCAATTATTAACCCAAATATTAAAAAATTAAATATAAGATTTATTTTACGTATATGTACTTTATAATTCAATAAATGAAAATCATTGTATATCACATTTCATTTCCAACAAACTAAACATATAAAAACTATTCATGTTTTATAACACATTATTCCTGTTACCAAAAAATATACATTCCCATCATTTATCTATGAAAAATATATTAAAATCCAAATCAATATAATTAGATTTCATTAATTTTATCTTTCATCACTCACAATATAAATTTAATTCAATTACATTTTCATTTTATTTTCAGGATTATCACACATTTGAACTATGTTGGTAGAGAATCCTTATAGGCCATGAAATGAATATATACATGAGTTGAAGGCCTAGAGACATCAATTCCCAATCATTAATAGTCTTTTTCACTTTCTTATAATTATCCCAAGGAATTCTACACCCATAAGGGATGTCATCATCATAACATTGCCTCCCCAAAACAAGTTTGTGAGTAATTCATCTCAGTTCTCTGAAAGATAGTGTCTTGTACTAGATATCAGTTCTTAGTAAGACACATATTGTATTCAACTACTTCCAAGGTGACCTCCTTCTGACCATATTGAATTATATAGGTCAAAAATTGATACAGTATCATCCTGAAGTCCAAACACATAATGGTAAGAAAGTCCAATGATCTGAAGTCCCAATTTTATTTCCATAAAGCCTACATGTGAAAAATAATACCACTATTATAACACCCCACTATAGTTCCTACTAAAGTACCCATAATATTATTATACTAAATTACTTCAATATTCCCATGAAAATCACATCCACCCAAGTCTGAACCTTGGTCAATTTTAGGATAATGGGGGCGGGGGAAATACAACTTAAATAAGCCACCATATGTTATGAAATACTTGACACTAAAAATATTTTATTCAAATATATATTATTAATTTTGATTTTATATTTCATAAACTAGTATTATTAAATATGTTCTAAATACCAAAACCTCATTAGTAAAATTTTACTTTGACACACAAACATAATATATCAAATCACCATAGAAATGATAACATAGTACCATAAACATAATAATCCTTATCTGAAATATTTGGACTTCAACTGAGATACAGTATGTATTTTTTGATAGAAGATCCCTATAATGATTAGATACACCAAAAATAAATATTAATTAATAATATATATATATATATATATATATATATATTAAATGACATTTTTAATGGTCTATAAATTTTTGAATATTTACATTTTTATTCTAGGGGGGTTTGCTGAAGAAATGAAAATTTGAAATTTTATGTTTGGATATAAATTTAACCTAACAAAATACCACTTCTTATTGAGTATATGACTTTAAATTTCTTGATTCAGAAGAGTTTAATTACAATAATGTTTCAATTTATTTTTATAGATAGATAATAAAGTGGTTCTTAGATAAAAAATACCTAGAAACTATGACATGGTTTATTTAAAAACATCATTGTTTAGTATAAAATGTTATTCTTATTGTGTGTTATTTCATGGGAGATATGATGTACCTACTATAAGATTAGATAGAAGAAACATAATGAGTTTAATTTAAATCAAGATAATGTTATTATACTAAGACAATATATATATTTTTGGGAATACATTTGAAATGCGGTTTGTTTTGGTATCATGTTTTGGTATATAGAGGAGTTTTCAATCACATTATGATTTTTATGAATGCATCATGATTATGATTATATTTATTTGAGTTCAATTAGGTAAAATATTTTCTATTTCTTGAAGTTGATATGGAAAAAAATATTTGGTGTTGATTGATGATAAAAAGTTATTTTATAGTTGTATAAGCCATTATTGTTCGATAATTCAATTAAAATTTTTTGAATCATTAAAAAATAATTAAATTTTTTCTTACAAATTATTCTTGATCTTTAGTTATATTTTTACTTTTTGTTGAATTTATTTATCTTTTTTTACATCCATTGATATTTTTTTATGGGAGTAATAAAAATTTGAATCATAAATAAATGGTTCGTTAAATCTTAGGTGTATTATTTCTTATAGTTTAGAATACCATTCTCATTTTCTGCTCCTATAATGAAATGATGTGTTAATTTTTGTATTATGGAATTGTTATAATGAAAATTGTTTTATTAAAGGAATTAAGATTTACGATCATTATTATTATTATATAGATTCATAAATTAATATGTGATATATTATTTCTTTTCATTATTACATTTTTATAAAATTTGAATACGTTGGTAAATGATTTAGAGGTATATTAATTAGTTCAGGTAAAATTATTGAAACATAATTTAAAAAATATTATCATATATGTGAACTTGGAAAAATTAATTATCAATGAGGTATTAAATAATAAAAATATTAATAATTCTTTATAAATATAATTTTCCGATAATAATAATATAAATGATAGGAAAGAGGTTGATATAATATAAATGAAATAGAATTGATTTAATCTTATAAACAGTATTAAGGTGAGGTTGTGTTAACCACATTAATTTTTATATGTATAGAAATATATTAAACTACTAAATAGTGATATTTAATAAATAATTTAGTGATAGAGGTTATGTGGTTATGTTCTAATAAGAAATTAATAGATAACCATGGTTTTATAATATAAATTAGAGGTAATTTTTATGGGATTATTGATATTATAGTAAAGGAAGATATCAGTTGGTAATGTTATTATATTGAGAATTTTGGTTATCTATTCTCTTTCATGTTTTAATATGATATATGTGTTAATTATATGATGTTGATGTTTACGATGTAAATTTTGATAAATAAATTGAATTCATGAAGAGTTGATTATAAAGAATATCATATATCTAAAAATTTTCAGTAGTGTAAGAGTGGGAAATTCCCTATTGTTAATGAGACTCAAGAAATTTTATCTTTCTAATGATGTGTTATTACTGTATTAGTATAGTTTTATTTTTATCCATACCACAATGTAGTTTTTTTGAATTTCATTATAGTAATTATATACATTTTTTATAGTTGTAGTTGAAATTAAAATAAGTTTTTTTTATATTTTTCAATATTATTATTAGCTGTGTAAATACTAAGATTATGGGGTTGATGTATGGTTTTTGTGGTGATGTAGAGACAGTGACATGGATGTATTATTTGAAACATGGTGATAAGGTTTGAATGCTGAATAAAATATTCTAGTGCATTAATTATGACAATTCCTCTCTTTGTTTATAATCAAATTTGATTAATAATTAAGTGGTTTATTCAGAAATATCTAATATATCACTATTCACTAGACACAAGATTTTTTGGAGGGGGAACTACTTAGTATACATATATACTATCCCAATAATTCATTATGTTAGTTTCAAAGTATTATGTTAATTGTGTTTTTTAGAGACATTAAATGACATACATAGGGTTCTAATAAGTAGTAGTATGATTTAGATTTTCACATTATAATAGAATTATTTGATTATTCCATAACCAAGTAGGTATTTACATATACTAATGAAAATATTCATTTACATATGTTGAAAATGTAAAAAAATTAGATGTGGTTTTTATTTATAAAAATTTGGGAAAATCCTCATTTATTCTGATTTTATACCCTTAGTGATAGTCACCACACAGTGTTCTATTAAAGGTAGTATTTAGAGATTACACTCAGTATCATGGTTGGCTTTAGTGGAGTCCTATAAGAGATGCAAAAAATTATATGTCTATATCTAAAAGGAATTATATTCAATGAAATATGAGAATCATACATTGATATTAAAATCCCATATATGAAAATATTATAAAACTGAGGAAAAAAGAAAAAGCAATAATCTAGTTTATAGAAAGTGAACTTAGCCTTGTCATTGATCATAACCACCATCATAAATTTCTAATATGTATATACCATCAATGCTGGGAATTTTTTCTTATACCTATATTCCAATAAATTAGTCCTACATATAGATAGGAAAAATATCATGAATTAGTTCTTTAGTTTGAATAACTATATTGGATATAACTAATTATCCCTCACATACATATTTAATGAAAATTTATTCATCTATTGATGTCTATAAATGAAATAAATTTTCCAATAATGTGATCATGTATATTATAAAAAATCAATAAATAACTAATATTTCAAAATAAAACTAAAATACATTAATAAAATTCTACTTCCACTCCACATAGATGGTGGCCAATGTCCAATTACCCTCAATATAAATCATACATTCCTAAATAATATCATGAGAGATATGTTTTTTTATCATCCTCAAATGTGTGAAATGGATAATGTTATCATCATAAAAAGTGTGTAATATACAATTTTTTAGTTGTCATGTAGAGGGTATTTCCTCATATGATTATTCAATAAATGTGGTCAATGTATCATACTATAATCCAATATAAAATTTAATGTTTCACATTATCATCCTTATGATGATTGTAATGTTACATATTATCATCCTTATGAAAATGTTACTATACAAAAATTCCATCAATGAAAATAATTTAATTTTTTATTTCATCATCTTTATGAAGATGTTAATGTTCTATCACATCAACCTCAGACTAAAGAAGATGTAGCATACTATTAACAGAATGAACTCTATATTTCAATTAAAATAATTAAAATAATTTATAAATTTCTTATCAAACAATAAATCCACCATATTTTTCAATGCCTTGGGATGTTATCCAAACAAAATAATAATAAAATATTCCACGATGAAATTGTTTAATCTAAAATTAGAAACAAATTATATTACATTTCCAGTATTACTAAACATACAAAATTAGTAGTGTAGTATCATATAAATAGTTAATGAAAACAATCTTTGAATCATAATTTCATCACTCTTCCCCACTAAATCCCCTCCTAGACTTGTAATGATGATAAAAGTGACCCCAGAATCACATAACTAATTGTGCATCATTTTTTACTATCTACAAGTGTATAAAATAGACCAAATGGGAGAAATTAACACTTATAATACATGTAAATATAAATTATTTCACTAATCAACACCCACTATGTCAAATAAAACAATTAAAATTCCAAAATTAATAATTCTGAAAGTTTTTTATGTAACAAAAGAATAAATTATTAATTTATAGTATCAAATGAAACATTGTTACTCAACTCTAATCAATCACCATGAGATGAGATTGTAATTTCTAACCCATTATTCTCCACCATATTATTAATTTATAAAAATAGTTAATATAAATATGTTTTAAAAAAAATAATACTTAGTATGTTTCATCTTAGAAAATCACATTCTAATGTTCAAGAATCATATTATACCCATAGTGAATAAAACAATTAACTCATATCCCAACCTATGTAAACGATAACCAATAAAACCAAGGTGTACTCATCAAATACACATCAAAATATAATATTAAAATTGAAAAAAATATAACTTGGAGGTACCTTATACCTACTTACCCACTGATCTATTCTCTCTCATGTCCGAATGAAATATGTCTCTCTGATCGCATCAATCCCATATTCTAATATCATAACCATAATCGAAATTTATATAATTTATAAATATAATTCATCCTCATAACCACAACCACCATTAAAAATAATATTCACATAATCAATGTCATATACTATAGTCACATAACAACGATAATATGACAATAATTTGGAGAAATGGAATATTGGGAGAGGGGAGTAGTTAATCATTCTTCTAACATATTTATGGGATGATGAGGGCTCACCTAGTACACAATTCCTAAAACGGTAATTATTTTGATCATTAAACTCTATAGATAGTTAATATAAATTAAAAATTCATATAGCTAATCTATATCTAAGCACATAATACTAAAATAGGGGTTCCATTAAATCTAAACCCTTCTACACCCCCTTACATCATCAAAATCACCACCCAAAATTACTATTATCACCTATAACCACAATAAATAATGATACAATCACATAATTAACACACCATTATTTCCATTCATATAATTTCTTACCCATTTTCATATTTTTAATTCTATTTAAATTATTTGATTTTACCACATTATAGTCAAATACTTTCTCGTTTCACATAAACAACGAATAACTTTTATCATAATTCATTTTTTTATAATTTCATCATTTAACTTTTCTTTCCAAATTATAAATAAATAAGATATTCAATTTAGTCATTCCTTTACCAAATAACCTCATATATGTTACAATTTCTGTATTTTGTGTATTAGTTTCATCATATGATTTTACCTAAGAAACTACCACAGAATAAGCACATCAAATTTTACACAGAACCATAACAAAAAATATGTCTATCAAAACAACCACCAATTCTTCAAACCAATAAAACTAAATCTTTTTCTATTGGAATAAAAAATTCAAGAAAATAACGCCATTAAAAATCAACGAAAATTCTTTTGACTGTTAACTTATTATATATCATGAAAAAAAAGTATTAACCGGTATTTTTAGTTATCAACAAATTATTTTTATGTAAACATATTATTATATGATAAAAAATTATAGAAAACAACCACAATAAATTTTCAAATATGTATAATTACTATCTTCAACAAAAATTCAACATAAAAATTAATTTAAATGAATAATTAATTAATTTTATTCCCATTTTCATACATAATGAGTATCTAAATTGTTTTCAATCCACACAATAAAAAATAAAAAAATATATATAAAATAAATTGTTGACCTCAATTCAAATCTTGACATTTCTTATATTCAATAAATTAATCCCACAGATCCAATATTCACATCAATATAACAAATAAATAATTAATTAACCCACATAATACTTCGTCAATTAAAAACAACAAGAGAAACCCTATTCATCCAATGAAAATAGAATACATGAAGAGGGAATAAAAATAAAAAATAATTAATTTGGGAAATGTGAGTCCAACCTTATTATTGAAAGGAGTTAATGGGGTTTCAAATATAATGATGGTACATATCAAAAATACCATAGGTTATAAAAATTCAAGATGATAGGGATAAAACAATATAAAATTCCAAAATTAAGTTGGATTTTTTAGTATAAATACAATTCTAAAAACATAAAGACACACATTGAGTTATATCATAATGGGTCTTTATTTATTGAAAATTAAAAAAACAAATATTAAAAATCTCTTATCTTCCCCCTTCTTTTTGGTTAAGAACCATTCTAATTTAATGATATCAAGGCACAACATGAAATAAGCAACTTTTGTGCACTATAACTACTATAGCCTATGATATTCATTGTGAAACCATAACATTAATATAATTATAAATCCACCGTATCTTTTAAATTTAATATATCATTAAATATATCACGATGCAATAAAAATATATCTGTTCCATAAATAAATCTTTAGAAATCATGTCATAAAACCATAAAAATATATTTTTTATAGATCAACCAATCACAACAGTGAATCCATACTCCTGATGGTATTTCAATGTAATTAAACCCCTTATGTCATAATAATATATACTTTTATGCAAGAAATATGATAAAATTTCATAATGTGTAAACTATTTCACTACCTCAAAAAACATAAATTCAATATATTAGCTTATAAAAAATCATTGTGTAGTGATAACCCTTATGAAATTATTTTTTTGGTAATAGAGATTTCATCTTAAACTCAAAATCTTTTATTCAATCCATCTTCTTTATCACCCCCAGCATCTCCAATACCTAAAAGAACGAATGTATAGGGCCTGGAAAATGATTGAATCAAAATATATCTTATCATATATCAGGTTGAAATGATATATCACATATAAAGGAATCATAACATGGAATATATTATGAAAATGTTTATACAACATGTCATGAAAATTAATTGAAATAATATATCATTCATGAAATATGAGTAAATTTTAAATATAAATTCATTTATATTTTATAATATCATATAATAAAATATATCTTATATCATATCTATATATAATCAATTAATATTCTATCATATTCCAAAAAAAATTATTGTTGTCATTGTACAAGAATTTATAAATAATATAAACTATGTTTTTTTGAAAAACATTTTATATTCAATTGAATTTGTTAATAAAAGTCATCACTATAGGATAGATTAAAACCCAAGGACTAAAAATTAAAACAAATTTATCTTAATTTTATTACTATTTATCTCAGTTTTAATATATATTTAAATTTTATTTAATATCTATTTTATATTTAACTACTAATTCATTTCCCACCTGCAGGTGTTGTTATCTTAAATAATGACTAGTTAATCATGATACACTTATTATAAATAAATCATAAATATGTGAATATATTTATACTTACCCAATTACTCACAATAATGTTTTTATATTTTTTATAAAAATTATTTACTATTGTTGACATCCCCCCTCCCATTCCAGGATTCCCCATAAATGGTCCTTCGGTTAAAAAACCATAAAATAATGAAATATCAATTTGGAGTTATATTAAATACAAAGAACATAATTTATATTCGTTTGGGTTAATTTTATTTAATAAAATTTAAATGTTCAACATATTCTAAATAAAAATAGAAATAATCAGAAAAAAAATATTTCTTCAGTCCAAATTAATGAAATTAATTTGAATTAAAAATATACATGGATCTTAATGTGTTTTTATTTCATGATTTCAATGTTATATAATAGATAAATATTTATCTATAAATAGAGGATGTTAAAATTTTATTTCATATGAAATAAAAAATGGTGTCTCGTATTTTATAATATACCTAAATCATATACTATAAAATTCACAAGATGATTTTTATATCCTTTGATGCTATCATATCATAATTCGTCATGGGATGTATCTAGTAGAAATATGATTATGTATTAAAGGATACCATTATAGGTATTGACATGAATGTATTAATTCAATGTTCCCCCACGAGATGGCTACCAACACTTTGATAAATTAATGCTCTTTCATGTGTATATGAAAAGGGATGTGACCCCTCTTTATATAGTATCTCTCTATGGAAGCAATATTTAAATCAATATTCTACAGATTCTTCAATCATCTTATTCAAATAATTCAGTAAATCACTTTTGATGCATTATGATAAATTTTTATTAAATAATGATCCAAGGGTTAATGTAATCCCTCGAAGGCAAGAAGGATTTTCTATTATTACTATGATCTCTATTAAGAATGCAATGAAGATGATAATATAGATTTCAGAATAAAAAATTATGCAAATTTAATGTTATTAATTTCTAAAAATGGTCATACAATTTGATGATAGATTAACAATATATGGGATTATTTCACTATAAAATGGAAATTAGATGATCCCTTTAAACTCATCAATGGTATCTATGTAAGGTTCTTCAATAGAGAAATGTGTAATTATTACATTTATTTAAAGATAATTGGATTTTTAATGTGTTTGAGACCATATCATTACATATGATATTAAAAAATTATTCTACTTTAAAAAGTTGTAGCATATGATTGGCTTTTATCATATAGTTAAATTTGCAATAAATCTATATATTTGAACTATTTCATTAGATATGATATGTCAAAAACCACCCCAGGTTGTCACTGAACCAGTCACCTGATCTAGCCTGCAACAAGGCCTAAGAGGTATTCAGGATCCACCTGGGATGGCAACAAATATTGGGCCATCACAATATAATGTTTGGTATTATTTTAACAAATAAAAGTAAACTATAAAAATTGAAAATAAACAGAGAAACCCAAACTAAATAATCAACAATAACTATAATACATAAATTGAAAATAAAACAAACCAAACACGATGTCTACCATATCTCTATGTGACCCTGTAGATTAGTATCTGATCACAAAACATGACATAACACCATGAAAATTAAACCCATGATAGAACTAGTACATGATGCTTTATAATTGAATTAAGTACAAGAGTATGTATTAAAACAGATCAGGAATACACGAACAATCTATTCATAATTAATTTTGGTTGAATTTATGATTCACTAACTATATGTTTTAAATAAAATTAATGAATATAAGTTTTAAACAAAAGTATTTTTAAAAAAATTGGTCCATTACCATTTACAATTAAAACTAGTTTGTTTTAAAAATAATGGAAGCCTATAATTTTATAGAAAAGGAGGATGAGGTAAAAATTATTTTTTAAAATATTGAGGGAATAGGAATGTAAAAAACACTCAAAAACGATTTCGACGATACCATATAAAACCAATTATTATCTTTAAGAAAATATGTATACCATTCAATAGTGAAGGAACAATAATAACAAAAAATGGAAATTTAAAACACAACAAAAGAGTTCAAACTGGGTGAGGCACCTATAATATCACCAATTTATAAATATGTTGCAAGGGAACATGGAAGAAACTAGGATATTGGGGGAAAATATTGAACATATTTATAATTATTTAATCCCATAGTCAAACCTCACATGATTCCATTAACACATTGTAATTCTCAGTTTTACCCTACCTTGCCTATGTGTTGGGCACAATCCCAAAGAAAAGAAAGGTCAATACAAAGGGGAACTACCCATTGAATATTCTAAACATTTAATGAAAATTTACTTGTAAAATTTTATAACAATACCATGTTACCATGTAATATTTAAATTGTTGATGATCTAAAAAACCCATCTATATTCAATCACAAGCATAATCCAAAAAATATACTATCACCCCTAGGTCACCCTAAGGATGATCCTCCTTGACATCAAACATGTGAAACTTGCGGGAAGTACCAGGCCATGGAAATCCCATTCTAATTTTCATAAACCAAGGTAATATATCCAACCAAAATGAGTGTCAAAACGAGGATCATTTCATTAAAGTGAAAAATGGTCCTTAAGAAACCATTGAGTGACAATCCATTTCCAAAAAAGAATCAATCACAACATTGATAGACCCATAAAAAATTAGAAATCCATTTGAGAAACTAAACCTCATTTTAAAATCCAAATCTATGTTTAATGAACAACAATTAAAATATAATATAAAACCTGAAATTTTCACAAACACTATGTGTGCATATTTTAATAAAATAATTCTATACAATTAAATAAAAATACGGTTTCCATTCATTTCACGTCAAAAAAATTTCTAAAAAATTCATACATCACTAATTTTAATTAAATAATTATTTGAATGGAAATAAATCCATGTATAATCTATTTATATGTAAATTGAAATGGGGAACCTACCTCAAACTCTTGATGCTTCGATAATGGAAACTCGGAACAACTCCTCAAGAATCCAAAGAAGTAACAACACCCACAATTAATCTTAAAGATAGAGAAACCCCAATTAAACACCAAAGAAGTTTTTAACCATATTCCAAAAAGACTAAAGAATAATACGAACTCAAAATATAAAATAATTAGATGTAATAAGAGAAATATAGAAGAATAATACCTCAATTAATCACTCCAAGACCATGAAGAATCCTCTTAGAATCACCCTTAAAGGAGGATGGTAGGATTGAGGAATAATTGGGATCCTCCCTTGGGTCACACAAATCAAATGAATGGAATATAATGAATTTTGGCGTTAAAAATGATAGGTTTAGATATATAACATCAAAATTTTAATGAGATAATTCACTATAAATGGTATGGTCCTATGGTTTGGTAAATTGTGTACCAAATATATGCCCCATTAATGAATACATTGGACACCATAATAGTTTTAGCACATGGTTTGAGAAACCATGTTCCAATCATGTGATTGAGTTCAACAAAGAATTCAAGACCCATTTGAATTCCTTAAACACAGTGTAGGATAAAAATTCTTATTTCATGTTCCCATGACCAAATACACCAAAAAAACTAGCACGGTTCATATTGGGAGTCATACGGTTTGAATCCCACCATGAATTACATATAAAAGTTCAAAATGAAGTAAAAAAAGAGTCTTTTCCATGGGAGGTTGCATGGTTTCCCCTTAACTGAGAAACAAAACATTGAAACCAAATAAAAACAACAAAAAATAACTATTTTGATCTAAAGCACCTAAAACTAAAGAGATATTTAGACTAAATAATGATAAATATAAATAAAAGGATAAATTAAAACTGTGGTGTGAAAATTCTCTATGACATTAAAATTTATATCCCTATAAATCCTTAAAGATTATAGTTTATCATGATAGAATATGACATTCACACACTCACCTGATTCAAATACCAAACCAAAGAGCATTTGATCTACCAGTAAAAAAATCATCTCTAACAAAACACAATTCATTAGAATGAATCGATTCTTCAAGAGACAATTAAAAACAGAATACCAGAATACGAAAAATATACCACAACCAAACCACTTTTCCTACATCAATGGTCCAACATTTACCCCCTTATATTGAAAAATCACGACTTGATTACATTGGATGGAAGAAAAAACCAAATGATATCTCTTTAAAGGATAAAATGGAAAAGAGAATGTAAAAGTTGACCACATTCAGTAAGGGAGGCCAAGGTAGTCTCCCCGAAATATTATAATTTAATCGAAACTATCCTCTAACTCCATCAGTTAAACATTGATCCCCATGAATGTAATGACCACAAACAAGCCATGGGGGGAGCCAAACACTAGGAATAAGACTCAAAACATGACACACATTCACCCAAGAGGTTAAAATTTGGAAACAGAGGAAGGGAACTTCCATAAGAATAATGATTCATTAAAAACAAAACATCCCATTCCATTCCTCACAAATGACACCACCACCTGACAAAACCATTATAGAAAACAAGGAATTCACAACAATAGAAACATGAAATAAATCCATATCAACATTGTACTCTAGAAAAGGGGATAGGGTGTATTCTAAAGGGGTTTATTTGACTCCACATCGCTTTTTGGAAACACCACAATAAATTTTTATGTATCCTAGGCATACACATGTATGGAATGTATTCAGTGTTGCTAAAGAATATTTATTTTTATGTCCCTACATTTTCCATTGATGACTCACTAGGGACATTGGACTAGAAGTATCTAATGAGAGATATGAGGACCTATTAATCTTGCCACCAGATGAAATAACATCAAATTGTATACCATTCTCTGTACTAGTACTACCTTCACCGCTTCAAGTACTGAAGTATGATTGACTTCCCTAATTACTCCCACTATCATGTCTTTAACTCAAACCTCTTCCCTTTCTAAACCCTCATTATAGGTTAATCTGAATTCTCACACCTTCAATTAATGATCATGACGAAACTGGTTCTCAAAAAGGTAATCCCTGATATAATCATCCATAACCAACTCAGGGAGATAAAAAAAAGATCTATGAAATGACGGATAAAATACAACAATGATCCATCATATCTATGAAGGAAACATATGTTAATCACCCTTGCTATGTTATCATCCTCATAGAATTACTATTGGATGAAAGAGGTATTGAATAATTCCTATGATATGTCTCCCAAAATCATAGTCCTAATGACCAACTTCTATAGCTTCCAACATAGACCTTCAAGAATAAAGGTAGTGAAATTCACATTTAATTACTTAGGGAATAAAAGGAAACCATATATCTTCTTCATTTTTCACATCAACTCTTATTCACCAATGGTATTATATCAAAAATAAAATAAAATTTGTTATAACTTATGAAACTCATGGGATATGTCTTTAGGATGATCTACTAGAGTTCCCTATAATCGTGTATCACCCATAGTTGCACCTCAAATATACATTATTTTCTTATTGGGAGTGTACTATAAAATACAAGAAATTAAAGTAATCAATTAAAAAAATCCCCATAAAAATACCATCATAATTAAACACTAAATATAAAAGTAAAACAAATGAAAAAATCCAAAAAAACATTTTTATAAAAAAATTACAAACACGAATTTAAAACCATATTTTCTATCTCTATCCTCTAATAGACTATATTCCACACAGAATAAAAATGAATTCTATACAATATTATTTTTTATTCAAATAATTTTCTTTTACATAAAACAAATCCCATTTTATAAATGGTCAATTAATTAAGACCCCATATTATTTAAAATAATTTTATTTAAAAACTGATTAAAAAAATTATTTGAATAAATATATACAACCATTTATCATATCCAAAAAAACATAACATCTTTAAATAATTTTTTCACAATTAAAAAAATGATTTCAAAAAAAATTAAAAAATGAGGAGACCCCAAATAAACTCACAAGGGGGAAAGTATTCTAGATGCGTGACTTGTTCATATTGTCTGATGTCATATTCTAATCACTCCATCACCATGAAGAGTATTTTTGGACAATATTATTATCCCCGCATTGATTTATATGATTTATTATATCTTAGATACCACATGCCGGAATCTCATTTTTATTTTGAAATACAGAACAACTATAAAACCTAAAAAATCAATACAAAACCCAACTTCCCATGATAACCCAAGGCTTGGCACAAAAGTGTTTTCCCCACACTTCCTCATACCTAACCCCTAGGTTCTGACAGTCCTACTCTATCTACCTTGATAACCTAAATTAAAAAATGATCTCTAAATGATAGGTCCTCTATAGAAGCTATCCTCTATTACAATTTAGTTAATATCAAACCAGGATGGACCCCTAAACTGGTCACCTAAACCAGCACATGACAAGGCCAAAAAGGAGTTCCTAATCTTCTTAGGCTAGAAACTAATACTAGGGAATCATAGAGTAATGGTGGGAATGATTTTTCCCAATTAAAGAAAACCAAAAACAATAAAAATTAACAAACCACTTTAATATAAATAACCATCTAAAAAATAAACAATAAACTGAAAATAAAACCAATCAATCCTATTGAATACAAGATACCCATGTGACCCTAAGGGATACTCTCCAATCCCAAAACCCAAAAACACACCAATGCTATCAAACTTCAGATGATAACTGTAGGTGAAGCTAAAACAATATTTACATATTGGAGTGAGTATTTAAACATAGTACTCATTCCAAAAATATTATTCCCAAGAAATATTCTTTTAAAAAATATTTAATAACTATAAAAATAAGAAACAAAACCAGGCATCACCTACTGATCCACCCCAAGGAAGATCCCCATTTACTTTAAACCAAAACCCCACGATGAAAATCCCAACCCAAGGACTTCCCATTCCCATTATCATACACCAAGTAAATATATCCTCCCCAAATGTTTTTTCAAAAGAGGATAAATTTATAAATGTTTCTAATTGGCCTCATGAAACCATTTAGTGACAAACCATTTCTAAAAGATAATCAAGAACAACATTGGTGGACCCAAAACCATCTAGAAATATAGTGGATAAACCAAAACGAATTTCTAGAGCTAATTTCAGAATTTAATAATAGAAATTCACATAAAATTTCTAACCGAACATTTCAGAAAAACATTGGGTGTGAAATTATTTGTAAAAAAAATTAAAAACAATTCAATACAATGTGTGTTTCACTTAATTTCACATCATACAATTTCTCTTAAAAACATATATCACTAAATAGAATTAAATAATGATCTTAATGGTAATTAATTATGGTTTCTTCAATTTATTAGGGAATCCAAAAAATGTTAACCTACCTCAAAATCAATGAACATAAAAAATGGAAACCCAGAGAAACTCCTTTGATGTCCAAATAAATAAGAACACCAACAAGGAAACCTAATAAGAGTCAACCAACAATTTAAACAGAAATAATCATGAATCATAGACCCAAGAGACCATGGAAGAAAATAAACATGAATTAAAATAAATTAATTAGTTATAAGAAGAAGATATAAGATTATTTATTAAAAAAATCACCTAAAACCAATATGAATATAAATATAACCACAATTGAAGAAAGTGGGTATGATTGAGGAAGAATAGAGGATCCTCTCTATGGTCGCATGAGACAAATGAGGGGAGAAGAGTTATTTTTAGGTTAAATTTTGGAGGTTAATAATGGTAATTATAAAATTCTAATTAGAATTTCCTCTGTTAATGTTTTGGTCACTTTTTTTAAGAAATTTTTCACCAATTGTAACCCACACCCTATTGGGCACAGGGGAAACCCGTATAGTTTGGTCATTTGGTTTTGGAAACCATGCACCTATCTTGAAACATAATTCTGTTAAAAAATTCAAATCCATGTGCATTCCAAGAACATGGATTGGGAGAACTATACATAGTTCATGTTCTCATGACAAGATACGCATAAGGATAAACACAGTTATTATTGGGATTCATGTAGTTTGAATCATACCACATTTAACCAATGAAACCCAAATTAAGAAAGTTCAAAATTATGGGAAAGGAGACTCATCTATAGAAGATCATTTAGTTTCCCCTTAAATATTCACCTAAACCCTGAAATCAAAAAAAAATATCCAAAAATCAATGTTTTGATATGAAACACCTAAAACATAATTGAAAATCTAATCCAAAAATGATAAAAAAAATAAAGTATAAAATAAAACCATGGTGTGACATGATGCGAGATATTTTAAAAAGCATATGAGTCTAATTTTTCTAAAAAAAATCGAGTATATTAACATATTTATGAAATCATTGATATAATACAACATTATCAGAACCTTATTATATTACAAGATATAATATTAGATAATGATGTTTTTAGGAACATTAGAAGTGTTATTTGACACCCTTCTTAATGATGGTTTATAATTACATTTAATGAATAATCCAAAATACAAGATGAGTAATCATCATGTCTAATTAATATTACCAATTAAACTAGACAAAAGGATTCCCAAAATATAGATAAGAACTTTTCATATTAAATTTATAATTATTTAAATAAAATCAATTACATGTACCTTGATATTTTTTCCCCAATGAAAATGGTGATTGTCTGAACCCAATTTAATTTGTAACAAAGTTTAACTAATCGGATCTAAATTCAATGCTCAATTTAGAACAGAACACAATACATCAGATTTGATTATTTTCTGTCTCATTAGCTCGATCCAGATAAGGAGAAAAGTGGCGGATAATTTTAATGATATTGAGGCAAAAAAATATTGAGATGAAATTGTTGTGAACAATCCTATATATAAAATGATATATGACGGTAATATATAGAGTTATCGTTTAATAATGATATTATACAATATTATAACAATCTAATATTAAACCTAATATATTTCCCAATCTATTAATATTGTTATTAACAATATTATTTAATGATATTCACTAACATATGAAAAAAATATAATTTTAACTATAAAAGTAATCATTTTTTAAAATGATATTTATAATCATATAATTTCCAGTATTAAGCCCATAACTTGGAAGAGTCACCTTCCATTGAATTTACCAAACCTTGTATAATAAATATTATTCCTTAGATAAATAAATTAATAATATATTAATTATATTGTGAATAAATTTTAATTCATATTCAACACATATATAAATATAGATGTCGGTTACATGGGATCCCAAAATTCCTAAATAAATATAATTCAACACTCTATATAGTATCATTTATTCCAAATATTATATTCTAGAAGTATTTAACTAATATCAATGGATACACAAAGTGTGAGACCAATAGACTATTAAATTAGTGGAATGTTTCAACCATGTCCAATGTCCAAGATCAATATCTTGAAATTCATTAAAGAGGACACAGAAAAAGAAGTTAATGTTGTAATGAAAACTGTCACATATGAATACTCACTATGTAATATAGTCTATTTTTCTAAATATAACAATTAATGTAGGATTCATACTCATGTCATATACCTATATGCATGATATATTTTTCAATAGACTTTTGAAATAAATATATCAATCAAAATGGTCATGGAATTTTAATTCAAATGTTCCATTCCTTTTAAATTGTTAGATATATCATCTTCCATAACCTCTAAGAAAAAACATAATATTGGCATATACATGATTTTCATATCACTAGTGACAAATTTAATGTGTCCTATAATAGTGACCCAAGATTAACATAAATGTATATTACATGTTTTTAGATGAATATTCATTAAATTACATAAATAAATGCCTAAGGACCATAATATTTTAGTTTCTTTAGTAAATTATAAGACATTATTCTAATGTTGCTAAATATCTCCAACATCTCCAATAATTATCTTCCCATTTATTACTCATACATAAAACCATTCTTCATAATTTGGGGAATGGAAACGTAATAAAAGGTGATCTTGGATACTCATCAATGGTCAAAATAAAAGAGATATGTAAGAATAACATGGGCATATGGGTATAAGGACAAGAGAATATTATTTTAAGATCATACCCTGCATATCAATGATTACAATCATATGTCATGACATAATGATTGGAATAACATGATCAGTGAGAGAATAACATTTACATAAGACCTAATCATTTGGAATACAAAAAATCATATAAAATCATTCCCTATAAGTTAAGGCACATTGCTGAAACTCATCCAAGAACATCATAGGGGATACACCTACTGGGAGAGACAACCACCATCCCCAGTCTCTTCCTATTACTTATATGGGATGAGGTTAATCCTTCAACCCATAGTAGATCAATCCCATTGAATAGTTTTCCATCAATATCTCATAGTATATAAATATTTTCTGAATGACTTGGAGGGTGATATTGGTCCCACAAATCATATTATGTATATGTTCAAAAATATCATAAATATTCATCATATCAAAGCACATGAAATGAAATTCATATCTTAATAATTTTATCATATACTAACCTATAGAAAATATATAGGATTCATTATTATTTCATCATAGTATAACTGTGGAAAATAAGTGGATCACAGAATCATTTTATCATCGCATAAGTTGTGGAATAGGAATGATTTTTATAAATAAAGTATAATATTAAATATAAACCATTAAAATAAAAATAATATTGGTACCTTTTTATCATATACCTAGTAAATCAAAAACAATATCATATGATATCATATAGCATGGATAAGGATTTTCAAAGTTCACTTTGAACACTTCTTACGGAAAATAACTTTTCATTGAAAATCAGTTTCATAAATCATTTTCATTGAAAATAACAGTGAAATCATATAAATAAATCTTTGAAATTCATTTAAAACATCTATTTTAGTAAATAAAAGTTACTATTTGAAAAAGACTTTTTATAAAATAAAAAATTTGTAAATAATTTTCATTTAAAATTATCTTGAAAACATATAGTGGAATCTTTGGATAACATTTTAATCAACATTCAAACACAAAACATTTGTGGTATATTTAATTTAAAAATAGCATTTGAATACTTATAAATGAAACATAGAAAATAATTTTAAACACATTTCCAACATAAAAAACTTATGAAATAATTTTAATTGAAAATAAACTTTGAATTTTTATAATGGAAAATGTAAAATAATTCTAAACACTTTTCAAAAAGAAAACATTTATGAAAACATTTTCTTTGAAAATAACTTAAAAAAAATTATAAATAGTTATTTGTAAATAAATAAAAATATGTTATAAAAATAAAAACAATTAAATCCTTTTTCTACAAAATTATCTTAAAATATAATTTTAAAAAACATTTTTGAAAAACATTTTAGAAAACATGGTTTTGGAATGAATCATTTTTCTGACTAAATAGAGAATTGATGTAGGATTTACTAAAAACATTTTTCGAGTAATATTTTGTGTCAAAGAGGGATAAAATGGCATCACTATATAAATATATCATAAGTAAATATATTATAATAAAATTAATTATAATTATTGAGAGATATATCATAATATTAATTTATTGGATGTATAATCATAAACCATTTTGATAAAAAATTATTTTAGAAATAAAATATTATCACATTGGTAGCATTAAATCATAATCCCAATGAAATAATAACATTTTAGGAATCATAAAATATCATTATAATAAATATATTCATGATATAATATGTAAATGTTGAATTATGTACACCTTGTAAAAGAATACTGGTTCATTAGAAAACATGGGTCTCAATGAAGGAGAATTGAGAAAAAATTCTTTTAACACTTCGATAACATTGAAACCATAACCCCTGAAAATATATAAACTCAAATGAATATGTAAATAAAAATATTTTATAAGATTCATAAAATCAATTCATTTTCTGCTTATAAAAAACATAGAATATGTAGTGGTTGAATATAGTATTTGTGTCAAAAAAGTAAAATGTGAGGCGAAGAATTCTTATTATTTGAGTAACTTTTGAAACGTGAGATCCGTTAAATAAAAACTTCAATGAAACATTTAGTACCATTAAATAAATTCAATTCATGATATAACATCTCATAGTTCAGTAAAAACATCAAAAAACGAAATGAGTTGTGAATATGGCATATATCTCACTGAAATAAAACTGAGCCTAGAAGTCAGCATACCTTAAGTATTTACTTTATTCATACACGTTTATCTGACAAGAATAATAAATATAAGTTAATTATAAATCAAAAAACAACCATATTATTATATATTATACCATTTTTTAATTATGGCTTTATATTTCACATTTAATAATAATTCTATGTTAAATTCATATTTCCTGTAATGTTTGTTAGTTTTTCATTTTTGTTTTGAATTTTTTTTGAATGGTTTTTGTTGATCTTTATTTAATTAATTATTGAATTTAAAACACGATATAAAAATCATATATATTTATTATATATTTATTTATAATAATACATAAAATATATAAATAATAAATGAAATACCATGTTCATAGAGATGATAGTTATTACGTACGAATGGATGTTACATTCATTTTTTGTTATAATTTGAATTAAAGAAAAGAAAATAATATATATATATATATATTATCATTAAATTAGAATTATTATTTTATATATAGAATTTTTTTTATAAAACTCATCCTTAATATATTTCATGTATATTATGATGGAATCATATCACTTTCATGAGGCAATAGTCCACACATCCACAAACGATGTTATCTTGTACCTATAAAATGGAAAGAATGAATGTTTGTGTTATTTAATAATTGAATAATCACTCATATATCAAAAAATATCATAGTTATCATATAAAAAATTAATTCAATCATTATTACCAACCTTGAGAGGTGGTAATTATGAACAAATGATATCGATTCATAGGGCATTAGTCCGTCAATCACAAAAACGATGATTGGGTATCTAATTGAATGGAATTGTGTAAAGTGTTAGGTAATAACCTTAAAATAAAAACATAAAATTATATTTACTATAAATATGTTATTATATAATCTTTATATAATAATTTTTGAAGGGTTAGGATAAGGGAAAACCAAAAAATGTACGTTGAATAATATTACCTCCTCTTCGGGAAACACCATTTGGTTCACACCAAAGGGATTTTATGGCTTCATTAATTAAAAAATGATTCTTATGGGTTTAAATAAGGTATTTTTTGAAAATATTAGGGATTTATTTTTGGAAAAAATGTCTTCATATGTGTGATGCATGGTGGGGGTGTGTGCCCTTTTATAGTAGAGGATGAGTAACATTCTTGTAAACTGAAAAAGATAAACAATATTGGGAGGTATCCAATATATAGTGTGCTTAAAATAATGAATCAGTTTTTATAAAAGAGGGTATATGGTTGAAATATTTACATAAAATCATATTTGCAGAAGTGTATAGGTCATTTTTCCCTCAAGTTTGCTTTTTGACCATTTATAAACTTGTTTTTCTCTTAATCATTGTAAATAATTTCAATTATTTCCTCTAATAATTTTCGAAAAAAATTACGTTGACAATATAAATTATTATTATTCCTAATATGGAATCTAATTTTCCAAATTCAATTCATATAAGTGGATAAAATTAATTTATAATTAATCTCACGGATTGGACGAAACAACGATTTTTTTAAGTGAAAAAATTCAATATTTTGGAATGTTTTAATATCCAATTTTGATGTAAAATTTATTCTAAAGAACTAAATTGTATTGATATATGTATAAATTATTTTAATATAATTTAAAACCAAATACAAATATAATTTTACTATATAAAAAAATAAGAATGAAATTCAGTTTTCAATGGAATTTTAGTGTTTTCACTATTAGTTAAAAAATGAAACTTCTCTAAAAAATACCAGAAATTATACCTATGATAATTTTGAAATTTATATTTCAAAAATCAATATTATTTTATAAAATAAAATTTAAATAAATTTTTCAAAAATTAGTTATAAAACAGGTGCTCCCTTAAAATGCATTAAAAATTATTTTAGAGAAATTCATCTTTTTAATCATAAAATTGGATTTATTATTATTGTATTACTATAAAATCTATTTGATGAGTGTCAAAAGAATTGAAGGAATATATAATATATAAAATTTATTAAAAATATTTACCAAAAGTGGTTTGTTTAATTTATTATGATAAAATGTGTTTTTACAAAGAAAATATTATCTTAGAAAAGGAATTTCTTTATTTTTTATTAGTTCTTACCTTCATTTATAAATAATTTAAAACTAGTGGATTAATTTTTTATACATGTATAAACCATATTTTATCAATTTAGTTATATTTAGTCATAACAAACTTTGTAATGGCAATGTAATAACCATAATAATAATTTAACAGTAATATTAATAGTATATTGTTGTTATGTAGAACTCAATCTTGTTGTTAATGAATGATTATAAAGGACATTGTATTGTGTGTAATGAAATATATTTTTGGTGTTGAATATAGTGAATGATTAAATTACTGTAGCCTGCAATGCAATACAAACTTATGCATTTCATAGAACACAAGTTATATTAAGTGTTGAATAAAATTATAATAATAAAAAAGATTTTATTAAATCCAAATATATATATCACAAAAATCTCAGGGTGTTATATTATATCCCCCTTTAAATGAATTTATACTTACTAATTCATATGGGTCATAAATAGATTAATACTTGAATGTTTATTTCATAAAAAGACACATCGTAAAAATGATTTATAAAACATCCTTTAAAAAGGAATGTTGGAAACATAATATTTACCCAAAGTAACAGATAACAATGAATCCATATTGGAGAAAATAGGTGGAAATATTTTATTTTGAAATGAAATAAATCATAAATAATTATATACAGTGATAAAGATCAATGTTCATATAAAATTGGGTTATCCATATAAAGTTAAATACCCCAAAACCATAACCTAAAGTGGAGTTAAAGGTCATTGATATCATCAAAATATTCATAAAAATAAAATATTTTACATCTAAATCCATTCCTAAAGTTGATTAATTTTCACAATAATGTATAATTACATGATTCATTACATTTAATTTGAACAATATCACCATTTTTATATTCCTTACTCAATTTTCACCTCATCAATTACTCAATGAAAAAAAGGTGAGTTTGGTATCCCTAAGAAAAATAATGGATCATTAGATGAATAAGTATAACAATAAGTCAATCTATCTATCTTTACATATCATCCAAGAAAAATCATTATAAAATTTTATCAAATATGCATAAATATATTAATGGTGAAATAATACATTAATCTCAAAAACCATATCCATATATTAACATAAATCATATCATAAATGGTTAACCATTTAAGGATTACAAATGATTAAAATACAAGAAATTATAAACAAGGATAATTAAAGAAATATAACATTAATTCCCCATATATCATAATGTATCTATTATTTGTCACATACCAAACATGTGAATACCTTCATCACATGTTTTTTTGAATCATGTTTATAATATTATTTACCATAAATCCTTATTTAAAACACACATAACTTATCATTTCTTACACATGAAATATATTACTTCATATATTCTGTAAATCCAAAAATACTATAAAATCAATAAATGATTGAATAAACCAATTTTATAATATATGGATAATTTTTTCCAAGGTAATTAGTACTACCCAATTTATATATTCATATCCAAAACATTTTTAACCAAACAACATTGTCTCAACAACCTAAAAATTCTAAGGGTTATTTCCCTTGTTTATGTGTTCTTCATAAAATATTACATTTCCATTAATTAATTTTTCTATGTCATCAAAACATTATTTGAAATCCTTCATGAAGAATTTATACTCAACAATCCATAAATATTTCAAAATTCATGAATGAAAATACAAAAATACATGATAATTTAACAACATCCATAAGAAATTAACTAGGCTTCATAATCATATTCCTTATTATATATTTTTTTTCATAATTCATTCATATACTCTTCATCATCATCTATATAAAAATTACAAACAATGACTTGTTCATTCTCTTCATGATATTACCACATAGGAAAATGATTATCTTAATACCAAAACATTTCATATTTAAATAATTGAATCGGTGATGATAACATAGTGAGTAAATTCTACTCATGAATTGCTTTATCTGACCTATTAATTTTCAACATGAAGATACATGTTATGTGCCCTTCCCTTCCACATTCAAAATTTCTTCAAGTTCCTCTAAGACATATATTTTTGTTCATCTTCCATCATTATTAATATACATGAAACAAAATTTTATAGCCTCCATGTTCCGTATTACCCGAATTATCCGTGAACTATGTCCTTATATTCTTTAGTAAGTTTCAGAGTTCATGAAGGTACATGTCATTAATCATGTTTAGTTAAATTTGATTAGGTATCATACCAAGATCCTTCAATATAATGATAAACCCATTTTACTTCTCATTATAATTTTATATCACATTCAACCTTAACCCATTTACTTCTGATTCCCTCCATTTAATAAATCTATAAATCATAATTTGAGAAACATTTATAATAGTATTAAACCATTTAATCATGAAAAATAAATTATAGGTTAACTAAATAATAAAACCATGTAATTATAAATCTTTTACAAGTTAGTATTAACCTTGGTCTTCAATGATCATCATCTATTTAAATCTATCATGATGATTACAAAATAGTTTTAAATTTCCAAATAATATCCTCAAGAATATAAAACTAGTTTTGAAAAAAGACCCATTATCATTCACTAGTTCCAAATACAGTCTAGGTCAATATGGTTTATTCAATATTGATAACCTTATATCAATCTATTCCATATCCAGATATACATGTCGTATAATGACAGTGATGTATTTTTTGAAAACCAATCGCCCTATTATTTAAAAAAGTTTAAGGGATTCTTTCCTTACGTTGACTCAAACTTAGACTTATCCTTAGATAAATTCCTAGACATTTCCTTAGAATTATTTCAAGTTATATTGTTAATGTTTTCCCACTCTAGTTTTTAATGGTTGACTAAACCTTTCCATTCATTCCAAGTTTATTGAAATAGTTTTAACATACATGGATATTATATTTTTGTAGAAAAATATTCATTATGTTACACAAGCACATGCCCTATAACCATAATAGTTTAGTGTCTTTGTAAATAGGGAATAAATTATTCTAATTTGGTGTATGTTCTTCGATATATAATAGAAATATCTTCCCCTTTATTACTCCTACTAAAAAACATTATTCATAACATAGGAAGTGGAGGCATAAGAAAGGATGATCTAAGAATGACAGTAAGTGTAAAAATAAATGATGTACATAATCATAAAATTAACATAATTGTATGATAACTTGATTATATCATTTGAATATCATACCTTGTATAACAAGGACCATAATCAAGAGTAGTGGCATAAATATGGGTAGTTCATAAGACATTAATCAAAATGAAATCAAAGAACCTGAGTCATGAGGGCATAACATTGGAAAAAGAAATAGACTTTACGATTATAAAAACACATGTTAAATAATTCCATGTAAGTCATGAATCATTGAAAAAACTTATCATGGCACTTCCTTGGGGATACATCGACTAGGTTGGACACACCAACATCCCTAGACATAGCCTTTTCTTTATAGTGGATCTAGTTACACATTCATCCCATAGTTAATAAAGCTGGAAGAAATGTTTCCCATTATTATATTATGAGATATAAATCATTATCAAATTAATTATTGGCAGATATAGGTCACACCCATCACATAATGAAATAACAAATATGTATTCCACAAGGCCATAAACATTCAACATATCATAACCAATGAAATGAAATGGATATCATAAACTTTTCATCATATCATAACCTATGGAAAATAGATAACTTTCATATTCATTTAATCGAACCATAACACCATAAAATAAGTGGGTTTCATAATTATTTATGCATGGAATAACCCATGGAAGAGAATTATATTTCATAAATAACTTGTCATCGTAAACATAATCAATTCAAAGAAAGAATAGGATTAGTGTCCTTGTGTCATATCCCTTGGGAAGAATTAAATATAGCAAAGTCTTTCATATTAGATATAGTGTATTTATAAAGATAACAAGGAACATTTAATCACAAAAATAGTCTTTAATTTAAAATCATATTCATTAAATAATTGTCGAAATACTTATGACATATTATAACATTGAAAACATATAAAAAAATATTTTATTATTCATTTATAGCATTTCTTGTGAAAATTATACTTTCCTCTTTGAAAATTTATTTTTAAAACCTAAATCCATTGAAAAAATATTATTTGAAAATAATAATGAAAATGTATAAATGAAACTTTGAAAGTAATTTAAAACACTTTTTGAACACAAAACATTTATGAAATCCTTATCTTTGAAAATATCCTTTTAAAGCATATAAATTAAAATTTGAAAATAATTTTAAACACTTTTCAGACATATAAAATTTACCAAATTCTTTTATTTTTAAATAACCCTTGAAATAATAAAAATGAAAATTTTTAAATCATTTTAAACACTTCTTAAACATTAAAATTTTAAAATCATTTTCATTTAAAAGAACCTTTAAAAATGATTAATGGAAGAGTTGAAATCATTTAATACATTGAATAATCATAAAAGAGTTTTGAAATACATTTCCTTCAATATTATCATAAAATATTAATCCATGAAATTAAAAACATTTTCAGAAAAAATGTTTTTTTGATTTAAACACATTTTTGGCCAAAGATAGAGACAAAGTAATATTTTATTTAAACAATTTCTTAGTTATATATAGTACCAAAATGTGTAAAAATGGTACCATTATATTATGATATCATTAATAAATATAATAGAGTAAAATTAATGAGAATTATTTTTAAATTTTTCATAGTATTTCATCAATGGAATCGTATTCATAAGTAATCTTGATAGATGATGATATTTTAGATATAAACTTTTACCACATTGGTAATATACTTTCATAATCCCCAAGAAATAATAACATTAAATTAATCTTAAATTATCATTAAAATAAGTATGTTAATGATATAATATTTAAAAGGGTATGTATATATACCTCATAATATAATACAGGTTTGTAACAAAACAAGTCTCTCAATGAATGAAAATTGAGACAAAATTCGTGTACCGCTTAAGTTACTTTGAAACCATAAACACATGAAAGACAAATAAAAAATGGATATTTAAATACCGATAAATTTTAGAATAATAATAATAAAATAAAACCATTTTCTATGAATAAACAACATTTAATAATGAGATGTTGAATATATAATGTGTTTCACCAAAGTAAATTGTGTGATAGAAATACCATACTACTTGAGTAAGTTTTTTATCCCGAGATCTGTCAAAATATAAAATCAATTGAAATTATTGACAACATGAAAAAATAAAATTCATGATATAAAATCTATTATTTCATTTTATAAACCAATAAAAATAAATTAGTGGTGAACATGGAATAAGTCTCACCGAAATAAAAGTGAGGCTATAAATACCCTTACCTTAAGTCATGAATTTATTCACACACATTCAAACCTAATGTAATGTAAATATATATTTATTATATATATATCAAATAAAAATATTATTATATATCATACCATATATTATTTTATTTTGACTTAATATTACCAAATTATGAAAAATTCCTTTATAAATTTACGTTTCAGGTAATATCTGCTTTGGTTTTCATATATGTTTTGACTTGTAAATTTTTTCATTTTTCTTTGATCATTATTTAATAATTTGAAGAATGTAAACCATGATATAAATATCATATATATTCAGATTAAATGTATTTATAAAAATCTATAAATTATATAAATAAGGAATTAAATACACAATTCAAAGAGAGGGTAGGTCGTACCTATGCATGAACGTTGTTTCCATTTCATGTAAAATTTTGAATGAAAGAAAATTGATTAAAATATATATATATATATATATATATTACCATTACATTATTATTATTTTGTTGTATATATAACATATTTTTATTAACCTAATCCTCAATACATTCAATTTGTTGTTTGAATAAATCACATTGCATTTAGGAGGTGGTAGTCCACACGTCCACAAACTCATTATTTTTTTCCTAAAAAATAAAATCCAAGAATTTATGTGTTATATAATAATTATATAAGAATAAAAATGTTATAAAAATAATATTTAACATATAAAAATATTAATTAAATCATTTTTAACAACATTGAGAGGTGTTAAAGGAAGAACAAACGACATCGGTTCATGAGGTGGTCGTCCTCTATACACACGAACGCTGAATGTGTATCCAATTTGATAGAAGTATGTGAAGTTGTATGTGATACCATTAATATAGAAAAAATCTCAAAATAGTGATGACCATTGGTTTATTATAAAATCTTGATATAGGAATTATTAAAATGGTTGGATACGGAATCAAAATAACAATTCATGTTGATGAATTTTACCTCTTCTTAGGGTAACTCTAATTAGTATGCACCAAATGGATTCCTTTGTTGGATTTTTTCCAAAAGTGGGGATTCAAGGTTTAGATGAGGAATGTATAGTGATTATTTGGGTAGGTTTCTAATGATCCACATGGATCTATAGGTGCAAATATGTTAGGGATTAGTGTCCCTTCATACTATAGGAGGAGTGACATTCTTGTAATTATCACATGGTAATCAATATTTGGATGTCACCCGGACATAATGTGCCATGAATAATGAAAAAAATACATCCACGATGGTATATGGTCGAGATATGGCCATATAATTGGGTTTTAAACTTGTTTCTTTGTCATTTGTCCACTTAAGATAAAATTTAGTCTCTGGGTAAACTAAATTTTCTCTTAATCAGAGTAATTATTTTTAACTGTATTCCCAATAAAAATTGGTAAAAAAATAATTTTAAATTATTAGATATTAGAAATTATTATTAATAAAAATATTGATTCCAATTTTTTAAATTATAATCAAGTAATTTTAATTTTGAAATTAGGATTTTGAAAATTAAGTTTATTATTTCCAATATAAATTAAAAAATGTTTTAAAAATATATTCTAAAATTGTTGCGTGGTTAAAAAATATTAATAATACTTTTAGAATAAATAAATTTTTTTATTAATTAATTTTGACTTATTCTTATCTTATAACTATAAAAGTAATTGTATGAGTGTAGAACAAAATTGATTAATTAAATAATATTTAAATTTTGTTATGAAAAATTATGAAATGTGGTTTGTTTAATTTATTGAGATTAAATGTGTATTTACAAAAAATAAAATTGTTTTCCTAGAAAGGGGATTTATTTATTTATAAATAGTTCTTATATTCATTTTTAAATAATTTATAACCAAATGATTCATTTTATATACATGTGTAAACCAAATTTCCAAATATAGTTTAACATATTTTTAACTTCCATTCCACTGGAAATTTTATAAAAATAATAATATTTAAAAAAGATAAATTTAAATTATACTTTATTTTAGTAAAACTGAGTCTGGCATATAAGGAAAGCAGTCGAAGGGACTCGATATTATGTGTAATGAAAAATAATATCAGTGTTGTGTGTAACGAAATCTTAACATGGTATATCATGCTACACAATACATTCTTTATGATTTTAGATAACAAAATATAGATTCGTTATTGTGTGAAATTAATAATATTGAAATATTTAAATTAATTTGAAAAAATTATTTCACAAAATCTCAGGGTGTTACACCTACCTTTCAGAATGTATATTTTTTCACTGGATAAATTCAGTATTTAATGGTTTTTTATTTGTGGTGAACAATTATTTCATCAAAAAAAATCATGATTGACTTATTTATGGAAAATGTGTTCATCGGTCAGAAATTAATATTATGGTGATAGACTTTTCTAATAGATAGGTATTCAGCTCAAAATTTTTTTTGCCACATGCACATGAGACAATGAGAAATGAATATTTTGGATGGAATGTAAATGAATTCTCAAATAGTACTTTTTATAAATATTATTTCTAAGGAAATGTAATGTCCATAAAAAAGGCCAATTTCCAGTAATGGCAATCTATGTCAGATATGTCACAAATACACCTCTGATTAGATATTTTCGTCAAGATCTGTCATGATTAATGTTTTCTTTGATAGTTCAATCTAAAATACTATTAAAAAAATATTTTTTTTGACAGACTAGTCTGTCATAAATTATATTCAAATGGGAAGGAAAAAATATTCTACGAAGATAATATTTTCAACTAATTTCCTATATGTCATAAATGCTCATCACAATTAATCAATGAGTCATAAATAGTCCAATTTAATGATGTTTTTTAAAATAAATTCAACCAAAAATCCTTGTTGTAGAAAAGATAACCATAAATACATGCATCCCCTCTCCCCTCTTCAACATAGTGGCATAATTTTAAGAGTGTTGGACTCCATTCGAACAACCCATAAATCCATACCTCATGCTTCTCATGCCTGTTATTTGGACCCTTTTCCTCTTTCATGTCTAAGAGAACCCCCCAAATAGTATGGATACTCGGCCTATGGATTGCCTTTTGTCCTGGGCTAATGCTCTGGAAGACTAATGGATGACATTTCGAGGCAGGCCCCATGTTTCGAACATGGTCAATGGTCAGCCCACATTTGTTGTTCCCATTCCTGGAAAATAGAATGTGGATACTATGATTCAAACACTGCCAAATGTTATCCTTCATTGTCACTCCATATCTACAAAGTTCTAAATATTGGGTTTTGTGATTCACATTTTTCACTCCCCTGTGTTCGGATCAATTCCAACACCCCTGGAATTACCCCGCTCGTGCTCTAGAGCACACATTGAAGGTGGTAATTTGACTGTTATGAGAGCTTCATTATCTAGTTACGCCTCCCTCATTCTCCCTAGAAATCCTGATCGGTTGTTCAGATATACCCATTCTCCAGCTTCAATCCCTCTTTCTGGATACTACCAATGGTGATCGATGTCCCATCTTGATCCCCTCACACGATATGTTGTTTAACAATCTTGTATAGGTGAATTACCTTCTATTATCTATTTCCCATACCAAATATGGATCATGCGATCTTATAGATTTATTCAGTTATTTCCTCAACACGATCAAGATACAATGTAACCCATGGCATGTGTTTTCCTCATATGGTTATTCAGAATGTTGACCACATCACACTCCTATTTCTCATGGGACCCCATTCATTGTGGTAATTTTTTGTAACCGAACAACTCATCAATTTAATTCACCAAATGTTGTGATACATGCACTAAGATCATTCTACAGTCATCGATCTGACAAGTCGCAGAGCCCAAATAGAGTTACGAATAAGAAGTTATGGTTGTTCGAAGTCGGGTTGCTAGAAATAGCCATCTAAGATGGTTTTGGGGAAAAGTATGGATATGAACCCAAAAAGGGGAATCTTTTTCATACAAAATGGATTTGCATATAGAAAGATAATCTTGTTCATAAAAATGGAATCTCGCACGTAAAATTGCTATATTATGCGTAAAAGGTAATCTTGCGCGTAATAAAGAAATTTTGCATGCAACCCCATGCGCAAACCTATTTTGCGCCAAGTACGACATCAAGTGCCCCTTTGTGTGGGTGCCCAATGAAGGTCGCACGAAAAACCAATTGCGCGCACAGATTTTTACACTCACCTCTTCATGCAAAAAATAAATTGCACACCTGGAATTTGATGTGCACTGCCCGGTTAGGTTTCACCTATAAATACATTTTCACAACCTTCTTCTCGAAGGCCCATTTAGGTCAGTCGCCTCTCAAATTCTCATAAGGCCGTATTTTCCGCGCTCACGCGCAAAACCCCCCATCTTACAAGAAAGATAACACTTTTGTGCCTAAAGGGGTCTACATGCCCAATTTTGGGCGCAAAGCAAAATTTTTGTGGGAAACAGTTCCTCTGTGCCCAATTTTTTGCGCACTCGTGTTGTACCTGTCCAATTGCACACAAACCTTCCCTATTGTGCGAAAACCCCTCATTTTGCACGCAATTCCTTCCATGTTGTGTGCGGAAATCCTCTATTTCGTGCACATTCCCTATTATGAGAAAGGATACCTTTTGAGCACCAACCTCTCGTATTGCATGCAATTCCTTCACTATTGTGTTCACTTCCCTGTTTTGCTTTTACATCTCCTATATTGTGCGAAATCCTACCTTATTGCACGTGGGAATTCCCTATTGAATGCAATCATTCCTTCTTGTGTGCAACCCATCCTATGTGTAGCCTATCATGCATGCAATAGGGCCCAATATTATGCCTATCCGTCCCTTCACTACAGTCACTGACCCCCAAGAAAATTGGAGAGTCGCACAATGAAGTTTTCGGGAAGGGACGTCGGGCTTTTCCATTACGCCCGTATGCGCACCCACCTTCCACCTATGGATTAAGATAATTTTAGATACTTCTATATTAACCATGAAACACCTTGAGTCATCATATTCCTCTTTGTTCATCTCTCATGTCGTGAGTTGAGATTCTACTCATCAATTCCCCGAGCACCTTGAGTCGAACCATTCCTCAAGAAACTCATCCAAACCCTATCACATGGATCCCTTTCTAGGTTGAACCACAAAAGGTCTCTCTTGCATAAGTCCCAACACCATCCATTGATAGGTTCCTTATGCCCAATAGTCTTATCTAAATGACTTTAAACAATTTTAAACACCTATATGACAATCATAGGATGCCTCTTATTCAATATAAGATATGCCCCATGTGCCAAGCATAAGATTTAGAGATTCCTCTCTACATTACTATAAACTTTAATATTTCATATGTGACAAATATAGGATGCCACTTTCTCCAAATAAGTTCTTCCTTTTTCTCAAAGCATTATATTCCAATAGTCCTCTCTACATGACATTAAATTTTAGCATTCTCTATCATTCAATAATAGGATTCCTCTTGTTCCAAATAATAGATGCCTTATTTTCTAAGCATAAGATGCCTCGGGCCATGATTACAAGGGAACAATTTCATGTGCGTTGGAATCCGTTCAAACATTCCATCACTCCACATCATGCATTGTGTTTCCATCATTTGGATCTTTGTCCTCTTTCATGTCTAATGGGACCACATAACGGTCTGGTCCCATGTTTTTTTTCCACACCTATTGTCCTGGGTCAATGCCCGGTAATACATTGGACAACACTTCGAGTTAGGTCCTTTGTTTCAAACACGGTCAGCAGTCGACCCTCATTTGTCTGTCCCCATTTTAGACTAACGGGATATGGATGCATTGTTTCAAACATGATCAATAGTTATCCTCTATAGTCATTCCACCCTCTCCACATTCCGAATGTCAGGCATGTGATTCACAATTTTCATCTCCCTTTGTTCAAACCGATTCCAATTCCCATGGAATTATCAATCTTTTGTACTAGTGCATAGGTGCATGCCTAAACTATATGCATCCCCCCTCCCCCCACCCCCCAGAGTTTTGATGCCCTTATTAACAGACAAGTGTATGTCATTATGAGTTGCTCCCATGCATAATCCCCATTCATCTTTTCCACTCTTTAGTGGCACCGAGGCATGCTAATAGCCATTTCTTAATAACAAAGCCATGCTAATGTAGACCCCACAATGGACCTCTCTGTAACACCCCATCACCATGGCACTACTAATGTATTCCCTTCCCTAAGAGGTGGGATGTATCGTTAATGTGAGTCCTAGGGGTGCAGAGTTCATCCCTCTCATCCGAGATGTAGGACATTAAACTACCAAGCGCCATCGTCCTCAGTACATGACGTTAACCTGTGACCTCGCCCTGTGCTCCGTAGGTGGGGTTCCCCCACCTTGGGCACTCTCTACAAACACTAGTCATTAAGTGTGTGAGATCATTCCTCACATAGAATGATACCCTCTTTATTAGAGCAGTGTTCTTCCATGGGTAAAGGGAAACCACCATGGTGTGAGCCCCTAGCTCTTCTTGTTGGAGGTAGCACCCCTTCTCCTCCTCTCTTCCTTGATGCCAAATCTCTCTCCCAATGGGCTTCGTCGCCATCCGGGGATCCATCCTAATGTTATCTGCATTCTCTAACATCATGTGATACTAAACAAGTGTATGACCCTGTTTTCTATTTGTTTTTCTAACCACGTGTAAGACCCACTCCACCTCCCATAGAAGCACCTTCCATGATGTGATCGCCAGGCATTTTTTTCCTCTTGTTTCTCACACCGAGCATGACTCACATGATCTTTGAGTAAGCATTGACCATGAAATCATCTCCGGGAATCCTAGAGTGTAAGCCCCATGATCTCCTCTTGAACTATGTGTACATTAATCGTTTCCAAGGGAAGGTAAGATGGAAGCCTCCCTGAGGTTCAAGCCCAACACCCAATGGTTCAGACCTCCTTCTTGTCATTTCTCGTCCACCTGAACTATGTGGACATTGATCCTTGACAAGGATAGTTACGTAAGAAGCCTCCCTGAGGTTCATGACCAACACCCAAGGGTTCTGACCCCCTTCATGTCAGTTTTCTCCCTTCTAAAATATGTGGTCTTAGATCCTGGACAAGGCAAGGTACATAGGAATCCTCCCTGAGGTTCAAGCCCAACACCCATTAGTCCCAACCATCTTCATGTTGGTTCCCACTCCCCATGAACTACATGGACTTTGATCCCTGCCTAGGAAAGGTAAGTAGGAATACTCCCTGAGGTTGATTCCCAACAACCACTGGTTCCACCCTCCCATTCACGTTGGACTACATTCTTCAAGTAAGATAATAAACCACATGCACCCTTTTCGTCCTACATGACATTAAACTACATCCACAATCCTAAACTACATGGTATTTGATCATTGTATCCTAGATAGGGTGTGTAGGAATCTTCCATTAGGTTCAAATCCCTCCAGTGGTAAGCCATTGTGACCCCGTCCAGTGGTAAGCCATCGTGACCCCATCCAGCTGTAAGCCGTTGTGCCCCCTTCCAGCGGTAAGCCGTTGTGAATCTACCCATCAGTAAGATGTTGTGACCCCATTTAGTGGTTATCCATTGTGATCCCCATCTAGTTGTTATTCATTGTGATCTCATCCTGTGGTAAGCCGTTGTGACCCCATCCAACGGTAACCCATTGTGACCCCATCCCGTGGTAAGCTGTTGTGACACCATCCAGTGGTAAGCCTTTGTGACCCCATCCATTGGTAAGCTGTTGTAGTCTCCAAAATTGGGACCCACATTTTAGGTCTGCCCCTCAGGTGACAGAATGACTCTCGGACTGCTAATCATGGGTAGCCCCCAACATGTCATAGGGTCATTGTCCTTCGCACACACCCCAATTTCATTCCCCAACCTGGAGGTTCTACTTCCTTCTAGTCCCATCCATATGGGTCACCTACATAATGTGTCATCACTTCACGAACTACACAGACTTGGATTTCCTGCCATAGAGATACATAAGAGGCATCTTCGAGGCTCATTCCCAACATCACTGTCTTCCTCAAGTCGACTCCACCTCATTCTTTTTCCACATCATTTAACCATCCATCCTCTATCTTGATTTTTATCTGGGCTGCCACATCCCGGTGAGATCATGCTAATTCACCGCCTAACATCAGTGTTTTCCCCAAGGGTCACACCTATCTGATCCACTCTATTCAGTGTTCCGATCAGTCCGATCTATCTACGCTAGACTTTAAACCTGATGCATACCCTATGTTAAACCTAGGAAGCTTATGAAAAACTCATATACATGCCTATGGCATATAGTTCTACACATTGGACGAGGGATTCCTCCTACATCCACACCCTTGAGAAGCCCTATAATAAGGGGAACAAACCCAAACACGCTAGTGTTCTAGCATCCAGACACGCTAGTGATCTCCAACGTGACTACTCCCCCGACAGAAGGTTTCTTCCATGATCGGAACCCTTGGAAGGTACTGACAGAAGAAGTGTAATTAACTAGTTTCCATGAGGATATGGCTCTGGTAAGAGTTTCACGAACAATGTCTTAAATCTATAAAGGGGACCGAACTATGAAACAATCTCTGAGGAGGAATCCACAGAATGAGGAACTGAAATCCCATCATCTCATTTAGATCAAGGGGAAAACGACCTTGAACGATGAATATATTCCACCTGCCTCTCGAATGTGGCAATGAGGGGAAACAAATAGCATCATCATCCTCGAACAGATGAATGCGTGTTCCCTATTGAAAGCATTCAAAATAGTGTATCATCTGATGATTGTTTTGAATCCTAATAATATATTATTGGGGGTCTAATATCTCTCTAGTGGTGTTGGTAAAACCAAATCAAGGTCCTCCAGAATTCATGAGTTTGGCCACATGATCGTCATTTCGGACTGTATTGATGGTGATCCAAAAAAATCATATATTGATCATTTCAAAATAAAATTAAAATGGATCTTGTTAATTCCTCTTATCAACATATCTCCCACTACCAGAAAAACATTTATACAACCCCGCCATTTAAAATTACTAAAAAGCTATGTTAAAAATACCCACTTTATCATCACTTTTTTTAAAGCATTGATAAAGCCCCCCGTAAGAGCACTTTTTTATTAGCAATGATAAATGGAATATTTCAAAATAAATACCTTTTAATACTATTATTAATATACATATATTATATATTTTTAAAATTTGTTTTAGATAATGTAAAAAAGGAATTTTCGCATGATATCAATGATATTTAATGAATATGGATTATAAAATAATATAAAAATATTTTCAATTTATAATTAAATAATAATTATTGAATAATTATCATTTAATACAATTTTTAGGATTAAAAAATCAAATAATTAATAATAGATCAAAAAATGAGATGAAAATGTAACTGAAACATCAAACAACAATAACTTTAGATCTGTGTGTTTTTTGTGCTCTACCTCATATAAAATTGAATCCTACAATGATCTCTACACAATAGAGGTTTCAAATAAGGTCTATATCCTTTTTTCCTCTTTTTTGACCCCCAAAGAGGCCCAAAACGCCTCCAATACTATGGTTTTTGTCAGCGTACCCAAATTTTTTACAATCAATTGATTTTCAGCCTCGTTTAAGGTGGATTTTTTTCCCTTTTTTAGTGGATATTTAATTTATATCTTGGGATTGAAAGTATATTGATATTATGTATTTTATATTTTATATTTTTTCACAATGTAATGTTATTTATATTGTAATATATAAAAGTATATATGTATGTTTTATATATTCACACATAAAATTTTAATTTTATAATTAAATAATTAAAAATATTTAAATAAAAAATATCAACATTAATATATATACCATATCTAAATAAAAAATATCCATTATATTAAAAATAAAAATATGTATATATTTATATACCTATATAATGTGTGGGTGTGTGTGTTTCTGTTTTAACAAACTAATAAATATTATCTATATATTATAAAATATGTATACAAATATTATTATATAATATATGTAAATGATTAAAAATATATATAATTATATTTATAGACACACAGATAATATATATATATATAAACACACAAAAACAGAAAACACATATTATAAATATATTTAATTTTTTTTATAAAAATATACATTAATATACAAATAAATATAAGGATTTATATATAAACACACAAAAAAACACATATTATAAATTTATTTAAAAAATTCATTTAAAAATTAATTAATATACAAATAAATATAAGGATAAAAAAATATTACTTGATAAATATATAAATAAATTGATATAAATATATATTAATATAAGAATAAATATATAAATATATAAATATTACTATATATATATATATTAATAATCATATATATATTAGAAATATATATATATATATTAATATATGTAAAATTATGAATAAACATACATATGTAAATAAACAAATATATCATAAAATAGAAAAAACATAAGATGGATTAGAGGAAAAAGATCAAGTTAGAAAATGAGATGTCTTGAGTTTGAATCCTAGAAGAGACAGGGGTTCATTGGTGGGTGAAGTGGGATACTGGTTCTACTAATGTGGTGAAGCCTAGCTTTTTTATTAGTGGGGGTGCGCCAAGCACTAGTAAATAGGACATGAAGGGATGATAAAAGGGGTCCAAATATTATTTTTAATTTTATGATTTTTTTTTCTTTTTTTTACTCTTATTAGCAATGATAAAAATCCATTTTATCAGTTCTCAAAAAATAATTGATAAAATACCACTTTTATAAAAAATATTAAAAGATGTCTTTTATCAGTGATTTTGTGTGTGCTGATATTGGGTACTCTTTCAACACGTTATTAGCACTGATAAAGGGGTCCCCCATTAAACCGTGCTTCGATTATCAGCACTTTTTAGAGATGTTAATAACATTTTTATTGATGTTAAAATAATTTTATATAATAGTGACTACAAAGGTAAGTAATGAAACACTTTCTTTCCTCCTCTCCTTTGTTTATAAAATTTGTGATGCACTGGCTAGGTTAATGTTTTAGAATAATATTGTATAATTCTTCCATGGGTCTATAGATAGGTTTATAAACTATGAATTCATCCATTATAGGATCTCTATAATAACACCAATCATATCAATATATCATTGAGTAGTGGTGGTAGTGGTAATTTATTATTCTCTATCTAAAGCCCTCAGATCATAGAAATCATCACATAGTGTCCTTGTCCTCTAATAAACCCATGTAGGGAAGATTGTGGGTTAACTCCCACAAAAAAATCAGGCTTTTTAAATGGGATCTACATACATGGGATAATAATAAGGTATTCCTCTTCCCAAAGACAGACACTCTTAAATTCGACATAAAAATTTGAGACTATAATTGAGGAAAACTGAGAGAATGAAACTTTTGAAGCCCTCACCTAGAAGAAAATCTAGTTTTCTGAGATTATCCAAGAGAAGGATAGTGAGATACATGTTTACTACATCGATACATGGATTGATTAATGTGATAAGAATACATCCATTTTCTAAGAATTATTCAAGGAAAGGAGTCATGTCACATTTATGAACATTCACATGGAAGAAAGCTCCTTCATAAACGATTTTGAGGTGGTGGGAGGTATGGAGGAGGCCCATTTCATGTAATTTCTTTTATAAGTTAACAAGTTCATACATGATGGGTTCCTAAGGGTCTACATAGAATTATCCAATAATATCATTTTTTTCATTGCCTCTGAATAAAAACTTCTTTATAGAAGGAATCCCTAAAGATAGCGAAATCAGGGAGGCTATCAACTCCCTCAACCAAGAATGATCTCCAAACACATATGACATCCCTGGTAACTTTTATATAGATTCCAGGGATCATGTTAGGATGGATTGAGTGGAGGATATTGAGTTTTCATTATTTGGTAGAAGCATCCCTTCACTTGCTAGCATAATTACCCAGGTTCTAAAATATAATGTTAAAGACCCTTCTTCTCATAGACATTTTATACCTATTATTTAGTGAAATTTCACCTATATGTTCATTGATATTGTTACCAATATGATACTATTTGTAAATCTCTAGAAATGGGTATAATGGGATCATAATGGTTTCATCAATGGATAGTACATTTAGTGTTTCATAGGAAAATCATATGTAATCATAGGCGATAACAACACGAAGACTTTAGTTTCCAATATTTCCATAAAAATCAATATGGAAAAAGCATCTGACAGGTGGAGCATCATTCACAAGGTAGTGAACTACATAGGATTTATTGATTGGTTGTTTAGTTATTATTAAAATGTTATAGTTTTATCTATATCTCTAATTCACATACTGGAATGAAATACGGATTCATGAAATCATTCAAGGGTCTGAGGCAGGGGGTCTGCTATCATATAGTTTGATCCTCCGGGTTCCAGTATACCATCAGATGAAACCGTGATCAAGTTTTTCATAATTGAAACATTCTTCCATTTTGATGTAGGGATCATATCATGGGAGTTTCCCATCATTTTCTTTCTAATGATATATTGTTTTTTTGTTAATGGAAGTAAGAAATATCTCTGAGCATTCAACATGTTCATGGATGAGTATAGTAAATAGAGTGTCTAAATAAGAAATTGTGGAATGAAATGAATTTCCACATCGAGTTATTATTTGAAGAGTTGCATAAATTTTATTTAAAGTTTCATTGGAATTCATAGGAGGTGCTTCCCTGTGGACTATTTGGGAGCCAAAATCTATAATGACCCCTCCTTAAAAAGTTACTCTCATGGGATAGAAATAAAGATAGGGATATAATAACCCATATGTCCCACATCCTAGAGGCCCTGAGGTGTATACGAGTTCCAAGGCTATACAATATCCAAAAAATTGGGATTAATTTCACGTTTTATGAAAATAATATTAGGATATATTATGGTTTATCATAAAATAACTCCAAGTCATATATATAAAAGAAAACCAAAATCCATCCCACATGAATGTTTAAAATAATACCATTACATGATCAATTAAACTCCATTTATTGTACCATGATCAATATAAATAAGTGAGTCAACAATTATCAATAACTGAGATAGTAAGGTCCAGTACAGTCCACATAGTATTTTGGAAACCAAAAATAATTTTTATATACGTAGGGTGAGAATATAAGTTTACTCAATAGAAAAAACTTAATCCTCTCATAAAAATGGAAAAAGAACCATATTAATGCCCCTATGGGAAACAAATAGAACCAAACTAAACCTAACAAGGTATACTATCCCTCCCATCCTAACCAAGGAATGATCACCAAGTAACGTAAGTAAATTAATGTAATATAGTAATCACATAGACAATTTGGTTACCCCGCACCACTTCTCAGTGGTTTAGATTGTCTTTCCGGATGGAAAACGTCCTTTCACTCCAACAGCATAAAAAAAAAACCATGTAACAACCTACCTGCACACACATTGGCCCCACAAACCACACCTTATCCTATCACATGGGCCATGAGCCACATTACATTCCACTAGTAGACACTTGGTCCTCTAAACACATCACATCCCCCCCGCAGAGACCTGGTCCAAAAAACCACATCACGTCCACCTGTAGACTCTTATGATATAAAACATATCACACCCTGAAGACACTTCGAAATCACAAAACAAATCATTTTGAAGACACCTAGTAACGAAAAACACATGTAATCCCAACAACAGATAGGATAACATAACTCAACAGCAAATACCTGGGCCTCACAAACCTCAACCTACCTAAAGATTCATTGGATATAACCACTTGGAAGAGAGAGAAATGAATAGTAAGTAGCCATCCATGAATCCTCCCACCAGGATGTATGGGAAATACACCCTTCCCCGTGATGATAGGTGTTTATGGAATATAGTACTCAATTAGTGTGGTTGTGTATACAAATCACAAAGGGAAATAAAAGTATACACATATAACATACAAAACACTAAGTCCCAACCTATTAGATCTCAAATAACAACTATCTCCCTACACATCCATCATGGATACTATGAAATGACTCTCATTTTGTCATGTAAGGATTTGGAATATTTCAAAAAATATTCATGAATTCAAGAACTGAGCCAGTGCAAGAATCTGGAGCCCAGGGTTCCATGATTTTGTGATATTAAATATATTAAATATATTTATTCTCACATACTCAATTTCACATGAAACATAAATAACCCACATTTGGTGTCTTGGATTGGATTTTGAATACTACGGTTGAATCGAGAACATCTCTTTTAGCCTAGGCACAACAAAAAAATGTCTGCTCAAATATTTTCACAAAAAGGTGATTTATGGTCGGTTTTTGGTGGTTTAATTAATTTATATAATTAATTACCTTAAACCTAACCAAAATCACAACCTACCCCAATTAATGGGCTCACTTGAAATGACATATGTAGCTCCAATATCTCTCTTTCATTCTTCCTTCTTCCACATGGTGATGAATAAAATCACCATCGAATCATTGAAGAAAGATGTCATTGATCACCATTTTTTATGCTGATCATTGTCAGATCTATATCTAGGATGATTTTGGCACCGTTCTTCCGCCGAAGCATCATCTTTTCACCATCAAGGTAGGAGGATTTTCGTTTTTATCCTAATATCTTATAATTTTTTGTTGTTCCAATGTTCAAGAGAACTATTTCAATTATTGTTGAACCCTACTAGGTAGATCTATGGGGTTTGGGGTGAATTAGGGTGAATCGGGTAATTTTTCATGTGATTCCAGATTGAAATCACCATCTACAGGTCCTACAGTTCAGTGAAACATGTCCTGTAGATCATTTTATTTAATAAATATGATATTTTGGGGAAACACATCATGTATTGATGTCACATGCCATGTAGTCCTCTAAACCATGTGACCATTTAACATGTCGTGGGTTAGATATGTGATAATTCAAGGTCATTTACTAACACACAACCGAGGTTCACAGACATGGTGTCTGGTACACAGACATGGGAAACCTACATAGTCATGTGGTTGTTTATCCAAGCATGCCATGTAGTATGTGATACATGACGTGTGAGGGACATGGTTGACCAGAGTGTATAGAAGGGGAACACAATCGGGGACCAGGTGATGAGGGATACAATGGGTAGCTATCATACACATCATGTACCCCAACATGGGTTGGAACCCAGGAGAACCAGATACATGGGAAAGAGCTCAGGTGGGCTCACATGTCGTGTGTTCCCCATTGCACGTTATGTACAACTAGGAGATCCTCCATGGATCTTATACCATTCATATCTTATTTTCTGGGACATTGATTCAAGATTGTGAGTAGTCTATCGTGGGAATTTTTTGACATAGAATGTGATGGTGGCCTTTATTATTCTTTATGAGATACGAGGTGGAGTGAATTTTGAAATATGTTTACGGATCAGTACTGAATAGAGTTTGGAGATCAGTGTGGTTCATTTGGAGATATGATATGACTATTTATCCTCTATTGGTTGTAGGGAATGAGTTTTCCTCACCTCTTTTCATAAGTAGAGGATGGACTCCAAATTTCAAGGGGGCATGTTTGTTACCTTGGGTAGTTTCTTATGGGGTATTCCTCAGCTGATGGATTAGGGTGAGGGTTTCCTTATGACATTCCTAAAGCTAGAGTAGGTAGTCTCCTATTGGATTAGTGAGGGGGTCCTCTATCTATGGATTATGTAATCCCTTGTTGGACCAGAGCAAGGGTCCTCCATCTATGAAGTATAAATAGAGTCAGTTCTCCCATACTGTGTTATGGTATGGGTCCACTATTCTAGGATTCATTACTGCCCTATCCTTCTTAGGAGTGTGCCATCCACAAGAGTTGTTCTAGAAGAGTCGGTACACCCCTGCTGTGTAAGGGAGAGAGTCCTAAGGCATGGGTTTGGTACTTCCCTTCTGTGTTAGGGTGAGGTTCTATCATAGTGAATGAGTTGGTAGAGATGGTACTCTGATGTCATCCCAATGGGAGGTTCCTCAATCCATTGAGTAGTATTCCTTTATCACGTTGTGGTTCCTTGATCTATAATGTGTTACTCCACTATCATATCATGGTGTGGGTCCTTCAAGATTAGTACTCCCCTATTGGATCATGGTTCGGGTGCACACATATGGAGTATTACTCCACCATCTCCATGTAACAGCGGGGAGCGGGTCATCCATTGATGTTGGAGCTCCCTCAGCTATCAGATATAGTTACAAGGGGCAGTGCCATCCACTTGATGTGAAACATATATAGATAGGTTTTTGTGCTCCATCAACAGACTGTGTTGTGTGCCATTTCTTTTAGAAGCGACATATATTTTGGGGTTACATAGGATTAGTACTCCCTTGACTATTGGGAAATGGCGAGGCACGATCCCCTACGTTTCCTCTTGTCTGATAGTATTCATGAGGTTCATTATCCCGATCAGTGCTCCCTCTATTGTGTGTAGTTGTGTGGGGTGGGCCTCTTCACTTGGGTTTCTTGATCTAGTACTAGGTGCAAGGTAACGATGACCTAACCTATGGTATTGGGCACTAGAGTTGGACCTATTAGGATGTTCCTGATGTATAATGTTCTCTCAGATGTACCATTTGGAATGGTAGAGTTGACCTTGATGGTTTTCATCACTCAGAGAGGTTCAATATGGAGTGGTTCTGATGATGGAGTTTGTTCTCTTGGTTTTATGTCATGGTTAGAACCTAAAAAATAATCATGATACTAGGCATGAGGTTATAACCTAATGAGACTTGGTGTCTGAGATAACTATATCTACGTGATTTTGGAGAGTCCTTGTGGTGTTGTCACATGTTGGGGTTGATACCCCTTGTATACTAACTAGAAATTTCATGTACAACTTAGGATGGACTGAGATGGAGTTCATCTCCCAATGGGATTTCCCTCTCCCTAGGTTGAGCGAATTGTTGCCTTTGAATTGATCTATTTTTTTTTGTATTTTTAGTGCACCTATGGAGTATTTTTTATACTCTCCCCTACATGGGATTTTATTGCACATTTTTTTTGTCTTGTGCATACCATTTTCTTTTTCATAGAGTCAAGGGAGGACCTGAACAAGACGTATCTATGTGAGCTATAAATACTGAGATGTTTACCAGAGCTTGTCTAAGGAACTTTCTGGATATTAAAGTTGATAGTGTTTCCCACCTTCTGAGTAGGCCAGATGCTTTTCCATTTTTCTTTTGTGGGTGTTATTTTTTTTCATATTTCACTTTTAGTACGTCTGTTTTACTCTGGTTTTTGGGATATATATGTATGCATGCATTGGTTGCCTTTGGTTTTTACATTTTAGTATTTTGTAAGATTTGAGATATCTGTGTGCGTACATGTACCTAGGAAATTACTCTGATATTGTTAATATTTTCATGACTTTTTATATACTCACATTACAGATTTTATATGAAATGTTTATAATATTAGTTAAATATTAATCTGTTAATACAATGTATAATTTTTGAGCATTTTTAGAAGTAGTCATATTGAGTCAGTTTACTTTTTTATTTATAAATCCCACCATAAAGATCCAAATTTTTTGTTCATGTTTTGTAGGATTGCTCACTAAATATAAAATATTTCATTAGAAGGGATCAGGGGCCAATTCTTCAATTTTAGAGCCCAAATGGACCACACAAGAAGGCCAACAGAAACTATGAAGAAACTAGACAAGCCATGAAGATTTAATTTCTGGGATTAATCAGGATTTCCAAATTCTTTTATTCTCCTCCAATGTTCTTGGGACAGTGTAAGGAGTCTGGGATAAACATTTAAAGGCCCAAATCCAACAACAAGGGGACCAAATGATTCATTTAAACTCATCCAATCATTCTGGTTGGGAATTAGTAACAGTACAGTATTCATGATAAGTCTCTTAATATTTTAATCAAATAATGCTGAAATTTTTCATTATAAATCATGAGATATAGGTGGCCGACTTTGTTGAAGAAAGAATTCATATTTGAAGGCATGTTACTATTCCAAAATCAATACACATTTTGTCCATCAAAAAATCATGGATTGAAATAGAAATTTTAGATTTGTTTAATCAAACCTCCATAACATTGGCTCCATTGGTCCAAATGACACCAAATTATGGAGAGGTCTCCCAAAATTATTATATATAACATTAAAGAAGTATATATCTTGAGAATCAGCTATCTGGATGTCCAATGCATCAATGAAAGTGGAGAGACAGATTGGGAATGCCAACAGTCCACTTCCTTAGGAAATTAATTCATCCCCCTCCTCTCCTTCAAAGGAGAAGGCATTTCAAAAGAGATGTCACATACTGGTACGATGAAAGTCTTTACAAAGGCTTTGGAGGACCTTCTGTACTCATGTTTTCACTTGAGAGACCTTTTATCCTCTCTTTTTTTCCTTTTACTTTTGTGTTCTTATTCATTTGTTATCTTTTAAGTCTTGGTTTTTGTAATTCTACTTTAACACATGTTTCTTCCTCTTAATATATTTTTCTCATACACCTTTTGTTATATAATATTTGTGGTATTAAAATAGTTTAAATACCGTTTAATCCCATTCACTTCTTTTTCATTCTCATTCTGTCTAAAATCAGTAATTATTTCCCATCATCCTTTGTGTGTGTGTTCGACGCACCAATCTTTTATTATCCCTTTCTTTTTATTATCTTCTTAATTTATCATCATAATAATTATAACAATATTAATAATCATTAAATTTATGATTAAATCTACCATTGGGGTGTGTTATAATTTAGGGATATTAAGTGATTGAGAGCCTTTTCTCGATCATTATCCTTTGAGTTAATATTTTGTACGTTGAACATTATATGTCATGGATTAATGCCATGTTTTGTTTAATATGTGTATTCATGGATTATTGGAACCAAAAATACACTACCATAAACAACTAATGGTAATGAATAGAACCCTATGTTAATATACGGCTTTGATTAATGATTTAACACTTGGGAATTCCGATCAAAATCATCTCGTTAAGTGGGTATTAATTTAATGTAATATAACGAAAATCTCAAGGATATCATAAGCTTAAATCCACAATAATGAACTCACCCCAATTATTATAAATTGTTAAATTAACACCAATCATTAATCACTTCATTTAAGATCTACAAACATACCCCAAATCCAAATACAATCAACTAAAAAAATTCAACTATTAATAATGTATCATGGCCACAGATTCGACCTCACCGCTTCTATACACATTAGTAGGGAATTAGAACATTGAACTATTGATAGGTGAAATTAGCCCCATGTTTTAAAATGGAGATATTTCCGGTGGTGGTGCTTTATGTAGTAATTGGTTTCTAGTTAAAGTAAAAAGCACAAAAATGAAATGAAATTTAAAAAAAAGAAAAGAAAACCCGCCTTCTTCATAAAAATCATAAACGTAAAAAACAAATAAAAAAATAATCTTTATCTTTATTACAAATAATTATGAATTCCCAATAGACTCCCATACAGTCTCTCAGATTTGTTTGACCCTAAAATTGAGCGAACACTTTGTAAAAGTAGGAGGAACATAAGAGATATTCAACTCATTCAAGAACTAGTCCTTGTCCAACCAATTGAATTAGATATGGCCAATACTAGAGAACAAACACGCAAAGAACTCACTGCCCCTGATATGCATTCCCAACCGATTGGTATTCAATATCCAAACATATAGGCAGACTTCGAACAAAAATTGGGTGTGATTCATCTTTTTTCCACATTTCCACAAGTTAGCTGGTGGGGATCCACATCTCCACCTTAACGAGTTACAAGTGGTGTGCTCTACCATGATTCCTCAATGGGGTTTCTGAGGAACAAATCAAACTCCTAGCATTCCCTTTCACCCTAGCTGACTCCATCAAGTAAAGGATCTACTACCTCCTTCTAGGTTCCATAACCACATGGAATGACATGAAGTGACTCTTCTTAGAGAAATCCATTCCTACTTCACATACTGCTCCTATCCAAAAGGAAAAAATTTGTATTTTTCAATTTTCAAATTGAATCACTCCTTGAGTACTAGGAGTGGGTTCCAAAACATGTTGCCACATGTCCACACCACCAATACTTGACCAAATCTTGATCCAATACTTCTATGAGGTGTTATTGGGCTATGCGGAGAACTCTCATTGATGCCACAAGTGGTGGTGCTCTTTGTGATAAAACTCCTACAGCTACAAGAGATCCCATAAGTAACATGGATGTAAATACAAAACAATTCAATACTCGAGCAGATGATCAATTCAAACAATCCCAAGATAATAAATCAATAGAGAAGAACAAGATGACTGAGTGGATGAATGAACTTACGGGTCTTGTGTGACTACTAGTTGTGGCATCCAAAGCCCCAACCTCATCATCTACATAATCAATGTTTCCTAGACCTATAAAAAACTATGGAATCTGCAATTACCCAGCTGATCCAATAGAAAACTATCCACAACTTCAAGAAGATCAATCTGATTCTTCTGGACCAATGGAGCTCAATGTAGCACATGCTCAGCAGAACCCCAACACTCAATAATCAGTTCTGATCATTACAAACTTCAAACAACCCCATTATGAGCATTTCCCTTCTACATATATCATAACTTGAGATATAGGAATCCCATTTCTCATCCCCCTCAATACCCCTAATCAAAACCCAAATCAATTCCATATGTCCAAGGTGCTGGTAACTTCCAACAACCTTACCCTTTTGTTCATCAACCTCAAAGGATCAATCCTCCTCCGGGATTCCACTATCTTAGTGAGCCTTCCAATTCCCAAACCCAATAAAATCACTGTCCCAAGAACCAAAATCAAGTTAATCGCAATTCGGGACGAGCCTCTTCTTCCATGAAACCATGGGAATGTATGGTGGAAGATCTTTCCTCCTTCACCTGTTCCAGCCTCAAAAACCTTGAAACCCAATTGGTTAACTAGAATCCCTCATATGCTAGAAAAAACAATCAAATTCTTCCCAACATCCAGCTCAACCATTACCCAACCGTAAGATTAATGTATGTGCTATTACAAATAGATGGGGAATGAAAATTGATATTATTCAAGATAATTCTTCCAACCCCCTATACATGTTGACCTAGAAAATTAAAAGAAAACGAAACATGAAAAGTAATCTGAAACCATTCACTCAACTCCTTCTATTCAACTTAGTAACCTAATTCATTTTCCTCGACAAGTTCTTAAGCTGAAGAAGTACTTTGAACCAGATCCTAAAATGCTTGACATGTTTAGATGTGTTGAAGTCATCATTCTCTTTTTATATGCCATTAAACAAATTCCTATGTATTCCAAGTTTCTTAAGTAATTTTGATCACACAAGAGGAAAATTAGGACCTTTGAAAATGTTTCTACCCAGCAGTGTATTCTCATAAAGTTCAACGATCAGGGGACCTTTACGGTTTCATGCCAAATTGGATGTTCCAAATTCGATGTGAACTCATAGACCATGGAGCCTCAATTAATGTCATTCCCAAATCCATCTTCTCTAACCTTAGTATAGGTCCATTACATCCAATTGGTTTCTTCATTCAATTTTCCAATCAATGCACTACTAGTCCCGAGGGTATAATCGAGGATGTCCATGTTCGAGTCAATGATCATTTCTTCCCAGCTGACTTCTATGTCTTTGACATGGAAGGTGAGAAAACTTCTTTCCAATATCCTATGATTTTAAGAAAATCATTCCTTATGACATCTAAAACCAAAATTGATGTCCATGCAGGCATCTTATCCATTGAACATGGTGACCAACTCGTCAAGTTCAATAATTTTCAATCCATGCTATACCCATCAGAGAATGAATCTTCATTCTCTATCTATTATTCTGAAACTCTCTCTAAGAGTGTGTTTAATCCCAATCCATCATGTCCTTCTGGTTCTTCTGATAAAGGGGTTTTTGAATTTCTCATCATCGTTAACCAATTCATAAATGGAGAAGTTGAGGTTGACATTACAAATGAAAATTCCATTGATCTAAATGACCTTGAAAAATCATTATAATCTCATCATCCCTCTGTCCTACACTTCTCCATCTTGAATGATAGTGAGGAAAATAAACTAGTATTCTCATTTGTTCATTAAGATCAGTTTATAAAACTGTCATCATTTCATATTCGTGATTCTGAAAATTCAGTTATATCTTAGGTTAAACCTATGAAAATGTTTTTATATTGTCCCAATGACAGTCAAGGATGTGCGATTTTTTCCCTAATAAATAAATTGATCGCTGGTGATATTGAAATTGACCATTCATTGGTGAAAAAAATTGAAATAAATGATATATAAAATTTTATTCAGTCTTATGACTCCACTGATCCTCATTAATCTGCATCAGTATGTGATGAAAAAAATGAGTCAAAAAAATTGGGATCTCATACTGTGGTTTTGTGTAATCTAATCTCAATATAAATGAAAATTTAGAATTGCGAAATATTCATGAATTTCCAAGCATAGAAGAGCATCACTTTTGGGATAAAATCATTCCTCGCATTAGAGATCAAAGGAAGGATAGTCATATTATCTTTCCATCTCCATTTAATTACAGGAACACAATCATGGAAGGGGATAAATTATTCAATGAACAATCTTTCATCACAAAGGATAGGTTTTTTTAGAAGAACTCTGGAGTTTAGAAAACTACAGTGGCCACCACCGGACTATGGGTAGTCCACTGCAACTCTCCAGCTACAGACAAGTAAATGTAGCGCTTCTTGGGAGGTAACCCATGTTTTCTTTTACTTTTATGAAATTTTTAATTTTTTGTAGTAGATGAATAATGATTTTTATTTTTCAGGTAACATCCCACAATCATAGGACCACATCTACCTCCATTGGATCCACATTAGACCCACCACCAGATGGAGACAGCGACCAGCCAAATCCAAACTTGGGGCACCTCATTCCCTTTATCTCTCTCTCTCTCTATATTATTATTCTTCTTCTACCTCCATCATTCTCATTTTGTTTTTTTACCACTTTCCTCATTACATTTTTATTTACTCTTTCTCTTTTGGGTGGGTGGGTATTTTAAAGAACACTAAAAAAACAAAAAATAAATGCAAAACAATCAAGAGACTTGAATACTCGCTATCATGTTTTGAAACACTTTCCAACCTTTTTTGGGAGTCAATAGACATGTTTTCATATCCATAATTTTTTATTTTAATTAGGACATTGGATAAAGAATATTGTGTCAAACCAAACAAATTTTGATTGCTCAATTTTTTATTTAGAAACATATTTTCCCCACCCATGAGGAAGTCTATTTTTTTCATGGCAAGGCCACCTATGTCCATATTTTAAAATTGTGTGTTTTCACCCCCATTTGTGAGTCTTGAGTTTGGGGACCTTCAATATGAATTTTCTAATTTTTTGTGCATTAATATGATAGAGGCATCTTCTGAACCACATGAGATTCACAATGTCCAAATAGCCTATGATTTCCCCTACAATAATCCTCCTTTGAATGCCCCTTCGAGCCTATGAAAACCATTTCTTTGATAGCCACATTACATTCCCAATACCTTTTCCCACCCAATGTCAACATGGATTTTCATTGCATAATTTTTTTTAAATTTCAGTGTGGGGGGGGGGGGGAGGATTTCATTTGGGGTACCCTTTGTTGATTTCATTATATTATCATATTATTGAGGGAACGCATCCATTTTAGTGTCGGCAGAGGTTGTCATTAACGGTGTTTTGGGGAATGTAATGTAATTTCATTTATGTAGTTTTGTAAATGTTATTTAAAAGTGTTAAAAATATCAAAAAGAAAATCTATAAAAAAGAAACAAAAATTGGGTTGTTTCTTAGGTAGGTCACAAATCACTCTTCCTCAACCTCTGATCTTGTTATAACTATTACAATTAGTGTCGTGAGTAGATCAATCATGGGTTTCGAAATGTGTGTGAGATCTTTTCCAAGTTCAACTTTCAAGAAAAAATAGAAAAAAATAAAAAAATAATACTTTAATTATATTCATATGTCATTAAAGATATTTCATGGTTTGAAAATATTTCATCTTCCCATCCACTTCAAATTTTCTTCCTCTCTTGTGTCTTTCTTCACAAAATCATTCCCTTGTAAATATTTGTTTTCATTTCCTTCTATGTTTTGTTTTAAAAAAATGTGCATTCCTTTTTCCATGTTGGTGTTTTACCCCTCTTCTTCTCTCTCTAGGACAGTATATTCATATCATCCCATAGCCACATAAAATACCTTTCAATGGAGATATTGATTCTTGTGAACTTTGGATATGGATTGGAAGCTTAGAGCTCTTACCAACCCTAAGATTTTCACTTTTGGGTTGTGAATGAGTGAAGGTACCTAAATTAATTTAATCATCTTGAGAGAAATATGTTTTGTGTGCCACCATTTTGCACATCTAAATTTGAGCATGAAGAAAATAATTTTTTTGGAACATTGTTTCAATAACAACTTTTGGTGGAATTCAATATGGATGAGTGAAATTTTCTAATCCTCCCATGATTGGGGAAGATAAAATTTTAATATTTTTTGGTGAGTGAAAATGATTTTTTCTTGTTTTTATATTTTTTTCACATGAGTACATTCACAAGAAAAATTGCGGGGGAGTTTATGTTATTAAAAATTTCATTACTAATTATATACTCCCTTTATTTATTTTATATGAAATGGGCATAATTTTTGTGAAATATTAATGTTTTAATACATTGTATAATTTTTGGGCATTTTTAGAAGTATTCCAATTGAGTCAGTTACCCACCATAACTTTGGCTCCCTAAGTCAAAATGACTCCAATTGTTGAGAGATTTTGGAAAAAATTATTATCTACAACTTTGAAGCATGATATATCTAATGAATCAGCTTTCTGGATGTCCAAATCGTGGATCCAATTGGAGGGACAGATTGGGAAAGCCAATAGTCTACTTCCTTGGGCTGTAAATTAATCCCCCTCCTCTCCTTCAAAGGATTTGGAATTTTAGAATAGAAGAGAACATACTAGAATGACCAAAGCCTTTACAATGGCTTTGGTGGAACTATCATACTCATGATTTCTCTTTAGAGTCCTTTCCTTTTCTCTTTGTTTCCCTTTACTTTTGTGTTGTTCTACATTTGTAATATTTTAAGTCATGGTTTTTGTAATAATATTTTAATGCATGTTTCTTCTTCTTCATCTATTCTTCTCTTCCACCTTATATAAAATAATATTAGTGGTCTTAAAATCATTTAAATACTCTTGAATCCCCTTCCCTTCTTTTTTCTTTCTCATTCAATCTAAAGTCGATATTTAATTCCCTTCATCATTTGTGTATGTGTTCAACACACTACTCTTTTCATATACCTTTATTTTTCATATCTTATTAATTTATCATCATAATAATTATAACCAGATTACTATTCATTTTAATGGGTTAGTAAATACACAATTGGGGTGAGTTATAATTTGGGGATATTAAGTGATTGAGATCCTTTGCTCGAATAGTATTCTTTGAGTTAATATTATGTATGTTGAACTTTATAGTTCATGGATTAATGACATGTTTTGTTTAATATGTGGATTCTATGAATTATTGGAACCATAATTACACTACCATAATCATGTAATGGTAATGATTAGAACCCTAATTTATGTTATGGTGTGGATTAAATCTTCAACACTTGGGAATTCCGATCAAAATCATCTTGTGAAGTAAGTATTAATTTGATGCAATATAAAGAAATTCTCAAGGATATCAGAAGTTTAAATCCCCAAAATGTACATAACCCAATCTTTATCAATTTGTTAAATTAAACCCCAATCATTAATCACTTCATTTAAGCTCTACAAACCCCCCACCCAATAAAAATATAATCAACTAAAAACATACAACTATTAAAAAAGTATCATCATTGAGTTTTCGACTCGAGTGCTGCTATACACATTAGCAGAGCATCAAAACATTGACCGGTTGATAGGCATCAAGTGGCCCCGATTTTCAATTCCCCAAATTATTTGTATTTATTCATGGTGCTATTAGCAATCTCCTAGCCTATATGAGGTGGGCTTGGGAAGTTTTGGCATAGGCCCTATCAGTTTGGGTCATGATAATGTTTTCTCACAGCAAGTCAGTTCCTCATTGGGAATGTAGTGTCATGAACATTGTTTGGGTTGCATAGTGACGATGTTGGGGTGCTTTGAGTTTCTATCTCTGGATAGAGGTTATAATGTGGGTATGATGGTCAATGTATCTATTCACTAGAAATCTGATAACCTACTTTTAAACTTTGTAAATTAGGATACCCTTCACTATGAAATAAATGGTATACACAACTTATATGAATGGATTTTGTTTTTTTTTTGTCCTTCATAAGTCATCTCCCAATGTATAATCTTAATTATGGTACGCCATGATTATATTTCCGGATTCTTCTGGGAAGGTAGATGGATAGGATTCTAAAATGTCATCATGAAAACGAACCACCCAGTGAGGAGGATTCAGTGTATGAATCAAATTATATGGCATTACCTTCGTGTGGTCTATCAGTGGTTATACCGCTCAATGAGTAGAAGTTTTTACCGATATTTCATGAAAAGTATGTGCATATGATGAGTGTGCTACATGAGTTTTAGAGGAAGTTACCTCTAATGTACCGTGGTGATCCAGACCCCCAAGTCACAGATGGATGGATGGAGTAGGTCACTTGAGTTTTCTGCTTAGTGAGGACATGATCCAATTAGATGGTGGACCTTGTGGAGTTCCATTTGTGGGATTCAGTGGAGCGATAATAGAGTATTGTGATATAGACATAGGGAATAGTGAAACATTATTTGGAGGATTTTGAGTCACTCTTCATGGATGATTTTTACCTAGAAACATTCAGAACAGTGCATATCTATGATCTTGTACAACATTGGTCGTGTAGCATAAAAGTGGAATAATTTTTGTTGAAGTTTGCAGATGTGTCATGAAACTACTTGAATATTGTCTGAGATCTGTTCTGAACAATGAAGACCTTTGATCAGGGCTTTCATCAGGTGATCAGGTCATTAATGATCCCATTGTGCATTCCCAACTATGTTGGAGTACTGGAGCGAGCTATGGCGGGGGACAGTTTCTTACCTGAGGAAGAAGTGGATGTGGAGCGCATTAGTAGTCACGAGGATGATGTATATAAATGAGATGGGAGATCATAGGTGTTAGGATCACAACATAAGAGGCATATCCATGTGAACACATAGTCTCATGGGTATGTGGTGAAGGAGCAGCAATAAGGATCTGGTCGACGACTGGGGAGGTGATGTTCTTCTTATGATGGTCATGGGGGTCTTGCTCAAGATTGACCAACATGACATACTACTGAGAGGGAACTGGATAACGACCTACCTTGGTAGGGAAATTTCTTGGAGATAGGATCTCAGTAAGTTGGAAGACAAGGTAGGGGAGCTGTAAGTGTGGAAGGATGTGGTAGGCAGTTCATGGTATTTCCAACATCGCCCCAAGGTGGTCCCTGCTAGACACGGGGTTCTGGAATAACATCATAATATAGAAGCCTTTGACCTAGATGCATCATGGATGAATAGATGTACTCCTTGTTTCTTTTATAATATCTATAGTAGAAATTATTAGACACTATTTCGGGTACTCTTTCCTTTCTATTCATGCTTGAGGTTTAACAAGGATGATGCAGGGTGTCGGTAGAACCATGTGTTTGTAGTTGTGATTGAGAGCCCCGTAAGACCCAATGCATGTTCGGACATCCCTTAATTTTTTTTGTTTGTACCCTCATATGGTTGGTGCTAGATTTGAATGTGAAAAACATAAAGAGAATGTGGTTCAGTTTGATGTCACTTTGTAATCATGAGAAAGGGGGACATGTTCCCCTCCTAGATGTGTTTTTTGTGAAACAATCAGAACCATTAAGGTGAGTCAATGCTTCACAAACTGGAAAATATCATGGCATAGAGGAAACATTCCCTATACTTGTTCGTCCTGGGAAATGTTATGTGATGATGTTTCATAGTAGATCCTCGCAGTACCGATGGAGTTTTTCCTGGTTGACCCCCTTTAGCAAGGTGGCCATGGGAGATGGAAATCATATCTTAGAATTGTTCCTCTACATCAGAGTAAGACCATGTGAATTGTTTTTTGTTTGGATAGCTTTCTTACCATCCATAATCATCTAGGATTCAACCATTGAATATTGTAGTGTTTTGTTTCTAGTGAGTTATGCTAAATATGGAGCTCTACAGATAAAAGACCTAGTAAGACCTAGTTTTTACTCTTAAGAATCCATATTTTTGTGTGAATATCCCCTTGTGTTATGCATTTACCTTGAACACAGGATTCTGGAGGAGGATGATGTTTAGTCCATCCACTTGTGGATGTGAACTATAGGTCTCCATCAATATCTATGTCAGTTTAGTGATGTGGTTTACTATTAGACCCCATGACTACAGATGGACTTCACTGCATGGTGATTTCCCACATTTCAATGCTAAGGAGTCATGTTCTCTCAATTTCAAAATGTTGTACTTGTGAAAGATGGACCTGGGAATGGATTAATCATAGTGGTTCCTCTACGTGCTCTCATGTAAACAGCACAAAAACCCATGTTGGGCTCGCTGGCATGGGTGTCTAGTTGGGAGCACAATATCTTCCCTTGTTCTTAACATTTTTATTTTTAGGAATGAAAATCCATAATGTTGGGAAAATGAAATGAATTAGGTTTTAGCTATAATGATTTAGAATATTTCATAGAATATTCGTGGAGACGGTCGAGGTGACTTGGTGTGGAAATATTAAATATATTAAATATATTTTTTCATGCGTCCATAGTTTATCTTGAAACATAAATAACGCTATTCTGGAGTCTCGAATCAGATTTATGACACCACATTTGAGTCTATAATGTGTTGTTTACCCTAGGCATGATTTAAAACTATCCACCAAAGGAGTTTTAGAAGAAGGTGATTTAGGGATGGTTTATGATGGATCAATTAATTTAATTAATTAATTAATATAAACCTAATTTAAATCACCCCATCCCCATGTTTTTGGTTCACATTAAAAGAGATTCATTCCTCTCATATCTCTCTCTTGTTCTTCTTCCATCTTCTTAGAGATGATGAAATCCGCCACCGAATTATCGATGAAAGGGGTTGTTGATCCCCATTTTTGACATAGATCATCATTGGATCGAGATCTAAGATAATCTAGGCACCGTTATCCAACCAAAGCTTTTGATTTTCACACTCTATGTAGTCATACTTGTGTTTTGGTCTTAATAACTTTCATTTTTCAATTTTCTATGATTCTTGAGCCTTATTGAATTTCTTGTTGAACCATGATAGGAAGTTATATGGGTTTTGGGTTGAATATGGGTGAATCAGATGATTTTCTAGGTGATTCCCAACTAGAACCTCTATCTACATGGGGTGTAGTTCAGTGAAACATGTCTTGTAGCTCTTATTATATGGATAAGATGAGATTTTGGGGCTACATTCTAGGTATAAAAGTTATGCGCCATGACGTCCCCTCAACTTTGTGACCATGGGACATGCCTTGGGTTTTCCATGTGGAAATACATGGTTGTGTACTAACACATACCCAAGGAACATGGATATGGGATGTAGTACATGGGCACAGGAAACCTACATGGTTAGGTGGTTGTTTATCTAAACATGCGATATAGTTTGGAATACATAGAGTGGGAGGGACACAGTCGATCAATCCATGTAGAAGCAGAAGCTAGCCATGTGCTGGGAGATGGGGGAAATGGAATATACCTCTTTTACACACCATTTAACCCTCTATGGGATAGAACCAGTGTAGACCAGATACATGGGTTGTTGCGCGGGTGGGATCTCACATCGTGTGTGCCCCAGTACAAGTCATGTACTACTAGGAGATCATCTTAGGATCTTCCATCTTCTGAATCTTGTTATCTAGGACTCGGATTCCGGCATGTGAATAATTTATAATGAGCGGTTTTCCGCATAGAATGTGATGGAGGGCCCTATTATGGATTACAATATATGAGGTGGCCTGAATCAAGTATGATTCATGTGGAGGGTTACTAATGTGATGTTGGAGATCATTTCGGTTCGTATAGAGAGGCGGTCAGACATTACTCCCCTGATGGAATAAGGGCATGGGTTTTCCTTAACTCCCGGATTAGGTAGAAATAAGATTCCCCACATCATAGGCATGGTTTCATTACATTGTGTATATTTTTTGGGGGCGTTACTCCCCTAATGGATTTGGGTGTGGGTTTCCCTGTGATGTTGGTAAGGATAGAGTAGGTAATCACTTATTAGACCAGAGAGTGTGCCCTCTATCCCGGGAGTAATTATAGTCTTGTTGGACTAGGGTGTGGGTCCTCCATCTATGACATATAAATAGAGTTGGTACTCCCCTACTGTGTTAGCATGTAGGTTCTCTATTATAGTAGTTGGTACTCCCCTATCATTCTAGGGTGCAGGTCCTCCATACCTGGTGTTCTGGTAGAGTCGATACTCCCATTACATGTCAGGGTTTGGGTCTCCCATAATAAACATGTGATTAAAAACGGTACTCCCCTTTTATTCTTGGGTCTAGGTCCTCCAGCCACTAAGTAGTACTACCCTACTAGGTTTGGGTGTGGGTTCATGATCTAAGAAGTGTTGCTCCCATTTCATATCTAGGAGAGGGTCCTTAATGATTAGTACAGACAAATTAGATTAGGATGGGGGTCCTCACATACGGATTAGTACTCCCCCATATCCATGTTGCAGCAATGAGAAGGCCCTCCATTGGAGTTGGAGCTCCCTCGGCTATTGGATATAGTTACGAGGTGTGGTCCAATACACAAGATGTGAATGGTACCTAGATAAAATATATTTTTCCCTAAATAGACTAAGGTGGGTTAGCTCCTTACTAGATCGTCATATGTTATGCGGGTTAGATAGGAGAAGTGCTCCCTCGACTATGGGGCAATTGTGAGGCCTGAGTCCCTCAATTATCTCATGTTAGAGAGGATTCACAAGGAGTGTAGTCTAGAGTAGTGCTCCCATAACATTTTTTAGTTTCAAGGGGTCGACCTCTTCACATGTTTTTCATTAGATTGTATTGTGAGCAAGGTAAAAATGGCATAACATCTAGTGTTGGGCACTACATATGGACCTAGTAGGACATTCTAGATGAAAAATTTTCTCTCAAACATACCATTTAGAATTGTATAGTAATTCCAGATGGATTACAACTCCCAGATAGGTTTCAACGAGGATGTATGAGGTCATATAGTGTGTTCTCCTAGTTTATTGTCACCGTAAGATCCTACAAAGAGAATCCTTGTAATGGTTATGAGGTTAGAACCTCATTAGACTTGGTGTCTGAGATGAGTACACCTAGGTGACCTTACGGAATCTTTTTGGGGTTGTCATACATTGATGTGGACATCACTTACAGAATAAGATTAATTTTCATGTACAACTGAGGTTGGATTGGGATGGATTTCCTCTCTAGAAAGGGGTTTCCATATGGCTAGTTCGAGTGGACTATTGCCTTTTAGTTTCCTCCTTTTTCATTTTGGGATTTTCGGGGTCATAATTAGATTTTTTATACTCACCCATGAATGAGATTTTACAACACATGTTTCATGTATTAAGAAGACCAAAGGCCATTTGAAATATTTTATTGAGTACTCTAATTAGGTATATCTTAGTGACAAAGGATGCCCATATTGTTTAGAGGATCTTGCCTGGGGAGCTTTCCAGTATTTGTAGTTGACAACATTCCTCCACTTTTGAGAAGGTAATAATATTTTATGATTCTCTTTCTTGGGTGTTATTTTTCCCCTTTTATACTTTTTTGTACATCTATTGTACTCTGGTCATGGTATTTGGAAGTATGTGTGCATTGGTTGCCTTTGGTTTTATCATTTCTTAATTTTTTGAGCTTCGAGCTGTGTGTGCGTGTGTACAGGTACAAAGGTAATGCCTCCCATGTTTGTGATATGCCCTCTAAGCTCTAGTCCCCAACCCATGTCCTATTAGAGGTGGGATTGGGGATTTGTGGCCTTGACCCCATTGGGTCAGGTCGTGACATGCTACCCCTAAATTCACAACACCACACATCATTCTGAAACCACTTTTCAATTTCTAACCAACTTAATTAACAATTTCCATTAATTATTAAAAACACATTTATTTATTCCATTAACCAAACCATCCCATAAAATTTTTTATCTTTATTAACCACTTATTTATTCTTTTATTCCACTACTATCTTGTTCACTACCAAGCACATCACACCACAAACAACTAATCAACAAATCAACAAACATCTCAATAACAGCCCTACTTCCAAACACATATCATCCATTCCACAATCAATAAATATCTCAACCTAAGATTCAATTAGCTGGACATGTTGATGAATCATCTACATGTTTATTCACTACACTACCCAAACCAATCCACAACACACACATGGGATTCACAAACATACCACATCACAAACAAGAGCATATCCACATATCACAACATAGCCACTTCACATCCCATCTATCCTGAACACTTAACCACCCTATCCCAAATAACATATCTCCCCACATATTAAATCATAACATATTTCAATATTTAAAAAATGAAACCCTTAATTAATTCCACTTGTTAATGTAGGGGTTTTCATAGAAACTGGGAAATCCAAGGGAAACCATTTATTAGATAGGTTCATATGATTTAAAAAATTTAATATACAAGTCTTAAACCATAATAAATCAACTTGTATCTTGTTTAGTAGAAACCAAGGATCACCAATGTACACAATTTTCAGTGGGTCATTTATCTGATATAGTTCACAACATCACAATAGCATCAAGCAATAAAAATATGCACATCGGATCCCTATACCACTTACAATTCATTTACCTAGTTCTTATCATTGATTAGTGTGTCAAAAATATTATCTAAAAGAAAAAAATATATCTCTACAACATGATAAACAAGAAAGAAGAAAAAAGGGGAATACTTATTTGATGAATCATTTTTACTCATCTATGTACTACAATGTGAATAGGAATACATGCAAGCGACAACCAAATCACTAGAAACAAGGATCAATATATTCTACACCAGAAGATTACCAAAAAATTTCCCAAACATCTAACTCAATCCAACATGTACCATATCAGAAAATATCAGGGAAAGAACAAGAGGAAACAGATGAGAACAAGGAGAAAAATCACCAAGGATAGATCATATAATGAAAACGAACAACTGCCGAGGTTGATAGACTAAGGGGGGTGTAGGGATCTAATGACTCCTCAGGGCACCTAGGGTTCAACTATAATGAGAGGTAAAATAAATCTTGGATGAATGAATAATGGTTTAGATGAAAATAATTATTAAAAATACAAATGATCAGGGTATTACATGACAAGTAATACCCTTTCTATTGATGTAATAATCGTGGTTCAGCTTTCATCAAAAAAGTAATTTCCACTCAATTTTATATTATTTTTCGAAACCCATAATGTTATATTCCATGAAAAATTCATAGAAATTCGTGAAGCATAGTTTCACATCTTGTAATATAGTTACACGATGTGAAATCACCCTTTTCCAATTCTTTAGCAATTGAACTCCTCCAAACTAACTCTATGCTCCCTCTAAGAACATCCAATGACCAAACTGAAATGTAATAGACCAGGAAGGAATGTATTGTTAAATTAGATACCTCTAAAATGATTCTACCCCATGAGAATCTTAAACCAAGACCATTAGAATGGGGGATCTAAAAAACCACCCCATTAGATACCTTTCAATGATCATTCTATGCTTGAGACGCTGCTAAAAACCAAACACATTAACATTCAAAGACAAACCACCGTTTGTTTTTTGAATGCTCGAGTAGAAACCCCAATATCCAAGAACACATCCTCGCAGAGGTTCTACACAACAACAAAAAAGCACACCACATAGTCACACAAACACACAATCCAAACATCTGAATAATAAAATTTTTTCCCCCATGTTAAGATATTATCTTCTCTGGGAGGCACTGACTCACTCGCACAGGTTTAATCACATCACAGTTAATGTTTCATGATTATGAATATGGTATTAACATTTTCACATGTATTTAATTTATCACACATTTAACCACAAACATCTCAACACAAGATAATGCAACTCATTTCATAAAAACAAGGTTCAAACAAAACTTTTCAAAACAAAATAGAATAATACATAAATCAAAAAAACTCAGGGTAGTCAGAATTCATATATGTATCCTCCTCTCTAGTGCTCTATTATATACCACCATTATTTCAAACCATGAAAACCAAAGGAATGTTCTATCCCCACATAAACTTCTCTCAATGATCCTAGGTCTCTACCAATTGTTCAACATATGGTGGGTCATACTCTATATCCAACTCTCCCTAGTTAATGTCATGGGAGACGTCATAAAGATACCAAAAATGTTGTGAGACGTGGAAGATGTCATGGATCCTCTCTGTCTATGGTAGAAATGATAACTGGTATGAAACCTCACCAACTAACCCCAAAACCACAAAGAGTCCAATGTACCTGAGAGAATGTTTACTCTCTCTTCAAACACTACCTTACCTATGTTGAGGGGAAAATTTCAAAATCATGATGTCCCCAAACTTTATCTCCATGGGAATCCTTCAATGATCAACATATGACTTATGTCAGTCCCACACTACTTTCATCCTCTCATGAATGAGATAAACCTTCATTATTATGTTCTGGTCTACCACGGTAACAAGAACAACTATCTCCCCAATCTATGTCTAGAATAATGAAAAATGACATGATCTTCCATACGAAGAGTCAAACAAATCCATCATAATGAAAGAGTGACAAATATTATTATAATATAACTCAAACAATGTCATGTGTCACAACCATGATCTGCTAAAGACCAGGACACATGCCATAAACATATCTTTTAGCATCTGTGTAGTTTAATCTATCTATCCATCATTGTGTGGGTGTAAGGAAGTGATAAGGCATAACTGGGTCACAAAGACATGATGAAATAATCTCAAAACTCTCTAGTTAAAACACGTTTCATGATCCTATAAAATGGACCCTAGTATTCCATGAAACCACACCACCTCATCCACATACCTATTGGCCAAAGCATCCACTGTGCCCAAAACATTAATCACTAAGATGTGAGTAGATTTTGTTAGCTGATCCACCATCACCTAGATAACATCATAGCCTCCCTATGAATTTTTTAAACATGGGGAAAAAATCCATCAATATTACATCCCACTTCCACTTTTGATCATCTAAGGGATGAAAAAACCATCGAGAAAATAGTGCATAGCTTTTACCTGTTGGCAGACCAAGCATACTTCCCCAAACTCTTCTACTTACCATTTCATCTTGGGACCCCAAAACAATTTTCTCAATCCATGGTACATCTTATAAATTTATTGGTTTATCGTTAACAGTGTGTTATAGAACTGACAAAGGAATCCCTCACTCATCACCATCTGAACAAACACCCTTCCTTTGGACAACATCTGGTAATTACCGTCATCCAAACATCCCCCTAGAACTTCACCATGGAAAACATGATCACACCACACCACTTCATCCGATTCTTCCCATTCATAGGCTTCAAACTTCTACATCAAATAAATCATCACCATCATATATAACAAAAAAAAACATCTACCAAAATCATTTCCTACATCTAGGTGCAAGGCTTCCAAATCCTCTATTTACTTTTATGCATTAATAGACTCTTCGAAAACAACATTCAATGACTACCTCTTCAAAGCATCAGCCAATAAATTTCCCTTTCTGATGGTATAGAAGATATCAAAATCATAGTACTAAATAAACTCCATCCACCTTTACGGTCACATGTTCAGAACTATATGGGAAAACATATACCTCTAAATATTGTGATTTATGTGGACTAAAAAGTGATACACAATAAGGTAATGTTTCCACAACATTAGTGAAAATATAAACACTAAAATATCTATATCATTGTTGGAATAGTTAAACACTTGATGACATAACTTCATAGACCCATAATAGAATACTTCTTGTTACATCATCTAGACGCATCCCAATACTAGACAAGAAGCATCACAAAACATATGAAACATAACCCCTTCCTTTGGAAACTAGAGACCTGGAGCACTAACCAACATCTAAATTAGATGAATGAATTACACCAGGAACATCTCACTCCACAAAAATTCTTGGTCCATCCAATTCAATTCTATCAACACTATTGAAACTCTAGATAATTCGGGAACAAACAACTGATAATTTCCTCTAGGACCCAGAAAACTGCAATCCTCTACCACATTCATTGGTTCCCCCTATGAAAAAACTACTTTGAATTTTCATGGTTCAACTACAATGCCCTACTAAGACACCAAATTCCCATGTAAATTCACCTATCATGTCTATAACATACTCTGGGGAAAAATACCCTAGAGCTGGTGTCATCAAAGAACCTAGAAGAAAATACTAAGATGCTCAACATGATCCTCCTATGAACTTGAGTTGACCAATATTTCATCAATAAATATAATGATGTTCCGATCCATGAAATTTAGTAACCTAGATTTCATATGTCCCATGAACACAAATGGTGTTCCAGTAACACTGAATATCATAAAAATGAACTCGAAGTTCCCATGCCTACACCAGAAAGCAGTCTTTAGGATATCTCTCACTTTCAACATCATTTGGTGATATCTTGACCATAGATCCATATTAGAAGACCAACATCCCCTATCAGATGGCCAAAAATATTGTCTATCCTTTAATGAGGGTAATGGTTATTGGACGCCACATGATTTAACCATCAGTGGTATATGCTCAACCTCTAACCGCCATCCACATTCTTTCAAAAACAACACTAAAACACCCTATAGTGACACATTGGGTTTGATAATGCCCTTATTCATCAGATCATTTATCAGAATCCACAATTCTCACAACTTTGAAGGTGTCACCCGATAAGGATCCATCAAAATTATAGAAACAATGGGTTGTAAGACAATCCCAAACTCAGCATCACATAATGAGGGTAGCATCAAATCCTCCTTAGGAAAAACATACAAGAACATCCCAATAACTTTGGGAACCTCTACCAATTTAGTGTCAAATGATTCAACTGACATCTCAACCTGTAAAGATAAAAGGGTCTCCACATTCCAACTTCCATCCTGAAAAACATGTTCCCTAACAAAAACCACATGCTGACCATACATATAGAAATCCAGGACTCTCCTATGGAATTAGTTGATAATGGCATGCATGTAATAAGAATAGTTGATTTTGAGAATGACGTCATATGATTGCATCTATAGAATGAAAATTTCCACATGGGATTGATTTTGTCCCATCATCAGTCTATATCCCTATGACACATAAAACAATCTTGTATAATCTATGACTAGATTACTCAACACTAGGGGCATGGGAAGCCTCTCTATGTCTTGTAACCAAGAATGGGATAGGGAGGGTGAAACAATAGAGTGAGAAGTGATTGAATAAAAAAGGTACATGCAAGGGTACTAAACAAACTGACCATACCACTAATGCTCTTAGTTCCTACTATAACTACTACCTATGGGGTGTGAAACTAACCATGCCCAACTCCTCTACCCCTGTACAGATAACTGCCTCCATGAACACACCTATTCTATGGACCCTAAGGGACATCCTATGTTTAGCCCCTACCTTCTCCATTTCCCCTTAGTGGAGTGTAAGCATGTTGTACCTACTGCTAAAACAATCTAGGTGGAAACTTCAGCTGAGGTTATCGTTGAAAAATTCCACCTCCACCATTCTGAGATAGAATGGCCACTGGGCAATGATTCTGAAGATATTCATGGACTCCACCAAAGAAAAACCTTGGTCCCAGGTTCATAGGAAAGGTACAAGGACAAGATAGTCTAAAATTAAGCTACTGAGGTCAACTCCAAGCTATTCAAAACCTCCAATGTCATTGAGACTAAGACTGGCCACTTGTAACCCTACCTCATGATGAACTTGACTACCTATCATTTAATAGTAATCCTTCTTGTGAGATCATTATTTTGATCACCTCTAACTTTTTCTGGACATCAAAATATGTTGGAAATATAAATGGAGTAACAACATACTAGATTAGAGTAATGATCCATGCCTCTGGATGTATCCCACAAGCCTCCTCATCTAGAAAGAGATCTATGGAAAATGAAGGAGGTCCTTAATCATCATACCTGATTCTCATACTGATATACTCCCCTGCTGTAGGGAGAGTAACTCTTGCCTCTTCTAAACCTTCTTGGTAGATGAATGCAATTCTTATGGAAACACCTTCTTGCAATCAACCCACAGAGAACCATCCACCCTCCTCCCACCTAGGTACTTTGTCCACCACTGATGCACAACACCTCGCATATGATTAAATGTAAAAGGGACAGGGTACTCTGTTGGGAACTAGGTCAATCTAAATATGATCTCAGGATCCTCGAGCCAACATTATTCTATGTGTCTGAACACTATCCTCTCACGTTACCAAATCCTACCATTGGAAATCACACAACATATTCTTCCACTGGTCATCCACCTAAACTGCACTAACCATATGGCGATCAACCAGATTATCCTAGAGAACCACATCTTCATAAGACACACATGGATAATATCTATGAGACTTATCTTAAAAGAAAAAAGGAGTTCTTATGCTTGACTAGTATGGAATTTATGAATCATTATAACATTTTCAGTTCATTTAATTAATTTTATTCATCTTAACCATCCCAAAACAACCAAATTCAAACAAGAACACAAGTCATTATGATACATGTGCCTTTACCAGGTCTCCACCTTGCATGAATATCCATCTCACATGGATGTTAAATAGGCTTAGAGCATGTGCACTAGTTCTTTGGTGGCCCTAAAATCTCATGTCCTAGCCAGTCTCCCAAGCCTATGTCACGCACCAAGGTCAAATGGATTTTATTCTATACCATCCCATGAAATAATCCTTTTTTATACTACAAACTCCATCATATATCTCAACCATATCCTCTAATACCATTCTACCGTGTCCCCCTCCCTCGAAGGATACCCCTGATGGGATGGAAATGAAAAAAGGTAGATAATGACCCTTGAGTCCTTCCTCCAGTTGGCCCCTATATGGAGACTAGAACCATGGGTATAGAACCTCACCAAAAAAGGGATGTATTTCACTTTTTAGGAAAACTAGATCAAGATATAAGGTGATTCATCCAAAATAAACTCCAATTCAAATATATAAATGATTACCAAAATTTATCTAACATGAATGTATAAATTAATACTGTTAAAAGTGTAAAAAACTCTAATGTAAGTACAAAAATTAATTTAAATAAGCAACTAAATAACTATTAAGATCAATTCTTTTAATGTCTAGTACGGTCCACATAGTCCTCTAAGAAACCTGGAAGAATTTTTATATACATAGGGTGATTATACAAGCATACTCATTAGAAAAAAAAACTTATGTCTCTCATGCCTACTTGAATGGAAGAATGCTAATTCCCCAGTGTGAAAACAACAGAAGAAAACAACAGCTAAAAAGGTATACTATCCATCCCATTCTCACTAAGGAATGCTCACCAATTAACGCAATCCCAGAAAAGTATTATAGTAATCAAATTAATTTTTTGGATACCTCACACCACTTCCCACTATGTTAGCTTCTTTTTTCTAATAAAATACATTCTCACTCTCCCACCTCTTCTGAAAGAACCATATCACAACCCACCCACGCACACCTGGGCCCCACAAACGGCTCCATGTCTTTTCACCTAGGCCATGAGAAACATCACATCCTGCCTGAAAACACATTGGCCCAAAATCACATCACATCCCACCTACTAAAACCTTGCCACAAACAACATCACATCCTCCCATAGACACCTGGGATACAAACCACATGACATCCCAAAGACGGCTCAGAAATCACAACACATCTCATCTAGAAAACACCTCGGAAAGAACAACACATGTCATCGTAAAGAATCCCGGGAAAACAAAACTCACCTATAAACCCTTAGGCCTCACAAACCACATCTTACCTAAAAAATATTGGGTTATCACTGCCTTCAAGAGGGAGCATGGATGAGTGGGTTTCCATCCATCCGTACTCCCACACTGATGATTGGAAAATACACCATCTCCCAGGATGATTGGGGTGGTTAGAAAATTATGCACAAATAGGGTGTGGTACATATAGGAATTGTTAGGGGAAATAATTGTATATACATATATGATAGTAAATACTCAAGAACAATATATGGGTTCTCAATAAACCACCAGATCACAACACTGCCTACTTTGCTGCTACCCCTAAATTCACAACACCACACATCATGCAAGAAATGATTTTCAATTTTCAACCAATATAACTAAAAACTACCATTTATCATTCACAAATATTTTATTCACTCCATTAACCAATCAAACCCAAGAGTGTTCAGAATTTTATTATCTAAATATTTATTCGTTTATTTCACTACTATCCTAGAAATTTCCATGCACTTCACACCACAAGAAACACAACAGCTCATCACCAAAAAACACGATCCCAAAACTCACTTCATAAAACTTTTAATCCATTCAACCATCAATAAATCTCTCAACCTGATATTCCATTACTTGGTTGAGTGGATGAATCATCTCAAAGATCATCCACCACATCTCGTAAACCAACCCATAACACTCACATATTCTTCAAAAAAGTACCACACCACAAACCAAATCACATCCACACATCACGACATCACCACCTCACATTCCTTCTATCCTGCAAACACAACAAAACTATCCCACACAACATATCACCTGACATAATAAAAATAACAAAATTATAGAAACAAGGAATCCCTTAATTATTTCTACTTGTTATTTCATTGGTTTCCAGAGAAACTATGAAATCCTAGGGTATACGTTTATAATCCAAGTGTACATGATTTGAAAATTTCAATATAAATGTGTTCACTAGGAATCAACCGACATGAAACTTCATTAGTGTAAAAATAAAGTCCACCAAAGGCCGTGATTTTTAGTGTGGTTTTTAGACCATATAGTTAAAAACATCACAATAGCATCTACACTAGAGAAAATGCAAAATGAATCCCTCTAACCCTTTCAATACATTTACCCTATTCTTATGTTTGACTAGTGTGGAAAAGCTATGATCCATTGGAAAAATATTTATATCACTCCCACTTGATACTCATGAAAGGATAAATAAAGGTAAATACAACATTGAATAATCTTTCAAGCTCATCTTTCCACCATAGGGAAAATATGAATTCCCACAAGAGAAATCCCCTTAATTGAAATATCGATCAATCTATTATACACCAGATGATTATCAAAATGATGCACAAACATCCAACTCATGAAAACCAGTACCACGATAGTGAATCCTAGGGAGGGAAAAATTATATATAGATGATAAATATGAGAAAACTCACAATTTATTGATCACAAATCATCGAATAACAACCACTGATGTTGATAGACCAGGGTGGATGGACTTTGCCTCAAAGGACTTCTTAGGGATCTAAGGGTTTCTCAAGAACTAGAGGAAAAAATAAATCATGGTTGGACAAATTATGGTTCAGTAGAAAATAATTAATAAAAATACACATGATTGGGGTATTACATGATTTGTAATAACCATTCACATCATGTAATACACGTTGTATCTTTTCCACTGAAATATGCATCGCATCTCAGTTGAATTTTATTTTTGAAACCCTAAAATATTTCATCACATGAAGACTCCAAATAAATCCATGAATCAGAGTTTCACATCGTGTAATATCAAAACATAATGTGAAATCATCCTTTTTCCATCCTTTAGAAACTAAACTCTTCTAATCTTTCTACAAGCCACCGCATAGTACTTATGACAACCATACATGGAACATAGTAAACCAAGAAGGCACAAACCCTTATAGAATATCTTATAGTTGGTCACACAAACATCACTTTGAGGGTTAATTAACAAGATCTATAACTGCATAACCTACTAGAAATAAAATATCCTACCATTCAAGGATAGGATCACCATTATTAATTTCATTCTATCCTCAGTTACTATAGATATTTCATCAATATAAAAGGTAATTAAGGTAGTAATCAGTGATATCAAAGATACCCATGTCAATATTATTCTAGGATTCCCACTCTAATGGGATATGTCATTAGGATTTATGGGTGAGGTTGGCCATAATAGAATATTAATGTGGTTTTGAACTAAGAAGCATTGGAGACACAATCCAACACCTATCATAAAATCTATTCAAGGAAGCAATCAAAGTGTAGAGCCTATGGGACATAATCATAGTGAAAACATAGGGAAAGTATTTTATATTAATGAAAGGAAGGTATTCTAGTCGATGGAGGTCACTCCAAGGGAACATCTAGGTTCTGCTAGGCTTCTTGCATTGTATCATTTAGTGTGATAAGATAGACCATTAAAAGAATAATTTGGTATGTTACATGATTATATTCCTGGGATTCCAGATTTCATATGTATATTTTAGAAAAGAATAATTATAATTCATTTAATAATTTTATTCTAAACTATAATAAACATTATCTTTTCCATAGTATCAAATATAGAGATGATGGGGAACATTCTATTTTTATGAGAACCTCATCAAGTGTATTCTCAGGTATGGTTTATCAGTAGGTTCTACTTGTTAACCAGGTTAAAAAATATTGGGTGAGTATACTATAGCGCAAAGATATATCATCCAACTAAAATTTAATTATTTGTTCAGGTCCATTCTTCCATCCTGGAAAAAATATGACTATTCAAAATCATGATGACCATTGGGAGACCTTCCTATAAATACCTAGTAACTTATAGATTTTTCAATATGTGGTAGAACATATATTTATTGGAACTTTACTAATTTTACTACTATACAAGAGCTCGGAATCATACATGTGTGGAAAACATTTTCATAGTACTTGTAATACTTTTTGAGTTATTTTTCTTCATGCAACTCTGATTTTTGTGATTATGATCGATGGATTCCATGGATAGGAAGACATAGGATCCTACCACCATCTTGATTGATGGATTATGGGGATAGAAAGATAGAATCCGATTATCATATCAAGGGATGCTAGGGATAGGCAGACAAAAATTGGTCATCCTATCGATGGATTACCCTAGTGTGGGTAAGGCGGAATTTCTTGAATGAATAAAACAAGGATCCTTTATCCACACATACTGGATACCCTCCTCTTTGGGTTTAAAGAATCATATTCAACTGTATTACTTTTGTTTTCACAAATTGTTATATATTCTGCTTCAATTGTAAAAGGAAGAATTTTTTTCTATTTATATTTCTACAAGTATTATGTTTATAATTATAACATTAATTAGGATACAATTGTATTACACTGCATTACTTTGACATATATTATCACTCTTAATAAATTTATACACACTTTATTATTGAATTATTTTGTTATATTTCTCTAATTTATTAGAACAACTTTGATTATGAATCTTACTTTTCCTACACTGACTAAATCGATTTCTACATTAAATACTATTAAATTATAATTATGACCTATGGAATAAATATCGAAATCTACATGATTATGATACATTTTTCTTCAGACCCAAGGGCCTTATTCGATTATTGATTAAATACATAAGAGGTATTTTGAAGAATATTAGTTTAATCGTGATAAACTAAGATTGTTTTAATGTTAAGAACATATGGTTTTTACATAAAATTCACAAACATTTGTATTTATCCATCTATATCTATTTCGATCTGATAATTTTTATGATATGCAAGTTTCTGTTTTACTGATACTTATATGTGTCAGTTGCTAGTGTATAAGGGGGTATGAAACAAGTCTTAACGTGATGGTAAAATCATTTCCCCACTAGCTCTGGTTACAAGAGTTATCTACCTGGCATCCGAATAAAATTTTCTCATTAAACATTTGGAGAGTTCAACTAATATATTCAAGATAATGATCAAAAGAGTCTATACCACTTATATATATTTAATTATGACATTCGGGAACCAGATCTATTATTTACCTCCTCACATTACTTTTGTGAATAATGTTAATGGGAATGAAATTGTGGTATAATGCAAAGTGAGGAACAATACCTGACCCTAGGGGTCATTGGTAACAACCATTGGTGCTTTATATGGGAAAGGAGACTCGAATATTGTAGTGTGTTGTGCTATGCTTAATGGAGTGGATTTCTATCATAAAAATAATATTGATTTGGCCATGGTTGAGAGGGGCTCACCTATTAACCCAAAATTAGTTCAAGGACATATTTCTACTCCATGGTCCATTTCATATCATATATGGAGTCACGAGGCTATTATCAAAGACAAGATGGCCTTTCTACACACTTTTAAAGAAGCTAATAGGGTGGATGATTTTCCTACTTCGAGGGCCAAATTAGATGGTATATGAACACACCTTACTAGTTTAGGTTCCCTTCCCCCTCATTGTGATGATAGTTTAATAGGATATTCCATTGAGTTATATCACCTTATTCCCACATGACCCCCATTCCCATTTCTTGTTAATATAATTTTTATATCGTGTGTAGAATATTTTTTAGACGGAAAATTTATGTGCCCCTGTATGAGGTGTGACCTCAAAAGATAAGGCACAATTTATAATGTTGTGTATTATCTTTTATTATGATTTTATGTATTTTTATCAATTTGGTTAATGAAATTAAGAAGAAAATTTATATTTTTTGGATCCAAAAAAATATCAGTTTCATAATTTAGTACAATATGTCAATAATTAATCATTTCAAATTTTCAAAACACAAAATTAAAATTGAATTATTAAATTTCAATGATCTAGAATTTATGATGTCATGACTCATACAAAGAGTTCATGAGCCATGACTACCTCAACCCTAACTACAATAGGCTAGTGGCTAGTGACGAGCGTCAAGTAAGAATATCACACATATGGGAGTCCTTAGCCTATGGTACCTATAAGTTTGAACTAAAAAACAACTCTATGCAACTATATATAGAAAAAATAAATTGAAAAAATGCATGAAAATAACTATCCCACAAACAAAGTACAAGAGAAGTACCAAAAGCATAAAAAGAGAAAAATAAAAGCTCATAAAAGTTGTAAAAGATACCAACTTCCATAGATGGTGGGAATCAATATGAAATGAAATTTCCAGAATGATCCACAACCATGATCAAATAAACACATCAGCTTGTCAAGATCAGTAAAACATTCCATCATTTGGCCCTCCTCAAACTATGTCCAAGGCCTATGGTTAACACAAGACACAAAATGTGTGGGGAAATCTCAAGCATGGGCGAGTATAACAATACTCTATTAGAACCCCAAAACACCAATCAAAAGGAGAAGCTAATAGGAAACAGTCTTCTAGAGCCAGCCAATGGCAACCAAATGAGAGAGAAACTTTATATCAACCATCATAGGTTATACATGACTAGATAGATATGTCTTCAAGGGGTGTTAACTAAGATCCCTTACCATAACAGAAGGACTAATAAAATCAACTAGATGTACTTGTCTCAGAATCAAATTCTCATGAATTTATAAACTCAAATCCAACAACAGGATGAAAATTTAGCATCTAAAGTAACACAAATCTATGATAACTCACACCACGAGCTCACCCAACTTAGGTGCCACTCATATGAGAGAAACAATTCCATAAGGATCAACTCTAACATCCTAGATGGTAATTATGAGATAACGTTCTATATCGAGAATAAGTCTACCATCCTAGATGGTACGTCCTACAGAAGGTGATCCAATGGGAATAACTCTCTATTTATCACTCTAATTCCTAGCACTAGAGGTAATATAACCATTTTTTCTCCTCAATAATTATCATATAAACCAATGTGGAGAGGCCTACACAGCACCACTGCATACAATTGAGGGATAACTTCTCCAAAACATGTACTTCATGCAATCTCTCTAAAGATAGATAAATTAGGAACCCACACCTCACTGATTCCCCATATTTACAAGAGTAATAACTCTAAACCAACATGAAAACACAATAAATAACCCGCAGAGAGATTCTTGCACCTCACTTCATTGAGAAAACACTAACTCCAAACCATGTATCGCTCAAAAAAAATTTTGGTGGCTACTCCAGTTAAATTTTGTCCTCAACTAAGGTATCCCCTTCTCTAATTGATTAACACCACCCTAAAAATGTATGGGCGTAAAACTCCATAGATAGAGGACCCACAACCTAGTATTAAAATATATTTCAACTCTGTACATAGAGGACCTACACCCTAGTACGATAGGGGAGTACCACTTTGTGGATAGGGGACCTACACCCAGGTATAATATGGGATCCCACCTCCACAGAAAGATCACTATGGGGGACCAGGACCTTGACACGATTGGGGAGTACTGACCTTAGGCTAGAGGACCCACACCCGAGTATGATAGGGGAGTTCTAACTCTTTCAAAAAATAATGTATGGAGTACTCGTACCCTAAAAGGATAGGGGAGTTCAAAATCAAAGGATATAGGACCCACACCCTAGAACAATAGTGGAGTTTTTACTCTATCTATACATATCATATGGTGGATTCAAACCACTATACAATAGGGGAGTACTAAATCCATGTATAGAGGACCGATCCATGGAAATATAGGGGGAGCCTAATATATCATTCCAATAAGTATATAGGGCCCACACCATATTTTGATATGTGAGCTCTATCACCCACTAATCAACTGAAACAGGGAACCCATTCCCTGGTCTATTAGAGGAATTTTGATCCCATAATAACTATTATGTGTATCGAGGACCCACACTCACTATGGGAGAGTTATGTCTATAATAATTTGATAGGTAAGGGAGACATGTCACCTAATATGTTAGGGTAGTACTAGTCCCAATATGTATTTGATAAACCAAACCTATCTCTAGTATCAGTAAATTATTACTCGAAGGATCTCTATGAACATACATCCTCTTTACGCAACACATCCATAAGAAGAGGGCCCCCACATTTCTATGACAATGGAGCACTGCTCTAAAAGGCTAAACTGTCAATAAGTCATGCATCCTGAGATGATAGTGAAGGGTACCAACCCCTACGTCATCCCTATGATCCACCCCAATCACTACACATGGTCCATCATAGATAATAGAACTTCATGATTGAATAACTCCACATCATATCTTAAAAACCACCATGGAGGACACCATATTGTTCTATGTGGAAAAACACACTGTAGAGGCTACTCGTAAGCCTGAAGCTAAGACCAAAAAGTCAACATAACCTAATTGGATGAACACACGGTGTGTTCAACTGAACACAAAGCCATGTGAATGGGAATTCCAATATGAATTTCATTACATGCTTCCTGAATCACCATAATTTTCCCCAAAACCTAAATATCGAACCTCTAGGTATCACTAACAAACATATAAGTTCTAAAAAACTCTAAAAACACATAAAAATGTATTGGGACATAAGACTCAAATATTCCAACATTGAGGTTAAACATTGAATCATCAGGTGTATATCCACACACTGAATCCATTGTGCCAAGGTCCTGGAGTGATCACCATCATGATTAGAGATGAATGGCACCTCCTCTCCCCTTGGTTTTCCATGATTAGTCTATCACTCTAAATGGGGGATATGGGTTCTCCACTACTCTATCTTGAATAAACCAAAGGGTTGGAGAGAGATTTAATTTTTTAAATTTTATTAAATCAATTACACTACTTTTTAACACCCCAACACCATCTCACCCATGAACGAACTCCCAACGTCGATAAATTTCACATCGGGCCTAGGGAAAACACCATGTTCTAAACTCAGCCATGGTCTCAAAACTCTGATCTAAAACTACCATTTTATTTATTCCATATTTATAAAGAAACTTTTCATGCATGATATAATAAATTTTAATATTTTTAGTATCACCACACCAAGGCTCTCCGGGCCCCTGGATTCGGCGCTGACTATGAGCGTAGCTTTAGATGTATTCTTTGAAAAACTAATAAAAATTATTATAGGTTAGAATATGAGTCACTAAATACTCCCCACCTTTTTTCTTTTCATCCGTTAAAATTGAAATTCTAGGGAAAGGGAAAAAACTAGTCTCTCCATTTTCTACACCATACCAACAATAACAATTAGGGTTATCATGCTTCTTACATGTATGCACCTAGGAGAACCACATAGGTCAAACCACACCGCATCCAGCTCCAACAAGGGTGAAATATTGTATATTGTAGGCACATGTCACCTCATAAGTGATAGGAGGAAAAAACAAGTGCCATAGTCTATATATATTCATAGGTTCTAGTGGTACACCACCACACTAACGTGACGAAGATACCGATGTAACCAGATTGTTCTCATCAAATCCTTGATTAACTGAACCAATTATTCTTTAGGAGCCTCATGTAAAAGATTAATTCGTCATAAGAGGGTATCAAAGAAAATATAACTAATCCCAAGTGAAAAAACTAGTTCATACGAGTCCCATCATCTATGAACCTCTAGATGCCAAACCCACTTGTGGAAAAACAACTGAATGTGGATGGTAGGTAACTGATCATCACTATGGAAACATAATATGTCCTACCATATCTACTATGAAATGTTTCTGTAGATTTATATCCTTCCATTGGGGATTCAATGCATACAAGTTGATTAAAAAGGTTCCACTGGTAACTCCAGGGCCTATTCTGACACTCAACACACTACCCAACCTTGAATGCACAAGTATAAGGAAATAATCACCACACCTAGACACTATATCCTTTGGGAGGCACTAAATCTCCAACCTTGTTTTAATCATTTTACCTGAAAACATATAAGTGTCAAATCATATCCTCTTCTTCATGAGCATGAAGTTACATCAACCAACACCCACACAGGGTTCTATTGATGCATCGTGTCTCCCAAATTAAACATCAAGAAAGAAATGTAATGAAAATAGTACCCCCCAGTAGTCTCTAACAATACAAATTATGAATGTAGAAAGAACATACTGGGTAAATATATTCATCCTTGGAACCTATGAAAAAAATTCCTCAGTTTCCTACAACTTTCCTCACCCCCATCATCGTGATCCCTAATCCTAGAATGGACAACCTATGGGTGGTGGTGGAAATACCATGAACTGTCTACCACGTCCTATAGCTTTCCCCACTCCTCATCCACATATACCACCATGTGGAACTCCCTGATCCAAAGTCTAACTTTTTCATGTTGTTCCATTAACTAGGCCCCTCTATGGAGAATGGATGGTTAGAAAATCTAAAGAATATGTTCCCATTAATCGCAATCATAGCATTTCCTCTTATTCTAAAATCCTATACACTACAATCTACTAGCTTCTATAGATTTCTTAGCTTCATAACAACCATCGTTGGCTCTATTCTCCAGACCTTCCACCAGGAATCCCTCTACCATTAACACATTCTAGATTACCCACTCCCAATTAGTGGAAAGGAACAAGGATACAACACTTGCTTATTCCTATCTAAAATGTCTCTTCTGGAAGGGTTGTACTAAAAAAACCGATCTCAATCTATATCCAGATAGTAATGTGAACATTCTGAAACCATGATGAGTACTCTTCCATGGACATGATACCCCACCAAAGCTGAAGAATCTATTGGATAAGCACCGACCACAATGTTCCAGGATAAAATTATTTACTGATGATCCACTCAATCTACACCTATAGAAGCATTTTATCATCGATATTATTCATCACTAGAATCCGCCATCCTATGGTAGAACCCTACTAAAGGCTCACTTTTATGACCAACATTGGATCTAGAGGTGTCCCCACAAGGCCAAAAATGAGAATGCCTCAATCCATACATCATCTTCCTGATGGTTAGGATCACCCCAATACTATAGAGGTCACAACATCTATAACTCATGTAGTTCACTCATCCTATGTGCATCCTTTTCCTGCACTGCCAGAATAACATGCTTCTCAATGGGTTGTGGCTCAACCAGTGGACTATTAGGTGTTACATCTGGAAAACCATTTCCCTACATTAGAGCCTCATCATTAGGTAGATCATCATCACAATACGATAATGGAAACCTATGTGGTTGTTATCACGGTGGTTTCCAAAAATAGAATCAAGATGTGACACAATCAAATAGTATATCTGGGGAGATTACTCAAGGAGGACCGAAAAATCCACAACTCATTCTTATATGATTCATGTGAAAAGGTTCCCTACAACCAGTATCCTAATGCAAAAAAGTTGAAATGTATGACATTAGAAAACTAGTGAATGGATATGTTGACCTCCATACAAACATTGGAGTCCTATCCAAAAATACAAACTTAGAACACATTAATATTTTCGCAATGCAACCCAAACCAAGATCACAACATCAATCGTAAATAAACACCTTCGTTGATACCACTATTTTAAGACCCATCCTAATGGGGTGTGATCCAAGACTACCACATTCCTGCCTCCATGTAGGAATATCACACAAATGGGTGGTCATAGCCAACCGTACCTATATACATCCACCCACAGACATCTCCATGAAATAGTGTAGAGATAAAAAAACTAAAAATAAATGTATTCAAACATATATCCCATAACTAAAGTACAACATAAGTACTGAAAACATGAAAAGAAAACAATACAATCCCACAAAAAATTATAAAATCATACAAGCAACATAGATGGAGGGGATCTCTATCCAATTAAACTATTGGAAAGCTTCTTATCCATGCTCAGATAAACACATTTTTTAGTCTATGACACTAAAAATTGCCTTCCATGGGTCCTCCTATGAATCCTTTGTAAGAATTGTCATATACACAATAAACATCATGTGTAGGAAAAGCTTGTGAAGGGGTAGGTATTACAATCCTTAGCAGGATCCCCAAAACACAAAATAAAATGGATCAATCGAAAGAAAATAGTTTTTTCAACAAATATATAAAGAACCTAGTGAGAGAGAAACTCCATATTAACTATCCTCGATAATACATTACTAGTTAGCTCAGTCTACAATGGGTTTTAAACAATATTTTTATCAACAGTCCAAGGAATCATAGAATCACTAAAATATACTCATCTCATACTCCAAAGATCATGATGTTCCAACCTCATATGAATCTATAAGATTATACTAGAGGCTTTAAAATATCACACCTCTAGGAGAATAAACTCAACAAGCTCATCCTACCTAGGTGAAACTCTTCAGAGAGATATACTCTATCAGGTACAACTCTACCATCCCAGATGGTATGTATAAGAGAACGCGCTATATCAACAACAAAAATGCCATCCCAGATGGTACACCCTAGAGAATGTTCTTCATTAAGAGAAGATCTACAAGTCCCACTCTAATTCATAGAAATGGAGGTCCAATAACAACTATCTTTGACCCCATACATGATCATAAATATATAAGTGGGGAGGAATGGCCATCGCTACTTCATACAGTTGAGGTATCACTACTCAAAGACATTCACCATGGTAATCCTATCTAGAGAGAGATAATGGAGGGACCTTCAACACACTGAAGCCCTGCATCTAAGGGAGTATTATCTCTTAACCAACCCTTGAAATCTCTAATGAATGTGAATGGAGAGGCTCACACCTCACTACAACGAGGGCGAAATAACTTCAAACTAGGTATCATGGACATCAAGGGGAGGAGCCAACTCCTAATAACAATACTCCATAATGAATTGATCAATAACTCCAAAGGAGGATCCAAACCCTTATAGGACAAGGAAGTAAAACTCCATATATAGAGGACCTGCACACTAGTAAGATGTGGGAGTTAAACACCGTAGAAACATGGCCTACACCATATTACGAAATAGGAGTACCAATGTTTGGATTGAGGACCAAAACCCTTGTATAATTGGAGAGTAACACTCTCCTAGTATAATCACAATGGGGGGCCTTCACCCTAACAAGATGGAGGGGTACCCACCCCAGGCTAGTGGACCTATACCTCGGCATGACATTGGAGTACCATATCTTATAGAACATGGGGTATGTAGATCCTACACCCTAGAATAATGGGGTAGATATGAATCCAAGGATAAAGTACATACACACAAGCATGACAGGGGAGTACCGACTCTACATATACATCTCAAATGGAGGAAATAGGCTTCAGTGTGATAGGGGTGTATCAACTCCACAGATAGAGTACCTACACCTTGGTAAGTTATGGGAGCGCTTACTCTATCTGTATAATGAGTATGGAGGTCATTCACCCTATAATGGAAAGTGGTCTCTATCTCTAATGACATTAATGATATGTGGAACCTGCTCTGTATTCCAACATGGGAGTTTTGATCCTCGATGAATTACTCTGTGGGTAGAGGACCTAGTCCCATTGTGGGGGAGTTATGTATCTAAGAATTCAGGAGGTAAGGGAGACCATCATCCAAATATGTTGGAAAAGTATCAATTCTATTGCCTCTCTAATAAACCAAACATATCTAATCTATTCATCATGCATATCTCAATGGAGAACCACACATGTCAATCTTCATGTCCCCACACAATCACGTGAAGGAGAACTTCACCCTATTATGAGAGGTTAGCACCGCTCTATCTTCATTAAGAGTATATGATACCCACATATTGAGATGATAGGGAAGGATGTTAAATTATATTTCAACCTAGTGATCAACCCTAATCACTACCTAATGTCCAGCACCACTAGTACAGTATCATGCTTGACCCAGGAAAACCCATATCGCCAAATACAACATAGAGTCTACTATAATGTTTTACATTGAAAACAACTCAGGATAGGCTACTCGTAAACCTGGATCCAAACCCTGAAGAAATAGATAAGTTAGAATGATGCTTCAAATAAGATCACAAGAAATTTACACGGTTTGAACTGGCATCCACACGACATGTAAACCTTCCCCAACACCTGGTTGTGTCCTCTACATTATGTTTTGGCTAGAAATTTCTTCTTAAAGGATGTGTACATCCAGTAAACAACATGTATCACCTCACATGGTCCCCCAAGCAGGTATTTCCCCATAAAACACAGAAAAATCTACCATCCAGATGTTGTGTATTCCTAGTACATGGTTTTTCATGGATATCCAACCCCCATAGCCATGCATCTTTTCTATGTGAATTTATAGCACCTAATGTTTGTGTGCTCTGGTAATGTACTCCCACATAGCCATGTACCATCAAAAGGCTACCTTGGCCATGCCCCTTAGCCACCCAACTTAAGATTAGTACATGGCGTCTATTCCCAAAAAATCATCTTCCTTGAATGGCAAGAACACTTGTTGTGTTCCACTAAACTACACACCGTGTGAATGTGAATTATGATGGGAATTTCCAAGAGAGATTATTGAATCACCTTGGTTTTACCTTATCCCAAAATATTGACAGTTCAGATATCTCTAGTAGTTTTATAAGGGCTCTAAATATTAATTTTTTTATAAAAAGTTACATTGATATTTAAAAGAAAAATATAACTAACACATGGAGAAACAAAAAATATTCATGTGTATATCCATGATCTAAAGTCATTGTGCCCTAATTAGAAGGTGATTAACATAAATATAGAAGATGAATTGTTCCTCCCCTCCTCTCGGTTTTCCATGGTTTGTCCATCACTCTACTGTGGAGGAGATGGGGTCTCTAATACTCTTCCATGAATGCACTAAATGGTACAGAAGGGGGTTTAATTGATTTATTTTTATGAAATCAATTTTCCTCTATGTTACACACTATATTAAAATCTCCCTCATCCAAAATCCTGGAACTAGTAAATTTTATGTAACACATAGTGAAAAACATATTCCCAGATATATGCCATTTTATTATGGGTTAGAACCTTGGTGAAAAAATATGATTATTGAAATCTATTAACGAGGACTAATTTCATGAAAAAATATAAGATAATTTTAATCTATTATGGAATTTATGGATATTGAATAAAATAATGGAGTGTCAAATAGTTGTATTGATCAAATAATATATTCTGTTAAATAATTTTTAAGGGGATACATTGCATGTAATGTTTTATGAAATAAAAAAAATATTTGTTTTAAAATACTTCAATGTTATCAAAATATAAATCCTTTTTCAAATGACTTAATATTATATAATAGGGAATATGTTTCATTATTTATTTTTCCATCATTTGTACAGTTGAGGTATATGGAGTAATAACGAGGAAATTCCATGTTTATTACAGTTTCATAATTGATGTACTTTCGTTAACATTAAGAGTTGAGCATATATTTATATATCCCAACACAAATCCATTGAAGAAATTGAATAAGTAAATTTTTTAGTAAAATCATAAATCATCATTTTTATAGTGAATCTTGCAAATAAATTGATCTGGTGAAACAAATATTTTCCTAAGAACCTCATAAAAAATGATTAAGTCTTTCTATTGATGGTTTCTTTCAACTTTAATCGTACGATAGTCAATATTTTTATAGACCAATTTTTCAAACCTTTTACTATTTACCTTTTTGTATTTTTGAGGAAGGAAGCATGCATATATTTAGCATTAGTAATTCTAAGAAATATAAAATTGTGTATAAATTATTATTTGAATCCAATTATTTGCAGTATTAAAATAGAATGTGTTTTACTAGAAGATGTAGTGAATTTTAGTTTATAAAAAAACTTCAAATATTATTCAAGATCTTTAGTAATGTTTTTTGGATGATGTTTCATAAGTAAAAAACTAATATAAGTGAAATAATTTTTTATAAAAACCTATATATTACTTCTTTAAAAAATTCCACTATAAACATTTAAAATCATGTAATAAAAATATAATATAAAGTAGTAATGAAAATATCACATGAAATTTATAATAAGATCTATACCATATCATCCATTGTTAATGGAGTATTATCCTCATCTATGTTATACATTGTATTAACACTACTACAAAGGTATGTCTTTCTAAACCAAGAAATCCCTTGATACAATGATTAAAATAGACTTTTCTTGACTGGACCTCAGAACTCTCAATAAAAAGATATGAATAACATATGTATTCCTTCAATTGGTAACCCTTGATTAGAATAGATAGTCCATAAGAATTATAACAATAAAAGTTTCTAAAAAATTTTAAATTGTGATCCTCACAACAGATTTCATGGGAAAAATGATCTCTAAATGATTTTATGGAAGTGAAATCAGGTAATATGTCATTCAAAAATACTAACCAAAACATTAGATAGTGTAATATATAAAATCTCCTACCCCATAAAATGAATCATTATTTATAATAACATTACCCATTATTATATTCTTAAAATCTCAAAGTTGTTTGCAATGGCATCTAATGAACTCCATCTTCTATCGAAATTTTTTTTATATCTCCTTTATCATATTGTTTTTTATGAAATAGAATCATTGAAATTTTTATGTGTTCCATGTGATAAAACTCTATATATTAATCTATAATAATGTACGAAGTTTTTCGTTAATGTATGAATTTTAAAATTTCATGAATAAATCATGCCTACCTCCATCAAATAAATTATATTTGGTAGAATTACTAAATATTCCTCAGATGGGGATTCATATTTTTCTTATTAACTTTATAAGCCTTCTCCCATTTAACATTATATTCTTCCACATGATGAGGAAATTAAATTTCCATTCGATAAGGTTGTTATTTCTAATTTCCTTTATCCAAAATGTGTTATGAAATTCATGTCCATTGGAATGGTTTCCCCAAATTTAGTAAAATTTTTATATTTTCCACAAAAATATTCATTTAAAATTTAGGAACTATAAATCTTATAAATGATATGTTTTAAGAAAATGATTTTTGTGTTAAAAAAGTAAGAGTAAAATCTGTTTGAAAGAAAACTATTGACTTAATAATATACCCTTTTTTTAAATCATAAAACATAACATTTAAAGAGAAAAAATAAAGTAAAAATTTTTCGGTAATTTTACTTTCCGTAATATATATAATTATGAAATTTTCCATTTAGATTCTAAATTTATAACATTGTAATTTTAGCTCTCTTTTTCTAAAATATACCTTTCACATAATGTAATGATTCATTTTCCCCAAACCTTTCTCCATAAATTTTAAATACATTCTTCACCTATGTGATGTTCTAGAATGATTTTTGAAATATAAAGTGTACCAAAAAATTATGTATTAATTATATAGAACATATATTAAAACAATAATTCATCATATAAATATACAAATATATTCATCTAAAAAATTTATAAATTCATTCTCTCAAATATATAAGAAAGATATTTATCCAAAAAATTAGTGGTGCCCATAAATACCACCTACAAAACCTAGAGATTTTGAGTTTTATTACATCCTAATAGTATAATGAGATTATAAATACTCCTTTGAGATCTTATTAAGGATTAACATTATCTTATTATGGTCTTCTTGTTTATTTTGGACATCTTCATGATTTTTAAAATATTCAGAAACAAAATCCTTCAATTTTTCTACTAATTCAGCCAGAAAATTAAATTAAATTTTATTGGATGGTAAAATCTTTTTTTGGATATTTATTAATATTATATAATTTGGATAGATTTTATATTAAAAATTGTTCTTGATCATTCCCACACTTATAAACAGAGACTTATTATATATATAGAAATATATTTTGTTACCTTATTTATTTGATCGAATTCTACATCAAGGAATTGGATATATCAATCTGTGTTTCTTATACACTAGATAAGAACCTTGAGATTTCATGAATCCACTTTTTAATTCACTTTTATGACCACTATATTTTCCTCATTTTTAATATAAATTTCAGGAAGATTAAATAAATAACATTATTTTTAAAATAAACACACTTTTTTCGGGATATGATTTCACATTTCTTGTATATATGGGATGATTTTCATTATTTTCTCAATCCAAGTGTTGATTTAATAGAAATTGTTCATCTTCATCATAATTATTTTTGAGCATGTTCTTGAGGAAATATTTTTTGTAGTAAAATATACATCTGAAATGGATTGATTTTCTTGAATGGAAGGCCCAAAAATTATTTTTCTATCAATATATTGCTATTTCAAATTCTCCATAACATAAAATTATTTTTCAGACCCACCATTTTCTAGTTATTTTTTGGGTATATTGATCTTCTTACTTAGATGATTTTTCATTTTCTAAAACACAAATATCAAAATATTTTTATGAATGTGAAGATCAAGAAGATTACCTTTCTATTAAAATATCAATTAAATAAAGGGCTTTATTCAACTCTTTGAAAATATCTTGTTTTTTATCGATTGAGAATTTCTATGGTTTTTCAAAATATTCTCAACATTAGTGAAAACATTATCAGTTCAAACATTATTTACTGAAGCTTCATCTTCAATGAATGATTTCCCTTATAAAGTTAAACTAACTCAATCTCATTCAAAAATTATTCCAATTAAACAATGCGTAGAAGAGGAATGGATGTGGGAATAGATAGAGAAAGTTATGAATGTACATTATCAGTGGAAACATTAACTCTCAATTAAATTCCATCTATACCCTTTAATTAAATCCCATGAAATATTTTCTTTCATTTTATTTTTATTATTGACTCTTTTTCTTTTCATATTCTATGCATTAATTATATGTTTTCTCTTTAAGAGAAAAATATTATACTTTATAAAATATGGATGATAAACTATCATCAGTATTCACACATATATTTTTATAAAATACTAAAAATACCATATCATACATTATTTTTCCCTATATAATCTACACGGTTGGTTATTATTCACTATATTTCTCCTTTTCCAACACATTTTATTTATGTTTCTAAATTTATCTAATGGATGTACCTTTAGTTTTAATTTTTAACGAAAATTTTCAAGTTAGGAACATAGTTAATACTTATCCTATTGAATTTTTTTTCTTTAATGTATAAAGCCTTCACCCAAACAAGAGTTACTTCATTATTTATCTTCTATGCCTCCATAAGGTTTATGAAGACGTTTTTTATAAAAATTTTGTACAATAAAATCATCAAAATCAATGAACTTACTTTTAGTAACATGATGAAATTGAGTGAATACATTACTAAATTTAACGTTTTATTTTTATTATTAAAATTTAATTCCTAAATGCCTTGAAAATGTAGAGTTTATATATCCCATTTCAATGGAATAATAATTTTTAGGATCCAAAGGAAAAGAACCCAATGTTAATATCTATATGATAAATATTACTTAATTTTTCATAAAAAATAACAAAGTTTCGTTTTATCATGATACTTATAAAAGCTTCCCCATTTTAACATAATTTTTAGTAAAAAGTATCAGTTATCCATAAAATTGTATTTTCACGTGTTCAAAAAATTTCAAGAAATTTTCATTTTATGTCATTCAAAAAAAATAAATGAAACATTTTTTAGTGAGTATTTTTTAATGGACAGGATATAGGTATAAGACAATCTAATAATTTCATGAATGTAAAAATGAAAATCACCTATAGAGATAGTTAAGGATTCCAAACCGTGAAATATGATTATAGGATCCCATAAAAAAATTCTATAACCATTTTCATGAAATAAAACCTCTCATAACATCTATCATCATATAAAAATCACTACAGTTTTTGAATTATTATGATAGGATGATATTTGGGAATTAGTAAAATCATAAAAAATGTATGTAGGAGTGTCTGTACGGAAGGAGTTATTTATATGAAATCAAGCGTTGAAGATGGATTGGTGAACCAATTCTTATTTATATAAACCCAAAACAGAGATTTGATTCACCTTCCTCAAATAACAATGTTTATAATTAAACCTTCATAAAGAAAATCGGTTGATAATATTACCAAAATGTTGAAAATATATTTTAAATAATTATTTTTTGTGTGTTTTTATGAGTTTTATTAGACAAATTTTTTTTTATGAAGCAAATAATATTAAAAAAAATTAGAGAATAAGATTTCATATATAACATATTAAGGATAATAGAATAGATATAAGTGTTTACTATAAAATATTAAGAAGTTTCTTCCTAGATAAAAATTCCAAAATTCTTTATGAATGTTTTTCTAGAAATAGAAACATATTTTATTACAAAAAAATGAAAATAGAGTTTAAATTTTCATTTAGATGGAACTCAGTTTCATGAAAAAATAATATATTTCTCGAAAAAAATTATGAAATGTTTATAAATAAATTTCAGGAAATATTTAATGAATTTTTAATAAAAAAAATTATAGGAAAAGGATCTGTGAAAAATTTAATGAAATGTTTTCCAAAATTTTCTTTAAAAACAAAACCCAGAAGAAACTTAATGAAATTGAAGAAAAACGTATTAATTTTTTAAAAATATATACATAATGTTTCATAAACCTTTAAAAAATTTAATTCCCATCTTTTAAGAGTTCATTAATATAAGGTGATGAGTAAACTATGAGTATATTGATGATAATTGTCAGTTGACCAATCTAGGGTATTAATTAATATATTCAAATCTTATAGATTTTAGTGGATTTTTAAAATATTTTTTTTATTTTGTTCTAATGAATTGTAAAATGATATCGCTTTTTATGTTTTATATTGAAAGAAATTTGGTCTTATATATATTTTATTATCTCAATATTGTTTTAATAGGTTTTTTATAATGATATGATAATTTTATTATCACCCAAATTAGGATTTGTATTAAATATCATTCCAAAGTCAGTCAGTGCATTTTTTGTCCAAAAACACTGAGAACAAAAACTTATAGATCCTATAGATTATGATTTAGCAAAGGAAAGTGATACTGAATGTTTTTTATTATAATAATAATAAAATAAAAACATTACTAGGACATTTAAAGTTAAATATTATATTTTATGTCCATTTTACAACCACCAAATTCAGCATCAGAAAAACATTTTAGTTCAAAATAAATTCTATAAGAATCAAATAATCCTTGAGAGTGATATTCCTCAAGGTTATGAAAAATTCATTTTAAATATTTAATGTGAGACAATTTTATATTATCTTGAAATCGTTCAATTAATAATATAAAAAAAATTAAATATGGATGAATATATATAAGTTATAGTAAACTACCTATCATTTCTCTATATTTATAATCATCAATAAGTTTCACAAAATCATCAAGATCTAATTTTTTTAGGGTTTTCATAGGAGTACTATTAAATTTTTTAATTTTTTATCTAAAATTTTTAGGTAAATATTTTGTATACCTTTATTTAGATATAAAAATTCCATTTCATCTTTTAGAAATTTGAAAACCAAGGAAACACTATAGTTCTCCCATAATGTTGATTTCAAACTCAGATTTCATTAGATCTACAATGAATCATGACTGTGATTTTTTAACTGAACTAAATATAATTTCATTCATTTAAAATTGAATAAATATTTTTTCATTTAAAAAATTAATAATATTATTTAAATCTACATATCCATTATCAAAATTATTTTATAACAAAAATCATGTAAGTCTATCATATCTGGTTATTAAGGTTTTTTAATCGATAAAGGGTCATAATAAGTGTATAAAAATAATATGGTGTTCTTATTTTTTTCAATCCTAAGTGGTTATTATAAATAAATTTTCTCTTATATATATCCCTTCCAGAAATAACACATCACATCCATTTTAAATAGTGTAAAATATAATAATGTTGCATAAGATAGAAATATTTGAACAGATTCTATTATTATAAGGAAAATTTTCATCATAGTTGGTTCGTTTTGGGTTATTATAACCCTTTCTACTAATTCATTATTGATTTCTAAAAACTATTACATATTCATCATGATTATTAATAACTCCACATTTTACTTAAAATATAGTAAAATCATTTGGATTTTTAACCCAAGTAAAAAAACACCACATAAAATATATGATTTTATCCCGTATTACCTTTATCCAATATCCATTACCCAAAGCCTTATCATAATTTTTATGATTAAATTGTGAAACAATTCACAATGTTTATAATCATTTCTTAAGGAATTTCTTTATTTGACCAATTGATCTACATCTCCAATGATATTATCAATAGGATAATCCCTAATAATTTTCAAATTTTTTGTGTTTTAGTTAGGTTATTTATCAATAATATATTGAATTTATTCATGAGGTGTGAATTTAAGAGTTGTTTACTTAGTTTTTCTCTAATGTCAATAGTTTTAAAAAATTGCTTGAAAACCAGTTTTAGAAAGACTATCCATAGATTGGGATTCATGTAGTTTAAAAACCAAGGGATTAATTTCATCAAATTTCACATGAAATGTTTCAAAAAAAGAGCTGTTATTAATTTTAACAACATTTTATACTTTTCATGTTGTATAATAATCAATAAAATGTCCATTGTTAAAATTTAGTGGAAATTTATTTAAATTATCATTAGTATTCCGATTTAGTACATTAGAACCAAAATAAAGTAATGTTAGAATTTTATAGTCCCTTAATATTCACAACATATAAGTAGTTTAATTAAAGAAATTTTAAATTAAAACTCGATATATAGTATAATAATTAATATAAACTTCTATTTCCAAAAAACATTAAAAAATAGTGTTTTCACTCAAATATCTATTATTTTCCTAAATAACACTACTTCAGAATTCAACTATACTATTTTACTGAGGTATTACAGGATATTTGATGTAATGTTTTATTGGTATTTTACTAAAAAAAATTATGAAAATAAGAAATAAAAAATACTCCCTCATGATCACCATGAATAGTTAACAATGGTATATATTTCACATTTTTAACACGAGCTACATTATTTTTAAAATAGAACAAAATTTTCAACTTTTTTTAGTAAATAGATATATATATATATATATATAGTAGTCATAAACAAAGACATATATATACTATTTTCCACCAATAATTTTAGTTTGTGTTGGATAAAATAAATCCATGTGTGAAAATAAACTATACAAAAAGTTAATATTTTATAATGGATTTAAATATTCACATATGATGCTTTCTAAATTAACAAGGATAAAAAATTGGATAATTAACCCTTAACATCAAAATATCTCTAAATACTCTTTTTTACAAATTTTGGATAAATTTCTAACATTATAATGTCTAAACATTATATACCATAACTAATAATAATCATACACTCCACTAAGTCTTGGAATATCATATATTTTATTCCTTTCAAGGTTATTTTTTTATACAATATCATGTCTATCAACTGAAATAATAAATTTACCATTTGAACTAAAAATAATACATTTATCATTCCTAAAGATATCAGAATATCCTTTATCACATAATTGAATTATGATAAAAAGTTGGTTAATAAGTATTAAAATAAATAAAATAGCAGAAAATAATGATTTTCAAAAAAGAACAATATCTATTATATTGTATATTTCCCCTTGACTATTATCTCTCAAAGTGACTATTTCACCATTGATATTGTAATTGTTATAAAATAATTACACGTTTCTGGTCATATTCATGGAACATCCACTATCCATGTAACATATAATTTTTCTTTTATACTTTTCATGTCTCTCTAAAATAGAAAATTTAATATTCTAATGCTTAAATTTTATTGGGTCAAAAATTATTAAATAATAAAACCTTATAAGTCCAAAACTGTCCAATATTCTTATGTTGTACAAATGATAATTAATTATAAATATAATCTTTATGAAAAAAATGATTACACCGTGTTTATATAATATTTGTTCTTTGAGTGTACATGCCTATGAAATTTTATACATAATAGAGAACTAACAAAGAACAATGTAATTGTTTGGAAATGTGTTTTGGTATTAGTAAAAATAATCCCAGATACGTTTTTATGGAGACTCATTTTCTTATAAATATTATAAAAAGTTTTCTCCATGTTGTATAATTTTATATATGTTTTTTCAAACTAAATATTTCAGATTTTAGTCACACAAATAAATTACTATCATCGTCAAATATGGTAGAACTACATTTCATAACAAATTCTTTTTAAAGATCTCAAATTTATATTATCTGTTATGAAATATTTAAATTTTATTTTAAAATTTCAGCCTTATATCTTTCATAGTTTTTTCAGAATTTTTTTATTTATTAATTGTAAAGAAAAATTTCTATATGGATCTCCCAAAATAGATATGTTTCACCATTTTCATATGTAATATGATTTTATCCGTCAAAATAATTATTATATTCATGATAATAATCTTGGGAGTTTCTCTTAATAGTTAAATTGGTTATTGATTTGATAGAATCCTCAGCTATCTAGAATTGATTATTATTTATAATATTTTTATAGAAACCAATGATTTCATAATTATCACTGTAATTATTAGAAACAATTTCAAAAGAACTACCTCCTACCCTTTCACTCACAGTGTTATAAATATTTCATAAATTTTATTAATTTATTATTGTAGACAATTCTAGATTTATTGTTCTTCTTCATTGGTCTAACATAATCGAGTCTAATATGACCCAATTCGGTACATTTACAAAAATATAATCATATATGTGTCTTTACTATCACTTAATTATTTATTATTTATCTTTTACTCTTAATGATCATCCATTTTCAAAAATCTTATTCATTATCGTAGAAATATAAGAAATTCCATTTTCACTTTCTACTTATGAACTACATTCTGTAAGAACCCAGATCTTCATTTCATACATTTTTTCCTTTTCTGGTTGTTTTTTAGAAAAAGTGGAATTCTTGGAGAAAACATTTAAGTACACATCGTGTACATTATGAGTACACTCTTTGTACTCGGTTGCCACATGAAGTTGTGTGCTGGCCGTGTAATTGTTGCATACACGACCATGTGGGATGACTTGGAGTCCGCCTAAAGCAGAGTATGAAAAAGGAAAGTACAAGTCGTGTACTTCCAATGTACACGCCGTGTATTTTCATTTTTTCATTAAACTCATGGGGGTCGTGTATAATCGCAAAAAACATCTACTTCTAGGTTTTTTCGGCCTAGAGATCCTTTATGGCCATGATCTTCCTTGGAGCCCATGACTGGGCATCCAAACTCGGATTTGACCATCGTCAATTGCGTTGGGATCACCTTGGTAAGATCTCTCTTCTTCTTGATCATCGTTTCCGAATTCCTCAACCTTCTCATGTTAAACGTTGTCGAACGTTTTAGATGTTTTTGTATATCTTCAGTATTTTAAGGTGATTCAAGTCTTGAAATTCAAGTATATCGATCTCCCAACACCTAGGTAGTTGGTTTGTGCCATTCTATTGAATTTATTTGAATTATATGTGCGATTTTTCCAATGCCCATGAACTGGGTATTGCGTGTTAAACGTGTTAACCTTGTTGATTGAATTCTATGCTTGTATGCATAAAAAGAGGTTTTTTGGATGTGAATATTGTTGTTTGCTATGATTTGGATGTGTTTTCCCATGCATGTTCATTTGATAGATGTTTGGTTATAATTACCAGTTATGCTTCCTTGATGTTTTCATGCCTAGTAATGTAGTATGGAGTTATTATTTTATCTGACATGCTTGAGATGTTGTAGACTATTTACCAAGTAGTTATTGAGGTTTACTTGGGATTTATTGGATTGCTATGCTCATTTGACTAATAGAGGGCCGTGAGAATCTAGTGTAGTAGACTATAAGGGGAATTTACTATGTGAACTTCCTCTGAGAGTCTTTATCACTTCTGACTATATGGGGAATTGACCAAGTGAGCTTCTTCAGAGAGTCTTTATAACTTTTGACTATAAGGGTAACTGACCATGTGATCTTCCTTAGAGAGTCATTATCACTTTTGACTATATGGGGAATTGACTGTGTGAGCTTTCTCAGAGTGTCTTTAACGCTTGGGACTGTAAGGGTACATGAGCGAGAGATCTTCCTCAAAGATTCATTGTAGTATCCTTATTTTTGTTGAACCAGAGGTTTTCAGATTAGAGAACTACCCGGAGGGTTACTAGATTGTTTTGTTGTTGCTGATATAATGAATTGATTACATTGAAACTATAGGATTAGTTACTACTGAGTGGATCATTTTTTAATACATTCATTTGTTTATTACTTTCCATAGATTCACTGACTATTAGGAACAGATCATGTGGTGATTTCTTACAGGTATCTAGTCTCACACCCTATTTGCGATATGCATTTGGGTCCAAAAAGATTATATTGATGAAGGTATAGTTAATGGAAAACACCATTCTACTTCAGGTACATGATTTACTGTGGAGCTGGATAGTATGGGACCAAGTGGAGGCTTGTGATTCTAAGGAGCTGATTATCGGTTTTCTTTTGTACTTTGGTTTAGTACTATTTTATATTGCATCATTGTGATTTGATTGGCTGATTTCCTAGACATATGTATAATGAATAATTTATATATATGTGTGCTTCAGTTTATTATTTCTAGTCTTACGTTGTTTCCTTTTGTATGGATTTTTACTACCTCCCATTTTTTCATTTGTTTACCTCTGCTGTGTTACACTTCCAATGGAGGCATAGTTTCCCCACTATCACACCAAATTTCCTCACGAATAGTCGGTAACCGTTGGCATTATGGGAAATGCGCTTGAGGTTATATGACCAAACTGGTACGGGGAATCTCTAGGTGGATTCTAGAACCGAGACGTTAAAAGTGGTATCAGAGGAGTATCATTTCATTAACTTACAGTTTGGAACCTATAGTCAGGTATAGGACGAAATTGGTACTTAGTAATAATTTTTTCCCAAGTGTAGAAAACTCATGTATAGGTAATAGCCAAATTTACCTCATATTACTATTTTTCTGGTTTTCAAATTTTACAGTTGATTTAATTTTCACCGTTGGGTGACTCACATGTTTTGTGTTGTTATTGTTGATTTTATTGAGGTTCGATTTTTGTTGCAACCCAATGAGATGTGGGTATGCCATCTCATGCATCATATAGGAACTTGAGATAAATCCCATATCATGCATATATTACATGCCATAAAGGGTGCATTAGTGATTGAATGTTGTTGTGATAGGTGTTGTTCTATATATGAATGTTGTTTTGATAAATTTCTTGGAAAAAATATTTGTTTTTATAGGGTATTTTATGTGTGTGATTTTGATTGAATGAATGCAAAACTTTGGTTCTTAAGGTGTTATGGGCCCTTATGGACCAGAATTTAGTGGATCATTGCCTTGTTTTCCATGCTATAATATTTATAAGATGTCATGCTTTGATTCGAAGGGGAATGGGTACCCAAAAATAGGAATTTGTCACTTTGATGTTCATTTCAGTGTTTTTAAGGGCTCCGAAGTAGTTTCTAAAGCTTCTTGTCTAGAAAAACCCAGAATACACATCGTTTACTTTTCACTACATGACATGTGTTCTTCTGTTCGAGAAGAAACTGTTTTTCTTATGTACACTCTGTGTACCTTATGTACTTGTTGTGTAGTCTCTAACCATGTCATAGGCCATGTGGGAAGAGACATGGTATAGGGAAGTTCATGTGGGAACATGTCGTGTACCGATCATACACGCCGTGTGGGGTTGACCTAGTGTCCGCCCATGTGGCTGACAACATCGATGGGGAAACAATATCTTATACATGTTGTGTCAGTTCCAAACATGCTATGTAGTGTGATCTTGGAATACGATCATGTAACTAACAACATGGGTCGGTGTTATCATTCCTAGTACACATTGTGTGTGATTGTAACATGTTGTGTAGTGTCATCCGAGTATCCCGCAGTGTCACTAATAACACGGATGGAGAAATATTAGCTTATACACACCGTTTTAGTTCTAAACACACTGTGTAGTTTCATCTGATAATCTGGTTGTGTAACTAACAACACGAGTCGATGTTATCATTTCTATTACATGCCATATCCATATGGAGCACATCAGGCATTATTAGCCAAGTATCTATTTGTTTCACTAACAACACAATAGTTGAAACCTAAGAGGTACATGATCATTCCACCTAGAACAGACCATGCAGGGTGAGCCATGTAACCAGCCGTGTGATAACAACATGGGTCAGTGAATCTCATCTATTACACACCATGTCTGGAAAAAATACACCGTGTACTTTAATTATAAGGAGAACCGGGTGGCTTAGCCGTGTAGAAGGACTCAGACAGGGGGATAAAATTCATGTACACACCATTTGTAAGTACAACACTCCATGAGTTTGGGGTGTTACACGACCAGTTCTGGCAGAAGTACTCTCCCATGTGAAAGTATTATGGGAACACATTGTGTAGTAATTATACACAGCATGTAGACTTGTTTTGTAAAACTTTAATGTTTTATTTTTCTTGTCCCCTTCTTAGGATTCCAGTTTTTAGTCATTGATGATCTTAATCTATGTTGTGCACTTGACCTTGCAAAGTCATGCCACTGAGACGCCCTTCGGTTGTACACCAGTTGCAAGGATATGATCAGACACCAGATATGGTTGATCAGGGACTACCGACAGATCCTCCAGTTGTGCTAGTCTTGGCACCAGCAGTTATACCTGACACAGGTGTTGATGCACAGTTTAGGGAAGTTATTATGAGGATGATGCAGACCTTCCATGGAGTACCGCTTCATGCCCCTTCAATGGAAGAATTGACGTGGGTGTTTTAGAAACAGGATCCTCCCCCTTTTACAGGGAAATGAGGACATCAGGCTACAAAGTCATGGCTAGAAGACATGTTGATGATTTTGGAGAATTTGGAGACATCTACAGAGAGGAGGGTCAAGCTCGCTACATACATGCTTCGGGATTCTGCCAAAAGATGGTGGGATGTGATCTCATAGGCAGGGCATTGGCACAATATGTCTTTGGATGAGTTTCAGTGCACCTTTTATGATTAATTCTATCTAGTGTCCTTGAGGGCCTATTAAGCCTGAGATTTTATGAGTTTGGAGTAGGGAACTCTTTCTATTTTTTGATTAATCCTCTCGCTTAACCGAGCTACTACACTTTAAACCCTTTCTAGGGGTGGATGAGTTATTCCATGCATGGATGTTTGAGGATGGTCTCAAGTAGGATATCCAATCTCAGGTGAACATCTTTAGGATAACTTCGATATATTCTATAGTCAACCAAGTGGTGATCACCAAGCACAATATGAGGGATTATGGAGCTGTGAACCCGGGTTGTTCGGCATCCAGATTTAGTGCTCTACCAGCTGATTTCAGGTAGTGCCACATGGAGACTGCACGAGGAGATCATAGTAGGAGGGATTCATCATATGGTAGTTAGGTGGTATGATACCCGTGCGGGGGGTGTGGGAATATGAGGCCACATTTCCAGAGGGACCCAATGAAGTGCTGATCTTGCGGTAAGATGGGTCATCATCAACATTTCAATCTGTTCTTTTCACAAACAGCTGGTGGAATGGGTTCTTCCAAGTCATCTCATTCAGGAGTAGTACCACCAGTTTCCCACAAGTCTAGGAACTGGAGTTCTTCCTACCGTTCACGACAAGGTGGAGGTTGTGGCCATGGTATCCAGTCAGCAGGATTTCAGTCAAAACAGAGTGAATCATCTCAGGGTGGTCAGGCAGGGTCATAGGGCCACGATGAAGTATTGACTTTTGCAGTGCAGCAAACCCAACATGAGCAGGATCCCGGACCCTCAATAGTTCGAGGTATGATTATAGTTGACTCAATTTTATATTTTGATCATTTCAATAAATGAGTATCCCATAACATTATATCTATTTCTGTTTTGGAGAGCCTTGGGCTCTACATCATTTCTTCTGCTAATATCTTGAAACTAGACACTCGGTTGGGAACTAGAACAGCTTGTGTGCATCAGTGTAAGAAGTTCCCTCTAGATGATGGTGGGTGTAATTTCTTATGGGCCCTTTATGTCCTAGAGATGACATGATATGATGTCATTCTTGGAATGGGCTGGTTAGTTCCCTCATAGACAGTTGTCAATTTTTATCATCATAGGGTGAGATTCCCCTCACGAGAGGGAGAATCCTTTCTTTATAAGGGAAAGTGGGATGTCCAGGCATGTAGAGCGGGACCCGAGCATCATGGGTTGGGAGGAGTTACATCCCAGAATTCTAGTCTATATCTGGATGACGAGAGGTTTTCATAGATGGACTTTCCTCCAGTAGAGGATCGTTTCAATGGTGTTTTTCTAGAATATTTTCATGTTTTCCTCTGGAGCGTGAGGTAGACTTTTCTATTGATCTCGTGTGAGGAGTGAAACTGATATCAATTCCTCCTTATAGGATGGCTACACCAGAGTTATAGGAGCTCAAGAAGCTATTGGAGGAGTTGTAGGAAAAGAGTTTAATCTAACCCAGTACATCTTCTTATGGTTTTCCTGTCCTGTTTGCGAAGAAGGAATACAATACCCTCAGGCTTCGTGTGGATTATCGAAATCTGAACTTGTTGATGGTCAAGTACCTATATACCATTCTAAGGATTGATGATCTCTTTGATCTACTTTGAGAATCCCTAGTCTTCTTAAAGATCATCTTGAGGTCCCTTTACCACTATTTGCGCATTAGACCTTCAGATATACCTCTCACAACCTTCTGGTGCAGGTATGATCTATAAGAATATACTGTTATACTGCTCAGTCTCACAATTATGCCTACATTTTTCCTGGAACTAATGAAAATAGTGTCCCATCAATACTTGGATTCATTTGTGGTTGTCTTTATAAACGATATCTTGGTGTACTATCACACTGGACATGACCATGATACACATATTGAGATAGTTTTGAGTACACTGGGAGAGCATTAGGTAAATGCTAAGCTCTTAAAATGCCACTTTTGGATGGACCATATTCACTTCTTGGGTCATGTTATCTCAAACACCGGAGTATCAGTCGAACTAGAAAAAGTGATAGTAGTACTTTTCTGGGAGCATCCGAATAACAACTTTGAGGTTCAGTGTTTTCTAGGGCTGGCTGTATACTACAAAAATTTCATACAGGACTTTTCATGCTTAGTAGTGCCATAGACGGGCCAGACTAAGAAGGGTGTGAAGTTCTTGTGGTTAGATTCTTGTGAGTCAGCCTTTAAGGAGTTGAATGGTAGGTTATCTTCAACACCTATCCTGGTTTTACTAGAGTTGGAAAAGATCTATACTATGTACTGTGATGGCTTAGGTATCAGGCTAGGAGTTGTGCTTATATAGGGTGAAGGAGTCGTCGCGTACGAGTCTTGGTAGTTGAGGCCACATGAGAGGAATTGCACAATGCACGATCTCAAGTTGTATGTCCTTGTTCATGCATTGCATTGTTGGAGACATTATTTCATGGGAGAGAATTTTGTGGTTTTCACCGACCACAAGAGTCTCATGTACATTTCCACTCAGCGTGATATAGATTTGAGAGAGTGATTGTGGGTTGAGTACCTTCAGTCTTTTGACTTTGAGCTTTCTTATGCACATAGGAACGACAACATGGTGGTTGATTCACTAAGTAGGTGGACTCCGATATAGGCTGTTCTGGATGCCAGTAGTGAGTGAAAGCTTATGGCTCTGTTCCTTGAGATGCATTTGTAGGAGCATGACAAACATAGGCATACGTTTCTTCCTTCTAAAGCCGTTACCTTTACTCTTCTTGATCGAGTGCGAATAAGGAAGCTATCAGATTCTGAATGCCTAGTATTACGGAAAGGTGTGTTAGGATAGGATGTTATTCCAGGATGTACCATAGGTGAGGATAAAATCTTGCATTTCCAGGGGCATGATTTGGTTCCATAAGACATACGTGGGGAGATGATGTGGGACTTTCATTCCTCAATTTGGGCAGTTCATCCTGGAGTCACTAAGATGTATCATGATCTACAGCACCAGTATTGGTGGCTAGGTATGAAGAGAGATGTTTCTGGTTTTTGTCATGATGTGTTCCACCTGTTAGGAGATAAAGGCAGAGGATCATCGACCAATAGGACATTTGGAGAAGTTACTAATTCCCAAGTCGAAGTGGAACGATGTCACAATGGATTTTGTGAATGGTTTACCATGGTCGCCTCGAGGGAATGATGCAGTTTGGGTTTTCATTGATAGAATCACGACGGTTTCTCACTTTTATCTGATCAAGGAGACTTTCAGTGTTGATGAGTTTGGATGGTTGTACATCTGAGAGATTGTACATCTACATGGGCTTCCAACCTCCATATTTTCAGACATGGATTCCTGTTTTAATTCTCAATTATGGAAAGGGCTTTAGAAACCTTTCGGTAAATAGGTACATTTGAGTATTGCTAACCATCCCTAGATAGATGGCTAATCCAAGAATATGTTTCGGGTGCCTGAGTACATGCTTCGAGAAAACATCCTTGATTTTGGAGGTTATTTGGAGAAGAATATACCTCTTGTGTAGTTTTCCTAAAATAATAGTTTTCAAGATACTATTCAGATGGCACCTTATGAGGCTTTGTATTGTAGGCCAGGCCGATCACCTTTATATTGGATGGAGGCTGGAGAGGAAGCCGTGCTAGGAACACATCGTTTTCAGGAGACCACAAAGCAGATATAGTTGATTCGGAAGAGGATGGATACTACACAGTCTCGACAGAAGTCTAATGTTGATCAGAAAAGATGACCTCTGGAGTTTGAGGATATGGATCAGGTTTTCCTATATGTCACACCGAGGTTGGGACACAAGAGGATTATGAGATAGGGTAAGCTTTCACCGAGGTACGTTGGGCTGTTTGAGGTGTATGAGAGAGTTGGGCCGGCTTCCTATCGGTTGTAGTTACATTAGAGGTACCGAGCTATGCACGACATCTTCCACGTTTCTCAGCTACGATGTTACTTCTCATACCCATCTCTGGTTTCCTATCCCAATGAGGTTTAGTTGGAAGTGGATGCGTTGTTCGAGGAGATTTTTATCAGAATTGTTGAATGTAGTAAGAAGGTTTTCCGTGGCCAGTCTACCCCTCTAGTCCGAGTGCTATGGCAGTACAAGCGAGTACAAGTCATGACTTGGGAGAGGGAGGCAGATATACGAGCACAGTGGCTGGATCTATTCAGGGTTTCATCCTCTACACTACCCTACTAGAGAAATTCAGGGATGAATTTATTTGGGGGGGGGGGGGTAGTTTGTAAGAATCTGGATCTTCTTTTTAGGTTTGTTTAACTTTTCTAGTTGTTTTTTAGAATAAGTGGAATTTCGGTAAATTTTTGAATCATACGGCACGTTCTTTTTGGGTACACGTAGTGTACTCAGTTGTCGAATGAAGCTCTATGATGGTCGTGTAATGACCACACACACGGTCATGTGGGGTGACTTGGAGTCCACCTAAGGTGGAGTATGAGAAAGGCATGTACATAGTGTGTACATCAAAAGTACATGTATATTATTTTAATTTTTTTTCATTAAATGCACCGGGGTTGCGTCTAAATTTCAGAAACATATTTTTCTATGTTTTGTTTGGCTGAGAGCTCCCATACGACATCGATCTTCCTCCAAGCCCTCAACCATGCATCTGAACTCTGACTCAAACGTCATCGATTACATTGGGATAACCTTGGTATGATCTCTCTTCTACTTGTTCTTTGTTTCCCAATTCCTCCTCCTTCTCAAGATATCCTTCGTTTACCATTTTAGACATTTTCGTAGATCTTCGTCATTCTAAGGAGATTCAATCCCTAAGACACAAGTATATCTATCTCCCAACACCGAGTTAGGTGGTTTGTGCCTTTCTATTGAAATTCTTTGAGTTATATGTGCAATTTTGTCCAATACCCTTGAACGGGGTATTACATGTTTGTTGTTTTAACCATATTGATTTCCTTCTATAATTTTATGCGTAAAGATAGTTTATTTAGATGTGAATACAGTTTTTTTCTATGATTTGTGGGTGTTTTCCCATGAATGTTATGTTTATAGCCGTTTGGTCCTATTTACCCGTTAGGCTTCCTTGATGTTTCCATGCCTAGTAATGTAGGATAGAGTGATTATTTTATTTGACTTGCTTGAGATGTTGTATACTATTTAGACAAGTAGTACTTGAGGTTTACAATGGCTGTAATAAATTTATATGCTCGTTTGACTAACACAGGGCCGTGAAAAATTGGTGTAGTAGACTATAAGGGGAATTGAACATGTGAGATTCCTCAGAGAGTCATTATCACATTTGATTATATGGGGAATTGACTGAGTGAGCTACTCCGAGAGTCTTTATCAATTGTGACAAAATATGGAATTGACAGTGTGAGCTTCCTCAGAGTGTCTTTATCACATCTGACTATATGAGGAATTGACTGTGTGAGCTTCTGCAGAGAGAGTTTAACGCATGGGACTAAAAGGGGAATTGACTGAGAGTGCTTCCTCAGAGTGTCATTTTTGTATCCATTTTTTAGTTAAACCAGAGGGTTAGGCTGAGAGAACTACCCATAGGGCGACCAATTATTATTTTTACATATATATGAAACTTATTGCATTGAAACTATAGTATTGGTTACAGCTGGGTACTTCCATGTTTAGTAACTTCTTTTTTATTACCTACCATATATTCATTTACTATTAGACACAGATCTTGTAGAGATTTCCAACTTGGATTTAGTCTCACACCATGTTTGGGTTATGCATTTGGGGCGAAAAAGATTATATTGTTGCAGGTATAGATAATGGAAAACACCCTTCTACTTCATGTAATTGGTTTTCTATGGTGATGGAGAGCGTGGGACCAAGATAAGGCTTGCGATGCTGAGGAGTTTTTTGTCAATTTTGTTTTGTACTTTGGTTTAGTACTTCTTTGTATTCCAACATTGTGATTTGTTTGGAATCATTCCTAGATGTATGTATCATGAATCATTTATATATATGTGTGCACTGGTTTATTATTTCCAGTATTCCATTGTTTACTTTTGTATGGATTATTACCGCTTCTGTTTTTTCCTTTTGTATACTTATGTTGTGTTACTCTTCCAATGGGGGCATAGTTTCCCCACTATGACACCCAAGGACCTAACTGCTAGTTCATAGCCTTTGGCATTAGGGGAAATGCGTTTAAGGCCATGCGACCAACTATGTATGGGGCGCCTCTGGGTGGATTCCGAAACTAGGACGTTACACATTTTGCTTAAACTTTTAATTTCATTTTACTTGGAGATTATGAAACTTTTTTAGCTGATATGAATTTATAATCTTCATTATATATAAAGTAACTGTTACCCCATTTTCATTTATTCTTCATCGACATCACTATTTAAACTACAATTTTACTAAATTAGAGTTCCAATAATATCATCTAAACTCGTCTTAGATATATGTTTTCTATTATTATTAGATTTTCATTTCGATTTCCACTCATTGAGCATAATATCAATAATTTTCACAACCATGAAATCTTTAGTTAAGCCTTTATATCCATGAAACTATATTCCATTAACAATTTTCATAAATATATGAGGCATAAGTGCAATATATTATGCAAGTATAAAATTAAAATCTTGATATTCTTCTTTTAATAAAACTATTATTTATTTTACTAATTTAGTAGTCCCAAAGTTCATAACCTCATGATTATTCAACATATTATTTGCAGTTTGATAATATGAAATATATGTTTATATATTAATGGTTTATAAACATAGTAAAATATTTCTATCTAGATATTTATGATGATAATTTTTATATTCTATTATTTTAAATCTAATAACTTCCTCATCGTGAATATGATAATTACCAATCAAAATAAAAATGTATTCAACACCTGTATTAATAAAGAATTCATCATATGATCACTCAAATATTTAAATTTAGAGCATTAAAATATTAGTGTCTCTATGGTTTTAATTTTTCCAAAGACTCAATAGAAGAACCTACATTCATAAAAACAATACTCTTTTTTATCGATACATATTAATTTGACATTTTATAACAATTAAAACCTACTTTGATACCCAAGGTTATATCAAAATATTATGTGTTTTATTACAATAGGGGTAAATTTTATTTTAAAATATAAATTATACTTTTTTATCCAAAGGCATTATGAATGTATTTTGGATGATGTTTCATTTTGAAAGGAAAAATTATTATAAAAGTATGAAAAGTTGATAACAATTTATAAATAACTTTCCTAAATCAAATTAATTGTGGAATATATATTTGTAAAAATAATAATTATCAATCTTATAAAATTTAATAAATAAAAACATATATAAACTTTTATTATAAGATCCACACATAATAAATTCATGTTATGAATGTCTTAAAAAGACTCCAGCTATGCAAAATATTAACAATATCATAGAGGTTTATCTTTCTTAACCAAGAAATCCATTGGTACAAGGATTGGAATACAATATGTTTCCCTAACCCTAGGAAACCTTAAACAGATGATCATAAGAACCTATATATTCATTAAAAATAGAATCCCTCAATTACACTATATTTTATAGGGGTATTACAACATCAAAATTTCTTATGGAATTTAAAAAAGAGAACCTCACAATAGATCCCTTATAAAAAGGACATTATAAAGTTACTATAGAGACCCCTCAAGTAATAAAATTTCACATAATATTTAGTGTTACATTAGATAGTCGCTGATATAAACTATAAATCCTTGAAGAATGCATCTCTATTTTTAGTTAAATTCCCTGTGGTTATATTTAACATATTTTGGATTTGCTATTGGAAACAAATGTTAAACCCCGTTTAATTTTGAAAATTTTAGTGAATCTTCACCATAGGATTTTTCTTTTTGAGATAAAACAATTAAAAATATTCTTACTTTCATCAATTGTAATAAAAATCCATCATGAGATGGAATTTAGGAAGGTCCTCATCTAGTAGGATTTTTAAAATTTCATTCATAAAGAATATATGGATCCATCTAATAAAGTATGTTCGTTATACATTGTAAAACTTATTTAGGTTTATAATTGTTATAATTTGACTTCTTGACCTTATAAACCACTTCTTAGTGACCATTTTGTCTACCTATTTGAATTAAAATGTACATTTTCATCTAATAATGATGTTACATCATATTTACTTTACCGTGATGACTTTAAAAATGCTCTGTCTATTGGGAATGTTTTCCACCATTTTGTAAAATGTGTAGATTTAATATAAAAGCATTTCTAAGAAACATTGTAAGTATAAATGATAGTAATGTTTACAGTTTAATAAAGTGGTCTATAATTTTAAAATTTAAGGAATGAAAATATTATAAATTAATCATTCGACTCAACATGATTTATGATTTTAATTTATTTGGGAATAAATGTACTATAATATATAATTTAAAGATCGTAATTTTATATTCAGTGATGCATTAATATGGAAAATATATTAATTTATAATGTGTCATAAGTAATATGGATATAATACACATCATAGGAAATCTTTTTTACATTTAATAGATGACAGTAAATCATTTTACCTTCTCAATGGAAGAGATCTTTAGTTCTTTACTTTCATCATATATTTCTTCCTAATGGTCATTGATTCTAAAGAAATAAAAAACATCAAAAGGATGAATTGAGTGATATGAAACTCCTATGGTGATATCAAGAATTCATATAAAATACACTGTCTCTTCATAACATTCAAATAGTTTAAAACCAACTGTAAACAAATAATAAAAAATTTAGTCTATGACAAATCATAATTGGATAATGAAATTTATTTTTTGGATATTCCATATTATTCTAATTAATTGGATCATAACATGTTAGATATAATTTAGGCATAAAATAATTTTTTTAGATAACATATTTTATACATTTTTTGGTAAATGAGACAATTCCAAATATACTATGATGACATAGTAATATATTTCCCCAATTTCTAGCATTAAAAAATGAGTTATTTGAAAATGAAATTTAATGAAAATGTATGAATACCATAGAACCTAATTTTATTTTTAAATAATTTTTTTTATTTAATTACTAGATTATATATTTTTGGTTTATAGATGTATACTCGTCCAATTTGACTTATATAACAAGAAAATGGTCATTTTATACGGTTAAAAATACATGATTGACAAGTCATTATGTATTGATTAAATAATATTACCCTCAGAGGGTTATTTAATTATTCAATATGAGATATGTTGTAGAGACCCAAACCTGACATACAAGGAAATTACATTACTTTTTTGGAATACTTAATACAAAAAAACAAAGACTGAAGGATCATAATAGTTTAGTGTCTTTGGAAACTCAGATCATAATCTTCTAATCATGGTGAAAGATCTTCAACATCTCCCATAAAGATCTTCCCCTTTTGTTTTCTTACCTAAAACCTTTCTTTATATCCTGTGGAAAAGAAAACATATAAAGGGAGAGCTCAAATGCTCAATAAGGGTAAGCATGAAGAAAATAAAACAAACCATATACATTTGAACATAAAAACATGAATATAATGTTTAAACATCGGAATCATGAGCAATAACATAAAACATGGCAGTACGTAAGCCATAGATCATAATAGAACATCAATCATGATAAAATAGCTTTGAAATAAAAGATGTAATTTGGGGAAACCATTAAGCACATGATATTATTTCCATAGTATCCAAGGCCTGGCTACCAAGACCATCTTAGTGGACAAAGTCCCTTTCTGAATTGAGTTCACTCCTCGTTCCAGTCCTATATCACTGAACCAGATTAACATACCGTTCCAGCCATGTCTATCTCATGAGATATAAATCATTACCCAATTCATTGGAGGGAAATATAGGTCCCACCCATCTCATAATGAAATCATTCTTACGTGTACCACAACATAAACATACATCATTCATCATAACCCAAAGAAAACATCATCCCATCATAACATAGTCCATATAAAACAAATGGATATCATTTCAACATAAGATATGTGAAACCATGAAAATCATAGGGACATTATACATGAAATATATACATATGAAATAATGTCATCTTAGATGCAAAATGGTTATGATAAAACACTTGAAATGAATTCTAGAGGAAAATATCTTTTCTTCTTCAAAATCATTTTATATTCACAAAATATCATGAAATTTTAAAAGAAAAGCATTTTGTTGAAAATTTGAATGAAATATTGTAGAGTAATATTTATGAAAATAAGGTGTTACGAAACCGTGAAAATATGTTCATTCCATATAAGTTAAATAAAACATTCTCCTCGTACTTTTAATAGAAAAGTCAAAAAGTACCATGTATGGTAAAAAAAGCAAGATTCCTTCCATATCACAAAGTAAAAGTCAATATGGGTAAAAATTAATTTAAACCTACATGGAAGAATATTAAACAATATATGAAAACATTTTTATGGACATGGATGAAAAATATAACCCTAGTAAATACATATGAATAAGCAATCTCGTTTAAAAATGCTATTGTTAAATTATCCATTACCATAGGTATGATTTGCTTCGTACGTATATGAACCTCCTGTGTAATGATTTAAATAATATCATTTACTTATTGAAGAATCATATTTATTGTTATTATATCATATATCGTTCACTTATGATTTTATATTACACATTCTTTTGTAAGTTCCATGTTAAAGCAACGTTTTGGGTAAAATCATTTAATTTAACATACCTGTTTGGACTTGTTGTTCATGATATTATTATTATTTATTTCATGATTTACTTACATAAAAAATTTAAATCAGGATTTATATGACATATATATTCAGTATATATATATTTATATAATAGATAGTTGAATGGAATGAAATACACCGTTTATGGAGACAGTAGGTCGTACATACACATGAACGTTGTTTTCCTTTCCTTATTGACTTGAATGAAAGTAAGTAGATGATATATATATATATATATATACAAAAATTAAGTGTCTTAATTATGTCATATATTTCATTATTATTCATTATATGTACTTTATAATCATTCGTGAATGGTTAACATGGAGAATTAATCTCATCGAATCGTGGAAACGGTAATCCATACGTACGCACGAGCGGTGATATCATTCCCATAATTATTGAATGGAATTGGAGTGGATGATATAATACCTAATAATTAGTGTGATGTTATAATAACAATATATAGTTATTCCTTACACCATTATACCCATCCAAGTAAGGTGGTGGTGGAAAAAATGATTACACCACTGCTTGGAGACGGTATTCTGTACGTATGCACGCGCGATGATTTCGTTTTCCGTAGGACGGATATAAGGTGAAATGGGGTTGTTTCATATTTATAATTACATATCAGTATATTAGTGACACTTATGTAATTACATTATAATTAAACAACTGAAGAAGAAGAAGTGGAAGAAGAAAGAAACATGAAAGAATCGGTAGAAGAGATTACCTCTTCCTCGACGCACCTCCTTTATACTTCTTCTTAAGGCATTAGAGTTTGTATTTTGAAAAGACCAGAACATATATGATATAACTAGAGAGGTAGAGAAGATTAATCGTCTGGGGTTCTCCAAGCTTCAAGGATCAAAAGGGTGTGATGAGAAGAGGGTTGGGGTGCCCTTTTTATAAGGGCGGAGAGGGGCACCTTTGCAAAACATAAAATATTATTTTATAATAAAGTCATATTCGGTTTTTAACAGTTCAAAATTGATTTATTTAGAAGATAAGGTGGGTATGGGTCGAAATAAACTCAACCAATAGGTTTTATACAATGTTGGGTTACAATTTTATCCTTATCATTCAGATTTAACTCTAAGTTAAATAATTTAACTTTTATCGTGTCTTTTTTCTTCTTACACTATATGGTTAATAAACATACTATAATAAGCCAAACTAACCCCAAGTGGTTAATTATTAATATATATATCCTTATATAAGTCATTTTTCCAAACATTATATTTTTAGGAATAAAATAACAATTAATAATACAATAATTTTTAAAAAACCTATTTTATGTCAATTTTGACACTATTTGGTAATTGATTTTTGTCAAAATAATACCGTCATGATTAGTTCTAAAAAATTAACTTCAATCAACAATAACATGTCATATTAACTTAAAAAATTAGTGGAATTCATAAAAAGTCTAAAATTATATTTATTTGGTTATTTATAACATCAATTCTGTTAATATTTCATTAATAAGGTAATTACTCCATCATCATTGTGTCATAAATCAATTAAATTATTTAATTTATATAAATTATAAATAAAATACCATTATGTATTAAATATTTATAGCTTTCTAATAAATATTTATAGTCTAATTTATCTTATGTATAACTCTATATTTAAAATGTTTTAGTTATTAAAGTTTGATTTTAACTATTTTAATTCTTCTTTAAATAAAATAATAATAAATGTCCTAATCTAATCCATGTGGACATAAAAATTAATATTTTATCCCTAAGGATTTTTTTTGGTCGAACTAAACTTATCCAATATAATTAGGATATGTTTTGGGGTAATAATAATATCATTTCTACCCTTAACTACCCTATTTACTTTTAACTGTGTTATATAAAAGTTAAAAGTTACTATTCACCAAAAATTATTTTTATCTCATTGAACCATGATTTACTCCTTGATATTAAATTTGTCTCTCAGATTTTTAAAATTCCACTCACAAAAGTGGTAAAATTATGTTTTATGTAAATTTTCAAACTCTCCTAGGAGGTGGGTAAAAGACGGTGAAAAGTTTAATAAAATTTTTATGTCTAAAATTATTATAAAATGACTCCAATGAATTACATTGATACAATATAGATATTATGTATTAAATTTGACCTAAAATAAATTTATATAACATAAATTTTTTTTATATAAAATGTCAGTTTTTAAATAGTATCCCATTGTTTTCACTATTCATCAAAAATTGAATGTTTTCAGAAAAATAAGTAAAAATCACCCTAGGATAAATTCGATATTCCAAATCCAAAAATTAATTCCATCTTGAAAAATAAAATATATAAAATTTCAAAAACTGGGTATTATTATTCATAATGGCTAGTTCATAATAATATTATAATAATATATCGTATAGTGAAACTCGGTATTTCGTACTACACACGCTATCGAGGAAGGTCTTGATTGCGTGTAATGAAAGCCATGTCAGGGATACATGTAGTGAAATCTCTTTTTTTGTGTTGCGCATAACATAATCAAAACATATTTCATTTATACATTAAACAAAATCTATACTTAATGTGGCGTAAAATAATTGCCACAAAACAAACATGAAGTTTTGTGTAACACGATCCAAGAATAGTGTTGCGTATACTGCAAGCTAATACAGTGTTGTGTATAATACAAGATAATTTTGGTGTAGTGTATAATAGAAGATATCAATAAAATAAAAAATAATATATCTCATAAAATCTCAGGGTCTTACATACTACCCCACTTAAAATGAATTTCTCCCTTGAAATTTGTCAGGGTTATAAATGGTTTTGTACTTGAAAGTTTCTTTCATAGAAACCCACATCATAAAAAGAAATACTAAAACTTCACTTTAAAAAGTAAAGTAAGAAATGTAATGGTTACCGAGATTAATTCATCACTGGGTTTCCACATAAGAGAACATAGGTGGAAATATGGATATGGAAGAAAAATATAACCATCATGTTCTGATGGAGAGTGGAAGAGGACATGGATATGAAAAATCCAACAATCACCAAGCCAAAAATTTGTGATGATTTAAGGTACCGTCTGATTCATCGGATATAAGGACACTAGGATAATATTTTTGTTTTGAAGATCATTTCCCAAATGTTGAAGAATTTTTGAATTAAAATAAATACATACTTAATTTTGGTACAATTTTACTGTTGTTTGTTCCATGGATAATTTCCACTTCATCTCTTAAAGAAATGAAGTTGAATTTGTCTTCCGCGAAGTGTTAGCAGATCTTGCGATAGAATGATAGGTCATTCCATCTGTCTCAAACAAAAGGATAGAAAAAGTTATTAAATTTATATAAGTCCATCTATAGTGAGATTAATAATATATGGTTTCTAAAATGGACTTATACTGCATATATCATACCGATTAATATAATAAAACTATTTTCTACTAACTATGGACTTCTTGTAGGCTAGTGGTAAGTGATAATGGCCTGTCGCACTTTGGTTGGGGGTTCGATTCTGATAGCCTTGTTCTATGCAATGGGTTGTCACTCTTCCTATGGGTTTTCTTTTTTCTAAAACTATACTATTACAACATTACAAAAATAATATCAAAAAAAAGTTCTATCCTTAAACAATATGATCTGATGTCTAACATTATCCATTACAAGATTTAGGCTTATCCAAAATACATCTATCCAATATCATAGTATAAAGAAAACAATTAATAAAAAGGTCACACAACAAGCAGATGGATACCATCGTATATCTGCCATATATCATAAGATATATCTTGTTGATATCATTCCAAACATGTGAATACATTAATCATGTATCTCTTGAAATAGAAATTACCCTAGAACCTTAGTGAAAACATGAATTCTGTCAAAATGTAACTCTTTCCACATACCAAAATCCCAAAAAAATCTATATACTCAAATCATGATATCACTTTGTACTTTTATCAGCCATGATCTCATGAATACTATCAAACATATTATTTTATCATTATCCCTTCATTATGCGCATATCATATTCCTTCCAAAAATATCTAAATAACCTTTCATGGTTACCGGTACCATAAAAAATATACTTTCAAATATTTTAGAAAAAACAATAGTGTAACAATCGTTAGATGTTTCTTTATTCCATAGTACTATTAAATTACCTGTACAACATAACCCTTGATAAACATACAATCATTCCACTGCCTTCTTAATCCATTAACCAAGCTTCAACATTTCTTTCATCTCATATATCATTTGTAGTTTCCTCATCATCATCCACATAAATACTACACATATGACCATGCGGATTCTATTCATGAAATTTTCCCTTAGGGCGTTGGTTTTCATAATGCCCCTACATTCCGCATTTAAAACATCTAATCATTGTTGATTTAGTAGCAATACCATTATCCTTCTCCATGGTGTTAACTGAACCTTTTCCTTTGCACATAATGTATTTGTGTCCTTCTTTTCCACACCAAAAGCATATTCCAGTTCCTTCGAAACATTATCCATGATTCCTCTTCCCGCATGATTTACATGAGGTAAATTGAACTTTCTTTCCTCTATGATCGTCTTGGAACTCCATATTTCTCTTATTAGCTAAGTAGGGAAACCTACCAAAGTTGAGATTATCGATCATATTATGAAATTTCTAATTACATATAATAATGATATGTGGACTTCCAGATCCAATTTCATTTGGTTGCTCATGAATAATATCAATACATTTTCCATCATATCCTCCATTATCGTGAATCTTCCTGTTTCCAGCCATTTTCTAAAACCCAAAAAGAATAGTGTGAGAGGCCAAAATCACAATCAAGGGGGAGTAACATCAATATCGAATACCTTAGGTTTAATTCAAATATTGTTACTATTATTTTAGGACTAAAACCTATACATACACTTAACCATTGGGACATCCCCATGCATACCATAGAAATATATCTAGGGATCTCAGTAAAGTTCTCACATCCTAGTTTTAAAAGGTTGAATAAACCATTCCTTTGATACCAACTATAGAGACCCAAACATGATGTACATGGAAATTACATTAATTTTGTGTAGTACTAAATACATAACAAAAACAAACACTGAAGGACCTTAATAGTTTAGTATATTTGGATACTCAGAACATAAGCTTCACATTGTGGTGAAAGATCTTCAACATCTCCCATAAAGATCTTACCCTTTTGTTTTCTGACCTAAAATCTTTATTTATATCCTGGGGAAAATAAAACATATAAAGGGTGAGTTCAAATGCTCAGTAATGGTATGCATGGAGAAAATAAAACAAACCATATACATTTGAACATAAAAACATGAACATAATGTTTAAACATTTAAATCATGGGCAATGACATAAAACATGGATGTATGTAAGGCATATATCATAATAGAACATAAATCCTGATAAAATAGTTTGGAAATAAAAATGGTAATTATGGAAAACCATTAAGAAAATTATATGATTTCTATAGTATCCAAGGCATTGCTGCTAAGACCATCTTAGTGGACAAAGTCCCTTTCTAAATAAAGTTCACTCCTCGTTCCTATCCTGTATCACTGAACCAGATTCACTTACCTTTCCAGCCATGTTTAACTCATGAGATATAAATCATTACCCAATGAATTGGAGGGCGATATAGGTCCCACCCATCTCATAATTAAATCATTCTTATGTGTTCCACAACATAATCATAAATCATTCATCATAACCCAATGAATAAAATGGGTTTCATAAACATCATCCCATCATAACATAGTCCATATAAAACAAATAGATAACATTTCATCATAAGAAATGTGAAACCATGAAAATCATAGGGACATTATACATGAAACATATACATATGAAATAATTTCATCTTAGATGGAAAATGGTTTTGATAAAACACTTGAAATGAATTCTTGAGGAAAATATCCTTTCTTCTTCAAAATCATTGTATTTTCACAAAATGTCATGAAATTTTAAAAGAAAATAACTTTGTTGAAAATTTGCATGAAATATTTTAGATTACGCTTCATGAAAATAAGGTGTTATGAAACCGTAAAAATCTTTTCATGCCGTATAAGTTAAAAAAAACATTCTCCTCGCACTTTTAACAGAAAAGTAAAAAAGAACCATGTATGGTAAAAAAAGAAAAAATCCTTCCATAACATAATGTAAAAGTAAATATGGGTAAAAATGACTTTTCAAATACATTAATGAATATTAAATACTTTATGAAAACATTTAAATGGACATGGATGAAAAATATAACCCCGGTAAATACTTATGAAAAAGCAATCTCGGATAAAAATTAGATTGTTAAATTATCCCTTACCTTAGGTCCGATTTTCTTCGTACATATCCGATCCTCCTGTATAATGACATTAATAATGACATTTACATATAAAAGAATCATATTCATTGTTATTATATCATATACAGTTCACTTATGACTTTATATTACACGTTCTTTTGTAAATTCCATGTTAAAGCAGTGTTTTGTGTAAAATCAATTTATTTATCGTACTTATTTTGACTTGTTGTTTTTTATATTATTATTAATTATATCATGATTTAATTACTCTAAGAATATAAATCATGATTTATATATCATATATATTTAGTATATATATATATATATAATAGATAGATGAATGAAATGAAATACACCGTTCATAGAGACGGTAGACCGTACGTATGCATAAACGTTGTTTTCCTTTCTTTATTGACATGAATGGAAGTAAGTAGATGACATATATATATACATAAATTAATTAGCTTAGTTAATTCATATATTTCATTATTATTAATTATATATACATTATAAGCTTTCTTTAATGGTTAACATGGAGAATGAATCTCATCGCGTCGTGGAGATGGTAATCCGTACGTACGCACGAGTGATGATATCGTTCCCATAATTATTGAATGAAATTGGAGTGGATGATATAATACCTAAGAATCCGTATGATGATATAATAACCCTATATAGTTATTCTTTACACCATTATACCCATCCAAGTAAGCTGGTGGTGGAAAAACTGATTACACCACGGCCTGGAGACGATATTCCGTATGTACGCACGTGCAGTGATTTCATTTTCCGTAGGATGGATATAAGGTGAAATGAGGTTGATTCATATTTATAATAACATATTATTATATTAGTGATACTGATTTTTTTACTTTATAATGAATCAACTAATGAAGATGAAGTTGAAGAAGAATGAAAACTTGAAATAATCGGTAGAAGAGATTACCTCTTCCTTGACGCACCTCCTTTATACTTCTTCTTAGGGCATTAGAGTTTGTCTTATGAGAAGACCAGAACCTCCATGATATAACTATATAGGTTTAGAAGAGTAATTTTTAGGGTTTGGATGAGCTTCAAGGCTCAAAAGGGTGTGAAGAGAAGACGGAAGGGGTTTTCTTTTTATAAGGAGGGAGAGGGGCACCTTTGGAAAACATAAAATATAATTTTATAATAAAGGCATATTCGGGCTTTAATAGTTAAAAATTGATTTATTTATAAGATAAGGATGGTATGGGTCTAAATACACTCAACCAATCAGTTTTAGATAATTTTAGGTTACAATTGTTTCCTTATCATTTAGATTTAACACTAAGTTAAATAATTTCACTTTTACCATGTCTTTTTGTTTGCTTACACTATATGGTTGATAAACATAATATAATAAACCAAAAAACCCCAATTAGTTCATTATTAATATATATATCGTTATCTATGTCATTTTACCGAACCTTACATTTTTTAGGAATAAAATAACAATTATTAATATAATATTTGTTTTAAAAACTATTTTATGTCAATTTTGACACTATTTGGTAATTGATATTTTTGAAAATTATAACACCATGATTAGTTCAAAAAAAGTAATTTAAATCAATACTACCATGTCATATTAACCTAGAAAACTAGTTTAATTCATAAAATGTCTAAAATTATATTTATTTGGCTATTTATAACATCAATTATGTTAATATTTCATTAATAAGGTAATTACTGTATCATCATTGTGTCATAAATAAATTAAATTATTTAAGGTTATAAAAATTATAAATAAAATACATTTATGTATTAAATCTTTTTATCATTATAATTAATATTTATAGTCTAATTTATCTTATGTATAACCCAATATTAAAAATCTTTTAGTTATTAAACTTTGATTTTAACTATTTTAATTATTCTTTAAATAAAATAATAATAAATGTTCTAATCTAATCCAAGTGGACCTAAAAGTTATTATTCCATATATAAGGTTTGTTTGTCTAAATACACTTATGAAATAGAATTAGGACATGTGTTGGTGTAATAATAATATCATTTTTACCCTTAATTACCCTATTTACTTTTAACCGTGGTAAATAAAAGTAAAAAGTAAATATTCACTGAAAATTATTTTTATCTCATTGAACCAAAGTATACACATTGATATTAACTGTGTCTCTCGGATTTTCGAAATTCCACTCACAGAAGTGGTAAAATTATGTTTTCTGTAAATTTTCAAACACTCTTAGGAGGTGGGTAAAAGACGGTGAAAAGTTCAATAAAATTTTTATATGTCTAAAATTATTATATAATGACTCCAATAAATTACATTAAACATATATAGTTATTATGAATAAATTTTGACCAAAAATAAATTTAAATAAAATAAATAATTATTTATATAAAAATTCAGTTTTTAAATAGTAACCTAGTGTTTTCACTATTCATCAAAAATTGAAAGTTTTCAGAAAAATACAAAAAATTCACCCTAGGATAATTTCGACATTCCAAATCCAAAAATTAGATCCATTTGGATAAATAAAATTTATAAAATTTCAAAAGGTGGGTATTACTATTCATAATGGCTAGTTCATAATAATATTATAATAATATATCGTTTATTGAAACTCAGTATTGCGTACTACACACTCTATCGAGGAAGGTCTTGATTGCATGTAATGCATGCCATGTGCGGGATGCATGTAGTGAAAGCTCCGTCTGGTGTTGCATATAACATAATAAAAACATATTTCATTTATACATTACAAAAATCTATACTTAATGTGGTGTAAAATAACTTCCACAAAACAAACATGAAGTTATGTGAAACACGATCCAAGAATAGTGTTGCATATACTGCAAGCTAATACGATGTTGCGTATAATACAAGCGAATTTTGGTGTAGTGTATAATAGATGATATCAAAAAATTAAAAATAATATATCTCATAAAATCTCTGGGTGTTACATATGATGACTAAGGTTTCATTTTTTTGAAGATATTATTTTGGTAAATAATATATTATGATGTATTGAGAACATTTTTAAAATACGTTATTCTAATTTTATTTAAATTAGAAGAAATGATTTTGATGGTCTTGTTTGACTCAATAGAACATTTAATAATAAATTTTCCATATGAAGCTAAATATAGAGGAAAATACACTTTTTATGGTTGTACAAAATTTATTGATGTATGAAAATATTGATGAAGATGATGCATTACAAGGATTTAGTTTAAGGTTCAATTTATAAATCACACTTGCAAGTACAAATTTCAAATTTATTTACTTATTATTTTTAATATAAATATACCTCAATACCTAATTGAATAGGTAATAATGAGTAATGTATTTATCATGTATCAAAAATCAAATTTTAGTATTTAATAATTATAATTTTTCTTTTTGTGGCCATCAGAAACAATGGATTTCATAATAGTAATCATATAGAGATGACACTAAGGTTGAACTCGATTGCAAAAAAACACACTGTTTTTGCAGTAATTACTTATTTTTTTAATTTTTTTAAATAAATTATAATGTTGTATTTATATTAATTTACTATTATATTATATAATGAACATAAGAAAAAAAATCACCCAAATTACCTCAGATTCTCTTGAAGACCATTGATAACAGAAATTTTCATACTGGATTCAAAGATGGTAAATTAAATTGTTTAAGATCAATCATATGAAATCTATATTTTTTATTATTTTTTATTTTTTATTTATCTAGGTATCACAATATAGAACTATATTTGAAAGTTGGTTATTTTCATTAACTAATCCACTATCCAAATTGTTCAAATATTATAATTCTTATGTGGTTAATGAATTTTAATTTTCTACATGAACAAATACAGAATCATAAAAATAAATAAAGAATTGGTTTTACCTAATTAGAAATCATAATAAAAGAAATGATTTTAAATTTTATAGAATTATATAAGAAATATTCGGGTTCTGTTATATAGGGTATAATTATGTAATAATGTTCAAATTTGATTATTTTTATATTGATCAAGGGTTTCATCTTCATCCCTGACATAAAAATTTTGATATTAAATATAGAAGTCTTATTATAGAAAATGAATCTTTTTTTCATGAATATCAAATAATTATAGTTTATTATGTAAATTATTTTATATATTTCACTGATTAAAAAAACTAGTGTAGTGTACTAAAAATAAAATGAAATGAAAATTAGTTTATTTAAAACTATTGTGATTTTTTTAATAGAAAAATTTTGAAATTTATTGACAAACATCCCCAAATTTATCTGTTAGTAACAGAGATATAGTTATCAATGATGAGACTATATAGTAAAGGGAAAATGTTTTTTATAATTTCAATAGTGTAATCATTTTTTTGATATTATAAGAAATGATGAAATTGAAGCTCATGAGTAAATTGATGATTTTTTGAAAAACATGATGGCATTGAAACTGATGAAAGAGAATTTTATGACTAAAGTGATGATGAAAAATTATATAATTTTTGTTTCAATAAATATTTATTATATTTTATATTTTATAAATTTTCTATGAATTATTTGCAGGTAAAATTATTTATAATTAATTACATTAAAAACGGTTCTATTTTATTAAAAAAAATTATTTCTTACAGAATGCATACTTTTTTATAAAATTAATTATATTTTTTTATGGATCAAAATAATTTTTATAACATATTCATTAAATAGAATGTGGAGTTATAACTTTGTCATAAGACTCTAGATTCATCAACCAACGTTGTTAGTATGACAACTGCAACATGGAGCTGTTGGGCCTTAAATGAGTTGTGATTATGGAAACTATTTTAGAGTGACGTAAATCTATTGACAGTGATCATTGTCGGAGGAAGTATGTTATTATATGCATTTTTTTATTTAATTTATGTTACTTAGTAATTATGTTACCTATTATTCTTATTTTAATAGTTTTCACATATCTTTGTTGGTCTAGCTAGTTTTATTCTGAATAATTATTTTTATTTTCCATAGGTTTCATGACATCTTATTCCAAAAAATATTGTTCATAATTTTTGGAAATACTATTTGGTAAATAAAAATAAATAATGATTTATTATTTAAAATTTTTATAATTTTTGGATTAACATATTGGTTTGGTTTATTCGTTCATGTGGATAAGGGAATGAGACCCTATAATTGGAAGGCATTTGAGGCATGCATGCATTATCATTCCATAAACTGTTTTATAGATTTTAGTGGAGTGAAATGAAGAGATAATATGTGACTATATTTGATGAGTCTTATAGGCTGCATAAACCCAATTGCATCCCGGATCACATTTGGGAGGGATTTTTTACATACTAAATTTGACAAAATTTCTAGAGGAGGTCCCATTCTAGTTTACATTGTCAATGGAGTCATGTTTTCACACAGATAACTGGGATTCATACTTTTTGTATACATCATCAACATTTGGTTGGTAATATTAGTTAATAATTATATATATATATATATATATATTTAATACTGAATTCATGTGATAAATATAAGTTCAATGCAATTAATCCAACCACCATAGAGTTTGATATATACTACGGGATGTACAAAAATGGATGTATAATACATATTATCGGTGAGCGATTATGAATAATTATGGAATGCTTTTTTTAGTTTCTTAAATTAACATAATATATTTTTTTTTAAAACATCTAAATTTCTATTTTTTTTATAATACATATGATAGTAAAATTTATTGGATGCTAGAGAGTTAGGTCTAGATAAATTAAATGGATTAGGCCTCCTGTTGGTCATGTTTGGATAAAAAGACATAGATATCGGTGTTGAAGAGTATTGTTCAAAAAGGCTGGGTGCTCCGTATTAGTTCAGGAATTACACAAACAAGTTACTATGGTACAATGAAAATTTAATTATATGGTTTGAAAGGAGTATTATCAGCATCATTGTCATTTACAACTACATATTATTAGTTGAGACTATGAGATCAGGATGGGTTTATATAGAGCTTAAACTAATAGAAAAAGCAGCATTAGTGACCCCATGAAGAGTTGCAATGAATTTAGAAGCAATATCATGTGGAGATGATGAAATATATGCACTATCTTGCACATATTTTATTGATGGATTTCCCTCTACCTGCGGGGTCTGATCGCCCACCACCTTAGTAAAATTTTTATTAAAATTTTATCTATGTAAATCTTTGTTTAATATAATAGCTATAAATTTATAAATATTTTTTTTGATATATTTATTAATTTATTGTACTTTGATTATATTAATTTTTATATTTAACATAATTTATAACATGTTAAGAATAATTACATTGAATAATATTTTTGGTGAAATCTATGTTACATAGTAAAAATGTTCAATAAACTATTTTTTATTAAGGAGAAAAAAATATGATATAAATAATATTGGAAAGAGTTTAATTATGATATAACTTCACTAATAATAGTATAATTGATGAACTTTCATATAATTGATTTTTATATTTATACATCCATCACAAAAAGTTTTCACGGATCAAAATCGATCGCAAAAATGATTTTTCAATTTTTTTTCATAGTTTCCATTAATAAATCAAGGTACATGACTCATGATATACATTAATAATGATATCAATTTCATGGATCATGTGACATATTAAAATATTGGAATATCCAATAACATGAAAATAAATTGAATTCCAAAAAATAGGTATATCCTTATAAACTTTGTTCTTAAACATTACCAAGTGAGAACATCGTGAGATGAAGCCTCATCTTTATTTGATAATTTAAAACAAGATAATAAAACATGATAAGTGTCTTTTAATGTAATGTTATCATGATAAAAAGACATGTGCTTATTGATATCATTATAGTACATCAAGAAATCTCATCATATTAGGGAACAATTATGACTTTCAATGAAACAATTATGTTAGGATATTATCAAATTAATGTTACAAAGAAGAAAAATAAATAAGTGAGATGATATTTATTAATATTAAAAACACTAAGAATATTTAAAATCTAGAGTTAAAAATTATTTGGTTATTGGAAAATAACTGGAACTAACACCCACTTTCACATGATCAAATTGTCTATAAATTTTAATCTATTATCTCTCAAATAATATTCATACTTCTACAAAGATAATCCTAGAGTTATTATTCTATATCATTCCCTTATATTGGATCACTTTATACTAAGTCATTATCTGTATATAAAAAATCAATTAATAGATGTTACTTCTTAAGTATTCTATATCCCCCCCAGATGTGACCCAAGAATCATGGAATGAGTCGTTGTTATAATATTATCACAATATAGTGTGATAGGATCTTTATGGCTAGGCATCGCATGATGAGCTTAGAAAATTTTATAAATATTAATTGCCTCCATAACTGAATTAGAATCCCTAATATACATGGAATCTATAATAGAATCTATGATATTGAATTTATTTGATGTCTTCTATCTCCCAAATCATCTATTAATGGTATATACATAACCCGATTGTGATTTTAGAGTAACCTAATCTATTTGTAAACTTGATATATATATATATATATATATATACTATAATTACTTTTTTATCAAATCAATTGTAAACCCAAAAAATATCATTGGTATGTCATTCATACTCTATGATATTATTGAATACCATAAAATAGAGGTCTCATGGTTCCACTTAATATCATATGTCCATTCTCAAGGAATATACAACAGAAAACCTGATATATCACATAACATACATGACTAACTATTTAACTTTCTCATATGGGATTCATGTAATCTTTTTTATCTCCTATTATGTATGAAGACACATTTTATTATAGGTATGTATTCTATTTTTTATTGGAAACAATCCCCTTTGGGATTATTTAATAAGGAATATATTCAAAATCTGGCCATATTATATACCTTGAAATTATATAAGAAACCTCATAGATCAGTCATAATGAATCTTAATCCCAAAAATCATTATTCCTTCACAAAATTAATTCATGGGGATGTATGCATTAAAAAATTTCTTAGTGATATCTAAGACTGGTATCTCATTTTTAATTTGTAATATGTTATCATCTTATACTATTATGAAAATTATTAAAATCCCATTGAAATTATTGATGAAAAATGGCTCAAATTTGATCTCAATAAAAACAAATTCCAATTTGTATTTATCAAAGTGATCGATCATTGTTTTCTATTTTTTCTTCAACCCATAATGGGATTCCTATAATAGTCATACCATATTGGAATACTTTGGTGTCACAAACCCCTTTGGTTGTTTTATAAAAACATCTTCCATAAGGATCCCATTAAGAAATCTATCTTGAAATACATTTTCAAAATACCATTATCATTTTATGTTGACATAAAATATATAAATATAATGGATTTAGTCAGTGAAACCTGGGAAAAGGATCTTTCATTTTCGATGACTGGATAATATTTAAAACCTTTTTTAAAAAAAAAACCTAACTTTATAAGTATTTCCTCTACAATCCACATCTTTTTATTCTTCAATAACCATTTCATAATAATGGTTTTATATCTATTATAGTATCTATCAAAACCAATAAATGGTTTTTCTGTATGAAATCCATTTTTAAATTCATGGAATCTTTTCATCTAGTAACATCAATGCCACTTCTGTCTTCCTTATAGGATAAGGATTAATTATTATAAATTAATAATTAGTCACTATAATCAGTGGATAGAAAATCATGTATCTCAAGATATCTAACCTTTTTAGTGCTTATAGACATTACATGTGTCTCAAGAATATAATATTCTATGGGGAATTATAGAATCTTATCATGTTCTAACTCTTATTTATCATAACCCTCGGCTTTATTAAAGTGTAACTCACACTTACTATCTATTTTGGAGATGTGTTCCCTCTCATGAAAGGTAGGATGGCTATTAATGGGAATTATTTTATCTGATACACAATACTAGTAATCCCCATTATTCTCCTTAATAAATCCAATAAATAAAAATTTAGTATCATTTGTGTATATATTTGTTTCTGAAGAATGACATAAAAATTTCATTATAAACAAAGACTTCTATACGAGACAACAATTTTTTACATCCATTCCAATGTACTTGTGCAAAAAATTTGTAATCTAGTTAGCACCCAATTTAGTATTGTTCCATTATCTGTAATGTGTATCCCCCAAAAAAGATAATTCCAGACTTACATGACCCATCATTGATCTCACCGTGTCTAATAAAGAGTGGATCTTCCATTGACCTATACAATTACACTATTGAGTATTAAAAAGAGTGAGTTGGGATAATATCCCAAAATCTTGTAGATGATCAATAAAATCATCGTTAACATATTCTCTACCTTGATCTACATGGAATTTCGTTATCTTCTTTATATATTAGTAAAAAATTCATTCATTTATAAATTCTATTTTATAATGGAATTGTACTTATGCATCCTTATGTTTACATACAATTGTATATTAGATTAATCCATAAATGTAATGGTGTTTGAGATTAGAACCCTTCTATAAATAAGAAATGGTCAATACACATTTATATAAAGTAATTCAACAAGATCTATATCCCTTTAAAAAATCACACTAAATATTACTTTGGTCATTTTTCTTTATAAACAAATAAACATATTTTCAAATTGGATTAAGTTAAAATTAATCTAAAACCCCATAATGATACAATATTGTCAATAGTTGTTCATTTTCAAGACCTAGGCAACGATACACCATTATTTTTATATGAAAAATGTTAACTAGAAATGTTTTTGATTTCTGATGCTCGGTTTTTGTAACTACACACCCTAATCGCCACAGGACGGGTACTCTAGGATAGTGCACCACGTGGACTCATTTGTTCCTCCCTATGTGCTGGAGGATTTCGAATAGAATCATGGGTATAAGGTGGTATTGATGGTAAACTATACCAGTATACAATATCCATAATAATTGTATAATAAAATTATAAATCATATTATCTAGGACAAAAAAAATTGACAAAAAAGTAAGGAAACTGTTAAAATAACTACAATATAAAAATGATTCATCAATAATAATTCCACACAATTAATAACCAAGATCTTCCATGTTTATATCATATGTGTTAATAAAAAAAATAAAATAGAACTATAATAATCCTCACACTGGTTTAGGGCCCTTTGTTGTCCTATAATACACACTCCACTACACGAATGCTAATAAAAATTTCATGTTACTAACCCTTGACATTAACCTATAATTTGTAATTAGACATGCATCTGTTCAAATACCCAATTTTTATGGGGGCCTGAGCAGGGTGTGACTAAAAATCTACTGGTTTCCACCAATGATATCCCTAAAATAACCAATAAAAAATGATTCATCGAAATAGTGACATAAATTAAATGTTTCAATTTAAAAATTTATAAATTTAATAGTTTTATATTCTTAATAAAATTTTAGAAAAATAACTACACATGTTCAGGCCCTATAGTGACACCCAAAAATGGTCTATACTGACTTCGATCATCGCTGTTGAACCTTTGATCATGATATCAATCATAACATTCCCAGTTCCAACGTATAATCCCATGGAAAAAATGGTTGTGCATCTTGAGAGATCCCACATGGATCCATCAGAAATTCCATAAAAAATAATACCATAGGTAATATAAGGAATATGTGATAGTTGGAATTCGATAATTCAGAACCATCATTATGAACTCAAGGAACAATCCATGAAATTCTGAATTATGGCCTAATTATAATCCTTAGCTTACACCTATGGAATTCCACCTAACATAACCCTGCCAAATATAGGGAGCTCACTCTATGGAAATAACCATGTTATCACAAAAGAATCTAAAAAATTATTTAGTGGCATTTAAATATAATATACATCACCTAAATTGAATTTTGAGACACCACATTGAATTCACAATATTGAATCTAGAATAATACTGAGGCTCACTCGAGGAATTCCACAACATTGGTCCTCGATGAATCCCCAGGTGTCATCATACCATGGAATTTTCATGATTCCCATAGTTTAATACATGTATTTATCATGAAATAACATACATTTCATGTCCATATGGTCTCCAATAAATCTTCATAAGTAATTCTAACCTATCATCGTGTAAAAATTTATTAATATATAAATTCTAAAAATTATCATGAAAATATTTATATCATATCAAAAAATTAAAAAACAACCAAACCAGTTGGAAAACCCCAACTCATTTCATTATATGTATTAGCACATTCACATTTGATTAATTACTAACTTATTATAATAGTTCTATGAACTTCTAAAACCCACTCCCCATTTCATAATAGGTTCACCACATTTTAAAATACAATCATTAAATCGAGATTCTATTCTAATTTACTCATCGATGGTTTTGAAATTTAATTCCACAAACATAAATTTAATTCATAACACAACCTAAATAAATTTACAGAATATTCTTCCATTTTAAATATTCTAATACCCATTCCATAGACAACACACCCATTAGATATCCAATTCCAAGGTCATATCCATTACTAATGAATATTCACTAGGTGTTATCATTCCTTAGCTATAAGTCATAATAAAAAACTATTTAACATGGGAAAAATAAATTTATAACAATTATTTAAAATGAGGGAAAGCCATGATAGGAATGATTCGATCACATATAGAATACCATTGAAAACAAGTTTAGACAATGTGATAATTTAAGGGCCCAAAAACCTCATTCCTAGTTGATCCTACTCATAAAATCTAGGCCATTGGTTTATCCAAAATTGAGAGAGGATGAGAGAGCATTAAAATGCCTAGAAAATAGATAATATTTTCCAAAATCAAAAGAAAATCATTTAAAAATATAATGTAACCAAAATAGAAGGAAGTGGAGTTGTAGTATTACACTAATATATCAAATTAATGTTAACAAACTTAAAATGTACACTCGGATGGAAGAGAGACAATGTGGCCTATCGAGGGGGAGAAGTTGAGCTCCCTACATTTCTACTATCCAATAGAGGTACATAATGATGAATGGGGGACATAATGGAACAATGGAGAAAAAATACATCTATTTAAAAAACAAACCAAAGCTCCACCATCAAGTCGGAACGCCGACCAAGGCTTCTAGGATTCTAACAGGACCACCATTAATCTGGTGGATACAATAGCAACCTCACCAGCCCCAATCCTCTTAAGAGCTCCTATAAACCCCTAGTATACCTCTTGAACCCCATTCCACATCTAAAATTGGTCTTCATAGAGGTTTTCACTCTCATAATTCAAACATTATTTTTTTTCAAGAATAAAACTTCTCTATAGAATAAAAAATCCAAAAACCTTTCCTAGACTCAAGGCATTACCGCACACCCTATCCTTACATACTCCCAACCATATAAATTTTCTCCCTTTATAAGTCCTTATGGTATCCCCAATGTGTTACTTTACCTTCCCAGAACTACAACTCACATTAAATAGCTATGTTAAATTTCTAACACTTAGATATCATCTAAAAAGAAGTTCATATGGTTGAAATAAGCCCATCATATATCTTGATCCAATTATCTAATTCCCTATCAAACTCTGAGATGGAGATCTGAAGGTTATATATAACCTAATTGAAATATGTGTCATCATCCAATGTAATTTCATATAATAATGTTATCCTCACCATATGAATTATATCATGAGTCTCATAAAATACCTCAATACCCCCATCATTAGAATCCACCCACTGAGAATCTTTCTCAGTGGTCAACCATCCTATTCAGAATGATTCTTAATGCACTACACCTCATCAAGAATGAGGGTGATGAATGATGTTAGTACCTACCCTCACATAAATCTCATAATTTAAAACAATCATGCATACACTTTATATACACAAAAAAAAGAAATGGAAGAATTCCCATAAAAGACCCATGCAATGATTGAATAGGTTCTACTACAATAAAAACAACTTGCCTGATATTGTTATCAATTCAATACATATAACATAATGGGATATTATAGAAGAATCCTTCTACAGATAACCTACCTATTGTTTCTAATATACATAATTCTTTTAATTCAAAATCAAATCCCAATTCCTAACATTATGGTAATCTTGAAACCATGCAATCATGCACATCATAATACAAACCCAACTTCGTATATCATTTTCAGATTTAAACCATTGCTGTCCAAAACTCAATAGATCCAAAATTCTACCACCGATTCACATTTAAGTATCCTAGGAATGATTCCTTACTCACGAGGGTAATCCTATATTCATCCTGATACACTGTTGTCTGACACAAACCATGGTGTTAATCCATAGTTAAAACACTAATCAATGATACAAATCCATGTGCTCCCATCTGATCCCCAAAGTACATTCAATCTAAAAAATTCTCTAATCCAACCTTTCCATATCAATCCAAAAAACATAACTCATATTCCCATAATAATTTCAGGAGAAAATAAATTGTTTATTCTTTATGGAATTAATCTGACATAAAAAACACACACACAACCACATTTGGTTAGACATTATCATCCAAGACTGGTTTATAACTCCAATGATATTTTACAATGTGAGGGTCTCATTCCCATGAAACAAATGATAATTAAAACTAAAGTTGTTTCCTCTTCCTCATCCCACTAGTTAATTATCTACATATAACATCCAATAACTCATCTATCACAAAACACCACTGTCATATGTGGCTAAACTTGATCATAACTGAACGTTACTTCATCCATAAAACATCAACCACTTTTGACTCATTAAACACCATCCTCAGTACTGAATAAATTTATATTATGTAAGTAAAATTCACTTCCTAGAATATAGTGGGGTCTCAAAAATAAGAATTACCTTACATAACCCCTGATCACTAACCCAAATAGGTACTGTCATTAGTACACATGTGTGACTCCTTGTTAGCCACATTCACTTTCCTATCAAAATTGGACATGGCTAAACTCTTAGATCAAATATGTCACAAATCACTATATAGAAAAATTTATCCCATTTAAATTGACCATCCTTTTCTTTCCATCCAAACCACAAGTATCCACATCATATAAATTCATTATGGTCCTCAACCCTCAACTTGTACAATGCAGCTTGCTAACCTTAAATATGATTGGCACATCGCTTACCAGCCCGATCTACCTCAAATTATATGAAAACAAAATTCAAACTTCCACATGAATTGATCAAAAATCACAAATAATACTCTAATGAGTCACATAGAATCCAAATTAGTCGTCTACACCTGGAATATACAATATCCTCATGCGCAAGATTGCACAACTTATCAAGGAGTACCCTCGGTACTCATGTTTTTAAAAAATTTAACTTCTCTTGTGATATTTTCCTTCACACACATAACTAACACCAGAAATTACATGAAAACACAATGATTGTATACCCTATTAAATCATTATTCTAGGAACATTATTTTAACCCAACAAGGCTAGGCACCCGATCGATCCTCCCCTATACCCCAACTTTGATATCGAGCACCAGTACACTAGGTTCTCACAAATCTAAAATAATCCAAGGAATCACCAAACCAATGATATACACCAAAACATGACTCACAATCCTCAATCAAGAATCTATGATACCACCATGAGTTATTTGAGATGAAGAATGATCACCCTCAGACTGTCCAGTCTCATCGGGAACTAGAGGTCGCAATGTCACTTCTACCAATTCATTGAACCTGCCTATCATCCCATCAGTAAGGAATCACTAATCATAGTGTTTTAAGAGAAAACAATTATAGAAACATACTCTCAATATTCCACAATGATAAACCATATGAATTCAAGATTTCCTCTCCTATAGGCCTGACACACTTCTTATTTTAAGGAAGAGTGTGCGACCACTTGTCACCCTATGCAATATTTCCAAAAACAAAATCACATTCCTAAGTTGTCACAATAAACCCCATACAAATCTACAATATCTAGGTGAAGGAATATGAATTATCCCTCCCTTATTGATAATCCTAGACATAATTAACTAACACTATTAGTTCTCAATGCAAGTACAAAATCACTTCGTAGCACCAAAAATACAAAATTTACCCAGAACAAGATTTCTACCCTGCCTCACACCACTAAGTAATATCTCAATATCGATTCAACCCCTCTATTGATTTTCCATTAAATTTCACAAAGAACTGACTCATTCAACCAAATTATCTCTTCACTGTCACTATGCTTTACCGTCTAGCCACTAAACCAGCACTCACAAGAGCCAAAAATCATTAGATGACATGAATACTCATATAAAAGACATTATTGACCTATCATTTTAAACACCTAACTCATGGTTCTCACAATCCAAGCTCTCTCTCTTGATCCTCTTACCCTCACAATGTTCATTACAACACAAATGACATCCAGGTCACCTAATAACATTTGGTTCACACAATTTCCATGTTTCCATTATTATGTCTTTATCATTTTAAAAGGTTCATATTATAGGATTTGGTAAATTGAATTACGCTAGAAATATATAGAATAACACACTATATATGGTTATTAAATAATTTTATATATCCCAACTGTCATTTCCCATGAAACCCATACTTTTCGTTGAAATTATACTACCATAATTCATAAAAAGCTTCCCATTATTATAAAAATATCAACATTTCAAAATATTTATTTAATACGATGTCATTTGTATAATATAGTGTGATATATATTGCACATAATCTACTAGAACTATATTAAATCAATTCCATTATTTTCCTTTCATTGACACTTTTCTAGAATTTAAAATTTCAATCATTCTTGGATTTAAGAAGATTTCTAACTTTCCAACACTTCAATAAATAAATATTCATTCAAATTATATTTTCCAAAACACATTATAGGATGCTTACTAGAACTTTATTCAGTCAACACCATCATTAAACCGTTTATATCTCCCTGTATATCGAGAGATCATCCCAGAAATTGGTCATGTGAGATTCCACCATAACCATTTATAGAATACTATAATAATATATTGGAAACATTTTAAACAACAACCCCCACGTTACTAGTAAATAGTGAAAAACGAGAAGAAAATGTATGTTTGATAAATAGAAATCCATAATAGCATTAATCACTAGCTATAGACACACCAATCATAGGTAACATATGGATGATATAAAATAATATGTGCCTATAATGATGCATCAATAGTCCCATCCTATCTTTCTATAATTGAACAAGAGTATGAAACCCTTAAATCCATATATCAAAAATCAAGTGTGTCACTCGATGTGAGAATAAAATACATCCATTATAAGAAACTTCCATAGAACAACAATCCTAAAACATTGAATCATTGTTTTTCCACTTTGAATAGGTTAATATAACCTAGGAATAAACTCATTACTTAGCTTAGACACCTTACTAGTTCCTTTACAAACAACCCAAAAGAGTAAGATAAAATAAAAAAACACTCATACAATTTTGTAATAACCCAAACCAGGATCTATAAGATAGGTGTGATTGTCTTGGGTTCCACAATACCTCAAAAACACATCCCTATTGCACAGAGGATACCAAATAGTAAATTGGGTCTATGGTTCTATGAAGGGGTGACTATTCATGTATATCATAGTCACACTAATAGAAGAATACTATTTGAAATTAAAAATTACCAGACCCAAAAAAAATTCTAGATAATGGATAAAAAGTTCTAAAAGTTCTATAGTATCTAAATGCTACCGTAATAAAAATTTCATACATTACATGACCATGATACCTTGTGGTAAGATCATATATAAAATAAAAAATCTAATAAAATAGAAATGAAATTTTTTTTATACTAGTACTATGTCTTTCTCATTTTCATCATCAAAAACACACTATTATATTTCTATGATCAAAATCTTATTACAATCCATTTTCCTAAACTCATAACATATAATAATATAGGATTCATCTCAGGTACCTATCTACCATGTAGTCCTAGGTAGGGTTTGAGAAAAATTCAGTAGGCCACAACTAATAGTGTATTTCAAATATCATATCACTAAAGGGAGTACATACATGAGTATAATGAATAGATAGTTACTATTTACCAATTCAATAATTTAATAGTTTAATATTAAAAAAAATAATTAAAACTGGAATTGATTCTCAGGCTCTGCAAGGACACCTTTCATCATTCTATATTTTATTTTTCCATTTCTTGTGAGCCTGTTCTCTTGATACCCATCATAACACACCTAGTTCCAATGTATCCTTACATTGAAACTATGGTTATGAAACTCAATGGAACCCACAAGGATCCATTATGAATTATTTTACAATAATTCTTTTATGGAATTCAAGGGATGGGTGACCCTAGGAATTCCACAATTTTGAATTACTTGTTTTATCTCAAGGATCCATGTTTGATATTCAGAAGCATAACCTAATGGTAATCCCTAGCTTACTATTTGGGAATTCAACATCACATAATGAGGCTAGATCTAGGGATCTATGCTAATGTATTTTACTAGATTACCTCATAGAATTGTAATGGATTGTTATTTAACATTAAAATAATATATAAATTACTTTAATCCATGGGGGTTTTTACCCATGGAATTATCTGTAATGAATCCGGGGGAATCTAGTATCTTACTCGGGGAACTATAAATTTTTTTACAAACATTAATAAATAGGTTTCATCAAACCATGGAATTTATATGAATCCCCTAGTAGAATCCATGGCTTGGTCACAACATCCCGCACATTCTATGTCTATATAGGCTCCCCAAAATCATTCAAAGGCATTATAACTAGTCATCATATCAAAAATATTAATCTAACAATTCTAAAAAGATTCAACAAAACATTTATATTAAGTTAATACACTAAAAAAAACAAATATTTACTAAGCATTATCACATTTCATTAATTTTATTACCACTTTCCCATTTAATCAATTAATAAATTATAAATATTGGAAAATAGTCTTCTAAAACCCATTACAAATTTCAAAAATGTTCCACTCATTTTACCACACATTCATTGATGTGAGGATATGCTTCAAGTTACACATAAATGGTTGTGAAATTGAATTTCACAAACATCAAATAAATTCAAACCTCCCTCATAATATATTTAAAAAATATTTTTCCATTTCACATACACTAACCCGCTTTCCATAAAAAATAATCCCATAAGCTATCCAATTCCATGTTTAAACCCATTAACTAATTCTATCCACTAGGGTTTCTAACTACAATGTTTCAATGTAGATTAAAAATGAAATTTAACAAGGGAAATATAAATTTATAAAAACTAATTTAAATGAGGTCAATGCATGACAAGGATTACTAGACTACACCAAGAATACAATTTCAAACATTGTGAGATAATGCAAAAATGTAAGGTATCACCTATGTCATGTATAGGAGAGCCTACTCATCCATTATTAACTATAAATTCACTATAAATTAATAGATAAATGTGAAAAATTCTAATGCCCCCAAAACAGAGAATACAAGAAAACTCTGGTAGAAATTTTTTTAGGTCGTAGAAGATAACCAAAATAAAAGGAATATGAGTGTTAGAATTATCTTAATCTCTCAAAAAAATGTTATGGTAGTGGAAATAGACACTATATAGAGAATAACCACTATCAAATTTCATGGGTAGAAGGGGAGCTCCCCACACTACTAATTGAAAAAAGAGGTCCATAATTTTGAGTTGGGGATTTAAGGGAAAATGGAGGATAATACAATTTTACCCCACATAAAAAACTACTCAAGAATCCCTAGCTATAAGATACTAGGAGACTAAATATATATTTAACCCAACATGGTATCCAGTCTTATTTAAAATCTATTTTATAGTCGATTGCTTGCCAGAGAGTGGCCAATGGCTGTTGTAACTACCCGACCAACCCCTTCCTCCATCTTAAGATTTTATAAACCCCAATTCATGCACCAACCCCCTATTCCACATAAAAAATATTTATTTTAATTATTTCTCACAATTTGAACTCATATCCCTGTGTCAGTTTAAAATATGAAAAACAACTAATTGAAAAAACCTAAAAACCTAATTGATGCTCCAATCTCAACATCACACCTATGACTTATGGTTTTTATATTCCAAAACATAAAGACCATTATTTTTATGTTCCACATCATAACATATTCAATCATTATGTAGGTATCATATTTTATACAATGATATAAATATTAAGCTATTTATATCAAGATTGGATAAGTAAATAATGTTTTTGGAAACACATGAAACATAATTTTAGTTCATTAATACCAAGATCAATCATGTTCTATATATCATATGGAGGATTAAAATAGCTAGTATAGCGGGTATATCCCAATTGGTAGCTTATATATACACCACACCTCACACAACACTTTTAAATCTACTATGTTCCTATAATTGAATACACATGTATGTTTCACTAGTTTATGTACTAACTAATTTGTTTAAATATAATTTTTTCACTCAAATAAATCAACCTAAAACACATCCCTTCTTATTATTTTTTCATTTTTATTCATCCATTATCTCATCATTCCACTTGAATAATCAACAAAATTCTCCTACCTTTCTTGACCCTTGAATCTCTTCCTCCTGGTCGTGTTTTAAAATGAATACATAAACAAAAAATTAGACTATGTGTCTTTCACCTTTCTTTTCTTCTTAATATAAATAAGTAAAAAATGATTCTCATTATTCTTGTTAAAATTATCCATGAAAATAAGAGTAAAGGTATATGAGATATACTTTCCATATTTTTTTCATATTTATATTAAAAAAATGGGTAGAAGATATAAAAGAGAAAAGAAAGTATGATTTCACATTGTAATTAATCAGATATCTTGAACAGTATATTTCGTAGAGGTTCATTATATCTAACCAACTTAATAACATGAGGTATAACTACCATACCCTCTCTATGATTTTATAGAAAGTGTTATTTAGAGATATCAAACTATTAATGTCTAACTCTAAAATGATAAAGAGAAAAGAGATGTGTGAAAAAGGGATATGCATCCATGTTATGTTTTCAATTATTTATTTCATCATACATGGATGATAAAATAAAAAATTATACATCTATCAAGTCATTAATGACTTTTATATAACTTCCTAAAATTCTAGACCCTGTAAAATTGATGTCATGTTTGATAACATGCATTACCCGCCACACAAAATCAAAATAACACAAAATATTAATATAACATTATTAATAAATCTCTAATAAAGACTAGTATGGATAACCATGAATATTTATTACCTTTAGAAGATAGATAATTAATATGATGTAATACTAAAAAAGGTTATTATCATTAAAAATCATATAAATAATTTTCCTTTTAATAAATAATTAATATAAAAATATAAAAAATAAAATTAGATGAAATAAAATTCATTTTTTAATTACTCATATAAAAATTTATTTATGATTATTTTTCGATTGCTTTCATTTTAAAAAAATGATTTTTACTCTAGAAATATTTTTTCAAATAAATTAATTTTTTTATTATATCATTATGTAAGTTTCTACTATAAGGGTATCGTAACATTTTAAAAAAATTAGGTATTTTTGAAATAAAAATAAACATTTAATTATTTTATTTTAGATTACAAATCCAATGTCGTAAATTTGAAGAATAACAATAAAATAAAAGTTTTATAAAACTATTTTATTTCTTTTCCTGGAAAAATGTATTTTCTATGTTTGATTTGGTTTTAAAAAAATAAAATCTTCATACCTATTATTATTTTCAAATGAATTTATTACAACTTTATCGATTATTTAATAAATATAACATATAAACGAATCATAAGGCTAAAAACACACTTTTTCTAAAAACTACTTTTACACGTTATGTGTGACAATCATATAATTATATTATCAAATGAATTTAGATTTTATTTCATTAATATATTTTTGAAAAAAATCCTAATGTTAATTTTTTTTTAAATGTTAAATAATAATTCTTTTCATAAAAAATAATTACTGATGTTGAAAATTAATTACTAAGGTAACTATAAATTGGGGTCAATGTTAGAATGTTAAATGAAAATGGAAAAAGAATAATGTTATCTCCAAAATGAGTGCAGGAGTTGGGTTTTTATCCACACAAAATTTCTCATCCTTTTTCCCTATTTTAAATACTTTAATAGTAACTTTCATTTCTTGAAAGTGTAAGGGATACATCAGAAACTACACTACTCTTTGAATATGAAATGTCCACCGGTTCACCAATTCAAGGTTCACCTTCCCTTATATATTAACCTATAAAACCTTTCAATTTTATACACTTTTAACACTTTTCAATTTCTAAAATCCTATGTTATTTATTATTAATGACAATTCATTCATTTCAAAGAAGAATGCCTAGAAAAAATTAAAGTCCCCAACATTAGTATCCACTTCTTCTCCTTGATTCCTTATTAATTTTTACTATCCAAACATTATGTTACCTTATTACTAAAGTTAAATAATTATATTCTTTTTTAATAAATATAATTATATTAATTTTAAAACAATTATTAAATCCTTTTCATCCATTAATAAAATAGGATAACATCGATCATGTGTACACAGTGATTACAGCCTCCATGAAGGTGTCCTATTTGTTCTTCATCACTGACTATAAAGTATGTTAAAATGGATATATTTTATGAATAAATATTAATTTTATTTAAAATATAATATATCTAAATGATCATTTTTCATATACCATCATTTATTCCTTTCATTAAGAAATCATATCCTTAATCGTATGTGTGGTGGAATATTGCCTCCACAGAAATGTTTTTATTATTATCATCATTACACATCTCATATGGTTCTAATAATTAACTTATAAAGGATATATTTAAATAATTATAATTTCATCCTTTTGAATATTTCACCTTATAATTATAAAATTGCATTCCCCTACTCATCAAAACATTATAAAATGTTACATTTTGGTTGATTTAATAACATTAATAAAAAATATTATAAGTATTGTGTCATAAATAATTATTTAATGTCCTATATTGGTATTATCTTGAAATAATTAAATAATTAATATTTTTAATTATTCTATATTTTTTATGTTTAAAATAATTACTAATATATAACCTTTCAATTGTTAAATGCATCGAAAACTAGTTCATTTCAATTTATATTTTCCCAAGTCATATTCATGTCTTCCAACTTATTAAACAAGACATAAAAAATAATTAAAAAATTTATTTTAATGTCTAGAATAATCTAATAATTATAAACATGAAATCATTTAATTATATTTCATCATATCTTCAGGGAGTTTGTGTGGATAAAGTCAATTGAATGTTCTTACACCCTATAATGAAAATATAATATAATCATTGAATATATTTGTAATATAATATTATTAAATCTATATAAAAATTTTATAATATTTATATTATGGTTATTATATAACTTGTTTAAATTTTTATATTAATATTATATTTTTTAAAATAAAATTAAAGAAAATTAATGTTAATGCTAAGGGTTTTAGAAATTCAAATTTATTCCATTATGTTATACAGATTTTTCTTGATTTATTTTCCCCCATTTTTAATTTTTCTCTCAGTTAATTTATGGGGAGAAATAATTCTTGAACTTAAAACATTTTTATGGAAGGATTTATTTTTACATTATTTTAAAATAATGTAATCATTTAATGTAACACGTAATAATAAATTTTATATTGATGTATAAAAAATTCTTTAAAAAACTATTTCCTGATTTGGTTTTTGTTTTCCTTAGATAATCATTCTCAAATTAAATTATGTTTCATATTTCTCACAATATTTGATTTTATTTTGTTATAATTTTGGTTGATACTTTTTTTATTGTAAATTGATTCAATTCACCGTGTTATATTTTTTGGATGTTTCAGAAACCTATTCTTTTTTCCATAAGTTATTTAATATAAGAGGATGGTGGTTTTCAGTGGAGTAAAAATATATGTATGATTATTGTTTGGCTACTATATCACCAAAGAATTCATTTTTTATGTTTATATCTCATGATATATCGAGGAATGGAAATAATGACCCAGTTATCATGGATGAGGGTGTGATGGGTTTTCTATAAACATTAGGCAAGGGCATTATGAGTTTGTTCACATAGGTATGATAATGATGGGTTTTATCATAATGGTTTTCATATGCTTATAGTTGGTCCACATTTCCATTATTTTCATGTTACAACAAATTATTATGTTGCATTTCAATTTCATGAAATTATATGTTTTCAGGGTTATTCATTATTTTTAAATTATTCTGCACTTTTATGTCATGATAACATGTTATATGATAATTGAGATGTGTTTTCAGTTGGTCCATATTGTTATTATTCCTTAAAAAAAATTTATGATACATTTTTTCTCAAAAATGTTTTATTATTGTTGTATATGGGATACTTATTATTTATTAGTATATTTTGGCCTTTCTAATGTTCATATTCATATTATGATACTTTTTTTCCTTACTGAGTATATCATCACACCCCTTAATTATTTTTCCACTCCACTGGGTATGAATATGATAATATCATGTGGTATTTTTAGAAATGGTCTATATGAAAATATTTAGGAAAAAAATTTGTAAAATTGTGTATGATAATATGTTTATATATGTATTCTCTAAAACAATAAACCATCCAGTGCTTATGTTATGAGACTATTGGTGTTATGTATTATTTAAATCCTGAAATTAATATGTTATTTAATCGATGCTTATCTTGGGTAACTTAATTTGGTATTATAGGATGGTTTAGTTATTTTTGATTAATTATTTAGATAAACATAGAGAAAAACCTAGGGGAATTTCTAATGAATTTGTCTAATTGTAGTATAACATTTTGATTAGTAGTAAAATAGATTTTTTTAATTATATAAATGAAACAAAATAATAAATAATAAATATGGAATTAGGCACTAGAACAATTTCACATATGGTTAATAACCCTAAAGAGGGTATGTTGTGTATTAACTCAACCGTGACCAAGTTCACAATAAAAAGGCCTAATTGCATACCTTGTTTGACACTAATGGGGTGATATTCATTTTTTATCACATTACCTTCACAGAATTTAATTAGTGATTTTAATTGGATGATTACTAATTAGGTTATAGAACCTCATAGTAAAATGATCACAGATAACCTTGATTGAAACCTATATATTAACATATATATTTCATTTAGGAAATCCATATGAGATAAAAACAAATAATATAAGTTTTGATGCCCAAAAATTGATGGAATTTTAAATAAAATGATTGTGGATATGGTCAATATTTCTAAATTTATATTTTCATGGGAATATGATTATGTATTACTAGATGAACATCCAAGTCATCCCGAGTAGCATGAGGTTATTCTTTGAATCAAACTCTTACCCAAATCCAGTACTATTTCATGTAGTATATATTGTATAGATTCTATTAAGTTATTGGAGTTAAATAATCAACTACAAGACAATTTCAATAAGGTTTAAACACACCTTGGTACCTAACTGTAGGGTGCCCCAGTCGTTTTTTTCTAAAAAAGGATTCCTTGATACTTCTTTAACATTTTTATAGCGTACATCATAAAATAGTGATCAAGAACATATATCATATAACCTATATTGATGTTTTATTTGATCAACTCAGAGGAGGTTAGTATTTCTCAAATATCGATATTTGATCTAGATATCATCATTAAATGGTTGAAAGAAATGACACTTCCAAGACAACATTCCATATTATTTATGGAAACTATGAATGTATAGTGATTCCCTTTGGGCTTATCAATTATATTGTTATCTTCATGGATTTAAATAATTTTGTAATTTGAGACTAACATGATCAATTTTTTGTTATCTTTATAGAATATATTTTTATAAACTCATAGAGACCGAATGATAATGACAATCATTTGTGGATTTCATTAAGGACATTGAGAAAGGAAAACCTGTATGGAAAATTTATCAATTGTGAATTACAGATATAGAATGTATCATTCTTGGTCCATGTAATCACAATTAATGTAATATATGTGGATCAATAAAATATTAATGTTATAGAGTAAAGGAATTGACTATACACAATACCCATGATCCATTCTTTTATTGGGTTAAAAAGATATTATTGATACTTTTTTTTAAATATTCAAGGATATTGAATCCACTATTCAAGTTCACATAGAAGTGAGAAAAGTTTTATTGAATATAAGAATGAAAAATATAATTTAAGGAACTAAAATTTTTTCTTTTAATTGATCCTATATTTATATTAACCTATATTTAGTAAATATTTATAATATAAAATGATTCCATAAAAAAGTTTATGGTGGTATCCTCTTGAATAATGATTAGGTTATCACTTATGCATCACGCCGATTAATGCCTCATGAGAAATGATAACTAACACAAGATCTATAGATGGGATTAGTAATCATTATATTTATTATTTTTTAAAATCGTCTATTTTAAGAAAATTGTTATATATATACTACTTTTAAGAGAATGAAATGTATAGTCAAAAATAAGGAATTGAGTATGCACTAAATTATATGGTTGTATTTTATAAAATATTATTAATTCCAAAAAAATTATTACATTTGAAGCTAAAATAAGGGTGTTGATGTTATGAGAATAAAATACCTTAATACTTTTTTTATAATGAAAATTGAAAAAGACCCAATACTCATGGATTTAGGGTGGATAAATCTTGATGTCTTAATGGGAAGTGATAAATAATATTATTCCAATTTGAAAACTCAAAACTTTTTCCACATGATAATCAATTAATCATATAAATATGATGTAGATATATAGAAATTGGTATAAAATATTCTGTATATTATCTTTGATAATGACGGATTTGTAATATTTTGAACAATGATATGTGTCCCATCAATACAGGAATTATAGAATGATCTGTTTGATGATTCCCATAGATCATAATTCTCTATTCATCTTGGAAGAACACATATGAATATAAATTTTAAAAAACTAATGATGGGATAACATGAAGATAAAAATTGATGAATACATATCTCAATGCTTGGTATACCATCTTGTTATGGTTGAATGATAACAGTCTAAGGGTATGTTTCAACCATTAACAAAGATACTACAAAAATGGGAAAACACTACCATTGAATTCATCATAACACTTCCCATAACATCTAAATTTCATAATTTAATTTTGTTATAGTCAATCACCTTGTTATGTTAGCATATTATATTTTCATGAAATAAGATTAATCCCTTTCCCAACTAACTATGTTATAAATATATGATGTGGTGAGGCTATATAGAATACCACCAACCATTTTATCTGATCAAGATATAAGTCTTAACACAAGGTTCAGATTAAATATTTTGAAATCATTGAATATAGATCTAATGGTTAAAATTTCATATGATCTTTAGTTAAATGATTAGTCTAAGAGGAAAATTAAAACTATAGAGTATATGATGTGATCTTGTTCAATATTTTTTCAAGTATGTTAGGACCAACATCCCCCCTGGTAGAGTTATCATATAACAACACATTCCATTATAGTGTTCATATTTCACTATATGAGGACCTGTATTGGAATATATGTAGGACTATAAGGGTTTGGGATAAATATGGAGTTGTGAATCTGATGGTATCTGACATTGTCCAAGAAATGATAGAGAAGGTTTAAACCACCAAATATCATATAAAAGTTACACAAAGTAGATATAATGGATATATAGATAATCATTAATGAGATATATATTGTAATGTTATTGACATGGTGATTCCTATAATATCTCTATAGAAGTGAGTTGTTATATTATGGAAGAAAGGTATGACGATTGATAGACACTTCAGTCCCTATATTATCCCTAATCATGGCGAGGTCATTGGATGTATCTTATTTCTCCCTCTAAAACTTTTTATTGGGAAATTTGTGTTTCATGTATCTCTTATGAGTAAGTACATAAAATTTTCATCACTTCTACTAAGCTCAAAAGCTATAAAATTAAAACATGACTATTTATATGAAGAATTACTTTTGAAAACATTGACCAAAGAGAAAAGGGTCAAAGGTACAAGGTCACCCATCTAGTCAATTATATATCGAAAAACAAAAATATTAATGAGGATACATGGGATCATTTGGAAGTGATGAGAGAAGAGTACGCTCACTTTTTCCCTCAATGTACAAATATATATGGGATAATGTTTTTTAAGGGGGTTAGAATGTAATGACCTAAAATTCCAGGCCTTATAAAATTGATTTTATGTCTCATAAATTGAATTATACACTAAAACAAATGTAAAAAACCAAAAAAATAGTAATGAGAAATTATTAATAAAGTTATGTTAAAGACTAATATGGAAAACCCATAAATGTTATTACCTTTAGAAGGTTAATAATAAATATGTGTTAATATAAAAAAGGAAAATATAATAAAAATGTACTCATTTGTTTCTACTTTATAAAACTTTTTTTATAAATTTAAAATGTGTATTGGATAAAATAAAATTCACTTTTTAATTTCATACCTCAAAATTTAAATAATAGGAATTTTTTAATTTTTTTTAAATAAGGATTTCTATTGAAAAAAATGTTTTCCTGAAAATTAATATCTTTTTATTTTCACATCATGTAATCAAATTATATATGTTTAAATAAACTACTTAATAAAAAAAATAAATATATATTGAATATAAATATTCATTTTAATATATTTATTTACCTAATATATACTATGTCAACATTTTTATAACTAAATTAAAATGATTGTCTAATAAAAAATTATTTTTGGACTCATCTTTGAATCATGTATTATAAAGGTGATATTAGGTTGTGTATTACCATGAAAGCCTAAAATTTCATTATAGTAATTTCTTTTATGGAAATTTATAATTTTAATAACTATGGATTATAATACATTTTTATCTTTGAAACATGTTTTTCTAAAAATTTCTTTTCAATGTTCTGTGTGATAATATTAAAATTAAATTTTCAACCCATTGAAAATTTAATTGTTAATATTTGTTCAAAATTTCAAAACAAAATGTTAAATTTATGTAAAAGGGTCAATATTAAATTTTTTTCAATAAAAATAAATTATTAATGTTTCAAATTATTAACCAAGGTAAAATTAATTTATGTTAAAAGTTAATTGTTAAAATAAGAATCCATAAAACACTTAAAAAAATTTCCTACAATATTTTTATGGTGGTTTTGGTTCAAACTCACTTTTCCCTCTACTTATATACATTATTTTTTCATTCTTATTTTAATAGTAACATTACATTATTGATAAGGGTTACTTCCAAAACTACTCTACTCATCATTTCTAAATAATCAACCCTTCCACCACTTCAAGACTGTAATTTTCTTATAATGTTTCCAAAAAAATATTCCAATTTTCTCCCCAGAGAATCCTCTTTCAATTAAAAAATTATTAGTTCATGATTAGTAATCATACAGCCTTCATTTCAATGTATAATTCTTACTAAAAAATCACATTCTCAAAATGAGGATCCACATCCTATTAGTGTTTTTATTATATATATTTTTAATCCTAACCTCTTATAACCTTATTAATATAAATAAATAATTATAATTAGTATATTTAAATTTCATTATATTAGTTAGACAACAACAATTCAATCCTTTGTATCCACTCAGAAAACAACGTAACATTGATTGTTTGTACAAGCAAATTATCACCTCCTCCAAGCAATGTAGTTTGTTTTTCATCAATGAATCTATATGATAGTAATGAGGATTGATTTTATGAATAATATTTTAATATCACAAATAAAAATATTAAGTGATCATTTTTATATACCGTCATTTCATCAATTATTTGATATATTAGATTGGTAATTGTGCTTACAGGGAACAACCGCCTCTGTGAATAAAGAATTTCATTTTTTATCACCGCCCATCCCTGATGGTTATAAGAATAAATGTAAAAATTATATAATATATTATCAAAAATTTTAAATTTTATAAATTTACCATATTATTATTGTCCGAATAAATTCCCTTACTCATAGAAATATTACAAAATGATACCTTTTGGGTCATTATAACCTCATATATAAATGATATTATAATAAACATGTTATAAAATAGTATGGGATGTTATATAATGAAAATATTATTAAATAATTATATTATTAATATTTTTTAATTATTCTATAATTTTATATTTTCATTTCAAATATTTATTAATATATCACCTTAATATCATTAGACACATCGAAAAGTAGTTCATCACATTTACATTTAAACAAGCCCAATTCATGTATTTAACCTAATGAAAATTATACTTAAGGAATCATTATAAAACAATTATTTTACTATATTTATTAAGATATTAATGATGAACATGATATTACTTAGTGTGAATCAATCACTTCTTCATGAAGTCTATAAGAACTAAATACTTGGAATATCTGACACCCGATATTGAAAATAAACTACAATCAGTTAACATATTTATAATAAATTATTATGAAATGATTTTAAAAAGGTTATTATTTCTATATTATGGTCCTATGATAAGTTATTAATATATTTATGTTCATTATAATTGATGTGAAATCACTTCTGTGGAAATTGACGTAATAGTTTATGGTTTTAGAAAATCAAAATTCTTCATTTGAGTTATATATTCTCTTATTGATTTTACATATTCTATTTTATATATTTTATCTCCTTGTTTTAGGGGAAGTATCATTTTTTATCCTAATAAATTTCCATCAATTTTTTTACAAAATTTCTTCAGAAAACAAAGTACACTGTTTCAAAATAGACTCTTAATTAAGAATTTTATAATGATGAATACAAAATGATTTCAAAAAAACTCTTTCATTATATTTTTTACATTGCCGTAAAATTATATATATCGAATAGATTTTGTTTAATATATAAACTTATATTTTATTTTATTATTTTATTATTTTATTATTTTTTATTATCATTTTTTCAGTATCATCCAATTTAATTCAAGATGTTATACCATTTATATTTATATGAAACTCGTTATTTTTGGAAGGGTTATTTAAGATAAGGTTATGATTGTTTTCAGGTTTCACACATATGTATAGATTATGATGTGTGGGATCCTATATCACCCTTAAATGAATTGGTTTAGGTTACTATCACATGAGGTATTTAAGAGTGGGTATAATGATTTTATTTACATAGGTGTTGGAATGATGGGTTTGCTCGCATTATCAGGTATGAACATAATCAGTTTTCTAACATAGGTGCCGAAATTATAGGGTTTCTCACAAATATTTTATTATAATTTTGTTTTCTATATATATCATTTTTTGTCAAGTCATTCTAAATTATCAAGACACATTTCATTTCCATAAAATGTCATATATTTAGGATTATGCCTGATTAGTAATGTATTTCTCACTTTTATATCATGATCACATGATATATGTTTGTTAAGATGTGTTTTGATGAATTTTAAATTTCATTTAATTGCATAAAATTATTTCAATGATATTATATCACTATAACATGTTTTACAATTATCATATAAGGTATATTGATATTTTCTTATGATATTTATGCCTTCTTCATGTGCTCCATCATGTTATGATATGTTTTATCATTAATGAGGGTACAATATCACTACTTTATTATGATTAAACTCTCTAGGTTATGAAGATGATAACATTAGTGAGATGAATATAATTAATCTAAAAAATATTAGAAATATGAAATATTGAAATGGATCTATAGCCATGATATTTTTATCCATGGCTTTAAATTAGATTATATCCATGGTTTTAATTAAAACTGTGGTTATATGGTAGTTTAAACCCATTCTGGTCGCACAAATATATCAGCTCCCAGAACCCAACCATAACCTCATGAACTATCCTCTATACGACCCTCTCTTCTCGGTCGAGACCTCCTCTTGTGGCGGCCCTCCTCTACCCTTGTGAACTTTTCTCTCAGCGGTGACCTCTCCACTCAGCGAAGACCTCTCGATGGAGACCTCTCGGTGGCAACACCCCTTCACCCTTGTGACCTCCTCTCTCAGTGACACTCCCCTGATTGTGGCCTTCATGACCCTTCTTCCCTGATAGTGGCCTCTGTGACCTCTCTTATCCTTGATCCTCCTCCCTTGAATGTGCCCCTTTTGATGTTTCCCCTTTCATCCAACGAAGGCATCTCCAACACGAGCTCCCATCTCTAACCCTCCTCCACTGACACTACTTGTGTACTTCGGACAACTCATCTCGCCCCTCCGACGCTGCTCCCAGGTCCCCTCCCCACCTCTTTCCGCAGTGCAGTTCCCACACAGTTCCCCCTCCTGGTGATCATCCTATTCCAGTATTATAACTATTTTACAAATAACTAGAATAGATTTTGATGTTCTTAAGGTCTCATTTAGTAGGAATATGGTTAATAGGGATCCTCATCCTAGGTGAAATGTATTATTATTTATTGTCACAAACCATTTTTTAGGATTTAAAATAGACCCATGTGCTACACAAGGTGTTGCAAATATAGTTTAGGGGGGAGGGTACATATGGGGTGAAAGGGGGGAGCGTACAGGGGGGATGGTCGGGGAAGTGGGAGGGGTAGGGGAGGAGAGTCTATATGGGAATGGTCTATAGGGGGAGGGGGAGTGAATGTCCCCGAAAAACCCTGAGAAGGGAGTGGTGGATTACGGTGTCAACTTTTTCAATTTAATGTTGTGGATCTTGTTCAATGTTGGTAGGAACTTGTTAAATCTGTCTGTTTCTGATGCTTTTCGTCGGGGCACGCGCGCATCCGTCTGTCTGCGGAGGAGGACGCACTGCGTTGTTTCCCCACATTCCCACATTTCAAAGGTGGGCGGCATTCGCTCCTTATTCAAGGACGTCTGCTCCTTGATCAAAATGGGATGATGGGATGTCAGTTATTCCTTCTATGGATTCCTCCTCAGAACTCTTCACCTAGTCCGGGTATCCCTCATAGATTTAATACGTTGTTCGTGATACTCTTCCCAGTGCCATGTTTCCATGGACACCGGTTAATTACACAGCTTCTGTCAGGACATTCCAAAGGGTCCGGCCCGGGCAGCAACCTTCAGTCGGGGGAGTAGTCACGTCGAGGCATCAGTAGCGTGTCTGTATGCTGGGGAACTTGCATGTCCGTCTTTTTCCCCTTGTGATGGGGCTTCTCGAGGGAGTGGAAGCCTGAGGCATCCCACATCAAGTGCGGGGAATTTTATTCCATAGACATATATCTGAGGGTTTCCTCATATTCCTGTATTTAACACAGGGTATGCCACATGTTTAACGTCCAGCGGAGATGGTTACACCAAAGGCATGCCATCCGAGGTTTTCCTCAGGCATCTCATGTTTATAACGAGGTAGGTCGCAAGTTTAACGTCCAGAGGAGACGGGCCGACCTGATCAAAACACTAGATGGAGTGAATCAAATTGATGAGTTTCCCTTGAAGGGATGTCGATATCAGGGCCAACCCATGGGCGGCTTCCTGAATGTTGTGAAGAGGAGCAGAACGACATGATCTCACCAGGGTATGATGGTCCGATTGAGAATCAGGGTGGATGATGGATGGACGGATGAATTTGAGGGGGAATGACAAGGGACCATTGCAAGGGAAATAGTGAAGTTGGGATGGAGCCTCGAAGAGTCCTCCTACGTATCCCCGTGGCAGGGAATCAAAGTCCACGTAGTTTGGGATGGTGTTGGCGGACCGATGCAAAGGTGGAACTTGGTCCGATGGATGTCGTCAGTGAACCAAATTGAATGCGAACCCGGGGGTCCACTGGTGGTGGGATTGAACCTCATGATGGCTTCCTACGTACCACGCCATTACATGGATCAAAGACCTCGTACTTCAAAAGTGCTTCGTCGGCGAACCGACGTCAAGGTGGACCTTGGTCCAGATGGTGTGGGGCTTACACACTAGTTTGCCCAGGTGCTGGTGACCTGACGTGAATAAGGTCGGAATGACCAACAGGTGGTGGGCTTGAACCTCTGGGAGGCCTCCTACGTACCATGCCTTGACGTGGATCAAAGACCACGTAATTCAGGTTAGACGCCGGAAGGCCGACGAGAATGAGGAAGACCAGGGGTCCTAGTGGTGGAGGGCTCAGACCTTGTGGAGGCTTCCTATGTACCGTGTCTTAGCACGGATCAATGAACACGTAGTTCGGGTTGGTAAAAACGACTTTCTGTTGGACCGGAATGCAGTTTAGCGTCATGCGGGATGAAAATGAACCCTGACGTGGATGAACGACGGGTGGGCTTGAACCTCGTGGAGGCTTCCTATATACCATTTCGTGACATGGATCAAAGTCCACATAGTTCAAATGATGGAAGTCATCAGCGAACCGACGTGAAGGTGGACCTTGGCCCAATGAGATATGGGCTTGAACCTCGGGGAGGATTCCTATGTACCATGCCTTGACATGGATCAAATACCTCACAGTTCAAAGGGTTTCATCGGTGAACCAACATGAACGTAATCCTTGGGGTCAAAAAGTGGTGGGCTTGAACCTTGTAAAGGATTCCTACATACCATGCCTTGACATGGATCAATGTCCTCATAGTTCGGGGGGTGGGTGTCGGCAAACCGACGTGAGGAAGGGACCTTGGTCCGATGGGAGATGGGCGTGAACCTTAGGGAGGCTTCCTATGTACCATGCCTTGACATGGATCAAAGACCTCATAGTTCAAAGGGGGCTTCTTCGGCGAACTGACATGAAGGTGGACCTCGGTTCGATGGCTGGTGGGCATGAACCTCATAGAGGCTTCCTACGTACCATGCCTTGACAGTGATCAAAGACATCGTAGTTCAAATGGGTGAGTCACGATGGTTTTCCGTCTGACTGGGATGCAGTTTAACGTCCTGCGGGACGAAGATAAACTTGACGTGAATAAATGATGGGTGGGATTGATCCTCAGGGAGGCTTCCTACGTACCATGCCTTGACATGGATCAACGACCACATAGTTCAAAGGGTGTGCAGTTTAATGTCATGCGGGACAGGGGCATACAATTTAACATCATGTTGGACGAGGACATTGCCATGGCCGATGCTTACTCTATGCCCATGTGAGTCATGATCGGTGTGAGAAATAAGAGGCTGTAGAGACCTGACGATCACGTCGCGAAGGGTGAATCTGTGAGAAGCGAACAAGGGATTACGCGTTAGACGACCCGTGGTGCTAGGGCTTACTCCAGGATGGAGGCCCGAAGTGCAATAAAGCGCAGCGAGAGAGGGATTTGGGACCAATGATGGGAGGTTCCTTGTTCCCTATCACGCCCTGCACTAACCTTGGAAGTGGGGAAATACGAAGGTGCATGGGTGCTACCATCCGCAAGAGGGGCTATGGGTCTTACACCAAGGTGGTTGCCCTTCTCCCATGGACATACGCAACCCCGAGAAGGAGGATATCATCCCTTGTTGAAGGGGTTACCCCATCTCTATGGAGACCGGTGGCGTAAAAAATGTCTGAGCTGGGGGGACCCTGCGTGTGAAGCACGGGGCCAGATCACAGTTTAATGTCATGTGTTGAGGATGAGGTGCTTGACAATTTATCGTCCTACAGATCAGACGAGGTGGGTTTACTCCGCACCCCTAGGAATTACATGACCGGCACCTTCTGCTCCTTGGGAGAGGGAAGGTACCAGTAAGGCCGTGGTCAATGGGGGTCGTAGAGCGAACCATTGAGGGGTCCACGTTAGCGTGGCTATGCGAGGAATCAATATCCGTTTTTGTGCCAATCTGAAGAAGCATTAGGTGAAGGAATTCTACGGGTGATGGTGTCCGTGGGACATTGAAATCACATCGTGCAAACATGGTGGGTCGCACGGGAAGAGGAATCTCCAAGCAGAGGAATGTGATTCGTGAAGTGTAGTGCCTTGTCCTTAGCATGGGGCAGTGGTGTGGATGGGGGGGGGTGGTGCTTCGCAATGTGGAATATTATTCTCGGAGCACTTCCTCGCGATGAAGAGGTGCTTTGCGAAGAAAGGTGCCGCGAGAAAGTGATCTTCACGATATGTAACGATCCTTCCTTAGCATGGGGATCACTAGTACATGATCGATGTTTCTCAAAGCATAAACGCTCCGCGGCTGCCCAGGTTCCCTTGGGAATATCCCTCCTTCGCGAATTCCCTTGATCTTCTTGAAGGGCATCCCTCTCGGAAGAGGGTCTCAAAATGAGACAAAATGAAGGTGTCACGTGATGTAGAAGTAACTCGCGGTGCTCATGATTCCTGAGGCGAAGGGTGCTTTGCGATTCAGGAGTCAGAAACTGAAATGTCGGATTGTCTATCCTCTGGGATCAGGGGGAACCCATTATTTATAGGCAAGGGGAGCCGCGAAGTAGAACTCACGGGCCGCGAAGTGCCGGCGGTTGATTCGCAGCGGGCTCGCGAACGTCAGGCCGTTCGTTGAGAGGTACCGCCTACGGCGCTTCGCGGCAGGCTTGTGAACGTGAGGTCATTCGCGGAGAGGTATCGGCTCCGGTGCTTCGCAGAGGGCTCGCGAACGTCAGGCCGTTCGCGGAGAGGTACCACCTCCGGTGCTTCGCGGAGGGCTCGCGAACGTCAGGCCGTTCGCGGAGAGGTACCACCTCTGTTGCTTCGCGGTGGGCTCACGAATGTCAGGCCGTTCACGGAGAGGTACCGCCTCCGATGCTTTGTGGGACCACGATGCTCAGGATGCTTCACGTCAGTGCATTGCGAGGCATCGTGCGGGGCTTCTTTTTCGCTCCTTCCTTTGGGGCAATATTTTGGCGCCAACAAATTCACCCCCTCAGAAATGGAGATGCGGAGGGATGAAGGGTCGAAGCCTGAGGGATAATCGCCAAAATTGTTGGCGATTCGCGATGCGACTTCGCGAAGGGGGCCCGCGGTGCTGACCGCGGCCACGGGATCCAGACGCACTGGGATGCTCCTCGCAGGTGGGGCGTGCCGCGAAGCTCCGGGGGTTGCCACCTATAAATATGGGGCTGACCTCTTTTGTCTTGATGTGAATTTTTTTTGCGCTCTTGATATCTTGAAGCTCTGCGTACTCCACACCTACTCTCTACGAATCGTGCTTCGCGGTGAATCGTGGGTCTCTGACTCCGCGACCGCGCTAAGCGAACTCCTATTTGCCGGCCTAGGTCCGACTCCGTGGATTTGTTTCACAACCAATCTTCGCGAGAGATCTTCACGAGCCGGCTTCACGACCCAGCTTCACGATCCATTCTGAAAAAATCTTTTTTGAGTGTTGGAACCAAAATGGCCAATCGAGAAGCTATGCTGGGGGTGATTGCCGACGCCACCCGGAGGGATGAGATGACCAACTGGCTGGGGCTTGGGGAGATGGTCCGAAGCCACTCAGACCATACCTCTTTGACAGAACTGCTATCGAAGGGTCATAAGAACTATCCGAAGTGCAAGAAACTGCCCTTGTATTGCTTCGGGCTGAGGGATGACGTCTTCATCCCGAAGGCAAGTTGGGATGAACCATCTTGCTGGTTTAAGAGCACGGCATGTCAGCATGAATGGTTCAGGGCGGCCGATGGTCATGCGCGGGAGGACTTAACACCCGTCACCGCCAACTATCTCTACAACCATGTGAACAACATTGAAGGGAATCCACTGCAACCAGAGACATCCCATCCTCTGTACCGTACCATACTGAAGGCGGAGTTGCAGGATTCGAAGAAGGGGTGGTCTGATGATTGGGACCTGCGCCAGGGAGGCAACATTACTGATGACTGGGCCTAGGCCTACTGGGTAGGCGCCTCATACGAGGAGTTTGGGGCCGAGCTGAGAAGAGTGGGTTTATATGAGGAGGCATAGGCCTCCCAATTCCACATTTACCAACCGAAACAACTGATGTCGAAATTTCTTACCAGATGGTCATCTAGGACCAATACTTTTCACCTGCACCACGGGGAGGTGGGAATCAGCCTGTGGGATGTCCACCAGATTTCGGGGGATCCGATCTTGGGGGCCATGTATGATGAGTTCCTCTCTGTCATGAGTGCGTGAGAGGATACATAGCAAATTCCGTGACTGGCATCAGCACTAACGACACTCATCCCTGGAGAGGACATGGAGGCAGTAAAGGATGTCCCCATTAAGAAGTGGTTCTAGCACTTCCTGAATTTCCCAGAAAATAGAGAGTTCCCTCCGAGGCCTCGAACTTTTCTGAGGGTGGCCCAACGTGGTAAAGAGCACTTGTATTGGCGGGTCTTGGAGGACAGCCAATGGAAGACTTGGGGTTTCAGTGTCAGCACTGAACAACAGTCGATAGTCAGGCTGGCGGCGTTCATTGCGGCTCTCATCTGCGGATGGATCCTACCGGTGAGGGATACCAGCATGGGGGTGCGGCCCTGCTCTTTTATCATGGCGTCCATGTCGGCCATGGGGTAGCAGGTCAATCTGGATATTCCCATGCTCTTCAAGCTGTACAGAATGTTGCGGCACATTAGCGAGGGAAACAAGCCGCCAAGGATATGCGGGCCGTTCCACCTCCTGTATGGGTGGGTTGTAGCGCACATCAGGGGGATCTATGAATATCCAAACCCTATCTGGCTGTCGGGATCAAACTTATGCCCCTCCATCTTGAATGCGGCCAGGAGCTTCCCCTTCAAATTATCTGTGCCGAAGGTGTTGAACCGAGTGTGGAGGGTGGATGAGTTTAATTTCCACCCCTTCCCATTGCCGACGGGGATACTCACTGATGACAGGCGGGGAACGGAAGAGCACCGGGCTTACCTCCTGGCCTTTCGAGGCGGAGTTTTGGTGGCACGAGTAGATCATGAGCCGCTCTGCATGCTGTACACCCCGCATCAGTTTGTGAGGCTGTTTCGGTGCCTCCAGCGGCTGACCCCGTAGGTCTACTAGGAGGTGCTTCATAAGGAGCACCCATGTGTGATGAGGTAGTTGTGGCTCATGTTCACACGGGAGGATAGAAATATGTGAATTGCATTTCCTCCATCCACTGCCGCTTTCGGATTGGTGAGGGAGTATGCCATTAGTTGGGAGGCTTCTTACCCAGGGGAGATACTGAAGCAGCCAACTATTCGGGTTTGCGACGGTGGGCCTCCTCTATCCCGAGGTCGGGGTTGGAGGGCCCCTATGGCCTCTCGCGGTGGCAGGGCTATCGTGGAGGTGAGACCCGCACCGGCCGAGGGTGTGCCAGCGGTGGAGGATCTGGTGATTCCAGACGAGAAGGACCATCCGGAGGGGCGACCATCGATGGGATTTCATAGGATATCCTCTCAAGCTCTGGGGAAGCAGCTGCATCATAACGACATAGAAGAGGATGTCGTCTTCCTGGAGGCCTGGAACATTTGGGATGTCAACCGACAATTCCTCAGTCCACCCGAGATATGGGCGCACTTGAATCACCTCGGGATGGATTTACCAGGCATAGGCTCAGTCTGGTCTTGTTTCATGGCGTCTCCGGCAGAGGCAGAGAAATACTTTGATGAGCTGGAGGATTACATTCAATCCAGTGGTGTCCCTTGCCCAATGACATACCAGGTGAGGGTACTGCTGGATCGAACGGTTCCACCACAGTTGTCAGCTGCCGATCTGAGGGATTGCTTCCCCCTGCTTTAAGAATTAGAGGACTCCTCTCGGGAGGATGAGGCTGGAGGAGGGAGCCCGTTGGAGGAGGGCGAGGTTGGATATCAAGGCTCAGATTCCGACGATTTTTCGGAGGCTCTCAAGGTAGAATTCCAAAAAAAATTCCTTATGGTCCATTCTTGGTCCATTATGGACTTCTCACTGATGTTTGAGCCATGTAGGATGAACTTGTACACATGCCTCGTTCTCGCCCCTCAGGGGGTGATGTTGTAGGACCTTCAGAACCCGCGCCTATGGTTGCTTCCAGTTATGCGTCTGGTGGGACTAGAGCACCTGAGGTGGCTCCTCTGGAATCTTTAGACCTTCCAACAGTATACGGAGGTCCTCGCCTCAGGGTCCCGTCAGTATCACCTCAAGAGCAGCACCATGAGGTTGATCTCTGTAAGTTTCCTCTACCGGTTTCCTTGTCGTCATATGTAGACTATGCCAACTAATGTTTATGTCCCTCTCTGTCATACAGTTCTCCGACTGGCGTGGGCTGCTGTGGCAAGGCTAGTCAGGATTTCTGGTGGGATCCCTCCTAGGGGCATGCTGGTGATGGTGGTGGTAGTCCCCCCATCTCCCCGAGCTGTAACACACAACATCACTGGCGGGGCCACTAGAAGAGTTGTGCTCGAGGTAATTGAGGTGGACTCCAATGTAGAGGATTGACCGGCCAGTCTTAGTCCGATCGCGCCTGCTTCAACGCCAGATGTTGCACCAGATTCAACGCCAGATGCAGATCCTGCTGAGGACTTCCTGCGGGCGTATCCTGCGTACGAGCCTGCCAATCGCGTAGACTAGGACGAAACGGCCTCCAAAGAGGAAGACATCAGCATAGTCCGCCGCTGATCGTGGAATCTGACCACACGCTTCATCAAGGACACCCCCAAGCGCTATGGCTGGATGAAATGAACATACTTTGCTCGCAGCTACGCGAACTGTGTGCTGGAGGAGTGGATGCCCAACGTTCTCATGCGCTCGTACGAGATCTTATGGCTGAAAATATCTAGGAGCATGATCGTGGACTCAGCATGGGATGGCAGCGGAGGAAGGAGACAAACATCAAGAAACTCAAGGAGGCTAAAAGCAAGGTTCAACAACTGCAGACCCAAGCAGATGAGCACTCATCCTCTCTTAATGCACAATCTGAGCTGATCTCACGGTTGAAGGCCCAGCTAGCAGAGGCAAAGGAGCATATGAGGCAGGCTTCTGGAAAGATGGATGCCATTCAGGCTGGGGTAGAGAGGTCCAGAGCCAAGGTGGACGAACTGCGCCCCACCGCTGTTGAGGAGGAGCAGGAGTTGAGTCAGCGGCAGCAAGTTTTGGATACCACAAGCTGAAGGGTGGCGGAGATGCAACACTCTTTTGACGGGGTAAACCCGTCCATGGGGGGAGTCGACCCCTAGGTACTGTAACAAACAAAAAAACTTTTATTGGTACTTTCACGCTTCAATTTCTTCCTTTGTTTTGAATGTCATAGAACACACGATTTCTACTGTCTGAATCTGTTCGTTACATCCCTACAATGTTTGCGGGACGTTCAGCAATAATTCCCCTAGCTCATGTGGGTCAAGCCTGATGTGAGAAACATGAGATAGTTTCCTTCTCGTCCCACCTAACATAGGATTGGAGACCAGGCTCTGGGCATCCGGGATTTGGATTACCAGTCCAGATTTCTGAAAGATGAGAGAAGCTTGGCTGTAGAAGAAATGTCTCAAAATAGCCGAATTACTGTTTCTTCTGTGTGCCCTCATACACAAACGGTGCAACGCCAGGGGCACTGAAATCGGTCCGAATAGATGGAAACGAGAAGCGTGAATTACGATGTCTAGGATCCGGAGCACTGTGGGGATGGTGTGACAATAATTGATAGCCGTTAACCATGGAGGAGAAGCGGTATCCTTACTGCGTTAGCCTGAAATGGGGACAAAAAATGAGGGTCGATCGTTGAACATGTTTGAAACACGAGACCATGTAACAAATGTTGTCAGTCAATCTTTCGGGGCGTTGACCCATGACAGTTGGCAGACCCTGGGTCGAGAATCCATACTGTTAGGGGGTCCCTCCAAACATGACCAGTCTTCCGGAACGTTGGCCCAAGACGGTAGGTGAGCCGATGCAGCATTAGACCATGACGTTAGGGTGTCCCTTCAGACATGAAAGGGGGCGAGAGCCCGAATAAGGGGAACGCAAAGCGTGGAATATAGAGTGATGGTTTGTGCAAACAGAATCCAACAGTCATGTAGTTACATCGCTGTGGCGGGAACACACCAGATGGGCATGTCGGTTTGGTTATGGATCCTTCCTCCTTTGGGATAGGGTCTCTCTAGCGAGGGGTCTGGCCAGGGGGGCCGAAAAGGGGAAGGATATGATTAATGATTCCTATGGGCTGGACCCTAGGAAAAATACCAGGGTGTCCCTAAGTATCCCATGAGGACGGTAATCAAGCCACTTGTAGTTATAGATGCACAGTGTGGTCATAGACCAACACTGGCTAGTGAAATCCTCTCGGGCAGAGGTTCTGGTGCATCCCATGATGAACACGGGGTAGCCTGAACTTGTCCAGGGTGGAACCATAGTTTAATGTCATGCATTGAGGACATATAGACTCTTGTAGTTTAACATCATACGATAGGACGTGGAGTGAAAGAGGAGAGACCCGGGATCATATGGTGTGGTAGTTATGAAACCGACGTGAATGAGGACATGGAGTCTGAATCACAGCACATACCCCCGGAGGAAACTCTCCAGGTCGAGGGACCAAGAGTGAGGATTAGGCTGGGCCCGAAGCAGAGTGGTTGGGAATTCATACGTACCCAATGAGGATGGGAATCAATCCATACATAGTTCTGAAAGTGCAGTCTGTCGTCATGCGGGACGAGGAGCATCCCAACCGTGTTGGTACATATCCCACCAAAACTACTAAGCCCACATGAGTCAAGATCGGTGTGGGAAACAAGAATTAGTGGTGGGAGTTTCATGACATAGAAGGGGGGTTGGTCAGGGCTAAGGGATGTCCGGTGAATACCGGCCCAAAAACACTAACACGACCATGTAGCGCACCCAGATGCGTGAATAGATAGATCTGAATATATAAGAATTCCACTTTAACATGAGGAAGTGGAAATGTGTGAATCATGACGCTCAATATTTGGATCACAATGACGGCGTCGGGAAGATAGAGGATAATTATTAACCGTGGCGGAAACACAGTGTCAATATCGTGTTAGCCTAGAATGGGGACAAACAAATGAGGGTCGACTGTTGACCATGTTCGAAACACGGGACCATGTCACAAGTGTTGTCAGATATCTGTAGGGACGCTGGCCAAAAACAATTGAAGGTCCCTTAGGTCCAGCATCCATGGATAGCCCTTAATCCTAGAATCCATGTCGTCCGAGGGTCCGTTAGGATGTGGAAGAGGATGAGGATCCAAATAGCGAGCTCATAAAGCATGGTCATGGGATGAGGGGAATGTCCCTAAGAAAATCCCACACATCAGGCTCTTTGTCAAAACACATATGAATATGACAACGAGACGTATTCTATAGAGGGATCAGAGTCCTTTCCCATAGGGTGAACTTAGTTTAGTGTCTTATAATTCAGACCAAAGGGTGGGAGTAAACATAGGAGGCACACGGTGGGGAAACTCAGACACCTGTCATGAATTGGAACCGGGGGTTCCGACCACCATTTGCTTCTCGGACAATTTTAGGTCGAGGGACCATAAACGGGAGTTGAGCTGGGCCTAAAGAAAAATTCAAAGGTGTTCCTACGTACCACATGAGGATGGAGATCAAGCTGCACATAGTTCTGAAGAGAGTCTTAGTTTAACGTCCTATAACTCAGACCATGAACGAGTAAGGGGAGAAGGGGACACAAAGCAAAGCGGTTACAAAACCTGACGTGAATGAGGACCTAAGCCAAACTTACCATGTGTTCTCTAGGGAAATGCCTCGAGTCGAGGGACTGAACACGAAGGTTGGTCTGGGCCTGCGGGGAAGTTCTCGGGTGCTCTTACGTATCTCATAAGGATGAGAATCAAGCCTCATGTAGTTCTAAAAGGTGGCATGGTATGGTACCAGTGCTAGGGAAAATGGGGAGTGTGGGCATGGCCCTTGCACTAAAAGAAGCGGAATTTGATAAATCTCGTTTGTCCTTTATGGTTAGTGGTTTTTTTGTGAAGTGACAGGCCTAGGGTAGGAATACCTGGTGTCACCACAATAATCATTCTATGACAGGCATTGACAAATGGCATGGCACGTGACCAATACCCAACGTGAAGTCCTCTACAATGAGGTCATCGCAATGTAGTGCCATTTTTCGTCGTGCGGCCAGGATGATAATGTCACAGTTTAGGGTCGTATGATTGGACCAAGCATGCATTTTAATGTCATACAGCACAGATGTAGCAGAGATGATTCCAGGCGGGGAATGTGTATGGTGTCGTACGACATAACCTACGTGGATGAGGACTTGGAGTCCAAATCACACCACACTGTCCCGTAGTCAGGGTCCTGAAGGCAGGACGCTGAACTCATGCTGGACCCAAAGACAGGATGTCTTGGCCTTCCTATATACCCCATGAGGATGGAAATCAAGCCAGACATAGTTCTTGGGAGATCTTAGTTTATGGTCTTTAGAGCTCAGACCATAGTTGGATGGCACCTTACCAGGTAAGCGCATACCTCGACCCGATCCCTAATCCCACGTGAGCTAAACTAGGTGTGGGAAACAAGGGGGAGGGGAGATCCTTATCGCAATACCCGAAACATCCAAATAGGGGGAGTCGGTGAAGAGCCCCGAAAGACGCCTTTGACGTGGCTTTTTTCCCCTTACGTGCAGACGTGCATGGAGGAATAGTACAAAGAGTTTTGAAACTCCACCTGGACATGATGAGAATGGAGAAGGATGTGAATCGTGTAACCGACATTTTGGGATTAATGTGGTTGGCGTGGAGAGGGAGGATAAACGTTAACTGTGGCAGAAACGCAGTCTCCATATCGCGTTACCCTGAAGTGGGAACAACAAATGAGCATCGACCACTGACCGTATTCGCAACATGAGATTTTATCGATTTGTTGTCCAAAACCCTCGAGGGCGTTGGCATGTAAGGGTAGGAGAGGCCTTGGGCGTAGTATCCAGGCCATTCATGGGGGTCCCTCTGGGTGTGAAAGATGATGGAAGCCCTGATTCTGGGATACACAATGCCTGGAAAGAGGGTGCGGACATGTCCGAGTAAAGTCAGACATTCCAGGTAATAAACCGGAGTACCCGTAGGAACATTGGAGAACCGCTGAAAAGGGGCGACGAAATAGCTCGGGAGGCAGAGGTACATGGAATGTTCATTACTGGACCGATGTGAATGAGGACATAATCCCATACCAGTCCATATACACCCCTGGTGGGGGAATGGTAGGCCAAGAAGCAAAGATGGGATAGAGATTCCCAAGAGATGGGGCTGGACCTGAAGCATAGATATTCGAGTGGTCCTACATATCCCATAAGGATGGGAATCAATCCATACGTAGTTCTCAAGATGCAGTTTAACGTCATGCGGGACGGGGTGGGGGAGTAAGATACCCCCAGGAAAAGGAAAGGGAAGTGTACAGTAAGGCGGACAACCCGGCGTGGATGAGGGCATAACCGCGTACCACCCCATACACTCTGGGTAAGAAGATGGGTGATGGGGCCCGAAATGGCCAATGGGCCTGAGGCTGAGCCTCAGTCAGGAAGGCTAGAATGGTTTGCAGTTTAATGTCTTGTAGTGATGACAAGGGTCATGGGCCCAAAAAGGCCGAGAGGCCTGAGGCTGGGCCTCATGAAGGGAAGTGTACGGCATGGTATATGATCCCACTGGGAATGAGGACATAGTCCCACACCACATCATACACTCCTTTATATGGGAGTCAGGGCCGTGGGCCTAACCGCCGACACCACCCAAAGGGAAGTTTGTCACATCAGAATGGGGCAGAACGAATCACAGCACTCGATGTTTGGGACATCTCGGGGAGGACCTGAAGATCCTGGACACTATTGACCATGTTCGAAACACAGCCTCCCTATGGTGACCCGATATGGGAGCAACAAATGAGCATCGACCGTTGATGAAATTCACAACGCAAGACTTGTATCGGCTTGTTCCTTGGAAACCCCTGGGGGCGTTGGCCCATGTCGATAGGAGAGCCCTTGGGAGTAGTTTCCATGCCTCTCTTGGGGGTCCCTCCGGGTGTGAAAGATGATGGAATCCCAGTCAAGGAGTGGGTGAAGCATAGCTGTATCCATCCATGAAAGAGGCAAACATCTCCAGGGGGGACATGTAGCCGGGTCGAGGCTTGCTCGATGTGAGTTGGGAGAAAAGTGTGCACCCTGCCATAAGCCTTGACCTGAGGGGAAGGTTTTGGCTTTTGGCCTGGGCCAACGGACAAAATGTCTGGGAGGTTCCTACGTATCCCATTAGGATGGGAATCAAGCAATACATAGTTCTTGAAGGCCATGAAGTTTAACTTCATGCGGTGAGGATGTGGGGGGAGTAGAAGAACGGGAGTGGGCACATGGTGCAACCCTTACAATCCTTGTATGATCGGGGCTAAGAAAGCCCACTCCTCGCTATGCAAGGATCCTCCAAGGAAACTATTCCCAGGGGGAATAGTGGGAGAGAAGAGCTTGGGGATGGGATCAAGATGAGGCGTCCGAGCATTCCAACGTATCCCATTAAGATGGAAATCAAGCCACAAGTAGTTCTTGAAGCGCAGTTCGACGTTGTTCTGGACGAGAAATGTGTCTCAACTGGGTATCTGTACGGTACGATGGGTGAATAATCCCACACCACACCGTACAATCCCATAGGAGAGTCCGAGTCGACGAAGGCCAAGGGGACCAAGGTTACGCATTAGTCAGGAAGGCCTGACTGTATTGTAGTTTAACGTCTTGTAGTAAAGACGGGGGTCGGGGGCCCAAGGAGGCCAGGGGGCCTACGGCTAAGCCTCAGTCAGGAAGGCCCGACTGGGTTGCAGTTTAACGTCTTTCAGTAAGGAAGAGAATAGATCTTAGTTTAAGGTGATAGAGCTCGGACCATTTTGTAGTTTATCGTCCTGCAGGACAGCGGTGCAGTTTAAGGTCATGTTAGACCATACAGTTTAGGGTCATGTAGGACCATACAGTTTACGGTCATGTTGGACCAGACAATTTAAGGTCATGTTGGACCATACAGTTTAAGGTCATGTTGGACCATACAGTTTATCGTCATGGTGGACCATACAGTTTAAGGTCATGTTGGACCATACAGTTTAGGGTCGTGCTGGGCCATATTGTTTAAGGTCGTGCTGGACCATACAGTTTAATGTCGTGTTGGACCATACAGTTTATGGGTCCTGTTGGACCATACAGTTTAAGGTCGTGCTGGACCGTACAGTTTAAGGTCGTGGTGGACCATACATTTTATGGTCGTGCTGGACCATACAGTTTAAGGTTGTGCTGGACCATACAGTTTAGGCGATGTACTTCTTGAGGAACTTGGCATTGGTGGGAGGAGTTATGCACTCACCATCTGTGGTCACCAAGGAGTACGCCCCGTTGGGGTAAACCTTATGGATGATATAAGGCCCTTCCCATTTGGGTTCTAGCTTGGGAGGTTTCCTACCGGGAATCATTGGTGCTCGAAGGGATAGCACTAGGTCGCCCTGTAGAAAAGAACGGAGTGATCCTTCTTGTTGAAGGCCCTTTCTATCTTATTCTGATGCCTTTCCAGATTGTGTAGGGCACGAAGCCGGTTCCCTTCCAGTGCTTCTAATTTAGCTAGATGGATTTCGGCCACCTCATCTGGCGCCTGCTGGTCATAGACTGCAGTGCGTAATGATGGCAGCTGGATCTCAATGGGTAGTATGGCCTCAGCCCCATACACCAGGGAATATTGGGTCACCAGGGTAGAGTTGTGATCCGTCGTCCGATAAGCCCAGGGGGAATTGGGGAGCTTGTACGGCCAACTTTTCATGTTCTGACCAACCATCTTCTTCAGAATGTTAGAGAGAGATTTTTTGAATTCCTCGATCTGTCCGTTTTCATATGCGTGATAGCGGAAGGTATGGTTCGAACAGATGTCGTACTTGGCATACAATTCCCTCAGCTCAGCCGCTTGGAAGTTGGTGCCATTACCGGTGAGGACGGCGTGAGGGACCCCGAACCAGTGGATAATATTGGAGCTCACAAAGTCGACGATGGAACGGGCCTTGACCTCTTTGAGTGGAACTGCCTCTGCCCACATGGAAAAGAAATCTATAGAAGTCATGATGAACCTACCCTGGAGAGCTGTTGCCGGTGGATATGGTCCCACTACATCAATTCCCCATACCGCAAATGGAAAAGAGTACTTGGTGGGGTGGAGAGCCTCCGACGGCCGAAGCAGGAAGTTGGCGTGAACATGGCACTCGTGGAATCTCTTGGCATACTGGATACAATCGTGGATCATAGAGGGCCAGAAGTACCCCAACCTCTGGATTTGATGGGATAGCTTCGGCTTGGCTTGATGGGCACCATAGGAATCGACGTGGACCTCCTGTATAAATTGAGTAATCTCTACTCCTTGAATTCAACAGAGGAGAATACAATCGAAGATCTGCTTATAGAGGATCTGCTCAAGACTGAGACAACTCTGGAGGGTAAATTGCAGCGCGCGGCGTCAGATTCACTCGTGCTTGTCCTGGTCATCTTGGAGGCAACCATTTTGGAGATACTCGACAAAAGGTTCCCTCCAGTCAGGAGTGAATTCAACCACTATGTTCGACGAACCTGGGACCCGTGACGAAGAGGGCCCGGCGGTGAGGTGACTTACCCGCAGGCCATCATTGTCCTCTTGGGTGGCGGGGGAAATGACTCTCTGGTGTGCCACATGTATGATCAAATCATTTTTCTCGTGTTCCGCAAGCGACATAGTTAAGCCGGACAAAGCGTCAGCTCGACCATTCTCTGACTGAGGGACATTGGTGACCTTTGGCCGAGAGGGGAAATAGGCCATTAGGCGGAGGGTACACTCCAACAAAGGCACAAGCTCCGTCTTCCTAACGACATAATCGCTAGTGACCTTATTGATTACCAGCTCAGAATCTCCATTCACATGTAGATGGGGCACGTCGATCTCAAGGGCCAACTCGAGCCCGGTGATGAGTGCCTGGTACTCTGCCTCATTTTTGGTACAACCTTCTGACTACAGGAACGAGTATTGTAAGACGGCTTGCGCTGGGGTAATGAAGACCATACGCAAGCCCTCTTTTTTGAGCTTAGGATCATTGAGCCTCCTACCGGTGGGGCTCCGGGAGGCACCGTCAAAGTGCATTTTCTAACATGGGGCGACATGATTGACTGATAGGATCACCTCATCAGGAAAATCCAGGTGTGAGGACTGATCCGCGGAGGTTGGGTGGGTGGCTAAAAAGTCTACCAACGCCTGTCCCTTAATGGCCTTCTGAGGTAAGAACTTGATATCAAACTGCTGGAGAATCACTGCCCACCGTGCTAGTCGGCCGGTCAACATGAGGCGGTTCATGATGTAATTAAGTGGGTCTACCCAAGAGACCAATTGTACCTCATGGTGCCGCAGGGAATGCCGTAACTTCTGTACGACAAAGACGAGCGCAAGGCAGCTCTTTTTGATATGGGAGTATCTGACCTCCATATCGAGAAGCATGCGACTGAGATAGTAGAGATTGTTCTCAGAACCCTTGTTATTCTTTTGGATGAGAATTGCGCCAAGGTACCATTCTAGGGCAGTCAGGTAAAGGACCAATGGCTTTCTGGAAATAGGTGGCATCAAAACCGGAGGTTGTAGAAGATACTGCTCGATTTCCTCGAAGGCGGTCTGACACTCTTCATCACATTCATAAGCGGCGCCTTTCTTCATGATCCGGGAAAAAGGCTTACACATGCCAGCCATATTCACGATGAATCGGCGTATATAGGCTATTTGGCCTTGGATACCTCGATGTTCCCGAATATTTCTCGGGGGAGGCATTTGGCTGATGGACTTGATCTTCTCTGAGGCGATTTCAATGCCTCGGTATCTGACAGAAAAGCCAAGAAACTTCCCAGAGGTGACCCCGAAGGCACACTTCAACAGGTTCATCTTCAGGTGATGGGAACAGTGGAAACCGAACACTTTCTCAAGGACTTTGAGATGGTCCTGCCACTGGAATGATTGGACCACTAGGTCATCTACGTAGCATTCCACCAGCATCCCGAGAATTAGATTGAATATGTGATGCATGACCCTCTGATAAGTGGCACCTACATTTTTCAAGCCAAAGGGCACAACCTGGTTGCAATAGGTACCTTGGGGAGCCTTGAAGGCTGTGGAATCCTCGTCCTCAGGGGCCATCTGGATCTGGTTGTACCCGGAATACCCATCCATGAAAGAGAGAGCTTGGAACCCGGCCATGGCATCAATCAATAACCCAGTCACCAGGAGGGGAAAGTCATCCTTTGGGCAGTGACGATTAAGGTCGCGAAAGTCGATGCAGACTCTGATCTTCCAATTCTTCTTCCTGACTGGCACAATGTTAGCAAGTCACTTGGGGTATTGGACTTTCTTAACGAAGTTGGCATTGATAATCTTCTCAACTTCGGCCTCAACCATAGCATCATGAGAAGGGTGCATCTTCCTGGGAGGTTGCTTAAACCCACGATGGTATGCTGGGAGGCCCAGACGGTGAACAACTACTTGAGGATCTAGTCCTAGCATCTCACCGTAACTACGGGTAAACACATCACGATGTTGTTTGAGAAAGTCTATGTACTGCTGCAGCTCCTCAGGGGACATGGATTCACTGATCAATGTGGGTCTCGGATCTGCCTCGCTACCAAGGTTCACCTGTACCAGTTCATCAACCATGTTAGAGATACCTTCCTCAAAGGTGGGGCGAGCATCCTCCAGGTATTTCTCTCCACCCATGGGGGGAATTTCTGCAACAGGAGATACTTTTGGGCTATCAAAGCCTAAGGGGCAGTTGGTGCCGGCTCGGGCAGCAGTGGTCATAATATCAGGAGGCTCACTCGAAATTGATACCATAACAATGAAGGCAATTGACCATATCCAATCTGTCCTTCGTCCTAAGGGGCTATGTTTGATGATATCAAAGTAGTGGTGACGCGTCAGCCTGAGTCGATTGATTCCAGCCCAGCGAAAGAGACAGGTATGACGTACTTCCGTTGTCATAATCTTGACATCCCGGTACCACACAGGGGTAGGAGGCTCTGGGATCAACTGAGCCTGGTTGGTGTAGGAGTACGAGGTGATTTTCCGCCGTCACTTGGACATGAGACCATGCCTTCCTTTAATACATGAAAACACAAAACATTGCCCCATGTCAGGGTCATGGCCTCCAATCGTTGGATCGGGAGGATGTAGGCATCATCCATGCTTGCCCAGGGACCACTTGTGACAGGGGTTGGTTCATCCTCACTTAATAGGATTTGCTTATCCATACCCTTGTAATAATCAGCATCTAGATAGTGGGCCTCAAAAGAGGCAAAAGGAGACGCATCTCCTTGGAGCATGCCTACTCGACCATTGAGGGAGTATTTGAGGCATTGGTGATATGACGAAGGGACTGCTGCATGCAGATGGAGCCCCGGGCTACCCATCAACGTGTTGTAGGCGGTGTCCTAAGAGACAACCATGAACTCAGTGCTGGAAATTAAGCCACTGAACTGAGTATTCAGGAGGATCGTGCTGATTAGGGTTTGCTCGGTCCTGTCGTATCCCTGAATTCTGAGGTTAGAGGGAGTTAAATCATCTTCAGACAGACCCATATTTCGCAGTGTCTGAGTCGTGATTAGGTTTATTCTGGAACCCGTGTCAACGAGGCAGTGGCGGACATCCACACCATTGAAGTGGCCAGTGATGTACAACGGGTGAATATGCCCCTATATAGTAGGGTCCTCATCTTCAACGGAGAACGAGATAACCTCCTGACATTCGGCATTCTCAATTGCCTCGGTATGGAAGGATTCTACGACCGCCACCTCCGTATCAAATTGGAGGGGGCTCCTTAGGGCCTCGCAATTTTCTTCACGCATTTCAGATGATAGGAAAGGTGCCTCAAGGATAGAAAGCCTTGCTGTAATGCCGGCCAGGTGCTTCAGGACATCATACTTTCATTCCAAACGCGAGCCTCTGCTTACAGGTGGTCATTATGTAGTTGGAGGCATCGCGGGTCCTTCCGGTTGAACAGGCGGTTCGCTAGTGCTGGTCACATTCCGTTGCCTACTATTTGAAGCCTTGAGAGTAGTTGCCGGTCCAGGATCGGACATTGGAGACTGGCCCTAAGCTAGGCAAGGATGACTGTGGTGCGGACGAGGCAGCCCTGCCTGATCCAGTAGCACAAACGTAAGTAGAGGTGGAGCTGAGGGCGTCAGATGGGACTGCACGTGCTGAGATCTGTGCTGAGCCTGCTGTATGGTTTCAGTCATGTGCAGAGCCTGATTGAAAGTGCCTGCTGATGTGCCTCGACGACCGGCTTGGTTGTTGTTCTGCCGACGTTGACATCGGCTGGAAACATTAGGGGGATTCTCCTGGCATTCCCCCTCATCAGGGGTCATATAGGTCTTTACCAGCACCACGGTGTTAACCGAAGCGTACCCATGTCTGTCACTCGATGAGTCATCCACTACCGGGAGTTTTCTGGGAGAAATCCCCATTTCTGGGGGCATAAAGTTTCCAAGAGTTCGAGATGACGATGACACTGGAGGAGCATGTTGTTTCTTCTTGCATCATCGCTGCTTGCCCTTTTGGGAAGAGGTCAACTATGTAGGCAATGCAGAGGTACTGGATACTTCTTCTGAAGGTTCTTGCTGCTTCAGGCATGCCCGGATGATACCATGGGCACGAAAGACGGTTTTTAGAGCCGTCCAGTCGTCGTATTTCTAGGACCCATGGCTGGGAACCTACTGCCAGTCACCATCGTTGTCGCTACCAATATCTGACCCTACAAAGACACCTACTACATGTGTTGGTTCCGGGCCCAACCTGACTATGTTGTTGTTGACCTGGTCTTGATGCCAGTCTTAAAACACATAGCATTTCTTGAGGGTGTTCCCCAGAATCCAATGATAAGGACAATAGTTGGGGTGATCAGTGAGATTTGCCTCTGCCGGCCTTCTTCACTCGGGCAGGCGCACAATCCCTTTCTCTAGAGCACTTCGGAAGTAGTCAGGGACCTGATTTTTGTTGAACAAATAACTCTGGTGCCTTTTTTCCAGATAGGGGGCTCTTGGGGCCTGGCCGTGATGAGGGGCCGAAGGGACCGTCCAAGGAGGCGGCGCCTGATCGTCTCACCTAGGTGGGGGTGGCACATTGCGCGGGGGAACATGTCGATTCTGAGGTGGTTGCTGCTGGGCAGGAGCATGCACTTGAGGTGGAGGACCTCTGTGGGGATGCAGGGCTGGTGCTGCTGCCAGAAATTCCAGCTACCTGGGGGCATCTATTTAGGCCACAGCGGCGAGTTCGGCTCTGGCAGTCCTCCTGGATGGGATCATAGGGGGCAAAGAACGTGCATAACTAGCCTCTTTCGGAGCCTCCTCAAGGCACTGAGCCTTATCTGAGAAATCCCGGAACCCTCCAGGGTAGTTCTGGGTAATTAGGGAAGGTACCAGCTCCTTTTTAAAGTTCCCTAAAAACATCATCAGTAATTTCTCCTGAGTTAGTGGCATATCGAGAGAGTATGTAAGTCTCATCCCCTGGGCGATAAAATCTACGACTCCCTCATCAGGCCTTTGCTTGCACATGAAGAGGTCTGCAATGTTGGTCTTCCACGTGGTGGAGCTGAACTGGTATACGAACTGCCTGCGGAGATCCTCCCAATCGGTCACTGATCCGATTGGGATCTGACTGTACTAGACGAATGCATGACCTTCCAATGTCTGCACGAAACATCAGATCTTGGCGGATTCTTGCGGGGTTGGTGTCCCCAGCATGGGGCACACCTGGAAGAAAAGTGGGCCAAATGCTATGGCGGTCCCCTGTCCCGTTGATTGGTGAGAAAGTGGTATTCCCAAAACCTGGGGGTGCAGGCATATCATCCACCCACGCGGGATATGGCTTGCCATCCGGTGGGACCGCCACCTGCTGTGTTTCCAATGCTTCGAGGCGGGCGATGAGTGCCACTATAAGATCATCTGGGTGGGGGTCCCTGTCTTGAAAGGGATCCCTAATCACAAGTGCATTGTCGGGTTCTTCAACAAGGTAGATGGCTTCAGTGGCTCGTGGAGTGACTGGCGGAATGGCCTGTGGGGCCACGGGGGGAACCCGGACTGGATTCTGCAGATTTCCCTGTCATTCAATAGGGTTTGGCGAGATGTATTGCGCCATCCTTCCATAAGTTCCGGCTTCTGCCTGGTCTACAGAATTAGCCAGATCAGGGTTTCCCGGAGGCATCTCACCGGGGGAAAATTGTTCCTGCCCCTGATGCCCGGCTTGGGATTACCATAGTCGTGTCGCCACTCTGCAGCGCGCTCGTCCAAGAGTTCGTCAACCAGCCTCTTCTTCTTAGCAAGATGCTACCGTAACATGTCATTCTCAGGATCTTCTTCCGTCTTCTGTACAGAGGTGGACGAGTCCGAGTGCCTGACAGTTCTGACGTGCTCCTTACCCTTACCGGCATTTCGAATGAGTACCAGCGACTCGGTGGGTATAGGGAGGCCTAGAAGTTTCCTCTGCTGACGGGTAACCCTCCCTGGTGGATCCAACAGTGGCGGTATGCCCTAGGAGGGTAAGTCTCCATCGTGAAATTCGAGCACGTCTTCCTTGTCCACTACGTTAGCCATGTGGACCATGACCCCTCTTGAGGGCATGTCCTCAATGTCGCATAAAGAATCGGGCTGCCATCGGATAGGGGTGAAGAGGACATCGGCATAGTGTCCCCATCCATGGACTTGAACATGGGGGTAGCTTCCCTGATGACTCTGTGGAGTACTTTGAAACTCTGAACACATTTCCGTTGAAGGGTGCTCTGACGGCCTGGTGACTTAGGGTGTTGGGCCACAGGGAGGGCGGCCAAATCGATCAGGTTGCATTGCTCGCTGATTTCTTCAAAGAGCTCTCGACTTCTAGGGTACATCACTCACTCGTACCGAAGGCGTAAGTGTGTCGCCCATAGGGTTCGGCAAAACCACCCCACTTCTTCTGGGGTAAGGGACTCTGGTGCATGAATGTTAGGCGGCGCCATCGGCCAGAACTCATCGGGGAACTGATCCACTCCGAGAATGCTCCAGAAGCTCCTGGGTTCGGACTTGGGGTCTAGAATTGTATTTCCCCACTCGTCAACCAGGGGCTGCTGAGGGACCGGTAGTGGTACCGAGGCGGACTACTGGGACAATGAACTTGGCGGCGGAGAATACGATGAACGAGCTGACTGGCCGCCGAATCCCGGGCTTTCCTCTGAAGAGTGAGGTGACCTGACCACGATATCACGATACGATGGGCTGATAGCCACAGCTTCAGGCGTAGGAGTCGCGGTCACCGGTGATGGGTTACACCGTTGCTATGTCGTCGTTGGTCCCCAAAACATCTCCCCGTGATCTCTAGTAGAGGTAGATGGAGCTTTTGGTGATGATGGTGGTGATTGCATAGTCGGGATCTACAGAATTTCCATGCTTTCTTCCTCCTGGATGTACCTGCGGAGGGAGGTGGGAATCTGGTGGACCTTGCATTGTAGGAGAATGAGGCTGAGACGCCTGGTCCCTACCCCAGTTTTTGACATGGAGGAGTGGGGAGAAGGTTCCATCGCTGAGTCACATTCCGCTTCCGATTCCGAGAAACGGGCAAGTCTGATCTCCACTCGGGCCTTCCCAGGGCTCTTCTTGTGGCGGCGACGACCTGCTCTTCTACCACAGGGTGGCTCTTCAGGATAAGGTTGATTCTCAATATGTAGTGTTGGGGAGTCTCTGGCGCCATGGCGGAGAGGGCCCCTGCTCGAGGTGGCCGGGGTGCGAGGGGAACCAGGGAAAATGTCGATGGGTACATGGAGAGGACCTCCATGGATGGTACGGGCGGAGCGAGGCTGACCTTCACTCCTCAAGTTGTCAGGGAGCTGATGACCTTCGCTAGTCGCAGAGAGGACATAGGGAGGACCCCCACGTTGAAGGAGGACTGGATGGACGATGCCTTCATATCGGCGGTCGGGGGAAGGAGGGGGACTCCATACCCTGTATAGTGGGTGCATGAGACATTTTTGCACCAAGCATCACTGTTGCGAGGCGGGTCTTCCTTTGGGATGGTGGTCGCACGAGGCATACCTCCATGACGAGCTTTGGAGCGGGGAAATCCCACACTATGTGGAATGGTGATACGGAGAGGACCTTCGTATAGAGTGAAGTTATCGCATATTGGTTCGCGACAATCACCACTCGGGCCTGCGACCCTGAGAGTCAACCCAGCCTCCCCGTGGGGCGGTTGAGGCCAAGATCTCGTTCGGGTGAAGGAGTGCCCGTACTCAGGGTATGAAGGAACTCCATGATGCACATAGGTGGTGTCTTGGGAATCAATAGTTGTTGACATCACTGTATCTTGGCGAGTGTCCTGAGCTTGGTCCCAGAGCTGACGTCGGGTTAGATGAGCTGGCGCAGGTGGTGCAGGGGCATAGCTTGCCTGCTCTTCCTATGAAGTCGGACGATGGCGTTGACACGGCCGAATGGTGTCCTTTTCCTGGAGCCCTTGGATTGGGACTCTGAGCGTGCTGAGCTGCACATCACCCGTCTCATCAGCATATGGTGAGGAGTCGTCGAGGTGTTCCGGGGACAGGCTCCCAAAACAATTGAACGCTGGTGTGGGGAGCAGGGGATCCCTACGCGGCCTGTTAGGGCGGCGTTGACGGCAGGGCCTGGATGCCTCCAGGTCCAGGCAGGCCATATCCCGAGTTGGGATGACCCCTTCCTCTTCGTTCATGTGTACAAGGTTGTTGATCACCCTCCACTGGATGATCTCTGATAGGGAGAGGGGACGTGGGAGCCCCGTATTTACAGATGTAGAGGTCGTCGTGGCGGCAGCGGAGCCATGCGGGGTGGCTGTGCTGGTATTGCCCCCGCCCTTGCGTAGGCGAGCGGGTGACAATCGCGTCTCCATAGCAGCAACCTAGTTCCTGGAAACAGAGAGATCAACTTATCAGCACTGAGTGGAAAAGGGTTGACAAACAGTGCCCCAACGTCATTCCATTCTCCATGTATGTAAGAAGGATCCATGCCAACACGTTGCAGAATGGAATGCCCCACGTTCTACTGCCCCAATATCTGGTGAGTTTCATGCTAGGCCCCCCATTTTCTTGGCGGGACCCGACGTCGGATATCTGGATTCGGTGACCCATCAATCTACTGGTGTCTCAAACACTACTAATCTCCATATTGAGGAGAAGAATTTCACGTCGGGTTCACCATTTCTGTTTCCGACGCTTTTGACCAGGGCGCACGTGCATCCGTCTGTCTGCGAAGGAGGATGCACTGCATTGTTGCCTCGCATTCCCGCTTTCCAAAGGCAGGCGACATTCACTCCTTATTCAGGGATGTCTGCTCCTTGATCGAAATAGGATGATGGGATGTCGGTTCTTCTTTATGTGTATTCCTCCTCAGAACTCGTTACCCATTCCAGGTCTCCCTCATAGATTCAATACGTTGTTCGTGAAACTCCTTCCAGTTCCATGTTTCCATGGACGCCGGTTAATTACACTGCTTCTGTCAGGACATTCCAAAGGGTCCGGTCAGGGCAGCAACCTTCAGTCGGGGGAGTAGTCACATCGGGGCATCAGTAGCATGTCTTTATGCTGGGGAACTGGCATGTCTGTCTTTTGTCCCTTGTCATGGGGCTTCTCGAGGGCGTGGAAGCCCGAGGCATCCCACATCGTGCACATGGAATTATATGCCATAGACATATATCTAAGGTTTTCCTCCGCTTCTTATGTTTAACACAGGGTATGCCATAGGTTTAACATCCAGTGGAGACGGTTATGCCAAAGGTGTGCCATTCGATGTTTTCCTCAGGCATCTCATGTTTATCATGAGGTAGGTCGGAAGTTTGACGTCCAGGGGAGATGGGCCGGCCTGATCAAAACACTATCTAGAGTGAATCAATTGATGGGTTTCCCTTGAAGGGATGCTGATATCTATGCCAACCCATGGGTGGCTTATTGAATGTTGTGAAAAAGAGCGGAACGACATGATCTCACTGGGATATGAAGGTCCAGGTGAGAATCATGGTGGATGATGGATGGATTGAAGAAGTGGAGGGGGAATGACAAGGGACCATCGCAAGGGCAATGATGAAATTGGGCTTGAGCCTCGAAGAGACCTCTTACATATCCCCGTGGAAGGGAATAAATGTCCACGTAGTTCTGGATGGTGTCGGCGGACCGACGTGGAGGTGGACCATGGCCCGATTGAAGTCGTCAGCGAACCAACGTGAAGGCGAACCCGGGGGTCCACTGGTGCTGGGCTATAACCTTTTGACGGCTTCTTATGTACCACGCCTTGACATGGATCAAAGACATTTTAGTTCAAAGGTGCGTCCTCGGCGAACCAACGTAAAGGTGGCCCTTGGTCCAGATGGAGTGGGGCTTACACAATAGGCTTCCTAGGTGCTGGTGTCCTGACGTGAATAAGGTCGGAATGACCATCAAGTGGTGGGCTTGAACCTCGGGAGGCCTCCTACATACCATGCCTTGACATGGATCAAAGACCACGTAATTCAGGTTAGACACCAAAAGGCTGACGTGAATGAAGAGGACCAGGGGGGGGTCTTAGTGGTGGCGGGCTTGGACCTCGTGGAGGCTTCCTACGTACCATGCCTTAGCACGGATCAAAGACCACGTAGTTCAGGTTGGTCACACGAATTGCCGCTGGACCAGAATGTAGTTTAGCATCGTGTGGGACGAAGATGAACCCTTACGTGAATGTACGATGGGTGGGCTTAAACCTCATGGAGGCTTCCTACGTACCATGTCGTGACATGGAACAAAGTCCATGTAGTTCAAATGATGGATGTTGTAAGCTAACCGACGTAAAGGTGGACCTTGGTCCAATGAGAGATGGGCTTGATCCTCAGGCAGACTTCCTACGTACCATGCCTTGACATGGATCAAAGACCTCGTAGTTCAAAGGGTTTCATCGGTGAACCGATGTGAAAGTATACCTAGGGGTCCACTAGTGGTGGGCTTTAACCTAGTAAAGGCTTCCTACGTACCATGCTTTGACATGGATCAAAGTCCTCGATGTTCAGGGGGTGGGTGTCGGCGAACCGACGTGAAGAAGGGACCTTGGTCCGATGGGAGATGGGCTTGAACCTCAAGGAGGCTTCCTATGTACCATGCCTTGACATGGATCAAAGACCTCATAGTTCAAAGGGGGCTTCGTCGGCGAATCGATGTGAAGGTGGACCTTGGTCCGATGGGTGGTGGGCTTGAACCTCAGGGAGGCTTCTTACGTACCATGCCTTGACATGGATCAGAGACCTCGTAGTTTAAATGGGTGAGTCACAACGGTTTGCCGTCTGACTGGGATGCAGTTTAACGTCTTGCGGGATGAAGATGAACTCAACGTGAATAAATTATGGGTGGGCTTGAACCTCAGGGAGGCTTCCTACGTACCATGCCTTGACATGGATCAAAGACCATGTAGTTCAAAGGGTGTGCAGTTTATTGTCATGCGGGACAAGGGAATACAATTTAACGTCATGCAAGACGAGGTAATTTCCATGGCTGATGCTTACTCTAAGCCCACGTGAGTCATGCTCGGTGTGAGAAAAAAGAGGCAGCAGGGACCGGACGATCACGTCGCGAAGGGTGCGTCCATGAGAAGCAAAGAGGGTCTTACACGTTAGGCGGCCCATGGTGCTCGGACTTAATCCAGGATGGAGGCCCGAAGTGCGGCAAAGAGCGGTGAGAGAGGGATTTGGGACCAATGATGGGAGGTGCCTCGTTCCCTATCTCCCCCTCCACTGACCTTGGCAGTGGGGAAATATGGAGGTGCATGGTTGATACCATCTGCACGAGGGTCTATGGGGCTTACAACTAGGTGGTTTCCCTTCTCCCATGGACATACGCTACCCCGAGAAGGAGGATATCATCCCTGGTGGAGGGGCTGACCCCGTCTCTATGGAGACGGGTGGTGTAAAAAATGTCCAAGCTGGGGGGACCCTGCGTGCGAAGAACGGGGCCGGATCACAGTTTAACGTCATGTGTTGAGGACGAGGTGCTTGGTAGTTTAACATCCTGCAGCTCAGACAAGGTGGGTTTATGCCGCACCCCTAGGACATACATGACAGACACCCTCTGCTCCTTGGGGGAGGGAAGGTACCAGTAAGGCCGTGGTCAAGGTGGGTCATAGAGCGAACCATCGAGGGGTCCACGTTAACATGGCTATTCGAAGAATAAATAGCCGTTAGTGTGCCTATGCAAAGAATCATTAGGCGAAGCAACGCTACGGGTGATGTTGTCCGTGTGACTTTGAAATCACATCGTGAAAAACTGGAGGGTCGCACATGAAGAGGAATTTCCAAGCAGAGGAGTGTGCTTCATGAAGTGGAGTGCCTGAGCCTTAGCATGGGGAAAAGGTGTGGATGGGGGGTGCTTCGCGAAGTGGAATATTATTCGCAGAGCACTTCCTCACGAAGTAGAGGTGCCTCGCGAATCAAGGTGCCGCGAGGCAGTGTGCTTCACGATATGTAACGATCCTGCCTTAGAATGGGGATCACTTGTACATGATGGGTTTTTCACGAATCATAAAATCTCCACGGCTTCCCAGGTTCCCTTTGGAATCCCCCTCCTTCACAAATTTCCTTGAGCTTTGCGAAGGGAATCCGTCCCAGAAGAGCGGCTCAAAACGAGACAAAGCGAAGGGGTCACGCGAAGTAGAAGTACTTCACAGAGCTCATGATTCTCGGGACAAAGGGTGCTTCGTGATTCGGGAGTTCAGAAGTTGAAAGTTCAGATTGTCCATCCTCTAGGTTTAGGGGGAACCTTGTATTTATAGGCAAGGGGCACCGCGAAGCAGAACTCACGCGGCGCGAAGGGGAGGCGGTTGCTTCGCGGCGGGCTTGCGAACGTCAGGCGGTTCGCGGAGAGGTACCGCCTCCGGCGCTTCGCAGCAGGCTCGCGAACATCAGGCCGTTCGCGGAGAGGTACCGCCTCCAGTGCTTCACAGTGGGCTCGCGAACGTTAGGCCATTCGCGGAGAGGTACCACCTCTGGTGCTTCACGGCAGGCTCACGAACGTCAGACCGTTCGCAGAGAGGTACCGCCTCCGGTGCTTCACAGCGGGATCACGAACGTTAGGCCATTCGCGGAGAGGTACCGCCTCTGGTGCTTTGCGGGATCGCGATGCTCGAGGTGCTTAATGTCGGTGCTTCACGAGGCAGCGTGCAGGGCTTCTTTTTCGCTCCTTCCTTTCGTGAAATATTTTTGCACCAACACTGTCAAACAAATTAATATTGAGATTTGACACAACACTTTTACAAGGTTCACTGAAAAGGGATACATCCAGGGAGCATATGCCAATAGTGTGTTGGTTATACCAAAATTCACTAATATTAACTAGTTTATGGAATACATGTTTCATTCATATACACTCAATTCCAGGAACACTACCTTAAAAAATGTGTAGGGAACACTGAATGCATCCCTATGATAACTTCCATCAAATCCCCCAAGCTGAATCCCTTGAGAGAAGTCAAACTCTGTTTATCGACTTGAAGGACTCTTTATTATATTTTCATTTAAGACTTTTTCTCTATTCAGCATGAGACACTGATTGCATCAAAGTCCTCAATAATTGAACCTAAAATAACTGAACCACTAAACAAGATAATCAGAATCTAGTTAGAAGCGTAAAACCACACTTTCATGCAATACCCTAACATGCGCACAAGATTTAGGAATTATTGTGAATGATGAATTTCATGCAACACCTACTTTTCACGCAACCCTTAGCTTTCACAAAACTGTCCTGAAGCGTTCACTTGGTATTTTCAGACAAAATGAACACCTTTCACACAAGATTAACTCTGTTAAAATCTTTTGTGGGAAATTCTTTCGTGCGTCTGAGCTAACATTTTTTCGATGGAAAATTCATAAGCCTTCCTCGGGGGTAACCGTATATTATTAGGCCCTCGATGACCCTGCATGCAAGATCCTGATGCATTTTTCTCAGTGCACATAAGATTCACGCTGAGCATTAAAAAACCCATTTTGACATTACATTGGGTGTGCAAAAACTTTTGTGCAACATCATCTTCCGTGCACTCCATTAATTTTCAATTTTTTGATATTTTGATCCTAAAACATGTTTTGTGCACAAGTTCCAAAAACACCATCAATCTTGCATGAAAAAACCAATCATTTGCACACACTTCAAATATTTTGTGCACCTTCCTTCATCAAAAAACACATTCAATTGAGCTCTTGTTATCACAGTAAAACACAATTGGTTGTTTCACATCATCACCAATATCTATCACTTGTTTCTTCATCCATAGCAATTGTGTGTATTCCTTTGTAGTGGAAATCTACTCAGCTTCTATTGTACTAAAAGAAGTACTTTATTCTTTCTTTTTCAACAAGCCAACACATTTCTACCCAATATAGAATTCTCTAGCACTGGTGGACTTTCTATCCACTACATCGCCAACCCAATATGCAGCCAAAGAAATGCTGATAATTCAATGTGCCATCCTATACCAATGTATAACCCAAAATTATGAGTACCTTGAATGTACCATATGATTCTTTTTATTTCCTCCATATGTTCCTCCTTTGGATTACTATAAAAGCAAGATTCTATGCATGTTGCAAAGCCAATGTCTGGATGTGTTTCTATCTGGTACAATAAGCTCTTAATGATATTTTTATACATTGTAGACCTACAGAGGTCCCATCCTCATGCTTTCCATGTTTGGTGAAAAACAGAATAGGAGTTGACATTGGTATTGAGTCATTCATTTTAAATTTATTCATCACCTCTCTTGCATACATTTCTTGTGAAATAAACAAATAATCCTTCTTTCGAATAACCATTAATCATATGAAATAAGTGAGCTACTCTATCAAGGACATTTAAAATTCCGATTTCATGTTATTGAAGAATTCATCTCCTGATTTTTTCCTTATACCACTACATATAATTTCATCAAAGTAAACTAAAACCATGAACTGATCATTTAGAGATTTATTCACATATAAATTTTGACACACTACTCCTCTTTGGAATTAAATATTTTTGAGATAAAAATCCAGTCAAGAGTACCATGCCCATAGTTCCAGTTTCAAGGCATAGAGTGCTTTCCTTAGTTTGAAATCCTTTGATTCATCAGCACCAAGAAGAAAACCCACTGGTTGTTCAATGTAGATTTTTTATTCGAGTACACCATTCAAGAATTCTATCTTGAAATCCATTTGATATACATTTTATCATGATTGGAGTGACATGGCAAGGAAAATCCAAAATGACTCCAATCTAGCCACAGGGGAAATGGTTTCATCATCATCAACTCCTTCAATATGGGAATATCCATTACATACCAGTTCTTCTTTGTTTCTATTAACACTTCCATGCTCATAAAACTTGTTCTTTAGGATACATTTTGTACCAATCACATTGTGACAGTTTGGTCTCTTAACAAGATCACATTTCTGATTCTTATCAATCTGATCTAAATCATTATTTATGGATTTCACCCAACATTCATCCTTTAATGCTTTTGAGAATTAGAATGGATTCACAACTGACAGAAATTCCAATTGTGTGTTAATCATCATCATCAATATTTATGTGGGTGCACTCTTGTCCAAAATTATGTTAGATGGATAAATCTAATCCCTTCAATTTCTCCTATGAGGCTCAGTTGCATTATCTCAATCCAAGGTTTCCTCTTCAGATTATTCTTTTTAGTCAACATCATGATGTGAATCCTAAGTGTTTTGTAAAACTTCCTCTATTTCTATATTTGTATTTACTCCATGTTCAATTTCTTCCTCACTTACTATCACATTAGAATATGAAATCCTTGAATCATATTTGGTTTTCTTTTCAATGATCATAACATTACTAATTTACACAATCCTTCCTAATCGCTTATTAAAACACATGTAAGATTTTTTGTTCATTTAGTATCAATGAAAAATTCCTTCATATGCATTGGTTCCATATTCCCCGTTATTTTCTTCTTTGTTTTTGATGATGCTTTTACTTCAAAAAACATGAAATTATTATAAACAATGATTCCTTCCATGCCACAATTCTTATATTGTCCACATCTCACCCATATAAAGCCCTATTCGATTTTGAATTTACACTACAGCTTGAACATCCTCTTTCCAATAATGTCGTGGAATATGACTCTCAATCAGCATAGTTTGTGCCATTTTGTTCACCTGTCAATCTCAGTTTTCAACCACTACATTATGTTCTGGATTTCTCATTGCAGCTACCTGATTGTGTATCCCATGTTTCGATAGTTTTTTTTCAAATCCATTGGATGTGTATTCACCTCAATTATCAAATATCATCACTTTGATTGTTAATTCAGTATCATTCTTTGTTACTGGATGATATGCTTTCATACAGTCAAGTACATTTTGTTTCCTATATATTACCATTACACATTCCATTATATTGTAATCATCATTGAAAAGGACGATGTACCTTTCTCCGTGAGTTCTTGAAACATTTATTAGGACACATACATTTGTATTATTGAGATCAAGAATATGAGATTCCCTTTTCTTCTTTGGACGACATGAACTTCAGAATAACTTCCCATGAATACAAGTATCAAAAGACAATTCACGTTCACACTTCAAGTTGGGAATGTCCATGAAAATCATCAATTTTGATATTTTTACATGTCTTGTTGATTGATGTGCCCCAGCCTCTGATGCTACATGTTATTTTCTATTTCAAAAGTCACGTAACAAATGTTTTCTTTACTAGAAACATGATACGGGTTATCTACTGTTCTATATCATTTGAAAAGAGAATTTTCTATCTTTCACTTTATAGAGTAGCCTTTCTGATTGAAAGTGACTGAACTGCAGGGTTCCGTCAAAGTTTTTCAATATATTTATTAATGGGTCTGCATTACCCATCTTGTGGGATAAAAACCTCTATCAAGAATCAATGTTCTATTATTAATTTTATCATGGAGGTCTAATTGTACAAGATTCGATATTTTCAATTTTCTTCTTTTTCTTCCATGAGTTATTGTGTTGAGTGTAAGAAACGACTGGACTTGAAACTCTATCTTCCAGGTTAATGGATGATTTATTCTAAAGTTCTTCTTCTAGAGGGGAAAACCTTTTTTCAAGAGAAAAAAAATGTTGTTGATGAACAATGACATTTCCATGTCTTCTAAATGAGGGGTCTGTTTAACTACTCAACTTGCAATAAATAGCTTCATGGAAAATGATCGAACAACGATAAAAATATCAATAGAAATAGTTTCTTCTAAAATAATTAGGATATGAATTTTTTCTCTTTTTTTAACTCACATATCTTCTCCATTAAATTATCTCATATCCTCTTTACCATATGTCATGGTATGGCATAAATATCCACAGAACTAGCACTTCATGAGGGTAAATTTATTCTCACAAAAGTTTAACCTCATTCTCTCTTCCATTGGATAATAGTTTGACAACCTCTTATTCTTGGATGCTTGACGATAGTGTCTTTTTCTTCTTTTAGATTGAATTTGGAGTTTCTTTTACAGCACTTCAAGTGATTTTTCCACATTAGTGAAATTTGTCTTGACTTTATTTTGTACACCATTATTTTCAGAATTTGATGACTCAGCCTCACAATTGATTCCACTATTTCTCATGTAAGGAGGACTATGATAATTCAAAATATTTTCAACTCCATTAGAACAACGTTTTTCTCTCTCAAATAGATCAACATCTAAGAACCTTCCATAAAATATTTTTATCATTGATTCTTTTGAAATGGATTCGCTCTTAATTTTACCCTAAAGAGTAACATCTTCCTCTTCAAGACCCTTAGTAGTCGTTGTATTTTCATCTATTATGGGGGTTATTTCACTGATGAACTTCTACTACTATTCAATTTTTTTGCTTCAGATCCGCTTCATCATTAGTGTTTTCAATAATTTTAGATAGCACTTTAACAAATTCTTCTAGTCGTTCTATTTTTTCTTTGATCTAATCAACACAATTATATGATTCTTCTAAAAATAATTTCCACTTATTGCAACTCTAACATTTTATTTTAAGGTTATTGACAGAATCATTAAGTGGAAACATGGGATTGACATTAGTTGTCAAAATATTGTCTCCACCATTATCTTTTTATGTTTCTGAATTTTCAATAGCGGCCATTATGAAAGCATGGTTTCCTGTATTAAATTCTGGTTCTTCTTCTTCATAGAATTCATTATCATCATCATCTATGTCATAGATAAAACACTTCTTTGGTACTTTATTTATTGATTTGAAGTCTCCATTTTTGAAAAACATTTTATGATGCTTCTCAATGTTTTCATCTTCACTATCTTCATCATTGTTCATTCTTATGCACTGAGAGGCAGTCTTCCCAACTTCTCCACAAAGAAATAAACCAAGAGGTAACATCCCTTTTAATTTTTATTTTCCCTTCTAAAACATCATGGAAATGAGAGAAGGAATTTATTTTTCCTCATCATCTTCATAACTACTATTTTTTTAAATCTTCATTATCTCCATGGCCTTGAACTTCCCTTCCTTTCTCACTAGAGTCGTATCATCCTTTAGTTTGAAACTCATTTAATATGTGACCAGGATACTAAGTAGATCATCAAGTGAATGTTTGGAATGATATTTTTCCTAAAGGGCTGGCACATATTCATTGTGCATGGGTGGAAGTCTTCATAATATTTCCTTCATAATATCAATGTCTTTTATTTCTTCTCCTAGACCCTGAACTGCTCTAACAACTTTAGTAATTAGATTGAAAAACGATTTTACATTCTAATCCGAATGAATCTTCATATCATTAAAATTATTATGCAGGACATTTAGTTTCTACTCCTTCCCTTTTCTATCTCCTTCATAAATATTTTCATATTTATCCCACATGGATTTTTTTGAGGTGCAACTCATCACCATTATATAGATCTCATAATAAAGGGTTGTGATGTAGTGACCCAAAGCTAGACATAAATGGACATTACATTACTTTTTCGGAATACTTAGTACATAACAAAAACACACACACAAGTACCGTAATAGTTTAGTGTCTTTGGAAACTCGGAATATAATCTTCTAATCATGGTGATAGATCTTCAACATCTCCCATAAAGATCTTCCCTTTTTTTCTTATCTAAAAACTTTCTTCATATTTTGGGGAAAAGAAAACATAAAAGGGGTGAGGTCAAATGCCTAGTAAGGGTAAACATAGAGAACATAAAACAATCCATAAACATTTGAATGAAAAAACTCGAACATAAAATATAAACATCATAATCTTGAGCAATGACATGAATCTTGGAAATACGTAAGGCATATATCATAATGGAATATCAACCATGATAAAATATAATGGTAAGAAAACATGTAATTGTGGAAACCATTCAACACATGATATGATTTCCATAGTATCCATGGCTTTGCTTCCAAGACCATCTTAGTGGACAAAGTCTCTTTCTAAATCGAGTTCACTCCTCGTTTCAGTTCTGTAACACGGAACATGATTAAATTTCGGTTCTAGCCATGTCTATCTCATTAGATATAAATCTTTACCCAATGCATTGGAGGGATATATAGGTCCCACCCATCTCAGAATGAAACCATTCTTAGGTGTTCCACAAAATGATAACTCGTACATCATAGCATAACCCGTGTAATAAAAATGGAATTCTTAATCATCATGCCATCATAACATAATCCATATAAGATAAAAGGACATCATAAAAATAATTCCATAATAACATAATCAAAACAATGTAAAAAATAGTGATAGAAACAGAACCCTATATTATCATAGATGGAAAATAATTTTGATAAAACACTTGAACTATATTCTTGAGGAAAATATCCTTTCTACATCAAAAACATTTTCATTCTTAACATGTCATATAATTTTATACTAAAAGAATTTTATTAAAAATTAACATGAAAAAAATGAAAAGTAAGCTTCATGGAAATAAGGTTCTAAAAATCCATTCATGTCGTATAAGTTAAAAAAACATTCTTCTCGTACCTTGGCTGGAAAAGTCAAAAAGTACCTCGTATGAAAAACGAAAAAAGGTTCTTTTCATATCTTTTACTAAAAACTCACCAAATGTTAAAATTGGATTTAATAAATTTTAGTAGGATATAAATAATATTACATATTGACGAAACATGGATTTGGATGATAAATATTCCCCAGTAAATTCTGATGTATAAACAATCTCAGATAAAAATGAGATTGTGAGATTTTCCCTTACCATAGGTCTGATATGCTTCGTATGGATCCGAACCTCCTGTATAATGATTTAAATAATGTTATTGACTTATTAAATAATCATATTCATTGTTATGATATCATATATGTTTTACTTATGAAATTATATTACCCGTTCTTTTGTAAATTCCATGTTAAGGTAGCATTTTGGGTAAAATCATTTCATTTATCGTATGTGTTTCGACTTGTCGTTCTTGATATTATTACTTATATCCCGATTTAAATAATTTCAGAATGTAAAAAATGATTAATATTTAATATATATATATATTCATCATATACATATATATTATAGATCAATGAAAGAAATGAAATACACCATTCATGGAGATGGTAGGCCGTACGTATGCAAGAACGCTGTTTTCGTTTCCTTATTGAATTGAATGAAACTAAACAGATGACATAAATATATATATATACATAAATCCAGTACCATTATTATTTAATATATTTCATTATTATTCCTTATATAAACTTTATAATCATTCATGTATGGTTTTCATGGAGAATGAATCTCATCGCGTCGTGGAGACGGTAATCCGTACGTACGCACGAGCGATGATATCATTCCCATAATTTTTGAATAGAATTGGAGTGGATTGTATAATATATCTAAATCAGTATTATTTAATAATAAGTATGTATAGTTATTATTTACAACATTATACCCATCCAGGTAAAGTAGTGTTGGAAAAACAGATTACACGATGGCGTGGAGATGGTATTCCGTACGTACGCACGCGCGGTGATTTCATTTTCCGTAGGATGGATAGAAGGTGAAATGGGGTTGTTTCATACTTATAATAACATATCATTATATTAGTGATACTGATGTTATTACTTCAAAATGAAACAACTAATGTTGAAGATGTGGAAGAAGAAATAAAGTTGAAAGAATCGGTAACGGACATTACCTCTTCTTTGAAGCGCCTCTTTGAGACCTCCTCTTAGGGCACTAAAATTGGTCTTTGAAGAAGACCAGGACCTCTAGGATTTTTCTATAAAAGTTTGGAAGTGAAATGGTCAGGGTTTGGTCGAGCTTGACGGCTCAATGTGGTGTGAGGAAGAGAGGGAGGATGTGCCTTTTTATAAGGGAGGAGAAGGGAACCTTAGGAAAAACAAAACATATTATTTTATTATAAAGTCATATTCTGTTTTTAATAGCTCCAAATTGATTTATTTATAATATAAGGTGGAGATGGGTCAAAATAATATAATACAATAGAATTTGGACAAGTTTAGGTTTCTATTTTAACCTTATCATTTAGATTTAACTTTATCATAGATAATTTAACTTTTACCGTGTCATCTTGTTTTCTTACACTATAAGGTTAATAAACTTACTATAACAAGCCAAACGAACCCCAAGCTGTTTATTATTAATATATATAACCTTATCTAAGTCATTTGGCTGAAACATATATTTTTAAGAAAAAAATAACAATTAATAATATAATATTTGTTTTAAGAACTATTTTATGTCAATTTTGACACTATTTGGTATTTGATTTTTTTTTTAAAATAATAACAGCATGATTAGTTCAAAAAAAGTTACAAAAATCAATAATAACATGTAATATTTATCATGAATATTATTTAAATTCCTAAAAAGTCTCAAATTATATTTATTTGGGTTTTTATAATATCAATTATTTCAATATTACATTAATAATATAATTACTGCATCATCATTGTGTCATAAATAAATTTAATTATTTAAAGTCTAAAAATTACAACTAAAATACCATTATTTAGGAAATCTTTTTACCTTTCTAATTAATATTTATAGTCGAATTTATCTTATGTATAACCCTATATTAAAAATTATTTACTTATTAAACTTTGATTATAACTATTTTAACCCTTCTTAAAATAAATTAATATTAAATGTCCTAATCTAATCAAAGTGGGCATAAATGGTAATATTTTATTCCTAAGGTTTATTTTGGTCGAATTAAACATATAAAATAGAATTATGACATGTTTTAGGGTAATAATAATATCATTTTTACCCTTAATTACACTATTTACTTTTAACCTTGGTTAAAAAAGTAAAAAGTTACTATTCACCAATAATTATTTTCATCTCATTGAACCACATTTTACTTACTGACATCAACCGTGTCTCCCAGATTTATGAAATTCCATTCACAAAAGTGGTAAAATTAAGTTTATGTAAATTTGCAAATTCTCCTAGGTGGTGGGTAAAAGACGGTGAACAGTTAAAAAAATTATATATCTAAAATTATTATAAAATTACTCCAATGAATTACATTAAACTTATATTGTCTTTATGTATCAATTTTTACCTAAAATAAAGTTAAATAAAATAAATAGTTATTTAAATAAAAAGTCGGTTTTTAAATTGTAACCCTTTATTTTCACTATTTATCAAAAATTGAATGTTTTCAGAAAAATACCAAAATTTCACCCTAGGGTAATTTCGATATTCCGAATCCAAAAATGAAGTCCATTTTGAACGATGAAATTTATAAAATTTTAAAACGTGGGCATTACTATTCATAACGGCTAGTTCATAATAATATTATAATAATATCTTGTTTTGTGAAACTCAGTATTGCGTACTACACACGCTATCGAGGAAGGTTGTGACTGCGTTTAATGTAATCCATGTTAGGGTTGCATGTAGTGCAAGACTCCATTGTTGTTTCATATAACAGAATCCAACCATACTTCATTTATACATTGAATATATATATATATACACTCAATGTTGCGTATAACATAATAAAATCATATTTCATTTAAACAAAATATATACATAATGTTGCGTAAAATAATTTCTACAAAACAAACTTGAAATTGTGTGTAACATGAGCCAAGAATAGTGTTTCCTATATTGCAAGCTAATACGATGTTGCGTATAGCGCCAGATAATATTGGTGTAGCATACAACAAAAGACATCAAAGAAATTAAAAAGAATAATTCTCATAAAATCTCATATTGTTACATTCTACCCCCCTTAAAATGAATTTTTCCCTCGAAATTCGTTGGAGTTATAAGTTGTTTACTATTCATAGAAACCAACATCGTAAAAAGGAATACTAAAACTTAATTTTAAAAACTAAAGTATGAAACATAACGATTACCCAAAGTAACTCATCCCTGGGTTTACATATAGGAGAACATAGGTGAAAATATGGATATGGAAGAAAAATATAACCATCAAATTATGATGGAGAGTGGTAGTGAACATGGCTATAAAAAATCCATCAATCACAAAGCCATAAATTTGTGTTGATCTAAGGTACCATCTGATTCATTGGATATAAGAGCACTAGGACAACATTTTTGGTTTTCAGTACTTGATTTTGGTATAATCTCACCATTCATCGTGCCTTGAACAATTTCCACTTCATCTCTTAAAGAAATAAAGTTGAATTTGTCATTCATGAAGTGTTAGCAGATAATGTGATAGAATGATGAGTCATTTTATCTGTTTCAAACAAATGGTTAGAAAAAGTTATCAAATATACATAAGTCCATCTATGGTGAGGTTAATCGTATATGATTCCAAAAATGATCTTATACATCATATATCATACCGCTTAATAAAATCAAACTAGTTTCTACTAACCAGGGACTTCCTGTAGGCCAGTGGTATGTGATAAAGGCCAGTCGCACTTCGGTTGTGGGTTCGATTCCCACATCCTTGTCCGACGCGATGGGCTGTCACCCATCCTATAGCTTTTCCTTTTTCTAAAACAATATTACTATAACATCCCATCAATAATATTGAAAAAAGTTCTATCCTTAAACAATACTAACTTATGTCCAACATAATCCATTACAATCTTTAGGCTTATCTAAAATACTTTGGTCCAAGCTCATAATATAAAGAAAATGATTACTTGAAATGTCACATAACAATCACGTGAATGCCATCATTTATCCCCCATATATCATAAGATATATCTTATTGGTCAAATTACAAACATGTGAATACATTAATCATGTATTCTATTGAAGAATGAATACCCATTGATCATTAGTGAAAACATGAATGCAGTTAAAAGTTAACACTTTCCACATTCCAAATTCATCAAAATTCTATATACTCAAACCATGATATCACTTAGTCCTTATATCAATCAGGAGCTAATGAATACTATCAAACATCTCATTATCTCCTTATCCCATCATTATGAGCATATCATCTTCTTTCCAAAATATTTGAATCACTTTTCATGGTTATTGGTACCTTAAAATTATTGAAAACCACAATAGACCAATACATAAATATTCCAATATTCAACGATACTATATACAACATTTTTTTTGGAATCCCATTTCATAAACACTTAATTATTCCACCACATCGTTTTCGTATTCAACATCGCCAATAGTGATAACATGTGAGTTCCCTTTATCCTTTTCCATAAGTGGATTCTCATGTCGATCATCATTAACCCTTGTATTAGGGAATTTATTAGCATAATGCCCCATTTCATTTCACTTGAAGCATTGAAGTGTTGGTGGTGCGTTCTCTGCAGTATATTCTTTATTAACAACATTAGGAACCCTTTTTCCATTACTTCGACACTCAGCTGCTCGATTAACTTCTTTTCCCCATATAAAACATTTTCTAGTCCCATTAAGACAATCTCCACCATGCTTCTTTCCACACTTTGAGCATAAGGAAACATTCACCTTTTTTTCACCATTCTTCTGAGATTTCTCCTTGAACTCCATATTTAATTTATTATCAAAACCATGATATGAATATGTAACACGAACTTACATTTCAACCTTGATAGCACAACACACAATTTCTTCATACCTATTGAAGTCTCTTATAGCAAATTTCCTTCGATGATTTGGTTTTAAGCCACTGAAGAATCGATCAACTTTACTTTCAGGTTGGATGATAAAACCAGATGCATACCTTGCAAGTCTTGTAAAATTCACTTCTTATATACCAACAGATTCATCATCCTTCTATTTAATCTCAAGGAACTCCTTTTCCATTTTTGTTCGATGAATACGAGGAAAGTACTTACTGAAAAATATGTTCTCGAACTCATCCCATTCCATGCACTCAATTTCATCTCTTGGCCTCGTATTCTTGATAATATTCCACCATTGATCATCTTCACCTTCCAAACGATATACGGCTAAGATGACTATATCATTTTCAGAACATTGATGAACTGAAAATATCTTTTCAGTGGTACTGATCAATTTTTCAGCAACAAGTAGATCAGAAGACCCACTGAATGAAGGTGGACGTTGCCTCATGAAGGACTCAATAGAATATTGTTCCTTATCTGCTCATTTGGAAGTCCAGAATGATTCATAACTTGTGTAAGTATAGAAATTAGATTTTTCACTCCATCTCCCATAACATTGGTCTTTTCAGGTGGAAAATCATTGCATTGTCCATTACATTGATCAACACAGTTCTTTCGGGTTACAACCATCGTCTAAAACCCAAAAAGAATAGTGTGAGAGGAAAAACTCATGATAGGGAAAACAACATAATAAAGGGGGAGTACCTTCAATATCTGACATCTTAGGTTACCATAATTCTAGTACTATAACCTATACTTATACATAACCTTAGGGACATCCCTAGACATACCTTTGAAATATCTCTAGGGATCTCACTAAAGTTCTCGCATCCTAGTTTCCAAAGGTTGACTAAATCTTTCCTCTGATACCAACTGTAGAGACCCAAATCCTGACATACATGGAAATTACATTACTTTTGCAGAATACTTCATATATAACAAAAACACACGCATAAGGACCGTAATAGTTTCGTGTCTTTGGAAACTCGGAATATAATCTTCTAATCATGGTGAAAGATCTTCAACATCTCCCATAAAGATCATCCCTTTTTTTCTTACCTAAAACATTTCTTTATATCCTGGGGGAAAGAAAACATAAAAGGGGTGAGCTCAAATGCCCAGTAAGGGTAATCATAGAGAACATAAAACAATCAATAAACATTTTAATGCAAAAACATGAACATGAAATCTAAACATCAAAATCCTGAGAAAATACATGAATCTTGGAAGTAAATGAAGCATATATCATAACGAAACATCAACCATGATAAAATATATTGGGAATATAACATGTAATTGTGGATAACATTTAGCACATGATATTATTTCTATAGAATCCAATGCATTGCTCCCAATACCATCTTAGTGGACAATGTCCCTTTCTGAATCGAGTTCACTCCTTGTTTTAGTTCTGTAACAATGAAGTAGATTAACTTACCATTAGAGCCATTTCTATCTCATGAGATATAAATCTTTACCCAATGCATTGGAGGGAGATATAGGTCCCACCCATCTCATAATTAAACCATTCTTATGTGTGCCACAAAATCATAAATCATACATCATAGGATAACCCATGTAATAAAAATGGAATTCTTAATCATCATGCCATCATAACATAATCCATATAAGATAAAAAGACATCATAAAAATAATTCCATCATAACATAATCAAAATAATGTAAAAATAGGGATTTAAACATAACCCTATATTATCATAGATGGAAAACAATTTTGATAAAACACTTGAACTCCATTCATGAGGAAAACATCCTTTCTACTTCAAACACATTTTACTTTCTAAACATGTCATATATTTTTTAAACTAAAAGAAGTTTATTAAAAATAAAATTGAAAATTTGTAAAGGAATATTAATGGAAATAATGTTCTAAAAATCCATTCATGCCATATAAGTTAAAAAAACATTCTTCTCGTACCTTGGCTGGAAAAGTCAAAAAGCACCTCATACGAAAAACAAAAAAAGATTCCATTCATATCTTTTACTAAAAACTCACGGAATGGTAAAATTGGATTTAATAAATTGTAGTAGGATAGAAATAATATTACATATTGATGAAACATGTATGTGGATGATAAATATTCCCCAGTAAATTCTGAAGTATAAACAATCTCGGATAAAAACAAGATTGCGAGATTTTCCCTTACCTTAGGTCTGATATGCTTCGTATGGATCTGAACCTATTGTATAATAATTTAAATAATGTTATTGACTTATTACATAATCATATTAACTATTATGATATCATATATGTTTCACTTATGACATTATATTACCCGTTCATTTTTAAATTCCATGTTAATGTAGTGTTTTGGGTAAAATCATTTCATTTATCATATGTGTTTCGACTTGTCGTTCTTGATATTATTACTTATATCATGATTCACATAATTCCAGAATTTAAGAAAAATGATATATATATATATAATATATATTGATAATATAAATATATATTATAGATCGATAAAAGTAATGAAATACACCGTTCATGGAGACGGTAGGTCGTACGTACCTATGAACGCTGTTTTCGTTTCGTTATTGAATTGAATGAAACTAAATAGTTGAAATACATATATATATATATATACATAAATCCAGTAGAATTATTATTTCATATATTTCATTATTATTCCTTATATAAACTTTATAATAATTCATTTATGGTTTTCATGGAGAATGAATCTCATCGTGTCGTGGAGACGGTAATCCGTAAGTACGCACGAGCGATGATATCATTCCCATAATTATTGAATAGAATTGGGGTGGATGGTATAATATATCAGAATGAGTATGATTTTATAATAACTTTGTATAGTTATTCTTTACACCATTATACCCATCCAAGTAAGGTGGTGTGGGAAAAACATATTACAGCACAGCGTGGAGACGGTATTCCGTACGTACGTAGGCGCAGTGATTTCGTTTTTCGTAGGATGGATAGAAGGTGTAATGGGGTTGTTTCATACTTATAATAACATATAATTATATGACTGATACTGATGTTATTACTTCATAATGAAACAACAAAATAAGAATATTTGGAAGAAGAAATAAAGTTGAATGAATCGGTAACGGACATTACCTCTTCTTCAAAGCGCCTCTTTGAGACCTCCTCTTAGGGCACTAAAATTTGTCTTTGAAGAAAACCAGGACCCCTAGGATGTTTCTAGGGAAGTGTGGAAGTGAAATGGGCAGGGGTTCTCCGATCTTGAAGGCTCAAAGTAGTGTGAGGAAGAGAGGGAGGAGGTGCCCTTTTTTAAGGGAGGAGAGGGGCAACTTAGGAAAAACAAAAAATATTATTTTATTATAAAGTCATATTCAGTTTTTAAATACTTAAAAATGATTTATTTAGAAGCTAATGTGGGGATGTGTCGAAATAATTTCATCCAATAGAATTTAGACATGTTTATTTTTCTATTTTAACCTTATCATTTAGATTAACTTTAAGTTAGATAATTTAACTTTTACTGTGTCTTCTTATTTTCTTACACTATAAGGTTAATAAACATACAATAACCAGACAAACGAACACAAAGTTGTTTATTATTAATATATATAACCTTATCTAAGTAACTTCGACTAACCATAGATTTTTAGGAATAAAATAACAATTAATAATATAATATTTGTTTTAAAAACTATTTTATGTCAATTTTGATAGAATTTGGTATTTGATTTTTGTGAAACATATAACAGAATGATTAGTTCAAAAAAATTTACTTAAATCAGTACTTAAATGTCATATTAACCTAGAAAATTACCATAATTCATAAAAAGTCTCAAATTACATTTATTTGGGTATTTATAATATCATTTATGTCAATATTTCATTAATAATATAATTATTGAATCATCATTGTGTCATATATAATTTAAATTATTTAAAGTCTAAAAATTTCAACTAAAATACGATTATGTAGGAAATCTTTTTAGCTTTTTAATTAATATTTATAGTCTAATATATCTAATGTATAATCCTATATTAAAAATTATTTACTTATTAAACTTTGATTTTAACTATTTTAACCCTTCTTTTAATAAATTAATTTTAAATGACATAATCTAATCCAAGTGGGACTAAATGGTCATATTTTATTATTAAGGTTGTTTGTGGTCGAATTACACTTATCGAATAGAATTAGGACATGTGTTAGGGAAATAATAATATCATTTTTACCCTTAATTACCGTATTTACTTTTAACCGCAGTAAAAAAAGTAAAAAGTAACTATTCACCCAATATTATTTTATTCACATTGAACAACATTTTACTTATTGACATCAACTGTGTCTCTCTGATTTTTGAAATTCCACTCACAGAAGTGGTAAAATAATGTTTTATGTAAATTTGCAAATTCACCTAGGAGGTGGGTAAAACACGGTGAAATGTTCAAAAAACATTTATATATATATAATTATTATAAAATGAATCCAATTAATTACATTGAACCTATATTGGCTTTATGTATCAATTTTTACCTAAAATAAAGTTAAATAAAATAATTAATTATTTAAATAAAAAGTTGGTTTTTAAATAGTAACCCAGTGTGTTCACTATTCATAAAAAATTGAATGTTTTCAGAAAAATACAAAAATTTTACTCTAGGATAATTTCAATATTCCGAATCCAAAAATGAAGTCTATTTTGAATGATGAAATTTATTGAATTTCAAAAAGTGGGTATTACTATTCATAACTGCTAGTTCATAATAATATTATAATAATATCCCGTTTAGTGAAACTCGATATTTTGTACTAGACACGCTATCGAGGAAGGTCGTGATTTCATGTAATTTAAGACAAGTTAGGGTTGCGTGTAATAGAACACTCCTTTTTTGTTGCGTATAACAAAATACAACCATATTTCATTTATACATTGAATATATATATATATATATACATACACTCAATGTTGTGTATAACATAATGAAAACATATTTCATTTAAACAAATTCAATACTTAGGTTGTGTAAAATAATTTCCACAAAACGAACTTGAAATTGTATGTAACATCAGCCAAGAATAGTGTTGCGTATATTTCAAGCTAATACAGTGTTGCGTATAGTGAAAGATAATCATGGTGTAGCGTAAAACAAAATAAATCAATGAAATTAAAAAATAATAATTCTCATAAAATCTCGGGTTGTTACATGTGATGAGTGCATCATGCGCTTTAGTATCTATATCAAGTATTTTCCTATCTGCGTCATCCATTTTTTGGCATGTTGGATCAGTGACTTGTATTCCTTGCACCATAGAAAAAATGACTTCTTTTCTAAGAGATCGTAGATGATATTGAATTTTGGTCTTCTGTATATGAAAATTAATTCCATTTAAGAGGGGGACATCCCTAACATTGGCTGAATTCTCCATAAAAGTATATGACATATCAAACACCAGTTAACCACCCTCTTATACAAACCGAAGGACCCCATAACACCCTAAGAGGGGAGGGGTGAATCAGGGTGTAAAATTTTTCTTTTTAAATTTGTGGATCTTGTTCCCTTGTTGGTAGGAACTCGTTAAATGTATTGAAAAATTAAAGTAGGGAGTTGACATAGAACTTTTACATGGTTCACTATAAAGGGTTTCATCCAAAGAGCATACGCCTATAGTGTGTATATCATACCGAAATCCACTAATCTTTACTATTTTATGGATTACAAGTTTCAATAATATACATTATGTGCCAAGCACACTGTGTTTACGAAGGTTCAGGGAACACTCATTGTATCCCTCAGATCACATCCGTCAACTCCCCCTAGCTCATTGCATCTAGAGATGTCAATATGAGTATATCGACTTGAAGGTATCTTCAATTAATTTTCCTTGAATTCTTCATCTCAATTCAGCATCAGACACTGCATACATTGAAGTCATGAATTAATGAACTTTAAATCACTGAACTGCTAAATTGGATAATCAGAAGCCTATCAGAAGCATAACACCACACAAGGGTGCAATACCCCAACTTGCGCCCAAGATTTGGGAATTGTTGCAAAAGATTAATTTCACGCAACACTTTATTTTATCACAACCCTTACTATTCTCACAGCTTCTCAAAAGGGTTCACTTTGCATTTTCATACTGAAGGAAAAAGTTTCAACCAGTATTTAATCTCTTCAAATCTTTTTCACACAAATCATTCACGTAACTGAGCTATCAGATTTTTTATGGAAATTTTTTAAGTCTTCCTTTGGGGTAGCTGCATATTTATAGGCCGTTGATGACCCTACGTGCATGATCCTGATGTTTTTTCATTGGTGCGTGTAAGTTTCTCATTAACCATGGAAAACCCCTATTGACGCCGTGTTGGACATGGAAACCCTTTCGCGCAGCATCATTCCATTCAATCCATGAAATTTCCATTTTTCGATGTTCTAATCCAAAAACATGTCTCGCTCACAAGTTCCAAAAACACCTTCAATACTGTATTCATATCAAACTATATGACCACTTTCCATTTAATCTCCATGATCTTCCATGAAATGGATGTCAATAAAAAACACAAACCATGATCATCCTTGAGTTGATTTGTAACAAACACAAAACAAACTCATTTTTTTCAACAACGAACAACATTGGTTCCAATAGGGTGGGTGTAGGGGGTCTGTAGGGGCTAGGGGGGATGGTGTAGATGGGGTGAAAGAGGGAAGGGTGCAGGGGGTATGCAGGGTTTGGGGAGGGTGCAGGTGGGCTGAAAGGGGGTAGGGTGTAGGAGGTTCTGTTGGGGCAATAGATAGGGGGTCTATCAGGGAAAGGGGGAGCGAAAGGGTGCGGGGGGGGGGGGGGGACAATAAGGGATTCTAGGTTTGTATTTATTTCTAGGTGACATGTTTCATACTGAGGGTCTAATGTGGTCATTTATTTATGATTCCTATCTTTATTTTTTATTTATATGATCATATAAAACATATACACTACATAAACATGTCATTGGGAGAACCCCAACATTTATAGGATTTTTCTGCCTTAGATACAACTAACCTATGTTTTCATGTGTAAATTTTTTTTGTGAGATGAAAAATACACATCTTGGGTCATTCATCTTGTGAGATTGTGTTTTAGTAAGACATTTCAATGGTTAAGATCACCGTGGATTAGAAATAAACAATATGATGTGATCCATATTATGGGGTGTTCAATAATATTGGATAAACATTTATTGAAGAAAACATGGTTTTATGTGTTAGATAAGAATGAGTAAGTGATTTCATAGTTTTTAAGTTACAGTTGTTGGGATCAAGAGGATGATGGTGGTGATGATGGTTTCTAGAGTTTTCTTTTTCTTTCAAAATTGGTTTTGAACTAAAGAAATCACATCACTATTTTTTTGAAACAATTGTTTTGATATTTTTTTTATGAAATAAAAGATTGGTTTTAGGATGAATCAGTTTCATAGGAGAATGTATCTTTTTGGAAGTCAATTTTCATATGTTTCACACAGAAACCTATGTGAAACATTTTTTCAACAATGAAGATTCTTTTCAGATTTGTATTTCATATAAATCATACATTTGATTGAGAACATATGATACATGATTGATGGATGAATGGGGGAGTAAAATAGATGCTTCCAATCAGAAATGAATAATATTTATATTGTTTTTCAAAATAACCAGTAAAGAAGTGGTGCCGATTGTTTTTCAAAACAATCAGAAAATAATCATATTAACATTTATCATATCTGGATAGCAGAAAGAATGAAGGGGTACAAATTGTTCTTGAAATCAATTATAAACCAATCGTATACATATTGTATCAATTTTCATTCAAAACAACCATATCCAAATTATATCAATTATCTTTCAAAACAATTGGCTTTTGGGTTAATGTAAAAGAAGTGGTTCCAATGAAAGTGGTGCTGATGGGAAAGGTGGGGTCAATGTAAAGTGGTGTCGATCGAAGTGGTGCTGAAAGTGGAGGTGATGCTAATGGATGAAGAAAAACCAATTAGTTTTCAAAAAAATTGTATTCAGGTAGAATAAAAGTAATGAGATTGTTTCTATTGAAAATGAATCATATCAGATTGTATTGTATAGTATCTTGGACGATCTTTTTTGATTGTATTGCATCATACTCAGGTGTGTCATCATTTTTAGATTGTATTGTATTATATTCAGCATGATCGTTACCAGAATGTTCCTATCCCAATTGATCATTAGTGGAATGATCATATCGAGAATGATTCTATCCAACAAGATCATAACCAGAATGACCGTATCTAGAATTATCATTACCAGAATGAACATATATAGGAAGAACATAACCAGAATTATTGTAACCAGAATTATCATAGCTAGATATATTTGTATTCTGGATAATAGTATATAGACCATTTGTATTTAGAAAATATCATGCTTCTGTTGAGATGAAAAGAAATAGGAAGGAATTAATGGAATGTTGTAATACTTTACAATCGAAGTCAGACGATGAAAAATATGATCCTCAATGAATTCAAATACTTGAAGGTATTCATTATTAAAGAACTGGTTTGTTAATGTGATTATGTATTTTACCAAGAGTATCAAGAGAATATAAAAGGTTGTCGAGATAGATGATTGAATTTTCAAGGGGGATACATTACTATAAAAGAGTGATTTCATCTCATGTGGAGAATTGCATTTCATCAAACACATTGAATTGGTATGGTATCAATAATTTTTTTGAAGAAATCAGTATGTGAAAATATGATTTAGAACCACGTATTTCTCATCATTTATTATCATATTGAAATTTTAAATGGGAGTCTGGAAAAGTAGTGATTTAGATCATAGAATATTCTAGAAGAATGAAGAGGCATTGACATAGTCATTATTGCTCCAATATTTAATGTCAAAATCAGATTTGGGTGAATTTAAGTGAGATGGAAATTGTTTTGGGATTCCCACCTAAACATGTTTTGGGACACCTATAAAAGGGCATCAAGTACATTTTACTTTGCGTAAGATTGCACTGTTCACTACAGAATAGAGAGAGACACTGGGTTTCAAGATGGAAGAAGAGATCAATTCTGTTTAGATTGACAATTTTCTAGGGCGGTGCTAATTTATTTGTATTCTTTCAGATTGACAATTGTATTTGGGAATTGAAGTGGTGATAGTTCTATTATATTTTTTTCTTATGAGGAAATTGGATTGGGAGCATTTTTTTTGAACGAATTGGGATGGGAGCATTGTTTTAAATGAATCAGACTTGGATGAATCAAACTCAGTGTTTCATAACACATTCTAGGTATTTATTACCTGTATTATGGGTATGGAATGGATAAATTGTATTAAAATTTAAATAAATTTTTTGAATTGAAACGAAACACAGGTTACAAGAGTTGTTACAAAACAATTGTATTACCCTATTTTTCTAAGATGGTTCACACACTCTAGTGGGATTGTTTCATAGTGCTACATGGGTGAAAGGGTACATCCTACTCATTTTAATCCACAGATTGATTTCTAGAGGATTGTATGGTCTTGGATCATTTGAAAACCATACCAAGGACGTATCTATTCTTATTGAATTGTGAACCTTGTAAATATTTTTGTTCCTTTGAATGTGGGTTGATTTTTTTCTAAATTGGGAATTTAAATACTTAATTGGAGGAGAGGGTTATTAAAATTATAAAGAAACATAATAGAAAAAGAGTATCACTGATTCACTCCTACCCCTATCACTAATAGAATACTCTGACTGGGCACATTCAATTATTATCAGAGGAAGGTTACCTTAGTTAATCTTTGATGATAGAGAATGTGAACTCTATGAAAAGTAATGTTATTTTGATCCTTGAAGGAAATAAATATCATATCTAGAATGATATAATGTTTCAATATCTTATTTTTATTAGTTATGATGTTCTTGAAGCTACAACAGTTGGGTTTTCTTTCATTGAGGATAGTTCTCCACTTACACCTGCTGATAAGAAGTTTCTAGAGAATGATGGAAGCGCCAAATATGAAATATTATCATCACATTATGAATGTGAATTCTTTATACTGAAAGGCGTTTCCATAAAAAAAGTTATTAGGGATTAATTGAAAACCATATAATAAGGCAATAAAAATGTGAAGTAGGAAAAGTTAAAAATTTTGAGATAGAATTATAAATATTTGAAGATGGGTGAGCATGAATATGTTGAGGAATTAATTACCAGGGTGAATGAAATTGTATTTACAATTAGATGTCTTGGTAAAAAAATGAAATAATCTACAATTGTTGAAATGATCTTGAGAATCCCACCTCACAAATTACATGAAAAAGCTACATCATTGGAGGATAGAGATATTGTAACATTATATCTTGATTATTTACATAACACTCTTATCACTTATGAAATAAGAAAAGAGAATTATATAAAGAGAAAAAAATTGATTACAGAGTAATGTATTTGAAGTCAATGAAGAAATAAAATTCAAAGATGATTTTTACTGAAGATGAATCTGGTGATTCTGACACTAAAAACGAGGTATGTAAAAATATCAATGAAATCCAATCCTTGTTTTTTTACATTTTGAAAAGAGGTACAGTGAAATGAAATTGAAAATTCACTTCGAATATTATAAAGATATATGTTCTGGTCACATTGTGGATAATTTTCCTCGAAGAACAATAGAAAAGGATAGTTATATTGAATAAAGAATTTTAAGAAGATCATTGAAGGAAAAGAGAAAAAAAGGAAAAATAAATAAATTATTATAATCAACCAGAATAATTTTCTTATCCATAGATGAAGAAGAAGAAGTGAGTGATGTTGAATCTAAAAAATCCAGTGAGTATAGTAACAAAAATACATTCATAGCAAAAGAGAATGATGAAAAATTCAAAAGCCATAGTTCAGAAGAAGAATAAACTCATCGTAAAATGTATTTGAAAGAAGACTTGAAATAATGTCTGGGAAAGATATCAAGGCTTGATAATCAAAACAAAAAGATTGAAGATAAATGATCAACCAATCAAAGAATGTTTTTTTGGTGAGAAAAAAAAACATAGTTAAAGAGATTGATGATTTTATGAAGTCTTTTGAAGATGAAAATAACAATAATGTGCATTTGGAAGTGAAGTTGTAGGAAAAAGTGGTTGATTTGGAACGTTTCCAACAAAAACCCTCTAAAGCTGAAATGAAAAGTCCAGGTTCCAAAAATCCATCACTAAAGTTGGGGAATGTTCTCGTAATGAAAAACTTCCTATGTGTCAACAATAGATAGCTTCAAAGGGTGAGAAGAAGAATAGAATTATGTCTTAAGAAAATATTGTTGGGAAAGTTATGTATGTGGTCAAAGAGAATAATTTTTATGATACAAAACATACTGAGTCCAAAAAGGTTTTATCATGATCCAGAATAAATTCAATTAATTTTTATCCCATAAATACTGAAAAGAAGAAGAATAATCCAATTGAAAGTGAAAAGAATATTGTTGAGAAATTTTTTCACAATTCTGATTGGTATAGATGTTTCTTGGGAATATACTCTTTCTATGGGTATTACTCGAATTGTGGGGGATTCAGACACACAACAAGTATGTGTTAGTTCAATCATCAAAATTTCTATTATCCAAAAGGATATGAAAGACATACATTGAGGGGGTGTCAACAACCACAAAGAAAGAAAAATGAGAAGGTTGTCTTAAAGATATTTGAAAATAATGAAGTGAAGATTGAACATAGGTTCCAACCCATGGAAAATATTTTTGAAAGATGTTAATAGCCTATAGACATTGCAAAAGTATGTCTTGTTTTTTTATCTAATTTGGAAAATATTCTCAAATCTCATCAGCCAAAGGTGAATAATGAAAACAATGTAGAAATGGCACTTTTTGTTGAAACTGTATTAAAATAAATGAATGGGGAATGTCCCGGGATACATGATAGTGGGTGTTCCTCCCACAAGACAGGATACATGAAATTGATAAAGGATGTGAATGATTTTGAAAAATGAGTAGTGACATTTGGAAATGATGAATCATTGAATATAAAAGGTGTTGGTTCATCCATCATTGGAAAAGAAAGGACGAAATCTATGAAAGAGTTGTTTGTTGATGGCCCGAAACACATTATGATAAGTGTTTTCCCATTTTTTGATGAGGGTAACAAAGTAATCTTCATTAAATATTGATTTATTGTAATGAGTGATGAAGATTTAAAGTCTATTATAATAGGTCAACATACGGAAGGAAATTTTTTTTTGATAGGTGATTCACAAAACTATTGTTACATGAGTTTGGTGGAATAGAATCAGTTATGGCATAAAAGTCATGGACATATTTTTCAAAGATACTTGAGAAATTTATTCAACAGAGATACTTTCTAAGACATTATTATTTTTACATGATGAATATATTGGTATTGCATATTTTCCAGAATGTAAATGTTTACAATGTTGTAAGGAACCGTAAAATTCACGGAATTTTTTTCTTAATTTTCTTTGGAATTTTAAAATAACGAAGTTTCTGAAGGCACCTGATTCCGAGGCCTGGTGTGCCCGGAATCATTTTATGAATTTTGGATCAGGTACGTTTAGTGAACAAATGAGCAGGTTTTTCTACCTTTTGAACTGGTGCTTGGAATCGAATTCTGAGGGCACTGATGGAATTGCAGCACCAGTATTTGATTAGAAACGCCATTTCTGGAGTTGCGTTTTCTCGGGTGTGGTTTTTAATTTTTGGGGTTATGTTAAGAAATAAAATAAAAGTGGTGCGGCACTTTATTTTATTTCACATAAATCCACTTAAAGCCACTTAAGCTAAGTTAAGAGGATAGTGTGGAACCCAAAATATCCTACCCACTTGGAAGGATATTTGTGAGGTGGGGCCCACACGATCCCCACCGTTTTCCCTCCTAATTAACGCACCCGCAACCCCCTCTTTAATGAAAGTCAACCGTGCATTTTTTTTTTAAGAAACGTCTCATTAATTGGGAAGTTTAGTCATTACAATTAATTCATCGAATTAATTTTTAGTTTCATAACATTGTTTTTCAAATTGTTGGCATGGGAATAAAATAAGACCAACACTAGGTTTGTTGAGGGGTTGCTTGTTGAGAAGATTTGGAGAAGCTCTAAATCTAGAAGATCTTCATCCTCCTTTTCAAAGTACGTGAAGAACACGAAGAACGTGAAGAACGCCGTCCTCCGACGAAGGGCGACGAAGAATGCTGAACCCTCGGAGATCGACGGCGTGACGCCATGTACCGCGACGCCGATGATCCTCCTTCCATGACGTTTCTTCCGCAATGTTCCTTCCCCGCAACAATCATTGATCAACAACCGATTGTGGTAGGGGATTGCGGTTCTTTTAATTCCTTTGTGAATTATATCCTCAACATTGTTTTAATTGGAACAATTAAATATGTGTGTTTTTAAATCCTCAGAGTTTGACTACGCAATGTCGTGTACCGCGACGACAGCGATGCTCCTTCCATGACGCGACGATCGTCTTCTTCCGTGACGGTTAGTTCCGCGACGAACTCACGTTCGACGAAAACGTTAAGGCGGAGTTTTTGTGCTGTCACCGGGTGACCCGGTTGTCACATTTGATATCATAGGAGGAACCTAGCCTTAAGTGCGCGGTGCACTGCCTGGGTTGATATGTAGGGCCCACAACGATGGCGTAGTTCCCTAAAGCGGGGGGGTGATTGTAACACCCCCAAATGATAAAGGGTTAAATGACTAAATAATAGAACTAATGTCAACATCGTGCATCTTCCTTTTCGGGAGCCTGTCTGATTAGAACTCTACAGTTAAGCGTGTTTGGCCTGGAGTAGTGATCAAGATGGGTGACCTTCTGGGAAGTTTCCCATGGTGTGTGCGAGTGAGGACAAAGCACACTTGAAAAGATATGTGTTGGAATGTGGGGACTATCATTAGTCAGATGACCCATTCAGGCACGTGGGTCAACCCTGGGGTGGGCCCCACGTGTCTGTAGGGAAACTGGAGGTACCTGGTAGGCCAAGACCCGACGACCATGTTAAGGCGGCGTGGCTTTGCTGTCACCAGGTCCTGGTTTTCATATTGGTATCAGGGGAGTTCGGTTCTACCGCAGAACTCAGGACTCTGATCTTTTTCTATGAGTAGCAATAGTGTTGAGTGTATTGAGTGCGGTTTTCAGTCGAGGGAGTCCAGTGTTGGTGTGGCGGCCGACGTATCCGTACACCAGGACCCTGACTTTTGATTTCCGAGTTAATAAATGAAAACATTGATTGCATGTGTGTTTCAAGTTTACACTATGATTACATTGTGTCAGCTCACCAGGTATTCTGTTTAACCATGGCACACCTGTTTCTTTTCCGGATGGCCCCACGATGGAAGCTAGCTAGAGTTCTGAGCGTTGTGCGGGACGACATCCCACCAAGCGACGAGGCATCAGTACAGGGCCCTGTGATAGTAGAGGCACCTTCGGTACCACTACCCGCCGAGCCACTGATTCTTCTAGCCCCAGCCGCTGACGATGCATGTCGCCTTAGTGCTCTGCATGAGTTCTAGTGCCAGCGATCGCCCAGGTTCTGTGGGGAGACTGACCCCCAGGCAGCCGAGGATTGGATGGAGGCAGTCATACGGGTTTTTAGGTTAGTGAGGACACCAGTAGACCTCATGGTGATACTCGCAGCGAGCCTACTGCACACGGCAGCGGGCCGATGGTGGAGCTTGATGCTTCAGGTGCACGATGAGGTATCTGTTTTATGGACGGACTTTGAGAGACTTTTCTGCTCAGAGTTCATCCCATACACCCTCCGTGCGGTGCACATCCAGGATCTACTACAACTGTGGCAGGGCAGCATGACAGTAGCCCAGTACGCGGTGAGGTTTATCGATCTCTCGCGTTATTCGACGGACATGGTACAATACCGATTCTTCAGAGCCCAAACCTTTGAGTCGGGGCTCAGGCGAGAGATCAGAGCTTCAGTTGTTTCTCACAGCTTTCTGACACAGGTAGGGTTGTTGGAGCGAGCCCTCTTAGTGGAGAGTTTCCTTAATGAGCAGTCTTCAATAGCAGGACCCACCACAAGCCGGCATGCGGCAGAGTCTTCTGCAGCAGGCAGCAGACAGATGACGCAGAGGTCCAAGAGGACTAGACCTATAGGTGGTCGACCGCATGACACATGATAATTTGTGCAAGGCCCCTGGGGTGGAGAATGACTTACCATATGCGGGCAGTGTTACTCCTGCGGCGGGGTTGGTCACATGGCTCGTGACTATCCGACCCGCCATACGGATGACCAGCAGATGAACGAAGGACCTCCCAGAAAGAGGTAGAGGTTCGATCAAGGTGGACCGCATGGAGCATGATACCGTGGTAGGGGAGCTAGCCCAGCAGCTGGAGGAGGGCGAGGCTTCGAGGTGTTGCCACCACCACCACCAGTAGGTCCACCCTGACTGCAGGGAACAGGTGGACATGGGAGAGTTCAGCTGCAGGCAGCTGAGGCCTACGATCATGGAGCTCCAGGAGCAGATGGACAGGAGCGGGATTAGCTCCAGACCTGGAGACTTTTGTTCATGTTGCTTTTAGCTCTGTTGATTTTGTTTTTTGTTGCTTTGTGTCTTTGTACATTGAGCTGTAGTAATAAAAAGACACCTTTCTTGGGGATTTTACCTTCCTGTGCTCTATTTTCGTTGTTACTGAGAGGTTCCGGTTTAAAAACCATTTGCTTGACCCTCACTTTGAGATACCTACTGGAGGAGACCCAGTGACCACACACTGATGCCGACAGTGTGACTCAACCCTTGGAGGCGAGAGTAACGGTTGGATATCTTCGTAGTAGCATTGAGGCCTTACGACATCATCCTTGGTATGGACTAGTATCATCCATGTCGGGATTGACAGTATTAGGTGAAGAATGTGGTTCATCAAGGGGATGAGACCGGATTTCTCTTATCGGCAAAGAAGAAATAACAGTAGCTCTTGTAGGACCAGAAAGGTCCAAGTCATCCATGAGCGGATGAGGACAGCTAAGAGCCGGAAAAATTCTTGTGCTGATAGGGGGTGGAGACCATTAGAGTTCGAGGATGGTGACAACATTTCCCTACGGGTCTCACCTCGATGTGAGTTACGGAGATGTGGCCGAGGCGACAAGTTATCTCCGAGGATCAACAGACCTTTCTAGGTAATCAGCAGGGTAGGCGAGGTGGTTTACCGCTTGACCCACCAACCTCGGTTGCACCAGGTGCATGACGACTTCCAGGTATCTCAACTGAGGAGAGGCAAGCTCGACCCTTCACTTTTCTTCGACCATGAGGAGCTGGACTTGGGCAATGGGGTGACCCTCACGGAGGTTCCAGTGGGGATCAAGGAAGGACAGGAGCGGGTCCTACAAGGATGGGTCGATTCCTCATGGGCTCTTTCACTGGCAGTACGGGAACCTAAAGATGAGAACATTGGAGCGGAAGGCTCAGATGCGTGCTCAGTATCGCTTTAGTTTCCCTTGTTTATGATGTAGCTTTACGGGGACGTAAAGCACTGAGGTGGGAGTGATGTAAAGACCTGTAAAAATCAAGGAATTTTTTTTTCTTAATTTTCTTTGGAATTTTACAAGAATGCAGATTCTGACGGATCCTGATTCGGAGGCCCGGTGTGCCCGAAATCATTTTACGAAGATTGGCTCGGGTACATTTAGTGAACGAATGAGTGGGTTTTTCTAACTTTTGAACTGGTACTCGGAATCAAATTCTGAGGGCACCGATGGAATCGCAGCGCCGATATTTACATAGAAACTCTTTTTCCAGAGTTGTGTTTGCTCGGGTGTGGTTTTTAATTTTTGGGGTTAAGTTAAAAAATAAAATAAAAGTGGTGCGACACTTTATTTTATTTCACATAAAGCCACATAAAGCCCCTTAAGCTAAGTTAAGAGGATAGGGTGGAACCAAAAATATCCTACCCACATGGTATGATATTTGCGAGGTGGGGCCCACATGAGGCCCACCATTTTTTTCCCTTCTAAGTAACGCACCCGCAACCCCCTCTTTAATGAATGTAAACTGTGCATTTTTTTTGGTTAAGAAATGGCTCATTAATTGGGTAGTTAAGTTGTTACAATTAATTAATCAAATTAATTGTTCGTTTCTTAACTTTGGTTTTCAAATTGTTGGCATGGGAATAAAATAAGACCAGCACTAGGTTTGTTTAGGGGTTTCTTGTTGAGAGGATTTAGAGAAGCTCTAAATCTTGAAGATCTTCATCCTCCTTCGCGAAGAACGTGAAGAACACGAAGAACACTGGCCTCCAACGAAGGGAGATGAAGAACGCCGAACCCTCGGAGATCTGCTGCGTGACGCCATGTACCGCGACGCTGACGATCGTCCATCCACGACGTTTCTTCTGCAACGTTCCTTCCCCGCAACAATCTTTGATCAACAACCGATTGGGGCAGGGGATTGCAGATCTTTTAATTACATTGTAAATTATATCCTCAACATGGGTTTAATTGGTTCAATTAAATCTGTGTGTTTTTAAATCCTCGTAGTTTGACTGCGCAACGCCATGTACCGCGACGACAGCGACACTCCTTCCGCGACGCGACGATCCGCTTCTTCCGCGATAGTTAGTTCTGCGATGAACTCACGTTCGACGACAACGATGAGGTAGGGGTTTTTGTTCATTTTAATTTATGTGATTATATCTGCCGTTGTTTAAATATTTGTTGGAAGAATCTTTTAAAACCGCTAACGTGGTGGGTGCGGACCGACGAACAAGTCCGAACCCACCGCCCATTCTCTCTTGGTGTGCGAAACGGCGGATGACGAAAAAACAAGCCACACGGGCGATGTGAGGTCCTTGCAGTGAAGGACGGACCCCGAGAGGGCCATTGGCAAATACATCACACTTTTCCGACCAACGAAACTCATCCGGTGGTCCACGGAGCAACCCGCCAGTGCGCCACGCCGGCACGCCGGCGCCCGTCGCACTGCCGGGGAGAACAACCGCGGCTGAAGTCACGGTGGCGGGCCGACAGTCCCGCGACCGCGCGGGACTGGCCAAGGCGGGATGCGGCAACCCGGCCACGTCCGTTGGCGAGAGGCGACCCCCCATGCAGGGCCGCAGATCATTCAAGCCCCCCCCCACCACCTTGCGCATTGCTCGACCGTTACGGCCGAGCCGCCTTGCGACCGGGCCGTGCCCGCGCCGGCCGTGCCGGGTCGCGCCCAGGACGGGCCTGCTCGCGCCCAGGCCGGGCCGGGCCACCCTGGCCGGCCCTGGCTGCGCCGGCCGGTTCGGACCTGGTCCCGAGTCGGGTCGACCTGGGTCGGGCCGACCCAGGGGGGTTGGGCCAGGTCGGTCCAGGCCCAGACCCCCAGTTTTCAGACCTCTTCGGTCTTTTGCTCATACCTTGGGATACAGACTTCCGATCGATGCAATGTCAGCGGCGATGTGATCCTTGGATCGAGAGGGTTGTATTGACATATTACACTCATGGTTTTGGAAAACATTGGGTTCGGCCGGGTTGGTTCGTACACGAAACCAACCGGGCCCTCGGAGCGGAAACGCTTATAACTTGAGCTACGGACGTCTGATTGACGTGTCATCGACATTGTTAGATTCCACTTGATGAGACGGAAATTTTGGCTTACACTTCTTGAGTATTTTATGTTGTCGGAGTGCGGTTGGGTTGGTTCGCTCACGAAACCAACCGGACCCCTGGAATGAAAAGGCCAATAACTCACAGATCGGGTGTCCGATTGAAACGCCGTCTGTGTCGTTGATTTCCTCTTCATGAGACGGAATATTTGGAATACTTCACCTGAGGTTTGAATGTGGTTGGATAATGGTTGGGTTGGATTGTACCCGAAATCCAACCGGGCCTCGGGGACGGAAAGGCTGGTAACTTTCAGTCTGGACGTCCGTTTGACGAGCCGTCAGCGGCGTTGGTGATCACGTGGAGAAACGGTCCCTATGACTACACCCTATGAGTGTTCGGGGTATAGTTGAGATATGGCCGGGTTGGTTCTCACATGAAACCAACCGGGCCCCGGGGACGAAAAGGCTAGTAACTCACAGACCGAGCGTCCGATTAACGTGTCGTCTGTTGCGTTGAGACCCCTGTGACGAGGCGGTCCTTTGAGATACTTCTTCGAGGATCCTTGAGATACTTGTAGTATCTACTAGTAGCTCGTGGAGCGGACCCTCCTGGAGACGAGCGTGCAGAGTACAGAGACCGTGTAGCCAGCTGAAACCTGACGAATGCTTGAATGATCGACTCGGTGTGTTTTAGATAGCCTAGTGGGGAGCGCTTGGTTGTAGTGGAAGACCCACGGCGGAGGAGCGCTTGGTTGTAGTGGCAGACCCGTGGTACTCATTAGATGGAGTACCACTAGAGGCTATGAGGGGGGAGCGCTTGGTTGTAGTGGTAGCCCCACGGCGGAGGAGCGCTTGGTTGTAGCGGCAGACCCGTGGTACTCAACAGAAGGAGTACCTCTAGAGGCTATGAGGGGGAGCGCATGGTTGTAGCGGCATGCACATGGTGGGAAGAGCGTGGTTGTAGTAGCAGGCCCACAGTACCCGACAGGAGGAGTACCTCCACAGTCTTAGGTTAGTGAGCAGTACCTCGGAGTCGTGACAGGACCACTGTACACTCCAGAGACGGGGCTCTTCAGTAGTTACGGTATCGATAATGAAAATCCTGGTTGGAGCTGAGTCTATGACCTTTGTGTTTACCTCATGATTGAGATGGTTCACTTGATAACATACGTATATGTATGGGCATATACCTGGGTAGTGGTTATCCGTTTATTTCATAATCGCTGTGTTGCCTCATGATTGAGATGGGTTAATTGATAACTTGGGTATATGTATGGGAATATACCTAGGTAGAGGTTATCTGTTGAGATCTTCTTTGTGGTTATCCTTATGAGATTTAGTGAGACCTTGAGGGTTTCAGGGTCCCTACTGTGTATCATTATACTCACCCTTGCACGGGCTATGCCCGCACTACGTTGTGTTGGTTGCAGACGATGGACAACGCTGGTTGTGGTTGAGGCTTACGGAGCAGTATGGTACCTAGAGGTGGAACACTGGGCGGTATGTTCTCGGAGCGGACGGCTGGACCCGAGGAGCTATAGAGGCTATCTGTACTCACCCTTAAGGTGGGATTTCCAGTGGATAGCTCGACATTGCGGCTTTACTTTTCAGTTGTTGTTTTCCCTTCCAGTTGTACTTTACTGTCAGTTTGGGTTTGTATTCTGGCCCACTTACTTTTCCACACTTACTTGTAACAGTTTTTACATAGTGTTTATTTACATTAAAATTTCAATGCCTTCCCAGTTATTGGGATTTACTCCTTTGGTGCTAGTCACCAGCCCCTGGCCTCTAGAAGGCGGGCTTGGGGTAGTCACGGCACGGGCCCTAGGATGGGTCGTGACAAATGTTCTGCATTAGAATGTTGATAATTGTGAAAAACAGCCCCTGGAGCTGATTCATTCCAATAAATGTGGTCAAATGAGAAAAAAATAAACACATAGAGATAGCTAATTAATTACATTCATTGATGATTTTACACTCAATATTTGTGTTATATATATGAAACACAAATCAGACACTTTGAAAATATTTAACATTTTCAGAAGAAAATATGAAAAAGAATGTGAGTATTCTTTGAAGAAGTTGGGAATATATAATGGTGGCGAATATAGAAGTAAAAAAGTTTGAGGACTCTCATCAGAATCATGGAATTCCACATGAGTATAGATCTCCATACACTCCCTAAAAAAATTGGTTTGTTGAGAGAAAGAATTGAATCCTGGAGAAAATGGGAAGAGCCATGTTAATTCATCATGGCCTTTCCCATGGCTTTTGGAGGCAAGGCATGAGTACTGGTGTTTATATTTAGAACCGTTGTTTCTATAGAACTCAATCATGTATGACTCTATATGAATTGTTTTAAGGAAAAAGAATCCAATTTTGATTCACATTAGAGTTTTTGGGAGTCATTTCATTATAATGAAGAATGGTGGAAACTGTAGTAAGTTTGAGTAGAAAGCAGAGCCTAAAATATTTCTCAGTAACACTCTTGAAGGAAGAGGATATATATTCTTCAATATAGATGAAGGAAAAATTTATAATACTATTTATGTAAAGGTTATTTAATGCTCTTAGAATTATCAACATGCCCCTGTAGATAAAAAAGATGAGAATGTTAATGAAGAAAATTATGACAAGGATTCAAACAATTATAATCCTAATAAAGGTGAAGAATCAGACCCACCTATTTCCAGTGATGAGGAATAAAATCTAAAATCTTCACCATGATGAGGAAACATGTGTAATCTTAGAATATTATTGGTGATCAACATCAAATGGTATAACTAAGAAGAACGATCAATTCCATTTCACACACATCTTTGTATTCAAAAGTGTAACCGAATGACATGAAAAAAGATTTTGGGAATCAATAATGGGTTCATTCTATGAATAAAGTTTTGGATCATATTGAATGAATAATCCATGGGATGTCATACACAAGTCTGAGAACAAAAACATCATTGAATGAAAACGGGTTTTCTTGAACAAGATGAATGAAAAAGTTGATGTTATAAGAAAAAATGAATGATTGGTTTGCAAAGGGTATTCACAGATTGAGGGTATTCATTTGGATGAAACGATTACCCCAGTGGAAATACTTGAAACAATAAGAATATTTTTGGTTATTTCCACACAATGAGGCTATATAATATTTTAAATGGAAGTTAAATCTTTATTAGAAGAAGATGATCTTTAAGAAGAGTTTTATATAAAAGAACTTTATGGATTCATTATTGGAATGGAAGGAGGTTTTGTGTGCATATTGAAAAATTGCTTGTATGGCCTAAAATAAGATCTAAGGGCATCATATTCCAAATTGTATACATTCTTAAGAAAGATGGATTTAACAAATAAAAAGTCAATGGAAATCTATACATTTGAGAATTTCAAGACTATTCCATCATTTTAATTTTTTATGTAGATGATGTTCTCTTTGTTTTGAATGATAAAGGAAGATGTTAAAGATTTGATGAAGAAATGAAGAATGTATTTGAAATGTCCATTCTAAGAGAAATGTAATACATTCTTGGGTTTCAAATCCATTAAAATAAGGAATTCTTTTTCCTCTCCCCCGAAAAATATGTAAAATAACCTATCAAGAGTGTTTTCATGGAAAATTCAAAACATATTTATGCTCCCATTTCATTAGAAAAAATATGAGTAAAGATGGAGAAGGAAAAGAAGTTGATCAAAAAGAATATGTAAATATCATTGGATTTCTATTGTATTGGACTGCCTCAAGACTCGACATTGTTTATGTTGTTACCTTATGTGGAAGATTTCAGAGTGCTCTAAGAGAATCACATCTTATTGATGGAATAATGAATTCTCAGATACATCAGAGCAACTAGAGAATTCAGAATCAGGTATTACATCTCATAAAGTATTTATTTATTTAGTTAATCTGATTCAGATTGGATAGGAAATGTTGATGATAGAAGACCCTCATCTGGTTGTGTATTTGTTTTGGCAGATAATTGGGTTATTTGGAATTCAATGAAACAAAATTCACTAACTCTCATTACGGACAAAGCTATGTATGTATCTTCTACTCATTCCGCTACTCAACATATGTGGAATAAAACACATTTGGAAGATTTACATATTGAAGTGATGTTACCCTTGCTCTTGGGTTGTGACAAACATAGTGAAATCAATATTACTAGGAATCAAATGAATGATTCATGATCAAAACATATTTATATACAATATAATTTCATCAATGAGCATGTGGAGAAGAATTAATTGAAACCGGAGTATGTTCCAACATTGGAACAAGTTTCTGATATTAAAAAAAACCATTATTGAAGGAATCATTCTAAAAAATGAGTCTAAACAGGGGTTCCCAACCCCCATCTCTTTAAGTATTAGGTATGCATATTTTTCCCCTTTCTCATCATACCTTTTGACTATTTTTTCAAGTGGGGAAAATGATTTGTTTCATAAATCTATTGTAGAGAAGAGAGAGTAGTGGGTAATATGTGAATTCAGCATTGTTTTGTGTATGAACTATTTTAACTATTTTTCAGAGTGGTTGTTGGAAAAGAAATTGAATTATTTTCCTTGTATAATGATTAAATGAAATTGAAAATAAAGTGGTTGGGAGGATCTTTTTGGATAGAATGGTTTTTATATTAAGGATTCTTGTTTCCTATAATGAGTTATCTCATGTAGGATTAAAATTCATGATATTTAATTCATTGCTGAAGATAAAAAGTTCATTGATTTAGAAAACATGGTTGAAAACAAAATCCAAAGATAGAGATTGTTGGGACTAAGCTTATGATGAATGTGGTGAAGGTTTTATGAGTTTTATTTTGATGTCAATATTGGTTTTGAAGAAAATAAATCACTTCACTTTGTTTTGGGAACAATTATTTTGATATTTTCTTTATGAAAGAATTGATTGGTTTCATGATGAATCAATTCCATAAGAGAATGTGTCATGTTGGAAGTGAATTGCCATTGTTTTCATAGTAGAATTGATGAGAAATTTTTGTTTCAATTTTGATGATTCTTTAATGATTTGTATTTCATATAAATCAAAAGTCGGATTGAGAAACTATGGTGTTTGATTGATGGATGAAAGGGGGAGTGAAAAATGTAATGCCCCGACCCCAGTTACCCAGAGTCGATGCATTATTTTAATACGTTGACATGATTAAAAGGAATCAAGACCCAAATGACTGATCAGTTTAGCAGTCTTGGAAAATAGATTACATACATGAATGTTACATTCCACTTTAAGACATACAAAAAATATAAATAATCTTTATAAATTCCATTATTCCCTTGGCTTAACCCTGCATATCAATTACAATACATTTCTTGGAATCCTAGGAAAAATAAAACAATGAAAGGGGTGAGATCAAGTGCTCATTAAAGTTAAGTAATACAACAGAAAATTACATAAATATTAAGCATGGTAAATAATTGAAACCACATGACCTTAATAATAATAACCATGGATACTTTTATGGAAAGAATAAGAGATTAGTAAATAATGCCATAATAAAAAATAATCATGTGTATTCTACTAGTCGAATGACCACATGAACCATCAATATTATTTCCATAATTTGGGAATGTATAATGATGAACTTTAATTACTTTTTCAAGGCCTCGTGCCAAGACCTAAGGGCTACTGTAACCCGAACCCAACCCGGAGTGCCTCTAATAACCGAACACCAACCCGGAGTGCCTCTAATAACCGGACACCAACCTGGAGTGCCTATAATAACCGGACACCAACCCGGAGGGCTTACTTTTACCGGTCCCCAACCAGAAACATACTAGTCAACCACATTCATCTTAAGAAGTGGATGAAATATAACATAATCAATTGTATTAAAACTAGCATATGAAATGCCAAAACATTAATCATAATCCATTAATGACATAAAAAATCTTATTCATAGTCAAACATATCACAAAACCATACATACAGTATAGATGATATGTATCATAATAAATCAAATTCAAATAAGTGTAAAATTTATCAAAGGATGTTTACATAGATGAAATAAAAACTATTTGGGAGAAATATCTCTCTTTTTTTTGAAATCACTTAAATGTAAAATAAAAATAAAACATTTACTTTGAAAATATACATATTAGCTTGTAAGAAAATTTGTGAAGATTTTATAAGGGCAGAAAATAGCCACACCCTCCGTATAAGTTAAAAAAACATTCTTACCCTAACTCAGAGATAAGTTTAAAAATGACCTTGTTTGGAAAATGACGGAAGGATTCTTTTATAAACTTCTTATAAAATGTAAAAAAGGGTAAAAATGACATTAACCCATAGTCTATAATATATTAAGAATGATTTTAAATAACTTTTTTTAAGAAACATGGATGTGGATGATAATGAGATCCTATTATATAATTACGTATAAACAACCTCATATAATGACGAGATTGTGAAATAAACCCTTACCTGTTTGGTAACTTGTGAAACATACACCCCATGAAAGAGGTATCATACAATGAATATATAGATACACATAAATTAATGTGTATTACACAAAGAATAAATTCATGGAAAGTACATAGACCACAGAAAATGTAATAGTGTCAATGTGTCATGAATCTCACGGAAATAATGAGTGAGATGAAAAAACCCTTACCTTGTGCTTTTCCTTGGTTGATGGTAGGTTAACCTCCTCTTCTTCGGGTTTTTCCTTTTTATTTGATCAAAATGTCTCCTTAGGTTGGATTTATGATCAAACTAAGGCCTCTAGGATGAATTGAGGGATGTTGGGAGGATATTTGGGTAGGGTTTGGCCGAGCCAAAAGGCTTTGAAGGTGTGAAGAATTGGTTATAAGTTAGGTCCTTTTATAAGGGGGAGGAGGGGCTCTTTATGAAAAATTTATAGTGTTAATTTATAATAAATTCATATTTGGTTTCTAATGTCTCCAAAGTAGATTATTTAAATTTTAAGGTGCTGATGGGTCTAAATACTTTCAACCAATAGATTTTAGATAGGATTGGGTCACTATATTAAAATTATCATTTATATATAACTCTTAGTTAAATAGTTTAACATTTACCATGTCTCTTTGTATTTTTATATAATATTGTTAATAAACACACCAAATACATCCAAGAGACCCCCAAGTGGTACATTAATGATACAAAAATAATGATATAAGTCTTTTGGCCGAACCATAGGGTTTTAGGAATAGAATATAAATTAATAATATAATATTTCTTTTAAAAACTCAATTATGTCAATTTCGAAACTACTCAAAAATTGATTTTTGTTAAAGACATAAAAACATTATTAATTTGAAACAAAATTCATTTAATAAATAATAACATGTCATATTAACCAATAAAATTAGTTTATGTCTTAAAAACTTATGATTTATATTTATTTTTACATTTATAATACCAATTATTTGATTCTTTCATTAATAAAGAAAATACTGCATCATTATTGTGTTATATATATTTTTACTTTTTTAATCTATAAAAATTATAAATAAAATATAATTATGTAGGAAATATTTTTATCTTTCTAATGAAAATTTATAATCGAAAATATAACATATATAAACCTATGTAAAAATTGTTTTTCTAAAAGATACAAGCTTATGTCATTTTTGTATTTACTTTATCTTAATTATAATAAAGTGTCCCTATCACCTACAAGTGGCTCCATGAGTTCCCAAAAATCGACCCAAAGATTCCCATGGTTAGAAATGTATCCACCGATAAGGTTAGGAGACGTTTTATGGTAATTTATTATTATTATAATATTATTTTTAACCCTTATTTACCGGATTTACCTTTTAACCATGGTAAATAAAATATTTACCGAAGTAATTATTCGAAATGTCTAAAAATAAAAGACACCTATTTACACAATTTTGAAATCCTGATTCCAAATATGGAATCCATTTTTCCAAAATCAAAACATAGAAGTGGCAGAAATTAATTTAAATTTAACACCCGCTATCAAAAGAAAAAGCGTGTTTTTAAGATATAATAACTATCAAAAGATTGACACTTGTTTATGTCCGGTTTAACTGTGAAATTATGCCCAATGACCAAAATTTTATTAAATGGTAAAATTATATTCTAAATATAAGTTAAAACCACTCAAATTCATAATTTATCACTATTATTTATTTTGATTAAAAATGATTTTTTAATTAAAATTTAGTAATTTTCACTATTCATCAAACTATAAAAGTTATCTGAAAAGTACCAAAATTTAACCCTAGGCTAAATTCGATATTCCGAATCCAAAATTGAAGTCCATTTCGAGAGATAAAATTTATAAAATTTTAAAAAGTAGGTATTACTATTCATAACAGATAGTGTGATTGGTTGTGGTGTGTGTTAGAATTCGAAGTTGCATACAGCACACACTAATATTTTATTCAAAGAGAAGAGTATCGTGGAAGCTTGGGGTGTTTCATTGTAAATTTTTGATGTCCACATTTAAAAATTTTTTATTTAGTCAAATTGAATATATATAAGTTTAAAATATTGGATTTAAAAAGGGTTCACTATTAAAAGTTTGTAAAAGTGCATTTTTAAAAAATACTTCTTTTATCTTAAAAAAATGAAATTTTTCTTACATTATGTCTAAGAAACTCATAATATGGATTCTAAAATTATAAGGATTATATAATGTTCTAAATTTAGATAATACTATTCATAACATATTTTGAATGACTTGTTTGGAAAGTCATGGTGCGCTTGAACTCAGTGTTGCGTGTATTTAATGTTATTGTATTATTTTGAAGAAGTAACACACTATAAAATATTGGGGTGTCACATTATTACCTCCTTCAATGAATTGATTCCTCGCAATTTGATATTGTTTTTCAAAAATAAAGGTTGAAAATAGTAAATATCTTTGTGGGAAAACCCAAATCGGAAATTTGGTTAATAAAATTTAGTCTTAATAAGAGGAAAAGAGAAATAAACGGGTCACCACCAAATTATGATCTAGATTAGGAGAAAATTGGTGGAAATTAGGGACATATAATTGGAGAAAAACATAAATATTTATAGGTCGTGATTGAGGTCATCAATCACAAACATGTTTAAAATTGAGGTCCTTAAATTCATCATTCTATGATGATTTAAAATACCATAGGTTCAAAAAAACATAAGGCATTATGATAAAACATTTTTTGTTATATGATTCCTTCAATAAAGTATAAGAATTAATTAATTTATAGAATAAGAGGAGAAGAAAAATATATACTTGACATGTAGAGTTCAATTCTTTAACTTATTTCAACAACAAACTCATTGTTCACCCTAAAATATAATAGAACTTAAAAAAACATTCTATTTAACCTTTTCGTTTGGGGTTAAAAAATGAATTTATAATTCATAAACTAGACCTTATTAAAATAAAATACTTTATTTAATCTAGGACATCTCGTGGTGTAGTAATAGGTGATACACCCTTGTCGCTATTCAGTTGTGGGTTCAAGTCTCACGGCCTTGCCGGACGGGACGGGTTGCCGCCTGACCTCTGGGTTATCCTTTTTATAATAATCCAAAAATTATCTTCAGAAATGATTTAACCTTAACAATTGTATCAAATTTCAAATATAATCCATTCCAACCTTTATAATTATCCAAATTACCTCTGTCCAAACTCATAGTCCAAAATTTATAAGGAGGGAAAATACAATGAAGGTCTTTTTTTGCCACGAAATAACATGTGAATACCTTCATCATGTTTTCTTTTAAAATATGGTAACACCCTGAATTACCATAAAACCTTATTTATTACATTCATTCTCCCTTATTACCTATAAAATACTAGATATATTCCTTATATCCAAAAACTTTGAATATTCCATCAATGATGAAATAAACAAACCATTAATCAGTGCCAAGGTAGTCAAGAATATCCAATATAATTTATCCAAATCAACCATCTCTTATTCAAAAATTACTACCTCAGTATCAATACCATATTAAGGATTACCTTTCCTTCAACCATGTATTTTAAAAAACATTTAACTTGTTGTTGAGTCACTTTTCATAGTACCATATAATCTCAAATCCTCAATGAAATAGTACTTCATTACAATCCTTATTTATCGCTATAATTCATATAACTAGTACATCGTTGATACAACACTCAAATGAAATAAATATTTAATAACATCATATGAACACTCATCATTCCTCTTCATTTGTGGTAGTATCATAACATTATTTTTATCCAATAGAATCGTTTGGGGGGCATACTCTGATGATTTGGACATTGATTCACGTAGTGTCCCCACTCCTTGTAGATGAAGCATTGTACATTGGAATCCTTTTTCTTACACTCTCAATCATGAACGTGGTTTCCTTTTTCTCCACACTTATAACAAACACCCATTCCGTTCATGCATGTTCCGGGGTGTTTTTTCCCATAGTTATCACATATGGGAAAATTCATTTTTCCCTCTTCCCGTTATCCATATTTCTCTCTTCCATCCTTTTTTTCGATTGCTTCCCTACAAAGCCATAACACTCAGAGAACTCTTTACTTATCTTATCAAAACATGATACTATTTCTTCATATGATGATAATATGTGGGAGACTATTTCCATTCTAAATGATGGCTTAATACCATGAAAGATATGGTCCTTATTACTCTTTGGATCATACGTATTGTTGGAGTTCACATTCCTTCTATTGGGCACCATTTCTATACAATAGCATAATGTAGGATTGTTTATGAATTGAAATGAATAATTCAAAACATGTATAATACCTAACATAAGTTGAATAGTTTATGGGTATAATCCATAATCGCAAAAATGTTTTCTTTTAGGAGGTATATACTCATAAACCCTTCATAGAGGTTTTTAAAGAAAATGAGAATTATCCTCAAAATATCCCACAGGAGTGTCATAACCTAGAGTGCAGCAAGGCCCATTGTCGTGCACCAGTTCCCATTCAAGTCTATCTCAAAGCGGTGTTTTCAGGTTTTAACCCTTGGTACATCTATGCCCGAGCCGCCTCTACCTGCTCATATCTAGACAGGGATGTGTTGCTCAAAAAACTCACAAAATCTCTACAATACCAAAATTCTAGGAAGTTATTATATAATAATGCTCAAAGTATATCTTATGGTAATGTTCTCTAATCAGAGTTTATCTAAAACTAGTTTCCAAGGTTATTGCTAAACTTCCTCTGATACCAACTGTAACACCCCGACCCTAGTTACCCAGAGTCAGTGCATTATTTAATTACATTGGAATGATTACAAGGAATTAAGTCTCGAAGTACCGATCCATTTAGTAGTCTTGGAAAATAGATTACATATTTGAATGTTACATTGCACTTTAAGAAATACAAAAAAACATAAATAATCTTTATGAACACCATTATTCCCTTGAATTAACCCTGCATATCAATCACAATACACTTCTTGGAATCCTGCAAAAAATAAAGCATTGAAAGGGGTGAGATCAAATGCTCAGTAAGGGTATGTAATACAGTGGGAAATGACATAAATATTAAGCATGGTAAATAATTGAAACCACATGCCCTTACCAATAATAAACATGGATACATTTATGGAAAGAATATGAGATTATTAAATAATGCCATAATAAAACATAATCATGGGTATTCTATTAGTTGAATGACCACATGAACCATCAAAATTATTTCCATAATGAGTGAATGTATAATGCTGAACTTTAATTTCTTTATCAAGGCCTCGTGCCAAGACCTAGGGGCTAATGTAAGCAGAACTCAACCTGGAGTTCCTCTAATAAACAGACACCAACCTAGAGCGCCTCTAAAAACCGGACACCAACCCGGAGTGCCTCTAATAACCGGACACCAACCCAGAGTTCCTCTAATAACCGAACACCAACCTGGAGGGATTACTTTTACCGGTCCCCAACCTGGAACATACTATACCAACACATTCATCTTAAGAAGAGGATGAAATAAAACATAAACAATCGTATTAAAACTTGCATACAAAATGCCAAAACATTAATCATAATCTATTAATGACATAAAAATAACTCATTCATAGTCAAACATAACAAAAAACCTTACATACAGTATGAATAATTTTTATCATAATAAATCAACTTCAAATAAGTTTTAAATTTATCAAAAGATGTTGACATAGATGAAATCAAAACTATTTGAGAGAAATATCTCATTTTTTTAAATCATTTAAAAGTAAAATAATAATAAAACATTTACATTGAAAATATCCTTATTATCTTGTAAGGTAAGCTTTGAAGATTTTATAACGGCGGAAAATAGCCGCACCCACTGTATAAGATAAAAGAAAACATTCTTACCTTAACTCTGTCAAAAGGGTAAAAAAGGACCTTGTTTGGAAAATGGCGGAATGATTCCTTTATAAACTTCTTATAAAAAGTCAAAAAGGGTAAAAATGGAATTAACCCATAGTCTATAATATAGTAAGAATGATTTGAAATACTTTTTTTAAGAAACATTGATGTGGATGATAATGAGATCCCAGTATATAATTACATATAAACAACCTCGGATAATGATGAGATTGTGAAATAAACCCTTACCAAATTGGTAACTTGCGAAACATACATCCCATTAAAGAGGTATCATACAATGAATATGTAGATACACATAAATTAAAGTGTATTACAAAAAGAATTCAATTATGGGAAGTACATACTACACACAAAAGGTAATAGTGGTAATGTGGCATGAATCTCATGGAAATAAGGAGTGAGATGAAAAACCCCTTACCTTGTACTTTTCTTTTGTTGATGGTAGGTTAACCTCCTCTTCTTCGGGTTTTATTTTTGATTTGATCAAAAGGGCTCCTTAGGTTGGATTTATGATCAAACTAAGGCCTCTAGGATAATTTTAGGGAAGTTGGGAGGATATTTGGGAAGGGGTTGTCCAATCCAAAAGGCTTTGAAGGTGTGAAGAATTTGTTAGAAGTTGGGTCCTTTTATAAAGGGGAGGAGGGGATCTTTAAGAAAAACTTAATGTATTAATTTATAAAAAATTAAAATTAGGTTTATAATGGATACAAAGTGGATTATTCAAAATCTATGGTGGGGAGGGGTCGAAATCCTTTCATCTAATAGATTTTAGACAGGTTTGGGTCATTATATTAACCTTATCTTTGAGTTTTAACTCTTGGTTATTTAGTTTATCACTTACCATGTCACATTGTATTTTTATAATATATAGTTTATAAACATACTATATACAAACAAGAGACCCCCAAGTGGTCCATTAATGAGACACCAATAATTATATAAGTCCTTTGGACGAACCTTAGGGTTTTAGGAATAGAATATGAATTAATAATATAATATTTGTTTTAAAAACTCATATATGTCAATTTGGACACTACTCAAAAATTGATTTTTGTTAAAGTCGTAACAACTTTATTAATTCAAAAAAAATTCATTTAAGAAATCCGAACATGTCATATTAACCAATAAAATTAGTGTATGTCATCAAAGCATTCTAATTATATTTATTTTTTATTTATAATACCAACTATTTTATTCTTTCATTAATAAGGAAAATACTGCATCATTATTGTGTCATATATATTTTTATTTTAAAATGTCTAAAAATTATAAATAAAATATCATTATGTTTGAAATATTTTTAGATTTCTAATTAATATTTATAATCAAAGATATAACATATATAACCCTGTGTAAAAATTGTTTTTCTAAAAGATATAAGCTTATGTCATTTTTGTATTTACTTTATCTAAATTATAATAAAGTGTCCCTATCACCTACAAGTGGCTACATGGGGTCCCAGAAATAGACCCAAAGATAACCATGTTCGGACATTTATCCACAAATAAGGTTAGGACACGTTTTAGGGTAATTAATTATTATTATAATATTATTTTTTAACCCTTATTCCTGAATTTACCTTTTAACAATGGTAAATAAAATATTTGCCGAAGTAATTATTCAAAATGTATAAAAATAAAAGTTACCTATTTAAACAATTTGTATATGTTGATTCGAAATATGGAATCCAATATTCAAAATTCAAAACACAGAAGTGACATAATTTAATTTAAAATTAACTCCCGCTGTCAAAAGAAAAAAGCGTGTTTTTAATATATAATAACTATCAAAAGATTGAAACTTGTTTATGTCCAGTTTTATTGTGAAATTATGTCCAATGACCAAAATTGTATTAAATGGTACAAATATATTCTAAATATACTTTAAAACCACTCAAATTCATAATTTATCACTATTAATTATTTTGATTAAAAAAGTTGTTTTTAATTAAAATTGAGTGATTTTCACTATTCATCAAAATATAAAAGTTATCCGAAAAGTACCAAAATTTAACCCTAGGCTAAATTCGATATTCCAAATCCAAAAATGAAGTCCATTTTGAGAGATATAATTTATAAAATTTCAAAAATTAGGTATTTCTATTCATTACAGCTAGTTTGATTGGTTGTGGTGTGTGTTAGAATTCGAAATTGCGTACAACACACGATACTATTTTATTCAAAGAGATGCATATTGTCGAAGCTTGGGGTGTTTCATTATAAATTTTTCATGTCCCCATTATAAAAAAATAAATTTATTTAGTCAAATTGAATATATAAATGTTTAAAATGTTGGATTTAAAAAGGGTTCACTATTAAATGTTGGAAAAAGCGTATTTTTGAAAAATACATCATTTATCTGAAAAAATTTTATTTGTTCATACATTATGTCTAAGAAACTCATAATATGGATTCTAAAATTATAAGGATTATATAATGTTCAAAATTTAGTTAATACTACTCATAACCTCTTTTGAACAGCTTGTTTGGTATGTCATGGTGTGCTTGAACTCAGTGTTGCGTGTAGTGAAAGTTATTGAATTATTTTGATGAAGTAACACACTATGAAATCTTGGCATGTTACAAAAAAGATGTGGTAAATTGGAAAAGAAACACATTTAGATTGTTTTTAAAAACAATCAGGAAATAATTGGTGCCGATAGTTTTTCAAAAAAATCAGAAAATAATTGTATTTCGATTTATCATATCTGGATGACATAGAGAAATAAGTGGAACCAGTTGTTTTTCAAAACAATCATAAAACAATAATATCTAGATTATATTGATTTTAATTCAAATCAATCGTATCCAGATTGTATTGATTGACCATCAAAACAAATTGATTTTGGGAGAAAGTTAAAGAAGTGGTGTTGATGAAAGTCGTGCTAATGGGAATGTTGGGGCTGATGGAATGTGGTGCCAATCAAAGTGGTGATAATGGAATAAGTGATGTCGATGGAAGATGAGAAACCAATTTTTTTTAAAAAAATATTTTTTTTAGAAGAAAAGGTATGATATGATGTCAATTAAGAATGAATTATATGATATTTTATTGTATCATATAATGAAATATCACTGTTTCGAGATTGTATTGCATTGTACTCATGTGGGTCATCCTTTTCAGATTGTATTGTATCGTATACATCATGATCATACCTTGAATGATTCTATCAAGAAGGATCATAACCAGAATGATTGTATCCAGAATGATCTTATCTGGCATGATCGTAACCAGATTGATCATATCCCAAATGATCATAACCAGAATGATTTTTTCTAGCATGATCATAACCACAATGATCATTACCAAATATTATTGTATTCAGAATAACAGTATTGAGACCATTTGTATTCATAGAATATCATGCTTGGGTTGAGATTAAAATAATGTAGTAGTAATTAATTTAAAGCTATAATACTTTCCAATTGATGTTAAATGATTATAAAGATGATCCTCAATGAATTAAAAGCCATGAAGGTAGTCCTGATTCAAGCACTAGTTTTTGAATGAGATGTTGTGTCTTCTAAAGAGGATCAAGACAAAAGAAAATGAATTGGAGATAGGAGAATGAATTGTTAAGGGGGACACATTCATTTAAAATTGTGATTGTATCTCAAGTGGAAAAGTGGATTTCTTCAAGCACATTTAATTGGTATGGTATCAATGATTGTTTTGAAGAAATAAATATGAGAAAATTGTATTAAGTCCCCTGTATTGCTGACTGTTTTTAATCTTATTGACATTTGAAATTGGAGTCTAGAATATAAGAGATAAATATCATTGAAGATTAAAGAAGAATCAAGACGCATTTTCCGAGTAATAGTTGCTCCGAGATATTATGTTAAAATCAGATCTGGGTCAATTTAAGTGAGAGGGAAAGTGTTTTGGGATTCCCACCTAAACATGTTTTGGGTCACCTTTAAAATGGTAACATGTATATTGAACTTTGTGTACGCTTTCATGGTTTAATAAAGAATAGAAAGACGATTTGATTTTATAGATATAAGAATAGATCAAGTCCGTTTGGATTGACAATTTTATTGGGTGGTGCAGATTCATTTTTATTCTTTTTAATTTATAATTGTATTTGAGAATTGAAGTGGTTGTGATTCTACTCTGTTGTTTCCTTTGAGAAAATTGTAATGGGAGATTTTTTTTTGAAATAATCATACATGGAGCTTTGATTTAAATGAATCAAACTTGGGGGAATCATAATTAGTGTTTTATAAAAATGTACAAGAAGATCTTACCTTTCGTATGGGTAAGGATATGATGAATTGTTTTAGAATTTTAATACATTAGTTGAATTGAAAATAAGCATAGGTAACATGGGTTGTTACAAAACTATTTTATTAAATTATTGTTCTAAGAGGGTGCACACAAACTAGTGGGATTGTTTCATAGTGCTACATGACAAAAAGGGTGAATCCTAGTCCTTGTAATCAAATGATTTATTTCTAGTGGAATATATGGTCTTGGATCATTTCAAAACCATACCAAGGACATAAAAATTCTCATTAAATATTGAACATTGTAAATCATTGTGTTCCTTTTGGTGTGTGTTGATTTGATTCTCCATATGGAATTGAAATAATTAACTGGAGGTGAGGGTTGTTTCAACTAAAATGAAACATAAAAGAAAAAGAGTAATACTGATTCATCCCCTCTCCCTCTCAATGAAACAATACTATGACTATGCACTTTCAATAGTACAGTTTGATGGATTGATTTTTGATGAATAGTGTGACTCATGTTTGTAGTTGTGTAGTGGAATATTTCAATATGTTCAAGTATATACCACATTGATTTTTTCATCAATTAATAACCTTAGTGGGATTAGTAAAATGGTTTAGGACAATTGTGGATTCTTTAGAATTGTAGTGTTATGAGGGAGATGTTTGAATACCCCGTGCATTTTTTGGTTGTGCATTTGTGGATTAATTTCAATATTTGAGTTATAGGGAGTTAATTTTAGATCAATGAGCATGTGTATTTGATTCCAAGTGTATTTTTATCTGAAAAGGTGTTTTTGGAAGGGGATTAAGTCCCTATAGATTCTATGAGGGATTGTGTTGATGTCGAGGTAGTGGTTAGATGGGTGGGATGTTGAACTATTGCAATAGTATTATATTCACAATGTAATGGGGCACTCACACCATAAATGGTCTCCATGAATACCTTTCAGGATATTAATGTAGATGGTTGATTGTGGGCCATTATTTCTTTTTATTATATCATGACATGTACCATGTTTACAATGTGAATTGAGTTTTTATAGAGGGAGAGCCCCATTTCATAAGTCTCTCATGGAATGATCCTTTTAGTCACATCTAGAATGGTGTTCATTGTGGGTTGTGTTAGTTAGGGAAGTCCCATTTTTTTATTTGGTTACTCAAGATTTAGTGTATATGGGTGAATTGGAGCAGCTGTTTCTTATATGAATAATACCTTATAAGGACCTCTTTTAACCCCCTTAATTTATTTATATATTTAGATGTATTTCAGAAATGAAATGGCATATATTCATCTAGTTTTTAGCGTAAGTATACCATTAAATTGTTTTCCATTGATTCTAATTAAATTTCCACAAGGTTTTACTGATTTTTTCCCACTTATTATGATGAAAATAATCAAATATGTGGGGGATTTCATATAACATGGTGATGGGACATCCTAAGACATTACATATTGTCCATCACAAGTCATTTTGATGATTGTATGTAATTGTATAAATTTTAGTAATAATTTAAAATATATAAGAAGAATTATGGATTAATTGTTGTTGAATGGTGATACCTTTTAGTGTCTTAGGTTATGATACATATTGAAAGTAGACTGAACCTGATGGACCATGTTTTTCACATGACATGGTTACCTAGTGTGATTTTTGATAATTATTCTTTTAATTATTTCATTATAAATATTACTTTTAATGATTTAATTGAATATAAATATATTATAATTAAATAATTATATGTTTTTGAATGATTTATGGGATCATGTTATTGGAAAAATTCTTTTGGATTTGAATAAACATGGTATAAGTCTATCAAGATTAATATTAAAATGGGATATATTTGAATAGGTAGTCGAAACATCATTCATAACCCTTTGTTATTATAAGTAATGTTTATATGAAATATTTTCTGGGGTATGTCCACCATGGGAATTTGATCCTTTTTAAATTAAATAGTGGTTTTATTTAAAATAATTACAATGAAATGGATATTGTGTTGAGTCCATAAGACATCTTAGACACTGTAATTAATCCTTAGCTGATGATGGTTTTATACTCCAATATAAATGAATTCCTTGGGATATATGTATCCAAATTGGACACCCTAAAATGAACATAGTAGTTGTAGTAGATATGTAATTGTTCTTTATCCATTGGTTTCTTCCTCTCCCATGAACCCTTGGGAATTTTAGGGCAGTATTTCTTGTATGGGGTGGTTTAACCATGTGGTATTGTGTTTTAGGGAATATAGAGGATTCCACTATAATGTATATTTATTTATTGTACACCAATTATTTCAAAAATTGTATTTCATTATTATATATCAGTTATTTTTTATTAGGATTCCTTCAACGTCCACATGAATTATAATATAGTAGATATTTTTGATTTAAATTTGTTCAAGATCCCCTTCTAACTGTGTTTTCTATATAAATTTTCTGACAGATGCATTTGGTTATCTTTTCTCCCATCTAAGCATATGCTTATGATTACTTCTAGTGCTTTAATACTTATACATTTGATATCTTCTCAAAGTAGACTTGTTTAGTTATTCCACTATTATTGGATTTATTCATGATTTGGATTTTACACAAACTTAACTAAACTAGAAAAAACATTTAACACTCCTTTGGCCACATTGAATAAAATTACAACATATGGTCTTCATGTAATCAATATTCAAGAGGTAAAACTTCTCAGAAAGTCATCCTGAATATAAAAATCATTGAAAAATTTATAATTCTACTCACTTTCATCCTTTTTAGTATGAAAGGTATGAATTATTTTCCATCATTTTCGTGACTTGTAGCAATAAAAGTGGGTTTCGATAAGAAAATTATGTTCCTATAGAAAAATTCAATAGGATAAAGTTATAATTCATCACTGGAAACATGTATTTTGTAGTTTAGTTTTTATTTTATTTTCGTTATCTCATCAGCCACTTTGGAATTTTACTACTATCTATGGTTGGAGGGTAGTTATATATTGCAAATGGTGTTAGAATGGTAATAGAGGCAGCTATGCATTTTTCTTTTAAAATGATATAGATCCGTGTAGTGGAGAGATTAATTTGTGTGTTTCATTTTTGTCTGACATTATACTGTGTTGCTTCATTTTTCTTTTCCTTTTTCTTGTAAGCCCTATGTACAAATGATCTATTCTTAACTACTACTATTGATCCAGACTTTCCTTTTTGATTCACATGTTTAGTTCAATATCACCTACCCTTTCTAAGGCCACTAATTGGAACCTATTTTATAGATATTCAATGATAATGGGAAAAGATTATATTCAATTTTGAGATATCTATTTCAGAATGAATGTTCTAGAGATTTATTATCACTAGTCAAAAGACTACTCCCAGCCTCAATCCCAAGGAATGGCTTAGCTTCAAAATGGAAATAGTCCAATGCCCTCCATCTCAAACAAAATAATACTTGAACTCTATGTCTATAAACCCCAAAACTGATGACCAATAGGACACTGAAATAAATATTAGCAGCATCATCCTCTCTTGAAAATCCACCTTTCCCGATAGGTTGTTTATAATGAAAACTTTTATGAATTTTTTCTTAAACATTTTATTCTGGGATTTTGACCTTTTTTGGATTGAATCCTATATTGAAACTTCTCCATATATTAAAATTATTTATTAATTTTCAATCCCATATCCTCACTCTTAATAGTTTATTTCATTGAAAAAAATCAGACATAACCTCTTCTAGATTTAGAGAGTCCATGAGATATATCATCGAGTCCTTGATAGATGTTTAAGACTATTCTAATGATGCTAAAATAATTATTTCTGGATCATCATCCCCTATATTAACATATATGATAGAAATATATAACATAATTGAATGAAAATCTCTATTATGAGTCCTGAATATAGTTCATGGGGGCGTCTTGAAGTTTTGAAGTCACATTTTATTAAACATGCTTACAACTAGGGTCTTATTCAGATATTGGGATTCCAATATGAACCTAATTCCAACAAAATAAGAATCAAAGCCATGTTCCCTAAAAACCTTGTCTCATAAAGACAACCAAATAAGTATACATGTTTTTATAAAAACATCAATAGGGATATCAATTTATGTGTAAGTGGTTTTTCCATTATGGGATAGAGTGTTATCCATTTTCATAGATCCACTAACATTATCCATAATCGCATTGGGATTCAGAAAATAATTTATCAAGATTCCTTATAGGCTAAAATTATTTTCCAAATAAAATATTTCTATTTTTCATATCATAGATCACATTGTAAACATTACAAATATATATGATATAAATTTTTTGGGGTAGCGTTGAATTGGTTGTCCCATATAATGGACGAGATCTATTGATACATTTAATTTGAGATACAAAATAATTATAAAATTTTCATTATTAATAAACCATGAATCATATTAACATGTTGAATGAATAGGTTAAAAAAATAATCAAAAATAAAAAAACACCATGATGTAAAAGGATTTGAATTTTATCGATCCTATATGAATGCCAAGAATACCACCCCATGAAATATTATTATTAAAGAAGCATAATAATGAAACAAAACCACATTTATATGAATTAATATTCCAAAGAATCAATCAATGAATGAAAAAAAATCTAAACTATATGGTGGTTGTGAACTACTTCATAAGGATTTCGCACCATTGACTCTAGGATGGACTCACACACACACACATACAAAGGATACAATATCAGAATGCAAATGTAAAATTCATTATAGTGATGAAATTTATTACTGGTTATGGTTTGGTAGGAAGAATATATAAACACTATATTTGTGTGAGATACATACAAGTTCTCGTTACAAGATGAATAATTTTCCATTAAATCTCCACCAGACAAGAGATCCAATTTTAGGGAATAAAACCATCATATTCCAATTAATGGTTATCAAATGTTGGGATGAATATTCTATTCTTTTCAATCGAAATTTATCCAAAAAAACATGAGTTTCATAGTATATGATGCAAGAAGGGATTTCTTCCAAAACTCTTAGAACCCTATTAGATGAATAGTGAATGAGATGAACACTGGGGGAAAATAAATTATCATTTTAGGTGAAATGACAGTGTTTTTGGGAAACATTAGTTAGAGAGGTTATAGAAATTTGTATGCATGATACAAGGATGGATACTATGATGTTTCCAATTCAAAAAAATAAGTAGAGCTTCTAGAAAAACATGGGGTTGACCAATTGAATGCATGAAAGAAGTGTAGATCAATCCAAAAGAAAATTAACATAAAAAAATAAATCTATTTCCATTAGACCATCAATGAAATATAGCCAATGATTATTTCCCTATTAAGGAAAACATTTCAGAATAAAACATGGTTAAATAAAAGCATTAATTAAAATTCCTCATGGATAGAACCATGAATGCAAGTAGCCATCATAATAAATAATTTACTTTAATTAAAATATAAAATTTAAAAATGGAAAATTAACACAGTTCAAATAGGCCTCGTTTTCAGTTTAGAATATCCCATAACACATTTATTTTGTAATTATCTCACCCAAAACAAAAATAATCAAATTACAACCACACACATTAGGATTTTACATAGTTTACAACTTTTTGAGGAGGGTGTTAACCTCTAGGGGGGATTTTACAATGTCCCACTAATCAAAATCATTTTTTCTTATCACTCTAAATCACTAGATGTAGGTAATTGTCCCTAAACACCAATACATAATATGTGTCTCTCCTAACACAATGTGTGCTCAATGAACTATACAATAAAAAAACAATGAAGTCAGATACATGATGATAAAAGATAAAACTATCACAGTCATAACTATTATCTAAAATGTTTTAGAGAGATACAAACACTCTCTTAACATGATGGTTATGATTTTTCTCAATATTTTTATGTTAGGAAGCATAAACAGCGACTGAATACAAGAACGCTTTTTTAAACATAAAATCCAATTAATTCCTAAAGGTTTAAATGAACAAACAAGGGGAAAAGGTGATATTACACTCCAAATTCCATTAAGTGTGTGACATAATATTCAATAAAGATAAAAATTCAATAGTTACATAAATAGTGGATACTATGGTTATTGATAGCATACAATAAAAATATATATTCATCACCTTAATGAGTTTATATTGGTATTTAAAAGAACAAATAAATGTCAAGAATCCATTATCATCCTTTGGGGTGTTCATTAAAAAATTAAAAAGAAGCTATCATCAACATAGAAGAGAAATATTCCACAAAAAATAGTGAGAAATATATAAACCATTCACAATAACCTCCCTTCTTTTTTTGGTGTTAAAGGATCTTAAAAATTGGTATATACACCTTCTACAGTTTTCTCAGAACCCCTATATCGATGATTATCTTATCTCATGACATCAAATAAGGTCATAATATTTCAATATGTGGTAGATTATATTGATATTTCTCATTTTAACTGTTACATAAATAATTTCTTCCAATCTTCAATAGAATGGGTCAAACCATGATCATATAGTGTTTAATAAATAAATAATTGGATAAAGTGTTGTTAAATGGTTGTCTAGGTGGTAGTGGTGTCCAGGTGGGGGGGTTCAGGGGGGAAGGGGGTCTGGGGGTTATAGGGGGGGGTGTCTAGTAGAGGGGGTCAAGGAGGGAGGGGGTGTCAAGGAGGGGGTCCGAGAGGGGGGGGGGGTTTCCTAGATGGGGGATGTCTGAGGGGGGGGGGGGTGTATCCAGGGAGGGGGTGTTTTCCAATGATGGAGGGGGAAGTTTTAGGGTAAAGGGGGATGTAGGGGATGGGGGTCTTTACAGTGGGTGTGCTACTGCAAGGGGAGTGGGGGGGTGCGTAGGGGGGAGGGTGGTGGAGTTTTTGTATGAAATGAGTGGCGGATATACATTATGGTTTTGTGTAGGAATGTATTTTCTGAATGTTTAGATGTAAAAATATAGATTAATCATATGTATTTAGATATAGTCAAGGATTCAAAGGGTTTTGGATCTATAATTTTCTATAAGGATTCCATATGGTTGTCTAAATGATGATACTAAATATGGAAAGATACATAGTTGTATAGAAATTGTTTTGAAATTACAAGAGTGAACCTTATCTATTTATTCCATCTTTGGCATAGATTTTCCTAAATATATTTTTTCAGACCTCTAGGAGTTTCATCATTTTTTATAATTATCTCGAGTATACTTTATGTATATAATCCATTATTGAGGGTGGTTCTTCAAGATAAGTCCCTCATGATCTTCCTATCATCTCTTCTTCTCATGTGTCATATTTTTCTTTCCCTATGATTGTTTTAGTTATGCATATGAATATTTTTCAATTGTTTTTTTTGATAAATTATATATCATAGTTTCCTTGATGATGTTCTTATAGTTATGTTGTTGTATGCCAAATAGTTTCGCAAAGAAGTGGACCATGATTTGGAAAAGATAGGTCCTATAATAATTTGTGGAAGGTGTGTTTGTTTCTCATATAGTGGGTCATGCTTATGTGATTGAATTGAATGGAAATTCCTTTCTTAAAAATATGAACATCTAAAGCTGGATAAATCCAGCTCTTCACCTAAACAACTGGAAGGCCGTGATGGAAATTGGATCAAACAAGAATCATCTGGAATCAAATGTAGGAACACTATATGACCTACACCAGCTATTTCATTGAAGCATCCATATCTAAACAAATCTACTCTATATGAACACAGACAGATGCCCGCTGAATTTCATCCATGCCTTTCTAGTGTTAAGGGATCAGATGGCTGAGATCTATCTTATTCTGGAGAGGGAGGTTGTTTTACATACATGGATTCATTTTATATCTTTGATGTCTTAATATTGATTTTCTATTTTTTCAGATAGTAATGCATTTAATTACTATCATTAATTGCCTACATGTTGGGTTTATAGTGAATATATTGATGATCAAAATGATGTCAACCTAGAGGTATATACATTGATTATATTTTTCTACATTATATTGGTTTCTGTCTTTTTCATTATATATGGTCAGAAATAATGAATTTTTTCTATTGATGCTGGTTTATGATTCACTTATAGAAAAAATTATGGACTATATTTCTAAATACATTGGCCTAGTCGCCGTGACAATGGTTATTTTTTTCTATTCATATTATAAAATTATCAAAGTCTTATGCGTTATTACATTCCCTATGCATGAGTGTTTAATCTATAACAACATTCCTTGTACTTGTATTCCAAAAATTTCTAAATCTAAAAATGGTTTGTTAGATCAGTAACTCTCCAGTAATCTGACTAAGGGAGTCCTAACCATTTATGTTTAGGAGGGTGTTCAGGGGGTGTGCAAGAGTGGGGTGTCCTAGAGGTAGGGGGTTTCCGGGAGGGAGGGGATGTGGTTTTTCCATGAGGGAGGGGAGGGCTGTCTGTCTAGGGGGGAGGGAAGGGGTGTCATAGAGAGAGGGTGGGGGAGGGGTGTCTAGGAGGGAGGGTGGGGTGTGCCTAGGTGGGAGGGGTGTCCAACGGGGTGTGTCCAGGAGGGGGGGTCCATGAGGTAAGGGTGTGTCCAGGAAGGAGGGGTGTTCAGGCCGGAGGATGGGGGTGTCCATGAGGGAGGGATGTCTAGGGGGTGTCTAGGGAGGGGTCTGTCCAGGTAGTGAGGTTCATTCTATGAATAATGGGTAGGGGTTATCCAGGATGGGGGCTGTCTAGGAAGGAGGGGAGGTGGATTCAAGGGGTTCTGCAGGGGGGTCTGCAGGAAGAGGGGTGTTCGTGGGGTACAAGGGTGTCTCTAGGGGTGGGGGTGTGCAGGGGGGTATGTACAAGGAGGGGGGGGGGTCTGTCTAGGGGGTCTGGCCAGAAAGTGGTATGTCCAAGAAAGGGGGTCCTTCCAGGAAGGAGGGGGTCTGTCCAAGATGGTGGGGGACTATCCACGAGGGGGCGAGGGTCTATCCAGGAAAGAGGGGGTTCTATCCAGGGGGTATGTCTCGGAGGGGGGTCTACCCATGAAAGAGGGGGTTCTGTCTAAGAAAGAGGGTATATGTCCAAGATGGTATCTATCCTGAAAGGGGGGTGTATGTCTAAGGGATTGTCTAGGGGGAGTGAAGGGGGGCCTTGTTGGGGAAAGGGCTTGCAGGGGGGTGGGGGGATTTGCAGGGATGAGTAACTGTAAGGGGATTTAGGTATATTTTTAATCAAATAAGAAGGACTTTAGAAACAATTTAAAACCATTTCTATATCACTATATCCAAAATTTCAAACCATGGCTATAAACAAAGTGTGGATTTAGATTCTACAACGGTTTCAAAATGTAGATATAGGGCTTTAACTACTATTGGAAACTGGGCATATAGGCCTGAAAATAGCCACACAAATACCATCCACATTTCATTAATCCTTTATTATAACCAATATCCTTGGTTTTTGGTCTCATAGCCACGGTTCCAAACCATGGCTACAACTAACATGACTATTAGTGAATGTATAAATTTTATGAAGGCATGTTTTAAAATGATGTAAATTAAGATATATGTAGCTAATATTTGAGGCACTAAAAATTTTTATCCTTTTTTTGTACTACTATTGGAGTGATATATTATTTAAAGAATAAGAGTAATGAATTATTTATGTTATGGTTTTCTTGGGTCAGTTTAATTTTAGTATACTAAGTCATCTTCATCACTCACCTTCATAGAAAATAGATACAAATAGGTGCCTCCATTAGGTATAGTTTCTGTTTCTGTTGTAGTATAATGTGAAAGAAACTCTATCACTTATAGAAGTTACTTATGAATATGATTTTTTAATTTTACCTTATATATTATAGGTATATTGATGGAATTTCCATTTTACGTACAATAATAATTATATATTTATGACATTATCTTGGTAAAAATAATATGGGAGATGAAATAATTTTAATTATTATAATAACATCCCATAATATTATTAGGTCCCAATATTCATCACCATTGAAATTAGAATGTCTTATAATGTAGAAATTATAGAGCAACAGATCTATATAACAACCCAGTCGGTAGTCATGCAATTAATAAATAATGTATTTTAATAAGAGGTCATTTAAACTACTATATTCTAGCAACTAGATTTGTTAATGTACTTCCCGATCATGAAATCCTAATTAAGATATCCCCAAAAATTTCCTATAAATATGTATTGAATATATTATTACTATTTAAATCACTATAATCATTGTTATGTTGACTAATCGTCATTTTTAAACTCCACTATAATTAAAATTTTCCCTAACTATGGCTTAATAAGCACTCTTATTATGGGTCCATCTACTTTCGAATAATGGAAGGATTTTCAAAAATAATATTTCATTAAGAGACAGTTTATTTATATATAATCATCCTTCTTTTGTCATTTAATTTCCTTTTTAATAATAAATAGACTTTATATAACTAATTTACAAATGCTTTTATAAAATAATTCTTGAATAAAACATTTTATTTACTTTTTGTTGAATATATTTGTATCTTATTTGGTGTGATTGAATTTAGTATAGTATAAAAACTCATCCCATAAAATATAACAATGAAATTTAAAAAAATAATATAAATAAAATTAGATGATCATGATCATTCGAATGACCGATATATCAACTAAATGATAAATCAACCTTGTACCCTCTGTAAAAAATCCCTGCGAAAGGATTAGCTCAATTAATGGAATTCCACTATCAATCAATGTATCTACATGTCTAGATTCACCAAATATTTGGGTTTGAATAAACTTCTATCCTTAGAGAACGATCTAATACATGATTTACTCAATCACATGTGAGGGGATAAGGGTTATGGGATACATAAAATAAACCATTAACACATGATTCTTATATAATAATGGATTGAGGGATAACATGTAGGACATCATATGTACTTTTTAAAAATTTTATCACAAATAAATCCCATGTAATAATATTAAATTAAAAACAAAGAACTCAAACCTTGGTCAGTCAAGCTCATTATCAGTCACATACTAGAAATTTTATTACATTTATTCAATCATGCATGTATTTTATATTTTGTTTTTTAATTTGAACAAAATTATCATAAATTATTTTTTAATGGTTTTATTTATTTATTTATTTTTCTTCATTATTAATTCACGGGATCAGGGAGATACATAATATCACCATCATTGATAATTTTAGATAAATTAATTTTATTAAAAATTATTAAGTGCATAGATTATACTTGGAGGAAAAATGGTATGTATCCATCCAAAACTACCCTATATCATCATATTGTCCTTATAATGTACTATGTATTCATATGTCATGTATCGTATATATATCATGATGCATGATTAATTGAAATGTATTTCAATGTGTCAATTCTAATATTCTTCTCGATGTGCATGATGCATGGGACACATTAATACCAATAGTTTTTAATAATTTAAAGGCACATGTGGAATACATGGCATGTTCGATGACAACACACACTATCTAGTTTTTTATTTTTATAAGTAGTTAATTAGGAATTTAATATTTTTAATCATATTAAAACAATGTGTACAACACTACACACTGTGTAGATTGGTTTAATTATGAAATTAATTTTATGTCAGTATAAATAACATCAATGGTTTACAGATGTTCCTGTCATGTACTCGATGTAAATAGGTATTAATTACATATCATGTATACTAGACACCTAATGTTTGATTATTTTTTAATTCTAGATTAATTTTCTATGGAATCAATATGTAATATTTTTGGAATAAAACCACATTACCCATGGTGTACTCCGGTTACACATAGTACAATCATATCTAGAATGTCTTTCATAGAAAAAATAAATATATGATGTCTGAATTAATTAATATATAATATAATAATTTAAAGAACACATATTTTGAAAACACAACCACCACATTATAAATCTTTACACAATGTTCATGACAATTACACATTGTGTCGCCCTACAAACCTTGTGTCATCTCAATGGTCAGTTCATGATGTAATTACATGACTCATAATAAATCCTCACATTAACTAGTAGGATTGGTGTAATCATTTTGGAATGTGGTTGACATGGACTACACAATATGAAATTAGGTTACACACTCTCTAATCATGTTTTACAGTAAGGATCTATGGTACCTCTAGATAGTGTATACATATCTTTTTTACTGGTCCGTAGCACGTTCAATGATATTTTCTTGGGAATGATCATGTTATATAAATTTAATATATTGATAATTAAATATAAAATTAAAAATTAAACAATTATTAGAGATATTTATAAATAAAATTAAATAATTATAAATTTGAATTTGGCCATGTTGATACCACCGAAAGGGTTTATACATAGTGGAAAAATTGGTCAATCACATACCTTATGATGGTTTTTCATTATATACAATGGATAATAGAAAATGAAATTATGAATAATCTTCATTTTTAATGAATATATCATTAAAAAGTAGATGAAAGAAATATTGGAAAAAAGACTCACTTTTTTCATTAAAATTTTAATTAAGTTATAAAAAATAATTACCCAGTCTTGAGATTCTATCATCAGTAAGGATGTTTATTTTAACCCCATATGAGTTATAACATCAATTAACTAAGATAATATAATGTATAATCTATCTAGTTCTGATCCTCATGTGTTCCACAATATAATCGTTTCATTGAAAAAACACTAGTTTCTATTGCAGATGTACTGATCATGTTCCATATATCACCTCCGATTGAAATCCAATCCTTAGTGTCTGAGGGTTGTATCTCTTATTTTCTAAATCTTAATAGGGGTTAAGGAACTGGGTCATCTTTCAGTCTCTCAAGAGAAAATTTTATAGAGTATACTAATAGTGAAAATCCACACATCCAAAATGATATATGACGGGGATATATAGAGATAGGTTATAAAACTAATAAATAAACAAATTCCATTAACTTTCAATTAAACATAATGTATTCAAAATTTTAATAATAATAATATTATTATTTTTACATACTACTTATTAGCATGAGAAACCTTGAAAAAATAAATTTCATTTTAATTAAATAAATAATTACCTACTTATTTAAATACAATTTACAATTATATCATTCCTTTTACTATAATCATAACTCAACGTGCACACTATCCTCGTCATTTTTTTATCCTTGAATAATAAATATTATTTTTTGATAAATATATATTTATATTTTTGAGAATAAATATTTTTTTAATACACAACCAATTCAAAAATATGGTGATTGAATATTTTCAATCAATAAATACCTAAATTAATATGATTCAACAGTCAGTAGAAAAAAATATATTACAACTCATAAATTCTAAAAAAAATTAACAAGATCAGATGATACAATTAGTGTGCAAACTTCTCGGCCTCTTCCATGGTGGAATTAGGAATTATTTCTAAAATTCCATAATCAACATCTGGAAACACATAAAAAACTCCATAGAGAAAAAGTTAGCATCATAGTGACAAAAAAACACTTATGAACCCTCACTGTGTATTATAATACCCTTTTCATGACATCTCAAATCAATCAGGTTTCATAATCAGTTGATCAAATTTTTTCATTAATATATTTTTCATTGAAACACATTACTTAAATATTTAATCAACATGTCCCTAGGGCTTATGTTTGATAGTTCCATATTATTAAATTTTCCTAAGATATCATATTCCTTAATCTATAAGGAAAAATATTATATTGAATTATAAATTAATACAATATCACTCGTGATATAACTAGTATATCATACATCACTCGGATTCATCATAGTTTTCACAAAAATATAGAAGTATGAAATTCAATATACTATTTAATAATATTTTCATGTCTAAGTGTTTTTGCACACATTCAGATATGAGAATATCTAGTGAGATAAAATTACATATAATTCACACTAGATTTTCTATCATAATACTATTATATTTTAATGATTACTAACTTTTAACATCATTGGATGAAGCCTCGTTCAATTACTAGAATCAGGAATATAACATTCTAACATAGTAAGTGTCTCGTCATAGAATGATATCTAAATAATAGTTCATAAGATTAAGAATATCATCATAACACTTCATGGTATCATCAAAGAGGGGGATACTATGACCATTCAATGTCATATATACTTTAGAACAGTATAACATTAATTTCATATATAATACAAATAAATATTGGAATAGATATTTATTAATATTTAAAAAATATTATATATAGATGATCTAAATTAGAATTTTATTGGTTATTGGGAACCAACTTAAATAAATATCATTCAAATAGTACAACTAGTTTTATACTGTATAATAAAATTTATAACCATGGTTTCATACATGTATTCATTTTAATTTATAATTAAAAATGGAATTATCAAGGGTAAAACAAAAAATATTTCAAAATTAGAAAAAATATTTTGAAGTATTATATTATATATTATAAATTGATTATATATTTTAAGGGTTAGACCCAATAAAATGAGACTTTCATGTCTTAATTAAATATAAATGTCATGACCCATCACAGTAGGTCCCATTCCATGACTTCCCAAGCCCACTTACAATAATATAACGGATGGTGACAAGCACTGATTAGGAATATCACTTACATTGGAGAAATTTATTATGTGCATGTACGAAGACACATACATATATCCAAGCCCCAAAAATGTTGAAAAGTAAAAAAAACTATGTAAAAAATGCATTCATACCCCTATATCACAACCAGAGTATGAAAGAAAAGTATATTAATGCAATTAGGGTTAGAATACAAGAAAACCAAAAAGAGTCTATAAAAACAAGTCCAACCTGTAAAAAATGTTACTAAGGCTGATGTCTAAAAGCCATAGGAACACACATCGGTCTGTCCAGTCTCACAAATCATCATCCGGTTCTAGTCATCCTAAGTTTCCATCAATGATTCCATTCTCTACACAAGACATAGCATGTGTAGAAAATGACCATGTAGGTTTGAGTATAACAATACTCTGTAGGACTCCTCGAACCCAAAAAGCATTATAAAAAGGAAAGAACAACTTTCTACCCATGTGTATATGTCTACAAAACATATAACAAGAATATCCAAAAATACTCAACCATGACATAGAGTCTAGAGGTATGTAAATTCAATCTCATATCTGCTACTAGAAATCCAGATGGAAGATTCCACAAATCACTCATTCTGAAGAACACACTCCTTGGTTTGACAACAAGGACGACGTCCATCTAATATGTACTGTTATTTTTGTCTTTCCATGATAGAGATAAACTGATTGATCATAAGATAGAGACATGAAGCACAAATGAGGATCATAGCTAGGGCCATGGGGAGATACCAACAACTCAATCTGGATTAACCTACCAAGTAGAGGATCTGCACTCATGTAGAGTTGGTCACTTTGATACTGAGAACTATACCTAGGTAATAATGTATGAATAAGGGATCTAGCACCGAGACGCATGGTGGATTAAAAAACTCTATCCCAGAATTATTTCTGAGGGGATCATTGTCTTATGAGTATGAAACAATTCATACAAGCCATAAGGGAAACAAAAAAGAAAACAAACCCTAACAGAACCTACCCAAGTTATGGATGGAAAGTGGCTCAAGACATATAATATGGGGTACACAGTGTATAGTAGGGTCACACGATGTGTCCCTTGACCTCATGTACTTCCTATGTATAATGTCTTGTGTTATTTAAACTATGTCATATAGAATAGGGGTACACACTATATATTAGGGTTTTAATTCTCCATCCCTGCATTCGGGGTCCAACAGTGTACTTTGATCGTGTTCTAGTACAGAGTGTCATCCAATTTATCCTTTCCCATATACAAATACACATGCTTTTCTATGTAACTAGTTCAGGTCTTGGCGTGGGGGGGGGGGGGGGGGGGTACATATCATGTTGGAAAATTGTATACTCCGCACCATGTCTGTGTACTTCCTAGGGTAAACCTTGAGGGTTTCAAGATGAACAAAGGCTGTTTATCTAGGACTACATGCCATGTGTTCTAGGTTTTCTAGAAACCCATGTTCTTCTTCCACATCCCTCATCTGATTATTCAGACCTCATTTTGGGGGATAGTTCACCTCAAAACATTAAATCCATGGTATTTTTTCTACCATAATAGCGAATTGTTTGGTTTTGGGCCTTCAATTGGCTCAAAATCTGACTCAATCAATCCTGATGCAACTCATTCGAAGAATTGGTTCTCTCGAATCACTTCAATATATCCCCTTCATTATATATGCACCTCCTTCTAGTTTTCCTGATGTATGATATCCAATTTTGGATTATTGGGATAAAAATTTAAGGCTCAAAAGATTTATTTTCATAATTTTGGGGATGTACAAAGAACATGCCTCAAGAACCCTAAAATTCAGAGTGAATAATAATGAAAAATCCAGAGGAAAGAACCTCAATAATTGTTTGTTATGAAATCTATACATTCCTATATGAATGAAGAATAATTCAATAATATATATATATATTACCAAATCCCGATAAACGCCCCATGTATCATCCCATTCCACAAGGATGATCAATCCATGGGCTAATCCTTTTGGGGATTATTCCATGCTCAACATTGGAATCATGAAAGGGAAAGAGGAATACAAATAACACATCCTACCAAAATTTTGGATCCCTTTATAATGATGATCATTCATCACAATGTCATCATTAGAACAATATACCATGATCAACTATTGTTGATATCCAATCCAATGTTTTTTTTATTGCATATCAAGAGGATCCTTCAGATCTCCCCCTCTAGGGCCTAAAGAGGATTACTGGTTTATAAGCCTAACCCTGGATCTCTCCTTAAGTTTTTATTTAATATATGCTTATCAATATTCCATTATGTCAATGAAATAAAAATAAAATAATTTTTTAATAATTTATTTGATAAATTTAAAATGCTCAAGATTACTTTCCACAATCGACCCACACCGACCAATTCTTAGTCAGGCCATGGGTAATTTCATTGCTCTTAATGAAATAGTATCCTTGTATTTCTGATCTGGAAAGACGTTTAGAAGTTATTTAACCTTTTAATGAAAATTTCATATGTATAATATTTAATATTTTAACATTTTCTTAACAATTGTTCTGGGTGAACCTAGCCACGAAATCACACATCGCATCAACTCATAGTCTCTAATTTTATCCAAATAATATTTAAAGAAAAATTAGACCAATAATCTTGTACATTACAAACTCCCCACGTAGGGTTTTTTTCATCAGAAACCAAATCAAAGGTTATTCAAAAAGATGAGGGTAATTATAATGAATATGAGCTTACCGTACCAAGGGGATCTACTATAGATTCTAGTGTTTCCCTTAAACATGAACAAGATAAATTAATCTACCACAAAGAACCACTACTACTAATGTTTGGTCCCCAATAAGAACTCAGAAAAAGTATCTCCATCCTTGATGTCCATTTTACCTTCATCCAATGCTTGTTACCCCGCCACTCTTACAGCGTGTCAAGAAGTCACCACTTGGGGAAACAGGCAAAAGGAACCTACATGCTCATATGTTTATAAGGAATGATTCTGATGGATATTCAAAACATGGTGAGAACATCATAATTTTCCTAGGATGTTTTGCAGTATCAGTTATATTGTTGGATGAGTTTCTAAGGGAGATTCCCACTTCTCTTTTGGAAGTACATATAGGTTTAGTGAAGATGTACCCGGACCTCATACATCAGTTTTTGTTTCCAAGGATACAGAATATTTTAACAGATTTTGTTTCTTGATTCCTTACATTTCTTCATGTAAAGGTTGGAAAATGAGTTCATCCTAGTTTAGTTCATCCACTTGAGTTGTGAGTGTGAAATTTGGATGTGATAAGAAAGGTAAATCAGTCCAGAATACAAGACCACCAAAAAGAGTTTTTAACAACTAGTCCAAAATGTAAGGAAAAGATATTGGGACTGGTATATGAAAGCTACAGGAACACACCTTTGTCTATTTGGACTCAAAAATCACGGTGTAGTCCTAGTACACCTTGGATTTAATTATTGGGTAGATCATATTCACAAGACATGACATGTGGGGAAACTCCTATGTCAGGGTGAGTATAAAAAAAACTCAACAGGACACCCTGAAACAATAAGAAAACATAACAAAGGGAGGAATATTCGTTTCTATACAAGTATATTTCTACAACACATAAAATAAGAATATTTAGACATACTCAACCATGACACACATTCTAGAGGTTAGTCACAACCATTGCATTCTAGTGACAATAAATTCAGCTTGAAGATTCCATGAAGCACTAATCCGGGAGAACAAACTTCTGATCCTAATAGCACTGATAACATCCTTCTGAGAGGTGCTACTCATTTGGTCTCTCCATCAGAGAGATATTATTATATATATGAAGAGGTAGATATTATGTACCAATTAATATAACAGCCAAGGTCATGGGTTGATACCAAAAACTCCATCTAGATTAACATTCCAAGTATAGTATTGTCACCCACATTGTGTTGGTTTGGTTGATATCAAGAACTCCACTAAGGGAACAAAGAATGAATAGAAGATCCTACATTGGGACCCTTGAGGTATTACCACAACTCTATCTGGTATTCCCTATTGATGGGATCATTATCCTATGAGTATGACATGATTTGTACCAACCTTTAATGGAAAATAGATGGGAATAAACCCTAATGAATCATGTCTAAGAGATAGAGGGAAAGTCTCTCAATCTATATTGTAAGAGGGTGTGTGGCGTGTAGTAGGGTTATATACAGTGTCCTTTAACCCTTGGTAATACCCCATGTACAACATCATATTCCATTTAAACAATTTCATGAGTAAGACGGGTTCACGCCATATAGTAGCGGTTATACTCTATGTCCTTGAATCTAGAGTCCACCCATGTACTCTAGTTGTCTGCCTGTAAATAGTGTCAAACAGTGTATCCTTGCTCGTGTAACCATACTTTGGGTAGTCTTTATAACAAGTTTAGACCATGTAATGCGGGGTAGTACACACCATGTAAGAAACTCATGCACTAAAATCTATGTCGGTGTACCTACCAGGGTACACATCGAGTGGTCCAACAATCAACACATGTCGTGCAGCTAGGACAACATGTTGTCAGGTCTGGGATTTCTAAAAACTCATGTTCTTCCTCCCAACACCTTGATAAATATTTTGGAACTCATTATGGTGGTCCACTCACTTAGATGCTCCATATCCAATTTCAGTTCACCACCCTAACACTGAATCGTTGTGTTTTGCGTGTTTAATCGGTAGAGAAATCAAATTTAATCCATCTCGATGCAACTCGCCCAAAGAATGGTTTCTCTCGAATAACTTTTATCCCTCCTCCACCATTTTCACCGCGACACCTTTGAGTCATCCTAAAGTCAGATCTCTTGTTTTGGATCTTCTCACTTACAAAAGAAGGCGTAATGATCGGTTTTAAGATGTTGGGGGGAGAATAGTGAATGTGCATCATGAACCCAAGAAATTGGGGGGAATCATAGAGAAAAATCCTGAGTAATGATCCTCAGTAATTATTACTTATGGACTCAATATGTTCCCATATTAACAATAAATTAATAAAAAACATATCTCTAGAACCATATCCTGAAAAACTCTGCAAATAGAATCCCATCCTGTAAGGAAGATCGGTCCAAGGGCTAATATATTCATCGATTAGTCTGCATTAATCATATGAATAAATAACGGGAAAGAAGTATCAAAATAACATATCCTACCTAGATTTTGGATTTATTCTAATGCGGATAGGTCAATGCATTATCGTCATTGATGAGATCTACCATGAAAGAAGTTCATCAATCTATGATTGAAAGTTCTGTCATCTCTTGTAGATAGGAGTCTACATATCTCTCCCACTATGACCTTTAGAGGATTCCGAGGTTATTAGCCTATCCCTTAATCTATATTAAAGTGATTATTTCAAATAAATGTGTCACATAATCATTTCATCAATGAAATAAATGTTAAATAATTTCAATCAATTTATTTTATTCATTTAAAACTCATGTGATGAATTTCCACTATCAACCCACACCGATAAATATCAGGTCATGCCTTAGGGAAAATCTAATGTCAGAATACAACAGTTTACTCAAATGCATGATTTGGGAACCCATTTAGATGCTACTCAACTTTTTTTTGGATGAATGTGTGTTCACTCTATTTAAAATGTTAATATATTTAAAAAAAATTGGTTCAGGCACACCGAGCCTTAGAATCACACCTCATCCGAACACCTTGTCCCAAATTTAATCCATATAATATTTAAAAATAATTCATATAATATCAAATAAATTACATTAAAAATACTATAATTATATCTCATGTTTGGAAAATAACAAATTTTTTTATTTATTTGTTTATTCAATTAAAATATTAATGTTTATAAAAACTTCGTGAAACATTAATATTGTGTAGTATATATTTATGTGATAAATTTCTTCTAGTGTATTTCTCTTCCATGCACTATATTCTAGCAATCAGAAAATAATATTTAGTTTTAAATTACCTTAACATTGATATGTTATTAAATTTATTTTCAACAATTTAGTTATTTTGTATAATTTTTGAATATTTGGTTATAGAATTGTTATAAATTTTATTCTCTCTTCTATACAATATCCTCAGGTAGAGGATATTTCGGTCAAACTTACTACCAATTTTTATTATTATTCCTCATTCTAAAATTTTTGGGGTTGGTTATTTGTTTCTTATGAACTAATAATGCATATATTTTTCATCTAAAATATTCCATACCTTCAAATAATGAGTATATATAAATTATTCAAGGGATGCATTAGAATTTGATTTAATATTTTTGGATTATAATTTTGGTTTTTCAACACAAACTGGTGGGTTTTACAAATAGATACAGATTGATGTTACATGAAGATATTAATTTGTTGTATGTAATGGTTATTCGGAAACTAAATTATTAAAATAATGATCACAAAAAGGAATAAAAAAATGAAAATCATCCTTTACAAAGATATAATAGTTATGTATTTAATATAAATGTGATATATAATAATTTGTTGAGATATCAAATTAAAAACCCCTTTAATATTATGTGGGAGATTCCTTCCAAGTTGAACTTTTCAAGACCCCATTAATCCAACAGTGTACTACATTCCATAGTTAGGTTACTCTAGATTGTCTAATTTCTTGAAAGAAATTAATGGGTTATCCTAATATAATTAGGAACATGTTCATGTATTTTATTCACTAACTAAGAGAACCTTATTTGATTAAGTTACCAAAGCAATATATTTATGTTCATCCATATAATCTATTAGATAAGATATATCCACTCCATTATCCTATAGAATAAATTGTAAATAATTTTATATTTTTCTGCCTAAATAAATATGTTGTGAGGGAAACATTATAAAAGACTCATTAGTTAGTGATGTATGGATCCGGTCTTACTAAATGGATAATATATAAGGAGTTATCATTTTTTTGGTTGAAATATCATTAAATATCCTTCATGAAAAGATATAAAACATGATACACACACATATATACTACTTTGTTATATATTATGGCTTGTATATTGTATATCCTTATGATATTTGTCATTGATATGACTTATAAAAAAATATAGATTGGTATATAATGTTAAAAAGTGATCTATAATAGATTCATTATTTGAATCTTAAAGTATATTTATATAAATCAATAATTCTGAATCTGATTCTTGGTTATTAGACACTAGGTATGACCCGAAATATGAGATGATAAAAAATCTCAAATAAATTAGGGAATTGAATAATGTAGAAGAAGATATTTATGTTAGTAAAAGTGGAAAGATATTATTAATTTGAGGTTTAAACTTTTTAATTTTATTAACTTAGTGGAATGGGTCATGAAATGGGGAACTATTATTATGTTCATTCCATAAAAAGAAATTTATTTAGGTAACTTATTTTGAAAATAAAGGATTTTTTGTGTAATTTTAATAAAAATAATTGTTCTCTTCATAATAATTAATTATTTTTCAAAAAATTTAATATTGTAAATATTTTATTAATAAAATAAATAAATATTATTTTCTACAAAATTAAGATGAATATTTTTGAAGCTTGATTCCAATATTAGTAACCTTTGGCATTATCACAAAGGGAATATAAATGAGAGACACATCCAAAGTGTTCATAGAGATATATTTATTGATTAATTAAATTATTAATAATTTGATACATAATATTATTATTTATTATGAAAATGGTGAATGAAAATTGTAGTGTAAAAGATAAAAGGGCTAATGAACTAATAGATCTACTATGTTGATATTTATATGGATAAATACATAGTCATATAAATGGTGTTTTCAGATTCTTAATTCCTTATACCTTTTAAATTAGTCAGTGTGTATGTAAGCAAACTATGATAAACAACTATAAATGTTTTAAAAATTTCAATGTTTTTATGATTGAAGTATAGATTCAACAGGTAAATTTTCTTAATGTTCTATTTTTTATATTGTAGTGGTGAATACCTGATATATTATCCTAATGATTATCTTATATATTTTAGAATAATTACAAAACTCACTCCTCTTAAGACATCATAGATGAATAGTGCATCTAAGAGGTGGAATTTTACCTTCTTATACATTGTAAGATAAATGATGAGTCAGTGTAACAATCGTAATTCATTTTGAGGTTGTATTATGTAAATTGTTTCATTCCAACTAATACATATTAAATATATTTTATCCATAAAAACCGCATGATATGTGGTATGGTAAATGTGAATTTATATCTTTTATAATGATTTAGAACTATGAATCATAGAAATATGATATTTATTCTCATAAACAAGATCATATGTCAGATAAATAATTATTTTTTAGTTATTCAATGGAAAATTGGCATATAGTATTCATAACCTTATAGAACACCAATATTTGATTAATTGAATTGGTATATTTTATGATAAGGAAAACAAGATAAAATGATTCAATGAAATGTAATTGAACTTAGAGATGTTCAAGACCAATATATAGGATGTTTTCTTAAGAAGGATATTGAACCAGTAGCCCCAAGAGTTTTAGATGAATAACTAACTCATGATACAATAGAACCAAAAATGTATGGTTGGATTCATCTAGATCCCAAGATATATGGATTTAATGTAGAAAAATACTATAAAATAATTTTTTTAAAAATGAACCAAGTAAATAATAAAAATCCAATGAGTGTTTATTCTGAGAAATGGTAGAACGATTTGGAATATAAAATAGACTCCATATACACTAACCAAGACTGGAACATGGTGGATGCTACTAAATGGGTATGGACCATTGGTTGAATGTGGGTATTATATAATAAAACTAACATGGATGGTATAGTTACTTCCTATAATTAATGACTAATTTAAAAGATTTACAAAAATTCACGATAATGATTATAGAGAGACCTTCTCACCTATAGTAGTGAAAATGTCAATTGTTTTATTTCCTGTAATAGAAAAACATTTTGATAATGATATATATAAAATTAATGACACAACCTAATTTCATAAAGATAATTTAGTAATGAATGTTTATATGATTTTAATGGTGGGTTTAAAATTGAAAATGATCAAGTTATGTTATGAGTATTGCAATGGTTCATTTATGGAATGAATTACTCTTCTCAGTGTTATAATATATGGTTTTATTTTCTAATAAAATAATTTGATTCCATTAAGAATATAGAATATTTTACTGTATAAATGAATATTAGTGGGATTGTATTAATGTTTATACTATATTATGTCAATGAAATTCTACTTCTCTAAATTGATTTCCCAAATTTACATTGTATTTTTTTGGTTTGGTAAATTATCTCAAAGAAAAGTATAGGTGATATAGCATATATACTGAGTATTATTATCAATAATGATACATCATAAATCATTATTTTACTCAATAAAGATAAATACATTGATAAATTAATAATATAGATTAACATGGTGAACAGGAAAATGATTTTTACTAGTTTTGTATGTCACAAATCTTATGAATATTTTAAAAACCATTTAAATATATGAAATGATGGATAGAATTGCCATTGCATCCTACATGGATATATCATATATTCAATGTGATATAATTTAAATAATGTATCATTTTATTTTATAATCGCTAGTATGTACCATTCCAATCATGTTGAGAGTTATTGGATTGATGCTAAGAACATCATAAAGTAATTAATAATATTTTAGGACATGTTATCTGTCATTATCAGATAAGATGATCATTGTGTAAAGGGTTACACATAAGAAAAATTCTAATATGATTCAGATTAAATGTAATATAAATGTGGTTATATTATTCAATGGTGTATCAATCCAATGGAAGAGTGGAATATATGATTCCACAATGGACTTGAAAATAGAGGATGAGTACATCGATACATAAAATGTTGTAAAGAATGTTGTTCAGATAAAAAAGTGTATTCAAGAAATATATGTTATTCATAGATATATAGGATATATAAACCATTATAATGGTAATATTAGATCCGTTTCATATTCCAAAGAACCCTGGTCCTACTAAAAATCTAAACACATCCTTCATATATACCATCTCATATAAGATATCAGTTGGAGGGTTGATGTTACTATAGTCTCCCAGTAGACCATAAAACCACACTTGCGGGGGGGGGGGGTGAATCTTGTGTGGTGATTTTTTTACAAAATACAATTTTCATTTTATGTTAAAACATTGAGTATTTGAACCCCTACTACTGGTTAAATATTTGTTGGATGTTTTTATCTTTTATGTTTTAGGACCACAACCCCATGAAATTAATAAATAGAAACACGATTAAAATATTGTTTTTATAAGATTCAACCCCAATGTGGGTAACCTACTCCTTTCAATTCCAAGGTTAGGTGATTCATTGATTCCCTAATAAAATAAAATAAAATAATTCAATGGGTTTAATATAATTAAATTGAAGAAAGGTTCACACAATACTATACATGTGTGTTCTATTATATAATTAAATTGATCATTTCCACTCTTACAAGTTCATTATACCTGCATCTAATGATTAATTGAAACTTACACCTTTTAAAGTGTTTGTTCACTATGAAATTGATATCACTACTCCATCAATATTATACATTCTTCCAATATTTGTATATAATTCAAATTATATAGTTTCCTCAATAATATATCATGAAATGTGGACCTTAAAATTGTCCACAACATCATGTTCTTAGAATAATATATAGTTTTAAATCAACTTCAAATATTCTTCTCAAAATCCCGTGTGTATTGAATAATAAAATTAGAATAAGATTTGTCATTAATTTATCATATTCCACATATCCCATCCAACATGTGGTTATCTTCTTTGATACCCATCTATTTACACAAGCACACCACATTCTCATCTTCCTCTTATTCACTTAGGTTTTTTGTATAATTCTTCTTTTCATCATCACTATTAGTTGTTGTGAATTATTTATGTAAATATTCATTGTGGACTTATTTTTTCATGATTTATCACTCCATTAATTTAAAAATTATGAGAAATAACTATTTATAATATTTATTTATCTTCCACATCAATCTTCTTATATAGAAATGGAATCATTTAAAAGAACTAAATTTATTCCAAAAAAATAAGTATCCTTGAATGGAGAAATAATGGTACATTCTCACTAACATCCATATAGATACCTTGGCTTCTCATTCATAAATATTATGTTCTTTTAGGTGAATATTTAGTAAATTACAAAATTTGATGCATGAGGACAATATAGGTATAGTGTGTTTGGATACTATATTCACTATATTTTTATTTCATGAAATATATTCAATGTCTCCCACAAAGATCTTCCCATTAAGTAATATATATTGACAATCCTTTCTTAAAACATTTCATCAAAACCCAAGTAAATGAAACATAAGAAAGAGCGACCATATTTGGTCAATAATGGTAAACAAGGGAAATATGTAAACATAACATGAGCATAAGGGTATGATAAGATGAGCATAAAATATGAAAAGTATTCAATATATATCAAAGATCCCCATCTTTAGTCATTTAATAAATATTGGTTGTTTATAAGGCATGAATCATGGGGAAATCAAATAACATGATCTTTGAGATCATAAAATTAGTATAATACATAGAATTATGGAAAACAGAAAAGCATAGAAAATCATTTCCATAGTATTCAAGGTTCATTTCGAAGGCAATCGTAGTGGAATGGGCTCACTAATAAAAACATCATAGTAGTCCAGGTTCACTTTCAAGACAACCATTGAATTATAACCCCCTTGGAAAATTGATTTTAACCTCATTCTAGTACCATATTTCTCATTTAATATAAATATGTAATCAATGCATGGGAGGGAGATATAGGCCCCACCCGTCATAAAATAAATTCATACATATGTGTCCCTAAAATGCATAAAACATTCCTCATATCATAGTCTAAAAAATTAAATGGGTTTTAAAAAACTTTCTTTGAATCATGACTATTGAAAAGAGATGGGTTTCATTATCACTTCATTATTACATCATATAATAAGCCTTTGAAAAATAACCATGTTTCATAAGATTTTATCTTTGTATAACAATTGAAATATAAATGGGTTTCATAAACATATTTTATTCATAACCTATTTAGATTAATAATGATAAAAGATTCATTGGTTTATATCCTTATTAAAACATTTGTTACATAAATGTATATCATAATAAAAAGAGAACTATAATCCAAGATAAATCACTTTGAATATGTTCTAGGGATGTTAAATTTTATTAGAAAATAAAATTTTAAAACTAAAAATTCATAAAATATTTCTGAAATAGTTTTCATTGAAAATGAACATTAAAAATTTCGATGAATGATTTAAATTTCATTTAAAAATATTTCTTGGGGAAAATATTCTTACCAAAAATAAAAAAAACCTTTTAAAACCTAAAACATGTTTGAAATTATTTTCTTTAAATGTAATCATAGAAACATATAAAATAAGATGTATGTTTAATAATCATCATGATGGTGGGAAATTTTATTCATGTCATAGAGGAAAAAGAAAATATTCCATTCACATTTTCATTAAAATACAAAGATGATCTTTTTGGAAAATAACATGAATATTTCATTCAAAAAAAAATTTATAAATCAAACATGGGTAAATGTGTCTTAAATAAATCAGTTTATGAATGTAAAAGAAAACATTTTTAGAGAAACTAGTTTTAGAAAAAAAATACAGCCAAAGAGATAAATAATAACTATATTTATGAAGAAAAAAAATTTCGAACTATTGAGTACATAAAGCGATAAATATGAATCATAACATGTATTATCCAAAAATAACATGATGAGATGAAAGTAAATTATTTTCTTTAGAGATATATAATAATATTTCATTTGTTATAAGATTAATCCTGAGCAGTCATGCTAAAATTTGAGATTGTAAAATAAATCCCTTAATACTTTGGTAACTTTGAATAATAATACCCATGAAATAATAAAATTAAATGAAACATATAATATCATTTGAATAAATAATTTCAGGATATTACATGTAAAATTGGTTGTATATACACCTCATAAAAAAAGATAGGTTCATAGCATAACAGATATTTCAAAGAAGGAAAATTGATACAAACATCCCTTACTACTTCGGTAACTCTTGAACTGTAAGCACCATAAAATAGATATCATAAAATGGATATGTAAATCTCCATTACTTTAATTATAGGAAACATAAAATAAATTCATGTCCATTATTTACACCATATAAAATAAATATGTGTTGAATATATCATTTATCTCAATGAAGTAAAAAAGTGAGAAAAAGACACCTTACCACTTTTGGAATATATTGGATTATAATACTCAATAATGAATAAAATAAAATGAAACATTAAATATCAATAAATAATAATATTTATGATATAACATGTGAAAATTCATGTATATAAACCACCTAAAATAAACGAGTGGGTAATTTTTCATATGTCACCCATAATTAAAAGAGACACTATAAATACCAGAACTTATGTCTTGAATTCATTATTACTATATAATAGATATATGTTTATTATATATATATATATTCCAGAACTATAATCATTTTTATCATACCATTATTAACATATTATCAATAATTCAATTCTAGAATCATCTTTTAGGTGATAACTACCTTGTTTTTTGTGTATATTTTGATATGTTATCTTATGTAATATTACTTTGATAATGTTTTTATAGTATCAATAATTTTATACATGATATTAATTTCATATATATTAATTCTATATTGATTTAGAGTAATCCATAAAAGTTATAGATATGAAATGAAATACACCATTCATGTTGACAACAAGTCATTTGTATGCATGAACATTGTTTCCATTTTCTCAACGGGATAAACGAATTAAAGTTAATTATCATATTAACAATATATAATCAATTTTTTATAAAATATATCACATATTTTCATTAATCCCATTGTTATTAACTTCTATTAAATCATTAATAAACTGCATCGCTCTTTGAGGTGGTTTTTCATTGTATGCATGATCGATATCATTATATTACCATATAATATAAAGTAAAGAAATGTAATGTGGGATATAATTATTCCATAAAAATAAAAATATAATTTATATCATATTTAACCAATAAATCCACCATTATATATAGATGTGAGATGTTGTGATGGAAAAAGAATAACATCGGTTCATGTGGTGGTGGTCCAAATACACACAAATGATGATTTCATTGTCCATTTGATGGAAGAGGATATGGATTTAGGTTGTTTAATTAACATAATAATACATTATTAAATTTATGATACTGAATATATCATATAATAATGGTATAATAATTATTTATGAAGGTGGAGGAATAAATAAAACAAAACACTCGATTTGGGACGTTACCACTTTTTCAGGAAACCCTTTATGGTTAGCACCAAAAGGTTTTTTGGGTTTTATTTTTGACCCAAATTTGGATTCTAGGTATAGAGTATGGATGTAAATAATTTATTTGGGAATTTATAATCTGATCCAGAAGTTTTTTATAGTGTGTATAGGAGAGGAGAGTGGGTGTCCTTTTATAAGTGATGCTAGTGGAACACTTGTCATTTATTTAATGAAAATTGTGTGACAACATTTTTCATACTCTAGAATTATATAAAATGGTCCATTATTTAAAATATAAGTTTTATGGTGTAAATATATCCCAAATAAAGAGTGTTGTAAAATTTTTGGGTCATTTTTAACCCATATCTTTTTAGATTAATCGATGTTTAAACTCATTTGTTAATTTAACCATGGTAAATAATTATTAATGTTTTTATTATTCATTAAGAAAACATATATCGAAGTTATTAGATAACATAAATTATTATGATTCTATATATGTAATTTATTTTTCCAAATTCAATTTGTAAGATCTAGCGTCATGATGGATCAAATGTTTCTAAATGAATTTGATTTTTTCTTACCAAATAGGTAGAATCATGAAATAAAACTCAAAACGGTATTCATTAAGTTGTAAGATATAAAAGATTCATTTGGTTATGAAAAATTATTCTGGGGATGTAGATCGTGTGTTTATATAGTCTTTGGAGACTCTGGGTTATGTTTTGCGGGTTTTGGAGTTCTATGACTTTGATGCACATTTGGGTGTGCATGGTTTAGAAAAAACCATGTGACACTATGATGCTCATTACGATTTTAGTTCATTTTTAATTGGAAAGGATTATTTGAATGGAAAATGAATGGTTTTTTATAAATAATTTTCAGAAAAATTTGAAATAATATAACTATGATTAGATTCTAAGGCATCACACAAAGACTATGCATGGATCCAGACTAATCATGCACCATATTATAGAAGCGATATAGTGTTGACAGCATAGTTGGTGCACAGTTTTTCAAATTATGCTACATAATCTTGTGACGATTGGGGTGTTTGAAAGTAGGTTTTTACATGGTTGGGACACAGTTTTTCAAACTGCTTTGTCAAACCATATGTGTGGTAGCCTTGGGAAGAGATAACTAAACAGTTGGTGAACAAATACGGAAATCATAATTCTATCCATATCTCAATAAAAGGGAGATTTTACTAAAATATACTCTTGGGTTTTTATCCTATGAACCCAATTTCTCCCTTATTCCATAAACGCACACCCTATGTTTTCTGGCCCCCTTCTCCTACCAGCCACCTTTTTAGTGGTGTTTCCATGGTGTTTCTTAAGATTTTATGGTATGTTATCTTCCTCTAACTTTTCCATTCTGCTTCTTAAAATTTTATTTGATTGTTCAATTATCTAGTTTAGGATTTATTGAATATTCCACTGGATCATGGTGAAATATTCTATTTATCTAATATATTTTTGTCTTCTTGGATAGAAGAGATACCACGAAGGATTCTACACGTCATTGTGATAATTTTCATGATGTTTTGTCACTATAGTGAATTTTCATTAGTTTTTTAAAGTTATTTAATTTTTTTGGTTGTTTAATTCATTTTTCATCTTTATTATTTGGCCTAAAACGTTATTAAGGTTAGGCATTGTGTATTTTTTTGAGTAGTTCACTTATGTTCTGAGGCATAAAAATGGCCTAGTGAGTTTTTAAGCATTATGCCATGTTTTTTTTTCTTATGTAATAAAAAATAATTTTTATAATTATTTAATTGTAGTTATTTGAAGTAAGGATGTAGCGTGGGTAATAATGACAAAATCTCTTGTATGTCTAGGGTTTTTGGAAGATTCTTGGGAAGTCCTTGGCCTAACCACTGTTCTTTTGAAATGTTTTTGTAAATATTCACAGATAGTGTAGGTGGTCTATATGCTTTACCCATTGTCGGGATAATTTATTTTCATGTGTATGTGATATTCTCTTCAATCCCACATGCGATATGCTTGATCATATGATTTAATGAATTGGCAGGGTCTTGATATTGATACCTTAGACCATTTTTCTACCCCCATTGGATACATTGGATGTTGTGAGACTGAAACTATGACTAACCAAGGAGAGTGACAACGTTGATTAATGGAATTTTATGTTTTTTTAGTTAAGGTAAAGCATACGAGGCCTTTTTGAAATGGTTAAAGGGTTTTTTTTGAATTTTTATTTGGTCGTACTATCCAATGTGTGGAATCTATGTTTTGAATGCTGTTCTTTTTTTTTTTGAAATGGGGTGGTGACCTCAAAGTGGTTTCAGAAAATGGGATTGAAATGGATTTAAATTTTTTGATTGAAATGCGTGTGTCGTGTACATTTATGAAGACAACGTTTTGACCATTTTTTTTATTTTTATAGGTAATTTAGGTCATGTAACATTTTATATATTCAATGAGGAAGACACAAGATTTACGGGTTGACCAATTTGATATAGATAAAATTTTAATTCATGCGTTAAAGTACATGTAAAAAGGGGTTTTATTTTATTGATCCATGTGATAAATTAAGTGTTTTTTTGAGAACATAATAAATGTTTTGATTAAGAAATGAAGTATTGTTAATTGATAATGGAATGTTTGGTGATGGTCGGACATGATTTTATGAATAATGGTTGGATTTATGGACTTCTACATGATTTTTTTCAACTTGTGACTAATGGTTTTTGGGATGTTGGACTAATTCATAACTCCCTGGTTTTGGGAGGGCTTGTCTGAGGGTCCTCAATCCTTCTTTCACATTCAATTTTATGGAAATAGACTGACGCTCTTGAACCCAATGGTAGGTACATGACATTCTATATCAAGGCTGGGATGGTCAAATATGGATTTTTGAGTCCCAATTGTATTAATGGACTATTGAGCATAGTTTTTTACTTTTGTAGTATAGGCTGGGATGGCCGAACATGGAATCTCGATTCCCAGTAATATTCATGGACTAATTATATGTGTTTTCCATTTTGTAACCAATTGGTTGTGATTTATAGACATCGAATTTCAGATCTAGGTTGGATTTTTGGAATGAGGCTCCATGATTTCTGACCAGTGACCCCTATAATGTATTATTTAGAAAACTATATTGGGAAGAGGAAATTTTATAGAAGTGGATAAATTTTTTAACAAACAATAAAAGTGATCAATTTAACTCTTATAATTAGTGAAACCGATTTTATTTAACTTTATGTCTATAATTATTCATTTTCATTCATGCGATATTTCTTGACTGGTATCAAATTTAGAAACCCTTAGTGGTTTCCTATTGATTTTTACTCACACCATGATTGGTAATTTATTTTACTTGGGTAACTGAGATGCTAAAACATGTTTATTGTAGATATATGTTTGAGTTGAGGCCTATGTTGAATATTTTTTAGTTCGAGCAACATTTCTTGAGATGAATCAGGTGACTGGATGGGTTTGGACTATTGATTTTTTAGATCCTCATGGTATTTTTTTATTTTGGTATATTGTGTCACCAACCAAGTTGGAGAATGGTTGTATGTATGAAATGGTCATTCAGAACCTTATTACATTTCATTTTATTATTGAATGTTCAGTTTTAGTTAAACTATTCCTTCCACATTTTTTGATGTGTATGATATTTGGTCATCATTTTCTTGTTTTTTTCTTTGATATGGGGGTTTAGACTCCCCACAGTTCCTTTTTATACCCCCACTATTAGACGAAAACATTTATTCTATGTGGAGGTGGGCTAGAGGTCATGTGGTGAAGATATTCAGGGAACATGTTTAATAGAAACCATGTCAAGATGTTACAATGCTGTATGAAAGAATTTACGTTCCTATTATTTTATTATTTGGGGACTGGTAGACATGAGATATAGGAATGTGTCCAAAACGTATTTGGATATGTGGCTGGTTCATCATGAACTCCTATTGCAATAGGACATCTATGTTTCCAAGGTTTGGTATTGATGTTTTCGATTTCAAATGTTATGGTTGATCAAAATTTTTTCTTTGTGTGATACATATGTTTATTGGGTTTTTGGCCTATGATACATTTTAGACACTTTTCCAGTTGGAATGAGGCCTTTGATTTTGTTTCGGCTCTTGGATGGAAGAGGAAAGATGCGTCACTTGAATCGTACTATAAACATAGGATCCACGAGCTATATGACTCGAAATGTGTTATTTTATGGATTTCCTTTTGATGTAATATTATGTGGATATATACTGAGGTGTATAATGAGTAAACTAGTGTGGTCCCCTAGTATGGATGGTTTAGTGACCATGATGGGTTATGTACAGTGTGAGTATTGGTCTATTAAACCTCATGTTGGAGGTTTTTTCTGGGATTGGATTCATTTTTAGGTTCTCTAGGGAGTGGTCTGATGTGAATATCCTCAGATATGATGGGACCCCATGTTTTGATATGTTTTTTGTCATATGAACCCTTTTATGGTGAGATACCCTAATAGAGGGTGTTTTTTACATGTTGATTCCATGTGATGGTAAGCTGGGTTCATGATGATTCACCTTGAGTTTTGGCCTTCTATGAGTTGGTGTAGACCTAGAGTGTTTGGACATAGGGAAATTTATATGTAACTCTTGTCCTTGAAGTGATACCATGTGGTGGTTAAGGGAGACCAATGATACTGGTCAACGAAGTTATGTTCACATTGTGTGTGATGGGTATACATGGATGTTTTGGATTTTTTTATAATGATGAATTAATGGTGTAGTTGGGTTTTGGGTTTTTGAATATGTGATAATTTTGGTTTTGATAAGGATAACTTTGGAACAAGTGGGGTTTCCCTATGGTTTTTTTCTATAGGGGTAGGCTTGTTCTTGTGCCTCGTCCCCATAATGGTTGTGTAGATGAGTAAGCCTAGTGATTATGATATAGTTCAAGAGCACATTGGTGGCTCTAGGAAATGTGGTTTTATGAGAATGTGTCCTCTTCGGGTGGTGACCATGATTGATATTTGCTTTCGTAATGGGAATATGGAGGTTTCTGGTTATCCTGAAATAGGAATTTCATGGAAAATTGGTATTTTGGTAGCACAAGTGCTTCATAAGGGTGGGAAGTGTTAGTTGTCTAACTTGGTTAGCTTGGGATGTGTCTCCATGAATGTGGTGAGGACATTCAGGAACAGAGAGTAACATTTGAATGATGATCAAATTGTGAGTGGTTATATAAGTGGGTTTGGATGATGTGTTTCATTTGTTTTTGGAAATATCCAAGGGTGATCTATGTTATTTGTGGTAGGCATGAATGGTTGGCAGAACCTATGGATTTTTCTTATGAGCTGATGTTTCATATTTCGTGACTCTTTGTGGTTAGAATCAGGTTTTCCAGTAGAGTTCGACAAAGGTTTGTGTGATGATTAAGTGTTGATATAATATTTTAGGCACAAATGTTTATTAATTTTCTGTGTCTTTTGTTTTTTGATCAAACATTACAAGATAATACATCCAATGTACTTGTGTAGTGTACATATCCAATATTTGACTATGTAATGGTATGGATATGATTATTTTTTGGTCAGTAGGGAGTCTAAGAACCCCTAGATGGTATTTTCATGTCACATGAATAGTTGTGACTTCATAAATGGGTGAGTAGTGGTAGTATTCATCAATGAAATCTAATCAAACTTCTAGTAGTGCTGAGAAATCCCATTAGATAGGCATATTTTTAGTTATGTTGAGAGTGAAATGTAAATATGCCTTGGTACCATAATTTATGTTGGTTAGATATGAGTCATGTTGAAGGTTACATGCATGGAGAAATTAATATAGAGTCATATATTGGGAAGCACACCATCAACTATTTAAGAGTGAGGTCCTTGGGATGGACCACATTTCAAAAAAATCCATGGGTTCCAATATTGGATGTAGGGAATGGGTGATAGATGATGTTTCATTTGGTCCTTGAGGTATGTGTGAGATAGAAATTTTCAATTCTTATGTCAATAATGTTTATAGTGTGTGCCAATTTGGTTTAAGGTGTTTCGGTAAGTATGTGACAATGAAACTACTATGGTTGGGAGTGATGTTATAATTATGTTGATATCACCGACATGATTGATGAGTCATGGGTGTGTGGAAGAAGGTGTGGATCAGTCATTATTGCATTATGATGGCAACGAGAATGTTTTTTTGTTCTTTAATTCTCTGTGGAATTCTAGTGGTAGAATAGATGTGGATAAGGGTTTATATGAGCATGTAATTGGACTTCAGGTTGTTCTATGGATTAGTTCATGTATGGACGCTTGTGGGTGTTATTGGGTGGTTGTGTAATGCCTCTCGGTGTGAGAGAATTATTGTTTGATGGGATGACATTGAGCCTAAAATTGGAGTTGTCAACCTTCGATACATGTTAGTCGAGGATAGTCTGACTAGGGTAAGCATAAATTTTGGGTGTGAAAGATCACATGATATGTTTAGTGGGTCATTATGGGAATAATGGGTGTGTTCGCGTTTGACTTGGGCCTTCAGGGAAAATTCCTCATGTTCATCATTTTTGTATGTAAAGAGAGTATTTTTCTCCTTCAATTAGTTTTAAATGAAGAGGATGAGTGCTAATGATTACAGGAATTCTCCGAGGTTTTGGGTTTCGGTACTCTAAGAATAGTGTCTGCCACATGGTGGTATCACAGGTTTTGGTTTGGTTGGTTTTCCCTAATGGAAATGGTGATAAGTATAAAAAATTGATTGTTAGAAACTGAACCTTATGGTGGGGAGAACCATTGCTCGATGATTGATGGGATTATCTTGTAATTAATATTTCTGTTGGATGATCTAAATTAAGAATAATCTTGGAGTTTTTGTTTTGGTAATTGGTGTTATCCTTGAATCATGGCTGATTGAAGGCCCTGGGTTGGAGGTTTTTCCTCGACAGTGTTTCAGGATATCGGGAGTGGAATGTGGCTATAGTATAAAATATAGAAATAGATATAGGTTAGGTTATAATGAGGGATTACAGTTTAGGATTTTGGAGGTCGATAAGTATTATGGTGGGGAGGTTTTAAGATCATTCATTTGTATAGATCATCAGTTTCCAATGGAATTTTAATTTTCATTACCATATAGGTAGCATATGGAATTAAGACTCAGAATGATATTCTGAGTGTTATAGTTTGTCAAAGTGTTGTTTTGAGATGAGGAAGGATTATCATGAGTTATATTTGGCATTCAAGTGCGATGTAGAGGCTTTGTGATATGTTTTTATGGGTTTATAGGGCTCTAACATGGGGTACATAGTTTGAGTGCATGATTTAGGAAAAAATATGCAACACCTTGATGCTTAAATGGTTTTAGTTCAATTAGAACTATGCATGGTTTTATTTAGGTTGTATAACATGGTTTATGATAAACAGTTCTTGGCTAAAAATGTTCTAATGAATTGATCATGAGTTGTGCATGGTTTGAGAAAAACCATGTGCCTTGCAAAAGAAGGGAGATATTGCTGACATCACTATTATAGCATGGTTTGGAAAACCATGAAAACCTAGGGATGTTGGATAGTAGGGTTGTGTACTATTGACACATGTTTTTTTCCCACAATGTGAGTAGTGGCCTTGGTTAGATCCAACCACGTGGTTGGCGCACGATTTTTGAAATCGTGTGGAAAAACCATGTGTTTTCCCCAATTTCAACAAAAATGCGGATTTTACCAATATACCCCCTTGTTATTTTCATTATATCAATCTTATTTTCCCCCATTCCATGAACACGAACAAGGGATTCCTCAAATCAATTCTCCCTACTCCCTCCTTAAATTTATGGTTTGTTTCATGGAGATTCATGATAGTTTGATGTGAGTTATCTTTCTCCTATGGTCTCCATTATTCCTCTTCTCATTTGTCTTCGATTTTTTTAATTCATTGATTTATGTTTTATTAATGAGTCCTATAGATCATGGAGGATTTGTTTTTTTATATTAAGGATTTTGGTTTACTTGGGTAGAAGATATCCTGATATGGATTTGGGATTCCTTTCTGAGACATTTCATAATGATATATAACCATAGTGAATTTTTTATGGTTTTTCCTAATGTTTAAATTTTTTTGGTTGTCAAAATGGTATCACATATTAGGTATTTGACCAAAATGTGGTCGATGATATGTCTTGGGTATTAATTGATTATTTGTATCCATTTATGTTGCGGTATCACAGAACGATGCGTTTTCTAGCATTATTCTAATTTCTGTTTGGGTTATTTAATTAATTATAACTATTATTATTAATTTATTGTTGTTTTTGGTGTAAGGATAGATGTTGGGTAATCATGATGAGCTCATTTGGATTGAAATTGGTTTCTATGATGATTATATTGTCATTATCCATACATTAATGATTTGGAAAGGGTTTGGGAAAGAATCATTGATGATGAAGGTGGCCTATGATCTCTCTCCATAGTCTTTTAATTTCTTTTCATGTGTATGTGAAATGAAACCTAATAACACAATTTCTATGATTTCTCTTTTGAACAATTAAATTTGTATCAGCTTTATATTGATTCCTTAGACCTTCCACAAACACCGTTGGATTCATTAGATGTTGAGAGATTGGACTGACGGCCACCCAAGGGGTGTGCTTCCTTTAGAAAATGAATGTTTTGGTGTTGAGTTATGGTAAAATATTATGAGGAATTTAATAAATGGTTAAATGTAGTGTATTGGTTATTTATTAGGGTGTCCATTCCAATAGGGTAAAACTATGTTTTATAATTACATTTTTTTTGAAATGGGGTGTTGACCTCCAAGTGGTTTAGTAAAAGGGGTTCAAAATGATTTTCAATTTTTTATTTGAAATTGGAGTGTGGTTCCATATTTTGAAAAAAAAATTAGTGACCCTATTTATGTTTGTTATTAGAAGTTATGGTAATGTACCGTTTTGGATTCCAAGGAGGATTACCCATATTTAGAGGGGTTTCCTCCTAGTTTTTGATTAGGATATTCGTTTTTGTTTTTTATAACAAATAAAATTTTGTTGGATTATTTTGCTATATGTGTTGATTTAAGGTTCCATTGAGACCATGATAAGTATTCTGGTTAGGAAATGAATAAATGGTAATTGATAATGGAATGTTTAGGGATGATTGAAAATGACATGCTGAATCCTGGTTGGATTGATGGACTGATGCTATATGTTTATTGATTTGTTATTAATTGTTGGGAAATATTGGTCTAGTTCTCCACTCCCATGTTTTGGGAAAGTTAGGCTGGTTCTCCTAGAGCCCCAATACACTATAGTTTATTAGATAAAGGACTGATTCTCTTAAATCCAAGGTTGTTTACATTATGTTTCAGGTATTGTTTGGGATGGTTGTAGATGGTGTTGCTTATCCTAGAAGGATTTATTGATTGATGTTACATGTTTGATAACATATGAACTAATTGTTGGGAAGGCAGTACGTAGAGTTATGAGACCTAGTTTTATTAATGTTATGATGATCTATGATTTATTACTTGTGAATAAATTATTGTGATGTATATATATAGATTTTAAAATCTCAGTTTAATTAATGGACTGAGGCTTCATGATTTCAAACTAGTGACTCCTGTGATATAAGATTTAGATGATTGTCTTGGGCCTATGAAATTTTATGGAAATGGAAAATTTTTGAAAAAAATTATAAAGGTGATCAATTTAACATTATTAAATAATTAATCCTATTTTTTCCTTATTATCTATTATTATTACTTTTCCTATATGCACTGTTTTTTGAATAGTATTTACTTTAGACACCATTGGTGGTGGCCAACTGAGTATTACTCACACCCTACTCATGTTTCCACTGCTCTTGGGTACCTAAGTAGCTAGTATATGTTTATTATATGAATATTTTTAGGATTATACTCATAATGATGATTTCATAGATTGATTCGGATTTCTGAAGTGGAATTAGATGACTAGATGTGTTTGTCTCGGTGATTCTATATATCCTCTTTTTATTTTTCATTATTTTGGTATGTTGAGTAACTATCCCAGGGGACTAATGGTTGTATGTATGACGTGGAACTTCTGTCCATTATTGAATTTAGTTTTTTTTTTCAGTTTCATTTTATTTATTATTTTTATTTAATCATATGTTTATGTTATTTTTTATTTTATTCTACTTATTCACTCTAATATAGGGGTATAATAATGTCACATTTCCATTTTAAACCCTTATTACATGATGGCCACATCTAGCGTATAATGAGGCATGATTGAGGACTTTTGGAAAATCAAATTAGGGAACCAGTGTAGTGACACCTGATCTGAGATGTTACACCATTCACAATACAAGAAAATTTAAATATAAAATTAATACCTCAAATGTAATATGAAAGAATGTTTTCAGTGATAAAATTTTTAAAATATTAAATGGTTTTTGTATCAAAATTCAATATGAAAATTATTTGAATGGCCAAAACTACGTTAATTGATATATAATTGAACTAATGTTTCTTTTAAAACCTTATTAAAATTATTTTTATGTTTCTAAAAAATTTAAAAGAAACTTATATTCTTAATATAATCAAGTATGTTTACTATTCATTAGAAAATTATCTTCTCTAGAAATCATAAAAAATTAACCATAATATAATTTTGAAATTTTTATTTCAAAATATAATTTTATTTTTTCAAATAAATTATCGAAATTGTTCAAAAATTATTTGTAAAATAAGTGCGCAAAAACCTGATAAAACTATTTTTTATAAAAATAAATATTTTAAGTTTAAAATATGATTAATTATTATCTCTTGACAACAATAAGCACATAATATGAATTTTAATAATTTAATTTAATATATAATATATACATTTCATTAAAATAATTCACCAAGAGTGGGTTTTTTAATTAATTGAGGTAAAAAAATTCACATTATTTTTAATTAGTTTTTTATTTTAATTTCTAATAAACTAAACACCAAGGAATTCTATTATATTCATGTTTAAAGTATATAATTTCATAAATTGGTTAATATTATTTTCACACACCATTTCAATTTCTATGTGGTATATATCTCATTAAATAATTATATTTTAAAATTTGAAAATGTTGTGTTTAAAATCGGTGTTATGTGTTACAAAATCCACTCTCAGTGTTTCGTGTAACAAAATGTAAACATAGTATTGTGTGTAACACAAGACATAATCTATGTTGTGTGTAATAAAAAATATATAAAAGATTTAATTTATTTGTTTAAAAATTATTTTATAAAATCTCCAGGGGTTTTTACCCTCTTTAATAAATTTTGTCCTCACAATTTTAACTTTTTCTTGGTAAACAATGGTTTAACATTTGAAAATATCATTGTGGGGAAACCATATCATAAAAAGGGTTAATAAAAAATTCCTTGGAAAATAGGTAACTTCATTTATGTGGGTCACGTTGAATAATATATAATGGGTTTCTAAATATAAGAACATATATGGGATGTGAAAACATAGACACAAAAGATAATAATAACACCCAAATATTGATAGAGATTGATAGAGAACATGGATAGGAGAAATATAACGACAAAAAAACCATAAAAAGAGTGTTATATTCACTGATATCATTATAAATTATGATAATAGGAAGAAATTTTATTTTAATATAATTTTATTAATGTTTAGTGATTTTCATGTGAAGAAATTATATCCGGATTTAATTCCATTACAAAAGAATAATCTCATACTTTGGTTTTTTCTTGAACAATAACCGCTTCATCTCTTACTCTAAGAGATGATTTTTTATGATTGAATAAATAGATGATATCCATAAAAGAATGATATTTAATTCCTTTAATCAATAGTTTTTATCAAAAACAAAATGGATATCATAAGTAATGTATACATAATCACATGGTGAAATAATATATTAATCACTAAAACTCATCCAAAAATCAACTTAACAATTTCCACAGATATTAAACATTATAACCCATCAAAAATTGAAAATCTAAAATTATTTTTTCTACTTTTCTAAATATCAACATTACATTAACCCCATAATATCATAAAGTATCGCTTTATTTTAAAAAACCAATTACTTGAATACATTAGTCATATATTTTATTTTATAACCGTAATAACCAAATTTATCAAAAAACCTTCATGAAAACATAATTAATTCCTCTTTAATTAAATAAAAACATTTATTATTGAATATATTTTGTAACTCCAATAATTATATAACCTCTATTAATAATAAAAAACCCATCATTGTCAACAAATCATCAATCAGTTCGATGTCCCTAGATATTATCAAATTTAAATTATTTATATCTTCCATCTATTTATCCAAAATAAAAAAATCAGAACATCAGGAACTTATTGAGGGTTATATTTTTTAATAAAAATTTCACCTAGTCACTAAATAACTTTTCATGTACTTTATAACCACTAAAAATATTTTTTAAAATAAATAACTAGAATCTTATATTTATATTAACCTATATTTAGTAAATATATATAATATACAATGAATCCATAAAAAATTTTATGTTGGTATCCTCTTGAATAATGATTAGGTTATCACTTATGCATCACGCCAATTAATGCCTCGTGAGAAATGATACCTAACACATGATCTATAGAGGGTATTAGTAATCATTATAATGATTATTTTTTAAAATTATCTATTTTAAGAAAATTGTGATATATATACTACTTTTAAGTGAATGAAATTTATAGTCAAAAAGAAGGAATTGAGTATGCACTAAATTATATGGTTTTAATTTATAAAATATTATTAATTCCAAATAAATTATTACATTTGAAGCTAAACTAAGGTTGTTGATGTTATGAGAATGAAATACCTTAATAATTTTTTTATAATGAAAATTGAAAAAGACCCAATACTCGTGGATTTAGGGTGGATGAATCATGAATTCATAATGGGAAGAGATAAATCATATCATTTCAATTTGAAAACTCAAACCTTTTCCACATGATAATCAATGAATCATATAAATGTGATGTACAGCTATAGAAATTGGTATAAAATATTCTAGATATTATCTTTGATAATGACGGATTTGTAATATTTTTTACAATGATATGTGTCACATCAATGCAGGAATTATAGAATGATCTGTTTGATGATTCCCATAGATCATAATTCTCTATTCATCTTGGAGTAAAACATATGAATATACATTTTATAAAACTAATGATGGGATAACATGAAGATAAAAATTGATGAATACATATCTCAATGCTTGGTATACCATCATGTTATGGATGAATGATAATAGTCTAAGGGTATTTTGCATCCATTAATAAAGCTAATTTAAAAATGGGAAAACATTACCATTGAATTCATAATAACACTTCCCATAACATCTAAATTTATAATTTAATTTTGTTATAGTCGATGACCTTGTTATGTTAGCATATTATATTTTCATGAAATAATATTAATCCCTTGTCCAACTAACTATGTTATAAATATATGATGTAGTGAGGCTATATGGAATACCACCTACCATTTTATCTGATCAAGATATTAGTATTTCCACAAGGTTTAGATTAATTATTTTAAAATCATTGAATATAGATCTAATGGTAAACATTTAATATGATCCTTAGTTAAATGATTAGTCTAAGAGGAAAATTCAAACTATAGAGTATATGCTGTGATCTTGTTAAATATTTTTTCAAGTATGTTAGCACCAAAACCTCCCCTTACATAGTTATAATATAACAACACATTCAATTATAGTGTTCATATTTCACTATATGAGGACCTTTATTGGAATATATGTAAAACTATAATGGTTTGGGATAAATATAGAGTTGTGAATCTGATGGTATCTGACATTGTCCAAGAAATGATAGAGAAGGTTCAAACCACCAAATATCATATAAAAGTTACAAAATGTTGATATAATGGATATAAAGATAATCATAAATGAGATATATATTTTAATGTTATTGACATGGGGATTCTTGGAATATCTCTATAGATGTGGGTTGTCATATTTTGGAATAATGGTAAGATGATTGATAGATACTTCGGTCCCTGTATTATCCCTAATCATGGCGAGGTCATTATATGTCCCTTATTTCTCCCTCTAAAACTTTTTAATGTGAAATTTGTGTTTCATGTATCTCTTATGAGTAAGTATATAAAATATGCATCACTTCTACTAAGCTCAAAAGCTATAAAATTAAAACATGACTATTTATTTGACGAATTACTTTTGGAAACATTGATCAATGAGAAAAGGTTCAAAGGAACAAGGCCACCCATCTTGTCAATTATATATCGAAAAACAAAAATATTAATGAGGATACATGGGATCATTTGGATGTGATGAGAGATGATTACCCTCACTTTTTCCCTCAATGTACAAATATATTTGGGATAAAGTTTTTTAAGGGGGTTAGAATGTAATGACCTAAAATTCCAGGCCTTATAAAATTGATTTTATCTCTCATAAATTGCATTATACACTAAACCAATTGTAAAAAACCCAAAAAATAGTAATGAGAAATTATTAATAATGTTATGTTAAAGACTAATATGGAAAACCATTAAATTTTATTACCTTTAGAAGGTAAATAATTAATATTTGTTAATATAAAAAAGGAAAATATAATAAAAATGTACTCATTTGTTTATATTTTATAAAAATTTATTTATAAATTTAAAATGTGTATTGGATAAAATAAAATTCACTTTTTAATTTCATACATCAAAAATTAAATAATTGAAATTTTTTTAATTTTTTTTTAAATAAGGATTTCAATCAAAAAATGTTTTTATGAAAATAATTATCTTTTTATTTTCACATCATGTAATCAAATTATATAAGTTTTAATAAAATATTTGATAAAAATATAAGAATATATTGAATATAAATATTCGTTTTAATATGTTTATGTACCTAATAAATACTATGTCAACATTTTTTAACTAAATTAAAATGATTGTATAATAAAAAAATATTTTTGGACTCCTCTTTGAATCATTTATTATAAAGGTGATATTAGGTTGTGTATTACCATGAAAGCCTAAAATTTCATTATATTAATTTCTTTTATTGAAATTTATAATTTTAATAACTATGGATTATAATACATTTTAATCTTTGAAACATGTTTTTTAAAAAATTTCTTTTCAATGTTTTGTGTGCTAATATTAAAATTAAATTTTCAAACCCATTGAAAATTTAATTGGTAATATATGTTCAAAATTTCAAAACAAAAGGAAAATATTATGTAAAAGGGTCAATATTAAATTTTTTTCAATAAAAATAAATTATTAAAGATATAAATTATTAAGCAAGGTGAAATTAATTTATGTTAAAAGTTAATTGTTAAAATAAGAATCCATAAAACACTTAAAAAATTTTCCTACATGATTTTTATGGTGGTTTTTGATTCACACTCGCTTTTCCCTCTACTTATATACATTTATTTATTCATTCATATTTTAATAGTAGCATTACATTATTGATAAGGGTTACTTCCAAAACTACTCTTCTCATAATTTCTAAATAATCAACCCTTCCACCACAACAAGACTATAATTTCCTTATAATGTTTCCTAAAAAATATTCCAATTTTCTCCCCAGAGAATCCTCTTTCAATTATAAAATTATTTTTTCATGATTAGTAATCATACAACATTCATTTAAATGTATAATTCCTACTAAAAAATCACATTCTCAAAATGAGGATTCACTTCCTCTTAGTATTTTTATTATTATTTTTTTTTATCCTACCCTCTTATAACCTTATTAATATAATTAAATAATTATAATTGGTATATTTAAATTTCATTATATTAGTTAGACAACAACAATTCAATCCTTTTCATCCACTCAGAAAACAACATAACATTGATTGTTTGTACATGCAAATTATCACCTCCTCAAAGAAATATAGTTTGTTTTTCATCAATGAATCTCTAGGATGGTAATAAGGATTGTTTTTATGAATAATTGTTTTTATATCACAAATAAAAATATTAAGTGATCGTTTTTATATACCATCATTTCATCAATTCATTGATAAATTAGATTGGTAATTGTGCTTATAGGGAACAACAACCTCTGTGAATAATGAATTTCATTTTTTATCACCGCCCATCCCTGATGGTTATAAGAATAAATGTAAAAATTATATAATATATTAATGAAAATTTTAAATCTTATAAATTTACCATATTATTATTGTCCAAAGAAATTCCCCTACTCATAGAAACATTACAAAATGATACCTTTTGGGTCATTTTAACCTCATATATAAATGATATTATAATAAACATGTTATAAAAGAGTATGGGATGTTATATAATGCAAATATTATTAAATAATTATAAAATTAATAATTTTTAATTATTCTATAATGTTATATTTTCATTTAATATATTTATTAATATATCACCTTAATATCATTAAACACATCGAAAACTAGTTCATCACATTTCCATTTTAACAAGACCTATTCTTGTCTTTAACCTAATGTAAATTAGACTTAAGGAATCATTATAAAACAATTATTTTACAATATTTATTAAGATATTAATGATGAACATGATATTACTTATTATGAATCAATCACTTCTTCATGATGTCTGTAAGAACTAAATACTTGGAATATCTGACACCCAATAATGAAAATAAACTAAAATCGGTTAACATATTTATAATAAATTATTATGAAATTAATCTAAAAGGATATTATTTATATATTATGGTCCTATGATAAGTTATTAATATATTTATGTTCATTATAATCTATGTGAAATGACTTCTGTTGAAATTTACGTTATAGGTTATGGTTTTGGAAACTCAAAATTCTTCATTTGAGTTATAGAGTCTCTTCTTGATTTTATATATTATATTTTATATATTTTGTCTCCTTGTTTTAGGGGAAGTATCATTTTTATCCAAATAAATTTCCATCAATTTTTTTTATAAAATTTCTTCAGAAAACAAATTGTACTGTTTCAAAATAGACTCTTAATTATGACATTTATAATGATGAAAACAAAATAAATTCAAAAAATATCTTTCATTATATTTTTTACATTTCAGTAAAATGATATATATCGAATAATGTTTTTTTAATATATAAACTTATTTTTTTTATTTGATTATTTTTTATTATCCATTTTTCGGTATCATCCAATTAAATTCAAGATGTTATACCATTTATATTTATTTGAAACTCATTATTTTTGGAAGGATTATTTAAGATAAGGTCATGAATGTTTTCAAGTTTCACAGATATGTATAGATGATGATGTGTGGGATCCTATATCACCCTTAAATGAATTGGTTTAGGTTACTATCACATGAGGTATTTAAGAGTGGGTATAATGATTTTCTTTACATAGGTGTGGGAATGATGGGTTTTCTCTCATTATCAGGTATGAATATAATGAGTTTTCTATCATAGGTGCCGGAATTATGGGATTTCTCAAAAATATTTTATTATATTTATGTTTTCTATATATATCATTGTTTATCAAGTCATTCTAAATTATCAAGACACATTTCATTTCCATAAAATGTCATATTTTTATGATTATGCCTGATTAGTAATGTATTTCTCACTTTTATATCATGATCACACGATATATGTTGGTTAAGATGTGTTTTGATGCATTTTAAATTTCATTTAATTCCATTAAAATATTTTAATGATATTATATCACTATAAAATGTTTTACTATTATCATATAAGGTATATTGATATTTTCTTATGATATTTATGCCTTCTTCATCTTCTCCATCATGTTATGATATGTTTTACCAATAATGGGGGTACAATATCACTACATTATTATGATAAAACTCCCTAAGTTATAAAGATGATAATATTAGTGAGATGAATATAATTAATCTAAAAACTACTAGAAAATTGAAATATAGGAATGGATCTATAGCCATGATATTTTTATCCATGTCTATAAATTAGATTATAGCCATAGTTTTAATTAAAACTGTGGTTATATAGTTGTTTAAACCCATTGTGGTCGCACAAATATATCATCTCCCAGAACCCAACCATAACCTCATGAACTCTCTTCTATGGGGACCTCTCTTCTCGGTCGAGACCTCCTCTTGGGGTGGCCCTCCTCCACCCTTGTGAACACCTCTCTCAGTGGTGACCTCCACACTCAGTGGAGACCTCTCGATGGAGACCTCTCGGTGGCGACATTCCTTCACCCTTGTGACCTCCTCTCTCACCCTGATGGTGGCATTCATGACCCTTCTTCCCCGATAGTGGCGTCTGTGACCTCTCTTATCCTTGATCCTCCTCCCTTCAACGTGCCCCTTTTAATGTTTCCCCTTTCTTCCACCAAAGGAATCTCCACTACGACCTCTCATCTCCGACCCTCCTCCACTGACGCTCCTTGTGTACTTCGGACACCTCAGCTCCCCCCTCTGACGCTGCTCCCAAGTGCCCTCCCCACCTCTTTCCCCAGTTCACTTCCCATGGATTCTCCCCTCCTAGTGATCATCCTCTTCCATTATTATAACTATTTTATAAATAACTAGAATATATTTTGAAGTTCTTAAGGTCTCATTTATTAGGAATATGGTTAGTAGGGATCCTCATCCTAGGTGAGATGTATGATGATTTATTGTCGTAAACCATTTTCATTAGGATTTAGAATAGACCCATGTGCTACACAAGGTGTTACAAATACAGTTTAGGGGGGGGAGTACATGTGGGGTGAAAGGGGGGAGCGTACAAGGGGGATGGTTGGGGAAGTGGGAGGGGTAGGGGAGGAGAGTCTATAGGGGCATGGTCTATAGGGGGAGGGGGAGAGTGAATGACCCCGGAACACCCTGGGAGGGGAGTGGTGGATTAGGGTGTCAAATTTTTCAATTTAATGGTGTGGATCTTGTTAAAAGTTGGTAGGAACTTTTTAAATATATCAAAAAAATTAATATATGGAGTTGACACAACACTTTTACAAGGTTCACTGAAAAGGGATACATCCAAGGAGCATATGCCGATAGTGTGTTGGTTATACCAAAGTTCACTAATCTTAACTAGTTTATGGATTAAATGTTTCATTCATATACACTCAATTCCAGGAACACTACCTAAAAAATGTGTAGGGAACACTTAATGCATCCCTCTGATAACATCCATCAACTCCCCCAAGCTGACTCCCTTGAGAGAAGTCAAACTCAGTTTATCTACTTGAAGGACTCTTCATTATATTTTCATTTAAGACTTTTTCTCTGTTTAGCAGGAGACACTTCTTGCATCGAAGTACTGAATTATTGAATCTGAAATAACTAAACCACTAAACCAGATAATCAGAAGCCAGTTAGAATCGTAATACCACACATTCATGCAATACCCCATCATGCGCACAAGATTTAGGAATTAATGTGAAAGATGAATTTCACGCAACACCTACTTTTCGTGCAACCCTTAGCTTTCACAAAACTGTCCTGAAGGGTTCACTTGGTATTTTCAGACTAAATGAACACCTTTCACACAAGATTAACTCTGTTAAAATCTTTCGTGGGCAAATCTTTCATGCGCTTGAGCTACCATTTTTTCGATGGAAAATTCTTAAGCCTTCCTTGGGGGTAACCATATATTTTTAGGCCCTCGATGACCTTGCATGCAAGATCCTAATGCATTTTTTCCGGTGCACATAAGTTTCACGCTGAGCATCAAAACCCCATTTTGACGTTACATTGGGTGTACAAACACTTTTGTGTAACATCATCTTCCATGCACTCCATTAATTTTCAATTTTTTTATATTGATCCTAAAACCTGTTTTTTCACAAGTTCCAAAAACACCATAAATCTTGTGTGAAAAAACCAATCATTCGCACAAACTTCAAATATTTAGTGCACCTTCCTTCATCAAAAAACTCATTTAATTGATCTCTTGTTATCACAGTAATACACAATTGGTTGTTTCACATCATCACGAATATCTATCAGTTGTATCTTCATCCATAGAAATTGTGTGTGTGCCTTTGTAGTGGAAATATACTCAACTTCTATTGTACTAATAGAAGTACGTTCTTCTTTATTTTTCAACAAGACAACACATTTCTACCCAATATAGAATACTCTAGAACTGGTGGACTTTCTATCCACAACATCACCAACCCAATATGCATAAAAAATGATGATAATTCAATGTCCCATCCTGTAGCAATGTATAACCAAAAATTATGGGTACCTTGAATGTACCTCATGATTCATTTTATTGCCGTCATATGTTCCTCCTTTGGATTACTATAAACGAAATATCCTAATCATGTTTCAAAGCCACTATCTGGACGTGTTTCTATCTGGTACAATAAGCTCTCAATGATCTTTTTATACATTGCGGACCTACAGAGGTCCCATCCTCATGCTTTCCATGTTTGGTGAAAAATGGAATAGGAGTTGACATTAGTATTGAGTCATTCATTTTAAATTTATTCAGAACCGCTCTTGCATACATTTCCTGTTAAATAAACATATAATAATTCTTCTGAATAATCATTAATCCCATGAAATATGTGAGCTACTCTATCAAAGACATTTAAAATTCCGATTTCATGTTATTGAAGAATTCTTCTACTGATTTTTTCCTTCTACCACTAAATATAATTTCATCAACGTAATCTAAAACCATGAACTGATCTTTTAGAAATTTATTCACATATAAATTTTGACCTACTCCTCCTATTTGGAATTAAATATCCACGTGATTAAAATCCAGTCAAGAGTACCACGCCCATAGTTCCAGTTTCAAGACATAGAGTGCTTTCTTTAGATTGAAATCCTTTGATTCATCACCACCAAGAAGAAAACCCACTGATTGTTCAATGTATATTTTTTATTCATGTACACCATTCAAGAATTATATCTTGAAATCCATTTGATATACATTATATCATCATTGGAGTGACATGGAAAGGAAAATACAGAATGACTCCAATCTAGCCATAGGAGCAATGGTTTCATCATCATCAACTCCTTCAATATGGTAATATCCTTTACATACCAGTTCTTCTTTGTTTCTATTAACACTTCCATGATCATAAAACTCGTTCAGTAGGATACATTTTGTACCAATCACATTGTGACTGTTGGGTCTCTTGACAAGATCCCATTTCTGATTCTTATCAATCTGATCTAAATATTCCATTATTGATTTCTCCCAAGATTCATCCTTTAAAGCTTTTGCGAATTAGGATGGATTAAAAACTGAAAAAATGACAATTGTGTGTTATTCCTCATCCTCATTGTTTATGTGGGTGCACTCTTGTCCAAAATTATGTTAGATGGATAAATCTAAACTCTCTAATTTCTCCTATGAGGCTCAGTTGTATTCTCTCAATCCATGGTTTCCTCTTTAGATTCTTCTTCTAAGTCAACATAATGATGTGAATCCTAAGTGTTTTGTACACCTTCCCCTATTTCTATATTTTTAATTACTCTATGTTCAATTTCTTCCACACTTACTATCACATTAGAATATGAAATCCTTGAATCATTTGTGGTTTTCTTTTCAATGATCATAACATTACTGATTTACACAATCCTTGATCATCGCTTATTAAAACACATATAGGATTTTTTTTCATTTAGTATCCAAGAAAAATTCCTTCATATGCATTGGTTCCATATTCCCCATGATTTTCTTCTTTGTTTCTGATGAATCTTTTACTTCCAAAAACATGAAAGTATTTTAAACAAGGATTCCTTCCATGCCATAATTCTTATGTTGTCCTCGTCTCACCCATATAAATCCCTGTTTGATTTTGAATTTACACTATAGCTTGAACATCCTATATCGAATAATGTCATGGAATACGACTATCAATCAGCATAGTTTGTGCCATGTTGTTCACCTGTCGATCTCCGTTTTCAACCACTCCCTTATGTTGTGGATTTCTCATTGCAGCTACCTGATGTTATATCTCATGTTTTGATAGGTTTTTTTTCAAATCCAATGGATGTGTATTCAACTCCATTATCAAATTGAATCACATTGATTGTTAATCCAGTATCATTCTTTGTTATAGGAGGATATGTTTTCATACAGTCAAGTACTTTTTGTTTCCTATGTATAACCATTACACATGCCATTATATTGTAATCATCATTGAAAAGGACTATGTACATTTCTCCGTGAGTTCTTGAAACATTTATTAGGCCACATACATTTGTATTAGTGAGATCAAGAATATGAGATTCCATTTTCTTCTTTGGACAACATGAACTTCAGAATATCTTCCCATGAATACAAGCATCATAAGAAATTTCACGTTCATACTTCAAGTTGGGAATGTCCATGAAAATCATCAATTTTGATATTTTTTACATGCCTTTTTGATTGATGTGCCCCAGCCTCCGATACCACATGTTATTTTGTGTTTCAAAAGTCACGTAACAAATTTTTTCATTACTATCAACATGATACATGTTATCTGCTGCTCTAAATCATTTAAAAAGTGAATTTTCTATCTATCACTTTATAGAGAAACCTTTTTGATTGAAAGTGACTGAACTGCAAGGTTCTGTCCACATTTTTCTATATATTTATTAATGGGTCTTCATTACCTGTCTTGTGGGATGACAACCTCTATCAAGAATCAAGGTTATATTATTCATTTAATCCTGGAGGGATAATTGTACAAGATTCAATTTTTTCAATTTTCTTCTTTTTTTCTATGAGTAATTGTGTTGAGTGTAAGAAACTGCTAGACTTGAAACTCTATCTTCCAGGTTAATGGATTATTTATTCTGAAGATCTTCTTATAGAGGGGAAAACCTTTTTTCAAGAGAAAAAAAATGTTGTTGATGAACATTGATATTTCCATGTCTTCTATATGAGTGGTCTGTTTAACTACTCTATCTGCAATAAATAGCTTCATGGAAAATGATAGAACAACGGTAAAAATATCCATAGTAATTGTTTCTTCTAAAATAATTAGGATATGAATTTTTTCTCTTTTGTTTAACTACCATCTCTTCTCCATTAAATTAGCTCCTTGCCTCTTTACCATATGTCATAGTATGGCATAGATATCCACAGAACTACCACTTCATGAGAGTAAATTTATTCTCCCAAATATTTATCCTCATTCTTTCTTCCATTGGATAATTGTTTGACTACCTCTTATTCCTGGATGATCGCTGATAGTCTCTATTTCTTCTTTTAGATTGAATTTGGAGTATCTTTTACAGCACTTCATGTTATTTTTCCACATCACCAACATTTATCTTGACTTTATTTTGTACACCATTATTTTCAGCATTTGACGACTCATCCTCACAATTGATTCCATTAATTCTCATGTAAGAAGGACTTTGATCATTCAAAAATATTTTCAACTCCATTAGAACCACGTTTTTCTCTCTCAAATAGCTCAACATCTGAGAACCTTCCATACAATATTTTCATCATTTATTCTTTTTGAAATTGATTTTCTCTTAAGTTTACCCAAAGAGTAACATCTTCCTCTTCAAGACCCTTAGTATTATTTGTCTTTTCTTCCAGTCTGGGGGTGATTTCATTGATGACCTTCTACTGCTATTCAGTTTTTAGCTTAAGATCCACTTCATCATTAGTGTTTTCAATAATTTTAGATATCACTTTAACAAATTATTCTAGTCGTTCAATTTTTGCTTCAATCTAATCAACATAATTAGATGATTCTTCTTAAAACTGATTTCCACTTATTGAAACTCTTACATTTGATTTTAAGGTTATTGATAGAATCATTATGTGGAAACATGGGATTGACATTAGTTGTCAAATTATTGTCTACACCATTATCTTTTTATGTTTCTGAATTTTCAGTAGTGGCCATCATGAAAGCATGGTTTCCTGTTTTAAATTCTGGTTCATCTTCTTCACAGAATTCATTATCATCATCTTCCACGTCATAGATAAAACACTTCTTTGGTACTTTATTTCCTGATTTGAAGTCTCCATTTTTGAAAAACATCTTATGAGTCTTCTCAATGATTTCATCTTCACTATCTTCATCATTGATCATTCTTATGCATTGAGAGGCAATCTTCCTAACATCTCCACAAAGAAAAAAAGCAGGAGGTAACATCCCTTTGAATGTCCATTTTCCCTTCTAAAACATCATTGAAATGAGAGAAGGAATTTCTATTTCCTCATCATCTTCATCACTACTATTTTTTTTAAATCTTCAGTATCTCCATGGCCTTGAACACCGCTTCATTTCTCACTAGAGTCGTAGCATCTTTTAGTTTGACACTCATTAAATATGTTACTAGGATACTAAGTAGATCATCATGTGAATGTTTGGAATGATATCTTTCCAAAAGGGATGGAACATTTTCATTGGGCATGAGTGGAAGTATTCTTAATATTTACTTCACAATATCAATGTCATTTATTTCTTCTCCTAGACCCTGAATTGCTCTACCCTCTTTAGTAATTTGATTGAACAAGGAGTCGACATTCTCATCTGAATGCATCTTCATATCATTAAAATTATTGTGCATGAAATTTAGTTTCTACTCCTTCCCTTTTATATCTCCTTCATAAATGTTTTCATGTTTATCCCACATGGATTTTTTGGAGGAGAACCTAATCACCATTATATAGATCTGATAATAAATGGCTGTTATGTAGAGACCCGAAGCTAGACATACATGGACATTACCTTACATTTTCAGAATAGTTAGTACACAACAAAAACACACACACAAGGACAATAATAGTTTAGTGTCTTTGAAAACTCGGAATATAATCTTCTAATCGTGGTGAAAGATCTTCAACATCTCCCATAAAGATCATCCCTTTTTTTCTTACCTAAAACCTTTCTTCATATTTTGGGGAAATGAAAACATAAAAGGGGTGAGCTCAAATTCCCAGTGAGGGTAAACATAGAGAACATAAAACAATCCATAATCATTTTAACGCAAAAACTCGAACATAAAATCTAAACATCAAAATCTTGAGCAAAGACATGAATCTTGTAAGTACGTAAAGAATATATCATAATGGAACATTAACCATGATAAAATATAATGGGAATAAAATATGTAATTTTGGAAACCATTCAGCACATGATATGATTTCCATAGTAGCCAAGACATTGCTGCCAAGACCATCTTAGTGGACAATGTCTGTTTCTAAATAAAGTTCACTCCTTGTTTCAGTTCTGTAACACTGAACCAGATTAACATACCATTCCATCCATGTCTATCTAATGAGATATAAATCTTTACCCAATGCATTAGACTGAGATATAGGTCTCACCCATCTTATAATTAATCCATTATTAGGTTTGCAACAAAATCATAAATCACACATCATAGCATAACCCATGTAATAAAAATGGAATTCTTAATCATCATGCCATCATAACATAATCCATATAAGATAAAAGGACATAATAAAAATAATTCCATCATAACATAATAATAAAAATGTAAAAATATGGATAGAAACCTAACCCTATATTATCATAGAGGGAAAAATTTTTGATTAATCACTTGAACTCCATTCTTGAGGAATGTATCCTTCCAACTTCAAAAGTATTTTTCTTTCGTAACATGTCATATAATTTTAAACTAAAAGAAGTTGATTAAAAATAAAAGTGAAAACATGAAAAGGAAGCATTATGGAAATAATGTTCTAAAAATCCATTCATGCCGTATAAGTTAAAAATACATTCTTCTCGTACCTTGGCTGGAAAAGTCAAAAAGTACCTCGTACGAAAAATGAAAAAAGATTCCTTTCATATATTTTACAAAAAACTCACCAAATGGTAAAATTGGATTTAATAAAATTTAGTAGGATTGAAATAATATTACATATTGAGGAAACATGGATTTGGATGATAAATATTCCCCAGTAAATTCTGAAGTATAAACAATCTTGGATAAAAATGAGATTGCGAGATTTTCCCTTACCTTAGGTCTGATATGCTTTGTATGGATCTGAACCTCCTGTATAATGATTTAAATAAGGTTATTGACTTATTAAATAATTATATTCATTTTTATGATATCATATATGTATAACTTATGACATTATATTACCCGTTCTTTTGTAAATTCCATGTTAAAGCATCATTTTGGGTAAAATCATTTCATTTATCATATGTGTTTTGGCTTGTCGTTCTTGATATTATTACTTATATCCTGATTTAAATAATTATAGAACGTAAAAAATTATTTATATATTATATATATATTTATCATATACATATATATTATAGATCGATAAAAGGAATGAAATACAACATTCATGGAGACGGTATGTCGTGCGTACGCATGAACGCCGTTTTAGTTTCCTTATTGAATTGAATGAAACTAAATAGATGAAATACATATATATATATATATACATAAATCCAGTAGAATTTTAATTTCATATATTTTATTATTATTCCTTATATAATCTTTATAATCATTCATGTATGGTTTTCATGGAGAATGAATCTCATCGCGTCATGGAGACGGTAATTTGTACGTACACACGAGCGATGATATCATTCCCATAATTATTGAATAGAATTGGAGTGGATAATATAAAATATATGAATCAGTATTATTTTATAATAACTATGTATATTTATTCTTTACAAAAGTATACCCATCCATGTAAAGTGGTGTTGGAAAAACAGATTACACCACGGCGTGGAGACAGTATTCCGTACGTACGCACGCGCGGTGATTTCATTTTCTATAGGATGGATAGAAGGTGAAATGGGGTTGTTTCATACATATAATAACATATTAGTATATTAGTTATACTTATGTTATTACTTCCTAATGAAACAACTAAAGAAGAAGATGTGGAAGAAGAAATAATGTTGAAAGAATCGGTAACAGACATTACCTCTTCTTTGAAGCGCCTTTTTGAGACCTCCTCTTAGGGCACGAAAATTGGTCTTTGAATAAGAACAGGACCTCTAGGATGTTTCTAGAAAAGTTTGGAAGTGAAATGGGCCAGGTTTGGACGATCTTGAAGGCTCAAAGTGGTGTGAGGAAGAGAGGGCGGAGGTGTCCTTTTATAAAGGAGGAGAGGGGCACCTTAGGAAAAACAAAAAATATTATTTTATTATAAAGTCATATTCGGTTTTTAATAGCCCCAAATTGATTTATTTCTAAGATATGGTGGGGATGGGTCTAAATACTCTAATCCAATAGAATTTAGACAAGTTTAGTTTTCTATTTTAAGCTTATCATTTAGATTTAACTTTAAGTTAGATAATTTAACTTTTACCATGTCTTCTTGTTTTCTTACACGATAAGGTTAATAAACTTACTATAACAATGAAAACGAACCCCAAGTTGTTTATCATTAATATAAATATCCTTATATAAGTCCTTTGGCTGAAACATAGATTTTTAGGAATAAAATTACAATTAATAATATAATATTTGTTTTAAAATCTATTTTATGTCAATTTTGACACTATTTGGTATTTGATTTTTGTGAAAATCATAACAGAATGATTAGTTCAAAAAAAGTTACATAAATAAATACTAACATGTAATATTATTCTATAATATTATTGATATTCATAAAAAGTCTCAAATTACATTTATTTGGGTATTTATAATATAAATTATGTCAATATTTCCTTAATAATATATTTACTGCATCATCATTGTGTAATAAATAAATTAACTTATTTAAAGTATAAAAATTACAAATAAAATACCATTATGTAGGAACTGTTTTTACCTTTATAATGAATATTTATAGTCTAATTTATTCTATGTATAACCCTATATTAATAATTATGTACTTAATAAACTTTGATTTTAACTATTTTAACCCTTCTTAAAATAAATTAATATGAAATGTCCTAATCTAATCCATGTGGGCCTAAATGGCCATATATTATTCCTAAGGTTGTTTTTGGTCGAATTAAACTTATAAAATATAATTAGGTCATGTGTTAGGGTAATAATAATATCATTTTTACCCTTAATTTCCCTATTTACTTTTAACCATGGTAAAAAAAAGTAAAAAGTTACTATTCACCTAAAATTATTTTCATCTCATTGAACCACTTTATACTTACTGACATCAACCGTGTCTCTCATATTTTTGAAATTCCAGTCACAAAAGTGGAAAAAATATGTTTTCTGTAAATTTAAAAATTCTCCTAGGAGGTGGATAAAAGACGGTGAAAAGTTAAAAAAAATTATATATCTAAAATTATTATAAAATTACTCCAATGAATTACATTGAACTTATATTGGATTTATGTATCAATTTTACCTAAAATAATGTTAAATAAAATAAATAATTATTTAAATAAAAAGTCAGTTTTTAAATTGTAATTTAGTGTTTTCACTATTCATAAAAAATTGACCGTTTTCAGAAAAATACAAAAATTTCACCATAGGCTAATTTCGATATTCCAAATCCAAAAATGAAGTCAATTTTGAAAGATGAAATTTATAAAATTTTAAAATGTGGGTATTACTATTCAGAATGGCTAGTTCATAGTAATATTATAATAATATCTCATTTAGTGAAACACAGTATTGCGTACTACACACGCTATCGAGGAAGGTCGTGATTGCATTTAATGTAAGCCAAGTTAGGGTTTCATGTAGTGCAAGACTCCTTTGTTGTTTCGTATAACAGAATCCAACCATATTTCATTTATATATTGAATATATATATATACACACTCAATGTTGTGTATAACATAATCAAAACATATTTCATTTAAACAAAATATATACTTAATGTTGCGTAAAATAATTTCCATAAAACGAAAATGAAATTGTGTGTAACATGATCCAAGAATAGTGTTGCTTATATTGCAAGCTAATACGGTGTTGCGTATAGTGAAAGATAATCTTAGTGTAGCGTACAACAAAAGACATCAATGAAATTAAAAAGAATAATTCTCATAAAATCTCGGGTTGTTACATTCTACCCCCCTTAAAATTAATTTCTCCCTCAAAATTCGTCAGGGTTATAAGTTTTTTACTATTCATAGAAACCCACATCATAAAAAGGAATACTAATACTTAATTTTAAAAACTAAAGTATGAAACGTAACGAATATCCAAAGTAATTCATCATTAGGTTTATTTATAGGAGAACATAGGTAAAAATATGGATATGGAAGAAAAATCTAACCCTCACGTTATGATGGAGTGTGGTAGAGAACATGGCTATGAAAATGCCATCAATCACAAAGCCATAAATTTGTGATGATCTAAGGTACCATCTGATTCATTGGATATAAGAGAACTAGGACAAAATTTTTGGATTTCAGTACTTGATTTTGGTATAATCTCACCGTTGTTAGTGCCCTGAACAATTTCCACTTCATCTCTTAAAGAAATGAAGTTGACTTTGTCATTCATGTAGTGTTATCATATCATGTGATAAAATGATGAGTCATTCCATCTATTTCCAACAAATGGTTAGAAAAAGTTTTCAAATATACATAAGTGCATCTATGGAGAGTTTAATCGTATATTATTCCAGAAATGATCTTATACTTCATATATCATACCGCTTAATAAAATAAAACCAGTTTCTACTAACCATGGACTTCCTGTAGGCCAGTGGTATGTGATAAAGGCCCATTTCACTTCGGTTGTGGGTTCGATTCCCACAGCCTTGTCCGACGCGATGGGCTGTCACCCGTCCTGCAGGTTGCTCGTTTTCTAAAACTATATTACTATAACATCCCATCAATAATATTGAAAAGGTTATATCCTTAAACAATACTAACTTATTTCCAACATATTCTATTCCAATCTTTAGGCTTGTCTAAAAAACTTTGGTCCAAGCTCATAGTATAAAGAAAATGATTATTTGAAATGTCACATAACAATCACGTGAATGCCATCATTTATCCCCCATATATCATAAGATATATCTTGTTGGTCAAATTATAAATATGTGAATACCTTAATCATGTATTCTCTTGATGAATTAATACTCATTGAAACTTAGTGAAAACATGAATGCAGTTAAAAGTTAACACTTTCCACATACCAAAATCCTCAAAATTCTATATACTCAAACCATGATATCACTTAGTCCTTATATCAATAATGAGCTCATGAATACAATCAAACATCTCATTATCTTCTTGTCCCTTCATTATGCACATATCATTTGATTTCCAAAATATTTGAATCACTCTTCACGGTTACTGGTACCATAAAATTATTGAATACCACAATAGACCAATACATAAATATTCCAATATTCAATGATACTATATACAACATTTTTTTGGAATCACATTTCATAATCACTTAATCATTCCACCACATCATTTTCATATTCAACATCGCCAATAGTGATCGCATGTGACTTCCCTTTTCCTTTTCCTTAAGTGGTTGCTCATGTCGATCATCATTAACCCTTGGATTAGGGCATTGATTAGCATAATGCCTCTTTTCATTGAACATGAAGCATTGAAGTGTTGGTGGTGCGTTCTCTGCAGTTTTGTCTTTATTCACACCATTATCAACCCTTTTTCCATTACATCGACACTCAGCTGCTCGATGACCTTCTTTTCCACACTTAAAACATTTTCAAGTCCCATTAAGACAATCTCCACCATGCTTCTTTCCACACATTGAGCATAAGGAAACATTCATCTTCTCTTCACCATTATTATGAGATTTCTCCTTGAACTCCATCTTTCGTTTCTTGTCAAAACCATGAGATGGATATGTAACACAAAATTCCATTTCTACCTTGATATCACAACACACAATTTCTTCATAGCAACTAATGTCTCTTATAGATAATGCCCTTCGAAGATTTGGTTTTAAGCCACTGATGAATTGATCAACTTTACTTTCAGGTTGGATGATAAAACTAGATGCATACCTTGCAAGTCTTTTAAAATTCGCTCTGTATATACCAACAGATTCATCATCCTTCTTTTTAATCTCAAGGAACTCATTTTCCATCTTTGTTCGAAGAATACGAGGAATGTACTTACTAAAAAAATAAGTTCTTGAACTGGTCCCATTTCATGGACTCAATTTCATCTCTTGGCCTCATATTCTTGATAAAATTCCACCATTTATCATCTTCACCTTCCAATCTATATACGGCTAAGATGACTTTATCATGTTCAGAACATTGAAGAACTGAAAATATCATTTCAGTGGTACTGATCAATTATTCAGCAACAAGTGGATCAGAAGACCCACTGATAGAAGGTGGACGTTTCCTCATGAAGGAATCAATAGAAGATTGTTCCTTCTCTGCTCATTTGGAAGTCCAGAATGATTCATATCTTGAGTAAGTATAGCAATCAGATTTTTCACTCCATCTCCCATAACATTGGTCTGTTCAGGAAGAAAATCATTACATTGTCCATTACATTGATCAACATGGTACCTTCAGGTTCCATCCATCGTCTAAAACCCAAAAATAATAGTGTGAGAGGAAAAATTCATGCTGGGATAAAACAACATAATAAAGGGGGAGTACCTTCAACAACTAACATATTAGTTCACCATAATTATAGTACTATAACCTATACTTATTCTTAACCTTAGGTACATCCCTAGACATACCTTTGAAATATCTCTAGGGATCTCAATAAAGTTCCCGCATCCTAGTTTCCAAAGGTTGACTAAACCATTCCTCTGATACCAACTGTAGAGACCTGAATCCCGACATACATGGAAATTACATTACTTTTGCGGAATACTTAGTACATAACAAAAACACACACATAAGGACCATAATAGTTAAGTTTCTTTGGAAACTCGGAATATAATCTTCTAATCGTGGTGAAAGATCTTCAACATCTCCCATAAAGATCTTCCCTTTTTTTCTTACCTAAAATCTTTCATTATATCAAGGGGAAAAGAAAACATAAAAGGGGTGAGATTAAAAGCCCAGTAAGGGTAAACATAGAGAACATAAAACAATCCATAAACATTTGAATGAAAAAACTAGAACATAAAATCTAAACATCAAAATCCTGAGCAAAGACATGAATCTTGGAAGTACATAAGGCATAAATCATAACGGAACATCAACCATGATAAAATATATTGGGAATAAAACCTGTAATTGTGGAAACCATTTAGCACGTGATATGATTTCCATAGAAGCCAAGGCATTGCTCCCAAGACCATCTTAGTGGACAAAGTCCCTTTCTGAATCGAGTTCACTCCTCGTTTCAGTTCTGCAACACTGAACCAGATTAACTTACCGATCCCGACATGTCTATATAATGAGATATAAATCTTTACCCAAGGCATTGGAGGGAGATATTGGTCCCACCCATCTCATAATGAAACCATTCTTATGTGTTCCACAAAATCATAAATCATACATCACAGCATAACGCGTTTAATAAATATGGGATTATTAATCATCATGCCATCATAACATAGTCCATATAAGAAAAAAGGACATCATAAAAATAATTCCATCATAACATAATCAAAACAATGTAAAAATAGGGATCGAAACAGAACCCTATATTATCATAGATGGAAAATAATTTTGATAAAACACTTGAACTCCAATCTTGAGGAAAACATCCTTTCTACTTCAAAAACATTTTCCTTTCTTAACATGTCATATAATTTTAAACTAAAAGAATTTTATTAAAAATAAACATGAAAACTTGTAAAGGAAGCTTCATGGAAATAATGTTCTAAAAATCCATTCATGCCGTATAAGTTTAAAAAACGTTCTTCTCGTACTTTGGCTAGAAAAGTCAAAAAGTAACTCGTACGAAAAACGAAAAAAGATTCCTTTCATATCTTTCACTAAAAACTCACCAAATGGTCAAATTGGATTTAATAAATTGTAGTAGGTTAGAAATAATATTACATATTGGGGAAACATGGATGTGGATGATAAATATTCACCAGTAAATTCAGAAGTATAAACAATCTCGGATAAAAATGAGATTGTGAGATTTTCCCTTACTTTAGGTCTGATATGCTTTGTATGGATCTGAACCTATTGTATAATGATTTAAATAATGTTATTGACTTATTACATAATCATATTCACTGTTATGATATCTTATATGTTTCACTTATGTTATTATATTAACCGTTATTTTGTAAATTCAATGTTAAAGAAGCTTTTTGGGTAAAATCATTTCATTTATCATATGTGTTTCGACATGTCGTTCATCATATTATTACTTATATACTGATTTAAATAATTATAGAATGTTAAAAATTTATTTATATATAATATATATATTCATCATATACATATATATTATATATCGATAAAATAACGAAATACACTATTCATGGAGACGGTAGGCCGTACGTACGCATGCACGCTGTTTTCGTTTCCTTATTGAATTGAATGAAACTAAATAGTTGAAATACATATATATATACATAAATACAGTAGAATTATTATTTCATATATTTCATTATTATTCCTTATATAGACTTTATAATAATTCATGTATGGTTTTCATGTAGAATGAATCTCATTGCGTCGTGGAGATGGTAATCCGTACGTACGCATGAGCGATGATATCATTCCCATAATTATTTAATAGAATTGGAGTGGATGGTATAATATATCAGAATCAGTATGATGTTATAATAACTATGTATAGTTATTATTTACACCATTATACCCATCCAAGTAAGGTAGTTTTGGAAAAACAGATTACACCACAGCGTGGAGACTGTATTCCGTACGTATGCACGCGCAGTGATTTCGTTTTCTGTAGAATGGATAGAAGGTGAAATGGGGTTTTTTAAAACTTATAATAACATATTAGTATATTATGGATACTGATGTTATTACTTCATAATGAAACAATTAAATATGAAGATGTGGAAGAAGAAATAAAGTTGAATGAATCGGTAACGGCCTTACCTCTTCTTTGAAGCGCCTCTTTGAGACCTCCTCTTAGGGCACTAAAATTGGTCTTTGAAGAAGACCAGTACATCTAGGATGTTTCTAGGGAAGTTTGGAAGTAAAATGGTCAGGGGTTCGCCGATATTGAAGGCTCAATGTGGTGTGAGGAAGAGAGGGAGGAGGTGCCCTTTTATAAGGGAGGAGAGGGGCAACTTAGGAAAAAATAAAAATATTATATTATTATAAAGTCATATTCGGATTTTAATAGCTCCAAATTGATTTATTTCGAAGATATTATGGGGATGGTCGAAATAATATCATCCAATATAATTTATACAATTTTAGGATTCTATTTTAACCTTATCATTTAGATATAACTTTAAGTTAGATAATTTAACTTTTACAGTGTCTTCTTGTTTTCTTACACTATAAGGTTAATAAACATACAACAACCAGAAAATCGAAACCCATGTTTTTTATTATTGATATATATAACCTTATCTAATTCATTTGACCGATCCTTATATTTTTATGAATAAAATAACAATTAATAATATAATATTTGTTTTAAAAATTATTTTATGTCAATTTTGACACTATTTGGTATTTGATTTTTTTTAAAATTATAACAGCAAAATTAGTTCAAAAAATGTTACTTAAATCAATACTTAGATGTCATATTAACCTATAAAATTAGTGGAATTCATAAGAAGTCTCAAATTACATTTATTTGGGTATTTATAATATCATTTATGTCAATATTTCATTAATAATATAATTAATGCATCATCATTGTGTCATAAATAAATTAAATTATTTAAAGTCTAAAAATTAAAACAAAAATACGATTATGTTGGAAATATTTTTATCTTTCTAATGGATATTTATAGTCTAATTTATCTAAATTATTATCCTATATTAAGAATGATTTAGTTATTAAACTTTGATTTTAACTATTTTAAGACTTCTTTAAATAAATTAATATTAAATGTCCTAATCTAATCCAAGTGGGTCTAAATGGTCATATTTTATTCCTAAGGTTTTTTTTGTAGAATTACACTTATCTAATAGAATTTGGACATGTGTTAGGGTAATAATAAAATCATTTTTACCCTTAATTACCCTATTTACTTTTAACGGTGGTAAAAAAAGTAAAAAGTTACTATTCATCAAATATTATTTTTATCTTATTGAACAACATTTTACTTACTAACATCAACCGTGTCTCTCGGAGTTTTGATATTCCATTCACAGAAGATGTAAAATTATGATTTATGTTAATTTTCAAATTCTCCTAGGAGGTGGGTAAAAGACGGTGAAAAGTTCAACAAAAAATTTATATATCTAAAATTATTATAAAATGACTCCAATGAATTACATTGAAGTTATATTGGTTTTATGTATAAATTTTTACTTAATATAAAGTTAAATAAAATAAATAATTATTTAAATAAAAAGTCGGTTTTTAAATAGAAATTTAGTGTGTTCACTATTCATCAAAAATTGAAAGTTTTCATAAAAATACCAAAATTTCACCCTAGGATAATTTTGATATTCCGAATCCAAAAATGAAGTCCATTTTGAAAGTTGAAATTTATAAAATTTCAGAAAGTGGTTATTACTATTCATAACGGCTAGTTCATATTAATATTATAATAATATCACGTTTAGTGAAACTTGATATTGCGTACTAGACATGCTATCGAGGAAGGTCGCGATTGTGTGTAATGTAAGCCAAGTTAGGGTTGCGTGTAGTGCAAGACTCCTTTGTTGTTGCGTATAATAGAATCCAACCATATTTCATTTATACATTGAATATATATATATATACACTAAATGTGGCGTATAACATAATAAAAAATTATTTCATTTCAACAAAATATTTACTTAATGTTGCGTAAAATAATTTCCACAAAACAAACATGAAATTGTGTGTAACATCAGCCAAGAATAGTGTTGTGTATATTGCAAGCTAATACAGTGTTGCGTATAGTGAAAGATAATCTGGGTGTAGCGTACAAAAAAAGACATCAAAGAAATAAAAAAGAATAATTCTCATAAAATCTCGGGTTGTTACATGTGATGAGTTCATCATGCACTTTAGTATCAATATCAAGTATTTTTCTATTTGCGTCATCCATTTTTTGGCATGTTGGATCAGTGACATGTATTCCTTGCACCATCGAAAAAATTATTTCTTTTCTAAGAGATCGTAGATGATATTGAATTTTGTTCTTCCATATATGAAAATTAATTCCATTGAAGAGGGGGACTTCCCTAACATTGGCTGAATTCTCCATAAAGGTATATGACATATCAAACACCAGTTAACCACCATCTTATACCAACCTAAGGGCCCCATAACACCCTAATATGGGAGGGGTGAATCCGGGTGTAAAATTTGTCTTTTTAATGTTGTGGATCTTGTTCCCTTGTTGGTAGGAACTCGTTAAATCTATTGAAAAATTAATGTAGGGAGTTGACATAGAACTTTTACATGGTTCACTACAACAGGTTTCATCCAAAGAGAATACGCCTATAGTGTTTCGATCATACCGAAATCCACTAATCTTCACTATTTTATGGATTACAAGTTTCAGTAATAGACTCTATGTGCCCAGCACACTTTCTTTATGAATGTTCAGGGAACACTCACTGCATCCCTTAGATCACATCCGTCAACTACCCCAAGCTCATTGCATCGAGAGAAGTCAATATGAGTATATCGACTTGAAGGTCTCTTCAATTAATTTTCCTTGAAGTCGTCGTCTCAATTCAGCATCAGACACTGCATACATCAAAATCATGAATTAATGCACTTTAAATCATTGAACTACTAAACTAGATAATCAGAAGACTATCCTAAGCATAACACCACACATACGCGCAATACCCCAACTTGCACACAAGATTTAGGAATTGTCGCAAACGATTAATTTCACACAACACATAATTTTATCACAACCCTTACTATTCGCACAGCTGCCCAAAATGGTTCACTTTGTATTTTCATATTGAAGGAACAATTTTCAAGAAAGATGTAATCTCTTCAAATCTTTTTCACAGAAATCTTTCACGTGGCTGAGCTACCAGATTTTTGATGGAAAATTTTTAAGTCTTCCTTTGGGGTAGCTGCATATTTATAGGCCTTTGATGACCCGACGTGCAAGATCCCGATGTGTTTTCAATGGTGGGTGTAAGTTTCTCATTGACCATGAAAAACCCCTTTTGACGCCGCGTTGGACATGAAAAACCTTTCGTCCAGCATCATTCCATTCAATCCACGACTTTTCCATTTTTGACGTTCTAATCCAAAAACATGTCTCGCTCACAAGTTCCAAAAACACCTTCAATACTGCATTCAGATCAAACTATATGACCACTTTCCCTTTAATCTCCCTGATCGTCCATGAAATGGATGATAATGAAAGACACAAATGGTGATCATCCTAGAGTTGATTTGTAACAAACACAAAAAAACACATTTTTTTCAACAACGAACAACATTGGTTCCAATAGGGTGGGTGTAGGGGGTATGTAGGGGCAAGGGGGGGAGATGGTGTAGATGGGGTGCAAGAGGGGAGGGTGCAGGGGGTATGCAGGGGCAGGGGGAGGGTACAGTTGGGATGCAAGGGGGTAGGGTGTAGGGGGTTCTGTTGGGGAAATGGATAGGGGGTCTATAGGGGCAAGGGGGAGGGAAAGGGGGCAACAAGGGATTCTAGGGTTGTATTTATTTCTAGGTGACATGTTTCATACTAAGGGTCTAATGTGGTCATTTATTTATGATTCCTCTATTTAATTTTTATTTATATGATCATATAACACATATACACTAAATAAACATGTCATTGGTAGAACCCCAACCTTTATAGGATTTTTCTGCCTAAGATACAACTAACCTATGTTTTCATGTGTAACTTTTTTTTGTGAGATGAATAATACACATCTTCGGTCATTCATCCTATGAGATTGTGTCTTAGTAAGATATTTCAATGGTTATGATCATCATGGATTAGAAATAATCCATTTGTTTTGATAAATATTATGGGGTGTTCAATAATATTGGATAAATATTTATTAAAGAAACCATGGATTTATGGGTTAGACAAGAATGAGTGAGTGATTTCATAGTTTTTATGTTACAGTTGTTGGGATCAAGCGGATGATGGTGGTGATGACGATTTCTAGAGTTGTCTTTTTTCTTTCAAGATTGGTTTTGAACTAAAGAAATCACATCACTTTGTTTTAGAAACAATTGTTTTGATATTTTTTTTATGAAATAAAAGATTGGTTTCAGGATGAATCAGTTTCATTAGAGAATGTATCTTGTTGGAAGTCAATTTTCATAAGTTTCACACTGAAACCTATGTGAAACTTTTTTTCAACAATGACGATGCTTTGAAGATTTGAATTTCATATAAATCATAAATTTTATTGTGAACATATGACGCATGATTGATGGATGAATCGGGGAGTGAAATATATGCTTCCAATCAGAAAAGAATATTATTTATACTGTTTTTCAAAATAATCAGTAAAGAATTGGTGTCGATTGTTTTTCAAAACAATAAGAAAAGAATCATATTAACATTTATCATATCTGGAGATCAGAAAGAAAGAAGGGGTACAAATTTTTCTTGAAATAAATTATAAAACAATCGTATACATATTGTATGAATTTTCATTCAAAACAGCCATATCCAAATTATATCATTTATCTTTCAAAACAATTGGATTTTGGGTGAATGTAAAAAAAGTGGTTCCAATGAAAGTGGTGCTGATGGGAAAGGTGGTGCCAATGGAAAGCAGTGTCGATCGAAGTGGTGCTAAATGTAGAGGTGATGCTAATGGATGAAGAAAAACCAATTAGTTTTCAAAAAAATTGTATTCAGGTAGAATAAAAGTAATGCAATTGTTTCAATTGAAAATGATTCATATTAGATTGTATTGTATAGTATCTTGGATGATCTTTTTTTATTGTATTGCATCATACTCAAGTGTATCATCATTTTTACATTGTATTGTATTATATTCAGCATGATTGTTACCAGAATGATCTTATCCTGAATGATCATTAGTGGAATGATCATATCGAGAATGATTGTATCCAGCATGATCGTAACCAGAATGACAATATCTAGAATTCTCGTAACCAGAATAAACATATATAGCAAGAACATAACCATAATGATTGTAACTAGAATGATCATACCTATATATGTTTGTATTAAGGATAATAGTATCTAGACCATTTGTATTTAGAAAATATCATGCTTTGGTTGAGATGAAAAGAAATAAACAGGAATAAATGGAAAGTTGAAATACTTTACAATCGAAGTCAAATGATGAAAAAGATGATCCTCAATGAATTCAAAGCCTTGAAGGTATTCATTATTAATGAACATGTTTTTTAATGTGATTATGTGTTTTACCAAGAGGATCAAGAGAATATAAAAGGTTGCCGAGATAGATGAATGAATTTTCAAGGGGGAGATATTATTATAAAAGAGTGATTTCATCTCATGTGGAGAAGTGCATTTCATTAAACACATTCAATTGGTATGGTATCAATGATTTTTTGGAAGAAATAAGTATGTGAAAATAAGATTCAAAACCATGTATTTCTCATCATTTGTTATCATATTGAAATTTGAAATGGGAGTTTGGAAAAGAAGAGATTTAGATCTTAGAATATTCCAGAAGAATTAAGAGGCATTGACATAGTCATTATTGCTCTAATATTTTATGTCAAAATCAGATTTGGGTGAATTTAAGTGAGATGAAAATTGTTTTGGGATTCCCACCTAAATATGTTTTGGGACACCTATAAAAGGGCATCATGTACATTTTACTTTGTGTAATTTTTCACTGTTCACTACAAAATAGAGAGAGACTCTGGGTTTCAAGAGGGAAGAAGAGATCAATTCTGTTCAGATTGAAAATTTTCTTGGGTGGTGCTAATTTATTTGTATTCTTTCAGATTGACAATTGTATTTGGGAATTGAAGTGGTGATAGTTCTATTATATTTTTTTCTTATGAGGAAATTTGACTGGGAGCATTGTTTTGAACGAATCGGGCTGGGAGCGTTGTTTTAAATGAATCAGACTTGGAGGAATCAGACATAGTGTTTCATAACAAATTCTAGGTATTTTGTACCTGTATTATGGGTATGGAATGGATAAATTGTATTAAAATTTGAATAAATTTGTTGAATTTATAAGAAACACAGGTAACAAGAGTTGTTACAAAACAATTGTATTACCCTATTTTTCTAAGAGGTTTCACACACTCTAGTGGGATTGTTTCATAGTTCTACATGGGTGAAAGGGTACATCCAACTCATTTTAATCCAAGGATTGATTTCTACTGGATTGTATGGCCTTGGATCATTTGAAAACCATACCAGGGCGTATCTATTCTTATTTAATAGTGAACCTTGTAGATCTTTTTGTTCCTTTGAATGTGGGTCGATTTGTTTCTCAATTGGGAATTTAAATACATAATTCGAGGTGAGGGTTATTTCAATTTTAAACAAAAAAAAATAGTATCACTAATTCACTCCCTCCCCCTATCACTAATAGAATAATATGACTGGGCACATTCAATTATTATTAGAGGAAGGTTACCTTAGTTAATATTTGCTGATAGAGAATGTGAACTCTGTGAAAAGTAATGTTATTCTGATATTTGATGGAAATAAATATCATATCTAGAATGATATAATGTTTCCATATCTTATTTCTATTAGATATGATGTTCTTGAAGCTACAACAGTTGGGTTTTCTGTCATGGAGGATAGTTCTCCACTTACACCTGCTGATAAGAAGTTTCTAGAGAATGATGGAAGGGACAAGAATTAAATATTATCATCACATTCTGAAAGTGAATTCTTTAGTGTGACAGGTGTTTCCACAAAAAAAAAGTTATTAGGGATTAATTGAAAACCATATAATAAGGCAATAAAAATGTGAAGAAGGAAAAGTTAAAAATTTTGAGATAGAATTATGAAGATTTTAAGATGGGTGAGCATGAAAATGTTGAGGAATTAATTACCAGGGTGAATGACATTGTATGTAAAATTAGATGTCTTGGTGAAAATCTGAAAGACTCTACTGTTGTTGAAATGATCTTGAGAATCCTACCTCACAAATTCCAGGAAAAGCTACATCATTGGAGGATAGAGATATTGAAACATTATATCTTGATGATTTACATAGCACTCTTATCACTTATGAAATATGAAAAGAGAATTATATAAAGAGAAAAAATTGATAATAGAGTAATGTCTTTAAATTATATGAAGAAATAAAATTCAAAGATGATTTTTACTGAAGATGAATCTGGTGATTCGGACACTGAAAACGAGGTATGTAAATATATCAATGAAATCAAATCCTTGTTTTTTGACATTTTGAAAAGAGGTACAGGGAAATGAAAATCAAAAATTCACTACGAATATTATAAATAAATAAGTTCTGGTCACATTGCGACTAATTTTCCTCGAAGAACAATAGAAAAGGATAGTGATATTGAATAAATAATTTTATGAAGATCGTGGAAGAAAAAGAGAGAAACATGAAAAAGAACGAAATTATTCTAATCAACAAGAAGAATTTTCTTATCCAAAGATGAAGAAGAAGAAGTGAGTGATGCTGAATCTAAAAAATCCAGTGAGTATAGTAATGAAAATATATTCATAGAAAAAGAGAATGATAAAAAAATTCAAAAGCATTAGTTCGGAAGAAGAAGAAACTCATCATAAAATGTATTTGAAAGAATACTTGAAATAATGTCTGAGAAAGTTCTGAAGGCTTGATAATCAAAACAAAAAGATTGAAGATAAATGATCAACCAATCAAATAATGTTTTTTTGGTGAGGAATAAAATATAGTTAAAGAGATTGATGATTTTATGAAGTATTTTGAAGATGAAAATAACCATAATGTGCATTTGGAAGTGAAGTTGTAGGCAAAAGTGGTTGATTTGGAGCATTTCCAAAAAAAAACCCTCTGAAGCTGAAAAAAAAAGTTCAGGATTCCAAAAACCAATCACTGAAGTTGGGGAATGTTCTCGTAATGAAAAACATACTATGCTTCAAGAATAGATAACATGAAAGGCTGAGATGAATAATATAATTGCATCTTAAGAAAAGATTATTGGGAAAGTTATGTATGTGTTCAAAGAGAAAAAATTTTAAGATACATAACATACTGAGTCCAAAAAGGTTTTATCAAGATCTAGAATAGATTCAAATAATTTTGATCCCATAAATACTGAAAAGAAGAAGAAGAATCCAATTTAAAGTGAAAAGAATATGGTTGAGAAATTTTTTCAAAATTCGGATCGGTATATATGTTTCATGGGAATATACTCTTTCTATGGGTATTACTTGAATTGTGGGGGATTCAGACACACAACAAGTATGTGTTAGTTCAATAATCAAAATTACTATTATCACAAAGGATATGAAAGACAGACATTGAGGGGGTGTCAACAACCACAAATAAAGAAAAATGATAAGGTTTTCTTAAAGATATTTGAAAAGAATGAAGTGAAGATTGAAAATAGGTTCCAACCCATGGAAAATATATGTGAAAGATGTAAATAGCCTATAAAAATTGCAAAAGTATGTCTTGTTTTTTTATCTGATTATGAAAATATTATCAAATCTCATAAGCCAAAGGTGAATAATGAAAAGAATGTAGAAAATGCACTTTTTTGAAACATTATTAAAAAATTTGAATGGGGAATGACCCTGGATACAAGAAAGTGGGTGTTCCTCCCACAAGAAAAGATTATTGAAATTGTTAAAGGATGTGAAAGATTTTAAAAATGGAGCAGGGACATTTGGAAATGATGAATCATTGAATATAAAAGGTTTTGGTTCATCCATCATTGGAAAAGAAAGGACGAAATCTATGAAAAAGTTGTATGTTGATGGCCCGAAACACATTATGATAAGTGTTTTCCAATTGTGTGATGAGGGTAACAAGGTAATCTTCATGAAATATTGATTTATTGTAATGAGTGAAGAATATTGAAAGTCTATAAGAATAGGTCAACATATGGAAGGAATTTTTTTTATAGGTGATTCACAAAACTATTGTTACATGAGTTTGGTGGAAGACAATCAGTTATGGCATAAAAGGCATGGACATATTTTTCACAGATACTTGAGAAATTTATTCAAAAGAGATAGTTTCTAAGACGTTATTATTTTTCCCTGATGAATAGATTGGTGTTGCATATTTTCCCGAATGTAAATGTTACAAATGTTCTGCATTAGAATGCTGATAATTGTTTAAAACAACCCCTGGAGTTGATTCATTCCAATAAATGTGGTAAAATGAGAAAAAAATCAACACATAGAGATAGACAATTAATTACATTCATCAACGATTTTACCCTCAATACTTGTGTTATATATATGAAACACAAATCAGACGCTTCGAAAATATTTAACATTTTTAGAAGAAAAGAAGAAAAAGAATGTGAGTATTCTATGAAGAAGTTAGGAATATATAATGGTGGTGAATATAGAAGTAAAAAGTTTGATGACTCTCTTCAGAATAATGGAATTCTGCATGAGTATATCTCTCCATACACTCTCCAAAAAATTGGTTTGTTGAAATAAAGAATCGAAGCCTGGAGAAAATGGGAAGAGCCATGTTAATTCAGCATGGCCTTTCCCATTACTTTTGGAGGAAAGGCATGAGTACTGGTGTTTATATTTAGAACCGTTGTTTCTATAGAACTCAATCATGTATGACTCCATATGAATTGTTTTAAGGAAAAAAATCTAATTTTGATTCACATTAGAGTTTTTGGGAGTCCTTTTATTATAGAGAAGAAAGGTGGAAAATGTAGTAAGTTTGAGTAGAAAGATGATCGTAGAATCTTTCCCACTAACACTCTTGAAGGAAGAGGATATATATTCTTCAATATAGATGGAGGAAGATTTTATAATACTATTGGTGTAAAAGTTATTTAATTCTCTTAGAATGAAAAACATGCCCATGAAGATAAAAAAGTTGAGAATGTTAATGAATATAATTATGACAAGGATACAATCAATTATAATCCTAATAAAGGTGAAGAATCAAACCCAACTATTTCCAGTGATGAGGAAGACAATCTAAAATCTTCACCAAGATGAGTAAACATGTGTAATAGTAGAATATTATTGGTGATCAACATCAAAAGGTCTAATTATGAAGAACGATCAATTCCATTTCACAGACATCTTTGTATTCAAAAGTGGATATGAATGATATGAAAGAATATTTTGGGCATCAATAATGGGTTCATTCTATGAATGAAGAATTGGATCATATTGAATGAATAATCCACGGGATGTCATACCCAAGTCTAAGAACAAAATCATCATTGAATTAATATGGGTTTTCTTGAACAAGATGAATGAAAAATTTGATGTTATAAGAAACAAAGAAAGATTGGTTTGCAAAGGGTATTCACAGATTTAAGGTATTGATTTGGATGAAACCATTTCCACAGTGGAAATACTTGAAAAAATAAGCATATTTTTGGTTATTGCCACAAAATGAGGCTATATGATATTTTAAATGGAAGTTAAATCTGTATTAGAAGAAGCTGATCTTTAAGAAGTGGTTTATATAAAAGAAATTTATGGATTCGTTATTGGAAAGGAAGAATTTTTTGTGTGCATATTGAAAAATTGCTTGTATGGCCTAAAATAAGATCTAAGGGCATCATATTCCAAATTGAATACATTCTTAAGAAAGTTAAATTTTAACAGATAAAAAGTGAATGGAAATCTATACATTTGAGAATTTCAAGAGTATTCCATCATTATAATTGTTTATGTTGATGATATTCTCTTTGTTTCGAATAATAAAGGAAGATGTTAAATATTTGATGAAGAAATGATGAATGTATTTGAAATGTCCATTCTAAGAAAAATGTAATACATTCTTGGGTTTCAAATCCGTTAAAATAAGGAATAAATTTTCCTCTCCCCAAAAAAATAAGTAAAATAACCTCTCAAGAGGGTTTTTATGGAAAATTCAAAACATATTTATGCACCCATTTAATTTGGAAAAATATGAGTAAAGATGGAGAATGAAAAGAAGTTGATCAAAAAGAATATGTAAATATCATTGTATTTCTATTGTATTGGACTGCCTCAAGACTCGACATTGTTTATGTTGTTACCTTATGTGCAATATTTCAGAGTGCTCTAAGATAATCTCATCTTATTGATGGAATAATGAATTCTCAGATACATCAGAGAAACTAGAGAATTCAGAATCAGATATTCCAGCTCATAAAGTGTTGATTTATTTAGTTATTCTGATTCAGATTGGATTGGAAATGTTGATGATAGAAGACCCTCATCTGGTTGTGTATTTGTTTTGGCATACAATTGGGTTATTTGGAATTCAATGAAACCAAATTCACTAACTCTCATTACGGACAAATATAAGTATGTTTCTTCTACTCATGCCGCTACTCAACAAATGAGGAAGAAAACACATTTGGTAGATTTACATATTGAAGTGATGTTACCCTTGCTCTTGGGATGTGAAAAACATAGTGAAACCAATATTACTAAGAATCCAATGAAAGATTCATGTTCAAAACATAATGATATAAAATATAATTTCATCAAAGATCATGTGGAGAAGAATTAATTGAAACTGGAGTATCTTCCAACATTGGAACAAGTTGCTGATATTTTAAAAAAACCATTATTGAAGGAATCATTCTAAAAAATGAGGCTAAACAAGGGTTCCCAAGCCCCTTCAATTTAAGGTTTAGGTATGCATATTTTCCCCCTTTCTCATCTTACCTTTTGACTGTTTTTTCAAGTGGGATAAATGATTTGTTTCATAAATCTGTTGTAGAAAAGAAAGAGTTGAAGGTAATATGTGAATTCAGCATTGTTTTGTGTATGAACTATTTTAAATATTTTTCGGAGTGGTTGTTGGAAAAGAAATTGAATTATTTTCCAGGTATAATGATTAAATGAAATAGAAAATAATGTGGTTGTGATGATCTTTTTGGATAGAATGGTTTTTCTATTAAGTATTCTTGTTTCCTATAATGAGTCAGCTCATGTAGGATTAAAATTCATGATCTGTAATTCATTGCTGAAGTTAAAAAGTTCATTAATTTATAAAACATGGTTGAAAACAAAATCCAAAGATAGAGATTATTGGGACTAAGCTTATGATGAAAGTGTTGAAGGTTTTAGGAGTTTTATTTTGATGTTAATATTGGATTTGAAGAAAATAAATCACTTCACATTGTTTTGGGAAAAATTATTTTGATATTTTTTTATGAAAGAATTGATTTGTTTCATGATGAATCAATTTCATAATAGAATGTGTCATGTTGGAAGTGAATTGTCATTGTTTTCATAGTAGAATTGATGTAAAATTTTTGTTTCAATTGTGACGATGCTTTAATGATTTGTGTTTCATATAAATCAATAGTTGGATTGAGAACCTGTGGTGTATGCTTGTTGGATGAATGGGGGAGTGAAAAATGTAACACCCCAACCCCAGTTACCCAGAGTCGATTCATTATTTTAATACATTGGAATGATTACAAGGAATCAAGTCCCGAAGGATTGATCAGTTTAGTACTCTTGGAAAATAGAATACATACATGAATGTTACATTACACTTTAAGACGTACAAAAAAATATTAATAATCTTTATGAATGCCATTATTCATTTGGCTTAACCCTGCATATCAATCACAATACACTTCTTGGAATCCTAGGAATAATAAAACATTGAATGGGGTGACCTCAAATGCTCATTAAAGGTAATTAATACAGTAGAAAATGACATAAATATTAATCATGGTAAATAATTGAACCCACATTCCCTTAACAATAATAAACATGGATACTTTTATAGAAAAAATTAGAAATGAGTAATTAATGCCATAATAAAACATAATAATGTGTATTCTACTAGTCAAATGATCACATGAACCATCAATATTATTTCCATAATTATGGAATGTATAATGATGAACTTTAATTACTTTTTCAAGGCCTCGTGTCGTGTCCTAGGGGCTACTGTAACCGGAACCCAACCAAGAGTGCCTCTAATAACCGGACACCGACCCGTAGTGCCTCTAATAACCGGACACCAACCATTAGTGCTTACTTTTCCCGGTCCCCAACCCGGAACATACTAGTCCAACACATTCATCTTCAGAATAAGATGATATTTAACACAATCAATCATATTAAAACTATATACGAAATTCCAAAACATTAATCATAAGCCATTAACGACATAAAAATAACACATTCATAGTCAAACATATCACAAAACCTTACATACAGTATGGATGATATGTATCATAATAAATCAACATCAAATAAGTGTAAAATTTATCACAGGATGTTGACAGAGATGAAATCAAAACTATTTGAGAGAAATATCTCTTTTTTTAAATCATTTAAAAGTAAAATAAATATAAAACATTTACTTTTAAAATATCCTTATTATCATGTAAGGGAAGTTTTAAAGATTTTATAATGGCGGAAAATAGTCGCACCCACTGTATAAGTTAAAAAAACATTCTTACCCTAACTCAGTCGAGAAGTTTAAAAATTACCTTGTTTGGGAAATGACGGAAAGATTCCTTTATAAACTTCTTATAAAAAGTCAAAAAGGGGAAAAATGACATTAACCCATAGTCTATAATATAGTAAGAATGATTTGAAATAATTTTTTTAAGAAACATGGATGTGGGTGATAAGGAGATCCTAGTAGATAATTACGTATAAACAACCTCATATAATGAAGATATTGAGAAATAAACCCTTACCAATTTGGTAACCTGCGAAACATACACCCCAAGAAAGAGGTATCATACAATGAATATATAGATACACATAAATTAACGTGTATTACAAAAAGAATACAATTATGGGTAGTAAATACACCACAAAAAAGGTAATAGTGGAAATGTGGCATGAATCTCATGGAAATAAGGAGTGAGATGAAAAACCCCTTACCTTGTGCTTTTCCTTGGTTGATGGTAGGTTAACCTCATCTTCTTCAGGTTCTTCCTTTTTATTTTATCAAAAGGTATCCATATGTTGGCTTTCTGATCAAAATAAGGCCTCTAGGATGAAGTGAGGGATGTTGGGAGGATATTTGGGTAGGGTTTTGCCGAGCCAAAAGGCTTTGAAGGTGTGACGAATTGGTTAGAAGTTGGGTCCTTTTATAAGGGGGAGGAAGGGCTCTTTAGGAAAAACTTGTTGTATTAATTTATAATAAATTCATATTCGGTTTTTAATGTCTCCAAATTGGATTATTCAATGTCTATGGTGGGGATGGGTCGAAAGCCTTTCAACCAATAGATTTTAGACATGTTTGGGTCATTATATTAACCATATCTTTTAGTTTTAACTCTTGGTTATTTAGTTTAACACTTACCATGTCACATTGTATTTTTATAATATATAGTTAATAATCATACTATATACATCCAAGAGACCCCCAAGTGGTACATTAATGATAAAAAAATAATGATATAAGTCCTTTGGCCGAACCTTAGGGTTTTTGAAATAGAATATAAATTAATAATATAATATATGTTTTAAAAACTCAATTATGTCAATTTTGACACTACTCAAAAATTGATTTTTGTTAAAGACATAACAACTTTATTAATTCGAATAAAATTCATTTAAGCAATCCTAACATGTCATATAAACCAATATAATTAGTGTATGTCATAAAAACATCCTATTTATATTTATTTTTACATTTATAATACCAATTATTTGATTCATTCATTAATAAAGAAAATACTTTATCAATATTGTGTTATATATATTTTTACTTTTTCAATGTATAAAAATTATAAATAAAATATCATTATGTAGGAAATATTTTTATCTATCTAATGAATATTTATAATAAAAAATAAAACATATATAAACCTATGTAAAAATTATTTTTCTAAAAGATATAAGCTTATGTCATTATTGTATTTACTTTATCTTAATTATAATAATGTGTCCCTATCACCAACAAGTGGCTCCATGGGGTCCCACAAATCGACCCAAAGATGACCATGGTCATACATGTATCCACCAATAAGGTTAGGACACGTTTTAGGGTAATTTATTATTATTATAAAATTATTTGTTAACCCTTATTTACAGGATTTACCCTCTAACCATGGTAAATAAAATATTTACTGAAGTAATTATTCGAAATGTCTAAAAATAAATGTTACCAATTTAAAAAATTTGGAAATTATGATTCCAAATATGGAATCTATTTCCCCAAATAAAAAACATAGAAGTGGAAGAAATTAATTTAAAATTAACTCCCACTGTTAAAAGAAAAATCGTGTTTTTAAGATATAGTAACTATCAAAAGATTGACACTTGTTTATGTCCGATTTAATTATAAAATTATGCCCAATGACCAAAATTGTATTAAATGTTAAAAATATATTCTAAATATACTTTAAGACCACTCAAATTCATAATTTATCACTATTAATTATTTTGATTAAAAATTTTGTTTTTAATTACAATTTAGTAATTTTAACTATTCATCAAAAGATAAAAGTTATCTGAAAAGAACCAAAATTTAACCCTAGGATAAATTCGATATTCCAAATCCAAAATTGTAGTCCATTTTGAGAGGTAAAATTTATAAAATTTCAATAAGTAGGTATTACTATTCATAATAGTTATTTTGATTGGTAGTGGTGTGTGTTAGAATTCGAAGTTGCGTACAACACATGCTACTGTTTTATTTAAAGAGAAGCGTATCATGGAAGCGTGGGGTGTTTCATTGTAAATTTTTGATTTCCACATTCTAAGAAAAATAAATTTATTTAGTCAAATTGAATATATAAAAGTTTAAAATATTGGATTTAAAAAGGGTTCACTATTAAAAGTTGGTAAAAGTGCATTTTTGAAAAATACTTATTTTGTCTGAAAAAAATGAATTTGTTATTAAATTATGTCTAAGAAACCCATAATATGGATTTTAAAATTATAAGGATTATATAAGGTTCAAAATGTAGTTAATACTATTCATAACCTCTTTTGAACGACTTGTTTGGTAAGTCATGGTGCGCTTGAACTCGGTGTTGCGTGTAGTGCAGGTTATTGAATTATTTTTAAGAAGTAACACACTATGAAATCAGGGGGTGTTACATTATTACCTCCTTCAATAAATTATATTATTGCAATTTGATATTGTTTTTCAAAAATAATGGTTGAAAATAGGAAATATATTTGTGGGAAAACCCACATCGGAAATTTGTTTAATAAAAATTAGTCTTAATAAGAGGAAAAGTGAAATAAACGGGTCACCACCAAATTATGATCTCTATTAGGAGAAAATTGGTGGAATTTAGAGACATATAATTGGAGGAAAAACATAAATATTTATAGGTAGTGATTGAGGTCATCAATCACAAACAAGTTTAAAATTGAGGTCCTTAAATTCATCATTCAATGATGATTTAAAATACCATAGGTTCAACAATACATAAGGTATTAGGATAAAACATTTTTGGTTTTAAGATTCCTTCATTAAAGTATAAGAATTAATTTATTTATTGAATAATAGGAGAAGAAATATAAATTCTTGACAAGTAGTGTTCCATCCTTTAACTAATTTCTACCACAAACTCATCTTTCACTCTAAAAGATACTAGAACTTAAAAAAACATTCTATTTATCCTTTTAGTTTGGGGTTAAAAAATGAATTTATAATTCATCTACTAGAACATCTCAAAATAAACTACTTTATTTAATCCAGAACATCTCGTGGGCCAGTGGTAGGTGATACACCCTTGTCGCCATTGAGTTGTGGGTTCAAGTCTCACGGCCTTGCCGGACGGGATGGGTTGCCGCCCGACCTCCGGGTTATCCTTTTTATAACAATCCAAAAATAATCTTCAGAAATTATTTAACCTTAAAAATTGTATCAAAGGTCAAATATAATCCATTTCAACCTTTAGACTTATCCAAATTACCTCTGTCCAAACTCACAGTCCAAAATTTATAAGGAAGGATAATATAATGAAGGTCTTTTTTTGCCACGTAATAACATGTGAATACCTTCATCTTGTTTTATTTTAAAATATTGTAACACACTGAATTACCATAAAACCTTATTGATTACATTAATTCTCCCTTATTCCTTATAGAATACTCGATATATTCCTTATATCCTATAACATTGAATATTCCAACAAAGATGAAATAAACAAACCATTAATCAGTGCCAAGGTAGTCAAGAATATGCAATATAATTTATCCAAATCAACCATCTCTTATTCCAAAATTACTACCTCAGTATCAAGACCATATTAAGGATTACCTTTCCTTTAACCATATATTTTAAAAAAAGTTTAACTTGTTGTTGAGTCACTTTTCACAGTACCATATAATCTCAAATCCTCAATGAAATAGTACTTCAGTACAATCCTTATTTATCTCCATAATTCATATAACTAGTACATCGTTGATACAACACTCAAATTAAATAATTCTTTAATAACAGCATATGAACACTAGTCATTACTCTTCATCTATGGTAGTATCATAACATTGTTATTATCCAATAGAATCATTTGGGGGCATACTTTGATGATTTGAACATTGATTCGTGTAGTGTCCCCACTCCATGCAGATGAAGAATTGTACATTGGATACCTTTTTCTTCCCTCGTAATCACGAACGTGGTGTCCTTTTTCTCCACACTTATAACAAACACCCATTCCAATCAGGCATATTCTGGGGTGTTTCTTCCTACATTTATCACATATGGGAAAATTCCTTTTTCCCTCTTCCCTTTATCCATCGTTCCCTCTTCCATCCTTTTTTCCCTTGCTTCCCTTCAAAGCCATAACACTCAGAGAACTCATTACTTATCTTATCAATGCATGATATTATTTCTTCATATGACGATAATATGCGGGAGTCTATTTCCCTCCTAAATGATGGCTTAATACCATGAAAGATAATATCCTTATTACTCTTTGGATCATACGTATTGCTAGAGTTCACATTCCTTCTATTGGGCACCATTTCTATACAATATCATAAAGTAGGTCATTTTATGAATTGCAATGAATAATTACAAACATGTAAAATACTTAACATAAATTGAATAGTTTATGGATATAATACATAATCACAAAAATGTTTTCTTTTAGGAGGTATATACTTATAAACCCTTCATAGTGGTTTGTAATGAAAATGAGAATTATCCTAAGAATATCCCCTAGGAGTGTTGTAACCAAGAGTGCAGCAAGGCCCATTGTCGTGCACCAGTTCCCGATCGAGTCTAGATCAAAGCGGTGTTTTCGGGTTTTAACCCTAGGTACATCTGTGCCCGAGCCGCCTCTACCTGCTCGTATCCGGACAGGGATGTATTGCTCAGAAAACTCACAAAATCTCTACAATATCAAAATTCTAAGAAGTTATTATATAATAATCCTCAATGAATATCTTAAGGTGATGTGCTCTAATCAGAGTTTATCTAAATCTAGTTTCCAAGGTTATTGCTAAACATTCACTATTACCAACTTTAACGCCCCAACCCCAGTTACCCAGAGTCGGTGCATTATTTTAATACATTGGCATGATTACAAGGAATCAAGTCGCAAAGGACCTATCAGTTTAGCAGTCCTGGAAAATAGATTATATATTTGAATGTTACATTTCACTTTAAGACATACAAAAAAACATAAATAATCTTTATGAACACCATTATTCCATTGGATTAACCCTGCATATCAATCACAATACACTTCTTCGAATCCTGGAAAAAATAAAACATTGAAAGGGGTGAGCTCAAATGCTTTTTAAGGGTAAGTAATACATCAGAAAATGACATAAATATTAAGCATGGTACATAATTGAAACCACATGCCCTTACCAATAATAAAAATGGATACATTTATGGAGAGAATCTGAGATTATTAAATAATGCCATAATAAAACATAATCATGGGTATTCTACTAGTCGAATGACCACATGAACCATCAATATTATTTCAATAATGAGGGAATGTATAATTCTGAACTTTAATATCTTTATCAAGGCCTCATTCCTAGACCTAGGGGCTAATGTAACCGGAACCCAACCTGGAGTGCCTCTAATAAACAGAAACAAACCTAGAGTGCCTCTAAAAACCGGACACCAACTCCGAGTGCCTCTAATAACCGAACACCAACCCGGAGTGCCTCTAATAACCCGACACCGACCCGGAGGGCTTACTTTTACCAGACCCCAGCCGGGAACATACTAGCCCAACACATTCATCTTAAGAAGATGATGAAATATAACATAAAAAATCGTATTAAAACTAGAATACAAAATGCCAAAACATTAATCATAAGCCATTAATGACATAAAAATAACTCATTCATAGTCAAACATATCAAAAAACCTTACATACAGTATGAATGTTTTTTGTCATAATAATACAACTTTAAATAATGGTAAAATTTATCAAAGGATGTTGACATAGATGAAATCAAAACTATTTGAGAGAAATATCTCTTTTTTAAATCATTTAAAAGTAAAATAAAAAAATTACTTTTAAAATATCCTTATTAGCTTGTAAGGGATGATTTGAAGATTTTATAACGGAAGAAAATAGCCACACCTTCCATATATGTTAAAAGAAAAAATTCATACCTTCACTCTGTCAAAATGGTAAAAATTGACCTTATTTGGAAAATGGCGGAATGATTCCTTTATAAAATTCTTATAAAAAGTCAAAAAGGGTAAAAATGACATTCACCCATAGTCTATAATATATTAATAATGATTTGAAATAATTTTTTTAAGAAACATTGATGTGGATGATAATGAGATACCAATATATAATTAGGTATAAACAACCTCCGATAATGACGATATTTTGAAATAAACCCTTACCAATTTGGTAACTTGCGAAACATACTCCCCATTAAATAGGTATCATTCAACGAATATGTAGATACACATAAATTAAAGTGTATTACACAAAGAATACAATTATGGGCAGTACATACAATACACAAAAGGTAATAGTGGTAATGTGTCATGAATCTCACAGAAATAAGGAGTGAGATAAAAAACCCCTTGCCATGTACTTTTCCTTGGTTCATGGTAGGTTAACCTCCTATTCTTTGGGTTTTTCCTTTTGATTTGACCAAAACGGCTCCTTAGGTTGTCTTTATGATCAAACTAAGGCCTCTAAGATGATGTTAGGGAAGTTGGGAGGATATTTGGGAAGGGGTTGGCCAAGCCAAAAGGCTTTGATGGTGTGAATAATTGGTTAGAATTTGGGTCCTTTTATAAAGGGGAGGAGGAGCACTTTAAGAAAAACATAAAGTATTAATTTATAATAAATTAATATTCAGTGTTTAGTGGCTCTAAATTTGATTATTCAAAGTCTATGGTAGGGATGGTTATAAATCCTTTCATACATTAGTTTTTAGATAGGTTTGGGTCATTATATTAACCTTATCTTTGAGTTTTAACTCATGGTTATTTAGTTTACCACTTACCATGTCACATTGTTTTTTTATAATATATAGTTAATAAGCATAATATATACATCCAAAAGACCCCCAAGTGGTCCATTAATGATACACCAATAATGATATAAGTCCTTTGGCCGAACCATAGGGTTTTAGGAATTGAATATAAATTAATAATTTAATATTTGTTTTAAAAACTCATTTATGTCAATTTTGACACTACTCAAAAATTGATTTTTGTTAAAGTCTTAACAACTTTATTAATTCAAAAAAATTCATTTAAGCAATACAAACATGTAATATTAACCAATATAATTAGTTGATGTCATCTAAACTTTCTAATTATATTTATTTTTATATTTATAATACAAATTATTTGATTCATTCATTAATAAGGAAAATACTGCATCATTTTTGTGTCATATATATTTTTACTTTTTCAATGTCTAAAAATTATAAATATAATATAATTATGTTGTAAATATTTTTAGATTTCTAATGAATATTCATAATCGAAGATATAACATATATAACATTATGTAAAAATTGTTTTTCTAAAAGATATAATCTTATTTCATTTTTGTATTTACTTTATCTTAATTATACTAAATTGTCCCTATCACCTACAAGTGGCTACATGGGGTCCCACAAATATACCCAATTATAACCATGGTCAGAAATATATCCTCCAATATGGTTATGAAACATTTTAGGGTAATTTATTATTAATATAATATTATTTTTAACCCTTATTTACCATATTTACCCTTTAACCATGGTAAATAAAATATTTGTCGAAATAATTATTCAAAATGTCTAAAAATAAAAGTCACCTATTTACAAAATTTCTACATATTTATTCCAAATATGGAATACATTATTCCAAATTCAAAACACAGAAGTGGCAGAAATTAATTTAAAATTAACTCCCACTGTCAAAAGAAAAAGCGTGTTTTTAATATATAATAACTATCATTAGATTGAAACTTGTTTATGTCCAGTTTAATTGTAAAATTATTTCCATTGACCAAAATTGTATTAAATTGTAAAAATATATTCTAAATATACTTTAAAACCACTCAAATTCATAATTTTTCACTATTAATTATGTTGATTAAAAAAGTTGTTTTTAATTAAAATTGAGTGATTTTCACTATTCATCAAAATATAAAAGTTATCTAAAATGTATCAAAATTTATCCCTAGGCTAAATTCGATATTCTGAATCCAAAAATGATGTCCATTTTGAGAGATATGATTTATAAAATTTCAAAATGTAGGTATTACTATTCATTACAGCTAGTTTGATTGGTTTTGGTGTGTGTTAGAATTTGAAGTTGCGTACAACACACACTACTATTTTAATCAATGAGAAGCGTATCGTGAAAGATTGGGGTGTTTCAGTGTAAAATTTTGATGTCCCCAATATAAAAAAAATAAATTTATTTATTCAAATTGAATATATAAATGTTCAAAATATTGGATGTAAGAAGGGTTCACTATTAAATGTTGTTAAAAGCGCATATTTGAAAAATACTTCTTTTATCTGAAAAAAATGAATTTGTTCTTAAATTATGTCTAAGAAACGCATAATATGGATTCTAAAATTATAAGGATTATGTTTAAAATTTAGTTAATACTATTCATAACCTCTTTTTAATGGCTTGTTTGGTATGTCATGGTGTGCTTGAACTCGGTGTTGCGTGTAGTGCAAGTTATTGAATTATTTTAAGAAGTAACAAACTATGAAATCATGGGGTGTTACAAAAAATATGTGTTCAATTGGAAAAGAATCACATTTAGATTTTTTTTAAAAACAATCAGGAAATATTTGGTACCGATTGTTTTTCAAAACAATCAGAAAATAATTATATTTAGATTTATCATATCTGGATGACAGAGAGAAATAAGTGGAACCAGTTGTTTTTCAAAAAAATCATAAAACAATCATATCTAGATTATGTCGATTGTAATTCAAATCAATCGTATCCATATTGTATTGATTGACTATCAAAACAAATTGATTTTGGTAGAATGTTAAAGAATTGGTGTTGATGAAAGTCGTGCTAATGGGAATGCTGGGGCTGATGGAATGTGGTGCCAATCAAAGTGGTGATAATGGAATAGGTGCTGTCAATGGAAGATGAGAACCCAATTTTTTAAAAAAATTGTTTTTTTGTAGAAGAAAATGTATGATATTATGTCAATTGAGAATGAATTATATGATATTTTATTGTATCATATCATGAAATATCACTGTTTCTAGATTGTATTGCATTGTACTCATGTGGGTCATCCTTTTCAGATTGTATTGTATCGTATACATCATGATCATACCTTGAATGATTCTATCAGGAAGGATCATAACCAGAATGATTGTATCCAGAATGATATTATCCGGCATGATCATAACCAGATTGATCATATCCCAAATGATCATAACTAGAAGGATCTTATCTAGCATGATCGTAACAACAATGATCATAACCAAATATTATTTTATTCAAAATAATAGTATCGAGACCATTTGTATTCAGAGAATATCATGCTTGGGTTGAGATTAAAAGAATGTAGTAGGAATTAATTTAAAGCTATAATACTTTCCAGTTGATGTTAAATGATTCTAAAGCTGATCCTCAATGAATTAAAAGTCATGAAGGTAGTCCTGATTCAAGAACAAGTTTTTGAATGAGATGTTGTGTCTTCTAAATAGGTTCAAGAGAAAAGAAAACTAATTGGATATAGGAGAATAAATTGTTACGGGGGACACATTCATTTAAAATAAGGATTGTATCTCAAGTGTAGAAGTGAAATTCTTCCAACACATTTAATTAGTATGGTATCAATGATTGTTTTGAAGAAATAAATATGAGAAAATTGGATTAAGTGTCCTATATTGGTCATTGTTTTTAATCTTATTGACATTTGAAATAGGATTTTGGAAAAGAATAGATAAAGATCATTGAATATTCAAGAAGAATCAAGAAGCCTTGGCCAAGTAATAATTGCTCCGAGATACTATGTTAAAATCAGATCTTGGAGAATTTAAGTGAGTGGGAAAGTGTTTTGGGATTCCCACCTAAACATGTTTCGGGTCACCTTTAAAATAGAAACAAGTATATTGAACTTTGTGTATGCTTTCATGAATTAATACAGAATAGAAAGAGGCTTTGATTTTCTACGTATAAGAATAGATCAATTCTGTTCGGATTGAAAATTTTCTAGGGTGGTGTGGATTCATTTTTATTCTTTCTGATTTATAATTGTGTTTTAGAATTGAAGTGGTTGCGATTCTACTCTGTTGTTTCCTTTGAGAAAATTGTAATAGGAGATATTTTTTGAAATAATCATACATGGAGCATTTTTTTAAATGAATCAAACTTGGGGTAATCATAATTAGTGTTTTATAAAAATGTACAATAAGTTCGTACCTTTCGTATGGTTAAGGAATTGATTAATTGTATTACAATTTGAATACATTTGTTTAATTGAAAATAATCATAGGTAACATGGGTTGTCACAAAACTATTTTATTAAATTATTGTTTTAAGAGGGTCCACACACACAAGTGGGATTGTTTCATAGTGCTACATGACTGAAATGGTGAATCCTAGTCTGTGTAATCCAATGATTTATTTCTAGTGTAATATATGGTCTTGGATCATTTCAAAACCATACTAAGGACATAACAATTCTTATTATGTATTGTACATTGTAAATCATTGCGTTCCTTTGGGTGTGTGTTGATTTGATTCTCCATATGGAATTAAAATCCTTAACTGGAGGTGAGGGTTGTTTCAATTGAAATTCAACATAAAAGAAAAAGAGTAATACTGATTCACCCCCTCCCCCTCTCAATGAAACAATACTATGACTACGCACTTTCAATAGTACAGTTTGATGGATTGATTTTTGATTAATAGTGTGACTCATGTTTTTAGTTGTGTAGTGGAATATTTCATTATGTTCAAGTATATACAACATTGATTTTTTTATGAATTAATAACGTTGATGGGATTAGTAAAATGGTTGAGGAAAATTGGGGATTCTTTGGAATTCTAGTGTTATGAGGGAGATGTTTGAATACCGCATGCATTTTTTGGTTGTGAATTTGTGGATTAATTTCGATTTTTGAGTTAGAGGGAGTTTATTTTAGATCAATTATCATGTGTATTAGATTCCAAGTGTATTTATATTTGAAAATGTGTTTTTGGAAGGTGATTAAGTCCCTATAGATTCTATGAGGGCTTGTGTTGATGTCGAGGTAGTGGTTAGATGGGTGGGATGTTGAACTATTGCAGTAGTATTACATTCAAAATGTAATGGGGCACTCACACAATAAATGGTCTCCATTAATACATTTCCAGATATTAATGTAGATGGTTGATTGTGGGAAATTTTTTCTTTTTTTTATATCATGACATGTTCCATGTTTACAATTTGAATTGAGTTTTTCTAGAGGGGGAGCCGCATTTCATAAGTCTCTCATGCAATGATCCTTTTGGTCACATCTAGAATGGTGTGCAGTGTGGGTTGTGTTAGTTAGGGAAGTACCATTTTTTATTTGGTTAATCAAGATTTAGTGTATATGGTTGAATAGGAGAGGCCATTTCTTAGATGAATAATACCTTATAAGGCCCTCTTTTAACCCCCTTCATTTATGTATATATTTAGATGTATTTCAGAAATGAAATTGAATGTATTCATCTAGTTTTTAGCTTATGTCTACCATTAAATTGTTTTCCATTGATTCCAATTAAATTTCAACAAGGTTTTAGTGATTTGTTTCAACTTATTATGATGAAAATAATCAAATATGTGGGGGATTTCATATAACATGGTGATGGGACATCCTAAGACATTACATATTTTCCATCATGAGTCATTTTGATGATTGTATGTAATTGTATAAATTTTAGTATATATTTAAAAAATATGAGAAATTTTATGGACTAATTATTGGTGAATGGTGATACCTTTGAGTGACCTAGGATATGCTCATATTGAAAATATACTGAACCTGATGGACCATGTTTTTCATATGACATGGTTACCTAGTGAGATTTTCTATAATTATTCTTATAATTATTTCATTGTAAATATTAATTCTAATTATTTAATTCAATATAAATAGATTATAATTAAATAATTATATGTTTTCGAATGATTTATGGGATCAAATTGTTGGAAAAATTCTTTTGGAATTGAAGGGACATGGTATAAGTCGATCAAGATTAATATTAAAATTGGATAAATTTGAATAGATTGTCAAAACATCATTGATAACCCTTTGTTAATATTAGTAATGTTTATATGAAATATTTTATGGGGTATGTCCACCATGTGAATTTGATCCTTTTTAAATTAAATAGTAGTTTTATTTAAAATAATTACAATGAAATGGATATTGTGTTGCGGCCATAAGACATCATAGACACTACAATGATTCCTTAGCTAATGATGGTTTTAGACTCCCATATAAATGAATTCCTTGGGATATATATATCCAAATTAGAGACCCTAAAATGAAGATAGTAGTTGTAGCAGATATAGAATTGTTCTTTATCCATTGGTTTCTTCCTCTCCCATGAACCCTTGGGAATTTTAGGGCAGTATTTCGTGTATGAGGTTGTTTAACCATGTGGTATTGTGTTTCTAGGGAATATAGAGGATTACACTATAATGTATTTTTATTTATTATTTATTTCATTATTATATATCATTTATTTTTTTAGGATTCCTTCAATGTCCACATGAAGTATAATATAGCAGATATTTGTGATTTACATTTGTTCAAGATCCCCTTCTAACTGTGTTTTCTATATAAATTTTCTCACAGATGCATTTCTTTAGTCTTTTCTCCCATCTTAGCATATGCTTATGATTATTTCTAGTGATTTAATATTTATACATTTGATATCTTCTCAAAGTATACTTGTTTACTTATTCCTCTATTATTGGCTTTATTCATGATTTGGATTTTAAACATACTTAACTGAATTAGAAAAAATATTTAACACACCTTTGGCCAAATTGAATAAAATTAAAACATATGGTCTTCATGTAATCAATATTCAAGAGGTCAAACGTCTCAGAATGTCATCCGGAATATAAAAATCAGTGAAAAATGTCTAATTCTACTCACTTTTATCATTTTTAGTATGAAAGGTATGAATTATTTTCCATCATTTTCGTGACTTGTAGCAATAAAAGTGGGTTTCGATAAAAACATTATGTTCCTATAGAAAAATGCAATAGGATAAAGTTGTAATTCATCATAGGGAACATGTATTTTGTATTTTAGTTTTTTTTATTTTCATTATCTCATCAGCCACTTAGGACTTTTACTACTATCTACGGTTGGAGGGTAGTTATATTTTGCAAAGGGGGTTAGAATGGAACTAGAGGCAGCTATGCATTTTTCTTTTAAAGGGATATAGATCCGTGTAGTGGAGAGATTAATTTCTGTGTTTCATTTTTGTCTGACATTATACTGTGTTGCTTCATTTTTCTTTTCCTTTTTCTTGTATGCCCAATGTACAGATGATCCATTCTTAACTACTAATATTGATCCACACTTTCCTTTTTTGATTAACATGTTTAGTTCAATATCACTTACCCTTTCTAAGGCCACTCATTGGAACCTATTTTATAGAGAGTCAATGATAATGGGAAATTATTATATTCAATTTTGAGATACCAATTTCCGAAGGAATGTTCTAGAGATTTATTATCACCAGTCAAAAGAATAATCCCAGCCTCAATCCCAAGGAATGACTTAGCTTCAAAATGGAAATAGTCTAATGCCCTCCGTCTCAAAGAAAATAATACTTGCAATCCATGTCTATAAAACCCCAAAATGATGACCAATTGGACACTGAAATAAATATTAGAAGCATCATCCTCTCTTGAAAATCTATCTTTCCCGATAGGTTGTTTATAATGAAAACATTTATGAAATTTTTCTTAAACATTTTTTTCTGGGAGTTTGACCTTTTTTTGATTGAATACTCTATTGAAACTTCTCCATATATTAAATTTATTTATTAATGTTCAAACCCTTATCCTCACTCTTAATAGTTTATTTCATTGAAAAAAATCAGGCATATCCTCTTCTAGATTTAGAGAGTCCATGCGATATATCCTCGAGTCCTTGATAGATGTTTAAGACTATTCTAATGATGCTAAAATAATTATTTCTGGATCATCATCCCCTATATTAACATATATGATAGAAATATATAACATAATTAAATGGAAATCTCTATTATGTGTCCTGAATAGAGTTCATGGGGGCGTCTTGAAGTTTTGAAGTCACATCTTATTAAACAAGCTTACAAATAGGGGCTTATTCAGATATTGGGATTCCAATATGAACCAAATTCCAAAAAAATAAGACTCAAATTCATGTTCCCTAAAAACCTTATCTCATAAAGACAACCAAATAAGTCTACATGTTTTTATAAAAATAGCAATTGGGATATCAATTTATGTGTAAGTGGTTTTTTCCATTATGGGATAGAGTGTTATCCTTTTTTATACATCCACTAACATCATCCATAATCGTATTGGGATCCAGAAAATAATTTATCAAGATTCTCTTTAGGCTAAAATTATTTTCCAAATAAAATATTTCAATTTTACATATCATAGATCACATTGTAAACATTAAAAATATATTTGATATAAATTTTTTGGGGTAGCTTTGAATTGGTTGTCCCAAATAATTGATGAGATCTATTGATACATTTTATATGAGTTAAAAAATAATTATAAAATTTTCATTATTAAAAAACAATGAATCATATTAACATGTTGAATGAATAGGTTAAAAAAAGAATCAAAAATAAAAAAAACACCATGATGTAATAGTAATTGAATTATATCAATCCTATATGCATGCTAAGAATACCACCCCATGAAATATTATTATTAAAGAAGCATAATAATGAAACACAACCACATTTATATGAATGAATATTCAAAAGAATCAATCAATGAATGAAAAAAATCTAAACTATATGTTGGTTGTGAACTACTTCATAAGGATTTCGCAACATCCACTCTAGGATGGACTCACACACACACACATACAAAGGATACAATATCAGAATGTAAATGTAAAATTCCTTATAGTGATGAAATTTATTACTGGTTATGGTTTGGAAGGAAGAATCTATAAACACTATATTTGTGTGAGATACATAATAGTTCTCGTTACAAGATGAATAAGTTTCCATTAAATCTCCACCAGACAAGAGATCCAATTTTAAGGAATCAAACCATCATATTCCAATTAATGGTTATCAGATGTTGGGATGAATATTATATTCTTTTCAATCAAAATATCTCCAAAAAAACATGAGTTATAGAGTATATGATGCATGAAGGGCTTTCTCCCAAAACTCCTAGAACCCTATTAGATAAATAGTGAATGAGATGAACACTGGGGGAAAATAGATTACCATTTTAGGTGAAATGACAGTGTTTTTGGGAAACATTAGTTAGAGAGGTTATAGAAATTTGTATGCATGATACAAGGATGGATAATATGAAGTTTCCAATTCAAAAAAATAAGTAGAGCTGCTAGAAAGAACATGGGGTTGCCCAATTGGATGCATGGATGAAGTGTAGATCAATCCAAAAGAAAATTAACATAAAAAATTAAATCTATGTCCATTAGACCATCAATGAAATATAGACAATGATTATTCCTATAATAAGGAAAACATTTCAGAATAAAACATGGTTAAATAAAAGTATTAATTAAAATTCCTCATGAATAGAACCATGAATGCATGTAGCCAACATAATAAAAAATTTACGTTCATTAAAAAATAAAAAGTAAAAATAGAAAATTAACACAGTTCAAACATGCATTGTTTTCAGTTTAGAATATCCCATAACTCTTTTATTTTGTAATTATCTCACCCAAAATAAAAATAATCAAATTACAACCACACACATTAGGATTTTACAATGTTTACAACTTTTTGAGGTGGGTGTTGTCCTCTAGGGGGGAGTTGACAATGTCCCACTAATCAAAAGAATTTTTTCTTATCACCCTAAATACCTAGATGAAGGTAATTGTCCCTAAACACCAACACATAATATGTGTCTCTCCTAACACAATGTGTGCTCAATGAACTACACAATAAAAATAATAATGAAGTCAGATACATGATGATAAAGGATAAAACTATCACAGTCATAACTATTATCTCAAATGTTTTAGAGAGATACATACACTCTCTTCACCTGATGGTTATCATTTTTCTCAATCTTTTTATGTTAAGAAGCACAAACAGCAACTGAATACAATATCCCTTTTTTAAACCTAAAATCCAATTAATTTCTAAAGGTTTAAATGAACAAACAAGGGTAAAAGGTGATATTACAGTCCAAATTCTTTTAAGTGTGTGAAATAATATGCAATAAAGATAAACATTCAATAGTTACATAAATAGTGGATACTATGGTTATTGATAGCATACAATAAAAAAATATATTCATCACATTAATGAGTTTATATTGGTATTTAAAAGAACAAATAAATGTCAAGACTCCATTATCATCCTTCGGGGTGTTCTTTAAAAAATTAAAAAAAGCTATCATCAACATAGAAGAGAAATATTCCACAAAAAATAGTGAGAAATATATAAACCCATCACAATAACCTCTCTTCTTTTTTTGGTGTTAAAGGATCTTAAAAAATGGTATATACACCTTCTATAGTTTTCTCAGAACCCCTATATCGATGGTTATCTTATCCCATGACATCAAATAAGGTCATAATATTTCAATATGTTGTAGATTATATTGATAATTTTCATTTTAACTGTTACATATATAATTTCTTCTAATATTCAATAAAATGGGTCAAACCTTGATCACATAGAGTTTAGTAAACAAATAATTGGATAAAGTGTTGTTAAATGGTTGTCTAGGGGGTAGTGGTGTCTAGGTGGTGGGTTCAGTGGGGAAGCGGGTTTGGGGGTTATGAAGGGGGTGTCTAGTAGAGGGGGTCTAGGAGGGAGGGGGTGTCAAGGAGGGGGTCCGAGAGGGGGGGGTTCCTAGATGGGGGATGTCTGGGGGGGTCTATCCAGGGAGGGGGGGTTTCCAATGGTGGAGGGGGGGGGGGCTTTTAGGGTAAAGGGGGCTGTAGAGGATGGGGGTCTTTACAGTGGGTGTGCTACTTCAAGGGGAGTGGGGGGGGGGGCTGCGCAGGGGGGAGGGTGGTGGAGTTATTTTATGAAATGAGTGGCGGATATACATTGTGGTTTTGTGTAGGAATGTTTTTTATGAATGTTTAGATGTAAAAATTTAGATTAATCATATGTCTTTAGATGTATTCAAGGATTCATAGGGTTTTGGATCTATAATTTTCTATAAGGATTCCCCATGGTTGTCTAAACCATGATACTAAACATGGAAAGATACACAGTTGTATATAAATTGTTTTTAAATTAAAAGAGTGAACCTTATCAATTTAGAAAATCTTTGGCATATATTTTCCTAAATATATTTTTTCAGACCTCCATGAGTTTCATCCTTTTTTCTAATTATCTCTTTTATTCTTTATGTATATAATATATTATTGAGGGTGGTTCTTCAAGATAAGTCACTCATGATCTTCCTATCATCTCTTCTTCTCATGTTTCATCTTTTTCTTTCCCTAAGATTGTTTTAGTTATGTATATGAATATTTTTCAATTGTTTTTTTTGGTAAATTATATATTATGGTTTCCTTGATGATGTTCTTATAGTTATGTTGTTGTATGCCAAATAGTTTCGTAAAGAAGTGGACCATTATTTGGAAAAGCTAGGTCATGTAATGCTTTGTGGAAGGTGTGTTTGTTTCTTATATAGTGGGTCATACTTATGTGATTGAATTGAATGGGAATGACTTTCTTAAAAATATGAACATCTAAAGCTAGATAAATGCATCTCCTCACCTAAACAACTGGAATGTCGTGATGGAAATTGGATCAAACAAGCATCCTCTAGAATCTAATGTTGGAACACTATATGACCTACACTAGATATTGCATTGAAGCATCCATATCTAAACAAATCTACTCCATATGAACACCAACGGATGCACGTAGAATGTCATCCATGCCTTTCTAGTGTTAAGGGATCAGATGGCTGAGATCTATCTTATTCTGGCGAGGGAGGTTGTTTTACATACTAAGATTCATTTTATATCTTTGACGTCTTAATATTGATTTTCTATTTTTTTAGATAGTAATGCATTAAATTACTATCATTAATAGCCTACATATTGGGTTTATAGTGAATATATTGATGATCCAAATGATGTCAACCCAGAGGTATATACATTAATGATTTGTTTCTACATTATATTGGTTTCTGTCTTTTTCATTATATATGGTCAGAAATAATAAATGTTTTCTATTGATGCAAGTTTATGATTCACTTCCAAAAAAAATTCTTGACTATTTTTCTAAATAGACTGGCCTAGTCGCCTTGACAATGGTTATTTTTTTCTAATCATATTATAAAATTATCAAAGCCTTATGCTTAATTACATTCCCAGTGCATGAGTGTTTAATCTATAACATCATTTCTTGTACTTGTATTCCTAAAATTTGTAAATATACAAATGGTTTGTTAGATCAGTAACTCTCCAGTAATCTGACTAAGGGAGTCTTAACCATTGATGTTCAGGAGGGTGTTCAGGGGGTGTCCAAGAGTGGGGTGTCCCAGAGGGAGGGGGTTTCCTGGGGGGATGGGATGGGGCATTTCCATGAGGGAGGGGAGCAATGACTGTCTAGGGGGGAGGGGAGGGGTGTCATAGAGGGAGGGTGTGGGAGGGGTGTCTAGGAGGGAGGGTGGGGTGTGCCAGGGTGGGAGGGGTGTCCAAGGGGGTGTGTCCAGGAGGGGGGTCCAGGAGGTAAGGGTGTGTCCCAGAAGGAGGGGTGTTCAGGCCGGAGGATGGGGGTGTCCCGGAGGGAGGGATGTCTAGGGGGTTTCCAGGGAGGGGGGTCTGTCCAAGGAGTGAGGTTCATTCAATGAATGATGGGTGGGGGCTATCCAAGATGGGGGCTATCCAGGAAGGAGGGGTTGGCGATTCAAGGGGTTCTGTAGGGGGGTCTGTAGGAAGAGGGGTGTTCGTGGGGTGCAAGGGGGTCTCTAGGGGTGGGGGTGTTCAGGGGGGTATGTCCAAGGAGGGGGGGTCTATCTAGGGGGTCTGACCAGAAGGAGGTATGTCTAGGAAGGGGGTCTATCCATGAAGGAGGGGTTCTGTCCAGGATAGTGGGGGACTGTCCAGGAGGGGGCGAGGGTCTATCCAGGAAAGAGAGGGTTCAATCCAGGGGGTATGTGTAACACCTGAGAATTTTATGAGAAATATTTTGTTTTTATATAAATCATCAAAGGAATCTTTCACTACCCACAACACTGGCTTGGCTTGCTTTACACGCAACCACGACCTTCCTCGATAGCTTGCATCGTACGCAATACCGAGATTCACTAAACAATGATATGCTATTAAAATATTATTAAAACTAGCCGTTATGTATAATATTAACTAAATTTTTAATTTTATAACATTTTTATTCAACTTATACATTTTCTAGAATGAGTTATGAAAGCAAAATCTGTTTTTTTGGATAAAAGAAGTATTTTTTAAAAAAATGCAGTTTTGCCGCCTTTTGATGGCACACCCACATTAAATCTAGTCTCTGAAATTTTTAAAAGTTAAATTTGACAAAATAAATTTCTTCTTTTGAATCAGGGTATAAATATTTACTTTGGATAAATTTTTGATATTTTTCTGATAACTTTTATATTTTGATGAACAGTAAAAATAAGCTAATTTTTAATTAAAAACAAAATTTTTCATTGAGATTATTTATATCGATAAATTAAAATATTTAATGGTTTTAAAGTATAAATAGAATATATTTTTACCACTTAATATAATTTATGTCATTAGCATTAATTTCACATTGAATTAATAAGTAAAAACATTTCAATCTTTGGCAATGTTTTAACTTCTAAAACCAGTTTTCTTAACAATGTGATTTATTTTAAATTAATTACTAAAACATATATGTTTTTAATTTGGAAAAATGGATTCAATATTCGGAATCATTGGGTCCAAATTATGTTAATAGGCTACATTTTATTTTTGGGCATTATGAATAGTAACTACGGTAAATTTTCTTTACCGTAGTTAAAGGTAAATCGTGTAATTAAGGGTAAATATAAGATTATAAAATTAACCTAACACCTGCAAAAATCCTATTGGATAACTAAAAGTGGACCCATATAACCTAAGGGTCGGATTAGATTCATTTAAAGGACTTTTTTCCATGAAAATAATGTAATTTTTATTAAAACCACAGAATGTGACAATATGTCACTTTCTTAAATCTTACAAGTATAATAATTTTAATTTGATGATAAACTTAATTAAACTTCAAACAAGAATAGTCTCCAAAAATCTAATAAAATTATCTACATCATAGGAATTTATTTAGAATATTTAGGGATTAAATAATTATAATTAATTATGACACAATAGTGATGTTCAAATTATTTTATTAATTAAAATATCAAATAAATGGTTTTAAAAATATTAAAATAAATATTATATGAACTATTTAATGTGCTAAACTAATTTTATAGATACATATGACATTTTATGAATCTATTAAATATTTTAGTTTCAACATATCTTCTGTATATATTTTATTTAAATTCAAATAAATGAATAGTGTTAAAATTGACACTATTGTTATTTTATAAAAATAACATATTATAAAATTGTGTAAAAATCACAAAAAATTTTATAAATTATAAATTAAAATTTTTATGGTCCAAAATATCATAAAGTGTCAAATTATGGAAAATTCATAACACACATGTAATTATTTATAATAATTTAAAATTTAGAATATTATTACCACAAATAAAATTAAATTGATAAATAAGGATAAATCAAGTTGATAATGTTTAAAATAAATTCCTAATAACTCTAAATTTCATTGGTTGATGAGATTACAACCCTATCTCATCTAATCTTTGGATATGAGTCATTTTGGAAGTTTTTATGTGGGTTTGGGATTTAATATAAACTAATATTTCTTATATTTCCAAAGGTGCCCCTCTCCTCCCTTATAAAAGGGCACCTCTTCCCCCTCTTCCTCACACCACATTGAGACATCAAGGTCGGCCAAACCCTACCATATTCTCATCTCCACTTCCCTAGAGACATCCTAGAGGTCCTGGTCTTTTTCAAAGACCAATTTTAGTTCCCTAAAAGGAGGTCTCAAAGAAAAACTTCAAAGAAGAGGTAATGTCCATTGCCGATTCTTTCATCTTTATTTCTTCTTCCACTTATTTTTAATTAGTTGTTTCATTATTAATTAATTACATCAGTATCAATAATATACTGATATTTTATTATTAGTATGAAACAACCCTATTTCACCATCTATCCATCCTACGGAAAATGAAATCACCGCTCGTGCGTACGTACGGAATACCGTCTCCACGCCGTGGTGTAATCTATTTTCCCCCACCACCTTACTTGGATGTGTATAATGGTGTAAATAATAACTATATATGATTATTTTAAAGTGATAAAGATTCTGAAAAAGTATACATACACTCCAATACAATTCCATGATCATGGGAACGATATCATCGCTCATGCGTACGTACGGAATACCATCTGCACGATGTGATGCGACTAGTTCCACATGATCTTCATTGAATTATGATTATAAAAATGAATTGAATAAATAAATATGATATGTAGTACACTAATACCATTATGTAAATGAGGTATCTATAACCTAATGATAATAATAAGAATTTATTCGACAAAACACGCATAAGAACAAAAAGTATAAACACCCGAATAACAAGTAATAATGAAATATTACTAATAAGAAGCTAAAAATATGACAATATATGATATCATAACAATATTTATGATTCTATAATAAGTCAGTAACATTATTTAAATCATTATATAGGAGTTTCAGACACTTACGAACCAAATCGGACCTAAGGTAAGGGAAAATATCACAATCTCATTTTTATCCGAGATTCATTATACATTGGTATTTTCTAGGGTGTATTTTATCATCCACATCCATGTTCCCTCAATATGTAATATTGTTTCCATATACTTACAATTGTGTAAATCCAATTTTACCCTTCGGTGAGTTTTTAGTAAAAGATATGAATGGAATATTTTGTCATTTTTCGTACGAGGTACTTTTTGACTTTTCCTAAAAAACTATGAGAAGAATGTTTTTTTAAACTTATACGGCATGAATGGATTTTTAAAACATTATTTACAAGAATATTCCTTTACAAGTTTTCATGGTTATTTCTAATCAACTTTTTTTTGTTTAAAATTGTATGACATGTTAAGAAATGAAAATGTTTTTGAAGTAGAAAGGATATTTTCCTCAAGAATGGAGTTCAAGTGTTTTATCAAAATTATTTTCCATCTAAGATAATATAGGGTTCTGTTTCTATCCTTATTATTACATTGATTTGATTGTGTTGTGATGGAATTATTTTTATGAACTCCTTTATCTTATATGAATTGTTTTATGATGTCATGATGTTTAAGAATCCGATTTTTATGACATGGGTTATGCAATGATGTATGATTTATGATTTTGTGGCACACATAAAAATGGTATCATTATGAGATGGGTGGGACCTATATCTCCCTCCAATGCATTGGGTAAATATTTTAAATCTCATGAGATAGACAAGGTTGGAACAGCAGGTTAATCTGGTTCGGTGAAACAAGACTTAAACAAGGATTGAACTCGGTACAGAAATGGACTTTGTACACTAAGATAGTCTTGGAAATGAGTCTTGACTAATAAGAAATGATTATCTATTATTATGTGTGTATGCCACAAAGTTTCATGTTTTAAGTTATGATTATTGGGATTACATTTCACTATTATGATTTATCCCATGTTATGAAATTATGATCTCTTTTGCAGGTTATGATTTCCAAAAGTCATGTTCTTATGTAGATAAAGTGATTGATATTTCATTTGTATACCCTTACTGAGCATTTGAGCTCACCCTTTTGTATGTTTTATTTCCCCAGGTCAGGAAGAAGGTTATTAAGTAGGATATGCCAAAAAGGGACTCTAGATATGATGAAATAAATGGGAGGAAAAGTAGACGCTTTATGAACCAGTTGTTTATGTTTCCTAGTTTCTAAAGATTCTATACCTATACGTTCCTTTCCAGGTTTTGTTATATGTTGTAATAAGTATGCTTCAATTTTGAAGTATTAAACTTGTATGTAAAGTATGGGTCTTTATAATATACATTCACGAATTATTTTAATAAATGCATTTTCATAGTAGTAGTTTATTAATATAAATTCATATGACTGATATGAAGTCATACAATCGTCCCTTCATTAGTTTTTATCAATTGGAAAAGTCATACGATGGACAGTGAACGCATATAATGATGTCTTATAGTTGGTAAAGTCATAAAATTTTGTAAATTTTTATGATGAGACTTAATATTTTATGACCACATAAAAAATTATATTCCACAACTAAATTAATAGGTTCATAGTTAATTTGTTCAATCCAATATGAAAAACCTTACTTTCAAAACTTATCCATTTCTTGGTGAACCCCAAAAATACAAATTTCAATAGATTTTATAAAATAATATTAATTTTTCTGCATCAATTATAAAACCTTTTCAGATAATATTGGGACTATATCAAATAATTATTGGAATTATAATAGTAATTCCAAACTCCGTTAACAATTATTCTAAGGTATTGTAGTAAATAAAATACTCAATATTATTGTATTCGTATGAACTCTTATACTAGAAAATGTGCAAATCCTAATAAATCAATCTTGAAACATCTCTATTCATAAAAAAACATCAAAACAATAGTGTGTAGACACTATTATATTAGTAACTAACAAGTGTTTTACAACTCACATTTATTTTATATGTTTATCTAAATTTTCCTAACATATTAAACCTATGTTACACTTTTCATTCACTACGATATAAGCTATCATCCCAAAGGATAAAAAAACAACCTGTACTTCAGATTATATTTTTTCCAGGATGAATAAAATACATATACACCATCATTACTTTTATTCAAAATAAGAAAATATTATAAAATTACCATATATCTATTATCAACGTAATTTTTCCCACAAGCTATTCTGTGGACATTAGATCTTTTATTTTTCAATTTAATCACATAGAAACAACTCATCGTTCACGGGTGGATCCTAAGTTTCATAACCTAATCCATATCCATCCCATTAATAGAATTTATAATTTTCATATAAAAACCTTGTTGAATTGAAATATAATCATTCAAATTTATACAGAACAATATCTCTTAATAGTTTATTTTAATACTTCAAATATTCTTAATAAGACACATCTTTTAGTGTAACATCTCTCCCCAAATTATTTATAAAAGAAAAAGGGAAATGTAGTCTGCAACTTATTAAAATAGTTGGGTTTACAATTCATTTTTTTTTGTAATTAAATGGATGATACCACTTCATAAATTTAAGTAATTATAGCAGTGTATCTTCATAAAATTCATTCCCCTTGTTTGAAATATCTAGAAGGATTTTAAAAATATATATATATATAACATAATGAACTCATATTTTCCCTATCTGATATCACTCCCCATTTCATAGATTCACTCAAAATACATTTTAGAGAAGGGTAATTGAGATAATCTATATTTATCTAATTGAATTAATTGAAATTACAACATAACAAAGTATGATCGAATGATTTTCTTGGCCTCACATTTCTCGTAGAAATATTCTGTAAACTATAAGTCTATTTGGGAAAACCATTCATAAAATAAAAGATTGAATGGTTTATATAATTGTATTTTCTATGTTTATACCATATACTACTTTCAAAATTTCATCTATTGAGGGTTTCACACAAAAATTTTCATGAAATCAAGGAATCTACACTCACATGAACACACATAAATAAATCAAGTGCAATGTGTTCCTCGTATTATTAGACAAACATTCCCCATTGATAAAAATAATGTATATAAATAAAAATATGGATATGATATTGACATCATAAATTAATCATTAAATTTTTTAGGCTATTTAAATATTTCTAGATTCAATATAATTTCCTATATCTCAGGATTATTTAGTCATTTTGAGAGATCCCCTTCAATGGATTCCTTCCAATCTTCTTCACTTCCAATTACTAATATTAATGAAAAATTAAATTAAATATCGGATCAATTAGGATCATCCAAACAACTACATATCTTGAAATAATGTGTTGGGATAGATTTTTTCACCCAACAACACCTTTACATACATGACATACATTTTTGTACCTCTTTACTTTTGTTTGATTTTTTCTCTAATTATATTCACCTTTGGGGAAATGGGATTCCACATATTTATATTATTTTCCATTTATAAAGGGATTCTTGAAATAAAAAAATCATGTAGATTATTTAATTTTATAGTTTTTATCTTTTTATAAAACTCAACATAATATTTTTATATGATTAATATATCATTAGGATCATGCTTTTCCATCCCATTTTGTGGGGACTGGTTCACTTAAGTCATTTTTTAAACATGATATCATTATTACTTTACCTTTTTATTTAATTATAAATTCTTATTAAGGTAGCCATTTCATTCATTTTAAACCCCTATAAACCGCCTTCTTACACCTTCCACGCAAACCATCAATAACATTGACTTTTCCATTCATGGGTTTCTTCATGTTCTTTTCATAAGGATTTCCAAAAGCCATGTTACTCCTCCTATATCATTATTATAATGACTCTATTATTTATTATAGTTTTCCCCCATTATCCTTTTAACTCAATGAAATATTTCATTGTCCATGTTATGGCCTATCTTACCAAAATATAAGAATTTTATCCTAGCTTGTTGTGCACCCTGATCAATATTATTTACATCCTGAATTAGTGAAAACTATTTTACTTATTTAAAACCCACTGTATACATGATATCATTTGATAAATTATTCTCATTCAATGATAGTTCTCTATTTTCATCAGCATTTGGAAGATAACGGGATGTATTATTGGATCATTCGTCATAGCATTGACCACTGATGCTTCACATCTCACCGAAATTTTTTAGACATTAAAATATATTCCTCATAGAAACTTTTTTATTTTTATGTTGATTCAGGTTCACGTTATATGGTTGTCCCATTATTTCATCTTTTTCTCTCCCATTATTCAAACTTTCTTGAACCTATACACACTAAAACATTATTCCACCAATCCATGGTTTAATTTTCAATCTTTCAAGAGCACAAATGAATTCAAAAAAATCTTGTTTTTTTATTCTAGGTACATTTTTTCAAGAATGAAATATATTCTTTTTTAGTGTGGAACCCAAAAAATATGGTATATCTTTTTGAAAATTTTATATTATAGATTCTCCCAATTTTCCATTATGATATGGTGGTTGTCTCTAAATTTTTCTCCTTAAATATTTGAAAAAAATGTTTTTCCCTAATATAAAAAATATATATATATATTCAATGTGAGTTAAATTATTTAGTTCTTCCCAGGTAATAGTTTTAACAGATTCATAATCTATTATCCTTTGTGAGATTCTTTTATCTAAGTTTATCTAATCAATTTTTTCACATTTTATTAGAATCTTTTTCTTATACTTTTTAGTTAGCCTAAAAATAATGATTCACATACACATGAGTTATTATTTATGTAAATTAAATTTCATCCGTCAAAATAAATATACATAAATGGTGTATCAATGGGACTTTAAAACCATCATTAAAAAAACCATTATACAATTCCCACTTTTGGTTTTAATTTTTTACCATAAAATGATTCTTCAATTTAATGTGTATTCTAATAATTCCCATATTAAATTCATCTCTATCAAGAAACAAGACAAAATAAAATATTTTTTAATTATCAAGTAGGATAAGAATATTTTTATACACTAAGGAAAATTATATCCCCTAACTCATAAATATTAAAATACCTATTGTTGTATAATAAGTACACAAACAACAAATCTTACAACATGGAATATCTATTGCATGTTGATTATTTTTCATGAAAACATTACAGAGTTTGTTTTTTTACTTTAATTAATATTTGAAACTAAAAAATTCTTTTTATTTGTTATTCTCAATTATATTTATTACTAAAGAACTAAATGAAATTGTGAATGATAAATCTTCAATTGAACAACATCTACATAATTCTTGAAATTTTGATGAAATAATTTTCTTCATCATGACACATATACAGTGGAACTAATCCTTAACTATTATACAAAATAGAATCTGATCATCACTTCAATAATACTCATGATATTCTAAACTCGATAGCATAGATTTAGAATAATCACATTTTACTTTCATTAGAACTTTAAAATTATTCTAAAATGATTCATCATCTTGATTTAATCTTCACTTTTCATGGATTAAGAACAATTACATGGTTATTCATTCCTGAAACAAGAATTGTTCTATATTTTAATACATAAAACATTTTAGAAAAACCCTAGAATCAACCCAAGTGATCTAATTATTAATCATATTAAATCTAGAAAACACATGTTTTTCATCCATGAAAACCTCAATCATTTCACTAATTGTTGAAATATTACATCATGGAATATAGATACTTATATTCACAAAGTCATATAATAAAGACATTCTATTGATATTGAAGTATTATTCTTAAATACTACGGTCTCTATAAAGTCATATGGTCATCGATTTTTCAATTTTTATAAAACTCCAAAGTCAAATGATTTTAAGGTAATCCATATGATGAATTATTAATTTGTTAAAGACTTATAATCATGAAATATAATTTCTTGGATCTAAAAGTATTATAATAGCCTAAAATTATTATTTTTATCACCTGAATATATTAGTTCCTAGTGAATTTATATGATCCATCATTTGATTCCTTATGTTCAAGACTTACTCTTTTTTCTATAAAAAATATAATTGTGGCATTTTATAGATAACATCAAATAGACTTATGATTTATCCATAGATTCCCCAAATTTTTCAATTCATCTTGTAATTACTTCAAATTATTATTGGAATTGTTATTATAAGTCAAAACTCCTTCTAGAATAGTCCCCATGGCTTTTAGTATATAAAATACTTAATATTAGAGTATTATTTAAAATATTCTACCAATATAGTTGAAGCTCATATTAAATAAATCTAGGTAAAACTCTATTCACATCAACCTTCAACTAAGAGTTCGTATAAAATTAAATCTACATAAATATTTTTTCACATCAACCTCCAAACTTAGGTATAGTAGCCACCTCTTATTTCAAATTATCTTATTGTTCATGATGTTGATAAGAATTATCCACTTTCAGTCTAAGATATAAAAACCATCTTCTAAACTTTTCACATTTCGAAGACCCATTTTATCTATTTAGGCAGTTCTTCAAATGACCTTTAGTCTTCTACTTATCAATTTATTCACATATAAGTAACCCCCCTTTGAAGGGTTGTTACTAATATTTATCACCCAATACAATTCATTTTCATTAATCATAATGAAAATATTTTTAAAAAAAATACAAGTTGATAATAAATAAAATAAAACCCATTTGGTCACAAAAGGTGGGATCTATTGAGTTAGTACATAGAATAATGTATAGAATTTATTGATTAAACCATTTTTTCATCAGAACCATGAGGGTCATTTTGAATAACAAGGTATTTGATACGTAAGAGAATTATGTAATAGTTAAACAATGCAAATCTGTTTTATAATAAAATTTATTGTGTATTTCTTATTTCTCAATGTCCTCTACAATTTATATTTGACATTAATTTTTGAATGATAATTTTTCTCAAAACATGACACTTATTTATCATTATTTTATGATCATAATAATGTATTATGGGTTCCAATGATAATTTATGGTTATATTTAGAAGATTAATGTAAACAATAAGAAAATTTATATGAGATAAAAATAATACAAACAAGAGTTAATAATTTAAGACTTATTACATGGAGTCACCCACAAATGCATATATTATGGATTTTAATACAATAATAGATATAAATTGGGGTGTATACATATTATTAATCCTTGTAACATGATTATTGAGAGATACATTGAATGATAACCTTCAACTTTAATAATATTCTTATGAAATCCTTAAGGATTAGATAATTAGTGGTTGGATGGGTATTTGGTTGATCAAGTTATTGACTGGAGCTCAGTCAAGATTATTTCTATCCAATCATATGACAATAAATTAAATCTAGTAATTTCAAAAAATTAGATTGAGGAGTTATTATCCCATGACTAGTTGTGTCACATATTATGTGATTAAATTCTTGTATTAGTAACATGTGATGTTATAATCTTCTAGATAAATGACATGTGATGTATTCATCTATCATTTCACTATAATTTGTAAAATCATGAATGGATTTCATAACCTTTACTTGATTGACATGTTCCATTCCTTTTTTTAATCAATTTCATAGAAAAATGGAATATATATATATATATATATGATGCATATGATATATCTTGTGGTGGAAATTTTCATTTAAAGATAAGAGTATGTTTCATCATGGTCACCATAGACCACTTAGTTTCTAAAGTATTATTTATTCTTTTCAAGTATTATTTTCATTATTAAATTTATGAAATCTAGATTTCAGATTTTTTGTAAATTATAATAAGTCTCATAATGTCACACAATTAGGCCTTTATAAAAAAATATCTTGGGCATAAAGTGATTTTATAAATAATGAAGAGAGTTTCATAAACTTATCCGAAATTTTTTTCAGTGGATCTAAAAACAATTGTGAGTTTTTACATAATATCCTTTTGTAATTTTAGTACATGTGGAATATTTTTTGATATAAATTAAAATAATGCTATATATATACTGTGATATTTATATGACTAATATTGTAGTATATGATATGGGGATCTTCATGTATTATTTTATTCCATGTACATTTGTATGTTTTAGAATAGATATAAAATATATGAAGATTCATTTATAGACTGTAAGTTTCATTAAATAGTTATATGAATGAAAATTAAATGGGTTGTAACACTTGAATAACATGATATGTAATCCATGAATCTAGTTATTTGATTGTCTTTAAGATTTATAAAAAATGGATATAACCCCACCCCTACCCCACTCCCAACACATTATAGTATCTCTCTTTTCATTGTATCTAGTTAAAACACTCTTCATAAATTTTTTGATTATCTTCCCCAATGCAGTCGATAGAATCCCATTGATGGATTGGGATCCTCTATTTGTGATCAAGGATCAAAGGGTTTTTGTAATCACTTAGAGTTATGAGGAATTTGGTTGTTTTCACGTTGATATCTACAAATGATTAATAAAATATTAATTGAAGGATTACAATGATAAAAGTATATTCACATTATTTGTTCATCATTTTATAGAATATTAATTCTTTTTTAAGATACATCAGGTATATATTAGATTCCTCCACTATAAAATACTCATTAATATCCCAAAAACCATTAATAAAAGATGGTATCTAGAATAATATATTTGGAATAACATAAGTTTATCTTTCCATAGGAGAATCATCAGGAATACTTATACTGAAATATACCTATAATGATTCAATAATATTATATATTAGATAATTTTTAGAACTAACATAAAAAATTAATAAACTCTAATAAAGACATTAATGGACCATAAGATTCCCAATGAGATATAAACATGACTCGGGTGGATTCAAGTAAAAGCGGAACTCAATTCTACTTATAGGGACACCTGTTAGATTAAAAAAATGAAAAATTGGTTATTATAATACACACTATTATTATTTTCATCATATAGTGTAACAAACAAAAAAATTGGTATTAATTTACCTTTAAAATAAAGGCTATGACAAATATCTTTCATTACACACATTCCAAACTAAAACAAAACATTAAAACTATACAATAAAATTATTAAATTTTTCGATCATAATATTTCTAATAAATTTTAGGGAATAAATAAAAGAACCCACATTATAGAAATATGTATAAAAGAGAAGTGATGAAATTGAGTGGAATGGGTTTTTTGTATGAGGGTCACTTGTCTGACCTTGGAAGGGAGGTGGTGTCAATAAGGATTTCTCTATAGGAAAAAAATAAACCCTAACAATTACAGGAGTTTAATCATATTTGATAGAAGTTTCTATTAGATCAATGCTACCTAAACCACCTCCCAAAACATTATATAGACGATATCATATCTTCAGGAATTAGGTGGAGATCCTGAGTGGTTATATAAGTAACAATTAAGATGATATAAAAATGAAACCATCAATTTAATAAAATTATATATCGTATTAATTTTGTATATTTCATATTTTAAATGTCAACAATATGTAAAGATAATTTTTAAAATTAATTCAATTATAATACTCAAATAAAGTATCCAAATAACTAACAATATAATTTTTTCCTTTAAAATGAATTCTTCTAAAAAATTCATTATATACTCTAGGAATATTTTATTTAAAAACATAAATATATTATATTAAAGTTATGATATCATATATTATTTATATGAGTAATATATTTCCTCTAATATAATTATAAATAGATAATAAATATTAATAATATGAGTTAACATTTGAAAACTTGATTTCTAATAAATATATTTTTTCATTATATCTTATATTTTAATTTTAAATTTAAATTCAAAAAATGTTAAATTTAAAATCATAAAATTGAAAAAAAGATTGTTTTTAAAATTTCAATATAAACTTAAGATTAATTTTTTTATTTTTTTTCAAGTAATTGATTTTACAGTGAATAGTGAAAACTACTATTTTTATTAACACCATATAGTTTTCTACTTTATCATAATCTAAGAATGAATTTACCACTTTATAAAAAACAATTAATAACAATTTATTTATAGAATGAAATGATTTATTTAAAAATAATATTTTTAATATAAAAACCCATATTTATAATTTTGAAACTTCATTAATATTTTATACTAATAAAAACTGGTTTTAATCTTTTTAATTTAGTTATGATATCAAAAGGTATAATTCTATTTTCGATTAATTTTTTATCAATATTATATTTTTATATCAAATTAATTAATGTCAGTTAAAATAAAAACATTGATAATTATTTTTGAAGACATAATTTTAAGGCTTAAAGATAATCTTTTTCAAAATAAATTGTTTTTATATGTTATGTGCACTAATATTAAAAAAAAATTATTTCCCATTGAAATATTATTTTAAAATTTAGATTTAATATTTGGAATCATTAGGTCCAAGATATTTATTAATTCATTTTATATTTTTATACATTAAATGTAAAAAACATGAGTAAAAATTTGTTAGCATAGAAAAAAATGAAAATGGTAAAAGTGAAAATAATAGAGTACAAGATGTAAAATGAATGATAATACATATTATAAAATTAACGATTGAGAATTTATAAACCATAAATCTTCCCCAAATCTATTATTTTCCATGGTTGGACCATCTTTACATTTCTATAATGACTTTACCGTTAATATTATTAAAAAAATGATACTCATATTTCGTAAAAATGGATCCAAAACAACCCCACTTATATTTCCCCACATACACATATATTGGACCAAACACTTCCCAAATATCTCCCTAACTATGATATAAATTATTTTAGTTTTTTTAATTCATAAAATACCACCAATCAATGTATTAATCTAATTTTTAAAGGATCTCGTCCAAGGAGTTAGCTAAAATTCTCAATTACACCTTTTTCTTTCCTACTAATTTATTTTTTTCATAACTCTTATAAATTTAATATACCAATGTTAACATAAAAAACTTAGTATTGTATGTATGGTTAAATTTTATTATGTTAATTGGATAAAATTTTTCATCCTTTCTCAAACAATTCAAAAAATGAGAATGTCACCAATGTTACAAGTGGACTACCATCTCCATATGTGATGTGATCCATTTTTCATAACCTACTGAGATGGTGGGTTAAAATATGGTATGTAACTGTTAAATATTATATTTAAAACACAAATTAATATTCTATAAATATAAACCATTTCCTACCTTTATTACATTTTATTGAAAATTATAATGATGCTTGTGTGTACATGTGGACCACCACTACCACGATGAATCCAATTTTGATTTTCATATAAATTTTTATTCTTAATCATAATTTCCTAAAAAAATCAAATAATTTAATGAAATAGAATAATATCATTTTACTTCTATAATAATGGTATTATGTTAATGTGATGACTTTATTAACCATACTCTATAACAACCTGTGTTTTATTTATTATTTCCCCTTAAATAAATATGTTTTCTAAAGCTTATTTCACCCACGACAACAAACTAAGGTGATCCAAAATATTTTAGATAAATAATATATAATAATAATAAAACCTATGGTAGTTACAAATATAGTAATCAATTATAAATTCATATAATATTGTATTATGAACACTTCAATATTAAACAATCCATTTTTCAATAAGATATTTTTTTCTTGATATATTCTTTTTCTTTAAAATAGAAATACCTGAATTATAATTTTTTTAAATAAGATTAATTTTTGAGTTCATAGTTCTACAATTATTCTAGAATGATTCTTTTATAAAAAAGTTAATTTTTAGGAGAATAGTGAAATATATTGTTTTTACCAAAACTGTCCCTTTTTTGAAATTATTGTTATATAAGTAAGAACAATAAGTTTATAGAAAATAAATAAATAATTTTTTTAATGAGTAAATTTACTTATTTTAAATTAATTTATAAATCTTAGAAAAACTGTTCATGACATTTTTTTAGTCAAGCAAAAATATTCTAATCTAAAAATTGTTTTTAATCTTTTAATTTAATTAAACATTTTAATGGTAATATTTGGTTTTAGATATACTTGGAATCCATATAATTGATTTTATGATCAACTAATTTATACCATGAATATTCAATGAAATTGATAAATGTATTCTATACATAAATATTGAGCATAAAACCCATCTTTTTTTTATAAAAATAGGTTTTGTTCACTACATGTTGTAATTTAAAAAATAGATTTTATAGACAAAAAATAACTTTTTGATAATATTTTTTTAATATTTTAAACCATAATTTTAAAATTATTTAATATTTAATATTTTAATTTTGATCGTTATCATTAATTATCAAGTTTAAGGTAAAAATAACCTTACAAATTGTAAAATACCTAAAACATTAATTAAAAATGCCTCTATGGGTTTAGAGATATTTGGATCAACCAATACACCACCAATACATTATTTTACTCATTTTTATCCCTTTATCCTTGAATAATGACCTATATGTTATTAAAATATAATTAGTGTTTCCAAAATTAGACAATTATTCATTTATAAAAGTGGATAAATTACCCCCACAACATGTTATAACTATCCCTTATAATTTTATCAAGAAAATGTACTAGTTTCCTCCTCCAATAATCATTTATAAATTTTATATTCATCTAACCTAAATTATATATCCTAATGTCTCTATTTTGGATCAGTTTTTAAAGACAAATATTATTTTCTCAACATGAAAATTTCATACTTCTGAGACTCTTTTTATTATTCATCGACTTACAAAAAAAATTCATAGACAGAAGAATATATAAAAAATAAGTATTATAACTATAATATAATGTTTTCATACAAATTTATCATCCATTATTCAATAATTATCATGTACAAATAAAAAACAACATTGATCGGGACTATTTGTAGACTACCCCTCCACGAACCAATATGGTTTTTATTCATTATAGAATTAAATGGTTTGATAAAAGGATGGATTTGATAAATTAACATGTTTAATATTTTAATATTATAATTATGGAATTAAATTTCTTCATATACCTTCATTTCATCCAATTATTGGAGAAATTGAATAGTTAATTGTGTGTACATGTAGACTACCACCACTACAAAAGAAAAATATCATTCTTCATAACCACCATACATGGATGGTTCTATGAATTAATTTAATTATGTTGAAAGATATAAATTAATTATTTAAGTTTTTCTAAATGATATATTATCATTATAGTATGTTATTTTTAGATCAGTTTAACAACTTACATAAATAATGCACTAAATAATTATTAGGGACAACTAAGGAAATATAACAACTTGTCTTAGTAGACATCATTGAGTAACAAAATAACTGATTTATTATTACATAAATATTAAATTCACCTTTAACCTAGTTATTATAATGACACATTTTTCAATAAAAATAACCAAAATGATTTCATAAACAATTTTATCTTCACAAACCATATCCTTGTTTACTATTAAATTATAAATAGATCTAACCTTTTAATAAGAAACATTATTCCAATATCATTAATAATATTGGAATAATAAACTTTTAGTAAAATAATTGTGCTCACCATCAACATTATAAAACTTGTGTGGGCGAGTAAAACATTCTATAACCTGGTTGTATAAATAATTCACAATTTATTAATATATTCGTAATGAATAATTATCAATGATGTATATAAAATGTATAATATAATAATAAGTACCAGATATTGGTTATTATTAGAGTTATTTTTTATATACAGAAGCTTGTAACATGTTAAAAACAGGAATTTATTGTAATGGATTCATCGAATCAATTTCTTAACATTGGGTAATGATCTTTCTGACATGAATGTGTTCTTCAAGGATTCATTGATTCTACCATTACCTTATTCAAAAGGGTATATTTTATTCAAGTTAAATTAATTATATTCATTAATAAAAACATTCAAAATTATTAATCTTTATAATTAAAACGATTGTGTTGGTTATAATAAATCACATTCTTACCAATGGATCCTTATCTCTCATGTACATGTATTTTATAGAAAGTATTTTATTTAATGAAATGAAAATATTTTATGTCTTTTGCGTTACTCTTATTTTAATCCACCGCATTTATTAAAATTAATAGTGTTTCTATTTTTTCTATAGTTTGTTTCATTTAAATATCCTCTATTATTAAAAACTATATTCATTTTCATGATCAAAATAATATTCTTTAATACAACATTATTATATTAACAAATATTTCATTTCAATTATCCAATATTTGAACTATTATAATACAATTTTCAGAATTTTATTTCCTAAAAAGAAATATTTTAGATATATCTTATATCTCTATAATTTTAAAGATAGTGTTTAAACAATTTTTGTAAACACGATAATACTTTTTTCACTATTTTTTTCTAATGTTTTTTTTATTATGATGTGATTTTATGATCACCCTCTATATTTTATTATGATGTGATTCATTTTTTGAATAAGAATTATTATGTCCTATTATTTAATATTTTTATTTTATATAATTCTTTTTTATTTTTTTTAATCCATACACTTTATATAGGTTATTTATGATACGATTAGGATTGATTTTATGTAGAACAAATATGTATATATGATGATGGGTGGGGTCCTATATCAAACTTCAATTCATTATTTAAGTTTGACATATCCAGTGATATTTATATCTTCAATTAATGAGTTTGTTCCGAAAGGAATAGGCATAATGACTTTACCCATGTATTAATGCATAGATAAAATTAGTGGGTTCATAAAGGCTTAGGCGTAATGAGTTTCTTCACAAGGTTTTCCAATGATTATGATTTGTCCACCATTATAAGTTTCTTTTAAATTCAATCTATATTGAACCATATTTATTACTATATTCAAAGATATTATACAGTTTTATGATATTCCCCATGACTCAGGATGATTGATTGATGCTTCTAAACCGAACTATTATTTTTGATCCTCTATGATTAACATACTACGGTCTTATGTTACAATAAATTTTTTATTAGATATGCCCCACCTCTCCAAGTTTCTCACTTTTTTATTTGAATATTAGGATGAATTGATATGTTCCACCTTATTGATCATTTGATTTCACAACTCACTTATGTTAAATTTCACCATGTTATAAATATGATCTTATCATATGAGATATAGGGAAGAGGGTCCAATGGGTTTAAATTATTGAGAGTTTTAAATAGTATTTTAAAACATGATGTTTGTGTAGCTAATCTCTATGATAATAAACATTAATGTCATTGAATTTAGTGATTTTGATATGTAATATTAAAATTTTGGATTTTATGAATTATTAATGAATATTTAGCTTTGGTCACTTTAGTTGGTATCATGAAATTGTTTAGATATTTTTGGGGATTAGTTTAGTTAATTTTTGAAATTATTATAAGATAACACTAGTATAAACCATAGGGATGAGTCTAAAGAATGAGTCTATCTATGGGAAATCATCCAGACATTTTGGTAAAGTAGAGGTTGTGTTATTATACTAGAAATTACATTCATATCTAGAGACTACCTAGTATATTCAAAAATAACATAGACATACTTAGGGGTAGTCACCCTAAAAAGGTTAGTTTATTATCAATGAAATATTCACATAGGTGAATGATGAATTGGATACAAATTGCACACATAACCTAATAATCCAAGGGGTATTCTTATGTTAATAACACTAACATTATAAGATATTATGAATGATTTATTATAATAAGGAATTAGTTAATAAAATTTAAGAGAACGCAACCTAAAGATTACTAAATTAAAATAAGAGTGATTTAAGTTGAACTAAAATCTAATGTAATAATTATTATGATTAAGACATGTTGAGGTTGAATTTTTCTATTAATTATAATTTAATAATAATGTTATGGTGTTAATCATTTAACAGTCACACGAAATCCAAATTTTATTAATGGTTATAAAAATAAATAAAGTTGTTAACAATGGGTGTAAGGGATTGTTTGGTGATTTTCTCAATGAGCTATTCATCGGGTTAGGAAAGAGAGTAAAAAATTTAGTGGTGATGATAACTCAACCATATAAAAAATTAATAATAAAATAAAAAACATTTATTTCTAGAATTAAACAAGAAAGGATCAAAATTATATCAATGTTTTTAATTTAAGAAATCCATTATCCTTTAATGGGTATCACAACGTAATAATGGTCATGAAATGGATCAATACAATTGAAAATAAATTTTCTATTCTCATGTGCTTAGAATATCATATTTTATCAGAGAGTTTTATCCTTTAGAAGTAGTATATAATAAATTGAGGAATATTATGATGAGTACAATGATAAAGGAATAATTATATTATATGGAATGGGTATAATTCATAAATGAAATCTTAATAATGTATTTTCTATGAACTCATTACACAATGATAGAGAGGGAATTCATAGATTTAAAAAAATAGAGGAGGAGTGAGTGTGAATTTATTTATAAAACACCATAAGCCTTATGAGGTATGCCTATAGTTTCATTTCATACATTGAAAGAAAAATTGATAGATTATTTGTTGGGTTAAATCTAAGTCCTTAAAGGGAGATAACCATAGGAGAATTTAGAAGCCATATAGATGTTGTCATATACTCAATTAATGTGGAAATAGACGGTGGTGACTCTCACTATTTTGGATAAAGTAAAATAATATTAGAGTATAATGGAGGGTCTAACCATAAGTCATATAGTGGAAATAAAATTCAACATTCTATATGTCAAAAATTTGGGAAGAAGTATCTGGGTAATTTTCTCAAGAACATATGGAAGTGTTTAAAGTGTGATATAGTGGGAAAATAAGATCATATTTTATATGTTGGTTTTAAGATAATGATAAAAATATTAGAGGAGAGGAAGACCCCAACTAATTTTTTGCACATACATCAATGCTACAATAAAAGGAGTTTTGTAATTACTTGAATTAGTGGACTAATATCAATGAAAATGAAGTGAATAAACCCCAGTAACCTCTTAAATCATGGAATCATGGGAGATAATTTTAAATAACAACTTATATATTGGATAAAAATAATGAGGTAATGAATTGTGAACTTATCCTTCACTCTATTAAAATAAATATTTTTTTTTTATTTTGGGTCTCTAAATTATTGTATATCATAAATGTTTTCCAAAAATGTGGATTTACGTCCTCAAACAATAGATAAAAACATTCTATGAAAACTCCCAATAGAGTGATAGTTTCATACAAGACATATTATTCTTATCTAATAATGATTTATGGGAAGATAATCCCAACAAATATTTTCAAATATTCCTTGGAAAATTTTATGTGAGATAGGAATGGGTTGTCTTTCCATGCATAGAGAACATATCAAATATTAGTATAAGTAAATTTCATTTCATATCTCAAATCATCTTATAATAATATATAAATTCAGAAATGATATTGAACTCTGAAAGGAATAAAATACCTTAATATAGTTTATGATACTTATAAATTAAGGACTCATAGGTCAAATTATTAGTGATAATGTCAATATTTATGGAAACAAATTATACAGGAGTATACTGATGTGTTTTTGAATGAACAAAATGGTCTTCCCCAAGATTGTGATATTGATATTTAAATTTAACTAATACATTTATCCAAAAACATATCAAAGTGTCTATATATAATGGATACCATTGGATGAATGGGATTAAATAAGAAACTATTATATAATATAGATTAGAATTTTATATGACCTTGTTATTCACCGTAGGGTGCACCGGTACAGTTTTTCAAAAATAAAGATTCAATAATGTGTCATTGAATTGACTATCATGATAGTCATAAAATGAAAATAAATATAATTTATCCCCTGCACAATATAAATTATTATTTTCAATCATCTCATTGGATATAGTACTTCTAAAAAAATTTCCATTCATCTGCATATCATCAATTTATAGATAAAATGGAGGATCACTCTTAGAATACATTCCATCTGAGGTATGGATAATAAAGATATATAGTTTTCTCATTTGGTCATACTGATTATCATATTATATTTATTGATCTAATGAATAAAGACTTTATATAATACCTTGATCAATGTGTTGTTAACTTTATAGATTATATTCTTATATATTCAAAGTTTATAGAAGAGAATGAAGATCATTTGTGTATAGTGTTGATAACCATGATCATAGGGAAACCATATTAAAAATTTATAAAGTGTGAAATATTGTTGAAAAATTATAATTTTTGGGTCATGTAATCATTAGAATGGGTATATCAGCAGATCCATCAAGAATATATATTATCAGGAAATGGTCTTGACTAACCAATATAACCAAGATTTTTAGTTTTAATTGGTTGGTAGGGTGTCATAAACTATTTGTGAGAAATGTTTGATGGAAATTAAATCCACATAACATGTAAACATGGGAGGTAGTAATGTAACATAGGATGTAGGAATGTGAAAATTATTCAATAAAAATAAAAAATCATTCCCTATAGATATGCATAAATTTATATTATGTGTTGAAGGGTTAGTAAAATAAAGTGATTCATTAAATAAGGAATAATGAGTTATCTTCATGAAAAGGGATAGGTTAACAAATAATTAATCATATTAGTTAATGATCTACGAGAAAAAATTTCTGACCTCAGATTTTGAGTGTTCATCAATGATCATAACAGTAAATATTTGGAGACATTATCCCTTTGGTGAAATTGGAATATATATACTTATCACAATATTTTGAATTAAATATTCATATTAAAGGAATTCAATATTCCAAAAAGGATATGGATATAGTTGATAAATGGTTATGTCTCCCCCATACATTACCACTAGATGATGTAAAATAATGTGTATGATGCTCTGAGTATGAAATATCATGTCACTTTGTCCCTGATGAAGGTATAAAGAGACACAATCCTCATTGATCTATAAAGAATGAATCCTGAAAACATATGGAAATTTTAAATATCATATCATTCCAAAATTATTACTCATCCTTCAATTCACATGAAGATCAATGAAGATAAAAACACGATATATTTCAATTAAAAAAGGTAAGTAATATTTTATTGTTAAACTTTAATAAATATGGAGTTATTGGGATTGGAAGAAGACTTTTCCTATTATTAAAATAGGAGTTCAAGAAGTAACTTTTTTATGATTCCCATAGATAATTCTTATTGGTATATATAGGATTTGTGAATATGTATAATGATATAAAACAAAAATTCTGTAGCGATAACATAAAGATAAAAATTTCAAAACACACACCACAATTCCTGGTATTCCATGAAGTTAAGGGTGAATGAATGATTAAAAATGGGATAATGTATCCACTACCCCCCAAGTATTGAAGTAGGAAAACATCACCATGTATTTCATCATATAACTACTAAAAAAATCTACGGTCCATAATTCTATTTTGGTAATAGTCACTCTCCTTACAAAGATAGTCCTTTTTTTACCATCAAAGTAGATTTCACTATAAAATAACTCTCTAGGATATATATAATGTGGTAAGAATAAAATGAGTACCACAAAAAATTTCATATGATCATGATCTGGGGTTTAATTTGAGTTTATATGGAATTATTCATAAATAATTAGAGATAGAGATTGTTTTTGTGTATTTTATATTATCATCAAATAGCTGGTAAGTCTGAGAGGGCCATTTTTTGAAAGATTTATTAGGATGAAAGGATAAAAAGATCCCCTAGTAGAGTTATCATATAAAAAATGATTCTATTATATAATTAATATGACCCAATATATGTCTCTTTATAATAAGATATCTTGGACTGAACATGCTTTGATATTGTAGGAGGGGGAAGATAATATTTGGTCACCTTTTCCAAGTTATTATGAACAATTATAATAATATTCAGTTGCATATATAATTAGAAAATTATTTAAAGAAGAGTTATGAAAATAATCATTGATGAGATATAGATTTTGACGTTTGTGACAAGGTGTTCCTTCAAATGTCTTTATAAAAGGAGGTTTTGAAATTTTTTAAGAATTTGTTTTAGATCCCTCGATACATTAGTCCCTTTGAGATCCTTGATTAGGTCGATGTTTAAAACTATCACTTATCAATATCCCCAAACCTCTCTCACATGGATGATGTGATCCACATATAAATATTTTGGAAGAACATATCATATCCAACAAATTTATTGATCTGAAAATCTATAAATTTTGAATAATACATTACTTATGAAGAAAACCCTATAGAGATCTTAAGTCGAATAGAAAAGGCTCTAATGAAAAAATACCACCCGTCTAGTCAATGTTCTGTGGTGGAATATTTATTTTGGGGAGGCTACATAGGAACATGATGATGGGATCATAAAAAGTTATCCTTACTTTTATCCTGTATATAATAAATATTCTGGAATAATTTCTTTTAAGGGGGGAGAATCTAACATTTTTTATTTTATTAAATATATCACCAAAAATTTCAATATTTTCTAAAACTTTTCACATAAACAAATGTCTAAAATGATCCTATAAATATTACATATGAAAAATAATCTTAGAAGAAAAAGTATGGTACATAAATAGATAATAATAATTTGGAAACTCATTCAAAATTGGATTAAGAATACTTAAAGCTTAATCAATCCATTTTTCAATAAAAACAATTTTCTTTATATATTTTATTATACTTTAAAAACTAAAATTTTAAACTAAAAAATTTTAATTTTTCTAAATGAACATAATTTTTGAATTCAGAATAACAATATTTTTTTTGGAATCTTTTTTGGACAATTGTAAAAAAAATTAATTTTTAGGTGAATCATAAAATATACAGCTTTTACTAAACTATATATGTTATGAATATATTATTATATAAATAATACATAATTGTTTAAAAAAATTAAAAATTAAAATATTTATTTAGTGATTTAAATTATGTAATTTAGAATAATTTTTTAATCTTAGAAAACCTATGCTCAACATTTTAGATTATAAGTTACTTTTAATTCTTGTTTACATACTTGTTTCTGTCTTGGCATTTAATAAAACATTTAATGTTAATATTTAGTTCTGAATTTCATTGAAATTCACATAACATTTCTTTGAATTATAATAAAAATATTATCATTAAAATTTAATGAAATTGACAAATTTATACTACACATTGATTTTAATCAAAAAAACACAATTTTTTTTCTAAAAATTGTTTTTTATTATGTTTTAAAATCTTAACCTTAAAATATTTTACCACTACAAATTATATTTGATAAATTAATTTTCATATTTGATATTATATTATTAAAATAATATAATAAGGTCAAATTTAATTTTTTTCAGGAAAAATCATCAACACGGTTAAAAAATAAGCTCTCAAAGTAAATCAATTAAAAGTGTAAATATAGTTTTAATAAGTGTGAAATAGATAAAAAACAAAAAAAACAAGATTCCATCTTTATGGATAAAAGTTGGAACATAATAAATCAAATAGACTCCCTCATTTTACACTTTTGCAGCCTTTTACCAATGAATAGTGACATTTCATTATTGAAATGTAATGAGTACTTCCAAAATTACTAATATCTTCACTTATAATAGGGTTTCAGTTACGACACTTCATGATACATCTATAAATATTATATTTATCAACAAATTATTTAATTTAATTTCACATATATATATCAATCAGGCCATTAAGCCTCAAGTTCTAATTATGGAACCTAAGGTTTCTATTTCTAACAAGATTTCAAAGGGAAACCTTATGTTTTCACCGTGAGTATATCTATCTTATTATCATTTTCTTCTTAATATTTCACCTTAAAAATTAATTATTCCATAATATTATGAAATAATAATTATTAATATTTTATAATTTCATTATATTTTTTTTCAACCATTATACAGTACATTCAGTCAATTATGTAAAACCATACAACATTGATTGTGTATATTGGTAGACTACCACCTCCTTGAAGATGTATTTACTTTTTCATCAATTTATTTCAGGGTTTTTTAAATGGATGTAAATTATGAATTAATATGATGAATATTTTAAAATTATAATTTCAAAATGATAAATTATCATATAACTTCATTCCATCCATTCTTTTGATAATTAAATCGTTAATCTTGCGTACATGGAAACTACCACCTCCAAGAAAGATTATTTTAATTTTTCATCAGCACCCTACATAGATGGTTCTAAGAATGAGTTTAATATATATAAATGACATTTATTTAATGTTTAAACTTATTTATATTTTATATAAACATTATATGAAAACATGTCCTTACTCATTAAATCATTACATCGTGTTCTTGTTTGGGTTGGTTTTACAACAAAAATGGGTACTGCTTTATCTATTTATCATGGATGAACAATGAAACATTTCTAATGGAACTATTAGTCATAAATAATTTATTAATTATTGGTTAATATTCAATAATTGTAACAATAATGTTTAAATATTTTATTAAAATGTCATGTTTTGGTTGATAAAATCACCCAAAACATTGCATTTCCAATTTTATGAAAACAAACATTCATGACTAGTTCCCTCCAAGGTACCCCTACTATGATATAAATACAAAAATAGATATAATGACCCATAAATCCCCCCTCAAGTAGGGAATTATTTGGATAAAAAAGAACATAGGGTATATAAATCACACACATGGGATGCATTACTCTATATAAATATTGGAGAAGTATGAGATAAGAAAAACACAATAAGGTTCAATTTAAAAAATAAAACAAATATAGCCATCCTGATATAGTATTTGATAATACTAGAATATTAATGACAATGACATACAACTCAAACTAATGAAAATACCAATATAATTCCTTAGCAGTGACCTTAAAACTCCAACAGTTCAAGGATCGCTATCCAGACTAGAAATAAGCATCTAAATCACTAGCCAACTCCTTATATCCTAGATATTTTTTGAAAAATTTGTAATGTGAGCATAACATGTACACACAGAAAGATACTACTTGAAATAACTAATGAAAAAATTTCAATAAACCATACTAATTCATAGTGAGTAAGAAAATGAAATTAACTCGTTACCCAAACATGTATACTATTGGTTTCCTATTCTCACCATCACATGCTCTCCAAAAAACATAGAAAACTATAGCCACAATATTGATAATATATATATATATATATATTGGTTACTCAAAACTATTTCCCCATTGGCTTTCCACTCTAACACCCCAATGTTACACATCATGAGCTCTCTTACCTACCATAATAATCACTCCACCCCGAATGTGGGTTAGACATCATCCTTAATAAACTTCATCCAATGAAGGGAACAATACCTCATGTTTTCAACATTACAAAACTAAATCTAATCATCATCATCATCTTATCCTTAAAAGATTATTTTTTTGAAATCCACTATAGATCTTGTAAATACATTATACCTCAAGCCATAACATCAATTTAAAAAATCCCTATGTGAAGATGAAGACACCATGACCAGATGCAAGTATTCAATATAACCACAATCCATCAGAGCATGTAGTACACATGTAAGGTAAATCACACCCATGCCTTCCAACAAGTAATACTACAACTGAAGAGAGTGAGGGTGATAGGGGTAGACCACCATTTGTATCCGCTCCAATCTAAATGTTGTTAAAACACCCCCAGAACATCTAGTTGTAATTTTCTCTTCAAAAATGGGTGGTGTGTGTATAAACAATAAGTAGATATATGATATGACCAGGATAATGGAAACCATCTTGCAATAGGCTCATCTGCTGATATCATTACATTGGGCATCCGGAATCCACTACTATGTTCTAGATATTAAACATTCCTACAGACATAATGATGCACATTAATATATTCATTATCTATTAATTAATATCATTACATTATGATATCCAAGATTTTATTTTTTTTCTTCCAAGATAAGTTTTAATGAAACTATTTATTTTTTCTTTTATTTTAATGTATTTCATTTTCAATTGTTACCACCGAGAACAAACCTCATTCTTTCATTATTCCATTTTTTATTTCATAAATACCTATGTACTCTACATATCATCCAAATATGTTACATAAAATATGCACTCATAGTGTATATCATCAAACTACATCACGTAGTTATAAATGGTCATATAATTATAAGAATTCATTTTAAATCAAGTAAGCATCTTGCTAGATGTAATCAAGGGTGATCAATGCCTGCTATGAAATCATCTTTTCCAACCCAGGGTCCCACACAATTGTGTGTAATATCACAACAATTATCCCATAACAACATCAACTCCAAAATAAGTTCTTTATTCTACTGTCATCATCATAACTGGCACCGATTTCACAATCACCTCATTGGAAATCCTATCCCATTAATCATCAAATATTTCAACCTTTCTAGTTTATAAAATAATAATATCCAGGTTATAAATCCATATGTAATAAATATATATTTAAATAAATTTAAGGAAGCTTTTAATGAATCTATCAAGGAATTATATCCATTATCAAACAACAATACAGTCATTCTTCCAAAAAAACAATGATTAAAGAAATAATTAAATTTTCATTACCATATTTAATTATCCGATTAATATTGAATTAATCCCAATAGTAGTTTCTATAATAATTTACATGCATAAATATTATTTATTTAATATTATGTTCATAATTTTGTTTCTCTTTCATACCTTTGTGATTATAATTATTTCTACATGAAACTTTTTTTATATTCAAATTATTACCAAAATTAATTTGTTATTTAATTTGGAAGAACACATACCATGAATAAAAACTATAATAATAGATAGCATAATATCAAGTAAATATCAAGATAAAACCACAAAAATATTCAATCACAAGCCCCCAACCAATAATTTAAACTGTGAATCATAAAATATTACATTATCTAAAATTGTGTTAATTCTAATTACAATTCTCTATAAGAGTTTTAGAATTATAAAATAATTATCATCAATAATATTTAAGTATTTTAACATCGTAAAAACCTATAATTTTTGTATTATCAAATAATAATTAAACAATATCATTCGAATATCAATTTATCTCTCCTGTATATATTCTAGAATAATAAAAATTACTCTATATGAAATTATTCATTTTCCATTCTTTCGATAATCTTACAAAATATGGAATACCATTATCTAATACAAGTGACAGATCATTAAATCCCATTATTCAAATAATTATAAACAATATTTATTATATTTTTCATTAATAATTTTAATGAATTTAAGATTATGAAAATTTTATATACCATAAAAAATTATTTATAATTCAATTTTATAAATAATTATATTAACAATATTTAACAACATGTGATAAATTCCTCCAATTTTTTACTTTAATTTCTATGTTTAAAAAAGTAGTAATAAACAACCTAAATATAATAATCATTATCTATTGAAAACATTAATTTATCATCTATAATTTCATTAATTTATATATTTGAAAAATAATATGAATTTTTATGTGATTATTTATCCCCTCTTTATCAAATTTCACATTCCATATCCTGAAATATTTACAAGATAAATAGTCATGTGATAATTCTAAGAAACAAAAAATTATATAGTATCATGAAATATTTTTTTCTCCCTTTAATTATCCCCATATAATTACATTATAATTTTTCATAAATGTTACATTATTTTGTTTCCCATATTTATCAATATAAGAAATCATATTGATATTATTTTCAAAAAATTTATCAGAATTTGGATAATAGAATTTATCTAAATAGATAATTTTGATTAATGTTACATTCAAATTTTTACAATATAAAATTAAGAGAACAAAAATATCAAGTACAAGAATAAGAAAGTTTCCTTATTTCACCCAAAAAATTGGATGCAGAGAGTGTATTTTTGTAGGATGGAAAGTTATTAAGATATCTAATCGATTTTTAGAAAACCCACTAAATTGAATTATCGAAGTATGGATTTCCCAAACTCAATGGAGAACTCAGGAAACTCAAATGAGGAAATAAAGTTTATTTTAATATTTATATACATATCCATGGATATATTGAAACACCGCCAATATTTCAAGTATTCACCATTTTATTCTAATTTAACTCAAAATAAGATTATTATCTAATTAAAAATGCTGAAATAGGATATAATTTAAAAGGGTATAGAGGCATTTCAATCCTTCATTTCTATTATTTAAAACCATTAATATAATGAAAATAATTATTGATACATAATAGAGGGAAAATTTATATTTTTTATATTTAATAAGAAACCCTTATTTATGTAGTATGATCTATGTATGTAAAACATGGTTTTTTTCTTATGAGTTTATTACCTTTAAACAAGCCTTAAGAATCTTACAATACCCTTACACAGGTCATTAGAATCATGTGGTTAACATTTTGAAAAAAAAATTAACATTGACTGACCCTAAAATAGGATTACAGTAGACGGATGAACCATTACGTGAGGTCAATGTTTCCTTCATGCAGGCGTTGAAAATAACAGGATACCTATACATAGTGATTCAAGTTACCAATTAGTGAGACTTGCTAAAGGAATTATCTTTATGTATATAGAAGAAACTCATTCTTAACCTTACATAACTAATTAAAATATCATTCTAATCATTAAAAAAATCATAAAACTGAGGCTAACCCTTACACAAACATATTGAAAATGGATTGAGCTTTATGAAAGGTATAAAACAATGGTTTTCTATCACACATCCTATATAATCACCTACGTAACTTTACGAAACTTCAAAATCATATGCAAGGGTAAATTATTTTTTGGAAATATTAATTTTACAATTAAGAGAACAAATAAATAATAAAGGGAAAATTAATTATTAAATTTAAAACCATAAAAATAGTTTAAAAATATTAGATTCACATTAAGAACATCATAATTAATTTCTTTAATTTAATTTAAATATTTTTAAATTACATCCATAAATTGAAAATCTATTTTAAATACAACTCTTAAAATCTAAAAAACGTTTACAAATTTTTAGACAACTCAAAATGAAAAATGATGACTAATTAATACTCTATACATTTATATTAAATAACTCTCAAACAATTCTCAACTAATAGAATAAAAAAATAGGTAGGAGGGAGAATGGAAAGGAAATACTTTAATAATATCATGACATAACTCTCAAGGATATTTATATACTTAGAATATTATAATAATCTATAGGAACAATGAATAAATCTAATGATCACATTAAAAAAACTCTAATAAATTTCTAGGGTGATACCTCTCAAACAATAACAAGGGAATTAAAAAAAACTACAACAAGTATGAGAATATATTCCATATAACATCATGAGATTAAATATAACCTCCCCACAAAATCAATCATTAAAAGACAATAAATATTGATCATGCATTTGTTACTCACATTCAAAATCATGACCACAAACCCAAATAAAAGGCCACATAGATATCAGAGTAAAAAGTAATATGAAATTAATATCCAATAAAATAAATATTACGATAAATCAGCCATACAATATGAACAACCATTAAAAAAAATTACCTCGTATTTATTTAAACCAATATTAATATAACTAAATTTGGGAGAAACCAAAATTATACATACAAATTCAATAATTTTACTTAATAAATGAATCAAATGAAAACATATACAATATTTACTTTCATTTAGTATGATATAAAATTTAATTCTACAAATTTATAGAATATCATGATTAGAATTTCACAAGGAAAATACATTATAATGGTTTGACAATAATTTATTAATACACATATATATTCTTCTTATGAAAATGTATTATTTCTTTTTGGTTAAAGAGTTTAAAACATAAACAAAATCTTCAATTGATTCCTTATATTCGAGACATGTATCAAAAAATTTCGTATTAAAACCTTCTAAATTTATAAATCACATTGATTAAAAATTTAAACCAAGTATCTAGTATTTAACATATCATAGTTTAGAAAACCTTTTTATGAAAAAGATTTAATCCTTCCAAATAATAATTTATTTATTAATTTTTTTAAAGAAAAACACTCTTAATAAATTTTATAAAATTACATTAAATAAAAATCAAAGTTTCATAAATAATTGTTGTATTTTATTTCAAAAAAATATATTTCCAAAAATGTATTTTTCAAAGTAGGACTCACTGAATATTTTTCACACCATGAATAAAACATCCTAGGATGACATACTCAATGTGATTTTTTCCCAAAAACATTTCATTGCTAAAAAATAAAACTTGTGAATAAATTTTAAAATTCAAATTTTTTTGACTTATAATTTAATTATCTTGATAAATACTCTAATTAAAATATAAAAAGTTTCATATGAAACTGATTGATAATTATAATAAATTTTAAAAGAACTCCTCGAATTACTTTTTCTAAGTAGACATAGTTCTACTATATTTTTTATCAAATAAAGACAAACATATTCATAATTATGGAACCCAATTCGACTAATGATATGTATCAAAAATAAAATATGTGGTTGGATCAATTCACATTAAATTTTTTCCCATCTTTTCAACAACACATTATTTACATTGAACAAACTCATTGAAAATATGTAATGGATTTAATTCCATAATTAAACTTTTGTATAGGATCATGCCATTACATTCAAGGGTTTAAAATTTAAAACCACATAACATTTATTAACCAACTCAGGAACTTACATCAAAATAAACTGAGTTGTCACAAAAATACTTTTCAAAGAAACCAATTCACTTAAGCATGATATTATACTCATTTGGAGGAACAGAATAATAAATATAGTTTTAAAAGAAATTATTAAAAATAATTCATTATGATGGGAATGGTTACCCTCACATTAATAACTTGATGGTGTGAACTGTTTATAACATAAATAAATATACATCATTCTAGATTAATATTCAATAAATATCACAATTATGCATGATCAAGAACCATAATGGTTTAGGGTATTAATTGAGAAGATATATAATCTACTCGTCTTATTAAATATCTATATAATATATAACATATTTCCACACAACTATAACCCTTCTTATATATAACATAATTAAATATATTCTTTAGATACAAGGTAAAAGGATACAAGAGAAAGAGAAATATCATATGCTCCATAGTTCTAAACATGGTAGATATCAATATTAAGAGATAATAAAATGGTCAAAAGTGTATGATGACATAATCAAGTGCATGTTCTAAACATAAAATATTCATACCCATAAAATATTAGATCATAAAATCTAAAATCAATTCATATAAAAAACATGATCAATTATGGTTCCAAATAACTAATAATCATTCAAGAGTCAGAACATAGTCTTGTGGAATTATAGGTATAATAATTAAAAATATTTTGAATATATATATTTGAATTCATATCCACCCAATAAGGGTTTTCCCATTTACATAATCCATAAATGTTTTAAAAATAGTAGCAACCATGGAAACCCAACAATATCCATGATAATGGGATAAGGGAAGTTACTATTTTCAGCATATAGTTTCAGTTCTAGGAATATCTTCACAAAATGGAACATGAAATATGAGATAATATAATGAAAAAATTTAAATTATTACTATTTTATATTCTAAATACACATCTCTAAACCAATGGTCTAGAGCTCCTTTTTATAGGTCTCAGGGAACATATTTCCCGAGAAACTAACATGAAAGCCACATGAAATAATGTTGAATATTAAAACTCGTGCTTTTGAAAAATAAAAATAAAATGTAAATGGAAAAAAATGTGTATATAAAAACCACAAAACATACACCATACACCACATAAAAAATTAAATAATTAACATGTTATTTTTGATCTGGTCATACATGATGGATATGATTCATCTCTAGATCAATACCTAAAAATCTTTATAATCATACAGAGAATCAATAATTTTACAAATTGGGGAATTTTTTTATCTTTCATCTTCATTAATTATTTCCTGGTGTGTTGAATATGCCCTGTAAAATAAAGACATCTTCTTTATGTCATTTCTACTTCTTGAATTGTTCATTAATCTTGACTTATTCCACTGTGAAATGGGTTTGATGTTAAATTTTTTTATATTAAATATCTATTGAGTTTATAAAGACTAGGACATCATCTCAATCAAAGAACATGAAATATTTTCTTATCGATTTAAATTTGGTCATATAAACACTCTGTTTTGTCTGGATGTATTCATAATGGATTTTATTCCAATTTAACACTAGCCAATCTTCATTTCTAAACTGCGTGTCTTAAAAAAATTATAGATATGTCATTTAGTCCAATTCCTTATGTATAAGATTCATATCCCAACCAATCTATCTGTTATCCTGATAGTTTTGATATGTGTAACCCATTATAGAAAGCTTGGATATATATTATTTAGAACATTCTTCACCACTTTTGGTTCCCAATCAGATGTTTAATTTAACTTAATGAATCCAAAAAATTGGAATACTGCCATTTTGAAAGATGTACAACATTTATTGAACACTTATTGTTCTAATGCAGTATACAATATATGGGGCTTCAGAATCCATTTTCCAGACATTCTCTAAAATATTTTCAGTACATGATATTCTTCCACAAAATTTTCCTTGATATTTTTATCTTTCTAAAGAAGACAAAAAACATAGAAATTAATCTATCCCTCATTGATTATGATCATACTAATCCTATCATGGTCTATCTTCTTATAATCATCCCTGAATTATTCTGATTACTTCAGCAGGTTTAGAATGTGGTTTATACCCCTTTTGAAAATCCTCTTATATATATTTTTATAGAGTGGATTATAGAAAGATGTGTATTTTTTCTTAAAAATATTTTCAATACTATGGAATTATTCCTAGATTTATTTTTCAAGACGTGGATCCTCGTCCAGTTTTTCATCCAAACACTCTCGATCATTTTCATTCTAAACATAATATTGAGGAAATATTTTATGAGCCTTCTATTTCTCATTTCTCTCATGTTCTTTATCTCTTTTTTCAACTCAGATTTTAGAAAAATATTATCTTTTCATTTAGAGACTATATCTATTTCTTTGGAGCCTTCCAGTTTCTATGATTTTCTTTACATTGAGATTTTTAATGGCCATTATGACTAAATACAAATAATTCAATGTGAATTTTATTTTTATAATTGATGTATATGGATCATTTTACAACACTACCATGTTTTTCAGCCTTCTTGGTTTAATAAATTATATTTTTTAATCATTCTAACATTTTGGATGGATATTATTTCTTATGAAAGATATTCTCCATTAGAGTCTCTTTGCTTTTCTAGGTTATTTCATTAATTTCCTTGATAACTGATCATGCTTCTATAGAAATATTTTCAATGAAATCTGGACATCACCTTTATGTTATACTTTTTCCATTACAGATATAATATTTAATATAGCATGTTAGTTCCATATAATATACATTTAATAATCCCATTAAGATTTTTATATTAAAGATAAATTATTGAAATTCATTCCTCCATCATAAAAATCGTGGTTGAAAAAAACATTTTAATATTTTTCATTAAATTATTTATGTAATAACTATTTTTTATTATACTAAAAAAATTATTAATAAAATCTAATTAGTCCAAATTCCATTAAGGACTATAATAAATTATCATTCATAGATTAGATATTTATTCTCTTCCTTATTAAATATTCCACTATAGTATCTACTTATACTTTCATTATGGGTTTTATATTTCATGAAGATACATCCCCATGATGAGCAAGATGAATCTATATTTAAGATATGTTGATCTTCACTCTCATCTAGAAGCCCACATTCATGGAGTTTTTGAGCATTTTTCTTTGAAAATGTGATTACATCATAATATTCTTCTATTAAAATCTAGGTTAGTTTAATAGAAAAGTATTCTAAATTGGAGATGATATTTTTTATAAATCTCTGGTGTATACACTATCATAAATTAATATACCGTGAAATATTTGTATCTTCTTAAGATTTTTAATTTCAACTAGAATGTTTCAAGATTCGTTTTCAATATACGGGTGAAGAATATCAATACTTCCTTAAATTTTTAATCCTACCTGTTTTATCTTTGGTTGCATCCAAATAATATATATTTTTTAATTTATCAACCCTTATTGTTTGAAAAATTCATCCACATTCTATAAATTCTTAATAATCACTTCTATATTTTTACTAAATAAATTAACTTCATCAATATCAACTACCATAAAATGTGATAATATAAATAATTCCTTGTTCATTATCGTTGGTAATAGTTATTGTGAATTATTATGTCCTAATTTCATAACTTACAATTAAAAAAATAAAACTGTAATTGTAAATTTTGTTAATGGTATAGCCTTCTATTTGATCATTATTTGTTAATATCTTGTTTTGAGATAAAATAAAGTGTATAAAATTATCCTTTAATTCCTAAACATCCTTTGTAAAGACTCATAGTTAGGATGATTTTATCCATTATACTTTATGGCACAATTAAAATCATGATAATCAATAACCATTCTGGATTTAGCATGATGTTTCTATGCCAGATTCATTACCATTATTGTTTTACTTCTATGAGGGATTTTGATATGTTTGATTAATCCAAGTCTAATTAGTTCTAGAATATGTATCAAAAACTCCATACCCATTTCATGTGGATAGGAAAATTATTTACTTTTAATAATTGTATGAGGATCATTAAGAGTGATTGCATCCTCATTAATTTCATTCTACCATAATTTCATATGGTTTTATGAGTAATATTTTATAAATAATCATTCATATTGTCAAATTCTTCATCTTTATTAATCCTTAATTCTTTCAATCCAACTATATATTTTTAATTAATGATATTTCTATAGTATTATCCATCCTCCTATGGATAGTTTTTCACTTTGATAGTTGATACATCATATTCTATAAGGATTACGGTTTTTCAAAAAGAACGAGAATCAGATAATTGTGGGGTATAATTCATTTTAAATATATCATCATAGAATTATGTCGTCTAAGAAATCAATTTCCAATCAAAAGTTGAGGAATAATGAAAAAAAAACTTTTATATAAAATATTATCCCATTGAGTTTGATCTGAACATATTTTGTAGATTCATGAATTAATAACTTTATATGGTTATCAATATTCACATAAAACTCTGTTGATTCACATGTTACAAGAGAAGCCCATATTCTTGTGAAAGAAAAGGTATATCCTATACCAACTTGTGATGAAAATGTAGTGTTATTAATACTTAATTTTACCAATGTTTCCCACTCCCATATCTTTTCACTGACTAATGAAGACCCCATATATCCTATAAGAGTTTCTTCATCCTCATAGATAGGAAATTTAAAATTCAATTATTTGACTATTTTTTATGAAATTGATGATCTGGGTTATTCTGTTGAAGAACCTTTATCTTTTCCAATTTAGATCCTTTGTTTTTTCAAAGGGTGCTCAAGAAGTTTTTATTTTAAATCTTCCTTATTGAAATCTAATACTACAAAACATTATTATTATTAATCAATATCATATTAATCTTCTCTTCCCTAGGAGAGGAAAATTTAATTACCAACATTTTTAAAAACATCTAGAAGAAGTAGCTTCTCCATTTATTCTTCCTCAAGATCTGGTGAAACTCATTTCTTGGACAACTCATCCTCTTAGTGTTTATCACAAATAGTTTCATTTTTTTAATTTATGTTCATTAATATTTTAAAAGATGTGGAAATATTTCCAGACCCTTTCATAGGTAAGGTCTTAAAGTATTGAATAACATTAAATTAATATGAGTAATTACTCAAACACATATTCTTTTGAGTGGATATCCTAATATCTTCTTCCAGTTCCTCGTGTTGGTATATACTTCTAGAGTTCTGTTAATACTTATCACAATAAGCATAACATGAAAATATAGGATGAAAATTGAATATTATACTCTTGTATTCATATATTGACATCCCAATCATAGTAATACATTAGATAAATTTTATAAATTTCCATATACTACTATAATTAGAACTGGTAAATCTCGTCCTTTTATCACAACATGATCTATTCCAACCTTGATTCTCCAAAAATTCACATACATATAATTTTTATGGATATCCTTACTAACTCATTATGGTTTTATAACAGTAATTGTAAACAATCCTATTTCTTTTTTTTGTAGACTTCAGCTATCTCTTTTTCTTCAAATATTGTGGTCATTTCAGGATATGGTACACATGATTTCTGGTATACCTAAGAATAATTAACACTAGGAATCATACATTCTTGAAAATATATTCCATCTGAAGGGATTTATATTTATGAATAATACACAAGATCACCTTCCTTCTACCTAGACATTACTAATTTTGGAGAGTCTTTAGGTGTCCTTACCTTTGTTCGAATCACAGCTATTTGAAGATATCTCAAAATTGTGTTAAGGTTATTTAATTCATCCTCATCTATGTTGTATTCTTCCACTACAAAGTACACTAAATATAACGAATATTAACTTTAATCGTCAAAGTCTATATTTTCTACCTTGATAATCTCAAACAATACATCTGATGAATCTTCCATTATTTTTTCCTTGATACTACCCATTTTTCTATCTGTATATGGGAAACATTTATATATGTGACCATTCATTCCAAAGAATAAATAACAATAAAAACTGGATAGATATTTTCCTATAGGTCATATGGGATAATTACAGCATTTTCCTTAAATTTTTCTCTCATTTACTTTATAATTCTATTTGGCCTAATAAATCTCTTAGATTTTTCTATCGATCAGCTTTAAAATCTATATGATGCTTTTATTTTACCAAATCATGTCCATATTTTCATGTGTTATTTAATTATTTCACATTGTCCATCCGTACACTGTGTTATGAAAAACCTTTATTAGTTTTTTCCATGATCCTTTCATATTGGATTTCACCCATATCTACTTATAAGAACCTATACATTTAAGAAAAAAGAAAAAACCGAGAATGTATTATTACTTACATCCTGTAAGAAATTTCTATACATATAGTAGTGAATTATCACATGACATATTATATATCCTATAACTCCCAATGTATCATGAAAGTCTTCACATTGTGATATATGAGTCATTAAGTCTTGTAAAGCTATTTAAGGACAACTTCCTAGAAGTCTCTACAGAAATACATCAAGATAATATGCTTGATATACTAGTCTAAGAAGATAGCACTAATGCTGAAACACACAAATTAATCTTCAAAGTATAAAATATCATAGATTTGGATATTGGATAATGATAATCTACATTTTTATACCAATTATAAATCCTAATCGACTAGTGAATTTCCCAAGAAATACAGTTTGAGGAAATGAATTAATATTTGTATAAAATTGATTGAGAATGTGAAATATTATTAGATAATTATTCTCACATATAAGTGTATTAATAGAATATCTCTGAATAATACTTCATTACCTCATATGGTATCCCCTAGGAAATTGAGTGCACTATCAATGGACTATAAATGTAAACCAACTGATAACATATAATATTTATGTTCTATAACATATTCATATATGGCTACTATAGGATCCTTTTTGGAATCTATCTTAAGGACCATCCCATATTTTGTAACACCTTATGGATTTATCTTACTTCAATGATATTCATCTGAAATATAGCTAGGATATAAGGGAAGATCGTCCATATTAGACTAAAAACAAATCCTTGAATGATACTTTTTTCATTCCCAATGGAATGATTTCTGGGAGATCATCCTATATAAATGATTGGCTTCCCTAGTATTTAGGAATGTTCTCCTATGGGAGATAATTTTGACTATTTATTATTATTATTCTTCTCATTGAGTTTGGATTTTGGGTCTTATGCTTTTTTTGAGCTTATAATTATAGTTTTTAGAGAGACATTCAATATCATAACGTTCCAATTTCTGAAGAGTAATTATATTATGGATCTATTTATGGTATTGTTTGACCCTCTGATGAATACATAAAATTTCTTCCTTGTATTTATTAGCTTCTTCTGATTAAGGCCATGCATAGTCCTATATAATATAATTCGGTAACAAACATGACCTTTCTATATCTATTTTAAGTTATAGATATGAGATAGTGGTTGATGTATTGTTGGGAGATTCTTATAAAGACTTCCCTTTATGCCTTAGCTGAATATCTCAAATATTCAGTCCAACAATATATCCTCATATAGCTATATATTACAATTCAAAAAAACTAATTCTCTATCTATATATTCTAGAGTTGTTTCTATATTTTCTCTAACTACATATATTTCTGATTATTGGATTCAGTACACCTAATTTCTACCTTTAATACTTCAATTGTTTTATGAGTTTTATGGTATTTCGTCAATAACTCAAATACTTCATGTTCATTCTCAAAGGTTTATCTATATTCTTGTATTGGATTATAGTTTCTAAATAAAATATAATTATATTTTTCCTCATCATACAATAACCCTTTTTTTAAATGTCTCTACTCATATTATATTTCATTTAATATTGAATCCTAAAGTTTTTTATTGTGTACTTTTTTAACCCATTGCTTTGTGTGAATTCCTCCCCAACTATTTGATATCACTAGATGAAATAGTAATAATACATCAAAATGTGAAACAATATATTATCATTAATTTTAATGAATTATATTATGTTAATATCTATAATAATTCATACTCAGACTTCAAAAGGTGAAAAAATATATTCATAATCATTTCCACACATTTTCTAATGAGCATAGCTAGAATCAATCATACTCATGTATCAAAATTTTACCAAATTTATTCAAAATCATTCCCATGTATATCATTATAAACTAATGAGATATCAATATCACATTACTCAATGACTTTTAAGAATATAACTAACTCAACCGTCAATTATCATAATTAATTCATATATATTCCACAAGGTCATGAACAAATTCATTACTTCATCATAGCTTAACCCATGTAAAAGAAAAAGAGTTTTATAAAAAATTCACCATCATAATGATCAAAAATCTACTGAAAAAATAAGTATTGTACCATTCTATCTTGTCCCAAATGAATCATAAGTAGCATCAAAGTATGTTGTTCGACATTAAAATTAATTTAAAAAGATACTAGAACATTTCTTATGTAAAATAACCATTTCAATTTTAAATCACTTATTTAAAATCATAAATATTTTGGAAGATTTGGAAAAATAATTCTTTAAAAATAAACCTTAAAACCATCAAATGAATATTCCAATAAAACAAAGTTTTTGGAATTGGGAATATCCATTCATGTCAAAAAAATTAAAGGAGAAAAATTATTTCACACATTTGTAATGAATTCAAAAATAAATTATTGAAAAAAATATTTCATTAAAATGACTAATTTTAAATATTTATAAGTAAATTAAAATTTATTTAAAATAACCTTTCAAAATCATTTCATGTATAGGTAAAAACATTCCTATTTGTTTTTTGAGGAATATTTACATGGAAGAAAAATTTTGTCGACCAAAGAATAAATAAAGTCAACAATTCATTGCATATACTTTCAGCGTAATATTATGTACCAAAGAGACAAAAATGGTAATATGAATTTTAAATTTAATGAATAACCATATGGGAATAAAATTTAAGGGTTTTAATGGATAATAAAAATTTAATTTCCCTTAATAGAAATTTATCCTAGAAAATTTTGAAAAGAAATGAGATTGCAACGTAAATACCTTACTACATTTGTAGAATTTGAATGATTTCCCCTTGAGATATATAACATAAAATGAAATTTTAAATGCCAAAAACATAAGGATATTCATGATACATAGTATCGAAGTGGTAGTAGATACCCCATATGAATATAAATAGATGCATAACATGAAATATTTCTTAATGAAACAATATTGATATGAAAAAAAATTACCTCGCCTTTGACTTTCTTCACTAGCACTCTAACCTACTATATAATTAATTTAAATCAAATATAAATCTATAAATAACCAAATAAATACTTATTATATAATCAATTATCTAATTATAAAATTTCATTACCCATTTAATTGAATTTATTTATTGAAATCTCAATTATTGAGAAATAGCTATTTCTTATTTCATGTAAGTTTTTGTTCAGTAGTTATCTTTCTTGAACCTTGTCCATGATTCCATAATCTGAAGGATTATTGTATCTATTATATAAATATATATATATATATATATAATCACCTATAAAATTTTGATATAGAAAAATGAATTACACAATTTATGGAGAGGATAGTCCAAACATACGCATGAACATTATTTTAATTTTCTAATGAAAACATAGATATAATGAAAAATAATATTTTACCATTACATAAACTTATTGATATTATAAATATCATATATATTTACTAAAAAAATTATAATAAATATCCATGTTTTTTGGTTATGAAAATTAATTGCATCGCTTCTTGGATGCGGCAGTCTATTTGTATGCATAAGTGATATTTTCATTTACTATTTTATGGGAAAATATATGAATGAGGTTAGGAAATTAAATTGATATCATATAATTATATGGTACATATTGATATTAATATATTTTTATTTTGATGATATAATTAAATGAGGTAGAACAAGATTTAAAATGAAAATTCTTAGCTAATGTGATTACCTCCTCTTTGAAGAACCACCATGGATATCACCTTAAGTACCCTAAGGATGGCCTTTTAAGAAAAACATAACCTCTAAAATGTTTATAAGGATGTTATGAAGTTGATTTTTATGGTTTCTTGAGCTATGTGTCACAAGTTAGTGTGAGTAATAGAGGAGGGGTGGTGTCATTTTATAGTTAAGGAAAGACACACATTGAATTACATAATATATTTTAATATAATAACTTCTTTTACATGTAAAATTGGAACCAAGTTGATATATTTAGTATCTCATAAGAGGATGAGTTTATATGCTCTCATAAAATATAATTTATCCCTTTTGGTTTTTTTAACCCTAATATCTTAGTTTTTACACTTTTTCTCACTTTGTTAACACTTTTGAAGATTACAATGATATCAATGATTGTTACCTGATTAGGGGTCAAGAAAGGTATAATAAAAAAAGTGAAAAATAAATAGAAATTGTTGGATACTATAATCCATATCAAATTTACTTGGACACTAATAAGGTTTTATTTAATTTTATATCATTTAATAAAATATTATTTATCATAAGATACCAATATATTGTTTTGGGACTATTCACATAATTTTACAATAAATACAACAAGATATAATAGAATTAGAATGTAATATTTTAAAAAATTATTAATATGTTAAAATTATCAAAAAAAACCCATGTAATATATTAATTATTCAAAATTTTATTTCATGAAATAATTTTAAAATAATTTTTTATATTTCTCTATTACATTGAATATACATTGTTATAGAGTTTTATAAACATGCAATGTAAATACTTTCTCATTGAAAAATAAAAAATAAACCATCATTAAAAAAAATTAATCTCTTTAAAAAAATATAAAAATATTTATAATTTTTTTATCATTGTAACATAATTACATAGATATTAAAATCAATAAATATAGATTTTTTAATTTTCATTTACATAAAATATAATAAAGGACTTTATCAAATTTTTGTGACATAAAAATGACATATTTTATAATATATGAATGCGTACTAAAATTATAATTATATAATGAAAATTAGGCTTGTGTATAGATTATTTATAATCCTTATCTTATAATTTTAACCATGTTCTGCCCATTTTCCTCTTACCTCGCTGACAACATTTTTATCGAGGTTACTATTCATTGTGACCAAAAATAAATCTGACCTATTTTGAAATATGTAAATGTGGTTTCCAAATATGTAATACATTTTATTATTATATGTTTTAGGGATATAGAGGGAGGATTTTAAGTTATGCTTCCTTTTAATTAATAGTTGCATCTTGGGTTCATGATGAGGCGTAGCCCTTCCTCTGACAGTTAAACTCTACGACATAAAAAGGATGGCAATAGTAAAAGGCCCTCATTGTTGAATTTTTTTAGATCAGTCCAATCTGGTACCCCTATGGCATGATTTATAATGTTGTTTCATAATCCTTCATTGTGTTTATATGATCTATGCCATGGTCCTAACTATGATCCTCAGACACGGTTAAATCGGGAAGGCTACCACATGGTCCCTAACACTTCACCATTTTCATACCTGTGTTTTCATATTCCATGACATGGAATGGAAGGATTCACTATGGTATTATAATTTATAAGATATCTATAAATAATCCAAAAACATATAAACTGACATCTCTCCTTTATCTTCTACTCAAACCCTTGGTTCCCCAAAGATAATTCTGAATGCCTTCGAGGAATCCCATGATTGTATTCAACATCAACCTTGTAGGGATTAATCTGTGGTATCTGTTCCATCCAACTATAACCTATGAGTTTCCCCTTAGAAATAGAAGTAATTTTTTTTATGATCTTGGAGTTCTAGTCTATGAGTTTTTAAGGAAGTGCTATCTCGATGCCATATTGGATACCGAGGTTGGTTCGCATCTTCTTTACTTTTGAGGTAGGTGGTCTAAACCCACTCATTAAAAGTCTGTGTCAATTTCGATAGTATATGAAATAAATGTAATCAAATTAGGGTGTTATTTATGTGACCCATATAGTTTAATTAATCACTGATGAAGATGATAATGTTTCTCAAAACTCCATAGAATCCATTGGGTTTGTTGATGTTGAGACTGGTCCTGAAGCCACGTAAGAGGTTATCCAAACTTTTACCATAATCAGATCTTTTTTAATCTAACCATAGTTCCCTAAGAAGAATTATAAATTCATTTAATATCATCTTATCATTATGAATTTTAATAATATCTTAATTGGGTTTATTTCATATAATATAATCACATGAACTAAAATAGATATTTTATCATGTAAATTACTTTTCAGTTAAAATTATAAATAGAATGGAATTTGTTTTTATTATAATTATAATTTTGGATCTATATTTTATGAAATTAAATGTCTAGATAAATTGTAATTATATGAATTCATTGTTATAGATAATTATTATATGTTTTTAATGCTTAGTTCTTGGTTATGATAATTATTTTCTTAATTTTTTTTGAGATGACTCTATTATGATTGATTCATAGGGGTAGGTTATTACATGACCCATTGAGTTTTATTTATGAAATTACATATGCTTGTGTTGGGTGAAGAAGGGAACCATATGTGATTCCCATGGTTTAGAAGCATGGTATTAGATATAATTATGTTGTTCCAACATATCTATGTTTTTTCGGTGTTTTGATGAATCAAAAAATCCCTATTTTTATTATTTAATGTTTTTATTAAGTGTTTCATGTTAAATTTATCAATGTAATTTATATTACATTCATTCCATAAATGATTATTTGTGACATGTGAAGTATTTTTTTCAATTTTTTTTATCTTGCATGAAGTAAATATTATCTTCTTATTATTGAGAATCAGAATGCTTAGTGTTGAAGTTTTACCTTATTTCATAAAAATTTATCTTAGGAACAAATTACTTGAGTTGTTATTTTATCATATTTATATAGTTTATATATAATTTAGTCATAATAATATGGTATCTTATGAAAAATAATATATATAAAATAACTTCATATGAATAACCTAAGAAAATGATAAAGTGAAGTATGTTATCTCATTAAAATATATATCTTACACTAATGAATTATCATGTATAGTATTCGATTTAGTGTATTATATGAAACAACATACAAAAATATATACTTTATCTTAATAATTCTCTCAGGAATTTATCTTATGATGAACAATATAATTAGTTAAATATCTTATGAAGAAATTTGTTGTTATGAAGAATGTCATGATAACTTTACTAGTTTTTTATATGTCATTTCATAAATTAATTGAATATCTAAAAAGGGATTTTTAAATTAAGGAATTAGAAACCTAAATAAATTTACATGTTTCCATGAATGGAAATATCCATAGGCGATCTCTGATTGTGCTATAGTTTCATATTATTCCATAATTGGATGGAATGGGCGTATTCCATTAATGTCCTATCAAATAAACTTTTCAATGGACTATCAACTCTAAAATTAGGATTATCTCATGATAATGTTTTAAAAAATAAGATATATAATTGTTTTATTTAACCATTATATGTAAATTATAAGAACAAATAGAACAAACTCACAAACATATGAATTATCTAAACGCCTAAATATAGAAAATATTAAATAGAAACACTCATGTTGTGCCTATAATTTATCAGTTTAATTAAATATAATTTTTAGCTACAAATTCTAAACTATGATATTCTCAATAGTTATCTTTAATAAATTTCAATTACTACTAGAAATTGTGCAATACAATTGTTCCGTCAAAATTTTACTTGTTCTATATTGTTTACAGATATTGTAACAATTTGTATTAAGACTGTGGATAGTTCTTGTAAAGGGACATATAGGTTTAAATATCATATACCTATTTATTAAGTGATACCTTCTTTTACTCAGTTGGGATCCCCAAAAAAAGTGTTGTTTGAGTGAATGTAAGAAAACCAATAGAGTAGAGTGTTTGTGGGGTGTACTATGGGATTTAAGTTCCAAAAAACATAATAAATCTCATTTTTTTAATATCATTCATTTGTGTTTGTAAATTTATGATTATGTTTCATATAATGGAAAAATATTTTAATAATAATACAAGATAAAGGATATTTTCAATATAAAATATTTAGGAACTCGATTCATTACATCTTGAGTTTTTGGCTATCCATTATCTCGGACAACAATTGGTATCAAATATTATGACTCTTCATTTTATAACAATCAATGGTTGAACTAAAATGATCTATTTTAAAAAAGATACTATAGATGATAAACATGAAGTTATTTCTACGGTTAAATCTACTTACTTTAATGGTGAAATCTATGGTTATAAGAAGTCTTCCATGGCTATCTAATTGAAGAATCTTAGATTTAATGTTTATCTCAAAGCAATAAAGGCCTATAAAATTCTTAAGAAAAAATATAAAACATGGGATTATATAACTCAAGAATTTCATGAGCTAAACTAAAAAGATATTAATTATATAATCTATTAAACAGGAAAAGATGAGTTCAATAGAATATCTCGCTGTCAAATAGCTCATGAAACGTGGACTAATATAGCAGTTTCATGTGAATGTATAAACATTGTGAAAGTTTTGAGATATGATACCGCCAAAAATAATATCGAAACATTAAAAATGGATAAATTATAGAGTATCACATGGATGAATGAAAGGATGACTGATATTTTTAACAATATTTCTTCTCTAGGAACACCTATCACTGAACATGAACAAGCATTGAAAGTTATCATATTTTTACACCAAAATGGAGTGGAATATAGGAAAATATCAGATAATCTATAGAAGTCAAGAAATTAAATCAATAGATATAATAATAACTATTATGATGTATGAATCCAAAATCAATGATGAAGTTATAGATCATAAAATTATCAAGAAAGAAAATGTTACCTAGAAGGTTTCATCTTTTAAGGATGAAAGGAAGTACATTGTACAAAAATGTCTAAAACATCTAAATAAGAATAACACTCAAGAAATTATTTATCAAATTATGATATTTCCTAGTTTTATTGATATTTCAATAAATTTAATAACAAGGGAAGTGGATTTACATGACCTTTTATTAATAATAGCTAGAGAAGCAGTGAATTTAAATAATTAAGATGTTATGAGTACAAGAGGATAGTACATATCATCCATGATTCTCCATATCTTAAGGATGATAAAGAAATATAAATGAAAACTTTCTCGAAAGTAGTATATAAGAAGAAATATAGGAAGACTATTAATTCCACCTAGAGTGATTTTAAATATTCTAGTGACTGAACATCATCATAATCACAAGTTGATCCTTTTAACAAAAAGTATAAGAAATTATTTATGGAAAATTAAAATGATGTATGTTCATATTACTCCTTTTAGCTTGATCATGAATTGAAAAATGAAAACATATCATATAAGGAATTAAATTTTGTTTGTATCATATTGGAAATGAAATATGAAAATGTAAAAACCAAAATAAGTCCATTTTAATTTCTTATAATAATACTATTAATAAAGGGATTGAACTACATAAAAAAATTTTATTGTTAAAAATATATTGGAAAAATATATTGCATCATTTAAAAAAATATTAAAAAATTTTAAGTTTATAAAAGGATGTTCAAAAATTTAATTACTCCATAAATTTATTTAATAAATTAAAAGATTATCTAAAGAAAATTCCAGGACAAATTCAACATAAGATAAAATTCTGGAATAGGATGTCTTGCTGAAAAGCTAGAATTTTATTACAACTATTTTATACCTAGATTTAAAGGAAAAACATTATATGGTTACTTTTTATCACTATAGAAAAAATGGAAATTATGATAATATATACAATTTGATAAATCCTCAATTCTATGGAATCAAAAAATCCATTTCTTAAACAAAATTTCAAAACAAGTTTTAAATTTTCTATGAAACAAAATAAAATCTAGATTCATATGTCTCATATTGATATCATTTATGGACCCAAAATAGTTTGGGTACCAAATAATTATATTGTTTCATTTTAAATTGTAAGCGAACCCACATGAACAATGATGAAAACTGGTTTACAGACAGCGGTTGTTTGAGAAATTTGATTGTATATTTTTCAAAATTTCACTCACTATCAAAAATTGATATAGTCTATTCCAATTTTTTATAATGAAAAAATAAAAAATAGTTGTAATTGGATCTATTTGAAGTCATAAATCAATTATCATCATCAACATTATTTATTTAGAAGTATTAGATAACAACTAGATAATTATTTCTCATCTTTATTATGATTGTTATTTGGTTCATTTTTCTAGTAATTAATATATAGTTTTCAAAGATAAATCTCTGAAGTGTATAGAACCTAGAATAGGTTATTTTTATAAAATATATCTTAACTTTTTGTGCAGAAAAAATGTAAATTATTTTAATGATAAAATTGATTAATTGTTGATTCGGCATAAAAGTTTTGGAAACTATAATGTTTATTCATTGAAGAAGTTCTGTAATAAAAATATTATTCATACATTCCTAGCAATAAATTGGAAAAAAGGATACAATGTGATGCTTCTAAAATGAGAATGAAATCCAAGCCATATTTTAAACAAATTAAAGAGGTTTCTAAATCTATACATATTGATCTTATCTATATAGATCTTTTTTGCCCTAAAATAATTTCAATTCTTAGTGTAAAGTTAGTTTTTTATGTGTTGGTTGAGGATTTTTTGATATTCAAATGGGTTTACTTTTTAAAAATTAGGAGAAAAGAAATTTCTATTTTTATTAATTTCTGTAATATTTTAATCAATGAAAAGGATTCCAGGATTGGGTTATTGGGAATTGATCATGGAGGTGAATTTAAGAGTCATGAATTTAGTCAAATTTTCAAATTCAAGGAATTAATCCGACGTTCTCTACCCCAATTAAAATTCAATAGAATAGTGTTCCTAAAAAGAGGAATAATAATTTTCATGAAATTTTGTAGACTTTGTCATGCGAATATAACATTCAACTTATTTCGGGGCATCATTTCATAATACAGTATGTTATGTCATTAACATAGTTCTCAAAAGATATATTTTTATGAAAACACCCTATGAGTTATAGAATAGTCTAAAACAAAAGATAGGATACTTCAAAGTATTTGTATTAATGGTTTATATATTGAACACCAAGTATAATCATATTAAATTGGATTCGAAGGATGATCAAGGTATCTTACTATGTTACTCTACCACTTACGAATCCTGTAGAGTATTCAAAAAATGTCTAAGGATAGTTAAAGAATAATATAATGTAATGTTTTATGAAATAGATTCTTTTCATCACAAAATGAATCAACCCAATTAACAAAGTGATTCTCTCAAGTATACGAGATATGCTCCCCTATTTATCAAAAATAAAAGGATAATTATTTCAAAATTGATTACATTAAACTAAATACATTATGATTTGATACTATAGAATCATAAAGTGTGTTTCCTAGATTAACTAGAAATTTTAAAGCCTATCCTCAAGAAACACTTATAGGAATTCTAGATAAATGAGTAAGAACTAGATTAAATATAGGAAAACAAGTAAAATTATCTTCCTTTTTTACCAGCTAGAACCAAAATCTATAGAATAATCATTATTAGATGAAAATTGGTTATTTTATATTCAAGAAGAGTCAAATAAGTGAAAAAAACAATGTATTTTAATTAGTTGGTAGAGCCACTGACTATTCAATAATTAGAAGAAAATGGGTTTTTAAAAACACACAACTTGATTATGGTGTGACAAATAGAAACAATGATAGAATAGATAAATACGTGTATAATCTAGAAGAATGGATAGATTATGTGGATATGTAGGAAATAAAAATTCCAAAGTGAAGCTTTTTATACAATAGAGTGTATGACATGCAACATCATGTGTAAAAAAGTGGACATATTAACTCGATTACTTACAATATATTTACTATCTTAAATAAATATAATATATTTCATAAATTGTAATGCAGACAACAATAAGTTATCTTTAATTACAGGTAAGAGTGAACCTCCTTGATATCTTTCATTACATACATGGTTAACTTTCTATGATAACATTCATCACATGCAAGATTGAGTTTCACATAATAAAAATATATTATTAAAATTTTATTTTTTTGCATAATATTATATAACATAGAAGTTATGTAATATATTATGAATAACATTAAATAACTTAGGGAAATAATTATATAAATATAAAATTAATTCATTTGTAACTAATTAATGAGAAATGGAAATAATAACCAATTTGATATAAAATGAAATATTATTATTTTTATACTTCAAAGGATTTTTGTCTTAATAAAAATAATTATTTAATATTAATTAAAATAAATCTATATGTTATCAATTAAATTAAATATTTTTTATTTTCATATATTATTTTTTATTTTCATAAGATAATAAAAGACCTTTTTTATACCTATAAAGTATATTTTTATAAAGGCAATTTTATAGCCTTTTATTTGAGAACCCATTTTAAATCTGAATTTTCACATATTAATTAATTTAATAAGTAAAAATAAACATCATATTTTATATAGAAACATTAATATTAGGTTTGGGTTAATATTGATATTAATCTTTAATATTTCATTTTTTTAATGAATAGTTAAAAATATTGAATTTTTTCCCAAAACATCTTCTTCATCTAATTTATCAATAATGTTAAATTATTAATTTAATTGGTTTAAAATATTAATTTGATAATATTTTAATAAATTAATAGAATTCATTTAGTTTTAATAAATTTATATTTGAAATTTATTATAAAAAATATAGAAAACTTTTGTATGTATTAACATCAAAAACCAGCATTGTCGTCCCGCCAGCAAGATTAAATTTAAATCAAATTCTACCACTTATATGGAAGTTATTTTGGATAATGTATTCCATAACATGAATTATAATAATTTATATTTTTTAATAATCCCAACTTTTTTTACCAAAATGATTACTGAAAGAGATTAAAATTAATTTCAATTATTAAGGATAAATAGAACTTAATAAGAGACTAAATCTTAACCATAATGCCCAAAATGACCTATAAACCTGTAAAAGAGTCATTTTGTGGAAATATTTTCATACTATCGTCTCTTGTATCTAATTGATTCCATTATTGGATCCACCTTCAACATGAAAAATGTGTGAAGAATTACATTGTCAAAATATAACAAGAATGTCACTATTCCATCAGTATAAAAGGCCACTACTTATCATCATTAATCACACATCTAAAACCACTTAGGATCTTCCAATATCAAAAACATGGTCTCAACATTCCTCCCATATACTTTGAATCCTATCCTTGGGAGTAATGAAATCTAGGGAATCCCTATGGTGCAAACCAATTGGAGTTACCCAGTTTAGAGGTAACATCATTCCTTAAGAGTTATAGTTTCCTTTATATTCTCCACCCCTCAACTCTTCTTATCCCCTGATAATATAAAAAACATGAATCCCCATTATAATATTATTTTTTATCCAAATTTATCTACCTAAACTTATACACACATTCATATAATGGGTAACAAACACACTGTTTACATGTACGGTAAACTACGACCTCACAAAATAATGATTTTTCATTTATTCTTTACCACATATCATAGTGGAAATTATGAAATAGACTATATTTATATGTGATATATATTATTTGTATTATTTTTTTATTCTTCTTTAATGATTTTATAACACATACGCTTATACTTTCCATTTTTAATAAATATGATAACATCGTTTGTGGATGTATGGACTATCGCCTCCTCAAAACAATTTAATTCATTCACACTATACATGGAACATATAAAAGATAGGTTTTAATTAAACATATGTGACATATAAATGCTTTATATTATTTTCATGAAATAATTAACTTTTATTAAATATAATATATATCATTTTATTTATTACCTTTTTACACACTTAAAAAGTGATATTGTCAATCGTGGATGGGTGGACTTCCACCTCCTCGACATGATGCGATTCCTTTTACAAAAAAAAAGTATATATATATATATACGATAAAATAAAATGGTATTTATAATATAATTATCATTGTAAGAAAATATTATTTTGCTAACCCTGATTCCATAATGATCATTGAAAATCTAGAACATTACTCTTGTGTACGTACCACCTACCCTCTCTATGATTGTGACATTGATTCATTTTTTCAAAACCAAATTTCATGATTTCCTTAAAATGTATAATTCATGTATAAATATGATAATTATTTTATGATTATTATTCTGTAGATGTTATATATTTACCAATTTTAATATAGTTTATCTACCAAAGTTATTTTTGACACATAAATCAAATTCGGTCAAAACACCTAACACAAACATATATATTTAAGTAGCATTACATGATATTGTAATAAGTGATATAAATGTTATAATAAATTGGAAATCGGTTCTCAGTAATGTAAATAAATAACATAATTTTTTTCTTTAGTAATATAAAAACACACGAGACAAGTCGAACTCAATTTAATGGATTATCATCTCACCTTTTAGTTCCATGAGATAAATTTAATCTTCAACACATAAATATTTTATCTTGTGTATATACTTTCCATTTTGTTATAATATATCATCAATTTATTTATCTTCATGGTATTTTGATATTTTATTTATTATTGTTTCTTCATGATCATTATGATTTCAAATGATCCAATGTTGTATGGAACACTTTGGAATGATTAAAGATTATTTTCCTCAACAATAAATCATTAAATGGTATTTTCATTCAAGTAAATTATATGAAATATTTTCAAAAAAACCATTTTTTATCTCCATTTTTTATTCATGACATTTTTCAGGTACTATTTTTCCACTCTTTTGTACTCTAAATGTTTTAGAAAATTTATTTATAAAACCCAAAAAAAATTTTGTTTGGTTATTGAACTTTTTTTGTTTTAACATGTTTTATTAAAGATCATTAGAAAAATGTTTTGAAAATAATTTGGGAAAGAAATGTTTACCACTTTTTTTCTTTTACCAATGTTTTCAATGGAATCTTCTTATTACTTTCCGAACAAGGAATTTTTATTACAAATTTACTATGAAAAAGTAATGTTCTTTTTACCTTGTGTGACATATACAGTTTTACCAACCATCATTCCTTCAAATATTCCTTGGAATGTTTTAAAGGTTAATTTTTAATGATTTTTTTTCAAAATGATTTTCAAAGAAAAGTTTTTCAAGGGTTTTTCAAAACTACATGATATTTTCCTCACTAATGTTTTCAAAATATCATTGTATAATATTTCAATACATAATTTAATACAACCCTTTATTTACTCTACAAGGGTTATATTGTATTACTACTACCCTTATCTTTCCTCTGGATGTTATATGACTTATTTTATAAATGATGGTATTTATATTCACATCCCTGATTTAGTTTTGAAATACCATTAATATATTCAATATTTTATAATCCTTGAATTTATCATATTTATATAAATCAATTATAATGTATATTTCTATTCCATAAACTGTATAACATTTTACTTAAATTATCTATGTTGAAAGTTATTTGATTTTTGGGTAAATATTGATAATTTTATATTCCTTATTAAATAAGGTTATTTGATAAGGTATATTATTTTTTTGATTATTTAATGTGAGGAATGTATTGGAATGGTATGACATTGGTGTTCCCCAATTATAAAAAGACCCTTGACGCATCAGTATTCTCATGTGATGAGTTAGTTTACTAGCCACCTTAGATGGGTTTTACCCAATATTATAAACTATTTGTGAAACGTCTTGATGGAAATTGTTCTATGTACATGGGAAACATGGTGTCCAATAATTAATAATTTCCCAAATTTATTTTTAGTTACTATTCAACCATGATATTTTGTGTTGACATGTTTATGGATTCATTTTACCATTAGTTCATTAGTTAGATGGAATGCATCTCAGTTTCTTACCTTTCAAGGTTGATTTTTTCATATCTAGTTAATTTAATGGAATGTGTTTTCAGTTCTTAAATTCCAATATTTTTTATGCACTGACATGTCAATTTATTGATTATATGGAATGCAAGATTAGTTTTTTACCATGTCATAACTATTATTATTGCTGATTCATTATTTAATCCACTATACATTACCCTTACTGATCATTTGAGGTCACCCTTATTTTTTTCCATTTCCCAAGGAATATAATATGAATACTATGAAAGATTTTAAGGGATAAAAAAGATCTAATAATGTTATTCATGATGTTATAAAGAGGTAAAAAACATGTTGAAATTAGCATAATAATTTTTTAATACAAGACTCAAAAATGAATTTTGTTTACCTAGACTACTAAACTATTAGAATTTGGGGATTAGATTCCATGTAAGCATGCCTATGTAATTTATAGCAGGAACTGCATTTTAGATTTCTAGGGTTGGGTGCCTACCATTTTTATTAGTGAATGTATAGTATGATCTTTTAAAACTAGATTTAGGAATACATAGGATAGAGTAGATAACCCTATGGAATAATAGGAGGATAATAATAAAAGAACATCCTAGAATTTTCGTAGCGTATATATTATGTGGGTATTCCAATCAATATATCGATTTATAGATACTAAAAGTGGATGTTGTCTGGGAACAAATTTAACTAGAAGTAATAACTCTAACAAGGTGTTCTGATCCAGAATTAGGGTAACCTGGTACATGACAACATGCCTTAATCTGTACTTGGTTTGACAGTCGTGGGGGATGTTCTTAGGATAATTCATGTTTTCTTTATGAGCCATTATAAAAAAATTTAAGAGATAATGAAAAATATTGAACAAGGTTAATCCTAGGGTGTTTTATATTTTAAAATAAGGTTTCATTATTTATAAATCCTACAGACAATATTATTGATAAACCTTAGACCTTAGAAGGATGTATATAAAAAATGGATGAAATAGTTAAGGGTTGAGGATGTATTGAAAACCATAGATGAGAGTATATTTAATAATTAAATTTTAATTATTTCCATTAGATTTATTTAGGAAATTATATTAATATGGTTTTATAAAAGGATAGCTGGTATGTAAGGTGACGACCTCTTAAGTCTAGAAAGTCCACGGGCCTTCAACCCATGACTGAAGGATGATAAGGGTTTCATTCCAACCAATAATATACGCAATGTCTTGGTAATTTTTCGTTGTTTTTATTTAATAAATCTGATAAAAATTGTTAATTATTAAAAAGTAGTATCACTTTTTAGGATTAGAGATTAATATATCAACCATATTGGTTTTGGAAAAACATAAATGATCAATAGTGAGACTTTTCACTCTATTATGGGCATTAAGACTTTTATAAATTTATTTTCTTTCTTCATGATTCAATATTAAATTTTTAATGAATTATAAAATTGATCAAAGTACCAACAAATGTTGAAATTCTATTAATATAAATATATCAAGTATGTATACATCGTTATTAAAAAAACCCTCAATATTAATAAAATTATCTTCATACAAAAATGTTTTCCTAATTCCTTATTTTTTGTTGATGGATGGCCTTTTAAATCATCACATATTTATGGCTTTGCGTCCCCCAACATTCTATTAATCAATCACATTTTTGTGATTGATGAGCCTAATAACTCTCTATAAATACATATCCTTTTTATCCTATTATGTATCTTTATATTCCACTATTATTACACTACTTAGAGACCTAGTTTCTTTTTAGTACATGTGACCTTTTTAATTCTCATTTTCTCTTTTCATGATGATACTTTACAAACCCTTCCCCTGATGTGGGATTTAAAAAATTGAAAATATCAAAAAATATATTACCAAGATAGATTTTAAATTGAGATTATCAAATTTAGTTAAGGTTGGGAGAATGTAACACCCCGAAATTTCAATGTACAACTTTTTGTTCAATATCTTGTGAGAAACACAACACCTTGTGTAAAAAGGGATTATATTAACCTGATAAATTACAATATGTTTACTATCTTAATTAAATATTACATATTTTATAGATTTTAATTCATACAACATTGAGTTATCTTTCATTACACATAAGAGATCCCTTCCTCGACAACTTCATTCCACAAAATATCACTATTCTACAATGGCTTGTCTTACACATAATACTGAGTTTCACTAAATAAAAATATATTATTAAAATATTATTATTTAATATAATATGACATAACCTATACATTATGTTAGTAGCTATGAATAGAGTTGAATAACTTATGAAAATTTACGGTTTATATAAATATAAAATCAATTCATTAGTTACCAATTAATGAGAAATGAAAACAAGTACCAATTCAATACAAAAAGTAATAATATTATTTTTTTACTTCTAAAAGAGTATTTTATTGATAATAATAAATATTTAGAATTAGTTAAATGAAATATATATTTTATATATTTAATAAAAATATTATATTCATCCATTTTTTTATTCATAAGATAATAAAAAATCTTATTTTACATATAAAACCATATATTTTTATAAAGGCAATTTTACCGCCTTTTAATTGTAAGCCAATTTTAAATTTTCATTTTGACACGTTAATTTATTTATTATGTAAAATTAAACATTATAACTGGGTTATGGTGAATTTTCTATTTTATTCTAAATCATTTCATTTTTAACGAATCGTTAAAAATATTGAATTTCAGTTCAAAATAGAGTTTTCATCTAATTTATTTATATAATGAAATTATAATTTTATTTGATTTTAATATTTAATTAGATAATATTTTTTTCAATTAATATAATATATATCATTAGAATCAATTTCTCTTTGAAATTGATTATAAAAAACAAAGAAAAATTTCTGGTGTTTTTACATAAAAAACATGCATTGTCGTCCCACCTACTATATTAAATTTAATTCAATTTCGTCCACATCTATGATTATATATTAAAAAATATATTAAAAATTTTCAATCAGAATAATTTATATTTTATAATCATACCATCATTGTTTCTGACTAAAAATATTAGTGAAAGTGATAAAAATTAATCAAAATGATTAAGATTTAATTAATCTTAATATGAGACAAAACATTAACCATAAGACCCAAAACGACCTATACACATGTAACAGACCCATCAGATGGACATATTTCAAACGTATAATATCTTTTATCTAATTGGGTCCATTATTGAACCCACATGAAACATGAAAAACGTGGGAATAATTCCTTCGTGAAAATATTACTATAGGGTCACTCCTCCTTCACTATAAATTGCCACTACATATCCTCATTCCTAAAAAATATTAAAGCCAGAGGATCTGATAATATCTACCCAAATGGATAACCAATATCTATCCCCTCAACCTTGAAGCCTCCCATTTAGAATAAAGCAATCCAAGGAAGCCCTATGTTGCAAACCAAAAGGAGTTTTCTGATTAAGAGGTAACATATTTTTTTGGTCTCTTTATTTTCATTTCCATTATAAAACCCTCAAATATTCGTATTACATAATAATATAAAAAAATCGGTCTCCTAATTTACTATTATTTTTTAAGCTCAGTTATTTTCCTACTCCTATACACTCTTCTATATAATGGTTAAGGTACTAACTATTTATGTGTATTGTTAACTACCTCGTCATGAAACGATGAATGTTAGATTTTTCATTACCACTTATCATGGTGGAAATTATGATGGAAACTCGATTTATATCTGTTATATATTATATTTATTATGTCTTCATTATTCAGTAATTTTTTTATAGCACATACAATTTTACATTCCATTTTTTATAAATATGATACCATCATTTGTGGAAGTGTGGACTACGGCCTCCAAAAAGTGATGTGATTCATTCAAAATATATGTGGAACATATAAAGTATGGTTTTAAATAAAAATATAAACCAAAAAAATATATATGATATTAATTAAATAATTACCGATATATAAATATATTATATATAATTTTCATTATTAATCTTTTTCACACTTAAAAATTCATAACATCTTTCATAGACGTGTGGACTACCTCCTCCCCGACACGGTGTGATTCCTTTTTATATCATAATAATTCTATTTATAAGTATATATATTTAAATAATCTTTTATAATGATATAATGATAATTCTGTAAAGATAATATTCTACTTACCTTATTTCCATAACTTTTATTTAAAATGAGAACTTTACTTATGCATACATACGACTAAATGATTCAATGATTGTAATGTTTATTAATTTTTTCATAAACACATTTAATGAATGTTTTTAAAATTATAATTGATTTATAAATATTATAAGTATTCCACGATTATTATTCTATATATGTTATATATTTACCCCATTAACCATAGTTAATTTACCAAATTTGTTTTCGACACATAAACCATAGTTGGTAAAACAACTGATATAAACTTAATTGTTTAAGTAATTTTATTTCAAATGGTAATAAGTTAAATAAATGTTATGATTAAAATGAATTTTTTTATCTAGAATGTAATTAATTAACATAAGTTTTTTTACACGAATATGATGACACACAAGGTATGTCGATCACAAGGTAAGGAATTCTCATCTCAATTATTTCATTCTGGAAATAAATTCCATTTTAACCACTTTCATCTTTTGTGGGGGGTATCTACTACAAACCTTATTATATTATATCATTATTACTTTTATCTTTATAGTATTTTGAACTTTATTTAATGTTATTACATTATGAGAATTATGATTTAAAATGTTTCAAAGTGTTATGGGACATGTTGGACTGTTTAAATATTATTTTCCTCCACAAAAACATTAAGGATCTTTCAAAGATATTTACATTATTGGACATTATATGTCCATAATTTAATAAAACATTAGTTTTTTCACATCTATTTAGTACTAGACTATTCCAAGTACTTTTTTCCACTCTTTGGTACTCAGAATGTTTTATAAAATGTTTTTAATAAAACCAGACTTTATTTATCTTCTTATCCGGATAAATTATTTTCATTTAAATAACATGTGTTATTAAAAATCATTAAATAAAATTTAAAATTATTTGGTAAATACATTTTTACCCATTTTTGTCTTTTACCAATGTTTTCAATGTAATCTTATTGTTTTTTAACAAGGAATTTTTCATACCTTATTTCATTATAAATGTAATGTTCTTTCTAACTTTCATGAAATGTATAGATTTAACCCTTTTAATTCCTAACAATATTGATTTTTATGTTTAAAATGTAAAATTTTGAGGAATTTTTTTTGAGATTTTATTTTTAAAGAAATATTTTTTCAAAATGTTTTTTCAAAACAAAATGATATTTTCTTGAAGAATGTATTAAAAATATACTTTTAAAATATTTTTGTACAACAATGACAAAAACCCTTTATTTTTATCCAACTGGGGTATGTTGTATTTATAAAACCCTTATATTTCCTCTGGAGATTTTTTGTTTTATTTGGTCAAAGATAGTATTCATATTCACATCACTGATTCACTTTTAAATTCACATTGAAATATTCAATTTCCTATAATCATTCCAGTTCCCCAAATTATTTATATCATTTATCATGGATATTATTTTTCCATAAAACATATACCATTTTACATATAGTGTATACTTTGATATTTATTTGATTATTTGGGAAAATATTGATAAATAATTATTCTTTATTCAATTTGGTAATTTTATAAAGAATATTATTTATTTCTATTATTTGATATGAGGAATGTTTTGGACTCATATGACATGGTGGGGGCCTAGTTATAGATATAACCTCAAATCATCGGTAGTCTCAATGGATGAGTTAGTTAGATAGCCTCTTTAGATAGGTTTTTATCTGATTTTCTAAACTATCTTATGAAATGCCTTGATGATAATTATTCCACGTACCTATGAAACAAGATATAAAATAATTAATAATTTCCCTAATTTAGTTTTAGTTATTATTCATCTATGAGATTTTGGGTCATTAAATCTATGGATTCATTTTATTTTTAGTTAATCAATTAGATGGGATGGTTTTATTTTCTTACCTATCCATATTGATTTTTCATTATCTTGTAATTTTAATGGCATGTGTTTTCAGTTATTACCTTGCTATATTTTTTAAGCACATTCTTCACAATTTATTGATTATATGGCATGTGAGTTTTGTAATTTACAATATCATAATTATTTTTCTCATTGAATCCTTATTTATGCCACAACACTTGACCCTTAATGGGCATTTGAGCGGACCCTTATTTTGTTTCCTTTTCCACAGGAATCCAAGAAGTGTTCTATGAAATATATAAAAGTATATACTATATGAAATAAAGTTATTCTCAAAGTTATTTACTAAAGAAATATATTATAATTAGTCTATTAATTTGTAATATAAGACTCTTATATGTATATAGTTTTCCAAGACTATAAACTCTTGGTCATTAAGGATTTTATTTCATGTAATCATACTAACGTTATCAATATATAGCATCAGCTTTAGGATATATAGTTTCAGGTTAGTTCAAGAAACCTTAGACAATGTATCTAAGTTAGAAGAAATTAGTATTTTGTTATTATATGTTCCTTATATGAAATTTAAATTTTATCATATGGATGTTAAATCTTATATTCTAAATGTGGTTTCAATGGAGGGAGTCTATGTAGAAAAACCCCAATGTTTGGAAGACCCTCACTTTCAAAAATGTCTTTTTAAACTTACTAAAGCTTTATATGGAGTTAGAAAATAACCAAGAGCATGGTGTGAAAGATTAATCTCATTTATTTTATAAAATGGTTAGATAAAATAAATTGCTGACCCTACATAATTTAAAAAAATCAACCTTAGATATTTTTTCAGTATAATTATATAATGATGATGTTATTTTCGGATCAACAAATAATTAAATATACCATCATTTTTCAAATATTATATAATTATAATTTGAATTGTTTATGATGGGTGAGTTAATATATTTTATAGGATTTCAAATTTACTTAAAATTATTTGGAAATATTTTAAATTATAAAAAATACATTCTTGATTTAATTAATAATTTAGACTTGAAAACAGTAATACTTACTCAAATACTATAATTTATAATATTAAACATGACATGTATGAAAGTGGAATAATATTTGAAAATAAATTTTATAAAAGATTCATTGGATGTGTATTGTATCGTACTACAAGTAGATTAGATGTTATGAAAATAATATGTATTTGTGAAATATTTCAGGCTAATCCAAAAGGGTCTAATTTAAATGATGCCAAATAAAGTTTAAAATATTTAAATAGAGCTGCATCAATTTCTCTTATTGTTCCAAACAACATATGACTTTACTTTAACATCTTATTCATATGATTAATTTCCAAGATGTAGAATACATAAGAAAATCACCTGATGAACCTGTCATTTTCTTAAAAAATACTTAGTATATTAGATAACTAAGAAACAACACTCTGTACAATTATGAACTAATAAGGCTAAATATATTATAGTATGATATTTTTTTAAAATGTTTTGTAGATGTAAAATACCTTAATAAATTTTGGATTTAATTTTAATTGTTTTACAATAATATGTGAAAACACTGGTTCTATAAACATTTCAAATAATTAGATAAACTATTAAAACCAAAAAATTCATTTAAGACATCATTTCTAAAGAGATCATGCTCTTAAAAAGTTATCTCTTTAGAATTAATTTCCAAAGAAAATCAATTAGAATAATTGCTTAGTAAAAATATTCCAACAAATATATTGGACTTTAGTAAATCAGAATAAGGTTTCTTTAATTTTACATGATATTATTTTGGTATTCATATAAATTGAAGAAACATTATTCGATTAAATACATTATTTGATTTATTTTGATTAATTTTTGGCTTCAATATTCTAATTATTAGGTATATATCCATGATTTTTTAATGATTACATAGAACATCACTATGAGACCCCTCTATTACCACTAAACAAAAGGAAGTGTGTTGGTAAAATTTCGAAAACATTATTACAATCCTTCATAACCTCTATTTTTCTCCACTATCCAAACCATGTTACCATATCCCTATAATTTTATGAATCATATCGACAATAGTGAAAATAAAAAGATCCCATCAATATTCATCAATAATATTTAAGTGGAAAATAAAATGATGAAAAGTTTTCGGTGGAAGAGAAACCGATTCACCCTTGCTCGATAAAACTGATATAGTGATTAAAAAGGTCAAAAATCATTGGGGATGGGAATATGTGTTTGATGAGATAAGAACCTATATTGTGTTTGAAAAGGAAGTGTGTGAGTTTTAAGCAACTAGGGTGTTTCATTTCGGGGATAATGATGACCCATTCATTTAGACCATGAACTAGAAATGTTTTTCATTGCCCTTATTGGTAATGGATGAATATTTTGTGTGCCTACATGAAGGCTATATAGATTTTAGTATTTCTTTTGCATTCCATATATTATGGTAGTCCACCAAATTTTATGATGTCTATGTTTGGATCAACATATGTAATGTAGAATCGAATAAATTATTTGGAACTATAAACAAAATTCCCCATCATGTTCATCAAATCCACCATCGCTCACTGAAATTGTGAGTTTGAAAAACATTTATTTCAATAAGTTTTTTATCAAAAATACTATTAATATAATATTTTATATAATTAGATACATGTGTCACGTACCAAATAACTATGTGATTTTTTTCCTTTTGGAGGAATGTTAACCTTGGTATTTAGAAAAGTTGGTTTTTTTGGAGAATACTACCACCCATTTCTAGATTGAAAATGTTGATTTAAATTATTTTTAGAAGAATTGTTATTTTTGGAATTAATAGTTGAGAAAGTTGTTACTGGTAAATTTAAAAAGAGATATTTGACTAGACCCTTCTTTGCCTCTAGGGGTCCATATATAATTGGTATTTCCAATGGTGTTGCAGTTCCTCCAATAATTCATATTTTTTAAGAGTGGATAGAAAAATATCATGAAGTAAGAGATGGTCTCGACAATGAGAACCTATTGAAAAAATGAAGACATGTTAGCGTTGTTGTTTATTCTAGAGGAGAATATGCTCTTGATTATAGTTTAAAATCTTCTCCTACATCATTAGTACCTAATTTTATTACAATTTATTTACGTAGACAAGAATTGGTAACTAGAATCAAAATATTAGTAAGTTTCAATCAGGGAAGGATATTGAATATGTTAGATTCAATGACCTTAATTTAAATATATCTGAATAGAAACATGAGTGAAATAATCAAACCATAATCAGCTAAACTTAATTTTTAGAATATCATTGGTGAAGGAGAATAACAAAATAAAGGAAATACAACTCAATAAGTTGTAACTGAAAGAGTTATATCAGTATCTCAAGAACATTTTTTATAAAAGAGAGATAACATTGATGAAAATCAAAAATATGTTTATATGAGAGGTATATAAGTTTGATAATACAATTTATCTCCAATTGTGGAAAATATACATGATCAAAAATCCGTACAACTCAGTTGGATACAACTTATGAATGTGATAGAGAAAGATACAAGAATTTTATGTCAGAAGTTCATCCTCTAAAATTTAAATTCCTAGAATCAATGAATAAAATTCATACACTTCATGATAATATAATTCAAAAGATGTTGTTAAATAATAAAATTCATTAGTTCAGTAGTTCATTGAGAAAATTTCAGTATAACCCTCAGTAAAATACATGAATAAAGTATGTGTTTTATCATGATTAGAAAGAGTGTCTATAGAGATATAATTAGTAAATTCTACAATTTACTCTATATAGTGTGACCTTCTACCAACAGAAGTAATTAAAGATATTCAATGGGAAATCAGGGCAGAAATGAGAATGGTGTATGTGTTTCCTTGGAATTATCTTCTATAAATTGAACAAACTACGAATGAAATCAGAAACTGGTAACAATATATTATTATAGTAGTTTGATTGTTGAAATCACCAGTGAAAAAAAAAAATTCATTGTCATTAGTTTAAAAAATACGAATGGATACATAGGCAATAACATTGAAGTATTTGAGAAGATATTCGAGTATTTTCATCAAATCATTATAAGAAGTATAAAGCCGTAATCATATGTAGATGAAGATAAAGAAGAGGATAATGGTTTCATTGATCCTCAACAAAATCTAGTATCAGTGAAAGGAAAAGAGATTATTTTAGTGGATCAGTTTCTATGGATGTTAAATAATCAATTTGAATCCTTAAGAAAATTTGTGGTCAATTATATAACGAAATGATATGTTTAAAACATTTTTAGAAAATTAAAATAGATAATATGGAATTATTTAACTATTATTTAAACAAAATAATTAACTATATAGTTAAAATAATAAATACTTATGTGGATGAATTTTTTTAGATTAGAGGAATATCCAATTCAAGAACTCACATTATTGATCACCATTTGTCCTCCTCACAAATACTAAAATAAATTGGTGGAAAATCAAATGTTTTTTATAAAAATGTATTTACTAATACCAGAACATTTTTATAAACTATATTATTTACCGATAGATAAGTTTGATATAAAAAGGGCACAACATTCTATTTCAAAAATTGAATCTACTTCTGTAAGGTTCACTGAGAGTGATAGAGTGGCCCATGGATCACCCTTACTTACATTATGAGATTTTTTTTGGAGAAACTATTGATGATCTTATTCCTTCATCATATTTAGTATTTGGGAAACCTCAATATTTCAGGAAACCCCCACCAAATAATAACTACACCCTATAGAGTTGATTCAATATTCTCGGATTATCTGAGTTTTTTCTAAGTGGATGGGTAGTTTACAATCTATTGAGTTATTGTTGGTTGAATGACATCATTAAAACATTTGAATATTGTTTTTATCCGAAATGTGAATGACTTTTCATCAATGTTTTAATCTTTATGACTAATGTTTATTTATGAATTTGAATATTTTATATTATAAGTGATTATTTTTCATTCTTTTATTTCATCTATTATTCATATGGAAGTGATTTTTTTATTTTTTTTCTTTTTTGTAGTTATTCATTGTTCTTGTTTTATGATCTTTTTCAATATTTATATTATATTGTTTTATTGTATCTTTTTATTCTGATGATCGATATGTTTCTACATATTTTGTTGTGTTTACTTTTAATTTATTATTTATAAAATCCTTAATCATTACTCACTTAATGATTTTATGCCCAATTGTTTTTTCAATTAGTAGCCTTAACTATTTACTATTGTTCAAGAGAAATATTGATGGTATTACCTGTTATAATTCATTTAGTAATCAGAAAAATTGGAGAATACAAGGATAATACAAAAATTTATGTTGTAAATTTTTTTATGAAAATGATAATATAGAAAATTAATTTTTATATTTTTTATTCTAGAAAGAAGAAAACAGGAATCCAAAAATTCTAATGATAAATATTTATTTAAAAAAATATTAAATTGTAAATTTAATTCAATGGGGTAGAATTATTTAAAAATGGAAATTAAAAGGAAAAATACATGATCTAAAAGTTCCATTAATAAATTAAAGAGTTTTTTTAAAATATCCTTCTAGGAAATTTCTGTTTTTTATTATATGGGTTTTATACTAAAAAAAAGGGGTAGATTATTAGATAAACATAAGTTTTTCCTACATATCTCAGTTTTTTTATCTGTTTTGATAACTCAAAATATCTCTACTTTTATTATAACATGTTTTTATTAAGTGTTTTATATTAAATTTATCAAAATAGTTTTACTTACATTGATTCCATATATGATTATATTACAATATATGAAGTATTCATTTTTTCGATGAAATATTTTATCTTATAAGAAGAAAAGTCTATATTCTACTTACTTAAAAATAGAAAGCATAGTGTTCAAATATTATCTTACTACATAACAAATTATTTGATAAAGACTATTATTGATTTATTATATGATCAGGGTTAGATATGTTAGAGAGAAAGAAGTTAAGATTAATAGATATCTTAATAAAATGACATTCATAAAAGATAGACTTAAAAATGCAAGAAGAAATTGTTGAATCTTGTTATATCGTATCAGTAACATATTTATATTATGATAAATAATTATGCTATATAGAATTCGATTTAGTTTATCTTACTAATCAAGGAAGAAAAATATCTAGTTTTTCTTACGAAGTCTCTTAAGAAGTCATCTTTTGTTGAGCTGTACTATTAGTTATATATCATTCAAAAAAATTACCTATTATAAAAAATTCCATGATTAATTTTCTAATGTCTTCATAAGTCATTTCATGCCATTAAAGAATATCAGAAAAGGGACTTCCTAATTAAGGAAATATTTACATTTACAAAGTGTCATGTTTTCAATAATGGAAATATCTAAGGAAAATGATCTCTAAAAGAATAGTTGCATAAGCATATTCTATATTTGGATGGAATGGATGCATGCCCTTTATGGGTTTTCATACCAAATTTTTATCTACTAATTAGCTCGACCATTATGACTATCTCATTCTTAAGATTAACTTTGTAGAAGATATATAAAAGGATGTGGATTATGTGACATGTAAAGAAGAATAAAGTGATAGAATATTGAATAGAATTTACATACATACATAAGAACACTTAGAAATCCGATATTGATAATATCAAACAAAAATTCTCATGATGTTCTTATAAGTTTATCAGTTGTACTGAAGATAATTCTGAGCTACACCTTGATGACTATTATGTTCTCATGACATATCTTCAACTAGTGCCATTATTTGAATTCAACTGTGGTCTACAATTGTTCTAAAAAAATATGACTTGTTAAATTTTTTTAAACTCATTATAAGAGTTTGTATTGAGACTGTGGATAAGTCTTGTGAAGGTAGAGATCAGTTGAAAACTCTTGAACCTTTTTATTTAGTTATCGCTTCTTATACTAGACTATGAGCCCCATAACAACGGTATTTATACTAAAAATCACCAAAATCATGGAGTATAATGTAGTTGAAGTGAAATAGAGGACTTATATTCCCTGAAACACTATAAATCTCTTGTGTTAAATCTCTTTCCATTATATTTTTAAAATATCACTATCGTTTCATATTAAGAATAATTATTTGAACGAACATACCTGAATAGGGTTCTTTTCTATAAATAAAATTTTAGGAAATAAATTCACCAAGCCCCCCCCCCCTCATGAGTTTTAAGTTATCCATTCTCTTGGATAACCCATCAATACTGTACACATGAGTGTAAGGTTCATGGTATTCGATGCCACCTGAGGGGAAGAAGCATGGCTATGAACCACCCAATGGTAAGTTATAGATTCATTGGATGTTTGTGGGTGAGATTCTTGTATCATGAGTGTTGTTACTATACTTCCATTATATGATATGTTTTATTCTTCCTTAGAAGGAGAATATTCCACAAACTTGGGTGATTCAACCTCACCCAATAGGATCCACCCCTATAAAAATAAATAAGATGTGGTGTCGAAGAAGTTTTTGGATGACCATGAGTATCAACTCAAATCTCAAGGGTTAGTGAGTTTGTTTCATGTACAATATCAAATTATTTATTTAATACCACTTTTAAAGCTTTATTACATCCAATATATATTCATATTGGATTTAATTAGACATCATTTTTGGTTTCTTGTTGAGTTGTACTCACACCTTCTACAAAATGTCACTTGGTACCCTAATGGACTTCAGGGATGTATGTATGTACAAGGTGAAGGGGCCTTATTATTAAATATTTCTTACTATATGGGTTGGATCAAGGATAAGGGACTGACATGGGGTTCATGAAAAAGGACATGAAGTATTTAATCAGGTATAAAATTCTTTTATTTGTTTAACTATCAACATATTATTCATAAATTTTTGTTGGAATTTGACTTAGTGGTAAGCACCCTATAATACTACATGAAAAATGGGGTTCAAAACCCATGGGGCACAAGTATTGTAGCAGTACTATAGCGGTACTGTAGCATTGGTGGTACTGTTGATCGGTGAGTACGGTAGCAGCGGCATAGAACTGTAGTAGTGGGGGGTACTGTAGCAGCCGGGTTATAATTCACAGAATGGGTCTTAGGCCAAAAATTTGGATCTACGGGCTATGTAATGGGATACAAGACCACTGGGCCTTTGGGCTATGTAATGGGTCTCCCTCTACCCAGTTAAAAGAGGTTTTTTCTTTGCTTAAATAATAAAATGAGGCTTCGGCCCCAACCTTTAAAAAAAACATATTATTCATAAATATTCATACCTTATTTAAATGATTACTTTATTATTAGGATTGTTTGGTTTGGACATTTATTCTATTATGGTTTCATTATTTAATATATTATATTTTAAAACTTTTTTCACTACTCTGATACAACTGTTCTTTTATTATTTAAACTTCGTAAAAAAGGATATAATATAGAAACTATATCCCTTATATCTTTAATGCAATTCGAAAGGCTATGGTATACTGGAGGGAATCCCATAGGTTATGTATCAAAATAGCTCAGAAACGTGGGGGAGTAATAGGTAAAGGATGATACAAATTTATATTAGGGGAATGTTTCCCTTTTCTATTACATTAAGATTAGTTTAATTTAATAAATGTCAGTAGGATGCGTTGGGACATGGTAATGAGCTTGTTCATGGGAGTATCTAACACATGTATGGGGGAAAATATGAGTGCCCATGGATGTATTTATAATTCATTTTATTTTCTTGTTACCATTATAATGTTATTTCACCTTGTTTGGTATATGTATGCGATTTTACTATTAATTATGATTTAACTCATTAGCTAATATGGAATGAGAATATTATCAATGCATTATGAGAGGCACATGGGGATATATATGACATTAATTGTTCTTACTATGGATATATTTATTACATGTGACATATTTTCCCTTAGGAAATGACAAAAGATAACCCTAAATCAACCAATTAAAAACTATAATAAAATAATTAATTTATTCTAAATCCATATCTAATCCAACTGTAAAGAAACCTTGATAATTTTACACTGTTTTTTCACCTAATAAAGTTGAACATGTTGTGTAACTTGTGTTCTATGGTGCTTAATAAACAGTATAAATAAAATGCCTCCACATGAACATTGAATTGAGATCTATGAGAGTGGTAATCATTATGATCATGATACAACTAAGATCCAACTTTTTATTGATTTAGAGAAATAGATATGAAGTTAGTTCTACGATATCTTAATAAGGTTCATATGATCCATGGAGAGGGAGAATTTCCACCCCTTGGCATTGATTTATAGTCTTATGAGAGAGTTCCAACTGAAGAATATGCCTATGTCCACAGGGAAGGGACGACTTTAGGTAGTTCAAATTTTGATTGAGTTTTTATATACGATCTTAGAGAACATTTGAATACCGATGAATGGGAGGGTATATCTTGATTATTACTGAATCAAGTAAAAATCAAACATTAGTGGGACATTCTAAAAAAATTCGTGAAGTAAGAAATGTTTTCTTAGAAGGAATTTGAGGTAATGTTTCTGATCCACATCTATCCATAGATATTAATGAATGATAAGGACGTAGATTTAATGAATTTGATATATAAGAGAATGTCAGGGAAGTACTATACCAGATTCTTCACCGAACTACATCATTTTTCTCCACCCTTTGAAATTGATGAGGTCACTAGGGTGATATAGTTCCACGATGGAATTCCCTATGTGATATGGTTTCATGTAATCATATGTTTCCTTCACATCCTAGAAAATATGGTGAATTTGGATCACATCATAAAATGAAATCAGAGAAAATCCATGAGTGGTAGCCATATAGTTTTAGTAGGGTGATCTGGGATCTCTTCTTCTAGTGGAAATAAGTTTATCTATGATAGTTATTTCTAGTTTTGTAATTTGAAGAACTATCAAGGTAGTGGGTGGTAATTTCAATACCATGGTCCCTTATAATACTTCTAGTGTGGAAAATTAGGACAAAATAATCCACATTGATCATAACCCAGAGTGGAGTTTCATACTTGTAGTAGGTTGGTTCATTTACCAATGTTCTATAAGATCTTTCCTTTGTACAATAATGGAAGGGGAGTAGGACAAGCACCAGAGTCTAGAAAGGAATCATTTACCCAATAGTAGTTGAGTAGTTTGAGTTCCACCAATCATTTAGTTTGAGGTAGGGGATTTGGTTCCTCTTTTTGGGTGTGGTAGTAATGCCTAGAGGGAACAATATAGGATAATCATACTAGAGTGCAGAGTATAGGGATGAGTCAGCTACACGCTATAAGGTCCACTCTGACTAGTTTAGATGCAGTATTTTCAACCATTAGAGTAATGTTTCATATATCATCTACCCCATCATGTGTTTTTATTTATAAAAGTGTACCAAATTCCATTATATATATTCATATTGAAAATGGTTCAGTCTTAGTTATGGAGATCTTGGATGGTATTATAGCTATTGTCACATATTTGGAAGAGCGGTCATAAGATATCAATTGTTACAATGAGTGCTCTATTGGAATTCGTGGGTATCATTTTCATTGGGAGACATTTATAATAAAATTGACATGCTTCAAATTGATTCTTGGTATAAAATGGATAGTTCTATATCAGGCTCGTATCGCCTATTTTTATAGGATAGTTACCTTTATATCTCCATAAGGGGGAAACTATACTTTACAAGGTAAGAGGGATCTTTATGCTGGTCATGTAGGACCAATTTGATATAGATTTCATTCTCTCATAACTCATATAGTTGGACTTAGTCTATATGATTTTTTAATTTATAAGGATACTTTTCACTAGTGGTTGACTATTTCAATGAAATATTTCCAGAATATTTTTCCAGGTTCAAAATTGAGTGGGAGATCGAGTTCACGATTGAGTTGGTTTTGGGAGATGAGTGAGTTTTTATCCTACCTTACAAAATGGAATGAGAAAATATGTGTGAGTTTAATGTTTAGTTTGATTAACTGGGAAAAAAAGGGTTTATACAACCTATTAAATTTATATGGGGTTCTATAAGGCTTTTAATCAAGAAGGCAGAAGGAATTTACTCTTATATATAGGTTATTAGAGACTGAACCAGATGATAGTTGTGAACTAGTATCCCCTTACACACATTGATGAACTCGTTGATCATTTAAGAGGTGGAATTACATTTTCCAATAGCAACTTAATATCACGCGATCATTGGTAGAGTGTGAGACCATCTAACATACCAAAGAATTCTTTTAGAAGCACGTATAGATTGTATGAAATTTTAGTGATGTTTTTTAGTCAGATGAATGCACTTGAAGTATTCATGTCCATGATGAATCATATATTTTATCCATTTCAAGATTAGTTTTTGGTATTTGTCATTAATGATATTTGGTTATACACTGTGTCTGTAGAACATAATTCAATTTATCTTTCAATCATTCTTATTATACTGAGATATCTTCTTCTTTAAGAAAATAATTCTAAATGCATCTTCTATATTGATTGAGTGGAAGTCAAACACCATGTTATCTCAATGTCTGGAGTGGAAGTGGAACCAGATAAGTTAGAATCCATAGTATATTGTGATTGGACAAAGAATGTCTTCAAGATTCATAATTTTTAGGGTCTAACATGATATTATTGTTGTTACATCTAGGACTTCTCCCATATTATATAATTAATGCCCAAATTTACCAAAAATGGGGTGAGGTTTGTTTAGTCAGTTCCTTAAGAAAGGGATTTCTAGGGATAAAGAGAAGTATGACCACAAAAAAATTATCACATTTCTTATGTTCTGTAAGATTATAATGTGTATTTCTATGCATCTGGTGTCAGAATCCGGGAAATTGTAGTGAAGAAGGATTAATTAGTTTTTCATATATCTATATAATGGATACCACAGAATATTAATTACCTTATATAGGATATGGAGTTATCTATAGTGGTACACACCATGAGATGGGGGAGACACTATCTGATGGGAAAGAGGTTTGTAGTGTAAATAGACCACAAGTTTCTCAAGAAAAACATTTCTCAGTGAGACCTAAACATTCAATGGTTGAGTTGGGTCAAGTAGCTATATTTTTTCAATACTGAGATTGATTAATAATCATGAAAATGAAGCAACATTACTGATTCCATGAGATGGAAGGAATATATTGAGGTAGTTAATGAGTCCTATAACAAGTGGAAGAAGAATAAACTCGTAATAATCTTGGGTCAAGATGTCTAGGAGTCCCAGGGATGAACATGAATTAGGAATGTGTACTATCCATACTTATAGACCAGATCAAGAGTGATAAATTATCTGGTCTACAAGTCTTTCAAATGAGAGAGTCTAAATATAGTGGGGAAACACCATCAAAATATTATCTTTGCTTTAGTAATTTTTATCTTATCCATGAAGGTTTATGCGTTCTTATGAGCCTTTTTAAGGATCCTATAAAAGAGAATAATTCTTCTAAAATGGTGGTACAAATGGGTCTGATAAATATTTATCATTATATTTTTTTAAAATAATGGTATCCATGGATTAAAAGGGAGATAATGCATTTTGTGGACATATGTTTCTCTTGTCATTTGGTGAAGGAAAATTATTAGAGGCCTTATGGGTTGTTACGAACTCTACCTATTTTGGAATAGAAATGGGATGATGATGCTATAGAATTTACAAATGGATTACCCAATACATCTCAGAAGAATGTTGTGTTATGGGTGAATCTATATTGAGAAATTACGGTTTCCTACTTCTTGATTGTCAAGGATAGCTTCACTTTTAATTATATTGGTTGTATCTATCTGAGTAAGATATTTTGGTTGTGTCATGTTTCAAGGATTATCATTTCATATATGGTTCTTTGTTTCATATATTATCTCGAGAAGGGACTTCTAAAGGATTTGGGATTGTAGGTTCATTTGAATAAAACCTATCTTCCTCAAAATAAGGGAAAATTTGAATAGATGATTTAAATTATATAGGATATGTTATCAGACTATGTTCAAGATACCCATGGATCTTGGAAGCAGCATATAACACCAGAGAATTTCACCTATAATAATAGATTTTAGGCATTGATCCAAAAAGAACCTTTTGAGTATTTGTATGGAAGGTGGTATCATTCAACTTATTACTGGTTACTGGTAGGTGAGTTAGTTCTTGTTGGACCTACTCTAGTGTAGGATATTTCTATGTAGGTTCAATTGATCATAAAGTGGTTAGTAAAAATTTATATTTAATAAAAATTTTATTTTGACTATCGAATACAACCTCTGTAGTTTGAGGTTGATCATTTTGTTCCACTTTTGAATAAATGGAATACAAAACCCATTTATTTTGGATAATTCGAAATAGTGGAAAGGTTTTGTAAAATGGAAAAATATTTATACCATCTAGAGTTGAATAAAGCCTTACATGACATGTTTCTTGTGTCATGGATTTGGGGACACTATGGCCATACATGTTCCCCAAACGCACTTTTTTTGGAGAATATATGAGGGATGAGCTAATTTATAGTGGGGTGGTTTTAAGATACCATATTTTTCTAGTACATCCCTCTTTAAATATTGATTACACTATTTACGCTGGTTTTTTGGTTTGAACCTTGTTTTTCAATCCGTTTTCTAGATGGTTTTTTTGTGTAAGGAAGCAAGAAGAGTTGGTGTAAGTAGAGGATTAAGTATTTTGGAGGCTAGGTTATGCCATATGTATGGTCACTATATCTTGGGAGCACATGATGTAATATAGGGAGATTAAGGGAAAAATTCTTATGACACTTGTTTTTTGGAATATTTTTATCATAATGGAATATAATAAAATAGCATTTCCCATAGTAACTAAGATTTGTGGCATGGAGAGTATAAATGTTGCATAAGGGCCTCAGGGTGGGATTTGGGTGGTTCTTCTTAATATGATAACATTGTAGTGTTTTGTATTGGGATTAACCATAATCCTTCCTTAGGTTTATAATATCAATGGTTTGGTACTTGGTGTGATGCTTGGATGTAGATTGATTGGGTAGGCTATGGTTTGGTCTCCTTCAATATGCCATATTAATACCTGTGTTAGAATGTTTTGTGATGTGGTCTAAGAGGATTTGTCATAGTATTATGTTTTATATGCTATATATAAAAATCCCAAACCTAACCAAACCAAATTATCTCCAATCATTTTATCTTGATTACTAGGTGCCCTGTAGAATCTTCTAACGGCCTTTAAATCACCTTTAATCAGATTCATCCTACTCTTTCTTGGGATCGATTGATGGTGATATTTGCATTTATTGGAATCCAATTAAAATAATCTTTGAAATAGAATAATATTTCATCAAATTAGGGTTATCCGAGTAATTATTTTGAAGGAAGGTGTAATTATATGTCATCTTGGAATTTAATGATTGTTTGTATCTTCTCTGTATTTGAGGCAGGTAGTATATAATAACTCCCTAAAATTATGTTATACTTTAGTTAGTATTTGAAATTATATCAATCACATGAGCAATACAAATTCACTTCTTGTCAAATTGAATAATTTACATATGTTGATAATCACATTTCATAGACCTACCATGGGTCTTTTAGGTCCATCGACATTGAAATTTGGTTTGTGGCCACCAATGTGGTGGGTAAACCATTAAACATAATCTGATCTAGGTTAGGATAACATTAGAGATCTATAATTAATTGGAAATATTTTGAATATTGACTTATAATTATGAATTGAAATGACTTGTGAGTTGTGGTTAATTATTGAAATAGAATCACATAAAATAAAATGGATATTTAGGATTGTTAACAACTTTTTGGATAAAATGATGTATTGAATGTAATATAATATAATTATAATGATAATTGGGATCATATATTATTAAAACATAAATTTATATATATATATATATATGTGGATATTGGTTTAATTGACTATTATGGATTATGATGACATGTGTTTTATGATCTATTCTTACTCTTGTGATTTTCTTGATAGCATCATTGTTTTTAGATGACTCTATCATGATTTATGATTTTGTGTTTGTTGTTACATTACCTATTGAGTTCTTATTTTCAAATGATATGATATTTTTTTGGGTATATAATGGTACCATATGTGACACATGAGGGTCAGGTGAATGGTTACATTCCACCTGAGGGTAAGATTCATGGTATTCGGTAGCACCTAATGGTAAGTTGCACAGTCACTGGATTCATGTAGTTGAGATTCATGTAGACTTAGGGATGGGGCTATTTTTTCATTATATCATATTTTTTTCATCCTATGTTGAAGAATATTCACTGAATTGGGTGACCCTTTCTAATATATGGGAATCAACTCTTTGATAGAGATGTCTAGTGTGGTGTTAAAGTAGGTTTTGACATTCCCCATGTGTCAACCCGAAACTCAAGGTTCGTTGAGTTTATTTCATGTATAGTATTAATTTTTATAATCAATGACATTTTATATATTTATTAAAAAAAATATATGCTCGTGTTGTATTTGATTAGATACCGTTCGTGTTGGACTACTATTTTGTAAACATACCATACTCGAGCCTCTATTTAGTCCCCTAACATTCTTTATTGATACATGTATGGACAATGGAAAGGGAAAATATTTTAGTATTGTTTCTTGGTGGATGGTTTATAGAATAAATCCATGGTTGACATGGGTTTTTGTTTTATGATTTTTCGATTATTTTACAAAGTCCCCTAGTATTTTATCTATTTGACTACCAACACATTATTTTGATACAATCAGCCTGTCATTATATGATTCTACAATTATTTGGATTTTTTTGTTTTGTCCTTTATTCATATATGGTTCCATGATTTATTATTTTATATATTGTCCACTATTTACATTGAAATTTTATATTTCTTCCAAAATTATTATAACTTTGTACAAATGGGTATACATTCACTACTATATCCCTAACACCTTTGCTGCTAGTTGGCAACCTCTTGCATACAGGGAGGCACACATGACGTCACGTAGTGAACTGGATCATTCGTGTGAGGGTTTATCTGGTTGGGAAGCTTGAATAATGATATTTAAAAATTATTTCAATTAAAATGTTACTTCTAAAACACTTTATTGGAAAAGTAAATATTTTTTTGAAATTGTGATTTTTTTACAATTCACTAAAAATTTAAAAATTTTACAAAATTACAAAAAATATACCATAACATAATTTTGGTATGATGAATTAAATTATTATATCATTTTTGTAAAGTATATATTATAATATTTTAATAATTAATTAAAATATTTCATAAAAAATCAATAAAATCCATTTGGAAGAAAAGGTATTTTTGAAGCTTAAAGGACTTCACTAATAAATGAGTTCTTATTTAGAAAGCCTTAATAATCACATTTTTATTAAGTAGGACCATTATACATATATTTCCAAATGTGTTTACTCTATTTAATGTCCACCAATGCAATGTATATTTTATAACTATGAAATTTAAATACTAATATTTTTGTTATATATCACAATTCTCTTAAAGATCGGTGTTTCATCATGATAATAATTTTATTATAGTAAATTTATGGGGGTGTTATATTCTCCCCCCATTAGATAAATTTATATATCTCAATTTTTTCTTAATAATCAAATGATCAATATTTGAAATTACATTTGTTAAAATCTAATATTTTTAACGAGACAATAAGACTTCCATTAAAAATTAAAAGAGGGAAAAATACATAATACCTAAAATAAAACCTAATCATGTTCTTAGATAAGGAGAAAATTTTTAGGAATTTAAGATTACATCTAAATAATATATAGTGATAGATAATGAGTTTTTGAAATGGTTAATCAGTACAAGATCATAAACAAGTGAGAGTTGAAAACTACCATCAAATCTTCATAATAAATGTAAAAAATAAAAATATTTTCATTTCCAAGATAATTTTCCTATAGTTGATGGATTATTTTATTATCAAGATAGGAAACGTGATAAAATTTTTATTATTGATTTCTTCCCATTTTATTAACAAAATTTCATCATTGGATATTTATTACCTAAATTTCCAATTATATATCATTTCTTACTCCAGGAAATGAATATTTAATATGAATTTTTCATATCTAAAGAACTAAAATAAGATTTTAATGGATCATAGGATCCCTATGAGATTTAAAATACATTCATCCTATATCTAAATATTTATCTTAATTAAAATAGTTCTAAAATGTAATCCAATATGTAAAATTATAATAATTAAATCTATAAAACATGAACAACTCCCAAAGTTCAACATTATCATTTCCATAAATAATTAGCCTAATGACACCTCCATGTATGTCTAAAAAACCAAACTCAAATATCCAAAATATTTGAACCCATATTTTTTCCAATATCATGTTTAACATTTATCCTCCTACTACATAATGTTTTAATAATGCCACATACCAAACATTTTAATACATTGATCATATATTATCTTATAAAATGATAATAACCTAAATCACCATATGAACCTCAATTAAAAAATTTATGATTCTAAAAATTTACACTATCCACTTTCCTAAAAAAAATTTAAGACTATTAAATATATTTCATAAGTCCATAAATGAAATAAAATTCATTAAATATAATATATTTAACTTTTTCATCAAATCACAAATCATTTTTAAAGCCAAAAATACAATACAAATTACATTGTTGATATCAATAATCTATTTATCCTAATTTCAAATTATTATCTAAACATCATTGAAATATTAATTTTTATATATCTTTGAATTATGTGGGTTCCAAAAAATATATCATATTACCACTAAATCACTTTTTTGGTATTCAGTACCATTCAACAGTATCATGTGAATCCTTAAATAAAAAAACACTATTGAATAATCAAAATATGTTTTAGGATACTTATAACCATAATATATTTGATTTAACATTTCTTCTACGTTCATCAATCCTAATATATAAACACGTCTTTATAGAACATGAATCATTTCCTAATATTCATCAATATAAATTTATTTTTATTCTTACTTCAAACATAAGTAATACAAATAAAAACAATCCATACCTTACATATTATATCATGGCCTCTTTATCATTGATAGTAAAACCTTTAAATCTATAACCTTTTTGATATTATTATCAAAAAAATCCCATTAGGAAATCAGTTTTCATAATTACCATATGTTTCAAATTTAAAACATTCAATTATCAATGATACCTTATGGAAGCCATTATACCCATCCATTATGTTAACCAAAATGTTCATTTTATATCAATAATTTATTCTCTATGTACTTATTCATAGCAAAAGAAACATCTTCATTTCCATTGAGACATTTACCTAGGTTATTCTTTTAACATTCTCAAATTGTGGGAAGATGGATATTCATTACTCTATATTATTCATGAAAATATATTTTTATCATATTTTATCCTTTTAGATACTCACATATATTTATGTTGTTAATCATATATCAAAATATATATTTATAAATAATAAAAATATTGTTTATTCTATCTCTCATTTCATTTAAATTCTATATAGAACATTCAATTCAATAACATGAAATTTATTGTTAACCTGATTCCTGTTAATTCCAACCATTAACTAAAAAAATATATTGTGAGAAATCATAACCATATTGAGAAAGTATGTAGTCAAAAAAAATATTATAATATTTCTAAATCATGAATCCTTATTTTAACTCATTTAAACCTTAGGATTAACCTAGGATATCCATGTTCATCATCAATGAGAATCCTTCAGAGTTGTTCGTAATGAAAATGTGAGTTAACCGAATCATATCCCTTAGGAGTGTCTAGCCAGTTATATAGACATAGGCCCACACATTATTCTATAGAGATAATCATTTTAATACTCTATCCACCCCTTTCAATGTTATTATCATCTTGTTCATCTATTATATAGTCCCATCCACTTGCTCTCTTGCATACATGAATGTATTTTCATAGAAAAAACACAATCTATTATTTAAATTAACTTAAGATGTTATCTTACATCTATATATATCGTAAGGGATATCACTGAATTTCTATAGTCATTATCTCCAAAAAAACTAAACCATCATTTGATACCTACTATAATGACTCATGTATAAAATATATAAATATTACATCACTCCAGATTAATATTCAATACATATCACAATTTTAAATGCCTGAGGATCATAATGTTTTAGTGAATTTAGAGACTATAAATATAATAAAATTGTTTCTTAAATGATATAAATTATTATTTACTTAGTTCTCTAAATATACAACCCTTATTAGACATATCATACATCAAACTACTCTTCGTATCCTAGGGAAATGGAAACATAATACAGTGTGAGTTCATATTCTGCATAAGGGTAAACATGGGAGATATCAATCATATGTGAGTATAAGATGATCCTATGAGTTTTTTAAAATAATATATAACAACTTGACCCAAACCACTAGGTCCAATAAGAGGGATCCACATAACCACATGTGTGCCTCCATGTACTCAAATGGTTACTGACTAGTGTTGAGGGAGTATGAAGTGGTGTCATGAGATGATGTCCTTATTACAATGTCCCCATCAGAGTATATAAAAATAGAAATACTAATAATAAATAAATAAATATTAAAATAATTACCATCATTGTATGATTATATAAAAATACACCTCATGCCATATTAGTTTGTAATTCTAGATACAATACCCAAAACTAACAAAATAGTTCCAAAGTATGCCATGCATGAAAAAATAAAACGACTCTAGATATTTGATACAAAATCTATCAAAAAACATCCACAACCTCATATCTACCTACTGAACAATCTACCATAAGTCACTTTCCCTTCACGGAATCCGTAAGCATGAAATCTACATCCACATTGAAATGTAATATTATGGTTTGAGTACAAGACATGGTAGAATGACACCAAATACCTTGAAATAAGTTAATAACATATACAAGTGCATTAAATCAAGGTAAAAGTGGTAAATTAATAACAAAAAAATTCACAGAAGTCCAAAATATATATTGGGTCCATATAGACCAGCACTACTTACTAAAAATTCCTAAAAAATGAACATCAATCATCTAACTAAAATATCTACCTCATGAAAGGGATAGTCCCAAACATGGTTGACATATCCCTTCATCAATGGATGTTGACACTCTGTTCCAACACAGAGTCTAAAGAGTGACTAAGGGGAATACCTCGAGCATAGAATAGGTAAGATTCATCAAATATTTCATATACATTAGGGGACGCACGTATATCTGTGCGCCAGCCTTGTTAGCAAAAGTCACTTGCACACCAGATATGAGGCAGGCAAGTAACTTGCGTTCCCTAAGTGAAAATTCTCCCAAACCAATGGTGGCATATAAATACCCCCTGTGGGCCCCCAATTTGAGGGACAAAAAATTCAAAACTCAGATTCAAGCTCGGGTCACCCAAGACTCTGTCTGAAGTCTTCCAAACACTTTTAAGGTAATTATTTACCTTTAAAGGAAGCTATAAAGATGATGAATAAGGCATAAGTATTAGAACTCATCAATACATTTACGCCTAAGTGTCTAGCCCTTAGGGGAAGTGATGATACTTGCACACCGCCTTTCCCTCTCAAGGAAACATGTGCACCATCCATCTGAAAGCCTATAGGGATGATACTAAGGGCTCCAATTCAAATTCGCCCAAGTATCTCTTCACAGGTTCTTCTTCACCCAAGTGAACTCATGTCGCGCAAGCGACCCGGACTTGAGTGCCAGACCCATACTTGCACGCCTCCTTCCAATTCACTTCCTTTCCTCAAATTCAGCTCTTATCTTCAAGATTTAGCCTTCAAAACCCTCTTCAAATCCATTTATGGAATGGTTCGTTCGTTGGATTCCTTATCTGAAAATAATTTTGTGGAACATCTCTCAAAACATCGTGATTTACATAACTTTATGTCACTAAAGTTGGATATTTCATCCATCCTACCTCATCCTTTAAGATGAGAAGATCATTTATCTGGGAATCCTTCTTTAAGAGTAAGCCCCAATCATAAATCCCCTTTAATTTGGGAATCCTCCTTCGGAGTAAGCCCCAAGATTCATGTCCGGGCCTCCTTCTCAAGATTAAGCCCCAAGTTATAAGTCACCTTTGATTTGGGATTCCTTTTCAGGATTATGTCCTGAGTTAAAATTCCAAATCTCCATAAAGCAAAAATACCTTTACGGACCCTTCTCTTGGGAATATTTCCGGAACTAGGTACTAATATTCATTTACTTGGGTAGTCATACATAAATAAGCTCCACATCCTTTCTTATGATTGCATATTTTGTGGCACAATCATCAGGTTTTACTAATACTTGTTGTTTCTCACATCGAGAATGACTCACATGAGCATAGAGTGTAAAAGTAATTGTGAAATCTCTCTTTGGGATATTAATCATGAATAAACCTCATACTTCTTCACATGAACTGTGTGGGTTCTGATTCCTTTTCTAACAAGGTTACATAGGTAGCCCATCTGCGGGTACGATCCCAACTGTAAAATAATCCTGTCTTTCTGAATGACAATAAACTTCATGTGCCCCACTAAGTGGCTTTAAAACTAGTATGGTCATCATAATGACCAAGAGAGTTATATATAATGTATTGAAGGATACCATTGACTAAGAATCACTAATTCTAATATATGATTTTCTATTGATAAAGAACCTCAAATACATATAAATTATTCTCTAAATCCTATACATATCAATCATTGATTGCTAGGTCTAAAGGAAAAACTCAATTTCATGCTTGGTAAATTAAAAAGCATTCACGAACATAACTGAAATCTATAAGAGAGTCTCAAAGTAGACAATAATTCCCCCCAAAAAGGTGTGATGAGTCTGACCTCCCATCCTCTTGACCAATGTAAATTTTAAAAACTCAACAGTCCACAAATAATGTGCACCTACCTTTGTAAAGTAGGTATAAATGGATATAGAATCATTTGATGATTCAGGTTCTATAAATGAACCCGTTATAAACCAATTGGAATGTTTGAACCATAAACAAACAAGGTCATCCCCATTTCTAGAAGGAACAAAAATTGTGAATACGACGTGAATCTTTAACCAAGTAAAGTGATGCTTTACTTATTTGTTAGGCCCATAATTAACTTAATGTGAGGGACAAAAAAGAAATCAATAACATATGTGCTCATCCAAAAGATGTGGTCTGGGAAAACATATCTTGATTATGTCTATTATATCAAACAGGCACTCTTTTCCAAGATCTCTTTGCATTACAGAAATGGATTCATTAAAGTTCACACATGTTAATGCCTTGACCACTACTCATGTTGGATCCTCGTCCGCTCTAAGGACGACATCACATACTCAGAGTCTTCAATGCTGGGTCTCAAATTCATTGGTTAAGGAATACCATCAACATAGTACCATTCGACTCTAGAGGCCGCTCGATAGGCCATCCAAGTTAACCTCTCAACCTGGCTGTCCGGAGAGCAATGACCAGTGGTCAAGAAGCAGGTGGTGCCAACCACCATCTCCAACGGTTTCGACTCGTTATCCTCGGAATGCAATCACCAATCCAACCCTTATTATGGGGAGGTGAATGAGAAATTCATTGAAGGACTTAATTCAAAAATACAGGTGTCCAACCTGAGGGCTCCCATCAACAATCACCGCCAGACTCATGCGGTAGTGCACTCTCAACATGATGAGGGTATCACCTTTAAGGGTTCGGCTCAGGTACCTAAGACCTGAGCACACAAGAAGAACTATTAGAGGCAAAGTACATCCAACATGGAGCATGTTATTACATTTACCCCCTCCAGAGAAGTCCAACTTGCAAACATTATGGGAAATAAAGAGCGGGAATATACACTCGTCCGTCCTGATATTATAGCCCAACAGACTTGTCTGGAAGTAAAACGCCAATCCCGCCAAGCAATTCTGGTGGAGTATTATAGGAAGAACTTCACACATGTTTAGAATTCATCAGCTAGACAATAGGATCGTATGACTGCAACCAAAGAAACCCTCCAGTCAAATGTTTTGGGGAAAAATCTGTAGGAACATAAACTTTCAATTCATTAGGATAACCAACATTCTTGTTTGGTAGCACTCTGAGAAATCAATTGGAAATCTCCAATGACAATCAGAAGGCAGACACAATTTTCCCCCACAAATGAGTACTGTCAGAATTCAATGAAAGGAAAGGGATAATAGGAGTAGGAATACACACCTAATATAAGCACAGAATGGACGTATATTTCTATTCCAGCAGCTGAAGTCACCAAGAACATTCTGAAAATGGTGAAAGAGTAGAAGTAAATCCCTTACCATATTCTGGATGCCTGTCAGAATATTATAAAAACATCAGCAGCATCACAGGAATGGAATCATAAATCAACCCCTCTCAGGGGAGTGACTCATCAACATATCACTATGGAACATATACACACCTCTGTCCCAGTTCAGGAGGTTCATGGGGCGTATTCCCCCATGTCATACGGACAATCTAGTCAGGAATATACACCCGATTTGAATGGAGATAATCAGCCTAACCTGACCATTTCTCTTGAGTAGGAACATACACCTGCCCATAATAACCAATTTCATCAAAAAGTGGTATCTAATGTGAGTAAGAAGGCATCTATGAAAAATAACCATCCAGCACAGTCGATAAATCAAGTGCCAATATGTAACAATGCCTTTCTTGATGCTGGAGTTCTTGAAGCCCTCAGACAATTTTCTGTTGCAAATCAATATTATTCTCTTTCATTTTCAAATTCTGGGAATAACAACAATAATTCCGAAGGTATTCATCAGAAACTTCCTCATGAAGGATTGATTCATGATAGTTTAGTCGATCTCAAAGTATCATCATCATATGAGAGCCAGGATAACCCTCTGTGTGGCCAGAAGATCAAGGAGAAAAAGGTTTTATCTTTTGTTGTAACCAACCATGGTTTTCCTCCCCATGATAATGAATTTAGCAGGGAAAGTCCTCTCTATAAAAGTAATTCTCATTGCTTGGAAAATTATTCAAATGAAAATGAAGTAACAAGAAAGCCCTCTTTTCTTGAGGCACTTACAAACGTGAAGCTAGTCATGTATGATGCTTTACTGCTAGCTGGTGAAATAATTTCTCAAACAGAACATAGCCCAGGGTGTAGGTCAATCTCTAAACCACCCCTGGGTCATTCATCTTTTAATTGGAAAAATGAATTCTCTACCAATATTGTTAAATCTGATGAAGAAACAAAGAATCACCAGCTTTGGTCTAATCTGGTAGAAGAATATTCATCGAATGATAAGGAGGAAATGTTGAATATGATAAAACAACTGGGTAAATATGAAGTAGCAGTCATGTTTTGGCCATTGGATGACTCTCAGTATGATATTCTAGAAATGCTAATGGAATATTGTATTGACGATATTCATCTCAAAATGTGGAAAACTATTTGTCACTTCAAAGTGAAAATATAATCTTATGATGAATGTGAAAATCATGTTAAGATAATATAAGGGTTACAATTCCAAATTGATTTGTCATCTATCTTAGTTTCCTGATATTCTAAGGTTGAATAGCAGCTGAGAGCACACTAGCGTGCATTCTTTGGTGCACTAAAAAGGTTGACTAGTTAATTTATAATTCCCCATCTAGTATTCATATTAGGGGATGGGGTGTCCATGGAGCACTGCATTTCACTATACTCTCTAGTAAACAAAGCCCGCCAAAAGTGTTATCATGCAATGTTATTGCCCATGGATGGCCACAACCAATTGGTTTGGTGTGTATTCAAAGGATTTCCCCGGAACAGACCACAACTAGTTCTTCCCAAAGTCATTCATACAAAGAACATGTTGTCAAATTACTCTTGAATCAAGAAAATGAGAATATCGAACATGTTTCTTGTTTAGAGCATGTGCATCATCAAGTGAAATAAGTGTTAGAAATTATCCAATGGTCATATGATCCAGGTGATTTGAGTGGATGTAGGTCGATGCATACGGTCAATTTTTGGACAGAAGTTGGAAAAATCAAGAGAGATTTTAAGAAAGTTTCAAATGTAGCAGCTCAAGAGACAACTCAGCTTTCTAGACTAGGGACTATTATAGCTCAACCCCTGGGATCAACAGATGGGGATCAAGGAGTTGTGCAGGGAAAGTATGAACATCCCTAGTTCATCTTTCTGGGATTCTTTTCAAATACTCAATCTCTTCCTCAACAAAAATCAGTTTTCTCTCAGTTAGGGAAGAATCTACAAGAGGAACACAAATCCAAATTATCATGAGATTCCATCCAAAATACGGTTCATCAAGAAGTTCCTGAGGGATCAACTCAACAAAAGGCAATGTCTCATAAAGGACATGGAAGAAGACAATATCGAAAATATTATGATAGATGGAATGAAATGCATTATGCATCAATAAATGTCATCAATGCCTCTCTTACAAATCCCTCGGAACATGAGGTTCGCTCAGAGGAATCAAATGAAGAAGTTCCTTTTCAAGAAGTTGTACACTCTAAAATAAATGGAGTAGGTGTGCCTACCGAATGCCAGAGGGCAGCCCAAAGGAAAGATATTCCTTCGGGGAATGCCCTTCCATTCTCTAGAAAGGCACATGCCCTATAAAAGATTAAAAGTCAGGTTAAGTACCACCCTACCTCTGGAGAAGGAAAATAACTCTCAATAGATGAGAGGCTTGCACAAGAAAATAAATAAATGAAAGAGTTATGGTGGTTGAATACAGAACTACTTCAAGGTAGTCTTCCTCCTAAGCATGCTCGTGCCAGTCAATCAAGGGAATTCGTTGCAATTACTAGGATGGATCAGAAATATCATCCTTTACAAGTACACCCTCACATGTATAATCCTATGGGTCATGCGCAACAATAACCGATAGTTCTACCATTGGTTGGAGCACCAGTCCCCACACCTGTCCAAACATTAGTTATTGCACCTGCCCAAGTCCAAGCTCAACCAGATTTTTCTCAAAAGTTAATAACTATCATTGATTCATTAAAATCTCGGTTGGAAGCTATGTAGGGAAAACGTGCACAGGTTCAACCGGAAAATAAATCATACCCAAAATGGGTTGATGCAATTCCTCCCCCATCAAATTTTAAAAAAACAAAATTCCCAATTTTTAATGGTTCGGGAGACCCAGAACAACACATAACACATTTGGTTTGTCTTTGTGATAATATGATGGGAACTACTCAATAATAAGAAGCAGTTAAGATTAGAAGTTTTTTGCAGTCATTATAGGGGCATTCTTTTGTTTGGTATACAATTTTGTAGTCTTGGTCAATTATCGGGTGGGAAGATCTCCGTCAATGATTCCAACATCAATTCAGATCAACATTACCAAAGCTGGTAGTATTTTCTCTAAAAAATTGTAAGCAAAGTGAAAATGAAATAGTTTCTAATTTAATTGCGTGCAGGAAGGGATTACCATATCCCTTAAGCTTAGCACTCCCTCAAGAAGAGTTGTTGCCAATTTGCGTGGAAAATGGGTGTGATGAATTACGCACCCCATTGATTCTAGTGAAATACACAGGAGGATTTTGAGACCTTACATCAATATCTCAATATATATAAGATTCACTTATAGAGACTATGGCTAAAACTCATGTAATTCCATTAGCTCCAGGAAGGAGAATGGAGAGAGGAGAGACTGCTATAGTTACACTTAAACAAGTATATATACCTTCTTCCACTTCAAAGACTTCATCTTATCGAAGGACTCCACCTCCTGAGTGTCAAAAAAAAGTGGTTGCCTCATCAAAATGATCAAAGAGATCAAATACAGAAACAATTTTAGGAGTTAGAGAACAAATATTGATCTTTCCTAAATGAACAAGTTCCTGGTTACTTCATTACAGCTCTGGAATATAATTTCATTCATTTGCCAAGGGCTAAAAGGCCGAACAAGGAAGGAGATGAAGACCTTCCCAACAATTGACCTTTTCATCAGATTTTTGACCAACCCATTCATGAGTTTTTTTGACTTTAATGACCTTATACAAAAGATGGTGTACTTGGGACAAGTAAAACCGAAAGGTTCTTCAGCCCAAGTAGCATGTGTTACTACTACAGATCTAGAGGAAGAAGGTGAGTGGCAGAAGTGAAAAGAAAAAATGCATAGAAATATGACGATTGGATGGTTAGGAAAATGATCAACTGAACTCATACCATTATACGAACACAATTGAAGAAACCAATGGTGCCTTCTATTGTTTCCGCCATAGGAAAACACCCTTCGTCAGAAGGAAAATCCACAAAAGGCGACATAATTCAATGAAAAAAGAGCTGTCAGAAGAAGATGAGATCGTGTCAAATCCTATGTTTTCTTTGACTTTGGAATATTTTAATCCATCTTCTTCAAAAGCACGGGCACCGCCCCACTAAAAGGTACAGCCCGAAATGGTTAATCAGGCAGAGACTTTATCAGATGAAGAGTTGATCTTTGGTTCTGTTAACATGATTCACATAATGAATCTTTATACCAGTCACAATTTCGATCGTGATGAGCCTGAGTTTCTTAAATCAAACAGAGTAATTAGAGGGTGTTATAGTGTTCGAGGATACAGTGGAAGAAATGGATATTTTAGAAGCCACTATTCCAATCCTACACCTTCTATAACTGTATATGCAGCAGAAACTCGTGGAAAATCCCTTCAGTGGGATCAACAAGAATTAGAATGTTCTTCCACAAAAGGTAGATTCATTCCTGGAAAAGTTATTTTGGAAGATCATTTAGAGGTTACACCTTATTACTCTCAGTAAATAAAATGACCTAGTCTATCTAATCTGCGAAAGCTATGAGTATTTTCATCTCCTCCCCTGATACAATATGTATCTACTTCGAAATCATCAACTTCTAAGGAACCTGAAAAACCACATGTTTTTTAGGGGAAATACCCACCATTGGACCAAAAGTATGATGTCTTGAAACATTTGGCCCATGTACCAGAAAATTTATCAATTCAGGATTCCTTGAATCTATCAAAGGATTTTCAAGAGGCACTCATTGAGGCTTTTTCAAGTCTTCAGGAATTGGAAACTGAAATTAGTGCAGCATAATTCTTACATATAAAAAATGATCCTGTAGAATTCCATGCAGTGATATCTTTTACAGATGAAGATGAAGATGATGTAATGCATGGACATATTAGACATTTTTATTTATCTAGAAGGGTCAACAATGTAGACATCTGACGAGATTTCATTGAAAATGGTTCAGGAGTCAACATAATCCCTATTCATACACTATGTTGATTGGGCCTCATCTAATCTGATTTATCTCCATCAACATTGATGTTTCAAAGATATGATAAAAATGAACAAGAACCTCTGGGTCTGATTACACATAGAACACAGTTTGGGGACCTTGTATCCAATTCTGATTTCATGGTTGTTCGTCGTGACACAACCTTCAACATTTTTCTTGGAAGACCTTGGCTACATCAACATGTGGCTATACCTTCATCATACAATCAATGTCTCATATGTTGTTTCAATGGTCAAATTGGGACATTTTATGGTGATAAATCCCCATTAAAATCATGTGAATCTGAACACATTGAGGAAAAATTATATCACATGGAGGAAAATTAGATATCTAAGACAAAGGAGGTTACCAAAATTAATGCTCCATATCGTCTGGAAATGATTCTAGTAAACCCATTCATACATGTGAGTACATATTATGTGTTCCCTATTAGTTAAATTGATAGGATAGACCCAAATCCAAATACTATTATGTAAACTTCTATAATGTCAATTACAAACACTATGTCAGACAGCATGGTAGACATTTTTGATTCACTAGGCAATGATGAATGCTCAAATGGAGATGGCTTTATTTCATCCACTAAAATCTATAAATTCTATACTTCATCAACCAATCCAGAAGAAGTTACAGAAATGTCAGAGAGGAATGATGATGTTTATTCTCAATCCATCATATCCTTTTTATTACCCAAGGAAAACCCTTAATCATTAATAGGGTAAGAAATGGTTGTGTTTTCTTAAATATGTTAAAATTTTTACTTCTCTCTTGATCATAGAAATTATGATTCATCATCTACTATGAATGTAGAAAGAATAGAAGTAACACATAGTGAAGATGAAGAGGAAGATCTTAGGGATGCTCTAACATCATTTGATGAAGGTATCTCTACCAAGGTGGACAAACTCAGTGAAATAAATATGGGTACAAAAGAATATTCGCACCCCACTTTAATTAGTGCAGAAATGACTCATTAAGATAAATAAATGTATATTTCATTTTTAAAGAAAAATCGAGAGATAATTACTAGGAATTTTACAGAAATTAGAGGCCTTGATCCTGATGTTTCTAATCAACATTTTTGTTTTCCAGAAGAACATCAAGGATTCAAGAAAGCCACAAGAAGAACACACCCAACATATGCCTCCAAAATTGAAGCTGAAGTTGATAATATTATCAATGATAACTTCATCAAAGAAGATCAACACCATAAGTGGCTGGCTAATATTGTCCATGTGAAAAAGAAGAATGGACAAATTAGAGTTTTCATTTATTTCAGATATCATAATCGGCATGGTCCCAAGGATGATTTTCTAGTTCCGATCGCAGAATTCTTAATTGATGCAACATATGGAAATGAAGCACTTTATTTCATGGATGGATATTATGGGTATGATCAAATCCGAATGGGTCCAGAAGATGAAAAATCTACAGCATTTAGAGCCCCACAAGGTGTGTCTTCTTATCGAGTAATTCCCTTTGTCCTGAAAAATGCAGGTGCAACATATCAATGTTCCATGCACCGTATCATCAAAGCCTTTTTAGGGAAATTTTTTGAATGTTATGTGGATGATTTGGCAGTTAAATCCATACAAAATTATAATCACATTTCTGATTTGGAAATAATGTTCCACAAACTTCAACAACACAATTTGAAGATGAACACATTGAAATGTGCTTTTGGGGTAACCTCAGAAAAATTTCTCGGCTTTAATGTATTCCATAGTGGTATCGAAGTTGATCCTGAGAGGAAAAAATCAATCCTTGGTATTTCACTTCCTCGAAATTTGATGTAATTGGGAGGACTTCAAGGACACTTGGCCTATATTCGGCATTTCTGCCCCAATCTGGCAGGAAAATGTTTACCTTTCACAAAATTAATGAAGAAGGGAGTCACATACCAGTGGACTCAAGAATTTCAAGAAGCATTCAATATTCTCAAGAAATATCTCTTGATTTCACCAATATTAATTCCACCTATTGAAGGAATACCAATTATCCTCTATGTGACAGCTTTAGAGTTATCATTGGGTGCCTTATTAGCCCAAAATAATGATGCTACGAATGAAAACAACCATTATTATCTCAGTTGGACTATGCTTGAGGGAAAACCTCGATATTAAAATATTGAAAAGTGCTGCCTAGCATTAATCTGTGGAGTTCAGAAAGTAAAAAACAAGCTGAAACATCATGAGGCCCAATTGGTATCTCTCAATAATGCACTCAAATTTATCCTTTGTTTTCCAATTCTTACTGGATTTCTGGCTAGGTGGAAAGTTAATTTGCAGTAGTTTGATATCCCATATGTGTCTCATAATGCAATAAAAGGGCCAAGCTCTAGCCGATTTCCTTACGGAGCACCCTTCAGTAGAAGAAACATCTTTACATATTTAACTTCTTGATGAGGAAGTATTCTCCATTCAGGATAATGTTCAAACATGGGAAATATACTTTGATGGTGATTCCAGAAGTCTAACAGGGAAAAAATGGAAGATCCTAAATTCGACAATGTTGGGATAGGAATTGTACTTATTTACCCTGAAAAGACAGTTCTACCCTGTTCCATCTTATTGTTGGAAGGAGGTATAAACAATGAAGCATAATATCAAGCTCTCATCGCAGGATTAGAGTTGGAACTTTAGGCAAAATTGAATCACTTAATGGTTAAAGGTGATTCAGACTGGTAATCAAACAAGTCAATGTGGACTATACCATCAGAAAACAAGAGTTAATCCTTTTGTATAATTATGTTAGAGAGATAATGGTGGAATTTCCTTCAGAAAAAAAAATTTCCCACGTCCCGCGATCACAAAATGTTCAAGATGATGAAATGGCTAATGTAGCCACAACTCTGGTAGATCCAAATCGGGATGAAACAATCATCAGTATTTCCCACTGTCATATAGTTTCACCTTATGTTAAAATCAGAATAGAGGAAATCAATAAAATTAGTTCCATTTCTAAACCATATGGTCATACTACAGGATGTATGATAACTATCAGTGAATTCTTTCAAAATGGAACACTCCCACCTCATAGACGATGTGTGGTCAATTTTACTCTTTATGATAGCCCAGATCCCCTGGAAAAAATTATCTACAAACATGGTTTTGATGGAATTTTCATCAGATTTATTGATGGTGAAGAGACAGTGGCTATCATGAATGAAGTACATGCATTATTTTGTGGTTCCCACCAGTATGAACATAAACTATCTGATCAAGTTCGATGTCTTGAATGATTCTGGCCTTCAATGATAGAAGATTGTGTTGATTTCACTAAGAAGTGTCATTATTTCCTTGTATATGCCAATTTCATTCATTAACCACCAGAGTTTCTCCATATAGCTAAATACGCATGTCCATTTGCCACATGGGGAATGGATGTAGTAGGACCCTACCCTTCGGCAACATCCAAGATGGTTAAGTATATTCTTACTACTGCCGACTTCTTTTCCAAATGGGAAAGGGTAATACCTTTCAAAGAAGTTAGTACAAAAATAATTGTTAGCTTCATCATGTCTAATATCATTACATGATTTGGTGTCCCTCATGCCATATTAACGGACAATGGAACCATATTTTGTTCATCCAAGATGAGAAATCTGTATCAAGAATACAACATCAAATCCAACCATTCATCTCAGGATCATGTAGTGGCCAACAGCCAAATAGAAGCCTTCAATAAGACTCATTCAAAAATACTGCAAAAGATGGTGGATAAAGATAAGATATCATGGCCTGATAAACTTTTTTATGCTTTATGGGCTTATTGAAACCACAACCCGCACTGCTATGCAGTCAGCTCCATATTAATTAGTATATGGAATAGAAGTAGTCTTGGCCATTGAGGTTCAATTATCTTTACTCAGAGTAGCAATTTGTGATCAGTTATCTATAGATGAAAAATCATAGAAGCAATTTGATGAATTAGAACAAATAGATGAAAAATGATTGTGCACCCTTCACCACTTAGAAGCATATTAGAATCAAATAGAACGAGCTTTCAATAAAAAAGTTCATCTTCGTTCATTCACTCAAGGAGAATTGGTATAGGTCCTCAGAACTCCAATGGTACAATGAAAGAAACCTCCAAATCATGAGCCAATGTGGGAAGGACTTTATTCAATACATAAGGTCTACTCCATTGGATCTTATTCATTAATCTCAATAGATGGAGAACTCCTTACTACTCCAACCAATACACGATTCTTGAAGAAGTATTTTTGTATCACAAATACACCCCATAGCCCTTACTGCATGACTTTAAATATTATGGTCCCTTTAGTCCTTACCAAAAGAGTATAAACTTCATGGTCCCTCCACTGTCCAACATGACGTTAAATTGAGTCCAATCCCTTATATATCCTACATGACGTTAGACTTTTCATCATTAGGGTTGTTGATACCTCTTGTTTCGCACACCAAGAATAAATCACATGAGCTTAGAGTAAGCTTCATCCATAACACCCTCTCTGGACAGCTAACCACACGTAAGTCCCAACATCATTTTCAGGTTTTCCTCAAGTACAACTTGATCACCCATTCATTCTTAATCTAACTATGTGGACTTTGATCCTTGACTTCTAGTCTGGGTATATAGGGAACCTCTCGACGGTCAATCTCAAAACCAACATCTTCACATTGGTTCACCTCCATCTCATACGATTTTTATCGGTGAAGCCCCCCCTGAAACCAATATATTCACATTTGTTCACCATCATCCACACTATATGATGTTAAACTATACAATCCCCAATTTTCATCGCTACAAGACATTAAACTGCATAGCAGTACATATTAGCTACATGATGCTAAACTATGCAGTACCAGTCCATGCATATAACCCTAAACTATTCATACTTTTGTCCTTTATGACAATAAACAACCATAGTCTTTGACACCCTCACAGGAGAGGGATTAAATATTGACGTTGATCTCCGACCATGTAATATTCCAAGGACTATGTGCATACATGGCAGTGCCCGAACTTTTAATCTTGGGTCAAACCATCATTGCACTAAAGTATCCATTCACACTTCACTAGTATGAACCAAATCTGTTTAGAGGGTTTTTCAAGAACTATGTATGGAATGATTCCCATCGTTATGGGATATGTACGAATTTTCAGGTATCCCTCGAATCCAGCCCCATGACTTTGGGCCTAACCCAAAACTCCACTGTCAGTCCCTTCGCTGAGAATTCCCCCTATGTGCACATAAATGTGGTATGAAAACTGTGGACTTTATTCACATCAGGTTTAAAACAAACACACAAGGTGTCTCCCTCATTATGGTTTGAGCTCTATGACCCTAAACTAAGATCTCCTACATTCTCATCCCACATGACATTATACAATATTTCAAGAACTACATAAGGCTTGATTCTCATCCTAATGAAATATGTAGTGAAGTCCAGTATTTCAATTCAGGACCCATCCACAACATGATTGCGGTTAGCATTGGTCTATGTATCTCATTCCTACATTAGAGAATACCCATTTTCATGTGTGATACTCCTGACCTTAAATAATTTCAGATCTCTATAACCCTTTTCTTGACATATGGTTACAAAATGTCTAATAACTGGGAATTCTTTTTCCAAACTATACAGAACGTGCCCTTAGGAAGCCTTGCATAAGTAGTCTATATAACAGACCTGTCTGCCAAAAGATGTTATTATTTGACTATGCAGCCAATGCCCTTAAGTGGACCTATATAATTCAATCCCCTTACGGGTTTGTTAAATAGTGGTAATTTCATTCTTGGTAGGAAAACCTATTTTGTTATTATTTTCCTTAACAACAATATGTAGGGATCCGCAAAAATAGCCATCCTCAACATATTTTCACATACTACTTTTTAGGACCAGAAAGTATTCAAGTCTATGGTTTATATTTCCCTTCCCTACATTTGGGTCAGACCTTCGTAGGAGTGACATTCATCCAATTCATTGGAAATATTGATTGGGAATATCCTCTCCATATTCAAGAACCTCTCTTAATACAAAAAACTCTATTATTTGGAAAATTTGCATCTCTTTAAACTTCCAGTGGCTTTTTTGCAATAGAGAAGTAAAATTTCTGAGAGTTTTTTTGCTTGACTATGCAGCACGTGCCCCTAGGTGGCCATGCATAATTAGGCTACATAACGGACATATCAGCCAAAAGATGGTATTATTTGACTATGCCGCCAATGCCCTTAAGTGGCCCTGCGTAATTCAATCCCCTAACAGGTTTGTCAAATAGTGGTAACTTCACTCTTAGGAAATACATCCTCTAATTCCTTTTATCCATTTTTTCACATCATCCCTCAGATTCAAAATTTTTTAGGTCATAGTATACATGTTTTCCACCATAAATGAATGTGGTAATATGTTTTCAAAACAAATTATCGTTTAATTGAGTCAATTTTAATCCAATCATTCAAAGCTATTTGACTTTTAAACATTATCCTTTTTTATGTTCGACATGCATGACATTAAACTGCCAAAAAAAGACAAGGTACTCATCAAATTCGGACCTTGTAAAAGGAACTCTAAATAAAAGTTGAGTCTCAACTCACAAAACGTACATATTGTATGATTCATGCAATATTGAGCAACAAATGATGCAATGTTTGTGGTGTTTCTTGTTTCACCCTAGTAAAAAAATCAAACTATGCTTACTAGGCCCATTGGATTAGGTAAAATTAATTAAAGTAATTAGAAAAAGGATACAAGTAAAAATGATTTAAGGTGATGTTTATTTTTTCATTGATACACAAGATTAGAAGAACATCCACATATCAGATTATCTTCTCTTTTTCAATAAATTACAAGAGGCTTTCAACATAATTCATCATTTGATTTACGACATCTTGAGCTTCATCATCAGCCACTTGAAGTTCATTCACTCGACCAGCTTCACTCTTTTTACCTTGTTGGATTTCTTTCTTGGCATCTACGATGGCTTTCATACTATTCGTTTGAACTCCTTCCAGTTAATTTTTTTGATGGTCAAGTTCCATAATAGAAGCATCTAACTATTGTTGAAGGTGCATCTGCTGGAAAAATTTCTCCTTGATCTTATGCTTCAACTCCTTCAACATTTCATCATGATCAGCATCAGCTTGGGAAATTGAATCCTCGAATTCACTAATATTGGTCAAGAGCCTTGATCTGGTCAGATCTTGATGGTACTTTTTCTCTTACTCCCTCATTAAGATGACTTGATTTATCACATCATGGATCTCTTGATATCCAAAATCTCTAATTCCTAACATGACGAACAAGTATTATAGTCACATGATCATCGAATACATCTCTTTAAGAGGCTCTTCAGATAAGATCTTCCATATATTCTGTCATGCCTTGCGACGTGAGAATTCATGCGCCTTCGGTACCTCTAGGTCTAACTCATCGTCACTATCATTGGGGGGAATATTATGGGATTAATGCACTTAAAGAAGTGCATTGTTCTGTTCCTTCCCCCCAGACCCTTGGTACATCAAATTCAACTCCCGTTGGGGCCGAGGCTGGGGCTTCACCTCCGGATTTAGCCACTGATGTTGATGGACCTACATGGTCAATTTAAATATTTGGTTAGTTTTAAAAGTATAACAAAAGTTGATTTGTTGTCGTAAAAATTATGCACAACCAAAAATATTATCATCTCCTACCCAACAGTAGATCAGCATTATGAGAATACTCTTCCCCATCTTTCATAGCATTAACAGGATTTTCAGGACAGGTTTCAGGAAGCCTTCTCGAGTTAAGCATTACTTGAGCTAGCGTCTATACAATAATAGGGTTGTCTCTACCCACTTTCGGCATCGTCAGATCAGCATCATTCATATATGGAAATTTACATTTCAACTAATCATTGTCAGAGATGTAATGATAAATTTCTAACAGGACGAAGGATAACACTCACATCCAAAATATTCTAAATCACATGGTAATTTAACATGATCTAAAATTTCTTCAAAATATCTGCCAAGTTTCATCATTTCATCCAGTGATATCTCAAATTCCTGGTTAGTCTCACCAGTGGGAGAATTACCTATTTCTTCTTGGTGACCCTCATCTTACAGCCTCTTACCCTGGATAGCTTCTTTAGAGAAAATTATAGAATCAGTTGCAGTGGCTGCTAAATTTCTTGTGCAAGTGTTGAACCTAAAGCATCACAGTATCGAAGTCAGTTGATCTTTTCATTCAACATTTTATGATGTATTATTAATTTAATAGAATAAGGATCTTCTCTCCCTGCAACTGCAAGAGGAGTAGCGAGGTCAGCATGAATTGGCGACCGTTCACCAGCACCCTCCGTCGTCCTCAGAGGAGGGTCAGTCCTCTCCCATAAAGGTGAAATTGAAGAAGCCCCTGAAATCCCAAGAAGTATGAGAAATCCCAGTTCACGGGGTGGTTCAGTAGCTCCGATAGTGGTGCCAACTTGGCTGTATTGTTGTGAAGGGACCTCATCAGTTCCTTTCTTTACAATTTGAAAGATGAAGAATGTAATTTCCTTGAGTAACAAAGATTTAACTGAAATCAAGTTTCAAAGTAAATATGAACAGAGAATTAAATCTTTAAGAGCCACGTAATCATGCCAATCCTCATCTTATGAAGCTCCAATCCCCTCAGTGGTGCATGATCCATCATTTCTTTCATCCTCTTGGTGATAGAAATGGAATCATCAGTGTCATATATGAGTATCTACAGCTCTCTGATGCAGGCCCGCACTTCATTGAGGTTATCCTCCAAACAAATATCAGTAGAAGCATAAATATTCCCTACTCCAATGATATGTAGCCCTTCACATAAGTCCATCCATGTAGTTTCAGCATCGCAATATAAAATCCTCCATGTATGGACAACCTCTGGTTGTAAATTTTCAGCATGTGCACTAGAAGACTGAGATGAGGGTCCTATAATCTTGGACATTAATCTCATTGAACCACATTTTACTTCTTAATGAAAACCATGTATGTTGTAATTTTGAAATTAAAAACACAGAAGTGGTAAAATTTTATTTAAACAAAAAATCAGTTTTTATAAGTTCCACTTAGTGGTTTCACTATTCATCAAAAATTGATTTTTTTCCGAAAAGTACCAAAAATTCCCCCTAAGCTATATTTGATATTCCAAATTCAAAAACGATGTCTATTTTACAAAATTAAAAACACATAATTTGAATTAATTAATTTAATAATTAATTTCCCATGTCAAAACAAATAGCGTGTTTTTATGAAACAAAATGTATCAAAAGATTAACACCAGTTTAAGTCCGATTTCAAAGTGAAATTAATTCCAACAACCACTATTGGATTAAATTGTAAAAATATATTGTAGTTTCACATTAAAACCAATTCAAAAGATAATCTAATAGTATAAATATATTAGATTAATAAGTGGTTTTGAATTAAAATACAACATTTTACATTATTCATTAAAAATGAACATTATTGGACAGATACCAAAAATTTCCACAAAGTAAATATTGATGTTCCAATTATAAAGAAGAGTTTTATTTGGTACAATAGAATGTATAAGAGTGAACAAAACTATATTTAATTACTGTTCTCCATCAAAAGGCGATAACTGAACCTTTAGTGAAAACTGGGGCATATACGCCTAAAATTGAATTCTTTCCGTATTTTAAGCCTTTATCTTTTATTGGATAAATGTAAAAACATTTAAAAGCATATATAATCATATTTTAGTTATTTCTATCCATTCCTGCCAATATAACGGCTACATGTTAACTATTATTTAAAATAATATTATTATATTACTAGTGTGCAACGTAAGATTTCAATGAAACTCTTTATTGCGTATCGGGTACGCTATCGAACATAGAAACCCCTTTAAAGTAAAATTAATATTTAATTCGTAAATATTAATAAATATGAAAATTATTTATTCTTTATTTACCTGGGATGTTACATCCTTCCCCCTTTTTGGTAATTGCGTTCTCACAATTTTATTCACTTATCAAAATAAGTGGGGGTATTTATCCCTCATAGAATTTTCAGATTCCCACGTTGCATCTTCAACCATATGGTTTTTCCACAAAACCTTTACCTGGTGGATTAACTTATTTCGAAACACTTGCTCTCTTTGGTCAAGAATCTGGACTTTTTGTTCTTCATAAGAGAGATTCTCTTCCAACTGAACTACCTCTAGGCTCAAAACATGAGATGGATCTGGAATATACTTCCTCAACATCGAAACATGAAAAACATTGTGTACCTGAGATAAACTCAGAGGTAATGCCACTCGGTAAGCAACTGATCCATCTTTCTCCAGAATTTCATATGGTCCAATGAACCTTGGACTCATCTTTCCCTTCTTACCAAATCTCAACACATTTTTTCATGGATAAACCTTGAGAAAAACATGATCCCCTACCTCGAAAGATAGATCCTTCCTCCGGTTATCCGCATAACTCTTCTGCCTACTCTGAGCTATTCTCATGTGTTTCTGAATCAACTAAACTTTTTCTGCCATCTCTTCTACCAATTCTTGTCCCATCAGCTTCCTTTCACCCACTTCATCCCAAAATGTTGGAGTCCGACACTGCTTCCCATATAATGCCTCAAATGGTGCCATCTGTATACTGGAATGAAAACTATTATTATAAGAAAAATCAACCAATAAAAGATTTTGATCCCAACTTCCCTGATAATCCATAGAACAAGCTCGTAGCATATCCTCCAAGATCTGAATTGTTCATTCTGACTACCCATCTGATTGAGGATGAAAAGCTGTACTAAAATTTAATTCAGTACCCAATGACTTCTGAAGTCCTTTCCAAAAGATAGATGTAAACCTGGGATCATGATCGGACACAATGGAGAGAGGAACTCCATGTGACTTGACTATCTCTTAATGATACAAACGGAAAAGTTGATCTAGGGGAAAAGTATCTCGTATAGTAAGGAAATGAGCAGATTTAGTCAAGCGATCAACAATAACCCAGATTGCATTATTACCTCGAGATGTAGTCGGTAATCCCACAACAAAGTCCATGGATATATTCTCCCCTTTCCACTCTGGCACTAGTAGAGGCTGAAGCATCCCTTTCGGTAACTACAGCTCTGCTTTAACCTGCTGACAAGTCAAACACTACACAGTAAAATCAGCAATATCTATTTTCATTCCATCCCACCAGTAATACTCCCGCAGATCTTTGTAGATCTTAGTACTGCCCGGATGAACTGAAAATGGGGAACTATGAGCCTCACATAACAACTCATTCTTCAACTATGAATCACAAGGCACACATAATCTCTTCCCAAACCTCAAAACACAATCATTATCAATGTTGAATTCATGAAACTTACCCTTCTGAACTAGCTCTACCTTTTTCTGCGACTCATTTTCTTCACTTTGTGCTTGCTTAATTCTATCTGATAGGGATGATCTCAATGATACCTGAAACAAAGAAGAAAAACATCATACACCAACAAATTCTATGCCAAAGATCATCAAATCAAAAACCAAAGGATCTCGTTCCAAACGTAGAATGGTTAATGAAGCATTACCTTTTCGACTCAAAGCGTCGACCACTTTATTTACTTTTCCCAGATGGTAGTGAATTGTACAATCACAATCCTTGATTAATTCCAGCCATATCCTCTATCCCATGTTCAATTCTTTCTGAGTGAATATATACTTTAAACGTTTGTGATCGGTATATATTTCACACTTTACTCCATACAAATGATGCCTCCAAATTTCTAAAGTGAAAACAACAGTAGATAATTCCATATCATGTGTAGGGTAATTTACCTCATGAGTTTTCAAATTTTGTGAAACATAAGCAATTAACTGATCATTCTGCATTATGACACAACCAAGTCCTTTCAATGAAGCATCACTGTAGATAACAAACTCAACATTCCTGGAAGTTAGTGCCAAAACTGGAGCATTCACCAAATCTTCTTTTCTACTCCTTTGGTAGTAACCTGAGTCAACTGAGCCATCATGGCATCAAACTGTTTAGTTCTGATTTGGACCATCTCAGGATACTGATTTGAATGGTCATTTCCCCATGTATGCCTTCCTGGAAAAGCTGTTCTATTTCCTCTATGATAAGCCATTCTTAACATAGAAATATCTTCGGCGAAGCAACATGGTAATCTTTAAATGCTATATCATTTCAATCATACCATAAATTAACTTATAATTTAACACTTTTATAACTCCTAAAGTTGTCTAAACCGACCTCTGATACCAACTATAAGGCACCGGCCTTAAACATTACTTAATATTGAATTAATTGAATAATTCACATTGAGGATCTTTTTAGGTTTAGAGTTTTAGATAATTAGAACATAACTATTACATCTCAAAAGATTTACAATGTAGACACTTCTACCAAGTTTCAATAGAATAAAAAACTCTTAAAAAGAAACATGTCTGGTTCCTTGTTTTATATAGCATGACATTATCTTGATCCCATCCTTGACCTTATTCCTCATTAATTCCTCTGAAAAACTTTTCAAAAAAACTTTGGGTGAGCATAAAAAGCTCAGTAAGGTATACACAAATATTGAAAACTATTAGTTTATCAAAACAACAAGTAAACCATGTATACTTTATCAAAGTATTACTTTTCACCTTTATGAAGTTGTAAAAACTATTCACTGAATAAAAGATCATTACTTACCCTATTGTAACCAAAATATTACCATAAAACCTATAAAAAGATCACATAACATATAAAGGTAACTTGGGACATAAACATACTTAAGTGGAGTAACCATACGGTCAACTTCCACACATATCACTTAATGGAATATCCATTCAGCCAACTTCCATACATACTTAATGGAATAGCCATAAGGCCGACTTCCATACCCAATGCATTGGAGGTTATAACGTAACCACCCATCCTGGTATTCACGACACCACCCGTCATATGGTTTATCACGTAACCACCCGTCAAATGTCCAAGTACCATTATAAAATCGTAAGACATAAAACGAATATAATGGAAAGAAAACATATCCAGACTTTAATCACAATATATCACTCAAATATATTGACATAAAAAATCCATTATAAAAATCATTTTCAATAACAAAATACATAAAAGAGTATATGGTATTTATTTCATTTTAAAAAACATTACGGCTTGTTCGGGAAGCCAAATACCAAGTAATACTCGCGATGGCGGAAATGGTCTTTGTCACCACGTACGTTAAAAGAAACATTCCTTTTTGTCGTTTTGTAAAACGCTTCATAGAAATGCTTCCTTTTGTATAAAATTAAAATTCAAAGGGGTTTATACACCGTATAAAAGAAAGTTGTGTATAAAACTAAATATTCCTCAATGAAAGGATATTGAGACGAAGTCCCTTACCTCGGGTCCGACTTGACTTGATCGTTCATTAACATCCTGAATAATAAACTTGAGTTAATTTATACTTTCTCAAGAACATTTTTCAAGTTCATTATTACTTTTATATCACTTATTACCATTTTATAAACATTGTGTAATCATTTAAGTTAATAATGTTTGTTTTGTCGATATTTGGTTCTTAAGTCGAAAGTGGACTTCTTAAAATTACATGTTGTTCGTGTGGTCAAAGGTTGTTTATATCCAGAATGACATTCCTGATTTTGATATCATATATATCATATATATCCAGCATATACATGTATTTATAATATTACATAATCATTTATAGGTAAGAAATGAAATTCACCGTTCATGGAGACAGTAAGCCGTACGTACGCATGAACGCTACTTTCATTTCTTTGTCATATTAATGGAATTAAAACTAAATGAGAGGTATGTATATTTTAATTCCAGAATTATATTAGTCATTTCGATTTATCATTAATCATATATATCCATTATATACATGTACTTATAATAGTACATTACATTTGGGGATAAGAAATGAAATGCACCGTTCATGGAGACGGTAAGCCGTACGTACGCAATGAACGCTACTTTCATTTCTATCTCATACTTCAATGGAAAGATATAATAATGATATAGAGGTATATTATAATTACAGTATAACATCATATATAATAACTTTAAATCCATCCGTTATACGTCCCACATATGAAATTAACGAATCAAATCACTTTGAGGGGGCGGTAGTCCGCACTTCCTTAAATGAAATTATCGTGTTTACCCATAATGGAATCCATCAAGGTATGCTAAAAATGAAAAATAAAAAAGCTTAAGTAAAACATAAACATATTATATATCATATATAAATATAGTGTCATCTTAATGGCCACCTTTTAAGGTGTTAAAAGAATGTTGAACAAACATCGTTTCGGGAGGCAGAAATTCACCATCCACGGAAACAGTATGTTCCTTTACCATTAGATGTAGGTGTCTATAAGTGTAGCTCGAATCCTTATTATAACAACATCCTAGTATATTAAGGATACTGTAGTTGTTACAAAAGAAAAGAATAAAAACAGTTTAGGGGATTGGAGAAGCAAAATAAAACAAAAATACCCAAGTGAAGACATTACCTTAAAATCGGGTAACTCCCTTTTGTTTGAGCTCAAAGGATTCCTTGGGAAGACTTCATCCCAATGTAAGTCTTCAAGGATTAAGAGAGGGAAGTGGAGAGACAAAATGGGCAGGGTTTTTCCGAGCCAAAGGCTTTGTATGTGTGGGTAAAGAGGTAGAGGTGGGGGCCTTTTATAAGAGGAGAGGAGGGGCACTCTTGGAAAGTAAAGATAAGTTACATTATTTTAAAATGATTTTCGGATTCAAAAGGTCCCAAATTGATATAATTCGAGGTTAAGGTGATAAGGGTTCTAAATACACTCATCCAATTGGTTTTGGACATGTGTAGGTCTTAGATTTTACATTATCTTTCGATTTTATTTAAATCCATTATTAATGAGGTAATCGTTGCATCATCATAATGTCATAAATAATTTAATATATTTAATTTATAAAAATTATAAAACAAATATCATGATGTAGGAAATCTATTTATCTTTCTAATGAATATTTATAGTCAAAATTATGACTTTTATAACCCCATGTAAATAATGTTTTAGTAAAACATCTCATGTGTGTGTCATTTTTACTTTAACATTTAATAAAAAGTTATTTATGTCATTTCCCAACCAAAGTGGCTCGATGGGGTCCCTAAGTTTAACCATGGATTATCTTGGTAGGACATGACACTTAAAATGAGGGTAGGACATGTGTCAAGCACATCTCATTTTATTAAAGCATTATATTTACCTTAAACTATACTAATTACCTCTAATCGCGATTAAGAACTTAAAAGTTACTATTCACCAAAAAAATTATTTTAATCTCATTGAACCACATTTTACTTCTTAATCACAACCATGTATGTCGGATTTTTCAAATTCAAAACACAGAAGTGGTAAAATTTCATTTAAACGAAAAATCAGTTTTTATAAGTATCACTTAGTGGTTTCACTATTCAACAAAAAATGAAGTTTTTCAGAAAAATACAAAAAATTCACCCAAATCTATAATTTATATTCCGAATTCAAAAATGATGTCAATTTTACCAAATTCAAACCATATAATTTGAATTAATTAATTTAATAACTAATTCCCGTTGTCAAAACAAATAGTGTGTTTTTATGTAATAAAATGTATCAAAAGATTGACACTAGTTTAAGTCCGATTTCAAAGTGAAATTAATTCCAATGACCACTATTGGATTAAATTTTAAAAATATACTCTAGTTTCACATTAAAACCAATTCAAAATATAATCTAATCATATAAATATATAGATTAAAAAGAGGTTTTGAATTAAAATACAACATTTTACAATATTCATTGAAAAATGAACTTTATCGGACAGATACCAAAAATTTCCACACAGTAAATTTTGATGTCCCAATTCTAAAGAAGAGTTTTATTTGGTCTAATAGAATTTATAAGAGTGAACAAAACTATATTTAATTACGGTTCGCCATCAAAAGGTGATAAGTGAATCTTTAGAGAAAACTGGGGCATATACGCCTAAAATTGAATTCTTTCCGTATTTTAAGCCTTTATCTTTTATTGGATAAATGTAAAAACATTTAAAAAACATATATAATCATATTTTAGTTATTTCTATCCATTCCCGCCAATACAACGTCTACATGTTAACAACCATTTAAAATAATATTATTATATTACTACTGTGCAATGTAAGATTTCAATTAAACTCTTTGTTGCGTATCGGGTACGCTATCGAACATAACAACCCGTTTAAAGTAAAATTAATATTTAATTCATAAATATTAATAAATATTAAAATTCTTTATTCTTTATTTACATGGGATGTTACAATATTTTTCACATATATATGAAGATAATTATAAATAATTAAATAATTTCTCAAGGGATTTTATTCAATATATAGATCTCATTAAACAGATTCCATTGGAGATAAATGAATAATACTAGTTATCATAATGATTGAGGAGAAAATAATATATAAATTTATTATATTTTAAGATATAGTATTTTTATTTACTGAATTATATGATAGTATTGGTTGAATGGTCATATAATAGAGAATAGGAGTCATATGGGGGATATTTTTGCTTCTATGAACTGACCACTTACTACTAGGTGTTTATTTCCTATCTTTTTGTTTTGCATTGTAATTTTTATGATTTTCCTTCTTTAACCATTGAGTTTCTTATTTCCCACTTATTATATGTCGATACATAAACACTTTTTATTAATATCTCATACTAAATAATGATAGTGTTTTAACCATTAGGTTGATCAATGTGGGATCGTAGATTCTTTCTGAGTCCCAATTCTTTCTATACTAAAATATTTTTTAATATTTTTATAATATATAGTAGTGGATTATCTTAGAGAAATAAAATGGTTACTTTTTGTTCATTTTATTTATCATAAACAATTTTCATCTAATATAGAATCAATGTGAAATCATAACATATAATCCACTCAATATATTGTTTATTTTAAGACCCTTGTAGTTTGAATTTCATATGTCATGATTTCAGGACAATAGTTTGAATATGAATTTTCAATATATATACTTTATACTCATTGTCTATGAATAAAATGAGTGGTTAACACTCTTTATGAGGATCATTAGAGCACTATATAGTCACACTTTATATAGTATACAATAATACAAAGAATATAATATAATATAATCATCGATCAAGAAGTATAAATGCATTAATTAATAATTTTAGAAGACACTATCATCCATCCTTATATTAAAAATTCTCATCTAAACGTTATTTTCATTATATTTAAATTTTACATTAATTATTATAAATATTTAATTTAATTGTTTCCATTTTTTATCAAAATAACCTAAACTATAACCACATATCTATTATATGTCTTAATTATTAAAATAAAAATTAGTGACACTATAAGGCCCCAGCCTTAAACCTTAATTAATCTTGAGTTATTACAAGATTAAACATTGAGGATCATTTCAGGTTTTGAGTTTTAGAGAATTAGATCACAAAACTTGCATTACATTCCACATTTAAACAAAGTGGTTACATAAATGATAGTATTCATTTTTCCCATCAACGGAAACATATTTAAAATAAAACATGGATTCTTTCTTGACACTTCCTTGACACTATCATCATATCATGTACCCTTCCCTTGACCTGTGAAAAACATTTCAAAAACTTGGGATGAGCATAAAAAGCTCAGTAAGGGATATAAAAATATGGAAAGGAAACATGAGTTCATATATACATAAGAATGAAATCATACTTTACCCATAAAACATAGGTACTTTAACATACATCATCAAACCATGAATAAATTGTAGAAATCATAAGACATAAAGGTAACTTGAGGAATTCATAACATCCTTACATAGGGAGTAACCCTCTTGGTTATGTTTGGAATACCCATCACAGTATATTCCCTAAATTTCTTCGGAGAAACCTTAACGTTTCACTCCTTCGCGTTACCCAATGCATTGGAGAGCTATATTGGGCTCACCCGCCCTTAGTTTATCACGGAACCACCTGTCTTCATAATAATACCCAAGAACCTCAACATAATCGTATCACATAAAACATGCATAAAGGAAACATAACATTTCCACCTTTCAATCACAAGATATCAATACAACACATTGATATAAAAACATTATAAAACCCATTTTCAATACCAAAATAAAATAAAATTAAAACATGGTATTTATTTATCTTTTAAAAAGAAGGTATGGCTTGTAGAGGAAGCTGAAACTCAAATAACGGTCATGGTGGCGGAGAAGTCGTTGTCGCCGCATACGGACAATAAAACATTCCCTTTTTCTGTTTAGAAAACGATTGATATAAAAAAGATTCTTTTTGAATAAATGTGAAAGTCAAAGGGGTTTATACACCGTATAAAAGAAGGTTGTGTATAAAACAAAATATGTCTCAATGAAGGAGATTGAGACGAAGTCCCATACAAAGACGGTATCTTTGGATTAAGGATAAATCAGTTACATAACTATGTGTGACAAACGAATAGACGAAATATAAGTGGGTATTATGTGTAAAACAATCATAGGACATTCACACATAATCATAGAACGACATATTCAAGGTGTTCAAGTTTATCCCAAAGAATCGAAATTGGGTTAAGAAGTTCCCTTGCAATAATTAGACAGCCTAACGGCATCACATCAAAATTTAGAAAAAGAGTTGATGAGAGATAAAAAGGTTATCTCATCAGTTGGACATAAAACTCATATCAATAAGGATATATAAGAACATATCCCAAAATAATATTATGTTAATTAAAAGACATAACAAGATAAGTCTTTTAAAAAGAGGAGAGTGAAAGGTTCCATTGCTGACTTGGGTAACTTTCGAAAAGTACACCACATTGAAGAAGTGTCATATAATGAATATGTACATACCCATAAATGGAATTATATTAAAAAAGGAGTGTAATAATGGGCATTACATAAACCACTCAAAGGAAATTGTGGCAAATGTAGCATAAATCTCACGGGAATGAAAGTGAGATGAAACATCTCTTACGAAAACTCGGCAGCCTAACGGCGCCACTTAAAACATCCAAAATGGATTGATGAGAGGAAATATGGTCTCTCATCACATCAACATAAAGTTTACAGAAATAGGAATAAAAAAAGAACATCCCCCAACATAACAAATAGGATCTTAAAAGAAGTGACATAAAGGATAGTACTTAAAAAGAAACAGACAGGTTAGATCTCTTACGAAAATTCGGCAGCCTAACGGCGCCACTCAAAACATCCAAAATGGATTGATGAGAGAGAATATGGTATCTCATCATATGAACATAAAAAGTACAGTAAGATTAATATAAAATAAAATCCCAATAACGAGAATGATGAGATTAGAAGGAATGACATAAAAGAGTGTACTCAAAAAGAAAGAGAGGAGTAGGATCCCTTACCTCAAGTCCAACTTGTCTTGTTTGTTTCTTTATATTCCTGAATAATAAACTTTGGTCAATTAATAATTGCCTAAGTACCTCCTTTATATATTATTATTCAGTTCATATAACATATTATAATGTTATAATAAATGTTTAATAATGTTAGTTCATATCAGACGTTTTTGCCGATGTTTTGTACATGAGTCAAAAATTGAACTTGTTGGAAAATAATTTTCCATGTAGTTATAGGTACATCATATCCAGAATATTATTGATGTTTTAAATATCATATATATCCAGTATATTTTCATGTTATACTATTCCATATCATTTGGAGATAAAAATTAAAAGCACCGTTCATGGAGACGGTAGGCCGTACATACGCATGAACGCTACTTTCATTTTTTTGTCATATTAATGGAATTAAAACAAAATGAGATATATATATATATATGTTACAACTACAAAATTATATCCATAATTTAGATGTAATATATTACATATATATCCATTATATATATGTACTTTTAATATTACATAACATTTTGATATAATAAATGAAATGTACCGTTCATGGAGACGGTAAGCCATACGTACGCATTAACGCTACTTCCATTTCTATTTCATATTTAATGGAATTAAAACATAATTATACATAATATTATTTTAATTCCAGTATGGTATCATATATAATATCATTAAATATATCCTTTATTCGTACCACATATGGTATTAATGAATCAAATCACTTTGAGGGGGCGGTAGTACGCACTTCCTTAAATGAAGATATCGCGTTTACCCATAATAGAAACCATAAAGGTACGCCAAAAATGAAAAATATAGAAACTTAAGTAAAACATATGAATATTAGATAACATATATAAATATAGTGTCATCTTAATGGCCACCTTTTAAGGTGTTAGAAGAATGTTGAACAATCATCGTTTCGGGAGGCAGAAATTCGCCATCCACGGAAACAGTATGTTCTTTAACCATTAGATGTAGGTGTGTGTAAGTGTAGCTATAATCCTTCTTATAAAAACATCATATTATATTTAAGATACTGTATTTGTTACAAAAGAAATTAATAAAAAGAGTTTAGGGGGTTGGAGGAGAAAAATAAACCAAAAGGACTCAAGTGAAGACATTATCTTAAAATCGGGTAACTCCCTTTGGTTTGAGCTCAAAGGCGTCCTTGGGAAGACTTCTTCACAAAGTGAGGATTCAAAGAGTAATAGAGGGAAGTGTAGATACAAAATGGGCAGGGTTTGGCCGAGCCAAAGGCTTTGGGAGTGTGTGTAAGGAGTTAGAGGTGGGGGCCTTTTATAAGAGGAGAGGAGGGGCACTCTTGGAAGGTAAAGTGAAGTCACTTTATTTTAAAATGGTATTCGGATTTAAGAGGTCCCACATTGATGTGTTTCGAGGATAAGGTGATTAGGGTTCGAAATCCACTCATCCAATAGGTTTTGTACATGTTTAGGTCTTAGATATTACATTATCATTCCATTTTATTTAAATTGTTAAATAATGAGGTCATCGCTGCATCATCATGATGTCATAAATAATTTAATTTATTTAATGTCTAAAAATTATAAAACAAATACTATAATGTAGGAAATCTTTTTATCTTTCCAATTAATATTTATAGTCAAAAATATGATTTGTATAACCCCGTGTAAAAATAGTTTTAGTAAAACATTTCATGTTTGTCTCATTTTTACTTTACCTTTAAATAAAAAGTTATTAATGTCATTTTCCAACCAAAGTGGCTTCATGGGGTCCCCAAGTTGACCCATTGGTTCTCTTGGTCGGCCCGGACACATCCAATGAGTTTTGGAAATTTTCAAATTCATTTCATATTATTAAAACATTAATTTTACCTTAAACTACACTAATTACCTCTAATCGCGATTAAAAACTTAATAAGTTACTATTCACCCAAAAAAAATTATTTTTATCCCATTGAACCACATTTTACTTCTTAATGACAACCATGTATGTCGGATTTTTGAAATTCAAAACACAAAGATGGAAAAATTTCATTTAAACGGAAAAATCAGTTTTTATAAGTACCACTTAGTGGTTTCACTATTCATCAAAAATTGATGTTTTTCGGAAAAATCCCAAAAATTAACCCTAAGATATATTTGATATTCCGAATTCATAAATGAAGTCTATTTTACAAAATTCAAAACATATAATTCACATTAATTAATTTAATAATTAATTCCTGATGTTAGAGCAAATAACGTGTATTTATGAAACAATAAGTATCAAAAGATTGACACTAGATTAAGTCTAATTTCAAAGTAAAATTAATTCCAACGACCACTATTGGATTTAATGGTAAAAATATATACTAATTTCACTTTAAAACCAATTCAAAATATAATCTAATCATATAAATAAATTAGATTAAAAAGTGGTTTTGAATTAAAATACAAAATTTTACATTATTCATTAAAAAAATGAACTTTATCAGAAAGATACCAAAATTTTACACAAAGTAAATTTTGATGTCCCAATTATTAAGAAGAGTTTTATTTGGTCTAAAAGGATGTATAATAGTGAACAAAACTATATTTATGACGGTTCTCCATCAAAAGGCGATAAGTGAACCTTTAGTGAAAACTAGGGCCTATAAGCCTAAAATTGAATTATTTCCATATTTTATGCCTTTATATTTTATTTGATAAATGTAAAAACTTTTAAAAACATATATAATCATATGTTTGTTATTTCTATCCATTCCCTCCAATACAACGACTACATTTTAACTACTATTTAAAATAATATTATTTTATTATTAGAGAGCAATGTAAGATTCCCAAGAAACTCGTTGTTGCGTGTTGGGTATGCCATAGAGCATAGAGTCCCATTAAAAGTAATATTAATATATTATTCACAAATATTGATTAATATGAAAATGTGATATTATATATTTACCTGGGGTGTTACAGACACCAAACATTATGAATGAAAAATTAAATGGATCTCAATGAGAGAACACCATGATTTCCATTTTCCTAAATATTTGGGGTAAAATATTTTTGAAAAGGGTCATGTGATTGTTCTCATGTAAATTTAGAACTATTTCTATGAAGGTATTCTAAATTACATATTTCTTTTTTCACAATTATAAACATTTAATTTATTTTCTATTTTTTCAATTTATTCTATATATTATTTCATTGTTTATAGAATTGTTATAATTATACATGTTTAATCCATTTGTTTATAAATTTTTTTCAATTTTTACTTATAGTTAAAGAGAGTGGATGATATCAATATTGAGTTGAGTGATTTGGTCCAATCCCAAAATCAAAACACTTACCACTCCACTATCTTTTAATAGGTGGATGCATATTGATAATTTCATTTCACAGTTAGCATGAATTGAAAAAAAAACATATGATATAATAATATATTGGGAGGTATGATGGTTTTACAATATTTATAATAATCATTATGAAAACCAAATTTATTCAGGCCATGATGATAAAGAAAATCAAATTAACATAATAGCCCAACCCAATTCACTTGGACCGTGAAAGTGTGCCAAATGTACTCATCTATGATTTCCCAAATGTATAAGCATGAAAATAAGAGATAAATTCTTAAATCAACAATGGGGAGACAGTGATCTCAATATTATCTAACCACCGACCAAGAAAATTGTGTAAGTAGAAATAATAAATAAACACAATAGTCTGGAATCATAGTGTTATACAAACTATATCATTCTAATTATATTAAATATTAAAATTTATACATGTAGCCATAAATTACTAACAAAAATTTGTCCTTAAAGATGATGTATCAATAAGATGTATAATAAAAGAAATAAAAAATTAAAACTTCACAACAAAAAAATATTGAATATATACGAGAATCACCTCAATCGTACCCAAATCCACCTACTCAAGCACTTGGCATAAGGACCTTCCCTTTTCTGGATATCTAATAATATCATGTGATAATGAACCTATTAATACACCAATAAAAAAAATCCTAAAACTATGTTCATAATATATATGTGAGTTTATGTCCTAAAAATTTAATAAAAAATAACAACCATGAAGTGATTCACCCATGTGGATTGTCATTCACTAAGCAAGACACTACACACCATAACCAATCCTAATTCATTTTAATCTTTAATGGAGTTCAATATTATAAAAATATTGTATCCAATGACATTGGGGTAAATCTAGGGATATAATAACATAGAAAACCACTCCCACATATTGATCCATCCCCTCAGGGTATTGTCCTGTAGTTATATCTTGTATTAACTAAATATATAAGAAGCGGTTTACGGTGAGTAAAAAATTGACAACCTCCATATCAATCCAAACTAACACATCCTTATATTTATGTTCCTATGAATTATTCACAAATAACCAAGAATCAAAAAATGTTATTGGGAGGTCATAACATAGAAACCAATCCATGAAAGCCAAACCATCACCTCAAGGTAAGGTCTTATGGCTAACTCTTCTAATACACTTCATACTCCTAAAAAAGTTCTTAAAAATCAATACCTAACTACTAGGGTAAATTAATATCTATCAAGGAATGTTTTTATTAAAAACCTTATGAAATTCTTTTAGGAAATCTCTTAATTCACACCAAAACACAATTCTCTTAAAAGTTATTCCCACTTATCAAAAGTCAAATTGGATAGAAGTAAGCACAAATAATCATATATCATACAACATTGTAACAATTTCCATCCATATGTCAGGTAAACACATTCTATTAAAAAACAAAATCATGTATATTTCCCTTCATAATAATGGACATCATATTATTTTCCATCATATCCAAATCGTCTCACCCATATCTACCATCCATGGGGTTAATTCTAGAAAATTCAGACCCACTCAAACACTTTTATAAAATAAGAATAACAATATAAATAAACTTAATGCCCATGCATGCATGGAAGTCCATACAATCACATTAAAATCCAAAACATGGTATGAAATTCCTAACGTAATATTACGGGAGCACATTTTCCATGCTATGAATCTGATTCAAGACTAATCCGCCAAATCAAAAAATATAGTAAAAACCCCTCAAAATAATATATTTAAAATGGGTAAAAAAATTGTTAGATAAGAACACATCTAAGGATTCATATGGGTTGGACATACCAAATAGGAACCATCAAAATAAAATATCACATGATTAGTGTAAATGAGGTATATGGTTCTTGGAGATTTTAGAAGGATCCAAAAGGGGGGATGAGATCGAGTGTGGGTCAAGAGAGGAAAAAGGGGGAATGTAAAAAAATCGGGTTTAATAGTGAAATTATAGAAATGATACTAAAAATAATGTAGATTATAATCATGTATCAGTTCATCCTTTACTGAGTAACCAATTGTCCACTGGCCACCTAGGACACCCCCTCTAGTAGGTCGATGGGGATCTAAGACCTATAGGGACTCTTCTCGGTTCGACACGTAGCTGGTGGTCCTGCATTGGGTACCTAGTGAACTCCTACTATACTTAATTATTGGGATCTAATATATCCCTATTTGAAATTCTTATATACTATGATACCAGAAAAAATGATCCTTAAATACCTTATAATAGATAATTTATGTCTGTATATGAGAATAAAATTCATACACAAAATTTAAGTTTCATTAAAAACTCCCCCTCTTAGAGACTCTAATACCTGACATGAATCAATAGTGATCCTCTATAAAAAACAGTATGCAGAATTCTTATATATGAAACTCTAATTCCCATATCTCCTCCAAGATATTTATATGTTACTATAACACCCAATAAATTGGAAGTTCCATTTTTCATACTGATTTCTCACTCTGATCTATGAACCATTGAAGAATTATATAAAATACATTCACATATCCAACTCGGCATCATTACTTTTAAACATTTGAATGGGTTCTATCTCTTAGTTCTTGATTTATGATACAAGAGACTTGTCAATATTTAATTTATTTCATAAAGGTCTAATTATAATCCATTATCCCTAGCTATTTACAATCTCAAATAGTTAAATGAACCAGAGATAAATCTTACCTTACTTCTAGATAAATTGATTCCCAAACCATGTAAATGACTATAAGAACACTAAGTCACCCATGGTGAAGTCCAAGGGTTGTCTCCTTTGGTGAATATATATGAACTGATTAACCTGATTGTAATCCAACCACTTCCAAATTAACTCTACATATTGGGTGGTCTCCTACACCATACTTAGCCTAATAACAACTGACTACCCACCTTTAACATGCTTAGGGATACATAGTATGGTTTAAGTAATAATCCCTCATAGGGTTCAATTTTGATCAACTTATAAATTTTTTTATATGAAAAATATTTCATACCCAAATATATATCGTATGATTCCCAAAAATCGGTCACACGTAACTAGATAATATCCTCAATCAACCAAATTTTCCTCTTGAACATACCATTTATATATAGGTGATACATTTTACTCAACATTAACTAAGACCCCATCGATTTCTACAATCACTAAAAAAATGAGACATTAAATTCACATCAATATCTAATACTATTCTTAAGGGGGTACTATAAAATAACATTACAACCTAAACATATAACTTTCATAACCCATATATCTTGTGGGTCACTCAAAAAGGTCAGAAATGCATGAGCTTCATTAACATGACCATTGAAAACTCAGTTTACATATAATACTAGTAAAAAATATAAGTTATCCTCATCCCACATCCATATAGGAACTATAAGGGGATAAACTATCTCACTTTGTCATTAAAACATTACATTAACCCTCTAATAGGTCATGAAATAAGTAGAAAAGCCTCAAATTGTCATCCTCAAACATCTCCACGAATAATGGTGTATGATATCATGGTATATCTTACATATCCCAAGGGGTACTACCCTAATTGAGGTATTAGATTCCCTCATCAACTCCTCTCACATATAAGTAGGGGCCACCACCCTACTATGAACATTAAGCACTATATCCACATCATGTGACCATACTTGAACATGAATATCACCCTTGATATCTTCCCACATCACAAAATAATAAAAATTGAGTTCTTAACTATAAATTTACATATCCAATATCAAAGAGGTAATACATAGGGGAGAAACAATCACCACCTCCCACCCCTCATCCATATATAATCATCAGATTTTGAATAATCACATCTGCATACACTCCTCCCTATACTACAACAAAACCTTCTCTTGCATCTTCAATATAAGAGAATCTACCCCAGCATTTAATTTTACAAATCCATGTTCCATATCAAAATTCAATATATGTAGGTACATGTCAATACAAATCTGTCATAAGATCAGGTATCCTTAAAAGAAAATATGTCTCAATTTTTTGTAGTTCATGTAGAAAAAAAATCTCTCACCAATGTGATAATTAATCCAACATTTCTAGGAACATTCAATATATTTTACCTATAATTCTTGAGTAGGGTAGTTCCACACATGGGGTAGTATCTAAAGATATCTTTGTATATATATATTTAATTATGTGACAACATACACTTTTTAGATTAGGATAATTCCCAGATCAACCTATGTTGTGTCACATTACATGGTATAACATATTCTGTGGTTTCGTATATTTTGAATTATAATAGATGCAAACCCTTATTTAAGCCCCTAAAAGGATAATTAACACTAGTCAGTCCACTAAAATTTCACTGCCTTCTTTTTTAACCCCATCATGTGTAGGACCATGAATGATAAATTCTAAATAAAACACCTATAAAAAAAGATATCAAATGGAATCATCTGATCCCAAACATTATTGGGTATTAGCCCAATATGTCACTACCGAAACCTTTCCAGACCTAATGAGATGCCATAATTTTATAAAACATGTCCATGAAAGTGAAACTTCAAAATCCAAGAGAAAATGTTTGAAATGTTTTAAAATATTTATTTTTCTCAAATAATGCATAATGCAATCTCTTAGTGTTCATCATGAAACTCTCAAGTCCATGAGTTTACTAAACATTCATCAATGAACACAGGGATAATGAACTCGTGGTTTCAAAAAAAAATCATTATATACAAGGAATGATATGGTGTATTATTTAGTCCAAATGGAATTTAAAGGTACTCTTGTAACCAATACCTACTACAAAACTATATCTTTGGTATAATGTTCATCCTGACCCATAATAGGTGGTTGCCCAACAATAGTTAATTCTTATAGAATCATTGGGAACCTATAAAAATTTCAAAGTGATGATATATAATTGAAATTTTATATATATTCATCATCATAACATGGTTCATCTATCAATATTCGGCACATGACCTCAAGATACGAAAACCCATTTTGGAAAACATAACCCAACTAACCTAAGGGGAAGTACAAGGAAGGATAATACGCTTTCCCATTATATCCTCAATTTGAAAAGCCATCTCAATTAACTTGTGAAATTCCATACCATTAGAAGGTATTGATATCAGATCTATAATAAAAAGGAAATTTATCATAAAATCGATCACTCTATTAGGATACACTCCGAAAAATCTTTATAGAAATTGTACACTTATAAGGGAAACAGATAAATGTATTTATTTCTTGACTTCATTGATCATAAAAACCACATATTATATATTATAACCTATATTATTTGTTTTGGGTCCCACTATAAATACTTATATATCCTATTCACCCCTAAAAAATAATTCTCAACCATAAAAGAAGAAAATTAAACCTTCATATAGTATAATTCAAGGAAATCTGTGAATTGTTTTAGATAGTCCATCAAAAAAGAATAAATTCTCACCATATATATAATAGAATATTCCAAAAGGTTATCATATCCCCTATCCACTATGAAACACTTACATAGTCTTTTTGTTTAACTTTACCACTTTCCCAAATGTGTTTCAAGAGAAAATATAATATGTAACTACTCGATGTCCAGCTCCAAACTAGATATCATATGAGTATATATAAAAAAGTGATATAATCTTGTATCGAAACAAGTAGTAGATTACATAGAAGAAAATAGAAACATATCTTTCATAGTAGAATGGACATCTTACACATAAAGTGGAATATATTCTAATGTGTAAATTATTCATGTCTCAGATTTGTGGCCCTAGGCCTAAAATACGCACCTCACATGAGGAACATACCCTTGAAGCATATTTGGATACATCTTCCCTTGATACCCTTTGATATATCTATGTAATTACCTCTGAAATAAAGAACAACTATTTTTCTAATGTCTTCAAAACTATGATTGAGAAACCTAAATCTGTAAAGATCTTCCAGGAAATCAATTTTTTCACACTCAATTAAATGTTTTGTAGGTTTCCTTTCCTACCACAAGAATGAAATTACAATTACTAGATTATATAAGAACTATAGTAATTCATTGATGACACACATTAATAAAAAACCCCTTTATGACCCCTAGAACAAGGGGGGAAAGAACCACTACCTATGATTGACTTCCTCTTACAAACCTAGAGAATCTCACTTGATCAATGCTTCCTTGTATTGGAAAAATGTGCAGTAGCACCACTTTTAAGACCACCACTTGGAACACCATAGAAAGGATAATACCCATATCACACTCCTCCATAAATATTTTCTCATTCATAAGAGATTTTATAAAAATCATAGACCACGGTGTTGGGTTGATCCTCTTAAACTAGAACCTCAAATGAGATTTATAATTTATTACTATATAACAAACCTTTTGGACCAATTTCCCTACAAAAAAAATAACAAAACCATACTAACTAGAATATATTGCTGGCATAATCTATTACAAATAACTGAAATGGATAGGCCACTATAAAAACCTAATCAATGTATGAACTTACTTATTTGGTGAAATATTCTTGAAAAGGATGTCATTAAAGGCCAACCATATGAATCCCCAATTAATTTTGGAATAAACCATCATAACCTGACACCCCTTACCATCTTACTCATCATATAAGCTACCAACAACGCATGACACTCCCCAAGATTTTAACCCATATCAAAAACATCCCCTATAGTCAAAATCTAGTACATAGTGTCATAGGGACCTCAGGTTACATGGAATTCTAGACTCTTATATATCTAGAAATTTCAGGTGACATATTCCATGGAATGTATTTGCTGATGTAAACCTCCATCTCTAAACCCTTCTATATGAAACCCCACAAGTAGAATGGGCTCAGTTATATAAATCTCAAGACTAGACACAGGTTAATACTCAACTCCATAATCATGATCATTTAGTGGTATGATATGAGAATTCTGAACCTTAGAGAAATCTATAGCCTTATTCTTGGGAAACACTGTAGGACACCATCAAGGATCGACTTTTTTAAAATTGCTAATATATAACTATAAACTCTTTTAATTTATTAAATAGTAACATAATGTTACCATTAATAGGTACACATGAAAAAATTCACTTAATATGCGTACCCTGAGTGTCTATAATAAGAGATATTCTAAAATCACTACCCCTAATAACCTACGGCCTATGCACATACAAATTACACCAGAACATTGTCCATAATAATATATATAAATAATCACAAACCTCTAGATAAATTACTTAAATAACACAAATAATGTAATTAGAAAACATTAAATATATTATTATTGATATTTATTTAAGTTAAATCATTAATAACCACATAAAAATAAGTACATGAAATTTGAACATAAATGAAAAATTATGATGCATGAATAGACATAATCTTTCAGCTTTATGAAATGGTAAAAACCCATAAATCATAAATTCATAATATCATAGGAATAATAACATAAAAAAACAATAAAACAAAAAAATGAACCTCATTTCCCCAGAAAAAAATAATGACCACTATATCGGTTTTTTCTAGATTGAAGACCTCGTTTTTTACTCATAATATGCAATAGGGTTCTGATGAGTACGATGGACATAACCCATAAATGTGGGAAACTATTTCCTTTATTTTAGATAAACATCAGCCACATAAATAGTCAAAAAAATGATAAATAAAATAAATAGTATTTAATAACAGTGGTAAGTTAATGATTTATTTTCCATGTCATGCTATAGAAAAATGAGTATATGTATATCATATATTATAAGCCAAAATTGATCCATGTAGGAGGTGAATAAACACATACAAAAAATATAAGAAAAAATAATATGAGGGGAATAACTGTAAATATATCTTAAAGTATATCCCAGTATTTCATTTACCCATACACCAATCTAGAGACATAGGTTCCCAAAATAGGTTAGTTCCCCTTGGTTGAATCTATGAAAAGAATCATATGCATGAACCATGATTCTTCTATAGGACATGAGTAATAAAACCAAATAGGATACTACCAGCACATACAAAGAATAAGTGATGTAAATATTTAAAAGTGGATTCACTGATCGAAAATAAATAAATAACTAAAAGTAAAGCATACAGATATGTTATGTCATCGTGTGCTATCTTGGACACCGTGATCCAGGACTGTACCAAATGCGATCAAAACCAAAACAATAAAATTCATCCTATACCAAAACAATATCCTATCATATAAGAAGTGATCATATGAGAGAATAACATAGCCAAATTATAATACTGTTTGAACCATCCCATTAATTTAAAGTCCAATGATTATATCTTCGATGTACTAAACACATAGAATGTGTTATAATGAGTGTATAATATAGATAATCCATTAAGAAATACAAACCACACCAACCCATAGCTAAGATCCCATGGTAAATCTTTAACACTCCATGTTTTTAGGGAGAATATTCTTTCCATAAAATATATGTGTAGAATTGAAAATTACTATTTTTTTATTTAATGGAATTAAAAAATATTCGGTAATAAGTTATAAATTTTTGGAATGAATCAAATAAAACATTATTTATTTAGTAAAACATTACATGAAATAACAAGGAACTATGTTTTACAAATTATATATTATTAGTCGTAGGGTATAATTACATTCTTTAAAGGATCATAAATTAAAAGTGTATAATAAATAGAAAAGAATAAAATAATCAACAGTAGGAGATCTTTTGAATCATATTTATCCTTGAGGATCACCAATAGAAAAAAAATAATTAAGAAGAACATCATGAAAGAAGAAAGAATATTGTTTGATTGAAAATGAAAACTATATAAATGAGAAGTGTGAATATAATGAATGAGTTTAGTTAGGCTATATATAGGAATGACATGTTGTCATGATAAATATGGTTGTAGGAAATATGGTTGTTGGAAATATATTCCTTCGATATACATATAACACAAAAGTATACTGAATTTATATATTATTAGTAGTAAATTAAAAATATAATAATTCACACCTAATAAATAATGAAATAAAAATATAATATTAATATATATATATTCATTATGTATTAATAATAATAATAATATCAAAGTATGATATTATATAGTTATAAAATTTAAACAAAGATGTTAATTTAAATACATCAGTAAATTTAAATTATTTTTGAATATATAAAATTAATTTTAATCATAGCTCGTAAATGTTATTTAATATAAAAGTAATGTTTTTCGAACACATTTTTTTAAAGTGTTGTATATTTAATCATAATATATTATATCAGCCATTATAATTGATTGTTATGATATATATATATATATATATAATTATATTTTTAATTTATAAATATTATAGAATAATATCTAGAACACTTAATATTCACAAGTGATCTGTTTCAATGAAGGAAGTTTTTCTTTAAATTTTTTATTTTTTTTTTGAAAAATGTATATTTTTGAAATGTTAAAATTTATGATAAAAATCCAATTTAATTTTTGAATTAATTGTTTCAAAATTAATTGAGAAATATTTATTATAGTTTTTAAAAAACAATTTATTTATAGTTAATAAGGAAAAATATAATTATTTCTAAAACTATAGCATTTATGACTCTGTCGAGGAATAGTTATAATGTAAAAAATAATAAAATATTTTTTAGGATTTAATATATATTTATAGAATAAAACTATATATTTTTTAATTTCCATTATGTATTTAAAAAATCTATGTTCATCATTTTGTAAACATAAGTAATATTTTCCAATAAAACTAATTTTTTTTGTCTTTTCCATTAATTAAATATTATTTTTGTAAAATTTAATATGGGATTACATTTAAAGACATAAAAATTTATTTGTTTTAAAATTATCATATTTATATCATAAAAATCAAATAAATTTATAATTTTATCGAACATATAAATTTAAATATTAAAAAACACTTTTTCTAAAAAATGGTTCATAGACGTTACATTCACTAATTTTCAAAATTTTCTTCTTACATATAGAAACTTATTATATAAAATTTATTTAATATTTTATACTGAATAATTAATAATTATTTAATATGGAATGTTTTATTTTTAGAGATTCGAAATGAATTACTTTAATAAAAACTAGTTGTCGTGCCTAAATCCAAAAGGGTAAAAAGGGTATACCAAAGAAGTAAAAGTCCTAACTAGTTAAAAACATGCTTCTAATTGAGTCTTTCATGTATTTATATAAAAAACACTATTTCTACTACAATATTTTCCAGTTTTTTTATTTATAGGTGAAACATTAGGTGTCTTTTTTTATGTTGAAATATTTATACAAATCAAATTCTAACCACTTATAAAAGGGGCCTCTCACCACACCTTCATGAATATACCCAATTTTAGGTTTCAAATTAAATATATACTCTCTTTTCTTCCCATTTAATCAAATTTTGATTCATTTAACTTCTAGTCACTTGATGATATCTTAATCACTCCATTTTTTAGGTGTCTTATAAGGGAAAACTCGGTTTCTGAATGTAAGTACAAATTTTTCCTTAATGTGGTTTCTTTTTTATATTTCACATTAAAATATATTTTTCCCAATATTATATGATGAATTAATTACATTTAGTACACTTATTTTTTTATATTTTGGTAATATTCATTAATGACTGTGACACTTACCCTTAAGGAAAATGAAAACATCATTTGTGAATCTTGCCTACTACCACCACTATGAAGTAACATATTCAATTTTTATTCTCTATTCATTATTATTTATAAAAATATCTTAAATTATTATTAAAAAACTATAAATAAATAAATAATTCAATGAATCTGACCCCAATAACTTGCAGTTGACAACATACTTAATTACATTGGTATAATAAATATAGACGGTGTAACCCAAAGATGGAATAATATAGTATCATTTGAAAAAACATATTCATAGATAATTTTTACATTACAAGTTGAAATAAAATATAACATAAAAACTCTAGTGGAAACATCCTTAAAATACGAAATTATCCTGGCATGTTAATCATAATATACATCTTCAGATCCTGGGGAAAAATAAAACATAAGAAAGGGGTGAGCTCAGATGCTCACTATGGGTAAATAATACAACATAAGCTATCAAAAATATACATAATTAATAAGGAATTGTAAATAACCAAAAAAATATCTATTAAAACATAATACTGATCATAATATGGAAGGATAAAATGATGAATAATAATTCCATATAAATAATCACATGATAATGAAACTTCTATATGGATATTCTACTTGTTGAATAATCTAAAGGATTATCATTTAAGAATATCATATTGATGTAATAAATAAATATTGAAGTCATAAAAATACCATCAAGTCCTCATCCAAGATGTCTACATAAATGGGTAAGGCCTCGGCCAAAACCCAGTCCATTTTGTCTCATGAGTCACACTGATGCATCAAGGGGCTATAACGGGTACCTCTCATCAATTATTATGTCCAATAAATTCCTCATATGTCAAATAAAAGATTTCAAAATACATATTTAAATCAACGTGTCCCAATCCAATTTTTAATATTTCATATATAATCATAGATGAAAATAATCTAATAAAATCATCAATAAATTCTTAAGAAATATCCTTTTTACTTTGCAATGAAGTGTTCTTTTGGAAAAATCAATTGGATTTTTCATAAAATCAAATTGTAAACCAGTATATACCATAAATGAAAAGCATTGGAAAATTAAATTATTCTTGAGGTATAAATTTTTTCCAACTGAATTGAAAACATATAGAAGAGTTTTTATGAAACTTTAGAAATTGGCCACTTTAGTGTGGTTTGAGAGAAAATATACAAGGGACATTAAAGTGGAAAATGATTAATTGTATACATAAAATCAGAAATGAGACAAGCTATTTTTTTCATGATAATAATATCAATTTTATAAAAAAAATAGAGTCTTAAAATATATAATGGAGTGAACATGATAATAGGAAAGAAATATGGACATTCCCACTAACCAGGCTTGCATATCAGGAGGAATTGAAAATAATAACCTTATAAAAAATTTATTTCCCCATAAAAGATAGTAGAAATGATCATGATACCTGATTTTTTACATATACGCATAATTTTTTTGGAATTATTTAAAAGTAAAGAAGATTTAAATTTGGGTAAAGAGTGATAAATCGTAACCAGAATGGAAAATCAATGTTCATGAAGAAGCCCTTACCAATTGTAATCAATCAAATAGTATGACAAAAAAATTAATAATAATAAAATGAATCATCTAATGAGATGAATATAAATAGGTTCATGATATTAAATATCAAATTATAGTATAAAAACACTACAAATAAGAAATAGTGGTTAATAGGGAATGTCTCATTAAAATAATGGTTAGATGAGAAAACTCATACCTTAAATCTGAATGTGTTGTTTAATTGATATTAATTTCATGTATAATCAGATTAAATCCATTAATTAATTATTTTATATCAATTTATAAATATTTTTTATTTATTATAATTTTATTAACATCATTTACGCACTTTTTTAATAACTATAAAATACAGTTTTATCATCTGTGGGAATTTGTTTCCCTTGTTTTCATGATCAGCTTACATTTATTCACAAATGGAAGATCATGTAAAATTAAAATAGTTTTATGGAATTGAAATTATATTTAATTAATTATCTTATAAAAAATTAAATGGTTATATAATTCATTTGGTTATTTGTGATGAGGATGAATCATTAGAAAATATGTTAATGATAATCGTTAAGATTGTTTTAGCAGTTTTTTTGATTATCGCAGGCTAGTTTTTTGTATATGAATTATTAATATGTATATATACTTGTTCAAAAACATTATATATGTTTTATTACACATATTATGGTATTTTTTAACAATAATTTATTATTAACATAATTGAATACAAAATTGAAAAATGAAAACATGTCATCCATGAAGGCGGTAAATTGGAACCTTACAGATGATGTTTTCATCTTTAAAACAAAAAAATGTTAAGAGAATTGATTGTGTATTTTCCATTGAAATAATAAAAATATATTTTATATAAGATAATGGATTTATCAAATATGTTTGGTTAGTAATGGTGAGGAGTGTATAAAAAAATGAAAATAAATTGAAAAGAAAATAATGAAAGAGAAAGAGGATCGTACCTCTTGAATTCCTCTCCCTGAAAACCCCCTTAGATAAATTATTTTTGGGTATTTTTTTATAAAAAACACTCTTGGATTTATGGATGAGTCCTTGGAAGAGGATTCGGTATAAATTGGACAAGCTTTAAAGATTTTCTGTTGTGATTAGAAGAGGTGGTTAGGAGTGGTATTTATATTGGAGGGGAAGAGTGTATTTTGATTATTTTATTCATTAGTTTATTATTTTTGCTCAAGATAAGAAAGTGTGATCATTCCATTACTAAATAGAGTAAAGAGATCATGTGAGTTCAAAATAAAGGTGCTTATATCATCAATAAATAATCCATAACTCCATAAATCATCTATGACTCAATAATTCATGTATTTAGTTAATACCACAAATTACAGTATTTCATTATTCATTAAAAAATCAACTACCTTAAAAAAATAAAAAAATCACCCTAACAATTTTAAACATTTATAATTTAAAAAAGAGACTCAATTTTATCAAAATAATTTTATAAATATTTCAAATTTAATTTTTAAATAAAATAACCATTTACTTGAAAAAAACTGATTTATTATATTATAACAGATTTTATGATACTTTCATAAATTAATAAAGTTATCATATATCTATCATAAAATAATAATAAAAAAATATTAATTTATAAATCTATTTTATTAAAATAGTTTTTCTATTAAATAATTATTTTAGTTTTATAAATTGGGGGAAAACATTTATGTTTCACAAAAATACCAATACTTCATTTATCATTTTCAAAACATTTATTTATTTATTCCATGATAAATATATATTAAATATTAATTCATAATATAACTAAATATTATGTATACATTCATCAGGGAATTTACTATTTAAATCATAAATATACTATTAATATAATGAAAAGATCAGTTTTTTAGAAATTGGGATTTTTCACTATTCACGTGAAAATAAATATTTTTTAAAAAATTTAATAATTTCACCCTAAAAATATTTTGAAATCATAATTTTAAAAATTATGTCTATTTTGTTCGATGTGAATTATAAATTTTTTAAAATATAGTTGTAATACAAGTGCACTATTAAAAGGCGATAAAACTGCCTTTAGTAAAATATATAATTTTAATAAGTAAAATCTGATTTATTTTTATCTTATTCCTATAAAATCATATATAAAAATTTAAAAAAATATTAAATATTTAATATATAATTTTTTATAAAATTCATTCCCTTCTATTTATTTTCTAGGTTATAATGATAGTTTTAAAATAATGATATTTATCTATATTTCATTGTTCCATTAAGTTTGGTGTTATGTGAAACATATGCTGTTGAATAAATTAAATTTAAAAAGAGACATACCATAAATATTAGGGTTTTATAAATAATATCATTATGATTATCTAATAATCATATTATGCGGATACAAAACACTTTCCTAACCATACTAATCCATTTATTGTGGTGTGTTCACATTCTAGTCGGGCTAACCAGCTATAAGAAAAATGCTATAAAATAATATAATATATTATGATGAAAACATTATTAAAAATAAAATATTATATAAAGAAGTAAATAATGATATATATTTATTCTTGAAAGAGATTAATCTCATTAATTAAAATTACAATGTTCATTCATTAAAAATCATTGAAACATGCTCTTCATTGATTTCATCATTATGGATTAAAATCAAAAATCATGAAGAAAGTATTTATAAAATTATAAAGAAATATTAAAAAGAAATTAAAATATTTGTGTGATCTAGTAATGGTAATTTTTGCATAATAATAATAAAAGTTTCATTATTTTGAATTATTTTCAAAATAATAAAGATTCGTCACACCAAATATTGAAAATAGATAATAATAAACGAATATGAATATAGAGAATAAATATAAATTATATTTATAAAAGGTTATAAATATTAATAATTTTCTAAAATGGGTTATTATGATTGTAATATTTTTATATAGTAGATTTAAGAACTTTTTTGGAAGTGATAAATTAATGTGGGGGTTTCTTTGCCTTTTTTTCAAATCCATGAAATAATTTTGATATTACACACCATAATTTATTCAATATAGTGATTTATCTAACCCATTTCCTTTAAATATAATTAGTATATATCATTTCATGATATTTTAATTTCAATTATATTGATTCACTATTATGATCTTTTGATTCTTAAGATATCATTACCATATGGGGCTCTTTGTTTCAAATTTAATTTCTTGAGACATATTCTATATTCTGAACGATGAGATATTTCATTATGTGTTGTTAATACCTAATTAATTCCTTTTACCATATTAATATAAAAAATGGTATTTTAAGATCTATACCATGTTCATTGTTAAAATGGCCTTTCAATTAATATACACCAATGTTATAAGGGTTTTTGTTAACTCAACTCACTTTATTGAGTTATAATTTTTTTATTGACCTTCTTTCATCCAAGATTAGTTTCTTCCAACCATAGATTTTATCTTTTGTTACATTATCTTCCTATATAAGAATAGTGAATTATTAATTCAATGATATTACCTTTATGAATTTATCCCTCAAAATGAATATCATTATTGAGAATAATTAACTTCCCCTTTAATGATTATTTCCCCTCTCTAGCCATATTCCTTTTAACCACCAATGGTATCCTCTATATTTTGAAACCCATATATTTTTTTTATCATTTTACATTCATATTTACCTTTCCATCTTTTAAAAATAAATTTATTTTTACTCATTTTATGATATGTTTTTTCTAAAATGGAATTTCAAAATATTCAAAAAAAAATTCCGCTATTTCAAAATTTAATGGTTTATCTTCAAATAAACTTTATTTGATAACATTTATATCCTTGAAATGGTCTATTAAAATATTTTATTTTAAAATTAAATATTTCTATAAAATAACTTCAATTTTTTCAGCATTTATGTATTTTTCGAAAATATATTTTTAAAAATTATTTCTCAAATGTAATAGTTTTCAATATGTTACCATTTTTTTCAATTTTGGAAATATTATTTTATTTTCAAAGGATCCACTTTTGGATGTTGTTATTAAAAATAACTCTTTTTAAAAATGTTTTGGTTCACCTTTTAAAAAAATTAAATTGAATGTAACTTAATCATTTTCACCAAAAATAAAATCTTTTTCTAAAAACTCTTTCATGATTTCACTTCCATTTTCAATTTATCATTAAAGTAATTTATTCCATTAAAATTATTTTTCATGAATCATCCTACATATTTTTATATAAAATAATATTTTTGGGTGATTTATTTTTTTGTATCAAATATATACATTCATTAGATAAAAGTTTGTTATAATAAAAAAATGATTCAAAAGCATTTTTTATCCATGGGATCATTATGATTTGATGAAAGAATTTTTTTTCCTATTGGAACAAATTTGTATAAATGATTAAAAGGTGGGGTCCTATATCACCCTCTAATTCAATGGTTAAGTTTTTATACCACATGAGATAATGATATTGAGCATGAACTAGATGTGGGTTATCTTGGTTCATAAGATTTACCATCAACCTAAAGTTGTTTGATATGTTCACAATGTTTTGTTTCCATATGATTATTCATATTACATATTTTTATAATATATTCCTAGGATTATGATCAAAATATCAAATTTATTATCTCATTATTATTCACTCATTTTCCAAGGTATTGGTTTGTTAATTTTTAATTTCAAATCCTTCAATATTGATTTATAAAAACACTTATTATTTTATGATTTTCAATTAATTATTAATCCCTTGATATTTTTTTCATATGATCATTATACAGCCCACAATGAAATATTGATATGATTTTTCTTATTCTAAGTGTTTTATCTCACCCCTATCTTGGGTTTCCATTCCAATGTTTATGAATATGAGTATAACTCTTTATTTGTCTATAAGGAAGAATAACATTGTTCAATTATAGATAAATGATCACAGGTATAATAAAAATAATTTGATTATATGTTGATCCTCAAAGACACAAAACCACATATTCTGAGGATTTTTTCTTTATTTTGTGATTTAATGACTAAATTATTTATATGTATATCATTCCAGTTTTTGACATATCACTTTTTACCAATTCTAGTTTTAAATAAAATTATTTTTACCACCTGATCAGGGAGTATAGGTCTGGGGTGCCTCAATTGGTATCATAGTAGTTTTTAGTTGTTTTTAGCATTTTTTAGTTCTTTATGATGATTATGATTAGATAAAATTACTAAAAACCATATGGATAATTCAATGGAAAAAGTTTAAGTGTATGATAACATCACGATTTTTTAGTAATGTAAATATTACATAGTTCTCCAAGAAATTAAATCCATGTCTGGATACTGGAAAGTATATGGTTTTGACATAGATTCATCTAGGGGTAATCATCCTAAAAAAGGATAGTTGAATAAAAAATAAATATTCAGTATAGTTTTGCTGATTAATCCAAAGACTTAACATATGTTTCGAATCTCCTATAAGATATGATTTAGTAATTCACATTCTCTTTACAAGACATTATGATGGATTTATTTTTTGATTACCATAATGGATTATGTTATGAAGGATGAAAAAAGTGAGTTATAGTTGAAATAATTGTATTATAGTTTTAAATCTATGTTTCATTATAGAATAAATCTTAATATGGAGAAAGAATATTCATATGATCATTTATTCTGATTCAATTGGATATTATAATAATCATTTTTTATGTTTTTAAGGAAATCTATTAGTACTGATGAGTAAGGGATCAACTTGTTGTAAATTCATTTTATAAATTATCATTTTATTTATAACCTCTATAACCTTTTAAATTTCTTGATCCCCTTAAAAAAGTCACACAACCTCACCATGTGAATAAATATAATGAAAGTTAATCACAAAAAAAAAATTAACTCTAAATCCTACTCCTCGCCATGATGGTTATTATCCCAAAGGTGGATTCTCCTCTATCTCAAAAACAATTTCAAAACATAGTATCAAATGTGTTCCACCACTTCTAGAGTCCACTACAAGAAATAAATCACTAAAAATGGATATCCAATAAATATATATATATATATTGATTTACTACTTGGTTTCTCTTACACTATGTGCTTCCTAGAGAGGATTTCACGGTCAATACTTACTCTATGCCCACGTGAGTCATGCTCGGTGTGAGAAACCAGAGGGAGAAAGGACCTGATGGTCACATTTTGAAAGGTTCATCTGTGAGAAGTGGAGTGGGGCATACATGTATTTTGTGGCACAAAGTGGAAATAGGGGCTTACACATGGTTTGCGGCCCAAAGTGATGATGTTTTGTACTTACTCTATGGTGGAGGCATGAGTAGTGACAAAGCCCTAAGAGAGATGGGTTTTTTACCAAGGATGGGAGGAGGGGAAGGGGTGCTGCCTCCTGCAAGAAAATATAGAGGCTTACACCAAGGTGGTTTCCCTTTCCCCACGAACAAACGCTGCTCCAATAATAAGGATCTCATTCCATGTGAGGCATGATTTCACTCCAATAGAGATCAGTGGGAATGAAGAATTTCCACTCTGGGGGAACCCCGTGTATGGTGCACGGGGTGAGGTCATAGTTTAACTTCAGGTGCTAAGGATGAAGGCATTTGGCAGTTTAACATCCTATACCTTGGATGAGAGGGATGCACTCCGCACCCCTAGGACATACATAACTGATACCCCCTGCCCCCCTGGGGAAGGAGGGGCCTTAGCAATGATGTGGTGATGGGATGTGGTGGAGAGATCCATTGAGGGGTCAACGTTAGGGTGGATATGTGAAGAAGAAATAGCTGTTAGTGTTTCTATGTAAAGTAGCATGTGGCAAAGATAAGCAATAGAAAGCACTGCCCATGGGACATTGAAGTTACTTCATGCAATCCGAGAGGGTCGTAGGAGATATTTGTGTGTGATTTAGATGTTTTGGACATAAGAGGTTCCCAAAGATGATGTATGGAAGAGGGACATCGAACACGTGTGAAAAAGTACACAGAAAGAGAGAGGCTTGAATACAAATGGATCAGTGGCCTGAAAAAGGCCGGGGTGAGTGGTCCTGGAGGATTGCACGCAATGGGAGAAGTTTTTCCAAAATTGGTCACAATTGGAACACTTTTTGTGAAAATTCCCGGTGTGCATGTAATTGGAGAGGTTTGCATGAAATTGGCATGCAATTAGAATAGTTTCCAGTAAGAGACCCGGTGTGCATACAATTGGAGAGGTTTTTGCGCAATTGGCACTTAATTAGAACTATTTCATTGAAGAGACCCAGTGTGCACACAATTGGAGATGTTCACCTGAAATGTGGAGGTGATGTTTTGTGGACAAATTACAGGGATTACGCACACAGTTGTCCACATTAATAAGAACAGTTTGCGTAGAAGAAATGGTCGAATTTTTGCATGCATGGGGAATGGATTACACGCAAGGGAAATGGATTTTCGTGCAAGGAATATGGATTGTGCGCAAGGGTCAGAACATAAAGTTATTTGGTAGAGGGTTAAGCTCGAGTGGTCATGTGCGAAGGAAAACCCCTAAGATATCTGTCGTGAAAAATCCCATACATGAAGGCCATCTTTTTCCATGTGGGACCGGGGGGTTTTGCATGGAGGAGATGGTTAGGATCCTTCAACCCTCCGAAGTTGAAGAGGTTTCCTTCTATTTATAGGTTCTCAGGTCCACGTAGAGGTCAGTTCACATGAATGATTGCATGCCCGGGTTAGGGGCACAAATTATTTGGCGTCCGGGGTTAGCCGCACACTGGTTTCTACGGCTGGAGTCAGTGGCGTGTAATTTTCCACCCCTATGCAGAAAACTCTCTCAGATCCCATGGTTTTCCATGCACGAGAGAATGTTTTCACTCACATATTTGATATATCGCAAATCCCTCCTGATCCTCCATGAATTTATTTTTGGGTATAAATATCCCTTCCCATTATCATCAAATACCATCTTTAGGCATTGAGTATTTTTTCCGTGACTAAAAATTCCACCCCTCAGAATCGGATCGGCTAGTGTTCATGAAGGTCAGATTTCGAGGGAAACGTAGAGAGGCATATCCTCTTCTGGTCAGTGCTTGAAAAAAAATGTTTCGGTGCATAAAACCTTGCAGTGGCAAGTAAACCATTAGATTCGAGTGAAAAAATCTAGCTCCATGCCTATAAAAACCCTCATGGTCCCTTCAGTCCATACATATTTTTCTCGTGTGATAAGTTTTGATCTATTGCGCACGAAAAAACATTCTTACCTTGCTCGAAAACCACCATCGTTGTGTGTATGTCTCCAAGTTCGGAATTTTTTTACGCAAAGGATCTGGGTTTCTTGCTCCACAACTTCAATTTTTCACACCACCTCCTGATTTAGTGTTCACCGTTGCATTCTTTTCTTCCAGATTCTTTTAGATATTGGTGGTAGAAGATGGATGCTAATTGTGTTGATATTGAGAGAGAAGATACATTAACCATTCAATGGGCTAATATGGTTTGAAAACCCGAGGTTTATGGAACACAAAATATTGTATCCAGCAACTAAACTCTCTTCAACATGTTTATCCCGGACCAGAAGGAGTATGTGTTGTCTGACAACATACAAATATGAGACCTTGGTATTTTGGAGGATGATCTCATTCAAAGATTTGATGTCAACCCACTGCTATCATGGGTGACCCTCATGGATGACCTCCCTCAGTATAATATCACAAAAAATGGCCATCCTTCTAGGGAAACTAGTCATAGAGATGTTTTCATCCAGAACCCCAGGACAAAAACCATTTTGGGTAGTGACATGTTTGCATAGGATTCTCTAACCTACTTTGCAAATACTTTCTGACATAGTGTCACTGATGAGACTAAAGGCTGGCTGTAGGATTGGGACCTAAGGTCTAGAGGAATCTTCAGAAGTTAGTGGGTCTGGTCATATTGGGTACGCCAAACGTGTGACCAGTTTTGGGTTGAGCTGCGGCATATTGGGTGGTTCGAGGCCATGTGGACGTTGTTGTTCCATTTCTCCCACCAGCATGAAATCGGGCCAGAGTTATTCACCCGGTGGTCCCCCGATACCAATACCTTCCATATCCACCATGGGGAAGTTGGTATCAGCCTTTGTGACATTCATTGCATCAGGGTAATCCCTTTAGATTGGCACCAGTATGATGAATTATTTCGTACATGTAACATTTGTGGAGAAGGATCATGGACACCCATTTTTACATGGAATCTGTTAGAACTGGAAAAAGAGAGGCTGGTGGTCATGTAATTTCTGAAGCACATCACATACTCTATGTTTTCCAGACCGTTTCTGCAGTAAAACTCAGACGTCACGATACTAGGGTGAGAAAGACAGTGTCCGGTCACAACACAGAGGAGAAAACACATCTCATACTGGAGGATCTTAGAGGAAGGGGAATATAAATCTTGGGGCATCAGTGTGAATGAAATCTGGGATCTGAACATCCAGTATTATGGATTTTATGCCAACTTCTTGAGTGGGTGGATCTTGCAAATAAGGGACGTGAGGATGGGAGTTTGTCCAACAACATTGGTGATGGATGGAATCATGGATTCTAATTAGAGGATCAATCTGGGAGTCCCTGTGTTGGATTGTTTGTATGCCATTCTGGGATGCATTTCAAGAGGGGATTCACCAAGGAGGATCTGTGGCCCATTTTGGATCCTTTATGGATGAATCAAGACTCATTGTGGTGGATATACAATTCCAAATGCATCCTTCCTCCACGTAATGGTCTGCGGACCTCGTTAAAAATTTATAAGGTTATGCCGCTGATGCTCAATGAAGAGTGGGTGAGGATTAGGATTGAAGATCACATCAATTTTACCTTTAGTCTATTCCCTACCTATTATGGTCGAATGATAGACAACAATCAATGCTCGCTAGAAGAAAGGTAATACTTCTAGAGCATCTGAGGTGTGATGCTTTTGGCCCGGGTTGACGAGAAGAATGTTTACGATCCATACGTTCAATCATGTTTTTCTAGGTAGTTCAGATGCTCTAAAGGATGAAAAATAAGGTGTATATAGTGGTCTGAGAGGATGGGAATCCCCGTGTTCTTATACAAATGAGATTGTTGTTTACCACTTTGGGCTCCAGAGAAACCCCATCGGAGTGGATGCTGGCCATTCAATAAAATACATCGAACATTTGGATTTGGCATACCCTGAAGGGATTATGTGGATGTGAGTCCAACTGCTCAAAGTGTCCAGTGTAGAACATGAGATGTGGGAGAGCATACAAGGAGCCGTTGGGGAGGAATGTTCTGGGGAAAGTTGGGAAACTGGGCCAAGGAGCGTCAGGGCTACAACAGTGGGAACATAGCATGGGGTGGTTGTGCCATTGACATTGGGGGAAGAGGTGCTCATGAACAACCACGTAGAGAATTCAAGGAGATTCATGGGAAGCAGATATGTTACCTGATTTAACTTTCTGATGTTGCAACCTACCTCGCGACGTGGTCATCCTGGTTAACCATGCGACAATCGATGGGCCCCTAAGTTCTCTGTCAAATGATAGAACGAGTTCGAATTCTGCTACCAGAGTTTGGACTCATTAGGATTGAGGATAGGGTGAACATCCATCATCATCAAGAATACTTAACATCCATGGATGCGTATACACACTAGAGGGGTCGGCGTGAGGAACCATCTCTCTTAGTGAAGGTAATGCTTGGCTGGGAGCATGATCTAGAAAATATGTCATTGAGGATGACAACAATGATGAGGAGATAGAGGGAAGTGAGTCAGAATATTAGGAGGGAGAAGGAGAGGGTGGAGGAGAAAGATAATAAACGGGGGAAGATGAATAGGATCTTGGAGGTGGAGGGTCTCAAGGTACGACTCGCCAAGGGAGTCTTTGGGAGAGTGGCTTGGCTCTGATGGAGACATATATGAGATTCTTGAGGTATGCATCAACCCTTATCCATCCTCCCTCCCCTTTTTATAATCGTCTATCTTTTTTTTATCCAGGTTAGGTGCATATTGGCACAAACCAAGAAGCTCCATCAGAATGGGGAGGAGGCACCAATTGAATAGGGTGGGGAGCTGATTCCCATCATGGAGCTAAGGAGCGTTAAGGTATCCCCTAAATTGATGGCTCCTGTATCAACTAGAACACCATAGGGTGATGCTTTGAGGTCTTGAAAGTTCATCATTTAGACATTGTTATATATCATCAGAGAACTCACCTGATCAGGGTGATCATTGTTTGGGTTATAATCACGGCCTTAGAGGATCTTCAGGATGTCGAATCCAAGCCATACTCTGATGCCTTGGCGGCGAGTGTGTCAACCCTCTCAAGATGCACTCCTCAAGACGAGATGGCCTGAGCACTTTATTTGAAAGGAGCTATGGATTCTGATAATGTCAATGTCGAAGCAAGGTTTGAAGTTGTTGGGGGTGAAGCTGCTGGGGCTGAGGTGAGAGAGTAAGGCCCCCCACATGTCGATGAGCCTAATATATCAAGATTATAAGAAGAAAACACTGAATATGATCTCTTGGATGCTTTCCCTGACTATCGACCTACAATCCCCGAATAGATGGATGATTCTAATTCAGAAGCAGATTATGAGAGTTATATGACATGGCATAAGGGGTGGAAGTGCATCAAATGCTTCATCAGTCAGCCACATGCAGAATGGATAAAGCAAATGGGATCACTCTTCACATGGCTACACATCCTCTATGCTAGAGGGTTTGATGCTCAACATCTTTATTTCACAATCTTTGACTACATGGCTGAGAAACAACATGACAGAAGCCAATGCTATGATATATCTCAGTGCCAGAAGGTGTAGGGGACTACCCATGCATTCATGGAGGTGGAACAGGAGGTTTGAAACCTTGAATATAAGACGAAATAAATGGAGGAATTCATTAAAAACTACTTCATGCTTGTTGAGCAATTGAGAACCCATCTGGCTAATGCCCAAGAGTAGATAATGCTAGTGAGTCACCAAATGACCGAACATCAAACTGAATAGGCGTGAGCATAGGATTTTTGTAAGATCTTATGTAAGTAAAGAATTTTTAATTTTCATATCTATGTCTATTTTTGAATTAGATTGTGTTTTAAATGATTAATATGAAAATAAATCCAATCTTAAGTATTGAATTCTCTATTATTTTTAAAAGATTGTTTTACCGCCTTTTGATGAAGAACCATTTTTAAATCTATCAGTTGATAATTTAATAATCTCTATTTGTCAAAATAAACATATTATTTAGTATTGGGACATTGAAATTTACTTTGGATTTTTTTTGGATTTTTTTGACAATCTACATTTTTTAATGAATAGTGAAAAATACTGCATTTTACATCAAAACTGATTTTCATCTAATTTAATTATATGGATAGATTTTACATTTAATTGGTTTTAATGATTAATTATAATATATTTTTACCATGTAATCTAATTTTTGTCATTGTAATTAATTTCACTTTGGAATTGGGCATAAACAAGTGTCAAACTTTTGATAAATATTGTTTCTAAAAAAACCGCTATTTGTTTTGACAACATGAATTGTTTTTAAATTAATTACTACAATTTATGTGTTTGGAATTTTTTAAAATGGATTCCATATTTGGAATTAGAAGGTCCAAATTATTTAATTAAGACTCTTTTGTTTTTGGACATTATGAACAGTAACAACGGTAATTATCTTTAATTATCGTGATTAATTAGTAATCGGGTAGTTTTGGTTAATAAAATAATTTCATAATAATATAAAATGACCCCAAAATGTGTCCTAATTCTACTGGATGTGTCATTCCCGACCATGGGATGCCTCTTTCTAACTTTGTAACCCCAGGGAATAACTTTTGTTTGATAGTGAAATTTTATCTTTTTATTTTTAAAGAAATTTAAATATAACAAAAGTATGCAACACCTAAAACAAACAATTTTAATTTTTTCTATAAAAATGATCTCTTAGAATATAAATAATCATTGGGAAGATAAAAACATTTCCTTCATCATAGTATTTTTTTTTATTTTTATCCATTAAATAAATAAATTTATTTATGACACCATGATGATGTAGTGATTACCTCATTAATGAACGATTTAAATAAAATGAAAAGATAATGTAAAATATAAGACATAAACTTGTCAAAAACCTATTGTATGGTTGTATTTAGAACCCTTATCACCTTATCCTTTAAATATATCATTGTGGGACCTTTAAAAACTTAAACTCATTAAATAATAAAGTAACATTTCTTGATATTCCAAGAGTGCCCCTACTCCCTCTTATAAAAGGCCCCCACCTCTACCCCCATTCCCACACCTCTCAAGCCATTGCCTTAGATAAAATCTTTAATTTTATCTCTCCAAATACCTATATTCATCATAGAAGCCTTACCTTAGGCCGAAAGCTCTTCAAGAGACCCTTTTGGTTCAAACCAAGGGGAGTAACCTGATTTAAAGGTAATTTTTTCTCTTATGTTCTTTTGTTTTATTTTTCTTCTCCAACCCCTGAAACACTTTCTATTCCATTATTTTGTAATAACACCAGTATCTTCAATATACTAGTATTTTTTATGAGAATTATTTTATTTACGCTGACACACACTTCCGTCTAATGGTTAAAGAACATACTATTTCTGTGAGTGGCGAATTACTGAATCACGAAACGATGACTGTTCAATATTAATTTAACACCTTTCATGGTGGCCATTTATATGTCACTATATTTATATATGATATATATTATGTTTATGTTTTCCTTATGCTTCTTTATTTTTCATTTATGGCATACTATTATGGTTTCAATTATGAGTAAATGCGATATTTTTATTTTAGGAAGTGGTGACTACCGCCCCCTCAAAGTGATTTGATTCGTTAATGCCATATGTGGTACTTATAAAGGATGGATTTAATAGTTTTACATATTATATCATACCTTAAATATAATATACCTTTATATCATTATGATTTTATTTGATTAAATGTGAAATACAAATGAAAGTAGCGTTCTTGTGAACGTACGGCTTACCGTCTCCACGAACGGTGAATTTCATTTCTTACCTCTAAATTTTATATAATATTATAAATGAATGTATATACTGGATATATATGATATATATGATATCTACATCATGAATATAATTCTGTATATAATTGATATTTTACCACATGAACAACTTGTAATTATAAAAAAATTATTTTTGGATCAAGTACCAAAGATCGACAAAACGACCGTTGTTAACTTAAACAATTACATAATGTTCATAACATGGTAATAGGTGATATAAAAGTAATTATGAAATTGAAAAAGTTCCTTAAGCATGTATAAATTAACAGGAGTTTATTATTCAGGAGATTAAAGAATGATCGAGTCAAGTAGGACATGAGGTAAGGGACTTCGTCTCAATCTCCGTTCATTGAGGAATATTTTCTTTATGCACAAAATTATTTTATACGATGTATAAAACCCTTTGACTTTTACTTTTATTCAAAAGGAATATTTTTATATGAAACATTTTAATAAACAAAAAAGGGAATGTTTTTCTCTTACGTATGCAGCGACAAAAAATTCTCTGCCGCCATGACCATTATTTCAGTTTCAGCTTCCTCTACAAGACATAAATTTTTTTAAAATGAAAAAAAAATACCATGTTTTACTTTTTTCTAATTTGGTATTGAAAATGTATTTGATAATGTTTTCATTATATCAATGTGTTTTTGTTAACTTGTGATGGAAATGCGGGAATGTTATGTTTCCTTTATGCATGTTTTATATGATATGATTATGTTATGGTTCTTGGGCATTGTTTATGAAGAGGGGTGGTTCCATGATAAACTAAGGGCAGGTGATCCCATGATAGCTCTCCAGTGCATTAGGTATTGTGAGGGAGTTAAATGCTAAGGTTTATCTGAAGAGAGTTAGGGAATATACTGTGATGGGTATTCTAAACGTAACCATGAGCGTTACTCCCTACCTAAGAATGTCATAAATGCCTCAAGTTACCTTTATGTATTATTTAATCTATTAATTATTCATAAAACTTATGATTTCATGAGGAATGTTAAAGTGATTATGTATATGAGTAATGTATGTTTTTAATGATTCATATGTATACATGGACTAAGGTTTTCATTCCATATTTTTATATCCCTTACTGAGCTTTTTATTCTCATCCCATGTTTTTGAAATGTTTTTCATATGTCAAGGTAATGTTACATGATGTGATGATAATGTCGAGGAAGTTTCAAGAAAGAATCCATCTTTTATTCTAAATATGTTTCTTTTTATGGGAGAAGAAAATATTTTCTTTTATGAAACCACCTTGTTTAAATGTGGAATGTAAAGCATGATTTATGATCTAATTATATAAAACTCTAAACCTGAAAATATCCTCAATGTGTATTCTTGTAATAACTCATGATTATGTAATGTTTATGGCTAGGGCCTTATAGTTGGTATCAGAGGTCAGTTTAGATAACTTTAGGAGTTGGAATTCTATTAAATTATTATACAAATATATTTTTTTATGGTAAAATTGAAATGATATTTCATTTCAATATTACCATGTTTCTTCATCTAAGACATATTTGTTCAGAATTTTATTCCACAGAGGAAACCGTGAAGCAGTGCTAGGAAGGCATACATAGGTAAATGACCTTCCAAATCAGCATCCTGAGATGGTCGGAATTGGAACTGAATAGTTTTTAGCAGTAATGATGTAATTGAATCAAGAGATAAATGGTGGTGGTATCCATGCATGAAATTATCCAAATCAACCACAGAGGAACATGTCAGTGGTGGAACATTTCATGAGGAAACATCCCCCATAATTCAGAGGATCATCAGACCCTATGCTAGCTGAATGGTAGATTAAATAACTGGAGAATATTTTAGATGTCATGGGGTGTTCAGACAATCAAAATGTTAGTCATGCTATTTACAGTTTGGAGGGTGAAGCAGATCAGTGGTGGTTGATGGTTAAAAATATCAGGGATGTTGATGAGATTGATGCTCTTGATTGGGATGAATTCAAAGGTTTGTTTCTTGAGAAATATTTTCCAAAGGATGTTCGAATTACGATGGAAAAACAATTCTTAGAATAGAGGCAAGAGGACGAATCAGTGGCTGCTTATGAAGAAAGGTTCACTTGATTGGCATGGTATTCTCCAAATTTAATCTGAGACCTTGATAGTAAAATCAATCATTTTTACTCAGGATTAAAGAAAAAATATTGAAGGGCTTTAGCTTCATTCTTGTTCAAGAGTTATGAAATGCTTGTTCAATGTGCTATGATTGTGGAAATGGTGTTTTCCAATGATCAAGTGTTCTATAAAAACCCACAGAAGAAGAGACCAAGGTGGCAGGAGAAAGGGAAGAATCCTTTAAAAAGGTTTGATGGTAAGAAAACTTAGTTTTTAGTTTGTGATAAATATGGTAAAAATCATGTTGGGGAATGACTATAGAATTCTAGAAAGTGCTACCGATGTGCTAATATGGGACATATAGCTCATGATTTCACTAAAAAATATCAGGGTGATTGTAAGACCAAATTTGATTTACAATTAGTGAAATGTTTCAAGTGAAATTAGATGGGTCATTATGCAAACAAGTGTTCAACAAAGAGCTTAAATGAGGGGAAGCAGTCAGACTACAAATAGAAAGGTGTGGTGAAATCCTTCGCAACTATATCAGAAGATTTTATGCCATCAAATTAAGTGGTATTAGGTACTTTGTTTTTTTCAGATTAGGCCAATGTGTTGTTTCATTCGAGGTCTGCACATTCTTTCATATCTGAAAAATTTTCTAGTAAATTGGGAATTACATCTCAAGAAATGACTCTTTAACTTTTGCTAAAAACACTTATGGGAAATGTTGAGGAAAAATTAATTTATAAGAATCTTATTATCCTTATCTGTGGATAAAACCTACTTGAAAACCATATTTTTTTACCTCTAGTGGAGTTTTATGTTATCATGGGTATAGATTGGCTCTCTGTTTACTATGCTTAGATTGATTTTAGAGCTAAAAAAGATTCATTTCAGAAATACTTTCAGTTTGTGTACAAGAATGAACCCTTACTATTGATAACATATCAAGAGGCTGAGAAACTTGTAAATTATGCAAATGAAAGTTACCATGAACATATTGTTGAAAATAAAGGAACCGTTCAGATTAATGATGTGCCAGTGGTAAATGAGTATCCTGATGTTTCTGCTAACAAGTTTTCTTGATCAATACCATATCAGGATGTTGAATTTACTGTTGAATTAGTTCCTGATGCTATTCCAATTTCATAACCCCCGTATCAAATGGCTCAAATTGATCATTTAGAGTTGAAGGATAAATTGCAAGATTTATTAGATAAAGGTTCCATTGGACCTAGAACATCACCATGGGGTGATCCTATCTTATTTGTTAAAAAGAAAGATGGTTCAATGAGACTTTTCATTGATTATAGATCCTTGAATAACATCACTGTTAAGAACATATATCCTTTGCCTCATATCGATGATTTGTTTGATCAGCTCCAGAGAGCTTAGTATTTTTCAAAGATTGAATTGTGATCGAGGTACCATCAGTTGAAGGTAACAGAAGTAGATATTCTGAAGAGTGCGTTTCATAGAAGATATAGCCATTATGATTTTGTAGTAATGCCTTTTCGGTTAACTAATTCACCTGCTGTATTCATGGACCTTATGAATAGAATTTTCCAAGAGTTCATGGATAATTTTGTGGTTGTTTTCATTAAGGATATTTGGTTGTTTTATAAAAGTAATGAGGAGAACGAATGTTATTTAAGGGTTATTTTGGAAACCATAAAAGATAAGAAATTGTATGGTAAATTCAGAAAGTGTGAATTTTGGTTGAAAAACTTTTCTTTCCTTGGTCACACTATTTCTAAAGAGAGAATAATTGTTGATCCTACAAAAAAAACATGTTGTTGAAGAATAGCCAAGACCCACAATTATACCCGAGATTCATAGATTTCTTTGTTTGGTAGGATATTACCGAAGGTTTGTTAAAATTCTTCACAGTTATCTAGTCCAATGACTAAGCTAACTCGAAAGGGTGTTATGTTTATCTGGACAAAATAATGTGATTATTGTTTTCAGGAATTGAAAAAGAAGATTTTTGAATGCTCCAGTTTGGGCACTACCATCCAGGAATGGTAATTTTTTTATCTAAAATGATGCTTCATTGAAAGGACTTGGTTGCGTCCTAATGCAGAATAATCAGGTAATTTCTTATGCTACACGTCAGTTGAACACTCATGAGGTAAATTACCCTACACATGATTTGGAATTAGCTATTGTAGTTTTCATTTTAAAAATTTGCTGGTATCATTCGTATGGTGTAAAATGTGAAATATATACTGATCACAATAGTTTAATGTATATATTCTCCAAGAAATAATTGAACATGAGAAAGAGAAGATGGCTAGAATTAATCAAGGATTATGATTGTACAATTTATTACCATCCGGGAAATGAAAATAAAGTGGGTGATGCTTTACGTCGAAAAATTAATGCTTCACTAACCATGTTATGTTTGGAATGTGATCCTTTGGTAATGATTTGATGAACCTTGGAATAGAAGTTGTTGGTGCAAGAAGTTATTCTGTTTTGTTTCTGGTGTCAGTGAGATCATCTCTATCAGACAGAATTAAGCATGCTTAGAAGCATGACAGTGATTTGCAGAAAAAGGTAGAGCTGTTTTAAAAGGGTATGTTACCTGAATTCAACATTGATAATGATTCTGTTTTTAGATTTTGTAAGAGATTATGTGTGCCTTGTAATTCATAGTTGAAGAGAGAGTTGTTATGTGAAGGCCATAGTTCTCCATTTTCTGTTCATCCTGGCAGTACTAAGATGTATATAGATCTTCTGGAGTATTACTGGTGGGATTTAATGAAAAGAGATATTGCTGATTTTACTGTGAAGTCTTTGACATGTCAATAGGTTAAAGTAGAGTGGTTGTTTCTGAAAGGGATGCTTCATCCATTACTAGTACCAGAGTGGAAATTGGAGAATATATATATGGAATTCATTGTGGGATTAACGAATACCCCTCGAGGTTATAATGCAATCTGGGTAATTGTTGATCACTTTGCTAAATATTCTCATTTCCTTACTATATGAGATAGATTCTCCCAAGATCAACTTTCTCATTTGTATCTTAATGTGATATTCAGGGTACATGGAGTTCCCCTCTCCATTGTATCTGATCGTGATCCTAGGTTTACTTCTAACTTTTGGAAAGGCCTTCAGAAGTCATTGGGTACTGAATTAAATTTTAGTACAACTTTTCCTCCTCAATATGATGGGCTGTTAGAACAAACAATTCATACATTGGAGAATTTGCTACATGCTTGTTCGATGGATTATCAGGAAAGATGGTACCAACATCTTTATTTGGTTGAGTTTTCTTATAATAACAATTTTCATTCTAGTATACAGATGGAACCATTTGAGAAATTATATGGGAAGCGGTGTCGAACTCCATCTTTTTGGGATGAAGTGGGTGAAAGGAAGTTGATGGTACTAGACTTGGTAGAATAGTTGGTAGAAATAGTTCAGTTGATACCGAAACACATGAGAATAGTTCAAAGCAGGCAAGAAAAGTAATGCAGACAATGGGAGGAAGGATCTATCTTTTGAGGTAGGTGATCATGTCTTCCTCAAAGGTTCATCATGGAAAAGTGTGATGCAATTTGGTAATAATGGAAAGTTGAGTCCAGGGTTCATTGGACCCTATGAAATTATGGAGAGAGTTGGATCGGTTGAATACTGAGTGGCTTTACCCTTGAGTTTATCTTAGGTACACAATGTTTTTTATGTTTCAATGTTAAGGAAGTATATGCCGGATCCATCTCATGTTTTGAGTCTAGATGTAGTTCAGCTGGAAGAGAATCTATCTTATGAGGAACAACTGCTCCAGATTCTTGACCATAGGGATAATTTAATGCGGAATAAGGTGATTCATCAAGTAATGGTTTTGGGGGAAAACCACGTGATTTAAGCGGCAACATGGGAATCTGAAAATGCAATGAGGGATAAATACCCCCACTTATTCGATAAGTAAATAAATTGCGGGGACACAATTTTCTAAAGGGGGGAAGGATATAACATCCCATATAAGAAAAGAATTTAGGATTTTCATATCTATGTCTATTTATGAATTAGATAGTGTTTTAAAGGCTTAAAAGGAGAATAAATCCAATCATAATCATTGAATTCACTAATATTTTTATAAGATTATTTTACTGCATTTTGATGGCAAACCAACTGTAAATCTATATTTTTACAATTATATAAGCTCTATTTGTCAAAATAAACTTATTAATTAGTATTGGGACATTTAAATTTACTTTTGATATATTTTTGGTTTTTTCTGATAATGTTCGTTTTTTAATAAATACTGAGAAATAATGCATTTTACTTCAAAAGAGCTTTTTCATCTAATTTAATTATATGGATAGATTTCCATTTTAATTGGTTTTAATGTTTAATTAGAATATATTATTACCATTTAGTCCAATTTTGGTCAGTGTAATTAATTTCACTTTGGAATTGGGCAAAAACAAGTGTCAAACATTTGAATGATATTATTTCTAAAAAACCCGCTATTTGTTTTGACAAAGGGAATTATTTTTAAATTAATTGCTAAAATTTATGTGTATGGTATTTGTTAAAATGGATTGTGTATTTGGAATCAGAAGGTCAAAATTATGTAATTAATACTCTTTTGTTTTTGGACATTATGAATATTAACGACGGAAACTATCTTTAATTATCGCGATTAATTAGTAATCGGGTAGTTAAGGGTAATAAAATAATATCATAATAATATAAAATAACCCAAAAAAGTTTCATAATTCTATTGGTTGTGGCATGGCCGACCATGGGTTCCTTGTTCCAAACATTGGGACCCCAAGGATTCACTTTTGTGTGATAGTGACATTTTATCTTTTTATTTTTAAAGAATGTTAAATATAACAAAAGTATATAACACCTATGTAAAAAAAATTTATTTTGTCTAAATAAATTATCTATTAGACTATAAATATTAATTGGGATGCTAAAAGTATTTCTTATATCATGGTATTTTTTTTATAATTTTTAGTCATTAAATAAATATATTTATTTAAGACACCACGATGATGTATGGATTACCACGTTAATGAATGATTTAAATAAAATGAAATGATAATGAAAAATATAAGACATAAACTTTTTAAAAACCTATTTTATTGGTTGATTTCAAACCCTTGTCACTTTATCCTCGAAATATATCATTTTAGGACCTTTGAAATCCAAAATTCATTATTTAATATAGTAACATTTCATAATTTTCCAATAGTGCACCTCCTCCCTCTTATAAAAGGATCCCACATATACCCACCTAACCCAAACATCTCTAGCCATTGGCTAGGCCAAACTCTAATCATTTTATCTATCCACATCCCTATCTTCATCATAGTAGCCTTACCTTAGGTAGAACGCTCTCGGAGAAACCCTTTTGGTTCAAACCAAGGGGAGTAACCCGATTTAAAGGTAATGTATTCACTTATGTTCTTTTGTTTTATTTTTCTTCTCCAACACCCTAAACTCTCTTTATTACTTTATTTTGTAACAACACCTGTATATTGAATATAATAGGATGTTTTTATGAGAATCCATTGATTTACACTTACACACACATCCGTCTAATGGTTAAAGAACATACTATTTCTGTGAGTGGCGAATTACCGCCTCACAAAATGATGAATGCTCAATATTATTTTAACACCTTTCATGGTGGCCATTAAGATGTCACTCAATATATATATGATATATATTATGTTTATGATTTCCTTATACTTATGTATTTTTTAATTATGGCATACCTTTAAGGTTTCCATTATGAGTAAACGCGATATTTTCATTTTAAGAAATGTAGACTACCGCCCCCTCAAAGTGATTTGATTCGTTAATGCCATATAGAGGATGTATAGAGGATATAGTTAATGATATTACATCTTATATCATACTGGAATTATAATATACCTTTATATCATTATGATTTCATTCCATTAAATACGAAATATAAATGAAAATAGCGTTCATGCGTACGTACAGCTTACCGTATCCACGAACGGTGCATTTCATTTCTTACCTATAAATGTTATGTAATATTATAAATTAATGTATATACTAGATATATATGATATATATGATATCTACATCATGAATATAATTCTGGATATAATGGATATTTTACCACATGAACAATATTTATTTAGAAGAAGTTTATTTTTGGCTCAAGTACTAAAGATCGAAAAAACAACCATTATTAACTTAAATAATTACATAATGTTAATAACAAGGTAATAAGTGACATAAAAGGAATAATGAACATGAAAAAAGTTCATAAGAAAGTAGAAATTAACCCGAGTTTATTATTTAGGAGATTAAAGAACAATCGAGTAAAGTTGGACACCAGGTAAGGGGCTTTGTCTCAATCTCCTTTCATTGAGGCATATTTTGTTTTATAAAAAAAATTCTTTTATACGTCGTATAAAACCATTTTACTTTTACTTTTATTCAAAATGAATTTGTTTATATGAATGTTTTTACTAAACTGAAAAAGGGAATGTTTTTTTCTTACGTATGCGGCGACAATGACTTCTTCGCTGCCATGACCATTATTTGAGTTTCTGCTTCCAATACAAGCCATAAATTTTTTTAAATGAAAAATAAATACAATGTTTTACTTTTTATTTATTTTGGTATTGAAAATGATTTTGATATTTTTTGGATTATATCAATGTCTTTTTGTAATCTTGTGATTGAAATGTGAGAATGTTATTATTCTTTTATGCGTGTTTTGTGTGATGCGATTATTTTATGGTTCATGGGCATTGTTTATGAAGACGGGTGGTTCCATGATAAAATAAGGGCAGGTGAGCCCATGATAGCTCTCCAATTCATTGGGTAACCCAAAGGTGGTAAAATATATGGTTTCTCCAAAGAGATTTAAGGAATATACTGTTATGGGTATTCCAAAGGTAACCATAAGGGTTACTCCCTACGTAAGAATGTTATGAATGCCTCAAGTTGCATTTATATCTTATGTTTTCAATGAATTATTCATAAACCTTATGATTTCATGAGGTATGTTAATGTGATTATGTTTATGATTAATGTATGTTTTCAATGATTCTTATGTATACATGGACTAAGTTTTTCTTTCTTTATTTTTATATCCCTTACTGGGCTTTTTATGCTAATCCAATGTTTTTGAAATGTTTTTCATAGGTAAAGGGAAAGGTATATGATGTGATGATAATGTCAAAGAAGTTTCAAGAAAGAATCCATGTTTTATACTAGATATGTTTCCATTGATAGTAAAAATGAATATTGTCTTTTATGTAACCACCTTGTTTAAATGTGGAATGTAATGTATGATTTATGATCTAATTATGTAAAACTCTAAACCCAAGAAGATCCTCAATGTGTATTCATGTAATAAATCAAGATTATGTAATGTTTAAGGCTAGGGCCTTATACTAGGTCCAATGATATGTGCTCCATAGCCACTGATGAAGAGAGGGCTCTGAGGAGATGGACAACAATGCTGGAGGCCACAAACCAGAAGATGGAAACATTGGGGAAATTCAACCAAATGCTAATCCTTATGGGTCGGGTCTTGGATGAGCTTCTAAACATAATTCTCTTTACTTTTGGTTATTTTTAATTACATGGATGAATTTATCATTCATTTTTTTTTTGTTTTATTTAATTCATTCAACCACAATCCTAAAATAAATAGCAATGTATTTCTAAGATCATGTGGGTCGGGCACGATGTGAGAAACAAGGGATGCTCACACTATTACTTTATTTGAATGCTGAAGTTCCAAACAAACTTCTGTAATTCGGGTTTTGAACAACCAACTGGGATTTCTGGGATGAAATAGGAGAGGCCTGATTAGAGGATGAGGTCCTCTGAACAATCGATGTGTTGTCCATAAAATTTGTTCTACTGCCCGAGCGGGGTAATTCCAGGGGTATTTGACTTAATCTGAACATAGGGGAATGGAGTGTGTGAAACATGATACCCAAAATTCGGAACACTATAGGGATGACATGACAATGAAGGATAACTATTGACTCTATTCGAAACATAGTATCCTCATTGTGTTAGCCTCAACTATGGATAAAATATGAGGGCTGATCGGTGACTATGTTCAAAACATGGGTCATGACTCGAAATGACATTTATTAGCTTTCCATAATGTTGTCCTAGGATAGTAGGCGAGCCATAGGCTGGGCATCCATACTATCTGGGGGTTCTTTTATGTTTGAAAGAGGATGTGGGTTTGAATAAATGGCACTCAAAGCATGGTGTGGGTGTGATGGGTTGTTTGAATGGGGTCTCACAGTCTTGAATTTATACCACCGTGGTGAAATCACATTAGGTGGGTACATCGTTCTGATCCGGGATTATACCTACTTCTGAGCAACACCTCACTGGTAAGGACAGAAAATGACATGTTGTTTTAGGCCATACAGTGAGGGTGGTGCACTTCATTTAAAGGTCATAATTCTTAGACCAAAGATAATACTTTAATGTAGCGGTACATGGACTATAGACCCTTAGTTTAAGGTAATCGAGACTGGACTGTGATCGGGGTTTAGGGGCCAAGAGAGTTAATGACCCTGGGGCTGGGCCTAAGGCAGGATTCTTGGGCGTTGCTACGTGTCCCATACGGATAAGAATCAATCCAAACATAGTTCTTAAGTCATAGTTTAATGTCATGCAGGATGATGAAAGGCATGTGGGGAATGGTTGAGCCATTACACGTCCTACCAGAACTACTAAGCCCATGTGAGTCATGCTCGATGTGGGAAATAAGGAGTAGTGATGGGACGTTCCTAGCACCAGAAGGCACATGTTAGAGGTGATGGGATGATAGGTGAGTGATGTCCCAATGATGTTTAACTCCCTACATAACACACCTAGATGCACGAAAAAATAAAGCCAAGTATGTTGGAATTCAACTTGAACATAAGGAAGTGGAAATATGTGAATCATGATGCTCGAGATTTGGACCACAATGATGGCGAAGTGGTGATAGGGGATAATTGTTGACCATGTTCTAAACACAACATCAAATTCACGTTAGAATAGAAAGGGGATAAACAAATGAAGGTCTACCGCAGACCATGCTCGAAAAATGGAACATGTCAAAAATTTCGTCTAAGGTCCTCAGGGATGTTGGCCCAAGATAGTAGTTAAGCCAATGTGGACTTAGAACAGGTCATAAAAGGGGTTCCTTCATATGTGGAAGAAGATGAGGATCTAAATAATGGGCTCACGATGCTCAAACATGGAATGAGGTAATTTCCTTGTGAAAATCCCAAAATTCGGGAACTTTTTCCCAACTTATATGAGTATGAAAATTAGACTTATCGGACAAAGGTAGTTGGGTCCCTTTCCAAGGACAAGGGTCCTAGAGTCACATGCTTCAAAATTAAGGTCCTAGGGTGGACCATTAAGGGGAAACTTGTTTTGATGGACTATGCGCCGTACGGAGAAGTGTCCAAACATGACACACAGTTCCCATAAAGAGATCTTAGTATAGGGTAATAGAACTCAGACGAGGATGGGAAGAGTCATCAGAGGCACATGGTGTGGCTTTTTCAAAAACCAGACGTGAATGAGGACCCATGTGGTACTATCTACACCACATGTTCCCTAGAGTGTTCGGGATGCGGGTCCGAAATATAGGATAGGATTTAAGATTCTTGGGGATAGACCCACATAAAAAATTTCATGGAATCCCTACATATCCCATGAGGATCGGAATCAATCCATACGTAGTTCTGGAGTATGTCATGCAGTTTAATGTCTTGCAACAAGGGCGTAGAGGGGGATATTATTTTAAGACATTAGAGAACATACCATGGAGAAGCATAACTCTTCCAAATGAGAGAAAACCTCAACCAAATCCCTAAACCCATATGAGCTATGATCGATGTGGGAAACAAAGGCATAAAAGGTATTTGAAACATGTGGAATACCCATGATGGGGAAATCAGTACGGAGCCCCAAATGATGCCTTAACGCTGTTTTGTTCTTCTAATGTAAAAACTATCTTTGAGGGATAGTACCTAGAGGGTTGAAGTTCCACTTGGACATAATGGAGTGGAAAATGATGAGAATCATGTAACAAATATTTTGGGCTTGATGGGGTTGGTGTGACGATTAAGGATAACTGTTGACCATGTTTAAAACACAACATCCATATCATGTGACCTAAAATGGGAACAAAAAATGAGTGTCGACCACTGACCATATTCGCAACGTGGTACTTGTATCAATTTTTTGTTCGAAATCCTCAAGGGTGTTGGCATGAACTGATAGGAGATCCATTAGGCTATGTATCCATATAGTTCGAGGGCCCTTTTTGATGTGAAAGGTGATGGAAACCCAAATAAAGTGGCAAATGAAGCCTGAGGATGGGTGATAAAATGTACATGATGGATTCAACACCTTAGGTGTAGAACCAGAGTGCTCTTGGGAACATTGTTGAACTGCCAACGAGGGTCGAGGGGCTCAACTTAATTGAATCCAACTCAAAAAGACAAGTGTATAATAGGGGGATGAAGAGATATCAAGAGGATGGGGTATGTAGCATGGTTGTAGTAAAAATTTCATGAATGTGGACATAATCTTGTCCCACACCACATACCCTCCCCTCTAGAGGACTCAGTCCCGGGGGCTAGGAAGATAAGGAGTTTTCCACAAAACATGGACGGACCCAAAACAAAATTTCAAGGCTATCCTATGTATCCAAGGGAAATGGAAATCATTCCCAATTTATTTCAAGGAATGGCACAGAAATATACCAATGCAAGAGATGATAAGGTTAAGAGGTTCTATCCCTTGCACAAAAGAAGCGGCATTTGATAGATCTTGTTGGTCCTTTAGGATTAATGGGTGTTTTTTGTGAAGTGATGAACCCCGTAATAGAAATTCCAGGAATCTCCACAAGAATAAAGCCATGTGTAGGAATTGAGAAATGGTATGGTGTGTGACTAATACCAAACATGATGTCCCCTTGAAGAAGGACACCACAATGCAATTCCATTTTTTATTATGCGTCCAGGATGATAATATAACTGTTTAGGGTCATTTAATGGGACCATCCCTACATTTTAATGTCGTGAAGTATAGATACAATAGTTTAGAGTCATGAAAGACTAGGAAACATAGTTTAATGTCATATAGATCAAACATAAAGGGAGTGTGCACAACATGATAAAGCATACCCAATGTAAATGAGGACTTTATCTCATAGAACACCGCGTGCAACTCATAGGAAGAAACCTCGGGATGAGGGAGCCAAAAAACGTTAGAGAATATGGGGAAGGATTTAGGAGGGACTAGATCATTCAAGGGGAGTACATGATCCAACAATTGTAGTCCCAAAGGGAATGAAGTCATAAGCCCACACATAGCACATCATGTGGTCCTATAAGAGATGGGGCCTAGAAGGCAGAACAAAAGAAGTAATTTAGTGGAACTCGAGATGGACCCAATGATGATACGTCTGGGAATTCCTACGTATCCCATATAATTGGAATCAAGCCATACATAGTTCTAAAATAGATATTATTTTAAGGTCTTAGTGCTTGGACCATGGAGAGGTGGAATCCTTCCAAGTAGGCACATACATCAATCCAATTCCTAAGCCCAGCAAAGACAATCACAGTGTTGGAAACAAAGGAGGAAGAGTTTTTGCAATACCTGGAATAAACACCAAAGGGAAGTCAGTGCGAAGCCCTGAATGACACCTTACCATAGCTTTTTCCTCCTAATGTGCAAATGTGAACTATGGGATAGTTCTAGGAGTGTAAAAATTACACTTGGACATCAGGGGGTGGAAGGTAATGTGATTGACATAACCAAACATTCAAGGCATGAATGGGTTGTCATGATGATGAAAGATAAAAATTAACCATATTCGAAAGACAGCATCCATATCGTTTGGCCTAAAAAGGGAACAACAAATGGACGTCGACCACTAACCATATTCACAGCATTGGGCTTGTTTCAGTTTGATGTCTGGAACCCGTGAGGATGTTGGACCATAATGGTTTGAGGTCCCATAGGCCAATCATCCCTTCCATTTGGGGTTCCCTTCGGATGTGAAAGATAATGGAAGCCCAAATGAAGGGAAACACAAAACCTGAAAACGGGTGAAATCTTGTCTAGGTACAATCTAAAACTCTCTGTTATTGACCAGAGTACTCATGGGACAATTGGTAAATCACCAAAGAGGGATGAGGGACCCAATCTAAGGGAGGCTTACTCAAAGAGATGAGAGTAGGTAAAGGGAGCGAAGGCCACTCATGAGAGACAGAGAGATATGCGGCGTGGTTGTTATAAAACCATCGTGAATGGGGACATAAGCCCACACCACACCATATAACCCTCTTCTAGAAGGACTTGGTCCAAGGGGACAAAATGATAGGAAGGTTTATAAGAGATGGGATTATACATGAAAACAAGATGTTTGGGTGGTATTACATAACCCATGAGGATTGGAATCAAGCAAAACGTAGTTCAAGAGGAAAGGATGAGGCAAATAAGGGCATGGTACTCAATTAGGGACATGTACGGCATGATGAGTAACCCAACGTGAATGATGAAATATGCATGTACCACAAAATAAAATCCTAAGTGATATCTCAACAAGGTTCCAGAGAAGGCTAAGGGACCTAAGGCTGGGCCATGGGTAGAATGTCACAACCATCTTTTATTTTAACGTGTTGCAGTAAGGACGATGGTGATCTTAGTTTATGATCTTAGAGGTCAGACTGATATTCCTTGTTTAATGTCATATTCATGGGATAGATATGGTGAGTCTTTGTGCCTATGGAAGACCAAAAAGCGGCAATGATGATAGAGGACAACTGTTGACCAGGTTTACAACACGGTATCCACCCTTGTGTGACAGTGTTCGAGGAAAACAATTGAGAGTAAACAGTTAAAAATATTCACAACATGGGACTTATATCAATTCTCCACATTCAATCCTTGAGGACATTAGCCTACAATGGTAGGAGATCTCATGGGCCGAGCATCCATGTCATCCATTAGTCTTTTTGGATATAGTTAGTGATTAAAACCAAGATGATGGGGCTCATGAGGCAGAGAAGGGCTGATGCTCACGGGACAGATGAAAAATGAATAGAGGGATATCTCAAGGGTATATGTGTGGAATGGAGAAATATCCTGAAATGAATAAGGACGTGAGTCCATACCACACCACTCAATCTAAAATGAGAACTCGAGCCAGGGGTCCGAAGGTGTCAAAGGATCTGAGGTAGGGCATCATGACCAAATGTAGCCAGATGACCTCTTATGCGGGCATTGCCTAATCCTCGCTCCTAAGCCCATGTGAGCAATGATAAGTGTGGGAAACAAGGATAAGGACTAAGCTCTCCCCATAACATAAGGGTGGGATAGTAGGAATTCCACACCTGCCCAAGGAAGACCATGGTTTGGAGAGACGACGGGGAAAAATAAAACAATACACTCTAGGTTTGGGACATATGGGGGTGGTGAGAACGACAAAAGGATGCATGTTGACCAAATTAAAAAAATAGAATCTATATCATGTGACCTGAAATGGGAACAAAAAATGAGTGTCAACCGCTTACCATATATGCAACGTATGACTTGTATCAATTTTTCATTCAAAATCCTTGAGGGCGTAGGCCTAAACAGAAAGGTGATCCCTTAGGATAAGTATTCTTATCCTTTGGCGGGCCTTATTGATGTGAAAGATAATGGAAACCCCAAAATAGATGGGATGTATATAGAATTATATACATGTACGAGATGAGACCCAATGGGATATCTTAGTGTTTGGGGTTGGGCATACGGACGAAATGCCCAGGCGGTCTAATGTATCCCATGATGATCGGAATCAAGATGTACGTAGTTCTGAAAGAGCCATGCAATTTAATTTCGTGTGGTAATGACGTGGGAGAAATGAAGAATACGGCGGAGGGAACATGGCATAATCATCGTAACCCTGACATGAGTGGGGACAAAGAACCCTATACGACTCCAAGTGGTATCCTCCAAATGAACTATGACCAAGAGTGGATAGTCAAAGAGGAAACAAGGGGATGGACTCAAGATGAGGTGTCTGTGTATTCCTATGTATCCCACGAGGATTGTAATCGAGCCACACATAGTTCTTGAGATGAATTTTAACATATTGCAGGATGACACATAGTTTAAATTCATGTAGGATTGGGATGTTTAAGGTCATGGAGGACCCTGCAGTTTAGGGTCATGTAGGACCAGACTATTTGAGGTCATGCAGGACCATACAGTTTATGGTCATGTCAGACCGTACAGTTTAAGGCCATGTTAGACCATATAGTTTATGTTCATGCAGGTCCATACAGTTTAAGGTCATGTTGGACCGTACATATCCGGAAATGTATTTCATAAGGAACTTCGTATTGGTGGGAGGAGTTTTTTGATCACCATACATGATAACTGGAGAGTACACTCAATTTGAGTAATCCTTGTGAATAATGTAAGGTCCTTCCCATTTGGGCTCCAGCTTTGGTGGTTTCAAACATAGTATCATTGGTGTCTTCAGGGCCAATACCAATTCACCTTATAAGAAATAATAGTGGTGAACTTTTTTGTTGAAAACTATATCTATATTGTTCTGATGACTTTCCAGATTGTGCAGGGCATGAAGCCTTTTCTCGTTGAGCTCTTCCTACTCAGCTAGACTGATTTCAGCTAATTTATTTTGCTCTTTCTTTTCATAAAGAGTGGTGCATAATGAGGGAAATTTAATATCGATAGGAAAGATGGCATCCATCCCAAATACCAGGGAATATGGGGTCACATGGGTGGAATTAAGAGTCGTCATATGATAAACCTAGAGATAATTGAGTAGCTTTTCCGTCCAACTCTTATTATACTGGCCAACCATTTTCAGTAGAATTTTAGAGTGTGTTTTTTTAACAAATGGATATTACAATTTTCTCGTGCATGATAGTGGGAGCTATGGTTATAACAAATATTATACTTAGTGTTCAATTTCTTCATCCCAACTGCTCAGAAGTTCGTACCTTTATCAGTGAGGATAGCGTGGGAAACTCCAAATCGATAGATGATGTTGGAGTTCACAAAGTCAATGATTGAACGTTCCTTGACCTCATTTAGTGGCACTGACTCTAACCACTTTTTGAAGAAATATGTAGTATTCAGGATAAATCTATATTGGTGATTTGTCTCCATTGGATATGGTCCCACGACATCAATTCTCCATACCACAAATGGCCAAAAGTACTTGGTTGAGTTGAGGGGCTCTAGCAGAAGATTCATGAAGTTAAAATGAATCTGGAATGCATGGATCCTTTAGGTGAAATTGATTCAGTAATAAATCATATAGGGCCAAAACTACCCCAGTATCCTGATCTGGTGAGATAGTTTTGGCCTGGTATCATGAGCTTGACAAGAACCGACATGAACCTCCCGCATGACTCAATAAATCTCAACTCCTTGAATGCAGCGAAGGAGAAACCCATAAAACCCACACTTGTAGAGGATTTTATCATGACTTGGACCATCCTGGAGGGTAAAATGTAACGTGTGGCATCATTTTTGCTCGCGCTCACACCTATCTTCTAGGAGATTACCATTCTAGAGGTACTCATCAAAGGGGGCTCTCCAGTTGGGAGTCACTTAAATCACTACATCCAGGGGACCTAGGGGTCTTGATGTGGAGGAACTAGTGGTAAGGTGGCCCACCTGTAGGTCATCAGCATCATGTCGAGTGATAGGAGCAATGACTCTCTAGTGTTCCACCTGTATAATCAGGTCATCCTGCTCAGGCTTCTTAAGTGATGCAGCTAGGCTGGACATGACATCAGCTCAACATTCTGAGATCGAGGGACATGAGTAACTTCTGGCCGAGATGGAAAATGGGCCATTTGCCGGAGAGTGTGCTCCATTAATGGTACACGCTCTGGTTTTCTGATGAAATTGTCACCATTGATCTTCTTGATGACTGTTTCAAAGTCCACTTTCAAATGAAAATGGGCACATCAATCTTTAGGACTAGCTCGAGGTGAGTTATGAGATCCTGATACTATGAATCATTATTGGTGTAGCCTTCTGACAACAAGTATGAGTGTGGAAATATGGTTTGTGTCATGGAAATGAGGAAGATACCCAGGCTTACTTTATTAAGTCTGGGGTCATTGAGCATTCTGTCGGTGGAGCTCAGGGAAGCGCCATCAAAGTGCATTTATTTTTACATGGCATGGCTTGGTCAACCGAGAGAATCTCTTCATCGGGAAAATAGAGGACTAGGGACTGGTCTGTAAGAGTATGATGGGTGGAAAGGAAGTCCACCAATTCTTTCCCTTTGATATCCTTTTGAGGTATGAACCTGATATCGAACTTCTAGAGGTTTACCGCCCACCGAGCTTGTAGGCCTGTCAGCATGGGGCGGTTTTGGATGTATATCAAAGGATCTACCTGGGACACCAGCTATACCTCATAGTGCTTCAAGTAATGTCATAACTTTTGTAAGGTGAATATGACCACAATACAACTCTTCTCAATAGGGAAGTATCTGGTCTCCATATCGAGGAGCATGCGAATGAGGTAGTAGAGACTATTCTATATTCCCTCATTATTCTTCTAAGTAATAAAGTAAATGAGAGATCTCACCAGGGCGGTCACATAAAGTACCATCAGCTTTCCAGATATGAGTGGCATTAAAACCAGAGGCTGGAGCAGATACTTCTTTATTTCTTCAAAAGTATCCTATCACTCATTGTCCCTCTAATAGACGGTGCCTTTCTTCATGAGCTGAGAAAATGGCTTACACTTGCCGGACAAATTCACGATGAATAGGCGTATGTTGGCTATGTGGCCTTTGAATCCTTGATGTTTCCGAGTATTTCTCAGATGAAACATCTGGCTAATGTCCTTGATCTTCTCTGGGTCAATCTTAATGCCTTTGTATCTTACAATGAAGTTGAGAAACATTCAACAGGTGACCCCGAAGTCACACATCAATGGTTCCATATTCAGGTGATGGGAATGTAGGAATCCAAACACTTTCTAAATGTCTCTGAGATGGTCCTGATGCTAGTGGGATTTTCTAATCAGTTCATCCACATAAGATTCCTCCATGTTTCCAAGGATCAGCTTAAATATGCAGTGCATAGCCTGCTGATAGTTGGCACCTGCATTCTTTAAACCAAATGGCATGAATCAGTAACCAAAAGTACCTTGTGGCACCATAATGGAAGAAGAATCCTCATCCTTGGGGTACATTCGACTATTTTTATACCCAAAGTACCCATCCATGAATGAGACATCCTGGAATCCAGTTGTAGCGTCGATCAAAAATTTTGTCACAGGAACGGGGAAATCATTCTTTGGATAGTGACAGTTGAGATCCTAGATGTTGATGCAGACCGTGATCTGTTTTTCCTTAATGGCACAATGTTATCTAGCCATATGGGGTAATGAAAGTCATTAAAAAAATGGCTCTAATAAGATTATCAACATTGGCATTGACCATTGCACCGTGGGAAGGGTGCATCTTCCTAGGATGTTGCTTCAACCCTCGGTGATTCATCGGTAGATCGAGGCGGTGGATGGCTACCTGAGGATCTAGTCCTGACGTCTCTTCATAACACCAAGTGAATACATCATGGTGTTGTTTCTGGAAGTCTATGTACTATTGTCACTCCTTGAGGGGCATGGTGGGACTGATCAATGTGGGTTTCGAGTCTGCCTCGCTACCGAGGTTCACCAATACCAATTCAACAACTGTGGAAGAGATGACCTCTTCAACGGTAGGGGAGAATCTTATAAACCCTCTTATTAACATATGGAGGAGGGATCCTCAACGGGAGAAGTTTCTTCTGAGTTGGCATCTCCCAACGAGAGGTTGGCACCAGCCTAACCTGCAGTGGACACTGCATCAAGGAACTCCTATGCTGCCGCAACCATTGCGATGAAGGATATTGATCCAATCCTATCTGGGTCAGTTTTAAGGAATCTAACTTCTCTGAATAATATTACACTAAATGTGCTAAGGAATTCATTATAAGGGAATCATCTAACTAATTCCCCATCCCCATAGTAATGAATATCTCAAAGACTTAGTCAAACCTAAACTGTAGCCAGGGTTATTGTCTCTACTTCATATCTCTCTGTGAATACATACATTAGACTATAATGATATGAGAGAGCCATAAATCGCTCTCCAAAAAGTTAGGTCCTCCAAATCCTCATAGAAAATAATATCACTATCAGTTCTAGGTCATGAGTCACATAGTTTTTCTTTTGGGCATCAACTGCCATGACCCATATACAATAATTTTCGGTCACGCCATCAACACAGAGTATATCCCATAACCTAAGGCATATAATAATTCATCATACTCTATGCCATCCTCTGGTATTTCAAACATAATAGGACTCATCAAACACAAAATAAACGCCTCGAAGGCTATCTAGAGTTGGTAAGTCATAGTAAATAGATTCCCTTTCTGTATCAGGTAGATCAATGGGGTTGAAATCCTATAGAAGTATTCCTCAATCCTCCTATTGTACCATACCAATACACCACACCTCTAACACATTCCTAAGTGGATACCAAAAAAATAACTACATCTATTTTCATTGGTTTTATGGATAAACCATGATCATAAATAATATTCTTCTGAATGTGATCTTCATGAATCTATAACATGAACATTGTGAGTATTCCATAAAGATGAATCTCTTGGAAACAATCTACAACCATCCCTAATAACTCAACGTGACCCTCCTCCATCAAAGATTAGCTGAATATGTTTTAAATTAATAAAACCACAAACTAGTACATATACATAAGGAAGATCCATTTCTTTGAATACATTAACATGTTTGTGGAATTCATCACATGAAATGACCTAACAATGAACTTATTAGTTCCCTTTCGATATTGAAATTCTAGATTTAGAATATCATCGCCGCGAACCCTCAAATGTTGTTTTACAGACCTAAGATAATGTTGTACCTCTCGAACCCCTCAAGGTTTAATTTTCATGATCACAATCACTCTCATTTTTGTCTAACCTTGTGTTTTAAGTGTTGTGGATGATAGGCAAGAGATTGCCAAAGGAATGGCCCAAGAAGAATCAAGAAGTGGACTGAAATTCAGTCCACCGGCCAACCGGTGGCTTCACCACCGGTCAGCCGGTGGAGCCTGGACAGAAGGCATCCTTCTGTCCAGCCCACCGGCCTGCCGGTGGCACACCAGCGGCCAGCCGGTGGCACCTGCAATTAAGAGGGAGCCACTGCCTCACCACCGGCCAGCCGGTGGCCTCTGCACCGGCCAGCCGGTGGCACCCTCTCCAAATAGTGAAGGCTACTGCCTCACCACCGGCCAGCCGGTGGCTCTGGCACCGGTCGACCGGTGGCCCCTGGACAGGAATCCAATGACTTTTTGCAAACACCGGCCAACCGGTGGGCCTGCACCGGCCAACCGGTGGACACAGTCAAACTAGCCGTTGGGCTGTTGACCAGCCTGCCCACTTGGCTCCCAACGGCTCTTTTAGCCTCTCCAACGGCTCCGAAGGCCCCCAATGGGTTCCATGCCTATAAATAAAGGCCAAGGAAGCCCCGGACACCCACCGGAACTATACGGAAGCCCACGGACACGTTGTTCATCATTTGGCGTACCTCCGGCGACTTCCTTCAAAGGAACCTCAATAGCTCCAACAACTTCCACATCCAAGGAGCTCCACTCAAGAAGCTTGGGAGTGCACGTCTTCAACTCCATTCAACCTTTGGCGCCCAAGTCTTCCCAATCACGGTTTTTCTTGTATATTTTATTTTGAGCTTTAAAATTGGGTTTGTGCCTACAAACCCCAACCCTTTTCTCATCCCCTCTTTCTTTGGGTTCTCACACCACCACTAAGGTGTGAAGAGGTTTTCTCAAGCTTTTCCTTTAAAAGGCTTGTGTCTCGGTGAGCTAGTCTTCACCCGTAAAAAGACTAGTGGGTTCTTGCTAAACCATCAAAAGCAAGTGGGTTCTTGCTAAACCAAAAAAGCAAGCTGTAATAGGTCCTAGTGCTACCTCAAAGCCTAGTGGGTTTCTTGCTAAAACCATTGAAAAGCAAGCGGTAGGAATCTCTCAACGGTTGAGTTGGGAGCGGAGACGTAGGCCGGGTTTTGGCCGAACTCCGTTATCAATTTCTTGTGTTTTGCCTTCTTTCTTTCCGCTGCATTTCAACTTTGATTTTAATTTGTCAATCAATTTTTTAAAAGGCAATTCACCGCCCCTCTTTCCCTCCTTGGGGTGTTCTTCCGACCTAACAGATAAATCTTCAAGAAAATAATTTTCAGCATGAATTTAGTAAAATGCATCATAAATCCTTGGAAATGGATACTAGTTCATTATTTTTTCCTACTTCAGGTAGGAAAAAAATCCATGCAGTGCAACAAACACCCATTCTAATTTTTAATGAGAAACACTAAAGCGACCATGGGGGTATACTAGTCTTGATAAATTCCTTTAATTGAAGTTACTCAAAATACAATCATATCTCTTTTGATCAGTAGGGGACATTTTATATGGCATAGAAGATATCAAAGTGGTTCCATGATTTTGGTCAATACAAAAATCCAACAGCCTTCTCAGAGGTATTCTTATAACGTCCTCAAAGAAAATTAGCATATAATCCCCCATAATTGAAATATTAATGTTTTTATATAATATCCCTACACTAAGGGTTGTACTCACCAACTGATGGGTGATGGGTTGTAGCCTTATACTCATAGAACACAATCATCCAGACATGAGATCTCTATCACCTGAAATGGATTCTATTGTTACATTTGTGTGACTCCTTCTAAATCCATTTTGGTGATAGCCAATCTGTTATTGGACCCTATAAATCCAATCCATGACCAATATGATATCATTTTTTTTCATTGAGATGACTGAATATTCATAGATGAACCTCCCTACACTAATTGATAACTCACAATGCTTCCATACTAATGATACATAATAAGTGTTCCATATAAGAACCTAATGATGCAGATATATGGATATCACCTCCAAAAGAAGCTCCATATCTCTAATCAAGGATATAGAAATGATGGAATGACTTCTAGAAATGTGTACAAATACTAAATAATTATTAAATAATTCAAATAATGTACAAGTTATTATATAATGCATTAGCGGTCATAAGTCTCCAAAGCCATTAATTTTACACGATCCTCACTGATAGCTATATAATCATGAAGTGTACATCCTTTATGTTTTACTGGAATGATATCATAGTCACATCATCCTCGCATATCTCATTATGAGTCCTTTACAGCCTCACCTCCATGGAAGACACCATGTCCTCACCTGAGGGAACCATGATTAAGACATTGTATATGTTGTGGTGATCCATCTGCAATCAGATTGTTCGCCTTATTAAATATGGGCAGGATGTCCCATGTTATGTGGCCTAACCCATCACAAGGATATCATGGACTGTTTATAGTATTCATTAGTCTTATGAGCTAACCCTGGCCATGTTCCACCTAGCTTTATCCTGGGAAGACCTCTTTTATCGAGATCTTGTCGACTAATGTTTTTTGGTTGGAGAAAACAAATTAGCTCTATGATGACCATTTATATATCTAGTTACCTAAATCCTCTATTACATGATGATATATATCACTATTTATTTCTACAACACCCTTAAAATAGAGGTAATGAACAAGGGAACCATGCTGATAGAGATCTCTTAATGGATTCCACACTAAAACTTCTATCCTTAGAAGTATCCATCAAGAATCATATATAAGGAATACCATGTAATGTATTTACAACTTTCCTCATAATCATCCTATATAATCTCTCTATTATTCAACACTAGAATCTCTTTAATATGAAGCATGTGAAATATTTAGGGGTAGTACTCCTCCAAAAATAGATATATAATGTCAGGACGAGACAGTGTCAACTCATCATGCATCTTGGTAACAAGACTATGCAATTTCCTAGTTGATCCATGGAAAATAATATCATCCAATTAAACCATACGATACATTTATTTCTGGAAAGTAATACATATAAAAACCACATAATCTAGATAATTTTCTCCAAACTATGGATCTTACTCTATGTGGAAACTAAGTGGCCTATGGTGCTGGAACTCGTAGAGCCCACTAATAAATATCTAATTCTAAGCCTTCTCAGTTGAGAAAATATTCTTCTCGACATGTTGTGGTTCTACTAGAAATTCACATGGCGGCTTGATCTCATAGGATGGACCTTGAACTATGGCCTCATCTATAATTTGATCATCGTCACTATTCAGAACTAATATCATAAGTGGATTTCATTATAGTTCCATCGTGAAAATTTAATCAAGACATACAATAGTTAGAGGATAATATATATATATATATATATATATAAATGGGATGATCAATAAAGAAGGAAATTCAATGACTCTATCATATATGATGCATGTACCATTGATCACATTATCTAATGTCTCAGAATGTCGAGTCGAAAAGTAGGTAGTCATGGACCTAGTGAATAGATACATTGGTTGTATTGAACATCACTAGATTCCCTTGCCTAAGAGATGCACTGAAGCCACTTTGACAATATTACCGTAATCCCAAAAAATCCTCATAAGAAAAATAAACCAAACACTATCTCATGGAAGGAACACCTATGATACCAATCTATTATGAACCGAAACCAAACTAGGGATCAAGAAGAAACTACACTGAACCACATCCATAATCTAGGGGTGGTGTCAAATTCCAAATTGCATATCATGAAATTAAGGACTTTTCTTAAAGTACATGTGTGAACATAAACAACCATATATATTAAAAAGAGATGAGTAATAATAATAATAATAATATTAAATAGATAGAATGTAAAACAAGCTTAAAAATTCTATAGGGTGTACTAGATTATGGAAATGAAAACTGAAAAGACTGTGACAAAATACACTCCCCACTAGAAATATTTACCAAACTGAAAAAACTAGAAATTAGAATTCCAATGGAGCCTATATCCATATCTCCATGCTTTGACCACTATACACAGTCCAAGGCACCCAATATCCCTATGATTGTCTAATTTCATTGTTGAACTGTCTTTAATTTATATAAGAATCTATAAATTCATGAAAATACCAAGAAGAAGTGAGTATATATACCTTGCCGGATTCACCAAAATATTAGTGGGGAAGATGTAAGAGACATAATTGGAATGGAACGATAGTTGATAAAAAAAGAACAAATCTACCTAAATGAATATGGTATGGTCATCCCAACAAAAGAGGATCAACACAATGAGTAGGTTAATAATCACAACAATCTCTACCATCCATGAAAAAAGAGTAACCAAGTAATTAACATGGATATAGATGTATATATAAAAATATAGTCAGTAAAAATAATCTCTGACAAGGGAGAAAGGGGATCTTCATTTCATAGCCCAAATATTTAAAAGGTTCGCCAAACGTTCAATAAGTCCATCAATTATTGAACAGCATCTCTCACATCTACTGTAACAGCCCAAGATTTTATAAAAAAATATTCTTTTTAATTTTATTAATGTCTTGTGTTGTACGCTACACCAAAAGGAGCTTGCACAACATGCATCCTTGTCTTGCCTTGCATTACACGCAATCACGACCTTCCTCGATAGCGTGTGTAATGCGCAATACCGAGTTTCACTAAACAACGATGTGCTATTAAAATATTATTAAAACTAGCCGTTATGAATAGTAATAACCACTTTTTAAAATTCTGTAAATCTTATTTTTCAAAATGAACTTCATTCTTGGATTCGGAGTATCAAATTTAGCCTAAGGTGAAATTTTGGTACTTTTCGGATAACTTTCATATTCTGATGAATAGTGAAAATTAGTAAATTATAATTAAAAACAACTTTTTTAATCGAAATAATTAATAGTGATAAATTATTAATTTGAGTGGTTTTAAAGTATATTTAGAATATATTTTTACAATTTAATACAATGTTGGTCATTGGTTGTAATTTCACATTTAAACCAGACATAATCAAGTGTCAATCTTTTGATATATATTGTTTCCTAAAAACACGCTATTTATTTTAACAGCAGGATTTAATTATAAAAATTAATTAATGCAACATCTATGTTATGAATTTGGTAAAATAGATTTCATTTTTGAATTCGGAATATGAAATATAGCTTAGGATGAAATTTTTGCATTGTTCTGAAAAACATCATTTTTTGATGAATAGTGACACTACTAAGTGGTAGTTAAAAAAACTGAATTTTTCATAAAACATAATTTTGTCACTTCTGTGAATGGAATTTCGAAAATCCGAGAGACACGGTTAATATCAAGGACTAAAATGTGGTTCAATGTGATGAAAATAATTTTTTGGTGAATAGTAACTTTTTACTTTTTTTTACCGCGGTTAATAGTAAATAGGGTAACTAAGGGTAAATATGATATTACTATTACCCTAACACATGTCCTAATTCTATTGGACAAGTGTAATTCGACCAAAAACAAACTTAGGAATAAAATATGACCATTTAGGCCCACTTGGATTAGATTAGGACATTTATTATTAATTTATTTAAAGAAAGGTTAAAATAGTTAAAATCAAAGTTTAATAAGTAAATCATTTTTAATATGGGGTTATACATAAGATAAATTCTATTGTAAATATTCATTAGAAAGATAAAAAGACTTCCTACATGATGGTATTTTATTTGTAATTTTTAGACATAAATTAATTTAATTTATTTATGACACAACGATGATGCAGTAATTATCTTATTAATGAAATATTGACATAATTGATGTTATAAACACCAAAATAAATGTAATTTGGGATTTTTTATGAATTACACTAATTTTCTAGGTTACTGTGATATATTAATGTTGATTTAATCAACTTGGTTCGAACATTTCATTCTGTTATGACTTTCACAAAAATCATATATCAAATAGTGTCAAAATTGACACAAAATAGTTTTTAAATCAAATATTATATTATTAATTGTTATTGTATTCCTAAAAATCTAAGGCTAGGCCAAATGAATTAGGTTAGGATATATATATTAATAATAAACAATTTGGGGTTCGTTTGGCATTTTATAGTAAGTTTATTAACCATATAGTGAATGAAAACAAAAAGACATGGTAAAAGTTAAATTATTTAACTTAGAGTTAAATCTAATTGATAAGGTTAAAATAATATCCTAAACTTGTCTACATTCTATTGGTTGATATTATTTCGACCCATCCCCACTTTAGCTTCGAAATAAGACCCTTTGGAACCATTATAAACCGATTTTGACTTTAGTATAAAATAATATTTTGAGATATTCCTAAGGTGCCCCTCTCCTCCCTTATAAAAGGACACCTCCTCCCCCTCCTCCTCACACCAATTTGAGAACTCAAGCTCGGCCAACCCCTGCCAAAATATCTTCTCCACTTTCCTAGCAACATCCTAGAGGTTCTGGTCTTCCTCAAAGACCAATTTTAGTGCCCTAAGAGGAGGTCTCAAAGAGGCGCTTCAAAGAAGAGGTAATTACCGTTACCAATTCTTTCATCTTTATTTCTTCTTCCACTTCTTCTTCTTAGGTTGTTTCATTATGAAGTAATAACATCAGTATCACTCATATATTGATATGTTATTATAAGTATGAAACAACCCTATTTCACCATCTATCCATCCTACGGAAAAAGAAATCACCGCGCGTGCGTACGTACGGAATACCGTCTCCACGCCGTGGTGTAATCTATTTTCCACCACCACCTTACATGGATGGGTATAATGGTGTAAAGAATAACTATACATAGTTATTACAACATCATATTGATTCTGATATATTGTATAATCCACTCCAATTCAATTCAATATTTATAGAAATGATATCATCGCTCGTGCGTACGTACGGACTACCGTCTCCACGACGCGATGAGATTCATTCTCCATGTTAACCATTTAAGAATGATTATAATGTATATATAAGAAATAATAATGAAATATATGACATTATAAAGCTACTGGATTTATGTATATATATACATATGTATGTCATCTACTTACTTTCCTTTCAAGACAATAAGGAAAGAAAAACAGCGTTCATGCGTACGTACGGACTACCGTCTCCATGAACGGTGTTTTTTCATTTTATTTATCTATCTATTATATATATATATACTGAATATATATGATATATAAATCATATTTTTTATTCTGGAAGTAAGTAAATCATGATATATGTAATAATGATGTCAAGAACAACAAGTCAAAACACCTACGATAAATGAAATCATTTTACCCAAAACGCTTCTTTAACATGGAATTTACAAAAGAACGGGTAATATAATGTCATAAGTGAACCGTATATGATATCATAACAATGAATATGATTCTGTAATAAGTCAATGACATTATTTAAATCATTATACAGGATGTTCGGACACATACGAAGCAAATTGGACCTAAGGTAAGGGAAATATCACAATCTCATTTTTATCCGATATTGTTTATTCGTAAGTATTTACTGGGGTGTATTTTATCATCCACATCCATGTTCCCTCAATATGTAATATTGTTTCCATCCACTTAAAATAGTTTAAATCCAATTTTACCCTTCGGTGAGTTTTTAGTAAAGAATATGAAAGGAATCTTTTGTCGTTTTTTTTCGTACGAGGTACTTTTTGACTTTTCCGACAAAAGTACGAAGAATGTTTTTTTTAACTTATACGGCATGAATGGATTTTTAAAACATTATTTCCAAGAAGCTTCCTTTACAAGTTTTAAAGTTTATTTTTAATCAACTTCTTTTATTTTAAAGTTTTATGACATGTTATGAAAGGAAAAATGTTTTTGAAGAAGAAAGGATATTTTCCTCAAGAATGGAGTTCAAGTGTTTTATCAAAATTATTTTCCATCTAAGATAATAAAGGGTTCTGTTTTTATCCCTATTATTAAATTGATTTGTTCATGTTGTGATGGAATTATTTTTATGAATTCCTTTATCTTATATGAATTGATTTATGATGTCATGATGTTTCATGAATCCCATTTTTTTTACATGTGTTATGCGATGATGTATGTTTTATGATTATGTGGCACACATAAGAAAGGATTCATTATAAGATGGGTGGGACCTATATCTCCCTCCAATGCATTGGGTAAAGATTTTATATCTCATGAGATAGACATGGATGAAATGGTAGGTTATACCGGTTCAGTGAAACATGACTGAAACGAGGGTTACTCGATTCAGAAAGGGACTTTGTCCACTAAGATAGTCTTGGCAATGAGTCATGACTAACAATAAATGATTTTCCATGATTATGTGTGCATGCCACAAAGTTTAAAGTTTCATGTTATGATTATGGTGATCTCATTTTCACTTCTATGATTTGTTCCATGTTAAGATACAATGATCTCTTTTGCAGGTTATGATTTTCAAAAAGATATGATATGATTTTTATTTCTTTTGTATACCCTTACTGAGCATTTGAGCTCACCCTTTTATGTTTTCTTTTCCCCAGGATATAAATAAAGGTTTTAGGTAAAAAAAAGGGAAGATCTTTATGGGAGATATTGAAGATCTTTCACCACGATTAGAAGATTACGTTCCGAGTTTCCAAAGACACTAAACTATTACGATCCTTTAGTGTGTGTTTTTGTTATGTACTAAGTATTCCGCAAAAGTAATGTAATGTCCATGTACGTCAAGCTACGGGTCTCTACAGTTGGTATCAGAGGAAAGGTTTAGTCAACCTTTGGAAACTAGGATGCGAAAACGTTAGTGAGATCCCTAGAGATATTTCTAAGGTATGTCTAGGGATGTCTCTAAGGTTAAGTATACGTATAGGTTATAGTCCTAGAATTGCTCTAACGATCTTCGAATTTAACCTAAGATGTTATATATTGAGGGTACTACCCCTTTATTATGTTTTTTTCCCTAGCATGATTTTTGCCTCTCATACTATTCTTTTGGGGTTTTAGACGATGGCTGGAACCCGAAGGAACTGTGTTAATGCGGAATGTGATGGGCAATGCAATGATTGTCCCCCTGAGCTACCAAACGATATGGGAGCTGGAATGCAAAATCTTGTAGCCATGCTCACACAACTTTCTCAAGCTATGAATCATGCAGGACTTCCAAACGAGCAAAGGAAGGAGAAACATTCTGTCGAATCCTTCATGAGGCAGCGTCCACCTTCTTTCAGTGGGTCTACTGATCCATTAGTTGCTGAACAATGGATTAGTACTACTAAAAAGATATTTTCAGTTCTTCAATGTTCTGAACATGATAAAGTCATCTTAGCAGTATATCGTTTGGAAGGTGAAGCTGATCAATGGTGGAATCTTATCAAGAATACGAGGCCAAGAGATGAAATTGAGTCCATGGACTGGGACGAGTTCAAGAACTTGTATTTTAGTAAGTACTTCCCTCGTATTCTTCGAACAAAGATGGAGAAAGAGTTTCTTGAACTGAAGCAAAGGGACGATGAATCTGTTGGTACCTATGAAGCAAATTTTACAAGACTTGCAAGGTATGCTTCTGGTATTATCATCAAACCTGAAAGTAAAGTTGATCGATTTTTCAGTGGCTTAAAACCAACTCTTCGAAGGGAATTAGCTATAAGAGACTTTAGTAGCTATGAAGAAATTGTGCGGTGTGCTATCAAGGTAGAAATGGAAGTTGGTGTTACATATCCATCTAATGGTTTTGACAAGAAACGAAAGATGGAGTTCAAGGAGAAATCTCATAATAATGGTGAAAAGAAGATGAATGTTTCCTTATTCACAAAGTGTGGAAAGAAGCATGGTGGAGATTGTCTTAACGGAATTAGAAAATGTTTTAAGTGTGGAAAAGAAGGTCATCGAGCAGCTGAGTGTCGAAGTAATGGAAAAAGGGTTTCTAATGATGTGTATAAAGCAAACACTGCAGAGAACGCACCACCAACACTTCAATGCATCAAGTGCAAGGAAATGGGGCATTATGCTAATAATTGCCCTAATCCAAGGGTTAGTGATGATCAACATGAGCAACCACTGAAGGCAAAGGACAAAGGGAAGTCACATGCGATCACTATTGGCAATGTTGAATATGACAATGATGTGGTGGAATGATTAAGTGTTTATGTAATGGGATTCCAAAATAATGTTGTATCATGTGGTATTAGAATATTTATGTATTTGTCTAATGTGGTATTCAAAGTAATTGAGATATTATGCGCATAATGAAGGGAAAATGAGAAAATGAAATCTATAACAGTATTCATGAGCTCATGATTGATATAAGGACTAAGTGATATCATGGTTTGAGTATAAATAATTTTGAGGATTTTGGTATGTGTAAAGTGTTAACTTTTAACTGCATTCAAGTTTTCACTAAGGTTAAATGGGTATTCAAGAGTATACATGATTAAGGACTTTGAATGTTTGGAATGTGACCAACAAAACATATCTTATGATATATGGGGATCAACGATGATATTAAATCTCTGGTAATTGTTTTCACTATGTTATGAGAGTGGACTGCAGTATTATGGATAAGCCTAAAGATTGGAATGGATTGTGTTGGACGTAAGTTAGTATTGTTTAAGGATAGAAATTTTTTTCGATATTATTGATAGTAATATAGTTTTGGAAAAAGGACAAACTGCAGGACGGGCGACAGCCCATCGCTTCGGACAAGGCTGTGGGAATCGAACCCACAACCGAAGTGCGACTGGCTTTTATCGCCTACCACTGGCCTACAGGAAGTCCCTGTTTAGTAGAAACTAGTTTTATTATATTAAGAAGTATGATATATGAATTATAAGTCCATTTTGGGAACCATATATGATTAATCTCACTATAGATCGATTTATGCATATAATTTTGCTAACCTTTTGTTTGAGACAGATGGAATGACCCGTCATTCTATCACATGATCTGCTAACACTTCACGAATAACAAATTCAACTTCATTTATTTAAGAGATGAAGTGGAAATTGTTCAAGGCACGAACAACAGTGATATTGTACCAAAATAAAGTAAGTATTTATTAAAATTCAAATTTTCAACTTTAGGGGAAATGATCATGAAAACCAAAAATGTTGTCCTAGTGATCTTATACCTGATGAATCAGATGGTACCTTATATCATCACAAATCTATGGATTTGTGATTACTGGCTTTTCCATAGCCATGTTCTCTACCACTCTCCATCAGAACATGATGGTTAGATTTCTCTTCCATATCCATATTTTCACCTATGTGGAAACCCAATGATTAGTTTATTTGGGTAACCGTTACGTTTCATACTTTTGTTTTTAAAGATTGGTTTTGATATTCCTTTTTACGATGTGGGTTTCTATTAAAGAAACTTTCAAATAGTAAACCATTTATAACCCCGACGAATTTCGAGGGCGAAATTCATTTTAAGGGGGGTAGAATGTAACAGCCCAAGATTTTATAAAAAAATATTCTTTTTAATTTTATTAATGTCTTGTGTTGTACGCTACACCAAAAGGAGCTTGCACAACACGCATCCCTGTCTTTCCTTGCATTACACGCAATCGCGACCTTCCTCGATAGCGTGTGTCATACGCAATACCGAGTTTCACTAAACAACGATGTGCTATTAAAATATTATTAAAACTAGCCGTTATGAATAGTAATAACCACTTTTTAAAATTCTGTAAATCTTGTTTTTCAAAATGAACTTCATTCTTGGATTCGGAGTATCGAATTTAGCCTAAGGCGAAATTTTGGTACTTTTCAGATAACTTTCATATTCTGATGAATAGTGAAAATTACTAAATTATAATTAAAAACAACTTTTTTAATCGAAATAATTAATAGTGATAAATTATTAATTTGAGTGGTTTTAAAGTATATTTAGAATATATTTTTACAATTTAATACAATGTCGGTCATTGGTTGTAATTTCACATTTAAACCAGACATAATCAAGTGTCAATCTTTTGATATATATTGTTTCCTAAAAACACGCTATTTATTTTAACAGTAGGATTTAATTATAAAAATTAATTAATGAAACTTCTATGTTATGAATTTGGTAAAATAGATTTCATTTTTGAATTCGGAATATGAAATATAGCTTAGGATGAAATTTTGGCATTGTTCTGAAAAACATCTATTTTTGATGAATAGTGAAACTACTAAGTGGTAGTTAAAAAAACTGAATTTTTCATAAAACTTAATTTTGCTGCTTCTGTGAATGGAATTTCGAAAATCCGAGAGACACGGTTAATATCAAGGACTAAAATGTGGTTCAATGAGATGAAAATAATTTTTTGGTGAATAGTAACTTTTTACTTTTTTTTACCGCGGTTAATAGTAAATAGGGTAACTAAGGGTAAATATGATATTACTATTACCCTAACACATGTCCTAATTCTATTGGACAAGTGTAATTCGACCAAAAACAATCTTAGGAATAAAATATGACCATTTAGGCCTACTTGGATTAGATTAGGACATTTATTATTAATTTATTTAAAGAAAGGTTAAAATAGTTAAAATCAAAGTTTAATAAGTAAATCATTTTTAATATGGGGTTATACAAAAGATAAATTCGATTGTAAATATTCATTAGAAAGATAAAAAGACTTCCTACATGATGGTATTTTATTTGTAATTTTTAGACAAAAAATAATTTAATTTATTTATGACACAACGATGATGCAGTAATTATGTTATTAATGAAATATTGACATAATTGATGTTATAAACACCCAAATAAATGTAATTTGAGTTTTTTTATGAATTCCACTAATTTTCTAGGTTACTGTGATATATTAATGTTGATTTAATCAACTTGGTTCGAACATTTAATTCTGTTATGACTTTCACAAAAATCATATATCAAATAGTGTCAAAATTGACACAAAATAGTTTTTAAATCAAATATTATATTATTAATTGTTATTGTATTCCTAAAAATCTATGGTTCGGCCAAATGACTTAGATAAGGATATATATATATTAATAATAAACAATTTGGGGTTCGTTTGGCATTTTATAGTAAGTTTATTAACCATATAGTTAATGAAAACAAAAAGACATGGTAAAAGTTAAATTATTTAACTTAGAGTTAAATCTAATTGATAAGGTTAAAATAATATCCTAAACTTGTCTAAATTCTATTGGTTGATAGTATTTCGACCCATACCCACTTTAGCTTCGAAATAAGACCCTTTGGAACCATTATAAACCGATTTTGACTTTAATATAAAATAATATTTTGAGATATTCCTAAGGTGCCCCTCTCCTCCCTTATAAAAGGACACCTCATCCCCCTCCTCCTCACACCACTTTGAGCACTCAAGCTCGGCCAACCCCTGCCAAAATATCTTCTCCACTTTCCTAGCAACATCCTAGAGGTTCTGGTCTTCCTCAAAGACCAATTTTAGTGCCCTAAGAGGAGGTCTTAAAGAGGCGCTTCAAAGAAGAGGTAATTACCGTTACCAATTCTTTCATCTTTATTTCTTCTTCCACTTCTTCTTCTTAGGTTGTTTCATTATGAAGTAATAAAATCAGTATCACTCATATAATTATATGTTATTATAAGTATGAAACAACCCTATTTCACCATCTATCCATCCTACAGAAAAAGAAATCACCGCGCGTGCGTACGTACGGAATACCGTCTCCACGCCGTGGTGTAATCTATTTTCCACCACCACCTTACATGGATGGGTATAATGGTGTAAAGAATAACTATACATAGTTATTAAAAAATCATATTGATTCTGATATATTTTATAATCCACTCCAATTCAATTCAATATTTATAGAAATGATATCATCGCTCGTGCGTACGTACGGACTACCGTCTCCACGACGCGATGAGATTCATTATCCATGTTAACCATTTAAGAATGATTATAATGTATATATAAGAAATAATAATGAAATATATGACATTATAAAGCTACTGTATTTATGTATATATATACATATGTATTCCATCTACTTACTTCCATTTCAAGACAATAAGGAAAGAAAAACAGCATTCATGCGTACGTACGGACTACCGTCTCCATGAACGGTGTTTTTCATTTTATTTATCTATCTATTATATATATATATATACTGAATATATATGATATATAAATCATATTTTTTATTCTGGAAGTAAGTAAATCATGATATATGTAATAATTATGTCAAGAACAACAAGTCAAAACACCTACGATAAATGAAACGATTTTACCCAAAACGCTTCTTTAACATGGAATTTACAAAAGAACGGGTAATATAATGTCATAAGTGAACCATATATGATATCATAACAATGAATATGATTCTGTAATAAGTCAATGAAATTATTTAAATCATTATACAGGAGGTTCGGACACATACGAAGAAAATTGGACCTAAGGTAAGGGAAATATCACAATCTCATTTTTATCCGAGATTGTTTATTCGTAAGTATTTACTGGGGTGTATTTTATCATCCACATCCATGTTCCCTCAATATGTAATATTGTTTCCATCCACTTAAAATAGTTTAAATCCAATTTTACCCATCGGTGAGTTTTTAGTAAAGAATATGAAAGGAATCTTTTGTCGTTTTTTTTTCGTACGAGGTACTTTTTGACTTTTCCGACAAAAGTACGAAGAATGTTTTTTTTAACTTATACGGCATGAATGGATTTTTAAAACATTATTTCCAAGAAGCTTCCTTTACAAGTTTTAAAGTTTGTTTTTAATCAAATTCTTTTATTTTAAAGTTGTATGACATGTTATGAAAGGAAAAATGTTTTTGAAGAAGAAAGGATATTTTCCTCAAGAATGGAGTTCAAGTGTTTTATCAAAATTATTTTCCATCTAAGATAATAAAGGGTTCTGTTTTTATCCCTATTATTAAATTGCATTTTTCATGTTGTGATGGAATTATTTTTATGAATTCCTTTATCTTATATGAATTGATTTATGATGTCATGATGTTTCATGAATCCCATTTTTGTTACATGTGTTATGTGATGATGTATGTTTTATGATTATGTGGCACACATAAGAAAGGATTCATTATAAGATGGGTGGGACCTATATCTCCCTCCAATGCATTGGGTAAAGATTTTATATCTCATGAGATAGACATGGCTGAAATGGTACGTTATACCGGTTCAGTGAAACATGACTGAAACGAGGGTTACTCGATTCAGAAAGGGACTTTGTCCACTAAGATAGTATTGGCAATGAGTCATGACAAACAATAAATGATTTTCCATGATTATGTGTGCATGCCACAAAGTTTCAAGTTTCATGTTATGATTATGGTGATCTCATTTTCACTTCTATGATTTGTTCCATGTTAAGATACTATGATCTCTTTTGCAGGTTATGATTTTCAAAAAGATATGATATGATTTTTATTTCTTTTGTATACCCTTACTGAGCATTTGAGCTCACCCTTTTATGTTTTCTTTTCCCCAGGATATAAATAAAGGTTTTAGGTAAAAAAAAAGGGAAGATCTTTATGGGAGATATTGAAGATCTTTCACCACGATTAGAAGATTACGTTCCGAGTTTCCAAAGACACTAAACTATTACGATCCTTTAGTGTGTGTTTTTGTTATGTACTAAGTATTCCGCAAAAGTAATGTAATGTCCATGTACGTCAAGCTACGGGTCTCTACATCTACACTATAGAAAACATCTATATTAATCTCTTAAATTCCTATTTCTCACATAGTAATTGTTTTATAGTCTATGGTAGAGGACCCATTCAATGGTACAATAACAGGGTGCCACTCTAATGATCGAGGAACCATGACCACACTTGTTGGAGGGAGCCACTTTTGGACATTTATGACCCATGCAAATCCTAGATAGATGATGTAGATAAGGAGCTCAATGACCCATTCTATATCTATGTAGGAGGGTAAAACTCTATGTTATCAAGGATCCATGTCTATCCCTGCTGACAGGTACCACTCGGATGGTCCAGGACCCATGCATTGTCTTCAGCGGATGGTTCCACTCTAGGACATTGAGGACCAATGACCAGCGTGGATAGAGGGTTCCCTACAGACATGTAAACATGCATTATATCCATAGGAGAGTTCCACTATATTTCATCGAGACCCAAGCCTAGCCAGACTAGAGGGTGCCACTCAGATGGTCTCTTGTGATCCAACATAATGACTACCATCGTCGGGCATCAACTAAATAAGATCAATGATCGAAACATCTTGCATCTTATCCAAATATTCACGTCAATAAGAACAATCACATTATACATCAGAATAACTTGAGATAAGATACATCTGGGAAAAGTTACAAGTAAAGACAATGAAAATACATGATATTGAATTTACATAAAAATGAATGAATGGGTGTATAGATCATGAGGGGCCCCACATGTCGTGTGGTCCTTCTCTACCACAAGGACATGTACTATAATGTACATGGATCCTTATAACTATAGATATACATGTTTTGTTGTGTAGATACAAGGATTTTCCAAGCCACATGTGGTCCATACTCCTGACCGATGTATATGTCCGTGTATCCATCATGTGTCTATGTATGTTGGTGTGTGGTGTTCCTCTACACATAGGGTTCTACTTGGGTCTTTGTCTATGTATGTGTAATTTGGTACATAGAAACATAATAATATATTATATTTTACATTGTCGTGTTATGTGTTTATATTATATTTTATAAAATAAATTTATTAAGAGGATATAGAGGAAGAAATGGAAAAGTTATTATAGGGGAAGAAATTACGACAGATAATAATATATTTTTTTCAAGGGAACCATCATGATTTAGAAAGGTTTTTTTGAAATACCTAGAGGTCATACTCACAAGAATTATGGAAAGTATTATATATAATTTTAATTAGGGATATTATGTAGAATAATATAAGTTTATGTTGTAGTTATTAGGGGGATGGGGAGGCTTATTATATATGTGAGAGGGATATTCTTTTTCACATATTTATGAGTTAATATTAAAGGTTCATAACTTTCAAAATAATTTTAAGTAAAGTAAAATAAAATGTAATGGGATCATCCATAAAAATAAAGGGTGAGGTATTGAGATATTTAGGTGTTTCTATAAAATTTTACTCCATCATATCACAATTTTAGAAATTTAAATATTTTAAACCTCAGATATATAATTTTATGAATTCAAATTAATATAACACATTTTTGTATTTATGAAATTAGGTTTCCATGTATTAAAAATATTTAACAATAATAAATATCATGAACTGAAATTAATAAAATAATAATTAATAAATGTATAACAAATAAAAATAGTTTAAAAAATGTTTCACCTATTTACCAAAATTTAATTATAGGTTTTATAAATTTAAATAAAATATAAATTTTTTAATTTACCTATCTTGTAGATATTTGATATTTATAATGTATTAAGAAATATTGATTAATTTTTAAATAATAATAAATTCATAAAAGACATGGTATTTGTAAAAATGGTTTTTTTTCAAATCACCTAAATACAATATTTTTAGAAAAATATAAATAATCCATGATAATATAATTTTGATAATTTTAATACAATAATTTATCCCTTTTTAATGAAATAATTTTTTATATATATTAAATTTTTATTTAATGTAAAAAAATAGTTTATATGGCAAATAATTTTTTTTGGAAAAGTGACCCTTAAAATCAATAAGATTTCAAAAATATATATACCTATAATTATAGATATAAAAATAATTCTTATATATTTTATATAACATCATAGATTAATAAACAAAATGTGATCGACTATTTTTTCTAAGATAACAATACAATATATATTGAAAATTAAATATCTACAAAAATTAAACTGAATTGATTTTATTCATAATCTTCAAGACTGATAAATAATTTAACAAGTATTAGTGAAATTACATCAATATTTAATTCCTAAATGAATAATTTAGTATTTATTAAATTTAATTCTAAAAAATGGTATTATATTAAAATAACAAATATATTAAATATATTTGTTAATATAAATTTTATTATCATTCTATTTTCATATCATCTAGAACTCAACCTAAATTTCATGATATGTTAACTGACATTTATAACAATAAATAAAATGTCTACATTAAAAATGTCAATTTACAATACATATTATTTTATCTTAACAAAATTTATAACTGTTTCATTAAAATTTGGATTGGTGTGTGGCCAAAGATATTCAATATATTATTTAATTAATGGAAAATACCATCTCAAATCCTATCGTGTTACCTCAAAATAAATGTATGTAGAGATTAACCATTCTATAATCACAATTATGTTATATATAAAATAACTATTCATTTTATTCATCATTATAATCAGCCTTATTAGAGGGAAATTAAAAATGAAATACGAAATTAATGGTTCTTGTAATCCACCTATACACATAAATAATGTTTTATGTTATCTATGGATGGAATAAAATTATTGAACTTCTATTCCATCAATATAATATCCTTCACATATAGAAATGAAACTTTTTTATTATGATATGGTGGTAGTAGAATTTATGGATAATAATTAAGAAGAATGGTACTTGAAATAACATGGTAAATAGGATGGCATATTATATTTCTATCCACCTTTCAATTGAAATATAGTAATTAAAGGATATGTTTATTGTAACACCATGGGCTTTCTTGAGGATTTCCAATCATTTCAGACATAACTATTACATAATTATAGAATAAAATTCAACACATCCAGTAATGATACATCCCATTAAATGAAATGGGTTACTATGAATGGATACGAGATAAAATATCATCTTATTTATTAAAGATGTTCAAAATATCCCATAAAGTTATTCAAACATATAAGAATTCATTGAAATTCCCCATGTAAAATATTTCCACATGAACTGGAGATATGGAATATAAGAGAGGGTAAGATATGATTCTCAATGAATGTAAAAATGGGACATATAAATTGATTATAATCTGTAAGAATATTATAATAATAGGTGTATGATAACATGATTGTATATTCAAAAATTAATTAAAAAAAGTTAATAAATTCTATTTAAGAATCATTGGATAAATATTTGTCATAAAAAATATATAACTTGTAAATTCATGGAATTATAAATATTCAATCAAGATCCATGATAACCTATTATATGAATAAGTTATACGTTTGAGGCATACAATAAATTTTATATAATCATTTCATTATTTAATTATCACTATAAAGGCTATCATATTTGATTGGGTTCACTCTCCATTCCAGTACATCCCTAGTCAAGGTTCACTTCCAATACTACAATATTAGATAAATTCCATTACTATATTAGGTTCACTCCCCAGTCTAGTCATTCTTATCTGATGTGTTAACATTTATTACCCAATGCATTGGATGATAGTATAATTCTAGTCTAACAAAGTACATGATGAGTATAATAAATATATTTTCCAAAAAGATCATAAAACATTTATAAATCTATCTGGTAAAAACCCATATAATGTAAATTATTTTCATAAACATTCCATCATTTCATCAAATCTTAACCAATGTAAAAAAATGGTTTTCCTAATGATATCCTCATTACATCATTAACCAGGGTAGAATAAATTACGTTCAGAGAATCATCCTTAAATCATCGTCAAAATAAATCACAAAAATTAATTTGGATTATATAATATAATCATATCATTAGTGAATCATAAATATCATTAAATTATGTTGACATAATTTAAAGAATAATTAGTTGAGTTTTGAGCATATCATTGAAATAAAATTTTAAAATTAATATTTATTTATGTATCATTAAATAACAAAAAATTCAAAAAATATTTATAAAAATCATTTCATTGAGAATAGACTTTTATAGATGTAATGGATGATTAAAAGAAATGAATTTTCATAATGTTGAAAATTCAAATTATTTGTTAAACATTAATGGAAATTTTCCTTTCAAAAAAATGTATAATGTCATAAATAATAGGTTTAGCGAATGTTTTAAAAATGATTTTATAATATTGGAATAGAAATTATAATATTGGATAAAATGAGTATAAAAAATTCCATCATAATGAAATAACATTGCTGATAACATTTTAATTAATATAGACATGAAAAAAATCCACTGACTGATGAGAATATAAGTTAATTTTTCTCATAAATATATTTTTCAAACATTTTATGTATCAAAGAGTGTAAATTTATTCAGTTACAATAATATTAGAATAATATAATGTGGAGAAGAAAACAAATGTTTTATGGAGATATATATATTTTTTCGTTCAATTGATGTTTAGCATCACGAATCCTAAAAATAAATAGGATTGAAACATAAAAAATCACATCCTTTGTTGTAATAATTTGTATCTGTTCAATCCTCATCTCCTATAATACACCCTATTATTATTACTCATTAAAATTTATTTAGATGTTATTTGTATAATGAATATGTTTTCTTTTCATCTACAGTTTCGTTATATTTTTGGGAATAATGTTGATGTTATGCGGTGAATAAGAATGAAATTCAAGGGCCTTGAGAGCCTTGGTGTGATGATATAAAAAATAAAAAATATATTATATCATTTAAAAGATATTATTTATAAATAATATAATAACTCTATACATGACTATTTAAATGGAAATCAAGTACCTCCATTAAACTTGTAATTCTTGTTTTACCCAATTTGTGACATAACCATTGTACACATCTGGTGTTTGGATTACGTACAAGCACAAAAATTTTTTAAAAAAAATTGAAAATTATTTATTAATTTAATCACCATGGATAATAAATGTTATATTTAATCCTATAAATAGGAAAACCCTAAATTTATTCATATTTTACTTGGTATCTAGATAAGGATCTGGGAATGATAAATTTGGTTGATTGTGTGTTGATGGATGGATAGAAGATCATATCTCATCGATTAGTATACCCTAAGGATCATAATCATGGAAGGAGTTCATGGATCTATTGAATAATAGTAAGGTACAATTGATATTTGTTAGTGATCTATATAATCATGAGATATGTTATTTTAATGTTTATTTATCTAACCTTTATCATCCCCTAACGAACACAAATCAAATATCCTAACGATCTGATTTGCAGGCCGACCATTGATTTTTGTGTTTTACATTATCATCCATGGTTAATAAATTGATTTTATTTAATTAATTTCTCTTCATTAACCATTCTCATAATAATAGATCTTTCCCAACTCGAACAATGGTAAGGGTTTCTTCCATATTTTTTCATATTGTGTCTTTCTCTCCTATGTCATCGAGCATTCATCATCAGTGTCTTTTTTGACCAGTGATCCAACATTACATAGAAACTAATTACTATTCATTTAGTTTTTTTCTCAATTTATAGTCTCCATGGGGTTGATATTGAGATTTCAAAAATGATTGATGTGTGGTTCTAGGTGATGGGAGTTTTCATGTGAATCGAGGAAAATATTGAGAGGTTTTTGGTGTTTTTTGAGGGTGTGGTGGTTTAATGTGATGAGATGTGTTCATGAGTATATTGGATCAGTTGAATGTCATAATTAATGATTATTATGAATTTGTTAACCTAATTATATTGTTCAACTACAGTTTTTGAATCCATATTGAATAAATAACTAGTGCTGGTAGATACACATGCACATAGTATAATTTCTAGAAAAATTCCTACTACAAGGTGCACAGTCCAAAGAACACATACCTTGTATTACCTATATATATAGAGGGTTTTTTGAAGATATATATATATCACATGTCATATCATCCTCCAACACACCGTGTGATGTATATATTGGAATCTCATTGTGTATAGGTTATAGACTCCTAGGTTTCCATGTGTGGGTAAACAACATTTTCATTGGATCAAATGAAAAGTATACCTTGGTGAATGGATTAACTAGTATATGGAGTACATTACCATGATCCCATTTGGTCCAATGATAAGTTTACATAGGAATTTACATGGTCTTGAGAATATAGAACTTTTTAAGTGATGGACGGACACCTATATTTCAAGTGATGTAATTTATTGTCTTTTTTACTTTGATATGTATTGCAGAACATCCAATGGATCAAGGTATGCCTTGAGTACAGAGGCACATTCTACTATACATGCCTACAAAATATGGTATATAAAACTAAATAATAAGTTTAGTATATTTTGTACCCATATGGTTATTTTATTCACACTTATAAATTCTTTCTCTTTGAGTGTAAGACTAGGGATGTTCCTTTATTAGGGGAAAATAACATGTATCCATATTAGACATATTGTGGGCTCTTAAATGGGTTGTTTGGAGGCTTGGTTCTTCTTATTTCATCTCTAGTGTATGATTTGGTGAGATCCTCGAATCCACTGTAGTATGAACCTATGTAATCTGTGGAGAATTCCCTTGGTTGAACTCTAAGATAATGTAGTGTAGAATCACATCATAAGCATAAAATGTGATCCTGATACAGTTAAATAACAAATCCAGGAGGCATTCAGTGGTATATTAAATCATTATATTCAACTTTTGATAAGTTTTCATGAATTTATAAAACTAAAATAAATCAAAATATAATCCTCTACTTAGATGGATATTCCAGATAGGGTCTAGCAGAACCCACAAATTTGGGCATTTTCATATGTCAGTGTATCAATACTTGTTGTCTTTTGATGAGGTGTATACCAATTAAGTTTGTGTAACAGTTGAACCCTGTAATTTCCCACCATGATTAATTATGAAAGGACCCAATAAAAATATTATTTCAGATGGATCACATTTTTATCTTTTGAAATAATGAGTGAGACGTATCATATAAGTTCCATCAGGGATGGAATGGATCGTGTAGTGAGATCTCCTAAATGATTGTTACCTTTGAGCCTATAGTATAATAATAGGATGGTGGTATTATTGTGTAATTGAGACATAGAGTATATCATTATTATATATATAATTTTATTAATGTAACTTTTATGTATCATATACTGATCGGAATACCATCATTGTTATTATCCCACTAATATCATGATGATTTATGTTTGGTGATTTCAAAGTATCCTGCCAGGTATTTTATTTACTCACCCATGCTTGGGATCTTCTATTACATGTAATGTATTAAATAAATGATTGGCCTTTTTTTATAGTCCTAGTATAACTAGAATATTTTATATAAAATTTGAGGAAGAATGAACATTAGTTGTACCTAGTTTTTCTATTGGGAATCTGCCACATGTTTTCCATCAAATGAGATCATTGTATTATTTGTGGGATTGTTCTTAAATTATTTCAATGTTTTTACATTTAATTTTACTATAATGTGGGATATATGTGATTATTGGATCGAATATATGTGTTATTCTTAACATTTATATATTATAAGATTATTTGGAGATATATTTGTGCATAATGGTGCCCTGGGGTATGGAATCCCATGGGGGTGAAATATCCACTCACTACTAGTCACCATCCCCAGGCCTATTAGAAATATGATTGTGGTTCCAAACATAGTTTACATTTATCTTGGAGGGACTATGTGATCTAGGTTGATATGGAGTGATCTTAGAGAATTCATCTAATATTTTTGATATTTTATAACTATTAGTTGGCTTTCAAAACCAGTGAGAGATTGTTAGAGTCAAACATTCAGAATTCTAGCCAGGGAACCCATTACATGTGTGAAATTTGATTTATCAATTTCAAAAAGACTATAATAACTAAGTTTTTGAATCATGAATTGTATAAAATGGATTTAGGTAAACCATTGATACATGAAACAAACATGAATGGGTTGTGGTTCCATGTATATCTTGAGTCCACACGCAAAATATTCTTTTTTGACTGTGGTGCGTCTGGTCTATCACAGTATTCTTCAATGAAGAAGAAAATTTAGCTATATATAGTAGGATTGTGGTTAATATGTTATTTACTATGATACTTCATTTACTGGATTCAATATTGAGGTTGTTCTTCTATATGGATAGTGAATAATGTCTTCACTAGTTTAGTGCAATAATGATCCATAATCAGGGGTTCTTGTGGATGATCCCTATTTTATTGAGTATTTTTGGGTTTTTTTAATTTCTATAGATAATGAAATTATGTTGATTATACATCATGAGTTTTATAAGAAGAGATCTCCATGGTTGCAGGGTTATGTCGACCCACAATCGTAGGTGTTAGAGGACTAGAACATGCTTATGGAGGGGGTAACCTAATTGGTTAGGACCCATCCCAATGATGCTTATATTGGTGATTCATCTCAAGGATGACATGAGACATTGGACGAACCCAATTTTTGTGTTTTTTTATTTGTATTTGGACATTTGAGGATGAATTATACACCCCTTTCTATAATGTGTTCTTTTAATGTAATGTAGAATCACCTCGGTGAATCACCGCAACAAAATAAGGATAGTTTCATGTTGTGGTAGATAAGTTACCATGAATTGTATTTTTTATGTCGTGTTGTTATGCTAAGGTGATGAAAAGAGCCTTGGTTATAAGGTTAAATCATTATTGTAAAAGGATAGATTTAGGTGGTAGGATTTTGTGACATAGAAGATTCGAGTTGCATTCGTGGAATGACATGTGTCATCACTACTCTAGCTATAGTTTTTCAAAAGTTACATAAGCCTCATTTCCATGATCCTAACAACTATTCGACACCCACTGATAGTAGTCTATAATTTTGATCTAAAATCATGTTTTTAGAGGCAACCAAAAAATGGATTATATGTCACACACTTATTCCAATAGTATTACATAACTATATGGGGAGATAGTTCCTTGGGTATAAACATTCTATAGTAGCAGTGATATCATATGATGGTATACTTAGTATGGACTGCTTATCTACAATCCATGTTTAGTAGATTATTACCTTTTGTGGTAACCATTTATTTGTGATGTGGGATGGAGTTTTCATTATTTTATGAAGAGATATCTTAGGTATAGAATAATGTACTCATGTACTCAACTATATAACCTATTAATTATCATTTGGAAAGTATGACCCTTATAGTACTTGCAAATATGAGCATTCAATTTCCATTGATTTTTTAAGAGTATTTGAGGGTGCTCCCTATGGATTTTCTAGTATTAAATCCATGTCAATTTCTAATATGGTCTCCCAAATCTATATAAGAACTAATATTTATGACAACATATCAGATGATCCTATGTTGATGTAAATGTTTAAGGTGTGGTCGGAGAGAAATTTATAGTAGGTTAATTTTTAGTTCAACGGTGTTCATATAGGAATCCCTACATTATTCTCCAAGGCTGACGGTTAAACCAGGAGTTTAGTTAATTATGTGAATCACCTTAACTAGGTGACATCGAGGGAGGATTATGCATGTTTGAGAATCGATGAGTTATTTTGTAATTTGGGTAGGGGAGAAGTGTTTCTAAAATTTTTACCCCATGAGACATTTTCATATTCTCTATGTTTTAGATTTGTATATACATATGATGGATTTATAAATACACTATAGTTTTTATAATTTATAAATATAACTTTTGGTATGTTGGTAATCCCAGGGGTCATTATGAGAATTACGAACTAGTTTCTTTTTACCCATTTTGTATTAGATAAAGGTAATGTTGTTTGATGGAACCCTTGTATACACTACATTAGTAGAGAATAATGTGAGACAAGTGATGATGGTTTTAGGCATTATAGTAGAGTAAAAACACAACATAATTATTTATAAATATATTTTCCTGATTATGGAGGATCAGTTAATTGTATAAGAATTATCATACATATGAGTTACAAAAGACACAATAAAGGTTAATATAGTTCTACCTTGAGAGAAACCCAAGTGCATGGTCATGGATGTAGATTACCATAATGATGTTTTCCATCCACTATTGTAATGTCACCTGAAATATATTTCCCTCAAATAAAAATATAACCACGGGTGATTTGATGGTGTAGCATACCTCTTATTTATGGAAGATTACCCATCTTCGTCTTTAGTGAAACCAGGATATGGAACATGGGTATTTAAATTGTTTTGAAATTCAGGAATAAATATCAACTATTTATGTCGATGATATTTTTTAGGTGCAGAATACTTTTTATAAATCATGGTTAGATGATGAACCTTTAATGTAGTGAGAGGAGATTCCCCAGAGGTTTCTTTACATAAGAAGTAAAATTTGATAGGTATGGATATACCATGATCCTTTGAAACTATAATTAGTTGATGAGTAAGTTGTAATGTGTTTTTGGGTTTAACCCATGATTCCTCACCTTCCTATAGGTTTAGGTAGAGGTTCTTAGATTGAAGTTTGAAAGGGTATTATTCTTTGTGTTTTTCATTATAAATTATACATGATTAGCAAGAGGTCATGACGATATTTGACTATTCATCTACCCACACAATAAAAATATACACTTTGTAACCATCCTAGAGAATAGAATAGTGGAGGGTTTGGGACACCTATTCATGTAAGAGGTGTTATATCATCATATAATTACATCAAGGATAATTTTAGTCCATTATTCCTGATTTACATCATTATTAGTGTGAGGGAGAAAGGGGATTTAAAACTCAGTCGTGGTTGATCATGTCTTTTCAACCCTACAGAGATGGATAAGTAAGGTTTACCATTCATTTTCAAAATAAAATAATTAAATATTGAATGTAATTTTATTACATAGCTCATAGGAACATCTAAAATAAATCAATTTTTTGTATTGTTGTAGAAATGACTACATCATCGATGATTCACTATATGAGTCAATGTTAAATTGTTCTTGAAGGAAACTGAATACAGTGTGAGGTATCACATTTAACCAATTATTCAGTATTAGAAATGGATTTATTTGGATTACTTCATCTAGAGGAGGATGAAAAGTACTTGAACAATTTAGGCATCCATTGTGGACCGAGGATGATGTCAATTGGATTTTGATGGGGACATCATGTGATCAATGACATATCACATCATCAAAGATAATGTGGATTCTTTTAGGATGATGTGATATATATTGGGTTCATAGTCCTTTTTTCTAGTTAATAAATTGGGTCAGTGAGATAGTGTACTTATTGACCCATTTTCCAATGTTAGAAAGGATGCTTAATTATTCATATGTTTCACAGAAAGGAAGATATGGGAATACCTCATTTCACAATGTCGACCAGGATGAGCCAATTGTTGAGGGTAGAGTTTCCTTTCAACATTCCCCGAGGTGTTCAAAAAATATCTAGAATTGTCACTTTTTGGGAAGTGTTTCTACTTGTTCAATGTTTATTGACATCCTAAGAACAATTATGGGAGTAAGAAACCCAGTTAGGAGCTTCATTCCATCACATGTGTTTAGATTTTCATTTTTTATTATGATACCAATTAATGGTGGAGATAATGTGATGGATATGTTTTTAAAATTTATTTCATTATAATAATTTAAGGAATACATTTCATGTAAGGAACTGAGACAAAATTTTATTCTCGGTTCAGGAGAGCATTTTAGTGTTGATATTAAATATATTAAATTTATTAAATCAAAGAGACGAAGTTTTATGGAAATAATAGAAGAAATATTGAATGGATTCCCAAAAAAATTTAATGAGACCACCATTAAATTTTGATACATATTTTACCTAATGAAATACATAACCTTTTTTTACCTTAGGGTATCTACTAAATTAAAATCATGAGAGGATTAATAAATAAATAGTTTACCTATTTCATTAATCATAATGAACAAAACATTTCTCCTATTTTAGCCTAGTTTTGGGAAAACCCAATGGTTATCCATATAAAAAATGGGGGGTTGAGAGATATATTGAGGTATAATGTTTTTTATTCAGATTTATCCTTGTTTTTTAATCCATTATTGAAATTGAAAAAAAATCCTAAAAATTTAATTTTTTGGCTGATTGTTGATTTAAATGTTTGGATTTATCTTCATTGGTTTCAGAATAAACATTATTTAATTATTTTCACTTTTCTAGTGAATCTAATTTTATATGATCAAGGTCAAACTTCATGATAGAAGGGGTTTTTTACTCAATTTTATATTTCATTCCCTTTTTAATTGATTTTTATATGTTTATTTTCGGCCTCTCATTTCACTTTTAGTTCTAAAAGTCCTAGAAACTGATATTAGCGAGATCAAAATTTTATGATAATGAATTTAAATGTGGGATCTGGAATTAGATTAATTCAATGATTAAGGAATGGTTTTTTATGTGACCTTATTTGTGTATCAGATGATAGATCAATGGTTTTCATGTGAATTTTGGAGGTCCAATGTTACGACATGTGGAAAATCATTACCATAAAGATTGGTGGGCCAAAATTTGATAATTAGAGAAGAATAAGGATTAGTCAACACCAAAAAAGAGTTCAATAGTTGTTTGAATGGATGGATCAAAGGATTAATAGATGAGAGTGTATTCCAATTAGACTTTTAGGAATTTCTAGATAAAATGAAACTACACTACATGTAGCCTGATGAATAAACATTTTGTATTTATATTTGTATATAAGTAAGGATTTTATGTTCATTTAAATATCAGACATTTATAGTCCTCCCACTCCCCATGGGATATAGATCCTTCTATCGTAGAGTCAATATGAATTATACACCTAGGTGTCTATGTGTGGGTACACATGCTTAGAAGATCACATGATTTGTACACAATTGATGATGGATTATCATGTATAGAGATAACTCACCCATGAGCTATTAGTTCCCACATTCCATATATTGTGGCTAAAATGTTTTATACATTATAAGGGACAAAATCATGTAAAGATAGAAAATATTCAGTGTCATCTCAACCACTACACATCATGTGATGTTGATTATGCCCCATGTACATAGGAAACAACTCATGTATGACCAACATACATGATAATTCAATGAGTAGACAGGTATATTTTATAGGATATATCACTCCATGTGACATACTGACATAAACACATCATGTTCCCCTTGGTAAACACTGTGTATTTTGAGAAATGGATGTCATTTAAGTGTGAGATAAAACTTGTTCTAGGATTAATAAGTCACGATGACTACCAATAAGGGCATCATTTTGTATATTTAAAAGGTCATGTTAGACACCTAATTATTCATAGATTAACTCTTTATTGAGCTACTGTGATTTCCATTATACCATTTCAGTATGGAACTATTTTCTCAATGTTTTGTATCCTTGGTCTATTAATAAGAGAGTATAGTATGGAATCACACTTCGTGTACATGATGTGATACCCATTAAAATTTTATTCATTGATACAGTATATGAATCTATATATAAGTCCCCAATCAAGATCACATTTCATTATATGCATCCATTAGGGTGATTTTTTGAATTGATGTTACCAATATACATGGGTGTATTACCCCCTTCTTTGTAGGTTATTCCGGATAGTGTCCACAATAATCCATCATCCTAGACATGATACACTATCGATATTTCAAAATATGTTGTCATCTGATGATGTGTTTTTTATCAAGTGTGTATCTTGGATGATCCTTTTTAATTTTCATTATGCATCCTCATCACAAGGCCCGACGATCATGTCATATAAGACGAGTCCCATCAGTATAGTAATACTAGATGAGTGAGACCAATTAAATGAATTATCTAATGGATAGAAAGGTTTATAGAGTTGGTTCACCCTATGGTGGCATACAATTTATCTTTTATTAGAATATTAGTCTTACAACATGATTTTGACTAAGAGACTATGATTCTATATTCACTATATATGGGATATTATTGATTTCATTATTATTAATCATATCCCATATGACATACTTTAAACTTATTGAGATGACAAATCTCATGATTCTTGTTGATAATGATTTTGGTGGTTCATACATAGTATTTTTATACTCACCCCTACATGGGATCTTCCTATATATGCCTTTTTGTGAAGAAAAAATTCCTTTTGATAGATTCATTGGTGGGATAGGAGAATGTGGAGCATAGTTGACCTATATTATCTGTTGTTCAAACATGGTGTCCCTTTTATGCAGCCTCACAATTGTTTTTATTAGGATTATTTCTTTACTATTTTTTTGACTCATAATTATAAATTTTCTATTTTCTATTGATCTTATTATACTATTATGTGGCATAGACATTATTCCTGACATGATATTATGTTATTCTATAATTACGAATTATACTTGTATTTCGAAGTGTGATTATTATTGTAGGTACTTTATTATAAGGACATAAAAGTGTATGATATCACTATTATAAAAATATTGCAAGCCCATTGGGCTATTAGAGGTGTGATTAGGGTGTCACATTCATCTTTCTGTTGGAAAGTATAGCCATTTTTGATCTTCTCATTAACAATATGGTAGTACCAGGAGGTCAATAATAAAGTAATTGAATCTATAAATGGTTTTCATAAGAGTTTGGCTGAGTTTGAGTGCTTAAATTGTGTAAGGATGGTAGGCGTCCCTTTAAAATTGTAGGGAGGGACACATATGGAATTATATAAATTATTTAGATAATATAATATTAAATTCTTTATGAATTAAATTTTTAAATGAAAATGACTATGAGATATAATATCGTCTAACTCTTATAATCTAATATGATATAGAATAGTTTAATTGGAATTTTTATTTTTATCTCTAAGTTAAACCCACCTAAAACCCATTTTAACCCGAACTATTGTTAAAAAATTTATATTTTTTCAATTTATTATAATGATTACATTAGTTAAAACTATTAAATTATATTATTTATTTTGATGGGAACTATTTCGTCCATTTTAAAATATTTTTTTGTATATGTTTCATAATTTACGTTTAAAATAATTTTCAAAAACAAAATATGATATTTTCTTAGAAAATTTATTTTCTAATTAAAAAAAATATATATTATCATTCAACGACTAGTAAATAAAATTAGTGGATTGTTAAAGAAATTGTATATTCATTATATACATATCATTATGATTATAAATAATTATTTATATAAGGAAATTATTAATCATAATTATTACTATTAAAATATAAAACCGTTTTCTATAATATAATTTTTTTACCATAAAATGTAATTATTTAAATTCCTATCCAATTTATACCAAATGATATTAATTTATAAATGTGTAAAGAATATTTGAAATTTTTATTTCATGGAATTAATTATTCAAATAAGAGAATATAACTATTGTATTAAACATACATCATAAAAGACATATCATAAACACAATATTTCAAAATAGTTCATTTCCATCAATAATATTTTCTATGTTAATTAGAAATTATTTTTTATAATTATGATACATTTAAACTCAATATAATGTTATTTATTTAGTAATTTATAAACAATATTCACATAATATTATATGTTATGTTTAATGAAAGATATCAAAAAATTAAAATTCATATCAAAGAAATATATCATAAAATATCATGGTGTTAGATTTTACACCCTTATAAAAATTTCACATTTAAAATTTCATAATTTATATTCAAAAAGTGAGGATAATTCTTCCTTATTAGGTACATGTGATTCCTCACAACATTCAAAAATTTTATTTTTTCTCCCAAAATATTGAAATGGTGAGTGGTCTCATTCCACCTCACCTTTTCTCTCTAATATATAATATTCCTCAGTTGTATTCTAGAAGAGGGATGACACTGCAATATTAAGAAAATTTATTTCATTACATTTGAAGGATCTAATATTTAATTTATCATAATAAAAACATGGATAACATTGGGGACATGAGTGAGACTAGGTGAAAGTTTGAGTAAATGAGAAACATTCCTAATAAAATAAAAATTTATTAAGATACAACTCTATATTGTGATCAAAATAAACATAATTCCAAATATCGTAACATTATTACAGGGATATATTTCTTAGAATAGAATTTATCCAACATAGAGCTCTAAAAATCACTAGCAGTTGTTATTATAATGTTTCAATCGACTATAATGAAGCCTATTTTTCATCTTAATATAACTAATATTATCCATAAATTTATAAACTAGGTTAAGCACCAATAGATATCATTATCTAACATAATCAAATAAAATTTATATTCTACACATAATTTTGAATTAGTCTTTATAAGGATACATATAAATGGTCAAGTGAAATATATTATTTTATGAAAATTTCATAAAATAATGTTGTTGATCCCAACTACTATTAAAATCCATGGAATATTATATCAGTATAAATTCTAGTGTTTAAATGGTCCGTTTAGACTTACCATCTATCTGGCGATGATATATAGTGAAAAATAGCATTCGTGTATTGAATAAACATTGATTAATTTTCCATAAGATCATTGTAAAACTCAAATCGATATAATGAAAATGACGCGTTTCTATATGAAAATATAACACTTAATTAATGTATACACTATAAATATAATCAATCAATAAATATCCTCTAATGGAAATTAAGTGTGGTGATTTCATATGTTGATTGACTTGAACCTAAACAATGTTGTTCCCATTTTATTTTTGGCTCAACTCAATGTGAAAATCTGTGGTAATTATTTCCAATTTTCATTATGGTATGGGTACTAGGTATGATACCCCCATTCAATTTTTTCCCTCATCAATAAATTTTTTATTAACCACTTTTCAATATAAATAATCCCAAATAAAGCTTTTAATGTTATCACATGAGAAATAATGATTTTTATCTATATACATCATTAAAATTCCTTGATGTATTGATTGTGATAAGCCATGAGCTTCATATAATAAATTGGTACTAATTTTTTTATTTATTGGACACATATTATTTTCTTATTCCATGAAATTACATCATAATATTGTTTAGACTCGTGATCATTCATCACTATCTCTTTCGGTTCAACATCCTCTTTTTACAAATCTTTATTCATCACTTAAATGGATGGTAAATTATTTGACTGAAATGATATGATCCATTAATATTCATTATCCTTTCAAGATAAATCTTTTAAAAACCAATAATTATTGGATCTTTTAAAATCCTCATCATTTGTAAGCATTGAGTGGTCCATCAAACTCTATGAATCATTCTCCTCGACTTCCTTCCTATTGATATAGTGTATTGTGATATTAAATCAATTAAAACCATCTCCTTTATCAAATATTCACATATTGTTATTTTATTATAAAGCTCATATATTTATTATTAATGTACATATATATAAATATATTTCTTATCACCATAAAGATAATCCTCTCGATGTTTCAATGAAAAATATTAACATTAATAGATCTAAATAATAAGTCAATTAATATTTAACATGAATTTTCAACTATTTTTAGTCGTTAGTTATAGCCATGTCATTTTTCTAGAGGGATCATCCCAATAAAATTTTTGATTCATCTATATATATATATAACCATCTCCACAATAGGAAACTATAAGCATAGTTAAATTGACTGACCTTTATTTTCGATCCACAAAATTTTCCAAACATGAATTTTTCAAATCATATTTTCTACCTTCTAGCCAATTTGATTATTGTATTAAAAATAAAATTTTAATCTCTTAAAAATATGTATAAATAACCATGAAACCCGTGAAAATAATGTATATTATTAATGATGATGTGGTTTTTCCATTTCTAGTATATTAAATATCTTAAGGATCCCCTAATATACCATCTCTTCAGATCACATGACCCAATAATGATGTTTTTTACAAAAAGAAGTAACACATTCTAAATTTTTCATAAACCTTCGATTCCATTAGGTTAATCAATAAATTCATAAAATTATATTTATTAACTTAATTTATATATTAATATATATTAATATCATTTTCAAAAACAACCACAAACATATCAAGGTAATCTATAAAGACTCAATTAATTAGATCCATTTAGAAAATAAGGGAATTCATAAATCTATATAGAATCACTATAAATTTAATCTGTTTATATCATATATGGAAGTAGATCCTAGGTATATCATTTTTATTAACCTCAATTAATAATATCCAAAATAATACTCAATCATTGAAAATTATCAATTTCTATACATTTGAATAAAATATTTATTAATATGTGTCAGAGGATACTTTTCCTTGAATGTGATTTTTTACGTTATCAAAAATCAATGCAAAGATAAATTTTATATTTATTTAATTGAACAATATTCGAACCCCAATGATAAAAATTAAGTAATATAAATCCATTATAAATTTCCTTTATGAGTTAATTATTCAATTCATATAATTATATATAGTACATTTTATATTGAGTAATAAAATTATAGGTCGTATAAGAGACTAATTATATAGAAGACACAACATCATAATAGAAACACTTGGACTTTATTTTAGAAATTATAAATTACTAAAACCTAGTAATCTCAATCTGGTGTCTAATTTACTATATCTTCATAGGATACATGGGATATCATCTTGATGGACTGAAACCTTATATAGAAATGATGATTTCAATAAATACTATATTTTAATTTTACAGTAAAAATAAAATATAATACATACCAAAATAAATTTTTTTGTATCCTTAAAAAGAATCAAGAATTTTATCTACCAATTATGGGGAAAGGAAAAAAGTTTTTGGTGAGGTTGAATGCCCAATAAGGGTTAAATATAATAAAAACTGCTATCAAAAATAATTCCCAATCAATATTTAAAGGTAAGTAAATTAAAATACATGATATTTAATGAATAAAATGAGAATGAAATGTATCTAAGGATAATATCAGAAATGAAATAATTTGGATAATAATAACATGATTCTAAATGAACAAAATTATTATTACTGGAGGTTAATCACTCACAAATAATGATATCTTATCTACAAATACATCATAACAAAATATTTTATATTATGAGAATTCAAACACCAAAAACCAAATTAACATGTCTAGAAAACTAGTTTTTCTCATTAGAAACATTAATGCATTGATGATAAATGTAATTCTAAAAACTACCCACACCAACATATCCAAATATTTACTCATTTGTAGAATTATTAATTTAATTCCTATGAATTATTCCTTATGAATAAATTTTTGTATTCAGTAAAGAATACATAATATCAATATTTTAATAGTAAATCAAATAACTGTCTGAGTAAAACATTATAATTGTATTTCATTAGGATATAATCATTTAAAGGAGACAAAATATTATGGATATTTAATATAAATGTAATGTTTAATGATAACTTCAATGTAAATTTTTCCAGATAAAGTTAACATCTATTAAATTAAAGAGTGATAAAATATTACCATCAATTCATCATAAATATTTATTTATATAAAAAAATTATTCTAAATATTAGAATAAATTATATGTTAGGCAATAAAAAATTTTCTACAAAATTATTTTTCTATATGAAGCCATATTAATCTTGTAAAAAATTATAAATATTTTAAAATAGGTTTGGAGGATTGAAAATATATTAATTCCATATCAGTTAAAAATTAATCCTTTTATTATTTATGTAAAGAATAGAGAAAGTGATCCTTTTAGTTGAAAATATAATTATTCCTTTGAATATTTTTAAAAATTCGTGGTTAAAATAAATTTTAATTAAATTAATATAAAATGAGTTTTTTTAAAACAATTTATCACATTATGTATGATGAAGAGAAATTAACATGATCAAAATGAGAAAAAAGAGTGGTTACTATTTGAAAATTTTATTTCTTTATTTCATGTGAAATGTAGAATATAATATTGAGGAAATCATTTAAAACCCATAAATTTTCTTATTATAATAAAATAACTGTTTCTTATGAATAATAGATTATAATATTCTTTCATTAAAAATAATGGAAATTCAAAAAACAGAACATTGTAACATATATTCTATCATATTTGGTTACTTTTAAATTATAACCCCTTGAAAAAATAAAATTGAATTGAATATTAAATAATAATTAATAAATATAAATTAATTATCAATAACTCAATGAGGAAATATATTCACACAATAAAAATAAATTAGGGAATAATACAATATGTGGTTCTTTTGTGTAGAAATTGAGACAAAATACATTAATAAGATCATATCATTTAAAATAGAATTAGTAAATTATGTGAATATTTTTAAGAAATATAAATCCAAATAATTATTTATAGATATAACATAATAAAACAATAGTTCATTATGCACATAATCTTGGATTAACATAGTCGATCAAGTACAAGTATAACTTAATGAAGATAAATTGTTTTAGGATGCACTTTCAATGATTATATCATTGAAGTAAGAGTTAATCAATGAAGTTAATATGTATAAAAATTATAATTGAATTAAAAAACTGTATATAAAATATAATACAATCACATAATATTTCACAAAAAATCATCATATAAAAAAAGTTAATATTGAATTAGAATAACCAAATGAATTGAAATTGAATTAATAAACCTTATAACATACATTTACCAATAGTTGAATGTTGTCAAACATCATATATATCGACATTAAACATATTATTATGTTATAGAAACATATATAATTAATTATATTATCATATATGATTCAATTATAAAATATTACAACCCATTGTTTAACTATATTACATTATTATCATTGTTTTTAGTTATAACTTATTTTTTTGTCACATCAATGTTTAATCAAAGATGTTCTATCACATGTACATTTATTATTTTACAATAAATCCCAAAATTTAAATATTTATATAAATATCATATATATTTAATAATTCAATCACGATTTCCATCCCTATATAAAATATATAAAAACAGATCACATTTCTCTATGGAGGTGGTAGTCTACACCTACGCACGAATGAAGTTATCATTTTCCTAACAATTAAAATTTATGAAGGAATATATGATATTTTAATTAAATTAGAATAATTATATATTAAATATGATCAGTATTAATTAATTATATATATAACCCTATTATTAAAACTGTGGTGTAAAATGAATAACATAACTACATTGAGATAGATAGTCATATGTATGAATCACTTTCCGAAGGATATAAAATTGGTTGAAAATGGTTTTCCCAAAAATTCTAATAAAATATACGTATATTAGAGATACTATATTAATTATATTATAATGGTTACTATGTATTTAGGGAATATATATTAAAAATGAATTTGGAAGGTGTCCATAAATATTTTTACTACTTATTTTGTACACTTACTCTTGATAACATCTTAAGGTACATATAGTTTACCTTCACAGAACATCATAACCTCAATTACATGGGTAAGGATGTTTAAAAGATAAATTGGTAGGATTTGGTTGAGTTAGGTTTCTCAGTTTGTTGTAAAGAAATGGAATAAGAGGTATACTTCATAGAAGTATTGGGAGGGGAATTTTTCAAATTTCAGAATTTATTAAATTAATGTAAATATCTCATGATGAAAAAATTCATTATATATTGATATAATTATAGGATAAGATGAATATGAGTCAAAATAAATGCAAAAAAAAATTAAATTTTTACATGTTCATGTTATTTTTTAACCCTTAAATTATAATTTTAACTGCTTCTTAACCCTTTCAACAATTATAGCAATATAAATTTCATATACAATTTGCGGGTCATCATAGTTACTAGAGAAATAAAAAAACCTATAAATGGAAATTGGTTGACTTTCAAACATATCACATTCTATTTTATAAATATAATTCTTTTTCTAATTTTAAATCATTTAGTAAAATTTTATTTGTTACAAAATATAATTAATGTCACATTAGACACTATTTATTTACATTGGCATTGTAGAAATATAGATAAATATGAAAATCTAATATGACCCCCAAAAATATAACTAAATTTCAATATTATTCAAAAATTCAATGGGAAATAATAATTCATGAAATCATAATAAATTTAATATTTTTGAAATCATTAATTTAATTTTTCTATTAATTGGATAAAAAGTGTGTTTCTATTGCGCAAGTTTTATAGAATATTATTCAATCACTGAAAACTAAAAATAAATTTACATGATAAAAATGAGATAATTAATATATATATAAAAGTTTATTTTCCTTTATTTCATATAAATATCCTTATTAAGACATAAAATAGAAGTTTAATGATTGTGGGGGGAAATTTTTGAATTTATTTACATAAAATAATATAAATGTCATTACCAAGGTTAAATGGATATAAAATTAACTAAATACGAACATGGGTTATAAATTACTAACTGCCACTAATCATTTGAAATAATTCTATGGGTTGGGATGACTTTTACTAACTAATAAATTTATTTTTCAGCATAATTATTTGATTTACAATTTATTGATGTGATTAATTTAATAATGGTTACTATTGAAAATTCTTAAAAATAAATGGAAACTATTTACCATATTTAAATCACATGATTCAAAAAACAGATTCATTTTCTCATTATAATTTTTATATATGTGAATGAAACTATTTTGGTAACGTCACAGATCCAGGTGCCACCCAAAGATACCTCGTACCCTATTCATCATATTACCTCAATAACATTTCACCAAACGCTAGAGGGTGCCACCTAATATTGAGGGCCAAGGTCTAATAATTGGGAAATTATGCCCTAATAGGAAAAGTATAAAAAATAGAAAAATAGTAGTAAACATTAGAGAAAGTAATAATACCATAAAACAAACGTAAACAACGGAATACTGATAGAAATACAAAATATTGTAGAATATATATAAATGACGCATGTCACATGTGTCTAGGAGATAATCCAAACAAGTCACAATGCTGGAAGTACAATATTAAACCAAATTTCAGAAAAGTAGTAAACTCCGACATCATCTTAAGCCTCATCTTGGTCACATGCTCTCCACCTCCAACAACAATCAAGTACCAAATGTAGAGGGGTGTTCTCCCTTAACCTATACCAGAAACTACATAATATATTTGGATCCAAAATCATGACCCAAACATGTTGTGAGACGAATCCCAGTAGACAACAACTAGAAGATCTATGCCAAGAAGACAGTGAACATATAGAGCATGAAATATGCATAAATGAAGCTAAAAAGGAAAGATTTACTCAAATGTAAACAATCAAATTATTTCTACTAACAATCAGTAAGATTTATTATTTATTCAATCCATTAAATAATGTAACCTTGTGATCTAGCCATACCACTAAATACCTCCATATAATAGTAAAAACAGTCTTCTCATAAGACCATCTAAACAACCATGTAAGACCGAGTCCAAGCTTGTGATTTGGCTTTGTATACTCGTCACAGTCATTCGATTATTCACAAAAACTCTCTAGGAATGCTCTTACAGTCTAACCCAATTGGTTTAACGTAGCACTAATAAAAAACAAAGGACCTCCTTGGCAACTCTTAGAGTCAATACCCATGGGTCAACATAGCATCAATAAATTATGAACGAAATTCGTGTATCTATCACTATAAAAACCCCCTAGGTCCACATATCAAAAATAATCATAAATTAACTCTTGTGTAGCTCTCATGGTCAATAACCTGAGGTTAAAGTCAACACCAAGTCTCTCACGGTCCAATATAATATTCCTAGAAACTCCCAAATTTTTTCAAGTCCAAGGCTCTTATGGTCCATTAGAATATCTAGGCACATATCGTAAGAAGGGTTCACATTTAATATACAACTACTACATGGATAAAATTCCCCAGAATAACACATTAAATTGATATAATCAATCTAATCCGTCCTAAACAAATCAAGTCATTGAAATAAGGTACGCCTCATTGGAAACCTAGTCCAAATAGCTATAAACAGTGATACTAAGGAAACACACCCATGGGGCATCCCGTAGACAAGGCATTAAACCTTACAAATAAGGAATAACCCATTATCAATCAAACAACCCATAGAAGGTATTAAACAATGTTAAATTCCAAAACATAAAAACCTTAAACATGGGTATTCGCCAAATTAAGCATATATAATCCAAATACAATCAAATAAAGGCACAAATCACCTACCTTGATGATGTATGAAAGAAAATCTTGAGTTTCATCCATTATCTCTGCATAGAATTACATTGATCTACAAAAATGGTAAAAACGTTCAGCCTTGAAATAATGACAATGGAAGAGTAATCAGGATGAAATGTTCTAGGAAAAGAGATAACTCACTGGTGGTAATCCAACTCTCCCAGTGGTGTATCAATTAGAGCTCTAATTGAGAAATAGGAGGCGCTCGAAGTTCAATGTTCATTCTTCACTCTTCTATACAAATCACAGGGAGAAGAAAGTGTTTATGGGCGTGATACACAATCCCACCCCGATATAAAAAATAAAAAATAAAATTACACAGCATGTTCATTTAATTTACATGTCATGTACTAGCCTCAACTGCCCCCCCTATTTTAGGCGGTCTTCTAGCTCACCTACATAGCCATGAACATGACTATTACATGGCCATTACATGGTTAATGCATAAACTGGGTACATGGCGTATACTCCTAAGGAAACTATGTGTACTTAAGAAAATTTCCCAATTCATCATTTTCCCTAAAAATAATCAATAAATGATCCATACCAAAAATGAAGATCCATGTTCTTACAAACTTCCACCCTTAAAGAAATTTGTCAGTGACTTGACCTTCCAAGGGTAGTAATGAGGAAAATCAAACAACTCTAGCCACTAGGATCGTACACCAGTCTTCCTCTCCCATGTCGTGTCTTGTACTCACCAATGCTGCCATAACACTAGTACCAGTGGAATAGACCGACCAGATAGAACCATCATGCTGCGATCCACAATCTGAATAGGGTGCTTCTCAAAGGATTCATCCACCTCAAACAAAACTTCATTAGGTTGGAAAAGACGATATAGATCAGTAATGTAACATTGTATATATGAAAAATGAAATTTTTTAGGAAGATCCATGTGCCTCTAATGTAACCAAAACTGATATGAAATTGGATCGAATCTCTCTAAAACCTCAAATGGACTGACATATCTTGTAGATTGCTTCTACTGTCTCCTAATCCTTCTATGTCCCAAAATCTTTGGGACATGTAAGAAAACTAGATCTCCGACCCCGAACACCAGAGGTTGTCATCGTCAATCAGCATATGATTTATGTTGAGACTCTTTAGTATCCATACTCTTCTGAATCAACTCCAGCTACTCAGTGGTCTCCAAGAAATGACTAGGTCCCAACATTGCTTTCTCTTCTTCCACCATCAAACATATATTTTATTTTCATGGAATACCATATGAAACCTCATAAGGTGTCATCTAAATCATCGCATGAATCCTATTGTTCTTGGAAAACTTCACTAGGGGTAAGTGTTTCTCCTAAGAGCCCCCAAAATCTAGGACACATGCTTGTAAAACGTATTCCAAAACCTAAATCAGGCACTAAAACTAACCATATTTCTAGGGATAGTACATTGTACTCATAAGTACATGGGTACCAAACGCCCAATGTAGTCCCTAACAGACACGAGAAGTATATTGGGCATCCCTATCTAAAATGATAGAGTGTGGATCCCCATGAAAATGTACAATCAATCAGATGTACAACCTTCTATGCACATAAACACAGAAGTATTCCATGATTGGATGAAAATGTGCATCATTCATGAGTTTGTCAACATCAAACCAAACTAACATCATTCTCTAGTGGAGATCTAAGTAAACCCATAAAAAAATCCATCCAAAAATAATTCCACCATCACTTAGGAATGGGTATCTTCTGAAAAATCCCAACTGGTCACAGATTCTCCATATTCACTTAGTGATAGGTGGAACATCTCATAACAAAACCAAAAACATCTCTCATCATAACTGGATACCAATCCTAACGATGTAGATCTTGATACATCTTGGTGACATTAGGATGAACTTTGTATGATGAGGCATGGACATTTTTTATCAACTCCTTACGTGTGTCTCTTGACACCCATACACATCCCTGAAAAAGAAAAACCTCATCCTTGCCTATGGTCCTCCCAGGAGTAGGGTCCCCTCTTACAACACTCTCTTGTAGGACAAGGCCTTCCAAATTTGATAGCTTACACATTTTAACTTGATCAAGAAGAGTAGAGGTAACAACTATAGAAGAAAGAAACATCAACCCCTATCTATCATGCACCTCTAAATGCATCTAAAAGAATAGATTCATAATCTACAAATCACTACTGGACTCCTGAACATCCTGTGTCTGAGTCATCATTCTCAACGCATCAGCCACAGTGTTGCCTATCCCAAGCGCATAGGTAAGATCAAAGTAAAAAGACTGAAGGGACTCAACCCACCCTCTCTATCTCTAATTCGAATCATGTTGAGTAATGATATACATGAGAATTGTTTGGTAAATGTATTACACAGAATGATCTCCCAAATGATAATGTCTCCAGCATTGCAAATCATGACATATGTAACTAACTCGATATCATGTGTCGGGTAATTCCTCTCGTGTGGCCTTAACTACTAAGACCCATACAGAATGACTAATTACCATTTCAAAAGCACTTCTCCCAGCCTGATACATGATGCATCACCATAAATGATGTATCTCTTTCTCATCTCTAGAAAAACAAGAATCGGTGTTGATGTTAATCCCTATTTCATCTCCTGAAAATATGAATGACATGAATTATTCCATAAGTACTTTTCACAATTCTTAGTTAGGCATGTCAGTGGTGCTGCTAAGTATTAAAAGACTTTTATAAATAATCGGCAGCAAAAATCCGACCCTTGAAAACACTTTATTTGAAAGAAGTTATTTGGATATGCCCAGGAAACTATGGCTCTCACTTTCGTTGTGTCTACTAATTATCTTGTCTCTGAGATCCCTTGACCCATGATGTGAATTATATCCATCCAAAATGGGAATTATGAGAGCATATCACATAACTAAATCTCTCTAAATGTACTTAATACAATCACAATATGAATTTCACGGTCGTGTCGAGTGAGAGAGTACCCCAAGATATGATCCATGAAGACTGCCACAAACTAATATAAATAAGGATTGAATACTCAGTTTATCAGTTCAATAAAAATTACTAGCACATTCGTGAGACCAAATGGAATAACCAAATACTTGTATAGATCATACCTATTAAGAAATTATAAAAGAGGTATATCTGATGGTATAACATGCAATTGATGATAACAGGATCTCAATTCAATCTTCGAGAACAACTAGGATCCTATAAGGTGATAAATGAGATCATCAATCCTCGGAAAATGATATTGGTAATTGATCATCAGTTGGTTCAACTTTTGATAATCCACACAATGTCTGAGGGTATCATACACCTTCTTTATAAAAAGGATGGGTGCACCCCAAGGAGAAATATTGGTTTGGATGAAACTCTTTTCCTGTAACTCCTATAACTTATTCTTGAGGTCTTGTAACTCTATTGTTTTTATCCTATACAGAGGATTGAACATCGATGCAGCTCTTGTGAAAAGATGAATATTTAAATCTACCATTCGCACTAGAGTTAAACCTGAGAAGTAGTCTAGAGAGACATCCCTGAAACGATCCACCACTATAGGAATGTCTATCTGTGAAGTCCCCTTGTCGTCTATATATAAACTAGTAATCTGGGTAGTAAATCCTCCCAACCCATGATGCTACAATACCACTATGCTCTCCTAGACATCCAATTCATCCTTTTGTAGAGAAAACCTACCATCTGGTGATGTGAAACTAACCCTATGGTGATATTTGTCAAAAATGTCCAGAATGGAGATCAACTAGTCCATTTTGATAATTGAATCAAATCTTTTCATCTTTAAGAGAAAGATATCCCACTAGAATTGACAAGCAAAAAATTCAAGAGGGACGTCCTTTCATTAACGTACATTAGTTGTCCAAATCTCCAATAAAGTGTCTAGCATCATAACATCCTCAGAAGTAAAGATTTTGAGCCTAAGGATGTTAAAAATGGCAACATATATAAAATTATGCGATTCCCCATTATCAAAAATAGTCTATGCTAAAATTGGGGTGACTATAATAATACCTCTAATCGTAGAGGGTCTGAGATCCGGCAATTATTTGGTCTATTCCACTATTAAATTATGAATTTTATGATAGCCCTATGACCCTACTTGAATACCATGAGATGATCCAACCTGATGTATTTGATAATATGAAACATGAATACCATGACCATGACTAACTCTGCTACCTGAATGGCCCAACAAACTCGAGTTCCCTGACCATGAAAAAACTGGTGGTCCTAATCTTGAACATGGAGTCATAACTAATCCCCTCTCACTATCTTCTGGTGAAAAAACCTATAAAAAATGTTGACGGTGACCCATCTTTCCACAATATCAGCACTCAAATGGTTCTCTCGGGCATTGTGGTCTTGTGTTCCCACTCTTTCCTCACTGTTATCACCTTAACTTGATACCTATAGATAAATATATACTACTTGAATCGCCACGCGAAGGCTCGCTATAGAACTTACTATTATAAAATGAAGGAGTACCAGCCCTGGATGTTGTACAGCCCTGCAGTGAAGCTCCCAACTACCTCATATTTCACTCGGTAATTAGCTCATGCTTCACTATAGACGCCCCAGAAGTTAGCTTGAAAATATCCACCTGCGATCATATGTCATACCTGAGACCATCCTAAACATTGCAAGCCAAAGATAACTCATCACCTCCTAGAATAGGAGAGAGGTTCTGAAGCATTGTAAATCTATAAGAGTAATCCATCACTAAAATAGATCCCTACTATAAAATCCATGAACTATTTGGATCGATATACCTTTATCCTCTTGTGGTAGAAGTAGTCATAGAAGGACTTCTGAAACTCTTCCCAGGCCATATCTCGATGACATCCCGCCTGTGAGACAACATTCCAAAATATCGTGGAGGAATCACATAGCATGTACATCGTGATATTCAAAATCATCTCCATATGTGTCTTCAGATGCGTGATGATGGAAGGAATGGACTCCAAACAAGACTATGTAGCCTTTGATCCTCTATCCCCAAAGAAAGTGGGAGGATTCTCCTATAGGAACACCCACATCAACTCTTCCATAGACGGGTTAGGATGTGGTGATCTCTGAAAAGTTTTCATGATCCTCATAAATCCTTCACAAAATAGTGTATTAGAACCTATGTTTGTTATAATAGCTAGAGAAAAAATAAGCACGATAGGAAGATCTGTTGTTTGTCCCTGATCTACCATTTTCAGTGTCTAACTGTTTCATAGTATTTGGCGTACAACCAAAGGATGACTTTATATCATGACTCTGTAAGATCAAGTGCACACCTAAGTAAAATATTATCATGGAAAGAATCTTATATGTGAAATATCTGAACGGGAGAAATAAAAAATTCATGTTTTACAAAATAGGTTTACATGGCGAGTATAAACTCTACACGGTGTGTTCCCTTAAGATTTTAATATGGCCTGTTCTTATTCAAATCTCAATCATGCAAAACCCTTACACAAGGAATGTTCCTTCTGACACATGGTGTGTACTTGAATTTTCATACTTCCCATTTACATCTACATGGTTCAAACCACACGGTTCTCTCCTGGGTAATATTACATGGCATGTTCACCCTAGAGAGGGCATGTATGACTTAATTTATAACCACCTGTGTCGTTAGTCACACAACTGGCTCTAAACAGTGTGCATATATGAGACACAATGTGTAATACCTATGTTTATCCACCCATGTCCTTGGTCACATGGTCTGATATATAGTCCTTACAGCATGGCGTGTACTCCTCGTACACGGCATGTTCTACCAAACGTTTATCAACACTCTGTCTCTTCTCACATATTCAGTCACACGGTAAACAACTAGAAAACATGTTCATATAGTACACAATGTATACTTAAGAAAATTCAGTTCTTCCAGAATAGAAGAACCCATGGCTTGTGTTTAAAACATCACACACTGTGTTGTCTAGGTTTCCAGACAGTAAGCCTCCAAAACTTCTTCAGAACCCCCAAAAACCTAATATTTTGTCAATGGCATGATAATTTTCAATCCGTGAGAGCCCATACTCCCAAAGAATCAAATTTTCACATCCTATTTCATATAATGGTTAACAGAGTTCAATTTAAGTTCAAACATGATCCCCCAAATTCCGATCTAAGAGGGTCCATAACACCCCAATGACAAAATATTGTCGTCCATCTGAATGAAACATTATATATACCAATACCCTACAAAAAATTAGGTATTTATATCATGGAATATATCAAAAAACATTCATATCTTGTTCAAAATCTTTTAGAAATGCATGAAATCAATAATTTATCCTAAATGGAATGACATAAATCCATGACATTTGATCTCTAGTAATTGCTTATATGATGCATGAGATAGAATACCATAATCTCATCAGGTTTTAATATAATTATAACCATAAATAAATCAATAATTAAATTAAAAAGAAATTTTTTCACCCAATGGTGAAATCAAATCAACTATAATAATTGAAAAAAAAATTCAATATTCAAGGCAACTTGGTTTTTCTTTGTACACGGGTTAGCTACTTCTGGGAACACCTTGTTACCAACTACCCATTACATTCTATCCCAATCTGTAGGATTCAAAAAGTAAGACAAATTAGAAAAAAACTCCTTTTATACCACATTGTAATGTTATGGATCCAGGTGCATCCCAAAGGTGCCCCGTACCCAGTTTGTCACATGACCTCAAGCACATTTCCCCCAACTCGATAGGTTTAGAACTAGAAGTGAGGACCAATGTCAGATAATGGGGAAAATATTCCCTCATTGGAAAAGTATACACTATAAAAAATGAGTAGTAGATAATAGTGTAAAAAACAATACTATTTAATATAAGTAAACTATAGAATACTGATAAAAATAAAAAAAACTGGATAACATATATAAATGATGCATATCGCATGTGTCTAGGAAAGCAGCCAAAAATTCCCAATTCTATAAATACAATACTAAACCAAAGTATAAAAAATAAGTAAACCCTAATAGCATTTGAAGCCTCAGTTTGGTCCCATGATCTCTAAATACAATAACAACTAAGTACCTATTGAAGAAGGTCACTTTCCCTTATCAAATATGGGATGTTTCAAAGACCTCAAGCGCATTTCCCCAAATTCTAGAGTCTGTTAACTAGCAGTGAAGGTCGTGGACTGATAATGTGGAAACTATGGCCTCATTTGAAAAGTATACACAACAGAAAACACATAGTAAATCGGAGCAGAAGCAGTAATACCGTATAATTTTTTTAAATAGTTGAAGACTATTAGTAATAAAACAACTAGAGAACATATATAAATGATGCATGCAACATGTAACTCGGAAAGAATCGAAATAAGGGAAAATGCTAGAAGTAAAATACTATGAAAATGTATAGAAAAAAAATTAAAATTCAACTACATCGCAAGCCTCATCTTAATATTGTGCTCTTGAGCTCCAACAACAATCAAGTACCTTGATGAAGAGGGGAGTTTTCCCTTACCTAGACATGCAACCACATAATCTATTTAGGTCCAAAAGCATGACCCCAATAGGGTGTGAGAAAAATCCTAGTAGGTAACCACTTAATGATTTTTTCATAAGAGTCAGTGAATATATATAGCAGGAAATATGACTAAATGATTAAATAAACTATGTGTTACTTAAAAGTAATCAATCCTACAATTTCTAATTTCATTCATTTACATATATTAATTATTCAATCCATTAAATAATGTATCCTCAGGATCTATCCTAATCATTGTTTCCACATGTATAATAGTAACAATAGGAGTCTTAGAAGACTATTTAAATAATAATGTATTACTGAGTTCAATCTTGTGTTTTAGCTTACCAGACTTGTCACAGTCATTCAACTATTCACAACAACCCATTTGGAATGTCCTCATGGTATAACCCATTTGGATTAACATTGAATTAATCATATAAAAACAACCACCTAGGAATATCTCATGGTCAATACCCCAATGTGAACATGGGATCAATATACTATGAATGACCACTGGGTAGCTCTCATGGTCAATACCCATATGTCCACATTGCATAAATAATCATAAATTACCTCCTAGGTAGATCTCCTGGTCAATACAGATGGGTCAATGTCTACTACAAGGCTCTCACGTTGATGTTTAAAAAACATGGAAACCCCCATAGTTTTCATATTCCAAGACTCTCATGGTCCATTATAAGATAAAAAATCATATTAGAATATGGAAGCACATGTAATCTATAACTACTACATTCTAACATTCTCATGTATAAAACAAGCAATTAATTTAATCAATCAACTCTATCATGAACAAATTAAGGCATGGAAATAAGGTATACCTCAAAGGAAACCTACAAAAAAAGGCCATAAACATTGATTCTTGGGAAGAAAATTCATGGGGTGTTAGTAAATAAGGCATCTAACCTTATGCATACGCAATAACCCATTATCAATCAAACATACCATAGAATGCATTAAATAGGGTTAAATTCCAAAACATGCATTACCCCAAACATGTTTATTTGGAACATTATGCATATATAATCCAAATACAATCAAATTAAGTCACAATCCACCTAACATGATATTATAAGAATAACACTTTTGAACACCGACCCTTGAATCAGCCTATAACTAGGTAGATCAACATAAAGGGTAAAAAAACATTCATCCTAGAATTACTCATGAGAGAGGAGGAATCGAGAATAAAAGATCTATGGAAGGAGTAAACTCACTAGTGGGAATCCAACACACCTAGTGGTGTCTCAATTAGATCTTGGATAGAGAACTGGGAAGAGCGTGATGTTCTTTGGTTCTATGGCACTCTACTGTACGAAAAATTGGGAGAAGAAGGTGTTTCTAGATGTGAGATGCAATCCCACACCAATATAAAATCTAAAAAAGAAAATTACACAGTGTGTTTTTTAAATGTACACTCCATGTACTAGACTAAGCTGGCCCTTGATTTAGGTGGTATGTCCGGCCATTTACATGGTCATGTACTCGGCTATTGCATAGCCAGTACACGACTACACACAGAAACTGAGTACACATCATGTACTCCTATGTACACTGCGTGTATATAAAAAATATCTCAATTATTAATTTTCTCTAAAAAAAACCCAAAATAAAGATCCATACCTGAAATTATGATATGGTTTCTCACAATTTTTAATATAAATTTGTGAAATGAATCTAAAAATAGCATTTAAATAAATGTTGTTAATGAACATAAATTTAATTATTTCTAAATCATGATATTTTTTATTGGAATTATATTATTATAAATTAAATATATGATATTTTACATTATTATTAAATAAAAAACATAATGGTTTTTTTGAATTAATTTAATTATTTATTTTATTGGAAAAATTGGTATTTTCAGTATTTATTGGGAAATTTATCATTTAACAAATATCCAAAAAATCACATAGAGTAATTAGTGATATAATTCTTTTAAATAATGATTTATATTTTTTCAAATACATTTCCTAGATGTAGAAAATTATTTATATTGTTTTCCCTCTAAAAATAAAATTTTGGATAAAAATTAAATTTTAAGAATCTAAAGTATATAATAAAAAATAGGTTTTTATTTCCTAAAAGTTATTAAATAAATTTTTATCATATATTTCATACATATATATATATATATTATTAATATTATTCAATCAACAAAAATTCAATTTATATACAATAATGGTCATTTTTAAATTATAAAAGTTTTTGGTTCATTTTTAGGCTAGTGATGGTTGTTGTTTATGTTATCAAACTTAATGTTCTTTTACAACCATAGAGTATCACATTTTCCCCCATTAATAAATTAGACCAATATAATTTTAAATTAAACTCCATAATAATTTTGTTTACATTTTATATTACCTTTCATAAATCCCAAGTCATAATTTTTTTTAAATAATGATTTTGGGTGATATAAGAGATTAATAACAATAAATTTGGATATAACAAGAAATAGAATGAACACAAATCCTATATAAATATGTTGGGAAAAAGACAATTAACTCATCAGCATATAAAGTAATCGAAGAACAATTATTTCAATATAAATTTCCGAGAGTTGAGGAATTACATTAATATGAAGACATGATACCTGAGGAAATATAATTACCTGAAAATTTTTAATTTCATTATTTAATATATTTCGAACATTATTTCATCATTTACACAAAAAAAATTAGTATAATAGAAAAAAATTTCTGCATAGGGGACTAAAATAAACATTTAATGGATCATGAATTACATAAAAGGATAATAAAATATCCCTTCCATCTTTATTTTAAAGAATTAATAAGATTTTAACTGTAAGGTGTAATAATATCAAAAATTTATAAACAATCATAAGAAGGAAAAATTAATTTTAAAATAAAATATATAAAATATAACTACTGTTGGAAATATATTATTACAAAAAATAAACATACATACTAATTATTCTAAAAATTAATAAGCTTTTATCATCAATGATGATCACATACCTCTTAACATAAATATCCAAAATACAGCAGCATTATTCACAAATAATCATTCGTGTTAAACAACTTTTTAAACATAATGTTTATAAATAGCCAAACTAAGTAGGGTATCAAAAAATATCAATAATCACAATGATTAATCACTATATAGTCATATAATATAGTGATATTCACTCTAATATCTTGAATCAAATTGTGGTACTAAACAAAATGTTAATCCTTATCCTGGCCATAAAATGTTTTAAAATATGTCCTTATCAGTTTATAAAATTTTAACCATCCTGATTATCAATTTCTCAATATCTAATATTGAATAAAAATAATTTTATAACCCATAGGGTTATTTAAATGTCAATATTTTATAACACCAAAAACCGTAGAAAACTTTCAAATGACCTAAAAATATCAATATCTAAAACCTCACTTGGAGTTATTTATGTATTTTAACTTATAGAAACTATAAAAATATAAATCTATAATGGTACAAATAACACTTATGTTAACACCTCAAGAAGGAATATATATTTAAAAAATTTATGATAATATTTATTCCTAAAATAAAATCTTAGATTATTACCATGAATAAAATAATGATAAAAAAATTATTCAAAGAAGTTATATGACTCTTTAACATAGAACCACTAACTAAATTAATAATTAAAAGTTAGATCGCATTTAAATCATGAACTTAAATCATCCTTTTTTCTGAAAACATAATCACTTCAATTATTAAATTTCCATAATTTTCACATCTAGTTTCGTTTCATGGACTTGGTGTTATCCTTTGGATTAGGTAATAGGCATGGATAATGACCATATTACCTACAAAAAAGACAGTGAACTAAATGGCACTCGAGGATGATCAAAATATCCCTCCACCAAACCCATAATTTAAAAAAAATCAATAACCACATCACATATTTTTTAACATATAAAACATTTTATCACTCCTTTGAGACTTTAACAGGGGTGAATCATTCCGCATTTATGAAATTGAGTAAATTTATACTACTTTAATATATTTTATCAACCACAAGGTCATTGTGAGAGCTATATTCTTCCCTTTTTTAGTTGGTATAATATTTTTCAATAGTATAAGGGGATAATCATATATTGTGATATCTAATTAAAAAATCTTAGTATCATTCCCTCAAGTCATCATCCATTTTGGTTTCACATAATAAACATATTATCATTGAAATTAATTCATAAAATTATTCTTCCAAATTATATCCAATGAATTAATCCAAGAAGCACATTATGTGAAATAAAAATCATATTGAGATTCCAGGAAATAATGATAATTTTTTATTGGATGTTCGAATCATTTCAACTTATTTTCAATATGAAACACCTTAAGATTAAACTAGGAAATTCATTGTGATAATTTATTATGAACATTTATATTGATTAATAATAAAAATGTGAATTAAACCATGAAAACCCATAGAGATTTTATATCTAGGTGTGATGTAATGTTATAATCCCCTTGCATAAAAATAATGGAATAAATGTATGTGAACAACTTTTTTCTTGAATATTTCCCCTTGATGTATTTTTTCTAAAACCATGTTCACATTTAGTATCCTAACAAGGAGGTATTTATTAGAAGACCATATAATCTCTAAAACAAATGGGATGTTATCTTATACTTACACTATAACACCCTGATATTTTGTGATTAATGTTTTAGAATTAATTTAATATTTTTGATATTTTTATTCCATCTAACACTAAAGATTTCCTATTTTATATTAAAGATTTTTGTTTGTCTTGTGTTATACGAAACCCCATGTTAATCATGAAATAAATTCCAAAAAATTATATATTTCCTTACATGGAACACTGAGGTTATCTTGAATTACATGAAACAATGGCGTTCCTCAATTTCTTGTTTAAACATTCATCACTATGGTTTACAGAAAAATAATAAATTATTAAAATATTAATATTCTATATAATATGATTTAGGCTATATGTTACATTAGTACATATGAATAGTACAATACTTTTTCAAAAAATATAAAGTTTAAAAAATATGATATTAATTCATAGGTTACAAAATATATAGCAAAGAATATGAAAACAGATTGAATATAAAGGGAAATATTAACATTTTTATGGTCACAATGTTATTTGACACTAAAAAATATAATTATTTAAAATTATTGAAATATATTAATGTAATATATATTTTTTATATTTAATAAAAATTGTTTTTTAAATTCATTGAAAATATTTTATATAAATAATATAAGAACAATCCCAATTTTGTGCTTAAAACCCTATATTTTTTATAAAGTAGTTTTACCACATTTTAATGGAGAACCAAATTATAATCCAATTTTTTAAATTTTATAAATTTAATATTTCAAAATAAAATTTACCTTTGAAATTAGATCATATGAATTATTTTATGGAATATTTTTTTCTATTTTTCAATGATGTTTTAATTTTTAATGAATAGTGATGAAATTATTAATATTAGTTCAAAAATAAGTTTTCATCTAATTAATTTCTAATGTTATATTAAATTTTAAATTTATTTAAAATTTTATTTATATAATATTTTTATCAACTAATCCAATCTAGGGTATTGGAAGAAATTTTATAGTGAAATTGGATATTAACACTTATAATTCTTTTGATCATTTTTACATTAAAAACTCACAGTGTCATCCAGTCAATGGGATTTAATTAAAATTAATTTCTAAAAAATATGTGATTGGAATTTGAAAAATGGATTAAATATTTTTAATCATAATAACTTATAATTTCTCTTAATTTATACTTATGGTTTTACCAATAATATTAGTGATATTAATTAAACGTAATTACATTGCTTAAGGTAAAATTTTTCTTAACTGATAACTAACCGTTAAATTTAAGACTCCAAATGACCTAGAAAAATTTCCACGATCCATTTTATGGATATATTTCTATATTATCCTCTCATTTATCAACCTTGGTAAATTATTGGATCCAATTACAATATAAAAAATGTGGGCGGAATTATGTCATAAAATATTTACAAAAGTTCCAGTCATCCTCCATTATAAAAGGCCCAATCTCCTCCCACTTACTAACACCTCTCATGCCCCATTGGATAATCCATACTCTTTACAAATATTCCGATAAAATCCATTACTTCATCCTATATTCATATACATGTATAGAAATAAACCCCGAATTGTATTTTGCCTTAAAATAAAAGATGTTACCTGATTAAGAGGTAAAGTCTTCCCTCAAGCTCCTTCCATTTATTTTTCTTCTCCAACCCATCCAATATTTTTATTCGATTATTATATAAATAATTATCCTCAATATAATAATATGTTTTTATTTTATGTGATTTATCTAAACATACACATACCTCTTTCTAATGGGTAATGAACATACTGTTTACATGTATAGGGAACTACCACCTCACTAAACGGTGATTGTTCATTTTTCCATTACCGCATATCATGGTGGAAATTATGATGGAATCTATTTTTATATATGTAATATATTATATTTATTATATATTTATTATTATATATTCCTTTTAAAATATATATCCTTTTTTATTCCATTCGGTGTAAATAAGATAATTCTGTTTGTGGAAGTGTGGATTACCACCACCTGAAACCGATGTGATTCGTTCACACGCTACATGGAATATATTAAATATGATTTAGGTGAACATATATTATATATGTCATAAAATATTACTAATTTAATAATGATATATTTAATTTTATATACTTGTATTTCATTTAACTTATTTCATTAAATATGATAATTTAATCAAAACATCATTCATGCGAATGTACGGACTACCGTCTCCATGAACGGTGTATTTCTTTACATTCTTATATTTTTAAACATTATTATATTACACATATAATTAATGAAAATTATATTTATATCATTTTTTATATTCTGTAAATCATTATATAATTATATGGACCCAATATATCACAAATTAATACACTTCTGAAAAACAAATTGAATATTACTTGAAGTGTAACATTAATAAGGAATTACTATCAAGAGGGAAATATAAAGTCATAATTAAAAAATATATGGTATCATATATAAGAATATGGTTCTGTGATATATATATATATATATATATATTAAATTTATATTTATTATACATGAGGTTTTAATGAGTATGATGAGAGTTTAGACGGAAGTTAGGGGATTTCATCTAACTTTTAATTTCTGTTAGATATATGCTTTATTCACCACAAATTTATATTGAGTGATGTGTATACTGAACACAGATGTATTCTGTGATTAAAATAATTAAAATTATGGTTATGTGAAAATCCATTTTAAGATCTTTATACTATGGGACTTATATTTGAAAACATACCAAATCGGTAATGTAATTTTCTCTCAATTTTCCTTCTTTCAGAAGCATTCTATATTATAAACCGATAGTATTCAATGTGTTAAATATAAAACCATTGAATTGTTATAACATTAATCTCCATATTTTAATGATATTATAATCTTAATTAAATCACATTTTATTACATGAGTATTGTGGTTCAAATTTATCATGTGGTAATAGATTATTGAAGCAATCACTTTGCTTATCGAGATTATTTACGTTTATACTTCCTTTAAAGAAATATTGTGATACATATCTCAAGAACATTAAATAGTTTTATTATCCTCTGCTTATTCATGATTTATTCATGTATTTATACCATTTTTATACTATTTGGTACATATGATATTTAATACTGTGTTATTTCTGAAATACTGAATTTACCATATCTTCCGTCGGAAATCTTTGTTTGTTTCAAAACATTGTTTTCCAAAAATGGTTTCCAAGAATATTCTATTATTATCCTATAATCAATAAAAACATTTCTGAGATTTTTTTATTTGACCAATATCTATTATGTAATATTATTATTTCATTTCTTAATAGTAATTTTTTAACCCTCTTCCCATGAAAAAGGAATGTTCTTTTTTACATTTTATAAAATATAAATATTTACCCTGCATTATATCTTTGATGCTTCCATTGTAGGTCTAAGTGGTTAATTTTATGATTTTTTAATTTTAATTTAATATAAAGGTCTTGAAAAACATTTTCAATATTATTTTATATGTATTCAAGTGAAAAAAATTTCAAAAAAATATCATGCATTCTTTATAATTTTTTAGTTAGATTTTAAAATATTGTTTTTTCAAAACACAATCAATATTTCATTATAACATTTCAAAAAGCTTTCAAAGATTTTTTTAAAATTTATTAAATATTATTTTATTATTTTTCAAGGATAATTTTTTTCAAAATAATTTCATGATTATTTTATATGTTTTCATTAAAAATGGTAATCAATAATATTTCATGTCATAATTATATGTTTTCAAGTTATTTTTTACAAAAATTATTTTCAAAATAATTTATATTTTTAAATTCCTTTTTCAAAGATGAAAGGATATTTTACTCAATATACATTTTTGAAAGAAATTTAAAATTTAATTTTCAATTAAGATGAAAATAATTGAGGTCAATCAAGCCTTTCAAGGAAATATTATAAGTGATCCATTCATATTTTTTCTCAAAATTGGTTTTGTTTAATGTCATGGTTTTTATGAAATCGGTTTCCCTTTTAAGGGTTATATTTTTATGAAATTCCATTTTATTACATCGATTATTCTTTCTGATGAAATAATTATAAATCATGTATCTTTTTTCATATTTTACTATATATTTACATGTTTATGATACCCATTTCATTAAATTGGTTTATATAAGATTTTTTATTATTTTTTGGTATATTTATATATGATTTAATAATGATATGGTTGTAACATATATCTCCCTCCAATTCATTGGGTAAATATTTATAACTCATTAGATAGACTAATAAGGTCTTGGGACTGTTCCTTGTCCACTATGATGATCATGGGTGTGAACCATGACTTCCAAGATTCTATACAGAGTGAAATTGTACTATAAAGTTGGCCATCGGGGTGGAACATGACTTCCAAGATGTCATTAAGAGTGAACCAACACTACCAATGTGGTCTTTTAATTGATTCTTTGACTACTATGAATATCATATTTTATACTTATGTGTCTACCTCAATTCCATATTTTTATGCAATGTTATGATTTCATGGATAATGTTATTTATTTCTTTATGATTCATGTCTTATTAACTCCTTATCTTTATGATAAATTTAATTTTTTTGATATTTAATATGAAGGGAATTATTTTATATATTCGTAATCATGTTTCCATACAACTATGCTTATATTTATGCTTACATGTCCCCCTTGATTACCATTATTGAGCATCTGAGCATACCCATTTTTGTGTTTCCATTTCCTAGTTATGAATATATGTATTATTATTGGTGTGTATAATAAATATACTAGTCAAGAAGGTCCAAGTGGGAGATAATGTAGCTCATATATGTACCAGAGTTCATGTTTACTTATTTCCAAATGTACTGGACTTATACGGTATTTGGTCGTCTATATGTATAATGATATAAGTATTTTGAAAAATCTATATAATTTATATGTACATCATTATTGTGTACGTATATTGGGTATTAGATCAATGGATTAGTTAATCATCTGAAACTAGGAAGAGAGAAATTTTGTGAGATAAATAAGGATATTTCAAATGATATTCCTAGAGATGTCACTAAGGATAAGTATGAGGACAAGTCAACATTTCGGAAAGTGTACTACAATTTTATTAAATGATAGAGTGATTGGTTTCATTTAAATACATCATTTTCTATCAAATAAATCTGAATGTGTCTCTGGAACAAATTTACCAAGGGTTAAAAACTATGAAATGTTGTTTTGGTCTTGACTTCGTGTAATTCGGTACATGAAAACAGGTCTTTCTGCAGACATGATATGGAAATATTATTGTGTAATTGATCAGAACCTCTTTCTCCATTACATCGTTGAATTATGGTGTTTGGGGTATCCTTGACACCATTGGTGATTCAGGAGGGCATCAGTGTCAGTGGAAAGGCTTCACAGTGGTGTCACCTTTCAATTCCACTGGTCGGTCTCACCGATCAATTTCACTAACCGGTCCCACTGACCGGTTTCAACGATCGATCTCATTGATTGGTGCCACACATGAATGGTTCTACATAGGGTTGTTGGGGTTTCTTTTCCCATAATTCTATTAACCTCCTTTTTAAGTCTTAATAACTTTTTAAAGTGTTTTAAGGATACTTTTAATCCCATAAATGTTATCATAAATCTATAATTAATGTGGAAACCCTTGACTTACCCAATCCGTTTTCCAATTTTTTACTAGTGTTACACCTTTGTCATGTTTCCAGTTTATCCGAAGATATGTTGTTTCTACGTTTAATGGATATCTATAAACTCACAATTTTCTGATGGCCTATCTCTACCCTATTAGAAAAGATTTATTAAATCTCAATAAATTCTAATGTGTGCAACCACCCAGCCACAAGATGAAACCACGATCATAATTTTACGAACTTTGAGATTGCACATCCCATAAATCTAGGATTAGGCCTTTATCACCATGATTTCATCCTGCATCTCATTTGTTCCCTATGGATGTTCTCGAAGTCCTTCCTCAAGAGATGAGTTGAACGCCCCTATAGGAACCCTTTCGGCTCACCCATTGTGTTATGTTTTTCCTTCTGCTCGCATGACCACAGTTCTTGGTGTAATGAGGAAACATCGATCCTTGATCATCCCAGAAGGGGCTTTTCCTTATTCTCCCTTTAGTTGTGCATTCTGCAAGGTGGGTATGATGATGATCATTTGGGATGTATATGAAACCAACATTAACAAATATAATTAATGAAATCTTAAAGAACGAATGGGTGGGGAGAAAGATGTTGGTGTAGATGTTTTTTACCTTCATTTTATGTTGTGAACTGTATGTAATCATGTCCACTTAAAATAGGGGATGTTTTTGGTCCCTTTTTTCTCACAAAGGACGCTATTTTTTTGTGGATAGTCTTGTGATTCAATGGTTGTAACATGGAAACTGGTATATAATGTAACCTTGGTTGAAAAAACGGATGCTTGATGGATAATAATCTATGTGTGACCACCTGGGTTAACCAAATGTAAATAATGAACTTAAATAATGGTGTGTATAAATATGAAACTCCCTTTATATTTTCTTTTAATACGCATTTCTTTTCTGTTTAATGTTTGAGGAGTGACTCAAAAATGGGGCTGGAATGTTCTGGTTGATAAGTTGTTGGCCTATGAATCTGAGGCTAAGTGGAGCCAGTATGTTGACGGTTTTTTGGTAGCAGTACTTCGAAGGATCTCATGGATCTCTTTTGTAGTTGTGACTTTACAAGAGAACCAGGTGTGAATTCTTAAAATCATTTTTATCATTTTTCCTTCGGCTATTGTATTGGGTTTTGGGTATGCCTATTATTAGTCCAGTAGTGGATAAAATTTTTAAAAGAAATGGCTTGAACATGAAAATGAGAATGGGTACAATGGAGGATTAATTTTCTAGAAAAGGATTGTGCTCTCGTTATGGTTATTGTGTATTTGTGCATCTAGGGTTAGATGTGAGATTGGTTTTTTACATGCTAGTTTTCAATTGTTGAACCCTTATGTTTTTATGAGTGTTTGATTACCAATATATATAATGTTTAGTTCTTGTGTTTCTTATACGCACCCCACCCATGTTGAGAACATTTTGCCAAACAATCCCATTTTATGGGGGAGGTTGTTTTCCCAAACATTCTTATGAGTGGATGATTTTTTGATCCATTATGCTCACTCTCCCAGGTAGCCCAAGATCCATCAACCAGGCTATGATGGTCTGAATATTTTTATGGCCCATGATAATTCGGGCATGGTGTGTTGTGGTGGTTGGCCCAAGTGTGTTTGGGAATGTTTGTTTCACAAGAGTCTTGGCGATGAGGCCCATGTGTCTTCGAGCATGGTAGTGGTTGTGCTAGCCCAGGTGTATTCAGGTGTATCAGTGGTTTTTGTGTCCTAGTTGTTTGTGGGTGGGGTGTGTGGTTCTGGTGTCTTATATGGTTGTGGTAGGGGGTGGAAAAAAATTTGATTTTTATGGCCTATATGGTTGTTGTTTTGAACAGTAGTGGGACTGGAGTGGAGTTTTGTGGGGGAGGTCTAAGGAGTATGTTGTCCTAAATAACCATTGGGAAAGTAGTACAGGGTACCCAAATATTATTGTGCTATTACTATTAATTTACCTTACATGCATTATTTGTGGACTGTGCCTTGGTGAGGCTTGGTGGATAGTTTCCTTACTAGGTGTTTTGGTTACTAATTTTCTCATGGGGAAATATAATTTCTCTCCACTTGTTCACAAGAGCTATTGGTTTCCCTAATGAGTATACATATATACTCACCCTACATATATAAAACTACTTTCAGGTTTCTAGGGGGTCTTTGAGGACAATGTCGTCTTTACTAGCTTGAGCGTTAGGAGTCATTTTTGATTAATTTCTTTTCTTTTGGTGCTTTTCTTCAGAGTTATATTGTACTTGTATCAGCTTATTTTGAACGTGCATATAGGAGTGGATTCTAGGCTTTACTTTTACGATCATATTTCAGGGTTGTTTGGGTTTTTACACCTTATCTTCTTATCTTTTTTTTAAAAAGGGTAATTCCATCCATTCTATGTGAGATTTTATACCCTTGGTTCTAATCACCACTTTGGGGCCTATTGAATGTGGGTCTTTGGGGTCATTATATCTCCATCAACATGAATAAGGAAGGGTCTGGAAGTTTTTTGTCCCTTCCCTCGTCTTGGTGAAGGTGGTTCATGATAGAATGGTATTAGAGGTGATGGTTCAAATATAGGGTGGATTTCAGGGTTAGGCACAGTGAGGGTTTCATGCGATGGTAGGTCAATAGTGTTAGGCTATCTTGGTATGTGAAATAGGATAGGGAATACTTTCTATGACATGGTATTTTATGGCCCCCTTTGATCTGATAAAAGGACTCTAAGCCTACCCAACGACCAGGTGAGGCAACTCTGCTTGAAGGGTAGAGAATCTATGGATTGTACCTGAATCATAATTACTTTTCTTCTGTGTCTTGTGGGTTTGGGTAATTTAATATAAAAAAAATTTAAGAAATTTTTAAAAGAAATCTTCTACACTACTCAATCTTAGGAATTCCTTGTTTAAATTGCAGCCATGGCACAAAGACAATGTCCCCAAGTGCTTCAGGTGATCGTGGCCCAAGAGGATGATCTGGTCAATCAACAGATGTAACACCCCAAGCTTGGCCTTTATGAATACTAATACCCACTTTTTAAAATATTATAAATTTTATCTTTCAAAATGGACTTCATTTTGGGATTCAAAATATCGAAATTAGCCTAGGGTAATTTTTTGGTACTTTTCTAAAAACGTTCAATTTTTTATTAATAGTGAAAACACTGAGTCATAGTATAAAACATATTTTTTATTTAAATAATTATTTATTTTATTTAAATTTATTCTGGGAAAAAAGTTAGATAATACCTATATAAGTTCAATGTCATAAATTGGAGTCAGTTTATAATAATTTTAGATATATAAAAATTTTATTGAACCTTTCACATTATTTTACCCACCTCATAGGAGAATTTTCAAATTTACATAAAACATACTTTTACCACTTTTTTGAGTGGAATTTCAAAAATCCAAGACACATGGTTAATATCACGTAGTAAAATGTGGTTCAATAAGCTAAAAATAATTTTGGTTGAACAGTAACTTCTTATTTTTATTTACCACGGTTAAAAGTAAATAGGGTAATTAAGCGTAAAATGATATTATTATTACCCTAACACTTGTCATAATTCTATTTTCTAAGTATAAATCCACCAAAAACAATGTTAGGATTAAATATTAATCTCTTTGGTCCACTTGGATTAGATTAGGACATTTATTATTATTTAATTCAAAGAAGAGTTGAAAGGGTTAATATCAATGTTTAGTAACTAAAACAGTTTTAATATAGGGTTATACATAATATAAATTCGATTATAAATTTTTATTAGAAATATTAAAAGATTTTTTACATAATGGTATTTTATATAAAATTTTTAGACATTAAATAATTTAATTTATTTATGACACAATTGTGATGCAGTACTTACATAATTAATGAAATGTTAAAATAATTGATATTATAAATATCCAAATAAATGTAATATGACACTTTTTATGAATTACAATATATTTATAGGTTAATATGACATATTAGGTTTGGTTATATGATTTCTTTTCAATGTAATAATGTTGTTAAGAATTTAGCAAAACCAAAATACCAAGTAGTGTCCTGATTGACATAAAAGATCTTTTAAAACAAATATTATATTAATAATTGATATTTTATTCCTAAAAATATAAGGTTTGTCGAAAGGACAATTATAATGATAGTTGTATCATTAATGAACCACTTGGGGTTCTTTTGGAAGTATAGAGTAATTTTATTAACCATATAATATAAAAATAAAAAGAGACACGGTAAATGTCAAACTATTTAACTAAGAGTAAAATATAAAAGATAAAGTTAATATAGTGACCCAAACCTGTCTAAAACCTTTTCGTTGAGTGGTTTTCGTCCCATACCTACCATAGCCTTTAAATAATCCATTTTGGAACCATTAGAAACTGAAAAGGATTTTATGGTAAAATAATATTTCCATCTTTTCCTACGGTGCCCCTCACCCCTCTTATAAAAGGGCACTCACCCTGTTTTCTAATTCACACCTTCAAATCGTTTTGGCTCGGCCAAACCCTACCCAAATACCCTTTTAACTATTCTTTATTCATCCTAGAGGCATTCCTTTAGTCAGAAATCCAACCTAATAATCCCATTTGATCAAATAAAATGGAACAACCCGAAGAAGAGGTAAATATTTCATCACCTCTTTCTAGTTCATTTCTTCTTCCACTTCCTTTTCCATTGTTGATTTAATTGTAAAATAATAACTCCATTATCTTTTATATACATTGAAGTAATTATAAATATGGCACTGTAACATGCCGATATTTTATGAGATGTATTATTTTTAATTTATTTGATCTCTTGTGTTATATACTACACCATGTTTATCTTGTGCTATATGCAACACCATATTAGCTTGCAGTATACGCAACACTATTCTTGGATCGTGTTACACAGAATTTTTTGTTCGCAACATTGAGTGTATATATATATATATTCAATTTATAAAGGAAATATGGTTGGAATCTATTATACACAACAAAAAAGGAATATTGCACTACACGCAACCCTGACTTGGATTGCTTTACCCGAAATCGCGACCTTCCACATTAGTGTGTTTTGTACACAATAATGAGTTTTACTAAACGATTATATGTTATTAAAATATTATATAAACTAGCTGTTATGAATAATAATTCCCACTTTTATAAATTTTATAAATTTAATCTTTCAAAATGGACTTCATTTTTGGATTCGTAATATCCAACTTAGCCTTGGGTGAAATTTTGGTATTTTTCGAAAAACATTTAATTTTTTGATGAATAGTGAAATCAGTAAGTTATTTGTTAAAACCAACTTTTTTTAGATAATAATTCATTTTATTTAAATTTATTTTAGGTCAAAATAGATATATTATACTTAAATAACTTCAATGTAATTCATTGGAGTCATTTTATATTCAATTTATATATAAAAATATTTTATTGATCTTTTCACCATCTTTTACCCACCTCCTAGGATCATTTGCAATTGTACATAAAACATAATTTTACCGCTTCTGTAGGTTTAATTTCAAAAATCTAATAGAGACATGGTTAATATAAGGGAGTAAAATTTGGTTCAATATGATAAAAATAATTTTTCATAAATAGTAATTTTTTACTTTTATTTACCATAGTTAAAAGTAAATAGGGTAATTAAGGGTAAACATGATATTATTTTACCCTAAAACATGACCGAATTCTATTGGATAAGTGTAATTCGACCAAAAAGAACCTTAAGAATAAAATATTATCCATTAGGTCCACTTGGATTAGATTAGGACACTTATTATTATTTTATTTAAAGAAGAGTTAAAAGAGTTCAAATCAACGTTTAATAACTAAAGATTTTAAATATAGAATTATACATAAGATAAATTCGACTATAAATATTCATTAGAAACCTTAAAATTTTTCTTGCATAATGTATGTTTATTGATAATTATTATACATTATGTAATTTTATTTATTTATGACACAATAATGATGCAGTAATTTCCTTATTAATGAAATATTAACATAATTGATGTTATAAATACCCAGATAAATGTAATTTTAGAATTTTTATTAATTCCACTAATTTTATAGGTTAATATGACATGTTATAAATGATTTAATTAACTTTTTTAGAACTAATCATGTTGTTATGATTTTCACAAAAATCAATTACCAAATTGTGTCAAAATTGACGTAAAATTGCTTTTAAAACGAATATTATATTATTAACTGTTATTTTATTCATATAAATATAAGTTTCAGCCAAGTGACTTATATAAAGTTATATATATTAATATTTAACCACTTAGGGTTCGTTTGTCTTATTATAGTCATTTTATTAACCATATGGTGTAAGAAAACAAGAAGACACTGTAAAAGATAAATTATTTAACTTAGAGTTAACTCTAAATGATATGGTTAAAATAGTAACCTAAACTTTTCTAAAACCTATTGGTTTAGATTATTTCTACCCATACCCACCTTAGATTAGAAATAAATCAATTTGGAGCTATTATTAACTGAATATGACTTTATTATAAAAAAAGATTTTATGTTTTTCTTAAGATGCCCCTCTCCTCCCTTATAAAAGGGCACCTCCTCCCTCTTCTCTTTACCCAATGTTGAGCTTTCAAGATCGTAAAAAGCATTCTCATTTCCCTTATAAAATTCCCTAGAAACATTATAGAAGTTTTTTTCCTCAAAATACCAACTCTAGTTCCTTAAGAGAAATCATAATAGAGGTGAGTCGAAGAAGTGGTAATCTCTTCTAATGACTTTTTCATGTTTTCTCTCTTCTTAAACATATTATTATTTAGTTATTTAATTATAAATTAATAACATCAGTATCAATAATATAATTATATTTTTCTATAAATATGAAACAACCACATTTCACCTTCTATCCATCCTACTGGAAAAAAATCACTGCATGTGCCTACGTACGGAATATCATCTCCACGCCATGGTGTAATCTATTTTCAACCACCACCATACTTGGATGGGTATAATGGTGTAAATAATAACTATATATAGTTATTATAACATCATACTGATTCTGAGATATTATATCATCCAATCCAATTCAATTTAAAAATTATGGGAACGATATCATCGCTCATGCGTACGTACGAATTACCGTCTCCACGACGTGATAAGATTCATTCTCCATGTTAACCATTAAATAATGATTGTAAATTCTATATAATGAATAATAATGAAATAAATGACATGATAAAGCTATAGGATTTATGTTTATATATATTTTGTCTACTTACTTCCATTGAATTCAATAAGGAATGGAAAACAGCGTTCATGTGTACGTACGACCTACCGTCGCCATGAACGGTGTATTTCAATTCATTTTTCTATCTAATATATATATATATATATAATGAATTTATATTATATATAAATCATTATTTATATTCTGCATGTAAGTAAATCATGATATATGTAATAATAATATCAAGAACAACAAGTCCAAATACGTACGATAAATAAATCGATTTTACCCAAAACGCTGCTTTCACATGGAGAGTACAAAAGAAGGGGTAATATAAAGTCATAAGTGAACCATATATGATATCATAAGAATAAATATGTTCATTTAATAAGTAAATGACCTTATTTAAATCATTATACTGGTGGTTCAGATACGTATGAAGCATATTTGATCTAAGGTAAGGGATAATTTGGCAAATCTCATTTTTCTCCAAGATTTCTTATTCACAGGTATTTACTAGGGTTATATTTTTCATCCATTTCCATAAAAATGTTTTTCATAATGTGTTTAATATTATTCAATGTATGTGTAATGTCATTTTTACCCCTCTTTGACTTTTACATTTTTTTATGGAAGGAATATTTCTTTGGTTTACCGTACGAGGAACTTTTTGACTTTTCTGGTAAAAGTACGAGGAGAATTATTTTTAACTTATACAGAATGAACGAGATTTTATGGTTTCATAATTCATAATTTTTATGATGATTCCTATACATTTTTTCAATGCTATTTTCAAAAAAATTATTTTATTTTAAAATTGTGTGGCATTTTTTGAAAAGAAAATGATTTTTAAGAAGAAAGGATATTTTCGTCAAGAATTCATTTCAGGTGTTATATCAAAACTATTTTCCATCTAAGATGAAATTATTTAGCATGTATATGTTTCAAGTATAATGTCTCTATTATTTACATGGTTTCACTTTTATTATGATGAAATTATATCCATTTGTTTTATATGGATTATGTTATGATGTGATGATGTTTATGAAATCCATTTTATTCATTGGGTTATGATGAATGATTTATGATTATGTCATGGCACACGTAAGAATGATTACATTACGAGATGGGTGGGACCTTCATATCCCTCCAATTCATTGGTTAAAGATTTATATCTCATGAGATAGACATGGCTGGAATGGTAAGTTCATTCAGTTCAGTGATACATGACTGGAATGAGGGGTGAACTCGATTCAGAAATGGACTTTGTCCACTTAGGTGGTCTTGGAAGAAATGCATTGGCTACTATGGAAATCATATCATGTTCTTAATGGTATTTTAAAATTAAATGTTTTATTTCCAATCTATTTAATCATGATTGATGTTCTTTTATGACCTATGCCTTACGTACTGCCAATATTTATTTCACAACTCAACATTTTGATGTGTAAACATTATGTTCATGTTTTGAAGTTCAAATGTATATGGTTTGAATTATTTTCTCCATGAATACCCTTACTGAGAATTTGATCTCACCCTTTATATGTTTTCTTTTTCCATCATATAAATAATGGTTTTAGGTAAAAAAAAAGGGAAGATCTTTATGGGAGATGTTGAAGACCATTCACCAAGATTAGAATATTATATTCCGAGTTTCAAAGGAACTAAAGAATTATGGTCCTTTGGTGTCTATTTTTGTTATGTATTAGGTATTCTGCAAAAGTAAGGTAATGTCCATTTATGTTAAGATTGGGTCTCTACAGATGGTATCAGAGGAAAGGTTTAGTTATCCTTTGGAAACTAGGATGCGAAAACTTTAGTGAAATCCCAAGAGATATTTCTACGGTATGTCTAGAGATGTCCCTAAGGATATGTATATGTATAGGGTATAGTCCTTGAATTATGGTAACGATCATTGAATTAAATATAAGATGTTATATATTGAATGTAATCCCCCTTCATTATGTTGTTTTCATAGCATGACTTTTGCCTCTCACTCTGTTTTTTTTCGGTTATAGGTGATGACTGGAACCCAAAAGATCCGTGTTGATCAATGTAATAGAAAATGAAATGATTGTCCTCGTAAACACACCAATGTTAAGGGAGATGGAGTGAAAAAACATATTTCTTTACTTACACAGGCTATGAATCATTCTGGAATTCCAAAGGAGGAGAGAAAGGAACAATATTCTATTGATTCCTTCATGAGGCAACATCCACCTTCTTTCTGGGGGTCATCTGATCCACATGTTGCTGAATAATGGATTAGTTAAATTGAAAATATATTTTCGATACTTCTCTATTCATAACATGAAAAATAAATTTGGTTGTTTACCAGTTAAAAGGTGAAGCAGACCAGTGGTGGACTCTAATTAAGAATAAAAGGCCCCAAGATAAATATTGAATTTATTGAATGGGATGAGTTCAAGAACTTATTTTTCAATATGTACTTCCCTCGTATTCTTCAAACAATGATGGAAAAAGAGTTCCTTGATCATAAGAAAAAGGATGATGAATATGTTGGTATATAAAAAACAAATTTTACAAGGATTTCCAGGTATTCATCTGGATTTATCATCCAACATGAAAGTAACGTTGATCGATTATTCAGTGGCTAAAAACCAAGTCTTTTAAGGGAATTAGTTATAAGAGATATCAGTTCGAATGATGAAATTGTGGATTGTGCTATCAAGGTAGAACTGGATGTTCGTGTTAAATTTCCATCTAATGATTTTGACAAGAAACAAAAAATAGAGTTCAAGGAAAAATCTCATAACAACGGTGAAAAGAATGTGAATGTTTATTTATGCTCAATGTGTGGATTGAAGCATGGTGGAGATTCTATAAATGATACTAGAAAATGATTCATGTGTGGAAAATAAGGTCATCGAACATGTGAGTGACGAAGTAATGGGAAAAAGTTTTCTAATGACGTGAATAAAGAAAAGACTACAGAGAATGCTCCATCAACACTTCAATGCAACAAGTGCAAGGAAATGGGTCATTATTATAACCAATCCCCTAATCCAAGGTTTAATGATGATCGACCTCATCAACATCATCAGGTAAATGACAAAGGGATGTCACATGTTATCACTATTGGAAATTTTGAGTATGGTAATGATGCAATAGAATTATTATGTGTTTATGTAACGGGATTCCGAAATAATGTTATGGAATCTCATTTATAGTATTTTAGAATATTGGAATATCTATGTATTGGTTTATTGTGGTTTTCAATAATTATATGGTACTGGTAACCATGAAAAGTGATTCAAATATATTAGAAAGCAGATGATATGTGCATAATGAAGGGATAAAGTGAAAATGAAATGTTTGATAGTATTCATGAGCTCATGATTGATATAAGGAAAAAGTGATAACATGGTTTGAGTATATAGAAATTCTAGATTTTGGTATGTGGAATGAGTTAACATTTGACAGCACTCATGTTTTCACTAAGGTTTGATGGTAATACATGATTAAGTTATTCACATGTCTGTAATGTGACCAACAAGATATAACTTATGATATATGTGGGATAAATGATGGTATTCATGTGCTAGTTATGTGACCTTTCAAGTAATCATTTTATTTATACTAGGATATTTCACATATGTATTTTGGATAAGCCTAAAGATTGTAATGGATTATGTTGGAAATTAGATAGTATTTTTTAATGATATAAATTATTTTTGATATTATTTTTGGAATGTTATAATAGTGTAGTTCTAGAAAAAGGGACAACCTGTAGGATGGGCGACAACCTGTCGCATCGGACAGGGTTGCAGGGAATCGAACCCACAACCTAAGTGCGACATTCCTTTATCGCATACCTCTAGCCTACAAGTAGTCCCTGGTTAGTATAAAATAGTATTATTTTATTTTGATGTATGATAGATGAGGTATAATTCCGTTTTTTGGAACCATATACGATTAATCTCACCACAGATAGACTTATGTATATAAATTTTTCTGACCATATGTTAGAGACAGATGGAATGACCTATCATACCGTCGCATGATCTGCTAACACTTTCCAAAAGACAAATTCAACTTCATTTCATTAATAGGTGAAGTGTAAATTGTCAAAGGCACAAGAAACATTAAGACTGTACCAAAATCATGTAATTATTTCTTTTAATTAAATTTTTTATGAACATTTGGGAAATGATCTTGAAAAAAAAATATCCTACTGCCCTCATATCTGATTAATCAGATGGAACCTTAGATCATCAAAATTTATGGCTTTGTGATTGTTGGCTTTTTCATAGCCATGTCCTATAACACTTTTCATCAAAAGATGATGGTTATATTTCTCTTATATAACAATATTTTAACCTCTGTTCTATTATTTAGAAACCGAGTGATAAGTTTATTGGGGTATCCATTACGTTTTATACATTAGTTTTTAAAATTAAGATTTAGTATTCATTTTTACAATGTGGGTTTCTAGGAAAGAAACTTTCAAGTAGTAAACGATTTATAACCCTGATGAATTTCGATGGGGAAATTCATTTTAAGGGGGGTAGAATGTAACACCTTCAGATTTTATGAGAATAATTCTTTTAAATTTATTTGATGTCGTGTGTTTTATGCTACACCATGATTATCTTGCACTATATGCAACACCATATTATCTTGTAGTATACGCAACACTATTCTTGGATCTTGTTACAAAAAATTTCAAGTTTGCAACATTGAGTGTATATATATATATATATATTCAATGTATAAATGAAATATGGTTGGATTATATTATACACAACAACAAACTAATCTTGCACTACATGCAACCCGTACTTGTCTTGCTTTACATGCAATCGTGACCTTCCACGATAGCGTGTGTTGTACGCAAATCGAGTTTCACTAAACAACGGTATGTTATTAAAATATTATATAAACTAGATGTTATGAATAGTAATACCCACATTTTGAAATTTTATAAATGTTATCTTTCAAAATGGACTTCATTTTTGGATTCAGAATATCAAAATTAGCCTAGGATGAAATTTTGTTATTTTTCTTAAAACATTCAATTTTTGATGAATTGTGAAATTACTAAGTTATTGGTTAAAACCGACTTTATATTTAAATAATAATTTATTTTATTTAAATTTATTTGAGGTAAAAATAGATACATAATAATTATATATGTTCAATGTAATTCATTGAAGTTATTTTATATTAATTTCAGATATAAAAAAATTTTATTGAACTTTTCACAGTCTTTACCCACCTCCTAGTAGAATTTGAAATTGTACATAATACGTAATTTTACCACTTCTGTGAGATAAATTTCGAAAATCCGAGAGACACGGTTAATATCAAGGAGTAAAATGTGGTTCAATACGATAAATTTTTTTTTGGTGAAGAGTAACTTTTTACTTTTATTTACCACGGTTAAAATTAAATAGGGTAATTAAGGGTAATAATTATATTATTATTACCCTAACACATGTCCTCATTCTATTGGATAAGTGTAATTCGACCAAAAACAACCTTAGGAATAAAATATTATCCATTAGGTCCACTTGGATAAGATTAGGACACTTATTATTATTTTATTCAAAGAAGAGTTAAAAGAATTAAAATCAAAGTTTAATAACTAAAATTTTTCAATATATGGTTATACAAAAGATACATTTGACTATAAATCTTCAATAGAAATATAAAACAATTTCCTACATAATTGTATTTTATTTATAATTTTTAGACATTAAATAATTTAATTTTTTTATGACACAATGATGATGAAGTAATTACCTTATTAATGAAATATTAACATAATTGATGTTATAAATACCCAAATAAATGTAATTTTAGACTTTTTATGAATTCCACTCATTTTATTGGATAATTTGATATGTTATTATGGATTTAATTAACTTTTTTCGAACTAATCATGTTGTTATGATTTTCACAAAAATCAATTACCATATAGTTTTAAAATTGACATAAAATAGTTTTTCAAACAAATATTATATTATTAATTGATATTTTATTCCTAAAAATATAAGGTTCGGCAAAATTACTTAGATAAGGTTATATATATTAATAATGAACCACTTTGGGTTCGTTTGTCTTTTTATTGTAAGTTTATTAACCATATAGTGTAAGAAAACAAGAAGACATGTTAAAAGTAAAATTATTTAACTTAGAGTTAAATCTAAATTATAAGGTTAAAATAGTAACCTAAACTTGTCTAAAACCTATTGGTGAGATTATTTCTACCCATACATACCATACCTTATAAATAAATGAATTTGGATTTTTTAAAAACCTAATATGACTTTATTAAAAATAATATTTTATGTTTTTCCTAAGGTTCCCCTCTCCCCCCTTATAAAAGGGAACCTCCTCCCTCTTCTATTTACACAATTTTGAGCATTCATTCGTGGCCAAACCATTCCCATTTCTCTTATCAACTTCTATAATAAAATTATATAGGATCTGGTCTCCCAGAAATACCAACTCTAGTGCCTTAAGAGAAAGGTTAAAAGTGGTGAATCGAAGAAAAGGTAATCTTTTCTACCGATTCATTCAAGTATTCTTTCTTCTTCAACATCTTCTTCTTTTGTTGTTTGATTATAAAGTAATAAAATCAGTATCACTAATATACTTATATATTATTATAAATATGAAACAACCCCTTTTCACCTTCAATCCATCCTACGGAAAAAGAAATCATCGCGCGTGCCTACGTACGAAATACCGTCTCTGCGTTGTGGTGTAATCTATTTTTGCACCACCCCCTTTCTTGATGGGTATAATTGTGTAAATAATAACTATATATAGTTATTATAAAATAATAATGATTCATAGATATTATATCATCCACTACAATTAACTTAAATAATTATGGGAATGATATCATCGCTCGTGCATACGTATGGATTACCGTCTCCACGACGCGATGAGATTCATTATCCATGTTCACCATTCAAGAATGATTATAAAGTATATATAATGAATAATAATGAAATATGTGACATGATAATTCTACTGGATTTATTTATATATATATATATATTTTATCTACTTACATCCATTCAAGTCAATAAGGAAAGGAAAACAGCATTCATGAGTACGTACGGCCTACCGTCTCCAGGAACGGTGTATATAATTTCATTTATCTATCCACTATATATATATATATACTTTATATATATTATTTATAAATCATTATTTAAATTCTGGAAGTAATTAAATCATGATATAAGTAGTAATATTATCATGAACAAGAAGTCCAAACACCTACGATAAATAAAACGATTTTACCCAAAACGCTGCTTTAACATAGAATTTACAAATGAAGGGGTAATATAAAGTCATTAGTGAACCATATATGATATCATAACAATGAATATGATTCTATAATAAGTCAATGACATTATTTTAATCATTATATAGGAGGTTCATATATGTAAAAAGCATATCGGACCTAATGTAAGGGATAATTTCAAAAATCTAATTTTTATCCTAGATTGCTTATACATAAGTTTTTACTGGGGTTATATTTTTCATCCATGTCCATAAAAATGTTTTTCATAAAGTTTTTACTATTATTAAATGTATTTTTAAATTCATTTTTACCCCTCTTTGACTTTTACATTGTTTTAGGGAAGGAATATTTCTTTTGTTTACCGTAAAAGGAACATTTTGACTTTTCCGGCAAAAGTACGAGGAGAATGTTTTTTTAACTTATACAGCATGAATGGGTTTTTATGGTATCATAATGCCTAATTTTCATGAAGATTCATCTTCATGTTTTCATGGTTATTTTCAATAAAATTCTTTTTATTTTAAAATTGTGTGGCGTTTTTTGAAAAGAAATTGATTATTAAGAAGAATGGATATTTTCGTCAAGAATTCATTTCATGTGTTTTATCAAAAATATTTTCCATCTAAGATGACATAATTTAGTATGTTTATGTTTCAAGTATAATGTCCCTATGATTTACATGGATTCACTTTTCTTATGATGAAATTATATCCATTTGTTTTATATGGATTATGTTATGATGGGATGATGTTTATGAAACCCATTTTATTCGTTGGGATATGATGAATGATTTTTGTTTTTTGTATGGCACATGTAAGAATGATTTCATTATGAGATGGGTGGGACTTATATCTCCCTCCAATTCATTGGGTAATGATTTTTATCTAATGAGATAGACATGGCTGGAACGGTAAGTTAATCCGGTTCAGTGATATAGGATTGGAACGAGGAGTGAACTCGATTCAGAAAGTGACTTTGTCCACTACGATGGACTTACCAGCAATGACATGGCTAATATGGATATCATATCATGTGCATAATGTTTTTCCAAAATTAAATGTTTTATTACCATTCTATTTTTTCATGATTGATGTTCCTTTATGACCAATGACTTATGTACTGCCAAGATTTATTTCACAACTCAAGATTTTGATGTGTAAACATTATGTTCATGTTTTGAAGTTCAAATGTATATGGTTTTTTATATTTTATCCATGCTTACCCTTATTGATAATTTGATCTCACCCTTTATATGGTTTCTTTTCCCATGATATAAAGGTAGGTTTTAGGTAAGAAAAAAAGGTAACATCTTTATGGGATATGTTGAAGATCATTAACCAAGATTAGAAGATTATATTGCATGTTCCCAAAGACACTAAACTACTACTGTCCTTTAGTGTCTGTTTTTGTTTTATAATAGGTATTCCACAAAATTAATGTAATTTCCATGTATGTTTTGATTGGGTATCTATAGGTACAACCAAATTCTTTATTCTATCCATCCTTTGAATGACATGTCACCATAAGTGTGTGCGTACGACTTACCGTCTCCACGTCGTGGTGTAATTGTTATTCAATACATTAATATTTGGATGGGTATAATAATGATGTTTAATTGATGTAAATAATAAATATAAAATTATAATTATTCTTTATATATGAGATACAATCGAATTATATATTATTTTAACATCAAAATAATTATATTGTCGCTCGTGCGCACGTACGGATTACCGTCTCCACGAACGCGATGAGATTCATTCCCAATCGTATCCATTCAAGACAACATTTCATTTGATAATTTAAAATAATTATTAAGACTTTATATAATTCTGGATATGAATAATATACATCACATCAATAACAAATATGACTCACATAACAAATAATATAAAGAAAAATGAATCTGTTAACAACTAAAATGATGATAATACTAGGATATTATTAACAAAGCAATATTAAAAGATCATATATGATATCATATTAATGTATATTATTATTTTCTAATTTAATATAAATTATTTAACCATTATATAGGAGGTTAGCCTACCTTTGACCAAGGAAAAGTTCAAGGTAAGGGTTAATTTCACAATCTCTTCATTATCCAAGGATGTTTATACGTATTTATCTACTGGGACGTCTTTATCATCCACATCCATGTTTCATAAAACTGTATTTCAAAACATTTTTACTATTTACTAGATAATGGAATAAATTAATTTATACCTTTATGTGTTTTTAAAGTTATCTTTCCGTCCTTTTCCAAACAAGGTACTTTTTGACCTTTTCGACAAATTTAATGTAAGAATGTTTTTTTTCTTATACGGCGGGTGCAGCTAGTTTCCTCCATAATAACATCATCAAAACTTCCCTGACAAGATTATAATAATATTTTCAAAATAAATGTTTTCATTAAAATTATGCGACTCTTAAATAATTTCAAAATAGAAAGAGATATTTTTCTATAAAAGGTTTTTATTTCATCTATGTCGACATCCATTGATAGATTTTAAGTTCATTTGAAGTTGATTTATTATGATACAAAACTTTCATATTTTATTGAAGTGTTTTTGATATGTTTGACTATGGATGTGCTATTTTTATACCATTCATGTTTTATGGTTAAAGTATTGACATTTCATATGCTATTTTTAATGCAAATGTTAATGATATGTTTAAACCTTTTCAAATGAGGAATGCATTGGACTTAGTAAGTGATGGGTGGTGCCCGCTATAGCTCCTCTATGAATCGGTAGGTATCAAGAGTCAAATAGAAATGGAATTGGACAAGGCCTTTCCCAATTTTGATATATGGTTTTGGCCGAGGACTTAATAATTTTTAGACATCTTGGCAAGGCCTTGACAAAATGTTTCAGAATTTTTGGCATTATTCATTCCTTCATTATGAAATTAATATGGATGGTTCATGTTGTCATTCGAGTAGTATAATACCCATGATTGTGTTTTATTACGGAATTATTTACTCATCTCATATTCCTACCATAAAATTATTCATGTTTATTATTGGTAAAGTCATGTACTTTCAATTATTCATCATGCTTAATATGTATGTTATTTTCTGCTATATTGCCTTCCATTACTGATCATTTGATCCCACCCCTTTCTTATGTTTCATTTTCCCAGGATATGATTAAGTTAGTTATGAGTTACATGAAGCCAAAATATATAAGGCTTGGATGTTTCTAATGAAATATATTCGTGTAGTATTTCTCTTCAAGCTAAAAAGATGAACTTATGTATGAATCATGTTTCTAATCATACTAAACTGAACGATCATTCGAGACAATATTTCCACATGATCATGAAAATGTTATGTAATAATGAACCAAATCTAGGAAATGAGGGTCATTTCATTACAGTTTGTATCAGAGGAAATTTAGTACAAACCCTAGAAACTATATTTTGGAAAACTCCAATTTGAGCACATAGCCCTAAGATAGACATTGAGCTTTAGTATAGAAGAACTTCCTAGAATTTTGGTATTATGTAGATTTTGTGAGTTTTCCAAGAAATATATCCCAGTCTAGATACGAGTAGGTAGAGGTGGCTCTGGCACAGATGTACCTAGGTTTAAAACACAAAAACACCACTTTGAGCTAGACTCGGACGAGAACTGGTGCATGACAATGGGCCTTGCTGCACTTTTGGTTATGACACTCCCGGGGGATATGCATAGGATAATTCTCATATTCTTTACTAACCATTATGAAGGGTTTATGAGTATATACATCCTCAAAGAAAACATTTTTATGATTATGGATTATATCCATAAATTGTTCAATTTATGTTAAGTGTTTTACAAGTTTGGATTTATGTATTGTGATTCATAAACTAGTCTAGTTGATGTCATTGATTAGAAATAGAGCCTAATGGAAGGAAGGTAAACCGTATCAATACACACACTCTATGTAGGTATTTCCCTCATTTTCAAGATAATTATTGTGGAACTAGTCATACAACTGGTGATGATCATCTTATCACCATACTAGGACAACTCACTCTAGTTATGAATAATAACCTTACCCGTATAGAGCACCCTGATCCACAGAGTGGAGGATCAATATTAGATCGCTTCATGAGGAAACAACCACCAAAACTCAATGGGAGTACAAATCCATTTGAGGCTGAGAAATAGAAAAATTCCATAGAGAAAATATTCCAGGCTTTTGGGATTAGCGAAATGGAAAAATTTGTCAGGGCAGTTTACCGCCTCACTGGAGATGTTAATCAATGGAGGTCATTGTTTCAAAACACAAAGTATGATGAGAAATTATAAAATATATAATAGAGGGAGTTTAAAGAAATTTTCTTAGGAAAATATTTTCATCATGACCATCGAGCGGATATGGAAAGACAATTTCTGAGTCTGAGGGAAAAGGAGGATGAGAATGTCGCAACGTATGAATCTAACATTACAAGGATAGAGAGGAATCAAATAGATTATATATATAACCAAAGACGTAATATTGATCGTTTCTTTGATATGTTGAAACCATTTCTCCATTGAGCATTAGTATCACATTCCTTTCTATCATACGAATATATTGTCTCGTGTGCTATCAAGAACGAAAAGTAATTCTCCATGTCTTATGACTTTAAATAAAAGAAAGTGAATAAGAGATTTGCTTAACACTTAGGGAAAGTAAATAATGAAATAGGGATGAATGGAATAATTAAATTTCCACCCTATGATAATTGTTGAAGGAAGAACCATGGTTCCCGTCTAAAAAGAAAAAGAGTATACTACAAATATGGATAGAATGGCCATATTGCTAATGTTTGTAAGGGAAATAAAGACGCTACCAATGTTCAATGATATAATTGTAGGGAGATGGTAAATTATGAAAATTAATTTCCTAAGCGTTAGGGAAACTTACCTCAAAAATTGACATGGGATCAAGGCCAATCTTAAGCAATCACTACTGCTGAGTTTTAAGCTCTGAAAGAAATAGTGGCAGGTAATTTAATGGTTTCCTCAGGTTTTGAAAATGCATTATTTTTTTCTGGATCATCGCATTGTTTCACATATTCCCATTTTTCTAAGAAAAATCGATATTTCCAATTTGATTTAACAAGGGAGTTGTCAGTCAAAACTCCTAAGGGAAGTATCATCACAATATTGTTTTGTGAATGAGTTCCCATTAGGTTATATAAATGATCGTTATCTGTTATTCTCATCGTCATACCCATGATTGAATTTGATATAATCCTCGGTATGGATTCTCTTTTGGACTATGGTGCGAAAATTTATTGTAAGAAGAAGGAGGATATAATTTTTTATGAAGATGATAAAGAACACCTTATCTTTAGATCAGAATCGTCACCACCTGATTCTTCTCTAGATCCACCCCTTGTAGATCAACTAAATTCAATTATTGTGGAGGAAGAGAATTAAATAACTATGGGTCAGGAAAGGAATTTTCAAATAGAAGATGAACCTATTGTGAAGGAATATGTTGATGTGCTTATGGAAGATATACCTGGACATCCTCTAGAACAAGAAATTGAGTTTACATTGATTTAATTCTTGGATCAAGGCACATATCGAATACCCCTTATAAAATGGCCACCGTGGAATCAGTGGAACTAAAGAAACAACTAGATTAATTGAGTAATAAAAGATTTATTCACCCTAGTGTTTCTCCATGGGGATCCCCTGTTTATTTAAGAAGAATGATGTATCTATGAGGTTGTTCATGATTTATAGGGAGATCAATGCTATAACAATAAAGAACAAGTATCCCCTACCTCAGATTGATGATTTATTTGAACAACTTCATGGAGCTCAATACATTTCAAAGAATGACCATCAATCTATATATCATCAGTTCTATGTGCAGAAGGAAGACATTCCGAAAACAACATTTCGAACTAGGTACGTGCATTATGAGTTTATAGTAATTCCTTTGGATTGACTAATGCACCCTCTATATTCATAGATCTAATGAATAGAGTTTTCAAGTAATATCTCAATGATTTTTTGGTGGTATTTATTGATGATATCTCAGTATACTCAAAAAGATATGATGATCATGAAGATCACATGTCCATTATCCTGAAAACTCTTAGAAGACATGAATTATATGGGATTTTTAGAATGTGTGAATTCTGGATTCAGGAGATTACTTTTCTTGGAAATATTTCCTACAAGGATGGAATATATGTTCATCCTTCTAAGACCAAGGCAATCCAAGGATGGCCAGCACCGACCAGTATAACTGAGTCACATAGTTTTATTGGTTTAGCAGGTTATTATTGACGTTTCAAACAAAATTTTCCCATATTAGCTAACACATTAACCAAACTCACACGAAAAGGGGTTAAATTTGTTTGGAAAAAAGAGTGTGAAGAATTTTTTGAAGAACTGAAGAAAATATTATTCAATGATCCTATTATGACTCTACCATAGAGAAATGATGGGTTTCTTATTTATAGTGATGCATCAAAGAGATGACTTGGTTGTGTCCTTATGCAGAATGATAGAGTTATTTCCTATGCATCCCGATAGTTGAAAATTCATGAGCAAAACTATCCTACTCATGATCTTCAGTTATCAGCTGTAATCCTTGCTTTGATGATTTGGAGACATTATCTCTATGGTGAAAATGTGAGATATATTCTGATCACAAGAGTTTGAAGTATATTTTCTCACAAAAAAAAACTCACCCTGAGGAAAATGTGATGGCTTGAACTACTCAAGGATTACGATTTCACTATACAGTGCCACCTGGGGAAGGAAAATAAGGTGGAGAATTCTTTAAGTAGAAAGTATAATGGAGTTTTGAACAAGATGAGAGTTGAAAAAAATCATATATATATATATATATGGATATAGTAAATATGGATATGGGAATCGCCATGGATGGTGAAACGTAAATAATTTTTCAAATGGTTTCCAAACCATTGTTACTAGAAAAGACGAAGAGTTCTCAAACTGGTGATGAAGAGTTTGAAAAGATGATTAACGGTGTGAATGATGGTAATCTGATTGACATTGTGTATGAAGATGGAATTTTGAAATTTGGGATGAGACATTGTGTTCCTGATATACCTGATCTAAAAAGGGAATTTCTAGATGATGCTCATAGCTCCAATTTCTCTATACATCTTGGGAGCACAAAAATGTGTTGAGATTGGAAGGAAAATTTTTGGTGGGACAACATGAAGAGAGAGATTGCTGATTTTGTGTCAAGATGTATGGTTTGTCAACAAGTGAAAGCTGGAAGGAAACAGCCTGGAAGAGCCTTACAACCTCTTCCCATAGATAAGTGTAAATGGGATAGTATTATGATGCACATTTTCATGGGACTACCAATGACTCCTAGATGGAATGATGAAATATGGTTCATTATTGATCATCGTACAAAGTCAACAAATTTTATTGCTATAAGAGAGAATTTACTACTTGACCGATTGGAAAGACTATATATCGATGAAGTTGTTAGACTTCATGGAGTACCACTATCGATTTTTTCTGATAGTGATCCATATTTTACATCAAGATTCTTTAAAAGTATTCAGAAAGCCCTTAATACTGAACTTCGTTTGAGCACTGCCAACCACCCCCAAAATGATGGAAAATCAAAATGGATTACTCAAACCCTAGAAGACATGTTGAGATCATTCTCACGTGACTTTCAAGGTATGTGGGATCAATAATTACCTCTGCTAGAATTTTTTATAAAAATATCTTACATTCAAGTATTTGGATGTCACCGTGTGAATCATTATACAGAAAGAGATATCACACACCAACCTTTTTGGATAATGTTGGTGAAAGAAAACTCATAGGCCCAGAACTGGGGGAGGAAATGATAGAAAAGGTGATGGTATTCCAAAACCACATCAAAGCAGCTCAAAGTAGGCAGAAGGGCTATACGGATATACAAATGAAGGATTTGGAATTTCAGGTAGGAGATCATGTTTTCCTGAAGGTATCTCCATAGAAGGGTTTTATATGTCTTGGTAAGAAGGGATAATTGATCCCCAGGTACATCAGACCTTTCGAAATTCTAGAATGAATTGGGGTCGTAGCTTACTATTTGGAAATGCCGCCAAATCTCTCCAAAGATCCTGATGTGTTCCATGCATCACTGTTGAGAAAATACATGACTGACCCAATGCATGTAATCACCTATGAGGAATTTGAACTAGAGCCTGATCTATCTTATTGTGAAGATCCTTTCACGATTTGTGATACAAGAGAAAAAGTGATGTGAAACCGGATGACTCATCTAGTAAAAGTTCTATGGAGAAACAATAAATGGAAGAGGCAATGTGGGAACTCGAGGAAATTATGATGAAGAACCACCCGAGTCTTTTTATGCAGTAATATTCTAGAAATATTGAGAATGAAATTATTTTAAGGAGGGTAGAATCTAAGACCCCAAGCATCCACGGTACGCTTACCTTTGAATAATACAGTAGTGTGTGTTGTACGCAACTTCCATCTAACACACCACAACCAATCATACTAGCCATTATTAATAGTAATACCCACTTTTTGAAATTTTATAAATTTTATCCTTTAAAATGGACTTCATTTTTTGGATTCGGAATATCGAAATTCGCTTAGGGTGAATTTTTGATATTTTTCTAAAAACATTAAATCTTTGACGAATAATGAAAAACACTGATTCATAGTTTAAAACTGAATTTTAATTTTAATAATAGTTTTATTTTATTTAAATTTACTTTGGGTCAAAATAGATATATAATACCTATATAAGTTCAATGTAATTAATTGGAGTCATTTTATAATAATTTAGATTTATAAAATTATTATTTAATTTTTCACCGTCTTTTACCCACCTCCTAGGAGAATTTGCAAATTCACATAAAATATAATTTTACTACTTCTATGAGTTGAATTTTGAAAATCCAAGACACACGGTTAATAACAAATAGTAAAATGTTGTTCAATAAGAGAAAAATAATTTTTGGTAAATACTAACTTTTTACTTTTATTCACCGCGGTTAAAAGTAAATAGTGTAATTATGGGTAAAAATGATATTATAATTTCCTTAACACATGTCCTAATTCTATAGGCTAAGTAAAATTCGGCCAAATAAACCATAGGAATAAAATATGAACCTTTATGGTCCACATGGATAAGATTAGGACATTTATTATTATTTAATTCAAAGAAGAGTTAAAAGGATTAAAATCAATGTTTAATAACTAAATCATTTTTAATATATAGTTATACATAATATAAATTCGATTATAAATAATAATTATAAAGATAAAAATATTTCATAAATAATGAAATTTTATTTATATTTTTATACATTAAATAATTTAATTTATTTATGACACAATGATGATGCAACAATTACCTAGGTAATGAAATATTAATATAATTGATATTATAAATATCCAAATAAATTGAATTTTACACTTTTTATGAATTCCACTAATTTTATAGGTTTATATGACATATTAGGGTTGGTAAAATGAATTTTCTTCTAAGTAATAATGATTTTATGAATTTAGAAAAACCAAAATACCCAATAGTATCAAAATTGATATAAAAGAGTTTTTAAAACAAATATTATATTATAAATTGATATTCTATTCCAAAAAATCTACGGTTCATAAAAAGAACTTATATAATGAAATATGTATCATTAATGAACCACTTGGGGTTCTTTTGGAAGTATATAGCATGTTTATTAACCATATAATATTAAAATACAATGAGACATGGTAAATGATAAACTATTTAACTAAGAGTTACATCTAAAATAAAAAGATAAAATAGTGACCCAAACCAATCTAAAACCTATTGGTTGAGTGGTTTTCGACCCCTCCCCACCTTATACATTAAGTAATCCATTTATTCCATTAGAAATCGAAAATCATCTTATTATAAAATAATATTTATAGCTTTTCATAAGGTTCCCCTCACCCCTCTTATAAAAGGGCACTCCCCCTTCTCTCTAATTGACACCTTCAAAGCCTTGTGGCTCGGCCAAACCCTACCAAGATGCCCTTTAAACTATACTCCCTTTCTCCTAGAGTCCTTCCTTTATTCAGAATGCCAACTTATGGATCCCTTTTGATCAAATCAAAAGGAATAACCCAAACAAGAGTTAAATATTTCATCACCTCTTTGAAGTTCATTTCTTCTTCCATTTCCTTTTTATTTGTTGTTTCCATTCTAAAATATTAACTCTAGTATATTCTATATACTATGATGTTATTATAAATATGGTACAACCAAATTTATTATTCTATCCATCCTTTGAATGACATGTTACCATACGTGCGTATGTACGGCTTACCATCTCTACGTCGTGGTGTAATTGGTATTCAATACATTATTATTTGGATGGGTATAATAATTATGTGTAATTAATTTAAATAATAAATATAACATTATAATTATTCTATATATATGAGATACCATCCAATTATATGTTATTTTAACATCAAAATAATTAAATTGTTTCGCGTGCATACGTATGGATTACAGTCTCCATGAAAGCGATGAGATTCATTCTCCATCGTATCCATTGAAGACTAATTTTCAATTCATTATTAAAAATAATGTTTAAATACTTTATATAATTCTGGATATGAATAAGATACATCCTATCCATAACAAATTACACTCACATAAGAAATAATATAAAGGGAAACGAATCCATTAACACCCAAAAAGAAGATAATACTAAGATATTTTTAACAAAGCAATGTTAAAAGACCATATATGATATCATATTAATGTATATTATTACTTTATAGTTTAATAATAATTATTTCAAAATTATACAGGAGGTTAACCTACCAACGAACAAGGAAAAGTGCAAGGTTAGGGTTAATTTCACTATCTCTTCATTATCCGAGGTTTTTTATACATAATTATCTAATGGGACCTCTTTATCATCCACATCCATGTTTTTTAAAAATGTATTTAAAAACATTTTTAATATTTAATAGAAAATTGGTAAAATTCATGTATACCATTATGTGTATTGAAAGGAATATTTCCGTCATTTTCTAAACAAGGTACTTTTTAACCTTTTCAACATATTTAAGGTGAGAATGTTTTTTAACATATACGGCAGGTCCGACTATTTTCCACCGTTATAAAATCATAAAAGCTTCCCTTACAAGCTTATAATAATATTTTAAAAATAATTATTTTCTTTATAATTACGTGACTCTTAAATTATTTCAAAATAGAAAGAGATATTTCTCTAAAAAGGGTTTTGATTTCATCTATGTCAATATCATTTGATGGGTTTTAAGATCATTTGATGTTTATTTATTATGATACAAAACTTCCATAATGTATTGATGGTTTTGTGATATGTTTGACTTTGGATGTGCTATTTATTATATCAATCATGGTTTATGGTTAAAGTATTGAAATTTTGTATTCTAGTTTTAATATGAATGTTTATGATATGTTTCAACATTTTCATATGAGGAATGCATTGGAATTAGTAAGTGACGTGTGGAGCCCACAATAGCTCCTCGATGCATCGGTAGGTATCATGAGACAACTAGACGTGGATTTGGCCGAGGCATTTCCCAATTTTGATATATGGTTTTGGCCAAGGCCTTAATCATTATTAGACGTCATGGCCAAGGCCTTGACAAAATGTTTCAGAATGTCCGACATTATACATTCCCTCATTATGAAAATAATATTGATGGTTCATGTGGTCATTCGAGAAGTATAATTCCCTTGATTATGATTTATTATGGCATTATTTACTCAGCTCATATTCCTACCATAAAAGTATTCATGTTTATTATTGGTAAAGGAATGTTGTTTCAATTATCACCATGCTTAATATTTATGTTATTTTCTGTTGTATTGCTTACCCTTATTGAGCATTTGAGCTCACCCCTTTTTTATGTTTCAATTTACCAGGATATGAAGAAGTTAGTTATGAGTGTATTTCAGGCATAATCTAGTAGGATTAGATGTTTCTAATGAAATATATTCGTGTTGTTTTTCTCTTTAATCTATAATGTTGAACTTATGTATGAATCTTATTTCCAATAATACTAAACTGATCGGTCACTCGAGATATGATTTCCTTGAGATCATGCCAATGTTGTGTAATAATTCACCGACTCTGGTTAACTAGGTTCAGGGTGTTACTACGGAGGATTGACTAAGAGAAAGATGATGATAGGTGGCAGAATACTATACATTATTTCTAGCGACATACCCACAAAAAGTAAGAGGGATGCATTTCTAACATGGAGACAGATGGGTGTCCTGAGGAGATATAGATCACATTTACCTTGATTCGTGCTTTGAGTGAGTATTGGGTTCCCTTGGTAGTTAGTCAGATGAAGGGAGCATCATGTCTGTGGTGGATGCTCTATCTTGGAGAGATGAAGTAGGCTGAGGTTTCATGGGCTCACTTCAAGAAAGAGTTTTAGGCTTAATTCATTTCATCTTTGATGAATGATGAAAAGAGAAAAGAACTGCTCCCCATATAGAATGGGAGTTGTTGGTAAGAGAGTTAGGGATCAAGTTCAAGGATCTCCTAAACTTCTCTCCCAACCTATTTCCAAATGTGGAGTCTCGGTCAAGACATTTATAGGTGACACGTTGACTTTATATAAAATATGTTGTTACTCCCTTCACTCTAATTACATACATAGAGGTTCAGAATATGGTTTATATAGTAGAGAGGATGCACAGGCTGGGAGGTGTTCCATGAGAGGGGATCTAGCTATGTTCATTAACGAGGAAGGTCGTTAGCATCTTGCTTGCAGTATTAGGGCCTTCTAGGTTTCGGTTGGTGGGGAGTAGACACTAGAAAATCCAGTTCTGATCTCCCAGTCCACTCCGTTTCTCCATGGGCCCAGGACTTAGGTACTCTCTTGTGGAGGATTTTCGAACATCCAGTATTAGTTCCTTGTTCGAGTGTTGTATGATGGGGGTGGGTTCGTTCAACGCCCACCTCAGCTATAGTAATTTCTATCCAAACCTCTTCAATAGAAGAAAAAGGGCCAACATGATCACACTCCACCGGGGGCTAACAGCGTCGAAGGAGGCTGACCTCAGGGATCTCCTTAGGGGCCTCGACTAGGTCAGGATCGGGGAGACGAACAACATCCAATAGGTAGAGAAGGAGGGATTCGATAGTTTCACATTGTAGAGGTAGCATTTCTATTATGTATGGAGGTTGTTTGAGGTATGATCATCTTTTTAGTATTCATGAATGTTCTCTGATTAATTCAAGAGCTTCACACTCCTTTGTTACAACTGGTATATCACATTCCTTGGACATAGACATAGAGTGACTGTCCATGCCCCTGGTTCTGAGTACACCATTTAGGGTTCAGACCAGCCTGTTTGATATTTTTTGAGGATGCAGACTGATGTTGGGGTTGCATCAGTCTAATGGGGATATCCTTATACTACTAATAAAGACCTACAATGTCATCCTATGCATTAAATGGATGTTTTTGGTGCATGTTGTTATCAACTTCTTACAGAGAAGGGTTTTGTTCTTAGATATGGGTGTCCAACATGTAGCTTTCATCAGCAAACAAAGTTGTCTGGTTCGGAGCTAGTGTTTGGAGACACTGCTTTCTATGTTGTCCGAGATGTGAGTAGAATCAAGGGATGTTATGATTATGGATGATCTAGGAGTTTTTTAAGAGTTCCTAGAAATTTTTTACACGGTTGTTGTGACTCACCCTCTCTATGTTACATTGAGTTCGACATAGTCATACAACATGGTTCCCATCTGATTTCAATGTATCCTTATCGGATGGTGCCTTCTAAGTTGTGGGACTTTGATATTTAGATTGATGATCTGAGGAAGAACGGTTTTGTTTGACCCATCAAGTCGCTATGCGATGCTCCTTTTTTGTTTGTAAAGAAGGAATGTAGTGGTATCATGTTGTTCATAGACTACTAGAGATTGAATCAGGAAACAGTCAAGAACGGTTACCCTCTCCGGAAGATAGACAGTCTATTTGACTAACTAATGTGAGCAGGATGATTTTCTAATATTGATATGCAATTTGGGTATCACCAGTTAAGGGTGAAAGATGTTTATATCCCAAATACTATATTTAGGTGTAGGTATGGGAACATCAAGTTCAATGTCATGTTGTTCAGTGTTACAAACACAATTTTTATGTACATGGGTCTAATGAACTCTGTTTTCCACATGTTTCTGGACTGGTTTTTCATTGTGTTCACTAATAGAATCTTGATCTGCTCAAGATCAGATGGAGAGCATACTGAGAACCTCAGGATGGTCTTGGAGATCCTTTGAAACCACATGTTCCATGGAATGTTTTCCATGTTAATGATATTGACCTGAAAAATGCACTTTCATTTACATGTGTTTTCTTATCAAGGTGTAGTGGTGGATACTTAAAATTTTTAAGTGGTTTTTTCTTGGGAATCACACAAGAACATGATGGAGGATTGTAGTTTATTGGGTCAATCGTGATATTATCATAGGTTCATACCCAAATTCTCTTGATTTATATCTCCCTTGGAATCTTTGACTAGAAAGGAAAAACCCTTTGTCTAGATTGTGAAGTGTCATCAAACTATTATCTATTTAAGGAATGGTTTTTCCGTGCTCCAGCGATAAGTTTTTCGAAGGAACGAGTGTTTATTGAAGTGTTTTTTGATTCTTCTGTTCTTGGTTTGTGGTTTATGCTGATGTAGCAATGGGGAGTGATCTCTTATGGGTATATGCAATTTCTCCCTCATGAGCGTAACTATTCAACCCATGATCTATAGCTTTCAATAGTAGTGTTTGTGTTGAATGTGTTTCAAAAATACATCATTAGGGAACACTTTGTGGTCTTCATAGATCTCAAGAGTTTCAGGCATATCATTACCCATTAGGACCTAAACATTCGACAGTGAAGGTGGGTGGAGTTTATCAGGACTACGACTTTGAGATCTCTTACACAGAAGGTAGGGGAAATTTGGGGGTGATGCCTTGAGAATGAAGTATCAAATGGAAGTTGTTTGTGAATATTTGGATTCCTAGAAGGTGATGGATGTGTTTTCTTTCTTACACCTGGATGCAAAGGTGGATGGTGGTAGAGGTTGTTTGTTTTAGATGAAAGTTTAGTCCTCTCTGATGAGGTAGGTATAAATGTCTCTGTGGGGATACTAAGAGAGTGAAGTGATGCCCGATTGGTTTGACCAATGAAATGCTTCATAAGGGTGGCCATAGGATGGTCATAAAAAGATACATTTTTGTTGGTAATTTCTCGTCCCAGAGAAGATGTGAGAGGGATTACACCATGGGTTCCATAACTCACCTCTAGTATTACACCCAGTAGTTTCCAAGATGTATCAAGGCACGATAGAAATTTTTTTGTGGCTCGAGGTAAAATGAGATGTGGTGGAGTTTATGGCAAGTTGCATAGTGTGTCAGCAAGTGAAGGATGAACACCACATACCATAAGGTTTTTTTTGTCATAGATATTCCCAAGTGGAATTTGTATGATTTCTTGATGGATTTTATCACAAGACTACCTAGGGTACAAGGAGGATGCAATGTTAGCTGGGTATTGGTAGACCGACTGAGGAAATCATCCCACTTCCTAGTGATTGGGGAGTCAAGTGCGGTGGATGCCTTAGCATGGTGATAAATGGATGAGGTGATGTGGTTGCGTGGAGTTCTGAGGTCCATAGTCTCGGATCAGGATGCATGGTTTACCTCCCATGTTTGGAGGGGATTGCAGCATGCTTATGGAACCCAGCTATGCCTTATCACCACATTCCACCCCCATATATATGGGTAGAAAGAGCAGACCATCCAGAAGTTGAAGGATATGATCTGGGCATGTTTTTAGGACATTTTGGGATCATGGGTACCACATTTCCCCTTAATATATTTTCCTTACAATAATATCTATCACTCTATTACTAGAATGGTGTCGTTTGAAGCCTTGTATGAGAGGTTTTGTCATTCTCTTGTGTGTTGGACCGAGGTTGGGAAGGAAGGTGTTCTTGGCCTAGAGCTTGTGCAGAGCACAACAGAGAAGGTTCAACTTGTGCATCAGAGGATGAAGGAATCCTTGTTACAACATAAGTTGTATGTCAATCGTAGGATGAGGCCCTTGGAATTCAATATTGGAGACCATATTTTCTTGAAGGTTTCCCCTCGACCTGGGCAGTGATTGTTCGGTAAGGAAAGAAATCCCTCTCCTAGGATCATTAGGCCTTTTCATATGTTGGGGTGAGTAAGTTAGGTGGCATATCAACTACTATTTTCAACACTGTTGGAATGGATCCATGGAATTTTTCACATGAAAAACTTTCTTGATATCTATATGATGACTCCCATGTCATTGACTAGGGTAATTGGATATAGGGGACAACGCTATGTTTGTGGAGTGGCCAGTAAGGATCAATGATCAATAGGAGAATGTGCTTCATTAAAGGATCATCCCTTTGGTTTTTTTTTCTGCGGAGGCATGATGGCCTCGAGGAGTGTACATGGGTGAAATAAGCACATACGTGCACCCTGTAACAATATCTATTTGGAGTTGCTGTCCAGAGACTTCCTTGATGTTCTTGTTTTTGTGACTTTCTATGATGTAATGGTGACATTTTTCGGTAATGATATGAGTTGTTTCCTTTACTTTATGGTTGTGTATAAAATGTCATGACTGTGATGAGGGGAGAACATTATCCCTAATCAATACACATTAATGTCGATGTGATTAAACATGTGCGAGAGAGTCACTACCTTCCAAATTGGATAGTATCCTGACATGGAAGAAGGAACTCCCTAATTAGTATATCTAGTAGTGTGGATTTTGTGTGGTGTGGTTACTAAGTGTTTCCATAGTTGTTCAGGAGAATGATAAGAGAGGTGATCCAATATTTTAATGTTTTTTTTCCAGCCATGGAATAACTCATTGTGGTTTTTCCTTGAGATGTATATTATGAGGTGGTTGTTCGAACCCATCTCTTTTTGTTAGGATTAGTATTGATTCTCCAGGACGATAATAGTGTGAAAGGTATTTGTTATAAAAGAACAGACCCTTGTGGTCCGTTAATTTGTAAAATTCTGGTGTTTGGGGGTGTCCTGAACAATATTGTTGAATCGGGAGGGAATCACTGTCAGTGGTAGGGTGGCACCCTGGTGTCACCTTTCACTGCCACTCATCAATCTCTCCGATCGTTATGCCACTAATCTGTTTTTCAGCAACTAATACCACTGAGGGTTGTCAGGGATTCTTTTCTCATTCATCCACTAACCTCCCTTTTAAGTCATAATACCTATTTTAATGTGGTTTATTGTTATTTTTATGCCAATAAATAATATCTTAAATTCCAAAAGAGTGATGCGTCCCTCGATATACCCAAACTTTGTGCCTTTTGTTTTACTAGTGTTACACCGTTTTCATGTTTCCACTTTAGCAAGTGTAACATGTTTTCTCCATTTAAAGTGTATTTATCAACACATATATGTCCACTGGTCTATCTCCTCCATCTTCGAGGAGATTTATGGAATCTCAATAAATTCTAACATATATAACCGCCCAGCCACATTATCAAACAATAATATGCATTTTAATCACTTCAAGATTGCACACCCCGTAACTCTATGATCAGGCCATTATCACCAATATCTTCATATTCCATCTCTTTTTTACCTATTGATTTGCTTGATTTCCTTTATCTGGAGACAAGACACACGCCCATGCTTGAGCATTTCCCACTTAGTCTTCGTGAATTTTTTCAAACTACTCACTAGACCAAATTTAATTGCATGAGGAGGAAAGGTTGACCATTGATCATCCATGTAGGGGTTTTTCGTTCATCTCCCTTTAATTTTGCATCATGCAAGGTGGGTATGATGATGATTATTCAGGACATAGTTGAAACCAACTTTAATGAAGATATTTAACGGACTCCTAAAGATCTAATGGTTGCGAATTATTATGTTGGTGTTTCAGTGTTTTACATTTTTTTTATTTTTTTATTTGTATGGACTCATATCCACTGAAAATCATGGCAGTTTTTGATCCCTTCTTTCATAATAATAAAGATACTTTATTCGTATATTATCTTTTGATTCAATGGTTGTAACATGGAAATTGGTAAATCTCATAAACATGGTTAATTAAATGAATGTACGATGAATTATAATCCTTGTGTGATCACCCCGGATAACCAAACAGCAAGAAATAACTTAATGAATGGTATGAATAAATATAAAAATCCCTTGAAATGTTCTTTTAATTCGAATGGTTGTTCAATTTAATGTATTTTATGTGACTCAAAAAAGGGGATTTAATGTTTTGGTTGAGAATTTTTCGTCCTTTGAATCTGAGGCCATGTGGAATCGGTATGTTGGGGTTTGGTTTGGTTCCAGTACATTGAGGGATTTCAATGGTCCCTTTTGATGTTTAGACATTACAGGAGAATTGGGTGTGAATGCTTTAAATCATGTTTGGTTGTTTTCCCTTCAGTTGTTGTTTTGGATTGTGGTTATGCCAATTAATAGCCCAGTAGTAGAGGAAAAATTTAAAAGGAATCACTTGAACATGATAATGAGAATTGGTACAATGTGGTATTTTTTTCTAGAAATGGGTTGTTCTCTAGTTGTGGTTGTTGAGTATTTGTGCATGTAGGGATATCAGCGAGATTGGTTGTGTTCAGGATGGTTGTTTATTTTGGAACCCTTAGGTTGTTATGAGTGTTTGATTCCATATATTTATAATGTTTAATACATTTTTTTATTATACTCACCCCTCCAATGACGATCACTTCGTTCTGAACACCCCCATTTCATGGGGGAGGGTGTTTTCCCCAATATTATTATGAGTGGTTAGTTTTTAGCTCCTTTCTGTTCCATCTTCTAGGTATCCCAAGATCCATCTAGAAGGTTTTGGTTGCCTAAGTATTATTATGGCCCAAGAATATTCCGGAAAGGTGTGTTTTAGTGGTTGGCCCAGGTGTTTGCAGGCATGTTTGTTTCCCATGGGTCTTCACGATGAGGCAGAGGTGTCTTCAGGCATGGTAGTAGTGGTTCTGTCCCAGGTTTCATTGTGTGTGGTGGTGGTTGTTGTTCCCTTGGTTTTTCTAGGCGAGGTGTGTTATTATGGTGTCCCATATGGTTTTGGTCGGGGGTAGGACCAACGTGTGATTATGATGGCCAATGTGGATGTATTTTGGGGCGATAGTGGGACTACAGTGGAGTTTGTGGGGGAGGTCTGATGTGTAGGATCACCTAAATAACCATTGGTAAAGTGGTGTGGGGTACCCAAATATCTATGTGATATTACTATTATTTTATTTGACTTTTATTATTTGGGGAGTTTTCCTGGGTGAGGCTGGGTGGATAGTTTCCTTGGTAGGTGTTTTGGTTACCTATTTTCTCACAGGGAATTAGAATGTCTACCCACATGTGCACAAGAGCATTTAGTTTCCCTACTGAGTATACATGTAGACTCACCCAACAAATATTAAACTGCTTTTAAGTTTCTATGGGGGGATTTTAGGACTATGCCACACCTTACTAGCTTGAGTACCATGAGTCGGCATTGTTTCTTTTCTTTTATTTTTTAATTTTCATCAGAGTTTTCTTACACTTGTATCAGATTATTTTGAACATTCATATGGGAGTGGATTTGTTTCTTTACTTTCACTTTCAGCTTTTTCATTTGATTTGGTTTTAGCATCTTATCTTCAGATATTGTTTTACAAAAAGGGTAATCCCTTCCTTACTATGTTAAATTATAAACCCTTTGTGATATTTTTTACTTTGAGACCTATAGAAGGTGGGATTCGGGGTCATTATCTCTCCTTATACTTGAAGAAGGAAGGTTATGGTAGTTTTTAGTCCCTTCACTCATCTTAGTGAATGTGGGTTGTGACATAGGGGATATGCTTTAGGAATTCACAATCTCTTAATGATCAATCATGAAGGGCTTAAATATAATTTTCCAATGAATTACCTAGTACGAACCTAGGGTGTCATAGATTATGGGTCATGTCATGATGTAGAAATCCCATAAGATATTCATTTAATTACTTTGTTGTTTTAACTATGATATATAATATGGACACTATGCTTCTAGTTTTAGCCAATGGTGGGATCTCAATGGAACTAGATTAATGTTTAATGTGTTTGATGATTTTCTAATGAGAATTGAAGTTGGATGATTACTAATGTGAATGGTGTTGTGATCTTGCCTAATAAGTTCTTATCAAACATGATAAACCATGTTTACCTTAAAAAACTATTGGACACTCAAATGAATTCAATGAATGATGTCACTGAGAGTTATTGTAGTGGATTCCATAGTGAAAAGAATATTCATTTTTCATTGTGTCAGGAATATAGAAAGAATATATAAAGTTAAATTTATATAAGGATAATAAGATGTATTATCTATGTAAAAGATCATAAATCAAATGATTGTAATCTAAGAATTAAGAGATTTTAAAAAAAATGGATGAGAATATTAGCCTCCCTAAGACAACATATAATTCTATGTATGTTGTGATTAAATTTTTATTATACAATCCAACTTCCTAAGAAGAATTCTCATGAAGGAAACCAATAATGTTGTGTGAGTAATGGTTACATTGCTGATGATGAAGAGACAACAAATGAAATGTGGAAGGAAAGAGGAATTTTATAATAAGATGGGGTATCCCAGTTAATGTCACAAGGATGGAGAATAATAAAAATATTATATATGTGTTTGGAATTAAAAATTATGTTATATTAATGACGAAATATTTCATGATTTTTCTATTCATGTTTTTTGTTCAGTATTAACAAGTTTATGTTGAGTGTTCCCAATGGACTGGTGAAGTGATTTGATGAAAATGTGTTATTTTTTCAAATAGAATATATCCCTTAATATGTTATTTATGTTATGAAATTCATGTTACATATAATTAAATTGGAGGGTAGTGATATCCTTTGAAATAATGAGGGATTTTTTGATAGGTGGGTTATGCTATTGTTGATGAACTTTACAAAATTCTTGGCATTAATGAATAGATATAGTATTCTTTGGAATAAGGAAGAATTCATGTTTTCCAAATGTATTTATAGTAATTCAAGTTATTTCCATGTTTTAAGGGAATACAAGTTCATGATATTCACTTGTTTGACATGTGACAACCATTTAGTACATTGTGTAATATATTGGATTAATGTTATTAAAATTTCAGGTTTTTTTCTAATGTTATTGATTATCATATCTTAAAATGGTTATAAGGTTACCCATTCATGAAATTATTATGCTAAATATGAGATTAAGTATTTATGCACTATGTTTATATTGAAATCCCTAGTTAAAGGGTTATTTACTGATTAACCATATTTCAAGGATGTCTATATTATTCATTTTAGATATAATATTAGTGTGGTTATAGAAAAATTAATCATTTATTTTGGGGGAAATAAAATCCTTTTTAGCAATTTTATGGGTCTTGAACACCTGACTGAAGAAGGATAAATGTTTCATTTCTACCAAAAGATTACGTGATGCCTTCATTAATGCGTAATTATATTTTTGTTTTAATAAATATAAATGATCATCTTGTAGAGTAACTTTTTATGTTTATAGATTAATGTATTAATGATATTTATTTTTGAATAATAGTTATACATATCATTCCTTTATGGGTCTTATGATTTGGAAAAAAGTGTCTTTTAGTACTTTAGGAATCAAATTTAATTTATAGACATTCATTTTTTGATGTAATGAGGGAATAAAAAATATATAAAATCCCAAAAAAATAATTATATTTTGTTTGTAAAAAAATGATAAATTAAATATATTTCCTTACATTCATTGTTAATAAAATAATTACACAACGTTTAGATAATGATAAAAGAATGTTTTTTCCTAATACCTCTTTTTTACTAAGGGAGTTTTAAATCATATTGATTTTAATGTTTGACGCCCAAAATGTTTCTATGTTAATTCTCTTTTTTGTGATTGATGACATCAATCGCTCCATATAAATATTTAAGCTCCATGTCCAATCTTCACTCTCATCCTATGTTCTCTTATGAGGAATCCCATTCATATGTTACATTGGGTAACTGTTATTGTCCAGACATTCCCTTTATAAGGGAAATTTTAGTGTTTATTTTTATGATGTGGGTTTCTATGAATTAAACTTTAAATTGTTAAACATTTGATAAAACATAATAATTTTGAGGGTGAAATTCATTTTAAAAAGGGTGGAATGTAAAACACTGAGATTTTTTGAATTTCTTTTCTAACTAATTTAATATTTTTGATATTTTTCATTTCAAAAAACACTAAAGTAGTTTATTTTATATTCAAGAACTATGTTTTTCTTACATTATATACACCTCCATGTTAATCAAGAACTACACGCATCATAAATTTTAGCTCTAACAACATGGAAAATTGAGGATAGATTATGTTACATGCATCAATGACGTTCCTCGATGTATTACAAAACACAGAAGACTGTGTTTTATCGAAAAATAATATATTAATAAAATATTATTATTTTATATAAAAATATATAAACTAGATGTTAAATTATAGGTTACAGAAAAATATTTTCTATACAAATATAATTTTTATTCATAGTGTACAAATTTTATTGAAGTGAATATGAAAACTTATTGAATATAAAGAGAAGTATTATTATTTTATGGTCCCAATGTTATATTACCCAAATAAATTAAATTAATTAAAATTGTTGGGTGATATTAATATAATATAATATATATATTATATTAAAAAAAATATTTTTTTTATATTCATCCAAATGATTATCTAGGAATAAGATAAGAGCAATCCCAATTTTATGCTTGAAAACCTAAATTTGTTTATAAATTTAGTTCACAACTTTTTAAAGGTTATCACATTTCAAATCCAATGTTTTGAAATTTATTTGATTTAATATTTGAAAATAAACATGAAATTTTAATTTTTAACATATAATTTCAGTTACTGTAAATAAAATTTATTTTTGTATGATGTTTCATTTTTAATGAATATTTAAAAATAAAGAATCCTTTCCCAAAATTATTTTTTCATCTAATTTAACCATTGTTACTTTAAAACCATTAAATTTCATCTACAGATCGAGAATAAATATAAATTAATTTTGGAAACATATTTGTTTGGAATTTGGAAATGTTTTTTTGATATTTGTAATTATAATAATTTATAATCTATAATAAGGTGAATATAGTTTTTAAAAAAAATATTAGTGAAATTAATTAAAATTATTTACATTTCTTAAGTTAAAATTAACATTAAATAAATACTAAACCTAAAATTCAAGACTCAAAAAGACATAGAAACTTGTATTATAGCCATAGGATGACCATATTTCTACCATATCCTCATTTGGTTCTAAAGCATTCCATTTTATATCAACTTGAAACATCAATAACATTGGTGTAATTATTTCTTCAAATATTTACAAGAGTGCCAATTCTCCTCCACTATAAAAAGGCATCCACTCCTACTACTTATTCACACCTCTCAATAACATTTAGTTCATAAAAAATATTACCAAATAGGATCCCAAAATACCTAACTTCATCTTATAAGACTCCTCTTGGAATGAATTAATCCTAAGGATACCTTTTGGAATAGACTAAAAGGAGTTTTCCAATTATGAGGAAACATCTTTTCTCAAGCTCTATTATTTTATATTCATTCACCACACCATCTACTATATATATTCATGATTTTATAACATTAAAATTATATTAAATATATTATAATATTGATATGATAATTTTTATACTTATACTTACACACACCACCATCTAATGGGTATAAAACATATTATTTAGATGTATGGTGAACTACCACCTCACTAAACGATGATTCTTTAATTTTCCATTGACACCTATCATGATAGAAATTATTTTGGAAAATATATTTATATATGTAATATATTATATTTTTTACTTATTTTATATTAATTATTACCTTTATAAAAAATGTATCATTTCTTTTCAATTTCATGTAAATACGAAAATTTCATTTGAGGAAGTGTGGACTACCACCCCCTCAAAGCGATATGATTCGTTTGCACACTATAAGGATTGTTTCAATGATGGTTTTGGTGATCTTATATGATATATATGATATAATATTTAAAATTTAATAGATATATATATATATATATATTTATATATTTCATTTACCACTATTCTTTAAATATGACTATTAAATGATGATAACGTTCATGTGTATAGATGACATACCATCACCATAAACGATGTATTATATTTCATACTTTTATATTATATATATGATGATAAAAAACATATACAGAATATAAATTTTATTTATATCATTTTTTATATTTTTTAAATCATGATATATGTTTAACAACCAAATATAAAACAACATAGGATACATGTGAAAATAATAGCGAATATTAACCCAAGCATATCCTGAACATGGAATTAGTAATAGTAGTTCAATATAATGTCAGAATTAAAACATATATGTTATTATATATAATAATATTTCTATATTAAATATTTTGAAAAAATTTATATTAATCATATATGAGTTTTGAATAAGTACGATGATAGTTAGGACACAAGGTAAGGGGATTTCAGCTCAATTTTTTTTTCTGTGAGATGCATTCTTTATTCACCACCCATTACTTATGAGTGGTGTGTATATTGTCCATTAATGTATTATATGATTCATATAATTAATGTTATGGTTATTTAAATATAAATTTTATTATATTTATGTCATGGAACTTATGTTTCAAATGTTACCAAATCTATAATGTAATTTTGTCTCAATTTTCTTTCTTTGAGACACATTCCATGTTTTGCACCTATTTTTTCATGAGGTGTATATAATTCCGTTGAAATTATATATCATGAATATCCATTTTTTTCATGACATTTTATGCTTCATGTAATCTCATTTTTTAACACGAGGAGTATGGTTTGAAGTAACCAACTGGAAAGTGTTTTTAGAAGCAATCAAATAACTTCATAAGATCAAATATGTTAATGATTCCTTTTTATAAAATCCTATTATCCAAAACTCAAGAACATTTATGTATTTTCATCTACTCTGGTTATTCATGATTTATTCATATATTGCTATCATTTTTAAACTATTTGGTAAATAATATAGGTACGAAATTGTTTTTTCTAAAATCTCCACATTACCCTATATTTTTTTGGAAATATGTGTTCCTTGAGAACCATAATTTCTAAAAAGAGTATAAAAAACTATTCTACAATTATACAGTAATTAAAAGAATAGTATTACTCTCTTATTTGAATTTTACAAAAAATCTCAATGTAATCATCTTATATGATTATTATTGAGGCATTTTTCTTCCATTTTTACCGTGAAAAAGTTTTATTACTTCTACATTATATGTATTGTATATATTTAACCTCAGACATTTCTATGAAGATTCTATTTCCTGTATAAAATAATAATTTTTAATAAATGTTTTTTCAAAGTATTTCCTTGAAATGGTTCTAAAAAATTAATATTCATTCATATGTTTTCATGTAATTATGTTTTCAAATCATTTTAATGTTTCCTTTATAATTTTTCAAATTTAATTTAGTTAAAATAGTTTTCAATATATTTTCAAACATTCTTTATACGTTTTCAAAAAACGTTTTCTAACAAAAAATATTCTAAAATATTTGAAATCTTATTTTTTAAATTTCTAGGGAAAACTTTTTTCAAAATGTTTTTAACATTCTTTTATAAGTTTTCATGGGAAATGGTTTTAAAAATGATTTCATGTCTTCTTTATAATTTTTCATGTAATTTTATATGAAAAAGTTTTTTATATGTATTTTTGAACTAAAATGAATTTTTCAAAAAATAAAGGATTTTTTTCATTAAGATATGTTTTTGAAAGATGTTTTGAATATTATTTTACATCTATGTTGAAATATATTGATATTATTCATGCCATTCTAGTAAATGACCAAAAGGTTACATTCATATTCTTATCTGAATGTGTTATGCTTAATGTCATGTATTTTTTGAAATAAGTTTCCCTTTAACGGGTTATATCAATATGAAATTCATTTATTTTTCATATGTTATTGTTATAATGAATTGATGATGAATCATATATCCTTTTCCATAGGTTATTATATATTTTCATGTTTATGATTCCCATTTAATTTCATCGGTTATCATATAATTATTTATTATTTTTCGGTAGATGTATATATGATTTCATTTCATGGTTGGTGGGACCTACATCTGCCACAAATGTATTGGTTAAATATTAATCTCTCATGAGATAGATTAAGATGGTATTGGGAGTGAACCTTGACTATTAACATAGCCATGTAAGGGAACCATTAATAAGACGATGGTATCAGGAGTGAACCTTGACTATTAACATAGCCATTGAAGGGAACCATTTATATATCTCCCATGTTTACCATTACTGAGCATCTAAGCTCACCCATTTTTATGTTTCCTTTTCCAGGTTATGAAGATATGTATTATGTTTTATGTATCTAATAAGGTTTTTAGTCATGAATGACCAAGTGGTATATAATGTAAATATCTTAGGTAACAATGTTCTTGATTCCATGTTTCCAAAGTCTATAGACTAGTACGGTCCTTGAAAGCTTGTTTGTATAATTATTTAATTATTCTGAGAAAGTTTTGTAATTTCTCTGAACAATAACATTGGTTAAATATATACACTAATCCTCAATGTTAGTCATATGGTTATTTTATATAATACATTTTCTCTTAAATGTAGTATATATGGTTTCTAATAAAATCCATTGATAGTAATTGCAAATACCCTAACCCTAGTATTGGAAAGTTGTTCTATACAATATTACATTGGTAAAAGACAAATGTATCTCATTTTAATGGACATATTAGTTTAGAAGTACCTACGAACCAAATACATAAATTATTCCAATTTTTGAATGGAAAAAAAATATAAAACATAAAAAATAAAATTGTTTAGAATACTTAAAACAAATTAAAATATACATACATCATATTATGTGGATGGGTGAAAATATAAGGGTGAGATTTAAATATCTTTTAGGGTAATTTACATCATAATATATGAATATTATTTAAGGAATAATCAATATAAAATGGTATATAATTGATGATAAATTCCATTTAATCAAAAACATAATTTTGTAATATATACCAATATAATATCAATTTGTTAAGGTCATGGATAATAATTATTAAATTAATAAAGAAGTAAACAAATAATATTTAATTTCAAGATCTCTAACATGATGACATATTTTCTATCGTGACCTTGTTTCAAGAGAACGTAAATAATGGTTAAGCATATACCAAAAATAGATATAATAATAATAGACTACTAGTTTCTCTCTTGTTTCCTATTAATTAATTGAGGGGATATATATATATATCCATGTACCACCCACCACTACATGTTTCCTTAAGTCTATAAATATTTATTGATCAATTTAATTCATAAGAATTATCCCTTATCAACAAATGTATATATTGAGTAAAGAATATAACATTATAATATATCCATAGTGAATCAAATAAATTTCATTGTAAATAACTATTTATAGAAATGGATTGTGGTCTATGAAAAAAGTTATATTCCTAATATATATATATATATAACAATAATTTATTTCTCAATGATCACTTGAAATTTAATGATTCATGGGAAATTATACAACCGAAATTTTTTTGGAGATAAAATATGACACAAAATTCATCAGAAAAGAATATTTTCTAGTAAAATAAATTATTTTCTGGAATTGATAAATTTTATTGGAATAATTTAAATTAATTTATAATAATTACTTTCATTTTAAAATTATTTATATATTCTAAGAAATAGAAATGATATTTAAATGGATACATAAGCGGGGAAATCTGTTAGCACATAATAATTTTAATTTTTTTTTAAATCAATGTCAAAATTCAAACATGTATAAAAATATCATTATTAGTTTGAAACATTTTAAATTTTAAATAATAACAATATATTTCATTAGAGTAAAAAAATAATTTTGTAAAATAATTTTTCAAAATGTGGGTTAGGGAGAGAAATTCTCATCACTAAAAGAGAAATATGATTAGTTTTCTATTAAAATATATAATCACTTGATTCATGTGAAAAATAATAAAAAATTTGGAATAAATAAAGAAAAATCCTTAAATATACAAAGGATATACAAATTGATGAAATTGATAATGGATTTTATATATTATTTCTTCAATGGAAATTAAGGAAATAAAAAAATATTATATATAATATAAATGATTAAATATTTTGTAACATTTAAATTATTTCACCTTAATATTGTAAACATGAGTTGGAATATTAATAATATTTAATAAATTTATAGTAATGTAAAATTCCTCAATGGGTAATTATATACACCGCTATCCGTCCACAGAAAAGGATGAAATTTTCCCCCACATTAGAAAATTAATTTAGTGCACCTTTTATGGATATCTTGTAATATATAAACTCATAATATATGGCATCTAATAAGGATTATCCCACAAAAAAAGAATTATTAAATTAACCACCATCTGTAAAAGAAATTTTCCACCCCTATCCTTCATAAGGGTAATATATGAAGGATTGGAAAACTTAGATACGTCATCAAAAAATTGGTAATGGGAATTCCTACAAATGGAATCATCCCTAACATTCCCCTTCCTAGAAGTATTGACTATCTCAAATTAATATTCGAGTTGAAAATACAAACAAAACATATTTCTCATGCCCAGATCTCTCTGAGGGAAGATATATCCAAGGATTTGGTTTTCTTAGTACAGAATAAGGAATTCTCTTAAATGATTGTTCCTACACATTAGCAGAGTGAAGAATACAATTTACTACTATAGGTTGCGGGACATGTAGTTCCAGTCATGGGGTATCAACTTCCTGGTCCAATTTGGCATCATTTCTTACTTTTTTATCAAAATGAATCCAATCCTAGATCATTAGGTGTCACAATGCACTATATAATTCAATCCATATTATTGTAGTCTCAAAATATGAGAACTCTCTAGCCTCATTCATAACTCCTCAAAGGTTCAATGAAAATATTTTATACACATAAAATGATTCCCTTCCTTAATCAAGGTGGTAATGTGTGAAGCAATCAAGTATAAGTCTTCCATAGACCTCATAAAACTGTAAATAGATATATTAAATCATCCCATAAAGGTAGTACAGTTTTATAATTCCCATAAAAAAATTATGTGTCTTTCATGATACACCTATTATTCGAAGTATGGTATGATTTCATGAGAGTATACTACCAAGAAATGAAATAAAAAGGGCATGGAGAACCTGATTTATATGTCCAACAAACCCTAATGTGGATTTCAACATACCCAATGGTATCACTAAGAAATATATGAAACTATAAATTCTGTTTGAATTGATGTTTAGTATATCTTCCAATAATTCCCAGATATAGTGATCACCCATCCTTCATTAAAACACAATGGACTAGTTCACCCCATTCCACTAGTCAATAAAGTAATTAGTTCTAATGTTTGGTTAATCCCTCCGTAAAATCAATGAATTTAGTATAAATTAATGAAATCCTAACCTTAATATCCTATCACACTCTATGTAAAATAATATAGGGTTACACTAGATAGAATATAGGGTATAAGAATATCATTATCTATTGGATTCCCAACATATCCTTCAACTCTTATAGCTACACATGTTAATTATATATTCTATAATTAATATATGGACATCCCAGGTGTATTTATAGCTAGAAAAAAAATTTCAATGGTGTGTTAATCCAAGAACATCACCAGGTAAAACATCCACATATCTCTTCAAAACACATAAATTAAATAATTATATAGTTAACTATTCCAAGGGTCATACTAGATAATTTATAAGAAATTATTTTTATCCTCACACAGACAATAATATTCACTCTTTATAGTATTCCATAGTACTCTAGAAGGTGAAATTTTATCCCACTAGAAATAGTAAAATGACACCGTCAACTTTAGAAATCAACAACGCATGAAAATTATTTAACTATACTATATTAAGGAAAGAATCATGGGTCCCATCAAATAAAGATGTAAAGATTCCACATCCGGCTCCCTCTTCTCGAATATCAAGTTGAAATTTACATTAAAATTGTTCAATCACCAATATTCTATATAGGATCCTCTAAGCATAAGGACTGAGCTAAAAGTGTCTAATTATATATATATGCATCATAAAATGGGATACAACTATGAAGATTTGGTTTTTGAATACATTCTAAAATTATAACTAGAATAGAGAAGATATAGTCCATTCCTCATTCACACCCATGTCCTTATTGTCAAAAGCCTCTACTAATTGGAGTAATCTTTATAATTTCTTGTATTTCCTCCTTAAAAAATGATCACACTAATACCATCACATATCAATGTGTCCAATAATAATAATTCATATTCATTCATCCCCCCGCACCTCCAAACTATCCACAAGGGGAATCACTAACTCACACACATATCATTGGATCATGTCACAATAATTGATCTTGGGGGAGGAGTTTCCATATTTCCTATGTTCTTTAAGAAATTTCAAAATCAAAAATACAAAGCTCTTCTAATTCTAAATGATTCCCAAGAGTGGTCTAACCCCGAGGACAACCATCGAGTGGGCCCAACGAAAGAGGAACCCTCAAAACATAGGTTTCTTTCAGTCTTTTACAACATATTTATGGATTATATCATGATTGAAAAAATATGTGGTATATAAATATGAAAATCATGTATCACACATGGAACATGGGTTTCATTTTTTTGTAACAGATTATCCAATTAAGGATTCATGATGAATACCAGTTGAGAATGGGAAGATATGGTCACTCATGGTCCACATAATGTGGGAAACCAGGAAGATAGTATCATTATTGTACTCAACTTAAATGGGATATATAATACAATGGAACATTAGATTTCCCTATCACTGAAACTCACATAGCATGCTAGTCCTATATAAACCATTAGCAAACCCTACTAGAACTGTCTACTACACCAATGGTGTTGATGTTTCTCTATAACCATATAGAGGAAATAACTCTTGAGATAGCCCATTACCTTTGGACACATCACTTGAAGGATCATTTTAATGATACTATATTGAAAAAATAGGTGGATCTGTTCATATAGTAATCAAAAAATTGATTCAAATATACCCCGGTTATACGAGAATATTAATTTCGGATCAGACTAAATAAGAATTTTCAAGGGATTAAATACTATATAATGCATATAGCAAGGTTTCATATAGAATGTGTATTATTTTATTGAGTCTACATGCCTGTAGTCAGTGTCCTAATGTATGGATATGATAGTTTTTTTACAAATTCGATGTTCTTTGTCGAAAAATTTATACTTGAGACACTCCAAAATCATTTCCCTATGTCCTAATCAATACTAAAAATGTGGATAACTCTAAACCCCATCCATTGTAATGAAATTCTATAATACCATCTTATCATGACCAAGCCCATTGGAATCAACCTTGACGATATAAGGAAGGGTGAGACAGCCCCAATCCCACCTCAAATGTATAGGATATATTAAGAATCACTTAAAATGGATAACTAAAATAGGTGTCCTTTTCCTCATAGAGATGTATGTATATACATCACCAATTATATAAAATAGTTATGAGGAATATAAATAAAATTATTTAATATATAGAGTAAAAAAATGCATGAAATAGCCTCTATTTAATACATCATTTTATGAAAAATAAAAAAATGAATAATGGAGAACATTATGCACCAAATATGAATTGAACTCTCAATCTAAAAATAACCTGAATAAAATAATTAAGAGATATCCATGCACCTAATATCAATAACAAATTATCATACGCATCCTCTACACCTGAGGCATACTATGATCAACCAACGCCACTATAGAAATTCCAAGCATCTATATAGGACATGAGATGTGTTGGAAAATCTGTTGTTGGTGTGAGAATATAAAAAACGTAGGACACCATGAAAACCATAAAGGGTGAAATAGAAAGATACAATATAATTTAGATCGACACAATGTAATAAATAAACTAAACACAATATATATATAATGGAATTAGAATCCTAATCAAGTGTTTATGGGGATCTCGATCTTTATATCCCAACCCATGATAATGTGTACAGATATTTCTCTATAAAAACTCTAAAATGCCCAAAATATTCTGTGTTTATCTAAAAAATTCATGTGGATGATGTTAACCTCCCCACTGAGCTACACATCCCTAAGGGTAATAATCTTTAATATAGGACCTTCACCCTTATTCCAGGGGGGTACCACTTTTTAGAGAGATTTATTATCAACTAGTACATCAGGGTGGAACCATTAGGTGTATTGAGGACCCATGACCTAGTGTATAATTGGGTTGGGTAGTAAGTTGGTAGAGGACATCTTCCCGAGTGAAATATGTGGTACCACTCATTTGATTGAAAATCAGTGCCTTTCTAGTACATTAAATAGTCTAAGTGATAAAATATTTAGTATAGAAACTCCTCAAAAATTCTAAAGTGGGGTTCCACTATATTTAAAGTGGATCTAATCCCACAAATGTTATGTGGCTCCAATTGAGAAATATCTTAACAGATCCCTTTTCTGTTAGGGTGGTGGGTTCAACTCAAAAAGGTAGGTAGATGACATACACAATATTTTTATAAGGAAGTACCACTCAATAGGTGGAGGATCTGATCCTTGTCACAGTGTTTCACATTCAAGTGGAATAATATATACTATAGGAATCACAAACTAGAATACCAGAAGGTAAATCCCATTATGTTTAGAATTATAGGGGACACACACCCTACTGTAACAAAGTGGTTTCCAACCCTGTTATATCACAATTTGATGTAACTTCCTAATAATTATTACTTGTCCAAGATCACCTAATGTAGCATCATGCTCTCCAAACCTGACACCCTGTATCAAGAAAAACATTGAATTAATCCATCATGTTCTATGTATAATATGATCTGCATTTTCTTCCTGTAGGATAAATACCATGTCTTAAAATTTTTATACATTCGGTGGAATTTACTTGGATAATTACTTCATTTTTGCATGGTGTCACCCAATGTGTGTTCTATCCTCGTCTACTATTCTTATTCTACCTGGGATATTTTTTTGTAAAAAATTACATAATTAGAAGTGTATATACACTATAAATGATGTATCTAATCCACCTAGGGCCTTTTTTATTCTCTTTTCTATGCCATTTTACTTAGGGTCATCCTAGTGTACTTTTTTCCATGCCCATGATTTTTGGTCTATTATCGTATACCTGGGTGTATACCTTGAAATTTCTAATCCTATGAACTCTCGAAAGAAATGAAACATACTACGACATAGTTTCCTGGCCATGTTCATCTTATTTCATCAAATGGAAAACTACTTAGTTTCACATAGAATGTAGACACCTCCATATGTTGTGTGATCATAAACATGCTTAAAACCCACTATTTTGTGGACCCAGACTACATAGATTTCATTCCACCATGGTACATATAATTTTATTTTGAATTATGAAAAATTTCTACCTTCCTCTAGGTGAATCCCTTATCCAACATATCTATTGAAAATCAAACCCATTGAGAAACCAAAATCGAATTGGTTCATCTTGTACCATCTCCTATAGGCATATGTGGGTAGAAAATCAGAATATTCCTTTCAACATGAAGCCCATAGAACCACATGTAAACACTTATTTCTAATTTGGATCCCATTTCCTTGGATTCATGACCCACATACTCAAAAAAATATATCCACTATAAAAAACATCCATGTGAATTTTTTAATAATCCCTCATGAATATAGAGATTTAATCATGCTCAATATATCCCCAAAAATGTCAATCTATGGCCACATGGGACAATGATGTAGAATAAGATGAATGGTGGAGAAATTGACAAAAACAATGTTAATCCATAATTATCCAATATTTCTATGTGAATATCCCTAAAAATTGTATTCCATTTTTGTTAGAAAGTGAAATAATTATTTTATCAAATCAATAATTCCAAATTTATTGAGGCGATCATGAAAAGAAAAAATACTAGTGATTTGTAGGATGATATTTATAAATACATTATTTTGAAATTGGAAGGGGTATAAATCTAAATATAATGATTCCTACCAAATTTTTTGATTCATAATTGGTGAAGATTTCATTCTCCCATGATTATGATAAGAGGATACATTCATTACCTCGTGTTCTTTGTCACTACAATCATTGTCCATTGTCGGATATCAATACACCAATGAAGAACACTCTATTTCAACCAACTAAATCTTCAGAGTTATGCGGTGGACTACATTGATTTTCCATAATGGTATATTTATAGAGTATTATATATATGTCATTTAAATAATATAAAATAAATAAATTATATATTTTATTAAAAATTACAACAATTGTCACCTCCCCTAGATCTTCTGTAACTGACAAAATTTAAGTCAAACCTAGCATAAACCCCACATTTTGAAATCAGTTGTTGAATAATATTGACTATATGAGGTACCAAAAAAAGTTAAATCCATTTAAAAAACAATGGTTTAACATGTGTTAATATATATTAATATTTTTTAATATGTTAATTTCAGGGTCCTAATACAGCGAAACCCTAAATTGAATGTAAGGACAAATAAATATATATATGCCAAGAAATATTCGAAGGAAAATTACATCAAAACAATAGTCTCTATAAACTAGAACTCTTGAATTTTATATATTATATTATTTGTTTCATTAAAATATAAATCATTAAATAATTTGTATAGAAGATATCGGTTTTCAGATATTTATTAGAGTAGTGTCGAGTTATTTTTGGGGATTATGGATACAAATTGTTATTATAATCCAAATGGATAAGTCTAAATATATTAAAGCATATCTAAATTTTGGTAAGGTGTTGAGTAATTCGTTTTCATTGAAAATATATCCCTTTTGAAAGTGGTAAGTGGATATGGTTATATAATAGATTTACGTTGGGGTAATAACTATGAATGGAATCATTGGGTGTTACAATAAATTATACCTAGTGTATGACAATGATACCAAAGGTTGGACATCAGGTAATACACTATATGGGTATATGATTTGGTTAGAAATGTTATTTTTTAATCTCATTATGATGGGATAAAAAATTACTTCATAATTTAATTCTATAATGGTGGTGGTAGAAAATAGATATTGGAAACTATAATGTCATTTATTAATGAATAAAATTAATTTATATGTTATCCCTTCAATGTTCGTAGTTAACAATTTTTTGTTTTATCTTTAAAAAATTTCACAAAAATTTTATCATTTTTTTACTTAATATTCTGAATTAGGAAATATGATTCAAAAAATGGTTATTAAGATTGTTTTCAGTACATAATTTTGAGCCTTAATTAGATGTTACTAAGGTTTCAAAACATCCTGAAAATACTTATACGATTGAATCATTTTCTAAACAAATTCATGAATCTAGTGGAACACCAATATTACCATAAAAATAAGTTGAAATTGAGATATTTATTTTCAAAATGCCATCAAATTTTCGTGGATCTTCTATCCCCATATTTGTAAAATAATGGACATACAATACTAAAAATATTTCCTCAATCCATTAATGATTAATTAATGAATTGATGATAGTGGATATCTACGACACCAAGAGAGAATATGATCAACAGTAGATGATAAAAAAGAATATGATTCCCAAGTGAAAAATCATGGTTATATAGTGAAAAAATTTCAAAATTAATTTTCATTAGATAATATTTTCTTTTAAATTTATTACACAAAATAGAGGGGGAGTATATTATACTCAAGAAAAAAATAGTATGAATCCATAAGTTTTTATAAATAAAACATCACAAAAAATTAATGATTACCTCTGACCTTATCATTCAACCAGAATATAAATTTACCCTCTTATTTATTGGTATAAATTTTAATATATGAAATTGATTTTATGATTCAAAATATTTATATTTAAGATTAAATTAATCTATGTTCCATTAATGATAAATTTGATATTGTAAATTCTAAAGGGTCTTGAAATATTAGAGGAAGGATATCGATAATGGAGTCATTTTATAGGTAGGTGATGGAGAAATCTCAAATTGGATTGACTGCCCAACTTTATAATTTTTTAAATGTTTAAGAACAAGATACTACTAAATTTTCTTATGGGGAAAGGGATATACATTAGGGGTACAATGTTGGGACAATATGAGAGAGAATTTAGAAATTAGACAAAGAAATACAATGATGTTATTGAATAATTAAATGTTATAGTTAAACTACACATTACTTTAAAATGAATCAATAAAAATTATCAATAAAAATAATTAAAAAAATTAGATAATAAATGGTTCTCAATGATAACCCATGACCATTTACTCTATGAAATAAATGGAATTTCAAAGAATATTCCCTCACAAATTATGAGGTGGATATTGAAAATTATGTGGATCTTAGTATGGTAGTTATTTCTTCATGAATAGTGAAGTTAATATCTAGTTCTACATATTCTTCTATATTAGATAGGTTAGGTAGAAATATGCGAACACTAAATAAAAACATGGATTTCGAGTTATGATTTAAAATTATAAATGGTTCATTTTTTCATCCCCTATATATTACTTATCAACAATAAAAATAATGGATGAATTTATTAGTGAACTATATGGTTCCCCTTGAATGTATATAATTTTTATCATGTGTTTTTATTGAATGTTCTATAATATATAAACCATAAATTTCTCAGAGGAGGAAGTCACCCTCCATATCATGAATCGTCCTATGTATATATAGAAGTTTAAAGATTTGTATGGATATATATTGAATTATTATCCCAAGGATACATAGTATTTTATTATGAGGTTTTTTATTCATATCAACTGATTCAAACTAAGTAAACTATTATCACTGATGATATTCCAATCATAAGTGAAAATACATATGTATTTACTAATTAATTTCATATTCATCCTTCAACTGAGAGGTTTGGTTATCAATAAATTTTATTACAGATGATTTTCTAATATCCATGCCTCTTTATTAAATTTCCACTCTTTCACATGATTATGTGAAAACAACTAATTGGGAATCACGATAAGCTTCTTATATTTCAATATGATTCCATATGGGGCGTGATAGTCATTTTAATCAAGAATAATAATGTTTTAATTCACCTCTTTATTTATTATTAAGTGATTATAATGATCATACAAATTACAAGTATCCTCTTCTAAAGAGAGATGACATTTTTCATAATCTATGTGGATCCCAATAATTGTTTATAGTGGACCATAAAATATGGTATTATAAATTAAAGATGAATATGGAGGATACTATAATTCATCTTTTCATTAATAATGGAGGTTGTAAAAATTAAATGTTATTACATTAAAAAATAACTCATTATCTAACTATGTACATGGAAAATGTTAATATTATTTAGGGGTTAAATTGAAAAAATATTGGTAGCTTCTATAGATTATATTCTTCTCTACTCCAAATAAAATGATGAACATGAAGAGCATTTTAATATTTTTCAGAAGAACATTGGAAAGGAATAGTTATATGAAAATTACAGTATATTCTTGTTTTAGATGGAAAATGTATCATATGTTGGGAATATTATCACACAAAAATTAACATTCTTGTATTCTGTTAGTAAAGAGGAAATTAAGTATTATCCCATACCAAAATATGTGATGGATATATGTAGTTTATATGGATTACATTGGTACTACCATTGATTTGTGAGAAAATTCTCAGCAATTTTACACCAAAAATATGATAATTTGGAAGGGATTGATGTTTTTCTTGACTAAAAAATGTGGGGAGACCATTAAAGTGTTAAATAAGTGTCTAATCCTGGAATCGATTCCTACTGTACCCCCTGTATAGATGGATTTATAATCTACATCGACCAGTAATAAATTTTTTTTGGGTGTGTACTCTTGGAAAATGTAAAATTTATAGACTACATCCCAAATTTCTAAAATAACTACTAAGAAAGTTCATTATTGAGGGGATCACAATGAAAAAAATATTATGATTATATATTGAGAAATTAATTGAATATTGTTTAGTTTTAAATTCCTAAATATTGAGGTATATGGTATTTATGTTAGATAAAAGTCTCATAAAAACTATATCTAAATCGTGAATTTTGGATAGTGAACTTAGGTCATCCATCTATAATCATCCAAGAATATTAATGTTTTATAATGGTAATAAGAAAATAATATTATAGGATAATATATGGAGGGATATTATAGTATTTTCATATCGATTCATGGTATGTCAGCAAGTGAAGGATGCATGGTAGAATTATGAAGGTATTATTTAACCATTTCCCCTTCGATTTGAAATTTAGAAAAACTACCATGGATTTTTTCATTAGAATCCATATGAAATTTGAAGTCTATATTACCATTTGGTGGTAGTCAATTGCCTTAAAAATGTATCACATATCCTTACTCTCAAGGCTGATTCCACTATTTACCAACTCAAAATGATAAGTATATGAAATGTGGTAATACAAAATGGAGTAACAAACTCTATTTTATATGTGTTGATATAATGTTTTACTTGACGTTTCATTGTATCCTACAACATGAGTTGGATTTAGAACCTTCTAGAATGGCTTTTATCCCTCAGAAAGATTGTTAGTCTAAGGGAACCGTTATAACTCTAAAGGAAATGTCGAGATCATGTGTTTTTGATATCCATGGAAGTTGATATCAAAAATGTAACATATAGGAGTTCTTATATAAAAATATCTTCAATTATATAATTAAAATTCTAACTTATATGGATCCTTCTAAGAAAATGTGTTAGGAATCTAACAATTATTAAAGAAGTAAGAGAGTGTAATGTAATGAGACATGGTCGGAAACAATAATCGATACATAATGATCTAACCATTTAGTAGAATATGAAATAAATAAAATTTCAACAAAAAATATACATATAAAATAATCTATATGTTTAATATTTTGATGATAATGATATGTTTTTACATTCTATATAATATTAGAATAATACCTTGATGTTTCAGAAGAACATAATTCTTAGTCCAAGATACATCAACCCTTTGAGATCCTGGATCACATCAGAGATGTGTCCCATGTAATATAAAATTAACCTATCTAATCTGAATTACATGATGTGTTCCATGAATCACTCTTAATGAATCACATATTAGGCCCCTCACGTATACTAAATCTAGAGGTGGTATATTTAAGTAAAAAACATGTATATTTAGAGTAGTAGTTGAAGATCACATATTAATGATGAAATGTTATACAAAAAAATTATGCTATATGGTTATAGTACTATTGTAGAAATACATGTTTATAAAGGAATCATGTGTTCTATAAGAGGATGAGAAATAAATTATCATTTTCAATTTTGGTTTATGAAATGAAATTTAAAGAGAGAAATTTATAAATGGTTTAATAGTATAGAAACCTATAAACATATCAATGAATGATCAAATTTATAAGGTGGTGATGAATATAATATCTTAAAGGTTATAAATTAAATTAATTTTTTGTTTGAATATATGTATTATTAAGTACCATATGAACTGAAAATTGATTCACTGTTTTAACTTTTTTATTTAAGAACACGTTACACTATATCCATAATTTTAGTGTTGGGTATTAATGAACATTAACATCACAATAATTATTATTATAGATGTTTTTACTATTGTTGTTATTATTTGTAGATGTTAATAGTTATAATATAATATAATTAATATAGATGGATAAAGTAATGGCCCAGTCTAGTATGATTATACCTTATTAAGACCATTAAACAATTCACCAAAGGTAGAGGGAATTATTTTAATTTTACTATGAATATTCTCAAGTCAAGATTCAATAATGAAAATATAATCTAGGATGTTAATTTTAGAAGATCATGTCTCCTGATATTAAATCCCATATGATTTCTTTTAAACGACCCCATGAAAGTAATGACCTCACACACCATACCCTTAGAGAATCTTCTTGTTTAATAAGTTTATATATATCTATAACCTATGGTACGATTTTATATATTCTATTTTTATAGATAATTGAATGAATATATTAATCAAATTTTCATTATTATTTTGTATACATTGTTATTTATTTTCTTTGATTAATATTTATTTATGATAGAAAAAACCAAAAAAATTTATTTAGAAAATATAAAATTTCATCTAAATTTTTATTTTATGCTAAATTATATAATTATAAAAAGAGTAATTTTCAAGAAATATTATAAAAAATATAATTATATTTATATATAAATGGTAAAAAATTAATGAAGTCAAATTTAATGTTTATAACATTTCAACTATGTATTTATTATCATTTATATCTAATTTTGTTCTATATATTAAATCACCGTTATTATTTTCTAATACACACCATGTATTTAAAGTATAATTATTTTTTAGATACACACCAGGTATTTCTAGAACATATATTATTTTTTAATTTTTTTAAAAATTTCATTAATAATATGACTCACATAAAAAAAGGAATTGGATTATCTTGATGACTTCTACTACTAACATAATTAAATATTGGAATTCACTCTTCTTTGATTGAAAATTTGGAAAACCGAATGAAAAATTAATTTGGTTTTGATCAATTTATTAATTGTAGTAAAAAAATATATTTTTAGATAGTAATAAATATTTACCCTCATTTTTTATATAAAAATACACACAACCTCTAGTTTTTATTCACACAAAAGCATTCAATTGTGATGTTACTCTCAAGATCTGTCAATAATTATGTGAATGGTGTCCTCATGCACCTAATAAACTCATTATAATATTTTTTAAAGATCTTCTCTAGTAAGTTATTTTGTTCATCTTCCACTTCATTCAAGTACATCCTTTGTATTTGAAAATTTTAATCCCTAGTGATTATTATTTCTTGTGTATTTAAATATCAATTTATTGTCTATTTGAGGTTCTCATAATGATAAATTAGTTATCCCACATTATTATATCTGATTTGTATATTATTACTAAATCGAAGCAAGGAACCCCACTCTATTTTTTTGAATTTAAGAATATTATTAGACATAAATTATTTTATATTAAATTTTTCCTGTTTCCATGTCTTTATAAAGATACCTATACTATCCATATGATTCATAAGAAATGAGAGGCATCCATTCTATCTGATTAACCTTTTTGGACACCAATTTTCTATAAAAAAATATTATTTCAATCTTTTTTAATATAATGTGTTGTGAATACCCTTCCCAATTAAATCTCAAGGGTATTCAAATATTTGTACATATTGTTCATTGAATGTAAATATATATGTATAAAATCAACCATTCCTTAGTTATTGGGTTATAATTGATAAAACAAAGATTTGTGTCATATGATATATGTGCACTGACATTCATGTACATTTTTTGAATATAAAGAGTGGGCCTATAATTTCATAATCCCTCGATTCCCAAGGGGTTATCTAAATAACAAAATTTTAATTATTTATTGGTAGTTATCCTTCTCTTGTTCTTACGATGTCTTATTAAATTTTGTTTCCACATTCCTATGATGTTGTGATGTTATCAAATTATATCATTCCTCATTGTTCATGTTTGTGATTCTAACCATTCAATGTCACCATGTTATGAATCTTTAATTACATGTAGGTATTTAATTTATTCTATTGAATTAATAATCACTTAATGGTCATTATATATCTCTACCTTTTTAGACATGTCTCTAGGTCATCACATGTAGTATTAGACGATCAATTGAATTTTATAGAATGTTAATTTTTTTAAATAATTATGGGGTATCCATCTTCCATGTTATTATTCAATATATATAATTTCCTAAAAACTCAAGTCATATTTAATTTCATGGATTGTATTATGTGTATATTAATATTATAAAACATGAAATAAGATTTTTAAAATATATGGTATTTCTGATGAAACTCATTCTAACCTAGATAATAGGAAACCGAAATCCAAGGAAATATCAAAAGAATAATAAACAAGAAAAAATGTGAGCTTAATTAATGGAGTATGTCTAAGAAATTCTTACTTGGACCATCTAAAATATGATTCCATGGAGGATTTAAATGTCATACCAACTTAGATAACATGTGTTCTAAACAAATGTACTATATCCATGTCATTATAACATGGTAAACTTATGAATTTACTCCAATGAAATATTTCTAAGAGTTCAAACATAGAAACCATATATATGGACTTTGGAACTCACAATATAGATCCTAAGATAGGGTTATGTCATATCAATGAATGTTTTATTCTCATGATTCATTTATGGATCATATGATCCTTTCTTAATCATCCCTTATATCATAGTACATTTTTTGGTCAGCGCATCCGACCCTAATCATCTTGTACATCATATAATTTTGGGTTCAAAATATTTCACAAAACCATAACAAACCATAATATCATCTACCCTATAGTATAACTTTTTCTCATCATAACTATAATAGGATCAAACAATATATTTATGTCTTAGGTGAAACAAAAAATCATTGCTATATGTTTTTACATTATGCACCATCTTCTGGGAACGAATGTAACTAGATTATCTACTAGGTTCCCTTACGTAATATCTCATATAGAACACCATTTATGGTTCTTCTTATAATGAAAACATATATATGAGATAAATCATTCATTTAGTGTTAAAAAATTTCTATGACATTGTTAAATCTCAACAAGGTCTGACTGGACTCCTATATAAGTCTTGTAAGTGAAGTGAAATCATACTCATTCCCTTTCCATCTAAACCTATGAAATCCTACATTCATGAGGATGTGGACCTATTATAATTAACTTCCATTAATTAAATAGTTCATTTCAATACTTTCCCATTATATTTTATGTTTTGAGTTTTTGAGAATTAGAACAAAACCAAAATTCGGTATCTATCATCCAATAACCATTTTTCAATAATATAGGATATTATTCAATCCATAAAAATTCAAAAATATCATTGATAATTTATATGGACAAGATAGTTATAACACACCAACTAAACTGACTCCATATTATAGACCAAATGAATAACCACATGACCTCAAGGATGCCACCCAATATGATAGAGGATCCCAAATTGCTATATGGGACTATAAGAATACTCTAGAGAGACTATACCCCCTATATCATAGTTTCCAATAAAAATAAAAATAATCAGAAATCATAAATGCCATATTATAAAAAACAATTAATAAATAAAACAAGCTATTATAACAGAAAATGATAAAATGCAATTAATATGAATTAATCACCCAATAGTATGATACAACATACAAATATTATAAATCAATGAAAATGATTTAAAGGATGATTCACCACTATATCAAGACTCACCTTCAATAACCTAGTTTCACATAATCTACACCAACAAGACCTTTAAATACTGGTTCTTAACCCTTATCCAGACCTATTTCTATAATAACCATTATAGATTCTCCTCATGTAACCAAGTGGAATGTTTTCCCATGTAGTGAGTTAGTACATAACTATGTATAGAAACACCTAGATGGTTCTATTCAATTTCATCAATGAAAAGTTATTTTATTATTAAATTATCTGATAAAATTCAATTCAATAATAAATAAATATTTATAACCCATAAAAATACCTTTTTATACCAACAATATCATTGAGATTTTATTGGTGACTGTTCCAACCAGCACCTTAACCCCCACCCATATGTTATAATATTTATCTCAATGAAAATACCATATTTCATTAATGATTGTTAGGCCTTCCACCATGATAGACCTCATATTCCCTGGAAATATCCGAAGTATCTCTACACATGTCATTCAGATGAGGTAAACCTTTTTTCTCTCACTATGGATCTAATTCCCACAACTCCCTCATGATCAATATTTGATCTCCTGATATCACTAGTAATACCTCACTTATAATATCTTAGGATGAACCCCGTGGTAGTACCTTGGGGTTACCAATATCTGATCGATGAATAACTTCTAAGAGGTGGTGTTCCTAAGAAATCCATTTCATCATTGAATGACGGATTCATTTGATTCCCATGAAATAAACGATAATTCCCAACATAGATCCCACTTTCAATATACTAGGTTTCAAAAATACAATGTATCTTTAGTCAAATCGTAATTAGTGAATCCACAAAATACATTTAGGGAATGGTAGGGATAAATTGATGGGATCCATAATTTACACCTATGGATATCCAGTATCAAATGATCATATATATATTCTCACCTGAAACATCATTTAAAATTCAAATATTGGTTATCACATGCATTTTAAATGGTCTACTAGTATCCATAATTAAATATGGAGACATGAGAATTCTTAATGGAATTAAAATATCATATGAACAATTATCATCATGTGAATTCTTATACACATGGACACACATGCTCTATTGCTTTCTCATGGCTACCACATATAGTTATAGTCCCTACAACATATTAATATGAATCATGGGAAATAACATAACATAAAAAATTATTAAAAAATACAAATAAGTGGGTAAATGTCCATTACTATCATAAAACACATTGAACCATAGGCTTGCATGTTCTTTATTATTAGTAGGTTACAACAATCGCCATTTAATCCCACATAAATATCCCCCCTCATAGGGTCACCTATAAAAGTGGAATCCATATAGGTCCCTTGGGTCATTACTACAGTGGTGGTTTCCCACTCGATATCCTTAGTCAAATATACCGTCATTGTAAAAAAAACCCAATTCTTGGAGGACATACGATCCCTCAAAATCACCATGGCCAAATCATGGACTAATATGAATCAGGGGTACACCAAAATAGTGATAGTCTTGAGTGATTATTTAGGTAATATCTCTATGTCTTACAATACTCACTACTGGTAAATTCATTCCAAACCATTCATATTCTACCTATATACTTTCCCCTTAGTCCTTTCTCATCCAAATGGTCCTCAAAGAATCTACTAGGTATACACATAAGGCATTTAATTACATAATTATACATTGTATAATATTTTGTATAATAGATTTATGAAATTCATAGAGAGTTCTATCACAAAAAAAATAATTCGAACAAATTGTGTATAAATCCAAGTATGTAAACCTTGCATACTATTTAGAAAATCTAATTAAGTCCACAGTGTAGATGTGAACCAATAAAATTAATTTCACAAATCCACATCTCATGATATTAATATCCATAACCAATGAATTGGATAAAAATATTTTATCCCACCAATCATCATCGTTGTATATGTGTTCCACATGGAAAACAATCATTCGTCATGTCATAAATAACCTATAGAAAGAAAATTGGTTGCATATCTTATAAAAAAATTATTATCCTTTGGGATTATTCATAAATCCACCAAAAATCATAAAATTATAAACCAATGGAAAATATTTTTGTATCCAATGAAATAATGTTATATTCTACGAAAATAACATTTAGTTGAGATACTATGGTATATAGTATATGAAATGTATTGTCGAATGTATTATTTTTTCTTTAATTTTCAGATTTAATCAATATATTGAAATATATTTGAACACCAATAATAAAATAATGAAAAATAGGGTTATCATAGAGTAAATGAATTGTAATTAATATCATTAATATATATAGTATATGATAAGGTAAAAAATAGTAAAAAATCCTTTATGATATAAATTAACATTACAAGTGCCATATTTGGAAACGAAGGTGGATGTTATCCTTTGAATAATATCCTCTATCATTCATAATATATTTTTAAGAATTGGGAATTACATAAAAACACTGTAGTGATTTTTAAAAAATATAATTTCAAATATTAGATATCTTGTATCATTTGATCATATTATATTAAAAAATGAAATATTTTATCAATAAATGAGGATATCAATTTCATGTAAACACATGGAAATATTTTATAAGAATTTTCCAAAAAAATATAGGATGTTGTGTTCAAATAAAAATATATAAAAATATGTAATTATAACAAATTAATTAAATGGAACCATATATTATATATTAATAATTTCTCAAATACATATTAATAATATAAAATTATATTAAATGACCTAAATAACCAATTAATGCGTAGATAAAGAAATTAAAAAATCCATCCAATGAAGGTGAACATGGACAAAAGAAAAAGTTTCTAACCAAAAATTACAAGTTGGTGCAGTTTCCATACAATGGTAAAATAATAAAATAATGGGGAAAATAACTTAATTAAAATTTATATAAAAAACATAATATATGGGTTAAAATACTTGTTGTTTTATAAATAAAAACTATTAAAATTTCATAGATGGATATCCCGAAAAAAACAGCCCTATATAAAATTGTGATTGAATAAGAAATGTGTTTGGTAAAGGTAATATAAAAATTATAAGTATATAAGTGGTTTACTATGAAATAGAATGTAAAATATCATGAAATGAATGGTGCTAATTAAACATAAAATTAATATGGTTTTGAATACACTCTATAAAATAAACAATGGTGTGGAATATCAATTATCTCTCATATAGTTGAAAATAGAGCCAAATAATTCCCACTAGAATGTTATCATTTGTACTAATAGATATTTAATGAAATAATACAACAATTATCTTATAGAAGAAATAATTCCATGAATATGTGGACATTAATTATATATTTATTAATCACTCAATATTTGATATTTCTTGGTGCACAATGATATATGTGTCTCCTGAAATTAAATATATGAAAATGAACACCATAACCTAATTAATGACATATAATAAAATAATTTAATTACATTTATAAATAAAAACAATACAATTAAAATATTTCAGAACCAATTTCATTCGGAATTTTTTTAGACATCATTTATTTCAATTCAATATAAATTTATTAGTTATTTATTCTTAATTTTGAATATCATATATAAGCAATCTTAATCCCATTGAACATGTTTTATAATGGACACAATTTCATTCATTATTCACCAAATTTTCATCAATATCATATCATAATAGAAAATATATAAGTTTTTTAATAATTAATTTGGTTGTTATACTTTCATTATATATGTTTTTTTGTTGTCTTTAATGATAAAATTGGGGATCAACATGTTTCAAGTAATTTTGAACAAAATATTTTTCTATCTTAATAAATGAGTTTAATAATAAAAGTAACCATTTCACAACAAACATAAAATATTTATTTAGTAATTTATATTTTATATTATTGTAAATTAAATTATCATAGAACTCAATGAAATTATATTATAGTATTTTTTAGGTAGGTGGTAAAACTGACCAAAACATGACTAAACTGAATCCAATAGATGAATATGGTTACAAAAGATGATCATTTTTGAATTATATCATTATATACTAAGAATAATAAAATTATTTATATTTTTTAAAGGATTTAAATCATATTTAAATAGATTCAAATAAATAATAATTTAGTTAAACACACAATGAAATATGTAACTTCAGGGAGGATATAATCTATATATACACACAAATAAAATTTTCATTTATCTTATCAGAAAATGTAAAAGATCGGTAATGGCTATTCTCATATTAAAAAGATAGTTATTATAAAATATTTAATGAAAAAATAAATTATATCAAAAAAATTATTTTAAAAAGTGAATTATATAAAACTAACAATCTTTTAGACTTTTTAATTCTTACATTGTGAACTAGGGTTTTCCCTTAGAACAATCCTTTGACTTTGAGGGTTTGGGAATAATTTTTACGACTTGATAATAAGATACAATAAATTGGATTCTAGGGGAAGTAAATATTTAAGAGATTAATGGTGACGTTGAAATTAAGATTGGTCATAATGTTGTGGTGAGAGGCCCCTTTCATAATTACCTAGAATTAATGTTCTATTATATTTCATCATAGTATAAAGAGATAACATGTTTTACATGTAAATAAGTGTAAAAAATGGACAATAATGGATTCTAGGTTTTTTTTTATAGTAAAAACATTATAAAATTATTTAAAGTAATCTATTTAATATGTTAGTCCTTTATGCTTTTGGTCAACCCTTTTTTCTATTTGGTTTTTACCCAGGTAACTAGTTTTTACCCAAGTTAATTATTTATATAGATAAATATAAAATTATAGAAATTAAAAAATATGAACCTAATTACACAAAATATGAAATGAAATTTTTTAGATAAAATTTATATGGGTATGAAAAATAAATATTAACATTAATATTTTGGATGCCTATATAATATTTTTAAATAAAAGTGTGCATTAAAGCATAAAATAATTGTGTAGTAAAAAAAATATCAACGTCAATTATTTTTTAAATAAAAAATTTTTTATTATAAAAATTAAATTTATATCGCTATCAATGAAATTAAAAACTTAATTTTTTCTAAATAATATTTATTAAAAAAGAAAATCATAACAAAGTTTATTATATTTGAAAATATTTTATATGTTTGTAAAATGATAAACTACTATTCTATAAATTTATAATAGAATTTAAAATTTTGTATTTATAATCCTTAAAAAATATTTATTAATTAATATTATTTAAAAGATCATTAAATTAATTATATAATTAAAACATTACAAAATATAGAGTTTCTGTAAATACATTATTTTCAATATTCACCTAAAAATAAATTAATTCTGAAAAAGAAAAAAATTCTATTTTATTATTTTTATTTGAAAAAAAATCAAAAAATTAGTTAATTATCTCTAATTAAAATTTTATAATTTCTTATGTTTTCTTTTGAATAGAAATATAATGGAAATTTTTTTTTAGAAATTAACTTTATTAAATTTAACTATACTTAATCTAATTTTGTATCAAATACTAATTCTATTATGTTAAATTAAATCATTCAATTTAATGATATATATTATATAATAAATATTTTTTTATTAAGATAATGAGCTTCAGAATACTATTTTAGAAATAAATTTTTTACTGGTAAAATAATATTGCAAATTTTATCAATATGTTAATTAATAAAAATTATTTTTCAATAAATGTAATAATTTTTAAATGTGTCAAATATATTTGATAAATAAATTATTAAAATATTAATTACATGTTTTAATCAAATCATATTCTATTCATACAATGTAGTATGATATTTTCATATGATCTAATAATAAGGTAAGATCTTGTGGTTGTCTAGGGTGGTGATTCGGCCAATATAAAACTTCAAAAAATTTCCAAGATCAGGAAATTATCAAATATTTGATTTCCATGTTATAATAATTCTTGGATTTTAGATTGTGTTTGGTCTATATTAATCCCTAGTGAATCTACCTCTTTTCAAATCATGAAAAAATGATCTTTATTGGGAGACTTTAACTAACTGATGCCATTGCGTTCATTTTTAATCAATGATTTCTAGATATGGTTAAATAATGTTATACATGATAATTTAACTGATATATTATACCGTCCAACTATTATATTAATTTATCACCTTTTTTTATCTCGGTGTTATGTATCGAATTACATAACATTTATTGATGGGAAAGAAAGTGAAACCTTGGACTATTATAACCCTTGACATAAATAAATAGCACCATCACAATATCAATTATTTCCCATAACCATGTTAATGGATTCAACAAATAGATATTTAATTTAAATTTGGATTCATTAGTAGTATATTTTTTTTGACAGGTGTAATCATATTTTCCATTATAATATAAATAAAACTAGTCCTTAGTTTATCTTTATCCATTTGTGATAAATTACATAATATAAAGGGGTTCCTTTTTCATAGGGATTTTTTATTTTTCATTATATTGATAGGTGATTATACATTGGTTTTTTATATGTTATTTTCCTACAATGGAATTAATCATCACCTAAATTTTATTAGATCCAATTCCTACCCCAGATTATAGTAAATTTTTCTAAAGGATAGATTACAATTTTTATTGGAATAACATTCATATAAAAATTTATTAAAGGTGATTCATCTACTTAGGATTCAATAATAATAACAGTAAGTGTTTTTTTAATTAATTAATCATATTTTAATTGGGTTGATAATTTTATGTTCTTATGTATCAAGAAGTATTTCCAAAAAGATATGAATAAAACACTCAATTATATTGAGTAGGTTTTTTGTTTTCCCGATAACATATTAGTTTTAAACCAACTTCTATAGTTGTGGTTTCATTGTTTTTCCATTATCTTGAAAAATTATAGTTCTTATAATCATTTTAAACTCTAGAGATAAGTAATTGACTTATATATTTTCCATGTTACCCGTATTTAAGGTGGTATACTATTTTTTTCACCTCTTGATGAATTATATTTTTATCACCATATCTTCTATAATATTCATTTTTTTCAAAAAAATATTTCTCTAAGACCTCATTTTCCACACATAAGTCATTTCCTAGTTACATTGATGTAATTTCCTTCCTACTTAAATATGTTTTAAATGAATGATATTAAATCATAATTCCTATATATTCCTTATCACAAGGACTTCTATAAGAATCTATCCTATAATAATTGACTTCTGTAAAATCAAATATCTTTTTATTTTTTTATATTCATTGTTGATATCTATTTAGAATAATTAAAATCCTTCACAATACAGTTCTAATACCATTAAGATACACATTGGTAAAATAATTGTGTTGCTTGTGGAATCCATTATAAAATGATTTTATTGGTATTGAAAATTTTATAAAAGTAAAGTCGTCATTTTTTTATGAACACTATAATAGAATTATTTGAAGACAATTATGATAAAATTAAAATATTAAAATTTATTACACATATAAATTATTACATTATCATAAAATTTTACCTAAATCAATCTTGGTTTAATATAGATTTCGTGTGGTTATTTTTAGACTATTCTACATTAAATAATTACTTAAATTATCAAATACATCACAAGGGATTGTAAATGGAATGTTTGAAGAAAATAATATCCACTAGGAGTATCTAGTTATGTGTGTAGTCTTAGTCGCCCACATTTTTCATGAGGTGTTATATTGAGTAAATAATAAAATATTCTTTTTGGGTAATTACCCATACACTCATCTCTTTTAATCCATATCCACATGATTTTATCCAGACTATGATGTCATTTATAGTATAACCACAAAATTTATACATTAAATAAATCATTGGCAGTTATCTTATACATAGACTTATCCTATAGATATTATCCTAGGGTTTTTACTAAATTTCAATTACCACAATCTGTAAAATATTTAATGCTAATTAATATAACATCAATTATTATCTATACCTTTGAAATTTTTATAATAATTAAATTATTTACCAATAAAATATCCTTATCTATCATAAAAACTACCAATGTTTTTAAAACCCACTCTAATACTAAATATGATATATTATGTGTGTGTAAATGTAACCATTTAATATATACATGAAATAAAGAATATATTTCATCATAATATATTCTCCTAATATTATTTGTCGATAATTTTATATAATTTATAAAAAAATAAATCAATTGTATTTGTCACCTAAATGACATTATTTACAATATAGAATAAAAATATTAATTCATAACACACCTCAAACGTATCCTATAATTTCTCCACAGAAGACAATCATCTTTTCATATAATATATATTACATTATTTCAAAACCAATAAAGGGGAAATCAAAATAAATGGCTAATATTTGATGAAAATTCAGGATTAATATAAGAGATAATAATAAATGATCATAAGTGAGAATAATAAGATCATAAGGGTATACTAATGATGTATATAAATGTTATAACTAGTTAATTATAGATAAATAATCATGTAATTATTTATGTAGTAACATAAGAATACATAATTAAATTTTTTTCAAGTCATTGAAATAGGTCATGTGTAATGATATCTATCCAACTATATGTTTAAGAACATGTTGTTAATAAATCCAATCATATATATTATTTCTGTTTTCATCAAACCCATATAAATCCACTATTTTTGTGAAAAAATATAAGTAGTTACATACAACCTCATCACATTAGATATAAATCCATAACTAATTCATTAGAGGGTGATATATGACACCACCCATCATCATCTATATAAATGAGTATATCGTGAAATTAATCATTAATCATATCATAATGTACCTATGGAATGAAATTTGTTTTTTATATCCTTTTGAAAATAGTTGAAAAAATTTATCATCCTTAAATCCATCAATAATAATTACATGATAAACATAGAGAAAATAAATTGGTATTTAATGACATTTGGTGATGTTCAAGGTAAACCCAATTCATTTGAGGAAATGGAGTATATAGTATTTAAACCATATAAAAAAGGATTTTGGTTTATATAATTATATCCACAATCAATCGATATATGGTGTTCAATTTCAATTCCGCTAAATATGGAATGGTGATTAAAATATTCCTATTCCAAAAGAATTGTATTATAAATGAAATCCATATTCTTTGGATGTATAATAAATAAAAAATCATGGAAATATCCTTTAATCAAAAAAAATAACAACACATAATCCATCTTTATATATCAGGTGTCTAGTATCCCTTTAATAATATCCTTAGTCAATCATAACATATATTAAAGGACACCAACATAGAATAAAAAGATATTTTTATAAAAATAACTATGTGATTAGAAAATCATTGATTATAAAAATATATATTTTTTCTAAAAATATTTTATATATACATGGGTCCAATTGTTTAAAAAATGAATTATTAGAATATAAGTCTCATTTTAAAATTAGTAAATGGTGAAAACAATTCCCATATAAAATGCCAAAAATATATTATTATCAAATTTTGAGGAAAATTACACATAGGGAAGAAAAAAATTCATTAAAAATTTTATTGATGATATATTTAGTATTATATGATGTTAACAAATTATTTTCTCAAATATGAGTAAATTTGAAAAATATTCCAATAATTATTGAGATGGAAAACCAGTATCTTCTCAACTAAAATAAGTGGAATTTTCGGTTTCAATACAATAGGTAATTAATTATACAAGGGGAAATTTGATGAATTTTGAGGATATATAAACCATAAAAATAACTATAGGTGGAGAAAATGAATAGTGTTTTACAAAATATATATATATATAATAAAAATTCACTATATGGATTATATATTAAAAAATCCTGATTTTAAATTTATACTGGTGACCAAATCCATATGGTAGAAGTATCACAATATTCAAAATAATATAATTTGGTTACTAAGAACTTGATATTAAAATATCATGAAGTCAATCATATTTATTATACCTGAAATAAATTAGATTTTAAAAAAATCATATATATGAAATGATGGTACGTAATATTAAACACGTCGTTCATAGATTTTTAAAGATTTAAATAACACTTACAACCATATAATCCATCGAATCATTGGCCATTTAATGATATAATATAGTTTGGATCATAAAACGAAAATAATTACAATAATATATTAAAATTACTTCACAAGGTATTATTTACACAATTTTGTATATACAATGGGTGATGATAAGAAAATCAATTCATGAAATTTAATTTGTCACAATGTACAACTTACCTTAATTCCTATTATTCACTATATCAATTTAATCTTATATATAAAAAAATTACTATAATAACCACTAATTTTATAAATTATTAATTTCTATATCATTTTATAAAATCATTTTTAATTATGTTATTTTTATTAATATATATTAGTTATTATATATTTTAAATATCATGTGTGAGTAATCTTGATATATTTCCACTAGATTCATTATGGGTGTGTTCTTCTTCATTTTTCCACAAAGGTTCAACGTTTTACTATCATAAAATATAAAATAATTTATTTTTTATAAATATTTATAATAATATAATATTATTCTTTTTAATTTTTTATTATGATCTTTAATTATAAAACTGGTGATGAGTATGCTTCAATGATTTTTAACGAGCGGACATAGGTAACTAAAATATTCAGTTTAATCTTAAGGTTATATTTATAGAAAAAAAATAAGATGATTATTCACATAGTTATATCATATATTATTATTTATCATTCATTATTTTCTTATAGTATACTATGATAATATTTTATATCATTTTTCACGTAGGTGGTTAAACCAACAAAGATATAAATATACCATGATTAATGGATGAGTATAGTTTTGATTGTTGTTTCATTCATAATAATATCATTTATATAGAAATATAATGATATTATTTTTATAATTTAATGTTGTGAATAAAATAAGTAGGTATTTTGAAAATTGAGAATAAAGTTACTTGTAAAATCAAATAAGTTACCTAGTGGAGTATGTAGTCCACACAGACACATGAATAACAATACAATATCTCTTATTTAAATATTGGAAATAATATTAATATTAATTCATATAATATATAAAAAATGAATATTAAATAATTTCTAAATTTATAATATAACAGTTTTAAAATAGATATGAAATGTAAATATATAATATAATGTTTTAGGTAAAAGTTATTACTTGCATTGAAAACATGGGGTTTCCCTTGGCAGACTCCTTATAAATAGTGGTATTAGGAAAAAATATTATTTCCAGAAGATAAAATGGTGAACTATGAATATATGGGATGTAAAGTTTGTTTTTAAATTGGTAAAAAAAATAATTCTCATGAATGGGTGGTTAGAGGCCCCTTTTATAAATGGTGAGAATGACATGTTTTTAAGTATCACATCTAAATATAAAGAAAGTGTTTATATCAATAGTGAAAAAGTATATAATATTTATAAATATTTATTTTAAATAATTTTTTTTCAAATTAATCAACTACATTTAACTTTACATATGTATTTAACATTTTCCGTCATTTACCAATTTTATTAACTCATTTAACAATTTATATTTTATCACGGATTCATGTTTTTACTTAGTAAATGAATTTTTATTCATAAAAATAAAATGGTAATTAATATATAATTTTTTCATTATTTATTGAAATATTATATTCATTTTATCAAATAAAATTGATATGTGAATCATAATTTACTTATCACAATATCACATCTAAGGTGTAAAACAACATTTAAGTAGATAAAATTTTATTTTTGTTAATACAATTTTTTTGTGTGAATAAATTTTCAATGTAATTAGTTACCATTGTATATAATGGTTTTCTATAAATAAAAAAATTAGAATTAAAATATTTCCAATATTTAATATTCAATTAATAATAAATAATGCAATTGAATTACCAATTTTGTATTTAGTTAAGAATAACAGTTATGGTCATAAAATGGTAAACCAAAAAATCATAAACATATAATATTATTTAGAATTTATATTTTTACTCATTATATTCATAATTGATCAATATAATTAATTTATAAAATAAAATGTCTTTTTTTAATGATTGAAATGTAATAAAAGTTATAGATTTCATAAGAATGAGACTTTCACTATTCACTTATAAATCAACTATTTCAGAAAAATAACAAACATTTATTCTTAGCTAATTATTTTAATTTGAATCCAAAAAATTAAAGTAATACATTCATATTAAAATTTTAAAAAAATTATTTTTTATATTTTAAAATGAAGATAAATTAAAAATGTGTTCTTTGGAAACTAATTTTTTAAAATTTTATCTCTTCGTTTTATGATTTCCCATTAAATAGAGAGTATATAGGTTAGAATATATTATTCACATAAAAATATATGTTATATAATAAATATATTTTTATCAAAATAAATTTCAAAAATAAATATTAAAAATTTACTTTTTAGATAAAACAGTCTTGTTGTTTTTATAAATTTGCGAGTAAATAATAATTCATTTTACTAAAAATAAATAATTGACAACTGCATAAAATAATTCTGATATATAACATTGTCGGATAACAATTCCATGAATATATCATTATTATTTATGGTTTTTTAACCCCTTAATATATATATTCCATTTAATCTTAAGTTAAGCTCTAGTGGAAGTCGAGGATGGTGATTCCCCTAGATAATATCATTGGAAATTTCCACCATATTCAACTTATTCGACATTTGATTTCACTCATATAATTTTTTTAGTTGGGAATGATATTTTTCTAGGAAACCCCCATGTAATGTTACCTACCTTCGATGATCAAACAAATTGTACACTTTTTCTACATGTTTCCATGTGTTTACATTTTCATCATAAATTTTACTATGTGGTTAAAACCATTTATACACCCACAAGTATACGAATTATATTATAAAATATACAATAAATTTTATTTTAATGGATCATAATTTGTTTTTATTTCATCATTTCATATAAAATTAGATATTAAAACAATATTCACATATGGAATGTACATTTTGATATATCGAGTTGTTACACAGTAGATGATAATCTAGAAACCAAACATTTCATTTTGTTTTCTTAAGGTTTACCAATCTATGTAACCATATATCATTGGTTGACTAATATTCACCTAAGGTTCTTATATAATATCAGAATGGATCAATGTGAAATCACATTTTAGTCATGGCATACTCAACCACACACTACCAATCCAACACTCTTCCCTCAGTGGAGGCATCCATAGAAACAATGCTAAGGGAATATCTTTTTATTTAATCATATTATGACCCTTTATGGGTTAATTTATCACAAAGAGTCAAAACATTATATTGTAATCTCCCAATGTTGCGATAAATATTTCATTTATTTGAAAATATTACGTAATAAGAATCAAATTAAAATTATTTATGTAATTATAATAAATTTTAAAGATCATTACAATTTAATTTTATATTGGAATATGTTAAAAAATTCTCAATTTTATTCCTCCTCACCACAAACCACAAGATAAATTTTTTAGTCCTCTGTCGACATATCACTGGGAATAAAAAAATAAAAATTCTCATATTCTTAATGCTAATTCATCGATTATTTAAACCCAAAATATCCAATACTCTTGAATAATTCAGCTAGATTTTTAAATTCACTGAAACAACTTCCAATGTCTTAGATACCTCATATCATATCATTTTATAGTAATGATAATATAAATATCCATCATGAATAACTAATTCCACCATGGAATAGTTTAATCTATATGAAAACCTAAAACTGGATAACCAAAAATTTGAGAGAATCCAATGGGAAAAATAATCAAGAAGAATAATTGAGAAATAACCGCAAATTCTGAATAAAATACTCCAAAATTAACAACACTCATGGGGGATACAAGGAATTAATGTATAGAAATCCCATCTACTCATGAGTGTTTTATAAGGTTGAAAGGGTACCAAGAGGCCTGTAAAATCATCGGGGAATTTAGAATTTCACAAAAACATAAATAAAATGTAGGGGAAGTTATTTTCATAATGTCATATCGCCCTCCCACATCATTTTTTCCACCATGAAAACACATAACATAAATTGCTAGAAAATAATTTCCATATTATAATTGATCCTTATTCTAATGTTCTCTAGTATAATTGAGAAGGACACCACCATGTTATAGAGAAATTACGTAGCCTATTTTACATGTACCACATACAATAAAATCGTCATTTCACAATGCTCAATTCACATGGCCGTTTCTCACCAAATTCTATTTTTAGTATAGGGATATATACTTTCCAACAGTTTGTTTCATCCTATACTAAGAGGTCCACCACCACGTGGTCCTCCCTGTGGTTCACCTCCTTTCAGAAATTTCACTATATATATTTTATGTTTCCTCCATCATCATTTCTAGAGATCAAAAATGATATATGAACCCTATTCATCACACAATTATATCTCCAAAAGATTTTTAAATGCTTGAAACTTCCATTTGATCACCATATCTCATGATGAACCTATTTCCAAACTCAAAAATATAGATTGATTGTGAAATTTAAAACTAATCAAAATGCAGGGTATTAAAATCACAGAAATAAAACCCTTATCATCATCAAGAAATCTCACCAACCATTCAACCGTCATACCAAACATATCCTATCTATAAAATCATAATGGAATCATTACATTCAACCCTAGAATACCGAATGTGTTACTTCTTTTCAAATCCAAACCTTAGGCACACTATTCATCAAATCCCAATCCACAACTACTCACTAAAACGAAAACACCAATATGACACTTAAAATAATCCGTCAAACATAAGATGAAAAAATTTCATCAATAAAATCAATAATATATTCATGGTCACCCAACCATAGGCCTCAACTCATAATAAAATATTATAACTCATTATACCCACCTCCATTAGAATTTTTAACTAAAAATGTGTTCTCAGCTATCCAAAAACTCACTCAGAGTGATTCCCATATCACCACAAAAATAAAATAATAAAAAAAATTACTCTAAACTCATTAGTAGTAAAATCTTAGAAACACATATCCAATAATCCAATACACTATCCCAATTACATGCTCATGATTCGTAATGCACCTATGTGAACCTATATTCTCTAAATCACTCCCTAATGTGTGAAAAAAAATTCTATTTGAAATTCAATGGATGTATCCTTGATGGACCAATTCAATCTAGATAATATTCTCTCAGTAGAGAAATGATTCACAAATGTTTTTATAAACACATGAATCAAATAAAAAACATTATGTTGTTGATTCCAACTCATGGTATTTAACTAATACCTTATTTTAATATATAATATTTTATCACTATGGAACTATATACATCTATATTCATATACTAACAATAACTCTAGTTCGATATCTTTTATCCAATGATTGTTCTCAACATACATGAACCTAATAACATGGGTTCGTACTTCTTTGTAACACTCTCTGCCCATTTACACATGTAATGATTGGATGTGTCCAACACATTTGTAACTATGTTCCAATGAAAGCCACCATCCTCCACCCATTACAACCTTATAGAAACATATTCCCCAACAGTCAATGAAATTTTATTTTTAAAAATGTTTTTACCCCTAAAAACAATAGTTGAATACCAAAAAGTATTTTACATTAACTAGTGAATATGAAAATCCTAAATAGGTTTCATATTAGCATGAGTGTTTCTCCACACGATCGAGACCCATCTATCCTAGGAAACACCCGTCCAGGATTAACTAATTAATTGATAATTTTAATGAACCAGCTCGATTTCTGATTTCCCCTCTACTATAGAGGGACATCTCCCAATTCATCATAAATCATTTGAAAAACTTTCTCTTGATATATTATCAATACAATGGTCATCATCTTGTGCATATCCTCTCACTAATAAAAAATCCAAATAGAACACATGTAACAAGTTTGTATACTGATATGATCCCGTCTGTAGCTAAATGTGTGTGCATTAATGTATTTTCCGATTTAAGATAGAATCTTTTGATATTTTGAGTAATTAATAATCGAAACGATTATTTCAAAACTAAATATATGACTATGAACCCTTCAATCTAAATTTCCTTGATTATGAGAACCATCTAAACTCCTCATTGAAATCCATTATCTCACCTATTATAAGGTCAATCTCAGGATTACCCTCATACCCATTAATAATTTTATCACCATAAGCTCCCAAATATGATCTATTAATTAAATAAAAAAATTATCTAAATTATATAGGTGAAGATATCATGTAAATAATTTAATAAAATTCCTTTTTTATCATATATGTACTGATGATTTTTCTCACCATCAACACTTCAGGTATCTTAAAGTAACTACCATACTACCAATCACCAAATTAGTTCTCACCTGAATAACTCAAATTATTTATCAATATTTATAATTAAAATAGAAATCATAATACCATGGTAAACCATCAATAGGGTTATGATATTTTATTTTACTTCACCGCAATCACTCAGGTCACAAACATCTTGAGTTGTATCTCAGAAAATATGCACTGCAACATAACACATATATTGTACCACACATGGTCATTTCTCAACTAAATCATAACATATAGGTTAGAATACGTAATTCCATCTTAAATTCGCACAATAAATCATGTACCAACAATTCTAATATATTGTCTCTTTTAACCAAATTTGTCATTACTTGTTAAATACCAACCTATTATAGAATTGATTATAACAAAGAATATATATGTGTGTGTGTGTGTGACTCCCCCTTCAATAATATATAATACTAAGATGATACTTACAAATTATATATATATATGAGCCAACACCTCAATGATCGAATTCATATCAAATATGTAAAATGGTATATCCACATAATGAAACATGTGGAGTAGCCAATTGTTTGATTGATTAGTTATATTGAATTCTTTGAGGATACAATATAGGAAAAACTATATAGGTACTTTTTTTACTTTCTACTTAAATGAACCTATATTTATTATCAATACAACTAATTTTTTCAAAATCTATAGATCTATCAATAAGGAATAAAATGTATGGATCAGCCTACTATGGTCATTATATATATTTTAAACTGATGGACTATACAGAATTTATCAAGGAGAATATATTTACAAATCCTCATGATAGTTCATCATAAAAAAATTGTACTAATGTTTATATGTGAAAAATAATATTTCATATCATATAAAAACCCATATGAGTTGTTACTAGAATTTCAAAAAAAATATCAATGTCTCAATTTATATTAATCATAATAAATCACACATATATCATGTTGGTCCAGTATATAGAACATGATGCATGAACTCTACACTATAGCCAGTGATATAGATTATGAAAACCATATATCATAAATCATAAATCAAATAAACCATTTGACTCAAACATGGATAAAATCATACAATTATCACATAAAAAACCAATAATATCAATTCTTTGTCAATGGTAATGTTAAATTTTTACAGTTAAATTGTTTAGGATAATCCAACATTATATCCATCATATTCACTAACACCATCCTATTCAACATCGATCATCTCAACAAATTATATTTCATGAAAAAATTATGATAGAATTATTAATATAATTCACATAAGCTTTGATACTACATTATATGATCCAAACCCTAGTTTATTTCCCCTAAACAGTGCATAAATTAAAATATTTTCTACATGACCTCATGTATATATCCCAATCTACTAGAGGATTCTAAATAGAATTTATGGAATAGTGTTGTACCATTTATAGACTATACCACAATATAAATGTGTTAAATAATAGATAAAATATATAAACATAGTACAGAATAAATATCAATGTCCAAGGATTAAAATTAATAAACCCTCCAGTAAATAATAAATTACGTGAATATATACAGCCCCAAATACTCAAAAAAAAACAAAAAACCAAACACATATATATAATACAAACTACAAAATTACGTAAGGTTATCCAAAAAATCCTTGATCCTTAAATAACCCTAACATTATCTATATTAATTTATCAAGACACTATAGGTTTTAGTTGAATATCAATATGAACTCTATGATGTTTGCTTGGTAACGCAAGTGAAATTACCTGTTGAGTTGGGTATGATTACTACTCGGTAGGAAAAAACCAACCTCGTCCTATACCCAACTGATAAATTTAGTGTATATATTTATATGAAATTCCAAAATGAATAAATAAGTAAAATTATAATGATAAATAGATAAACTCTATGTATCCAGGTGTTTATCCATTGAGTCATTCATCGATCAAAAAAAATCATCTTGTATCAGTGCTTCGTTTAGTATGTTAAAAAATCATGAAAACTAATATCATGAACATGGATAATTCCAATGAGAATATAATATGATACACACATTAACTATGTTTTGAATATAATGAAAATTAATAAGTGCTTATAACTCGAACAACTATGAGAATGATATATTGGGAATTTTAAACTCATTCAAACCCAAATAACATATGATCCATAAAAAATTAAAATTTTTACTGAATTATAAAATATATAACTTCCAAGAGCAATCAATATCACCTTTCCAAGGAAGTATATCACTATTAAAATTCATAATAGATCAAAAGTACATGCCCATGTAATTTTTATAAGAATAAAATTTGAGTTAAATTCAAGGAGATTATCCCAACTTGATAACTATTAGGCTAATTATAAAAGATAATTTCTAAAGAATTCTGTCTAAGACAACCTATATGTAAATTATAATAATTATTTCTAATAAATTATGTAATATCCCAAGCATTTCTAGAGATTATATTAGGCATAATTTTAGACACTTTTTGATTTTTTTACTTATGTACATTTGGTTGGAGTTGTGTCTTGGGGTGTGTTAGGGTGAATTCTATGAAAATTATAGAGATAAGAGGATGTACACGGTTGGCATAAAGTTTGGACAACCTATGTGACTGCTTAGGAGAGACCATGCACCATCTTGTTTTTGAGGCAGTATCTTGGGCATAGTTAGAGAAAAGTTTGAGAGTCCATGTGAGGTGGTCATGAAAAGTTCCCCATGAAGTATTGGTTAATGCATGGTTAGTGCAAGGTTTGACTAACCGTGTGAATAAACCATGTGCGGGCCAACTGTGAGATCCTAAAATTGTGGATCCCAATCATTGGAAACTTTTAATTGGTTGTTTCACCTAATATGTATGAATAACTATGGATTTTTCTTTATTAAGGGTAAATAAAGGTTCTACCATTAACTCATAGAAATTCTAAGGCCTTGAAAACTCTATTATTTGAGATTGAAACCCTGAATTTAAGATCTACTCTTCCTTCTCTAAGTGTATTTTATTCTAATTCTTCTCTTGTTCTTTATTTCATCGTTACCTAATATTTTCATGGAATATATAATATGTTTTCTATGATCTAAGACTATGTTATGAGATCTAGATCTAGTATTTAAGTTCTAGATCTATATTTATGAGATCATGATTCTTTCGATCTTGTTTTCAGTTTAGTGAATTAGATATGAATCTTATGTCAACATCATTGTGCTACTCGGGGTTTGGGAATTTTTGTTGGGAAAACAATCATCAACTAAATAAGGAAGGTGGTCTCAATATAATTTCCATAGTTGTGGATTAAATATCTATACCAAATATTGTATAATTTCTAGCATCCTTTAGCAATTTTTTCCCTTAATTTGGTTTATTAGATTGAAAAATTTAGTTATTGAATATTTATTAAAAAAGGCAATTATTTGAGGAATTAATCATGAGGCTATAGTGTTGACCTATGATAAAATTAATTTAGGGAGATTATTTATAAGAGTTAGGGTTTTTAATCTAGATAATTAATCAGGGGATTAATTATGAAATGTCAAATTGACTGTGTTGAGATAATTAATTTTGAATTAATTATGGGCTTTGAGATTATGATCTAGATAATTAGTTGCGGATTAATTATTTAAATTTGAGATTTATAATGAAATTATTAATTATAGAAAATTAATTATGGGAAATTAAATGTGATATTGGTTAATTAATTAATTATTTAATAATTTTTAATGATACATTTAGTTAACTGTGGTGATAGCTCATGGATTTAATTATTTAACTAATTTTTTAATTAGTGGGGGAATTTATGTGGATAATTAATTGATGAGTTAATTAGTTTTTAAAATTATCAGTCTAAATTTAGATGTAATAATGGTAACATGGTCATCATATATATGAGTAAGATAATGGGAACATGGTCATTCTAATGTGAAGTATACATGGTAGCATGGTCGTCGTACATATGAATAAGTGAATGGGATCATGGTCATTCTAATGTGATGTATACATAGTAACATGGTCCTTATACTTATGAAAAAATAATAAGGGAATAAGGTCACTCTATTTAGCGGTGTTCTTGGTAACATGGTCATTTGACCTACATTTATGATATTGGTAATTTTGGAAATGTGGCATATAAATGAGAAATAAAAGAGTGAAAATAATGGAACATAGTGTTATCGCGTCACATATGAATATTGGAACTCTATGATGAGTCGAATCAGGTATTGAGATATCATACAACCTTTTGGGAAGAAGTATATATTAAGGTATGATATTACCTAGGGAACACATTAAGATCTGGTACAAGTTGAAGTTGGTATTGAGGTATAAGTATTCTTTTTGAACCATAATGATAATTTTGTTAGATAAGAATAAATGAAAATTTGACTAAAATTCTATTATTTCATTGTACTTATTTCTTTATAGAACCGCAAGAAAAATCTTTTGAATGGACATGTTTTACACACTTTCGGGGGTGTCCTACCGAGTCTTACTCACAACCTACTCAGACATCTGAATCATTACCTAAATAGTTTATATTGATGTTGGACAAGATAAGGGAAAGGGTCATATGATAGGTGGATAATTGGGGATGGACCTTGGAGGAGGGAATCAGACATGGTTCGAGACCCGTTTAGGGAGCTGTAGTATCATTATTTTCTATTACATATTTGAAACATGACACTTTTATTGGAAGAGCAAGTTATCTCTTTTAGTTGAATTTTGTATTTCCTATTTGGTTATCGCATTACATGAGTATTATTCTTGTTATATATTTGACTAATATTTCATATTTACTTATTCTATTGATTTACTCTGATAAATGAGTGTATTTTCTCCCCATGAATGACATACAAAACGCTCAATGAATGTCGGAAACCTGTTGTATACGGTGAGGTGCACAAGAGGTCATGTGGTGAACTGACTCAGGGAACTTTCATGTGGCTTTCGGGTTGGGATGTTCCAAATTGGTATCTGAGGATGTTTTCTTTCCTTTTATTTGTCTTTATATTTTGTGAATTTTAGACATGATACTAGGAAGAGTTGGGGCATGGTAATGATCTCATGCAAGGGAGTTGAAAACCAATGTATGGGGGAAAACCCAAGTACATAGGGTGGGATTGTAGTTATTTCTAATTGATGTTATAGTTGAATGTTATTTTAGCATGGGTGACACAGTAGTGGTGTGATGTGATTATTTCTTCTGAGAATTTTTTAGTAATTCTTCATGGACAATAATGGAACGATAGGTTAGTCATTATGAATCATTTTAAGCACTCAGAGTTATTGGGATATGGATTATGTTAGGAAGACATGGGGAAACTGATTATGGGTATGGTGTTGAACTTGAATTGTTTTCCTTATTGAGAGATAATAAATAAAAATGGTGCCTAACATGAATTGTGAAGATTTTAAAATGATAAAAATTGACAGTAACTGGGTATATAAATAAGAAACATATTTACGACAGTATGTTTACCCTTGTGAACTAAAACCTAGGAGTAGTACGTTTAAGTGTAGTGATAGTGCCTTAGTTTTGAACATGTGGAGAGGTGGGGAAAAATCCATTCTGTGATTATATCTCCTCTTACAAAAATGTTATAAGCTTGTGTTAAGAGAATTTATATTTGTGTTTGGCTTTATAGAGAGTATGCCTCAAAATGCTTATTGAGGGGATGTTCGAGAGGTGTACCTATAAATGTTTTTAATGTTAGGGAACTTGAGGTAGTGATCATTCCAATAGAATATGAAGGGTAAAATCATTGATAGAACATTTATCACATCATGAAATTCATATATAGAGACCCAAGGTGGGTTATAAAATGTATGTCTAATTTGATAAGGGAGTTTCAGTTGTAGAACCATCTGAATTTCACTAGACAGGGTCAACAGGGGGGATAAGAAATCAGTGTTATTTATATAGTTACAATAACTGACCATTTTGATACTACAATTGCGAGGAGAGTCATGTTGGATGCTTAAATACTATTTGGATCGGCAAAGCACTGGTGGGAAATTTAGTTTTGAATTAGGATGACTGATGATATGTTATGTAAGGAATTATTATAGGGGTTCATGGAACACTTATATCCAGAGATGATGATATAATAGAAATCTACTGAGTTCATGCATTTGACATAGGGGAGCATGTCAATAATGAAATATGCTACACACCACACACATCTGCAATGTGTTTCCCCAATATTAGCAGGAGATGAGACAACTATGAAAAAATGTTTTCATGATGGAATTAAGTGTGACATTAAGTCCCAAGTGAATATATTTTGGTTGAAGAAGTTTTTGTAAGTTTTGGATCAGGATATTACAGGTGAAGGGAACTAGGGGGAGGCTTCTAGTGCTGGATGATTAGTTGTTACTAACTGGTGAGGAGGTGCAACTTTTGACAGTAGGAAGACCCATTATAGCATCTTTAGTGAAGTCAGTGGGAAGATGAGTACATAAATATGAGGGTCAGTTCAACATGACCTTACTGAGGTGACCTATCATCAGTGTCGCAGGCTGTGACACTATCTCGGATATTGTCCCCAACTACCAGTATAGTGTCAATCTTGTCGAAATATGAGATACCTACAGATATTCTGTAGGTCACATTGATAGATTAGTACTGAAGGAGTAACTCAGCAAATTCATATTGTGGAAAGAGGATCTTCTACACTATATCAGGCTGGTAGATGGAGTTCTACTAGATATGACAGTTGAGGTAGTGGATGCGGTGCTTTTGAGAAAGAATGCATGCATCAGCAGAGTGGGGATACTATAGGTAGGTAGAAAACATCATTAGGATGAGAAGAAAAATAGTTACATGAAGTAAAAAATCACTCTTTTGGATATCGAGGTTTAGCCATAGAATGTGAGAGGTAATATTCTAGTAGCTTATACTTTAGCTAGTTCAGTGTTTGATACTGGTGCCTATCATTTCATTATATCATCAAAACATGTTATTTGTTTTAGCCTATTGGTGGAGTTTTTGATTGGGGTTATGTCTATTGATATACAGTTGGGAGTATGGTCTAGAGACATCTGTTTATACAAGGGATGTTCACAAGATATCAGGGAATAATATTTCTTATGGGATCTCTGTGTTCTTGATATGACAAAATTCGATTTAATTATGTGTATGGAATGGATAGTCACATACTAATACCACAATGACTATTTCTATAGGATGGTTGCGTTTACATATCCTATGGGATATTAGAATATTCATTGTGGCGTGTCTTATATTGGGGTAGGCCAAGAAGGGACAATTATATAGAAACTAAGAGAGCTCAAAACCCATGTTTCAATTATCTAGTTGGATGATGGTTGTGTTAGGAAATATTTCCTTCCACCAATATTGGAATTTTTTTAGGATGTCTTTCCTAAAGACTTCTTATGTATATCACCTGAGAGAGATATGGAATTCCTTATTGAGATCATTCTAGGGGCGGATTCAAAATTTATTCCACCTTGCTGAATGGAACCGACTAAGCTTCAAGATCTCAAGACTCCGTTGAAAAAATTGAAAGATAAGGGATAAATCCTTCCATGTATATCTCCTTAGATATCACATATTTTGTTTTCAAAGAAGGTTGATGAGTGTTTTAACTTATGTGTCGATTACCATAAGTTGAACAAAATGACTATGACGAACGGATATCCCCTCCTCCATATCGACGATATGTTTGACTACATGAAGGGAGCTTCTGTGTTTGAAAAGATTGATTTGAGAACATGATATAATCAGTTGGTACTATGGAATTATTATTTACCACGTACTACTTTTAGAATAAGGTGTGAACATTATGCAATTTTTTAATGTCATTTGGTTTGAAAAACGCACTAGAAATTTTTATGGCCCTGATAAAAAAAGATTCTTCATTCATATCTGGATCAGTTTGCAGTGGAGTTAGTGGATGGAATATTGTTGTACTCCAAATCTCATGCTAATAATTCCAAACATCTTTCAATAATCCTGAGTACACTAAGAGAGAATTGGATATATTGTAAGCTATCTATGTGTTTGTTTTTTGATCAACCAGATATGCATCATGGGGCATATCCTCTGGGAGGAAGGTGTGTTAATAGAAACCGAGATGGATTAGGCCGTGGTTCTTTGGGAGTAGCCCATGAATTTTTTCGATATTTGAAGCTTCATAGGATTAGTAGGATATTATAAGAGATTCATTCAAGTCCTTTCCAATTTAGAATCTTCACATTCAGGTTTTCCCAAAAAGAAAGTAATGTTTTGAGGGATAGATAATTATGAGAGAGCTTTTCAGTGGTTGAATAAGCACTAGGAATCAGAACCAATATTGATCCTAACTGAGTTAGGTGAGGATTATAAGGTTTATTATGACACATTTGGGATTGGTCATAGAACTGTACAGATGTATGGAGATTGAGTTGTGGTGTATGGTTCTTTGCATTTGAGGCCCCATGAATAGAATTATCCTATGCAAGAACATGGTTTGGTTTTAGTATTTTATACTCTTAAGTGATGGTGACACTATCTGGTGAGAGAAAATTTTACAGTTTTTACAGATCATAAGAGCTTGAAATATATATTTTCACAGTGTGATTTAAATCTTCGGTAGTGAATATGGGTAGAGTATATGTATTCCTTTTTTATTTAACTGACATATATAACATAGAAGCGAAATATTGAAGATGAATCATTGAGTAGGAAAACATAGACTTATAAGGTTTAGGAGTTGAGTGGATGATGCTGACCCTTCTGGATAAAATTTATGTAGTGGTTCATAAGATCCAAGAGAAGATGACTTTGGTTTCAGTTGTAGTGGATTATATGATTTTCAGACAGATCAGGGATAGAGAATATGAGGATCCAAAGTGGTTATCCTTGAGGGAATTCATTGAAGGTGGGGATACATATTTAGACATGTTGATAGTTTAGGATGAAATAGTCTATGTGAAGAATAAATTTTTGGTTCCTATGGGCATGTGAGAGGAGCTCATGTGGGAATTTCAGGCCTCAAAGTGGGCAGTGCATCCAGGTGTAACCAAAATTTACTGTAACCTATGAAGATAGTTTTCATGGAAAGGCATGAAAATGAAGATAGCAGGGTATGGGAATAGATGCATCACCTATCCACTGGTGAATTCTAAGCAACAATGAACGAGAGGATTACTATAGATTTTGCCTATTCTGGAATGTATGATGGACTATGTGACCCTAGATTTTGTAAAACATCTCCCAAAAATGCTAAAGAATAATGAATCTATTTTGATCATTGTGGAACAACTGTAAAATGTAGCATATTCCATGCTTGAAAGAGAAACCTTTACAGTATAACAATTGGGGGAACTATATGTTCATGATATAGTTCATCTTCATGGATTTCCATGAACTATAGTTTTAGATCGTGATTCACGCATTACCTCATGTCTCTAGTAGGTCATACTGAATGTTATTGGAACACAGATTTTATTGAGAATATCTTAAAACCCATAAATATATGGGAATTATGAATATACTATATAGGTGATTTGGGATATCCTATGGTATTGTGTGCATGACTTCAGTGGATCTTGGGAAAAACAATTTGATTTAGTGTAGTTTCACTAAAAAAATAGTTATCATAAAAATATATAGATGACACCATATGAGTCTCTTTATGGTAGGACATGTAGATCAATGCTATATTGGATGGTGGTTGGTGAGTTAGAGTTGTTGGGACCATGTCCTGTGGATGAGACATCAGAGAAGGTACTGTTGATTCAGAAACATTTGGATATGGCTCACAGTAGATAGAAATCATATGCTGACATTTAGAGATGACCCCAATAGTTTATAGAGGGTGATCGTATATTCCTTAAGGGGTCACCTATGTTGGATCATGGTATGATTCATAGGTATGGAATGTTAGAACCAGGTTGGTATGAACATTTGATTTATTGGAGATAATCGGGCCCTAGCCGCACCCATTAGTACTTTCAAAAAGATAATGTTCTCTCCATGATGTTTTCCATGTATCACAACTACTAATGTATCTTCCCAACCCTTCTCATGTGACAGATATGGATGAGGCTGACCTTGATATTGATGCATCCTTTGAGGAGCATTAGATACATGTTTTTTATCTTAGTTAGAATGTGTTGAGGGGATAGATTGTTCCGATGGTACGTGTGTTATGGGATCATGGACACATACTAGAGGAAACATGGGAAAGAGAAGTAGATATGGGGGCTCGATGGCCCAAAATTATTTGAGCAAAATCTTATAATGTCTTAGAAATGCATCCTGTGAACAAGCCATTATAATGCAGAGATATTGTAAGATCCAAACCTTTTATAAACATTATCTTTGACAAAATTTTTGATATTTTTTGTTTTTATATAAGTACCGTCGATTGTAATTATTTCATGGGTTTTTATTGGTTGAATTGTAATAAAATACTTTTGAAAGGATGTTGTTCATGGTAGGTTCACAGTTTGAACAAATCATATGTCTTTATAGGAGAAATTGTGTACCCTCTTTATTTAGGTAGTAGCTTCGGCATGGTTTTTACATGGTTTGAGAGGTCGCGTGAGTTATCCATTCAATTTTCCCGAATGAAGTAGCAGTTAAGGCATATTTAGATCATGGTTTATATTACAATGTGACTAATCCTTGTGCGGGACCACTATGCGATCCAAAAATTGTGGATCTCACTCATTTTCACAATTCAATGAGTAGTTTCACCTCTTATATTTCCCTTACTATGTATTTTACATTCCTAATGGTAATTTATGGTTTTTCCATCAACATAGAAGGATTATAAGTCCTTACTAACACTTCACTGCAAGATCGAAACCCCAAATTAAAGATATTCTCCACTCCCGGTAAATGGATTTTATTTCAACACTTTTCTCATTCTTTCATCTATATTTCCCTAATATTTTCATGGATGATATACTATACTTTATCAGATATAAACCTTTGTGTTGAGATATAGATGTAGTATTGAGATCTTGATTTATATTTATGATATCTTGATGTATTTTATCATGTTTTAGGATTAGTTATTTATATCTGGAACTTTTATCAATGCTGTTGTACTGCTCAGATTTTGGGTATTTCCATTAGGAAAACATTCTTCAATGAACCAAGTTAGGTTGTATAAATATAATTCACATATTCATGGAATTTATATATATAAATGCATTATTCATGAATTTATAGCCTCCTTTAAAAAATGTATTCCTTGAATTGGGTTTATTAGATTGACCAATTGAGTTATTTAAGCTTTTTTCAAATAGGTGATTAATTGGGGAATTAATCATGATACTAAGGGGCATCCATATTAGGTAGTTAATTTTTGGAAACTATTTATATGTTATAGGTTTTGTGATCTAGATAATTAATCATGGGTTTAATATGAAATATCAAATTGACTATGTTGAGAAAATTAATTATGAATTAATTAATGTCTTTGAGATAATTGTCTGGAAAATTAATTATGGGATTAATTATGGAATGTTGAAAATTAAAATGAGATAATTAATTTTGAAAAAATAATTATGGGATATGAATTGTGAGATTGCTTAATTTATTAATGAATTAATTAATGAGATTGAGAAATTTAGTAAATTGTGGTTATTACTAATGGATTTGATGTATTTAACTAATAGATGTATTAGTGAGGGAATTGATGTAGACAATTAATGGATGAATTAATTATGTGTTTGAGAATGGAAAAATGATCATTCTAAATTGAGAAGTATAAATGGTAACATGGTCATCATACTTATGAGTAAGAGAGTGGTAATGTGGTTATTATAATTTTAAGTACACATGGTAACATGGTAATCAAAATTATGAGTAAGATAATGGGAAAACGATAATTCTAATGTGAAGCATATGTGGAAACATTGTAATTATACTTATGATTAATGAGAATAAGATCATGGTAATTTTATTGAGGCGGAAGCATGGTAACATTTCCACCTTACATAGATTTTTCATATTGGTAATTTTGGCAATGAGTCTTATAAATGTGAAATTAAATAATGGAAATAATGGCACTCTATTTTATGGCCTTACACATGAATATAATAACTCCAACATGGGTAAAATTAGGCATTGATTTATAATATACCCTTAAATACTTTGATATTTTTTAAGAAGTTGATATTAAGATATGATATTTCCATGGGAACACATGCGTCTCATGTATGAAATGAAGTTAGTAATGAGGTACATATATCCTTTGAAAGACTGGAATTAATGTACTTATTGCATTGTAATCATTTACATATAAGTGAAAAAGTGATAAAATGTTTATTACTACATTGTAACCATTTACTTATAAAATAGCATGCACTATCTTTTCACTGGACATGTTTTAGACAATGTTGGTGTTGGCCTACTGATGCATACTCACACACTACTTGGGCTGCCAGATTGGTACCATAATAGATTATATTTATGTAGGATTGGATAAGGGAAAGGGCCCTATAGTAGGTGGATGATTGGTGATGGTGATTTCATGAGGGAACCGTACATAGTTCATGACCCATTTGGGGATCCTTAGTGTCTTAATTTTCAGTTTAATATTTGACACTTGACAGGTATTGTTTCATAACTTGTTTTCCCTTTCAGTTGAGTGTTTTATTTCCAATTTGGTTATCTCATGAGATGATTATTATTCTAGTAATATATGATTCTAGTATTTTTTATTTACCTCAGTTAGTGTTTTAGTATGATAGATGAGGGTATATTCTCCCCATTAATGACATACCAGACCCTAAATTCTAGTATGTAGCAACTAGCATGTAGGGAGCTGCAATTGAGGTCATGTGGCAGACCGTCATAGGGCACTCTCGTGTGGTTTTTGGGTTGGGACATTACAAATTCCAACTGAAAAACCATATTTATGGAATTTTAATCCCATAACACAACTATAAAATGGAATTTCAAATGTAACCCATATATGTTTTTAGTATCAGACAAACAGAAAATAGATCATAGTACAAATTGATGTGAATCACATGTAAATCTATTCATTTTGGTGGGAAAATCATCCCTCCCCAATAATAATATACAATTTATCTCAATGTGGTAAACCTTAATATAGAATCCATCCCATTCTATATCCTCATACAATGTTATTCACAACCTATCATTTTCACAACCCTACATGCTCCAACAATTGATTTGAGTTCCATGTGAAACCCACAATCATCACTTCTCATTTTCTTAGAAGAACCCACTTCAGGGTCGGGATATTATAGGGTCACTCATCAGGGTCTTCTAGGTCACATATAATCTAATAAATTTATTATGGTTCCTCTAATATAAAAAATGTCTCTTGGGTCAACACTCATCAGTCAAATTGCATAATGTTTTTAAGAATAACTAAATCGCATCAAGGGTTCACTAGCTTTTAAGGAAAGTATCATAAGGTATATGACATAAGTCAACTTCAATATCCATTTCACTTTTGGGTAGTCTAAACACCCAACATAACTAATAGTATCCCATTAGTATATAAATCATAGTAATAATGTATTGGTGTATAAGAAATTCTCTCCCCATGGATTCCCAACTAGATTAATCAATTTAAGGTAAATCATGGATTAGTCATAGACTACTAGATCACTTTCATAGAATATAATACATTCCAATATTGAGAAGAATATTGGATAATTATTATAAGACAATATATATTGATTTAATTTAGTTACACCACTCTATGTTTTAGTGTATCTCGAGGATTACTGATACAATCATGGTCATAAACATCGATAACCAAGGCAATCAAGCTAGTGGGTAAGGTTACATCATTTGCCTAATTACATTGTTTAACTTATCTGAGATTTAATATTATGAATTATAAATCATTTAAATGAAAAAAGTCATTATCCTATAGCTGTGAGACAACAAAAAATTTGTCTAGAATAAATAAATTAATTCAAATACAATATCTCAATTACCAGGGAAAACTTACCTCAATTACAGTTTAATTTTTTTAATCGTTTCTAACATAATCTACCTCGGGAACATTGAATCTTTTCTATCATCTACTTGTATTTGTGAGGAACTAACTAAATACATAATATAAAATTAATTAATTGTCATCACACAATAATTAATTAATCATTTAAAATCTATTTTAATCAAAATTGAATTTTAATTATAAATATTTATGAATTCCTAAATTCTTACTATTTGACATTTTCAAAAAAATTGGATGTTACATGGTGTAGATCCCTCCCTACTAACACACAATCCTATGAAACATAAAATATATAATTATAAATGATAAATTAATGGCTTATTTAACATAAAATTATCAAAACCCATGAAAATTATAATGGTTATTCAAAATTAGGTAAATGGTGTGCGTACGTCATCCTAGGTCCTCCTATATAAAAACTAAGATATCATCTCATCACAAATTTCTTATTCCAAAATGCTAGGATGGAATTGAAACAGTACATCCATTATATGGTAACTAAAATTATAGGGAAATCAATATAAATAATTATTTTTAAAAAATAGATGATAAACAAAATTTCATATTAAAAAATGTATAATATATATACCCCTCAGATTAGATATTGATGAAATTAAATTAGAGGGAACCCCATGGCTTTTTCATAAGTGAGATAGATGAATGAAGTCCCCAATACCATATATTTTCATAAGGAAATGGTAGAATTTAAAAAAATATTTTAAAACATATAGGTAAAATGGATTTCAATGCATTATAGAATATTGTTTGCTCTCCATTTTCCACCATTACACATCCATGCCAAAATGACTGGGAAATATGGATGACAACATATTCAGGCCCTGTTTCCCTACACATTATGATGACTGAAATTTTCACCACTATGGATTATGAAATTTTCCATAGTATTATATCCAATAACATGCCCAGTGAAACATGAATGTTTCCCAACAAACAGCTCATAAGTTATTCCTATTATTATCATGCCCATCTATGGTCTCCAAACCCAATACATGGACATTTCACCAACAATCGTGGTGACAACCATGTTATGTCCATCCCCATGGTGGTCCACATAGATTAAAATTTATTGTAGGTCAACTCATATTTACCATACATCTGTTTATGAAAACCCAAACAAACTAACATCCTCATTATAAACCCAAAAACATTTCCAAAAGAACTATTACAACAGTGTTCTCTTATTTGACCATTTTTACTAAAAAAACTCTACATATTAAAAATTTAATGTTACTGCTAAAGTTGATCATCCATTATAAAACTAGGTAATACATTGATGGTCCTAATATGGGAATGACGATGTGATATCAGATGTTGGTAGAGGGATTTACTCAAGGGATTAATTGAAAACCTAAATCATATTAGTCTTTGTAATGTTTATATTAGGTCGTTTTTATTAGTAATATTTAATTTAATTTTTCAAAATATTAAATATTTAAGGGTCAAGTATTTAATATTAATAATGATGGGTGGATCCTATTTTTTAAATTGATGATGTTCTAGACTATTCTCTATCCAATTTACTAATGATGTCAAATTTAATATTTTTAAATCCATTATTAAATGTTTAACATTAAACATACTTTACATTAATTTTATTGAAAATTATAATAATTTTAATCTAAAAATATGAAGGTAAAAAAATGTGTATAAATAATTTCATCATTATTTATCATTATTAATTGTATATAATATTGTTAGGGATCAATAATTCATCCCAAATAAAAACTTTTAATGTTCATAGAATCATTTTCATGGTTTTTTTGGCATCCAAGATCATTGTGTTCACACGTTTTAATCATTTTACATATTTATCATATAATTTAATATTCAAAATAAATATTAAACATAAATTTTATTTACTAATAACCATTATTAAGATATTGAATAACTCATAATTTGTTTTTATCACCTTTATTATAATTATTATATTATATGTGAGATAATGTTGGGTTTTTTACTATATTTATATTATATTGTAATATAAATTTTAAAATTAATGAATGTAGATCCTAATGGAAAAACATTCAAGGATATAAAATTTAATGTCCCAAATCAATTGACCAAATAAATTTCATACAAATACTAGTGAAATATTTATCCATTTCACTTTGTTTAACCACCTCATTAACCTTTTCATCCCTTCCCATAGAAACAAATTTTTTCCTCAAAACAATTCACAAAAATGAAATAAAAATTTTCAAATAATTTGAATCTTATAATTATAAATATGAAAACCATTTTACATGATTCAATTTATTGAGGTGGTAAAAATTACATTTAATGTAATTATAGTAAACTCAGTGATAATTTGTTTTTAGAGAAATGGCCCTACCAAAAATATGTTTCACTAAAATCCCATATTGAATCAATTCTCAAATTGTATAATTGTTTATTAATAAAAAGGATATTTATTTATCTTAAAAAAATTCTAAAACCTAATTTGAAATTATATTTTAAATGTTTTTAAATGATTATAAAGTAACAGTTTCTTATAATAAAATATTACTTATGTATAAAAATTCCAAATATTGTATTCTAAATTCAACCAAATTTTAAAAATTGATTTATTTTATTTCAAAATATATATTTTTGAAATAGAACTATTTCCTAAAAAAATCAATTAATATTTTTAAAAATATTATTGATATATGTGATTGTACGTTAAAAAATATAAATTTTTACTAATCTCCCAAACAATAAAATTCATCATTCCAATATGAAAAATTAATCATAATATGATTTGTTTATGATGTATTAAAAAATGATTTTCAGTTTCTGAAAATAAATATCCCTAATTCATAAATTTACCTTTTACATAAGAATTTAGTGAATATTTTTTTTAGAAATATGGGATTAAAATAATAAAATTTTATAAACATTATTTCATTTAGATTACAAAATATTATTAACATGATTTTAAATTGAACAATCATTTTGTTTCATATATCACACACCATTCAAAAATATATTGACATAAAGTAAAACACAAATAATTTCCATGACATTACAAAATTATTATCACAGAAAGACACTTAATTTAGTTTTTATATTTATGATTTCACTTAAAGGTTTTATCTTTTAATCCATGAACCAATAGAGGGAAAAATTTCCAATTCAATGTTAAATTTTTATAGTTTATCCTTGATAATTTATAAAAATAATTAGAAATATTTATTTTAATATATATTAGTACAATTTTTTGAAATAAAGAATGGTTATTTAATTAAAATGGCATTATTTCAAATATTATTTTAATGTTGTCAAGCCTCAAAATATAAATACTGGTGAACAATAATTTTGGAAATCTTCTCAACATAAATACTATGAAAATTATTCTATTTCCAAGAATACTAAAAAAATTCTAGTCCATATCAGTTTAATTGAGTTTCTCAGTGCACTAGAACATATGCTATGTGGGAGACTACTAATACAATCTAAAAAGGAAACTATTTCATAAAAATAATGCATAACAATAAAATGCATTAATATTAAATTTTTATAATGGTTTAAGTGGAGAATATCAGTCTAATGAAATAATAATTATATAGGCTTTAAATGGGGTGTCTACCTTGGTAACTAGAATTTGAGAATTTTACATGGATTATAATGTTCATAGAGTTCAATATTTTATGCGGATTAGTAGTTTTTAGGGAATCAAATAGTATAATAGTATAAAAGATAGGACTATGATAAATCTAATTATAACCACAATTTAATATACATATATGTTTCATTCTAAATATATTGATTTTATTATTGTTAATAATTAACATGTCATAGTTAATGTTTTTACCTAAAATGATAGTGGATAATATTATGCTATTTTTTGGGATTGTTTTAGTATTTAGTCTTCTAGTGAGGATAATATTAAAAAATCTATTAAATTTTGTACATTTTACTATATTGGAAGACAATAAATATTTTTTGGTTATGAGAAATAGTTTAGATACTATCAACTAAATTAAAAAATTCCATTTGAGACATAAAATTCTAAAAATAAATGTAAAAGAAAAAACTGGAAAGGTATATTACTAAAGGAATAGAATTAATTATATGAATTATAAATGGAGTTCCTATGAGAAATCTATTAGTGACATTTATTCAAATATTTAATCCTAACATAGAAATCAAAAGTTAAATTTATATATAATGGAGAGACAAAAAATTATTATTTTTTCTCTCAGAAAACTAATTATGAATGCACATTATTTGATAAGCATAGTGACTAACTCACTATTATTCAAATAAAATTTGATAAAATAATCATTAAATGTAAAATATGGATGAATTATTTTGATATTTCAATTATTAATAAATATTATTTATCTAAAAAGATATTATATTTAAGGCCTCCTTCTACTTGAATTTTTGGAATGAATAGAAAAATAATATCAATTTTAGGTGTTTTCATTATTGTATTAATTTATTATATGATAATCATGGATCAATTATAACTCCATAATTTTTCTGTTTCATGCATATTTATTTATTGAAAACTTATTTGAATCAAAAATATATATTTTATACTAATAATATATAATTTTGGTTAAAAAAATACAATGTTTGTAACACTATAGGAACCAAATGTATTTCAATAAAAAAGTAACTTCTAACTATTACTTTTTATAAGAATATGTCTCAAAAACATCTATTTTGAATCAATAATTTTTTTTCTCAAAAAATATTTATAGTATTACAGTATCAAAATAAATTGAATTAAATCTTTATCCAAAACAAAATATCTATTGAGATTGAAATTTTTCTAATGAAAATATACCAATTCTATTTTAATTACAGGTTGATGAGCCATGATTTATGAAATTAAATGAGTATTTAACCATAGTAATTATAATTAAAGAATCTGATCAATCGTGGAAATTTATTAGAGTTCCATTCATGGTGGATTGGTAGTTTTGAAGCACATATATAGTCTATGAATCTTATGATTTTTATATAAAAAACACATTTGAAAAATAATTATTTTTTAAATAGATTTGAACGATTAGTTTTATTATTATATTATTATCTAGAATGAAAATGATGCACTTAATTTTTATATATTAATTGATTTGAAAATATAATGATTATTAAAATAAAGATTATATTTATTCTTATCACATTGATGAACTAACATAAATTCCAAGGACATTAAACAAGTTGTAAAAGAAAATAAAAGTATAGTTTTAGAGGGATGATGATATTGTGGTCGGATTCTATGACTGTAAGAAAATTAAAATTAGATACAAGACATCCCTAAATAGGAAGTTGAAAGAGAAAATATAATAATAGAAAATTGTGGTAAATGAATGAATACTACAGATTCTATGTAGAATATGGATGAATACTCTATTAGTGACTATTATAATATCATTTATTCTTATCTAAAAAATTAAATGTAAAACCTACTCCATATGCAATAAAGTGATGAGAAACATTCTTTCTTATCTCAAATTACTAATTATGGAAAAACATATTTTGATTAGATTAGTGAATAATGAACTTTGATTGAAGAGAAATTGAAGAATTTAAATAAAAAAACTAAAAAAATGAATAATTATATATATTTTTTTCTCCACAAATATTATGAATTATTTTTAAAAATCATATTTTAGAACTATTACTAATAATAATCCTTGTGAAATTAATTATAAAATTATTAATAAAATATTAGATAATATTGAATGATAAATTCTTTCTAAAAGTAGTTTTATGAAAGGAGAAGAAAACACGATCCAAATCCTTAGATGGAATAAAATATATGATGATTGATTTTGAATTAAAAGTAACGGAGAACAAAAATAACATTATAGAATTTTTATTCAATGAATAAATTGTAATTAAAGGTCATATTTGTAATGTATAAAAATTTTATATGATGAAAATTATTCTAATGATTCAGTCATTATTATTTCTCATTTATTCATGTTGTTAATTATTAATTATCTAATAATATATCTAACTTAATTCTATCATTATTTCATAAAATAAATATTATTTATTAATAAAATCTATTTTTTTTTACACTTTAGTACCAGAACACATATGAGTTTCAAAAATATCTTTTTTATATATGTTTTTTAAAGATTACACAAAAAATTCAACTTCAATTCATGTTATGGCTACACAATAAATGTATATAGTAAAAAATGATTAATTGTTTTTTAGCATTATTGTTATCTAAAAGAAAATATCGATAGATTCGAAAATTATTCTTTATGAATTATTTTTATTATTTTTATTTATAATTAATGTTACATAACTATTCTATATAGGGAGATACATGTTATTAAATATTCTATACTTCTTCATCCACCAATTTTTTTGCATGTTCTTAACTATTTATTAGTTTTATTAAGTGATTAATTGATTAGGGTTTAAAAATAATATTTTATTTATAAAATGGTTGATCATTTGGTTTTTTTATAATAGTTTATTTGAATCTACTAATTACAACATTTTAATATTACAATATATTTATATTTAATGTTTTATTTTATGAAAACTTTTCATGCTTTTTAATGTTGGGTTATTTATGATGAATTTTTTTTCTAAACTCATTGAATCTATCTACTTATAATTTTATTAATATTCTTGATGTAAGATCTCATATATTTAGTCACATTCATAATTCATTTTTGATATACCTATTTAAACCTTGTCTTTCTCAATCATATGTTCTCAAGCCTTATTCGAGACATTTTTTGGGACGAACCAAGATATATTAAACCTTAAATATATAGTTTATTAAATGGATGGAATTTTTCCTTTATTACCCCTTACTCATATTGTTATCCTGGTATAGTAAATGTATTGAGTGATTTGGGAAGCATAAGGAGGATTAAAATGTGGTTTTATAAATTCTATTGTTGAAAATAGTGACAATACATTGTGGCCTATATTGTTGCATCATAGAACTGAAGTTGATATATTATCATTCATCATTGGTTGGGGATTCACCATAATATTTCTAGACAATGATTTTATGTTGAATACTTCACCATAGATAAATTATTTTTTTATGGTTCCACTACAGTGCCTCAGGGCATTAATAAAATCCATCTGCCACTCAATTAATTACTATGTTGATGAATATTTGTACTCAGGACTTTTCGACATCAATAGGTTGTTACAGTCATCAATCGGGGAAGGTATTTCATATTTATGTGAAGGAATTTAGATAGGCTCTGATGAAGAGTATATCCATAATGAATTACCCTGAAAATAAAACTTTCTCTCCACAGTTTCAGCATTGTATAGATCTCTGAATGGATATATTGATAATCCCAAGAAACAATTATCTCCCATACACCATAGAAGTGTAGAACCTTACCTGGTTCTACATCTTAATCTACCACAATAGGATGTGGAGTTCATATTTCCATGTCGTAGTTCCCCGTGTCATGTCATGTTATTTCCTCCCAGTGCACTATTGTGTAGTGGTTTATAACCCAATTCAATGGACCACTTCATCCAAAACACTTCTATATTATAATGTCAAACTGTATGTAATGTTGTTGTCTTATTGTACACATCCTTTCAATAGACCAATACCTTCATGATATACCATATCAATTTTATAAAAACTAGTGGTATTTCCTAAAGAGTGTCCTCTAGAATGATCATTCAATCCATTGATTTTGTTCCAACTTTCCATGAAATAGAACCCAAATAAATGTTGGAATAGAACTAGTTATAGGGTCCCTTGTAAGGAGATCATATTCTAATTGGTCTGAGAGCTTGGTTCAGGTTGAATATCTATTGGATCATGGTTTTCAGGAACTTATATCTGATGTAATGAAAGAAAGAACTATATAGCCTGTTTGACATTGATTTTTTTTCACATATTCTTCATTATTGAGGTACATGTTCTAGAAAGAACAACATCTCATATATTTTAATTTCATCTAGTATATTCTTTAATGGTTATATTTCAAACATTCCATACACAAAACATAAATAATTCGATAATTCAAAACTTTTATGATGAAAATTCATATTAGAAATCCCATAGACCATGTTGGTTCCTTTAGTGTTGAGAGATGGAATGAAACCACACATGAGGTGATCCATCCCTCAAATAAATAAAAATTGTTTGAACTATCTATGAGGATTATGATTCAAAAATAATAATTTTATTGTGGGATTACTATTATGAATTTGATTAACATTATTTTTTGGGGATTGATTGAAATATAATTACATAGAATAAATATGAGTGGGTCGACATGTAATTATCGTGGTGTGTTGACCTAATTTTATATTGACAGATACTTGCACACTAATAATTTTTTGGATTAATGGATTGATGAAGATAAAAACATTTTATTTTTAATGATAATTTGTAACATGATTTTATGGGATGAAAATTAATTGAGAAATGGAATTTGGATGAATTGATTAGTGTGGTTTATGGTGACATGTCATGTTTTCATGAAACAAGGTTTTATGTTTCCCTTTCTAATAATTATATATTGATATGAAAATATTTTCTATTTATGTGTAAATGTTCAATGCATGATGAATTGTATTTTTTCAATCATGATATGAATTTTTCCTATAATAAGTGCTTGAAAGAATTATATGTCATGTCTGATGGGATGTTTATGCTTTTGTTCCCTATTGAGGGTAAGGTTAATGTTAGTTAATATAGTATAATGGTATGATTAAAGCGATACAAACTACTTGAGGGTATGATACTCATTCACTTGATGTCTGAGGAAGAGATTAATGAATTTCATAGGGGGGATTCTTGTAATTCTAAGGGAAGGCCCAATTTTTTCATGATAAATTATATTAGATTCATCCACATAAAGACAATATTCCTCCAATATCTGTGATATATTATAATGTATTAGGTTATACACTTATATAGGGATATACTACATGGTTCTAGTGTTGGTTTTTCTATCCCTGGGATTCAATTTGGATCTCAGATTTCTATGGATTTATTACATGTTTACTATTAAATTAAAAACCTAGTTATTGACTTTAATGCATGAACTATATATATCCAGGCTAGATTTTTTATACATGGTTGTACGAACCTACTAATTTATATTAATACGCTATTTAGGTTTTTATTTCATAACTATGAATTCTTCATGGATGCATGTATGAACAAGGGAAAGGGACCTAGTGGTTGATTGTGTCTTGTATGATGGATTATAGTTAGGAGATGGGAGAGTCATGGAGATTGATACAAGGGATTTTAATGTCTCTAAAATTTTTTGTTTGGTCTTTTAATTGAATATGTTATAACTGTTTAGCCTGTGGGGCATGGGTGAGTTGGTGAGCAGTGGAGGCTTCCTAACATCGAAGTTCTAGGTTTGAGTCCTCACATGGAAAAGCACCCTATATGCAATTATCTCCTCTTTCAATCCCTTCAACCCCATGTGGAACTAGAATAATAGCCTAAGTGTTTTTACTCCTGGTTCTGTGGCTAGGGGTACAAAAAGGTGCTTGGTGGTGGCTGACAGCCCACCAATACCATGTGACCCCTTGGCCCTGAAAACCTAGTGTACTTTTTATGTACCATGATCACCTCATGTAGGCCCATCTACCCTATGTGGAACATTCCTAAAATATCGGGTGTCGTTACACTTGAGCCTACAACTGGGGGAGTACATAAAGTCACTCGGTGGTGGGGGATTTCCCACCTATATCATGTAACCCCTTGGGCATGAAAACCCAGCGTACATTTCATGTGGGTCATTGGTGAGTTATTGAATGGTGGTGGCGTCCTTACCCCGTGGTTCTGGGTTCAATTCCCCACAAATAAAAGTGCACTATATGCCAATATCTCCTCTTTTCGGCCTTTCTATCTCATATGGAATTGTCCGAAAATCCCGATTGTTGTTACTCCTGGGCCTGCGGCTGGAGGAGTATATAATGTCTCTCGGTGGTGGGTGATATCCACCTATACCATGTAACACTATGGGCCTGAAAACCTAGTGTACTTTTAACCCATAGGGCATGGGTGAGTTAGTGAGCGGTGGTGGCATCCTGATAATGAGGTTCTGGGTTCGAGTCCTCACAAGGTAATGTCGACTATATGTCAACCACTACCCCATGTCGAACTAGCCTAAAATCATTGTTGTCATTTCACCTAGGCATGTAGCTGTGGGAGTACATAAAGGCTCTAAGTGGTGGGTGATGGTCGACCTATACCGTGTAACCACTTGTGCCCGAAAAACCATTGTACTTTTTAAATTACTATAGAAAATCTATTGCACTGACTAACCCCACTACTGAATTTATTACTCAGGATTTATTGTAGCTATTGAGCCTAACAATACCATTACTGAGCCTGTTACACATGATTTGGTGCATGTACCTATTGATTCTACTAACCCATTACTGAGCATGGAATTCAAGATTCAGTGATGTAACGCCCCGACCCCAGTTACCCAGAGTCGGTGCATTTTTCTAATACGTTGGCATTATTACATGGAATCAAGTCCAGTAGGACTGATCAGTTTAGTAGTATTGGAAAATAGAGTACATACATGAATGATACATTACACTTTATAACATACAACACAAAATAAGTAATCCTTTATAAACACCATTATTCCCTTTTCATAACCCTACATATCAACCACAATACACTTCTTGGAATCCTGGGAGAAATAAAACATAGTAATGGGTGAGCTCAAACGCTAATTGAGGGTAAGAAATACAGCATAAGATAACATAAATATTATTCATGGTAAATAATTGAAACCACATGACTTTACATATAATAAACATGAATAATTTTATGGCAGGAATATGAACCGAGTACATAATGTCATAATAAAACACAATCATGGGTATTCTACTAATCGAACGACCACATGAACCGTCAATATTATTTTCATAATGAGGAAATGTATAATTCCATACATTCTGAAACATTTTTTTAAGGCCTCAGCGAAGTCGTCTAAAAATAATTAAGGTCGCGGCCAAAACCATATATCAAATTGTGAAAGGACCTTGGCCAATTCTATATTAAGTTGTCTCATTAGACCTACCGATGCATTCAGGAGTTATAGCGGGCTCCACCCGTCACATACTACGTCCAATACATTCCTCATATGAAAAGTTGGAAACATAACATAAACATTCATATTAAAACTACTGTACAGAAGGTCAATACTCTAACCATAAACCTTGAATGGAATAAAAATAACACATCCATAGTCAAGCATATCACAAAACATCAACACAATATTGAAGATTTGTATCATAATAAATCAACTTCAATCAAGATTAAAATCCATCAAAGTATGTTGACACAGATGAAAATTATTTGTAAAACACTTTGAGAGAAATATCCCTTTTTCATGAAAACATTTAAAAGATACCCAATTTAGAATGGAAGACATTTAAAAGTAACTTTTGAATCAAAGTGTCCCATACCACTTTGAAACCTTTGAATGGAATTATCATTTTAAAAACATTCATGTCCATATAAATAAATCCTTAAAACCCATTTTTAAACATGGAAATTAATGAGAATAATTTAGAAGGATAAATATAGAAAACATTTAAAATGTTGTTTTCATAAAAATTCCCTTAAAAAGAATCCCATTTAAAACTCTTTTATGAATCATGGACATGGATAATAAATATGTCCCAGTAGATACTTACGTAAAAACAACATCGGATAATAATGAGATTGTGATATTAACCATTACCAATTTGGTATCATATGAATCATACACCCCATGAATGAAGTATAATACAATGAATCTGTAAATACACATAAATTAATGTGTATTACACAAATAATACAATTGTGTTCAGTACATTCACCACAAAAATGATAATTGTGGAAATATGTCATGAATCTCACGGGAATAAAGAGTGAGATGAAAACCCCTGACCTCGCACTTTCTTTTAGTCGAGGGTATGATTAACCTTATGTATGAAGATATTATTATGTTATTAAATTATACCATAACCATATTAATATTTTTGATATCATACATGATTCATTTATGACATTATACTACCCATTTAATAATAATTTCCATCTTAAATTATCATTTTGGGTAATAATCGCATTATTTATCATACGTGTTTTAAAATTACTCTTGATTGTACCACTTAGATCAAGATTTAAATACTTCCAGAATATAAAATATGATTTACATATAATATATATTTAGAATATAAATATGTATAATAGATATATATATATGAAATTAAGAACACCGTTTATGGAGATGGTGGTCCGTACGTATGCATAAACGATGTTTCCATTTTCATATCGTATTTAACAGAACTATGTGAGAAGATATATGTAAGTGCATATATATATATATATATATATATATCTCTCTGGTAAAATTATTATGTCAAATGTTAAAAACATACGAGAAATATATATTATAATCGTCGATGAATGGTAAATGGGGAAATGAATCTCATCGCTCCGTGGAGACGATAATACTTACGTATGCATTAGCGACAATATAATTCTCTTAAAGGTGTGGAATTTGATCGTATATTAATATTACAGAATCATTATTATGTTATTTTCATTATTTATGTACATATTACTCATCATTAAATCCATCCAAATAACATAGTGTTGAATAACAAATTACACCACGACGAGGAGATGGTAAGCCGTACGTACATACACATGGTGACATTATCATTCATAAGAGGGATAGAATAATGAATAAAGTTGAGCAATATATAATAACATCATGGTATATAGAAGATATGGGAGTAATTATTTTTGAATCGAAACAACAAAGAAAGAGTAAGTGGAAGAATAAGAGAACTTGAAAGAGGGTGGTGAAATCATTACCTCTTCTTCTTGTTCTTCCTTTTGATTTGATCAAAAAGGATCCATAAGTTGGATTTATGACCAAAGTAAGTCCTCTAGGATGAAGATAGGATAGTTGGGAGGATATTTCGGTAGGGTTTGGCTAAGACAAATAGCTTTGAAGATGTGAATTGGAGTGAATGGGGAGCGGCCTTTTTTAAGAGGGGTGAGGGGAACCTTAGGAAAAGCTAGAAATATTATTTTATAATAAAATAAAATTCAGTTTCTAATGGCTCTAAAATTGATTATTTAAAGTCTGAGGTGGGTATGGGTCAAAAACCACCCAACCAATATGTTTTAGATAGGTTTGGGTCACTATATTAACCATAACTTTTATATTTAACTCTTAGATAAATAGATTGACACTTACCATATCTCTTTGTATTTTTATATTATATGGATAATAAACATACTATATACATCAAATAGAACCTCAAGTGGTTCATTAATGATACACCTATCATTATATATGTCCTTTGTCCTATCCATATATTGTTAATAATATAATATTAATTAATAATATAATATTTGTTTAAAAAAACTCTTTTATGTCGTTTTTGGCACCATTTGGTATTTTGTTTCTTCTAAATTCATAATCGCATTATTACTTCAAAAAAAATTCATCTAACCATCTCTAATATGCTCTATTAACCATGAAAATTAATTGAATTCATAAAATATCTCAAATTACATTTATTTTGGTAACTAAAATATCAATTATTTTAATATTTCATTAATAATGTAATTTCTGCATCACCATTGTGTCATAAATAAATTAAATTATTTAATGTCTAAAAATTATAAATAAATACAATTATGTAGGAAATATATTTATATTTTCAATTAATATTTATAATCGAATTTATCTTACGTGTAACCCTATATTAAAATTATTTTAGTTATTAAACATTGATTTTAACTTTTTTTACTCTTCTTTGAATTATATAATAATAAATGTCCTAATCTAATCCTAGTGGACCGAAGAGGTTCATAATTTCTTCTTATGTTATTTTGGTCGAATTATACTTAGCCAGTAGAATTAGGACATGTGTTAGGGTAATTATAATATCATTTTTACACTTAATTAACATACTTAATTTTAACCGTGGTAAATAAATGTAAAAAGTTACTATACATCAAAAAAATTATCTTATTGAACCACATTTTATTCCTTGATATTAACCGTGTCTCTCGGATTTTCAAAATTCAACTCACAGAAGTGGTAACATTATGTATTATGTGATTTTGAAAATTCTCCTTGGAGATGGGTAAAAGACAGTGAAAAGTTCAACAACATTTTTATATATCTAAATTTATTATAAACTAACTCCAATGAATTATATTGAAATTATATAGGTATTATTTATCTATTTTGACCTAAAATAAATTTAAATAAAATAAATATTTATTTAAATAAAATTACAGTTTTAAACTATAACTCAATGTTTTTCACAAATTCATCAAAAATTGAATGTTTTCAAAAATATACAAAAAAGTCACCCTAAGATAATTTCGATATTCTGAATTCAAAAGTGAATTATATTTTACCAATTTCAAAAAAACGAAGATACATTAATTAATTTAAAATTAATTCCCTTTGTCAAAACCAAGAACCATATTTTAATAAAATAATAACTATAAATAAGATAGACACTTGTTTATGTACAATTTCAAAGTGAAATTACATAAAACGTCCATCAGTAGATTAAATTTTAAAAATATAATCTAATAATACATCCAAACCATTAAAATGTATAATTCAACACTATAAATTATTTTGATTAAATAAGTTGTTATCAATTAAAAAATAGTATTTCCACTATTCAACCAAATGTGAAAGTTATCAGAAAAACACAAAAAAAATTAATAAATCTAAATTATTATGTCCTGATTCTAATGAAGAAGTTTATATTTTCAATTTGAATAAATAAAAGTTTCATATATTTTATTTAAAAAGTTTTCACTATTAAAAGGTGGTATAATTGTATTTTTTGAAAAATACTTCTTTTATCTGAAAAAATGTATTTGTTCTTACATTATGTCTAAGAAACACATAATATGGATTATAAAATTATAAGGATCATATAAAGATAAAAATTCAGTTAATTGTATTCATAACCTCTTTTGAACGGCTATTTTGGTAAGTCGTGGTGTGCTTGAACTCAGTGTTGCGTGTAGTGGACATTATTGAATTACTTTGAAGAAATAATGTACTATTATATATTGGGGTGTTACATTCATCCCTCCATCAATAAATTGCGTACTTGTAATTTGAAATTGTTCTTAGAAAATAAAAGTTTCAAAATAGAAAATACCTTTGTGGGAAAACCCACATCGGAAATTGGGTTAACAAAATTTAGTCTTAATAAGAGGAAAACAAATTATATATATATATACTTGGAAAATAGAGTTTCATTTTTCAACTAATTCCTTCCACAAACTCATATTACACTACAAATAATTTCAAAAAAATATTCTATTTATCCAAATCATATAAGGTTCCAAAAATAATGAATTTATAATTCATTTGTCAGACTATTTAAAAAAACTAAATTCTAAAAACCATTACATCACGTAGTCCAGTCATAGGTGATTATCCTTTTTCACTCATCGTTTGTGGGTTCAAGTCTCGCAGCATTGTTTGACGTGTCTACATGTCGCCCAACAATTGGGTTGTCCTTTTATTACAATCCAAAGATAATCTTAATAATAGTATCTAATTTCAAACATAATCCTTTCAATCCTTTAGACTTATCCAAAATACTAATATCCAAACTCTCAGTCCAAAATTTATAAGGTTGTTAAACACAATAAAGATCCTTTTTTCCTGGTAATTACATGTGAATGCCTTCAAAATATATTCTTTTAAAACACCACAACATCCTGAATTATCATAAAACCTTATTGATTACCTTCATGCTCCCTTATTCCTCAAAGAATACTAGATATACTCCTCCTATTAAAAAATGATGTAAACTCCCACAATGATGGAATATACGAATCATTAATCAGTTTCAAGGAATTCAAGAATATCTAATGTAAGTTATCCAAATCAATGATCTCTTATTCCAAAATAACTACATCATTATCCAAACCATATTAAGGATTACATTTCCTTAAACCTTGAGTTTTCCAAAAAGTGTACCTTACTATTAATTCAATTTTCTTAGAACAATATAATCTCAAATACTCAATAAAATAGTACTTTAGTACAATCCTTATTTATCTCTATAATTCATATAACCAGTATACTATAGATACAACACTCAAATGAAATAATTCTATAATAACAACATTAGAACACTAGTCATTCATATTCATCTAAGGTAGTATCATAACATTATGGTTATCCAATAAAATCATTTATGGTATAGTCTTATGACTAGGCAATTGATTCATTTAATGTTCCAACACCTTTAAGATGAAGCGTTTTACATTTGAAAACCTTTTTTTACCCTTGCAATCACGTACTTGGTGTCCTTTTTCTCCACACTTATAAATACTGCAATTTCATTCAAGAAGTTACCAAGGTTATTATTTCCACATTTAACACATATGGGAATATCCTTCTTTCTCCTATTCCATTTATCCATATTTCTCTCTACCATCCATTACTTCTCTTTCTTCCTTTCAAAGCCATAGGATTGATATAATTATTTACATATCTTACTAACACATGATATTATTTCTTTATATTTTGAGAATACATGGGAGACTATTTCCCTTGTAATTTTTTTCTTAGTACCATGAATGATATGACCCTTCTTACTCGTTGGATAATACGTATTGGTGAAGTTCTCATTCCTTCTACTGGATGCCATTTCTAAACAATGGCATACACTAGGTCAGTTTATGAATCACAATTCATAATTCCTAATATGTAAAATACCTAACGTAAATTGAAAAAATCGTGAATATAATCCATAATCACAAAAATATTTTCTTTAACTAGATATATACTCATATACACTTTATAGTGGTTTTTAAAGGAAATGATAATTATCCAAATCATATTCACCAGGAGTGTCGTAACCAAGATTACAGCAAGACTCATTTTCGTGAACTAGTTCTCGTTCGAGTCTAGCTCAAAGCGGTGTTTTTGGTTTTACCCCTTGGTACATCTGTGCCAAAGCCACCTTTTAGAGACCCAAATCTTGACGTAAATATACATTACATTACTTTGGTGAAATACCTAATACATAAAAAACAAACACCAATGGACCATAATAGTTTAGTGACTTTTGAAACTCGGAACAAAATATTCTAATCATGGTGAATGATCTTAAATATCTCCCATAAAGATCTTCCCCTATTATTTTCATACCAAAAACCATTCTTTATATCCTGGGGAAAAGAAAACATAAAAATGGTGAGCTCAAATTCTTAGTAAGGGTAAACATAGATAACATACAACAATCCATAAACATTTGAAAGAAAAAACATGAACATAAAACTTAAACATCAAAATCATGAGAGAAGACATAAATCATGAAAGTATGTAAGGAATATATCATAAATTAACATCAATTATGATAAAATAGGATGGTAATAAAACATGTAATTGTGGAATACCATTAATCACATGATATTATTTCCATAGTTGCCAAGGCATTGCTTCCAAGACCATCTTAGTGGAAAAATTCCCTTTCTAAATCGAGTCCACTCCTCATTCCAGTCCTGTATCACTGAACCGGATTAACTTACCATTCTAGCCATGTAAGTCTCATGAGATTAAAATATTTACCCAATTAATTTGAGGGATATATAGGTCCCACCCATATCATAATGAAATCCTTCTTACGTGTGCCACAACATAAACAAAAATCATTCATCCTACCCCAAATAATAAAATGGGTTTCATAAACATCATCCCATCGTAACATAATCCATATAAAATAAATGGATATCATTTCATCATAATAAAATTAGAACCATGTAAATATTAGAGACATTATACTTTAAACATAAACATACTAAATAATGTCATCTTAGATGGAATATAGTTTTGATAGAACACATGAAATGAATTCTTGAGGAAAATATCCTTTTTTCTTCAAAATCATTTTTTTCACAAAATTACATTCCATTTTAAAATAAATTATTTTTTTTAAATAATCATGAAATATTGTAGAATAATATTTATGAAAAAAAGACGTTATGAAACTATAAAAATTTGTTCATTCCGTATAAGTTAAAAAACCATTTTATCGTACTTTTACCGGACAAGTCAAAAAGTAACTTATATGGTAAAAAAAGAAAGATTCCTTACATACCATGTAGTAAAAGTAAAAAATGGGTAGAAAGGACATTAAAAATACATTAATCCATTTTTATAAAATAGGGACATGGATGATTAATATAACCCCAGTAAATACTTACGAATAAACAATCATAGATAAAAATTAGATTGGAAAAGTTATCCCTTACTTTAGGTTCAATATGCTTCGTACGTATCCAAACCACTTGTGTAATTATTTAAATAATGTTATTGACATATTAAATAATAATATTCATTTTTATTATATCATATATGGTTCACTTATGACTTTTTATTACCTGTTCATTTTAAATTCCATGTTAAAGCAACGTTTTGGGTAAAATCGTTTTATTTATCGTAGGTGTTTGGACTTGTTGTTCCTAATATTATTATTACTTATATAATGATTTAATTACTTCTAGAATCTATATCATTATTTATATATAATATATATTCAGTATATAAATATATAATATATAGAAAAATGAAATTAAATACACCGTTCATGGAGATGGTACGTCGTACGTACGCATGAACGCTGTTTTGCTTTCCTGATTGACTTGAATGGAAGTAAGTAGATGAGATATATATATATATACATATCTAAAGTAGCTTAATTATGTCATATGTTTCATTATTATTCATTATATATAATTTATAATCATTCTTTAATGGTTCACATGTAGAATGAATCTCATCGTGCCGTGGAGACGGTAATCCATACGTACGCACGAGCGATGATTTCATTCCCATAATTATTGAATGGAATTGGAGGGGATAATATAATATCTCAGAATACATATGATTTTATAATAACCATATATACTTATTATTTACACCATTATACCTATCCAAGTATGGTGGTGGTGGAAAAACAGATTACACCACGGTGTGGAGACAATATTTTGTACGTCCGCAAGCATGATGATTTCATTTTCCGTAGGATGGATAGAAGGGGAAATTGGGTTGTTTAAAATTTAAAATATATATAATTATATTATTGATACTTATTTTATTACTTTATAATTATACAACTAAAGAAGAATAAGTTTAATAAGAAAGAATCTAGAAAGAATCAGTAGAAGATATTACCTCTTCTTCGACGCACCTCTTTTAAGATTACTATTAAGGTACTAGAGTTGGTCTTTTGAGTAGACCAGAACCTCTATAATGTTTCTAGGGAAGTTGATAAGGGAAACAGGTAGGGTTTGGCTGAGCGTGGAGGCTCAAAATTGTTTGAAGAGAAGAGGGATGAGGTGCCCTATTATAAGGGAGGAGAGGGGAACTTTAGAAAAACACATAAAATATTATTTCATAATAAAGTCATATTCAGTTTATAATGGCTCTAAACTGACTTATTTTGAAGATAAAGTGTGTATGGGTCGGAATCCTTTCAACCCATATCTTTTCGACAAGTATATGTTAGTATTTTAACCTTATCATTTAGATTTAACTCTAAGTTAAATAATTTAACTTTTTTCGTGTATTTTTGTTTTCTTACACTATATGGTTAATATATTTATTATAACAAGACAAACGAACCCCAAGTGGTTAATTATTAACATATATAACCTTATTTATGTCTTTTAGTTGAACCTTATATTTCTAGGAATAGAATAACAATTAATAATATAACATTTGTTGTAAAAAATATTTTATGTCAATTTTGACACTATTTGGTAATTTATTTTTGTGAAAATCATACCAGCATGATTAGTTCGAATAGGGTTAATTAAATCAATTATATCATGCCATATTAACCAATAAAATTATTATAATTAATAAAAATTCTCAAATAACATTTATTTATGTATTTATAACATCAATTATGTTAATATTTCATTAATAAGTTAATTACTGCATCATGATTGTGTCATAAATAAATTAAATTATTTAATGTCTAAAAATTATAAATAAAATACCATTATGTATGAAATCTCATTATATTTATAATTAATATTTATAGTCAAATTTATCTTATGTATAACCCTATATTAATTTTGTTTATTTATTAAACATTGATTTTAACTCTTTTAACTCTTCGTTAAATAAAATAATAATAAGTGTCCTCATCTAATACAAGTGGACCTAAAGGGTAATATTTTATTCATGAGGTTTTTTTGGTCGAATTACATTTATCCAATACAATTAGGACATGTGTTATGGTAATAATAATATAAATTTTACCCTTAATTACCCTATTTACTTTTAACCGTGGTAAATAAAAGTAAAAACATATTATTCAACAAAAATTATTTTTATCTTATTGAACCACATTTTAGTCCTTGATATTAACCGTGTCACTCGGATTTTCAAAATTCAACTAACAAAAGCAATAATATTATGTTTTATGTACAATTGAAAATGCCCCTAGGAGGTGGGTAGAAGACGATAAAAAGTTCAATATAATTTTTATGTATCTATATTATTATAAAAATACTCCAATAGATTACATTGACAATATATAGGTATTATGTATCTATTTTTACATAAAAAAATAAATAAAATAAATTATTATTAAAATAAAAAGTCAGTTTTTAAATAGTAACCCCCTGTTTTCGCTATTCATAAAAAATTGAACGTTTTCAAAAAAATACCAAAAATTCACCCTAGGCTAATTTCAATATTCCGAATCCAAAAATAAAGTACATTTTGGAAGATAAAATTTATAAAATTTCAAAAATTGGGTAGTACTATTCATAACGGCTACTTCATAATAATATTATAACAATATCTTGTTTAGTGAAACTCGGTATTGCATACAACTCACTCTATCGAGGAAGGTTTCTCTGGCGTGCAACACAAGCCTAGAGTAGTGTTTACATATACTGTAAGCTAATACGGTGTTGCGTATAGCGCAATATAATCTTGGTGTAGCGTACAACACAAGACATCAAAGTAACTAAATATTATTTCTCATAAAATCTCGGGGTGTTAAATTCTACCCCCCTTAAAATGAATTTCTCCCTCGAAATTCATTGGGGTTATAAGTGGTTTACTACTTGAAAGTTTCTTTCATAGAAACCCACATCGTAAAAAGGAATACTAAAACATCATTTTAAAATGTGAATTTAGAATCATAACGGTCACTCAAAGTAACTTAGCATTGGGTTTCCACATAGGACAACATAGGTGAAAATATGGATATGGAAGAGAAATCAAACCATCAAGTTCTGATGGAGAGTGGTAGAGAACATGGCTGTGAATAATCCATCAATCACAAATCCATAAATTTATGATCATTTATGGTACCATCAAATTCATCAGATCTGAGGGTAATATGACAACATTTTTGGTTTTCAAGATCATTTCCCTAAAGTTTAAAAATTGTTGAATTAAAAAAAATACTTACTTGATTTTGGTACAATATCACTGGTGTTCGTTCCTAGAGCCATTTCCACTTCATCTCTTAAATAAATTAAGTTGAACTTGTCATTTGTGAAGCGTTAGAAGATTATGAAATAGAATTATAGGTCGTTCCTTCTATTTCTATCACAAAATTTTTAGCACAATTTATTAAATATACATAAGTCCATCTATGTTCAGATTAGTCATATATGGTTGCAAAAATGGACTTATACTCTATCTATCATATTTCTTAATAAAATAAAACTACTTTCTTCTAACCAGGGACTTCTTGTTGGCCAGTGGGAGGTTATAAAGGCCTGTCGGACTTTGGTTGTGGGTTCGATTCCCACATCCTTTTCCGACATGATGGGTTGTCGCTCATCTTACGAGTTGTCCTTTTTATAAAACAATAATATTATAACATAACAAAAAGTTATAGACTTAAACAATACTATCTGATGTCTAACTTAATATATTAAAATCTTTTGGTTTATCCAAAATACTTCTGTCTATTCTCAAAATATAAATAAAATGATTATTAGAAAGGTCATCTACCAAGCATTGAGTACAATCATTTATCTCCTGTATATCATAAGATATATATATCTTGTTGGTCACATTCCAAACATGTGAATTCCTTAACCAAGTATTCTCTTGAAAAATTAGTTACCATAGAACTTTAGTGAAAACTTGAATGTTGTCAAAAGTTAACTCTTCCCACATACTACAATCCCAAAATTCTGTATACTCAAACCATGATATCACTTTGTCCTTGTACCAGTCATGAGCTCATGAATACTATAAAACATATTATTTTCTCCTTATCCATTCATTATGTGCATATAATCTATTTTATAAAAATATTTCAATCACTTTTTAGGGTTACCGGTACCATAAAATTACTAAAAACCACCATAGACCAATACATAAATATTCAAATATTCCATGATACTACGACATTATTTTGGAATCCCATTACATAAAGACTTTATCATTCCACCACATTGTCTTCATATTCAACATCCCCAATAGTGATCTAATTTGACTTCCCTTTGTCCTTTTCCTTAAGAGGTTGTTTATGTCGATCATAATTAACCCTTGTGTTAGAGCATTTATTAGCATAATGCCCCATTTACTCTCAAATGTAGCATTGAAGTGTTGGTGGTTCATTCTTTGTATTATTTCCAATATTCCCATAACTAGCTACCTTTTTCCCATTACTTCTACACTCAGCTACTCTGGGACATTCTTTTTCACACTTAGAATAGTTTCTAGTCTCTTTAAGACAATATCCACCATGCTTCTTTCCACACTTTGATCATAAAGAAACAATCACCTTCTTTTTACCATTTTCTATGATTTTTCCTTGAACTCCATCTTTAGTTTCTTGTCAAAACCATGTGATGGATATGTAACACCAACATGCAATTATTCCTTGATAGCACAACGCACAATTTCTTCATAGGTACTGAAGTCTCTTATAGTTAATGCCCTTCGAATACGTGATTTTAAGCCACTAAATAATTGATCAACTTTACTTCCAGGTTGAATGATAAATCCAGATGCATGCCTTGAATGCCTTGTAAAATTCTCCTCATATATACCAATAGATTCACCATCCGTTTTCTTAAGCTCAAGGAACTCCTTCTTCATCTTTGTTTGAAGAAAAAGAGGTAAGTACTTATTGAAAAACAAGTTCTTGAACTCATACCATTCCATGGATGCAATTTCATCTTGGGACCTTGTATTCTTAATTAGAGTCCACCACTAGTCTGCTTCACCTTCTAAATGGTAAACAACTAAGATGAATTTTTCATGTTATGAATAGTGAAGTATGGAAAATATCTTTTCAATGGTACTGATCCATTGATCTCCAACAAGTGGATCAGAAGACCCATTGAAATAAGGTGGATGTTGCCTCATGAAGGACTCAATTGAATATTGTTCCCTTCTCTTCTCATTTGTAAGTCTAGAATAATTCATATCATGTGTAAGTATAGCAATAAGATTTTTCCAACCATCTCCCATAAAATTGGTTTGATCAGGAGGACAATCATTGCATTGTCCATTACATTGATCAACACGGTTCCTTCGGGTTCCAGCCATCGTCTAAAACCCAAAAAGAATAGTGAGAGAGGCAAAAATCATAATCGATGGAAAGTACCTTCAATATCTAACATCATAGGTTTAATTCTAATACCATTACTATAATTATAGGACTATAACATATACATATACTTAACCATAGGGACATCTCTAGACAAACCTTACAAATATCTCTTGGTATCTCATTAACGTTTTCGCATCCTAGTTTCCAATGTTTAACTAAACCATTTCTCTGATACCAACTATAGAGACCCAAATCTTGACATATATAGAAATTACATTACTTTTTCAGAATACATAATACATAACAACAACATACACCAAAGGACCATAATAGTTTAGTGTCTTTGGAAACTCGGAAAAAAATCATCTAATCATGGTTAAAGATCTTCAACATCTCCTATAAATATCTTCCCCTTTTGTTTTCTTACCTAAAAACATTATTTATATCCAAGGAAAATAAAACATAAAAAGGGTGAGCTCAAATGCTCAGTACGGGTAAACGTAGATAACCTAAACCAATCCATAAACAATTGAAATAAAAAACATGAACATAAAATCTAATCATCAAAATCTAGAGAAAATACATAAATCTTGGAAGTACGTAAGGAATATATCATAAAGGAATATAAATCATGATAAAATAGAATAGGAATAAAACATTTAATTTTGGAAAACCATTAATCACATGATATGATTTCCATAGTAGCCAAGGCATTGCTTCCAAGACCATTTTAGTGGAAAAAGTCTCTTTTCTGATTCGAGTTCAATCCTCGTTCCAATCCTGTGACACAGAACTGGATTAACTTGTCTTTCCAGCCATGTCTATCTCATGAGATAAAAATATTTACCCAATGCATTGGAGGGAGATATAGGTCCCACCCATCTCATAATGAAATCATTCTTATGTGTTCCACAACATAAACATAAATCATTTATCATAACCCAAAGAATAAAATGGGTTTCATAAACATGATCCCATCATAACATAATCCATATAAAATATATGGATATCCTTTAATAATATGAAAATCAAAACAATGTAAATAATAGATACATTATACCTGAAACATGAACATACTAAATAATGTCATCTTAGATGGAATATTAATTTGATAAAACACAAGAAATGAATTCTTGAGGAAAATATCCTTTCTTCCCCAAAATCATTTTATTTTCCCAAAATTGAATTCAATATTAAAAGAAAATTATTTTTGAAAATAATCATGAAATCTTTTATTGTAAACTTTTTGAAAATAATACTTTATGAAACCGTAAAAATCTGTTCATGCCGTATAAGTTAAAAAAACATTCTTTTCGTACTTTTTCCGAAAAAGTCAAATAGTACCTTATATGGTAAACAAAAGAAATATTCCTTAAATACCTCATAGTAAAATTCAAAAATGGGTAAAAAGATCATTAAACATACATGAAGCCATTTTTATAAAACATGGACATAGATGATAAATATAACCCCAGTAAATACATACTAATAAACAATCTCGGATAAAAATGAGATTGGAAAAGTTATCCATTACTTTAGGTCTGATATGCTTCGTACGTATCTGAAACTCCTTCATAATTATTTAAATAATGTCTTTTACTTTTTAAAAAATTATATTCATTGTTATTATATCATATATGGTTCACTTATGACATTATATTACTCGTTCTTTTGTAAATTCAATGTTAAAGCTGTGTTTTGGGTAAAATCATTTTATTTATCGTAGGTGTTTGGGATTGTTGTTCTTGATATTATTATTACATATATCATGATTTAATTACATATAGAATGTAAATAATTATTTATATATCATATATATTCAGTATATATATATAATATATAAATAAATGAAATGAAATACACCGTTCATGGAGACGGTAGGTCGTACGTACACATGAACGTTGTTTTCCATTTCTTATTGACTTGAATAAAAGTAAGTAGATGAGAGATATATATATATATATCCAGTAGCTTTATTATGTCATATATTTCATTATTATTCATTATACATACTTTATAATCATTATTGAATGGTTAACATGGAGAATGAATCTCATCACGTCATGGAGACGGTAATCCGTACGTACGCACGAGCGATGATATCATTACCATAATTATTTAATGGAATAGGAGAGGATAATATAATATCTCATAATCAATATGATTTTATAATAACCATATATTGTTATTATTTACACCATTATACCCATCCAAGTAAGGTGGTGGTGGAAAAACAGATTACACCACGGTGTGGATACGGTATTTCGTACGTACGCACGCGCGATGATTTCGTGTTCCGTAGGATGGATTGAAGATGAAATGGGGTTGATTCATATTTATAATAAAATATTAGTATATTCATGATATTTATTTTATTACTTTATAATGAAACATCTAAATAAGATGAAGTTGAAGAAGAAACAAACTTGAAAGAATCGGTAGATGAGATTACCTCTTCTTCGATGCACCTCTTTTAAGTGTCCTCTTAAGGCACTAGATTTGGAATTTTGAGTATACCAAAACCTCTATAATGTTTCTAGGGAAGTTGAGATGTGTAACGGACAGGAGTTGGCCGATCATGAAGAATCAAAATTGTGTGAAGAGAAGAGGGAGGAGGTTCCATTTTATAAGGGAGGGGAGGGGCACTTTAGAAAAAACAAAAAATATTATTTTATAATAAAGTCATATTCGGTTAATAATGGCTCCAAAGTGACTTATTTAAAAGATAAATTGGTAATGGGTCTAAATTCTCTCAACCAATAGGTTTTATAGATGTTTAGGTTACTATTTTAACCTAATAATTTAGATTTAACTCTAAGTAAAATAATTTAACTTTTACCATGTCTTCTTGTTTTCTTACACTATATGGTTAATAAATTTAAAATAACAAGACAAAAGAACCCCAAGTGGTTCATTATTAATATACATAACCTTATCAATTTCATTTGGATGAAACTTAGATTTTTAAGAATAAAATAACATTTAATAATATAATAGTTGTTTAAAAAACTATTTTATGTCAATTTTGACACTATTTGGTAATTGATTTTTGTAAAAATCATAACAAAATGATTAGTTCGAAAAGAGTTAATTAAATCAATAATATAATGTCATATTAACCTATAAAACTATTTTAATTCATAAAAAGTCCCAAATTACATTTATTTGGTTATTTATAACATCAATTATCTTAATATTTCATTAATAAGGTAATTATTGCATCATCATTGTGTCAAAAATAAATTAAATTATTTAATGTCTAAAAATTATAAATAAAATACCATTATGTAGAAAATCTTTTTATCTTTATAATTAATATTTATAGTAAAATTTATCTTATGTATAACCCTATATTAAAAATGTTTTATTTATTAAACACTTATTTTAACTCTTTTAACTCTTCTTTAAATAAAATAATAATAAGTGTCCTATCTAATCCAAGTGGACCTAAAGGGTAATATTTTATTACTAAGATTGTTTTTGGTCTAATTACACTTATCCAATAGAATTATAACATGTGTTAGGGTAATAATAATATCATTTGTACCCTTAATTAGCCTATTTACTTTTAACCGTGGTAAATAAAAGTAGAAAGTTACTATTCACAAAAAAATATTATTATCTTATTGAACCGAATTTTACTCCTTTATATTAACCATGTCTCTTGGATTTAAAAAATTTAACTCACAGAAGTGATAAAATTACATTTTATGTAAAATTGCAAATGCTCCTAGGAGGTGGGTAAAAGACAGTAAAGAGTTCAATAAATTTTTTACGTATCTATATTATTATAAATTTACTCCAATGGATTACGTTGAACTTATATAGGTATTATTTATCTATTTTGACCTAAAATAAATTTAAATAAAATAACTGATTACTTATATAAAAAGTCGTTTTATAAATAGTAACCTAGTGTTAACACTATTCATCAAAAATAGAATGTTTTAAAAAAATACCAAAAATTCACCCTAGGATAATTTCAATATTCCGAATCCAAAAATGAAGTCCATTATGAAAGATAAAATTTATAAAATTTCAAAAAGTGGGTATTACTATTCATAACGGCTAGTTCATAATAATATTATAACAATATCTCATTTAGTAAAACTGAGTATTGCGTACAAGACACGCAATCGAGGAAAATTGCTCTGGCATGAAACACAAGCCTAGAGTATTGTTTGCGTATAGTGTAAGCTAATATGGTGTTGTGTATAGCGCAAGATGATCTTGGTGTAGCGTACAACATAAGACATAAATGTAATTAAAAATAATATTTCTCATAAAATCTTGTGGTGTTACACACCTCTACCTACAGGTATCCAGACCTGTATGTATTGCTTGGAAAACTCACAAAATCTCTACACGGCCATAATTCTTGGATGTTCTTATATACTAATCCTTAAAGTCTATCATAGATTAATGTGCTCTAATTAGAGTTTATCAAAATCAAGATTCCAAGGTTATTGCTAAACTTCCTCTATTACCGACTGTAATTCCCCGACCACAGTTACCAAGAGTCAGTGCATTATTTTAATACGTTGGAATTATTACAAGGAATCAAGTCCCAGAGGACGGATAGGTTTAGATTTTTTGGGAAATATATTACATACATGAATGTTACATTACACTTTATAACATAAAACACAACATAAGTAATACTTTATGAACACCATTATTCCCTTAGCTTAACCCTACATATCAATCACAATACATTTCTTGAAATCCTTGGAAAAAGAAAACATAGAATGGGGTGAGCTCAAATGCTCAGTAAGGGTAAGAAATACAGTGGAAGATAACATAGATATTAAGCATGGTAATTAATTGAAAACAAATACCTTTTCCATTAATAAACATGAATAATTTTATGGCTGGAATACGATCTGAGTAAATAATTCCATAATAAAACATAATAATGTGTATTCTACTAGATCAATGACCACATGAACCATCAATATTATTTTCATGATGAGGGAATGTATAATGTCGTACATTCTGAAACATCTTGTCATGGCCTTGTCCAAGGCATCTAAAAATGATTAAGGCCTCGACTGAAACCATATATCAAATTTGGAAGGTTCCTCGTCCAATTCCACATCTAGTTGTCTCATTAGACCTACCAATGCATCGAGGAGCTATAACGGGCTCCACCTGTCACATACTAAGTCCAATACATTTTTCATATGAAAAGTTTGACACATAACATAAACATTCGTATTAAAACAAGCATATGAAATGTCAATACTTTAACTATAAACCATGAATGGTATAAAAATAACACATCCACAGTCAAACATATCACAAACCTTCAATACAATATGGAATATTTGTATCATAATAAATCAACTTCAGACAAGTTTAAAATCCATCAAATGATGTTAACATAGATGAAAAAGATTTGTAAAACTCTTTGAGAGAAATATACCTTTTTCATGAAAACATTTAAAATTTATATAATTTAGAAAGGAATAAATTTAAACATTTTTTAATCAAAGTGTCCCGTACCACTTTGAATCTTCTGAAAGGAATTAACATTTTTAAAGCATTCATGTCCAAATAAATAAATCCTTAAAACCCATTTTGAAAATGTGGACATTAATGAGAACGATTTATAAGGATAAATATTTAAAACATTTAAAATTAAATTTCATTATAAATTCTCTTAAAAATAATTCTTTTGAAATATATTTTATGAATCATGGGCATGCATACTAAATATGTCCTAGTAGATATGTAAAAACAACCTCGGATAAAAATGAGATTGTGAAATTAACCCTTACCATTTTGGTAACTTATGAAACATACACCCCATGAAAGAAGTATCACACAATTAATATGTAAATACACATCAATTAAAGTGTATTACACAAAGAATACAATTATGGTCAGTACATACACCACACAAAAGGTAATAGTGGCAATATGGCATGAATCTCACGAGAATAAGGGGTGAGATGAAAACCACTTACCTCACAGTTTGCTTTAGTCAAGGGTATGTTTAACCTCCTGTATGAATATTTTAGTATGTTATTAAATTATAATAGAACCATATAAATATTTATGATATCATACATGATTCATTTATGACTTTATACTACCTATTTTATAATATTTTTTTGTTAAATTAACATTTCAGGTAATAATCACTTTCGTTATCGTATGTGTTTTAACTTGTTACTCTTGATTGTATCTCATAGATCAAGATTTAAATACATCTAAAAAATAAAACATGATTTATATATCATATATATTTAGTATATAAATATATATAATAAATATATATATGAAATTAAAAACACCGCTTATGGAGACGGTGGTTTGTACGTACGGATAAACGATGTTTCTGTTTAAATATCATATTCAATTGAACTAAGTGAATAAAATATATGTAATTACATAGATACATATATATATATATATATCTCTAGTAGAATTATTATGTCAAATATTACAATCTTATTTGTAATATATAATATAATCATCGATTAATGGTGAATGTGGAAATGAATCTCATCGTGTTGTGGAGACGGTAATTCGTACGTACGCACGAGCGACAATATCATTTCCATAAAGGTGTGGAATTGGATGGTATATTAATATCTCAAAGAAATTATCATGTTAATTTCATTATTTATATACATATTACACATCATTATATCCATCCAAATTACATAGTTTTGAATAACAAATTACACCATGGTGTGGAGATGGTAAGCCGTACGTACGCATGCATGGTGACATTATCAATCATAAGTTGGATAGAATAATGAATATAGTTGTTCCATATTTTTAATATCATCATAGCATATAGAAGATACAGGAGTTATTATTCAATAATTGAAACAACAAAGAAATAGTACGTGGAAGAATAAGAGAATTTGAAAGAGGGTGGTGAAATCATTACCTCTTCTTCGGGTTCTTCCTTTTGATTTGATCAAAAGGGATCCTTAGGTTAACTTTCAGACCAAATTAAGTCCTCTAGTATGAAGTTAGGATAGTTGTTAGGATATTTTAGAAGGTTTGTGCCGAGCCAAATGTCTTTTATGTTGTTAATTAGAGAGAATGGGTAGTTCCCTTTTATAAGAGGGGTGAGCGGCACCTTAGGAAAAGCTAGAAATTTTATATTATGATAAAATTATTTTCTGTTTCTAAAGGCTCCAAAATATATTATTTAAAGGCTAGGGTGATTATGGGTCGAAAACCTCCAATCCAATATGTTTTATATAGTATTGGTTCACTATATTAACCTTAACTTTTAGATTTAACTCTTAGGTAAATAGTTTGACATTTAACATGTCTCTTTGTATGTTTATATTATATGGTTAATAAACATACTATATACTTCCAAGAGAACCCCTAGTGGTTCATTAATGATACACATATCAATATATATGTGCTTTGGCCTAACCATATATTTTTATTAAAAAAATATAACTTAATAATATATTATTTGTTTTAAAAGAACTCTTTTATGTCAATTTTGGAACTATTTGGTATTTTGTTTTTTTAAAAATCATAACAGCATTATTACTTCGAAAAAAATTCATCTAACCAACCATAATATATTATATTAACCTATAGAATTATTGTAATTCATAAAAAGGCTCATATTACATTTATTTGGGTATTTAAAATATCAATTATTTTAATATTTCATTAATAAGGTAATTACTACATCACCATTGTGTCATAAATAAATTAAATTATTTAACGTCTAAAAATTATATATAAATTACTATTATGTAGGAAATATTTTTATATTTCTAATTAATATTTATAATCGAATTTATCTTATGTGTATCACTATATTAAAAATTATTTAGTTATTAAACATTGATTTTAACTCTTTCAAAACTTCTTTGAATTAAATAATAATAATATTCCTAATCTGTTACAAGTGGATCAAAGAGGTTCATATTTTATTTATATGGTTGTTTTTGGTCGAAATATACTTAGCCAATAGAAATAGGACATGTGTTAGAGTAATAATAATATCATATTTCCCTTAAATACCCTATTTACTTTTAACTGTTGTAAATAAAAGTAAAAAGTTACTATTCAAAAAAATTATTTTTATCATATTGAACCAAATTTTACTCCTTGATATTAATAGTGTCTCTTGGATTTTCTAAATTCAACTCATAGAAGTGGTAAAATTAGTTTTTAAGTGAATTTGCAAATTTTCCAAAGAGATGGGTAAAAGACGGGGAAAAGTCCAATAAAATTTTTATATATCTAAAATTATTATAAACTAGCTCCAATGAATTATATTGAACATATATAGGTATTAATTATTTATTTTGACTTAAAATAAATTTAAATAAAATAATTAATTATTTAAATAAAATTATTGTTTTAAACTATAACTTAGTGTTTTTCACTATTCATCAAAAATTGAATGCTTTCAGAAGTATACCATAAATTTACCTATAGCTAATTTTGAAATTATAAATTTAAAAATTAATTCTTCTTTACCAATTTAAAAAAATAGAATTTTCATTAATTAATTTAAAATTAATTCCCGTTGTCAAAACCAAGAAGTATATTTTTAATAAATAATAAGTATCAAAAGTTTGACACTTGTTTATGTCAAATTTCAAAGAGAAATTACTAAAAATAACCATCATTAGATTAAATGGTCAAAATATAATCTAATTTTACTTCAAAAACATTAAAATTTATAATTCAACATCATAAATTATTTTTATTAAAAAACTTGTTATCAGTTAAAATATAGTATTTTTCACTATTCCCCTAAATATGAAAGTTATCAGAAAAACACCAAATTTTTTTTAAAACTATATTATTATGTCCTGATTCTAAAGAAGATGTTTATTTTGTCAAATTTAATATATAAAATTTTCATATATTGGATTTAAAAACGGTTTTCCATTAAAAGGGGATAAAATTGCATCTTTTGAAAAATACTTCTTTTATCTGAAAAAATGTATCTGGTCTTAAAATATGTCTAAGAAACTCTTAATATGGATTCAAAAATTATAAGGATTATATAAAGTTCAAAATTCAGTTAATACTATTCATAACTGCTTTTCAATGGCTAGTTTGGTAAGTCTTGGTGTGCTTGAACTCAATGTTGCATGTAGTGAAAGTTATTTAATTACTAAGAAAAATAACGTACTATGAAATCTTTGGGTGTTACATGTGAAGCTTCCTATTGATCCCAATATTGATCATGTTATTCAGGTTACAGTGTAGGTACCTATTGAGTCTACGGATCCCATTACAAAACATGTTTATCCGGATTTAGTGAAGGCAATTCTTGATCCTATTCCATGATCTGATGTGGGTATTGAGTCTCCTAAGTAGATTCTGGAGTCTGATAGTACTTCTATCAAAAAAATGAGGCTACTAATCCCATTGAATCTCTTGTATAGGATATGGTAAAGCCGGTTTCGATTGATCCTACTAGTTTGGATTTTTTGAAAGACCCAATACCCCAATCTAATGATGTGATTAAGAACAACATGCTTCTTCTAGATGTTGTGGGCTCATACTCTCATGTCCCACAATCTGAGGCTACATGGAAGCATTTGTTGTAGGTTTGTTAGGAACTGGTCCAATCTATGAATAATTTGATTCCTCTGAGTGGTTCATATTGGTCTGATGATAATGAGGACATTTCCTATGAAGATGAGTATTAATAATTGGAAATTCAAGTATCTACTATTGATCCAATGGTAGTTTCAGTTGTTGCCTCACTCGTATCAGGTAAGGGAATGAAGGCGAAGAGTGGTAAGGATATTAAGAAAGTTCAATTTCAATGGGATGAGGGACCTAAAAATAGGTCCAAATCCCTTCTCTCATGAAGATTATCTTTTGTAATTTCTGAGGCCTGGGAATTCTTCCATGTTCATATCCCTTTGACATTTTCTTGTGTAAATAAACCTAGATTCATAGTTATTATTGTGCCTCGAATGTCCTTTTATAAATGGGAATCCTTAAAATTGTCGACCCATGGGGACTCTCTATTTTCCCATAATGCTTATAAAAATTCATCAGAGTTTGTTTGGGTTTTGAAACATGATAGTATATCTTTAATTTATTCATTTCATGATCAGAAATCGTTTATTATCTCTGTTGGGATAAATGGACATGCTATGTATTTTACTTTTGTATATACCTTGAATCAATATACTGTAATATGTTCTTTGTGGTAAGATCTATAGAGTATAGTACTTGATATAAGACAGAGCTGGGTAATTATTGGTGATTTTAATTTGGTTCTTCAACCTGGGGAAAAAACATGGAATAGTTTCAATAGGCTGATGGCTAATGAGTTCCTTTCCTTCATTGACTCATGTAACATAATTGAGGTCCCAATTATGGGGGATAATTTTACTGTGATAAGTTACACATTAAATGGAATACAATCTAGAAAATTTGATAGGTATTTTTTCATATCGATGGGGGAGATCAGGACATCTCTTTGTCCGGTATCGATCTTCCAAGATTTCACTCTGATCACAACCCTCTTTTAAGGAATCTTTGTCTCAATAGTTTAAGATCGTCTCCTTTACCATTTAAATATAATAATGTCTGCTTACCTATTCCATGTTTCATGCAGATTGTTTGTGAGGCTTGAGAGACCACATTAATTGGATGTGCTTTTTAAGTAATGGTTATGAAGATTGTGTTTGTGATGGTAAAGCTCAATGTGTGGAGTAAATAGTCTTTCTCAGTCCATGATCATGATACTTAAATTTCCAAAGATAATCTCTGGCAGTGTCAATGTATTAATGAGGGTTAAGATGTTATCTCTAGGGATGAGATATTTTATCTTTCTAAAGTTAATGATATGGTGGACTTAATGTAAAACCTCTATCAAACTCAATACAATGATAGGTGGATGAAATATGGTGATAGAAATACAAGACTTTTTAATTTCTTACATATGGAAAAGGAGGTGAAATGGTTCATGAATTCCATCATGGTTGATGGAGTTATATGCATTTCAGAAAATGATAGTTATGGTCCTGTTTTTAGATACGTTGAAAATATCTAAAAGGATTTAGGGAATTATAATTCTCATAAAATGTTCAGAAATATATCTCATATAATTGATGACTCTAAGAATTATATGATCACTAATGTACCCACTGATGCGGAAGTTTTAAAATCAATCTTTTCTATGAATGATGATAGTGTGGTAGGGATGGATGGTTTATCCAATAAATTTTTCATTACTTATTGGGATATTATTCACAATGAGTTTTTTAATGTGGTTACATATTTCTTCTATCATGATTCCATTCCTTTTGGTCGAAATTATAGCTTTGATTCCTTGATTCCAAAGAAGGATAATGCTCTTGATATTTGGGATTTCAGTCCCGTGGCCATAGTGAATAATATTTTGAAATTTATCAGAAATATTTTGGTAAATAGGTTGGGAAGAATTGATAAATAGTTTATTTTTACAAATTAATTTGTTTTTATCCCTAGAAGGAACATTCGAAGAAAATTTATATGGCCTCTAAATATTTAAATATTGTGAGGAAAAAAGATATGTACGGTAATATGGCTCTTAAGGTTGATATTTCAAAGAATTTTGATACAATTAAGTGGAGTTTTATTTTTTCAGTGTAAAGAATGAATGGATTTTCAAATGGTTGTATCAGTTTGATTAGCTACATTCTTCAGAGTTCTATGCTCACTATTCTTATTAATGTCTCTCCAAAAGGATTTTTTAACTATTCTAATACGATGAGACAAGGAGATTCTTTAATAGGGATTCTCTTTTCTATCATGTAGGATTACTTGAATATATGTATTTTGGATCCGGTGCATCCTGGTTTGTATCAGAAAATGTGTGTTTGAAAGATTTCGTTTTGCACAATCCGATATCTTATATGCAGACGATATTATGTTTTATGGGAAGGATGATTGAATATCTATTTGATATATTAAGGAAAATTTTGAGCATTATGAGGAGGTTTCTAGTCATGTTATCATTTAGGGTAAATCCTCTATTTTTTGGGGAAGGGGTTATCATATATAAGAAAAACAGAGTTTCACAGAAGCTTGGGGTCAGGAGAGGGTCTCTAATTTTTAATAATGTTAGGGTTGCCATTTTTTGGTTTGATGTTAAAATATGTTACTTAGAAAAACTCTATCTCAGAATTAACAATCAAATGGCTACATGGAAAATTAAATCTATGTCTCAGGAAGGATGTGTCTTTCTTATTAATTTTTTGATCACCTCCAGCTGTCTCTATGTTTTTTCACTATCTAGATGGACAAAAACACTTCTAAAAGATTTATATATATTGATTCATAATTTTATTTGGACTGTTTTAATTAATTAAAGGAATCTTGTTACAATTGTTTGGAGTGACTGTATTAGGCCTGTTGACATGGGAGGCATGGGGCTTAAGGATCTTCAGCTTTTCAATGAACCTCTAATTAAAAATCTTACTTGGTACCTCTTGAATTCAAATGCTTTATCTCTGGAATTTTTGTGTAATATAATTGGAAATAAACTATTAAATGTGTATTCTCTTTACTTCCACTCATCGATATAGTCTTCCATCAATCATGATTACTTTATCATTTCACAGTTCTCAAAATGGGTGGTTTAGAGAAATTACTCATTGAATTGTTGACAGAATTTTTGGTTATCATGTGTTATTTCTAATGAAATTGAGATCCCTCCTTAGATGAAGGATCTCTCAATTTATGAATTTTACAATAATGGCACTACTTGGGGGTGGGTTCTTTCAGGTCTTCTTAAGATGGAATTGGATTCTTATCATTATTATTCTATGGGTACTATGATTTGGCTTCCCAGTTTAACTTCAACATTAAGAACTAAAGAGGATTATAGATCCATGTGTGCAGACTCCTTTCCAGTGCCTTCTTGGTTGCTAATGCTTCATACTACCTTTATTCCACCAAATAATTATTTTCCCATGTGGAGGATTTGGATGTGTAGACTTCCTTTTCAACGGATGTTGCAGAGGTTTAGGTTTTCCCTTTCACCTATTTGCTTCTATTTTCTTGATGAGGATAAAACTATTGATCATTTATTCTATTCATATAGCTTGTAATCTTGTCTATGGATTTACTTGGAGGAATTTATGTTTGCTACATGAATCTAAAATGTTTTGGCCAGCTTATGGAATCTATTTACCTGGCAGATTGCGGTACCCAAGTAAAACTATTGATCCTCTCTACTATTTTAGTGCTTTTATCTATTATCTGAGGTCCAGGAATTCTATTTTTTAGAAAATAACTAAACCGACATCTTTGGGTATTTTGGAGATCCATTTTAGTGTTTTGGCTTATGCAGGCTCTAATTGGATTCATGTGGAATGATGTATCTAATCTAGTGGTTTTGCAAACTATGGGCAGTTTTTGGCAGATACAAACATCCCCAAGTGATAAAGCATATATGGGTGATACCTCATATCTCTCAGTGTCTAAAAATTAAGGTTGATGGGTCGGATTCAGGTGCACTGAAACCTTCAGGCTGTGGTGGAATCTTCCCCACATATAGAGGCATCATTAACATATGTTTCTACCATTTTTAGGAAAATGGATTTGAAATTATGGGTATGTTATGGACAATGGTTAAGTCTATCTGTTATGCATCTTATCAGGGCTAGATGGTTTTGTGGATAATATCTAATTCAACTTCGGTGGATGAAATTTTTATAAATCATTTAAGGAATTATCCATTGATTATGGTTTCAGATTGGGATAATTCACTCATTCTTGAGGAGTTGTTTTTCTTGGTTGTCACCCATGTTTATAGAGAGGAAAATTGTGTTGTTGATTCTTTTTACAAGTGTGCTATAGAGCAGGATAGTTCTTTCCCGTTATTTCCAAAATAAACCATCTATTATGGGTTGGTGGATATGGATGCATGTGTTGATGTGTATACGCAACATTGTTAACCCCCATGTTTCTTCACTATTTTTTCTATTCTCATTTTATTAATAAATTTTCTGGGAGAAGGTTTTCTTGTTCCTGAGTCTTCTTATTATAATAGTTTGTTTTATTATATTTCATCATTAAATTACATTTTTTTTATTATTATAGTATTTTTTGATTCAAACCATCTTTTATGGATTCTTGTTTTATTATTCATATTTTTGTACAATGTCCACAAGTATGCTACTATTTACACAATTATAGAAACAATAAAAAATATGGAATAGTTTCCACCCTATATTCCTTATAGCCGCAACACTATCCAGTATACTAAAGGATATGGTGTGGTTCCCCTGAGTTCAGGTAGCCATCCTACCTCAGTTACACTAGGGATTATCATGCAGTGAATGTTATAATGTTGTATTCTAGAATCAACATTATTTTCAACTATGTTACATTTTTTAAATATAAGAAAGGGACTATAATTATTTGGATCATGGTAATGGACTTGTCCATTTTTTGTATCTAACCCATGTATGTAAAAATATTGATTTCCTAGGGTTGAGATAGTTTCATATGGTGTTCACTGGTTATAGTTGATATAATTTCACAATAGGTGATTCACATATGGTGTGATGTTATAGTGTGTTGATTTTTTTACTCATTGGATAGTATGGAATGAAATGACAATGAATGAATCATGATAGGTACATAGGAATATATCTTGAAATTCATTATTAATTATAGGGAAATATTTATTTCATGTTAATTATTTGGACCTAAGATATTTTAAAAGAAAAACCATAATATACTAGTTAAAAATAAATGAAAAAAACTATTATGATTTTACAAATCACATGTTTAGGAAGTAATAGTGGAACCATGATCTATATCCCTCTTTGTATTCTAATTTTGAGGTTTATCTTATTTTTTTCCCATGTTTAATTTTCTGCATTAAGAATTTTAGAGAAAATTTGTCCTCGACATTTTTGGATAGATCATTAGAATAGAGGATGTTTATTTGATCCTATTATTTATTACATGTATATTCTTATAGATATAGAGAATTATATATATTATTATCCACATGATACTTTCTAGAGGTTCATTTGATCCTTTGATATGATGATTTCTCACATCATACCTTTGAGTTATGATCTGATGATAGAGTTTAAGATATATCATCTACATTCTTTTTCTAGTGAAGGATATATCATGATGTATAGTTTTAGATTTATTTAGTTTTAAAATCATAATGAACCTCTAAAATCCTATATCGTGAGGAGGAAGCATGATTACTACATGTTGTGAGGACCAATAATGAATTGGAGGGAATATCTAGAGAATTTTGGGTAGTATGATTTGTTATTAGGTAATGAATTTGATATGTTGTTTTGGAGAAACTATTATCAATATATAATTCAGGATGATAGGGATCATGAGATCATATACATTACATAGGAGAGAATGTTACTGATGGACTATGTTGGGAAATTTAATGATCGGAAACATTTTTCTCCATCGTAGGATGCTGATGAAATCTCCAGGGAAAGACACATCCAAGATGTTTTACACAATGAGATATGTTCATAGGTTAATGTCTTTTGTCATAGTATAATCATGGATATAAGTTCATCGATCAGCATGGATCACCCCTATCTGTGTTTTTGAAAAATGATGTGTTCAGAGGTGGATCAAAAGAAGTTTGGATATGTTCGGTTAAGTAAAAGCTCGAAAGAATGGATTACATGTCATGTAACTCAATTACATGACATGAAATCCTGTTTCGCGGGTTTTTTCACATTGTGAAAGAGGAATTCATGGTGTAAAATACTTCAGCGTCTGAAAAATAATATAAATTGATGAGGTAATGAGTTTTTCATCCAAACCAGGATCCTTAGGGTCACATGATTTGAAAGGGGATTGTATGCCGTGTAATATCCTGATGTTGTATGATTTAATTGTTTATTGCCACTTTTTTTCAAAACCTATTGTTGAAATGGAATTCACTCAACCCCAGGTGACCCTACTACCCCTCTACACTATTTTTGGTATTCTATCATCGAGGATTGATTTGTAACTCCCTCCTTCGATTTGTAGAAATAAGTATTTGATATAAGGTATGAAATATAATAATTCTTGTGGTTTCTTCAACACGTTTCCTCATGTTTCAATTTTAAAAGTGATTCCATGTGACCTACATGTTTATTTTGAAGCGTTATCAGTTTTTGGTTGGTGTGGTGTTGTCGCAGCATCCTCATGTGGTTGCAGTAAATACATGAGAGGTGATTCTAATCTCTTACTTTGATCTGTTCTTGTGAAAATAAATTTAATGTCCTTTTTATGTAAGGTATTATATCCTCCAATATTTATTTATGTGAAATTTTCTAGTTAGCATGATTTATCACCTTGGATCATAATTAATTATACCTAATTAAATACTTAAACCGAATGAAATAATTGGTATTAATAATGTAGATATGTTGTTTGATTATACCATGATAATGTTTTGAGACCTTATTTTCTAGATAGTTTGATATCTATTATTTTATTGGTTTATCATGTTGATCTTGATGGAAAATGGTAAGGAACATAAAACTAGAATTAATTGATAAAAAATTGGATTACTGTTTAAATAGGCATGTGAATGAATCAGGTTTTTGTTGTAATTTAATGTTAATAAAATTTAAGCTGATATGCATGATAAACAAAATTTGTTAATTCACCTAAAGCACATTTATAGTTGTTGATAATAGTATTAAATGAATGATAAATTAATTGGTTAATTAATTTTTGATATCTTGTGATAGCATGTTCCTTACGTTTCCCGTATTTGGAACCTATGAAAGATGAAAAAGATAATTCAATAAGGAATTTGAACTAGTTGTGTGATATATATGAAGCCTTCTAGGGACTCAGTTTCCAATTTTCTTGTAATGTTCTAGTGCCCTGTTCTTTGGAGTTGTCAGAGCTAGTTATGTTGAAAATTTTAATTCCTTTATCTGGGGCCAAGATCTAGTTTCTATGTTTGTTCCTGGTACTTGTTATGTGGTTTGGAAGCAAGACTTGTGGTTGATGGGATAGGGAGGAACTTATGTGAGGTTATCCTATGATGGATGACCTTGGAGGGTTTTTTTCTTTGAGGGTAAGGGAGGCTCGGTTTTTTTTAGAAATATTTGATGCCCATATTGGTGAGATGAATTATTTTATGCATGTTTGTGTCAGGGTGGACAATAAAGAAGGATAGAATATGTTGATGGTTTTATTAACTATTGATGTGGATGATAGATTTATTTTCAATATGTTGTTTTTTTAACTTATTTACTCTCCCATCTACTTGAGGGAGATGGTATTTATTACCCTTATTCCAAAATATGAGAAGATGCATTAGTCATTCCATGTAATTTTTTTAACTTCGGGAGGATGGATGGGTTTACGCTCTTATAAATTGGAAAAAATTGATAGGTAGTTCATCTAGTCCCCGTATTGATCCCTTTGTGTTGGGTAACTTATTATTTTTTCCTATAATATCTAGGAATATTGAAATTGATAATATTATGAATAAATGAATAAATGTATATCCCATGGGGTTAGATCATGCTAGGATTCAATTATGAGGTGGTATTTATAAGGATCCATGGACATAGTTTTGTTATGCCTTGAGGGAATGGAACTTGGTCATGATTCTAATGGAATGTAATGTGTAATTTTATATTGGTTAATTAGTAGATAAATAATTAATTAACATTATGTGAAACCGAAAAAAAAGATAAATTAATTTAATGTAGATTTTTAAATGGTTGTGTGCTTATAGGATATCTGGTCTTTGTAGTGCTAGATGGGTGTCCAAGAGACGTTAGTTGTAGTTATGTATGAAACTATGTGATTCCCATAGATTGGTTGTGATATATTTTATATCTTATAATTATTTTGTTTCTATATGCTACTCAACCCTATCGGTCAGAAAAACTGATACCCTGAGGATTCTAAGACATAGGGGGTGTTTTCCACCACATTTTAGTGGGAGGGTGGATTGGTGACTACCCCTATTTTCCCCAAAATCTTCTCTTAGTAGTTACATGTGATGGTATGCATGGTGGTTAGTTTTACCCATATATGTGTTTACAGGGTTATAATGGCTTGTTGTTATTTCGCACACTTATATTCTAGATATGGTTTCTTTTATATTACTATATGTATGGAATGTATATGCATTGATGGATTGAGTATACTTGCACAGTTTATGGATTGTGATCGATTGAGGTATAATTCTTAACATATGATACATATTATATGAGTTGTGGTGGATCCTAGAAACTACCTTGTTACTATTAGATATGTGGACTTGGTGGGGTGTTTCAGGAGGTGCCTGTTGTGGAGCTTCTCTGAGGGGTCTTTGGGCTAGCCTTCATGAAGAGAGATTCTCAGGGCATGCGATGTTGGGGAAAATAGGAAAACATGTGGGGAATTTATATTCATTGTTATATTTTATACACTTGTATGGGATACTTGGTGAGATTCGGCATGGTGAGGCTGGGAACAGAGTATACCTTTTGAGGTGATGAGTCTGTTTCACTTGTTTTTCATTGTTCTTTAGCTTGCTTTCATTACTTTTTCATGAGAGGATCTATGGAGAATATTACTCAGTATACTGTTATACACATCCTATGATTATATAAACATTATTTTAGGTCACATGTAGTATGTTGGAGATCAGGATGGTTACTACTAGCCTAGGGTTTGGTAGGAGTTGTTTTGGCTTCATGGTCATTGTCGTTTTACTTTATTTGGTACATGCAGATTTCCATTTCAGTTATTGTAGTTACTTAATGAAATTACATTTGTTTCGTTGGTATTTCTTTTATATTGTATTCTATGAAGAAGTTGGTTGGTGTCTATATTTTCTCCCTATTCTGCATGTGTTCTCTTAGAGGGTTAATCCTATCATCAATGTGTTTTCTATACCCTATGTGCTTGTCTCCATCCCAAGGCCTGCTCAAGGTGGACTTAGGGGTCGTTATCTCTCTTCTCACATTTTCATCCCAGGAGAAGTACACATTGAGGGGAGTGTTTATGATGGAGTTGTATTATAACTCTATTTGTGGGATAGGGTGTAGTTTTTGGTTAGGCACCGGTGAGGTTTCATGGGTTGGTAGGGAAACAATGTCAGTTAATTTTAGCAAGAACTATTAAAACAAGACACTGGATGAGACATAAATATTTTTTCCCCCTATGATCTAATGTATCGTCCTTTAAATTTATAGTGAAAACTATATTAGGTGATACTATTATTTGGGTAGAAACATATAAATGTATCATTATTCATTTTTATTTGTGTCTGTGTTTGAATGAGTGGAACATAAAATATGTTAACATAAAATAAATAAATGAAAACAATTAAATAATGTTAAGGTATTCAATATTCATGGTTTAGAAACTATAATTTTTTTTCTATTGTAGGTATGTATATAGGGAGACATCCTCTTCCGGTTCACACAAAAAATGTCCATTAGGTTGCACCAGCATATCACTAGTGAGTAGAGGTTGACGATGATGAAATTCGGAATGGGACACTCTAATAATTTCAGTGAAAGATATTTCATAATTTCAAAGCCACCATTTCAAATTCAGTCAAAAAAGACTAGTTGGAGGAGGTTGAGATAGCCTTATTCAATCTATTCCTAAAATAAAAACTGGGTATCATTTGTTGTGATAATGTAGTATGGGGATGTGTACCATTTCTAGTTTATGTTCCTCAGGGATCGCGAGGAGTCACCAGTCTCATGGGATAAATTCTACGATCAGTTCAGATTTTATATTCATTCTTAGACCATGAATGTGTCTAGCCTCTAGGAGGTTCTTACCCTTTGGCAGGGGAGATCCTATGTGTGGGAGTTTGGTTTCAGTTTTAGTAACCCTCGGCAATATGCATCAGACTTGTTTCCAGATGAGATGGCCAGGATGAGGCATTTAGAGGAGGCTTTGCATCCATAGAAATAGTTTATGTTCACACTCTTTATGGTGAAGATGTATATAATGGTCCTTGAAATAGAATATGTCATTGAGATGATGATATCCAGAACTAGATGATCATGATAGGGGAGTATTCAGAATTCCTCACGAAGTAAATATTTGGTCTAGTGTTCTAGTTTTTTATAGAATAAGAGTTTTTGTTCGACCTGTGGTAGATCCCAACCCTTAGTGTCAGGGTAGAGGCTCCCAAGCCTATGCTAAAATATCATGTTTTTTTAATTTTGGTGGTCGAGGTCATTGGTAGTGAGAGTGCCCTACCTTTTTTATAATTCAGCTTGTTCCAAGTGTTCCACAGTAGGTTCCTCTATGGAGGCTTTGCATCCATAGAAATAGTTTATGTTCACACTCTTTATGGTGAAGATGTATATAATGGTCCTTGAAATAGAATATGTCATTGAGATGATGATATCCAGAACTAGATGATCATGATAGGGGAGTATTCAGAATTCCTCACGAAGTAAATATTTGGTCTAGTGTTCTAGTTTTTTATAGAATAAGAGTTTTTGTTCGACCTGTGGTAGATCCCAACCCTTAGTGTCAGGGTAGAGGCTCCCAAGCCTATGCTAAAATATCATGTTTTTTTAATTTTGGTGGTCGAGGTCATTGGTAGTGAGAGTGCCCTACCTTTTTTATAATTCAGCTTGTTCCAAGTGTTCCACAGTAGGTTCCTCTATTGAGGCAATTCCAACCAAGTCAGTAGTGATAGTTTTCAACAGATTTGGATTAGAAGAGAGAAGATGCAGAGAGGAAATCCCCAATATTCTCTTCGTCCTCATTGATCAGAGAATGGTTGCATAGGTAATCATCAGTAGGGTTTGAGATCCCATGGAGCCGGTCATAGTTAGCTTCATGTTTTGGCATTTCTAGTGACAGGCATGACAAACATCATTCAAGGTACCCTTTTGTGTTTTCTACTTGGTTGCATGCCATGTTTGATTCAGTATAGACACACACCTTCATATCACCATCCATTTTAAATGCATTGGGAATTGAGGTAGAGAGGCTTCTAGTGACCTTGGCATTTACTACACCAATTATAGTTCAAGATGACATTTTTGAAGTATGTAAATACTACAAGCTACTTCTAGGATATCACCTCTCTTAGGTATATTTCATATATTTACTTATGAAACCATATGATGTCATTATAAGCATGGATTGGATGTATTTGGTGCAAGATTTCATTGGTTTATTTAGGTGTAATGTTCTGTTATTTTATTCTAATGGATAGAAAAAAATTTTTGTTTGCGATGAATACCCTCATATAGGTCAAAGGTTTGTCCCTTTTTTCCATCCTTGATGGAAATGCTGATACATAGTTTGTTTGAGGCTCTTTAGTTGGTGTTTCCCAGGGTCATGGAAGAGTACACTGATGTCTTTTTTACAATGGTTGTAGCATTACACCCTCAATGGGATATTATGTTTGGGATCAAACTACAACTAGGAATGTATCCTATCTGAATTTACCAGATAAGATGGTTCCTCTGGAGCTATGGAGCTTTGTATATAGCTCAATTTATTGTTGTAGTGTGGGTTTTTTAGATGGGTGTGTCAACATGGGGTTCTCCAGTACTGATCATGAAGAAGGATGATGTAATTTTAAATTTTTTATCGATTATCATCACTTTAACCGAGTGATAGTAAATAACAGTTATCCTCTTCCATGGATTGATGATTTATTAAATCAACTAAAGGGCACAATTCGGTTCTCGAAAATCAATTTGTGGTCATGAAATCATAAGATTCTTGTGAAGGATGAAAATATCCTAAATACTTCATTATGATGTTGTCATGGGAATTATGTGTTTGTAGTGATGACATTTGGTGTGACAAATTCTCTAGTTGTGTTCATAGCATTAATGAATGCTATGTTTCGTGAGTTCTTGGATAAGTTCTTGGTGTTCATTATCGACAAAATCCTTGGGTACTCCGCATCTTAGGAGTAGAAAAAAGTGCATTTTCATGTTGATTTGGGAGTTCATTGGCATGATAAGCTATTTGGGATGTTGTCTAATTGTGATTTTTGAGTTCACGAAGTCCATTTCTCGGGGGAATGTTTTGTCCCAACAGGGAGTAGCTTTGGATCTATCGAATATAGAATAAATTGTGTCTTGGGAATCACCCAAGATATTAGTATATGTGAGATGTTTTATTTTCTCTTGTAGGATATTATATGAGGTTTGTAGCTCATTTCTCTTAGGTAGTGAGTCTTCTCCCAAAATTGACCTAAAATGACCAGGGATTTGTGTGGATTGACGAGTGTCTAGAAGATTTTGTGTATTTGAAGGAAAATTTGGTCAGTGCTCTCATAATTTTTCTTCTAGAAGAAGGAGTTAAATTTGAAATTTTCTATAATTATTTTCCTATGTGGCTAGGATATGTTTTGATGTTGTAGAGGTCAATCATTTATTATGGGTCTCAATAGTTTCATCCCCACAAATGTTACTATTCAACCAACGAAATCGAGTTTGTGGAGTGGTGTTTTCCATGAAGTTGCGGAGACATTACCTCATCGTTAAGCATTTTGTGATCTTCACTGATCATAATATTCTAAGGTATGATTTCTACTAGAATTAATTAAACTTTTGATAGTGTTGGTGGATGTATTTATTATAGGATGACAACATCAAAATGGAATTTACATCTAGAAAGATGAATGTATTAGCTGATGCGCTGAGCAGGAAGTCGCGTAGTGATGTACTGCATGATTCTGCTAATTCATAGAGAGTGGTGGAATAATATTAATCAGAATTTATGGATATGGGAGAAGTTGGGGGAAGTGGTTTTCTTTATCAGAAGATGGTTTATTCATCTCTATTGCAGTATGTTGAAGAGCCCCAATTGGGGGATCTTGAGGTGGAGTTTAATGAGATCGAGTTTTTGCGGTGAGGCTTCCAATGGATGGTATAAGGATGAAGAACACAGAGTGTTGTTTTAGGGAAGTATTTTAATTCATTTGGTGATGCATGTGGTTATTCTAAGATATTTCTATAGTTCATCCTTATCAGTACATACTAGTGTGAAAAAATGTACCGAATGTTGAGAGGTCAGTTTTGTTGGCCTGGGTTGAATCATAGAGTTTCAGAGTTTTTGTTTCAATGTTTAGTCTACTAGAAGTTAGCAGCCAAGAACCGTATTGTTGGTGGTTTTCTCCAACCATAAGATGTTCCTTAGTGGAAGTGGGAGGACATCTTGATGGAATTTTTTCTGGTTTTCCTCGAGTTGAGGGATGAAATGATTCTATATGGGTGTTAGTGGATCGATTTAAAAAAAACATCCCAATTTATAGTAGTCATGGAGTCAAGATTAGTGTAGGTTCTATCGAGGAGGAATAATTTGTAGGTAGTGAGAATCCTGGAAGTCCCAAGGATTATAATTACCATTACAGATCCTTATTTTACCTCTAGGGTGTGGATATGTCTCCAGGATGAATTTGGTACTAATTTATGCCTTAACACTTCTTTTCATCCATATACATTCGGTCAGACAGAATAGACCATCCAGACTCTTGAATACATGTTGCACACTTTTTTCCTAGATTTTTAGGTTCATGGATGAGGCACTATCCCATGGTAGAGTCCCCATACAATAATAGTTTCTACTCTATCATCATCATGGAACTATTTTAATCCTTTTATGGAAAAAAATTCTATTATACATTGTGGTGGACCGGTGTCAGAGATTTAGCAATTCTCATGACAAAACTGGTAAAAATTACGACAGATATGTTTTAGGTTATTTTAGAGAAGATGAAGGAAGTTAAAGAACATCATAATTACTATGTCAATCCAAGGAGGAGACTTCTAGAGTTTGATGTTGGGTATCATGTGTTTATGAAGGATACTCCACATCATGTTCAACCAATGATTGTTCATGGGAGTAAGCTTTCACCCTTGTTTTTAATGACTTTTGAGGTGTTTTCTCATGGTAGAACCGTAGAATATTAAGTAGAAATTCCCTCTTAGATGATCCATATAAAAATTATTTCCATATATCTCAACTATTTCATTATGTTCAGAATGATTCTCAAGTAATTTATTGGGCCAAGATCGATGTTGATGATGATGTGACCTTTGAGGAGTAGCCAGCATAGATCCAGGACTATCGGGAGAGGGTGTTGTGTTAACGTGATATCCCATAAATTTGTGTCTTATGACAGCATTGTGGTGTATAGTAGAGAACATGGGATCATTAGTCATAGATATGTGATCAGTTCTACATGAGGTTTGATGTTTAGATACTCCTGTATAGAATTGTTCATTTAGTGGTTGTAGTCCCTTTCAATTAATGAGATGGAATTATCTTTTATCTTTTTTTGGTTTTCCCAACTTTTAGAGGTATCTCCCATAGGATAGTGTTTAGAATCTAGTTGTTGTTTTTTCAAGGTTTTGAGCTTCTTCCTCTAATGATTTGGTGAGATCCTGTGGTGGATAATTCTTTGAGAGTTATCTCCCGGGGTGGCTATTCTAATGGCCCCTTTCTGGTTACCTCGGCCGGCTGGTTTTGGATTCTTGAGGAAGAGAATGTTTTGAGAGGTACTATATGTAAGGACCCAGATCCACATGGAGAAACCCTTTTGTGTTTTTTAAGATCAATGTACTTGAAGGTGTCTCAACAGATGTTTGGAGTTGTTCGGTTTTTTAAAATCTATAATGGGGGTATTACATGACATGTTACTGAGCTACATGATTTAAAATCCTATTAAATAGTTCGTTTCATGAAATGAAATACTTTAGGGTTTGAAAAATAAAATAAATTATTTAGGTGATGTTTTTTTCATCAAAACCTAAAACTAGAGTGTTTTACGACATGAAAGGAGCTTTCACAACATGTAATACCCTAACATTGTATATTTTATGTGTTTTCTAGCTTCATAGTTTTTGTCAAATCCTAAGGCTATATCAGATCTCCCTCAACACCAGGTGATCTGATGACCCCTCATTCCACATTTTCTGGATTACTACATCAAGGATTGAGTCCTAACTCCCACCTTTGATCCCTAGTAATCCTTATTTATTATAAGCAATGATCTACTTCAGATATTGTGATTTCTTCGTTTTGGTGCACTCATTTCTCTATTCTAAGTGTTTAAATGTGATAAATATGTTTCTAATGGAGCATTCCCAGTTGTTGGTTGGTGTGGTGATATTGTAGCATCCTCAGGTGTACGAATTCATTTTTGGATAGGTGATTGTGATCTGTTTATTTAATCCCTTTTAATGCAAAGAGCATCCATGGCCGTTTGAGGTAGGGTATTCGATGCATCTCTATTTATTTCAGGGAAATGTAGAGTTTTCATAATTTATCCCCTTCTATTGCAATTAAATTAACCTAATTATATTCTTGAACAAGATTAAATAGTTGGTATCGATTATGTAGTAATGTTGGTACATTATAACATGATAAAGTTTTTCCTATTGATTTTCTAGATAGTGTAGAATATATGAAATTCCTTGTTTAGAATGTTGTTCTAGATGGAAATCGATAATGAATGTAATGTTATAATTAATTTATAATTAATTGGACAACTAGTTAACGAGGCGCACTAATGAATTTCTTATCTATTGTAATTTGATGTTAATCAAATTGATGCAAAAAATTTTTTCATTGAATTGGTTGATGAACCTGAATCATGTTGATGCTTGATGAGAAAATCATTAATTTTATGATAAAATAATAGGTTTAATATTTTTCATAGCTTGTGATATCTTATTTCTTAGCTTTTCAATAGTTGGAACCTGTGAATAAGGATTTGGTTAGTTAATGATAGAATAAGGACCAGTTTTGTGATAAATATAATTCCTTGTCATGTCTTAGTTTCCCACATTCTTGTAAAGGTCATGTGCCTTGTTCGTTAGAGTTATGAGATATTATTGTGTGTAATAGATGAATGACTTGATTTGGGCTCGTGATCCCATTTCTATTTTTTCTCATCCTACTTTTTATGTTCTACAGATATGATACTTGTGGTTGTGGGGGCATGGAGGCCCAGATTAGATGTTATCCTAGGATGACCAAGCCTGGGGGTTGTTGTTTTATTTGGGGAAGGGTTTCCTGGTTTTTGTGTCAATAATTTATGCCTAGATTGGTGACATGAATTAGTTTATGAATGTGATTTTTGGGGAGGGCACTAGAGGAGGATGGAACTTGTTAAAGTTAGGCATACCTATTGATTTGAAAGTTGGATGCATGTTGAAACTGTTGTTTGTTTACCTAATTTATTCTCCCCACTACATGAAGAATATTTTCATTCATATCCTACAACAAAAAGATGTTAATATGAATAGAATACACTACATTATGTCCATGTTTAGCTTTCTGAAGATGGATGGGTTGATGTGCTTGCTATTGGTGGGAAAGACTCAGTGGGTAGTCCATCAACTCACCATGTTGATCCCCTTGTGTTCAGTTTCATAAGATGTTTTCATAGAATAAATGGAAATATAAAAAGTGATAATTCAATGAATAATTGAAAAATTATTCCCCCATAGGGTTGGAGCGTGCTAGGATAAAATGATGAGGTGGTATTTCTGAGGATCTTTGGACTCGATTTTGTTATACCTGGATGGCATAGAACATGTTTCTAATTCTTAAGAAATGAAATGTGGATTTTAATCATTGTTAATTTATGGTTAAATAATTAATTAACATAAACTGAATCTGATAAAAATGGATAACATAATTTAATTTATCTCTTTAAATGGTTGTATGTATATAGGAATCTAGTCTTAGTAGTGGCAATTAGGAGTCTAAGAGACATTAGCTGCAGTTGAGTCTAAGAGTAAATGATTCTCATAGTGTGGTTATAAGTTGTATTATATCCTCTACCTTTTGTGTTTATATATGTTACTCCACCTTTTCAGGTAGGTAAACAGACACCCTGGGGATTATGATCCCTCAGGTGTTTTCTCCAACAATCTTGTGGGAGGATGGATGGATGACTACCCCATTCTCTCCCACTCTCTTATCTTTGTAGTAACATGTTTTGGTTTGGATGATGGTTATTTTCCCCATATATGTGTGTTGCGAGATGTAATGGATTGTGATAGTTTCACACAAATATATTCTGGATAATGTTTCCTTTGGACTACTATAGGTATGACATGTGTAGGCTATGATTGGTTGAGGATCATTACATGGTGAATGGGATGTGAAGGATTGTGGTATAATACAAGATGGATGACACAAGTTATACAAGTTCTAGTGGGTACTAAAAACTACCTAGATTCTTTTATCTATGTGGATGTGGTGGGGTGTTTCACAAGGTGCTTGTTGTGGTGCTTCTCCTGGGTGTCTTTGGGATTTCCTTTTTGGAGAGAGATGCTTGAGATGTGCGATGTTGGGGAAATTCCACAAACCGATAGGGAAGTTCAAGTAGGGTACAATTGATATTATTTATTATATTATATACTCTTTTATGAGATATTTGGTGAGAGTACCCACACAGAGGTGGGGAACATAGTATACATGTTTAGGTGGTGAGTCATTTTCACTTATTGTTCACTATGCTTTAGCATGATTTCTTTACATTTACAAGAGAGGATCCAGGGAGGATTTAGGTGAGTATACTGTTATACTCAGCATATGTAATATAATATGTTTTTCATTTCACTTGGATAAGGCTTGATATTGGGCTGGTTACTACCAGATTTGGGTATTGCAGTAGCTATTTGGGCTTCATGGTCGATACCCTTTTACTTTCTTCGCTACTTGTAGTTTTCTATTTCCATTTTTGTAGTTATTTAATGAAATTACATATGTGTACATGGGATTTATTTTATATTATAGTCTAAGAAGGAGTTGGTTGGTTTCAATAATATATCTCTCTTCTGCATGTGGTCTTATTTAAGATCATTCTTCCCATCTACAAGTTTTCTATAACCTCAATGCTAGTCGCCAACCTGAGTCCCACAAAAGGCATGACTTGGGGGTCATTATCTCTCTTTTACCATTTTAGGCCTAGGAGGGGAACACTTTTAGGGGATGGGTTCATGAAAATGGATGTTATTAACTAGGCACTCATCAAGGAAGGAAATTTTAGAGGCAATCCATGTGTAGGATAGAAAATTTCGTAAGAGAGTTCTTGGTGTTATTATTCTGGTAGGAATAAGTTCTACTAAGATTGTTACCATCATGGAAGTAGTAAGAAGAGGATCTAGGGAAGTGGGGTGTAGTCAATGTGGTGTAGTTCATTTCATAAATTTTAGTGTGGCATGTTGGGATATAATAGGCCCTATTTTCACAACCACACAATAAAGTTTCATGGTACTAAAAGGATATTTTATCTATAGAAGTATTGTTGGAGATTTACATAATATAATAATAGAAGGGGATAATGATAGGAACCTGATTCCGAGAGCTACTCTACTACCCCTTATAAGACTCATAGTTGGATTTCAATCATATGTTTAGGATATGGATGGGTACATGGAATAGTAGTGGAACAACCATCCAAAAAAATAATTATATGGGAGTCAAACTATGGAATAGTGTATTTGTATAAGTTAGTAACAAGTTATATAGTCCAATCTGGTATGTTTGGTTGTAATATATAATATAATAAAAGGTATTATTTTTATATTATTGAGACTTTCTTAATTTTTTTAACATATGAACGTCATATTATTTTTTCTATGATCAGTTTTTCTATGGTTTTGGTTTTTTCAGGGGTATGGTTTTTCTGAACATTGACATGTATTTTTGAGTGAAGTCAAAGAATATCATGTTCTACAGGGAGTGTTCAATTCATCTTGGAGGCTACCACTTGTTATGGGATTTGTTTTTCCGAGAAATTTTTGGATTCAATTTTATTCATGTTATGTTTGGATAGTTCTACATCTTGGACATATCAACTATTATTCGAGTTTAGTTGACTTTCTATCCCAATAATGTGGAAAATATAATCCCTATTATGAGTTGGATGTTTAGGACTATCATACAAGAACAATTTAGTGAATATTGGATTTCTTCATGGATTGGATAGAAATATGTGTTCTATATGATGGTGAAATTTAATATGGTAATTTTCCTTCAATTGTATAAAATTTTAAGGATGTAGTTTTTATTGAGTTATATGACATACCTCCTGATAGGAAGATCAAGATAACAAGTTAGATGGTTCTTGGAGATGATACACATTCTATTATCCATTATATAGTGGAATTGCTAATGATTCATTATTTTAAGTTATAGTTTGAGGGTATAAATGTAAAAAGATTCTTGTAATTTTGAACTTATATTTCGGGATCTGTTTTGATTTTCTCTAATATAGTTGATGTGACATTGTGATTTTGTGTGTATTAATGGAGTATTCACTTGATGATGTCCAAGAACAAGTATCTCATTGCATGAATTGATTATCTCTTTGAATAGCATAGAGTTTTTAGGATCTTCACCTAAATCGAATTGATTTTATTGTACCATTATTTAAGGCTGAGGCCAACAAATATAACTTGTACATCTTTTTGGAGAAACCGTTTCTTGTATGTGTTCTGGTGAATATTTTTCCAAATGAAAAACACATGGTACATATTACAAGAGGGTTACAAGACCTCATGAATTAATCCTCCTATGTTAGAGGCTTCGGAATAATAGGGGAGTGATATGTATTGAGAGGGGGAATATAACCCATGGTCACTAAGTAACAACACAATATAAATAATCCAAAAACTATAAATAAATATCATAGTGTGGAAAAATGGAAAAAATATTATACATTAGAATACTAATAATCAAATCCAATTGAATAATCAAATAAATACTAAAGGAATCATATAATGAAATGATGGAATGTAACTAAATTCCATTCTGGATGTAATAAAAAATTACTGGAAGACTTATCAATAGACTCAAAAGTCCCCAGTCATGAACCCTATGTCCTTCCCTTATCCAAACTCCAGACCATCCAGCAAGAAAAAGTCACCATAAATATTCTATTCCCTTGTCCAAACATGTATCCATATAGTCTGGTAATATACCAAACAATGGGTCAAATAGGGTGTGAGTATAACATAGAAGTTAGAAACTATTGTGCATCAAAACTATTGTATAATATGTTTATTGAATAATTATATAACAAAGTGCATACATTAGTTAACCAATTAATATAACTCCACATTGACAAACTTTTTCACCATGGTAGAAGGGTTCTAAGCATGTCTCACAACCTTTAAGACTAAAACCTTATAAACAAGGTGTAAATCACACAAATATGGGTTACAGTATTTATATAATAATTTATTCATTTTACCAGGGCCATTACACATATATAAGAATTTAAGCATGTGTCACTAAGCCTAGTCTGTTATATAAGAATTTCAATATGTCATCTAGGCATATAAATCTATATATTTCTTTTTCCTATTTGAGGGGGAAATTCCCTCTATATATGCATTTTATCATGTATCATGGGGTATATCATTCTATATAATAATTTTAGAATTTATCAGGAATAAAATGTCACTATATAATAATTTCAACATGTATCACCAGGAAAGTTCCCTATATAATAATTTCAGCATTTAATCAAAAAACAAGTCATAACAATGGGGATATCAAAATATCACATCATATAGACAGACAATTAATTATGAAAATTAAAATTAATCATACAACCACAAATTTTTTATATCAATTGTTCATAAGAAATAACATGCCAGTTATCTATTTAAAAAATCAAATCCATAGTGAATTGATATCCAGAAATCACCCATAATCCATGTTATGATAAAATAATTTTAATCCATTAAACAATTCATTTATAATAATGTGTTCACTCACCAAAAATATAGCCACAACCTAAGTCAATAACATATTAGATCCAAATGGGATCTAATGAATAATTCAATTCATTATTCCTATAAACTCAGCACTTGATATGTTGGTGAAATTTCAATATTGAATATACATCCCAATTATCTCTAATAGGGTTAAGTCTTAGACCACATACCTTTAATTCATGATCAAACAACTCTTCTAATGGAAACCTCCTCAGAGGATGAAGGTGAAGATGATCACATGAATGATCCATGATCAATAATGATAAAGATAAAAACCAACAATGCACATTATTGAGAGATTACATCTTATAATCTAGGTAAATAGAGGAGTGAAGGGGACAATGAACCAAAAAACATATGAGGGTTTGATCATAGAAGAGGGATGTATGAGATAGTGGTGGCACTAAAAAATTACCTCGAAGGTTCCAATGTTTTTAGAGCTAGAACCTACACATGAGATGAAATTAAAATAAACCAGATGGAATACATTAAAATAATAGGATGGGGAATTATATGATTTGTAATATAGGTACATGTCTTGTGATTTTTTAATGGGGTGTTCGAAAAAACCTATAAACTCGGATAATTAATTATTCAAATAGAATTATTATCGACAAGTAATTAAAATTTAAGATATGTATTCTCTTCTTGTCATTAATGATTTCATGACTTGTAACTATTCCCAACATGTGTATGGAAATAACTACATGGAATGTATTTTCATTACACAATATATAATTATTCTACTGACTATTTTCATCCCATTTTACTTTTAAAATCATAAACCCCCTTTAAGGATTTTATCCATACCAAGAATCCATGGAAAACCTTGACCCATTTATACATACACTCCATTAATTCAAAACAAACATACACCCTCTCCAATAAGTCATTTCTCCCAAAAAATGATCTCTATATATAAACATGAAATGACCTCTAAGGAAAAAAAACATAGTTGAAATTACATGGATAAAGAAATAATCCTATATCCTTCCTACCACATAACTAGTCATCCATTTGATATTACAAGCATCCCAATGGGGTATCATGGAACATGTATGGGAACTTTTCATGAATATATGTCTATATCCAATAGGTATCTTCCTATACTATTCATTTATACCACTAAACTCAACCAAATGGAAAAGTACTACCCTTAAGATACTTCCCACAGTATTCTATATTATGTATTTAATTATCCTCATAGGACGTATCAACAATAAAGATGATTTCAGATACGTCTATCATGTCAGAATGGTTTGAACAAAATATCTAAATTCATGACACCTGGAACACTGAATTCATGAATCATTACCACTGTGGAAGGTCTAATAGATAGGATATTTGAGTGAACATACCCACTATATCAAATGAATCAAAAAATATGGGTTCTAGCTACGCATGTTTCTTGATATATAGTTACTACAATATAGGTGACACCCAAAGGAATATTAAATGATGAACCTCAAACTATATAGGTTGTCGCTAATGGTATATATAATATTTTTACAAATTCTGTTTCTTCACCAATCACTGTCTGATCAACTAAAATTTCTAGTAAATCTCAAAAATGATACTTGGCCCAACATGCATAGACTCACCTACCTCCCATAAAAAATTAATAGAATAGAAAGAACTCCAATTCAATTAATAAAAAATTTATATCAAAATTGAAACATGGAAGATGTTATAATATGAAAACACCTCAAGTTACATATTATTCTCCTTAGATCCACTAAAATCTAGAATATGGGCATGTAACATATCCTCCAGATCCTCAATAGTCCTCTCAAATTAACTACTAGTTTGAGGATGATTGTACTTACACAAAATGACATGTGATCCCAAATCTTTTTAAAGATCCAATAAAATGTGTCGTGTAAAATGAGAATATCTTTATTAAATTATTCCCATTTGAAAACCATGTTGTCAACCAAGGATGTTCACATAAATACATCCCTGATCATCAACTATAAAACTCTTTCTAAAAGGAAATAAGTGTTATAGATTCACCAATATATCAGAAATCACCCATTTAACATCATTCTAATTATTTTTCCTCAGTAATCATATAAAAAAATGCATAGTATCATCATCTCATTTTCCACATACGAATGGGATATGACTAAACATTCTGAGCGAGATCCTGATTATAGGCATTCACATAATAAAAATGATACCTCTTACCATATATCCCACTAACTCATTCTTCATTAATTACCAAAAATACTCTTTTATGGATGACATGAAACATCAGTATCAAACTAAGATCTACCACAATTCTAGAAACATCAAAATTTTCCATGATAACCTTGTGCAAGACCGTAGGATATGATACACAACCATAGAACAGAAGAGAAATTACACTACCAAGAGACAATCCCAATGGTGTCTTCCCATCATATAGGTAGTATCCTAGAAATAATCCCTCAATATTAGATAAATTCCTTGTATTAATCTTTTCCAAAATAACTGCTATAAGAGATGTTTAAGTCAAATATACACATCACTATAACTCCTAAATATCTCGATGTATGTCTAAAAACAGAGACATCACCTTCAAATCATCACAATAATACCATAATTTATATTATTATGTATATTTTATCAATTAAATAGAAATGAGGATTATCATTCTTGGTGTACATGAAAACTTGAAGTCAAAACACTGCAGATATTAGACAAACTTCCTCTGATGAAGCGTTGGGTCACAATGAAAAAAGGTGTACCCAAGGATCTCATGGTCCATGTATACAACAAACCTATATCCCCTGAGAAAATATTTCCAATAATATTTGGGCATGTACAAATTCTTATAACTCCAAATCATAATTACGGTAATTCCTCACTTGCGGTATCAGATTTCATGAGCCATAGAAAACCACTCAATCCTACTACATCAAAACTATCTCTATGTCCCACATTGTATAAGCCATAATAAATGTAATATTCATTACCTAACATAGCTAATGTGTTGGTGGGTTCTTTGGTTTTCCTTAAATTTATCTCTCAAAAATCCCTCTCATAATCATTTGTCCAAAAAAACATTATACATTTCATGTTAATCCGTAACATCCGTGCAACCAAATTAGATAAGATCAAGAAAGAGAGCCAATGATAACCTTATGGAAAAATGAAAAAACATAAACTGAATTAATCACAGGAAGTATCAAAATATACCATATCTACAAATTTATCTAGGTCTTTAGACACTCCTTCCTCTGATATGAAACAACCCAATAAATAGACTTTATCAATCAATAAATTTCATTTGGTTATCCTATATTAATGATGATTCTCTATAAATTTTCTATAGATAATTTCATGATTTTAGGAATGATAATATAATGATTCAGAGTACACTATTATTTAATCAATAAGAAACACCAAAAACTTATCTATAAAAATATGAAAGATATGATTCAACAAGGACCCAAATATCATATGTGCACTATTCTATCCAAATGGAATTGCAATGAACACATACAATCCATAACTAATAATAAAATCAATACAAGTTATGTCCAATTTTCTCAACCTCACCTAATGGTATCTTGATCTAAAATAATTCATAGGTAATATCTAATCACCTCTCAAATTCTTGAAGGGATTGTTGATTCATTATAGGGGATACTAGTTATTTCTAATAATCTAGATCAACCAACAATAATCTCAAAATAACTGAAAAGTCCCATTTCCCCTCATAGAGATGAAAAATAGAGAACCCCAAGTATTTTTACCCTTCCATATGAAACTTTTAGATTATATATCTCAATAATGGATATTCCAATCTAGAATATCTATTGGTTAGATTCTAAAAGGTGGGATAGAAACTGGATCTACTCCTGACAACAACCCTTTGAAAAAACCGATCTCTCACTTGGGCAGTAAGTCATAGAAATCATTAAGCAAGACATCATTAAAACAAAAAACCATTGGAGAAAAAGAATCATGTGGAATCCCACAATAAAATAGAGAAAGACCAATTTTTCAGCCATGAGAAAATCCAATCTGAACTTAATTGGTCCGATACAACCCACATGTAGACCACCCTTTCCCTAGTTAGAATACATACCTCCATCTAGAGATAATAAGGGAACTCTCCTTTGATAACATTTGATATGATCTTGGTATATAACTGGCCAATTCATAACCATAATTAAATATAAGCTTTTCATTTCCATCATAATGTGTTACTAAATAAAATGGTAACCACAAATCACTGTAGAACATCCTTTAAAAGATTTTATATTCTCTAATCACATTCCCAATAGTTTGTCGATAGTTAAAAAACAATCCAAGATTTCTAAATTCAATAACATCCCATTTAAAAACATAATATAAAATTAATTTTATACTAATATTAGAAACAAAACACAAGAATGGGTGGATGAGACAATAATCGTACCACTGAATAAAAATGGTCCTACATCCACAATAGTGATTGTAGCCTGCATAACCGGAAGCTGACTGGCACCTCTACTATAGGATCAACTTGACTCCCCTTACATATACCCTTAGCCTAATAATTCCTTTCCTATAGTGTGGTACCACATCCCCTGCCTCGACAAAGACATCTCATGGAACTCCAGCTAATAATATGTTAAGGAGTATTTGAGTCATTCCCATACTTAATTACAAGACAGGTTAATCGTCCAATTCTAAAAAGTTATATTCAAGTAAAACCCCCTGATGGTGTCCTATTATGTTGCAATACTGACATTATAAATGGGGGTATGAAAAATGAGGCCAGTTAGGACCCATCTTTCCACACTTATAGCATTGAAATTGAACATGTTTGTGAGATGGATGCTCAATTGGTTGACTACTCTGAACACTACTTCCATGGAGAAAACTATCATACTGACTCTTAATTTCCCTAGAAGATGATTTCATAGTTTTACCTACTGAAATATCATGGCTGATTTGATAGGCCTCTCACATAATCCATTTACTAAGGAGTTACTGATTCATATTATCTATAAAACTTATTTGGGAGAATCATTCACCGGTGAATTGATCCTATAGAGAAAACCATACTGAATGTTTATCACCCTGTAGATCCAATCATCGTCCAAATGTGTCATAAATAACTATAGGTCAATGAAATGTTCAGCATAGTCTATAAGGGACATTCCCTCCATTTTCAAGTTCATGAATTAACAAGCCTTCTCATCCCACAATGTCTCAGGATAGAAATGGATCAAGAAAATATTATCCACGTCCTTCCAAGATAACCCATCTCAACTCCCCAACTATTCCAAAATTTCCTACCAAATATAGTCTTGTTTCTGAAGCATATACACAGCAATAATCTCTATAATATTTGTGGGTTTCTCATGATGATTAAATATTATATTGATTGACTCGATCAAGAACTCAATTTCTGAGGATCCTCCCTCCATTTTGAATATAGGTGGATGCTATACTTGAAACTCCCTCATTAGCTGAGGTATTGAAGGGACTATGTAAAAATCCTCTCCTTTTAGTGATCTCATGACCCCCAAGAAACTATCATGAATCTGAACATCAATATAATCCTCATGATCTATAGTATTCTCTGATTTAGCTGCAGTAGTAGTGTGTGGATTTCCACTCACCTAAACCTCAACTATAAGATGATGAAGAGGTATTTTATCTTCAATCTCAATAGACTCTTTATAACAGTAGATATTATATCAAATTCATCCTCAATATATTATAACATGTCAGAACCTGTAACCCTTTGTCACACTAAACATGTCTTTCATGAATTTTAGTATGAAATAAGAGATCAAAGATTCAATCTACCTGGTTTAATATATATCTTATACCATAGTTCAATAGGAATATATATATCATCTGAAACAAATATGTCCCTATCCTGAACAGTGCCAATATATATCCACATGTTCCTATTATGATTCATCCATACATATCATGAACTATACTAGGACACAAGTGTTAATATAATTTACTAATATCATCATAAAACTATTATCTAACACAACATGTGAATGAATCTGGGTGAAATACAATCAACTATAACAGAATAACATTATAGACAACATTCCACCCCTAGGTGACAAGATTTTTCCCCAAACGAGGTTTATCCAGTCCTATACACATTCTCATTACCATGTCCGGACACATTGTAAAATCATTTATTCCATTCCCAAATAGTTTTGTGGCATAAAATAAAACCTTTACCTAATAATAAAACTTTTGTAACATCCCCCCAATTCAACACTCTCTCACATGGTTGTAATATGTTTGTTACGAGCCCTAATGTGTGCCTCCTTGTATTCCATATGATGTCGACTAGTGGTGAGTGTGTGACATATATAATGGGGAGACTAAACACCTTGATTATATTGTTAAAAAATGGAGAGAATAATCCAATAACAATAAATAAATACAATAGATTGGAAATAATAGAAACAATACAATACAAAGGAATACAGATGGTCAATGCCAACTAAATAATCTAATTAAAAATAATGTAAAAATGTAATTATTTTTTGTAATGTAAGTAAGTATCATTCATAAAGTAATATAAAATAAAAGACTAGATGAATCAAAAAAGTGTCAAATTTCCCTAGTCCTAAACCCCTTTTTGTCCCATATCCAAACTCCTGACAATCCAATAATAATCCAATTCGTATAAATGTCATTTTCTATTTTTCAAACCTACACACATATATTCTTCTCAGGTATCAACATTTTTCCAAAATAAGGTGTGAGTATTACATTGTAGGATAACACCACCCTATCTAAACCAATATAACATGATAATAAGTTTACATAATAATCAAATAAATATTTCTTTAATGAATTAAAAAATTAAATTAATTCCCCATAAATATACTTTAAATCCATGCTGAAATGTATCAAATCATTTCTCATAACCATGATAACTATACTCTTACAACCAAGGTATAAATCAATAAAATTTGGTTCAATCTCACTATATTGTAACTTAATAATATTACTATGGTCAAATTAACTATATATTTTTTTAGCATCTGTCACTAGGCCGAGCATGCTGTATAATATTTCATCATGTCAACTTTGAATAGCTTGCTATAAAATCATTCAAGTAACTGTTATTGGGAAAAATCTAATGTATAATAACTTATGCATGTATCATTGGATATATTTGGAAATATAATTATTTCATCATGAATTATTTGGGCTATCCTACTATATAATAATTTCAATTTTTATCCCTATGCCAAAACCCTATATAATCATTTCGTCATTTAAACACATAACAATTCATGGAAATATGGTTATTGTGATGTCACATCATATGAACCAATGGTTAATTATGAATATTTACATTTATATTTCAATAGATCATTTCATATATTAGTTGTTCATAACCAATAAAAATATAGTTATATCATTAATAAATCGATTCTATGGTGAATCTATATCAAGAAATCACCCACAATACATGCTTTTCAAAATAATCATTATGAACATAAAAACATGTTTATATTCATGGGTTATCTCACTCAAAAGATAGCCACAATCTAGTTAAATAAACAATTGGATCCAAATGGGCTATGTATAATAACTCAATTTATTCATTCAATTAATTCAATGCACGAAATGTTGAAAACTTTGAAATATTTCACATACGTGAAAATTTTCAAACAGTCGGGTTAAGGTTTAGACACCATACCTTTAACCAATGATAAAAAAACTATATTAATTATGTCTTTCCATCAGGAAGAATGTGCAGATGATTATAGGAAGGATCCTAGATAAAAACTGATCAATATCAAAACCAATAGGGAATAAGGTCAAGAGTTTACACTAAATCAATTTCATAAACAATGTAGTGAAGTTAAAACTAGACCAACCCCACATAGAAAGGGTTGATCACACTTACCGTACATCCGATAGGGAGGTTGGATATAAAATATATTCTAGAAGGATCCTTAGGGTTGAGAGGAGGATGGATCACATGAGATGAAATATAAATAAACTACTTGAAAAACATTGAAACTGTAGGTTAGTTAATTACATGACATGTAATATAGTTACATGTCGTGTAATTCATTCTAATGAGATTGCTGAAAAGACACATCACCTTAGAGTATTATTTATTCTGCAAGAATATTTAATAATGTGTAATTTAATTACATGATATTTTTTCTTTTCAGGGAAATAATCAATTCATGTCCTCTACCCAAATATAAAATGGTTTTAGAAACAATTACACAGAATTTATTACTTTTACAAAATAATTAATTTTTATATAGGGATTTTTTCATCCCATTTCCCCTATAAAAACCCTAACCCTAGTTATAGATTCTCAACATACCACAAACCCCTAATAAGAAATGAATAATTTTTTACCAACCTCAATTAATTTATACAAATATTCTTCCCCAGAGATTAATACATTTCCCCAAAAAATACTCTCTATCTCAAAAAAAAGACATGACCAATAAAGATCAAATGGTAATCTAAAATAATGACATACCAAGAAAAATACCAGATGTTACAATATATGATTACTGCAAACGTATTGATATAATCATGAGTGAATTTAAGGGGAATCATATTTACACAAACATATCAGAATGAAAATTATTGAATGAAAAAGTGAACATCATGGGAAAATTTATCTTAGAGGATAGAGTGGAAGGGGGGCCAATATATTTAGTATCATAGTATCATGGGAGTAACCCATGGATTTATCTGAGATTCAGATATTTAAGGGTATATCTAGTTGTTACTGGAGATTTGTCCTTTAACTCTCCCATTTGGTAACATTAATATCTATGATAACAAACAAAGGTGTTATTATCTATTTATAATATTTATATGAGATGTATTTTCTTTAGTTAAAGAGAGGGTTAACCTCACCATTGATCCACACATTTCCTATGTCGAGAAAATATGATTCCATGTAATATAAAGAAATTAGAGTTACCTTTAAAGAATTTATTATGAATGATGATCAATTTGTTACATATGGATTGAGATAGATGACACCATATGAGAGGAACTTTTCAACTTAAAATCTTGAGGATTATATTATGGTACATTCCCTATGATGTTGAAAATCATATATTTCTTAATGAGAGGATTCTAATGTAAATGGACCACAAGAGCCTCATATATATATATATATATATATTATGAATCTTAAAACATCTATAGATAATGTTTTTCTAGTATCTATAGAATTTAAACATCAATTTGGATTACAAACAATGAAAATGTAAATTTTCATTGATTCATTAATTCATAGTACTCAATTATATAATATATGGTGGTATTTCAATGGCTAGAAGAAAATGGAACTCCTTCCAGATATTCATATAGACTTCCTTGAGTCTTATAGATGAATAGATATGACATATAAATCAATAAACTCGTTATTTTCAACTATATCATGATTATTATTTTATCTAATATGGATGTATTATACCTAAGTGAAAGTTTTTATGGTGGTTAGAAACTATCACGATGGTATCATAGTAGTAGTGATGTTTTTTTTCTATGTTTTTATATGGGTTCCTTTAGGATCATGCAAATAGCCAATGAGAAAGTTTAATGATTCTATATGGGATGTTAATTTGGGTTCAAAATGTTGTAACATGATCATTAAAGAAAATTCTGGTCGATATATATGAAATGGTTATTGTTGAATTCTTGGAAAGTTTTTTTACCTATCAAATGTTGAAGGTCAAACACAGAAGGCTTGTTTGGATGTTGCATCACATAACCTTTCTGAAATAGAAGTGGGATTCAGTCACTGTGTACATTATGATGTTACTATCCAATACATGAAAAAATATTAATGCATTGTGGGTGATGAGGGATTGACTAATGAAGGTATCCCACTCCTTACCTACAAATTATTCTTTCCCCATTGATAATCTAGATATTTTATTTCAGTCAGAAATTGTTTGAATGCAGGGTGTTCCAGGGATTATCATTTTATACCAAGATCCATGTACAATTCATTATTCTAGAAGGTCCATCATAAGGCAATGGGGTTATATGTTCATTAGAGTATAATCAATCATCCTCAGAATAATGATCAATCTGAGTGGAAGATTTAGACTCTAGAGGATATATTATAATCCTATGTTATGGAATACATATGTTATTAGGAGTAATACTTAACATTCATGGAGATATATTATAATATAATAATCTACTAATTAATCAAAATGGATACCTTTGAGGCTTTTTTTAGATGGATGTTTCATTTTTCTTCTTTATGGGATAGAGGAAGAAAAATAAGTGGTCGATGGACCTTGTCTCTTATAGTAGATATCTGAATGAGTTCAGTTTATTTGAAACCAGTTACTGGTGATGAAAATAATACAAAAAGTATATTATAACCAATGGATACAACATCTAGAGTTTTAATATGGTCATTGTGTATTCCTTCATGGGTTGCATAGGCTATAGAAACATTCATATAAGAAAACAATGTAAGCTAGTGCCCAATTTATTCAGACCATTTGAGATAGTGGAAATGGTCATCCATGTTCTTACTAGTTGGCCCTTCCATTGTGTTTCAGAACCATCCCTGAGATGTTTCATGTTTCACATATTCATATAAATCAACCCCACCCTTCTACAATGATATATGTTGATAACACCAAGATGGATGTTGATGCAGCCTTTTTAGAGCTTCTACTTATTTTATGGACTATAGTGTGATAAATTTTGGTATGTATAAATGAATTTATTAAATTTTATTTTACAAAAAAATTATAAATTTATAATTTCCAAAACTGCACTAACTGAAAATTCATACCATAACGGTGGAAAGGGGTAAATCCCATGAAGATTGGGTAATAAAAAATCAGTTCTTTATCTAATGTTCTGGTCAAGTAATTATCAAATTGATTTTATTAAACTAATTAAATAATGAAAATTAAATTATTAAATATAAATTGTATGAAAAAATAGGGAAATTAGTATGGATGTGTGGTTTTTCTATGACGATATCAATATTGTACGTGAAAAACAGTAGTACGAATTGGCTATATAATCAATACATTTTTTCAAAAATAGAAATGTTCAATCTCTATCAATATACCCTAGATTAATAATTCCTCATGATCTGGAGAATTAAAATAACTAAAGTAAATAATTTTAACACTTTAATTGTAGAATAATAAACCCATTTAATGGTCATGAAATAATTATATCAGTTTTTAGGGTATCATCTTATATTAAATGAACTTTGTTAAGGATTTAATAATATCTACGATAAAATAAAAATGAAACACAATTCCAATTTTATAGAATTATTGAACAAGTGAATAAAGAAATAAATTAATTTAGTACCCTCCCATTCCAATCGATTCCTATATCCCATTCATATATAGTCAGTCATCATCTGGGTATTTCTAATGATTAATAAACCAAAATAGGTTGTGGAGAGACAGAATAATGATTTTCAAGACAAATCAACTGAATTAAACTACGAATCAATCAACATTCATCAAAATAGAAGACATGAAATTGGGAAAGAAATTCCTAAAACAAAAAATTCTTGGAACCCTAGTTATAGAACGCCCAGCTCCAAGAATAAATAATAATAAAACCATCACTAGAATGACCTATTTATATATATTCATAATGTGGGTAGGGATTTATGGGAGAAAAACAAATATATACATCTAAATTTCATCAAACATGCCAAATAATGGCGTATACAAGATAATTAATAGCATGAATCATGATGTCACACTATGAATTGTATTGGACTCCTCCATTTTGTGATTTTTTCTTGATAATTTCTCACATCCTGAAATACATTCTCATCCTGAACTATAGTCAAATCCTAAATTTCTTTATTTTGGTGATGAATGGTTTATTTCAGCTTATTTCTTTATTTTCATGTCCCTAAAGTATCCCATTATCATCCTTTTATCCTTTTCCTCCAATAATTTTGTTCTTTAGCTGCAATCCATAATATTATTATTTTTCATAATTTTGTATTTTGAACCTAAAAGTTAATCATTTCCCCCATATTAATCAGAATAAATTTCAACTCACAAATAAATAAAACATTATTATTGGGAATCAATCATGTATTAAATCAATTTTTATTCAAATAAAATACATATTCAAACCAATTAATATTTTGATGAAAATAGAAATATAAAATATCTATACACTCCCAAATATTCACATCCTTAAGATAAATCATGTCATCAAAAAACAAAGTGTCTAAAATTCAACAATGGAATGTTCATATTCTGATGCCTATAAAAAAGTTACAATTGAAGATTATAAAATTTGATTTATAATAAATAATGAATTTATAAATAATAGATTATTTATAATCTTAAATTCAAAATATTAATCACTTTCAATCATAGGTTACAACATTTTCTCAACACCCATGATATTTATAGTTTAACGCACCATGATTGTTTCCTCTCATCACATAAGGTAAGAATGTAAATATAGTTATTCACATATTTTAAGTAAAATATCCTTACAATACTGCTGAATTAAACCAAATTTTACCAACCTATAATGAAAAATATAAATATAAATAATGGAATATTTTCTATTAGGATTAAATATCTTTGAGTTTGAGGGTTGGAAGAAATTCATGCTATAAATATAGAAAGTATCAAAAGGAGGATAAAAACTCATGTATAATACATGATATTACAAATACATGCTCAATGCAAATCTCCCCATGAAAGTAACACCTCACTAACCACAAAAGTGAAATGTAGAGGATCATGGACATTCTATGAATAATGAAAAATAACTATCTATTATTGTTTTATTTTGTTTTAATTCTATGTTGATATAAGACTAACATCCAAAACCGAAATAGATTTTATTATTTATTATCATTCTAGTAATAGTGATTTTTTTCCAATGTAAGAAATACCCCATTCTTTAATTCTTTTATCTATTTTTTAATACAAAATATTTTGATAGAAATAGAGAAAAAACATCATATAAAATGAATGATTAATAATTAACATAAAATCCCAATCCCATTGAAACACTTATTGTCTCATTTAAAATAATATCATCTCAATACCACCAAGAACAACCCCACCCCACTGTAAGAATGTAGACCTTCTTTTAAGGTACGTTTTTCCTTTTCTGTTCATTTTTGGGAAAAAGATCGTTTTTTGGAAATTTTCTAAGTACACACCGTCTACTTTATGAGTACATGTCATGTACTTCATTGCCATAGGAGGTTCTGTGCTGTTCGTGTAGTAGCCACACACACGGTTTTGTGGGAGTGACTTCGAGACCGCTTAAAGCACCGTACAGAAAAGGCAAGTACACGTTGTGTACTTCAAAAGTACACAACGTGTATTTGGTTTTTTTCATTAAAAACACTAGGGTTGCATCTAACGGGTAGAACAACCTTCTTTTAGGTCTCATTCATCCGAGATTTTCGAGTAGCTATGGTTCTTTTATGAGCCCCTGAGCCTCCTTCAGCCCTCTTAATCAAGCACCGTCAGTTGTGTTGGAATCACATCAGTGGGTTCTCTGTTCTTCTGAAGCATCGTTTTCCTATTCCTCATCATTTCAAGTTATCATGGATTGAACGTTTTATAAATTTTTGTAGATTTACAGCATTTTATGTGGATTCAAGCTTTATGGCTCATGTATATCATTCTATTAACCTCGAGGTAGGTGTTTTTTGCCTTACCGTTTGAAGTCTTTGAATATTATGTGCAAATTCTACCAATACCCTTGAATGGGGTATTGTGTGTTTACCTTTTTACCCCTGTTGTTTTCCTTCCATGATTTTATACTTGTGTAGATGTAATTTGGATATGAATAGGGTTTTTTTCTATGCATTTGATGTATTGACCTTGTATGTTCTGTTTACGACCGTTTGGTTCTATTTAGCCAGTTTGGATGCCTTGCCTCTTTTCCAAGCCTGTGCTGTAGAATGGAGAGTTTTATTATGACATGATTTTTAAGTTGTAGACTATTTATCCAAGTAGTTATGTAGGTTTATTTAGCAATATTATACTACTATGCTCATTGACCTACACTGGGTGGTAAGAACCTGGTGTAGTAGACTATAAGGGGAATTGACTGGTTGAGCTTCCTCATAGTGTCTCTGAGAACTTTTGGCTATAAGGGGGATTTTCTGAGTGAGGATCTTCCGAGATCCTAGATCCACTTGGGGATATAAGGTGAATTGACTGAGTGAGCTTCCTCAGAGATTCCTTGATTTCTTTAGACTATAAGGGGATTGACCGCGTGAGCTTCCTCAGAGAGTTTTTGTTCTGTTCCTCAACTATTTAGAATATAAGGGGAATTTATGGTGAGTAATTCCTCGGAGATTCAATGAATGACCTAGGATAAAGGGTAATTGACCAAGTGAGGTTCCTCTTATAGTCCTTGACCTTGGGGCTATAAGGGGAATTGACTACGTGAGCTTCCCCAGAGAGTTCTTGACTACCTTAGACTATAAGGGGAATTGACTACGATTGCTTCCTCAGAGAGTCTTCATATACTAAACCAGAGAGTATAGGTTGTGTGAACATCCTGGAGGGTTACTGTGCTTGATTTAATTCTTGACTTGTGGTACTATTTTCTACTGAGCACCTTCTTGTTTGCTGTTTTCTGTACTTTTACCTTCCATATATGCACTGACTTTTAGGCACAAATCATTGGGTGGTTTCCTACTGCGATTAGTCTCACACCCAGTTTGGTAGATGAATTTGGGCCCAAATAGATTATATTGTTGTATGTATAGATAAGTTAAATCTCCCTTCTACTTCAGGTACTTGACCTATTGTGAAGCTGGAGAGCATGGGACCAAGCTATGGCTTGCGATGTGGAGGAGTTTATCTGTTTTATTTTGCACTTTGTTTTGGCACTATTGTATTTCGTGCTGTGGAACTTGTTTGGATACTTTCCTAGACATATGTATCATGGAAAATTTCATATATATATATATATATATTCTCTATTTGTTTATTATTCTAGTCATCTATTGTTTACTGTTGTTGGATATTTACTGCTTCAACTTTGTATGTATTTGTTTACTTCCACTGTGTACTATGCCAATGAGGGCATAGTTTCCCCACTATGACACCCAAGGCCCTCACTACTATTTGGTAGCCTATGGAGTTAGGGGAAATGCTCTTGGGTCCATGTGACCAACCGGGTACGGGGCACCTCTGGGTGGATTCCGAAACTGGAATTTTTTAATGTGGTATTAGAGGAATTCTTTTCTCTTGATTTACTGTTTGGAGCTTTTAGCCAGGGATTGTATGTAATAGGTTCTTTGTAATAAGATGTGTTAATCAGTAGCTAACGCGTGTACAGGGAAATGTCAATCAACCTCATTAACTATAATTTTTTCGTCTTTTTCTATTATTACAGTAGATTTGATTTCACTCTGAGTGATTTACATGACTTGTGATGTTTTTGTTGATATTATTGAGGTAATATTTTTATTGGAACCCGATGAGATGAGGGAATTCCATCTCATGCATCATATAGGAACTTTATAGAGATCACATTTCATGCACTTTTTCCATACCATCTAGGATGAATTAGTGATTGCATGTTGTTTTGATATATGTTGTGTAAAATATTCATGTTTTTTTGATAGTTTCCTTGATAAAATACATTTTGTTTGATAGGGTATTGTTTTGTGTAATGTTTTTCTTTAATGGATTCCAATATTTGGTTCTTGAGGTGTTATGGGCCCTCATGGATCGGAATTTGGGGGATCATTGCTCTATTTCCTTGTTATAAAATGTATAAGATTTCAGTCTTTGATTTGTGGGGAGTATGAGCCCTCACAGATCGGAATTTGGCACCATCATTTTTCCTTTATGTGTTTTCATGGTTTAGGAGTAGTTTTTGAGGATTATTATCCTGAAAAACCCAGAATACACGTCTTGTGTTGTTAAGTACACAACATGTGTTATTGTATTCATGATATAATTGGTTTTCTTAAGTACCCACCATGTAATTTATATACACGCTGCGACTATGTCATATGTCGTGTGGGTAGAGACATGGGATGGGGAAAATATGGTGGGAATTGACCGTTTACAGTTCAAAAATGCCATGTAGTTTTGACCATATTTCCTCCCGTGTATCCAACAACACGGACATATGGGACCTTAAGAAATACATGTCGTGTCCAAGTTGAACATGCCACGTGGTCTGACCCAGGTACCCGACATTGTCATGAACAAAACAGTTCAATTTTATCCTTTCTTTTACACATCATGTCCTCCTGTAACATACCGTGTAGTGTCAGCCATGTAGCCAGCTGTTTATCTAACCACACAGTCAGCCAGGACATATTATTACATGTCGTGTCCCTCTTAAACACTCTGTGTTGTGTAATCGGGGTACACAGGTCATGTCACCAACATCACAGGCTAGGTGAAATTTGTTGAGTACACACTATGTCCATCTCGAACACCCCATGTAGTTTTATCTTAGGAGATATGTGTGGCCTGATCATGTAGAAGGACTCAGGTAGGAAAAGTGGATTCAGGTACACACTGTGTGTTAGGAGAACACTCTATGTGTTTGGGGTGTTACACGACCAGTATAGGTAGGGGTACACTCCCATGTAAATTACTTCCGGGAACATGCCATGTAGGAAATGTACACATCATGTAGTCATGTTTTTTAAAACACGAGTTCTTTCTTTCTCTTGTTCCCTTCTTGAACTCCTTGTTGTCATTCCATGATAATCTTGATCTAAGGTGTGTGCTTGACCTTGTAGATTCATTCCACCGAGATGCCCTTTGGTTCTGCGCCAGTTTCCAGATGATGATCAGACACCGAACATGGCTGATCAAAAATTACCTTCAAATCCTCTTGTTGTGCTAGCCTTCACACCAGCTGTTATACCTGACATAGGTGCTGATGCACAATTCATGGAGTGATTTTTGAGGATGATGCAGACCTTTTAGGGAGCGCCGCCTCCTACCCCGTCGATGGCTAATTTGACACTGGTCTTCCAGCAGTAGCATCCTCCTACTTTCTTAAGGGATAGAGGACCTCAAGCTACAAATTCATGTCTAGAAGCCACTCTGATGATTTTAGAGCATCTCGAGATACCTCTAGATAATAGAGCGAATCTTGCTACCTACATTCTCTGATACTCCACCAGGAGATGGTGGGATGTGATCACACAAGAGGGCCACCAGCAGAACATGGCTTGGGAAGAGTTTTAACGCATTTATATGATTACTTCAATCTAGAGACATTGAGGGCTGGTCAAGCATGAGAGTTCATGAGTCTGGAGCATGGTACTCTTATAGTTGTGGAGTATTCCTCTCACTTCACAGAGCTGCAGTGTTTGACACCAATTCCATGGGGTTATGAGTTATTCCTTGCACAGATGTTTTAGGATTTTCTGAGGCATGACATCCGATCGCAGGTGCAAATAATCAGGTTGACTTTGATATCATCTATCATCAACCAGACGCTGATCACAGAGCACAATATAAGGGATTCTAGAGTTGTGATATAGGGTGGTTCAACATCCAAAGTTAGTGTTCCACTAGATAATAGTAGGAAGAGACGTAGGGAGGCTACATGAGGAGATCAGAGCAGGCGGGATACATCTTCTAGAATCCATGTGGTGTGCTTCCAGTGTGGGAGGAGCGGGCATATGAGGCCACTTTTCCCAAGATACCCTATGTATTGCCAATCTTGCGGCAAGATGGCCCATCTTCAGCGCTTTTTTTAGTTATTCTCACCAGCAGCTGGTGAAATTTGATCTTCTATAACCCCGCATTCAAGAGCAGTGCCACCAGATTCTCACCAGTCTGGGAACTCAAGTTTTTTTGGCTGTTCATGTCGAGGTGGAGGTCATGGCCATGGTGGACAGTAACCCTGTTTTCAGTGACATTAGGGTTGATCAACTCAGATTGGTCCGGCATGGTCACAGGGCCATGGCACGGGTCAGACTTTTATGGTGGAGCTGACCCAACAGGAACAGGATCCCGGACCTTCAACCATTCAGGGCATGATCTTTGTACCCTTAGTTTTAGCTTATACTATTTTTGATACAGGGGCTTCCTGTAGCTTTATATATATTTCTGTTCTGGAGAGCCTTGAGCTCTGTTTCTTTTCCTCTACTGATATTTTTACACTAAACACACCATTGCGGACTAGAATGGCTAGTGTACATCAGTGCAAGGAGTGCCCAATAGAGGTTGGTGGATGTCACTTTTTATTGGACCTCTATGTCCTAGAGATGACAGGCTATGATTTATTTCTCAGAATGGATTGTCTTGTTCCCTTCTAGGAATTCGACGACTGTCATCACTGTAGGTTGGGTATCATACCACCAGAGGGTGGATCCTTTCTTCATAGGGGTGAGTGGGATCTCTAGGAATGTAGAGTGGGTCCAGAGCATCATGGGTTGGGAGGAGTTATAGCCCAGATTACTCGTCTATATCTGGATAACCTGGGGAAATCATAGTTAGACTTTATTCCAATGGTGGATTGTTTCAGAGATGTCTTTCTTGAAGCCTTTTCAGGATTTCCTCTAGAGCATGAGGTATAATTTTTAATTGAGCTTGTTCAAGGAGTGGCACTAGATTCCATTCCTCTTTAGATGATGGCTACAACAGAGTTGAAGGAGCTCAAGAAGTAGTTAGAGGATTTGTAGGAAAGGGGTTTCATACGACCTAGTACTTCCCCTTGGGATTCGCCTATCCTATTTGCAAAGAAGGCAGATGGTTCTATTAGGATTTGTTAGGATTATCATAAGCTGAACCGGTTGACAGTCAAGAACCAATATTCCTTGCCTAGGATTGATGATATTTTTTATCGGCTTCGAGGAGCCCTGGTGTACTTGAAGATTGACATGAGGTCCAGGTATCATTAGTTGCATGTTAGACCATCTAATATATCTTTCCTAGCCTTCGGGAGTAGGTATGGTCTATACGAGTATATGGTTATGCCGTTCAGTCTCACGAATGAACCTACAGTTTTCATGGAACTGATAAACTGAGTGTTCCCTCCATACATGGATTCCTTTATGGTGGTTTTCGTGGAAGGCATCTTTCTGTACTCTCACACTCGACACGACCATGCTACCCAACTTGAGATCATTTTGATTACACTGAGGGAGCATCTGTTATATGCTAAGATCTCAATGTGCCACTATTGGATGGATGAGATTCACTTCCATAGTAATATTATCTTAGAGGCAGGAGTGTCAGTAGACCTAGAGAAAGGGAGAGATGTAGTTTCCTATGAGAAACTGAAGAAATTTGTTGAGGTTTGGTGTTTCCTATGGCTATCTGGATACTACAGATGTTTCATTCAAGACTTTTCATGCTAGGTAGCACCACTGACAGGTCTTACTAACAATGGTGTGAAGTTCTTATGGTCGGATTCTTATGAGTCAGCCTTTTAGGTGCTAAAAGGGAGGTTGACTTCCGTATAGATACTAGTCTTTATGGAGTTGGGAAGGAGTTATACTGTTTACATTTATTCTTCAGTTATCGGTCTAGGAGTTGTGATTATGCAGGGAGATGGAGTCATTGTGTATGGGTCTCGGCAGTTGAGGCCGCATGAGAGGAATTACCTGATGAATGATCTGAATTTGGCAGTAGTTGTTCATGCCCTATGATTCTGGAGACATTTTCTTCTGGGAGAACACATTTTGGTTTTCACCAACCACAGTAGTCTCAAGTACATCTTCACTCATCGTGATCGGAATTTTAGATAGCGCAGTTAGATCGAGTATCTCCAGTGCTTTGAATTTGAGTTTTCCTACATTCCTGGTAAAGGAAACACGGTGTCTGATTCGTTGAGTAGGAGGACTCAAAAATATTTTGTTCTAGAGGACAGAAGTGACTAGAAGATTATGACCTTATTCTCTGAGATGCATTTGAAGTTGCACGACAGACATGGGAAAATTTTTCTGTCTTATGTAGTTGTTACCTCTTCTCTTCTTGATCGAGTTCGAATGAGGAAGCTATCATATTCTGAAGGCCTATTCATAAGGGATTGTGTGTCAGGAAAGGACCATATTTATGGATGGACCATAGGTGAGGATGAGATCTTTCATTTCTAGGGGTGTGTATGGGTGCCAGAAGACATACGTGAGGTTCTTATGTGGGAGTTTCATTCCTCAATTTGGGCAGTTCATCCTGGCATCACCCAGATGTATTATGATCTACACTGTCAGTATTGGTGGCTAGGTATGAAGAGTGACGTTTCTGGTTTCATCATGTGGTGTTCCACTTGTTAGCTGATGAAGGGGGGGCATTGGTGACTAGTAGGGATTTTACAACAGTTACCCATACCCGAGTTGAAGTGGAATGACGTCGTGATGGACATTTTGACTGGTTTTTTGAGGTCACCTTAGGGGAATGATGGTGTTTGGGTTATTATTGACAGACTCATGAAGGTCCCTCACTTCTTGTCGATCAAGGATCCCTTCAGTGTTGATGAGATGGGATGGTTGTAAATTTTTGATATTGTACGTCTACATGGAGTTCCACACTCCATTGTTTCAGATAAGGATGCACGGTTTACTTCTCGGGTCTGGAAGGTTCTTTAGAAGGCTTTGGGTATGCAGGTGCTTCTAAGTACAGCTTACCACCCCAAGACAAATGGACAGTCTGAGCATATGATTCAGGTGCTTGAGGACATGCTCTGAGCATTCATCCTAGAATTTGGAGGTTATTGGGAGACAAATATACCTCCTGTGGTGTTTTCCTACAACAATTTTTTCATAAAACTATTCAGATGGAATCTTATGAGGCCATGTAAGGTAGGACATGTTGATCACCCTTATGATTGCTGGAGGCATGGGAGTCAGCTTTGCTAGAAAATCGTCTTGTTTAGGATACCACAGATTAGATAGAGTTGATTCAGCGGAGGATGGATACTGCATAGTCGTGACAGAAGGCTTATGTTGATCAGCGGAGACGTCCTCTGTAGTTTGAGGTCGGGGATCAGTCTTTTCTGCATGTCACACTGTGTTTGGGACACAAGAGGATTAGGAGACCTGGTATGCTTTCACCTAGGTATGTCAGATCGTTTGAGGTGTTGGAGAGAGTTGGGTCTCTTGCCTATCAGTTGTAGTTACATCATAGGTACCGAGATATGCATGACCTCTTCCATGTTTCTCATATTTGACGTTACTTATCAGACATGTCTCATGTATTTCAACCCGAGGAGGTTGAGCTCGAATTGGATACATCCATTGAGGAGCATCCTATTTGGATCTTAGATCATACTATGAATGTTCTCCATGGACGGTATGTTCCTCTAGTATGGGTGTTTTGGTAGCACGAGCAAGTACAGGATGGGACTTGGGAGATGGAGCCAGACATATGATCACAGTGCCCGGAGATGATCAGAGTTTTTTCTTCTACATCGGGGTAGGGAAAATCAGGGGTGAATTTCATTAATGGGGGAATTTTTTAAGAACCCAGACCTTCTTCTCAGGTATTTTTTCCTTTTCTGTTCGTTTTAGGGAAAAAGAGGGTTTTCAGGAAATTTTCTATGTACATTCCATGTACTTTTTGAGTACACGTTGTGTACTTCCTTTCCACAGGAGGTCATGTGTTGGCCGTGTAGTAGCCATATACATGGTCATGTGGGAGTGACTTGGAGGTCGCTTAAATCATAGTAAGGAAAAGGTTAGTACATGTCATGTACTCCAAAATTACATTTCGGTTATTTTGTTTTTTTTCATTAAATGTGTTGGGGTCACGATTGACAGAAACAACGACCTTCTTTTAGGTCTCATTCATCTGAGAGCGTTGAGAAGTCACAGATCCTTGATGATACCTTAAGCCCCCATCTCCCCTCTAAATCAAACACCGCCTTTTGCATTGTATTCACATCACTGAGTTCTCTCTTCTGCTGGAGCATCGTTTTGCAATTCCTCCTCTTTTCCAAGTTTTTGGGGATTCAATGTTTTATATGTTTCCATAGATCTGCGGTGTTCTAGGGGGATTCATGCTTTTTGGTTCACGTATATCGTTCTCTTAACCCCGTGGTAGGTGGTTTGTTCCATTTCATTCAATGTCTTTTAGTATTACGTGAAACTTCCACCAATTGCCTTGAACTAGGTATTGCTTATTTACCGTTTTACCTTTATAGTTTTCCTGCCACGCGTGTATGCTTATGTAGTGGTAATTTGGATATGAATATGGTTGTTTACTATGCTTTTGATGTATTTCCCTTGCATGTTCTATTTATGACTGTATGGTCCTATTTTGCCAGTTTGGCTACCTTGCATGTTTTCCATGCCTGTGTAGTAGGATGGAGAGTTGTATTCTGACATGCTTGTTATGTTGTAGACTATTTATCCAAGTATGTATGTATGTTTACATAGTCATATTACACTGTAATGCTCGTTAACCTACACATGGCCTTGAGAACCTGGTGTAGTAGTCTATAAGGGGAATTTTCCGAGTGAGCTTCCTCGGAGAGTCTTTGAGCACTTTTGGCAATAAGGGGGCTTTACCGAGTGAGCATCTTCAAAGAGCCTAGAACCACTTGGTGCTATAAGGGGAATTTACCGAGTGAGATTCATTAGAGAGCCCATGATTGTTTTAGACTATAAGGGGATTGACCACGTGAGCTTCCTCAGAGAGTCTTTGTTTTATTCCTGAACGTTTAGACTATAAGGGGAATTGATGGTGCGTGCTTCCTCAGAGTCTGTGAATGACCTGGGTTGTGAATGGAATTTACCGAGTGAGCTTCCTCAGAGAGTCCTTGACCCTGGGGATATAAGGGGAATTGACTACGTGAACTTCCTTAGAGAGTTCTTGACTACGTTAGACTGTAAAGGGAATTGACTATAAGTGCTTCCTTAGAGAGTCTTTATATACTAAATAAGAGAGGATATGCTATGTGCACTTCCTAGAGGGTTACTGTGCTTGATTGATTGTTTGACTTGTGGTATTTTTTACTACTGAGCACCTTTCGATTTATTATTTTTTGTACTTTTACCTACCATATATTCATTGACTTTTAGGCATAGATATTTGCGTGGATACCTACTGGGATTAGTCTCACACCCTATATGGGACATGCTTTTGGGTCCAAACAAATTATATTGTTTCCAGTATAGATAAGGTCAATCACCCTTCTACTTAAGGTACTTGACTCGCAGTGTAGCTGGAAAGCATGGGACTAAGATATGGATTGCGATGCTTAGGATTTTGTCTGTATTCTTTTGCACTTTGGTTTGGCACTCTTGTATTTCCATCATTTTGACTTGTTTGGCTTCTTTCCTAAACTTATGTATCATGCATCATTTCACACACATATATATATGTGTGTGTGTGTGTGTGTGTTTTTTTTTGTGTGTGTGTGCTCTAGTTGTTTATTATTCCAGTCTTCTACGATTTACTGCCATTGAGTATTTACAGCCTCTGCTTTTGTACGTGTTTGTTTACTTCCTCTGTGTACTCTACCAATGAAGGCATTGTTTCCCCACTATCACGCCCAAGGACATCACTACTTGTTTGAATCCTCTGCCATTAGGGGAAATTCACTTGAGGTCGTGTGACCAATAGGGTATGGGGAGCCTCTGGGTGGCTTTCGGAACCAGGAGGTTACACCCAAACTCATTCAATTAACTATAATGAAAAATATTTTATGTTCAATACAAAAGGTAAATATTGTCCTATAACAGGGATAAATCATTATAAGGCCCTCTAAGTATTAAACATGATATGAAGGATAAATTTATAGGTTGGTATCAGGATAAAATCTATCTATTATTATATTTCTTAATAATGTTAAAATTGAATTAGTCAGTTATATCTATGAGAAGATATAAATGTAACTTCCATTAGTTTGACATCCTAATACTTTCACTCAAGAAAAATGCACTAAAAAATAGGAAATATTTTGTCTAGAATCGTATAAATAATGGAATCATAATGAAGGAAAATTTTCTTATGTTATGAATTTGTAAAATTTAATCAATTTTTTCTTTTAGGAGTCCATTTCATGAAAGGAGATAATATCAATAGTCATTTTCTTGAATCTCAAAATTGTAGTATGAATGTGACTTTTTATATTTAAATTTATATCACTGTACTTGATGGGGACGATAATTAAATTTTCTAAAATAACATAAAATTTTTCCAACTTATTGATGTCTAATAAACTAGCCACATAAAGATAAAATGTTCATCTATTTCTGGGAGAATGAAAATCCTTTCAGTTTATGAAACAATTCAATTCACTTAATAAAAAATTATTTTCTGGAAAAAATAATGGGAAGAAAAAATATTCTCAATTAAATACATTAATCCCATTCAATTTTCAATTTGGAATAAGTCTACATGGTTTATCTAAACAATGTTAATAACATGAACTGTGATATTAAAATTTCAATTGAACACAAGATGTGAATTTGTTGGGTTTGTAGCACAACATTTTAATCCTTCAGCTTGCTTCCATGGTTGAAAAAAATATAAATAAACTATTAATATACATTAAATTTTTTCTTTTAAAAATATTTGGGTAAAAAGATAATTATATTGAGCATTTGGATTGTGATTAATGTATACTAGAAAAATATTACATTTTTCAATGAATGTAATTTTAAATATCGGGCCACCTCCAAGTAGATTCCCCTTTTTAGGCTAATTTATATCATCCTTTACATTTTATAGAATGTTAGATCATGCTCTAAAGAGAACCATCTTTGATATACCCACTTTATATTATGTTGTTTGTCAAGGGTAGTTCTCCTCCTAATCTAATAGTTATTCTTGAATTATTATTGTTGTGGGATATATATTGATGGAATATGTAATATAAATTCAATAAAATCAAAATTTTCCCAGATTTTGTAGTTCACACGATCCACCAAATAAATTTCCTTTACATCAGTATGTTCCAATTTTGAAATAAATTCATGAGTTGGTGACACATTTTCTTTCACCTATTCTTTAAATTTTAGGACGGATTTACAATCATTTTTAGTCTTGAGAATTCTAGAATATTCAACACATTTATGACCATCATACTATATATTAAATTTCTCTTATTATTTTGATTATACATCTTTTACTACATTTTCCTCCATAAAAACATTCTTCTTTTCTATCCAAAACAAAATTTACATCATCTTTCTTACTTCATCTGATAGTCATAAAAGTTATTCTTGATTATATTTTTTTTCTTTTTATATGCATAAAATGTATACATCATGTTCCGAATATTCGTTTTCATATGTTAATGTCTCATCACATCGAGAAATTTCATCATTCTCTAAATACTCTTATTTTATGTCCTCATGTATAATATTTTTCAATAGATTTTAGTTCCTCTAATTATTGATATTTAGTTTATTGAAAGAAAATTTTCCAAAATAAAAGAAGAATTTATAAATTACTCACAAGGGAAGTAAAATATGATATAATTTGAGAATGTTGAGAGATCAATTATTCATGTTCCCTAAGAGGATCATCATAATCATCAATCAATTTATCAAAAATAAGATCTACATTGTGGGAAATATGATATGTTTTTTCTATGTTCATCTCATTTTTTTTAATTGAAGTCAGTTCCTCTATAGTGATACTGCTCATCCTTGGATCTTCCATGGTAATCTATAAATTTACAGTCTCCCACACTGGGCTGATAATATTTTTTGATCCACTGTAGATGTTTTAATTAATCAAATTCATAATAATACAAATCATTTTGCCTTATTTCAATATATGACCACACTTTGGAATTGATTTGTGTAGTTGTTATTGGATACTCTAGATATTATATTTATTTTGATAGTAGTGAATCATAATCATAATAATATTTGTATTCCACCCATCATAACTGTATAAAATACCAGGTTACTAAAAATAGAAATTAAAAAAAATATTAAACTGTAAATTCGAATCAATCAAATGCAATGGTATATGAAAATTACTGAACCTAAAAAATATGTCTTGATTCATATTATACACTCCATTATTCCCTAAAAATTGTTCCAAAATGTTATACATCCAATGGAAATAATTAATTCATTAGGATGATAAAAATTAGAAATTTATAATTTTTAAAACTACCCTAAATATAAAGGCATATTGCAGCGGCATCAAGGGGTTAATCTCATTGTGATCAAAGAAGGAGGTAAATTACATTTCAGTAAATGTTGGGACACCCATATTTCAATTTTATTTTATTAAAATAATTAAATATAAGAAATTAAATATATAGATTAATGTGGAAAAATAAAAATGACTGAATTTAGTAACCATGGAAAATTTTTCTAAATAAATCCTAAATGCATATGTAAGATAACAATATTTATTTGATGAATAATTAATTAAATGTATAAATATGTGAAATATTCAATTTCTATCAATATACCCAATAAAACTGATTAATTATGGTATTATGGATTAGTATAACAATATTGCATTGTTATCTGTATACAAATATATATGTATAATCTCATTCAATGCTCATAAATTAATTACCTCATTCATGTTGTTTTATAATTTAAATTAAATGAATATGATATATGTTTTGATAGCATTTATTATTGTAAATAAATGTATCAATATAAAAATTGAATTAAATTATTTCAAAAGTTTAACAGTAAATAAAACAATGTGGTATATGCTAATTTCAACAGATTCTGCTCTCCCTTGCGGATATAGTGAATCATCGTTGAGTGATCACTGGCCATAAATAAAAAAAAACTCATAGTGGTGAGTATAAATGAAATGATATTATGTAAATGTAAATTTAATTAATATATAATTCGATCATCTTAAAAAAATATGAATGTTGGAAAGAAAAAAATAAAGTAGACAATAGTTTCAAAGAGAGATCTCTAGTGGGAGCCTACCAATGGGAAAAATCCATATTCAATGAATGAATACCAAAATAAACATAGATAGAATCAAATATTTCTATATCCTTCAGATGTTTATATGGTTATTTGGGTGAAAATATTGCATATCCATTGAAATATTTTTCAACTGGTTGAAATTATCTTGTCTAGAAAAAGTCGTGACACGAATTATGATGTATTGTCATGAAATATAAGGGCTTACTCTATTTAATGATTTTTTCACATCATATTATCACATCCAGAAAGCCTTTTATAGCCTAAACAATATTCACAACAATAATTGCAAATTTCCTGTGTGGAAATCATCATTTCACCCCTTTTCTTTAGTTTTCAGTGTCTATAACATCAGTTGATCATCATTTTTCTTTCATTTCCATTGTTTATATATTTTATTGATTGATATCATCAATCTCAACACTATCATCATTTTTCTATTATCATTCCAAAATTTTCAACATTTACTCCATATTTTTCAATATATATATCTTCCTCAAAAATACATAAAACATAAATATTATGAATCATTCTCTTATTAAAATAATTAATATTCAACTAAAACACAATTTAAAACCCAATAAAATATCAAAAAATAGATATTAAAAATAAATAGTGGAACACTATAACCCTATTGTGACTAAAGTGGAATATTTGGATTGTCCAAGAGGATATATGGGAGAAGGAATCATTTATAAAGACATATTGTCCATATTTGTTCCCTGATACCCACTAATATGTTTTGGAGCATAATATAGGGATGAGATGTTATATTGTGGGGGAGGTAATAAGATCCCATCTTTCATTAGGAATATACCAATTTTATGTATTGACATACTTCATTAAACTAGTTCTTTTGTCTGAACATTGGTTGTCGAGCCTTAGTCCAGATTGGTATATTTTTTGAGGAAGAATAATTTTAAATCCATCAATGTATTGTTTCATAAATTGAATATTTTTTTCAAACACATCTTCCTAATTAATAAGTTTCTACATGATTCAATATATTAATGAGGTCTTTAGAAAGTGTAATGTGGTTTAAAATGTGTTTTTGGTAAAAACTTCTCCCAATAAAAGGGTCTCTACACCATGTCTTATATATTTGCACCGAAACATTGACATAGAGATAAGAACACACATTTGAGGTTGGGTATATGAATTAAGGATTTAGTCAAAAAGGATTTTTCATAGCCTTCTCTATATAATAGTTATTTTTCAAGGTCTCATCATGGTTTTTTGGACAACACCATAGACCAGTACCCATATTAGTTACAAATTCTAGTCCAACAAGTTTGTATTTTTGACATACGGTTTTTAATAGTGTGTTATTGTTCTCAATCAATGAAAGTGATTTAGATTAATGGTAACTAGTTAAGAGGGGTTTCTCGTGATAACTATATCCTTGATGAATTTCCCTTTAAATATACCATAATCTCCTCTATTTCTAAAAAATTTATAACTACAAGGGGTTGTAAATATAACTTCATGCCACAATTATCACCTGTATTCCATAGTGGTGCATCCCTATATTTTTTATACTCCAAATTCTCATTCATTTCATCATTTTGATAATCTTTACATTCAATATCTCATTTCCTTATTTAAATATAGTTATTATTTACACTCGAATGAGCCATAGTGCATAACCAAGTGGCATGCAGTTATTCTACCAATACACACTTTTGGTGTGGTGTACTACCCAATTCTATGATAGATAATTTTAATAAACCTCCAAACTATAATCCCATCATTATGAAATAGCCCCCATAATTTTCTAAAACCCTTTATTTTACCAAAAATCAGCCTTTGGTATAATGGTTTTGTCAATTCATATCATTCCTCAATGATATTCCCTAGATCATGTAACTAAGCATTTTCGAACAAGTTATATGAGCCCTTGGAATGTGATAATATTCTAGTAGGTGTTCTAGAAGGTATCAGTTAGAATATTAATTTGATATTTGTGTTTGATTCCTATGGTTTCAATGCATGGAATATGGAAGAAAATGCTACTATGAACAATTTGAGTTTTCATGAAATTACTCTAATTTTGATTTTGGTGGTTCAGAATTACTCAATTTTCTCAATTGAAATTTCATCTAGTATATTCAATATTGACATTTTGAATAACATGCCAAGCATTCAAACCATAAAACTAGATAATTCACTATTTTAAATGACATATATTTTCTTATGCCTCCCAAATATCTTATTGGTTCCATTAGTGTTTGAAATAAATCTTATGACCACCAATGAGAAGAGCCTTACCAAAAATTAAATATGAATTGATAGAATTGATAATGATGACTGAGGCCTAATAAAGTGAGTTTATTATTTTCATAATAAAAATAATTGGTATGAAATGATATTTTTAGTTATTTCTTGAAACATATTACCAGCATATAAATCGTTTAGTATATATTTAATTAGATTGGTGTGTTAACCTAATTATATAAGCACATATACTAGAATGCTAATAGATTTTGGGATAAATTTATAAATGAGTAGATAACTGTTATAATTTTTATGATAATTGAGAACCTGATTTTATAAAATTAAAATGACTAGGGAAATGGTAATTGGATGAGTGAATCAAATTGTTTAATGATGAGATATATAGTATTATTTGAACATGAATATGAGTTTTTCCTTCCTATAAATCTGGGTTTATATGACAACGTTGAGATTTATCCTTGGGGTGGAGTGTTGCAAGAGTTTATGGGATTTTTTCCTGATATGACTTATGATTGTGTTTGGTACATGAGAGAACCGGATTTGATGCATGTAATTAAGGTTAATGTTTACATTCACACAAGAGGTTATGGTGTATGAAATTCAATACACTCTAGTTTTATGATATATGGTCTATGAACCCCTTATGGGTAATATAAATAGTCCATGGATACCTGAGGGAGAGATGATTATATTGATATGGGTAAGATTATTATTAGCATGAGGTTATTAACTATTTTTTCATGATATAGAATGCGTGAATCATAATTAGAATGTTCGGGCATAACCGAATGAAAATGAAAAAAATATAATGGAGATTGATGGGGTCATACCAACATTCATACCCTCATTCTAATAGAAACCTAAGATCAAATATCATAATTCATCTTATATGAATCGTCGTAATCATCATACAAGTCAGAGTCAGATTCTAATGGGCCATGAGAACTAGTGACCATAGTTTTCATTGGATAGGAATAGTCATTCATACGTCTCACCTTCCTAAGATGAACGGATTGAAAACCAATTTTATCCACAACAATTTTTCATTTGGAAAATGCTAGACTATATTATTGTTTTTTGGGAATTCATCCTCAACATCATCCCACCATCCATGGATGCCATTTGTTTCCATTAATTTTTTAAATTCTACTTGAATTGATTATAGATTTCCATCATCATTCAGATTTTCCCCCTAAAATATGGGAGAAGGTATTTGAAAACTCTGATTCAATTCTAGAGTCACTCATGGTATGAGTCTTCCCTGTTCAGCTTGAGTATGCTCTATGTGCTCAGGCACCAACATCGGGGTCATCTCTAACCCAGACCCATGAGATGCATGTGTCGCCTTCAGTGAAAAATCATTATCCATATGTGAAGAACAATCTCTAACCTACACATTTCCTTTATTAGGAAAATATTGTCTATCTCCAAGAAGATCCACATTGTTTTTTGTATTCTTATACCTCAACTTCTTCCTGAAATAATCATCATGATTCCCTTTTAAAGAACAAAAGGATCAAACCACATCTTTGCGACATTTTTTCTTTAACATGACTAATAGTCTTACATGTTGAACTAAAATAAGGTAGTCATTCATATACCACCTTTAAAGATATATATTCATGAAATGCTGAGATAACAACATTATAGATCAAGCAAGAGCTAAGTCAATTTCCTATAGGACCCTAGCATAGTGACCAAATATGGAAGTCTCGGTATTCCTATCCATTTTGATCAGAATTTCCATAGTAGAAGTAATATCGAATAAGACCTTGTGACGCCACAATATCCAATTAACAACAATGATTGTGATCCAAACTTGAGATCCAGTGTTTTTTTGGGAAAAATAATTAAATTAAAAGACCCAATCTTCAAATAAAATCATACATGGATTTAAATAAATTGAGTCAATACCCTATGCCATGCACTTCCGAACATGGAAATATGATGTGAAAGATACCATGACCTTGGGAAATACATCTAAAACCAGAAAACCCCCTTCCAAAAGTCATCTTCTGAACTAATTCATCAGTTTTCCAGAATTCTTTTCCACAGGGGGAAGACCTAATGGACCCTGATGTTCTTCTGCTGAAACCACACCATCTACCATCATTTCTGAAGACTTACGTGTTCCATTCATAATGGTCACTGTAACACCCGAGACTTTTATGTGAAATATTTTATGTTATATAAATCAAATGAATCTTTCACTAACATGGGCTTGGCTTTCTTTACACGCAATCGCGGCCTTCCTCGATAGATTGCATCGTACGCAATACCGAGTTTCACTAAACAATGATATGCTATTAAAATATTATTAAAACTAGCCGTTATGAATAGTAATAACCACTTTTTGAAATTTTAAAATTTTTTTTTCCAAAATGGACTTCATTTTTGGATTCGGCATATCGAAATTATCCTAGGGTGAAATTTTGGTATTTTTTCTGAAAACTTTCAATTTTTGATGAATAGTGAAACCACTAAGTGGTAGTTAAAAAATTGAATTTTTCATCAAACTTAATTTTACCGCTTCTGTGAGTGGAATTTCGAAATTCCGAGAGACACGGTTGATGTCAATAAGTAAAATGTGGTTCAATGAGATGAAAATAATTTTTTGGTGAAAAGTAACTTTTAACTTTTTTTTACCACGGTTAAAAGTAAATAGGGTAATTAAGGGTAAAATGATATTATTATTACCCTAACACATGTCCTAGTTCTATTGGACAAGTTTAATTCGAACAAAAACGACCTTAGTAATAAAATATGACCATTTAGGCCCACTTGGATTATATTTGGTCATTTATTATTAATTTATTTAAAGAAGGGTTAAAATAGTTAAAATCAAAGTTTAATAAGTAAATCATTTTTAATATGGGGTTATATATAAGATAAATTCTACTATAAAGATTCATTATAAATATAACCATATTTCCTACATAATGGTATTTTATTTGTAATTTTTAGACATTATATAATTTAATTTATTTATGACACATTGATGATGCAGTAATTATCTTATTAATGAAATATTGACATAATTGATGTTATAAATACCCAAATAAATGTAATTTGAGACTTTTTATGAATTACACTAATTTTATAGGTTAATATGACATGTTATTATTGATTTAAGTAACTTGTTTCGAACTAATCATTCTGTTATGATTTTCACAAAAATCAATTACTAAATAGTGTCAAAATTGACATAAAATAGTTTTTTTAAAAAAAATTTATATTATTAATTGTTATTTTATTCCTAAAAATCTAAGGTTCGGCCAAATGACTTAGATAAGGTTATATATATTAATAATAAACAACTTGGGGTTATTTTGTCTTGATATGGTAAGTTTATTAACCTTATAGTGTAATAAAAAAAGAATACACGGTAAAAGTTAAATTATCTAACTTAAAGATAAATCTAAATGATAAGGTTAAAATTGATACCTAAACATGTCGAAATTATATTGGATGAGAGGCTTTCGTCCCCTAATCACCCTATCTTATAAATATATCAATTTGGAGCTATTAAAAACCGAATTTTACTTTATAATAAAATATTATTTTTAGTTATTCCAAAGGTGCCCCTCTCCTCCCTTATAAAAGGGCACCTCCTCTCCCTCTTTCTCACACCGCTTTGAGCCTTCATGCTCGGAAAAACCCTGCCAATTTCTCCTCTCCACTTTCCTAGAAACATCATAGAGGTTATGGTATTCTTCAAAGAACTATTTTAGTACCCTAAAAGGAGGTCCCAAAGAATCACTTCAAAGAAGAGGTAATGTCCGTTACCGATTCATTCATCTTTATTTATTCTTCCACTTCATATTCATTAGTTGTTTCATTATGAAGTATTAAAATCAGTATAAATCATATTCTGATATGTTATTATAAGTATGAAACAACCCTATTTCACCATCTATCCATCCTACGGAAAAAGAAATCACTGCTCGTGCGTACGTACAGAATACCATCTCCACGCCATGGTGTAATCTATTTTCCACCACCACCTTACTTGGATGGGTATAATGGTGTAAATAATGACTATATCTGACTATTATAAAGTGATATTGATTCTTAAATAGTATACATACTCTCCAATATAATTCCATGATCATAGGAACGATATCATCACTCGTGCGTACGTACGGAATACCGTCTCCACGATGTGATGCGACTCGTTCTACATGATCTTCATTTCATAATGATTATATAAATGAATTTAATAAATTAATATGATATATATTACACTAATACCATTCTGGAAGTGAGGTATATATATCCTAAAGAGAAGAATAAGAATTTATTCGACAAAACACGCATAAGAACAAAAAGTAATAAACACCCGAATAACAAGTAGTAATGGAATATTACTAATAAGAAGCTAAGAATATGACCATACATGATATCATAACAATAAGTATGATTCTGGAATAATTTAGTAACATTATTTAAATCATTATATAGGAGGTTCGGACACTTACGAAACAAATCGGACCTAAGGTAAGGGAAGTATCACAATCTCATTTTTATCCGAGATTGTTTATACTTTGTAATTTACTGGGGTGTATTTTATCATCCACATCCATGTTTCCTCAATATGTAATGTTTATATCCTTATACAATAGTTTATATCCAATTTTACCCTTCGGTGTGTTTTTTGTAAAAGATATGAAAGGAATCCATTTTCGTTTTTCGTACGAGGTACTTTTTGACCTTTCCGACAAAAGTACGAGAAGAATGTTTTTTTAACTTATACGAAATGAATGGATTTTTAAAACATTATTTACAAGATGATTCCTTTTCAAGTTTTCAAGTTTATTTTTAATCAACTTCTTTTAGTTTAAAATTTTATGACATGTTAAGAAAGGAAATATTTTTTGAAGTAGAAAGGATATTTTCCTCAAGAACGGAGTTCAAGGCTTTTATCAAAATTATTTTCCATCTAAGATAATATAGGGTTCTATTTTTATCCCTATTATTACAATGATTTGATTATGTTGTGATGGAATTATTTTTATGAATTCCTTTATCTTATATGAATTGTTTTATGATGTCATGTTGTTTAAGAATCCCATTTTTGTTACATGGGTTGCGCTATGGTGTATGGTTTATGATTTTGTGGAACACATAAGAATGGTATCATTATGAGATGGGTGGGACCTATATCTCCCTCCAATGAATTGGGTAGAGATGTTATATCTCATGAGATAGACATGGCTGGAACGGTAGGTTATACCGGTTCTGTGAAACAGGACTGAAACGAGGAGTGAACTCGGTTCAGAAAGGGACTTTGTCCACTAAGATAGTCTTGGAAATGAGTCTTGACTAATAAAAAATTATTCTCTATGATTATGTGTGTATGCCAAAATGTTTCATATTTTATGTTATGATTATTGAGATTACATTTCACTACTATGATTTAACCCATGTTATGAAATTATGATCTCTTTTGAAGGTAAAGATTTCCAAAAGTTATGTTCTTATGTGTATGATGTGCTTGACATTTCTTTTGTTTACCCTTACTGAGCATTTGAGCTCACCCTTTTTTTATGTTTTATTTCCCCAGGTCAGGAAGAAGGTTATTAAGTAGGATATGCCAAAAAGGGACTCGAGATATGATGAAATTAATGGGATGCAAAGTAGATTCTTTATGAACCAGTTGTTTATGTTTCCCAGTTTCTAAAGACTCTATACCTATACGGTCCTTCCATGGTTTTGTTATATGTTGTAATAAGTGTGCTTCAATTTTGACGTATTAACAATGTATGTAAAGTATGGGTCATTATATTTGGTATCAGAGGAAAGGTATAGTCAACCTTTGGAAACAAGGATGTACAATCCTTAGTAAGAACCCTAAGGATAAGTCTAAGCATAGAACACAATCTTAGTGTTTTAGAAATGGCAATGAATTACCTAGGATAAGACCTTAAGTGTGAAATTTTATTATTGATTATGTGGTTTTCCTATTATAATTAGTGTTCCTCACACTATTCTTATTGGTTTTAGTCAATGGCTGGAACCCAAAGGAACTGTGTTAATGCGGAATGCGACGGGAAATGCAATAATTGTCCTCCTAAGCAACCGAACGTTATGGGAGCTGGAATGCAAAATCTTGTAGCCATGCTCACAAAACTTTCTCAATCTATGTATCATGCAGGACTTCCAAACGAGCAGAGGAAGGAGAAACATTCTGTTGAATCCTTCATGAGACAGCGTCCACCTTCATTCAGGGGGTCTATTGATCCATTAGTTGCTGAACAATGGATTAGTACTACGGAAAAGATATTTTCAGTTCTTCAATGTTCTGAGTATGATAAAGTCATCTTATCAGGGTATCATTTGGAAGGTGATGCTGATCAATTTTGGAATCTTATTAATAATATGAGGCAAAGGGATGAAATTGAGTCCATGGAATGGGACGAGTTAAAGAACTTATTTTTCAATAAGTACTTCCCCCGTATTCTCCGAAGAAAGATGGAGAAAGAGTTTCTTGAACTGAAGAAAAAGGATGATGAATCTATTGGTACCTATGAAGCAAATTTTACAAGACTTTCAAGGTATGCTTCTGGTATTATTATCCAACCTGAGAGTAAGATCGATCGATTATTTAGTGGCTGAAAACCAAGTCTTCGAAGGGTGTTATCCATAAGGGACTTCAATAGCTACGAGGAAATAGTTTGATGTGCTCTCAAAGTTGAGATGGAGATTAGAGTAACCCATCAGTCATATGGGTTTGATAAGAAGAGGAAAATGGAATTCAAAGGAAAATCTAAAGAGCACACTGAAAAAGAAGATGAGGTTTCACTTATGGTCAAAGTGTGGAAAGAAATATGGAGGGAGTTGTCTTAAAGAGACAAATAAATGTTTCAAATGTGGAAAGGAAGGTCATCAGGCATTTGAATGACGCGATGATGGGAAGAAGATGTCTAATGATGAAAACAAAGGAAGGGATACACAGAATGAACCTACTACACTTCAATGTTTCAAGTGCAAGGAGATGATACATTATCCCATTAAATGCCCTAATCCAAGGGTTGATGATGGTCGTCGACATCAACAAACTCTTAAGGCTAAAGGCAAAGGAAAGTCACATGAAATTTCTATCAGTGATGTGGATTACGATAATGATGTGGTGAAAGGTGTGATATTTATAGTGATCATAAAATTTTAAAGTATATTTTCACACAAAAGGAGCTGAATATGCGCCAAATAAGATGGTTGGAGCTGATTAAGGATTATGTCTGCTCAATTCATTTCCACCCTGGGAAAGCAAACAAGGTGGCAGATGAATTAAGTCGACAAGTCCATGCCAGTTTATCAATGATGAGGATCACAAAAGATCCAATATTTATGGATTTACAGAGGATGGATCATGGAATTATAAGGAATGGGGAAAATCATATCTTTCTCAAATGATTGTTCAACCATCTATACATGTGAAGATTAAATAGGCACAGAAAGAAGATGTCGAGTTACAAAAGAAGGTGAGAAATGTTCCTGAATTCAACCTTGTTTGTGATGGGATAATAAAGTTTAGGAATCGGGTTTGTGTTCCTCCCATCCTTGAATTAAAGAAGGAGATGCTGGATGAGGCTCATACTTCTTCATTCTCTATTCATCCAGGAATCATGAAGATGTATAGGGACCTGAAAGAGTACTTCTGGTGGGATGGAATTAAAAGATATGTTGCTGAATATGTGTCTCGATGCTTGGTTTGTCAGCAAGTTAAAGCTGAGAGACAGAACTCTAAGGGGATGTTACAACCATTACCCATACCTGAATGGAAATGGGAAAACATCACTATGGGATTTGTCACAGGACTTCCTAAATCATCCAAAGGAAATAATGCTATCTGGGTCATAGTTGATCACCTTACAAAGACTTCACACTTCATCGCTATTAGAGAGGATTTCTCTCTAGATCATCTTGCCAGGATATATGTGAAGGAAGTGGTAAGATTGCATGGAGTGCCACTTTCTAATATATATGATCGGGATCCGAGATTTACCTCGATGTTCTGGCGAAGTTTTCAGCATACTCTGGATACAGAGTTGAGTTACAGCACTGGTTATCATCCTCAGACAGACGGTCAGTCTGAGAGAACAATTCAAACCCTAGAAGATATGTTGATAGCTTGCTCTATGGATTTCAAAGGTGATTGGGATCATCACTTACCTTTGGTGGAATTTTCTTATTATAATAGCTTTCACTCTAGTATTCAGATGGCTCCTTATGAAGCTCTCTATGGAAAGAAATGCAGGACTCCAACTTGCTGGGATGAAGTTGGGGAAAGAAATCTATTGGGACCTAATCTCGTTGATGAAATGGCAGAAAAGGTCAGATCTATTCAATAACACATAAGATCATCTCAGAGTCGACAGAAAAGTTATGCCGACAACCGAAGAAAAGACCTAGATTTTGAAGTGGGTGATAAAGTGTTCTTACGAATATCTTCCTCGAAGAGAGTCATGAGATTTGGAAAGAAGGGGAAGTTGAGCCCTAGATATATCGGTCCTTTCGAAATATTGGATCGTGTTGGGAAGGTAGCTTACCGATTGGCGCTTCCACCGAATCTCTCTCAAGTTCACTATGTGTTCCATGTATCTCTCCTGAGAAAGTACATACCTGATCCTTCACATGTACTTAGCTCAGAAGTTGTACCGCTGGAGCAAGATCTCTCTTATGAAGAACAACCGATAGAGATTCTGGATCATAGCGAAAAAGTACTATGAAGCAAGACCACTCGATTAGTAAAAGTTTTATGGAGGAACCACCAATTAGAAGAAGCTAGATGGAAGGTTGAGGATATGATGAGGGAGAGGAATCCTCATCTGTTTGTTACAAAGTGACGAATTTCGCGGGCGAAATTCATTTTAAGGGTGGTAGAATGTAACACCTGAGACTTTTATGTAAAATATTTTATGTTATATAAATCAAAGAAATCTTTCAATAACACTAGCTTGGCATGCTTTACACGCAACCGCAGCCTTCCTTGATAGCTTGCGTCGTACGGAATACCGAGTTTCACTAAACAATGATATGCTATTAAAATATTATTAAAACTAGCTGTTATGAATAGTAATAACCAGTTTTTGTAATTTTATATATTTTATTTTTCAAAATGGACTTCATTTTTGGATTCGGAATATCGAAATTAGCCTAGGATGAAATTTTGGTACTTTTTCTGAAAACTTTCAATTTTTGATGAATAGTGAAACCACTAAGTGGTAGTTAAAAAACTGAATTTTTCATAAAACGTAATTTTACCGCTTCTATGAGTGGAATTTAAAAAATCCGAGAGACACGGTTATTGTCAGTATGTAAAATATGGTTCAATGAGATGAAAATAATTTTTTGGGGAATAGTACCTTTTTACTTTTTTTACCACGGTTAAAAGTAAATAGGGTAATTAAGGGTAAAAATGATATTATTATTACACTAACCCATGTAATAATTCTATTGGACAAGTGTAATTCGACCAAAAACAACATTAGGAATAAAATATGACCATTTAGGCCCACATGGATTAGATTGGGACATTTATTATTAATTTATTTAAAGAAGGGTTAAAATAGTTAAAATCAAAGTTTAATAAGTAAATCATTTTTAATATGGGGTTATACATAAGATAAATTCGAATATAAATATTCATTATAAATCTAAAAATATTTCCTACATAATGGTATTTTATTTGTAATTTTTAGACACTAAATAATTTAATTTATTTTTGACACAATGATGATGCAGTAATTATCTTATTAATGAAATATTGACATAATTGATGTTATAAATACCCAAATAAATGTAATTTGAGACTTTTTATAAATTAAACTAATTTTATAGGTTAATATGACATGTTAGTATTGATTTGAGTAACTTTTTTCGAACTAATAATTCTGTTATGATTTTCAAAAAAAATCAATTACTAAATAGTGTCAAAATTGACATAAAATAGTTTTTAAAAGAAATATTATATTAATAATTGTTATTTTATTCCTAAAAATCTATAGTTAGGCCAAATGACTTAGATAAGGTTATATATATTAATAGTAAACAACTTTGGGTTCTTTTGGCTTGATATGATATATTTATTAACCTTATAGTGTAAGAAAACAAGGAGACGCAGTAAAAGTTAAATTATCTAACTTAAAGTTAAATCTAAATGATAAGGTTAAAATTGATACCTAATCTTGTCTAAATTATATTGGATGAGAGGAGCTAGACCCCTACCCACCTTATCTTTGAAAAATATCAATTCGGAGCTATTAAAAATATAATTTGTCTTTATAATAAAATATTTTTTTTAGTTATTCTAAAGGTGCCCCTCTCCTCCCTTATAAAAGGGCACCTCCTCCCCCTCTTCCTCAAAGAACTTTGAGCCTTCCATCTCGGCTAACCCCTGCCAATTTCTCATCTACACTTTCCTAGAAACATCCTAGAGGTTCTGGTCTTCTTCAAAGACCTATTTTAGTACCCTAAAAGGAGGTCTCAAAGAAGCACTTCAAAGAAGAGGTAATGTCCATTACCGATTCTTTCATCTTTATTTCTTCTTCCACTTCTTCTTATTTAGTTGTTTCTTTATGAAGTAATAACATCAGTATCAATCATAAAATGATATGTTATTATAAGTATGAAACAACCCTATTTCACCATCTATCCATCCTACGGAAAAAGAAATCACCGCACGTGCATACGTACGGAATACCGTCTCCACGCCGTGGTGTAATCTATTTTCCACCACCACCTAACTTGGATGGGTATAATGGTGTAAATAATGACTATATATGACTATTATAAAGTGATATTTATTCTTAAATAGTATACATACACTAGAATACAATTCCATGATCATAGGAATGATATCATCACTCGTGCGTACGTACGGAATACCGTCTCCACGATGTGATGCGACTCGTTCTACATGATCTTCATTTCATAAAGATTATATAAATGAATTGAATGAATTAATATGATATATATTACACTAATACCATTCTGGAAATGAGGTATCTATAACATAAAGAGAAGAATAAGAATTTATTCGACAAAACACGCATAAGAACAGAAAGTAATAAACACCCGAATAACAAGTAGTAATGAAATATTACTAATAAGAAGCTAAGAATATGACCATATATGATATCATAACAATAAGTATGATTATGGAATAATTTAATAACATTATTTAAATCATTATACAGGAGTTTCGGACACTTACGAAGCAAATCAGACCTAAGGTAAGGGAAATATCACAATCTCATTTTTATCCAAGATTGTTTATACTTTGGAATTTACTGGGGTGTATTTTATCATCCACATCCATGTTTCCTCAATATGTAATATTTATATCATTCTACAATAGTTTATGTCCAATTTTACCCTTCGGTGAGTTTTTTGTAAAAGATATGAAAGGAATCTTTTGTCGTTTTTCGTACGAGGTACTTTTGGACTTTTCCGACAAAAGTACGAGAAGAATGTTTTTTTAACTTATACGGCATGAATGGATTTTTAAAAAATTATTTACAAGAACCTTCCTTTTAAAGTTTTCATGTTTATTTTTAATCAAATTGTTTTAGTTTACAATTGTATGACATGTTAAGAAAGGAAAATAGTTTTTGAAGTAGAAAGGATATCCCCCACCACATTCCCATAATGTTATTCCAATAATATAAATTAAAAAACATCAATTATTTTTTACATGGTTTGACAATAATGTGAGAAATCATTCCTTTTTGTCTGGAATTATGTTATGTTTTCGATTTTTCATTAATAAGAGATTATAAATACATGTGTTTTGGATTATTTTTTTCTATAACCCAAAATTTTAATGAAATACAATATTTAATATGACATGATATTATATTACCTCCCATCAGTATAAAATAACAAATAATTTTAAATCAACCTTCGACTATAAATTCCACTTACAATTGAGTATATAAAAATCCTTATTATTTTATTTAAAGAAAACTGAATTCTAGATCTCCCACATTCCTCCTAAATACATGATTTATTTTTTATTTTCAATATTATTTAGATCTTGAAATTTATGTCTTCTCAAATTTCATCATCTCACCAATATCTTCCTTGAGATATCTTCTAAGAAACATCCTCTCAAGGTAACATCATCCCATCGTTAGTGATATACTATTAATGAGTTCAATAATTTTTTATTCTAAATAGTATGGATTTTTTAGTGATTTCAAACATCCAATATTTATGTACCAATTTTAATTATCATAATTAAATATTCTAAATTCACAAATCCATCTGAATTCCTCAAAAAATACGATATTATCTCACTTATTAAATATTCATCAAAATATGGCTAAAATCTCGAACATACACTAATTAATATGAATAATTTAAGGTATATCTTATCATTTTCATAATAAATGGATTTAATTTTCATTAAATTTAACTTTCTTTAACTTTTCTTCTTTACTTATTTTTTTAGATTTTATTTTTTTTAATTTGAACTTCATTTCCTCAAAATTAATGAAATATTATTTTATAAAATATTTCATATAGGGATATCAACCAATCAATTATCCTCTCAGTATATATTCTTACATTATTTATGTAATCAAAACCACATTTATATGTCTATAAAAATAATTTTATTCTCCAAAAATTATTTATCATAAGATATATTAATCATTTTGATAGAATTGCTTTTCTATATATAGAAAAAATATCAAAAACATAAATGTTGTTATACTCAAGACCAATATTTTTTCATATTTATTAGTCTCATTCCACATAATTCAATTTTGATTCAACATCAAGTATTTTTTCAGACGAACATGGTTATATAACATTTGGAAGAGCCCATGTTGAAACTTCTAATGTAGTCTGTTTTTGTTTTCACTGCCTTTGGTTCCAAGGAGATGTTCATGGAAACAATTATCATTCTTTGACTAAAAATTTAAATTATATTAGATAAATATTATATCCTACTTATAATATATCATTATATCAATATTAAAATCCTTGTGTAATAATAAATAATTTATTTTCTCTTTATTTTGAATTTTCCATGTACGCATATCAAATATTCATGATCATGTAAAAAATCCCGATAAAATATTTATAAAGAATTTTTGTAGTGTTTCACTGGTGAAGACCCTCTATATTTATTTTTATATATAAATTTGTAACCATCAATATTAAAAAATATTTAATAATGTAATATATATATCTTTATATACTTTAATCATCTAATTCTTTCATTGGAGAACATGTGAGGCCTTTTATATTTTCATTAGAGTGCTGGATTTTAAGTGATCAAATCATCTAACCTAAATATTTGATCATATATAATACATTAAAAGATATATTTTTCTTAGTTTAAATTCCTTAGTAGTTGAATAATATTCCATATTTTATTGGAAAAACTTATTCATGTATTCATATATTTCGGTAGCCTCAATTCATCATAGCGTGTGGTTTTGAGATCATTTAACAATAGACTACATAAAGATTTATCCTAAAACTAAGGTGAAATACCTTCTTGGATCATATTTTTTGTACATAATAATCTTGAAATCATTGATATTTTATATTTTTTATATGAACATTATGACCCATCTTCTAATACCTTTACAAGCATGACTTATTTTTTCATCAGTTAGATCATATTCATGTTTTGCACAAACCTTCATTACTAATTTTTTCTAATACAACATTCACATTTGAATTATAATTACTAACCCCTTCCAATTTTTTTGAATATTTACTTTAATATATCTCAAATATTGAAAACTATGTATATTTCTTGTGTTCATTCATAGTTGGGTGTCCTCATATGTTAGCACTGGTTCTATTCATTGTTTATAGTATCCAAATTCAATTGACTACAAATCATCTCACATATGTCTATATAAATTTACACAGTCATTATATAATGAAGGCCCTATTTATTATTGAACATCCTATCAATATGAATATTAAGGAAAACTATTATTATTGAGATCATCATATTACATTCTATAATACATCTTCGAAAAATAAGTTTCTATTATGTTTATATAGTCACTTTTTTTCGAATCAGATTATAGATTTTTTCAAAGATTAGTTGAATATAGAGCACACTCTATCCGAATTGGTGTATTTAATTCACAATATATAGTTTGATTTATTTAAATGATAATTCAAGTAGAAAAAAATTGTGGGACATTCAGTATCCTCATATAATTGTTTAATGCATAAAATTTATTTCTCACAATAAAACTTAAAAATATTTTATCCACACAAGCTAATATTCTGACCATCCCTCTACATTTATCCTATGATCAATGTTAATTCTTCACACTGTTAGTCAGTTAATATATTACATGATCACATAATATTTTTTTCACTAAGTATTAGTTTAATAAATCAGTTTTTTATATCAATTTCTCGGTATCTTAGAAAATAAATTAACAATAATGTAGTTAATGGTTCTTCTACACCCTTCCACACTTGACATTAAATACATGAGTAAGAGTTCATAAAAACATAATATTTATATATTCTAATGATATATTTATTGAATAACATTATAATATCAATAATGTTCATTTAAATCATTCACTCCTTAATTATTTTAACAAGAGCTATAAACCTAAAGAAATAACATCTAATAATTCATTAGTGTTATCTTCTGGTACAATATCTTGTTTATAAGGTTTTGTAACATTTTATATTTATATCTACTCACTACAAGAAAATGACCATTTCTCCACAGTTTTATTTGGAAATGGAAGTGGGTTAAACATACTCCATAGAAATTTTTGGCGGTTTCCAAAAACTACAGCTAAAGTGTGTGTCGGGATACAAGACGTGGTGGTTTATGGTACCCGTCAAAGAGGGTGCATTCCGCGGTGGTTTCCATATACTAAAGCTAAAGTGTGTGTCGGGATACAACACGCGGAGTTTTATGGTAACCTTCGTTGTGGGTGCATTCCATGATAGTTAAAACCGCCACTAAATTATTTTCCATAGGGGTGGTTTTAACCGCTGTGGATAGAAAAGTACCTTAATTGTAGTGGTGGTTTAAACCGATGCTATTTCCAGATTTACAAAAACAATGGAGCAGATACTGTAGGCTCATTACCAATGCCCTAAAAAGAAACCCATTCCAATTGATATAACATATAACACATAATAACTAGAACTCATCGTAGCCATCCCACATCACAACCACCTCACATCACCACCACCACACATCATAACCACTACACATCACAACAACCACACATAATTTATCTTCAATAAGGGTTTTTTATCATAATTACAAAATTATTATGAAGGGTATTCATAAAGAAATAAAATATTTCATGGGAAACCAATTTAGTAGTTCAATATATATTCTTAGTCGTTTCCATATGTGGCGAGATTATACAAACATACGTTGAATTTTTTATAAAACCCAAAAAAACACACTGTCTCAAAATAATTTATAATTGGAAAACCAAGTATGTGTGGCCATATAAGAATAAATAACAAGAATAAGTAAAAATCATGTGATTTCTCCCTTCCCCTTAATGTTAAATTAAACTTGTTCATTATCATTATTAAGATGATATGTACCATTTAACCAACGAAATAGAAAAGCATGATATTTCCAAATCATGGAACTTGGAGTGGTCTAAGCCATAATGGTTCTTCTATATTCTTCCATGTGTAGAATCGATCACCTAGTTCCCATTTTCTAACCATTTTACCCTCACCATGCCCAAGGCAATAATGTGGTGAGCTTGGGTTTCCTATTATGGATAGGTGGTCCTCCAATATTCCATTCCCACCAAAGGGAATTTTAATATTCTCATGGGTCATAGGAAACCCACTAGGACAACATTCATAGCACCATGCCATCCCCATGTCCTGGTTATATATCCCATTTTACACAAGAGGACACCCAACATAAAACTACCTCCTACATATCCAGACAAGTCATTGCCCAAGCCGTAGTGGCCTTCAAAAGGAAAAAACACCACCTCAAACCTCAAAATCACTACAAAACTCACTGTGAAGTTCTCCAAGAATTGATAATGCACAAAGTTAAGTTAATAAAGGGTATGTACCATTACACTCATTCTATTTATTTTATTTCCCCTATTATTTATCAATTCAAACTCAAGGTGATCATATTTTCCCCAAAATTATCAGAACTATGTATGGATTTATTCCTATTTTCATGGGATACATAGTGATCCCTATATCTCATATCTCAAACCCAACCAAAAAACCAATATCAAATCCCCCACATTATCATAGTGTCTGGGATTCTTCATTCACATTGGTTTTCCATCCATAGGGTTGGCATCAAGACAAGTTAATTTCATTTTTAACATCAGTTTAAACTAAATTAAACCTCATATAATAAGGTATTTTTTATATGATCTTAAAATATAGATTATTTTGTTCATTTTTACATGATTTTAATCTATGTTATGCATGGTCCGTCTTGTAATACGTGAATCCTCTTAGTGCAGTCTACCTAGTAAACCTATCTTCCTCTACATATTATCCAAATCAATATAAGTATCATTTGCATGTGGTTCTTTATTCATAAATATATGTTATAAAAATGACTCTTACCCTAGAAAAGAGCCTAATATTCATTGAGGTATTATATAAAAACTATATGTCGATTTATTCATGATGTTTCAATATATGTAATGATAATGGAATCTCCTATAATAGGCCTTGGTTAAAATTATAATCACACTGGTTATACCCACATGGTGAGACCCTTCCTCATTCACACCAATTTATTTATTTCTTTCTCACATAATTCATCTCATACATCTTATCCTTATCCTCCTATACACCATAAATTTTTTTTATAGAGGACCTTTTCCAAGAACTATGAATTGATTGATTCCTATTACTATAGGATATTTTTTTGATCATCCATCCCTTGTTAAAAACCTAATAAATTTAGATAAAATGAATCATAAAAAATTATTCATGATAAAAAGTATCCACATATATGGTTTATACTACACTTGAGAAATCAATACATAAAAGGAAACATCAGAAATCAATAAAATACATAAAAGGAATCATGATAAATCAATAAAATTATCGGTCATGAAAATGTTTATTAGAAACTATGTACCACACATGATACGTATACAAACCGACTGTTACCATATTTTTCCAACTTATCAACAAAACAACTAATTATGGTCTGATGATGAACAAAGATCGTCACCATCCCCATCTCCATCTCTACTTCTAAATACCACCTGAAAGAACATTATATTGAAAAATTAAATACTGTTGAATATTTATATTTAATCTTAAAACCAATAAAAGTTTTAAAACTAAATGATTTTTAATTTTTGTTATTTACCTACTCACCACTAGTTGCTGAAATACCACTGTGTGTAGATTTATTCGTCTTTTGATATAAATCAATCAACTCTTTCTGCAAAGCAGATATTTGAGCCCCCTTGTTTTGAACTGTGTTTCCTAGGGAAAGAATGTCTCTCTGAGTATGTCAGGGTATGGAACAACTACAACTAGGAGTAGAAGCAGTTGAAATCCTCAGTGGTCTTCCAAATACCTTAGAGTTTATGGGTCCCAGACCCATCTTGCACACACTACCAGGATGCTTCTTCCAAAAGACTTTAGCAACCAGGTCATCCTGGGAGACTGAGTAGGACTGCACAGAATTTTCATCCCACAATTTGTTAATTTTCACCGATAAAAAAATATAATTCATATTAGAACCAATATATATTAACATATTAACAACTAATAATAAGTTATTATAATGAAAAATGAGTTTATACCCCATGTTCTTTGGAAAGCTCATTAAAAAAACATCAATCAGACTCTTGGTGAACATTCAACCACACTTCTGTTAGAGAATCTTCATTCCCTATACTCTATGACTATATTAAAAAAAGATAAACAAAAAATTTAATATATTAAACAAATAATGTTTTCTTATAAATATTTAGACTAATGAAATGATTACCAGAGCACATTAGCTTCAAGAATAACTTGTTGACCCTAAAGTGTGAGGGATGACATTCTTAGCCTGGATTGATGCATTTTTTATTGAAAGATCCTGAAATAAATAAAATGAAATTTCATATTAATGTATTCAATATATTCTCCTCCTCATTTAAATGTAAAAATGTAAAATGTGATTTTTATAGTAATATATATTTAAATACCATCTACTTGTCATCACGATGTCTGTCAACAAAAATATTCCATTTATCTTTGGGTACCCCATAGGGTAGCTTGTCATACATCTGTTTGGAGGTCACGAAGGTATTATTGACATCTCCCCACATTATTCATTGAAATTATTTCAATTTTTTTCCAATACATTCCAATGTCCACTTTCGTGCTATCACATCAGCAACCATAAAGTAAAAAAAACAACTGTACAAAAAATCATTTTGAAAATATTAATAACATGAAATTCAATTAAACCATATTGTATTAAAGTTTCCTTTATATGGGAATAAAAACATCATTTTTCCAACTTATAGGCTTATGTATCCAATCATCATTTGAAATAAGAAGGGAAATGGTCTCCACGGCCAGCTAGCCTAAAGTATGGAAAGGTAATCCTATGACGTCATCCGTAGGGACCTCATATTAATCAAATGGGATAACTATATTCTATCCAGTCAAATTTCATACATCTGATAATTTTATTTTTTTTCTCCATAGTTTCATTTTTTCAACCGTTAATGAACAAACTATTAGTATAAAAAAAGTGCAACAAATTTATTCATATTAAAATTTGTACCTATAACAGTCACCCTCCAGTATCCCCATGAAGAACTAGAAGGGGCGTGCTGCTCCCACACTATTGAGGCTCCTGAAGCGGGAGGCGACATGTTAACTACTAAAGGGATGCTCACAGAGGGTGTGAGAGATGGTTCAGGGGGAGATGGTGTAGGGGCAGTAGGATGGTGGCTCAGATGTCGTAGGGAGGGATACAGAAGGATCGTTATATGTCATAGTGGTCAATGAAAAAATATATCACTTCCTCCTTGGAATTCCTATCATTAAATCAAATAAAAAAGTTCAAAACATATATTTCAAAAAAATTATGCAAAAATAAAATAAAATAAGATAATAGATGCACATTACTAACAAACAAAATATTCATAACAATGATAATGAATGATTTCACAAATGATATAAGTGGTTGCTAAATGAATTCATAACTGTACATAGAATCATTTTATCCTTAAATCATGTAGGATTCTATCTCCACTACTTCATCCACATCATTCATCCTTTCTAGAGTAATTTTTTCAATATCATGGTGGACAAAAAATTATGATTCTTGTTGTTGATGAGATTCAATATCTGGGGTCAAATCTTCCACATCATCACCCATATCATACAAATCACTTTGTTTTATGTGAGAAAATACACTCCAAACAAAATCTAAAACATCATTCACATAATATATCATTTTTCATGCAATGGTAATATATATGTATTATACAGATCATGATCACCAACATCAATCAATTGAGAGAAGTTCACAGAAGTAAATTCAAAGAAATCTATTTTAACACCTCTGAAAATATCGACCTAATCATATTTTAATAAAACAACTAAAAAATGAATTTTGTAATTTAAATCAATAATATCGATCATCTTTCCATTGTATCCCACTTCAGAAAATGTAAATATACCACTATTCTATGTTTTAAATCCTCTTCTCGATCGACTGTACGAAATCTAAAGTCATTCACGTTGTAAGCATCGAACTTTCTAACTTGTTTTAGAGGACATTAAGAAAGAAACATTAAATCTTCTGAAAAATATGGTCAAGTATCAGTATTTATGACTTGAAAAAAGAAATATACATTATTATAATTACAAAATATATGTGTCAACATAATATTCATATTTATTTAAATATTTATGAACTTACACGTTCTGAAACCTATTCTACAATATATTTATTAACAACATTCATTATATATTTCTCATTTCATTTTTTGCCTCTCATTCTTCTATTTGTTCGTATCCTAAACTCTTTGATAAATGGATCTACAATTACACTATTCATCATCACAAATCTATGTGCCTATAATAATTTGATTTCTGTTAGTGTAACATTTGAGGTCCTCCAAACTTATCAGCTAACAACATGAAATATTTTATATTTCCCATGTATATGAGATTGATTTTATGTTTCATCATCACGTCTAACTCAATTAAATATTGTCTCAATATCATCCATGTATCTAGAAAAAAAGTTAAGACACTCTTCTACCAAATAGCCTTCAAAATTATAGCCTTTTTGTTGAGATTTATTTGTCACATATGATTTCAAATGCCCAAGATATTTGTGAAATAAGAAAAACATAATTATGCATTTAATTATGTTCCAAAAATTGTTCAATTAATTGAAGAAACATATAAATAATTTACCTCTAAATTGGATACATCCATCAATAATTAACAGGGCCTCCTAATTTAGAATCCTCAACCAAATGCACAGTTCAATTCATAATGAGTGTAAAAACGATGGGGGAAAGGTCATTTCCATTTCAAAAATATTCAATTCAAACCTCTCCTAAAGGATTTCAAGCTCAAATGGATGTATAGATTTCACATATAGTTTCCTAAAACATGTGCAGAATTGGAGTACAACAGCATTAACTTTTTTAGGTAATAATGTACACAATGCCAATGGTAGTAACTACTATAATAAAATATGTGAATTGTGACTTTTCAATCCATTTAACATATGATTCATTAAGTCAAAACACATTGATATGTTACTTAAATACCCATTATATACTTTCACATGCTTTAATATTCTAAGGAATGTATATATATCCTTATTTTTCATTGAAAAAATTGTCAGAGCATACTTTTCATTCTCATCTGGCTAAGGATCACATTTTATGTTCATTACTTGTAAGTCTTTCCAAGAATTGAGATGATCCTTCATCTTTCTTTGCTCATTATGAAATTTGAAGACCAAATTATCACAGACATTATTCTCGATATGCATCATATCATGATTATGCTACAACATATTAAATTCTCAATATGGAAGTTTGAAGAATATACTTTTCTTCTTCTATTTTTGTGTTCCGATTTCACTTGATGATGCACTTCAAACCTGTTTCCCACTATCATTCAAATGATAAACCTTCCCAAATTCTATATCAACTTTTCCAAGTTGTTTTAATATTTCAGAACTAGTTAACAACTATAGAGGTGGTCTACGATCAATGAAACCATTCAATTTTGATCTGTTTAGCCTAAATCTATTAGATGCATCAAGAAATCATCGATGGCACAAGAAGCACCATTTTCTAATTTTTGAAATTCTTTTGGGCTCAAAATCAAAGTTACATACAAGACAATACAAACCAGTGTAGTTGTTCGAAACAGATAAATTCCCAAGCCTAGGGAAGTCACTAATGGTTAACATTAATTTATCATGCATTTTGAACATTGTTTTAGAAAAAGAATTAAATGTCTTAAAACTGTTGCACCATAAATCCTGTAATTCTTCAATTAAAGGCTGAAAGTATACATAAATATCATTTACAGGCATTTTATTTCAAGGAATGTTCATCGAAATTATAAAAGATGTTTGTTTCACAAACATCCACAGAGGAATATTTTAAGGGATCAAAACAATTGGACAATTGCTAAAAGTGGTACTCAATGTTCCAAATGGGTTGAATCCATTGGCATCCAATCCTAATCAAACATTCCTAGGATCAGCAGACAAATTTGGATGTAATTAATCAAATGTATTCTATGCTTATGAATCTATTGGATGTCACATTAACCCGTTATTTTTATTATATACATAATTCCACTTAATGTTTTTGGTAGTTTTCGATAACATGAATAATCCTTGCAATGTTGGATTTTAAGGAAAGTAATGCAAAAATTTTGTCGGTGTCTTCATTCTCTTCTTCTTCATGGTATTATGTTGATTCAGACGTCCAATATCACCCAATGACTACCATCTTGAAGAAGAAAAAAATTTCAATCCTTTCTAATTGATTCCTCTTCCCAATAAAGCATACAATCATTGGGCCACACACATATTTTTCTATAATTAAACCAAGCCTGTTAACAACTTTTTTCATATCATAAAAAGACATGGGGATGTTTCCTTTAGGAAAATCATCAGGCAAAAATTCCAATATCATGGACATTGCCTTATTTTTAATTCTACATAGAAATTTGATTCGGTACAACTTCAACAAAAATGAAAGGATTGAATATTTCAAACATCCAGTATATAACTCTTGATTTCCATCATCAACTAAATCATCAAACTTATTTTTCTCAGTGATGTTTTCTCTTATATTAGTCTGTACATAATCAATAGGAGGATCCACTGATATGTTATAGTCTTCATCTGTTTGTCTTAAAGTCTCAAAAACATCACTTGTCACGTTACTATTTGTAGCACCCTCATCTGGTTGTTCTAATATGTTTTGATGTTGATGGTGGTGTATTTCAGTTCCAAATGCATCATTTATAAGTTTTTTCATTTCATTTAACATTTTAGATGAATTTGGGAGCTCATTCTGTGGATTGATATCATTGCTCAACCTTTTTGTAATGTTCGATTCTTCATGCCAAATCCAACACAAATATTGACCGGGGAATTGCTTCAATATTAAATTTTCATAAACAACATCTCTCTTCAACGATATTCTAAATTTATATTTAGGACATGTAAATATTATTCTCCCTTCAATAGATCAATTGGAAATTTCAAAATCTAAAAACTCCTCCAAACCCTTAACATACTGAGGTGTGTTCATCAGTAATGTGATCCATCTTTTATCTATGTATATCACAATATACCTACACCATATTAAAAAAAATAAAGCACATATCAATTAATAAATAGGGAAATAGATTCATATATACGAGTTGAAAATATATCTATATATATTAAATATTTGGAAAAATTCTCGGATTAAATCAAAAAATTCCTCAAAGACACTTTTTTCAATAGCCCATGGTATCATAAGGCATTTTAAGATGATATATGGACAAAAAATTTCTAATAATATACCTATTAAGTCTCAAGAATACTATCTCATATCTACCAAGACATCCCATACTATATAGAAATTTTAAAGAAGACGCATGGATGCCATTCATACCAATTTGTCACAAACAAACCTAGATAACCTACCTAAGCGGCATATTATAGGGTTTCTATGTAGATCACATATTTCCTAGATGAATAGATTTATAAAAATAAATATGAATGTGGTGTAGAAAATAGAGGTGTATTATATTTTTGAATATATTAATGTGTGATAAAGGATACAGATGGACGAATCATGGAGGAAGGGAAATAGATGTTGGTATGACGAGAAAGTGTCAAAGGTGCAGCTAGAGGAATGGACACAGGGAGAAATATATAAAATATGTTTTCATATGTTAGAAAAATCACCCAATTAATATTATACAATTGGAAACACACCATATATTAGTTATATATGAATGAAACCAAAACAAAATGTATTGATCCATAACTAGTAAGGATTGTTCATATTATCATGGGGTTCTAAATAAAATTTTAGGTTATAACCATTTTATAAACTAGAGTAATATCCATCAATATATATGGTTCAATATAGATGTGCACATTGTGTATTTATAAGTATAAGATATCCATTTTGGATAGCATACTCAATCGGAAAATTATATGTGATTTAATGTTATTTGTGTTAAATACCTACCAAAATACCATCAATTGATTTCATGATTATATTTTCTATGTTATTTGAGTGAAAAAATATATCTATTCAATAAAAATCACTAAGTTAATTGACTATGTTTAATAAGTGGCCATAAAAATGTAATTATACAGAGACACATACTGTATAAGAAAGATAAAACTAACGTGATATAGTTTTAAATACAGAACATATGTTATATTTTATTGTTTTAGAATATAAAAAAATGTCTTATAAAGAGTACTATGTTTCAACTAGTCATGTTTAACCACTCTATATGAATTCTATAAAGGATTCCAAATTGATAAATTTTCTTATTTTTTTTGTTTTCGTCTCAAATTGATGTATTATCATTGGTGGGTATTCATGATAATATATTCATGGGTGAATAAAAGTGGTAATGATAAGGAATTTTTTTTATACAATTTCCACATGCTTTAATTTATTGACAGATAAAAATTTTAACTTCTCACTTCTGAGTAGAGGAAGAAAAATATTGGGCACAATCGACCATAATATAAATACCATCAGAAAATACATGGCCACTATTGAGGTAATGAAAATCTTGAAAAATTATTAAAAGAATAATAAATGAATTAACGATTGATATCAGAATGTATGGATCCATATTTTTATATATTTCATGATATAAATTGATAATATTATATACAGAATTATAATAGGTTTTATCCTGTATTGTCACATGATCTAGAACACTCTCATGTAGTGAAATTGGGTCACTTATGGGACATCAAGCGTGCCCCCTCATATTACATAGGCTTATAAATCGATGCAAGGGTGTGATGATATATCATGGATATTGTACACATTTATGTATAGTTACAATATATTGGAAAAAACAATATAAATAAATATCATTTTAATGTAAATAGATGAAAGAGTATGACATACTAACAGGGACTGGGCTAATAATTCTAAGCATCTTGATTCTCTGTCCAGAACATTTGTACCCATAAGTAACATGTTTGAAGGGCTTGTTGAGGACTTGTTAAATAAAGGTCGGGAGGAGGAGGACTGTGTAGGAGATGATGGGGAGGCAGAGGCCTTGGGAGATCTGCAGGTTGTTTTCCTGGAGCAGGATCTTGTTTTAGGATATGAGGATGAACCAAATAATGTTGTAAGGCCTCACCTTTTGTTGGAAGGTACTTACCAGAAGCTGGGAGATAGAAGCAGTCAAAATGTCTATGTTCCATTGGTTCAAGTTGATCATGTGCAGAATGGCATTGGTAGCGGTAATGGCTAGGAGTGTTCTGTATCTGAGAGTAAGGGGATGGATCCAGATTCTATGGCTGGGGAAGATGATATCTCTACTGATCTGGGGTCGAGGCATGTTTCTTAGGTCATCGGGTAAGTAGATTGGGTAAGGAAGGGGATGTCTGGGGGAGGAAACGAAAACTTGAGTCGTTCTTTCAATTGTTCATTCTGTGAAATTGTTCAATGTGGGACTCAGAAGATGTCTGCGGGCGGAAAATCGTTATCTGTAAAGCTAGGAAGGAGGCCAATGAATGATTATTCCTATCTTTCATGGCCGATGCAGACTAGGTATGCCTCCAAACGGAATGGTGGAGTGGTTCTTGCGGTCAAGAAGGGAAGCGGAGTTAAGAAGGAACCCCCGAACATGCGTGTTCTTAATCATATTAGGAATCGAGTACAAAGTGCAGATTTTTGGAGACATCCAGAGTGGGAATCGGCTACTGGGGAAGTAGAATCCTACTTGGGTTGTGGGGATGACTATGGGTACTATGATATGTAATTCATTGTTTTCATCCTCTGTGGTTTCTGTTTTCTTGACTTTGTTTTGCGTTGGATGTGGGGAACTAGTCACCCTTGAACTGGCTTTATGAAAGGAAAAAAATGATTGGCAGCAAAAAAAAAATTAATGTCAACATTGTGCTGGATAAATTTTTATACTACACATTATTAATAATTAAACATACCATTAGTATTGGTCTTATACTACATGTATTTTTTGGGAGATCAAACCAACTCTATTAAAGAAAATGTTATGGAATTTTATTTACCTGAAGTAAACATAGATGAATATATTTTATGCAACATAATTCCTATATCTGTTTCAAATAAATTTGAAACAGAGAAGACTACCTATGATGAGAATAGGCGAGGCATGAAGAGGCGGTGAGGTGGAGAGGGGCCAGGGATTTAGGGGTCGCCGGGGGGGAGTTTCTAGGTTGAAAAAAACTTTTTAGTGGCGATTTAGTAAAACGCCCCTAAAAACCCACCACAAAAATATATTGATGTTGTGGTGTCCAATATATATATATATATATAATATAATAAAATCTTCTCAATCATAGGTAAAATCATTTTCCTTCAGCATACTCATCATCTTTTCTATAAATTATTGACAATGATGTCAATACATTCATCATCTTCATATGATGGGTACTTCAGTCACCCACTTTATATTTTTTGTTTGTATCATATTCCCCTTAACATAAATGATTCTTCTCACCTCCATAATGACAAAAAATTAAATATCAACTATTTCAGGAATTCTCTCCATCAATGAATTGAATTATGTTTCTAATTATTGGCATGTTGAAGTTTGGGAGAAACATTCATCTTATTTTTTCTTCTTCTCCAATTATTTTTCATTAAACTAAATTTGTGACTAATATATATTAATATGACTAAAAAATCACCATTCATAATGAAATAATACAAAATTCTACCAAATAAATTTCAATGTGAGTCATTCCTGGTGTTAAAAATTAAATTGTTTACCTTAAACAATAATTTGTCCCATAAAATTTACCAAGTGGCACCAAAATTTTAAAAAATGTTCTTATAGGGAAAAAGTAACTGGAATTACATTCAGTATATGTTCTTGCACTCATCTCAATAAATTTATAATAATCATTAAATCATAAAATACTAGGTTCTTCACCCCCCCCTTAAAAAATATTTTTTTTATCAAACATGATTTCCAACTTTTTCATTTATTCTTTAGTTTGAAGTAAATAATGGTTGTGTGTGAAAAACATGAATTATTGATGAACAAAATTCAGTTCACTTTATTTTATATATTAATTACCTTTTCATCACCATATATATAATCAAAATTTTTGATCATCAATGTTTACATTATGAGTACAACTTTAACAATATTTTTAATCAATGGTTATCCTATATATAAATATATAAAATATCAGGAACTGCAGGCTCCATTTTCAAATCAATGATCCAGAATAATTTCATAATAATCATTTAATATTTTAATTTAACCTCATCATAAAGTATTGTGGAATATGTGGGGGAATTCATCAATCATTAGATTGAGAAATATAATGGTTCTCAACCTAGATATTCCGTTTAATTTTTATTCATTTTTCTCAATACCTTCTATAAAATCCCAAGGCCTATATATCACAATCTGATGAATGTAAATAATGTATATATTTTTTCTAGAAATAATCTATAAATATGCATCCCTTCACCTTTCTGACAATCTTTTCGGATTAGGATTTGGTGGAAAAGGACAAATCATCAAAAAAATATCATATTTTAATAAAAAAATTATAAAAAAAATTTAACTTCACTCATGTTATCAACTTAATCATAAATATACACCTTTTGAACATATACAAATCATATGAAAATCATTTTACAATATATAGAGAGCATAAAATTATCTAGTTATATTTTTTTTGAATCGAGTGAAAATCGTTATATAAAATTTAAAAAAATATCTTCAAAAAATAATATATATCATATTATAAATATATGATAAATAGATATCAAGAAGATATAATTATAGTCTTTTAAAAAAATACAACTATATAATATATTTCTGAAAACCATTTAATATATATATATAGCATTTAATACATTTTTTCATTTAAAAAAAAATATAAACATTGAAATCTATAAATGGATATCTCTTTAATATATTAAAAAAACATTCCTTTTTAAAATATTAAATTTTTATGGAATGGATTGATACTTTTTAATGCTTCAAAATATACATGAGGCCATTAGTAGTTTCAAAATTTATGATATTTTTCTCCTGAGGTCAGGGGTTCACCCCTCATTCCTCATAATTATTTTTGATACCCAAGTGATGAGTTGTACAAAAATATTTTAATAGCATTTCTTTTACCATTTAATTTACACATAAACAAAATTTCTAAAAAAAATATACCTTATTTTTTTAATAGAAAATATTTATATAAAAAAAATTCTTGTAAAAATTTTAGTTTTTTTCAAAACACCACAATGTTAAAATAAATCCACGTTTTACAATTAATACTTAAATTTATACATATGAAGGCTGAAAAACCCCGATACATATTCTTTTCAAAAAAAATATTGAATTTCAATGTTAATAATATATTATGGCCTTATATACAAATAATATTAACATAAGTATTTTTAATATGATATTGTATATATAAAATGACAATTATAAAATCCATTAATATATGTAAATAATTTTAGGAAAAAAGAATAAAATTAAGTGTTAAACATTATCATTTTAAATTATAACATACAATTATGAAAATAAAATTCCATCAAATATATGTATAGAAATATCATTTCCCATATTAATTTTAATGTAAAACACCATAACATAAAATACTAATAATTTTAAAATTATATTACATAAAATAATTTAATAGTAAATAAATATAGTTTTAAAAAAATTTAAAATAGAGTATCCTTTAAATACCATAATAGGTAAAAATATATATCCCATATATAAAAACGGGTTTGGAAAATCCATAAATTATAATAATTTATAACAAATAACCCTTACTATTATAAATTATCATTTTATTATTATAATCCCCGTACATAAAACGTTTTATAGAAAATAAATATATAATTGAAGATATAAATTCATTAAAACAACCACCTAACTGAAATGGATTTCACAAAATTCAAGAAAAATTGGTTTTCTTTTTTTGGAAATAAATCCTCCCTTACAAGAAATTGGAAATGCAAAATTCATCGAGTATTTGTTTATATCACTTTTGATGCTAGGAAATGAAATAACATAGTACAGGTGTGGGCTTCCAAAAGGTGTAGAGTAAGGTCCCTCTGTATATCTATATACACGAGTATTGGTACTACATATATATATACGTACATATATAGAGAGAGAGTTGATGAATCTAGGGGATGAAGCTAGATATTGAATATGCCCACTGTTTATGCCAAAAAAGTGCTCGTAATGTTCTGCAAATTTTCATGTGTGATTTTGGTTCTGGATTTCCAAGCAAACTACAAATGATAATAGAAATTACATTATTTAAAAATATATTCAAATATATAAATATTTATATATTTTTTAATGTGGTTGATAAACGAATTTTTTTAATTCGATTGTGTGTGTGATTATATATATATATATATATATTCCTATTCAGGGTTTTTATATGCTTAAATGGGAAGGAAAACTCTTTATTAGTGTTCAATGATCGTTATGGGAAAAAGAAATGAAAGATAGATCGAGGGATATAGTTGTTTTAAAATGGAAATTTGATAGTGGAAGTCGGGTATGTTTGGAGGTTCACATTTAGTATGTCTTACACATGAGTGTTGTCTTTCTTTATAAAGAGATGTATATTTTGAAAATTAAAGAAATTTGTGTATTAAGGTAGGAGGAACATTAGTGTATAGATCTAATGAATGCAATACTCATTAGATTTGACGATATATATCGTATTTATTGATTGAACATGTTCTAAATGAGAGTATTCAAAATATTTGAATATTAATTCACCTCGCACGATACCACATTGATTATTCGGTGATTAAAATATCACTAAATAAGTCACCATGTCTCAATGAAATCATGAGCTATCATAAGGGTCAGTACTCCAACACTACATGATGGATAAATATAGGGACTAACAGACACACATGACCCCTTGTTTAATTTTGGGCGTAACATAAACTATCCGAACGATATGCCCATTAATGTCATGTGCAGGAACTCTGTCTTCTGGGCTACTATGTGGGCTTCACAAACTATCCCTCCCTTGTGGGATGATCATTTTCATGGATGCTATGTGGTATAAAGGAATATCCCTTTTGGATTGTGTTTGGCTATAATATTTTATTATAACTATGTTTTAAATATGTATAACTATATTAAATATATTATAAAATGAATATTAATTAAATTTAACAACATATGAATTTTTTTTATTATATTTATATCATTATATATTGTTTTCATTATTAAATCATCATTTTTGTATTGATAATTCATTAAAAGTTATTTTTTTCCTAAAAAAATATCTCATAAGTGTATTATTCAACACAAAAAATTCTTCTCTATATAAAATGTTAGAATAATTACTCAGATAATATAACATATAATTATTAAAAAAAGGTTTTTTTGAAACAATATTATATCTTATACTTCAAGTGTTATTTTTGTAAACTAAAACTACAGTCTAACTAATGTTTTCATAACATTATAAATTGAATAATAACTTATATATATTCTTTTAAAAAAATTATACCATTTATTATTAATATTAAATGTTACCACTAATAGTTTTCTTTTTTAATAATATTAATATTATTAATTCTTCTTGAATAATACATTTAATAAATAAATTAAAATAAATTTCATTCAATAATAGTATTAAATACCTTTTTCCATAAATAATTAAAAAAATTACGTATAACTTTAATGTGTGTAATGTTATCAAAAAAATTTATATAGAAAATTAAAATATTAATAAATTTATTTTTTAAAAATTTAATTTATACAATTTTAAATAAAAACATTTTTTCATAAAAATAGTAATATATTTAATAAATAAAATATAGAATTATGGAGTGTTTATAAAATTAAATTTTGTATCACAAAAATTTTACTTTTAAATAAAACATTCTATCATCTTAAATATAAACTAAGAATACATTTTTCTTCATTTAATAAAATAACATTATTTATGGAGAGTAAATATATATCAATATTTCTTGTCTTTCGGTCATGGTCTAGCGGTGAAGGTGAGGGGTAAATCAATGTCGTTCTTTGGGTGATGTCGAGTTTTATTCCTAGGAGCCCACAATTGGCCGAATTCTCCTTCTCCCACGATCTACTCATCTTTTCGGGTCACCCATTGTAAGAACCTGATTTTTCACTAAGGTATAGATCCTTTAATTTTTAGTCTAAATCTCTACTTTAGACATTATATAGTTGTCAAATGAGTTATTTAAGGATCCGAGTGTGTATGGGGCTTGTTTGGAGCCCGAAAACCAATATTTTTGGAGGAAACAGACTCTGCGCATGGTTTAGAGTAAACCGTGTTGGATTTCCACACGGTTTTCCAAATAGTGTGGAAGGTGTTTATTCATACAGTGGCACCTCACACAGTTGGCGCACAACCATTCAGTCAAACCATGAGAACACAAGCTTTTCACAGTTAATCATGCATGGATAGCATACAGTTTGGTCAAACCATGCAAAGGAATGCTTTTCGAGCAGAACCATCCCACACGGCTTACGCATGGTTTGAAAACCCGTGCAGACAAACAGTGCCCAGGCTAAAACCCTATGTAAAATGTCCAAAACGCCATTAATGATCTATTATGGCAACGCCATCCTCCGAAATCAATTTTTTTGTGGGATAACCTATTTATCTCTCATTTTGGATATTTTGGAAGGCCAATGCTAGGGATAAAGAGATCTCCTTCGTTCGACATCGAATTGAGCTTTTGTTCGTCACATTGGATAAGTAATGGTAAGTACTTGAGTTCTATTTAGTCTTTCCTCTTTTCTTTCACTCTCAACCTAGATATCACCATGTATGTTTTCTTTCACATTCTCTTAGATCTACTCTAATCCGAGGCAAATAAGGGGCCGATTTCAAAGGATACAGATCATACAACCCTACGGTTGGTGGTCTATAACTCATCCATAAGTCTGCTATTTTTAGAATGCTCATGTGGTGCCCACCGGTGTCATTGGGAACCATTTCATAAATTTATATTCCATGATTATACATGTTAGATTCATATTACTGTGCTCCTTCCAAATATGTGATTAGTTGTTGGTGGTTACACACAAAACTCAATCTGCCTCATGTTGAAGGTTATGCCATAATTGGGTTTTTAGTTTTATGGAACATTTGAGCCATTTTTTGGGTGTGCCGTTTCTTGACCTTCTTAAAGGTGAGCCTTCTTCTTATAAATAAATTGTCATTCATGAGAATTTCATAATGGCATGGACCAGGTATTCTCACTACTTGAACCGCCTAAGGTAAGTGCATACAAATGATTATGAAATGTGAAATGTGAAATGGAAAGTAAACTAAGTATTTGACTTGTCCTTATTAAAAGAGATTTAAGAAAGGTTACATGTTCGTAGCACCCCTTCTATGTTGATGGAAGGTAGCAGAGTGAACCAGTCTAATTGAATATGCCTTAATGGTTAACTAATATGTGACTAAATGGTTGCAATGCTACTTGGCCTATAAACAGTAATGGAAGACATGTCTTGGGCCAATAAATAAATGGATTCAACTCTACCTGACCAATCCACACTAATGGAATGAAAAACTTGATCCAAATGAATTATTACATGATTAAAATATCAAATATGAATGGACTAACATGAGATCACCATGGATTCTGAGAGGAGAACACCTTGGGTCCCGTTAACCCAATTCTGATTCAAGGATATAGTTTTCATAGGTTGATACCAACCTAGACTCTAGTTCTTGTTTATTACTTGGATTCCAGGTATACTACAATTGGGTCCAACTCTTTATTATAGAATACCTTAGATAAACTATTTGGATCCTGTATTGACTAGTCGGTTCCATGGTGAAATCCCATAGGGCCCTGTCTGTGTTTAGCCCTGTTTTTCATGGTGGATCACCTTTGACTCTATAGTCACTTTATTGTGGAATGCCTTTGATTACACTCCTTGGGTTACACTCTTATCCATTATCTAGACTAAGATAATACTGTGTAAGCTTCCCATGAGTTTAGGGTACCGCATTTTTTACCCTGGTACTCCCTCGTTGGATATCATTGTCTGGTTACCTTTTTACATGTTGGGACATTCACTACTTATACTATCATGAAGTGATTTCGGTATTCTCTATACCTCATGTGAACTATTAGCATTATATGGTAATTGATTAATTAATGAGCAGGTTACACGTTCAGACACCATCTGAGGGATGAAGTAGGTACTTTGTTATTTAATTATATTATACTACTTTGTTTACATTATATTCATGTGCCTACACACTGCTATATTCCATTACTCATCTTAGATGTTATAGACACCATTGGTGGTGGCCCTCTAAGTTTTATCTCATGCCCTATTTGGGATCCGTTTGGTACCCAGATTAGATTACATGGTTGTATGTATTGAAAAAGGGAAAAATGCTGCTTCTAATACTTGATTGTGTGATGATATGATGAAGCTTGATAGAAGTTGACCAAGTAGGATCTTAGGATGCTTGGAGTAGACTTTTTTTCTTTTGCCTTATGGAGCATGTTATGCCCATTGTCTTGTAACCATGCATTCTAGTTTTCTATTGACATGACATTACATCATCATTGTTTCAGTAGATACAATTATTTTAATTCTTGTTTATCTATTTCATTAGTTTTTTTCCGCTATTTATTTATATTACTTTCATTGTTTTCTATTCAATTATATACCTTATATTGTGTTGCACTCTGCTAATGAGGGTGTATTCTTCTCACATACACAACCTAGGCCCTCACTTATAGTCGGCTACCACTGGCATTCGAAAAATGTGTTGGAGGCCAAGTGGCCCACCGGGCTTGGGGCGCCCATGAAGTCGCATCTGGGTCGGGGTCATCACACCTGATTCATGACTAGGTGGTTGGGACGTGAAACCCAAATGTGTGAACAGATTTATTTTTCAAACCATCTCTAATTGGATCATAACCTTCATGGAAACTATTTCATCTCATCTAGTATTGACTCCTTCCCAGCTGGGGCCTGTTTGGAGTGACCCCATTATGGGGAGGGGGTTTCCTTGTGTGGAGGGTTTGAAAAAGCTACTCCTAAGAATTCTATTTTTTTTAGAAAATATCTTCCTTAATAAAAATAATATTTCTTGTAAAATAAAATTAATATTTTAAAATTGGAATATTTGCATTTAACATAAAAAACTTATTTTCATTAATAAATGTATTTATATTCATAAAATTGAATGTTAAAACATATCATAGTTTTTTTCAAAAAAGATAATACAATCTATTATTTAAACATTTATTAATGGAAATTATGTTCAAAATTTCCTGGATGTTACATTCTACCCAACTTAAAATAATTCACCATCGCAATTATTTTATCCTTCCGAGAGAAACTCAAAATTTCATATTTCATAATTAAAAAAAGAAGGTTTTCAAAAACATGATTATTCTAAATAGTCATAGGGAATTTAATTACATTGAAGCTAAAAAACAAAAAATTTATCCATTAAATTATCTCCAACTAAAAATGGCCTAATGTATGATGTTTTCTAAATTGTAGATCTAATAAGAATTATAATATCCTAGGAGCCACTCTTTTTGAATTTGTGAAAAAACATGTTATACATTTTTTTAAAAAGTATGTCAAAATAAAAATATATTTAAAAATCCAATGATCATTTTAGTCAAGGATTTTGATTAAAAGGTCAAACCATTATTATATATATGTTTTTATCACATTATATAGAAATAATTATTTTAATGCACTTGGTAAGTTCTTTAAATAAAACCAAACACCATACGATTTTTTACTGAGCATGTGAAAAACATATCCAAACATATGTTAAGAATAAAAATTCCTAGTAGTGGATTTTAACATAAGTTATTATCCCTATATAAATACTATAAAATATCAATTTAAAAAGTATTTTATTTTCTATTGAATAGAAATAATGTGATAATTATTAATAAAAATTTATATTTATATTGTTTTAAAAATATCTAACCATAAAAAATACATTTCAAAAACATGTAATATACATATCCCTTTGAAAAACTAGTACCATTTCAAAATATAATACCCTTTAAAATATAAACATGGATTTATCCATAATACTTTAAAATAAACAATCATTTTGAATATTATAACTTTTTATGGAAAGAAATGATATTTGGAAACCCTTAAGAATGTACTTGACACAACTAGTAGTATCACTTTTTTGGAATTGCATCGTCTTTAGGTTAGGGGTTCACCCCCCATTCCCCGTAATCATCGTTTATGTGCATGATTCATGTTTTTGGAATTTTGTTGATATGGTATCTTGTATATATATATATTTTATACCCATACAACCTTTTGAAAAATATAATTTATTTTCAATATAAAATAATATTATAGCACATAATCTTTATAAAAAAGTTGTTTTTAATAAAACATTATGAGGTTAGGAGATATCCATATTCCAAGATTAAAAAACAGAATAATATATATAAAGGATGAATAATAAAGATACACATCCATTCAAATCTGATTTTTATTAATGGAGAATGGTCAATAAGGACACACCAAAGCCAGGGTGCCTAAAATAGTGCATGTCAAGGGTATCCCCTCTAATCATGTTAACTCTTTATGGCCATAAGAAGATACACATGCTTTTTGTATATAATTATGTAATTATAGTGTTATTAATTATGTATTATCATATCTATAAACATGATTTAAGTCTAAACGTTGAAATTGACATTTAATTTAGAAAATGATAATTAGAAAAACCATTTGAACTTTTACAAAATTATTTTGAAATAGAAGAACCTAAAATGATATACTCTGTTATATTATGTTCTCAAATTAATAAAACCCTTAAATATATATTTTTGAAATATCACATTCCTTAACAGTTTGATAATATAAAGTAATTACATTAAATTATTGGAATTTTAAAATACTATTCAACTATGTAAAATAATATAAGATTTTTATTTTTCAAAAACCAGTGAAATAATAACTTCTCTTATAGACTATAATAGTTGAAAATATGTATCAGTTACATAAATTGGGATTTTAAAATACATAAATTAAATTTTAAAATTACGTATCATTAAAAAATGGTTTTCTAGAAAATAATTATATCTTTGAAAAATATATTTCAATTAAAATAAAATCCATACGAAATGAGTTTTCAAATAATACACACAATATTAATTTACTTTTGTGAAAATATATTCTCCCTTACCTGAAACTAAGAATCAAAACTAAGTTGAGAAGGCCTATACATCACTACTAGTGCTTGGAAATTGAACAAATAGACAATGGGAAGGATATTCCAATTGCTGACTGGGTTATTGTCTATATATATCTATGAGTTTGGGTAATGAATATATATATATATATATATCGTGAATGTGAAGGCTATAGAATGAGATGGATATTGAAGTTGTCCACCATTGAAACAAAAAAAATTATTCCAAATATTCATTAAATTATCTATTGGGTTTTGATTTTTGGCTTACAGTGTAAATGTAAATGATAATGAAAATGAAATTATTTATAGATATATTCAAATATATGTAAATATATTATTACATGTGGTTAATGAAAATCATATTCAAATATCATTATATATATATATAAGAACATAGTTATTATTATTTTCTTTTCCCAAACCTATTTGGGATGAAAGACTCAATATTGGGGTTTTATAATAACTATGTGTTGAATATTACAAAGAGTTGATCAAGGGATATTGTTTTATCACCATGAAAAATCTATATTGGTGTAGGGGAGGTCATATGGAGAACTGTTAGTAGGTCTTACACATGAGTGGATTATTTCTTCTAAAGGAGAAGTGGAAGAGGAAGAAGCATAGATATACCATAATAGTCAAGGAGGAGGAGGAGGAGGAGCATTTTATTACGAGGAACATGAAACTCAGTTGATTAGATTGTCAAAATATCCATGAACGAACAAACAAATTTTAAAATGTTACCTTTTAAATAGATGAATATTCACCTGTTTTAGGTTCACCCATGTATACCATTTTGTTGTTCTATTTACACATAATAACTCTCCACAATATTCAATTTTTTAAAGCCATCACCAGGGTCATAATATAGACATATATTTACAAACATGTAAGGGGATGGGATGATGTTTCTAGCCCCATATGTCTTATTAAGAACTCCTTGAACCATGTGGGTTTTTCCCATTCCAATCCATTGTAGGCCCTCTATCATTCCAACCTCCTTGTGGGCTGCTCAGGTTAGCCAACACTTTTTGGTTGAACTTGGTCCCCACAAACATTGTAGAAGGACATTTCCCAAGTGGCTTACTAGCAAGACCCATTTATTAATATAACTAAAAATTTAAAATCATTTATATTATCAAATATATATATATAATTTCAATTATATGATAAAATGTATACTTTTAATTTGGAAATCATTATTTCAATATCTAATGATTTTTTTTAAACTATCTTTTTATAATGATATTTTGTAAACCATAAATTTATTTTTTAAAATAAACTGTCTCATAAGATTATTATTTAGATATTAAGATATTTCACTACAAAAAAAATCAAAAAAATTATTACATAATTTTACTTATAATATTCAATAAATGTATTATTAAAACTATAATAAATATTATACTTTTTCTATTTCTTTTATAACCTAATATTACATTATCACCATTTTTTTATAACATTCTAAATTGAATAATAAATTATAAATATTTATTTTCAAAATTATACCATAAAGTATAAAAATTTCACGTTATTATTAGCATTATACTTTTTAAATTTTATTACTCATATTAATACCTTAGTAATAAAATTTTAGATACCATAAATTAAAATAGTTTTCATACTGATAGCGTATTAAAATCTTCTTCAAATAAATAAATGAATTTGTTTACTTATATCAATAATGTATTAAATATTATTAAAAAATAATTTTTAACCATTTTAAAAAATTAAAAAAAATTACATTAAAATAAACATCATAAAATATTTAATAAAAATTTATTTCTAGATAAAATTGTAGAATCTTTATAATAGATAATTTTAAAACATGGGCATTGGAAAATTATAAATTTAATATCAAAATAAATATACTTATAAATAATAACTAATATATTTTAATTATCTACTTAAATTATATTTATATTCATTAAATAAAATAAATTAATTTAAAGTGTATAACTTTATGAGCATATTCTTTAATAAAAATGATATTTCTTCAAAAAAGTAGTAAATTATAATTATAATATTTTATTTTTAATTATTGAAGTAACTTATTTTCATGAAATATAAATATTTAGATATGTAAAATTTAATATTAACACATATATTAATTGTCTTTATGAATTATAAAATAATCCATTTTTTATCGTTTATTGAATGATAACATTATTAGTATTTTCGATGATACACCTTCACCCAATAATTTCTAAATAATAATTTCATTGGATGGATTGGTCTCATAATTTTTATAATTATTGATACTTTGTGTGGGGACTTATTTATAACTTCCACTTAAAAAGAAAATGTATTCTTCTTTGATTCCCCCAAAAAATTTCTTGCTTTCCTCAATTGTTTTAGCAATGGAATAATGAAAAAAATAAGAATATATTAATTATTTATATTTCTGAAATTTCATCAATGAAACATTTATATTATTGTTACATTCAAAGGATTCATCTATTTGGGAAAAGGCCCAGTAATATTATCATGTATTGTTAAGGAGTGTGGCATGTGCAGTTACCCCTTACACATAGATTCATAGCATCAGATTAATTATCCTTAATTGGAAACATTATTTAATATTTAACTTCTTGATATAATGTTTTATTAACTATTATGATCTTATTAGTTCTCCCTTAGACTGTTTTTATTAGTAAAATTGTAGTTTTTCTTTTAAGTTGAATATTCATGTATTTCTTTTATATTTTAATGACATATCTATTAATTCAAAAAAATATGTATCCTATCATGGGTATGGAATATTATTTACATTATATTTAGGTGAAACATTATTTTTAAATCCATGTTATATGCATCCTAAGGTAGAGTTATAGTCTATATTCCTTTCATTTTCCATCAATTTTCCCCCTTTCTATAGTTGGAGCAATGAAGGACACAGTGTAAGAATACTTTAGTCCTCATAACCATGACCAAGTCATCCAAAATATCCATATATATATTTTCATGATATTAAAATAAAATAGATAAATGTACTTTTTTCCTTCTTCAAGCATTGGTTGTTATAGTAGATCTTCAACAACAGTAATATTATCATTCTCTTGGAATCAATGGAACAATACAAATAGTTTAATTCATGAATGTGATTTAAACAATTTATGAAAAATTATATATTTATTTGGATTAAATTAATTTCTTTTTTTGTATCAATATATAAAAAACAACATATAGGGAAATTTTAGGGTTTTTATTTAAGTAATTGATATTTTAGTGAATATTAAAATTACTGATTTCTCAAATATATCACATCATTTTATTAAATCAAGTAAATTAAATGCCCCATATTTATTTTAAATTATGTTTTTAAAATATTTAATATTTTATTAATAATTATCTAAATTTATTCATCAATTTTATTATTATGAAATATTTAAATTTATATTCATAGAAAAATAGTTGTATGAAAATCAGTTTTTCATTGCATTTTTTGAATTTGTTTTAAAATTAATCTATATAACATCTTGAATTAAATATTCAAAAATGTAATCCATATTATTAATTATGAATTTGAAATTTTATAAACATATCCCCATTATTTTTATTCACTTTTTACAGTAACTGTGGTTAATGTTACCACATCGGCAAAGGGTTAATCGGTTAATAAAAGTTAAAAATAAATCTGTTTAGAAAAAAGATATAAAAATTGACTATTTCTTATTTTAAAAGAATTTATATCACATCTATACCAATTTGAATTATACATAATTGTTATTCCATTTTTCCTTAGTAGTGACATTTATGTTTTTATAATGAATTAAAATTACAAAATAATCATCCTTTGTTTTTAATTTCATTTATATATTCACATAGTGATAAGAATATGATATATAGTAAATAAGATGATAATTTTATAATGTATAAGTTGAATTTTATCATGTAAATTTATATATAATTTTTATTGAATTTGGAGTTTTCCAAAAACTTTATTCAACAACGACAGAAAATTTTAACATTTAAAATAAAAATATAATAAATTATTTTAAAAACTAGAAAAGTAATATTTTTTGGATGAGGTATTGTTACCAAATTTATTTATAGATATATATTAAATTATTTAAGTTTTTTGAATGTATATATTTGAAATTTATTCATTACATGGTGCATTTAGTATTCAATTAGATGAAGAATGTCAAAAATGGAGGTAATGCTATTTCATGAATTTTTTATTAATTAATATGAAATTCCTAAAAATATTGAAATAGGAATAATAGGATAATATTTGGTCACAATATCCTGTACCAGTACATTTATGATCTATATTAAAAATGATATGTTAAATTATAACACCTTAACATTCAAAAAGTGGTTTCCACAATTAAGGAGAGAACTAGTTACATGGTGGTTAATATAGAAGAATAAGTGTCTAAATGAACTAAAACATGATTAATCCTCATTGGTTGGTAATATATTAACCTCAAGCATATCACATTATAATATGAGAAAATTTTGATTAAATTTTCATTTATAATATTTGAAATCATTCAAAATTTACATTTTTTTCACTCAGCTAAATTATAAAAGGGAACCTCCTCCCCTAAATTATTCACACATAGACGAAAATATATCTTGAAAAAATCATAAAAAAAATCAACTCGAATTTTTTAGTTTAATTTAACATATTTCTCCACCCATGGAAAATTCTTGTAGTCCGTAAGAAAATATTCAATGTTATTTTCTCTAAGAAAGGTGACAACATTTACAACTCTTTTAAATTAATTTTTATTTTAATTCATATAAATAGAGTGTACCCAAAATATAATAAAAAATATATTATCATAAATATACTGAGTTTTTATAATTATTTTTAGATGAAAATTTTTCATCTCTTTTCTATCATATGAAAATTAAATAAATCACTCCTACATACGTATAGATATCCATCCCCCCAAAGAATTATAATTCATTTATAATAACCAATTTAAATGGATGGTTATAAAGATATAATTAATTAATATATATATATATTAGTACAAATTTATTTTTTTGGAATTATAAAAATGTATCTACAATCATATCTTCTAATACATTGAAAAGTGGTAACGTCACATATGTATACATGTTGACAGCCGCCTCCATGAAGTGATGTGAATAAATTTTCATTTGTTTTTTAATGGATAGTATAAAGGATATATTTAATGAATATATATTATTTATATTATATTACAATGATTCTAGAATTTTTAATTAATATTCAACATTCTTTTCATTCATCCTTCGAAAGGTGAAAACATCATTCATACATATATAAACCCTACTATCCTTATAAATTGTGTTATTATTTTATATATCTCTCTATTTAATGGATGATAAAAAATATGAATATACCAAATAAATATGATATTATTATCTAGATTAATATAATGGGGATAAATGTACAATGATATAGATTTGTGTACCAAAACTAGAAAACCGAATAATATAAGAAAAACCACTAAATAATTAACACATAGAAATGGTCATTTTAATAAACAATAATAAATAACTTGTTTTTAATTGTTATAATTTGATAATATATGATAATTATATATATATATATATATATTTATGGATAATAAAATTGATTTTATTATAGTGTAAGAACAAATTTCATATAATGAAGTTCAGACATGATATAATTGTTTATTTCACAACCTCTTCATTTTATAGATTATTTAGATTTAAGTATGTGATAGGGGAGTTATTCAATATTTATATCCTAAACCATTTATATTTTATTCTCCTATTTTTATTTCTTGAAATTAATATTTTTTTATTTCATTTTACTCGATTTAAGTACTCAAGATACTAAAATGTTGTTCTTAAGAAAAATGTTATTTTTAACTCATTAATGAATAAATTTCATCTAGGTAAATATTTTCCATCAAATTGTATAAAAAAGGGATTTATTTTTTTCAATTATTTATTAAAACAAATGATTAATATTTTGATATCATATGATTATATCTTCAAAGAATTTTCCCACTCCTCTTTTTTGAATATGATTTTTCTTCTTCTAGTAACTGGTGATCTCATATTATAATTCATTTCCATCCATTTCATGATCTATTTTCTATTTATTTAATTATATATTTGTTATATATAGACTTATATATTCAAATCATAAACCATTTCCATACAATATAAATATCATATTCACGGTTGGGTAAAACATATAAAACCAATGTCTTAATGATGTTTCACTAATGATAAACCTCCTTATTCCAACTTCCATATAAATTTTAAAAAATAGACACTAAATAAACACATTATATAGAATTATATGTATATATATTGAAAATTCAATCATATCATTCTTATAGTGGTGAACATCTATTGAATTTTAATATTTTCATTCAAGAACTGCCCTTCACACAATAAACTCTTCATCAAAAGTTTATCATCTATAGTATAACTTCAAATAGTCTCTCATTCCTATTGTGATTTCATTGTAATTACCTCATCTTCCAAAATCATTTATTGACACTTACTTATGAATTCAGATCATCTGAAAAGATTTATGATTCACTATTTTTTATGCCTAGGTTATGTCATGGAAGTCAGCATATGTAAATAACATAGAAGCATGTAAAATGATACACTTTGATCAATATGCCACCCTATAATTAACATCAAATATTAATGAATTGATATTGTCCATATGAATTTTCTCCCTCTCTTTCTAATAACATTTTATATTTTCTATAATTTATCATATGTTTTCCCAACCTAAAATTATACTCAATCGTTTCTCACTAATGTTTTTCACATCATGTTTGATCATCGATCATATGATTATTAATTCCTTCAATTACATTATTATTTTAAATTATAGGATTCTAAGAAATTATAAATTCATTTTTGGCATGTACTATTTTACCTTTTGGTATATTTTTATATTTCAATAAATAATAATTTCTGTTTATTTCAAACAACCATTATTTATTACAAATCTAATTCCATAGTTGTACATAGATGTTCCCTATATTATAAAATATAAATCCCTTATTTTATATGGAGTATCATATTTATGTGTATTTTACTGATATAAATTCTTCTATTTAACATAATTAACTATTTACTATATCTTATAGATATATAATTTCACCATGTTTTTATGGACGCAAAATATGATCACTTTCGACTGTTTTCATAATTTTTTGCATGTTATAGTACACATAAGATAAATTGATGTATTAGTTTATTAACATATAGTTGTAAACATTAAATCTATAGTTATTAAAATAATATAAGTGTGGAACTTATTGTATCATAATTATATAATTAATTACACTATATTTTTTCTCATAATATCACTAAGTATTAAATCTTCTAGACATGATTATTATTTGTAAAAAAATTTACTTTTTTTATATGATCATCATTATTTTCTTGTATTATTATGCATTGAATTCAAGGGATTAGTACTTGTTATTTTTCTAATAAGAAATAGTTAAATTAAATAACTAATTTTTTATCAACCACATTTCCAAATTTAGATAACTAGTTCAAATTAAAATATAGTTTATATTTATTCTTCAATCTTCATCACTTTTCCCTAAATCAATGAAAATTGGTAAAAAAATTAAATTTCTATCTTATTTAGAAAAAAATAGTGGTTAATATACTAATGATAAAAAATCAAATATTTCATTAAATCATTACATGTAGTGACACGTTCTGTCAAATATCCAAAAAAATCATCTCAAAATTAATAAATTTCATCTTCTAGTAGAAGAACATTAATCAATGGTTTTTTAACAATAGATTTTTGGATCATCAAGAGTATGTATATATGGAAGAATAAATTTTATAATACTCATAATAAGAATCACATGACTTAAAATTAATCATTATATTTGTCATAATCTATTGAAAATAATAGTAATTATATAATCAGTATAATCCCATGGATAATTAAACTCTTTTCTAATAATTTTCTGAAAGTTTTCTATATTTCTGTAGAATTTAGGATTATTTTTACCACATTTTTTTGGTTTATCAATCTCAATAAGTGATTTTAACGTGATATTTTATCCATTGGATACCTAATTGAATTATAAAAAAAATATTTTTAATCCAAAATTTATGTTTTATTTTTTTGTTAGTGGCTTTAAAAATTGAAACAATCATTTTATATTTTTCTATTTAATAATTTTTTAGTGTAGTTTCTAATTGTTTTATGTTCATAACCTTATATAAATATACCAAAACAAAACAATCTACATCTTAAAAGTTGTGAGGATGAAAAGTCCATTTTGTTATAAGGAAATATAAAATGTTTTAACCTTATGATTTTAATGAGTTAATTATGATACACATAGATACCTTTTGATGATGGTGAAGAACCATATAAGGATTATAATGAACCTTATAAAGGAATGAAATGGTTTGAGTCTGGTATGTTATGACGTATGGGAGAAAATAATTTTTTATAATGAATAATGTTATGGAGAGTTCATTATGGATTATATAATTTGTTATAAAAAATGAAGAATATGACAGCCGTGGAGTGAACATCACTGATATGTGAGAAATAAATGTATTTAGAAATTCATGGAATGTTAAATGATGTAATTGTACTATGATACATGGTGAAATAAAGAGGTGCCTCACGATAATATACCAAACCTATTATGATACCTTATGTATATAGGAGGTCATGAAAATGGAAAGATGAATTTATTTCAAGATAGATACCTACACAATAAACTCAAGTAAAAATCTATAATATAAATACATTAATTGTAAAATATGATTGTAAAATATATAAAAAAGTAATTTCATAGGATAGGGAAAAATCATATGCGAAATAGCTATGTATTTATGTATAAATTTTTAAGTATGTTTTACATGTCTTATTGAACTTTCGAATAAAGGGAAAACTCATTATATAATCAAAAAAGATCTATATAGATTTCCTCACGTAGAAAGCTAAATCAAACTGTACATATCACACATTTATAGTCACATTCAAGAAACATGATTACTTGAGTGGGATGATGGATTCCTATATTTAGATTGTATCCAATGTATATATTCCCCTTTACATAATGTAAAGTAATATAAATCAAGAAAACATGGATACATGAGGATTCACATGAATCAATTTATGAAATTCAACATGAAATAAAGAGTAGATATTTTTTAAGCCAAAATGATGTTCTACACTTTGTGAGGTAAGAATATATGTCTTTTGGGCTATGTTTTTTTATTTTTTCAGCTCATAAAATATGACATGAGCAATAGTAATATTTCAAAAAAAAATAGCTTTATAATATTATTAAAATTTAGGATTAATGTGGTCCATGATAAAAATAAGTAAAATAACACATTAATTTAAATAATTATATATTACAAGTCTCAAAAATTCAGCAAACATGCAGTCTAAAAAATTTCATGTCTTGGTGAAGAGCTACGTAAATATATTAATTTACCAAAAAAATTCTATAATCATAATTCTTTTGACCCTTTTCTAGAAATAAAACTTTATATTATAAAGATAATTACATGGGGTAATGTGAACTTCAATGAAAAATGATTTTAGTATATAATCAATCATTTACATAAAAAATTTGCCTAATAACTTGTTTTATACACACAATCAAAAAAAAGAGTTAAGAATTATTAGTCAAATACAATTTAGAAAATGATAATCAAAATACATCCTATAGTAAAAAAGATAATATTTTAAAACATAAAATTTTTATAGGGGATAAATAATAAATGTTGTCAAATTTTCAATCCCAAATAATTTCTAAAGTTATTTTATATTTTATACAAATATATTAATTCAAATAAAATTCAATATATAATATATATTATTTCAACATATGAAATAATATTTTATAAATTTATAAAAAATAATTGGTTTAAAATAATTTTATGAGAACAAAATTTTTAAAAATTAAATTTTCTAATATAATAAAATTTCCTTATATATTTCTTCTTTTTGGCACTAAATTTGACATTTTTGTATTTTAATACTATAATATAACACTAATTTTTTTAATTTTTCATATCCAAATAGACTGGATTTAAGTTTTATGAATTTTTATTACACAACATATATTTATATTATTGTTTAAAATTATAATTTTCCCAGAAAAAATTATTCGTACTATATTATCATATCATAATTAAGATATAAAATTTCATAAAACAATTTAATTCATTAAATATTTATTTAAGGGATAAAATAATATATTTTCAAATAACTTTTGTAAAATTAAATAACCAAGGTTTTGTTTTATTTTTAATATTAATATTTTTAATTATATAAATATTATTTTTCATTTTTTAAAATAATTAAAAATTATTTTAGTAAAATTTGAATTCGTATTTATTTTAAAGCCACATGTTTTCTTTAAAATTATAATATTTAAATATTTAAAATAGAGATCATTGATAATTTCAAAATCTACCTAATACATAATGTAAAAACAATGTTCATAAAACTATTTTTATATGTAATATTTGTTTATTTTAAAAAATAAAATTAAAATATATAAATATTTTATCTGGTAAAGTTAAATAAAAATATAAAACTGACGGATTAAAATTAGTTAAAATGAATAATTTTAATAATATTCATTAAAATTAATTACTAAGTATGAAAACGAATTACATTGGAAGAAGAAAAATAAATTAAAATTTCCTTACTAAGAGGAAATAAAACAAAAACAATAGATTTTTTTCATATGAATAGATGAGTTTTGTCTCAAAAAAAATCATCTTATTTCCTTTTTGATCCTTTTAATCTTGATTTTTATCCTTTCATTATTGAAAATTTAATGAATTATTCCAAAATTTTAAACCTCACCACTTATAAAAGTGGATCCTTCCTCCACATTATAGTAAATTATTTCTCTTATAATATATTCTAAAACATTGATATATTTTTCCACTAAGAAACCTATATAAATTATATATCATCTAAAGAACCATTATTTATATTAAGGACACCAATTCAGAGGATATTTATAAGAGAAAACACAACCTCTCGATGTATGCATTATTTACTTCTTATTCATTTCATCTTAATCATCTTATTCCAAAAAATTATAAGATCTTTAATATAAATAAATTAATATAATCAACATATTTATATTTTATTACATTAAAGTAATAACCCTTACTTATTCATTTCCATCCACAAATAAATACAAAGGATCGCCAATAGTGCATATGTGGGGGCTACCATCTCCTCAAATAAACCTCATCTATTTTACATAACTACATCACCTAGATGGTTAAAATGAATTAATTGATGAATAAATATGGGTTCTATAACAAAAAAAAATATTTTTATGGATAAATAAATATTTACATTGAATATATCCATTTTTTTGGAAAATAAAAATATATATCCTCATACATACTTGCATTCTACCATCTCTATAATGGCATGTCTTATTTTTTTAATCCACATTACCTAGTTGGTGAAAAATGTATAAACATGAAATAATATAATATTTATGACATGGTTTAGTCATTAAAATTATTAACCATTCTCTACCTTATTCTCGTTATGTGAAAAAATGAAAACATAATTTATCGGTATGTGCATACATTTAACTCCTTCAAATTAATATATTTCATAATTTTATGTAATATTTTTTATATTTTAGATAATTTTAAAGTATTATTCTCTAAAAAATTTATACATATTTTGGTTATTATTTTTCAATAATGATATTACGAATAAATCACCCCATAATAAATTTTATTCATCAAATATAGTATCTTCTTATTCTGGTCAGTTTAACATTCCATATGAATAATTCTATAAATTTAATTCATATATGACTATGAAAATTTAAATAAAGACTATTTTTTATAAAACTAAATAAATTATCATTTCATATTTTTTTGAAATATAATATTGGTCATTTTTTAAGTTATAATTATAATAAAATATCATTACAAATTTATCCTAAAAAATAAACAATTATTTTTACCCTAGATACTTCAATCCCATTTTGGATACTGAAGGAACGACATGAATTATGTATTAATTAAATAATAAGGGGAATAATACTATATAACTATAGATAATATTAATAACCTTTATGAAACCTTTGACAATTTTCAATATATAGAATGAGGCATAAAAACAGACAGAAAACCCTTGAGAAACTAATATACTCATGAACTATATAAAAAATAAATAACATTATGAAAATAGTTATAAAAAAGAATATAAAATATATTTGAATAGGTTTCTAAAAAATGTTTTTATAAAACCAAATGTTATTATCCATGACATTAAAAAACTAGGAAGAATAAATATAGAATAATGTATTCACTATCCCGATTCTCAAAATCTGATACTCGTTATAACTTTTAATAAAGTTTCCCCCTAATTTGTTGTTTTTATTATTTATATAACTGTAATTTTATTTCAATATTTCATTCTAATATATACAATATAAAAATCCAAATTGTGTTTCATTCTTGATTTTACATTCAATTCAGGTGTTAACCAAGCCATAAGGCGTTTTTATCACAATTAACACACCATGAGACATATTACATAATATACACCATGTTTTACCAAGATACTATAAGAATTAATAGTATTCAAATGTTATATTAATTCCTCATATCATTTGAGGGGGATTAATTTAAATTTTACTAATGCCAAAAAGCTCGATTTCAAAACCTATCTTTATAATTTATATATTTAAAATACAAAAACCCATATGGGGAATTTTTATATTAACTATATCCAATATTATTATAAATTTCATACTCATTTTACGATCCTTTTCGATCCTTTTACCCTTTATCTTATTTTATATTGGATTTTCTATATACATTTAAATAAAATTGGATTTCATTCTTGGTAATTCGTAATATACAAAAAATCATTATTTTAAAATATATTATATTACATTAAATTGAAAATTTTCTCTATAAAATAATTATGTTTTCTTTAAATAAAATGCTACTAGATATTTCAGAAATAGTAATGATTTAAAATTTCATAAAATTTCATTTCCCATCTTTTTTTGAAAATAATTTTTTTAAAAGAATATGGTGAATTTATCAATTTTATACATTTTATAAAACTTTTAAGAGAAATATATATTTAATTTTATTTCAAGATTATATTTATAATAGATTTAAAACATCATTAAATTTTTTTTTAAAAATTAAATTATTTTGTCCTTTAGGGAATGTTTTTATTTTATTAGTTGTTTATATAAAAGGGGTATTTTTCATTATCATTTTCAAAGTAAAATTTTATTATTCATATATAATTACTATTCATATATTGGAAGATTAATTATCAATGTATTATAAAAATAGAAATTATAAATATATATACACTAAATGATCGATAAATTAATTATTATTTACCAATAATCATAAATATATAATAAATAAATTTCCATCCAAAGACTTTCTTTTTTGAATTTCGTAACTCTAATTCCATTGATTGAATGTTGTTCACCGTGATACCTATAAATTGATTTATTTGAGAATTTGTTTTTTATAATCCTATGTCATTCACATATACAATGTAAATACCATATTCTATATTGTCATGATTGAATGGTATTTACCGGGATAGTTACTGAATAACATCCAATACATAGTTAGTTTACATGTTTATACCATGTTATTTTTATTGATGAAATTTTCTTTTTCCATTTTTTTATTCCATTTTTAAAGAATTTAAAATGTACTTTCATTCCATGGGATATTTTTGATATCATGAGAACATGTATTTTATTAAGAGATATGTATTGATGATGATGAATTGGGTCTTATTTAGTTCTCCAATGAATACATTTTATCATATGTCTCTCAAATCAAAATTGTTTAAGATAGGATTTGTCCCAATCCATAGGGTACATGAGAAGATTAATCAAAATACAATGGCTACATGAGAGAATTTATACTAAGTAAAAGGGAAAATGAGAGGATATAGCTTCTTTAATAGTAGTATATATGAGGATTTAATCCAGAACCATGTATAATAAATAGGATTATCCCTATAAAAATTAGTTATAGATATGGCTAACCCAAGAGTACTATTTGATGACTGGCTTATTGAGAAACCATGATATATGGTTTCAATAATTATTTTTGTTCCACCATTTCATGATTATTATCATTCTTATATTATTTTATATTTTCTAATGTGTATTGATTCATATTTAAAAACATCATTGCTTAATTTACTATGTAATTATATGAATAATGCATGATTTATTAACTATAATTTGTTTGGTATAGCTATCTAATGTACCATTATTATACCCATATTCTCATCATATTCAAACTTGATATCATTGATTATTATCTATTTTGATTTTATTTATTGATATTTTTAACTCACCCGATACTTATACTACCATTTTTCTTATTTACGATGAAAGGTATTATGTTTGATTCATCTTTAAGAGTATATTGTGTGAATTATTTTTAGGAGACATTTTATTCTGGTTATGGTATACATTTATACATATATGATGGAAATCCCATACTTTTCATACAAGAACATGGGATTTTACTAGTTTAAGTAATTTTTTAAATCTATTAAACTCTAAACACAAAAATTAAATTCAATTATAAATTTTACATTATTATATAATTATGGATTCATGGCATAGATAGTGTGTAAATGTGATGTGTTTATTGAACAAGATCTTAGAGTAAAAGAACTGTGATCCCTAGTTATCATCAATAAAATGTTTGGATAACCATTTATGTTATTATTTTATTAATATAATCTAAATTAAGAGTTTTAAAGTTCCTTGAGGATTGATTGGTTACAATTCATAATAGATTAAATGGTATAGCTACACCATTAAACAAGTTATAATGAATATTTATTGTTTTTTTAGATTATAATAAGAGACCATTATAGAAAACCCTAGATATAAGTTTACCTATAGTATACCATCATACTATTCTCAAAAATTATAGATCGTGTGGTTTGATTAACAATTAAAAATATGTTAAGAAATTACAAGTAGATACAGGCTCAAATAGAGATGTTCATAGAGGTAATATCTCTGAAAAGGGCATATTGGCATTAACTTAATCATTACCTGGTGTATGGAAATGAGGCATAATTGGAAACATGGTTTCACAATATTTGGTGATATTTTATGATAATTTCAAATTCTATTTATAAACCATTATCATGAATTTGATAATATTTTGGATAGAAAAACAAATAGGAAATGTCTAGGGATAATATTGAATAATATATAGTGTTTCATGAGTTAGGTTTTTTATTAGTTGATTTATGGTTTTATGGATAAATGGTATTTTTAAATTTGAGAATCTATTTTACAATGATTACCATGTTTGAATATTGTAATAATTCTCATGATAAATTTTGAACAGTAATTTTTGGTAACAAAGGCATAAAGTCTAAGAGAAGCTAATATAATGAAAATTAGATTAAACTAAATTAATCAATGGATGAAAATAAGTGCTATTGTAGAAAATATATTAGGACTGTAAATTTCAATATATATTACCAATAATTATTTTTACATATCATTTTTTGACGTAGTATTTGGTTGAAATTGGATCATAGAATTGAATTGGGAAAGGTACAAATAAATAAATTTATTTATCATTTAACGGGACAATGGATAATACATTAATTTCTATGATTCATATTTATTTTCTTTTATAAATTAAAAGTGAGTCTATTAGTCTTAAATTATATATTAAGGTTTATATCATAATATAAACAAAATATCTACACTGTAAAGGATTCTTATTAGTGAGTGAAATTTATAGATGATTATCAAGAATATTACTAATGTAATGATGATTATGGGACTTATATAATGATTTTTCAGAAGTTGTTCTTGTTTAGAGAATGGTAAAAATATATTAAATGGTATCAAAAACATTAATAAAATATTTAATGAAAACATTATATTTTTTGGGATAAGCATTAGTGACCACATGAATGTGTTATGGATAAATCATTGGATTAATATTTTTTAAATGTTGATGTTTTAAGGGTCTTATTTATTTTGAGGAAAGTGATATAAATAGTATTTATAGAGTTAGAATTGATTATTGATTTAATAAAATATTGATGAATGCTATTTTTGTGATGTTTATCACATTTTGTGGATTATGATATATATCAACCATTGTGTGACTATATAGAATAGTTGTTATTGAATTTGATTGATAAATATAGAGTTACCATTAAAAGGAATATAAAAATTTTATATAGTTTATCATCTTGAATAATAGGGTGGTTTTTATGAATGGTATATATTAGAGACTATATGATATGGACATATTTATACTAGATTATGTTTCTGTAATAAATTATATATATTATTTGAGGAAGGATAATTAAAATAGTATAAATTATGTGAGTAAGCTTTATAACATATTATTAGTTATTTTAAAAATATTATATGTGCTAATAATACCCTTGCCTATTATAATGAGTATATAATAATAAAAAACAAGGTCAAAATTTATTTAATGAGAATGTAACAACCCATGATTTCAGCATATAAAAATTCATTTAAGTATACATTTTTTATAACATGTTTTATATAACCCACCAAACCAAAAAGAGATGTGTACTAATAGAAATATACTCTTATAAAAACACTAATAACAGTAATACCTCAACTAGATAATAAGATATTATTAAATGACAAATTAGTAAATATGATAAATATAATTTTTCTATAATGGGTTTTTAGAAAATAATTTCTAAAACTATAGAGTAATGTATTCTAATAAATGAAATAAATTAATTCTAAATGATAAAATATATTATTTCAATATATGAAAAAATATATTAGGATTAATTAAAATAGAAATTATTTTGAAATAATACTAAGGTCACCTAAATTATAAAAAAGAAACTTTTTGACCAAAGTAGTTTTCCTTATAATTTATATTTACCTTTTAATTTTTTAATACATATTAAATTTTTATTCTATAAAATAAAAAACATTTATTAATTCTTGAAAAATAAATTTACATAGTATGTATTCTAATGATTTTTCAAAGATTAGTGAGGTCTGGAGGAAAAGTAAAAAATTCACTTTTTTCTCAAAAAAATATTTTGGTTACATTCTTAATATATAATAAAGAGGTAAAATTTAAAAATAGTGGTAAATTATTCAAATGATGAATTAATGTATAAATTTATTCATTGTAATGAATATTTTAAAAATATATAAAAATGATGATTAATCTTACAAAAAATGAAATATATATATTTCCAATAGAAACAGTTTTCAGTCATTTCATTAAATTAAAAATTAATTCAGTAAAATTAAGTTTTTTATTTTTTTTCATAGACTCAATAAAATTATTTTTTTAATAAATAAATTTATGTGTTTAAAATAAATACATTGTAAATATTATCCAAAAATTAAATTTTTATGATAAAAAATTTCATAAAACATAATTTTTATATATTTTTTGTTTTTTTTCAAAATTAGATTTTTTAAATAAATAAATATTTTGTTTTATAAATATATTTTTAATACTATAAAAATAGGGATAATGATATTTTTTGAATTTCAATTTGATTTTTTAACATCACAATTAACTTATAAGATTAAAAATCATTTAAAACTATAAAATTAAATAAAAATAGTAAAAATGATTTTGTAAATAGAAATAATCTTGAAAAGGTTATAACATGTATTCAAATGGATGTTTGAGGATTCTCTCCAACAAAACTGACATCCTATATGTATATTTTCATCTTTGGAGGCTTTTTAACATGATTAGTAACTTCTCATTATTGAAAATTTAAACAGTTACTACAAAAGTGCACTCCAACAAACTTATAAATGGAAATACTTCAATCAATTAATGGTTCATATTACAATAGTGATTATTTCAAAAAATAATCTATTTCCATATTTATTTAATCTTATTCAAATTCCTTAAGAATCTTTTCACTGGTTTTTTATCTTGATGCCTCCTTTTGAAGGATATTTATAAGGGAAATCCCAATCCCTCAGTGTATATAATATACCATTCTTAATTATTTATTCAAAATATTCCACTTAATACCCTTTTCTATAAACCATAATATAATTAAATATATATAATTAATACCCCAATATGATGTTATATTAATACAAATGACCTTATTTATTCATGTTCACCTACTATAAAAAATAATGGAACATTGATTATGTTTTGGTACTGAATATAGACTCTATAAATTTACATCCTCCATTTTTTGTATATTTCTCCCATGGATGTTTAAAATGACATAATTTCATAATAAATATGTTATATTCATTAAATATGTAATCATAATTTAAAAATTAACAATTACCTTCATCCATATAATTTTATGATAAATAAAAAATAATAATTTGTATACGGGCAAACAACCTTTTCCATCAATGAAATTCCTTATATTCTTTAACCACCTAACATGGATGAATCAAATATTTTAATTAATGAAATTATATAATATTTATTAAAATATAATTTTTTATTAATTATAATCAATTCCATACCTTCTTGTTATTTTGTCGAAAAAATGACAACTTACAATATTTGTACCTGTAGACTACTGCCTCCATGAATGTGATGTTTCCTATTCTAATATATTATTTTTATATTTTTAAATATCAATTAAAAAATTATTCACAAACGTTATAACATATTAATAATTTCATTTTACTTCTTCATTAACTACAATATAACTTCCCCCATAATCCATATTATCAATAAATTATAACTTCTTCAGTTTTTGGTGTGTCTAACCACCTACCTGAATGATGAAACAAATTTATATCATGGATGAATATAGAAACATAATTAATGGTTATATTGGATAATAATATCCAAATAAGGGGTTATTTAAGGTTCTATATATATAATTTTTTGACATTTTATATGTTATATAAATATATGTATTAATAGTTATTTTAACAGCCTAAAAGTTACATGTTAAGTTGCCTTTTATACGTTGATTACATTTTCATAATATATGGAACCATATAATTTTTTTAATAAAGGAATAATAAAGGAAAAATAAACTATATATCTTCATTTTATGAAATTTTTTTACAAAAAAATTTATCATTTTAAATATATATAAAGTGTTATGGAATAATTGATTAAATAAACCTATGTAACTGATATAAGAAAAAACTATATACTAAAAAATATATATATTATAATAGGTAATTGTAAAGACCCGTAAATTTCAAAGAAATTTTTTTCTTAATTTTCTTTGTAATTTTTCAAGAGCGTAGTCTCTGACGGAAACTGATTTCGAGGCCCGGTGTGCCCGGAATCATTTTCCGAATTTTTGGCTCGGGTACGTTCAGTGAACGGACAAGCGGGTTTTTCTAACTTTTGAACCGGTGCCCGGAATCAAATTCTGAGGGCTCCGATGAAATCGCAGCGCCGGTATTCGCCTACAAACGCCTCTTCTGGAGTTGCGTTTGCTCAGGTGTGGTTTTTAATTTTCGGGCTTAAAGTTATGAAATAAAATAATTTTGTGACAACTTTATTTTATTTCACTTAAGCCACTTGGAAGCCACTTGAAGCCACTTAAAGGCGGATTGAACTGAGTTAAACTGGATAGGATGCTATCCAGAAATATCCTACCCCCTTGGTAGGATATTTGTGAGGTGGGGCCCGCATGAGCCCCGCCGTTTCTTTCCGCTAAGTAACGCACCCTCGGAAACCCGTCTTAATGAAAGTCAACTGATGCGTTTCATAAAATCTTAACAGACCATTTAATTGGGTGGTTTATTTCGTGAATTGAATGGGCAGTTTCTTCCGTCGAATTAATTCAACAAATTAATTAAGTCATTTCTTAAACAGTTTTCAAATTCGTTGGCGTAATAATAAAATAAGGACAATGCACGACCGCTGGTTATTTTCACGTTGAGAAGATTTGAGAGGATCCTTGTATCTTCTTCTCCCTCGCGAAGAACGCGAAGAACACGAAGAACGCCGAACCCGGAAATCGACGACGCTCCCGTCCGAGACGTTCTTCCCCGCCCCGATCTTCGATCACCAACCGTTTGAGGTGAGTGATTTCGGGTTTCCTCAAAAGATTCTTTTTGGTTTTAAACGAAACATAGATTTAATTATTTATAATTTAAATATGTTGTTCTTGGTCCGTTGAGCACGCCGACTCAACGCCAGATTCCGCGACGACGTGACGCCTTCCCGCGACGACGCGACGATCTCCACCTTCCGCGACGAGCATTTCCGCGAAGAATGCTCACGCGCGTCGACCAACGAGGTAGGAATTTTTATATTTTGGAATACCCCTATTTATATTCCCATGAAATTTCTTTAAAAATTAAAGAACCGGTTTCAAATGAACAATTTTATTTTATTAAAATTGTCGGTTCATGTGTTGAACAAAATTTTCCCGTTTGTTTATCTCTAACGCAGAGGGTGCGGGGCAAACGAACACGGCCCGACGACCCTCCGTCGTTCTTCATTTTGTGAGGATTTGACGGGCGATGACGAAACGTTCCACAATGGAAGTTTGATAACCCCTCAGTGAAGAACGAGTCCTGGGAGGAGCAGTGGCGCAGACGGGAACAAAATCGGAACACCAGAGCGATCCCGGTGGCCCGCGGAACTCGCCGGCGGTGCGGGTCGCCAGCGCGGCGGCGCCGGCAGCCGGGAGCGGCGGCGGCGGGGCCCGCGGACCCGTGGCCGTGCGGGTCTGGTGCTTTCGGACACGGCTGAAGCCGCGTCCTCGACTCAGCGCGGCCCCACGCGGGGGGCCGCGACACCACCAGGCCGCGGGGGCAGCGCCCCGCGGCGCCAGGTCGGACCGGGTCGAGTCGACCAGGTTCGGCCGACTCCCGGGGGGGTCGGGCCGGGTCGGCCCGGGCCCGGACCCCCGTCTTCAGACGGTTTTCGGTCAAACGCCTGTAACATGAGCTACGTGCCTCCAAACGACTCGCCGTCAGCGGCAACGCGATCATTGGATCGAGTCGGTCGTTTAGGTATATTGCACTCAAGGTTCCGGAATACTTTGGGTTCGGCCAGGTTGGTTCTTACACGAAACCAACTGAGCCTTCGGAGCGGAAACGCTCATATCTTGAGCCACGGACGTCCGATTGACGTTCTGTCAGCCTTGTTGAGTTCCTCTTTGTGAGACGGATCTTTTTGCATACTCGGACCGAGGTTTGGACGTAGGTGGAGTACGGTCGGGTCGGTTTTTCCTTAAAAACCAACCGTGCCCCTGGGACGAAAAGGCCAATAACTCTCAGACCGGGCGTCCGATTGACGCGCCATCTGCGACGTTGAGTTCTTGTTGACGTTACTGAACTTTTGGATACATCAACTTCGGACTTTGTGTCAGTTGATGTATTGGCCTCTCGGCTCGTGGAGCGGACCCTCCCGAACGAGCTTGCTGTGGGCGGGAACACTAGAGCTGGCTGCGACTGCTTCTTCAACAGTGACGACCGTGCAGATATCCTCAGTGGACTGCGATGACGACTGTGCAGAGATCCTCAGTGGACTCCGACGACGACTGTGCAGAGATCCTCAGTGGACGGCGGTGACGACTGTGCAGAGATCCTTAGTGGACTGCGACGACTACTGCACTCAGTGATCCTACGTGGATCAGTGCTACAGGTCCTGTGTGGGCCCGGTCCTGTGTGGGCCCGATCCTGTGTGGGTCCGATCCTGTGTGGGTCTGCGCTCAGCGGTTCTGTGTAAACCAGCGCCTATAGGTCCTGTGTGGGCCCGATCCTATGTGGGTCATTGCGGGGGTTAGTTACCTATCGATCCTTCGTGGGACTGACGACTTAGATGGATCAGTGATCGTCTTTATCATCATCCGAAAAAGTATACCTGTGTGAGCTGAATCTTGTGTTACTCTCCTTTGTGGACTGTGTTGAGCTATCCTGTGTGGATTTACTTTTTTACTCTCCTTTGTGGATTGTGTTGAGCTATCTTGTGTGGGTATACGTTTTTCTTTCCTCTGTGGACTGGGTTGTGCTTGGGCTCGGACGTTGGAGACGAGCGGGAATTGATGACTTAGGTATATGTATGGGCATATACATAAGCCGTGTCAGATGTTACTTCGTGATTTTATCTTTCATTTGTGGATTATCCTTTTTGGATTTCGGGTGACCTTCGGGGGTCTCGGGGTCCCTACTGAGTAGTTTATACTCACCCATGCACGGGCTTTGCCCGCACTACGTTGTGTTGGTTGCAGACGACGGACAGCACTGATCGTGGTTGAGGCGTGTGGAGCAGGACGGTACCTGGAGGTGGACCACTGGGTGGGACGTACTCGGAGAGGTCAGGTGGACCGAGGAGCAGTGGAGGCTATCTGTACCCACCCTTCAGGTGGGACTTCCACAGGACGGCTCGGCGCTGCGGCTTTTCCTTTCAGTTTCTGATTTTCCTTTTAGTTGTACTTTACAGTTGGGCTTGTATTTCCGGCCCCTTATACTTTCAGCATAGCTTGTACAGTTTTTTTTACTTAGTGTTTACTTTTATGCTTGCTTACTCTGTGGTGCTTGTTTACTTTTCAAAGGCAATGCCTTCCCTTTTTGTTGGGATTTACGCCTTGGTGCTAGTCGCCAGCCCCTGGCCTATGGAAGGAGGGCTTGGGGTAGTCACGGCACGGGCCCCGAGGACAGGTCGTGACAAATTGGTATCAGAGGTGGTCGGTTCTACCGCAGACTCTGATCTTTCATCTATGTGAAGCAATAGTGTTTAGCATATTGGGTGTGGTTATCAGTCCAGGGAGTCCAGTGTTGGTGTGTCGGCCGACATATCCATACACCAGGACCCTGACTTCTGATTTCCGACTTAATGCACGAAAACATTGATTGGATGTGTGTTTCAAGTTTTCTCTGTGATTACTTGTGTCAGCTCACCAGGTTTACTATTCTGACCGTGGCATACTTGTTTCCTTTTCAGGATGGCACGACAATAGCAGCCAGCTAGGGTTCCTAGAGTAGAGCGCGACGACAGCCCGCTGAGCGACGAGGCCTCGGTACAGGGCCCGTTGACAGCAGAGGAACAGGCGGTACCTTTACCCGCCGAGCCCCCGATTCTTCCAGCACTGGCAGCTGACAACGCACGATGCCTCAGATCTCTGCACGAGTTCCAGTGCCAGCGACCACCCAGGTTTCGTGGGGAGTCGGACCCCCAGGCATCCGAGGACTGGATGGAGGCGGTTGTCCAAGTTTTCAGGCTAGTGAGGACACCAGCAGACCTCATGGTGATCCTCGCGGCGAGCCTACTGCATGCAGCAGCGGGGAGATGGTGGATCCTGATGCTCCAGGTACATGATGAGGCCACCCTCATCTAGATGGACCTCGAGAGCCTCTTTCGCTCAGAGTTCGTCCTGGCCACCCTCCGTGCGGTGCGCATTCAGGAGCTTCTTCAGCTGCGGCAGGGCAGCTTGACGGTCGCTCAGTACGCGGTGAGGTTCACCGACAATTCTTGCTACTCGACAGACATGGTACGGGACCCCTTCATCCAGGCCCGGACCTTCAAGCAGGGTTTGAGACACGAGATCAGGGCATCGCTGATCTCCCTCAGCATCCCGACCTAGGCAGGAGTCCTGGAGCAAGCCATTTTGATCGAGAGCTTCCTGGCTGAGTCCACAACGAGACCTACCGCAGGGCGGCAGGTGGCGAAGTCTTCGGCAGCAGGTAGCTGATGGATGACTCAGGGTTCCAGGCAGACCAGACCTTTCGGCAGACGACCTCGGGACACAGGCTCAGCAGTGCAGGGCACTCAGCGCGGAGCCAGTCTTCCGAGAGGCAGGCAGTGCTACGAGTGCGGCGGGCAGGGCCACATGGCTCATGACTGTCCGTCCCGCCGTACCGAGGGGAAGCAGACAGTGGAGGGGCCACCCAGGCAGAGGCAGAGGGTCGACCGTGGCGGTCCGCAGGGAGGATGCGGACGAGGAAGAGGAGCTGGCCAAGCAGCAGGTGGTGGGCGACGCTTTGAGGCTCTGCCACCACCACCACCAGGAGGCTAGCCCCGACCACAGGGAGCTGGCGGGCAGAGACAGGTGCAGCTCCAGGAAGCATAGGCCTACGACCACGGCACGCCAGAGATGATTCGAGGTACGATCTGTGTCTATTCCACCCTTGCTGCAGTTCTGATAGACACAGGAGCGAGTAACTCTTTCATAGCCACTACCCTTGTTCGGAACTCGGAGATTCCGACAGAGCCGTTAGCTCGATCATTACGGCTAGAGACTCCTACGGGAGCAGACTCGACGATTACGCACTGGTTCCGCTAGTGTGAGATTACTCTAGGAGGTGAGAGCTTCGGTTGGGATCATCTTGTAGCGGCGTTGAGGCCTTACGACGTCATCTTGGGCGTGGATTGGTTATCTACGGTCCATGCTCAGATTGACTGCATTAGGCGCAAGGTGTGATGTGTGGGCACCGACGGGAGCAGGTTCACCTTCACCGGTGAGAATGGAGTTTTAGCAGCACAGGATGGACTCACGCAGAGGAGAGGTCAGCCCATCACTCATTAGTTGGCTAGCCTCATCCTGGGAGCAGTTGACGTGCGGAGTCCCAGTTTTCCTGCAGTGGTGGATCAGTACGCGGACGTCTTTCCCGACGACGTTCCAGGACTACCTCCTCGCAGAGAGGTAGACTTTTATATTGACCTATACCCCGGGACAGCCCCGATATCCACTCCAGCATATCGGATGGCCCCCGCTGAGCTTCGAGAGCTGCGGGTACAGTTGGAGGACTTGCAGGGCAAGGGGTTCATCCGACCCAGGGTTTCACCCTGGGCTTCCCCGATATTGTTCGCCAAGAAGGCGGACGGGAGCATGCGACTGTGTGTCGATTATCGTCGCCTGAACCAGGTGATAGTGAGGAACAAGAATCTTCTACCCAGGATTTATGACCTCTTCGATCAGCTCAAGGGAGTATGGTGGTTCTCGAAGATAGACCTCGGGTCAAGCTATCATCATCTCAGAGTTCGAGATGAGGATGTGCAGAAGAGGGCCTTCAGGTGTCGGTATGGCCACTACAAGTTCTTGGTTATGCCTTTAGGCGTGACCAATGCTCCAGCAGTGTTCATGAGCCTCATGAACAGGATCTTTCAGCCATACCTCGATCGATTTGTCGTAGTCTTCATCGACGACATCTTGGTGTGCTCGACCATGGAGGAGGAGCACGCCTACCACTAGCATGTTGTACTAGACACACTCCGAGAGCACCAGCTTTATGGAAAGCTCTCGAAGTGCCAGTTCTGGTTACGTGATGTCCACTTCTTGGGGCACGTCATTTCTGAGGCGGGAGTTGCAGTGGATCCCGCGATGATCGAGGCAGTGCTAGCTTGGGAGCCACCCAAGAACGTGACAGAGGTGCGGAGTTTCTTGGGCCTAGCCAGATACTATCAGAGATTTGTTTCGGACTTCTCCAGAGTTGCGGCCCCACTCTCAGCGTTGTCGAAGAAGGGGAAACCCTTCGTGTGGTAAGACAGATGTCAGCAGAGCTTCCAGGAGGTGAGGCAGAGGTTGACCAGGACACCTATCTTGAGGTTTCCTGAGGAGGGAGTTGGATACGTATTCTACTGCGATGCATCAGGGACCGGACTCGGGTGTGTCCTGATGTAGGAGAGGGCCGTGATTGCCTACGGATCATGTCAGTTGAGGCCGCATGAGCAGAACTACGCTCCCCATGACTTGGAGTTGGCAGCAGTGGTCTTCGCCCTGAAGACATGGTGGCACTATCTGATGGGCGAGTGATTTACAGTCTTTTCTGACCACCAGAGTCTCAGGTACATCTTCTCTCAGAAGGACCTGAACCTGAGACAGTGGATAAGGATCGAGTTCCTCTAGGACTATGACTTTGAGATAGTCTATACTCCTGGGAAGGGGGAACGTGGTAGTCGATGCCCTCAGCAGGAGGACGGGCATCCAGCTGCTTGAGGAGGCGACAGAGCAGCTAGCCGCCTTGCAGATATCCTTCGTGGATAGAGATGGAGCAGCCTTCCTTCAGACTCTCACAGTATCTCCTCCACTTCTACAGTGGGTCAGAGAGGCGCAGCGTGGGGACGCTGACTGTGAGACACGGCGTGCACAGATATCCTCGGGACAGGCACCTGATGGTTTCTCCCTTGGAGCAGAGCACGATGTCCTTTTCAGAGGACGTAACTTGGTACCAGTCGCTTTACGATAGGAGGTGCTGAGAGATTTCCACACTTCTCCTTTGGAGGTACATCCTGGAGTGGCGAAGATGTACCAGGATGTCAGACGTCAACACTGGTGGCCGGGAATGAAGAAGGCTGTGGCAGAGTTCGTTTCGCAGTGCCTCACCTGCCAGCAGGTGAAGGCAGAGCACCAGGTACCAGCAGCCTTGGTACAACCCTTGGAGGTCCTGGAGTGGAAGTGGGATGGCATATCTATGGACTTCGTGACTGGACTTCCACGCACTTCCATAGGTCACGACTCCATTTGGGTGATTTTTGACTGACTCACCAAGTCGGCACACTTCTTACCCATCCGAGAGCAGGGCTCAGTGGAGAGCTTGGGACGTCTCTACGTTCAGGAGATTGTACGGCTTCACGGTGTGCCATCGACTATCATCTCCGATCGGGATGCTCGCTTTACTTCCCGGCATTGGAAGGGTTGCCGGAGGCGTTCGGGACGCGGCTACGTCTAAGCACCACCTTTCACCCTCAGACGGATGGTCAGAAAGAGAGGACCATTCAGACTCTCAAGGACATGCTACGTTCATGCATCCTTGATTTTGGTCGCAGTTGGGAGGACCACCTACCCTTGGTGGAGTTCGCGTACAATAACAGCTACCACTCCACCATTGGGATGGCACCCTACGAGGCATTGTACGGCAGGCCTTGCAGATCTAATTTGTGTTGGACAGACCCTAGGGAGTCAGCACTTGTGGGACCAGAGATGGTCCGGGCCACGACAGAGAAGGTCCAGGTCATCCTGGAGTGGATGAGGACAGCACAGAGCCGGCAGAAGTCATATGCTGACAGGAGGCGGAGGCCACTAGAGTTTGAGGATGGTGACCACGTCTTCTTGCGTGTCTCACCTCGACGTGGTTTGCAGAGATTTGGCCGAGGCGGCAAGTTGTCTCCACGCTTCATCGGGCCTTTCCAGGTCCTCAACAGGAATGACGAGGTGGCTTATCCCCTGGCTCTACCACCTAAGTTGCACTGGGTGCACGACGTCTTCCACGTATCCCAGCTGAGGAGATACGTGCACGACCCGACGCACAACATTGAATATGGGGAGCTAGATGTGGATGATGGGGAGACTTTTGCGGAGGTCCTAGTGGAGATAGAGGATCGACATGAACGGGTCCTACGAGGGCGATCGATTCCTCTTGTGTGCATCAGATGGCAGCACGGGAACCTCCAGGAGAGCACTTGGGAGCGGGAGGCTCAGATGCGTGCTCAGTACCCACTTTTGTTTCCCTAGTTTTTTATGTATCTTTACGGGGACGTAAATTCCTGAGGTGGGAGTAATGTAAAGACCCGTAAATTTCAAGGAAATTTTTTTCTTAATTTTCTTTGGAAATTTTCAAGAGTGTAGTCTCTGACGGCACCTGATTCCGAGGCCCGGTGTGCCCAGAATCATTTTCCGATGTTTTGGCTCGGGTACATTCAGTGAACGGACAAGCAGATTTTTCTAACTTTTGAATCGGTGCCCGGAATCGAATTCTGAGGGCTCTGATGAAATCGCAGTGCTGGTATTCGCCTAGAAACGCCTCTTCCGGAGTTGCATTTGCTCAGGTGTGGTTTTTAATTTTCGGGCTTAAAGTTAAGAAATAAAATAATTTTGCGACAACTTTATTTTATTTCACTTAAGCCACTTAGAAGCCACTTGAAGCCACTTAAAGGTGTCTAGAACTGAGTTAAACCGGATAGGATGCTATCTAGAAATATCCTACCCTCTTGGTAGGATATTTGTGAGGTGGGGCCCGCACGAGCCCCGCCGTTTCTTTCCGCTAAGTAACGCACCCGCGGAAACCCGTCTTAATGAAAGTCAAATGACGCGTTTCTTAAAATCTTAACAGACCATTTAATTGGGCGGTTTATTTCTTGAATTAAATGGGCAGTTTCTTCCGTCGAATTAATTCAATGAATTAATTAAGTCGTTTCTTAACCAGTTTTCAAATTCATTGGCGTAATAATAAAATAGGGCCAATGCACGACCCCTGGTTATTTGCACGTTGAGAAGATTTGAGAGGATCCTTGTATCTTCTTCTCCCTCGCGAAGAACGTGAAGAACTCGAAGAACGCGAAGAACGCCGAACACGGAAATCGATGATGCTCCCGTATGAGATGTTCTTCCCCGCCCCGATCTCCGATCACCAACCGTTTGAGGTGAGGGATTTCGGGTTTCCTCTAAAGATTCTTTTTGGTTTTAAACGAAACACAGATTTAATTATTTATAATTTAAATCTGTTGTTCTTGGTCCGTTGAGCTCGCTGACTCAACGTCGGATTCCGCGACGATGTGACGCCTTCCCGCGATGACGCGGCGATATCCACCTTCCGTGACAAGCATTTCCGCGAAGAACGCTCACGCGCGTCGACCAACGAGGTAGGGATTTTTATATTTTGGAATACCCCTCTTTATATTCACGTGAAATTTCATTAAAAATTAAAGATCTGGTTTCAAATGAACAATTTTATTTTATTAAAATTGTCGGTTCATGTGTTGAACAAAATTCTCCTGTTTGTTTATCTCTAACGCGGAGGGTGCGGGCAAAACGAACACGGCCCGACGACCCTCCGTCGTTTTTCATTTTGTGCGGATTTGACGGGCGACGACGGAACGTGCCGCAACGGAGGTTTGATAACCCCGCAGTGAAGAACGAGTCCCTGGAGGACCAGCGGCGCAGACGGGAACAAAATCGGACCACCGGAGCGATCCTGGTGGCCCGCGGAACTCGCCTGCGGCGCAGGTCGCCGGCAGCCGGGAGCGGCGGCGACACCCGTGGACCAGCGGCCGCGCGGGTCCGGTGCCCTCGGACATGGCTGAAGCCGCGTCCTCGACTCAGCGCGGCCCCACGCGGGGGGCCGCGGCACCACCAGGCCGCGGGGGCAGCGCCCTGCGGCGCCAGGCCGTTCGGCCGCTCGGCCGAACCAGACCGGGTCGGGTCGACCCGGTTCGGCCGACTCCCGGGGGGGGTCGGGCCAGGTCGGCCCGGGCCCGGACCCCCGTCTTCGGACGGTTTTTGTTCAAACGCCCGTAACATGAGCTACAGGCCTCCAAACGACTCACCGTCAGCGGCAACGCGGTCCTTGGATCGAGACTGTCGTTTTGGTATATCGCACTCATGGTTCCGGAATACTTTGGGTTCGTCCAGGTTGGTTCGTACAAGAAACCAACTGGGCCTTCAGAGTGGAAACGCTCATATCTTGAGCTACGGATGTCCGCTTGACGTTCCGTCAGCTTTGTTGAGTTCCTCTTTGTGAGACAGATCTTTTGGCATACTCTTCTCGAGGTTTGGATGCAGGTGGAGTACGGTCGGGTCTGTTTTGCCTTAAAAACCAACCGGGCCCCTGGGACGAAAAAGCCAATAACTCTCAGACCGGGCGTCCGATTGAAACGCCATCTGCGACGTTGAGTTCCTGTTGACGTTACGGAAATTTTGGATACATCAACTTCGGAATTTGTGTCAGTTGATGTATCGGCCTCTCGGCTCGTGGAGCGGACCCTCCCGAATGAGCTTGTTGTGTGCGGGAACCCTAGAGCTGGCTCCAACTGCTTCTTCGACAGCGACGACCGTGCAGAGATCCTCAGTGGACTGCGGCGACGACTGTGCAGAGATCCTCAGTGGACTCTGACGACGACCGTGCAGAGATCCTCAGTGGACTGTGGTGACGACTGTGCAGAGATCCTCAGTGGACTGTGACGACTACTGTACTAAGCGATCCTACGTGGATCAGTGCTACAGGTCCTATGTGGGCCCGGTCCTATGTGGGCCTGATCCTGTGTGGGTCCGATCCTTTGTGGGTCCGCGCTCAGCGGTTCTGTGTGAGCCAGCGCCAACAGGTCTTGTGTGGGCTAGATCCTGTGTGGGTCATTGCGGGGGTTAGTTACCTATCGATCATTCGTGGGTCCGATGACTTAGATGGATCAGTGATCATCTTTATCGTCATCCAAAGAAGTATACATGTGTGAGATGAATCTTGTGTTACTCTCCTCTGTGGACTGTGTTGAGCTATCCTGTGTGGATTTACTGTTTACTCTCCTTTTTGGATTGTGTTGAGCTATCCTGTGTGGGTATACGTTTTGCTTTCCTGTGTGGAATGGGTTGTGCTTGGGCTCGGACATTGGAGCCGAGCGGGAATTGATGACTTAGGTATATGTATGGGCATATACCTAAGTCGTGTCAAATGTTACTTCATGACTGTATCTTTCCTTTGTGGATTATCCTTTGTGGATTTCGGGAGACATTCGGGGGTCTCGGGGTTCCTACTGAGTAGCTTATACTCACCCCTGCACGGGCTTTGCCCGCACTACGTTGTGTTGGTTGCAGACGAAGGACAGTGCTGATCGTGGTGGAGGCATGTAGAGCAGGACGGTACCTGGAGGTGGACCACTGGGCGGGACGTACTCGGAGCGGTCAGGTGGACCGAGGACCAGTGGAGGCTATCTGTACCCACCCTTCAGGTGGGACTTCCAGAGGACAGCTCGACGCTGCGGCTTTTCCTTTCAGTTGCTGTTTTTCCTTTCAGTTGTACTTTACAGTTGGGCTTGTATTTCCGGCCACTTCTACATTCAGCACAGCTTGTACAATGTTTTTTACTTAGTGTTTACTTTTCTGCTTTCTTACTCTGTGGTGCTTGTTTACTTTTCAAAGGCAATGCCTTCCCTTTTTGTTGGGATTTACACCTTGGTGCTAGTCGCCAACCCCTGACCTATGGAAGGCGGGCTTGGGGTAGTCACGGCACGGGCCCCGAGGACGGGTCATGATATTAATGGAATAAAATTAGAATAATGATAAATAAATTTCACAGTAATGTTTTTACAAAAATTAATTTTGTTCTCTAATTAGATGATCTCATATAGAGAATAAATTAGTTATAAGGTATGAGATTCATTGTCTAAATAAATACTATTCACGATATGTAATATTTTGTGCATCATTTATCCTTCTATTTGGAATTATTTGGAATTAAATTACATGCAATTAAATTAATATTTTTTTCTATTTTCAATTTTATAGAAAAATCATAATCTTGTATGTTGTTTTATTCATCTTTCAATTCATGTTTCACCCATTTCTTAATGATTTCTCATATAAATGGTTCACCCATACGATTAAATTGATATTATAAACCATTCCTTCATTAGAGTGTATTATCTAATGTTCCTTTATTATTTTTTATCTATATCCTATCATTATTCTTCTTATTACAATTTAAATTGAATTAAATATCACATTAAATAGATTTTGATTCCAATGTTACTCAAACATTAAATTTAATTTACTAAACTATTCTAAAAATTATGTTCTATATGATTTGATAAACTATCTGGAGAATATTTATATTCTTTATTTCCAATATAAAATTAATTTTTTTATCTTATGGTAATACTTTGAGAATATTATTTTATCTATATATTTTTAATATTCAATTTTCCATAATCTTTTTAAATGAGGTTATTTTTGACAAATGTATTTAAAAACAATGAAAATGATTTTCATCATCTAAAAAAATAATCTTCAACTTCCAAATTTTTATATAAAGTCATAATTATCAACATCAAAAATCCATTATTTCAGATTTAATAAAAAAATAAAATTTTATGATATTATAAAAAACTTTACTTCCAATAATTTTATATAATTATTTTTGAAAATAAATATCTTTATGAAAAAATATTTGACACAGAATAATTTTAACGATTTAAAAGGAATAACGATATGACTCATGTAAAAATGGTGCATTATTATTTTCTTGATAATACTTAATTATTATATAATAGTTTAGAATTCATTTCCTATAGTACTAATCAAGATGGATGTCCTCTTCATATATTTCTCAAGGTGTGTGGGAGTGAAGGAAAGCACACTAAAAGAGCATGTTTTCGCCATTAGGTAAAATCATTGGTCGGATGACCTGTTTGGGAATGTGAGTGGGGCATAAGAAGTGGACTATGTGTATTTGAGGAAAATAGTTGTTCAAGATGGTCTAGGACACAATGACCATGTTAACAAATAGATTATGGGATGTCAGTGTGGCCCAATTTTTACATCGGTATCAGAGTAATTACCCTGTCAGATGTGGAGTGGAAGATCCATGGTTGAGATGTGGTGTTTTCATTTATCATATTATTCCCTAATATGTGTATTGAATGAAACACCCCATTATGAAAAATGGTTAAAATTATAAATGATATAACTCTTGTTAATAAGGTGAACCATTCTTTTTAGGATACTAAATTCAGATAACTCAATAGTTATGTGTGCTTCTTCTAGAGTAGTGATTAGGATGGGTGACCTCCTATGAAGTTTCCTAGTGTGTGTGTGTGTGGTTAGTGAAAACGGTTCTGATAATACATGTTTTGTCTTATAAGATAGTCATTAGTCCGATGACCCATTTTGGAACCTGGGTAGACCCCAGGTAAAGGAATCTGTGTTTGTAGTGAAACTGGTGGTGACTAGTAGGAAAGGAAATGAAAAACATGTTAAAGTGGGGTTGTGCTATCAGTATGTCCCAATTATTACCAAATTATCACATCATGAATAGAAGCTAATCTATTAATTGATTATTTTTATCTTCCCTTATGGTTGTTTTTCAGAAAATTGGGAGTTTTTGGGCATTCATAACATGTCGTGTATATATCGCACATCATTTTCCAAAGCATGCAGCCATCCCATGTGTCATGTTCTAGGAGCCTATTAGTAAGAAAATTGTTGGAACATGATTTTTCAAAGCTTCTGACCCAAACCGTGCGACCTATCATTTTTTTAAATAATTTATTTTAAAATTAACACAACTAGAAAAAAGGGCTATTTACATGGTTTAAAGCCGGGAAAATAGGTCCCAAAACCGTGGCCAGAGGCTACAAACATGGTTTTTCCCAATTGTGGCCACTATTATCATGGTAGTAGGTCCCGAACTATTTTCACAGTTTTAATTGTGGTAGTAGCTTCCTATTTCCACGGTTTTTAAAACCATGGATATAGGTGTCAAAATCCTCTGAGTTTTGATCCCTATACCTCCCGTTTTCCAACCTGTAATGCTTACCACTAGACTGCCAAATGATTCATTTATATATGTATATATTATGACATATATATTAATAAAAACCTTGGAAATATCCACAAATCCATGGAAGTAGTATTTTCTACAAAAAATTTGGTGGGAATTTTTTTCCTGCGGAAGGGCGGGAATCCTATAGCCATGATTTTGGAAAATCGTGGCTATGGGTCTTAGAAAAGGTCCTATAGCCCCAATTTTCAAAAATGTGGATATAGATATGAGATATATCCATGGATAGGGAAACCATGGCTATAGGCCATGGAAAACAGACCTATATCCATTGTTTTAAAACTATGGCTATAGGCTATAAAATTGTGCCAATAACCACCTATAGCCACGGTTTTAAAACCTTGGCTATAGGTTAATGGAAGTATTTTCATTTTCTAGTAGTTTAAAATTCATAAATAAAAAACATAAACACTCTACCTGTTACACATGATACCCCCTCTCTCTACCTCTCATATAAAAACTATACCAATGAGGGGCTCCAAACTAAAAATTACACCTCCTCTCCTCCCTCTATGAAATGATTTTTTCTTATATTTTTAGTATGATTTACCCCTTTAATGTTTTCCTATACACAACCTCCTTATTTACAATTTAATTCTTTGTCACCTTTCCCCATTGTGTTGGGCATGATTTGGTTCAACCATAAACTAATGTGGTTGTTTTTTTGTTTTTTATTGTTCAAATACATTTATAGGGTAGTATTTGAGATCCATTGTTGTGGTGTTCATCAAATGTTATAACTTATGGCCCCTTATTGAGGAATTGAATGAATTAAATAAGGTATTTATATATATTTAAACACCCCCTTGTACATATTCTATAATAGATAGGGGAATATGTGGATTCAGAAAATAAGTTTATTATATATATATTTATATTTAATAGTTTATTTCCATGTAATTATAGACTTTTTGTCGTTGAAGGTGTCTTAGATTGATGTATGACTCTATATGAATTGAAATTAAAATTTTAAAAAATTTATTTGCTTAATTATATTACAAAATTTAATTATAATTTATAATATATAATGGTTGAAGGATTGTTTGGAATGAAATCATGTTATTTCATTTATGAATTTATTTTTTTGTAATAGTTTTAAATGGTCCACACAATAAGTGTTGTGTAATATTCATAGTTTCCATTTATAAGAGGTTGGGGTTTATAAAATATTTTATCTTTTTAAAAATGTGTTTTAAATAATTTATAAAATTCATTATGGTGTGTTTGTATATCATTAAAATGGGATTTCCTGTGAAGGACTTGGGAGGCCCGGTTTACACATTCAAGATGGTATTCATTTGGAAAACTATCATTGGGATGTTTCTATTTCCTTGATCACTATTAATGGGTTAAGAACATAATTTTTGTCTTACTTCATTTACTCAAGATTAGATTGTAAATGAAATAATACTTGGGGTGGATTGAGGGTGGTGATGGTATGTGGGACCCACCAATTGGTGTGGGCTTATTATATATATTTGGTTATTTTTTTATAATTTCTTATCTCATCCCCCATTAGACATAACATTAGAACATAGAATAGATAGTGAATTTTCTATTATTGATTTCTTCATTAGTTTATGATTACTATTTGGGTAGTTTACTATAATGTGGAATTTTCAATGCATTGGGATTATAACCCATGCTTAGGCAATGTTTGATACGACCATGTGCGGGTGAAGTTTCTTTGCATCAGGTTCACCAATGTTATGGATATTGTGACAATATTTTCATGATTTTCATTTGATCTCAATATTATTCCCATGTTCTCTAGAACATTTTTATATAAGATGGATAATCTAGGTTCTTAAATTGGAATTGTCACTAGAGTACTAATTTCCCATTATATTTATTACATATTCATTTCTTATGCTCTCTATATATGGTATATCCTTTTCATAAATGTCATTATTTTTATAAAATTCTTCGTGGATAATATTTCCAAAAATGTTTTATTCTCACAATCACCCCTTTTGATAAACACCTTTTTATTTTATATTATTCATCGTCTCTAAATCTCCCAAGCCACCCCTTATATGAAGAACATATTAAAATAATCAAGGTAACATATTTTGATTTATTTTAAAATTCAATGGATCAAAAAAAATATGTTTACTCAATTGTATTTCAAACCAGCAGAAAATGAATCACTTCTTTAATGGTGATGAAAAGGGGATTATTTTACTTTGGAATACATACTTAGTTATAATAATTACAACTATAAATTTATCTAGTTTTAGATTTACGTTCATTGTTCATATTGGTATCGATCTTCATGGAGCATTGTAAGGTTTTTTATTGGAATGTGAACTATGGGGTTGCATAGAGATCTAGTTAGTGTTTAGGTTTCGATTTATTTGTTTTAGTTTTGCTCTATTTTTCATTTTGGTTTTTTAATTTATGTTTTTTATATCATTTATCATTGATCTAAATTTTTATTTATTTTTGGATAAATAATAATCATAACATTATGATTCCCTTGGTGCTTGTCCCCACTATGGGGTGATCTTAAATGTTCTTCCGAGATGTTGTGAGCTAACTCGGTTGACCAGTCTGTAGTTAACTCTAGTTGGGTTATGAAAATATTTCATCATATGGATAGGTTAATTAGAGTAATTTGACATCACAACATCGTTTTTTCATTTTTCATTTTATAATAAGTTTGACTATCTGGATATGATGTGTATCTATTATTATATTTTTATCCAGCACTTATAGTCTCAAACCTTGTGTTACCATGGGATGTTAGGTTATGGTTTCTTCTTTTCCATATATTTTTTCAATTACTAGTACTTCTTTTTTTTCTTAATTATGTTTTAATTATTTATGTTTTTTTATTTTTTTATCATTATTTTCTTGGAGAACTAAATGGGGTTTTGGGTTGTATTTTTTGGTGAGCTCGCATGGCATATAAAGCCTTGTGGATCCCACGTATGTGGTCTTGAATTTCTCTCCATAGTTGTGGAGAGACTGGAATATTTATTCCAATAGTCTGATGAAGTCATCAAATTTCACTTTTACCCAACAAGATTTTATTTTGGAACTTTCCTCATTTTTTGTTTTCGTGAAAACATCATCATAATTTTTGAGACCCTGATTTTAAATAGAGATGTTTTGGTCTGAGAAAAGTATATTTTAATGGATTTTCAAAATTTATTTGAATAATGTATTTTGAAAATATATTTTTCTAAATTAATTTTTATAAAATTATTTTTTATTAACCCAAGAAGGAGTATTAATGAAAAAAGTGTTAGACATATATAAACAATTCATTGGATTTGGGTTAAATGAAATGTTTTATATTGTGACATTTGAAATTGGATTTCAAAATTATGGTTGGTTATCTTTGAAAAAAATTAAAATGTGTGATATCTTCTTTAGGAATTTTGTGTTTAATTATTATCTAGTATTTATAGTGAGTTGGTTTTACTTTAATTTTTTTCCCTATTTATTATATTAAACCACAATTAATCTATAAGGAATCATGATAAGGATTTATACATGGACCTTCTACTGTGATATTTTATTCGATCAAGTCTTTTCTCAGTTTTATAGTTCTTCCATTACACTCATTACTCCAGGTTGTCATCAATATCATGAATTCCTTGAGATGTTCAATGTGTTAAACTCTCTTCCCTATGCTGGAATGATAGAACCAGAAAATAATGATTAATTATTTAAAATAATTGAGCTTATTTTTACTCTTGTTGAGATTCCCAAGAATCATAAGGTCATGTTCATGACCTTCACTCTAGAAGTCTCATGATAAATGTATGTATTTATATAAAAACATTTTTGAGCGTGGTATATATTTACTCAAACATTTTGAAAATGATTCATTGGAGACATTGTTCTTTGAAAATTGTTGTTTAATTTAACATTTCCATGACGGGTCATATTTCCCAAACATCTATAAAAGAAGTGATTTTAAAGTTTTTTGGATAAAATAGTATAGATAGCATTCCCAATGAATTTGAAAAATCAATTATCCCTTAATATAGAGGTGGTGGTTCTAATAATAGAAAAGGTAACATAATTGTGCCAGAAGTACAGGTAGATGAAATGTATAGTTCTTGCACTTTATCTTGTGTGACTCATCTATAGGTAAGTGGTTGGGGTTATATAGTATGTCGGTTCAAGGAACAATATTACATTTAGTCCGTAAGAGCCAAATACTATCTATACCAATGGACACATGGGTGATTTGAAATGCCTTCTTCAAGATAATTCCAAGAAGATACATGGATCCATGTCTACTACTTCGAACACCCCCTACCTGTCTGCACGAGCAAGGTGCTAATTTAGGTTTATTTTATTTTTTATTTTTTTCTAAAAATTTCTTGATTTTTATGTTTGGTTTAGGTAGTTCATATTTTTTTAGGGAATGGAGGAATTATTTTTGGGATACCCTTTTTTGGGATTTCTATTCTTAATATAAATTCATTTTTAAAAAAAATACAAGTTATATTTTTGTGGGATGGTGGCATTTATTTATCCATACAACAACTTCCATTATTATTGGTATCCCTTATCATTAAATATATATTATAAATAAGTAAATACATGTTTTTATGAGTGTTAATATGGTGATTAATAAACCATAGGATGATATTATGATGAACACAACATCAAGGTATTTTGGATGGTTCACTTTCTTGTTTCTTCCCCGATTGACCCTGATCATTTTTGTTGGTTGGATTAAATAGTGAATATTGTATTATATTCCAATGGATAAACTTTAAAAATCAAAAATAATGTTTCTTTGGTTATTTATATGTTTTATTTTAGGGTGTTGAATTTTGGGTTGTTTTGGGGAAATAGTGAGCCTCATTTTCACAATACCTTCATTACTTATTTGAGTTAATTGGTTTTGTGAGATGGAATCCATGGATGTTTGGTTTCATTTTAGTATTTTCTTGTGGATTATATTTGTATTTTGGAGTTTTGGGTTTTGAGAAAAACTCTGTTCAAGTTCATTGGTTCCATGTTTTTGTTATCACTTTCAGTCATAGTTCATAATTGTTTTGGTATTAATCCACTGAGTATTTTTGTAAATTCGTAGGGAGAAAGTATAACGGTGTGGAAAATTTTCCCACATCTAATTGATATTAATATATTAATTTTATCATATTTTTAGTTACTCCTTTCTTATATTCTTTTTCTATTGTTTTCCCTTCGAAATATTTAGCTCTTGGGCTTGCATATTATGTCAAAAGGTTAAGGAAGGTTATTCTACAAAACATCTTGTACGCATGTCATAGCATCTTAAATTGTTGAAGGAGACAAATAAATGGTTGGAGAATGTTTTCCAAACCATGTGGCCATCCTGTGTGGTGTGTTATAGGTGTCGAGTAGAGGTTATGTTGTTAACACCAAGATTCCCACACCATGTGACCCATATGATCCACCATGTTATTTTTAAAAAAAATAATTATTTAAAATTAAATTTGTGTTTTAAAAATAAAAAAAATGTTTAACACTCCTCAACCTTACCCAAATCTCCACACTACCCCTCCCACTTATTCCCAATCTATGTATTTGAGGGGATCCATTCAACGTATCGTACAACCTCTCCTCCCTATTTTCGGAAATTCTTTCCTTTGATTTAAGGTACTATCAATTCAAGTAATGTTATTCTCCCATAATTCTCCTTGATGTATTATAATTTCATATTCCACAATTCCCCCTGGTGTTTTACATGACTTGAATAAATCCTTACGTAAAAGAAGGTTTTTTCATTCATTTTTCTAGTGGTTTGTAGGGGTTTATTTGAGGTCTGTTGTCGAGGCCTTTATTGAAGGTGAAACCATGAGACCCAATCTCCAAGGATAAAATTATGAAAAAGAGATAGAGATAGGTAAGAATGAAGCAACAGGGTTTGATTAATGCTTTTAACCTGAATCTCACACCCACACGGGGTATCTAGAGTTTTTTGAAGAGTCCTGACGCAAGATCGGTGCATGATTTGTATAACCATATTCCATGAACATACATGGTCCCTTTGAGAAAGAGAATGGAACACAGTTGGGACTCGGTTTGTCCAATCATATAGCCAAACCATTTTTTCCAATTATAATTTTTGAAATTACCTTTTATTCTTAGTATTTATTAAAACCAATTTATTAATCTCCTTTTAATCTAGTGATGAGTTTTGGAATTGGGAACTCCCATAGAAGATAAAACTATAATATAATCTCCCATTTCATCATTTGACATCAAATTCCAACAAAATTTTTCTCATTGGATATGTGCTAGTATGTTCTATATTATTCATGTATCATTCCCCATATTTCATTATATCAATAAGGTTATTTAGGTGAAGGATAATATTCCATATTTCAATGATATTCATCAGTTTCACATTTTTGTATCCAATATAGACCGAATCTAATGTTTATAATAGATTATAATTATAATACATGTATATAGTTTGTGGTATGTACCATTTTAATTATGATTTGGTTTCTTGTAATCTGTGTACTTTTTATGCCTCATGTTGGGAATTCCATCATTTTCTCAAAAATTAATGGAATTATTTTAATGTTCTTTTGTAACCTATATAGGGTTCTAACTATTACCATTGTGATTTTTGGAATCTATTTCACTAACATAAGCCACAAATACGGTGAGGATTTACACCTTTCCATATTTATATCACCTTTTGAGGTGCATGTGTTCTCACCTATGATTTTGGAAGACTTGAAAAATTGATTCATAAAGAGAATATAAATGCTCCTTTTACATCTTATTAAATGATTCCAAACGCATTAATTGTTTAAATGGATATTATAGAAATTATGGAAATTATTTGGAAGAACACATTGAATATGAACATTTTCGAAATGGGTCTTGTTTATGATAGTGGATTCCATAGTCCAATTTACTCATTGGATTTAGGTTTTTTTGGATGCCTTGTGCCTTACTCTATATTGGATTCATCTTGATTTTAGTCACGTTGGACAAGTTTTGTTGACATAATCCTTGGATAAAACCCATGTATTTTCTTGGTTTCCATTGATATTCTCCTAGGACCTAATTAATATTCCTTTACTATAAGAAAATGTCCTTATACCCACATTTTTGTAAAAAACCATGGGTATATATTTAGTATGGGTTCCAATAACCGTGGTTTTCCAAAACAGTGGTTATAAGCCCCTATATACAAACAATTCTAGGAGAACTGTGGGTATAGGTACTTTTTGAAGACCTATAACCCCCCCCCCCCCAATTTTTAGCTTATCTATGGGCATAGTGTTGTTTTTCAAGATCTATACCCACGGTTTTTGTAAAAACCTGGGTATAGTGTTGTTTTTTGAGGAGCAATACGCACGGTTTTCCAAAATCATGGGTACAGCTTTCCCGCATTATGGAGGGTAAATAAAATTCAATGGACACAAAAACATTTTCATGGGAAGATTTATTCCCATGGTTTTCTACCTATATCTACAGTTTATATAAATATATATAAGTAAATATATATTTATATACCAATAAGCTAAATAGGGTAGTGGTAATGCACTTGAATAGTAAAGGGATTGTCTATAGATCTAGTCCTATAGCTGAGTATTTTGTCAATTCTATGCCCATGATTTTACCAACCATGGGTATAGATTAATGAAATGGTAGGGTGGACCAATACCCATGGTTTACAATATTGTGGTTAAATATGGAGGCCATACCAACACCTCATATTCCGACAATTTCAAAGGTTATACACATGGTTTCAAACCATGGGTATAGGTCAATTTTCCAGTAGTTCTTGGTCATCATTACCTTAGAAATTTCCATTCATGGAATGAAACTAATGAAACAACATAGGTCGATGTGGATGTTTTACAGTTGATTACACGATGTGTCTATTGTGGATTTATACACGTGATTACACAGTAGGGCCATTGTAGATTTTAAAACATGGTTATACCATATGGACATGGTGGATAGTTTTCTCTTCAAACGGATTTCTCTGGTATGGGTATCATGTAAAAATTTCATAATGTAGAAGGTTACACTATATTTCTTTTGTCTTTACAACTTTCAATATTTTTTGAATTTTATAATTTCATATAGGTTTCATTGGATGGATGGACAATACATCTTTACTTATATCACATAATTTTTATTTATTTTACACATGTGATATATTTCACATTTCTTTTGTTCATATTAAAATTTATTATAATTTTTATAGACACCATTTTTGGTGTCATATTTAGTGTTATCTCACACCCAATTTGGGCACCCCTCGTATATTTATTAGGTCGTATACATGTGATATATTGAACACTACTTATTTTTGAAAAAGGAATACAATTCCCTTAATCTATGTATGGATTACAGAAATTTGAACTAGATGATGTGTATGAACTTGTATCCCTTGTCGTGGATAGTTTATCTCTTTTACCATCTTTGAGGATCATGGGTTTTCTCAAAGATAATTTATAGGTCAAGTTATTTCTAGGTATGTGTCCAACCTATAAAACCTCCCCATGCATATTTTTGTAGTAGGCGTTTTCTTATTTTAATATTTGGTAATGTATTTAAATATAATGTACATGATAACAATTTTCATGGCACTAAGTAATAGAGTTCTCTATCCTTATTTGGAATTTTTATTGTGGTAAACATGTTTGATATCCTATTGTCTTCTCACAACGGAAAACAAATTTCCAAAAATCTTGATATAATTTTATTTACACTATTAGAGGATCATTTATATGTTATTTAAACAAAATGACAAATTTTTATAGTTAAGATTTACTTATTGGGTCATATTATCTCATAGATAAAATTACCAGTTTATCCATGTAAAGTGATATCAATAGTGTACTTGGAGTATCCTTAGAGATTATTTAACAGATTGAGTTTCTTGGGTCTATATAGATTTAAAAGAAGTTTAATATAGAAAATATCATGATTAAATGAACCTCTTATGATCTTTACTAATAATGGTGTGATGTTTTTATTGTATGATACCTTTGATACAACCTTTCAAGAGATGATAGTTTGACTTAATTCAATACCAGTCCTGATTTTTCTAGTGATGGGAAAGATATACACTATCTATTGTGACAAATTAAGTATTAGTCTTAGAGAAGAACTGATACAAAATTTGAAAGGTGTGGTGTACGCGTCTTGTCAGTTGAGGCCAAATGAGAGGAATTAAGGGACACACAATCTTATGTTAGCAAATATTTTTCTTTCCTTGTGTTTCTAGAGGAATTCATTACTATGTGATAATATTGTAGTGTATAAGGACAAAAAAATCATCAAGAATATATTTAAACAGTGTAAGATCAATTTAAGGTAGAAATAGTGGATGGAGTAACTATAGTATATCAACTTTGATCATGGTTATATGACTTGAAAGGGGAATGTAGTCGTCAATGTACTATGTAGGAGGAATCAAATATAGGTAGTTTAGTAGGACCATAATGAGTAGAAACATATGAAATTATTCTCAGATATGAACATGGATTTCATGGATTTCTAATGGATGAACTTTTTCATTCATTACAGTAACTTCCTCTCTTATCAATAGAGTGATATGAGAATGTAATCAGTTACTTTGATCATGGTCCTATGAGAGAGTTTGGAAGGTGACGAACCAAATCACAAATGTAATATTGGAAAAGGTTAAATTATGAGTATTCATTTGGGTTTTTGTGTACTAGTAGAAATATTATAGGAGATAATAAAGGTACTTCATACCTCAGTTTCTATAGCACAACATGGAATCACCATGATGTATCATGAATTGTGCTGTAAATACTTGTGGTTGGGTATGAAACAATAGGTAAATGGTTTTGTAATGAGGTGTTCCATCTATCATAAGGGGATGGAAAAACACAAGTGGCGTTATGGGAATCTATTATAGTTACCCATTTATAATTGGAAATGGGAATATGTTGTGATGGATTTTGTGACTCTGCTTAGGAGGTCACCTCGAGGTACTGATATAGAATGGGTTGTTAAGGACATGCTTCTAAATAACACTGATTATCTACCGATAAGGGGGAAATTCTCAATAGATGAGCTTGGAATACATTATTTCTGAGAGATAGTGTTTTTTATATGGTTTCATTAGACCTTTGTATTAGATAGGGATTCATGGTTAACTTCTCGATTTTGGAATAGTCTTTATAGGTTGTTGGGTAAACCGATGATTATTAGAAGAACATACCACCATTATACTAATGGTTAGTAAGATATAACTATTCATCTGTATAAGGGTATGATGAGAGAATGAATCCTTGATTTTTGAGGCCCTTCAGAGAGCCATAGACCCATATTTTAGTTCACATACAACCATAGCTATCAGGGGATTATACTAGTAGATCATTTTTTAGGCTTTGTGTGATAGTCCATGTCAAAAACCCCTATTTTGGTTTGAGGTATGAGGGGAAGAGTTTATAAGACCTTTCCTTATTAGGGAGACTTTAGAGAAGGTCTAGTTTATTAGAATCTGTATTTCCATAGTACATTCAAGAATAAAATTTTACACTAATTTTCATCACTGACCGCTAGAGTTTGAGGGTTTGGAGATATTGAATTTAAATATCTCTCTTAGGGTGGGAAAATGAATGATTATGATAAAAGGTATTATTTCTCATTGTTATGTTAGGTCAATCAAGTAATGGATAGATTAAGGAGGGTAGCTTGTCGGTCGTAGTTTCCTAATAGGTATTGATCCATGCTTGAGGTGTTCCATGTATCTCATCTACACCATTATCACTCAGACACATCTATCATTCTGCATCTAGATGTGTATTGGATTTATATTGATTATTCATTCAAGAATCATTATATTCATATCTTTTATAGGACAATGAATATTATTGGAGGATATGTTGTTCCTCTAGTATTTGTGTTATCGCAACACATGTGTTTACGTGGAAAGTCATGGGAGAGTATGGTAAATGTACTTTCTTAGTTTCTAGATTTATTCTTATAAAATCCTGGAACACCATATTCAGGTCAATACTGTGATAATATTATTTATGTGGGGAGATTTTATGATCCTGGGATTTAAAAATGAGTTTGCATTTTTTTAATTTCCCTTTGAATCATTTTTTGACCTAATGTGATTGACTATTGAGTTCACTTGATTTAAAGGGGTTTTTGGGGAATGTTTGAATCACAGATGATGATATTTTTTGAAAACAATTTTGGGCCACATGGTTTGTAGAAACTAAAAGACACAATCATTATAGTTAAGAGTATTGTGCTGAGATAAAGAGAGGTAAAATGATGTCCAAATAGTTTGAGGAGACCGTGCAGCTTTAATCAAAGGCCTGTGTGGAGGATTTTTAGTTCATTGTACATGTTTGATTTGTGTTTAGTGCCCAATTTGTCAAAAAGTGTTCCATGAAAATGTGAGGTCCCCCTTGAGGTAGATAAGGGTGAAATGTTGGAAAATGATATGACCAGCCGTGCGGTAAGCCCATTAAACTCATTTAAGAGTTTCTAAATTTGAGTTTATCCTTTACATTTTCATAAAAAAATAATTTTCCTCCATTCATTCTAGTGGAATTCCATCTCATTATAATCTCCTTCTGAATCTAAAACTATAGGTCTGGTTTTAGTTTTTTCATCTGAGGGCCAATTTGAGAATTCTTTACCTCATTGGATATACCGTGTCATGTTCAATATTCCACTAGTGCCATTATTCATTTTTCATCATATCAATGTAATTATTTTTGTTCAAGCTCATATGCCTTATTTCTATGATTTCCATCTATTCAACATTTTTAATCTGATGTAGAATGAATCAATGGATAATAATTGATGAGTATTCTACCACGCATATACGGTAGGTAGTTGTTGACTATTAATGTTGAGTTTGATGTTTTATAAGACATTTATCCATTTTTCCACATAATAGGATTTCTAGAATATAACCTAAAATTGATGTAAACATCCTAAATTTATTATTTGAAAACTGTTTTGGTTGACCATCAGTACCTCTATGGTTGTTGACGTTTTTTTCCTCATTGTAGGTCACCCATTGGGTGTGCCTTTATATCTAACCTACTTTAAACCATCCTATTTGGTTTTTCTGAGCTTGTCACATATTATTTGAAAATTGATAAATTGAATGATAATTGATTGAATGATTAGTATATTCTTATGAATCATTTTCTACGTGATTACATGATGTTAAATTATTTTATTATTTTATTTGATTTTATAAAAACTATTTAAATGAGTTTGAATAAATCCTGAAATTTTAATGTTTATAAAATGATTATTATATTGATATAGTTAATTAATTATTGAATTGAATTACTTGAATGAGCTCATGGGATCTTAATTCTATAGGACACCTTGAAAATTTCTACTCCATGGGTATTTTTGTTGTAGTGGATTCCTTGTACATGTTTAATCCTTTGAATCAAATTTAGTAGGATTTTGTGGGCCTTTCTACCCCTTATATTCAAAATTCTCTCACCTTCATTGTATATGATCTAGTTATATGATCCCAAGACTCCACCCATGTATGTACTGAAATTCAATTAATATTCGCATGTGACTTGATGAGGAAAAATTTTTCTTTTATAAAATGTATTCATCCCTTCATGGTCTGGCACATATGAAACATCATAGAATGGTGTGGATTTCATACACATGATTATATGGAGGGGTCTTTGTGGATATAAACACCTGATTAAATGGCATATATATTATATATTTTGACAATAGGTTATATATCATGGTCATTGTGAATTTTTTTATGATTATAAAAAACCCTAGTATGGGTATTATAAATTTTTACACTAGGTTATATATCATGGTCATGGTGAATTTTATAAAATTATAGACAACATATGCATGGGTATCAGGTTACAATGTATGACTGGATTGTATCATAATTTATTTTTTTCTTTTTAGATTCCATTGTTTATAGGATCATGAAAATTGTTTATAAGGAGCCTTGTTTGGATGGATAGTAAAACTTTCCATGTTTAACATTCGTTTTATTATTATTGTAAATGATATATATTTCACAATTATTATTTTTAGTCTATAGAGAGTGGACTTATTATAAACACTATTTGTGGTGGCCAAAAGAGTGTTATCTCCCTCCCAATTTAGGCCTACTTTTGGTACTCAAAAAGTCTTCATGGATGAAGGTAGATACTAGGGAAATTACCCTATGGATGAAGCTTTATTGGTCTATGCTTATGAGAAGAGGATCACATGACCAATATAGGCTCGTGATGCTAGTATGGATAAATCTTTATCCCCCTTTTGTACTTTTGGATGCACGTATTGTACTAGATTCATTTATTCTTGTTTTATTTCATTATAGATACATGGACCATCACATTTTATATGACTAATTTTAGATATTTATTATTACAGTCTTCTAGATAATTACCTTCTTTCTTGTATAATACTAGTCTTTATATTTATTTATTTGTTATACTATTTCATTTCACTCATACATGAGGGAATAGTATCCCCCTTGACACAACCTAGGCCCTCACTAAAAGTCAGTGGCCTTTGGATTATAAGGAGGCACGCATGGGGCCATGTGACCCACCATATTGGAGAACAGTTTGTTAGATCCTAGGTTAAGAGGATAAAACTACTAAATGATGTTTTAGTTATCCAAATGTGTTTTAAATATTTTTGAAATTCTATGTTTTGAGTATGTCTCTCATTGAAATGGTATTTCCCTCAAAGGATATAAAATGACAAGTTTTTTCTTTAGAGATATGTTTTATTTGGAAAGATATTATTGGGATGTGTATCTTTCATTGCTCAATGTTAAGGTGGTGTGAGTATTCTCAACATGGGAAGTCCCCTTTGTAATAAGCTTTGACGGCAAATAGACTATTCGTTGGGGTGGATTAGGGATGGTGATGAAATATGTGAATCATGTGGTGTCTTATGCTCAATATATATATGGGAAATTGTTTGAAATTTTTTGGATTATCCATATTTTTGAAATAACATGGGAACCTTACATAGTAAATAATTATTCCAATAATTCATAAGGCCATATTTTGGGATATCTCTGTTTTTAGTGTCACATAGTTGAGAAATTTCACAACTTAAGAATTTGTCTCCTAAATTAGGCATGGTAGGGTATTACTAAGTGTGAGGGTAGTTAAATTACATCAGGAGTGTAGATGGGATGAATCAGGTCTCAATATGTTCATTATTTTCTCTTGATCTCTATGGTATTCCCATGTTCTCTAGGATATGTTTATCTATAATTGGTAATCTTTGTTCCTAATCATTTATAGTTACTAAAATAATTCTTTACCTTTCTTATCTTCATGTTTTCATTTCTCCTTTTACCTATACATAGTGTGAGTCTTTTTTAATAGATATTATTATGTTTTATGACTGTTTTAATGAAAGAATATTTTGAAAAAAAATTCATACTATCTTTATCCCCTTTACATAAATCCTTCTAAATTTTAATTTACGTCTCTTTATCTATTTATGTTCCTGGCCTACCCATTATAGATCACCTTATTTTAATAAACAAGGGAAATAAATTGTGTTTTGTTTTAAATGATAATTGATGAAATACATATGTTTATACCATTATATTTCAAATGAGTAGTAAATGAATCTTCTCTTGAATGGAAATTCACATGGGACCGTTTAACTATTCCACACATACTGAGTTTTAATACTCACTCCTGTAATTTTATCTGTTTTTATGATTTTGGTGCAGGATCAATATGGGTCTTAATCTATAAACACTGATTTCAGGTTTTGAATAAAGAGTGACCCATGGGATCCCATGAAAATATGGTTAGTTTTCATGTTTGGTTTCATTTTTTAATTTTTTTTATTGTGCTTTCTTATTATATAAATTATTTTTGGATTCACATTTATATTTACACTACTTTTGTTTATTTTTTTTGGGTAATCATTCCCACATAATCACATTTACGCCCTTGGTTGTTTATGGCCATCATGGGGAGAACAAGGACACACCTTTGGGTTCCTGCAGGCTGGTTAAGGTGACTAGATCGAGGTAAACCCTGGATGGTTCATCATAGTTTTCACATGAATGTTTTTCCATTAATTTTGTTAAATTTTTATGATGTTATTAAAAGTAAACTTAAAATATTATTAAATTATGTTTTTTATATAAAATATATTCTTGGGAATAATGGTCATTTTCATCATTCTTTTCATTGTAAAATTTCATAATTCATCTATATTTTTCTCATCTACATGTTGCCTCTTTCATATGTTTTCTAAAATTAACAATATTAAATCTCTATAATATAAATAGTCCTTTAGTTACTTCTAATTTCCAAATCATCATCATGTATAGCAACATGTATTCCTTCCGATGCATTTCCTATGTGAATACCATAAATTTTATTCCGTTGAATGAAGTTCTTCCATAAAGATACATGTATATAATATGATTTAAATATTACTGACTTAACTATCTACATGTTATCTATACATTATAAATACCATATTCTTTATTATTATGATTAGATTTTATTTACATATTATTTTATTGAATATAATTGGATACTTGTTTATTTTATGTTGGTATATACGGTTATTATTATTAATGGAATTATTAATTCTATTCTAATTTTTAACTATTAAAATTATGTAAAAACAAACTTAATTCCATAGGATCATAATGATATTATGATGACATTTTCATGTGAAAAAAAATTATTGATGATAAAAGTGGGTTCCTATTTCTCTCTCCATTGAATTGGTTGATATTTATGTATAATGAGCTCAAAAATGAACCTATTAATATTTATAGAAAGCCAACGTGTACAAAGGGAGATTTATCACAAGAAAATTCTTACACAGGTGGAGTTATCCTAATCTATATGGGTATAATGGTGGACATATCCCATGCTAAATGGTACAAAGGAGGATTATCCCAATCCATTTAGGTAGATGGGTTGTCAACTCAAGCCTACTATGTAATGGATTTCTTGGTGGGTACATGAAACATGTGGTTTCTATACATATGTTTGTTACATAAATTTACTTTTATTTACATTATTATAAATTCTATCATGAACCTTGTTTATTGACTCATGTTTCAACACCATTTTGATTTATATATTACGTTATACACAAACATATTGCAAAATTTATAATCTATTTTTATTAGGTATAACTTTTTTATGTATCATGATTATATTCGTATCATCTTCTAATGATGACATAATATCATTTAATTTTTTTTCCAAATATTTTCAGCCTTACTAAGTATCTATAGGTAATCCATTATTTTCAATCAATTTCACCAATTTAGGAATAAACGAAATATATATGATCTATCTTGATGAGTATCTTGTGTAGAGGTTTTATTGGTATTGATAAAATAATTTAGATATATTATGTAGTTATATATATATAGTGGAAAAAATACTGTTTTATACAATTGAAATTTGATTATACATATTCAATATTTAATAAATAATCTAAAATTATAAACTTAAAATGTTATTCTGTTGTAAATTCTCTATTATCATGTTACTATAGATTGGTATAAAATCCAAATTTAAAATTTTATTGGTTTTCAGATTTGGATCAAGGAGTGCAGGTTTAAGGCACCTCATTAATCATAGAATATATTGAGTTATGACTATTAATAAGGTAAAACCATTTGATAATGAACCAGATCATAAACATGATGAAGAACATTACTAAGAGGATAAATATATTAATAAAATTTCAAAAGACCATATATAAAGTTAATGAATCCTAATAGTGTAAAATAACTTCATTAAAATATTATTAATAAAGAATGAAAGTTATTAGATTATAGAAAACACATATAAATAATAATAATTAATTTTATTATGGAATAAGAGTGTTGAATACCATAGAATATAATTTATAACATGAAGTCATGGAATTTATTGAAAATTAAATGCATCTCAATAATTCATCCTAACCTTATAAAAAACATAACTATATGGAACATATATAATAAAATGATAAAAATAATTTCAATACTAATTATTCAATTTCCAAGTGGAGTAAACAAAAAAAATCTTTTATTGAACACATGTGAAAACTCATTATGTAAGTGTTTATGTAAAAAAATTATATTCATTATTGTCTATATAATTTTATATAATCATAAACCAATTCGTTGGAGGGTGATATATACCCCCACTATTCATCATCATTTTATATGTGTGCTAATTAAATTCAATTATCATCTAATTATAGAGAACCTAGGAAAAACATCTGGTTTTTATTACACGTATCATATCATAAGATTATCAAAAATCATAGGATATAAAAAATATATATTTATAGAATCAAACATAACATAATAAAATAAAGTGAGTGATAAAATCACTATATCATGACAATTATAAGTGAACATAGAAATGATCTCACAAAACCATTTAAATGTATTTATTAAACACGAAGTAAAAATTATATTAAAAAATTAAGAAGTGAAAAATAATATGAATGAAAACATTATTATAAATATATCCATGTATATAATTTATGAAAATAAATGAAAAATTCATATTAATACATCTACAGTGGGAAATAAGGATAAGAAATATCATTATTATTTTCTATGGGAAATTTTATTAAATACACATAGTAGAGAGATGTTAAAAGAAAATAGTTTAATAATAGTGGTAGTGGAAAATATGAGTGTAATATTAAAAAAATTATTTATATAAATATAAGATATCTGATTGGAAAAATACTGACCTAAAATAAATGATCCACTGTTGCAAATTTGAGTTACTCTTCAAAAACATCTTTTATATTGGAAAAAACAACAAAAAAGTTTTTATTAATGTTGAGAAGTGATTTTACCAAATAATAAGTTGATATAACATATAAAATAATGGAATATGAAGAAAAAAGATTATATGAATATTATATTCTTCTATGATAGACTATAACTCAATAGATAAAAAATCAAGTCAATGAAACCCTTACCTTCATTTCCTGCTAGTTAATCATATTTTGGAATTATTTTAACAACCATAACTACCTCTACAGCCACTTTATGAACTATTTTATATAACATAAAATTTTATAAGAGTCATTTGTAGTAATTATTTTATTGTATACTAGTTAGTTACTATCTATTATCAATATCATGTGTTATTAATCATGATTGTTTGGCCGAGTTTCATAATAGCTTAATTTTTCATCATTATTTAAAAAACAATTCATCATTGAAAATAAATTTAAGGTAATATATTTTATAATTTATAATATTATTATATCTTTATATTGGAGTTTTTTTTATATTTAACAATGAATTTGGTGATTATCATGTTTTAGTTATTTTTAATGAACATTTAGTGGAATATTAATTAATCTATTTGATATTATTGTGACCATAATCGATCCAAAATAATTTTTTATATACTTATTTATATCATATATAAATATTATGTATGTTATCACATACATTAATGATAATATTTTAAATCATTGTTCATGTATGTGGTGAGACATACCCAAACATTAATATACAATAATTAATGAATGATTTGGAGTATGGTAGTGGTTTATTTTGGAATAAAATCACTATTATAGAATAACCATGATATAATTTATGTAATTAAATGTAATTACTCATATTTCAATAGTTTTTGTTAAATAATATAGAAATATGATGAAAAAAAAGATACAATACATATTATAGGTGGTAGTCCACCCAACATATGGTTATCATTTTCATTTATCAAATAGTGATAGGGAAATATGGTGGATTATAACCCGAATCTATAATAATTATTATTATGTTATATGTTTCATAAAAATTCCTAAATTTCACTTTTATAATAATCTATCAAATTTTGTTGTATATAAATTGATGTCATTACATTATAGAGGTAGAAACCCTAACAACTTTGAAATTCCGATTTCTTTTTTACTTTGTTATAGTGGAAATATCGTTAATAATTATTCTCTTGGAATAATAATACTATATAGTCATACAATATTTATTTAATTATATATTAATATTGAAATTATATTAGGGAATGTATTATAAAAAGGAACCGAAAATAAAAATATACTACTGATGTTGAAATCATTGTTTAAAATAATATACGAATAGATGTATAAATTATTGGAATGGTAAAATAATAGAATTAGAATGGGATGAATGTCAACAGGATTACTAATTATTTTAGTGGTCCTAAATGTTCTGTTTTTATAAGTGGTGGGGATGACATTTTTCAAATATTTATTCTTAATATGAAGGGAGAAAATGTTTCACATGTAATGATGAATCCAGAGAGGAATATAATATAGTATGGTAACATTACATCTATAATACATTAAACATACATTTTTACACATGTTTGAAACATACTTTTAGGACAACTTGTGGTATAATTTTCACATTTACCATTCTAGGTTTTACCATCTTAACTAATATTTACCTATAAAATTAAATATAAATTCCTAAAGATAATGTAGTCATTATTAATGTGTTTATAAATATTTATTCCAAATAAGAAATTTTTTTTATCATAAAAAAACTATAGGTGTAATAAAAATTAATTTTAACATTACTTCATATAATCTGTAAATTAACTTTTTTCGAATAAAATATATTTTTATGAATAATGATTATTTGTAGAAAAAAATTAGTATGGTATCTTATTTTTAAGATAAAAATTACGGTTTTATAAAATAAATAAATTTTATATGCCTTTTAAGAAATGTTGGAATAGAATTTATGGTAAATAATATTTAATTAGTAAGACAAAAAAAGTTTTTTATTAGAAAATATTACATATTATTATAATATATTAACAAAAATCATTTAAAATAAATAATAGTATTTTAAAAATATATATGGTTACTCCTAGTATTCCTCATTTTTAAATTAATTTTTTTAATAATTTGAAGCCTTTATTATATAATTATTGTGTAATGGAATTTATAGTGCTCGTAAAAACATTATTTTTAAATTTTTAACAAAATAATAAAATATATTATAGAAATAATAAAAATAATAATATAATCCTTAGATTCTTATTTTAAAATGAATAAAATTTATATGAAAATAAAATTTCATTATTAGAATAACTATTCAAATAGAAATAAAATATATAATGAATTCTTATTTTATTGAAAATTTTACTTTTTACACTTTGATTGTTCTTAATCATACATTGTATACATTTCGTTTCGATTATAATCATTATATATACTCTAGGTTTTATCTTTGCAATAATTTTATTATTTAAGAATTTTTTGATCATTTATTTTGGTGTTGTTTGCAACACAATCTACCCATAAATATATTTAATTATAAAAATGTGTTTATAAAACCCATGGGTCATAACATTCTACCCCCTCAACAATAATTTAATCATATAAATATTATTACATAGTGGAAAACAAATGAAGGTACATTTTTCTAATTACATCCATAGGTTCCTTTTTATCCACCACATATATATGTTTCTCTATAGATATTTTACTAGATGTGTTCTTTGTTTCTTATAACCCGGTATCCTTCATTCAATATTTTAAAAATGTTGTTCCATGTATGATAGGTCTTATTCCAGTTTAAATCTTCTATGATCAATACATATAATGTATTTGGTATGTATTCCTCAAAATTTCTATATACATGAAATCATGCACATGAGATAGTTTGGGATGAAGATCTACAAGAAAGGTTCTCACTTCATCATGACAAAGGATGTTTGAGGGACCAATATAACTTGTGATCAGCTTCACATTCTTAAAAAACAATATAACCTGCTTCTAGGGAAATATTTTAAGTTAATCCATTTATCTATTATAAAACTTTAGATATAATCTATTCTTATATTCAAAACCCTTATATAAATATTTAGGAAATTTAATTTTTAACTGAATTTTATCCTTATGTGTCATTTTATGGACATGGTCAAGACCTATAATCTTCTCCTACCCAATTTCATCCTAGAATTATAGATTAACAGATATCCTCATATAATTTATCTCATTTGGTTCCTTTTAAATTTTAATATAAACTATTGATATATATGAAAGCAATTGTGGGAAGGTACATAACCCAATATCCTTTTAGATCTATTGAACAATATCTCAGAATATCTTCGAGAGTATAAACTATCTCTTAGAATAATAATCTCTTAGACTAACCATGTCTCAGAGGATGATAAGTAGTGCATAAAATTATATCTATTTCAATTTATTTCTAAATACTTCCCCCGAATATCAGTAAATGTATTAGATCCTTATTAGATAAAATTGACAGCGGTACTCCATGTGGCCTCACAACATCCCTTATGTAAGTCACTCTAATATGGTAAAGAGGTAAATATTTTATGACTGAATGAAAATAAAAAACATTTTATGGTAGTTGAATATATAAAAATATAATTATGAACATTATATTTATTGGGGATTCATATGATTAAATTCATCGAGATAGTCACAACATAACCAAATACATACGTCATTAAATTTCATATTTTTATCATATCACACTTCGAGATAAATATTCTTAAATTTAACATTTCATTCAATCCATTTAGAATAACTATTTTACATATACCTACATAATATTTCATCCATGATTAATAGAGATGTATGATCAATGTTGATCATAAAGAAATTCATTTCATAATAATGGTTTTAATGGAAAACTAATCTCGATTCTCAACCAAATAACTCTATCATTATTAACATTGACCTCTGAAATATTTAATAATTTTTTTAGTATATATACAACCTATATATATTATACTTTCATCATCACATGAATTTATGGCTTTTAATTATTTATAAAAATATAGTATTTATCACTTTCCAATTTGATATCAAGATTTATCCTTTGAATATACATGAGTACAAGTATTTTTTAAATCCGCGTCATGGATTGGGTAGCATAGTCATTTCCGCATGGAAAATAATATGTTTTATTTAACATCCATAGGTGGTAATGTATTCAGAGTTCATAATCATTTATAAAGTGAAACAATATTTTTGGAACATATTCATCTCATTCTATGTGAATAAATATATATATGAAATTTTTTTTTAATTCATATATATATTTATATACCACATTTTGTTTTGAGATAATTTATCCAAATCATTACAATAATGAAAACTATCAAAAAAATCACTAGTTTGATATTTTTTATCGCGATTCATTATTTTACATGATTATTAATTGTTTAACTTATTATTCGACATTTGGATGCAAGCCTCCCATTTTTTGAAGCATCACAATATTTACAATCCTTCCTCCATTGTAAGGTAATAATGGTTCATGTGTAGTAAGCTACCGATTTTATAGATCATTTAATTTTTATTCATATTCATATATCCAAATAAACATTATTCGCTGCTATATTAATATGGGCAGTGGAATTAGTGTTTCTGATAAATTTCTCAAGACATTTCTATAGTATATATCTCACCAGAGGAAACTATAGATCATAGATATTATGTTTGTTATGGGAATTCTATGACCACTTTCATATTTTATTTATTAACATAACTGCATGTTATTATGAATTCATGACACATGAATGAAATTTTCAATAGTTATAATTCATTATTGATAATTTTTTATACAATTTATTATTTCAAAATTTCTATATCATAAACCCAAAATAATTGTCATCCACTTATTTTATCATGGAATAAATAAAAATATATTATCTAAATAAATAAAATCTTTAATTAGGGTAGTCTCTAGAAAAGTATTAATTAGATCCATGATGTTATGTGGGGAATGTGTAAGTCTAAAGTGAATCACTATAAATTCATATTTTTCATTCATCATATAGAGATAAAACATGGAATTATCATCCCTTTTAAACCTCAATTGATGGTCTTTAGATCATATTTACATCTTCAATAGATATCTTGATCCCATGAGTTGATAGAATCGATCATTGATATAGGTTAGAGGCTACATCTTACTGACCATGACATTATTAATCTTGTTATAAAAAATAAAAATCACATTTATCAATAATTATTTAAGAAAAATTATCGGTTCAACCCATATTGAATTATTAGGTGTTAAGATAGAATGATTATGAAAATGAAACTAGATCGGGGATGAATTATATTTCTTTAAATCCATCATAAAATTAAAAATAAACCTATTTATATTCAATGATTCATTTACTTCTATATTTAATATGAGTAAAAATTATGAATAAATAAATAAAATAACATATATATGTTGAGTGTATCAATATATGATGAATCCCTAGTGAACTCCATCGATGCACTCTTAGGGAGATTGGTGATTTTTACTAATACTTAATTTTGCTGAGGGCTTCCAAAACTAAGTAGGGGAAGTTGATATGTTTCCAATATAACTTTTACATGTTCTTTCAGTGATTTTATAGTGAACTATAAATCCTCAACTTAGATAGAGAATCTGATACTCCTTCACTATCATGATAGAGTTTGAGAATATGATAGCACGATAAATTAATAAATATTGATTTTATTATGTAATAAAGTTTCCTTCAATATTCAATCATGAAATTTGTAGATGTGTTATCGTCCAATAAATAATAAAAATTGAAAAATATAATCATCATTATTTTCAAATGATTTATTCATATATTGATAGAGAAAGCACCAGATAGATGAGCAAGCATATATGTCTCCAAAGTGTAACTATGAAAAAGTATTTTTCCAAATTGAAGAATAATATGTAATAATAATATATAGTAGTAATGAAATTAATAATGGAAATTCAATCTGAAATATCAAAATATGTATATCTCTAATTTCTACCTTCTTTAGAGAAATATAGAACTGCTATATTTTTTTTCTTTTGTAGTAGTTTTTATATAAAAATTTATCATCCCAAAATAAGATGAAAGTAATATTGTTATATAATTAAAAAAATTGTGCATATTTTGTTTTCAGAAATCCATGAATAACGTCTACGACCATGATAAATTTAATTTCAAAATGTTTATAGAGATTTATAACATCTATTTGAAATATTAAAAATTTATTCTGTTGAACATGTTCATTTTAATTTTCATAAAATAGATTTAAAGAGATATTAACTTCTAGAATTAATATTGTTGAAAAAGTGAATAATATCATTAATTTCAAACTCTATCATTGACTAGTCAGTTGTATGGTTCCTTTTCATTATGAAAATTTCTATAATTATTGTTGAAAATAAATGGTTGTTATGAAACATAGAGTTGATGAACATATGTTTATTCCTAAAATTTTGGGCTTCTTCCAAACATAGGGTTGTTGATCTAGAAATTTCGAACAAAATAAGGTATATAGCCCATTTTTTTCTTCCAAACAAATGCATTCTAAACGATACATTTTTCTTACAAATAGAGGTCATGAACAATGTTTCAGAAAAAATTCAAACATGTCCAGAATACATTAAAAAATTACATGGATTATCAACTTATATACACATTGAAAATAGAAATAGAAATTATAAAAAATATTATCTACCTAAAATTCTCTTCAAAGATAATTTATTAGTTATACCAATGATGGTGTGTTTTAGTATCAAAATCATGTAGAAATTGTTGAATTTTTTTAATAAATAAGTGCACAAGAATCTCCCCTTTTTTGATGATCAAAAAATCCATAATATAAATATTAAAATTATAAAACAATATAAGAATATATTTCCACATATATTATAAACAAATGATCCACAAATTTAACCCATTTATCCACTAATATATATATTTCTCTTATAATCATCTTAAAATAATGTGCTTCACCTTTTTCTGACCTCAATATGATGAATTTTTGGGGAAAATATATTTTGAATAAATTTAAAAATAATAAAAAACCCTAAATTCATTCTTCCATTTAAAAAGATAAAAATTTATAATCAAGTAACCATGAAAAGATGTATGATATTATTAAATGAAGAATAAGGGTTTTTAATTAATATATTAAACCATATAATTAATGCTATAATAATATACTATTTGAAACAACTCCTCAAAATACATAATGTAACATCCCATGTAAGTAATGAATAATAGTTATTTTTATCTATGTCTATTAATGAATTAGATAGTGTTTTAAAGGCTTAAAATGAGAATAAATCCAATCTTAAGCATGTAATACACTAATATTTTTTAAAAGATTGTTTTACTACCTTTTGATAGAAAACCATCTTTTAAATCTATCTTTTGTCAATTTTATAAGCTCTATTTGTAAAAATAAACTTATTATTTATGATTGTGACATAAAAATTTACTTTGTGTGAATATTTGGTATTTTTCTGATAAAGTTCATTTTTTAAATGAATAGTGAAAAATGTGGTATTTTAATTCAAAACCACTTTTTAATATAAATTATTTATATGATTTGATTATATTTTGAATTGGTTTTAAAGTTCATTTACAATATATTTTTACCATTTAATCCAATAGTGGTCATTGTAATTAATTTCACTTTGAAATTGGACTTAAACTAGTGTCAATCTTTTAACACTTATTGTTTCATAAAACCACACTATTTGCTCTGACAGTGGGAATTAATTATTAAATTAATTAATGAAACATATATGTTTTTAATTTTGTAAAATAGACATCATTTTTGAATTCTTAATATCAAATATAGCTTAGGGTGAAGTTTTGGGTTTTTTCTAGAAAACTTCAATTTAATGAATAGTGAAACCACTAAGTGGTACTTATAAAAACTGATTTATCATTTAAATGAAATTTTACCACCTCAGTGGTCTGAATTTCAAAAATCCGACATACATGGTTGTCATTAATAAGTTAAATGTGGTTCAATGAGATTAAAATAATTTTTTGGTGAATAGTAACTTTTATGTTTTTAATCGCGATTAGAGATAATAAGTGTAATTTAAGGTAAGAATAATGTTTTAATAATATGAGATGAGATTGACACATGTCCTAACCTTATTGGATGTGGAATGGCCGACCAAGACAAGCCATGGGTCAACTTGGTAACCCCATGGAGCCACTTTGGTAGGAAATGAACTTAATATCTTTTTATTTAATGTTAAAATAAAAATGACACCAACATGAGTTTTTTACTAAAACAATTTTTACATGGGGTTATTCAAGTCATAGTTTTTACTATAAATAGTCCTTGGAAAGCTAAAACGATTTCCTAAATCATAGTAATTTTTAATAATATTTAGACCTTAAATAAATTAAATTATTTATGACACCATGATGATGCAGCGATTACCTCATTATTTAACGATTTAAATAAAATGAAAATACAATGTAAAATCTATGACCTACACATGTCCAAAACCTATTGGATGGGTGGATCTCGAACCCTTAACACCTTATCCTAGAATTATATCAATTTGGGACCTCTTAAATCCGAAACTCATTTTAAAATCAAGTAACATTTTTTTACTTTCCAAGAGTGCCCTTCCTCTCCTCTTATAAAAGGCCCCCACCTCTACCTCCTTACCCACACTTCCAAAGCCATTTTCTCAGCTAACCCCTACCCATTTTATCTCTCCAAATCCCTCTCTAACTCTTAGAAGCCTCACTTTGGGCAGAAGTCTTCCCAAGGAATCCTTTGAGCTCAAATCAAAAAGAGTTACCGGATTTAAAGGGGATTAAAGAACGATCAAGTAAAGTCGGATACGAGGTATAGGACTTTGTCTCAATCTCCTTTAATTGAGGCATATTTTGATTTATACACAAACTTCATTTATATGGTGTATAAACCCCTTCGACTTTTACCTTTATTCAAAAGGAATCTTTTTTATACGAAGCGTTTACTAAAGGATAAAAGGGAATGTTTTTTTTGTCGTACGTATGCAGCGACAATGACTTCTCTGCCGCCATGACCATTATTTGAGTTTCGGCTTCCTCTACAAGCCATACTTTTTTTAAAGAAAAATAAATACCATTTTTTACTTTTCTTTTATTTGGTATTGAAAATGGTTTTCATAATGTTTTTATATCAATGTGTTGTATTGATATCTTGTGGTTGAAAGGTGAAAATGTTATGTTTTCATTATGCATGTTGTATGTGATACGATTATGTTGTGGTTCTTGGGCATTATTATGAAGACGGGTGGTTCCGTGATAAACTAAGGGAGGGTGTGCCCGATATTGCTCTCCAATGCATTGGGTAACGTGAAGGAGTGAAACGTTATGGTTTCTCCGAAAAGATTTAGCGAATATATTGTGATGGGTATTCCGAACGTAACCAAGAGGGTTACTCCCTACGTAACAATGTTATGAATGCCTCAAGTTACCTTTATGTATTATGATTTCTATGATTTATTCATGATTTTATAGGGTATGTTAAAGTGCTTATGTTTTATGAGTAGAGTATGATTTCATTGATTCTTGTGTATACATGTACTCATGTTTCCTTTCCATATTTTTATATCCCTTACTGGGCTTTTTATGCTCATACCATGTTTTTTGAAATGTTTTTCACAGGTCAAAGTAAAGGTACATGATAAGATTATAGTGACAAAGAAGTGTCAAGAAATAATACATGTTTTATTTTTAATATGTTTCCGTTGATGGGAAAAAGAAATACTATATTTTATGTAACCACTTTGCTTAAATGTGCAATGTAATACATGTTTTATGATCTAACTCTCTAAAACTCTAAACCTGAAAAGATCCTCAATGTGAATTATTCATTTAATTCAATATTAAGTAAGGTTTAAGGCTGGGGCCTTATGCATAACATATTTGGAAAATATATCTAGGGAACTAAACTATTTTAAATGAAAATGTATTTTCACATAAATTTTCCACATGATACAATTGAGTAAAATATATTAATTTATTAATTGAATTATTTATTACACATAGTAATAATATTATTTACCATGTATATTGAAATAATCAAAAAATTGCAACATGTTTTATGAATAAAATACATTCCTTAACTATTGAATTTATAAAATTCTAAAAAAATTATCATATAATTTATAACATGTGTTTTTAATAAAAATATAATATATTGAATAAAATGATTATGTAAATAGAAATATGCGGTGTTTGAAAATACTAGATGGATCATTAGAACTTTCCAATGATATATTTTTCACTTAAATTGGCTAAAGATATTAACATTTGTCCAATTCTACATTTAAATATATATATATCATTTATATAGGGAAGTGGATGATTTTTAAAAAAGCAATTTTAGTTCATTAATAACAACTCAATAATAGCATCCTTTCTGGTTAACTCAATATGTCTTAACATTTTTATTTTAAATACAAAAATATCTTCTTTTGAAATCATGTATTATTTCTCATTCTAATGATCACCTTTTAGTAAGTGACTTTTTTTAGAAAATACAAATTTTGTTTCTCTTTATATAACATTCTATATGTATTAATATCAGAATGAATCACTAAATATTATTTATTCAATATACTAAACTTAAACAAAAGATCTTCATAAGACATTACTCCTTGAGATATTTTAGACAAAGAAAATTATAGTAATTCATTACCCTAACCATCATTACATTTTCTAGAATATTTTTCAAATGAGTTGTTAACAATAAAAATACACTCCTGTCTTAATAAATTAGAAGATAGATTTACCATATTTTCATTTGAGAGAGAATTTACTCTGAATTTGAAGTACTTGATCAATTAATTTTTTAAACTGATTTCAGTATTGTATGAACAAGATATTTCATAGATTATGGATAATAATATTAAACGGTTTGAATAAGATGAATATGAGATTTAAATGATTAATATGACACATTTTTATTAATACATTGTCAAATAATGCTTCCCAAAATAAATCAGAAAATGAAATATAATCATTTCATCGTTTATGATTTGAATAGAAATTTTACTTAATAAACTATTATGATTGATAAAATTATGTAACTAAATAAAATATTTAAAAACAAAATATTTAATGACATTAATATGTTTAAATTATTAAAAAAAATTCTAAAACCTACATAGAATTAAGTAATCACTTTTTTTAGAAATTTAGTAAATATTATAATTTAATGAGAAAAGTAAACAATTAAATATTATATTTTATAGACTATGTTTAAACAAATTGATTCAAAAAAGAAGGATTTAATAATTAATCATAAATGATCTCTCTCCCACTCTAAAAAATAGTTACTGAAATAAAAAAATACATAAAAATAGTATTGAAATTTTTCATAGATTAAAAGCTCCATCTCAAATAAATTATTGATGACAAAATACATCAGAGTATATCACTACATTGGTAGAGATTTACATATACTAGTCAGATGAACACATTAATAATTTAATCATATAGTCCGTTGGTGTTTCCCTACACAACATTAAATAAAAAGAGCCTTATTATACCCATATGATTTTCTGTATAATGGTGTAAGCATATAATGATTTGGGTAACCAAATCTATTTATTTAGCACTGAGATTCTACTCTTCAAGGTAAATAATTCTATTGAAAAGTAAAAATTCTTAACACACAAAAAATTATGTTTTCTAAAGAAACTATCATTTTCATATTTACCATTATTACCACAATAAAAATTTTAACAGTTTACATGATTTTGATATTTCATCCAGGGAAAAAATAATTCATATATAATTTTGACCATTCCCCATTTCAACCTATACAATGTTTTACTTTGTGAATAATATTTTTAACAAGAATTGGATTTAAATATTAACCACTATTGATAATAATTATATAAGAATTATTTATGTTAACAAATTAAACTAATATTTCTTCAATTTTAGTTTCATTCAAATAAAAAAAAATTTATGATGATTTATATTTTTTATTTTTTATTTGTCATAAAAAAACATCATTTCTTGTTAAAATATAATCAGACAATTTTCGGGTTTTCTATGATCTGTCTTTTAATAGTAAAATTTATCTTGAAGAATAATGAAATATTTATATACTCCAACATAAGTATTTTTTCAGATATATATTTTTGATAGGAAGATGATTATACCTCAATATTATGATTCATAAGACATTCCATTTGTTTTTTTATGTTTATCTTAAGATATTTTATAGGATTTATAATTTTAACTAGGGGAATCACTTCAAGTAGGCTTCATCATTTTCATAACATCTATTTTATAATCATATATTTTTTATATTTAAGTAAACAAAATTTTAAATTTGTAATACATTTCTATTTTCATTCAAAATATGTTGTCCTGACCCGCCTTCACCAAAAGGAGGGAAGGGTCAGCAGACTGTCAGGCCCTTCTTTGTTTAAGTTGAAGTAGAGATAACAACCCCTGAAACCCGCCTTCAATAGGTCTTGGAGTGGCGACTAGCACCAAGGGTATAGAATCACACACTAAATAGAAGGCATTACCCTTTTTCTTTTAATTGGATCGGAAGATAGAATGGTAAATCCCAACAACACCAAAAGAGGAAAGTAAAATTAATGCCAAGAACCACTCCCAATGCATGTTACAAAACTAAAAATCCACCAAGTACAAAGTGACTACAAAGATAAAGTACCAAAGAAGGAAAAGTGGTAACTGCAACTGTCCTAAGGTCCCGTGCTAGTACGGTCCCACACCATTCCCGAAGTCCTCGAGGAAACCTGAAAGTAGTTTTATATACATAGGGTGAGCATACAAGTATACTCAGTAGGGAAAACCAAAGACTCTCATGCACAAGTGGGGGAACGTACTGAGCTCCCATGAGAAAAAAAGTAAACCAAACACCTAAGAAGGTAAACTATCCACCCAAGCCTCACCAAGGCGCACTCCCGAAATAATGCAAGTCAAGTAATATATATATAATAAGAGAACATTGATGTTTGGGTACCCCACACCTCTTTCCCATTGGTTATTGAAGACATCCAACGCATCGAACCAATCCTGCCATTCTCACCATAGTCCCACTACCACACCCCACCCGCACACACCTGGGCCACAACCTCACGCATTCACATTGTCAAACCCCGCCCGCACACACCTGGTCCACAACAATCACATGTAACCATGCCTAAAAACACCTAGGCGAGAACAACTATTGTCACGCTCAAAGACACCTGGTCTAGAAGATCCACTGTCACACCCGAAGACACCTGGGCCTCATCCCGAAGATACTTGGGAAACTACCTTCCCGCACACACCTAGGCCATAACCACGACACTACCCCTCCCAAAGGTTCTTGGGCCAATAATGGACCTCAAGATATCACATCCTACCTGAAGATACTTGGTCTATTCGGGAAAGGGAGAAAAAAAGGAGCTAATAACCAGCCACTAATAATAGTGTTGGGAAAAACACCCTCCCCCATGTAATGGGGGTGTTCGACACTAAGTTCTCAACGTGGGTGGGGTGAGAATAAAAAACACAAAACTACAAGTATAAGTATAGGTAACAAGCACTCACCCAAAGTTTAGGTTTTTCTTCATCCTGCCTAAAGAAAACAAACAGTACCATGTCCATGTCACAACTCACATCAAACCAAAACCCGTTTTCCCCATCCTGGTTTACATGCTTATTAATAATGTTTAAATAAGTTTCTGCACTACTGGGAAACTAATAATCATAAGCACAAGTCGAGGGAAAACAAACAGTCAAGCATCAACTACAACATCCACACCCGGTTCTCTTGTAATGTCACAACAACCAAGGAAAAACTCCAAGATACACCCTCATGTCCAGAAACCAGGATCCAAAAAGGTTTCTCAACAACAGAGGATCCCACCCCAATTCATGATATAACAGAAGATCCCATCCTCAAATTCACAACCACTGAGAGTATAAAAACAGGGGATCCCATCCCCACCCACATCACCCGGCAATCTACCCGTGAAGGAAAACAACCCAATCACTACCACTAACACAAGGCAGGGATATGCCGGTATTTTCAGATTTATAAGATTTAACACACTCCATTATTTCAAATTCGTTGTACTTAACCGGGTTTATCACAGAAAAGAGTTGATCCTATTGCTTTCAATTTGTTTATCCAAATATATGTAATTAACCGATTTACTTTTCACGGCATGGGATTATAACCACAATACAATCCATTAAACATCACCAAAGGCAAGAGTTCGTTAGTGCAAAGAGAAAGACCACCAACGACCAAGATTTTCAGAAGGTGTATGCCCACACAATTCAAAAATCATAAATCATGGAAGATCATAAATCAAAGCATCATCGATCACACCCCTTCCCCTTCATTCTTTAGAATTCTGTTTATTATCTTCATTAAGGTTCGGTCCATCCAATTCTATAGAAACCAAAGCACGCCCACCTCGTAAGATGCACAGAAAAGAGAGTCAAATGAAGTATCCCTACCTGTTATCAACGATCGATGCTAAGCCCGAGCGTGGAACTTCATTGATAGCGATGCGGCTCATCCGAATGAAAAGATACACGTCTGAACGAAGGGTACTCCTAGCATAGGGTGACAGAGAAAAGAAACTTAGCGAGAACCCTTTTTTGGTTTATAAAGGCTAGGGATGGTTGAGATATAGACGTGAAACCGTGTAATGAGTGGGGTCGTGGGTTGGCCACGTGGTTGAGAAACCCCACACGTCATTAAAGGGGAATAAACCGACGCACACACCATGTTAATTCATTAAATATTTAATTAAAATAGTTTTGGGCGTTACCGGGATTTTTAAAGGGGTCAAAATAGGGTTTAAAACCCAATTTGCACAAAAGGGAGCGCTATTGGGAAAACCCCGCAGGGGTAGGTGAGAGCCACCGATATCTGAGAGCTACCGGTGGCTGACAGCGACCAGTAGCCACGCTACCGGTAGGCTACAGCCACCAGTAGACTGAGCTACCGGTAGACTGAGCTATCGTTGGACAGAGCTACCGGTAGGTTGCGGCTACCGGTAGACCGAGCTACCGGTAGGCCAGCTACCGGTAAGTTATCTCTACCGGTATGCCTAGTGTTAGGCAAAACATCACCGAGATTCCCAGACCAGAAAACCCAGCATGATATTTTCACAAAGTAATGGACCATAAAAACCCGGGCCATTACTTATGTATTCTCCAAAGACCCTTTATTTATTTTATTCTACATTTTTAAAACAATTTGAAAATATTCAAGAAATATTTATCTAAATATAGATTAAATCAATCAGGTGATTCATCCACTGTACTTTTTAGAGTATCTTCTTCATTTTTAAATGATATTTTTCTATATCATGAATTTTGGCTTCATACATCATCAATTTTCAAATCAGTTCTTTCACATAAAATTCTACAAATTGTGTGTGTTGATGTATAGAAGAAGATATTCCATTACACAAATAGGGTAAAATATTAATTACATTTAATGATTCATTTGATTTCATAACTTGATCTCCCAAAGTAGAAACTTTATTGCCAATTGATTTCAATAACCCATTAATCTAAGTAAATTTTTTTACACTTCATGCATTTAAAAGTATCAAACATAAAAATTGTTGTATTATATCACTATTGTCTTATATTGTTTGTTACATTATTGGAAACAAAAAATAGTCATTCTCTTTTCATATGTAATAGTACAATGATAAAATAGATTAAACTCATCAGTCCATAAACCATATAAATCTCTTTCATTGATTTTCAATTAATATCATATTATTTTTATTATTCATCATCCCATTTCTCTATATCATACACAGTAACATCATACATCTTGAAAACTATTAAATAAAATTTAATTCTAATTTTTTTCAAATAAATATTCATGAATAATTTCTAGAATCCATAATTTTCACCATTAATGTATGGATAATGAATCATCAACATACCTTCTATGAGATTAGCCATTTTAAAATATTTCTTCATCCAAATCATTAACTCAATATTGTTAGATCCATAATACACATGTTATATTGCACAAGAGTTTAAATTTTTAATGGACTTATTATAATTAAACATAATAATAAAAGATTTATAAAATTTATTTAGTAAAATACCACAACATATGATATTACTTATTAATATTGGATAAGAACAAAATAATTTACAAGGATTTATAAAAAGATAAATATATAAATAGAGACTTGAAATTGATACCACTTGTTTGCTAAGAATTATTATGGAAAATAAATAATATGGAGGGACTGTATTTTGAATCTTTAAAATAGTCAGTAAATTAAAAATAAGCATCCTGATATGAAATAACTCTTTTACTTCTCTATTTAAGACAAGTAAGATAACTAAATAATTAAATAAATGAACACATCGATGTATAGTGGTTCAGGACACAAAGATCCCCTAAACCCCTCAACCCATGCTATTTTATAAATATTGGTGTTATATACTAGTAATTAATTTAGTAATACCATGACTAAGTACAATTAGTTGATACATTAAAAATAAATCATTTACTAGTATATATGCTCCTTTTACAATGAAACATAATTCCATAACTAATACAAGTAGAAAATTATCAAAAAAATTAATAGAGATTGATTTGGAGGAGAATAAAAGGCTTATTTAATAGTTTCAGCATGAATATGATAGATGTGTTGATCACTAATAAAGCGTAGGAAAATAAAAATTATTCTTTAATATTTTGGCAATCATTCTTAAAACAGTGATAGAAACAACACAACACCGGGAAGATGAATAAAAATGTATGTCTACGAAGTGTAACTATGTCACATTCATTAACAATTGTGCATAATAATATGTAAGAATAAGAAAAAAATGCAATGATAGCAATAACAATGAGTTGATCAGATAGATCAAATCATGTATGTATTTAATGTGTATCTTCCTGAGAATAATATACACATTCGATATTTTCTGTTCTGAAGTATTTATGTGTATTGAGAGATATCATAACTATATTGGATGAAAAATACTCTTTCTATTTATTAGGAGTAAATTTTCTTTGTTTTTGTTAAACAGATTGAAGATGATATCCTACAAATCATGATCACGTTGATTTTGAAACGCCCATAGATAGTCATAACTATTCATATAAATAGGAACTATTTAATCCATAGAATAAAATAATTTGAATAAGTTGTAAAATAACGTTAAATAAAACATTTTCATTATCTGAGATGATTGTATAAGAAAATAATAATATCATTAGTTTAAAATGTTATCATTCCCTAGTCAAATGTTGGGTTACTTTGCTTAAGGAAAAATATGAAAAGTTGGGTTGACAGTATACTATTGTTTATTAAAGTAGGTTTGATGAAAATTATTTTTATTTCTCAAATAATGGGATTATTCCTAATATGGGTTTATTGATCTATAATTTTCCAATATAGTAGGGTGTTTTATCCATCTACTTTCTTCTAAAGGTAGTGTTTCCAAACCATATGTTACTCTCACATAAAAATTGTATGATCAATGTCTCCAAAACCATTTCAGACATGTAAAAAATACTTCAAAATATATTTTTACATGGACTAATAACATTTATTTTATTCTATAATAGAAATAAACATTCTAAAAATTAGCATATTGATGAAATTCACAAAAATGAATCAATATTAGTATCATAAAGTTTGGTGTTTGTGAGCATAAAAATCAAAAATAAATTTATGAAATTTTTGAATCAAAACACGCTAACCTCAGGGAGTATAAAACCCATGTTTAAATTATTTTATATGTATAATTTATTTTAAATTATCTCTATTGTTTCCATTAATTCAATGAAATCCATTCTATATGGACTCATTAAGATAATAATAATTATTAGTATTAGTTTGATAGATAAATGAACAGGATAATCCAATGAAACAGTATGAAATTCATCTAGAAATACATCATTATGGCCCCATATGTTAGGTTCATTATTGATATTGACTTACCCCATGATTATTTGAGTCAATAGTACAAAATATTTAGGTATAATATCCTAGATTATTCAATTATATTCAAAGTGGAGTGAATTATTATAGCAATAATGATACATCATGACAAGATGATTTAGAATATGACATGAGATTTAGATTCTAAAATAATTGTTATGTTATTTATTATGGTAAATATAAAATATATAATAAATTATGTCAAATTAAACAAATGGAATAGGAATTTCATAATTAGGAAATAACATCCAAAAAATCTCAATTAGATCCTATTTATATATCTTAGTCAAGATCCTTATTCCAACAAGAGATTTCCTAGATTTTTAAATGAGCATTGAATGTGGTGTTGCAACATAATTCTTTTTGAAGTTATGTGATATAAAAGAATGTGAAAACCCATATCCTTATAGTGAAATAAGATACCAATACTATTGATCAATTATACCTCATAACATGTAATTATCATGATACAAATGAGTGATAGTTATTAGGAATTCCCATCTTTTTTATACTAATTTCAGATCTTTTTTGTTCCCATGATCATTATTATTCAATGGGATAAGAAATTAATTATCATAACAACCAAAATCTATTCAGATGAAGAATTTTATTGTTGGTTGTACAATTGATGGAACCATATAGTCCTCTGTTATGTTAATATTCCTTTTATCACTTCATTGATTGTTGCGGTATTTGAGTCTTTCTTTACCAAAAATAAGGAACTTCTATGATCCACAAAGGAATATACCATATTTTATCTCCCATATTTACTTCAAATTGAAATTTTTTCCTTTTCCCACTATGTGTCTTATCATCAGAGGATCAATATCAATATAATTTCCTTTTCTTTTACCTAGACTCGTCCCATGTTCTAGTTTTCATATCTTCATTAACGGGCCATTAAATAATATATGTATAGATAGTGATGTATTTTATGGATAACACCTTTTGATGAATATGATTTAAATAATAAGCAATCGATTTTAATTTCAATATTAGAGTGGAAACTAGAGGATACCATATCTGTCTTGAGAAATTTTCTATATAAGATACAAAAAATTAATTCTATTTATTTATTCATTTTATGATCTTTCTACCTTATTTTAGTTCAAAGAGATCAATGAAAATACTTAGTACAAAATATCATCTTGAAATCTTCCCATTTCCTAGATTCTATATCAACATTTTATGTGGTATTATGAATGAGTGTACGCCATACTTATGTTTCACATTATAAATTATAGACATCTAAAATGACCCCCTCATGATCTGAGTGATAGATAATAGAAAATATCCCTTCCATTTCATTTATCCAGTACTAAGAAACTAATATATTAAAAGACCACTAAAATATGGGGGATATTTCTTCTTGAATGAATATAAAGAAAGACTCTCCTTCCAAGGTGATTTTTAGATGTCAACATAATTCATTTTATTTAAATTAGTTTGAAATAGTTTGGAGATCATTATAATGAGGGTTTTTGTCCCAACCCCAATCTCATTAGTCTGCTTGATGGGATAATAAACCTATTATACTTTACTATAATTTTTATCATGATTCTTTTGGGTTCCTACCATTACCATTTATATAGTAATATTGCGAATTACTATACATAAATTGATAAACATAAATATGAAGACACTATAATATTAGTAGGAAGATTTCATTAATTATCCGAATATATTAAACTATGAACGTCAAGCATCGAATATAGGTAATCAATTACAATCTTTATAACTAAAAGAGATATATATTAAAATCTCCTATAATCTTTTATAATTATAATTTGAATAAAAAATCATTAATCCTTTATGAGTATCAATCTAGGTGAGCAGTTGGGATACTTTTTGATTCACTAGGTAACATTTATGTTAATACACAATATGAAAATTTTTAATGTACAACTCCAAGATATATTTTTTTCTAGATATAGATTCTAAATGTAGTATATGGGTAGGGATATTCTTTCTAGGATAGGTACACAGACTATACGTTAAAAAAATTTCAAGGTGTTGTTCTATCAATAGACTTATGCCATAGGCATGTCTTTTGGGTTTTAAATAATGTTCTATAAACTAATACAATATATATATAAACCTTCATATGGTGAAAAATAATTTTATCCATGAAACAAATAAATATATATATATATATATATTATTTTAATTATCGTATATTAAAACACTAAAAACTCACAATTCAAGGACAAAAAGATTTAGTTTTTTAGAGATTTTCTACTTAATAATTTTATTTTACAACACATCTAAACTTTTAACTATAATAATTGTGCCTTGGAAACTTTTATAAATATCTAAAAATATATAATCATTTACATAACCTATTTTATTCAATCATAAGAAACCAATGATCTCAAATGCTCAGTAAGGGGAAAATCATAATGTATCTGGGAAAAAACATGACGTAGAACACATGTATGTGGATAACCGTATTATTAAAATATATTTTTTCATTAATGATAATAATAATACATTATATATAATCATAATATAATAAAAACGTCTCTTTGGAATAATATATGTTATTAAAAGGGTCAAAATACATCCGAAAAATCATAAAACATATGAGGAATTCATTAAAATGTGGGAAACAATAATGATAATACATAACATGCAACCATGAAATATAAGGAAAATTAAATAAAAATTGTGTATTTGGGAAACCCTAATAAAAAACTTGTAAATGTGGTTCAATAATAATAAAAAGAAAATATTATAATAAAACTCATTTTACCCATTCCTAAGCGAACAAACTCATAACATCCACACATTAAAATGTGGGAAAATTCATTTGGTGATGCATGTGTTAAAAAATCCTTATATATATTCCTCTGTATTTTTTATCTATAAATATACAAATATTTATTATAGGGTGATATATGACACTACAGATAATTATTCATATATGTTTACCACTGAAAGCCAATCGTCATCATATCTCAAAGATCCAATGGAAAAATGAATTAATTTCGTAAATATAACACAAATTATGAAATAATTATATTAAAGGATACCGGAAATCATATTTTTATCAAATGGAATAATCTTATTTTAAAATATATAGGTTAATTAAATCATCACAACAATAGAACTAAAATATAAAACAAACAAATAACACAAAAACATTTAAACTTTGTAAAAATGAAATTAATGTTAAGTTGAAAAAAAAATTAAAAGGGAAAGAGATTCCTTTAAAAAATATAATGAGTTCTAAATAATTCTCTATGAAATAAAAATGAAAAATTAAGATAACGAAATATGACTAGTAAATAATTAAAATAAATTCCATTATAAGTATTTTTTAGTTTTTTAAAGAAAAACCCCACGAGAGTGGTTATTCAAGTATTAAATTTAACGAAAGGCATAGTGTACAATATAAAGAATATAGAAAAAAATTATTGAAAAAATAAAATACGTCTGATAAATAAAACATTGACTTCAAGTAAGAGGTCTAATTGTATTAATTAGAGTCACTCCTAAAAAGATATAGTGTTATTTTTTGAAATCATTTTTTTAATGAGTTGAATAGTGATGTTTGTTAGAAATTTGAAAAAAGAATAATAGGCTACCACATATAATATATATTGATGGTAGGATTTCATACTTCATGAATGTAATGTTCTTGTAAGATATATTATGACCCAATGAATTTGAAATCGAGTTAAGGAAACATTTTGCATGAAATCCCACTTAGTTTATCTTATATTAACCTCTTGTATAAAAAATTATTTTAATCACATATTTAAAAACATTATTCATTAATATAAAATTTATAATATTATTTTATATGATTCCTTACTTCATTATTTGAAGTTCCCAGATCAGTGTGAATCACTGAGAGGGGGAGGGGGTGAATCAGTGATCCCTTAAAACTTTTTACTAATTGATTCTTATCAATTAAACCTCTATGGCAGGTTAAAGCCTCGATCCACTCTTCTTGTATCTCTCAACCTTTCCCGGATAATGCAGTAATGAAAAGGCACAGGACACAAGGATTTACAAGGTTCGGCACCAAAGGCCTACATCCTTGCCATGCTCTCCCAGCATGGATTCTCCCATTATAACTTGTTAGAATTACAATGGTCGATACAGCTTCCCACCGTATCTCTCCTGAGTCCCACAGGAGGGTCTTTATACTGCGTCCCACAGTGTTACCAGAGTCCCACTGGCCTGCTCCAGAATCCCACTGAAGACTTCTTCTCCATGAGTCTCACAGGGTCTTCTCCTGGCTCCTCGAGTCACACGAGTAGCTCTTCTTCACTTTAAGCTTCTTCAAGTATCTTCAGCAGTCTGGGATAAAGACTGCTGGCCTTGCTCTGTACCTCTGATCACTTGTGATGATCAGGTCTTCTCGTATTTCTCAGGCTTTATCTCCTTCTTCTAAGGATGACCTGGCTTCCTTCCAACTACTGAATACTCAGACAAATGATGTCTTTAACTTCGGTCTGGTCCAGTCTCAGTTCAAAACAACTTCATGCACTGAATGCATGGCATCACAATATCTTCAAGATCCTCCTGGTCTTGGTCAACTAAAATGCACACCACTGATTTGGCTATGTTCACGTGTGCACGTGCATGCATGCAAGCATGCACTCTCCTTCTTCTCTTCTTGGTGCAGTAAACCCTTAGAGGGTGTAGTCAACTATATCACACACCTCCTTCACAATCTTCACACACTATATTCAAATTGCTCACACACTAAAAGTGTGTTATACTTTAGTGTGGGTCCTCCCTTTTCTTCTTCTAAGTGTATACACACTTCTTAGTGCACACACCTATGTTCGGCCACTTTGCTTTGTTGTTTTGCACACACAACTTTGTTCTTTGCTTTGCACACACACAATGAGTGTGTATTTGGCCTCCACTATTTTTGCACACCCCAAGCTATGCCTCGGCCTTCCTTTCAAATGCACACACACACAAAGTGTGGTGGTCTTCACTTTACCCACTTGCACATACCCAAGCCAAGGTCTCGGGTTCATCCTTGTTCTTTTAATCTTCTTCAAAGTGTGCACCTCACTTATGCACACAGTTGGTTCTCCATTTTGTACACACAAGGGCTACGGCCTCTTTGTTTTCTTTTTGCACACAAAGGCACAAAGGCCTTTCCTTCCCTTCTTGCACACAAAGCACTAGGGCCTCGGGTTCTCCCTCTTTGCACAAGCTACTGCCCGTAGGGCCTTCTCCTCACTTGGAACACACACGAGGCAAGGCCTCGGGTTCTCTTACTCCATTTGCACACACACTGGATATGGCCTCGGGACTTCACTTCTTCTTCAAGGCGCGCAAGTGCAAGGGCACAAGGGCCTGAGCAGGGTGTGGTCTTCTCTTCTTCAACAGCCGCGAGGTGCACCAGCACTCGGGTGTGCAGCATGCAGCACCACGAGGCGCGCAAGCCACAAGGATGAGAACACCTTGGGCGCGCAAGCTACTCCTGCCGCGCAAGTATGCGGGCAAGGAGTGCTCTTCCTGTCGCGCAAATAATGCGCGCAGGGGACCTTCGAAGCCTCGGGTGGCTCCGGAACCTTCAGCCGCGCAAGTTCTTTGCGCGGGGCTTCTTCGCACAAGTGATGCGCGGAACAATACTTCGCGAGGCAGAGGAGTTCTCGCGGGTCTTCCAAGTTTTTCAGCAAGCATATTCATGCCTCGGGTCTTCTTTATATAGGCGAGGAAAGCCTCGGTCCATCCGCGTGTGATATCTTCAAATTCCCGAAGATTTCGGATCTTTAAGATTTTCTCCAAATCTTGTTTTCTCTTTTTATTTCACACGGGTTCCTTCACCTTCGGCCTTCTCCACGTACATGAGTTTTAGAACGCATTCATGGCTCTGTTTAAGCCCATCTCATGCAAAACATCAACCCGGTGCCTCGGCAACTTCGTTTGCCTCGGCCTCGACCGAAATTCTCCATGCGTTGCATGCATGGTCATTTTTAGGCATGATCCTATTCGTTATGGCCAGACGAGCACGAGGGTGGCTTCGGTTTACTCAGAGGTGGCCGGGAGCTCAAAAACCATCTTCGGGTTGCTCCTGGTTCGACGGAGGCTCGCGGGGAGGCTTCGGCTCGAGCTCGAGGTGGAAGACAAGTCAAGGCCGTCGGATCAGGCGATGGAGATACATCGGGCGGCCTGGATCTGAAGATCTCGCCGCGGATCAGATGTGCGGCTCGGATCTGGCGCGCGATCAATCGAGCGGCCAGGATCACTCCCGCGGAAAAATTCCGCGTCCCACATCGAAACGGCGCCCTGTTTTCACGCGGTTTATTACCCAGCCGCTGCCACAACTCGGCAACTGAATCTTCTCCCCTCTCGGTGCCGCCCCGCACCGAGTTCTCCCTGCGGGCGCGCTCTGCGCCCAATCTCTGCTCCTGCGGGCGCGTTCCTAGCGCCCACTATGCACCTCCGGCGCGCGGGTTTCACCACCGCGTGTCCTCGGGGGCTTATACACGGCCCCCTGCGCTCCTCCGGGCGTGCCCCAGCGCCTCTGTGTTGTCTGCGGGTGCGCCCCTGCCGCCCTGAGCTTGCCCCACGGGTTCCCACATGGGCGTGGCGCCTTAGGCCCACATGAGCCTTGGGGTTCAACCCACAAGGTGCTCACGGGCTGGCCATATTTTTTGGCAAAGGAAAGTGTTAAACACTTTGTTAAAAAACAAAGTATCCCCATATGTAAAATGCCAAATTCCAAGCCACTTCTCCCTTCTTCTAAGCCATTCTTCCTCTTCTTTATTTCTTCTTCTTCATTAGAATTCATCATACTTCTTCAACATATAATCATTATTTAAGAATGGAATTCTTGAAGGTTCTTCCATCAACCGATGCTCCTGAATCACTTATAATCTTCAATGTCTTCGTTGATCTAATCAGAGATCAAATTGGGACTTCTTCAGATTCACATGCACTAAGTGTTAGTGCATGGACTTCATTAAACCACTTCACCCACTTAGATGTTGTGGATGGATCTTCTTCTCATCTCCTCATGCATTGTCAATACAATGCATGGTCTTCTAAAGCTTGGTGTGACATTGTATCCAGTTGATACAAGTTCTTGGAACTTTAAAGATCAGTTCAACAATCGTCTGATGTCCATGGAGAATGTTTCAACCATATTCTCCAATACCACTTAGTGAATCTCCTAAGTGACATGCATCTTAGTACCATGGCCATTCTCCCTTCTTCACCAACACCATCACAACCTTTGTCATTCACATCTTGACATTCCCTGACTTCCATTCATTCCAAGACAACTTCATGCCTCATTGACAACAAATGCAACACAATGCACTTCAATCTCCCCCTTTGTATTTGTTGTCAATACACTCCTTCAGCACATATGAATGGGTCAATATGTGTGCCAATATTTTCTCCCCCTTATTGGCAATCAAATGCAAAGGTGTGGTCTGGTTCACTTTCAAAAAAAACTCTTCCTCCCTTTGAAAAGTATTTTCTTGAAAAACACTGAGAGAGGGATGATGTCACATGTTCTTCTTTAGCAAAGAAGCTTTAGTAAATCAGCTCTAAGTCTACTTGGGCTAACCCGGTGTAGAAAACAAGAGTGATGTGACCAAGGAATTCAAAGATGTCCACATTCACTATAACATGTGAGATCATGCTTAGGGGTTTGAAATTTTTCAGATATTCAATGAATTGCTAAATCCTGCACATACTTCACAAAACTCATTAGAAAGTTCAGTGCAAAGATAAAACTCCCCCTTTCAATCATTTGTCTTCAATCCATACTCCCCCTTAATTGACAAGATAGCCTCAATTAAGAAACAAGGGATGAAAGTATGATTGGAATACCTTCACTTTCTCAAGATGATATTAATTTTAGAACATCATCTTCTCCAGATTGGCTCCCCCTCAAGGGGTGCACTCCATTCCTTCCAGACCATCCTCCAGCTGAGAATGATCATCATCTTCAATTCCCTGCAATGTTAGCACATGTATATACCAAGAGTATAAGGGAATAAGATGGAACCTCCTTGGTTCATCAATGTGAACAACAAGGTTGAGAAGATTCTCTCAACCGAGATGCCCCATTTTCACCATTCTTCACACTTGCACATTTGATCTTCAATGATGTTTGTGCTGGTGTGGATCTCAACCCATCTTCATGTGAAATCTTTTTCTTCCCTTTTGCTTTAGCAAATGCCAGAGCTTCATCTTCAGCTCTTTGTAGTTCTCTGGCAAGTTTCAACTGATGTGGCCATATGACAAGTATATCATTTGGAAGAGTGGCCTCATGTTTGGAAGTTCCACATGGTTCTTTGGATGCTGCTAAGCTACCTCTCTTAGGCAACTTATTTTCAATCAATCCCTTCTTCTTCTGGATTGATTGTCTTTTGGAGTTCAGTCTGCTTCTATTTAGTTTCATGGCTTCTTTACAAAGGTCCATGATGTGTCCTTTCTTTCCACAGTAGAAGCATGTTTTCTTGGTGGCTCTTGTTGATGCATCACCCTTCTTGGATTTGAATTCCAAGGACTTCTTTTCATTATTCAGCTTCTTCTTGGGAGCATTTTCAATTTTCTTCTTGCTTCCCAAGGAATCTTTTTGAGCCAGGTTCTGTGATATTTTCTTGTTTTGAGCTCTGGATACAGTTGGAGACTGACATGTATCTTTTTTACCACTTTTGCAATCATCCCAGATGTTGTCAAGCAATCCAAATCTGTTAGCAGTAAACAGATGTCTCTGGACCTGTGGATGCTGCTTCTTTTCTTCTGGCTTGCTCCCCCTAGGCATGGGCTTCCTTTGTGCTTTGACATTCAGTGGATTGTACCAACAATCCTTTGCACAGTGCCCATACTTATTACAACACCAACAATGACCCACAAATCTTGACCTCTTCAGTCCTTCTGATTGTAGGGTACTTTTCTTGACCTGTTGTGCTGTTTCAGGAGAGGTCTGCTTCTTTACTGTCTTCATCCATATTTGTTTGGATTCATTCTTCCATCCTGCACTTTTTGTGGAAACACATTTAGAAACATGAGTACAAGATGGTATGGATGGTACCTTCTTGTTAGAAGTTGTTGCACTTTCACTAGAGGATGTCTTTCTTTTAGATTCATCCTTCTCAAGACATACTTGAGTAGCAACATGTCTTCTTCCAGTTGACTGGGAGGCTTTGGCTTTGGGTGATTGTTGATTTGTCAATATCACCTCCAATTATAAGCATTTCATGTTAAGGGAGTTCTTCTCATCCTCAACAGTTCTTAGCCTTCCTTCCCAATTCTCCACCAATTGTTTCATCTGGTCTTCATGCACCTTCTTCAATTCTTGCAATGAATTGTCCAGCTCCTTCACCCTTTTGACTTTGTCTTCTAGTTGAGCATCTCTGACAACCATTGACACTTTGTGCCTCTTTTCCAGTGCATGGAAAACTTCTTTGACCAATACTTTAAAGAATTCTTTCTCAGAAAGGCTTCTCTGCAATTCTTCAGCAGTGTCTTCATATCTTTCATTGCAAAGAGAAACAGTTTCATCTTTAGCCTTCACCAGCTTTCTGAGAGTGTTGGTTATGCCAACCCTTTTTGCCAATTGGACTTCTAGAGAATTGGCTTCATCTTCTAGCTGTAATTTGTCTTCTTGAAGATCAAGGAGGCCTGTAGCTATACACATTGCAATTTCCTTGGGGACTCTCTTCTGAAGATATTTGATTGCATTTAGAAGATCATTGTTTCTTCCATCTTCATCACAGCTAGAGCAGGCTTCATCAGAAGAATGATAAAAGGAATTGTCATCTGATGTGACATTCACATTTCTTTCCATAGAAGGAGTTTCTCTGATTGCAGCAACCTTCTTCCTCATCTTCTTTGCCTGTTTCTTCTTTCTATTTTTCTGAGTCTTGGCAGATATCTCCATTTGAGGCTGGTCACTCATTTCCTCAAATCTGCACTCCATAAAGACTCCCTTGGATCTTTTAGAGGTAACCTGCCTCTGATACCAATTGAAGTGCCCAGATCAGTGTGAATCACTGAGAGGGGGAGGGGGTGAATCAGTGATCCCTTAAAACTTTTTACTAATTGATTATTATCAATTAAACCTCTATGGATGGTTAAAGCCTCAATCCACTCTTCTTGTATCTCTCAACCTTTCCCGGATAATGCAGTAATGAAAAGGCACAGGACACAAGGATTTACAAGGTTTGGCACCAAAGGCCTACATCCTTGCCATGCTCTCCCAGCATGGATTCTCCCATTATAACTTGTTAGAATTACAATGGTCGATACAGCTTCCCACTGTATCTCTCCTGAGTCCCACAGGAGGGTCTTTATACTGCGTCCCACAGTGTTACCAGAGTCCCACTGGCCTGCTCCAGAATCCCACTGAAGACTTCTTCTCCCTGAGTCTCACAGGGTCTTCTCCTGGCTCCTCGAGTCACACGAGTAGCTCTTCTTCACTTTAAGCTTCTTCAAGTATCTTCAGCAGTCTGGGATAAAGACTACTGGCCTTGCTCTGTACCTCTGATCACTTGTGATGATCAGGTCTTCTCGTATTGCTCAGGCTTTATCTCCTTCTTCTAAGGATGACCTGGCTTCCTTCCAACTACTGAATACTCAGACAAATGATGTCTTTAACTTCGGTCTGGTCCAGTCTCAGTTCAAAACAACTTCATGCACTGAATGCATGGCATCACAATATCTTCAAGATCCTCCTGGTCTTGGTCAACTAAAATGCACACCACTGATTTGGCTCTGTTCACGTGTGCACGTGCATGCATGCAAGCATGCACTCTCCTTCTTCTCTTCTTGGTGCAGTAAACCCTTAGAGGGTGTAGTCAACTATAGCACACACCTCCTTCACAATCTTCACACACTATATTCAAATTTCTCACACACTAAAAGTGTGTTATACTTTAGTGTGGGTCCTCCCTTTTCTTCTTCTAAGTGTATACACACTTCTTAGTGCACACACCTAGGTTCAGCCACTTTGCTTTGTTGTTTTGCACACACAACTTTGTTCTTTGCTTTGCACACACACAATGAGTGTGTATTTGGCCTCCACTATTTTTGTACACCCCAAGCTATGCCTCGGCCTTCCTTTCAAATGCACACACACACAAAGTGTGGTGGTCTTCACTTTACCCACTTGCACATACCCAAGCCAAGGTCTCGGGTTCTTCCTTGTTCTTTTAATCTTCTTCAAAGTGTGCACCTCACGTATGCACACACTTGGTTCTCCATTTTGTACACACAAGGGCTACGACCTCTTTGTTTTCTTTTTGCACACAAAGGCACAAAGGCCTTTCCTCCCCTTCTTGCACACAAAGCACTAGGGCCTCGGGTTCTCCCTCTTTGCACAAGCTACTGCCCGTAGGGCCTTCTCCTCACTTGGAACACACACGAGGCAAGGCCTCGGGTTATCTTACTTCATTTGCACACACACTGGATATGGCCTCGGGACTTCACTTCTTCTTCAAGGCGCGCAAGTGCAAGGGCACAAGGGCCTGAGCAGGGTGTGGCCTTCTCTTCTTCAACAGCCGGGAGGTGCACCAGCACTCGGGTGTGCAGCATGCAGCACCACGAGGCGCGCAAGCCACAAGGATGAGAACACCTTGGGCGCGCAAGCTACTCCTGCCGCGCAAGTATGCGGGCAGGGAGAGCTCTTCCTGTCGCGCAAATAATGCGCGCAGGGGACCTTCGAAGCCTCGGGTGGCTCCGGAACCTTCAGCCGCGCAAGTTCTTTGCGCGGGGCTTCTTCGCACAAGTGATGCGCGGAACAATACTTCGCCTGGCAGAGGAGCTCTCGCGGGTCTTCCAAGTTTTTCAGCAAGCATATTCATGCCTCGGGTGTTCTTTATATAGGCGAGGAAAGCCTCGGTCCATCCGCGTGTGATATCTTCAAATTCCCGAAGATTTCGGATCTTTAAGATTTTCTCCAAATCTTGTTTTCTCTTTTTATTTCACACGGGTTCCTTCACCTTCGGCCTTCTCCACGTACATGAGTTTTAGAACGCATGCATGGCTCTGTTTAAGCCCATCTCATGCAAAACATCAACCCGGTGCCTTGGCAACTTCGTTTGCCTCGGCCTCGACCGAAATTCTCCATATGTTGCATGCATGGTCATTTTTAGGCATGATCCTGTTCGTTATGGCCAGACGAGCACGAGGGTGGCTTCGGTTTACTCAGAGGTGGCCGGGAGCTCAAAAACCATCTTCGGGTTTCTCCTGGTTCGACGGAGGCTCGCGGGGAGGCTTCGGCTCGAGCTCGAGGTGGAAGACAAGTCACGGCCGTCGGATCAGGAGATGGAGATACATCGGGCAGCCTGGATCTGAAGATCTCGCCGCGGATCAGATGTGCGGCTCGGATCTGGCGCGCGATCAATCGAGCGGCCAGGATCACTCCCGCGGAAAAATTCCGCGTCCCACATCGAAACGGCGCCCTGTTTTCACGCGGTTTATTACCCAGCCGCTGCCACAACTCGGCAATTGAATCTTCTCCCCTCTCGGTGCCGCCCCGCACCGAGTTCTCCCTGCGGGCGCGCTCTGCGCCCAATCTCTGCTCCTGCGGGCGCGCTCCTAGCGCCCCCTATGCACCTCCGGCGTGCGGGTTTCACCACCGCGTGTCCTCGGGGGCTTATACACGGCCCCCTGCGCTCCTCCGGGCGTGCCCTAGCGCCTCTGTGTTGTCTACGGGTGCGCCCCTGCCGCCCTGAGCTCGCCCCACGGGTTCCCCCTTGGGCGTGGCGCATTAGGCCCACATGAGCCTTGGGGTTGAACCCACAAGGTGCTCACGGGCTGGCCATATTTTTTGGAAAAGGAAAGTGTTAAACACTTTGTTAAAAAACAAAGTATCCCCATATGTAAAATGCCAAATTCCAAGCCACTTCTCCCTTCTTCTAAACCATTCTTCCTCTTCTTTATTTCTTCTTCTTCATTAGAATTCATCATACTTCTTCAACATATAAGCATTATTTAAGAATGGAATTCTTGAAGTTTCATTCATCAACCGATGCTCCTGATTCACTTATAATCTTCAATGTCTTCGTTGATCTAATCAGAGATCAAATTGGGACTTCTTCAGATTCACATGCACTATGTGTTAGTGCATGGACTTCATTAAACCACTTCACCCACTTAGAAGTTGTGGATGGATCTTCTTCTCATATCCTCATGCATTGTCAATACAATGCATGGTCTTCTAAAGCTTGTTGTGACATTGTATCCAGTTGATACAAGTTCTTGGAACTTTAAAGATCAGTTCAACAATCGTCTGATGTCCATGGAGAATGTTTCAACCATATTCTCCAATACCACTTAGTGAATCTCCTAAGTGACATGCATCTTAGTACCATGGCCATTCTCCCTTCTTCACCAACACCATCACAACCTTTGTCATTCACATCTTGACATTCCCTGACTTCCATTCATTCCAGGACAACTTCATGCCTCATTGACAACAAATGCAACACAATGCACTTCAATCTCCCCCTTTGTATTTGTTGTCAATACACTCCTTCAGCACATATGAATGGGTCAATATGTGTGCCAATATTTTCTCCCCCTATTGGCAATCAAATGCAAAGGTGTGGTGTGGCTCACTTTCAAAAAAAAAACTCTTCCTCCCTTTGAAAAGTATTTTCTTGAAAAACACTGAGAGAGGGATGATGTCACATGTTCTTCTTTAGCAAAGAACCTTTAGTAAATCAGCTCTAAGTCTACTTGGGCTAACCCGGTGTAGAAAACAAGAGTGATGTGACCAAGGAATTCAAAGATGTCCACATTCACTATAACATGTGAGATATTGCTTAGGGGTTTGAAATTTTTCAGATATTCAATGAATTTCCAAATCCTGCACATACTTCACAAAACTCATTAAAAAGTTCAGTGCAAAGATAAAGCTCCCCCTTTCAATCATTTGTCTTCAATCCATACTCCCCCTTAATTGACAAGATAGCCTCAATTAAGAAACAAGGGATGAAAGTATGATTGGAATACCTTCACTTTCTCAAGATGATATTAATTTTAGAACATCATCTTCTCCAGATTGGCTCCCCCTCAAGGGGTGCACTCCATTCCTTCCAAACCATCCTCCAGCTGAGAATGATCATCATCTTCAATTCCCTGCAATGTTAGCACATGTATATACCAAGAGTATAAGGGAATAAGATGGAACCTCCTTGGTTCATCAATGTGAACAACAAGGTTGAGAAGATTCTCTCAACCGAGATGCCCCATTTTCACCATTCTTCACACTTGCACATTTGATCTTCAATGATGTTTGTGCTGGTGTGGATCTCAACCCATCTTCATGTGAAATCTTTTTCTTCCCTTTTGCTTTAGCAAATGCCAGAGCTTCATCTTCAGCTCTTTTTAGTTCTCTGGAAAGTTGCAACTGATGTGGCCATATGACAAGTATATCATTTGGAAGAGTGGCCTCAGGTTTGGAAGTTCCACATGGTTCTTTGGATGCTGCTAAGCTACCTCTCTTAGGCAACTTATTTTCAATCAATCCCTTCTTCTTCTGGATTGATTGTCTTTTGGAGTTTAGTCTGCTTCTATTTAGTTTCATGGCTTCTTTACAAAGATCCATGATGTGTCCTTTCTTTCCACAGTAGAAGCATGTTTTCTTGGTGGCTCTTTTTGATGCATCACCCTTCTTGGATTTGAATTCCAAGGACTTCTTTTCATTATTCAACTTCTTCTTGGGAGCATTTTCAATTTTCTTCTTGCTTCCCAAGGAATCTTTTTGAGCCAGGTTCTGTGATCTTTTCTTCTTTTGAGCTCTGGATACAGTTGGAGACTGACATGTATCTTTTTGACCACTTTTGCAATCATCCCAGATGTTGTCAAGCAATCCAAATCTGTTAGCAGTAAACAGATGTCTCTGGACCTGTGGATGCTGCTTCTTTTCTTCTGGCTTGCTCCCCCTAGGCATGGGCTTCCTTTGTGCTTTGACATTCAGTGGATTGTACCAACAATCCTTTGCACAGTGCCCATACTTATTACAACACCAACATTGACCCACAAATCTTGACCTCTTCAGTCCTTCTGATTGTAGGGTACTTTTCTTGACCTGTTGTGCTGTTTCAGGAGAGCTCTGCTTCTTTACTGTCTTCATCCATATTTGTTTGGATTCATTCTTCCATCCTGCACTTTTTGTGGAAACACATTTAGAAACATGAGTACAAGATGGTATGGATGGTACCTTCTTGTTAGAAGTTGTTGCACTTTCACTAGAGGATGTCTTTCTTTTAGAATCATCCTTCTCAAGGCATACTTGAGTAGCAACATGTCTTCTTCCAGTTGACTGGGAGGCTTTGGCTTTGGGTGATTGCTGATTTGTCAATATCACCTCCAATTCTAAGCATTTCATGTTAAGGGAGTTCTTCTCATCCTCAACAGTTCTTAGCCTTCCTTCCCAATTCTCCACCAGTTGTTTCATCTGGTCTTCATGCACCTTCTTCAATTCTTGCAATGAATTGTCCAGCTCCTTCACCCTTTTGACATTGTCTTCTAGTTGAGCATCTCTGACAACCATTGACACTTTGTGCCTCTTTTCCAGTGCATGGAAAACTTTTTTGACCAATACTTTAAAGAATTCTTTCTCAGAAAGGCTTCTCTGCAATTCTTCAGCAGTGTCTTCATATCTTTCATTGCAAAGAGAAACAGTTTCATCTTTAGCCTTCACCATCTTTCTGAGAGTGTTGGTTATGCCAACCCTTTTTGCTAATTGGACTTCTAGAGAATTGGCTTCATCTTCTAGCTGTAATTTTTCTTCTTGAAGATCAAGGAGGCCTGTAGCTATACACATTGCAATTTCCTTGGGGACTCTCTTCTGAATATATTTGATTGCATTTAGAAGATCATTGTTTCTTCCATCTTCATCACAGCTAGAGCAGGCTTCATCAGAAGAATGATAAAAGGAATTTTCATCTGATGTGACATTCACATTTCTTTCCATAGAAGGAGTTTCTCTGATTGCAGCAACCTTCTTCCTCATCTTCTTTGCCTGTTTCTTCTTTCTATTTTTCTGAGTCTTGGCAGATATCTCCATTTGAGGCTGGTCACTCATTTCCTCAAATCTGCACTCCATAAAGACTCCCTTGGATCTTTTAGAGGTAACCTGCCTCTGATACCAATTGAAGTGCCCAGATCAGTGTGAATCACTGAGAGGGGGAGGGGGTGAATCAGTGATCCCTTAAAACTTTTTACTAATTGATTCTTATCAATTAAACCTCTATGGCTGGTTAAAGCCTCGATCCACTCTTCTTGTATCTCTCAACCTTTCCCGGATAATGCAGTAATGAAAAGGCACAGGACACAAGGATTTACAAGGTTCGGCACCAAAGGCCTACATCCTTGCCATGCTCTCCCAGCATGGATTCTCCCATTATAACTTGTTAGAATTACAATGGTCGATACAGCTTCCCACCGTATCTCTCCTGAGTCCCACAGGAGGGTCTTTATACTGTGTCCCACAGTGTTACCAGAGTCCCACTGGCCTGCTCCAGAATCCCACTGAAGACTTCTTCTCCCTGAGTCTCACAGGGTCTTCTCCTGGCTCCTCGAGTCACACGAGTAGCTCTTCTTCACTTTAAGCTTCTTCAAGTATCTTCAGCAGTCTGGGATAAAGACTGCTGGCCTTGCTCTGTACCTCTGATCACTTGTGATGATCAGGTCTTCTCGTATTGCTCAGGCTTTATCTCCTTCTTCTAAGGATGACCTAGCTTCCTTCCAACTACTGAATACTCAGACAAATGATGTCTTTAACCTCGGTCTGGTCCAGTCTCAGTTCAAAACAACTTCATGCACTGAATGCATGGCATCACAATATCTTCATGATCCTCCTGGTCTTGGTCAACTAAAATGCACACCACTGATTTGGCTCTGTTCACGTGTGCACGTGCATGCATGCAAGCATGCACTCTCCTTCTTCTCTTCTTGGTGCAGTAAACCCTTAGAGGGTGTATTCAACTATAGCACACACCTCCTTCACAATCTTCACACACTATATTCAAATTGCTCACACACTAAAAGTGTGTTATACTTTAGTGAGGGTCCTCCCTTTTCTTCTTCTAAGTGTATACACACTTCTTAGTGCACACACCTAGGTTCGTCCACTTTGCTTTGTTGTTTTGCACACACAACTTTGTTCTTTGCTTTGCACACACACAATGAGTGTGTATTTGGCCTCCACTATTTTGGCACACCCCAAGCTATGCCTCGGCCTTCCTTTCAAATGCACACACACACAAAGTGTGGTGGTCTTCACTTTACCCACTTGCACATACCCAAGCCAAGGTCTCGGGTTCTTCCTTGTTCTTTTAATCTTCTTGAAAGTGTGCACCTCACTTATGCACACACTTGGTTCTCCATTTTGTACACACAAGGGCTACGGCCTCTTTGTTTTCTTTTTGCACACAAAGGCACAAAGGCCTTTCCTTCCCTTCTTGAACACAAAGCACTAGGGCCTTGGGTTCTCCCTCTTTGCACAAGCTACTGCCCGTAGGGCCTTCTCCTCACTTGGAACACACACGAGGCAAGGCCTCGGGTTCTCTTACTCCATTTTCACACACACTGGATATGGCCTCGGGACTTCACTTCTTCTTCAAGGCGCGCAAGTGCAAGGGCACAAGGGCCTGAGAAGGGTGTGGCCTTCTCTTCTTCAACAGCCGCGAGGTGCACCAGCACTCGGGTGTGCAGCATGCAGCACCACGAGGCGCGCAAGCCACAAGGATGAGAACACCTTGGGCGTGCAAGCTACTCCTGCCGTGCAAGTATGCGGGCAGGGGGAGCTCTTCCTGTCGCGCAAATAATGCGCGCAGGGGACCTTCGAAGCCTGGGGTGGCTCCGGAACCTTCAGCCGCGCAAGTTCTTTGCGCGGGGCTTCTTCGCACAAGTGATGCGCGGAACAATACTTCGCGAGGCAGAGGAGCTCTCGCGGGTCTTCCAAGTTTTCCAGCAAGCATATTCATGCCTCGGGTCTTCTTTATATAGGCGAGGAAAGCCTCGTTCCATCCACGTGTGATATCTTCAAATTCCCGAAGATTTCGGATCTTTAAGATTTTCTCCAAATCTTGTTTTCTCTTTTTATTTCACACGGGTTCCTTCACCTTCGGCCTTCTCCACGTACATGAGTTTTAGAACGCATGCATGACTCTGTTTAAGCCCATCTCATGCAAAACATCAACCCGGTGCCTCGGCAACTTCGTTTGCCTCGGCCTCGACCGAAATTCTCCATACGTTGCATGCATGGTCATTTTTAGGCATGATCCTGTTCGTTATGGCCAGACGAGCACGAGGGTGGATTCGGTTTACTCAGAGGTGGCCGGGAGCTCAAAAACCATCTTCGGGTTGCTCCTGGTTCGACGGAGGCTCGCGGGGAGGCTTCGGCTCGAGCTCGAGGTGGAAGACAAGTCACGGCCGTCGGATCAGGCGATGGAGATACATCGGGCGGCCTGGATCTGAAGATCTCGCCGCGGATCAGATGTGCGGCTCGGATCTGGCGCACGATCAATCGAGCGGCCAGGATCACTCCCGCGGAAAAATTCCGCGTCCCACATCGAAACGGCGCCCTGTTTTCACGCGGTTTATTACCCAGCCGCTGCCACAACTCGGCAATTGAATCTTCTCCCCTCTCGGTGCCGCCCCGCACCGAGTTCTCCCTGCGGGCGCGCTCTGCGCCCAATCTCTGCTCCTGCGGGCGCACTCCTAGCGCCCTCTATGCACCTCCGGCGCGCGGGTTTCACCACCGCGTGTCCTCGGGGGCTTATACACGGCCCCCTGCGCTCCTCCGGGCGTGCCCCAGCGCCTCTGTGTTGTCTGCGGGTGCGCCCCTGCCGCCCTGAGCTCGCCCCACGGGTTCCCCCTTGGGCGTGGCGCCTTAGGCCCACATGAGCCTTGGGGTTGAACCCACAAGGTGCTCACGGGCTGGCCATATTTTTTGGAAAAGGAAAGTGTTAAACACTTTGTTAAAAAACAAAGTATCCCCATATGTAAAATGCCAAATTCCAAGCCACTTCTCCCTTCTTCTAAGCCATTCTTCCTCTTCTTTATTTCTTCTTCTTCATTATAATTCATCATACTTCTTCAACATATAATCATTATTTAAGAATGGAATTCTTGAAGGTTCTTCCATCAACCGATGCTCCTGAATCACTTATAATCTTCAATGTCTTGGTTGATCTAATCAGAGATCAAATTGGGACTTCTTCAGATTCACATGCACTAAGTGTTAGTGCATGGACTTCATTAAACCACTTCACCCACTTAGAAGTTGTGGATGGATCTTCTTCTCATCTCCTCATGCATTGTCAATACAATGCATGGTCTTCTAAAGCTTGTTGTGACATTGTATCCAGTTGATACAAGTTCTTGTAACTTTAAAGATCAGTTCAACAATCGTCTGATGTCCATGGAGAATGTTTCAACCATATTCTCCAATACCACTTAGTGAATCTCCTAAGTGACATGCATCTTAGTACCATGGCCATTCTCCCTTCTTCACCAACACCATCACAACCTTTGTCATTCACATCTTGACATTCCCTGACTTCCATTCATTCCAAGACAACTTCATGCCTCATTGACAACAAATGCAACACAATGCACTTCATTATTAAAGAGATATTATATATTTTTATTATCAGGTGTGAGTAATTTTTGTTATTTTGAACCAGTTTTAAACTAGTGGTGTTTTTATTAATTATTCTCAATAAAATCATCATTAATAGATATTATATGTTATATTAATTTATTATTTATATCTTTATAATTTAATTAGATGAGATTTTTAGTTAATATCCTCAATGGTGACATTGGTGACGATATTATTTTTTCAAATATTTACAAAAAAACATTGTAATTCTAGTTAATGGTTTTATATTAATGATATCATTCCATATCCAAAATATGATCATTATTTTCATATTTATAACATATATCACATGAAATTATTTTCTTGTGGCCATCCAAAATATTATTTTCTATCATTTTTCATGTATATGGGTTGACTAAAAAACATGAACATACTATAAATAATGGATTATTATTATTATAAATTTTTTTATTCTGGAATAAAATCATTTTATAAAATATAATAATGATATCAGTTACTTAATTTATAGTTCATTAATCACACTATGAGGGAGTTTAATAAATAATAATGAAACTTGAGGAAAAATGAGATACAATAGTTCATCGAGGTGGATGTTTGTGTAAAAAATAAATAAAATTTTAAATTCTTAGAGAATGGGATGGAAAGAAGGTTGATTGTAGATTTTCTATTAAAAATAATTATGTTATACGTTTAACATTTATTCAGCCTTCTTACATTCATAATCATTGAATAGTGGAATTTTTTAAAAAATAGAAGTTGGAGGTTGTAGTCCACACAAAAGAATAATGTAATTGTTTCCCTAATAAAAAGTGGAAATGATATTAATAGTAATTCCCCTACCATAATAACAATAATTTTTAAATATATTATCATTTCATTTTATATTAATTAAACACTTATATTTGGAAATGTATAATTGAATTAGATATATGGTTGGAAAAAAATTATACTCACATGGATATATTTGTGTTTTCATTGGAGGATTCCATAAAAATTGAGGTCTTAAGCCAATAGTTTATGACCATATAGACATTGAAAAATATGATGATTTTATATTAATAATAGTTTAATTTTTTCATATGGAAAGTGGATTCATTGAGTGTTCAGGATTGGGTGGTGAGAGGGAATCTAATAAATGATGTGGAAGGAATTTTCAAAAATTATTATACTTAACATAATGTGAGAAGATGTTTTAGTTTTCATAAGTGACCTAAAAGGATAATAATAGATGGAAGAAAGTGAAAATATCATTATTGTTTCAAAAATTTAATTTTAACAATGTTTTTTCATGTTTCTATTTTCTTTAGTGTAATAATGTTCACTTTTACAATTTTTGGTTTTACCATTACAAAACAATTTTACATAATCAATTTATTTTTAATTCATAAATATAGAATTACCCATATAACATTATTTAGATTAAATTATTCCAAAGTATGATTGCAATTATTTTATAAAAATGTATTTTTTCAATCAAAAGTAATTATATCATGAGCACATGTAACATGTAAAACCCCATTTGTAAAAAATTGGCATATAATAAATCATAAAATGTCTATATAAAATAGTATTATTAATTAATTAAATTTTGATCATTCAAATATTATAAATAAAAGAAAAATAAATTATATATATATATATATTAAATTACACTAAATTTTATTTATATTATAAATATTTAATTAACAAGAATGAGAAATATAGTATTTTTATTTAAAATATTATTTATATTTTAAAAATATTAAACATATGTTTTCTAAGTTAAGAATTGTATTCAAAAAATATATATTTTTACATCATAAATAAATATTTACTAAAATAAATGTTTTTAATATTCAACTAGTTTCTTATAAATTACAAATTAATAATTGATAATTATTGTAAAAACTACATTTTTCACTACTTAACAAAAAATAAATGTTTTTAGAAATATTTAAAAATTTATACTCTATATATTTTTAATTTATAAATTAAAAACATATTATTTTCATATAATTAAATATAAAAAAATTAAATAGATTTTTAAAATTAAAAACATATATTAGGAAAATAAATATTATTGAATAATGAACTGTTTAATAATTAAGTATTCATAATCTTATTTTCCAACAATTTCTAACTAATATCTATTAATTTATATTATATAGGCTTTATTATTATCATGATATTCTTATATAATATGTCACAAATCATTTTAATCCCAGGTTCTATGTTAGATGTGTTACTATCAAAATATTCAATAGAGAGAAATTATATACTAAAATCTTGGGTCTTTATAAGGATGCTCTATTTTCCATTGCTATAGTCACGTCATTCAGTTTCAATTCTAACATAATTATTTTAACTAATTTATTACTTCAATATTCATATATTTATTATAATGATGAAATGTGATTTTTGGGGAAGTGATTTATATTGGTTGAAATTTAATATAATATTTTAGGGAGGAGTTAATGTTATTAATGAATATTTATAATTCCAATTTACATGAATAACATTATGGAAGAATATATAGTTTTTTTTCAAAGTCTATTCAATTAAATAGATATCTATAATATTAATGAAGAAATTATTAATGGTATATAATATCCATAGTGAAATTTATTGAAATTAATAATTTTATCCATTGAATGATATAGAAGAGTTACAACACCATTATTATTTTTATTATATGTATTTATTATAGAAGGTTTATGAAATTGTGTATCATCCTAAACTAGTATCCACTCAATATCTACCCTGAGTTGGAGGGTAACATGTCTTCAAGAGAACCTCCCCATACCCCAGGGTCTACCAAATTGCGAAGGGTGTATAATATCGTATGGTTGGACTATACCATCATATATGGGTGGCACAAAAAAATAATAAATAATCCAACAAAAAAAATAATAAAAACATATATCACACAACAGAAAAAATATATTAGTAAAATATATAAGCATAAATAACCAAGAAACTGTAATAAATACATTATTCCCAAAGCCTAATCCATATATATAATGATTTCAGGGAATAAAGATATTAAAAATGGAAAATCATGGGACATGTATATACATCGTGCTTTACAAAAATAAATAAAAATCCAAAAGACTACTTAATTAGCATGAAGATCATATTCTTGGTCCTCTCCTCTCATCCTCATGATATAAGAAAGGAATATAAAACATCTATACATGGGTGAATCCCCTTATCCAGACATGTATACATGAGGTCCACTCGGGTACCAATGTCATCCCAAATAGGTTATGGGATAAACTTCATAGACCCCAACCAACAGTTTCTATAAATAGTCTAGTGCGATAACATAACTTACTTGTGTGCATATATGATGACTAAAAATCAATGTTGAATGAAAAAGACAACACAACTCGGGTTTCTACAAGACACATGGCTGGATCTACCAACTTCTGTGTAGGTTAGCGTAAGAGTCTGATCATTATCCATTTATATTTAGTAATCTTATAGTTATATATATTGAAAAAAAAATTCATGCAATATGTGATGAATTTTAGATCCATATACAATAATACTAGGTTCCAACTGCACTAGGGGTGTAACTCATATCTCTATGAATAGTCTAATTAGTCAATGTCTCCAGCAATGGTATAATATATAAATCTTATAATGAATGTGAAACATCATGCTCTTAATTTGAGATAGTAGGGATGAGTGGAAAAACCTAACACCCAATATGGAGGACGATTGGACGTTATTCACATCACTTGAATACATGTATAACAGCCACAGACCTCATGATTAATCCCCAATGTAAGGGAGAGTGAAATATCTTCTTAATAGGATTCTTATCTATCATTCCATGAACAACATCATTGGTATACCAATAATAATTACAGATTAATTATTTATCATTCCATAGAAAACATCATTGTCATACCAATAATAATAATAATAAAATTTGGGGATCACCTCTAGTTGATTCACACCCATATATAAAAAATTAATATGGGTAGGAAATTCATATATTTCAGGTAAATAAATATATAACAAGTGGTGTGGGAGTTAGACCAATTTCCATTCAATTAAAACAAATTATATTATTTATTTAACTACTTCAATTAAATTACATGCTTATGAAAAAAAACCTAGAATGCACATTATTCATTTATGAAACTATAGAAGATAGTGAAATCAATTTACAAGTAAATTAAAATACATCGTAGGTGTTCGAGTTCATTTAAAAATCAAATAAAATAGGAAACATAATTTAGCACAACCAAAGAGGATTATAATAAAAATTAAACAACCATTAGTTACATAGAAAGGCTCCATGAAAGCATAAAAATATTTGTATAAGAATTTATAAAAGAAGAACAGATTTAAGGGAATCACATAGAAAATGATGTCATATGGAAGAATGAATAGTCTATGAAAACATCATGAGTTTTATGGAAAACAACTAGAACTCCTACCTTTAGGTCACTGATGACTCTTTGTTCAATGTCAACTTTATATTTGAATTAGAATAGATGAAATCTAATGAACAATACAACTCCCTAAATATAGTGCAAAATATCTTACAAAAAAATTGTGGAAGTCCTAAGGTGACAAAATATTAATTTTATAAAGAGGGTTAAAGATCACACATTTATCTATAAAATGATTCTCACGGTGATCAAATTAAGGATTGGATGAGAGAGCAATGGAAATCCATAGAAAATGTGTTTGGATAACTTCATTGGATAAAATGGAAGAGTTTTTAGATAAAAATAAAGTGGCTAAGAAGAAAAGGGTTATCAAAAAAAATTACTCTGAAAATATATTTTTACACAAAATTACTATGTCACATTGTTTGGACAAATATTTTGCCAACTATCCTCCAACCACTAACCATGGAGGGACCCTATATGGTCTATGCACATTATCTACCAAACCATGAGAAAAATGTATGAAAAGAATCTATATGAAACACTTTAAGGCCTATATGAGTCTGTGCCTTATCTTTCGTGGTTTCAAATGACCATGTGGCCCCCTACTCCCCACTGAAATTCACCACATGGTTATGGGAAAATATGCAATCTAGGTGGAAAGGATTCCATGAGCCATACAACATTGTTTTTTCTCTCAAATATTCAGGTATCTAGGATCAAAACAAGCCCTTAAAACCAGTATTCCTTCTTTGATTTCATTAGGTAACAAAAAAAGATACAAACTAAGGAATTAAATAACCAAAAAATCTATATACCATCTTGAAAATATGGGTCATTAAAACCTACCCTCCATATATAACCTCATCCACGAGTTGTCCTTCAAATAGTATAGAGGGATCATATAATATATTTTATGGCTACAGGGATCATATACAAGCGTTCCACTCCCAAGACCTTTCATACAGTCAATTGTGTTTTCATAGAACGTGAACTAAAGGAACTGACCTACCTTGAAGTGTCTTTGAAGTACAATCCATGATTTTCACTGAATACTCATAGAAGGAAGCATCCATATCTAACTCATGATCATTCGGTAAAAGAAGATGCATTGGGTATGGATATTATCAGTGAAACTGCAACACATGAAAGACATCATGCATAGATCGCTATATTTAAGAAATTATTATCCAATATCCCATAGTTTGATCGATTTTAAATCCTCAAAGGCATCATAGAACCAATGATAAAGCTTACCCTACCATAGAATATATTAATATACCAACATGGGAGAAAATCACAAGAAAACCAGAGCAACTACCTCAATATCAGGAGGTCATCATAGATGATTGGAATATGACTAATGCCTGGACTGAGCTTTGAATAAGCACTTTATAAACAACTGGACCTACTCTAAAGTCTCCAGAACTAAAATCATCCATGTAAATATTCTTAAACATCCCCTATATAGAATAAATTTTATCAGTGAATTATACATTATAAGGTCTCAGAAAGATCCATTTAGATGGTATCTTGAAAGATGTTATTATAAAGGAACTCGATATGGGTTATGTGTTTATCCCAATAACATACTATGTCAGGGACACATTCACAGACCGTAGACTCTATCTCCAGAATTCCAAGATTTTTATTTCCACTATTCTATGGGTGATATTAAATTCCCAAAATAAACCTTTGACCATAGGTCTTCTACAACACCTTCCAAAACATAGACGTGAAGAAAGAATCCCTATCAGTTATGATATAATAGGGGAATACATGAAGACATATAACCTCCCATACGTAAATCCTCCATAAATTTCCAACCCATAAGGCATGTCAAATAGTTATTAAATGATATGCCTTTATCAAATTTTCAAATACTACCCAAACTATATTGTTTCCATGATTAGATCGTGGGAAAAAAAGCCGAAATTTGCATATAGGAATCATCCCAATTCCACTCAAGAAAAGATAATTGTTGTAATTGTTATATTAGTTGGGGATGTTTTGACTTCACCTACAGATAGGTAGAAAAAAAATTAATAAAACCATTTATATATTATTTTATAGAAGTCCACCAATGATTGATACTTATGTCACCATACATCTTAGGGACATCGTTATGCACTAGCCAAACTGACAAATTAAATTCCCACATCACATGGACTCTGATGTCTACTAGGACCCAAACACACCCATGAATGCATAAGGTATCATCGTCATCCATGGTCAAATTAGAAAATTAATCATCATATTGGAGACTTTCCCTTATATCAAATCACTTGGGATCTGAATCATCCCTCAATCTCAACCATTCGAGAAGGGTATAGGGAAGTGTTAAAGATGATATGATAATCTTCCCATAATCCTCTTGAACCACATCATATATCTCTGAAAACAATTCCGTATGTAGACACTATCCACTAGAATACTAAACCTCCTTGATTTGAGTATTTAATCTTATATAATTGGAAACATCATTAACTTTTCTAGGCATATAGGTAAGCTCACAATCAAATGATTATAGGTACTCAACCTATCTGTGTTGCTTGAGATTATGATCCTAATGTGTAAAGATACACTAGAATATTTTTTGATCCATTAATACCCAAAAACACTCATCATGAAATTAATATCCCCAAAAACCTAAGGCATGAACTTCAGCAACTATGTCAAGGTCATTTTTTCATTAGTTCTTCTAAATAAGCCCCATCTAATGAGACTTAAATGATAAGAATCTCTTATTATGCATCAGAATAGCAGTTATATTGATACATAATTTATCATATTAAACTCTGTAAATCCTTATTATATCTAGAAAAATCAGGATTGGCACTAAAATTAATATTCACTTCAAATTATTTAAGGCTAATTCACATTCTTATTGCCTTAAAATTTTCAAACCCATCTTAGTCAATCTTGTAACATGAACTTCTTGGTGATATAAAACCTATATGAAGTGTCTTTAATATCTGGTCAGTCCCATTATTATTAATATGTTAAATAAATTCATGTAATTCTAAAAAGAATCTAAAAAACTTGCTTTCTTTGGTAATACTAATACTCTTGAATCTGATATGATATGACATAGGAAGTGGACCTTGTCAGTCCAAAAGTTAAATTTACTTTGATTTTAAAAAATTTGGTGCTCCCTCAGTGTATTCAACACAATCTCATGATGATTGTAATGTTTTTCAAGAACAGGAATACACTAAGACATCAACTAAAAAGAACACTATAGATGAATCCTGATATGAGTGGGAAATATGAGTCATTAAACCCTTTCAGACTTCCAATGTGTTTGTAAGGATTGATATATAACAGTATAATCATACATTCCATACATACTCTATATCATTATATGTATTATGTGGGATATTCTCACATGAACATAATTTTTTTCCGATATCAAATCGATCAAAATGTAAACTATTTCTCCTCGGAGCCTATCGAAGAGGTTATCTTTATAGGGAAATGGATACAAGTTCTTTATTATGATCTTATTGAGCCATCAGTAATCCCAAAAAAAAGAAAGAGGTTATCTTCATCCTTAAAAAAATGACTGGTGAACCCCGTGATGAATTTTTGGGAAATATAAAACCTTCAGACTCTATATCCCCTAACAATTTCTTAAGATCTAGAAGCACTGTAGGAGTTATCCTATATAAAGAAATGGACATTGGTTCCACTCTTGGCACTATATCAATAGTGAATTCTTCCTCCCTCAATAGAGGCTTCCTAGAAAATTGATCATGGAAGATTTATCTTAAGATATATAATACAAGAGGGAAAATAATGGGCCATAACCCCTAATAATCTAATAAGGGACTGGTGACCTTAGTTTCCAATCTACATATCCCATGACCCTCAAGTTTAGCTAGAGATGAAGGGAAATCCCATTATCCATTATTAAAATGTCTAATAACATTTAGTCAGATAAACATCACCCTTTTATGGGAATAATCAATATGATTGTGATATAAAACTGACCATTCCATCATGATTATTACATCTAACCTTGACATGTTGTGGATGGAATGATTCCACTAAAATAGATATATGAATTTCTTAAGTGGATAATCTTTACATTGGTGTACTCTCTATAATCAAATAACTAATGGGGTATCATGAATAAACACAACACGTAATAACTCTATCTTAAGGAAAAGACCTTCCATGATTTCCGCACATATAAATAGTGTGATGATCCAATTTCAAATAAAGAATACAATAATGATGATGGTATGATAAAGATACCATGAATAACTGAAGTATCTCCGATGTGATTCTCTTACATAGGTTACACTATATATAAATGGGCTTTACCATGGACATGAGTTAATGTCTGACTGCACTGAGTTTTCCAACTTGGTAGGCATTCCAAGTCGTTATTCTAATGTCCTTACCCATATACACAACATCAGCTAGAGGAAATGGTTTTAAACTAGCTTCCTTCATTAAGAGATACTACAATCCCTGCTCTATAATTTAGGATTGGTGTAGATACACCCTCAATAATAACTGATGGAAATTACATGAAAAAGAAATGGATATTCCCCATACCACCACAACATCTGAATTCAACTATATCAGACATAAATTGGGGTTTATCATGTCCTTATTTACCACACCGGTGAAAAACAGGTATGATGTTAGTACGCACTATCTAATTTCTACTACCACCTTGAAAAACCTTGAAATATAGCTTTCTCACACCAGAAGAAATGTTTCCATGTCTAGCTAATGAACCTTCTGGGTTCACACCATCATATTATATTATATTCCTCTCAGTAATGAGTAATTTATTGATGATATTAGAAATATTCATCATCTGAAGGACGTTGAGTTGTGATATAATGGCATATATCATTCCATCCTCGAATAACCTGGTAGTAAGAAGATCATCACTCCTTATTGTCATTAAGAAACATTACATATTGATAAATAAAGAAAAATATTGCATGACATACATGGCTCCCTAATGTAGGTTTGTAAACTCTCTAACCTAGTAGTTTCCCAGTGTATTTGGAAAAAATAAATTATAAAATGTCATCTAGAAGTATTCCTAGTTAAAATCCCTATACCAGTCTTCCCGGTTAATAAAATCCCACTATTTCTTGATAAACCCATGAGTCATATAGGCAAATATCTTTCCCCTCCACTCCAGAGGCATCTCCAAATCTCCTAATATAGAAATCACAGCCTCCATCCATGACTCAGTATCTTGTAGTCAGCCATACTTTGAAGAGGGAGGAGGATGATAGTATTGTAACTCCCACATCAACTATTAAATAGTATGGTCTAGTTGAACAAAAATGTTCATAGAATTAATCATATTGAAAAATTATTCTAAAAACTAGGTGTTGGTACCCATATCAAGAATAAAAGGTGGTTTCGTATTTAGAAATAAGGGAGCTATCACTAGCGACTCTAGCCCATTATCTATGAAGCATGGTCTTCACCCCCTTCTGGGATTATGAATTGAGTCTATCATTGAGGAATGATTCTACAATTCTGAAAACATTCATCACAACAGAATTGTGAAGTTGAAATGATTGTATATTGGTAAAATCATTGGCACACGGACTACTTATAGAATAGGTCACACCTTTCTTCCTACTCCAAATGTTGGTCTAGTTAATGAGGAAAGACTGTAATAGGTCATAGAACATATGAGACACACAAACTACCCACTACTAAGGCTATAATTTTGTGAAAGTATTATATCAGAAATTAGGGGTTCTAATATATGGAGTATCAATTTCAACATATTGAAAAATTCACTCGGTGCTTATAAATTGGAATCCCATCATGTTGTAACTTTTTCTATTAATGATTTAATTTCATTTCTGTTCATAATAGTTTATATACATAAATATATCTTATTATAATTATTTTTTTTCCATTACCAATTTATAATAGTCTTACACATTATAAATTTAAATTTTTTTGTTATTTAACTGCAGCCTGATCCTTACAACATATAGAATGATATAACAGGTCCATATAATTCATAGTTCCAGAACCCATGATATGTTGTAATTGGAATAATATTGTATCTTCAATAAAATATTTGGAAAAATTCCAATTACATTGATATAGGCACATTAATTAATAAAATTATATTCTCCTATCAAATAATTTTTGTACATTTCTGTATATAATAACCAAGGTACTGGTTATATGAAACCGGAAAATGCATGAAGAATGTAGACATGGAATGAAAAATGGCATGGAATATTAGTCCTAACACACCTATAACGATTCATGGGATCCTAATTCATTTTTTTTAAAATTCCATCGATTGGAAACTATAACAATAACACCAATAATGATAATATCACAAAGCATGTGTGTCACTCAAATATTAATCCATATAAATTGTTATGTGCATAAATCAGTAATAGTAGTATCATATCCCTTGTAATTGGGTTTCCCTTGTACATGGTCAGGCTACAAACATGAACATTCTCATTTAAAAATTCTATCACATCATATTCTCCATTATAATAACATAATAGTATTACAAATGGGAAAAAACTATTTGATTCAACATTTAACATCCAGATCCAGAATGCACTCCACTTATGCCCTAGGCTTATGGGTCACATGGAATCAACTGAACCTCCCTATATTCCAAAGGATTCAAACTAGCTGTGAGGACCTCTGATAGTACATTGTGGAGACTATAACCTCAAATTATTGTGGCGCAACTAAAATAATAAATGAACAGAGAACATCAAGATTAAAAATTAAAAGATAGAACAACCAAAAAATATCATAAATAATAGAGGAAGAATAAATAACAAATAAAATAAAATAAATACCATAATCCCAAAGGCTGATTCATATACATAATGATTTCATTTCATTCCTATATATAAAAATTAAAATAGGTGAATGTCAAATACATCATTCGATAAAAAAATGGCATAAATACTGCTCTACTGGAATCATAGTCATATGATTTTTCCTCACTTCAAATTACAAAGCTATAATCTAAATTTCATAAACATTTATAGAAATGAAATTTATTTTATCCATAACTATAGACACAATCACAACTGAAATAACAAATGTGTCCAAAGTAGGCTGTGAGATAATCTTAGTATGGCACCACTATAAGTATTTAGAAATAATCCAGGCAGTGTACATATCTATGATGTTTTCAAGTATAATTAAAATTATATAATCTTGAATAATAAATACAATCTAACTATGGTTTATATAGTATGAATGGATGGATCTACCTCCTTCAGCATATGCTGGTTCAATAGTATTATCAGTAATAATATATATATATATATAGTAATAAAATATATATACATATATATCATTTAAATGTACTTATTTTCTATACGTGAGTACTTTTATATCCATATACTATGATACTAGTTACTACCTAGATAATGGGAATAAATCAGGTGTCCATGACTAGTCTAATGATCTAAAAACCCTAGCAAGGGAATAAGCCCTAAATCAATTAATGAATATGACACATCATAATCATCATTAGAGAAAGGTGGGTTAATCACCATTGTCAAACCCTAATATATAAGAATGTGTAATTTTATTCCCATTACTTGAATACCAGTATAAAGGTGAGATATGTTATTCTAAACAGCTGATGTAATGGAGATGGAAATTTTATTCTCAACAGGTCCCTTATCCATCGTTCTATCAATATTATTAATGGAATAATAATAATAATAATAATAATAATGAGGGACCACATAAAATGAATTTGAATCCATATAACACAAATACCCAATGGTGAGAAATGCATATATTTCAACTTGTTAATTAAAAAACAAAAGTAATGGCCATGACACTTATTTCCATTCAATTTAAACATGCCATGTAATTTATTTATGCCAGGAAATTAAATTCTATTGTAATTACAAACACCTAGAAGGTTCTTTGGTCATCAATAAAAATATATAATAGTGGGTAAATCCATTTATAAGTAAATCCAAACATATAAATCACTCTATTCCACAATCATACAGAAGAGGAATATTATGATAGCACACTGAAATGGGTGGAAATGAATAAGGTAAAAAATAAAATAACATGTTAAGGGTCTACTGGAGTATAACAACATGTTTATATTAATTTATAATGGATGAACACATTTATGGGAAACATGATGCAATGGATAGCATGCGGCAAAATGGGGAGTCGATAAAGACATCATAAATTCAAAAGGAAAAAAACAGACAACATACATTAGGGATATAGATAAATCCTCATCCAATATCACTTTTATATTTGATATAGAACAAAATAAATCACATGAATTTTGAATCTCACTAAAAATAAGGGAAACTGATATTCCCAAAAAAAATCCATATATATGAAATATAAACAAAGAATGATATGAATAATAACAAGGACCTGACCTCTAGTTATCCAATGGTTCTGATGGAAATCAAATTATTTTTAAAATAAGGGAGAAAAAGAAATCCCAAGAAAATATGGAGGGAGAGATTCAAAAGAGAAAATAGATGGTTGTAATTTATAAATAAAGGGTGTAGAAGATAGTGGTATTAAATATTTATTAGAAAATAGACTTTTTATTGAAAATTCCTAGCTTTCGTGTTAATAAAACACAACTGGCCAAACCATTGACCAAATGTGCCCAACCCACTGCAAGAAGGGACATCCAACCGGTTAGGCACACAATTTGGCTAACTTTGAATAATCCATGAAAAATGACTCTATCTATAACCATATGCCATCCGGACATTCATGAACCACAACATTTATGTTTTGAATACAATTGTGTTTCCCCCTACTACCCTATGAAACACCCCACATAGTTATTTGTAACCAGGTGGGTTTGGTATAATAGCTTCCCATAATAGTACAGAATAGTCTTTTTCTCCGTTTTTCTGGGCTCCAGGTTCCAAACAAGCCTCAAACGCCATTGTGAACTCCATGACACCATTGGGTAACATAAAAGGGAAAAACTAACAAATTTTTTTTAAAAAATATGATCTATACCTTTATGAAAAGGTGTTTTGTTACTGATGAGATAATAGATAAATTTTAATTTATAGATGTTTGGAAATGATACACCCATGTTCTTTTTCATATTATATACATTGATATGTAAAATCTTATAATAATTAAATAAGGTATTAATTAAAAGGGTTAAGGAAGCTTGTTTAATCTTAAAGATAACTTGTTGGTGTAAATATCTCTATTTAATATCATCTATAATGAAGTCATTTTAAAAAATTTACCTTGATGTTTCATTTCTTAGAGTAATAATATAGTTTTCATTTGCAAGAATATAAATTCAAATGTGTTCTGAAGATATTATAATTTCATCATCACATCTATTTTTTCTATCTGAAAACTCTATTCACCTTATAATGAGAGAAATAATAGTAACCTTTTCTTATATATATCTAGGTTTCACATAGCATTATTTAATTTTCAATGTAAATGGTAAAAAAAGGTTATTGATTTTTTTTAAATCTTTGTAAAAAAAATTTGGTTTCATGTAAGAATATATTGAGATCCTTTGTAGAAGTAATGGAATAAAATCAAAACACTCAAATGGGTCTTCGAAATTGTGTACTATTACATTTTTTATTTCCCCAAACCACAAATAAAATCATATTTCATTATTTTTTTAATTTTAATTACATTTATTCTACAGTAATGATTATATATAGAGAGGACCGATTTTTACTAATTTAGGGGGGCTATTTTGATCAAACATAATTGTTAAAAGGACTCAATTCCCACAATCTATTATTTCACTTGTAGTATCGAACATGGGATAACAAGTCATATTAATGATTAACTCATTAATTGGATTAATGCTTGTATATTTCCCTGCAAAATTTCATCTTTTATTTATTAACAAAATCTAGGGAATGTTCCACTAAACCAGGCAAAATTTCTATGGCTAGTCCATGAGAAGGTATATAAATGATTAGGGTTCCCTATTTTAGTTGCGATAAATTTGATTACTAGATTTTCTGAATTGCTATTTATTTTTAGAACCATTGTTTGAAATATTAACTAAATTATTTCAAGACTTATATTATTTTTATCAGAAAACCAAAATAATAGAATTGTAAACACATTTTTTAATATGATATAAATTCAATTTCCATGAATATTATAATTTTTTCAGTAAAATATGTGATTAATACAATTTTTTAGTGCACCACAACATGTGATATGAGGGAGAATACTAATGATTCCTATGAATAGACATAAAATTGTAAAGAATATGTTACCATTCATAATTTCTTAAATTTGATAATGTCCTTATTTTTTATGGAGAGGTTATCAGTCAATATAATTTAAGTCATATATATAACTATTGAGTATTTTTCCTTGGGACCAATAATTCTAAAATCTAATCAATCCTTTAAAATTTCATCAATTTGTATTTTAAAATTGAGGGAAGTTCTACATCAAATATATTGTTTACTCTTTTAAAATATTTATATTATTAGAATATAATTATAACCCTAATTATGTTTTATAATTAGATGATATAATAATATCATTATCATAATATAGTAAATAATGTAAATTATTCCCTTACTGATTCTTCTTTTAATATTATAGGATTTTTTTAATATTATGAGGATATCTAAGTAGTTCAAATTCTAATAAAGAATTTATTGATATGTTTTGAAAATTGTTGATTTTGTATAATAAGATAAAAGATATAAAATTAATGTATGACAAGATGTTAGTCTCAAGCTATTAATGCCTTATGTTAGGTAATTTGATGCATGTCATCACTAAATTTTTTAAAAATAAAATCATGAATATCATATTACAAGAGGATATATAAGATAACTATGATATATTTTTGGTGATTCTATAAGCACTACAGTAGTGAATCTTATACAAATATTAAAGATGAGTGTAAAAATAAAATTTCAAATCTGCATCTTATGTATCAAACTAAAAAAGGTTTATTCTTCCATCACTCATAATACTAATTATGTTATTCTGTATTTGGATGAGACTATTGAATATTATACCATTCTGAAGATAAATTTGAATATTAAATAAAGAGAAATAAATATTTAATTAAATAACATGATGTATTCAATGTTGCATAATATTACATATCTAAACCTATTAAAATTTCAACATCATGTTTTGGTAAAACATATTATAGAATAATTATTAAAATAAATAAGGAACTATTATATGAAATAGAATCCTTAACTCTAATTTCTTATATGATTAAAAAATTTGAATATTATTTGAATGAAATCATTGAATATAATTTATTTAAAAATTGAATATTTGTAATTGTAAGTAACATAGAAGAACATCAAAATTAATGAAATTATTTTCTATATGAAAAAATATTAAAATAACATCATACATTATGTTTTTTCATTGTTGTATTTATAGAAAATATGTTAATGAATTATGCTTTAAAATCCATAATATTTTATGTTTCATGAATGTTTATTTTAAAAAAATTATCTAACAAGAAAACTAATAGTTATAATCAAAATAAATTGTTTTGATTCAAAAATTCCTTGTTTATAACATTTCTAGACCAAAAAATCAGATGGTAGAAAAACTATACTAGTGTATGACATACATTATAGTACTATAAAAATCCGTTGAGATAAATTATGAATTGGATTATTAATAAATTTATGTATTACAAAAGGATAAATCAAAATTCAATTTCTTCTATTTTTGAAATAAAATATCAATGGAGTACAAAATTTAAATCCATGAACTATATCATTTTTGTTATAATTTATTATTGAAGTGTGTTATGCATTCAATATAGGTGGAGAAGTCATTTTAAATGTTTTATATTATATAGTTATTCCTTTGTTAGTTTATTTTATTAACTATTTATTTGTTTACTAAGTCAATAGTTATTTTTGGATTTTGAAATTTTATGAAATGGATAACATGTATGTACTTTTTTTAACATCAGTGTGTCATAATGTCCTAATAAATAAATTTTTATCTTAATAAAATAATTTATTTAATTTTTTACATGGCAGATTATGGGAATAAGTTTTAACTATATAATATATATGATCAATAAGTACATTAAATTCCTTCAATATATTTTAATTATAATAACTTGAATATCGTAGTAGTATAAGATTATGATTTTAGTTGAGTTATCATGAATGGAATGCAATTAAATGATTTAATTTAATGAATTGGTTAAATAATTTATTGCTTAATTATTCATATATTTTAATGTATTTTCCTTTATCCTTGTTAGGGATTTCCAATATATTATATATTCAATGCCATATATTATAATAAATCCAAGAATTCATTACTTAATCATTTTAAAAGTATAATCATTATTTAAGGTTTATAATCTGTTTATTTTATTATTTGAAATTTTAGAAAGCAATTTATTGTATAATTATTTGTAAATTTTATGTATTCTATATGTAATATAATTGGATTCTTTATAATTAACGCAATGTGTAAAAAATTTAATAACATTAATGAATTAATTTTAAAAAAAATCCTGATTTTTTTGTTCATTTGTATGAACTTGTTAGTATTTGAAGTTGTTAAAGGATAGTTATTTTTATATATTAGCGGGATTAATATTTTCAATATTAAATAGGGAGATTGTAGTTTTTATTAAATTAATGTTCCTTCAATAAATGATATTTTAAATTTCATCTGGGTTTTGAAATCAATTATTGAATTATTGTTTTTCGGATATATGATCATTAATGGAATTATTTATTTCTTAGAAAATGGGGAATTTGTTTATACATGACATGTATCTTTAAAATTTCATAAAATAATAAAATAGGTGACTGTGTACCAAACTATAATGTAATAATTCTTTTAAAATTGTTGATTGTGTCATTTTATTTTAATTAGATCTATACATCCTTATAATAACATTTTTTTGTGATTACAGGGGGTTTATCTAATCTAATTGGGTTTTATAATTAACAAAATGATTATATTTTTTATTATAACCTTTCAAAACTATTTATATTGTTTTTATAATTACAATATCCCTCGATTTCATTCTTATGTGTTTTCAATAACTGTTTTATAAATACTAATTATATTGTATTATATATTAATTTATATATTTCAAAAAAATGTGTTATTAAATATTAATCAAGATATATAATTATTATTATTATTTGATAATTTATATGGATGTAATAACATTTATTTTTTATAAATAGTGCATATAATTCATTCAATTTATTTGAAATGATATATGGAATTTAGATTTTCGAGTTACATTTTTCATTATGTTTTGATCAAAATAAGGTGGAAACACTATATAATTTCACCCAATATGATGATTTACAATGATTAAAAGATTATCTATGTTTTATTTAATAATTTTGATAATGTAACCATTCGTTTATATATTATTAATTTAAATATACATCAATTTTATTTTTCTATGTAACTCTTCAAATTTGATATCATAATTGCTATAGATTTTAGTGATAACATGTGTTATGGAATTGAAAATTGAACTAATTTTATTAATTTAGATATATGTAAAATTTATCAAGATTTATATAATAAAAAAATTCAAAATCAATCATTACAAAAGTTAAATTTATTTTTATAAGTAATTTTTTTCTATAGTATTTCCAACTACAAATATGTATTTATTTATCGATGAATAATGTTCATATTTAGGTGGTCCTAAATTCATTATAAATCTTATTAAATTATATAAATTCATGTAATATTTATTATATAATAGATAATCTCTTTTTATGCTCATATAATTCCCAATTGTACTAATAATAATCTATAATAGAATTTCTTACATGAGTTTCTGATTTTTTTCCCTATTGAATAATATGAAAATATATGTATCACTACAAAGGTAAATATCATAAAATATGATGATTGATAAACCTTATGAATATAAGAAAATATAAAAAACATGAACCTTATTAAGTTTATTCCCTATAAAATGATAAACATGAGTGCCTTACAATGATAGTGAGAATCCATAAAAATCGTATTAGACCTCATGTTGTTAAGAAAGTATCATAGTTTATTCATTTTCATCAAAGGGGAACCATTAAATGTTATAAAATAAAAATATATAATATATTTAATAAGAGAATAAATGTTTATTATATTATAATATATAAAATTATTGGTATGAAGTTCACTATTATGAAACAAATGAACTCAATAAATTGAAAAATATTTCAAATGATATGTGACAAAATTGAGAGATGAAGCATGATGAAATGATGTAGTTACTCAAGTCAATAAAAAAATTGATTAAAAATTCTATCATACACTAAAAAACACACAAAAAAACACACCACAACATTATGATATTGAAATGAAAATTATACAACAGAAGACCTCTAAAACATTCATATAGATTTATAACGTAAGTTAAAAAATTCATTGCAACATATTTTTATTGTTTGAAGAAAACACATATTTAAAAATCCTAACAATTTTAGTTTCATATTAATAATATAGGAGGATCAAGAAATAGAACTATCAGATGATGTAAGGACATGAATTATTAAAACAAAATATTTATGCAGATTATGATATACACAATGGTTATTCAAATTGGATGTGGCTCGAAATAATTGTCCTTGATTAACTACATGATGACTCGATTTTCTTGAAGAATTAATATATATATATATATATAAATTAAATTATTTAAAATTACAAATATTAAAATTATATTATTGGATCAAGAAATCAATATTTTAAAATTTTAATATTATGTGTGACGGCATATAATATATGCAACACCATGCTTAACAAAACCACAAAATATTATTATTTATTTATGGACATTATAACCTTGATATAAACTTGGATGTTATGAATAAATTTAAAAAAAATCATAAAATACATAAAAAGGATATAGTGAGTAGAAAATTAATTATTAATACTTCTGAAGTAAGAACGCATTTTTTTAAATCCAATTATTCTTAAAAAAAATATTTAATATTCAAAAAATATTATTACAGATTTTTTTGTGAAAAATATAATAACTAATTTCATTAACATCAATGAAATTTAAATAACAAAACTCACCTTTTTTTAAAAATAAGTATATAAAATTTATATTAATTTTATGTTTTTGTAAATTTTTAGAAAAGATTGATTTTCCAATTAATTGTGAAAATACACATTTTTATTGAAAATTGTATTTTCATTACAATTATATAAAATTTCAATTAATAATTTGAATTATTTTTAAAATTTCAGTATTTACTTTTTGTTAAAAATAATACAATTATGGATATTTAAAATTAATTTTCTAATGAAATTTAGGGTAAAATGATTTTATATTTCAAATTATAATTTTATTTAAAACATTTTTTTCATCATGTTTTTATTCTTTTAATTTTAATTAAATTTTGTTCTTTCACATTCTCTAATATTAAAAGATAAATTCCATATTTGGAATCACAAGTTCCATATTTTGTCAAATGTCCCCTTTTTATTTAAAGTTATTATTAATAATAATCATATTAATATTTATGACCATGGTAAGGGATAAATTAGGTAAATAATGATAGAAAATAATATGATAAGGAAAATAAAATTACCATAAACTAGTGTTTAATATTATTATAGGAATAAATTTTAACCATAATATCCATTATTTGGTATTATTACCATCATCAATTTGGTGGTGATTATGACCCATATAAAATTTTATTTAATAAAAATTCAAAAAAATTCACACTCTTCTTTTTAATTACTATACTATTTTATAACAAGGGGATAAAATAAGGGATATGTTCAGTTATAAATGTTAGTTTTAAATATAATTGTTTATCATAATCATGATAATATTTATAATTTTTAGTTAATAGATAATTTTCTTTTGAGGTCATGAAAAATATATTAAATAATTATTCAATTAATAGAAAAAATAAAACAAATGATTTTAATAATGTTAAAAATAATACGATTTGAAGGAATCATTATGATTAGTAATTTTTATAGTCAAAAATGACATATTATATATTTTTTAACTCATTATATACAATTTTAATTGTTTTCTTTTTTTAATAGTTAATGATATTTCTAAAAGTGTTTTTAATTATAATTTTTAATAAATAAGAATTTACAAATTTATTTGATTTTAATTGAAATCTTATCTTATGAAAATTAATTAGTAAATGGTTAAATATATATACCAAGGTCCATATATTAGACTATTTCTAGTTAATATATCTATGTGGGACCATATTGTGTAAAAAACAATATTGTTGTAGTTTGTTCGAAAATGGTGAATGGGTGTTGCAACCAAATGATAAGTGTAAAAACATAGGAAAACATTTCTAAATTTTACTATATGAGATTGTTTCGACTAATACACATTTTATATTTTAATTTTAATTGATTTTATCCATTTTGAATATAAAATATTATTTATTAATATATGATATTTGTGGTATAGTTATCATTATAAAAGTAATATATTATATATTTTAATACACTTAAATTGATTAAAAATGAATAAATCGTTCAGTATTACGTGTAGACTACCAGCTCCACAAAGCAATGTTATTATTTATTAGTCACCATAAAATGTGGATGATATATACATGTTAATTTAAATAAATAATATGATCTTTATGACATTATGATGATTCTAAAATGATATAATAGTACTTTCTTTATTTATAAAATGATCCATGAAAATTGAAACATTAGTCATGTGTATGTAGATCCTACCATCTCAATGATTGTAATGTAGTTCTATATTCATAGCAATATTTAATTATAGTATTGAATGTTATAACTGAATTATAAAAGATAAAATAATTTCTTGATTATTATTCTAGATATTATGTAATAATTGCATTAATGTTCATAAGAAACCTAAATAAATCACTCTGAACATGCAAGTTGAATATCATAAAAACATTTGGCAATAAAAAATTGATTATGTAATAGTATATTACATATAAGTAAAAAACTATATGGAATAATGAACAAGTAACATGTTCTTATGAACATAAATAATTATCATAATATTTTTATTCAGGATGATAATGAACATATGAGATGTGTGAGACTCGAAGAAAAAGACCCATTAACATAAAACAAATTTTTAAATGTTATAATCATTTCATTTCACAATATTTCTCTTCTGTATACATTTTTTGAAATTATATTGTCATTTTATTTATATCTCAATAAAATAAATATAATGGTAATTCTATAATTCATTCATTTAATGTATTTCGAAATGGAATCTTTTTATAAAATGTTTTACATTTATTAGAAAAGAAAAAAATGATCAATTTTAATGTATATGAAGACATTGAATTTCCATAAACCATATCCAATATTTTATGTTTAGAATCATTTATAATAAACCTTTTTTCATTAAATAACCACATGTACCTTTTTAGTTATTTCATTGAAATTGGTTTTTTAATGGTATTTTTATATATGAATGTGTTTTACAAGGTTCTGAAAGATATTTTCAATGTTTTAATTAATGATATGGTCTACATAAATTATTTTAAATGGTTTACTTATCCATATATCATAAATGGGGAGTTGGTTCCCATTATAGTTCATGGGTGATTTGGATATATCTTATACAATGGGTGTTCTGAAAAAATATTCCAATTAATTGTGTAAGGATTATGTTCCCTGAAGAATTTTATTTGGTGTTGGTCTTATGAAAATTTCAACTATAATGGTTATATAATGGTTATGTGGTGATTATGTACCAAAGATACTATATAACATTAATGTTGTATATAATGAGTATGCATGGAAATAATTTGAATTCAAAAGGAAGGATAATGATATTTTTAAATGTAAATTGATCCTCTTTGGATAAATAGATATGATTTTTACAAAATCTTTTTCATGGGTTTCAATGTTTCCCACTCGATAAACAGATTTCTTCTTTTTATGTCTAATACTAAACGTTATTTTTCTGATCCAATTTTTTTATATAAAATAATTGTGTTTATTGATTGTTTAGAATAAATAAGAATGATAGTGTAAAATCAGTTCTATTTTTCATTAAAAGAAAACAAATTTCTTTTGAAATATTTTTATGAATAAATTGATGCATAAAGAATTATACTAGTTTGTAATATATGGTTTTTTATTTACGAGTTATGACCTCATAATCTAAAATTATAAACCAAAAATCATTCTCAAATTTATAGATATTATTTTTTATGTAAAACATGGGAATATATAATATCTACAAATGGGGAACATATGGAGTCTATTATATAAAATGATTATATAAAAATAGAGGTTAGATTATTTTTTAATCATAACGTAAATTTACACTGTATACACAGTGGTTAGTATTTTATTTAAAATTATGTCCATTTTAGATAAATAAAAGTATTTTAACATTAAATTTTGTGGTTAAGTAGATATTAGTATTTATAATCATATTTAGATGGTTTATTATGATTGATATAGTCACAATAACTATTTACTTCATTATTATATGGCAAAAACTGGCTAGAACCAAATAAAAAATGGATTTCAAGAATAATTTAGTGGTTGTAAAAATAACAAAAATAAAGTACAGTGATATTTAGTGAATTTTTTTCGTTATTCTAAGCTATATTTAATGAGTTATGATTGAAAAAAAATGGCTGTCAGTTTCCTAACATAGTAACAAATTAAAAATGTAGTTGCGATGATTTTAGGGGGACAAGGATCATAAATCTAAAAAATACATGATTCTATGTTTCAGGAGATTCAAAAGAATATCCCTATTAAATTCCTTAATGAAAGGGTAAGAATGTTTTAATGTGGTAATCAACAGAATAGAGGAAAAAAATTCAAAGTAAAAAAAGAATAGTTTATTTAACTCTATGTAGAGGAAACATGTTATTCCCGTGTGATAAATTAATTATTTTAGATTTTAGGAGTATAATAATTATGTAATTCGATGTTCTAAGGGTGATTCTAATTATATGGATCAACAATTATTTGTAGATAAATGTTTATAGATGCTTAATGGAATTATTATTGAAGAATATAAAACAAAAAATGATATATCAAGTGTATGGATATTATTATTGATTATTTTTTATATGGTTCAATCTATGTTCATGATTTGTATTTCTATTTATATGAAGGATTTATTAATGAATAAGAAGGAACACAATGTTAATAGATTATGAAAACCTTTTAATGATTAAGGTGATTATATAAAAAGATTCAATAGTTATGATGAAGTAGTACATCTAATGAAGATGGTTATAAGTTTAAAAAAATCAATACTCATTCGATTTTTTAATTATGGGAGTACCATTGGATGGATTTATTTATTTTTATAGTTTTTTATGGTATATGTAATCCTTAGGTTTAAAATTTGAAAAGTTTATTTGAGGAAAAATATCTTTACATTTTGTGGATGTATGTTTAAAGTTATTAATAACATTTATGGTTTATAATATCTTTGAGGATTAAGGTTATTTTTTAGGATCTACTATATATTTAGAAAATTTTAAAAAAAAATTAAATTTATATGATTTTAGAAAAAAGAAAACAAGTAGGATAGATGAAAACCAATCACATCTAGAAGGTCTTTGGGGCTTAAACCGATAATTTAAGGGTAATATGTGTGAATTTCCTACAAAGGGCCAACCTGATGTCCTAGTTGGAATGAAATTACAAATTAATGTTGACTTCATTTTTTGAATATATTTTTTATCCTATACATAAAAAATTGATTGAAATATAAATTTTTGATTATATTAATATTTTTATTTTAAAATTTTACAATTTCTGGATCCTTATATGATGAAGGTAAAAAGAACACCATGAGATTTTACTTTAGGATTATATGATAAATTATATATTGGGATCCATATTTGGTATTAAGAAATATTTATTATGATTTATATAATTTCTGAATGATTAGGATATCATTTTGATTATAATAATATGTCATATACATTTTTGGTATGAGATTTTTGGAGTAATTGATGTTATTTAAAGATAAATATTCAATTTTTTTTAATAATGTGTGATCACATAATTCTAAACATTTTCTTAATCATATTCATGGATAATATTTGTAACATTAAGGTTAGTTTGTTTTTATGACTTTTTACATTAACATTAGGCATCATTGTTTTTGGATTTTAATATTAAGATGACATTTAATTCATTTTCAAAATTAGCATATACTATGGAATTTTTTTCAATTTTGGAGAATATCTATTGATTGGAGGGATTAATTTTGATCATATTTTTGAATTTTGTTATCCATTATAATTTGAGTTTTGTGATTCATGAATGAAAATTTATTCTTGAATACTCCTTGTTTCGAGAAGAAGATGGTATTTTGGTATAAACTTAATAAAATTTGGAAATTCTAATTATCATTTACGTATGATTAATTATGAGTTAAGTATAAGGGATAAATAAATTACTCAAATATATTGAATGGATCATTAAAATAAATATATATATATATATATATATATATATATGTTCTAATAAAAAACTGTATTGATTAATGCGTTGGAGATATGCACTAAATTTATAAAAAGTCTTTTTTTCTTCAGAAATATATATTTTTTAACAAAAATGATTTTTATTTCCTTTTGGAAGAAAATATTTAAATTTATTTATGGACCATTTATAAATTATTTGGATAAAAATAAATTATTTTTTAAAATCATCATATTAAAATTATATTAATTTAAATTTCTTAGAATTTTTCAAAATGGTTTATTCTACAATAAATAGTGAAAAATAGTGATTTTTATGGAAGACTAGTTTTTATATTGGATTATTTAAAAATTAATATTATACATTGGATTATGTTTAGAAAAATAATTACTTACATTTGATTAAAAATATTCAAATTAGGTTTTTTCAAATGATTACAATTTAATTTTGTATACAAACTTTTTATATTTTAAAAGGGTACTATAATGGAAAATATTTTTTGGTCCTTATTTTCTAAATTTATTTTAAATTAAACTACATCAATTATATGTTATGATTCATGATAAATGGAAGCCATGTTTGAAATCCGAATATCAAAATTTCATCTATCGTTCCCTTTTATTTTAATCATTATGAATAGTAATCATAGTAATTTCCATTGCATGGTGAAGGGTAAATTAGTTAATTAAGGCTCTTATTTTTTATGTTAATGAATGGAAAATAACCATATCATTTTCCATAATTTTATTTATTGAGACTTTTTCATCCATACTCATACAAGATTTAATTATATAGCAATTTTCTTATTATAATGAGATTATGAAAATTATAATATTATATGTAATGAAAAGTAAAAAATGTCACACTCTTGTTTTTATTAAATATATTATTTTATAACATAGGGATGAATTGATGAAATGTAAATTTTTAAATACTATTTTGGAAATTCAAATTATTTACATTTATTTGTATTTATTTAAAAAAATTAGTGAGGAAATAATTACCTTAAATGATTATGGAATTCTCATGCAGTAATTTTTCAATTCAAATAAAATTGAAATAAATAATTTTAATAAGGTTAAAAACAATATAATTTGTTTGAATAATTTTTTCTAGGATTTATATAGATAAAAATGAGATATTATATAAATTTTAATGAATTATATTCAAATTTCATTTTTTAATATCATTTTAAAATTCGATGTAATTTAATAGATATAAAATTGAAATTATTGATAATTTATAATAAATAATATTTTATTAAATTATCTAAAATTCAAAAAAATAACATCTCCATTAAAGTGAGTAATAATTGGCTTAAAATATCAACCATGGTCCATCTATGAGTTTTTTCCAATTATTGTAACTATATAAGTGCTAAAAAATTAGTGAAAACTTTATTGTTATAGTTACTATGAAAGGGGTTAATGAGGAATAAAATAAAAAGAGAAGTGTAAAAACAAAGTAATTTTTTTAGTTTTTATTGAATGAGATTATTTATTAATGTTAAGATATTATCTTTTAATAGTAAAATTTTGAGACATTTTTAATTAAAAATTAACTTATATTAATTTAATATCTTAGGGAATTCCAAATGTGCCCCACCACTATCTATTAAAAAAACTCTACATATATGTTCTTTAAATATCATATGAATTTTGATTGAGAAATACCTAGACAAAATAACATCCTTAAATCCATCCTCACATCCTAGTGTGTTTTTATGAACATGAAACCAGCCTATCAAATCAATTGGTGTGAACCTTAAAAGTTGTCAGAAGAACATGTATCATTCCTAACTATCTTTTTTGTATTATTTCATCTTCCACTGCCATTAAATTTTATTTCAACCCTGTTGATATAATTAAACAAATATATACCATATAAAATGATGTTACTATGTTAATGACAGAAACAATACCCATCTCTATCTTCCATTAAATGGGAAATGGAACCCATCGTTCGTTTTGTACAGCGGTCTACCACCTAGTGGACAAATTTAATACTTTTTCCATCATCAAGTATCATGGATGATTATAAATATATAATTAATTCCTATATATGATATTCATGAAATATTTATCATTTAAAAATATAATATATAATATAGATTTTTATCTCTCCATTCATGAAAATAATGAAACTTGATTCAAGTGTACATGTGGACTACCACCTCCATGAAGCAATGAGATTATTTTTTTCTTCAAGACATCACATTAGTAATATATATATATATGTGTGTGTGTGTGTTTGTAAATAAATAAATAATATCGTATTTAAGAAATTATGACAATTATATATAGGTATAATAATTATTAACTTCTTTTTATATTGATCTTTGACAAAATATAAAGGCCAAGGATGCATATGTATGACATACTACATCGATAATTGTAACATAGTTCATTATTCCAAACCTTATTTAATGTATAGAAAAAACATTTATCAATGTATAAAATTGATAATTATTCCTTTCTTATTATTTGATATCTGATAAAATAATGACCTTTGTGACTACAGTCAACCTTCCAAATTCATTTTTTAATTATTAATTAAATATCATAAAAATGTTCTATATAAACATAAATGATTACATAATTGAATATAGCATTGAATTAAATAAAATAAAATAATGAATGAATATGAAAAATATTTTTAATAATTAAATTAAATAAACGTGCCTTTTTAGATTTAGGAATAAAAAAAGTATACATGACGTGTCAAATATTACATAAGGTACACATTAATTTAACAACCTATTTAAAATATTATAATTATTAATTTTACAAATATTTATATTTTATGTGCATGTTTTTATAAATATTTTTATAATTTATTTATATGGAAATAAAATTATTATATATTGAATTTTATTCCTTTTTATTTTAATTGATTTTTGAAATGAATACTTTTTGTGATTTTTTGACATTCGTTATAGATGAAAAAAATAATTTTCTATTTAAATATATATAGTGAATATGACTTCTCCATGACCATAAAAATTATTTAATTTTTGGATTCCTTTATATGATTTAACGTTTTCTTAAATGAAAACCCTTATTTTCCATTATTTGATTAATTTGGTAATAAAAATTGGATTTTATGAAAAAAATTCTCTTGATATCTGAAAGTGTTTTTCACATGGGTGTAAAAGAGTTTTTAAAAGGTTATTATCAGGGTATAGTCAATTTATATTGTTTAACAATATACTATCCCAATTTTAGATCACAAGTGATCAAAAAACAGGTTATAAGATGGGGTTTTTGATGCACCTGATTTGTGTATACATTTCCAACTATATTACTAAAAATAAGAACATGATTTTAAAAAGTACCTACTACTTAGAGGACAAATACATTGATTTTGGGGATCGTGTTCATTTTCAGGTGTTTTCTGGCCAAACAAACAAACCAGGAGAACTATGAGAAAAATTTCCAACTACGTGACCTTTATATACCTACACGCCATGTACATTCAAACTTAGACATGGATCAGTCGGACGAGTACACGCCTATTCCACCAGAACATAGATGAAACGACTAGTGGGTCATACTTACATTCCATGTACAAGATTCTAGATGTGGTTAGTTGAATTTTCTATATTCTACATGCCGTTTGTGGCGGCGCCACAAGCCGTGTACCCTCCATCAACCAGCCGTCGACACCGCAAAAGTCAAGGATGGCGCAGTTAGCCACCTACTAGAAAAAAACTACGACAAAAGTGTGTTAAAAAATCTATACGGCATGTAATTTTCATAAATTTTGTGAACTTTTGTTTTCTATAAATATAGGTCTTGTCCTTTAGTTATATAAAGTCGTTATTCAATATTTGAAGGAGGTAGGTTCTGCTACCATGCTACCATTGTTCCGCTACTCTGTTATTCAACCATTCTACCAAATAATTCACCTCTCCGTGATTTTTCTGCGATGACCACATTATGTATCGGGGGTTCTGTTGTCATCTTTTTATCCATGTGTAACTATACACCCTGTTTTTGGGGATGTGGACGATGAAAGACTATTTTAATTTGGATTAATTGTTATGTTTTTGTTTTTATGTTTAATTCTTCTTATTCTTATTTGATCATTTCTTTTTACCACTGAAAATTATGAGCCAGACCAAAAGCAGAATTTTTAATGGACTCAAAGGAAGAAGAACAAGGAATACCTTCATGATCATTGGAAGCATTCATTGACTCACAAATGGACTGATCTAAATAAAGAACTGTGAAACACTGACTATAAGATCATGGATTCAGTTTCTATAGTTCCATACAGAGTTTACCGCACTAATGAAACCTTGTCACCATTAAATCCTAGAGTGTTGGGTCATTATGAACAACACATCCTAATAAAAAGTGAGTATATCCTACAAAATCTCCATAGCTCCAACACACTCCTTTTTATATAAACCACATTAAATACCACTTTTTATTTCTTTACCTTTAAACGTTAATATTTACTTTAGTAATCAAAATTGTTGTCATAATGAAAAATATAAATCTCACTCTAAATTCAGCATCCATTACTAAGTTATTTCCAAATGAAATTGAATTCACGCACTCCCTAGTTCCATGTGGATTGACCCCGCACATATTCTATATTAGCATAAGATTGGGTAATATCAATTCGGGACCCCAATAATATACCTTGAGTGAAATAAAAAACCAAATCTTGGCACAATTGTTGTGGACTATGGGTTGAGTGTTAAATATAGTTGAGTTTTTATTAAATTAGTAAAAATAGAAAATAAATAATCCTAAAAATATATTTTCAAATCCCATTTATATTTATTTCTCTTCTTCCCTTTTACACCTATTTTTTGTTTTGTGTGTGTGAAGGATCACAGGTGCATGAGTAGATTCCCCACATAGTCCTGGAGCGCCAAGCCATCGGACATTCGTCTGATTGACCTGGAAATCGAATGGACATTGTTCCGACATCGTCACGCACTAGCAGAAGAGTACATCCAAAGCACACCACCCATGGAGAAGGAGTTGGAAGGAGGGATAACCACTGAAGCTGTAGTGGGGCACCCAGACCATGAACAGTTTCCTCCCACTACTAGTATGCCAGAGAAGGCCCCACAAGGAAGCTTCATGGAGTTCCTCCAAAGGAACTACCAGAGGCTGCCACAACAACCCTCTCTGGAGTACGACCTACCCCAACAGCAGCAAAAAAATATTTCAGCAGCCATACTTCATGTAACACCCCAAGATTTCATAGTGTGTTATTTCTTCAAAATAATTCAATAACTTGCACTACACGCAACACCGAGTTCAATTGCACCATGACTTACCAAAAAAAATCCATTCAAAAGAGGTTATGAATAGTATTAACCGAATTTTAAACTTTATATAATCCTTATAATTTTAGAATCCATATTATGAGTTTCTTAGATATAATGCAAGAACAAATTCATTTTCAGTATTGCACTTTTATCAACGATTAATAGTGAACCCTTTTTAAATAAAATATTTTAAACTTTTTGACTAAATGGGGACATCAAAAATTTAAAATGAAACATCCCAAGCTTCCACGGTACACTTTCTTTGAATAATACAGTAGCGTGTGTTGTACGCAACCTTGAGTTTTAACACACACCACAACCAATCAAACTAGCCGTTATGAATAGTAATACCTACTTTTTAAAATTATATATATTTTATATTTTAAAATGGACTTCATTTTTGGATTCGGAATATCGAATTTAGCCTAAGGTGAAATTTTGGTACATTTCGGATAACTTTCATATTTTGATGAATAGTGAAAATTACTAAATTTTAATTAAAAACAACTTTTTTAATCAAAATAATTAATAGTGATAAATTATGAATTTGAGTGGTTTTAGAGTATATTTGGAATATATTTTTACCATTTAATATAATGTTGTTCATTGGACATAATTTTACAATTAAACCGAACATAAACAAGTGTCAATCTTTTGATAGTTATTATCTCTTAAAAACACGCTTTTTGTTTTGACAGCGGGAATTAATTTTAAATTAATTTCTGCCACTTCTGTGTTTTGAATTTAGGAAAATGAATTCCATATTTGGAATCAGGATGTTCAAATTGTGTAAATGGGTAACTTTTATTTTTAGACATTTTGAATAATTACTGCGGTAAATATTTTATTTACCATGGTTAAGGGTAAATCCGGTAAATAAGGGTTAAAAAATAATATTATTATAATAATAAATTACCCTAAAACGTGTCTTAACCCTATTGGTTGATACATGGTCGATCGTGGGCATCTTTGGGTCGATTTTGGGACCCCATGGATCCACTTGTAAGTGATAATGACACTTTATTTTAATTAAGTCAAAATGAATACAAAAATGACACAAGCATATATCTTTTAGCAAAACAATTGTTACATAGGGTTAAATAAGTTGTATTTTAGATTATAAATATTCATTAGAAAACTAAAAAGATTTCCTACATAATTATATTTTATTTATAATTTTTAGACATTAAATAATTTATTTTATTTATGACACAATGATGATGCAGTAATTACTATAATAATGAAAAATTAAAATAATTGATATTATAAATACCCAAATAAATATAATATGAAACTTTTAATGAATTAAACTAATTTTCTAGGATAATATGATATATTAGGATTTATTTAATTGACTTTGTTTTATGTAATCAATCTGTTATGAGTTTCACAAAAAATCAACTATTGAATAGTGTAAAAATTGACATAAAAGAGTTCTTAAAACAAATATTATATTATTAATTGATATTAAATTCCTAAAAATCTAAGGTTCGGCCAAGAGACTTATATCATGATAGGTTCATCATTAATGTACCACTTGGGGGTCTCTTGGATGTATATAGTATGTTTATTAACCATATTATATAAAAATACAAAGAGACATTGTAAAAGTGAATCTAATTAACTTAGAGTTAATACTTAAAGATAAGGTTAATATAAGTACCCAAACCTGTCTAAATTCTATTGGTTGAGTGGTTTTCGACCTATCCCCACCTTAACCTTTGAATAATCAACTTTGGAGCAATTAGAAACCGAATATTATTTTATTATAAATTAATATTTCTAGCTTTTCCAAAGGTGCCCCTCACCCCTCTTATAAAAGGGCACTCCTCCTTCTCATTTCTTCACACCTTCAAAGCCTTTTGGTTCGGCCAAACTCTGCCCAAATACTCTCCCAACATCCCTCAATACAACCTAGAGGCCTTAGTTTGATCATAAAGCCAACCTAAGGTGCCCTTTTGATCAAATCAAAAGGAAGAACCCGAAGAAGAGGTAATGATTTCACCACCCTTCTCCAAGTTCATTTCTTCTTCCACTTCTTCTTCCTTTGTTCTTACCATTCTAAAATAATAACTCCAGTATCTCACATATACTGTGATGTTATTATAAATATGGTACAATCATATTCATTATTCTATCCACCCTTTGAATAAATGTCACCATACGTGCGTACGTACGGCTTACCGTCTCCACGTCGTGGTGTAATTGTTATTCAATATAATATTATTTGGATGGGTATAATAATGATGTGTAACTCATGTAAATAATAAATATAACATGTTAATGATTCTATATATATGATATAACATCCATTTATATATTATTTTAATATCAAAAGAATGATATTGTCGCTCGTGCGTACGTACGGACTACCGTCTCCACGAACGCGATGAGATTCATTCTCCATCGTATCCATTCAAGTATAATTATCATTTGGTGATTTAAAAATGATGTTTAAGGACTTGATATCATTCTGGATATGAATAATATACAACCTATCCTTTACAAACATGTCTTACGTAACAAAACATATAAGTTAACACCCGAAACAACGATAATACTAAGATATTATTATCAAATCAATATTAAAAGATCATATATGATATCATATTAATATATATGATTCTTGTATAATTTAATAACAATTATTTCACCATTATACAGGAGGTTAACCTACCCCAACCAAGGAAAAGTACAAGGTAAGGGTTATTTCACAATCTCTTCATTATCCGAGGTTGTTTATACGTAATCATCTACTGGGATTTCTTTATCATCCACATCCATGTTTCTTCGAAATGTATTTCAAAACATATTTATTATTTACAAGAATATGGGTTAAATTCATTTATACCCTTGTTTGACTTTTTGTAAGAGGTTTATAAAGGAATATTTCCGTCGTTTTCAAAACAAGGTCCTTTTGACATTTTCGACACAATTAAGATAAGAATATTTTTTTTAACTTATACGGCTAGTGCGGTTATTTTATGCCGTTATAAAATCTTCAAAGTTTTCCTTACAAGATTATAAGAATATTTTCAAGAAAATGTTTTATTTTATATGGCTCTTAAATTATTTCAAAAATAGAAAGAGATATTTCTCTAAAAAGTGTTTTGATTTCATCTATGTCAACATCCTTTGATGGATTTTACGCTTATTTGAAGTTGATTTATTATGATACAAAACTTCTATATTGTATTTAAGGTTTTGTGATATGTTTGACTGTGGATGTGCTATTTTTATACCATTCATAGTTTATGGTGAAATTATTGACATTTCGTATGCTAGTTTTAATACGAATGTTTATGTTATGTTTAAACCTTTTCATATGGGAATGCATTGGACTTAATAAGTGACGGGTGGAGCCCGCTATAGCTCCTCGATGCATCGGTAGGTCTCATGAGACAAACTAGTGTCTTGGCACAAGGCCTTGACAAAATCTTATTTGTAGTCTTGGCACGAGGCCTTGGCTATGTGGTTATGATAGTCTGGCATTATGCATTCCAACATTATGAAAGTGGTTATTGATATTGCATGTGATTATTCGATTAGTAGAATATCCATGTGAACAAGTAAATGGCATTATTTCATTTTACTTTTGCCATACTATGTTGAAGTTCAATTTAAAAAGGCTTTTGTTTTAGTAATTCATTGCCTTAAATGTTTTTGCTTATTTTGAATGTTCCTCTATATTGTTATCCTTACTGGGAATTTGAGCTCACCCCTTTTCTATGTTTTATTTTTCCCAGGTAGTGAAGAAGTAAATTATGAATGACTTGCAGGGATATTATGAGGGGTTAATTGTGTGGATATGAAGACTTTGTTGTTGTAGTAGTTTTTCACTTTGAAATGTAATGTAAAACTTTATGAATATATCTAGTGTTTCCAAGGCTACTAAACCAATCGGTCTTTCGAGATTTGATCTTTCTTGTGATCATGCCAATGTTATGTAATAATGCACCGACTCTGGGTAACTGGGGTCGGGGCGTTACAGTTGGTATCAGAGGAAGTTTAGTACAAACCCTGAAGCTAGATTTAGATAAACTCTGATTAGAACACGTAGACCTAAGATGAACTTTGAGGATTAGTATAAAAGAACTTCCTAAAATTTTGGTATTGTAGAGATTTTGTGAGTTTTCCGAGAAATACAATCCTGTCTGGATACGAGAAGGTAGAGGCGGCTCTGGCACAGATGTACCTAGGGGTAAAACCCGAAAACACCGCTTTGAGCTAGACTCGAACGGGAACTGGTGCACGACAACGGGCCTTGCTGCACTCTTGGTTACGACACTCCTGGGGGATATGCTTAGGATAACTCTCATTTTCTTTACAAATCATTATGAAGGGTTTATGAGTATATACTTCCTCAAAGAAAACATTTTTATGATTATGGATTATATCCATAAATAGTTCAATTTATGTTAAGTGTTTTATAAGTATGGGATTATGTATTTTGATTCATAAACTGATCTAGTTTATGCCATTGTTTAGAAATGGCGCCCAGTAGAAGGAATGAGAACTCCAGAAATACACATGATTCAAAGAAAAGGAAGGATCATATCTTTCATGGTCTTAAGCTAGAATTGATAAGAGAAATAGTCTCCCATGTATTATCATCATATGAAGAAATAATATCATGTGTTGATAAGATAAGTAAAGAGTTTACTGAGTCCTATGGCTTTGAAGGGAAGCAAGAGAAGAAAAGGATGGAAGAGAGAAAAATGGATAAAGGGAAGAGGGAAAAGAAGAATTTTCCCATATGTGGTAACTGTGGGAAGAAACACCCTGGAACTTGCCTGAAAGGAATGGGAGTTTGTTATAAGTGTGGAGGAAAAGGGCACAAAGTACGTGACTGCAAGGGTGAGAAAATGGTTTCAAATGTACAATGCTTCATTTGCAAGGAGTTTGGACACTACGCGAACCTATGCCCCAGTCATCAGACTATGCCGCAAATGATGCTATTGGATAATAATCAAGTTATGATACTACCACAGATGAAGAGGAATGATTAGTGTTCTTATATTGATTATGTCAATTGAGTGTTGTATAAACAATGTACTTGTTATAATAATTATGGAGTATATAAGGATTGTACTGCAGTACTAATTCATTATGGACTTGAGATTGTGTGGAACAAAGAAAAGTGACTCAATAGCAGGATAAATTTTTGGAAAATATATGGTTGAGAGAAAGATAAACCATAATATGGTTCTGATACCGAGTTAGTGATTTTAGAATAATACATGATTGATTTGGATAAATTATGTTGGATATTTTTGACTACCTTGAAACTGATTAATGATTTGTATATTCCATCATTTTTTTGGGGTTTAAAACATTTTTGGATTGATGAAGTATATCCAGCATTCTATATGGAATAGGGGAGCATGAATGTAATCAATAAGGAATATGGTAATTCAAGATGTTTCAGTTTATTAAAAGAATACAAGATGAAGGTATTTATATGCTATTACGGGGTAAAAAGGATCTATATTATGTTTACCTTCCTTATAAATGTTGGACTGTGAGTTTGGACAGAAGTATTTTGGATAGTTCTAGTTTGGATTATTTTGGATTACCATAAAAGGACAACCCGGAGGTCGGGCGGCAACCTGTCGCGTCCGGCAAGGCTGCGAGACTTGAACCCGCAATCGAAGGGCGACAAGGGTGTATCACCTACCACTGGCCCACGAGATGTCCTGGATTAAATAATGTAGTTTTTATTAAACGATTTTGTAGATGAATTATAAATTCGTTTATTTTGGAACCCTATACGAATAGTGTAAATAGAATTTTTTTTACATTCTATTATCTTTTAGAGTGAAAGATGAGTTTGTGGTAGAAATTTATTAATGGATAAAACTCTAATTATAAAGTAAGTATATCTCCTTATGATCTTATCCAATCTCATAAATAAATTCCTCAACATTAAGAAAAGTAACTTAGAACAAAAATGTTTTCCTAGATGATACCTTAAATCATCACTAATTTATGGCTTTGGGATTGTTGGCCTTTTCATAGCCATGTTCTCTACCACTCTCAATCAGATAATTGATGGTTAGATTTCTCTTCCATATCCATATTTTCCTACATGGAACCCTAGTATGTGTTATTTTCGGTAATCTTCATACTTTCCACTCTTTATTTTAAATAGAGGCCTCGATAATTCATTTTTCGATGTGGGATTTCAACTAAGATATTTTGAAACGTCAAAAATGTGTTATCCTAATACCCTATGTTTTGTTGAACCGATGGTATTTCAAATCATCATATATTGATGAATTTAAGGACCTCAATTATACACTTGTTTGTGATTGATGACCTCAATCACTACCTATAAATATTTACGTTTCTCCTCCGATTATATGTCTCTAATTGCCACCAATGTTCCACTAATCGAGATCATAATTTGGTTGTGACCCTTTGATTTCTCTTTTCCTCATATTAAGACTAAATTTTAGTAACCCAATTTCCGATGTGGGTTTTCCCACAAGTATATTTTCTACTTTCAACCTTTTATTTTCGAAGAACAATTTCAAATTGCAAGGACGCAATTTATTGAAGGAGGGGAGAATGTAACACCCCAAGATTTCATAGTGTGTTATTTCTTCAAAATAATTCAATAACTTGCACTACACGCAACACCGAGTTCAATTGCACCATGACTTACCAAAAAAATTCCATTCAAAAGAGGTTATGAATAGTATTAACCGAATTTTAAACTTTATATAATCCTTATAATTTTAGAATCCATATTACGAGTTTCTTAGATATAATGCAAGAACAAATTCATTTTCAGTATTGCACTTTTATCAACGTTTAATAGTGAACCCTTTTTAAATAAAATATTTTAAACTTTTTGACTAAATGGGGACATCAAAAATTTAAAATGAAACATCCCAAGCTTCCACGGTACACTTTCTTTGAATAATACAGTAGCGTGTGTTGTACGCAACCTTGAGTTTTAACACACACCACAACCAATCAAACTAGCCGTTATGAATAGTAATACCTACTTTTTGAAATTATATATATTTTATATTTTAAAATTGACTTCATTTTTGGATTCGGAATATCGAATTTAGCCTAAGGTGAAATTTTGGTACATTTCGGATAACTTTCATATTTTGATGAATAGTGAAAATTACTAAATTTTAATTAAAAACAACTTTTTTAATCAAAATAATTAATATTGATAAATAATGAATTTGAGTGGTTTTAGAGTATATTTGGAATATATTTTTACCATTTAATATAATGTTGTTCATTGGACATAATTTTACAATTAAACCGAACATAAACAAGTGTCAATCTTTTGATAGTTATTATCTCTTAAAAACACGCTTTTTGTTTTGACAGCGGGAATTAATTTTAAATTAATTTCTGCCACTTCTGTGTTTTGAAGTTAGGAAAATGGATTCAATATTTGGAATCAGGATGTTCAAATTGTGTAAATGGGTAACCTTTATTTTTAGACATTTTGAATAATTACTGCGGTAAATATTTTATTTACCATGGTTAAGGGTAAATCCGGTAAATAAGGGTTAAAAAATAATATTATAATAATACTAAATTACCCTAAAACGTGTCTTAAACCTATTGGTTGATACATGGTCGACCATGGGCATCTTTGGGTCGATTTTGGGACCCCATGGATCCACTTGTAAGTGATAATGACACTTTATTTTAATTAAGTCAAAATGAATACAAAAATGACCCAAGCATATATCTTTTAGAAAAACAATTGTTACATAGGGTTATATAAGTTGTATTTTAGATTATAAATATTAATTAGAAAACTAAAAAGATTTCCTACATAATTATATTTTATTTATAATTTTTAGACATTAAATAATTTATTTTATTTATGACACAATGATGATGCAGTAATTACTATAATAATGAAAAATTAAAATAATTGATATTATAAATACCCAAATAAATATAATATGAAACTTTTAATGAATTAAACTAATTTTCTAGGATAATATTATATATTAGGATTGATTTAATTGACTTTTTTCGAAGTAATCAATCTGTTATGAGTTTCACAAAAAATCAACTATTGAATAGTGTAAAAATTGACATAAAAGAGTTCTTAAAACAAATATTATATTATTTATTGATATTAAATTCCTAAAAATCTAAGGCTCGGCCAAGAGACTTATATCATGATAGGTTCATCATTAATGTACCACTTGGGGGTCTCTTGGATGTATATAGTAAGTTTATTAACCATATTATATAAAAATACAAAGAGACATTGTAAAAGTGAAACTAATTAACTTAGAGTTAATACTTAAAGATAAGGTTAATATAAGTACCCAAACCTGTCTAAATTCTATTGGATGAGTGATTTTCGACCTATCCCCACCTTAACCTTTGAATAATCAACTTTGGAGCCATTTGAAACGGAATATGAATTTATTATAAATTAATATTTCTAGCTTTTCCAAAGGTGCCCCTCACCCCTCTTATAAAAGGGCACTCCTCCTTCTCATTTCTTCACACCATAAAAGCCTTTTGGTTCGGCCAAACTCTGCCCAAATACTCTCCCAACATCCCTCACTACAACCTATAGGCCTTAGTTTGATCAGAAATCCAACCTATGGAGCCCTTTTGATCAAATCAAAAGGAAGAACCCGAAGAAGAGGTAATGATTTCACCACCCTTCTCCAAGTTCATTTCTTCTTCCACTTCTTCTTCCTTTGTTCTTACCATTCTAAAATAATAACTCCAGTATCTCACATATACTGTGATGTTATTATAAATATGGTACAATCATATTCAGTATTCTATCCACCCTTTGAATAAATGTCACCATACGTGCGTACGTACGGCTTACCGTCTCCACGTCGTGGTGTAATTGTTATTCAATATAATATTATTTGGATGGGTATAATAATGATGTGTAACTCATGTAAATAATAAATATAACATGTTAATGATTCTGTATATATGATATAACATCCATTTATATATTATTTTAATATCAAAAGAATGATATTGTCGCTCGTGCGTACGTACGGACTACCGTCTCCACGAACGCGATGAGATTCATTCTCCATCGTATCCATTCAAGTATAATTATCATTTGGTGATTTAAAAATGATGTTTAAGGACTTGATATCATTCTGGATATGAATAATATACAACCTATCCTTTACAAACATGTCTTACGTAACAAAACATATAAGTTAACACCCGAAACAACGATAATACTAAGATATTATTATCAAATCAATATTAAAAGATCATATATGATATCATATTAATATATATGATTCTTGTATAATTTAATAACAATTATTTCACCATTATCCAGGAGGTTAACCTACCCCAACCAAGGAAAAGTACAAGGTAAGGGTTATTTCACAATCTCTTCATTATCCGAGGTTGTTTATACGTAATCATCTACTGGGATTTCTTTACCATCCACATCCATGTTTCTTCAAAATGTATTTCAAAACTTATTTATTATTTACAAGAATATGGGTTAAATTCATTTATACCCTTGTTTGACTTTTTGTAAGAGGTTTATAAAGGAATATTTCCGTCGTTTTCAAAACAAGGTCCTTTTTGACATTTTCGAGAGAATTAAGATAAGAATGTTTTTTTAACTTATACGGCTAGCGCGGTTATTTTCTGCCGTTATAAAATCTTCAAAGTTTTCCTTACAAAATTATAAGAATATTTTCAAGAAAATGTTTTATTTTATATGGCTCTTAAATGATTTCAAAAATAGAAAGAGATATTTCTCTAAAAAGTGTTTTGATTTCATCTATGTCAACATCCTTTGACGGATTTTACGCTTATTTGAAGTTGATTTATTATGATACAAAACTTCTATATTGTATTTAAGGTTTTGTGATATGTTTGACTGTGGATGTGCTATTTTTATACCATTCATAGTTTATGGTGAAATTATTGACATTTCGTATGCTAGTTTTAATACGAATGTTTATGTTATGTTTAAACCTTTTCATATGGGAATGCATTGGACTTAATAAGTGACGGGTGGAGCCCGCTATAGCTCCTCGATGCATCAGTAGGTCTCATGAGACAAACTAGTGTCTTGGCACAAGGCCTTGACAAAATCTTATTTGTAGTCTTGGCACGAGGCCTTGGCTATGTGGTTATGATAGTCTGGCATTATGCATTCCAACATTATGAAAGTGGTTATTGATATTGCATGTGATTATTCGATTAGTAGAATATCCATGTGAACAAGTAAATGGAATTATTTCATTTTACTTTTGCCATACTATGTTGAAGTTCAATTTAAAAAGGCTTTTGTTTTAGTAATTCATTGCCTTAAATGTTTTTGCTTATTTTGAATGTTCCGCTATATTGTTATCCTTACTGGGCATTTAAGCTCACCCCTTTTCTATGTTTTATTTTTCCCAGGTAGTGAAGAAGTAAATTATGAATGACTTGCAGGGATATTATGAGGGGTTAATTGTGTGGATATGAAGACTTTGTTGTTGTAGTAGTTTTTCACTTTGAAATGTAATGTAAAACTTTATGAATATATCTAGTGTTTCCAAGGCTACTAAACCAATCGGTCTTTCGAGATTTGATCTTTCTTGTGATCATGCCAATGTTATGTAATAATGCACCGACTCTGGGTAACTGGGGTCGGGGCGTTACACTTCACACCTTAAGAGAAGTAATATATGCCACCTCCAATACCTCAATAGCCTCCTCCACTCCGTACTCTCCTTGAATATGACCTCCAATCTATTCACAGAGATGAAACGTGCATCTTTCGTCCACCAGTGTAGGACCAGTATTTTAAGATCAAGCCTGCTATAATGCAGCTGATCCAAAACACAATTCAGTTCGGTGGCCTACCCATCAAGGACCCAAATTCCCATCTCTAAAATTTTCTATAGATATGCGACACGTTCTGTTATCACATGGTTTCTACTACAATAAAACCACCATTAAGCAGTGGTTATTTTTTCATTTAGCACCGGATTAAACCACCACTACATGAGTTGGTGGTGGTTTACATAAATTGCCACTAAATTTGGCGTCAGCAAACTATTAGCGGTGGTTTTTTCCATTTATAAGTGGTTTAAGAAAAGTGTCGTGGATGCCTTATTTCGTGGAGGTTCTCGTCACTTTAGCATTGGGTTTTAACAGCCTAGGATTTTTTTATTAGCGGTGGTTATAACCGCCACTAATAAAATAAAATCCAGCGTCTATAAAACCACCGCTAAAGTCACGAGAACTGCCGCAGAATGCCCACGGGTGATGGGACTCTGTAGCGGCGGTTAAAACGGACTCAAAATGTGAAAATATTTACATTTACCAGTGGTTTTAACCACCTCTACTCTCTTACCTTTATACTATTAGTGGCAGTAAAAACCGCTACTAAAAGCTGACCAGAAAAAATATAAAATTTCCGCTTCCACTACACCACTTCCCTAAAAAACAAATCAAACAAGACACAATCTCATAAAATTACATCAACTCAATGATGTGTTGGACCTTTAAATTATGTTTTTGGATACATTGATGAAGAGTGGACTGGGTTTATGGACACCCATGGGGTGTGCCAATCCCATTAACATGTAAATTTAGTTATTAAATGATAAATTGATGGGTTTATGAGATTAAACAAATTATAGATATTTTTAGCATGTCAAAATGGAATAAGTGGTTTATCATAACTTTTATGGTTAAATGGGTTGTGAGATAACTAATGGGATAAATAATGAATGGAAAATTGGGGAATATCCATGTTATAAGATGTAATTTAAAATAATTACAACGGTTTTTGTTATGAATGAATAGTAAAATAAAATAGTTATGGAATTACGTTAAGTTCATTGAAAGTGATAAAAAATGTGAATATTGGTGAAATAAAATAGTTTCACCCTTGATATTGTAATTTGAAAAAAAGTTCAAGTGTGTTTGACCTTGTGGAAAGTTTATTGATGGATTAGTAAATGATGACGGACATAGTAGATCCCACCCATCGGTAAGAAAGTTTTTACAAGGAATTTCTTATCTTTGATATGGGATGGATAGACATGAAATTTGACATAATGGACTTGATAAGATGTATATGGAGTTTCCTATGCTTGGATAATGTATTGACATGGATTTCCAGGAACTAAAGCCTATGTGTATGATATGGGTGAATTGATTACTGCACCAGAGTATATGAATTTGAAATGATTAATGAATTACCATTGTTGTTAATAAAGATGTAAAACCCATTTATACTATTTTTTCTACACTATTAAAGATGGTATATTATCCCCACATATATCATTGGACCCTCAATACTAGTAGGAATCCTCTTCTATATGAGGAGTAATTCCTATGGTCATGTGGCACATTGGTTTGGGGAACCAGTTTAGTGGAACATAGGTAATGACATCACAATGTTGTATCAAATCCATTTTATATTCTATTGAATAATTTTATTGAATGTTTTATATGATATTAAGGTGTTTCAGTCCTTAATAATGTGTTTTTTTGTGGGATTATCTAACCTATATATAAGGGAAAACCTAGTTTCTCATTGTGGGATTGTTGTTCTTGTTGTTTGATGTTATTATTGGATGTTATTTCACCTAGGGTGATACGCTAGCTATGAGATATTGTTGTTTTGTAAGGATTTATTCATGGAACGATATGTAATTTTTTATATATTCATGAATAATTTTCAGAAATCATGATTAATATAACATGAATCATATTAGGATCAAATAGAAAACAAGGTTATGTTGGTGTTATGGAAAATAAAAATCATTTTCTTTTGGTTTCAAAAAAATAGTTCTTAATAAAGAGTTATCAATCCACGTGTTTTTGTGATTCCCAGTGTCATAGGATACCAACTATAGAAGGGTTTACCTTCTTGGATGATGATATTGAATAATTACATATTATTATATTAGGCATCCAGAATTTATTCAATGCATCAACAATGGGTTTTACTCCAAGTCATCCAAAATCTCAAATACCAATTCAAACACAGGACTAACTGGGATGATGTAAACCACACTCATAAAATCATGACATAAAAGGAAACATCAAATATCAATAAAATTTATAAAAGGAAACACGAGAAATCAATAAAATATTAGGACAGGAAAATGTTTGGTGGAAACAATGTGCCACACATGATACATATACAAACCAATTATTCCCATATTTGTCCAACACATCAACAATACAACTACTCACTATCCGATGATGCATCATCACACTCTCCACCATCATCACCATCTCCCCCTAAATATCCACTTTATGTTGTCACCTGTAAAAGCATTATATTGAAAATTAAATACTTTTTCATATTTATATTAAAACATAAAACCACAGAAATTTTCCAAACTAAATTATTTTTATTTTTTGTTATTTACCTGCATACCACCAGTCAATGCACTTCTACCAGGGGAATATCTTCTAATCTGCTGAAGTATATCTGCCATCGCTTTCTACAAAGCGGATATCTGAGCCCCCTGATCTTGAACTATGGTTCATAGAGAAGCAATATCCCCCTGAGCATATTCAGGTATGGACTGACTATAACCAGCAGTAGATGCAGCTGGAATCCTTGGTGGCATGCCAAAGACCTCATATGGTACGGGTCTGAATCCCATCCCGCGCACTCTACCAGGATGCTCCTTCCCAAGGACATTAGCATTTAGGTTATCCTGGGAGACTTAGTAGGACTACCCAGAATTGGCATCCAACAGTTCATTAATTTTTATCTATAAATCAAATATCAGTATATATTAACACAGTAAAAACTGAAAATAAGTTATTATAATAAAAAATTGGCTTCATACCCCAACTTCTTTGCCAGCCTCATTAACAAAACTTCCATCTGATTTTTCGTGAACATCGAACCATAGTTCAGTTCGGGATGCTTTGTGACCTAAACTTTGTGACTGCATTAAGCAAAGATAAATAAACAATTCAATATATTAAAGAGATAATATGGTCTATAAATATTTAAAATAATTAAATGATTACAAATGTCGATCGGCTTCTAGAAAATCTTTTGGAGCCCGTAGTGTAAGGGATGACTTCCTTATCCCAGTTTGAAGCATTCTTTCTTGAGAGATCCTGAAATAAATAAAGTTCAATTTAACAGTAATGTACTCAATGTCATATCCTCTTTATATACATGTATAAATGTAAAATGAGGATCATATAATAATATATATTTCAGTACCATCCGCATCTCATCACGATGTCGGTCAATAAAAACTTTTCAATGTTCTTTTGGTACCCCACTAGGTAGCTTCTCATATATTTGGTGCACAATCAATTAAGCATTATTGACATCACACCACACTCTCTATTTTAAATCATTCCATTTTCTAACCAATATTTTTCAATGTCCACTTCCATGCTATTACATCAGCAATTGTAAAGTCGAAGAACATCTGTATACAGAAATTTATTTGGAACATATTAGTAACATTACATTGAATTAAACCACAATTTAATAAAATTACCTTTATTGGGGAATAAAAAACTCAATTCTTCCAGCTGGGAGGAATATGTCTCCAATAATCATAAGAAATAGGTTGGGAAATGGGCTCCACTGCCAGTTGGCCTAGAATCTGTCCATGTAAACCCGTGACGTCATTTGTAGGGACCCCATAAGTATCAAATGGCATGACTATCTTCTCTCCATTCATATTCCAAAAACCTAAACTTTTTACATTTTTCTACATGGTTGCATTTTTCATCTTTAATGAGCAAAAAAATAGTATTAAAAAAATGCGATAAATTTATTTAATTAAAATTTGTACCTCTGATAGTTACACTTCAGTATTTCCATGATGAACTGGAAGGGGTGTGTCACCACCCCTCTGCTGAGGTTTCTGAAGTGGGAGTTGATGACTCAACCCTTAATGGCACACCCACAGATGGTGTGAGAAATGTTGTAGGGGGAGATGGTGTAGGGGTGTAAGCAGCTGGTGCCTCAGATGTCGTAGGGAGGGAGCCATATGGATCGCCATCTTTCGCAGAACTATATGAAATACTATTCCAGTTTTTCCTTAGAATTCCTATCATTTAATAAAATAAAATTTAGTTCAGAATATATATTTCAAAAAAATTATGTAGAAAAAAAAATTAATAATGATAATAGATTCCCAATACTAACAGAACAAATATATATAACAATGATAATGAATGACTACAGAAATAAAACAAGTGGTTTTTGAATGAATAAATAATTGTACATACAATCATTTTCCCCTTCAATCATGTTGGTTTCCTGCTCCATTACTTCATACACTTCATTCATCCTTGCTAGATTAATATTTTCAATATCATGATGGACAAATAATTCTTCTTCCTGTTATTGATGAAATTCAATTTCAGTGGTCAAATCTTCTACTTCATCACCCATATCGTAGAAATCTATTTGTATTATGTGAAAAACTATAATCCACCCTTCATCCACAACATCAATCAAATAATATACCATTTTTTCTTGCGATGCTAAGATATATGGGTCATGCAGTTCACGATCACCAACATCCATCAAGCGAGAGAAGTTCACAGAAGTAGATTGAAAGGAATCTCTTTTAACATCTCTGATAATATCGACCCATTTGAATTTGAATAAAACAACAAAACAATGTTTTTGGTAGTTTAATTCAATAATATCATGAATTTTTTCATAGTATCCAACTTTAGAAAATGTAAATATACCACTATTCTATTTTTTCAAACCCACTTCTCAGTCGATTGTAATAAATCTAATGCCATTCAAATTATAAGCATTGAACCTTTTTACCTTGTATTATAAGACCTCTAACACGAAACATCAAATCTTCTGACAAGTCTGCTCGAGTATCAGTATTCATGACATGAAAAAGGAAATATAATTTAATAGATTTACAAAATGTATGTGTCAAACTAATATTGGTATTTATTTTAATATTTATGAATATACACGCCGTGCAAACTATTCTACATGCTCTTTATTCACATGTTTCATTATATCTTTCTCATTTCGTGTTCGGCCTCTCATTCGTCCCTTTGATTTTATCCTCAACTCTTCAATAAATGGATCTGCAATTCCACTATTCAGCAGCACATATCTATGTTCCTATAATAATTATAATTCTATTAGTGTCACATTTGAGGTCCTCCCAACTGATCGGCCAATGGAAGGAAATATTTTTTAAGTCTGATGAATTTGAGATTGATTTTATTTGTCATCAACACGTCCAACTCGATTAAATCATATCTCAAGATCATCGAAATATCTGGAACAAAAGGTAAGACACTCCTCTTCCAAATAGCCTTCAGCAATATAGCCTTCTAGTAGAGCTTTATTTCTCACGTATTCTTTCAAATTCCCAAGATATTAGTGAAATAAAATAATAATATTATGCATTTATTTAAATTCCAAAAATTGTTTAATTAAATGAAAAAACATATAAATAAAATTCCTCACAATTGGATACATCCATCGATAATGAACAGGGCCTCCTAATTTAGATTTGTCATCCAAATTCAATGATAAATGCATCATGACAGTAAAAAATGATGGAGGAAAGATCATCTCCAATGCACAAAGGGTCAATACAAACCTCTCCTGGAGGTTGTCAAGATGAAATGGATGTAGAGATTTCTCACATAATATTCTTAAAATGTGAAGAATTGGAGTACAACAGTAGTGACTTTTTCAGGTAATAATGTACGCAAAGTCAATGGTAGTAATTGTTGTAACAAAATATGTGAATCATGACATTTCAATCCATGTAACTTATGATTATTCAAGTCAACACACCTGGAGATGTTACTCGAATATCCATCAGATACCTTCACATTCTATAAAATTTGAAGGAATATATCTTTACCCATATTTTTCCTTGGAAAAATGGATGGAGCATACTTTTCATTCTCATCTGGCCCAAGATCAAATTTTATGTTCATTACTTGTATGTCTTTGTGAGAATTGAGATGATCCTTCGACTTTCCATGCTCATTAAGTAATGTGAAAATCAAATTATCACATAAATTCTTCTCAATAAGAAACACATCAAGATTGTCCCACAACAAATTAAATTCCAAATATGGGAGTTTGAAGAATATACATTTTTTCTTTCATTGTTGTATTCTAATTTCACATGATGATGCACATCGTACCCGTTTTCCTCTATCATTAAAATGCTGAACCTTTTCAAATTCTTTTTCAACATTTTCAATCCATGTCAATATTTCAGAACCAGTTAAACACTTTGGAGGTGGTCTATGATCAATGGAACCATTAAATTTTGATCTATTCATCCAAAATCTATGAGATGCATTGAGAAATCATCGATGGCATAAGAAGAACCATTTTCTACTATGAGTTAATCATTTGGTCTCAAAATCAATGTTACTAATGGGACAAGCCAAACTAATGTAAGTGTTAAAACTAGATAAATTCCCAAGCCCATGGAAGTCACTAATTGTCCACATTAAAGAAGCATGCATTTTGATCATTGTTTTAGAATGAGAATCAAATATATCAACACTATTTCTCCATAACTCTTGCAATTCTTCAAGGAAAGGCTACAAGTATTCATCAATATCATTTCCAGGAATTTTTTTCTAGGAATAATCATAGAAATGATAAAATATGTTTATTGAATACACATCCACATAGGTAGATTATTAGGGATCAACAAAATGGCCAAATGTTATAACTGGTACTCAAAGTCCAAATTGGGTTGAATCCATCAGCAGCCAATCCCAATCGAACATTCCTAGGATCAGCTGAGAAATCTAGATGTAATGAATCAAATTTCATCCACGATTGGGAATTTCATGGATGTCTCATTAACCCATTATTCTTTTATCTATAGAATACCACTTCATGTGTTTGACAGTTTTTGATGACATGAATAATATTTGCAATCGAGGATTTAAGAGAAAGTAACGCAAAACCTTTGCTGGTGTGTTCCATTACTTCTTCTCCATGAAATTATCTTCATTCAGACTTCCAACATCACCCTTTGACTGATATCTAGAAGAATAAAATTTCTTGAAATTCTGTCTACTTGAATCCTCTCCCCAATAAAGAATACAATCATTGGGACACACATGTATTTTTGTATAATTTAGAGAAAGCTTGTTAACAAATTTTTTCATATCATAAAAGGATTATGGGATTTTTGCTTCAGGAAATGCATCAATAATCAATTCGAATATCATAGACATTGCCTTATTTATAATTCTACATATAAATTTGACATGGTACAACTTCAGCAGAATTGAAAACTTCAAATATTTCGAACACCCACTATACAACTCTTTATTTACATCGTCAACTAAATCATAAAATTCATTTTTCTTAGTGATGTTTTCTCTGACATTTGGCACCACAGAATCAAGAGGAGGATCCAATGATATGGTAAAATCTTGATCATCTTGTGTTACAGTCTCAAAAACACCACTTGTCATGTTGCAATTTGTAGCACCCTCTTCTGGTTGTTCTGATATGTTTTGATGCTGATAGTGGTGTCTTATAGTGCCGAATACATCATTTATGAGGTTTTTCATTTCATTTTCCATTGTCGTTGAACTTGGGACCTCATTCTATGGATTAACATCAGTACTCAATCTTTCTGTAACATTTTTTTCTCCATGCCAAACCCAAAAAAAATACTGACCAGGTAATTTCATCAGTATTAAAAGTTCATAAACATCATCTCTCTTCAACCATGTTCTAAATTTACATTTAGGACATGGACATCTTATTCTCCCTTAAATAGATAGATTAAAAATAGAAAAATCTAAAAACTCATTCAAACCCTTAACATACTGAGGTCTGATCCTCGGTAATGTGATCCATCTTTTATCAATGTATATCAAAATGTTCCGACACAATAATAAAAAAAATTAAAACACATAGTTACTACTAAAGAGAGAATGAGATTCATATATACGATAGTGTAAGATTACAGAATCATAATATTCAATGAAAGTGATTAATTTCATTCAAGAATATACATATTAATGAAAAATCATCAAGTTTGAATAAAATGTAGAGAAAGAAAATACAAATAAAATTTTTATACAAAATAAACCTATTTGAACTATCTCATAATAAAATTTCCCAAAAAAGTCACTACCATATTCACAACTCAAAACATCTACATGTGATCCCCAAAAGGTCACAACATTCGAATGTACATTATGAAATAATAGGAAACAAATAAATAGAAATCACAATCATGGAATTAGAATGAAAAGATAAAAGTTACACACACACACATGAATGTGTATGAAAAGTGTCATATAAATAGTCCTACAAATAATTTTTAATTAATTTTATAAAAAAGATTTAAAAGTAATTATTTTAAATATAGTTCTAGAGTTTATTATTCACATATAGAGGTTTAAAAATACATAAATCACATGAGTTATCCATTTTAGTAAAAAATCTACAATTTCTATATAAATTATGGGTAGATTTAATACATTATATAGTAATCATTAAACCAAAAAAATTACTAAAACAAGAAATGAATACAAATAAGTACCAAGATATTACTAAATAACTATATAAGCATCCACGAAGAAATGGTTCCGAATTGATAAAGAAAGGTCTATGGGTTCAATCTAGATAAGAAATTGGATTTACTAAGTAATCATTAATGGGAACCAAGAATTATGTGTAACTCACTAGGTTATAACCTGAAGGATAATGGAACACACATATGGACACAAAAAAATTTATCGGCCAACCCTATTTGAACTAAACTCCAATTTAATATGTCCATGTTCTCAAATACATTATATATAATCCCACCTAAATACACCTAGTCAAATACATCATACCAAACACCCTGTGTATAACTAGCCAACTCATCTTTCCCAATGACACCTGGGAAACTGCATCATATCTGCACCGGCTTTCCATTTCCTTCACAGCCTCCACCACTTGAGATTTCCCATTCTCAATCAGTGCTACATACTACGCGAGTTTCCTCCAAACATTTGCATCTCAGATCTGGTAGATATTAGCGTCGGGTTAGCTTACCGTACTGGTAACTTTCTTATTACTTTCAAACAAACATTCTAACTTACATTACATAATTATCTCTGCATATTACCGCTTCTAGGACCTACGTGACCCATTGCACTTGAGAAGGGTGGAATTAATAATCACATGTTAATACATGTATGGTATTAATACATGATGACTATGTTTACTTTGTTTTCATATCTGTTTTGTGAATTCTTGTATGTATAAATATGTATATTACATCATTCAGAGTATATATACCATATTTGAAAGTAACTCACCGTATGTCGCCCCCGATTTGTAATGGTTTTTTATATTTTTACTGATCTCATTCTACTAATCTGATTCTGCTTTTACATATTGTTATATGTTCGTACATGCGTATACCCCTGAAGATTTGTGGTAAAGTTGATTTTTGGTAGAAGCTAGCCCTCATCTTGCATCTGCTGATTTGTTTATCAGCAGGTCGGGATGGGTCAGTCCGGTTGGTTTTTCATCTGGTGATTTGTTTATCAGAGGTAGTATTACATTAACATACACCATTACATTCTAATTATTATTTATTCAACAATACATTTTCTTCTCAAATTTTATACATATTAATCTCTTATTTAAAGAAAAACCAGTAATCGAATTCGTCGTGATTTAGCATGGGAAAGTAAAAGTTATTACAGTTACATTACCTCCTCTTAGAGCCTATGTCTATGTGAATTACCTCACCCTATAGCCTCAATCTAAGTGAATTTACACTTTCATTAAATAGAGATGTAGAGCCTCAGTATTACTCCCTAAACCATTCAATACTTTCGTGGCCCTAGAGTATCAGTCTAATCAACCTATTGGAGGAGCCTCAATCTAATACCCCACCCACTATTAATCCATGTTAACATGTATCTTTATCACTAACTAATCTATCAACTAAAAAACACAACCATTTAACATACAAACAATTTATAACCATATACATTTAACACATTTATCTTTCACATACATAACCCATTACACATATACCATTATTCCATCCACCCCCTTATTATGTTTGCTAACTAGTAACATTCATCATTTAGTTCATTTCATAACAATGTTCACATGACAACAAAATCCCCATGGGTTATATCTCCTTAAAAAATATATCCAATTAATTATTATGGAACCAAAAAACCATTAAAACCAAATAATTTTATAAACACAATTCAAGTACTCATTTGAAATCATTTCGAATCCACCACTTAAAACATGGGTATTCCACTTTTAAAACTAAAAAAATCCTCATTGATTTAATTTCTAAATCAACCATTCAAACCAGCCATTTAATGTTTTCAGAAGATATTTTTTAAACCCCAAATTCAAATAATAATTTGACATCTCATAATAAAACCCACCTTTAAAGCATCATTTTCATTATATAAAATTCATAACCAGATTAAAATCCCAAAACACATATTTCAATCCCTTTCAAGAGACCTTGGGAAATTTCAAAAATAATTACATATAATCATTTCATTTTACCCTTTAACCACACCCACATTCCCAATTAAAATTTAGAACACATTTGCTCTAACATTTACCCTGTTTTACTGTTCACCAATTTATTTCACCATTCTCAAGGTTTTGGCATATTACTTGGGTATCACTAGGTTTCATCTTACATCATCAAAAAAACAAAATGTTTTCTAAAAGGTTTAAAAATTAAAACCTCATTTTATGTCCCCAAATCACATTACTAAACCAAGGACTCAAAATGAAACAAGGAAACACATAATCACAAAATCATAAACATATAGCCCATTAAAACTACTGGAGAATTCACTAAATGAATAATGAGAAGAAAAAAATGATAAAAAAGAGGTGAAGGATCAATATACGTAGGTCGCCAGGGTCACGTGGGGCTTGGGGAAGCAAGGTTGCAGGGTCGTGGGGGTTCGGGGTTGCCGGGGTCGCAGGGTCTCTGGAGTCGCGGGGTAGCCGGGGTGGCGGGGTCGTCGAGGTGACGGGGGGTCAAGGACTTGGAGGAATCTGAGGGCTGGGGGAAGCAGGGGAAGTAGGTGAGAAGAGATTCAGTGTGGGGGGAAGGGTCAGTACTGTTAAAAAAAATGTTTCGAGGTGGTTTATTATAAAGTGCCACGAAACCATTTTAAAAAATGTTTAGTGGAGGTTTCCAAAATTGACGCTAAACACAATTTATGTTGTAGTGTTCCAAGGATGACATTCATCTTGGACTATTCTCCTCTCTCTACTGATAAGGTGAAAGACTGGATAAATGGTTTTCCACAGTGATCTATCCTCACTTGGAAGAAGCTAGCCCAAACATTCCGATCAAAATAATTCCCACCATCGAAGACGGTGGCCGTGTGGAATTAAATACACACCCTCCAAAAGCATGACATGGGGTTGTTTTATGATTAATGGGAGAGTCTCAAGGAGATGATTTATTAATTCCCACACCACATACTCCAACTCTGGATGCATGTCCTGAACTTCTATGGAGGACAGACGAAGAACACAAAATCTATGGTGGATTCTACTGCTTGAGGTACGGTTATGAGGAAGTCCCCAAAGAGCTTTTCCATATGTTGGAAGACATGTCTATTAATAGATTATACTGGATTTTTGAGTGGGGCACACAAAAACAATGTATGCACAATATCGATGCCACTACTATGCCTGCTTCTCAGTTAGACATTGTGTCGAAAAAGATCAACGTGATGAATCTGAAAAGTGCATCCCAAGTACATGTAACGAACCATATTGTGTAAAACAAATGTGATTACAACTACATAATGGGAGATTGAATGTGACCTATAGTCGGCCCTTTTATGAGCAAGGTGTGCTATGTTTCTCACAACTAAGTGTTGAACTAGTATCAGCAGTACCAGAACCCATCATTACGTGATCACCAGAACATAGGCTGGGGCCCACAAAAAAAATAATCAGACCTCATGACCACCCGACTATGGTCATCCCCAGTATCAGAGCCAGTACCAAGGAAAACAAAAACATTAGAAGAGATCTTATCTACAGTAAGGGTATCAAAATCCTCGCCCTCAGTAGCCGAGGCAGCCACCGCCTCTACCAACAGCATAACCACCTCATCAAGAGAACACCTCAAGACAGATGATCTTATGAGCATGTTTCTATCTTCTACTGAGACCAGATTCCAGAATCAAGAGTCTTCTATTCGCAGCCTGGAAAACCAAATCTTCCAGTTGGAAAACTAGTGCTCGGTGTGGTATCCATGTACACTGTCGAGTCACACTGAGAAGAACCTGATGGGGGAGTCCCATTCCATCACATTTTGGAGTGGAAAGGAATTACAACAGCAAGAACTGGCATAGGTAGGTGCACCAAAACCACCCTACTGACAAAGAAGGTGTAGTTACATACCTATCCTCATCTAAAGGCCCACCAAAATAGGACCCAAAAGGAAAATTAAAGGATCTTTTCCAACCCTTCCATCTTTCCTTACTCTTCCTAGAGAGGGTGAAGCAGTTAAATCTGGACCACTAGTATGAAAAGTTCATGGAAGGGTTCAGGAAGTGGCACATCTACATTCCATTTGTAGAGGTACATACATAGAAGCCCACATATATAAAATATGTGAAGGAGATCCTCTACAAAAAGAAGGAAGATGGAGGATCTGGGAACCATTTCACTGACCATGGAATGCTCAGCAGTCATACAACATTATATTCCCCCCAGGCTCCAGGATATAGGTAGCTTCACTATCCCATGCACTATTGAACCATGTGATTTTGGGAAGGCCCTCGGCGTCTTAGGGTCCAGTGTATAACTCAATACCTTCAGAGTTTTTGAGAATCTATAGCTCAATTAATTGAAGCCTACCTGAGTATCCCTTCAGATTATTGACCGATCCATCAAATATATTAAGGTGCTACTAGAGGACTTGCTGGTGAAGGTGGGAAGGCTAATCCTCCTCACAGATATCATCATCCTCGACATTGAGGAAGACCAGCATCCACCTTTCATTATAAGAAGGAATATCTTCTCCATTACGAAGGTATTGATCAACGTACACCAAGGGGAGAATATTTTCAGAGTATGAGACAAAAGAGTCTCTTACAATTTCCTCAAAGCCATCAAGAAACCATAATTACCAGATAATGAGGGCTACTATGCAGTAATCACCATGGATGATCATGTGAGCAGAGAAAGAGATGATCTGGTATGTTCTTCCACCATAGATGACTTGGTTTTTTCAGATATTCTAGTTGATGAAGCACCATAGTAATTGCATTTCCTTGAAGGCCAGGGTGACCACTTCTTTAAGCGTTCTATTATTACCAACATTCTGGAGCAGGTATAGGTACAACCACTTGTACCATCGATTCTAAAAGTTCATACACAGGAATTGATTTATCTCTCATCTTCTATGAAGTACGAGTACGTGGGAAAACATCAGACAATTCCCAGAATACATAGTGAAACACTATCATAGGATCCAGAGGATGTGCTTCTGTAGGTTTGGAAGCGGTGGAAGAAGAATCTTGGGTGGAAAATTGAAAACATGAAGGGAATCAGCCCAACCATTTTCACCCACAAGGTGCTGCTCGAAGAAGGACTGAATCCATCTTAGAAAACCACATCTACTCCTTACCCCCCCCCCCCACCCATGAAATATGTTTTAATGAAAGAGGTAATTACGTTGTGGAATGCAGGCATTATATACCCCATCTCAAATAGTCAGTGGGTGAGTCCATTCAAGTGGTACCAAAAAAGGGGGGTTTCACTTTGATTTCAAATGTTAATTACGAGCTCATCCCTACACACATTGTCACAGGGTTGAGAGTCTGTGTGGACTATAGAATGATGAATGAAGTCACAAGGAAAGATCATTTCCCCCTGCCCTTCATGGATCATATGGAAGAGAGACTAGTGGGGAATGAGTTTTATTGTTTCCTCGATGGATATTCCATGTACAATCAGTTTTTTATTTCCCTATAAGATCAAGAGAAGAGCATATTTACTTTCCCCTATGGTACGTTTTCTTACCAAAGGTTGTCCTTTGGCATGTGAAATGCTCCTGACACCTTCCAACGATGCATTTTGGCTATCTTGCATGACATGGAGGAACAAATCCTGGAGGTTTTTATAGATGATTTTTTTGTTTATGGAAAATCATTCACCACTTTCTTGTAGCTTCGTCCAGTTGGTACTTGAAATATACGGGAACACAAACCTGGTTTTAAACTAAGGATGGTTTTATTTCATGATATAGAGTGGCATAATCATTGGCCATAGAATCTCAGATAAGGGGATAGAGGTGGATCATGGAAAGATAGAAGTCATTTCATGAATTCCTATTCTGACATCTGTTAGAGCCATATGCGCCTTTCTGAGATATACAGGACTCTACAGGCAGTATTTCCAAAACCTCTTGAAGATATCTCAGCCCATCACCAACCTTCTGACAAAGGATTTCGTTTTTGAGTTTTATGAGGCATGCACCACAACATTTTCACAATATAAGTAGTTCCTGTTGGAATCTCCAACAATGATTTCTCCAAATTGGGATGAGCAATTTGAAGTGATGAGAAATGCCACTAACTATGTAGAGGGACCAATCCTTGGCCAATGGCTTGACCAAATTTTCTGACCCATCTATTATTCCAGCAGGATCCTTAATGACACACAAATGAAATATACTACCATGAAGAAGGAGATGCTAGTAGTGGTGTTCACTTTTGATAGGTTCCTTTATTTTTTAGTGATGTCTAAAGATATTTTTTATACTGACCAGGCAACACTCATGTTCCTGCATAACAAGAAGGATGTCAATCCACGAATGATATGATGGGTACACCTCCTATATGAATTTAATCTAGAGATCGGAGACAATAAGGGGAGCATGATGGTTTTTTCTAATCATATATCCCTCCTGGAGCTAACGAATTTGGAGAAGGAGAAATATTGAGAGATCAAGGATGATTTACCTGATGAGAACCTTTTTTAGTCAAAAAATCACCTCAACACTCGAATGCTGATATCTATAATTATTTGGTTATAGGTTAAATTCACCTCAAACTCTATTTACTGCATAATAAAAGGTTTCTATCTGATGTTAAGTGTTACTTTTGGGAAGATCGTCTACTATTGTGATCATGTGGGGATGGGGTGATCTAGCATTGAATCCTGAAAATTGAAGTTCACAGAGTCCTGGAATTCTATCATGCCTCGCCATTTGGGGGACATCATGGGATAGACCATACTATAGAAAATATTATAAAATTTGGGTTTTTCCGGCCCTCCATTCATAGAGATTCCCTAGCCTTTGTTTCCCTTTGTGATCGATGCCAAAGAATGGGTAATGTGGAGCGTAGAGATGAGATGCCCCAACACCCCATCCTGGTGGTTTAGATCTTTTACGTTTGGGGCATGGACATCATGGGTCCATTACCCCGATCTTTTGGGCACACATACATCCTTGTCTATGTCGACTAAGTCTCAAATTGGTTGGAAGCCACTGCTACAACACATGACACGACCAAGGTTGTGGTGGCCTTTTTAAAGAAATTTTTTTTAACAAGTTCGTTGTTCCCCATGTACTGATCATTGATAGAGGGACCCACTTAAAAAAACATTGATGAAAGTAGTAATATCAATGTATGGAGTTTATCATCATATGGGGATGTCATATCATCCCTAGTCCAGTGGACAGGTGGAGCTCTCCAACTATGTTCTCAAGAAGATTCTTGAGAAAATGATGAACACTTCAAGGAAAGACTGGTCCAAGAATCCAGATGATGCTTTGTGGGTATATTAGACCGCCTTCAAGATGCCATTGGGGATGTCCCCATTCCACCTCATCTATGGAAAGCCAGGCCATCTACTACTATGGTTGGAACACAAAGCTTACTAGGCTATCAAGGACCTGAATTTTGATTTGAAGGTACCTGAAGAAAGCATAAGTTCCAACTGTCAGAACATTATAAAATCTGATGGGAGGTGTAAGAGAATGCCAATCTGTACAGGGAGAAGATGAGAGCAATCCACAACCGGATGATTTCATGAAAATCATTCCAACCCGATGATCAGGTGCTTCTTTTTAACTCCAATCTTCCATTATATCCAAGAAAGTTAAAGTCAAGATGGTCAGGACCATTATGTGTCACATGAGTATTCCACCATGGAGCGGTGGAAATTGATGTGGAGGATGGTCAATCATTAAAGGTTAATAGAAAATGTCCAAGGACATACCCACACATGGAATGTAACACCCCAAGCTTCTACGGTACGTTTCCCTTTGAATAATGCGATAGCGTGTGTTGTACGCAACCTCGAGTTCTAACACACACCACAACTAATTAAACTAGCCGTTGTGAATAGTAATACCTAATTTTTGAAATTATATATATTTTATACTTGAAAATGGACTTCATTTTTGAACTCGGAATATCGAATTTAGCCTAAGGTGAAATTTTGGTACTTTTCGGATAACTTTCATATTTTGATGAATAGTGAAAATTACTAAATTTTAATTAAAAACAACTTTTTTAATCAAAATAATTAATAGTAATAAATCATGAATTTTAGTAGTTTTAAAGTATATTTAGAATATATTTTTACCATTTAATATAATGTTGGTCATTGGACATAATTTTACAATTAAACCGAACATAAACAAGTGTCAATCTTTTGATAGTTATTATCTCTTAAAAACACGCTTTTTGTTTTGACAGCGGGAATTAATTTTAAATTAATTTCTGCCACTTCTGTGTTTTGAATTTAGGAAAATGGATTCCATATTTGGAATCAGGATGTTGAAATTGTGTAAATAGTTATCTTTTATTTTTAGACATTTTGAATAATTACTGCGGTAAATATTTTATTTACCATGGTTAAAGGGTAAATCCGGTAAATAAGGGTTAAAAAATAATATTATAATAATACAAAATTACCCTAGAACGTGTCCTAACCTTATTGGTGGACACATACCCGACCATGGGCATCCTTGGGTCAATTTGGGGACCCCTTGAAGCCACTTGTATGTGGTAGGGACACATTATATTAATAAAGTTAAAATAAAAATAAAAATGGCATAAGCTTACATCTTTTATAAGAACAATTTTTACATAGGGTTATACATGTTGGATTTTCGATTATAAATATTCATTAGAAAGCTAAAAATATTTCCTACATAATGATAGTTTATTTATAATTTTTAGACATTTAATAATTTATTTAATTTATGACACAATGATGATCCAGTAATTACTATAATAGTGAAAAATTAAAATAATTGATATTATAAATACCCAAATAAATATAATATGAAACTTTTAATGAATTAAACTAATTTTCTAGGATAATATGATATATTAGGATTGATTTAATTGACTTTGTTCGAAGTAATCAATCTGTTATGAGTTTCACAAAAATCAACTATTGAATAGTGTCAAAATTGACATAAAAGAGTTCTTAAAACAAATATTATATTATTAATTGATATTAAATTCCTAAAAATCTAATGTTCGGCCAAGAGACTTATATTATGATAGGTTAATCATTAATGGACCACTTGGGGGTCGCTTGGATGTATATAGTAAGTTTATTAACCATATTATATAAAAATACAAAGAGACATTGTAAAAGTGAAACTAATTAACTTAGAGTTAATACTTAAAGATAAGGTTAATATAAGTACCCAAACCTGTCTAAATTCTATTGGTTGAGTGGTTTGCGACCTATCCCCACCTTAACCTTTGAATAGTCAACTTTGGAGCCATTAGAAACCGAATATGAATTTATTATAAATTAATATTTCTAGCTTTTCCAAAGGTGCCCCTCACCCCTCTTATAAAAGGGCACTCCTCCTTCTCATTTCTTCACACCTTCAAAGCCTTTTGGTTCGGCCAAACTCTGCCCAAATAATCTCCCAACATCCCTCACTACAACCTAGAGGCCTTAGTTTGATCAGAAATCCAACCTAAGGAGCCCTTTTGATCAAATCAAAAGGAAGAACCCGAAGAAGAGGTAATGATTTCACCACCCTTTTCTAAGTTCATTTCTTCTTCCACTTCTTCTTCCTTTGTTCTTACCATTCTAAAATAATAACTCCAGTATCTCGAATATACTGTGATGTTATTATAAGTATGGTACAACCATATTCAGTACTCTATCCACCCTTTGAATAACATGTCACCATACGTGCGTACGTACGGCTTACCGTCTCCACGTCGTGGTGTAATTGTTATTCAATATAATATTATTTGGATGGGTATAATAATGATGTTTAACTCATGTAAATAATAAATATAACATGTTAATGATTCTGTATATATGATATACCATTCATTTATATATTATTTTAATATCAAAAGAATGATATTGTCGCTCGTGCGTACGTACGGACTACCGTCTCCACGAACGCGATGAGATTCATTCTCCATCGTATCCATTCAAGTATAATTATCATTTAATGATTTAAAAATGATGTTTAAGGACTTGATATCATTCTGGATATGAATAAGATACAACAAACATGACTTATGTAACAAAACATATAAAAGAAAATGAGTAAGTTAACACCCGAAATGACGATAATTCTAAGATATTATTAACAAATCAATGTTAAAAGATCATATATGATATCATATTAATATATATGATTCTTGTATAATTTAATAACAATTATTTCACCATTATACAGGAGGTTAACCTACCACAACCAAGGAAAAGTACAAGGTAAGGGTTTACTTTACAACCTCTTCATTATCCAAGGTTGTTTATACGTAATAATCTACTGGGATCTCTTTATCATCCACATCCATGTTTCTTCGAAATGTATTTCAAAACATTTTTACTATTTACAAGAATATGGTTTAAAGTCATTTATACCCTTGTTTGACTTTTATAAGAGGTTTATAAAGGAATCTTTCCGTCGTTTTCAAAACAAGGTCCTTTTTAACCTTTTCGACTGAATTGAGGTAAGAATGTTCTTTTTAACTTATACGGCGGGTGCGGTTATTTTACGCCGTTATAAAATCTTCAAAACTTTCCTTACAAGCTTATAAGAATATTTTCAAAGAAAATGTTTTATTTTATATGGATCTTAAATGATTTCAAAATAAAAGGAGATATTTCTTTAAAAAGAATTTTGATTTCATCTATGTCAACATCCTTTGATGGATTTTAAGATTATTTGAAGTTGATTTATTATGATACAAAACGTCTATATTGTATTGAAGGTTTTGTGATATGTTTGACTGTGGATGTGCTATTTTTATACCATTCATAGTTTATTGTGAAAGTATTGACATTTCGTATGCTAGTTTTAATACGAATGTTTATGTTATGTTTAAACCTTTTCATATGGGAATGCATTGGACTTAATAAGTGACGGGTGGAGCCCGCTATAGCTCCTCGATGCATCGGTAGGTCTCATGAGGCAAACTAGTGTCTTGGCACAAGGCCTTGACAAAATCTTATTTGTAGTCTTGGCACGAGGCCTTGGCTATGTGGTTATGATAGTCTGGCATTATGCATTCCATAATTATGAAAGTGGTTATTGATATTCCATGTGATTATTCGATTAGTAGAATATCCATGTGAACAAGTAAATGGCATTATTTCATTTTACTTTTGCCATACTATGTTGAAATTAAATTTTAAAAGGCTTTTGTTTTAGTAATTCATTGCCTTAAATGTTTATGCTTATTTTGAATGTTCCGCTATATTGTTATCCTTACTGGGCATTTGAGCTCACCCCTTTTCTATGTTTTATTTTTCCCAGGTAGTGAAGAAGTAAATTATGAATGACTTGCAGGGATATTATGAGGGGTTAATAGTGTGGATATGAAGACTTTGTTGTTGTAGTATTTTTCACTTTGAAATTTAATGTAAAACGTTATGATTATATCTAGTGTTTCCAAGGCTACTAAACCAATCGGTCTTTCGGGATTTGATCTTTCTTGTGATCATGCCAATGTTATGTAATTAATGCACCGACTCTGGGTAACTGGGGTCGGGGCGTTACAGTTGGTATCAGAGGAAGTTTAGTACAAACCTTGGAAGCTAGATTTAGATAAACTCTGATTAGAGCACATAGACCTAAGATGAACTTTGAGGATTAGTATAGAAGAATTTCCTAGAATTTTGGTATTGTAGAGATTTTGTGAGTTTTCCGAGCAATACATCCATGTCTGGATACGAGGAGGTAGAGGTGGCTCTGGCACAGATGTACCTAGGGGTAAAACCCGAAAACACCGCTTTGAGCTAGACTCGAACGGGAACTGGTGCACGACAACGGGCCTTGCTGCACTCTTGGTTACGACACTCCCGGGGGATATGCTTAGGATAACTCTCATTATCTTTACAAATCATTACGAAGGGTTTATGAGTATATACTTCCTCAAAGAAAAACATTTTTATGATTATGGATTATATCCATAAATAGTTCAATTTATGTTAAGTGTTTTATAAGTATGGGATTATGTATTTTGATTCATAAACTGATCTAGTTTATGCCATTGTTTAGAAATGGCGCCTAGTGGAAGAAATGGAAACCGTATCAATGCGCGCACTCCATGTAGGGATTGCCCTCCTGCTCAAGATAATTATCGTGGGGCTGGTGATGCAACTGGTGCCGATCAGCTAATCACCGTACTGGGACAACTTACTCAGGTTATGAATAATAACCTTACCCGTATGGAGCACCCTGATCCGCAGCGTGGAGGATCAATGTTAGATCGATTCATGAGGCAACAACCACCAACGTTCAATGGGAATACAAATCCCGTAGTAGCTGAGCAATGGATATTTTCCCTAGAGATAATATTTCAGGCTTTGGGGAGCAGTGAAAGGGAAAAAGTTATCATGGCAGTTTACCGCCTCACTGGAGATGCTGATCAATGGTGGTCATTGATTCAAAATATGAAGGAAGATGATGAAGTATCAAATATGGAATGGAGGGAGTTCAAAGATCTGTTTTTAGAAAAATACTTCCCTCGCGACCATCGAGCAGATATGGAAAGGCAATTTCTGAGTCTGAGACAAAAGGAGGATGAGAATGTCACAAAGTATGAGGCTAACTTTACAAGGTTAGCGAGGTACGCTGGTGATTATATTCGCAACCCAAGAAGTAAGATTGATCGTTTATTTGATGGGTTAAAACCATTTCTCCGTCGAGCATTAGTCTCACAATCCTTTTCATCGTACGAAGACATTGTCTCATGTGCTATCAAGTCCGAAAAGGAATTCTCTAAGTCTTATGACTTTAAAGCGAAGCAAGAGAAGAAGAGACCTGCTGATCAATCTGGGAATGGAAATAAGGGGAAGAAGGGAAAGGTTGAATATCCATCTTGTGGTAAGTGCGGGAAGAAACACCCCGGTGCTTGCCTGAAGGGAATGGGAGTCTGTTACAAGTGTGGTGAAAAAGGCCACCAAGCTCATGATTGCAAGGGGAAGAAGGAAGCTACCAACGTTCCGTGCTACAATTGCAGGGAGATGGGGCATTATGCAAATGCATGCCCTAAGCGTCAGGAGAACTTACCTCAGAAAAGGCCAAGGGATCAAGGCCAGGCTTATGCTATCACTACTGCTGAGGTAGAAGCTCCGAAAGACGTAGTGGCAGGTAATTTAATGGTTTCCTCAAGTTTAGCAAATGCATTATTTGATTCTGGATCATCGCATTGTTTCATATCTTCCCAGTTTGCTAAGAAAATTAGATATTTCCAATTTGATTTAATAAGGGAGTTGTCAGTTAAAACTCCTAAGGGAAGTATCGTTGCAACAAAGTTTTGTGAATCAGTCCCCATTAGAGCACATAAATTTTCTTTATCTGCTGATCTCATCGTCATACCTATGATTGAGTTTGATATAATCCTCGGTATGGACTGGCTTTCGGACTATGATGCGAAGATTTATTGTAAGAAGAAAGAGGTTACGATTCTTGATGATAATGATAAGGAACACCTTATTTTTAGAGCAGAATCGTCACCACCTAATTCTTATTTAGATCCACCCCCAGTAGCTCAACTTAATTAAATTATTGGGGAGGAAGAGAATGAAATAACTGTCGGTGAGGAAAGAAATGTTCAAATAGAGGATGTACCTGTTGTGAAAGAGTTTGTAGATTTATTTCCGGAAGATTTACCTGGACATCCTCCAGAACGAGAAGTAGAGTTTTCCATTGATTTGATTCCTGGATCAAGGCCTATATCGAAGACCCCTTATAGAATGGCTACTGTAGAATTAGTCGAACTAAAGAAACAACTAGAGGAATTGAGTAATAAGGGATTTATTCGCCCTAGTGTTTCTCCATGGGGAGCCCCTGTTGTTTTTGTTAAAAAGAAAGATGGATCTATGAGGTTATGTATCGACTACAGGGAGATCAATGCTATAACGATAAAGAACAAGTATACCCTACCTCGTATTGATGATTTATTTGACCAACTGCATGGAGCTCAATACTTTTCAAAGATTGACCTTCGATCTGGATACCATCAGTTGTGTGTGAAGAAGGAAGACATTCCGAAAACAGCATTTCGAACCAGGTACGGGCATTACGAGTTTACTGTAATGCCGTTTGGATTGACTAATGCACCCTCTGTATTCATGGATCTGATGAATAGAGTCTTCAAGGAGTATCTCGACGAATTTGTGGTGGTATTTATTGATGATATCTTGGTATACTCCAAAACCTACGAAGATCATGAAAATCACTTGAGCATTATCTTGAAGACTCTGAGGAGGCATGAATTATATGGGAAGTTTAGCAAGTGTGAATTCTGGCTTCGGGAGATTTCTTTTCTTGGCCATATTGTCTCTAAAGATGGAATCTCTGTTGATCCTTCTAAGACCAAAGCAATCCAAGAATGGCCAGCACCTACGAGTATAACTGAGGTACGTAGTTTTATTGGTTTGGTAGGTTATTATCAACGTTTCGTCCAGAATTTTGCCCGATTGGCTAACCCATTAACGAAGCTCACACGTAAAGGGGTTAAATTTGTTTGGGCAAAAGAGTGTGAAGAATGTATTGAAGAACTGAAGAGAAGATTAGTCAATGCTCCTATATTGACTCTACCATCGGGGAATGATGGGTTCGTTATTTATAGTGATGCATCGAAGAAAGGACTTGGCTGTGTCCTTATGCAGAATGATAGAGTTATTGCCTATGCATCACGACAGTTGAAAATTCATGAACAAAACTATCCTACTCATGATCTCGAGTTAGCAGCTGTGATCTTTACTTTGAAGATATGGAGGCACTACCTCTATGGTGAAAAATGTGAGATTTATACTGATCACAAGAGTTTGAAGTATATTTTCTCACAAAAAGAACTCAACATGAGGCAAAGGAGATGGCTTGAATTACTCAAGGATTATGATTGTACGATACACTACCACCCGGGGAAAGCAAACAAAGTAGCAGATGCTTTGAGCAGAAAAGACCATGGAGTTCTGAACATGATGAGAATTGAAAGGGACCCAATTTTCATGGATCTAGAGAAGATGGACATGGGAATAACCAGGGAAGGTGAAACATCAATGCTTTTTCAAATGGTTGCCAAACCATCTTTACTAGAAAGGATTAAGAGTTCTCAGACCGATGATGAAGAATTCCAAAAGAAGATTAAAGCTGTGAATGATGGGAGATTGAGAGACTTTGTGTATGAAGATGGAATTTTGAAATTCGGGAAGAGACTTTGTGTTCCCGATTTACCTGATCTAAAAAGGGAATTGTTGGATGATGCTCATAGTTCCAATTTCTCTATACACCCTGGGAGCACCAAAATGTATAGAGATTTGAAGGAACATTTTTGGTGGGACAACATGAAGAGGGAGATTGCTGATTTTGTGTCAAGATGTATGGTTTGTCAACAAGTCAAAGCTGGAAGGCAACAGCCTGGAGGAGTCATGCAACCTCTTCCCATACCGGAGTGGAAATGGGACAATATTACGATGGACTTTGTCATGGGGCTACCAAAGACTCCTAGAAGGAACGATGCAATATGGGTTATTGTTGATCGTCTTACCAAGTCAGCACATTTTCTTGCTATAAGAGAAGATCTACCCCTGGAACGTCTAGCAAGACTATATATTAATGAAGTTGTGAGACTTCATGGAGTACCCCTATCGATTGTTTCTGATCGTGATCCCCGTTTTACTTCAAGATTCTGGAAAAGTCTTCAGAAATCCCTGGATACTGAACTTCATTTGAGCACTGCATACCACCCTCAGACAGATGGACAGTCAGAACGGACTATTCAAACCTTAGAAGATATGTTGAGATCTTCCTCACTTGACTTTCAGGGTATGTGGGATCAATATTTACCACTGGTAGAATTTTCCTATAACAATAGCTTCCATTCGAGTATTCAGATGGCACCATATGAAGCGTTATACGGAAAGAGATGTCGTACACCAACCTGTTGGGATGACGTTGGTGAAAGAAAACTTGTAGGCCCAGAACTGGTGGAGGAAACGGTGGAAAAGGTGAAGGTAATCCAAAATCACATTAAAGCAGCTCAAAGTAGGCAGAAGAGCTATGCCGATAATCGAAGGAAGGATTTGGAATTTCAAGTCGGTGATCATGTTTTCCTAAAGGTATCTCCGTGGAAGGGAGTCATACGTTTTGGTAAGAAAGGTAAATTGAGTCCCAGGTACATCGGACCTTTCGAAATTCTAGAACGAATTGGGGCTGTAGCTTACCGATTGGCAATGCCGCCAAGTCTCTCCAAAGTTCACGATGTATTCCACGTATCTCTGTTGAGGAAATACATGCCTGACCCAACGCATGTACTCACCTATGAAGATTTATAACTGAAACCCGATATGTCTTATTGCGAAGAGCCCATCAAGATTCTTGATACGAGAGAACAAGTGCTGAGAAACCGGACGACGCGTCTGGTAAAAGTTTTGTGGAGGAATCATAAGATGGAAGAGGCAACATGGGAACCCGAGGAACTTATGATGAAGAACCACCCGAGTCTTTTTATGCAGTAATACCCTAGAAATTGCGAGGACGCAATTATTTGAAGGAGGGGAGAATGTAACACCCCAAGCTTCTACGGTACGTTTCCCTTTGAATAATGCGATAGCGTGTGTTGTACGCAACCTCGAGTTCTAACACACACCACAACTAATTAAACTAGCCGTTGTGAATAGTAATACCTAATTTTTGAAATTATATATATTTTATACTTGAAAATGGACTTCATTTTTGAACTCGGAATATCGAATTTAGCCTAAGGTGAAATTTTGGTACTTTTCGGATAACTTTCATATTTTGATGAATAGTGAAAATTACTAAATTTTAATTAAAAACAACTTTTTTAATCAAAATAATTAATAGTGATAAATCATGAATTTTAGTAGTTTTAAAGTATATTTAGAATATATTTTTACCATTTAATATAATGTTGGTCATTGGACATAATTTTACAATTAAACCGAACATAAACAAGTGTCAATCTTTTGATAGTTATTATCTCTTAAAAACACGCTTTTTGTTTTGACAGCGGGAATTAATTTTAAATTAATTTCTGCCACTTCTGTGTTTTGAATTTAGGAAAATGGATTCCATATTTGGAATCAGGATGTTCAAATTGTGTAAATAGGTAACTTTTATTTTTAGACATTTTGAATAATTACTGCGGTAAATATTTTATTTAACATGGTTAAAGGGTAAATCCGGTAAATAAGGGTTAAAAAATAATATTATAATAATACAAAATTACCCTAGAACGTGTCCTAACCTTATTGGTGGACACATACCCGACCATGGGCATCCTTGGGTCAATTTGGGGACCCCTTGAAGCCACTTGTATGTGGTAGGGACACATTATATTAATAAAGTTAAAATAAAAATAAAAATGGCATAAGCTTACATCTTTTATAAGAACAATTTTTACATAGGGTTATACATGTTGGATTTTCGATTATAAATATTCATTAGAAAGCTAAAAAGATTTCCTACATAATGATATTTTATTTATAATTTTTAGACATTTAATAATTTATTTAATTTATGACACAATGATGATCCAGTAATTACTATAATAGTGAAAAATTAAAATAATTGATATTATAAATACCCAAATAAATATAATATGAAACTTTTAATGAATTAAACTAATTTTCTAGGATAATATGATATATTAGGATTGATTTAATTGACTTTGTTCGAAGTAATCAATCTGTTATGAGTTTCACAAAAATCAACTATTGAATAGTGTCAAAATTGACATAAAAGAGTTCTTAAAACAAATATTATATTATTAATTGATATTAAATTCCTAAAAATCTAAGGGTCGGCCAAGAGACTTATATTATGATAGGTTAATCATTAATGGACCACTTGGGGGTCTCTTGGATGTATATAGTAAGTTTATTAACCATATTATATAAAAATACAAAGAGACATTGTAAAAGTGAAACTAATTAACTTAGAGTTAATACTTAAAGATAAGGTTAATATAAGTACCCAAACCTGTCTAAATTCTATTGGTTGAGTGGTTTTCGACCTATCCCCACCTTAACCTTTGAATAGTCAACTTTGGAGCCATTAGAAACCGAATATGAATTTATTATAAATTAATATTTCTAGCTTTTCCAAAGGTGCCCCTCACCCCTCTTATAAAAGGGCACTCCTCCTTCTCATTTCTTCACACCTTCAAAGCCTTTTGGTTCGGCCAAACTCTGCCCAAATAATCTCCCAACATCCCTCACTACAACCTAGAGGCCTTAGTTTGATCAGAAAGCCAACCTAATGAGCCCTTTTGATCAAATCAAAAGGAAGAACCCGAAGAAGAGGTAATGATTTCACCACCCTTTTCTAAGTTCATTTCTTCTTCCACTTCTTCTTCCTTTGTTCTTACCATTCTAAAATAATAACTCCAGTATCTCACATATACTGTGATGTTATTATAAGTATGGTACAACCATATTCAGTACTCTATCCACCCTTTGAATAACATGTCACCATACGTGCGTACGTACGGCTTACCGTCTCCACGTCGTGGTGTAATTGTTATTCAATATAATATTATTTGGATGGGTATAATAATGATGTTTAACTCATGTAAATAATAAATATAACATGTTAATGATTCTGTATATATGATATACCATTCATTTATATATTATTTTAATATCAAAAGAATGATATTGTCGCTCGTGCGTACGTACGGACTACCGTCTCCACGAACGCGATGAGATTCATTCTCCATCGTATCCATTCAAGTATAATTATCATTTAATGATTTAAAAATGATGTTTAAGGACTTGATATCATTCTGGATATGAATAAGATACAACAAACATGACTTATGTAACAAAACATATAAAAGAAAATGAGTAAGTTAACACCCGAAATGATGATAATTCTAAGATATTATTAACAAATCAATGTTAAAAGATCATATATGATATCATATTAATATATATGATTCTTGTATAATTTAATAACAATTATTTCACCATTATACAGGAGGTTAACCTACCACAACCAAGGAAAAGTACAAGGTAAGGGTTTACTTTACAACCTCTTCATTATCCAAGGTTGTTTATACGTAATAATCTACTGGGATCTCTTTATCATCCACATCCATGTTTCTTCGAAATGTATTTCAAAACATTTTTACTATTTACAAGAATATGGTTTAAAGTCATTTATACCCTTGTTTGACTTTTATAAGAGGTTTATAAAGGAATCTTTCCGTCGTTTTCAAAACAAGGTCCTTTTTAACCTTTTCGACTGAATTGAGGTAAGAATGTTCTTTTTAACTTATACGGCGGGTGCGGTTATTTTACGCCGTTATAAAATCTTCAAAACTTTCCTTACAAGCTTATAAGAATATTTTCAAAGAAAATGTTTTATTTTATATGGATCTTAAATGATTTCAAAATAAAAGGAGATATTTCTTTAAAAAGAATTTTGATTTCATCTATGTCAACATCCTTTGATGGATTTTAAGATTATTTGAAGTTGATTTATTATGATACAAAACTTCTATATTGTATTGAAGGTTTTGTGATATGTTTGACTGTGGATGTGCTATTTTTATACCATTCATAGTTTATTGTGAAAGTATTGACATTTCGTATGCTAGTTTTAATACGAATGTTTATGTTATGTTTAAACCTTTTCATATGGGAATGCATTGGACTTAATAAGTGACGGGTGGAGCCCGCTATAGCTCCTCGATGCATCGGTAGGTCTCATGAGGCAAACTAGTGTCTTGGCACAAAGCCTTGACAAAATCTTATTTGTAGTCTTGGCACGAGGCCTTGGCTATGTGGTTATGATAGTCTGGCATTATGCATTCCATAATTATGAAAGTGGTTATTGATATTGCATGTGATTATTCGATTAGTAGAATATCCATGTGAACAAGTAAATGGCATTATTTCATTTTACTTTTGCCATACTATGTTGAAATTCAATTTTAAATGGCTTTTGTTTTAGTAATTCATTGCCTTAAATGTTTATGCTTATTTTGAATGTTCCGCTATATTGTTATCCTTACTGGGCATTTGAGCTCACCCCTTTTCTATGTTTTATTTTTCCCAGGTAGTGAAGAAGTAAATTATGAATGACTTGCAGGGATATTATGAGGGGTTAATAGTGTGGATATGAAGACTTTGTTGTTGTAGTATTTTTCACTTTGAAATTTAATGTAAAACGTTATGATTATATCTAGTGTTTCCAAGGCTACTAAACCAATCGGTCTTTCGGGATTTGATCTTTCTTGTGATCATGCCAATGTTATGTAATTAATGCACCGACTCTGGGTAACTGGGGTCGGGGCGTTACATGGAAGACACGGTAGGAATACTCTCCACCATGCATCTTAGGTAAGAAATAGTAATTTGGTCGAGCCAACGACTTTAAACAAAGGTGCTTCCTAGGATGCAACCCAGAGGTTACACATCATGTACCACCTATACACATGGCGTGTACTAATATTTTTTCATTTGTTTCCTTATATTATAAATATATAGATTAACATACTAAATAAACATGGATGATGCTGGTGCCAATGGCTATGTCACTAAAGTTTATCCGAGCAATCGTCGGTTCGAATCCCTCCATCCCAACCTTCGGCACGAGGTTCATCCTTTTGATACTCATGTTTTCATACACGACATGTGTGGTATTTTAAAAATAATATATAAATGTGGTTAGATAAAATAAAACCCATGATGGGGATGGACCGACTACCCAGGGTTGTATACTAGTTTCCACAAGACCCGGGTTCAAATACTGACATCTAACAAATTTCCATCATTTTCCATATTAATAATACCACACGACGTGCATTTAGATATACGTCTTGTGTGCCCTATTTTCAGAAATTCAAATAGTTTTTGAAATAGTAAAATACATATGAGTGATGTTGGAACATTGGAAAGGTATCGACCCTATATCCAAAAGAACCGAATTCAAACTCAACTAATCTCCTTGGTTCATCCCTTTTATTATAATTAAAAACCACATGTTGTGCCTTCACTTTCTCCCGTGTAGTATTGGCCTAGTACGTTAAATACATATAATTCATAAACATGAGCATTAGTACAACATTTTCTATAGTGGTTGAGGGCTTGAATTTGGATTGGCAGATCGCCAGGTTGAATCATTCCCTAAGCAACAGAGCAAAGGTTGTACTTCTCTTTTTCCAATTTTAGAACACACGATGTGTATTTACCAATACATTACGTGTATAGATTTATTTTTAGAAAATTATATATATATATATGTATATATTTCTTTTATTTTAATAATTAATATTAATTCTTATATAGTTTACTATAATAATTATATTATATACCTATAATTTAAAAAAAGGAAATACACATCATGTGGGACCTACTACACTCCATGTACTACAGCTATAAAGTCTACGCCCCACCCATCCTGAACCCATGTTCTATGACCGCCTCTCTCCTCATTTTCTTCTCCCTCACGCCCTTCGGCTGCCCAAAAGTTGAATCCACCAATTTCGTGCATTTTAGGACCGTATTTATTCTACATTTCAATCCTCACATCAGGTACACCATTATACACTCCTTATTTAACATTTTTCTAAGCGTTTAGGGTGATTTGTGGAATGTCTGATGATTTGTATTCCCGCAGTACACTGGAAAAAAATGAAGAGCACAAACCATGTACTTTTATACATCGCCATGCACTGGACAATTCAAAATTGGAAACTACATGGTGTTTCTATTTGGTGGACACCGTGTACCGTCCAGAGTCAGGCTTGGGTACCACTTTCACACAGCCACACAAACCATGTTTACACATATGACATGTATGTTCATTAAATGTCATGTATCCCATTTCAATGGGCAAGCCCATGTCTAGCTATCTACATGTCCATATGCACCATATTCTTCCACCCACTATGTGGCTTTATGACACAGTGTGTACCTTACCGTATGGCCTTACTATCACCAACCTGTGTCTATTCCCCTACATGAGAAGGAACCCATTTTCATATACACAACGTGGCTTCTATCTACACAATGTGTATCCTTCCCTAACTCATGACATGCCCCCCCCCGGAGTGTCTATCTAGAGAACATAGGATGCTAACCCACTTACACTACACGCCATGTACTCTGGATATACACATCATGTTCTTCTACTTTTCTATTTTTCTCACAATTTTTCCTTTTCCATTTCCTTTTATTTTTCTTTTCCATTGTTATACTTTCTTTTCCAAGTTAAGGATGACAGAGACCCTATGTGTGGGAAATGTCCTGCCTCCACTACAGAGGGCGAGAGACCCACTTTTCACCAGATACAACTCTGACCCAAGACGACACCATCCCTAGACTTCCCTGTGTACCATCCTCCTCCACTGGCCATCTTGCTACCACTCACCACCTAAGTGGAGGCTGTTACTAATACCACACCTCCACCACCCTGTACAGAGTATCCGAGCACCACCATTTATTCGACAGAAGCTACCACACCTCTTGATCCCTCCGTAGTAGTAGCTGATCCCTCACCTGTCGCCTCATCCAGAGGACCTTCGCCTACTATGGCCGCTCCACCACTAGATCTATACCTTACTACTTCTCCACCTAGGCTGGCCATTCCTGGTGCCTCCTCTTACTTCCACACTATATTCACTAGCTATCAGGGAAGCCTGAAATGTGGGATCTATGCCACCCGCCTTGCTCACCACCTCGGTGTTTTCGATCCTTCTCTTCCCGATGACCGATTAGGTCCCCCCCCAGTGGATGGAGTTTCTCATTCTTATTCACATATGATTTGTCAAGAAGCAGGGGCACTTATGTTTTTTCTCAGGCCCCACCCCCACACCCTGATGACACTCTTTCCCCTAAGGATGCACTGGCTCCTCCTTCCCCGCCCCTTCCTACTTCCACACCCTTCTTTATTTCCTTTCCCATCCCCCCCCCCCCCCCCCCACGGACCTTCCCCTACCCCTTCCCCTTCCACACCCTTACATGAACTCCCCATAACCATCCTAATAGCAATGATATACAACTGCTTGGCTCATCTAGAGCATTATATGTCTTCTATCCTTCAGCGGTATACTACATCTTCTCAGTGCCTAGACCGTATTGAATAGATGATGGAGCAACTGCTACAGCATCACGGACCTCCAATTTCACTAGAGTCTACCTCTACTTCTGCACCTCCATCTTTTACCATACCCCTTCCAACATTATCATGTACATGAACTCCGTACTCATATTTACTATAGGTACCAGCCTGCATCCTCTTGTAGAGATCACCATCTCAGATGCCCCTTCAGCAGCATCACTACCACAGGTCAAGGGACCTATTTCTCCCGCTATGGCATCTTCTGATGCCACCCCACCTGTACTACATTGTGCCTACCTTGAGGCTACACTATGAATATGACATTTTTGTTTTCTTTTTTATATATTTTTTTCCATTTATGCACTGTGATGATGTGCTTACATGCAATTTTTTATTCCATCGACAGTCACAGGTACACTAGAGTGACTTTTGGACGTCTTGAATTCTTACCAAGGTCTATATTTGGAATGGAAGGAGTATTATTTTGGTTTTTATAGATGTTTTTGTTTCAATTTTCATTCCACCCCTCTCACATGGATTTTTGTGCATCCATCTTTTTTCCCATAGTGGTGCTCTTTGTGGACCATGTGCAGTATTATGTGTGGTGGAGAGTCTCTCGACCACCTTAGTCATTGACCTTACCTTCATCTAGAAGACATCATTATTAGAATATATATTTGAAAATGTTAAAATATTTAGGTTATTCATATTTATAAATAATAATTCCACAAGTAAGAAATTTTTAAAGGTTGCACGCTTATTTTTATTCTTATGTTTTTTAAAATGATTACTAATATAGTTTAAATTTCAACTTGTAATCCTTGTATAATTACATAGATTAGGCTAATTATTTATATGAATTCCATGACCTGATAGTCTCTTTACTTGTTTTTTCCACTCCAAAGTTGTACTCTGAACCCTTCGTCATATTCTTTCTAATACCCTCTTTCTTGAGATATTCTTAGGATATACATGACTACCATAATTTACAAGTTTTATTTTCAAAACATGAAGAATTTCTGAATTACATTAAAATTATTGAGGCATTATATTATTTCAACCACTTTTAACTGGAGACCTACCATACATCAAATCTTTGTAAAGCCCATAGAATCCATGTACAACCTTTATAGGAAGCCTAAATTACAAGTTTATTTCCATTCCTACCCTAATTATTTTTAACTTTTCAGGATTATTCATTTGATCTTTAGAGAGGGAATTGGTAGTACATGGATCATTTTATTGAATAGTCATAAAATTAAGTTTGACGGAGTGCCTCTTGTTCATTTGGGGAAGAAAGGGTTTCAATCCCCTATTCATGGAATTCATATGTTGTCCCCTCAGAAGAAAAAAATGATAAAGACAAATGGACCTTTTACTCATGTATTCATTTGTGAGCCCTACATGGATAAGAGAGATTGTGGTGATGAGACCGTTTTATAGAGCTTGTTGGGGATGATTTTACATTGAGATTTATTTTTAATATCATGTAGTGTTATTTAAATAATTTACCCTCCCTTTTCAAGACTCATAGTTTATTTTTCATATCTTTACTAACCAGCCCTAAGACATAGAGACATCTGAACCATTGAAAAGCCCTCATGATTTTTGTAATTCAATTTTTTGATGTAGAGAACAAGAATAATTGGAAACCTATGGATAGAGTGTATATACCTTAACTTGAGCATAAAATTTATTTAAATTATCATGAGTGTTGAGTGTGTTATTTACTGATGAGATAGATCATCATGTGGCATGCTTATTTTTGAAAGGTTGAAATATGTGTTTAAATGAGGATGAAAGTATTTAATTAAATTATATATGTGGAATTTTTAGAATGCCTTATGAATTGAATATATTTTGAACCTTTTTATAATTTTCTCCAGTGGCTCTCATTTCCACCTATGATTAATTGAATGTATTAATTTTAAAATATAGACACTTTAAATTAGATGGTGATATTTTCTTGAGGGATAGAAAAGGACTACATATGGGGGAGTTTGATACACCTGATTTTTGTATACATTTCAACATATATTATTGAAAATAAGAACATGTTTTCAGAAAATACCTACTACTTAGTGGAAAATATATTGATTTTTGTGATCTTATTCATTTATATGTTTTTTCTAGTCAAGCACACCAACCAAGAGAACTATGGGAAAAATTACCTACTACACGATGTGTAAATACCTACATGCCGTGTACATTCAGACTTAGACATGGATCGCCTGAATGAGTACACAACCAAGTTTCCAGAACAGTGATGACACACCATCTGGGTCATACCTACACGCCATGTATAGGCTTTTAAATGTGGTTGGTGGTGTTTTAAAAGGACTACACACCATGTATAAGATTCTAAATGTCGTTGGTTGACTTTTCTAGAGACTACATGGCATTTAATTTTTATACATGACGTGTACTTTTGTTTTCTATAAATAAAGGTCTTGGCCTTATGTTTTAGGGAGTCATTATTCAATATTCTAATTAGGGAGGTTTTTTTTGCCTTGCTACCATTGTTCCGCTACCCATCCATTCCACCATTATTGAAAAGAATACACCTCTCCTCGAAGTATCTGTGATGACCACAAAAGCGATGAAGGGATATATTTTCATCTTTTCTTCCACTTGTAAAAAAACCCCATGTGTTGGGGTTGTGGATGATGAAAGAGTTATTCAATTTGGATTAATTGTCATGTTTGTGTTTGTTCTATTTAATTCATTTTATTCTTTTTTAATCATTTCTTTTTATCAATGAAAATTTTGATCGAGACCAATGGAAGAATTTTGAGGGACTCAATGGATGAATAACGATAAATACCTTCCTAGTCATTGGAAGTATTCATCGACTAACAAATAGATTGATCTAAATAATGAATTGTGAAACAGTGACTACTGGACCAAGGAGTCAGTTTTTGCAATTCCAGATATAGTTTACCGGACCCAGAGAACCTTGTTAGAATTAAAAGCTAGAGTTTTGGGTTATTATGAACAACATAACCTAAAAAGAGGTTCATATAACCTCCATAATCACCATATCCCAAACACGCTACTTTTTTATCAACCACATTAAAAACCAATTTCTATTTATTTACCTTTAAACATTAATCCTTAATTCAGTAATCAAAACAGTTTTCATAATAAAAAACCCCACTCTAAATTCAGCGTCCTTCACTAAGTTATTTCCAAATGAAATCGAATTCACGCACATAGCAGTTCCCTATGGATTGAACCTGCACATATGATATACTAGCTTAAGAGTGGATAAAATCTATTTGGGACACTAATAACATACCTTCAGTGAAATAAAAAACCATTTTTTCGTGTTATAGTTGAGGGGTGAGATGGATGTAGCTTATATGATGGGTGCACACACATTTCACTTCAATGAATTTTGTAATGATTAGGTTCTCTGAGTAATTATATTTGATGAATACCATAATTTATTTGATTGTATGGGTTTTATAATGGTTAATTATGATGATGTCCCTTGTAACCTACATGACATTTATATGATTTAAAATGACTTTTCAAGATAATTACTTGATTTTTAAATTTAATATAATGATATTTTCGAACAATTTTTTTCCCATTTCAGTTGAAATATAATTTTATTTGTAAAAGGATCTTATTGGGTTTTCACGTTTTTAATCATAATAAGGGTTTTCATACTTTTATGTAACATATGGGGTTTTTCTACTCAACACATATTTTCAATTTTTGTAATAGGCTTTTATGATGGGTAAGAACCAAGACAAAGCCAGGAATTCAAGAAAATATTTCATGAACATAAATTATTATTTTTAATTAATTTTAATGGGAAAATTGATACGAAAATTAAGTTTCCACATATTAATATATGGTTTTATTATTTATATTTATAAACTATTTATATAAAATACTGATCCAAAATTTATTCTCATATATAAGATAATTAATTACTAACTTAAAACAATTAATTGTGTAATGATTGTAGTTGGGTTCTTGAAATTTTGACTTAATAAAATATGGCTAAAACATGTCTTACATGATGAAAATCATTAAATCAACTACTAAAGAATGTATTACTACTATGGATGTAATAAAAATTATCTATTTTGTAATATATTGTAAGATAAATCATTTAGGATATATATTTCTATTGAATTTGGTCCAAAATCTTGACATACACAATTGAAGATAATTAATATAGATTATAGATGCGTATTATTTGTATATCAAAATATAAAAATCTCTATTTTCATAAATTCTTTATTTATATATTATTAAAATTTATCATTTGTTTTTAATATTACTTATTATTTCAATATTCATTATTATATTCATACTAGGACAACTGGTGTTATTGAGAAGTATTTAATGCATTATTTAATTTAACATTAAATTTTTGGTGTCATTCAAATTGATTTGTGGAGATTCACAATGTTATTTGACTCATTTGATATTTTTTAAACTCATCATAAATTTTGTCATTTTTTATTATTTAAAGATAAATATATATACGTTGATATGAATTTTTAAATTAGATAATATTTCCCAAGATAAATTCATTTATTATATTTACAGTTTTTCCTAATTGAAGAATGAGTGCTTCAATGGTGTAATTTATTTCATTTATATATATATTTATATTCAATCTATGTTGCTATTTATTTGTGATGATAGAAAATTTTTAATGCCGTGATGTGTGGACAAGATTCACTATATTTATTTTACTATTAATATAAAAAGATAAAAAATTCTATCACATAGTGAATTAGAAATCTAAAAGAGAAGGGAAGCCAATGAGATATTTAGGAGTAATTTGTGATATTGTTGTACCCCTTAATGTTCAAGTAAAATTTAGTGTTTTTTAAAAAATTTCCCATAATAATTATTCATTGTCAATATAAAAGAGTCTACTTCTACTTGTTTGAATGAGGAAGACAATGTTTACTAATGTTGTGAACAATTTCAACATCTCGTATATTTCTTCTTCATGAAAATTACATTCACTCAGTCATGACAGAACGTTTAGCTACTTGTCTTGAGTTAAATTTAAGTGTAAAATTTGTATTCATATTTTTCAAAGTCGAATATAAAAGTCACTAGTTCTCCAATGGAAATAATTATAATAATTTAGTAGATCCTTATACATAATTGTCAAGGTCGTTGATCGCATTATGATTCACTATTTCATTTTCACCCTTACAGCACATTGCTAAACTAGTTTTGTATTGAAAATTATAAAAATAATAACAAATTTCATTTCATGATTGATTCAATCATTTTCTTTTTCTTACATTTAAAAAGGTAAATGAAACTTCTTTTGATAATATCATTGAAGTTGGAGGTTATTTGGAGGTCCCATGATGATGTCCCAGAAAACTTTTCCAAACTAAGTAGGACCCATCCATATAAGTAGACTCAATCAGATAATTCTACTAAACTGTGAATCCAAATGGCCTTAACATTTTCTTTCATGTCCTAAATGAACTTTTATACATTTCATATGAAAAACCCCAATGTTAGTTCGTTCATCTTGTAGCCATCCAGACTGATCTGTCCAGCACACCGAATCTGTACGGAGTCAAAAGTGGTTCATAGCGTTCTGTTGATATCATGAGCTGTGATTGTCCAAATTGCACAAAACATTCGGTGGATATATTCGGGATGTGAGGATAAAACTTTAGAGTTTTTTCACAAGTGATATATGTCTTTTTGGATATCAAGAATAATGAAACAAATGGTTTCTCAAAATCAGGATGCTCAAAACCACCTTACAATTTTCCTATAAAATGGCACCTTGGGCTCTTCATTTTTATGTTCAACTAGGAGGAAAATATCTGGTATTTTGGAGAAAAAAATGAGTTATCTCATAATCCAAGATGTTCTAAAGTCTCCTATCCTTATAGGGGGATCAATAATCAAGGTGAAGTTCCACCCGAGCCTTCTCCTCCTCTCGATGGTGGGTGAAATGGTGGACGATAAATTTGAGGGAGATACACATACTTGGGAGGGAGTTCCGGAACATGATAATATACTAGTTTTGTTTAATTTATGTTTTTATTATTTCAGTTATGTTTTTTCTAAACATATTTCTCCTCTAAATTCATTTATCATGTTTAATTAATTGAAGGACATTTCATTTCAAAACTGATTGGGTTCAAATTTCATGTGGGAAACTTGGGTTGTTCCTATTGGGAAACACAAGGATCCTCATTATATCACACATAAAAAATATATTAGTATGATTTGGTATCCTTCAAACTATTCTTCAATTCCAAACCTTGAAACACAATTTTGTGTCAAGGTTTAGTTCTTTGTGCAACATTTTTAGATGCAAGAGGGGAATCAAGATCTTGACAAAACTCAACCAAAGAATTAAACATAACCATGTGAAATTTTTAGAACAATGAACTATCCAATATTTGTAGTGAACTTTATGTGATCTCCTTCTCTCAAAATTCTTAAATCACTATATTATTCTATGAACTATTAAACTCTTTATATTAAGTTATTTTCTTATATATGTTTTCAAAATCACTCAATCTTTTAGTAATCATTATTAAAAATACAGACTGTAAGCTACCAAATATCTATGAGAAATGGAATATGGTCTTCCTTATACTAAAAAATATTCTTTAAATAACTATCTACTTGACATTTGATGACAACATGTTCAAATTTTGGCTTCTTTTCTGAGGAGTGCTTGGGTTTTAGTGCGTGTTTTTTATATGATTTTTGTAAATTTTGGGAATATTTATTTGTTTTATCTTATAACATACCTATATTTTTCTAATATAATTTATTACATCTGTATGTTTTGGGCAACAAGAATTATAATCTAAGAGATTGGCCACATTTTTAACACGAACTATAGAGGATCTTACGTCAGCGACCCCGAGATGCACAAGATAACCCTTTGAAGGATGACACACAAGACAATAATGCTATTCTTGATCCATCATCTTCATATTCTATATCCAACATAAAAAATTAAATAAACTTGTATAAAATGGATGAAAACAATAAAAAACTAAAATAACTAACCTCACCTGATGTCGATATTAAACCCACTTACATTCAATTACAAGGTGAGGCACCCAATTTTGAACTAAAATCTGGTTTAATTCATATATTATCAATATTCCATGGACTTCCTGGAGAGGATACACATAATCATTTAAACGAATTTAATAATGTTTGTTATACATTAAATAATTAAAATTTGGATTAAGAAAAAGTAAAGCTGAGGTCATTTCCATTTTTAGTAGAAGACACTGGAAATGACTGTATTTATTATGTTAATTCACCAAATAGAGGCCAGACAGGCATAAAGCCAATTATTATTGAAAATTATTTCCTCGAATCTCGAATTAAAACTATAAGAAAATAAATATGTGGTATATAGAACTCACAATGGGAAAAATTATATAAATACTAGGAACAATTTAAATGGTTATGTTCAAGATTCTCACACCACCAAATAAGTGATCAAATTTTATTTTAGTATTTTTATGAAGGTTTAATTCCATATGATCGCACCATGATTGATCCTACTACTGGTGGTACACTAGATTATAAAACCCCAATTGATTCAAGGAACCAAATTGATAACATGGTACCGAACACTGAAAAATTATGTATAAGGTCCAGTGTACCCATTTGAGGTATCCATGAGGAGAAAAGTAATGAATTTGAGAAAAGGAAGGACACAATTTTTGAAGAGGTAAGTACCCTTCCATGAAAAATCACTCTCTCCAAAGTGAAATCTCAATATCCTCATCTCAAGAATTGTGGTATATTCTCTTCTATTACTCACTACTCAGACCAATGTTCTCAATTCAGAGAAACTTCTGAGTGTTGTGAGGAAATCTTTCCAGGCCACCCCTATAACCAACCCTTTAGGAAAGAACTCTACTATCCATCCAACCCTGAGTCAAAATAAAATCAATCCCATAAGAAAGGGGGTATTCAAACCAACCTCAACAATAATGGAACCAAAAGGTTCAGAGTAGTCATCCACCACCACCACCAAGAAATCCTAAACCACCCGAGAGGCCATTCCAACTACCCCCTCCCAAACCCAAGCCTAGCCTAGAAGTTATGATGAAAAAAATGGTTGATAACAATATCCAATTCCAACAAAACAACTAATCTACCATACAAGACCTAAAATACCAATTAGGTCAACTGGTTATCTCGGTAGAGAAAATATAACCTAATGGGTTGGGTAAACTACCCTGTCAATATGTAGTTAACCCTATGGACAAGAGAAATGTTAGTTTCACCACACTTAGGAGTGAGAGAAAACTTAATACCCAAAATTAACCCTCCATTACATTCATTCACTTCTAAGGGAACCACCATCCCAAATGCTGAAAATTCTCCAAGAGAAGAAAATCATTATCCTGCGAGCGTCCCTTCCAAAGGAAGGAGTGTGTATATTGATGAGTCTCCTATCCCAATGATTACTCATCCATTTCCCAAAAGGGCCATCCAACCAATAAAACAAATGGAAACTGATCTTGATAGATAAATATTGGAAACATTCAAAAAAGTACAGGGTAAAATTCCTTTTATTGATACCATGAAGAAAATTCAAAGATAAACCAACTTTCTAAATGATATGTGTACAAACCGAAGGAGACTTCAAGGTGATGATAATATAATATTAGGTAGGAATGTGTCAACATTGATAGAACCATCACTTCCTACCAAAGGAAATGATCCTAGAACCTTCTCTATTCCATGCACCATAGGGGAGTATTCATTTTCCAATGCTATAATTGATTAAGGTGCTTATATAAATGTGATTCCTCAATCCATTTACAATTCATTATAGGTTGGAGATTTAAGACAACTGGGATAGTCATTCATCGAGAAAATTAGAGTACATCACACCCTTCTGTTTTGTTAGATGATGTTCTTGTGGTGGTTAAAATTTTAATCATTCATGGTGATTTTTATGTTCTTAAAATGGAAGATAATAGGATGAATGGACATGCCCCCATTATATTGGGGATAACTTTCCCAAAACCCTCCAAAACAATATTTAATGTCAATAATGGAACATTATCTATATAGTTTGGTGGTGACATTGTCATCTTCAGCATCCTTGATGCCATGAAGCACCCCTCAAAAAACCATTCATATATCTCAATTAATTCAATTGAGGTATTCCATTCCCCTAAAAACACCTCTTATCATTCCCATGATCCCATTTTTGAGTTTTCATCATTGATTGAAATTCTTGGTAATGAGTCCTACATTGATTATTATAGTGGTCTAGAAAAGTTCCATGCTTGTTTATTAATTGATAAGTTCTTCAACACTGAGGATCCAATGACCATAGATGATACTGCTAAACATGTAAGAGCTCATTCCTCATATGAAGATAATACCATTGAGCAGTTAGATGAGATTAGTGACCTCTCACATACACACTCACTTCCATAAATAAAAAATCCACATGAAGTAAAACAAGAAAAACTACATCAAGATTTAAAATATTCATATCTTGATAATAGAATCAAGATACCCATCATCATTTATAGTTCACTCCCTCAAAATCATGAATCTTGACTACTTGATATTTTGAGGGAGTATAAACAAGATTGGTGATGGACACTTTCTGACATTACTGGTATTAGAAGACGAATTTTCACACATCATATATTGTTAAATATGAGGCTAAAACAGTTAGGAAGGCATAATGTCGACTGAACCCAAACCTCCTAGAAGTTTTGAAAAAGGAGGTGATAAAATTATTAGCTGCTGGAATCATTTAACCCATCTCTAATGGCTAATTTTTCATTTACTTTCATGTAGTTTCTAAAAAATAATCCTTAAAGTAATCAAAAATGAAAACAATGAATTGGTTCCAACTTGTATGCATAATTGTTGGAATGTGTGTATAGACTATTTCCGACTAGACCCACACACTAGAAAAGACCATTTCCCTTTTCCATTCATTGGCCAAATTCTAGAGAGGCTAGCAGGTATGTCCCAGTACTGTTTCATTGATGGCTATTTGGAATACTTTCAGATCCATATTTCCCCTAAGGTCCAAGAAAAGATGACCTTCACTTACCCCTTTAGCACATTTTCATATATGAGGATGTCATTTTTTCTATGCAATGCTCTAGTTACTTTCCAGAGATGTATGGTTAGTATTTTTTTCAGATTACCTAGTGAATTTCATGGAAGTATTCATGGATGATTTCACTGTTTATGGATCATCTTTTGATGAATTTTTGAGTAGTCTTGATTTAGTCCTACTTCACTATGTTAAGAAGAATCTCTTATTAAATTATGATATATTCAATTTAATTATTAGATAATGTATAATTTATGGGACATGTCATTTCTGGTATGGTATCTAGGTAGATAAATCAAAATCGGATGACTTTTTCCCCTACTATTCCCCAAAAAAATGTGTGGGATGTGTGGTATTTCTTAGGTCAGGCTTGATTTTCCCTTTGATTCATTCGTGACTTTAATAAAATTTCACTCCCTCTCTCAGTATTACACCAAAAAAGAAAAATAATGTGTTTTTGATAAATAATTTCAGGAATCTTTAAATAAGTTAAAATGAAGTCTCACATGACATCTAGTAATCCAACCACCTTAGTGGGATTTACTATTTGGGCTCATGTGTGACGCCTCTAACTATGAAATTGGGGCAGTCTTATCACAAAGGGTCGATCGAGCTCCACATGCCATTTCCTATGCCTCACATACATTGTACTCTTCCCAAGAAAACTACACCACAACTAATAAACAATTCCCTTTCATTGTGTTTGCCTTGGAAAAATTCTAGACATACCTTTTGGGGTCCAAATCCATTGTGATCTAAGACTATTAATCCCTTTGGTATCTCCTTAAGTAATTGGAAGCCAAACCACATCTCATTTGCTAGAAGCTCCACCTACAAGAATTCAATTGAAAAATTAGAGATAAAAAAGAAGTAGAGATTGCAGTGGCTAACCATATCAGTAGGATCCACCCATCCTCAGAAATTGATTCATCCCCCTATCTTCATATAAATGATATGTTTTGTGATGAGAAGTTATACAAAGTGAACGATTTTATTCCTTAGTATGCTGAAGTTGTAAATTATTTGGTATCAACGTTAATTATTACTGATTTCAATAAAAACCAAGATGACCATCTAAAACATGAGTCTCGTTGGAACATTTGGGATGGCCCCTACCTTTGGTGCACCTGTAGTGATCATTTATTCAGGAGTGTTTTCCCAAGAGCAATTTTAAGTCTATATTTAGGTCTTTCCACACACTTTTATTTGGGGGCCTCTTTGGTCCCCAATGCACTGCTCACAAGGTCATCGATTCTGTTATCTTTTGGCCCACATTGTTTTGGGGATGAACATGAATTATATAAATCTTGTCCTCATTTTTAATAATGGTGGAAATTATCTGAAAGAAATGAGATTCTACGAAAACCCTTGATCTTCCATGGAATTTTAAATATTTGGGGCATTGAATTTATGGGACCATTACACAATTCATATGGTAACTTATACATTCTATTGGCAGTTTATTATGTTTCAAAAAGGGTAGAGGCATGAGCTACAAGGGCTGATGATTCAATGGTAGTTGTGGAATTTTAGAGAACCCAAGTTTTCTGTAGGTTTGGATTACCTAGGTTCCTCATTAGCAACTAGGGTTCTCATTTCTGCAACTAAACAATGAAATATCTTTTCCATCAATATAGGGTTGGGCATTGATTTTCTGCAACATATCACCCACTAGACAATGGTCAAGCTGAGGTATGAAATATAGAAGTAAAACATATTCATGAAAAAATGGTACAACCTAGTAGAAAATATTGGAGTCTTCGACTTGATGATTCATTATGGGCTTACCGTACTTTTTTTAATCCCCCATTATCAGGTCACCATATCGGCTAGTGTTTGGATTGATTTATCACCTCCCTATTGATATTGATAACCATGTCTAATTGGCCATCAAACAATGCAATTCAAATAATTCTAGTAAAGGTGCTCAAAAAAAGGTTCAGATTCAGGAGCTGGAGTAAATGAGGAGAGATTCATATGATAAGTCTAGGATTTATAAGGAGTGAACCAAGAATGACATAGACCTTTTCCTCCATCATCTTCAATTCCACATTTGGCAGAAGGTCCTCCCCTACAATGGAAGTCTGAAGTTGTATCTAGGTAAGATTTATTCTTGTTGGTTTGGACCATAGACTGGTACATATGTATCTCCATTTGGTGTTGTTCAGGTTCAAAATGAAGAAACTAAGAAAAACTTCACTGTTAATGGGAAGCAGCTAATGCACTTCTATAAAGCCCTTCCAGACATCGCAATGGAGTAACTCCATGTTCAAGAAGCAAAATTCCGATGACACCCACCAAATTTTATCATTTCTTCTCACATCCAATTTATTACAGTGAGGACACTACACACTCAAAGTGTGGGGAGGATGGGTACATTTCTAGGTTAGTTAGGAATTTTCATCATTTTTTATTTAATTATTATCATTTTATCATTATTAATGATATTTTCACTTTTCCCTATCTAGTTGAGTTGATTAGGATTTCCATTGTCTTTATTCATTTTTCTCTGTTTCGTTTTCTTTATGGTATTTTTACTTTTCCCCATATTGTTCAGTTCATTAGGATTTTCATCATCTTTCTTATTTCTTCTCTTTTTCACCTTCTTTATGGTAATTTTACTTCCACCCTTGTGGTCAAAAAATTGTGGAACATACTGAAAATGCAAGTTGAAATTTTTGATTCCATGTTGATTTAACATTTGATGAAAACCTGAATCTGTCATGGAATGAATGTTTCTATGAATTTGAAATCATGGAGTGATTTTTAGAGAATTGGTTTTATATCAATGATAAAAATGGTTGTATCTCTGTGAAACCATTGATATGATTGATCCCATTGTGTGATTTGTTTTTGGGAAAACTAATTCACTAATATCTCACTCATTTTTGCACCAAACCACAAAGTGTGACTATTTCTTAATTAATATAAGGTTAATATTTGTTAGGTTAATATTTTTCAGCTCAAAATGATATTCCCATATTTTCTTTCTTATATGATCATTTTCATTACTATAACAGATTAACCTACGCATGTGTACCTAATATCAGACTTTTGTATTCCATAAAAAACAAAATTGGGTTGTGTCTTGGGTAGGTCCAAAACCACTCCTCATCAACCTTTGATCTTGTTGAAACTATTATAATTAGTTTCATGAGGAGATCAAAAAATGGTTGATACATGAGTGTGATATTTGTTACAAATGAAACTTCTGAAAAAACAAAAAAAATGGGGGGAGTTATGAAATGTGTAACATGTGGGGATATCTAGGTCGGGGACTTATGGTTTGACTTTTGGGAATGATTACGTGGGTCATGAAATATGATTGTAATGGACATAGGGCAGGTTTGGTTGAAAAATTCATTTAAGCTTAAAAATGTTAAAATAACCTATATTTATTGGATATAAAGAGGTAAGAATATCATGGAATGGTTTTCACACACACACATGGAGAGTTAGTGGCATGTCTGACTTCAGAATTCCTTACTCAATTTTGTATCACGAATCTTTTTCAATTTCACTGTGATATGATTTATGACTTGTATTTTTTCATTTTCACTAGGAAGAAATATTTGGGGTGTTTTGTGCATTGATCACATTACTTTAATTAATTAAAATTTACTCAGTTGTTAAATATTCATGATTTTTGAAATATATACATGCATAATTTATGGAAATATGACCTTTTCTAGGAGTGAAAATGTCTAGGTGTGGGGGTGTGATCGATCTGTGAATCACTATTTCATTTTCACCCTTACACCACTATGCTAAACTTATTTGGTATTGGAAATTGTAAAAATAATATCAAATTGAACTTCAATATTGATTCAATTATTTTGTGTTTATTATTTTTTAAAATGACAATGAGACTTTTTTTGATATTTTCATTGAATGTGGAGGTGATTTGGTGGGCCCATGATGATGTCTATGAAAATGGGCCAAACTAAGCAGGATCCATGCACACCAGGGGACTCAATAGCATAATGCTACTAAACTGTGAATCCAAATGGGATTAACTTTTGTTTTTTAGTCCTAAATTCAATGGGATACATTTCATATGATGAAACTGAAATCTAATTTGTTCATCTTGTGCCCATCCAGACTGATATGTCCAACACACTGAATCTACATGGAGTCAAAATTTGTGTGTCGTGTTTTATCGATATCTCTATTATTTTCCAAATGGCCCAAAAAATCGATGGAGATAATAAGGAGGAGGGGATAAAACTTTTTATTTTTGTTAAAAGTGAGATAATACTTTCTTGTCATCAAAAACAATGAACCATTTGGTTTCATGAAACAGGATGCTCAAACCACCTTCCAATTTTCCTATAAAATGGAACCTTGGGCTCCTCATTTGTATGTTCAACCAGGAGGCAAAGATATGGTTTTTTGGAGATACAAAGCATTCCACTACTCATCTAATATGTTATGGGGGCCCTTTCCTCATAGGGGGATCAAGGATGAAGTTAAAGTTCCACCTAAGCCTTCTCCTCCTCTCGATGGCAAGCTAAATGGTGGGCAATCATTTTGAGGGATATACTCATACTTGGGAAGGAGTTACAACAAATGATACTATTTTTTTTGTAATTTGTGTGTGTATTATTTCACTTATGTATTATCTAAATCTGGTTCTCCTCTGAATGAATTTATTTGGTTTAATTACGTTAATCGCTTTTCATTTCAACACCAATAGGGTTGAAATTTCATGTGGGAAACATTGGTTGTTACTATTGGGAAACATAAGGATCTTCATTCTCTAACACATAAAAAGTCATTATAATTATTAGGTAGCCTTTGATATATTCTTGAAGTCCAAACCTTGACAACACTATTGTTTTGTCAAGGGTTGGTACTTTGTGCAACATTTTAAGAGGTAAGAGGGGAATCAAGATCATAACAACCATCAACCAAATAATTAAAGAAAAACCATGTAAAATTTTTAGAAAAATTAACTATACAATATTTGTATTGAACTTGAATTTATATCCTTCTCTAATAATTCTTAAATCACCACCTTATTCTACCAACTATTAAACTCATTAAGTTAAGTTATTTTCATAAATATTTTTCAAAATCACCCCCTCATTTAGTAATATTTATTAAAAATAAACACTATAAGCTACCAATACTCCTTGAGAAATGACCTAGGGTCTACCATAGAATACAAAATATTCTTTAAATAACTATCAATTTCACGTGTCATGAAAATAGAGTCAGTCGTAGATAAAAGGATTTGAATAATATCACCATACTCACATTAGTCTTTGGTGGTCAGGACTAGGAGAGGATCATGTATCTTAAAACCACTACAATAATATCATATTTATAGCTCTATATATTTATTATATATTTCATTCATTTTTTATTTTTAAAATATATTAAATATACATACTAGTTTAGGATTAATGTTTTTGTCGACCAATATTTTGAATAGAACTAAATTCACCCACCTCTTGAGTATTTCAGTAATAATAATGGAAAATATTTAGGGGTATATGTCTCATAATAAAGTTTATAATGTATAAATATTTTATATATATGTGTCATCCAAATTACCAAATGTTGGGTCCCAATTGAAAATTATCCCATCATTATATAATTATATTAAAACCGTACCATTTTGTGTATAAATCATATGACTTTGTGTTTGATCTTTATGATTTATTATCTAAACATTGTTACTATTTTTTTCTAAAATATACTGGGTAAATATCTAAACATTATAATTTTTTCTCTATATTATGAGGATATTTTTGTCGAGATTATTGGATTAACCTTATGAGATTATTAAAAAAAAATTGGAAATGGTATATTGTTTAATTCATGGTCTTTATGGAATATAAAAGGTTTCTTATTTTAAATTATTTCAGAATTTTGTAGTTTTTTAATCCTGACAGCATATAAAATTTATGACTGGAATTAATGATAAATTCATTTATTGTATTAGTGAAATTACAGAAATGATTTGTTTGTATTCTTAGAAGTAATTTTTGTATATTTCTTTGAAAGAAATTTTTCATGAGTATTAAATAAATTATTAAATAGGATTAAATAGATTAAAAATGTATTCTAGTATATGTAAAATTTTCATTCAATTTTTGGAATATGTTCTTTGGTTTCACATATAAAACTATGATTTGGAAAAATAAAAGTAATGTAAATTATTTTGATGTTGTTATTCATTTAATTATTTTTTTTGTTTCTTTATAGGAAGAAGACTCTATAAAAACTATTTGATAGTACCAGTTATGTATATCCATGGGTCGAGTATATTCATACATGGAGAGATCATAGAAATAGTTTGACAAGAAAAAAAATCAAATTACACTATGATCATTTAATTAACTCCCTCTAAAATAATATTTTTTCAGGAAATCATCATTTGACTTATTAATTCTATTAGTTCCTGATCTAGGTAGCCTGAAAACTAAAAACCTCTTAGATAGAGTCATGTTTTCTTTGTTTTTTAATCTTTTGTATGTGTGTTAATTTTTATTCTTTAGAAATAAAAACATGGATATTTTGATTTGATTATACCTCCCAATCATGATATATACTTGGTTGTTATGTGGTTTATTAAAAGTTAGTTGTTTTTCTTGTCTGATGATCAAATAAATGATAATTTTGGTTATTCAAAAACTTTAAAATTACTTTTATATCTTTTGATACGTTTTATAAAAAATAATTGGTGTGTTACATTATGTCTCCATTTATAATAAGGTTTACTACAATGTCATCAGACTCCTCTTCAAATATCTAGTCACTTTATTGTGTATTCTATTCTCTCACATCGAGAATGTGAAAAGTATAAATATGATGACTTTTATCTAAACTACTATCAATATACTTGTGTTTATTTTTAATTTTTGTTGTTCTATTTTAAAACTCATATCATTATCAATATATTAGAAATTTACGAAAATAAATTCCATTTGTAACCATTCAATTACCAAAAACATGTACATAACATAATGTTTCATAAACCATTTGTTTTTTATGTGACATATTCATCATGGCTTAGATATGACATGATTTTGAATGCTCATTTACAAAAGATATTATTTTTTGTAGATCTTATCTTGGAAACCCTTGTTTTTTTTATTTTGATCATATTTTTATATTAGTAGTTAATTAGATATTATTATTTTTGATTTTATTATGATATTTGTCGAATCGTATTATAATTTTTTATAGTCACACCATCATGAAATATGTGGAGACAAATGTTTCATTTCTGAAGATTATGAAAAAAAATCAATGATGGGTTATGTTAACGTGGAACTGGAAAGAATTTTTTGTTAAAGAATACTAGGTATGCATTGGGTGGCATGGTGATTTAAGATGGTGATGGTGAAAACTATATATACAATGAGATCTAGTGAACAAAAAATGTTGAGGATATTTTCATAGGTTTTTTTTTAGATACATCTTAGATATTATGTTTCCTTTGTATTTCCCATGTGGGAAATAATTATTCTTAGTTTCACATTATGAAATTAAATTTTGTACAATTTAGTTCATTTGATATCATATATTTCATGTTTTTGTTATGGATCATCTTGGGTATTATATATATTTATTTTTTTAATTTTTAATCACCTAAATTCTAATATTTTTGAGATATTATTACTCAATTCTTATCAATAGGCCTTGGTCTATTGGAAGTGGGCCTATAATGGAATTTTAAGATGAATGAAATCCCAGTTGGGACCCTTTTGGTAGGATAATTTTAATATATATATATCCATTAAAAATATAATATTTCTACTAAAACAAATAGTATATTCTCTGAATTATATTATTTTAAATTTAGTCTCCATTCTTAGTTAAATCATCCGTTTAAAAAATATTCCACTATGTATATATTATTTTCGGGTATCACCTCCAAAACCATTAGTTTTAAAATTTCATTAATGATATAAAATTATAAATAATTATTTCTAATAAATAACTAGATCTATTACATATATTTACCAATTTTATATAGGTTCTCCTCCTTATAAAGAAGATTTATTTTACTTAATGGAATGAATTTTATATCCAGAAATGTTTCTTTATAGGTTGTGAAGGAAGACACAAAGAACCATCTATTATTTTTCAATTCCTTATCTATAGTTGAGAACCAAAAATTAATCTATACAAATATCAAATATTTCTCTTAGCACCACATGAACGACACAATAATCCTTAACTATAATTATAATATTGTGAACTACAATTGTAAGAAACAATTTAGTGAATTAGTCATTATATTTTAATAAAATATATTGAGGTAAACTATACATTTGAAGGAAATAAATAAGGAATTTTTATTTGATTGTATACATCAATCAAATACAATTCATTGAAATTACTATTATAACCAAGAATATATTATATATATTTCACACTCAATAGATTAGATAATCAAGTTGAAATTAAAATGTTTTCATTTATTTTATGGATTTAAAACCATCTTAATAATATGGCCTGTAACAGCCCAAGATTTTATAAAAAAATATTCTTTTTAATTTTATTAATGTCTTGTGTTGTACGCTACACCAAAAGGAGCTTGCACAACACGCATCCTTGTCTTGCCTTGCATTACACGCAATCGCGACCTTCCTCGATAGCGTGTGTAATACGCAATACCGAGTTTCACTAAACAACGATGTGCTATTAAAATATTACTAAAACTAGCCGTTATGAATAGTAATAACCACTTTTTAAAATTCTGTAAATCTTATTTTTCAAAATGAACTTCATTCTTGGATTCGGAGTATCGAATTTAGCCTAAGGTGAAATTTTGGTACTTTTCGGATAACTTTCATATTCTGATGAATAGTGAAAATTACTAAATTATAATTAAAAACAACTTTTTTAATCGAAATAATTAATAGTGATAAATTTTTAATTTGAGTGGTTTTAAAGTATATTTAGAATATATTTTTACAATTTAATACAATGTTGGTCATTGGTTGTAATTTCACATTTAAACCAGACATAATCAAGTGTCAATCTTTTGATATATATTGTTTCCTAAAAACACGCTATTTATTTTAACAGCAGGATTTAATTATAAAAATTAATTAATGCAACTTCTATGTTATGAATTTGGTAAAATAGATTTCATTTTTGAATTCGGAATATGAAATATAGATAGGATGAAATTTTGGCATTGTTCTGAAAAACATCAATTTTTGATGAATAGTGAAACTACTAAGTGGTAGTTAAAAAAACTGAATTTTTCATAAAACTTAATTTTGCCGCTTCTGTGAATGGAATTTCGAAAATCCGAGAGACACGGTTAATATCAAGGACTAAAATGTGGTTCAATGAGATGAAAATAATTTTTTGGTGAATAGTAACTTTTTACTTTTTTTTTACCGCGGTTAATAGTAAATAGGGTAACTAAGGGTAAATATGATATTACTATTACCCTAACACATGTCCTAATTCTATTGGACAAGTGTAATTCGACCAAAAATAAACTTAGGAATAAAATATGACCATTTAGGCCCACTTGGATTAGATTAGGACATTTATTATTAATTTATTTAAAGAAAGGTTAAAATAGTTAAAATCAAAGTTTAATAAGTAAATCATTTTTAATATGGGGTTATACATAAGATAAATTCGATTGTAAATATTAATTAGAAAGATAAAAAGACTTCCTACATGATGGTATTTTATTTGTAATTTTTAGACATAAAATAATTTAATTTATTTATGACACAACGATGATGTAGTAATTATCTTATTAATGAAATATTGACATAATTGATGTTATAAACACCAAAATAAATGTAATTTGAGATTTTTTATGAATTCCACTAATTTTCTAGGTTACTGTGATATATTGATGTTGATTTAATCAACTTGGTTCGAACATTTAATTCTGTTATGACTTTCACAAAAATCATATATCAAATAGTGTCAAAATTGACACAAAATAGTTTTTAAATCAAATATTATATTATTAATTGTTATTGTATTCCTAAAAATCTAAGGTTCGGCCAAATGACTTAGATAAGGATATATATATTAATAATAAACAATTTGGGGTTCGTTTGGCATTTTATAGTAAGTTTATTAACCATATAGTGAATGAAAACAAAAAGACATGGTAAAAGTTAAATTATTTAACTTAGAGTTAAATCTAATTGATAAGGTTAAAATAATATCCTAAACTTGTCTAAATTATATTGGTTGATAGTATTTCGACCCATCCCCACTTTAGCTTCGAAATAAGACCCTTTGGAACCATTATAAACCGATTTTGACTTTAATATAAAATAATATTTTGAGATATTCCTAAGGTGCCCCTCTCCTCCCTTATAAAAGGACACCTCCTCCCCCTCCTCCTCACACCAATTTGAGCACTCAAGCTCGGCCAAACCCTGCCAAAATATCTTCTCCACTTTCCTAGCAACATCCTAGAGGTTCTGGTCTTCCTCAAAGACCAATTTTAGTGCCCTAAGAGGAGGTCTCAAAGAGGCGCTTCAAAGAAGAGGTAATTACCGTTACCAATTCTTTCATCTTTATTTCTTCTTCCACTTCTTCTTCTTAGGTTGTTTCATTATGAAGTAATAACATCAGTATCACTCATATACTGATATGTTATTATAAGTATGAAACAACCCTATTTCACCATCTATCCATCCTACGGAAAAAGAAATCACCGCGTGTGCGTACGTACGGAATAACGTCTCCACGCCGTGGTGTAATCTATTTTCCACCACCACCTTACATGGATGGGTATAATGGTGTAAAGAATAACTATACATAGTTATTACAACATCATATTGATTCTGATATATTGTATAATCCAATCCAATTCAATTCAATATTTATAGAAATGATATCATCGCTCGTGCGTACGTACGGACTACCGTCTCCACGACGCGATGAGATTCATTCTCCATGTTAACCATTTAAGAATGATTATAATGTATATATAAGAAATAATAATGAAATATATGAAATTATAAAGCTACTGGATTTATGTATATATATACATATGTATGTCATCTACTTACTTCCATTTCAAGACAATAAGGAAAGAAAAACAGCGTTCATGCGTACGTACGGACTACCGTCTCCATGAACGGTGTTTTTCATTTTATTTATCTATCTATTATATATATATATATACTGAATATATATGATATATAAATCATATTTTTTATTCTGGAAGTAAGTAAATCATGATATATGTAATAATGATGTCAAGAACAACAAGTCAAAACACCTACGATAAATGAAACGATTTTACCCAAAACGCTTCTTTAACATGGAATTTACAAAAGAACGGGTAATATAATGTCATAAGTGAACCATATATGATATCATAACAATGAATATGATTCTGTAATAAGTCAATGACATTATTTAAATCATTATACAGGAGGTTCAAACACATACGAAGCAAATTGGACCTAAGGTAAGGGAAATATCACAATCTCATTTTTATCCGAGATTGTTTATTCGTAAGTATTTACTGGGGTGTATTTTATCATCCACATCCATGTTCCCTCAATATGTAATATTGTTTCCATCCACTTAAAATAGTTTAAATCCAATTTTACCCTTCGGTGAGTTTTTAGTAAAGAATATGAAAGGAATCTTTTGTCGTTTTTTTCGTACGAGGTACTTTTTGACTTTTCCGACAAAAGTACGAAGAATGTTTTTTTAACTTATACGGCATGAATGGATTTTTAAAACATTATTTCCAAGAAGCATCCTTTACAAGTTTCAAAGTTTATTTTTAATCAACTTCTTTTATTTTAAAGTTGTATGACATGTTATGAATGGAAAAATGTTTTTGAAGAAGAAAGGATATTTTCCTCAAGAATGGAGTTCAAGTGTTTTATCAAAATTATTTTCCATCTAAGATAATAAAGGGTTCTGTTTTTATCCCTATTATTAAATTGATTTGTTCATGATGTGATGGAATTATTTTTATGAATTCCTTTATCCTATATGAATTGATTTATGATGTCATGATGTTTCATGAATCCCATTTTTGTTACATGTGTTATGCGATGATGTATGTTTGATGATTATGTGGCACACACAAGAAAGGATTCATTATAAGATGGGTGGGACCTATATCTCCCTCCAATGCATTGGGTAAAGATTTTATATCTCATGAGATAGACATGGCTGAAATGGTAGGTTATACCGGTTCAGTGAAACATGACTTAAACGAGGGTTACTCGATTCAGAAAGGGACTTTGTCCACTAAGATAGTCTTGGCAATGAGTCATGACTAACAATAAATGATTTTCCATGATTATGTGTGCATGCCACAAAGTTTCAAGTTTCATGTTATGATTATGGTGATCTCATTTTCACTTCTATGATTTGTTCCATGTTAAGATACTATGATCTCTTTTGCAGGTTATGATTTTCAAAAAGATATGATATGATTTTTATTTCTTTTGTATACCCTTACTGAGCATTTGAGCTCACCCTTTTATGTTTTCTTTTCCCCAGGATATAAATAAAGGTTTTAGGTAAAAAAAAGGGAAGATCTTTATGGGAGATATTGAAGATCTTTTACCACGATTAGAAGATTACGTTCCGAGTTTCCAAAGACACTATACTATTACGATCCTTTAGTGTGTGTTTTTGTTATGTACTAAGTATTCCGCAAATGTAATGTAATGTCCATGTACGTCAAGCTACGGGTCTCTACAGTTGGTATCAGAGGAAAGGTTTAGTCAACCTTTGGAAACTAGGATGCGAAAACGTTAGTGAGATCCCTAGAGATATTTCTAAGGTATGTCTAGGGATGTCTCTAAGGTTAAGTATACGTATAGGTTATAGTCCTAGAATTGCTCTAACGATCTTCGAATTTAACCTAAGATGTCAGATATTGAGGGTACTACCCCTTTATTATGTTGTTTTCCCTAGCATGATTTTTGCCTCTCATACTATTCTTTTGGGGTTTTAGACGATGGCTGGAACCCGAAGGAACCGTGTTAATGCGGAATGTGATGGGCAATGCAATGATTGTCCCCCTGAGAAACCAAACGATATGGGAGCTGGAATGAAAAATCTTGTAGCCATGCTCACACAACTTTCTCAAGCTATGAATCATGCAGGACTTCCAAACGAGCAAAGGAAGAAGCAACATTCTGTTGAATCCTTCATGAGGCAGCGTCCACCTTCTTTCAGTGGGTCTACTGATCCATTAGTTGCTGAACAATGGATTAGTACTACTGAAAAGATATTTTCAGTTCTTCAATGTTCTGAACATGATAAAGTCATCTTAGCAGTATATCGTTTGGAAGGTGAAGCTGATCAATGGTGCAATCTTATCAAGAATACGAGGCCAAGAGATGAAATTGAGTCCATGGACTGGGACGAGTTCAAGAACTTTTTTTTTAGTAAGTACTTCCCTCGTATTCTTCGAACAAAGAGGAGAAATAGTTTCTTGAACTGAAGCAAAGGGACGATGAATCTGTTGGTACCTATGAAGCAAATTTTACAAGACTTGCAAGGTATGCTTCTGGTATTATCATCCAACCTGAAAGTAAAGTTGATCGATTTTTCAGTGGCTTAAAACCAACTCTTCGAAGGGCATTAGCTATAAGAGACTTCAGTAGCTATGAAGAAATTGTGTGTTGTGCTATCAAGGTAGAAATGGAAGTTGGTGTTACATATCCATCACATGGTTTTGACAAGAAACGAAAGATGGAGTTCAAGGAGAAATCTCATAATAATGGTGAAAAGAAGATGAATGTTTCCTTATGCACAAAGTGTGGAAAGAAGCATGGTGGAGATTGTCTTAAAGGAACTAGAAAATGTTTTAAGTGTGGAAAATAAGGTCATCGAGCAGCTGAGTGTCGAAGTAATGGAAAAAGGGTTTCTAATGATGTGAATAAAGAAAACACTGCAGAGAACGCACCACCAACACTTCAATGCCTCAAGTGCAAGGAAATGGGGCATTATGCTAATAATTTCCCTAATCCATGGGTTAGTGATGATCAACATGAGCAACCACTGAAGGCAAATGACAAAGGGAAGTCACATGCGATCACTATTGGCAATGTTGAATATGACAATGATGTGGTGGAATGATTAAGTGTTTATGTAATGGGATTCCAAAATAATGTTGTATCATGTGGTATTGGAATATTTATGTATTTTTCTAATATGGTATTCAAAGTAATTGAGATATTATGCGCATAATGAAGGGAAAATGAGAAAATGAAATGTATAACAGTATTCATGAGCTCATGATTGATATAAGGACTAAGTGATATCATGGTTTGAGTATAAATAATTTTGAGGATTTTGGTATGTGTAAAGTGTTAACTTTTAACTGCATTCAAGTTTTCACTAAGGTTCAATGGGTATTCAAGAGTATACATGATTAAGGACTTTGAATGTTTGGAATGTGACCAACAAAACATATCTTATGATATATGGGGATCAACGATGATATTAAATCTCTGGTAATTGTTTTCACTATGTTATGAGAGTGGACTGCAGTATTATGGATAAGCCTAAAGATTGGAATGGATTGTGTTGGACGTAAGTTAGTATTGTTTAAGGATAGAATTTTTTTTTGATATTATTGATAGTAATATAGTTTTGGAAAAAGGACAACCTGCAGGACGGGCGACAGCCCATCGCTTCGGACAAGGCTGTGGGAATCGAACCCACAACCGAAGTGCGACTGGCCTTTATCGCCTACCACTGGCCTACAGGAAGTCCCTGTTTAGTTGAAACTAGTTTTATTATATTAAGAAGTATGATATATGAAGTATAAGTCCATTTTAGGAACCATATATGATTAATCTCACTATAGATCGATTTATGCATATAATTTTGCTAACCTTTTGTTTGAGACAGATGGAATGACCCGTCATTCTATCACATGATCTGCTAACACTTCACGAATAACAAATTCAACTTCATTTATTTAAGAGATGAAGTGGAAATTGTTCAAGGCACGAACAACAGTGATATTGTACCAAAATAAAGTAAGTATTTATTAAAATTTAAATTTTCAACTTTAGGGGAAATGATCATGAAAACCAAAAATGTTGTCCTAGTGATCTTATACCTGATGAATCAGATGGTACCTTATATCATCACAAATCTATGGATTTGTGATTACTGGCTTTTCCATAGCCATGTTCTCTACCACTCTCCATCAGAACATGATGGTTAGATTTCTCTTCCATATCCATATTTTCACCTATGTGGAAACCCAATGATTAGTTTATTTGGGTAACCGTTACGTTTCATACTTTTTTTTTTAAAGATTGGTTTTGATATTCCTTTTTACGATGTGGGTTTCTATTAAAGAAACTTTCAAATAGTAAACCATTTATAACCCCGACGAATTTCGAGGGCGAAATTCATTTTAAGGGGGGTAGAATGTAACAGCCCAAGATTTTATAAAAAAATATTCTTTTTAATTTTATTAATGTCTTGTTTTGTACGCTACACCAAAAGGAGCTTGCACAACACGCATCCTTGTCTTGCCTTGCATTACACGCAATCGCGACCTTCCTCGATAGCGTGTGTAATACGCAATACCGAGTTTCACTAAACAACGATGTGCTATTAAAATATTATTAAAACTAGCTGTTATGAATAGTAATAACCACTTTTTAAAATTCTGTAAATCTTATTTTTCAAAATGAACTTCATTCTTGGATTCGGAGTATCGAATTTAGCCTAAGGTGAAATTTTGGTACTTTTCGGATAACTTTCATATTCTGATGAATAGTGAAAATTACTAAATTATAATTAAAAACAACTTTTTTAATCGAAATAATTAATAGTGATAAATAATTAATTTGAGTGGTTTTAAAGTATATTTAGAATATATTTTTACAATTTAATACAATGTTGGTCATTGGTTGTAATTTCACATTTAAACCAGACATAATCAAGTGTCAATCTTTTGATATATATTGTTTCCTAAAAACACGCTATTTATTTTAACAGCAGGATTTAATTATAAAAATTAATTAATGCAACTTCTATGTTATGAATTTGGTAAAATAGATTTCATTTTTGAATTCGGGATATGAAATATAGCTTAGGATGAAATTTTGGCATTGTTCTGAAAAACATCAATTTTTGATGAATAGTGAAACTACTAAGTGGTAGTTAAAAAAACTGAATTTTTCATAAAACTTAATTTTGCCGCTTCTGTGAATGGAATTTCGAAAATCCGAGAGACACGGTTAATATCAAGGTCTAAAATGTGGTTCAATGAGATGAAAATAATTTTTTGGTGAATAGTAACTTTTTACTTTTTTTTACCGCGGTTAATAGTAAATAGGGTAACTAAGGGTAAATATGATATTACTATTACCCTAACACATGTCCTAATTCTATTGGACAAGTGTAATTCGACCAAAAACAAACTTAGGAATAAAATATGACCATTTAGGCCCACTTGGATTAGATTAGGACATTTATTATTAATTTATTTAAAGAAAGGTTAAAATAGTTAAAATCAAAGTTTAATAAGTAAATAATTTTTAATATGGGGTTATACATAAGATAAATTCGATTTTAAATATTCATTAGAAAGATAAAAAGACCACCTACATGATGGTATTTTATTTGTAATTTTTAGACATAAAATAATTTAATTTATTTATGACACAACGATGATGCAGTAATTATCTTATTAATGAAATATTGACATAATTGATGTTATAAACACCAAAATAAATGTAATTTGAGATTTTTTATGAATTACACTAATTTTCTAGGTTACTGTGATATATTAATGTTGATTTAATAAACTTGGTTCGAACATTTAATTCTGTTATGACTTTCACAAAAATCATATATCAAATAGTGTCAAAATTGACACAAAATAGTTTTTAAATCAAATATTATATTATTAATTGTTATTGTATTCCTAAAAATCTAAGGTTCGTCCAAATGACTTAGATAAGGATATATATATTAATAATAATAAATTTGGGGTTCGTTTGGCATTTTATAGTAAGTTTATTAACCATATAGTGAATGAAAACAAAAAGACATGGTAAAAGTTAAATTATTTAACTTAGAGTTAAATCTAATTGATAAGGTTAAAATAATATCCTAAACTTGTCTAAATTCTATTGGTTGATAGTATTTCGACCCATCCCCACTTTAGCTTCGAAATAAGACCCTTTGGAACCATTATAAACCGATTTTGTCTTTAATATAAAATAATATTTTGAGATATTCCTAAGGTGCCCCTCTCCTCCCTTATAAAAGGACACCTACTCCCCCTCCTCCTCACACCAATTTGAGCACTCAAGCTCGGCCAACCCCTGCCAAAATATCTTCTCCACTTTCCTAGAAACATCCTAGAGGTTCTGGTCTTCCTCAAAGACCAATTTTAGTGCCCTAAGAGGAGGTCTCAAAGAGGCGCTTCAAAGAAGAGGTAATTACCGTTACCAATTCTTTCATCTTTATTTCTTCTTCCACTTCTTCTTCTTAGGTTGTTTCATTATGAAGTAACAACATCAGTATCACTCATATACTTATATGTTATTATAAGTATGAAACAACCCTATTTCACCATCTATCCATCCTACGGAAAATGAAATCACCGCGCGTGCGTACGTACGGAATACCGTCTCCACGCCGTGGTGTAATCTATTTTCCACCACCACCTTACAGGGATGGGTATAATGGTGTAAAGAATAACTATACATAGTTATTACAACATCATATTGATTCTGATATATTGTATAATCCACTCCAATTCAATTCAATATTTATAGAAATGATATCATCGCTCGTGCGTACGTACGGACTACCGTCTCCACGACGCAATGAGATTCATTCTCCATGTTAACCATTTAAGAATGATTATAATGTATATATAAGAAATAATAATGAAATATATGACATTATAAAGCTACTGGATTTATGTATATATATACATATGTATGTCATCTACTTACTTCCATTTCAAGACAATAAGGAAAGAAAAACAGCGTTCATGCGTACGTACGGACTACCGTCTCCATGAACGGTGTTTTTCATTTTATTTATCTATCTATTATATATATATATATACTGAATATATATGATATATAAATCATATTTTTTATTCTGGAAGTAAGTAAATCATGATATATGTAATAATGATGTCAAGAACAACAAGTCAAAACACCTACGATAAATGAAACGATTTTACCCAAAACGCTTCTTTAACATGGAATTTACAAAAGAACGGGTAATATAATGTCATAAGTGAACCATATATGATATCATAACAATGAATATGATTCTGTAATAAGTCAATGTCATTATTTAAATCATTATACAGGAGGTTCGGACACATACGAAGCAAATTGGACCTAAGGTAAGGGAAATATCACAATCTCATTTTTATCCGAGATTGTTTATTCGTAAGTATTTACTGGGGTGTATTTTATCATCCACATCCATGTTCCCTCAATATGTAATATTGTTTCCATCCACTTAAAATAGTTTAAATCCAATTTTACCCTTCGGTGAGTTTTTAGTAAAGAATATGAAAGGAATCTTTTGTCGTTTTTTTTCGTACGAGGTACTTTTTGACTTTTCCGACAAAAGTACGAAGAATGTTTTTTTAACTTATACGACATGAATGGATTTTTAAAACATTATTTCCAAGAAGCTTCCTTTACAAGTTTTAAAGTTTATTTTTAATCAACTTCTTTTATTTTAAAGTTGTATGACATGTTATGAAAGGAAAAATGTTTTTGAAGAAGAAAGGATATTTTCCTCAAGAATGGAGTTCAAGTGTTTTATCAAAATTATTTTCCATCTATGATAATAAAGTGTTCTGTTTTTATCCCTATTATTAAATTGATTTGTTCATGTTGTGATGGAATTATTTTTATGAATTCCTTTATCTTATATGAATTGATTTATGATTTCATGATGTTTCATGAATCCCATTTTTGTTACATGTGTTATGCGATGATGTATGTTTTATGATTATGTGGCACACATAAGAAAGGATTCATTATAAGATGGGTGGGACCTATATCTCCCTCCAATGCATTGGGTAAAGATTTTATATCTCATGAGATAGACATGGCTGAAATGGTAGGTTATACCGGTTCAGTGAAACATGACTGAAACGAGGGTTACTCGATTCAGAAAGGGACTTTGTCCACTAAGATAGTCTTGGCAATGAGTCATGACTAACAATAAATGATTTTCCATGATTATGTGTGCATTATACAAAGTTTCAAGTTTCATGTTATGATTATGGTGATCTCATTTTCACTTCTATGATTTGTTCCATGTTAAGATACTATGATCTCTTTTGCAGGTTATGATTTTCAAAAAGATATGATATGATTTTTATTTCTTTTGTATACCCTTACTAAGAATTTTAGCTCACCCTTTTATGTTTTCTTTTCCCCAGGACATAAATAAAGGTTTTAGGTAAAAAAAGGGAAGATCTTTATGGGAGATATTGAAGATCTTTCACCACGATTAGAAGATTACGTTCCGAGTTTCCAAAGACACTAAACTATTACGATCCTTTAGTGTGTGTTTTTGTTATGTACTAAGTATTCCGCAAAAGTAATGTAATGTCCATGTACGTCAAGCTACGGGTCTCTACAGTTGGTATCAGAGGAAAGGTTTAGTCAACCATTGGAAACTAGGATGCGAAAACGTTAGTGAGATCCCTAGAGATATTTCTAAGGTATGTCTAGGGATGTCTCTAAGGTTAAGTATACGTATAGGTTATAGTCCTAGAATTGCTCTAACGATCTTCGAATTTAACCTAAGATGTCAGATATTGAGGGTACTACCCCTTTATTATGTTGTTTTCCCTAGCATGATTTTTGCCTCTCATACTATTCTTTTAGGGTTTTAGACGATGGCTGGAACCCGAAGGAACCGTGTTAATGCGGAATGTGATGGGCAATGCAATGATTGTCCCCCTGAGCAACCAAACGATATGGGAGCTGGAATGAAAAATCTTGTAGCCATGCTCACACAACTTTCTCAAGCTATGAATCATGCAGGACTTCCAAACGAGCAAAGGAAGGAGCAACATTCTGTTGAATCCTTCATGAGGCAACGTCCACCTTCTTTCAGTGGGTCTACTGATCCATTAGTTGCTGAACAATGGATTAGTACTACTGAAAAGATATTTTCAGTTCTTCAATGTTCTGAACATGATAAAGTCATCTTAGCAGTATATCGTTTGGAAGGTGAAGCTGATCAATGGTGGAATCTTATCAAGAATACGAGGCCAAGAGATGAAATTGAGTCCATGGACTGGGACGAGTTCAAGAACTTGTTTTTTAGTAAGTACTTCCCTCGTATTCTTCGAACAAAGATGGAGAAAGAGTTTCTTGAACTGAAGCAAAGGGACGATGAATCTGTTGGTACCTATGAAGCAAATTTTACAAGACTTGCAAGGTATGCTTCTGGTATTATCATCCAACCTGAAAGTAAAGTTGATCTATTTTTCAGTGGCTTAAAACCAACTCTTCGAAGGGCATTAGCTATAAGAGACTTCAGTAGCTATGAAGAAATTGTGCGTTGTGCTATCAAGGTAGAAATGGAAGTTGGTGTTACATATCCATCTCATGGTTTTGACAAGAAACGAAAGATGGAGTTCAAGGAGAAATCTCATAATAATGGTTAAAAGAAGATGAATGTTTCCTTATGCACAAAGTGTGGAAAGAAGCATGGTGGAGATTGTCTTAAAGGAACTAGAAAATGTTTTAAGTGTGGAAAATAAGGTCATCGAGCAGCAGAGTGTCGAAGTAATGGAAAAAGGGTTTCTAATGATGTGAATAAAGCAAACACTGTAGAGAACGCACCACCAACACTTCAATGCTTCAAGTGCAAGGAAATGGGGCATTATGCTAATAATTTCCCTAATCCAAGGGTTAGTGATGATCAACATGAGCAACCACTGAAGGCAAAGGACAAAGGGAAGTCACATGCGATCACTATTGGCAATGTTGAATATGACAATGATGTGGTGGAATGATTAAGTGTTTATGTAATGGGATTCCAAAATAATGTTGTATCATGTGGTATTGGAATATTTATGTATTTGTCTAATGTGGTATTCAAAGTAATTGAGATATTATGCGCATAATGAAGGGAAAATGAGAAAATGAAATGTATAACAGTATTCATGAGCTCATGATTGATATAAGGACTAAGTGATATCATGGTTTGAGTATAAATAATTTTGAGGATTTTGGTATGTGTAAAGTGTTAACTTTTAACTGCATTCAAGTTTTCACTAAGGTTCAATGGGTATTCAAGAGTATACATGATTAAGGACTTTGAATGTTTGGAATGTGACCAACAAAACATATCTTATGATATATGGGGATCAATGATGATATTAAATCTCTGGTAATTGTTTTCACTATGTTATGAGAGTGGACTGCAGTATTATGGATAAGCCTAAAGATTGGAATGGATTGTGTTGGACGTAAGTTAGTATTGTTTAAGGATAGAAATTTTTTTCGATATTATTGATAGTAATATAGTTTTGGAAAAAGGACAACCTGCAGGACGGGCGACAGCCCATCGCTTCGGACAAGGCTGTGGGAATCGAACCCACAACCGAAGTGCGACTGGCCTTTATCGCCTACCACTGGCCTACAGGAAGTCCCTGTTTAGTAGAAACTAGTTTTATTATATTAAGAAGTATGATATATGAAGTATAAGTCCATTTTAGGAACCATATATGATTAATCTCACTATAGATCGATTTATGCATATAATTTTGCTAACCTTTTGTTTGAGACAGATGGAATGACCCGTCATTCTATCACATGATCTGCTAACACTTCACGAATAACAAATTCAACTTCATTTATTTAAGAGATGAAGTGGAAATTGTTCAAGGCACGAACAACAGTGAGATTGTACCAAAATAAAGTAAGTATTTATTAAAATTCAAATTTTCAACTTTAGGGGAAATGATCATGAAAACCAAAAATGTTGTCCTAGTGATCTTATACCTGATGAATCAGATGGTACCTTATATCATCACAAATCTATGGATTTGTGATTACTGGCTTTTCCATAGCCATGTTCTCTACCACTCTCCATCAGAACATGATGGTTAGATTTCTCTTCCATATCCATATTTTCACCTATGTGGAAACCCAATGATTAGTTTATTTGGGTAACCGTTACGTTTCATACTTTTGTTTTTAAATATTGGTTTTGATATTCCTTTTTACGATGTGGGTTTCTATTAAAGAAACTTTCAAATAGTAAACCATTTATAACCCCGACGAATTTCGAGGGCGAAATTCATTTTAAGGGGGGTAGAATGTAACAGCCCAAGATTTTATAAAAAAATATTCTTTTTAATTTTATTAATGTCTTGTGTTGTACGCTACACCAAAAGGAGCTTGCACAACACGCATCCTTCTCTTGCCTTGCATTACACGCAATCGCGACCTTCCTCGATAGCGTGTGTAATACGCAATACCGAGTTTCACTAAACAACGATGTGCTATTAAAATATTATTAAAACTAGTCGTTATGAATAGTAATAACCACTTTTTAAAATTCTGTAAATCTTATTTTTCAAAATGAACTTCATTCTTGGATTCGGAGTATCGAATTTAGCCTAAGGTGAAATTTTGGTACTTTTCGGATAACTTTCATATTCTGATGAATAGTGAAAATTACTAAATTATAATTAAAAACAACTTTTTTAATCGAAATAATTAATAGTGATAAATTATTAATTTGAGTGGTTTTAAAGTATATTTAGAATATATTTTTACAATTTAATACAATGTTGGTCATTGGTTGTAATTTCACATTTAAACCAGACATAATCAAGTGTCAATCTTTTGATATATATTGTTTCCTAAAAACACGCTATTTATTTTAACAGCAGGATTTAATTATAAAAATTAATTAATGCAACTTCTATGTAATGAATTTGGTAAAATAGATTTCATTTTTGAATTCGGAATATGAAATATAGCTTAGGATGAAATTTTGGCATTGTTCTGAAAAACATCAATTTTTGATGAATAGTGAAACTACTAAGTGGTAGTTAAAAAAACTGAATTTTTCATAAAACATAATTTTGCCGCTTCTGTGAATGGAATTTCGAAAATCCGAGAGACACGGTTAATATCAAGGACTAAAATGTGGTTCAATGAGATGAAAATAATTTTTTGGTGAATAGTAACTTTTTACTTTTTTTACCGCGGTTAATAATAAATAGGGTAACTAAGGGTAAATATGATATTACTATTACCCTAACACATGTCCTAATTCTATTGGACAAGTGTAATTCGACCAAAAACAAACTTAGGAATAAAATATGACCATTTAGGCCCACTTGGATTAGATTAGGACATTTATTATTAATTTATTTAAAGAAAAGTTAAAATAGTTAAAATCAAAGTTTAATAAGTAAATCATTTTTAATATGGGGTTATACATAAGATAAATTCGATTGTAAATATTCATTAGAAAGATAAAAAGACTTCCTACATGATGGTATTTTATTTGTAATTTTTAGACATAAAATAATTTAATTTATTTATGACACAACGATGATGTAGTAATTATCTTATTAATGAAATATTGACATAATTGATGTTATAAACACCAAAATAAATGTAATTTGAGATTTTTTATGAATTCCACTAATTTTCTAGGTTACTGTGATATATTGATGTTGATTTAATCAACTTGGTTCGAACATTTAATTCTGTTATGACTTTCACAAAAATCATATATCAAATAGTGTCAAAATTGACACAAAATAGTTTTTAAATCAAATATTATATTATTAATTGTTATTGTATTCCTAAAAATCTAAGGTTCGGCCAAATGACTTAGATAAGGATATATATATTAATAATAAACAATTTGGGGTTCGTTTGGCATTTTATAGTAAGTTTATTAACCATATAGTGAATGAAAACAAAAAGACATGGTAAAAGTTAAATTATTTAACTTAGAGTTAAATCTAATTGATAAGGTTAAAATAATATCCTAAACTTGTCTAAATTCTATTGGTTGATATTATTTCGACCCATCCCCACTTTAGCTTCGAAATAAGACCCTTTGGAACCATTATAAACCGATTTTGACTTTAATATAAAATAATATTTTGAGATATTCCTAAGGTGCCCCTCTCCTCCCTTATAAAAGGACACCTACTCCCCCTCCTCCTCACACCAATTTGAGCACTCAAGCTCGGCCAACCCCTGCCAAAATATCTTCTCCACTTTCCTAGAAACATTTTAGAGGTTCTGGTCTTCCTCAAAGACCAATTTTAGTGCCCTAAGAGGAGGTCTCAAAGAGGCGCTTCAAAGAAGAGGTAATTACCGTTACCAATTCTTTCATCTTTATTTCTTCTTCCACTTCTTCTTCTTTGGTTGTTTCATTATGAAGTAATAACATCAGTATCACTCATATACTTATATGTTATTATATGTATGAAACAACCCTATTTCACCATCTATCCATCCTACGGAAAAAGAAATCGCCGCGCGTGCGTACGTACGGAATACCGTCTCCACGCCGTGGTGTAATCTATTTTCCACCACCACCTTACATGGATGGGTATAATGGTGTAAAGAATAACTATACATAGTTATTACAACATCATATTGATTCTGATATATTGTATAATCCACTCCAATTCAATTCAATATTTATAGAAATGATATCATCGCTCGTGCGTACGTACGGACTACCGTCTCCACGACGCGATGAGATTCATTCTCCATGTTAACCATTTAAGAATGATTATAATGTATATATAAGAAATAATAATGAAATATATGACATTATAAACCTACTGGATTTATGTATATATATACATATGTATGTCATCTACTTACTTCCATTTCAAGACAATAAGGAAAGAAAAACAGTGTTCATGCGTACGTACGGACTACCGTCTCCATGAACGGTGTTTTTCATTTTATTTATCTATCTATTATATATATATATATACTGAATATATATGATATATAAATCATATTTTTTATTCTGGAAGTAAGTAAATCATGATATATGTAATAATGATGTCAAGAACAACAAGTCAAAACACCTACGATAAATGAAACGATTTTACCCAAAACGCTTCTTTAACATGGAATTTACAAAAGAACGGGTAATATAATGTCATAAGTGAACCATATATGATATCATAACAATGAATATGATTCTGTAATAAGTCAATGACATTATTTAAATCATTATACAGGAGGTTCGGACACATACGAAGCAAATTGGACCTAAGGTAAGGGAAATATCACAATCTCATTTTTATCCGAGATTGTTTATTCGTAAGTATTTACTGGGGTGTATTTTATCATCCACATCCATGTTCCCTCAATATGTAATATTGTTTCCATCCACTTAAAATAGTTTAAATCCAATTTTACCCTTCGGTGAGTTTTTAGTAAAGAATATGAAAGGAATCTTTTGTCGTTTTTTTTTCGTACGAGGTACTTTTTGACTTTTCCGAAAAAAGTACGAAGAATGTTTTTTTAACTTATACGGCATGAATGGATTTTTAAAACATTATTTCCAAGAAGCTTCCTTTACAAGTTTTAAAGTTTATTTTTAATCAACTTCTTTTATTTTAAAGTTGTATGACATGTTATGAAAGGAAAAAAAATTTTGAAGAAGAAAGGATATTTTCCTCAAGAATGGAGTTCAAGTGTTTTATCAAAATTATTTTCCATCTAAGATAATAAAGGGTTCTGTTTTTATCCCTATTATTAAATTGATTTGTTCATGTTGTGATGGAATTATTTTTATGAATTCCTTTATCTTATATGAATTGATTTATGATGTCATGATGTTTCATGAATCCCATTTTTGTTACATGTGTTATGCGATGATGTCTGTTTTATGATTGTGTGGCACACATAAGAAAGGATTCATTATAAGATGGGTGGGACCTATATCTCCCTCCAATGCATTGGGTAAAGATTTTATATCTCATGAGATAGACATGGCTGAAATGGTAGGTTATACCGGTTCAGTGAAACATGACTGAAACGAGGGTTACTCGATTCAGAAAGGGACTTTGTCCACTAAGATAGTCTTGGCAATGAGTCATGACTAACAATAAATGATTTTCCATGATTATGTGTGCATTCCACAAAGTTTCAAGTTTCATGTTATGATTATGGTGATCTCATTTTCACTTCTATGATTTGTTCCATGTTAAGATACTATGATCTCTTTTGCAGGTTATGATTTTCAAAAATATATGATATGATTTTTATTTCTTTTGTATACCCTTACTGAGAATTTGAGCTCACCCTTTTATGTTTTCTTTTTCCCAGGATACAAATAAAGGTTTTAGGTAAAAAAAAGGGAAGATCTTTATGGGAGATATTGAAGATCTTTCACCACGATTAGAAGATTACGTTCCGAGTTTCCATAGACACTAAACTATTACGATCCTTTAGTGTGTGTTTTTGTTATGTACTAAGTATTCCGCAAAAGTAATGTAATGTCCATGTACGTCAAGCTACGGGTCTCTACAGTTGGTATCAGAGGAAAGGTTTAGTCAACCTTTGGAAACTAGGATGCGAAAACGTTAGTGAGATCCCTAGAGATATTTCTAAGGTATGTCTAGGGATGTCTCTAAGGTTAAGTATACGTATAGGTTATAGTCCTAGAATTGCTCTAACGATCTTCGAATTTAACCTAAGATGTCAGATATTGAGGGTACTACCCCTTTATTATGTTGTTTTCCCTAGCATGATTTTTGCCTCTCATACTATTCTTTTGGGGTTTTAGACGATGGCTGGAACCCGAAGGAACCGTGTTAATGCGGAATGTGATGGGCAATGCAATGATTGTCCCCCTGAGCAACCAAACGATATGGGAGCTGGAATGAAAAATCTTGTAGCCATGCTCACACAACTTTCTCAAGCTATGAATCATGCAGGACTTCCAAACGAGCAAAGGAAGGAGCAACATTCTGTTGAATCCTTCATGAGGCAGTGTCCACCTTCTTTCAGTGGGTCTACTGATCCATTAGTTGCTGAACAATGGATTAGTACTACTGAAAAGATATTTTCAGTTCTTCAATGTTCTGAACATGATAAAGTCATCTAAGCAGTATATCGTTTGGAAGGTGAAGCTGATCAATGGTGCAATCTTATCAAGAATACGAGGCCAAGAGATGAAATTGAGTCCATGGACTGGGACGAGTTCAAGAACTTGTTTTTTAGTAAGTACTTCCCTCGTATTCTTCGAACAAAGATGGAGAAAGAGTTTCTTGAACTGAAGCAAAGGGACGATGAATCTGTTGGTACCTATGAAGCAAATTTTACAAGACTTGCAAGGTATGCTTCTGGTATTATCATCCAACCTGAAAGTAAAGTTGATCGATTTTTCAGTGGCTTAAAACCAACTCTTCGAAGGGCATTATCTATAAGAGACTTCAGTAGCTATGAAGAAATTGTGCGTTGTGCTATCAAGGTAGAAATGGAAGTTGGTGTTACATATCCATCTCATGGTTTTGACAAGAAACGAAAGATGGAGTTCAAGGAGAAATCTCATAATAATGGTTAAAAGAAGATGAATGTTTCCTTATGCACAAAGTGTGGAAAGAAGCATGGTGGAGATTGTCTTAAAGGAACTAGAAAATGTTTTAAGTGTGGAAAATAAGGTCATCGAGCAGCAGAGTGTCGAAGTAATGGAAAAAGGGTTTCTAATGATGTGAATAAAGCAAACACTGTAGAGAACGCACCACCAACACTTCAATGCTTCAAGTGCAAGGAAATGGGGCATTATGCTAATAATTTCCCTAATCCAAGGGTTAGTGATGATCAACATGAGCAACCACTGAAGGCAAAGGACAAAGGGAAGTCACATGCGATCACTATTGGCAATGTTGAATATGACAATGATGTGGTGGAATGATTAAGTGTTTATGTAATGGGATTCCAAAATAATGTTGTATCATGTGGTATTGGAATATTTATGTATTTGTCTAATGTGGTATTCAAAGTAATTGAGATATTATGCGCATAATGAAGGGAAAATGAGAAAATGAAATGTATAACAGTATTCATGAGCTCATGATTGATATAAGGACTAAGTGATATCATGGTTTGAGTATAAATAATTTTGAGGATTTTGGTATGTGTAAAGTGTTAACTTTTAACTGCATTCAAGTTTTCACTAAGGTTCAATGGGTATTCAAGAGTATACATGATTAAGGACTTTGAATGTTTGGAATGTGACCAACAAAACATATCTTATGATATATGGGGATCAACGATGATATTAAATCTCTGGTAATTGTTTTCACTATGTTATGAGAGTGGACTGCAGTATTATGGATAAGCCTAAAGATTGGAATGGATTGTGTTGGACGTAAGTTAGTATTGTTTAAGGATAGAAATTTTTTTCGATATTATTGATAGTAATATAGTTTTGGAAAAAGGACAACCTGCAGGACGGGCGACAACCCATCGCTTCGGACAAGGCTGTGGGAATCGAACCCACAACCGAAGTGCGACTGGCCTTTATCGCCTACCACTGGCCTACAGGAAGTCCCTGTTTAGTAGAAACTAGTTTTATTATATTAAGAAGTATGATATATGAAGTATAAGTCCATTTTAGGAACCATATATGATTAACCTCACTATAGATCGATTTATGCATATAATTTTGCTAACCTTTTGTTTGAGACAGATGGAATGACCCGTCATTCTATCACATGATCTGCTAACACTTCACGAATAACAAATTCAACTTCATTTATTTAAGAGATGAAGTGGAAATTGTTCAAGGCACGAACAACAGTGAGATTGTACCAAAATAAAGTAAGTATTTATTAAAATTCAAATTTTCAACTTTAGGGGAAATGATCATGAAAACCAAAAATGTTGTCCTAGTGATCTTATACCTGATGAATCAGATGGTACCTTATATCATCACAAATCTATGGATTTTTGATTACTGGCTTTTCCATAGCCATGTTCTCTACCACTCTCCATCAGAACATGATGGTTAGATTTCTCTTCCATATCCATATTTTCACCTATGTGGAAACCCAATGATTAGTTTATTTGGGTAACCGTTACGTTTCATACTTTTGTTTTTAAAGATTGGTTTTGATATTCCTTTTTACGATGTGGGTTTCAATTAAAGAAACTTTCAAATAGTAAACCATTTATAACCCCGACGAATTTCGAGGGGGAAATTCATTTTAAGGGGGGTAGAATGTAACAGCCCAAGATTTTATAAAAAAATATTCTTTTTAATTTTATTAATGTCTTGTGTTGTACGCTACACCAAAAGGAGCTTGCACAACACGCATCCTTGTCTTGCCTTGCATTACACGCAATCGCGACCTTCCTCGATAGCGTGTGTAATACGCAATACCGAGTTTCACTAAACAACGATGTGCTATTAAAATATTATTAAAACTAGCCGTTATGAATAGTAATAACCACTTTTTAAAATTCTGTAAATCTTATTTTTCAAAATGAACTTCATTCATGGATTCGGAGTATCGAATTTAGCCTAAGGTGAAATTTTGGTACTTTTCGGATAACTTTCATATTCCGATGAATAGTGAAAATTACTAAATTATAATTAAAAAAAACTTTTTTAATCGAAATAATTAATAGTGATAAATTATTAATTTGAGTGGTTTTAAAGTATATTTAGAATATATTTTTACAATTTAATACAATGTTGGTCATTGGTTGTAATTTCACATTTAAACCAGACATAATCAAGTGTCAATCTTTTGATATATATTGTTTCCTAAAAACACGCTATTTATTTTAACAACAGGATTTAATTATAAAAATTAATTAATGCAACTTCTATGTTATGAATTTGGTAAAATAGATTTCATTTTTGAATTCGGAATATGAAATATAGCTTAGGATGAAATTTTGGCATTGTTCTGAAAAACATCAATTTTTGATGAATAGTGAAACTACTAAGTGGTAGTTAAAAAAACTGAATTTTTCATAAAACTTAATTTTGCCGCTTCTGTGAATGGAATTTCGAAAATCCGAGAGACACGGTTAATATCAAGGACTAAAATGTGGTTCAATGAGATGAAAATAATTTTTTGGTGAATAGTAACTTTTTACTTTTTTTTACCGCGGTTAATAGTAAATAGGGTAACTAAGGGTAAATATGATATTACTATTACCCTAACACATGTCCTAATTCTATTGGACAAGTTTAATTCGACCAAAAAAAAACTTAGGAATAAAATATGACCATTTAGGCCCACTTGGATTAGATTAGGACATTTATTATTAATTTATTTAAAGAAAGGTTAAAATAGTTAAAATCAAAGTTTAATAAGTAAATCATTTTTAATATGGGGTTATACATAAGATAAATTCGATTGTAAATATTCATTAGAAAGATAAAAAGACTTCCTACATGATGGTATTTTATTTGTAATTTTTAGACATAAAATAATTTAATTTATTTATGACACAACGATGATGCAGTAATTATCTTATTAATGAAATATTGACATAATTGATGTTATAAACACCAAAATAAATGTAATTTGAGATTTTTTATGAATTACACTAATTTTCTAGGTTACTATGATATATTAATGTTGATTTAATCAACTTGGTTTGAACATTTAATTCTGTTATGACTTTCACAAAAATCATATATCAAATAGTGTCAAAATTGACACAAAATAGTTTTTAAATCAAATATTATATTATTAATTGTTATGGTATTCCTAAAAATCTAAGGTTCGGCCAAATGACTTAGATAAGGATATATATATTAATAATAAACAATTTGGGGTTCGTTTTGCATTTTATAGTAAGTTTATTAACCATATAGTGAATGAAAACAAAAAGACATGGTAAAAGTTAAATTATTTAACTTAGAGTTAAATCTAATTGATAAGGTTAAAATAATATCCTAAACTTGTCTAAATTCTATTGGTTGATATTATTTCGACCCATCCCCACTTTAGCTTAGAAATAAGACCCTTTGGAACCATTATAAACCGATTTTGACTTTAATATAAAATAATATTTTGAGATATTCCTAAGGTGCCCCTCTCCTCCCTTATAAAAGGACACCTACTCCCCCTCCTCCTCACACCAATTTGAGCACTCAAGCTCGGCCAACCCCTGCCAAAATATCTTCTCCACTTTCCTAGAAACATCCTAGAGGTTCTGGTCTTCCTAAAAGACCAATTTTAGTTCCCTAAGAGGAGGTCTCAAAGAGGCGCTTCAAAGAAGAGGTAATTACCGTTACCAATTCTTTCATCTTTATTTCTTCTTCCACTTCTTCTTCTTAGGTTGTTTCATTATGAAGTAATAACATCAGTATCACTCATATACTTATATGTTATTATAAGTATGAAACAACCCTATTTCACCATCTATCCATCCTACGGAAAAAGAAATCACCGTGTGTGCGTACGTACGGAATACCGTCTCCACGCCGTGGTGTAATCTATTTTCCACCACCACCTTACATGGATGGGTATAATGGTGTAAAGAATAACTATACATAGTTATTAAAACATCATATTGATTCTGATATATTGTATAATCCACTCCAATTCAATTCAATATTTATAGAAATGATATCATCGCTCGTGCGTACGTACGGACTACCGTCTCCACGACGCGATGAGATTCATTCTCCATGTTAACCATTTAAGAATGATTATAATGTATATATAAGAAATAATAATGAAATATATGACATTATAAAGCTACTGGATTTTTGTATATATATACATATGTATGTCATCTACTTACTTCCATTTCAAGACAATAAGGAAAGAAAAACAACGTTCATGCGTACGTACGGACTACCGTCTCCATGAACGGTGTTTTTCATTTTATTTATCTATCTATTATATATATATATATACTGAATATATATGATATATAAATCATATTTTTTATTCTGGAAGTAAGTAAATCATGATATATGTAATAATGATGTCAAGAACAACAAGTCAAAACACCTACGATAAATGAAACGATTTTACCCAAAACGCTTCTTTAACATGGAATTTACAAAAGAACGGGTAATATAATGTCATAAGTGAACCATATATGATATCATAACAATGAATATGATTCTTTAATAAGTCAATGACATTATTTAAATCATTATACAGGAGGTTCGGACACATACGAAGCAAATTGGACCTAAGGTAAGGGAAATATCACAATCTCATTTTTATCCGAGATTGTTTATTCGTAAGTATTTACTGGGGTGTATTTTATCATCCACATCCATGTTCCCTCAATATGTAATATTGTTTCCATCCACTTAAAATAGTTTAAATCCAATTTTACCCTTCGGTGAGTTTTTAGTAAAGAATATGAAAGGAATCTTTTGTCGTTTTTTTTCGTACGAGGTACTTTTTGACTTTTCCGACAAAAGTACGAAGAATGTTTTTTTAACTTATACGGCATGAATGGATTTTTAAAACATTATTTCCAAGAAGCTTTTTTTACAAGTTTCAAAGTTTATTTTTAATCAACTTCTTTTATTTTAAAGTTGTATGACATGTTATGAATGGAAAAATGTTTTTGAAGAAGAAAGGATATTTTCCTCAAGAATGGAGTTCAAGTGTTTTATCAAAATTATTTTCCATCTAAGATAATAAAGGGTTCTGTTTTTATCCCTATTATTAAATTTATTTGTTCATGATGTGATGGAATTATTTTTATGAATTCCTTTATCTTATATGAATTGATTTATGATGTCATGATGTTTCATGAATCCCATTTTTGTTACATGTGTTATGCGATGATGTATGTTTGATGATTATGTGGCACACACAAGAAAGGATTCATTATAAGATGGGTGGGACCTATATCTCCCTCCAATGCATTGGGTAAAGATTTTATATCTCATGAGATAGACATGGCTGAAATGGTAGGTTATACCGGTTCATTGAAACATGACTGAAACGAGGGTTACTCGATTCAGAAAGGGACTTTGTCCACTAAGATAGTCTTGGCAATGAGTCATGACTAAAAATAAATGATTTTCCATGATTATGTGTGCATTCCACAAAGTTTCAAGTTTCATGTTATGATTATGGTGATCTCATTTTCACTTCTATGATTTGTTCCATGTTAAGATACTATGATCTCTTTTGCAGGTTATGATTTTCAAAAAGATATGATATGATTTTTATTTCTTTTGTATACCCTTACTGAGCATTTGAGCTCACCCTTTTATGTTTTCTTTTCCCCAGGATATAAATAAAGGTTTTAGGTAAAAAAAAGGGAAGATCTTTATGGGAGATATTGAAGATCTTTCACCACGATTAGAAGATTACGTTCCGAGTTTCCAAAGACACTAAACTATTACGATCCTTTAGTGTGTGTTTTTGTTATGTACTAAGTATTCCGCAAAAGTAATGTAATGTCCATGTACGTCAAGATACGGGTCTCTACAGTTGGTATCAGAGGAAAGGTTTAGTCAACCATTGGAAACTAGGATGCGAAAACGTTAGTGAGATCCCTAGAGATATTTCTAAGGTATGTCTAGGGATGTCTCTAAGGTTAAGTATACGTATAGGTTATAGTCCTAGAATTGCTCTAACGATCTTCGAATTTAACCTAAGATGTCAGATATTGAGGGTACTACCCCTTTATTATGTTGTTTTCCCTATCATGATTTTTTCCTCTCATACTATTCTTTTGGGGTTTTAGACGATGGCTGGAACCCGAAGGAACCGTGTTAATGCGGAATGTGATGGGCAATGCAATGATTGTCCCCCTGAGCAACCAAACGATATGGGAGCTGGAATGAAAAATCTTGTAGCCATGCTCACACAACTTTCTCAAGCTATGAATCATGTAGGACTTCCAAATGAGCAAAGGAAGGAGCAACATTCTGTTGAATCCTTCATGAGGCAGCGTCCACCTTCTTTCAGTGGCTCTATTGATCCATTAGTTGCTGAAAAATGGATTAGTACTACTGAAAAGATATTTTCAGTTCTTCAATGTTCTGAACATGATAAAGTCATCTTATCAGTATATCGTTTGGAAGGTGAAGCTGATCAATGGTGGAATCTTATCAAGAATACGAGGCCAAGAGATGAAATTGAGTCCATGGACTGGGACGAGTTCAAGAACTTGTTTTTTAGAAAGTACTTCCCTCGTATTCTTCGAACAAAGATGGAGAAAGAGTTTCTTGAACTGAAGCAAAGGGACGATGAATCTGTTGGTACATATGAAGCAAATTTTACAAGACTTTCAAGGTATGCTTCTGGTATTATCATCCAACCTGAAAGTAAAGTTGATCGATTTTTCAGTGGCTTAAAACCAACTCTTCGAAGGGAATTAGCTATAAGAGTCTTCAGTAGCTATGAAGAAATTGTGCGTTGTGCTATCAAGGTAGAAATGGAAGTTGGTGTTACATATCCATCTCATGGTTTTGACAAGAAACGAAAGATGGAGTTCAAGGAGAAATCTCATAATAATGGTGAAAAGAAGATGAATGTTTCCTTATGCACAAAGTGTGGAAAAAAGCATGGTGGAGATTGTCTTAAAGGAACTAGAAAATGTTTTAAGTGTGAAAAATAAGGTCATCGAGCAGCTGAGTGTCGAAGTAATGGAAAAAGGGTTTCTAATGATGTGAATAAAGCAAACACTGCAGAGAACGCACCACCAACACTTCAATGCTTCAAGTGCAAGGAAATGGGGCATTATGCTAATAATTTCCCTAATCCAAGGGTTAGTGATGATCAACATGAGAAACCACTGAAGGCAAAGGACAAAGGGAAGTCACATGCGATCACTATTGGCAATGTTGAATATGACAATGATGTGGTGGAATGATTAAGTGTTTATGTAATGGGATTCCAAAATAATGTTGTATCATGTGGTATTGGAATATTTATGTATTTGTCTAATGTGGTATTCAAAGTAATTGAGATATTATGCGCATAATGAAGGGAAAATGAGAAAATGAAATGTATAACAGTATTCATGAGCTCATGATTGATATAAGGACTAAGTGATATCATGGTTTGAGTATAAATAATTTTGTGGATTTTGGTATGTGTAAAGTGTTAACTTTTAACTGCATTCATGTTTTCACTAAGGTTCAATGGGTATTCAAGAGTATACATGATTAAGGACTTTGAATGTTTGGAATGTGACCAACAAAACATATCTTATGATATATGGGGATCAACGATGATATTAAATCTCTGGTAATTGTTTTCACTATGTTATGAGAGTGGACTGCAGTATTATGGATAAGCCTAAAGATTGGAATGGATTGTGTTGGACGTAAGTTATTATTGTTTAAGGATAGAAATTTTTTTCGATATTATTGATAGTAATATAGTTTTGGAAAAAGGACAACCTGCAGGACGGGCGACAGCCCATCGCTTCGGACAAGGCTGTGGGAATCGAACCCACAACCGAAGTGCGACTGGCCTTTATCGCCTACCACTGGCCTACAGGATGTCCCTGTTTAGTAGAAACTAGTTTTATTATATTAAGAAGTATGATATATGAAGTATAAGTCCATTTTAGGAACCATATATGATTAATCTCACTATAGATCGATTTATGCATATAATTTTGCTAACCTTTTGTTTGAGACAGATGGAATGACCCGTCATTCTATCACATGATCTGCTAACACTTCACGAATAACAAATTCAACTTCATTTATTTAAGAGATGAAGTGGAAATTGTTCAAGGCACGAACAACAGTGAGATTGTACCAAAATAAAGTAAGTATCTATTAAAATTCAAATTTTCAACTTTAGGGGAAATGATCATGAAAACCAAAAATGTTGTCCTAGTGATCTTATACCTGATGAATCAGATGGTACCTTATATCATCACAAATCTATGGATTTGTGATTACTGGCTTTTCCATAGCCATGTTCTCTACCACTCTCCATTAGAACATGATGGTTAGATTTCTCTTCCATATCCATATTTTCACCTATGTGGAAACCCAATGATTAGTTTATTTGGGTAACCGTTACGTTTCATACTTTTGTTTTTAAAGATTGGTTTTGATATTCCTTTTTACGATGTGGGTTTCTATTAAAGAAACTTTCAAATAGTAAAACATTTATATCCCCGACGAATTTCGAGGGGGAAATTCATTTTAAGGGGGGTAGAATGTAACAGCCCAAGATTTTATAAAAAAAATATTCTTTTTAATTTTATTAATGTCTTGTGTTGTACGCTACACCAAAAGGAGCTTGCACAACACGCATCCTTGTCTTGCCTTGCATTACACGCAATCGCGACCTTCCTCGATAGCGTGTGTAATACGCAATACCGAGTTTCACTAAACAACGATGTGCTATTAAAATATTATTAAAACTAGCCGTTATGAATAGTAATAACCACTTTTTAAAATTCTGTAAATCTTATTTTTCAAAATGAACTTCATTCTTGGATTCGGAGTATCGAATTTAGCCTAAGGTGAAATTTTGGTACTTTTCGGATAACTTTCATATTCTGATGAATAGTGAAAATTACTAAATTATAATTAAAAAAAACTTTTTTAATCGAAATAATTAATAGTGATAAATTATTAATTTGAGTGGTTTTAAAGTATATTTAGAATATATTTTTACAATTTAATACAATGTTGGTCATTGGTTGTAATTTCGCATTTAAACCAGACATAATCAAGTGTCAATCTTTTGATATATATTGTTTCCTAAAAACACGCTATTTATTTTAACAGCAGGATTTAATTATAAAAATTAATTAATGCAACTTCTATGTTATGAATTTGGTAAAATAGATTTCATTTTTGAATTCGGAATATGAAATATAGCTTAGGATGAAATTTTGGCATTGTTCTGAAAAACATCAATTTTTGATGAATAGTGAAACTACTAAGTGGTAGTTAAAAAAACTGAATTTTTCATAAAACTTAATTTTGCCGCTTCTGTGAATGGAATTTCGAAAATCCGAGAGACACGGTTAATATCAAGGACTAAAATGTGGTTCAATGAGATGAAAATAATTTTTTGGTGAATAGTAATTTTTTACTTTTTTTTACCGCGGTTAATAGTAAATAGGGTAACTAAGGGTAAATATGAAATTACTATTACCCTAACACATGTCCTAATTCTATTGGACAAGTGTAATTCGACCAAAAACAAACTAAGGAATAAAATATGACCATTTAGGCCCACTTGGATTAGATTAGGACATTTATTATTAATTTATTTAAAGAAAGGTTAAAATAGTTAAAATCAAAGTTTAATAAGTAAATCATTTTTAATATGGGGATATACATAAGATAAATTCGATTGTAAATATTCATTAGAAATATAAAACGACTTCCTACATGATGGTAATTTATTTGTAATTTTTAGACATAAAATAATTTAATTTATTTATGACACAACGATGATGCAGTAATTATCTTATTAATGAAATATTGACATAATTGATGTTATAAACACCAAAATAAATGTAATTTGAGATTTTTTATGCATTCCACTAATTTTCTAAGTTACTGTGATATATTAATGTTGATTTAATCAACTTGGTTCGAACATTTAATTCTGTTATGACTTTCACAAAAATCATATATCAAATAGTGTCAAAATTGACACAAAATAGTTTTTAAATCAAATATTATATTATTAATTGTTATTGTATTCCTAAAAATCTAAGGTTCGGCCAAATGACTTAGATAAGGATATATATATTAATAATAAACAATTTGGGGTTCGTTTGGCATTTTATAGTAAGTTTATTAACCATATAGTGAATGAAAACAAAAAGACATGGTAAAAGTTAAATTATTTAACTTAGAGTTAAATCTAATTGATAAGGTTAAAATAATATCCTAAACTTGTCTAAATTCTATTGGTTGATATTATTTCGACCCATCCCCACTTTAGCTTCGAAATAAGACCCTTTGGAACCATTATAAACCGATTTTGACTTTAATATAAAATAATATTTTGAGATATTCCTAAGGTGCCCCTCTCCTCCCTTATAAAAGGACACCTACTCCCCCTCCTCCTCACACCAATTTGAGCACTCAAGCTCGGCCAACCCCTGCCAAAATATCTTCTCCACTTTCCTAGCAACATCCTAGAGGTTCTGGTCTTCCTCAAAGACCAATTTTAGTGCCCTAAGAGGAGGTCTCAAAGAGGCGCTTCAAAGAAGAGGTAGTTACCGTTACCAATTCTTTCATCTTTATTTCTTCTTCCACTTCTTCTTCTTAGGTTGTTTCATTATGAAGTAATAACATCAGTATCACTCATATACTTATATGTTATTATAAGTATGAAACAACCCTATTTCACCGTCTATCCATTCTACGGAAAAAGAAATCACCGCGCGTGCGTACGTACGGAATACCGTCTCCACGCCGTGGTGTAATCTATTTTCCACCACCACCTTACATGGATGGGTATAATGGTGTAAAGAATAACTATACATAGTTATTAAAACATCATATTGATTCTGATATATTGTATAATCCACTCCAATTCAATTCAATATTTATAGAAATGATATCATCGCTCGTGCGTACGTACGGACTACCGTCTCCACGACGCGATGAGATTCATTCTCCATGTTAACCATTTAAGAATGATTATAATGTATATATAAGAAATAATAATGAAATATATGACATTATAAAGCTACTAGATTTATGTATATATATACATATGTATGTCATCTACTTACTTCCATTTCAAGACAATAAGGAAAGAAAAACAGCGTTCATGCGTACATACGGACTACCGTCTCCATGAACGGTGTTTTTCATTTTATTTATCTATCTATTATATATATATATACTGAATATATATGAATAATAAATCATATTTTTTATTCTGGAAGTAAGTAAATCATGATATATGTAATAATGATGTCAAGAACAACAAGTCAAAACACCTACGATAAATGAAACGATTTTACCCAAAACGCTTCTTTAACATGGAATTTACAAAAGAACGGGTAATATAATGTCATAAGTGAACCATATATGATATCATAACAATGAATATGATTCTGTAATAAGTCAATGACATTATTTAAATCATTATACAGGAGGTTCGGACACATATGAAGCAAATTGGACCTAAGGTAAGGGAAATATCACAATCTCATTTTTATCCGAGATTGTTTATTCGTAAGTATTTACTGGGGTGTATTTTATCATCCACATCCATGTTCCCTCAATATGTAATATTTTTTCCATCCACTTAAAATAGTTTAAATCCAATTTTACCCTTCGGTGAGTTTTTAGTAAAGAATATGAAAGGAATATTTTGTCGTTTTTTTTCGTACGAGGTACTTTTTGACTTTTCCAACAAAAGTACGAAGAATGTTTTTTTTAAACTTATACGGCATGAATGGATTTTTAAAACATTATTTCCAAGAAGCTTCCTTTACAAGTTTTAAAGTTTATTTTTAATCAACTTCTTTTATTTTAAAGTTGTATGACATGTTATGAAAGGAAAAATGTTTTTGAAGAAGAAAGGATATTTTACTCAAGAATGGAGTTCAAGTGTTTTATCAAAATTATTTTCCATCTAAGATAATAAAGGGTTCTGTTTTTATCCCTATTGTTAAATTGATTTGTTCATGTTGTGATGGAATTATTTTTATGGATTCCTTTATCTTATATGAATTTATTTATGATGTCATGATGTTTCATGAATCCCATTTTTGTTACATGTGTTATGCGATGATGTATGTTTTATGATTATGTGGCACACATAAGAAAGGATTAATTATAAGATGGGTGGGACCCATATCTCCCTCCAATGCATTGGGTAAAGATTTTATATCTCATGAGATAGACATGGCTGAAATGGTAGGTTATATCGGTTCAGTGAAACATGACTGAAACGAGGGTTACTCGATTCAGAAAGGGACTTTGTCCACTAAGATAGTCTTGGCAATGAGTCATGACTAACAATAAATGATTTTCCATGATTATGTGTGCATGCCACAAAGTTTCAAGTTTCATGTTATGATTATGGTGATCTCATTTTCACTTCTATGATTTGTTCCATGTTAAGATACTATGATCTCTTTTGCAGGTTATGATTTTCAAAAAGATATGATATGATTTTTATTTCTTTTGTATACCCTTACTGAGCATTTGAGCTCACCCTTTTATGTTTTCTTTTCCCCAGGATATAAATAAAGGTTTTAGGTAAAAAAAAGGGAAGATCTTTATGGGAGATATTGAAGATCTTTCACCACGATTAGAAGATTACGTTCCGAGTTTCCAAAGACACTAAACTATTACGATCCTTTAGTGTGTGTTTTTATTATGTACTAAGTATTCCGCAAAAGTAATGTAATGTCCATGTACGTCAAGCTACGGGTCTCTACATGGCCCCTCAAAAAACAATAAAATTTTTAATTCAATTGTTAAATCATTAAAAGTTTAATCTCAATATAAAATTGAATTGAGTAAGTATTTCCACATTATTGATAAAAATAATTGGATGATGAAAAAAACACTTAGAGTATGATATAGATTATCATTTATAATAACATCTTAAAAAAATTTATACTATACTGTGGCCTATTATCATTCATCTTGGAAAATGACACATGATTAAAGGGACACCCCCACACCATATTTTGTTCCTCAGGACACCATGGGTGGGGAGGTTTCAAAACTGGGTTTAAAAATATTATGATAATCTAAATCAATATTTTCCATATGTTGGTAAGAAAAAATTAGTCTTTATAGATAGGAATGCACATTAATTAAAGACATAGGTTCATAAGTAAATCCTAACAAATAAATTTTCATGTTTTCAATCATAAGGGATTGACCAATCAGTATATATCAATGTTGTGATGTTTTTACTAAATTCCACAAATAATAACTAGATTATTTAGATTAAAAATCTTTAGCCTTGGACACCTCATTTAATTTTCAATTCCATAACAATGAATCATGGGATATAAGATGACCTCTATAATATCACCTCATAAAACTCCTCCTTGTGAACTTATATTTTTGAATGTATCTATAGTTTATTGGATTGAGTGTTTCTTCCAGGATTTCATTTTGTTATTATTTTATTTGCATCATGAAAACATGGTTTTATTGAACCCCTAATCTCTGTAGTCTATAAAAATAAATTTATGTGTTATTTTGATAAAATTATATTCAAAAAACTAAATTATTTGAAGTAATTATGTTAAATATATATAACCATTTAATAAAAATCATTGACCGTGTAATCCACATTGTAGAATGCATAAATTATGTCACAGAACCTGTACAACACATTTCATGCCATTTATTAAATGTCAGGGAGCTCTAATACAATCTACCTTTATCAATCACATACTCAGCCTAATGTACTATGTAATACATATTGGTGACTTATCACCACTCAAAATAAACAAATCCATGTTTACCTATTATCGTGTTCCAACATCATCGATTATTCATGTCTTTCTCAAATAATCTTATTTTCCTACCTATCTCACATAACTTTTAATTTATACTTTATGAATGTATTAATTATTTATTTATAGGAAAATTCCCCCATATATATTTTTATGAACCAAAATTAATATACAAACAATTGAAATAAAAAATTTGTTAACCAAAAAAATTCTCTCCCCTTTAAAAATTTACTCATTTTTTGAGAAAGCATAATAGACAATGAGGTCAATAAAAATGAACCATTCTAACACCATATCTATCCAAAGTGTACGAAATTCATAAAATAAAATTTGAACAATAAAATCAAATAAAAAAAATTAATTTTCATTTCAAACCACATTATGAGCATCATATTTGACAAAAAATATCCACTTTGTGATTGTGCATAGCTATTTTAAACAGTATAATTAGTTATATAACTTTTTTATATAGATAATTGGGATTCAATCTCGACCACTCATGATTTATTACTTCAAAAACAATTTATTATCAATAAATCATTATTAAATTTCTTGAAGATATTTTGATTAACAAATCAATTCATTTTGAACAAACACAAATTCAATAGGAAATACCTTTCCTGAAAACCTTAATTTTAATATTCTCCCACTATGAGGTTTTTTGGAAATATAATGACACATTCAATGAAAAAAACACGTTATAATGATCCAAATAAGGAATACATCACAAAATTTATAAAAAATGAAAAAACTATATAGAAGACTAGAGTTACAGATAATATTCTATATTTAATTCTAGAAAGAAACTATCAATTACTTCATAACATGAACTACCCTTCAATTAATGTGTCTCAACACTAAAAAATGATAGAGGAAAAAATATATCTCATGTTGACATGATACCACTAAAGTGCATCTGCATATCCCTACCATTGACTGCCATCTCTTTAGAAATGGTTTATGACATCTTCTTTCATCACAACACATCCAATTCTTCATATCTCCACATTAATGTTGAATCACATCATATATAGTTAGGAATAATTATTTTCATAGGAAATGGGTTATATTAAAAACATCCCAAGCTAATGGTAGAATATGAACAACAAGGTTTAGCCAAAGAAATTAAACATTCTATAGGTCAATATTTTATCAAGATATCATCTAGATTCTCATTAGATTCAATATACACAAGTTTAATCCATCCTTCATCTGACAGATATTTAATATTGTTTTACAAGATTTAAATTCATTTGATTAGATTAACAAACACTATTCTTTTTTTAGTTCAATAAATATCATATTGTAACTATGTATCATGATAGTCTTCATCACATCATCCTTAAAATATTCTAATATTTTATATATACATTATGTCTAACTTTTGGAATTATCCATTAATTTATATTATGTTTCAATTATACTCAGTGAAATTGTATCTTTATTCTTATATATCCATCCAAATCATTCACTATTGATAAAGAATTGAGCAAAAATAATATATTTATGATCAACCAGATATCTATAATAATTTACCATAAAAATATTGATCTTTCATGTTCTTTTCAAATATCAATAAATAATCCAAAATTAGGTGTTCCATGGAAGCATCCCATTCTTATTTTAAATAATTTCATATGATATTCCATTGGGATTATCTATATTTGTACTACTAATGTTTTTAGTGTTTAAATATAGAACAATATTATGGAATAGAAATAATCATCTATTAAAACTCCTATATTTTGTGATATATATATATATATCCCATACATTCAATTCCAAACGAAATTATACCCAAAATTTTTATCAATATTGGATTGGAATCGTGTATGTTTTATTTATTTTTTTTCTATAAAGAATATAACTACTAAGAGATGAAATTTTATTAATAAATTTGTGTCACCTATATCGTAGAAAGTACACATATTCAGTACCTATTTAAATTAAATATTTGTAATATGTGGATAGAAAAAACTTTTAAATAATACCTATTATATCCTTTAAAACATATATCATAAACATTTAGAAGCACCATACAATGGAATTATTAAGACATCTTCATATAAATGTTGTGATGAAAACCACCCCTTTTGAATTTCAACTCATCAAATATGAATCCACTGAATAATACAACACTCATTATTCATATTTTGTAAAATATAGTGACTTCTAAAATTATCCAACAATTATTTAGAACTTTCTATTTAAATTCTCACAGTTTGATTAAGGTAAGCATCCGGTATGAAACTGAAATGTAAGAATTTTATTTTGAATACTATTTGATGGAAATTAGATTTTATTAGAATTTATATAACCAAAAATCCTGATTTACTTCCACAGGGATACTATGGAAACTATTACATTAACATAAATTTCATAATTCTATATATATCCATTACAATATATAAATTACTTAATTCTGATTATATTTCAATTTTCATTGAATTTTTTATGGAGATCCACTTGATTATAATCACATTGTGATTTTATAGAATTTTAACCTGCTCTAACGTCATTTTCAATTCAATGTCATCTAATTCAACATTAATGGATTTAAACAATTAATCATAATTCACTACTACATTATATGATGTTGGATCTATTGTTGTAGTAGAGCCTCATGATCACCATTGCACATTCCCCTTATTTGTGTTTGTGTAGAAATTATTATAATTATGTTGGATAGATCTACCTCCATTATCTTATTTTATCTATGAGGTAGGGATTTCAATTATTTACTAGTTAATTTTTCTTATTACATTATCCTTGATTCCTCACTATCAAAACCATCTATAATTATTTTACAGTTTCACCCAATTTATTTTGTACCTTTATTATTCATAGAAAAAATTATTTCTTGTTCATAATTAGTTATTGACGGTATTATCCTAAATAAATAATTTTTCACTGCATTCCAAATTTTTTATTTTCCTTTTATTGTATCAGTTATAGGCTTTACTCTGAGTATCCTTGAAATATTACTTCATCTACCACATCACTATTCCAGTTTGAATTTCATTCATTGTTATTTACCTTGAACCTACATCAGGAGACACAAAAGTATTTTAATGAAGGATTCCTTGGGAATGGAATTTTATATGGGTTCTTATCTTAACTAAGTCTCAGAAATTCTAAATTTTACATGTACACTATAACAAAAACTTACACATACCAATTTTACTGATAAATGAAATAATAAATGAGTAATTTTTTTCTTATATACCATTTGATTTAATCATTCTATGACCCAATTTAGTTATGGAGTTTTCATATATCAAAATTCATGAATTTGTACAATTTTCTCATTATTTTTTCCAAACTCAATAGATGAATAATATCTTCCTTTATCAGACTATAAAATCATAATTTTGCACCTGGTATCATTTTCATCTCTTTGTAGAAAATAATCCATGCATCCCATAACCACTCTCAAAATGATCTTAAAAATAGAGAATTCCATTATTCTATATTCAATGAAAAATAGAATGAAATATAATTCTATATTTTTTTTAATATATTCATTAGAAAAAATACATCTAGGTAGAAAATATATTTAAAAATACATACTCTATTGTTCTCCAAATAATAATTATTCCATAATTTTTCCCCGTAGTCAAGAATCACATGACTTTTCATGATCCTTCTTAAGATATGGTAATTCAAATAAAAATATGACCTTAAAAAATTTATATGTTTGGGTAGTGAAGTTGACATAAAATAAAATGAAATTAATATTTTAATCTGGAACTCTATATGCAAATGTATCCTTATGACTATCTACATCGTATATATTTTTGTTATTTATTATTCCTATTACTATATATCTTATAAATCTTACATTGAATATGCACCCATTATGATTACAAATGAGCTCGAGACTAGAGTCAAATGGTTGAATCACCCTTATATGGGTGTGTTGTAAAGTATCCAGAAGGGGATAATCCGTATTCATTAACTCATTACCTTATATATGTTTATTTTTACCGCAATAAATATTTAGTGCTTCTTAATTTGAGAAAACATGACATTCCATGAACTCTACCTCTCACAATTTTCACAATATTAACATTTCCTATCATGTGTGATGAACACCGTCTAGAATGAATCCATGTTAAATATTTTTTTTTTAATTTCTACATGATTTTACTTCTCAATAATATTATTTTGCTTCTAGAGAGATTCTTTCTCAAGTAGTGATAATATATGTCCCCAATAATTTCCCATATTAATCCATATTTAAATCATATAAATAATATTATTTCAATGGAGACTGCTTATTTTTTAGAATAATTTTTTATGGATGACTAGTATATTTTTTATCTCAGTGATATATACTTATTATTTCCCCTACACCTTTTCCTATAGTCAATTAAATTATTCTAATGTGAAATAAAGTGAAAAACTATACATATAATGTATTTCCCTGGGTTAATGAGGGATGTACCTTCAATCTGTATTATTGACTATAAAGAGTTTCCCTATAAAACTAGGATCACTCCCTTTAATAGACTGAATTAGTATATCTTGGGTAGACATGTAATTAATAATTTATTGAAGGAAACAACTTCTCTTATTCATTACTCTATCGGTCGTTATCCATTATATAACACCTGAATTGATGAAAGGTAACTAAGTATAATATATTCTATCATCCCATTTAATTGCGTTATTGAAGTAGATAATTTTCTAAATAATAATTAACATTGTTTAGATGCAATAGTTACAATTATTCTATTATCATGTATTTTTATTACTCACTATTTCTACATATAATAGATTAGAATAATTATTTTTAATATTTTATCCCACCAATATTGGTCCCTATTCATTCAAAATGATTTCGAAACCTTTATATCCTCATATAACACATTCATAAAATTCTATATATTTCACCCTCCTTATGTGATTCTACCCCTATGAATAAATATTTTTTAATGTTGATTTATGAATCTTTCCCAACGAATAAACCTATTATTCACAGTAATAAAACTTCTATGATTTTATCAACTAGGATTTAATTCTGATATTTTTCACCTTAATTATTTATTAAATCTTGTGCTTGTTACTCACAAAATCTTTCTAAATCACCTTACTAAGTGTAGGATTATCTAACTATTTTTTCTATCAATAAAATTTAACATCAATATAATACAAATATTTAGAGTATATCATTATATGACGAGTTATATTTTTATTTTTATCTCTTTGAAAACCATTTTAATTATTTATTTAAAATTGCAACATAAGAAAAGCTACTCCTTCATGATCACTAAAATTTTACATTTATGTTATTTCTTCTCATAGTATCCATAAAAGGATTATTAGTTATCATATATAAAATATATTTCTCATTAATCCCAACATAATTAATTATCATTATCTTCAAATATCAAGAAAATCATTCTTTGAAACTACTTTTATGACGAACTCCTTGATTTTGTGTCTCTTTATATAGGGAATATTCTTCATGTAGTCTATATAACTACAACATCACATTCATTTTTAAGAAATATTAATGGGATCCCTTATGTAATGTTAGAATTTATAATACCTGATAAATAAACCATGTATGTTAGAAATTTTATTATACCAATTCTTCTCTAGAATTTTCAAGAGACCGAGAGATAATTTCATCATTCATGTCCTCTTTACCACTCCTTCCTCTAGAAAGTTATTTATTATCTATGAATTTATATTCCATATCATTACACGAATGTTGTTATGGCCTTTAAGGATGAAATTTCATTTTATAATCCTCTAAAATTCTTAACAAATCATATAAAGTGAGATTGGAGAAATATTAGTTTTCATTTTATTAGTCATTGGGGTTATATATAGAAAGAAATTTTTATTATGAGGGAATATAGTTTATATTTTTTGTCTATAGATTTTAAAATATTCATCACCTAAGTTATGAAATATCATCTTCTCCAACAATATAATCCCCAATATATGTTATAAGTTCTCTAATTGTTATTTTAGGGATAAAAATAAAATCAGTTGATTAGCATGTTTAAATTGATTTCATGTTAGAAATTATCTCTTCATCAACAAACATGGATCCAATAATTTAAGGTGAAATCCCTATATATCATCCACACAATCATAAAGAGATCAAGGGAAAGATGATAATATTAATCTAGGTGTTATCATTGTGATCTAATAAAGTCTATGATGTCTTTATGATAAACATTATATTGTTCTTTTGATCTGTGATAATGAAAATATATTGATGGTTTAGAACAACCCTTTACCTCTGCATGATGTGCGAAGGAGAAGAGAGGAGCTCTCAAATTAGTGGGAATTAATCATCCCAAAGAAAATGGATCCACTTTTCTCATATTTTGGGAATTAAAACCCAAAAATTGTTCCCCCACCCCGTTATACAAAACTATCACTAAAAACTCTATTAATGACAAGTTTTGAATAACAAAACATGTCATAATGTCATTTAAATTTTTATCTATTAATTGTTTTTATATTTCATGATTAGTTAACCTTTAGAATCATCCATGTTTTTTCAAAATTAAAATACAAAAATTTACAACAATGGATATTATATTCACAAAACTATATTTACATTAATCTCCCAAACAACATGAAGTAGGTCTTAAACTCACATACAAAATATGTGAATTAATTAATCATATATTCCCCCGAAACATAGTAATATCTTTAATTAAAAAAGGTAATTAATGAAAATATACATATCATCAAAAATTATCTCATTTCTAGTTCCTTAAATAAATAAAATTATTGTAAAATATATTCAGCAAATTGAGAAATGCTATAAAGTCATACAATGATGATACAAAAACATATTATTCAAATCATTAATTATATAAAATGTAATAAATACTATCCAGTTTAGTATATTGATATCAATAATATAATTATCAAAAATAAAGAATATTTCGTTAACATTAGGAACATAATGTGTGTTTTCTTCCCTTAAAAATTATTACCTTTCTATTAATAAGATTTCAAGACCATCAAAAATAAAAAAAATATTCTTTCAACTCCTTATTGAAAAACTACTACACAACAATCCAATGATGTTTGATGATTTTGATAACCAAAAAACACTAATAAAAATATAATTCATTACATCCAAATACTAAAACACATAGGTCATACTAATTTCATCATACACCATTAATCAAGCTTCTACATCTTAATCCTAAAAAATTATTGCATTTTATAAGTCTATTTTAGTCTTTTCATCATCAATAATATAACTGCAAAAAGTACAACCCTAAAAATTCTCATAATTAAATTTTCCATTGAGACATGAATTTTTATATTACCCATAAATTTCATATTTAAAACATTCAACCATAGATCATATCTTAGGGAGACCATTATACTCATACATGGAAATAACCTGAATTTTCATTTTTCATATGGAATTACATTCCTGGGGTCATTATTTTCCACACTGAAAAAATACTATGTTTATTATATGAAATACATTTTTGTGCATCTTCTCACATTATAGAATCACAAGAAATATAATATTTATTAGTCCATAGTATCTACTATCTAAACTCTCAATGAACTATGTCATAATATTGTTTAGGGTGTCCAATAGTTTATTAAGGTTATTATTGTTAGTCCTATATCATGATAAATAATTAAGAAAAATAATAGTATTCTTCACTCCAGTCATCATCCCATCAGTTTCCTCATCAACACAATGTGTATAATATTCCAAGTTAATCTAATTCATTTGGGTTCCCACCATTGAATGAAACCAAAAAACAATGTGAACGTAAAAATATTCAAAATGGGAAACCAAAGAATCATGAGAAATAATCAATATGATATATAAAACATGATACCTTAATTTAAATCCATGACACATTTGGATAAAATTACTTCACTCATAGTCATCATATATTAAAATCTTCATGATTATTTGTAAAGAGTTTGTTAATTTCTGAAGAATATCCTAGAGGTATTTCAATCATGGTGTGTAGTAAGGGCCATTGTCATGAACCATGTGATAATAGATTTTGGATAAATGAACCCTTTTGAAGTTATTACCCCTATGACCATCTATCCTAGATCCAAATACACTTATAGTAATAAAAAATTGATGAAATTTCCTGGAAGCCACTCACTACATCCCTTTAATAAATTCCAGGACATTTTTCTATACACTGAATAACCATTGGACTTTTCTTTAGAAATATCCCTTGACATATCCTTATAGATATCCTTAAGGACCCACTAATTTTTTATCTTCCTATATTAAAATGTTTATCAGTCCCTATCCTTTGATAAAAACTATATATTCTCAAACTTCTCATTATTAGATATTACATATTTAGATGAATATTTATTAGATTACACGAGAACACACGTGATGATCATATAGGTATAGTTCATTTAGGGAAAATAAAAAATAATTATTTTATTTTTTTAGACATCTTCAACATCCCATAGAATTATCTTCATAGATAATAAACTTCATAGACATACACAAATTAAAAAAATCTTCTTAACCCAGGGAAATAAAACACATGAAAGGGTGATCTAAGATGATTAGTAATTGTAAAAAGAGAGATACATAAGAAAACCATGTTCATAGGGGTATGATAATAATATCATAACATTTGTAAAAAATAATTCATATTAATGATCATAATATTAAGTCATGGAATACATATTTTTTGTTTATAATACATGAATCATGATGTAAAAATAATATATACCATTAGAATATAACATTAGAATAAAAAAAGATTTATTAAATAAAAATAAGAATAAAAAATAATTTCCTTATTATTGATGGATAATTTCCAAATCTATCCTAGTGGTATGGGGACATTTCAATGCCATTATAGTAGTAAAGGTTTAATAGAAAGACTATCATAGTGCCAAAAGTCACATACTGAATTCGGTACACTCACCATTAAAATATAGTGTATCTCATGAGATTTTAATTGTTTACAAATTCAATTGAAGGATATATAGGTCACACCCATCACATAATTAAAATCATACATATGTGTTCCTTAATCATATATTATATTCCTCATTTTAGATCCCATTAAATTAATTGGATTTCAAAAGCATTACATAATATCATAACCCATTGAAATTAAATGGGTATCATATATTTATAATCATTTAATAAAAGGATATTCCATGTTAAATGATGTAGATTTAATAATAATTTTATCGTTGTATGTCCCTTGGAGAAGAAATGGGTCCCATAAACATACTGTCATCATAAAAATAAACCATTAGGGAAATAATAAAAATGGTAACCATGGATTATTCCCTGATATAGAAAAATTAATATAAAACTATTTCATCATAGGTGGAAAATAATATTGAAAATAGACATAGAGAAATTATTGTAGGAAATAACTTTTCATTGATTTTTTTTTAAATTTCAAAATCATAAAACATTTTGGTAACTAGTTATATTCAAATAAACATTAAATATTATAAATAAATCCTTAGAAAATAATTTAGTTTTATTAAAGGAAAATATCCTTTCCTCATTGAAAAATATTTCAAATATAGAATAAAATTTCAATATATTTTATTTTAAAATAACCATGGAAACCTATAAAATAATATTTAAAACAAAGATAATTCAAAAATGTGGAAAATAAAATTTATTCAATAATCTTGGAAACAAATATTCCTTATACATTTTCAGTAAAAACCAAATATTCCTTGTATTGAAAAAACATGAATAATCCATTAATTTTTTTAACAAAGAATTAAAACAACTGTAAAAAAAATTAATTAATTAATAATTTAGAGAATTCAGAATGAAATTCAATTTCTGCAAACATCATTTAAAAAAAGATAGGTGTCGACCGAAGAGTGAAATAATGATTATTTTCCTTAAAAACACCATTCTTAACCAATGAGTATAAAAATACATGAATATAAAGGAAAATAATAATTCTCCTGAAATAAACACATGGAAGAAAAATCATGAGTCTATTGATATTTTTAACATAATATTTCATAATGTTTTTCATAATCATGAGAAATAATGGAAATGATGAGATTTTAATATAAATTTGATATCACATTGGTAACATTGAATCCTATGATCCATGAAAAATTATATTTAAATTAAAAAATAATTTTCTAGATGAAATAAATTTATCGCATTAAATATCAAAGGGGATGTATATACACCTCATAAAAAGAGATATTTTCATAATGCAACATATATATCAATGAAATAAAATAAAGATGAAATTCCATTAATGATTTTGTAACTATTGAATTTTAAAACCGAATAATTTTATATACTCAAGTGGATATTTTAATACCTATTAATTTCAGTAAAATAATTATAAAATACATTGATTTAGGTATATAAGCCCCAAAAATAGGTTTTTAATATGGAATGTATCTTCAGATATAAAATTTAGACAAAAATCAATTACTATAATATCGAATTATTTCAAAAATTTCATAACATTATTTAGGATAAATATATTTTTATTATATATATATTATATAAACATAATTATATATATAATACAAATTTTATTTATATAGGTGCTTTTATTATTCATTTTTTAACAATACCATGTTAGAGTCCCATTTAGGCAATTAACTTGTTTTCTTTTCATATATGTTTTGATTTAATATTTTTGGTCCTCTTAAATTGATAATACTTAAGTAATATATTAAATTTTACAAAATATATAAATATCATATATGTTTATTATATTTCAATTCATATTATTCCCTAAATGTTAGAGATTAAAGATAATATATATTATTCCTCGTGTTGATCATTACTTATAGGGTTATACCAATACTTATATCCATAAGAACTACATGAAATTATGATATCACCTTTACCCATGCTACAACTACATACATATTTTCTCATGCTCCTCCTAATAGTTCATTAGATAAAGTGTCTAAACATTCATCAACAACTAAAATTAGGTTTGGTAGATCTTCTTCTTTTATGACAATAGGATCTAATCCTATATAAATTATTACAAAATGAATATAGTTAGTATCTTTGGGATTTCCTTGTCAATCCTTTCAATTTTTATCTAAGACGTTGTAAATAATCCTCTATATGTTTTATAGAATTCCACTATCTCTTCATCTTCAAAGATGTTTGTCATTTCTCGATATGGTACCCAAAACTTATTGTATACCTATGACCAATCAACTCTTGGAATCTTCCATTCATAAATATATCTTCCTTTAGAATAGATTTTTCTATCTGAAGAATAAACCAAATCTTCTACCGTATCCTCGAGTTTTACTAGTTCTGCAGAGTCTTTAGATGAACTAGACCATGTTCAAATCATGGATATTTGAAGCTGGCTCAAAATAGAGGAATTTTCTTCTTCCTCATATGAGATAAAATCTTTTCCTTTGATTACTCTGAATATAATTAATATAAACTTTCATCATACTAGTCTATATATTATCCCTAGATATTCTCAAATAATATCTCTAATGAATCTTCCATCATTATTGCTTTTAGACTACTGCTTCTTCTTTCTGCATCTGGGAAACTATCAACTCGGTGACCTTTCTTTCCTTAGAGAAAACAACAAACACAATTGGATAATTATTATATTTTACGTAATCTAGGATACTTCCCATATTTGGATTTTAAGATTTCTCTCTTATCCTTATGGATTCTATTTTATCTAAAAATCTCTTATATTTTTCTGTATTTCTGCCTGAAAATCTACATGATGATTTTCTCTTCCATAATTATTTTTATATTATCATTAGTTATTTCTTTCATTCACACCGGTCATACTAATATAGTGTTTTGAATGATATTTTTGAGTTTTTACAAGCTATTTCTTGGTTGTACCACACCCATATCTCCCTACAACACCCTCTACTTTGAGGAAACAAGCAGAACTCAAGAATGACATATTTCTTACATCTTGTAAGACTTGCCTCTGCATACAGTATAATCTTTCCACCTGCCATATTATTTCTACCTGAAATCCTAGACTATCTTATAGATCTTCAATCTTGGAATAACGAGTCTTCAATACATGTTGAACATTCTCATTCCAACTTCTCGAAAGCTCCTAGATAAAGACATCTAGAGCATATTCTTGATCTCCTGGTCCAAGAAAATAATACCAATGCTGAAACTCATAGAGATATTCTTAAAGTTAACACAATACAAAAATTTGGATCTTGTTTAATGTTTTTGTACCCTTTTCAACCAGTACTCCATCCCAATATACCAGCGAATTTCATGAAAATCATGTTTAATGGAATCAACTACTTCTGGTATAACTTCAATTGTGAATGTAACATATTCCTGGATAGATTTTCTCACATATGAGTGTCTTAGTAGCGTATCCCAAAATCTCCCTATATTACCTCTCAAGGTAGATCCTACGTTGTTATATGAACTATCTATGGTCCACGACTGTAAACTATCTACTAGAATTTAATTTCAAAGGTCTAGAGCCCATTCATCTATGGTTTCTCCCAGATGATTTTCATAGTCTAGCTTCAGGATCCTCCCATAGTGAGAAACACCTTATCGATGTGTTTTATTTAGCCTATATTCTTCCAGAATATAGATTGGATATGAGGTATTGGATTCCCTATTGATCTTATGAAACAAATACTTGAACGATCCTTTATTTCATTCCCAAGGAATTGGCTTCGAGGGGATCGTCTACCCTACAGGATTAGCTTCTGAATGTTTTACACCGAGTCTTTCATAGGGAGGTGACTTAGTCACTTTCTATTTCCAATTATATTCACGTTTTTATCGTATGTATTCAACATTATTGATCTTTTAATTTTGTTTTTTGGAGACACGTTTTATATCCCCATGTTCCAATTTTTTTGAAGTAATAATATCCTGGATTTATTTCTGGTATTCCTGATTACATTGAGGAATACTCAAAACTTATTTATGAAATTCTTGAGCTTCTCCTGCTAATGGCCTGGCATAATATTCTAATGTATATCATTTTGAAATACTTCTTATTTCTATATCTTTGTGTGCATTCATATCAGAGACAGTGGCATTAGGCTGATTGGAAGCTTCTCTTGAAACATTTCCTTCAAGCCTTTGCTAAATATCATAGATATTTGGTCCGACACCAGATCATATTCGGTCCATATTTTACATTCCAATGAAACATAAATCTACATCTGGATCTCTGAGTGTTCTTTCTAGGTTTTGGACTAACCACTTGTCTTGTGAAATATGATATTCTATAATCCTATTTTTTTCCTACAATTCCTCATGTTTATCACGATTTTCCTAGGATTTCGGCCCTAACTCGATTACTTCGATTTCGTTTTCAAAAGTTAATTTTTCTTCTAGAATTTAACGATTCTTTATATGAAAAATAAGTCTGGGTTTTTTCTCATAATAACTTACCCTGCCTTCTAGACATTTCTGCTCATAATAAAGACATTTAACCATTAGATCCTGAAATTCCATACTAGAAAATATGTTGAATCAGCGTTCTGGCTGGTTTTGTTATCCCCTAATCCATGTTCTCTGATACCAGTAGTGGGTGAAGTCTCTAATGATGTCTCTGATGAGATCGTCATTTTAGAGTCTAGAAATGAATAAAAAATAAAAAACAATGGCGAAACATTATCCACAAAGAGGATAAGGGGACCAACTATCTTTGACTTCACAAAATCGTTTTGGGAATCACTTCACATGAAGAACACAAAGTCTCGAAGAGAATGTAGAGATAGAATTTCTGAAAATGTTTTTATTTCTATTCAAAATCACCTCCCCAAAAAATTGGGTCAGAGGTCCTTAATATAGTCCACTAGGCTTTACTTTCCCAAGAAGTTGACTCAATTCTTACAAGACACACTTTTGAAGAAGACAAAAGTAGAAAAACATAAGCAAATGGTGGGATGCACTACCATGAAACTTCCACTACACACATCATAGTAAATACATACTACATAAATTAAATTTCCAGTCTGATCCACTCATACATGCCAGATATGACGTGTGTCTGGATCAGTGTCTAGAATCCCAAAAAGTCATGAAGAGTATCAATCATCTCTCCAACTGAGACTTCTTTCTCGGACATATTTTTTTATCAATAATTTTATGGAATGTTGGATTTGATATATGATAACAAAGATATTTTATTTATGTAATATCCACACCTTTAGGTATTTAAGAATCATGTCTTCCTCCACAATGATGTCTATCAGATGTTCCATTTCCACACGGTGCAAGTCTCTTGAGTTGATAGAGACTAAATAAATTGTCTCCGACAAATAATGAAAAATAATTTCTTGTTTATGTTCATTCAATTAAAAAAATAATCCATGATATATGGATACAATCGTAATGGATTTTATTCAAATTGAATTCTATTCGATCCTCAACATAAAACTGAAAATCTTCAAACACACTCTAGATATGTCCTTTAGTCTAATTCCCTGGGTACCAATTCCATAGCATGATCATTGTTCCTTCCAATATGATTTTTTTAATATGTGAAACCCTCCATAGAAAACATGGAAATGTATTTTGAAGAATCATTTTTACCATTCAAGGTACCCAATTGAATTTGGAATTTAAATTATTAAATTCCATGAATTGTACTGCACCCATACTGAAAGAATTATGACATTCAATAAACTCTTCTGGTTTTAATGTCATATCTGGTATGTGGATTTTTGGAATCCATGTTCCTAACAATATCTAAAACCATTTTGACACTATATATTCTTCCATACATATCTACTTGATTCTTATAACAATTTCAAGGAGTCCATAAAATTCAACTTTCAGCCTGATCTATTCAGCAATGATCATACTAGTCATATCTTGATCAATATTTTTATAATCCTCCATAAAATCATTAGATTCTTCAAGCATGTAAAAAACAAGGTTGAATCATCTTTTGAATTTCTGTCATATTTACTTTTTTGGATCATATTATAAAGATCTATGGATTTATTCCTCAATATATTTGGAATCCTTTGTAAATATTTCAATATCTCCTTTGTGGGATTGGGTGCTTCATCTAACTCACCATCCAGACATTCTTGTTCTTGTTATTGTGGAACATTATGTTATTGAGGTTCTTTCTGAGAAATTTCATACTTTTCATGCTCTTATTCTACATGATCATCCCATATTTTAATGGTTTTATCTTTTCCTTTAGATCATCCATTCACGTCACTCTTCTGGTTCTTCTGAGCTTTTCTGTTTCTTGGATTATCTATATATTGAGTGATATAGTGGATTTTCTGACCACATAAAAAGCATTAAATATGACATTTATCCTTTGACATTTTGTCTAGATATCTCTTGGAAGAATTTCATTAGTTTTCAACATTTCTGGATGAGGAAGCTGTGTTTTTTGATCATTCAACCTTTCTGGATGTACATCCTATATTCTGAAGGTGATTCTCTTCTAGATCTCCTTTTTATGTCCAAGCCTATCAAACCTATCATTATTTTGTTTTATAACTAGTCATTATTCCACAAAATGATTATCAATGCACATATGACATCTTCTTATTTTTCTACTTTCTGCCACTACACATACAAGAGTCAAAATAACAGGTTAGTGCATCTGGAAGGACATTATCTATTCCATTAATAATATCTATGTTAATGTTATAGTATTTCAATTCATTCTTTCACTATAGAAGTTTTGGCTGGGTAAAAATTTTTACTTTGATTCCTAAAAAATTATTTATATACGAACTATCTATTCTAATAGTAAAAGGTATTTCCATGAAAAGATCATTATTCTTAATTCCTTTAAGTACTGTAAGAAATTCTATTTCATGGATTTGATAATTCTTCTCTTCTCTGTTAAAACATCAGTTATAGTATCTATAAATACTATAATTATGGGTTTTTACTTATCTTTAGGATACAAACCAATGTTTATTCTGATGCATATGTTTCTAAGATAAGCTAATCTTCTCTCCCTTATGGATTCTCCAATTATAGGAGATTCTGTGCTTTTTACATCAAAATTATGATTACATTATAATCTATTTCAGTTTAATCCCAAGGTACCTTACTGGATACCTTTCTCTATATTAGAACTGATATTTTTTCCAAATCTCTGTTGTATGATCTGGCATAACATAGTATACCAATAAACACTTGTATCTACTTTTGATCTATACGCTGATCAGGGAAAGATTCTAGATTTCTTGGAAAATGTGGTTGAATAAATAAGGCCCCAGCCTTAATCCTCACATAATCCTAAGTTATTTCAAGAATACACATTGAGGATCTTTTCAGGTTTATATTTTTAGAGAATTAGATCATAAATCATTCATTACATTCCACATTTAAACAAGGCGGTTACATAAAAGATAGTATTCATTTTTCACATCAAAGGAGACATATTTAAAATAAAACAATGTGTTCTTTCTTGAAAATTCCTCGACACTATCATCACATCATGTACTTTTCTCTTGACCTGTGAAAAACATTTCAAAAACATGGGATGAGTATAAAAATTTCATTAAGGGATATAAAATTACAAAATGAAAACATTAGTCCATGTATACATAAGAATTGATGAAATCATAATTTACTCATAAAATATAATCACTTTATCATACCTCATGGAATCATAATATTTATTAATAACTCATAAAAAACATAAGACATAAAGGTAACTTGAGGCATTCATAACATTCTTACGTAGGGAGTAACCCTCATGGTTACGTTTGAAATACCCATCACAGTATATTCCCAAAATCTCTTCGGAGAAACCTTATCGTTTAACTCTTTCACATTAACCAATGCATTGGAGAGCTATATAGGGCTCACCGGCCCTTAGATTATCACAGAACCACCCGTCTTCATAAACAATTCCCAAGAACCATAACATAATCGTATCACATAAAACATGCATAAAGGAAACATAACATTTTTACATTTCAATAAAAAGATATCAATACATCACATTGATATAATAAAAAAATTATGAAAACCATTTTCAATACCAAAATAAAAGAAAAGTAAAACATGTTATTTATTTTTCATTTTAAAAAAAGTTATGGCATGTAGAGGAAGTCAAAACTCAAAAAATGGTCACGGCGGCGGAGAAGTCGTTGTTGCCGCATACGTACGACAAAAAAACATTCCCTTTTTTCATTTAGTAAAATGATTCATATAAAAAATAATCCTTTTGAATAATGTAAAATTAAAAGGGCTTTATACACCGTATAAAAGAGAGTTGTGTATAAAACAAAATATGCCTCAATGAAAGGAGATTGAGACGAAGTCTCATACCTCGGGTCCAACTTGACTCGATCATTCTTTAACCAACTAAATAATAAACATGATTTAATTTGTACATTCTTAAAACCCTTTTTCAAGTTCATTATTACTTTTATATTACTTATTACCATGTCATGAACACTATGTAATTATTTAAGTTAATGACGGTCGTTTTGTCGATCTTTGGTACTTGAGCCCAAAATAAACTACTTATAATTACAAGTTGTTCATGTGGTAAAATATTTATTATATCCAGAATTATATTCATGATGTAAATATCATATATATCATATATATCCAGTATATACATGCATTTATAACATTAAATAACATTTAGAGGTAAGAAATGAAATGCACCGTTCATGGAGACAGTAAGCCGTACGTACGCATGAACACTAATTTCATTTATATTTTGTATTTAATGGAATTAATTCATAATTATATAAAGGTATATTATAATTTCATTATAATATCATATATAATATCATTAACTTCATCCTTTATACATCTCACATATGGCATTAACGAATCAAATCACTTAGAGGGGGCGGTAGTCCGCACTTCCTAAAATGAATATATCGCGTTTACCCATAATGGAAACCATAAAGGTATGCCATAAATGAATAATACAGAAGCTTAAGGAAAAAATAAACATATTATATATCATATATAAATATAGTTACATCTTAATGTCCACCCTTTAAGGTGTTAGAAGAATATTTAACAATCATCGTTTCATGAGGCAGAAATTCACCATCCACGGAAACCGTAATCTTTTTAGCCATTAGATGTAGGTGTGTGTAAGTATAGCTCAAATAATTCTTATAAAAACATCCTAGTATATTAAAGATATTTTTTTTACAAATTTAATGAATAAAAAGAGTTTAGGGGGTTGGAGAAGCAAAATAAAACAAAAGAACATTAGAGAAGTCTTTACCTTTAAATCGGGTAACTCCTCTTGGTCTGAACCAAAAGGGTTTCTTGAAGAGCTTTTGGCCTAAGGTAAGGCTTCTAGGATGAAGGGATGGATTTGGAAAGATGAAATAATTAGAGTTTGGCCGAGACAATGGCTTGAGAGGTGCGTGTAAAGAGGTAGAGGCGGGGGACATTTATAAGAGGGAGGAGGGGCACTCTTGGATAGTCAAGAAATGATACTTTATATAGAAATGCGTTTCAGATTTTAAAGGTCCCAAATTGATATATTTCGAGGATAAGGTGATAAGGGTTCTAAATATACTCATACAATAGGTATTTGACTAGTTTAATTCTTATATTTAACATTATCTTTTCATTTTATTTAAATCATTAATTAATGAGGTAATCACTGCATCATCATGGTGTCATAAAAAATTTAATTTATTTAATGTCTAAAAATTATAAAAAAAATATCATGATGTAGGAAATATTTTTATATTTCCAATGAATATTTATAGTCCAAGAGATCATTTATTTAGACAAAATTAAAATTTATTTACTGGGGTGTTACATACTTTGTTATATTTAACATTCTTTAAAAATAAAAAGATAAAAAGTCCCTATCACACAAAAGTGATTCTATGGGGTCTCAATGTTTGGCACAAGGAATATCCTTTTCATCCATGACACAACCAGTAGCATTAGGACACATTTTGGGTTCATTTTATCTTTTTATGTTATTATTTTAATACCCTTAACTACCCGATTACAAATTAATCACGATAATTATGGATAATTACCATCATTACTATTCATAATGTCCAAAAACAAAAGAGTCCTAATTACATAATTTGGACCTTCTTATTCCAAATATAGAATCCATTTTACCAAATTCCAAAAACCTAAATTCCAATAATTAATTTAAAAATAATTCATGCTGTCAAAACAAATAGTGGGTTTTTTAAAAACAATATCTATCAAAATATTGACAATTGTTTATGTCCAATTTCAAAGTAAGATTAATTCCAATGACCAACGTTGGATTAAATGTTAAAAATATATTCAATTTACACTTCAAAACCAATTAAAAGGACAATCTAACCATATAATTATATTACATAAAAAAGCAGTTTTGAAGTAAAATGCAGTATTTTTCACTATTCATTAAAAAATGAACATTGTCAGAAAAATACCAAAAATTTATCCAAAGTAAATTTCAATGTCCCAATTATAATAAATAAGTTTATTTTGACAAATAGAAATTATAAAATTTTAAAAGATAGATTTAAAAATGGTTCACCATCAAAAGGCGGTAAAACAATATTTTAAAAATATTAGAGAATTCTATGCATAAGATTGGATTTATTCTCATTTTAATTCATTAAAACACTATCTAATTCATAAATAGACATAGATATGATAATCCATAATTCTTTACATACTTGGGATGTTACATCCTTCCCCCTGTAGAAAATTGTGTCTCCGCAATTTATTTATGTATCGAATACGTGGGGGTATTTATGCCTCATTTCATTTTCAGATTCCCATGTTTCCTCTTCAATCAAGTGGTTTTCCACAAAACCATTACATGATGAATCACCTTATTCTGCAAAACATACTTCATGGGGTCAAGAATCTGGACCGATTGTTCTTCATAAGATAGATTTTCTTCCAGATGAACTACCTCTAGACTCAAAACAAGAGATGGATCTAGCATGTACTTCCTTAACATTGAAACATGAAAAACATTGTCTACCTGAGAAAAAATCTGAGGTAAAACCCCTCGGTATGCAACTGATTCAACTCTCTCTAGAATTTCATATGGTCCAACGAACCTTGCACTTAGCTTTTCCTTTCTTACCAAATCGCATCACACTTTTACATTAAGATACTTTGAGAAAAACATGATCACCTACCTCAAAAGAGAGATCCTTCCTCCTGTTGTCCGCATAAATCTTATGCCTACGTTGAGCTGTTATCATGTGTCTCTGTATCAGATGAATTTTTTCTGCCAAATCTTCTACCAATTCTGGTCCCATCAACTTCCTTTCACCCACTCAAGACAAAAAGCTGGAGTTCAACACCGCTTCCCATATAATGCCTTAAATGGTTCCATATGTATACTAGAATGAAAACTGTTGTTATAAGAAAACTCATCCAAAGAATGATGATGGACCCAAGATCCCAGATAATCCATCGAACAAGCACGTAGCATATCTTCCAAAGTCTGAATTGTTCGTTCTGACTTCCCATCCAATTGAGGATGAAAAGCTGTACTAATATTTAATTCAATACCCTACAACTCCTGAAGGCCTTTCCAAAAGTTAGAAGTAAACCTGGGATCACAATCAGATACAATGGAGAGGGGAACTCCATGTAACCTGAATATCTATTTAAGATACAAATGGAGAATTTGATCTATGGAAAAAGTATCTCATATAGAAAGGAAATGAGTATATTTAGTCAAGAGATCAACAATAACCAAGATTGCATTATTACCTTGAGGTGTCTTTAGCAATCCAACAACGAAGTCCATGGATATATTCTCTCATTTCCACTCTAGTACAGGTAAAGGCTGAAGCATCAACTTTGTTAACTGCCACTCTACTTTAACCTGCTGACAAGTCAAACACTTCACAGTAGAATCAGCAATATCTCTTTTCATTCCATCCCACTAGTAGTACTCATGAAGATCTCTATACATCTTAGTACTGCCTGGATGAACTGAAAACAGATAAATATGAGCTTCACATAACAACTCTCTCTTCAACTGTGATTCCCAATGCACACACAATCTCTTCCCAAATCTCAAAACACAATCATTATCAATGTTGAATTTAGGAAACTTACCTTTCTGAACCAGATCTACCTTTTTCTATAACTCACTGGCTTGCTTCTGTGCTTTCATAATTATGTCTGATAGAGAAGATTTCACTGATACCAGAAACAAAACAGAAGGAAATCCTGCACCAACAACTTCTATGCCAAAGTTCATCAAATCCTTAACCAAAGGATCACGTTCCAAACCCAAAATTGTTAATGAAGCATTACTTTTTTGACTCAAAGCATTAGGCACTTTATTTGCTTTTCGCAGATGGTAATGAATTGTACAATCATAATCCATTGATTAATTCTAGCCAACTCCTCTGTATCATGTTCAATTATTTCATAGTGAATATATACTTTAAACTTTTCTGATCAGTATATATTTCAAACTTTACTCCATACAAATGATGCCTCCAAATTTTTAAAGAAAAAATAATAACAACTAATTCCAAATCATGTGTAGGGTAATTTACCTCATGAGTTTTCAACTGACGTGAAGCATAAGAAATTACCTGTTCATTCTACATTAGGACGCAACCAAGTCCTTTCAATGAAGCATCACTATAGATAACAAACTCACCATTCCTGGAAGGTAGTGCCAAAACTGCACCATTCACCAATCTTCATTTCAATTTCTGAAAGAAAAATTATCACATTCTTTTGTCTAGATAAACATAACACCCTTCCATGTTAGCTTAGTCATTGGACTAGATAACTATGAAAAATTTCTAACAAACCTTCGGTAATATCCATCCAAACCAAGAAAACTACGAATCTCAGTTAAATTTTTGGGTCTTGGCCATTCTTCAACAACCTTTGTTTGTAGGATCAACAATTATTCCATCTTTAGAAACTATGTGACCATGGAATGAAATTTTTTGCAACCAAAACTCAAACTTTCTGAATTTCCCATACAATTTCTTTTCATTTATGGTTTGAAAAATGACCGTTAAATGTCTTTCATGCTCCTCTTTACTTTTAGAAAACACCAAAATATCATCAATGAAAACAACCACAAACTTATCCAAGAACTCATGGAAAATTATATTCATAAGGTCCATGAATACAGTAGGTGCATTGGTTAGCCCAAAAATCATAACTACAAATTCATAATGGCCATATATTGTACAAAACACGGTCTTAAAAATATCTACTTCCTTTACCTTCAACTGATGGTACCCCGATCTCAGGTCAATCTTTGAAAAATACTGAGCTCCCTGGAGCTGATCAGACAAATCATCGATATGAGGCAAAGGATATTTGTTCTTAACAGTGATGTTATTCAAGGCTCTATAATCAATGCAAAGTATCATTGAACCGTCATTATTTTTAACAAATAAAACTGGAGCACCCCATGGTGATGTTCTAGGTCGAATGAAACCTTTATCTAATAAATCTTGCAATTTCTCCTTCAACTCTAAAAGTTCAATTTGATTCATTCGATAAGGTGGTTTTGAAATTGGATTAGCATCAAGAACTAAGTCAACAGTAAATTCAACTTCCCGATCTGGTATTATTCCAGGAAACTCATCAGGAAAAACATCAGGATACTCATTTACCATCGGCACATCATTAATCTGAACAGTTCCTTTGTTTTCATCAATATGTGCAAGGTAACATTCATTTCCATGTGTTACAAGTTTTTTAGCCTCTTGATATGTTATCAATAGTAAGGGTTCATTCTTGTACACAAATTGAAAGTCTTTCTAAAAAGAAACATCTTTAGCTCTATAATCAATCTTAGCATGGTAAATAGAGATCCAATCCATACCCAGGATAACATCAAACTCTACAAGAGGTAAAATAATAAGGCTTGCAAGTAGGTTCTTTCCATGGATATGGATAGAAAGATTCTTATAAATTCTTTTTGCCTCAACATTCCACCCATGTGTTTTTACCACAAGTTCAGGAGTAATTTCTTGAGATGGTATTCCCAATTTACTAGAAAATTTTTTAGAGATGAAAGAATGTGTAGACCCTGAATCAAACAACACATTAGCATAATCTGAGAAAACAAACAAAGTACCTGATACCACCTCATTTGATGGACCAACATCTGCTGAAGTATTTGAAAAGGATTTCACCACACCTTTCTGCTTGTAGTCTGACTGCTTCCCATCATTCGAGCTCTTTGACGAACACTCGTTTGCACAATGACCCATCTTATTGCACATGAAACATTTCACTAACGGTAAATCAAATTTGGTCTTACCATCAACCTGATCTTTTTCAGTGCAATCACGAGTCTTATGTCCCATCTTACCACATCAGTAGCACTTTCCATAATTCATAAGACATTACCCAGCATGCCTTTTACCACATTTATCACAAACATGAATCTTAGTTTTCTTACCATCATACATTTTTGATGAATTCTTCCCTTTCTCCTGCCACCTTGGTCTCTTCTTCTGTTGGTTGTTATAGAACACTTGATCATCGGAAAACTCCATTTCTGTAACACCCCGAAGTTTTCAAACCTCTTAAATGAAAATTGGGCATTTTGTGATTTTAAAGTTCTCTCTCTAAAACAATCAGAATGTAAAATATAAAAACACGTAACTTTTATTTATGAACTCAACACTGAATGGTCTTACATTTATCGGGTTACAAGAAAAACCCACTAACCAAATATTCCAACCAAGAACCCGATTATAATAATGGGAAGACTGCTTAAAACTACTAAGAGCCCGAAAATGAGGTAGGGATTTCAAGCATCCATCATAAGAAACGTAAGGATTGCTGAAGCCACCGCGACCATGCTCAACACCAAGGGGATCACGCGAACCATCTTCCTTCTCCTTCAGTCACTTGGGGTAAGGGACACCCGAGACAAAACCTTTCTTTTTATAAGCACCCTAATACGGCCGTTGCACCCCAAACGGCTATATTTTTTGACCGTTGGGTCTCCTTGTCCTCTTTGTTGACCGTTGGACCTCAAACGGCTATACGTTCGACCGTTGTTTGCCCAAAGTGTCCAATGTTTTGTTTTTAACCGTTACCCAAATAATGTTTAAATTCAGTTTTTATCGATGTGTTAAGACTTATTAAGTATAGTTTTGAAATAATTGATAAGTGATATGTATTTTATTTTATATATATAGTTGTAATTTATATATATATATATATGGTTTTGGTTTTTTATCCTAAAATTTGATTAAATTTAAATTATTATAAAATTATCAATAAAACTAATTTATTTTTTTTATAAATTATATTTACGGTTAACTTCCCATAAAAGTGTTAATGATGTATATTTACCCATTTACAAAATTAATTTATGAATTTCTTTATATAATAATGATAAATAAATAAAACTACACATTTATGTTCTTACAAAAACCTAATAATTTTGTTCCTTTAATTTTGACATTCTACCTATTTAGAGATAAACTTATTAATATTAAACACTTTCTTTTTGTTTCAAAATAATCCGAATGTAATTTTTTTAGTTTATTTATGAAATCATAAGTATATATGTTATTATACTTGAGTTCACTTTTTATTTTATGTATAAAACATATATATGTGTATTTATATGTTTTGATAAAAAGAAATAGAGAAAAATGAAAATACAAATTATGTTGAAAATAAGGGTTTAATAGTCTAATATATAGGGGTATTAATAACCATTGACTTAGGATAATAATAGTTTATTTATAAGGTTATATTAATGGTTTTATAATAGGTTTAATAAAATAATAAAATAACAGATTTTTTTTATAAGATAAAAACTTAAAAAAAAGTGATAAGAGAATCGGGGGAGGGGAGGGCCGCGTGTTTAAAATACCAGGGCGAATCTGAGCCGTCCGATCCTCTCCCCTTGATCGCAGCCATCCGTTCCTTTTATCACCGCATCGCGTCTTAGCCGTCCGATCCAGCTGTTTCTAATCCTGGCCGTTCGTTTTTTTTTTCGCATCTCCCTCACGCCCGTTGTTTTCTTCTTCCTCAGCGCACCGCTGAACCAGTGTAGAGTAGGCCCTTGTTTCCTCCGCCCGAGCCGACAACAGTCACCCTCCCTCTCTTTTTCTTCCACGAAGTCGGCGCCGCCACTTTAATGCCCATCCTCGGTTCCCTCAACGTCCCCCCCCCCGGTTGCAGAGTCTTCTTCTTCCCCCTTTTTTTTAACTCCCTGTTGCACCGAAGCTTCATTTTGGCACCCCAGCTCTCACGATCTCTCCGACCTCCGAGACTTCGTCGCCGCCTCGTGCTCTCCTCATCCTCGTCGAGCAAGTAAGGGTTGAGTTCTGTTTTGAGTTTTTGTTTGAAGTTTCGTTTTATATATATATATATACAGGTTATGTGCGTGACTATCCATCCTGTGTTATACAACCGAAAATCACATGCCTCTTTGCCACATCTTCCTCATCTCCACTCCGAACTAAGGTAAGGGAGAAGACTTGTTATGGGTTCTGTTTGAGTTCGGTGTATATATATATATATATATATATTTACATGTTATATATTTTCGGTATTTACGAACCCTGTGCAAACCCGAACCTTGTGGACTTCCCTCTTAGCCTGAGGAACCGAATAGTAGAAAAAGGAAATCATATCCTTCATTTCTTTTCATTTCCACAAGATTTTCGAAGTTATATAATTATGTTGTATAAATTTTTACAAGATTATAAAGGACCATATAAACCAGTTTATACCTGCGTTCGCCTATCCTTTTTTTATATAAAATATGTATGCAGGACCATATGAGACAATTCATAAGTTGATGAGTTATCAAAATTATATATATATACCGCTTTAAAATTTATTACTCCAAAGAAAGATACAAAGACTATTTATAAACATGGTTATATATATGATGAAGATTAAGGAGTGGTTTAGTGTCAAAATAATTCCTCCAATTGAAAATATCCATTTATCAGCGTTTTGACAATTCGTGCACTTTTTGTAAAAATGTGTGGCATGAACCCCCCCCCCCCTTAAGAATTTATATGTTTCCAAGTGAATGTGTTTTCAAAATTTCAGTTTCCAAAACCTATTTATTTATTTATTTATCAGGACTTGGTTATATATATATATATTTATAGAAACATAAGTTTCAAATAATTTTAATTGATGCTAATCCAACATGTGTATCGCACCGGTGGACCGGCTTAACCTGAAAATTTAAGTACCCTCAATGAAACTTATACTTGTAAAGAATGTGTTTTGCATGTTTAAAGATATGAACTATGAATTTATGGTTTTATTTAACATGATGAAATTTTACATGACAATCCGCTATGTTTAGTATTCCAGTTATTTTTGCATGTGCAAGAGTAAGTTGATTTAGTTTATTTGCATCAATGTTTAATCTAAAGCCAATAGCCTAGTTCTTTTTACATCTACGTTATGATCCCCTTGAAGTCATGAATATGTATGTAAAAAGGAGTTTTGATTATAAATGTATGGAACCCCATGAGTGAATGACCAAGTCAAGATATGGGAGGGATGTTTTGGGCTTAAATATTTATGGACGGGTGCGCCCGGAATTATACAGCGCTCCAATGCATTGGGTAAAGAAAGAGTCTCATGAGACGTCAAGTGCAACGGTCTTGGAGAATATCCTTGGATCGTGCTATCAAGTGCAACAGTCTTGGAGAATATCCTTGGCTCGTGCTATCATGTGCAACAGTCTTGGAGAATATCCTTGGCTCGTGCTATCAAGTGCAACGGTCTTGGAGAATATCCTTGGCTCGGGCTATCAAGTGCAACGGTCTTGGAGAATATCCTTGGCTCATTCTATCAAGTGCAACGGTCTTGGCGAATATCCTTGGCTCGTGCTATCATGTGCAACGGTCTAGGAAAATGGCCTTGGCTCGTGCTACCATGGGAAACGGGATTGGCATTTGGCCTTGACCCGTACCAAAATTATGGTCATGACATGAGGTCTTGACAAAGTCCGGTTTTATGCATCCCCTCTGCATGTAATGATAAAGGTTAACCAGGGGTTAGTTCAACTAACAGGACAACCCCTAGTTGAAAGCTCCCAAGATCATAAAAGTATACTTTATGCAACAAGAACTGTTTTCATATGGTAAACTGTTAGATGATCTGCATTTTACTCATAATCCATGATATGCATGTCTTCCCTATTTAGTCATATAATTATTTTAGAAGTAAAGTAACTTTGTTTTAACATTATGCATTATTTATTCTTCTTATATTGCGCACTCTGATCATGTTTATATTTAAGTTCATTTCAAGTATGTGCTTCTCTATTCAAGTGGTTTTCAATGAAAAATGGATATCATGTTTTAAGAAAAGATAATGTTTTAGTTCTATCAAAGTGTTTTATTCAAAAAGGTCTTCTTTGAGAAAGGATTTTCTTAAAATGTTTTTGAAACCCCTTACTGGGCATTTTGCTCACCCTACGTTTTGTTTAAAATTTTTCAGGCTTGGAATGTACTGATGATGTTTATCAGAGCAGCTAGTTTCCCAGAATCCTGAGCCTCGCGATCTTCTATAGTCATGGGACATGATATAATTTTTGTTAATGTTGTAATGAAATGCTAAGCATATCATGTATCATGAGGCACCCTGGGTATCGGGGTCACTACAATTTCCACCTTCTCAACACATCGAACAATCTTTTCATAACTTTTGAACTCACGAGAATCCAATGCCCCTCGATATTTTGGCATTAATCATGAGTAAAAACGATTGATTTTACTATCAAGGTCTCAGATAAAATTTGGAGCATACCTTGCCAATCGAGTGAACCTTTCTTTATAAGCATCCACTGAGTCTTCCTATTGCCTCAATTCCGAGAATTGTTTTCCATCCTATGTCGAACTGCCTTAGGAAAATATTTCTAAAGAAACATACCTTTGAATTCATCCCAATCGAGAGCATTAATCTCATCAGCATCTCTGATATTTTAAATCGTCGACCACCACTAATCTGCTTCACCCTCCATACGGTAAATATCAAGACTATCCTTTTGATTGTCTGAACACCCCATGACATCAAAAATCTTCTACAGTGCTTTAATCCACCCTTCAGCTAGCACAGAGTCAGATGATCTTTTGAATGATGGGGGATGTTGCCTCATTAAATTTTCCACCACTGACATGTTCCTCTGCGGTTGATCTGGCTGATCTCGTGCATGGATACCACCACCATTTATCGCTTGAGTCAACTGCGCCATTACTACAACAAACTATTCAGTTCCAATTTCGATCATCTTAGGATGCTGATTTGGAAGATCATTTCCTTCTATATTCAGTCCAAGCACTGCTTCCCTGTTTCCTCTATGGAAAACCATTCTAAAGAAACATGTCTTAGATGAAGAAACATAGTAATCTTGGAATGCAATATCATTTGAATGTGACCATAAAAAATATTTTTGGATAATCATTTAATAGAATTCTAACTCCTAAAGTTATCTAAACCGAACTCTAATACCAACTATAAGGCCCCACCCTTAAAGCACACATAATCTTGAGTTATTTCAAGAATACACATTGAGGATATTTTTAGGTTTAGAGTTTTAGAGAATTAGATCATAAATCATGCATTACATTCCACATTTAAACAAGGTGGTTACATAAAAGACAAAATTCATTTTTCCCATCAAAGGAGACATATTTAAAATAAAACAATGGATTATTTCTTGACACATCCTCGACACTATCATCACATCATGTACTTTTTTATTAACCTATGAAAAACATTTCAAAAACTTGGGATGAGCATAAAAAGAATAGTAAGGGATATAAAAGTACGGAATGAAAACATTTGTCCATGTATACATAAGAATTGATGAAATCATACTTTACTCATAAATCATAAGTACTTTATTAAACCTCATGAAATCATATGATTTATGAATAACTCATAGAAAACATAAGACATAAAGGTTACTCGAGGCATTCATAACATTCTTACGTAGGGAGTAACCCTCATGGTTACGTTTAGAATACACATCACAGTATATTCCCTAAATCTCTTCGGAGAAACCTTAACATTTAACTCCTTCGCGTTACCCAATGCATTGGAGGGAAATATTGTGCTCACCTGCCCTTAGTTTATCATGGAACCACCGGTCTTCATAAATAATGCCCAAGAACCATAACATAATCGTATCACATAAAACATGCATAAATGAACCATAACATTTCTACATTTCAATCAAAAGATATCAATAAATCACATTTATATAATAAAAATATTATGAAAACCATTTTCAATACCAAAATAAATGAAAATTAAAACATGGTATTTATTTTTCATTTAAAAAAAATTTATGTCTTGTAGAGGAAGCCGAAACTCAAATAATGGTCACGGTGGAGGAGAGGTCGTTGTCGCTGCATACATACGACAAAAAAAACATTCCATTTTTTCATTTAGTAAAATTCTTTATATAAAAAAGATTACTTTTGAATAACGTAATAGTAAAAGGGTTTTATACACAGTATAAAAAAAAGTTGTGTATAAAACAAAATATGCCTTAATGAAAGGAGATTGAGATGAAGTCCCATACCTCGGGTCCGACTTGAATCGATTGTTCTTTAACCTCCTAAATAATAATCTTGAGTTAATTTATACTTGATTAAGAAAAAATTTCAAGTTCAATATTCCTTCTATGTCACTTATTACCATTTCATTAACACTATGTAATTATTTAAGTTAATAACGGTCGTTTTGTTGATCTTTGGTACTTGAGCCAAAAATAAACTCTTTATAATTACAAGTTGTTCATGTGGTAAAATATCCATTATATACAGAATAGTATTCATGATGTAGATATCATATATATATTATATATCCTGTATATACATGCATTTATAATATTAAATAACATTTAGAGGTAAGAAATGAAATGCACCGTTCATGGAGACGGTAAGTCGTACGTTCGCATGAACGCTACTTTCATTTCTATTTCGTATTTAATGGAATTAATTCATAATGATATAAAAGTATATTATAATTCCAGTATAATATCATATATAATATTATTAACTCCATTCTTTATACATCCCATATATGGCATTAACGAATCAAATCACTTTGAGGGGGCGGTAGTCCACACTTCCTAAAATGAAGATATCGCATTTACCAATAATGGAAACCATAAAGGTATGCCATAAATTAAAAATACAGAAGCTTAAGGAAAAAATAAACATATTATATATCATATATTAATATAGTGACATCTTAATGTCCACCCTTGAGGGTGTTAGAAAAATATTGAACAATAATCGTTTCGTGAGGCAGAAATTTTCCATCCACAGAAATAGAATTCTCTTTAGCCATTAGATGTAGGTGTCTGTAATTGTAGCTCAAATGCATCTTATAACAAGATCCTAGTATATTTAATATACTTGTTCTGTTACAAAAGAAATTAATAAAAAGAGTTTAGGGAGTTGTAGAAGCAAAATAAAACAAAAGAACATTAGAGAAGTCTTTACCTTTAAATCAGGTAACTCCTCTTGGTTTGAACCAGAAGGGTTTCTTGAAGAGCTTTCTGCCTAAGGTAAGGATTCTAGGATGAATAGAGGGATGTGGTGAGATGAAATGATTAGATTTTTCCCCATCCAATGTCTTGAGAGGTGTGTGGAAATAAGTAGGGGTGGGGGGATTTTATAAGAGGGAGGAGGGGCACTCTTGGAATGTCAAGAAATGTTACTTTATATTGAATTGAGTTTCAGATTTTAAAGGTCCCACATTGATATATTTCGAGGATAAGGTTATGAGAGTTTGAAATACACTCATCCAATAGGTCTTTGACAAGTGTAAGTCTTATATTTTACATTATCGTTTCATTTTATTTAAATCGTTCATTAATGAGGTAATCGTTGCGTCATCATGGTTTCATAAAAAAATTAATTTATTTAATATATATAAATTATAACAAACTATCATGATATAGGAAATATTTTTAGATTTAAAATGACTATTTATAGTCTAAGAGATCAATTATGTAGAAAAAATTAAAATTGATTTACTTGGGTGTTACATACTTTGTTATATTTAACTTTCTTTAAAAATAAAATGATAAAAATTCACTATCACACAAAAGTGATGCCATGGTGTCCCAAAGTTTGGCACAAGGCATCCCATGGTTGGCCATGACACAACCAGTAGCATTAATACTCATTTTTTTCATTTTTTATTATTATGTTATTATTTTATTACCCTTAACTACCTGATTACTAATTATTCATGATAATTATAGATAATTGCCATCGTTACTATTCATAATGTCCTATTTCCGAAACTTTCGCTGGGGCACACACATCTGTCCATATGCGGAGGAGGACATGATACATTGTTTCCTCGCATTCCCTCTTTCCAAAGGCGGGCGGCATTCGCTCCATATTCAGGGACGTCTTCTCCTTGATCGAAAAGGGATGATGGGATGTCGGTTCTTCCTTATGTGGATTCCTCCTCAGAACTCATCACCTAGTCTGGGTCTCCCACATAGATTTAATACGTTGTTCATGAAACCCTTGCCGTTTCCATGTTTCCATGGACGCCGGTTAATTAAACTGCTTCTGTCAGGACATTCCAAAGGGTATGGTCAAGGCAGCAACCTGCAGTCGAGGGAGTAGTCACATCGAGGCATCAGTAGCGTGTATGGATGTTGGGGAACTGGCGTGTCTGTATTTTGTCCCTTTTCATGGGAATTCTCGAGGGCGTGGATGCTCGAGGCATCCCACATCGAGTGTGGATAATTATATGTCACATACATATATCTGAGGGTTTCCTCACCTTCATGTGTTTTTCACAGGGTATGCCGCAGGTTTAAAGTCCAGCGGGTACGGATCAGCCCGATCAGAGCATTAGCTGGAATGGATCGGATTGAGGGATTTCCCTTGAAGGGGTGCCGATACCGAGACTAGCCCATGGGTGGATGCAAAGAGGAGCAGAATGGTATGATCTTGCCGGGACATGGCATTCCGGGTGAGAATCAGGATGGGTAATGGAGAGTTGAATGAAATATAGGGGGAATGAAATGGGACCATCGCAGGGGCGACAGTGAAGTTGGGCTTGAGCCTCGAAGAGACCTCCTACATATCCCTGTGGCATGGAATCAATGTCCGCGTAGTTCGGGATGGTGCTAGCGAGCCGACGTGAAGGTGGAACTTGGCTCGATGGGCATCATCAGTAAACTGACGTGAATGTGGACCTTGGTCCAGATGGTGTGGGGCTTACACACTAGGCTGCCCAGGTGCTAGTTACCTGATGGGAATAAGGTCAAGATGACCAACAGGTGGTGGGATTGAACCTCTGGGAGGCTTCCTACATACCATGCCTTGACCTGGATCAAAGACCACGTAGTTCAAGTTGGACGCCGGAAGGCCGACATGAATGAGGAGGACCAGGGGGGTCCTAGCGACGGTGGGATTGGATCTCGTGGAGGCTTCCTACATACCATGCCTTAACATGGATTAATGAACACGTAGTTCAATGGGGGATTTGTCGTAGAACCAATGTGGAGGTGGACCTTGGTCCGATGGATGGTGGGCTTGAACCTCAGGGAGGCTTCCTACGTACCATGCCTTGACATGGATCAAAGTCCCTATAGTTCAGAGGGGTTTTGTTGGCGAACCGATGTGAAGGTGAACCCAGGGGTCCACTTGTGGTGGGTGTCGGCGAACTGACATGAAGAAGGGACCTTGCTCCGATGGGAGAGGGGATTGAACCTCGTGAGGCTTTCTATGTACCATGCCTTGACATGGATCAAATTCCTTGTAGTTCGGGTTGGTCACAAAAGCTTGTCATCGGACTGGAATGCAGTTTAATGTCATGCGGGACGAGGATGAACTCGACGTGAATTAATGATGGGTGGGATTGAACCTCAGGAAGGCTTCTTACGTACCATGCATTGACATGGATCAAAGACCTCGTAGTTCAAATAATGGAAGTTGTCAGCGAACCGACGTGAAGGTGGACCTTGGTCCAATGAGAGATGGGATTGAACCTCAGGAAGGCTTCCTATGTACCATGCCTTTACATGGATCAAAGACCTTGTAGTTCGAAGGGTTTCATCAGTGAACCGACGTGAAAGTAGACCCAGGGGTCTACTAGTGGTGAGCTTGATCCTCGTGAAGGCTTCCTACATACCATGCATTGACATGGATCAAAGTCCTCGTAGATCGGAGGGTGGGTGCCGGAGAACCGACGTGAGGAAGGAGGTACCTTGGTCCAAAGGGAGATAGGCTTGAACCTCAGGGAGGCTTCCTAGATAACATGCCTTGACATGGATCAATGTTCTCATAGTTCAAAGGGTGTGCAGTTTAATGTCATGCTGGATGGGGGATATAGTTTAACGTCATGCTGGACGAGGGTATACAGTTTAACGTCATGCTGTACGAGGGTATTTCCATGGCCGATGCTTACTCTAAGCCCACGTGAGTCATGATCGGTGTGAGAAGCAAGAGGCAGGAAGGACCTGATGATCACGTCACGAAGGGTGTGTCTGTTAGAAGCGAAGAGGGGCTTGTGCGTTAGGCGGCCCATTGGTGATGGGACTTACTCCAGGATGGAGTCCCGAAGTACAGAAAAGCGCAGCGAAAGAGGGATTTGGGACCAATGATGGGAGGTTCCTCGTTCCTTACCGTGCCTTCCCCTGACCATGGTAGTGGGGAAGTACGGAGATGCAGGGGTGCAGCCATCTGTTGGGGAACTAGGGTCGCCCTTCTCTTGTGGACATATGCTGCTCCGATAAGGAGGATATCATCCCTTGTGGGGGGAGTTATTCCACTCCCATGGAGATTAGTGGCGTAAAAAATGTCCAAGCTGGGGGGACCCTTCGTGCGAGGCATGAGGTCGGGTCACAGTTTTGCGTCATGTGTTTAAGACGTGGTGCTTGGAAGTTTAGCGTCCTGCAGCTCGGATGGGGTGGGTTCACTCCACACCCCTAGGACTTACATAACTAGTACCCTTTTCTCCATGGGGGAGGGAAGGTACCAGTAATGTCGTAGTCAAGGGGGTCGTAGAGCGAACCATCGAGGGGTCCACATTAGCGTGGCTATGCGAAGAAGCAATAGCCGTTAGCGTTCCTATGCGAAGAAGCATTAGGAAAAGCAATGCTACGAGTGGTATTGTCCGTGGGACTTTGAAATCACATCGTGCATACCTAGAGGGTTGCACAGGAAGGGGAATTTCCAAGAAAAGGAGTGTGCTTCGCGAAACGGAGTGCCTTGGCCTTAGCATGGGGAAAAGGTGTGAGTGGAGGGTGCTGCGCAAAGTGGAATAGTATTCGCGGAGCACTTCCTTGCGAAGAGGAGGTGCCTCACGAAGTAGTGTGCTTCGCGATGTGTAGAGATCTTACCTTAGCATGGGAATCGCTAGTACAGGATGGGTGTTTCGTGAAGCATAAATGCTTCGCGGCTGCATGGGTTCCCATGGGAATCCCACTCTTTCGCGAATGCCCTTGAGCTTCACGAAGGGAATCCCTCTCGAAAGAGGGACTCAAAAAGAGACAAAGCAAAGGTGTCATGTGAAGTAGAAGTACCTAGGGGAGCTCATGATTCCCAGGGCAAAGGGTGCTTCACGATTCGGGAGAGGAGAAGCTGAAAGGTCGGATTGTCCGTCCCTTAGGCTCAGGGGGAACCCAGTATTTATAGGCAAGGGGCGCCGCGAAGCAGAACTCCCGCGCCGCCTCCAGTGCTTCGCGGCGCACTCGCGAACGTCAGGCCGTTTTCAGAGAGGTACCGCCTCGGTTGCTTCGTGGTGGGCTCGCAAGCGTCAGACAGTTCGTGGAGAGGTACCGCCTCGGTTGCTTCGCGGCGAGCTCGCGAACGTCAGGCCATTCGTGGAGAGGTACCACCTCGGTTTCTTCGCGGCAGGCTCGCGAACATCAGGCCGTTCACGGAGAGGTACCCCCTTGGTTGCTTCGCGGCGGGCTCGCGAACGTCAGGCCGTTCGTGGAGATGGACCGCCTCTAGAGCTTCGCAGGACCGCGAGACTCGGGGTGCTTCGCGTCGGTGCTTCATGAGGCAGCGTGCGTGACTTTTTTTTCGCTCCTTCTTTCGTGTAATATTTTGGTGCCAACAAATTCCCCCCCTCAGACTTGGAGCCATGGAGGATGAAGGGTCGAAGTCTGAGGAAAAAGCGCCAAAATTGTCGGTGGTTCGCAATGCGACTTTGCAAAGGGGTCCCGCGGTGCTGATCGGGGCCACGGGATCCGGACGCGCCGCGATGCTCCGTGCGGGTGATGGGCACCGCGAAGCTCCGGGATCGCCACTTATAAATAGGGGGTCGACCTCTTCTATCTTCACGTGATTTTCTTGTCTTTTTGTGCTCTCGATTTCGCGAAGCTCCGCGTACTCTTTGCCTGCTCTTCGCGAATCGAGCTTCGTGGCAAACCGCGGGTCTCTGACTCCGCGACTACGCCAAGAGAACTCTTGTATGCCGGCCTAGGTCAGGCTCCTCAGCTTGGTCATGCAACCGACCTTCGTGAGCCGACTTTGCGATCCAGCTTCACGATCCGTTCTGAAAAAATTCTTTTCCGAGTGTCGGAACCGAAATGGCCCATCGAGAAGCTGTATTGGGGGTGATTGCAGATGCCGCCCGTCGAGATGAGATGGACAACTGTCCGTGCCTTGGGGAGATGGTCCAATGTCACTCGGACCACATTTCTTTGACAGATCTGCTATCGGAGGGTCAGAAGAATTATATGCAGTGCAAGAAGCTTCCATTGTACGGCTTCGGGTTGAGGGATGACTTCTTTATCCCTGATGCGAGTAGGGACGAACTAGTTTGCTGGTTTAGGAGCACGGCATGTCAGCACCAATGGTTCAGGGCGACCGATGGTCATGCATGGTAGGACTTCACACCCATCACCACCGACTGTCTCTACAACCATGTGAACAATATTGATGGGAATCCATTGCAACCGGAGACGTCCCCTCCTCTCTATCATACCATGCTGAAGGCGGCTTTGCAGGATTCGAAGAAAGGGTGGTCCGATGAGTGGTACTTTCTCCAGGGTGGCAACATTATTGATGACTGGGCTTGGGCCTATTGGGTAGGTGCCTCATGCGAGGAGTTTGGGGCCGAGCTGAGGAGAGTGGGTTTATACGATGCGGCATGGGCCTCCCAATTCCACATTTACCAACCGAAAGAACTGATGTCGGAATTGTTGAGTAGATGGTCATCTAGGACCAATACCTTTCACCTGTACCACGGGGAGGTGGGCATCAGCCTGTGGGATGTTCACCAGATTTCGGGGGTTCTGATCTTGGGGCCATATATGATGATTTCCTCCCTGTCATGAGCGCATGGGGGGATACAGAGCAAATGCCGCGACTGTCATCAGTACTGATGGAACTCGTCCCTGGAGAGGACAATGAGGCAGTAAGGGATGTCCACTTTAAGAAGTGGTTCATGTGCTTCCTGAATTTTCGAGAGAATTGAGAGTTCCCTCCGAGGCCTCAAACTTCTCTGAGGGAAGCCCAATGGGGTAAGGACCACTTGTATTAGCGGGTCTTGGAAGACATCCAATGGAAGACTTGGGGATTCAGTGTCAGCACTGAACAACAGCCGATAGTCAAGCTGGCGGCCTTCATTGCGGCTCTCATCTGCAGTTGGATCCTACCAGTTAGGGATACCAGCATGGTTGTGTGGTCCAACTCGTTTATCATGGCGTCCATGTTGGCCATGGGGCAGCGGGTCAATCTGAGGATCCCAATGCTCGCCAAGCTGTATAGAATGTTGCGGCACATTAGCGAGGGAAAGAAGCTTCCAAGGATATGTGGGCCCTTCCACCCCCTGTATGGGTGGATTGTGGCGCACATCAGGGGGATCTATGAGTATCCAAACCCTATCTCGCCGCCGGGATCAAACTTCCGCCCCTCCATCCTGAATGCGGTCGGGAGCTTCCCATTCAAACTAACCATGCTGATGGTGTTGAACTAGGTGTGGAGGGAGGATGAGTTTAATTTCCACCCCTTCCCATTGCCGATGGGTATACTCACTGACGACGGGTGGGGAACGGAAGAGAACTGGGCTTACCTCCTAGCCTTCCAAGGCGGTGTTTTGGTGGCACGAGTGGATCGTGAACGGCTCTATGAACCGTACACCCTGCATCGGTTTGCAAGGCAGTTCCAGTGCCTCCAATGGCTGACCCCGCATGTCAACTGGGAGGTGCGTCACGAGGAGCACCCGTGTGTGATGAGGCAGCTATGGCTCATGTTCACACGGGAATATGCGAATATGCGAATTGCATTGACTCCATCCACCGCCGCTTTTGGATTTGTGAGGGAGTATGCCATTAGTTGGGAGGCTGCTTACCCAGAGGATATGCTGAAGTAGACAACTATTTGGCTTGGTGATGGTGGACCTCCTCTATCCTGAGGTCGGGGTCGGAGGGCAGCTAGAGCCTCTTGCGGTGGTGGGGCTGCCGTGGCAGTGAGACCCACACCGGCCGAGGGTGTGGCAGCAGCGGCGGATCCGTTGATTCTAGAAGAGCAGGGTCATCCGGAGGGGCGGCCAATGAGGGGATTTCCTTGGATATCCACTCAGGCTCTAGGGAAGCGGTTCTGTCATATCGACATGGCAGAGGATGTCGTCTTCCCGGAGGCCTGGGACATTTGGGATGTCAACCGGAAATTCCTCAGTCCACCCGAGATATGGGCGCACTTGAATTTCCTCGGGATGGATTTAGCGAGCATAGGCCCAGTCCGGGATGGTTTTATGGCGTTCCCGGCGGAGGCAGAGTAATACATAGACGAGCTAGAGGACTATGTTTATTCCAGTGGTGTCCCTCGCCCAATGATAGACCGGGTGAGGGTACTGCTGGATCGAACGGTCCCGACATAGTTGTCAGTCGCCGATCTAATGGATCACTTCCCCCTGTTGGAAGAATTAGAGGACTCCTCTCGGGAGGATGAGGCTAGAGGAGGGATCCCGTTGGAGGAGGGTGAGGTCGAAGATCAAAGCTCTGATTCTGACGATTTCGCAGAGGCTCTCGAGGTAGCATTCTGAACTTCATTCCTTATGGTCTGTTCTTGGGTCATTTTGGACTTCTCACCGATGTTTGAGCCATGCAGGTGGAACTTGTTCGCAGGCCGCGTTCTCGCCCCTCGGCAGGTGATGTTGCAGGGCCTTCAGAACCCGCGCCTATGGCTACATCCAGTTCCGCATCTGGTGGGATCGGAGCACCCGAGCTGGCTCCTCTGGAATCTCCAGACCTTCAAACAGTATACGGAGGGCCTCGCCTTGGGGTCCCATCAGTATCGGCTCAAGAGAAGCACTAGGAGGTCGATCTCTGTAAGTTTCCTCTACCGATTTCCTTGTCATCCTATGTAGACTATGCCAACTAACGTTTATGTCCCTCTCTGTCGTACAGTTCTCAGATTGGCGTGGGCTGTTGCGGCAAGGCTAGTCGGGATGTCTGGTGGCATCCCTCCTAGGGTCATGCTGGTGATGGTGGCGATAGTCCCCCCATCTCCCCGAGCTACAACACACATCATCACTGGCGGGACTACCAGCAGGGTCGTGCCCGATGTCATTGAGGTGGAGTCCGATGAAGAGGATCGACCGGCCGATCCCACTATTGTCGCGCCTGCTTCGACGCCAGATGTCGCACTGGATTCAATGCCAGATGCAGATCCTTCCGAGGACTTCCTGTGGGCGTATCCTATGTACGAGCCTACCAATCACGCAGAATGGGACGAAACGGCCTCCGATGAGGAAGACAGCAGCATAGTCTGTCGCCGGCCGTGGAAGCTAATCATGCACTTCATCAAGGACACCCCCCAAGCGCTATGGCTGGACAAAATGGACAGACTTTGCTCGCGGCTGCGCGAACTGTGTGTTGGGGGAGTGGATGCCCAACATCCTCACGTGATCTTCTGAGATCTTATGCCTGAGAAGATCTAGGATCATGATCGTGGGATCAGTGTGGGTGGGTAGCGGAGGAAGGTGACAAACATCAAGAAGCTCTAGAAGGCTGAAAGAGAGGTCCAACAGCTGAAGACCCGGGCGGATGATCACTCAGCCTCTCTTAGTGCACAATCTGAGCTGATCTCACAGTTGAGGGCCCAGCTGGCAGAGGCAGAGGAGCATATGAGGCAGGCTTCTGGAAATATGGCTGCCATTCAGGCTGGAGTAGAGAGGGCCAGAGCCAAGGCTGACGAACTATGCTCTGCCGCTGCTGAGGAGGAACGGGAGCTGAGTCAGCGGCAGCAAGTCTTGGACTCCACAAGCCGAAGGGTGGTGGAGCTGCAACGCTCTTTTGATAGGGTCAACCCATCCATGGGGGGAGTTGACCCCCAGGTACTATAACAAACTAAAAACTCTTTATTGGTACTTTCACGCTTCAATTTCATCCTTTGTTTTGAATGTTGTAGAATGCATGATTTACACTGTTTAAATCGGTTTGATACATCCCTACAATGTTTGCAGGATGTTCGGCGCTAATTCCCCAAGCTCATGTGGGTCAAGCCCAATGTGAGAAATAGGAGATAGTGGCCTTCTCGTCCCACCTAACATAGGAGTGGAGACCATGCTCCGTGCATCCGGGATTTGGATTACCAGTCCAGATTTCCGAAAGATGGGAGAGGCTTGACCGGAGAAGGAACTTCTCAAAACATTTGAATTAACATTTCTTCATCATGCCCTCTTGCATGAACGGTGCAACACCAGGCGAACTGAAATCTGTCCGAACAGATGGAAAAGGGAAGCGTGAATTACGATGCCCAAGGTTCGGAGCACTATGGGGATGGTGTGACAATAAAGGACAGTCGTTAACCATGGAGGAGAAGCGGTATCCTTACTGAGTTAGCCTGGAATGGAGACAAAAATGAGGGTCGACCGTTGACCGTGTTCAAAACACAGGACCATGTCACAAATGTTTTCGGTCAATCTTTCGGGACGTTGACCCAGGATAGTTGGCCGACCATAGGTCAAAATTCCATACTGTTAGGGGGTCCTTCCAAACATGACCAGTCTTCCGGAACGTTGGCCCAGGACGGTAGGTGAGCCGATGCGGCATGATACCAGGCCGTTAGGGGGTCCCTTCAGACATGAAAGGGTACGAGGGTCCGAATAAGGGGAACGCAAACCATGGAATATGTAGTGATGCTTTGTCCGAACGAAATCTGACACTTAGGTAGTTACACCACCGTAGTGGGAGTATGACAGATGGGTGCGTTGGTTTGGTCATGGATCCTTCCTTCTTTGGGACAGGGCCTCTCTAGCGAGGGGTCCAACCAGGGGGCCGGAAAGGGGAAGGATGGGATTAATGATTTCTATGGGATGGACCCTTGGAAAAATACCAGTGTGTCTCTACGTATCCCATGAGGATGGGAATCAAGCCATACATAGTTCTAGAAGCATTGTTTAACGTCTTGTAGGACGATGAGAAGCCTGGCCGTGTTGGTACACATCCTGCCAAAAATACTAATCCCACGTGAGTCATGCTCATTGTGGGAAACAATTAGTGGTCGGACTTTCCCGACACAGAAAAGGAAAGGTTAGGGAGGAAAGATGCTTGGTGAATACCGGCCCCTTGATACTAACACGCCCATGTGGCGCACTTAGATGCGTGAAGAGATAGAGCCGAATATGTTAGAATTCCACTTGAACATGAGGAAGTGGAGATGTGTGAATCATGACGCTCGAGATTTGGATCACAATGATGGCGGAGTGACGATAGAGGTAACTGTTAACCATGGCGGAAACGCAACGTCCATATCATGTTAGCCTAGAATGGGGACAAACAAATGAGGGTTGACCGTTGACCATGTTCGAAACATGGGACCATGTCGCAAATTTTGTCAAAGATCCTTAGGGACGTTGGCCCGAAACGATTGGAGGGACCTTAGGTCCAGCATCCATGGAGAGCCCTTAATTCTAGTATCCATCTCATCCGAGTGTCCTTTTGGATGTGGAAGAGGATGAGGATCCAAATAGCGAACTCACGAAGCTTGGTCATGGGACGAGGGGAATGTCCCCATGAAAATCCCACACTTCGGGCTCTTTGTAAAAACACATCTGAATCTGTCAATGAGACATGTTATATAGAGGGAGCAGAGTCCTTTTCAATAGGGAGATCTTAGTTTAGGGTCATAGAATTCGGACCAAAGGGCGGGAGGAAACATGGGAGGCAGATGGTGGAGTAACTCAAACAGCTGGATTGAATGGGAATAGAGGGTGTGTATGGTGCGGTGAACAACCCGACGTGAATGAGGACATAATCCCATATCATACTGCACGACCCCCTTGGGAGAGGTTTTGGGTCAAGGGACCGAAAGTGAAAGTTAGGCTGAGCCTGCGGGGAAGTGCCCGGGCACTCCTACGTATCTCATGAGGATGAGAATCAAGCCGTACATAGTTCATGAAAATGTCTTAGTTTAAGGTCTTAGAGCTTGGACCATGAGTGGGTAAGGGGTGAAAGGGACACATGGAATGGTGGTTATAAAAACTGACGTCAATGAGGACCTAATCCCTACTTACCATGTGTTCTTTGGGTAAATGCTCGACTCGATGGACCGAACACGAAGGTTAGGCTGGGCCCGTGGGGAAGTGCCCGGGTGCTCCTACGTATCTCATGAGGATGAGAATCAAGTCATACGTAGTTCTGCAAGGTGGCACGGTAAGGTACCAGTGCCAGGGAAAAAGGGGAATGCGGGCATGGCCCTTTCACTAAATGAAGCAGAATTTGATAAATCTTGTTTTTCCTTTAAGGTGAGTGGTTTCTTTTGTGAAGCGACAGGCCTAAGGTAGTAGGCTGTGGTGTCACCACAAGAATCAAGCCATGATAGGTGTTGACAAATGGCATGGAATGTGACCAATACCCAACGTGATGTCCTCTACAACGAGGTCATCACAATGCAGTGTTGTTTTTCATCGTGCGGCTAGGACGATAGTGTCACAGTTTAGGGTCGTGTGATAGGACCAAGCATGCATTTTAACGTCATGCAATGCAGACATAGCAGAAGAGATGCTAGGCGGGGAATGTGTCCAGTGTCATGAAACACAATTGATGGAGACATGATCCCACATCACACTGTATTCCACTCAGAGAGGGAGACCTCAGGCCGAGGGGCCTATATTGTGGTAAAAGGTGAAAAGAAGGGGGGAGAGACTAGCTCCCTAAATTGGCTGGACCCGAAGACAAGGCGTCAGGGTGGTCCTACGTATCCCATGAGGATGGGAATCAAGATGAACGTATTTTTTGGGAGATCTTATTTTATGGTCTTAGAGCTCGGACCGTGAATGGCAACAACTTCCCGAGTAAGCGTAGACGTCAACCCGATCCCTAAGCCCACATGAGTTAAACTCAATTTGGAAAACAAGGGGGGGAATCCTTATTGCAATACTTGGGGAGTCCATCAATGGGGAGTGGGAAGAGAGCCCCGAAGGACACCTTTGATGCGGCTTGTTCCCCCAACACACAGACGTGCATGGAGGAATAGTACTAGGAGTTCTGAGACTCTACTTAGACATGATGAGAATGGAGAAGGATGTGAATCGTGTAACCAACATTTTGGGCTTAATGGGGTTGTCATGGAGATAGAGGAAAACTATTAACCATGGCGGAAAAATAGTCTCCTTATCGCATTAGCCTGAGGTGGGAACAAAAAACGAGCATCGACCGCTGACCATATTCACAACGCGAGATTTTATCGATTTTTTGTCCGGAACCCTCGGGGGTGTTGGCCCGTAATGGTAGGAGAGCCCTTGGGCGTAGTATCCAGGTAGTTCATGGTGGTCCCTCCTGGTGTGAAAGATGACGGAATCCCTAATGAAGGGATACACAATGCCTGGAAAGTGGGTGCGGACGTGTCTGAGTAAAGTCTAGCATTCCAGGTAATAAACTGGAGTACCCTTAGGCACATTGGTGAACCGCTGAAAAGGGTCGACAGAACAACTTGGGAGGGAGAGTTACATGGCGTGGTCATTACAAGACCGACGTGAATGAGGACATAATCCCACACCACACCATATAATCCTCTCATGGAGGAAGGGTAGACCAAGGGGCCAAAGTGGGATGAAGATTCCCGAGAGATGGGGCTGGACCCGAATCCTAGACATTCAGGTGGTCCTACGTATCCCATGAGGATGGGAATCAAGCCATACGTAGTTCTCTAGATGTTGTTTAACGTCATACGAGACGAGGAGGGGAGTAATATACCCCCAAATAAGGGAGGTGTACGGTACGGAGAATAAACCGACGTGAATGAGTAAATAATCTCACAACACAGCATACAATCCAATAAGAGAAGACCTGGGCCGGGGCCCGAAAATGCCAAGGGGCCTGATGGTTAGGCATTGGTCAGGAAGGCCTGACCTGCTTGTAGTTTAACGTCATGCAGTGAGGACGAGGGTCAGGGACCTGAGGAGGCCAAGGGGCCTGAGGCTGGGCCTCGTGAGGGAAGGCGTACGTCATGGTACATGATCTCGACATGAATGAGGACATAGTCCCACACCACACCATACACCTCGGGTAAGAGGTTGCGAAAAGGGGCCTGAGAAGGCCAAGGGGCCTAAGGTCAGGCATCGGTCAGGAAGGCCTGACTGGTTTGCAGTTTAACGTCTTACATAAGGACGAGGAAATAGATAACTGTATTTAATCCAGGGGTGTGTACGACATGGAAAGTAACTTGACGTGAAAGAGGATGTAATCCTACACCACGACGTACATTCTTTATAAGAGAATCGGGGTCGTGGGCCCGACCACTAGCACCACCTAGAGGGAAGTTTGTCACTTCGGGATGGGGTAGAATGAATCACTGCACTCGATGATTGGGACATCTCGGGGTGGACCCAAAGATCCAGGACACTGTTGACCATGTTCGAAACACAGCGTCCTGATGGTGACCTGATATGGGAGCAACAAATGAGCATCGACCGTTGACCAAATTCGCAATGCGGGACTTGTATCGGCTTGTTTCTCGAAAACCCCCAGGGGCGTTGGCCCATGTCGGTAGGAGAGCCCTTGGGCGTAGTATCCAGGCCATTCTTGGGGGTCCCTCTGGGTGTGAAAAATGATGGAATCCTAGTCAAGGAGTGGGTGAAGCATAACTGTATCCTATCCACGAAAGAGGTGAACATCTCCAGGGATGACATGCAGCCGGGTCGAGGCTTTCTCGATGTGAGTTGGTGACAAAGTGTGCACCCTGCCATATTTCTTGACCCGAGGGGAAGATTTTGGGATTTGGGCTGGGCCAATGGACGAAATGTCCGGGCGTTCCTACATATCCCATTAGGATGGGAATCAAGCCATACGTAGTTCTTGAAGGCCATGCAGTTTAACATCATGCGGTGAGGACGTGGGAGGATAGAAGAATGAGAGTGGGCACATGGTGAAACCCTAACAACCCTTCTATGAGCGGGGTTGTATGAGCGGGGCTAAGAAAGCCTACTCCTTGCTACGCAAGGACCCTCCAAGGTAACTATTCCCAGGGGGATAGTGGAAGAGAAGAGCTTGAGGCTGGGCTCAAGACGAGGTGTCTGAACGTTCCTACGTATCCCATTAGGATGGGAATCAAGCCACACGTAGTTCTTGAAGCTCAGTTTTAGCGTTGTTCTGGATGAGAAATGTATCTCAACTGGGTGTATGTACGGTACGACGGGTAACCCGAAATGAATGAGGATGTAATCCCACACCACACCGTACAATCCCATAAGAGAGTCTGAGTCGACGAAGCCCAAGGGGCCCGAGGCTGCACATTGGGCAGGAAGGCCTGACTGTCTTGTAGTTTAACGTCTTACAGTAAGGACGGGGGCCGACGGCCCGAGGAGGCCAAGGGGACTGAGGCTAATCCTTGGTGAGGAAGGCCTGACGGGCTTGTAGTTTAACGTCTAACTGTAAGGACGGGGGCCAGGGGACCGAGGAGGCCAAGGGGAATGAGGCTGAGCCTCTGTCAGGAAGGCCTGACTGGCTTTCAGTTTATCGTCTTACAATAAGGACGGGGGGAGATCATAGTTTAAGGTCATAGAGCTCAGACCGTTTTGCTTTTTATCGTCCTGAAGGATGGCGGTTAAGAGTTTAAGGTCCTGTTGGACCATACAGTTTAAGGTCATGTCAGACCGAAAAAGTGGATCAGGCGAAGTACTGCTTGATCAACCTGGCATTGGTGGGAGGAGTTACTCGCTCACCATCTGTGGTCACCAAGGACTACACCCCATTGGGGTAAACCTTATGGATGATATAAGGCCCTTCCCATTTGGGTTCTAGCATGGGCGGTTTCCTACCAGGGATCATTGGCGCACGAAGGGCCAACACTAGGTATCCCTGTAGAAAAGAACAGAGGTGGACCTTCTTGTTGAAGGCCCTCGCTATCTTATTCAGATGCCCTTCCAGATTGTGCAGGGCATGAAGCTGGTTCTCGTCCAGTGCTTCTAATTCAGCTAGACAGATTTTGGCCACCTCATATGACGTGTGCTGGTCATAGACTGCAGTGCGCAGCAATGGCCGCTGGATCTCAATGGGTAGGATGGACTCAGCCCCATACACCAGGGAATATGGGGTTACCTGGGTAGAGTTGTGAGTCGTCGTCCGATAAGCCCAGAGGGCGTTGGGGAGCTTGTCCGGCCAACTTTTCTTGTTCTGACCAACCATCTTCTGCAGAATGTTAGAGAGGGTTTTGTTGAACGCCTCGATCTGTCAATTTTCCAGGGCGTGATAGTGGGAGGTATGGTTCTAACGGATGCCGTATTTGGCGTAAAATTTCTTCAGCTCAGTCGCTCGGAAGTTGGTGCCGTTATCGGTGAGGATGGAGTGAGGGACCCCAAATCAGTGGATAATATTGGAGCTCACAAAGTTGATGATGGAATGGGCCTTGACCTCTTTGAGTGGAACTGCCTCTGCCCACCTAGAAAATAAATCTGTAGCAGTCAGGATGAACCTACACTGGCGAGCCGTTGCCGGTGGATATGGTCCCACTACATCAAGTCCCCATACTGCAAATGGCCAAGAGTACTTGGTGGGGTGGAGGGGCTCCGGCGGCCGATGCAGGAAGTTGGCGTGGAGTTGGCATGCATGAAATCTCTTGGCATACCTGATACAATCATGGATCATAGAGGGCCAGATGTACCCCAACCTCCGGATTTGATGGGACAGCTTCGGCCCAGCTTGATGGGCACCACAGGAACCGGTGTGGACCTCTTGAATAACTTGAGGAATCTCTACCCCCTGAATGCAATGGAGGAGGACGCCATCAAAGCTCCTCTTATAAAGGTTATGTTCAAGACCGGTGCCGCTCTGGAGGGTAAATTGCAGCGCACGGTGTCGGATTTGCTCACGCTCGGACCTATCATTCGGGAGGTGACCATTTTGGAGATACTCGACAAAAGGTACCCTCCAGTCAGGAGTGACTTCAACCACAATGTTTGACGAACCTGGGACCCCTGACGTAGAGGGCCTGGTGGTGATATGACTTACCCGCAGGCTGTCATTGTCCACTTGGGTGATGGGGGCAATGAATCTCCGGTGTGCCACATGTATGATCAAGTCATCTTGCCCGGGTTCTGCGAGTGACGTAGCTAAGCCAGCCAAGGCGTCTGCTTGAGCATTCTGTGACCACGGGACATTGGTAATCTCTGGTCGAGAAGAGAACTAGGCCATTCGGTGGAGGGTGCACTCCAGCAACGATACAAGATCCGGCTTCCTAATTACATAGTCACCATTGACCTATTTGATTAACAGCTCAGAATCTCCTTTCACATGTAGATGGGGAATGTCGATCTCAAGGGCCAGCTCGAGGCCGGTGATGAGAGCCTGGTACTCTGCCTCGTTGTTGGTATAGCCTTCTGAAAAAAGGAATGATTATTGTAGGACGTCTTGCGCCGGGGTAATGAAGACGATACCTAGGCCCACTCTATTGAGCTTAGGATCGTTGAGCCTCCTACCGGTGGGACTCCGGGAGGCACCGCCAAAGCTCCTTTGCCAACATGAGATTGCACGATCGACTGAGAGGATCATCTCATCAGGAAAATCCAGGTCCACTGATTGATCCGCGGAGGTTGGATGGGCAGCTAAAAAGTCTGCCAACGCCTCTCCTTTAATGGCATTCTGAGGTACGAACCTGATATCAAACTGCTGGAGAATCACTGCCCACCATGCTAGTCGGCCAGTCAACATGGGGCAGTTCAGGATGTAGTTCAGTGGGTCTACTCGGTAGACCAATTATACCTCATGGTGCTGTAGGTAATTCCGCAACTTCTTTGCGGAAAAGACGAGCGCAAGGCAGATCTTTTCGATAGGGGAGTATCTGACCTATGTATCGAGAAGCATGCGGATGAGATAGTAGAGACTATTCTCAGTACCCTCGTTATTCTTCTGGGCAAGCAGTGCACTGAGGAATCGTTCCAGGGCAGTCACGTAAAGGACCAGCGGCTTTCCAGAGATGGGTGGCATCAAAACTGGAGGTTGGACCAGATACTGCTTGATTTCCACGAAATCGGTCCGACACTCCTCATCCCATTCGTATGTGGCACCCTTCTTCATGAGCCGGGAAAAGGGCTTACACTTGCCGGCCAGATTCGCGATGAATCGGCGTATATAGGCTAAGTGGCCTTGGAGACGTTGATTTTCCCGAATATTGCTCGGGGGAGGCAATTGGCTGATGGCCTTGATCTTCTCTGGGTCGATCTCAATGCCTCAGTATCTAACAACAAAGCCAAGAATCTTCCCAGAGGTGACCCCGAAGGCACACTTCAACGAGTTCAACTTCAGGTGACGAGAACGGAGGAAATCGAACACTTTCTTAAGGTCATTGAGATGGTCCTGGCGCTGGCATGATTTGACCACTAGGTCATCTACATATAATTCCACCAGCATACCGAGAATTGGCTTGATTATGCGATGCATGGCCCTCTGATAAGTGGCACCTGCATTTTTCAAGCCGAAGGGCATAACATGGTAGAAAAAGGTACCATGAGGAGCCCTGAAGGTAGTGGAATCCTCATCCTCTGGGGCCATCTGGATCTTTTTCTACCCAGAATACCCATCCATAAAAGAGAGACCTTGGAACCCGGCTATGGCATCAATCAATAACTCTTTCATCGGGAGTGGGAAGTCATCCTTTGGGCAGTGGCGATTAAGGTCGCGGAAGTCGATGCAGACTCTGATCTACCCATTCTTCTTCCTGACTGGCACAATGTTGACAAGCCACTTGGGGTACTGGACTTCCATAATGAAGTTGTATTTGATAAGTTTGTCAACTTCAGCCTCAACCATAGCACCATGAGAAGGGTGCATCTTCCTAGGAGACAGCTTAAACCCATGATGGTTTGCCGGGTGGCCCAGACGGTGAACGGCTACCTTGGGATCTAGTCCTGGAATCTCGTTGTAACTCCAGGAAAACATGTCACAGTGATGTTTGAGAAAGTCTACGTACTACTGAAGCTCCTCAGGCGACATGGCTGCACAGATCAATGTGGGTTTTGGATCTGCCTCTCTACCATGGTTCACCTCTACCAGTTCATCAACTGTGGTAGAGACACCTTATTCAAAGGTGGGGGATCATCCTCCAGGTCTTCGTCTCCACCTGTGGGGGGATTTCCCACGACGGGAGATACTTATGGGCAATCAAAACCTGAGGGGCAGCTGGTTCCGGCTTGGGCAGTAGTGGTCATCATATCAGGAGGATGACTCGCCATTGAGACCATAGCAATGAAGGTAGTCGAACCTATCCCATCCGGCCTTCGTCCTAAGGGGCCATGTTTCATGACATCAAAACTGTGGTGATGTATCAACCTGGGTCAGTTGATTCCAGCCCAGTGGAATAGACACGTATGGCGTACCGCCGTTGTCATAAGCTTGACATTCTGGTACCACACAGGGGTAAGAGGCTCCAGGATCACCTAAGCCTGGTTCGTGTAGGGGTACGAGGTTATTTTCTATAGTCGCTTGGACATGGGAACATGCCTTCCTTGCGTACCCGAAACAACAAAACACTACCCGATGTCGGGGGTCGTGGACTCCAATCGGTGGATCGGGAGGATGTAGGAGTCATCCATGCTTGCCCAGGGATCATGTGTGACTGGGGAGGGTTCATCCTCACTTACTAGGATTTTATTATCCTTACTCTTGTAATAATCATCCTCTATATAGCAGGCCTCACAAGAGGTGAAAGGAGACGCATCTCCTTGGAGAGCGCCTACTCGACTATTGAGGGAGTATTTGAGGCACTGGTGATACGACGAAGGGACTGCTGCGTGCAGATGGAGCCATGGCCTACCCATCAATGCATTGTAGGCGGTGCCCTGAGAGACGACCATGAACTCGGTGCTGGCAATTAAACCACCGAACTGAGTCTTCAGGCGGATCTTTCCGACTGGGGTTTTCTCGGTCCTATCATATCCTTGGATTCTGAGGTCAGAGGGAGTTAAATCATCTTCAGACAAACCCAACTATCGCAATGTCTGAGTCGAAATTTGGTTGATTCTGGAACCTGTGTCAATGAGGCAGCAGCGGACCTCCACACCATTTAAGTGGCCAGTGATGTACAGCGGGTGAATATGCCCCTGTATAGGAGGGTCGTCATCATAACTGGAGAACGAGATAACCGCCTAACATTCGGCATTATCAATTGTCTCAGAGTGGAAGGATTCTACGGCTGCTACCTCCGTCTCAAACTGTAGGGGGCTCCTTAGGGCCTCGGAAAGTGCCTCGCGCATTTTAGACGATAGGAGAAGGGCCTCAATGATATAAATCCTTGCTGGAATGCCGGACAGGTGTTTCATAACATCATACTTTCGTACCAAGCATGAACCTCTATTTACAAAAGGTCGTTCGGCAGTTGGAGGCATAGCGGGTCCTGCCGGTTGAACCGGTGGTTGGCTAGTGCTGGGTACATCCTGCTGCATACTAGTTGAAGCCTGGAGAGTAGTCTCCAGACTAGGATCGGACAGCGAAGACTGGCCGTAGCCAGTCAAGACTGGTTGTGATATGAACGAGGCAGCTCTCCCTGATCTAGTAGCACAAACGGCGGTGTATGTAGAGTTGAGGGCGTCAGATGGGGTTGGGCGTGCTGAGATCTGCGCTGAGCCTACTGTCTGGTCTCAGTAGCTTGCACGGATTGGCTGAAATTGCCCGCTAAAGTTCCTCGACGACCGGTATGGTTCTGCTTCCACTGACGTTGACGTCGGCTGGGGACGTTGGGGAGGCTCACCTAGCATTCCCCTTCGTCAGGAGTCATATCGGGCTTTACCAGCTCCACGGTGTTAACTGAAGCATACCCCTGGCTATCGCTCGATGAGTCATCCACCACTAGGCGGATTCTGGGAGGAATCCCCTTTTTAGGGGGCATAAAGTCATCGAGAGTGCGGGATGACGACGGCACCAGCGGAGCACGTTGTTTCTTCATGCGTCGTCACTGCTTGCCCATTTGAGTAGAGGTCGACTGTGACGGCGATGCAGAGGTACTGGCTAACTCTTTTGAAGGTTCTGGCTGCTTCAGGCACTCCCAGATGATACCGTGGGCATGGACAATGGTTTTTCGAGCCATCCAGTCTTCTTATCTCTGGGAACTGTGGCTGGGAACTTGTTGTCACTCGCCTTCGCTGTCGCTACCCATCTCTGACCCTGCAAAGACACATGCCACTTGTGTTGGTGTCGGTCCCAACCTGACTATGTTTTTGTTGACCTGGTCTTGTAGCCAGTCCTTAAACACATAGCATTGCTTGAGGGTGCGCCCCAGAATCCGATGATAAGGACAGTATTTGGGGTGATTAGTGAGACTCTCCTCTGCCGGCCTTCTCCACTCGGGCAGGCTCACAATCCCTTGCTCTAGAGCACTTCGGCAGTATCCAGGGACCTGATTTTTGTTGAACGAATAAGTCTGGTGCCTTCTTTTTTGATAGGGGGCCATGGGGGGCCTGGACCTAACGAGGGGCCAGAGGGGCCTGCCGAGGAGGCGGTGCCTGATTGTCTTGCCTAGGTTGAGGTGGCGCATTGCGCGGGGGAACCTGTCGATTATGAGGCGGTCTCTGCTGGGCAGAAGCCTGCTCTTGAGGTGGAGGACCTCTGCGGGGTTGCGGGGATGGTGTCGCTGGAAGTAATTCCAGCTGCCTTGGAACTTCTATTTGGGCCACCGTGGAGGGTTTGGCTCTGGCAGTCCTCCTGGCTAGGATCATAGGGATCAACGAACGTGCCTGGCTAGCCTGTTGTAGAGCCTCCTCAAGGGGCTGAGCCTTATCTGAGAAATCTCGGAATCCTCCAGGGTAGTTTTGGGTAATCAGGGAAGGTACCATCTCCGTTTTAACATTCCACACAAACATCTTCAGTAATTTCTCATGAGTCAGTGGCATATCGAGGGAGTACGTAAGTCCCTTCCGCTGGGCGATGAAATCTGTGACTCACTCATCAGGCCTTTTCTTGCATTTGAAGAGGTATGCAATGGTGGTCTTCCACATCGTGGAGCTGAACTGATATAGGAACTGCCGGTGGAGATCCTCCCAACCGGTCACCGATCTGATAGGGAGCTGGTTGTACCAGACGAATGCAGGACCTTCCAATGTCTGCACAAAACATCGGAACTTGGCGGCTTCATGCTTGCCCGGAGTCCCCAGCATGGGGCCACACCTGGAGGAAAAATGGGCCAAGTGCTGTGATGGGTCCCTTGTCCCGTTGAAGGTTGAGAAAGTGGGGTTCCCAAAACCTGGGGGTGCGGGCATATCATCCACCCATGCGGGATACGGCTTTCCATCCGGTGGGACTGCCGCCTGTCGCATTTTCAACGCTTTGAGGCGGGCTATGAGTGTCGTTATAAGATCATCCGGTTGGGGGTCCCTGTCTTGAAGGGGATCCCTAATCACAAGTGCATTTCCAGGTTCTTCAACACGGTATATGGCTTTGGCGGCTCGTGGATCGACTGGCGGAACAGCCTGTGGGGCAACTGGGGGAACCCAGACTGGGTTCTTCAGATTCCCCCATCGTTCAGGGGGGTTTGGCGAGACGTATCGCGCCTTTTATCCCTAAGTTCTGTCTTCTGCCCTGTCTGTGGAAGTTGCATGATCAGGGTTGCCCAGAGGCATCTCACTGGGGGGAATTGTTCCTGCCTGTGCTGCCCCGGCTTGGGATTACCATAGTCGGGTCGCCGCTCTACAACGCGCTCGGCCAAGAGTTTGTTAACCAGCCTCTTCTGCTCAGCAAGCTACTGGCGTAATGTGTCCTTCTCAGGATCTTTTTCCATTTACTGTACAGAGGCAGACGGGTCGGAGTGCTTGACAGTTCCGACGTGCTCCTTACCCTTACCAGCATTTCGACTGAGTACCAGCGACTTGGTGGGTACATGGAGGCCTAGAAGGTTCCTCTACTGATGGGTAACCCTCCCTGATGGGTTCAGCAGTGTCGGTACGCCCTCAGGGGTAAGTCTCCATCGACAAATTCAATCTCGTCCTCCTTGTCCACTACGTCAGCCATGTGGACCGCGACCCCTCTCAAGGGCATGTCCTCAATGTCGCATAACAAATCGGGCTGCCATCGGATAGGGTCGAAGAGGGGAGAGGTATAGTGTCCCCATCCATGGACTTTCACATGGGGGTATCTTCCCTGATGACTCTGCGGAGTACTTTGAAACTCTGAACACATTTTCATTGAAGGGTTCTCTGACGGCCTGGTGACTCATGGTGCTGGGCCACAGGGAGTGCGACCAAATCGATTAGGCGGCATTGCTCGCCGATTTCTTCAAAGTGCTCTCAACATCTGGGGTACATCACCCACTCGTAACGAAGGCGGACGTGTGTCACCCATAGGGTTCGGCAAAAGAACCCCACTTCTTATGGGGTAAGGGACTCTGGTGCGAGAAAGTTTGGCGCCACCGTCGGCCAGAACTTCTCCAGGAAGTGATCTGCTGCGAGAATTCTCCAGAAGCTCCTGGGTTCAGACTCGGGGTCTGGTCCTATATTGTCCCACTCGTCAACCGGGGGCGGCTGAGGGACCGGTAGTGGTACTGAGGCAGACCACTGGGATAGTAAACATAGTGGCGGAGAATATGGCGAACGAGCAGACTGGCCGCCGAATTCCGGGCCATCCATTGAAGAGTGAGGTGACCTGACCACGATATCACGATACGATGGGCTGATAGCCACAGCTTCAGGTGCATGAGTTGCAGTTTCCAGCGATATATCATGTCGTTGCTCTGCCACCACTGGTCCCCAAAATAGCTCTTCGTGATCTCTGGTAGAGGTAGAGGGCGCTTCTGGTGACAATGGTGGTGATTGCATGGTCAGGACCTATGGAATATCAATGATTTATTCCTCCTGGATGTACCTGCGGAGAGAGGTGGGAATCCGGTGGACATCGCATTCTGGAAGAATGAGGCTAACGCGCCTGGTTCCTACCCCAGTCCATGATGCGGAGGAGCGGGGAGAAGGTTTCATCGCTGAGTTGCATTCTGCTTCAGAATCCTAAAAACGATCCATTTTAATCTCCACCCACTCCCCCTCCAGGATTCTTCCTATGGTGGAGACGACCCGCTCTTCGGGATAGGGTTGATTCTCAATATGTAGTCTTGGGGCGGTGCTGGCACCGTGGAGGAGAGGGGCCCCACTCGAGGTGGCCGGGGTGTGAGGGGCACCAAGGAAAATGTCGAAGGGTACATGGGGAGGACCTCCATGGACGGTGTGGGCGGAGGGAGGCTGACCTTCACTCCCCAATTTTCCGGAGTGAGGAGGACATTTGCCAGTTGCTGAGAGGACACAGGGAGGACCCCCACGTTGGAGAAGGACCAGATGGACAGTGCCTTCAGATCGGCGGTCGGGGGCAGGAGGAGGGACTCCATACCCTATATAGTGGGCGCGGGAGAGGTTTCCGCATCGAGCGTCACTGCCACAGGGCGGGTCTTCCTTTGGGATGGGGTAGCACGAGGCATACCTCCATGATGAGTTTCAGAGCGAGGAAATCCCATTCTATGTGGAATGGTGGTACGTAGAGGACCGCTATATGAAGTGATGTTACCACGGATTGGTTCACGCCAATCATCGCCCGGGCCTGGGACCCCGAGATTCAAACCAGTCTGCCCATGGGGCGGTTGAGGCCTTGATCCCGTTCGGGTGAAGGAGTGCCCCTGCTTAGTGTGTGCAGGAACTCCATGATGTGTGTCGGAGGTGGCTTGGGTCACAGTAGTTGTTGACGTCGATGTATCTTGGAGAGCGTCCTCAGCCCGGGCCCGGCGCTAATGTCGGGTCAGACGAGCTGGCGCAGGTGGTGCGGGGGCATAGCCTACCTTCTCTTCCTACGGAGTCGGATGGTGGCGTTGACGTGGCCAAATGGGTGCCCTTGCCTGGAACCCTTGGGTCGGGACCCTAAGCGGGCTGAGCCAGACGTCACCCGTCTCATCAGCATAAGGCGAGGAGTCGTCGAGGCGTTCCAGGGATAGGCTCCCAAAATGATTGAACGTTGGGGTGGGGAGCAGGGGCTCCCTGCACGGCCAGTTAGGGCGGCGTTGACGGCGGGGCCTGGATGCCTCCAGGTCCAGGAAGGCCATATCTCGAGTTGGGATGACCCCTTCCTCCTCGTACCTGCGTACAAGGTTGTTGATCACCCTTCGCTGGATGATCTATGACAGGGAGAGGGGACGTGGGCGCCCCGTATTCACCGATGTAGAGGTCGTCGTGGCAATAGCAGATCCATGTGGGGTGGTTGTGCCGGTATTTCCCCTGCCCCTGCGTAGGCGAGCGGGTGGTGATCGTGTCTCCATGGCAGCAACCTGGTTCCTGGGAAACGGAGAGATCAACTCATCAACACTACGAGGAAAAAGATTGACAACCAGTGCCTCAGCGTCCTTCCATTCTCCACGTCTGTAAGAAGGATCCATGCCAACATGTTGCAAAACGGAGTGCCCCGTATTCCACTGCCGCAACTTCCGGTGAGTTTCACACAAGGCCCGCTATTTTCATGGTGGGACCTGGTGCCGGATATCTAGATCTGGTGACACCTCAGTCTACTGGTGTATCAAACGCTACTAATATCCACATTGAGGAGAAGGAATTCACGTCGGGTTCACCATTTCTGTTTCCGACGCTTTCGCCGGGGCGCGCGTATCCATCTGTCTACGGAGGAGGACGTGCTGCATTGTTGCCCCACATTCCCACTTTCCAAAGGCGGGCGGCATTCACTCCTTATTTAGGGACTTCTGCTCCTTGATCGAAATGGGGTGATGGGATGTCGGTTCTTCCTTCTATGGATTCCTCCTCAGAACTCGCCACCTAGTCCGGGTCTCCCTCATAGATTTAATACGTTGTTCGTGAAACTCTTCCCAGTGCCATTTTTTCATGGACGCCGATTAATTACACTGCTTCCGTCAGGACATTCCAAAGGGTCCGGTCAGGGCAGCAACCTACAGTCGGGGGAGTAGTCACATCGAGGCATCAGTAGCATGTCTGGATGCTGGGGAACTGGCGTGTCTATCTTTTTTCCCTTGTCATGGGACTTATCGAGGGCGTGGAAGCCTGAGGCATCCCACATCGAGCGCGGGGAATTATATGTCACATACATATATCTGAGGTTTTCCTCGGCTTCCTGTGTTTAGCATAGGGTATGCCGCATGTTTAACGTCCAGTGGGGAAGGATCATCCCGATCAGAGCATTAGTTGGAATGGATCGGATTGAGGGATTTCCCTTGAAGGGCTGCCAATACCGAGACCAGCCCATGGGCGGCTGTGAAGAGGAGCGAAATGGTATGATCTTTCCAGGACATGGAAGTCCGGGTGAGAATCAGGATGGGTGATGGAGAGTTGAATGTAATGGAGGGGAAATGAAATGGGACCATCGCAGGGGCGACAATGAAGTTGGTCTTGAGCCTCGAAGAGACCTCCTACGTATCCCAGTGGCAGGGAATCAAAGTCCACATAGTTCGGTATCGTGCCGACAAGCCGACGTGAAGGTGGACCTTGGCCCGATGGGCATCATCCGTGAACCGATGTGAATGGGGACCTTGGTCCAAATGGTGTGGGTCTTATGCACTAGGCTGCCCAAGTGCTGGTGACCTGATGAGAATAAGGTCGGGATGACCAAAATGTGATGGGTTGAACCTTTGGGAGGATTCCTACATACCACACCTTGACATGGATCCAAGACCACATAGTTCAAGTTGGACGCCGGAAGGCCGACGTGTATGAGGAGGACCAGGGGTGTCCTAGCGATGGTGGGCTTGGACCTCATGGAGGCTTCCTACATACCATGCCTTAACATGGATCAAAGACCACGTAGTTCAAAGGGGGCTTCATCGGCAAACCGACGTGGAGGTGGACCTTGGTCCGATGGATGGTGGGCTTGAACCTGAGGGAGGCTTCCTACGTACCATGCCTTGACATGGATCAAATTCCCCGTAGTTCGGAGGGGTTTCATCGGCGAACTGACGTGAAGGTGAACCTGGGGGGTCGGCTTGTGGTGGGTGTCTGCGAACCAACGTGAAGAAGGGACCTTGGTCTAATGGGAGAGGGGCTTGAACCTCGTGAGGCTTCCTACGTACCATGCCTTGACATGGATAAAATTCCTCGTAGTTCGGGTTGGTCACAACGGCTTACCGTCAGAGTGGAATTTAGTTTAACGTAATGCCGGATGAGGATGAACTCGACGTGATTAAATGATGGGTGGGATTGAACCTCAGGAAGGCTTCCTACGTACCATGCCTTGACATGGATCAAAGACCTCATAGTTCAAATGATCGAAGTCTTCAGCGAACAGACGTGAAGGTGGACCTTGGTCCAATGAGAGATGGGCTTGAACCTCAGGAAGGCTTCCTACGTACCATGCCTTGACATGGATCAAAGAACTCGTAGTTCAAAGGGTTTCATCAGTGAACCGACGTGAAAGTAGACCTAGGGGTCCACTAGTGGTGGGCTTGAACCTCGTGAAGGCTTCCTACGTACCATGGCTTGACATGGATCAAAGTCCTCATAGTTCGGAGGGTGGGTGTCAGGGAACCGATGTGAGGAAGGAGGGACCTTGGTCCAAAGGGAGATGGGGTTGAACCTCAGGGAGGCTTCCTACGTACCATGCCTTGACATGGATCAAAGTCCTCGTAGTTCAAAGGGTGTGCAGTTTAATGTCATGCTAGACGGAGGGATACAGTTTAACGTCATTCTAGACGAGGGTATACAATTTAACGTCATGCTGGACGAGGGTATTTCTATGGCCGATGCTTACTCTAAGCCCATGTGAGTCATGCTCGGTGTGAGAAACAAGAGGCAGCAATGACCTGACGATCACGTTGCGAAGGGTGCGTCTGTGAGAAGCGAAGAGGGGCTTATGCGTTAGGTGGCCCATTGGTGATGGGACTTAATCCAGGATGGAGGCCCGAAGTGCGGAAAAGCGCAGCAAAAGAGGGATTTAGGATCAATGATGGGAGGTGCCTCGTTCCCTACTGCGCCCTCCCCTGACCTTGGTAGTGGGGAAGTACGGAGATGCAGAGGTGCAGCCATCCATTGGGGAACTAGGGTCTCCATTCTCCTATGGACATACACCACTCTGATAAGGAGGATATCATCCCTTGTTGGGTCACAGTTTAACGTCATGTGTTGAGGATGTTGTGCTTGGCAGTTTAACGTCCTGCAGCTCGGACGGGGTCACTACTGGAAATCCAGCATTTCCCAACAGTTCAGAACCATTGGGAAAGGCTGCAGAACCATTGGTATATGTTATACTAACGGTTCTGCAAACCGTGGGGATGTAAGCCATTGGGAAAGGCTTTTCCCAATGTTTTACAGAGAAACGTTGGGATAGGTTAGAAAAAATCAACCTATCCCAACGGTTTGGCCCGTTGGGAAATCAATAGAGAATTTTCTTTCCCAATGGTTTACAAACCGTTGGGAATGGTTTTTACCAACGGTTCTATGAACCGTTGGTAAAAACAACCATTCAACAGGATATCCCAACGGTTTCAAACCATTGGGATAGGGTGTTTTTACGAACGGTTCCTTGAACCGTTGGTAAAAACAGCTACATAGAGCCTATGCCAACGGTTTTCAAACCGTTGGCATAGGCTTTGCTGTGCAAATTGCACAGCAGCCTGCAATTTGCATAGCAGGTCTGGTTTTTGGGCATTCACCCTCGGTTTCAATTCAATTTTCAATCCAATTATGCCCTCGTTTTCAATTCATTTTTCAATCCAATTATTGTACCTGTAACACATCTAATGCATACATATAGAGAACAAACCAACACATACAAATAATGCAAACCAACCAACCAACACATATAATGCATCCTGAAAATATACAAATCCATAATTAAATTATAATTCATAACATAATTATAAACATACATAATTAAATTAGAATTCATTTTAAAATTTAGATGACAATCATATGTTGAATCTGGAATTCAATTCATAATTTGATTGTTTTTTCATATACCATATATTTTTAATAGAAATGATATCCATTTTAAACAAAATACATACATCTGGAATGATACCAGTCACATCGTGTCTCGTATTGAGACGAGGTTAACTCGTACACGTCACAAATGGCTCATTGATCGTTTTCCTAAAGTATCAACATATTCCGAAATCGTTTGGTCAGTTTTCCGTATGTCAGTTGTTGTTTTCACTTAAAATGAAGTGTTTTTTAAATAAAAGAGAGACACTTTGAATGGTGTCGCCCACACCGCGCTTCGTATTGAGGCAGGGTTAACTCGTACACATCACAAATGACCCATGGATTGTTGTGCTAAAATATAAACACAATCAGAATGCGTTTGGTTGGTTTTCCATATGAATTTAAAATGTAGTCCATTTTAATGAAAAGAGATACACATAGAGTGGTCTCGGCCAAACCACGACTCGGACTGAGTCATGGTTGACTCGTACACGTAACATATGACCCATGAATCATTGTCCTAAATTTTCAACAGATTCCAAATGCGTTTGGTCAGTTTTTCATATGTTAGTTGTTTCTTTCACTTATAATCTTGTCCATTTTAAACAAAAGAGACACAGTCAGAGTGGTATCGGCCACACCGCGTCTCGGTTTATACGGGGTTGACACTTACACGTCTCAAATGACCCATGGATCATTTTCCTAAAGTATCAACACAATCCGAATGCGTTTGGCCAGTTTTCCGTATGTCAGTTGATGTTTTTCACTTAAAATGATGTCCTTTTGAAACAAAAGACATACACTTTGAGTTGTGCCGGCCACACCATGCCTCGGATTGAGGTGGCGTTGACTCTTACACATCACATATAACCCATGGATCGTTCTCCTAAAGCTTCAATGGAAACCGAATGCGTTTGGTCAGTTTTCGGTATGTACTTAAAATGTTGTCCATTTTAAACAACAGAAAGTCACTTAGAGTGGTCCCGACCACACATAAATGACAATTAAATTAGAATTCATAACGTAATTATAAACCTACATAATTCATATAGAATTCAATTTAAAATTTAGATTACAATTATATGTTGAATCCGAAATTCAATTCATAATTTGATCGGTTTTTTCTATAGCATATATTTTTACCTCAAATGATGTCCATTTTAAACAAAATACATACACCTGATGTGATACCGGCCACACCGCACCTCAGATTGAGGAGGGGTTGACTCGTACATGTCACATTTGACCCATGGATCGTTGTGCTAAAGTATCGAAACAATCCGAATGCATTTGGTCGGTTTTCCGTATGCCAGTTGATGTTTTTCACTTAAAATGACATCCTTTTGAAATAAAAGACAAACACTATGAGTGGTGCCGACCACACCGCATCTCCAATTGAGGCAGGGTTGATTCGTACACGTCCCATATGACCCATGGATCGTTCTCCTAAAGTTTAAATGGAAACCGAGTGCGTTTGGTCGGTTTACTGTATTTACTTAAAATGTTGTCCATTTTAAACAAAAGAGTGACACTTAGACTAATCCTGACCACACCGCGACTCAGATTCATCCCGGGTTGGCTCGTACATGTCACATATGACCCATGGATAGTTGTGATAAATTATCAAAAGATTACGAATGCGTTTGGTCGGTTTTGCGTATGCCAGTTGTTCTTTTCATTTATAATCATGTCCATTTTAAACAAAAGAGACAGAGTTAGAGTGGTTTCAGCCACACCACGTCTCAGATTAAGACGGGGTTGACTTGTACACGTCACATATGACTCATGGATCTTTGTGCTAAAGTATCGATAGAATCCGAATGCGTTTGGTCGTTCTTCCGTATGTCAGTTGATGCCTTTCACTTAAAATGACGTCCTTTGGAAACAAAAGACGGACACTTTGAGTGGTGTTAGCCGCACCGCATGTCGGATTGAGGCGGGGATGATTCGTACACGTCACATATGACCCATGGATCGTTCTCCTAAAGTTTCAATGGAAACCGAATCTGTTTGGTCATTTTTCCGTATGTACTTAAAATGGTTTCCATTTTAAATAAAAGAGAGTCACTTAGACTTATCCTGGCCACACCGCGACTCAGATTCATCCCTGGTTGGCTCTTACACGTCACATATGACCCATGGATTGTTGGGATAAATTATCAACAGATTCAGAATGCGTTTGGTCGGTTTTCCGTATGTCAGTTGATGCTTTTCACTTAAAATGACGTCCTTTTGAAACAAAAGACGGACACTTTGAGTGGTGACGGCCAAACCATGTCTCCGGATTGAGCTGAAACCACCGTGAAACATTCTAATAATTATTCGTGATGTTTACGCGTAGACGGCACATCAATCAGATGTGCGGTTTGCGCGGTACGACCCAATATTCGTGTTTTAAGTGATGCGCGCGCTTCGTAAACGCGCGTGAGGGGGGTCCAAATGGGCCGAAAAAAGTCGGAATGGCCTGAAATCAGACGAAAAATACAGGAGAGTGATTTATGAAGTGGTCGAGCATACGAAACGTCAATCGGACGTGCCATGTGCCCGCGGTGACCGACAACGCAGTTCTGGTGTCATAAACGGCCAAAACGGGCGTCCAATGGTCAAATTCATATAGGACGACCTCAGATTGAGTTGAAACCACCGTGAATCATTCTAATTATTATTTGTGACATGTACGCACAGACAACATGTCAATCGGATGTGCGGTTTGCATGGTACGGCTCAATATTCGTATTTTAAGTGATGTGCGCGCTTCGTAAACGCGCGTGAGGGCGGTCCAAACGGGCCGAATGAAGTCGGAATGGCCTGAAATCAGACGAAAAATACGGGAGAGTGATTTCTGAAGTGGTCGAGTAGACGGCACGTTAATCGGACACGCCGTGTGCCCGCGGTGACTGACAACGCAGTTCTGGTGTCATAAACGGCCAAAACGGGCGTCCAACGGTCAAATTCATAGCGGACGACCTCAGATTGAGCTTAAACCACCGTTAAACATTCTAATTATTATTCTTGATGTGTACGCGTAGACATCACGTCAATCGGACGTGCGGTTTGCGCAGTACGGCTCAATATTCGTATTTTAAGTGATGCACGCGCTTCATTAACGCGCGTGAGGGGGGTCCAAACGGGCCGAACGAAGTCGGAATGGCCTGAAATCAGACGACAAATACGGGTGAGTGATTTATGAAGTGTTAGAGCAGACGGAACGTCAATTGGACGTGCCCTGTTCTCGGGGTGACCGACAACGCAGTTCTTGTGTCATAAACGGCCAAAACGGGCGTCAAACGGTCAAATTCATAGAGAACGACCTCGGATTGAGCTGAAACCATAGTGAAACATTATAATTATTATTCGTGACTTGTACGCGTAGACGGCACGTCAATCGGACGTGCGGTTTGCACGGTACGACTCAATATTTTTGTTTTAAATGATGCGTGTGCTTCGTAAACGCGCGTGAGGGTGGTCCAAACGGGCCGAACGATTTCTGAATGGCCTGAAATCAGACGACAAATACGGGTGAGTGATTTATGAAGTGGTCGAGCAGACGGCACGTCAATCGGACGTGCCGTGTGCCCGCGGTGACCGACAACGCAGTTCTGGTGTCATAAACGGCCAAAACGGGCGTCCAACGGTCAAATTCATAGCGGACGACCTCGGATTGACCTGAAACCACCGTGATACATTCTAATTACTATTCGTGACGTGTACGCACAGACGGCACGTCAATCGTACGTGCGTTTTGTGCGGTACGACTCAATATTCGTATTTTAAGTGATCGGCGCGCATCGTAAACGCATGTGAGGGTGGTCCAAATGGGCCGAACGATTTCGGAATGGCCTGAAATCAGACGAAAAATACTTTTGAGTGATTTATGAAGTGGTCGAGCAGACGGTACGTCAATCGGACGTGCCGTGTGCCCGCGGTGACCGACAACGCAGATCTGGTGTCATAAACGGCCAAAACGGGCGTCAAATGGTCAAATTCATAGCGGACGACCTCGTATTGACCTGAAACCACCGTGAAACATTCTAATTATTATTCGTGACGTGTACGCGTAGACGGCACACCAATCGGACGTGCGGTTTGCACGGTACGACTCAATATTCGGGTTTTAAGTGATGTGCACGCTTCGTAAACGCGCGTGAGGGTAGTCCAAACGGGCCGAACGATTTCGGAATGGCCTGAAATCAGACGAAAAATACGGGTGAGTTATTTATGAAGTGGTCGAGCAGACGGCACATCAATCGGACATGCCGTGTGCCCGCGGTGACCGAAAACGCAGTTCTGGTGTTATAAACGGCCAAAACGGGCGTCCAACGGTCAAATTCATAGCGGACGACCTCGGATAGACCTGAAACCACCGTGCAACATTCTAATTGTTATTCTTGACGTGTACGCACAGATGGAACGTCAATCAGACATGCGGTTTTCACGGTACGGCTCAATATTCGTATTTTAAGTGATGTGTGCGCTTCGTAAACACGCGTGAGGGTGTTCCAAACGGGCCAAACGATTTAGGAATGGCCTGAAATCAGTTGAAAAATACGGGTGAGTGATTTTTGAATTGGTCGAGCAGACGGTACGTCAATCGGACGTGTCGTGTGCCCGCGGTGACCGACAACGCAGTTCTGGTGTCAAAAACGGCCAAAACGGGCGTCCAACGGTCAAATTCATAGCAGACGACCTCGGATTGACCTCAAACCACTGTGAAACATTATAATTATTATTCATGACATGTACGCGCAGACGGCACGTCAATCGGAAGTGCGGTTTGCGCGGTACGACTCAATATTCATGTTTCAAGTGATACGCGCGCTTCGTAAACGCGCGTGAGGGTGGTCCAAACGGGCCGAACAATTTCGGAATGGCCTGAAATCAGACGACAAATACGGGTGAGTGATTTATGAAGTGGTCGAGTAGACGGCACGTCAATCGGACGTGCCATGTGCCCGCGGTGACCGACAACGCAGTTCTGGTGTCATAAACGGCCAAAACGGGCGTCCAATGGTCAAATTCATAGCGGATGACCTCAGATTGACCTGAAACCACCGTGAAACATTCAAATTATTATTCGTGACATGTACGTGCAGACGGAACGTCAATCGGATGTGCGGTTTGCGCTGTACGACTCAATATTCGTGTTTTAAGTGATGTGTGCGCTTCGTAAACGCGCGTGAGGGTGGTCCAAACAGGCCGAACGATTTTGGAATTGCCTTAAATCAGATGAAAAATACGGGTGAGTGATTTATGAAGTGGTCGAGCAAACGGAACGTCAATCGGACATGCCGTGTGCCCGCGGTGACCGACAACGCAGTTCTGGTGTCATAAACGGCCAAAACGGGCGTCCAACGGTCAAATTCGTAGCGGACGGCCTCGGATTGACCTGAAACCACTGTGCAACATTCTAATTAATATTCTTGACGTGTACACACAGACGGCACGTCAATCGGACGTGCGGTTTGCGCGGTACGGCTCAATATTCGTATTTTAAGTGATGCGCGCGCTTCGTAAACGCGCGTGAGGGTGGTCCAAATGGGACGAAAGATTTTGGAATGGCCTGAAATCAGGCGAAAAATACGATTGAGTGATTTATGAAGTGGTCGAGCAGACGGCACGTCAATCGGACGTGCCGTGTTCCCGCGGTGACCGACAATGCAGTTCTGGTGTCATAAACGGCCAAAACGGGCGTCAAACGGTCAAATTCATAGCGGACAACCTCAGATTGACCTAAAACCACCGTGAAACATTCTAATTATTATTCATGACGTGTACGCGCAGACGTCACGCCAATCGGACGTGCAGTTTGTGCGGTACGGCTCAATATTTGTGTTTTAAGTGATGCGCGCGCTTCGTAAACGCGCATGAGGGGGGGCCATACGGGCCGAACGAAGTCGGAATGGCCTGAAATCAGAAGAAAAATACGGGACAGTGATTTATGAAGTGGTCGAGCAGACGGAACGTCAATCGGACGTGTCGTGTACCCGCGGTGACCGACAACGCAGTTCTGGTGTCATAAACGGCCAAAACGGGCGTCCAACGGTCAAATTCATAGCGGACGACCTCAGATTGAGCTGAAACCACCGTGCAACATTCTAATTATTATTCGTGACGTGTACGCACAGATGGAATGTCAATCGGATGTGCGGTTTGCGCGGTACGGCTCAATATTCGTATTTTAAGTGATGCACGTGCTTCGTAAACGCGCGTGAGGGGGGTCCAAATGGGCCGAACGAAGTCGGAATGACCTGAAATCAGACGAAAAATAAGGGTGAGTGATTTCTGAAGTGGTCGAGCAGACGACACGTCAATTGGACGTGCCATTTGCCCGCGGTGACCGACAACGCATTTCTGGTGTCATAAATGGCCAAAACGGGCGTCCAACGGTCAAATTCATAGCGGACGACCTCATATTGAGATGAACTCACCGTGCAACATTCTAATTATTATTCGTGACGTGTACGCGCAGACGGAACGTCAATCGGATGTGCGGTTTGCGCGGTACGGCTCAATATTCGTATTTTAAGTGATGCACGCGCATCGTAAACGCGCGTGAGGGGGGTCCAAACGGGCCGAACGATGTCGGAATGACCTAAAATCAGACGACAAATACGGGTGAGTGATTTATGAACTGGTCGAGCAGGCAGCACGTCAATCGGACATGTCGTGTGCCCGCGGTGACCGACAACGCAGTTCTGGTGTCATAAACGGCCAAAACGGGCGTCAAACGGTCAAATTCATAGCGTAAGACCTTGGATTGACTTGAACCCACCGTGAAACATTCTAATTATTATTCGTGACGTGTACGTGGAGACCTAACGCCAATCGGACGTGCGGTTTGCGCGGTACGGCTCAATATTCGTGTTTTAAGTGATGTGCGCGCTTCGTAAACGCGCGTGAAGGGTGTCCAAACGGGCCGAACAAAGTAGGAATGGCCTGAAATCAGACGAAAAATACGAGACAGTGATTTCTGAAGTGGTCGAGCAGACGGCACGTCAATCGGACATGCCGTGTGCCTGCGGTGACCGACAACGCAGTTCTGGTGTCATAAACGGCCAAAACGGACGTCCAACGGTCAAATTCATAGCGGACGACCTCAGATTGAGCTGAAACCACCGTGAAACATTCTAATTATTATTTGTGATGTGTACGTGCAGACGGAATGCCAATCGGATGTGCGTTTTGCACGGTACGGCTCAATATTCGTATTTTATGTGATGCACGCGCTTCGTAAACGCGCGTGAGGGGGGTCCAAATGGGACAAACGAAGTCGGAATGACCTGAAATCAGACGAAAAATACGGGTGCATGATTTCTAAAGTGGTCGAGTAGACGGCACGTCAATTGGACGTGCCCTGTGCCCGCGATGACCGACAACACAGTTCTGGTTTCATAAACGGCCAAAACGGGCGTCCAACGGTCAAATTCATAGCGGATGACCTCAGATTGAGCTGAAACCACCGTGAAACATTCTAATTATTATTCGTGACGTGTACGCGTAGATGACATGTCAATCGGACGTGCGGTTTGCACGGTACGGCTCAATATTCGTATTTTAAGTGATGCACGCGCTTCGTAAACGTGTGTGAGGGGGGTCCAAATGGGCCGAACGAAGTTGGAATGACCTGAAATCAGACGAAAAATATCGGTGAGTGATTTATGAACTGGTCGAGCAGAGGGTACATCAATCGGACGTGCCGTGTGCCCGCGGTGACCGACAACGCTGTTCTGGTGTCATAAACGGCCAAAACGGACGTCAAACGGTCAAATTCATAGCGGATGACCTCGGATTGACCTAAAACCACCGCGAAACATTCTAATTATTATTCATGATGTGTACGCGCAGACGGAACGTCAATCAGACGTGCCCTGTGCACGCGGTGACCGACAACGCAGTTCTAGTGTCATAAACAGCCAAAATACTATCCATTTTAATAAAAATAGAGACACTTTGAGTGGTGTCGGCTACACCGCGCCTCGGATTGAAGTGTCGTTGACTCGTACACGTCACATATGACCCATGGATTATTCTCCTAAAGTTTCAACAGAAAATGAATGCGTTTGGTCGGTTTTCCGTATGTCATTTTTTGTTTTCACTAAAAATGAAGTCCATTTTAAACAAAATAGAGATACTTTGAGTGGTTTAGGCCACACCACACCTCGGATTGAGGTGGCGTTGACTCTTACACGTTACATATGACCCATGGATCGTTATCCTAAAGTTTCAACAGAAACCGAATGCGTTTGGTCGGTTTTCCGTATGTACTTAAAATATTGTCCATTTTAAACAAAAGAAAGTCACTTAGAGTGGTCCCGACCACACTACATCTTGGATTTAGGCGGGGCTTACTCGTACACGTCTCAAATGACCCATGGATCGTTGTCTTAATGTATCAACACAATCCGAATGCGTTTGGCCGGTTTTCAGTATGCCAGTTGATGTTTTTCACTTAAAATGATGTCCTTTTGAAACAAAAGACAAACACTTTGAGTTGTTCCGACCACACCGCGCCTCGGATTGAGGCGGGGTTGATTCGTACACGTCACATATGTCCCATGGATCATTTTCCTAAAGCATCAACACATTTTGAATGCGTTTGGTCAGTTTTTCATATGTCACTTTTTGTTTTCACTTAAAATCTTATGGAAATTTATATAGAATATTTTTATATCATATTTAGTATGGATTAGATTTTAGTTGGTCGTGCTATGAAACATTTCAGAGCTAGTGAAATTAAGGGAGGTGGAGGGGCTGTCCGGGGGGCTGTCCGGGGGGGCTGTCCGGTGGGTGTCCGGGGGGCTGTCCGGGGACCAAGGAGGAGGGTGGGGGGGCTGTGTGGGGTCTGTCTATGGGGTGTTTGGGGGTTGTTCAGGGGGTTGTCCAGGGTTGTTCAGGGGGCTGTCCGGGGGTTGTTCAGGGGGTTGTTCAGGGGTTGTTCCGGGGTTGTTCAGGGGTTGTTCAGGGGGTTGTCCGAGGTTGTTCTGGGGGCTGTCCGGGGGTGTTTGGGGGGTTGTCCGGGGTCCAAGGGGGAGGGTGGGGGGGTTGTCCGGCGGGCTGTCCGGGGGCTATCCGGGGTCCAGGGTGGAGGGTTGGGGCTGTACGGGGGGCTGTCCAGGGGGATCTCCGTGGGGGCTGTCAGGGGGGGTTGTCCGGTGGGTGTCCGGGGGGCTGTCCAGGGACCAAGGAGGAGGGTGGGGGGGCTGTGTGGGGTCTGTCCGGGGGGTGTTTGGTGGTTGTTCAGGGGGTTGTCTGGGTTGTTCAGGGAGCTGTCCGGGGGTTGTTCAGGGGGTTGTTCAGGGGTTGTTCAGGGGGTTGTCCGGGGTTGTTCAGGGGGCTGTCCTGGGGGTGTTTGGGGGGATGTTCGGGGTCTAAGGGGGAGGGTGGGGGGGGGGGGGGTTGTCCAGGGGGCTACCCGGGGGGCTATCCGGGGTCCAGGGTGGAGGTTTGGGGGCTGTACGAGGGGCTGTCCAGGGGGCTATCCGCGGGGCTGTCTGGGGGGTGTTTGGGGGGTGTTCGGGGTCCAAGGGGGAGGGGGGGTTGTCCAGGGTCCAAGAATGAGGGGGGTGGTCCATGGAGTTCTCAAACACACAACCACTAAAAGACAACAGAATCCATAAAAACAGACAATATATAAAAATAACTCAACTCCAATACTATACTACGAGTCTAGATAAAACCAACAACTAGAATAGATTAAACATCAAATCTCAGTAATAAAAGTCAAAAATGTAACGGATCAACATGTCCCACATCAGCATCACCATCACCATCATCATCATCATCATCACCCTCATCATCGTCCTCATCATCGTCCTCACCCTCCACAGCGCCTTCCTCCTCGCCTTCGCCCTCCTCCTCGCCCTCCTCATCTCCCTCCTCTTCCGCATCAGACTCCTCGCCATCATCATCTTCATGCTGGACATCGGCCTGACCACCACTGGAACTGTCACCTGGTGCACCATATATAGAATGTATCGACGACATGTATTCATCAATCGCTGGGCTGGCCTCTACTGGAAGTGTTGGACGTAGAACTTCAATAAATTTCATAAATGCACTGTTTTCCCTAGAAGACTGTTCTGTCGTCTCTGTGGCCCTTTTCTCAGCCTGTTCTGCCTGTGCCCTAACTTGCTGCAGCTCGGTGGCACTACAACTCGTACCTGAGGCAGGCCAATACCTCGTCGGGGCTATCCTAGGTCGGCATTGTACTATGCCAGAATGATCCTCTCCCAACACCTGATGTAAGTGATCAGATGGCCCAAAAATATCTGCTTCTTGGGCATCGAGGGCCTCTAAAGAATCCTGTTACAAATATAAATATATTATTAAGTTACGAAATAGATATTAAAATATAAAATCAACATATTAAAACTTACAATCTGCTGCTGAGTCGCTTCGTTGATAGCACTTCCATCCTTTTTTCGTCTACTCGAGCAAAACAGTTTTGCTCGAGGCACACGTCCTTCAATATTTTGTATTTGCCTCTACAATGACATTAAAAACAAAAGTTATATAAAAATTTTAGCAAATGATTAAATAATTTAGGAAACAAAAGAAAATGTAAGTCGTAAATAAAACTTATAAAAAATTGTCATACCTGCTGCCTCTCGTGATCCGGCATCGTCGTGCGTCCTAGTGTATGGAGGTATTTTTTTGCATCAATGTTTTTTTTATTTTTTCCAGATGATTCCTAAATAAAATTCGATAATGCAAAGGATAATATTAATGCAAAACATGAAAGTTATTATTTAAATACCTCAAATGTAATTCATACCATAAACTGGGTACTCGTCCAATGAGTAATCATCTGAAGATACTTCTCTATAGGACAATAATCCACAGAACCTGATGGAACACCCTGTGGTGGAACAGGAGTCTAAGACGATGGAATATAAAAGCTTGGAGAGACAGAAGTAGAAGGAAAAGAAGATGGAACAGTTGTATGACCTGATGCTGACTGGGGAGTGGGAATCATCATGGGATGTGAAAATGATGGGGCAGAAGATGCAGAAGGTAGCGAAAACATGGGAGGCCTAAATACCCCGTGTGTCCCTAACGACACACCGGGATCAGAATGTGGGAAGGATGAAATGTCAGTGGGAGGGGCAAGGTCTAGTCGGGCACACGCAGATCTACGTCCACCTCTGGTACGAACCCTCCTCGTACCACCGGCCTGAGTACTAGGACCAGTACTAGGCTCCTCGTCGAATAACTGTCGACGTAATGGTGGATCCTACAAAAAAGATTACAAAAAAAATTAATCACATGACATTATATATTCTGTAAATATATATATATATATATATATTTGAAATAAAGTACTCACTGTAGGCACTAATGGTGGAATGCCCATCTCCTCCATCCGATGATTGTTCTCCGCCATTTTTTTTCTTCGTCTCTCTTCAATTGGCTGCATTTCCTGCATTTGAAAACAAATATGTAATTAATTAGAAAAAGAAAATTAATGTGTAAACCAAAAAACTAAATATATGAGGGAATGAGGGGATTCATTGGTAATTTAGCTATCAATTGTTTTAGAAGAGCTTGAATGAATTTAATAAAACATACAAGTTGTAATGTTCACCAAGTTAGAAATATTGTTTGATTTGGTTTGAATACAGTTCAATTCCAAATTAGAAAATGCAATTCAAATAAAACAGCAACCAATAAACATTGAAAATTCACATAACGGTCAAGTCAGCTAAAACATATTTGTGATCAATACTAAATAAATATTAATATTACCAACCATAACAACCCAACTCGTGGTAAACCAAAAGAATTGAGAACACGGATGAATGATTCTATATATTTCCAACCACAACATCAGGTTCACAATCAACTCTGACAATTGAGCTATTGGAGTCATCAAAAGAAATAAATGGATTGGTTCCAATGGAAATAGGGACAGTGTCAATTCCATCATCAGCATCATCAAAAATATGTCTTGGAATTACTTCAACTATGACACCAAATTCAGGTTGAAGTTGATCTTTGACATAAAAAACTTGTTTATCCATTGATGCCAACACATATGGTTCTTCGGTAGCAAGAGTGTGGGTCATATTAATTACTCTAAATCCACAATCATCAATAAATGTGCCATGTCTCGTCATCGAATCAAACCTATGACATTTCATCATTGTGACTCGTCCATGAGAGTAATAATCCAATATTATTATTTTCTCAACGACTCCATAATAACCCACATTTTCAAGTCGCGGTCTACTATCTGATGCACTGGCATAACAATCTGTTGTGGCTATAACCATAATACCATCATGTTGTGTTCTCATGTTTTTGTCTCGTTCAGTGACAATAAATCTGTACCCATTGTTAACAATTGATTTACAGTCACGAACCACGGTATTAGGACCAAAAGCCAAAGCTCTTATTTCCTCAGAGACAGAGTCAGTAGACAAACTCAATACCTTCAATATAAATGACAGTTAAACTTAAGTAAATATTGAAATAATTAATTTAAACAGTAATATTTTTACATTCAATTTTAACCAAGTAGAAAACTCTTTTCTATGAAAAGTCTCTCTCCTTCTCAAAGATAAAGAACGATGCTTCCTATTTATCATTGTTTTATGTTCCCTGTAGATAAAAAAATATGAATAGTTTAGTAGATATATATGTAATATATACATATTCAATTTTGTTACCTGATATAGTCATCGAACAAATCACAGTTGAACAAAACTGTGCGATGTTCCATCTCCCGCTCTTCATGGCTTAATGTCTTCAATGTATATGATCCAGGAATTCCTCCGGTTTGAGGAAGTGATGGAAAACTGGTTTCAATTTGCTCATATTGTTCTTCTTCATTTTTCATTGGTCTGTTCTTTCTTGTAGTAAGATCAGACAAATACATTGAACAGAAATCCATACATTATTGAGCTAAGTAACCGTTCACGATAGAACCTTCAGGATGATTCTTGTTTCGAACATAATACTTTAATGTGAACATATTTATTTTAGTTGGATACATCCAACGAAAAGAAATAGGTCCTCCGAGAAGTATTTCAGTTGGAATATGGACAGTCAGATGCAGCATGCATGTGAAAAATGATGGGGGAAATATTTTCTCCAACTCACACAAAATTAATGGGGCATCTGTCAACATTTTTTGCAAGAAAGACTTGGACAACATCTTAGCACAAAGATCACTAAACAAATGGCACAACCAAATATCACCCACCCTTACATTATTAGACAAAAGATGACGGATTGCTATTGGAAGCAACTCATGCAGTAGAACATGATAATCATGAGTCTTCAAAGATTTTAGCTTCAACTCTCTTCTGTTGACCCGTTTAGATATGTTGCTTGAATAGCCATCAGGAACTCTAATAGTCTCTAATACTTACAAAAGCTGTTTTTTTCAGTAGGTTTCATCACATAAGAAGCACATGGAAGTTGCCATTTATTTTCACTGATACGCACAGGATGCAATTCTGGTCTGATGCCCCAATCCACCAAGTCACGTCGAGATCGTAAATCATCCTTTGTCTTCCCCTTGACATTTAGAAGAACTAAAAGCAACATTTCACATATATTCATTTCAATATGCATTACGTCTAAGAAATGACGTAGAAAATTGGTTGACCAATAAGGCAAATCAAAAAAGATACTTCTCTTCCTCCAATTCTAACAGGTTTCTGTGGAAACATTCTTTCTCTTTCCAGATTTCATTTGACCCTTCCCGAACGAAAAACTAAAATCTTTCAATTCATTAAGAAAATCAGTTCTAGACATACGCTGAGGTGGATCATCGGTCTCTATAGTATTATCAAATCTTCGACGATTCATTCTATATGGATGATCCTTTGGCAAACATCGTCGATGTCCCATAAAACTGAAACTACAATGATGTTTTAGTCTTCTGGATCGTGTATTCTTCATACAAACTGGACATGACAGTTTTCCCTTCGTGCTCCATCTAGACATCATTGCATAGGCCAGAAAATCATTGATCGTCCACATAAGCGCAGCACGCATCTAAAATATGTATTTCGAACATGCATCGTATGTGCGCACACCCACATCCCAAAGAATTTTCAACTCTTTTATTAAAGGTTGCATGTATACATCAATATCAATGTCGGGATCAGAAGGACCAGATATGAGTATACTCATGAAAGTGAATGATTTTTTCATACACAACCATGGGGGAAGATTATAAATGTGTATAAAAACTGGCCATGTGCTGTGCGAAGTAAGAATCTGCCCAAACGGATTAAAACCGTCGCCTGAAAGACCCAGCATCACATTACGCACGTCAGCTGCAAAATCAGGATGTCGAGCATCAAATCTATGCCATAAAAAACCATCTGCAGGATGAACCAACTCATCATTAGTCTTCTTTCTCTCGGTATCATGCCATCTCAATTTTATTGATATGTCATCACACATAAAAAGATTCTGGAGTCTGGGGATCAATGGAAAGTGCCACATTACTTTCTGTGGAACGTGGGATGGTGTTCCATCAGATTTTGACTTCCAGCGGGATGTGCCACATTTTATACATTCATTTCATTCAGCGGTTTCTTCCCAGAATAAACTGCAATATTTCGGGCAAGCATGAATTTTGTTTCTGGAAAATCCAAGTTCTTCAACTAACTTCCATGCCATATAGTGGTTTGAGGGAATATCTGCATCATCTGGAAGTAAATCCTTCAAGAGGGTAAGAGTGTAATCGATTGCTGTATTAGAAATCCCATACATAGTTTTTCCACTAAACAATCGGATTAAAAATTCCAGCTTTTTCATTTTATCGCATTGTCGATATACTGGAGTCGTGGCAGCATCATACAATTTTTTCACCCTATCAATATCATCATTTTCACTAGATGTATTAGTTTTCCTCATATCGACATCTTCTTGAGTCGAAATCCTTTCTTTTTCATGATGACGAATAAACAGAAACTGATCATCTAACAAATTCTCCATTCCAGTCCTTTCATTTTGATCATCAACAATTTGAGATTTCATTTTCTCCCCATTGTGATACCACACAATGTAGTTTGCTTGAAAACCAATTTTGGTTATGTGGTAGCTGACTTCTTCACGACTCAACCAAGATCTACCAACACAATTGGAACATGGGCAGTGTATGCGACCACTATTTGAAGCATTGTGAAATGCAAAATCTATAATGCTCTCAAAATTGTTTTGAAAATTGCTTGAGATACGATCGGTTTCATACATCCAACTTCTGTCCATTCTATAAAAAGAATTCATATAAGTCATTTTGTCATAAACAATTCAATAGGATTGAACTTTAATAGAAAATACATTTAAGTAAATGATAAAGGAAGAAAATAATCATGGTATCAACTACACATGTGAAAAAAACATACTAATGTGTTATTGAAAAAATGTAAAACCAACAAGAACTTAATGTGTTATCACATCAGAGCATGCCTCATCCCATAACCATATTAGTAGGGTATCCTCATATGTGATTTACCTATTTGAATTAATATGCACTTCCTCACCAGGTACCTGAGTATATTTCATAGATATAATCATCTCACATCCTGTAAGGCTTCCATTATGTATGATCTGCAGAATAATTTGAGTGATCATGAATCATGCATGGGATCTTCCCATGATCACTATAGATTATGAGAAGGAATTATGATAGGTCACGTGAAGAACATCAAACAAATATTTTAGATAATTTGAGACATAATATAATAAAATAATGTATAAATCTATGGAATTTGGGATTAAAGGATGGATGAAATACTAAAATATGGGAGACTAAGGTGAAGGAAATATATGTTGATCCTAATGTTCATAACATGCATCACCTATGAAATTTTATTGCACTAGGAAATTTCATCATGTTCACAATACATTCCATTGGAAACCTATTTTGATCATTTGATGTCCCCTTGACATGTCAAATAAAATCAGATGGCACCCATGAATATGCCACCCTTGAAATGAAAAGTATTTAATTCTCACCATAAATACTACATGTTTTCCAATAGATATGTATCTCCTTCTATATAGGGGAATCAATAAATATTATCTCAGTCTCATATTAAATGTCAGGAATGTTAGATGGCTCCCTTAACACCCTCCAGGCACACCAACTAGGTCATGTGATGTCCTCAAATCATGTCACTATGGACATAAATCATCCTTCAAGACATGTCACACTGACTCTAGAGTTTCCCTCCCAGTGTTTCAAACATGTCTTTTGATGAAAATGGAGAAGATCACCAAAATCAAGAGATTACCTATAGGCATTACATCCATGATCATGAAATTGCTTCTAGGATCAACTAGTCAGGACTTGTGATGCCCTCCAAACATTCCGTCCTTGATCATTAGAGAAACATCAGACAATCCACCGTACCCCCTGGACACCCCGTACCCCCCGGGATAGCCCCACCCACCCTCCTAAACAGCCTACACCCCCTCCCCTGCAACCCCCACCACCACCACCTAGACATACCACCCCCCTGGACACCCCACACACCCCTCCCCCACCAGGACACCCCACCCAGACCCCCCAAGACAGCCCACACCCCCTGGACAGCCCCCACCCACCCCCGTGGACAGCCTTTCCCACCCCCATGGACAGCCCCGCCCACCCCCGTGGACAACCCACCCACCCCTATGGACACCCCCTACCCCCTAGACAGCCCAACCACCACTGTGGATAGCCACCCACCCCCTCGACACCCCTTCTCCCTATGGACAGCTCCCACCCCCTTGGATAGCCCACCCACCCCCCTGGACACCCCTACCCCCCGTGGCCAGCCCAACCACCCCCCCTGGACAGCCCACCCACCCCTCCTTGACAGCCCGACCACCCCCGTGGACATCCCGTCCACCCCTTGTGGATAGCCCGCCCACCCCCGTACCCCCTGGACACCCCATACCCCCCCTGGATAGCCCCACCCACCCTCCCAAACAGCCCACACCCCCCTCCCCTGCAACCCCACCACCACCACCTAGACATACCACCCCTGGAATGTGTAGAAATAACATAAAAATACATGATATATAGATAGCACAAAATACTCAACCTATGGGTTCACATTAACTACATAATCACACACTTCACTACTACCATAAAACACATAAACCACACCACCACCACACAAGACGCATAGCATTTCTCACATTCATTTATAAGCCACTTCATTCACACTTACATTGTCCATTCATTTAATGTTAAATTAATTAAATCCATTTACCACACATCCATTTCTATTCCATCTCATTTATTTAAAATCTTGTTTTTTTGTTTTAACAGCCTAATTTATTCCATAGATAACCAGGAAACTAATAAAACCACCACACAACAACTCACAATCTCACAATAACCATCGACACCATGTTACATCAACCAACAATCTCACCAAAACAACCACATATCACAATAAAAATATTGCACATCACAAACCACCACACAACCAAAACAACCTCACCATATTATACACCACAACTTCATCACACAACACCTCCACACGACACAACACCACCACACATCATCACTATCATACAACTTCACTTGACACATCCATGCCCACTAACCATCACATTACAACCCCACATATCACAAAGCCCAACTGGTCACCTCAATCCCCATAAAACAGCCTACAACATACAATGAAACACAAAAAAAAAACCTCTCATAGAGGCAACATACCCCAAATTCCACAATTTATTTATTCAAGGCCTTTTATTACATTACCCCTTTATTTAGCATGGACATTATTACACAACTGATATTCCAGGGGAAACTAATTAATTAACAAAATATTTATTCATTTACCTATTTTACATGGTGAAATCACATCAAAATCCAAACTTAAAACTAAAATATTAGATCAATAACAATAAAAACAAGGTACCATATGTGTATAAATAAAAAATTACCTGATTTGAGACGATTCAGATGGGTTTTCACCTATTCCTATGGGGGAGTTCGAGAGTAGCAGAGAGCCGCAGCTAGATTGATAACTTAAAACTAAAATACTAGAGCAATAAAAATAAAAATAATAAAGACAAGGGACCATATGTTTATAAAAAAAATTACTTGATTTGAGATGATTCAAATGGGTTTTTACCTATTCGGATGGGGGATTTGGAGAGTAGTAGAGAGCTGGAGGTGGATTGATAACTTAAAACTAAAATACTAAAGCAATAACAATAAAAATAAGGAATTATATGTGTATAAATGAAAAGATACCTGATTTGATATGGTTTTCACCTATTCGGATAGGGGATTTCGCGAGAGGAGAGCGGTGGAGCGGATGAAATTAGGTTTCTGTGGGAATGGGGGAGAGCAGCCCTGCGGCTGGATTTGGGGGAAATAATTCCCAATGGTTTTTAAGAACCGTTGGGAAAGAGATGCTAAGGACCCCTTTACCAACGGTTTGAGGAAACTGTTGGCAAAGGGGTGACCCTTTCCCAACGGTTCTTTGAACCGTTGGAAAAAGGGTGATTAACACACCCTTTTACCAACGGTTTGAAGAAACCGTTGGCAAAGGGGTGGCCTTTCCCAATGGTTTCAGTGAATCGTTGGGAAAGTCTTTCTTAATCCTTCAAGCCCAATGGTTTTAGCAAACTGTTGGTAAACACCCGTTGGGAAAAACAACATTTCCAGTAGTGGGTGGGTTCACTGCACACCCCTAGGACTTACATAACTGGTACCCTTTACTCCTTGGGGGAGGGAAGGTACTAGTAAGGCCGTAGTCAAGGGGGGTCGTAGAGAAAACCATAGAGGGGTCCACGTTAGCGTGGCTATGCGGAGAAGCAATAGTCGTTAGCGTGCCTATTCGAAGAAGCATTAGGCGAAGCAATGCTACGAGTGGTATTGTCTGTGGGACTTTGAAATCACATCGTGCATACTTGGAGGGTCGCACGGGAAGGGGAATTGCCAAGCAAAGGAGTGTGCTTTGCGAAACAGAGTGCCTTGGCCTTAGCATTGGGAAAAGGTGTGAGTGGAGGGTGCTTCACGAAGTGGAATAGTATTCGCGGAGCACTTCCTCGTGAAGATGAGGTTCCTTGCGAAGCATGGTGCTGCGAAGCAGTGTGCTTCACGATGTGTAGTGATCCTACTTTAGCATGGGAATTTCTAGTACAGGATGGGTGTTTCGCGAAGCATAAACACTCCACGGCTGCCTGGGATACCTTGGGAATCCCCCTCCTTCGCGAATGCCCTTGAGCTTCGCGAAGGGAATCCCTCCCAGAATAGGGGCTCAAAACGAGACAAAGCGATGGCGTCACGCGAAGTAGAAGTACCTCACGGAGCTCATGATTCCCGGGGAAAAGGGTGCTTCGCGATTCAGGAGAGGAGAAGCCGAAAGGTCAGATTGTCCATCCCCTGGACTCAGGGGGAACCCAGTATTTATAGGAAAGGGGAACCGTGAAGCAGAACTCTCGCTCTGCCACCGGTGCTTCTCGGCGCGCTCGCGAACGTCAGGCCGTTCGCGGAGAGGTACCACCTCTGTTGCTTCGCGGCGGACTCGCGAACGTCATGCCATTCGTGGAGAGGTACCGCCTCGGTTTCTTCGCGGTGGGATCGCGAATGTCAGGCCATTCGCAGAGATGGACTGCCTCCAGAGCTTCGCGGTACCACGAGACTTGGGGTGCTTCGCGTCGGTGCTTCGCGAGGCAGCATGCATGTCTTCTTTTTCACTCCTTCTTTGGTGCAATATTTTGGCGCCAACATGTCCAAAAACAAAATAGTCTTAATTACATAATTCTGACATTCTAATTCCAAATATGGAATCCATTTTACCAAATTCCAAACACCAAAATTGCAATAATTAATTTAAAAATAATTCACATTGTCAAAACAAATAGCGGGTTTTTTAGAAACAATATCTATCAAAAGATTGACAATTGTTTATGTCCAATTTCAAAGTGAAATTAATTCCAATGACCACAATTAGATTAAATGGTAAAAATATATTCTATTTAAAATTTAAACCCAATTAAAAGGACAATCAAACCATATAATTAAATTAGATCAAAAAAGCAGTTTTGAAGTAAAATGCAGTATTTTTCACTATTCATTAAAAAATGAACATTGCTAGAAAAATTCCCAAAATTTATCCAAAGTAAATTTTAATGTCACAATTATAATTAATAAGTTTATTTTGACAAGTAGAGATTATAAAATTGTCAAAAGATATATTTAAAAATGGTTCTCCATCAAAAGGTGGTAAAACAATCTTTTAAAAATATTAGAGAATTATATGCTTAAGATTGGATTTATTCTTATTTTAAGTCTTTAAAACACTATCTAATTCATAAATAGAAATAGATATGAAAATACATAATTCTTTACTTACTTGGGATGTTACAGAAACATTTCCCTACTTCCTTGAATCTGTAATGACAAGAATTATTTCTTTGGTGGCAACCAAATGACATTACATTCTGAAAGTATCATCCATTCTTCTCTGAACACTTCAGAAACATGCGGAAAATGTTTTATATTATCTTATATAAATTTACTAAACATGATCAAATCATCAATATATACCGCCACAAACTATGCCATTATCTTAAATTCACTTTCCATTATTATCTAGAATATTCCTAATGCATTCTTGATTCTGAATGGCATAACCAGCCCGTAAATCAAGGTGACTAGCATTGGAAATGATATCAATGGTATAGTCACTTCATTGATATTTATCTACTAATATCCTAAATTGAGATCAATCCTAGAATATTCCATTCGCCTTTCATTCCTAATCCTACTTCATACATATTCTTGATTAGGAATATTATATCCTTCAAAATTTTGTTGAAAAATTATGATCATGATAATATATGACCATTCTGATCATACCATGCTTTTTTTCTTCATGATTCATTACCATGAATTCAACACTCTTGTGAGGAATTTCACTATGCTTTATTATTCCAAAATTGATTAGTTCATGAATTTGTTTCTCAAATTCCCTAACCATCTCATTTGGATATGCAATTCTCTTACTTATGATCACAATTCTAGGATCATTAAGGGTGATTTTAGCCTCTGCAATATCCTTCTTCTATATATTTTTAGGGTTTTCTGACCAATTATCTAATAAATTATCTTTTATCTTAGCCAATGACTCTTCTTCAGTAATCCTCAGAACATTCAATCCCTGTAGCTCTTCCCACTACTCAATTGTTCTATGGTATTCTCTGTCTTCATTTGGAAAGTTTTCCACTTTAATAATCGATACATTCTTATATACATATATTATGGTTTTCCAATAAGTGGTTTGAATCAGATAATTATCGAAGATAATTCCTTCTGAAAATATCATTACTGGTTGATATCTTCTAATAAATCCATTTCCATCAACAAGTAATCTTGAAATTGAGGAATTAAACAAAGCATTTTCTCTATAAATATCATTATATTGAGTTCAATCTATACATCATTAGAAAATTCTTGAATTATAACTGTTCATTATTACAAAGTATAACTTGTAACTCTTAAGACACCCAAGTTACTCCAAAGAATCAGATCTTTGTACTATTGAATGCACATCCTGTATAAACTACAGAAAAACATACAGTTTTATCAATACAAAATTTTACCAATTTATCTCATTCCTCTATATTTTTACTAAGTAATGAAGATCCCATATGTCCTACATGAGATTCTTCATCCTTATATATTGGTAGTTTAATATACATTTTTTCAACAATCTTTCTAGAAATTGATGTTTTAGGTGATTCTACTGAGGTACCTTCATTTTTTCCAATTGAGATCCTTAGATTTTGTAATGGGTTCTCCAATATTTCTAATTTGAAATCTTTTATCTTCAAATATGATCAATGGGATCTTGATCCCTCTCTTATAAGATCATCTTCATGTTCTCTAACCATAGATATGACATGTCTATTTCCCAATTTTATAATAACATCTCGAATAAGTATATTTTACCTTATTTATTCCTCTTGATCTGGTGAAACCCATTCTCTAGGCCAAGTTAGACTTTTGTGGGTTTTCACTTGTGGTGTCATTTCTCTAATTGATGTTCCTTCATCATGAAAAATGATTTTTAAATCATTCAACACCTTTCCCTAGATCTGCTCTTCCAGTATTGTAGAATTTTATATAAATAGTACAAATCACTCTTACACATCCTCTGTTGGGTGGACACCCCAATGTCTTCTTCCAATTATTCTTATTTATCATTACTTATATATATTTTTACTAATACTTTGTCCATAATTACTACATGATGTTCTAGTATCACCATTACCCATGATTTTCCTGCATGTTGATTTTCTTGTGATCCTCAAAATAGTGCATTAGAGAAATTGGATAAACATTCATCCATAAATGAAATTAGGACTGGTAGATCTTTTAATTATATATCAAGAGGATTTAATCCAATATGGCTTATTTTAAAATTCACATAATATCATTTTTTTGGATTTACTTATTAACCCTATCTGGTTTTAGAAAATGCGTTGTAAATAATCCTCTATCTCTTTTATAGGATTCAGTTGTCTCTTCATCTTCAAAGATCATGGTCATTTCTCAATATGGTGCCTAACAAATCTGTTATACCTCAAACCAATCAACTCTGAGAATATTCCATTCTTGGCAATCACTTCAATCTAAAGGGATTTCAGTTTCTGAAGAAATATCCAAATCATCTTCCATGTCTTCTAGTTTTACTAGTTCTGGAGAGTCTGTCGATGCACTACCCCCAGTTTGAATCATGGATATTTGAAGCTATCTCAAAATAGGTTTATTTTCTTCTTCCTCATCTGAGAAAAAATCTTCTTCCTATATGTACTCTAAATTTAATCTATATTAAGTTTCATCATATGAGTCCATATCTTATCCCCAAATAGGCTAAAACAATATATCTGATGAATCTTCCATTATTACTACTTTGAGAATACCCCTTCTTCTATCTACATCTGGGAAAATTCTATCCATGTGACCTTTATTATCATATAAGAAAAACAACTGCATTTAAATTTATATTATCCTTTAGGTAATCTGGGATACATCCCATATTTTTCTTTAAATTTTTCTTTCATATCATGCTAGATTCTATTTGGTCTAAGAAATTCCATAGAATTTTCATTCATTTTACCTCTAAATGTACATGATTATTTTCTCTTCCCAAATATTTTCCAAATTTTCTTGAGTGATTTCTATCATTAACACTATCCATCCAAACATTGGGTTTTTAATTATATTTATTGAGTTTCTATAAGATCCTTCCTAGTTAGACCACACCCATATCTTCCGGAAACACCCTCAACTTTTGGGAGATATGAAAAAATAATTTATAGAATATTTCTTACATCCTATAAGACATGCCTCTATATAAAATATATTCTTATCACCTATATTATTGTTTCTTCTCAAACACCTCAAGTGTCTTACAGATCTTCAATCTCAGAAAGATGAGTTTTCAACGCTTGTGGAATAATTTCTGGACAACATCTTGGAAGCTTCTATATAAATGCATCTCGAGAATATGCTTGATCTCCGAGTTTATGAAGATAATACTAATTCTGAAACTAACAGATATATTCTTCAAAGTAACACATGTCACAAATTTGGATCATAGTTATAGATAATCTATATTTTTCTACATGTTCTCTATCCGGATGTACCAGTTAATTTCCTACAAACTCCTTTTTAAGGAAATCATCTACTACTAGTATAATTTCAATTAGAAATGTATCAAATTCTAGGATATGTCTTATCACATTGGAGTGTCTCTGTATCATATCCCAAAATCTACCTGCATTACCTCATAAGGTATCTCTTATAATGTTATGTTCTCTATCTATGGCCATGATGGTAAACTAACTGATATCATATAATATCGAAGGACTATATCTCATTCATCTATGGCTTCTCTGCAACCCTTTTTATAGTCTAACTTTAGGATCATACCATATTGAGAAAAACCTTTGGGATGTGTTTTATTTAGCATATATTCTCCCTAGGTATAGCTATAATATAAGGTGTTGGATTCCTTATTGATCTTCTAAAAAATATTCTTAAACGATGCTTCCTATTGTTCCCAAGTTAGTGGTTTCTGGGAGATTTCCTGCAATAATGGATTTCCTCCCCAAGGTCTTACACCGAGTCATTTGGTAGGAGATTACTTATTCTCTTTCTATATCCTCTTCTCTTCAAGTTTGGCTTGAAATTATTCAACTTTCTTGATGTTTTCATTTAGGTTTTTAGAGATATGTTCTAAATCCCCAATTTCCCATTTCTCTTGTTTAATAATATTAGGGATCTATTTTTGGTATTCTTGGATACATTGAGGAGTACTAAAAACTTATTCTTGATATTATTGAGCTTCTCTTGCTAAAATAAATGTGTATTCTTGTGAATTATATTATCATGATATACATTATATTTATGTATCTCTATGTGGATATATATTAGATACAATGGCATGGGGATGATTGGAATCTTCTTCTAAATATTTCCCTTTAATATTCTTTTAAATATCTCGGATATTTGTTCTGACACCAGATCCACTTCTAGCCATATTTTACTATTTAATTAAAATTACTTCCTTTTCTAGATCTCATATTTTTTCTATGTTTTGGACTAATCACTTGGATTGTTGAAGCTGAGATTGTGTATGCCCAATTTCTTCCTTCAATTCCTCAAGCTTATCATGGGTTTCCTGGGCTTTCTTCCATAATTATATTACTTCATGTTTGTTTTCAAAATCCAACATGGCTTCTGGAATTTCATGATACATTCCTATCCAAATTTGGCTGGATTTGTTCTCGTAACATCGTGCCCGTCCGTCTATCCATTTCTTCTCATAATAAATTCCTTTAACCATGGGATCCAAAACTTCCTTACTGGAAAATGCAATGAAGCAACACTTTGGATGGTTATGTTCTCCCCCACCCCTCGTAGCACTATGATACTAGTACTGGGTGAAGTCTCCCATGAGTTCTCTGATGAGATCTCGAATTGGGAGTCCAGAATGGCTGGAAAATCAGAAAAAACCGGAAAAAATTATCTATGAAGAGGATATGGGGACTACCTGATGTTGACATCACCAGATCATTTTTGGAATTGATTCGCACAAAGAACACAATGTCTTAGATATAATGTAGAGAGAGAATGTATGAAATTATTCTAAATTATATTCAAAATCACCTCCCTGAACAAATGGGTTGGAGGTCTCATATATAGGCCTTTAGGATTAGCTTCCCCATGAGATAACTTGTTTCTTACAAGACATTATTTTAAAAAAGAAAAAAGTAAAAAATGGAATAGGTGTTACACACTACAATGAAACTTCCACTAAACTCTACACAGTAAATAAAATCTACATAAATGACATGTCTGATTTGTTCTTCTTGTCCATTCCAGATATGATGCATGTCTGGATCAACATTTAGAATCCCTCCATGTTGTATAGAGAATCATTCATCTCTCTATATGAGACTTCTTTCCCTAGATCCTTTATTTTCATCAATTCTTTGATGGTGCATTGTATTTGATCTCTAATAATAAAGACGTATTCTTTATATCATTTCCACGCCTTGAGGTCATCATGAACCGTTTCTTCCACCCATGTGATGTTTGTCAGATGTGTCATTTCTGTACGTTGTATGTCTGTAGAGTTGATAGAGACTAACACATTGTCTCCTACAAGGAATATACAATAATTATTATTTTTCTTAATTCAATTAAATAAATAATCCATGCAATGTGGGTATGATCATAGTGGATTTTATTCAAACTGAATTCTAGTGAATTCTCATCCCTAAAGTGTTAATCATCAAATGATTTATGAACATGTCCATTCATCGATTACCCTGGGTACAGATTCAATACCATAATCACTATTTATTCAAATCTGATAGGTTCAATATATGCATAACACCATAGAAAACTTTGATATGTGTTGTTAATAATCATTCTTACCATCTGATTTCCCCAATATAATATGGAATTTATTTTCTTAAATCCCCATAATTGTATTGTTCCCATTCTAAAAGATTTATGGAATTAAAATAACACTTTTGGTTCTACTTTCATATCTGATATGTGTTGTTTTGGAATCCTTGTTCCTGACATTCTCCAAAACCTTCTAAACACGTGATATTATTCTATACAAGTCTCATTGTTTCTTATAACATTGTCAAGTAGACCAGAAACATGGACCATCAGCCTGATCTCTTTAATAATTATCATACTTATCATATCTTGATAAATAATTTCATAATCCTCCATAAGATCTTTATATTTTTCTTTATATTCCAACAAAATGGTTCATATATATTTTGAATATCCCATCATATATACTTTTCTTGAACAAATTATAAATAGTTGTGTATTTATTCCTTGAAATATTTGGAATCCTCTGGAAATATTTCCATATCTCATTTGATGGATTTGGATCTTCATCTAGCTCAACATTGAGTCTATCTTGATCTTGCTCTTTATGAGCATTCTATCATTAAGTTTCTTTATGAGACCTTTTCTTCTATTAATGTTATTTTTTGACATGGTCATCCCAAATTTTAATGGGTTTCTCTTTTCCATAGGGAATCTATTTGTTCTAATCTTCTATTTCATCTGAGCCTTTCTGTTTCTCAAATTATCCTCACATTATGTGATGTAACGTCCTTTATGACCACATAAAAATCATTAAATATGACTTTTATCCCTAAAATTACTATCTAGAGTTATCTTTATAGAATTTCATGGTTTTTAGCCATTCTGGATGAGGAACCTATAATTTCAAATCTTTATACCTTACTAGATAAGGATCTATTATTTTAAAGGTGATTCTATGATTGACACTCCATTATATGTAAAATTATATCATCCAATTCATTCATAGAATTGATAACTGGGAATTATTCCATATAATTATTATCAAAGAACACATGGAATCTTTTTTATTTTCAATATTCTGTTATTGCATCTACAAGAGTAAAAATAGTGCGTTAGTGAATCTGGAATGAAATTATCTTTTCATTTAATCATTTCTCTATTAATGTTATCTTATTTCAATTTATTCCTCCACCATATAATTCATGACTGGTTAAACCCTTTTAATTAAATTCTCCTAAAAGTATTTATATAATAACTATCTGTTCCTATAGTTAAATGTTTTCCCGTGAAAAGTTCATTATCCCAAATTACATTAACGAATGCAACAGTACTAGGTAATTGAGTTATACCCATGCCTATAAAGCCAAATATTAAAGAATTCGTGGCTAAACCCCCATAATTAGCCATGGATCCATGGATAAATACCCCTACCCATTCATTTCTTCTTACTTCTGCTCGATTCATCCTCCACAAAACCCCTCAACATCCCGACGCCCTCCCGGATGCCTCCTCGCTGTGACCCTCCTCATCCAGAGAAGTTGCTCTGAGCGGCCTCCCCACCTCCTCTCTTCCTTCCCATTGCCTCCCTGTTGCCCCCTCCACGATGCCTCCTCGCCAAAAACCCCCAATACCCACGATGCCTCCTCACCGTGACCCTCCTCCCCACGATCCCCCTCCCCCAGTGAAGCTTCTCCAAGTGGCCTCCCCTCCTCCTCCCTTCCTTCCCAATGGCTCTCCCCCTCAACCCTCAACACCCCGACACCAAGGTCGACACCCCCCATGCCCTATAATTAAGGTATTTGAAAATTTCTTTGATTTCTTCTGTTAGTTCTTGAATCTGCAACTAATACTGGATGTGGAGTGAAATATAAAGCTATGGTAGATGGTCTTTTTCTTTTTCAATTAATGACTCAATGGTCCTATTTATTTAATAAAGGATGTTTCCCATTTTGGGTTCATTCCATATTCGACACATGTTGGTGATGTGGTAGATAATGATAGAGAGAATTAAGAATAAATTTCATACATTATCTTATTTTGAGATGGTATTTTGGATGATTTTATAGATATAGTAACCATTTTAGATCATTTTTTATCCTTATAGGTTCTCAAGATAATTTGGTCATTTAAAACAGGTTACATATTTACCTTTAATCAATATTTAGAGATAATATAACCCATTATTCCTTTATGAAATGTGGATGATGATGATTCATGAGGATTCTGACATAGAAATTTCATTACATCTTGAGAATGGTCCAAATAAATTTTCATGGGGTTATTCCATGTTGTGGTTTGAATACTATACTGATGGGGTATTGGGGAAACTAGTCTGATGGGTGTATAAAAAAATGGTTTCTCAAAGATCCTTTCATGTCATATTTTCCTTATAATTTATTGGGGGGAAAATAATTATGTCCCAAAATTCTAATAATTTTGAGGGAGTTTCATCCTCATGATATTTTTTGGGATTGGTGAAGACTCCACAAGTTTGACTACTTGTGTTGGAAGACCTAAATACATTTTTCCCAGTGGAACAGTGTTATGTATTCATTTGATCAATGCTAAACTCTCATGTTCAATCCCTAAAGTTAAACATGAGGCAATGATTGAGGACATTCTTACAAGTATGACAAAATTTAAAGAAGATATGTCCATGGAAAATAAAATTATTGATTATATACCAACATTGGAAGGTGAAAAGAGTCTGGGTCCCAATATTGTCATCTAGCATCAGGTTGAATGAATGTGGGCTTGGTGCATGGTTTAAAATATTATCATATATAATCCTTTAGAGAAAATTTCTGATAAAGATGAAAACCTTCAACAATGTTCCTTGTCCTAGGCATAGTTGTGTTTTATTATCAACACCGGCACATCATTGATCATAATGTTCACATTTATTGAGAGGATTTAGGCACCCATGAATATGATCTAATCCTATTTATTTTTCAAACCACAATACAATATATTTAAAGGATAAAACTACTGATTTAAATCTCTTAACTATAAAGGAAGTGAAACTTCATGATTTTATTTCTATACAAATTGTAGTGATGCATGAATATGTAGCTCACATGGACAGAATAAAGGCACAAATATCATAAAAACGTAAGGGTAGAATCCATAAAATGGAAAATACAAGATCTAAACACCTTTGTTACACAAATTCGTTCTATATCAAAAGATAGATCTAGTCATATAACCAATGTCGAGTAGGCCCTTAACACATTTTTTTATGAATTAGCAAATCTATTGAATCGGGTACTTCAAATTTCACTATAGTCACATCATTTCCATTTCATTTCTTAACAAGGTCAAGAGAGACTCTAGGGTGTGGATACTCCTCTATATTTTTTTCAATGTATGGAATATTTTATGCTCTCAATCATATGTCCCTTTGTTACAACTTTCCATTGAAATTTTAATAGGAATAATGTATTTGACATATTTTCTTGTCAAAATGTCTAAATATTAGCATGTAAAGCTTATTATAATGGTAACATGAAAAAGACTCTATAATTTGGATTTTTAGGGCCTTATAAGACAAAATTACAATAATTTATTAGGCTGAATGTATTTTTACTGATAGTTATAAGGCTAATTACACCATCCATGGTTTTTAATTCCATGAATATGATATTCGCTACATTGATATGACTCATGTGTAGGAAGATAGAAATTTTATTTTTCTATATTCTTATAATGTATCCAAAAATAGAGGAACATGTTTTAGAATATTCTATTCCAATCAAACTCATATGAAAAATGTGTACATGTGTATGTGTAAAGGGGTATATGCAAGTATAAACATATATCTAAGGACCCCTTTGAGCATATTTGTCCATGAAAATATGTACATAAGGGCTAGCTGTCCTTATATATATGTGATGTTGCATATGCGTGCAAGAGGAAATAAGTAAGATTCGAGTTTTCAACTTCAAAAGAAACACGTCTTGAGGTTGAGGTTTGTTCCATGTGCCTAAAAAATTAATTTGAATCCTATAATTACCTGATTTTTTTAAAAACTTGTTTTTATAATAGCTTTATTGTTTTAAAAATTGGGTTTCGAAAAACCAATAGCTTTGTCAAGGAAGAATATAAATATAGCCATTGATCATGTGCACATATATGTTGTAGGGAACCTAAAAATAATTATTAATAAATTTATTTTAATTATATTAATGATTCATGGGATTATGCTGATAAATATTTGAGAACCAAGGAGCACTCCCCCTCATAATTAGATCCATTCAAGATGAAAATATTTTTATTTTGAATAGAATATTTTTTTAGTATGAATATGGATCAATGAATTGTATGTACCCATGCTGTAATAATCAGAATATTTGGATAAAACATGGGAAATAATTCTCTTGAAGTCATGGACATCCATTTTACTGGTGATGTGATCTTATACTTATAGAGATGTCATCACTTGCATTATTGAATATTATAAGATTTTTTAAGTGATAATAATAGGATGATTCACCATTCCTAATGCATCATAATCCCATCCTTCCTCATGCGATGATCATGGAATTACTTGGGTGATGAGCCTTGATATCATTAGGTGATGTGCCTGAAATACCTTAGGTGACTAGCCTATAGTGGATGATTATCATTGGGCATCATCTTTAGGGATTGGTGAATCCGTTAATAGTTTTTTATCTATAAAAAAGATATAATGAGTAACATAGGGAATATTAGTCATCATAATCATAAAAATATACTCAAATTTTTATTCAAATTATGTTATGGAATTCCAAGAAATAGATTTGATCGGTGAGGTTCCCCAACCATTTCCAATAGGTGTAGGGGTAGAATAAGTTCCCATTATTCTACTAAAACCCATGATCACCCAAACATAGAAATTTTATAAATCTATTTTGATGAAATGACTGATATCGCCCTCACTGATTTTATATTATGGAGATCATGTAGTGGAGGGTTATCAATACATTGGTCAACCACTATGAGTAGAAAGAAATCATACCCACCAAGAAAATCACCAGGGATGATCTAGATTCCATGCTTCCACATTAAAACAGCCAACAGAAAAGACCCTACAAGGGTGGACTAGCAGGGGGAGGGGGTGTCTAGAAGGTTCTTTAGGGGGGAAAGGGGGTCTGTAGGAGGGGTTGTGTAGGGGGAGGGGTAGGGGGTCTGAGTAGGATAAAACCTCATTTGGTTATTGAGACTCCTTCATCTTCTTCCTACAAATCAATTCCACATCCTCCCTAGACTTGGAAAAATATATGTTCACTGTATAAGGTATATCAGAGTCCCCTGTTAGTGCCAAACCTGCTCTCCCCCTCGACAACAACAGGCCTAATTAATTAATTTATTCACCTATGGTACACCCATCCATCCATTTGTTTATGATTATTGAATTTTCAAATTGTATACTGAATACTTTTAGTCATTTTTTACACCTATTATTTTCAGGTATTGGAGGTTTCCTATAAGTCACAATTAAGCATCATAATCCTTGATGACATTAAGATGTAATTACAATTAGTTTTAAAGCAATACTAATTTTGGTCCTTTTGTTCCATAACCACTGTTTCGTTCAATTTAATACAGGATTTTGGAGTACATTATCGTTGAACCTCATTTTTCCAATATTATTTCCCAATCGCTGATGGTCTTTTTGAAACGGATTCATCCCCATGAATTCTTCTCATCCCATTTATTATAATAAATCATTCCTAATATATCTTTATGAGGTTTTATTTGTCTCAATTTCTTCAAAATAAATGGATTTCTTGTGTGTATGCTTTCGCATGATAGGTTGTGTCTATGGATAGGGATGCATGCTATGCAGAGAACCAGCAACAAAACATAGGCCATGCTTACGCATGTGAGAATATATATAAGGATCCTCTTATGGTAGTTTATGGTTATATATATTGTTTGACATTATTACATTTATGTTTTAAATTTAAATCCTTACTCCTCTCATTTGAGACACCACAGAAATCTCCAAAGATTGTTTTGACTCACACGGGGGTGTGCGGGCTAGGGGGATGGTGTAGGATAGGGGGGATGCGAGGAGGAGGGAAGGGGGCAGGGGGTAGGGGGGAGGGGTATGGGAAAAGGGAAGGGTAAGGGGGTAGGGGGCATGGTGGATGGGGGGCAGGGGGTAGGGGGTAGGGTGGAGGGTGCATGGGGCAGGGGGTAGGGGAAAGGGCATGGGGGAGGGTGGAGGGGGTAGGGGGCAGGGGTAGTTGCAGGGGGTGTGCGGAGTGGGCAGGGGGTCAGTGGAGGGGCAGAGGGAGGGTGGAGGGGGGCAGGGGTCAGGGGGTAGGGGTAGGGGTAGGGGTAGGGTGGAGGGTGCAGGGTGGAGTGGGGATGTCTGCAGGGCATGGGGGCAGGGGGTGGTCTGTAGGGGGGTCTTCAGGGCAGGGGTAGGGGTTGGGGCAATAGGGCAGTGGGGTAAGGGGGTGGGTATAGGGGTGTAGTTAGTCTCTATAGGTTTCTTTAATCATAGATAAGGTTGAATAACCATTACAATCCATCTCTAACTCCCTCGTTTCTTCATGATTAGGTTCATCAAAATAGGCCCTCTTATTTACAACAGATTTCCTTCACTAAATCAAGGATTGATATTAGTTTCAACAAATAAGATTTCTTATGATACCACTAGTTGTTATTAGTTTGGATTTAATACATTTTCTTTTAAAAATCTTGTCCATTATGTCCACTTTTTTTTAAAATATCTTATAAAGATAGATTTGGATCCTGCAATTTGTCCTCCTTTTGGTGGGTTAATGCCACTACCACATTGCATGAATTTACCTATAAATATCTAGATTCAACATGATAGTTTAAATTACATTCAATGGTGGAAATCCCACTTATACCAAAAACTTCATACCAACAGTTTGAAAAAATTGTTGGTTTATGTAATAATATGATGTTTTTTCCCAAGGGTTTCATTAAACCATTGGAAACAGATTAAATTAGACAATATTTTACTATGGTTTTTAGAAACCATAGGGAATCCCACCCCCAAATAATATTTCTCTATGGTTTTAGAAACTTTTGGGAACCCCCCCGCCCCCCCAAATAATCGTATCTAACCCATGACCAGATATCTCCACACATCGTAGAAAAGATATCTCCTCTGTCGAACCCTACATCCTAAGCACGAACTAATTAGGTCACTTCCTCTGTCGAATAGAATCTATCCTCGAATAGATCTCTCCACTAAATGATATCTCCTCCTCCAATGAGATCTACCCTCCATCCCTACCTCTCGAGCTTGAACCCTACTTGGTGAGCTCACTTCCTCCGTCACGATCTCACATTCTCTGGAATGGATCCCTCTATGATTTCAACCCAAATTCATGTCTACCTCATTTTTAAGATACATTGAATCATATATCTCTCAATCCATTATTCAATTTAAACATCTAGATTCATTTCGTTCTGCTCGAATTTGGTGAATTCCTCTTATTTTCAACTTTGATATTCTTCTAAGGGACTTGATGTGGTGTATTTATTATTTTCCATATGGGATTATGGTGGATTATATTCATCAAAATTTTATGTTTTTGGATAAATATTATTTGTATTGGGGTGCATGATTTGGAAAATATCCCTAATGTCTTCATTGGTTTTATAGTATCTGCATCATTTATTATAGTTTCATCATGTCGTGTGTGTGACCTCTTCTATTTAGAATCCATGTAAATTTCCATATCTTTACTATTAGAGATATCATGTTTGGTCCATTGGAGATAAACACCATGATCCTTTGTCCACTAAATAGGTGTTCTTATCTATAACCTTGGGTTATAGCATAGATGGTATGAGTCTAGTGCCTTATACCTGGAATGAGAAATTTATTATGGAATGAATAGAATTGGGAATTGAATTTGTTCTTCTCATGACATGTGAATTAGAATTTGTAATTATCAATATGTGAATTGGAATTGACACAATTGAAATGTGAATTGATAATGTAGCATGTAACTATATTATTGGTATGTGATTGGAAAAGACACAATGTTATATTGATAAGAATTAATATTTTACATAATGGAATATGAGGAATTAAAATTGGTAATTTTAGTAAATTAAAATATGTGTCATATGTCAAAATATTTTTCATGTTTTGGTGTTTTGTTAGCGGTTTTTCTCTTTGTAGTTCTTGACAAATTGTTATATAATATCTGGAATGGTTACTCCACACATAGAATTATTTATTCTCTTTGGTAATGTAATCTTTTTTATAATTAGAATTCACAGAAAGTCCATTAACCCAGGGAAGATGAGAGATATCCCTAGAATTCGTAATGTGTGTTAGGTAAGTTGTCCATAGAATGGGTAATGTACCTTGTCATGGTTCTTTGTCAAGGAAATCATCATGGATATTGGTTATAATGGACAGACATATATGGAACACTATTGAATTGAGTTTGGCATACCTCGGCTGTCAACCAGGAGCTCGAGTATTGGCAGGATAAATTGATGTTCAACATATAATTAATGAATTCATGAAAATTAATATCATACTATTATATATGATTGATTTAGGTTTTCTCAAAACATAAATATAGTTATCATTGTAGTGTTTGTAGATATAAATCATTGGATGGTAACATAAAAGATACCACGAGAACTTTATTTCTTTGAGATTTAGGTGAACAATATATGATGTGTTTCTAGTTTAATAAATAATATCATATTCAATGTGAAATAATTTGGAGATCATAAAAATGTTAAGAATATTTTATGTTTAGAATTATTCATACCATTTATGCTTTGTGGATGCAGTTTTCATGTGAATGGAGTGTTATAATTTTCAAATGAAAATGTTATCTAACGTATATTGTTTTAATTTGTTCATGATTCTTGTAAAGGGAAATTAGTTTATGGATAAATGTGTTGTTCATTTTGAATTCAAATACAGTTGAATTGGAAACCATATTTTTTTAAATTATAAACTGTTATCTAGATGAAAAGTTCCATATAAATATGGCATCAACTCATGGGAAAGGTGTTGAAACTTTTTTAGAGATGTGATTAACAATAATGTTTTTTTTGTATTTTCTCCATGTTGATTTTTTCAATGGAATAACAAAACTATATGAAGGATTCAATTTTCAAAATTATTTTCCATCAAAAACAAATATATATATATATATATATATATAAAGTGCGTGTTATGTGACTTTTCCATTCAAGTGATGTTTTATATCAACAAGTATGGTAATAAGGTGGGTTTATCAACTTCTAATTTATTAGGATTCTTTCTCATCAATGGATCACTTTTCTTTGTAACAAAAAAGTGTATCATTTTCTTTGAGCTTTCTTATTTCTCACATTATAAACTTTTATGTTGAGGAAACATGGTTTTCCCTTCCTTCACATGTCTATTATTGTTTGAAATAGCATATTCAATTGAGAAATTTGAGAACTCTCAATGTTTTTTGTTTTTTTGGTGTATCCTTTTATAAATCACTAGACTATGCGATCAAACATTATTTCTTATCATGTTCAACATTCTTCGATGGTGTGGATCCATTTTTTTATGATATATTCTATTTAAATAGAAATTGTGTCCTTTAGTAAACTTTTATTATCGGGTGGGTTAAAAACTTGTATCGAACGAAACCAAATAAAGCTGATACTCGAGAGAAACATATTATATACCATTAACAGAAAGAATAATTGTTACTTAATATGAATTTACTATTTAATAGTATCATTTTGAATCATGGATCTTTTCCCCCCTTCCTTATAGGAACATGATTTGACCCATGGGGCATTGTGGTTCTTATATGTTGGGTGGTGATGTGCATAGTCATATGAGACATGTATGTTTTAGTTTAGTTTTTATTTTATTTTTGTTATGACATTGGCCACATAGGTCTTTTACATCACTCTGTGGACAAAGGGTAATTATATTCTGTGAAGGGGGGAAAATGGGATTCAGATTGATTTATTCTACCAGATATGATCTAAGGTAAGATTATATGGTTACTACTTGTCTCACACCTCATATATTTGGGTATTTCATTGTTTTTGACTCCATATTATGTTTTCATTATGGAGTTGGATCATTTCGTGTGGTTCAGGTGGATTTGGTTCTCCCAACTTAGGTAAGGATTTAATGTCGTTGATTGGTTTCTCACTAGTTATGTAGCATCCATTATGTGTTTTAATGTTCTTAATATCCTTTGTGTAGTGTGTTGATCCTTGGCCATTGGTTTGGAGTAGCCAAGTTAACGTTGACTCACCTACGTGTGTATAGGTAAGAAAGTATATGTATTTGGGTTCCCCAGTTATGTGTATAGTCAACCATGGCAGTGATTATGCACGTATGGGGATATGTGTTCCCATTAATATATATATATATGAATACGCAGGTGAGTGGAGACCGGTATATGCATATTAGCATATGTGCAAGGATCCCCTTATACATGATCATGGCCATGCGGGTGTGTGCATAGTGTCTAGGTGTCCTTGCATGTGTGTGAAGGTGTGTATACCCACTGGGGGGCAAAAACTTTTACTTAGAAATCTCCAAGATCCAAATTGGATGGTTTGGTTCCACCTTGAGGTAGGATCCCTCTTCTATCCTCTTTAATTCATGAATGATTTAAATTGAATTTATATTCTTTCTTAATTCTTCTTAATTATATTGAATTTCATATCTTGAATAAGTGTTCTTTAATATAATTATTTCATTTGATAAATAAAGTCATGTTTCTATAATAAAACCCCTCCAACGAAGGTGCACTGTCTGTAAAAACTCACAGTGATAGTTATGTTGAACTAGTTGCTTAAATTATTTCACTTGATTTGGGTTTAATGAGTTTTAGAATAAATGTTAAATAAAATTAAATGAATTGTGTGATAAATAAATTCCATGATTTTAAAATAAAACCCCTCCAACGGAGGTCCATTGTCTTTTAAACCAATGAGTATTGATAGTTATTTGTATCATGTTTTGATTTGGTTTGATTCTTTTATATGCCTCTTTTGGTGTTTATTTTGTGGGTAGTTAGTTTTTGTTTTGTTTGATTAATATAAATTGGCTTATCACACTCGTTTAACTCAAATGACATTGCCCAAGTAGGCATATTCCTTTCCCATGAATCTTTCCGTTTTACGCTTTAAATATTATAAATAAAATTTTCATGTTTAGGAAATTTGAATGAATTTGTAAATTTTTTGTGTAGGGTGTATGATTCTTTTCCATCGTTTTGTTTCCCTTTAGATGTTGCGTCATTGTGTCGCTCTCTACAACCTTATTGGGTGATCCCTTTTTATAGAATATTAAATAGTTGATATGTTCTATCATTTGGTGGCGGGGCGACAGTCGGAAAGTTGCCCCGCCTCCTCCCACTCCCTTCATTCCTAGCTGGAAGATGCTGCCCCACGAGTGTTGTAGGACTGGGCCAACATGCCACGGTCACACTGCGGTCACAACACAATCACGTCGTGGACACAACACGGTCACACCGCAGCCACGCCATGTTCAATCCATGGTCACACCACGGTAATACCGTGATTTGGCCCTGCTCCAGGATGACACCCCACGGTGGTTCGCAGTGATAGTATTCCATGAGTCTTCTGATCAATGTTGAGACTGACTAATCACAATTTCTGCTGGCAGCACGAAGACTGGAATGTTTCCCCTCCTCTTCCTGCTCCCTTCACTCTTTTCTAGAAGATTCTGACCTGCAGATATCGTTGGATCGGGTCAACACGCCACGGTCATGCCACTGTCACGCCACGGTCACACCGTGGTCATGCTGTGATTTAGCCCTGCTCCAGGATGACACCCCGCCACAGATCGCAGTGATTGTATTCGATGAGTATTGTGATCAATGTTGAAACTCACTAATCACAATTTCTACTGGCAGGGTGATGGCCAGAAATTTTCCCCACCCCCTCCCGCTCCCATCACTCCTGGCCGGATGTTGTTGCCCTATGGATGTCGCTGAACCAGGCCAACACGACCATGGTCACACCACGGTCGAACCCTGGTCACGTCGTGGTAATGTCGTGTTTTGGTCCTACTCCAGGACGACACCCCGCGGTGGTTCGCTGTGATAGTATTCCATTATTCTTGTGATCAATTTTGAGACTGAATAATCACAATTTCTACCGGCGGGGGGATGACTAGAATTTTTATGTGCCTCCTCCTACTCCCTTTTCTCTTGTTCGAAAGATGATTCCTCACGGATATTGCTGGACTTGGCCACCACGCCGTGGTCATACTGTGTTCATGCCGCGGTCATACCCCGGTCACACCACGGTCACACTTCGGTCACACCGCGGTCAGGCTACGGTCACGCCGTGATTTGTCCCTACTCCAGGACGACACCCCAAGGTAGTTACCAATGATAGTATTCCATGAGTCTTGTGATCAATATTGAGACTAAGTAATCACAATTTCTTCCAGCGGGGCGATGGTCGGAATGTTTCCCCACCTCCTCCCATTCCTTTTGCTCTTGGTCGGAAGATTTTTCCCCACGGATGTCGCTGGACCGGGCCAACATGTTGCGGTCATGCCGCGGTCACGCCGCGATCATGCCGTCGTCACGTCGCCGTCACGCCGCTGTCACGCCACGGTCACGCCGCAGTAATGCCATGATTTGTCTCTTCTCCAGGATGAATCCTCATGCAGATTTGTAGTGATTGTATTCCATGAGTCTTGTGATCAATGTTGAGACTGACTAATCACAATTTTTATGGGTGGGGCGACGGCCAGAATGTTTCCCCGCCCCCTCTCGCTCCCTCCGCCCTTCGCTGGAAGATGGTGCCCGTGAATGTCGCCAGATTGGGCCAACACGCCGCGGTCACGCCGCGGTCATGCTACGGTCACGCCGCGGTCATGCCGTGGTCACGCCACAGTCACCTCACAGTCACCCCGCCGTCACACCGCCGTCACGCCGCAGTAATGCCGTGATTTGGATCTGCTCTAGCCATATCCAGCTCACAACATCCCACTTCCACTTTCATTTCAGCCAACTTTCAGCAGAATTCCAGCCCGCAACAACCCCCCAGCCACATTGAAATCATCTCATACCATCCCCCCCCCCCGCCACTTCCACCAGCCCCCTTCCTCCAGAATTCCAGCCCCTTTCCACCTACATTCGAGCCCACCCCATCCTCCAGCCACCTGCAATCCAACTCTCATCAGCCACCACACCAACCACCACCCCTCTTACTCCTACAAAACACTCACGCCATCCCTCTTCCACCTTCAAAATAGACCTAGCCACCAGTACCAGCCCATAACAACCATATCCCACCGATTCCAGCCCACAGCAACCCCCTTCCATCTCCATACTTCCTTCCTTCCCGCCTGCACCAGCCACTGCACCAGCCCCCATCATCCTGCATTTCTGGATTCCAGAGAAAAACGCCATTAAAATCATTCAATGGAAACGAAAAAGTGGATCCCCTTTCCTGATCCCTATTTTCCCCAAAAACTAGCCATGTAAACTTCCATTAATGTTCACTGAGAACATTAGGGTAGATATGCATATTTTAACCCAAGACGAGAACCTAACAGGAAATCCAAGAAGATCCAAACCATCCCATAAGAAGTCCCACCTGACCGAATCAAAAGACTTGAATAAATCGATCTTGAAGGCACACCTAGGAACCCCAAAATGTAGATGGTAGCCCCACAATAATTCATGGGTAACAATATTCTTAGGATGAATTTGTTTTGGTGCTGAAGGTTGAGGATATTTTTACCCAGCTTTAGATTTATGAGTCTCTTAATGTTATTTTTGTAACCATCCTACTAGAGGGTCCGAGTTATAAGTGGTGGAAGTCTATTATCCAGACTAATCCAGACAAAGAATATTCTTGGAAAAGTTTCAAGGCATTGTTCATTTAGCATTCTTTCATAATAAAGTGAAGGTAATTCTGGCTATAGAATTTTCTAGGAGGGGCTGTCTAGGTGGGGTGTCCAAGGGCTATCTAGGGGGTGTTGGGGTGGTCTGTAGGGTAGGGTGGAGGGTGTAGGTGGGGTGTCTAGGAGGGGATATCTAGGGGGTGTCTAAGGGTTGTCTAGGGGTTTATAGGGTAGGGTTCAGGTGGGGATTCCAAGGGCTATCTGGGGGGTGGTGTCGGGGGGCCTGTAGGGCAGGGTGAGGGTACATTTGGGGTGTCTAGGAGGGGCTATCAAAGTGGGTGTCCAAGGGCTATCCAGGGGGGTCTGAAGGTCAGGGTGTTGGGTACAGGTGGGGTGTCTAGGGGGGTTGTCCAATGGATGTCCAAGGGCTGTCTGGGGGGCTGATTTGAAGAGATAAACCCACTAGTAATGGACCTAACCTCATAGAAATAATTTTTCTAATGATATTTCAAATGGTATTCTCAATAGAAATAGGTCTGAAATCCTTTACATCCACATCGTTTTTCTTCATTGGGATCAGGGCAATAAAATTAGAGTTGATTCCATAGGGCATTGAGGCTTGGATAAAGAACTCCCTCATAGCATTAAGGAGCTCATCATGAACTATGTCCCAATAAAACATAATGGATTAATTTGTGAACCCATTAAGACCAGACACACTCTCAAGATTTAGAGAAAAAAGGGCACTCTTAACCTCCTTCTCATCAAGGGATGCAAGAAGGGAGATCGTTTCAATAGTGTAGCCCGATCTGGTGGGGCCGAATGCTTGAGGCCTGCAACTATCGTGGGTCGAGCTCTATGGTGAGCTTGTTGGGGGTTGCGGGGGGTAATGTACCCCTGCTCCGGGGGTCCATGGGCCAAAGGCAGCCGGTCCAAATTTTTGGGAACTGTAGCAACTTTAACCATTGTAGTAGTGCAGAATTTGGAGTCCACTTTACTGGTGCACTTTTATCTTCCAGCCGACAACAACTAGAGTATCTGATTCTTATAGGAAAGGATTCATAAGATTGAAAAATAATATAATAATATTTCCTCATCTCTTTATACCATAAAATAAATCTTCTCCTCCATGAATATCTTGAGTAGAGATTTAATCACCTTCAACTGGTCAACTTATTCCTTGAAATACCATTCTACATAATCATCCTCAATTAATCCTGATGAGATGAATTCACATCACCTATAACAATATGGAGATACTATTTGAATATAGACTAGATCAAATCAGCATCAACTAAAGACGAGGGATGTGGAGCACTATATGTAGATGACATAATAGGAGGTTCCTAATAACTCAAAATTCCATTGAAATCTCAAAGAAGTCTTTGTTAGAAATGTTATAAATATACTAGGGATACAAAATCTGAAGGCACTGGGGAAACAAATCTCTGAACATTAGGTAAATTAGCCTCTACATGTTATGATTTGGTAGCTACATCTAAGGGAAAATCCTAAAGCTCACCTGCTTGGTCAATCTCCATAACTAAGGATCCCTTAGGATGTCTTCCATGGATGTGTATGGGGGGTTGTTGTCCAGCAGGGGGGGGGGGGCTGTCCAAGGGGGTCCAGCAGGGGGGCTTCTGTCCAGGGGGCCTAGTAGGGGGGTTGTTGTTCAGGGGGTTCTAGCAGGGCGGCTGCTATCCAGGGGGTCAAGTAGGGTGGGGGGGGGGGGGGGTTGTTGTCCAGGGGGGCTGGGGATGCTGTCTAGGGGGGTCCAACAAGGGGGTGGGGGGCTGCTGTCCAGGGGGTCCAGTGGGGGCAAGGGGTGTGCAAGGGGGTGCAAGGGGGTATGTGCAAGGGGTGCAAGGGATGTTTGTGTGTGTGTCTGTGGGGGGGGGGGGGGGGTTGCCTGCTGTCCAGGGGGTGTAGGAGGGGATGTCCAATAGGGGTGTAAGAGGGGTGTCCAGTAGGGGTGGTGCAAGGGGGGTCCAGTAGGGGGGGCTACTGTACAGGGGGTCCAGTAGGGGGCTGCTGTCCAGAGGGTTCAGTAGTGGGGGGGGGGGGCTTCTGTCCAGGGGGTCCAACAGGGGGGGCTGCTGTCCAGGGGGGTCCAGCAGGGGGTGCTGCTGTCCAGGGGGGGTCCAGCAGGGGGCTGCTGTCAAAGGGGATCCAACAAGGGGGCGGGGCTGTTGTCCAAGGGGAGTCTAGCAGGGGGGTAAAGGGTGTGAAAGGGGACTCAAGGTGTTCAAGGGATGTGGGGGGGGACTGTCCCTGGGGGTTGGTATTTTTATGAAATGGGAAGGGTTATAGCCACGGTTTCAAACTGTGGAAAAACATTATTTCCATGGTTCATTGAACCGTGGCTGGTATGGCCATGGCTATAAGGCCAAACCTATAGCCACGGTTTGAAAACATGGATATAGGGTTATAACTATGGTTTAAAACCATGGCTATAGGTCTATAGGAAGAGTTGGAACCATGGCTATAGATCTATAGGCACAGTTGGAACCATGGCTGTAGGGTTATAGCCACGGTTCGAAACCATGGTGATAGGTTTGGCCATATAGCCACGATAATACCATCCATAGTTCAATGAACCGTTGCTATAACAAATAACCATGGTTTGTGGGATTATTACAATGGTTCCAAATCATGGCTATAGCCTAATTTTCTAGTAGTGAAAGTAATTCTCTTTTATGGACATGATAATTTTTCTCTTCCTCATCAAATCATCTAGTATAGTATCTACTACTAATATAATTATGGTTTTTTCTTATCTTTAGGATAAATCCCCATGTTGGGTCTAATGCATATATTACTAAGATAATCTGGTCTTTTCTCCCTTATGGATACTCCAATTATGGGAGATTCTATGCTTTCATCTTCAAAATTATGATTACATCAGAATCTTTTTCTATCTAGTCCAAAGGTACCATACTGGATACAATTATCAGTATTGGAACTGTGATTTTTTATAAATCTCTGTTGTATTCTCTAGAACATCTTTGTATACAAAGAAATAACTATATCTACTTATGATCTGTAAGATCATCTAGGAAGGTATTTAGATTTTCTGTAATATGAAATTGAAACTTTTCTCTACCTTCTTGGATATGAAATCCCAAGCATTCTATCTTTGGTTGAATTCAAATGATCATTCATTCTGAAAGAATCACCCCATTTTCTTTAACACTTCAGCAAACATCTATAAATGTTTTATGTTCTCTTCTGTATCTTTACTAAACACCATATCATCATCATTATAGACTTCCATAAACTGATAAAATCTATAGAATGCTTGTCCATTCTTATCTAGAACATTCCCCGTGTATTTTGGAGTCCGAATGGAATATATAGCCATTCGAAATCCTAAATGGTGTTGTAAATGTTGTCAATGGTATAGCCTCTTCTTTCGTCATTATATTTCAATATCCTAACTTGAGATCAAACATAGAATATATCATTGGTCTTTAATTCATAATCTTGCTTCATAAATATTCTGGATTAGGAAGATTATATCCATCATCTTTTGTGTCACAATTAAGATCACGTTAATTTGTAACCATTCTAGACATACAATGTTATTTATCTCAATAATTCATTACCACGAACACCACACTCCTATGAGGACTTTCACTATGAATGATTAGTCCTAGACTTATTAGTTCTGGAATTTGTTTCTCAAATTACTTAACCAACCCATCTAGGGAAGCTATTACAGTACTTCTGATCACTGTACTAAGATCCTTAAGAGTGATTATAGTCTCTATAATTTCCTACTGTCATAGTTTCAGATGTGTTTCTAACCAATTTTTTTATAAATAATCTTTTATCGTAGCCAATGAATCTTCTCCATTAATCCTTAGAACATTCAATTCAACTAGCTCTTTTCACCGCTCAATATTTACGTTGTATTCTCTATCCTTATATAGATTGTTTTTTTGTTTAACTATGGATACATTATTAAAAGTACCATATTGGGTTTTTGAGAAGTGGTCAAAATCAGATAATTATCAAGGATAATCCATTCTAAAAATATCATTGTGGGCTGATATCCTTAAAGAAATCTATGTTCAATATTGAATTCATCTGATAATTGAGGAATAAAACAAAGCATCTAGTCTATAAATATATTTCCATTGATTTCAATGTTAAAATACTCTGCTACTTCTTGAATCATAACTATTTCATTTTTACCAACTGTAACTTGACACTCTGAAGATTCCCATGTTACTCCTAAAGATCGGATTCTTATACAGGAGAATGTACATCCTGTATAAACTAGGGAAACGGAAATAGTTTTATTAATAGTTTACTTTAACATTGTATCCCATTCCAATATATTTTCACTGAGTAATGAAGATTCCATATTTCCTACAAGAGTTTCTTCATCCTCATAAATAGGCATCCGAACAGTCCATTGTCCAACTATCATTCTAGAAATTGATATTATTACTCAGGAGAAATGAGAAATCAAGGATATAGAATGTGTCTCTAAAAAACTAAATTTAAATCTCAATAATGTTGAATAACTACAATCCAAACTCAAAGAGAAGAGTAAAAAAGAAAGAGACTAAGTTATCTCTCACCGAAAGACTCGTTGTAAAACCATGGGAATCCAGGTGAGTATTGAACGGGATCTCCCAAAACCCAATTTCCAGGGAATGATGGAAAGGACCTTTTAAAATTATTTACAATATCAAAAGGGAAGTCAATACCTCATATACCAGATATATTATATAGGAATTTATACCAAAGAAAACACATCCAGAAGGACTTTATCAACATTGGATGATCTTAAAGCTAGCCTACAAAAAAGGATCTGTGAGTATCCATAGATGAATGGGCTCTAAACCATCGAAATTATATCCTATTTGTTGGTTTACAGTCATTGACCATATATAGTGCACTTATCTTCATAGGATCTACCTTTAGAGGTAATGTTGGGAGATTTTCGGATATACTGCTGAGATACTCAGAACTGAGAACAACTATCTAGGAATATGTTACAATCCTAATTAATGTTATATTGGTAGTAGATGATTTACTAAAATAGAATTTTTCATGGTATTCACTCATAAATAGGGATAGAGAACTCATAGAAAAATATAGAATTACTATAACCAAGATTCAAATTTGTGGCATGTGTTACTTTTAAGAACATCTCTATGAGTTTCAGCATTGGTATTATCTTCTTGTACCTAGAGATCATGCATATTCCCTAGATAAATTTATCTGGAAGCTTCCAAATAGTTGGCCTGAAATTTTTCAACAAGCGTTGAAGACTCATATTTCCTAGACCGATGATTTTCAAAACACTATAGTAGTTCGAGCAGAAACAATAAGACAGTTGATAAGAATCTATTTTATACAAGAGTTCTTCTTGTTTCCCAAATGTAGAGGGTGTTATAGGAAGATATGGGTGTGGTCCAACTAGGTAGTATCTTGGAAAAACTCATCAAAGATCATTCAAAACACAATGTTTGGATGGCTAGTCTGAATGAATGAAATCACTCATGAAAAATTAGAAACAATTTGGGAATTGAAAATCATCAAGTATATTTTCTGGAAGAAACCAAGAAAAATATAAGAGATTTAATATAACATATAGAATCCAAAAGGATATGCGAGAAAATTTTGAGGCCCAATATGGGACGTATCCTAGATTCCCTAAAGGAAAATCTCAATCTAGTTGTTATTGTTGCTCGTTATATAGAAATAAAGTGGGCAAAGCTGACAGTGGCCCAGATGAAAATAGAAGAAGGGGCAGTATCAATGCAATAATGATGGAAGATTCATCAATGATACTATTTGTGCCTTTTATGGGAGAAGATATAGAATCGTTTGATGAATGATTTTATTTGTTTTATTTAGAAAACTCAGAGGAAGAAGATTTTGTCTCATATGGGTAGTAGTAAATAACCCTATTTTGAGCCAACTACGAATAGCCATGATTTGAACAAGGGATAGTGCATCTGAAGACTCTCCAGAACTAGTAAAACTAGAGGAGATAGAAGTAGATCTGTTTCATTCTTCAGAAATTGAAATCCCTTCAAAAGAAAGAGATTATCATGAAGGGAAGATTCCCATTGTTTATTGGTCTGAGGTATACTACAAGTCTTAGTGTACCAAATTGATAAATGACCAAGATCTCTGATAGTGAAGAGACATTTGAAGTCTATAAAATCGATAGAGGATTATTTGAAATTCCTTGGCTAAAAATAGAAAGGGTTTACAAGGAAATATTTATAAAGGACAACAATGTTCAATTTTTAATAATCTAGATATGAGTAGATACTATTTTCAGAAAAGGAAATGATCTACCAGTCCAAATTGCAGTTTTGGATGGTAGTTTTACCCATTTCTCCAATGCACTATTAGGAGGAGCATGGGAAAATCTTTATGTAGGAGCATCATAGGTAAAGGTGATACCAAATATACATGTAGTTTGTATGGTCATAGTTATTAATAAATCTATAGAAGTATATATCAGCACAAGGAACTGGATGAAGACATCAGGGTGTCCACCTGATAGAAGATGTGTTAGTGTGATTACTTGTCTTTATGTTAAATTCTACAGTACTAGAAGGTCATCTCTAATGAAATGTGTTGAATGATTTAAACATATTTTTCAAGATTAATGAACATAAATTAGAGCATTGAAACTAAAAGTGATAAACTATAAAATGATAACATGAAATAGATAATGAGTTTCATGAGATCCAGGGGAAGAAAGAAAAAAAGATACTTATTCAAAATGTTATTAAACAATTTGGAAATGGAATTTTCATCTCTGAGGTTAGAGAAGAAGAATATGATTTCAGATCAGAGGGATAAATTTTAGTTAGATCATATATAAATATAGAATATTTCAAATCAGAAATATTGGGGAACCCTTTGTAAAATCAAAGGATCTCTATTGGAAAATATGATGGTACTTTAATAGAATCACTCTGAATATCAATTTCCAAAAAGACAGTTGGACAAATGAATTTTTGACTAGCTATCTATGTGGATGAAGAAAATCATGTAGGATATCTAGAAAATTCATTAATCAGTGAAAATATTGAGGAATGAGATACATTCCTAAAATTTAGTATTGATAAAACTGCATGTGTTTCCATAGTTGATGCAGGATATACATTCTCTTGTACAAAAAAATATTTTCAAGAGTACCCAAGGAATCTTTAGAGTTGCAAGTTACAGTTGGTAATAATTCAAGAGTTATGATTCAAGAAGTATCAAAGGATGCTCAGATTGAACTCAATGGAAGGATATTTATAGAGAAGATGCATTTTTATTTCTCATTTTTTCAGATGAATTCTTGATTGGAAATAGATTTCTTAAAAGATATCACACTGTATCAATATTTTTAGAAGGTATTATGCTTGATAATTATCTGATTCCTACCACTTATGGAAAAACCAGAATGGCTCCACATAAGAATGTATCTACTGATAAAGAGGAAATCAATCCAAATAAAGATAGATAATACCATAGAAATATTGAGTCATGGAAAGAGGTAGTTGGATTGAACGTTCTAATAATTAATGAAGAAGAGGCACTGGCTAATATAAAATATTATTTATTAGAAAATTGTTCATAGAACCCTCTGAAACCGTGGAAGAAGGAAATGAAAAAGGAAAAAATCACCCTTAAAAATCATATTATAGTGATTCTAAGTATAGGAATTTCTTATCTAGAAGATATGGCTAAGGAATTTGAGAAAAAAATTATAGAACTATTCAGTATTGGACAAATCAGGCAAAGTGAAATTCCTCACAAGAGTTTGACATTGATGGTAATGAATCACGAAAAAAATAGTGTGGTAAGGCCAAAATGGTTATATATTATATTGATCATTATTGTGCCAAAAAATATGATGAATATAATCTTCCTAATCAAGAAAATTTAAGAAGTAGTATTAGGAATGAATGGCCAATGGTATATTCTATATTTGATCTCAAGTCAGGATATTTGTAGACAGTGATCAAAGAAGATGTTATATCATTGAAAATATTTATAATGCTATTCCAATTTTTTTAATGGCATGTTATGCCATTAGGACTCAAGAATTCACTAAAAATATTTTAGAGAAGAATGGAAAAGGCATTCAGTAGATTAACATAGTTTGTGGTAGTCATTATTTATGATGTGCTCATGTTTAGTAAAGATACAGAAGATCTTATAAAACATTTGCAGTAGGTTTTTGAAGTGTTCAGAGAAGAAGGGATGATACTTTCATAATGAAATATTGTTTTGTTGCAACCAAATATGTAATTATTGGGATTTCATATCTAAGTAAGTAGAGAATATATTCAACCACATATTGCAGAAAAGTTGCAAAATTTTCCCAATGTGCTTATAGATCATAAGAATATATGAGTGTTTCTTGGTATACTATGTTATTCTAGAGAATATATCATAGATATAGCAAAAATATCAGTTCTATTATAGAGAATGGTATCCAGTACGATACCATGGGATTAGACAGAAAAATATATTAAAGTAATCATAATTTTTATGTAGAAAGGAAAAAATATCCCAGAATTAGAGTATCCATATGTTAGTGAATATCAGATTATATTATAAATAGATGAATCAGACTCATCATGGGGATGTATCCTAAAGATAAGGAAACCCCATAATGATAGTATCAGTAGATACTGGAGTGGATGTTTTAACAAGGTATAGAAGAATTATCCTGTCCATGAAAGTTAATTTCTTGCATCCCTTAAAGGAATTATGGGTAATGATGTTTTCTTGGAAAAACCTTTTATTACAAGAATAGATTTTTCTTATATAATTAATTTTATGATAATTAAATTAAAAATATTTATCCATGCATAACTTGTATAGTGAATGAATGAAACTCAATATTAAAACATTAATATAGAAAATATTAATGAAAAAGATAATGTCATTTCATATGAACTAACAGGATATTTTTACTCTTGTAGGTGAAATGGAAGAAAGTAGAAAATCAAGTTGATGTACTTTCTGAACTGATAATAATTTTGTGGATGAATGCCCAATTATCAAAGAAATGAATGACATGTTTGATAGAATTGAACATAGAAAGGGGATTCTATCCGAGAATGTCCTTAAAAAGAAGGCATCTTCATCTAATAAAGTTGAATGATCAGAAAGAACAGGTTCCTCTTCCAAAAATGTTGAAAACCACAAAATTATTCAAAGATTCCCCTATACAACAATTCATAGGATAATTGACATATTGAATGCTTTGTAGGTGGTCAAAAATGTCATTAAAATAATCAATGTGCAGATAATCCAAAAAATAGAAAGGATTGGAAGAACCTAAAGATTGAAATGAATGAAAGCTCTAAAGGAAAATAGAAAACCATTAATAGTTGGGTTAATCATGTAGAATAATAACTTGAAAATAAGAAAAGGTCTCGGACATAACCTCAATGACAGAATGTTCAGTATGAAAAAGATCAAGAATGTTCGGTTGATGAGCTAGATGAAGAGCCCAATCCAGTAATGGAGATATGAAAATATTTGTAGAGGAATCCAAATATTTCAAGGAATAAATTCACATTTGTTTGTAATATAATCCAAAAAAGTAAAGATGACCAGATATTCAAAAGAGGTCTAAACCATGTTTTGGACTTCCTTGAAGAATATGAAGATCATAGGGAGGACTATAAAAAGACTGATCATGATATGATCAGTATGATCATCACTGAAGAGATCAGGATGAAGGTTCATGTTTTTGGTCTCCATGACCAAGGTAGAAGAATCAAGGAGATAGGTATAGAAGAATATCCAATGTTGAAATGATTTTGGATAATTTCAGGAACATGGAGTCTAAAACTCCATATACCAGATATAGAATTAGAACTAGAAGAGTTCATTGAATGCATGAAAGCTTTTATCATGGGAGCAGTACAATTCTTGGGAATTATGAAAATAAATTCCACATTCAATTGGGTACCTCAGTTGGTAAGAACGTTTCTTAACAATTCATATCCAAATTTTCTATTGTGGGTTGCACATATTTAACCTATCAAATTGGCTGACAAAGTGATCATGATTTGGAATCTGTACCTATGGAACTAGACTAAAGGACCTATCCAGAAAGCACTCGAGGATTTGCAGTTTAGCGATGAGTATTGGCTAGAATTCTCATTGAACAATAGTGGGTGATTTCCTTAAATAGAGTACAGGGGGGAGAACAAATCCAGCTAGAGAACTCCATTAAGGGATATTTTAGTTTCAAATTTTTGGATCCCATGTTTAAAGGAATTTATTATGAGAAGAAATGGATAGAAGTCAAGGTATGGCATTACAAGAAGAAATACAATCATATTTTTCATATAATTTATCATCAAATTTCATAATCCATATTGGCTTTTGAAAATTAACTAGAAGTAATCAAGTTAAGGTAGAATGACCAAGAAACTCGTCATAAGCTTGAGGGAATTGATGGTGGAAATCATCAGTACATAATCTCATCTTTGACAAGCCATGTGGTATGTCCAAAACCAATAAATAATACTAGTTTATCTATAAGGATAAGTATTTTTCATTGAATAGTAAAATATGGATGGAAGAGGATATTATGTCGGACCAAATATCTAAGATATTTGGCAGAGGCTTGAAGGTAAATCTTTAGGAATATCTTACAATCAACCAGATTCTAAAGTCTCTGATATGAATTGACAAAGATTGTAATGCCCTGCATATGAATCACAATACACTTCTTGGAATCCTAGGAAAAATAAAACATAGAAAGGGGTGAGCTCAGATGCTCAGTAAAGATAACAATATAGCAGAAACTTTAATAAATAATCATAAAAATTTAAGGCAATGAGTAACTAAAACAAAAGCCTTTTAAACTTGAACTTAAGCATAATATGGAAAAGATAAAATGAAATAATTCCATTTACTTATTAACATGGATATTCTACTAATCGATTAATCACATGCAATATCAATAACCACTTTCATAATGATGGAATGCGTAATTCATACTATCATAACCATATAGCCAAGGCCTCATGCTAAGACTACAAATAAGATTTTTTTAAGGCCTCATTCCAAGACAGTAGTTTGTCTCATGAGACCTACCGATGCATCGAGGAGCTATAGTGGGCTCCACCTGTCACTTACTAAGCCCAATGCATTCCTCATATGAACAGATTTCAACATAACATAAACATTCGTATTAAAACTAGCATATGAAATGTCAATACTTTACCCATAAACCATGAATGGTATAAAAATAACACATCCATAGTCAAAAATATCAAAGAAACTTCAATAAAATGTGGAAGATTTGTATAATGATAAATCAACTTCAAAACATGTTTAAAATCCATTAAAGGATTTCGACATAGATGAAAATGATTTGTAATCCTCTTTGGGAGAAATATCCCTTTTCATGAAAACATTTAAAAGTCACAAAATTTAAAAACGAATACATTAAAAACCATTTTTGAATCAAATTGTCTCATACCACTTTGAAACTTTTGAAAGGAATTATCATTTTAAAATCATTCATGTCCATATAAATAAATCCTTAAAACCCATTTTGAAAACATGGACATTAATGAGAAGGATTTAGAAGAATGGATATTTAAAACATTTAAAATGAGGTTTTATTAAAAAGTCCCTTAAAAATAATCCCTTTGAAAACTATTTTATGAAACTTGGACATGGAAATATGTCCCAGTATATACATACGTAAAAACAACCTCGGATAATAAAGAGATTGTGAAAATAACCCTTACCAATTTGGTATCTTATGAAACATACCCCCCATTGAAAGAAGTATCATACATTGAGTATGTAAATATACATAAATTAAATCGTATTACAAAAATAATACAATTATGGGCAGTATATACACCACACAAAAGGTAATAGTGTCAATATGGCATGAATCTCACATGAATAAGGATTGAGATGAAAACACCTTACCCTGTACTTTTCCTTGATAGAGTGTAGTTTGACCTCTTATATAATAGTTAAATCATTTTTATTAAATTATACAAGAATCATATACATAAATATGATATCATATATGATCTTTTAATATTGCATTGTTAATAATATTTTTGTATTATCACCATTTCAGGTGTTAACGGATTCGTTTTCCTTTATATGCTTCGTTACGTAAGTCATGTTTGTTATGAATAGGTTGTATATTATTCATATATAGAATGATATAAATTTATTAAACATTATTTTTAATCATAAAATTATAATTATACTTGAATTTATACGTTGGGTAATGAATCTCATCGTGTTCTTGGAGACGGTAGGCCGTACGTACGCACGAACACTACTTCCATTTCATTTTTCATTTTAAAAGGAATCAAAACCAAATGATACCTAGGTATATTATTATTCCAGTATAATATAATATCTTATATTTTTTACTTAAGTTCATTAACACCATCTTTTATACATTCCAGGTATGGTAAGAACGAGTCATATCACTTTGAGGGGGCGGTAGTCCGCACTTCCTCAAATAAAATTATCATATATATATACACCATGAAATGAATAATGTTATGATATAAAATGGAATTACAGAAGATGATATATTAAATAAATATAATTAATATCATATTTAATTATAGTTCCATCATAATGGCCACCATGAGAGGCGGTAGCAGATAATTGAACAATCATCGTTTCGTGAGGCGTTTGGTTTCCATCCACAGAAACATTATGTTCTTCACCCATTAGATAGAGGTGAGTGTAAGTGTAGTTTCAATACATCTCATAAAAATATCCTAGTATATTTTGGATACTTTTTTTTATAAATGAAAATATTATGAAGATTTTAGGGGTTGGATAAGTAAAATAAAAGAAAAGAAGCTAAGAGAAATCGTTACCTCTAATTTGGGTAACTCCCTTTGGTTTAAACCAAAATGACTCTTGAAGTGACTTCAGCTTAAATTAAGGCTTCTCAGAAGAGTATAGAGATATAGGGATCTTAATTGGGAAGATTTTGGACGAGCCAAAAGGCCTGATAGGTGTGTGTAATTGGATAGAAGTGGTGGCCTTTTATAAGGGGGAGGAGGGGCTCTTTTGAAAAAACATAAAGTATTAATTTATAATTAATTCATATTCGGTTTATAATGGCTCCAAACTAGATTATTTAAAGTCTAAGGTGATCATGGGTCGAAAACCACTCATCCAATAGGTTTTAAACAAGTTTGGGTCACTATTTTACCCATATCTATTAGATTTAACTCTTAGTTAAATAGTTTGACATTTACCGTGTCTCTTTGAGTTTTTATATTTTATGGTTAATAAACTAACTAAAAACTACCAATCTAACCCCAAGTGGTTCATTAATGACATATCTATAATCATATAAGTACTTTGTCCCAATCTTAGATTTTTAGGAATATTATATCAATTAATAATATAATATTTTTTTAAAAAACTCCTTTATGTCACTTTTGACACTATTTAATAATTGATTTTTGTTAAAGTCTTAATAACTTTATTAATTAAAAAAAAATTTATTTAATCAATCCTAACATGTCATATTAACCAATAAAATTCGTGGAATTCATTAAAATTCTCAAATTATATTTATCTAGGTATTTATAATATCAATTATTTTAATATTTCATTAATAAGTTATTTATTGTATCATATTTATGTCATAAATAACAGAATTTATTTGATTTATAAAAATTATATAAAAAATAACATGATGTAGGAAAACATTTTATATTTCCAATGAATATTTTTAGTCGAAAATATAACTTATATAACTCCATGTAAAAATTAATTTAAGAAATGATATTTGTTTGTGTCATATTTGTCTTTACTTTAGATTAATTAATCTAAAGAGTCATTGTCACTCTCAAGTGGATCCATGGGGTCCCAAAATTGACCCAACGATTCCCATGGTCGGCCATGACTCATCTGATAAGGTTATGACAAGTGATAAGGTAATTTTTTATTATTATAATATACATTTTATTTTGAATTACCCTATTTACCTTTAACCGCGGTAAATAAAAGTCAAAAAGTTACTATTCACGAAAAATTATTTTTCTCTTATTGAACCAAATATTACTCCTTGATATTAAACGTATTTCTTGGATTTTCTAAATTCTACTCACAGAAATTGTAAAATTATGTTTTATGTGAATTTGAAAATTCTCCGAGGAGGTGGGTAGAAAACGGTGAAAAGTTCAATAAAATTTTTATATATCTAAAATTATTATAAACTGAATCCAATGAATTACATTGAACTTATATAGTTATTATGTATAATTTAACAGTATAAATTATTTTGATTATGAAAATTAAGTTACAATATAGTATTTTTCACTATTCACCCAAATATGAAAGTTATCAGAAAAACACCAAAACATTATTGAACCTATATTCTTATGTCCCGATTCTAAAGAAGAAGTTTATTTTGTCAAACTAAATATATATAAGTTTGAAATATTGGATTTAAAAAGGATTTTCCATTAAAAGGCGGTAAAATTGTATTTTTTGAAAAATACTTCTTTTATCTGAAAAATGTATTTGTTCTTACATTATGTCTAAGAAACTCATAATATGGATTCTAAAATTATAAGGATTATATAAAGATAAAAATTTAGTAAATACTATTTGTAACCACTTTTTAATGGCTTGTTTGGTAAGTCATGGTGCGCTAGAACTCGATGTTGCGTGTTGTGCAAGTTATTGAATTACATTGAAGAAATAACGTACTATGAAATTTTGGGGTGTTACATTCTTCCCTCCTTCAATAAATTGTGTCCTCGCAATTTGTGAAATTATTTTTTTAAAATAAAAGGTTGAAAATAGAAAATAACTTTGGAAAAACCCACATCAGAAATCAGATTAATAAAATTTAGTCTTAATAAGTGGAAAAGTGAAATGAAAGGATCACCACCAAATTATGATCTCGATTAGGAGAACATTGGTGGAAATTAGAGACATATAACTGGAGGAAAAATGTAAATATTTATAGGTAGTGATTGAGGAAGTAAATCACAAACAAGTGTAAAATTTAGGGCCTCAAATTCATCAATAAATGATTATTTAAAATACCATCGGTTCAACAAAACATATGGTATTAGGATAACACATTTTTTTTAATATCCCTTCACTAAAGTATAAGTATTAATTTCTTCATAAAATAAGAGAAGAAGTAAAATATATACCTGATAAGTAGAGTCCCATCCTTTAACTAATTTCTACCACAAACTCAAATTTCACTCTAAAAGATAATAGAACTTAAAAATAATATTCTATTTATCCTATTCGTATAGGGTTAAAAAAATGAATTTATCATTCATCTACCAGAATTTTTAAAAAAAAACAACATTATTCAATCCAGGACATCACGTGGGCCAGTGGTAGGTGATACACCATTGTTTCCCTTTGGTTGCATGTTCAAGTCTCGCGGCATTGCCAGACGCGACGGGTTGCCACCCAACCTCTGGGTTGTCCTTTTATGGCAGTCCAAAAATAATCTCAAACTAGAATTATCCAAAATACTTTTTTCCAAACTCGCAGTCCAAAACTTATAAGGAAGGTAAACACAATGAAGATCCTTTTTGCCGCATAATAACATGCGAACACTTTCATCATGTATTCTTTTAAAACACTACAACATCCTGAATTACAATAAAACTTTATTTATTACTTTCATGATCCCTTAATCCTTATAAAATACTGGATATACTCCTTCTATCCAAAAATTTTGTAAACTCCAACAATGATAGAATATACAAATCATTAATCAGTTTCAAGGTAATTAAGAATGTCCAATATAATTTATCCAAATCAATCATGTATTATTTCAAAATCACTACCTCGGTATCAGAACCATATTATGGTTTATCTTTCTCTCAACCATATATTTTCCAAAAATTTAACCTACTATTGAGTCACTTTTCTTGGTTCCACACAATATCATGTCCTTAATGAAATGTTATTGCAGTACAATCCTTATATACTCCATAATTATTATAACCAGTTCATTGTTGAAAAAACACTCAAATTTTATAATTCTCTAATAACAATATAAGAAATATAATCTTTCCTTTTCATCTGTGGTAGTATCATAACAAGATTATTATCCAATAGCATCATTTGGGGAAAACTCTGATGATTTGGACATCAGTTCGCGTAGTGTCCCAACTCCTTACAGATGAAGCATTGTTCATTTGAATCCTTTTCCTTACCCTTGAAGTCATGTAATTGGTGTCCTTTTTCTCCACACATATAACAAACTTCCATTCCCTTCATGAAAGTTCCAGGGTGTTTTTTTCCACAGTTATTAGATATGGTAAAATTCTTCTCTTCCATCTTCCCTTTATCCATCCTTCTCTCTTCCATCCTTTTCTTGTCTTTCTTCCCTTCAAAGACATAGGACTCAAAGAATTCTTTTCTTAACTTATTAACACATGATATTATTTCTTCATATGTTGAGAATACATGGGAGACTATTTCCCTTATAAATGTTGCCTTAATACTGTGAAAGATATGATCTCTCTTACTCTTTGGATCATACCTATTGCTGGAGTTCACATTGCTTCTATTGGGCGCCATTTATATACAATACCATAAACTTGGTCAGTTTATGAATTGCAATGAATAATTACAAACTTTTAAAATACCTAACGTAAATTGAATGTTTTATGGATATAATCCATAATCATAATGATGTTTTCATTGAGTAATTATATACTCATAAACCCTCTATAATGATTTGTAAAGAAAATGAGAATTATATAAGCATATCCCCCAGGAGTGTTGTAACCAAGAGTGCAGCAAGGCTCGTTGTTGTGCACCAGTTCCCATTCGAGTCTATATCAAAGTAGTGTTTTCGGGTTTTAACCCTAGGTAAATCTGTGCTAGAGAAACCTCTACCTGCTCGTATCCAGATAGGTATGTATTGCTTGGAAAACTCACAAAATCTCTACAATACCAAAATTCTACAAAGTTCTTCTATACTAATCCTCAAATTCTATCTTAGGTCTATGTGCTCTAATCCGAGTTTATCTAAATCTAGTTTCCAAGTTCATTGCCAATAATCCTCTAATACCAACTGTAACACCCCGACCCCAGTTACCCAGAGTCAGTGAATTATTTTAATACATTTTCATGATTACATGAATCAAGTCCCGAAGGACAGATCAGTTTATCAGTCTTGGAAAATAGATCACATACATTAATGTTACATTACACTTTATAACATAAAAAACAACATAAATAATATTTTATTAATGCCATTATTCCCTTGGCTTAACCCTATATATAAATCACAATACAGTTCTTGGAATCCTGGGAAAAATAAAACATAGAAAGGGGTGAGCTCAGATGCTCAGTAAAGATAACAATATAGAGAAAACTTTAACAAATAATCATAAACATTTAAGGAAATGTTTAACTAAAACAAAAGCCTTTTAAACATGAACTTCAGCATAATATGTCAAAGGTAAAATGAAATAATTCCATTTACTTATTCACATAGATATTCTACTAATCTAATAATCACATGAAATATCAATAACCACTTTCATAATGATGGAATGCATAATGGAAGACTATCATAACCACGTAGCCAAGGCCTAGTGTGAAGAATAAAATAACATTTTTTCAAGGCCTTGTGCCAAGACACTAGTTAGTCTCATGAGACCTACTGATGCGTCGAGGAGCTATAGAGGGCTCGACACTTCAATTAAAAAGTCCAATGCATTCCTCATATGAACAGGATTAAACATAACATAAAAATTCATATTAAAAATAGCATAATAAATGTTAGTACTATACCCATAAACCATGAATGGTATAAAAATAACACATCCATAGTCAAACATATCACAAAACCTTCAATACAATATAGAAGATTTGTATCATGATAAATCAACTTCAAAACAAGTTTAAAATCCATTAAAGGATTTTGACATAGATGAAAATGACTTGTAAAACTCTTTGAGAGAAATACCCCTTTTTCATGAAAACATTTAAAAGTAACACAATTTAAAAAGGAAGACATTTAAAAAAAATTGAATCAAATTTTCCCATACCACTTTGAAACTATTTAAAGGAATTAACATTTTAAAAACATTCATATCCATATAAATAAATCCTTTAAAGCCTTTTTGAAAACATGGACATTAATGAGAACTATTTATAAGAATAAATATTTAAAACATTTAAAATGGTGTTTTATTAAAAAGTACCTTAATAATAATCCTTTTGAAAACTCTTTTATGAAACATGGACATGGATAATAAATATGTCCCAGTATATACTTACTTAAAAACAACCTCGGATAATAAAGAGAATGTGAAATTAACTCTTACCAATTTGGTAACATATGAAACATACAACCCATTGAAAGAAGTATCATACAATGAATATGTAAATACCCATAAATTAAATTTTATTACACAAATAATACAATTATGGGCAGTACATACACCACACAAAAGGTTATAGTGGCAATATGGCATTAATCTCACGGGAATAAGGAGTGGGAAGAAAAACCCTTACCTTGTACTTTTCCTTGATAGATTGTAGTTTAAAATCCTATATAATAGTTAAATCATTGTTATTAAATTATACAAGAATCATATAAATAAATATGATATCATATATGATCTTTTAAAATTTCTCTGTAAATAATATTTTAGTATTATCGTCGTTTCAGGTGTTAACTGATTCGTTTTCTTCTATATGCTTCGTTATGTAAGCCATGTTTGTTATGGATAGGTTGTATCTTATTCATAATGAAAACAATATAATGTACTTAAACATTATTTTTAATCATAAAATGAGAATTATACTTGAATGGATATGATGGGGAATGAATCTTATCGCGTACACACAAACGCTACTTCCATTTCATTTTTCATTTTAAACAGAATCAAAACCAACTGATAAATATATATATTATTATTATAGTATAATATAATATCTTATATGTGTTAAGTAAGTTCATTAACACCATCCTTTATACATTCCATGTTTTGTATGAACGAGTCATATCACTTTGAGGGGGCGGTAGTCTGCACTTCCTCAAATAAAATTATCGTATATATACACAACATGAAACGAGTAAAGGTATGATATAAAATGGAATTATAGAACATTATATATAAAAAAATATCATAAATATAATATTTAAATATAGTTCCATCATAATGGCCACCATGAGAGGTGGTAGGAGATAATTGAACAATCATCGTTTCGTGAGGTGATTGGTTTCCATCCATAGAAACATTATGTTCTTCACCCATTAGATGGAGGTGTGTTTAAGTGTAGTTCGAATAATTCTCATAGAAATATCCTAGTATACTTTTGATATTGGTTTTGTTACAAAATAAAAGAATAAGAAGATTTCAGGGGTTGGAGATGTAAAATAAAAGAAAAGAAGCTAAGAGAAATCATTACCTCTAATTTGGGTAACTCCCTATGGTTTGAACCAAAAAGGACTCTTGAAGTGACTTATGCCTAAGGTATGTCTTCTAGAAGGAGTATAGGGATGTAGGGAGATTAATTGGGTAGAGTGTGGACTAGGAAAAAGGCTTGAGAGGTGTGAGGAATTGGTTAGAAGTGGTGTCCTTTTATAAGGGGAGGAGGGTCTCTTTAGGAAAAACTTAATGTATTAATTTATAATAAATTAATATTCGGTTTATAATGTCTCCAAACTAGATTATTTAAATTCTAAGGTGTTAAAGGGTTGAAACCCACTCAACCAAAAGGTTTTAGACAAGTTTGGGTCACTTTTTTACCCTTATCTTTTAGATTTAACTCTTAGTTAAATAGTTTAACATTTACCACGTCTCATTGTATTTTTATATTATATGGTTAATAAACATAATATAAACTACCAAGAAAACCCCAAGTGGTTCATTAATGACATACCTATCAAAATATAAGTCCTTTGTCCGATCCTTAAATTTTTAGAAATATTATGTTAATTAATAATATAATATTTGTTTTAAAAACTCCTTTATGTCATTTTTGACACTATTTAATAATTGATTTTTGTTAAAGTCTTAATAACATTATTAATTCAAAACAAATTTATTTAATCAATCCTAACATGCAATATTAACCAATAAAATTATTGTAATTCATTAAAAGTCTTAAATTATATTTATTTGGGTATTTATAATATCAATTATTTTTATATTTCATTAATAAGGTAATTACAGCATCATATTTATGTCATAAATAACATAATTTATTTGATGTCTAAAAATTATAAAAAACTACCATGATGTAGGAAATATTTTTATATTTATAATTAATATTTATAGTCGAAAATATAACTTATATAACTCCATGTAAAAATTAATTTACGAAACGATATTTGTTTTTGTCATTTTTGTCTTTACATTAAATTAATTAATCTAAAGAGTCATTATCACTCTCATGTGGATGCATGGGGTCCCAAAATATCCTCAAAGATGTCCATGGACGGAAATGACTCATCCAATAAGGTTAGGACAAGTGTTAAGGTAATTGTTTATTATTATAATATACTTTTTATCTTGAATTACTCTATTTACCTTTAACCGCGGTAAATAAAAGTCAAAAGTTACTATTCCCCCAAAATTATTTTTATCTTATTGAACCACATATTACTCGTTGATATTAACAGTGTCTCTCAGATTTTCAAAATTCAACTCACAGAAGCGTTAAAATTATGTTTTATGGGAATTTGCAAATTCCCCTAGGAGGTGGGTAAAAGACGGTGAAAAGTTCAATAAAATTTTTATGTATCTAAAATTATTATAAACTGACTCCAATGAATTACATTGAACATATATAGGTATTATGTATCTATTTTCACTTAAAATTAATTTAAATAAAATAAATAATTATTTTAATAAAAAATGGTTTTAAACTATAACTCAGTGTTTTTCACTATTCATCAAAAAATAAAAGTTTTCATAAAAATACCAAAAATTTACCTTAAACTAATTTGGATATTACTAATTCAATAATGAGGTCTATTTTTCCAAATTCAAAAAATAGTAGTTGCATTTATTAATTTAAAATTAATTTCCGCTGTCAAAACCAAAAGGCGTATTTTTAAAAAATAATAACAACCAAAAGTTTGACACTTGTTTATGTCCAATTTCAAAGTTAAATTACATACAATGACCATCATTTAATTAAATGGTAAATAAAATCTATTTATATTTATGAACCATTAAAATTTATTATTTAACAATATAAATTATTTTTATTTAAAAAGTTTTTTTCAGTTAAAATATAGTATTTTTCACTATTCACCCAAATATGAAAGTTATCAGAAAAACACCAAAACTTTATTGAAACTATATTCCTATGTACCGATTCTAAAGAAGATGTTTATTTTGTCAAACTGAATATATAAAAGTTTCAAATAATGGATTTAAAAAGGCTTCGCCATTAAAAGGCTGTAAAATTGTATTTTTTTGAAAAATACTTCTTTTATCTGAAAAAATGTATTTGTTCTTAAATTATGACTAGGAAACTCATAATATGGATTCTAAAATTATAAAGATTATATAATGTTCAAAATTCAGTTAATACTATTCGTAACTGCTTTTTAACGGCTTGTTTGGTAAGTCATGGTGCGCTAGAACTTAGTGTTGTGTGTAGTGCAAGTTATTGAATTACATTGAAGAAATCACATACTATGAAGTCTTGGGGTGTTACATAGAGATAAAGAAAGATCAAGTATATCAGGATGATATACTATAGCAGATTACACGTGGCCTTTAGCAGGATAACCTCAAGAATAACAGGATGAAGCTTTGTGTATTTATCAATGTATCTAGGAATACCGGGAAAATATCCCTGATATTATTACATCTGAGAAATTGGATCATGGGGATATAGAATGTTTCTAAAAAAACCTAAATAAAAATCACAATAATGTTGAAGACATACAAGACAAACGTGAAGAGAAGAGTAAAAATAAAGTGATTATGTGATCTCCCCTTAAAAAGCTTGTTGTAAAACCTTGGGAAGCCAGGCTAATGTAGCAGGCGATCTCCCAGAAACAAATTCCTTTGGAATAATAGAAAGGATTGTTCAAGGATTAGTTTCACAAGATCAATAGGGTAGAAAATCCCTCATATACCAGTTATATTTAGGAAGAATATATTCCAATTAAAAGACATCCAGAAGTTGTTTCTCAACATGGGACGATCCAAAAGATAGACTACAAAAAGGATCATAGAGAAACCGTAAATGAATGGGATCTAGACCTTTGATATTATATGTATTCAGTTGTTTTACAGTCATGGACCGTAGATAGTTCCCTAAACATTGCAAGATATACCTTGAGTGGCAATGTGGTGGTATTTTTTTATATACTTCTGAGACACTCAGAAGTGATAACAACTATCCAGGAATATGTTACATTCCCAATTGAAGTTGTACCAATAGTTGCTGATTTCCATAAATAGGAGTTTGCAGGAAATTCACTGGATGATTGGGATTGAGAACTTGTTGAAAGTGCGAGATCAACTTTATCTAAGACCCAATTTTATGAAATTTGTTACATTAATGAATATCTCTATGAGTTTCATAATTGGTATTCTCTTCATGGACCTGGTGATCATGTATATTCTCTAGTTTTCTTTATCCAGAAGTTTCTAGGTAGTTTTCTTGAAATTGTTCAATAGCGTTAAAGACTCATCTTTCCCAAAGTGAAGATCTATAAGACACTCTTGTAGTTCAAGATGAAACTGTAAGGAAGGTTATAAGACTCTATTTTTATGCAATGTATTTTCTTATAAGATGTAATAAATATTCCATACATCAGTTCTCCTTATGGCCCAAAATTAGAGGGTGTTGCAGGAAGATATGTTTGCGGTCCATCTAGGCATGAGTTTGAAAAAAATCAACATATATCTTTCAAAAACACAATGTTAGGATGGCCAGTGTGAACAAAATAAATAAATAATGGATTTTTTAAAACAATTTGGGAAGAGAAAACCATCTAGTAGATTTTTTCCAAAAATCCAAAAAAAAATATAGTAGAATTCTTAGACCAAATACAATCCAGAAGGATATGAGAGAAAATATTATGTCCAATTATGGGATGTATTCCATATTCCCAAAAGTAAAATATCTATCCAATTGTGATTGTTCTTGGTTTTGTGGTATTAAAGGTCACAGAGCTAACAGTTTCCAAAATTTACATAGAAGAAAGGGTAGTCTCAAAGCAACAATGATGGAAGATTTTTCAGAGATATTTTTTGAGCGTTTCTGGGGATAAGATATAGACTCAGATGACGAAAGTTTATACTATTTATATTTAGAGTAATTAGAGAAAGTATATTTTTTAAGAGATGAGGAAGAAGGAAATAACCCTATTTTGAGCCATCTTCGAATAACCATGATTTGAATAGGGGATAGTGCATTTGAAGACTCTACAGAGATAGTTAAAATAGAGGATCTGGAAAGAGATCTGGTTCATTATTTAGAAACAAAAATCCCTTCATAAGGAATATATTTCCAAGAATGAGAGATTAACATAGTTTATTAGTCTGAGGTATACCAGATGTATTGGGTACCATATCAAGAAATGACCAAGATCTTTGAAGAAGGAGAGAGAACTAAAGTCTATAAAACTAATAGAGGACTATTTACAATGCCATTGCTAAACTAGAAAGGGTTAACAAGTCAATCAATAAAAATGATATGTATGTTCATTTTAGAATAATTGAGATACAACTAATCATCTTATCATAAAAGGATGGGATCTACCAGTCCTAACTTCATTTTTTGGATGGAATTTTAGCCAATTTCTCTAATGCACTATTAAGAGGAGTGTGAGAAAATCTGCATGCAGGAGCAACATGGGTAAGGGTGATACAAAAAATGCATGTAGTTCTTATGAAAAAATGTATTACTAGAAATATTTAAGTAAATATCAACATGTGGAACTGGTAGATGACATTGGGGTTTCCACTCGATAGAAGATGTGTTAGAGTGATTACTCATCTTTATGTGGAATTATACAATAGTGGAAGACCAGATCTATGGAATGTTGTTGAAATATTTACACATATTTTTCAAGATAAAGAAACATCAATTAGTGTTATGAAACTATAGGTGATAAATTCCACAATGCTAACTTAGCCTAGAGAATGGGTTTCACCAGATCCAGAGGAAGAAAGAAGGAAGAATCTACTTATTCTAGATGTTATTAAACATGTTGGAAATAGACATGTCTTCTCTGTGGTCAGAGAGGAAGAAGAAGATCTTATATCTGAGGGATCAGGATCCTACTGACCATATTCTAAGATAAAGGATTTGAAATATTAAATATTGGAGAACCCGTTAGAAAATCCTTGGATCTCAATTAGGAAATATTAATGGACTTCAATAGATGTACATATAAATCAATTTCTAGAATGATTGTTGGAGAACGGACTATTCAACTACCTATATATGAGGATTATGAAAATCAGGTAGGATATATGGGATCTTTATTACATAGTGAAAATATAGAGGAATGGGATACATTGGTAATATTAAGTTTTAATAAAACTGCATGTGCTTTTCTATTTGATACAAGATTAACATTCTCTTGTACAAGAATCCGATTTTCAAGAGTAATCTCAGAATATTCGAATTTGAAAGTTATAGATGGTAACAATGAATGACTTAATATTCATGAAATATCCATGGATTCTCATATTGAACTCAATGGATGTATATTTATATAGTAGATTATTTGGTTTATTCCTCAATTTCCAAATGACTTCTTGATTGGAAATTGATTTCATAGAAGATATCATCCTATAATAAAATTTTCTGAAGTAATTATCCTCTTTAATTATCTGATTCCAACCACTTCTATAAAAACCAAAATTTTTCCAGATGGGAAAGTGTATACTATTAAAGTGGAAAACTATCCAGATGAAGATAGATAATACCATTGGAAGACTGAGCAATGGAAAGAGTTAGTTGGATTGAATGTTCTAAGAATTAATGAAGAAGAGGCACTTGCTAAGATAAATGATTATTTATCAGAAAATTATTCAGAAAACCCTTGGAAAATATGGTATAAGGAAATTATAGAGGCTACAACCACACTTAATGATCCTAGTACAATGTAAAAAAGTAAGGGAATTACCTATCCAGAAGTGATTTTTAGGGAATTTGAGAAACAAATTCCACAACTAGAAAATCTTGAACTAATAAGCCATAGTGATAGTTCTCACAGGAGTGTGGAATTCATGGTAATGAATCATAAAACCTAGCATGGTTGGTCCAGAATGTTTACATATTATCTTGATCATACTTGTTCCACAAATATTGATGGCTAAAATTTTCCTAATCAAGAATCGTTATGAAACATAATTAGGAATGAAAGGACACTGGTATATTCCATGCTTAATATCATGCTAGAATATTAGTAGAAATTGATCAATGAAGAGGCTATATCATTGACATCATTTACAATTCTAGTTGGCTTGTAAGAATGGATAGTTATGCCATTCAGTGTCTAGAATTCACCAGGAATATTCCAAATAATCATGGACAAGGCATGAATAATATTAAAACTATTTTTGATAGTCTATATTGATGATGTTCTTGTGTTTATTAAATATATAAAGTACCATATAAAACATTTATAGTAGGTTGCTGAAGTGTTTAGAGAATAAGGAGTGAAGATTTCAGAAAAAATGTTCATTTGGATGCAACCGAAGATAGAATTATTGGGATTGAATATCCAAGGAAGTAGAGAAAATATTTATCCACATATTGAACAAAAGATAAAAACTTTCCCCAATAATCTTATAGATCATAAATAGATACATGCATTTCTTAGTATTCCATATTATGATAGAGCATACATCATGGATTTAGAAAAACTGTCAGTTAAAATATTGATAAATGTGTCTATTAAGGTACCTTGGTATTTGAAAGAAAATATTATGAAGTAATCATAGTTTGGAAGCAGAAAGCATAAAATATCCCAGAATTGGAGTATCCATATGGGAGTAAAGATCAGCTTAACTTAGAAACATATTCATCATACACAACATTGGGATGTATCCTAATGATAATGAAAGCCAGAATGATAGTATCAGTAGATACTGTAGTGGATATTTTAACAAGTCAGAGAAGTATTATCCTATCCATGAAAGGGAATTGCCTGCAGTCCTTAATGTAATTAGGGATAATTAGATTTTCTTGGGAAAAACTATTACTATATGAACAAATAGATCTTTAATAAATAATTTTATGAGAATTAAATTAAAAAGGTTTAACCAAGAACAACTTGTTTGGTGGAGGACTGAATTGAAATACAATAAGATTAATATAGAAAATATTAAAGGAAAAGATAATGTCATTCCAAATTCACTAACACACTATTTTTACTCTTGTAGGTACAATGGTATAAAGTAGAGAATCAAGAATATGTCATATGGGTATTGATAATAATTCTATGGTATAATACCTTGTTATCAACGAAATGAAATTTAGGGTTGATAGACTTGAACATAGAAAGGGTATTCTAGAAGTTAATCACCTTTAGAAGAAGGGATCTTCATCCAGTAAGGTTGAAAGATCATAAAGAACAAGTTCTTCATCCTAAAACACTAAAAATCATAAAAATATTTAAAGCGTATTCTAGATAGAAATTATAATGATAAAAGTCATATTGAATGATTTTTAGTTAGTTATAAAGACCATTACAACACTCAAGGTGCAGATAATCTTAGAAACATAAAGGATCAGAAGAACCAACATATTGACACGAATGGAAGCTCTAAATGAAAAGGTAAAACCAATAAAATTTGGTCAGATAATATAGAAGATGAACTTTAAAAGAAGAAAGGTTCTCAGAAAGAACCTCAACAATAGAATTATTAGAAATAACCAGATCAATAATGTCAAGATGATGAGCTATATGATGAGCCCAATCCAACAAATGAGATATGGAATTATTTTTAGAGGATTCCAAATATTTAATGCAATAAATCCACAACCATTAATAATCTGATCTAGAAAAGTAATGATGACCAGATATTCAAAAGAATTCTGAACCAATTTTTGGACATGTTTGAAGAATATGAAGATATTATAGAGGATTATAAAAATATTGATCAAGATTTGATCGGTATGATCATCACTGAAGAGATCTGGATGATGGTCCATGTCTATGGTCTCCTTGAAAAATTTAGAATAATCCAGGAGATAGGTGTGTAAGAATATCCAGTGTTGAAATGGTATTGGAGAATCTTAGGAACATTGATTCCAAAACTCCATATTTTAAATATGATATTAGAACCATAATATTTCATTGAATTCCTACTATCTTTTATCATGGGAGTAGTACAATTCATGGGATTTAAGAAAATAAATTCCACATTCAATTAGGTACCTCGGATTTTAAGAATGAACATTAACAATGTATATAAATGTTTTTTTATGGTGGGTTTCACATATTGATTCTATCATATTTGAAGATAGAGTGATCATGCTATAGAATATGTACCTAGGGCACTGGACTAAAGGACATTTCCCAAAAGTGTTTGAAGATTCGCAATTTAGTGATGTGGATTGTCTAGATCTTAGTTTGAATAAAATCCATTACGATTATATAAAAATCACATGGAATATTTATTTATTTGAATCCTGATCGTCATTAAAATATTTTATATACTTTTCAAGAGACAATGTGTTATTATCTATCAAATATAGAAACATGAAACATGAAGAAATGGAATTTTTGACAGACTTTGCAGTGGAGGCAGACACGATTCTTAAAGACCTCAAGGCATGGAAAATACATAAAGAAGATGTCTTTATTCTCACAGATCAAATACATCTCACCATAAAATAATTGATGAATATTAATGAGTCCAAGATCTCATCGAATACCACATCATAGACTTCACCCACTACCAGTATGAAAGCACGCGGGGTGGGGTGGGAACAAAGCCAGCCAGAGCAATTCTTCACAATATTTTCCTATAAGGAATTTCTGGATCCCATGGTTAATGGTATTCATTATGGGAAGAAATTTATAGAAGTAAAGGTAATTTATTACGAGAACAAATCCTACCATATTTTCCATAGAAAGTATTGTCAAATTCAAGAAGCTAGATTGGATTTTGAAAATGAACCTGATGTAATTGAGTTAGGGTAGAAAGCCCAAGAAACTCATGATAAGCATGATGAATTGAAGGTACAAATCAAACGTATATAATATCAACATCGATAATCCATTTGTTTAGTCCAAAAAGTATAAAAAACACTAGTATATCAAGAAGAATAAGTATTCTATTTTTGACTAGTAAAATATGTTCGGAAGAGGATCTTGTGTTAGACCAAATATCAAAGATATTTGGAAGAGGCTTGAAGGGAAAACATTAGAAGAATCTTCTAATCACCTTGATTCCACTCTCTCTAATATTCATCCACATAGAGATACAAAAAAGGAAGTATATTAGGAAAATATAATGCAAAATATTACACATGGACTTTAGAAGGAGAAGATCTAGAATATCAGTATGAATTTTTGAGTATTCCTCAAAGTATCCAAAAATACCATAAATAGATCTATGATATTATTACTCAGGAGAAATGGGATCTTTGGGATATATAACATTACTCCAAAAACCTAAATGCAAAGATCAAGAAAGTTAAACACCTACAATACAAACTTCAATAGAATAGGGAAAATAAATTGACTAATTCATCTCCCACCAAAACGTGGTGTAAAATATTGGGAATCCAAGCTAGTATGGAAGGAAATCTTCTAGAAACCAATTCCTTAAGAATAACATAATGTATTTTTCAAGGATTTAGTTTCATATGATCAATTGGGAAAAAATCCCTCATATCCCTGCTATATTCAGGAAGAATATATGATGAAGAAAACACATACAGAAGTTGATTCACAAATTATAAATATCCTGAAAAAATACTATGAAAAGGATTTGATAGAAGCCATAGATGAATGGGATCTAGACCTTTGATATTATATGATATCAGTTTTTTTATAGTCATAGACCATAGACAGTGAACTTAACATCGCAGGAACAGCTTTGATATGTAATAAGGGTAGATTTTGGGATATGATGTTGAGACACAAAGAAGTGAGAACATATATACAATAATATTTTATGTTCCCAATTGAAGTTATAGTGGTAGTATATGCTTTTCTTAAACATGAGATTGTAGGGAATTCATTGGTATATCATGATAGAGAATAGGTAGAAACAACTAAAACAACTTTAACCAAGATCAAATTTGTGACATGTGTTCCTTTGAAGAATAAATATGTAAGTATCTACATTGGTATTATCATCATGGACAAGGAGATAAATTATATTCTCTATATGTCTTTATCCAGAAGCTTCCTAGCAGTTGGCCTAAAATTTTTCAACAAGTGTTGAAGACTTGTCTTTCCCATAATGAAGATATACTAGAAAATCTAAGAGTTTGATAAAAACAATAAGGAAAGTGATAAGACTCTATTGTACATAGAGGCATGTATTAGAGGACGTATAAAATATTCGACATATGAGTTCTTCTTGTCTCCCAAAAGCAGAGGGTGTTGCAGGAAGATATGGGTGTGGTCCCACCAGTCAAGAGCTTTGAAAAAAAATACAAAGATCATTCAAAACAAAATTTCTAGATGGCTAGTAAGAATGAATTAAATCACTCAATAAATTTTGGAAAATATTTGGGAATATAAAATCAACAAGTAAATTTGTAGGTAGAAAGCTAGAAAAATATGATATTTCCTAGACCAAATAGAATCTACAAGGATATGAGAGAAAAAATTAAATCCAAATATAGGAAGTATCTTAGATTACCTAAATAAAAATCTCTATCTAATTGTGATTTTTGTTGGTTCTACAAATTAAAAGGTCATAGAGCTGACAGTTTCCCAGATGCAGATAGAGGAAGGGGTAGTCTCAAAGAAATAATTATGGAAGATTCATTAGAAATATTGTTTGAGCTAATATGCGGAGAATATATTCACCCATATGATGAAAGTTTTTATTTGATATATTCAGAGTACTCAGAGGAATAATATTTTTTCTCAGATTAGGAAGATGGAAATAACCCTCTTTTGATCTAGCATTTAATAGACACGACTTGAACATGGCCTAGTGCATCTGATAAATCTCTAAAACTAGTATAACTAGAGGAGATGAAAGGAGATCTTGTTTTTTATTAAAATACAAAAATCCATTCATAAGGAAGATATTATCATGAATGGAATATGCCCATTTTTATTGGTATGAGGTTTACTTGAAGTCTTGGGCACCATATTGAGAAATGGCCAAGATCATTGAAGATGAAGAGACAGTTAAAGCCTATAAAACAGATAGAAAATTATTTATAGTGACTTTGAAAATACTATAAAGGGTTAATTAGGATGTCTAGAAAAATTCTATGTATGTGCATTTTGGAATAATCTAGACAGAAGTAGATCATATTATTAGAAAATGATAAGATCTACTTGTCCTAATTTCTATTGTGGATGAAAATTTATCCAATTTCACTAATGCACTATTAATAGGATCATGAGAAAATATTCATGCAATAGTAGCATGAGTCATGTTGGTGAATCACAATAGTGACTCGCCCTTGGCGAATCACCTCAGTGAATCACCCATCGGCGAGTCATTTCTCTTTCCCCCCAGTTTTTCCAGTTTCTCCCCCATTACATTTTATAGGATGTAAATCAAGTTTCAAACCTAGTTTTATCATTTCTAAAGGCATTTAAATTGATATTAATTATATATTTAATATCCTAATACTCTTAGAGATTTGAAATGGTCAAACAACATGGTCTTGACCGTGATCTGACATTAATGGCCCTTGAAACTGTCTAAATTCTATTGATATAGGATCTATCACTTCTATACTGAGATCTTCTCTTCTTAGTGTTTTTCCATTTCCTCTTGGTGCAACAAAAATCTTTCTTCCATGAGGAGTCACATCTATGTTGTAGACATCGGTCTAGTTTTCCCTTTGAGTGTCCTACTGCTTGCGAATCCCCCTATTTTTTGTGTAATAAGGAGTTGATTCTTGTTTGTTTTTAAGTTAGGAAATCCTCCATCCATCATTAAATTGTTAATAATTTGGGGTGCAAAAAATCATGTCTCTTTGAAAATATAATAAAATAAAAATAAAAACTAAGGGTATTTGGAAGAGGAAATGACCTATTACAATCATAGGTTTGGATACATTATTAATAAATAAGATGTGGGGAAGATGATTATTCTTATGTTGATTTATCTATTTTCTTTGTTCCATGCCACAAATTGTGTTGGTTGTATGCCATATGAAAATCACAGTTGTTGGCGGTCACCATTTTCACACCCGACTCATGAATACATGGCGTTTATCATTTTTTGAATGAATTTGAACATGAAAAATTGAGTAATCACATTTATCTAATCAATTAAATAGATTCCCCAGGATCAAACATGTTCTATGATAACCCTGAATTTATGAGATTTGAATTCAATAAAAGTGAGATAAATCTGAATAACCTTTTCATTGTTTAGTGAGGATGTGCACTGTGTACGGATCATTTTTTCTTATTAATTGTATGGGTTGTGTGGTGCTACTATTGAGCGAACAATGATGAGTGGACGGTTTAATGGTTTAATGGAATCTTAAGTAAATAGTTTGATTGATTGTGGTATGAATGATGTTTTTGAATAGTGGGGATATATTAGAATTGTTTTTTGTTGTTATTAATGGTTTATTCATGTAGTGGGACAACAATTCGGTTGAGTTTTATGGTTTTCATGGATGCAGTTCTTTTTGTGTGTTGGGGATTCCAATGATGGTTTGGGAGGGATAGTTTTGATGAATACTGGTGTTACCTTGCATTAGCATTTGGATGGGAATTTCTAGTGAATTTTGTGAGGTGTGGGTGGGTTATGATGTTAATTATGGTGTTATGTGTTTTTTAGTTTCCCATGATGGAATGGAATAAATAATTAAACGAATTGTCTAATAGAGAGTGATAATTGGTTTGATGAATTGGGTGAGTTATGAATTATGTTAGTAGGTAGCTGTGAGGTTATGCATTAGTGGTTGAAGAAATGGATTTTTTGGAGTGGGATAGTTTTTTTTAAAAAACTATAGGTTGGTAGAGTCCTTGTACACATATATATACATGTAGTTCCATTTTTATTTCTATATGCACCCTAACCATGTTGAGCACTATGTGACGAACACCCCTATTTTTATGGTGGAGGGTGTTCGTTCTCAACACCCCTATTGGATGATGGATGGATGGTTATTGGATCTTCTCTGCTCAATCATCTTGGAATTAGTATCCCTAGACTCTTTGGTCAGATTGTGGTGTGGTTATGATTCCCAAGTGTATGTGAGTGAGGTGTGCTTCCCTGGTGTATTCAGGATGATATACGTTGTACTTTTCTAGGTGTCTTCATGATGAATTTGTGGTTTTGTGGCCTAGGTGTCTATGGTTGGGGATGGATTTGGTTGTTTCCTAGTTGTTTATGGGTAGTATGTAGTATGTGGACCCTGTGTTTGCAGGAAGGTTGTGGAAGTTGGTCTTTTGGAAGAGCATTGTAGTGTCTGGACATTCTTTATTAGGGACGAGCCATAAACCATTGGGAAGTGGTGAGGGGTACCCAAATATGGATGTGCATATTATAGTACATTATTTAACACATGTTATATGGTGATTTTACCTTGTTTAGAATTTGGACGGATAGTATACCCTTTTGAGTGCTTTTGGGTTTTTCTATTTTCTCACTAGGGAATTAATATAATTCTCCAATGGTGCATGAGGGACTATGATTTTTCTATTATGAGTATACTTATATGATCACTATACAAATATATAATTGTTTTCATGTTTCTAGGGATATTACAGGGACAGTGACAGACACTACTAGTTTGGGCATCATAATATTTGTTGTGTCGCTGCTTAGATTTGTTCTTTTGGTACTTAATTTGTAGCTTCTAATTGTATTTTGAGTATTTTTACTTGAAAAAATGAATTTTTGATGCATATTGGATTCTTTTATATATATGACATGGAGTTGTTTTGTGGTTGATACATCTTATTTCCCAATATTGGTTACAATAAAATGGGTAATGCCAACCATTTCATGAGATTTTTATACCATTAGTGCTGGTCGCCACCCTAGGGCTTACTGGATGTGGGACATGGGGTCATTATCTATTTTTCATCTTGGAGAAGGAATTTCATGACACTTTTTCATCCCTTCCCTCATATTGATGAAGGAGGGTCATGACACAATGATATTATAGGTGATGGCTATGAGATAGGATATAGTTTAGATCTTAGAACATTCGGGATTTGGTAAATAGTGTGAGGTGATCTTAACGCATGACGTAGTACAAGGAAGACCTATTAGAACACGGGATTTTTGGGCCTCTCGTGATATGATGCAAGGACTCTGAGCTTACCGAACACCCAAGTGAGGATACACCGCTTGCGAAGTAGATACCCAGGGAATGGTATATGCATCATGATGACCTGTGTTCTTATTTTTATGACCATATTTTGGAAATTAAAATAAACAGTGAGTTAAAATGATTCCTAAATAAATTAAATAATTTTTGGAATTATGAGTTCCTTATTTACCTTTCAGTTATGGGACTCGTTCATCTTCTACATGTGTCTCAGGAAGGGGAGGCTCAATAAGAACTATCTGGAAGATCGGTGGAGGGTTGATCCATAGGAGGGAAGAAATCAGTAGAAGAATATGCTTTGTGCTTTCTAGTAGCACACTCTGGGAAAGTACGAGGGAAGTGTATCAGACATGGAGACTAAGAGAGGGCTCGAGGATCATGAGATCAACTTCATCTAGACCTAGGATATGATGTAGTACTGTGTTCTGTTGGTAGTTAGTTAGATTAGGGGACCTTTTCATCAGGGGTAGACACAATATCTAGGGGAGTGGAAGGAGGTTGATGTTAAGTGGGTCTATTATTAGATAGAGTTTTAGGAGAAATTCATTTCTTCGACTATGAAGGATGAGAAGTGACATGAGATAATCTGTCTCTAGCAAGGTAGTATGTTGTTATGGGATTTGGGGATCATGTTCAAGGATCTCCTTCACTTTGTTCTGAATATCAATTTGGATGAGGATGCTCGAGAAAGACACTAATAAAAGGCACTTCATCCCTCTCTCTAGTATTTAGTTACTCACTTCACCTTGCCGACATACATAGGGTCCATAAGAAGGTGGATGTAGTTGAGAAAATGTACTCAAGAAGAGGTATACTGTGAGAAGGGATAAAATATGATTCTATGAAAGGCATGGATTCTGAGAAAATGTATATGGATTTAGGGAATTCGAGGTTTCATCTAGCAGGGAGTTGACATCAATAATGTCAGTTTTGACCTTATGTCCCTCATGATTTTACAATAGGATTGGCACTGAGGTGTTTCTATTGTGGAGGTTGCAGGAAACTTCAGAGCTAGGGCCTTGTTTGAGCTCAGTATGGTGGCAGAGGGAATGTTCATGGCCCACCTCAGCATCAGTTTCCGGCCAATCCATTTTCACAGTAGGGACAATAGGCTCCTACTCCACCGAGGGGATATAGAGAAGGAAGAGTCCATACTATAGTATTTCCTTTGGGACCTCTACACAAACATGGTTGAGGAGACGGATGACATCAAAGGGAAGCGGACCTAGGATTGGTTAGTTGCTTGTTATAGAGGCAACAGTTCTAGTAGGTCTAGATATCATTTGAGGAACAATTAGTGTGAACTATACTATTGATTTTATTTGCCATATTCCATATCTTTGAACTCCTTTTTTGCAATCATTCTATCCCATTCTCTGGGAATAGACATAGAGAGACTTTCCATGACCCTTGTGTTGAGTACACTAGCCGATGGTTAGACCAACTTGTTTGATGTGTTCCCAAGACGTAGATTGATGATGGGACCACCTCAATACTACAGTGATCTTTTCTTGTTGCTGATGAAACAGTATGATATTATCCTTTGCATCTACTGGTTCCACTATCTACATGATGTTATCAAAAAATTTAAGAGAAGAGTCATGTGTTCAAATGTGGATGGCCAATGTCTGTTTTTTGTTTGAGAACGATGTTGTCAGATGGTCAGTTAGAGTGCATAGCCTCTTACTTATATATTTCCTGAGAGGTCAATGGGATTGGTGGATGCAGAGATGGAGGAGGTTCCCAGTGTTGTTGGGGGATTCATGGATTTTTTCCCTAAGGAGTTAGGGACTCTACCCCCTCCCCATGATGTTTTTTTGGGTTATACATTCAGCCTAGTGCTTCTATAATTTCAATGGATCCTTATTGGATGACACCTTTTGAGTTACAGGGGATACATATTTAGATCAATGACTTGATGAATAAGGGATTTATCTGGCCCAATGTGTCACCATGGGGAAAGTATAAGGAATATTGAATTCTGAGGTTGTGCATAGACAATCGAAGGATGAATCAGGTGATGGTCAAGAACCATTTCCCTCTAACAAGGATTTAAGATTTTTTCGACTAGTTTTGCGGAGGAAGTTGGTTTTCCATGATAAATATGTAGTTTGGGTATCACCAGTTGAGGGTGAAGGTTGGTGACATCCCGAATAGTACATTTAGGTGCAGGTATGGGCACTTCAAGTTCGTGGTTGTGCAGTTCAGTGTTACAATTGCACTATCCATGTTCGTGGGACTTATGAACTCTTTCTTTTGAGAGTTCCTTTACTGAATAATTCTCATACTCATCGATAACAATATGATATACACAATGATAGAGGAGGAGCATACCATGCATGTCAAGACTATCTTTTGGTCCTTCCACACTACCGGCTGTAAATAAAGTTGTCTATGTTCATGTTTTGGATATGGGATGTCCACTTCTCTAGACATGTGGTGTCTCAGTAGGCTATAGTTGTGGACCCATCAATGTTAGAGGTAGTTGATTCTTGGGAATCACCGAATAATGTGGTTGAGGTTTTTGTTTTTCTCATTCTTCTAAGATATTACTAGAGGGATATGCCTGATTTCTCTCAATTAGCATATCCATTAAAGGATCTGACCCAAATGACTTGGCCATAATGTGGAGTGGATAGTGCCAGATAGCTTTTATCTATCTGATGGGGATGTTGGTCAATACTACAGTGTTCAGGTTTTAAGAGGAAGGTGTGATGATCAAGGGGTTTTGTGATGCTTCACGTTTAGGATTGTGGTGTGTCCTAATGAAACAGTGGGGAGTGATCTTTTATTGGTCTATGTAGTTACTCCCCTATGAATTCAATTATGAAACCATGATCTAGATCTAATAGTGGTACTATTTTCACAGAATTCATAGTAAAATTTCCTCATAGGATAACGCCTTTTGGTCTTCAATGGTCATAAGAGATTGAGGTATATTTTTTCCCAGTGAGACCTGAACTTCAATGAGCAGAGGTGGATGGATTTTATTTATGATTAAAAATTATAGATGCCTTACACCTCAAGAATGGGTAATGTTGTGGCTGATTCATGTCAAAGGAATTCATAGAATAAAGTAGTTCAGGAATCTAAGGATTCTTAGACAGAAATAAAGGATTCATTTTCCTTGAACATTGATGTAGAAATGGATAGTGTTAGAGTCAATATATTTTAGATTAGGGTGTAGTCATCTCTGAGGAAGTAGGTGGAGGAGTCTCTGTGGGGAGACTCAAAGGTGGAGGTGTTTTTTGATCTCATTGACTAGGGTGATGCTTCAAATGGATGGTCAGAGGATTGTCAAAATCTAATGATGTTCTGTGAGAAGTTTTTTATAGTGGATATTCACAAGAGAGTTATCCATGAGTTTTGTAGATCACCTATAGTGTTATACCTAGCATTTTATAAGATGTAATATATCTTGAGAAAAAAATTTTGGTGGTCTGGAATGAGGTAGGAAGTTGAGGAGTTCGTGGAAATGTGCACAGTGTGAAAAGAGGTGATGGTTGAGCACTGTGTGCCAGGAGGTTTGTTACAGCCCCTAGATGTCCCCAAGTAGAAGTGGGATGAAATATTGTTGGATTTCACCACATGATTACCTTGGGCTTAGGGAGGATGTGATGCAACCTGCTTAGTGGTGGAATGACTAAAGAAATCAGCTCACTTATTAGCAATTAAAGAGTCTAGCATGGTGGATACCTTTTCAAGGATGTATTTGGATGTGGTGGTCTGCCCTGATTGAGTTACATGGTCCATCATCTCATATTGAGATATGCAATTTACCTTCTGTGTCTAGCGGGGATTTCAGTATGCTTTCATCATTCAATAATGCCTCAACACTGCTTTCCACCCTTAGACAGATGGGCAGGTAGAATGGACAATCCATACATTGGAGGACATGTTTTGAGAATGTGTCTTGTATTTTAGAGGATCTTGGGTGTGACACATGACCTTATTAGAGTTTTCATACAATAATACCTATCACTCTTCCATTGTTATGGATCCATTTGAGGCCCTGTATGGAAGATCGTGTCATTCACCCTTGTGATGGGCAGAAGTTTGGAAGGTAGCTATTCTTTGATCATATGTGGTTCATAGTATGATAGATAAGGTTCAACTCTATCATGAGAGTATGATGGAATCAAATGTCCGGCATAATTCATATGATGATCGCAGGGGGAGGCCCTTGAATCTCGAGTTTGGATACCATGTGTTTTTTAAGGATTCCCCTTGATGTGGGCAGTGGAGTTTTGATAGAGGTGGGAAAGCTTTCTCCCAGGTTCAATGGAACCTTTGAGGTGTTGGTGCGAGTTGGAAAGGTGGGATACCATTTGGTGTTTACACTATAGGTTGAGAGGATCCACATCATATTTCATGCCTCCCAGCTTCATATGTATCTTTCTGATGACTCCCATGTCATTGACAGAGGAGAGTTTGATATCTAGGGTGATGAAACATTCATGGAGAGGCTAGTGGATTTACAAGATCATCGAGAGAAGGTGCTGCATGAATATACCATTAATTTGGTTCACATTTTTTCGCGTCATGGTGGATTTAAAGAGAGTGCATTGGAGAGAGAATCACAGATGTGTTCACAGTACCTAGAGTTGTTTTGAGATTCAGTTGTGTTATTCTCTTATAATGTAGTGCATGAACCTTGTTTTCTATGAGATGATTTGTATCCTTGTTTCATAATGTGTGATGAATTCCTAACACATATAAAGGGGGAAGACATGATGTTTAATAGACACATTAATTGAGATGTTGTTAAACCCATGTGGGAAAGTCACGGCTGCCCAGTGTGGATAGTATCTTGACATAGAGGAAGAAATTCACTAATTTATTTGTCATTTTAGTTGGTGCTTGTGTGGGTTACCTTATGGATGTTTTTTTAGTATATGTTATAAGAGTTTTTCCTCAATTTTGATGTTTCAATAAATCATTTGTACTAAATTGTGTGTATTAGCCTTGAGAGGTATCGTATGGGGTGGTTGTTCAAACATATCTTTATCCTAGGTTTTGTTTTGAATTCTAAAGGGATAGAATAGTTTGAGTGATATATGATGTAATGGCTCAGAACTCCCTGGTCAATTTCTATATGAAAATCCAATGTTTGGTGTGTTCTAGTAGGAAACAGTTGTTCCTTTATAGAGTATCCCAAATTTATAGTTTTTCTATCCGTAGGATGTGTCGGTGACTCAGCATCGGTAGCTCTTCATTGGTGGATCGGTGTCGGTACTTCAGGATGATGGTAGGTCGGTGTGTTAATAGGTCTCGGAGTCAATAGGTATGGGAGTTGGTAGGTCAGGGTGTCAGTAGGTTAGGGCATCAGTTGGTCCGGGCATTGGTAGGTCGAGGCGTCGATATGTCCAGGCATTGGTAGGTCCGGGAATCGATCGGTTATGCATCGGTAGGTCTGGTACTCGGTATGTTGGGGCATTTTTAGTTCCTAGAGTTAGTAGTTTAGGGTGTAGGTAGGTCAATGCATTAGTAGGTCGAGGTGTCCGTTGGTCAGGGCATTAGTAGGATAGGGTGTCGGTGGTTCGGGCATCAATGAGTGGCATCTGTGAGTCACGTCAGTGAATCTATGTCAGTGGGTCACTTTGGTGAATCAGGTTAATGTTTCACATTAGTGAAATATATCAGTGAATCACTATCGGTGACTCGCATAAGTGACTCACCCACTAGTGAGTCATTTCTTGTTTTTCCAATTTTTCCACTCTTAAATTTATTTTATGTAAATTGAGTCTAACAAGTAGATAGAGTTTTTCAAATTTTGTTTCAAATGATATTAATTATATCTTTAATATAATAATTCTCTCGGGTCATCGAAATGGTCAACCCATGTGGTCTTATCTAGTATCTGACATTAATTATCTTTGAGACTGTGTCTCTTCTGTTGATATACGATATAGATCTTCTATGCCAAGATATTTTCTTCCTAGTGTGTTTCTAATTCTTCTTTTTTTGCCTAAAACCATTCATCCATGAAGAGTCGCATCTGTACTATAGACATCGGTCAATTATTCCCTTAGAGTATCATGCTACTTGCACGCCCCTAGTTTTCTGCACAAAGAGGATTTACTGATCATCTTGATGTCAAGGTAATAAATATGTCATCCCTATTTTAATTGTGTATCATTCAAGGTGGGAAAACATATGTCTCTTAGAGAAAATAGTCAACTCCAATTCTAAATTATGGGTATTGAAAAGATTGAAGGACATGTTATAATAATGTTTTTGGATACCTTACTAATAAAAAGGGGGTGGGGAATATGATGATGATTCTTGTGTTATGTTATATTTTATGTTTGGTCCATGTTGTAAATTTTGTTGGCTGTTTGACTTTTAAAATACATTTCCATTGGTGGTCTCTGTTTTCACGCCTATCTCATGAATACTTGTTGTTAATCATCTATTGAATGATTGTGAACATGAAAATATGATTAATCACATATATATGGTAAATTAAATGGATTCCATAGGATACAACATGTTCTGTGATAACCCTTGATTTATCAATGTGGAATTAAAAAACATTTTGTTAAATCTAAATACCTTTTTCCTTGTTTTGTGTGGAAATATGATGTGTGTGGATCCATTCTATATTTTGCTTTGTATGGGTTTTGTGGGGATACTGTTGAGAGAACTTTGGTGCATACATGGTTTAAGGGTGTAATAGAATATTAGGTTGAAAGGTTGATTGATTGTGAGATGGATAAACTTTTTGAATAGTGGGTATGCATTTGGGTTGTATTATGGTGGTTTGGTATGTTCTATTTCTTATAATGGGTCTTCAATGTGGTTGAGTTTTATTGTTTTGCTGGATATTGTGCTTTTCAGGCAGGGGGGCTACCAAGGATGGTTTTGGAGGGATTATTTTGAAGAAGGATGGTGTTAACTTACGCTGTCATTTGGATTGGATTTTCCATATATTTTTGTGAGGTGTGGGTGGGTTATAATTTTGTTTGTGGTGTGTTGTGTTTGGTGTTTTCCCATCTAGATAATTAAAAAGCAATTAAATGAATTATTTAATGTAGAGTGATAAATTTTTGTATGAATTGGTTGGGGTTATGAATTAAGTATGGGGTTGGTTTTTTGGTTATGCAGTAGAGGTGACATCAAGGGATGTTTTTGTTTAGGATGGTTGTTTTTTGAAAACATATAGGTTCGGAAGGGTTTTTGGTATATATATATACATGTAGTTCCTTTTGATTTCTATTCTCACCCCATCCGTAATGAGAACTATGTGACAAACACCCATGTTGTTATGGGGGAGGGTGTCCTTTCTAAATATCATGGTGGGGGGATGGATGGATGATTATTGTCTCTTCTCTACCACCTCTTATATGCATTGGTAGCCCTAGACTCTTCATGTAGGTTATGGTGTAGTTGTGAGGCCCTAATGTCTATGGGAGGGGTGTGCTTCCAAAGTTTCACTTGGATGAGATAAATTGTACATTAATATGTGTCTTTGGGATGAGGTTGTTGTTTTGTGTCCTAGGTGTCTACAGGTGGTGTGTGATGTGGTTGTGGACTAGGTGTTTGTGGGCTGGATGTTGTCTGTGGACCAGGTGTTTGTGGTAGGTTGTGGAAGTGGGTCTTGAGGAAGATTGTGGTAGCATCAAGATGTTCTCCATTAGGTATGAAAAGTTAACAAGTGGGAAGAGGTGAAGGGTACCAAAATATTGATGTTCTTTTTAGATTACATTTATTGGCTCTTGTTATTCTGTGAGTGTACCTTGGTGATATTTTTAATGAATAGTATACCTTGTTGGGTGCTTTTGGGTTTTGTTTCTTTGTCATGGGGGCATAAGTATGCTTCTTAACTTGTGTATGAGAGAATTTTTTTCTTCCCATATGAGTATACATGTATACTCACCCTATATATAATAAACTATTTTCAGGTTTCTAGGTATAATATGAGTATTGTGTTGGACCATACTATCTCGAGAATCAGGAAGGTTTTTGTTTCACTTCTTAGTTGTGTTCTTTTGGTATTTACATTTGATATTTTCACTATATTTATAGTAATCTTACATTGAAACATGTATGTGGGATGTATTTATAATTAATTTATATATATTCCTTGGAGTTTTTTTTGATTTTGATGCATCTTATATCTGGATCGTGGTTACTATAAACAGTGTAATGCCTCCCATTTTGTGAGATTTTTTATACCATTAGTGTTGGTCACCACCTCTAGACCTATTGGAGGTAGGACTTGGGGTTCATTATCTCTTTTTCATATTGAAGAAGGATGGTCACTACACTTTGTCATCCATTCCCTCATATTGATGATGGAGGTTCATGACAAAACGCTCTAAACAAAACCAATTTCATGAAAAACATATCTAGTTATATAATTAAATACCTTTATTATTTATTAAGGAGACTCAAATTTTTGATAAGAAAAGTTACTAGGTTAATGGAATATAATTAATGATTTCAATATGTGTCCATATGAAATTTTTTATGCATTTTTTAAATGAATATATATCTACATAGAATAATTGTCTGGAATTCGAGGAAAAATGATGATTATAAAATTCATAAAAGGAATACAATAAGTTTTTAGTTATATTTTTAGGAAAACATCGTAGTTATTGAAGAAATAAATTTAAATGATATTTCACTAGATTTCTTATATAGTACCCTGATTACATAAGAATTATGAAATGAAAATAATGTGTCTAGGAAAATGTTTAAAATTTATTATTTTTATATAAATTACTTTAATAAACACATGGTTATTGAACAACCTCATAATAAAGAGGACACTAAGGTGATTTAATTTCTCTCCTATATTCATAGTGTAGAAAAGGGTATTTTGAAGGTATGATTCAACCTTCTTGACAAAAATATGGAATAGTGATATAAATTTTGGAAATTTTATTAAATTAATATCAATAAAATTATAATGTAGAATTATCTCCATAAACGTTTTAATGTAAATGAATTCATGAAAGCATGGAAATGATGAGTTTTCAAAAATATTAATTTTCTCTGATATGAAGATAAATTTTATGAGGTAGCGAATGTTAAATAGGATAAAAATTATGTGGATACTTATTATGTATCCTTTTTGGATATTATAAAATAGGAACAAACTAATTTATGTGATATATATTTTAATGAATGATTTGGAATAATTAATATCCTACTTCAATACGATGTATCCCACAAAGAAACATATATTTGAAGGGAAATGGTAATGGATAATTGTAGTGGTAAGTGATTCATATCATTACATACCAGAACAACAGCAGAGGAAGTCAAAATAGATGGATTAATTTTATAAAATTAGATATAGTAATTTTGAAAATGAAGAAAAATATATTAAGAAATAATTAAATGTTAAGGGGAAGGCCTGAATAAGTTATGTCTTGAAAAATTATATGACATAATGGGTTAACCGAATTGAGCATGTTGTAGGAGAATTAATGTCATGGAAATGAATGTATGTTCAATAATAAAAATTCTTCACTACCCAAATGACATAGGAATGTTCATGAGTGATAATCTGGGTAATCCTAAAAATTATTCAATCTTATGATTTATATAAATTCATTTAATAGATACATATTCAACCTTATTTTATAAATTATTTTATTAAAAAAGGACTACATTTAATTATCTAAATATCTTTTCCATTTATTAAATTATTTAATTGATATGTTAAATATATTGATTTTTGGAATCTAAAATCAACAAAAAGGTCTACATTTTTGTATTCATTATAATGATTTTATCCTACATTGAATTAGTGATTTTTCTAAAAATATTGATTGCCTTATTAATAATGAAAAATATTGAATTTAATTAAAAGTAATACTATTTTCAAGTATTTAAAAACTGAAATTATATATTTTATTGGATTAAAATTGAAATTAGTTCCCTTAGAAATAAAATCATCTATTTAATTCTATAGTAATCAGTATTATATATGATTTTGGAATTAAATCATTCCATGCTTCAAAGGGATTTTTTTCTTTAAAATAGATTTCATTTAATTTTTTTTATTTATATTGAAAATTATTTTTCCACTTATCAAAAATGAATATTGGATATTTGGTATAAAATTTTTAATATGGAGGCTCAAAATTAATAAAGAAGTAAATTTTATTTTTCTCATTATGAATAGTATCATTGGTAAAGATGATTTTACCATTGTAAAAATGGTAAAATGGGTTAATTATGATTTTAAAAATGTAATATGGTAACAAAATATTGTCACAAATATTTTTTTATTATATTATTTATACCCTTTTCAACTTTTAAATTAAATTTTCATGTTTTAGTGCTACAACCATATGATTGATATTTTTATTATTTTTATGATATTAATAATTTTGTAGTGTTATTTAATTAGTTATAAAAGGTAACATCCTACACTAACAACATCACACACAATGAGAATACTACAATTCCATATATATTAGAAATTCACCCCCATATACTAGAGATCCATGTTTTTCCAAATTACCAAACTAATAAGGCTTAATGTGTAATCTGAGGGTTGCTTTTCTATGAATTAGAATAATTTTTAACTCGGGGTTTCACATTTTTTTCGTTATTTACCACCTTGAAATAATATTTAATAATGATTAAATAATATAATTAGTTTATTCCATGAAATGAAATATTATTATGATTTTTGTACAACCATTTTTCAGATCAATTTTGCATCCTCTGTGAAATAGAATCATCCCTCATTAGTATACATTGACATCGACATCTATAAAGAGATGTGTTTGTTTTTCTGTCAGCAAATCATATGTATTGAAAAAATGATAAATAAAATTAATATGGTTTATATTTATGAAATCATTATTATTAGGGAATTATAATATATTACATACCTTCTGACTTTTCATTCCATTGGAAAATTATAACATCACTCTTGCATTCATGTGGGATACCACCTTTATGAAGTGATGTGATTATTTTTTCATTTCTATATTAAAACCTTAGACATAAGGATATCAATAATATATCAATACGACCTATAAAACACATTTTTTATTATGTAATAGTAAAATACTATCTAATTCTTATTTTTTCCAATCATTCAAAAATTAAATTGTTATTCATTCCTACAAACCAATTACGATCTCCATGAAATGATGAGATTCATTTATCATGAAAACCTTTTATTTTTTGTTATAAAAGTGTTTTTATTTTAAAAATATGATAAACTTAACTTCCTTAACCATTTATATGTAGTTTAAACATAACCAAATTAACCATATTAAATATAAAGGTGTTTTTCAGAGGTTATAAATCAAATGAACCCAAAAAGATTAATGCTAACATATCCAATATTGTAAATCAATAATTCGTGGAAATGATTTACATAAAGTTATTAATAACATTCAAAATAGAAATAAAATTTTATAATGAATGGAAAAAAAGGAAATATATGTTTTCTATTCAGTATTTATAGAACAATTTATTATATATGAAAATTAATTTATGGTACTTTTCATTAATAGTTTCATAAATTACTTTCAAATTGTATACCGCATCTTCCATGATCATCAAAATATTAAAAAAAATTCTAGTTTGTACATAAATTATTATTAAATTTTTTTAACAACTATGATGGACTATGTTTTGATTCCTTTAATTGGCTTTTACACATTTTCCAAACATGTTATTTTGAATTTATTTCCAAAGATCAACAATGTTTTTTATAAAATATATATAGACCACCTATTCCCTTTAACATATAAATTATGTTTTATTCATAATACACTTCATGTCAAGATTGTTATTTGATGATTGTTAAATTCTAAGTATTTTTTTAATCTTTCATTTAAAGGAGTTTCTGAAGGAAAATAATTTTTCTCTGTATTATTATGCAAAAATGGATTTTTTTTGTTCATGGGTTCTAATGAGTGTTTCAAGGGTTTAATAAAGAAAATGTTAATGTGTAAAAATATTTGATTACGATATGAAAATTGATAAATTTAGATGACTATGGGTGATCCTTCAATAGATCAGGATGATTGGTGAGGTTACTATAGTTCTAAAAATTATTTGGTAATTATTATGTATTAGAAGGATAAAATGTGGTGGAAAGAAAGGACGATTACACCTATGAATTTAAATTTTAAGTAGTTGTTCAAAAACAATTTATTAATAAGTGAACATTGATCATGAATATAATTCGCTAATATATCTCAATTATTAATGAAGGGTGGGAGGGGGGGTTTTAGAAATATTTTGATATCACGAGTTGAATAATGTCTATGAACTTTTATAGGTTAATAGTTTTTTTTTAAATGAATGTTTGCAAGAGTTACCACACTCCCTCAGTTGCCTTCATCATGTTTCCTATTAGTTATAATTTATTTTGAATGTGTTTTTGAGCTAAATTTTATTTCTATATGTTGAAATGTTTTATTTTACAAACTTATAAATTTATTATATAAAAGGTAAATGTATTCAGTGTTAGATCTTAAGAGTTTATAATGAAATAAAAGAGCGGGTGAATTTCAGTTTAAAAATTTAAACTAAAAAAATAAAAAATCAATTATATAAAAAACATTATTAAACTAATCAATATATAATGATGAGAGTATTTGAATCAGTATCACATATTTTCTTGATCATATCCGAGTATGTGTTATCAGAATAATTGACATAATGATAAATAGTTTGTTAGGTATATAAGTATTGCAAATATCATTATTATACAATGAAATGTTGAAAAATATATCTCTGACACATTATATAAAAATTATAAATGTAACAATGAATAAACATATATATTAAAATATTTTACTATTTAACCATTAGAGTTAGGCTATCCCGAAAACATGTCTAAAGGTATCCATAGATTAATACATTCTATAAAAATATATATTTCCATTCTAGAAAATTCCATGATATGATGATCATAATAAGATCTATCCTCAATTCCTTGGAATCCATTGATATGATGGTTGATTAATGTCTTCCTATCTTTGGAATCCCTCTATCAGATTGATCAGATTAAACATTTTCTTATCCCCAGAATCCCTTGATCATTACCATGATCGTCTGTAGAATACAAAAGAATATTTTTTCTAAAGTATTCAACCCTAAAATGGATTCATTAGAACATCAAATAACTAAAGTATTTAAAATACTAACGGAATTTTATTCATATAAATGTAAATTGAAGATGAATTGTGTTGAAAAGTTTATCATCTACCAAATCTTCTAATGATGAACTATTTATAGGTGATGCTCCAACAACCTTATTTTATATTTAATTCCAACATCCTTAGACAACCTTTAGTTGAGAGCTCAAAAATAACAGAATGTATGATGTCATTTAGAGAATCACCATTATAGTGATATTATATATTCTTTATGATAGATATAATTATAATCAATACAATTATAAAATTTTTATATTCTAATGTACTTTGTAATTTATTTTAAAACTGATAAACCGTGTAAGTGTTATGGAAATAGATCGGTACTACAGTTAGTCTAAATGTCATGATTTTTTATAGAAATTCATTTGTATGACAACTGATAAATCCACTATCTATTCATATTTATAAAAAACACATTCATTTAAATGAATTTGAAAGATAATATATGTTTATATTTTTTTATATTTCTATTGATTTTTCATAAATAGTAATATTTCCAATAAAAATATACTATAACACAAGGGTTATATGAATGTTAGTATACATTTTTTTTAAAATGAAAATTTTTATTTAAAAAACTAAATAAATTTAAAAGTAATAAGTAATAATTTTATCTCAAAAATCAATCCATTTTTTGAAAAGAAACAAACATCACACTTAAACTGAAAAAAATAATTTTTTTAAAAAAATTATAGTGCTTTGATAATTTTATCAACTCTAAGAAGATACATTATTTAGTTACGCCTACTATGTTTATAAATCAATTATAATATGGAGGAATGTGTAAATTCTTCAGCCCCATAGGATAATATGTACCCTTAGTATAATATCTCAAAGACATATCCCTTTAAAATAAATTCCCCACTTTTATAGATTTCTAAATTGCCTCTCAACTTTTAAGAAATATCTCCTTAAACATATAACCTTACCCAAAACATCATACATAAACTAAAACTGTATCCACCTATGTGAGTTTTTTTAAAATGGGAATGTATATAACCTAAATATCTAGTAATAGATAAAATGATAATCAATTGTTATGTGAAATAATTAATCAAACATGGAATAAAATAAAGAACACACATCCAAACATAATTATAAGATACCGTGACAAGTATTAGTATAAAAAATAAATCTAATTTAATAACCATTAAAATGTTTTATAATACACATCCAGTGTTCAAAATAAATATTCTTCATTCATTGTTCAATATCTATGTCACAAGAATCCTCATCTCTTTTAACTCATCCTGATCCTTATCGAGCTTCAAGACTTTTTCTTCCACTACTACATACTTTTGGAAATCAATCATTAATCTCTAAATATCCACAATAATCATTTTATTATATTAATTCAATGTATCAACTCATCTAAATATGTTTGGGGAGACTATTCTCAGACTCATTAATATGACCCTTTCATGAAGAAGTTTTACTTCCTCAATCCTATCAACAGTTGTCTATCTGAACTCTTCCACAAACATCACTGTTTTAGAAACATATGACGATATATTTTTAAATCATTCTTCAATTTACAATGTATGTTTTATCATGTATTTCAACTAGTTATCATGATATCTATGCTCACTACTACTTTATTACACCACTTCATCATCTAATTGTATAATCTGTTTTGAGTACTATATTTTTCCATAAATATTTTCAATTTTACTTCAATCTGAATAACTAATTCAATGAGAACGGTCCATGATTCTGATTTCTTTTTAAGGCTACTCTGGATAAGTTTATACTTTTCATTAAGATTAAGAAAATATGGAATTATATCAAATATACTTTTCAATGATTTAATATTAATGTCAAAACCATTCTGTTAAATAGTATTCACTGAGTCTGATGAACCTAGTGATTCATTTAGTGGTTTCTGTGTGACTGATTTGGATTTAGGTTTTGATAATACCTTAGATTTTTCTTTATCTTTCTCTGAAAATTTCTTATCTTATCAAACTTCATTAATTTTTACATCCTTAAAATATTCATGTTTTCTTGAAACATTTTTTTATAATGTTGATGTTATTATTCATTCATTGAGGATTACATTTGTTCCTCCTCTAATGATCACTTTTACTTCTCTGAAGATTATGATTTTTATTCTTATGAACCTTCCAACTCTGCATCCTTATCAAAGCGTGAATTTAAAGGACAAGATGATTCTGATGAGTTTGAATATTTCTTTACTTTTCACACGTTGTTATTCTATCTTAAATCATCATCATATTATTCCTATTTTTCCTCCTCTTCCTCTTCTATTAATTCTTCTTATTATTTTACTTGTTCATATTTTTATTATTCTTAGTCATATTAATCATTTTCTTTTAACTCACGAGTTAACAAAAATTATGTTCTTAGTACTCCTTTTCCTACAATTTAAATTATAAATTCTTTTTTAGGGATAGATTTTTTTACTAATTAAACAGTTATTTTATGTTTCCATTATCATAAAAATAAGTTAGAACTAATGGTATAGTTGAATTTTGATTGAATTCTAATGTGACATCCATAAAAATCATATCAGTATGAGAAATTGAAGGAATTAGGTTTTCGTAGGCTATCTCTACACCATTCAGTAAACATTCAAAAATATGTTCTCTATTAAACATTTTCTTATTAACCTTTATCCTCTTCTTTTAAATTTTTGACAATCTAATTTTTCAAATCCTTTTCCTCAGATAGATCAATTCCGAACTAGGTATCCCCTTGTTTCTTTTATGTGTTATGTTGCATTATATTTTTTATTTCATCATCTGAAAGTCTCTTTTCTTAATTTTTATTATTTAGTGGGGAAGATTATAGATTTTTTGTTTTTTCCCAATAACCTTTTAAATATTACATGGTTGATCTTCTAACCCAGCACCATAAATTTTTTTAATAAACACCTTTTTCTTAGAATAAGAAACTAGCTTCATTTATGAAATTGTATCTTAACCAATAGAATAAATCCTTTCTCGCATGAGGTAGGTTTTTTTCTCAACCATGAATAGAGTGATACAATTTATAAGAAAAATATTTATTAATGAACCATAATAATCTTTGACATTATCATAGCACTTTTGATAGCATTCATTTCCAAAATTTCATATTTAACTACATTAATTTTTGTTATGTTTATCATGAAATCAAAAATCAATATATCAGAAACATTATGGGTGTCCCAATAAAACTTCCTCATCCTTAAATTCCACTACATCCACATTTATACACTCGTATAATCCAAATATAATTACAATTTTGCCTTAATTTTATCATAAATTAAAGACAATGAAAAAACTGCATTCAATTTTATCAAAAGATACATGCTTATCTAGTAATTTGTAAGAGGGTAAATATGATTCATCTCTACAAGGTTTTCTAAATATTTTTTTAAAACTTTTTATGAATTTATATTATTATTCAAAAAATAAATTAATATAAACATCATCTTTAATGTCATTTTGAAAAACTCATTAGATTCTTAAAACACTATAGTGTTATCAAAATAATAACAAAAATCTTTATTATGTTTTTGTACATGTATTATATACAATACTTATAAATAAATAATTATTTTTATATTAGAATAAATACTTTAAAAACCATTATACCTCCACAATTTATTCATGGAAAACATGTCTTTTCAAATAATCCTCATTGTTGGACATCGTTTTGGGACTTGTTCTTGCAATCAAATGAATTCCCAAAGAATAAGTCTGAGATATCAAAATGATGATAATATTTGGGAGTGAAACACTTTAAGAATCTATATGGGATAGGGGTTGTCCCATCATTATGTAGGAACTAAGAGGTGATGGTTCATATTCCAAAACATTCAATGTTTTAAATTAAAACATTTAATATGATATAATGGATAAGATTTAATTACAAAATGTATAAAATGAATACTTCATCTGTCAATGTTTTAGAAAAAATTTTGATCATAATATCAAAATGATTAGTTAGGAAAAAAATAAGTATTAAAAATTAATGATTTATAAAAACTATAAGAGTATGTAATCCAAAAAATCTCTAAACTAATGTAAAAAATCAGTACAAATAGTAAATTAATACAAGATTACCTTTATGAGAAGAAATTTCATTGATATGAGTATCCTTTTTTTCATGGTTTTTATAAAAAATAATAGTAATGGTATTTTATAAATAAAGTTATTACAATTGTTTAAAAAATTTGATTATGATAGTCTTATATCAAAAATATCTTGTGATAGTTTTTAAACTAAAAACCAAATATGATAGTTTTATATTAAAAACTGATTGGGATATTTTTTTATAAAAAACTGATTACGATAGTTTTAAAACAAAAAACATATTATATTAGTTAAAAAAATTTATTATGATATTTTTAAAACAAAAAAAGATTATGATAATTTCTTTTTTATAAATATTATCTTATTGTAAAATAATTATTTGAAAAATAAAAACATATATACTCCCTATTTGAGATGGAGTTTAGTAATGTTAGGAGATTTGTAAAAAATAATCACATGTCAATAATATTTTGATATGGATAATTCCTTGATTCTATTTAATATATTCAAATCTATCATAACTAATCAGTTTAGTGATAACATCACCATGTTGTTTAAAAGTTCTAATGAATTGTAAAATTATATCATATTTAAATGTGTGATCCTAAAGGAAATTGTGTCTTATATATATGTTTATCATTTTAGTGATGTGATTGATTTTTTACATTGGTTAATGGAAATTTTTGTTTCACAATGTATATGGATTTTAGTAAAACTGATAGAGTAGTATGTGAGCATGTCATCCATCCATGGCACTTACACACAAAATCTTCTGACTATAAGATATTCAAATTCAACAGTGGAAAGTCATATTGACTGTTTTTTTTAAATACCATTAAAATAATTAGTCTCCTATTGAATGATATGTTCTAGATGTACTTTTTCAACCCAATATACATCCTCCAAAGTGATAATCTAGAATAATTTTTAGTCAAAAATAATTTCTTAAAAATAATAATAATCCTAAATCCATAGTTCCTTTAAAATAATGAATAATTAATTTAATGTATTTTTTGTGGGATTATTTTGGATTTCCTTGATATATACCACATAATAATACTAAAAACATTAAATTCGCCAGACTAGATATTAAGTAAAGATAACATCGAATTATACCACTAAATCATTTCTGACCAACTAGTTTTGTAGCATTATCACAATCTAATGTATTAGATATACCAATTTAAGTACTTATACTTTTTTTTTTCAAATTTCATAAGTAATACACATATATATATAGGTTAAGATATTAAAGTTATTTGAGTTTTTTTATATTTTAAAACCTAGAAAATATGTTAACTCACCAATCAAAAATATTTAAAACTTAGACTTCATAAGATACAAAATGTAACATGTTAATGTGTTTTTAGTTGAAAAAATTTTAACATCAAAAAAATATATTCATAAAATCATTATGTTTTTAGTTATGTATATTATAAAAATATTTGTATCTAAAATTCCCTTAACAATTTTTTTGTTAAAAAAGGTAGTTAACCATTTATACCAAATTCTAGGAGTTGTTTAATTCTATAAACACCCTTAGTAGGATTAAAAATATTTAATGGATGTTTTTTTTTCAAAACCTGGGAGTTGTTCATGATAAACATCCTATGAGAAATATCAATTAATTAAATCAAACTTTAATTCAATTTTAAATATTTTAAAATTTATGTATGCTATAAAATCTATAAGTATTAAAATAGACACAATTATTCCTACCAAATCGTAAGATTATGCGTTTCTATTCCCTCTAGTTGGTTATGAAACATAAAACTAGTGTATATTTATTTATAATTGTTATTCCAAATTCATATCAATTTTTCTGAGAACCCCATTATACTGTAATTATAGAGGTATCTTTAGGTCCTTCAACTAATATCTAGACATTCTTCCATTAAAATTAATTGAGTTAATCTTTCATTTCCATTTTCTATTCTTCATCACCTAGAGCCTCATTAGGAATATAAGGATTTAATTGAGTAGAGAAAACTAGATCATCAATTTCAATTATTAAGGAACTTAATGTCTTAACTTGTTGATCTATATCACCAATGATAATCTTAATAGGATGATTATAAAGAGAATAAAAACTTCATGGGTTTTTAAAAAGTTGTACCTCAATAATATATTGAAAATCATCATTTTTAAAAACATTATTAAAGTATTCTTGGGTTATTTACTTATGAGTAGAACTTTATAGAATAGGTTGGGAATTAGTTTTTGAAATAAAACCAGATGATGTAGTTTGAAATTTTTTTAAAACAAAGGGTCCTATTTTATCAAACTTAATATACATTGTTTCGTTAATAGAACATGAATTTTTATTAAAACCATTAAAATAATTTGTAGTTGTAGAATAATCTTGAAATATCCCTTCTTCACATTTATTTGAGAACATATTTTCATTATCTTTAGTATTTAGGATGAATAGTTTGTTGAGCAATTTATTGTTTTCAAACAATTCAAAATAATGTTTTTTAATGGGGGAGATTATTTTAAATAATACTCTGTCTCTTTATGATGATTTTGATGCTCACAAATACCCTTAATTATTTACTAATTATTTCGTTGAGTATTTTGCAGGAATTTATTTAATTTATTTATTTCATACAACGAGATTTCATACTTCATTTATTCCGAGATCAATTTTAGCGTGTTCTGGAATCACTGTAGCGTAAGATCAATTTTAGCGTGTTCTGGAATCACTGTAGAGCTTGATCAGTTTTAGCGCGTACTGGAATCACTGTTCATACCCTACGTTGACGAACGTAACGTATGGATGAAAAGTTTACTTTTTATGTTAAAAGAAAACGTATGGTTAAGGAACCTTACGTTATTTTGAAACGTATGGTTAATGAACCTTACGTTGTTGAAAAGTATGGAAGAAGAACATTACGTTTGGAAGGAACCTTACGTTTTTGTTGTTGGAAAAGTATGGAAGAGAAACCGTACGTTAGTTTTCAGTGTTGAGTTTGTTTCTCAAAAGTATGGATCATCAACCTTACTTTTATAATCAACCGTACGTTCTTTTGAGAGTTGAAGCAAGACAAAGTATGGATGATCAACCCTACGTTTGAATACTGAAGAGAAAGTATGTATGTTCAACCTTACGTTCTGAACCTTAAGTTTGTGAACCTTACGTTTGTGAACCCTACGTTTGGAGCCACGTCATCAACCCTACGTTTGGCGTCGAGATATTTTTGACAGACGATATTTCCGTTTGCATTGGTCAAACAGGGGGATTATTAAGCGGATTTCGAGCCGATTCTTAAGTACGACTTTGACTGAATCAAAGACGTTTTTCAACGGATTAATGATTTATTTAAACGGAGCTTTTTATGCCGATTCATCAGGGGAGTTACAACAGCTCTGTTATTTCATTTAATATCGCGAATCTAAAGGTGATTTTCATGGATCTATTTATGCGGAAGATTTTCTCAGATTTGAATATATATTCTATCTTGGAAACTTCGGATATATATATATACACAGGAAAGTGTATGAAATATATATAGATTGATCTTTTAACGAGAAAGAAACAAGAGACTGTGTGAAGGCGTTCTTTTCTGGTGATCGAGAAGAAGTGTAAAACCTTTATTACCGAAGGAATATCTTGATAGCAGATTCACGTGTTCTACATCGACTATCTGTTGTGAATCTACTGCTGCTGAAGTTGTGAAGTTTCTGGTAATATCTATTGCAACTGGATCAACTCAGAACTGTTTTGATTACATATCTTTATTTTCTGAAGACGACGATCTATCTACTGTCAATTGCATTCTGTTGCAATTGTGAAGAACAATTGGAGAAGTGTTTTCTTTATCGAAACCCTTTTTATTTTTGAGTGATCAGCTTCTCGTTCTAAGCTGTGTGGGTTCGTGTTTGAACCAGGAAGGCTGTGTTTGCCTGAAACTTGTAAAGGTGTCAACTGCCTGTACTCAGTTGTGGACAGGTATGCGGAAACGAGGACCAGATAGTGAAAATCGCCAAGCTCGTGGATTTGAGCGTTGGTGGAGTGGACTAGGGGCCTTCTGTTCCCCGAACCACTATACATCCGTGTGTTCATGCTTTTACTTTTTACGCTGCATATTTAATCGTGCAAAAGCATAGTGGACAGAATTTGTCTAAATTGAAGAGATTGTAATAATTTTGAAAAGACACAATTCACCCCCCTCTTGTGTGTAATCCGTAGATTCAGATCCAACAATTGGTATCAGAGGAGGAGCATCTTATTTTTTAAAGTCTTGTCAAGCAAGAAGTATTTAAAGATTATACATAGTGTATCATGGCTTATACAAGAGAGGGAATGTCAATGGTCAGAGCACCTTACTGTAATGGAGATAATTATGGCTGCTGGAAATCACGTATGATTTTTTATCTGAAAAATCTTGGTTACAAAGTCTATTCAAAGATTCTGACTCCCTATGAAATTCCTGAAAATCCCGATACATGGAGTGCTGCTACAGAGGCTGAGTATGACATGAATTCAAAATCTATGAATGCAATCATCTTTGGTCTAGGACCGGATGAATTTAACAGAGTATCTCAATGCCCGACTGCATATGAAATGTGGCAAACAATAGCTGTTGCTTATGAAGGAACAGATAATGTAAGACAGATGAGATATGAAACTGCTAAATTAAAATTCGATACTTTCAGAATGATTGAAGGAGAGAGCATCACTCAGATGAATGGAAGATTGACAGAAATTGTCAATAATATAACAGCTCTAGGAGAACCAATCAAGCAGGTTGATCAAGCGTTAAAGGTACTGAGAGTACTTCCTACTCGATGGAATGGAATCTCTGCAGCAATCAGACAATCAACTTCTGTTAAAGATCTGACTATGAGAGAGCTGATTGGTACATTGATGATGTACGAGGCTGAAATGCAAGATGAGGTAAATGAGCATAAAGTTTACATAAAAAGGGAAAATACTGCTTTGAAAGTGACTTCTCAACAAAAGGATAGAAAGATGAAGAACAGAGAAGTAAGTGCTAAATCAGAAAGCTCTGATTCTTCAAATTCAGATGAAGAACTGGCTCAGCTAGCCAGAAAATTCAGAAAATTCTACAGTAAGAAGAAATACTTCAAGAAATCCTTCATGAAGGATAGCAAGGAAGTGAGATATTATGAATGCAAAAAGATGGGACATATCAGACCAGATTTCCCAAAATTGAAAGATGCAAAGAAGAAGAAATTCTTCAAAAGAGATGATTATGAGCAGAAAGACAAGAAAGCTATGAAAGCTACTTGGAGTGTTTCTGAAGACTCAAGTAATTCTTCTGAATCAAGCTCAGAGAAGGAGGAAGCCAATTTAAAAGAAAATATGTGTTTCATGGCTGAAACTGATGAGGTACACTCATACTACTCCTCTGACTCAAATAATGAATCAAACTCTGAAACAAGCTTCTCAAATAAACAACTTGCAGCTTACTGCAATATGCTTGAAGAAAGGTATGACTCATTATTTAAAAAATATAAATCTATAAAGAACTTGCATAAAGCTATTTCAGTTGAGAGAAATACTTTGCTAAAACAACATAAGGAATTAATTGACAAATACAACTCTGCTGACTCAAATAAAATTAATTTTGAATCAAAAATAAAAACTCTACAGGATGAAGTAGAATCTTATAAAAAGGCTGCATTAGTTTTTACAAAAGGAGAAAACGTCTTAAATGAGATACTTGGAAAAACTGTAATTAAAAAGGAAAGGTTTGGAATTGGAAGTAAAGGAGAAAAACCTAAGTTATACAAAAATTATTTTGTTCCTAGCACTAAACAGGTTATTTGTAACTTCTGTGGAACAAAAGGTCATATAGCTAAAAACTGTTTTCTAAGACAACCTCAAATATGTGGAATTAAGAAAGCTTATATTTCCAATGATCTATATGATTCAATCAATTTTAAGAAATCAAAGAAAATCTGGATACCCAGATCACTGCTTTCTAACACTACTGGACCCAACAAAATATGGGTACCAAAGCAATTTGTTTGAATGTCTTTGCAGGTAGCAGGTCACCAAAGAAAGAAAGAAATATGGTATATGGACAGTGGCTGCTCAAGACACATGAGTGGAACTTCAGTTAATTTTTCTTCTCTTACTCTAAAGGAAGGAGGACTTGTCACCTTTGGTGACAATGCCAAAGGAAATATTATTGGTATTGGAACAGTTGGAGATCCAGAGACAGTCTCAATCAACAAAGTACTTTATGTACAAGGGTTAAAACACAATCTGATAAGTATCTCTCAACTCTGTGATGATGGATACACTGTTGATTTTACTAACAATAGTTGTACTGTTTCTAAAGATAAACTGTTTAAGTTTAGAGCACCCAGAACTGATAATGTTTATACTTTGGATTTGTATTCCTTGTGTAAACAACAAGTAAACTGCTTAACTGCTAATATAAGTGAATCCTGGATCTGGCATAGAAGACTTGGTCATTGCAATATATATGCTTTACATAAATTATCTAAGAAACATCTAGTTTCTGATTTGCCAAGTCTCAAATTTGAAAATGACAGATTCTGTGATGCATGTCAGCTTGGCAAGCAACACAAATCATCATTCAAATCTGTTAATAAAGTTGCTACAACTAAACCTCTAAAACTTATCCATATGGATTTGTTTGGACCTTCAAGAGTAGCAAGTTTAGCTGGTAAATTATATGTTTATGTATTAGTTGATGATTATTCTAGATTTACTTGGATTTTCTTTTTGAAATTTAAAAGTGAAGCTTTTAGTTTATTTGAAGGTTTTTGTAAATCTATTCAAAATGAAAAAGGTTTTAATATAATCTCATTGAGAAGTGATCATGGTGGAGAATTTGAGAACCAGGAATTTAATTCCTTTTGCTCAAACATGGGTATTAAACACACCTTCTCTGCTCCAAGAACACCTCAACATAATGGGATTGTAGAAAGAAGAAATAGAACTATTCAAGAAATGGCTAGAACTATGTTAAATGAATATAGCCTACCTATATATTTCTGGGCAGAAGCTGTTAATACAGCTTGTTATATAATGAATAGAATTTTAGTAAGACCTATTTTGAAAAAGACACCCTATGAACTATGGAATAACAGAAAACCTAAAGTAAATTACTTTAAAGTTTTTGGATGCAAGGTTTACATCTTGAATACCAAAGATAATCTTGGTAAATTTGATCCAAAATCTGATAAGGGTATTTTCTTAGGATATTCTGCAACCTCCAAAGCTAATAGAGTCTATAATAAAAAGTCAAGGATTGTTGAAGAATCAGTTCATGGGAAATTTGATGAATCTGATCCTTTTGAGAAAAGGATAGAACAAATAGATGAACCTGATTCTAATGAAAACATGAGACTTGAGAATTTAAAGAATGATTTTGAAAATGATATAAAAGAAATTCAGTCCAGTTCAGAAGAACATGACACTGAAGAACCTTTGAATGTAATGCCTAGACAATCTAGAACCTTAAAGAATCACCCTTTAGAATCTGTGATAGGTGACTTAGAGAGTGGTATTCAAACTAGAAGAAACCTTGGAAACATAGTTGAATTCTCTGCTTTCCTATCCCAACAAGAACCTAAGACCATAGAAGAAGCCTTAGATGATGAGAGCTGGGTAATAACAATGCAGGATGAATTGAACCAGTTCAAGATAAATAAGGTTTGGGAATTAGTTGAAAGACCACATGATTATCCAGTAATAGGAACTAAATGGGTCTTTAGGAATAAACAGGACGATCAAGGGATAATAACTAGAAATAAAGCAAGATTAGTAGCTAAAGGATATAATCAAGAAGAAGGAATAGATTATGATGAGACCTTTGCACCTGTAGCCAGGTTAGAAGCCATTAGAATCCTTTTAGCCTATGCATCTTATATGAATTTTAAATTATTTCAGATGGATGTTAAATCTGCCTTTTTAAATGGTTATTTAATGGAGGAAGTTTATGTTGAGCAACCTCCTGGTTTTGAAAATTCTCAAAAACAAGATTCTGTTTTCAAACTTACTAAAGCTCTTTATGGCCTTAAACAAGCACCTAGAGCTTGGTATGAAAGACTAAGTTCATTTCTTTTGAAAAATGATTTTACTGTTGGACTGGCAGATCCAACACTCTTTAAGAAAACTGTGAAAAATAATGTTTTGTTGGTTCAAATTTATGTTGATGATGTAATTTTTGGATCAACCAATAAAATTCTTTGTCATGAATTTTCAGAATTAATGCAAAAATAATTTGAAATGAGTATGATGAGAGAATTAAATTTCTTTTTGGGTCTTCAAATATTTCAAAAAGATTTTGGAAATGTGTTAAATCAATGCAAATACATTACTGATTTACTTAAGAAATTTGGACTTGAAAACAGCAAGCCATTTACAACTCCTATGTGTACTAATATAAAATTTGATTTGGGTGAAACTGGAAAATCAGTGGACAACAAGTTATATAGTGGTATGATTGGTAGTTTGTTATATCTTACTGCTAGTAGACCAGATATAATGTATTCAGTATGTCTTTGTGCTCGATTTCAATCAAATCCCAAAGAATCCCATTTAACTACTGTTAAAATAATTTTTAGATATTTAAAAGGTACTATTTATCAATATCTGCTTTATCCAAAAACCTCTGATTTTAATTTAATTTCATATTCAGATGCTGACTTTGGAAGCTGTAGATTAGATAGGAAGAGTACTTCAGGAACATGTCACTTTTTAGGAAAGTCTTTAGTATCATGGTCTAGTAAGAAACAACACTCAGTTGCCCTGTCAACAGCCGAGGCAGAATATCTGTCTGCAGGTAGTTGCTGTGCACAGGTGTTGTGGATGAAAAACACTCTTATGGACTTTGGATTAAATTTCAATAATACACCTATTTTATGTGATAATACTAGTGCAATTAATATTTCAAAAAATCCTATTAGTCATTCTAGAACTAAGCACATTGATATAAGACATCACTTTTTAAGAGATCATGTGTTTAAAAAGGATATATTTTTAGAATTTATAAATACAGAAAATCAATTAGCAGATATTTTTACTAAACCACTTCCCACGGCAAGGTTTGAATTTATTAAGGGGGAGTTAGGTTTATTTAATTTTAAATAGTTTTTTTTTTAAAAAAAAAATCTTATTCTGTTTTCGAATTCTGCTTAATTTCTGTTTCCCTCTATAAGTAATTTTATTTTGTTTTAAATAAAAGTAATGATTAGTGATTACACGGGAATCAAGGCTGTCAGAACCTCTTCACCTGCTAAACCGTTTCACCTTTTTCGGAAACCCTTTCGAAAACCTAAAACCGCACATCTGCTCCAAAACCCTTTTCTGAATCTTCAAACCCTAAACTTACGAACCTTCAGAAATCGTTGTTGAAATGGCAAAGACTAAGCGTCCAGATGAAGCCGAGAGCAGTGCTGCAAAGAAACCAAAAGTAGTTGGTCGGAAAATACTGCAAGGTAAAGTCATAGATTTAGAGTGGCTGTTTGAAACTAATTTACTGTTGAAGCAAGCGTTGTCGTTTCAAAGCCTTGAGCAAGCTTTTAATAGTGAAAATTCTGAGTTTCTATATGAGGCAGAAATGAGACATTTCTTTAGAACTGTTCAGTTTAGCCTTGGAGATACAGAGGATAGTTTATTGGCTCAAATAGAGGATAAGGACTTTTCGATATCATCTGTAGAGATAAGTCAAATTCTTAACTGCCCTCATCAAGGAGTTTTTCATTTTGATTTACGGAATATTGGAGATTCTGTACATAAGTCTGAAGACATTATGTCTTTTCTGTTTGGAACCAGAGTGATAAAGAAAATGTTTATTAAGGATTTGGAGCCCGATCAGAAAATTTTGGTAAAATTTGTTCAGACTGGTTTAGCACCAAGAATGGCTGAGATGGAGAAAATCCTATATCCGGACATGTACATAATGTATCTTCTGATGTGTGATATTAAGTTTAATTTTCCTCGGTTTATGATAAGATATCTGAGTTACTACTGTCAGAGTGAAGCAAGAATGACCCTTTTCCCTTATGGAAGGTTTATTTCTTTGTTTTTGTTTAAAAGAGGAATGATCAGATTGGTAGATGCTGGGGTGAAATGTCACCACAGTAATGTTTTTAATGCTGGAACTTTGAGGAAGGTAGGATACTTTTGGAGCACAATTAAAGGAAAACTCTTACCTGTTGGAGCTGAGGAAAACTCGGAGAGTGCTCAGACTCAACCGGCTAAGTCCAAGGAGGGACAAGCAGAATCAAGAGTTAGTACAGTGGCAAGGAGAATTAGTTTTGAGATGGAGGAAGTTGAGGAAGAGAGAAGTAAATAAGGACTTAAATCTAGAAGAAAGAGGTCAATTTATGAAGAAATTATCTCTCCTGCCTTGAAATCCTCTGAACCGGTAATTTCTTATTCATTTGTGAGAGAAGCTGTTGTGGAGCAGACTGCACCGATAGAGGAACCAGCAGCTCAAACAGAAACTCAAAAAGAACCTCAATCTGCTGCTGTGGCTGTTGAAAAAGTAATTCAACAAGAACAACTTGTGGAGGTAGTGCCTGGTGAAGAAGTGGCCCGACCTCAAGATTTACATGAAGATATTGTTCTTGACCACTTAGTAGAAGTCAAAGAGACTACTGTTCATGATGAACATACTTCTGACGCTAATAGAGAGGTACTTCAGGAAGATTTTTCAGTGGAAGAGTTTCAGGCTTCAAAAGCTAGTTCAGTGGATCAACCTTGTCAGGACAAGGACAAAGAACAGTCAGATGCAGATTCTTTACCACTTGCATTGCTTCATCAACCTAATTCTGGACATGAGAATCGAGCACAGGGTGCCCCTGATTCGAGAAAAGAAGAAGTTGTTGAGTTGTACAAGCGTATCTCTCAGTTAGAATCTGAGAATGTTAGTCTCATAAATTCTCTGACCTTAGAGCAGTTGAAGTTTCAAAAGCTGAAAGAATGTACTGTTTCAAGACAGGAAGTAGATTTGTTTAAGACTGATATGTTGCATGCTGTTGATCAGTTAAAATCAGAGATGGTAAAGAAAGATGATTTGTCTGAGATGAAGATTTACATGGAGAATAAATTTGAGTCTGTTGCAAACAGTGCTGTGAGTGGATCAGGCTCTTCACCTGATTTGATTCGGATATTTCAAGCAATTACTGCACCAATGAGCAATATGAGTGACAGGTTACACGATCTTCAGTGTAATAGTGCCCTTTGTCAGTTTTGCTAGATAATCAGAAATTTTTAGTGGATCAGTTGACATCTGGAGAGCAACCGATTAGAATTCTTTTAAATCAGTTATCAGGGAAACTAGCTCTTTTTGTTGAAAAAGAAGAAATAATGCATGAGTTTTTCAGAGTTAATTTGATTGAAGATGTTCATATGACTCAAGAGAACAGAGATCTTATCATCAAGTTAGGAGATGGGATGATGAAGAGGCTCAGAGAACAATTTACAGAGATCAAGACCGCGATTCAAAGGAGATATACACCCTTTTTCCCTGTCTTATCTATGAACCTTGATTCCTCTGTATATCACAATCGTTTATATATAACAGCTTGTGAATGAAAATTCTTTTCTTACTTTCTTTTTTGTTTTGTTGTTTATTGATTTATGATTCAGTTAGCCAGTATAACAAATTCACTTATTCATACACAGTTAATTATAGCATTTACTTATAGTTCAGTGCAATATTGAATGTGTTCAAAATCGTAATTTTTCATTCTTTTTGATATCACAAAAAGGGGGAGAATTTGGATAAACACAACATTTAAATTCATTAGTTTCCTATGAAGAAATTTGGATATATGGGAGAATTTGGATATATACGACATTTATCTTTTATATATTTTTAGTTGAAAATTTATTTTTATGGGGGAGAAATTTTATTATAGTTAAATATTGTTTTAATCCTTTCAAAATTCTAAAATTTTATAAAACTAATTTTTCAATAAAGATTGCAATTAAATTAGTTCTATTATTTTATGGGTTTTGTGATCATCAAAAAGGGGGAGATTGTTGAGCAATGTATTGTTTTCAAACAATTCAAAATAATGTTTTTTAAAGGGGGAGATTATTTTAAATAATACTCTGTCTCTTTATGATGATTTTGATGCTCACAAATACCCTTAATTATTTACTAATTATTTCGTTGAGTATTTTGCAGGAATTTATTTAATTTATTTATTTCATACAACGAGATTTCATACTTCATTTATTCCGAGATCAATTTTAGCGTGTTCTGGAATCACTGTAGCGCAAGATCAATTTTAGCGCGTTCTGGAATCACTGTAGAGCGAGATCAGTTTTAGCGCGTACTGGAATCACTGTTCATACCATACGTTGATGAACGTAACGTATGGATGAAAAGTTTACTTTTTATGTTAAAAGAAAACGTATGGTTAAGGAACCTTACGTTATTTTGAAACGTATGGTTAATGAACCTTACGTTGTTGAAAAGTATGGAAGAAGAACATTACGTTTGGAAGGAACCTTACATTTTTGTTGTTGGACAAGTATGGAAGTGAAACCGTATGTTAGTTTTCAGTGCTGAGTTTGTTTCTCAAAAGTATGGATCATCAACCTTACTTTTATAATCAACCGTACGTTCTTTTGAGAGTTGAAGCAAGACAAAGTATGGATGATCAACCCTACGTTTGAATACTAAAGAGAAAGTATGTATGTTCAACCTTACGTTCTGAACCTTACGTTTGTGAACCTTATGTTTGTGAACCCTACATTTAGAGCCACGTCATCAACCCTACGTTTGGCGTCGGGATATTTTTGACAGACGATATTTCCGTTTGCATTGGTCAAACAGGCGGATTATTAAGCGGATTTAGAGCCGATTCTTAAGTACGACTTTGACTGAATCAAAGACGTTTTTCAACGGATTAATGATTGATTTAAACGGAGCTTTTTATGCCGATTCTTCAGGGGAGTTACAACGGCTCTGTTATTTCATTTAATATCGCGAATCTAAAGGATATTTTCATGGATCTATTTATGCGGAAGATTTTCTCAGATTTGAATATATATTCTATCTTGGAAACTTCGGATATATATATATACACAGGAAAGTGTATGAAATATATATAGATTTATCTTTTAACGAGCAAGAAACAAGAGACTGTGTGAAGGCGTTCTTTTCTGGTGATCGAGAAGAAGTGTAAAACCTTTATTACCGAAGGAAGATCTTGATAGCAGATTCACGTGTTCTACATCGACTATCTGTTGTGAATCTACTGCTGCTGAAGTTGTGATGTTTCTGGTAATATCTATTGCAACTGGATCGACTCAGAACTGTTTTGATTACAGATCTTTATTTTCTGAAGACGACGATCTATCTACTGTTAATTGCATTCTGTTGCAATTGTGAAGAAAAACTGGAGAAGTGTTTTCTTTATCGAAACCCTTTTTATTTTTGAGTGATCAGCTTCTCGTTCTAAGCTGTGTGGGTTCGTGTTTGAACCAGGAAGGTTGTGTTTGCCTGAAACTTGTAAAGGTGTCAACTGCCTGTACTCAGTTGTGGACAGGTCTGTGGAAACGAGGACCAGATAGTGAAAATCGCCAAACTCGTGGATTTGAGCGTTGGTGGAGTGGACTAGGGGCCTTCTGTTCCCCGAACCACTATACATCCGTGTGTTCATGCTTTTACTTTTTCCGCTGCATATTTAATGGTGCAAAAGCATAGTGGACAGAATTTTTCTAAATTGAAGAGATTGTAATAATTTTGAAAAGACACAATTCACCCCCCTCTTGTGTGTAATCCGTAGATTCAGATCCAACATAGTTTTCATTAAAATTATTGAATTAAGAAATATTTCGATGTTTTTCTATATGCAAGTCATAAGGGGTTTCATTAATAAGATGTATAATTAAAACATAATTTATTTAAAAATAGAAAGTACTTATAGTGTTAGACCACAAATTTTTTGTTAATGAGTTTTCACTCAGCATGGTTATATTAATATTTTGAAGAACTATGTTTCCATTCTTAAATACAATTTTTTTGTGATGTTGTAGTTGTTAATAAGTTATGTTCAATGCCTTTATTCGTACAAAAAGTATCAAAATTACAATTTTCAAATTATCCAACATGATAACTATGAATATTTATGAATGAGAGTTTTTTTACATTTTTTATCTCTCTATTGTTTTTTAAAAATAACGAAAGGCTGTATATTTTTGTGTTAGAAAATATGACCAGGTGTATCTACTATAGTTATCAACTAAGTTGTATAAGTAGTATTTTCCACCAATACATCCAGTTATTATAGGGCCAAATATTTCCATTACAATAACATTAAAGCATTAGAAGTAGAAAATACCTTAATAGATTTAAAAAATGAATTTTCATTAATATAAAGTTGACTTGGATAAAAAACATTAGATGTTGTAGACGCCGAAAAAGTCTATAACTCCAAAAGGAGGTTCCGAATTGACGAAGTGAAGTCATATCCGGACTCTGAGGCCCGGTCCAGAGGTCCCGGAAGTGGTGCACGAAATTCAGGAGGACTGGTGCGAAAAAATGTTCGTGCAAAGGACTCCTGGGATTTGCGAAAAAGAATTGGTGTGGCGCACAATTTTGCGCGCCCGGTTCCACGCGGTGAGGCCATTCGCACTGACATGTCCTGGAACGGAAGATTTCATGCGCCGTCAGGATTCCACGATGGTGAATGCCTATAAATAGAAGGTGACCCCAACTGTTTTAGGGTTGTAGAATTCAGACTATCTCCCATGCGCGTAAATCAGACTCCTGCGCGCACAATATGACTTCCAGGTAATAACCCTTTTCGCGCAACCTTGCCTCGGGGTTCGCCTTTGCGCGCAATACCACTGGCTTAAGTGACTTTTCCAACTCCTCAGGGTTACTCCTTTGCTCACAATCCCTTCCCATTGCGCGCAATCCCTTCCCATTGCGCGCAATCCCTTCCAATTTGAGTACAATCCCTTCATTGGGTTTTTCCATACCTTAGGGATCAGCCATTGCCCCCACGCGCAATCCAAGCCCACTGCACTCAATCCCCCCTAGCCGTGCGCAATCCCTCTGCCCCAATTGCACTACATTCTGGTGTTTTGCACGCAAACCTCCTCTTTGTGTGCAAACCTAGGACCCCTCACCTTGACGCCCCCCGGGGTTCCTCTCTGCATCGGCACCCGATGTCTTCCATACCGAGCATGCACGCCAAGCGTTGTTTTCCCATACCGCCTTCTAGGCTCGTATGAAGTAACCTCAAGGTCCCTTGGGTGGCATTTCCCGTTGTGTTGCTTTGCCTCATTATTTTTTTGCATAGGCATGCTAACAGCTATTGCTTCTTCGCATAGCCACACTGACGTGGACCCCTCGATGGTTTGCCCTAAAGCACCCCTTTACTACGACCTTGCTGATTCCTTCCCTCCCACAAGTGGTAGAGGGTGTTGGGCATGTAATCCCTAGGGGTGAGGAGTGAACCCACCTCATCCGAGCTGCAGGAAGTTAAACTGCCGAGCACCTCATCCTCAACACATGATGTTAAACTGTGCTCTGACCCCATGCCTCACACATAGGGTCCCCCCGGCTCAGATATTCTTTACGTCATTCATCTCCATGGGAATGGAATCTTCCTCATATGGAATGATATCCTCCCTCTCATAGTGGCGTTTGTCCACGGGGGAAGGGCTGCCTGAGAGCGTAAGCCCCTAGCCCCTCTTGCGGATGGTTGCACCCATGCACCTACGTACTTCCCCATTGCCAAGGCCAGTGGAGGGTTTGATAGGGAAGGAGGAATCTCCTTTGTTCAGTCCCAAATCCCTCTCCCTCTGCACTTTGTTGCATCACGGGCCTCCATCCAAGAGTAAGCATCGGCGCTAAGGGCTGCTAACCACGAGTAAGCCCATGTTTCCTCTTTGGACTTCTCAATGCGTAAGTCCCTCTCCGCTTCTCAGGGATGCACCCTTCGTGACGTGATAGTTTGGTCCCTTCTGCCTCTTGTTTCTCATACCAACCCTGAACCATGTGGGCTTAGAGTGAGCATCGACCATGAAATCCTCCTTGGGCCGCCTCAGAGCGTAATCCCCATCCCAGAAAACTATAGAGACTTTGATCCATGCTAAATCATGGTACGCAGGAAGCCTCCATGAGGTTCAAGCCCACCACCTGGTTGTTTCAACCCCCCTTTAGTGTCGGTTCACCAACCCCATGGGCCGCCTCAAAGCATAATACCCAATCCCTCATCCCGCATGACGTCAAACTATAAGCCCTCTCCTGCATGACATTAAACTGTATGTCCTCGTCCCGCGTGATGTTAAACGGTATCCCATCCCGCAGAACATTAAACTGTATTCCCCGAACTACGTGGACATTGATTCGTACTAATGCATGGTATGTAGGAAGACTCCATGAGGTTCAAGCACTTCACTCAGTTGTCCCAACCCCTCTATGTGGGTTCACCAAAACCATTGTGGGCCGCCCTAGAGTGTATGCCCCATATCCACCGTCATGGGCCGCCTCAGAGCGTAAGCCCCCATATCCAACACCCACGACTCATCCTGACCTCTCATTCGAGCCCACATGCCTCGAGAAGCTCATGCCCTAGCTCAGAGGTCTTACTTTTTCTAGGATCCAATCCATGCATTCATTCTTATGGGTCTCCTCTTCAGGTGTCCCACCACATCACCGAACTACGAAAACTTTGATTCCCTGCCATGGGGATATGTAGGGAGCCTCAATGAAGTTCAGCCCCTCTTCACTCTATCACCCATTATGATCCTTACCCGGGCCTCCACATCCCTGTGGGATCATGCCACCTAATTCCACTCCACAGTATCCGAGAATCCGCCCACGTGCTGGCCCCAACATCAGAGTTCCCTTCAGGGGGTTCTTTTATCTGATCTACTCTCAGTGTTCTAATCAGTCCGATCCATCTCCTCATGATGTTAAACATGCAGCATACCGCGTGTTAAACATGGGAAGCTGAGGAAAACCTCATAAGACACGCCCTTGATGTAACTATCTCCCCAAGACATTAAACACATGTCATACTCCATGTTAAACATGGGAAGCTAAGGAAAACCTCAGAAGACACGCCCTTGGCGTAACCATCTCCGCAAGACGTTAAACTCACGGCATACCCCGTGTTAAACATGGGAAGCTGAGGAAAACCTCAGATAAATGAATATGGCATGAAAGTTCCCCACGTTCGATGTGGGATGCCTCAGGCTTCTGCACCCTCGAGAATCCCTATAATAAGGGACAAAAGATAGGCATGCCAATCCTCTAGCGTCAAGACATGTCAACGACACTCCAGTTTGACCATTCTCCTAACCGAAGGTTGCTACCCCGACCAGACCCCTTGGAGCATCTCGACGGAAGTAGTGTAATTAACTGTTGTCCATGAAAATATAGCACCAGGAGCGAGGTTCACGAATACATCTTAAATCTATGAGGGAAACCCGGACAAGCTGACGAGCTCCGAGGAGGAATCCATGGAAGGAAGAAACAACATCCCATCATCCCAGTTTCAATCAACGAGCAGACGTCCCTAAACAAGGAACAGATGTCGCCTGCCTTTGGAAAGTGGGAATGTGGGGCCATAAGCCGTGCGTCCTCCCCCTACGTGACGGACGCGCGCGCGCCCCGGAAAAAAGTGTCGGAAACAGGTAATGGTGAACCCGATGTGAAACCTCTTCTCCTCAATACAAAAACTGGTAGCGTTCGGGGTGTCAGAAGATTAGCATTTCACCAGGTCCGGGTACCCTGCACTGGGATGTGAAACCCGCCAGGGGTTGAGGCAGTCAGGACGTTGAACACTCCGTTTTGCGACGTCGTTAGCGTGGATCCCTCTTACCGACCACAGAAGACAGAATGACATTTGGCTATTTGTTGTCGATTTCTTTTCCTATTAGTGCTAATGGATTCATCTCCCTGCTTGCAGGAATCAGATTGCTGCATCTGGAGCTTGATCGCCACCTGCCCAGTGGCGTAGGGGTAGGGGCAGTACCGACGTGGCCACCCTGCGTGGTCCCGCCTTTTCCACAGTTGATCCAACTACCGCGACTATCAAGCACTCACGCCCCCTTTCCCCATCAGAGATCATCCAACGAAGGGTGATTAACGACCTGGTTTGTAGGTATGAGGATGAAGGGGTCATCCCCACCAGGGACATGGCATGTTTGGATATAGAGGCAGCTGCACCTCACCACCATCACCACCCCCGAGGGCCGCATAGGGATCCGCTACATCCCACACTGACATTCAACCATTTCGGGAGTTTATCCCCAGAATGCCTCGATACCTCCCTTCCCTATGCCGATGAGGTAGTGGATGTCCGGGTTTGCCCGATTGGGGACCCGCTCCAAGGGTTCACGGAAAGGGCCTCTTCCAGGCTGCGTTAATGCCACCACCCGACACCCCGGGCGGAGAAGCAGGCGATCCATTTTCCCACACCACATGCTCCAACCAATCCGACCCAACGCCAGCGTCGGGCGCAAGCGGAAGAGAATGCCCGCCCTGGGGTACCAACATCAGCAACCACTATGGCCCGAGCCACTACTGACCCCTGTTATCAGACCCCCATACATGTTGAGCAGGGGATGTTACATGCCCGAACCGGATTGAGGCCCCGACCACCCCACGGGCAGGTTGGGTCGACTCTCCCAATCACTGGCACAGGCAATGGCCACCGCGGACCAATTCGCGGTAGTGCCATCCAGCGTGAAGGCCAACTCTGTGCCACCGTTCTGGAAAAAAGAAGGCATCCCCGTCATAGCTATGCTCCGGGTATGGCTTTTTCCAGTGCTCACTACACTGGATATGGGGCCACTTCCCCTACCACTGGCCGCGAGTACGGAGTCGTTGCATATCTGGTCACTCACCCATAAGGAGGTCCTCCCCATGTCCCTTTCAACATCTATCTCAGTGCTGGTCTCACCCCGGCCTTCTGTCCTCTCTGCCCTAGCACTATTGCAGCCATAGGAATCCATGATGGAAATCAGCCTTTCCCCGAGGAGCCACCCAAGGTTAGGAAGGTGGGACGTCGCCGCCGCAGAGGAATGTTAGGGAAGTCCGGATGGAAATCAGACCAGTCCGTTTCTCGGACTCTGAGGCGGAGTACGACTTGGCGATGGATCCCACCCCCCCTGTCCTATGAGTCAAAGGACATGATGGGGACATGGTGCATCAACCTCGTACTCCCCGAATGCGAGTTCCGTATGATCCCCGCCTCCCTCTGAAGGTATATCCTAGAGGAAAAGGACTTGGCGTACCCCCAGGGATGAAACTTGTAGTTACCATTGGCCTCTCCGAAAGCACCTTCCACCTCAGTCAGAGAGGGTGGAGAACTTTTCTGGGGACAGATGGAAGAGTCGCGACATGACACACCCTCAAAAAATACCGACACTGTGACAGGAGGCATGATCGCCAGCCCATCCCATCGTGGCGTGGCAGAAAGGAAATTGCAACCCTTGGAGGATGACTTAGGATTCGGTGGCCAATCAGCTTGCTCGCCGTGTTCTCTACCGACCAGCCCACCGGCCTGCCTCAGCACCGCTGCCAGTTCCCCAGCCATTCTCAACTGATGATCTGGGCCAGCGAGGGACGAATCCCGAACCTGAGTCATGGAGCTTCTAGACCTTCCTTGCAGCAGGCCACTTCCCCGTGAAATTTTGGCCGGTTGTAGGATCAGAATTTAATATTCCAGAATCGCTCACCTCGGGAGAGTTTGAATGTTTCCACCAGACTCTCCGGGTGACTCACTCCCGTCTTCTCCATCAGCAAGTTCTTTATCCTGGGAGTCAATCACACCTCAAGGATATTGGTGAGCAATGTCGTCGGGTCGACCTGGCCGCCCTCCCCAGGGTTCGGCACCCCGAGTCACTTGGCCACCACAGGGCCCTCTAACAACAGTGAATTCAGAGTTTTTTGGTACTCCGCAAAGTTATTAGGGAAGAAACCCCCCACGCACGCATCCGTTGATGTGGGCAGTACATTTCCCTTCTCTTCCGTGCAATTCTCCGACAGCCTGACTCACTGTGCAGTTTTGAGGGCATGGCCCCGAGGGAAGTGGCAGTCAACAAGGACGATCTGTCGGGAGAGGGGAACAGTTTGGAACATCTCCATGGAGAATCCCCCCCTGAGGAAAAGTCTCTATTGGTTCCATCTGGAAGAATTACTCCCCAGTAGAGAAACCTCCTAGGTCTCCCCACACCCACTAAGGCATTAACACTGATCCGAAACATCAGCAAGGGTAAAGAGCACGTCGGGACTGTCAAGCTCGCCGACCCGTCTGCCTTAGTGCAGAAGGCAGATGATGATCCCAAGAAGGTCACACTGCGCCAACAACTTGCTAAGAAGAAGAGGCTGGTTGATGAGCTTTTGGCTGAATGCATTACAGAGAAGCGGCCAGACTTCGGTGATCCTAGGCCGGGATAGTAGGGGCAGGAGCAAGTACCCCTCGACAAGATTCTCCCAGGAAACTGCGATCATGTTGTTTTCACCGACAGAGGAGAGGTCGGGGCTCATGGAAAGAGGGCGTGATACATTTTTCCAAACCCTCCTGAGTGGCGTGATCACCCAAGAGACCCCGCTCGGGTTCCTCTCATTGCCCCAAGAGTTGGTCCCCCAGCCACCCCGCGAGCTGCTGAGCTTGACTACTGGATTGAAGAGATCGGCAATGCGGTAATGGTTAGAGATCCCCGTGATGACAGAAACCCACGTCCAGATGATCCGATGGTGGCACTCATCACCCGCTTAGAAGCTCTGGAAACTCGACAGGTGGAAATCCCACCAGACGGTAATCCATACCCAGCATGGGTGGATGATATGCCAGCCTCGCCAGGATTTGGGAACCCCACTTTCTCCACTTTTAATGGGACTGGAGACCCGCCACAGCACTTGGCCCACTTCAACTAGAGGTTTGGGCCTATATTAGGAACTTCGGCACAGAACAAGGCCGCTAAGCTCCGTTGCTTGGTTCATACACAAGAAGGACTAACATTTGTCTGGTACAGCCAGCTCCCTGTTAGATCTGTGACTAGCTGGGAGGACATTTGCATGTAATTCCTCTACCAGTTCAGTTCCACAACCCGGAAGATAAACATCACAGACCTCTTCTGGTGAAAAAAAGGCCCGATGAGTGAGTCACAGACTTCATCGCCCGGTGGAAGGTGCTCACATACTCCCATAACATGCCACCAACTCAAGAGAAATTTCTGAAAATGTGCGTAGGGAACATCAAGGAAGGGTTGGATCCATCTCTGATCACTCAGAATTACCCCAGAGGGTTCCGGGACTTCTCAGACAAGGCTCGTCGCCTTGAAAAAGGCCATGCAACAGGCGAGTCAGGCACGCCCGTTGCCTCTTGTAATCCCTGAAAGGAGAGCTGCCAGAGTCGAACCCGCTGCAGTGGCCTAGATAGAGGCCCCCAGGCAACTAAATTTGCTACCAGTAAGGCCAGCTCCATATACCCACATGGGTCCGCCTCCACGGGCACAGCTCCCAACCCTGCAGCGACTGCCTCAAAATCAGCAAGTGCCTCCACGTAATGCACCGCCACCACCTAGGAGAGATAACCAGGTTCTGCCTCCTCGACATGCTCCTCCGACCCCTCGTTAGGGCCAGCCTCCATGAGCCCCCTTTCCAGACAGAAGGAATCAGACCTACTCTTTTGACAAGGCCCAGGTCCCTGGTTACTTCTATAGTGCCTTGGAGTAGAGAATAGTGTGACTGCCCAAGTTCCAGAATCCAGAAGAGGTGCATCTCACTGATCACCCTAACTACTGCCCATATCACCGGACCCTAGGGCACACCATCCAGTGATTATACATGTTCAAGGATAGGCTCCAAGACCATATTGACAACAATGTAGTCAGGTTTGGCCCAGCCCCAGCACAAGTGGCACGTGTTTTTGTGAGATCAGATGGTAGTAGAGGCGACGAGGATGAATGGCAGCAGGTTTCCGACCATGGGTCTCGGATGTATAATGACTAGATGGCCCGCAAGACGGTCGGCCAAGCCCATGGAATCATCTGTGCCTTCATAAAACATCCAGATCCCTCAGAATCTGCGAGAACTACTTCGGCATCATCGTCCCAGCCTACCTCTTCCTAGAAGAGAAAGTGGCGGTCCAAGAAGAAAGAACGCGCCCTGCCAATTTCGCCGTCATCCCACACTCTTGGAAACTTTATGCCACTAGAAATGGGGATCCCTCTGAGACTCTGCCCGGTAATGGATGACTCCTCGAGTGATAGTCAGGGGTACGCTTCGTTTAACACCATAGAGTTAGTAAATCCCTTTTTGACTCCCGACGATGAGGAACGCTAGGTGGACCTTCCCAATGTCCCCAATCGTCGCCAATGTCAGCGGAGCCGCAACTACGTGAATCTCTGGGGCATGGCAGTTGGCACCTCCTACCAGGCCATGCATGCCACTGAGACCAGAGAGCATGCCCAATACAGAGATCAGAACACGCGGCCCCTTCTTCCGATGTTGACAAGTCTTCCTCCACCATTGTTTGTGTTGCTGGATCAGGATGGACCACCTCGGTCGTGCCACGACCAGCTCTGCCCTGCCACGAGCTGACCCTAGCCGTCTGGTCCTACTCTTCGGGCCTTGACTAGTGAAAAACGAGACGTTCCTAGTACCAGTCATCCACCAGTCCCGCCGGCAAGGCCCGTCATCCCTCCAATCATAGAACGGCCTCCTGTAAGCAGAAGCTCGTGTTTGGCCCAAAAGTATGATGTCATGAAGCACATGGCCAGCATTCCAGCAAGGCTTTCTATCCTTGAGGCTCTTCGCCGGTCGTCTGAAATGTGTGAGGCGCTCGCCGAGGCCCTAAGGAGCCCCCTCCAGTTTGAGATGGAGGTAGCGGCTGTAGAAGCCTTCCACGCTGAGGCAATTGAGAATGCTGAATTCCAGGCAGTTATCTCATTCTCTAGTAAAGATGAAGACCCTCCCATACAGGGGCACATTCACCCACTGTACATCACTGCCCAATTCAATGGCATGGAAGTCTGCCGCTGCCTTTTTGACATGGGTTATGGGATTAACCTAATCCCATATTAGACGTTGCGGATGTTGGGGTTGTCTGAAGATGATTTAACTCCCTTCGACCTCAGGATCCAGGGGTATGACAGGACCGAGCAAACTCCAGTCAGCAAGATTCGCTTGAAGACCCAGTTCGGTGGCCTAATTCCTAGCACTGAATTCATGGTTGCCTCTCACGACACCACCTACAACGTGTTGATGGACAGGTCGTGGCTCCATCTTCACATGGCAGTCCCTTCGTCATATCACCAATACCACAAATACTCCCTTAAAGTCCGAGGAGGCGTGCTCTAAGGAGATGTGTCTCCTTTTTCCTCTTGTGAAGCCCGTTATCTGGACGTCGACTATTACAAGACCAAGGATAAGTAGATCCTGGCCGGTGAGGTCGAGCCCGCCACTGTCACAAGTGATCCTGGGGTAGGTTTGGATGACACTTATGTCTTCCCAATCCATCGTTTGGAGGCTACAACCCCCGACATGGGGCAGTGCTTTGTTGTTTCGAGTACCAGAGGATGGAATATTTCCAGTTCCAAGCAACGGCGGGAAATCACCTCGTACTCCAACACCAACTAGCCTCAGGTGATCCCCAAGCCTCCTACCCCTGTATGATATTAGGACGTCAGGCTCATGGCAACATCGGTACGTCATACGTGTCTGTTTCGTCAGTCCAGAGTTGACCGGCTCAACCCGATGCACCACTACTGCTTTGATGTCATAAAGCGTGGCCCCTTGGGCCGAAGACCCGTTGGTATTGGATAAACCGCCTTTATAACCATGGTATCTATAGTGCATGAGTCTCTTGATGTGATGTCCGCTGCCGCCCAAGCCGACACCAGCTTCCCATTAGGGTCTGGTAGCCCCGGAACAGCTCCACCTATAGATGATCCCTCCACACGTGGAGAGGAGGACATGGAAGATGCACCCCCTGCTTTTGAGGACAGCGTCTCCACCACAGTCGACGAGTTAGTGCAGGTGAACCTCGGTAGTGAGGCGGACCTGAGACCCACATTGGTCAGCACCGCTATGCGCCCCGAGGAGCGGCAACAGTACGTAGAATTTCTTAGATAGCACCGTGATGTGTTCGCTTGGTGTTACGATGAGATGCCAGGACTAGATCCTCAGGTATCCATCCACTGCCTTGGGCTTCCAGAAAACTATCACGGGTTCAAGTAGCCTCCCAGAAAGATGCACCCCTCTCAAGGTTCCATGGTTGAGGCTGAAGTTGATAAGCTCGTCAAATCCAACTTCCTCAAAGAAGTTCAGTACCCTAGGTGGCTAGCCAACATTTTTCTGGTCAGGAAGAAGAACGGATAGATCAGGGTCTATATCGACTTCCACGATCTTAATTGATACTGTCCGGAGGATGATTTTCCCCTTCCAGTGACAAAATTGTTGATTGATTCCACGGCTGGGTTCTAAACCCTCTCCTTCGTGGATGGGTATTCCAGATACAACCATATCTGAATGGCCCCCGAGGATGAAGAGTTCACTGCCTTCAAGGCCCCCCAAGGTACTTTCTATTACCAGGTTATGCCTTTCGGCCTGAAGAATGTGGGTGCCACCTTTCAACGGTCCATGAATCGCATATTCAAGCCAATTATCAGCACACTAGTTGAATGCTACATGGATGATCTGGTGGTTAAATCTCTCCAGCGCCAAGACCATCTCAAGGACCTTGAGAAAGTGTTCATATTCCTCTGTTCTCGCCACCTGAAGATGAAACTGTTGAAGTGCGCCTTCAAGGTCACCTCCTGGATGTTTCTTGGAATTGTTGTTAGATACCGAGGCATCGAGATCGACTCGGAGAAGATCAAGGCCATCAACCATATGCCTCTCTCGAGTAATATTCGGGAGCTTCGAGGTCTTCAAGGCCACTTAGCCTATATACGCCAATTCATCGCAAATCTAGCCAGCAAGTGTAATCCCTTTTCCTGGCTCATAAAGAAAGGCGCCTCCTATGAATGGGATGAAGAGTGTAAGATCTCCTTTGAGGAAATCAAGCAGTATCTGCTCCAACCTCCGGTCTGGATGCCAACTGTTTCTTGAAATCCACTGGTCTTTTATGTGACCACCCTGGAATGATCCCTCGGCGCACTTATCACCCAGAATAACAACGAGGGAACATAGAACAGCCTTTACTACCTCATCTGCATGCTCCTAGATATAGAAGATAGATATTCTCCCATCAAGAAGAGCTGTATGGTGCTCGTATTTTCCGTACAGAAATTATGGCACTACTTGCAGCACCACGAGGTAGAGCTGGTCTCTCAGGTAGACCTGTTGAAATACATCCCGAATCGACCTATGTTGACTGGCCGACTAGCGTGGTGGGGAGAGATCCTCCAGCAGTTCGACATCAGGTTCGTACCTCAGAAGGCTGTCAAAGGACAGGCATTGGCAGACTTCTTATCTGCTCATCCAACCTCTGCGGACCAGCCACTGGATCTAGGTTTTCCTGATGAGGTAATCCTCTCAGTTGATCATGCCATCCCATGTAGGCAGATGCACTTTGATGGTGCCTCTCAGAGCCCCACTGGTAGAAGACTCAATGATCCTAGGCTTAACAGAGTGGGCCTGGGTGTCGTAATCATCACCTAGGAGTAATTCGTTCTACAGTATTTGTACATGTTTTCAGAAGGCTGCACCAACAATGAGGCTGAATATCATGCCCTCATCACTGGCCTTGATCTGGCCTTCAAGATCGATGTGCCCCATCTGCATGTGAAAGGGGACTCTGAGCTGGTCATCAGGCAGGTCAATGGTGACTATTTTGTCCAAATGCCAGAACTCGTGCCATTGCTGGAGTTCACCCTCCATCTAATGGCTCAGTTTCCCTCTCGGCCAGAGGTCGTCCATATCCACCGCTTGCAGAACAGTCGAGCAGACGCTTTGGCCAGCCTGGTCGCATCGCTGGCAGAGCCCGAATAGGACGACCAGATTATCCGCATGGCACACCAGAGAGTCATTTCTCCCATTATCCCGGAGGATGATCATGGCCCACGGGTGAACCATCTCACTGCTGGTGCCCCCTACGTCAGGATCCCCACGGACACCAGATGCGGTAATCGAAATAGTTCTTGATTGGAGGACACCCTTGGTTGAATACCTCTAGCGCGGTAATCTTCTGTCGGACTGAGCTGATCGTGAGCGAATCCGACATCATGCACTATAGTTTACCCTTCAGAGCGGTCCCAGCCTTGGGAAGATCCTTTACAGATGCGAATTTGATTGTGTTCTCCTTCGTTGCCTTCAAGGATTCAAGATCCCACAGGTCATGCAAGAGGTTCATGATGGTTCCTGTGTTTCCCACCAGGCCGAGTCGAAGTTTTCCCACCAGATTTGGAGGCTGGGGTACTTCTGGCCCTCCATAGTCTATGACTGCATCGAGTTTTCCAAGAGGTTTCATGCGTGCCAAGTTCACGCTAACATTGTGCATCGGCCACCAGAGCCTCTCCACACTACCAAGTATTATTGGTCCTTTGTAGTCTGGGGTTTGGATGTCGTAGGACCTTACCCACCGGCGACAACTCACCAATGCCGGTTCACTCTGACCACTACAGATTTCTTTTCCAAGTGGGCAGAGGCGATTCCGCTCAAGGAAGTCAAAGCTCGTTCTATCACTGACTTTGTGATTTCAAACATCATCTATCGATTTGGATAATCTCATACTTATGAGATACGTAGGAAGGCCTAGACATTTCTTCTTGGGTCCATCCCCAGGGATTACCAAATCTCGTCCCTCCTTACTTTCAGCCCCTCGGTCTGACTTCTTGGGGAGTGCTGTAATTGCGAAATCTACCCCAAATAAGTTCGGGATTCCCTATAGTGATAGTGGTAAGAGGCAGTTCTCTCGCCAGAGAGGTACTGTCTATGAACTGCGATGATCTGTGAGTAGATTAATACGTCTGCCTAATGCGCCTCCACCACGCTGGCGCAATTTTGGGAGTGTTGGACTCTGTTCGAACAAACCACCACTCCACTTACATGCTTTGCGAGCCCCTTTATTCGGATCCTCATCCTCTTTCATGTTTGATGGGACCCCATAACAGTATGGATGATAGTCTTTGGTCCACCTGCTGCAACAATATGGATGAGAGACCATTGGTCCACCTATTGTAGCAGTATGGATGATAGACCTGTGGTCCGCCTGCTGTCCTGGGCCAACGTCCCGGAATTCTGGTCATGTTTGATGGGACCCCCTAATAGTATGGATGATAGACTTTGGTATGTCTACTACAACAATATGGATGATAGACCTTTGGTCCACCTATTGTAGAAATATTGATGATAGACCTACAGTCCGCCTGCTGTCCTGGGCCAACGTTCCGGAAGAATGATCAATGATATTTGAGCTATACCTCGTGTTGCGAACATTGTCAGTGGTCATCCCTCATTTATTGTCTCCATTTCAGGCCAATGCGATATTTATGTTGTGTTTCCACCACGGTTAACAGTTATCCTCTATCGTCGCGCCCCCAACAGTGTTCTAGTTTTGTGTAACGTTATTCACCTTTTTCATCTCCCTATGTTCGGATGGATTTCAATGCCCCCGGAATTGCCCCGCTCATGTGTCAAAACACATTGATAAGGTGATATATCAATCGGTCTGAGGTCCTCTCCTCAGAAATCCAGGCCCGATTTCGGATGCCTGAAGGTTGGTTGACGCTCCCATGAAGTGATAGATCATGGTTGAGCATATTAAACTAAAGTTATAGATAAATAGATTGGCCCATAAATTGGATCAAAATATTGAGCAGTTAATGAAAATAGTTCATGAGATGGACAAAACAAAGACCTTAAAGAATAGGGTGCCATATTGATCTTTCCAACACTGCTACCCTTTGGCTGGTAGCCTCCAGGACTACTTCTCACTCCTTGAAGACTCTCTCTTCATCAGCAGCTGCAGAACGCATCTTTCCAATCCTAGCTTGTGTCTACACATGCTCGGTTTAAAGTGCGGTCATTTGGTGATTCGCCTCCACCAATTGATCTTGGTAGTCAGCCAGTTGGGCCATCAGTTGCTCCACGAGCTCAGAGCATGTTGCAATGAAGTCCTCCTTCTCTGTCGCCTACCCTATGAGGCACCGGACCTCCTGCTCCGCCCTCAGAAATGCTTGGTTGCTCGCCAATCATTCCCGAAACTGGGCAACGTTGGTGTTCCGTCTTCTCTCGTGTATCTTCTTGGCCATGTAATGACAGACCATCGGATGAAGGCATTGAGTGTCAGCCCCTCCAGAACATAGGAAGCACATCCAAGTCTGGAGTGATCCCATCCGCCTCAGCCAATCTGTCTGAGGCTGCCTGAGAAAGCATTGGGTACACTTCCCCCCTTTGCGCCATGTCATCTATCTCTCATCGGCTGCTTCTGAGTCTGAGTCGTCTATCTCCTCGGGATCAGCGAGCTGATACATGGGAAAGGCAGCCAGCAGGTCAGCAGCAGGGTCTGCCTCAGAGATGTCTTCATGATTAATAGGATCCTCGACGTCCGGGCGACCTTCCTCTCTCACCCCGATAGCGACCTTGCCTCCGTCAGCTTCTGGACCCGCTCGAACAACAGCGCCACTGATGTCCACTTCCCCTACCTTCCAATGGTCAGGGCCGACTCAGTGCATGAAGTATGTTCTGGAGGAGGTGGTATGCCAGCCGCTGGTTCGATCACAGATGGCTCGGGCTCAGCAGCCTGACGAGCCTCCAATATCGAGATCACTATGCAAGGCGCACCCTGATTAGTTGGGATCTTTGATAGCAAGAACCATTGGTGAGTCATGGGACTTACAGGAACCCAGAACATCATCCCCCGGTGTGCTAGCCGCTATAGGAGTTGTCGTGGCAGGAGACCACTCAGTGCTTGTTAGTTCAATAATGGGCATCGGAGCCCCATCCTATCATATCGGTTCCTCTCCTCCCTCCTCTATTGGGGACTCCTGATCAACACCTAGGTGCTCCTGAGTGAGGTAGAGATATGGGTTAGAAATTACAGAAGAGAATGGACAAGGAAGGAGGGTGGATAAGGATAGAGATGGACCTCGAGCAGCACGGTTATCTCCATGACGGAGCTGAAAATCCCACCGCTCTCTTGCATGTTCCCTTGGTAGGCCGCCACCTACAACCCCTCACCTTTGGGTTCCCCTTCTCCCTCACCTTCTCCTTAGTCTTCTCCTTCACCTTCATCTTCTCCTATTTCCTCCTCTCCCTCTGACTCATCATCACTATTTCCTTCTCCTGGAGGCATCACTTCCGGATCATGCTCTTGGTCGAGCATCACTTTCACTAGGAAAGGTGGCTCCGCATGCCAACCCCTTCGGCGCGCGTATGTGTCCATGGCTATCAGATAAGCATGTCGTCGATGGATGTTTACCTGGTCGGTAACTCAAATGAGCCTAACTTCTGGTAGCTAGATCTTGTCCTGCATTATCTTCTGCTAGATGGCTTCAACACTCATTGATTGTCACAGTGTCATCTAGGCCGACCACAGTGCTGGGAAAATTGCATCTTGGGAAGGTTCGAGTAGGTATCTTATCTGCTTCCTGGGTAGTTCCATGGCCACCTCGTGTGACCCCCTCCGGTTAATGAGGTCGCAGAAGCACCGTGGGATGTCCCCGCTGCTGAGGTCTCGGCCTGTGCATGCCTTGCTGCCTGACGCTCCCCTGGTTCTCCCCTTCTAACAGCACCTTGCCTCCCCTTTTTCAAGGTTTCCATGCGGGTTGTCTCAAGTCTCAGAACTTGTTTGCATAAAATCCCCTCAGGGTACACAGTGGTCCAGTGCTCGGCGTACTCAGTTGCTAGGCCAGTGTCGACCCCGGTGGGAGGAAAGGTGATGACGTCGCTGGAGCCAAAAGTGGTGAACATCAACCACATCTGGCACAGGACGCATGGATTTTTCTCCTCCCAGACAGTCGTAAATACCTTATTTGGCATTCGTTGGAGGAATCCGAATTTCCTATAGAATCGGGATGACACATAAGGCTCGCAAGTGACCTTCCCATCGATATGAGCCACAAGCACCCCACATTGGATGCTCTGGTAGTACTCTTGATTCTCTAGTGAGCCTTTCCCATTGCCCACCATCTCGTAGACCGGGGTGGGGAACGGGCTGAAGTTGAAATTGGTGTGGTTACTGATTCGGATCCTTACGCCCTCCTCATTGAGCGTCATCGGTGCCACCCCGACGATGTTCAGTAGAGATGGTCGCAGGCCGTTGCCCAGAGGATGGATGGCATTTGGGAAAGTTTACCTGCCGAGATGAGCTACCACCCAGCCATGAATGATATGTAAGGGGCCACATACCCTCCGAGGCGACCCCCCTCATGAGATGCATCCCAGAATGGAATACAACCTAGCCAATACGGGGACCCCTAGATTGAACCTTGTCTTGGCAGCCATCGTGCCTTCCATCACCACTATTGTTGTACGGACGCCCATCCTCGCATCCCGCACTAGTAGGAGCCACCCACTCAAGAAGGCGGCAAGGAACCCGGCATACCGGACGTTCGGGTCCCGGGCGTCGATGACGCAGTATCCGCACGATTGGTAGTGCCCCGTCTCAAGGATTATTCAGTATGACCCATTCCTGCTCCTCTGGGCCGCCGTTGGGCACTATTTTACACATCCCAACATCTTGATCATAGAGTCCTTCTCCATGAACTAGTTGAACTAGTCCTTATAGGCGATGTCCATCTGGAAGTCCATGACCTTTAGCCTCTCTTTGGCAAGGTCCAGCAGGTTCCACATCAACACGGTGGTCTATGACCTGTCTTCCCAGGTGTTCATTGGAGGAACGAACTCGTCGTATTGGTAGCCCTCCAGTGGGATACCTCTGATGCAGTGAACGTCCTAGAGGCTAATGCCAACTTCCCCATGGTGAAGGTGGAATGTCTTGGAATCAGAGGACCACTAGGTGAACAGCTTCATCCCGAGTTCAGGTTGATGGTAGAAATGGAACTGTGACATCCACACCTCCTCGAACAGGCCAATGTACCACAGCTCGGCTCCAAATTGGTTGCAAGTATGGAGAACCCAGAATGCTCAGGCCCACTCGCTGGTAATGTTTCCCCCTGACCATAGGTCCCAATCCTTCAGCTAGACCTTAGTGCCATCCATGATGCTCAGACGGAACGTGCTGGCGTAGAGGGCCGGAGAATTCTCCGCGGCAGGCTCATCCCCAGTAATGTTCGTAGTCCTCAGGTTCAGGACATATAAGTGCATGTGTCTGGTTTTCCTGGAAGGATGGCCGTTGTTGGTGATTTTTTAGCGGGGAAGCTCATCCTCCCGGGTCACCCATGACCGTGGTGTGTCCACCTCGATGCCCGGCAGGGGAACCTCCTCTAGGGTGCTGAAGTTCCAGAGCGAGAGGTTGTCAGATAAGGGATAATCCTTCTCGGTAGGGGTCAGTAGTTTGAACAAGGTTAAGTTGTTGGAAACAACCACCTTGGTATCATAAAGCTCCTCATTCACCGCCATTTCATCTCTCCGAGTGGCGGCTTCCCCTTCATCGACTTGGTTTGCGGCCATCTCGAAAATTTTGAGTGGTGCGTGAAATTAGGATGAGGTGCGCGGAATCAGAGAGACTTGTGCGAAATCTAGGAGTTGGGCATGCAATCAGCACATTTGGCGTGAAATATCCTGAGTAGGCACGTATGTACGGCCAAAATTCGGAAGGAATTACGCACTGCCAAAGTGTTTTTTCGCGCAGCTGCGAAAGCAATTTCGTGCACGAGAGCATTGATCCTATCATGCGGAAAAGATTGAGTACGGAACATGGGACCCATCGCCGCTTTTTATAGACGAGGCCAGGTTTCCACACCACGCGGAAAGCAAATTCCCTGCCCTGTTGGTTTTTTGCATGCAAAGTGCCCAGGAGATCCACCACTTAGGCGTTTCGGCGTTTCCCTCAAAATCTGATCATTGCGACCTCTCACCGATCCAATTCAGAGGGGGGAATTTTTAGACGCTGAGAAAATGTGTAACTTCTAAAGGAGGTTTCGAAATGACGAAGCGAAGTAATATTCGGACTCAAAGGCCCGGTCTGAAGGTCCCGAGAGTGGTGCGCGAAATTAAGGAGGACTGGCGCGAAAAAATGGTGTTCACACGAAGGACTCCCAGGATTCGTGAAAAAGAACCGGTGTGGCACGAAATTTTGCGCGCCCAGTTCCACGCTGTGAGGCCTTTCGCTCTGACATGTCCTGGCGCGGAAGATTTCATGCGCCATCCAGATTTCTCGATGGCGAATGCCAATAAAAATAAGGCGAACCCAACCATTTCAGGGTTGAAGAATTCATACTAGCTCCCGTGCGCGCAAATCGGACACCCACAGGTGAAATATTACTTCTAGGTAATAACCCTTTTCACGCAACATTTCCCCGGGGTTCACCTTTGCATGAAATCCCACTAGCTTAAGTGAATTTTCCAAATCCTCAGGGTTCCTCCTTTGCGTGCAATCCCTTTCCATTGCACGCAATCCCTTCCCATTATGTGCAATCCCTTACAAATTGTGCGCAATCCATTTGTTAGGTTTTTCCATACCTTAGGGATCATCCATTTCCCCACGTGCAATCCAAGCCTGTTACGCGCAATCCCCCCTAGCCACACGCAATCCCTCTGCCCCAATTGCGCGTCATTCCGGTGTTTTGCACGCAAACCTCCTCTTTGCGTGCAAACCTAAGACCCCTCACCTTCACACCCCACATGGTTCCTCTCTACGCCAGCACCTAATGTCTTCCATACCGGGCATGCACGCCATGTGTTGTTTTCCCGTACGTCCTTCCAGGCTCATACGAAGTAACCTCAAGGTCCCTTGGGTGTCATTTCCCATTGTGTTTCATTGCCTCATGCTTCTTCACATAGGCATGCTAACGGCTATTGCTTCTTCACATAGCCACACTAACGTGGACCCCTCGATGGTTCGCCCTGCGGCCCCCCTTTACTACAGCCTTGTCAATGCCTTCCCTCCCACAAGGGGTAGAGGGTGGTGGGAATGTAAACCCTAGAGGTGCAGAGAGAACCCACCTCGTTCGAGCTGCAGGACATTAAACTGCCGAGCACCTCATCCTCAACACATGACATTAAACTGTACTCTGACCCCGTGCCTCGCACACAGGGTCCCCTCGGCTCAGACATTATTTATGCCGCTCGTATCCACGGGAATGGAATCTTCCTCACATGAAATGAGATCCTCCCACTCAGAGTGGCGTTTTTCCACAGGGGAAGGGCTTCCTCAGAGCGTAATCCCCTATCCTCTCCTGCGGAAGGTTGAACCCATGCACCTCCGTACTTCCCCACTACCAAGGCCAGTAGAGTGTGTGATAGGGAATGAGGAATCTCCTTTGTTTGGTCCTAAATCTCACTCCCTATGCACTTTGTCACATCACGGGCCTCTATCATGGAGTAATCCTTGGCGCTAATGGATTCTAACCACGCGTAAGCCCCTGTTTCCTCTTTGGGCCGCTCAACGCGTAAGCCCCTCTCCATTTCTCACGGACGCACCCTTCGTGACGTGATCGTCTGGTCCCTGCTGCCTCTTGTTTCTCACACCGAGCATGACTCACGTGGGCTTAGAGTGAGCATCGACAATGACATCCTCCTTGGTCCGCCTTAAATCATAAGCCCCATCCAAGTGAACTACGAGGAATTTGATCCGTGATAAATCATGGTACGTAGAAAGCCTCCATGAGGTTCAAGCCCACCACCCGGTCGTTCCGACCCCCCTTTCATGTTAGTTCGCCAACCCCATCGGCCGCCTGAGAGCATAAGCCTCAATCCCTAATCCCACATGTCATTAAACTGTAAGCCCTCGTCGTGTATGATGTTAAACTGTAAACCCTCATCCTGTATGACGTTAAACTGTATCCCATCCCCCACAACGTTATAATGTATGCCCCAAACAATGTGGACTTTGATTCGTGCTAACGCATGGTACATAGGAAGCCTCCACGAGGTTCAATCCCATCACTTAGTTGTCCCGACCCCTCCGTGTCGGTTCACCATCACCATTGTGGTCTGCCCCAATGAGTATGACCCATATCCTCCGTCACAGGCCGCCTCAGAGCGTAAGCCCCCATATACAACACCCACGTCTCATCCTGACCTCTCCCTCGAGCCCACGTGCCTCGGGAAGCTCATGCACTATCCCGGAGGTCATACTTATTCCTAGCTTCAATCCATGTGTTCATTCTCATGGGTCACCTCTTCAGTTGTCCCACCATATCACGGAACAATGCAGACTTTGATTCCCTGACATGGTGATATGTAGGAAGCCTCAGAGGTTCAATACCCTCTTCACTCCATCACTCATCCTGATTTTTAACTGGGCCGCCACATCCCGATGGGATCATGACACCCCATTCCACTCCACAGTATCTGGGAAGCCGCCCACGTGTTGGCCCCAACATCAGAGTTCCCAACAGGGGGTTCTTTTATCTGATCCACTCTCAGTGTTCCGATCAGTCCAATCCGTCTCCACAAGACGTTAAACATGCGGCATACCCTGTGTTAAACATGGAAAGCTGAGGAAAACCTCAAAAGACACGCCCTTGGCGTAACCGTCTCCACAAGATGTTAAACACGCGACATACCCTGTGTTAAACATGGGAAGCTGAGGAAAACCTCAGAAGACACGCCCTTGGCGTAACAGTCTCCTCAAGACGTTAAACTCATGGCATGCATCGTGTTATACATGGGAAGCTGAGGAAAACCTCAAATAAATGAATATGGCATGCTTGTTCCCCACATTCAATGTGGGATGCCTCAGGCTTCCGCACCCTCTAGAAGCCTTATAATAAAGAACAAAAGACATACATGTCAATCCCCCAGTGTCAAGACATGCCAACGACACTCCAGCGTGACCATTCTATTCACTGAAGGTTGCTTCCCCGACCAGACCCCTTAGAGCGGCTCGACGAAAGCAGCGTAATTAACTGGTGTCCATGAAAATATGGCATCGAGAGCGAGGTTCACGAATACGTCTTAAATCTATGAGAGAGACCAAGACTAGGTGATGAGCTCCAAGGAGGAATCCACGGAAAGAAGAACCGACATCCCATCATCCCGGTTTCGATCAAGGAGCATATGTCCCTGAACAAGGAACGGATGCCACCTGCCTTTGGAAAGCGGGAATGTGGGGCCACAAGTCGCACGTCCTCCACCTATGTGATGGACGTGCGTGCGCCCCGGCGGAAAGCTTCAGAAACAGATGTATAAAATATTTGTTTTTTAGATCCTTTACAAGTCCCATTTTAGTAAATCTAACTATTATTCTATGGTTACAATTTCCTATTATATTATTCATTAACTCAGATTATTCTTCCAATGAACTAAGGCTGGGTAAGTATTGGCATTGATGGTATCTTTTATTTAGTGTATAAATATACTCATGTTGATTGAAAGAAATAATAAATTCACATTTTGAACTATACACATTTCATTTATCATTATTAATGTTTATAAGATAAATATCAATACATAATTGAATTAATCTTTTAAATTTTCTCAAATGTCTTAAAAAAAATAAAATATTTGGAATTATGGATTTTCCAAGAAGTATAATTTTCCCTAAACCAATTATTGTTCTTTAAAAATTAAATTAGAATGTTACTTTTCCACCTTTCATCTTGATAATTTTCTTGAAGAAATATTTGTTAACAGTCATATTTCTAATGCAATAAAAACTATGTAACATATATTCTTATTTCGGTAGATTATCTATATTCCTAAAAACATATAAATTAGTTTTTACAAACCAAAATCATATTGGGTCTATTTTCATTAGAATATAATGTTTTAGATAACCATATTTTCAAAATATAATATGTTGAAAATTTTCAATCTCTTTATAAAAACATTATTAATGAAATCCTAATTATTTAATTCTATTTACGTAACAGTATTTCTTATAATTTCCCATACTATTAATTTTTACAATATTGATAACATTTCATAGAAATTTAATTTTTATTAAAAATTGGTTTTTATGAGTAAAACCCATTCTAGAATTATTGTCATGAAATCTAATTTTTATTTATATTTTAAAAATATTTTCATTAATAGTTTTTAATGTTGAAAAATATTTCTTGAAACTATAAATTTTTGTTTTTATCTTGACAATAAAAAATTCCCTTTATTTGAAATGGTATTTGAACTATTTTTATAAAATTAATGTTTGGTTTTAGTTTTATCTGAAATAAAATTATTATATTCTTTTGAAATTAAATATTTTATTTAAAAAATTATCAATATATTTGGTGATATATAATATTTTATTTGTAAAAATAGTATTTCTTGAGTATAAATTAATATGTTTTCATTTTTCATATAATGTTTTGTAAAACGTATAGAATTTTATATATCTAAATGTTTCATAGATGTAGATATTTCCACATAAATAGGTATAATATTATATTCATTTGATGCGGAATATTCCCTATCAGATGAGGTAGATTATTTCTCATCATGAGAGTTTTCATTTGATAAAACAATAGTAAGGGATTTAGTTGAGTGTACCCTAGCCATTAGACATTTTTTTCCAATGGTATTTTAGTGAATAGATTGATAATACTCTATTCTTAATAATTTTTATTAGAATAAAATAATAATTAACTATCTCTTCCACTTGCACTCCATGTTTCAGAAGCGTTCATTGATTTTGTGTTCTTAGACCTATAATACTTCTATATATTTCTATTAGAAGTCCATTCATTGAAATCGTTTGTTTGAGCTTTGTAATAAGAAGTATAACATAATTTTTCTATTTTACATCGATATATTGTCACTTAATATGATTCTTATTCATTTTTATCCTTGTAAATATTCGTATATTATTATTAAAAATATTTAATTCCAGTGATATTATTCATTATTCTTGTAATTTTTTACAATTCATTAGATGTTTTTTTTGATAAACTTGAGTCTCATTAAACATAAACATTTTTATTTTTTATAGATTTCACAATATTATCAGTTGACTGAGCATTATTAGGTACATAAGATTTAGTCTAAATAGAAACACCACCATTTTTATTTTTATCATTTTTAGAATATATTTCTATTCTTCCTTCATGTTGCATGATGGTAACAAGATGATAAAAAAATAGGTTCATAATAATTCTTAGGTCATCTATAATAGTTCTTTAGGATTCCTAGTCATTGGTCATTATATCAATAATAATTTAAACCAAAATATTTTCATCAATACATTACTCTCAAAGAGATTATAATATATCAATAATAATAATAAAATATTTGGTGCATCTTTGAAAATGTCTCACCAGGTAGAAAATAAAAATCTTGATAATCAGCATGAAGCATAAATCTTCTTATTTTTATAACCATTGATGTAACTAAATGTAGTACATCTAAATTTTTTCAAATAACGGTATCATATAAATAAGATGAAATCTCAATGTATATACTTCTATTCATGGATTATAATATAGTAGTTCTAAATTTTAATTATTTTGATATTCCATCATCTTTAGAGTTGTTAATATAGTAACATCCTTATATACAATCCTGTAATTTACCATAAGCATTATCGAATTATCTACTCGAGTATTGATAAAAATTTCAACTAATCTATCTAGTAATCATAATAATTTCCATCAAATATTATTGGTATACTATGATTGAGATTTTAAAAGGTTATAAGATCAAGACCGTTTATCTTAAAAAAAATAAAAACTAATTTTCTATAAAAATATTAATATAAATATTTTATGGCCAACATGTTTATAGAAATATTAATAAAACATAAATTTGATATAATATGAAAAATATCAGCAATTATTAGCAGTATAACCATCTATGAAACAAATTATTGAATCGTAAGTGTTTAAAATAGAATACAAGAGGGTTTGAATTGTAGTTCAAAAAGTTTAATGAACAAAATACACAAATCCTCGTATGTAAAAAGTTTCTATGATCATCAATTTCTGATGATTAGAGTATGAGAATAGGAATAAAAAAATTGACTGATTATATTATAGTATTTTTTATCAATATGAAAACACATAAATATATTATGATCTTGGAAGAAATTTACTACAACAATAATTATAATAAAATTCAAAGTAGAAAACTAGATCCTTCAAAAACATGATATATAAATCATAAAAGTTGGAATGACATATAAGATACATTAAGTTATTTCACATATAAACATTATTAGTTATTCTAGAGAGAAACCCTAACTACTGGTATCCATAGTTTTATACCTCCTTTAATGTTTTGTCATTCCTTACCAGGAATATCTTTGATATGATGATCTAAATTAGATTTATCTTCCTATCCCCTGAATCCCTCGATAAAATTATTGGATGGTGACCTCTTAGCCATTAGAGACCTTGATCCAATGGATTATATTCACATTCTAATTATCCATAGAAGACCTCAAAAAATACCACGATTTTGTCCAGAATAAAAAAGTTAATATTTTCCAACAGATACAAAAATGATAGGGATTCTATAGAACTCCTACTATCTAAACAATTAAAAAGTCTATGAACATGTTTTTCACAGAAACTAAAAAATAGATGACATGATTTGGAATGTTTATTATCTAAAAACACTTCAAATTAGTAGCTATTTACTGGTGAAATTGCAATAGCCATATTTCAGTGTAAGTTGCATTGGTCTCAAATATCATGATCTTGAAATCTCAGTAATGACATATTGTTCAATGTAGTTTAGTTTAGACCCAATATAGTTTTATTTTATATTCTTTATGATTATTTTAGTTCAAATCAAAAAAATTATAAACATTTGATAGTATGATGTAATTATTTATCTATTTTAAATATGATAAACCATATAAGGGTTTGTCAAATAGTTCGGAAATGGGGTCAGTCTGATGGTTATGAAATTTTCTAAAAAGAAATAAGTTAAATCACGGATCAAACCACTATTCAATTTTATGTATCTAACAAACCATCAATCTAATAGGTTGGAATGAATAATAATAATTTTACACATGTCTTCATTGAAATTTTTTCTTAATTTCGTAAGAAGATGTGATTTATAAAAAACATAGTAAAACCCTTAAGAAAAAATATACCCTAGCAAAAATATTTTTTTATAAATGTGTTGGTGATTTCCAAAACAAAACAAATAGGAATGTAAGAAGTATGACTTCTGACTCAACATTTAGGGTTTTCCATTTTTTTACTGGACTAAAGGTATTTTTTATATCCCTTATAAATATTTTTTTCTTATCCCACATTTTCTATTTTATTTACAGGTTCTAGGGTTGATTATAAATTATATGATGTCAAATATTTCTTATATGGGAACTCATAATAGATGAGGGTAAAGAGTATTTAATAAAACAAATATTTAATTGTTGAGAACTATTGTTTGGAAATAATGTAGACAATTTAGATTTATCCACTTTTAAATTTAATATTTTTCATAGTTCATAAACACTCTAATACTAAAAGATAATGGGAATGAAAATTTTGAAATCCTTATTTTATAATTCACATTTATGATTTATTAATGAATCATGTCTATAGAGTGGTTATTAGAAAAAAAAAATTATGCACCTTTAATGATTAAGAAAATGTTAAATGAATCAATAGCGAGAATCTAATTTACAATTTTATTATCATGAACTATATTTTCATTATATATACATATCTTCAATGAAACTATGTCGTTTAAAAGTTGTTTTTTCACATATGAAACATCAAGGATAATGTAAGAGTGAATATTGATGATAATAACAATCATAATTTGTAACATGGAAATATAAAAATTGATTTTTTTGAAAGTGTTGATTTAGACAACATAGTCTGTTAATTATGGAACCCATGAAATTAATCAAATAAATTATTTCTAGCAGAACATTTCTATTATGGATCATTTTATGAAACACCACCCTCTGGAATTCAATGTTTTTTTAAACACATTGAACAATGTGGGATGTAAATTGTATTGTATAATATTTTCGATGTTTTGGGATGTAGGGAGCTTCAATAGGAAACTCTGGTTATATATCATTTTCATAGAGAATATTATAAATGGTGAAATCTGATAAAGAATAATATGGAAAAAAATTATTATCATTCCCTAGAATAGACTTTAATTAAAATTGATTTAAATAAGATATTTTAACATCAATTACATTTTCATAGAATAAAAATTAAATTTTAGGAAATTAGGAAGAATGAAACAAGTTTTGTATCCTCTTGGATGAATAGTTTTATATATTTTTCATCTATGAAAAAGCAATTCATTCTAGACTTTGAAAGTTAAAATTTTAGAACTTACACTAGTTTGAAACAAATTTTATGAAAATAATTGTCCCCTCATGAATTTAAAAGTGATGATGTGGATATTAATTATATGAGTAATGGTTAGAGAGTGTTTCCAAACACTTAAGAAGTTCATGGTAAAAAGGGTTTGACACTGCCATGGTGGAAAGACATGGAAAATATGATAACCAAGATATATAGAGGTAATACCCGGAAATGATCTAAATGTGTAAAATGACATTTCAAATACTATTTGATATGCTCAAAAATATGGTACCCATGTGTTGATCTCATTTAGTTTTCTCACGACTATATATAATGAGTTCTTATTAGGTATGTAATTGGAAAATAAATAATTATGTAACAATAAAATATTAAACTTATAATGATTTGGGAGATTATTATAATCCAAATTTGATATTAGTTACAAAAGGATGGAACTGTAAAAATAATAATATAATGGAAAAACAATGTCATTTTCTAATACAATAATAGATGTATGTCCCATAAATGATGTGGTGATAAGTACATTTCTTGTTTGTTCAAAATATTACAATTTATTTTTTAATTTCTTATCCACATTTTCTATTATATTTAGTATATTTTTTGGTAAAATGTAAATACCATATAAATAAATGATGTCTGAAATGCTCATAAAATGCACGGGGAAGTTTATAATAAAAAATACATTATAGAAATAATCATATTATCATAAGTGTTAATATTTTTTTCTCAATAACCATCTTCTCATTCCTTTATTATAGTTTGATTTTATTCTATATATGGATTTTATTTTAGTATATATTTCTATGATAGATTATCATGGGAACGATGTTGCTATTCAGAATGAGTTTTTTATATCAATATAAATTTAAACTATTGATAACATACATTGAATCTACGGAACTAATAAAATATAGAATTAAAAGTTATATTTAATATATTATTAAAAATAAAAGGACTATACAAATTAGTGATATGGTTTTAGTAAATGAATATAATTATTTATTTCTTGATGGTTTTTGTAGTGCTACTCTAATTCAGGGGTTGAATTTACTATTTACAAAATGTCATTTGAAATCCTATTTCCAAACCAATTATTTAATATCACCTATATAGTATTTGGAATAGAATAAATAGTTAAAATATTTTCTTAAGAGGGATTTCATGCACCCTATAAATTCACCCAGTGAAGCCCCTACTTTGTTTTTGAAAAAGCTGCATGATTCTATTAAGATTTTCATTGATTATATAGAACTCAATGACATCACTATTAAGAATATGTAAATTATTCCTCTGATAAATTATGATTCCAACCACATAAACAATACATAAATATTACATAATTGTATATTATTATATATTTACACTTAAAATTATATATTTTCTTAGACTATAAAAGTTTAGTATATTTTCATACTAGATACTCTATAATCTTGTTTGTTAAATTATCTTCATACTCCCCCATAAAATAAACATATTCATAGCCATTATAGGCATATCATAGTAAAAACAACCCATCAAATCTCAGGGAATCAATACTTTAGAAAATTTGAGATCATAAGATCAGTAAGGGTAAATATAAAAGATATAAATAATAAGAGCATAAAATTATCATAAGGGTGTGATGGCATAAATATTTAAACGTTCCATCCAAAAATATTCATACCCTGAAATCATATATAATAATTTCTAAAATAATTATTTATCTATATATATGGTTAATAAAGGTTTGAATGTTGTAATCATAAATCAAGTGTCTTTACATAATCACGATTCATCATAAAACAAATAAGTCGTAATAATGAAAACATTATTACAAGAAATTATTTTCCATGAATAATATTTTTTGAACAGTAAGAAGCAACCAGACCTATACACCTAATGTGAATTAATTCATTTTTAATCATGTCCATTCATTATCTAATCATCACAACTGAAATAATTCATACCCACTCAAAAAAATTTGAACCACGCTATTTTAAATAATGTCCACATGTATCATCATCATACCATGATATATCATAAACACATTACCAAATTCATTGGATGGGTATAACAACCAAACCATCACATAATCATTATTCTTTCATATGAATTCATTAAGATCATAAAAAATTTAATATATCATCAAATAATAACACATGTAAAGTAAAAGGGAATCATAAAAGATTAATAATTGTAATTCTAAAAAATACAGAGTAGAAATAATGGTGGTATCATTGGATCATATAGCTAGTAAAAAACAAGTAACATCAAAGAATGTTTACATTGATGGAAAATATTCTTTTAAAGTTCACTAAAAAAATTGTCAAAGAAACCTTTTTATTTTATATTCAATTTTAAAAACTATAAAATCTTCCAAAATATTTATAACACCATTTTATTTACAAATAAATATAGAGACATTCAATAAAATATTCATGAAAAATATATTCATTATTGTCGGAAAATCCATTCATGTAGTACAAATTAAAAATAAGATTCGGTACACACATTTTGTAAAAAGTACATAATTTGGAATATACCTATAAGATTACCTTTATAAATTGTTTTTTGAAAGAAAAATATTCAAAAAAATGAAATTAATCAATAAATTGATAATACTAAAAACATTCTTTAAAACAGTTTTTAAATCATTGATATTGAGGAGACAAATTCTTGAACAAAATATTAGAAATAATCTTAGATATTAATGATTTTTATTAAAACATATATTTTTAGATAAAGTATAATCATACAAAAAAAATTAACAAATAAACAATTGATAAAAAATTAAATTGGATTATTAGATAAAAATTCCATATTTAACCTCCATAAAAATTCAATTTGAAATAATCCTAATAAAAATTATATTGGATCACAAATTCATAACCCAAATTATCTTATTTATACCTAATAAATAAATTCTATTATATAAAAAATATTTATTTAAAATAAAAATATACTTGAACCATATTTAAAAAAACATTGTATATTCCATACCTTTATGATTATAAATTATCCTTTTATTAATATTTTATTACTAAGTTGGGCATTTCAGTAAAAACTGTTCCATTTTCGATGCATTAATTTGTTTGATTACTCTACTACAAACACCTTGGTCATGGTATCATCCTGTTTAAAATATCAATCATGATATAATTTTCATTTTTATTTATAAAAAAAAATTATAACCATTCACATAATGTTCTAAATAAAAATGAATTGCAACACATTATGGAGACGGTCCTCTGTACGTACACACGAGCGATGTTTCCACATCATTGTGGAAGTAATAAAAGAAAATTAAATAGTAATTTCACATTATTTATATATTTTAATATCATAATTATCCTATTTAATTAGTAAATCTATAATTATAACATTTATTATGAATATGTGATGAAAATAAGATTGATTACAGGAGGTCATAATCCACACGTTTAGAAGAGAGATGATTTTTTTCCATAAGAAGGGAAAAGGGAGGTTGATATTTGTTACATTATCATAAAAAATTTATATTTATTGGAGGTTATATGCTAATTTTTTTGACAATGTATAAAATAGAATTAGAGAATAAATGTGAGGAAATGAAATTAAAAGTACTCAGTTAAGAGTAATTGCTCTTCGTTGAGAAACCTAATTTAGGTTACACCATGATCCATATAATGATTACATTTTTGAAATAACAAATGATTTATTATGGGGTGATGTAAAATAATATAGTATTAATATATTTCTTGGCTGGTTTAGTGTGCTCAAAAATTTTGAATAATGCATGATAGGAGGTTATATTTAATAAGTCATGGGAGGGGAATAATTGAAACAGCATAAATTACTAAATTATTATAAATTTATATTCATAATTAAGTGGATTAGAATTGTAATATCTTGAATATTTTTATATTATTATTTTATGCAATCCAATACAATATAATGTATACCTGATTAAGAGTTCTTTTATCCCTTATCTCTAAATTTGACCCCCTCTTAAATGTTTTGATAGATATTGTGGTATCAATGATTCTTAAATTTTAGGGGCCAAGAATGTTACTATAAAATGATAACTATCCTATTATATAATTTTTTTTGATATTCATGACTATATCCCATTCATTTCATTGATGATAATATTGAAACTCAATTAATTAAATATTAAATAACAAAATATACCATTAAAATTATTTTCAATAATATTCACATGGTTTATATTTGAAAAAAAGTAAATAAGGTAAAATAAACATTTAAAATATCACTAATACATTTTATTTATAAAATAAATTTTTTTACATCATAATCCATCCTAAAAAACATGTCTTTTTATGTTCTTAAAATTATTTACATGATTTTTCTACTACTTGATCAAGCATTGTGTTTATGTTGTGTAAGAATATAGTGTAATTATTCCATCACTAAATGTTAAAAATAAATTACCATAATCAAAATTTTCATTAATTTTTATTAGATACATTTATAAAAAATTATAATATCACATATCAATATAAAAAATATTATTCATTTTAAAACATGATGAGTTCCCTTTTTTATTTTTCATTCACATAAATTATTATTAAAAATTCAATCAAAAAATTGGAACAATGTTTCTAAATCATTGATTATTGGATGGTTATGGTTGAAATAAGATGACCGATTATAAATAAATTAGTTTGTATATATATTATTAAAGTCCTATTACATTATTTTTAACCTTAATTTATAGATTTACACATACCATGGTGAAAATATTTACCATGGTCACTATTCATTATGACAAAATAAATGTTGAAATATTAACCAAATATATAAATTATTATTCTAAATATAGAATTTATATTTCAGTATGAAATTATTATAAGTTTAATTAATCCATTTTAAAATAAGAGTGCAATTCTCTATGAAAACAATTTTTTAGTAAAAAGTATTTCAATGCATAAAAATGGTTTATTCTTCTCCCAAACATACTAAAAACCAATAGTTTAGTGTTAAATGTTGTTATTTAATATATAGTAAATAAAATTAATTTAAATATTTCATTAATTGTTGATAATATCATTTATTAAGATAAAGAAACATTTCTTATATATAATTAGTTTTCTAAATAATATCTTATTTTTAAATTAAAATAGATTTATCAATTGATAAAAAATGAATTATTACTATACATGTGTAAAAAATAATTTTTTATAATTTATTTAGTCATATTACTTCCACAGAATACATATTATAGGAGATAACATAATAATAATAATTAAATAGTATATCACAGTTCGTTTAAACCTAGGGTTTCTTATAAAGCATGTTATCAATGAAATTAAATTTATTTAAAATGAAACATGTCATAATATCATTGGGTCTTACATTATAGCCCCTTATAAGACTTTTTCCCATCCTATTCCATCACTATGATATAGAATCTCAGGATAATTCAATCTATTCACAACCTCAGGTTCCTACATAGCTTCCATGGATTTATTAGGTTTCTATACACATTTGATAAGATGTATGGTCTTTCTCCATAACACGTTATCTAATTGATCCATAATCTCTACCTTTTTCCCTCATAAGAGAGATAGTTACCTAATGGTATGATTTATCACCTCAGTACATGTGATGTATTAGGTGTATAATTCCTTAGTATGGAAACATGAAATACTTCATAAACATTAGGGTGATTGGGTTAAAGTAGCACATGACCAGAAACTATCTTGAGAATATAAAAAATATATAAGAAAAAATATATCAATATCTCATATTTACCTTATTTTGAAATATTATAACATTTTTTCAAGGATATATTTTTATAAAATAATTATTTCTATATTCAAACTCTAGACCTCACTGACTATTATTTGAATATATATTTACTCTATGTTACCCTGATGTGGTATAGAATGGCACTATCATTCTCAATTATTTATTCATCATGGTCAGGTCCCAAGTTCCTTCCTTCCCCAACAGCATCTAAAAATATTGGTGTTCTAAAAATACTTCTATACTATTTTATGGAGGGTTAATAAAAATGATTGACTTTAAGAATTTTTTTAATGAAAAATACAACATTTGAGGGTGTTGATTCCATAAAACATTAAAATCCATAGAAAATTTTATCAACATTTGTTCATGATTTTAATTTTATTCTCACAGTAAACATATTTTTTGTATATGATATACAATACATAAAATCACTAATGGATTTAGATACTAATAAATTTTTCCCTATAACATAAATGTAAAACTTTAATCATTGTCATATATTATTGAATGTTATACTCATTGAGAGATCACCAAAACCATATTGTATATCATTATAAGTTAATCCAGAGAGAAATATTCTACAACATAATTTAAATTGTATCACATAATAATGCGATTCAATACAACCTAAATACTATAATTCCATTTACTTGTCTAGTGTTGTCATGTAACAAAATCCATAATGATTTTTTCCCTTTTCCATTTTTGTTATAGAAAATGGTCATAACAACAAAGTAGAATTTTATACCTTTTCCTTAACATTATAGAACACCAGGAATTGAGCTACATATTCTACAATATCTCCCTTCATGTTTTTTCATAATAAATATTCTTTCAAATTTCTATAAATATTATTATTTCTTATATGAATAGAGAATGATGAAAAATATGATTCATCCAAAAGAATATTTCTGATGTATCGTATTGTTTGGATACAAACTTGAATCATGAAAATTATCATTCTATCTCCATCATGGTTTAAATGAAGAAAATTTCCATCATTCTTCTATATATCCATATTATCTATGTGTGTCTCTTTAATCCTTACATGTATGTGTGGTTCAAAATTCATCTAAGAATGATATCATATGTCCCAATTACACTTTTTTCTCAATATACATCTTTTTAAAATACATGAAGAATTTATCTTTATTAGGATCATCATGGGAAAATTAGCATAGTTTTTCTATCTTAGATCATCAACCACCATCTTTTCCTTCATAGTGTGGTCTGAAATGATCAGTCAAAACCATTAATCACTTTCATCCAACTTCACTAGTTCATATTCAAGTCCTTAAATGTAAATATATAAATTCATATTTTATGATATATATATGTCACACATTTCAACATAATTATAATGCCTACACATCAATAATGTGGAAATTACCATTTATAGGACCAAATCATGAGTCAAATATTTTTTCTCAAAAATTATCAAATGGTGTCTTGCATAAACTCTGACCTCGTAACTATGTATGAAGATATATCATGATACCTTTTTATGAATTACTATACATATATAAACACTATATTTTATAGGGTAAGGTGTGTATAGGTGCACTAACCAACCGTTCCTTTATCTCCATGATACTTCCTTACAGTCATCTCATCGTTAGAACATGTCTTCCTTTCATGTCAGCATGGATGGTTGATTAGATATACAAGATAAATATCCCCAAAAAACATTGATAGTATCAATAAAACACAAGAAAACAATGTAAATCAATTATAATGGATTTTCTAGTTCATTGGTCAATTTATTCCTTATTTGATGGATCTATAGATATATCATCAAAGGAGATTATATGTCTATGGAATGAAACATTATACAACCAAAATTAACACATTTTATTTTTTGTAAAATAGATTCTACTTTATCAGGTTATTTAACTCAATCATTCAATGATCTTAATTCTCTTCCTTCCCCTTTTTATATTTAGTAATATCTAATATAAAGGAAACCAAAAACTGAAATAAGTAATCTCTATATTCATATTCATTAGATCCATGAAAATATTATAAAAACTATTAAGTAAAAATTACATTACTATTAATTCCTAATTCCCATAAATCTTATGTAATGTGGTATTTAGTGGATTCTCCTTTTTTACCCTAGTTGATTATATCTTGAAAAAAGTCCTATAATTGATAGGTACTGGGATTAACTCTATTTATCAACCCAATCATTAGTTCATGGTTATATATATTTCTTCATATTAGTGATCTTTTTATGTTCTTGAAAATAAATTTAAATAATAATTGACACAATATTATTTTTAATAAATAGAAGTGGTGTACCCAATATTGATTAAAATTGTTGTATCAGTCTGTTATCAATATTTTTCTAGTGTTAATTCTTAAATTAACACTTCTCAACTAGAGACATTATATTATAGCAATTTCAATTTGGTATGGAAGTATATAAGAGTCATATTGACCAATAAAAGTCTTTATTTGTGGGAAAATATGGTATACCTTTATGAAATTTATTATAATAATCCCAAAAAACTTATTCATTTCTATGTTGGGTTTCTACCAAACTATTTGAGTTAAAGAAAACTCGTGAATATGTAGTAAAACACTTATAAAATTAATAAATTCCCTGGGAAGTTCATATTCATCCATACAACAACAGATGACCATAGTTTGATTCAAAATATCTAGCATCACATAATATCATTGTAAATTTATATGGGATCTATATATATGGATTAAATCTATTCTAAGAATGAAAACAAATTAAACCAATGGGATAATCACAATATTTGAAGGAGGTGCATTCCCACATACATCTATTAGAGAAGTTCTATATATATGTGGTAACATCATCAAACCAATTTGAATTTCCACTAATAACCCATCATATAATTATTGTGGTGTTGACATGATACCCTTATAAAATTATTAATATATTAAAGTGTGGGTAAAACCAGAAATGAAGAAAAAATTAGTTCTAGAGTGGATATAATATATACCTCTCACCACATCATTCTACTATACCACTTCACATGTGATTTGAAAAGCCTTCTATTTATACTTTTCCTTAGGGGTAGTTGAGGCCTTCCATACTCATTCATTGTTTAATTAGGTATGTGATTAACATAATTCATAATAAACCTAGAATTGAAATACTACACAAAATTGGTTGAATCCATCATTTACACAGTCATATTTTCTTACATTTTCACCCACATAAAAATTATATACCAAATTTACAACCATTACATAATTTAATATTTTATTATTTAATTTAAGATAATTACATAAGTGATATCCACTGCATTTTTAGCATCCTGAAACTTTTAATTTCATTCATCTATGAGATTTACAATTCTAGTTTCCCTAAACATCAATTTTAAATGCCTATAAATGAATATAAAAGTATAATTTTATATCCCACTTTAAATATCCACCATCGGAGCACATTTAATGATTTCTTAATAGATAAAAATTCCCCTTATAGAGAAATTATTTTGATGTATTCTTTTCAAGAAACAAATGAATTGATAACTATATCATATAGGGTTAATAATTTATCAATATGAATACATTAAATTTCATGAAATATTTTTGTCATAGGGACCAATGGATTTTAAATCCTTCTATTTATACTCCAAAATGTTACATTACATCATAGTTTCAATATTTCATAGAAATTATTTATTACGATATACCATCAAAAAAAATCCCACTACATGGATATTATTTATTTGTCCTGCCTCTTGTTAATGATAATTCCACCATAGATTATCATTTACATCCATGTGAAATACTACATATAATATTATTTCCTGGTTCAAGAAATGATGAATAGAAAATTTATAGTCTATCATATTGATGCATTTGTTGAAAACTATTGGACCAGATTACCCATTGAATGAGGGTGGTCATTATCACATAACATACCAATTTTAATTTCACTCCCACTTTTATGATTCAAAAGATCAACATGGATCACGTTATTACTCATAAATTGAAAGAGTTGAGAGAGAATATACACAAGATATTTCATTTCATCTTCAAAGAGATTTGATTTCTCATGCTTATGTTCAGTTAATTTCCCACAAAATATGATTTTATAATTGTTCCCTTTGGTTCTATCAATTATCAGATACCAAAAATAGAAAAAATTAGTAGTTATAAATAGTAAAATATGATAGAAATCAACGAAAAATAATTTATAATATTTCATAATTTATATAACCTTCTTATTTTACTCTAATAATTTAATTTCACATATATTACCTTTTGTTCACCATATGTTTTATATGGTTTTATCCATATATTTCCCAAAACATATTGTCTGAAATCACTAATCAATCCTATAAAAATAATTATAGAAACCCAATAATAACACAAATAAATATTACAACATTCAAGACGAATATTCAATACATACCCTAATTATATACGCTCGATTACTATAATAGTATAGAGTTTTTGGTGGCTATATATAATAAACATATTTCATAAAATATCTCCAATATCATTAATAAATATCATTATATTGGAAAACCTCTAGACATATCATTTGTAAAAAATTATTCAAAACATGGGGAATTGAAACATAACATATACTGAGAAATATTATCATTAAGGGTAAAAAATAGATATCAATCATAACAGCATAATATGATCATTATCACATGATAACACTATCAATTTCATGTTATTAAAATAAAAAATTCATACCCGAAAAATATTAGATAATAAACACTAAAAAATCAAATATAGAAACATTATTTATTAGGGTGTTAAAGTAGTAGTCATCATTCATGTGAAAAATATTACATGTGGCATAATAATATGAAGAGTTTATAATCTTTTGAACATACATATTCAAAATTGTATCCATTTATATCCTTATGAGAATAGATATATTTGATCACACTCTCGCATCAAATATAAACAAATCCATTCAAAATCATGTCAAAAACAATTTCATACCAAGATGCAATCATACATTCACATAAAAATGTAAAAAATATTATACTAAATTTTTTCATTCATATCAACATAATATCATGAGTAAAAAATCTCACATTACTGGATGAATAATAAATCTATAATGGATACAAATATCCCAAAATCATAATCCAATCATATGTATTTCAGATGATCATAGAAAATTTATCAAATCATCATAGCTTTAGACATGTAAAATAAATTGTATTTTTATATATCGGATCATCATCATTATAAAAACACCATGATATATAATTAAGATAGTATTATTGGATTGTATCCTATGTAAATAATAGCTAACACTAAATAATATTATCATAAATGAAAAATTACCCTTAATTATCAATAGAGTATTTCATGATACAAATATAATTTTCATTTGAGATAACTTATTTTAAATATTAAAATAGGTAGAATATTGGGAATTTATTTTTCATTGAAAATAACCATAGGAAGGAATAATTGAACCATTAAAAAATATCAATCATGATGGTAGGAATAATCATCTCAATGGTACGTGTCAAAAAAATATTCAGTTCATGCCATCGGTTAAAAATATATTGTTAGGAAGATGAAAACAATATTCCTATTTAATTAAATTAAAATATTTTAAATAATGACATTAATATATATTTTTTGAACAAAAACAACATTATTGAAATGATTTTATAAAATTTGTATATTGAGGACAAATATTTCTATCCAAAAGAGGATATATATGGATTAATATTATAAAAACCCTTTTTGGGAATAACATTGAGTACTTAATGGAGGAAAATTGACCTAAAACTAAAATTATATAAATATATATTCCAGATGAAGATTAAATTATTTTATCAAATAAATATCATATAACATCACTCAATGGATGTTCGAGAATAAACAATCCTGGTAAAAATGAAATTTAAAAAATCCATTTACATCATGTTTCGTATATCCATTTACATGTTAAAAAATCCAAATATAAATTTAATATTAATACGTTAAAGAAAAATATTCATAAATTAATGTGATGTCTTAGACTCGATTCGCTCAACTGTAACAACACATGGTTAGCCACACAGGCTCATGTATGTCACCTCATATGCTATAGGCTTCCGACATGTAGTGAGGGTCCATGGTGGAACAATGGAAATACTACACCCTTATGATCATTGTGTATAAAACTTTTATAATAAAATTTATCAATTTTAGAATCATATAAAATATTAACTAGTGGATGAACAATATCCATCACATAAGTAACTCAATAAACATATCATTAATTTTCACATACAATTATGATCATGGAATAGAATAAATAGGGAAAAAAGAATATATAAATAGTAATCTATTACAATACATGTATCAAAATATAAAAAAGTTAAAAATTTATCAATCCTAAGACATCACTTGGATCCATAGCCTGATTCTATTCTCATCCAACCACTATAAAATAATCAATCGGTCATCAGTCTATCAGTGTTTTCCCATATACAATCCTATATCCATGTAGCATATCTGGGTACCATAATGGTGACATGAGTTGCATGTGAGATAAACAAAATATTCCTCAAAAAACAATGACAAATTCTATCTCACCAGTCAATATAAACCATTAATTGTCTCCATGTAATAATAAACTATAATGATGTTCTCTATATAAAAAACCCATGTAATTCTAGATTCTAAGGGAATACCTTTCCTCTATAACCTTCTATGGCCTAATATAGAATGCCTTGTGTAACAAATAATTAATTATTTAATTAAATAAATAGTTCTCTAGACCTGTCTCTAAGAAAAAGAGTCCCTCAAGACACATATATAAGAATTTATTATAATAATATCATCATTAAAATTTAAGGATCTAAACAATCCAAGATTATGATTTTTCTAAGAGATGTGTTGTAAGAAAATTTTTAATAGTATTGAATTTTGAAAACCTAATCTCTTCTTTGGGGTTCCTAAGATGGATCCTAGTTAACTATAATGGTATATAATGAACCGAACACACTATAATACAATATAATCATTCCAGAATTGAATCCTCTTATTTTACTTGGTGTGGTATAAAGTCACCTCTCACCGAGTCTATCCTCAGTGGTCTATGAAATGGAGAATATTTGTCACTCATGGACTACATGATAAGCTTCCCTTTGAGTTTAAAATTTTTAATCAATATTTATTATAATGTCACTTAGGGTACAATTACATTCTTCCCCTAGATTTAATCCTTGGATGTCAATAATGTTATCCATGTGTCACTCTGTAATATGTTATTTATCATTTAAATGATTCCATATGTGGAGTTCATCTAATAACCCATTTTTCCTTTAAGTGCATAATAATCATTAATTAATTATCATTTAATTAGTATAGTAAGAAGAATAACTCTATGGATATCATAAACTGGAACCAACCACTCACTTTCTACTTGTTAATAATAATGGTCATGGAGCTATAGTCTAACCATACCATATGAGATAATACTATAATTCCTTTATTCATCCCCTGAATATCAATTAAATCAAATCATGTAATGGTTTAAATAAAAGAATAGGCCTAGATGTCCTAGAATCACATGAATCCTCCCATTAATTTATGTTTTCCATTTCAATTCTAAAACATAACTCATGAATTATCAATCAAAGATAATAGCCAATGGCAAAGGGACATGATATTCAATTCCCATATTTATTAAATTTAAATAAAAATATAAAAAATTAATTTCAATTCCCTATGATTGTGGGAAAATGACACACCTTAATGGTAAATCAAATACAATGTGGCCACCCACAGTGGTTTAGTCTAAATCATTAACTAATCCAAGGGGTGGTTTGAATTCCTATTCCATAACATATAATTTTAACTTAACAGGTATCATGGGTCATCTAGATAATTGAAATTCAATCAATTGAATCACCAATTCAATATATTAGCATCATTCCATCATTTTTATAGGTTGAAGAAAGTAATATATATATATATATATATATAAACCCTTCAACGTTAATGGATAACCATGATATCACATAGATTAGCTTGTTAGATTAAAACTCTTTGACTCTCATCATTTGATTTGATTGAGATAAAATGAAACTGAATAATGGATGGACACCTAGAAAATAGTTTACAAGATCATGCACCAAAATAAATTCATCGATATAATGTAACGTAGGGAATGGTATAAGAAGAATAATAAAATCACTGGTGTGGTTAAAACAAGATGATTAAAAGAAAAATAAAAGTATGGAGTGGGGAGTTACACTGTAGCCTGGATTTTGTATTGAGCAAGATCTCCAATAAGAATAAAAGGTTATTCTTATAGAGGAAAATATGAAATGGGGAATATGGTTAATTTCATTAATCATTAATGAAAATGTATTAATTTTTCCAAGAAAACATTGGGTCACATGGTGTGGCCCCATTTTTGGCCAACCCTTGTGAAATCTATGTCCACCTATCTATCCAAGAACCATTGTCGAATGGTCATGGTGCACAATTATAAAAATAGCGATCCAACAATAGAGTTTTCATATTCTGAAAATTTTATCATACAAGCCTATTCATACAAAATTGGTTTCATGGTTACATCAAACTATGATTCCCTTGAGAGTAAGATGGACCACCTCACAAAGTGTACTAAAACTGTGTGGTATAGCAGGCACAATTTTGACTAACCATGTGGCCAGGATTAATTTTCCAAAAACTCAATCTCCAAACTTTGAATAGAATACATGCACCCTCATTCCCTCTATAACCTCACAACACATCAACATATGGTAAAATATAAGGAAATAAACCAGAAATAAAAATGTTATACACCTCAAAGAAAAGATGAAGTCTTACAATGATTACACCTTAACGAAAACTTTCTTCGAATTTACCTTCCATGGATAGACAAGAGTCATTGGAGAATAACTCTATCCACATGGCATATACATTGGCCTCTGGCTTGCAAGTCTCACCATGTACATGGTCATACTTCTATGAATTTCACACTTTCTGAACTGACCTACCTCAGAGAACCATTTTTCCATGATTAACAGTATGGATTAGATTATTCTAAAAGTATATATAAACCTCCAAAATAAACTCCTCGGAAAGAATAAAATGTTACATGTTATAATTATATTAATGAAGATAACATACATGGAATACATCATGAATTGTTTGGTACATCTGAGGTAATTACAATTGATAGTCTACAATACTGAATCTATTTATAATCTAAAAGGGACCGATATAATGAGGTAAGATATTCCATTATTAAAGATATAACATGTTCCCCATTTTGGGTGAAACTCATAGGAAAACCCTTCTCCCCACCTCAAACACAACCATTTGATAGGGATAATCTATGTATGATTTTCTCAAGACTGATTTCTAGACAATCTCTTTCAAATAATTTTATCCTTCTCTAATGACTTCTAAATGAGATGAGGACCCAGTAGTTATAAATCTTCATCTTGTAACTGGAACATGATTGAATGTCACAACCTATCATATAGGGCCTCATAAGGACCCATCTGTATGGTCTCATAAAATAAATTATATAAGTTAACCCAACAAGATGTAAATGTTTATCCCATGATCCTCCAAAATCAGGGATATATTTGTAAATCATGTCCTATAAATCATGTTTGGTATTTATGGATTCACTTTCATTCTATGGTTGATTTGAAGTACTCAAAAATATCAGTGTACCATGTTCCCTTGGAAACCATTTCAATAAATATGATGTGAATGGAGCATAATTGTTTGATATGATAGAAAATGGAACCACATTAAGGCATATGATACCATGAATATAAATCTACTCGATCTCATCCACTAAAAGAATCTCTCGAATAGGGTGAAAATTCCTGATCATTATGATCCTATATTTGATAATCCATATGGGGTCACTACCTCAGGGTGATATAGGTAGTCCTATAATGAACATGATTGGTGACACTTTCATTTTCACACTCAAGAATATGTAAAGGATATAGAATCCCTTTTAGTCTATGATGTTCAACCTTCACCTATTGACATGTGGAACTCAAAATAACGAACCTAGTTATATTCTATTTTATCCCTGAACACTAGTATTAAAGTTTTTATTTCTTCATACATTGTAGAAATATTTTCATTTATAACCCATATATAAGATTGGGAGTCTCCCATAAATGGAACTTAGATGCCTATAGGAACCCAAACAAGTCCATGGATATGAAAGGAAATATCATCATCAAAATCCAAATAGGTCTTGTTTCATCACCTACAAATATATCATATTGGGTTAGGTCCTCTAAATCTAATAGCTTGCTCATATTTATTCTCTATAGAAATGAAGAGGTCAATAATAAAGATGTTAGTACAAACAATCCATAATAGTCCGGATCCTCTATATACATCTCAGAAAATAGGGCTATAAGATTCCAGTCACTACTAGCATTCTGAACTACCTGTATCAGATTATTATCACTCATGGAAATAGAATATAATTTTTTCTTTTCTAGGAATATAGGAATCTTAAAGTTGAAGGTTTATTGTTATTCAACCAACCATTTCCTTCTGATATTTATGTTACACTATGAAAATATGTACTTAATGATTTTTTGGTATGTGTACACCATGAAAAGCTCTCCAATTATGTAATTCCTCCAACAACACAAGGAATGGTCTACAATGGAAAAATCAAGATAAATCCTTGGGTACTTCCTCTCATATGGCCTCAAATTATGAGAATCTTACACAAAGAATCACTCTTCCTTAATCAATCACCTCCTATAGCAGTACCTGATTCATCATAATATATATTATAGCTCCTTTCTAGATCTCGAAGGGCGAGGATAGGTGATAAATACAATATCCCTTTTATGAATTTAATGAATGTATCATAGGCATCCAACCATATAAAAACCACACCTTTCTTATGATATAATTTAATAGGTGCTTATAGTTATGGTAACTATTGTATAAAGTTATTGTAATATATATATATATATATATATATATATATATATATATTCCCAAGAACCTTTTTATTTCCAAGTCATTCTTGGGATGTTACTATTAACTACTTCTCCCACCTTCTCTATGTTAACAGGTACTCTATTCTCTGAGATAATAATATCCTGAATGTGAGTCTCCTCCAACCAAAGATAGAACTTAGTGAGCATAGAATATAACTGATTCTATCGTAGTGTATACAATATGATGTATTGATGGTTGGAATTATTATTATCAAACTTGAGAATACACTTGTATTTCATCAATGAATACCACCATAAATGAATCCATGTATGGATGGAATGATCGTTTCATCAGTGAAATTAAAATTTCTCATGCATTTTTCTAGCCAATGCCCCATTGAAATATGTGGAATAGATCATCAATCATGATAAATTTATACTGGTACATAATCCCAACTGGTTCAATTTTTGGTAATCCACACAAAGCCTAATGGTATCATTCACCTTATTAGAAGAATGGACTAATGAGTCCCACATAGACATACTGGGTTGTATAAACCCCATTTTTTCTATGCACATTATGTACTAAATGATCTCTGGTAACACAGTTTTAGCTTTCATATAAATGGGAATAGATTATTTTGCAACTCTTCCTCTAAATCATAGGAGAAACTCAACATATATCAGTGGATTTAGTCCTAAAATCATTTGTAGGAAAACACCCCTAAAATACTCATCCACAACATAGAAAACACCTAGAACTTTCTCTGGTGGTAAATTTATAAGATATATATGTGGGTTGTCTTCTATCCAAGCCCGTGATGATCGAGTCTATCATAGATCTCATGGATATCCTATTAACCATTGTGAATAAAAACCCCATTCTACGGTGATATGATAGCAATCATCTCTGATTATAGTCAACATATCCATGAAAGGGAAAATACCAATCCATACCAAGGATGATGTTTATCCCTTTATTCATGAGGGAAAAGAAGTCCCATATGAATTAACTCCCACCTACCTCAAGGGGGAACTCCCTATACTGGAATACTCTCTCTGATCAAATCACAAATACACTATCACATGGTATCATGAAATAAGATAATTGAACATAATTCTAATGTCTCTCATCAATATACAAGGATATATACTTATAAGAATCACATGTATCAAAAATATAAGATAATAATATATAGGATACTAGAATTGTATAACTAACTATAGATGGTATGACATTCATCTCCACGGATGTCCATTTTACTAAATACATCAAGACTGATTCATGTTTGTAAGACATATGCTGACAACCTTGTGCATGCCTGATCTATTATTAGGGAGAATCCAATATTTAGATACCCCATCCAAGATCACTAACCCCAAATTACCTTCCAGTCATACTTCATCACCGTAACTAATGAGATGTTTATGACCCCTCTCTAGAATATGGAGTCTATTCAGATCCTCTCTCAATGCATACTGGTGGAAAATATCTATAAAATCCTTATAGAAGGATAATCATGTAATGACCCAATGTTTTTCAATGGGAATACCCTTATTATAAATATATCATAAAATCACATTAAAACAAAACATACTAAACTACTAAGTGATAAGTGACATTTAAACATATGTTTTCCACTAATGTGTTTGGAATTTTGAAAATCTGACATACATGGTTGTGATCAAAAAGTTGTTTGGAATCCAATAATACAAATATAATTTTTGTTCAATAGTAACAAACCCTTATCAATAATAGCATACCCTAATGAATAGTGATATACCCTAATGAACAGTAACCTTACATATGATAATATATAAATAAAATATAAGTTAAAGTCTGATATAATTATATTTCAGAATAATTAAATGAATTTTTTGATTCTAAATGTCGAAAAATTATTGGGGTGAATTTTTGGGATTTTTCTAAAATACTTGAATTTTTTATGAATAGTGAAATACCACAATTTACAAAATAAGATAAATAAGCTAATTATAGAGTCATGAATAATGTTTTACTGATGTAAGACCAATTAGTTCGGTATCACATGATAAAAGTACTATTCTTGGACATGGAAGACCTACTATTCCTAGTCTTGTGGGGAAATAATAAATTAATGAATTTTATATTGAGAAATCCCCTCACCCTTCCAATATAAAAACCACCCTTCACACCCTCATTTCATCATACCTCTCAAGTTTCAATACATGTCTAAACTCTTCCCAAGAACCTTCCCTAGCACCTTCCTTATGTACAAGAGCTTCTGTTCTCATTAAAATACCATGCGTAGGTCCCTTAAGGAGGATCTCAAGAGGAGGATTCAAGAGGTAAATTCCCTTCTTCTTTCCTTTAATTTCCTTTCAATTTTATGTTCTTTTCATATTCACTCCCAAACTATCCTCATCTACATGGTATGGTAACTCTAGTATCAAACATATACTAGGATGTTATGATACTAATGTGATATTATACCATCCATCCCTCTTTCCCTCTTCCTTTTATTTTATAAAAGAAAACGTTTTTTGTGAGGTGTTAATCTATCACCTTCAAGAACGACGTCTTGTTTTTTCATTTCTACTTTCAGATCTGGTGATGAAACCATTTTTATGGCTGAAATAAAATATTTTATATGTATTACGTCCTATTTAATGTTCTATAACGAACTTATTTACATATTACTACAGGATTAATCTAAAAAATTTCGTTATGGTCGAAAAACTGACAAAATTAACTCAAACACTCATCATTTAATTCATATCTAATAATTCATACAAATGGTATATAATATAATAAATAATAAGATCATCTAACCTCCATGATTATAATTAATAATACCTAATATCATTTCTATATTTTTATCTATGTTCTACCCGAACATCAATTTATGAATACAAGTGAACCACACAAGAAAAAACATAAAAACAAACATTCCCAAACAATGTTTCTAAACTCTATAACTCATCGAAAGGCACATAAAATAACTTATTGAAACCATAACAAACCATATTCACGTACAAAAGGTTCTATAATTGTTAATTAATGAATCTAATGTGGTTATATAGGACATTAAATTGAAGGAAGCGTTCGGATATATGGTAAGGGGAAATTCTCGAACCCAACATTCATCTTTTGGGTTCTCCCTCTTTCACTTATTTTTTTATATGGTAACTCCTTAAAAATCATTCGGTCATCAATGTCTTTCATTTTCTAGTATATACATGTATTTAACTAGTTTTTATGTCAAACAAAATGTTTTCCAAAAGTACTCTTATTTTATGAACACACCTTTTACTTCTCATTCAAGGTTGATAGTTCTTGTAACATGTATGTTCTTCCCTATTTCTTTTGGGAAACCAATGTTTATGAATGTGTTATTATGAGATTAAAAACATTAATTTTCATGGGTTAGTTATGTTCATTTTTTATATATGTTTATTGTGTCATGCGTGATAAATGATAATGTTATGATGTGATGGGTGCACCGGGAATTATATAGTGCAATATGAATGTTTCAATGTGATGGGCGTGCTCAAAATTATACAGTACTCTAATGCATTTGGTAATGTGATGAATCTCATGAGTTAATGTGAAATAATGTGTGAACAAGATCCTAGATTTTTTTACAAGTATGTGTGGTATTCAACCATGAATACATGATGTTTCATTTTTTATGAATTGCCACATTTTAAGTCTCTTATTAATGCTTCCTCTCATGTTCATGATCCTTTTCCTATGTTATAGTTATTCTCACCCATTTTTATATTATTCTTATAAATCCTATTACCGGGATTTTAGATCACCCCTTTTTGAGGTATATCCTCAGGTGACTACATGTACTAAAGAGAGTTCAAGTGCTAATAAGAAGCTAGAGGAGAAGGAATTAAATAAATGTTTATGCTTGAAGTTGCAATTGTTATCTATAGTCTTAGTTTTCCCAAGAAACTAAACCTTTGGTTCCTCGATGTGTAATACTATTATGTTGTTTATATTCAAAATGATGTAATAGTAATATAATAAAATCCTGGGTTGCTATGGTTGGTATTAGAGGAAAGTTTTAGTTAATTTGGGAATTAGGATTAGTGAACCCTAGAGAGAACCACTAACAAGAGACTAGGTTCAAATATGTACGCAAGAATATTTACATAGGGATCCCATAAGTTATTCTTTTAGTGAAAATTGTTCAAATGAATATTTTATTCATGACTTGTTGACTTATGTTTTCTTATAACTTTTTCTATTTTAGAAAATGGTGGGAACCAGGAGAAACTAGGACAACAAACCATGTGAGGTCAAATGCAACGATTGTCGGAACGAAATCCCCAATGATTTGGGATGGGGTGTTCAAAACATCATAGAGATTATTACCCAACTATATCATGTTATAAATAATAAACATAATAATTTGGAAATTCCTCCTTCACCAAAGATGGAGCAACTGGATATCGAATGTTTTATTGGGAAACAACCATAGACGTTTATTGGATCTTCTGATCCACTAGTTGCGGAGCATTGGGTAAACTCCACGGAGAAGATATTTTCTTTGTTTCAATGTTATGAGACGGAGAAGGTGACTCTAGCCATTTATTGTCTTGATGGAGAGGCTAAAGAATGGTGGGATTTGATTAAGAACACCAAGACAAGGGAGTAAATTCAAGATATGGAATGGGAAGACTTTAAGATAATGTTTCATAACAAGTATTTCCCAATAAATCTTTTCACTATAATGAATAGAGAGTTCATAGAGATCAAGAAAAAGGAAGTAGAATCTATCAAAACCTATGAAGCTAATTTCACAAGGATTTCAAGGTACACTTCTGGTTTTGTTTTCAACACTGATAGAAAAATTGATAGAATCTTTAGTGGATTAAAGCCACACCTTCAAAAGTCTCTTGCAATTTGAGACTTTGGGAGTTATGAAGAAATTTTTTAATGTGATATAAAAGTGGAGATGATGTTTTGAGAATGGTCCCATGGATATGGTAATACAAAATTAAATATGGAGTTTCAAGATGGAGGTTCTAATGACAAAGGTTGGACGAAAACTCAAGTCCCACATACAAAAAATGTGTGAAGTTGCACCATGGGAACTACCTCAAAGAAATGAGGAAGTGATTCATGTGTTGGAAAGAAAAACACCAATCTCAAGAGTGTTGAAAAGACATGAAAATTAAGGGGAATGTGGTAGATGAAAGGAGATTTCCACCCATGGTTCAATGCTACAACTGTAGGGAGCTACGACACTATACAATCTAGTGCACTAAATCATGAGTTATAGAGGGTAATCAGCGTTACCAGCAACCAAATTCAAAGGAACAAGGTAAGTCTTATTCCATCACTACTATGTAAGTGTATCAAGATAATGAGGTCAATCAAGGTACACTTCTGATTCACTCAAGAATGAAAAAAGTATTATTTGATACTAGTTTTACACATTACTTTATATCTTGAAATTTTGCATGAACTATAGAATAGATGCCCCAAAACCTTGAAGTAGTGATATCTGTAAAAACACCAAGTGTTGCAATCATTGCAACCCAAGTGTTTGATTCTTCTACTATTGGTTTATGTGGGAAGATTCTTCCAGTGAGTCTTGTAATACTTCCCTTGGTGAAATTCGATGCTATAATGGTAATGGATTGGATCTTGTTGTATTGATCATGTATCAACTGTCAAGAAGAGGAAATATATTTTCATATTCCAAACCATCCCATGATTTTATACAAATGCAAGTAAAATCATGAATATCCATTGAAAAATCCTTCAACTATGTGGTTGTTGATTCCATATGAAAAAGAATACCTCTCCAAAATTGTTGGGTCAAAGGAAAGTGCCAAACTTTCAGAAATACCCATTGTGGGGGAATAAGGTGATGTATTTCCCAAAGAGTTACTCAAACTTCCCATGGATCGGGAGGTAGAGTTCTAAATATAACTCAAACCCAGAGCTAATCCTATCTCAATGTGTCCCTATAGGATGGATCCTATAGAACTGTTGGAGTTAAATAAGTAGTTATAAGAGAATCTATACAACAGGTTCATACACCCTAGTGCATCACCTTATGGTGTGCCAGTGATCTTTGTAAAGATGAATTCTAGAACAATGTGACTGTGTATCGACTAATGATAACTCAACAAGATAACCATAAAGAACAAGTATCATATTCCATGAATTGATGACTTCTTCAATCATTTAAGGGGATCTCAATACTTCAAAAAGGTGGATATTCATTTTTAATATCATTAGTTAAAGGTGAAGATAGAAGATATTCAGAAAATTTCCTTCTGTATAAGGTTTGGGAACTATGAGTTTCTGGTGATGCAATTTGGACTTACTAATGCCCCAACAATTTTCATGGATTTGATGAATAGAGTCTTTAGACATTACCTCAAAAAAAAATTGGTAGTGTTTATTGATGATATTCTCATCATCTCCAAGAGCAAGACGAAACATGAAGAACATCTAAGACTTGTGTTGGCAACATTGAGAAAGGAGTAGTTGTACGCCAAGTTTAAAAAGTGTGACTCCTGGATAAAGAAAGTCATGTTATTGGGACATGTGATCAAAAGTGAGGGAATTTTTGTGGAACCTTAAAAAAAGGCTATTCAAGGATGGACCAGGCCCTCTAGTTTCAAAAAAATCCATAGTTTTCTTGGATGAGCTGGGTATTACCGATGTTTTTTGAGAAATATCTAATGATTATCAAGCCTGCTAACTAAGTTAATAGGGAAATGGGTAAATGATGTATTTACAGAATAATGTGAGGGAAGATTTAATGAAAAAAATAGACAGATTATTACTGCACCTGTACTCACACTACTGAAAAGTGGAGAATGTTTTTCTGATATACAGTGATGCGTCAAAGAAAGGATTGAGTTGTGTACTCATGAAGAATGAAAATGTGATAGCCTATGCCTCATGACAATAGAAGATACATGAGAAGAAATACCCAACACATGATCTAGAGTTGGAAGTAGTGATTTTTGCCTTGAAAATCAGGCGGCACTACCATTATGGTGCGAAGTATGACATATACACCGACCACAAGAGCCTAAAGTATATATTCACACAAAAGGATCTCAACATACGTTAAAAAAGATGGTTAGAGATAATCAAGGATTATGATTTATCTATTAACTAGCTTCCTAGAAATGTGAACAAGGTAGTTGATGCTCTAAGCTGAAAAGAACCTGCTACTAAATCCATGTTACGGATTGAAAAAGACCATATCTTCTTGGATTTGAGAAGGATGGATTTAGAAATCATAAGGGTAGGGATACATCCTACCTTTCCCAAATTATTGCACAACCATCCATCCAAGAAAAGATTAATGAAGCACAAAGCGGTGATGTGGTAATACAAAAGAGGGTGAATGCAGTAAAGGAAGGGAAGCTGCAAGACTTCTATATCGAAGATGATGGTGTGATTTGGTTTGGAACAGGGCTTTGTGTGCCATCATCACCTGGGATAAAGGAGTAATTGGAAAATTCACATAGCTCAACATTCTCTATCCATACTGGTGGTACAAAGATGTATTTTGATCTTCGAGAAATATTCGGGTGTGATAAAAATTAAAAGGATATTGTAGAATATATCTCAAGGCGCTTAGTATGTTAGCAAGTTAAAGTAGAGCGATAAAATTCCAAAGGGTTGAAGAAACAATTACTTATACCCACATGGAAATGGAAGAATGTTACTATGGGATTTATCATAGGTCTCCTGAAGACGTCGAAGGGAAACAATGCGATATGGGTTGTGGCTGACCGACTTGCCAAGATGGACCATTTTTTGACTATTTGGGAAGACCTCTAGCTTGAACAACTTGAAAAGATATATGTAAAGGGAGTGGTGAGACTGCACAACATTCCACTCTCGATTGCCTCTAATAATAATCCAAGGTTCACATCTAAATACTAGAGGAGCCCTTAACATGATTTCAGTACTGAATTAAATTTCAGCATGACCTATCATCCCAAAACTGATGGCCAATCTCAAATGAATATTTAGACGCTTGAAGATATGCTAAGAGACTGCTCTCTAGAATTCAAAGGTGGATGGGATCAGCATCCCACACTGGTTGACTTCTCATACAACAATTTCTTCCACTTGTTTATTTAGGTGGGTCCATATGAATCCTTGTATGGAAAGCGATGTATAACTCCAACCTGTTGGGATGATATTGGAGAACGAAAGCTACTTGGACCCTATCTAGTCCAGGAGATGACTGATAAGGTTCAAGTCATCCAGAAACACATCAAATATGCTCATAGTCTACAAAAGAACTATTATGACAACCTTCGAAGAGACTTGGAGTTCGGTATTGGGGATAAATTATTCCTTTGAATATCACCGTGGAAGAGAGTCATGTGATTTGGAATGAAAGGGAAGATAATTCCAAGGAACATTGGACCCATTGAGAAATTTGACGACATAGGAGTTGAGGCCTATCGGCTCACACTACCACCAAATATGGAACAATTTCGTGATTTTTTTCACGTATCACTCCTGAAGAAGTACATACAAGACCCCTAAAATGTACTTAACTCAGAGCTGGTGCAACTGGAAGATTATTTCTCCTATGAGAAGGAGCCAATAAGGATTCTGGACCGACTAGAAAAGGTTCTACATGACAAGACAACTCACATTGTCAATGTGTTGTGGAGGAACTATAAGTTTGAAGAATCTACATGGGAACCAGAAGAGGCGATGAAGTAGAAGTACCCTCACTTGTTTATTTAAAACGAAATTTTGATGAAAAAATTTCTTAAGGGGGGAAGAATGTAACAACCCAATGTTTTTCAATGGAAATTACCTTCTTATAAATATGTCATAAAATCACATGAAAACACAACATACTGAACTAATAATTGATATGTGACCTTAAAACATATGTTTTCCACTTCTGTGTTTGGAATTTTTAAAATATAACATACACGGTTATGATCAAAAAGTTGTTTGGAGTCCAATGATAAATAGATAATTTTTGGAGAATAGTAACACACCCTTATGAATAGTGATATACCCTAATGAATATTGACATTACCTATGATAATATATATATCTTATTCAATTGAATGTTTGATGTACTGTTATTTTATAATAATTAAATGAATGTTTTAAAACAGGTTTTTGATAATAACTTATGATTTTAATTAAATATTAAAATAATAATATTAAGAAATTTATTTTTAAAAAATGGACTTCATTTTTAGATTCTACATGTCGAAAAATTGTTTGGGTGATTTTTTGGGATTTTTCTGAAATAAATGAATTTTTTATGAATAGTGAAATACCATAATTTACAAAATAAGCTAATTATTGAGTCATGCATGATGTTATTCTAATGTAATACCAATTGGTATATAATCACATTAAAACATTACTATTATTAGTCATTTAATACTAACTATTCCTTTTCTTGTGGGGAAATAATAAATTAATGAATTTTATATTGAGAAATCCCCTCTCCCCTCCACTATAAAAGCCACCCTTCACACCATCATTTCCTCACACCTCTCAAGATTCAATACTTGACTAAACTCTTCCCAATAATCTTCCCTATCCCCTTCCCCACGTCCAAAAGCTTCTGTTCTCATCAAAAGTCCAATCCTAGGTCCCTTAAGGAGGATCTGAAGAGGATCACTCAAGAGGTAATTTCACATCCTCTTTCCTTTAATTTTCGTTCAATTTTATGTTCTTTTTCTATTCTATCCCCACCTATCTATATCAAATGGTATGATAACTCTAGTATAATACATATACTGGTATGTTATTATACTAATGGGACATTATTCCATCCAACCCCTTTCCATTTTCCTTTTATTTCATAAAAGAAAACGTTGTTCGTGGGGTGTTAATCTATCGCCTTCATGAACGACATGTTTTCATTTTACATTTTTACGTTCAGGTATGGTAATGAATCCATTTTTATGGTTGAACCAAAATAATATATATGTATTATTTCATATTTAATGTTCAGGATCTATCTTTTTTACATATTACTAAATGATTAATCAAAGCAAGTTCGTTGTTGTCGAAAAACCGCCGAAATTAACTCAAACAATCATCATTTAATTCTTATATAATTATTCATCCACATGGTTTATAATATAATAAATTATAAGATAATTTAAACTCCTATAAAATAATTATTAATATGTAATATTAGTTCTGGTTGTTTACCCATGCTCTACCTGAACTTCAATTTATGAATACAAGTGAACCACTCAAGAAAAACCATAAAAACAAACATTCCCGGACAATGTTTTTAAACTCTATAACTCATCCAAAGGCACATAAAATAACATAATGAAACCATAATAAACCATATTCATGTTAAAAGGGTTCTATAATTTTTTATTAATGAATATAATGTTTTTATACATGACATTAATGTGAAAGAAGCGTTTATATAAAAGGTAAGGGGAAATTCTTGAACCCAATTTTCATCCTTCGGGTTCTCCCTCTTTCACTCCTTCTTTGATATGGTTACTCCTTAAAAATCATTTTTTCATCACTGTATTTAGTTTTTCGGGATATAAATTTTTTTCACTATTTTTTATGTCAAAATTAATGTTTTCTTAAAGAACTCTTCTTTTAAGAACACAGTGTTTACCTCTCATTCAAGGTTGACAGTTCTTGTAACATGCATGTTATTCCCTCTTTCTTTTGGGAAACCAATGTTTATGAATGTGTTCTTATGATAAGAAACCCATTCCTTTTCATGGGTTAGTTATGTTCATTTTTTGATATATGTTCATTATGGAATGCATGATAAATGATAATGTTCGTATGTGATGGGTGCGCCTGGAATTATATAGGGCAATATGAATGATTCAATGTGACGGGTGCGTCCAGAATTATAGAGCACTCCAATACATTGGGTAAAGTGATGAATATCATGAGTTAATGTGAAATGATGTGTGAAAAAGATTCTATATTTTTTCACAATTATGTGTGGTAGTTAACCTCTAGTACATGATGTTTCATTTTTATGCATTTCCATATTTCAAGTAACTTATTAACTCTTCCTCTCATGTTCATGATCATTTGCCTATGTTATGGTTATGTTCACCCACTATTATATTGATCTTATATATCCACTTACATGGATTTTATCTCACCCGATTTTGATGTATTTCCTCTTGTGACTACATGTACTAAATAATGTCATGTTCCAATAAGAAGCTAGAGAAGAAGGAATTAAATAAATGTTTATGCTTGATGTTGTAATTGTTATGTATGGTCCTAGTTTTCCCAAGACACATAACCTTTAGATCCTATATGTGTAATACTATTATGTTGTTTGTCTTTAAAATGATGTGATTGTAACATAAGAAACGGATGGGTTGATATATTTGGTATCAGAGGCAAGGTTTAGTTAATTTGGGAATTATGATTAGTAAACCCTTTAAAAAACCTCTAACATGAGGCTAAGTATTAAATATGCACACAATAATCTTTACATAGGGATCCCATAAGTTATTCTTTTACTAAAAATTATTCTAATGAATATGTTATTAATTACTTTTTCACTTATATTTTGATCTAACATTTTCTATTATAGAAAATGGTGGGAACTAGGAGAAACAAGGCCAAGAACTTGTGTGAGGGTCAATGCAATGATTTCCTGAACGACATCCCCAATGATTTGGGAGGTTGAGTTTAGAACAACATGGTGAGGCTTACCCAAAAATCTCAAGTTATGAAAAATAACCATAATAATGGGGAACATACTCCTTTACCAAAGAGGGAGACACTGGCTATTTAATGTTTTATGAGGCAGCGACAACTAAAGTTTAGTGAATCTTCTGATCCAGTAGTTGTGGAGAATTAGGTCAACTCTATGGAGAATATCTTTTCTACACTTCAATTCTCTGAGACAGAGATTGTGACTCTAGCTATTTATCATCTAAATGTAGAGGTTTATCAATGGTGGGATTTGATTAAGAACACCAATCCACAGGAGGAAATTGAAGAGATTTAATGGGAAGACTTTAAGATAATGTTTCATAACAAGTATTTCCCAATAACTCTTTTCATGAATATAAAGAGAGAATTGATAGAGATCAATCAAAAAGAAGTAGAATCTATTACAACCTATGAAGCTAATTTCAAAAGACTTACAAAGTACGCTTTGGGTTTTGTGATTAAAAATTATAACAAATTTGATAGATTCTTTAGTGTATTAAAACCACACCAACAAAAGGCTCTTGAAATTCAAGACATTGGGATTTATAAAGAAGTTTTTCAATGTGTTCTAAAAGTGGAGATGGAGTTTCCAGAATGGTCCCATGGATATGATGATAAGAAAATAAAGATGGAGTTTCATGGTGTAGGATCTAATGAAAAAGGTGGGAAGAGAACTCAACGACCCACATGCCAAAAATGTGGGATGTTATACCATGGGAACTGCCACAAATGGACAAGGAATTGCTTCACGTGTGGGTATGATGGACACCATGCTCAAGAGTGTCCAGAAGATATGAAAAGGAAGGATAATGTGATAGAAGAAAGGATAGATCCACCCTTGGTTCAATGCTACAACTATAGGGAGCTAGAAAACTATTACAGCCATTTCACTAAACCTTGAGTTCTCGAGGGTAATCAGTATCAGCAGCCACCAAAGCCAAAGGAACAATGGAAGTATTATGCCATCACTACTACAGAAGTGGATTAGGATAATTAATTCATACAAGGTAAAATTATTATTCACTCAAGAATGGAAAAATTCTTATTTGATTATGGTTCTACACATTCCTTTATATCTTGAAAGTTTGCTAGTACTATATTATCGATGCCCTGAAACCTTGAAGTAGAGATATCTATAAAAACACCAAGTGAGCAATCATTGAAACCCAATTGTTTGACTCTTCTCATGTTGGCGTATGTGGGAAGATTCTTCCAATGAATCTTGTAATACATCCCATTGTGGAATTCGATGCTATAATGGGAATGGATTAGATCTCATTATATAGATCACATATCATGTGTTGGGAAAAGGAAATATATTTTCATATTCTGAACCATCCCATGCTCCTCTAAAAATGATAGGAAGATCATAAATATCCTTTTAAAATTCATAAAACTATGTGGGTGTTTATTTCCTATGAAGAAGCTTACATCTTCCAAATGGTTGTGTCGAAGGAAAGTGCTAACCTTGCAGAAATTCCCATTGTGAGGGAATACAGTGATGTATTTCTTGAAAAATTACTCAGACTTCACCCAGACCGTGAGGTAGATTTCTCAATAGAACTCAAACCCAGAGCTACTCCTATCTCAATGTGTCCCTATAGGATAGATCATATTGAAATAGAGGAGCTAAAGAAGTAGATGAAAGAGCATCTGGAAAAAGGGTTCATACGCCCTAGTGCATCACCTTAGGGTCCGCCAGTGCTCTTTGTGAATAATAAGGATGGAACAATGAGGCTATGTATCGACTCTCAGGAACTCAACAGGATCACCATAAAGAACAAGTATCCTCATCCAAGGATTGACGACTTTTTCGATTAGTAAAGAGAATCTCAATACTTCTCAAAGTAGGATCTTCATTCTGGATATCATCAGTTAAAGGTGAAGAAGGAATATATTTTGAATACTTCCTTTTGTACAAGGTATGGGCACTATGAGTTTCTGATGATTCCCTTTAGACATACTAATGCCCCTAAAATCTTTAGGGATTTGATTATTAGAGTCATTAGAAATTACCTCGACAAATATTTGGTAGTGTTTGTTGATGATATTTTCATCTACTCTAAGAGAATGGATGAACATGAAGAACATCTAATACTTGTGTTTGGGACATTGTGAAAGGAGAAGTTGTAGGCCATGTTCAGAAAGTGTTCCTTTTGGATGAAGCATGTCACGTTCTTGGGACATGTGATCACAAGTGAGGGAATTTTTGTGGACCCTTCAAAAACAAAGGTGGTTGAGTAATGGACCAAGCCCTCTAGAGTCATAGAAATCCGTTGTTTTTCTATGATTATCTTGGTACTACTGACGTTTTCTGAGAAATTTCTCACGATTGTCAAGACCACTAACTATGTTCACAAGGAAAGGGCTAAAGTATGTCTGGATAGAATAATGTGGGGGAAGCTTCAAGGAGCTGAAGAGAAGACTGATCACTGCACCTATACTAACACTACAGAAATGTGGAGAATGTTTTGTGATAAACAGTGATGATTCAAAGAATGGCATGGGTTTTTTACTCATGCAAAATGAAAATGTTATAGCCTATGCCTCATGGAAGTTGGAGATACATGAGAAGAACTACCTGAACCATGATCTAGAGCTGGAAACCACGATTTTTTCATTTAAAATATATCGGCACTACCTTTATCGTGAAAAGTGTGTCATATACACTGACCACAAGAGCCTAATGTATATATTCACACAAAATGATATCAACATGCATCAAAGGAGATTGTTAGAGCTAATCAAGGATTATGATTACTCTATTCACTACCATCTGGGAAAGGTGAACAAGGTAGATGATGCTCTAAGCAGAAAACAACCTACTACTCTATCCATGATATAGATTGATAAATAATATATCTTCTTGGATATGAAAAGGATGGATTTATAAATAATAAGGGTAGGGGATACATCCTACCTTTCCCAAATGATTGTGAAAACATCCATCCAAGAGATGATTAAAGAAGCACAAAGGGATGATGTGGAGATACAAAAGATGGTGAATGCATTAAAGGAAAGGAAGCTTCTAGAGGTCCATATCGATGATGATGGTGTGATTTAGTTTCAAACATAGGTTTTTTTGCCTTCATCACATGGGATAAACAAGGAGTTATTGGACAATGGACATGGCTCAACATTCTCTATCCATCTTGGGAGTACCAAAATGTATCGTGATCTCCAAGAACACTTCTGGTGGGATAACATTAAAAAGAAGATCGTGAAATATATCTCTAGGTGTTTGGTATTTCATCAAGCTAAAGATAAGTGACAAAGTTAAAAGGGTTGATGCATCCATTACCTATACCCAAGATGAAATGGGAGAATTTTACTATGGGCTTTGTCACTGGTCTCCAGAAGACGTCGAAGGGAAATAATGTGATATGGGTTGTGGTTGACCTGCTCACCAAGACTACCCATTTTATTACTATTCCATAAGACCTCCCTCATGAAAAAACATGAAAATATATATATGAACCAAGTGATGAGACTGCATGGCATTCAACTCTCGACTGTCTCTGATCGTGATCCAAGGTTCACATCCAAATTCTGGAGGATCCTTCATCATGCTTTGAGTACTGAATTAAATTTCAGCATGGCCTATCACCCCAAAACTGATGACCAATGTGAAAGGACTATTCATACGCTGGAAGATATTCTAAGAGCCTACACTCTAGAATTTAAATTTGGATGGGATCAAAATCTTCCATTTGTAGAGTTCTAAAACAACAATAGCTTCCACTCGAGTATTCAGATAGATCCATAAGAAAATATTTATGGAAAGCGATGTAGAACTCCAACATGTTGGGATGATGTTGGAGAACAAAATCTACTTGGACCTGATCTTGTGCAAGAGATGACAGAGGATGTTCAATTCATATAGAAACACATCAAAGCTGCTCAGAGTTGGAAAAATAGCTATGATGACAACTGTCGGAGATACTTGGAGTTCGACATTGGGGATAATGTCTTCCTTCAAAAAACAACATGGAAGAGAGTCGTGCGGTTTGTAAATAATGGGAAGCTAATACCAAGGAACATTGGCCCCCTTTGAGATCCTTGACCACATAAGATCCATGGCCTATCATCTTACACTACCACCAAATATGGCTCGTGTACATGATTTGTTTCATGTATGACTCCTAAGGGAGTACATACTGGACCCCTCACATGTACTAAACTCATAGGTGGTATAGTTTAAGATGATCTCTCATATCAAGAGCAGCCAATATGGATTATGGACTGGGGAGATAAAGTTATACAAAACAAGACAACCCACCTTTTAAAAGTGTTGAGGAGGAACAATAAATTTCAACAAGCTACATGGGAACATGAAGAGTTGACGGAGGTGAAGTAACCTCACCTATTTATATAAAACAAAATTTCCAGGGTGAAATTTCATTAGGGGGAAGAATGTAACAAACAAATTTTTTTCAATGGAAATCACCTTCTTATAAATATGTCATAAAATTACATGAAAACAGAACCCATTGAAGTTCTCAATAATAAGTGACCTTTAAACATATGTTTTCCTCTTCTGTGTTTGGAATTTCAAAATTTTGACATACACTGTTGTGATCAGTAAGTTGTTTGGAGTCCAATAATAAATAATAATTTTTGGTGAATAGTAACATACCTATATGAATAGTAATATTCCCTTATGAATAGTGATATACCCTATTGAATAATAACTTTACCTTTGATAATATATAAATAATATTCAAGTGAAATTATGATGTACATATATTTTACAATAAGTAATTGAATGTTTTAAAACTGGTTTTTGATAATAAATAATGATTTTAATTAAATATTAAAATAAAAATATTTAGAAAATTATTTTTAACAAATGGGATTCATTTTTGTATTATACACATTGAAAATTTTTTGGGGTGAATTTTTGTGATTTTTCTGAAATATTTGAATTTTTGATGAATAGTGAAATACCATAATTTTCAAAAATTAAGCTAAATTAGCTAATTATAGAACCATGCATGATGTTATGCTGATGAAAGTACAATTGGATTGGTATAACATGATAAAATTACAATTCTTTGTCATAGAATAATCATTATTCCTTGTCATGTGGGGAAATAATAAATTAATGAATTATATATTTAGAAATCCACTCTCCCCTCCACTATAAAAATCACACTTCACACCCTCATTTCCGCACACATCTCAAACATCAAGCCTTGACTAAACTCTGCCCAATCATCTTCTCTAGCCCCTTTTTCATGTCCAAAATCTTCTGGTCTCATCAAAATTCCAAACCTAGGTCCTATAAGTATGATTTCAAGAGGATGATTCAAGAGGTAATTCCCCTTCCTCTTTCCTTTAATTTCTTTTCAATTTCAAGTTGTTTTCTTATTCTCTCCACACCTATCTTCATACACATGATATGGTAACTCTAGTATCATACATATAATATAATCTTATGATACTAATGGGATATTATACCATCCAACCACCTTTCCCTCTTCCTTTTATTTTATAAAAGAAAACGTTGTTCGTGAGGTTTTAATCTATCACATTCAAGAACGACATGTTTTCTTTTTTTCGTTTCAACTTTCAGATATGGTCATTAAAAATATTTTATAGTTGAACCAGAATATGTTATATGTATTATATTCTATTTAATGTTTTGGAACTAAATTATGTAAATATTACTAAATTGTTAATCAAAACAAGTTCGTTGTGGTCACAAAACCTCCCAAATTAACTCAAACAATAATTATTTAATTATTATCTAATGTTTCGTCCACATGGTATATAATAAAATCAATTAAAAGATAATTTAAACTTTTGGATTATAATTAATAATATGTAATATTATTTTTTGATGTTTACCCATGTTCTACCCAAACTTCAATTTTTGAATACAAGTGAACAGCTCAAGAAAAACCATAAAAAAACATTCCCGAAAAATGTTTTTAAAATCTATAACTCATCCAAAGGCACATAAAATAATTTAGTGAAACCATAATAAACCATATTAATGTACAGAAGGTTCTAGAATTGTTAATTAATGAATCTAATGTTTTTATACAACACATTAAAGTGAAGGAAGCGATCAGATATAAGGTAAGGGGAGATTCTCGAACACAACATTCATCCTTCGGGTTCTCCCTCTTTCACTAATTTTTAATATGTTTACTCCATAAGAACCATTTTTTCATAATTGTCTTTAGATTTAAAGGATATAAATGTTTTTCATTCGATTTTATGTCAAACAAATTTTTTTCCGAAAGAACACTTCATTAAATAACACACATTTTACTTCTCATTCAAGGTTGACAGTTCTTGTAACATGTATGTTATTCACTCTTTCTTTTGAGAAACCAATGATTATGAATCAGTTATTATGAGATGAAACCCATTAATTTTCATTGGTTAGGTTTTTTTCATTTTTGGTATATGTTAATTATGGTGTGCCTGATAAATGATAATGTTATGATGTGACAGGTGTGCCTCAAATAATATAGAACAATGTGAATGTTTCAATGTGGCAGGTGAACCCAGAATTATACAGCACTCTAATGCATTGGGTAAAGTTATGAATCTAATCAGTTATTATGTAATGATTTTTGAAAAATATGTTAGCTTTTTCCACAAGTATTTGTGATATTTAACCACTAATACATGATGTTTCATTTTTATGCATTGCCACATTTCTAGCGGATATGGAAATACAATTTCTGAGTCTGAGGAAAAAGGAGGATGATAATGTTGCAAAGTATGAAGATAACATTACAAGGTTAGAGAGGCATGTTGCATATTATATAAATAACCCAAAAAGTAATATTGACCAATTCTTTGATGGGTTAAAACCATTTCTCCATCGAGCACTAGTACCACAATCCTTCACTTCAAACGAAGATATTGTCTCCAGTGCTATCAAGACAGAAAAGGAATTCTCTAATTCTTATGACTTTAAAGAAAACCAATAGAAAAAGAGATCTTCTATACACTCTAGGAAAGGAAATAAGGAAACATGGAATAAGGGAAGAATTTAATTTCTACCATGTGATAATTGTGTAAGGAAACACCATGTTTCCTGTCTAAAAGGAAAAAGAGTATGGTACAAATGTGGAAAGAATGGCCATCTTACTGTTGATTGTAAGGGAATGAAAGATGCTACCAATGTTTAATGCTACAATTGAAGGGAGATGGGAAATTATTCAAATGAATGTCCTAAGCGTCTGAGAAAATTACCTCAGAAAAGTCCAATCGATCAAGGCCAAGCTTATGTGATCACTACTGTTGAGGTTGAAGCCCCAAAATATGTAGTGGCTGGTAATTTAATGGTTTCCTCAAGTTTATCCAATGCTTTATTTGATTCTATATCATCACATTATTTCATATCATCCCAGTTTTCTATGAATATTATATATTTCCAATTTGATTTAACATGGTAGTTTTTAGTAAAAACTCTAACGGGAAGTATCATTGCTACAATGTTTTGTGAATCAATTCCAATTAGGGCATATAAATTTTCATTATCTACTGATCTCATCGTCATACCCATGATTGAATTTCATATAATCCTTGGTATGGACTGTATTTTAGACCATTATGCAAAAATTTATTGTCAGAAGAAGGAGGTTACTATTTTGATGACAATGTAAAAGAACTCCTTATCTGTAGAGGAGAATCTTCACCACATAATTCTTATTTAGATCCACCCTCAATAGCTCTACTAAAATCAATTATTAGGGAGGAAGGGAATGAAATAACTATTGGGGAGGAAAAGAATATTCAAATAGAGGATGTACCTATTGTTTAAGAGTATATTGATGTATTTCCAGAGGATTTACCTTGACATCCTCCCGAATGAGAAATTGAGTTTTCCATTGATTTAATTCCTGGTTCAAGGCCCATATTGAAGACCCCGTATAAAATGGCCACTATGGAATTAGTGGAACTAAAGAAACAACTAGAGGAATTGATTAATAAGGGATTTATTCACCCTAGTGTTTCTCTATAGGGATCCCCTTTCCTTTTTGTTAAGAAGAAAGATGGATCTATGAGGTTGTGCATTGACTATAGGGAGATCAGTGATATATGAATAAAGAACAAGTATCCCCTACCTCGCATTGATGATTTATTCAACCAAATTCATGCTGCTCAATACTTTTCAAATATTTAACTTCAATCAGGATATCATCATTTGTGTGTGAATAAGTAAGAGATTCCGAAAACAGCATTTCTAACCAGGTATAGGAATTACGAGTTTACAGTAATTGCTTTTGGATTGACTAATGAACCCTCTGTCTTCATGGATCAAATGAATAGAGTTTTCATGGAATATATTGCTGAATATTTTGTGGTATTCATTGATTATATCTTGTTATACTCCAAAAGCTACAAAGATCATGAAAGTCACCTGCGCATTATCCTTAAGACTCTTAGAAGGCATGAATTATATGGGATGTTTAGAAAGTGTGAATTCGAGCTTCAAGAGATTTCTTTTCTTGGCCATATTGACTCCAAGGATGGAATATCTATTGATCCTTCTAAGAAAAGAGCAATCCAAGAATAGCCAGCACTGACGAGTATAACTGAGGTACACAGTTTTATTGGTTTAACAGGTTATTATCGGCATTTTTTCTAGAATTTTTCCCGATTGGCAAAACCATTAACCAAGAACACACATAAAGGGGTTAAATTGTTTTGACAAAAGAGTGTGAATAATGTTTTGAATAATTGAAGAGAATATTTTTCAATGCTCCTATCTTGACTATACCATCGAGGAATGATAGGTTTGTTATTTATAGTGATGCATCGAAGAAAGGACATGGTTGTGTCCTTATGCAGAATGATAGAGTTATTGCCTATGCATCACGAAAACTGAAAATTCATGACCAAAACTATCCAACTCATGATTTGGAGTTAGAATTTGTAATCTTTGCATTGATGATATGGAGAAATTATCTATATGGTGAAAAAATTTGAGAGATATACCGATCACAAGAGTTTGAAGTATATTTTCTCACATAAATAATTCAACATGAGGGAAATATGATGGCTTGAAATACTCAAGGATTATGATTTCACGATACAATACCACTCGGGGAAGGAAAATAAGGTGGCATATGCTTTCAGCAGAAAATATCATGGAGTTTTGAACAAGATGAGAGTTGAAAGGGATCCTATTTTCATGGATCTAGTAAATATGGTTATGGGATTAACCATGGTAGGTGAAACATAAATACTTTTTCAAATGGTTTCCAAAGAATAATTACTAGAAAGAATAAACAGTTCTCAACCCAATGATGTAGAGTTTCAAAAGAATATTGAAGGTTTGAATGATGAGAGATTTATTGACTTTGTGTATGAAGATAGAATTTTTGAAATTTGGGAAGGGACTTTGTGTTCCTGATATACCTGATCTAAAAAGGGAATTATTGGTTTATTCTCATAGTTATAATTTCTCTATACACCCTGGTAGCACAAAGATGTATAGAAATTTGAAGGAACATTTTTGGTGGGACAACATGAAGAGGGAGACTGCTGATTTTGTGTCAAGATTTATTGTTTTTTATCAAGTGAAAGCTGGAAGGAAACAGCCTGGAGGAGTCATGCAACCTCTTCACATACCTGAGTGGAAATGGGATAACATTATGATGGACTTTGTCATGGTACTTCCAACGACTCCTAGAAGGAACAATATAATATGGGTCATTGTTGATCGTCTTACCAATTCAACACATTTTCTTGCTATAAGAGAAGATATACCACATTAATGTCTAGATAGACTATATATTAATGAAGTTATGAGACATCATGGAGTACCCCTATCGATTGTTTCTAATTGTGATCAAAGTTTTACATCAAGATTCTAGAAAAGTATTCATAATCCATGGATACTGAACTCCGTTTGGAGCACTGCCTACCACCCCCAAACTGATGGAAAATCAGAATGGACTATTCAAACGTTAGAATACATGTTGAGATCATACTCACTTGACTTTCAAGGTATGTGGGGTCAATATTTACATACGGTAGAATTTTCCTATAACAATAGATTCCATTCAAGTATTCAGAAGGCATCATATGAAGAATTACACGGAAAGAGATTTTGTACACCAACCTGTTGGAATGACGTTGGTGAAAGAAAACTCATAGGGCCAGAGCTTGTGAAAGAAATGATGGGAAAGGTGAAGGTAATCCAAACCCACATCAAAGTAGCTCAAAGTAGGAAGAAGAGATATGCCGATAACCGAAGAATTTTTTTTGGAATTTCAGGTAGGAGATCCGGTTTACAAGATGGTATCTCCATGGAAGGGTGTTATAAATTTTGGTAAGAAGGGTAAATTGAGTCCCAGGTACATCAGACCTTTCAAAATTCTAGAACGAATTAGGGTTGTAGCTTACTGTTTGGAAATGCCGCCAAGTCTCTCAAAATCCACGATGTGTTCCACGTATCACTGTTGAGAAAATACATGCTTGACCCAACGCATGTACTCACCTACGAGGAATTAGAGCTAGAACCTGATATGTCTTATTACGAAGAGCCTGTTAAGTTTCTTGATACAAGAGAACAAGTGCTGAGAAGCTGGACGACTCGTCTGGTAAAATTTCTATGGTGAAACCATAAGATGGAAGAGGCACTGTGGGAACCTGAGGAACTTATGATGAAGAACCACATAATTCTTTTTATGTAGTAATAATCTAGAAATTTCGAGGATGAGATTATTTGATGGAGGGGAGAATGTAACACCCCAAGCTTCCAAAGTACGTTTCCACTTGAATAATACAATAGCGTGTGTTGTAGGAAACATCGAGTTCTAACACACCACAACCAATCAAACAAATCGTTATGAATAGTAATACCTACTATTTGAAATTTTATAAATTTTATCTTTCAAAATGGATTTATTTTTGGATTCTTAGTATTGAAATTAGCATTGGGTTAATTTTTGGTATTTTTTTGAAAACTTTCAATATTTGATGAATAGTGAAAAACACTAAGTTATTGTTTAAAACTGAATTTTTTTAAGTAATTATTTATTTTATTTATATTTATTTTAGGTAAAAATATATACATAATACCTATATATGTTCAATTAAATTCATTGGAGTCAATTTATAATAATTTTAGATATATAAAAATTTTATTAAACATTTTACCGTCTTTTACCCACCTCTTATGAGTATTTGAAAATTTACATAAAACATAATTTTACCACTTCTGTGAGTTGAATTTCAGAAATATGAGAGACATGGTTGATATCAGTAAGTAAAATATCGTTCAATAAGATGAAAATAATTTTTGGTGAATTCTAACTTTTTACTTTTATTTACCACTGTTATAAGTAAATAGAGTAATTAAGGGTAAAATGATATTATTATTACCCTAACACATGTCCTAATTCTATTGGATAAGTATAATACGAACAAAAACAAATTTAGGAATAAAATACGAACCACTTTGGTCCACTTGGATTAGATTTGGACATTTATTATTATTTTATTTAAAGAAGAGTTAAAAGAGTAAAAATCAACGTTTAATAAATAAGAAATTTTAAATATAGGGTTACACATAAGATAAATTTGACTATAAATATTCATTATAAATATAAAAATATTTCCTATATAATGGTATTTTATTTATATTTTTTAAGCATTAAATAATTTAATTTATTTATGACACCATGATGATGCAATAATTACCTTATTAATGAACGATTCAAATAATTGGCATTATAAATATCCAAATAAATGTAATTTTAGACTTTTTATGAATTAGACTAATTTTCAAGGTTAATATGACGTATTAGGGTTGGTTAGAAAAATTATTTAGAAGAAATAATGTTGTTATGAATTTAGCAAAATCAAAATATCAAATAGTGTCAAAATTGACATAAAATTGTTTTTAAAAAAATATTTTATTATTAATTGATATTATATTCCTAAAAATATAAGGTTCAGAAAAATGACTTATATAATGATATTTTTATCATTAATGATCCACTTGGGGTTATTTTAGAAGTATATAGTAAGTTTATTAACCACATAATAAAAAAATACAAAGAGACATGGAAATGTCAAACCATTTAACAAAGAGTTAAATCTAAAAGATAAAGTTCATATAGTGACCCAATCATGTATAAAACATTTTGGTTGAGAGGTTTTCGACCCATACCCACCTTAGCCTTTAAATAATCCATTTTTAATCCATTATAAACCAAAATGATTTTATTATAAAATAATATTTCTAGATTTTCCTACGGTGCCTCTCACCCCTCTTATAAAAGGGGAATTCCCCATCTCTCTAATTCACACATTCAAAGCCATTTGTATCGGCCAAATCCAGCCCAAATACCCTATCATCTGTCGTCTCCTCATCCTAGAGGCCTTACTTTAGTCATAAATCTAACCTAAGGACCCCTTTTGATCAAATCAAAATGAAGAACCCGAAGAAGAGGTAAATATTTCATCACCTCTTTCAAGTTCTTTTTTCTTCCACTTCCACTTTCTTTGTTGTTTACATTCTAAAATAATGACTCCATTTTCTTCTATATATTGTGATGTTATTATAAATATGGTACAACCATATTCATTATTCTATCCATCCTTTTAATGACATGTCACCATTTGTGCGTGTGTACGGCTTACCGTCTCCACGTCGTGGTGTAATTGTTATTCAACACATTATTATTTGGATGGTTATAATAATGATGTCTACTTGATGTAAATAATAAATATAACATGATAATGATTATTTATAAAAGATATAACATCCAATTATATATTATTTTGATATCAAAATAATGATATTGTCAATCATGTGTACGTACGGATTACCGTATCCACGAATGCGATGAGATTTGTTCCCCATCGTATCCATTCAAGGCTAATTTTTATTAGATGATTAAAAATAATATTTAAAGACTTAATATCATTATGAATTTTAATAAGATACATCCTATTCATAACAAACATTACTTACATAACAAATCATATAAAGGAAAACGAATCAGTTAACACCTGAAATGACGATAATACTAAGATATTATTAACAGAGAAATATTAAAAGATCATATATGATATAATATTAATATATATGATTCTTGTATAATTTAATAATAATTATTTTACCATTATATAGGTGGTTAATATACCCTCAAACAAGTAAAATTACAAGGTAAGGGTTAATTCTACAATCTCTTTATTATCCGAGGTTGTTTTTACATAAGTATCTACTGAGAGATCTTTATCATCCACATCCATGTTTCTCAAAAATGAATTTCAAAACATTTTTTACTAGATAAAAGGGTAAAGTAATTTATAACCATATTTAAATTTATATTTTTTTAAAATTAATCTCTCCGTCATTTTCCAAACAAGTTACTTTATGACCTTTTCGGAAAAATTAAGATTAGAATGTTTTTTTTACTTATATGGCGGGTGAGGCTATTTTCCACCATTATAACATCAGAAAATATTCTCTTAAAAGATTATAAAAATATGTTGAAAATAATTGTTTTCCTTATAATTATGTGACTCTTAAATGATTTCCAAAATAGAAAGAGATATTTCTCTAAAAAAGGTTTTGATTTCATCTATGTCAACATCCTTTGATGGATTTTAAGTTAATTTGAAGTTGATTTATTATGATACAAAACTTCTATAATTTATTGAAGGTTTTAGTGATATGTTTTACTATTTATGTGCTATTTTTATACCATTCATGTTTTATGGTTAAAGTATTAACATTTTTTATTCTAGTTTTAATACGAATTTTTATGTTATATTTCAACCTTTTAATATGAGGAATGTATTGGACTTAGTAAGTGATGGGTGGAGCCCGCTATGTAACATCCCAAGTAATTAATGAGTAATATATATTTTTATCTATGTATATTAATGAACTAGATAGTGTTTTAGAGGCTTAAAATGAAAATAAATACAATCTTATGCATGGAATACACTAATATTCTTAAAAGATTGTTTTACTACCTTTTGATGGCAAACCATTTTTAAATCTATCTTTTGAAAATTTTAAAAGATATGTTTGTCAAAATAAACTTATTCTTTATGATTGGGACATCAAAATTTACTTTGTGTGAATTTTTGGTATTTTTCAGACAATGTTCATTTTTTAATGAATAGTGAAAAATACTGCATTTTACATCAAAACTGCTTTTTAATCTAATTTATTTATATGATTAGATTATATTTTGAATTGGTTTTGAAGTTAAATTAGAATATATTTTTACCATTTAATCCAATGGTGGTCGTTGGAATCAATTTCACTTTGAAATTGGACTTAAACTAGTGTCAATCTTTTGATACTTATTCTTTCATAAAAACACGCTATTTGTCATGACAGCGGGAATTAATTATTAAATTAATTAATGTGACTTATATGTTTTGAATTTTGTAAAATATACTTCATTTTTGAATTCGGAATATCATATATAGCTTAGGGTGAATTTTTGGTAATTTTCTGAAAAACTTCAATTTTTAATGAATAGTGAAACCACTAAGTGGTACTTATAAAAACTGATTTTTCATTTAAATGAAATTTTGCCATATTTCTGTTTTGAATTTCAAAAATCCTACATACATGGTTGTAATTAAGAATTAAAATTTGGTTCCATGAGATTAAAATAATTTTTTGGTGAATAGTAACTCTTAAGTTCTTAATCGTGATTAGTGGTAATTAGTGTAGTTTAAGGAAGAAATAATGTTTTAATATTATGAGATGAGCTTGACACATGTCCTACCATTATTGGATGTGTCATGGCCGACCAAGACAAGCCATGGTTTAACTTGGGGACCCCATGGAGCCACTTTGGTTGGGAAATGACATAAATAAAATTTTATTTAATGTTAAAGTAAAAATGACACAAACATGAGTTATGTTACTAAAACAACTTTTATATGGGGTTATACAAGTCATATTTTTGACTATAAATATTCATTAGAAATATAAAAAGATTTCCTACATCATAGTATTTGTTTTATAATTTTTAGACATTAAATAAATTAAATTATTTATGACATCATGATGATGCAGTGATGACCTCATTATTTAAAGATTTAAATAAAATGGAAAGATAATGTAAAATATAAAACCTACACATGGCCAAAACCAATTGGATGGGTGGGTTTAGAACCCATATCACCATATCATCTAATTATATCAATGTGGGACCTTTTTAATCTGAAAATCATTTTAAAATAAAGTAACTTTTCTTTACTTTCTAAGAGTGCCCCTCCTCTCCTCTTATAAAAGGCCCCCACCTCTACCTCCTTACCCACACTCCCAAAGCCTTTGGCTCGGCCAACCCCTGCCCATTGTGTCTCTCCGCTTCCCTCTATTACTCCTTGAAGCCTCACTTTGGGCAGAAGTCTTCCCAAGGAAGCCTTTGAGCTCAAACCAAAGAGAGTTACCCGATTTTAAGGTAATGTCTTCTTTTGAGTCCTTTTGTTTTATTTTGCTTCTCCAACCCCCTAAACACTTTTTATTCTTTTCTTTTGTAACAAATCCAGTATACTAAATATACTAGGATGTTTTTATAACAAGGATTCGAGCTACACATACACACACCTACATCTAATGGTTAACAGACATACAGTTTCTGTGGATGGTGAATTTATGCCTCCCGAAACGATGATTGTTCAACATTCTTTTAACACCTTCAAAGGTGGCCATTAAGATGTAACTATATTTATATATGATATATGATATTTTTATGTTTTCGTTAAGCTTTTGTATTTTTCTTTTTGTTCATACCTTTATGGTTTCCATTTTGCGTAAACGCAATATCTTCATTTAAGGAAGTGCGGACTACCTCCCTCTCAAAGTGATTTGATTCATTAAATACCATATTTGGGACGTATAAAGGATGGAACTATGATATTATATATGAAATTATACTGGAATTATAATATACCTTTATATCATTATGATTCCATTATATAAAATATGAAATAGAAATGAAAGTAGCGTTCATGCGTACGTACGGATTACCGTCTCCATGAACGGTGCATTTCATTTCTTACCTCTAAATGATTATGTAATATTATAAATGCATGTATATACTGGATATATATGATATACACATAATTATTATAATTCTGGATATAATGGATACGTGAACAACAGGTAATTATAAAGGGTTTATTTTTTGACTCATGTACCAATGATTGTTAAAACGACCGTTATTAAGTTAAATAATTACATATTGTTCATGACATGGCAATAAGTGATATAAAAGGAATAATGAACTTGAAAAAGTTTTCTAATGAATTAGAAATTAACTCAAGTTTATTATTCAGGACATTAAAGAATGATCGAGTCAAGTCGGACCCGAGGTATGGGACTTCGTCTCAAAATCCTTTCATTGAGGCATATTTTGTTTTATACACAACCTTCTTTTATACGGTGTATAAACCCCTTTGAATTTTACGTTTATCCAAAAGGAATCTTTTTTATACGAATAGTTTTACTAAACGACAAAAGGGAATGTTTTTTTCGTACGTATGCGGTGACAACGACTTCTCCGCCGCCGTGACTGTTATTTGAGTTTCGTCTTCCTCTACAAGCCATACCTTGTTTTTAAAAGAAAAATAAATACCATGTTTTACATTACATTTATTTTGGTATTGAAAATGGTTTTCATGATGTTTTTATATCAATGTGTTGTATTGATATCTTGTGATTGAAATGTGGAAATTTTATGTTTCTTTTATGCATGTTTTATGTGATATGATTATGTTAAGGTTCTTGGGCATTATTTTGAAGACGGGTGGTTTCGTGATAAAATAATGGTGGGTGAGCCCGATGTAGCTCTCAAATGCATTGGGTAACGTGAAGGAGTGAAACGTTAATGTTTCTCTGAAGAGATTTAGGGAATATACTGTGATGGGTATTCCAAACATAACCAAGAGGGTTACTCCCTACGTAAGGATGTTATGAATGCCTCAAGTTACCTTTATGTCTTATGATTTCTATGATTTAATCATGATTTGATGAGTTATATTAATGTGCATATGTTTTATGGTTAAAGTATGATTTCATTCTTATGTATATATGTACCCATGTTTCTTTTCCATATTTTTATATCCCTTACTGAGCTTTTTATGCTCATCCCAAGTTTTTTTTGAAAATTTTTTCCCAGGTCAAGGGAAAGGTACATGATATGATGATAGTGTCAAGGAAGTGTCAAGAAATAATCCATGTTTTATTTTAAATGTGTTTCCATTGATGGGAATGAAGAATACTATCTTTATGTAACCGCTTTGTTTAGATGTGGAATGTAATTAAATTTTTATGATCTAATTCTCTAAAACTCTAAACCCGAAAAGATCCTCAATGTGTAATCTTGTAATAACACAAGATTAAGTAAGGTTTAAGTCTAGGGCCTTATAGTTGGTATTAGAGGTCGGTTTAGATAACTTTATGAGTTAGAATTCTATTAAATGATTATCCAAAAATATTTTTTTTATGGCCAAATTGAAATGATATAGTATTTCAAGATTACCATGTTGCTTCATCTAAGACATGTTTGTTCAGAATGGTTTTCCGCAGAGGAAACAAGGTTGCAGTGCTAGGAAGGCATGAAGAAGGAAATAACCTTCCGAATCAGCATCCTGAGAGGGTCGGAATTGGAAATGAACAGTTTGTTGCAGTAATGGAGCAGTTGACTCAAGCGATAAATGGTGGTGGTATCCATGCACGAGATCAGCCAGATCAACCGCAGATGAACATGTCAGTGGTGGGACATTTCATGAGGCAACATCCCCCATCATTCAGTGGATCATCTGACCCTGTGCTAGCTGAAGGGTGGATTAAAGCACTGGAGAAGATTTTTGATGTCATGGGGTGTTCATACAATCAAAAGGTTAGTCTTGCTATTTATCGTTTGGAGTGTGAAGCAGATCAGTGGTGGTTGATGGTTAAAAATATCAGGGATGCTGATGAGATTGATGATCTTGACTGGGATGAATTCAAAGGTATGTTTTTTGAGAAGTATTTTCCTAAGGCTGTTCGACTTAGGATAGAAAAGAAATTCTTGGAATTGAGGCAAGAGGAAGACTTGGTGGCTACCTATGAAGAAAGGTTCACTCGATTGGAAAGGTATGCTCCAAATATTATCCGAGACCTTGATAGTAATATCAATTGTTTTTACTCAGGATTAAAGCCAAAATATCGAAGGGCATTAGATTCTCGTGAGTTTAAAAGTTATGAAAAGCATGTTTGATGTGCTGAGAAGGTGGAAATGGAGTTTGACGATGATCAAGTGTTCTATAACAACCAACATAAGAAGAGATCAAGGTGGCAGGAGAAAGGTAGGAATTCTTCAAAAAAGTTTGATGTTAAGAAAACTAAGTTTCCAGTTTGTGATAAATGTGGAAAAAGGCATGCTGGGGAATGTCTTCTGAATTTTGGAAAGTGCTACTGATGGGGTAAGATGGGGAATAAGGCTCGTGATTGCACTGAAAATGATCAAGGTGAAGGTAAGACCAAATTTGATTTACAGTTAGTGAAATGTTATAAGTGCAATGAGATGGGTCACTATGCAAACGAGTGTCCGACAAAGAGCTTGAGTGATGGGAAGCAGTTAGACTACAAGCAAAAAGGGGTGGTGAAATCCTTTGCAACTACTTCAGCAGATGTCGGGCCATCAAATGAAGTTGTATCAGGTACTTTGTTTGTTTTTTCAGATTATTCCAGTGTGTTGTTTGATTCGGGGTCTACACATTCTTTCATCTCTGAAACCTTTTCTACTAAAATGGGAATACCATCTCAAGAAATGACTCCTGAACTTTTGGTAAAAACACATGGGGGAAATGTTGAGGAAAAAATAATTTATAAGAATCTTCCTATCCTTATCTGTTGAAAGAACCTATTTGGAAACCTTATTGTTCTACCTCTAGTAGAGTTTGATGTTATCCTGGGTATGGATTGGCACTCTATTTACCATGCTAAGACTGACTGTAGAGCTAAAAAAGTTTCTTTTCAGAAATACTTTTAGTTTGTGTACATGAATGAACCCTTACTGTTGATAACTTATCAAGTGGCCAAGAAACATGTAAAAGATGGAAATGAATGTTACCTTGAACACATCGTTGAAAATAAAGGAACTGTTCAGATTAATGATGTGCCAGTGGTAAATGAGTATCCTGATGTTTTTCCTGATGAGTTGCCTGGAATAATACCAGATCGGGAAGTTGAATTTACTGTTGAATTAGTTCCTGATGCTAAGACAATTTCAAAACCCCCTTATCGAATGGCTCAAATTGAACTTTTAGAGTTGAAGGAGAAATTGCAAGATTTATTAGAGAAAGGTTTCGTTCGACCTAGCACATCACCATGGGGTGCTCCTGTCTTGTTTGTTAAAAAGAATGATAGTTCAATGAGACTTTGCATTGATTATAGAGCCTTGAATAATATCACTGTTAAGAACAAATATCCTTTGCCTCATATCGATGATTTGTTTGATCAGCTCCAGGGAGCTCAGTATTTTTCAAAGATTGACTTGAGATCGGGGTACCATCAGCTGAAGGTAAAGGAAGAAGATGTTCCAAAGACCGCATTCCATACAAGATATGGCCACTATGAATTTGTAGTAATGCCTTTTGGGTTAACCAATGCACCTGCTGTATTCATGGACTTAGTGAATAGAATTTTCCATGAGTTCTTGGATAAGTTTTTGGTGGTTTTTATTGATGATATTTTGGTGTTTTCTAAAAGTAAAGAAGAGCATGAAAGACATTTAAGGGTTATCTTGCAAACCTTAAAAGAAAAGAAATTGTATGTGAAATTCAGAAAGTGTGAGTTTTGGTTGCAACGAATTTCATTCCTTGGTCACATTGTTTCTAATGATGGGATAATTGTTGATCCTGCAAAAACAAAAGTTATGGAAGACTGGCCAAGACCCACAAATGTAACTGAGATTCGTAGCTTCCTAGGTTTGGCAGGCTATTTCCGAATGTTTGTTAGAAATTTTTCACGGTTATCTAGTCCAATGACTAAGAAATCACGGAAGGGTGTTAAGTTTATCTGGACAAAAGAATGTGATGATTATTTCAGGAATTGAAAAGAAGATTGGTGAATGCTCCAGTTTTGGCACTACCTTCCAGGAATGGTGAGTTTGTTATATACAGTGATGCTTCGTTGAAAGGACTTGGTTGTTTCCTAATGCAGAATGATCAGGTAATTGCTTATGCTTCACGACAGTTGAAAACTCATGAGTTAAATTACCCTACACATGATTTGGAATTAGCTGCTGTTGTTTTTGCTTTAAAAATTTGGAGGCATAATTTGTATGGAGTAAAGTGTGAAATATACACCGATCACAAAAGTTTAAAGTATATATTCAATCAGAAAGAATTGAACATGAGACAAAGGAGATGGCTAGAATTAATCAAGTATTATGATTGTACAATTCATTACCATCCGGGAAAAGCAAATAAAGTGAATGATTCTTTGAGTCGAAAAAGTAATGCTTCAATAGCAATGTTGCGTTTGGAACGTGATCCTTTGGTTAAGGATTGGATGAACTTTGGCGTAGAATTTGTTGGTGCAGGAAGTTCGTCTGTTTTGTTTCAGGTAACAGTGAGATCATCTCTATTAGATAGAATCAAGCAAGCACAGAATCAATACAGTGAGTTGCAGAAAAAGGTAGAGCTCGTTCAAAAAGGTAAGTTGCCTGAATTCAACATTGATAATGATTGTGTTTTGAGATTTGGGATGAGATTGTGTGTGTCTTGTGATTCACAGTTGAAGAGAGAGTTGTTATGTGAGGCTCATAGTTCTCCGTTTTCAGTTCATCCTGGCAGTACTATGATGTACAGAGATCTGCGGGAGTATTACTGGCGGGACTGAATGAAAAGAGATATTGCTGATTTTACTGTGAAATGTTTGACATGTCAAAAGGTTAAAGTAGAGTGGCAGTTACAGAAAGGGATGCATCAGCCTTTACCAGTGCCAGAGTGGAAATGGGAGAATATATCCATGGAATTTGTTGAGGGATTACCGAAGACATCTCGAGGTAATAATGCAATCTGGGTTATTGTTGATCGCTTGACTAAATCTGCTCATTTCCTTCCTATTCGAGATACATTTTCCCTAGATCAACTTTCCCATTTGTATCTTAAAGAGATAGTCAGGGTAAATGGAGTTCCCCTCTCCATTGTATCTGACCTTGATCCCAGGTTCACTTCTAAATTTTGGAAAGGCCTTAAGAAGTCGTTGGGTACTGAATTAAATTTTAGTACAGCTTTTCATCCTCAATCAGATGGCCAGTCAGAATGAACAATTCAGACATTGGAGGATATGCTACGTTCTTTCTCTATGGATTATCAGGGAAGTTGGGACCAACATCTTTCTTTGGTTGAATTTTCATATAATAACAATTTTCATTCCAGTATACAGATGGCACCATTTTAGGCATTATATGGGAAGCGGTGTTGAACTCCAGCTTTTTGGGATGAAGTGGGTGAAAGGAAGTTGATGGGACCAGAATTGGTATAAGAGATGGAAGAAAAATTTCAGCTAATTCAGAAGAACATGAGAACAGCTCAGAGCAGGCAGAAGAGTTATGTGGATAACCGGAGGAAGGATCTATCTTTTGAGGTAGGTGATCATGTATTTCTCAAAGTATCACCATGGAAAATTGTGATGCAATTTGGTAAGAAAGGAAAGTTGAGTCCAAGTTTCATTGGACCATATGAAATTCTAGAGAGAGTTGTATCAGTTGCATATCGGTTGGATTTACCTCCGAGTTTATCTCAGGTACACAATGTTTTTCACATTTCGATGTTGAGAAAGCATATTCCAGATCCATCTCATGTTTTGAGTCCAAAGGTAGTTCAGCTGGAAGAGAACCTATCTTATGAGGAACAACCGGTCCAGATTCTTGACCACAGGGAGCAAGTGTTAGGAAATAAGGTGATTAATCAGGTAAAGGTTTTGTGGAAAACCACATGATGGAGGAGGCAACATGGGAATCTGAAAATGCAATGAGGGATAAGTACCCCTATTTATTTGATAAGTAAATAAATTGTGGGGACGCAATTTTATAAAGGGGGAAGGATGTAACATCCCAAGTAAGTAATGAGTAATAGATATTTTTATCTATGTCTATTAATGAACTAGATAGTGTATTAGAGGCTTAAACTGAAAATAAATACAATCTTATGCATGGAATACACTAATATTCTTAAAAGATTATTTTACTGCCATTTGATGGCAAACCATTTTTCAATCTATCTTTTGAAAATTTTAAAAGCTATGTTTGTCAAAATAAACTTATTCTTTATGATTGGGACATCAAAATTTACTTTGTTTGAATTTTTTGTATTTTTCAGACAATGTTCATTTTTTAATGAATAGTGAAAAATACTGCATTTTACATCAAAACTGCTTTTTAATGTAATTTATTTATATGATTATATTATATTTTTAATTGGTTTTGAAGTGAAATTAGAATATATTTTTACCATTTAATCCAATGGAGGTCGTTGGAATCAATTTCACTTTGAAATTGGACTTAAACTAGTGTTAATCTTTTGATACTTATTGTTTCATAAAAACACGCTATTTGTCATGACAGAGAGAATTAATTATTAAATTAATTAATGTGACTTATATGTTTTGAATTTTGTAAAATAGACTTCATTTTTGAATTCATAATGTCAAATATAGCTTAGGGTGAATTTTTGGTAATTTTCTGAAAAACTTCAATTTTTAATGAATAGTGAAACCACTAAGTGGTACTTATAAAAACTGATTTTTCGTTTAAATGAAATTTTGCCATCGTTGTGTTTTGAATTTCAAAAATCCGACATACATGGTTGTCATTAAGAAGTAAAATGTGGTTCAATGAGATTAAAATAATTTTTTGGTGAATAGTAACTCTTAAGTTCTTAATCGCGATTAGTGGTAATTAGTGTAGTTTAAGGTAAAAATAATGTTTTAATATTATGAGATGAGCTTGACACATGCCCTACCATTATTCGATGTGTCATGGCCGACCATGAAAATCTATGGTTCAACTTGGGGACCCCATGGAGCCACTTTGGTTGGGAAATGACATAAATAACTTTTTATTTAATGTTAAAGTAAAAATGACACAAACATGAGTTATGTTACTAAAACAATTTTTATATGGGGTTATACAAGTCATATTTTTTACTATAAATATTCATTAGAAAGATAAAAAGATTTCATACATCATTGTATTTTTTTATAATTTTTATACATTAAATAAATTAAATTATTTATGACATCATGATGATGCAGCGATGACCTCATTATTTAACGATTTAAATAAAATGGAAAGATAATGTAAAATCTAAAACCTACACATGGAGAAAACCAATTGGATGAGTGGATTTAGAACCATTATCACCTTATCATCTAATTATATCAATGTGGGACCTTTTGAATCCGAAACTCATTTTAAAATAAATTAACTTATCTTTACTTTCTAAGAGTGCCCCTCCTCTCCTCTTATAAAAGTCCCCCACCTCTACCTCGTTACCCACACTCCCAAAGCCTTTGGCTCAGCCAACCCCTACCCATTTTGTCTCTCCACTTCCCTCGCTTACTCCTTGAAGACTCACTTTGGGTAGAAGTCTTCCCAAGGAAGCCTTTGAGCTCAATCCAATGGGAGTTACCCGATTTTAAGGTAATGTCTTCTTTTGAGTCCTTTTGTTTTGTTTTGCTTCTCCAACCCCCTAAACTCTTTTTATTCTTTTCTTTTGTAAAAACTCCAGTATACTAAATATACTAGGATGTTTTTATAATAAGTATTCAAGCTACACATACACACACCTACATCTAATGGTAAACGAACATACGGTTTCCGTGGATGGTGAATTTATGCCTCCCGAAACGATGATTGTTCAACATTCTTTTAACACCTTCAAAGGTGGCCATTAAGATGTAACTATATTTATATATGATATATAATATGTTTATGTTTTCCTTAAGCTTCTGTATTTTTCTTTTTGGTCATACCTTTATTGTTTCCATTATGGGTAAACGTGATATCTTCATTTAAGGAAGTGCGGACTACCGCCCCCTCAAATTGATTTGATTCGTTAAATACTATATGTGGGACGTATAAAGGATGGAACTATGATATTATATATGATATTATACTAGAATTATAATATACCTTTATATCATTATTATTCCATTATATAAAATACGAAATAGAAATGAAAGTAGCGTTCATGCGTACGTACGGCTTACCGTCTCCATGAACGGTGCATTTCATTTCTTACCTCTAAATGATTATGTAATATTATAAATGCATGTATATACTGGATATATATGATATATACATAATGATTATAATTCTGGATATAATGGATACATGAACAACATGTAATTATAAAGGGTTTATTTTTGACTCAAGTACCAATGATCGTTAAAACGACTAATATTAACTTAAATAATTACATAGTGTTCATGACATGGGAATAAGTGATATAAAAGGAATAATGAACTTGAAAAAGGTTCTTAAAGAAGTAGAAATTAACTCAAGTTTATTATTCAGGACATTAAAGAACGATTGAGTCAAGTCGGACCCGAGGTATGGGACTTCGTCTCAATCTCCTTTTATTGAGGCATATTTTGTTTTATACACAACCTTCCTTTATACAGTGTATAATCCCCTTTGACTTTTACGTTTATCCAAAAGGAATCTTTTTTATATGAAGAGTTTTATTAAAAGACAAAAGGTAATGTTTTTGTCATACGTATGCGGCGACAATGACTTCTCCGCCGCCGTGACCGTTATTTGAGTTTCGGCTTCCTCTACAAGCCATACCTTGTTTTTAAAAGAAAAATAAATACCATGTTTTACTTTTCTTTTATTTTGGTATTGAAAATGGGTTTCATGATGTTTTTATATCAATGTGTTGTATTGATATCTTGTGATTGAAAGGTGGAAATGGTATGTTTCCTTTATGCTTGTTTTATGTGATACGATTATGTTGAGGTTCTTGGGCATTATTATGAAGACGGGTTGTTCCGTGATAAACCAAGGGCGGGTGAGTCCGATATAGCTCTCCAATGCATTGGGTAACGCGAAGGAGTGAAACATTAAGGTTTCTCCGAAGATATTTTGGGAATATACTGTGATGGGTATTCCAAACGTAACCAAGAGGGTTACTCCCTACGTAAGGATGTTATGAATGCCTCAAGTTACCTTTATGGCTTATGATTTCTATGATTTATTCATGATTTGATGAGGTATGTTAAAGTGCATATGTTTTATGGGTAAAGTATGATTTCATTCTTATGTATATATGTACCCATGTTTCTTTTCCATATTTTTATGTCCCTTACTGAGATTTTTATGCTCATCCCATGTTTTTTTTAAATTCTTTTCACAGGTCAAGGGAAAGGTACATGATATGATGATAGTGTCAAGGAAGTGTCATGAAATAATCCATGTTTTATTTTAAATATGTTTCCATTGATTGGAATGAAGAATACTATCTTTATGTAACCACTTTGTTTATATGTGGAATGTAATGCAAGTTTTATGATCTAATTCTCTAAAACTCTAAACCCGAAAAGATCCTCAATGTGTAATCTTGTAATAGCACAAGATTAAGTAAGGTTTAAGGCTGGGGCCTTATACTTTATAGCTCTTCGATGAATTGGTAGGTCTCATGAGACAAATATATGAGGAATTGGCTGAGGCCTTTCCCAATTTGATATATTTTTTTGGCCGAGGCCTTAATCATTTTTATATGTCTTGGCTGAGGCCTTGAAAAAATGTTTCAGAATGTTTGTTATTATACATTCCCTCATTATGCAAATAATATGGATGCACTACGGGAAAAATGGGTATTTGCGACGGGTTATTTGCGACGGGAATAAATCCCGTCGCAAATAGTCCGTTAAAAACTTATTTGCGACGGGGGTAGTTACCCTTCGCAAATAAATAGGCTTTTGCGACGGGATTGCTTTCCCCGTCGCAAATAGTTTTCCCGCGATGTGCGCCAAATCGCGGGAAAACTATTAGCGACGGGAAAATATTCCCGTCGCAAATAACCAGCGGCGGTAAAAGGTATTTGCGACGGGAATATTTTCCCGTCGCAAATAACCGGCGGCGGTAAAAGGTATTTGCGACGAGACTATTTTCCCGTCGCTAATAGTATGTTATTTGCGACAGGTCCCGTCGCAAATAACTATTTACCCGTTGACCGTAATAAATGCGGGCTAAGGTATTTGCGACGGGATACCCGTCGCAAATGGGCCCGTCGCAACTAATCTAACCTATAAATACCCCATCCGTTTTTTTCAAATCATTCTCATTCTCTATCTTCTCATGCTCTCAAACTTGTGTTTCTAAAGTTGAGTTTTTCTTCAGTTTAATTTTTTTCTTCGGAGCTGATATTAATGTTTTGAAGAACGATCAGAGCAGAACAATTTTCATGGTATTTATGTTCATTTTAATTTAATATTTATTTTTAATTTTTTATTAGTTTCAATTATTCTTAATTAGTTGTAATTTAATTATGTTTATATTGTTTTCTTACTTAATAAATTTAAATTATTAGTATTGTTCATAGTTAATGGTAATTAGGAATAATTAGTAATAATTTTTAATAATTAAGAATAAATATTAATAATTAGTAATAAATACCAATAATTAGGAATAACAACATTATTACATTATTAGTATATTTTATTATTAATATTAAAATAATATAATTTTATATATATATACAATTCTCTTTTCATCTGTGTGTTTACTGTCTTCACATGTATTATTTGTATGTGGAGATAGAAAACGCACAGATGAAAGGAGAATTGTATATAAATCAGAAAATTATATTATTTTAATATTAATAATAAAATATACTAATAATGTTATTATTTGTAATTATTGGTAATTATTCCTAATTATTGGTAATTATTCATTTAATTACTAATAATTAGGAACAATTATCAATAATTATCAATAATTAAGAATATTTAGTAATAATTAGTAATAATTACCAATAATTAGTAATAATTACCAATAATTAGTAATAATTAGTAATAATTATCAATAATTAGTAATAGTTAGTAATAATTACCAATAAGTAGTAATAATTAGTAATAATTACCAATAAGTAGTAATAATTACCAATAAGTAGTAATAATTATGTATAATTTGGAATAATTACCAATAATTAACAATAATTAGTAATAATTAGTAATAATTACCAATAATTACCAATAATTAGTAATAATTAGTAATAATTACCAATAATTTCCAATAATTACCAATAATTAGGAATAATTAGGAATAATTAGGAATAATTAGGAATAATTAGCAATAATTAGGAATAATTAGGAATAATTAGGAATAATTAGGAATAATTAGGAATAATTAGGAATAATTAGGAATAATTAGGAATAATTAGGAATAATTAGGAATAATTATCAATAATTATCAATAATTAGTAATAATTAGTAATAATTAGGAATAATTAGGAACAATTATCAATAATTATCAATAATTAAGAATAATTAGTAATAATTAGTAATAATTAGGAATAATTAGGAACAATTATCAATAATTATCAATAATTAAGAATAATTAGTAATAATTAGGAACAATTATCAATAATTATCAATAATTAAGAATAATTTGTAATAATTACCAATAATTACCAATAATTACCAATAATTAGTAATAATTACCAATAATTGCCAATAATTACCAATAATTACAAATAATTAGGAATAATTAGGAATAATTAGGAATAATTAGGAATAATTAGGAATAATTAGGAATAATTAGTAATAATTAGGAATAATTAGTAATAATTATTAATAATTAGTAATAATTAGTAATAATTAGGAATAATTAGGAATAATTAGTAATAATTATTTACAATTATTTATAATTATTTATAATTATTTATAATTAGTACTAATTACAAATAATTACCAATAATTACCAATAATTACCAATAATTACTAATAATTAACAATAATTACCAATAATTACCAATAATTACCAATAATTACCAATAATTACCAATAATTACCAATAATTACCAATAATTAGCAATAATTAGCAATAATTAGCAATAATTAGCAATAATTAACAATAATTAACAATAATTAACAATAATTACCAATAATTACCAATAATAACCAATAATTTGCAATAATTAGTAATAATTAGTAATAAATACCTAAAATTAGGAAAAATTAGAAAAAATTAAGAAAAATTAGGAAAAATTAGGAAAAATTCTCAATAATTAGTAATAATTACCAATAATTAGTAATAATTACATATAATTAGTATTAATTACCAATAATTAGTATTAATTAACAATAATTAGTAATAATTAGGAATAATTAACAATAATTAGTAATAATTACCAATAATTAACAATAATTAGTAATAATTAACAATAATTATTAATAATTACCAATAATTACCAATATTTAGTAATAATTAACAATAATTGCCAATAATTACCAATAATTGCCAATAATTACCAATAATTGCCAATAATTACCAATAATTAGTGATAATTATGAATAATTAGTAAGAATTACGAATAATTAGTAATAATTACGAATAATTAGAGACATGAGTATCGATAACGACACCCCACATTTAAGAGTCGGTGATGACGATGATGTTAATGATGTCACATATGAATTTGAAACGGTAAGAGATGAAGCAACTGTAACTCGAATGGATATCGATGATGTTGAGGATGAATATGAAGATGACATTGACATATATGAAGATGATGATGAAGATGAACACTGATATCATTCCATGGTATTTATATACAATCATAATATGTATATATGTATATATAATAGTAATTATCAATTATTTGCTAACATTAACATTTTCTGTTTCAGATGGACGACGCCACATTTCATGCGTTGGCGGATGCTGACCTGACTTTTGATGCGGATGATTTGTTGACAGATGACCCTCAGCCTGCAGGCGCTCCAGGGAGTACGCGGAGGGGGCGCGGTCTTGCACGATTGATGATTCCTGACCCCATCCCCGAGCGACGTCCACGTCTTGGGTTTGATCCACGCACACGGAGGTGTGATAACCTGTGTGATAACCTGTGGATTTGACTAAGATTTCATTAATCTATTCACATAATAAATGTTTATTATTTTTTCAGTTTTCCGCATATAGCAGTCGGACAGGGCAGCGCTGTTTTGCGCAACAATTTCTCTCAGCCGTGGACCACATGGGAGAAGATTCCCATTGATGTGCAGTAGGCCATGTTCGGCCATTGGTTGGTACGTACGTAAATAAATAATTTTTATTTAGAAAATTATTTCATTTCTAACTTGATATTTTGATTTATTTGTAGGGTTTATGGTATCCGATCAAGGATACCATGCGTGACGCCATCCACGAGGCATGGGAGGTGGCCATGCGTGATCGCCTTCGTCAGTTTTTGCACAATTTAAGAAAATCTTCGATGAAGAAAGCAGGAGTGTCAGATTTTGAGGAGTCATGTAGAGCACACCGACCAGAGTATATTTCATCCCATGTATGGGATGGATTATGTGCGCACTGGTTGAGTGGTGCCTTTGAGAGGAGATCATCGGTGGGGAGGCAGAATTGGGGGAGACAGGAGGTGACTCATCGAGCTGGGAGTCGTTCTTTCAGTACTCATAGACAGCATCTGGTACGTACATTATTTATAAATATTTTATATAACTATAAATATTAACAGTTTATTTTTTATTCTTATAGGCTGTCGAGCACCCCGATATTACAGAGTACGACGTATATCAGAGGATGTATAGTGATCCTGCTGCTGGGGAGCTCAGAGGTGATCGTCAGCATCACATCATGGTCAGTATTATTTGTTTTCAAGTTTAAAAATTAACTGCATATAATATATTCACAGTTTTAATTTTAAATTGCAACTATAGGAGTCATATGAGGCCGCAGTGGCACAGGCCCGGCCTAAGAGTCAGGCCGAGTCATCAGATCAGACCACTGCCCGTCAGTTTGATGAGGCGGCATGGATGCAGGCCACCCAGTATGCCTTCGAGAAGGGCCGGGTAGTTGGTATCGACTCTCGACTGACTCCCGGAGATTATTATGGCAGTGCTGCGATGTCGGCGTCCAGCTCGAGAGGAGCTCGTGCATCTTCTTCTACACAGTATGAGGATCAGTTGCGATCTCAGACTGCACAGATAGAGATTCTCCGACAGGAGCAGGAGCAGATGCGTCAGCAGCATGAGGAGGAGCGTCGACGCCAGCAGCAGCTGTACGAGGAGCAGGCGAGTCGGTGGCAGCAGCAGCATCAGGAGCAGATGGTGTACATGCGTCGACTCACTCATGCTTTAGTGATGGAGTTTCCTCCACCACCATCTGCAGATCCCCCACCTCCCCCCCTCCCCCCTCCTTCAGATTAGAGTTTGTATTTCTGTTATAAAATTTGTGAAATCAAAATATTTTTTTTTCTATTCGTAGTTTCTATCTCATTATAAAATATTAATAATATTATATTTTTAAATAACAATATTAATATGAATAATAATATTATTTATATTTTATAATATTAAATTATATATATATATATTAAAATTTTATATATATATTAAAATTTTATAATATTATAATTTAATTATATTTTTTGTAATACTTGAATTATTTTAATATTTGAATGTAAAATAATTCTATTATTTTTATATTAATTAAAATAACTTATTAATATTTTTTTTATTTATGAATTATAATTGTAATATTATTATATTAATTAAATCATTTATTAATATTCTATTATTTTTTATTTTTGAATTATAATTCTACTATTATTATAGTAATTAAAATAATTTATTATTTTCATTTGTAAATTATAATTCTATTATTATATTAATTAAAATAATTTATTAATAATTTTTTTTTATTTTTTTTATAGTATTTGCGACGGGATACTATACCAGTCGCAAATACTAGTATTATTAATAGTTTTTTATTTTTTTAAAAAAATAGTATTTGCGACGGGATACGATGCCCGTCGCAAATACTAGTATTATTAATAGTTTTTAATTTTTTTTTAAAAATCGTTTTTGCGACGGTACCGTCGCAAAAGGTATTTGCGACGGGACCCATCGCAAACGGTATTTGCGACGAGACCCGTCGCAAAAACTATTTTAAAAGTTTTTTACAAAAATACGGAATACTATTTGCGACGGGGAGAATGGCCGTCGCAAAAAAAGGCTTTAGCGACGGGCCCGTCGCAAATAAGTGTAGCTGCGACGGCTTTTTCAGCAACGGGCTATTTGCGACGGGCCCCCGTCGCAAATAGCCCGTCGCAAATACCTGTTTTTCTAGTAGTGATGGTCCATGTGGTCATTAGACTGGTAGAATACCCATGATTATGTTTTATTATAGAATTATTTACTCATCTCATATTCCTACCATAAAATTATTCATGTTTATTATTGGTAAAGGCATGTGGTTTCAATTATTAACAGTGCTTAATATTTATGTTATATTCTGTTGTATTTCTTACCCTTACTGAGCATTTGAGCACACCCCTTTCTTATGTTTTGTGGAGACCCAAAGCTTTACGTACATGGAAATTAAATTTCATTTGCAGAATACAAAATACATACCAATAACAAACACACAAGGACAATAATAGTTTAGTCTCTTTGGAAACTCGAAACATAATCTTATAATGGTGGTGAAATATCTTCAACATCTCCCATAAAGATCTTCCCCTTTTGTTTTATTACCTAAAACCATTCTTTATATCATGTGGAAAAGAAAACATATAATGGGTGAGATCAAATTCTCAGTATGTGTAAGCATGGAGAAAATAAAACAAACCATATACATTTGAACATAAAAACATGAACATAATGTTTAAACATCAAAATCATGAGCAATGACATAAAACATGGAAGTACGTAAGGCATATATCATAATGGTTCATCAATCATGATAAAATAGCATGGGAATAAAGCATGTAATTTTTGAAACCATTAATAACATGTTATAATTTCCATAGTAGCCAAGGCATTGCTGCTAAGACCATCTTAGTGAACAAAGTCCCTTTCTGAATCGAGTTCACTCCTCGTTTCATTCCTATATCACTGAACCGGATTAACTTACCGTTCCATCCATGTCTATCTCATGAGATATAAATCTTTACCCAATGCATTGGAGGGAGATATAGGTCCCACTCATATCATAATGAAATCATTCTTACTTATTCCACAACCTGAACATAAATCATTCATCATTACCCAAAATATAAAATGGGTTTCATAAACATCATCTCATCATAACATAATCCATACAAAAAAATGGATATCATTTCATCATAAGAAAAGTGAAACCATGAAAATCATAGAGAAATTATACATGAAACATACACATATGAAATAATGCCATCTTACATGGAAAATTGTTTTGATAAAACACTTGAAATGAATTCTTGAGGAAAATATCCTTTATTCTTCAAAATCATTTTCTTTTCACAAAATGCAATGAAATTTTAAAAGAAAATGATTTTTTTGAAAATTGTCATGAAATCTTGTAGAGTAATCTTCATGAAAATAAGGCGTTATAAAATCGTAAAAATCCATTCACGCTGTATAAGTTAAAAAAACATTCTTCTCGTACGTTTTCCAGAAAAGTCAAAAAGTACCACGTATGGTAAAAAAGTAAGATTCCTTCCATAAAGTGTGGTAAAAGTAAAAAAAGGTTAAAAATGACTTTAAACATACATGGAAGAATATTAAATACTTTATGAAAACATTTTTATAAAATGAGGGCATGGATGATAAATATAACCCCAGTAAATACTTACGTATAAGCAATCTCGGATAAAAATGAGATTTGAAAAATTATCCCTTACCTTAGGTCCAAAATGCATCATACATATTAAAACCTTTGGTATAATGATTAAATAATGTCATTGACTTATTACAGAATCGTATTCATTGTTATGATATCATATATGGTTCACTTATGACTTTATATTACCCGTTCTTTTGTAAATTCCATGTTAAAGCAGCATTTTGGGTAAAATCGTTTCATTTATCATCAGTGTTTTGACTTGTAATTATTAATATTATTACTTAGATCATGATTACTTAATTACAGAATATAAAACATGATTTATATATAATATATATTCATAAATACATATATATAATAGATCGATAAATGGAAAGAAATACACCGTTAATGGAGACGGTAGGTCGTACGTACGCATGAATGTTGTTTTTCATTTCCTTATTGAATTGAATGGAATTAAGTAGATGACATAAATATATATATACATAAATCCAGTAGCATTATTATATCATATATTTCATGATTACTTATTATATATACTTTATAATCATTCTTGAATTGTTAACATGGAAAATGAATCTCATCGCGTCATGGAGACGGTAATCCGTACGTATGCACGAGCGATGATATCATTACCATATTTAATGAATGGAATTGGAGTGGATGATATAATATCTTAAAATTAGTATTATTTTATAATAATCATATATAGTTATTATTTACACCATTATACCCATCCAAGTAAGGTTGTGGTGGAAAAACTGATTACACCATGGCGTGGAGACGGTATTCCGTACGTATGCACGTGCGGCGATTTCATTTTTCGTAGGATGGATAGAAGGTGAAATAGGTTTGTTTAATATTTATAATAACATATCAGTATATAATTAATACTTATGTTATTAATTTATAATGAAACAACTAAATAAGAGGAAGTAGAAGAAGAAAGAAACTTGAAAGAGTCGGTAGAAGAGATTACCTCTTCCTCAACGCACCTCCTTTAAACGTCTTCTTAGGGCACTAGAGTTGGTCTTTTGAGAAGACCAGAACCTCTATGATATAACTATGTAGGTTTAGAAGAGTAATTAGTTGGGTTTTTTCGATCTTCAAGGCTCAAAAGGGTGTGAATAGAAGAGGGAAGGGGTTCCCTTTTGATAAGGGAGGAGAGGGGCAACTTTGGAAAAACTTTATATATTATTTTATAATAAAGCCATATTCGGTTTATAATAGCTCAAAATTTATTTATTTCGAAGATAAAGTGAGGATGGGTCGAAATCCTCTCAACCAATAGGATTTAGACATGTATAGTTTACTATTTTAACCTTATCATTTAGATTTAACTCTAAGTTAAATAATTTAACTTTTATCGTGTCTTCTTGTTTTCATACACTATATGGTTAATAAACATACAATAACATGACAAAAGAACCCCAAGTGGTTCATTATTAATATATATAACCTTATATAAGTCATTTGGACTAACCCTATATTTTTTAGGAATAAAATAACAATTAATAATATAATATTTGTTTTAAAAACTATTTTATATCAATTTTGACACTATTTGGTAATTGATTTTTGTGAAAATCATAACAGCATGATTAGTTCTAAAAAGGTTAATTAAATCAGTACTAACATGTCAAATTAACCTAAAAAATTAGTGGAATTTATAAAAAGTCTCAAATTACATTTATTTAGGTATTTATAATATCAATTATGTTAATATTTCATTAATAATGTAATTACTACATCATCATTGTGTCACAAATAAATTAAATTAATTAATGTCTAAAAATTATAAATAAAATACCATTATGTATTAAATATATTTATATTTCTAATTAATATTTATAGGGGAATTTATATTATGTATAACCCTATATTAAAATGTTTTTACTTATTAAACATTAATTTTAACTCTTTTAACTCTTCTTTAAATAAAATAATAATAAGTGTCCTAATCAAATCCAAGTGGACCTAAAGGGTAATATTTTATTTCTAAGGTTGTTTATGGTCTAATTATACTTATCCAATTGAAATAGTTCTTGTGTTAAGGTAATAATAATATCATTTTTACCCTTAATTACCCTATTTACTTTTAGCTGTGGTAAAAAAAGAAAAAGTTACTTTTCACCAAAAATTATTTTTATCCTATTGAACCAAATTTTACTCATTGATATTAACCATGTCTCTCGGATTTTTGATATTCCAGTCATAGAAGCGGTAAAATTACGTTTTATGTAAATTTCAATTTCTCCTAGGAGGTGGGTAAATGACAGTAAAAATTTCAATATAATTTTTGTACCTCTAAAATTATTATAAACTGACTTCAATGAATCACATTGAACTTATATAATTATTATGTATCTATTTTGACCTAAAATATATTTAAATAAAATAAATAATTATTTAAATAAAAATTCTGTTTTTAAATAGTAACTTAGTGTTTTCACTATTCATCAAAAATTGAAAGTTTTCAGAAAAACACCAAAAATTCACCCTAGGATAATTTCGATATTCAGAATCTAAAAATGAAATCCATTTTGAATTATAAAATTTATAAAGTTTCAAAAATTGGGTATTACTATTCATAACAGCTAGTTCATAATAATATTATAATAATATCTCGTTTAGTGAAACTCGGTATTGCGTACAACACACGCTATTGAGGAAGGTTGCTTCTGGCGTGCAACACAAGCCTAGAATAGTGTTTGCGTGTACTGTAAGCTAGTATGGTGTTGCATATAGCGCAAGCTAATCCTGGTGTAGCGTACTACACAAGACATCAAAGAAATTAAAAGAATATTTTCCCTAAAATCTCGGGGTGTTACATGTTTCATTTTCCCAGGATATAAAGAAGTTAGTTATGAGTGACTTGCAGGCATAATATAGGTGTCTTGGATGTTTCTAATGGAATAAATTCATGTTGTATTACTTTTCAAGTTGTAAAGTTGAACTTATGTATGAATCTTGTTTCCAATAATACTAAAATGATCGGTCTTTCGAGACATGATTTCCTTGTGATCATGTCAATGTAATGTAATAATTCGCCGACTCTGGGTAACTTGGGTCGGGGTGTCATAGTTGCTATTAGAGGAAGTTTAGTACAAACCATGGAAACTAGATTTTGATAATCTCTGATTGGAGCACATTTCCCAAAGATATACTTTGAGGATTAGTATAGAAGAACTTCCTAGAATTTTGGTAATGTAGAGATTTCGTGAGTTTTCTGAGCAATACATCACTGTCTAGATATGATCAGGTAGAGGAAGCTCTGGCACATATGTACCAAGGTGTAAAACCTGAAAACACCACTTTGAGCTGTACTTAAACGGGAACTGGTGCATGAAAATGGGCCTTGATACACTGTTCGTTATGACACTCCTGAGGAATATGCTTAGGATAATTTTCATTTTCATTACCAACCATTATGAAGGGAATATGAGTATATAATTCATCAAAGAAAACATTCATATGATTATGTATTATATCCATAAACTTTTCAATTTATGTTAAGTGTTTTACATGTTTGGATTTATGTATTGTGATTCATAATCTAATCTTGTGTATGCCATTGTTTAAAAATGGCTCCTAGTGGAAGGAATGGAAACTGTATCAATGCATGCACTCCATTAGGGATTTCCCTCCTGCTCAAGATATGTATATTAGTGTTGGTGATACAACTAGTGTTGATCAGCTTATCACCATACTTGGACAACTCACACAGGTTATGAATAATAAACTTGCCCGTATGGAGCACTCTGATCCACAACGTGTAGGATCAATGTTAGACCGCTTCATGAGGCAACAACCACCAACATTTAATGGGGGTACAAATCCATTAGTAGCTGAGCAATGGATAAATTCCTTAGAGAAAATATTTCATGCCATGGGGAGTAGCGAATGAGAAAAAGTTGTCATGGTAATTTGCCGCCTCATGGAGATGTTGATCAATGGTGGTCATTGATTCAAAACACAAAGGAATATGATGAAGTATCAAATATGGAATGGATAGAGTTTAAAGAAATTTTCTTAGAAAAATAAATTCCTCATGACCATTGAGTGGATATTGAAAGAAAATTTATGAGTCTGAGGAAAAAGGATGATGAAAATGTCCCAAAGTATGAAGCTATCATTACAAGGATTGCGAGGCATGCTGTAGATTATATACGTAACCCAAGAAGTAAGATTGGTCATTTCTTTGATGGGTTAAAACCGTTTCTCCATTGAGCATTCGTATCACAATCCTTTTCATCATATGAAGATATTGTCTCCTGTGACATCAAGACAGGAAAGGAATTCTCTAAGTCTAATGACTTTAAAGTAAAGAAAGAGAAGAAGTGATCTGCTGAACACTCTAGGAAAGAAAATAAGGAAACAAGGAAGAAAGGAAGAATTGAATTTCCACCCTGTGATAATTTTGGAAGGAAGCACCAGGGTTTCTGTCTAAAAGTAAAAGGAGTATTCTACAAATGTGGACAGAAAGGCCATCTTTCTGGTGATTGTAAGGGAATGAAAGATGCTACCAATGTTTAATTCTACAATTTCATGGAGATGGGACATTATGCAAATGAATTTCTTAAGCATCAGGTAAACTTACCGTAGAAAAGGCCAAGGTATCAAGGCCAAGCTTATGTCATCACTACTGCTGAGGTTGAAGCCCCAAAAGATGTGGTGGCATGTAATTTAATGGTTTCCTCAAGTTTAACCAATGCTTTATTTGATTCTAGATCATCGCATTGTTTCATATCTTCCATGTTTTCTATGAAAATTAGATATTTCCAATTTCATATAACAAGGGAGTTGTTAGTAAATACTCCTAAGTGAAGTATCATTACTACAAAGTTTGGTGAATCTGTTCCAATTAGGGCATATAAATGTTCTTCATCTGCTGAACCCATCGTCATAACCATGATTGAATTTGATATAATCCTCAGTATGGGTTGGATTTCAGACCATGATGCAAAAATTTATTGTAAGAATAAATAGGTTACTATTTTTGATGATGATGATGATAAAGAAAACCTTATCTTAAGAGCATAATCTTCACCACCTAATTCTTATTTAGATCCTCCCCCAGTAGCTCAACTAAATTCAATTATTAGGGAGGAAGATAATTAAATAAATGTGGGTGAGGAAAATAATGTCCAAATATAGGATGTACCTATTGTGCAATAGTATGTTGATGTATTTCCAGAGGATTTACCTGGACATCCTCCCGAATGAGAATTGTGTTTTCCTTTGATTTAATTCTTAGTTCAAGGCCAATATCAAAGAACCCTTATAGAATGGCCATTGTAGAATCAGTGGAACTAAAGAAACAACTATAGGAATTGATTAATAAAGTATTTTTTCACCCCTAGTGTTTCTCCATGGGGAGCCCCTTTCCATTAAGTTAAAAATAATGATAGATCTATGAGGTTGTGCATTGACTATAGAGATATCAATGTTATAACAATAAAGAACAATAATCCCCTACTTCGTATTGATGATTTTTTAGACCAACTTCATGGAGCTCAATACTTTTAAAAGATTGACCTTTGTTCTAGATATCATTAGTTGTGTGTAAAGAAGAAAGAATTCCAAAAACAGCATTTCGAACTAGGTACAGGCATTACAAGTTTATTGTAATTCCTTTTGGATTGACTAATGCACCCTCTATCTTCATCGATCTAATGAATAGAGTTTTCAAGGAATAACATTATGACTATGTAGTGGTATTCATTGATGATATCTTGGTATACACAAAAAGCTACGAATATCATGAAAATCACTTGCGCGTTTTCTTAAAGACTCTTTGAAGACATGAATTATATGGGAAGTTTAGCAAGTGTGACTTCTGGCTTCAAGATATTTCTTTTCTTGGCCATATTTTCTCCAAGGATAAATTATCTATAGATCCTTCTAAGACAAGAGCAATCCAATAATGGACAGAACTGATGAGTATAACTGAGGTATGAAGTGTTATTGTTTTATCAGATTATTATCGGCGTTTCGTCTAGAATTTTTCCTGATTGGATAACCCATTAACCAAACTCACACATAAAGGGGTCAATTTTTTTTGGAAAAAATAATGTGTTCAATTTCTTAAATATTTGAAGAGAATATTATTCAATGATACTCTCTTGACTCTAACATTGGGTAATGATAGGTTTTCTATTTATAGTGATGCATCGAATAAAGGACTTGGTTGTGTCCTGATACAGAATGATAGATTTATTGCCTATGCATCACGACAGCTGAAAATTCATGAGAAAAACTATCCCATCGTGACCTTGAGTTAGTAGCTGTGATCTTTACTTTGAAGATATAGAGACATTATCTCTATGGTGAAAAATGTGAGATATATACCGATCACCAGAGTTTGAATTATATTTTCTCACAAAAAGAACTCAACATGAGGCAAGGACGATGGCTTGAACTACTCAAGGATAATGATTGCACGATACACTACCACTCGGGGAAGGAAAATAAGCTAACAGATTCTTTGAGCAGATAAGATCATGGAGTTTTGAAAAAGATGAGAGTTGAAAGGGATTTTATTTTCATGTATCTAGTAATGTTCGATATAGAAATAACCATGGAAGGTGAAACATCAATACTTTTTCAAATGGTATCCAAACCATCTTTACTAAAAAAATAAAGAGTTCTCAAACCAATGATGAAGAGTTTCAAAAAAATATTAAAGCTGTGAATGATGGGGGATTGAGTGACTTTGTGTATGAAGATGGAATTTTGAAATTTTGGAAGAGACATTGTGTTCCAGATATACCTAATCTAAAAAAAGAATTATTGGATGATTCTCATAGATACAATTTCTCTATACACCCTAGTAGCACTAAGATGTATAGTGATTTGAAGGAGCATTTTTAGTGGGACAACATGAAGAGGGAGATTACTGATTTTGGGCCAAGATGTATGGTTTTTCAACAAGTGAAAGCTAGAATGTGACAACCTGGAGGTGTCATGCAACCTTTTCCTATACCTGAGTGGAAATTGGATAATATTACGATGGACTTTGTCATGGGACTACAAAAATCACTTAGAAGGAATGATGAAATATGGGTCATTGTTGATCGTCTTACCAATTCAGCACATTTTATTGATATAAGAGAATATTTAGCACTTGAAAGTCTAGCATGACTATATATTAATGAAGTTGTGAGACTTCATGGACAACCCCTGTCAATTGTTTCTGATCGTTATCCAAGTTTTACATCATGATTATGGAAAAGTATTTAGAAAGGCCTGTATAATGAACTTCATTTGAGCACTTCCTACCACCCCCAAACTAATGGACAATCAGAACAGACTATTCAAATGTTAGAAGACATGTTGAGATCATGCTCACATGAATTTAAAGGTATCATGGATCAATATTTACCTCTAGTAGAACATTTCTATAACAATAGATCTATTGAAGTATTCAAATGGAACCATATGAAGCGTTATACAGAAATAGATGCCGCACACCAACCTGTTGGGATGATGTTGGTGAAAGAAAACTCGTAGGCCCAGAACTTGTGGAAGAAACGATGGAAATGGTGAAGGTAATCCAAACCCACATCAAAGCTGTTCAAAGTAGGTAGAAGATCTATGCCGGCAACATAAGGAAGAATTTATAATTTCAGGTAGGAGATCATGTTTTCTTGATGGTATCTCCATCAAAGGGTGTTATACATTTTGGTAAGAAGGTTAAATTGATTCCTAGGTACATAGGACCTTTCGAAATTCTAGAATGAATTGGGGATGTAGCTTACCATTTTGCAATGCTTCCAAGTCTCTCCAAAGTCCACGATGTGTTCCACGTATCACTGTTGAGAAAATACATGCCTAACCCAACGCATGTACTCACCTACGAGGAATTAGATATAGAACCTGATATGTCTTATTGCGAAGAGTTTTTCAAGGTTCTTGATACAAGAGAACAAGTTCTGGGAAACTGGACGACTCGTCTGGTAAAAGTTCTATGGAGAAACCATAAGATAGAAGAGGAAATGTGAGAACCCGAGTAACTTTTGATGAAGAACCACCCAAGTATTTTTATGTATTAATATTCTAGAAAGTTCAAGGAAGAAATTATTTGAAGGAGGGGAGAATTTACCACCCCAAGATTCCACGGTACGCTTCCCCTTTAATAATACAATAGTCTGTGTTGTATGAAACATCAAATTCTAACACACCACAACCAATCAAACTTGTCGTTATGAATAGTAATACCCACTTTTTGAAATACTATAAATTTAATCATTCAAAATGGACTTCATTTTTGGATTCAGAGTATCGAAACTAGCACAGGTTTAATATTTTGTATTTTTCTGAAAACTTTCAATTTTTGATGAATAGTGGAAAACACTAAGTTATAGTTTAAAACCACATTTTTATTTAAATAGTTATTTGTTTTATTTAAATTTATTTTAGTTAAAAATAAATACATAATACCTATATATTTTCAATATAATTAATTGGATTCAGTTTATAATAATTTTATATATATAAATATTTTATTCAACTTTTTACCGTCTTTTACCCACCTCTTAGGAGCATTTTCGAATTTACATAAAACATAATTTTACCACTTCTATGAGTTTAATTTAAAAAATATGAGATACATAGTTGATATCAGGAAGTTAAATATGGTTCAATAAGATGAAAATAATTTTTGGTGAATAGTAACTTTTTACTTTTATTTACCACGGTTAAAAGTATATAGGGCAATTAACAGTAAAAATTATATAATTATTACCTTAACAGATGTCCTAATTCTATTAGATAAGTATAATTCGACCAAAAAAACCTTAGGAATAAAATATGAACCACTTTGGTCCACTTGGATTAGATTAGGACATTTATTATTATTTTATTTAAAGAATAGTTAAAAGAGTGAAAATCAAAGTTTAATAACTAAAACATTTTTAATATATGGATAAACATAAGATTAATTCGAATATAAATATTTATTATAAATCTAAAAATATTTCCTACATAATGGTATTTTATTTATATTTTTTAGACATTAAATAATATAATTTATTTATGACACAATTATGATGTAGTAATTACCTAATTAATGAACGATTAAAATAATTTACATTATAAATATCCAAATAAATGTAATTTTAGACTTTTTATGAATTAAACAAATTTTATAGATTAATATTACATATTAGGGTTAGTTAGATAAATTTTTTTAGAAGTAATAATTCTGTTATGAATTTATCAGAAACAAAATACCAAATTGTGTCAAAATTGACATAAAATAGTTTTTAAAACAAAAATTATATTATTAATTGATATTCTATTCCTAAAAATATAAGGTTTGGCCAAAAGACATATATAATGATAGGTGTATCATTAATGAACCACTTGGGGTTCTTTGGGAGTTATATAGTATGTTTATTAACCATATAATATAAAAATACAAAAATACATGGTAAATGTCATACTATTTAACAAAGAGTTAAATATAAAAGATAAAGTTAATATAGTGACTCAAACCAGACTAAAAACTATTTGTTGACTGGTTATCGACCCAACCCCACCTTAGAATTTAAATAATCCAGTTTTGAGCCATTATAAATTGAATATTATTTTATTATAAAATAATATTTCTAGGTTTTCCTAAGGTTCCCTTCCCCCTCTTATAAAAGGGAACTCCCCCTTCTCTCTAATTCACATATTAAAAGCCATTTGGCTCAGCCAAACCCTACCCAAATACCATCTCAATTGTCCTCCCTTAGTCCTAGATGCCTTCTTTTAGGTATATGTCCATCATATGGAGCCCTTTTGATAAAATCAAAAGGAAGAACTCGATGAAGACGTAAATATTTCATCACCTCTTTCAAGTTCCTTTCTTCTCCCACTTCCTCTTTATTTGTTGTTTCCATTCTAAAATAATATATCCAGTATCTTCTATATATAGTGATGTTATTATAAATATGTTAGAACCATATTAACTATTCTATCAATCCTCTCAATAACATGTCACCATACGTGCATACGTACGTCTTACCGTCTCCACGCCGTGGTGTAATTGTTATTCAACACAATATTATTTGGATGGGTATAATAATGATGTGTAATTGATGTAAATAATAAATATAACATGATAATTACTGTGTATATATTATATTACAACCAATTATATATTATTTTAATATCAATAGAATGATATTGTCACTCGTGCGTACGTACCTATTACCGTCTCCATGAACGTGATGAGATTCGTTCTCCATCGTATCCATTCAAGAATAATTTTCAATAGATTATTAAAAATAATGTATAAAGAATTAATATCATTCAGAATATTAATTGTATACATCCTACCCATAACAAACATTTCTTACATAACAAATCATATAAAGTAAAATGAATCAGTTAACACCCGAAATGACGATAATACTAAGATTTTATTAACAAAGCAATATTGAAAAATCATATATGATATCATATTAATGTATAAGATTATTGTATAATTTAATAAAAATTATATCACCACTATAGAGGAGGTTAACCTACCCTCTACCAAGGAAAATTTCAAAGTAAGGGTTAATTTTACAATCTCTTTATTATCTGAGGTTGTTTTTACGTAAGTATCTACTGGGACCTCTTTATCATCCACATCCATGTTTCTTAAAAATGTATTTCAAAACATTTTTTACTAGATAAAGGGGAAAAAGTAATTTATAACCTTATTTAACCTTATATTTTTTAAAGGAATCTTTCTATCATTTTCCAAACAAGGTACTTTATGAACTTTTTGACAAAATTAAGATAAGAATGTTTTTGTAACTTATACGGTGGGTGAGGCTATTTTCCGCCGTCATAAATGGTCGAAGATTACCTTAAAAATTTATAATAATATTTTCAAAATAAAATTTTTCCTTATAATTATGTGAATCTTAAATGATTTCAAAATAGAAAAATATTTTTCTCTAAAAAAGGTTATGATTTCATCTATGTCAACATCCTTTAATGGATTTTAAGTATATTTGATGTTGATTTATTATGATACAAAACATCCATAATGTATTGAAGGTTTTGGGATATGTTTGAATTTGGATGTGCTATTTTTATACAATTCATTGTTTATGGTTAAAGTATTGACATTTTGTATGCTAGTTTTAATACAAATGTTTATGTTATACTTCAACATTTTCATATGAGGAATGTATTGGATTTAGTAAGTGATGGGTGGAGCCCGCTATAGCTCCCCGATGCATTGGTAGGTCTCATGAGACAACTAGACATGGAATTGGCAGAGGCCATTCTGAATTTGATATATGGTTTTGGCCAAGGCCTTAATAATTTTTAGACATCTTGGCCGAGGCCTTGACAAAATGTTTCAGAATGTCTGGCATTATACATTCCCTCATTATGAAAATAATATTTATGGTTCATGTGGTCATTCAACTAGTAGAATTCACATGATTATGTTTTATTATGGCATTATTTACTCAGATCATATTACTTCCATAAAAGTATTCATGTTTATTATTGGTAAAGTTATGTGGTTTTAATTATTCACCCTGCTTAATATTTGTGTTATCTTCCGTTGTATTGTTTACCCTTACCAAGCATTTGATCTCACCCCTTTATTATGTTTCATTTTACCCATATATGAAGAAGTTTGTTATGAGTGACTTGCAGGAATAATCTAGGAGGCTTTGATGTTTCTAATTGAATAAATTTGTGTTGTATTTATTTTGAAGTTGTAAAGTTGAACTGATGTATGAATATTTTTTCCAATAATACTAAACTAATCATTTTTTGAGACATGACTTCCTTATGATCATGAAAATGTAATGTAATAATGCACCAACTCTGGGTAACTAGGGTCAGGGAATTACATACCGAATAAAATAAGAGGGTTAAATATTATAATTATTAAGTAAAATAATTTACTTTTTCCAAAAAACACTACGTCGCAGGGTTTGGACACACAGTTGGCCAAACCTTATGATAAGTATGTGCACCTATCTATCCATGAACCCCCTCACATGTTCCTAGTTCAATGTTACAATAATAGTGAGATGGACAACCACACATGGTGTACTAATACCGCGTGTTGTTGGATGCACAGTTTTTCCTAACCATGAGGCCAATATTACTTTCTAAATAATCGGGATCTTGGATCTAAACAAGACACATACACCCTAGTTTCCTTAATTACACCACTAGGTATCCACAGTTGGTCAAGAAAATGGAAATAAACTTAAAATAAAAATGTTTCATACCTCAAATAATAGCATATATTTTAAAATTATCCCCCCTTAAAGAAATTCATCCATGAATTTCTCTTCCAAGGGTGTCCAAGAATCATATGAGAATAACTCTATTCATGTGGAACATGATTTGAGATCCTTCTCTAATGTCTAGTAATGTACATGGTCTTAATTCCATAAAACCCATTATAGTGGAACCGAATAGCCTTAATGAACCCGTATTACTTGATTTACAATACAGATAGGATTCCCCTCAAGGGACACATGTAAATCCAACTCAACCTCCTCAGACTGAATAAAATGTGATGTTTAATAATTATATTTGGGAAGAGGAGATAAATGGAATACATCAGGCATGGCATGGTACTTTTATGTTAAATACAACTAATAGTATACCATAACAAATCTCTCTATAATATGAAAGGGACCGAAATAATGAGATGATAGGTTCCCTTATTTTTGAAATCATATGTGCCAAATTTTAGGAGAAACTCATAGGAAAACCCTTCTCCCAACCTCAATATAATGTGGTTAACAGTGATGATAGGCATATGATTTTTCTCTAGACATTATTGTAAAAATACCCTTTTATAAAATTTTAACCTTCTCTGAAGTCTCCTAAATGAGATGAGGACCTAGAATCTCTATCACACCATCCTCTATCCCATACCTGGGTGAATTCCACGACCTATCGTATAGGGCCTTCTATAATCCATTTGTATTGTCTCATGGAAGAATTAATTATAAGTGAACTCAGTATGATTTAAATTATTCTCTCTTAATATTCCAATGTCATGGATGAATTATTAGAGTATTTCCTCTAAAATATGTATCGTATTCATGGAATGACTATCATTCTATAGTTGATAGTATGTAATCAATAATACCTTTGAAACTAGTTCCCTCATAAACCCATTCAAGAACCATGATGTTAATGGATCATTCTTGTTTAATATGATAGAGCATGGAAACCCAAGAAGGCGTATGATATCTTGAATATAATGCTTCCCAAGCTCATCCATTGAATGAGTCTCCCAAATTGGATGAAAATGGGAGAACTTTTTAAACCTATATATGATCACTGATATGGGGCCCCTCCATTGAGGTGATCGAGGCAGTCCTGTCATGAAATCCATGGTGACATTATCCCATTTCCACAAAAGAATAGGTAGAGGCTATAAAATCTATTCCATTTGATGGTTTTGCACATTAACTAGTTTATTTGTGGCATACGAAGTAAGAAACCCATTTATCTCATGTTTCATCCCCGACCACTAGTATTAATGTCATCAATCTGAATACATATTATTAATATTGTGATGTAAAACCCATATATAGGCATTGCAGTCTCCTATAAACTCTACTCAAACTTCGGTAGGAGCACATACATGCCCATGGATGTGAAATATATTATCCTCATTAATGATCATATCAGGCAGTGTGTCATCACCAACAATACTCTATTTTAGGATCAATCTATCCAAATATGATATCCTGGACATATTTACTATATATTGAAGTGAAGAGGTCAATGATAATGGTGAAAGTAAAGACTTTCCAAAATTGTTCCAATGATCCATATACATCTTAGATAATAGGGCCATATGTTTCCACTCGCTACTAGAATCATGAACTGCTTGTATATAAATCAACTTAGTCAAATAATCAGCAAATACATTTCCCATTCTGGTCCTGTAAGAAGAATGGAGTCAAATGACTGTTGGTAATAAAAAATCCTTCACATCTGAATATTTATGTAAAGTATTGTAGATATACACTACCGTAATTTGTTTTCTATGTACACCATGAAATTCTCAATGATTAATTAATTCCTTCAACAACATAAGGAATTATCCCTATCAGTTAACTTGAGATCAGTCATTAGTTATTCCACTCATTTTGCCTCCACTTATGATACTTATAAAATAGTAATCACTCCACTTTAATCATAACAACTCCTAGAATAATATCTATTTCCACATAATATAGAGTATAATTCCTTCTTGTATGCATAAGAATTAGGATCCATGCTAAATTGATTCTTTATTTCATCACCAGATAGACTATGTCACATGAATCTGACCAAATAAACTTTACACCATTCTTATTAAATCTCCCATGTTTTTATCCTAAGTTTGATAAGTCCTCTATAAAGATATTGTTATGTGTAGATAGCCCCAATAACCTTTTTATGTGAAAGAATTATTTTGGGATGAACATAGGAAACTGCATCACTAACCTTCTTGAGATCAATGGGTACTTTTGTCTATGAGATAATAATATATACATTGTGAGTCACATCCATCCCGGAGTGGCACATAGTTTACATAGTATATAAATGATTCTCTACTAGTTTATCTAATATGATCTTAAAATGGTTGTAATTGTTAGTTTGGAGTGTGATATTACCCTAAGATTGCATCCCTACATACTACAAAAAATTATGAATTTAATGATGGAAAGAACATTTCATTAGTCCATTGTTTGTTTTTTGTTTATATGTAAGACTGAACATACCATTTTCATTTGTTATTGAGATTATAAATTATGATAAAGTTATACCTATTCTTAAATATCAACTAGTTCACTTTCGGATAATCAACACATTTCTTAAGGATACCATCCACCTTCTTAGAAGAAAGGGTATGTGAACCCCACAGAGACATATTGGGTCATATAAACCCCACTCGGGCAAAGTGAGCTATCTCCCTCATGAGATACTACAAAATAGTATTATCCTTCCTATAATGGGTAATGTAAAATGGTGAATATCTTGACACTAACTTGATTGAAAAAATCATCCTATATCTTAGGATGTACTCCTAAAATGCCTTATAGGAAAACTTCCATAAAAATAGCAACCCTAGAGGAAAAAACACTAGGATCATTCCATATTCATCAAGGAATATGATATAATTACATGATATCACCCCACCTAGACCATGATGCTCGTGTCTACATTAGCTTTAATTGATAACCTATTCCCTTTTTTGGATAAAATACCACCCTTTGATGAAGTTATGGTCAACCTTTAGTGATAATAATAATCTTATCGATGAAAGGGAACCTACCAATACAACCCATGGATGACATTGAACCCTTTGATGTTGAGTAAAAAGAGGTCAAATAGGAAGTAACACCAACATACCTGAAGGAAGAACTCCCTTCATGGGAACGAACTCACTGATCAAATCCCCAACGGACTATCAAATGGAATCATTCCATAAGATAATTGAGCATTGATCCCAAGGATTTCTACATCATCCATCGATATAAACATTTGATAATAAATTATATTGAAAATAGAAGAAACTAATATGTATGATACTATAATAGTACAACTAATGGAGGAAGTTATGGAATTAATCTCCTCTGGTATTTGTTTTACTGAATACAATTATACTAATCTATGTCCCTAAGACATATCCTAACTATATTTAAAAAGTTCACTCTATTGTCTAGGAAAATCTAATGTTTGGATACCCCATCCATTATCACTACCCCCACCTCACTGGCCATCCGTACTCCAAATCACAACCTAATAAGATACTAGAGACCCCTCTTCTAAATGTAGAGTTATTAAAATTGTATCTCAATGGATATGGTAGGGAAATCAATGTAAAATAATCATAGATGTCATACCATGCATCAAGATCAGCAATCGACTAGGTCCCTTGTACATTGTGGTATCACATGTCCTAGTATAATTAACTAATTTCATATTAATAGAATACCTGAGTATATTACATAGATACTAATATCACCAATTAGAATATCCATATGTTGCATCATAGTTCTAGTTTATGTAGATCCATATCTAACTATCTAACTTCCCTTCCACGCATTTCTATCCTCCCTCATGTTATTCTCCAAGATAAAAACCTATGTTAATATTCAAGGTATTTTACTAAGATGAAATAAATTCATTAATTACAATATTTCATACCTAACACGATACTCAAATCCTTTTTCTTTTTACAATCAGTCACTTAATAGAATAGGTTTGAAGAAATGGAGCACTATAAAATTGGCTGAATTGTCCATGACTTATAAGACTCCATGTTATATGTGAATAAACTTTCATGTGTTATCATCCCTCAACTTCCTGGGGTACAAATATTCATAAACAGTCATATGAGAATCACTTCCAAACCATATTGCGATGAAGATATTTCTAATTAATAATGTCCCACTATTTATTGATGGAATCATGATTCATATATTTGGTTAGAATCAATCTCTTCTCAGAAGGTGTCTCACGATTATTGAAAATATATAACATGGAAATTATCTATGAAACTGCAACATGTGGTCCACAAACCCTTGAAAACATGAGTATATTAAACTAATAGAACTCACATGTCAACGCTTCCATAGTTTGGGAAGGTCATGGGGATCCTTGAATAGTTTATAAAGCATAGTGACCCATATTAAAACTATAAATTGGTTCCCATAGTAGGTATAACTAGTGGTTCCACAAATGGATATATGTAATGTTCTATTAGTATCTCAGGACCCACCACCTCTAGTACATGGTCATCACCACCCTATAGGTGTACCACTCAAGGAAATTGTGTAAGAAGTTATATAAAATTTCCAAACACATGCCTCAATAAAATATTTTAAATCTTATAAAAGATAAGATATTATAATATGATAGGTACAAGCCATCCTATGTAACAGTCACACCCCACATCTTGCTCCAAGATCAGTGGTCTGATGACGTAAAGATCCTATTAAATGATAGAGACATTTCCTATCAACTACTAATGAGGATGGATTAGGGTCATGTTCTCCTCTATATGACATGGTATTTGGTATATAAGGAGTTATTTTCAATTTATACTGAAAACTCCCATTATATTTCTTTTGAAATCACTATTTAATGCTGAACATTATTTTTCAGAATTCTATTTCCATTAATTTCATTTTCATTTTAAAAAAATCTCATAAAAGGTGGAATCATATAGACCAGGGATTCAAATTTATATGGTCCCATACATCATAAAAATTTATGGGTGGTGATATTTTAATTCAAACATGTAATATATCTAGTTTATGTATAAAATATCTAAACAATTTCTAGGATATATCTATAAGGATCCAAAACATGTTGCATTAAATGTACACAATAATATAACTAAGGAATGTAAGAATGCATGAAATATAAATACTGAAGTGCCTATGATGAAGCCTGAAAAAACACTTCCAATCTATATCAACCAAGGGTAAAAATATATAATTATAAATAAGATGAAACATCTTGTACCAGACCCAACGGTGAAGCCAAATTAGTGGTAACAAACATAAATAACAACATCATATCACATCACATGAAATTTCACTTTTTCCTATACATTGGTTAACTGCAACAAATAACATCTCATTAATGAATGCAAAAAATATTCCTATTCTTCTATATAATATTCCAAAACGATAAGACTATATAAAATAAGAAATCAAATTTGACTTTGTGATGTCACAGATCCCGTTTATTGAATAGTAACCAAAACTTGTTGGCCACATGGACTCAAGTGTTCCTCCCCATATGCAAGATGATTCCAAATATTAGTGAGGGTCTATTAAGGAATAATTGAGATAATATAACACTTTAGGAGAGTGTATCATAGCAGTAAAATAACTACAATAAATGTCATAGGTATATGAAAAGCTAATTAGTGGAAGAATAACATCTATCCCATAAATAAATGAGTAAATAAATACATAAATGGAATATAACAATGATGATCATGGACTAAAATACATAAGGAACATAGAACCATGAAATATGAATCTCGTGGAATACATGCCTCAATATACCAAAAAGGGAAAAAATAAAATATCCTTAGATATCATCACGCATTATAGTATAATCATGTTTTCCCCTTGAAACTATCAAATAATAAATTATGAATCAGTAAGAGAGCTCTTCCCCTTGTACCAACCTATATCCATGAATTATGTTATGGAAAAATAATGGAGACCATCTTTCACTTGTGGCATAATATCAATATTTCCCCCCATTCTGTCCTTGGTTGTCCATAACAGAGTCCATGGGTCACTCGAGAATATATAAGATAACTTCCAAATGGGTATCTCCATAGATATTAAGTAATAACCAATGTATCAAAAAATTTACATAATAATAATTCATTAATAATCATTTTACTATTAAATCTAAAATAGTTTGTATTTGGAAATCCTATACTTGATACCACCTCTTACTCTCGGTATGTACATAAGTATTTTCATGGGTCTATAGTCTAACCATACCATATGATCTCATAAATTAATTCTTTTTTTCATCAACATTATATCAGTTTACTAACCTAATACTATGTTTTAAATAATATCATAGTTTTATAGGGCCTTTCATCACATGAATCCTTAATTACATTTGAGTTTCCCATTTCTATTATGAAACATAACTCATGCATAAGAGAGAAAGAATAATTTCCAAAGGCCAAGAGACATGTTCATCCATTCACATCATCATCCTATTCAATTTAAAATTTAAAAAATTTATTTAACATCCCTACACAATGGTAAAAGGGCCATACCTCAATTTTGAATCAAATACAAAGGGTCCTCCTATTATGGCTTAGATTAATTAATAAACACACCCAATGGGTGGTTCAAATTTATGGTCCTTAATGGATAACTACACATTAATAGGTCTCATGGGATGTCTTTATCAATATCATTAAATCAATTAATGTACCAATTAAATTTATAAGGATCACTTTGAAATTACATAGGTAGCATAATGACATACATATATATTGATATAAACACCCTAAATTTAAGGGAAAACAATGAGACTGCCTATGATTTATTTGAATCAGAAAATTCTTCCAGTATCAGCCTCTGATTTTATCAAGATATTAACAAAATGGAATAATTGAAAAATTCTTCAAAAATATGGCATAAGATCCTGCTCCAAAATATCATGCTGATATGATGGAAGATAAAAAAATGTGCAAAATAAATAGAGAACTCATAAATATAGAGACAATGAGACTAAAAAAATAAAAATAAAATTATAGAATGGGAAGTTACACCATGTCCATGATTTAGGCTTTATGAATCTCTGTAATAGGAGGAGAATCATTGGACACTGGAGGAAAAGGGAAAAATATGAGGATTATATCATTTATGGAAAAATGGAAATCAAAATTTTTCTTCAAAACACTAGTCCAATCGGTTTTCCCCAGGTTGGAAAAACTATCCACCATGAATGAACACATCTCTATCCAAGAACTACCCTCGAATGGTCATAGTTAACGACTAAAAAAATCACGTGTTAACTGTTAATTTAAAATCTACAAAAAACTATAGTATGCATGCACAAGCATACAACTATGGTTTCTCACTTTCCTGAAACCATGTGGCCTCGAATTGTGGTCTAAACCACATCAACTGGTTTACTCAAAAAAAATTCTTGGGATATGTGGATTCACCATACACTGAGGCCTAGTTTCTTTTCCCAAAAACTCAGGTTCTTGGATCTGAGTAATCCCTAGACCCAACTATTTTCTGAAGATCCTCATTAGGAATAAACATTTGATCAAAACTGATGGAATAAATAAAATAATAATAATTACGAATACCATGAATAAAATATTTTATCTTATAATTAATTTTCAAGTAATATCTATTTTTATTGTTAAATTATTCTTTTATAAAGTATTATTCCTTAAATTGTATATTCTGGTGTAAATTGGTTCATTTTCCCTGCATTTCTCAGATCTATGGTTTGGTTACTTGTACTCTAGTAAATATAGAATCATTTTAATAACATTAGTCTTGAAAAATCTTTTATATTTTTTAATTATATAAATTTTTTAATCATTCACAAAAATCAGTGATCTAAAATGAATTACATCACTTCATGGAGATGGTGGACCATACGTAGTCATGAATGTTGTTTCCACTTTTGATTGATGGAAAAAATAAAATAAAATAATATTTCACTTTTAAATAACAATAATAATACCATAAATAGAATTTATTTATTTTTTGAATCTATTATAATGGTCATCAATGTGAATTAGTGAAAAAAATTGAAACAAATAACTTTTTGGATGTAGTAGTTCATCAGTATGCATGACCGATGTTTTCTTTTCTCATAGGAAGGAAATAATGGGGGTAATGGTTTTCCCTATATAAAAATTAAAATAAATTATAGTAATTATTTATAAATAATTGTTTTATAATAAATACCATATATTTATAGGGTGTATAAGAATAAATAATATTTAAATTATGTATAAAAGAGATATATGTCTTCCTTGAGAAACCACCGTTGGATTATACCTTAGCCCTTGATAGGATGGTAATTTGTAATGGGAAGAATCTCTAAAACATTGTCCAAGAATATAAGATGGTGTTAGGGTATGTATTTACTAATATATGGTGTGTAAAATTTGATAACACAAGAGATGATGATGTACCATTTTATATGGGAGGGGTAGGGTACCCAGGACATTAATTAGTGCATTAAATAAATTTAAAATTATTTTCAGGTAAATTTTACTCCAAAGATATATATTTTAAATAATAGATTATTTTGAGATGAAAAAATATGATAAAATTATATTTCTACATGTATTGTTGATGTTTTAACACTCATTTGTTAGTTATATCCCCCACTTAACCCTATTGACAACTACCGCAATAACAATGTTTTCTATTCTTTAGGTGTCAAGAGTATTAATATAAATGAAAATTTTAACTATAAGTTGAAAATGTATGACATTCTCAACAATATAAAATTACCTTATTTTAATGTAATATTTTAAATAATTTAATATAATATTATTTAAAATAAGATACATAAAATTAATTTTACAGAATATCTAAATACATCAATTTTCAAGAAATAAATATAGTATTGTAATTGAAACATGTAATTTTAAAAATATGAATTAAGTTATAGTTATCTAAAAATTTCATCGAACCCTAAAAAAATCAATATAATATTACATTATATGTTAATAAAATCATTTATTTTTTATTCTATTATATAAAAATGTACTGTGTCAGCATTGTGTAAGAAATTATGGTCATTATTCCTTGACTAAAAATGTAAAATAAATTTAGATTATAAAATAAATTCCTTAAAATTAACCATAATGATTTATAACTTAACATTACCACCATTATCACATTGAAAATACATTAGTGACATTATAACAATGGGATTGACTTTTTGTATTTATTTATTCATTAATAATATTATTGATAAAATAAATGAAAAATGGAACAATACTTCCATATTTTAGTATACTTGGGTAGAATGGTAAATTTAATATCATAGAATAGAAATTAGAAATGTTTAGATAGATTTATAAAGCATTATTATATCATTATTATCCATTATATCTCAATTAACTCTTATGGAGGTGACACAAAATTAAAATAATTACTAAACATTATGAAAAAAATAATGTTAAAATGTTTGAAAAATTAATAAATAAAATTTGAAATTTGAAATATTTTTTTTGTATTAAATTTCATAAAATAGAATTAACCCATTTTAAAATAACCTTTTAATTTAAAATGATAACTATTTTTTGAAAAAAAATGTTTTTATGAAAAATATTGGATTTATTACTGTTCCATGCCTTGAAAACCCATTAGATGAATGTCAAAACATTTTATAGAATTCATAATCTAAAACTTTCATTGAAATAGGTAATCAGTATTTATTTAATTAATTTTTTAAGTTAAAAATATATCACACATAATAAAATATATTTAACAAATAATTTATTTTTTTACATTAAAATACATATTTCAATAGATTAACAATGAATTCATTTTATAAGTATGGAATAAATAATAAATAATTTTTATCAATTTTTATTCATACCTGCGAATCAAAAGTAAAAGTGATTATCTAATATAAATTCATTATCAAATCATGAATATTAAAAAACTATTTATCCATGTAAAGATAACTATCAATGAAACTAAATCTAATTAATGAGAAAAATATAATAACATTATAGTGACTCACATATGAATTTTCTAGGAGCTCTATAGTGCTCATTATTTTTCTATTATTGATCTTCGGTCTGGGCATAACCAACTAATGGTAAAGGAAGAAGACATTCCAAGGAAGTTTTTATGTAAAATGAATGGAGATTATGAGTTTCTTCTTATTAATATATGTTTAAGGAATTAACCAATAGTATTTATGTATTTGTATATAATTTTTGTAACACCCCGGGATTTCATTGTATGTTATCTCTTTAAATTTATTCAATAGCTTGTGCTACATGCAACACCGATTTCGAGGACACCACGACTTACAAAACTAGTCGTTAAAAAAGAGGTTATGAATAATATTAACTAAATATTTAATTTTATATACTCCAGATAATTTTAACATCCATATTATGTGTTTCTTAAACATAATATAAGAAAAAATTCTATTTTTCAGATAGAAGAAATATTTTTCAAAAAATACAATTTTACCGTATTTTAATTGAGAACCCTTTTTAAATACCATATTTTACACTTTTATATATTAAATTTAATGAAATTAAATTCTTCTTTGGAAGAGGAACATAAAAATTTAGTTTCGATAAATTTTTTGTACTTTTATGATAACCTTCATATTTTGATGAATAATAAAAAATACTAAATTTTATTTGAAAACAACTTATTTAATCGAAACAATTTAAAGTGTTAAATTATGGATTTGAGTGTTTTAATGTAAAATTAAATTATATTTATATTATTTAATATAATGTAGGTCACTTAATGTAATTTCACATTTAAGTTTGATATAAACACTTGTCAATCTTTTGATTGTTTTTACTTCTTATAAACCGACTTTCAGGTTTTGACAATAGAAATTAATATTAAATTAATTATGAAACTTCTATGTTTTAAATTTGGTAAAATAACATCATATATTTTTGGAATATGAAAATTATCTTTTGATGAACTTTTTTTATTTTTCTAAAAACATTCAATTTTTGATGAACAGTGAAAAACACTACGGTATAGATAAAAACTTACATTTTCATTTTAATAATTATTTTTAATTAAATATTTATATTAAAGTAAAAATTGATACATAATATATATATTATTCCAATTTAATTGATTTTAGTAATTTTATAATAAGATTAGATATATATAATTTTGTTTAACTTTTTAAACCTCTTTTACCCACCTTCTAGGCACATTTTCAAATTTGCATAAAACGTAATTTTACCGCATCTGGGAATTGAATTTAAAAAATCAAAGAGACAAAGTTGACATTACTATGTAAATGTTTTTCAATAGGATGAAAATAATTTTTTATGAATAGTAACTTTTGAATTTTACTTACCACGATTAAAAGTAAATAAGGTAACTAAAGGTAAACATAAAATTAAAATTACCCCAAAACATGTACTATTTCTATTGGATAATATTATTTAGACCAAAATCTACCTTAGGAAAAAATAAGACCCTTTTCATCCATTTGGGTTAGATTAAGACGTTTATTATATTTTATTTAAAGAAGAGTAAAAAGTGTTAAATTAAAAGTTTAATTACTAAACCATTTTTAATATAGAGTTACACATATGTTAAATTAGACTATAAATATTCATTAGAAATTTAAAATTATTTCCAACATTAAGGTGTTTTATTTATAATTTTTAGACATCAAATAAGTAAATTTATTTTTAACACAATGATAATGTAGTAATTACTTTCTTAGTAAAATATAAAAATAATTGATACTGTAAATAATAAAATACATTTAAATTGAATATTATGTAACCATCTAGTAATTTTACATGTTAATAAGATATTTTAGGGATGATTATATGTATTTTTTTGAATTTATCATTTTTTTATGACTTTAAGACAAATCAATTACTAAATAGTGACAGAATTGATGTAAATGAGTTTTTAAAACAAATACTATATTATTAAATGATATAATATTCCTAAAAATATATGGTTCATCAAAAAGACTTATATAATGATATATATGTTATAAATTAACCTATTGAGGCTCTTTTGGCATTTAATATAAGTTTATTAACCATGTATTACAAAAATATTAGAATATATGGTTAAAGTTAACCTATTTAACTAATGGTTAAATCTAAAAGATAAGGTTAATATGGTGACCTAAACTTATCTAAAACCTATTAGTGGAAAGTATTGAGACCCATACCCACCTTAGACTTGTAATAAGTCCATTTTTTTCAATTATTAACAGAATATTATTTTATAATAAAATATTATTTCAAGCATTTCCTAAAGTGACCCTCGCCTCTCTTATAAAAGCGTACTTCCCCTTATCTTAATTTCACACCTCCAAAGCCATTTGGATCAGCCAAAACCTGCTAAATATTAACCAAACTATCCTAGATTCTACATAGAGGCCTTTCTTTGATCAAAAATCCAACATATGGATCCCTTTTGTTCAAATCAAAAGGAAACACCCAAAGAAGAGGTAATTATTTCAACACCTCTTTCAAAGTTCATTTCTTTTTCCAATTCCTCTTTTTTTGTTGTTTACATAAAAAAATATTAACTTCATTACCATATACATACTGGGGTGTTATTATAAATATTTTACAACCATATTCATTATTCTATCCATCCTATTAATGACAAAGTCACCATACGTGCATACGTACGGCTTACCGTCTCCACGTCATGGTGTAGTTAGTTATTCAACACTTCAGTATTTGGGTGGGTATAATAATGAGTATAATTAATTTAAATGATAAATATAAGATTTTAATGATTCTGTATATATAATATACCATTTAAGTAAATATGATTTTTCAATCAATAGAATGATATTGTCACTCGTGCATACGTATGGCTTATCTTCTCCACGGTGAGATGATATTCATTTCCATGTTCATCATTCAACAATGATTATAAAAATATATATTATTAATAAGTATGTAACATATGACATAATAATGCTACCTATTATACATATTTATATTATGAATATATATTATATATAAATAATTTTTTATATTTTGGAAGCAATTAAATCATGATATAAGTTATACGATCAATAATAACAAGTTATAATGTGTATGATAAAGAAAGAAATTATTACCGGAAATGTTATTTTAATATAGAAATTATTATTTAATGGGTAATATAAATCCATAAATGAATCGTGTATGATATCATAATTATGAATATGGTTCTGTTCTAATCTTATAACAGAATATGATCATTATACAGGAGGTTAAACTTACCCTCGGCCAATGGAAAGTACAAGGTAAGGGTTAATTACTCAATCAAATTATAATCTAAGATTGTTTAATTGAAAGTATTTATTGGGAAAGTTTTATCATCCATGTCCATGTTTCATAAAAATGTTTACAAAATTAATATTTTAAGGTTATTTTAGAAGGGAATCTTTATCAAGATTATCAGTTTAAATGTTTTAATGATTTATTTTTCTAAATATTTTTAACTAATGTCCATGTTTTAAAAATAATTTTAACTATTTATTTATATGGGCATGATTGTTTCAAATTGTTAATTACTTTAAAAAGTTTCAAATTGGTAAGGAAAACTTTGATTCAAAAATCTCTTTTCAATGACTTACTTTATAAATTCATGACTTTTAAATGATTTCAAAAAAGGAATATTTCTATCAAAGAGTTTTACTGATTATTTTAAACTATATCAACATCCTTTACTGCATATTATTCTTGATTGAGGTTGATTTTTTATAATACAATCTTCCATATTGTATTGAATGAGTTATGATATGTTTGACTGTGGATGTGCTATTTTTATACCATTCATGGTTTATGGTTAAAGTATTGACATTTCATATGTTTTTTAATACTAATATTTATGTTATGTTTCATTATTTTCATATGAAGAATGCATTTGACATAGTAAGTGATGAATGAAGCCTGCTATAGCTCCCCGATGCATCGGTAGGTCTCATGAGACAAACTAGTGTCATGGAACAAGGCCTTGACAAAATTTTTATTTTTAGTCATTGCATGAGGGCTTGACTACATGGTTATGATGTCTGACATTATGCATCCCTCATTATGAAATTACTTATTACATGTGATTATTATACTAGTAGAATATCCATGTGCATGTTTATTTGGTAATGATTTATTTATTTTTTCCACATTATCTTCAAGTTTATGTATTAATGGTTTTTTTAATACACTACTTTCCTTAGAAGTTTATAGCTTCTACTAAATTATTTACCCTGACTAAGTATCTGATCTCAACCCTTTCTTATGTTTTGTTTTCCCAATATTCCAATAAGTGTGTTATGATTAATATGCATGTGTATGATTGGGGAATACTGGCATTCTCAAAGGATTATTTTTGTTGTGTTTTGTGTTGGAATGTGTAATGTAATGTTCATGTATGTAATCTATTTTTCAAGGCTTCTAAACTGATCGTTACATCGGGACTTGATTCCTTGTAATCATGCCAATGTATTAAAATAATGCACTGGCTCTAGGCTTTTGGGGTTATGGCATTAAATTTTGTATCAAAGTAATATTAGAAGCAAACGTGGAAATAGATTTTGATAAACTCTGATTAGAGAATATTACCCTAAGATAATATTTGAGTATTAGTATAGAGTAACATCATAAATTTTTGTAATGTATAGATTTTGTGAATTTTCCCAGCAATACATCCCTGTCTGGATATAGGCAGGTAGAGGCGGCTGTAGCACATATGTATCTAGGGGTAAAACTCAAAAATATCGCTTTGAGCTAGATTCAAATGGGAACTGGTGCAATATAACTGGACTTGCTACACTATTCGTTACGACACTCCCATGAGATATACTTATGGTAATTCCCATTTTCTTTACAAACCATTATAAATTATTTATGAGTAAATATGTTAGCAAAAATCATTTTTATGATTATGAAACTAGTTGTGTGAAAATATTCAATTAATGTTTTGTATTTTTCTATTTTTAGGATTATACATTATGATATGATCTAACCTATTGTATTTAGTCATTTAGAAATGGCTCCCATTAGAAGGAATTAGAACTCCACAATATGTATGATCCAACAAGTAAGAAGGATCGTATCTTTCATAATCTTAAGCCATCATTTAGAAGGTAAATAGTCTCCCACATATTATCATCATATGAAGAAATATTATCTTGTGCTAATAAGATAATTAAATAATTCCTTGAGTCATATGGCTTTGAAGGGAATCCAGAGAAGAAGTGGATGGTAGAGAGAAAGATGGATAAAGGGAAGAAGGGAAAGAAATATTTTACGATATGTGATAACTGTGGAAAGAATCAACATGGGTAGTTCTTGAAAGGAATGTGAGTTTGTTATAAGTGTTGAGAATAAGGACACCAAGATTGTGATTGCAATGGTAAGAAAAAGGGTTCAAATTTACAATGATTCATCTTCAAGGAGTTGGGAAACTACGCAAATCAATATCCCAATCATCAGAGTATACCCTAAATGATTCTATTGGATAATAATCAAGTTATGATACTATAACAGATGAATAGGAATGATTAGTGTTATTAATTTTTAAGGATTTAATTGTGTCATTTGAGTATTTTATTAATTATATACATGTTATAAGTATTATAAAGTATATAAGGACTGAACTGCAGTATGTTTTCATCCTGGAATTGAGATTTTATGGTACCAAGTAAAGTGACACAGTTTCAAGTAAAACATTTTAGAAAATATATGGTTGATAGAAAGAAAAACCTTAATATGGTCCTGATACTAAGGTTATTATTTTTTAATAACATATAATTATGTTGGATATAGTATATTGGGTATTATTGACATCCTTGAAACTGATTAATGGTTTATTTATTTCATCATTGTTAGAGTATTCAAATTTTTTGTATTTAATGAGTATATCCAATATTATTTAAATAATAAGGGAGAATTAATGTATTCAATAAAGTTTTATAACAATTTAGGGTGTTTCCAGGTTTTAAGAGAATACATGATGAAGTTACCCATGTGTTATTATGTGGGAAAAAGAGATCTTCATTATGTTTAACTTCTTTATAAATTTTGGACTCTGAGTTTAGACAGAATTATTTTGGATTAGTCGAATGGTTGGAATGAATTATGTTGAAATTTGGATACTATTTTTTAGGGTTAAAACATTTCATAATATTATTTTTGTATTATTATAAAAAGGATAACTTGGAGGTCGGGTGACAACCTGTCGCATCCGGCAAGGCCGTGAGACTTGAACTTGCAACCGATGGGTGACAAGGGTATATCACCTACCACTGGCCTATGTGATGTCTTGGTTTGTATGATGTATTTTTTAAAATGGTCTGATAAATGAATTATAAATTCATTAATTTCATAACCCTGTATGATTAGTATAAATAGAATATTTTTTAGTTATATTATCTATTAGAGTGAAAGATACGTTTGTGGAAGAAATTAGTTAAAGGAAGGTAATATACTTGTCAAGTATTTTTTCTTCTTATTATTATATAAAGAAATTTTTTCTTCAACATTAGGGGAAGGAACTTCAAACCAAAAATGTTTTATCCTAATACCTTATGTTTTTTAGAATGGATGGTAATTTAAATCATCAATGATTTTTGGATTTAAGGCCTTCAATTTTCCATTCACTTGTTTGTGATTGATGACCTCAATCACTCCCTATAAATATTTATGTTTCCCATCAAAGTATAATTTCCACCAATTATTCTCTATTGAAAATCCTAATTTGGTGGTGGCCTTCTCATTTCCCTTTCCCTCTTATTAAGACTAAATTTTATTAACACAATTTTCGATGAGGGTTTTCCAAAAATGTATTTTCTATTTTTATTGTTTTATTTTCGAAGAACAATTTCAAATGGCGAGGATGAAATTTATTGAAGGAGTGGATAATGCAACACCCCATGATTTCACAGTACGTTATCATATTAAAGTAATTAAATAGCTTGTTCTACACGCATTACAGAGTTCGTGTGCACCACGACTTACCAAACATAGTGTTCAAAAGGCTGTTATGAATAGTATTAACTAAAATTTGAATTTTATATAATCCATATAATTTTAATATCTATATTATTGGTTTCTTATAAATAATATGAGGACAAATTCAATATTTCAGATACAAGAAATATTTTTCAAAAAATGCAATTTCAACCCATTTTAATGGAGAAGCCTTTAAAAATCCAATATTTAACATTTTTATATATTAAATCTAATGAAATTAAATTATTCATTGGAAGAGGGATAAAAAAATTATTTTGGATAAATTTTTTGTACTTTTCTAATAACTTTCATATTTTGATGACAAATAAATAAATACTAAATTTTAATTGAAAACAACTTTTTTTAATCGAAATAATTTAAAGTGTCAAGTTATTCATTTGAGTGGTTTTAAAGTGAAATTAGATTATATTTTTATAATTTCATATAATTTAGGTCATTATAAGTAATTTTACATTTAAATTGGACATAAATACACATAAATCATTTGATAGTTTTTACCTTGGAAAAACCCAATTTCTAGTTTTGACAATGAGAATTAATTTTAAATTATTTAATGCAACATATATGTTTTCAATTTGGTAAAATAGATATAATTTTTTAATTTTTAATATCAATATTATATTTGGGTGAATTTTTTGTATTTTTTTGAAAATATTCAAATTTTGATTAATAGTGAAAACACTATGTTTAGATAAAAATTGATATTTTCATTAAAATAGTTATTTTAAATTAAAAATTTATCTTAATGTCAATATAGATACATAAAACATATATTATTATAATTTATGTTTTTGGAGTGATTTTATAATTAGATTAGACATATAAAATTTTATTGATCTTTTTTAACGTCTTTTACCCACATTCGAGGGACATTTGCAAATTTGCATAAAATGTAATTTTTCCGATTTTTTGAAATGAATGTAGAGACCCTGAAATTATGGGGAATTGTTTTTAAATACATGTTACTTTTACGAGTCCAAAAAAAATTTACCGCACTTTATTCCGAGACCCAGTGTGCCCGTAATCAATTTCTGAACTATTTTTCGGGTACGTTCGATAAATGTACGAGCGGGATTTTATAACTTTTGAACTAGTGCTCAGAATTTAAATACGAGGGCACCATTGAACTCGCAGTGCTGATATTCTCTTACAAAGACTTTCGCCTCGATGACCATTGTTTGATAATGGAAGTTAGATTTTGGGTTTTTAATAAAATTAAAAAAAATAAAGTGTTAGCTTATTTTTATATATTTGGTGGCTAAAACCTCCAAGAAGTGGTTAGAGGTGGGGTCCACTACACCATAACCTCCCTTGAGTGGTTATGGTGGTGGGCCCACCTGAGCTCTAAACACCTCTTATCAATAAAAGGGGTGGGGACCACACAGGCTTTAAACCCCTTGAACTCACCATAAGTGGGGGAACCCTTGAACTTCCCTCATAAATGTGCCAATCCACTCAAATTAATTAATGGAACATTAATTATTTATTATTTTTTAAATCTTTTGAATATTTTAGAAAAATTAATTAATGGGTTAGCTTAACCCATTATTTTTTGTTGGCATATTCATTTAGTGGAGTTTTGGGAGAGGGGTTGGAAGAGCTTGGAGGAAATAATTCTCCCAAATAAGAACGCCTCTTCTACCAATGAAGAACGATCTTCAATAGGGGCATGGAAGGGAAGCACCGTCCTTGAAGAATGCTGACGACGTCGTCCTTGACTTATTTGTCTTCTTTCTGATGTCAATGGAATGGCGTCCACCTTTCCACAACATCATCAACGAACAACAAAACGAGGTAGGGGAATTTAAGATTAAATATTTTTCCATTATATGTCGTTCAATCTTGGGAGATGATTTTTGCTGATTGATATCACAATAACGTGGAGGGATCGGGATGCACCAAAATGTCCTGACCCTCACCCATCATTTTGCTTCACTTGATGATGACGACAGTGGTGGAATGGCGCCGCCGGAAGAGTGGACCGCTGCGGAGCAACAACGGCCGGCGACGGGCCGGCCGTGAAGAAACTGGTGGCGCAAGGCCGCCAGGTCACCGAAAATGCATGACACCACCTTGCCGCATGGAATAAATAGCATGGTTCCCTCGTGCAGTTTAGAGGAGAAAACCCATGGCAAGGGTGGGCTGTGGCGGAAGGGCACAGCGCCGTCACGCCACGCGGAAGAGCAGAACCACGGCCAGGGCAGGCCAAGGTGGAGGAGAAAGGGCGGCCGGCTAGACCGGCAGCCGGTGGAGTGGGAGCGGCTGGCCGCTCAGCCAGCCAGATGGAGCGGGACCCCACTGGGTCCCGCAAGGTGTGGACCGGTGCCACCTGGCGCCGGTTCGACTCCCACCCAAATGGCTTTGTCGTTTGGCATCTCAAGGGGGCGTGCGGTTTCCCCCTGGACGTGGCATAGGTGGACCCCGCGAACCATCGGGCCTCCGGACCGGACCCAGAATGGGCCAAACCCAATGCGGGCCACCGGGCCAACCCCTCGCGTCGGGCTGCCCTCAGTCTGGGCCGCCCCCTCAGGCCGGGTCGGACCCGCAGACCGAGTCAGACCCAGTCTGGACATGTTGACCCGAATACACATTTTTGCCCAAAACATGGGCTATGGATGTCTGATCGACAAAAAATCTATGGAGACGGAAATCTTAGAGCATGATGGTTCTTTTGTTATACCCCACATTATGTTTTGACATAGTTGGGGTGGGGGCGGTGTGGTTTGAAACTAAAATCCAACCAGGCCCCCAGAACGGAAATGACAATAACTCACAGACCGAGTCACTGATTGACGTGTTGTCTATTGCGTTGTGACCCCTATGATGAGGCAAACCCTTGAGATACTTTAACATGTTACTTCGTGATAGTTGGATTATCGACTAGTATCTTGTGGAGCGGATCCTTCCAGAGGTGAACGGACAGAGTACGGAGACCTAGTAGCTGGGTGAGACCTGACAACCGCTTGACCGATTCCACTTGAAGTGACTTGACTGGCCTAGTGGGGAGCGCCTCTGTGTGATGTAGAAGACCCACGATGGGGATCTCCTCTGTGTGAGAACGACAGAACCATGGTACTCGATAGGTGGAGTACCTCAGCAGGCTATGAGGGGGAGAACCTCTATGTGAGTGCGACAAACCCGTGGTGTGGAGTGCCTCTGTGTGATGCTGCAGACCCATGGTACTCCAAAGGAGGAGTACCTCAGCAGTCCAAGAATAGTGGGAAGTGCCTATGTGTGACACGGAAGGCCCACTGTACTCAATAGAGGAGGAGTACACCATCAGCAGAGGTTCCTATAGTGTGATTGGGGTTATTACATGATACTACCCCCTAGAATAAAATCCTGGTTTGAGTTGAGTCAATGACTTTTTTGTTTTTCTCATTATTGAGATGGGTTACTAGATAACAAAGGTATATATATGGGCATATACCTAAGTAATGGTTTTCTGTTGATTTCATACTTTTGGTTCATCCAAGTTGGATTTTGTGAGACCTTGAGGGTCTCGGGGTCCCTACTGAGTATCGTTATACTCACCCCTACCCGGGTTATACTCGCACCTCATTGTGTTGGTTGTAGACAACGGACAGCGCTGACTGATGGAGAGAGTAGACGGACTGGATGGTACCTAGTGGTAGACCACTCGGCGTGACAGTACATGGAGGGGACAGACATGGAGTGCTGAGAAAGCCATCTGTAGCTACCCTTCAGGTATGAACTTCAGAGGATGACCTAGTAGCTACTTTACTTTTTTTCAGTTGTACTTGCTTTTCAGTTTTACTTGTACTTTCCTATTGGACTTGTATTTCCAGCCCCTTTACTTTTCATCACTCTTTGTATATAGCTTTTCTTATTCTTTTACTTCCAGATCATACTCTGTTGTGTGTGTTTCAGTTAATAAATGCAATGCCTTCCCAGTTTAGGGATTTACGCCTTTGGTGCTAATCACCAGCCAATGGCCTAGTGAAGGTGGGCTTGGGGTAGTCATGATACGGGCCCCGGGGGACGGGTCGTGACAAATTGGTATCAGAGGGAAGTTCTACCATAGAACTTAGGACTCTGATATTTATTTTCTGTGAGTAAATAGTGTTAAGGGTACTAAGTGTGGTTTTTAGTCTAGGGAGACCAGTGTTGGTGTGGGTGGTCGACGTATCAATTCACCCGGACCCTATCTTCTGATTTCCGACTCAGTGCATGAAAACCTGGATTGCATGTGTGTTTTCAAAAGTTTTTCAATAATTCATCTCAACTAGGTCATCTCACTAGGTATAATATTTTGACTGTGTCGCATCTGTTTCATTCAGGATGCCTCACCGCAGATCCCCAAGAGTCGGATGCTTTGACATCCCACTGAGCGACGATTCCTCGGTGTAGGGCCCTTTACCAAAGGAGGCACCAGTGGTACCACTTCTCGTGGGGCCACTGATGCCACCAGCCCCAGCAGCAGACGATACACACTTCTTGATCATGTTTCATGAGTTCCAGCACCAGAGGCCACCCATGTTCTAGGGAGAGAAGGACCCACAAGTGGCTGAGGATTGGCTGGAGGCTATGGTGAGAGTATTCGGGAAAGTAGGGACACCATCAGACTACATGGTGATCCTTGCCACGGGTCTCTTTCAGGAAGCAGCAGGATGATGGTGGAGTCTAATGTTCCAGGTCCACGATGAGGCGACACATCTCTGGGCAGACTTCGAGAGCATGTTCCAGGCGGAGTTTGTTCCAGCGACCCCACGAGCGGTATGGATGCAGGATGTACTTCCTCTGCAGCCGGGCAGCATGACAGTAGCATAGTACTCAGCGAGGTTCACAGATTTCTTGGGATACTTCACAGATATGGTGTGAGACCCATTATTTAGGGCCCAAACCTTATATCATGGGCTCAGGTGAGAGATCATGGCATTGATGATCTCCCTCAGTATCCCAACGCATGCGGGGGTGTTAGAGAGCGCCCTCCTGGTGGAGAGTTTGCTTGCTCAGAAGTCACCAGCAGCGAGACCCACTACCAGTCGACATGTATCGAAGTATTCTACAGCAGGCAGTAGAAGGATGACACGGAGGTCCAAGAGGACCAGACCCATGGGTGGATGATTGCAGGACTCAGTATCTAGTGTGTGGGGAACCCATGGTAGTGACTTACCTGCCAGGAGCATGCAGTGTTACTCATGCGGCGAGCAGGTTCACATGGCTCGTGGCTATCTGACCCATCGTTCAGATTATCAACAGACAGTTGAGGGACCTCCTAGACATAGGAAGATGTTTGATCGAGGCGGTATGTAGGGAGCATGTGGATGTGGCAGAGGAGCTACTCGAGTAGAAGGCGGTGGATGACGTTACGAGGTTCTACCGTCACCCCCACCAGGAGGACCACCCCGACAGCAAGGAGTAGGTGGACAGGGGAGAGCTCAGCTTCAGGCAGTTGAGGCATACGACCATGGTGCTCCAGAGATGATTTGATGTACGATTTGTGTCTAATCCTCCTTAGCTGAAGTTCTTATTGAAAGAGGTTCCAGTCATTCTTTTGTTTCCACTACCCTCGTTCGGAGCTTGGAGATTCCAACGTAGTCGTTGGCTCGATCTTTACAGCTAGTGACTCCTACGGGAGAAAACTCAAAGATTACACACTGGTGCCAGCAGTGTCAGATTACTCTAGGAGTCGAGAGCTTTAGCTGGGATCTCCTCATTGCGGCATCAAGGCCTTACGACGCCATCTTGGGAATGGACTGGTTATCTACAGTCCATTCTCAAATTAACTGTATTAGGCGAAAATTGTGGTGTTTCCTTATGTATGGTACTAGGTTTATATTCAATGGTGAAAAGGGAACCTTTGCAGCGCAGGACAGACTTACTCGGAGGAGGGTGAAGCTGATCACTCATCAGTTGGACTGCCTTACCCTCAAAGTAGTTGATGTGGAGAGTCTGAGCTATCTTGTAGTGGTGGATCAGTATGTGGATGTTTTCCCTAATTATGTTTCAGGACTACCTCTTCATAGAGAGGTGGAAATATACATTGACCTGTACCCTAGGAAGATGCCGATATCTACTCTAGCCTATCGGATGGCTCCCACTGAGCTTTACGAGCTGCGGGTAAACCTTAAGGACTTGTAGGGAATGGGATTTATCCGGCCTAGTGTTTCTCCCTGGGAAGACCTGATTCTGTTTTCCAAAAAGGTGGACGGGTGATTGAGGCTCTATGTGGACTACCATCGCCTGAACCCAATGATCGTGAAGAACAAGTACCGACTCCCGAGGATTGACGACCTCTTTGTTCATCTCAAGGGAGGATGGTGGTTCTCGATGATAGACCTCAGATCGGACTATCACCAGCTCATAGTTTGAGATAAGGATGTGTATAAGACAACCTTTAGGTGTCAGTACATCCATTACAAGTTCTTGGTTATTCTCTTCGGCATAACCAACACTCCAGCAATGTTCATGAGTCTGATAAATAGGATCTTATATCCTTACCTCGATCGCTTTGTTGTGGTCTTCATTGACGAAATTCGGATCTCCTTGACTTATGAGGAGGATCATGCCTACCATTTGCAGGTAGTACTGGACACACTTCGAGAGAACCAACTTTATGGTAATCTCTCGAAGTGCCAATTTTAGATTCAAGAGGTTCACTTCATGGGACATGTCATCTCAGAGGCTGGAGTTATTGAATATCCAACAATGATTATGGTGGTACTTACTCGGGAGCCACCCAGAAGTGTGACGGAGGTACGAAGTTTTTTGGGCTTGGCTGGATACTACTGGAGATTCATTCCAGACTTCTCCAGAGTTGCAACACCACTATCAGCCTTGATGAATATGGTGCAACCCTTCTTGTGGTCCTAGAGGTGCCAATAGAGCTTTTAGGAACTGAGGCAGAGGCAGACTAGTGCCCCCATATTGAGGCTTCCAGAGGAGGGAATAGGGTATGTAGTTTACTATGATGCATTAGGGACAGTACATGGGTGTATCCTGATACAGGAGCAAGCAGTGATCCCATATGGTTCTCAGCAACTGAGACAGCATGAGTTGAACTACACTACCCATCACCAGGAGTTAGCAGCAATGGTCTTCGCCTTGAAGATATGGCGACACTATCTTGTAGGCAAATTTTTTACCGTGTACTATGATCAAAATAGTATCAGGTATATCTTCTCTTTGAAGGACCCGAACCTGAGATAGTGACGTTGGCTTGAGTTTCTCCAGGACTACGACTTTGAGATAGTCTACACTCCTGGGAAGGGGAACATTGTTACTGATGCCCTCAACAGGAGATCTGGTATACAGCCGCTATGAGAGGCGACAGAGCAACTGGATGATTTGCAAGTTTCTTATGTGGACCGAGATGAAGAATATTTCCTTCAGTCTCTTACAGTCACTCCTCCACTTCTTCAGTGAGTCAGCGAGGCACAACATGGAGACGCTGGCTGTGAGACCCAACGTGCTCAGATATCCATAGGGGAGGCACCTGATGGATTTTCAGAAGGTGGGGCACGTCATCCTCTTTAGAGGAAATACCTTGGTACTAGTTGCACTTCAGAAGTAAGTGTTGAGGGAGTTCCACAATTCCCCTCTTTTCGTACATCCAGGAGTGTCGAAGATGTACCAAGACCTCCAAGGACAACACTGTTGTCTAGGTAGGAAGAAGGCAGTAGCTTAGTTTGTCTCACGATGCCTCACTTTCCAGCAAGTGAAGGTGGAGCACCAGCTACCAGCAGGCTTGTTTCATCCCTTAGAGGTCCTAGAGTGGAAGTGGGATGGGATATACATGGAATTTGTGGCGGGTCTTCCACGTACATCTAGGAGTCACGATTTGATATGGGTGATCATTGACCAACTCACCATGTTATCCCTCTTCCTACCGATTAGAGAGTAGGGCTCAGTGAAGAGCTTAGGACACCTATATGTGCAAGAGATTGAGCGTTTACATGGAGTACCTTCTTCTATTGTCTGCAACTGTGAAACATGATTAACTTCCCAGCTATAGAAGGGGTTTCAGGAGGTTTTCAGGACACAGCTTCACTTGAATACCACCTTCCATCCTCATATAGATGGACAGACTGAGCGGACCATCCAGACCCTCAAGGATATGCTCCGTGATTGTTTCCTTGACTTTGGTCGCAGCTGGGAGGATCACTTACCGTTTTTTGAGTTTTCCTACAACAACAGCTATCACTCCACCATCAGTATAGAACCTTTTGAGGACTTGTATGGTTGACATTACAGATCACCACTGTGCTAGATAAACTCGGGGGAGTCAACACTAGTGGGACCAAAGATGGTACGGGCTACCACATAGAAGGTGCAGATCATCCAGAAGCAGATGAAGACTGCATATATGAGACAGAAGTCATGTGCTCACAAGAGGTCGACACCTTTGGATTTCGAGGATGGCGACCAAATCTTTCTACGAGTCTCACCTCATTGAGTTCTATGGAGATTTGGCCGAGGCGGCAAGTTATCTCCATGATTCATTGGACCTTTCCTAGTCCTCACTAGAGTAGGAAAGGTGGCTTACCACTTAGCTCCTCCACCTCAGTTACACTAGGTGCACGACGTCTTCCACGTATCTTAGCTGAAGAGATATGTGCATGACCCTTCACACATCATTGACCATGGGGAGCTGGACATCGATGATGGGGTGACATTCATGTAGGCTCCAGTGGAGATTGGGGATCGACAGTAGCGGGTCCTGCGTGGACAGTCGATACCTCTGGTACGCGTTCGCTGGCTGCACAAGAACCTCCAGGATAGCACATGGGAGTGAGAGGCTCAGATGCATGCTCAGTACCCCCATTTTTTTCCTTAGTCCGAGTTGTAGCTTATGGGGATGTAAATCCCTAAGGTGGGTATAATGTAATGAGCTAGAAATTCTGTTGATTTTTTTTTAAATACATGGGATTTTTATGAGTCTGTGAAAATTTACGACGCTTGATTCTGAGGCCCGGTGTGCCCAGAATAAATTTCTGACGTTTTTTTGGGTATGTTCAGTATACTTACAAGCGGTATTTTATAACTTTTGAACCAGATCATATAATTGAAATATGAGGGCATAGTTGAACTCGTAGCACTGTTATTCACTAAAGAAAACTTTCACCTAGACGACAGTTGGTTGAGAATGGAAGTTAGAGTTTGGGTTTTTAATAAAATTAAATAAAAATAAAGTGTTAGCTTATTTATATTTATTTGGTGGTTGAAACCTACAAGAAAAGGTTAGTGGTGGGGGCCACCACACCATATCCTCCCATAAGAGGTTATGGTGGGGGCCCACCTGAGGTTTAAACACCTCTTATCAATTAATGGGGTGTGGACCACATGGGCTTTAAAGTCCTTGGACTCTCCATAAGTGGGGGAACCCTTGAACTTCCCTCATTAATGTGCCAATCAACTCAAATTAATTAATGAAACATTAATTAATTATTATTATTTGAAATCTTTTAAATATTTTGGCCAAATTAAATAATGTGTTTCTTAACCTATTATTTTTGGATGGCATATTCATTTGGTTGTGTTTTGGGAGAGGGGTTGGAAGAGCTTAGAGGAACCAATTCTCCCAATGAAGAACGCCTCTTCCACCAACGAAGAACAATCTTAAACTGGGGAAATAAAGGGAAGTGTCGTCCTTAAAAAACACTGATGACATCGTCCTCGACTTCTTCATCTTCTTCCTGACATCAATGGAATTATTTCCACCATTCTGCAACATCGTCAATGAACAACAATATGAGGTAGGGGAATTTAAGATTGAATTTTTTTCCATTCTATGTCGTTCAATCTCGGGGGATGATTTTTTCCGATTGATATCACCATAAGGTGGAGGGCCCGAGCCGCACGAACACAGGAAGACCCTCCCCCTTCATTTTCATCACTTGATGATGATGGTGGCGGTGCAATGGTTCCACCAAAAGAGTATACGGCTACGGAACAATGGCAAACAGCGATAGGCCGGCCGTGAAGAAATTGGCGACGCAAGGCTTTTGGGTTTCCAAAAGGGTGTGGCACCGTAGTTCCGTGCGAAAGAAAGGTCGTGACGCTGTCATGCCTCATGGAGGAGAAGAAATGTTGCTAGTGCGGGCTGCGGCGGATGCACGCGGCGCCATCGCGTTGTGCAGAGGAGGAGAGTCGCGGCCAGGGTGGGTTGCGGCGGAGGGACATTGCGTTGTCACGCCATGCGGAGGAGTTGAACTATGGCCACGGCGGGCCACAACAAAGCAGCAAGGGCGGCCGGCCGGACCGGCCGCCGGAGGAGTTGGAGCGGCTGGCTGCTCGGCTAGTTAGGAAGAGCAAGACCCCGTTGGGTCCCATGTGGCTGGGACTGGTGCCACCTGGTGCTGGTTCGGCTCCCACCCGAAAGGCTTTGTCGTTCGGGTTCTCCAGGGGGCGCGTGGTTTCCCCTGGATGCTTCTTAGGTAGACCCCATGAGCCGTCGGGCCACCGGGTCGATCCCAGTGCAGGATGGACGTAGAGCGGGCTGTTGGGAAGCCCCCTCGAGTCGGTCCGCCCTCGGGCCAGGCTGCCCCCTCAGGCCGGTTTGACCCAAATACACCTTTTCACCCATAACTTGGGCTATCGGTGTCCGATAAAAAAACCATATATGATGATAGAAATATTAGAGAAATATGGTTCTTTTGGAATACCCCACATGAGGTTTGGACATAGTTGGGGTGTGGTTGGGTTGGTTTGAACCTAATATCCAACTGGGCCCCCAAAACAGAATTGACAATAACTCACAGACTGGGAGTCTGATTAATGCGTCGTCTGTTGCATTGAGACCTCTATGACAAGGAGGGACTTTGAGATACTTCTACATGGGACTTCGTGGAAGTTGGAGTATCGACCAATAGCTCGTGGAGTGGATCTTTCCAAAGGCAAGCAGACATAGTATGGAGACATTGTAGCTGGCTGAGACCTGACGACTGCTTAACTGATTTGACTCAGAGTGACTAGATTGGCCCTGTGGAAAGCGCCTCTGTGTGACATGGCAGACCCATGGTGGGGAGTGCCTCTATGTGAGCACAACATACCAATGATACTCGACAGGAATAGTACCTTTGCAAGGTATGAGGGGGAGCACCTCTGTGTGAGCGTGGCAGACCCGTGGTGGGGAGCGCCTTTGTGTGACTCAGCAAACCCATGGTACTCGACAAGAGGAGTACCTCAGCTATCCAAGGATAGTGGGAAGCGCCACTATGTGACACGGAAGGCCCACATTACTTTATAGATGAGGATTACACCATCAACTGAGGTTCAGAAAATGTGACGGGGTTTGTTACTTGATACTACCCCCAAGAATAAAATCTTGGTTTTAGCTAAGTCAATGAATTTTGTGTTTTCTTCATGATTGAGATGGGTTACTGGATAACTTAGTTATATGTATGGACATATACCAAAGTAATGGTTATCAATATATTTCATACTTTTTTGTTCATCCTTGTTGGATTTTTTGAGACATTGAGGGTCTTGAGGTCCCTACTGAGTATCGTTATACTCACCCCTGTATGGGCTATTCTCACACCTCGTTGTGTTGGTTGCAGAAAAAAGACAACACTGAATGAGGTAGAGAGTAGCAGGACTGGGATGGTACCTAGAGTTAGACCACTTGGCATGATGATACATGGATCAGATGAACATGGAGTGCTAAGGAAGCCGTCTATACTTACCCTTCAGGTAGGAACCCCGGAGGATGACCCAGTAGCTACTTTACTTGTATTTAGTTGTATTTTCTTTTTCAGTTGTACTTGTACTTTCTTATTTGGCTTGTATTTCAGGCCCCTTTACTTTTCAGAACTCATTGTATATATCTTTGCTTAGTTTTTTACTTCTAACTCGTACTCTGTTGTGTGTGTTTCAGTTTATAAAGGCAATGCCTTCCCAGTTTAGGGATTTACGCCATTGGTGCTAATCGCCAGCCCTTGGCCTATGGAAGGTGGGCTTGGGGTAGTCACGATACGGGCCCCGAGGGAGGGGTCATGACATTGAATTTCAAAAATCTGAGAGAAACATTTGACATCAGTATGTAAAATGTGGTTCAATAGGATGAAAATAATTTTTGGTGAATAGTAACTTTTTAATTATACATACCACGTTTAAAAGTAAATAAGGCTATTAAAGGTAAAAATAATATTAAAATTACCCTAACACATGTCCTAAATCTATTGGATAAGAGTATTTCGATCAAAAACAACCATAGGACAAAAATAAGATCCTTCTGATCCATTTGGGTGAGAATATGACATTTATTATATTTTATTTAAAGAAGAGTTAAAATTGTTAAATTCAATGTTTAATAACTAAAATTTTTTTAATATAGGGTTAACCATAAGATAAATTAGACTATAAATATTAATTAGAAATAAAAAATTATTTCCTAAATCATGTTATTTTATTTATAATTTTTAGGCATCAAATAAATAAATTTATTTATGACACAATGATGATGCAGTAATTACCTTCTTAATGAAATATTACAATAATGAATATTATAAATATTAAAATAAATGTAAATTGAAACTTTTGAGGTCATAAACAAATTTTTTGAGTGAATATGACATTTTAGGGATGATTTAATGTTTTTTTTGAAGCCATAAAGTTTTTATGACTTTAAAAAAAATCAATAACTAAATATTTTCCAAATTGACGTAAATGAGTTTTAAAAAAAATTATTGAAATAAACAATATTCTTGAAAATATAAGGTTTTATCAAAGGACTTATATAATGATATATATGTTATTAATGAAACACTTTAGGTTCTCTTGGAATTTTATAGTAATTTTATTAACCATGTATTATAATAATACAAGAAGAAATGGTAAAAGTTAAACCATTTACCTAATGATTAAATTTAAATGATAATGATAATATGGTGACCCAAAATTGTAAAAACCCTATTGTATGAGAGGATTTAGACCCATACCCACCTTATCCTTGAAATAAATATATTTTAATCCATTATAAACCGAAAATTATTTTATAATAAAATAATATTTCAAGCATTTCCTAAAGTTACCCTCACCTCTCTAATAAAAGGGTACTTCTCCTTACCTTAATTTTACACCTCCAAATCCATTTTTCTTGGGAAAACCCTACTCATATATTCTCAAAACTTTCCTCAACTAAAACTAGAGGCCTTACTTTGATTATAAATCCAACCTATATATCCCTTTTGTTCAAATCAAAAGTAAACACCTGAAGAACAGGTAATTATTTCATCACCTCATTCAATGTTCTTTTCTTCTTACAGTTCCTCTTTCTTTGTTATTTCCATAATAAAATAATAAATCTAGTAACCTATACATAATGTTAATTTATTATAAATATTCTAAAAAAATATTCATTATTCTATCTATGATATGAATCACAGAGTCACCATACGTGCGTTTGTACGACTTATTGTCCCCACGTCGTGGTGTAGATTGTTATTCAACAATTCATTATATGGATGGGTATAATAATGAGTATAATAGATGAAAATAATAAATATAACATGTTAATGATTCTGTATAAATAATATATCATCCAATTACATAGTATTTCACCATCAATAGAATGATATCATCGCTCATGCGTACGTACGGCTTGCCGTCTCCAGGACGCGATGAGATTCATTTCCATGTTCACCATTCAACAAGGATTATAAAAATATATATTATTAATAAGTATTTAATATAAGAAATAATAATTCTACTAGAATATATATATATACATATATCTCTTTCACTTACTTCTATTCAATATGATATAAAAACGAAAATGGCGTTTATGCGTACGCATAGCCTACCGTCTCCATAAATGGTGTTTTCCATTTCATATATCTACCTATTATACATATTTATATTCTGAATATATATGATACATAAATAATTTTTTATATTCTAGAGGCAATTAAATCATTATATAAGTTATACGACCAAGAATAACAAGTTAAAACATGTATGATAAAGAAAGTGAGTATTACCCATCGTAGAAATTATTATTAAATGGTTAGTATAAATCTATAAATGAATCAAGTATGATATAATAAATTTTAATATGGTCCTATTATAATTTAACAACATAATATGGTCATTATACAGGAGGTTAAATGTACTCTTGACCCAAAAAAGTACAAGGGAAGTGTTAATTCCTCAATCTCATTATTATCCGAGATTGTTTATGTGTAAGTATTTACTACGACATTTTTATCATCCATGTCCATGTTTCATAAATATGTTTTCAAAATCAATATTTTAATGTTTTTTTGGAAGGGACCCTTAATCAGTATCATAATTTTAAATGTTTTAAGGATTTATTTTTCTAAATATTTTTAATTAATGTCCATGTTTTAAAAATTATTTTAAGGATTTATTTATATAGACATGATTGTTTTAAAATGTTAATTCATTTAAAATGTTTCAATGTCGTATGGGATAGTTTGATTCAAAAATATATTTTAAATGAGCTCCTTTATAAATTCCTGAAATTTAAATGATTCCACAAAAGGGATATTTCTCTCAAAGAGTTTTACTGATCATTTTCAACTATGTAAACAACCTTTACTGGATATTATTCTTGATCGAATATGATATACTATAATAAAATATTCCATATTGTATTGAATTAGTTATGATATGTTTTAAAATGGATGTTCTATTTTTATAACATTAATGTTTTATTGTTAAAGTATTGAAATTTTGAATGCTAGTTTTAATATGAATGTTTATGTAATGTGTAGACATTTTCATAAAAGGAATTCATTGGAATTAATAAGGGGTTAGGGCCCATTATAGCTCCTCGACACATCAGTAGGTCTCATGAGACAAACCTGGGTCATGACACATGTCCTTGACAAAATTTTTATTTTTAGTCATGGCACGAGGCCTTGATTATGTGGTTATGATGTCTGTCATTATGGATCATTGGATTATGAAATTAGATATTACATGTGATTATTAAAATAGCTGAATATTCATTTTCATTTTTATATGGTAATGTTTCATTTATTTTTTAAATATTATGTTCAATTTTATGTTCAAAAGGCTGTTGTTTTTATTACACATATTTCATTAAATGTTTATATCTTCTGCTAAATTATTTACGCTTACTGAGTATCTGAGCTCACCCCATTCTTATATTTGGTTTTCCTAGGATTCCATGAAGTGTATTATGATTGATATATAGGGATGAGCTAGGGAAAAATTGAGTTCTCAAAGGATTTTTTTTACTGTGTTTTATTTTTGAATGTGTAATGTAACGTTCTTGTATGTAATCTATTTTCCAAAATTGCAAAACTGATCTTTCCTTCAGGACATGATTCCTTGTAATCGTGCCAATGTATTAAAATAATGTACCGACTCTAGGCTTATGGGGTCACAGAATTAAATTTTTTATATATTAAGTTGTTGATATTCTTTTTTACACTAAATTTTTTGAGTAATAAGGGATATTTATACAGATTTTACTTCTAACATTAAAAGAAAATAAGTTTCATAGTAAATGATATAAATGTTAATTATAGGTATAGTATATTTCATTCAAAAGGAGTATTATTAAAATATATATATTAATAATGTATCCTGCAAAAACTAAGATGAATAATAGTGGACATGACCTATAAATTTTATTGAGTTTTAAATTTTTCTTTGAATGTCCAGTTACTACCATAAATTCGTTCAACACTTTTCTTGGTTATATAGACCAGTAACTAAGTTAACTATAATATATTCATCAAGACAATGCAATTTAATGATTTTTAGTATTAATTGAAATATATATTTGTTAATGATATATTTTTAACCATTATAACAATAAATGGTGAATTTTTTATTTATTTTATTGCTCCTTTAAATGTAATTAGTTGTGTGTTAATTCAAGATAATGGGGTAATGGAATACAATTCATGTCAATTAACAATCTATGGGTATAATGACCATATACATTACCTTGAAATTTTAGGAGTGATTATTTCATTAAAAAATAGGTGGAATATTTAATATATGGTGAAATTAAAATATATACTGACCATATAATTTTAAAAAATATTTACACAAAAAATAGTTGAACATAATGTAGCAATGATGGTTTGAAAAGTTAATTGAATTATGATTTCATGATTCAAAATAATCAATTTAATGAAAACCACATATTTATATCCTTTATTTGAAAATATAATTCATTGTTAATCATGTTACATTTAGAATATGACCCTTAGGTTAATGATTTTATGATTTTTCCCTATAAATTATTAGTATAGGAACTCCCTCTTGTTTGGTTTACATTTAATTATAGTAATCATGGTAAGAAAATATTAACCAATATCAAAATTAATATCAACATTTTCATGAAAGGTTTAATTTCTCCAAAATGGTATCTTCTATAAATTTCACATTGATAATGGTGGTATTATGTGATTTGAAAATGGGTTTTGTGGACCATGAAATTCCTAGTAAAAGAAATAATTATTGAATGAAAATCATAGGTCTATATTTTCAATCTATCCAAGAAAAAAATATTTGTTTAGAGGAATTTTATAATATTTTTGGTTCGTGTAATAAAGAAATATATTATTGATTTTACAATGAAAAGTTTTCCTTGATTGATAGATAATGCAGGAATACTACTATTGAAGGAGTTCCAGTTACATTTTTTTATTATTGAAGAGAAATATGAGAATATATTTGTCGATTTATTATGGGATTGAAAAGAAAAATTCTAAGTTACATTGGTATTTTTCTTATTATTAATAATTTGACTAAATATAAAAAACTGAATTTGTTTTGAGAAAAAAAAAATTTGGATCAAGTTTCTATATAGTATCCTAATGACATATTCAGATTATAGGGAGTACTTTCTATATAGTTTCTGATGGTGATCCTAGATTTATCATAAAATTTCTCAGTGAATAGTTTAGTCTTTGTAACATATGCTTTTGGAAACCTCATTAGATTATAAGAGGATTTGATATCAACATCCTTATGTAGTGAAAATTTATTTTAAATACTGTTTCATTATAGTATACAGGTAGTTTGTTTAGGAATTATATTTAAATAATTTTCATACATCATTATGTTTGGAAGAAGTTAGAGAAATGAAGTTACAGGGATAAGAATTTTAAAGGATACAGTCGAGAAGGTAAAGGTGATTGAACATTATATAGGGGTTGAAAATAGTATAAAGAAGATTTATATAGATAATAATGAGAATGAAAATTCATTTGAGGCCGATTATCATAATTTTAATTGATTAACTCCTTAGAAAACTATTATACATTTTGGTAAAATGGGAAATTTATGTCAATGGAGTATTAATCTCTTCAAAATTATAAAAAAATTGTGACTCGGTTTTGTACTAATTAGGAAAAATATGAGTGTATATTAGGTACACGATGTGCTAAGGATTCGTTACTAAGGATATGGGTTCCTGCTGCATCCCATATTTTGAGCTCTCTTGTGGTGTAGTTTGAAAATGATATTTCCATTGTAGAAAATTTTGTACATATTTTGGATCACAGAGAGAATGAAAAATTAATTATTATGGTTAACCATGTTATGGATTTATGGATAAATAACATGATTGCGGATGTGACATTGAAATTATCTATTTTATAAGGTAAAAATAAAATCAATTTTAAAGAAATTAATTAAATTAGAACCAAATAGTTTTAAAAAGTTGAACTAATGTTACACCCTTGGTAATCTTTCAAATAAATAAATATTTTGATTTATAACTATACATTTTATAGATTTATATTCATTGGATTTAAAATAATATATTTATTTAACTAAAGACTGTCTATACTTATTACATGATTTAACTTAAATCAAATTCATGAAAATTGAAAATGAATTTGAGAAATAAGAAATACTTTTTATATTTAACATAATAATTTATCTTTGGGTTAATTAATTATATTTTTAGTAATGGGTTTTGTTGGAACACTTGTGAAACTGAATGATTTTTATTACAACATTCCATTCATTTCATGTATTTACAAAATCCCATTGTATATTAAATTATTTTTAATTTGAATCTAGTCCAATACACTAAAAACAATATTATATTTTTAGTCATCCAAAATTTTATTTATTTTATTATAAAATAACTTTTATTCTTAAAATGGATTATTTGAAATAAACATTTTTTGTTGTGGTTTCTTTAATTATATTAAAATTTATTTTCAGCCCTTTTAAAAATTTAATATGGTAATGTTTTTTTCATATTTGGATGTAGGAGGTTAAAATTTAGTAATGATTTAAATTTAATTTTTATCTATTACAAATACTAACATTTGAAAAAATGTTTCCACCATTGTAGAAACGGTAAAATGGGGTAATTATTTATTAAGTATCATGATAAGGCCAAAAAATATTGTCGTAATTATTTTTCGAGTATTTATTTCTTATCATTAAAATGTTATATTTTTAACTATTTTAACCTCATTAAAAATTATATTATCATAAAATGTTGAATAATTACAAGTGTTGCACTCCCAAAAATAATTTTTTTTACCGCACCCTCTAACATAAACCAAATATTTTATCACTCTAGCTCAGCCAATACCTACCCAAAATATATCAAATCATGTTTATCACATGTATTTCATTTGTTGTTAATGAGAAAATATGTGTAGTGTTATAGAGTATTATTAAAGGGGAAAGTTGAATAACTTTCTTTCATGAAAATATATAGATTTGAAGAATTTAATGAAGAATATAATTTCATATATAGAAGTTGGAATTTTTAATTTATGAATTTTTTTAAAAAATACTCTATCCTTGAACCAACCAACCATGTTAGATCAAATGTATTGATCAGATTGGGCGCAATGATGTAGGAACCATCCTGGCATGGAAAACAGAAGGTTACTGGGAGGTGTATTGAGTAGGCAGAGCACCTAAATGTGCAGATATAGCATTAAATGTCACGACCCACCCTCGGGGCCCGTGTCGTGACTACCCCAAGCCCGCCTTCCATAGGCCAAGGGCTGGCGACTAGCACCATGGCGTAAATCCCAGTAAAAATGGAAGGCATTGCCTTTGTAAAGTAAAGAAGCACCACAGAGTAAGCAACCGGAAAAGTAAACACTAAATAAAAACAGAGTACAACTGAAAGTGCGGAAAAGTAAATGGGCCAGTATACAAAGCCAAACTGAAAGTAAAGTATAACTTGAAAGGGAAAACAACAACTGTAAAGTAAAAGACGCTACAACGAGCTGTCCACAGGAAATCCCACCTGAAGGGTGGGTACAAATAGCTCCACTGCTCCTCGGGTCCCGCCGTCTGCTCCGACCACGTCCCACCCAGTGGTCCACCTCCAGGTACCGTCATGCTCAGCAAGCCTCAACCACGGTCAACGTTGTCCGTCTTCTGCAACCAACACAACGTAGTGCGGGCATAGCCCGTGTAGGGGTGAGTATAAGCTACTCAGTAGGGACCCCGAGACCCCCGAAGGTCTCCCATATCCACAAAGGATAAACCAAAAAGGAAAGATACAAACACGAAGTAACAACCGCCACTGCTTAGGTATATGCCCATACATATACCTAAGTCATCAATTCCAATATGCTCCAACCTCTGAGCCCAAGTATAACTCAGTCCACAGATGAAAGTATATGTATTCCACACAGGAAAGCAAATGTAATCCACACAGGATAGCACAACACAATCCACACAGGAAAGAAAACAAGAATCAGCTCACACAGCTATACTTCTTCGAAAGAGGATAGAGATGATCACTGATCCATCTAAGTCGTCGGACCCACAAAGGATCTATAGGTACTAACCCCCGCAAAGACCCACACAGGATCGGACCCACACAGGATCTGTAGGTGCTGGTTCACACAGGACCGCTGAGTGCTGACCCACACAGGATCAGACCCACACAGGATCAGTAGCACTGATCCACACAGGATCGCTGAGTGTTGTAGTCGTCGTCGTCGAATCCACTAAGGATCTCTGCACTGTCGTCGTCACAGTCACAGTAGCAGTCGCAGCCAACTTTAGGGTTCCCGCACACAACAAGCTTGTTCGGGAGGGTCCTCTCCACGAGCCGAGAAGCTGATACATCAACTGTCACAATGTCTAGAGTTGATGTATCCAAAAGTTCCGTATCGCCAACAGGAACTCAACGCAACAGACGGCGCGTCGATCGGATGCCCGGTCTGAGAGTTAATGGCTTTTTCGTCCTAGGGGCCCGGTTGGTTTTAAAGGCAAAACCAACCCGACCGTACTCCACCTGTGTCCAAACCTCGGGCGGAGTTTGCCAAAAGATCCGTCTCACTAAGAGGAACTCAACAAAGCTGACAGCATATCAATCGGACGTCCGTAGCTCAAGATATGAGTGTTTCTGCTCTGAGGGCCCGGTTGGTTTCGTGTACGAACCAACCCAGCCGAACTTAAAGTATTCTGAAACCTTGAGTGCGATATACCGAAATGACCGTCTCGATCCAAGGATCGCATCGCTGCTGATGGATCATCGTTTGGAGGTCTATAGCCCGAGTTATAGGCATTAGAACCCAAATAGTTCGGTATCGGGGGTTTCGGGCCCGGGCCGACCCAGCCCAAGACCCCCCGGCTGGCCCGAACCGAGTCAACCCGCCCCGGAAAGTGTCGGCCCGGCCCGGCGCGGCCATGCGCCAGTCCGGCTCAGCGCAGCGTGCTGGGCGCACAGCCAGCTCGGCTTCGGCCGAGCTGATTGAAGAAAATGGGGGGCGCCTGCCCCCCTTTGTAACCGCGCCCCCCCTCATAATTGGGGGCCCTTTATTTGGCAGGGGGAATTTAATTCCCACGGGGTTCTCCACTCTGGCCGGACCAACCTGGCTGGCCGGCTCCCTCTCAACGGGACCGGTGGTGGTCGGTCCCCTTTCCGGCTCCGACACCGGCGGCCCGACTGGCCGCCGGTCACTAAGCTCTACCGCGGCCCGGAACTGGCCGCGGCCCTTGTCGTCCGGCGCGGTGCGACGGCACCGCACCCCCTCCGTCGCGGCCCTGCTCCGGCTGCGGTGCCTTCGATTTTCTTCAACGCGGCGCGACGGCGTCGCGTTCTTGAATTTCATTCCACGGCGCGGCGCGACGGCGCCGCGCAATACTTGTCGTATGACTTCCGTGTGGTGCGACGGCACCATGCCATCCCGTTCCATCTGCAAGGAAACAAACATGAACATTGGAGGGGGTTAAGACGTGTTTGTGTGGTCTGTCACCCTCTCGTTAAACAATAACATTTATTCTTTTATCCTCGAAGTTCAACATTCTAGAATCAAGAATGGAAATAATTAAATAAAATAACAACAATCCCCTACCTCGGCTTCAAGAGCGGTGTTTGTCAACAACCCGTGAAAGACGAGCGTCACGGAGGTCAGGCGTCGCTGGAGAAACTTCGTAAGCTGACGGAGAAAGCCTGAGGAGGAAGCGGCGACTCCTTTCGTTGACACGGGTAGAAGATCAAAATAGGCGGCATCGTCGATCTTCGGAAACACACCGGCTGCGAAGAAGAGAAGAGACGACACGTCTTTCTCTTCTTATGGTGATGGCGTTCTTCGTCGGAGCCTATGTGTTCTTCGTGTTCTTCGTCGTGGTTGAAGAAGAAGAAAGCTTCCCCAAATCCTCTCAAGGTGACAAGAGAAAACTAACCAAAATAAAATAAGCCTAAGGTTTATTTTATTTACACAACTAAACCACTTTGAATTTCGAAAGTTTGAAATTCAATAACTCATCTCAATTAAAATTCAAGTTGTCAAAATTAAATTGAGTGGAGTTATTGGGAGTTTAAAGGAGAGTTGAGGAGTTAGGGTTCGTGTGGACCCCACCGCACTTAATCCTCTCAAGGGAGGTTAAGTGGATGTGGGTCCCACCTCTAACTCCCTTTGGGAGGATATAACCAACATGGTTTAAAAAAAATTGTGTTTCCACAATTTAGTTAACTTCATTTAAATTCCCCCAAAACTAACTCTCAACCCGCATAAAACGCAACCTCGGAAAAGGTCTCCTTCAGCGAATATTGGCGATGCGAGTTCATCGGTGCCCTCAGAATTCAATTTCGGGAACCGGTTCAAAAGTTAGAAAAACCCGCTCGTTCGTTCACTGAACGTACCTGATCCAAACTTCGGAAAATGATTCTGGACACACCGGGCCTTGGAATCAGGTGTCGTCAGAAACCGCGCTCTTGTAAAATTCCAAAGAAAATTAAGAAAAAATTTCCCATGAATTTTGCGGGTCATTAAATTAAATAATTTCATAAAGGTGTAGGTGGATCATCAATTATAGATGACACAACCATAGTGTATAAGGAAACTAGAGTGGACCTAGATACTCAAAACATGAAAACTGTGGATTTTTTGTGTATTATTTAGTTTCAAAAGATCAATTTATGTTGTACTTGATAAAATGTTCCATTGTTCCAATACCTTAATAATTTTTTAATATAATGAATGAATGAAATGTATATGGCCACATAATCATCCATAAGATATTATGTGGGAGGACATTTCAACACCAAAACACTAGATCGGCTAGGAAAACAATGCATCACTGAAGGAAATCACATACCTTCCATGAGGTTCTATCATGGAGTCTTTCTCAGTACTGTAGTGCTTCTTCCAGGAATATCTTCCATAAAAAGTGGATCTTATTCATGTATAAGTACCAACGATGCATATAATGATATAATGGTAACACATAACTTTCGTAATGAGATTCAAATACCTTCCATGAGGTTATTTGGTGATGTCATTCTTGGATGTATAGAGATTCATCTATTCATATCTTCCATAAAGAGGGGATCAAATGAATATATAAGGGTTAACCACGCACAAAATGAGTTAATGTGAGTTTTTAAGACATTTTAGTTAAATTTATGTATTCCATGAAATGACCATATATCATTCATAGAAATGGATCTTCCTAGAGAACCGTATGTCAGATACATGTGGAATGAAGGGAACATGTCTTCTCTATTACAAGAATTATTTTCTATTAATTAAAGAAGAATATATCACAATCTAATATTTATTTTTTTAATAAACATATCAAATGATTCACTATATTTACATTCATTACATATTTATATATCATGATTAATTATAAAATATTGTTACATTCCAAGAATGACTGTTAGAGGAAAAATAAAAACTAATGAACAAAGGGGTTTATTGTTCTTGTAATAGATATACTATATTCATTCCACTTTCATTGATGAATCATAGAGCATGAGCAGTGTATTCCCATGATCAAACTCATCCTCATGATTATGATGAGTGAGTTCTAGAATTCAAATAAATCAGGCATTTTAGTATGATTTATTATATGTCAATATCCAAGTATGTGACTTGTTTAAAGTAGTTGATATTAGATAATGGAACGTGAAATATTTATGAAGTCATCCATGGATGAATTTTATTATTCCATGCATGAAATACTAATTCCATGATGTTGTGGAATATTGATAGGATTATATAAGAGCTTATATAAAATATATGAATCCTTTTGATTATTTATAAACTACACAGTGGTGAATGAAGGGGAGTTACACTGATGGTTAATGATGAATTCATGTAACCATAATTTTCCAAATTTATAAATGGGAAAATAATATATTTTTTGTTAAAAAATAAGCCATGTGAAAAAAAGAAACCCAATTTCTTATTAAAATTTTATTTGGTTTTGGTTATTGGAATCCATGTGTCATTAATTTATTTAATATGAGATTAATTAAGGATAGATTTATTAATTTTTTAACAAGAATTAAAAGGGAAATAATTACTTTAAATTATATTTAGTCATGATATAGAAATCATAAGTATTGTGATATCAATCATCACTTATTTAAATTCAGAAATCTAGAATTTTATTATTATAATTTCAAATGATTTGAAAAATATTATATATCAGATAAATATATATTCCTCTAGTCATTGAAGATGAACCTATTAATGAAATTTGATTTTTTAACAAAAATATGAGAGATGATAAAACTATTTTATTATGGATAAATAATAAATATATGAATAAATAACACAAAACATGGCATAAATTGTCACAAGACTAGAAATGATGATGTTCTAAATTAAGTACTTATAACCCCCCTTCTTAATAGGCCTGTGATGGTGGTGAGATACTACATGGCCTTAGGTGACATCCCCAAGGCACCAAAGGCTGGAAAGTAGCTCCAAGGGATTCGAGAATGGTGGGGGCGTTTTTTTCCTTTGATTTAAAAACATCCAACCAACACACTATAATTAACAAAAACTACGTGATGCATGTTAGCAATATTTTGCAATTCCAAAATTCTAAAAAGTCCAATACAACCTGCCCAAAATAATCCAAAATAAGACTAACATGTAGAAGTATCAACAATAAAACACTAAAAGCTATAACACAATCCCACAGCTCCACACCATGCTCCATGATCCAATCATCACCATAATGCCCAGGCATCACGATGATCTGCTAGAAAAATGGGATGCTTTACCCTTACCTGTGACCCATAAAATTAAATCTACAAAATCACCATTGTGACAATGTTGGGGTGAGTAAAAATACTCTGTAGGTTTTCCCAAAATTAATTTCCTACAGAAGACACTAAGATTGAACCTTTATCTCATTTATATAAAGTTGTTTATACGAAACATCAAACAGTGACAAAATTTTCAGTAGGAAACACACACCCTTACCAAACCATTTTCCACCCAAAACAAAACGATCCAAGATAAATACAACCAAAAAAAACATAAAACATCTTATCATAACATATTAATATAGAATTTAATCTTTCATGGACATACACATAATAAAAAATAGCCAATACGTTTCACACACTAAACCCGGTGTAACAATCACGGTAGACCTTCCCGTCCAAACCCATTAAATCCTTCCCAAATGTATTGGTACTTCAAACACAATTATCATTGATGGTGGTCCTTCCATCCACTATCCATCCCCTTTTTATAGTGGAACTCTCTATCCACATTACACCACTATCAATATATGCATAAAATGATTAATCCAATATCAAGCATATACGCCCGTTAAAGCCACAACAATATACAGAATCCTTTTCACAACCAAACCACCCCATAGGAATTCTTCCATTACATGTCACTTTTCAATGAAGCAACCCCTTTTATTGAAAAACATTTTCAGACAACATTTTCATAAGTCAACCCATGCTACCAATTTAAAAATAAACATTTTCAAATCAGACCACAAAGAAAATTTAATCGCAATAAACCATTTTCCACATAAATGAACAAATCAATACAAAACGGTTTTGAACCAATCTTCTCACATAAAAAAATTATCAATTCCAATAATAACAAATTAATTGGAAATTAATTCCTCCTTGTTCAATCAAATGGGGTCAAGAGAGAATCCACCAACCATAGGGTTCCGGTGAAGTTGTCCCATGAAAAAACACACACCCAATATGGGAGAAAACTCCACAAAACCTCATTACAATCATTCCCTAACATCAATAATACTAAATATCAATATTTTAGGAAAAAAAACTCCCCATATCTACATGTTATGGGTGTAGATCTAGAAAACCGAGCAAGAGAGAGAACTAGATCTAAGGAAAACCATGATGTTACCAAGAGAGAAGGATTAATGAAAGAGAATCTTCCTCACCGCACCTTGAAAACCTTTTGAATATTATAAAAAAAGTATGTAATCCCCTCCAACACTTTAGAACATGAAATTATAAGAATTTTTTGTATGGGAGAAGAGGGAAGGAGTTTAGGGAAAATCCTGAGTTTCCACATTTAAAAAAAACTTTTTAATACCATGCATGGTTAGATCGCATGATTAGAAAAACCATACCCTAACCATGAATGTGATACTTACTCAATATAATACCCCACATGGTTTTCATTCATGGTTAGACAAACTTTGTTCAAACCATGTGACGCCCACTTCCTTCACTTACACAGTTTCTTATACATCCTGCATGGTTTCTGTTAACTGTGTTCAAACCGTTCTCCATTAGAAAAGAGCCCAAACCAATCAAAAACCTTCCCAAAATCTCCCAAAAATTACCTAAACACATTAAATATAAAAATATTTATAAAAATGTGTCCCACAACTCTTTCCAGGGGCTCTAAATTCTCTCCACCGTTAAACTATCCATCTTCAAAATGTAGAGAACCATCATATTGTAAAAATATCTCATGTAATTACTCGACCATCTCTTTATCCCACTCCCAAGTAACCTCATGAATATAAAAATGCTACAAAAAAACCCACACTAGATCAATTCATTTACCCCACAATACATTCTCTTTCTTATCCATAATCTATAATGGAATGTGCAACAATGAAGCATCCATCTCTAGGTCAACATGATCCCATTAAATCACATGGTTAGGATCCACATGATAATTCTTCAAATGAGAAACATGGAACACATTGTTCACCTCACTAAACCATGGTGGAAAATAAAACCGATTAGAAACCTTTCCAACCCGCTCATTTATCTCAAAAGTTCTAACATAATATGGAGATAACGTACCCTTATTTCCAAACTGATGATGTCCAAGCCTAAGAGAGATTCTAAGAAATACATGATCTCCCACCTCGAACGAAAAAATTCATCGAAGATGGCCCCCTTATAATTTATTATTACTCTGAGAAAACTCTATTTTCTTCTTAATCAAATTGATATTCTACATAATCTCTTCAACAAGGCTCTACGCAACTAACTACGTTTTACCTATTTCCACAAAACAAAGTGGATATTAACATGGTTACCATACAATTCTTCAAAAAGAGTCATATATATCAAGTCCAGATAAATTTTATTATATGAGAACTCCACCAAAGGAAGGTGCTCTTTCTATGATCCACTAAAAATACATCACAAAATCCTATAACATATCTTCTTATGTTGGTATCATCCTCTCATATTTCCCATCCATATGAGGATGATATGTCATTCTCATGGTCAACTAGATCCCAAGTTATTGCTACAAGGATTTCCAAAAAGAAGATGTGAAACTTAGATCTCTATTTGATATAATCGAAACTAGAACACGATACCTCTTTACCACTTCACGGATACTGATTTTGGACAGATCCTCTACCGTCTGAGATTCACAAATTGGGATTAAATGCACTGACATTGTGAGAAGGTCAACTATTACCAATATGGAATCGTGCATTCTGAACATTATTGGGATACTTGTAACACAATCCATCACTATTTTTTCCCACTTCTAAACATGGATATGTAATTCTTGCAACATGCCTACCAACCACTGATGCTCTACCATGACCTAATGACAAGACAAACATCTTGAAACAAACTTTTCCAGGTTCCTTTTCAAACCGTCACACCAATAATTATCATTCAATACCTTATTGATTTTATAAATTCCAGGATGGACATACTATCTGAAATGATGATAAGCCCTGAGAATTTCATCCTAACAAGCCATTATTACAAAAATCTAATTCCAAAAACACCAAACTGAATGCTTATTCTATTCATAGATACCAATGTTCTCCCCACCATCGAGTTTCGACCTCATCTCCATTCATTCAGAATCATATTCCAATACTTTTGTATCTAAACAAACAATGTCAAGAATCAATGAAACTATAAATAAAACTGATCTATCACCCTAGTCCTCACATTTGAACCATATGTGAACTATGAATGACTACAAATTCCACTGATCTGATGCATCGTTCACCACCTGAGCATATGACTTCCAAATCATTGAATCTTCCACCAAATTTCCCTTACCTGGTCTGTATATTATGTAATAGGTAGACATCTGGAGATTCTCCATCCATCTCCTTTGACTCATTTTTAAATCTCGTAGTGAAAAAATAAGATTTATATTATAATGATTTTTAATGATCGTGAATTTCTCACTGAAGATATAATGAAGCCACATTTTCAAATCATAAACCACCTTCGCTAACTCCAAATCATGCATTGGGAAGTTCTTCTCATGAAACCTCAACTAGAATGATCTATATACAACCACATGAACCCCTTGAATGAGAACACAACCCAACAATAATACCGATGTGTCACAATACACCATATACCCATTTACTTATTCTGGAAAAATCAATATTGGTGCTGATGTAAGGTGACCCTTAATCTCTTCAAAAATATTTATGACCCTAGACATTCCATTTAAATGGAATATTATTCCTTTTCAAAAATATCATTGTTTAATCCAACAATTATAAGTCACAAAAAAATCCCAATAGCAGCAGACTAGACCAAGGAAGCTATGTATCTAAAAAATAAATCTTTAGTGGTTGCGACAAAATAACAAACTCTACCTTTTTTAAATTAACTGAAGCACCCATCCTGGAAATCAAATAGTCTAGAAAATGAAATTATATTATTCAAAAAGCACACTTCAAAAATTTTTCATATAAAAAATGATCTGTCAGTTTCACCAACACTATCACCAAGGGTTTCTCATGATCCAAACATGTTCTGAAATACACCAATATATAATCAACAATTACCACTAAAAGAGAATCTAGATATTTCTGAAATATCTAATTCATCGATTCCCTAAAAACCACTAGTACATTCATAAAAAAATGGGAATAACCACATACTCATAATGGTCATATCAACTCTTGAATCTATTTTTGGAATATCTTCTTTCCACACTTGCAATTGATGATATCCTAACTATATGAAAATTTTAGAGAACCACTGAGCTCCCCTCAACTAATCTAAAAAATCATCAATGTATGGAATTGGATATCAGTTTTTTATGATAAATTGATTTGTCATATGATATTCAATACACATCGGTAGAGTTCCATCAGCATTTTTAACAAACAAAATGGTAGATGCCCATGGTGACATGCTAGGTGGATGAACCCTTTGATTTATAACTCCACAAAATGCACTTTTAGTTCCATCATTTTTTGGTCCCATATGCTAAGATAGAAGAGAGATAAGCCTGGTCTTGGAAAAGATATCAATCCTAAACTCTACATCTCTAACAGGTGGAAACCTTAAGAATTATTTAGGGAATACATCTGGAAATTGATCAACAACTACTAGAAGAATTCTATATTTAACTCCTTCCATTGATTCCACTAACAAAATCACTAACTGATATGAGATCATGCCAACATCTTGTTCCAAAATTCTTTTTGCAACTATATTTTATTTCTTCTCTCCACTAAAGAGATGTTCGATGTCATTATCCATCATGAAACTAACCGTTTATACATAAATATCTATGTATGACTTTAACATTTCCAACCAGTATATTACCATGATTATAGAATAAGCATCCATCTCAAGCACTGATAAATACCACAACAAATGAACCCCATAAAAACTATAAATCATATTCTACACAAGATGTATCAACACTCTATTTAACTCGGAGGAGTTTGATGTTTTAAATATGAAGGCATCATTTCCACTGTTAAACCAATAAAACTAATATCATGAGAAGAAATTAAATAATGTGAAACATCTATATCAAACAATTCATTCATAAAGGTATAATTGAAAATAATAATACATTGAACCACGAATGATTCCTACTAATAATCCATTATAACTAGATTAACTCCAAAAACACTATTTTCTTGCCACACTCTCCTAATTATTACCTTGATGAGAAGTCATGGTATTCCTTGAATCACTATGAAAAAAGTTGCTCTACTTTCAATGGGTAAACTACTTCCCTCACCTTGTCAAAGAATAGGAAACCTTTATTCCCTGAGGAGTATACCGAACACCTGGCCTCAGACCATTACAACAACACTGAAGATTCCCCATTTTCTTACAGTTATGACTTGCCCGAGGTTGTGTTGTACAATCACCCTTGATCCGGCATATAGAGTCACACTAAAAACATCTCGTCATACTCTATGGAATATGAGGGAGATTCACTGGTCCTGTAATCATATTTTTAGCCATAATTAACATAATAAGTAAGTGTCCCTCTTCTTGATTGATCCCATCATTAGAGTTACAACCATTACCTGTGGGTACCAGCATGCATCCCCCACCTATAGCCCCAAATATATCCTGTTTACCCTTTTTTCTATATTCAAAATGTCTGTATAATCATTTATACATAACACTTCTATTTTAAAATTAATTTCTTGTATCTGCCCAACTTTAATAATGTATGTCTTGAATGATGTACTACCCTCCACCTTGGATGAGAACCACACTAAGTTCGTAAACTTAGCCTCATATTCTATTACTGAGAGGTCTTATTTCATTAAGTGAATGAAGTCCATTGTGCGCTGAATTCTTACATATGATGGTATAATTTTTTATTAAATAATTCCTCAAAACCCTCCCATGACGTCCCTTAGTCTGTTCCAGCTTGGACAGCCAACTCCCACCTGTGGGGGGAAAGATCTTCAAATATATATGTTTCTAGTTTCAATTTCTGCTCCCCTGGTGTTCCCAGAAATTCAAATATCCTATTCATTCTAATCAACCATGCATCCTCCTTTTTAGGATTTGAATCACCCCTAAAAGTTAGTGGATTCTTCTTTTTGAAGCTTTTCTACATGATCAACATGATTTGGCTTATCCAGTTTAGTCCCATTTACCACATCTTGGAAATATTTCACTATACTATGTACTAGCTACTAGTTTACCATTGAATCAGGTGTGACCACTTTTTTTGTAACCTCTTCTGGTTGGTCTCTACGACGCCTACCAGGTGCAATTTCTATCAACACAAAAACAACCATATATCCCACTCCCTTATTAATAAAAATCTTACAAATTAAAATTCAATTATATCGAAACTATCACATCCAGGATTTACAGATGTTCATATTTCCCATGTTGCAACACGTTTTAGAAATCCCCCATGTTTTGAAAATTGACCCACTTTACAAATTCCAAAACAATACACATTTAAATTTCGCACATTTGAAAATAATTTCCAGATTTTTAAAAAATACATATATCCGTAGCACCTCATAAACCATCTAGACAATGAAATAGGAATCAAAGTGGGAAGTCATTTATACCAAGCTTTCCATGCTCATCTCCTTGGAATCCCCCACGACAATGAGATTTCCAATGCCTATAAGTTTCTCCTAAACACATGTGTACCCAAATTCCTGGTAACTTGATGTACAATATTAAATATTTACCTACGTAATTTTATTCTTTACATTTCATGTTCCAACTACCATGCACCTTGCTACCATACATGCTCAAGTAATATACCACGAACTAATGCCAACCTTAAGACTTATAATCAGTCCAAAGGAACCAAACTAATGTGTATGTTAAGGACCGAACAAACTGATACCACCGGTAATTTCCTTCCACCTTACTCATGGCTTGAGAAGGTTGTGAGATGCTACTTGGACAATGAAGATATCTCCAAGGATTCAATGTTTGTAAATTAATGCTAAGGGATTCAAGAACCATGGGGGGCATTTTTCAATTTGAAATAAAAACAACTATCTCAACACAATATAATTAACCGCAACTACATGATGTTTGTCAAAAAAAATTTACAATTCAACCCTTCAAAAAGGCCAATAAAACAAAACCACAATAATTCAAAATCAGAGTACCAAGTAGAAGACTCAACAATAAAACCCTAGAATCTATGACACAAGTCCAAGAATCAACACCAAGCTCCTTACTCCAAGAATTACTATACTTCCTAGGCATCATGATGATCTTCTACAAAAATGAGATGTATTACCATTACCTATGTCCCAGAAAATGACATCTACAAAACCACCAAAGTGATAATGTATGGGGTGAGTAAAAATACTCAGTAGGTTTTCTCCAATTGAATTCCCTACACATGACACTATTATAGAATCATTAAAAAATTTATATAAAGTTATTTATACGAAACATTAAATAGTGAAAAAGTTTTCATCAAGCCAAACACACCCTTACCAAGCCATATTTCACCCAAAACCACATAATCCAATGGAAAACCAACAAAAAACCCATAAACAATAAAACCATAACATATTATCAGAAAATATCATCTTGATTATCCATGTGAATAATAAAACATAGAAATTATATTTCACATGTAATGCCTCTATCCTGGAAGCCCAGATATGGTGCATTATTTTAATACATTGGCATTATTATAAAGAATCATGTCCCGAAGGACCGATCAATTTATAAGTCTTGGAAAATAGATTACATACATGAACATTACATTACACATTAAAAAATAAAACACAAAAAAACTAATACTTTGAGAACATCATTATTCCCCTAGATTATCCCTTCATATCAATCATAATACATTTCTTGGAATCTTGGGAAAATAAAACATAAGAAATGGGTGAGCTCAGATGCTCAGTAAGGGTAAATAATTTAGCGGAAGCTATAAACATTTAAGGCAAGATGTGAAATAAAAACATTAGCCTTTTAGACATATACTTGAACATAGTATGGAAAAAATAAATCAAACATTACAATATAAACATGCACATGGATATTATACTAGGAAAATAATTAAATGTAATAACTAATTTCATAATGAGGGAATGCATAGCGTCAGACATCATAACTACATAGTCCAGGCCTTTTGCCAAGACTAAACAAAAAAATTTTGTCAAATCCTTGTTCTGTTACACTAGTTTGTCTCATGAGACCTACCGATGCATCGAGGAGCTATAGTACGCTCCACCCATCACTAACTAAGTCCAATGAAATCCTCATATGAAAATGTTGAAACATAACATAATCATTAATATTAAATCTAGCATACGAAATGTCAATACATTAAACATAAACCATGAATGGTATAAAAATAACACATACATAGTCAAACATATCATAACTCATCAATACAATATGGAAGGTTGTATTATAATAAATAAACCTCAATCAAGAATAATATCCAGTAAAGGATGTTGACATAGTTGAAAATGACTGGTAAAAATCTTTGAGAGAAATATTCCTTTTGTGAAATCATTTAAAAGTCACACATTTATAAAGGAATTCATTTAAAAGATATTTTTGAATCAATTTTCCCCATACCACTTTATAAATTTTGAAAATAATTAACATTTTAATACAATCATGTCTATATAAATAAATCATTAAAATCATTTTTAAAACATGGAAATTAATTATAATGATTTAGAAAAATAAATATTTAAAAAAATGTTGATTTTGATCAAGAGTCACTTCCTAAAAACCTTCAAATATTCATTTTGAAAACATTTTTTTGAAACATGGAAATGGATGATAAAAATGTCTCAATAAACACTTAAATATAAACAATCTCAGATAATAATTAGATTGAGGAATTAACACTTACCTTGTACTTTCCTTTGGTCAAGGGTATGTTAAACATCTTGTATATTGAATATAGTATGTTATTAAAATATAACAGAACCACATTCATATTTATGATATCATAATTGATTCATTTATGGCATTATACTACCCATTTAATAATAATTTCTATGTTAAAATAACATTTTGGGTAATTATCGCTTTCTTTATCATACATGTTTAACTTGTTATTCTTGATCATATAACTTAAATAATGATTTTGTTTCATACATAATATAAAACATTATTTATGTATCATGTATATTCTGAATATAAATATGTATAATAGATGGGTATATGACATGGAAAACACCATTTATGGAGATGGTTGGCCATACGTACGCATAAACGTCGTTTCATTTTTCATATCGTATTGAATAGAAGTAAGTGAATGATATATATATATATATATATTCATGTTTCATTATTATGTCATATATTACATACTTATTAATAATATATATTTTTACAATCATCGTTGAATGGTGAATGTGGAATTGAATCTCATCGCGTCTTGGAGACAGTAAGCCATACATACGCACGAGCGACGATATCATTCTATTGATGGTGAAATCATATGTAATTGGATGGTATATTATATATATTGAATCATTAACATGTTATATTTATTATTTACATCAATTGTACTCATTATTATAACCATACAAATAATGAAGTTTTGAATAAAAAACTATATCATGATGTGAATCCCTTCCTTAAAACTCTTGTAGTTTCAATATTTTTTATAATAAATGGAGCCTTGGTCTTTGACCAAGGAATCCACTTTTAAAAAAAATATCACAATGTGGAGATGGTAAGCCTTACGTACGAACGTATGGTGACTTAGTCATTCATAGGATGGATAGAATAATGAATATAGTTGTAACATTTGTATAATAACATCACAATATGTAAAGGGTACTAGATTTATTATTTTGGTAAGGAAACAACAAAGAAATAGGAAGTGGAAGAATAAAAAAACTTTGAAAGAGGTGATGAAATAATTACCTCCTTTTCGAGTGTTTCCTTTTAATTTGAACAAAAGGGCTATAAAGGTTGGCTTTATGATCAAACTAATGCCTCTAGGATGAATTGAATAGAGTTGGGAGAATATTTGAACAGGTTTTGGCTGACCCAAATGGATTTGGAGATGTGAAATTAAGAGAAGGAGAGGAACCCTTTTATAAGAGAGGTGAGGGTTACTTTAGAAAAAACTTGAAATATTATTTTATTATAAAATGATTTTCTATTTATAATGGATCCAAATGGATTTATTTCAATGATAAGGTAAGGATGGGTCGAAATACTCTCAAATATTAGGTTTTAGACAATTTTAGGTCACCATATTTACCTTATCCTTTAGATTTAACCATTAGTTAAATAGTTTAACTTTTACCATGTCTTTTTGAATTATTATAATACATGTTTAATAAATATACTATAAAATTCAAAGATAACCCCAAGTGGTTCATTAATAACATATCTATAATTATATAATTCCTTTGGCATAATCTTAGATTTTTAGGAATATTATATCATTTAATAATAGAGTATTAGTTTTAAAAAACCATTTATGTCAAATTTGACACTATTTAGTAATTGATTTTTGTTAAGGTCGTATCAACATGATGACTTCAAATAAAATACATTTAATTATCCATAAAATGTAATATTAAACTATAAAATTATTGTATAGATTTAAAATATTCAATTTAGATTTATTTTATTTTTTATAATATCAATTATTTTAATATTTCATTTAGAAGGTAATTACTGTATCATTATTGTGTCATAAATACATTTATTTATATGATGTCTAAAAATTATCAATAAAAAAACATGATGTATTAAATCCTTTTATCTTTCTAATGATTTTTTATATTCTAATTTATCTTTTTTTTAACCATATATTAAAAATTGTTTACTTCCTAAACATCGTATTTAACACTATTAGATATTCTTTAAATATAATATAATAAATGTACTAATCTAAAACTAATGGATCAAAAGAATATTATTTTTGTTCTATGGTTTTTTTGGTCGAAATAAAATTATCCAAATGAATTTGGACTTGTGTTGGAGTAATTTTAATATTATTTTTACCTTTAATTACCTTATTTACATTTAAATATGGTAAATAAAATGCAAAAGATACAATTCACAAAAAATTAATTCCATCCTATTAAACTAAATTTTACTTACTAATGTCAACCATGTCTCTAGGATATTTAATTTTCAATTAATAGAAGTAGTAAAATTAGGTTTTATGCAAATTTGAAAATGTGCCTAGAAGGTTGGTAAAAGACGTTAAAAAAAGTAAATAAAATTTTATATGACTAATATTATTTTCAAATGACTCCAATGAATTAAATTGGACTAATATATGTATTATGTATCTATTTTTAAATTAAGATAAATTTTTAATTAAAAATAATTATTTAAATGATAATGCTAGTTTTTATCTATAACGTAGTGTTTTTCACTATTAAACAAAATTGAATGTTTTCAGAAAAATACCAAAAATTAACCCAAATATAATTTTGAGATTAAATATTCAAAAATTATTTATATTTTACCAAATAAAAAACAAATAAGTTTCATTAATTAATTTAAAATTAAGTCCCGTTTTTAAAACCAGAAAGCAGGTTTTTAAGAAGTAAAAACTATCAAAAGATTGACAATTGTTTGCATCCAATTTAAATGTGAAATTACATAAAATGACCTAAATTATATTAAATGATATAAATATAATGTAAATATAATTTAAAACCACATAAATTAATAATTTAACACTTTAAATTATTTCAATTAAAAAAGTGTTTTTCAATTAAAATTTAGTATTTTTTATTATTCATCAAAATATGAAAGTCATCAGAAAAGTACCGAATATTTATCCAAAATAAATTTTTATGTCCCAATTCTGAAAAAGAATTTAATTTCATTAAATTGAATATATAAAAGTTTTAATTATTGGATTGAAAAAAATTTCACGATTAAAAGGTTGTAAAATGGCATTTTTTAGAAATACTTCTTTTATCTATAAAATTGAATTTTTTCTTATATTATGTCTATGAAATACATAATATGGATTTTAAAATTTTATGGAGTATATAAAATTAAAATTTTAGTTAATACTATTCATAAACGCTTTTTGAACGGCTAGTTTGGTAAGTCGTGGTGTACTCGAACTCAGTGTTGCATGTAACAAAAGATATATAATAACTTTAAGGAGATAACATTCTATGAAATCTTGGGGTGTTACATTCTCCTGTCCTTCAATAAATTTCATCCTCACAATTTGTAAATTTTATTCAAAAATAAAATATTAAAAATAGAAAATACCATTGTGGAAAACCCACGTCGAAAATTGGGTTAATAAAATTTAGTCTTAATAAGAGGGAAAGGGAAATAAAAAAGTCACCACCAAATTTTGATTTCGAATCGGAGAACATTGGTGGAATTTATAATTGAGGAAAATGTACATATTTATATAGAGTGATTGAGGTCATCAATCACAAACAATTGAATAGAAAATTGAGGGCCTCAAAGCCATAAATCAACGATGATTTTAAATATCATCTGTTCAAAAAAACATAACGTATTAGGATAACACATTTTTGGTTTTATGATCCTTTCCCTAAATTTTAAGAGTCAATTTTATCATACAATTAGAAAAAAAATATAATACATGACAAATAGAGTCCCATCCTTTAATGAATTTCTACCAAAAACTCATCTTATAACTCAAAAATATTCAATTTATCCTAATCATATAGGGTTCCAAAAAAATAATTTATAATTCATCTGTCAGACCATTATAAAAAAACTACAACATAAAAACTAGGACATCGTATAGTCCAGAGGTAGGTGATGCATCATTTTCACCCTTTGGTTGCTGGTTTGAGTCTCGTGGCCTTGGTGGATGTGACGGGTTATCGCCTGACCTTCAGGTTTTCTTTTTTATAACAATACAAAAATAATCTTAATAAATGTTTTATCTTTAAACAATAGTATCCAAAGTCTAATTAATTCATTCCAACCTTTATACTTATCCAAAATATTTCTTTCCAAACTCATAGTCTAGAATTTATAAGTAAGTTAAACAAAATTAATATTTATTTTTCCACAGAATTACATGTGAAAGCATTCATCATGTATTCTCTAAAAACATGGTAACACCCTAAATTACCCTAAAACCTTATTGAATACATTAATGATCCCTTTTTCTAAATAGAATACTAGATATACTCCTTAAATCCAAAAAGTTTGAATACTCCATCAATTATGGAATAAAAAACCATTAATTAGTTCCAGGGATGTAAATAATACCCAATTTACTTTATCCAACTCAATTATCTCTTATTCCAAAATCACTACCTCAGTATAAGGACCATATTAAGGTTTATCTTTCTCTCAACCATATATTTTCCAAAATGTTTAACTTGAAACTGTGTCACTTTACTTGGTACCATAAAATCTCAAATCCATGATAAAAACGTACTACAGTACAATCCTTATAAACGTTATAATTATAATAACTTGTATATAATTAATAAAATGCTCAAATTAAACAATTATTTAATAACAACATAATAACACTAGTCATTCCTCTTCATCTACGATAGTATCATAACTTTATTATTATCCAATAGCATCATTTAGGGTATACATTGATGAATGGGACATTGATTTGCGTAGTGTCCCAACTCCTTGCAGATGAAACATTGTACATTTGAAACCTTTTTCTTACCCTTGAAATCACTAACTTGGTGTCCTTTTTCTCCACACATATAACAAACTCACATTCCTTTCAAGAACTTTCAAGGGTGATTCTTCCCACATTTATCACATAAAGGAAAATCCTTTTTCCCTTCTTCCCTTCATCCATCTTTCTCTCTACCAAATTCTTCTTCTCTGGATTCCCATCAAATCCATACGAACCATAGAATTATTTACATATCTTATTCACACATGATAATATTTCTTCATATGATGACAATACGTGGGATACTAGTTCCATTCTAAATGTTGTCTTAAGACCATGAAAGATTTGATTCTACATACTCTTTGAATAAAGTGTATTGCTGTAGTTCTCATTCCTTCAACTAGGCACCATTTCTAAATGATGAAATACCCTAGATTAGATCATATCATAATGTATAATCCAAAAACTAGAAAAATATTCAACATTAATTGAATATTTTCACACATCTAGTCTCATAATCATAAAAATGATTTCATGGTTGACATATTTACTTATAAATCCTTCATAATGGTCTGTAAAGAAAATGTAAATTATCCTAAGCATATCACCCAAGAGTTTCATATCCAAAAGTACAGTAAGGCTCATTGGCATGCACTAGTTCTCGTTCTAGTATAGCTCAAATCAGAGTTTTTGGTTTTACCTCTAGATACATATGTGGCTGAGATTCCTCTACCTACTCGTATACATACAGGGATGAATTGCATGGAATATTCCCAAAATCTGTACATTACCAAAATTCTAGGATGTTATTCAATAATAATCCTCAATGTTTATCTTAGGGTAATTTTCTCTAATCAGAGTTTATCTAAATTTATTTCCAAGGTTGTTTCTAAACTTCCACTGATACCAACTGTAATGCCCCGACCCCAGAATCCTAGATTTGGTGCATTATTTTTATACATTGGAATGATTACAAGGAATCTAGTCCTGAAGGACCAATCGTTTTTTTAGTTTTGGAAAATAGATTACATACATAAATGTTACATAACATATTCAAACATAAAGCAAAACAAAAATAATCATTTGTGAAAATTATTATTCCCCAATATTATCCTTGCATATCAAGCATAATACATTTCATAGAATCATTGGAAAAAAACATAAGAAAGAGGTGAGCTCAGATGCTCACTAAGAGTAAATAATTTAGTAGAAGCTATAAACATTTAAGGCTCTATGTGTAATAAAAACCACAACCTTTAAAACCTAAACATGAACATAATTTGGAAATAATAAATCAAATATTACCATATAAACATGCACATGGATATTCTACTAGTCAAATAATCACATGTAATAACTAATTTCATATTGAGGGAATGCATAATGTTGGACATCATAACCACATAGTCAAGGCCTGTGCCAAGACTACAAAAAAAAATTGTCAAGGCCTTGTGCCCTGAAACTAGTTTGTATCAAGAGATCTACCGATGCATCGAGGAGTTATAGTGGGATCCACCTATTACTTAATAAGTCCAATTCATTCCTAATATGAAAATGTTAAAACATGACATATACATTCATATTAAAACAAGCATACGAAATGTCAATACTTTAACCATAATCCATTAATGGTATAAAAATTGAACATCCATAGTCAAACATAGCATAACTCATTAAATATAATATTAAATATTGTATGATAATAAATCTACCTCAATCAAGAATAATATTCAATAAAGGATGTTGACATAGTTGAAAATGATCAGTAAAATCTTTGAGAGAAATATTTCTGTTGTAAAATCTTTTAAAAGCAATGCATTTAAAAAGATATTCATTTAAAAGAGATTTTGAATCAAAATTTCCATACCACTTTGAATCTTTTGAAATTAATTTAAATTTTAAAACAATCATGTCCATATAAATAAATCCTTAAAATCATTTTTCAAACATGGACATTAAATAAAAAATTTAGAAAAATAAATATTTAAAACATCTAAAATTCTTATCTTGATAAAGAGTCCCTTCCAAAAAAACCTTAAAATATTTATTTTGAAATAATTTTTATGAAAAATGGACATGGATGATAAATCCTTTACCAGTAAATACTTACACATAAACAGTCGCATATAATAATGATATTGTAGAATAAACTCATACCTTGTACATTACATTCAATGATGGTGCGTTTAACCTCATGTATAATGACCATAGTATGTTATTAAATTATAACAGAACTGTATTCATATTTATGATATCATTCTTGATTCATTTAGGACTTTATACTACCCATTTAATAATAATTTCTATGTTAAAGTATCATTTCGGGTAATAATCGCTTTCTTTATCATACACATTTTAACTTGTTATTCTTGATCATATTACTTATACCATGATTTAATAGCATCCAGAATATAAAACAATATTTATGCATAATATATATTCAGAATATAAGTATCTATAATAGGTATATATATGAAATAGAAAATAACATTTATGGAGATGGTAGGTCGTACATACGCGTAAACGACGTTTTTGTTTTCATATCATATTGAATAGAAGTAAGTTAATGAAATTTATGGAAATATATATATATATATATATATTAGAATTATTATTTCATATATTACATACTTATTAATAATATATATTTTATAATCATCATTTAATGGTGAAGGTGGAAATCAGTCTCATCGTGTCGTGGAGACGGTAAGTCGTACGTACGCACGCGCGACGATACAATTATATTGATGGTAAAATTGTATGTAATTTCATAGTATATTATATATACACAATAATTAACATGTTATATTTATTATTTATATGAAATATACTCATTATTATACACATCCAAATAATGAAATGTTGAATAACCAACTACACCACGACGTGAAGATGATAAGTTGTATGTACGCACGTATGGTGAATTTGTCATTCATAAGATAAATAGAGTGATGAATATTGTTATAGAATATTAATAATAACATCACAGTAGTTTTAGGATACTAGAGTTTTATTTTGTTATGTAAACAACAAAAAAAGGGGAATTGGAAAATGAAAAGAACTTTGAAAGATGTGATTAAATAATTACCTCTTCTTCGAGTGTATCCTTTTGAATTGAACAATATGGCTCCATTGGTTAGATTTATAATAAATGTAAGGAATTTAAGTTGAATTAAGGATATTTAGTAGAATATTTGAGAAGGTTTTGGATGAGACAAATGGCTTTGGAGGTGTGAAATTAATAGAAGAGGACGTGCCCTTTTATAAGAGAGGTGATGGTCACTTTTGGAAAAGCCTGAAATATTATTTTATTATAAAATAATTTTCAGTTCGTAATGGCTCAAAATGGATTTACTTAGAGTATAATGTGGGGATGGGTCTAAATCCTCTCAACCAATAGTTTTTAGACAAGTTTAGGTCACCGTATTAACCTTATCATTTAGATTTAACCATTAGTAAAATAGTTTAACTTTTACCATGTCTTCTTGTATTAGTATAATACATGGTTAATTAAGATACAATAAAATGAAAATAGAAACTCAAGTGGTTCATTAATAACATATATATCAGTATATAAGTCCTTTTCACAAATAATATATTTTAATGAATATTATATCATTTAATAATATAGTATTTGTTTTAAAAATTTATATATGTCAATTTTGACACTATTTAGTAAATGATTTTTTGTTAAAGACATAAAAACTTGTTGAATTCAAATAAAATACATTTAATCATCCCTATAATTTAATATTCACCTATAAAATAAGTTTATTCCTTAAAAAGTTTCAATTTATGTTTATTTTAATATTTATAATATCAATTATTATCATATTTCATTAAAAAGGTAATTACTACATCATCATTCTATCATAAATAAATTTAATTATTTGATGTCTAAAAATTATAAATAAAACATCATGATTTAGGAAATAATATTATCATTCTAATTAATATTTATAGTCTAAATTATATTATTTATAACCATATATTAAAAATGGTTAATTATTAAGCATTGAGTTTAACACTTTTAACTATTCATTAAATAAAATATAATATATGTCATAATATTACCCAAATGGATCTAAAGGATCTTAATATTTTCCTAAGGTTTATTTTGGTCGAAATATACTTATCAAATAGAATTAGAACATGTGTTGGGGTAATTTTATTATTATTTTTACCTTTAATTACCTTATTTAAGTTTAACTGTGGTAATGAAAATTCAGAAGTTACTATTCACCAAAAATTATTTTCATCCTATTGAACCAAATTTTACATACTAGTTTAAACCATTTCTCTTGAATTTTTCAAATTCAATTCATAGAAGTGGTAAAATTATGTTTTATGCAAATTTTCAAATGTGCAATGAAGGTGGGTAAAAGACATTAAAAAAGTTCAATAAAATTTTATTTCTCTAATATTATAAAAAAATGACTCCAATGAATTAAATTGGACTAAAATATGTATTATTTATATATTTTGACTTTAAGATAAATTTTCAATTAAAAATAATTATTTAAATGAAAATGTCAGTTTTTATTTATAACGTAGAGTTTTTCACTATTAATCGAAAATTGAATGTTTTTAGAAAAATAAAAAAATTCACTCAATCCTAATTTTGATATTCCAAATTAAAAAATTATTTCTATTTTAATAAATTCAAAACATAGTAGTTTCATTAATTAATTTAAAATTAATTCCTGTTGTCATAACCAGAAAGCGAGTTTTTAGGAAATAAAAACTATCAAAAGATTGACATCTGTTTATGTCCAATTTAAATATGAAATTACCTAAAATGACCTGAATTATATTAAATGAAATAAATATATTCTAATTATACATTAAAATTACTCAAATGAACAAATTATCACTTTAAATTATTTTGATTAAAATAGTTGTTTTCAATTAAAATTTAGTATTTTTTGTTATTCATCAAAATATTAATGTTATTATAAAGTACCAAAAATTCATCCAAATTTTTTTTATGTCTATATTCTAAAGAAGAACTTAATTTCATTAAATTTAATATATAAAAGTGTCAAATATTTTATTTAAAAAGGGTTCACCATTAAAAGGTGGTAAATTTTCATTTTTTAAAAAATACTTCTTTTATCTGAAAAATTGATTTTGTTCTTATATTATGTCTAAGAAACACATAATATAGATGTTAAAATTATATAGAATATATAAAATTCAAAATTTAGTTAATAATATTGATAACCTCTTTTTTAACGGCTAGTTTGGTAAGTCACGGTGTGCTCGAACTCAGTGTTGTGTGTAACAAAAGCTATTGAATTACATTAAAGAGATAATGTACTATGAAATACTGAGGTGTTACATCAAACACTCAACTCAGTTTAACCATCATGGTGTAAAATCATATCCAAACTTGTTTACCCCTTCCCAAACATAGTGGTACTTCATGACCACTTATCATTGATGGTGGCCTTTTAATCAACTATCCATCCACTTTTTATAGTGGTAATCCCCAAAAGATTCATAGTACTATCAATATATTCATAATATTCTTAAGATAATAACAATAATATACACTCGATAAAGATAGAACAATATAAAAACAATAATTTCACAATGAAACAATACCTTAGTACTTCTTCCATTCCATATCACATTCCAATAATGAAACCCCTTTTAATGAAAACAATTTTCATAAACCACTTTCATAAATCAACCCAAGCTAGAAATTTTAAAATAAACATTTTAAAATTTGACCATAATAAACATTTCAACACAGTAACACATTATCCCCAAAAACTCACAAATCATTATAGAAGGGGTGTCAACCATGATTATCATGTCACAAACATTATAAATTTAATTAATAACCCATTATTTTGAAATCAAATCCTTATATTTCTATAAAAGGTAGTTGAGAGAGATACCACTTACCTTAGGGTTCCAGTGAAGTCGACCCAAGCACAACTGCACACCCAATATTGGCGAAAATATAAAAAACCTCCTTAGTTCCCTTTCCCTAACATCAATAATCCTCAATGTAAACATTTTAGGCTACAAATACCCTATATATACATGCAACATGTATAGATCTAGAACACTGATAGAGAGGGAGAACAATATGTAAGGAAAACCATGAATCAACCTAGGGAGAAGTCTAGTTAGAAGAGAATCGCCATCACCGCACCTTGAAAACCCTTTGAATCACATCAAAAATGAGTCGTAGAGCCCCTCAAAAACATTATAACAAAAAATACCAAGTAGGTATCACATGGGATAAGAGAAGTGGTGTTTCGGGAAAATACCTAATGGTCTCATTAAAAAAACACTTTTCAATGTCGTGTACGGTTAGCTTGCATGGTTTGGAAAAGTGTGCGCTAACCCTGAAGATTATACTATATCAAAAGGGACCTTGCATAGTTTTCTCACATGGTTAGACAAACCGTGCACAAATGGTGTCAAGCCCACTACCTCCACTTACACAGTTTCTTGGTGATCCTACACGGTTTCCCTTAACCGTGCTGAAACTATACCCCCTTAGAAAATCTGCAAAACCAATCCGAAACCATCCAAAACTCTCGCAAACATTACCTAACCACATTACATACCTAAAAATAATAAAATAGTGTCACATAAGACAATCTTGGGGTCCTATTTTATTCATTAATACATGTTGATCCATATACATATAGAAGAAGGTTGTACTTCCATGTGGTAAATAGGAGTCCCGTGAGAGGAAGATGATCTTTCTATGATGCATCCTCATTGTAGGAGCATTTTCCTCTTATGGTGGACACCATAATTAGAAGAAAATAATGGGACATTATATTTATTATAATGGTATTTTTTGGGGTTGTAATTACTTGTTTGATGGTAGAGAATTTGTATTGTGATAACCTTATCAATGTAAAAAGTATTATAATTTTTTAAAGAGCATTATAAATATGGTCTTCAGATATCTATTTTACTACTTCACATTAAGTGTGGATGTTTGTGGTTAATGAGTTGATTCTAAACCACAATCGATTAAAAATATTAAATATAAAAAAAATTATTTATAAAATAAATGAAACGTATTCCCCTATTGTGGTCCATCAATATTTATTTAGTACACAACTCCACCACTAACACCCTAGATGTCATGGCCGAATCAAAATTACATCATATCAATTTATAAGGTATATAGTTGGGGATATTTATAAAATAGGTATAGTTCATAAAAAATGTTTCTTATGTATGTCTTCTTTTATATCCATCAAATATATTTTTAATGATTGTTCTATAACAAAATTAGTATCTTACATGCCCTGAAATGTTGTTATGATTATGTTACAACCATTTTTCATAATATTTCTATCTTGGTGGAAATAAAAAAATCACTCATGTATACATGTAGACTATAACATCCACGAATTGACGTGTCTTGTTTTTTATATCTAGCGTATATTCATGAAAAATATTATGAATCAAATAAATATATATGACATAAATAACTTAGTAATTATTATACAATCATAATAAATTACATTACTTCTTATTATTTCATACAATGTAAAATGATAACAATGCTTATGTGTACATGTGGACTACCACATCTATGATATGGTGTGATTCATTTTTAAATTCCAATATTAAATGTTTGTAATAGGGATGAAAAAAATAAAAAATAAAAAATACTAAAAATATTTATTTTGTTAAAAAAATCAAATTTATTTAATTTCAACTTACTATAAAAATGAAATTTTCATTCATGTGTACATATGAACTACCATCTAAATGAAACAAAGAGATTAAGTTTTCATGTGTTCTTTAATTGGTTGATTTAAAAAGTGTATTTAATGTATAAATAACATAATATTTACATGTATATGACAATAGGGGTAATTTAACCACAACCACATTCACCTCGGTCAATACATGAATGTTGTTTTGAGGTTATTAGTCGAAAGAACCAAAAATAACCAATGTGAAATTACTAATTTAAATAATTAAATATTTAAAAGTATTAAATTAAATGAATGTGATGATAATAATTTAATAAAACTGAAAAATATATTAATAATTATAAAATAAAGAATGTTTTTATTCATGATATAGAAAACTTATGAAGCTATATGTGAGTCATGTTATGATTATTTTCTTTATAACCTTTATTCAAATACATCCATTCAAATCACATTCTCATATAAACAAGTTTTTAAAAATTTACAAATAATTCAATTAATTATACTTCAATTATTAATTTTTCACTAATTTTATATTTCATTATAATATATTAATGGTGACTATTTTATTCATTTAAGGTATGGGTGATTTTCAATTTTTTACTAATGTGATTTTCCCATATATGGATTCACCCCTTTTCACATAATCATAGATTTTATTCATTTTAATTATTATAATGTATGTTAAAATGGTTTTAAAATTAGGTTTAATTCCATATCATCTTGTAATTTTTCAGTAATAATGTTATTTAATGTAAAATTATAGTTCTCATTATGATTAGATATAATTTTTTATTTATTTTTACGATTGGTAGTTTAAAGTGTTTATGATGAAAGTATGAAAATTTTCAAATTATATTTTAATTCATTATTACTTGATAATTACATTTAATGAAGGGTGAGACTGATATAGATCAATGAAATAGTCGATCCCAATATATCTCTACAATTCATGGGGTAATTATGAAGTATTGAAAGAGAAAAATGTGTTATATAAATAATATGGTTAATCATATGAAATTAAGGGATATTTATTTATGATACCACAATTTAAAAAAACATTTCTTATTTATAATATGCTCCTCAAAAACATGTTTATTCATAAAATATGTTTTTATATTATTATTTTCATTTTAGGAGGTAAGGAATGATAATAATATTTTAGAAGTAAAGGGATAGTTTCTCAATGGATTTTTTAATGATTTAACAAATTACTTAGGATTATATTATGGTTTTTCTTATTCATTTATTGGAATTCATATATTTTCTATAAGATTGATTTATTTTCACATATGGTTTTTTTTTATTTTTAAAACAATTTCTTTATATTTAATACGGTAAACATCTTCATGGGTTTTCATGTTTTTTCTCTAGAATAATGTGATTAGATTATTTGTATACCCATTATAGATATTTTTTCTCATTATATATTTTGAAATGTTATCCAAGAGATAAAATTATAATTATAAATTTAATAAATTTCATGATTTTATTTAGAGTAAATCGTTTAAAATAAAGATAAATTGTCTTGAATGAAACAAGGGTGTATATGTAAATCCATGTTTCAAGAAAAAAAGTAATATTTGTTGAAGTGTAAAAGTTATTATGAAGTTAATTTACTAATTATTTAATAATATATTTTCATGAGTTCATGTGAATGTAGAAATTTAATATAATTAATTTCAAACTCATATATATAGGTAGTGAAAGTAACAATACATTAAAATAAGTACATTAAAATCAAAGGAATTTCACATTAGTATTTGTAAAGAAGGAACAACTATCACAGATTTTTTAGTGATTCAAGTAATAAATAAATCCATTATAGATAATATACATAAGAAGATGAGGTCTATGGTTAATGAAAATATATACACATTAACACCCTCTAGAAATGAGGATCTATACAATTTATAAAAAAGGAGGGATGTTTCCATAAAAGTATATATTAGAACACCAAAAAGAAGGTTTTATTAATGTTTATTATTGGGAGGAATTAAATATTTAGGGTCCATTAATGAAATATATTCCAAATATAGTGAGTCCCTAAAATGAGAAATTTTTGTTTTAATTAATTTCTTTTCATGGATTTTTTTTGAAAACTTGATTTATTGTTCTTCAATGGTGAAACAACAGGTGTCTTGAATGAGTTACAAAGGAGGGAAAAAGGGTAAATATTTCTTTAAACAATATTAAATTTCAAAATAATTTTTTAGACATAATATAAGAAGTGGACTCTATATAAATACTTCACGAACATACTCACCCAACATTGAAAAAAGTGTACTAGTGGTCATTGGTAAAGAAAAGAACTGAGAATAAAATAGATTCAAATATTTCCATTAGGGAAATATAATTGTTCAACATTATGGATTCATAACAGTGAATGTACTTGACATATGAAAAAAGTGGATTCCTCAAATCAGGTACTAAACATTATTATAATTGGATTGTTCTGTTAAGAAATTATGAGGAACCTAACATTATGGCATCTATAATGTCTAAAATTGATGGAATAGATCTCAGAAAAATAGTTACAGAAATAATTAAAGTTCTTTGATATAATCTTCTTAATTCCCATTATATGCCTGAATTGGGACGTTTATTAGAATTCTATAAGTGAAAATTGAGAACATATTTCCCAAAATATGCACTCCACTAATAAAATAAAAATATTTCCAATGGATTAATATAAAATCATGGACACAGTAGTGGAATATCGAATAAAATTGTCTAAATATGTGACTATAAAATAATATGATGTTGTGATTTATAAAAATATCATTGTTTTTTAATTAATTATAAATCCACATTATCATATGTTTTATTATTTATATGTTTAGATTCCTAATGTATATTTCTTATTAATGAAATTAATATTTAATCTATAGAAATAATTATTCTATATTTCAATGAAATGATCAATTTTGAGTTTCTTATTATATAAAATCATAACAAAAACTCTAGAGATTTAATGATGCAAATTTGGATGGAAACTAATGCTTGTACCCACTTCTTTTGGATGGAGAAAAATATATAATGATCTATGAATTTAAATTTAATATTTATATACAATCAAGATAGTAAAATATAGTTCTATAAATCACTACACAAATATCATTGAGCTTTTAGGAGAAATAATAGTAAGATCATATTAATATTTATAAAGGAAATAGTTGACCAAAAACTTATTCAAACAATGTATGTGTCTAAAAAAATTAACAAATATTGTAAAAACGGATCTACCAACAATATATTTTGGAATACATTGGCTGGAACTTGGTGTCTAACACAATCTATCTACTTAGATGGATTAAAAAGGACAGTGCACTCCCCATTGAAAATTCCACATTAAATAATGGTTATCTAATATTTTATCCAAAATGTTTGAATTTATAAATAAATTTTGGGATCCTTGAGATAATAGTAATCTTTATGTTCCTGTAAAAAATGTGGAGAAGTATATATTGATCTATACAGATAAATTGTATACATGTATTGCTTACAAAAGGGGAAGAATTAATCTCTCCTAACAAAAAGTAAGGGAGTTCATGAATGATCATTCTGGGGGAGAAGTGATTGGTTTTAAGGTTTTGAGCTTTGAAGATTTAATTTTATTTATTAATTTGGAAATTTTTAGTCAAATTGTTAACATTTCATTGATAATGGATCACATGTTTCGAAAATTATTTCTTAGGTACACATTAATGCACACATTATAAGTTAGATGTTCAAATTTATATCTTAGTAAAAATATGATATTTCAAAAACAATGTTTTTGGATAAATTTGTTTGTCAATTTTATGAGGGTTTAAAATTTTACCATAAACTAAAAGGGGGATATTGATTCAAAAACCCCATTGAAGTTTTTTGGATGGTTTTTTTGAAATATTTTTATTGAAATTCATCTAAGACACACTTTAATGTTCTCTGTTAGTTGACGTTTTGTGGTTGAAATAATCCAAAAAAATTAATATGATTTGAGGAAATATTCATTCCAAAATAAAATATTTAAACCTTATATCCATTAAACTCAAAACAAATATCATTAAATAATTTTTAAGATTTATTTTCATAAAACATTGTCAACAAAAAAAATACAAACACCAAAAAATGGTTTTTTTACATAGATTTATCATAATAATTTATTTAGAAAGATATTAATATTTATTATCTATTATACACATGAATTATAATCATTAAATATTTTTTTCATTATATAATTTTTTGTATTTTGATTGTTCGGTATAAGTTTCATGATGACTATAATGACCAGCATTTATTGATAGTCCAATCATCATTGATAAATTAAACATGTAAATGAAATAGTTGTGATATAATTTTTTATTCAATCCAACATTAATATTATTGAGTATATTGTTATGGTTCATTAGAATAGGCACAATGTGTATCATTATTCTGATAGTGCAATTATAATAAAAAATCTGTTTGTAATAACATCTCAATTTTAGTTAAATTCTTCCATAAACATATCCATGACATATATCAAATAATTATATAATATGTTACCTATTTTTAATTTAATGATTACTATTCATGGTTAAAATGGTTATATTGGTAATGTATTGTTCATTTATGTAGAAAAAACAACCAAAATGAGAACTTAATATACAAGTTAATAAGTAAGAAAATGGAGTAAGATAATTTTAGTATCATGTTTATAGAATCATAATGATGTATATGTATCCTCATTATAGTGGTTAATGTAATTTTGAGCCAATTGAGATGAGAATATAATTAAAAATGATAGATAATAAGTTATATACTTAGTTGATGAATTATCTTCTTCTCGACATAGGTTCCTTTAAAATGATGGATTCAGTCTTACATTAAGGAGTCATATTCTACATATATTATTAGAAGGATTTTGGGGAAGGAACATAGATAGGTAATCAAGATAGTATGGTACAAAATTGGGTGGTTTGGATAGTGTATAGAAGATAACATTTTATAATTTTAAATTGTGTATATTTATTTGGAAAAAATATTTAGGTGAATGGGAAAGATAGGATTCATGAAATCTTGAATTTAAGGTACATTAATTTTAGGATAATGGTTATTTTTTTAAAGGGATATTATAAAAATTAGGTTTTCATGAAGAATATGATCATTGGAGAAAATGAATAATGTATTTTTGGACATTAAATAAGTATTCGTTGGATTTATGGGTGCTCTGGTAAAGATCAAAGAACAATTAAGTTCCTTTCTAAAGTTTTTAATCTATAATATATTGTGGTGTGACCGATATTTCATATGTGAGGTAATTAAATGAGTAATATTTAATTGTGGACATGGTATTCAGTTTATAATTGGTTTTGTGGGTTTTATCTAATGGAAGGTCTCTTACAAGAGGATGTCACAACACAAATTGGGTGTCGTTCCATGATGACTAATTTTTTATAGTAGGCAAAGGACTCTTATATACTGAGGATTTACTGGAGTTTGATGTCATTCTATTATAGAGTTTGGATAAGATTTCATCATTATGTTAGGGTTGTCCTAACATAACACTGGGTTGGGGTGTGAGTGAAACACACATGGGGTGTGTCAATACATGACCCTTGGTTGTGCTCTTCCAACACCTAATGATATTTCTTAACTAGATGGAGACATATATTTTAATAATGAACCCAGAAAATTATTGGGGAATATAGGTGTCTATGAGATTACATTTAGGTGGAACTATGCCCAAATCTTCTTTCCTTTGGTCCACCGTGGTGGGGGTGATTTCGTGTTATTCAATAGTGATTCTAGGAATGTTTATTGTATTCATTATACTATTTGGGTTTCTAAAACTATAAATATGATTTACTATGAGATTCCACTATGTTTTTATTTGAATTTTACTTTATCATGTTGATATGTTTCAAGGATGATGGAATTTCAAATTCTTTTGGCTAGAGGATGTTCTTGAAGGTTATTCCAAAGTCATTTCATGTGGTTTTGATGAAGAAAAAATTACCAGTGAATTTAGTTGTGGTTACTCCATGATTTTTAACATTAAATTTTTTTATGATATGTTATAAATAATTATTTATTTTAGTTAGTGTGATACTAGATCTCAGGTGGAATTTAAAAATTGGATGAAGGAAGATAGGATTGGACAGGGTGGTGTGGATTTTTATTTTGAAAATAGCATTGTTTCAATGGAATGTTGACTCTTAAATAAAATTTCATATGTTATATTATATATGAGAGTGAATTATTTGACACCACATAGGATTATTTATTGAGATTCAGGATTGAGGGTGTTCTAGGTATGATAGAAAAATATGTGTTAGGACTACAATGTTTTGAAAAAGTTCCTTTCTTTACTAAGACACATGGGAATCATAATAAGAATATACATCCATGGGGAGAAGGTTACAATTGGAATTATAGGAGACATTTATTTGGATTAGTTGATAAGTGATGAAAAATGATATCTTGTGTTGGGTTCCTATGTCTAGTGGCTATGTATGAGTTGCATGACACCAATTGGTGATGAGTGAGATTGGTTTACATATTGAGAATAAAAATGAAATCACTCATATGGTTAGAGGAGAGTATTAGTTTTTGATGATTTAATGGTGTGTCCTCTTCGAGATGATATGTGAGATTGAGTGGGACTTCCTCTAGGTGATGGTCTATGAGATCTCCATTACGTGATGTGGGGTGAGGCCTACAAAAAAATTCATTGGAATTTTTTGTGACATGTCATTAGTTCACTAAGAGGATTGTATAAAGATATCTCCGAATGTCCCATGGTTATTTAGAATAAGAGTTATGAGGTATTTATATAATGTTAAACCTGGACTTAAGGCCTTGGATGGTGGAGATAATAGGATACATTGGACCCTGATGGGTGGGATAATTAGTTTGTGTGATAAGTTTTAGGCTATATGTGTTGTGGAATGTGTGTGGTTATATAATATTGTTATAAGCGACATATGTCTATAAGGGTTTGTAGATCCTGTGGCCTATAATGATAATAATTGATATTAAACACGGTTTACTACCATTTTTGGTATTTCACCCTCATTATGAAATATTTCTGGACATACTCTCAGTAAGAAGGAATGGATTGTGATAAGTTGTCCACACCATGAGTGAGTGGGTGTTTCCTGGCACATTTTAACTAGTGAGATTGATTGAATTTTGACAGTGTCTAGCCTTGATTAGTAACACTAGGCTTACTATAATGTAATTAGATAGATGGATAATAGATACTAACATTAATAAGAAGATAGTCAGATAGGAAAAGGATTAGGGATCCTACATTAAAAGATAAGGTTGTGGGTAAGGACATGGATGAGAGGCCCTACATAGTTACTCTGGGTATTGTCAATTACCTGGTAAAAATTCAACCCTGTACATCTCTAAATATGATTTTGTCTAAGATGAATCCTTACCATATGTAATCATGTATGATCATGATTTTGTGGAATGTGGAGATGATGTGATTCTAAAATGAAACTAAAACATATGTGAATCTGTGTCATGGTCTCCTGATGAGAAAATGATAACCCAGTGGGTATAGAGTGGGTTGAGCATTTTTTCATGTGATATCTGATGTGCTTGGTTGAAATTTTTATTTTCCTAATGTATAAACACACATATGATCTTGTATATTGGTGGTGTTTTGTGATACACTACTATGATATATGTTCACACCCCTCTTGTGGAGTATGATGTGAAAAGTGAAATTATTTATATATTTAAGTTTAACATAGGACACGAAATTTATTAGGTTGGAACAACTAAAGGGTATATGGAGATAGTGTTGTTGAGGATTTTAGAGAAAATTAGTTTTAGAGTGTGTATTTTGACTTTTTTTATTTTTGACTTTTGATTAATCTAGTGATAGGTCAATTGAGATGAATGAATCTGTCACTTATGAATTCATTTTTCAATAAATTTTTGTTAATATATTTTAGTTTAAATTGATCATTGATGGGATATAGTTGGGTTATTTCAATTTTCTATAACTCCAATTCGATGAAATTTTTATAGTATTATATACATTAGTAACTTATTTTTAATCGAAAGTATCTGACACATGGGATGGAGTGATGAGGACATGTAGAATTCCAAATCAGATGGGTGTTCCATGACAGGGTGTAAAAAAATGGTATAAAACATTTTTTATCTTACTATTTAGGGATATTATAGATATTTTATATAAGAATGTGTCAAAGCAAATAATGTAACTCATACTGGTGATTAAAAAAATTCAAGTGGTGCATCTTAGTTACTAGGGGTATGAGTATGTTATTCTTTTTTATTTTTATATTTTAGTTGGTCATTAAAATATGATTTTTCCTTATGTGTTTTTTTATTTCATTCATCAAGGATATTTTTTATGTGTTTTTTGAATAAGTTCCATAGTTATTATGTAGGATTCACATGAAATACACATGTTTGTTTATGGTTGACTCTAACGACATGGGTACTAATTTTTAATGTGAAAATGCCAATAAAAGTATAGTTTTCATATATAACATGTGCATAGGATCAAAACCAATAGGAAAATATTATTTTAACTGGTTTAAGGTCATGTGGATCCACATGTGTGATTTTATTCGATGATTGATTATATGGTCCCTTCATGCATGGTATATATAAAAATACCAGGGTTGAATGTTATATGAATTGAACAACATGTGGATGAACATATTGGTTGTGACCGTGGAAGGGTTACATCACATCAATGGTTAAAAAAGATGTATTCAGTTAGCATTTGATGCTTCTTCAGTGAAATATACTTTAATTAAATTAAGTAATTATGTATATATTTTAATAGGGTTGAGTAATTTTATGTGATTATAACTTAGTGTAATGTCTCACTTCCTTAGAGAACATGATTGGTTCTAGGACTTGTTGTTCCTGCATGACCTCCAAAGTTCCAATATATTCAACTGAGGCTTATGAAGAGAAGTTGGGGGGTCTAAGGTGATATTGTGGGCCGATAATAACTTCTTACAGTATTAAAAAAAATCAAATGAATAAATGAAATGAACCAAAATAATTAATACAAACCAAGTATTTATAGAATCAAATTCATTAGTATTTTATAAATTATATATTAATATTATTTATGTGATTTAATTTTTTTTAAAAAAATAATATTATTTATGGTTATATATTTAAAACATTAATATTTCAATTATGGTTTTTTAATTTCAAAAAACTTATTTCATTTTTTTATTAATCAAGATGAAGTTTTTTTATATGAATTTTTGAGATTTTTTATAAATGTTTAACATTTGTTGAATAGTAAAAATAACATAGTCTTTAATAAAATATGGTATTTTTTTCATTTTATTGAGACATAATTATGATACAAAATTGATGAAATTTATTGAAGAACTATATTATGATTTAATAAAAGTAATATTGTATATAAATAATTTTGAACATATATATTATAATTTATTTCAGGATAAGTAAAAAAATTATTTCCAGTGTCAATATAGTGCGTGTGCAACATTGGAAATGTCACCTTTTATTCCTTACATATAATAAATGAGTCTGTAAAATTATAATCATGATTTTCTCATTAATTTTTATGTATTATTAATTTTTTAATCTATTAAATTCAGAATTTATAGTTATATAAAATAAGTCTTAACAAAATGCTCGTGTGATTCTTACACAAGGCAAGAAAAGAAAAAATAAATAAATTAAGAAGTTGTCATCATATGTATACTAGTAAATATAAATAATTAATGTGTATTGAAATATATTTTGAAACTGATTAATTTATTTTCATGATATTATTTTTTAAAAAAATTTATATACAAAATTATTTTCGTTAATATACGTGAAACACTGATGCAGTTCTTGGGAAATCATAAGAAAAATAAATGAAATAATTTTAATTAAAATTAAATGAATTATAAAATGACCATAAATTTTGTTAAATATTATTATAGAAGCAATTTTAGACCATTTCATTCTTTTTATACAAATTTTGGACATTTTGGACCCACACGAATCAATTTACAACATTTATAATATTTTATTTAAATGTAAGTCATATTGTTGACACTATAAAATTTTAAATAGTATAATATTTAAATGTATGATTTTCTAGTTGATATTTTTTAAAATAAATACTAAATTTCAATGTAATATATTTATCTTCTTCATGAAATTTATTTTTAATTATTAGGTAAAAAATACCATAATGTCTTCAACAATTAAAACATAGTTATTATTTAACTAATGAATAAATCAAATTATTGATATTAAAGAAAGTAAAATAAATATAATTTGATATTTTTATTCAAATTCAATAATTACCGAGATTAATATGTTGTTTATATGATATAATCAAAAAATTTATTTGAATTTAAAACTTTTTTTGATGTGTTTGAATTAATTATTATGAATAGTGTTTAAATTGAAAATTTTTCTTCCTAAATATAATATATAATTAAATAGTATCAAAATCATATAAATATTTATAAATACCAAAAATTATAATATTACTTCTAAAATGTGATTTAATTTGAGTTTTAGGCCATTTTTAGGTCTTAAACCCTAAAATAGATTTATTATATTTTAATAATTTGACAAATTCCTAGGTTACCCATCAACTCAATTTTAAAACGATGCTCATTCCTTCAAAAATATTAATAATAATTTTTCTTATTACACAATTATAATCTTAAAAATTCACTTCTCCTCATCCCTTTCCAAATTATAGATATTTGATCCTCACAAAGAAACCACTTCCAAGATCCTTAAGGAGGTTCTAATGGAGAAATTTTCATTGGGTAATATTCTTGATTCTTCTCTATCGAATTCTTTATCAACTCTATCTTATCTGCACCTATTATAAATGTTTTCCTGAAAACTCTAGTATCATATATATATATAGGAATTTTTTTGGGTACATGCATCATAATATCCCTTATGTTTCTCCTTTTATTCATAAAGCACAAAGTTGTCATACGTGGTGTGTCAATTCATCACCTTCATGGAATACGTGTTTTTGTTTCCATTTAATATAATCTTGGTATATTTTAATTATCTTATAATAGTTTAAAATGAACAATATATATATATTTTATCACTTTTTGAGTATTATTTATTTTTAACAAGGATTTCCATAATAATATGACCATGGAAATATTAAAAATAATGCTCCCAAAAATTAGAAATAGAAAAATGTGGTTAATAAATTGGTGGAAAATGTTATAAGAAAATTATGTATGTTATTATGAACCTAATTTCATTTCAATAATTAATTGATAACACTATTAAAACAATTATATAGGAGGTTTGAACACATTCTATTGAAGGTGAACCTGTGGTAAGAGACTTTACTTCTAAAATCTTTTTAAACATATCTTTTAGGGAAATCTAAAAGATTATTTTTATTATATATACATCATGAGATATTTTTCCTTCTTTCATGAATTTTTTTAATATATTTTTTTTAAAATATCATTTCAAAAATATATTTGAGTAATATTATTTCATTATTATGTGCTTGTTTTTTTATTTTTAAAGTGATATTTAAGAAAAAGGATATTTAAAATAATTAATGTTTTATAATCAAGGGTTTAAATTAGTTATCAAGAGTATTATTAATTATATTTTCCTTTGAAATTATTTATTATGGTTTTATTTCATTATATCTCAAGATAAGATGGGACGAGCCCCATTACAGCTCTGGATTTGTTGGGTTGACCCCATTATAACTCGTGATATGACGAGTAAGACACATTACAGCACTCTAATGCATTTTTTTCTAAATAGATTTAAGTTGAATGTTTATTCCATTTTTAAGTGTGAATTTAATGCTGATATGGTAATGATTTTCCAATGTGACGTCATGATTACTCTAATAAATCATATGAGTTTTCATGAAGAGGGTTTAACTGGATAATCATGTTTTTATTGGACTGATGATTTTCTTTATTTATGTCTTTTTTTAATCCTTTAATCTCAGCCATTGTTTATAAAATTTAATCATAGGGTATAAGGATAAGTAATATAAAGGAGGTTTTTTTCTTGAATGACTTTAATAATCTTCAAAGAAATCATGGTTTATTTCTATATGTTTTATGTTATGAAAAAATGGATATGGATTTAATAATATACATTATGTATGGATGAGATATTATATGTATGTATTATGTCATAATAATCAAAATTTATAAAATTTAAAAGCTCTTATATGTGAATGAAAATAAATTTGTAACAAAACTCTAGATTATATAATGTTTTAAGGATGTTTCATTGTTGTTATAAAATGATGGTTTAGAAAACCTTAGGGGTTAGGATGATGTTTATAGAATACGATAAATGATTTTTAATACATGGATAGTTTAAATTGAAATAGAATTTGAGGATTACCACGTTTTTTCATTTATGATAAGTATGTTCAGAATGGAATTCCACATAAGAAAAAAAGGAATATTTCGTAGGAAGGTACTGAGAGGATGTTTTCATTCTGAATCTGCAACCTAGAATGGTGGGAATTAGAGCTAAGAATTTTGTTGCCGTAATGGATCAGTTAAATCAGGAAATCAATTTTTTAGTATTAATTCTAGATAGGAACATGATCTTCCATGAAGGAACATGTCTTCTGTAGAGATTTTCATGAGGCAACATCCCCAATCATACAATGGATCATCTGACCCGTAGTAGTAGAAGGATGGATCAATGATCTGGATAAGATATTTGATGTCATGTGTTTTTCAAAACATCAAAAGATAACCTATGATATTTATCATTTAAAAGGTGTAGCTGATCAATGGTGGCTTCTAGATAAGAATACCAAAGAGAAAGTTGATCTTGATTCCATGTAATGTAAAACATTTAAGGATATTTTCCTCGACAAATATTTCTCTAAGGTTTTTCTATTTCATCTAGAAAAAAAAACAATTTTTTTAATTAATGGATAAAGAAGAATATTTCATAGAAGCATATGAATAAAACGATATAATATTATCAAAAAATGTTATAGATCTTTGGGAAACAGATAACAAAATTAATCAATTTTACCTAGGATTAAAACTAGGTTTATTAAGATCTTTGGTTTCTGGAGAATTTAAAATCAATGAAAAATATACTCACTGTGATGAGAAGGATGAAAAAAAGTTTTCTGAACAAAATGTACCTAATGATGATAATAATAAAATGTATTCAAGTTGGAATGCATGGGGTAATAATTATTCAATGAAATTTGGAGGTAAGGAAATCAAATTCCATTCTTGTGAAAAGTTTTGTAAGAATCATCCTATATATTTTCTTTTATATTCTTGGATGTTATTACAATGTGGAATGTTAGGAAACAAGGATCTTGAGTGCAAGGAAAGTGATCATAATAACAATTAGAAGACGATGGTATGGAATTATAACTGTAAGGAGTGGGTCATTTTTCTAATATTTGTCCAAATATTGTCACTCTAGTGGGAAATCAGAAATATTGGAAGTAGAAGGGTGTTGAAAATTCTTTATATCAATTTTATAAGATGTTGAAACATTAAATGATGTGTTATCAGGTACAATTCTTAGATTTAAAGAATATTCCTATGTGTTTTTTTTTGGTCTACACATTCATTCATTTCTAATAATTTTTTTGGTAATTTTGAAACCCTTCCTCAATAAATGATTCCAGATCTTATAGTGAAAGCAAATTGAGGAAATAATATTTGAAAAAATAAATTATAAGAATCTTCCAGTAATTTTTATTGGAAGGATTTTACCTACAAACAATGTTTTTTCCAATGTTTAGAGTTTTAGGTTATCTTGGGTACATATTGAATTTTATTTACCATGATAAGATTTATTATAGAGATAAAAAGGATTCATTTCCAAAATATTATTAGTTAATTCAAAATAATGAACAAATATCACTGATAAAATTTCAAGAATCTGAGAATCTTTTAAAAGATAGAAATGAAATTTATCTTTATCGTGTTATAGAAAATAATATATCTCCATAGATTAATGATATCCCAATTGTAAATAATTATTTTTATGTTTTCTTGATAATTTTTCTAATGTTGTTCCTGGTTGAGATGATGAGTTTACTATTGACTAAGATCATTATACTATGCCAATTTCAGAAAACCCTTATCTAATTTCTAAAGTAGAAATTCTATAATTTAAAAAGAAGTTTTACAAATTATTATAAAATAGCTTCATCAAAATTAGAACATCTCCATGGGGTGACCCTATCTTGTTTTTAAAAATAAATATGGTTCATTGAGACGTTCCATTAATTCTAGAGCCTTGAATAACATCATTCTTAAAAGGAAATATCTTTTTCCTTATATCAAAGGCTTGTTTGATCTGCTTTAGGGAACACCGCATTTTTTAAGGTTGACCTGAGGTTGGGGTACCCTCAATTTGCTATAAAGGAATTATACAATAAGAATATTATGTTTCATACTTGCTATGGGAATTATGAATTTGTAGTTATGCCATTTTTCTTATCTAATGAACATGTTGTATTCATGGTTACTATAAATTTTATATTCCATGAGTTTATATATAATATTATATTTGTGTTTATTGGTGACATTTTGGTATATTTTAAAATTTAAGGGGACTAATAAATCATCGAAGGATTTTTTTACAAACCCTAAAAGAATATAAACAATATTGTAAATTCAAAGAGTGTAATTTTTTTTTACAACAAATTTCTTTCCATGGTCAATTTTTTTTCAAAATATGGATTACCAGTTGTTCATGATAAAAAAAATTTCAATGAATGGCCATGACCCACTAATATTACCAAGATTTATAGTTTCTGTGGTTTTATAGGCTATCACCAGGTGTTTTTTGAAAACATTATATGATTATCTTGTCAATTGATTAAGTTAACATGAATTTTTTTTAAGTTCATTTGGATAAACAAATGTGATGCTTGTTTTAATTAATTGAAAACAGTATTTTTTTAATGCTATTGTTTTTTCCTAACATCTAATTTTTTTGATTTTTTCATCTACAATGATGCTTTATTGAAATTGTATGTTTGTGTATTAATTCCAAATGATAAGGTAATTTCATATTCATTATGTCAATTGAAACCTTCTTAGTTGAATTACCCTACACATGATTTGGAATTAACTTATATGTTTTTCATTAAAAATGTGGAGGCCTCATTTTAAAGGTGTAAAATGTGAAATATATGATTATTATAAAATTTTGAATCAAATATTTTCATAGAACATGAGACAAATAAGATGGATGGAATTAATCAAGGAATATGATTGCACAATTAATTACCATACTGGAAAAGTAAGCAATGTCACTGACATGATGAGTCTAAAAAATAATGCTATAATAACCATGAAACATTTGGAACATGAAAACTTAGTTAATTATTCGATGAAAGTTGGATTCAAAGTCATTGGTGCAAGAAATGAAACTATTTGGTTTTATCTCTTAGTGCATTTTTTCTATGTCGGATAGAATTAAGCCAGCACACAAGGAAGACCGTGAGTTATAGAAAAATGTATGACTGGTTAAAAAGGGTAATTATACTAAATTTAACATTGATAGAGATTATTTTTCTTGAGATATGGGGTGATATTATGTTTTCTTTATGATTCATGGTTGAATAAAGAGTTATTATGTAAATCTCATAGTTCATCATTTGTAGTTCATCATTGAAGCACAATCATATATATAGACCTTTGGTAGTATTACTAGAGGGATGGAATGAAAAGATATATTTTTTATTTTTCCATGAAATGTTTGATAGGTCAATATGTTAAATAATAATAGCAGTTAACTATAGGGATGATTCAGCCTTTTCTAATTCTAGAGTGGAAATGGAAAAATATATCTATGGATTTTGTGGTGAGACTACCAAATACTACCAAATACTTCCCAATATAACATTTCAATATGGTTTATTGTGGATTGTTTGACTAAATCTTCCCCTTTTCTTCATAGTCAAGGCACCCTATCAGTAGATCAAGATTATTGATTGTTTCTAAAATTCAAAGTAAGGTTACCTAGAGTGACTCTCTCCAACCTATCTAATAGTGACCCCATGTTCACTTATAACTTTATGAAAGGACATTAGAAGTCATTTAGAACTAAAACAAATTTCAGCACATATTTTTATCCTAAATCTGATGTACATTCAAAGGAATAAATATAGACATTAGAGGATATTCTTAGAGTGTGTTCAGTGGATTACTAGGGAAGTTGAATAAACATCATCATTTAGTTAATTTTTCTTATAATAAAAGTACCCATTCTAGAATACACATGGCACATTTTGAAGCATTATATGGAATGGGGTGATAAACTCTATAAATTTGAGGTGATTTCAGATAAAGGATGGTGAGGGGACCATTATTTGTAGATAAGTGGAAGAGAAAATTATGTTGATTTACTGAAATATGAGGATATCTTAGAGAAAGATGAAAAGATGTCCATATAATAAGAGGAAATACCATTCATTCATGGTAGGTTATCTTGTATATGTTATGTCAACAGGTTCATTTTGACTTTTCCATTCCATATATTTTGAAAATCACAAATGCATTATCCTTAAAGATTTTTTTCATTCTCTAAGAAAATTTACATTCTTAACCATTGTAATGTTTATATATGTTATTCTTAATGTTCTATATCTATGATTAAATATAGTTTCTTTAAGACCGAATTCCATTAACATTAATCAGATCCAAATCTAAATCTCAGAACCATAAAGTTCATTAAAATATAATTCCCTATATTTTGATAATCCAATTCTCTCTATTTTTGGAATCTGATTCATTATAGAATTTGACACCATTTACTAAATAAACCAGATTCTAATTTCATAGAAATCTAGACTCTGATTACATTGTAATATTGACATCGATTTCATCACAACCTAGACTCCCATTTCATAAAAATATAGACTCTGATTTCATAAAAATCTAGATTCGGATTTCATTGAAACTAGACTTGGTTTTATTAAATTCTAGAATATGTTTCCGTAGAATTCTAGACTATGTTTCTAAAAAATTTCATACTCAAATTACTCAAAATTCGTGACTCCATTTCTATATACTGTTAGAATCTGATTCATTATAATTTTAGACTCCATTTAAATATATGTTCAAACTATGTTTCCATATAAATTTAGACTCTAATTTCTCGTTATCCTTAGAATCCAATGATTCATATTTGTTAAAGATGCATTTATTCGTTAACATATTATTCCAATATTATCAGATCCTATTATTCTTATGTTTCTTAAAATAGATATTTTTTTCTTACATATTATTTTTTCATACACATGAAAATGTTTCCAATGTTTTCTTAAATGAAATGATGTCATACAATTTGTTTTTAACTAAACGTTGGCTGAGTGACAAGTTTACAGGTCCCTTTGAAATTTAAGGAAACATAATACCATTGGAGGAGTAATTTGATCATTGGAATCCATGCCTATAAATACCTATCCATTTCAATGTTCTCAAAAAATGTTCATGTGGAACTCTTATGTGCTACAAGAGCTCTACATGATCTACCTTGTGAAAATTCCTAGAACATCTTGTTCAAGATGAGAACAACGTGTTCAACCTTCCAAGTGTGATTTTGATTTTTTCTGTTCAATCGATGGACTACAGGGATAGTAAGGAAGATGTTTTGATCACCTTAGAGACCGAGGGCATGTAGGGATAGCAAGACAGATACTGATATTTGTATCAAGCTCCTACCATGGTCTAGATAAAATAGACTTTCAAGGAATTATAAATCAAAGGAACTTTTTACATGTTTGTTGGATACCCTTCTCTCTCGGTTAAAAGATTTATTAAACTTGTTATATTTTGTTACATGTTTTAATTATGCAACATTTTTTAAAGATATGAAGTATACCTTTCTTACACTTTCTTATACATTTATACTTTGATAAATAAGAATCTATATACTTCAAGGTTAAATTTTTATATATTTAAACCTATCTTATTTTTCTTTATCTGATCCATATTTTTGGATCTTAAAAAATATAGTTTCTTTGTTAAGAAATAAAGAGTAATTGTGAATCCAACTTGTTTAACTTTGTTAAACAATGTTTTTTTAAGGATGAAAATTAAAGTTTTTAAACCTAAAATTTACCCCCTATTATAATTGAAAAATGTAAATATACATTTCGATCCTATAATCGGAATCAGAGAAGGTATCTAAAATAATTATACTTGCATATAACTTTTTCATTATCAAACTATTATTTATTAAAAAGTTTTTGTTTTTCTTATGATTTTCCCCTCAAACTCTTTGTTTATAATATTTTTCTACTAACATGTTTTGTGGAAAATAATTTATTTTAAGAGTTATTGTATTGAACATTGGATCTAGAGACAATATAAATCCTACCAGACCTCCAATATTTGATGGAAATGATTATTAATACTGGATAGATAGGATGAAAATTTTATTATAAATACCAGTTTTGATAACTTTTTTATGTTAACTAGAGTCTACAAGAATCCTAAAAATGAAATCGGACAATTCACCAATCAAGAAAATTAGTTGTATCATCTTAACTTTAGGGTACATAAAACATTATTCTGTTCTAAGAAATGATATATATACATCTATATTTTACCCAGTGAAGCTTCTAATAGAATTTGGAACAAAATTTTAATTTACACATTTTGAATCTTCCAATGTCATTGAAATAAGAAGATCTATGCTTAGTGCTGAATATCAAGGGTTTTATATTTCCTTATGGAGAAACTCTATGAAAAGTTCAAAAATGGTTTATGACTATCATTAATATCCTTCATTATATGTTTGATACAATACTTGATGATTAGATTATTTGGGATAAGATGATAGATATTGTTCCAAATGAGTGGGAGTCCAAAAGAACAGCGACTAATGAGAATAGAAAATTTTCAAACATCACTCTTGATGATTTATTTGGGATATTTATACCATATGAAACTAGAATGAAGAGATATTCATAGATAAATAATAAAAATAATGGTAATTTAAGTCTTTCTATTACTACTACATATAATCATATGAAAGACAAGACTCCTCAAATATTAACAAGATAAAATTACAAGAAATATATTTTTATATATAAATCATGTGATATTGATCATTATGAGAATGGACATTCCAATATTTCTTAAATAATGAACAATATTTTGAGAAAGAAATAATTCCCATATAGATACAAGAATAAATATAGAAAGGATAAGAACGATTCAAAAGTTACTTGTTTTGAATGCATGAGGTCATGTCATATCAGACCCAACTATCCTATGATCTAAATGAATGTAAGGAAGGATTGATATTCAAAAAGAAACAATAATAAGTACTACATGTATAATTATTATAATGTACTGAAAGATGGTGACACCTGGAGTGAGTGTGGTGGTGATTTTTCTGATGAATCTTATGATATTAAATCTTCTAGATAGATGAATATTGGTCTTATAGGTAGAATTCCTACTGAAAATCAATGTCTCATAGATAATGTAAATACTTTTGAATCTATAACCAATATTTCTTTAAATGAAAATTTTCATCATGAAGAGTATTATAAATCTTCAAATGATGAATCTTCTTCATTAGAAGATAATACTTTAACTACATTTGAAGAGAAAATTAGGTTTTCCATGATACTAGATGATAAAAATAGTAAGATCAATAATAAAATAGATAAGGAAAATTATAGAATTTATATTTTAACAAAATATTTATTAGATCATTAAAAAGATCTTGATCAAAAAATGTATGCTTTTAAAATTGTTTTAAAAAACCTTATGGAAGTAAATTCTGAGAAGGATAAACATTCTAAATATCTTGAAAATTTTATTTCAAAGAAAAATGTACTAGAGTATTACTCAAATTCTAAGAATAATGAATATGAGTATAAGAATATAGTCATCCGACTAAAATAAGAAGTATTTTATATAAAGAAACTTTTATAAAATTTCAATTCTAGAAGGAATGAATTTGATAAAATGTATTCAAAAAATCATCCTCTATGAAATAGTTCTTGATTTGGTTATTGAAATTCAAAAACAGTTTTTAGTCATAACTATTTTGTCCCCAATGTGCTCTTTTGTGCACTAAGTGTCATTGTGGTGGACATTGGGAGAAAAATTGTTCTTTAAACTAAATCCAATAATTAGGTTTTCATAAATCACATTTTCTAAATAAATATGTATTCTAAAGATTTTACTCTCTAACTTTTTGGATCGAATAATGTTTAGATTCTGGAAGTTTAAATATTTTATTTTTAGGAAAACAAATTAAGTGCCAAAAAAACATATGGTACATGGATAATGGATGTTTCTAGAACATGACTGGTAAAAAAACTTCTTTGAAAAGATTATATAGATGAAAGGTTGAAAAGTAACCTTCAGAGATAATGATAAATGAGAAATTATTGGTATGTATAACATTGTTCTTCTTAGAAAATCCTTAATTTCAAATGTTTTATTTGATAAGGGATATATCATTCATTAATTAATTGGAATGAAAGATCAACATTCTAACATATTTACAAAATCATAACCCTTTGATATATTTGAAAACATTAATTAAAAGTTAGGAATCAAAATTTTAAGGTAATCATCCATAATAATTTTTTATTAAACAATATCCTAATATTAAGTTACTTATTTTTCTTATGAGTACATTATTGAAATATTTTGGAAGAAAAAAATTTCAGAACTTAAAACTACCCAGAACCTAAAAGTTCATGAAACCTAAATTTTTTTAGAACCTATATATTTCTGGAATATAGATTTTATTCAGAACCTAGTTTACATTAATTTAATTACTATTTTCTAAAAACCATGTTTTTCTAAGAGAAACATTATCTAAAATGAAAAATCATTATGGGAACTCAGGAAGGTACGTATCTTACATTTATTATCTCAATAAAATTTATGTTTCTTGGTATTTCAAAATGTATTTTAAAAAACCTTATCAAATTCCATTTCTCTAAATCTGGTTTTCCTTTAAAACCTCAAAAGATTAGAATCCATAAAAATATTCTCCAAAATTCATATCAAGCATCAGATTAGATTACACTAATCGCAACTGTTAGACTGATTTGGGATTCTGAATTTTTGTCATGAAGCCTATTTAAAGGTACCCCCTGATCATGTCCCACATCGGTTCTCTAAATATTTTTTTCATCGAATATATTCAATTCCTAAATTCTATCTTTCTGTTCTTTCCATTCACCGTAAATTATACATGTTACTTGAGATTTCCTCTCAGACCCCGATGAAGTCACAGTCAAGAAAGAAATACAAGGACTAGCTTAGGTTTAGGGAATGGTTTGTAAGACAAAATTTCATTTCCAAGTACGATTTTTTAATTTAAAATATCAACATGTTAAACAAATGGGAAAACTTATGTGTTTCTAATGAAAAGAATTAGGAACCATTTTTTTTATCTTGTTGTATAATTCTATGAATCAATTCATTTATATGGAAAAGGTGGAAAATGAATTTTCATGTTAAAAAGTTATGTGATGTATTACTCTTTATCATTCAAAAAAGAAGAAGTTATTTTATACATTCCTTTTAAAGGACAGGCAATCCTTTGATCTCACAGATTTCCATATAAGGAAGGTTCATTTGAGAGTGTTAATGATATTGAATGCATATGACTTAATGGAGTAACGAAACTAATGATATCTCATATTTTTAGAAACCATAGATTAGTTGTCTTATAGATGCAAGGCTTCTTAATTTTGGGAAAGGGAGACAAGGATTCTCTTAATATATGTGATATCTTTAGCCCAAATAGCCTGAAATCCATTATTTTTATTGATTTTTTGATAACACCACCTTTCAAGGGATGAGGGAAAACATTATAAGGAATGTAGGCTTGGACAATACATGACCTATAGGCTTAATAGATTACATGACTCAAAGGTATTAGGGAATTCAACCAAACTATAACTACAAGGAACTGCCCCTCCCCAGCATCTTCATAGTGATTGTTGCTCTCCACCCTCACATGGTCGTCTTTCTATGATTCCCATGAAAATACAGGTGGGTACTGATGGCATAGTTGTGCCCTCTTTTTCTTCTAAATCTATTTGGTTCAACTCTGGTTAGTGCACTTTCTCTGAATCCTCCTCTGGAGATGCTTTTTTTTGTAGAGTCTGTCTATGGTAACTGCACTGATTATGTGTCCCGAAGGCCTTGAGGTGGCCCGGAGGCCTTAAAGGATTCTTGAAACCCTTACTGACCCAAAGTCCTGGGTGGAAAGAAGTCCTTAAGTAATTCAAGCCCAAATAAGTGGTTGATGGTGAATAGTTCCAACTTTTATAGTACAGAACATTACATGCTACAGTACCTACTACAATTCTGCTATAATGCCTGCTAGAGTTCATGCTACAATGCTTCTACAGTACTTGGAAATATGCCTTATCCTGGTTTCGAACTTGGGTCTCATAGATACACAAATGGACTCCGCACCAACTAGGATAAATCTCATGTGCAAGATATGTGATATCTTTCTGTTGGATTTTCTTATAAATGTAAGGAATATAAATTTGGTAAGGTATATTCTTTTAACAATCAGCATCATTAAGAATAGAAATACCAGGTCTCAAATTTTGGTGTATCCTAGGATCTGGACTAAGATCATAATCTTATTCATAAACTCCTTCAAAATCTCAAGCAAATCAAAGGCCAGGATCATTATGATTATGTTTCTTAGGATACTTTAAGGAGAACGAAAACTAATTTCATTAATAACACTGGTGATTTATTAAATATTCCCAAAACTGATGATCATGATAATAAATGTGAAGCTGGACAGACTCCAAAACCTAACCCTAAGAAAATAAATGATAGAGAACTAGAACCTTAGTTACCCAAACCTATTTCGAATTCACAATCAGTACCTCCAAGACCGAATAAGAAAGAGAAATTCTCTCATGAATTAGTAGAAAAATAGAGTGAGAAGGAAAAAAGAATGAAATGTAGAGATTTAGTTTTTGGAATTGACCCTGGTCAGGATAAGGCCTTGAAGTTAAGACAATAAAAAATCATTAAAATGATGATAAAGAGAAGAATGTAAAAGAAAAAGAGTCGCAATCTTAGCCTGTACAGTCTTTGTTAAAATATGTTGAGAAATCGTTATAATTGATTCAGGCATCAGAAGCCTTATTGAAGGGTGCTTCACTTCTGTAAAAGATTGTTGAAGAAGAAGAAATATAGAAACAAGAAGAAGGATTACAAGAGGAATGTTAATATGTGATCATAATTGATGAAGAATATAAATAGAAGGAGATCCTCTCTGAAAATATTTCAATAAGAACATCCCAAGAATCATCCACTATAATAGCATCAGAAAATCAGAAAGAAAATTATAGAGAACAGAAATTTAAAAAACTCCATTCCAATAAAGAAAGTGAAGATAATTATGATTTTTCTCAGGATAGAGAAGATTAACTTAATGATAGAGAACAAGAACTTGATGTAGGCAATGTTGTTGAAAAATATAATGCTAAAATAAAGATAGTCGTTCTTTATATTTCTCAAAAATATGTAGATAGTACATCTATGTTAAAGAATGTTGAAGAAGATAAAGATACTCCTCTAGGGAAAGATGCCATAGAATCTGAATAATCCTCGTCATGGTACATGATTTTTTAAATAGTAATTAAAAAAACATGTAGATTTAATTCCATTTTTTCTAAATATTGAATCATGGTTCCAGTTGATTCAACAATAAATTAATTCAAAAAAAATTTAAAAATATTTTGATGTAGAATCCCATCAACATATATGTTGAATTCAAAACATTCATGATCAATTAATAAGCACATAGAATGTCCTGCAAGAGGATAACATGCTGGTCGAAGTAAGTTATTGATGATCTTAAAATAGATGATGATTATATGGACTCAGTTAAAGATTATATCAAAAAACCCAATGAATGTATCATGAATATTATAGAGAATCTGAATTAAGAGAAAGCCTCCCATATCCAATAGGAGAGAGATTTCAATGTGAAGCTCAATTCTATCTTTATTATCCAAAAGAGAGAAATCTAAACCAGAGAACCGTTGGAAGAAAAAGTTAACTCCCCTGAAGATGTGATCAAAAAAAGAAGAGATAATTCAGGCCCTTCAAAAAGAACTAGGATCAAGAAGACATACTCAAGAAGAAACAAGATGATCATAGAAAGAAAAATAAGCTTGAATCCATTATAAAGAAAATGATTTCAGAGATGAAAAAGGATTAATGATTTTCTTTAAACTGATCATTTTTTTACCAAATAATATTTATTCATAGTTAATGAAAATTCCATAAACTAGTTCATATTGTATGCATATTTCCTAACATTTCATGTCCAAAAATATACACCTCAATTCTTATTTGAAAAGCATAAAGGGGGAGAAAGGATTATTTCAAAATAATATCATATTAAGGGGGAGATTACCAAAAGATTAAATTTTTTATGAAAGGGGGAGATTAAGTTAAAGAAGACCTTCTTAAGAAAATGAATGTTATATGAAGACAACATTTAAAACCAAATAATACGACCCTTATGATGGCATAACATAAGGGGGAGTTAATGTTATTCACCATAAGCCACAAATAAAATGATGAAAAGTTTTTTAAGTATTAAAAACTTAATATTCTTATTCAGAAAGTGGGTTTTCTTTAAAAAATATGGGGATATTGTTATTTCAATAAATTATTTATGAATTTTCCATTATTTATGTTTTTAAAATACCAAACACATTTCCTTAAATATTTTTTTCTTTCTCTAAGAAAATTTACATGATTAAATATTATCATTATTTTATATTTTATGATTAATGTTCTTTATCTAAGATTATATATATTTTCAATAAAACATAATTCCCTTATAATTAATCGAATCCTGATCTAAATCTCGGAACCATACAGTTTATTAAAATCTAATTCCCCTTATTTTGAGAATCTGGTTCTCATTGTTTTTAGACTCTGATTCATTCTGTAATTTGACTCCATTTCATATAGAAATTTGATTCTGATTTAATCGAAATATAGACTCTGATTTCATCAAAATCTAGATTCCAATTTTATCAAAATATAGGCTCTGATTTTTTAGAAACTAAATTCCAATTGTATTAAATTACAGACCAAATTTCCTCTGAATTATAGACTCTATTTTTACATATTTTTAGACTCTGATTCCTCATAATTCTAGACTCCATTTCTATAAATTTTCAGACTCTGATTCCACTGAATTATGAATATCCTTTATATATATTTTCAGACTTCTATTCCACTGAATTACGAACATCCTTTATATATATTTTCAGACACCATTACCTTATAAATTTATACTTTGATTCCTCATTAACCATAGAATCTAAAAATTATTATTTGTTAAAGTTTCATATAATCCAAAACATATTGTACCTATTTTATTAGATCCAATTATTCTTATGTTTCTTAAACATGATATTGTTTTTGTTACAATTTATAGTTTCTTACACATGAAATTTCTTGCCATGTTTTCCTACATGAAACTCTGTCGTACAATTTTTTTAAATAACTATTGGTTGAGTGACACGTGTACATGACCCTATAAAATTTATTGAAAAATATGACAATTGGAGGAGGATGTTGACCATTGGAATCCAGGACTATATAGTTCCAACCATTTCAATGTTCAAGAAATAATGTTTTTGTGGAACTCTTACATGCTGTGAGATCTCTACTCGATATTCCTTGGGTGAATGTTTTGAACGTCTCGTTCAGGCTGAGAACCACTTATTCAAATTCCCTAGTGAGATTATGATTGTTGGTGATCAATCGAGGGAATCTAGGGATGAGAAGTTTGAGGTTTTTTTCACCTTAGAGATTGAGGTCTTGCTGGGATAACAAGATAGATATTGATATTTGTATCAAGGTGTTACCCTAGTGTGGGTAAGACAGACTTTCATGAAAGTATAATTCATGGGACTATTATCTAAGGTTGTTGGATACCTTTATCTTTATGATAAAATATTTCATAAACTTATTTTGGTTTATTATAAGTTTTAATTCCTCTTCATTTTGATAAAGATATGAAGTGTAACATTATTACACATTCTTATATTTTTATACATTAAATAATAGGATTCGATAATATTTATGGTAGAATATTTCTATAAGTAAACTTTTCTTAAGTTTATTTATCAGTTCCATATTTTATGATCTTAAGAATGAAATATTCTTTGTTAAGAACTAAAGTGGGTATTTGAATCCATCTTCTTTAACATTATTATATATAGATTTTCTAAAGGAAATAATTGAATGATTTTAAACCTAAAATTTACCCCCTTTTAAATTGATCAATCTACATATACATTTTGGTTGTAGAGTATTTCTAACTGTATATCCTTAGAAAAGTGTTATCTGTTTTGGTAAGAATGGAATTTTGATTCGTCGGTACATTGGAACTTATAAAGTTCTAGAAAATGATGTACTAATTTCCTATTGATTAGCCTTGCCTTCGAGTTTATCATAGGTAGACCATTTTTTCATGTTTTGTTGTTTATAATATATGTGTGAGATCCATCTCATGTTTGGATCCAAGATGTAGTTCAAATAGAGGAGAAACTTAGTTATAAAGAAAATCTTTTTTAGAATCTTTACCATAGAGAGAAAGTATTTTTGAACAAGGTAAATCACCATGTTATGGTTTTTTGAAGAAGCCACATGGTTGAAGAAGCAACATTGGAATTTGAAGATGATATAAGGGAAAATTATCCTTATTTCATTAATAAGTCAATAAATTTTCAAGGACACATTTTCAAAGGGGGTGGAGAATGTAACAACCCTAGTATTTATAGGATCATATTTTTTAGTCTTTCGGAAATTAAATATTTATATACTTTATGTTATGTGATTCTTAAAATAAACAATTTTTATAAGGTTATTTAATTAAAAAAAATAAGTTTTCAATTATAGAATTCTAATTTTAAAAAATAATTTCATATTTGAATTTAGCATGATGAAATTATCTTATTATTAATTATAGAAAAGTTTCTCAAAAAGTTTAATTTTTTTGAATGGTAAAAAAATATAGTCTTTTATAAAATGCAGTAATATTTTGGGATTTCATGAGTACAAAATTATGATATAACATTTAATATATTAATTTAAGAAATAAATTATGATTTTATAAGAGTGTTATTTTATTGATATATTTTATAACATGTACGTCTTAATTTATTTTACAATAAGTATAAAAAATATTCTCAGTGCAAATGTAGTGTGTGTACATCATTTCAAATGTCAAAATTTGGTTCTTTATAAATAATAATTGATTTCTAAAAAACATCTACATGACATTTTATGAATTATTATATATTACTGATGTTTTTATGTATTAAATTATAATTTTATAGTCATATAACATAAGTCTTGTTCAAATTCTTGTCCAATGATTACAAAAATAAAGACAATAATAAAATTATGATGTCATCTTCTTATGTATATGAATAAATGCACAAAATGAATGAATATATATTTTTATTTTGAACCTAGTTAATTATTTATGATATTATTTTATTTTAATTTTTTATATATAAATTAATTAATATTAATCTATTTGAAACACTGATGCAGTGCGTGTGAATGTATAAGAAAAATAAATAAAATGTTTTTAGTTAAAATGATATGAATTATTAAATGACCCAAAATTTTGATAAATATTTTTATCAAAACATTTATCACCCATTAAGTCTTTTTTATTTAATTTTGGGACAATTTTGTCCCACAAGAATCATGTTTAAACCTATAGAATATTTTTTTCAAGATAGTCAAGTTGTTCACAATATAAAATTATTATCTGTAAAATATTTTAATGTAAGATTTCTCTAATAGTGTTTTTTATAGATATATATTTTATTGAATTTTAATTAATTTATATTTCTGATGATTGTTTTAAAAAAAATAATATGTAATATATATATATACCTTATTGGATTCATCAATTAAGACACATTAATTATTTTATTAATGAATAAATAAAATTAATAATATTAAAAATAATTATAATTTCATATTATTAAGCAAATTAAAGAATTCCCAATATGAATATGATGATTCTATTATATTATAAAAATCTAATTTTATTTTGAATAATTGTGTTGATGTGTTTAAATTCTTATTTATGAATTGTGTTTAATTTTATGAAAATTATTTTTCATGTATATAATATTTAAATTAATTATATCAAATAAAAAAATTATTAGAAATTAAAAAATTGATAATAGTTCTACTAAATGTGATATATTTTGAGTTTTAGGGTTTTTTTGAATTCTAAAACCTATAATAGATTTTTTATATTTTAATATTTTGAGTAATTTCAAAGTTACCCCTCACCTCAATTAAAAAAAGGATCCTTCCATCACAATTATTATTCACCATGGGCCTGATTTATCTAATATATTTTAAAAAATTCCCTTCTAATCAAAACCCTCCACATTTTTGTTCTTCTAGTCTAACAAAGATACCACTTCCAGGAGCCTTTAGGAGGTTCTAAAGAGAAATTTTCAAGGTGTATGATTCCTTCTTCTTCTCTTTTGAATTCATTTTCACCTCTACCTAATCCACACCTTTTGTAAAATGTTTCATGAAAACTCTAGTATCATATATATATATATATAGATACTTTGTATTATTTCTGGTATATTCATCATAAAACCCCTCATCTTCTCCTTTCATTCTTAAATAAGGAAATCATTGTATACATTGTATAAATTCAATGCCTTCATGGATGATGAGTTTTTTGTTTCCTTTTAACACAATCATGGGATGTTTTAATTCTATTTTGAAATTTTAAATTGAACCAAATATATATATATTATCACCTCTAGAGTATTATTTATTTTTGACAAGGAAGCCCATAATAAAATGACCATTGAAACCATGAAAATAACCCACTTGAAACACTAAAAATAACAACTTATTGTTAATAAGTGGGTGGAAAATGATATAATAAGATTACGTAAGATATTATAAAAATTAATATAGTTTTTAATAAATTAATAACATTATAAAAATGATTATAAAATAGTTTTGAATACATTTAATGGATGCTGAATTGAAGGTAAGGAACATTCCTTTTCAAATCTTTTTAAATGTCTCTTTTACGAAATTGAATAATATTGGTTTATATATACAGAATTAGAAGTTTCACAATATTTAATGATTTTTCATTATTATAATATTTTATTTTATTTATTTACTGTTATTTTTGAAGAATATTATTTCATATTTATGTGTGTGTGTGTGTGTTTTTGTTTTTTAAAATCGATTTTTATGAGCAAAGGCTCTTTCGAAATCTTAATGTGTCTAGCTCAAGCGTTTAAATGAGTTATCAATAATTTTATTCATGATATGTTACTTATAAACTGTTTATTAAAGGTTGATCCAAATATACCTCAAGATATTATTTGTTTATCCCCACTATAGAACAAGATATGTTGGACTGATCCCATTGTAGCTCAAAAATGACTATTGATCCCCATTATAGCTCTCCAATTCATTAAGTAATTCAGATATGGAAGATGAATATCAGTTTAGTCCATTTTTAATTGTGAATGTAAGTGTAATATAGTAATGAAGTCCCTAGTGGACTGTATGATTTTTCTATTAATGCTTATGAGTATTCAAGAAAAAGGTTTTCAATGGATTTTCATGTTTTTAATTGACTAATATTTTTTTTATTTGTGCCCCTTAAAGATATTGTTTTTCACATAAAATGTTTTTAAACTTTTTTCATAGGGTATATGGATGTGTAATAGAAAGGAGTAAGGCATATAGAATGTTTTTTATATTTTTCATAGAAATCATGTTTTTTAAAAAGATATATATTTTTAATAAAATGGTTATATTTTTACTAGTATCCTCTTTGTTTGAATTTTGTTGGTTAAGTACATATTATTCACTAATTCTCTAAAGATCTAAACCTGAAAAGGTCCCCAATGTTTATGAAACGACATTATTGAATAAAACTTAAGGTTATGTATTTTTTATGGTGGAATACAAATAATAATCATTAGAGGGTGTAGAATAAATCAAATATAGTTTTTTTATCAAAAAAAATTTGAAAAATAAATTCATACCAAATCACAAACATGATAACATAAAAACATATAACCAATTGAATTTTTCATATATTCAATGTCAACAACACTAATAAAATACTCTAGAGGTTCTACTACTATCCCAATGAGTCACCAAATCTCATCTCCAACACCATTAGAGAAATCCAACTTGAATATTCAATAACCTTATTTTTCCGAATATGAGCATGTTATTTGTGAAATATTCATGGGTACCAATACACCATGGGTTATTGAGAATAGTGGGTGGAAAATTATTAGGGATATATCAATTGGGTCAAACACATAACTATTATAGGTTTCTATATTCAACTTGTTTATATAAATAACCAGTGTCAATCCTTTTATTTAATGTGAATCCTAGTAGAGATTATACATGCATTATTCAGATCCAATGTTTCTTTGATCATGTCACGTAACTCTAGAAACTAGTATCAGACCTAATGGTCATACTATGATAGGTGAATGTACCAATTATTATTGGATAAGAAGAGTTATAATGGATGCAAGATGGGTGATTTGTATTTTAGGAAAATTAAACTAATTCAATCTCGAACCTCTTTATTATAGTTATTAATTAGTGGTTGTGTTTGACGATTGAACTATCTTATATCAGACTTAGGGTGAGTTCGATAAATCAGAGTAAAGTAATGTTAATAAAATAATTTTTTCATGAAAAACTTCATAGAGTAAAAAAACAACTTGTAAAAATTATTAAAATAACACATTAAAATGTTCATTATTAAATAAAAATTAATAATTATAAAATAAATGAATATACTTTTACCATCTACATAAAATGAACTCAAAAAAATTTAATTATGGTATCGAAATTTAAACACAAATTTCAGCCCTTAATTATTTACCACAATTCCATTCATCACTAAGATAATAGTCTTCAAGGTCCTCCTATCTGAGAATTCCAAATATTAGCTTGATCAGATCTAGCCTCTTTATATCACCATAATCCCATGATCACAACCTCGATCAGGCATATAATATAATTTAAAAATAATTTCTACAGATTATATGATACCCATAAAAGAACCCACAAAAAATTATCTAAAATATTACACTAAAAATTATAATGAGAGGTAAAATCAATTAGATACTTAGATCAAATGAGGTTTCCAATGCATTAGCACACAACCCCTTGAATACACCACTATTTATACGCACACCTCCAACAAATATTTTTTCATGATTCATGTAGCTGATTACAACGAACTCAGATGATATTCCATAGACATTTAAACAAGAACATTAGAATAAAAATTCATTTAGGTATCACCATTACAACGATGTACAAATAATATTCCAACTAGTAAAAATATTTTTGACTCAAATTATAAACAATATTTTTCTGATGAAATAAAAATATGTTAGTATAATGGACTAATTTTAGTCATACTGATAGATTATTTGTTTTTATACTGATTTTATAGATTTCATAACTCTATTATACTAAATTTATGTATATTGTTAGACTAGATTTTCTCATAATGATTGACTATACATAGGTTAATATGATTTAATGGCCTTTAGTCAGTTCCATGGATTGTACATGTTTAGAAAGATTATGTTTGTTTAGGTCATATATATTTAAAAATTTGGTAGAAGTTATTTGTTTCTAAAAAAATATTATAAAATAATGATAAAAATAATGTTAATAAATCCAATATTAATAATAGTTTTCTGTGATTTATAAAATTAAGGATATAAAGAATAAAAAATAAGTTTTTATCTCAAAAGTATAACTCTTTTTGAAAAGAACAAAACACCACACATAATTATAAAAAAACTAAAAAAATATATCTCATCGTTCGTTTAATAAATCCACTCCCTTGAACATACTTATATATCCCTTTCTAAATGACTCCCTTTGAGTTAAAAAATTTATTTGTGGAAGAAAAACATAAGATATCATATTAAAAAAACTTATCCCCTATACAATATATTCCCCTTAAAATAAATTCTTCCTTAATAACATTTTTAATGTATTCTCCCCCTAATAATAACATCTATATTTTAATAATTCCTCTCCAGATTACATCTCAAAAAACATCTACCCATTTCTGGTTTTTCAAAAGAAATATGGACATATAAAGTACCTTAATTGTTAACATAACAATATGTTGAAAAATTTATGAAATAAAATCAATAAAAAAAATAACATTCATACAACCAAAATTGGGTAATATTAAATCAAATAAGTAAATCGATGAATATTATGACATTCATTCTTTCAAAATATTGTTTGATTGTTACAACAACAATTCTGACCTGAAAAATATTCTTTCTTCTAAAACTTCTTGATGATTACATTCATCTGATGAAATTATTCTTGACACTTCTCATATTGTGGTTCATCTACCACCAACATTGAAGTCCTTTCCTCCAATATATGAACCCTTTGAACTTATTTCTTTAGTACAAAAACTTCTTTTTTTTGAGTTATTGGTTTTCTATACTCTGATCTTCCTTCAACTTCTTAATATCGTCCATAAGAGATTAAATCTTAAAATTATAAGATTCCTTCAACATATAAAATTTATCAATGAGCTATATGATCTTATATAATAGTTCCTAAATGTATTAATCTTGATACTATGATATGTATTTTAATTTCTAAACTAATTCATACTTCACATATACTTTACCGAAAAACATTTGAAAGGAGTCGTCTATTTATTGTGATTTCTTCTTAACAGATTTTACTTTTTGATCATTAACACTCATATGTCTCTCAGTTACCTTTATACATATTACTATTTTTTAAAAAAATTACTTTTTATCCTTTTATTCTAAATTAGAATCATTGATCTTGACTTTATTCTATACAATCATTTTAGAAAATTGATTGAGTTTATCTAATTTCTCAAACAATTTTATCTTCATGTAAATGTTTTTCCATCAGGATTATTTTTTTGAATATAGGGAATGATATCTTATTGTTTCTTCAATGATAAATTGAAATTTTTTAATATTTATTTTATTATTTGATCATAACGTGTGATATCAGAATCAACTGTATCTAATCAGACATCTGAAACACATATCTATGATTTTAAAAAAAACTACTTTTTCCATCTCTATTTCAATATCTTTGGTTTTTATAGAATACCAAACACTTATACCATATATATTTCTATCAGTGACTAAATTTCTAATACTCTTGTCTGTGAATTCTTACATCCGTCTGTTTTATTTAAAATTTCATACATTTGAGAAAAAAATTATCATCCTTCTCGGACTGTGTATTGAAGGAAGATGTTCTTAAAAAACTCTTTCCCCCACTATACATATATATATTCAATTATTATTATAATGAAGATGTTTTTTCATTCTTATTACATTCTTCTTGTAAATATATGATCAACATTCCATTACTCCTAAAATCAAATATTCCATGTTTTTTTTATAATTTTCTGAACATAAACTTGAACCTATTAAAAAACAAATTTTAAAAGATTTATATTTTTTTTCTTTTTAATTTTTCAACACCTTATGGTACTTGAGATGTTCCAAACATATTAGTTTCTTATATTGATTGAACAAGACACTACTACAAATATGGGCATTAACAGCACTAAAAACGGGCTTTAACAGTGCTAAAAAAGCGTTGTACAGCTCATCGCTCATAAAGGGTTACTTTATCAGCGTTAAAAAGTGCTGATAAAGGGTTACTTTATCATTGCTTCTTTAGCGCTGATAAAGGTGTAGTTTAACAGCGCTTTTTTAGCACTAATAAAATCCTGATTTATCAGCGCTAAAAAAGCACTGATAAATGCCCTCTATGCTTCTCTGATAAATCTGCAGCAGCACACCCGAACACCTGCAAAAAACAGCATCTCAATAAGCCAAATAAAGTAAGTATACCCATACAAAATTAACTCATAAATCATAAGAAAATTAGACCAAGTATACCCATACAACAATTATACCCGTACACCATTAACACATAATTTATAAGTTAATTAAGTACTTAAGGAAATCAATTCAGAATTCAGGGGGTCTGGGGGCTGTTCAAGGGTTTGGTGTGGCTGTCCAAGGGGGGTAGGGGGTGTCCGGGGGGGCTTTCCAGTTCAATCCTAAGGCTCCAAATGGGTGTGTTTTATCAATACATAAATATTTGGACTTTTCTCTATCCACTATGCATCATGTTCTCAACCTCAAAGAAGTTATATGGTTTTTACACACACTGAGGTGAACATACTTGGGGGGGGATGAATCACATTAATAAAACCCCAATATTAAACCTACAATAGGCTATTGTAATTGCATGATCAGGCAATATGCACAACCTAGTGGAGAAATAACTGGAATAAAACTAATAAAAAAATCATCATTGATCCTCAAATCCATGACCATGATTAAACCAAAATTAATTTTCCAAGTGCTGAACTTTTACCAACCATTTCACAAGGATCGTTTTGAAATTATAAAAATATAGTTTGACCAAGTCCTACCCCATCTACATCTAGACAAATTGATTCTCATGTATTAATGCTTGATCAACAATACCTACTACATCCAATGTTAGGGTTTCTCTGAGTACATCATAGGAACCACACAAAACATATAATATACCATGGTCTCCCCACTATATACATAATTATCACTGACCTCCAATATGTGAGTTTTATTTATACTCCATCATGGAAATCCACTTATCGGAGTTTTCTCATCCAGGGAATACCCTCAAGAGTATCTCAGACCACCCATATGTGTTCTCCCAATTCTGAGGCATAAGACCTACAAGGATCTCATCCCTATACTATGGGAGTACCATTATTTAGGGAATAATACTAAGAAGCATATATTCTTTACCACATGGGAGTATTATCATCCAAATAATAATCCCTAGAAGCATATCAACCATCCAATATGTGTGTATTCTCATTTGAGGCATAATCTATATAGTCATCTCAGCCCTCCCCTATGGGATTATTTTCATTTAGTGAATATTCCTAATAAGAATCTCATACCACTCATATGTTTGTATCCTCATTTTGGGAATAATTCATATATACATCTCATCCCTCCCATATGAGAGTATTTTCATTTAAGGAATAAGACCCATAAGCATATCCACCCTCCCATATGGGAGTATTTTCATCCAGATATAAGCCCATAAGTATCATAGACCCAAACACATGATCACCCTAGTATACCAGGACAACCATGAATTGATATATACGATGCCCCATATAGATCACATGCCATGACCCCCCATTTAAAATATCAATGCAATTGGAATGCGTTAGGTTGGATTTCTGTAGTTCAGTTGTTGTTTTCAATTAAAATCGTGTCCATTTAAAACAAAATAGAGACGCTTTGAGTGATAGAAGCCACACCGTGCTTCCTATTGAGGCGGGGTTGACTCGTACATGTCACCAAGGACCCTTGTATCGTTCTTATAAAAGATCAATGCAATCCGAATGTGTTTGGTGAGATTTCTGTAGGTCAGTTGTTGTTTTCAATTAAAATCGTGTCCATTTTAAACAAGAGAGATCCATTTAGTGCTAGCGGCCACACCATGCCTTGGATTGAGGCGAGGTTGACTCGTACACTTCACCAAGGACCCTTTGATCGTTCTTATAAAAGATCAATGCAATCCGAATGCATTTGGTCGGATTTTCGTAGGTCAGTTGTTGTTTTCACTTAAAATCGTGTCCATTTTAAACAAAATAGAGACCCTTTGAGTGATAGAGGCCACACCATGCCTCAGATTGAGCCGGGGTTGACTCGTACACTTCACCAAGGACCCTGGGATAATTCTTATAAAATATCAATGCAATTTGAATGCGTTTGGTTAGATTTCCGTTGGTCAGTTGTTGTTTTCACATAAAATCGTGTCCGTTTTAAATAAAATAGAGACCCATTGAGTGATAGCGGCCACACCATGCCTCAGATTGTGGAGGGGTTGACTCGTACAGATCACCAAGGACCCTTGGATCGTTCTTATAAAATATCAATTCAATCAGAATTGGTTTGGTCAGATTTCTGTAGGTCAGTTGTTGTTTTCACTTAAAATTGTGTCCATTTTAAACAAAATAGAGACCCTTTGAGTGCTAGAGGTCACACCGTGCCTTGTATTGTGGTGGGGTTGACTCGTACACGTCACCAAGGACCCTTGGATTTTTTTATAAAAGATCAATGCAATCCGAATGCATTTGGTCAGATTTTCGTATGTCAGTTGTTGTTTTCAATTAAAATCATGTCCATTTTAAACAAGAGAGGCCCTTTGAGTGCTAGCGGCCACACCATGCCTCAGATTGAGGCATGGTTGACTCGTACACATCACCAAGGACCCTTGTATCGTTCTAATAAAAGATCAATTCAATCTGAATGTGTTTGGTCATATTTCCATAGGTCAGTTGTTGTTTTCACTTAAAATCGTGTCCATTTTAAACAAAATACATATCCTTTGAGTGATAGCGGCCACACCATGCCTCGAATTGAGGAAAGGTTGACTTTTACACATCACTAAGAACCCTTGGATCATTCTTATAAAAGATCAATGTACTCTGAATGCGTTTGGTCAGATTTATGTAGGTCATATTTTTTTTTTCAATTAAAATCGTGTCCATTTTAAGCAAGAGAGACCCTTTGAGTGCTAGTGGCCACACCGTGCCTCGGATTGAGGCGGAGTTGACTCATACACATCACCAAGAACCCTTGGATTGTTCTAATAAATGATAAATTCAATCCGAATGCGTTTGGTAAGATTTCTATATGTCAGTTGTTGTTTTCACTTAAAATCGTGTCTATTTTAAACAAAATAGAGACCCTTTGAGTCCTAGCGGCAACATTGTGCCTCGTATTGAGGTGGGGTTGACTCTTACATGTCACCAAGGACACTTGGATCGTTCTTATAAAATATAAATGCAATCCAAATCCGTTTGGTTAGATTTCCGTAGGTTAGTTGTTGTTTTCACTTAAAATCGTGTCCATTTTAAACAAAATAAAAACCCTTTGAGTGATAGTTGCCACACTATGCCTCAGATTGAGTCAGGGTTTACTCGTACACATTACCAAGGACCCTTGGATAGTTCTTATAAAAGATCAATGCAATCAGAATTTGTTTGGTCAGATTTCCATAGGTCAGTTGTTTTTAATTAAAATCGTGTCCATTTTAAACAAGAGAGACCCTTTGAGTGCTAGCGGCTACACCGTGCCTCGGATTGAGGAAGGGTTGACTCTTACACATCACCAAGGACTCATGGATCGTTCTTATAAAATATCAATGCAATCTGAATGCATTTGGTCAGATTTCTGTAGGTTAGTTGTTGTTTTCAATTAAAATCGTGTCCATTATAAACAAGAGAGACCCTTTGAGTGCTAGCGGCCACAACGTGCCTCGGATTGACACGGGGTTGATTTTTACACATCACCAAGGACCCTTGGATCATTATTACAAAAGATCAATGAAATCTGAATGTGTTTTGTTGGATTTTCGTAGGTCAGTTGTTGTTTTCACATAAAATTGTGTCCATTTTAAACAAAATAAAGACCCTTTGAGTGATACCAGCCACACCGTGCCTCGGATTGAGGCGGGGTTGAATTTTACATGTCACCAAGAACCCTTGGATCGTTCTTATAAAATATCAATGCAATCTGAATGCGTTTGGTCATATTTCCGTAGGTCAGTTGTTTTTTTCAATTAAAATCGTGTCCATTTTAAACAACAAAGACCCTTTGAGTGCTAGTGGCCACACTGTGCCTCAGATTGAGGCATGGATGACTCATACACGTCACCAGGGACCCTTGAATCGTTCTTATAAAATATCAGTTCAATATGAATGCTTTTGGTCTGATTTACGTTGGTCAGTTGTTGTTTTCACTTAAAATCGTGTCCATTTTAAACAAAATAGAGACCATTTGACTGCTAGCGGTTATACTGTGCCTCAAATTGAGGCGGGGTTGACTCGTACACATCACCAAGGACCCTTGGATTTTTCTTATTAAATATCAATGAAATCCTAATGCGTTTGATTGTATTTTCGTAGGTTAGTTATTGTTTTCACTTAAAATTGTGTCCATTTTAAACAAAATAAAGACCCTTTGAGTGATAGCGGCCACACCGTGATTTGGATTTAGGAGGGGTTTACTTGTACACATCACCAAGGCCTCTTGTATCATTCTTATAAAAGATCAATGCAATCCGAATGCATTTGGTCTGATTTCCGGAGGTCAGTTTTTGTTTTCAATGAAAATCATGTCAATTTTAAACAAGAGATACCCATTGAGGGATAGCGGCCACACCATGCCTCAGATTGAGGTGGGGTTTACTCGTACACATCACCAATGACCCTTGTATCTTTCTTATAAAATATCAATGCAATATGAATGCGTTTGTTTAGATTTCTGTAGGTCAGTTGTTGTTTTCAATTAAAATTGTGTCCATTTTAAACAAGAGAGACCCTTTGAGTGGTAGCGGCCACACCGTGCCTCAGAATGAGGTGGGGTTGACTCATACACATCATCAAGGATCCTTGGATCTTTCTTATAAAATATAATTTAAATCCGAATGTGTTTGGTTGGATTTTCTGTAGGTCAGTTGTTGTTTTCACTTAAAATCGTGTCCATTTTATACAAAATAGAGACCCTTTGAGTGATAGTGGCCACATCGTGCCTCGGATTGAGTCTAAGTTGACTCGTACACATCACCAAGGACCCTTGGATCGTTATTATAAAAGATCAATGCAATCAGAATGTGTTTGGTCAGATTTCCGTAGGTTAGTTGTTGTTTTCACTTAAAATCGTGTCCATTTTATACAAAATAGAGACCCTTTGAGTGATAGCGGTCACACCGTGTCTCGGATTGAGGCGGGGTTGACTCTTACACATCACGAAGGACCCTTGGATCATTATTATAAAGGATCAATGCAATCTGAATGCGTTTGGTCAGATTACTGTAGGTCAGTTGTTGTTTTCAATTAAAATCATGTCCATTTTAAACAACAGAGACCCTTTGAGTGCTAGCAGCCACACCGTGTCTCAGATTGAGGCGGGGTTGACTTTGACACGCCACCAAGGACCCTTGGATCGTTCTTATAAAATATCAATGCAATTTGAATTTTTTTGGTTAGATTTCTGTAGGTCAGTTGTTGTTTTCACTTAAAATCATGTCCATTTTAAACAAAATAGAGACCCTTTGAGTGATAGCAGCTACACTGTACCTTGTATTGAGGCAAGGTTGACTCGTACACATCACCAAGGACCCTTGGATCATTCTTATAAAAGATCAAGGAAATCTGAATGCGTTTGGTCAGATTTCCATAGGTCAGTAGTTGTTTTCACATAAAATCGTGTCTATTTTAAACAAAATAGAGACCCTTTGAGTTGTTCAACATTCTTGCATGTTGTTGGTGAATATCATATGTTAAAATGGGAAAATGACTCATTGGATAAAGGCTGTTTTATTTAATAACAATTACAATTTGCCTATGAACATTTACATACAACAATTTTTCATCTTTTGATCCCCTTAACCCCTCTCAAAAATGACCACAAATTGTACATGTCCCCAAGTCAGATCTTCATTTTATTTGTGTACAATCTTCCATCAGGTATGCGACCCACTCGTTTCTGAACACATCTATATCGTCTTGTGAGTATGAGGATTTTTGGCAGTCAGATTAGTACTACAAAATAAAAAAAAAGAATTAATAAATAACTTAAACGAACTAGTAGTTTTTTTTAAATACCTCTTTAGGGATGCTAGTTTGTAGATGAAAAATGATCTCTTTCATAAATTTACAAACATAATAACCGAAATCATTATCGTTTGTTTGTTTTGGACACTGCAAAAAAATTTATCATTAAATGAATATGTAACTTGTGTTGAGATGTGTTTGGATAGTGAAATTGTATTATATATACCCTAATATTTGTCCAGACGTAGTACTTACTCGCCTCCCTATGCTTATCCCATGTCCTCATTCATTTTTTTAGACGATAATGATACACCACCCTATCATAACAGAATCCTCAGTAAAAGATAATATAAATTATATTACTTTATTTTTAGACCTAAAACATAAGATGTAGTGTCATACAGATTCACAAACTCCATCATGTGTGGTCGGTTTGATGGATATCCTTGCGTTGAATCCAGAAAATAAATTTTCGGAGTATCCAAGTTCACTGCAATTAGCAACCAATGTTGCCTAAAGACACAGAAAGGAATAAGTAATAAAATATGTGAAATTATAATTGATATGATTTATTCATAGAGTATTACCCCTGCATGGTTGGTATTAGGAAAAGTCTGTCATCTGTAATCTTGCGTTCAAATGTTTTCAGCAAGATGTTCACTATTGCATCCCTTTTTGATGGATCTATTTTTGTTAGGTGTGTTGATGTGATATGAGGACTAACCAGTCCAAATCTTGGCTCATGGGAAAATTCCATCAACTATTTTTCATAATTTTTTCTATCAACAATATAAAATGCATTTAGTCATAATTTGCACATTAGATCAGCTTTTGGAAAATCAATTCATGGAAACATACCTCATATATACATTTACAACTATGATTCCTAGCCAACCATTTTCAAGGATTTCATTTACATTTTTAGCAGCAACGAAATCTTGACATTCCTCTACGTATATATTCACTTTGAAAAACACTATATAACTATTACCATCTTTTAGCTTCGTATCCACATGATTCTTCATTGCTAGTAAATGTGTATAGAGAACATGTGGTGTTATTGTGCTTTCAGTAGCTCCTTGGGATTGGTTGGTCGATTTTTTATATGGTTTTGAGCTGACATTTGTCACCCCTTCCCTTTCTCCATCTTTAACAACAATAATTGGTTCAAAACCTATTTTCATTTATTGTTAAGGTTTTAGCTTGAAAATAAAAGGAAATAAATACCTCTTTCTCCGCATGAACTCTTACAAGTTGTGACGACCAGGAAATGAATGTCCCAATAGCCTTTTCGACCGTATGAATATCATCGTCAGCAAGTGGAATAGGTAGCTCTTGCTTTGGCTCATGAGCTACAATAATCGTCACTTTTAGATGATCTTTCAGATGTGGTCTATTATGCAATGTGGCATCTGTGATATTGAACACTATAGCCCATGCTACAAGTGATAGGTGGGTGTTGACAGATATAAATCACAATCATTATCACCCTGTAGAATATGAGTACAGAAAAATTATCAGTGTTTTTCTGATTCATATTTCATGGGAACAATTATTAGAATATTTATTACCACAGCTAAGACAGTTCTTTGAGGAGAATGGCTCACCTCAAAGCAGGTGGGGGGTGGGGCGGGATGTTCATGCGGAGATTGTTCTTGAGTTGTGTCTTCCCTTTTCTTCCCACCCATAAAAGTTGCTAGCAACTCTCCCTTCCATTACAATTGTTCTTCAAGGGTTGCTATTTTTTCTCTCATTTGTTCCAATTTTTCATTTGTATCATACATTTTTATTCTTCTACTCAAAATATACTTAGGGTGTCACCCCAAACCCATCACCTCTAACATGACCGTATTTTTCTGGCTGCTTCAAAGCCGTCGATAATAGGTCTGTATCAGCTACAGGAGTAGTTGATTCATGTGATTGTCAGATATAGGAAAATAACTAATTATTTTTATGTAATAGAAATTTTAAACAAATTATTTTATCTTCGTGTCATACTAACACATATTTCCCACACTTTCTGTGTGTTCTCATCTACTAACTTCCCTTCTTTGTTCACACGTGCCTCCTTCTATAGCACATGACGTGGTATGGAAATGCATTTGGTTTTAGACTCATAAATCTACATATAAACATAGAAAAATAATTATGATGTTGTTTATTGGCACCTAACAATATTATTGTAAATTTAAAATACTTACCATTTTCTTTTATAATGAAGCGTCACTCATCCTTGCTTTACGATAGGGGTATGTTAGTTTTGAAGCACGTTCCTTATTTTCAATACAGAGTTTCTGTTTCATAAATGAAATATTGACAATCAAAGTGATGAATACAGGTATCCTCAAACAATGTATTATCACTCACACTTACCTAAAGCTTCTCATCCCCATGACGGCCAATAAATGCATCCCATGCTTCTTGGGATATCAGGTGAGCATAGACAATGGGTGGGTGCGGGTTTGTTTTACCTTTAGAATCTTTGAGGTGACATCTTGTTAAAATAGTGCAAAAACCTCAATGAATCTTTCCTGCAAGCCTTAGTACATAATCCTTGTGTGAATTGTCTACTATAAATGTACTCTACAAGAGATTGATAAGAGTAAGACATTGTTTCATTATTTTATTTGCTAGTAAATTAAAGAAATAAATTCATAATGTTACCATAATTTCTTCCCAGATCACAGCCTTCAGCCCGGACACAACATGGTGCCATGAATCTATGTCAATCAACACACGTTCCCGAGTTACAACTCCAATGTAGCTGCTAAATATAGCCTTTTGGGATTCACATGTTGGCCTCGTTCATTCCATCCAACTTCAAATTTGATGCCTTTGCCTTTCGCATTAAGAATTTTCGCTAACACCGTCAAACTACAACGCACCTGTGATTTCTGCAACGTTGGTCTTTCATTCCCAACCATTTCATCGATATCAAAATCATCTATATGTTCATCTAGAATGGTATCAACAACATGTGCCGATGGTTGTTGGACCTCAACACTAAGAGCAGTAGGAGCCGCAGCAGAAGGAGCAGCAGGAGGAGCCACAACAGGAGGAGCAACAGGAGCAACAGGAGCCGCAACAGGAGCAATAGCAGCAGCAGCATGAGCTACATGAGCAGTAGCAGCCGCAACAACATGAGTTGTAGGAGCAGCAGTAGCCGCAGCAGCTGCTGCTTGAGAGACTTGTTCAGCCTCAAGGTTAGGAGCACCAGAATGTGAAGAAGTCATTATCTACAAAAGTGGTTGAATAGTTAATTCAGATTACATAAATTCAGTAATGATTAGATAATAACATGAGATAACAAGATCTATATTGCAAACAAAATATAAACTGTTTACTAAACTCTCTTTCTTTTTTTCAAATGTTGAAGGGATTTTACACCTCTATCGACGATAAAAATACCTTCATTATGGTATCCTCTAACATACAAAACATCATCTGCATTGGGACCACTCCGAAATGATTGCAACATACCACTAAAAGGATCTTCCTCAACTGAATTTTCATCAGAACCTTTAGTAGTTTTGGATGATAACAGAACAATCGACCACTTTCGGTTTGCAGGATCTGGAACATAAAAAACTTGTATCGCATGTGAATCCATTATAAAATGTTCGTCTTTGTACACTTCTTTACTAAAATCAACTTTCACAAATCCCGATTCATCTATTTTAACACCACTGTTGTTATCAATCCATTTGCATTGAAAAATCGTCAATTGTAATATCGTATAATCCAACTCCCATATTAGTTTCATAATGCCAAAGTATGACATATTTTCATAAATTGGATTTCTGTGCTTACTACCAGAAACATGCATCGCTTCAGCCACTAGTGTAACTCCACTATTTTGCATTGTATTATCTTCATCATGTTCATCTGTATATAATGTATAACCATTAATTACATAACCACTATAAGATAATACATACACACTTGGTTCAGCGGCTAGCCGTCGAAGACGTTCTGAAATTGAATTCAGATTTTCATCCAACTGCTTAAAAATATGGTCTTGAAACCATCCTATAAACTGATGATTATGTGTATATGATAACCATTTTTCAGCCCTCGATGGATTCAACTGCCTAAGAATTTCTTTGTGAGTTTCAATATATGGAGCAACCTCCCAACTATTATGCAAAACATAATGATGAGTCTGCTCCCGATCTGTAATACTGATTGTCACAACTACTCTTCTAGAAATCCCCTCACCCTCAATGCGTCCAGTGTGATGAGATTTCAGGAGACCAATGCTTTCCACATCAGATAGGTATTCAGTACAAAATTCAATGGCTTCCTCAACAATATATCTCTCAACTATACAACCCTCTAGACGATTTCGATTTTTGACATACCCTTTCAAAATCTCCATATACCATTCAATAGGATAAATCCATCTATAGTGCACAGGACCACAAAGTCGAATCTCTCTCACCAAGTGAATCATCAAATGAACCATCATATCAAAAAATGTTTCTGGGAATAACATTTCTAATTCACATAATATGATGACAATTTCTTTTTCCATAGCTGGTAATTTCCTCGAGTCTAAAACGTTGCTACATATAGCATTGAAAAAGAAACAAAGTTTGGTTAACATATGACGAACATTCTTGGAAAAAATGCAAAGTAAAGCTATATAAATTAGATCTTGCATCAAAACATGGAAATCACGTGATTTCAAACCTTTTATCTTCAAATCATTCATTAACAAAATGTTCTAGATATTTGATGAGTACCCCTCTGGAACCTTTACATCATTGAAGAACTTGCAAAACTGATATCTCTCCACCCTAGAAAGAGTATAAGCAGCTGGAGGAAGAAACATTCGATTTTCACCCTTCACGGGAGCCAACTCTTCTCGTATTCCCATGTAAACCATGTGCAACCTTGCCTTAATTCCATCTTTTGTTTTTCTAGGGGAATTTATCAACGTTCCGATAACACTGTCAAATACATTTTTTTCCACATGCATTACATCAAGAAAATGTCTGACGTACAAACAATTCTAGTATGGTAATTCAAAAAAAAAACTGATCTCTTTTTCCAACTGATTTTCGTATGGTTTTTTGAAAATGGTTTACCAAAAACAGTGTTCAGATCTTTTACTTTCTCAAACAGCTGATCACCTATTAGTGGAGATAGTGCTGCGCATTTTTCTGAACATCCATTGAATGATGTCGTCCAAGTTCGGTACTTATTCCAACGAGGTAGAAATCTACGATGTCCTAGAAACACAGATTTCATTGAATGTTTCAACCCAATTGATTATGTGTCTTTTTCGAACACGGGACACCCTTCAGTTCCTTTAATGCTATAGCCTGACAAATTTCCATAAGAAGAGAAATCATTTATTGTCCTATACAACATCGCTCTCAACGTGAAGTATTCACTTTTATAAGAATCATACAACATTACACCTGAGTCCCACAATAACTTCAAATCCTTGATCAAAGGAGCCAGATAAACATCAATATCGTTACCTTGTTGTTTTGGTCCTGATATAAGCCTAGATAACATGATTAATTTCTGCTTCATGCATAACCAGGGTGGCAAGTTATAATTTACCAACATAACAGGTCATTTACTATGAGTGCTGGTTTGAAAACCAAAAGGATTCACTCCATCTGTAGATAACACAAGACAATGGTTTCTCGGATCTTTTCCAAATTCAGGATACTCATGATCAATTTTCTTCCATTGAGGAGAGTCAGCCAGATGATGTAATAACCCATCTTTATTTCTTTTATCTTCATGCCACGACAATTTTCTTGCAGTTTCTTCACTTCCATATAGACGCCTAAACCTTGGAATGATTGGAAAGTACCATACAACTTTCATAGCATTGGATTTATCTTTCTTGTATCGAGAAGCACCACACTTTGGGAATTCTGTAAGTGATTTTTTCTCTTTTCAAAACAATATACAGTCTTTCGGGTAGGCATGTATTCTTTTATAAATCATTCCCATCGATCGTAGCATTCTTCTAGCTTCATATGTCCGGATTGGGAGATCATTATCTTCCGGGAGCATGTCATTCAAGAGAGCAAGTAGTTCCGTAAAACTGACATCACTCCATCTGTTGCCTGCTTTCAATTTATACAACTTCAATGCTGCTGACACTGTTGTATACTTAGTGCAAGTAGCATACAATGGCGTCTTTGCACAACTCTTTAACTTCTCAAACAATTTTGGGAAATCACAGAGTTCATCTTGAATTGCCTTTGTCATTTCCCAAATAAGATCTTCATCATCATTGATATCTGTAATCACATCCTCCATACGATCTTCTTCACTATCCATATTTGTATTCATATCTGATGATCCATAAAAGGAATTTTTATCCCAGCTAGTAGCTACATTCATTTTTTCTCCGTGTTTATTCCAACATTTATAACTCTGATCTATTCCGTGACATATCAAATGTTCTCCCAACTCCTCTGGAGTAAGTAGTCTATAATAACAACAACGTAAACACGGACAAAGGATTTGAGAAGGATCCTTTGTGTGATCCTTTGAAAACTTGATGAACTCTTTCACTCCGTTCTCATACTCTATTGTTAAACGATTAGCATCCATCCAATCTTTATTCATCTTCACCCTATTTGAATATCAAATATTAGTATTTATGGTTCAAGTACAGAAAACAAGACTTCCAAATACAGTAGAAGAGAACCACTTCCTTATAAGGAGATCAAGTAGTCTAACCTATAATCAAGATTCATAAAAAAGAATATTAGATTCACTAAAAAGATGATGATCTATCACTCTATAAGGATGATATAATAGGAGATAGAGGATTTCCAATCGATGAGAGATCCCCTTATCAGAGAGAAACCAAATGGATCCACTAGAGCTATCTGAGAAGAAGGGAGTTTGGAGGAGTTAAAATGACTCTTGTAATCCTTAAAGAATCAAGATTTCAAATGAGAGTTGTGTAGGAGAAAAAATAATATAAAATGGGGCTCATGGAATATAAGACTATAAAAAAATATACCACGTTGCAACATCCCATGGACACGGTACAGAAAGGATTTAGACAACCATACTATGGTGTAGACTTCTTGTCATGAACTAGGCCATGTTTCCATCCCACTTGACACCTGATTCAACTCGTGGGAAGGTCCAAAGGGAATTACCAATCCCCATGGGTTGTAACTAGTGCCTAGGAATTCAGTAACACCTTTGGGAATGGTTTTTTCATGTAAAAAACCATAAATATTAAATAATAATCAAACACCATATCATCACCAAATTTCACAATATAATAGACCAAAAGATAACACTACAATAGGGGATAAGCATTTAACAGTTTCAACAAAAACCAAAATAACAAAAAAAATTAATGGGAACCAATAATACAACCAAGCCTCCATTAAACATGAGGGTCAACATCCCCATTCCACAACCAATAACAGTCACCAAAAGGGGAACTACTAGCACATATATCCACCATCACCACCAAGGGAACCTTGGTTTTCTTTTTCACACTATACCCTAACCACTATGGCAGTAAAAAAATGTGTTTTGACTAGTTCATTATTGGTTATTTGTCCGTCTAGTGATAATATGGGACATAATTTTGATTAATTTGTCTTTTAACATTTATGGAATGTTGTTTCAACAAATATTGAGTTAAAAAATATACTTAAATTCATTTCATTGACTATTGGGGAGTGTATGAGTTTCTAAAATTTATAACATATCAAAATATTCCAATGTTTGATATTCATGAGGGGTTTTATAATTTTTTTGAAATTATTTCCAAACATGAAACAATGAGATTACAGTAGTTTTCGGGATTTTTTATTCAATAATAAATAAAATTCAGAAGTTAGTTGTTCTCGTAAAATCTAATTGGAGATCTAAATATGAGTTTTATGATTTTTTCTATTTATTAAATAATTACATGAATAAATCATTCAAAGTAAAAAAATTATTATTTTCAACTCTTTTTATGGTAATATTTTCATAATTTCAAAAGAATATATTAGATTTCTTGATGAAGAATATGTGATTTAATTTTTTTTTTAAAAGGAATGATTTCAAATATTATTTTTCAAAGGATGGTAAATAACAAGGATTCCAATGTTTTTTCAAATTCCTTTTTGGAATTTTTATCAAATATTTTTACATTATGCTTCTGACATCCTTAACTGTAGATCCTTGGAATAATTATGTCATATATTGACTTGTACCCATTAATGAGATGAATTTAATTTCTTTGTGAGGCATGGATGTATAGGAGAAATTGATTATTTATTATGATGGTTTTGGATGTTAGTTGAGATTTATTTGTCATGTTTTATTAATAATACCTATAGTTTTTTAGTGACATACTTTTTTATTATCTCTATATAATTGATGGTAAGGGAAACATAGGTAACTATGTGAGACATCATGTTATATGATAAACTTTATTAGACTACTACACTAACTAGTGTACCCTAGTGTAGATTAAAATCATATTGTTGGAGTTCCCAAATAAGATAAAGATAGTAACTTAATGTCTTATAATTTATGGAATTAAATATATTTTGGCAGATGATTCCACAAGTTTATAATATTAGAATGTCTCATGTATTGACAAAGTGTTTTTCCAATGATGATGTTTCGATTTATAATAATATAATATGGTCTATTAATGACATATTTATTATTATTATCCCCTTGTTATAACCATTATTTGTAACACCATTCATATAGTCAATGTAACATCCTATTATCTGCATTCATTTAATTACATTCTAATTACTTGTTTTCCTCTTAAATTAGGTGTGTCACAGTACTCCAATGGGTGGAGAGAATTTGTTTGGGAAGGATTAATAAATTTTGGTGATGTATTATTGGTTTAATTAATGTATTCTAGGTATAAATGAGTTTATGGGGTTGGGTTATTCTCCATCACTAGGATTCCATTGTGCTCAATTCCACCCCCTATATAAAATTATATCTATTTTATACAATCACACTTCCAATAATAGAAACACACATGACAAACAACCATATACAATAGTCAATTCATTATCAAACCCTTACGCACAAAAAAAATGGAAAGCATGTTTCCCACAACCCAGACAACATATAAAACCATTTTAGAACCAAATAAATCATATTAAACACCTAAAAAATGTCAAATAATGGAACAACCTACCTATTTCTTGATATCATCACAAAACCAGAATGAAACCACCAACTGAACTAAGGAAAGTCCCTAAGGAAGCAATTAAACACCATAACCATAAAGATTTAATGCAAATAAATGATTCAACCAACAACAAGAACAATATTGAAAAAGTATTTGGAAAACATGCATTGGGAGGTCCGGAAAACCAAAGAGGGTGTTGCGGGCGGTGGAGGTTCGACCAATAGAAGAGGGCGTTGCGGGCGGCGGAGGTCCAACAATGCGAAGTGAGGGCGGCGGAGGTCCGGCAACAAGAATTCAGGCGTTGCGGGCGGCGGAGGTCCGACAAAGAGGAGCGAGGGCGGCGGAGGTCCGGCAAGAGAAGCGTGGGTGGCAGAGGGGAGTCGCAGGGTTCCACTACCGTGAGAGCTTTAGGTCGCAATAAAACGAGGGCACTGTGCGACTGACTTTATAAAAAAATGGACTAAGGTTTTATCGGCGCTAAAAAAGCACTGATAAAGACTACCTTTATCAGCGCTAACATTTTAGTGCTGATAAAGGTATCCTTTATCTGCTCTTTTTTAGCGCTGATGATGGTACTCTTTAACAGTGCTGCAAAAGCACTAATAAATCATTCCTATATCAGTGCTAAAATTTTAGCCCTGATACAGAGTGTCTTTATCATTGCTTTTCTAGCGTTGATAAAGGATCATTTTATCAGCGCTTCTTTAGCGCTGATAAAGGTTACCCTGTATTAGCACTAAAATTTTAGCGCTGATACATGGTCTCTTTATCAGCGCTTTTCTAGCACTGATAGAGGGCCTCTTTATCAGTCCTAGAAAAGCGCTGATAAAGAATCCATGTATCAGTGCTAGAAAAGCGCTGATAAATAGACCATGTATCAGCGCTAAAATTTTAGCGCTGATACAGGGTAACCTTTATCAATGGTTTTGCTTAGCGCTGATATAAGGGGGCGCTTCTCTTGCCCGTATTTGTAGTAGTGAGAAAAACATCCACTAGAAAAATTTGTTAAACAATAGACAAGGATGAAATCAAAAGAACCATTTGAACTTCCTTATCGGCGTTTTTTTCGAAAATATCAACATTCTCATTCAACAAATTTAATAAAAAATTCAATGACGTATTCTTCCTCATGTATGTTTTTGTATTTTCATTTCTTCTCATCTTATTCTAGAACTTCATCAGTTATTTATTTTTGAGACAATTCTTTCACCTTGTCAAAAAAAAATTAGATACATGGCTTTCATTTCTACATACTGCTTCATCAATTCTTCATTGGCTTCTTCAATCAAGGTTTTCTTTTTTTCATTCAAACGTGGAGGAGACAAAGAATCATTCCTATTCCCCGGTAAATTTTCAATCAAATTTTGAACATTATCAACAAATGGACTTCTATCATATTTATAAATGAACTCTCTAATCTCTGGAATAAAAACTAGTTTCATCAATGAAATTGTTTCTTCACAAATTAAAGAAACCTTTTTTCTAATAGAAACACTTTTATTTATAAAATTTATTAATGACATAAAATTTATTATCATATTGCTTCTAAATCAGGGTAACTGAAGGATTATCAACATCATCTGATTTTTCTTGAAAACATCAACTGATAGAGAGACATACATCCCATGATTTTTATTACTCATTATAATTAGAAAATATTGACTAAACTGTCATTGAAGAAGGTAAAAGTTTAAAACTTTATTTTCTTAATAACTAATATATATGTGGAAAATAAGGTCGAACCCATAGAGAAGGGAATTATGACCACTATTCTTCTAAAAACATTTAAAAATACCTCATTGTTGTCGGTAATGGGGTAGACCCCCAATTTTTTTTTTCTTTTTTATATATTTTTATGTTTTTCATAAGGTAGTAAAGTAACTACACTTTTTTTGGTTTTTGATGTAAATTATACTGAAACAGGAAACAAATTGAAAAAAAGTAACAAAGATATTAAATGATGATAAACAAACAATCAAAGAAAGATGTCCATGGAAAAACATTATTCTATTGATTGTAAAGTATTACTATTCACTTAAAAGTTAATACAAAATACCATTGTAGGAGATAATGGATCACTAACCTCACTAGGAGTAAGGTCATAAAGTTGATTGATCTTGGAGTTCGCCACTCCAATATTGACAACATTGAAAATTTTTATTTGAAAATGACAACAGAAGGAACTCACCGTAAGTTCAAAAGTTTTCTGAATTTATCATCTTTTACATGATGTATAAATGATCAATCTCTATAAATGATTGTGGAATTTAAAATTTAAGTTCTAGTGGTATGATTTAGTTGAATGTATCCAGAACTGATCTCACTGATCAATTCTGAATATATTGAATTGATAAAGTGAAAATGAAGTAAAGATACCAGTAGAATTTTTGTAATTCCCCGAACTCAAAAGTTTAGTTAACAATCTTGATCATTAACATATAAACTGAAAAAATACAATTATAGTAAAAGAAATTGAAAAAAATAGTGGAGAAGACTCCCCTACAAACTAAGTTACTTCTTGATCTGCTCCTTTGATCACCAGGAAATGACTCTCCAGGATCTCCTCCAGGTGCTGCTAGGTTCTATTCTTTCCATCGTAAGTGTCTTGAGTGAATGAGTGAATGACTGTATCTCCCCGAGGTACTGATATGAATTCTTTAAAACATCTTTTCATCTTCTATATGTGACAAAATACTTCCACCTACTTAATATGGCTCCTCACGCTCGCACGATACATGTGCGTTTTTTCAGTCAAACTCAAATCGTTTAATAGTTTCCCTTATAACAAACTCCGGTAATTTCGTTGTGTGAACCAGGATGAAATTAAATTTCTAGTATGAACCATCTAAATAGACGCAAAGAAAAAGGGATTAAAAAACAAATAAAAATTAAGATTATTATTATTTTTTAAAGTTAATCTTAAATTATTTATTAAAAATTCAATGTTAATTAATAAATATTTAAGTTGATAATTGTTATTTAATTTTATATTATTAAAAAAATATTCACATAATATTATTATGATAAAACATAAGTTTATTAAAAAGTTTTTAATTAAGTTATGTTAATAAAAAATTATTAATTTATTATGTTTATAATGTTTAAATAGATAATAAAATTTATAAATAACCATCATAAGTAATTAAGTAATAAATTAATTTAATAATAAGATTTAGTTAATTCGTTTAATTTTATATAATTTATTATTAAAATAATTATTATTTCATTATTTTAAAAGTTAAAATATTATATTTATTAACATATATAAATTTATTTATTAGTTTATGTATTTTAGTTAAAATTATAATAAAAATGAATATATTAGTTTTAAATATGTATTCTTTCATTAGTATATTTTATAATTTATTAAATTATTATTATTAATTATTTATTTATATTATTAATACTATATTTATTTATTATTGTTATTTTTTATAATTATTATTTTTAATTAAGTCATGACTTCTTCCCCCAAATCCATCCGGCTGAATCTCTATGCGGCGAGCTTCGTATCCCTTCAGCGGGTCATGCAGGTTCCTCTCACGGTTAACACAACACATTTTTTCAGCCTTCAATCGAACGATCGACAAAGGTTCAAACAACTTCAACAATCTTCAATCACCCTTAAAACAAAGAAATTTCCCTCGAACAATGCTTGAAACTATCGAATGAACTGGCCTTCTATCTTATCAATTTATTTATCCAGTAATTCGTAACCCTTGATATAGGGATCTGGTTCGATCAAATTTTGTCTGGTGATACACAGTTTATAGTTGTGGATGGTAGAGCAACGCTGGTGAGTTACAGGGGTGATTGTGGAGGAAAAGAGAGAAATAGTGGTAGGGGTTACGGTGGTGCTAGGGAATTAGACTGTGAGGAGAGTTACTATGGCATCGTGAAGGAGACAGGAAAGTGGAAGGAGGAACCGTGAAGGATGAAACCTTCAGAGGGGGTTATGGTGGCACAACATTGATGTGAAATAGTAAATTAGAAACGGTCACACAACTTAAACTGTAAACTGTGGCATAGTAAAGAGTCGGAACCGGTTCCACCTTGAGACAATCCTGTGCAATAATTACAAAAATTACTAAATGGTTTCACCCCAAAAAAACTAATAGATTGAAAACATAAACTAAAATAGAAACTAAATAACTAGTTAAAAGCTAAAAGAAATTAAAACTGCTGAAAAAAACATAAAAACAAAAATAAAAATACCAAACAAATAAAAAATTAATTAAATTATTACCGACTTCTAAATAAAACTAGATTAGAATTAAATTATAACTAAAATTAAGAATGAACTAAATTATTAAATTGTAAATAAAGAGATTAATTAATTAATAAAAATGTCAAATTATTAAAAATGATAGCTAAGACACCGAACTAATTAAAACCTTATAGACTATAAAATCAAGGTAAGATATTACTTAATTATTAGGAGGGAAAAAATACAATTTTAATTACAAAAATTGATTAAATAACTGATTTAATTCTAAAAATGATAATGTGCACTTAATTAGAAAAAAGTGTAAAAATAATTAAATAAATCATTGAAAATTAATTAAAAATATGTGACAAAACTATGTAAAATAAGGCCACTTCAAGACTGTCATTAGGCACTTCAACAAATAACTTCAAACAAAATCATCCCACAAGCAATCTCATAAAATAATGTAATCTAGAGTGCAATGAATCATCATGAAATGAAGATGTCCTGCCTCATATGTGACACTACTTAATGACTCATTTCAATCCAATATAATGTTCTAAATCCAAGAGTGAAATGTGGTAAATATCAGTGGAATTAAAAACATAACTAGAGTATATTTTTTTTACTTTGACTTATCACGTAGTTTCCAAAAACAAATATATATTTTTTTGAATCACCTTACTGATACAACCTAAATGACTCCAATATAAACCAATTGACCCCTTCTTCATTTGGCATTCATTATTCCCCTCACCTTAATGAACTCGTTTTTGACCATTGAAATTTATTTAAGTTTTTCCAATCCATGTATCATGGGATATGCACTATGAAAACCACTTATTCAAAGGGTACAAAAGGCTTTTAGTTAATGGAAACACACCAATAATCTAGGGTCTTAGTGAATCATCGTGGTATCCCATATGCCCAAACTACTATAGTTTCAAAATATTTATATAAAAATCATTTACATTGGATCATTACGGTGATTAATTATAAAAATTATAATAAAAATGAGTTTCTTAGTATCCATATCAAAATTCAAGTTCCAAGGGTTATGACCATAACTCCACTAACAGGTTACCCAAATCACTCTAAAATATTTTTCCTAAACAAAATTTTCATTAATTCACTTAGCAATCATCCATCATCACACTAATTTCAGTTTCAAAGCAGCTTTAAACAACCAATCAAACATCATCCTTTGGCAAGACCCAATTGAGTATAGTGTAAAGCCTAAAATTGTGAAAGAATTTTGAAAACATTTATCTATTTAAAAAAAAATGTTCGATGTTCTAGTGGGAACAATGGGAATTGATGGACTTCTCATTAAACATAGTTTAGCTAAGTCATAAATAGACCCCCTACCCCACACTTAAAACCCAAATTTTACCCCAAAGTTGACTTCCCAATATGGATACAAACAATTAAACATTTAAGGTTCAAAACTGGTATTAAATTAAGTAGGTTTATGACATGTTAAGGGTCTTATTGAATTTCCAGAAGTATTTTTTTTGCACAACAAATAACATTAAAAAAACATTCATTAACCAATGTCATGCATTATAAAAAAAGACAGTAACAATGATTTTCCATTGAAGTAAAAATATTGAATGTAACTTGTTGCTGCATTGTGTACTGGATGTAACAATTTTAGAATGTATGATTCAAATGAATGTTCAATTTACCAGGAAGATACAGGAATTCGTAACTCCCCTTAGCAAGCAGATTCAACTAAAACATATGAACCACCCTACAATTATCCTCCAAACATAAGTTCATGCAGTGAGTGATTTTAATATATCAAGGAAATTAAAATTTCAGTAAGAGGAACACATATAATTTGTTTTTAAAAACAAATTGACATGCAGCAAAAATATTTTAGTAAAAGCAGAAATTTTAAAGTAATAATCATTGTCTCAATGACGGTTCTATCAATGAGTCCCTAATAGCAACAATATTGATTCACCGACCACAGTGTAACCGTGGATCTGGTGCATTAGTGAGTAAATGAATCACTGATATTAATAATTGTGACTTGCAGTAAATTTTATTAAAGTGAACAAGGAGAAGAAAAATGAATGAAAACTAAAGAATAGAGTAATTCCTTGAATAAAATTTTATCATTAAAACTCCAGAAGGGGAATCCCACTCCTTCAATGAAACAACCCCAACTTCTTTATAACCCTAAAACAGCACCAGGAGACCAAGAAAAAGAAGTAACAAGAACTTCAAAAAAATAGATCACAGAAGCAGCACATTATTAAAGGATAAAAATAAAAGAACGTATAGATGAAAAGAAACATGAGTCGCCTCCCATGCAGTGCTATGTTTTAAAGTCTTTAGCCAGACTTTATTAGACATCAGTTCTCAAGCATAATGAAAGCTGCAAAGCCCTTCATTTGTCCCTCAATATAAATCTTCACTCTCTGCCCATTAACCATCATGGGGTTTTTTCTCTTCACCTAAAATTTCAACAGCTCCATTCTTCAACACTCTCACAACAATAAAGGGTCCAAAACACTTGGACTTCAGTTTCCCAGGAAAGAGTTTTGAGTCTAGAATTCATTTTTGGGGTAACTCCTACTTCCTTCTAACATTTTCAATCCTCTAACAATTTTAATTGCTAACCACATAGCTCATAGAATACATAAAATGAGTGGGCCAATAGAAACCCAATTGTAAGGCTATTTGAGATGTCCTTTCACCACCATGGTGACCTCCACAAGGTGGGGATAGACAAGTCTCTAAAACGTGAAACATATCTTCATCAGGCACACATCTCCTAAGGACACCATCATAACATCTCCTAAACTAAAAATAATCATCCCATAGATTGTATTTATGTTCAGAAAAGAATTTATTCCTTTTGTTATAAGATAAGTCTTAGGTAAAAACTAATGCTTCCATGAAATTGGAAAAATCAGCATAGCATTCAAACTGCCTAATATAAATAGTGAGTAGTTTTTCATTAGTAAAGGAAGAGATTATCTCCTTTATATCTTCATACTAAGTAAGAGGAAGCGAAGATAAGAGGTAAACAAGTATATTTTCAGATCCCTCCTTATCCCTTATTTATAAATTAAATATTTGAAACAATATAACCCAACTATTCATCCTGGGTTTAGTTATTTTCTAAGACATAAAATACTTTAAAGAAAAATTATCAGTGAAAATGATGACTTTTGATCCTAACAAATATTGTCTAAACTTATCTAGAGAAAAAACAACAGCTATTAATGTATTTTCAGTGGTGGCATAATTCTTTTGGGCCCATCTATAAGTCTACTAGCATAATACACCACATGCAACTTTCTATCTTTCATATGTCCAAGGACATCACCTACACCCATATCACTAGCATCATACAAAATTTCAAAAGGCAGTTTCCAATCAGGTAAATTGATAATGGGTGATGTAGTGATATTTTCTTTTAATAGACTGAATGACTTAAAACAGTTTTCATCAAAGTTAAAAGGTACATCCTTAACCAGCATAGAACACCAGGGGTTACTTATTTTGTAAAATACTTTTATGAATCTCTGATCGAAACCGAAATTCCCTAAAAACCTCTTACACCTTTTACATTTTCAGGAGATGGTACTTTTTGAATGACTTCTACCTTAGCAGTATCAACCTAGAAACCTCTTTTGGAAACCATATAACCCAATACAATACCCTGGGTTACCATGAATTGACACTTATCGTAATTAAAAACACGGTTGGTATCAATGCATCTTTTCATGAAAAAACTCAAGATTTCTAAGACATGTATCAAAAGTGATACCCACAATGGAGAAATCATCCATGAAAACCTCTATTATTCCTTAAATCATATCTAAAAAGATATCCATTATACTGCTTTGAAAAGTTGATGGAGCTCCACACTACCCAAATGAAACCCGTCTGTAAGAAAGTTCCCCAAAGGGGCATGTGAAAGTCGCCTTTTCCCAATCCTCGGGATCAACGGGAATTTAAATGTAACAGAATACCCATCCAGGAAATAGAAATTTTTATTTTCATAAAGCCTCTAATGCATTTGATCAAGGAAATGCATTGTAAAATTGTTCTTCCTACTGGATTCATTAAGCATCCTATAATCTATACAGACTCTCCATTTTGTGGCTTTCCTAACTTGGATTTCTTCATTTCTTTTATTCTTGATTATAGTAAAAGCCTCCTTTTTAGGAACAACCTAGACAGGGCCGACCCAAGCACTATTAGAAATAGGATATATGATACCAGTGTCCAACAAATTAATCACATCGTCTCTCATAATTTCTCTCATGTTTGTGTTCAACCTTCTTTGACACTCTACCCAATGCTTGTAGTCATGCTCCATAGGTATTTTGTGTGTGATGGTCGAGGGACTAATACCCTTTATATCAACTGTGGTCTAGCCTATGGCATATGTAAACTTGTTTAACACACTAAACAATCTTTATTCTTTATTTTCATTCAAATCTATAGTAATTATGACTATCAAAGTCGAATTATCACCCAAAAATGATTTTTTCAAATGAGGATGGATTGGTTTTATTTCATGAATGGGTGGTTCAACACTATAAGGAAGACTCTTAGGCCTGTGAGATCCAATATTATAAAAATATCTCTTTTAAAAAATTATTACATGATGATAGAATCTAAATAACATATTCATTTTTTGAGATACATGTGCTATTGTCCAATCTAGAAGGCACACAGTCAAGATTTTCCAGACTATAATTCAACAAGTTAATCAAAGCAGAATAATAAAGTTGTCTCAAAAGATATACCTCTAGATCATTACTGTTTTTTAGTATTGGTGATAATAGAGTCAACCTCAAATTCACTCAAAAATATCCTAAGTTCAATAAAAAAGGACTCTCCTATAACAGAAACTATGTAGTTGTCAAGATCTAGAAAATTTTATAGATTCGGGGTTCGAATAGATTTTTCAATTAGTGAAACATATAATTCATGAATTTATACTTCCAAATGATTTTAGTCAAAAAATTTTTGATTTTCATATTCCTCATAGTTTTCATTTGAGTTCTCATCCTCTACGGATTCTACCATTGAACAGTTTTCAGAAATGGTTGGTCCATTGACATTTTAGAACAAATTGAATTCTTCTTCATTTTCCTCAAATTTTACAAATAAGATGACCTTTAAAAAAAACAATAATAGCACCACCTGTGTCCAAGAAGGGCCTAACCAAGATGATGGGAACCTCTTGATCACACTCTATATCCAAGACTAAAAAGTACGCAGGAAAGAACAATTTCCCAACCCCAACTAGAAAATCATCTACATTACCCTCATGATGAGTGAATTATCTATCAACTTACTACATTATGACTGCGGTGGGTTAAATATTATCATGCATCAACTGCTGAAACAGTTAGTAAGGGAGCAGGTCAATACCAACACCTATATAAGACAAACATTTGAGATGATCAAAATTTATTAGGGTGCAAGGGATAACAACGCTACCTGGATCTTTCAGTTTGTGTGGGATTTTCTTTTGGAGTACACCACTACACTCTTCAGTGAGGTTGTAAGTAGAAAATTATTCAAGGGTATTTTTATTCGAAATAATTTCTTTGTGTGATTTATGATAATAATATATTTGAATCAATTCTTGGATGAATGGAATGTTATCTTGAAGCATTGTAAGAAGACTATGGAACTGAAGAAGTTCAGCCGTGATGTTAATTGAGGATTCAGTTTCTTAGGGAAATGGATGGGTGGGAAATATTTTTCACAATAGTAGGTATATCCCTCACCTCCTCCTCAAATATTTATTTTCATTTATATGTTTGATTTTTAGATGAATTTCAAGCTTGAGTTTCAGGTGGAAATTTCAGATTTTTTCATCTTCTATAGCTTTCTGTGAATTTCTAGCACGTGTATAGAGCAATTTTTTGTTTATAGAATTATTCATATTTTAATTTTGGGAATTTTTAGTAAGTTTTGAAGTAATAGTGTGAGTATTTATCCCACTTCTAGTAACTACATTCCGGTAATTCCTTATAGGGTTATGTTCAGTGGTGATTGAAAGTATACCTTTTTGTCTAGAAGAAAAGTCTCTAGCAAGATAGCCATGTCGTGTTTCCAGGTTTGGAATTCAAACATCATTTTGCATTTTATCTGATTCATATTGATTTTGAATGTTGGATATAAGAGTCATAAATATTTTCTCTTTATAGTTAATTTTTATCAAAATTAAATCATTATTAGAAGACATCGGATTATCACTGTTTCCTTATTCTTTTGAAGACTCACCACTTTGTTGATTTAAAAGATTTGGTCATTGTTGGATGGAGTAATTATGGAAATTTGACTATTTAATTAAACATTGATCTTTACAGGACATATTTGGATGGTTCCTATAGCCTTGATTATAATTTTTTAAAATTGGATATTCTTTTGGAGGCATTCTAGGTCAATAGTTAACATAGTTTTAGTTTTCTTGTTATTTGGATGGCATATCAAAATTTGGATAGTAGTTTTCATTATGCCCAAACATTCCACATTGTGAGCATTGTTCTCTAAAATATTGATCGATGTTTTGACATCCAATTTGGTTAACAATTTTCCTAGAGTTCTGGTTCATTAAATATTGAAGTTGGTTGGGGATTTCAGAATGTTGAGCGTGGGTTTCATTCATTGAACCAGTATTTGGGTTTCTGTAAAAGTTTTTTCTTCTTGAATTTTTATGTAGTGAATTCAGTGGAAGAATATTAAAAAAATTTCCCAACACTTCATATGTCTTGCCATTATTATTTCCCCCAACAGCCTGATCAACTAGATTCTATCCAGAGGATGACATCCCTTCATAGAAGGGATCCATGAGAAGGTGAGATGGGAGTTGATGATGGGGAAACTGTAAAAGCAGGTCCCTAAATCTATCCCAAGATTCATGAAAATCTTTTATATACTCTTGATAAATTCAAGTGATTTTTTTCTAAGTTCACCTTTTAGTCTTTGGGATGCATTATAATGGTATTTTACACTTAAACCCAGTTCTCAAAAATGTTTTAATCTAATATTAAAAACCAATTTCTAGAATTCCTTTGTAGGAAAAAGTGAAAAACTCTCACTCTAAGTTCATTTTCGTTGAGTTATAAAAGAGATAATTTCTACATAGTGTTGTAGAAGTCTCTAATGAAAGAAAGAGAGTCCTTATTAGAAATTCCATTAATAGTGTGAAACAGTGAGATTTGTGACTATTTAAACTCATTTTTTCAGGTTCAAGACGATAACCTAATGGAATATGGATTGATTGAAATTTGAGGAAGTTGGAACTCCCTCACCCTAGGCCTTTCATTTTCTTCTATGTGTTCTAGATGGTTTTAGAATTCATTAGGGGCATGAACTCTCTCATATAGATATTCCATTTCAAATTTGTTTTTCTTTCTTAGAGCAGTTAAGTATTTATGCAATTTAGCATTTAGGGGATCCAATATATCAGCAGTAGACCTACTGTTCATGCAATAAGTTATAAAAAGTGAAAATCAGAACAAACAACAATAGCAGTACGGTAACACACAAAAGATGACAGAATTGATTTTTTAAACAATTTTACAATTTTTTATTTTTTTAGTTCTTATAGAAAATTATTATGTTTTTTTTAGAAAATTAATGGCTCGCACCCTCCCCAGCATCGATGCCAAAAACATGACTCAACTATCGTTGAAGCAGGTCAATGTTTAAAAATTTATTTTCCTACTAACTACTGTATATGTGGAAAGTAATGTCGAATCCATAGAGGAGACAATTATGACCACTATTCTTCTAAAAACATTCAGAAATACCCCTATGTAGTTAGTAGTGGAGTAGGTTCTCTATTTTGATTTACTATTATATATTTTTTTTGTTTTTTAATAAGGTAGTAAAGTAATTACTCTTTTTTTTGGTTTTTTTTCTAAAATATACTTAAATAGGAAACAGACAAACAAAACGTAACCGAGATTTTAAATGTTGATAAACGAACAATCAAATAAAGATGTTCGGGGAAAAACATTATTCAAACGTTTTTAAAGTATTTCTATTCACATAAAAGTTGATGCAATATACCACTGTATAAAATAATGACTTACTACCATTGCCAAGAGTAAGGTCATAAAGATTGACCGATCTTGGAGTTCTCCACTCCAAGATTGACAACATTGAATATATTTTTTGAAAATGACAACAGAATGAACTCGTCATATGTTTTGAAGATTTCTGAAGTCATTAAATTTTGAAAGATATATCCATGATCAATCACTCTAAATGATTGTGAAATTTATAAATCAAGTGCAAGTGGTACAATGAAATTGAATGTATTCAGAACTAATCTCACTTATCAATTCTGATTATATTTAATTGATAAAGTGAAAAGGAAGTAAAGATAGTAGTAGAATTTTTTTAATTCACCGAAACCGAATGTTTTGTTAACTATCATGATCATTATCATAAAAAATGAAATCATAAAATTATAATAAATTAAATTGAAATGAAAAAAGGATAATAATCCAATACTAACTAAGGTACTTCCTGATATGGTCCATGGATCTCCGGGAAATGGTTGTCCAGGTTCTCCTCCAGGTGCTACTAGGTTCTACTCTTTCTGTCGTAAGTGTCGTGAGTGAATGAGTGAATGTCCATATCTTCCCAGGTGCTGCTCTACATTCTTTTAAACTTATTTTCAACTGCTACATGTCAGCACAGCCATCCATCGACATAGGTTGGCTCCTCATGCTTGCATGATATAGGTGTTTTTCAGTCAAACTCTTGTCTTTTAATCGTTACCCTTATAAAACCCCAGGTAATTTTGTTGTGTGAACATGGATGAGATTACACTTCCCATATGAACCTGAAAAACAAAGCAAAGAAATACAATTAAAAACACGAATAAAAATTAATAATAACAATATTTTTTAAAATTAATCTTAAATTACTTATTAAAAATCTATTGTTAATTAATAAATATTTATGTGGATAATTATTTTTTACATATTTATTATTTATAAAATTATTTAATTAATATTATTATGATGAAACGTAGGTTTAATAAAAATTTATTAAGTTAATTAAGTTAATAAATTTTTTTATTAATTTATTAAGTTTATAATTTTTAACTAGATTATAAAAATTATAATTAAATATCATATGTAATTAAATAATAAATTATATTATAAATAAGATTAAATTGATTTATTTTATTTTATTAATTATATTATATTAATTATTTTTATTTCGTTATTTAAAAATATAAATTATTATATTTATTAAGATATATAAATTTATTTATTAGTTTATTTATTTTAGTTAAAATTATAATAAGAATTAATATATTATTTTTAAATATATATTCTTTTAATTAGTATATTTTATAGTTTTTTAAATTATTATGATTAGTTATTAATTTATATAATTAATAATATATTAATATATTACAGTTATTTATTATTATTGTTATTATTATTATTTTTAATTAGGTTGTGTCTTGTTCTCCCAAATACAGTCGGTTGAATCTCTAGGCGGCGTGCTCTGCATCCCTTCAGCGGCTCCGACAGGTTCCTCTCACAGCAGCGATTGACATGGCGATTCACCTCCCCCACCACATATCTCAACTCCACTGTCCTTAGACGGACTTCTACTTAACTGTAGTTTCCAAGGATTCTCATCGCCCCCCTTCATTGACTCTACCTCCGCACCTTCCACACATTCCTCCCCCTTCACCTTTCCACTGTGCTTATTTGATTTCTTGACCAGAGAAACACCAAGCATGTTCTTCAACGCAGATGATCCTCTTCCCAGCTGCGCTCTAGGTGGTTGTCTCAAAAATCTGTCCTTGGATGGACTTCTCCATAACATGTGATGTGATACAACAAATGAGAAACGATAGTACATCTTCAATAGAAAACTGTAGTGCCATAAAGAGCTGGAAACTTTACCACCGTGAGACAATACTGATCAACAATAAAAAAATTACCAAAGGGTTTCACCATAAAAAAAATAAATTCATTAAAAACATAAACTAACATACAAACTAAATAACTAGTTAAAAACTAAAATAAATTAAAACTATTAAAAACAACTTAAAAACATAAATAAAAATATGAAATAAATAATAATTTATTTAAATAATTATTGACTTCTAAGTAACACTAAATTAAAACTAATTTAAAACTAAAATTAAGAATAAACTACATTATTAAAGTGAAAACTAAGAGATTAATTAATTAATAAAAATTAAGACTAACACACAAAACTTATTAAAACCTAATAGACTATAAAATTACTGTAAGATATTAATTAATGATTCATAGGCTAAAAATAAAATTCTAATTACAAAAATTGATTAAATGACATATATAATTCAAAAAATTCAAATGTGCACTTATTTAAAAATTAGTGTAATTATAATTAATTAAATCATTAAAAATTAATTAAATATATGTGACAAAACTATGTAAAATAACGCCACATAAAATTTTACCACACTGAAATATTGTTTGTCCACAAACAATATCATGTTTTATTATACTTCAAAAAAGAAGTATATTATTCATGATACTACTCAAAATGTAACATGTTCAGAAATTTCAAACAGAGTACTTCAAGACTGTCATTAGGCTCTTAAAAAGATGGCTTCAAATCAAATCTTTCATCAAGAAAATAACTTAAAAAATAATCTAGAGTGCAATGAATCACCACAAAATAAAGATGTCCTTCCTCATTTGTGATACTACTTAATGACTCATTTCAATCCAAGATCACGTTCTAAATCCAAGAGTGACAATTGGTAAATATCAGTGGAATATAAAACTTAACTACAGGATCTTTGTAATTTGACATATCACCTAGGTTCCAAAAATAATTATATATTTTTTTGAATCAACTTACGGATACATCATAAATGACTCCAATATAAACCAATTGACACATTCTTCATTTGGAATTCATCATTCCACTCACATTAATGAACTTGTTTTTGACCAAAGAACATTATGATTTTTTCCAGTCCATGTATCATGTGCTAAGAACTGTGAAATGCACTTATTCAAGGTGTACAGAAGGCTTTTAGTTAATAGAAACACACCCAACATCTAGGGTCTCAGATAATCATCATGGGATCCCAAAGGCCCAAACTACTCTAGTTTGAAAATATTTAAATAAAAATCATTTAATTTGTCTCATTAAGGTGATTATTTTTAATAATTAAAAGAAAAATTAGTCCCATCAGATCCAGATCAATCTTCAAGTTCCAAGGGTTATGACCATAACTCCACCAACAGGTTACCCAAATCACTCTAAAAACAGTTCTGAGAACAAATTTTCATTAAATCAACAAGTAAGGATCACACAACAATCATCCATCCTCACATTAATTTTAGTTTCAAATCATCTCCCTACTACCAATCAAGCATTATCCTTAGGGAAGACCTAATTGAGTACAATGTAAATCCTAAAATTGTGCAAGAATTTTGAAAAAAAATTACCATTTTTTAAAACTAAAAGTTTAATGTTTTTGTGGGAATAGTGGGAATTGATGGACTTCTCATTAAACACAGTTTAGCTCAGTAATGAATTGAACCCCTACCCCAAACATAAAACCCATCTTTTTCAGATATGTTAAATTCAAAATATGTAGAAGAACTAATAAACATTTAAGGTTCAAAGCAGGTTTCAATTAAGTCTATTTATGACATGTTAAGGGTCTCAGTGAATTTCAAGAAGTATTTTTCCCACAATAAATAACTTAACAATAGATTCATTATCCAAAGTCATGAATTATCAAAAAATATAGTAACAAATATTTTCTATTAAAGTACAACCATGGCATGTAACATGTGGGTTCACTGTGTACTGGGTATAATAATTTCATAAATTATGATTCAAATTAATGTTCAATATATAAGGAAGATACTACCATTCCAAACACCCGGTAACAAGATGATTCATGAAAAACACATGAACCATCCTACAAGTATCCCCCCACACTTAAATTCAAGTAATGAGTTATTTTAATATATCAATGAAATTCAAATTTCAGCAAGAGGAACATGTAGATGTTTTTTAAAAACAAAGTGACATGCAACATATTTTTTTAGCACAAGCATAATTTATAAAGTAACAATCACTTTCTAACCGATTGTACTATAAATGGGTCACTGAAAGCAGCATGAATGAGTAACTGACAGCAGTGTAACAGTGGATTAGGTTCTTTGGTGAGTAAATAAATCACTGATATTAATAACTATGTCTTGCAGTAAATTATATTAAAGTGAAAAAATAATATAAAAAGAAATGAAATCTAAAGAATATGCTACTTCCTTGAATCAAATTTTATCACTAATGATTCGGCAAGGGAATACTAGTCCTTTAATGACACAACACTGACATATTTATATCCCTGAAACATCACCAGGAGATGAAGAACAAGTAGTAACAAGAACTTCCCAAAAATAGAGCACATAAGCAAAACATTATTGAAGGATAAAAATAAAAAAAAAAGTAATGAAAAAAATAAGCATTATTTTCCTCCGATGCAGTGCTAAGTTTTAAATTCCTCAGCCAGAATTTATTCAACATCATTTCTCAAGCATAATGATTGTAGCCAATCCCTTTAGTTGTCCCTAAATTAAAGCTTCACTATCTTCCCATTAAAAAATATGGGTTTGATCCCTTCAACTACAATTTCAACAACTCCATTCTTTAGAACACTCACAACAGAAAAGGGTCCAGACCAACTGAACATCAGTTTCATAGGAAAGAGTTTGAGTCTATAATTAAGGAGGTGGACCTTCTGTCCATGTTTGAATTATTTGTTTTGAATGATATAATCTAGAAATATTTCATTCCTCTTTTTATAAATCCTTGAATTATAATAAAACTCTCTTATAATTTCATCTAACTTACTCAGATCAAGTACTCTTCTATCACCGACACTCTTAAAATCAAAATTCAGAGCCTTAACAGCACAATAAAACTTGTGTTACAACTCCATGGGTAAATTAAATCATTTCCCAAACAACAACCTGTAAAGAGACATACCTATTGGGGTCTTTAAATAAGTTCTATATTCCCATAGTGCTTCATCCAATTTAAGAGACCATACTTTCATAGATTTTGACACAATTTTCTCAAGTATATGTTTTAGTTCTCTATTTGAAATTTCCACTTGTCCACCAGACTGCAGATGATAAGGAGTACCAGTTTTATGATCACAAAATTATTTTTCTATCAGAGACATAAATTTTTAGTTCTAATAGTGTGTTCTATTATTAGTGATAAAGGATTTGGGAAATCAAAATCTTGAAAAGACGTTCTTTTTTCCAAACAAAACAACATTGTTAGCTTGATTATTGACCCGTAAAACATCCTCAAACCACATTGATACATAATCTAAAACTATAATAATATACTCATTCCCAAGAAAAATTGCAAATAGACCCATGAAATCTAAACCCTAGACATAAAAAATATCATCTTCTAGAATTCTATTTTGGGGTAACCCCTGCTTCCTTCAAACATTTCCTAACCTATGACACTTTTCACAGCTATCCACATATCTCTTAGAATCCTTAAAACGAGTGGCCTATTAGAAACAAGATTGTAAGACTTTTTGAGTAGTCCTTTCACCACCATGGTGACCTCCCCATGGTGAGGAGTGAAAACTCTCTAAAACAAGTAGCATATCTTCTTCAAGAACACATCTCCTATGGATACCATCATAACATCTCCTACATAGTAATGTCTTATCCCATAAATAGTATTTATGTTCAGAGATGAATTTATTCCTTTGGTTGTTAGATAGGTCTTTGAAAAAAAACTCAAAATTCTAAGAAATTGTCCAAAACCGCATACCATGAAAACTACCTAATAGAAATAGTGAGCAGTTTTTCATTAGGAAAGGAAGTGATTATATTAATTGGATTTTCAGACTAAGTAAGAGGAAGCCTAGATCGGTGGTCAGTAACTATGTTTTCAACTCCATATTTATCCTTTATTTCTAAATCAAATTCATGTAACAATAAAATCCATCTAATCAGCCTGGGTTCAGTTTATTTATTGGACATAAAATACTTTAAAGCAGAATGATCGGTGAAAATGATGACTTTTAAGCCTAACAAATACTATCTAAACTTCTCAAGAGAAAAAGCAATAGCTAGTAATTCTTTTTTAGTGATGGTATAATTCGTTTGGGCCTTATCAAGTAGTATACTAGCATAATACAACACATGTAACTTCTTATAATTCCTCTATCAAAAGACACCACCAATAGCCATATCACTAGCATCACACATAAGTTCAAACAAATTAGTTTCCAATTAGGTGTAGTGATAATGGGTGATGTAGTGAGATTTTATTTTAATAGATAGAATGACTTCATACAGTTTTCATCAAAGTTAAAAGGTTCATCCTTACTAAGAAGAGAACACAAGGGCTTATTTATTTTGGGAAAGTATTTTATGTATCTCTGGTAGAATCTGGAAGGCCCTAAAAAATTCAAATACCTTTATCATTTTAAGGAGGTGGTTGTTTTTGAAGGACTTCTACTTTTGCAGTATCATCCTATAGACCTCTCTTGGACACCTTATGACATAAAACAATACCCGATGTGACCATGAATTGACAATGCTCCCAATTAAAAACAAGATTGGTCTCAATGCATCTTTCCAAGACAATCTCATGATTTCTTAGACATGTATCAAAAGCACGACCCTCAATGGAGAAATCATCCATGAAAACCTAAATGATTATTTCAATCATACCTGAAAAGATAGACATAATATAACTTTGAATGGTGGCTTGAGCTCCACACAACCTAATGGGAATCCATCTATAAAAAAATTTCCAAAAGGGGCATGTGAAATTGGTATTTTTCTAATCTTCTAGAGAAACGCGAATCTGGTTGTAAACAGAATACCCATTAAGGAAACAGAAAAATTAATTTCTAGAAAGCCACTCAAGCATTTGATCATGGAAAGGAATTAATAAATAGTATCTCCTATTGGCTGCATTAAACTTCTTATAATATATATAGACTCTCCATTTTGTGGCTTTCATAACATGGATTTTTTTCTTTCATTCTTGACTATAGAGAATCTTCCATTTTTAGGGATAACCTAGAGCTGGATGACTGAAGCAATATCAGAAATAGCATATATGATACCAGTGTCAAATAAAACAATCACTTTCTCTCTCAAAACTTCGTTCATGTTTGGGTTCATCCTTCATTGACACTCTACCCTCGGCTTATGGTCAGTCTCCATAGGTATTTTGTGCATGCATAATGAGGGAATAATACCCTTTATATCATGTATGGTCCAGCCTATGGTAGATTTAAACTTCTTTAACACACTTAACAATCTTTCTTCTTGATTTGAATTCATCTCTATAGAAATTATGACAAGAAAATTATAATTCTCACCCTGAAATGAATATTACAAATGAGGAGGGATTTGTTTTAGTTCTAAAATGGGTGGTTCTACACTAGAAGGTAGACTCTATGTCCTGGGAGATTCAAGATGTTCAACATATCTCTTATAAGGAGTATTAAATTATGAATGATTTTCAATATCATATTCATTTTTACAGATACCAGTGATATTATCCAATCTAGACAACACGCTATCCATTTTTTCCAAATCCTAATTAAACAAGTTAATCAAATAAGAATCATCAAGTTTTCTCAAAATATCTCCCTATACATCATCGAAGTTTTTAAAATCATTGGTGACAACAAAGTCAACCTCAAATTTACTCCAAAATCTTCTAAGTTCAAAAATTGAGGGCTCTCCTACAAAAAAACTAGACATTTGTCTAGATCTAAATTTTTTTGTAGATTCAATATTTTAATAGATTTTTTATTTTTTGAAACATGTAAGTCTTGATTTTCAACTTAAAAATTATTTTCATTAAAAAATGATTGATTTTCAGATTCTTCAGAGTTTTTAGTTGAGTTTTCATCCTCTAAAAATTCTAAAATTGGATAGTTTTCAAAAATGGTTGTTCCTTCGACATTCTTAAAAACATTGATTTCATCTTGTTGTTATCAAATTCTAAAAATAATCTGACCTTTAGAAACATCAATAACAAAACCACCTGCAGCAATGAAGGGCCTACCAAAGTTGATGGGAACCTCTTGATCACACTCCATATCCAAGACCAAGAATTCCGCATGTAGAAATAGTTTCCCAACACTAACTAGAAAATCATTAACCCTAACCACAAGATGAGTGAACGATATATCAGCTAACCATAGTATGACTATGGTGGGTTGAAGATCACCCAACCTCAACTATCAAAATAGTGAATATTGGAGAAGGTTGATACTAACACAAAAAATTGAGCTGATCATAATTTCATAGCATGCAGGGGATAACAAAGCTACAAGGATCTTTCTGTTTGGGTGGGATTTTTCTTTAGAGTACAACACTACACTCTTCAGTGAGGTTGTATGTCGAAAAATCATTAAGAGTATTTTGTATGAAACATTTTTTTGATATATTTATTATAATAATGGATTTGAGTCAAAACATGGATGAATGGAATATTAATTTTTTTTCTTTTTAAGAAGTCTAAGGAACTGAAGAAGTTAATCCTTGGTGTTACATTAAGGTTTCAACTTCTCAGGGAAAGGGATGGTTGGAGATTTTTTTTTCAAAATAGTAGGTATATACCTCACATCCTATTCAAATTTTTCTTTTGATTTATTATTTTTATATTTACACTAATTTATATCTTGAGTTTAAGGTGACAAATCCATATTTTTTTCAATTTCTACAGCTTTCATAGAATTTCCAGCATGTGTACAGAGCATATTTTTGTTTCCAAAATTTTACAGATTTTCATTTTCTTCATGTTTAGTAAGTTTGTCAGTAACAGTTTGAGTATTAATCCCACTCATAGTTACTAATTCCATGAGATTCTTTCTAAGGTTATGTTTAGTTGTTCTTGGAAGTCTACCTTTATCCCTAGAAGAAAATATTCTATCAAGATGGACAAGTTGTGTTTTCGTGTTTTGTATCCAAACATCATTTTTCATTTTATCTGACTCACATTGATTTTGATGTTTGGTTAGGTGAGTCATATATATTCGATTTTGAGAGTTAATATTGTCAACTATTTAATAATTCTTGGAAGATATTTGATTATCATTGTTTCCTTATGTATCTGAAGACTCACCCCATTTCTGATATTGAAATTTTTTTCTTGTTTGGTTAGAGAAATTAGGGGCAGTGAACTTTTTAATTAAACCATGATCTTCCCAGGGCAGATTTGGATGGTTCCTTCGCAGCCATCTCATCCACGGACTCCCTTTGCGGATGGCCATCTCCTCCGCGGTCATCCTTCGCGGACAACCTCCTTCACAGCGTACTCCTTCACGACCTACCTCCTCCGCGACCAGCTCCTCTGTGGACACCCTTCGCGGAAAACCAAACCGTGAACCACATGCGGCCAACCCTTAGTGTCCATTTACTTTGCAGACATCCTAGGCGACCAGATTCTACGCGGCCCGCCTCCTCCGCGGTCAGCCCCCCATGAACTTTTTGGACCTAGTCAACAGTATTTTACATTTCACCCTTGCACCGCCCCAACATTTGTCCTATACATGTCATGAGTCGAGCTACTCCTCATGACTCTACTATAACCCCATTACCTAGATCATTTTTCTAGGTTCATCCAGAAAGGACCACCCTTGTGTAAGTCCCACACCAACCATTGCTAGGTATCTCCTACCTAGTCATCATAACCACACGACGCTAAACTGTATGGCCCTTATCCTATCCATATGACATTAAACTATACGGATACAGTCCTATCTACATGACTTAAACTGTTGTATTCCCTATGTTCCAAACGTAGGATGACTCTTTCTCCAAACAAGAGATTCCTTATTCTCCAAGCATAAGATGCCTAATGCCATGATCACAATGGCATACCTTTAAGAGCATTGAAATCTATTCAAACATTCCATCAATCCGCGTCATGATTTGTGTGTCCTTAATTTGGATATTTATACTCTTCCATGTCTGAAGGGACCCCCTAACGGCCTGGCCTCATGCCGCATCAGCTCACATACCGTCCTGGGCCAATGCCCCAGATGACTTTGGACAACACTTTGAGTCAGGTCATGTGTTTCGAACACATTCAGCAGTCGACCCTCATTTGTTTGTCCCCGTTTCAGGCTAACGCAATATGGATGCTGTGTTTGGAACACGTTCAACAGTTATCCTCCATCACCATTCCACCCTCATTGCATTCCGAATGTCAGGAATGTGATTCACACTTTTTAATTCCCTTTGTTCGAACTGATTCCAATGCCCTTGGTGTTATCCCACTTGTGCACTTGCGCATAGGCGTTGGCCCCCTTTATATTCCTCAACCCACAAATGGGTTGGGATGCCCTCATGGATAGACATGAGAAAGTCACCAAGGGCATCCATCTCGGAGTAAGCCCCGACTTTTTGGGATGCTCCATGCGTATGCCCCACTCCACTTCCAATGGACGCACCTTTCACGACGTGACCGCATGGTCCCTACTGCCTCTTGTTTCTCACACCGAGAATGACTCACATGAGATTTGAGTAAGCATCGACTATGAAATCCTCTTAAGGGCCTCTTCAGAGTGTAAGCCTTAATCCATTACCTTGGGCTACCTCAGAGCGTAAGCCCCACTCAATTCGAACTATGTGGACTTTGATTCCCCACCACAGGGATACATAGGAAGTCTCCATGAGGTTCTAGCCCGATCACCATCGAACCCCCGGGTCCACATTCACGTCGATTCTCCAACACCCCTATTCGAACTACAAGGAATTTGATCCCTGTCTCTTAGGCAGGGTACGTAGGAAGCCTTCCCGAGGTTCAAGCCCAACAACGGGTCGATCCGACTATCTTCACGTCGGTTCGCCGCACCAACCCTAGGTAGCCTAGAGTGTAAGCCCCATACCCAACTGAACTACGTGGATTCTGATTCCTGTCATGAGGATACGTAGGAAGCCTGTCTCACGGGTTCAATCCAAATGCTCAAGTCATTATCAGTCCTCCCTGGATGACAATAAACTCTAGAGTGACTGGTCATGAGGCTTCAAACTAGTACCTTCTTAGTGAGTTCGGGCTCCTCGAAGTCATTAATCCAACGAGGGATGTTAAACCTTGGGCATAAATGATTCCGAACCCATGCGTCCAGCTGACCCTTTCCAATAAGGAGTAATCCGTGGATACTATGTTTGGGTATAATCCAAATATTCACGAACATATGAATATATCTTAAATCTATAAGAGAGTCCCGAAACATGCAATAATTCACCCCAAAAGGGTGCGATGAGACCGAATTCTCATCCTCTCGACCAATGTGAGTTCTTAAGCATCGCTGGTCAAACCACCCAGTGAATGCCTGCCTTTGGAAAGCAGATCCATGCATTGCTGGATATGGAACCGTTGGGTGTTTTGAGGTGAAAACGGTGCATCTGATACGAGTGATTAAGCAAAACCCAATCTTCTCTAATCAACCGTCGGGTAGAACACGTTTCTGATGCATGACCCCATCGTGCACCGAGAGACAAAAATTTATTTTCCTACAAACTACATTATATGTGGCAATTAAGGTCGAACCCACAAAGAAGGCAATTATGACCACTATTCTTCTAAAAATATTCAAGCAGATCCCAATGTTGTTATTAGTTGGGTAGAATCCCTATTTTTTTAGTTTTTATTTTATTTTTGATAACGTAGTAAAGTAACTACATTATTTTGGGTTTTAGTTCTAAACTAAACTGAAACCAAAAATAGACTGAAAATAATTTACAGAGATATTAAATTCTGATAAACAAACAATCAAAGAAGGATGTCCAAGGAAAGACATTATTTTACTGGTTGTAATGTGTTACTATTCACATAAATGTAGAAGAAATATGCCACTGTAGAAGAAAATGAATCACTACCCTTTTCTGGATTAATGTCATAATGAATGATCGATCTTGGAGTTCACCAATCCCTGATTGACATCTTTGGTAATTTTGATTTGAAAATGAAAACAGAATGAACTCATTGTATGTTCTGACATTTTATGAATTTATTATATTTTGAATGATGGATCAACTATCAACTTCTCTGAATGCTTGTGGAATTTAGGAATTAAGTGCTAGTGGTACAATGTAGTTGAATGTATTCCAAATTGATCTGTCCGATCAATTCTGAAAATATTGAATTGATAAAGCGAAAAGGTAGTAAAGATACACATAGAATTTTTGAAATTCCCAAAATTCAAAAGTTTAGCTAACTATCTTGATCATTATCATATAAACTGGAAACATATGATTATAATAAAAGATATTTAAAAGAAAACAATGGAAAAAAAATTTCCGATGGAATAATGTACCGCCTGATCTGCTCCATGGATCTCTAGGAAATGACCCTCCATGATCTCTTCTTGGTGCTGCTGGGTTCTATTGTTTCCACAGTAAGTGTCATGAGTGAATGAGTGAATGTCCATCTCTCCCCAAGTGATGCTCTGAATTCTTATAAACATTCTTTCATCGGATACATGTCATCATAGCCTTCAACCGACTAAGGTTGGTTCCTCACACTTGCATGATGAACGTGAGTTTTTTCAGTCAAACACACATCGTTTAATCATTTCCCATATAATTTTTTTTAATTTCATTTTGTAAACTTAGATGAGATAACTATCCTCGTATGAACCTACAAAACAGAGGAAAAGCCAAAAAAAGAAAAAACACAAAGAAAAATAAATTTTATTGTTATTTTTTAAATTTAATTTTAAATTACTTATTCAAATGTTATTGTTAATTAATAAATATTTAAGTTGATAATATTTTTTAACTTTTATATTATTTATAAAATTAATCACATAATATTATTACGATGAAACATAAGTTTATGAAAATGTTATTAATTTAACTATGTTAATAAATATAATTATTAATTTATTAAGTCTATAATTATTAACTAGATTATAAAAATTTTAATCAAACATCATACGTAGTTAAGTAATAAATTATTTTATAAATATTATTAAATTAATTCATTTTATTTTAATAATTATATTATTATAATGATAATTACATAATTATTTAAAAAGTTAAATTATTATATTTACTAACATATATAAATTTATTTATTTATTTATTTATTTTATTTAAAATTATAATAAGAATTAATATATTAGTTTTAAATAAATATTTTTTAAATTAGTATATTTTATAGTTTATTGAATTATTTTTATTAATTATTTATATACATTATTAATACTATATTTATTTATTATAGTAATTTATTATCATTATTATTCTTAATTAGGTTATATCTTCTTCCCCTAAATCCGGCCGGCTGAATCTGCAGGTGGCGAGCTCTGCATCCCTTCAGTATCTCCGGTAGGTTCCTCTCACAACGGTGATTGATAAGGCAATTCACCTCCCCCACCACAGACCTCAACTCCACTTTCCTTGGACAAAATTCTCCTTAACGACAGTTTCCAAGGATTCTCATCGTCCTCCCCTTCACTAACTCTACCTCCGCACCTTCCACAATTTCCTTCCCATTTACCTTGCCATTGTGCTTCTTTGATTTCTCGACCACACAAACACCGAGTCTGTTATTCAACGCATATGATCCCCCACCTAGCTGCACTCCAGGTTCTTGTCTCAAAACTCTCACTAGGAATTGAACCAGTTTCTTGACCTTCATCCATGTTTACTATTAATGTTAACTTCACTCATGGACTGGAATTTAATCCTTTTGTGTTAACATAGCTTGTTTGTTCAGGCCTCAAATATGGATCTAATTCGATCGAATTGAGTCTGGTGATATAAAATTTACAGTTTCGGGTATGAGAGTGGAGTCTGGAGAATGGTTGAGCGGCGCCAATGAGTTTCAGGGGAGAATGTGGAGGAAAAGAGAGAAATAGTGGTAGAGGTTACGGTGGTGCTGGGGAATGAGACCGTTAGGAGAGTTACTGTGGCACCATGAAAGAGAAATGAAATGGTGGAAGAAGGCAGCGTAAAGGATCAAACCGTCAGAGGGGTTACAGTGGCACAACATTGATGTAAAATAACAAATGAGAAATGGTGACAGAGCCTAAAAAAACTGTGGCATCGTAATGAGCTAGAAACGGTGACACCATGAGACAATCCTATGCAATAATTTAAAAAATTATCAAACGGTTTCACTGAAAAAAAAAATCAAATTGAATAAAAACTTAAACTATCATACAAATTAAATAACTAGTTAAAAACTAAAATAAATTAAAACTATTAATAACAACTTAAAAATTAATTAAAAATACAAAACAAATAATACATTATTAAATTATTATTGACTTCTATTAGAACTTGATTAGAACTAAATTAAAACTAAAATTAATAATCAACTGCTTTATTTAAGTGAAAATAAAGTGATTAATTGATTAATAAAAATTTCATATTATTAAAAATGATGGCCAAGACACTAAACTAATTAAAACCTAATATAATATAAAATTAAAGTAAGATATAAATTAATTATTTAGAGGCTAAAAATACAATTTTAATTACAAAAATTTATTAAATAATAGATATAATTCTAAAAATGAAAATGTGACCTTATTTGAAAAAAGTGTAATAATAATTATATAAATCATAAAAAATTATTTAAAATGATCTGGAAAAACTATGTAAAATAAGTCCACATCAAATATAATAAAATTTATAGTACATTCATCATATCTCAGAAAAAGTATCTCTACATTATGAATCCCAACAACCATTGAGAAACAACTCTTTCATCTGGATACATATGAAAAACATTAGTAACATTCTAAAATATTGGAAATAATGAACAATCCACCTTTAATTTTTGAAAACATCCAAACTTATTTAGTAACATATGTGTTAAAATATAGGATTCCACATATGAAGGAACATCAACAGTGCCTGATACTTATCAAATATTCAACGTAAAAGCATCGTCATAAAGATTAAAATTTATATATTCTGAAAAAAAATCGTTACTAAACTCAAGAGAAGAATATAATTCCATAATAATAGGTAGGTAGTGAAGAAAAAAATTTTTCTCCAATACACATAGCTTATCCCAACCCTGAAATCTTATTATATATTTCTAAATGGAAACATTCTTCCAATACCATTCCTTCTCTATAAATCATTCTTTGACTACATATTTATTTGCAAAATATTTTGGAGTAGTCATGTTTAAAAATATGAACTATTTGAGACCATCTAAATAATTTATTATAGAATTGGATGGTTCATATTGATGATTATTGGAATGAGAAAGAATATTTGAGTCAAGAGTTATCAAAAATTTGAGAAATAAACATTGGATGAGATGATGTACTCATATATTTATTAGCTCAGTGTGACTATTAAACATCCTCATACCTGACGACCTAGTTTCAATTCAAAATATGATATGAAAAATGGACATCATCCAGAAATATTTTAATATATTTCTAATGTCAAAATTGAGTTTTTAGGAAACTTTTATGGTAAAAAGGAATTTTCTAGGAGTAAAAACATTAATTTCTGAATTTTTTTCATATTTATAAATTTAAAATGAAATGTAATATACCAATAGAACAAATATAATAAAATTAGTAAATATTGAATATTTGAAATTACCCTTCCCAGTAAATATGTGTCATTCTATTTGATTACCATTTTGATACACTGTTCATCTATATTTTTAGGACAAACATTTTCATCAAAACAGTAAATTCATAAAAACTATGATTTTATGGAAACCAAATATTTTAGAAAATCCATATAATTTTAAAAAAAAATATTGTTTTAAATGAAACTAAAAATTTGTGAATATGAAAATATTTAAAAAACAAAATATTACTATATAAACTATTATTTTAAAAATATAAATATTTGAGAAAATAATGTTTTTTAAACCATAACTAATATACACCCCTATTGAAAATGATTTTTTAAATATAAAGAGATTAATAAACAAGATCTGGATTTGAATTATCACCCAATGATAACAATTATTAGATTATATCTAATATAATAAAATCTAGTAGTATATAGGGGTTTGGTAAACATGTCAGCAAGTTGTTATTGCATTCTAATAAATTTTAAAATTATATCTCTTTTTTTATTCTGAGCCCGAAGGAAGTGGTTTATTATTTCTATATTTTTTATTATGATTATATTCATGGTTTTCTAATTTATAAAATGGAAATTGTGTTATAAAAAAAATTTAGTTTTAAGAAAATTCAATCCATAGTCAGTGTGTGTGTTCCCTAAAAAAATTAGGCACAACAACGTCCAGCTACAACATATTATTCTTTAATAGTGGAAGGTGATACTGATTTTTTCTTATGGTAAAAAAAGAATTATTCTTCAATGAAATTATAAGTTATGGATGTACTTTTGATATCAATTATACATCCACCAATATCAGCATCAAAAAAATTAGTTCGAAATCATTTATAGATGACTAAAACCAGAATACATCTATAGTTTCCTTTAGATATATAGAAATTATTTTTACACCATTAAGATGGTACTAATTTTTATTTTATTGATATATTTCACACAATCAAATATAAAACATAAAATCCTAGTGATTAGTTGTAATGTATTTTAAATGTCCAATTATTTTCTAATGAGTATTTTAATCAACTAACTTCCAATATTTTTTAATATTTAATGTATTTTGGGATACAATAAGAGTGTGAATAGTTTAACTATTGACATATCTTAATTCCTTAAAATGATAATTGACATATATATATTTAGAAAAAAATAATTCTATTGTTTTTTTTAATTTGATACCCCAGAAAATTTGTATGTTCTCTTTTAATGTTTGAATGAAATGAATATTTCATAAGAATAACAAAGGAATATGTTTATGGATTTTGAGTTCAACAAAATATAATGACACAAACATAAATTTTAACAATGATGACGTCTTTAAAACTAATTTTATAGAATGTGACATATACATGAATCTTTTAATAAAGTATGATTGTAATGAAAATCCAGTTAACAGATAATTACAGGATCTAGGGGCTTGTTTGAGTGTGTAATGTTTAGTATTATGTTTAAAAAATTCTATAGAAATATTGTATTTTCAATACATGGGGAGTTTTTAAATAAAAGTAATACTATACTTATCCCATAATAAGTTCAATATTGATATCATTTTGAAATATTTTTAATGTAATAATAAATTCATTTGGTAGAACTATTTAAATATCTTCATTTAATTATAGTAGATAATTAGTTTCATCATAATATATTCCCTCCTGTTGATTAGATACTTTGACAATAAGTCTATCATTATTTCTAACGATAATTCCATTTTCATCAGACTTATTATGGAAAACCCATTTTAATCAAATTAATGAATTATCATTAATTCATTCATACAAATCCCAAACATGATTACATTCAATTTTTTTGAGTACATAATGAGTATCAATTTCCCAATATTCATTACATAAATATTTATTATATATTTTTGGTTCATATTGTGATAAAAATGAAAAATGATAAACATTATTTATAAAATGAATTCTTGTTTTAATAGGATGATCTATATATATTGGTGTTAAAATTACAGCTGAAGACGAACATTCCCCACATTTAGAAAACAAAATCCATCATCCAAATCGATGAATAATTCTAGGAATATAAATGAAGGAGGACACAAGTTTCATGTTATCTGTACAAAATCAGTATCTATGATCAAGAGTCTTACACACCAAATATAATAAAATTTATCTTCTATTCCATTAGTTCTACCCAACCAACCATGTAAACTGTATGCAATATATCTTTTTTTCAGGAAAAACAACCAATCTATGCGTAAACATCTTATGTGCCAAAGGTGGTGTTTAACACCACCTTCCATGGCCCACTTCTATGATATTGTATGAAGTTTCATCGAATACCTCTTCGAGGACTATAATTTTTGGTTCCCATCACCAATGATATCAACTATAAATAAAAAATAAGCCACCTTATTCTGTATGATCTTATAGAAGGAAAAGTGTCTCTATGTTGCTTGTAAGAATGATAATCTTCTATATCGAAAAATCATTGAACAATGAAGTTAGAAAATGTTTCACGATAGGTTCATTATGACAATGGTAATGGGTTGGTCAATAGTTGTGTAATATTTTCCAAAATAATATCAACCCAAGTCATATGTGAATAAGTACAACTCTTTTCCTCACCCATGTCCTTGTGTGAAAACCTACAATCTTCGACATACACCTTCTTTGAAGGTCCATGGATCCCCATTATGTCCAAGCACCATGTTTGTGAAACAAAGGTGCTAAAAACTCCAACAATAAACACACCACTTGTGAAAAACCATCGAAACTTGCACGTCATAATTTCATGTCCCTCGTGAGATATCTTCTATGCCTCTAGTGAATGCATTTCAAGCTAGTTTTCTTCTCAGTATAGGTACACTAATGGATTTTCAATCTCATCATAGGCACGCTAACATGTGGTTCTTGATTGAACTCTCCCACACATTTTTGTAACCATGAATTATAGAACCCATTCCCTCCCATAAGTTCCAAAGCATTTTTATGTAGGACAAAGATGTATGGAGCGTGTACCCCACATTTGAGATGTATGATGTTAAACTTACTTGTCCCCAAGTCCTCAATACATGATGTTAATCTTTGTACATACCATGTTCAATAATCACTTGTTTATCTGTTCATGAGTGTCATGGTATGGCCTTGACACCACCTTCCCTCATTGGTAATGTTATCATCCTCCCATGGAATTAGGTCCTCCTCATATGGAATGAAATCCTCGTCGGACATCATGCGCACATAAGCCCAACACCATCTCTTATTAGCTCTTCTTTCATTACATGAACATTAGGTTTACTACTTCCTCTTGTTTTTTACACTGTTCATGAATCAAGTCATTATAGAGGATAGTAAAGACCATGAAACCCCTCAAACCCCCATCCAAATGGGCCTCCTCCTTAGGTATAATCCCAATACAATTCCAAACAGTGTAGGATTTGATTCCTAAATAACTAGGATACATCAGATACCTTTTTGAGGCCCACAAAAAATATCTACATCCATCCTAGTCTCCTCCTTACCACACACCCTATAAAATTATTCCCTTCACCTAGGAGAAATCATGTACTCCATGTCCATCGGGTAGCTAAATGTGTAATCCTCACACCAAAAAGTATTATAAATCCTATTATGAAGGGAGGCATGCATGAATAAGCCCAAAAATATCCATCAATGATGCTACATCCCGGACACGAGCACCATAACACAAGATATTAATATTTATGGACTAATCCCATCACAGTAAATTAAAATATGGCATCGAACTACATGGGTTTTGATCCCGATCTTCTAAGATGGAACTTTTAGTTTCAATCCCGACTAATATTAAACCTAGGTGCTCCCTCGTCAAAGCATACCTTCCTGATCCACCTCTAGAATTGTTCTGATCATCCATCAAGGTGTGGAATGTTCCCATTATGGGGAACACCTTTGATATCCAACCCCACATGAGTTCTGATCTATCCATTAGTAAACATCCATGTGTGACAAGTTCTCTCATATGAATGCACGTCCTTGATATTCCTCTATGAAGAGTTTTGATCAATCTATTCTTTACTCACGAGCCTTTAAACATGTGACCCCAAATACATACCCCATGAAAAATAGGAGATGGCTAATGTGAAATCCTATGATGATATTTCTCTATGGAGTCAGCTACCACATGAAAAAAATGGGATTCCTGAGGTTAGGGACATTAATGATATATTCCATTAGATTTCGATACCTCGTGATGTAATCGACATTACATGAGACTCACACCTAATTTAAATCCATTAAATGACCGATTATGAAGAATAATATAGGTTATAATGATCCTAGAATCCATGCATGATATAAGTTCCCAATGTGAATACTTCTTGGATTGAATGTTACTTCCATATAAAGTCTCATTATAATTTCCAAGAATAAGTAGTATAATTAACCGATGTCCAAAAAAAGGTGAAATCTGGAATGAGTTCCATGAACTTGAATTAACTATATAATGGAGACTCCTACTAGGAAAAATATTAGTGGAGGAATCCATGGAAGGAGGAACCAACATCCCATCATACTATTTCAATCATAGAGCAGACATCACTATTGGAAGTGATGAATGCAAAAAACCATTAGAAGTTGGGAATGTAGAATAATAATAAATTCTGAAAAAAATTAAATTTCATGGGTGGGAACCACGAAAAAAGAATCAAAAATAGAAATGGTGAGGCCCATGTTAATATTTACTCCTTCATCCATGGGGAATAGTAGCTCTAGAGACATAAAAAAATTATATTTTCACCAGATCTAGCCATTTGGTCTGAAGAACCAATAAGAAAACATTGGGGCTAACATGAAACTGACAAAAAATTGGGTTAGTTAGATGTTGGGATTTCCATTCTATGACCTAGTCAACACAAATCTCTCTATCTATTCATAAATTACGAAAATTTCTTGGGAATTGGGAATTTATTTCATTTTATTTTTAATAACAGCTAAATTCGCCTTTTTTTCAATACCCAAGATGCCTGAAAACAACCACCCAATAGCCATAGACATAGGTTGAGGGAATTTTTTTTGTAGTAATCCCACAAGACACCACTTCTACCAATAAATGAACTATGACTACAACTATAGGGCACCCACACCACATCTATCCCCTAGATATTATTCATAGGAGGGTGATGTACACCGTCTTATGTCATTATCAGTAGGATGGGTATCATTCCCACATGGTATATAGATAGTTAGGACCTAGAGGCTTTAGTGTCTCACAAACAACACCAACCCAAATTCCTCACAAGGATTAATCGCTCCCAATTCAAATAGAAAACCACTTCAGGAAGCACTCCCTAGAGTGATTCAATGATGATATCCCCCACATCAAGTAGGTGTGGGATTCCTGATTAAAAATGAATAGGAATACCTATCATGGCCTTATATGAAAGGCCCCCACTAGGCCTCTGCAGCTCCGGAAATGATTGTTCCTTAATGATGATGAAAAGGTTGAATATACACATTCTATTCAAACACTAGTCTAAGCCACCCAACATCAACATCGGGCTCAATCCCAAGAGAATTCCTATCAATGGGAATAATCTTCTACAGGTCCAATGGCCCCATCCACCATAGGTGAATTACATTATCAACATGTGAATGATTAGAAGGAGTCTATCCATTCTGATTTGGGATTGATACCTTATCCCCCCCATAGGTTGGATTGACTGACATTCTCAATCACCAGAACCAAAAATAAATATTATGGGAAAACCCACAATGACAAACTTCATTACATAGGTCCTTTAAGAACCATCACCTACCAAATTAGAGGTCCCCCCACTCTAAAAACTAGTGAAAATATCCTCCTAATGTCGTTTTTGATCTAAGATGACATCCTCCTTGCATCAAAATCCAATAAAGATGTCCTCCCGATGAAACTATCATTAGTATATTTGGATTACATGTATGTTTCATAGCCAAACAGCATGAAGGTCCTCCTAGTACCATTCTTAGCCCAAGAGGTGGTCCTCCTTGCTTCGATAGCTAGTATAGAGGTCCTCCCCAAATAGTTATCTTTAGCCAACATAGATTCCCTCCCATGTCATATCCAACTGGGATGAAGTTCCTCCTTGTTCAATTAAAATATCAAGAGGAGGACATACCCACTCCATCACTATTCATTGTAGATGTCATCTCCACTTAATCAGCAATTAACATGATGGTCCTCCCTTTGTTCCACTAATAAAACTGTAGGTCCTCCTCACTTCATTTCTAATCGATATGAAGGTCCTCCCAATACATATTCTTCCCATCTAGGAGGTCCTTATTTTTTAACTGCAAACTAGAGTGGAGGTCCTCCCCACTCCATCAGAAGGCACAATAGAGGCCCTTCCCATGTTACCACAACCCCAGTAGAGGTCATCCCTACTCCAATATCAATTTGTGTGAAGGTCCTTTTCACACATCATCCCATCAATACAAAGCTCCTTCCCATGAAATTAGAATAGTTCATTTTTGATGTCCTCCCCGTGTTCCCATTGACCAAATAAGAGGTCCTCCCTAGTTATTCAACAACTATAGTGCTTGTCCTCCCCACTCATACAATATTCCATGCAGAGGTCCTCCCTACATCGATATAGTCATATAAAAGTTTCCTCCCTATATTTCTACCAATTAAAGTGGAGGTCCTCCACATGATATCACCCACCAGCAGGTATTCCCTCACTATGATGAGGTATAAACCGATCCCGAAGAACCATCCTGGGGTATAAGTAAGAACTGTCATAGGTGAGGAAAAAATCCTAGGAAGTGCCAAGTAATTTTTATTATTATTCACCTATTGGATACCAAGGTAGAATTTAATTCAATTACCACCCATATTTTATTTATCTGAGTCTAGGGTAGGATTCCAAAAAGTTATGTTCATCATCGTAGAAGATGAGTTTAACGGGATCCCCAAATCCCTCCACAGGTACACGTAGTTGGGAGAATATTATACACCCTTCTAGGGGACAATGGTACAACTATATATATCATTTCTAGTTATCCTTTCCACCTATAACTGAGAATTTATATATCTATTCTGGAAATGGATTTACAATATGAAACCAGTAGACCTGATACATAGTCCCTCCAACCTTCAACATGAATTTGTATTGAGCACAAAAACCTATAAGGATGCGATGATGTAGTTGTGAACTCAAATGAGAGACTTAAAAGTGTGTATAAAAGAGTTGAATAACATAATGAATCCTCCACTGACTAGAAAACCACTTCACTATTCCACATCAGTGCCTCCAATAATCTATCATTCTGTACCGATCGATGTTTGGGAAAACCAAGAGAAGGGTGTCATTTATGAGAAATAAATTATATGATAGACTATTTATGATAACCATTTTTCAGTTGTATTCTCGATGAATTTGAGTTGAAACATTCATATAACTATGTACCTCACCGAGGGACATGTTTCTTGCTTCCACCTTACTGTCTTGGAAATATTATTTCCCCTCCATGAATAGCTGTTGGTCCTCCCAGATAACTGTTATCACATAAACGACATTGACTAATAGTACCAAATGTTCGATTTCAGAATCCTCCCAGTGGATCAACACATTGAATCACCCTTGTAACAACCAGGTCCTAGTGACAACACAACCACCCCACCTTAACGTGGTCATCAGGTCCTAACCCGCCAGGTACCACTAATTGCCCCGCAGACATGTGGTCCCCACCCAAGGGTCTACCCACATCTCTGAACGGGTCATCTTACTAAGGAATATGCCCACATTCCAACACATGTCCTTTCCAGTGTGATTTTTCCTCACTCACACACACCCTAGGAAACATCCCAGAAGGTCACCCATCCTGATCACAACTCCAGGACAAGCATGCTCAACTATGGAGTTCTAATCGGGCGGGCTCCTGAAAAGGAAGGTGCATCTTGTTGACATGAGTCATATAATTTAGTCAATTAAACTATTATCTTTGGGGGGGGGTTACAATAACCCCCCTTTAGTGTCACGACCTGCCTCCCTAGGAAATGAACCTTCTATTTTGAATAAATGGGTCTCCGGTAATACCTTGGTTGCCTTCCCAGCACACCAGAGGCTATTACTCAAAAGGGTCACTTATCATACTAATCATTGTCCCCATAGGCCAACACATGTTCTATCAGTGTGTTTTTTCCTCACTCACACACACCCTAGTAAACATCCAAGAAGGTCACCCATACTTATTACTACTCCAGGCCAATCATGCTTAACTATGGAGTTCTAATCAGGTAGGCTCTTGAAAAGAAAGGTGCACCTTGTTAACATGGGTAGTAACATATATCCTTTTAAGTATCACATTTTCCAGGGGTGATACATTATCCACCCCTTTAAAGAACAACGCCCTCGTTGTGTACCCCATGCCTCAAACACAGGTAGTGACTATGCACTTCCGGCTGGGTATTGCCTCTAATACCAATTGGTCATGACCTGCCTCCCCGGGCCATGAACCGTGTCATCTGGCCCAATGGGTCACCTGTAATACCTTGGTTTCCTTCCTAGCACACCATAGGCTATTACTCACAAGGTTCACTTATCAGAGTAATGAATGTCCCCACATGCCAACACATGTTCTTTTAGTGTGTTTTTTCCTCACTCACACACTTCCTGGTAATCATTCAGAAGGTCACCCATCCTGATTACTACTCCAGGACAAACATGTTTAATTGTGGAGTTCTAACCAGGTAGGATCCTTAAAAGAAAGGTGCACCTTGTTGACATGTGTAGTAACATTTAGCCTTTTAAATATCACTTTTCTATGGTTGTTACATTTAGAGAACGACATACTCATTGTGGGCCCAACATCTCAACCCAGGAAGTGCACCACACTTAAGGCTGGGTACCACCTCTGATACCAAATTTAACAACCAGGTCACGATGGCAGCACAACCACCCCGCCATAACATGGTCATCAGGTCCTGTCCTACCAAGTACCACCAGTTTCTCCGCAGACACGTGGTCCCCACCCAAGGGTCTACACACATGCCTGAATGTGTCATCTGACAAATGGCTATGCTCACAGGACAACACATGTCCTTTCTAGTGTGATTTGTCCTCACTGACACACACCAAGAGAAACTAACCAAAAGGTCACCCATCCTGATCACTACTCCAGGACAAGCATGCTTAACTATGGAGTTCTAATCAAGTAGGTCCCCAAAATGGAAGGGGAACCATCTTGACATGATTTATATCATTTAGTCATTTAACCTTTTATCACTTGGGGGTGTTACAACTCCACTACACAATAACCTATAATAGTAATGCATGAGGTTCCACATAGTGCTATGTAGTATCATCAATGTTGAGTTCCCACATGTGATGATTCTGGGATGATGATAGTATGTTGTGATTCAATTCGACCATACCTTGTAACAAATAGGTATTTCAATTTATATTGATGGTTTTCCTCTGGGTATAGTTATGGAACACATGGTTTTTGCTGAGCTACATGAGAATAAAGACTTTGATTTAGGGTATGATACTAAATACCCACCCTATGGGGAATAATCACATCCGGTAAACACTCATAAAGGAGTCTACACATGCCTAAAATTGTAATAATTTATCCACAAAGACCCCTCATATTTGGTTCCTACAATTAGAAATGTCAAAAATGGTAATGAGAATATTTTTAAAACTAAGACCTCTAATGCATATTATATCTCATAGAATACAGAGGTCGATCCCATTATTCACAATGTTCATCAGCTAGTTGAATATTTGAAAAAGATCATCGACAATCACCATTCTAATCAGCACATGAATTATGGTGCTCTTTAACAGGACCCTAATCCTCCTCAGGGGAATCCATAGGTCCTCCGTGACTAGTTTATCTTAGTTCTTCCTTGTGATACCATGCATCTTGATATAAAATATGCTAGTGTTTATTGAAAGCAATTGATATATGAGTCTAAAAATCCATCTAACTAGGATGATAACCTAGAATATAACCCCGATCAATCCATTCCAAGAGCCATTATGACTATATACTATTTTAATGATCTTATCAAAAAATTATTGGTTATGGATCCGTGTCAATATAAGAACACCCACCAATATGATTTTATATATTCTCTCACTTATCACCTCTAAGGCCTTGAGACTGGACTGATTAAAATCCCACATGATGAAAAGTCAAATCCAACATGGTTGGATAACATGTATGTGACCCAAGATTTTTTTTAATCCCAAAAACCCATTTTAATGGGATGAAAAATCAGATGCAACATTTGGACCACATCATGTTGAGGTGGAGTCCCATATTGTGAACTCCGGAGAAGTAGGATGCCACCAAGCTCTGATGTTTTATACATACATCGGATGTTTCTACATTTTTTTTTGGAACAACCAGCTTCCCATTGGGTCTGTCAATGGTTTTGAAGATCATTATAGGTAGTTCTAGAACCCGTTCAATTCCACCATGCATATGTCATTTATTGCATAACTTTTCAAGTGAAATCAACTACCTGATGAGCACATCACATAATTTTTTCCTATGGGATGACCTTACTTATTCAATCGATATAAAATTGAATAAATATTATATTATATTGATGTGAAAGGAGAACATCAAGACTTTTTTCGTCCATACACTCATCAATCATAACATTACAGGTGGGTTTCAGGATTTATATGAAAAGTACCAATATGTGAAGGAATTTTTGTAGCAAGCCAAGAAGGAATGTCCATTAACACAACAAAACACTAAAAGAATAATTTCATAGGAAACTTCTACCACATCTGAACCGGTAGGGTACCCATAGATTCTAATATTTTTATACACTATACAAGAAGATCCCCACCGAGTTTAGTAGCCAAAGAAAACTCATTGTTACCCAACATAGTTTAGTAAGAATAACCTCACCAAGTGCAGTAATCTAGAGAAGATATTGTGTCTTTGACACCATTTTAGGATACATCCCCCTAGTAGGGACATGTTCCCACAGTTCCCTTCATATATAAGAGAAACCAGATATACTCTTTCATTAATGACCATGTTACCAATTATTTCCCTAATTCATTGTAATATCTGATTATGAAGCAACCGGAGTGCAAGAAGCCCCATGGAGCTGGGCATATTGATCCCCCAGACCATTATAAGTTCCACAAGATCCATGGAAATACCATTCAATAAATTACATTTTTTTCAATTATATTCTACAGTGACTGGTGGATAATGAATTTTTCATATTAGGAAACATCCTAGAACTGGTGGAACACATCTCCGCCTTTCTTGACTGTGACATTGAAGGGGAATGGTATAAGGTTTCCATCCATGGGACTCATAAGTATGATGAATAGGTTGCTCGAAAATCTATTTTTTCTTGCATAGTAACATTTGTATCCTATTAGGATGGTTAAAATCTCTTAATGTAACCACACCCACTCCGAAAAATTATTTTGTTCCACATCATATATCTCCAAATATCAGAATATTATTCATCGATGGAGCAATGGAAAGTAAATTCCCCTAAATGTGATGAATCCATCTCATACACAATGATATTTCATGAACCCAGAGATGGGGATCACTCCCACGTTCTACCTAGCATTAGAATATTCCTCTTATGATGACTAGGAGTATGCCTCTATGAACACCATCAATTTGGTGGATACATTCAATTTCTTGTATAATGAGGAATATAAGAAAAGGACCCCTTATTGGTCTAGTCGACAAAATTGAAGAGAATGTCGAGGAAATGGAAATAGATTGAATTTTTAGGATAGAAACTTGAGACAAGTTGTGCATGATACTAAAAAAGGTTGTAAGTTTCGCGCCGAGATCAGCTGGTACAACCCGCTCAACCAACTCCATCAAGCATGATTCCACAACTGACTATGATAACTATTAGGTAAGAATAATAGAAACCATATCTTGATCAGCCATATCTAGCTAAAGGAAGGCCTCAACCATCCAATAGTTAGTTGATTGTTGTTCTGTAAATTTTTTCCCATGAGTGGAAATATATTTCTAGCACAATCCAAAGTCCAGTGGTATATCTTGAAGAATCCATTATACCTCAATCCAAAGAGAGTAACCTAGTGAGAAGAAACATTCCTCTATCAAGAATGTATGATGTTTCATATAACCAATCTAGCATATATAAAAGGCCCAAGATATTAATGTACCACTTATATTCTAAGGAAATGTTTTAGTCCCTTGAATAAACATTGAAAATCCTCCTCATGGTTGATGAAGATGTAGCTACCTTAGAATCATACTATGTAGGTGAGGTCGAGAAAGTAGAATGTGAAGTCATGATTTACTTCTCCATAAAGGATTAATGATCCCTCAAAGTGGGGCACATTTGACAACTAAAATCTACTTGAAAGTTCAATGTAATCTTGATCTTTTGATGATTAGTCAACATATGTTCCATGATCAATTTCATCCCAACTCGAATACTTCGTATGTTGGGTTTGACTGATGAAAATTTGAATCTCTCGAACATGAAGATTTAGTGTTATAATAGAACTAAGAAGTGATCATGTTGAAGAGTCCAGTTGAATATTAGGTTCAGAGGCATTGTAGCTTGTTATTAATTCATGGTTTTCTCACATGATACAACCTAAAAATCATAGATCTATGTTCCATGGATTTATCTACATGAAATAGTACCCTATTCATATAAACAATTCCTCATGAATTCCTTTAATGGATGATTATAAATACTTTAGGGTGTTTCACCCATATTCTCCTGTGAGTCCTTCTATATGGATGTCTGTTATTACAAAATAGAATAGAAGGAGGTTTATACAAACGAGGTTGAGAAAAACACTATCGAAACCATCCTATGGGATGATTTGAACAATTATTTCCTACCCCACTGATTCATCAGCTCGAATCCATGATTCCAAAATTGGTAATTTTATGTTCCATTTCTGATATTAAGGGGTTATGTTTACCTATGTACAAGGAAAATTAGAATACTACCTTGTAATTCTACACTGGTTAGGCCAGGTTGGTACCAGAAGCCACTACCCCTATGAGGTACCAATATAATCACCCCATCACTGCCATTGTATTTCAATATCAGTTGTTTTTTTGATCTTGGTAGAATCAACAGAATAATAACCACCACCATTTCTTTGATATCAATCATGAACCCCATAGTTGAATGATTAATGGGAAAGGAATGAATGCGTCAATCAATACGGTTTCAACACAACAAGAGTTCTTATGTGAGGATTCTTCATCTGACTAAGATTGCTGTAGCACTCCCATAGAATCAATCATCATAGACTTTAAATCTCTTCCCACCGACCCCTATTCTATGAAATTTAATAGGAATTGGATGATGAACCTCCTCCATTTGATGAGGGAATATCAATCAACGTTAATGAGATGATTCACGTGATCCCTGGTACCAAGGAAGATCTGAGGCCAATTCTAATTAGGTCATATATGCCTCAAAGGGATCATTAATAACATGTGGCATTCATAAAGTTGAATCATGAATTATTTTCCTATATTTATGATGAGATTCCAAGACTAGACCCTCCAGTCACCATCCAAATTCTTTTTCTCTTGATGAGTCATCATTGGTTCAAGCAACCTCCCATAAAGTTTCACCCTTCTCGTGATTCCATTTTCAAGGACAATGTTTATAATATTATAAAAGAAAAATTCATCAAAGAATTCAAATAACCAAAGTGGTTTTATAATATTTTTCCATTATAAAAGAAGAAAATTAAGATCATGTTCAATATTAACTTCAATCAACTCGACCATAACTATATGAATGGAAAATTTCCCCTGTCAATTATAGAGATGTTGATCGATTCCAAAGATGGGTTCATGGCTCTCTACAATATAGATTGATATTATATGTACAATAAGATCTTGATGGACCATGAATTTGAGGAGTATACCACCTTAAAAATGATACATAGAACCTTATTCTCTCGGGTTATGTTTTTTAGTTTGAAGAATTCAGATCCACTAATCTATGATTAATTCACCATGAACATCAAATTGATCTTGGGTATACTATCAAAATGCAACATGGATGATTTGGTTGTCAAATACCATTAGTTTCTGGACCGTCTCAGTGATCTCGAGAAAGTGTTCATCTTCCAATGCTCGCATCATCTAATGATGAACCCCTTGAAGTGAGAATTTGAGGTTAACTATGGGATTTTTTTAGGATTCATCATCAGATATAGAGTAATTTACATCAAAACATATACAGTCAATTCCATTAGTCAGATGACTCATCTGAGAAACCTATGAGAGCTCCATGTCCTTTAAGTACTCCTATCAAACATAGGTCAATTCATAAAAAATATATCTATCAAGGGTAAACCCATTTCCAAGGACATAAGTAAACAGAATGTCTACTAGTGGGATTAGGAGTGTTTGGAAGAATTTAATGAAATCATGTAATATCTACTACATACATTGATTCTAATGCCACCCTTCACTAGGAGACCTCTAGTCTTCTATGTGACCACCATGGAATGATACCTCTATAACATTCTTTCATGAAAAAACGAAGAGGGGTTAGAGAAAAATTTATATTATCTTAATCGAATGCTCCATGATACAGATGCCAGATACTCTCCTATCAAGAAGAAATTGCAATAATTGGGTTTCACTGTGGATATTTTGCTATATTATATATAGAGTCATGAGATATAGATGGTGTACCTAGTTGAACTAAAATATTATATCATAAATGAACTGATGTTGAAAGGTTGACTAGTGCACTGGGTGGTGATCCTTTAACAGTTTGATATCATGTTTGTCTTGAAAAAATCCATCAATGGTCAATCAATGGTTGAAATTTTGGCTGCCCATCTAGATCTTGAAGAATTTTATCTAGGTGTCAATTTCCAAGATTAGGCTATCCTTTCAGTAGATAAATTATTCCCATATTGGAAGGTACATTTTCATATAATTTTCTCATGGACCATCCCAATCCCCATGGGCTGGAGACTAACACCCGACATCATAAAACATAAAAGTGGGAATTAGTTTTCTACAAGAATGCTGAAGCTAAAGATAAAAGACAGTATGAATATCAATAATAAAACTTCACTGTGATTAAATTAACAGAATACATAGATTAACATAATCCAAAATACTACAACCGAAGGTACTAAATAGGGAAAAATCCCCAAGGTCCCCAAGGACACAAATCACCAATTCGAAAGCTCAATAGCTAGATCCACCTCCAAGAGATCCCTTCCTTTTGATGCAAATTAGTCACAAAATAGTCTGGTTACCCTGGTAACTTGTTAACCAAGCTGGTAATGACATAACCCGAAGGTGGTTCCTTCAGGATCTCAAATAGTAGAAAAATAAATGATCCAAATCTCAAGAGACTTGGAATATGGATCACCTTCATCATGACTGCACATGATTTCCTACCACACTCTTTCCTATTATGACAAGGATGCACCAACAGTGAGGTAGAGTTTCATGAAATCAATACCGGCCTTGAGATGAATCAAAAGATTGAGTTACCTCATATTCATGTGATGGGAGAGTCAGAGTTTGTCATCAAACATATTAACAGTGATTATATTTTCAGTAATCTGGAGCTTCTGTCCCTATTTGAACACACAATCTTAATAATGGCCAAGTTCCATCTTAGTTAGAGGTTTCTCATGTTCCCTATTAACAGAATGGTTGGGACGAAAATTTACCTATCTATCCTCATCTTTTGGAATGATAGACAATTATGACCTATTAATTTATGTATCTCATTCAATATTATTCAATCTTTTAACATTATATGATGATGATATCTAGTAAATAATCCATCTAGATGTTGATGCATCCACATTAGGACCTCCAGAATCCACCACTAGTGAAGGAAACTCCAATTTGATAACCTATTTTATCAAGAATCTCCAGAACGATGCTCTCCTACAATATCGAGAATATTATGAGAGAATCCATTGTGCACATCACTATTCACCCTACAGAATTGGCCTAACCTTGACCATATATTCTATAGATGTGGGTTTCAAGGAATTATCTTATGTATAATTTATGGATAAAATATTCTCCATGTTATTTTGGAAGTCCATTAATTATCTTGTTGTTCTTATAAGGCAGGGTTGATGTTCTCCAACAATATTCATTGGTTGAGCTTCTTTTGGACAACCATGTTCCTTAAATGCATCACTTATACCAAGAGGTTTCATGTGTATCACCATCATTCCAATTTTTTATGTCAACTTTCATAGCCCCTTCATACCACTAATTATTATATTCTTTTTACAGTATGTAAAATCGATGTTGTGTTATAATACCCAAAAGAAACAACTCAAAAATGAAGGTTCAGTATAACTACACAATATTTCTTCTCTAAGTGGGAAGAATCGATTTATCTAATATAATCCTATGATTAACCTGTTATTTAATTCCTAACATGAAACATCATCCACTAATTTGGAGTTCCTCATGCAATTCACATAGATAAAAACACAATTTTATATTATGTTTAGCTGAAAATGTTATATATAAAGTAAATTATATAGTCTAACCATAATTCCCACTCTTATCTGTTGGCCAATAGATATATTTGGGTATTCAATAAAATGATCCATAAAATGTTTTAGATTATTTTTGTAAAGAATAATAAGAGTCTGCAAAAAGGATCATCAATTCCCAATGGGCCTATCAGATGATGACTCCAAATTCCTCCCAGGTAACTCCATATTTCATAGTGTGTGGAACATATGTATTACTTCTCATTTAAATTCCGCTGGCATCACTTTGAAAAGTTGTATATGACAAGAAGATTCCATATAGAATAGAAGAATTATGTCTTACTGAGTAGGATTCCCTCAAAGAGAAAATGCTCCATGCCCTGAATAATTTAGGGAGGCACCTAAAAAAGATAGCGAGTGAGCTAAAAAAGAATTTTTGGATGCACTTCTTAATCCATAGTGATATGGTACTAGTCCGAGGATTTCTAATGACACCAAGCATGAAGCCGCCGAATTTAGTTCCCTACTGGGAAGGACATTACATCATTCACATGGGGTATTCCAATAGAATATACTTTTTGATGAAAATGGATGGATAGATTATAAAGCATATTAAAAATGCCATTTTTCACAAGAATTACTTCACATGAGTATCTAGCATCATCGCAGTCACCCGATAAAAAAATACATAACATCAAAATCTTAGTTACATGATGTGAATTTTTGTAACAATCAATGTCCAATCTACTAGACAATAAACTGATTTGCATTAGAATTATAGTTTCAAAACATTAAAATGCACACCCATCATCATCCTTAGGGTACTAATTTAAACTATATGTCTACTTCCCAGACACATGACATTAAACTGTGTACTTAATCCATGAAACATGACATTAAACTATTTGTAAATATACATGTTATATGAATTTAATCTTGGAGTCCGAGTATAAACCACATGAATTTATATTGTATTCATTTTTTCATAGGAATGTGTTGTGTGGTGATGGTCCTTCTTGTCCCAAATTCTTGTTAGGATATTCAAAACACCACACTACAGATACCCATTACAGACATTCCCCCACTATGATGTAAACTCTATGACCATATACTAGGATTTAATTTCCTCAATTCAAAACATTAAACTATTATCCTTCTTGGAACAATTACAACATTCCTATTAAACACATAATAGATTTTTCATATTGAATTACCTAATCATGGTATTCCCCATAATGATCATGGGATTTATCAATTCCCTAATTCGGGAGGAATATCCCCACCATTATTGGTCTCTCACAATGATGTGCTTCCAAAACTATGTGTATCTTGATTCCCATTCATATTAGATACATAGAATTTCCCAAACATCTCATCTATGGGCCCGAACACAAATTCACCAACATATTTCCCCATAGACTTAGTTATGGTCTAAGAATTATGACCATAAACTGTGTGCAGTCCATTCAATGATATATATGTGGTACATGAACCTACTTTTCTCTATTCACATTGGGTTATTATTCCCCCATTCCATATAGAGACCCTAGTAATTGTACTTTCCCACTATAAGAACATAACCATTAATTGTTTAATGAATGTCCAGGCATAAAATCATTAAACTGACCATGGGACTCTCTTTAGGAATATGTGGTGGGATGCAGGACTTCTTGGTCCTCATTAAAATCAGGTTTTCCCTCCACGTTTCTAAATATATAAATTTCTAACATCTTCCCATGGTCTAAGAGTTAAGACACTAGAAAAATATCCATCATATGGTCCAAGAGAAAATGAAACTAAACTATTTGGGACATGTCCAGGCATTATGACCTTATACTATTTGAAACACCTGTAGTTTGAGATATATGGCATTAATGTTCAAGATTAATTCAATCAACACATGATGTTAATATTTTATTCTACCCCTTTTCAAATTAGTATACCTCATATGTATGGGTTGATTAAAAATATTTCCCCATGCTCTAAACACGGGATTCCTCAAAATAATTATGAGACACCTAAAATTCACTCATCATAGAGGTTCCCCTATACCGAAATCAGTATCATACCATGTTGTGTTTATGATCTATGTGTGTCTTGATTTCCATCCTCACGGGATATGTGGATAATCCTAGACGTCTTGTCTCTAGGATCAACAAAAAAATCATTAATCTTTTGGCCCCATTAACCATCATTGCAGTATAAGAATTATAACATAATATTTCATATAGTACACCCTAAGTTGTGTATATAATACATGAGACTGTTTGAATAAATTGTTTTCATGTTTTTACTTTCTTATTACATTTATATTCCCTTATAGAGAACATTCCCACCCAAAATCCAACCAATATGATATTAAACATCCATAAATGATCTCAATCATATAACCTAAAACTATGGGTCCATGTCCAACCATCACAACATTAATCTTTTTGTGAATATTCCCATGAATTCTTGGTGTGGTGCATGGAATCATATGATCTCATTTATATTGGTATTTTCACTTTTGCATGCTACAAAATTTCCCATTTTGTTTACATCCTATTTTCCAAGAATTATGACCGTAAACTACTTTTTTTCATGGGCTTAACTCTATGACCTTAATCTAAGATCCCACAGTCTTTAAATTATGACCTTAAACTATTTGAAGCACCCATAATCGAAGTTGCATGAAGTTAAATTTTTTCGCTAGTTTCAGGCAATATGAAATCAAAAAATGTAAATCATCCCCATCAAATTAAATAAAACTATGAGATTAATCCTCATCACACAATGTTAAACTATAGCATGCACTGTACTCACCATATTAAATTAAAATACATGTCTATTCTAAAAATTTCATGGGATTAAACTGAGAGGAAACCTAATCCCTTTTTCTAAAAGGCCCTATCCTCTATTTCTGGTCATTTATTGCATCATTATCATTTCCATCTATCACTGAGCATCCAAAATGAAGCTCCCCTTGATGATGAGTTTGATCTTTTTTTGACCAATACAAATTTTATTTAATCCATGGTCTTGTAATTACAAAAATTTTGGAATCCATTTGAACATTAAACAAATCCATTCTAATTCTTCATGTTCCCCTTATATAGATCATCATCATCATAAATTAATGAAGGGACCCCTAATGGCTTGGTCTTGTGCCATTATTTCTCACCTCCTATCTTGGGTTAATGCACTGAAAGAGTTCAGGGGAAATTTCATGAAACGTTCCACGTTTTGTACATGGTTAGTGGTTGACCCTCATTTCCATGTACCTATTCCAGTATAATGGTACTAATTCTATGTTTCAAACACAATCATAGGTATCGTGTATCCCTATTCCACTCTCCTTGTGTTCCATATTTTGTTCATGGTTTTTCAAAAGTATCATTGATCTTAGTTTTTGTCAAATTCAACTCCCTTAGGATTATACCATTCACATACTAGTGCAATTTGGAAGAGAAATTTGGTTGTTACAAGATCCCTTTTCTCCTAGCACATCATCTCTCATCCTAAACAATCTTAGTGGCCACTAAACAATTACAAATCTTAGGTTTTTTAATGATTGTATGACACTATCTTATAAATGATAAATCATGTGGTCATTACTTTTCATCTCAAAAAAATCATGGATCACTTGAGCTTATGGTCCGGTCAGGTGGGTTTCAACAAATATAATAAAACGTTAGTAATTTAGTGTTGGTAGATGAAATTTTTCTAGTCAGGGATAAATGTTTTAGAGGTAAAAATGGAATCTGTGAATGTAGCAAGGGTTAACAATAGGTCTGAGCCCCTCATGATTCTTGGAAGAATTTCCCATATGTTTATGCTCTGGTGATCAAGTGCTATAGCTCTTCCAACCACTAGTGTGTTGTATCCAAGATCTTCTACCTCCTCATAAGATCTATTTCATAATCATTATCTACTGGATGAATATATTTTCTTTAGACTATGTTGGGACTCTATCAATATGAATTTCCTCTATTTTGAAACTTACCTTCAGTATTTTATTTTCAAAATCTGTTAGTTGATCCCTCAGTCAGTTGATGGTGTTGGATTGAGTTTTGAGGAAAGCAGTATCCTCGAAATTTTGTTACTAGAGATATTGTATTACATATTGGACTTCTTAGAATGTTCAAATGATTAAAAAATTCACATCATTCAAGTAATTTTCTATATATTTTATTCATTCATGAATCACATTGGTGAGAAATTCACATAACAATGCTTGAAGACCACTATCATCTTCCTCACTCGGGCATAGACTACACAACCAATGGAAAAGAGAACATATCTACCCCAATAGTTTAGGTTCAAAATTCTATATGATAAATAATTGTCTTTACTACCATGAACTATGTCATATTATGTTATTATCTTCATCTACATTAGGATCAGAGTCTTCCATAGTATAGGCTCATACTCTAGAAATGCAGCAAGAAGGTAAGTAGTTGGAATCTTCTCTTGTATCCTGTTAGATGATTTGGGCTCTAGATAATGAGGTCGGACATCCCCAATCAACTCATAATCAAGGGAATATCCATTTAAATCCTTTATATCTACCCCACTAGTGATGTCAGTCACATTTGTTGCTGAAAATTCATCTAGGAACAACACATGATCATATTAGGACACTGACTCCCTAAGAAAAAAAGTGTATATGTAGAGACCCGAAGCCTGACGTACATGGACATTACATTACTATTGCGGAATACTTAGTACATAACAAAAAAACACACACACACGAGGATCGTAATAGTTTAGTGTCTTTGGAAACTCGGAACGTAATCTTCTAATCGTGGTGAAAGATCTTCAATATCTCCCATAAAGATCTTCCCTTTTTTTTACCTAAAACATTTCTTTATATCCTGGGTAAAAGAAAACATAAAAGGGTGAGCTCAAATGCTCAGTAAGGGTATACAAAAGAAAAATCAATCACATCATATTCATAAGAACATAACGTTTGGAAATCTTAACCTGCAAAAGAGAGCATAATTTCATAACATCGGATAAATCATAGTAGTGAAATGAAATCCAAATAATCATAACATAAAACATGAAACTTTGTGGCATACACACATAATCATAGAGAGTCATTTCTTGTTAGTCAAGACTCATTTCCAAGACTATCTTAGTGGACAAAGTCCCTTTCTGAATCGAGTAACCCTCGTTTCAGTCCTGTTTCACTGAACCGGTATAACCTACCATTTCAACAATGTCTATCTCATGAGATATAAAATCATTACCCAATGCATTGGAGGGAGATATAGGTCCCACCCATCTCTTAATGAATCCTTTCTTATGTGTGCCACAAAATCATAAATCATACATCATTGCATAACCCATGTAATAAAAATGGGATTCTTAAAAAACATGACATCATAAAACCATTCATAAAAGATAAAGGAATTCATAAACATAATTCCATCACAACATAGTCAAATCAATGTAAAAATATGGATAGAAACAGAACCCTTTATTATCTTATATGGAAAATAATTTTGATAAAACACTTGAATTGAATTCTTGATGAAAATATCCTTTCTTCTTCAAAATCAATTTCTTTTCACAAAACATCATGCAATTTTAAAAGAAAGAGATTTTATTGAAAATAGTCATGAAATCTTTTAGAGGAATCTTCATGAAAATAAAGCTTTATAAAATATTATAAATCCGTTCGTGCCGTATAAGTTAAAAAAAACATTCTTCGTACTTTTGTCGGAAAAGTCAAAAAGTACCTCGTTCAAAAAACGAAAAAAGATTCCTTTCATATCCTTTACTAAAAACTCATAGAAGGGTAAAATTGGATTTAAACAATTGTAGGTGGATGTAAATAATATTACATATTAAGGGAACATGGATGTGGATGATAAAATACACCCCAGTAAATACTTACGAATAAACAATCTCGGATAAAAATGAGATTGTGATATTTCCCTTACCATAGGTCCGATTTGCTTCGTATGTGTCCGAACCTCCTGTATAATGATTTAAATAATGTCATTGACTTATTACAGAATCATATTCATTGTTATGATGTCATATATGGTTCACTTGTGACTTTATATTACCCGTTCTTTTGTAAATTCCATGTTAAAGAAGCGTTTTGGGTAAAATCGTTTCATTTATCATAGGTGATTTTACTTGTTGTTCTTGACATTATTAATACTTATATCATGATTTACTTACTTCCAGAATATAAAATATGATTTATATATCATATATATTCAGTATATATATACATATAATAGATAGATAAACGAAATGAAAAACACCGTTCATGGAGACGGTAGTCCGTACGTACGCATGAACGCTGTTTTCCTTTCCTTATTGTCTTGAATGGAAGTAAGTAGATGACATACATATATATATATACATAAATCCAGTTGCTTTATAATTTCGTATATTCCATTATTATTTCTTATATATACTTTATAATCATTCTTAAATGGTTAACATGGAGAATGAATCTCATCGCGTCGTGGAGACGGTAGTCCGTACGTACGCACGAGCGATGATATCATTTCTATAAATATTGAATTGAATTGGAGTGGATGATACAATATATCAGAATCAATATGATGTTGTAATAACTATGTATAGTTATTCTTTACACCATTATACCCATCCATGTAAGGTGGTGGAGGAAAATAGATTACACCACGGCGTGGAGACGGTATTCCGTACGTACGCACGCGCGGTGATTTCTTTTTCCGTAGGATGGATAGATGGTGAAATAGGGTTATTTCATACTTATAATAACATATCAGTATATTAGTGATACTGATGTTATTACTTCATAATGAAACAACCTAAGAAGAAGAAGTGGAAGAAGAAATAAAGATGAAAGAATTGGTAACGGTAATTACCTCTTCTTTGAAGTGCCTCTTTGAGACCTCCTCTTAGGGCACTATAATTGGTCTTTGAGGAAGACCAGAACCTCTAGGATGTTGCTAGGGAAGTGGAGAAGGGATTTTGGCATGGGTTGGACGAGCTTGAGTGCTCAAATTGGTGTGAGGAGGAGGGGGAGGAGGTGTCCTTTTATAAGGGAGGAGAGGGGCACCTTAGGAATATCTCAAAATATTATTTTATATTAAAGTCAAAATCGGTTTATAATGGTTCCAAAGGGTATTATTTCTAAGATAAGGTGGGGAGGGGTCGAAATACTATCAACCAATAGAATTTAGACAAGTTTAGGATAATATTTTAACCTTATCAATTAAATTTAACTCTAAGTTAAATAATTTAACTTTTACCATGTCTTTTTGTTTCCTTCCACTATATGGTTAATAAACTTACTATAACATGCCAAACGAACCCCAAATTGTTTATTATTAATATATATATCCTTATCTAAGTCATTTGGCCGAACCTTAGATTTTTAGGAATACAATAACAATTAATAATATAATATTTTATTTAAAAACTATTTTGTGTCAATTTTGACACTATTTGATATATGATTTTTGTGAAAGTCATAACAGAATTAAATGTTCGAACCAAGTTGATTAAATCAACATTAATATATCATAGTAACCTAGAAAATTAGTGTAATTCATAAAAAATCTCAAATTACATTTATTTTTGTGTTTATAACATCAATTATGTCAATATTTCATTAATAAGATAGTTACTGCATCATCGTTGTGTCATAAATAAACTAAATTATTTTATGTCTAAAAATTACAAATAAAATACCATCATGTAGGAAAGCTTTTTAGATTTCTAATGAATATTTACAATCGAATTTATCTTATGTATAACCCCATATTAAAAATGATTTACTTATTAAACTTTGATTTTAACTATTTTAACCTTTCTTTAAATAAATTAATAATAAATGTCCTAATCTAATCCAAGTGGGCCTAAATGGTCATATTTTATTCCTAAGTTTGTTTTTGGTCGAATTACACTTGTCCAATAGAATTAGGACATGTGTTAGGGTAATAGTAATATCATATTTATCCTTAGTTACCCTATTTACTATTAACCGCGGTAAAAAAGTAAAAAGTTACTATTCACCAAAAAATTATTTTCATCTCATTGAACCACATTTTAGTCCTTGATATTAACCGTGTCTCTCGGATTTTCTAAATTCCATTCACAGAAGCGGCAAAATTAAGTTTTATGAAAAATTCAGTTTTTTTAACTACCACTTAGTAGTTTCACTATTCATTAAAAATTGATGTTTTTCAGAACAATGCCAAAATTTCATCCTAAGCTATATTTCATATTCCGAATTCAAAAATGAAATCTATTTTACCAAATTCATAACATAGAAGTTTCATTAATTAATTTTATAATTAAATCCCGCTGTTAAAATAAATAGCGTGTTTTTAGGAAACAATATATATCAAAAGATTGACACTTGATTATGTCTTGTTTAAATGTGAAATTACAACCAATGACCAACATTGTATTAAATTGTAAAAATATATTCTAAATATACTTTAAAACCACTCAAATTAATAATTTATCACTATTAATTATTTCGATTAAAAAAGTTGTTTTTAATTATAATTTAGTAATTTTTCACTATTCATCAGAATATGAAAGTTATCCGAAAAGTACCAAAATTTCACCTTAGGCTAAATTCGATACTCCGAATCCAAGAATGAAGTTCATTTTGAAAAATAAGATTTACAGAATTTTAAAAAGTGGTTATTACTATTCATAACGGCTAGTTTTATTAATATTTTAATAGCACATCGTTGTTTAGTGAAACTCAGTATTGCGTATTACACACGCTATTGAGGAAGGTCGTGATTGCGTGTAATGCAAGGCAAGACAAGGATGCGTGTTGTGCAAGCTCCTTTTGGTGTAGCGTACAACACAAGACATTAATAAAATTAAAAATAATATTTCTTTATAAAATCTTGGGCTGTTACATTCTACCCCCCTTAAAATGAATTTCGCCCTCGAAATTCGTCGGGGTTATAATTGGTTTACTATTCGAAAGTTTCTTTAATAGAAACCCACATCGTAAAAAGGAATATCAAAACCAATCATTAAAAACAAAAGTATGAAACGTAACGGTTACCCAAATAAACTAATCATTGGGTTTCCACATAGGTGAAAATATGGATATGGAAGAGAAATCTAACCATCATGTTCTGATGGAGAGTGGTAGAGAACATGGCTATGGAAAAGCCAGTAATCACAAATCCATATATTTGTGATGATATAAGGTACCATCTGATTCATCAGGTATAAGATCACTAGGACAACATTTTTGGTTTTCAAGATCATTTCCCCTAAAGTTGAAAATTTGAATTAGAATAAATACTTACTTTATTTTGGTACAATCTCACTATTGTTCGTGCTTTGAACAATTTCCAATTCATCTCTTAAATAAATGAAGTTGAATTTGTTATTCGTGAAGTGTTAGCAGATCATGTGATAGAATGATAGGTCATTCCATCTGTCTCAAACAAAAGGTTAGCAAAACTTATATACATAAGTCGATCTATAGTGAGATTAATCATATATGGTTCCTAAAATGGACTTATACTTCATATATCATACTGCTTAATATAATAAAACTAGTTTCTACTAAACAGGGACTTCCTGTAGGCCAGTGGTAGGCGATAAAGGCCAGTCGTACTTCGGTTGTGGGTTCGATTCCCACAGCCTTGTCCGAAGCGATGGGCTGTCGCCCGTCCTGCAGGTTGTCCTTTTTCTAAAACTACATTACTATAACATCACATAAATAATATCAAAAAAAAGTTCTATACTTAAAAAATACTAACTTATGGTTAACATAATCCATTACAATCTTTAGGCTTATCTAAAATACTTCGGTCCAAGCTCATAGTATAAAGAAAATGATTACTTGAAATGTCTCCAACCAAGCATGTGAATACCATCATTTATCCCCCATATATCTTGTTGGTCACATTCCAATCATGTGAATACTTTAATGATGTATTCTCTTGAAAAAATATGAATACCCATTAAACCTTAGTGAAAACATGAATGCTGTCAAAAGTTAACTCTTTCCACATACCAAAATCCAAAAATTCAATATACTCAAACCATGATATAACCTTCTCCTTATATCAGTCATGAGCTCATGAATACTATCAAACATTTTATTTTCTCCTTATCCCTTCATTATGCGCATATCATCTACATCCCAAAAATATCTGAATAACCTTTCATGGATACTGTAACATTAATCAGACAACAATGTAACAATCCTTACATGTCTCTTTATTCCATAGTGCCATGAGATTACTTATACAACATTACACATGATAAACATGTAATCATTCCACTACATTCATAAACCATTGACCGAGCTTCAACAATTCTTTCATCTCACATATCATTTGTAGTCTCTTCATCATCATCCACATAAATACTTCCCATACGACCATACTGATTATCTTCATGAGACTTTCCCTTAGGGCATTGGTTTGCATAATGCCCGTACATTACACATTTAAAACATTTAACCATTGTTGATGTCGTAGCAATACCATTATCCTCATCCATGTTGTTAACTGAACCTTTTCCTTTGCATTTACTTGCTTTGTGTCCTTCTTTTCCACACCCAAAGCATCTTCCAGTTCCTTTGAAACATTCTCCTTGATGCCTCTTCCCACATGATTTACATAGGGGAAATTGAACTTTCTTTCCTCTATGATCATCATGAAACTCCATCTTTCTCTTATTAGCCGAGTCAGGAAACTTACCAAATTTTACTTTATTGATCATATTATGAGATTGCTGATTCGGCATAATAATGATGTTTGGACTTCCAAATCCCATTTCATTATGAAGAATATCATTCCATTGTCCATCATATCCTCCATTATCGTGAATCATCTTGTTTCCAGCCATTTTCTAAAACCCAAATGAATAGTGTGAGAGGAAAAAATCATAATAAAGGGGGAGTAACTTCAATATCTAACATCTTAGGTTTAATTCTATGATCGTTAGCGTAATTCTAGTACTATAACCTATATGCATACTTAACCTTAGAGACATCCCTAGACATACGTTAGAAATATCTCTAGGGATCTCACTAAAGTTCTCGCATCCTAGTTTCCAAAGGTTGACTAAACCTTCCTCTGATACCAACTGTAGAGACCCGAAGCCTGACGTACATGGACATTACATTACATTTGCGGAATACTTAGTACATAACAAAAAAACACACACACAAGGATCGTAATAGTTTAGTGTCTTTGGAAACTCGGAACGTAATCTTCTAATCGTGGTGAAAGATCTTCAATATCTCCCATAAAGATCTTCCCTTATTTTTTTACCTAAAACCTTTCTTTATATCCTGGGTAAAAGAAAACATAAAAGGGTGAGCTCAAATGCTCAGTAAGGGTATACAAAAGAAAAATCAATCACATCATATTCATAAGAACATAACTTTTGGAAATCTTAACCTGCAAAAGAGAGCATAATTTCATAACATGGGATAAATCATAGTAGTGAAATGAAATCCAAATAATCATAACATAAAACATGAAACTTTGTGGCATACACACATAATCATAGAGAGTCATTTCTTGTTAGTCAAGACTCATTGCCAAGACTATCTTAGTGGACAAAGTCCCTTTCTGAATCGAGTAACCCTTGTTTCAGTCCTGTTTCACTGAACCGGTATAACCTACCATTTCAGCCATGTCTATCTCATGAGATATAAAATCATTACCCAATGCATTGGAGGGAGATATAGGTACCACCCATCTCTTAATGAATCATTTCTTATGTGTGCCACAAAATCATAAATCATACATCATTGCATAACCCATGTAATAAAAATGGGATTCTTAAACAACATGACATCATAAAACCATTAATATAAGATAAAGGAATTCATAAACATAATTCCATCACAACATAGTCAAATCAATGTAAAAATATGGATAGAAACAGAACCCTTTATTATCTTATATGGAAAATAATTTTGATAAAACACTTGAATTGAATTCTTGAGGAAAATATCCTTTCTTCTTCAAAATCAATTTCTTTTCACAAAACATCATGCAATTTTAAAAGAAAGAGATTTTATTGAAAATAGTCATGAAATATTTTAGAGGAATTTTCATGAAAATAAATCTTTATAAAATAGTATAAATCCGTTCGTGCCGTATAAGTTAAAAAAACATTCTTCGTACTTTTGTCGGAAAAGTCAAAAAGTACCTCGTACGAAAAAAGAAAAAAGATTCCTTTCATATCCTTTACTAAAAACTCATAGAAGGGTAAAATTGGATTTAAACAATTGTAGGTGGATGGAAATAATATTACATATTAAGGGAACCTGGATGTGGATGATAAAATACACCCCAGTAAATACTTACGAATAAACAATCTCAGATAAAAATGAGATTGTGATATTTCCCTTACCTTAGGTCCGATTTGCTTCCTATGTGTCCGAAACTCCTGTATAATGACTTAAATAATGTCATTGACTTATTAAAGAATCATATTCATTGTTATGATATCATATATGGTTCACTTATGACTTTATATTACCCGTTCTTTTGTAAATTCCATGTTAAAGAAGCGTTTTGGGTAAAATCGTTTCATTTATCGTAGGTGATTTTACTTGTTGTTCTTGACATTATTAATACTTATATCATGATTTAATTACTTCCAGAATATAAAATATGATTTATATATCATATATATTCAGTATATATATACATATAATAGATAGATAAATGAAATGAAAAACACCGTTCATGGAGACGGTAGTCCGTACGTACGCATGAACGCTGTTTTCCTTTCCTTATTGTCTTGAATGGAAGTAAGTAGATGACATAAATATATATATATACATAAATCCAGTAGCTTTATAATTTCATATATTCCATTATTATTTCTTATATATACTTTATAATCATTCTTAAATGGTTAACATGGAGAATGAATCTCATCGCGTCGTGGAGACGGTAGTCCGTACGTACGCACGAGCGATGATATCATTTCTATAAATATTGAATTGAATTGGAGTGGATTATACAATATATCAGAATCAATATGATGTTGTAATAACTATGTATAGTTATTCTTTACACCATTATACCCATCCATGTAAGGTGGTGGTGGAAAATAGATTACACCACGGCGTGGAGACGGTATTCCGTACGTACGCACGCGCGGTGATTTCTTTTTCCGTAGGATGGATAGATGGTGAAATAGGGTTATTTCATACTTATAATAACATATCAGTATATGAGTGATACTTATGTTATTACTTCATAATGAAACAACCTAAGAAGAAGAAGTGGAAGAAGAAATAAAGATGAAAGAATTGGTAACGGTAATTACCTCTTCTTTGAAGTGCCTCTTTGAGACCTCCTCTTAGGGCACTAGAATTGGTCTTTGAGGAAGACCAGAACCTATAGGATGTTGCTAGGGAAGTGGAGAAGGGATTTTGGTAGGGTTTGGACGAGCTTGAGTGCTCAAATTGGTGTGAGGAGGAGGGGGAGGAGGTGTCCTTATATAAGGGAGGAGAGGGGCACCTTAGGAATATCTCAAAATATTATTTTATATTAAAGTCAAAATCGGTTTATAATGGTTCCAAAGGGTATTATTTCGAAGATAAGGTGGGGAGAGGTCGAAATCCTATCAACCAATAGAATTTAGACAAGTTTAGGATATTATTTTAACCTTATCAATTAAATTTAAATCTAAGTTAAATAATTTAACTTTTACCATGTCTTTTTGTTTTCTTCCACTATATGGTTAATAAACTTACTATAACATGACAAACGAATCCCAAATTGTTTATTATTAATATATATATCCTTATCTAAGTCATTTGGCCGAACCTTAGATTTTTAGGAATACAATAACAATTAATAATATAATATTTTATTTAAAAACTATTTTGTGTCAATTTTGACACTATTTGATATATGATTTTTGTGAAAGTCATAACAGAATTAAATGTTCGAACCAAGTTGATTATATCAACATTAATATATCATAGTAACCTAGAAAATTAATGTAATTCATAAAAAATCTCAAATTACATTTATTTTGGTGTTTATAACATCAATTATGTCAATATTTCATTAATAAGATAATTACTGTATCATCGTTGTGTCATAAATAAAATAAATTATTTTATGTCTAAAAATTACAAATAGAATACCATCATGTAGGAAATCGTTTTATCTTTCTAATGAATATTTACAATTGAATTTATCTTATGTATAACCCCATATTAAAAATGATTTACTTATTAAACTTTGATTTTAACTATTTTAACCTTTCTTTAAATAAATTAATAATAAATGTCCTAATCTAATCCAAGTGGGCCTAAATGGTCATATTTTATTCCTAAGTTTGTTTTTGGTCGAATTACACTTGTACAATAGAATTAGGACATGTGTTAGGGTAATAGTAATATCATATTTACCCTTAGTTACCCTATTTACTATTAACCGCGGTAAAAAAGTAAAAAGTTACTATTCACCAAAAAATTATTTTCATCTCATTGAACCACATTTTAGTCCTTGATATTAACTGTGTCTCTCGGATTTTCGAAATTTCATTCACAGAAGCGGCAAAATTAAGTTTTATGAAAAATTCAGTTTTTTTAACTACCACTTAGTAGTTTCACTATTCATCAAAAATTGATGTTTTTCAGAACAATGCCAAAATTTCATCCTAAGCTATATTTCATATTCCGAATTCAAAAATGAAATCTATTTTACCAAATTCATAACATAGAAGTTGCATTAATTAATTTTATAATTAAATCCCGCTGTTAAAATAAATAGCGTGTTTTTAGGAAACAATATATATCAAAAGATTGACACTTGATTATGTCTTGTTTAAATGTGAAATTACAACCAATGACCAACATTGTATTAAATTGTAAAAATATATTCTAAATATACTTTAAAACCACTCAAATTAATAATTTATCACTATTAATTATTTCGATTAAAAAAGTTGTTTTTAATTATAATTTAGTAATTTTTCACTATTCATCAGAATATGAAAGTTATCCGAAAAGTACCAAAATTTCACCTTAGGCTAAATTCGATACTCCGAATCCAAGAATGAAGTTCATTTTGAAAAATAAGATTTACAGAATTTTAAAAAGTGGTTATTACTATTCATAACGGCTAGTTTTAATAATATTTTAATAGCACATCGTTGTTTAGTGAAACTCGGTATTGCGTATTACACACGCTATTGAGGAAGGTCGCGATTGCGTGTAATGCAAGGCAAGACAAGGATGCGTGTTGTGCTAGCTCCTTTTGGTGTAGCGTACAACACAAGACATTAATAAAATTAAAAAGAATATTTCTTTATAAAATCTTGGGCTGTTACAGTATATTAGGGAATGGCCACTACATTTCTCAAAATCTTCCACTCACACAGTGAGAAATAGTTTGAGAACTACATGGAATGGGAAATCATCGGTAAAACTCACCATAAAATAAAATGTATGACTTTTTGAAAGAATGGTACTTATAGGAGCAGAGCATCGACCAATTTAGCTGCAGAGTCCCAACATGGACTTCCAGTACTAGAGACCCTTCAACACTGGTGGGTTTGTCAACAAATGACACAACTAATTCATGTGTTAGTTGAGTATGAGATACATGGGACAATTAACCAAATTGAATCATAGGATACATAAAAATCTGATTATTGTTGAATAACTAATGATATACTATTTCCTTGATGTTGAGAAATTTCAATTATGAGCTATATTAGGAATACCATCTATCTAGTAGTGGTAATAACCTTTATAAATCTAGGGTAATGACCCTCATTGATAATATTGAAGACCTAAGGTTTTGATGTTTTTACCATAACTTCAATGACCATGAGTGGCCCTCCAGTTTCATTAACCTCAAGCATGGTCCTAGGGGCAAGATCCTATGCAACCATTGGTGAACCTTCATTCAATTCTATAAGTGAAAGCTTCCCATTATAGATATAATATTTTATACTAAAAGACTCATTTTTAAAATAAAAAATAATTAAAGGAAAATGTTTAAGGATGTTTTGTATGTTATGACTTACCATGAGTAATTCACCTAACTATTCTTCAAGTGATGTGATTTTTCCATCATCATAGGGACTCCCTGCACATGCATTGGATCTCTATGAATCATCATCATCCGAATCAAATGTTTCATCATTGGTTAATGCTTCCTCACTATAATCATTAACTAGTGGTGTCTCCCCATGACATGATTCACCATCGAACATATCCCAAACTAGCATGGAAGGTGTGATGGATTCCCCATATTGGAATGAAATGTTATCCATTACAACCATGTATGTGTGGATTTTAAAAAATACAATCCTTATCATAATCCACACAACACCAATAATTAGTACCATGATCGGGTTTCAGGTGCACACCAACCTTATGTCCTCGATCTATATTTTCTTTTGGAACATCATCTAGGGTGACCAGAGAGATGGAAATACAACATCAGAAATCACCTACAGTAGGAACCTCAGCTTCTTCCAAGGAGCATACTTCTCATTCCTCTGAAGAAATTTCTAAGACGCATCACATCCATGAGGTGGTGGTGTGACTCCACCATGTGACGTCCCAACAGTAGTTCCTTCATGAGGTGACTTGTATGTCTAGATCAGACCTTATAGGGTATCCCTCATACATTATCACTACTGAGTATCATCGCTCGTCTATTCAACCAAATGAATGTGCTTATGTTTGATTTAGTTTTGGATATTTAGCCACCCAATTTTAAGAATTTTATTATATCAATCCAGTATCAACAACGGATGGTGGAAGAATAATGCTTTCCCATTTTCCTATATTCACCATCAAAACCCATAGATTATGAAATATACATGTGGGCCACTACTCATTTACCCCATGTAGACTCTCTTTATTTCTCACTAAATACACCCGATCATCCTGGCATAGCTAGACAACGTTTACATAGGACACAATCACTCCACCTATTAAAATTTGTAGATACTCCTTATGTACCTAGGTGACTTGATGGATATCCACCATGGGAACATACAGTGTTTAGAAGATATTGAAGATGAGACTCAGATGGTTACATATCCATATATGATCATGTCCTTTTTAGGAGTCACTGGATAGACTATATCAATTTATATTAGAGATGACCACATACCAATATTTTGAAGTATGAAGGTTATTAGGTATTCATAACTAGTGATATGTGATGTGAAGCAGTAATATATTAACTGGGAATAATAACATACAATTGTAAGAATGATTCCCCTTAAAACATGGACAAGTATGTTTTAGATCCTAGCCAACATGGGTACCCACCAAACTGACTCTATGGTGGGCCACTAGACCACTACCATCACTTATTTCACTGGGAATATTCTCATATGTGTGTCTATAACCGATAGAAGACAAAAACTTTGGAATGTGGAGAGAAAAGTAGTTTAGTGGGCCAAAGGCTCTGAGACTCCCACTATGGCGTAACCCCATTCTGAAACATCCCTTATTCGAGAATCAACTTGTATGATCCTAGAATCTTCTTATGTGTTTCTGTTCAAAACATTTCTCTTAGAATCTGAATCCTCACATTCAGGCGCTTCTTTGAAAACTTTTTAGACCAATCTTTGAAGATAATTTCCATGTGTAAGTCGGGATAATGACCATGATTTTTCATTCGTTCTTGTATGAGGTTTTGTATGAGGAGTTGAATCTGCTACATATTATTCCAAAAAATTAATAATAAATGGAACTTATTATACGGGAATCAATAAAATATAATGCACCTGATGTATTCGATTTCCTAAAAACTGATTCTAAATTCTATATGTGGTAGATAGAATTTGTTTGTATAAGTTGAGCATCAGCTAAGGAGTTTTGGAACAAACTCTTGTTGATGGTAAAGGTGGAATGGAAACATCTACACCGCCTCATATATCTCGATATGGAACACCTCTACATTCTACTCTTGAACGATGTTGTGTACACTTTATAGCCATACAATTTTGTTGGTAAAAGATGCATATGAATTTAGGTCCCATTATTGTGGAAGAATATGTTTTTCCCATATACTGCTCTAGAAAATGGTGGCCTAATGGGTGGGGAATTATTAAAGCTCTGGATTCAACCCAATGACTATCTTGGTCTTCCCAATAAACACATAAATAGTGATGGAACCATGATCCTAGGTAGAATTACCATGAGGAGTGATGTTTATGTGATAGATATAATCTTCTAATTTGAAAGATGATCTTGGTGTGTCAACCCCAATGGTTGGTATTATAACATCATTTTGCAATCTAGAATTCTGAAATTAACGATATTCACTCACTAGATAGATCCTTTGTGCATCTGATAACAATGAAACAAGAATCTAATTGTCCTAAATGACCCTCTGATAATGAGGGATATGATAATTTTTAGTCCTATGAGATATCTGAGCATCAAAACAGGCTTCAATCATGGTGGGATTCCATTTATCATCCTTTTCAAGTAATTATGAAAATTAAATGGAGGATGTGCATAAAAAGTGAGTTTTGGGGAACAAGATGGATGTTCAGTCTTGGAAGATGGTGCACAAAATAAGGAAATGTTGTATGAAAGAAAGGTTCAAAGGTAAATTTTTCACGTAGATTGAAAAACTTACGCACATGAAAGCAAAGAGGCATATCATGCAGAAAGGAAAAGGTACTGTAAAGGGGGCCCCTATGATTTTTATTGGCATGGAACTAGTCTTGTAAATGCCTAGAATTTCTTTATGAACTATATAACTCATTTTCAAGCAATCATGGGAGATAATTAATATTTTTAACATTTCACTTAGATCCCACAATCTGGACCCCTATTAGATTAGATTCTGATGGAGGTAATTTTATGGGGAATATATTCCACCTGAAGGTGAAGACGACCGATATTGAGAAATTTGAAACCATTATCTGACATGAAGAATAATTTTTGAGAACATAATTCAAGGTCCACACATGTTTGAGTATATACACACAAGATATGAATATGGGTGAATGAGTCTTGCATACTATACATGATGACAGGACATTCCATTTTCATGAGGGCCACATGAATAGTCAGGGAAAAAAGTTCAAGATAGTAATTTTACAAAAAGACACCCAATCATCCTGTAAAAAACTATTATGGGAAGCACGATGTAAAATTTTTTCTTCCACGGACCAACACCATTGAAATGTATGAATTTCTAAGTAATACATCTTCAGTGACCTTAATTTGTTTCACCCATCATCAATGATTTAGGAAACAAATGGAAGGTCACCCCCTATTTAGGGTGATCTTATGTAAGATTAATTATCTCACTATTGTGTATATGACCAATCATTCATAGTATCACTATATCATGGAATCCTCGAGGTAGAATTTTTTTTGAACAGGTTCCCTATGGGTCTTCCACTAGCTGGTCCCAAAATCATGTGATCCTCATACTACCCTTTTCTACCCATGATAGGTTCACAGAATGTATCCTCTTACACAAACCATTGACCTTGCATTCAATCCTCAAATATTGTGTGAACCACTATCATAAAGCTCTTTGGCTCACCCTTATATCAAAGAACAATGTTTGAGCACCCGTTGTGAAAACAATTTCTACCTTTCACACACCTATAGTGCATAAACATCCAAACATACATATGTAAAGTTGATTATACTTCAAGATATGTACCATATTCGTATTTTAAAATCATTTCCATACCTTTTGACTCTCATGATTGGTATTCTAATTATTGTTTATTCTTATTATAAGCATGATAATGTGGGTGTAATGATTGAAAACACCTGTTTTCAATAAAACAAATTATTATTGAAGCCATGCCCTGCACAAAATGCATGAGATAAAGATTTGTAATACCAAGGGGTCGGGATAAATCTCCCCTCATATAAATTGCATGACGAAAAAAAATCATATTCTCAATATTCTAATTACATGTTGTTAAACTGTGGCTTTACCCAATGCAATAAGAACATGCTGCTCCGTGCATTAGTGACATGGGATGGTGATCACACTGCCTACCCTCATAGGGAATGAGATCCTCCACATATGGAATGAATTATTCCTCACATGGATTTAAATCCTCTTCAGGTAGCATGCATCCCCACTCTCGATACAATCTCTTGTTAGATCTTTTTTTTTGACATGATCGTCAGGTCTACCACATCATCCTGTTTCTCACACTGAGAATGGATCATGTTAGATTAGTGGAATATTACAACCATGATACCCCTCTAACCCCCACCAATATGGGCCTCTTCCTCATGTATGATCCCCTTCCCATTCAAAACTACATTAGAATTAATTTCTAACAGTCTAGGATATATATGAATACCCCCGAGGTCAAAACCCCACATCAAAATCAATAATAGTCTCCACAAGACCACACACCCTATAAGATCATTCCCTTCACAAAGGATACTGCATCTCCTATAGGTCCATCAGGAAGCTCTATGAATAATCTCCACCCCAACCACATCAATTTTAAATACATATGTGAAGGGTAACATCCATTCCCAAGCCCGACACAATACCTCATTAGTTCTCCCTCACTAACATGAGAATCCTTACCACACAAAATTAGAATTAATGGACTAGTCTTGTCACAAGAACCCAATATACAACATTGAACTACTTGGATCATAATAATTATCTTAAAAATAGATTACCTATGATGCCTATTTGAGGCTCAATCCCAACCAATAGTAAACCTAGGTTATCCCTTATATGCGAATACCACTTGGTAACTCTTTTATGGGTGTTATGATCAACAATTATATTGTGACACATTCTCTTTATGGAACACACTTCTTGGATCCACCCTGATGGCATTCTGATACATCCATTATTAAACATATTGGTATGACATCTTCCCTCCAAGGGGTGCACCTCCTTGAAGTAACTACTTGATTCATTTTGATAAATCCAATCCATATTCACAATATGTTAACCATGTGACCTAAATATATTCCCTTTAAAAATCATTGGATGCATGAGGTGAACAAATTGGATGATATACTCCTACAACATGAGGTGACACAAGGAAAAGAAGGTATAACTGTGGTGAAATCCATGAAAGATACACATTGTTGGTGTTTGATACCTTGTGATTGACATGGGATGTGTTGGGTTTTCCCCCCAAGATGTCTCCAATTGATTACCTCTTTAGTGGAAGAATAAATGATAATAATGATCCTAGAATCTAGACATACTGACAATGCCCAACGTGATCACTATCCGAAGAGACGGGTTCCTCCATTTCAAGACCCATTCAAATGACCATACGAAAGTAGTTTAATTAACCAGTGTCCACAAAGTGATGGATCCTGGATTGTGTTCTATAAAGATTACGTAACTATATGGGGGAGACCTGTACTAGGTGAAAAAATATAAAGAGGAATCCATGGAAGGAGGAATCAACATCCCATCATCCCATTTCGATCAATTATTAGACAATGCTGTTGAAATTGAAGAAAGCCACCTACAATTTAAAAGTAGGAATGTGGGGTAACAATGCACACCAGTACACATTAACATTCATAAAAGGATACCCCTATGATTGTTTCTAAAACAATATAAAAAATAATTTTATCAATATGAATATTCTTAAGGGTAAACTAATTTTTTGGATTTACAAAAATCTACACATCAAAATATGAAGAAATTTATTAATAGGAAGAACATCCAATTTTTTTTTCTCTCATGGGAAAACAATCCAACCATGTTTATTATTTTTAGAATTATCATTTGAATATGTGGTTTATGATATTTTGAAAATAAATTGATAGGTTTCCTGAAATTTAACATGTAACATTTCCTCAATGGTTCTTGTGTTTTTATTAAAAATAATTTATTCCTTATTATTTATAAAACAACCAAATAATATTCTTTCATAATATTTTATATGAAAAATATGTAAGTTATATATAGTAATCAAAATGAATAACTGTGATTCAAAAAATAGTGAAGTATCCATGTTTTTTTCATATTGTCCCAAAATCATAATTATGTTTCCTAATAAATGATGATATTAAAACCCAATTTATATAATAACATGAAGTACAAACTGCTTTATCCTAATAATGGTTAGCAATGGATTATTCACTCATCTTATTTATGGTAATATAACGGAAAATTATATTTCTATTTTGAAGTAAATAATATTAATGTGGAGTTATAGGTATAAAAGAGTTATATATTATAAATTTTTCACTACCAAAAGTTTTAAAAATATGAATTTAAAAATTTCCAACCATGTTAACTATAAATAATTATCATGTAATGAATTTTCAAATTTTAAGCATGGGATATAAAAGATTTAATGTATAAAAACCCATCAAAACTATTTCTTAGAATATATACCCTTGTATATCAAGAGTAATGATAAACTAAAACATAATACATAATACATTCCATCGATACTACATGTTTTTATAAGCCCTAACATGTTCCCATCCACTAAATTTAATGACTGATAAGATGATCCATCAATAATTTATTTAAAAAATGATTTATGATTCATTTAAAATTAAAAAGGATCACACACTTTTGATGTATCAAATTTATATCATGGAAAATATTTAATGAGTGATTTCAAAGATAATTTAGAAAATGTTCATAAAACACATTGTCCTAATATTATATTTCATGACGATTGTTGGTCATCCATTAAAAAAAGGAAAGGTATATATTGCATCCTAGTTTTATTTATTTTAATTTTGAAAACGTTATTAAGACTTTTACATTATAATATGGTGTGGAACTGATTGCATAGAGTAATACCATCATGGATGAACATGGGTGTATCTGATATCTCTATATAATACTATTTTATAACAAATTAGTGTGTCCCAAACAACTCTGAGTAAGACCATAATAACATAAATGTTAGGTGGTCCTAGATGGAACTCCCATTTAATTGGTAATGATAATTTTGGAAGTTATTTGTATGGTAATTGTAATTTAATTATTTTTGAATTAGTTTTATGTATATAATTCCCTATGTCTCCAAAAAAGGGATTTAGTATCATGTAAAGGATTTTAATATTTTTCTTTGAGAAAATAGTGTGTATGTTCTTCATTTAAAAATGTTTTTCTCATATTCCTAAGGAACTACAATGTTAAATGTAATAATTTTATGGATCTTATGTGTTTATTGGGATAAAAGATTTCCTTCTTTTTGAATCCCATAACATGCTATTGTGTTCATCCCATGTTTTAATTGATTTTATAATGATTTAATGATGGGTAATGGAATGAATGTTATCAAGTAAAAATTCATGGAGATTTAATATGAATAGAAATCATGCATTATTTTTAGGGTATTATATTATACAAAAATGTATACTAATCAGAATTTTCAACATTTTACTTTATGGTTTTGTTATATATGAGTTATGTCCAAATTCTTTAAAACTCCAAACTTGAAGAGATTCTAAACTGCATGAGAAAGATTTCATGAAAAAAACTCCAGATAATGTTATGTTTATTGTTAGGGTATCATAATATAATATTTTTCATATATTTCATAATTCATGTGAGACATCTATATTCCCATATTAGATATCACAAGTAACAATCACATAAAAACATAAACTCTATGGTTCATGTATGGATAAATATATCTGGAACCACATGCCATGTAATCACATTATTGGTGTAGCAATCCCCACTGGGAATATGCATGTGAATCTATAACCCAATTTGGACAAAATCTCATCCATGTTCATATTTATATATATTGGCATTATTATATGATTATCTTTATCATGTAAAATAAGTCACATGGTTAATTTAATTAATACACCCCGAAGAAAAAATATGGAAGAACACCATATACATTGTTATTCTAACATTAAAGAACCAAAAAAAATTTATCTATCAATAAAAAATATGAATCTCACACACTATGTGTAACAAGAAAATTATATTACAATTAGAAAAGTATTTTACATAGAATATATGAAATATAACACCGATATTAAAATAACAGAATCATATTTTTATTAAAATATGACCATTATAAAATATTTATTGATTATTCATGAATGAAAAAGAGTAAGAAAACAAGAATTATATATTTTATCTCTCTTAATTAATTAAAATTGATATATTAATTATTATAAAATTATATCTTAGATTTTGGTAGGGTCATTATATTTATCAAATTAAAGGTCTTATTAAAAGAATGTTTTTTTCTTTTAGTGGGAGAATATTATAATTAAATTCAGAAACAAGTATAAAATTTATTTTTTTAAAATGATATAATTTTAGAAATAAACATATAATAATTTTCGTAGAGTGAAATTTCAGGATTTTATTGAATATAATGATTTTATAGTGAATTGTGAAAATAAATTTTATTTTGGAAAATTATATTGTTGATTCATGAATTTACATAATTAAATTTTTATTCTATCATTTTATAGATGAAAATTAGGTCTCTATATTTCATTTTTTTTTTGAATTGTATTAGTTTATGACATTTATAATATATTATGTCATAAAAAGATAAAAATGTCACAATGTTTTTTTATAACTATAGTTTTCTCTAATGCATGGATAACCCAAAAATACTATATGTTATAAATAGTATTTGAAATTTTAAAAATTTTGACTTAATCATTTTAATTAATTTCTAAATTTTAATGATGAAATTATTACCTTAAATACTGACACAACACTGAATCTATAATTATTTAATTAATAGAAAAATATGTTATTAATGACATTTAAAGTAATATTAATTAAGATAATTAATGTGATAAATAATTTTTTTTTGAAGTTACATGTGATGGGTATATTATAATATTTGATTCTATTTTTACTTGTTTTCATGTGTTGTTAGAGTAAAGGCATCATATAATATAGTTGGGGTTCTATTATATGTAGTTTAAATTGTAGGTAATTGGGGAAAATACCCATTACTTTGCAATTAGAAACCTCATTTAGTAGTACTCTATTCATTTTAAAGATATAATTTTCTGAAATTATTTCATATTTATTTAGATACTTATACTTCAATGTAGTTATATGTATCATTTATTCAAAAATTATAAATGGCCATAAACTTCATAAATTTCAATAGGAATGTAATGTTACTACAAAATAAGATTTAATCCTGGTAATTGGATATAACATGTCATGTATACTGATTTTATTATATGATCTAGAAATGAAAATTTATATTAGTATATTCATCTTCAATTTACATTTTCATTCATCAACCAATCTAGTAATTATCGCATCCAATTGAACCAATGGATTATGGATCAAATGATTCATAATTGGGTAATTAAGATGGAATCATCAACCAATTTGAGAAAACAATACTTATTTTTATGTGGGAAATTTAACTAAAAAAATATGTAAATACTTAACAAAATACTATAACACTGAAAAATGTTAAAAATTAAGGCACTCATAATTGTCACATGAAATACATAAAATGAATGCAGGAAGTGAATAATTCATTGAAAAATAAATGGAGAATATGAATAATGGTGACTAATATGATTCCTGAATTGATACGATCTTATCTCATTGGGCCAACATAAATAAATTTAATCCTTATAATTTCAAAAGTAATAAAATAAGACAACATGTGGGGAACCTAATAGTGATATTATAAATACTATAAAACACCTAGTCTACGATCAATAATAACCCATATGAATTAATTTGGGTGTCCCTTGAACAAGGGTTAGCTACTCCTATGAACATGATTCGTAATAAATTCCATTACATATGATTCTCATATCTATTAACCAAATAGTAATCATTTGGAAATTTTTTACTGATACCATTTTCTATCAACCCTCCATAGAAGCCCCTTCTTGGTGCCACATGATGGTCAACCACCTGACTAGAAACTAGCCTCCAAATACACCACATGTTGCTAAATAGTAGTGAGGGATAAGGGTGTGTTTGTGGGGGGAGTATTCCCATATGGTTCAGATTGTAGCATGAAAATAATAAATACATATAATCATCTAAAATTGATAAATAATACAGTAGTATAATAATAATAATGAATCATCAAAGAATAAATAAAAAGTATCATAATCTCGATAAAAATATATTTAAAATGATAAAGATGATGTCTTGTAAATATACAAAAATAAGTACAAGGGATACAAGGGGGTCTAACATACACCACATTCTACAAAAAAACAAAGAATGTATTAATTTTTTTATATTAAGAATCATAAACATAAGATCAACCATGTTCTACTATACTCCATCATAGAACTAAGAATAAAACATTACAAGTTGCATGCTTTCTTTTATGTACACGTGAAATCTTGTAGTCTGCTTGGGTACCAAGGGGATTCAAACTAGGGTGTGAGATAAAATAAGTAGTATATAACAAAAGGTGTCTATATAAATCTTGTTTTTTCCTATAAAATGAGTAGTGTGCTAATAACCAAAAATAAAATGTAGTAAATAAATAAATATATTAGTATTTTTTCTTAATGGGATACCTAAAAAATTAAAACTTCTTTATACTAATCTGTATGTCACTGGAACATGGGGAACCTGTAAAATTATGATATAAGGGATAATGGGTCATATTGAATAATGCATCAGGTTATAGAGTATTCCTAGTCCTTTTATTTTTCATTGCGAACACATTCCCAACATGGAAATGTGAAAAAAAAAGTTTTATGGTAAGGAATCAATAGATTTCAACCAAGTAAAATCTAGGACCCATACATGTTGAACCAAATAATGAATTCGAGTATCACAGTAGGAGAATAATTAATCTACAACCCTATAGAGTCCGTTTACAGATATTTATAAGGAATCCCAAGTATCACTATATGAATATTCTATGAGTGAACCTCTAAGCCCAACCTAGGTATCTCTTATAGGGGATCAAGTATGAATCATGGTTGGTGTAACCATCTCTCTAATGATCCAATACATGATGTCTCCCCAATATAAAAAATACACCTCATGGTTACATAAACTACCTATCGATCTAGTCTATGGATGATCCAAGAATCTATCATGTTGCATCTAACCATTCCATGTAGAAAGCATGATAATCCCATCCAAGGTGTCCTCACGTCAGGATCCCTTTATTGTACATGAATCATATAAAGGTATTTCATAACAATAAAATATCATGTCATCTAACAAAGCATTTCATGTGTGACATAATTTAAAATTGGGGTAAGCATTTATGCTTTGAAATTCCACAATGACTTATGAAATACAGGATAAAAAAAGTCAGTAAACCATAATGCATAAGTATTAATGGCCTAACTCATGGCCATTCCAAAAATTTAATCATTTCTCATTTAAAATTTTATTAAATGGGAAACCATGCAGCTATATGGGGGTTTAACAGTTCATAGAAAAGGGGATATTAGGCCGCTAAAGAGTAAAACACCAATGGGATGTCTCCCAGAAATGCAAACAAACCAAAGGTGTGATTGGACCCCATCTAGGACAATATAGTGAAGAATATTTTCATTTACTTTAATTTTTCTAGGGTTTCCAGGGAATCAATGGGGAATCATAGTGTGTGGCATGATAGTGTAGAATTTAATATGAATAAATCTTATAAAAAGATTCTATATCACACACCTTATGTTTGTAGATGAGAAGTCATCTATTTTTGAAAGTTAATCTGAGATATAATGAGAGAAAATTGATGAATGGAGAAAAACCCGGAAAATATGGAATATCATATCACACAAAAATATAGAATATTACTATAAAAGAATCTACGGAAGAAATCAAGATGATTTGGGGTCTTTTCATTGAATATCTATCATGATTGATGAAGAAGATAATTGAGTCCATATAGAGGAGTCTCATGGAGCCTAGATAATATGCCACACACCTCTTCAATAATGTGCGAAGGGAGGGAGAATATTTCAAAAAACATAACCACTTTTTAAAAAAACCATATATGTGCTTTTACGTGATGTGTAAATTATTTACACATCTTGTGATGATAATTCATTCCCTCCTTTAGAAAATTCTATACATATCGTGAAAGGGGTTCATGAAAAAAATACACATCATATGATTAATTCAAACTATGAATTTAGATACACACCATGTATTTGGTATGTATCCATGTTTTAAGACCACCTCATACATTTCCTTCCAAATAAAAACGGTCCCACCAATAGGTTTGTATTCCACATTTATCGACAAATAATATGAAAACAGACCATGCTGAAGAGAATTTATGTTACATAAAATTTATAAATAATCATGGTTTCAAATATTTTATTTCATTTTATATATAATATAATTCATTTTTAATACCAATGAAATTAATGTATAATTCATAATTTTTTATATATTATAATTTACTTTTATTAAATATGTTATTTATATTTCATTCAATAAGTATGAATTATATTATTTTAAATTTTTATTAAAAACATATATAGATTCTATAATATAATAGGATATATGAAATGCAATGAAAATGTATGTAACTCCCATATTTATAATTTAAAAATTTCATTCAAATATAGAGTATTATATACATTTATAAAATAATTCATCCAATTAACTTAGCAGTCTCCCAACATGTAAATTATATTTCTATTTACTATCCTAATTTCCAATGTTACAATAAGGGTTATGATCATTATGGAAAACCATGAGGATATGTATTTTATATTCATGGTATTGTCATTTACTGATGCATTTATTCCTATTTTAATTTTTATAATGATGACACCTATTTTATAATCATTATTTTTTATGTTTATCTTTCATTGTTAAATTATCTCTCAATAAAATTTATTTTAGTTCATTTTAGTATTGTGTTTAATGTCATATAATATTTTTAATAAAATACGTTTTAAATGAAAAAATTTAGTAAAATCATTAGGTTTTACAAATTTCCTCTTTAATCCATTAAAAAAATAATATATCTTGACTTCCATTATAATATTGGAAACACACCAATTTTAATAAGGATTCATAAATTCATTACTGTGAATGATTTTATTTGGAAAATGAGGTACATAATATATGATATATCGCTTAAATATCCAAAATTTTCTATTACTTTCTCATTTAAACTCTATAAATTCCATTTAACTCTCAAATTATTGTCAATTATTCTCATTCATAGTTTTTAAAAATGAAATTACTATAATATAACTCCACATTCGTACTCCATTACAAGTATATCAAGTTCTTCATTGGAATGGTCCATCCACAAACTTTACTGTTACTACACTATCAATATAATTACCACATCAAGTAAGTAAAATGGCATAAAGGGTGGTTACATAAGATATTAATGATTAATTTATGTTATGATTATGGTTCTGTAATGGTTTCACAAAAATTAATTATCATCATAATGTAACACAATTTAATTGTTAAAAATACAAAAAACATGATTTATAAATTCCATTAATATGAACCATAACTATCTCTTATTTAAAATTAATGAGGGACTATATGAATCATTATAAAATAATTATTTCACCATATTCCAAAATATAAATATGATGAATATATTTTTAATATCAAGGATCAATATCACAAGACTAAAACTTGTATTTGACAATCAATACAACTAGTCTCCAATGATGAAATAAAATATATCTAAATAGTATGTATCAAATTAAAAAATTAATAATTTAATAGGTTAAAAGGTAGTATATATTAATTATTATATAAAATAAGTGATTAAAATTGTCAAATATTTTGTATATATTGTTATGAAACATCCCTGGGAGTAGGGAGTAAATATAAGGGTTTCTTATCTCAATTTCATTTCTTTAAGAGAAGTTATATTTTCAGTGCCTATGTTCGTAGTATTGTTTTATATACAAAAAAATTGTTTAATTTTAAAATAAATATAATTTAAATATTTTTATTTAAAAATCCATGTCATTTTATCCTTCTAAATAGCTTTTGATTCATGGATTACTAAAGTCGTCGGTGCTGCTCTCACAATATTTCATTAAACATGATATAATAGACTCATATGTTTAATTGGGAGATTAATTATAAAAATTACATATAATAATAAATTTTATATTAATTATCTAGTTTTCTTCCATATTTACATTCCATTATACAATTCACCCTATTATTGTTTCCTAATTCCCTCGAAATGAATATTTTATGTGGGGTTGTACCTATTTCTTATTTTTGGCTAGGAATCTTTATCCACTAGGTTATAATTATTTATATAGAAGTCTTTATCTATAATAAACGTATTATTAAAGGATTATTTAATGTTGATTTTAATTATTTAAAAATTTGTTAAAGTAAATTTTTTTTCTATCCCCCATTATGATTACTCCTCTATGGCTTCCTCCGACCATTATCATCTATTTTCAATAAAAACAATTTTTCCTTGTTTTGATTAGTTCATGAAAAAAATTATATTTACAATATTATTATATTTATTAAACCATTTATTTTAAAATTATTTTCCATTAATTTTTTTATTAATATTTTAAATGATACATCATCTTATTTTCAGAAAAAACCTAATATTCATTAAAATAGATTTCAACAAAATAATGGTTTCTATTGTTTCTCATGATTTATTTTGGATTTGGGTTGTTAAATCATCCGTTTTATTTCAATGAGTTTTTTTTATAATATGTTAGATTTTATAAAACCTTATCAATATTTTATTATAAAATGTTTTATTTATAATATTTTAAATATATATTCCCATCATATATAGGGTTTAACATCGTGAGATAGGTGGATTAATTTTTTTATATAATTCCCATTCATAGGATATTGAATTTTATCTCATGAGATTCTATTTCATATTATATGTGTGCTTTTACAAGTTTGTTATTTTATGGGAAATTTATTTTCACTATGTGATATTGATTTTATAAGTGATATTTTATATGATATATGATTTTATATGGTAATGAATCTTCTAAATTTATGTGATATTTCAAATTCTAATCACTCATATTATACGTTAAAGTGTTATACCATGAATATTTTGTCTTTCGCATGGTCACATTAAATTCCAAATTATGTTCTTCATTATGGTATTTATTATTTTTCTATTGAAAAATCATTTTATAAACCCCATACCGAGCAGCTAATATTGCTACTTTATTTTACATATATTCCCCAAGTAAAAAATATTTATATTATATATAAAATCATTATAAGGGGTTCATGTATGATTAAATTTTTTGTGGTATGTTGATGAATCATTATGGAAATAGATTTAATTGTTTATAACCTATAATTTCAGAGAAACTATATGTTCATTTTGGGTGAATTCTTATAAGTTATAATGGGTAATGAAGTACAATAGTGATATATTTATTTTTGTTATATTTTTTTCATCGAGGTTACTAGGAGAGAATTGTTTAATTAGTTTTTAGGATTATGATTATAGATAATATGGATTTTAAGAATAAATCAAGGTTTAACAAGAATATTTACAGATTAATCCACATAAATTATAAAGATTTCATAGGTTATGTCAATATCTGATCAATTTTCAGATAATTATTTTCTATAAATTTTTAATGAAACTATTTTATTAATCATACTATAAAATTATGATTTAGAAAATGATTGGATCTAGAATAAAATAGAGAAATGTACATATATCTCCCATTCATGAACATCAGATGAGTTACTTGATTATAGTTTTATCAACATGTTCATATATATTATATTCTCAATAATAATTAAATTTTCACCATATATACTAGATATTGAATTCATGGAGAAAATAACATCTGGTGCGATGATTTAAAAATAATTATAAAACTCTCCACTAATTAAGGTTTTGGGTAATATGATTTTTAAAAGGCATATTAATAATAATTTAGGTGAATTTTATGTGATTATGGGAATGGATTGGATCATAAATCCTATGTTCCATATCAATTTCTATGATAGAGAATTCACATTTTATATCTATAATAATCCAATGAATATATTTTTGTTCAAGTGTGAATTTCAAACCCCAAGGGAAATTGCATCACTTGTTTTTGTGTTGATGATAAATAATTAGGGATATTTGGGTCAAATGTTTTTTGTGAAACAAAAAAAATAATATATATATATATATATATATTAATTTTAGGATATTATATTCATGCATTTTGTAAAGTGTTATCAAGAATTCCTATGGATTTTGATGGAGAGTTTTCCAATAAAATCATTCTTGGTGTTATGATAATATTAGAGAATCATAACAGAGTAGAAGATGATTAATTATATGAACTAGGAAGAATCATTAAGAGTATATATGAAATTATTTTATATTACCTTATTATTTAGCATAAACTGTACAAATACCCTTTATTAATTAGAATGATGGATAAATGAATATTTTAATTTTTATTATTTACATAACAAAATCAAGATAAATAAGAAGTATCAAGTTTCCCATATTGAGAACATGATCAGTCAACTATGAAGAATTAAATAATTATTATATATCGGAAATTGTTGTATATAAAACTCATTATGGATAAAAATGAATAATATACCCATGAAAGACTATCATAAAAGTTAAAAACACTCTAAATATCTAATTGTTCCCTGCCAATATAAAAATTTCTACTATATCTTTATGTATTTGAGGAATAGAGCTGTTAGGGAACACAATAATTTTTTGGTCATTATAGATGATTTTTTTATATTCTAAAATTGAGAATAATAACATGAATAACATTAGAGAGTTATGTTGATGAAAATTGTATAGTACAAATGATATGATAAATTAATAGTGTTATAAATTATACAGGTGTAGAGTATCAATAATGTGTTATATATCAACAATAGTGGGAATATACATGGACCTATTAAAGTAAGTTTTTTAAAAGTGGGCTATAAAAAGAATTATAATCGAGATATATCATTTTTATGATTATTTGGATAGTGTCAATGTATTTTGTGAATATTTTAATGATTTCAAAATCAACTAAAAAGTATATATTTATGGTAATAATGGTATTTTGGAAAAATAAATTATAAGACACATTCCTAGATCTTTATATATGTTGGTATACTATATTTTTAATCATACTAGCTCATAGTATAGAGGGATTGGTGATATTGAATGATACATCCTAGAATGGATTGGTGTATTTCTATATCATAACTAATAATGATGAAGTTTTCCCCCACATTAATTAATGTGTTAAAATAATAATTACCTAAAACATCAATATGAAATTAGTATATTAAAATTTCTATTAATGATATAGAGAGATCATCTCTTTTTATAAATGTGTGATATATATACTAATCATTAGAGTTCAATATATTTATTCTCATAAAAGGTGTTAAACATGCACCAAAGAATATAGTTGAAATTTATCAAAGACTATAACTTATCAATTAACTACAATAATTACAATTCTTTTAGGTTGCGTGATGAACTAATAAGGAATGATCATATGATAATATCCTTTATTAGGATTATAAGGGATCAAACATTCATGCAATTTAAAATGATGAATGTAGGAATCATAATGTAAGGGGAAAAATACTATCTTCCATAAATGAATGCCCAAAAATCCATCAATATGAAGGTCATAGTGGAACCAAAGAAGTCTATAGAGATACAAAACAATGTGTGAATATATTATAGAGTTCAACCACAATAACAATTGTATTATAAGAATCAGAAAATGAATATGTGTCACATCAATACTATAATTAAATAAGCTTATAATATATGATATATATAGATCATAATTTTATATCCATCATAGGATCACAATTATTTAAGATATCCAATAGTGAATTTATGGAGGAAATAAAAAAATGAGATATTATTGTGTTTAAATATTTATGCTTGGTAAAAAAAATTAAGGATCAATGAATGTTATTTGAAGTGATATAGAAAAAATAAGAATATATCTATTTAAAAGGGATAAAAATAATATATATTTAAATCCAGTTCATACGATGACCTTCATATTCTATACACTTGATCGAGGTTGCGATTTATCACCTTACAAATTTAGTGAATTTTATTAAAATTAGAGAATTTTAATCTCATAACCCACAATCCATGATAATTATAAATTTTGAGGTAATTCTTCATAGATATCACATTAAATTTAATATAATTCATATCCATGAGATCCATTTATATTTTAGATATTTACTCAATATGAAATGAATGAGGAGATAAGAGGTATCGGAAGAAAATATCCTCAACCCAATTTTGAATATTTGTGTGCCATTAAAAATATTAAGAAAATATGAGATCATGTTAAAGGGATTAAAAAGAGTTTTTTACTTATATATTTATATGGTAACATTCTCATACACCCCAAATTACCATTATATTATTAATATGGAAGCTTATGAGTGTTTATGTGGGATTATATGTATAATTAAAACTTGTTGGGATGAAGTATGAGGGTGAAGTAGTTAGGATCAAATATTTCTCACAAAATTTTAGAGGGTATTATATCTACTTAGTATTTTAAAGGCATCACAATTTTAATAGATAATATATTCTAATATGAATCTGTTAGAGTTGGTTTTTAATGTTTGAGAAAAGGTATTAATTATTATATATCCAAGAAAGAGTATTGTGATATTCATGATGAAATGATTATTGAGGAAAAAATAGATATCTCACATCAAAAATAATTATTCATGTATACAATATAGATTATTAGATTTCAATTCCCCTAAACATATCATAAGTACATGATGTGTTATATGTATCTCTTTTGTGGAAGTACATACATAATCCATCAAATATACAGATCCTAGAGGATGTACAACTGGAACATGATCTATTTTATCTTGAAAAAATAGTGGATATGTATTATTATAAAGATAAAGTACTATGAAACTTGATAACTAACTGGAATATGAGTTAATGAATAAATCCAATGTCTAAGGAAGGGAAATCGGAACCCAAATATGCATTGAAAAAATGTTACCTAATTTTTTATCAAAATAATAAATTCCTGGGGGTGGAAATTTTTTACCATAATCATATTTTACACATCAAATTATTTTACCAGATTACTATATATTTATTTTTTCAAAGTTAACTCAAATTTTGAACAAAAAACATTGAAAACGATAAAATATTATAACAAATTAAATATTAACTCTTTAACAGAGGTAAATATGAATCATCATTATGAAAATTACATGGTGGATAGTTTGTATTTATAAATAAAAAATGAATTAACATTAAATCTACATCTAAATGATTTCATTGAAGATCATTTCAAGAATTATAAATAAGGAATGATTGAAAAACATATAAATATAATCTTATTTTTATGGGTAATACTAAAATACAATGAATGAATTATGGTGAATCATATAAATTCATATATATAAATATATTAAAAACATTACTCATATGGTATTTGGTTATAATGACATTGATTATACTTGTCTTGAACATATATAGTATTGAAAATATTATAGGAAAATAGAATATTTAATTTTTTATAAATGTAAAATTCTATGACTGTTTAATATACAATAAAAATAATTAATCAATGAATATATTTTCTATTTAATTATATTTGGAATTTTGAAATTTCGATAAATTTCAAAAAATAATTATTTTGGAAAAAATGGAATAATAATTTATATGTAAAGATATGTAAAAAAATAAATAACAATCAAAAAATAAATAATAGAGAATATTATTTTAGAATTAATCATTTTTTATATAATTTTTTATATTTAAACACACTGTGTTTTTAAATAATAAATTTTATTTATTTAAATATTACATTTCTCATATTTGGAAGGTGATATTTAATTGAATGATTCATTTCATTGAATGAAAAAAATTTAAATATTACATTGATTAATACATTTATTTGAATAAAAATAGTGTATGTTTTTGGGATTATAAAATTTTCACTAATACTTTATGTCCTTATAGTTTTTAATTTTAAAATAAATTTTACTTTGTTACTACTATTGATTAAAATAAATTTTATTTTATTTTTTAGATCTAGGAATATAAATTAAGATTTTGTGTCAATTATATTATATTGAAATGAAATAAGTTACCATTGTAAATGATGAGTTAATAATGAAATGGCTAAAATGAGGTAAAATGGTTAAAATTAATGGACAAAGGCCTAAAATATATCTAAACTTATCTATACAATTTTTGGATGGAGGTATTCTAGATTTTCGCCATTATAGATTATCTTTGGATGATGATTCACTATAAAATGAAATTCCATACCAATTAATGAATATATATTTTCCTAAAAGCCACTCATAATCATCTATAATCTTACCCCACCACTACTAATTTAAAATAAAACTTTTCCTTCATATTACACTTTAATCCCAAAACATTATATCTATTATATTTCCTTATATCATGTTTATATTCCTTCTGTTCCATTAAAACGAAAAACCTATTTATTGGGACAAATTTTGAGGAGACTCTTTATCAAATTATCACAAAATTATCTATCATTTTCAGTTAGCTTTTATAATCAACTATTAATAAATATAATTCACAATTAAATTGATTTTTTATTAGCATTATTATGAATCTATACTAATTATATCACCATTATATAAATCTATAATCCTAGTTTTTTATTTTTATAAAATTTTTAAGGTTTTTATAGTTCAACCACCTATATGAATGATGGTATATTATATTCATATTTTCAATAATTAATGACTATTAAATAAAAATGGACTGTAATATATTATAATAAATATTAATATATGTTGTTATTATGGTTCATGAATGATGAAACCTAAATTAATAATAATTGTAATGAAACTCAATGTATTAAGTAAAATAAAATGAACCATGTTCATCAGGAAATCCTATATTTTAAACCATAACTATTTTATCAAGAAAATGAATACAAGACATTATATATCCATATATATGCATACACATTATTACACAATATTTACTAATATATTAATTATGAACATGTCATCAATGAATGAGGATAGATATCATCATAACAAAACTAATATGGGACAATAAAAAAGATAAATCATTTGACGACTAAAATAATGTAAAAATAACTTATATTAAAATAACATAAAAATATTACTTAATAGTATAAATGGAAGAAAATATAAATATTTTTTAAAATGAGTGATTATTACTTTTATTTCAATTATATGGAATGTTAATGTTTTATTTTGTGTTTAAGAAAAAAATATAGGTTCTCTTATCAATTTCTAATTATTTATATATTTTCTATATTAGATATTAATTTTACTTAATTTTTCATAAATTAATCCCCATGATGACATTTTAAAATAAATTTCATATAATTTAAGGTATTTACACATCCATCTGATGTTCTCCAACATAATTATGTATGAATCAATCGTAAACCTTAATATAATAGTTTCCATACCATTCATTCTTACAACAAGTGATTATATATTCATTAACATCAATGTAGAGAATAATTATGAACATTCAATATAATCCCCAATAAATATTCTATTATGGTTATTTTGTTTATTTACATTTATTCATATAATTTCCCATATCATCGATTCATAAATAACCAATTACGATGGTTCTATGTTTAACAATACTTAATCCTTATCTTTTAACCATAATAATTATCCCCAATGTCTATATTATTTTTATAGTCTAATGGATATCCTTATGAATGCTTAAATTATTCTGATGTCATAATTTAAAAAATATAACATATTTATGGAATTCATCAATATAATATTTCAATTTATCCTTCATTATATTTTTTGGCTTTGTCTCTTTATCCCACAAAATTATTTTGTATTAATAAGGATTTATTATTACAGTATTTTCATGTTTTATTGACGTAATTTTTATTTGGACTGTATTTAGTTTTAAAAATTTACTTAAATATAATTTTATTTTATTTTTATTACCAAATATGTAAATTATATTTCATTATATTTTATAATAAAATTTATAATGTAAATCTACATTTTTTCCTTAAATTTATAATTGTTTAATTTTTTTATGTTTCAATATATATTTTTTTAATAAAATACTCCATTTTAATTCTCAGAGTGTTTTTGTATGCATTTAGATTTTTTTGAAACTTATTACATTCTCAAAGGTTTGTTATTCGATTTTATATTTATAATAATTTAATGTTCAAGTGGAAGAAGAATGAATGTTTTATATTCATATGATGGGGTTACATAGAATAAAATTTTACTCAAATAATTTGAGTAATTCATTATATTTAATGAGATAATACATTTTGGGAATGATGATGTTATCTAAGTCTTCAATGTTCTATGATAATCTTTTACTCAATGTGATGATGGTTTTAGTAGTGAGTCTCTATAAAAATTATGATTATCTATTCTAATCATTGAACTTGTTTTCAATTCCACAAAATTTTGTTATTCTACATTTTTTATGTAATTAAAATATAGAAATATTTTTATTCAAGATCATTACTTTATTGTGTTATATTTTTTATGTATATATAATTTAATTATGTTCTCATACCCACATATTAATATAATATAAAAATATGATCTATATTATGGTATTATATGTTTTCATGATTAATATCTTTATGATTTATTTATTACTGTGAATTGTATCTCTCACATTTTTTATATTTCCATTCCCTACAAAGTAGAGAAGAGTATTATATATGGATTATCTATATGGGTGAATTTTATGGAGAGAATTTTTTGGAGATATTAATTAATTATCCTATAATATGATGGTTATATTTATAATATCAAGACACAGTTAACATATTTGTATGGGATTTTAATTTCTCATGAGGTTTAATTTTTAATCAACTTTAATGATGAAAATTGTACGTGTGTTATGGTTGAGAGAAATCAAAAATGGTCATTATCTGATACAAGATGTTAAACACATAAAACCCCCAATGCAATCATCCAATAAAAAAATAATAATATATAATAAATCTCAATTTATGAGATTCCATGTGTGTGTTTTAAAAAATGTTATATACATAGTTTATACTAAGATACTGTTAACTAAATTTATTACTTCATTTCCATGGCATATCCACCTAAACACAATATAGAAATTTAAAAATTTCACAAACATCATTGGGAAATAATAATAAATATAATCATTTTATGAAATTTTATTATGACAAAAACTAGTGAATAAAATTGTTATCAATATAAAAATTATAAACCAAACAAATATTCAAACACTATCATGGAATGTTTCATCATTCAGTGTTTATATCATATTTAAATATTTATTGATTATAATAATCACACTATCCAATAAAAATTTATAATATATATACCTATATATCTCTATGTGTGTGAGGATTTATATATTGTTTTATATATAACTCATGCCAAAGAATATAATTATATATATTTCCTCTCATACTACATTCTCCTAGAGGAAACATAGATTCAGAACACTTATCCTGCACCATTTACCCAAACCATGGTTACCCTAGGATGGGTAAAAGATTAATCGTTATAAATATAATGGTACACTGTAGAACTAATATAATAGTAAATATTAGAAATGACTCACCATACATTTAGATTTTAATTGCATAATGTTAGGTGGTCATGGTGATTTTCAATTGAATGGATCCATTGAATGATAATCATTAATGTATTTTCATAAAGGTTATAAAATAAATAACATAAAACATCCCAAAAAAATTCCAAATTCCTTGAATTTAAATATAAATTTATCTCATTTATCATTATAAATTTGTATATTAATAACTAGCCTAACGTAAATCTAGAAAAGGGGGTGTTAAAATATCTATTAGAATTATAGTTATTCATTACTAGTAACACAATACATCATAGAATGAGAAATTTCAATGGACCCCAATACATTCTCAAAATAAATCAAACCACCCATGTTATTTTTTCTCCTTATATAAAATCCTCATTATAAAATCCACATTATGATTAATAGTGAACCATTAAATTATATCATAATCAAAATAAAACAATATCTTTATTAGGATAATTCTACTTTATCACCATGAAAATTTAACAATATCATCACTATGTGGAGGTTACAAAACTATTCTGAAATTTAAAAATAATAAACAAGAATATTAATTTAAATAATTATCATTTTTGGGTAACACATTAAAATCATCCACCTATTTGGTAGAAAAAAATAAAATAAAATCCCTAACATTAATATAAATTTTCCAACAAGGAGACCCATAGTTTGATATGTCAAATAATCATAAAAAATATTTATTTCTCTAAAAAATACTCTAATTTACCATATAATTCCAAGCATATATATAAAAATTATACCGCCCCATTCATTACTACAACATTGAATTTTTTTGAACCTCTATTATCATTAATCAAAAAACCATTATTTTTATACATACCATTGCATAATTAAATGTCTCATATCTCATGATCAAGTATCAATTATTTTTTATCCAAAACTATCCAATGCACTTTATCAGAGGGGTACAAATATTTTTTAACATTTATAAATTTAAAATCCATGATTCTTATTATATTGATAGAATATAAAATAATCAAATGGTTCTCAAAATTTTATTTCTCCCCCACATAGACATAACTATTTTCTGATGCTATTTATTAGTGAAAAAAATATATTGAAAAAAATAAATTGAAGAATTAAATTTATAAAAAAATGGTATTCATCATGAAATATGTGTTAAGACCTCAAAAATATAATGATAATTTATCAATATTATAAATTTGATAACGTTTTTTCACTAATTCCATAATTTAGAATAAAGGATCACAATATCTCTAGATTTATCTCATTGATAGCATCAATTTGATATAATTTAAATACAAGGAATGAACATGAATATAATTTTACCACATATTAAAAAAAATAATTATGAAAAAATATCTATATATATTTTCATGAAGGGTATTCTAGATATTTTATATAATTTGATTATGAATCCTTACTAATGGTTTTTTTGACATAAACATGATGTTTTCAAACAACCTGTAGATTAGTTTTTCTATTCAAAATAATATGATATTTAAGCACATGAATAACTAGTGTTTTTGGGTTGATAAAATTGATTCATACCACATGATTTTATAATAATGTATTACTAATTTAACATTAATTTTCTCCTATTATACTGGTAACCTCTATCAAAGAAATATTTATTATTGTATCTTATGTCAAAATCTATATAATTGAGAAATTTTTAGTTATTTAATAAATATCATCCAATTAGGTGAATATTTTTCAATGAAGCATCAAAACCTTTATAATAACATAAAAATAGAATTCACTAATTCAATTGGTGTTGTTTAATTATGAATATAATAATACATTTTAAATTAAATTAATTTTTATTTTTATTTTTGGCCACCTGTGTAATGACCTAGTCTAAATCCATAATGTATGATAAGAATATCTATATTACCTATCTAATGCTTCCATATTTATATAGAGTGGTGTAAATTTTGAGGGTTATGTTATGTTAATGAGGGAAGTGGTTTACCCCCACTTAGTTCAAGATAAGTTCTTGAATGTTATTGTTAAAAAAATAAGTTGATCTATTCATATATGAGACCCTAAAAAAACCTAAAACAAATTCAGAAGTTCTATAAAATAGACTCAATAAAGGATTTTATCGAAATAATATAATATTTTAAAATAGGTTATATGTATATAAAGAAGACACATATAAAAATTCTATACATATATAGTCCATTAATAATTTATATTTATTATATAACTATCATATACCTGGTATCAAAAATAGAAATAATAGTATAAACCATTTGGATTCATAGAATGTCCACTTTCTCCAAATATCATCCCAATTTATTATCATTGGGTTCCAAGAATGAACCCAAACTGATTACATGTTATTATAAATATTAAAGGCATTACTCACAACATCCATCTGAATTGAACACATACAGGGTTGGAGTACACAGTATGTTATAGGTGATAACCTCATTACCTCATGTTATTAATTATAAGACAATATGTATATTTTCATTCCATAAAACAAGAAAAATAATAATTATTAAGAATAATGATATTTCATTACCTATTATATAAACAAAATAATATACTCTTTTTTTATATTTTTATATATTATTAAATTATACATATAAATCAATCATTCTTATATAGAGAACATAATACAAACCGGAAAGAAGCTCTATATCATGGTAGAAAACCCATGAAGGGGAATGAACTATTAAAATAAAACCTCCATACTATTGAAAAAAAGTCACTTAGTGGGGAAAATCCCCCATTGCGAGGGTAAAAATGTCAATGGGGTATGAAACTATATATATGTGTGTGTGTGTTTGATTTTGTGTGAGTAATATCTCCTAGAAACTCCAAAAATATCTACATGGGAACTTTCATTTTACTTGAGGAACCTATATGCAAATTATAAAAATATTTTAATTATATTTACATGTTTACAATGTTTTTAAAACACATATATATAACCAAAAAATATTATTCATCATAGAGTATATAAATATTTAATAAAAATCATAATATTATATAAAACATAAAAAAACAAAACTGGTTCAATATAGACCAAAAAAATAGAACTAATATAATGGGAATACCAACTCAAATGAGATAAAAACATGTGAATCTATGCTTATGTTATAAATTATAGGTAACTCCGTTATGTTTTTGGTTCACTCTACCCAGTTTCTATTTAAGACAATACACTATAATGATATGTTGGGAAAATTTTCATATAATGATCATCTTGATGACACATAGTTTATATGGTGTGGGAAGTAGATATTCAACAATTTTATGATGTTTAAGAACATAAATATCAAAATATAGTTATTATTATTCTTTAATGGAGGTTGTAAGAAATCAAGAGAAAAAGATGATATATTTAATTTATTTCCCCAATGGATTATTTATATAAATAACATTATAGAATATGGAATCATGGAAAATTATATATTTATAGAATCCTTGTTAAATTGGGGGTTTTATTTATTCATAAGTGGATTGAGAAAATGAATAGAAATTATTATCTATCATATAGTAACTTTTTAATGGGATATTCCAATAGAAACATTGAAAAATATTGGTAAATTATTTTTGGAGGAATAATAACTGTGGAATATGGAAAGGAGCTTTGATAATCCAAATACATTTACTGAAGAAAATCCGTGTTATCTAGAAACCAAATGTGCACCTCATAATAAATAGAGAATTTTATAAACATGTTGAGACATGCAGAACATGTGGAGATTGAGTATTTCCTCCATTTAGTGGTTTTATATTATAATCATGATATATACAAATTAATGGCGTGACCTATATAAAATTACCAATAAAAATGGAATAGGGTGATAAAAATTGACTAATATTTGATTATGAAATAATAATATATATCCTTACTTAAAATGGTTATAATTACTCATATGATATGAATGTCATATGAGATATATATAAAAACATAAAATTATAATTTCTAATGATAACCATTGACAAAGGGTCCGAAATGGTGCCCCCATATCTACATCTCAATCCAAAAACTATAATGGAGATTTCCAATTCCATCAGCAAGTTCATATAAAAGAATATCCACACAATATAGCTAATTATATATAATAAATTTTATTATAGAATATATAGTTTTTAAATTTTACTATACCTAAGTCATTTATAAATGGTGGTACATAATTATCAAAATTGGATCATGAAGTGAATGAGGTTTATAAAGTTGTATGTGTTTGCCACACCGCACCTAATGATCCATCATAAACCAGAGTATATTGAAGGTATAACTCAATGATAATTGTATATATATATAGAAAGATAACATGTAATAAAGATTATTATATTAATATTTTTTTTTGTATTTAATGGTATCTCACTTCAAATAATGGTTTTATACTTATATATATTCTTCAGTCATCATATTATTATCTAACATGATATACAAATCCATCCACTATGGGAGGATATATTATTACATATTAATTTCTGAGACATGTAAGATTATGAACTAATACACAGGAGTATGTTTGTACATAAGATGTAAGGCCTTGAGTGACCAATACCTATAAATTCATGTATATTATCTTCAAAAAATCTTGTATCCAATATACTAGAATAAGGGAATAGTGATTTTTACTAATGAAATTTTTAGGCCATCCCAAACCCTTTATCTACATAAACAGACAGGTGAATCACCCATCCATACTCTATAACATATAGTTCAAAATGTGTTATATATTCAAGATCATATATAATAATTAATATAAAATATATAAGTCTAATACTTATAATAGATTTGATAATAAATATAATTGACATGACCAATAACTATGGTATGAAATTCTCTAAAATTACACATTAATAGAAAAAGTAAAATAGTAAATGAAATTACTACATCACTATCGTGTTTCAATATATTTAATTAAATTAATTTAAATAATAAGTAATGTGTTATATGAAACATGTATATATGTCATTATTAGGAATAATAATAATCTAAATAAAACTATGAGTTTCCAAAATATTTATTTTATCTATGAATATTTTTATGGAAACATATTTATTTTTTTAAAAAAGTAGTTTTAATTATGCCTATATAATCTAAGATCATTTCTACAGTAACAATCTATGATTAAATAGGATATAATTATCCAATTACTAATGAATATGTATAATGTTTCACTGTAAATATGAAAATTTAATGGATACAAAAAAAATAATCTATGTGGTTTCATTATAAATATTGAATCTAGTTTTTCACCAATGAAATTATTGGAGTGTTGTTAAAAAGGATAAACAATAGTATCACTTTAGAATCTCGTAATAAATCCATATATTTTTTTTACATTCAAATATTAAATCCAATTGATAAATAACATTATACTTGACCTAGAGTGCGGGAAGGTATATTCTACATTATAACATCAGAGGAATAGGAAGAAATGGAATATTAGATGGCAAAGGGCCTTTATTTTATGAAAGATATCTCGGAATATAGATCGAGATGACCATGATCAAAACATAAAGGTAAATACAATTCAGATGAGGGAGGGGGATGTTCATGGGAGACCCAAAAAGGGTAAAAATGAAATATGATGACTTTATATTTTTAATGTTATGTAAAAAATCAAGAAAATTCCATTTTTAAATAGTTTTTTCCATGAACATACTAGGTAACCTATAAAGAGTTACCATGTTCCTAGATTTCAAAACCCTATTCCCACTTCCTATATTGATCTAAAATCCTTATAAAATCATTTAATATTCATTTTGAATCACAATATATCTAAAATGAACAAAAATGGGAAAAAATTAATTACATTTCCCTACCCCTATAGGATAAGTCTGTTACACCCAAACCACCATTTGGGATTTCATCCATAAGATGATCCATCAATAATTAATTGATTTATAAAATAATCCATTATATGAATAGTATAATCATAATAACATTCATTATATGTGTTAAATGATGTATTAAACCTTATATCAAGAACCTAGATCCAATTTCCATCTTTTCTTTAACTAACACATAAATCAATAATTGCTATTTTTGAAAATAACATTATATATATTATGAGGATTAAAAATCTATATAATTTAAATCTATCAGATTATATATATTGTAGAAACTTATTTTATAGGTATATTATGATCCATCATGTTAATATTATCTTCCATATCCAATAATATATCATGGATTGTTTTTTATCTCTATTAAAAAATAAATAAATAATTTTTAACATAAATAATATTGATAATTAATGGGGATGAAAACAACCTAATGGTCTTTCCTTTTCCAACATAACATCGAAAGAGTTTATTCATCTAATGATAAAAAGTTCAATTAAGTTATCATAATAATTCATCTAAAATTGGTGAATCCTTTCACAATAAACCATTAAAAGTCCATGGATCATAACCCATTTAAAGGACTGAATTTCTTTAAACACTCATTCCCATATACTAGTTGGCACAACATGAATTCCATTGATATATAAAAAGGATTGGGAATATTGGAACCATATTTTAATGATTTAAACACCATAATGTTTCTATAAAATAGTTAATAAATCTAGATTATATAACTTATATAGCATTATCTTGTTTATGAGAGAGAATGAGACGTTTATGTTGTATAAATTTCTTCCACTATTTTTATTATTAAAACCATATTGGTTGTGTTCAACCATAAGGTAAATATTCAAATACTAAAATTTGGATTCCATTACATTTTTTTGACCCATTAATCAAATATAATGTATGATGATTTATCCCTTATTATAATCATATTTGATAAACATGATGAGTTATTAGATGTATTCCAACAAAATGATGCTTTAATAAATTCAAAAACCATTATGAAATTATGAATTTAAAAATAATTCATTTTGTAACACCCATAAAACAACCACCATGAATATTGTTCCTCTAACACATTAAGGTATAAATTAATATAAACAATACCAAATCATGGGTGTGGTATCTATATTAATGGTGATAAAACTTTTTATGACCACATGTCACTCCCTGACATTATGTATGAGAACACATCCATGTCAAAATAAAGGGGAGTCATAATAAAATCTATATTCATCACCTAAATGATATATTATAGAAATATATTCTCTGTCCAACTAGTCTTGTATATCGTGAAAGTATAAGGAAAACTATAGTGAATAAAATAATTTATTTTATTTTTATTAAGGTGTCCATTAGAGGAATCTGGGAAAACTACAGAATACTGATATGGTAAGATACCTAAAAAATGGTAGAAAAATAATCATTAATTATTTCACTTGTTTTATCTAGTGTATCACTTTCTATACTCTCCCAATATGCATAGTAATAAGATTTTCCAATATGATATGACCAAAGAATATTACCTCTCAGATCTAGAACTATGATTTAAAAAGAATTGCTTAAAGCTAATGTTTCCTTAATTTATCCTGATTTATAAAAATATTGTAACCATCAATTTCATGTGAAATGTAATATTAAATGATATCATCTATAAATAATGTATTTATAGTGTCAAAAATATATAAAACTCCTTATTCATTTATTTCATGAATAAAAATTTAGCATTACATAACCCTAGAGAAATTATCCGATATTCAATATTATCATCACAAAATTTAAAATCCTTCATAGGGATATATTCTATCTTAAATCAAAGTTGATTGTAAAAAATAAATTTGTTCAATCACCATGAACCACATCACCCACATTAATTGATCAAATATGTAATCTGATTTTAGTAAAGGGTATCGGTTCATGATCATGATATAATTCAACATTCAATACTCAACACACATGTATAGAATCACATTATCCATTTTTGAGATAGTGAATGAGGAACACTGTGGGAATGTGCGCAGTCTAATTAATTCTTTATTCATTCCACTCTAATTGGTTATTTAGTTCCCTAAATTAGGTTTAATACTTAAGGTATTGAGGAAACGATATTAATTCTATTCGAGGAACAATGTTAAGCATAGATTTAATTTTTTTTTTTACTTTGGAAGGAGTAATATGACATATTGAGGGAATATTTATGTATATAATAACCCCAATTATGTTAAAATATATTTGTCCATAACATATGATAAATTAAAAATAAGATATTAACTATCAAATGTGATCACTCCTACATGTATTAAATCCATATCAGTTTAGCTATTTGGGAACTACAACTCTCTATACACCACATATTGAATATCAGAATTTTATGAGAAGACTACTCTAATGATTTAAATGTGAATAAAAAAAATAAAATCATTTTTTGTAGTTCATTTCAAAATATAATCAAAGGATTTAATATTTGTAATCATGAGATCTCATAGGTGTCTAATTGATACCAACACTAATTCATAAAATGATCATTTCATAGCCTTCACTATCCTCTTCTAGAGTTGGGGAAATTGAGTTATATATCATGGAAAATGATATAATATGTTCTCAATAAGAAATAATAATTTCGTATAAATAATAAAACTTCATTTAAAATATCAATTTAGTAGATAATAACGCTACAAATAAAAGAATATAAAATCCATGGGTGAAAGGCTTGGCCCCAACATTTATTATTGGTTTTTATATGGAATAATTGTATCTTAACTTATCATACTTACTGTAAGGTAAAATACATAACTAATTGGCTACAATGTATCTAAGAAATTACATCCTTACTATTTTCTATATAAATCATTTTTAATTATAATACAATTAAGAGTTCACTTTATGTTCTGTCTCAGATATGGGTGCTTATATCATTGTTTTTATGACTAAATGATCTAGGAATTAGTGGTTAGTGTGGTGAGAAGTATGTTGAATTATTAGTGGAAATAAACTGACACTAGATTGTGGGTGGAATATAATGAATCCATATTAATGTTGATATTGGTATTTATAATACTATAGAACCCACTAGCTAGGTTGTGGTACTGGTAGAACAATGGTAGTTTTGCCAAGAATGTCGACTAGATAAGGTCTAATTACTATCTAGCTGGTGGTGAAACCAGCTTTCCAGTGTAATATCATATGCTCTGAATTAAAAACACTATTTTTCTGTATAACTACACTATTTTTTAAATCCCTATTTTACAAAAATAAATAATGTTATCATCTATTTTTATTTTGAGACATCCCCTCTTAAATTAAGATATCTCTATTCGTATCCCAAAGGTACATCATGGTTGGACTAACTTGGTTTTGCTAGAATGGAGAGTTTCCAATAGATCCACACGAATTTCCTCTTCCTCATTGATATTTATGTATATATATAAGTTTAATATATGGTTTCCATGTCATTATAATGATTAATACTATATTACTTCATATATCTACGATAGATCATGTATTTTTATTAGGTATGTTGATCTGATCGAGGACTGTAATCGATTATAAAAATTTTACGACTCTATAAATTGGAATTATCATCCGAAAACTCATCTCGTTAGAGGAATAATGATAAATATACAATCCATTTATGGTCCCTTGGTAGATTGGTTTTGGATTAAATGTCTGAACAACAACCCCAAGATTCATAGTTATATTTTTTATAAACAATTGACAATTTCTAGGTATGTAATCATGAATCAAATAACCATGGGACTCACTTTTCATGAATATCATATAGAATATCCTTTATTTTTAAGGTTTAATAATGGAAAAATGGTGTTCAGATAGTTACAATGTTCTTTTATAGGATTGAAATGCAATTATAACTTTTTTATTGAATTGACAATGGTTCTTTTGAATTGTTGTCAAATTCATTGACATAACTCATAACTAGTTTTTGTGGAATATAACATACAATATTTAATTCTAGAATTGACTTTATCAACCAAGAAATTACTTTTTTATATTATTTAAATATCCTTCAAGTTGAACTGATTGCTGAGATAGGAATCATTGAAATCGAATCTAGTTCTCTCAGGGTAAACAATGTGTTTTGGCCTTTTACACCCTTGGGGAATATTGGGGTTCCTCAACATAAAAATTTATATAGTAATTTCATTACCATTTTTTGTTCTTTAATGAACTTTTAACCTTGATATGGTTATTATTATTTCAAAAAAGTATGATATGTGGGTGTGTGTATCCTATTATTACCTTTTATGTTGTTTTATTTCATTACTATAACATGTATATTTTTTGAAATTTTTGTTGTCTTTAATAACTATTTTATGTTGTTAAAATTTTCCAATTATGATATTATATGATTTTACTTGTAATATCTAACTTGTTATGTGTGTTACCAGCTTTTGGAGGCATTGTTCTTGGTGCGTGGAAAATAGGGTAGTCATGATATGGATTTCCCTTAGAGTGGAAGTGCACATGGGTTGTAATTATAGTGATGATGAACATAATAAAAGGGTAATGGAATTCCAATTATACGTGAATTCGAGGTGAAATTATCACTCAATTCCTAGTAGATACCAAAAAACATGATTTCATAATTCATAGAAGATATTGAGTGTCCAATTCGATGAATTCCTAGAAGGTTCCATGCAGAATTGTTTATGTATGCCATGAGATTCCTTGCAGCATGATCAATAATTTCCTTGAAAATGTAAAGTATTATTTTATAATCATTGTGTATGTTCCTTGGTTACATCTGACATCACCGTGTTACATGTATTTCATGGACCTAATTCCACCATAACTTGGTACCATGGTATCATTATTATCACACAAAGGCACATCATATGAATGTTTATGATTTATTGTTTGTTTAATGTTATCATAGAAGTAGCCTTTTATACTTGTCAAAATGTGTAAAGTTTGCATTGGGGATATCCTAAAAGTTTTTATTAATCACACCCAACACATTAATCTCTTCGAACAAGAGTAAATTTTATATATAGATTTGAGTAAGGGTCTAGGGTATGTGGAAGATGGTTGAGTTGTGGATCATGGATCTAGTAGTGCAACCAATAGTTACCCAAGTATTTTATATATAGAATTTACAACATAATAAATGAATATTTAGTATATAAAATTATGATACATTGATAAATTACATATTTGAATGGTCTTTGGAAACATATATAAATAAAAACATGTTCATAATAGATCTTAATAATCTCCCACTATGTTAGTCGTAACTAGGACCCTTCATAGACAAATCATTAATAAATACATTATTTATAATCATGGAAAATGAAACATAAGTGAGTGTGAGGTTATGTTTTTTGGAAGTAAAATAAGGTATATATCAATTACCATTTAAAAATGACATGGGAAAAAGGATATGAGCAATTTAATATTGAATTTTAAATCCTCACCTTCAAATCAAAGATCACAATCTTGATGAAAGGAATAAAACCCAATATCTCATAAGACATGAATCATACATGCATCATCAAACATTAGATGTGATTTATTCAAATTAGCATAACTCACATGATTTTATCATACAGAAAATAATATAAAATCATTTCCATAATCAAGGATCACTATAATGAATACCATAATTAATTGGGATTAATCCTAATTTCATCATATACTCAGTCAAGGTTCACTCTGATGGATATCATATCATATTAGGTTCACTACCCATTCCATGATATCCCCAGTTATGGTAAAATAACAATATTATCACAGATCATAATATCCCTGAATGAACAACGTTAAATCCCCATTCAAGTCCTTATTAATTCATGAAATATCCATAATTACTCAACTCCTTGGAAGTCTTTATAATTTCAGGGCCACTTGTCACATAATGAAATTAATAAATATGAATTACATAAGATAAAAAATCATTCATCATTGAATATCCTTATATAGGAAATGAGTTTTGAAAAAAAATTTATTATTTCAATACAGGATAAACCATGGGAATGAAATGTGTTTCATAATGGATTTATCATGTTATAATTGATATGTAGGAATGAAATGGGATTAATAGATTCGTCGTTAAATCATTTTAATTATACGATAAAAATGATTTAATGTGGTTGGTATCATTGTGCAATATCACTAACAATGTATAAGTACATCAAAAGATTTATTATTAGATGAATAATCAATTGAAATATATATTAGATATTTCATGAGGAAAATACACTTTTCAATTTGAAAAAAAATCTTTAAAATAAAAAAATTTCAAAAAAAATAATTGTAATATTTTAATTGAATTTTACATTGGAAATAGAAAAGGATGCTTCAGTTCATAGATTTTTTTGGATAGTATGAAATTATATTCATATTGTGAACATTAAAACAATGATTACCTTCCAACATTTTTATAAAAATTTCTGAGTAAATCTTTAAAAAATTTATTATCGGATTCTGTCAAAAGATTTTAATACTTAAAATATTGGAAACAAATTCATCAAAAAATCATTGGATATTTTTCAAAAACCTTCTTGAATATATTTTAATGAATAAATAGACATGATGGACTAAGTTTCCGAATAGAAAAGTAAAATAAGGGAAATTTTCCTATAAAATAGATTCTCACTATCTAGAGTACATAAATTGTATAAAATTGATAGAATTTTTTTTTTCTATAGGGATATCATATGATAGTAAAAATGTAGATATTATTGGGAGGTAGATCCTGAAATTTGATATTCATAAACATAATCATAAAACATTCTTGTATGTAATGAATATGTAACATAAGACCGCTAAAATTTTGGTAACATTTAAATCAAAACATCATGAAATAGATAGCCATATATTATTAGATAAATAAAAAAAATCTCATGATAATAATCATAAAATAAATTCGTGGTATTTATATAGAACAAATAAAACAATGAAGTGGAAAACATGACATGTATCTCATTAAAATAAATGTGGTCGGAAAATCCCACTCCACATTGGTATATTTTGATTCATAATCCCCATTAGATAATAAAATATAATTAAACCCTAAATATAGTATTTCAAATTATATTAAGTATATAATAAATTTATTTTACTTTATATACTATTAAGAAAATATTGATTCATAGTAATACTTATGTCCCAAAGAATACAATTTTAGATGAAAAACCATTACCCTATGTTCTACTAGATTTGACGGGTTTTCTAACCTATTGTATAATAATATTTCATTTATTATAATGATATGAAAATTTATTTTAAAACATATGATATCATATATGATCCTATTATAACATTTCAACACTCATTGATAAATAATTACTTATTAATAATGTCATTTATATGTGTTAATTGTTTCATTTTTCTTTGTTGTTTTGGTTATGTAGTTTCATTCACAATATATTGAGCATTTTTCAATAATTTTAAAAATATTTAACATGATATAAATATAATATATATATATATATGTCAAATATATATATATATATTTATTTATTTATAGTTAACCATAAATGGTTGAATTTAAAAAAGGAATTACTCTATTTATGGAGATGGCATGTGATATTTAAGAATTAACATTATTTCCATTTTTATAGAGAGAAGGAAACAAAGGTAAATGATAATTTTTATTTAAGTAATTATTATTATATCATATATATCATATCTATTCATTTTAAATGTCCTTATTTTCTTCAGTGTAATGTTGGAATGAAAAATGAATCACATCACTTCATGGAGGTGATAATTCACATGTACACATGAGTGAAGTTATCAATTTACAATGGATTAGATTTTATGAAGATATATAGGATATTATAATTAAATAAAAAATATAATTTAATAAAATATCCAATATTTTAATTAAAACCATAATCATAACCATCTATGTAATATTATGATTGAATATTAATTGTATCACTATGTGGAGGTTGTAGTCCACAGTACACACGATAGATAATTTCAAGTTCTATATGATGGAATATATGTTAGATTATGGTGGTTAAATAATAAAAATAACATTTTAGTATATTTAAAAAACATAATTTATTATTTCATGATTAATACCCATTATTTAGAAGTGTTAGAATAATAGATAATTTTAAAGGGCTCGATAGGAATGTTAAAAATTGTTCTTCAGGCCTCTATTAAATCCCATGTAGAAGAAATTTTTAATAGAAATTGAAAAACACATATTCCACTAAATAGTGTTGAGGTTACTATTAAAGATAAATCAGTAGGAATTTTCTAGATAAATGGATGAATGTGGTGTAAATAGTATAAAGTTGGGGTGTACTTTTATTTGTGAAAGGAGGAGTTTGTTTTCAACTACATAAAGTATTAAATAAATATATATATTTTGGAAAATGTATCAACATTTGTTAATACAAAATATTATATAATGATTTATTGATAAAATATTATGTAATAAAATATAGACAAATTTAGTAATGTGTTTATCCATATCTCACAGTTTTAATCCATCATCATTCCTTTTGGTAAGTGTCATTATAATAATTTTTTCAACTCATTAGCGGTTAAGAAATTAAATATAAAATAATTATTGACATACAAATGATACAGGGTTTATATTTTTTAACCTTATTCATTTAAATTTCGCAATTATTGGATATCAAATAAATTTAAATAATTTAGTAAAATTTTATTTATAAAAAAAATCATTAGTTTCATTTTTGGAACTGCTAATTTTATTTGACTTTAAAAACTACATGATTAAATTAGAATTATAATCCCAACTATTATTAGACTCTGAATATTTAATTTTTATCGATTTAATTATTTCCACATAATAAATCTCCTAAAAATTTTACTATTATAGTTTTTTAAATAATTTTGTTAATTTTCTACTGCTTAGACAAGCACTATGTCATCGTCACATAAGAACTCAAGGTAATAAGTGAAAATAAATTACGATGATAATTTGTTTTGAAATTATGATTAATAATTAATATAAAACTTATCATATTTTTATATTTACGTAAAAAATTTATAGAAGTTAATGTCAATAGAGTGATATTTTGAAATTTTCAATACATAAGAAATAATATAAATTTCATTTTAAAAGGAAAATAGCACCAAAATTACTAATATTAAAATTAATCACATTGATTGTTGAACTTATCTTATCAAATTAAATATTTTCATTTGATGGGTAGATTTTGAGACCATGTTTTCTTGTTTTAGAAATGTTTTAATCATTTTTCCATTCTAAGGTCAAAAGTATTTACCACGGTTAGTATCTATAATGACAAAAAATGAAAAGGGATAATTTATCTAATTTTAATAACCTAATTCTAAATATGTAATATATTTTTCAGGATTAAATTATTATATGTGAAATAATAAATTTTAAAATTAATCCCATAAAATGCGATAAAAATAGTTTTCCATAAAAATTATTTCTAATGTATAATAATATTTTATATGATAATCCTATATAAAATTAAAAAAAATGACCTTAATTTATTTGATAATAAAATAACTTAAGTACTATTACTTTTATACACATTTTTATATAAAATTGTTCTTTTGAAATATTCAAATGAAAAAAATTGTTTAAAAATTAATTATTTTTAACTAAACTTTTCATAAAATCATATTTTTAAAAGATTATCAAAAATTAACTCTAATAAATATAAAATATTGGTTTCTAAATTTTTTATATATTTTAATATAAAATTTCTATAATTGGTATACATTATTTCTATTTTATACACACATATTGCAATAAAATTCAATTATGAGGAAAAATAAATATTGTAGTAGAAAACAACTTCACTAAACTATGAGTTCTTAATTATTATGCATTTATTAACAATTATAAATTGATTTGTATGATTATTAATTTATTTCATAATTTATATACTCAAATTCATACCATCCTATTTAATTAAAATTCTATAAAATTTAAATTTAATTAATAGTATTTTTTATGGAATATACTTATTCACTCAGTGATTGTGTTTTTTTGTTTTGGAATATATCATACTTATTATATCATTTACAAAATTTTAGTAGTTTTACGTTGTCCTCCAATTAAATAAATAATTCCCTCAAAATTTTAAATCCTTAATTAATGATTAAATATTTGGGAATACCTTTTTTGAATCCTAGATCATACAATGTGATTGTAAAATATCTTAAAAAATTAATTCTGGGTAACATAATGGTTACATTAAGTAACACCTAATCAGGTTCCCATATATGGATAACATTGGTGGGACGATAAAATATGGAAATTGTGGAGAAAACTATAATAAAATTACTAATAGATAGTGATAAATAACATAGTCATTATAATGTTAATGGACACAAAAACATAAATATATGATGGGTGAATACACCATTGAACAATCAAAAATAAAGTTTAATGGAATTTTTTTTATTATAAGATAATATTCCTAATTTTAATGAATTATTTTACTATATAAAATAAATATTCATAATTGACATATATATTTTCATCCTTTAATAAATTTCTTCCATAATATATTTTTTCTCCAAATGATTAGTTTTCAAAAAGTATTCTTTATCTCCTAAAGCACAAAAATCAACTTGTAATTGATTAAATAATACAAAATAGTATAATTTTTCAATATATTTAAACACTAGTATAAATCAATAATTTTATGAGTAGTTAAGATAATATAAAAAATGTACTAAACACAATATGAATAAATAATATATTTTTCATCAAAATTTCTAAAATTAAAACAATAGTTAATCTTAGATAAATCCATAAATATATAACCCTATATCCCACAATACATTTATAACATAAAAATTAAATAATATTCTACCCTTAATTGTGATCTCATTCCTTTTATCATTCATCCCCAAAAATCTAATTTTATTCTTAAAAATAATCATTCATTTTAAATATTATGTTAAACATGAAAATTACATATAATTGAACCAAATATTACATCTCAAAAAATATCATTAATAACCATGAGAAACTACCATATAATCATATAAGGTATGGAAACTCAAAAAATTATCATAAAAAACTAGATACTAACCTAAAAGATAATAATTAAATTGAACATTAATATCCTTAAAAATATATCCGTGTTGATGAATCAAATTTCGTCCATCAGGATTATTTATATAAATCTATCTATCTAATATTCCATAGTAAGATATCATTTAATCATTTTCAAACAAAATGGTTAATGAAAACCTAATAATTAATTCTTCCTAATACCCATTTAATGTTTCATGTCACATCAAAACAACATCACCTAATACTCCATGCAAAATAATAATTCTTAAATTAATCCAATATAAAAACTAATTCCAATAATGTTTTAAACATCTCCAAAGATCACATAAATCACTTATTAGATAACAAATCAATCTCATTTCCAACAATACTATTTTATTTAAGTTATAATAAATTTATATCCACAAATAAATATTCTTTATAAATATATAACTTTTTTTGGTTTATATATCTTGTAGTCATGTTTCTCCAAAAAACATCCTTTATCCCTATATGTGATTAAAAATATTTAATTTAAAACTCCTTTTGAAAATCCATATATGTTTCAAAATTATTAAAAGAAAAATATCATTTATATATAGATCATATAAAATAATTATTGATTCCAAATATATAATCAATTTAGTCTACACCCAATAATAATTAAAATAAAATAGATCGTTTCTTGGTCTATTACTTAACCCATAAATTTAGAAACGATATAAGATAATTAAGATAATCTTGAAAAAAAATATAACTAGAAATGGTACATTAGAATGAACTTAAATACTATCAACACTTCATTTTTCTTCAGTGATTTATTTTTCGATTCCTATCATTTCAAAAAATAATATATTTACTATGTCCTCTAAAACACATATATGAGTGATTATTCCAATGTATTTTACATATAGAATGTTGAACCCTCTTCCCTTCATCGCATTATATAAACTCCAATTTACTATTATTATGAATGTAAGTAAACTCACCCATGATAATTTTTGTAATTATAAAATAAGATTGATGATTAGTAATAATCATATGGTTTAACCATATAACTCCAATTTCATTTATTTTTTCATATGAAAAATCATTTAATTATCCATGTCATTATTTGCTAACAAGATTCCAAATTCTATTAATCATCGGGTTTAAACATATATGATTAGTAATAATCATAATTTTTAAACATATGGGGAATGAAAACCTTATATTGGGTGTGATCAAATTCCAATAAGGTTAATTAATATATATATCAATTGTCAATTAAAAATAATAGAAACATAACTATATGAGACAATGAGAACAACATTTTACAACTATACCGCATATGCCAATGATAATTATATTGAATCATTTCATAAAGGAAAGAATTAAATAATACATTAATAATAATGAAATCAATGAACATGATCCTTAGGAGCATGAAATTGGAATAATACATAATTTTGTGGCATATATAAAATTATTTCCTTAGTTAAGGATTACTATAAATAATATCATATTGTGTTAGGTTCAATGCACATTACATAATATTATTTTTTTGAATTCACTCTGAAGATTATAATTTTGGATTTGTATAATTCAACATTCAATTATATCAATAGGGATGGTTCACTACCAAGACTATCATAGTTGATAGATTCCCATACTAAACTAGCATCACTTCTCATTCCATTACTTATTATCCCATGAGATATCTATTGTTAACAATTTCATTTAGAAGATTATATAATTTTGGTCCCTCTAATCACACAATGAAAATTATACATATTTGTGCCATAGGTTCAGAAAATATTCATCATTTCATATCTCATTTAATTAAAATAGGGTTCAATTTTTTTATCATTTCATTATAACACAACACATAAAAAAGTGAAAAGATCCATTAAGGATTCAACAATCAATAATTAACCCCTTGAAAAGAAATGGGTTTCATATATTCATCATTAAATCGTCATAATCAAAAGAAATAAAAGTAATGAATGTGGATGGTTTCATTAAATCATATCCAAAGTAAATCAGAAGTTATATTAAAGTATTCCCTCTAATATGAGAATCCATTTAAATCTGTCTGGAGTATTTTTTGAGGAAACTTTCCTTTTCATTGAAAAATATCTTATTTTAAATCCAAAATTTCTTAATAAATGAAAATTTCTGTTGAAATGGAAATTTTAAACGTGTAATTTATTTTTTAAATAATTTTTTATGATTTTGGGAAATTTGATTTATCTTGTGTTTATAATATGATGGGACAAGTCACATTTTAGATATGATTTGAAAAATACCTCCTTCAGAACACAAAAGTATTAATCCATTTAATTTTTTTTAATTTATAACTAGGTAAAAATTAATTTATAAAATAATTTTAAAATAATAGAAAATAATCTTAAAAACATTTTAATGAAAACATGTTCAAATAAAAAAACGATTCTCGATCCAATAGTACAACATGGTCTATTTTCTATAAATCCTTTATGTGAATATATTGAGTATATAACGTTATAAAAAAAACTGAAAACATTTATTATATTAAAATTAATAATGGTTAATAAAATGAATGATATTATTTGGAGGTAGACTATGATATTTTATCATTATAAACTATATCATAAACAATCTCTGTAAACAATGAGATTGTAACATAACATTCTGACCACATTGATAATATTCCAATAAAAACAACATGAATGAGATAAACCCATATAGTTGTTTAAATAAAAATAATTTTTATGATAAGAATAGTAAAAAAGTCAATTGTATTATATTCACCATATAAAAGTAATATTTTGTTAATATTTCTTGTGTCTAATATAAATAATGCAAGACTAAAATCTATTATGAATTTGGTAACATTTAATCCCCGTGAATGAATAAATAGAAATGAAACTAAAAATATATTTATTATAATTATGTCCATCATATAACATGTTAAATAATATGTATATACACATCATTAAATTCATTAGGTGAATTAGATAAATTATTTTTCAAAGAAGAGAATTTGGGAAGATAAGCCATAACCCCAAATTCTACTTCATTCAAAAGTCCGGTAACATGTGGTATTAAAAAATATAATTTATAAATAAATATAATAATCATGTAAAAACATATAATATAATATATTATCATATAATAAATTTCAATATGAAATTTATTAATAAATACATATTAAAAGTATCTTTAAAGGTGTTATCTAATTCTTTTTTCATGGATATTTGTGTTTTCCAATTTAAATACATTTACATTGATTATTGATCCATAATACTCAGAATATTCACCATTATATTAATATAATTTACATTAAACATATATATATATATATATATCATTCGATCTATTTTAGAGATATAAAAATTAATTAATCAATTCGGGGAGACAGTCGGACATGTGTGTAACCGAACAGTACTCACATTTTTTATGGAAGAAATGAAAAAATCTAAATAATAATTCTTCTTTATATATTTTTTAATATATTAAATATTTAATATATGTTCACTAATCCTAATTTTTATACCATCTATGTATTTATAAAATTAATAGATAAATCACATCTTTTTGTGGAGCTGGTAGTCCACAAGTATACATTAGTGAAATTATTGTTTTTAAACTAATGGGAATGTAAGAATATATATATATATGATATTATATTTATAAACAAATAATTACATCATAAATAAATTAAAAAACATTAACTACGTTATTATATCTATCCATGGGTGATGTTGATGGAAAATAAATTATATCGCTACTTGAGGTTGTAGAACATATGTATACATGAGTGATACATTCACATCATATTTGATATAATACAGTTTGGAAAATTTTTATTATATATCCATAATAAAATTTCAATATATTAAGGATTATTTGTATTGAACATGAACCCAATGACATTAATCTTGTGGTAACATTAGAACATTGGTACTAGATATACAACATCACATACTTAAAGACTTAATAGTGTAACAGTCTTGGTAAATAAGAAACATTCATGAATTTCTTAAAAAAATGAAAACATAAAATAAAAAATGTATTTTATGCGAGAACACTATTATTCCACATTGAATTTCCCTACATATCAATCATAAATCACTTCTTAGTATCCAAGGGAAAATGAATCATGATAAATGGGTAAGATTAAATTCTTAGTCAGGGTAAGTATACAAAAATAACTATATTGAATAAATAATCATTGTCAATTTAGATTGTAAAATAACTAAAACAAATTCCATTTAATCATTAAAATGAGTATAATATGGAATAAATAAAATATTAGAAAATAAATAGACATAAATAATAACATAATACTGAAAATTAACTAGGAATATTCTAACTAAATGAATAATAAGTTAGAAATAATAGATCTCATAATGGGTTAATGTATAATTACAAACATCTGAAACATACATTCAGTCCCATTCACAAGAATCTTTTCATCTATTGATTGAAAACATCATATTTTAACCAATTGGTTTGTCTCTTGAGTCATATCGATGAATCAACGGGATATCTATAACATGTCCCCATATGTAAATTACTATTTCTAATTCAATCCACATATTAAATGGGTGGATATAATAAACACAAAAATCCATATAGATATTCTAACATATGAAATTTTAATACTTATCCAAATCAAATAATCATAATTTCAAACCATCCTATGTAATATTATGAATTTTATAACAATTATACATCCACAATTAAACTAATAATAAAAATCCAAAGAGACAATAAGGTATATATCAATATTACCTATCCCCTACCAATGAAATATATAATAAAGGGATGATTTTGTTGATTAATATAAATACTACGTAAATATCCTTAAAAACATTATTGAAGGAAATAATATTTCAATTTTGAAAATTATATTTTAAAAACAAAAGTTCAAAAAAAAAATTTAAATCAATTTATTTAAAAATATCCTTGAAACATAAAAATTAATATTTAATAAAAATATTTTTAATGGAGTGTGAAAATTTAATTCATATTATATACGTTAAAACAAATATTCCTTTTATATTTTTTGAAAAATCCAAATTGGAAATTTTTGGAAAACAACATGCATATTGAATTAAATTTTATTTAAAAATAATAAATGTTAAAATAAGACCATAATAAATAATATTCAAAATGTTAAAAACATTTTTGAACACATTATTTGAAAATAACGTTTTTGAAATAAAGTATTTTCGACTAAAGAGAGAAGTAATATGGAGTTTTCTAAATATATTTTCCCAATCATATAATGTAAAGAGAGAAGAATATTGGTACTATTACCTTAAAATGATCACATATATATATATCATAATTAAATATATTGTTTGTAAGATAGAAATTTCAATTAATTACCCCATGGTAGACTTAATAAAAACTGTCCTGAATAATGACGAGATTGTGAAATAAACTATTAACACTTTTGTGACATTTGAATAATGATACCCATGAAATAATTAACATAAACAGAAAAATTTAATACCAAAATGGAATATATATTAACAAAATAAAATATATATAGGATCAGTATGTACACCACACAAATGAAGAATTTATGCATTTGTAAAATGTCTTATAGAAGTAAAAGTAAGACGAGAAAACCCATAAATCAGGTTTGAATTCCATTATATCTAAATAAACATCCATTAGAATAAATTTAGGTTTATAATAAATATATTATAGATAAAAAGCATTTGTGATGTGACTTATATTTTTAAATTATAGCAATTTATCACAAGTTTATTAGGAATCCTTTGTTAAAATCACTGTTTAATGTTATAATTACTTTGTTTTTCATGTATGTTATTGTATGATAAATTCATTCATTTCAATTAGATAATGGTAACATAATATCAGTAATATTAACCCTAATATGAATACAATATATATTCAATATTTATGAATTTATTGTAATCTGTTAATTTTGTTGATAGAACATTGATTACACTATTCATGATGATAGAATGTCAGACGTACTCATGAAAGTTGTCTCTATTTTTCAGAATAGATAGAATGATAGAAAGACAAATATAATTTTACATTTCAATAATCATTATTATTTCATATAAATAATTTATTTTAAACAAATCCATATTAATTACTATCCATGTAAAAACAAAATAAAAAAATATTTGACATCAATACATGGAGGGAGCAATCCACATGTATGCATAAGTGACATTATTGTTTTCTAATGAAATGGATTGTAAAAAAGTAAATGTGATATTATATTTACAAAATTTTGGTTATATCATCAATATTATTTATATTTATTTACATTATCGATATTACCATTCATGTAAAGCATATGAGAAAAAATAATCACATCTGTTTGTGATGTGGTAGTCCCCGATACACATGAGCAACGATAACATATACCCTACTGAATAGAATAGAATAATTTATATGTTATATAATAATAAAAAATGTATAAAATTTTCATTAATATAATATTAATATGTTTAATCTATAATTATATCCTTGTTTTAAATGTTGTGATGGAGAATGAATAAATCGGTTCCCGAGGCGGTTGGCCTCAATGCCAATAATTGATGGATTCATTTCCCATATTATTTAAGTGAACATGGATTTGGGATATAAAATTAAAATAATAAATTTTAATTATATAAGATATTTTTTTATTATATTATCAATTTTAAAATGGTTTCAATTACCTATATGATCAAATATAGAAAATATGAACATATAAGAATTTTAACTCTTTTCTAAAGATTATCTTAATGGTTATACCTAATGCTTCATATTTGAGATTCATGATATAATTATGTCCTATAATATTTTTATAATGATTTAATGTAATTATTTGGGTATGTATTTGAAAAAAAATACTGTTTTGTAAGTGTGATGTTGGGAGGAGAGGATGAAGTCTTTTATAAGTGGGGGAGAGGACATAATGGGATTTTTTGAAAGGACCCCCGTTTTTTCTAAGGAAAAAAACATAAACATTTCTCATTATGGATTCATAGTGATGACTTGTTTTATATATTTCAATAAAATTTGTATTATAAAATTTTCATGTCAATTTGACCTATGTATTCTTAGTTTAACACCTCGGTAAACCAATTTTTACCTTAACCTCAATATTTAATTTTTATATTTTCACTATTCATATTTAAAAAAAATAGTGCTTTACCTTATTAGATAATATTAATTATTTTTATTACAAATATGTAATTAATTTAATAAAACTCAACTAACAACAGACATATAATTCATATTAATATTAAACTTCACATGTGATGAAAGAGTGGTTTAAAATTTGTAACTGTCAGCGGTATATCTTGTTTAAACATAAAATTTAAAAATATAATTAGTTTCAATGAAATATGTTATATAATATGTTATATAATTAATATAAATTGAATTTAAAACAAATCTAAATTACAATTATACGTTATAAATGATTTAAACATAAAGACGGTGTTCAATAAAAATTATTATTTTACAGTATTCATGAAAAAATTAATATTTTTTGAAAATCCAAAAAATTAAATGAACGATAATATTGACAAGTATATTTTAAAAATAATAATTATTTTAAAAAAAATCAATTTTTTTAATTTTTTTTAACTTTGTGCTCAATGATAGAGAAACAAATATTTTAGAGAAATATAGCTTTTCAAAACACAATTCTTCGTCATTAATCAATTATTATTTTATTTATAACAAATATATAATAAATAGTGTTACATTATATGTATTTAAACCATATAATTTTCATTATTTATTTATTTCTATTCATAGCCATTGTTTTTACCAGTTCGGTTATAATGTTCATGTTTAAATTAAACTATATTTTTAGTGTATCATGTTTTTTAGACATAGTGTTGTATTAATTTCATGCCATCAAAGTGATACAATTTTTTTAAAAAATAATTATAACAATATGTATTTGGGTTTTACAATATATTATAAAATTTTTTCTATGTTTCACAAACCCTATAATACATTATGTTCCTCCTTTAAATGCACCTGGTGTTACATTTTATCCCCATTAAAAAAATCATGTTCTCATAATTTAATCATGATACTAGTAATCAAGGGTTTAAAATTTAAATACATTATTTTTTAAAAACCTGATAAAAAATGGGGTTAGTAAAAATTTCTCTTGATAATAGATAATTTAAAGGATTATTTTTATCCACAATAACACATTACTATGTTTCCGACTAGGGGATCATTTTTTGGAAATGAAATCAAGTAAAATGAAGATATATTAACACCCATTGATTAATAGAGAGTGATAGAGAGCTTGGTTATGAGAAACATAACCACCAAAAAACCATAAATATATGATGATTTCAAAGACAAATAATTCAACCCAAATGATAATACATGGAAAACTTTTTTTTTATAGTGATCATTTTTTAAAATTTAAGGGTTATATTACTATTATGTTAGGGAACACAAGAATATTTGTGTAAAATTTTCATCATTTGTGTAAAGACCTAGAAATTTCCAGGAAATTTTTTTTTCTTAATTTTCTTTGGAATTTTACAAGAACGCAGTTTCTGACGGCACTTGATTCCGAGGCGCGGTGTGCCCGGAATCATTTTCCGAAGTTTAGCTCGGGTACATTCAGTGAACGAACGAGCATATTTTCCTAACTTTTGAACCGGTGCTCGAAATCAAAATATGAGGGCACTGATGGAATCACAGCGCCGGTAATTGCTTAGAAACATCTTTTCTGGAGTTGCGTTTGCTCGGGTGTGGTTATTAAATTTTTGGGTTATGTAAAGGAATAAAATAAAAGTGGTGCAACCAATTTTAATTTATTTAAAGAAGTGTTAACCTAAGATAAGTGGTTGAGTGGGACCCACATCCTAACTAATCCACTAGGTAGGATATTAGTGGGGTGGGGCCCACATGAGCCCCACCCTTTCAACTTCCTCAACCCCTCCTTTATTTCAGTAACGCACCCACACCCCCCCAATTAAGAAAAGTCAACTCGTGCATTTATTTATATATTAAACGCCTCTATTAATTGGGCGGTTTAAACGTTGCAATTAAATTCAATTAATTGGTTGATTCAATTTTGAATTTTAAAGACGTTGGCTTGTGCATTAATAAAATAAGACAAGTCTTATTTTATTATGGTTGGGATTGTTGTGTTCAGTTTTTGGGAGAAACAGGGGAGTCTTGATGTTCTTCCTCCTCAAATGAAGAATGCGAAGAACGCCGACCTCCGACGACGGACGACGGTGAGAGGCGCCTTCCTAAGAGATCGACGAACCGACGTGCATCTCCTCATTCCTTCTTTCCACGTCAAAGGAAGGGAGACACCGTTCCTCCGTGACCTGACGATCCTCTTCTTCCGCTGTGATCAAATATGTGACGTCCCTTTCCACGACAAATCTCGTTCAGCAACAACGCTTGAGTTAGGGGATTTATTGTTGTTGTTATATGTGAATTTTTCCATTGCCGTTCTTCGTGAAACTTTGCCGCTTGCTATCGATTAACGGGAGGGGCCCGGACCGCACAAACACGGCCGACCCTCCCCCCTTGTAAGTTGTGTTGACGCGGTTCAAAGGAAAGCGGCGCGGTGCAACGACACCGTAGGAGATCATACGGCAAGGGTGCGCGGCGCCATCGCGTCATGCCGTTGAAGTCGAACAAAGGCGTGGTGCCATCGCGCGGTGCCGGAGAACCTCGAAGGAACCTCGAAGACACCGCGGCCAGAGTGGGGCCACGAAGGAGGGGTGCGACATCGTCGTGCCGCGCCAGATGGACCAAGGCCGCGGCTTAGGCTGCGGCGGAGCAGGGACCGACAACCGGTTCCGGGCCGCCGGTGTCGGAGCATGGGGACCGGCCCATGCCGGTCCCGTGGCGGCAGCAGCCGGCCTGACGGAGTGGGCCGAACGGTCAGAGGAGAATCTGGGGGTTATGACCCCCGACTGGATGGACGAGAGTGGCCCCCCACATGGGAGCCGCGGTTACGAACATGCGGGGGGCAGCGCCCCCCCCCCCCCCCCCCCGCACCCCAAATGCTCTGTCGTTTCGGCCGAGCCACCAGGCCAGCGCCAGCGCGTCGGGCCGAGATGCCAGGCCGGGCCGCGCCAGTTGGGTCGGGCCGCGCCCAAGTGGGCCAGACCCGGTTCGGGGCGACCCAGGGGGTCTCGGGCCGGATCGGTCCGGGCCCGACACCCCCACTTCCGGACCTCTTTTGGTCTTTTTCCCATATCATGGGCTGAGGATCTTTGATCGAAGCACCGTCAGCTGCGATGCGATCCTTGGATGGAGTCGGTCGTTTCAGTATATTAAACTCGAGGTTTCAGAGAACTTTGAGTACGGCCGGGTTGGTTCGGATACGAAACCAACCGGGCCCTCGGAGCAGAAATGCTTATATCTTGAGCTCCTGACGTCTGATTGACGTGCGGTCAACTTTGTTGGATTCCACTTGATGAGACAGAACTTTTGGCATAATTCTCCTGAGTTTTGGTTACAGTTGAGATACATTCAGATTGGTTCGCACACGAAACCAACCGGGCCCCTAGGACGAAAAGGCTAATAAATCACAGACCAGGCGTCCGATTGGCGTGCCGCCTGTTGCGTTGAGACCCCTATGACGAGACGGTCCTTTGAGATAATTTTTCGTTGGACTTTGAGATACTTGAAGTATCTACCTGTAGCTCATGGACCAGACCCTCCTGGAGACGAGCGTACGGAGTACGGAGACCGTGTAGCCGGCTGAGACCTGATGACTGCTTGAGCGACTCAACTTGGAGTGAGTTGACTAGCCCAGTGGATGGAGCACTACTTTGTTTGGGTCCAGACCCTTGGCGGACGGAGCACTACTGTGTGATAGTGCATACCCGTGGTACTCGTCCGGAGAGTACCTCTACAGGCTATTAGGGGGTGTGTACTACTGTGTTTGGGTGGCATACCTCGGCCGGAAGCACTACTGTGTTTGGGTGGCTGACCCGCGGTACTCGACAGGAGGAGTACCTCAACAGTCTTAGGTTAGTGCGCAGTACCTCGGAGTCGTGACAGGATCACTGTACACTTTAGAGACGGGGCTCTTCAGCAGTTACGGTTTCGATAATGAAAATCCTGGTTTGAGCTGAGTCTATGACCTTTGTGTTTACCTCATGATTGAGATGGGTTACTTGAAAACTTAGGTATATGTATGGGAATATTCTTGGGCAGTGGTTATCCGTTGATTTCATAATCTTTGTGTTTCCTCATGATTGAGATGGGTTACTAGATAACTTAGGTATATGTATGGCATATACCTAAGTAGAGGTTATCTGTTGAGATCTTCTTTGTGGTTATCCTTGTTGGTTTTAGTAATACCTTGAGGGTCTCGGGGTCCCTACTGAGTATCGTTATAATCACCCCTACACGGTCTATGCCCGCACCTCGTTGTGTTGGTTGCAGACGACGGGCAGTGCTGACGGAGGCCGAGTGTTCGAAGACTGGACGATACCCGGAGGTGGACCTCATGACAAGTCAGTAATAGGAGGTGGAATTCACGGTGAGATGATAATTGGAGGATGTTGACGGTCAAGAGAGTTGTGGAGGCTATCTGTACCAACCTTTCAGGTAGGATCCGTGGTGGACGATCCACGAGCTGCGCTATCTGTACATACCTTTCAGGTAGGATCCGTGGTGGACGATCCAGGAGATGCGCTATCTGTACCTACCATTCAGGTAGGATCCGAGGAGGATGACCCAAGAGCTTCTTCCTCTCTTGAAACTGTTGTCTTTTTCTGTTGTACATTTGTTCAGTTGTAGCTGTACTTTCGATTGGGTTTGTATTCTGGCCCACTTACTTTTCTGCACTTTCTTTTGTTCATAGTGTATTACTTCCTCTTGTACTATGTGTGTTTGTTTAATTATATAAAGGAAATGCCTTCCCAGTTATCGGGATTTACGCCTTTGGTGCTAGTCGCCAGCCCTTGGCCTATGGAAGGCGGGCTAGGGGTAGTCACGGCACGGGCCCTGAGGACGGGTCGTGAGAAATTGGTATCAGAGGAGTTCGGTTCTACCGCAGAACTATGGACTCTGATATTTTTCTATGTGAATCAATAGTGTTAAGGGTACTGAGTGAGGTCTTCAGTTCAGGGAGTCTAGTGTTGGTGCGACGGCCGACGTATCCGTACAACAGGACCCTGACTTCTGATTTCCAACTTTGTGCATGAAAAACACTGATTGTGTGTGTGTTTCCAAAGTTTTAAAGTCAGCTCAAACCAGGTCAGCTCACCCAGTATAAATCGTTTGACCGTGTCACGTATGTTCCTTTTAGGATTCCTTTCCCTGGACGACCAGCTAGAGCCCATAGGGATGTGCGTGCTGACAGCCTGCCGAGCGATGAGGCTTCGGTACAGGGCCCTCTTGCAGTAGTGGCACCAGCGGAGGCACCAGCAGTACTACCATACGTTGGGACACCGATGCCACCAGCCCCAGTAGTAGGCGATGCACGCCGTTTGAGCGCGCTGCACGAGTTACAGTGCCAGAGTCCACCCAGGTTCTGGGGAGAGACGAACCCGCAGGCGGCTGAGGATTGGCTGGAGGTTGTGGTGAGAGTCTTCAGGATAGTGGGGACGCCAGCAGATTTCATGGTGATTTGTGCTTCCATCCTTCTTCAGGAAGCAGCATGCATGTGGTGGAGCCACTTGTTACAGTTTTGCAACAGGATTACCTTCACATGGGGAGACTTCGAGACCTTCTTCAGGGTGGAGTTTTTACTAGTTCCTCTGCACCCCGAGCGTGTTCAGGAGCTGCTGCCTTTGCTTCATGTTTTCCCATCAGTTGCCGAGTCATCTGTAGGTAGTAGACAGATGATGCTTAGGTCCAAGAGGACCAGACCAATAGGTGGGTGACCTCGGGTTATAGGATCAGTAGTGAGGGGCACCCAGGGTGGAGTCAAAGCCAGGCGTGCCAGAAACAGACAGTGTTTCTCATGCGGTAGGAAGGGTCACATGGCACGTGACTGTCCGACTCCTCACACAGTTGATTCGCGGGTGTTTGAGGAGCCACCGAGGAAGAAGTAGCGGCGGGTGATTGAGCAACAGCCGAGCAGTGGACAAGGAATTAGAGCTTCGGGAATAGGTGGACATGAGCAGAACTAGTGGATATGTCCCTTTTACTTCTAGTTCCATGTTGCTGTTGTATTCGTGTCTTTGTACTATGTGCTGGAATAATAAAAAGACACTTATCTTTGTGATGTTTTATTTCCTGTCCATTTGTTAGGTTGATACTGAGTGGTCCCGGTTAAAACTGTTGACTTGACCCTCACTTTCGAGATTTCTACTAGAGGAGACCCAGTGACCTCACATTGATGCCGAGAGTGTGACTCGACCCTTGGAGGCGCGAGTGATAGTTGGATCTCTTGGTAGTAATGTCGAGACCTTACGACGTCATCCACGGCATGAATGCATCATTCATGTCAAGATTGACTGTATTAGGCAATGGGCGTGGTCCATCTAGGGGATGAGACCAGGTTTCTCTTTTCAGCAAAGGAAAAATCTTATCAGCTCTTACAAATCGTAGGCAAAGAAGGTGAAGATCATCCAAGAGCGGATGAAGACTACACAGTGCAGTAAGAAACAAGAAACTGGCGCCAGTCTTAGAGACTCGGGTGTGTTAAATGTTTCAAGAAGAGGGAGCTTTAACAAGAGATGAGTCTGCGAAGTAGCAGACGTGGAGGCAGATCTAGGAGAGCAGCATGAGGTGGTGTACATTTTAACATGCTACAACCACCCGCCTTAGTTTTCCCCACCATGCTAAGGGAGCTGGAGGGCGGAGGAAGAGTGCGGATGTATGCGGTCAAGGAGTGTGACCCAATGGCTCCAAAAATGATTCAAGGGACAGTCTGTGTCCACTACCAACTGCTGTAGTAACAGACGTTGATTTGAATCGTTCCTTCCTTACACAAATCTTGTCCCAGACCTAGAGTTTTTGGTAAGTCGTGGACTTGACCCTCACATCTGGAGATACCTTAGGAGGAGACTCGATAATTACGCTTACGCCGAAAGTGTGGTCAGACCCTCGAGGCGAGAGTTTCGGTTGGAATCTCTTGTTGGAAGCATCGAGGCCTTACGAAATTGGTTTGAGTATGGACTGGGCAATCACCGTTCATACACAAATTGATGGTATTAGGAAAAAAGGTTGTGGTTTGACTACGACGTCGGGATGGGTTTTCCTTGTTCGGCAAAAAGGAAACCCCAGGAAGCACAAGATAAACTCATGCACAAGAGGGTGCGACCGATCACTCTTGAGTCAGTGAACCTTACCCTAGTGGAAGTAGTCATTTTGAGTTTCAGTTCTAACAGGAATTGCAAACCTCTTGAGTTCGAAGATGATGATCACATCCTTATATGGGTCTCACCTCGGCGAGGTTTACGGAGATGTGGCCGAGGCGACAAATTATCTCCAAGGTTCAACGGACCTTTCAAGGTCCTCAGTAGGGTAGGCGAGGTGTTTTGCCGCTTGACCCATCCACCTTAGTTGCACCAGGTGCATGACGACTTCCACGTATCTCAACTGAGGAGATACGTGCTCGACCCTTCGCATATCATCGACCATGAGGAGCTGGACGTTGGCGATGAGGTGACTTTCATGGAGGTTCCAGTGGGGATCGAGGAACGAAAGGAGCGGATCCTATGAGGACGGTCGATTCCTCGGGTGCACTTTCACTAGCAGTACGGGAACCTCCAGGTGGGCACATGGGAGTAGAAGGCTCAGATGTGTGCTCAGTACCGTTTTTGTAACCCTAGTTGTGTTAATGCTCTATGAGGACGTAAAGCCCTGAGGTGAGAGTAATATTAAGACCCAGAAATTTTAAGGAGATTTTTTTTCTTAATTTTCTTTGGAATTTCACAAGAACGAAGTTTCTGACGGCACCTGATTCCAAGGCCCAGTGTGCCCGGAATCATTTTCTGAAGTTTAGCTCGGGTACGTTTAGTGAACGAACAAGTGGGTTTTCCTAACTATTGAACCGGTGCTCGAAATCGAAATCCGAGGGCACCGATGGAATCGCAGCGCCGATAATTGCTTAGAAACACCTTTTCGGAAGTTGCGTTTTCTAAGGTGTGGTTATTAAATTTTTGGGTTAAGTAACAGAATAAAATAAAAGTGGTGCAACCAATCTTATTTTATTTAAAGAAGTTTAAACCTAAGCAAAGTGTTTGAGTGGGACCCACATCCTAAATAATCCACTAGGTAGGATATTAGTGGGCTGGGGCCCACATGAGCCCCACCCTTTCAACTTCCTCAACCCCTCCTTTATTTCAGTAATGCACCCACACCCCCCCCCCCAATTAAAAAAAGTCAACTCCTGCATTTATTTAAATATTAAACACCTCAATTAATTGGGCTGTTTAGACATTGCAATTAAATTCAATTAATTGGTTGATTAAATTTTGAATTTCAAAGACGTTGGCTTGTGTGTTAATAAAATAAGACAAGTCTTATTTTATTATGGTTGGGATTGTTGTGTTGAGTTTTTGGGAGAAAAAGGGGAGTGTTGAAGTTCATCCTCCTCAAATGAAGAACGCAAAGAACACTGACCTCCGACGGTGGACGATGGTGAGAGATTCCTTCTTCGGAGATCGACGACCAGACGCGCATCTCCTCGTTCCTTCTTTCCGCGTCAAAGGATGGGACCGACGATCAAATCTGCGATGTCCATTTCCATGACAAATCTCGTTCGGCGACAACGCTTGAGGTAGGGGATTTATTGTTGTTGTTATACGTGAATTCTTCCATTGCCGTTATTCGTGAAATTTTTCCGCTTGCTATCGATTAACGGGAGGGGGTCGGACCGCAAAAACACGGTCGACCCTCCCCCCTTTTAAGTAGTGTTGATGCGGCTCGAAGGAAAGCGGCACGGTGCAATGACACCGTGTGGGATCATACGGCAAGGGTGTGCGGCACCGTCGCGCCGCACCGGAGAACCTCGAAGGAAACTCGAAGACACTGCGGCCGGAGCGGGGCTGCAGCGGAGGGGCGCGGCGCCATCGCGCTGCGCCGAACAGTCCTAGGTCGCGGCTCAGGCTACGGCGGAGCAGGGACTGGCGGCCAGTTCTGGGCCACCGGTGTCGGAGCAGGGGGACCGGCCCATGCCGGTCCCGTGGTGGCAGCAGTCGGCCTGCCAGAGCAGGCCGACCGGTCAAAGGAGGAGCCAGGGGTTACGACCCCTGACTGGCTGGACAAGAGAGGCCCCCCACATGGGGGTCGCGGTTACGAACAGACGGGGGGGGGGGGGGGGGAACCCCCCCCCCCACGCACCCCAAACGCTCGGCCGTTTCGGCCGAGCCACCTGGCCAGCGCCAGCGCGCTGTGCCGAGCAGCCAGGCCGGACCGCCAGGCCAGGCCCCACCCAAGCGGGCCGGATCTGGACCCGGGTCGGGTCGACCCAGTTCGGGCCTACCTAGGGGGTCTCGGGCCGGATCGGTCCGGGACCGAAACCCCCACTTTCAGACCTCTTTTGGTCTTTTGCCCATATCTTGTGCTGCGGAACTCTGATCGATGCACCGTCAGATGCGATGCGATCCTTGGATAGAGACGGTCGTTTCGGTATATTACACTCAAGGTTTCAGAGAACATTGATTACAGACGGGTTGGTTTGGATACGAAACCAACCGGGCCCTCGGAACGGAAAAACTTATATCTTGAGCTCCGAACGTCCGATTGACGTGCTGTCAACTTTGTTGGATTCCTTTTGATGAGACAGAACATTTGGAATACTTCGCCTGAGTTTTGGTTACAGTTGAGATATGGTCGGGTTGGTTCGCACACGAAATCAACCGGGCCCCTGGGACGAAACGGCTAATAAATCACAGACCGGGCGTCCGATTGACGCGCCGTCTGTTGCGTTGAGATCCGTATGACGAGACGGTCCTTTGAGATACTTATTCATGGGACTTTGAGATACTTGGAGTATCGACTTGTAGCTCGTGGAGCGGACCCTCCTGGAGACGAGCGTACGGAGTACGGAGACCATGTAGCCGGCTGAGACCTAACAACTGCTTGACCGACTCGACTTGGAGTGAGTCGACTAGCCCAGTGGATAGGGCACTACTTTGTTTGGGTGCATACCCATGGAGGATAGAGCACTACTGTGTGATAGTGCAGACCCGCGGTACTCATCCGGAGACTACCTCTGCAGGCTATTAGGGGGTGTGCACTACTGTGTTTGGGTGGCATACCCCGGTGGGAAGCACTACTGTGTTTGGGTGGCTGACCCGCGGTACTCGACAGGAGGAGTACCTCAGCAGTCTTAGGTTAGTGAGAAATACCTCAGAGTCATGACAGGATCATTGTACACTCCAGAGACAGGGCTCTTCAGCAGTTACGGTTTCGATAATGAAAATTCTGGTTTGAGATGAGTCTATGACCTTTTTGTTTACCTCATGATTGAGATGGGTCACGTGACAACTTAGGTATATGTATGGGAATATACCTGGGTAGTGGTTATCCGTTGATTTCATAATCTTTGTGTTTCCTTCTGATTCAGATGGGTTACTTGATAACTTAGGTATATGTATGACATATACCTAAGAAGAGGTTATCTGTTGAGATCTTCTTGGTGGTTATAATTGTTTGTTTTAGTGAGACCTTGAGGGTATTGGGGTCCCTACTGAGTATCGTTATACTCACCCCTACACGGGCTATGCCTGTACCTCGTTGTGTTGGTTACAGACGACGGGCAGTGCTGACGGAGGCTGAGTGTTCGAAGACTGGACGATACCTGGAGGTGGACCACACGACGAGTCAGTAATAGGAGGTGGACTTCACGGCGAGACGATACTCAGAGGATGTTGACGGGAAAGAACGTTGTGGAGGCTATCTGTACCTACCCTTCAGGTAGGATCCGTGGTGGACAATCCAGGAGCTGCGCTATCTGTACCTACCCTTCTAGTAGGATCCGTGGTGGACGATCCAGGAGCTGCGCTATCTGTACCTACCCTTCAGGTATGATCTGAGGAGGATGACCCAGGAGCTGCTTCCTCTCTTCCAGCTGTTATCTTTTTCTGTTGTACTTTTGTTCAGTTGTAGCTGTACTTTCGATTGGGTTTGTATTCTGGCCCACTTAATTTTCAGCACTTTCTTTTGTTCTTAGTGTATTACATCCGCTTGTACTCAATGTGTTTGTTTACTTTTATAAAGGCAATGCCTTCCCAGTTATTGGGATTTACGCCTTTAGTGCTAGTCGCCAGCCCCTAGCCTATGGAAGGAGGGCTTGGGATAGTCACGACATGGGCCCCGAGGACGGTTCGTGAAAATTTTTCTATGCATCAATAAATTTTTATGCCATCCCTTAATCTATGAAATAAATATCAAATAGAAAATTTAATACATAAAGTACTAAAATATAAATTTATCACATTATTATATCAATGAAAAATGACAACTCATTCCCCAGATATGTACATATTTTTTCTGAAACAAATTGGTACACCGTGCAATAAAATAATGCCCAATTTTAAATGTAATCCATTTAATATGTAGTTTACCATAAGGATGATCAAAATTATTTTATAAAAAATATATATGGAAGGTCACTAAATAAAAAATATAATCCCAAGATAATGTAAAATTTATCTTGATGTGTCATTCCAAATATGTGAATACAATTATCACTATAAAACCTTAACAAGAATGTGTATACCTCAAAAAAATTAAATCACAATTTATCAAATATATTCCTTAAATCCAATCATGTATTCAACTATAGTAATGTGAACATAAACCATTAAATCAAAAAATAATTTCATGGTACCCAATACTATCCCATAGATATATCTTTATCATTAATATCTCAAAATTGAGCACATATTAAAGGTTATATTCCCTTAATCCTTTGTTTTCCAAAAATCTCAACATGACAGTGAATCTTGTTTCCCAGTCAACAATACCATTCAACATTTTTTTTAAATCCATTATGAGAAAGTATTATATTGAAATATTTTAAACTTCATATTTCATTTTACTAGAATATCATTTGTCATAATACTCATATAAAATAATTCTCAATGAAATGGAAATTAATCATTTTTATTCACATTTTGTAATAAAATAAACTTGAAATGGATCCTTTTTAATATTTTTAGTTTTGTTCACTTGACCCTTGGGGAATTTATTTTCTTATTTCCCTATTTCCTTATAGATTAATTATTTGAAATTTGAAACTTCTCCCACTCCCTTTCAATTTTATGCATGGTGTCATCCCTCTACACATTGGTAGAAATATCCCATTCACTTCCAGAATGTATCATGATATTTGTCACCACAACTATCACATGGGAAAATATTCAACTTCCCCTTATTCCCCTTATCCATCCATTAATATTCCATTATATTATTCTATTTATTACCATAAAATCTATAAGACATTGAGACATCTTTATCTATATTCATATCATTTGATACTATGTCCTCATATGATGTGAATATTTTGGAGATTGGTTCCAATTGAATAATTTTCATATATCCATCAACAAAACCATCAATCTTGATCTATGGATTACGTACATAGTATATATCATGTCAGAATAATCATGTACTGTTGTCTATATAGAAAACAATTCATATTTCTTCTCACATAGATTATTGAATTGACTCTCCATATCTAGTTTTTCATCTTGTGGAAAATAATAATCCTAGAATTGTAATTTATAATCATTCCATTATATTTTTTATATTTCATTTTCAACCTTATCATATTAAGACAATGAAAAATATTTTATTTAATATCCTATTATAAAATAAATTCTATTCCAACATTACACTATTCATTTCCTCCAAAAGGAAGATGCATCTTCTCTAAGTAACTTATCCATTACTCAGATAAAAATAGGTTTGTAGTCCCACTAAATTATGGGGGATTGTGACACATGAAGAGGCATAGAATTATTATAGTTCATAGTTAATCAGTAGGATACTTTATAAAATAAATTTTAATTCTCATAACATGATTCAGTTACCCAAATATTTTTAGAATTAAATAGTTCAATATGCTACCCTGATCCATCATCATTATCCTTTCTTGATTGAAAAGACCTGCATGGGGTGTGGGAATTGATATGGATCCCATTCATAATATTATGTATAATTTTTAAATAATGGAGTAAAATATATTAGGTTTTAACATTATGAATCATAATGTAAAAATGTAATAGTTGTGAAATACATAATATAAACTGAATATTTATCCATGTAAAAAATCATAATCATAATCATGAATTTTTTGTAATGTTTTCAAATCAAAAGAATAATTTCAACCCCATTATAATGGTATATAAAGAAATTTCAATATATTTTAATGATACTCTCAAGGTGTGTCAAATAATATTTTTAATAAGGCACATTATCATATACCTAGTGAAAATATACTAATGACATAAATTTATTTTTTATGTTATTTTCCCTAGGTATATATTTTATTAAACACCATTCACTTATAGTATCAACATATAGAATTTTTTACGAAAATAACACAATTTCTACATTACTAAATCATTAGTATTTTATCTTTATTCTTATTCAAAATTTTTATCAAAGGTTCTGTTATGTAATCAGTGTTTTCCTAAATATAGTTCCCTTAGTTTATACTAAACATACTTTTTTACCAACTATAAAGTGCATGAACCCAGTAACCTAGGCCCAATAGTTATATTATTAAATAGTCATTATATAAAGGGAATATTTTCCCATAGGACTAAATAGTTTTGTAGTATTGGTAATATAGATAGACACTATAATTTCACATACATTAGAAAACATCTTGTAAAAAAGTATTTTATTTGGGAAAGGCCACTTTACCCCCTTCAATATCCATATATATGAATCATATGATAATTAATGGTATCATAGTGAAAATAAAACATAATTAAGGAGAGAGGTAGGATGATCATTATTATTAAGTATAAAGTTTATGCAATCATTAAAAGATAAGAATAATCTATATGATATGATAAATTGTTGAAAAAAATTACATTTCTCCAATAAACATAGCATAATATTAAAGAAATAAATGATGTTCAAGTATATCAATGTAGATAGTCACATAATATTGAATCATATCAACAGATATTATTTATAAAATAATAATCACATGAAAATAGTTGATCTCAAAATGATGGAATTTGTAATGTAAGATATAATGTCCCGACCCAGGTTCCATTAAATCGGTGCCCCAACCTAGGTAGTCACATGACCTCAAGCACACCTCCCTGTATTACAGAGGTTTTTGACTAGAAGCGAGGGTCTAGATTAGTCAAATGGGGAAACTATACCCACTTAGTCAAAGTATCACAAAAAATTAGACATATAAAATAGTTAAGAAAACATGGACTAAAAAATGAACAAGAATAAATAACAATTTTCCAACTAGTTATGAACCATAACCAACAGTAAATATTCCATGTCATGCTACAATGCCAAGTGAACAAATCCCAAAATAATCCAAACAACAGAAATCCAAAAATTGTCCTCACTCCAAGAATGGAACATTATATATTCATTTCCAATGTACTACTCAAATCTCGAGCTTATGGCCCTTGGCCATGCCCTAACCTGCAAGCATGAAATCTACTCGGGTACCCAATGGTGGCCTGAGTATGGTGTGAGTAAAACTCATTATTCCAACACCAATGGTGTCCACAAATATCTAATCTAATAGATAGTGAATGAATGTTTAAATAAATAGAATGTTGAGGAAATATAGTTCCGGGCCACTAGTTAACAATTTATATTTATGTTTTCCTACCCATGTTCCAATTCATTATGTTTCTTTTATTAATAGTTCATCATAATTCATGATGTGCATAATTTAGGCATTGAAATAATTCAATCTTGGTTCATGGAATTTACCATTATGCTGAATGGAATATGTAAGTCCCAAACTCACTAGGGATAAAATACACAAACATCACAATATTTCCACCTCGAAGCCTTGGTCTGAGTGGATTCAAACAGTTGGGGGAATATAGATCCATAAATTTCCCTAACCGGTGAATTGTGTGTGGAGTTAGAGCATCAGTTCAACTCAACCTATTGGATGATCCTTAGTCCATTATCCCACAAATCAAGCCACATGTAGATTCTTATCCACCCATTTATCACACAAACCATATAACAACCAAACAAAACTAATACATATAAAAATCATACCATAACAGAACATACATAATGAATATAAATGTGAATAACAATCTTCAACAATAGACATTGGAATTAATACTATTTCTTAACCCATTAATGCATTTCCCATTTTCATTCCAAGGCCCATTTGACCCAATTCCCATTCTCGTGTCTTAACCCATTATGTATGTTCATACCTTTACACACATTAACCAACATTCAACAATTACCATATATTAACCCAATTAGTCCATTTATCATTTCAATAGAATTTTCCACTTATGCATTATAAGTATAATTCATTATTTTACATAGCACAATAACTTAGTCCCATTCAACCCATTAGTTGAACCTTATAAGTCCATTGTATCTTCCTATTTCACATATTATTCAATTCCCCTTTGCCAACTCGTTCACATGTTCTTCCATTAGCAAGCTATTTACAATTTAATATACTCATCATTTCATACATACTAATTCTTTTGGGAAACTCAAATTAATTCATAACCCTTATAACACAATCATTTTGAACCTAATTAACCCACTATTAAAACATTCCGAACAATCACTTTAAACAATTACCTCATAGTAATAACTATAAACATTCCACTTCCAATTCATCTAATCATATTAGCATCTTTAACATGGTCTCTACCTTATCACACGTAAATGTCACACATATATTTATCAATTCATAGGTTCGATGAGCTCTGCGTACCCCATGGAAGAGACTTAAAACATTGAATTCATCCTCTAAACATCCCTTGGGGACCATTAAGGGGTAAAATAGTCATTTATACCCCACCATTTAACAAATAATACACACTAAACAAGTACATAACATGTGGAAGTAAATTTCTCAACACACATGCACAAATATATAAAAAACATTGGGATATAACTTGTCGTCCACATACCACAAATCTGAAAAAGAAAACACTCTTAAACCTAGACTTAAATCCTCATTAAACCCCCTTAATGTTCCAACGTAGTTTCCATTAAAGAAAGATGTTTTTAAAGATTCATAAAAAGATAAAAGAAACTAAGAACACTAATCCAAAAATGATAATAAAGAGGAAGACTAGGCTTACCGACATCCGTGATTCACAACCAATGACATTCAAAATGGCCTAAAAAATAGGGATATTGATCCTTGGATGATCATAGATGATTTTATTTGTCACTAGGTTTGATAGGGGAAGAACAATAAAAATTCCGATTGAGGCATTAAAATCCCCAGGTGACGATTTTGTAAAATTTTCATCATTAATGGGTTGCACAGTTTACCCGCGTGGTTTTCCAAATTGGGTGTAACCCGTTCATGATCCAATATGCCAAAATAATTCCCTTGCATTGTTTTCAAGTAATTACTCATGGTTATCAAAACCATTTTTTAACCATGTGCAAGTCTATGTCTAAGGTTGTACGTTAACCTAGGATGCTCTGTACGGTTTTCACTAACCGTGCACAGACCATTAAATGTGCTCAAAAACACCATTTTCCTCATATTTAATTGCCTAAACCACTATAAGTCCACCTATAATTTTCAAAAAGTTGGGTAAACACTTATTTAACCAAAAGAAGCAACTTAAACGAAAATATAAACAAACAAACACCTTATGAGAATCCGAGATCATAGAACCTACCCACTTTATAACATCTCGACATTGGGAGGCTCTTCATAATCAGTAATGAGATTCCATAACAAGAAATCATGCCCTTAGGCCCATATATCCAGTCTAATTTTCCATGATTTTCATTGAACACTACAATTCGACCACAATAAGTGAACCAAGTAATGATCTTGACCAGTATGAATTTATCACCACAACCCCCAACATGAAGCAGATACTCCTCAAGGATGAAAGGATTTGTGGACCTTAGCGGAAGGTGATGGGATATGGATTTTGACATTTTTTCATTGAAGAGATGATGGAACATGACTTTTCCAATGACTTGAGCCCTGATAAGGCCTTATGATCTCAATTAAATTATAAATATGAAAAAGTTAAAATTAATAACAAACCCATTTCTGATTTGAAGTTGTGGTCGACTACAACTGATCGCTAGAAATCATCTCTTGAATGATCAATTGTAGTATCCCTCATGATCATGAACAAATTCTTCTAAAATATACAGAAGTTCTAATCATTGAATTTTTAGTTCTATAACAACGATCCGATGTTTCCTTCAATGTCATGGTAATCACCACATCGAGATGTCTACGATGCTTGAGAAATATCTTGTCCCGAGTTCATGGATCAAGAGTCTACTTATCTAGAGAGCAAGAGGAGAGAGAGGGTATGGGTTTTCATTCCCTAAAAATTAATAAATAATTCTAAGGAAAGAGAGCCTCACATCTATTTATACTGGAGTTTCTAAATACCCTATTGGGTTCCCTAGGAACTGTTTATTTCAACGTCCACTAAATAAATGATAATGATGAATTAATCTGCATCAATATTATCTATTATTTTATCGCATACCTGTAATACACGTAAAACATATACTGTGATAAAAACTAAGCCATTTTACTCGACTTTACATCCCTTTCAGTATTAAACAAACCTTGAATATTCAAATAATATTTGTTCGATTAATATTTTCTCATATATACTAATCTTGTAAAAATGTTATGTAATTTCGATCCCAGTTATCCAAAATTTTAATAATAATTAATTTTTTTAATTACTGGTGATCAATACATTGGTGAACACTCGGACCCCCTTGTGGGGCCCACCATGTCTAATATTCCTATTCAACTAAATATGGCAGATTCTTGAATACACGATTGTGTGTGACCCTCTAGGAACTTATCTCGGTATTAGTAAATAAAATCCACAAACCAAGAGGGGAGTCTAGAAACCCATCATTACCCCTAAGGAGATAAGGATTATCATAGCAATGATAACCAACCTACGAACACTGACTGTGTATTATAATCTCTTTGTCATTAAATATATATTAATGTAGGATGCACACTTCTATCATCATCATTTTTTTGCTTTATTATTTCTTGATCATTCCACATGAATTTTCATTTCGATTACTTGGGTTAAAGAATTATAATGGTATACCCATCCCGATAAACTAGGCCTGAGATATATAACTTCTAAGTGACAAATCCCTTCTTAACCATTCAACAAATTTCATGCCACCAAAAATACACCCGACCCAATCTACCTCACCACGATTTAAAAACAATGGATTTTTCCATTCATCAAAATACACAGTCAAATGGTATACCTAGGTAATGATCTCATGTCAGGAGACCAATACACATGTCTGTATATAGAAATGTCCAATGAAATCCAAAACATGTGGTGTTCATATTGGTAGGTTTTTCATCATGATCTAACTGCTAGAGACCACCAAGTGTAATATTTATGATAATAAGTCTCAATGCTTATGAGCCCCTATCACTTGATAGTCAAACATCTTCCGTGTATGATCAGTATGATTTATCTAGACTATAGACCATATATTTAAGATTAATGTCACAGTATCTCAGGGTTCTCATTATAGCTTGAGATCTTCTATAACCTTTTTATACAACAATTAATCTAATACATTACCATTAAGTAGTGGGTGAAAAAATATCTACACTGTAATGGTAAAAAAACATCATGTATATATAACTGTATACATGATATAGAAATCAAAAGTACTGCATAGTTGGACCTAGGGAACCCACTATCTCATCACCCCCTCTTACACTAGATCCAACATGCTAACCATACTTGTTAGCCAATCACATTATGAAGGTCATGTTTCTACTGAGTTACGATATTTGTTACAGGTTCTACCATGTTTCTTCTACATGGTTGTTATGCTATATACGACCTCATCTCCATGAGTGTAACTTCTCAACAGATAGTGTGCCCGAGTATATCTCTTTCTTCCATCGTCAAAACATGACATCTTGGCTAGAAATAATATCACAATTTATATTATGATAAAAGATTACTTACTTGGTTTGAATCCTTGAACTCGTACAAATTTATGCATTTAACTACTTCTTAGCTTCCTAAGAAGCTGCAACATTATCGATATTTATAGATATGGCTACCACTGGCTTTTATGATCTTCACTCCCTCATCACCTTTTCCTAACTGTGATACTAGATGAAATTGATCTATGAAATAATACTTCATGTCCCACCATTATTTTATTCAATATTCTCCATTTACCAGGTACATATCATTTGAACTTGTCGAAGTACAAGATGATAGTTCTCACTTCTTCACTTACAGTTCCCCTGGAAACAATTGATATCTGCCTACAATAACAAATATCCTGAAAATATCAATTATTTTACATAACATGGAATACATGATTGATCCATTGCTGAATTGTCTGGTACCCGACTCCCAAATTTAATCTCTTCCCATGTTTTGAACATATCAACCTGAAGAGTTTAAGCCATGTGACATTGAAAACAATTTGGAACATGAAATGTTCAAACACATATTTTTCAATTAAATGTCTCTTTATTTATAGTTGACTAGGTCCATGAAGCTGTTATATCTACTAAGATAGATCTAGTTCACTAGAACCCAAGTTTCTACTTTAATTCAATCACTAGATAATTACATTTAACAGGGCCTTATCAAAATGTAAGACCAATATATGTTTTCCATATGTTTCTAAACATATTTTTTTATAGAAAACATTGGCACTCTAACTAACCTTTGGTAGAAATAATGAAATTATTAATCCTAAATTATTTCTATATGATATAGTTTCTTGCTTGAATCCTAAACTGGATTTCGGTAACTTGCAACCCTTATTAGAATCCAATGGTGTCATCATCCCTGTCCGGTTGCATCATATAGAATCCTTCCAAGAAAGATGATCATGACATCCAATGCCCAATTAAATGATCTTATAACATAGCTATGAAAAGTAATATTCCAATGAATTTAGGCATACTAATTTGGTTTAAACAATCAATACTTATTGCCACTACTCTTATACCACCCATGCATCATTTTCACTTGAATACCCACTATAGTATTCAATTTATAATCCCCTTTTAATTTTGATACATGTAATCCATTATTGAATTTTAATTTTCTTTTCAATATTATCTAATTTCCTTATACTTATTACTTGTAGGAATTTCTATTGTCAAGGAATAATTTATCACCGACTGCAGTGAACTCAAAACCATCACCATGGTTTTTAACCTTCATACACAGTATGTGTCACTATAACATGCATCTTCCACATGAACGTGTGAAACTTATTCCTATGTAAACCATTTGTGCATATCTAACATTGACTATGTCCAAGTCAACTTAGCTCCCACTATCTCTAATTGAAATGTGTACCCTTATATAGGAATGTATTCTATCACAAGACCACTTCTTTTATATATTACTGATTTATGTAATATCTTAAGAAAATTTTATGATATTTAAATAGATGCGCCATGTGATTAGCTTGATGAATGTTTGTTTGTTTTTCCTTAACAAACTATTTTCATCTTTAACACATGTCCTATGACATAATGTATTTTCATCAAACTATGACTCATATGATATCCATTTTTCATTTTAGTTTGTAAATTGGTTATGGGTTTACACCGTTATTTGAAAATCACATCTTAAAATATTATGGAAGTTACTATTGGTTGTAACCATGATACTACTTACATAATAACATTGATGTATAAAATGTGAGTTTAGAAATTTATCCATGCTATATTTTCTTAATCAATGTTAACATGTAAAACTCAACATTTATCATCCTTATAAACATTAATGTCATGATGTAGGTAAGGTAATGTGCATTTAGGAATTACTCCATGGTACATTATCATAATCGATGGTTTCATAGTTAGGATATTCATCGGTGTGTCGAATCGAATAAAATCATATCTTATGACCATGTAGAAACTTGAATATCACATTCCTTAATGACATAAAGGAATATTATGAAGTATCTTTACCACTAGCTTTCCCTTTTAATAGTTCACACTCACTTGTTGATTTGATTCCAAAATCCATGTGACATAACTTCATTTCTAAGAGTTTCTTTTTCCAAACTAAAGAAATTGATTATATCAAATTTATTTAGCTATATTGAACTTAAAAACCATACTGGGTATATTTTGGATGTCCACTTTTAGTTTTACTTGACAAATAATTATACTTCCACAACTGGGTAAGTCTTACATTTTTATATTCATCTTATATTACATTTGATTCTTGTATATATGATCTATTTGTTGAGTATGTTACACCACAAAAAAAATTCATTTCTAAATGTGGTACCATGTCTCATTATGACCAAAAAAGGGAATGTGAGATAAATGTTTTGGTTATAATCAACAACTTAGTTAACTAAAATCATTCGCTTGGAAATTAGAAGTCATGCGTTTCTCACTACTGACATAGGAATCACCATTTTTAAAGTACTTAGAGAAGACACATTACTTATTATAATGTTCCTATACATATTTGTTTACTTTATTGAAATACACATATATTTTATTCATATTTTATTCAATACCTGAGAAGTATGTTAGATACATTAATTTATGTGGATTAATGTACATGAACATGAAACAGGTACTTGCTTCTTGTATTTAAGTTCATTGTGTTTTTAAACATTCATAAAATTATTTCATTATATGTGATGATAATAACCTCCTATTAAATAACCAATACATTTTCCTTTAAGGATATTATGAAGGGAATTTGGGATAACTCTCCATAGGCCTTTTCACCTTGTCTTTCAATTTATCCACCATTATAAAAAAATATGGTACTATCTTTAATATTATTATTACTTGAAGAACATTTCCATAAAGGTAACAAAGCACTTAATCTATACCAATTTCTTGTATCCTCAAATGAAGCAAGATTTATTTGGTGTAAAAGGCCTAATAATGGGATTCTATGAAAGATTATAAACTTTCTTTCACTTTACACAAAGTTAGTGTAATCATCACATTCTAATCTTGCATAACATCCTCCTTGGAAACTTCTTGGATAGGAGACTGCATGTAACATCATCCATGTCATGATGTAGCGACCACTATTAATATTAGACGTTCATGATAGAATAATGATCGAGCCATCTATGATTGATTCATGAGTCTCCTGTAAGTAATTTTACACTCTCACTTACTGAGGTGGCTTAATAGGTTGGGACACAAGCACCATGAATATTCAATATAGTAATATTATGCACAAGAATCTGTACTATATTTGAAAAATTCATGCATGTTGGGAAATTAACATTTTCCAATATATATCATGGTTTTTACATGTATTATTACTTGAAATTCTCAACAAATAAACATTTTCAGATTGGTACTTATTATATTGATTACCTAATGTGACCTCACCGATTAATCTAATCAATAAATGTCCCCCACTAATTTATCAAATTCTTGGACACCTCTCTAAGAAAATTGAAATAATATATCATTTGAGTATTCTAGTGGAAATGATCCAAGAACCTCAATCATAGTCTATATGCTATGGCTATGCCACTACTTAGAGGGTTCAATGTAGGCTTTTGGCTGGCCAACCACATTAACTCTCAATTCCTTGATATGTTGAGTAGAGTCCCATATTATAAAATAATTTCTTAATTTACACAAAACATGCCTCTAGAATGATAATAAATGTTATATATTGCTAATCCTCACTACCACATTAGTTAATTCGACCTACCACTCTTATAAGAACTCCCAAGTAGTAAGAGGCACCCTGAGCTAGGGAATGACTGACACCCCAAACAACCGGTTTTGTTTAAACATTAATGATGGACGACTGTTGTGACTTAATATTTTTTAAGGTTTTTATGTGTTTCTCTAAAATAATTTAATCCATTTTTATTAATATTTTTCATCTATGTTTACGTGATCAAAACTAAACATTAATAAAAAAATATACACTGCTTATTTATGCAATTTATTATATACTATATTATGTATTTCTACCACTATTTATAAAATCATAAAATAACAAATAAATGCACAAAGTTAAAATACTACCTAAATGGTATTTAACATCTAAATGACCTAGAAGAATCTTACATGTGTGAAAGATTGACTATTGATGTAGCTTTCCCCCTCCTTCTATGCCAGCTTCTCTTTTGGTGTATCACCTTATCATGTCGGGCTCCACATCATGTCCTAGAATACCGCCTCGTCTTGGTGGGATCCACATGTCATATTGTACCATCTTGATCAATGTACACCGCCTCATCATGGTGGGGTCTACGTCATTCTTCATCTTCATTTTAAGTACAAAAACATGAATGCACATGCGAGGGGGACTGGGGATAAAATTTACATCCAGTAAAATTGGGTGTGCTAGCCCTTATACCTTTTAACCAAAAAACGATGATGCACAAACTATCAATTAATTAATTGTAAACATCACATGAAGTTAAATAATTAAATAAATAAATGAAAACATACACGGGTCGGTGATGAAGACAAAAATGTGGTTACATAATGCAGGATAAAAAAAAATTTAAATAAATAAGTACGAGTGTTATTTAGTTAAATTAAATGAATTTAATAATTCAAATTATTTAATAATAATTCGGTTTACTAATTAATTTTATTTTAAAATAAAATTAATTTTTATCCCCAAGTACTAAAATAAATAACCAAAATTTATTTTAATTAATTAACTTTATATACTAAAATTATATTAATTAAATTAATTAATTTTGATTAATTTAAATAGGTCGGTCCCTGAAACACCACAACATGACTTGTGAGGGGCGGACCAAACACTTGATGTGCCATTGCTGGCTATGAAGGGACAAACTGGGCCATACCCATCTGTCCAAACCCATTTCATGTTTGGCTGTTCTATCTGGACCGCTTTGGGGATAATTTTCCTTGTATGAAAACATATAGGCAAAAACCAGAGTACCTCTAGCCGGGCGACCTGGAGGAGGACAGGGCTCCTGGTGCAATACGATTTGGCAAGCAGACATGGTAGGTTTGAGGCCAAGTGCGTGGCCACGACATGAGTAAACTGGCAGGGAGAGGTCGGGTGCGGCTCCAACGGGTTGTGCGACCCATAAAGACGGCGAGGCCGACTGCCTTGGTAGGTCTAGATAATAGTGGAGGGGCTATTGGTCCTCTGTATTGAAGGTTGGGGTTGGACAATGTAGCAACAGTTTGGCCGTGGGGAGGTGCGTGGCAGTGTGTGGTTGTCGGCTATCTCACGGTGGTCTGACATTGAGGAGGAAGATGCACGTACATCAGGAGGGATACTTGGAAGCATTCGAGGAGAGGATGTGGGCTAGGTCGTGGCCCACCTAGAAGAACAAAGAAGAGCATGGGTAGAGGGAAGTGGTTCTAGTGTTTCTACGGTATGATGAGAGGTGGATGTGGTGTCATATTAGTAGTGGAGGTGGGGTGCGGGCTCAAAGGGACGACGATGTATCCGAGCAGCGACGAGACTGAGAGGGAGGATATGAGGTGGATTTGTAAACTACGAGGTGGTGGAGTCTAGCTCCGATGAGATCTGGGTTGTAGGGTGGTGCCGATGGCATTCCAATGATGGAGAAAACCTAGGGGTCAGTGTGAACCCCTTGTGATGGCCTTTATTTATTTTTTTTTAGGTCTACTCGTTTTTTTAATGTCTCCCCTTTCCTTTTTATTAATTAGTTTCTAGGTCAATTCCATCATCTTTTAATTATCCAAAGGCTATTGATTAGCCTTTGATAATATTAATAAAAATATTATTATAATAAAATAATAATTCATTATTATTATGTTATTATAATAATAAAATAAATATTATTATAATAAAATAATTATTATAATAATTATTAAATATGAAAATTAATAATTTTCATATAATTGTAGAAATATCCAATGAACCGATCTAAACATGATCAGTCCATCAAAATGAATAAAATTTAATACCTGATATCAAAATGAAAATTTAACCCAATCCAAAAATTTAAAATGGTCATAACTTATCGGTTCAAAATTGGATCGACATGTGCTTTGAACCATTGAGACCGATTTCAAACCCACTAATTATTTTACAAAAATTAATTTCATTTCACTTAGAAAATATTCACGATCCCTCTGATACCAATAAGTAGTTCCTGGACGTAGAGAGGAAGCCGATGGGATGGGGATTTAAATTTTTCTCATTGACGAGATGATGTAACTTTTCTTCACCAATGATCTGAGCCCCAATAAGGTTTGAAGATCTCACGTAATTATAAAGTCCACAAAATTAAAACGAATAACATACCCATTTCATATATGAATATTTGGTCGACTGCAACTCGTCACAGACGATCATCACTTGAAGGATCCATATTAGGATACCTTTAGATCTTTCACAAATGCTTCTAAAATCCAAGGGAGTGCCGATCATCAAATTTCATGTTCTAGAATGGAGATCAGATGATGCCTTCGATGTCTCAAGGATCAGCATATAGAGATGTCATTGATGCTTGAAAAATATCTTGATCCGTGTTTTGGTATCAAGATTCTTTGTATTTAGAGAGCCGGATGAGGGAGAGACTCTGATTTTTCTTTCCATAAAAATGAATGAATACTTCCACAGAAAGATAATCTCACCTCTATTTATAGTGGAGTTTCCAAATACCCGGCCAGGTTACCCATCCCCTTTTTATTTCAACATTCACTAAATAAATAATTATTCCTAACTAATCTGCATCAATATTATTTATTATTTTATCACAAACCTGTAATATATATAAATTATATTACATGATAAAAACCAATCCCTTTAACTTGACTCTATATCCCTCTAAATAATATAATAACCTTGAATATTCATATAATATTTGTTTGAGGAATGTTATCTCATATTTACTAAACATGTAAATACATTAAACAAATTCAATAAAATTATTCATAAAATGAATAATAATAAATTTATTTAATTATCGGTGATTGAAACTTTGGACAACACTCAGACCCCATGGTGAGGCCCACCATGACCAATATTATTATTCGACTGAATTTGGAAAATTCTTGAATATGATATTGTGTGTGACCATTGTTTCCCATATCTCAATAGAAATGAATAAAATCAACAGACCATAAGAAACGTCTACAAACCCATCATTGACCCTAAATAGATAAGGGTTGTCATAGGAATGAAAATCAACCTATGAACACTGAATGTGAACTATAATTTCCTTTTTCATTAAATATATCATAATGTAGAAAGCGAACTTGTGTCATCCTCCTTTTTGTTTCTTTATTATTTATTAAGCATCCCTGAGGGATTTTTCTTTCAACTGTATTGTCCAATGACATATTAAAGAAGAACCTTTCTGATCACCTAGGCCCGAGATATATAACTTCTATAACTTGGAAGTGAAAAATTCATTCTTGACCATTCATCAAATACCATTCCATAAACAACGAATCAACATAAGCTACATCGCCATGATTTTAATACCATGGTTTTTTCCTTTCATCAATGTACATAATCAAATGGTATACATTGGCAATGATCTCATGTCATGAGAAAAATACACACGTCTATAGATATGAATGACTAATGACACCAAAAACATGTAGTGTTTTTATCATTGGCTCTATCCTCATGATCTCACTACTATAGATCAACAAGTATGAACTTCATGAAAATAAGTTTCAATTCTTATGATCCCCTAGCACTTGATAGTCAAGAATCTACTGTGTCCATTTAATAAGATATATCTAAACTAGAGAACATATATTTAAGATTAATATCATAGTATCTTGAGGTTTTCATTATACCATGGGATATTATATAACCTTTTGATACGAGAATTAATATTGGACATTACCATTAAGTAGTGGATGAAGGTAGAATGTGCTCAATTCCTCATAATCCTTAGCTGTATTGGTTTAGACCAATCCCCAATGATTTTTGATTTATTAATTTATTATCTTCTATTTCACTAGTGAGGTTTTAATGATGTTTCTTTATAAATTATTTCTTCTTCTTATTAATATTCAGAATCAACAACAGTTTTTGAGCTTTGAGTTTTTTTCATTCCTTAAACTATTTCACCATTTGAATATGTACCTTTTCAACATTATTTTTATTCTTCAATCATATTGACATATGGTATCCTTGAGGTATTTCTAGGTTTATCCATAATTTTATTGATATAATTACTTTAAAAGTCATTCTAAGTTGATTATTTTAACAATAGTATGCTTTACTCTTCATTTAATATCCATGGAATATTCCCTAATATTCATCATCACTATAAATTCATTTATATCCTTTATCTTTTTAGATGAACCATTTAAATCCCAAAAAAACATTAGATATCGCTCCAATCAATAGCATGTATCATATGTTGTCATGGTTTTTACTATAAAAATCAATGTTCTATTTTGAGCATACAAAACTACTTGAATATCCTATTTCCATTAATGATGAGAAACATGAACTCATTTAGCATTGATCTAGAAATATTTTTCACCTGTCAATTTTTTCATTAATTGATCCCATTTTGTTTTAGTGGTTTTCATTAACAAAAACACATTCTTTATTAAATTTTTGAGGTAATTTTCAAATTTTATTTTTGTGTATTATCCACATTTTTTAGATCAAATAATCTTTATTTTTGGCTTGTTTCATTATCATGTATTTGTTTATAGCTCTTCATTCAATCAAGAACATGTCTCTTTCTCAGCATAAACACAACGAAATACATTCTATGATAATCAATAAAAAAAGATCAAGTACCTCTATCCACATGTTACACTCAGATATAATGGACCACAAATATCATTGGGTATGATATCAATAAGATTCAAATCCCTTTTACTCTTCATCAGAGACAAAATCCTATCCAACATTACCCAAATGAATGAAATAATTTAATTTTTTTGAAAATGCATCAGATTGGGGATTTCAAGAAGTAACATAATTTTAGTTATATGGTCCATGATCTATTAATTAATTTGAACCAAACACTAGTACCAGAAGTTGTATTCTTATTACATTATTATGTAACTTGTGTTCCCCTTACTATCAACCTAGTATAAATTTCAATCTATGGAGTATCCTTTCTTGAAATACTTATATGTATTTACATTGAGATTACACCCATTATGATTATGTTTCAATATTAGTCCTAAGTCATAGAGTATACTAACAATCATGTGATTATGATTACAACCATCTACATAAAGAATTGTTGTTTTTTAGAACATATCATTTTTCATTTTTCAATTTCCAATTCCTTTGATCTATGAAGAACATTCCTTTATGAATCTCTCTAATCTATCGACATTTTTATTAACATTGTTTAAAAAATATATATTTCTTATCATTTGGGATGAGAATACATAATCATTCAACCATGAGATAATGTTCAATATATCTTTGAGAGTGATTTGTTCATGATTTTTTTCTCAATATTTCGTTTCTCCTTCTATGAGATACATGACTGAGTAGAGAAAAATGTTGGCCTTTATAATATATTCTATTTAATTAATGGGTTCATCATACTCATATTTTTCTTCCAGATGATAAAAACTATTTTCAAGAGTATCTCTAATTTGTTGAAATGTATTGACTAGTTCATGTGTTAAGTAGATATATTTTCCACTATTAATATGCATTCAATAAATACCTTTATATTTATAGTTAGAACAATGAAAACAATATCCATAGAAACTATTTAATCTATTTGATGATGGATATGGTCCCATTCTCCATTATTGAATTCTAGATTATCCCCATTTAGATAAATCCTTTCTTCTTCCTTGTAATAATGGTATGGCCTAAAAATCTATAGAAATGTAATTTTAAAATGGGAAGTATATTATAACATACATACCTCAAAATTTATTTTATTTTTAAACATTTCTTGTATGATGATAATATCTTGATTCTGTACAATTATTTACTACATTACTTTCTTTTTGGTTCAAATATTTCATTATTTGGACAATAAGAAACATTGTGATATGGTAATCATTATCCTTCCCTTTATTTTGACTCATCACATTTCTATCCATTTATTTTTCCAAAACACATCCAATTACAATTTTTCCCATAAAGGATTATTTATGACCATTCATGGAATTTTATACTCCTTCAGATCCACTTTTATCTATTTCTAACTTCTCTACATTGAAAAATATTCCAAAATAAATTTTGATCTTCTTTTCCATTTATTTTGATTCATTTTCCAGTTTACTCTAAATGTAACATTTTATTCTTCAATTCCCTAATATATATTTGACATTTTACCCAATATTTATGTATGTTCATTGATGATATTTTTATGATATTAAATCATGAGTCTATATGTTGAAAACTCTTCAAAACTTTCAGTTTTTGTTAAATTTTATTCTGTATCTCTTTCCATTTGATCAATTTTAGCTTCAATCCTTTCAATATATTCTGATGACTCGTTTATCAAATCTCCCACCATTCAATTTCTATTTTATTAGTTTTCATGATCATAAAGTGTTCCCACAAGTTCAAACTTGATATAATTAACTCCAATCATCTAATTATAATTATATTTTATAGGTTCTAACTTTTCAAATATATCCCTCATGGATGATTCGGGTTAAGATATAGACAATGGTTCTGCATTATCCCAATTTTTTTTCTTTTTTTGTAGAAAAAACACATTATATATTATTTAATTACATACATGAAATATACCTTATTAGGGAACCTATTTTGTATATTTTTGATGATTCCTACTTCACATTTTATATCATCAAATTTCCTTGGGTAGTGAGAGGCAATATACTCTACATTACCACACTGAAAAAAGCCAACTGACACTTGCCTTCAAATCTCAGTTTTCTAATAATCAATCTATTGGAGACTAGAAAATAATATTCATATTCATCATAATCACTGAATTTGGAAGTCACTTGTTTTTTCGTAATGTCATTTCCATTTTTACTAAAGTGGATGCAAATTCTAGTTAGACTATCATTTCATTATCCACCAAACTCATTAGTAGATCATCAATAAAAACCCTATAAAAGTTGTTTTCCTCAAGAAATGAATTTTTTGGATTTTAAAGTGGTTGGATATTTCTCATAATATTTATCACAATTTAAATATCCTTAAATTGTTCTACATGTCCTCAAATATATTTAATAACTTCAATTATGTAACAAAATAATTATAAGTGTTTTCAAATTGATGTAATTTTAGACCACTGAACTTATTGTGTAATAAATGATTCTACACCTCCTTTAAATTGTTGACGCATTTTTATATATTTCTTACATTCTATCACATGGAATCAGATGTAGTTCAACTCATTACCTTCAAATATATTTGAACAGTTCATTTTGTCATAAGATCATTTTGAGATTTTTCATTAACGTCTACCATTTTACTCTCTATTTTTGGTATATAAACACCTATCTCATCACTGAACATAATACCCTAATATGTGGCAATGAGAAATTCCATCATAATGAATCACAAATGATTTAACATTTTATTCTTCCAAATATGTATGATTATTCTAATAAAAATTGAAAATCCCCTAACATTCAATGGATTCTCTATAACAATAGAGGAAAAATTTAACACTTATAACCTATTTACTCTTATACAACTTCTGGGAACCTTGAAATCCCTGAGAGGGGTCAGTTTAATTAGGGTTTCATTTTCTAATTTTAATGTGATTGTTATTATTCCAACATTGTTAGTAATTTTTACAACATATGTAATGGAATTGTGTAGTTATTAAAAATTCACATATAGAGAGAAAGAATGACTATTATACATAGTTCACCACTATGTGATATTCTGAGGAGAATACACTAAAAGTGTGTTGGTCATACCAAAATTCTATAAGATTCAATATTTATTATTGAGTGCATAATATCATGTACAATAAATATGTGTGAGAAGCGGTACCTTTAAAAAAAATCGGATTAAAAACTACATCCCTTAGAACACTTATATCGACTACCCTAATCTAACAACTTTTGGAAAACTCTTAATCTATTTAAAGAAACAAATATCACATAAGTAGATTGGGACTTTAGTCGTTTTCAATTATTATAATGATAACCTTCATGTATTATAGTCTCGTGTTGATGAACTTGAAACCAGTGTTCACTAGAACTAGATGTTTAATACTAATATTTAAGAAGCTCCTAGCCATTCCAAAACCCATTTTATATTGAAAATAAAAACGAAGTTTTTTATACCCACTCACATTTTCTTAGTTTCCAACATTCACAATAATCACATCCTTAATGATGGTATCTATATTCACGAAGCTCAAAACCTTCGTAGATCACACATTCATCATGGAAATCCCAATATTTATGATGATTCCTTTTTCAAAAACATTATTCTTTAGTCAATACTAGCCCAATATTTTTAGGATGCTCAAAATCACAATTAATTATAGATCTAAGAATCTTCAAGCCATCATGAATTCATAAAAATTTACCCTTTTCTAAAATTTTATTCATGTAAAATGATGTGGGTGTGTTTTTCTATTTATAGGCTTAGTCCTTCAAAAAGATTCCATGCTCCTAGTATCCTATTAAGGAAACTTTATGTCCTTCCCATTGAGCTCTTTTATTCATGAATTTCTATTGAACTATAACCCCTTCATAAATATTCTCATAGTCTTGAATGTTAACGAACATCCAACCATGAATTCATGAACCCTATTCATAGTCGCAAATAACACCATCATTCCATCACATGTTTATGATGCTCCATAGCTTCCTCAAACCAGATTCATTTTTCAGGTTCCATACCTATGAGAATCTCCAGTCTTCATGATACCCATAACTTCACCATATATAAGAGGATTCATTCATGAAAAAAATATTCACAAAGATTTATTATTCCTATTGTTTTTAGCAGAGAAATTTAAAATATCGGCGAAAAATGGAACCTTACACCCTAATGTCTTCTGTAGCATTAGATATTTTGCCTTGAAAACTCCATTATCAACCCTAGGATAGATTTAAAGGAAACCCAAAACATGAATCCATTTGCAGCTGTGAAAGTACATGGATCAAACAAAACAATTTAACAAAAAAATGAAAAGTAACCCACAAATTGACATTGATTTATATGATCAACCACATCCCATTCACTTTCTTCATGATTTTTTTCTCATGAATTTTAAATATTTTAATAAAATATTAATTTTTTATATATCTTTAATATCATTTGTTGAACAATTATTTTAATTTTAGATTGAAAAAAATTCAAAAAGAAATTTGAATATGAACCTTTCAATCAACTATAATATTTTATATTTATCATGGAATTTTATCAGAGGTTATTAGTCACCCATAAAAATTTATTTTATAGTTTTTAAGATAATTTATATTTTTATCTATTTCATATAGAGGAACTATGTTAGTGTTTCATAAGAATTTATTTTCATTACAAAAAATAAATTATCAGAACAAAAATTTATTCATATATGAAATAAAAATTTAGAACACCAAATATCCTAATTTTGTACTTATGTAACAAAATTATGGATTTTAATTTAAAGAGATTGGAATATTAAACATTTAGTTCCAAAAAATAATAAAAATTAATTATAAATTCCGAATGGAAGCATAATTATATATATTCTAATTTGTGATCTCTATTGTCAAATATATCCCATATAATTAAATTAATTCATGTTTTAAGTTGATTTTGATACCCTATGTCATGGTTTTAATCATGTTTTACCAGTTTTACCCATACTGAGGTGAAAATATTTACTATGTTTACTATTCATAATGAAAAACATTAAATGAAAAAATATAGAAAAAATTAAAGATCTTGAATCCAATTATAGAATCAATTTTTTCATGATTATAATAAAAAAATTGGATTATGTTAATTAAAAATTACACTAGTAAAACATAAATAAAATATTTTTTCCTATAAAATATTATCTATATAATGAAATAATTTCATACACAAATAAATTAATTCCAGGGATAATAATCTTAATATTAATAATATAAATTAAGTAATTCTAAATTTAAAACAATTATTAGAAAAATGGGACTTCTTAAAATCATGAAATTAATAGGCAATTTGAATAAAAATCAATATTATGGACTATGAATCAAAAGATCAATTATTTAAAAAATTTAAAAAAATGTTACTGTAAAGTGATATAAGAATGATGGATTTAATATTTCTTCATTTTTTAAAATTAAATTTATGAATATAGTATAAATTATTTATAATTTCAACAAACGTAATAAAATAAAAAGTAAAATTGAAGAAAAGAATATTTGAAACATAAAATGACTTCATATCAAAAAGAGTTATTTTCTCTTATGAATTAATAAATACAGTTGTATTTATAAGGACAATTATATATTTATTTTGTAATGTGATAAATAATATTCACACTCTCAAAATTAACCACAAATTGATAAAAATCATATTTAAATAATTATAATTGTTTTAGTAAATCAATATTCTCTTAAATATTGGGCATGAATCATAACAATGTTATAAATATTATTATTCATTTTATTAAGTTTTTATAGTTCTATAGGAACAGTACAGATAGAGGAGGAATTCATCTTATTATTTTTTATTTATCTACTTTCACATTACAATATGGTTGGACATTCCACACTATGAACATGATCTTATTATTGTTATGATCTTTATGTCATTCATTAACACATTATTATGTTTTAATTTATGATTTTTGAAACCAAGGTAAGGTGTACTTATTTATAATATTTAGAATATTTTGTATGGATATAATCCACATAGAATGTAGTTTCCCCACTAATAGTGTTCATACCCACACTACTGGTCGAAAACCTCTTGCATATAAAGAGGAATGGATGAGGACTTATGGCCCTCTAGCTTGAACCGAGTAGTTTGGGATACAAGGTAAAAAATTGGCATCATAAAAAAATTTCTTCTTTTTCTTTTGATTAACCTGTGACATAGTAGGTTGAATATACGTTGTGCATGTATTAGGTGGGAAGTTTATTTTTATGTCTAGATCATGTGTAATAGACCTCCATGACATCTTTCATGAGCTTTTTTATAGGTTTGTGGGATTTGGGAAGAGTTCTTACATCATGAGTAGCCACATAGAATGAAAATCCTTGTATATAACTACTTTTATATGCATTCCAGTTCATCCATTTAATAATTTTTTTGTATTATATAATTAAGACAGACTTGTATTATCTATTGAGTGATATATGCTTATGTTGAACAATTATGATATTTCAGTGTAATAATTTTTTAGTCAAAGTCGATAATATGGATATTTTTTTTATATATTTATGGACATGAACAACATGAAGGGATTTAGAATCAACATAATTTATATTTGGGATATACCTTTGGTTGTGGGTAGACTCCTAAGAGACCAATTTTGGGTCATATATAATTAATATTTATTCCCATTTTTAGGTTCCTTTTTCATGTTATAGATGATTATACCTTGAAGGAGACTGATGGGACCACTAACTGATGTGGACTTGGATTCTCCATATTGGGAGGATATTCCCATTCTTAAACCATTTATACATGAGGGTGTATCTGATAACATTCTTATTAACATTTTTGTGGCAGGGGTAGAAGGATAAATTCATAATGGAGTCATATAAATTTTTATTTCATGGGGTGGAGGGGAAACAATATCTATGGTCGGCTATGTCAGGTTCTTATAGATCCATCATCCACTAGTCCTTTTGGGAATAGACTGGGCACATGATACAGATAATAGGTTAGATATTATAGAGGGTATTTTTGAGCATTTGAAACACCATAACACTAAATAAGTATTTTCAATGATTTCATTATATAGGTACCTTCTTGAATATGGTGAAGTATGTTGGGTTTTTCATGTTGACATGATGGTCTCAATAGAGAGACCATCAAACACATGTTATTTAGAGAATTTACCCCCAGTACACTATAGATGTATAAAAAAAAGAGTTTATAGAAAAGGAACATGGATTCATGATGGTTTCAATTTACTATGATCATTTTAATGAACTAATTTGTTTTTTTCCCCTCTTGGTCCCAAATGATTCATTATGTGTCAAACTGATCGAGACAGGTCATCATCACAACATCAAGAGAAACATCATGAGTTCATACCTACTGTATTACCTAATGGTTTTTCATAACGATATTACTTTTTAGAAGGACATGGTGGTGGATAAAAATTTAGTCTTCCTCATCACATTATTTATCAAATGGGTTAGCCTATTACTCTTGTAGTGAGTACCTATTATACTAGGAGGATGTGGAATATTTGGGTCATATAGTAGTGTAGTGGTATGTTGGTGTTGTATTTTATGTATTCTTCACTACCCTCAGGAATTGTTTTATAATAAATCAACCATGGGATGGTTTGACATTGTCATATATTATTTCATCGCCTCATAGAATGTGTTGAATGTATGGAATGTTTATGTATATCTAGAATCTCTAATCCATATATATGAGGTCGAGTTTCGATATGTGATCAACCTAGATTATGGAAGGGAACCCAGGATCCGGTATTGGTCCTCAGTTGATGTCTCAAATAAAAAATTAATCAGTTGATACAATCACCTTATTATTAATTTTATCAAGCTAATATATTCCATTTATATATAGTGGATAAGAATAAAATGGATGGTAGTGAAAGAGTTTCTACTGTTCAAGGTTTGATCTCTATCTATTCAATATTGTATACTTCTTTGTTGGATAAGAATGATTTATATTACATTGCATTTGAATAATTTTCTTTCTCATCATGAAAAACCATTTATGTTATCTTCAGAGTTTATTTCCTTCAATACACTATTGGGAATGAAAGTAGAAAAACATCAGTGATCTTCATAGTATCGTATAGTAACTGAAAATTATAGACATATGTAGTACATTATGATTTTGGATATGATTATATTATATTCTATTCTATTCATGGTCTTGTTTACTATAATTTTCACTAACATTAGATACAATTATGGATGAGTATAATTTTCATCACTATAGGGGTGCAATATCAAGATAAAATGTTAATGGGAGTTGGGAGCAGGTATAGTGGGTCCATATTTTACACATATTGGGATGGTCATGATGCAGATTTAAATCTTTTCTCTTTTAGCTAGATCAATATTACCCACCACATATATTCCTTAGTTTTTTGGATCATTATGAAGTGGTCATTTCAAAATACATCATAGGAATTCCCCTTTATTGGGAAGTTTATTTCAGTACATAACTCTAGAAAAGTGTTTAGATCTTATTAATACCCCATTATCATATAGAACCAAACGAGTAGAAAGAGGTCAAAGTACCCCTTGAGTCCTTGGAATAAAATGGATTTACTGTCTGAGTATATCACTATGATGTGAAATTGTTATTTTAATTAAAAAATATGATGGTATTCTCTGTCTCTATATAGATTACTAGAAGATTAATCTAGTGGTTGTGAGGAATATGTATCCTTTCACCATGATTTATGGCATACTTGATTAATTATTAAGGATAATGTGGTTCTCTATTATTTTTCTCTAATTTGGATATCCCACATTTTGGTTAAGAGAGGGGAACATTTAGAGGCCATCAATTTAGTTCTTGGTAGTGCTATAATTGTGCTTGGTAAAACATTTAGGTCCAAAGAATGAATCAATATTGTTCATGGTTTTAATAAAACAAATATTTCACCAATATCATGATGCATTTACAGTTGTGTTTATTTATGATATCCTTATTTAATCACCAATACTATAGCAATATGCTAGAAAAATAAACATATTCCTTATCAAAATTCCATCATAGTGAAATAATTACAAGGTGTATATGTGTCAAATTAGTACTAAAGAGGTGGAATCCATGTGACTTGTTGGTTTTCAAGATAGTTATATTAGTGGACCCAATGAAAATAGAGGTAGTGATATCTTAAAAGTTTTCTATGAATGAGTTTGAGATCAAGAGCTTTTTTTGTTGTAGTAGTGCACTTTCAATGTTTTATAGATGAAATTTTATATTTATCTACACCTATAACTTCTATAATAATGAATGGGGATATTATTAAGTGTTCAGAACATTGTAAAAATTATTTCTTGAGATGATTATTAGGTTTATTACATCTCAATATTTTATTCTTGTTAATCCATATATTTTTTATTTCATTTAGTATAATGATTGTGGGGTTGATTTTTTGGGTGAATTAGTGAATATTGAGTGGTTGGTTTCTTATGGGTAACATTAGTTGATAACCTATGAGTTAAACTGTCATTCCCTTGAATTGGAGTTCACATTTGTGGTTCACTCTTTTATTAATAGGAGACACCATCTCTTTATTGTGTGGTTTGTTTTCTATATGAACCATAAGATCATTAGTTATATATTAACACAACTTGAAATCAGTTTGAGGATGATTTATAGGGAAGTGTACTATCTATCATTCAATGATGATAATTAATATATACATGGAAAATTCAACATCCTTACATATTCATTAATGGATGTATGTATCTCAAGATATTAGTGAATTTCCTTCAGTGGATCTCTAGAACCTAAAAAGGTGATTGTGTAATTAGAGAATACTTTCTTTTTAGATCTTGGTATGGATGGTATTTTCATCATTAGTAATAAAATCTTATTAATAATACACGGTGAAGTCTAATATATAATCTTACCAAATTTTTTTGATGATGCGGGAAAAACTAGAAGGTGTTGAGCTGGTACCTATATGGTTGTTTAGAATTCGATGATATGGTCCTTGTATATGGGTTATTTGAATTTTATAAGAATATAAATAATTATACAATGATATATTTTTATACCTATATAAGGGCGATTCATAATAGAGTGGAAAGGAATTACCATGACATTATGAGGTAGTTATTGTTTCCAATGATAAAAATAGAAACTACTAGATTCATTTCCTGACAGGATTACACTAGAACCTAATTATATTTTACATTTTGGGTTATTTTTGACTTGTTAATGAATATTTCTCAATTTATACCAATATATGGTACTCACCTTGATGGTGATATATGAATGTTGTATATATGTAAGATTTAATACTTTTATGTTGTTCTCATGCACATTGTATTTAATAAAATTTCTTGTCTAATGTCATAATTTTTGGTGGTATTACTGAATTAATTATGGAATCATTTGAGATTGATCACTACATATCAACAAAAACATATGGAAAATTAGAGTGGGTGATACAAATATTATAGGATATTATTCATGATTTCATCCTCGACATTAGGGGATCATGGGATGATCACATATCCTTGGTTTATTTTTGACACAACAATAATAAAGAGGGATCAATTTATTTATCCCCTTGCGTTGATATACATGGTTGACCCTGATTTCCATCATTTTGTTAAAATGAGTACTGTGATGTAGTGGTTGTGGGGTCTAGTTTTGTACAAGAGACCTTTAGGAGAGTAATCTAAACTCATATGAGGTTGATAAATTCTTAGAGAAGAAATAATACTTATGACAATCATATGATGAATCCATTGGAGTTCTCCATAGGTAATCATGTTTTTTAGAGTGGCTACTCTATTGGGATATCATGGATTGATTATGAAAATGATGATAGCTCTATATTATTCTACACCATGTATGATAGCATATTGGACTAAAAGATTGGCTTAACAATTAGATCATAATTATGTATATTTATGTATGCATGATATTCATCATGTGACTCCGTTATAGAGGTAAATACATAATAATGTGCTTGTCATTTACTATTATAATTTTGAACAGGACCCACATTCATCATACATGTAGGGTTAGATATGGATTATAGAGTGGAATGAAATAGTCATACATAGGATGACTGTACTTCTTTTCTTGATCCTGTGACATCATGGAGGGATCCAAGAGGAGACATGGATAGGGGAGAAGATTATTTGGTCTTATTGGATTTAATAGTTCAACCAGAACAATTGATGGAACTTATCTATAATGAGAAGTCATTAGAGAAAGATAATTATAACATCCATAATAATTTTAAGGTACAAGATTTTTAAAGTTAACAAAAAAAACTATTCATATGATGTTTCATCATAGAAAATAGGGAAATAGAGGATTAGTTTTATGACTAATGGATATATGAATTCTGAGGTAAGGAAATGATAGGATGGTTGGCCTTTTGGTGGTAGAAAACTTCCAATTACCAACCTATAGGAACCATTAGCTCTCCAATGAAATTTTTGTTTGTATACCGAAAGCTGCATATACCACTAGTCATTCGATGTTTTCTAGTCGAGTGTTAAATAAAAGTACAATATGATATTTTAATTTCACTATGTTTGGTCATATTTATTGCTCAATTCTTATCCTATAGACTGTATTTTAATTTTTGAACTACTATCATAACTGAATGGATCTCTCAATTATCTCTCCATAGATCATCATTGATGAAATAATTTTTTTCATTAAAATAGAGAGATTCATGTAAATCTACACACATTTCCTATTTCTATTTCAGATTTATTAATTTATATATAAAGAATTTATAGTATCTATGGGGATCATATGTTGAATTATTCCTTTCATAATAGATTTGTGATGACCTTATGTTTTATGATGTATGTTTATTGGATTTTGAACTACCAATAGTTACATAATAAATACACATATTGTTCTAGGAGTAATATATATAGACATATTATTAATGATATACTGATTTGAAACCATGATCCATTTGTGACTCCTTTTGATATTACTTGTGTAATTGATATCTCAACGACATCGTCTCGAGTCAATGCATGTTTTATAAGTAACATTGGATGTTTCTAGGAAAGTTATCTTAAATTAATCATCTTTAGATTTTATTTTACATTAATCTCATAATGAATTACATTTACATTCATGAGATTATGTTAAATCAAAATTTATTTTTTAAACATGAGGTTCCCTTCTAGGATTTAAAACTAATCCATAATCCATTCTTGATTCGACAATGTATTTGTTGAGATGAATTCAAATTCTTCGATATATATTGAAACAATTTTTTTGATTGAATCAACTAGGTTTGTAATTCTAGAATTGACCTTATTGAAAATGAACCTATTTAGGTCGCTTAATTAAATCACCTTTCTAAAATGTAACATGATATTTGTATTCTTTATGTACAAGATAGTTCTCAATCAGTGCTAGATAGGTTTCTTGTTTTGATCCATTAATGAACAATGGAGTTTTTCAAAAAAATGTTATTGGGTTCCTTACCATTTAGGTATCTTTTATACTTATGTTAGCTTCATTTATTTCATGTTTTGGAAAAAAATTTAGATTTTTATTAATCGTTATTGTATGTGACTATGTGTTTACCTTGTGGGAGCCAGTTATGGATGTGTGATTCCGTGATTATAGTTTTAGCTTATTAGTCCATCTTTCATATTTATAAACATGTATTATATGTTTTTTCTATACTCTTATGATAATACAGTATTATTTTCCGTGTATTTTATATCATGTTATATATGTTACCAACCATTTAGGGGTATTGTTTTGGGTTCTCCAAAAAGGTAATCTACAGTGATTTGGTTATCTCTCATATGGAAATCATATGTATCATTTGACAATAGCAATGATGGACCTAACAACATGGTAGTGGTATGATAAGGCCTTGTGGATTCCAAGTGGCATGAAAACTCATTGCCTAATGGATTCCATGTACAATTATATCTTGATACATTGTGGAGGTTGAGTGTCATGTTCACTTGATGTAGAGAATAAATTGAGAGATATATTGTATTGATACCTAGTAATTTTGAGTAGCATGCTCACTGAAAGCCTTATAGTTGTGGGGTAACATGTTATAGTCCATGTGAATAGATCATGGTCTCTTTAGATATCTCTAGGGTATTCTTACAATATGTATATGAATAAAATACATTCAGGGATCATGGTGGATAATTTAGTATATGAATACTCAGTATATGATTACATATGATTTGTTTATCATTTTCATTTATAATGGAATTCACCTATATTTCATAGTACACATATGTTATGAATTAATTGCTTATGTCCTATTGAGATTTATTTGACACAACCTTAAGTGGATTATATATTGATTTGTAGAATTCATTTATTGGGATTTATTTAAGGGAATGGATCTTATAGAGGAAAGTTGAGTTATGGGGATTGGATTTGGTAGTGGAAATGGGATATACTCTAAAGGATTTCCATATAATTTAATTTTTTATCTTTTTTCCTCATTATAATATCTTTTGGATTTCAAACTGGGATATAAATATTTTTTAAGAATTCATTGACACTCATTAGCATTTTATGATGTATTATTTTCTTCCTTGGTACTTTGAGTGTGGTTATATTGTGTTTATATTTTTTTATACAATTGTGTCTGGTTATGATCATCGAATGATATAGATCCAAAAATAATGGTTTTGAGGGCCATAATGCAAGTCTGCAGCATCTTCTATAATAAGAGGGTAACATGTGGTATTGAGGGAATCCATAATGAACATGGTGTTTTAGGTTTGGGTGTCTCATAATCAATCTAAACAACTATATTGTCCTCAATGAAAAAATCATCTATGAAACATTCTATTTTTATTGGTAGAAAAAATAGATGTATTTTCATGATATTACTATGTATATTACAATAATATCCCATTAAACATGGATATATAAAATTTTATTAACCTATTTTTGTGGCCATACTGACTGTGTGATTTGAGATACTTTTCTTAAGTGGTAATATTACACATGTTTTGGCCTTTTCTCCGACACCAATCAAACTGAATAGCGGTCCATCCTAATTGTGGTGATAACTATATACTTCCACCATAACTACCCTAATTATATACAATATTTCTCACCTACACATTAAAAATCATATGATTTTCAGAATAGATTTCACTTTAGGTCTGACCAAGAAGTAGATGGGCCACTCATATAACAATTTTAAAACATTTATTTACATGAATTATTTTCATGAACAGTATTGATCATATTGAAAGATTAAATAGTCTTAGTAATGTTCAAATGATCATAGTGAAACATTTCAAAAGACTTTTTTTCTTTTATTCCCCATTTTTAATCTTATATGTAGAAATTTAGAGAATATTTAAAGATGTGGTGGTTAATTTGATAAATAACCTCCAGAATTTCTAGTGGTCTCTTATCTACCTCACCTATAATTGATCTTGAGTACCTAGGTATAATTTCATGAATAATTTCCATTTATAAATTCACAAAGAGGGACTCTGGTTTTTTATAAAATCTATCATAATGTCGCACCATCAATGTACCACCCCTTGTCATTGAAATGAGTCGAACTAAATACAGTTCTTATATTGGGTTTAGATAATGTGGAAGATTTAATAGATTCAATTGACACTATCGATGTCATAATAAAGAGTTATATCACATATAAATAGAAAAATAATGGCAGAATAGAAAAATTTTCATTACATTTGTGGTAGTTTCTCTAATAATAAAGTAATTTTCAAACCATTTTGAATACTTTTTAGAAGCCCCTATATACATATAGTTTAATTGGTAGGTCATGATTGATGTGAATTCCAATCTACCATCTTATTTCTAGTGGTATGTGGTAAAACTGGTAGCATCTATAACCTTAATATAGTGAATGTTATCAATAATATTTTCCTTAGTGGGGTAAGCTTAATGACCTAACAACACTATATTATCTAGTGGTAATTATATTCCATTCTATCTAACTATAATTTAAAAAAAGAATATATTTTTAAAATAAAAATATTTAAATATATATATATATATATATATTCTATTTTCTTATTATTTCATATTTTAGAACCATATAAAATAATTATATAGTTACAAAATAATATAACATATCCATCATTAACATATAAAAATGAGATATGTCAGATTAATCGGTACATAACCCAGAGTGATTGAATAATTAACATTAAATATACATGAAAATTTCATTTTCTATAAACAATTAGTTAATATTTTTATTGAATCAATTCCAATTGTAATGAATTTTTGGTTCCCAATATCTTGTGATGATTGTTATTTTTTTCTCAAGGATTTCAATATAAAAAAATGTTTTCAACAGGTGTCAGGTGATAGAAGAATATCACAATGACAAAATAATTTACAAGAATCGTAGTATTTATTAAAGATAACATGGGATGGGTATTCATGGAATTGTAATATAAAAATACATTGATATGATAATAAATGTATATGAGATTATATCATTGAAAATGGGAAAGTATTGATACTTCATCGAAATTATTTTTTGTACGATTTTTTTATAAAATTTAATGAATCCATTGCATACATTATTGTATTAATTGAATAAACTATCTATAATAGATTTAGGGATATTAAAAAATTGAATAAAAAATATATCATGGAGAAATTAATATAGAATTATTAATGTAAAGTTAAAAGTATGATAGTCCTTCAATAAATTATTAAGCATTAATTTTAAATTAATCAATGAATTACATCCCATAGATGAATATGTGAGAAGTATAAGTTAAATTTGTAAATGTTGTGGGGGTGAATTGTATTTAGATTACTTGAATTTGTGTAACCATATTATAGATGAAAGTGAAAATGGGTTTGTAGGTATGTGGAAACAATACAATAATTTCCAAAGAGATATTTTATAAATATATATTAATTTTTTTAAATATATAGATCTATAGATTTGATGTTCTCTAAATTATAGATGTTCTATGAAATTTTCCTATGTCCTGAGATTCATATGATTTATTAGGGTATCTTATTTAAATGAAAAATCATCGAAGGCATCGACTTAGAGTGAAATATAACATTTTTTTTACAAATATAAGATGTTGTTTATTTTAGATTTGTAAATGTAAAAAATATAACTACAGTATATAATAAGGGATATCTATTATGTAATATTCCATTTATTAGTTTTTTTGAAGATGACGATATCTGAATATTAGATATTTTAGAAGATTGATTTAATAATTTTGTTCGACGATGTCAAATATATTCTTTAATGAACTAGACCATAAATTTTGAAAATGTAATTTTTATTGTATAGTTGAATATAATCATCATTCAATGAATAACAGCATAAATCAACGAATGGATTTTAGATTTTATAATGATGAATAACATGTCACAATGATGTATATGGATGAAATACCAACTGAATATATTTTTATTAATTATGGCATTAACACTATTGATGAGTAAGTTAATTCCATGGTACATCCTAATTAATGAATTTCATAGAAGTGACACATTATGATAAAAATAAATGAAGGCTTTTTATTCAATCTGGTTTGTTTAAAATGAATAAAACATTGTTGAATGAGATGTATCATTACTAAAGGGTGTCTATATACTTTAATTTATAAAAGGAGAGATTTATTTACCATTTATTTTTTGGAGTAGGTGAGGACATGATAGTTAATAACATCAAATGGAGAATTTTGTGAATGTATCTTTGATAATTTTTTTAGAAATGATTTTTTAATATAAACATTAAATATTATATGTTCAATAATATAATAGTATAGTTATAAAATATTTTTTTAAAATGTGGTTTGACTGTCGAGACATTTAATGAATTAATAATGATTTAATATTGATATGAGATTAATAATAGAATAAATTTTATGTTGTAGATGATGTGTATATATATGATATTACATCATGTAATAGATATGTGAATCCTAGAGATATAAAACATCAACATCCTAGACTTGAATCACATTTGTATTGAATAAGATGAAGGAGAAGAAGAATAAAGAGGATTGAGGACATACCCTATGATTCCATTATGTTGATAATTCTGAGTTTGAGTTATGAAATTATTAAAGAAGATACATGAAGAACATTACCAAAAGACAATAAATTAGTTGATGATCTGTTTCTGAGGTTGATGATACAATATTTTTGATGTACAAAAATAATTAATTAGGATAAAATATTCTTTGGTTACATGTAGTATATAGTTCTTTAACAGTTGTTCTATCCATTTAAAAGTAATTAGTTGTAAGACTTTCATCAAGTTGGAATTAGTATTAAAAACTTGTTGGAAGATAATAGTGGTTTTTAAATTCATATATTATTGTATTCATATTATTAATTTAATGAACAAAAACATCTTAGACTCAACCTAAATAATTAATTATGTGGGTACCAACATTTATTACAATCCTTGTAAAAAAATATGTTCTTTATAGTTATTTAATATGATTCAAGCATGTATGGTTATGATTTTCAACAAGTGGTGGATGAAAAATATAAAAATCTATGATTCATAATTTTACAGATAAATGTTATGAAATAATGACACTAATTTCTCCATAATTTAGTTATAAATCATTTAAAACATGAGAACTGCAATTATTATTAGATAAAAACAACATCTCGAAAAAAATATAGAATAAAGAAAGAATTTAATGATGGATAATTTAAAAACTGCAAACAATAGAAGGGATTTATCGTTCAATGGAATGTATTTTATTTAATGGATAAATCTAATCATAATATTTAATCTCCCTAAATTAAAAGAGGTAATAGAATCTCCATTTATAGGATTTACTTATGTTTAAGAAAGAAATTTTGTGAAATTTTTACATAATTGCGGATTCCCATTTATTGTGAAAGAAATGAAGAAATTTTTATATCCTAATCTAAATGGGTTAATACCATATTTATAAGACATATAAATGAATAAATATTGGATAATAATGAAATATTGTTTTGAATGAAATGTCAATTTGAAAGAAGAAGAACTTGGAATTTATAGGGAAATGATTGAATATATTAGAATGAATGATGATGGTACTTTTATTTATTACATAAAAATTTTAAATAAAATGTTTTATAATATCATTGGTTTTGGAAATACTCTTCAAGAACCATACATATTCAATAATAAAATGATGAACCTATTAGATAGATTTGATGAAATAGTATATTCCCCAGAGGGAAGACATAAGTTATCACTATATGAATAGCACAATTTTCTTATTTCTTTTAAAATGATGAAATAACCTATGTTCAACATGTATGTCATAGAGAATATTTCATTTTATTCACTAAATTGTATAAAAACCAACGTAAAGAAGGGTGATTCATCCCTAAAATATAAACTTGAAAAATAAAGTAATGAATGTCATAGACAAATCGAGATAATAATATATAATAAATTTAAAAGAAGAATATGTAAATAAAAATGTATGAATAATATATTGTTCATTATTTATGGTGGAATTTTGTTTTCTATAGCTTATTATTGAATATAAAATGTTCTATAACTAGATATGATGAGAATGTAGAATATTTTCCCAGAAATGAAATGGGTAAAATTCGAAAGTGTGATATTGAAAATTAATTATAAAAATATTATTTTTCATGGAATATGATGATTAAACATGATGATGAAGAATAATCACAATTTAGTGTAAAAAAATATGAAGACATTATAGGATAAAATATAATCTTGTTGAAATTTTTTCAAAATCATGCGGCCCCTTATAGTAGTTATGTGAAAATATTCAACAGAAATGTTAATGATAAAAAAAGATAAACTAAAAATATGATAAAAATGATCTTGTAGCATGTCCTAAAAAAAAACCTTGTTTTTTAAAAGGATAGAAAATATTTGAAATTATAAAAATGATACAAAATGAATAAAATCATGAAGAATAATTAATATATTATTAAAATAAATATCCACAATGCATAAAATATATATCAAAATTATATTTTGAGTTATATTCCTAGAAATTTTGATGTAGAAACTGAAGTGTAAAAGATTAAGAATATAATAGCCTTAAATTTTAAAATATCAAAAATATTAAAAAGTAATAATTGGTAAAATATATATATGTTCATGATGAATCATCCAATGATGATTTGAAAATAATTTTGAGGTATAGGATAAAAATTGTTATTTATAATTCTCAAATTACAAAAACAATTCATTAAAAAATGTAGTGACTAAAACCACAATGATATTTATGTAGGCTTGGAAATGTCATGTAAAAATAACTCCTATATCAATTGGATTTGGGGTTACTATAAAAGATAAATACTCTACATACAATTAAACAATTAAAGGATAGTGTTAATATTTTTAGTGGGTTTAATTTCACCTATATACCAATAAATATTATAGAAGACAAAATTTCTATTGTTACAATTTCTGTTATTGAAAATTTGAGAGGATAAATTTTTTAATAATATTACATGTCAATTACATGTAAAAATACATTATCATTATCGATATACTGTTATAAAAATAAAATATCATAGTAAAGAAGAAAAATAATATTATGATGAAATTTTTTTATTGATAGATGAAAAAGATTTTGTACAAACACCATAACTGGGTGCATAGATGAAGTATATGGAATATAGGTCCATATTAGTCGATGCATTGAAGTATAAATGGAAAAAAATCTAGTAAAACTATAAATGACGTTGAAAATTTAATGTTCAATAAATAGAATAAAAGCTATAACATTTTAGTTAAAGTATTTTATGTAAAATTGAAATTCAATTGATAGAATAATAAATTGATATTATTATTGATAGTTGGGGTGAATCGATCCTTATAAAATATATTAATTCATTATTTTAAATCATCTTTCAATTAAAAATAAATATAGTGTCTTAATCCCCTGATCACAATGTATAGTGCCGTGAGATATTATAACACTATGTGATTTTGGAATAAAAATATTTTCAATAGAATATACAACATGAACACAAATATTAGTTGAACCCTATAATATTATTATTTTAATGACCCAGAATAGTCTGAGCCATTCCTTTGGGAAAATATTTTGTTTTGGGAGTTATGGGAGGTAATAGTGGCTTAATTTGGGAGTTATCCTAAAATCCTTTGTTTCTCAACAGTGGCTCCCTAAATAGTGGCTCATTGAAAAGTGGCTCACCAAATGGTGAATCACTAAATGGTGGATCACCGGACAGTGACTCATCAAATGATGGCTGATCGAATGTTGACTCAAAAAATGGTGAGTTATTGAACGATGACACCGAATAAAGACTCTCCAAATAGTGACATTGAATGGAAGCTCACCAAATGATGGCTCACATAATGTTGAAACCAAACGATGTCTTATTGAGTGGTTCCTCAATAAATGTTGTCTCAACAAGTGGTACCTCACCGAATGGTTACATATTCATCTCACCCAATGGTGAGTCACTTCCTACAGTTTTCCAAATTTCAAGGTTTTCCCAGTTTCTCCGAAATTTTCTAGTTTATCGACTATTATATTTAGTTTTATGTAAATTGAGTTTAATGTCTTTTTTGGTCATTTATAAAAGAGTTTTAGAATAATTTAATTATATCAGAATATATTAAAACTCTCGAGGATTTGGAATAATACATCCACGCGGTCATAGCAATGACCCGACTATAATGGCCTTTAAACTGTTTATCGTTCTATTGATACATGATCTATCTTCTCCTTAAGCCTAGGTCCTCTCTTCTCCTATTATTTGGTTCATGGAGAAAATATCTTCCCATGATAGCAATGCGCCTATGATGTTTCCCCCTATCTAGTTTTCCTTCGATTTTTCTTACTACTCACACTCTCACAATTTTAGAAAAATGACGAATCATTGGTTGCTTGTTCTTCCAATTAAGGATTTCCTTCATCTCTCTTTTAATTTTGAGTCATGTGTGTTGGGTATACTAATGCCTCCTTTTGAGAACAACTGAATCCAAATTTACAAAATATAATGATAACTAATAAATGGGGGTGAGGGAGATATTGATGTTGATCCCTTATTTAATTTGTTATCCTTGTTTATGATGTGATCTGTTGTGGCTTTGTGGTCCGTGAAAATCATGGTTGTTGGTGGTCTTGGCCTATGCATGGGTGATACCATATAACTATGATTTTTTCATGAATAATTTTTTAAATAACAATCTAGTTAATCATGTACACTTTATTAAATTATTGGATTCTCTATGATAAAAACCTTGTGTGATCACCCATACTTATCAAAATAGAAATTTAAATAACAGTGTTGGACAAATCTGAATACACCCTATTTGATAGGTGTGGATTTGTGTTGTGTTATTTTGAGTTTTGTTACTTATGTGGGTTGTGTGGTGCTGTTGTTGGAATCATAGTTATGGGTGCATGGGTGGGAAATGGAGTTGGTTTTGTATGAAGGGTGTGGTGTATGTGTGAAACAATGTTGTAGTTTAGGGGTGGATGTTGTGGTCTTTGTGTATAGGGTGGTAAGGGTGGTGTGTTGGAATCCCAGTTATAGATATTGATTTATTGAAAAATGTATGGACTTGATATGAAGTGAGACATTATCTAGGAAATTTTTTGGTTGTAGTGCTACGAGACTTGGTTGTCATGATTTCATGATTATAAGTATGTCAGGTGTGGTGTTATTATGCCCCAGGTCTACTAGTTTTGGTTGCAAGGGTATGAAATGTGCGGGATAACATTGAATAATGATTGTTTATAGTGGTTGAACGAGTTTCTGAGGGGGGGGGGGGTGGGTTATAGAGACTATAATCTGGTTGTATTATTTGTTTTTTGAATGGTTTCGAAAATAGGTGCCTTACATTAGTCCATCGTTCATTTTTTGACATGGAAATGATTTTTTATTTTATCCTTATAAAAATTGTTCTAGATGTGGTGTCTATTAGTTACCCAGGAAGGGATGGAATAACTAATGATAATGCATAATAACATTGTTTAGGATGGTTGGTAAGTAAGGGAGCTTTTTGATCTAGTATCATTCGATCAACTTATGAAGTGATAGCTATTGGTATAAATATATTGATTTAGAGTTTGAGACAAGGGTGGTTTTTTTCAATATGATTACTTTCTTTGAAACCTGTAGGTTGGGATGAGTGTTTGGTACCTATATATATTCTTGTACTTCATTGTGATTTCTATACACACCCCACCTCAGTTGAGAACTCTGTGGCGAACAACACATTGTTAGGGTAAAGGGTGTCCTATCCCAACATCCTAGTGGGAGAATGGATGGATGTTTATTGGATGTTCTCTGCTTCCTCTTCTAGGAATTCGTCAACAAATAATATTTATGCATTCTGTATTAGATGGAGGTTTATTACCAGATTTATTGTAATTATTATGTGAGAGGTGGTTTATTTCCCTGGTGTCATAATCATGAGGCCAAGGTGTTTTCTAGAAGGTCACGGTATGTGTGAGGCTCAGGTGTCTACAGGAAAGAATGTGATGCAGTTTGTGTCCTAGGTGATTGTGGGCATAATTTTGATGCCGTATGCTGAGAATGTGTGTACGGGATGATTGTGATAATGGGGATTCTATAGAGTGTGGTAGCATTAGGTCATTTCTCATTAGGGACGAGTAGTAAACCAGTGGTAAGTACTGAAGGGTACCTAAATATCAATTTAATTACTAATTTACATTACTAGAATTGTGTTATTTAGTGTGAATGCCTTGGTGAGGCTTGGTGGGTAGTGTTCTTAGTTAGGTTTTGTTGGTTTCTACTATTCTTTCACATGGGCATTAGTATGATTCACCCACTTTTGCACGAGTGACTTTGGTTTTTCCCTACTGAGTATACTTGTATGCTCACCCTATGTATATAAAACTATTTTTTAGGTTTCACATGAGATTACATCGACCGTGATGGACCTGACTAGCTTGAGTGTTGGGGATAGTTTTTGGGTTTATTTTTAATTTAATTTTGGTACATATTTTGGTGTTCTCCCTATATTTCAATAAGTTTTACTTTAAACATGCACGAGGGATGAATTTTGGTTTCGTTATATATATCTATCTTGAAGTTGATTGAGGTCGATACTTTTAGGTCAGAATGTCTATGATGAAGAAACCATAGGGGGTGAATTTTTCCCTTTTGAAATATTCACGATTCTATCTCTTAAAGGTAATAGATGGTAGAATAGTGTTTCTTTTATGAAAGAATAAGAAGTCGATAAAAATATAAAACAAATCACACCAATTTATATTGGTTTGGATAATAAAGATCCCCAAGTCCACTCCAAAAATTACCCTCTCTGTGGGCATGGTGGATTTCACTAGTCTGGGCCTCTTCTCATAAGACTGATCGAAAACTGAGTGCAGGAAGTTGTCACCCTTAAAAACAAGTCTAAAAACAGATCCTTATGTTTCTTTTATAGGGAACTAAAATATCCACATATTTTCATGAGAATATGACATTCCACCAAAATTTGAATCGATCATCCAATACTAAAAAGAATCAGTAGGGATGGATTTGATAAAATAGTATAAACATTAAGTTTACAGTAATACACAACTGAAAGAGGAAGGATCTTCAACTATAGAAGAAAAATAATCATTGAAATATGTTTGAAGATATCTAGTTTCATAGGAGATCTTTATTTTAAGAATAGAAAAAAGCAGAGCACCACACATCCAGGATTGAACATGTATGTCTCTAAAATGCCGTCCTTGTTTCGGAGATGCTCGATCAATGTAACTCTATAAATTAATTTATAAAAGAACAATATAAGAATAAATATAAAAACAACTAATATATAGGTAGATATCCAAAAAATATGACATAGAATTATATATATTATGATATATCTTGCAGCTAGATTTTAGATCCACAAAAGGGACCTTATAAATCGAGAGAATTCAAATTAAAAATATAGCTTAGAGTAGTCGTAACATCCCATAACAAAGTGAGATAAAATATAAAATGTAATAAACCTTTATAAAATTATTAAGAGAACTGAAAAATTAGAAATCGAGCTTTAAATCACCATTATATTCCACAAATTCTATTATATGAAACTCGGATAAAGTTGTAAAATCACATTTATGGCATTGAAAAGTCAAATTTATGGTTTCCTCACATAATGAAGAAATACCAAATGTAGGGTACAACTACACATAGTTCATTGTTCAAAAATAAGGTTAAAAATGTAAGGTTGGTTTCAAAATTTAGGTTGATGATCCAGACTTATGCTTCTCAAACATAGGGTTCCATACTTACGTAAGGTTATTTAACTATACCTTTTGTCTTTGAGAAACATAAGGTACCATTCAAATGTAATGATCTTTAACCATACATTTCTTCCTACATAAGGTTGATAAACTATATATGTTGATACGTTATCATAAGCTTTAATACAAACATAGGGTATGATTCTTACATTACATTCTTCAACATAGGGAGTGAATAGTGATTCTAGAAAATGGAAAACCAGGAACAATGTATCCAGAATATAGTTTAGAGCATTCAAAAAACTTTATAAGATATTTATCATGAAAAAATACATTAATATTATTCCAAAATAAGAATTATAAACAATATACACTTCCTAAAATACATGTAAAATAAGATCATTGGAAAAATAAACAAGGGTATTTGTGACCATCATAATCAATAATATTTATGGATTATAGTTGAGACAATACATTCCCAATAATACTCCCCTTTTTGATGACCAGAAAACCCATAAATTAAAACAATAATTTTTTGTAATATAATTTATAATTTTATAAACATTTAGTGAAATAAAATTGATTTCACAGAATTGATTTGATAATTTTTTTTTGTGTTTATCAAAATTTCTTCCAAAATATTTCAAAAATTTAAATTTTTTTTTACCTATTCTGTTTATCCAAATTTCACCCCACCTTTTTGTGAGATAATATAGAAAGTAAATAAATATATTTAAACACATAATTAATGTTGGACATATTAGTAAGTGTATTTTATAATTAAACGATAAAGATATTTAATACTGGATGTTTTGATATTAGAAAAAAATATAAAAGTGTAAAAAAAGTACAGAAAATAGTAATAAAGACAATTTTCATTGATTAGAAAATGTACAAATACAATGGGGATGCGACTAAGAAATTGAATAGTCGCTATTAGAATTAGGATAAAATTTTGGTTAGGGATTAATTTTTTTCATGGTAGGAAAAGGTTGGGGATTGGCTAGGATATAATTTATAATGGCTTGAAACATCTCCTTCAACTCAGCCATCTGAACCAGCAAATTTTTCATCAAACTATCTCCCTACTACATTATCAGAAGTCTGGAATCAGGATTTACATGAAAATACTCCACAAGATTGACTATAAAAAAAGTTATGTAAGCTCTCCTCTTGCTTCATAAATTGTTACAACTTTTCTATAAAATTATTCAGAAGAAATATGACGCTATGTTCACTCTGAGTATATTGAAAAACAAGAAATTTCATGATTTTCCATTAAAAATGAAAGGGGAGAACTGTTTCATTTAAGGTCTTGATGACATGTATTCATATCTTCTATAAAAGATATAATTTCCTGAAATATTATAATCAAATATAGGATGGAAGTAGGAGTACAAGTAGATGTACTGGTCTGATTTACTAAACATTTCACCGATTCAAACTGACTTCTCAAGTAACACTTCAAATCTACAAAATATTTCTTCAAAACAGCTTCATATCTGATCCTCCAAAACTCATTTTACTTGTCTCTCTTGAAGAAATCCAAATCCCTTCGTGAAAAAATATTCTCATGATTTTCATGGATTTTTTCTTTGCATTTTCATGCACCTACCACAAAGTAGAATTCTCTTCCTGAGACTTGTTAATCATAATCACAATATGTCCAACATGATGTGACAATGAATCAGATGCCTTTTCATTTTCATTTATTTACTAATCAACTAAATAAGAAAAAAGGATTCTCCACTTATCTGTCCATAGATGTTTCAGTTTAAAACAACTGATTTACAAGCATTTCAGTCTGCTCTAAAAAAATGACATGACTCTTCCACAGTTTGATTCAAAATTAAATCTGTAACTTCAGTTAATGATTTAAATACACATTTTTCTTCTTCAACAACATATTTATGAATAAATTCTTATAGATTATTCACCTGATCATGAATATTCTCTCATACTTGATTTTTGATTAGATTTACAACAAGATGCTCTCTTTCTTGACTATCCATTGGTATTTCTTCTTCAAGAATCGGTTCATCTATATGAACTGAAATGGTTTCATATTTAGAAGCCCACACTTTCTCTTAAACCTATTGAACTTATTTGTTTATAGGTTTCACAATAAGTATCTAATGAATTTTTTTATTCCTCACAATACTTTAATTAGGTATTTAATCTATGCCTTCTCTGAGAGGGTTGAAAAACTGCATCCATCCATGATTCAGTAAGTCCCTCTATTCAAACAGCTCATTACTCCCCTTGAGAAAAAGCTCTTGAGCTTTGTTCTTCTTTATCACCATCAGTTAAAATCCTTCCTTTCACTATACTACAGAAATTTCCTAATTTTCTAAGAGTTAAATAATTTAAAACATTTCTATGATTAAATATCAGCCTTAGATTTACTAATTGAATCATATCATTTTTAAATAGAAATCCATATATTATCCATCCATAAAGATAGAAATTCATCCTAGCATCTGGTTGATAGTATTTATGAAAATATAAAAATATATCCCACTAAAAATTCATATTAATGTAACTTATAAATAAAAACATGATTTATATTTCAGGGCACACAATTTTCTCCATCTCTACCATCCTTGACACAATTTCGTTCGGATTGAACTTAACCATTGATCTTATGATCTACCTTGGGATACTTAACAAACATTTTCCTAACATGCATCGAGTTAAATAGAAAATAAATAATTTCATTAGAAGAGTGACTCTAGTCTCCAATCAATCAAATATTTATGTAAAAAACTACTTAATGAGGGCAGCATAAGATTTGAAAAACTTTAGTTGTGGAAATTGAAAAATCCTCATCTTTAATACATGCAAGAATCACATCCTAAAGATCACCAAAAATTAACATTAAACTCTAATGAAAATAGTTTAGTTCTACCTTATAATGAAATTCTGAATTGTTATCATTGAAAGTAGTCTCCAGCCCATGAAATACCAATGCCTGTTTCCTGAGCAGATTCGTCTGATATAAGCAATCAAAATCAACCAGTTTTCCTGGATGTATTTTTTCACCTATAACACGCTATCACTTCAGACCACTTGTGTCTCTTTCTTCTACTCGTTTGGTTTTATTCATTTTAAAAATCTAAATGTCTGAGGTTTTTAGCTTCTAGGGTTTGGATAGAAAAATAAGGGTTTCAGTTTAGATGAAAACAGTTTTGGTAAATGATTGGTATGAATGATGAAGGGTTTCTTAAAGGTGATGAATATCCTTGTTTCCGAAGTCACAATGTAATTATGAAAAAAAATTAATGATTAAGAAGTGTAAATAAAATTATGATTAAATAAAAAAACTAAAATTTAGTGAGAAAAAACTATGAATAATAAATTTTATATACATCAATAAACATAAGATAATATAAAGTAAAATAAAATAAAATAAAATATATTTTTAAAAAATTAAAAAAACTATCTCCCCATTTATAAATTAAAAACCAATAGTGGGAAGTGGTTTAGGGAAAATATTTGCTAATTGATATTTAGTGTTTACAAATTCTAAAGATATATCATTTTTAATAACATAAAATCTTAGAAAAAGATGTATAATATCAATATTCTTAGTTCCAGAATGACGTAAATAATTTTTTTTGAAATATTTATTGCACTTATATTATCACAGAAGATACGTTTAATATTAAAATTATGTCCAAAATACATCAGTTTGTTTTTCATCAACAAAAATTGAATACAAAAAAACTTCCTTTAGGCGCATATTCTGCTTTGGCTATTGATAGTGCAGAAGAGAGTTTCTTCTTACTCCACCATGATACTAACAATTTTCCAAAGAAGTGACAGGTTCTTGAGGTTATTTTTATATCTAATCTAAAACCTCAAAAATCTTCATCTGAATGGGATAATAAATTAAAATCATAAATTTTTGGATAATGAAGAGATTGAAAAAGTGTTCCATTTAAATATCAAAGAATCCTTTTTACAACAATATGATGCCATTTATTAGGATTTGATTGAAATCTGATACTTAAACATAATGAAAACATAATATTATGTCTTCTATTAGTAAAATAAAACAAACTACCAATAATACCTCTATACAACATGTTTTCCACTGGTTTTCTAGCTTCATCCAAATCATGTTTAATACTATTTCACAATGGAGTTGAATATGTATTTCTATTCTCAAGACAAAAATTATTCAATAATTAAGTAATATATTTTCTTTTGTTTTATACATTTAAATACTCTTTTTGATAAATTTGAAGTCCGAAAAGGAAATTAAATTCTCCCAGTATTCTCATATAAAATTATTTTTGAATGATTTCTGGAAAATAATTACAATGTTTTTAATTTGTTGATCCAAAATAACATCATCCTAATTGATTTGAAGTAATAATAAATTAGAACAAATTGTTTTCATAAAAAGGGGTGGATCTTCCAAAGAAACTATAAAACCATTTTTCAAAATAAAATAACTTAATCTTTCATATGAAGCTCTGGGTGAATCTTCTATCTATATAGTGTTTTAGTTTGTTTTAAAACAAAATATGGTTTTTGGGAATTTTCAAAACTATGAGGTTTCTCAATATAAACTTCAACCATTAAATAAACATTTAAAATGTTAGATTTTACATCCATCTGATACAATTTAAAATTAATATGAGTTGAAAAAGATAAAAGGATTCTAATATATTATAATCTAGTTTTTTGGGGAATAGGTTTAGTAATAATATATACCTTCTTCTTGATTATATCCATTAGCTACAAATTTAGATTCATTTCTAGTTATAGTCCCTTGATTATATTGTTTATTTCTAAATACCCATTTTGTTCCTATGAATTGATAATTTTATGGTCTTTCAATTAATTCCCAAACATTATTTCTTTTAAATGAGTTCAATTATTCTTGAATTTCTAACATCCAACATTAATATTCTATGACTTCATCGAAAGATTTTGGATCATGTTGTGATTGAAAATCAGAGAATTCAACTAGATTTCATGTATTTCTTATAGTTCTTATTCCTATATCTTAGTCTCCCATAATAGTTACAAAGGGGTGATTATTTAGGGTTATAGACTACGTAATAAGAACACTTTTAGTTTTATTAGAATCATACTCTTCTAATCTAGAATGAATTTAATTTTCAAAATCATTTTATAGGTTTTCAAGTCTCAGGTTTTCAGAAGAGTAAGTAGGTTCATTCGTTTGATCATTTTCTTTATTTAAAGGGTCATTTTCATCAAAATTCACATGAACTAATTCTTTAACAAACCTTTACTTTTTTAAAAACTCTATAATATTTAAAAGTTTCATAATATCCTAATATTATTCATTCATTATCTTTTGGATCGAACTTACGAAGATTATCCTTGGTGTTCAGGATATACACCTTGCATCCAAAAAAAATTAAAGTATGTTACCTTAAGATTTTTGTTATTCCAATGTTTAGAAGGTTTATTTTTGAAAATAGTATTAATTAAAACTCTATTAATTATATAATAGGTTGTAATTACATCTTCATCCCATAGATAAGTTGGACAACTAATTTGATTTAGCAAAGCCCTTTTCATTTCATGAATAGTTCTGTTTCTTATTTCAACAATTCCTTTTTGTGGTGTTCTTGGTGCAGAGAAGGTATGTTTAATAACCATGTTTGAGAAAAAGGAATTGAATTATTCATTCTCAAACTCTCCACCATGATCAATTCTTAATGAAATAATTTTAAAACCTTTTTCATTTTGAACACTTTTTCAATAACATTAAAAAAAAGTAAGAGCTTCATTTTTCAGTTTTAAAAAATACACCCAGGAAAATATAGAATAATCATCAACTAAAACATATTAAAATATTTTTATAGCCAAAATTGATACTCTAGATGGTCTAAACAGATCCATGTAGATATGTTTTAGAGGGTTTGATGTAGCAATTTTTTTAACAAATTTGAAAGAAGATTTGTGTTACCTGCCAATTTGGCATGTATCACAGAATCTATCACTATCACACTTGAGAGTAGGTAAATCTATAAATAATTGTTTCTTAGATAATTTATGTAAATAATAAAATTTTCAATGACCAAGTATTTTGTACCAAATACAATATTCATTTATCATAACAGTTATACAACTCACTTTCTCTTTACACAATGAATTTATATCCAATGTGTAGACATTATTTTATCTTGGTGATCTAAATTTAAGAAAATTATCATTAAATAATGAATAAGAATTTTTAGAAAAATCAATATAGTATCCATCATCATAGAGTTGATATATACTTATCAATTTATATTTTGATCCTTGTACATATAGTACATTATTGATTGAGATAGACTTTTGATCTCCAACTGGTTCAAGACCCCTTATCATCCATTTGGAATTATCACTAAAGGTGACTAGACCTCCATAAATCTATGTCAATGTATTGATGTTTAATGGATTTCCACTCATGTGCGTGGATCAGACAATGTCCATATACTATATATCTTTTATTTTTCTATGACAATTTACCTACAAAGACAATTTACACAAAAATATTTCTTGGTACCCATATCATTTTGGGTTCAATAGTGTTAGCTAACATGGATTTAGGAATCCAAATCTACTTTATTTTTTTAAGACTTCTGTCATTTACATCAGATATACTTTTTTAAATAAAACATCTTTGAATCCAATTTATTTAAGGATTTCTCAAATAAAAATTTTCTGTTATATGTCATACTTTTCTAAAAAAATAAAAAATAGAAGATTTTTTTTGGGGAACAAAATATTTCTTATATATTTTGAATTTTTCAAATTTACCTCCTATACAAAATATTTTATTTTTAATGAAATTATTTCAAAGGATTTAATTCATAATATTTTCTCCTTTTTTTAAATATAAGACCATAACTTTTATTAGTTACTACTTCATCCTATATAATTTTAATCTTATTTTCTTGTTCAGTAAAATTTGTAGAAGAGAAGATTAATTTCTCAACTAAATCTCAATGTTTTTTAAGTAAAGTATACCTTTCTCAAAAAATATCAATATGATTATTGTTTAAATGTTTGTGTTTCTTTAATAAGGAGTAATTTTTTTCTTCTAGAATACTACAGTAGGCTTCCATTTTATTATTTAAGTGACTAGAATCAGAATCAGATGAATAGTAGGGATGTACCTTATCTTCGTCAGCCATAAAGTTCATATTAGATTTCGGATTTGATTATTCCTTCTCAGAATCAGATATTGATGATCGGATGGATTCTTTGGAAACACTATATGTATCTTTCATTACTCTTTTTCCCTTTGTTTTCAATGTCATTATTTTTTTGAAACTTATTTTAAATCTTTTACTTTTAATGTTTTAATTTGGGAAAGACAAGTCTTATATGACCCATCATTTTTCATTCAAATAATATAACTTCCCTTGACACATTCTCATCCTTTTTAAGGGTTTTATGAATCCCCTTTTATTCCTTTCAAACATGATGAACATTCTGGATAATTGAGGCTACTCAATTTCAAAATCAGATGAGTCTGAATTTCATTATTCTTTGACTTCTTCATTTAATTTAATTTCATATTTTGATATGTAACCTTTAAATATGTGTTATCCTTCTTCATTAACACATTGTGGTCCTCAAATTTATCTTTCATTTCATCTTCATACATCAATAGAGTTCCAATCAGTTACCACATTTCCAGATTCTTGATAGGTATTGATTGGTGAATTTCAGATAAGATTTCATTCCACCAATTAGTTAGTAATCTCAGTACATTCAATGCATGATCAACATGTTTTATATGTTCACCTAAGGATGTAATTTGGTTTATAATTTATGTGATCCTTTTGTTAATTTGTGTAAGGACTTGGTTTTTGGCCCTGTTAGACATTGGAATATTCCTAAGAATAATTTTAGAGCTAGGCGTGAAGACTGCGTGCGATTCCAAGGCCTGGTGTTCCCAAAATTAATTTTATAAAAATATTAAGTATTTTTATACTATTCATGAGAGAATAATGAGTTATTTCTTAAACGGTAGATCAGATCAAAAATCTGAGGGCATATTTGCGTCCGGAGCGTTCCATTTACCTTTGGTTGGGTGTAAAAGTTGCGGGCGCGGGCTTGCTATGAGAGATGACACCCGTGGGAAAAATCATCATTTTGAAATAATTACTTAGTGTTTTTTATCACTTTCATTGTTTTCGAATAAAATTTAAACGAAGTCTTGTAATGGTAATCCGAGACTTCCATTGAGTTTGAAATGGGGTGTTTTTCCTAGGCGTGCTATAAAATAGGCAGGCGTAGAGGTTTTAGAATCCATTCCCATCAGAAGAGTTTCAGAGAGTTTATAAATTCCACTTAAGTATTGGAATTCAGGGGAGAACCCATTTTACCTTCTCTCTCTCTCTCAAGAATGTTCTTTGGCATTCTTCGGCGTTCTTTATCATTTTTCGCCAGATTGAGGAGCGAACTCTGGAGGACCGAAGTGGGATCGCAGCAGGTGTGTCACCAACAACAAACGGTTGGATCGAGGTAGGATTTCTATTGATTTTCCCCTCCTTCGTCGATTTCTCAAGTTTTTGTCAAATCTGTCAGTTTGATTTTATAATTTTAGAATTGGGATGATGGCCTAATGAACACAACCACCTTCCGAGTCCCTTTATAAATCCCGTGTTCGACGAGTTCTTCGATGATATTCGACAGAGTTTTCGGATGCGCCAAAACACCTTAGGATCATTGATCGGGGGAAAGAGATGCAAATGACTCATCTTGAGGATTCCAAATCCTCATTTATTTTTGAAATCAGATCTCCAGTGCGGTTCTGGTGGTCAACAGAAGCCCCGACTCCGGCAAGGGTGGTGGCCAGAGATCAGGGTGGCGCAACGGTGTCGAATGGAGGTGATTATCGTGGTGCGGTAGGACATGTTAGAACTCGAAGGGCCGATGTGCGGTGGTCGACAAATGAGTAGAGGCCGGAGGGGTTCGTGTAGAGAGGCGATGTCGGGTGTGGCCTGAGCAGCGAGCTCAGTTGCGGCCAGGCGGAGATGGCTGTGTCTTGGCAGAGCAGGGGACCGGAGGAGCCGAGCAGGCCAGCGGCTGAGGCAGAGAGGCGGCACGAGAAAATGTGTCGCGGCGGTGGACTTTACAAGAGGGGGGGGGGGGGGTGATGGCGGAGGCCCATCGTGGTCAGGGGGAATCCTCGAGGTCAGTGCCTCGGGGGGAGCTACGGACAAGGACCCACATTTGGCAGGTCCTGCTGGTGCGGTGCACGAACAAAGACCAGCCACTTGGCCATTTTGTTTGTAGGAATTGGACCTGAGGGGTCTAGTGGTGTTCGGACGGGCCATGGCTAGTGGGTCACAGTGAGCAAGGCCGGACCCGTAGCCGGACTGCGGGCCGACAGTCTGGACCGGGCCGGTTGGGGTGGACCGGCCCGGTTGGGGCCCTCATGTTTTAAAGGATGGAAATCCTAAACGACACGTCTGTTTGATGCATTGTCTACGACAATGGGATCATCTCAGTGATAAGGTCTTTTTAAAGTGGTTTTAAGGGTTTTGGAGTTCTACGATCAATGGTGGGTGACTCGAAACTCTTTAATATAATAATATTAAATTATTATTAAAACATGCAACATATATACCTCGTGAACCGGATGTCTGATTAATGCGCCGTTAGTGGCTGCATGACCCTAGTCCTCATGCAATCTTTTTGAACTGTTTCTTTGACTTTTTGAGCTATAGACAAGGTATGGGCCCCATAGGGACCATTTTTCATGTTTTACGATGAAATTTCACTTTTTCACCTGACATCCGTTTGTAGTGTTTGAGCACTCATTTCTGTGTATTTTTCCAATAGAATTACAATGGTGCACTCTTCCAGGCTAAATATGGGGGAGAGGCATGGGCCCCACAAGGTGACTGCCAGGTGTATGCGGTGTTTTTACAACATATTCTTTGTAAGTCTGTTAGGGGAAAATGAATATCCTACCATGCATGTTATTCCACATAGATCGCGATGGTGGACTCGGTATAGGCCTAGGAGGTGAGCAATGTGGCTATGATGCCAGTCTCTTAGGTTAGTGATGCTTTGACCCGTAGTGGTTGAGTGTAATACCTTGGTTCGTTCCTATGAGGGTTCTTGTGGCATTACTACCTCAGTATAGGTTTGTGATCCCCTCGATAGGATGAATTTATGTCAGAGTTGTGGTATCCCTCCGGAGGGTTCAGAGCGTGATCCTCAAGATTCGGTTCCCTAGATCGGGTTCTTGGTATTGATGTGACCGCTTTTCCATGGGCGACGATCCCCTATCTAGCAGGATAATTTTTTAGAGTTTGAAGAATCATCGGGAAGATGATCCCCTACATTGTGGGCCATTCATAGTAGGATTATGGCATCATTGGTTATACGATCCCCTACTCAGCATGTGGTTTATAGTAGGGTTGCGACATCGTTGGTTATACAATCACCTACATAGCTTATGGTTTCACTAGGGTTTGTGCATCATCGGTTCGATCCCCTATATCACGTGTTATACCCGATAGGGTTCCAGTATCGTTGTGAAAACCTTTATATAGGATAAAATAATCTATCTGAGTGACGTGATCTGTAGAGCAAATGATCAGGTTGTGGTATCCCCCAGTGGATCCCTGGAGTGATCCTCTATCTGTGAGAGCTACAAGTTAACAAATTGGGTTTTTCTATCACCAGGAAGACCCTAGGACTGATCCCCTATCTGATGAGTTTGGTATTTCTGCTGTTTCAGTGTGAGGTTCTCATTGATGATATCTGATGAGCGTATATCTATTGGACGAGTGTCATCTTGGATGATAGAGGTCGGGGAGTGTGTTCTCCTAGTTATGTTCCTGTCACAGGTTAGGAGGACAGAGCCTAATGAGTCTTGGTGCGTGTTTGAGTATATCTAGATTTGTCATTGTATATGCATGGGAATATACCTGAGCAGATGTTCATGGAGTATGTATGGGCATACCCCTGAGCTGTGCAGACTAGTCGTGTTTAACCAAGGATGGTCTCGAGGTGGAGTTTCTCTCTTGTTTGGTTTTCCTCTAGCAGGGATGACATGACTATTGCCTTTAAGTTGATCACTTTTATTTTGTGGTTCTTTGGGTTCCTACTAGATATTTTATATACTCACCCCTGTACCGGCTATTCCCGCACATGTTTGTATCTTGTACAGACTACATGCCTTTTGACAAAGTTCCAGGATGACCCAGAGTAGGCAGATCTTAGTGTGCGTGATCGACCAGGGGGTTTACTGGAGCTGTACTGAGTATCATAACGGCAGGTGCTTTTGGCGGCATTCTTCCACTTGATCAGGTTGGATGCTTTTATAGTTTTCCTTTAGTGGGCCCTATTTTTCCCTTTATACTTTTGTTTCACTCTGGGTGTGGGTTAGATGTATTCATGCATTTTTTTCCAGTTTTTGTATATATCTCTACAATATTTATTGGAGGTGTATGTGGGTGCGTGTGTATAGGTACCTTAGGATAATAACTCCAATGTGTGTGATTGCCTACTCGGTGCTAGTCGCCATCCCCAGGCCTATCAGAGTCAGCTTGGGGATTCAGGGCTCGAGCCCCATTGGGTCGGGTCGTGATTGAGTGTTATCAGAGGGATGTTCCACCTTTGTAATCTCAGAGTGTAGCTGGTATAGCTGTGAGTTTGTTTTAGGTTTCATAACGGTAGTGTCAAGATGTTTCGAGTTCGGATTTCAGGCTAGGGACTCCAGTGTTGGTGCGATGGCCGACGTATCCATTCACTGGGACTTTGATAACCTACCTTTCAACTCGAAATATTTGGACACTAGTAACAAGGAAATAACCGTACATGCATCATATAGGACTGGGTTTTTGGGTTTCGCTTGTTCCTCTTGAGTCTGGTCTCCAGATATACACTTTGACTATGGTGCGTCTTGATTGTATTTTAGGATGCCTCCACTATGATAGCCATTTATTGTTCCGCAGTGAGATTGTGGTGACGATCCGCCTCGTGTTGAGGTTGTGGACCAAGGCACAGGTTCTAAGGCATGTTCTCTAGGTGGTCCACTAGTTTAGCCACCACCTGTCGAGAAGCTGGTTGCGCCGGTAGCACAAGACGATGTTGCGTGTAGGCTGAGTTCACTGCACGAGTTCTAGAGGTAGTGACCTCTTAGGTTCCGAGGTGATATAGACCCTCAGGCAGCTGATGAATGGATAAAAGTAGTCACCTGAGTTTTTCACCTTGTGAGGACACCCCCAGATAAGATGGTGGTCCTAGTGGAGAGCCTTCTGCATGGTTTGGTCGGGCGATGGTGGAGTTGGGTGATGTAGTCCCATGATGAGGAGACGCTCATGTTGGTAGAGTTTGAGCCACTATTTAGGGAACAGTTCTATCCAGTGACGCTGAGGTCAGTGCGGATTCAGGAGCTTCTGCAGCTTCGGCAAGAGGGCATAACAGTGTCGGAGTTCTCAGTGAGGTTTACAGACCTGTTGCGCTACTCCTTGGATATGGTTCAAGACCTGTTATTTAGGTCTCAGACATTCGAGAAGGTCATTCCCAGTGACATATGGGAAGGTTTGGTTTCCCTGTATCTGCCCACCAATGGTGGAGTGCTAGAGAGAGCCTTGGTGGTGGAGAGATTTCTAATAGAGAAGATTCAGCCTGTCCGTGTTGGGTGTGTGGCAGCTGAGATGTTGGAAACTGGTAGCCGACGGTAGGTGCAAGGATATGGATGTGGCCAATGTTTCAGGAGGCGACCAAAGGATGGAGGATCAAAGGCTTAGGGCTCACAGGGCTCATAGGATAGTTTTGGTCAGCCTCATGAGATGCTGTTTTACGCTTGCGATGGTTAGGGAGATCATTCTAGAGACTGTCTGACCTGTCGTGCTACTAAGAGGGATCCATTCGATAGTCCTCCTTGGCAGCGGCCACATATTGTGTTTGGATGTCCTCAGGGCAGCTGATGTGGCGGTGGAGCTGGTGGAGTAGTGGGAGGTGGTATCAGATGCCACCACCACCACCCCAGGTGATCCATGCCGAGCTCATGGAGATGGAGGGCGGGGGAGAGGAAAACTGCATAACCTAGAGTCTGTTGACCCAGAGGGTCCGCGGATGGATAGAGGTATTCCTTGTGTCCTTTCTACTTTCTGCAGTAGTTTTGATTGACATTTTCTAGTGGTACTCTTCCCTTTCCGTTGCTTGCTTGAGTTTTTTTTTCAGGGCGTTGGTAAGACACTGTGTGGGTGTTTTTCGGCATGCTTCAAATGAGTGAAGAGGAGGGATACTTCCCACACAAAGACATGCTTTTGTGAAGCAATCAAAACTGTGCAGGAGAGTCAATGCCGCCTGAAGTGGGTAGTGTTGAGATGTGGTAGATGCGTCCCTCTGACTTATGTGTTTGGGAAGTGGTGTTTTTTGGAGAACTCGCTGGCGTGGGAGACCCAGTTGAGAGTCCAATTTCTTTCCTTGTGCTTATGGCGTTTTAGGGACGAAAATTTCTAAGGTGATCAGGATTTAGTGACTTGGGTCTTGGGCCTGTCAGACTTTAGAATATTCCTATGAATAACTCAATATCTAGGAATGAGGATGGCGTGCGATTCCAAGGCCTAGTGTTCCCGAGATTAATTTTATAAAAAAATTTAGTATTTTTATACCATGCACGAGGCGCAAACGAGTTATCTCTTAAAAGGTAGCTCAGATAGGACATCCGAGGGAACAGTTACGTCCGGAGCACGCCGTTTACCTTAGGCGGGGTGTAAACGTTACGGGCACGGGCCTGTTGTGAGAGATGTCACCCAAGGTCAAAATCGTCATTTGGAAATAATGACTTAGTTATTTTTATCACTGGCATTATTTTCAAATAAATTTCAAACGAAGACTTGGAATTGAAATCCAAGACATTCGTTGAGTTCAAAATGGGGTGTTTTTCCTAGGCGTGATATAAAATAGCCGGGCACAGAGGTTTCAGAATCCATGCTCGTCGGCAGAGTTTCAGAGAGTATATAAATTCTACTTAAGTGTTGGAAATAAGGGGAGAACAACAAACAACCGGATTGAGGTAGGGTTTCTGTTTATTTTTCGCTCCATTATTGATTTATTGGGTTTTTTTCAAATCCGTAGTTTTAATTCTATAATTTTATAAATGGGACGATGGATGAATGAACACATCCATGATCTAAGTCCTGTTCTATATCCCGTGTTCGATTCATTCTTCGTCGTTCTTCGACTGAGTTTTCGGCTGCGCCAAAACTCCTTGGAATCATTTATCGGGGGAAGGCACTGTGACGACCTCGTCCGGAGGATTCCAAATCCTACTTAAGTTTTGAAATCAGACCGCCAAAGCCGTTTTGACAGCTGACGGAAGCCCCGACTCTGACAAGGGCGGTGGCCGGAGATCGGGGTGGTGCAGTGGCGTTGACTGGAGTCGTTCGTCACGGTGCGGTAGGCCGTGGCAGAGCTCAGAGGGCCGATGTGCCGCAGATGGTGGATGATCGGAGGCCGGAGGGGTTTTAGCATTGGGCGGAGAGGCGGTGTCCAGTGTGCCCGAAAGAGCTAGCTCAGGTGCGGCTGGGCAGAGGCAGCTATGGTGTGGCGTAGCAGGGGACCGGAGGAGCTGGGCTAGCCAGCGGCTGAGGCGGAAAGGCGGCGTGGACGAAGGTGTCACAACGATGCACTCTGAAAGAGGGGTGTGAAAGCGTCGGCCCATCATGGTTAGGGGGAAGCCCCGAGGTCAGCGTCTCAGGGGGGGGAGCTACGGACAAGGACACACGTTCGGTGGGTCCTGCTGGTGCGGCGTGCAGACAAAGACCGACAACTTGGCCAGTCTGTTTGGAAGAAACATACCTGAGCTGTCTGGTGGTGTTTGGACATGATGTGGCTAGTGGGCCGCGGTGAGTAGGACCAGACCCATGATTGGACCGCGGGCCGACGGTCTGGATCGGGTGGGCTGGGGTGGACCAGCCTGGTTGGGGCCCTTGTGTTCTAAGGGACGCAACTCCTAAATGGTGTGTCCGTTTGACATGCTGTCTGCGGGTATGGGTTTGTATTAGTGAGATAGACTTTTTGAAGTGTGTTTTGGGGTATTTTAGTTCTATGCTCAAAGGTGGGTGACCTAAAACACTTTAATATAATAATTTTAAATTATTATTAAAGCGTGGAATAAATGTACCTCGCGAACCAGACGTCCAATTGATGCACTGTCAGCGGAAGCATGACCCTAGTCCTCCTGCAAACTTTTTGTGATGCTTCTTTGAGTGTTCGCGCTAAAGAGAAGTTGTGGGGCCCGTAGGGCCCAGTTTGCACGTATTATGGTGAAATTACACTTGTTCACCCAATATCTATTTGGAGTGTTTGAGAACTTCTTTTGGTGTGTTTTTACAAGAGTATTGAAATAGTGCAATCTACCCGCCTAAATTTGGGGTCAAGACGTGGGCCCCACGAGGTGGCTACCAGGCGTATGCTGCGTTTTTATGACTTATGATTTGTAAATCTGTTCGGGAAAAATGAATATCCTAACTTGCATGTTTTTCCGTGTAGATCGCGTTGGTGGCCTCAGTATAGGCCTAGGAGGAGCACAATGTGGCAAAAATATCGGTCTCTTGGGTTAGCAATGTTTGGACTAGTAGTGGGGGAGTGTAATACCTTGGTTCGTTCTGATGAGGGTTCATATATCATTACTACCTCAATATAGGATTGTGATCCCCACGATAGGATGAATTTCTGTTAGATTTGTGTCATCCCTCTGGAGAGTTCAGAGCGGGATCCTCTAGCTCCACTTCCCTAGATCGGGTTCTTGGTATCGCTATGACCGCTTATCCACAGGCGGATCCCCTATCTAGTTGGGTAATCCTGTAGGGTTTGAAGCATCATCGGGAACATGGTCCCATACATTGTGGGCCATGCATAGTAGGGTTGTGGAAATTTTGGTTATACGATCCCCAACTCAACATGTGGTTTATAGTAGGGTTGCGGAATCATGGGTTATACGATCCCCTGCGTACCTTATGGTTTTATTAGGGTTGGTGAATCATTGGTGTGATCCCCTACATCGCGTGTTATAACAGATAGAGTTCTGGTATCTTCGTGACAACCTTTATATGGGCGACGATTCTCTATCTGAGTGACGTGATCTATGGGGAACCAGATCGGGTTATGATATCCCCCAGGGGATCCTGGGATTGATCCCCTCTCTATGAGATCTATGAGTTACTGGAGTGGGTTTTTGTATCCCATAGCGGTCCCTATGAGTGATCCCCTATCTGAGGAGTTTGGTATTTCCGCTATTTCAGAATAAGGTTCTCAGTGAAGATATTTTATGAGCGTATATCTCTCGGATGAGTGTCATCTAGGATGATAGAGCTTATGGAGTGTGTTCTCCAAGTTATGTACTTATCACAGGTTACGAGGTCGGAACCTCATGAGGAATTGTGCGTGTTTGAGTATATCTGGATTTCTCATGGTATATGTATGGGAATATATCTGAGCAGATGTTCATGGTGTATGTATGGGCATACAACTGAGCTATGCTGACTAGTTGTGTTTTGCCGAGGATGGTCTCGAGGTGGAGTTTCTCTCTCATTCGGGTTTCCTCTGGCTAGGATGAGATGAATGTTGCCTTTCAGTTGTACCCTTTTATTTTGGGGTTTTTGGGGTGCCTACTGGGTGTTTTATATACTCACCCATGCACGGGCTTTTCCCACACATGTTTGTGTCTTGTGCATACCATAGGCCTTTCGACGGAGTTCCTGGAGGACCCAGAGCAGGCAGAGCTTAGTGTACGCGACCGACCAGGGGTTTTACTAGAGCTTGCTGAGGAGCATAACAATAGGTGATTTTGGTGGAATTCTTCCTCCTGAGCAAGTTGGACGCTTTTTTAGTTTTCCCTTGGTGGGCCCAGTTTTTCCCTTTGTACTTCTTTTGCACTCTGGTTGTGGGTTAGATGTATGCATGCATTTCTTTCCAGTTTTTATATATATCTCTGCACTATTTCATGGAGGTGTATGTGGGTGCGTGTGTATAGGTACCTTAGGCTAATGCCTCCCATGCGTGTGATAGCCTACTCGGCCATAGTCACCAGCCCCTGGCCTATTGGAGTCGGGCTTGGGGAGTCATGGCTCGAGCCCCGTTGGATCGGGTTGGGGAAATTAGAGTGATGCTTTCTCCATGAAGAATTCTTGATGTATTGAATTTCAATTTTGTTGTTGCATACCTCATTTATCTAAAATTGTTTGTAACTTTATAAGAAAATGTAATTTTCTTCCACATTTCATAAGTTATAGGGAATTGTGAGACATGTTTGAATTCTTCTACTCAAAGACCACACATGATAGCATTCAAGGATTTATAATTAATGTCATACTCAGCCTCTATAGCAGCAGTCCAAGCATAAGGTTTTTATGAATTTTGTAAGGAGTAACGATCTTTGAGCCCAACCTCTGATACCAAATTTTAGGTGTGAATGTCTATGAAAAACACACAAGAGTGGGCTGAATTTTGTCCTTTTAAAATTTTCACAATTCTATCACTTAAAGGGAAGAGGCGATAGATCGATGATTCTGTTAAGAAATAATAATTAGTAGATCAAAACAAAAAATAGAGCACACCAATTAATAGTGGTTTGGGGCAAAAAGATACCACTAGTCCACTTCAGCAATCACTCACTCTGCAGGCTTGGTGAATTTTACCAGTCAAGTCCACTTCTCAAATGACCGATCGACTACTGAGTATATGTAGCTTTCACCCCTACAAACAAGGTTAAAAACAAAACCTTCTTGTTATTTTAAGGGAACTGAAATATCCACAACTTAGAACTAGATGCTGAAACTCCACCACGACTGAAACCGAGTAGTCGATACTGAAAATAATCTGTTGATATTGATTTGATAAAAGAGTTTAAGCATCACAGTTGCAGCAGTACTGAACTTATAGAAGATTGATCTTCAACATCAGAAAAATAGAAATTTTTAAAATATGTCAAAAAAATTATATTTTCAAAAGAGATCATTTATTTTAATAATAGCCACAAAAATAGATCATCATGTTTCCATGATTAGACATGTGTATCTACAAAATGTTTTCCTCATTTCTTAGATTCTCAATCGCTATATCACTATAAATTAATTTGTACAAGAAAAAATGAAGAAAAAATGTCATCAACACAGATGAGAGATATATAGATATCCAAAATGTGAGAGATAGGAAGATATATATAGAGATATATATTGCACCATGATTTCATATCCATAAAATACGCTTGATAAATCGAGAGAATTAAAATTAAAAAATACAGCTCAGAGTAGTCGTAACATTTCTTATGAATAGGACAAAAAATATATGCAGTAAATGAATCTTTAAAACTATTTATGAAGAGATTCGAAACAATAAAAATCGATCATTAAATCCCCCTAATATTCCAAAATGACTATTATATGAAACTCTAATAAAGTCATAAATTCAAATTTCTGGCATTGAAAAGCCAAACATAATTTTCCTTCACATAACAAAAAATACCAAATGTGGGGTTCCAATATGTAGAATTCATTATATTAATGTATTGTTGACAAAATAATATTGATTAATAATGTATGGTTGATGATACATAACTTTTCTTATAAAACGTATGATTCCATACATATGTAGGTTTCTTTAACCATACTTTTTCTCTTTGACAAACTTAAGGTTCCATTCAAATGTATTGTTCTTTAACCATACGTTTCATCCAATGTATGGTTTATAAACCATAGGTACTTATATTTTATCATAAGATTTAATAAAAACATATGATATGGTCCTTACTTTACGTTCTTCAGCATAGGGAATGAACAATGATTCTAGAAAACGACAAACCATGAACAGTGTTTCTAGAATACGATTTAGAGCATTCTGAATACTTTATCGAATAATTATCACAGATCAATCCATGAATATTATTCTGAAATAAGAATTATATAGATTATAAAATTCATGTAATACAGTTAATATATGATCATTATAAAAAAACAGTGGTATTTGTGAGCATCAAAATCAATAATATTTATAGAGTATGTTGAGACAAATTCATGCCCCTTAGATGCATCTTATCTCCCAATCCTAGTTACTATAATAATTTTAATTCCTCCCCTAATTGTGAGATTTCTATACCCTTGGTGCTGGTCACCACCATGGGGCCTATTGAAGGTGGGACAAGAGGGTCATTATCTCTCGTTCATATTGTAGAAGAGAGGTCATGATATTATGATATCCCTTCCCTCAAAATAAATGAGGGTCATGCTAGAATGGTATAAGATGGTGAGTTTGAGAGATATGACAGTGTTTTGAGTTAGGAATACTTATTATTACTTGGTTTTTTGGGAAATAGTGTTATATGATCTTGGTGCATAACATAGTCAAGGAAAGATTGGCTAAGAAACAGTATTTTAGGGCCCCCATGATATAATGGAGATCTCTGAGCATACCAAATAACCAAACGATGCTACATAATTTGTAGGGTATAGACTCTAGGAAAGGTACATGGATCATTATGACTTGGGTTATTTTTTGTTTTGGGTGTTTTCAAGATATTGAAATAAACAACGAATTAAAATAAAACCAAAAACATATTCTATATTAACCGAGATTAGTAGTTCCTCACTTTCCTTTCAAATATGGATCCCAAATTTCACTCACACCTGGTACGAGCAGTGGAGAGTTAGAAGGATGACCCAATTGAGAAGAGGAGGTTTAATCCATTGGATGAGGATGATAAGTGGGGAAAGACATGTCGTACTTTCCTACAACAAACTATGGGGATGTATGAGCGCAATGTCATGGTTGTAGGAATAGAGAGTTGTCTTGAGGATCTAGTGATCACTTTCAGCTTGATCTGGGCTCTGATAGAGTACACTGATCTTCTATTAGTGAGCCATATTAGGGGAGAAGTGTGTTAGTGGTGGAAGCATTATCTCAAGGATAGGAAAGAGATCGATGTTCTATGGGTTGAGTTTGAGAAGGAAATATAGGCATAATTCCACTCTTCCATGATGAAGACCGAGAATTGACAGGAGCTACTATCTCTCCCGCATGGGAGTATATCAGTGAGGGAGTTTTGGATCAAGTTCAAGAAACTCCTTCATTTTTCTCCAGACCAATTTTCGGATAAGGTGTATTGAGTGAGGCACTTAGAGGAGGCACTAAGTCCTTCTCTTCAATACGAGGTTACTCCCTTTACCCTACCAACAAACATTGATGTTCAGTAGATGTCTAAGGTGGTAGAGAAGATAAACTCAAGATGAGGTCTTCCAAGAGAGGGAAGCCAGTCATGTTATTTGAAGAGGAAGGCCTTTAGATGCCAACCTTAAGCATCATAGATTTCAAAGGTTTGCAATGATGAGAGCCGACCCTAAAAACTTTAATTCCACCCCTATTTTCCTCTCTATTATCCCAAAAGCTTGGTACCTTGGTCTTTATCTTTGGGAGGCTACTAGAACATTTATAGTAACATCCTGATTCCAGATCAGTATGGTAGAGTTTTCAGGTCCAACACCCACCTCAACTGTAGTTTTAGGCCATGCCTATTCAGTAGTAGGGACAATAGGCCCGTACTTACCTGAGGGAAGATAATGAAAGAGGAGTCCGACCTTAGGGTTCACTAGAGGGACCCCAACTGAGTCATGGTCGGGGAGGTGGATGACATCTGGGGGGAAGAGTATCCATGCATGGGTAGTTGCATGTTATAGATGAAATAATTCCATTGGGAACAGAGATCATTCGAGGTATGATTAGTTTGTTCAGGACACATTCTTTCTCATTGTTTGATTCAAGATATTCACACTCCTTCATTTAATGAAATTTTTGGCATTACTTGGTTCTTGAAATAGATAGATATTATGTGCCCGTATTGTTGATTACACTAGTCGGTGGATGAACAAGATTTTCTATTGATTTCTAGGGATGTAGATTAATGTTGGGGCCACATCAATCCATGGGAGATATCTTCCTATTAAAGATGAAGTCGTATGATGTCATCCTTGGAATCAATTTTTTTTTCGGTGTTTTTTATTATCGAATGATTTTAAAGGAGTGTCATGTTCTCAGATATTAAAGGCCAGCAAGTAGCTTTCGATGACGAGCGGAGCTACCGAGTGGGTAGTCAACACATAGAGCCTATTATTTCTTTATTATCCAAGATATCAGTGGGATCGATGGTCACATATATGGTGGGAGGTTCCTTGGTCATTGGGGAGTTCATGGATTTTTTTCTTGAGGAGAATGTGACCCTACCCCCGCGAGATGACATTAAGATTAGGATTAACCTACAACCTGGTGCTAATTCAATTTTGATTACTCCTTATTAGATGGTGCCTTATGAGTTGTGTGAGTTATAGATTCAGATTAAAAATTTAATGAAGAAGGGTTTTATCTTAACTAGTGTGTGAATATGGGGTGCTTTGATCTTATTTGAAAAGAAGACATGTGGTGGTCTGAGGCTGTGTATAGACTACTAGTGGTTGAATATTGTAATGGTCAAGAACCCATAACCTCTCCCAAGGATATATGGTCATTTCAACAATATTAGGGGAGAAAGTTGTTTTACCAACATCGATCATCATTCAGAATATCATTAGATGGGGGTGAATGTGGGTGACATTATGAAGACTGATTTTAGGTGCTTATTTGAGAACATAATGTTCATGGTTAGAAAATTCAGTGTTACAAATTCACCAGTTGTGTTCATGGGGATCATGATATCCGTATTTTGTGAGTTCCTGGACTAGTTCATCATCATATTCATTGATGACATTCTGATCTACTAATGGTCAGAGAAACAACATACCACGAATCTCAATACTGTCCTACAGATCATTGGACACCACTATCTCTACAAGATGTTGTCCATGTAATATTTTTGGACATTTGAGATCCACTTAAACAGGCACGTGGTGCCTCATCAGTGTGTAGTGGTGGACCCATCAAACATCGAGGCAATTTTTTCTTGGAAAAAACCCAAGACTGTGGGAAAACATCATAGTTTTCTCAGTCTGGAAGGCTAATACCAAATATTAGTACCTGATTTCTCCCAAGTATCATCTATGATGACAAATTTATCAAGAAAATCTAAGATTTTGTGTGGTGTGAGATGTTTCAATCATCATTTTTCTATCTTAAGAGGATGTTTTTCAGTGATCTAGTGCTCTAGTTTCGAGAGAAAGCGGTGATGTATGAGGTGTTTTGTGATGCTTCTCGCCTATGCTTGGGTTGTGTAATGATGACAAAATTGGATGGGATAACTTATAGGTCTAGGTATTTACATCCTCATGAATGTAAGTATACATCACATTATCTTGAACTTATAGTGATTGTGTTTGTGCTGATGTTGTGGTGGCATTACCTCATCGGTGAGAACTTTTTTGTCTTCACAGATCACACGAGCATGAGGTATATCTTTTCCCAACCAGATCATAACATGATATAGATAAGGTGGAAAGAGTTTTTCTAGGATTATGATTTTGATATCTATCACTCCTCATGGAAAATAAATTTCACAGATGATTCATTATGAAGAAAGACACATAAAGAGGTAGTTTGGGAATCGCCAGACAATTGGAGGGTGATGGAAGTTTTGGCCGCCTTATACATAGATGTAGGAATGGATGGTGGAATATGATTTTTTTTCTGATGCGAGTGTAGTATTATATGATGAGGTGGGTGGAGGTGTCTCAATGGGGAGACTCAGAGGTAGAGATAATGTGTGAATGCGTTGACTTGGTAAATGCTCTGGGGGGATGGTTGGAGGATAGGAAGAATCAGATGTTGTTCTGTGGGAATATGTTCATACCAGTGGTGGTGCATGAGTATGTTCTTCATGAGTTTCATATATCACACATATCCATTCAACCAAAAGTTTCCATGTTGTAATAGGGCTTGAGGGAACAGTTCTAGTGGATCAGGGGATGATTTTCACATGAAACTTTGAAATCCAAGAGTCAAGCGCAATGGATGCCTTAGCACATTGGTATGTGGATGAGGTGGTGCGACTACATAGAGAACCAAGATACATCATATCAAATCAGGATACACATTTTATGTCATGAATCTGGATAGAATTGAAACATTTTTTTGGAACTCAGTTACTTCTTAGCATTTCTCTCCACCCTCATATTGATGGAAAAACAGAGAGGACCAACCAGAAATTGGAGAAAATGTTGTTGGCATGTTTTCTGGACAATAGGGGGTCTTGGGTGTTTCATTTTCCCTTGGTGGATTTTTCATCCAATAATAGTTAACACTCTTCAATTAGAATAGATCCATTTGAGGATTTATATGTGATGACATTGTTGTTCACTGTTGTGATGGACTGATGTCGGGGAGGTAGTTGTTCATAGTCCAGACGTGTTGAAAATTATAATAGAGAAGGTGATGAATTTCTGTTTGAGGATGAAGTCAGCACAATACTATATGAAGTCATATGCCAATCACGTGATAAAGCTATTGTATTTCGTGGTTGGGGACCATGTATTCATGATGGTTTCCCCTCACTGATGGTAGTTGAGGTTTGGAAGATGTAGAAAGCATTCTACCAATTACATTGAACCTTAAAAGTTTCTCAAACGAGTTGTTGAGGTGGAATATCAGTTGGAATTTCCACTACAGTTGGGGAAGATCCAAGATGTATTTCATGTCTCTGAGCTTTATCGGTATCTTCATGATGATTCCAACATATTTGATTTGGGAGATTCAGATATCAAGGATGGTGAAACATTCATTGAGTGGATAGTGGAGAACCATGATCTTTGGTAGAAGGTGGTGCATGGGAAGACCAATCCGTTGGTTCATGTGTAGTAGAGGCATGGTGGCATGGATGGGAGTACATGGGAGTGAGAGGCGCAGATGCGTGCCCAGTACCAAGAGTTGTTTTGAGTTTTCCTTGTGTTTTTATGTGATGTATTCCCTGAATATGTATTATATTATATGGATTGTTTATTTGTTCTCTAATCAGTGATAAATTCCTAAAATGTGGAAAGGGGAAGATGGATTTCTAGTCATGTTGCATTAATGTGGATGCGATTAAACCTGTATAGGTGAGTCAGTGTCGCCTAAAGTGTGTAGTGACTTGACATATAGGAAAGAATTTCATAATTTGTGTGTCTAGATAGTTGGTGTGTGGGGTTATCTAATGTATGTTTTGGTTAACAAATATTATAGGAGGTTTTCTTGGATGTTGTGGTTTCACATCATCATTCAATCAACAGAATGTATTTTTTCCCTGACAGATATCTTATGGGTCGGTTTTTTGGGCACCTCTTCATTTTGGGTTTAGTTTTGAATTCATGAGGATGATAAAAGTTATATAGGTATCTTATATAATGACTTAGACCCGTTTGGGCCATTCATTTGTTAAAATCTAGTGTTTGGGGTGTTTTGGTAGATAATAGTGGGTTAATTCAAGATTTTTTTAAAAAAAATTTCAATGGTGGATCACTGAATGATGGGACACAGAACAATGGCTCACCAAAAAATGGCCCACCCAATGGTTGGTCATCGAATGGTGGGCCACCGAATAATGGGTCACTGAACGGTGGCTCACCGATTGGTGAAACTGAATGGTGGCTCACTAAATGGTGACACCGAACAATGGCTCATTGAATGGTGGCTCACCGAACATTGACACAGAATGGTGGATCACCGAATGGGGTCTCACCAAACAAGGGCTCACCTAATGGTGGTTCAGAAAACTATGGATTATTAAATAGTGGCTCATCAAAAAATGTCTCACCAAATGGTGACACTAAATAGTGGCTCAACGATAATTACCTCCCCGAATGATGACATCGAATGGTGGTTCACCAAATGGGTTCACACTGTGTGGTGCCTCACCAAATAGTGACACCAGTGACTCACCCAACAGTGAGTCACTTCTAACAGATTTCCAAATTTCCAATTTTTCATAATTTCTCCCCTCTTGTGTTTTTTTGGTATAAATTGAGTATAAAGTCTTTTTTAGGCATTTATAAAGGTGTTTCAAAGGATACAAATTGTATCTTAACATATTTAATTCTTAGGGGGAAATGGAATATTCTAAATGCCTGACCTTATCTATGACTTGACTTTAATGGCCATGAAATTGTTTCTCATCCCATTTGATATAGGATATGGCCTTTTCAAAGCCCAATGTCCTCTCTTCTGTTTTCTCTAGGTAATTAGAGAAATTTTCTTCCCAGAATAGCTGTGCACCTGTGCTGTGTCCCCACCCTCTTTTATAGTTTTCCATGGAGTTTCCTTGCTTCTCTCAACCCCCATGATTTGGAACAAGAATGAGTAATTGGTCTCCTGTAGTTCCATGTTGTGATTTCATTGATCTCTTACATATTTTGTATCATGTGGGGTGCCATAATGATTTCTCCTTATGAGAAGGACTGAATAAAAATTAAAAAATAATAATTAGATGTAATAAATTGTTGATGGTTGAGAAATTGATGTTGATATCCTTCTTCAATTGTTATCCTTATTTATGATGTGATCAGTTGTGGCTGTGTGGTCTCTGAAAATCACGGTTGTTGGTGGTCTTTGTCAGCGCATGGGTGATGCCTTATTACTATTATTATTTTTCATGAATAATTTCTATAAATAAAATTCATGTTGATCACATAAACTTGATTAAATAATTTTATTCCTTAGGATGAAAACCTTGTGTGATCACCCCTTCTTATCAATGTGAAATTTAAAGAACTATGTTTCCCAAATCTAAATACACCATGTTTGATATCTATATATGTGTTGTGTTATTTTGGGCTTTGTGTCCTTTGTGGGTTGTGTGGTGGTGTTTTCAGAAGTATAGTTGTGGGTGAAGGGGTGGACATTGGAGTTAGTTCTGTGGGAAGTGTATGGTATGTGTGTGCAATAGGGCTATAGATTAGTTGTGGTTGTTGTGGGCTTTGTATATGGGGTGGTACGAGTGGTGCGTTGGTATCTCAATTTGAGAGATTTATTGACTTTGGAATAGATGAACTTGTTATGTAGTGGGAAAATTTATATGAAATGTTTGGGTAGAGGGGTTATAGGACTAGGATGTCATGATTTCATGTTTATATGTGTTCTAGATATGGGGGTGTTGTGCACTTGGGATGCCAGGTTTAGTTGTGAGGGAATCACATAAGCACGATAACATTGAATAATTAATATTGGCAGTGGTAGAATGAGTGTCCTATAAAGGGTGGTTTTCATTAGGATTTAAAGATGGGGTTCTCTTTTGTTTTTATGAATGGTTGTTAAAATGGATGTATTACCTTGGTCCCTCTTTCCTTGTTTGACATGGTAGTTATTAGTGGACTTTAGCCTTCTGATAATGGTTGTATATGTTTTTTATATTAGTTTTTTAGGTAGGGATAAAATAACAAAAGGTAATGCTAAATAACATTGTTTTGGATGGGTGTTATGTAAGGGAGATGTATGATATTGATTCGTTTTATCAACTTACAAAGTGATAGTTTCTCATGTAAATACACACATATAGAGGTAACATCAAGTTTAGTTTTGTGAGGGATGGTTACTTTCATTGAAACCCATAGGTTGGACAGAGTTTTTGGACTCTATATATATACTTATAGTAACTTGTGATTTCTATAAATTCCCCACACTTGTTGAAACATATGTGCAGATAAACCCATTTTTATAGGGGAGGGTGTCCTTTACCTACATCCCAACCAAAGGATGGATGTCTAGTTGTTGGATCTTCTATAATCTCCCTTCTAGGTAATCAATTCCCAAGAAATTTTAGAAATTTGTAATGGATTGAGGTTTACTACTAGATTTATGGTATTGGCTATGTGAGAGGTTGTTTGTTTCCTAAATGTATTTGGGAATATGCCGAGGTGTTTTCGTGTAGGGAATGGTATGTGTTAGGCCTATGTGTCTGCAGATGAGAATGTGATGTGGTTTGTTGATTAGGTGTTGGCAAAAAAATGTTATGTAGTATGATTCCCCGTTGTGTGCAGGAAGGTAGTGGAATTGGGGTTTTTTGATGATCTTGGTAGTGTTGGGACGTTTTCCATTAGGGATGAGAAGATAACCAGTGGGAAGAGGGGAGGGGTACCAAAATATCAACATTATTACTACTGTATTTTATATGAAATGCGTAATTTGGTGAGTGTGACTTGGTGAGACTAGGATGTTAGTATTTTTTGTTTGGTGTTATTGGTTTCATCTATTTTCTCATAGGGGAATTAGTATGCTTCTCCAACTTGTGCATGAGTTACGTCAGTTATTCACTATTGAGTATAACTATATTCCCACCCAAAGTATATAAAACTAATAATAGGTTTCTATGGTGGTTACATGGACCGTGTTGGACCTTACTAGACCAGACATTGGGGATGGTTTATGTGTTTTTTCTAATTTTCATTTTCATACATACATTGGATTTCTCTTTGTATTTCTAGTAATTTCACTTTAAACATATATGTGGGGTAGATTTGGTTTTCTTTATAAATATCTTTCATGGAGTTGTTTTTTGTCAACAAATCTTATATATTGATCTTGGTTACTATAAAAATAGTAATTCCTCCCATCTTTATGATATTTCTTTACCTTTGGTGCTGGTCAACAACCCAAGGCCTTGTGGAGGCGAGACTTAGGGTTCATTATCTCTTATTAAAATTAAGTAATGAAGCTCTTGAAATCTTCTTATCCATTCCCTCATCTTGAAGAAGGTGGTACAAGAAAATTATTTAGATGTGAAAATTATAAAATATCCATTATATTATGGAATTTGAATATTATTGAACAAATAATGAAACAAATATATATATATATATATATGACCAACTCAACAAAAATAGAATTATTATTTCATTTAAAATAAGTACCCAATTAACAGTAATCTCATTTTATGCTTCAGAAATACATTTTCATCAGAAATGATTTTTATCTCTTTATGTGAGATAATATTATAATTAATCAATAAAAATTTATATAATTTACTTTATAAATGTAATATCAGTTTTTAATTCTGATATCATTGTTTTTGATGAAGAAATTTTCATATTTCAATGAAATGATTTATTTTAATTTGAATAGTAAAGAATAAATTTTTTTACAATTTATTTTTATTTTAACCACATTAAAATTAAAATTTTAATACGAAATTATTTCAAATAAAAATTAATTATAACAAATAACTAATAATCTGACTAGGATAATTGGAATAAACTAAATAATTTAATTTGGTAAAAAATAGTTTTTACCCAAAATATATTTTTAATAAAAATTATTATTTTCTTAAAGGTGGGTTTCATTATTTTTTAAAATGAAATTTAATTTAAGATATTAATTGATATTAAATTTAATATAATGGAGTCAATAATTTTAATTATTATGATAAAATCTATAAAATATATCTCTTTTATTTCTAGGCTCAGAAATTGTAATCTTAGTAAAATATATCACCTTAGTTAAAGGTAAATATAGTTAATATATAAAATAATAAGTTATTAGCCCATTATTTTTAATCATATTTCTTTTATTTTATTTATTTAATTTTAACCATATAACTTTAGTATTCAAATGGATTTCATTAATTGATACATTTCCTTGAAAATGAACCCAATTTTATTTAAATAAATAAACTAAAAAATGTAACTCTCTTAGTTTTAAATAACATAAATGTTCCCATATAAAGAAAATATAGATATATGAATGATATAAATGGTTTATAATATTATTATGTAAATTAATTTCTTAAAATAAATATATTAATAATTTTTAGAAATTATACAATCACCTTAAATGCTTGTTAAAAACTAATGGTGTATATATTTAATTGAGGATAAAATAAAATAACAAATCATAAAAATATTAATGGGGATATAATATTAATTTTTAAATGTTTTAAAAGAATTTTATATATGATTTTTGGAGTAGATTTATGTTTTAATGAAAAACGTTCGATATAAAACAGTTTCTTGATGTAATTTATCTCAAATTAAAATATTTTATTTTGAAACTATTACTAATGATACATTTTTAAAAAATAGTGATGTATATAAAAATTATAAAAATTGTTAATGTTTTCAATGAGGATAATATATGGTCTAAAATGTGATAAATTATATATTTATTGGTAAATAGTTACATTATATGAAAAATTATAACCCATTAACAGTGAAAATTAAGTCATCACAATTGATTTTAAAATAGAACAACCAATGTGTTAATCCAAAAGTAAATGATTAAAATGATATAAAAATGTTTCTAAATAAAATTAGATAATTTTTTTCAACACCATACACTTTTTATTTTAATTAATAAACAACTAAGAGCATTTGGATATAGATAGTCATATTATATGTAATTGTTTTTACCAAATTCCAATAGTGCCCCTCACCACTACTATAAAAGTTCACCTCCTCCATCACATATTTACACATATCAGAGGCCTTGAACACGTAAAAATCCTTTTTATTTCATTTATTTACTTCCTCAAACACCTTATATTTCTTTTAGTCACCCCGTATGACCACATCTATGATCATTAAGAGGAGATACAAGAGTGTTCTTCCAAAAAAGAGGTAATCTATTAAACTTTTCACACTCATTCTTACTTCATGTTTAACTTCTCTAAATATAATATATTTATCATAAAATTGTATCATATGTACTATATTGTTTTTTAATTATTATATTAAATATCACAACACCATTTTCTACCATATTTCCCTTTAATATTTATGTGAACGTATCACTTGTGCCTATATATAACTTACCATCTCCACATAGGGATACATTAAATTTTTTAATTCCATAATTTATTGATTAGAATTATGATATTTTTAATGTTTAGTTAAAATATATATAACATAGTTACCTTTTTTTAAGATAATAGAAAATCAATATTCTTACCTAAAAAACATTTTGGAAAAGATAGGGCCACTTTTGTGTATATGTAGACCACCACCACCATGAAGTGGTGTGATTCGTTATTCATATATATTTTAATTATATCATAATTATGAATGATTTTATCTATATATATGATTAATATATCATTTTAATATTTTAATAATGGTTAATTGCAATTTAACCTTCATTAATTCTATCTGTTAACTGGTTAAAAACATTCATGGATATGTACGACCTACAATATCAATTAATGGTGTAGTTAATTTTTCAATATATAATTTTATTTATTACTATAAATAAATAGTTAGTAAACATTAATTTTTTTATATAGTTATTATATTTATCCAAATTATGGAAAATTTATAATGGCTTAGATACTGAAACTACAAAACTAAAACATACATAAAAATGGAGTAGTTTCTTAAAAAAATACTAAATTTATCAAACAATTTTTAATAAACCGGGGATAATAGATTATATGTAATTCATATATATATATATATTAATATAGATATATAATATATGTAAACTAAATAAATATTTTTTATATATGTGGTTTAGGCCTATAAATTATAATTTCGACATGAGGTAAGGTTTTCTCATCCCACTTTTACTTTTGTGAGAAATATTCAATATTCACCAATTTTTTTAATTTATATACTACCCCTTTAATATGTTATATCATGAATAACATATTTAATCAGGGTATATATTGTTAAATTTAAATTTATTTAATTCATGTTTTTTATTATTCAAATATTAACATAGTGGTAAGGGTTTATTTTATAAATTCATATTTGTACAATATATTTTATTTTAATGCCTTGGGTGAGGAGTATATCTCTTACATGTCCATGGATTCGAAATTATATTTTGAAAATGTTCATAATACTTTCTAATTATGTTTTAATGAAATTTTTACCCTTGATTGATGATTTTAAAAATTATTTCAATGTAATAATCCTGCCATTTTATTAATGAGGTACTATATTAATTTTTATACAAAACTATTAAAATGTTTTTTTTGAAATTATACAGCTTGAATGAAATTTGTTTCAATCATCACATTGCAATTAATTTAAACTTAAAATAAAATTTTATAAATTTTTCATAATGAAACCAATATATTTATTTCATTTTGGATTTTTAGATTTTGAAAAGTGATATTAAATAGAGAAATGGTATTGTTTTTAAGAAATCTAACTATATTATTGTTAATGTATTTTCATCTTTGTCAACATCCATAATTTTGTATTCTTATGAGAATATAATATAATGAGAACATCCTAGATATTTAATCAAATGGTTTCTTATCATTTTGACTATGTCGAATTATTGACATTCCATACGACATTTCATAGAATATAGAATGTTTTTTGTTGTTAATGAATATGTATTAAGATATATTAATTATTTCTATGAGGACATAATTTGAATTATTATGTGGTGGGTGGTCCCTTTATATCCCCTCTTTGAATTGGTAGGTCTCATCATACAAACAATATTCTGTATTGACTGACACATTACTAATTTATATAGATATCATGAAAAAAGGGCTTGATAGTAATTTCAAAATTATTGGATGTTTCCTATATTGTATTTTTAATATGTATAACATTATAAATTCCATAATTATTATTTTTATTTTCTATACCCTTGTGATTTTTTTATTTTTTCCCATATCAATGGACATGTTTTTGTGATCATTTTTATATAAATTCTTAGATGATTCTTAATTCCTATCAAATTTTAATCATGTTATTTTCTAAATGGAATTTTAATCAATTATTTTATTTTTCATATTTTTTATGATTATTTATTAATTATAGATTCAATAGTATACATACCCTTACTAAACACTTTACCTATTCCCTTTTAAATATTTTATTTTCCCCAGGGCATTATGACATGTTTTTGTGATTTATAGTTGGTATTTGAAAAAGGGTAAAAGGGTTCAAATAAAAAACTATGTTGAATTTAAAATTTTCATATGTAATGTGAAATTAAAAAATATATCACTTTCCCAAAGACTACTAGACTTTTTTTCCTAAGTTATGTTATTTATTTTATGAGGTTCCAAAGTAATATTGTAATAACCGACTTAGGAATGCTAGATTTGGGGTCAATACAGTTTTTATAAGAAAAGGATTAGGGAATACCTTGGGAAATATATTTTGGAAAATTTATATTATAGAATATAACCTAATTATTGACTTTGAGGATAAAAATAATTATAGGATAAGATCATATTTATTTTGTAATGACCATTTAAACCCTATGTTATACTAACTCAATAATTGATTAAGAATATAGTTCCATGATATTTATATTACTTGAGTAATATTTCAATATTATTTTATAACTCTGACTAATTATTGCATATTGTTTGTTATAAATTTATATTTGGTTTCAGTTAATGACTACAACCAGATGAAATCTTGTCAACAATGAAAATGAATGAAAATTTGGTGATTATGAGAAATCAAATTAGATAATGATCAAAGAGAAATGTATGTTGATTACGAATAATCACCTATCATTATATATTACTAACAACTGAAATTCTAATGTGATTCTGAATGCATCAAATACAAAAAAAATTTAATTTTATGGATTTTTATGTTGAAATTACTTGGGAGGTATGAATGTTCATTTTCTTCTTTATTGTGAATATACAATTAAAAATATAGAAGAATATCTCAAATAGGTGAGAATATGGGTTCTATGTGAATATAAGTGGAATATAGTAATATTTTTCCAAGTATTTCAATGTCTTATATATGGGGAACATAAGAATTATCTAATTCCATTCCATAAACAATTTTTTAGCCCTAGATCAAAGAATGGCCTAAGATATATAAATTTTTGAACTGATATAATTGAATTGTTTATTTTGCAAACACATTTTTATTGATGCTATTTTGGTTAAAGGAATCATAATGAATTTTAGTATTTACCATTATCAGTTTATATTTATGGATTTTAATGTATATTATAAGTGGTATAAATAACCATGAAAAGTAATTTACTTATTACGAAATAGTTTATGAAAAACCATGATTTGGATACTAATAAAAATTAATATGTGTTTGATAGTAGGATAAACCTAAGTGTCTTGGGATGATTTTTCTATGGATGGTCATTATTTTAGGGAAATATTTACTCCTCATGATTTTTTACATGAAGGGAGACTAAAATGATATTTTATAGATATTTATGGTAATAAAATACATTGGGTTTGAATATTTTTACCAAAAAGGAGTATTTATGAATAATGGTTTTATATTTTGTGAACATAAAGATATTTTTTCTATAAGTATTAACATTATTTTGATTTTGATGGGTTTTATACATATTATTGAGATAAATGAGTTATTATATTTGGGGAATATATTTTATAGAAAACCATTATGGTCAATAAATGTGATTTTGTGAGTAATTGTTTTTCAAGGATATTCATCTTATTAATGGTAATGTAATAGTTTTTGAAAAAGTAAAATTTGTATACTTTTTAAAATCCAGTCGCATCAATCAGGGATTCAGGGCATGAAAACCCAACCAAATTGTGGCAATTATATGGTACCTACCTCTGGGATATATGATATATTGGTACTTTTTAAATTGTTTTGTCATAATTGACTTTATATAGTGATAACAAATTTTTGGGAATAATATTATATGATGAAATTATTTTGATTTTTTAGTAATTTTTATGTGATTAAAGACATATTGAGGGATACATCAGTAGGTGAATATATATGTAACCTTAAGGTTTAACATGCATATTTATTTGGGATTTATTCAGTTATGACTTATAAGGTTATTTTGATGATTAGGAGACAAAAATTGATATTAATAAAATTATTTAATATTTATGTTGTTTGTTGTACATGGTATATAAGAAATAAATATAAAGTTAATAGTGATTCCTATTATTAGTATATTTGATCAAGATATTTACATGATTTGAAGGTGAAATTATGAACTACTTTATATTTTATAGGGATAAATTTTAAATTAAGTTTTTTTGGATGTTGAATATGTCCATTATTATTTTTGATGAGCCTTTTAATTAACTATATATATAATGGATTAAGTTGAAATTTTGAAATTAATGTTTAAGGTTGATGTATTTTTTATAATTTTTGATAATATGTGATAATTTTTTTTTCTGAAAATATTTTGAGGCTGTAGGAATGACATACATATATTTTGATTCATTAATTTAATTTAGATATTAAAATTCATCCTGAATACATCAATTATGGAAAAAGGGATGAACATGATGTGGAATTATTCACAAATAGTAGATGAGATTATTCTTCTGATATAGAAAAAATTATGAATGTTTATTTTCTAGAGTGATTTATCTAGATAGTATAATAATCTCTCAAATTTACGGAGAAACATAAATTTAAAGAAATTACATGTTTTCATTTCTTATTGAGAAATCAATAGTGATTTAACCAATCGTCAATTTATATTTTTGTGGTGATTATATTTTAAATGAACTTATTATATATAACTCTTTCTTAGTCTTTGGGTGTTAGTTTTTTATCCATTTACATATTTTAACTTCCAACAAATGATATCCTATTCAATAACATTATTTTGTGATAATCTTCGTATTTCCCTTTCCCTCTTTTTAGGAGGAAATTTTATACAGACTTTTGTGATGTGGGTTTTCTAAAGAGGTATTTTCAAATTTCATCTCCATGAATATCAAGCAGAATTAAAAATGGGGAGGTTGAAATTTATTTAATGGAAGGAATATAACAAAATGATATTTGAATGGAACATTATGTATGATATCATATAAAATACAAAACACCGATCTTAAAAGAACCACAATATATTAACACTGTTGTTAAAATTTCATGTACGAATAGTAATTACCAAAATTTTAAATATATATTTATAAATTTTCAAAAAATGAAAAATTCACTAATTAATTCTTATAAAATAAAAAATAGTTTTTCGGTAAAGTAATTTTATGTTAAAGAAGAAAATTTCCTGGAAAAATTATCTGTTCTTGTTTTTGAAAACAAAATATTGTATTAAATTTATGGAACTTATATAAATTGTTTCTTTAAAATATATTATCACTTTTAAAATCATAATATCAAAAATATCTATTAGTGATGTTTTTTAATTTTTAAAAAATCCAATGAATAGTTAATAAAACCAATTTTCATTGAAAACACTAATACTTGTTTCCTCCATTTTCAATTTCAATTTTATTTTAAAATATATTAAAATTAATATCTATTCTATAATATTAATAATAATAAATATAGGTTCATTTTAATGAATTTTATAAGTGAATATGAAATTAAAAAATCATTTATACAATAAAATCATTTTTAAGAAAAAACTATTTTTCTAAAAAGATGTATTTGTCATGTTTAGTTAAAATAATTTAAATATATTTTATACTATTTATAAAGAATAAATTTTATAAAATTTATTCATTGATTTGAATATTTTGGTTAAATTTTTATATAAGTTCCTTTGATTTTAGTCATTATAAATAAAAATTGTGATAAAATCTATCATCTCAGTAACGTGTAAAAAAAGTTAATCAATGTTAAAAATATGGGATAAGGCTATAATCATTTATAATAATGGTAATTGGATGAATTTAATTACATCCTTATCACTATATCCTAGAAAATGATTTATTTAATTAATACTTGTCTATGAAAATTCCCCTTATAATATTTAACGAAATAAATTTCACAAAATGTCACCCTCATATTTTTAAATATATATTCAACTTTCCAATATGATTAAACAAGATGTTAATGAACCTAAATGTTTATTAAGAGATTAATTAAAGGAATTTCATTTTATATATTAAATTACAATTTTTTGAAATTATATAATTACCATAAAATATTGTGCAACAATAATAAGTATTTATTTAATTAAAAAATATATTTTACAAATAAAATTAAACATTTTATAATTAATAGAAATTTATTTTTTTAATGTTCCAAAATTATTTTATAGATCTATGTGACATATTCTTATTTTTAATATTCATTTTTATTCTAAATAAATCAATGATTTGATGTATTTTATGTCATTTAAAATCAATAGTGTTAGAATTTAAATTAATGATACATAAAGAAAATAATATTGTTGTTATATTATTTAAAAACAATAAAATCCTAAAAATGGACAAAGAGGATAATATATGATCAAAATGTAATTTATTTCCCATTTTTGGGTTAATTGTTACCGAATATGTAAAATTATAATCCTTTAATAGTGGAAAAAATTTCATTACATTAAATAAAAATATGTTAAATAATTGGTTAATAACAATATAATGATTAAAATGATATCAAAACTTTTCTATATTTCATTATATTGTGTTATTTATGAAACATATGCTTACTATTATAATTAATGATCACTATTATTCATTTGGATCAAAATATTCCAATTCTATTTAAAATTTAAGAAAAATCCTCCAAATCCCCCTCATAAAAATTATAGTAGGGAACATCCTTGCCCACTACTTTTTACCACATTTATATATCTATCAGAACTAAAAACTACCCATGTATCTTTTAAAATTCGTTTTCCACACTCTAGATGTGTTTTAATCCCAGAAGTCCAATCCTAGGATCCTTAAGTGGGGATCCTATGGAGTTCTTCCAAACAAGTGGTAATCACCCTCATCGGTCACTTTGTTTTTTTACTACATCATGTACCTACTCACAATATAAGATATATATCATAATTTTATAGCATAATGTTAAATTATATATTTAAGAATTATCGTGACAATTAAACCACCACAATCTACCATCTTTCCTATCAAATGGGAAGTGATGTTATCGCTCATGCATACATTTGGGTTACCACCTCCACATAGTGAGACTATTAATTTTTAATTTAAATATTTTATGGATGGAAATTATGACCATTTTAATTATTATATTTTATATTTATAAAATTTTTATAATTATCTAATGGCATAATAATATCAAACATCATACCTTCTAATCTGATGGGAGTTGATAAAGTCGCTTGTTTGTACGTGTGTACAACAACATCCACTAACTGTTGTGATTTGTTTTTCATTTACATTTTAATTATATTATAATGAGTATGTATATGATTAATATTTATAAATAATATTATATAATAGTACTTATTTATGTGAATATTATTATTTAAAATTCATTAATTCTATCCATATAAAATAGAAATAATATGCATGTGTACGTCTGACCTACCATCTTTAGGAACAATGTAGGGTATTCTTCTATCTCTATCTTCTATGAATTACTACATATATATATATTTATATTAAATAAATTTTATTTATATATTATTTATATATTGTTTTTTATGAATGGAAAATTAAGATTTTATAAATTGAATAACAATAAAAGTAAATGATACATGATAAATGATGTAGTTTTTACCCAAAATAGTGATTTTAACAAATACCTGTTAAAAAATCTAAGACAAAATATAATAATTAAGTCATAATTGATATAAAATAATATTGTTATAATATATATTTACAATAAATATTTTTTGATTAAATTTGGTTCATTCCAAAACAATTGAATTCTGACTTGAGTTAATGGTTTGTCATATAACTTTTACTTCTATAAAAAATATGCGATTTCCACTAATATTATTTTTTTGGGGTATAAAAAACACAATAATATTTTATATAATGAATCAATTTTTATTCATGATATTTAATTTTTCATTTTTTATTAAATTCTTTTGGGATATAATTTAAATTTTATAACAACGATAAGGATTTATGTGACAATCTTATAATTATTTGGGATTGTTTACATTTAGGTCTCATTGGATGAATATTTCTATTTCATTTACATGTTTCTTAAAAATATTTTCAAAATAATTTTTTAAAATATAAAATTATTTTTGTTTCTTTCATATACATTCATTGGTTGTTTACATAATTTCATAAGAGTAATGATAATTTCATCTTCGAGGAAAGTTATATTCATTATTTTCTTACAATGGCGTGAAATAAATTTTTCCTTACTTATCATTCATGAAAGAAATTTCATCCATCCAAATGCCTCAATTCATTGAAGATTTCATTAAGTTTCTATAATTTTTTTAATTTATTTAATTATTATTTGAAGAGTATTTATATTTTAAAAATGTAATTTTGAAATTAGAATGATTATTTTCCTCATGAAATTTTCCAGTGTTCATTTTGAAGTTTTCTCGTATATGTAAACATCTTGTGATGAATATTATGTTTAGGGTATAATATAAATATACCATCCACCATATTTATGTTGACGGTTTATGATCTTTTTGAATTAGGGAATGTATTGGTAATCTTTATAGTAGTTTTCCAATTTTAAAAGTTACTGGTTACTAAGGCATGTTGAATCATTTTTTTTATTTATACATATGGGTAATAAATTGTACTTATTAAGTTTTTGTTGGGGATATATATTCCCCATTGATAAAATGGTTGGAAGCATGGGCCAAAATATCATTGGTTTTTTTCAAGGCCAAACCCATTTTATTAGATTTTACAACATATTGTCTTGATTGAAATTTCGAAAGTTTCGATCAAGGCCACAAAGGTATGTCTATTCTGAATGATTATATGATAAACATATTTATAGGATTTTTTATTAATTTCCATGTAAATATAAAATTATTTATAATGTATATGGATAGGTTTCAAGATTATATGATTGATTATATGTCTTATTTGATTATCCCATCAATTTTCCAGATTATTCTCTAGTTATTTTTTAAATGGAATGTGTTTCAATTGTTCATAATTCCATATAGTGTATGCTTGTCTATTAATAATATGTTCCATTGTACACATACCATTATTGAGAATATGATCTCACCTCTTTCTAATCTTCTATTTTCCCTATTATTCCATGATATTTTTTTGTGACTATCATTCTGGGATATAATGAAGTGGATAACAGAGTTCTCAATGAAAATGATATGCTCTATTTTAAATTTTAAATATTAATATGAAATTCAAGTATGTATCTAGATCACCAATATTAATAACATATTCTGTATTTTGGTATGGGGTTGCATGTTTCTTATTCTAATGAAATAATGAAAACAACAACTTTGATCTAATGTATTCTGTGTATTTACTCTAGCATAAAATCATTTTTAGAAAAAACTATGTAAACATGATTTAAGAAAAAATTGATTCTGGGAATATAATCATAGGATGTTATTTTATAATAAGTCAACGTATAAGATAACCTAAAATTGGTTTTTTAATTATAATGTAAAACCTATGTTATACTTATGTAATAATAGATTGTGAAGATAATGTCATGATTTAGACAACCACTGACTAATATTTCATGGTCATTTTTCAACTCACTCTTATTTTTCTAGTTAGATTCTAATAATTTTCATTTTCATTATATTCAATTATTGTAACCTATAGAATAATTGTTAACACTAAAGGTGATAGACAATTCAATTATTATGAGAATCCAAATTAGATGATGACTAGAGAGATATATGAGGGTTATGATTATTTAGATATCAGAAATTATGACTAACAATATAAACATTAGTGACATTCCTATCATATAAGACAACAGAAATATGTAAAGATTTTTATATTTAGGGAAAATTCAGATAGAGGTTTGAAAATTCAATTTTCTTTGTATTGTGAATTTTTGAAGAGGAACCAAGAAGAATATCTCAAATATATTGGAATGTGTTTCTTATTTAAATATTAATAGAATAGAGAAAAAAATTCATGAGGAATTCAATTTCAAATATGTGGGAAAGTTGGGAATTATTTGATTCAATTCCTTAATCTAAGGGTTACTCCCGTGAAAAAATACAAAACTATTCTATACATATATTTAAGTGAAATGTTTAGTTTTTTATATTGTACATATATTTTTCTCAATTTTATTATGATAACCCTTATCCTTTGATTGGCTTTAGGATGAACCTAAATTTTCATGGAATAATAAGTGTTTTTTTGAAAAATAAATAATGGCATTTATTCCCCATTAAATGTTTTATACGGTGAGAATTTAAGATAACAATTTGGGGGAAGTTTATGGTAATAAAACCCTTTTGATTATTGAATGTTTTCAATAAAATATTAAATGGTGAATAATTATTTTATAAAAGGTGGAAATATGTTTATAGTAATTTATAACCATTATGGTTAATATGATTTCATGTATGTGTTACATATGGATTATTTTATTGAAAGATATATTAAATATTTTTAATATATATTATAGAAATACATAGTAGTAAAAAAAGTGATTTGATGAGTGATTTTAATTATGAGGCTATTTTTCATATTCTTTGAAATATAAATTTTTTAAAAAAGAACGTCTCGTATGATGGGTGAAAACTCATCTATTCTGATAGAGATGAAGGGAATATATCCATAAATAAATGGAAAAAAAGTTTCAATGAATACCAGTTGACTATGTGATGTCCTTATTATTATGGAATTTATTTTACAAAAATGATTTCTTAGATAAATAATATATTGTATTTTGGAAACATATTTAATAAATAAATTTTTCTAAAATATTTTGGGATTTTTATATCATTAACTATATTATGAGAGAAAATTCATTGGGTTAAATGTCTCTATGACAATTATGATTAAAATAAATAATAATTTCATAAAAATATTTTTTTGGAAGTGAATTATGAAGTTTATGAGATAACCATTCAGGTTTAAAATATTTAATATTAAGTTGATAGATTTATATTTGATATATTAAATAAGGATAAAGTTGGGGGTCATTATATTTATTTGTATATTTTATCATCGTATTCACATGTTTTGAATGTGAAATCACGAACTGATTTTTGTTTTCTATTTATAATTTTTTAATCAATTTTTAATAGGGTTAGTAATATTTTGGAGAAACCGTAAGATTAAATACTAATGAAATTTATTAAGTAGAACTTTTGATACTATTGTTTTCATGAGAATTATTATTTATAATTTTGGATAACCTTTTATAATTTTTTTGGTTTTAATAATTATTTTTTGGATAATTGAATGGATTCTGGATGTTTTGGTTCTTTAAATCAGCTTTAAGAATAAAATATATAACTCAAATATGTATTTTCTTGAGTAAAATATGATGTGGAAATAGACTAAAGAACCCCCAAAGGGTGAAATTATTATTAAAACATTATAAGAATGGATAAGTTTATTTTCTTGAATAGAATATCTAGATAGTAGTCAAATACATATACATTCAGAAAATAACCTATGAATAAATACATTATCCATTTACTTTTCTTACCAAGAAAGCAATATCCTTTTAACCCCATCGTATATTTGTTGGTTATTTATGGTTACCAATCTAAGGAAAATATGTATATAACACTCTATTATTCAATGGGTGAATTTAATTTCTTATAGGTAAATATTTTTTACTTTCCATAAATTTAATTATATTAGAAAACCATGGTTTTTATGACCTTATTATTTAAATTTTCCACTTTTTAGTGGATATTTTATTAACCCTTTAAAGTATCTAGGTTCCATTCAACATTATAATCAAATTTAAAACAAATTCTTTCTAATAAAATGTTTATTTTTTAGGGAAATTTTATTTATGGGTAGGGGTACTTAACACCAAAATAATTTAACGGGACACTATGTTTGGTAGTGTATAAAAAATACAACAACTTTCTTACACGAACCCCAAAATATTATTATTAAAATATAAATATTATAACTTATTCGTTGAATTGGTTTTTTTAAATAGAATATAATAAATTATGAAATATTTATAAATTAAATAATCAATATAGATCAATTTATAAATTATTATTAAATAAGAACTCATTTTTCAGTAATTTATGCTTTAGAAATACCTTTTCCTAAAAAATGGTTTTTTATTTATCTGAAAAATTATTATAATTATTATTTTTATTTATATAAATTTTATTTTATAAATATAACATTATTTTTGAAATCAACTAATCAAAATTATTTTATGGTTGATTTTTCCCATCTTTAGGAATGATTTACTTCCTAGTGAAATATGAAAAATGCCTATTTTTATTGAAAAATATATTGATGCTTCAAAAATTTTAAAAAACCATTTTATATGATTATTTTTTCAAATTATTGTTAATAATATTACATTCTGATTAATTTAACTGGTTGTATCATAATAAAATTTATAATTGGAATTTTTATAAAAACATTTTCTATACAGAAACGGTATTTTCAAGAAAATTTCATATTTCTAAAGAGAACTTTCAACATGTTTTGTAAAATCTATTTCATCAATATATAGAGAATAAATATGTTAATATTTATTCCATATTTGGAATCTATATTATCAAATTATGTAAATACTTAAATTTTATTTTAGGCATTATTAATATTAACCATGGTAAAATTTATCAGCACAAATAATTATTAGCAAGGTTAATATCAATTAAAACTAAGTGGTATGGCCATAATTTTTCATCCTATATATTATTTTACAAATATAATACATCCCTTCAAACCTTTGGCTAAATAATAAAATATTTTATCGAAAATGATTCCAAAAAATGATCCCTAAAATATTTGAAGTAAAAATGTCACAAAATATCACTCTCTTAGTTTTAAATATCTATTATGTGTCAACATTTATAGGATATGAATATATGAAGGTACATATGTTTTTATAATTATATTAAATAAATTAAAATCAATATATAGGATTATTTATATTTTTTATCAATTATATAATTAACTTTAATTATTGTGCGGCTAATATAATATTAATTTCATTAAAAGAAAAATTCAATAAATACTCTCATAAATATTTAAAGTGATATAATATGATTGTTTTATTGTAACCCGTTAATTTTAAATATCTATGGGAAATAATAATGATTTTACAATTTAATTAAACTAGAAATACTTATTTCTCTTGATGTTTTTGAAGTTTGATTATATAAAAAGTGAAAAAATGAATAATAACAAGTCTTTTCAAAATTATATTTTATTCAATTATTTAAAAATAATAAAAATATTTAATGATCACAATGCGGAAAATATATGATCTAAAATTTCATATCTGTACTATTTATGGGTGTATATGTATATTATTTATAAAATTATATGAATTTTAATAGTGTATATTACATTACATCAGTTAATAATAAAATTCGTTAACCAATGGATATTAAAAATAATAATGATTAAAATGATATCATAATGTGTATAAATTCTATTAGATGATGTTATATCTACAGTAGTGAGTTTTTCTCCGAATTAATTACCAATTGGAATATTAGTATCTATAAATATCAATTATATATTTTTTAATAAATTCCAAAAGTTTCTCTCACCAGAATTATAAAGTAGAACCTCAAATATCACTAATTTACACAACCTTTGCCAATATATCTAAAAAAACCTACACTTTAGACTTATCAACACACTTTTTCCAAATATAGAGGTGTTTTTTATCCTAAAATTCCAAACCTAGGATCATTAAGTGGGGATTAAAATGGGTTATTCTCAAGAAGTAGTAATCAATCTAACTAATAAAATTCATTTTAAATATTCGTATATATACTCAATATAATCCATATTTATCATAAAATGGTATCACAATTATCTAATATATACTGAAATATTATCATGATTATGAAACCTCCACTATCCACCTTATTTTCCAAAAAATGTGATGTAAGTGTATCACTCATGTGTATGAACGACTTATCAACTACACATAGCAATAAAATGTAATTTTCATTAGCATATTTTATCGATGAAAATGATAATGAGTTTAATTATGGTATATGATATTAATAATATAATTACATTTATATAATTATAATATCATATCTACATTCTATCATCTGAAACTCTTGAGAAAGGATAAGATTTCTCATGTATACATGTGACCTACCTCCCCTATGTAGTTATAAGATTAAATTTAAATGTAATTTTTAATTGGATCATAATTTGGATGGATTTTATAAAAATTTATTATTAACGTGACATAATTATAATTCTATAAAGTATAAAAAATATTTAAATATCATTAATTTAGTTAATGAAAAAGTGAATACATCATCTTTATGTACGTATGCCATACCATCACCATGAACGATGTTGTATATTTTTATATATCTAATATTTATAGATTAATATAAATAAATTTATAAGGAATATATTTGATTTTAATATAATTATTTAATTTTTGTTGATGATGGAGACTAAATAAATTTATAATGACTTAAACTACCAAACATAAATTGAGATGAAAAATAATGAATTTTTTACTCGAAATAGTGATTTTATGAATGATTTTTCAATAATAAGTTCATAAATTTTTTTATGTAACTCATATATGATATATAAAAACATTATTCTTTAATATATTTTTAATAATCATTATTTAATATAGAATAAGTTCATACACATAGACAGGAATTAGGACATGAGGTATGGGTCAATCATCTCACTATTAAATTTATAAGGCATTAGGAATATGGACTACTTAGTTCACTTATGTGGTGTATATAATTCCCTTTTAATATGTTATATCATGAATCACCATTTTTTCCTATTATATTACTATTTATTCGAATTTATTTATTTCTTAATGGATATTATTTAATGTTACTAATGCAGTAAGGGTTTATTTCACAATTTCATCACTATTTTGGAATGTTTATTTTTGTGTATAAACTAAGGAATATTTATCATAAATGTTTATGTTTTCAAATAAATATTCTGAAATGTGTTTTTATTATTCACCTTTTTTATGTTATTTTTTCCATTGTTTATATTTTTGCAATGTTTTTTAAAAAGAATCTTCCTTTCATTTTTTGAACAAGGTATAATTTTGCAATTAATATAATATTATAAAAGAAATTACTTCTATAATATATGGTTGGAATGGAATTTCCCAATGTTAACACCAATATATTCTTTGAATATTCAATTAAAATTTTAAATGGTAATTTTCAATCAAAATGGTATTTTATTACTTGAAATGTGTTATATTTTTAAAATTTATTTTCATTAATGAATGGGAAGTTTCCTCACAAAATTTCCCCATGGACTATTTTTTATATTTTCATCTATGTAGAAATCGTCAGATGAATCATTTAATGTGTTTATACTCCAATGATATTTTTCACCAAATTTTTCCAAATTTGATTATCATTTTCACTAGGGGGTTTATTTATTTCCAATAAAATATTTCTTCGAATATATAAAGTTATTTATTATTGATTCACATTGATTCATTTGAACTATTTAATTAGATGATTAATTTATTAAACATAGTAAGTGATAAGAGGGTCCCTATATAGACACATAATTAATTGGTAGGTCTAATAAGTCAAAATGTCTTGTGTTTTAAATGATGCATTAACCATTTATGTATATTTCACAGGAGAAGGCCTTGATAAAATTCTTATATGTCATGAATTAGGCCTCAATGTAAATATTTATATGTATGACATTATGTATTACAAGATTATGAAATAATTTAATGATATTTATGTGATTATTTGATTAGGTAAATTATACGTGGAAATTATTTGAGATTATGTGAATGTTTATATAGATTACTAGACCATACATTATTCCTATCATATTATTGTGATTTTATTTTCTAAATCACATGTATTTCAATTATTTTCCTTCTATTTTTTTATTCTTATTCATTGATGACATTTTTTCTTATATGCATACCATTACTTATAATATGATCACACTACTTGAATATTTTTTTTATTTTTTCCAGGATACCATGATGTGTTTTTATTTATATTCAAGGATATTATAATTTGTAAAATGGTGTAATAAATAAAAACACTGTATTATATTTCATGTTTTCAATTAAAATGTGAAAATCATGTATATATATTTGTATACAATACTACTTAAATATTGGGTACTTTGGGATCTGGTTGTTTATATCTATTGCCAATTTAAAAATGTTTCAACTAAGACTGGGATCCTAAAATCAATATCTATTCTCATTTTAGTTACAAATTGTACTTATTTTACTATATTTATGATTATTTTACCATATTTGTGTAATTAAAATCCAAAATTTAAACATAGCATAAAAAATACATATCATTATAAACTTTGGATTAAAATCCAATAAATATATTGATCCTAATTGCTCATTATGGGAAATACATAGATGACTAATGATGGTCGTAATCATGAAAATGATACGAATTTGTAAATGAGGGAATAATTTAGATCTATAAACATGACATTCATAAAACACACTGGCATAAAACATGGAAAATAAATCATGATCCATATTAATATTATTAAATTTATTTTTATGGGTTGAACCAACAATTAATGAAAAAAATATTTATGTGTTCTTTAAGAACATAAAAAAAGGTATTTCTCGATAATATCTTTTATTACCCTATTAGAAGAGTTTAGTTTCCAAAAAACATCCATAAAATTGTTCAAAATACATACATAGAAACAATATGAGTTAAAGAAAATTATCCCATACATAGTTCAAAATTGGAATAACAAAATATGTTTACCTATATGAAAAAAATGTTTTATAGGATTATTTATAATTATATAGACAATGAAAATTTAATACTCTTTATGTTTTATATAACATTAGATATAAATTTTTTAAAAAGGGGGGATATAAGCATCCATATATTTGGACAAATAGAATGAAAAGGTTTTTTCATGAAATTATCCAATTGATGAGCTAGAAAATATATAAGTGTATAAAATTATTAACATTATTATTCCTTTCACAATTTTTAAAAATAAAAATTTTATAGAGAAATATCGGGCCACAATTTTTAGTAATTTATTAGTTTAAAATATAGATTAATGTAATTTTAAAAATAATATAAGAAATCATATATTTAGAGATATTAATATTAATAAAATAAAATTAATAATCTGGGAATGAAAATTCCAATAATGGATAACCGTTCAAAATCAATCTCTACTTGAATTATGTGATTGGGAAAGAAACATTGAACTTAGGTAACCCTTAATCCAAAAGCTCTAGAAAAATACAACATTGGATTGATCAATAATATGAAAAATTCATAATAAAAATATTATATCATGATTTGAATTTGAATCACACACAACACAGAAAAGTTGTCGGATGGTTGATACATAATATGATTCAAAAAATGAATATTGAGACATGATACCCCCATAGCAGAATTAATAACCTCCACTATAGTTCTTGAAACATAAATATATTCAAAATAAATATCTTAATAACTTACTTAATAAACTTAATTATTATTTATAGTCTTTTATAATCATTTATATATCCATTTGTTACAAGTACATTAGTTAAATACATTTTTCATATATAGGATTTTATTAGTTTTGATTATTTTTCTAGCACTTGTTTCATAAATATAGTGTTGATTATTATTAATAGATTAAAATTTCACCCTTATAATGGAATTCAATATTTTATAATATAATATTAATGGAAATATGTTCTTTTATATGTCATTCCAATATTGTTTTCTTGACCCATATATATTTTTTACAATGGGACTGATTCGATTGTTTTTAAAAACAATGTGTCGTGTATTAATAATATGAAAAAATAAATATAGACCTTCTAAATCAATATAAATAATCAGGATCATTAATTTCAAATAATATTATTATTTAATTTTCAATATATATCCAAGATAAATATTTATTACATGGTTTATATAGGTTGTTAAGCCGATGAAAAGAAAAACATGAATTAATTGAATGATGGGTATAATAATGAATTAAATTGTTTTGGAATAATATAACTAATAAAAATTATTTGTAAAATATATCCATTTAAATAATTTTATTGACAATAATTTATGATATTTTATTACATAACAATGGACTGATGTTAATCCTGAATTTTGTCACTATCGTGGAGGCTGTAGTCCACACATACCCATGGGTGACATATTCAATTTTCATAGAAACTATGGAATAAATGTATTTTTTAACAATTATAGAATCTAAACAATGTTATAATTATTATATTGATATATTTAATATATTTTTAGTATCCATGTTATGTAGGCATGAAAAATTAAACAAGTCATTCGTGGAGGCGGTAGTCCACCGGTACAGATGATGAATTCTTTTTCAAAGTAAAATGAAACATGTATATAATTATTTTTACATCATCATAATAAATTTTATATATTTTAATATTATTAATGTAATTATAATAAAATTAATAAAACATGTCATTATGATATAGAATTTAGAATATATTAATTGAAATTTAATGGGATTAGTAATTAATTTTTAACATACTCCAATGAAAATTACATCCAATAAAGGATATAGACATAATAGGGTACTAATTTTATAATCTAAAACCATTTGTGTGTGTATAAGTATTTCATGCATATGTTTGGTAGAAATTTTGTCAAAAACAGTTTCTTTGAGCATGAAGAGATATTGGGTGTTAAAGGTTCCATTTATAAGTATATGGAGTGGATTTTGTGATAAAAATGGGGAAACATATCCAATAATGTAGAAGAGAACTGGGTGTGGTATATATTCTCCAATCCGTTAATTTTTACCCGTGTTTTTAGCAAATTTTTTATTTATTATAATCAAGGTTTTTTAATTATATAAAATTGTTGTTTTTTACCATGTTATTTAATTTTAACTTATATAACTTAATTTTAATACCAACAACTAAAATGATCCTTTTTACCTAACTGGAAAATAGTGAGTCTGAATAAGAAATAAATTTTACTAAATTATATTTATATGTCTATAAAAAATTACTTTTAACATTATCAAATGTACTGTGTAAATACCCTTCTTTATGAAGACTTTTATTTTTCAGAATAAATATTTCTTTTTGGAAGAACATTAATTTTTTTAATTTTAATGGAATTAATTTGATTATAATTATTAAAAATACAAATATGTGTCTCTAAAAAAATAAAAATATCTAATTTCACCAATATAAAACATATGTAAAATATTAATAATAAGAATAATGTTTTTTCTAAAAATATTTCATAAGATACAAAATATTAAACATGGGTTTTCTAATTTAATCATAGTATTTTTAAATTAATTAGTTTTCACCCTATATATATATATATTATATTGAAAAAAATTTAATTTGTTTTTATATTTTACTTTAATTCTGAAAATTTTATAAATTATACACTTTTAGTGAAATAATTATTTTTTCATATTCACATAAAAAACAGTTTTTTTTCAAAAAAAAAATATTAAAAATATGATATGTTTTACACGCATCAACTAAAATAAACTACAATTTTAAAAATTAATGTCATAAATAATATATAAAATAATCAAAACATAATGCTTCATATTGGGTTATCAATTTTTATATAATCACACGGACTTATGTATTAATAAAATAGTTAACATTACTTTTATAAGAATGTTTCATCAATTTATTCCATCTAATTTAAAGGTGTAATATATCAATAATATTTAATAATTTTATTTGATTAATATTTATTTCTGTAGTATTTTTTTATGTTATACTATAAGAAAATAAAATTAACATGAAATTTATATAATGAAAGAGTATTTATGGAAAATCATGTTTCATTATATTATTCCACTTTAAAAAATAATTTTACCCTCAAATTTTTATTCAAGTGATGGAAGATAATAAGGAGGATTTTGCCTATTTATATCCATTGGAAAAAATTGTCTTTATAAAACATGTTATCCCTCGATAGAATATTGTCCTGATGATAGGTATCATATCTCAATAATGTATATCTTCTATTCAAATTCTGTATTGTTTATTCATAGTATGATTGACCACTTCCAATTTCATGAATTGATTGTTCTATATCTGTAATGGTTCTTGATTTTCCATCATAAAAAGATATACATCGAATCATTCATGTAATAGGGATAGTTCAAGAGTTAGTGTTAATAGAGAAGATACCACCGAGATTTCAAGAAGTTTCATCAATGTACCAATATTCCTTTGACATTTATTTTTCTTCTACTCAAAAATCACAGTACACTTCCATGGAGATATCTCAGGGAACACTTACTCACCATCATTATAATGACCCAATATTTTAAAAGGAGACACTATGTTCATAAATGTATAACTAAATACTATTTGACCTTTATAAAAAAACCATTAATTAGAATTTTTCCTCTTTTGTGTTTAAATTTTGAAAAAGGGATATACATTGTTGCAATCAGTAAGTTATTTGGAGTCTAATAAGACCAATATATTTTTTATATAATACTAACATACCATTTTGAATAGTAATTTCACTATTATGAAAAGTAACATAACTTTATGAATAGTAAAATCACTACGATTGTACATATAAAAGATTTTATTAAAATTATGATATACCAATATCTTTAAAGAGGTAAACAAATGTTTTAAAATTGTTATTTTTCGAAAAAAATATTATTTTATATGAAAACTAATTTTCTCATATATAGAAAATAATTTTGATCACAAAGCGATAGTGTAAAGTCCCAAAATTCTTGTGAATTTTATTAAATACATTGGAATTTTAGGAGTCTTCAGTTTTTGACGGCGCTTGATTCTGAGGCCCGGTGTGTCCAGAATCAATTTCTGATGTTTTTTTCGGGTACATTCAGTAAATTTACTTAAATATTTTTATAACTTTTGAACTGGTGCTCGGAATTGAAATCTGAGGGAACCATTTAACTCGCAGCACCCGTTTTCGCATTAGAAGACTTCCACTTCAACAACAATGAGTAGAGAATGAAAGTTAGTTTTTGGCTTTTTATGAAAAAATAATAAAATAAATTACAACACTTTATTTTATTTTTAAGCTTCCATCTATGAGTACGGGTAGTTAGAACCTCCGCATGGGAGTTAGAGGTGAGGGTCACCACTCCTTAACCTCCCATGACATGTTATGATGGTGGGTCCCACCCGAATTCAACCACCCATGGGAGAATAAATAAGGTAGGGACTGCACGGGGCCTAACCCCCTGTATTAATGAGAGGAGATGAAAACATCCCTAACTCCCCTCATTAAATAGGGGGGGATCCCTCTTGATTTCCTCAACTCCCCATTAAATGGGGAGAAACTCCCTTACCACTTTCCCCAACATAATGTGCCAACCCCCCCCCCCCCAATTAATTGTTGCGCCAACTCTTGTGTTTTATTTAGGAATCCTCTTGGCATCCTCCTAAATTTAATATGACACCTCTCAAATTTTAATTAGGGGTTCCAGGTTATTAATTATTCTTTTTGAATTACATACCAACGTAATAATAGAAAAACCCACCTATTATTTTCGTTTTCATAATTCATTTTTTGGTGGAGGCTTTGAGAGAAAATCTAGGGAGAAAAGCTCCCAATGAAAAATGTGAAGAACGCGAAGAACGCCAATGACGTCTTCTTCCTTCGACTTCCTCACTCGGATACAACCAATGTGGAGAATCTTCCCTCCTCATCATCGTCATCGAACCAACGCACAATCATGAACTAGAAGTGTGTGGCGGATGCAACGAAGGATGGACTTCTTCGTCTCCTTCCGCGACGCCGTCAACGAATGTCGAATGACACCCGACAATCAAAAGGTAGGGGGTGTAGTTATTCGGGTTGATATTGTACCCCTTTTCTTACCTTCTCTAAAGGATATAAAAGGGATTGATGTGGATGTTTCTAATGATCATCTTCTACTTATGTTGAGCCTTTTGTTATCCTTTAAAATGTAGAGGGTTTGGGCTGACCTCACACAACCCAACACCCTCCGTTGTATTTTCTTTGTGATGTTTTTTGAAGCAACAACACAACATGTTAAAGAGGCGACAATGAAGAAGACAATGAAAAAGGGTTGCACTACCCGTGACCTCTGCGAATAGCACCACCCCCGCAGCACCCTGGCGTGTTTCCCACACCCTGGCACGGTTCCCCGACAAGCTGCCTGTGGGCCCCGAGCCCATTTCTGACCCATTACATTCTTGGGCCATATCTTTTGCACCGAACGTACATTTGAAGAATCGTTAGTGCCACCAGTATTCTTGGAGCATTTTCATCCCATTGAGTATACCCCACTAGATTTCAGGGTATAATTGAGTCACAATCAGGTTGGTTCATACACAAATCCAACCGGGCCCCCTGAACTAAAATACTAATTACTCATAGACCGAGTATCCGATTGACGTGCCATCTCTTGCGTTGAGACACCTATGACATGAAGGTCCTTTGAGATACTTCTACATGAGAAATTGTGACACTTGGAGTATCGACCAGTAGCTCATGGAGCAGATCCTTCTGGTGACGGGAAATCAGAGTGAGGAGGCCTTGTAGCTGTAGACCGGATGACTGCTTGACCGATTCGACTCGGAGTGACTCGACTAGACTAGTGGGTACCTCCCGGTATTTGGCGGTAGACCCACGGAAGACTGAGTTCCTAGTAGTTAGCAGCAGATCCGTAGTACTCGACAGGAGCAGTACCTCTGTAGCCTATTAGGGGGAGTGCCCGATATTTGGCAGAAGACCCACTACGGACGGAGTGCCTAGTAGTTGGCTGCAGACCTGCGATACTCGACCAGAGTAGTACCTCAACAGTCTAAGGTTTGTGAGAAGTGACATGGTGTTATGAAAGGACCAATATTTTCGACAGAGGAGGAGTTCTCCAGCAGCCACGGTTTCGATAATGAAAATCCTAGTTTGATCTGAGTCAATGACTTTTGTGTATTCCTCTTGACTGAGATGGGTTAAATGATAACTTAGGTGTATGCATGGGAATATACCTAAGTAATGGTTATCCATTGAAATCATATTTTTTGGTTTATCCTTGTTTGATTTTGTGAGACCTTAAGGGTCTCGGGGTCCCTACTGAGTATCGTTATACTCACCCCTGTACGGGCTATGCCCGCACCTCGTTGTGTTGGATGCAGACGACAGACAACAGTTACTGAGGTAGAGTGTACGATGACTAGATGGTATCTGAAGGTTGACCTCATGACAAGTCGGAACCTAGAGGAGAGGGATGGACGTGGATCACTAAGGAGGCTATTTGTACCTACCGTTTAGGTTGGATCTATGGTGGACAATCTAGGATCTTCTAGACACATTTCCAGCTGTATGTCGTTTTAATTTTGTGTTTTTTATTTCCATGTACTTTACTTTTGGGCCTGTATTTTAAGCTCCTTTACTTTCATTACTCTTGTTATACAACTTTTACTTAGTGTATACTTCTGCTTGTACTCTGTTTGTGTGAGTTTAAATTTTATAAAGGAAATGCTTTCCAAGATTTATGGATTTACGCCTTTGGTGCTAGTCGCCAGCCCCTAGCCTATGGAAGGTGGGCTTGGGGTAGTCACGACATGGGCCCCGGGGGACGGGTCATGACAAATTGGTATCAGGGGACGCTAGTTCTACCGTAGAACGTAGGACTCTGATATTTCTTTTTTGGGAAGAAATAATGTAAAGTGTAATAAGTGTGGTTTTTAGTTCAGGAAGTCAAGTGTTGGTGCGGGCGGCTAACATATCCATACACCAGGACCCTGAATTATCATTTCCGACTCAGTGCACAAAAATACTGATTGCGTGTGTGTTTTCAAATGTTTTCTTTCAGTTAGCTCAAACCAGGTCAGCTCACCAGGTATACTATTTTGACAGTGTCACATTTGTTTCTTTCAGGATTCCTCCTCGAGGACAACCATCTAGACCCTGAGATTTGTACATACTGACATCCCACCAAGTGACGAGGCCTCAGTGTAGGGCCATCTTCAAGTTTAGGCACCAGCGGAGGCACCGACATCACCACTCCCCATTGATCCACCGATGCCACCAGCCTCAGTGGCAGAGGATTCACACCTCTTGAGCACTCTGCACGAGTTCTAGTGCCAAAGGACACCCATTTTCAGGGGAGAGACAGACCTGTAGGAGGCTGAGGATTAGATGGAGGCTGTGGTGAGTGTTTTTTGACTGGTAGGGACACCACTGGACTTCATGGTGATCCTAGCTGCCAGCCTCCTTCAAGAAAAAGCATGAAGATGGTGGAGCCTGATGGTCCATATGGACGAAGAGGCGTTACTTCAATGGGAAGACTTTGAGAGGCAGTTCTGGGAGGAGTTTGTACCAGCCACCCTTCGAGCGGTGTGGATACATGAGCTACTTCATCTGTAGCAGGGCAGAAAGAGTGTAGCTCAGTACTCCATGAGGTTCACAGACCTCTCCTGCTACTCCAATGATATGGTATGAGACCCATTCTTTAGGGCCCAAACCATTGAACAGGGACTCAGGAAAGATAATAGAGATACAGTTGTCTACCACAGCATCCCGATGCAGACGGGGGTGTTGGAGCGAGCTCTCATAGAGGAGAGTTTTCTTGCTGACCAGTCTCTAGTAGTGAGACCCACCACTAGCTAACATGCAGTAGAGTTTTCTACATCTGGTAGTACGTAGACGACTTAGAGGTCCAAGAGGACCAAACCTACAGGAGGTTGAACACACCTCTCAGTATCAGTTTTGTGGGACACCCAGAGTGGGGACATAGCCAGTCATGCCAGGAGGGAAAGTTTTACTGCTATGGAGGGCTTGGTCACATGGCTCGTGACTTTCCGAACTACCATTCTGATGATCAACAGATAGTTTTGGTACCTCACAGGAAGAGGAAGAGGTATGATCGAGGTGGTACTCAAGGCGGAGGCGGACGTGGTAGAGGAGATGGTCTTGCAACTGGCGGTGGACGATGTTATGAGGTGCTACCTCCACCACCACCAGGAGGTGTACCCTGACTACAGGGAGTGGGTGGACAGGGCAGAGCACAGTTTTAGGAAGCTGAGTCCAAGGATCACGATGCTCTGAAGATGATACGAGTTACGATCTCTGTCTACTCCACCATTGCTGCAGTTCTTATAGACACATGTTCCAGTCACTCCTTCATTTCCACTTCCCTCATTCAGAGCTCGAAGATTCTAAAGGATCCATTGGTTCAATACTTACGGCTAAAGACTCCAACGAGAGATGATTTTACGATTAGGCACTGGTGCCGGTAGTGCGAGCTTACTCTAAGATGAGAGAGCTTCAGCTGGGATCTCATAGTATCAACGTATAGCCCTTATGATGTCATATTGGGTATGGTCTAGGTATCTACATTCCATGCTTAGATCGACTTTATTAGAAATAATTTGTAGTGTGTCTGCATGGATGTGACCAGGTTCACCTTCATCGGCGAGAAGGGACCCTTTACAGTGTATGACAGACTTACTCGGAGGAGGGTGCAGCTGATCACTCACTAGTTGGCTTGCCTTACCCTCGGATCAGATAATGTGGAGAGTCCGACATAAACTGTAGTGGTGGACCAGCACACGGATGTTTTCCATGACGATGTTCCAGGACTATCTCCTCATAGAGAGGTGGACATCTACATTGACCTATACCCTAGGACAACACCGATATCTACTACAGTATATCAGATGACTCCCACTAAGATTCACGAGCTGTGGGTACAACTAGAGGACTTGCAATGAAAGAGATTCATCCAGGCCAGTGTTTGTCCCTGGGCAGCCCTGATTCTTTTTTCCAAGAATGCAGATGGGAGCTTTAGGCTCTGTGTCGACTATCGTCGCCTGAACCAGGTGACCATGATCAATAAGTACCCACTCTCAAGGATTGATGACATATTTGATTAGCTCAAGGGAGAACGATGGTTCTTGAAGATAGACCTCAGATTAGGCTGTCACCAGCTCAGAGTTCGAGATGAGGATGTGAAGAAGACGGCCTTCAGGTATCGTTATGGACACTACAAGTTCTTTGTTATCCCCTTCGGTGTAACCAAACCTCAAGTAGTGTTCATTAGTCTCAAGAATCGGATCTTCCAGCCTTACCTTGTTCGTTTTGACGTATTCTTCATCGACGACATACTGATCTACTCGACTACTGAGGAGGAGAATGCCTACCATTTGAAGGTAGTACTGGACACACTCTGAGAGCACCAACATTATGGTAAGCTCTCACAGTGCCAATTTTGGATTCAAGAGGTTCACTTTTTGGGGAACTTCATCTCGAAGGCTGGAGTTGCAGTGGATATAGAAAAGATTGAAGTGGTACTTGATTGGGATCCACCTAAGAGTGTGACGGAGGTAAAACGTTTCGTAGTCTTGGCTGGATACTACGGGAGATTCGGTCTAGATTTCTCTAGATTTTCAGTACTGCTATCAGCCTTGGAAAAGAAGGGGCAACCCATCATGTGGTTGGAGAGATTCCAGTAGATCTTTTTGGAGGTGAGGCAGAGGGTGACTAGTGCCCCCATATTGAGACTTCTAGAGGAAGGAATAGGGTACATAGTCTACTGCGATGCATCAGACACCGGAATCAGGTGTGTCTCGATGCAGGAGCGAGTAGTGATCGTGTATGGTTCTCGGTAGTTGAGAAAACATGAGAAGAACCATGCTAACCATGACCTGAAGTTAGCAATAGAGGTCTCCTCCTTAATGATGTGGAGGAACTATATAATGGGCGAATGTTTTACCATGTACGCTAATAAAAAGAGTCTCAGGTATATCTTCTCACAGAAGGACTTGAACTTGAGATAGTGGCGATGGCTTGAGTTCTCCTAGGACTATGAATTAGAGATAGTATATACTCAGGGGAAGGGGAACGTTGTTGCAGATGCACTCAGCAGGAGGAATAGTATTCAGCTTCTAGGAGTGGTGACAGAGCAGCTGGCCGCCATACAGATATCCTTTGTGGATAGAGATGGAGTAGCTTCTATACAGTCTCTTACAGTCACTCATCCATTTCTTTAGCGAGTCAGGGAGTCACAACATGGTGACACTGACTGTGAGATGAGACGTTCATAGATATCCATAGGGTAGTCACCTGATGGATTTTCTAAAGGTGGGGAGCACTTCATCCTCTTCAGAGGACGTACCGTGATACCTGTTGCAATTCAGGAGGAAGTGTTGGGGCAGTTCCAGACTTCCCCTCTATCGATAGATCCAGGAGTGGCGAAGATGTACCATGACCTTCAATGACATCATTGGTGGATATGTGTAAAGAAGGTAGTATTAGAGTTTTTATCATGGTGCCTCACTTGTTAGAAATTGAAGGCAGAGCACTAGGTACCAGCAGGCTTGGTACAACCCTTAGTGGTCCCAGAGTGGAAGTGGGATGGGATATCCATGGACTTCGTGAAGGGTCTTCCACGTACATCAGGTAGTCCTGATTCAATATGGGTAATCATCGACTGACTCACCAAGTTAACCCACTTCCTACAAATCAGAGAGCAGGGCTCGGTATAGATCTTGGTATGCCTCTATGTACTAGCGATTGTGAATTTTCATGGAGTAACTTCTTATATTGTCTCCGACCATGATGCACGATTTTCTTTCCGGCTATGGAAGGGGTTGCAGGAATCTTTCAGGACACAACTTTGTATGAGCACCGCCTCCCATCCTGAGATAGATGGTCAGACCAAGAGAACCATCTAGACCCTCGCGGACATGCTCTGTGCATGTTACCTCAACTTTGATCGCAGCTGGGAGGATCACCTACCTTTGGTGGAGTTTTCCTACAACAATAGCTATCACTCCACCATTGGTATGACACTTTTTGAGGCCTTGAATGGATGACCTTGCAGATCGCCACTGTGCTGGACAGATCCAAGGGAGTCAGCACAAGTGGGACAAGAGATGGTACGTGAAACCACAAAGAAGGTGTAGATCATCCAGGAGCGGATGAAGACTGCACAGAGCAGGAAAAAGTCTTATTCTGAAAGGAGACATAGACCTTTAGAGTTCGAGGATGGCAACCACGTCTTCCTACGGGTCTCACCTCGACAAGGTTTGCGGAGATTTGGCCGAGATGGCATGTTATCTCATCAATTCATTGAACCCTTCCAGTTCCTCAGTAGAGTAAGTGAGGTGGCTTCCCACTTGGCTCTTTCACCTCAGTTGCACTGGGTTCACGATGTCTTCCATGTATCTCAGCTGAGGATATACAAGAACGACCCATCCCACATCATCGACCATAGTAAGATGGACATCGATGACAAGGTGACTTTCACAGAGGTTCCAGTGGAGATTGAGGATTGATAGGTGCGGTTTCTACGTGGATGGTCCATACCTTTGGTGCGCATTCGTTGGAAGTAAGGGAACCTCCCAATGATCACATGGGAACAGGAGGCTCAGATGCATGCTCAGTACCCTTATTTATTTCCTCACTTCAGGATGTAGCTTATGAGGATGTAATTCCCAAAGGTGGGGAGAATGTAATGCCCCTAATTCCCATGAATTTTTTTAATAATGGGAATTTCACAAGTCCTCAGTTTCGGACTGTGCTTGATCCCAAGACCCGTTGTACCCATAATCAATTCCCAAAGTTTAGTTTAGGTACGTTTAGTAAACGTACATGCGGGGTTTGATAAATTTTGAACCGGTTTTCAGAATTGAAATCTGAGAGCATCATTGAACTCACGACACCAGTTTACTCTTAAGAAGACTTTTACTTTGACGTCAGTGAGTCGATAATAGAAGTTATTTTTTGGCTTTTTTTTGAAAATAATAGTATAATAATGTACAAAACTTTATTTTATTTTTAAGCATCCATGTGTGAGTGCGAGTAGTTGGAACCTCCACTTGGGATTTGGAGGTGGAGGGCCACCACACCTTAACCTCCCATGAGATGTTATGATGGTGGGTCCCACCTGAATTCAACCACCTATGGGAGAATAAATAAGGTAGGGACCGCACGGGGCCTAACCCCCCTAATAATGGGGGGAAAGGAAAACATCCCCAACTCCCCTCATAAATGGGGGGGGACCTCTTGATTTCCTTAACTCTCCACTAAATGGGGAGAAACTCCCTGACCACTTTCCCGAACTTGATGTTCCAACCCCCCCGCCCTTATTAACTGTTGCGCCAACTCTTGTGTTTTATTAAGGAAGCCTGTTCGCATCCTCCTAAATTTAACATAACACCTATCATTTTTTAATTAGGATTACTGAGATATAAATTCATCTTTTTTGAATTATGTTCCAATGTAATAATAGAAAACCCACCTATTATTTTTGTTGGCATAATTAACTTTTTGGTGTAGGATTTCATAGAAAAGCTTGGGAGAAAACCTCCCTACGAAGAACATGAAGTACTCTAAGAAAACCAATGACGTCTTCCTCCTTAAAATTCCTAACTCGAATCCTACCAACATGGAGAATCTTCCCTCCTCACTGTCTTCATCAAACCGACACATGATCTTGGACCAGAAGTGTGCGACAGATGCAATGAACGACAGACTTCTTCGTCTCCTTCTGTGATGCCCTCAACGAACGTCGAATGACGCCCGACAATCAAAAGGTAGGGTGTTTAATTTTTCATGTTGACATTGTACCCCTTTTCTTACCTTCTCCAAAGGATATAAAGGGATTGATGCATACATTTTTGATGATCATATTCTACTTATGTAATGACCCAGACCCTCATGAACCCTTCCTTTTCCAGTTATCGGTGTGACTGATCGGTGAGACTGATCGGTGCGACCGATAGGCGAGAACGATCGGTGAGACCCATCGGCACGACCGATCAGGGTCACCCAGCCTTGGAAGGTTTTTCTTCTGCAGCCTCACCCGTAACCCCACTTTTAGGGCTTTTTATCTTTTTGAAGCATTTCAAGGCTCTTTTTAAGACCATAATTAATATCTAAAAATCAAATAAACCTCCCTACTAAATAAAAATTAATCCAGTCATGTGGGGTGTCCCAGTCACGTGGTCAACCCATGATCCCGCTCCTTATGCAGTTTCCCTCTGTATCTTAACCGTCCAGCAGTGCTGTATCTTAGCACTTATCAGCCTTTATAACCTCAAGTCTTATCCCTACATTTATTTTTCTCGATCATCCTGCTCAGAGTACCCTTCCTCCCAATGAGCCATAACCCTATTACGAGGTTTTACTTTCACGTTCAGTGGAGTTACTGCCACTCCTGTTTTCCAGTTTCTAAGCGAGGACATAACGTCGATCCTTGATCGTCAGGTAGGGGTTTCACCTTATTCTCTCCTTTATCTGTATATTGCATTGTGGGTATGCTACTATATCTGTAGAATTGGATGAACCAAACTTTAATGATGATAATAAATCAATTTTAAAGAAAGAAGGGAATTGGTTTGATCGATGATGCTGCTCTGTTTTTCTCCTCTTTCATGATTAATGGGTTTAGAATTGTGTGAGCTTACGCCTAATGAAAATCATGGCTGCTGATGGTCTTTATCTATGTGTTTATAAACCCTTACCCCTTGTGATGTTTAAATGGATTGTATTTTAGTTTTGAACCCTCTTTGCTATGTAAATGAAATTTGTTAATTACGTATATTCGGCTAAATAGTTTGGAAGCACCAGGATCAACTACTTTTCTTTGATAAACTCGGTTTAAGCCTAGTGGAATTGAAACCATGTAGTGTGTAAAATCTTTTAAATCTGAAAATACCTGCTTGGGACTACCTTGTGTTGGTGGTAGCGGTTTGGTTGTTTCTTTCACAGGACGTTTGCTGGGGTGATACGGGTGGGGATGGGATCCCTTGTTGTTGTACTTTTACTAAATGTGAATTTGAGGCTCTGTGATTACTCTTCTCATATCCCGAATTGGGGTGGGATCCTCTATTGTTGAGAAACCACTGGCTCCTCGATTTTGGGGACATGGGGCTGTATCTTGGAGTTTTCTTTGGTCCCCATACTTTGAGGGATCTCACTTTTTCCTTTTGTTGTAGTGACCTTACAAGAGAACTGGGTGTGAATGCTTAAATTTCTGTTGGGTGTATTCTTTTCTTGGCTTGTTCTTATGCTTAATAGTTTCCCAAGTAGGTTCATAAACTTATTTTAAACATTATTAATGAACATGGAAGAAAGGATGGAAGATGGGGATCTGATTTTGTGTGAGTTGTGACTTGGGAATGGGTGCTGTTCTTTTCTCTTATGAATGAATAGTAAGGATAGTGTTTTTAGGCTCGCTGAAGAAAACCCTAGATTGGGTGAGTGCTTGTTACCTATACATATAATTTTATTTTTTTTGTTTCTTATTCGCTCCCCACCCATGTTGAGAACTTAGTGCCGAACATCCCCACTTCACAGGGGAGGGTGTTTTTCCCAACACTCTTATGAGGGGATGGTTATTAGCTCCTTTTCTGCTCGATTTCCTGAATATCCCAAGACTCTTCGGGCAGGATATGATGGCCTGAAGAACATTATTAGCCCAAGAATCTTTATGTAGGGTAGTGTGGTGGTTGGCCTAGGTGTGTGCGGGTAGGTGGTTTCCCAAGTATCTTCGGGATGAGGCCCATGTGTCTTCGGGCGTGGTAGTAGTTCTTCTATCCCAGGTGTCTTCGGGTGTGGCAGTGGTTGTTATGGCCTAGGTGTTTATGGGTGTGGTTACATGTGACAGTTTTGGCCCAGGTATCTGTGGTCAGGTTAGTGGTTGTGGCCCAGGTGTGTGCGGGCGGGTGTGGTAGTGGGACTGCGGTGAGAATGACGGGATTAGTTCAATGCATAGGATGTCATCAATAACTAGTGGGAAAGTGGTGCGGGGTACCCAAACATTGATGTGATATTACTATACATTACATGATTTTCATTATTTGGGGAGTGTGCCTTGGTGAGGCTTGGGTGGTTAGTTTCCTTGTTAGGTGCTAGGTTATCTCTTTTCTCACAGGGCATTAGTATGCCTCCCCACTTGTGTACAAGAGTCTTTGGTTTTTCCCTACTAAGTATACTTGTATGCTCACCCTGCATATATAAAATTGCTTTCTGGTTTCCAGGAGGACTTCGGGGATCGTGTTGGACCGTACTATCTTAGACCTTGTGACAGATCAACGCAGTTGCTATTGTTCTTTCTTTTTGGTATTTTTTTCTTTGTAGTCTCCTTATACATTGTGAATTTTACTTTTGTAACATGAATTGGGAATGGTTCTTGGCTTTACATTCACTTCCATCATTGGTTTTGTGGGATTTACTATCTTTTATCCCAATTCTATTAAAAGAAAAAGGGTCATTCCTTTCATTTATTGTGTAATTATATACCCTTGGTGATGGTTGCCACTCCGGGACCTATTGAAGGCAGGTTTTGGGGGCCATTATCTCCCCTTCCACTTAGAGAAGGAAGGGATTGGTAATCTCCTGACCCTTCCCTCCTTTTGGTAAAGGTGGGTCATGACAGAATGGTATCAGAGGCAAGGTTGAGAGATAAGATGGAGTCTGGAGTTAGGCACAGTGAGGATTGCATGGGATGGTAGGGAAATAGTGTTGGGTGACATTGGTGCGTGAATTAGGCTAGGGAAGACTAGATAGGACATGGGATTTTAGGGCCCCCTGTGATCCGATGCAAAGACTCTGGACCTACCGAATGACCAAGTGAGGCTACATTGATTGCAGGGTAGAGATCCTTGGATAGGTACATGCATCATAATGACTAGTGTTCTCGTGTTTCTGGGTGTTTTGGGGATTAAAAAAAATAAGTCAAATAAAATGTAAGGACAATATTCTGCACTGCATGGGCTTAGGAATTCCTTGTTTACCTTGTAGCTATGGCACCCGGGAGACGACCATTAGTTGTACGGGAGATCGAGGCCCAAGAGGTTGACTTGGCTGATCAGCATAGGGCTAATCGAGAGGAGGAGGATGACCAGTGGCGGAATATTATTCAAGCCTTCCAGTGATAGAACCTCGAGAAGTAGGAGGGAATCACCTCTGACATGAAGACGGAGGGCTGGCTAGAGGAGCTGGTGATAGCCTTCGGCCTGATCTAGGCTCCGACCGAGAACTGGGTTCCTCTGGCCATCAACCAGATGTAGGGAGTGGCGCGTCAGTGGTGGAAGCTCTACCTGGGGGAGAGGAGAGAGGCTGAGGTGGCATGGGCTGATTTCGATAAGGAGTTCCGGGTGGAATTCCAATCTTCTATGATGAAGGCAGAAAAGAGGCAAGAGCTACTCTCCCTCCAACATGGGAGAATTTTGGTAAGGGAGATGTGGATCAAGTTCAAGGATCTCCTCCGCTTTTCTCCAGACCTCTTTCTGGATGAGGAGTCTCGGGAAAGACATTTAGAGGAGGTGCTCCGACCTTCCCTTCAGTACACCGTTACCCCCTTCACCTTGCCGACATAATTGGAGGTCCAGAAGAAGGCAGAGGAGGAATAGAGGATGCATACACTGGGCAGTGTGTCACGAGAGGGGATTCAGCTAGGCCCGTCAAAGAGAAAGGCTGTCACCACCAAACCTCCAGCATCAGGACACTCTAGGTTCTGACCAGTAGGGAGCAAGCCGCATCAGTTCTAGTTCCAGTCCCCCGGTCCTCGCCCCTTCCCTTCGATCCCAAGACCAAGGTGCTTCGTCTTTGGGAGCCATGGAAATATCCGGAATCAGTGCCCTTACTGAGTTCAGTATCGCAGTGGCAAACATTCCCCACAACTTCCCCAAGAACAACTTCCAACTAGACCCTTTCAGCAGCAGTAGCAGGGGCAGCGAGCTCCCACTCCTTCGAGGGCAGACATTACAGGGGTAGTCCAACCTCAGGGCGCTCCTCAGGGACATCGACCACGGCGTGGTTGGGGAGGTGGCCGATAGCCGAGTTGCAGCAGAGATGGGTGTGGATAGTTGCACGCCGCAGAGGCAGCAGTTCTAGCGGGACCAGAGGTTGTTCGAGGTATGATCGGTTTGTTCAGTACCCTTGCTTATGCCTTGTTCGATACTGGAGCTTCGAATTCCTTTATTGCACCCGGTCTGGCCCGTGCTCTAGGTCTGGATGCCGAGAGACTTCCAGTACCCCTGGTACTGAGCACACCAGTTAGAGTTTAGAACGACTTGTTATATGTTTGTAGAGGTTGCAGGATGATGGTAGGGAAAAATCAGTTGGTCAGGGATCTACTACTGCTACAGATGCATCCATACGATGTCATCCTAGGCATCGACTGGATGTTCTCTGTGTGTGCCATCTTCAACTGCTACCGAGGAAGGGTTTTGTTCTCAAACCTGGGTGGCCGACCTGTTACTTTCACCGGCGAGTGGGGTGGCCAGAAGGGCAGCAGGCGAGAGGAACCCCTGCTCTCCTTTTTAGCTGAGCTGTTAGTAGAGTCAGTTGATGCTGAGATGGTGGAAGTACCAGGGATTGTCAGTGAGTTTATGGACGTCTTCCCTGAGGAGGTGACGAATCTTCCCCCTTGACATGATATCGATTTTTGTATAGACTTTCGTCCTGGTGCTTGTCCAATTTCGAGGGCTCCCTACCGGATGGTGCCTACGGAGCTACAAGAGTTGCAGATTCAGATTGACGATCTCATGAAGAAGGGTTTTGTTTGACCGAGTGCGTCACCATGGGGTGCTCCAGTCTTGTTCTCAAAGAAGGAAGATGGTGGTATCAGGTTGTGCATAGACTACAGGAGGCTGAATCAGGTAACCGTTATGAATCACTACCCTCTTCCAAGGATAGACGATCTTTTTGACCAGCTAAAAAAAGCAGAATGGTTCTCGAAGATCAACCTTTGGTCTGGATATCACCAGTCGAGGGTGAAGGAGGGTGACATCTTAAAGATGGCCTTTAGGTGCAGATATGGGCACTTCGAGTTTGTAGTCTTGCCTTTTGGTGTTACAAACGCCCTACCTGTTTTCATGGGACTTATGAACTCCATATTCTGGGAGTACCTGGATCGGTTCATAATTGTGTTCATCGACGACATCCTGATTTATTCAAGATCAGAGGAGGACCACGTAGAGCATCTAAGTACGGTTTTAGAGGTCCTCCAACATCACCAACTCTATGGGATGTTGTCAAAATGCATGTTCTGGAAGCGAGAAGTACACTTCCTTGGGCACGTAGTGTCCAAACACGTGGTAGCGGTGGACCCATAAAAGGTTGAGGCGGTTGTTTCTTAGGTAGAACCCAAGAACGTGGCAGATGTCCATAGTTTCCTCAGGCTGGAAGGTTACTATCAGAGGTTTGTACACAAATTCTCTTGAGTTGCAGCACCTTTGATAGCCTTGACCATGAAGGAACAGGTTTTCATATGGAGTGGGAAGTGTGAGGAAACCTACAACTATCTAAAGTAGAAATTGGTTAGTGCCTGAGTTCTAAGACTTCCAAAAGAAGGGGTGGCGTATGAGGTGTTCTGTGATGCTTTAGGGCAGGGCCTCAAATGTGTGTTGATGCAGCGACAAGGTGTGATCTCTTATGGGTCTAGGAAGCTACGCCCTCATGACCGCAATTATTCCACCCACGATTTGGCGCTTTCAATGGTCATTTTTTCACTAAATTTGTGGCGGAATTACCTCATCATAGAATGATTTGTGGTCTTCACTGATCACAAAAGCATGAGGTATATCTTCTCTCAGCGGGACCTAAACTTACAGCAGCAAAGTTGGATGGTGTTCTTCTAGGATTACGATTTAGAGATTTCCTACACCTCGGGGAAAGGAAACGTGGTGGCTTATGCCTTGAGCAGGAAGTCACAGAGGGATGCGGTCCGAGAGTCGGCATACGCTTGGAGGGCGATGGAGGAGTTGTATTCCCTTCATCTGGATACGAGGATGGATAGTGGTAAAGGTTTCCTGTATCAGATGGAAGTACAGTCTTTTCTGTTATGTCCGGGGGAGGAGTCTTAGTGGGGAGACCCAGAGTGCGAAGTGATGCATGACGGAGTTGACCAGGGAAATGCCCTGGAAGGGTGGACGTAGGATTGTCAGAACCAGATGATTTTCCGAGAAAATTTGTTTATTCCAAAGGCGATGCGTAGCCATGTCCTTTGTGATGTCCACATCTCACCCCTAGCAGTGCACCTGGAATTTTCCAAGATGTACCAGGGTCTGAAGATACATTTTTGGTGGCCCAGAGTAAAGTGAGCAGTGAAAGAGTTTGTGGCCAAGTGCCTAGTGTGTCAGCAGGTGAAGGCTAAACACCATGTTCCAGGTGTGTTGTTGCAACCATTAGATGTCCCTGAGTGGAAGTGGGACGACATGTTGATGGATTTCATCATGGGTCTACCCAAAGTGCAAGGAGAAGGTGATGCCATTTGGGTAGTAGTGGACCGATTGACGAAGTTAGCTCACTTCTTGGCGATTAAGGAGTCGAGTCGAGTGGACACTCTAGAACATAAGTATGTGGACGAGGTAGTGCAGTTTCATAGAGTTCTTAGTTCCATAGTCTCAGACAGGTGTGAACGTTTTATCTCACGGGTCTGGAGGGGATTGCAGCAAGCTTTTGGCACCCAGCTACGTATTAGCACTACTTTCCACCCCCATACAGATGGTCAGAAAGAGCGCACTATCCAGACCTAGAGGACATGTTGCTGGCATGTATTCTGGACTTTGGGGGATCATGGGTGCTACACTTGCCTCTGGTAGAGTTTTCCTACACTAATAGACATCACTCTACCATTATCATGGCTCCATTCAAAGCTCTATATGGAAGGCCATGTTGCTCAACCATGTGCTGGACTGAGGTTGGGGAAGCAGGTGTTCTTGGCCTGGAGGTGGTGCAGAGCACGATAGATAATGTTTAACTTATATGAGAGAGGATGGCGGAGGCTCAGGACTGGAAGATGTCATATTCCAATTATAGGAGGAGACCCTTTGAGTTCGAGGTCGGGGACAACATATTCTTGAAGGTCTCCCCTCGACGTGGACAACGGAGGTTTGGCAGAGGAAGTAAGCTTTCTCCCTGGTTTATGGGGCCCTTAGAAGTGTTGCGACAGGTCGATGAAGTGTCTTATCAGCTAGCGCTACCACCACCGCTACTAAGGATACACGAAGTATTCCATGTGTCCTAGCTCTTACGATATCTGCATGATGATTCAGACGTCCTCAACTGGGGAGGGATAGATATCGAAGACGATACAACCATTATAGAACGACCGATCAAGATCAATGATCATAATGAGAAAGTACTTCATGGGAGAACCATTCCCTTGGTTCGTGTGTTATGGAGACATGGTGGGCTTGAAGAAAGTAACTGGGAGAGGGAAGCACGGATGTGTGCCCAATACCCCGAGTTTTTTTGAGTTTTATCCTGTTTTTTCTGTACTTGTTTCCTATGTAATTCTTACCTTGTCAGCTATGGATGTGTAGTTTTATTTTTCTGTGGATGTGTGTGTGAAGTGTTTTAAAGAATGGGTAGGGGAGGTCCAGATCCCTAGTTAAGACGCATTAAAACAGATGCACCAAAAGCTGTGCGGGCGAGTCAGTGCCACCCAAAGAGGATAGTATCTTAACACGGAGGAATGGAAACCCCTCTTGCACTGGACCAGATGGTTTGGCCCTTTTTTTTTGCATGCAACAGGGAATGAGCGATAGTGATTTTGTGTTTGTTCAGAAGATAAGATGTTCCTATGTCAGAGAGGTTCACTCCTGAGAGGTATCTTTTAGGGTGGTTGTTCGGATCCCCCCTCCTTTCTCCAAGTCTGGTTTTGATTCTGGAGGGCAAGAATGGTTTGAGAGGTATATGATGTAATGACCCAGACCCTATGATCCTTTAATTTGCTAATTATCAGTGCGACCGATTAGTGATACCGATCGACGCGACCGATCGATGCGATCGATCGGCATGACCGATCGGTGAGACCGATCAGTGTGACACAGCCTTGGCGAGTTTTTCATCTGCAGCCTCCCCTGTAACCCACCATTTAGGCCTTTTTAACTTTTTGAAGCGTTTCAAGGCTGTTTTTAAGCCCATAATTAATATCTAAAAATAAAATAAACCTCCCTACTAAATAAGAATTAATCCAGTCGTGTGGGGTGTCCCAGCCGTGTGGTCAACACACGATCTTACTCCTTACGCGGTTTCCCTATGTATCTTAACCGTCCGGGAGTGCTATATCTCAACCCTTATCTGCCTTTACAACCTAAAGTATTATCCCTACGTTTCTTTTTCTCAATCAACCTACTCAGAGTACCCTTCCTCCCGACGAGACGTACCCCTGTTACGAGGTTTTACTTTCACGTTCCGTGGAGTTCCTGTCACTCATGTTTTCCAGTTTCCACGCGAGGACATAACATTGATCCTTGATCGTTAGGAAGGGGTTTCACCTCAGTCTCTACTTTTTGTGTAACTTTCGGGGTGGGTATGCTACTGTATCTGTAGAATTGGATGAACCAAACTTTAATGAAGATAATAAACAGATTCTATAGAATTATGGGGATGGGTGTGATCGATGATGTTGCTATGTTTTTCTCCTCTTTCATGATTAATGGTTTCAGAATTGTGCGGGCTTACACCTACTGAAAATCATGGTTGTTGGTGGTCTTTCTCTGTGAATTAATAAACCCTTAGCCCTTGTGATGTTTAAATGGCTGGTATTTTGGTTTTGAACCCTCTTTTCTACGTAAAGAAAATTGGTTAATTATGAATATTCAGATAAATAAATTAGAAGCACCAGGATCAACTCCTTTTCTCTGATAACCTCGGTTTAATCCCATTGGAATTGAAACCATGGAGTGTGTTAAATCTTTTAAATCTGAAAATACATGCTTGGTGCTTCCTTGTGTTGGTGGTAGCGGTTTACTTGTTTCTTTCACGGGCCGATTTCTGGGGTGATACGGGTGGGGATGGGATCCCCTGTTGTTGTACTTTTGCTGAATGTGAATTTGAGGCTCTGTGATTACTCTTCTTATATCACGAATTGGGGTGGGATCCTCTGTTGTTGAGAAACCATTGGCTCCAGGATTTTGGGGACATGGGGTTGTATCTCTAGGTTTTCTTTGGTTCTAGTACTTTCAGGGATCTCACTTATCCCTTTGTTGTTGTGACCTTACAAGAGAACCGAGTGTGAATGATTAAAATAATTTTGGGTGTATTCATTCCATGTCTTGTTTTTATGCTTACTAGTTTCCCAAGTAGGAGCATAAACTTATTTTAAACATTATTAATGAACATGGAAGAAAGGATGGAACATGGGGAATTGGTTTTGTTTGAGTTGTGACTTGGGCATGGGTGCTGTTCTCTTCTCTTATGAATGAATAGTAGGATAGTGTTCTTTAGGCTGGATGAAGAAAAACCTAAATTGGTTGAGTGCTTGTTACCTATACATACACTTGTAGTTTTTGTGTTTCTTATTCACGCCCCACCCAAGTTGAGAACTTAGTGCCGAACACCCCCACTTCATGGGGGAGGGTGTTTTTTCCAACACTCCTATGAGTGGCTGGTTATTAGCTCCTTTTCTTCTCCCTTTTCCGAATATCCCCAGACTCTTCATGCAGGCTATGATGGACCGAAGTCTATTATTAGCCCAAGAATATTCGAGCAGGGTAGTGTGGTTGTTGGTCTATGTGTGTGCGGGTAGGTGGTTTCCTAAGTATCTTCAGGATATGGCCCAGGTGTCTTCGGGCGTGGCAGTAGTTCTTCTTGCCAAGGTGTCTTCGATCGTGGCAGTGGTTGTTCTGGCCTAGGTGTTTGCGGGCGTGGTTAAGTGTGATAGTTGTGGAACATGTGTCTGCGGGCGGGTTAGTGGTTGTGGCCCAGGTGTGTGCAGGCGGGTGTGGCAGTGGGACTGCAGTGAGAATGGTGGGATTGGTTCGATGTGTAGGATATCTTCAATAACCAGTGGGAAAGTGGCGCGGGGTACCCAAACATTGATGTGCTATTACTATACATTACTTGATTTGCGTTATTTGGGGAGTGTGCCTTGGTGAGGCTTGGGTGGTTAGTTTCCTTGTTAGGTGCTGGGTTATCTCTTTTCTCAAAGGGAATTAGTATGCCTCCCCACATGTGCCTGAGAGTCTTTGGTTTTTCTCTACTGAGTATACTTGTATGATCACCCTACGTATATAAAACTACTTTCAGGTTTCCAGGAGGACTTCAGGAATCGTGCTGGGCCGTACTAGCTCATACCTTGTGATAGGTCATCGCATTTGCTATTGTTATTTCTTTTTCTTATTTTTTGCTTTGTAGTCTCTTTCTACATTGTGGATTTTACCTTTGTAACATGCATTGGAAATGGTTCTTGGCTTTACTTTCACTTACAGCATTGGTGTTGTGGGATTTACTATCTTATCTCCCAATCATATTAAAAGAAAAAGGGTAATGCCTTCCATTTATTGTGTAATTCTATACCCTTGGTGCTGGTCACCACTCCGGGACCTATTGAAGGTGGGTTTCAGGGGTCAATTATCTCTCCTTCAACTTAAAGGTGGAAGGGCCTGACAATCTGGTGACCCTTCCCTCCTTTTTGTGAATGCGGGTCGTGACAACTTTTGTTGAGGCTTTAGTTATCCTCCTAAACACGGAGGGTTCAGGCCGACCTCACACGGCCCGACACCTTCCGTCGTATTTTTTTTGTGATATTCTTTGAAGAGGAAACACATCATGGAAATGAGGCAACAATGACTTATACGATGAACAAGGGCCACACTACCCGCAACCTCCGTGAATAGCGCCACCCACGCAGTGCCTTGGCGTGCTTCCCATGCCCTGGCATGCTTCCCGCCTGCCCCACGCGCTTCTCGGCTCCACCCTCGCCCCGCCAGCGTGCTGCATGGGGCCCCCATGCCTTGCCGACACACTACTCGCTACCCCCAAACTCCACCGTCACGCTGCCCGGTGCCCCGACACCCCACCGACGCACTGCCCAGTGCCCCTGCGCCATGCTGACGACCTGCCCAGTGCCCCCGTACCCTACCAGCGGCCTACCCCACCCCTGCCGGCGACCTGCCCGGCACCCTGGATCCCTACCCGGTTCACCCGCAGCCTTCCGGTGACCCGCCAGCCTGCCCGCGGCCCCCCAAAGTGTCGTTGTCCGAACCAGCTTGGTATCCCCAGCTAAGTTACCAAGCATCCTACGTGGCGACTATCGAGCTGAACCGCCTTCGTGATTCGCTTGGCAGGGCCTAGAGGGCTGGGTCAAAACATAGCGGGATGACCCACTCAATGAGCTGGGTTATACCCATCGAGTCTGACCGGGTCGACCTAGTCTGTGTCGGCCCAGACTGGGTTGGGCCGAGTCGGTCCGACCGGGTTGGAGCGGACCCATGCCCATTTCTGACCCATTACCTTCTTGGGCCATATATTTGGCACCAGATGTCCGTTTGACGAACCGTCAGCGGCACCTGTATTCTTGGAGCATAGCCGTCACGTTGAGTATACCCCACCAGATTTTAGGGTCTAGTTGAGTCACGGTCAGGTTGGTTCGTACACGAATCCAACCGGGCCCCCGGGACTAAAATGCTAATAACTCACAGACTGAGTTTGTGATTGACACGTTGTCTGTTGCGTTGAGACCCCTATGACGTTGCAGTCCATTGAGATACCTCTACGTGAGACTTCGTGAAACATGGAGTATCGACTAGTAGCACATAGAGGGGATCCTTCCGGTTACGAGTAGACAGAGTGCATAGACCTAGTAGTTATTGACCTGGCAACTGCTTGACCGATTTGACTCGGAGTGACTCAACTAGCCTAGTGGGGAGAGCCCTGTATTTGGTGGTAGAACCATGGAATACAGAGTTCCTGGTAGTTGTCAGTAGACCCATGGTACTCGATAGGGGTAGTACCTCTGTAGACTATTAGGTGGAGCGCCAGGTATTTGGCGGCATACCCACACTGGACGTATATCCTGGTAGTTGGCTGCAGACCCACGGTACTCGATAGGAGGATTACCAGAGCAGTCCAAGGATAGTGAGAAGCACCATGGTGTCGCAACAAGACCACTGTTCTCGATAGAGGACGTGTTTTCCAGTAGCCATGGTTTCAATAATGAAAATCCTGGTTTGAGATGAGTCAATGACCTTTGTGTTTTCCTCTTGATTGAGATGGGTTACTTGATATCTTAGGTATATGTAAGGCCATATACCTAAGAAATGGTTATCTGTTGAAATCATACATTGTGGTTTATAATTGATGGATTTTGTGAGACCTAGAGGGCCTTCGGGCCCCTACTGAGTATCCTTATACTCACCCTTGGACGGGCTATGCCCACACCTCGTTGTGTTGGATGCAGACAATAGACAACGCTGACTGAGGCAGAGTGTATGAGGACTGGACGGTAACCGGATATGGACCTCATGAAGAGTCGGTACCCGAAGGAGAAGGACGGACATGGAGCACTGATGATTCTATCTGTACCTACCCTTCAGATAGGGTCCGTGGTGGATGATCCAGGAGCTGCTAGACACCTTCCAGCTATTTGTCTTTTAAGTAGTACATGTTTGTCCTTTCCTTGTACTTTATTATTGGGATTGTATTTACATCCCCTTTACTTTCAGTACACTTGTTATACAGCTTGTACATAGTGTATGCTTCTACTTGTACTCTGGTTGAGTGAGTTTATGTTTTATAAAGACAATGTCTTCCCAGTTTTAGGGATTTACGCATTTGGTGCTAGTCGCCAACACCTGGCCTATGGAAGGCGGGTTTGGGGTAGTCATGTTACAGGAATCGGGGGACGGGTCGTGATAGATATTTTTTATTCAACAAGTAGAAAAATGGTTGGGGTGAATTTTTTGTAATTTTATGAAAAAATTTAATTTTTCGTGAATAGTAAAATATAGTAATTACTATATAAATACATTATCAGATAAATAAACTATTCCATACGTCATGGATAATATATGAAACCATTAGTTAGGACTCACATGTGGTTATTACTATTTTTGTTATTGTAATCATAACTATTTCTTGACTTGTGGAATAATAATAATTTAATGATTAAAATAAGGGAAAAAACCTCCTCTCCTTTACTATAAATACCACCCATTTTCATCCTCTTCCTCCCACACCTCTCATGCCATGAGGCTTTCTTATGCTATGTAAAATACTCCTCTCAATACCATTACCCACATCCAAACATATTAGTCTCACAAAAAGGACAAAACCATGGACATTAAGAAGGATCTCAATGAGAATAGATATGAGGTAAACATTCTCTTTTGTTTTCATTCTTTTCATTTCATTTTTTCTATTCATCACATGTACTTTAAAAAGATTCATGGATGATTTAGTATCTTTATTATTATATATTTCATCATGTTTGTGGAATATTATCCATTATACTTATTCTCATATCCAACTTATTCTAGAAAATAAAACACCATTTGTGGTGTGTCGATTCACTGACATCGTGGATGATGCGATTTTAACTTCTTTTACTTCATTCAAGACTATAAATTAATCAATTTTTATTGTTGAAAAATTTTATAATTTATGTATTATATATTATATAATGTGTTTTAATCATTTTTTACACATGATATTAATTTTACAAAACAAAATGAATTTTTTATTATCAATGAACAACCAAAATGATCTAAACAAACATCATTAATGATTTATCTAATGAATAATCCTCATATTAGAATTAAAATTGATAATTGGATTAGTTTAAAGTCAAGGATACATGAAAATAACATTCTATTACCATTCTATAGTTTCACATCCAATCAGCAAGAATTTCCATCATGAACAGATTATGGAATCCATTTTAAGAACGCACCTGAAACAATTTAAATAAGAAAATATTACTAATAAATGTGTCTAATGATGTTGTAAGATGATCATTGAAGGAATTAAAAACATAAATATGTTTATATATGATATTAATAACAATCTATTAAGCATCATACATGATTTTTAAACATTTTTGTGGTAAGACAAACCTTGGGTAAGGGAGTTCATAACCTGATTTCCATTCTTTGGGTTAACCTTCTACTTCATTATTTATGTGGTATTAAAAATATTTCTGTGATAATTTTTTGTTTATATTATTTTGTATTATGTTTATTTACAGTTCATTCAAATATCCATTATTTTCTATTGATTTTGACTCCAATTATATGTTTAAGGGACATTCCTTTTAAAATACTTTTGAAAGTATCTATAATGAAATTGAAAAATATTGATCATATGGCATGAGTAGTTTTACAGATTTCATGATGTTTTTTATTATTATTTTACCATTATATGTTGACATGTTATTTTTTATGAAAATTATTTCTTTATTATGTGAATGGTTTTTATATTTTAATAGTGATTTGTTTTACAGAAAAAGACAATGTTGAAAACATTAATGTGTTTTTCACAAGGGTTTAAATACGATATTGGGTTTTGTTATTCATATGTGTTCCTTGGACATTGTTATGTTTGTTGAGATCATTAATGCTCAAGATATGTTGGGTTGATCCCATTAAATCTCAATATATGTTGGGTTGATCCCAGTATAGCTCATTATATGATGGCTTGGGCCTATAATAGCTCAAGATATGACGGGTGAGCCACATTATTTCTCTCCAATGCATTGGTTACTCCAGAGAAAGAATTTGACCATATTGTTGTGACATGTGTAAATGTGATTTTAAGAGTGACATGATAAATATGTTCTATGATATTTAAAAGGATTTTCTTTGCATTCTTAGGAGTTATCATGAAAAAGGGCTTTTAAAGCGTTTTCATGTTTCCACTGGACAAAAGATTTTCATTCATTATGCACCTTACTGATCTTTTTATGCTCATCCCAAGTTTTTTAAAAAAATTCACTAGAATCCTTATAATTTCAAAGTAATTTTACAGTGCCTATGTAGATGAATCCATTAATATATATTAGATGTTATTATTATAAATTATAATTCTATATGTGTATGTTATTATCTAATTCTCCCTAACCTAGACCAGAAATGGTTCTCGATTGTATAATTTACAGTGTATTTTTAATGTAATATTTTTTAAACAAAAATAAACATATTTTTTAGTAGAAAATCCAAAAGTGCGGTGTTGGGGTGGTTATAGTTAGTATTAGAAGAACGGTCTAGAAAAATTTGGAGATTAGACACTGTATTTTTTTTTTGAAGAATTTATGTTATAGTGTTTACTTTTAATCATCCTGATAATTATGTACACATAAGAAAATGTATTTTTAAATTACAAATATGTAAATTGGAAAATATAAATACAATGAACGAAATGTGTGGGAATCATTCATTTAAGGGGTGGGGGATAATGTAACATCCTGATATTTTAAAAGGAAGCACTATGTTCTTAAATGAACTACTAAATACTATGTGACCATTATAAAAAAAACCATTAAAAATAATTTCTCTACTTATATGTTTTGAAATTTGATAAAAAGACATAAACGGTTGCAATTAGTATGTTATTTAGAGTCTGATAAGACCATCATATTTTTTGGTGAATAGTAACATACCCTTATAAATAGTAATATTGCCCTTTTGAATAGTAACATAACCTTATGATCCGTAAACTCATATATGATAGTATATATAATATTTAATAAAAAGAGTTATATACACATATCTTGGAATATGTAAAAAATGTATTAAAATTTTTATTTTTCAAGAAAAATATTATTTTAATTAGAAACAAAATTTATCATATTTTAAAAATTATTTTTATAAATGCGGAATATTTTTGGAATCTAAATGTCAAAAAATATTTCGGGAAATTGGTTTTTAATTTTCTAAAATACTTGAATTTTTTGTGAATAATAATATATGGTAATTAGCGTATAAATAAATTATCAGATAAATACACTATTCCCTACGTTATGGATGATGTAAGAAACCATTAATTAAGACTCACAATGACTTATTACTACTTTTTGTCTTGAAATAATAAATATTACTTTTCTTGTGAAAAAGTAATAAAATAATGAATAAAATAAATGAAAAATCATAATCCCCATTAATATAAAAACCACCCATTTCCCCTCTTCATCACACACCTCTCAAGCCATGAGCCTTGCTTTAGTTTAGTAAAATAAACCTACAAATCCCCTTCTCCACGTAAAAGATCTTCTAGTCTCACCAAATGTTGTAAACAAAGGGCCTTAAGAAGGATTTCAAGGAGAATAGATAAGAGGAAAAAAAATCCTCTTTTGTTTTCCTTATTTTCTTTTGATTTTCTTTTCTATTCTCCTTCTTTCCAAACCTCTACTTATCCAAGAGGAATTAATGATACAATAAAACATATATTCAAGATGAAATCATGTTTATGGAAGATTCACCATTATAAATATTCTTCTACTCCACTTATTCTAGAAAATAAAACAGCATCTATGATGTATCGATTTACCAACATCGTGGACAATGTGATTTTAATTTCTTTTAGGTCCTTCAATAATAGTCATGAAACCATTTTTGTTGTTGAATCCAATTATTAATTATTTATTATATCTTATTTAAGGTTATGTAATCATTTGGTACAAATGATATTAATTTAAAAAACACAATTATTTCATTATAATCAAAGTACCACCAAAATGATCTAAACAGACATCATAAATGTTTTAAATAACAAAACATCCTCATATGAGAATTCGAAAAGATGAATGGTATAATTTATGGCCAATGAAAAATTAAAATACTATTCCATTCCAATTCTTCAGTTTCACTTCCTATCTACAATATTATCCATCATGAATCGATCATGGAAACCATGAAAAGAACACACATGAAATAATGTAAATAACAAAATATTAATAATAAATGTGTCTAATGGTGTTTTAAAATGATCATTGGAGGTATTATAAACATGAATATGTTTTTTTAATATATTAAAATCAATCTTTTAACCATTATATAAAATGTTTATACATTTTTTTGGTAAGACTAACCCGAGGTAAGGGAGTTCTTAACTCGATTTCCATTATTTGGGTTAAACTTATACTTCATTATTTATGTTGTATTAAAATTATTTGTGTGGAAATTTTATATTTATATTGTCCTTAATTATGTTTATTTATATTTCATACACATATCCATTCCATTTTTTTAATTTTCACTCAAATTTAAATTTTGAGGTACATTCCTTGTAATATCGATTTAAAAGTCCCTATAATGATATTGAGAAAGATTGTTCATATAGCATGAGTATTTGTAATGATTTCATGATTACCGATTAATATGATGATTCCATCATATGTTGAAATTTTAGTTTTTAGGAATACTATTTCGTTATTAATTGAATGGTTTTTATATTTTAAAATTGACTTGCTTTACGAAAAAGGAAATTTTGAAAACATTAATGTGTTTTTCACAAGGGTTCAAATGAGTTATCATGTGTTTTATTCATGATATGTTTTTTGGGCATAGTTATTTTGGGTTTATCCCATTACAAATCATGATTTTCATGGTTGATCCCATTATAGCTCATGATATATTGGGTTGACCCCATTATAGCTGTGATATTTTTGGTTGATCCCATTAGAGCTCATGATATAACATGTAAGCCCCATTATAGCTCTCCAATGCATTAGGTACTCTGGAGATAGAAGTTCATTGTATGGTTATTTCATGTGTAATAGTGACTCTAATAGTGATACGGTAAATATTTCCTAGGGAAAGTATATACTGTTTCTATACATGCTTATGATTTTTCAAGAAAATGGGGTTTAAAGGGTTTTATTTTTTACACTAGACTAACAAATTTTAATTATTTTTGTACAGTACTATGATTTTAATTATCATCTCATGTTTTTTTTAAAAATCAAAAGAATCCTTATATGTTTGAAGGATAACAATGGTTCTAATATATTTGAATCCAATTATTTATTTAGGCTTTTATTTTTGTCAACTTTAATTCAATAAATGTAATTATTCTCTAATTTTAAAGAACCTAGAACGTATAAGGTCCTCGATGGTATAATGTACTATGAATTCACCACAAACTTTTTATAAAAAAAATACACAAAATGTTTTACTACTCAATCCAAAAGTGCGGTTTTGGGACGTTATAAAAATCATATTCGAAACTCATTAGTGGATGTCTACATAACATTGACATAAAATCTGTTCTTATTTAATATTATATTAAATTGTAATACCATTATCTTTGAATCATTGGACAAGGTATGATTCTACCAGCTTCATCTCATCAATATTATCCAAATATTTATGATTTTATATATCTATGACCATATATACAATCATTTACTACCATCAAAAAGAAATTATAAGAAATATTGTTATATTAGAGCACTATGATGAAGAATTTCATATTTGAACTTCTTTATTTATTCATCCAAAAATATCTCAACCCATCCTCTAGAGTTTTAATAGTACTCTCTGACTGACCCTCAATCTGTAGATGTAAAATAGTGATGAATTTTATTATTGTATCCAATTCATGAAGATGGATTCTTAATGAAATCTAGGTAAACCTCCAATATCAATTAGATATAATAAAGAGTGGTATTCAATTCATCCTTTCCACTTATAATATGTATATCTAGGAATATTGGTCAAGAGTGAAATATTATTTTATGGAAATAAATATCCCTATGTTTTTTGACAGATTTTCTATTACCCAAATTTCATTATTTATTTTAAATTTCAATGCGATTTCATCATAAAAATGTGTTATAATATGTTCCAACTTCTATAAAAGTATTTTAAATGGTTTTATATTACATATTTTTACATTGAACATTAATTTTACTGAATACTAAGCATCACAATTCTTATTATAAATTATCCCACAACATGTTATCCCAAAATAATGTTTTATTCATAAATTTATAAAACATCATGCTTGATTAATGATTTGAATATGGTTAACTATGAGAATAATCTCAATGGATAACATAATAATAATAATGGCTTTATTATTTAGTTATAAATAAATTTTCTAGGAATCATTGATCTTCTCATTCATTTGTGGTCGAGTAGTCATTTTAGAAATATAAATTTTCTCCAATTAATTTTATTAATTAAAATTTTATCTAATTAATATAATCAAGTAGTTGGTTATTCAATCCTGATCATTGATATGGTAGCACAAGTATTCTTTCATAGAGTTTCAAACCCCATATTTTCCTTCACCATGTTTTCCTATATTGGTATTTTATAATTTTTTACCAATTCCAACCACATCTTGGGATGCATACTAAACAACATCAATGTGAATATTTTTATTTCAATCTCTTCTGATCAGTATATTTATATGTTTTTTTTAAATAACGGTATTTATAAAAACTAATTAATGAAAATATCAATTCCTATAGATCTAAATCACTCATTGGGTAATGTTTCTCATGATTCTTTCATTGATGTTAAGAATATGTAATTAACTTATAATTATACAGAAGTATGTAACTGAAGCCCTTTTATTAATAATCACATTGTATTACAAAGTATTCCCTTCTATAGGTTAAAATTGGTAATGAAATGGTTAACATACCATTTTTTATTTTTCATATAATATTCATCACATTTCAATTTATAATGTAATATTACTCCTTTACTTGATATCTTAGTAAATGTATTTGATAGTTTTGTGAAATATCTCACAATGCCAAGATAATATATTACTAACCAACGAAAAATATAGTTCTCAGTTATAGGTAATTGTCTATGATATTTATTAATAAAATTTATCATCTTGGGATCTAATTATATACATTTTTTTATTTCATGTCCCATGTAATAAACTATAAAAATATATAATTTTCAATTTTAAAATATTGATTATAGTTTCACAATTTTCAAGATCATTAACACAATACAAAAAATGGTGTTCCTATACATCCATTCTCATTGAATATATATTTTTTGTATCCATTAATACAAAAAAAAATTATCAATATTATCTCTAAATCCACAATTAAATAGATTCATGATGATTGAAAGGGAATTAAAAAGTATAAATGGAAACACAATAAATACAAAGTGTGTATTAATAATATCGATTGTTGTCATTGAAATATAATCACTTTATCCCTTAATACATTACATGCATATAGATTTGTATTATTTCAATATATTTATCATATTTCTTTGGTTGAGTATATCATTAATAACTGTTAAAGAATACTTGTTTTCGACCATTATTTTAAAATAAATCAATTTAAAATTAATATTAACATTTACCCATCATTTTTGTAGAAAAAAGTACTTGGTAACCCCATGATGAACACATCAGGATTTTAAAGCCATTTTTTCAATTATATTGAGATTCCTTAATTAATTCCTTGCATTCAAAGGGGTCCATTCAAAATGGACTCTTTAAGATATGAATGGATCTAGGATTGGTGTTGATTGATAATGAATCATTAATCTATGGGTGAAGGTTTATAGTTCATCTAGATTTACGTAAATATATTACTATAAAATATATATGTCATCATTCCTGACTTCTTGCATTATTATTTGATTTAGAATTCACTCATTGATTTGTATTATCACCAATATAATAGAATTTTCTCTTAAAGGGATCTCTTTCTCATTATCTCATAGATTATTGATCAAAGGATGGTTAAATATATGAAATGAGATATAACTATCCTATAAGTTGATTTTTTCTCTATGTTAGTAAATAAAATACATACCTAGTCTCACATCATATTCCGCCAAAGACAGATGGATAGAAATTCCAATAAAACATCAAATAATTATCAATTAACAATAATATATCTTAGGTGGAGACATCATTCCTCTAATTTATTTAATATATATTTAAATATAAAATGTTTTAGTTGGGTAATCAATTAAATTATAAAACATGAGAAATTTTTAGAAATTTAATGAACTATAAACCATTAATATCCATTCACTTATATAGTGGAGAACTTTTATACCATTCACAAATTTATTTTTGATGTCCACTAAAATGGTAATGACCAAAAAATAACTCAATTTTTCTAATAGTATGGGAGATTATTGGGGGCTATTTTCTTCACCACCTCTCAAGAGCATGATCTATTTCTATTATTTAATAAAATGTTAAAAAATTATGTATGAATTATGGGTAAATAATTTTTTAGGATTTTTTATCTTCCGTTGTATTGATAAAACTATTTGTAATTATTTGATAGTGGTGAGATTGATGGCTAACACTTATTAACATGTCAGACTTCCTTTTTCAGTCAGTAAAATTTATATGTGGATTCCTCTCACATTTATATTATATTGATAGTTTATTTTTCCTCCTCTTATTTATTATCATTGTATTTTTTATGAAACACCACTTTTATTTTCAAAATCATTGAATAATATGAGTCTTATATTTACATTATTAAATTTAGATCTAATTGAAATAATTAATTCATATCTCCAAAATAATCTTATAACTAATTAAAATAATGATTTTTTTAAAACTACAATGAAATGGATGAAATTTTATTTAGAGTTATATATAACTATAGGACTACCTTAGGCACCTTTTATATTTTTGTTCATATATTCTAATGTATTCTTTCTTATTTTGTTTTAGACTTACGAATTATTTCTCTATTTTCATCATAATTGTTTTAGAAAAATTCTTAATGGAGAAATTTTTATTGAAATCCACATCTTCCATATAGTTAAACCACTCATATTTTATTCTATATACAGCAAAAATAAACAATTTTCAAGCCACCCATTCAAAAATGGAGAAAAAAATGAACATGTTGTGCTATGATAATCATATAATTCTAATTTTTATTTTCATAAAATTGACCCATTTTTCATAACTAAATTGATTGTATGATTTAATAATGTTGGGTTAATACTTCTTCATGGAATACATTATGAGCATTTGATTCCTTATATTTTAATTATGGATATTAAGAATGATGAAATTATTATTAATTATATGTGAAATATTTCTAAGAATTGAAATGAGGGTATTGACATTGGACATTATACAATTTGGTTGTTCATTAGAAACAACACTGATTTTTTCCTTTACATACATAGTTTACCTCATTCATTCCAACATTATATATCTATTACATCAAAAGAGTGTTTAGGGACAGAAACAATTAACCACATTGGGGAAAAACAATATACGTTGAACAAATATTTGTTGAATGATTTGCATACACTATTTATTGAATATTAAATATTCAACCTTTGATATCTTGTATATAATAAATTACGTTAACTAATATAACAATATTCAAACCCCTCATAGTGATCTATAAATATATTTATAATTAATAAATGAATATCCCTTAGGAATTTCTATTGATGTGTTCAGTCATTGTTCCATTCATTATATACCTAGTAATTATGAAGATGATATTAAACTATGATTTTTATGGTTAAATGCACATCTATTATTATATTCCAAAACCACATCCACATTAAAATATCCAAATGTTGATATAATTCTGAGTAGGACCCCATAATATCTACATCATAATAAAATCATGATCTTATCTAATAGTTAGACTTATCATAAGGGTTTTAATGTAATATTTAGTATTTTAATACTTGAAAATTACTAAATCAGTCTCAGATAACAATTGTGGTGACCTAATCATTAAAAAATAAATCAATTAAATATTTTACGTCAACAATCCTTTCGAATTTGAATCATTAATATAATATATATAATTGAAGGTTTAGTGTCTTGGTAGTATATTTACATATACAAGTTATGTAAATATATTCATAAATATATATCTATAATCCAGAAAACCTGAACCCCATATAAAAATATCATATGTAATACACATTGTTGGACTCCTCATGTATTAATCCTGTTTTAATGATCACAAATCTTATTACTGTTCATTACTCTCATTAATATTCACAAATCTTATTATTGTTCATTACACTCATTAATATTCACAAATCTTATTACTGTTCATTACTCTCATTAACATTCACAAATCTTATTACTGTTAATTAATCTTATTATTATTTATATATCTTATCAATCCTCTGTATTTATGTGTCATGTTATATTATCTTATAATGGTTAAGCTTAATTCATACTATTCATATTAATATTTAAGTTTAAATACAGTTATTTTTCTAAGTATCAAGAAACCGTGATGTTTGACACAGTAAGACAGACTGTGTGCAAGACATAGACATACTGACTCAGAAACCATGAAAGACACACCGTGACTCAGACACCGTGAAAGAAAAACTGTGACTCAGACACTGTGAAGGAAAAACCATGACTAAGACACTGTGAAGGAAAAATCGCGAATTAGACACCGTGAAGGAAAAACCGTGACTTAGACACCATGGAGGAAAAACTATTACTCAGACACCGTGAAGGACACACCATGACTCAGACACCGTGAAGTACATTCGGTGAAGAAGACACCGTTTACACAACAAACTGTGACACCATTTCTTAACCTTTTTGTGAATATTATTTAAATATTGCTAACGGTCATATTTGATGTTTTTAATGAAATTAAGGTTATTTAATTATAGTTGTTGGCATGTCAAAAAACTGTACCTCATACTTATGGATAGTGATTCGGTCCTATTGCCAGTGCTCATGGAATAAAAAGAAGTCTCAACTACAGTAAAAAGAAGAAGTCGCCTCGACATATATTCTACAACACACGCGAAGTGCTCTGTACTGAACCAAAGAATAATCCTAAGAACAACTGTGAAGAAGACATTGAACGATCCTTAAAGAAGTTCCAACACATGAAATCCTACACAACTAGAGGAACTGAAGTCAAGAGAACATCTTCACTCCTATTGAACACAAGATGAACTACAAAACTATGTTTTTCAATAGAAAAACCAAAGAAGGACTCAGAAGCATTTCTGCTGAATCCCACAAGTCCAAAGCTGCATTGCTAATCACTAGAGCTTTCTAAACTCTTATCTATTCTCTCTAAGTGATTTTCTTATTTACTTTCCAGCAGTGTGGTGTACTATGTATATCTTACACACACACTGTCTCCTGAACTGAACTGGAGGATATCAAAATCCTCACTCCAAAACTCTTAACTATTGTTTACCCATGACAACTGTGGAAGAGGTCCTTGTGTGGCCTTGTCTTTGTTTTGTTTCCTATGAATAACTGTGGTAGAGGTCCCTGCGTGGCATGGATAGTTTTCTAAACTGTTGTTAACCCCGAACCAGGGTGTGGATCAAATTTATATAAATTTGAGAGGACTAAGTCTCAGCTTGAGATTGAAACTCTTATTATATATGTTGTGCATTTTTAGTTTAAGATTAAAGTATACTACATATATCTTTTATATTCCACTGTTGTTACTTTGAAATACAAAACCATTTTAATGTTACATTGATAGTTAAATCAGAAAGTGTTTACACTTATTGTAAATCAGTAGGGTAGTTTCAAAAGTTGGTTTAATCTTGTGGTTAAATTAACTGATCCCTAATCAATCCTTGATAAGCTAAGTGAACATGTACAATATTAATAAATTAACTAAAGTTTAACTTGTTTTATAAATTGGTGGATTTTAATAGAAAATATTTTAACAGAAATTTTAATTGGAACTCAATTCACCCCCCTCATGAGTATCCACTCTCACCAACATTTGGTATCAGAGGTTTTTTTTATTTATACAAGTTTTCAAAACACTCTATTTTCAACTGTGATTTTAGTTGCATCTTTAAAGATATTAAATTTCTTTTAGTTCTAAATTTTATCTCTTTAATTTTACTTTCTAAAATCTAGATATGGACAATAGACAAGAGGGTGCTGCTACTAACCGACCACCTTTCTTTAATGGTACAAACAATGCCTAGTGGAAACTTAAAATAACAATTCATTTGGAAAGCATGGGTTTTGATATTTGGACTGCTATAGAATCTCAATATAAAATTCTAGAAACTGAATGAACAACTTGAGATGAACCTACTAAAGTAGCTTAAAATAATACCTGTAAAGCTATGAATGATTTGTATTATGCATTAGTAGATGAGTAATTTAACAGAATATCTGCTTGAAAAACTTCTTATGAAATTTGGGATACTTTCAGTGTTTCTCATAATGGAACAACCAATGTTAAAGAAATGAGATTGAATACATATACTATTAAATATGAAAATTTTAAAATAACGATTGATGAACCTATTTCTGATATGTATCTCAGGTTCAATGAGATAGTCAATACAATGAATTCACTTGGAAAGGTTGTTCCAACAAAGGATCAAATTATGAGGATACTGAGATGTTTTCTAGATCGATGGAGAGGCACATTTGATTCAATAAGATAGTCATGTGACATTTCTACTCTACCTATCAAAGAACTCATTGGTAAGATTATGATGTATGAGGAAGAACTCAAGGTGAATAAAGAGGAAGATGATGAACCAAAACGAAAATCAGTGGCTTTCAAGACTACTTCTTCAAAGATCAAGGACAAAGAAAAAGCTTAAATACAAATTGACAGTTCAACAAGTGAAAGTTCAGACTCTGATAGTGATGCTGAAATGGATCAGATAGCCATAAGGTTTAAGAAATTTTATAGGAAGAATAAATTTTTCAGAAAATCAAATTACAAGGCAAAGTATGGCAATAAGAGACATTGGACGAAGGACTGAAAAAATCCAAATAAAAGAGATGAAGCTGTTTTCTACGAGTGCAAAAGAAAATAACACATTAAAGAGGACTACCCAAAGCTAAAATTCAAGAAGAAATATGATTACAAGGACAATAAGTACAAGATAGCTATGAAGGATACCTGGAGTGATTCTAAAGACACCACAAGTGAATATGAAATGTGTTATTCTTGAAAAGAATCGTCCCAACATGTGTTTCATGACAAACACATCTGAGGTAACCTCAGATACTCTTGCGTTAAATTCCTATTATTCTGGAACTGAATCTGATTTAGATTCTGAAAACATGACTAGTGAGGAATTATCTGAATACTTTAATATGCTGGAAGAGACATGCAATGAACTTAAGGATAAATACAAATCATTGAATAAAAAACATGCTCTCACTACAATTGTTAAAACCGAACTTACTATTTAAAAAGAGAAAAATTCTCAACTGTTAAGGGAAAAAACTGAACTGAAAATTTCAAATGAGAAACTTAGAAAGGACTTAGAGAAATTCAAAAATAGAAAAGACACTCTAACTCAAATTCTAAAAAATAAAGTGGAACCAAAATATGCTACTTGAATAGGTTATTGGCCTGGAAAAATACATTTTACTAAAACTAAATTTACTCCCAAATCTGGTCAAAATTCTTCTAGTTCAAGTTCGGGAAATTCATTTGCTTCAACTAGTTACTCACATAGTTGTAGATCAAATAGAGTTTATCTTTAAAAATCTTTTGACTCAAATTATATGAGACCCATAAGACAAATTTGGGTACCAAAATCATTGATTAATAACATTTCTGGACCCAAGAAGATCTGGGTACCAAAATCATTTCCTATCTAAATCTGTTTTGTAGGAAAACTGCTTGAAGAGTTCCCATAAGAAGATATGATACTTGGATAGTGGATGTTCAAGGAATATGACTGAAAATTACTCATGCTTTAACTTTCTAATAATGGTTGATGGAGGCTTTGTCACCTTTGTTTATAATTATAAAGGAAAGATCACCGGCCTTGGCCAAATTGGTAACACTAACTCAGTTTTAATTTTAATGTTTTATTTGTTGATGGACTTAAATATAATCTGTTAAGTATTTCCCAATTGTGTGATGATGTTTTTAATGTAATGTTTTTAATTCTAAAAATTCTTTAGTATTTTTTGCTTTGAGAAATGAGAATATTTATGTTGTTGATCTGAATTCTTTAGCTAAACAAAATATTACTTGTTTAAATGCTTTTCATAAAGAGTCTTGGTTATGGCATAGGAGATTAGGACACTACAATATACACTCACAAAGAAAACTGACTAGGATGGACTTAGTTAGAGACTTAACCAAACTAGAGATTCCAAATGACAAAGTGTGTAATCCCTATCAAAAGGGAAAACAACACAAAATCTCTTTCAAATCAAAGAAGGAAGTTTCAACTTCTCAACCTCTAGAGTTGGTTCACATGGACTTGTTTGGACCTTATAGAGTTTCTAGTTTAAATGGAAAGCACTATGTCTATGTCTTAGTAGATGACTTTTCTATACATACTTGGGTATACTTCTTAGCTCACAAAAGTTAAGATTGTTTTTACTTTATTAAATACTCTAGGTCTGTAGAAAAACATAGTGGACTAAATAATAAGAGCTTGAGAAGTGATCATGGCCGTGAGTTTGAAAATCAAGTGTTTGAATCTTATTTCTCCCACAATGGCTATAGTCACAACTTTTCTACCCCTAGGACACCTCAACAGAATGGTGTAGTAGAAAGAAGAAATAAAACCCTTCAAGAAATTTCTATAACCATGCTTAATGAATATGACCTGCCTATTTATTTTTGGGATGAGTATTGATAAGACATGTTCTCAAGAAGACCCCATATGAGTTATGGAACAATATAAAACCCAATGTTAGTTACTTTAGAGTCTTTGGATGCAGTGTTTCTATTATTAATACAAAGGATAATCTTGAAAATTTTGCTTCTAAGAGTGATGAAGGAATTTTTATTGGTATTCTTTAACCAGAAAAGCCTATAGACTCTTTAATAAAAGAACCAAATGTGTGGAAGAATCTGTTCACATCAAATTTGATGAAACTGATCCACATGAGCCCAAGTCATCTCTTGAAAATCTTGAAGAAGATTTATCTGTTCTGAACCTTAATGATAAAATCAATGAACCTACTGTAAAGACAACCAGTTCTGGAAATATTTCAGAATCTTCTCCTAATGAACCCAAACCTATAGATGAACCAAAAATTTCTAGTCTTACATTTACTAGATCAACTAGAATTCTAAAGAATCATCATTTAGATACGGTTGTTGGTAATCTTGATAGAGGGACACATACTAGATCTTCTCTTAGAAATTAAGTTGAACATCAATCCTTCTTGTCACATCTTGAACCTAAAAACATTGATGATACAATTAATGAGGAATTTTGGGTAATTGCTATGCAAAAAGAACTCAATCAGTTTGAAAGAAATAAAGTTTGGAAACTAGTAGAAAGACCTAAGGACACTTTCACCATAGGCACTAAATGGGTGTTTTGAAATAAATTAGATGAATCTAAATATATAGTTAGAAACAAGGCAAGATTATTTGCACAAGGATAGAGTCAATAAGAAGGAATTGACTATGATGATACTGTTTCTCCAGTATCCAGATTAGAAGCCATTAAGATTTTACTTTCTTATGCTGCACATCTAAATTTAAAACTATATAAAATGGATGTTAAGAGTGAATTATTAAATGGATATATTTCTAAGGATGTTTTTGTTGAAAAACCATCTAGATTTTCAAAACCCTCATTTTCCAAATCATATTTTCAAATTATCAAAAGATTTATATGGTTTAAAACAAGCTCCAAGAGCTTGGTATGATAGATTAAGTACTTTTCTAATTTCCATAGGTTTCAAAAATGGTATAGCTGATCCTACTCTTTTTATAAAAAGTATTTCTTATGATGTTTTAATTGTACAAATTTATGAAGGTGATATAATTTTTGGATCTTCAAAAACTACATTATGTACTGATTTTTCTAAAATGATGCAAAACAAATTTGCAATGAGTTTAATGGGTGAACTTAAATTCATTCTTGGATTTAAAATCTTTCAAAATGAATATGGAATTATTTTAACTTAAAGTAAACATACTAGAGATCATTTAAAATGTTTCAGATTGGATAGCACTAAAAGTAGTGACACTCTTATGAGTACCACCTGTAAGTTGGATCTTGATGAGGATGGTAAATCTGTTGATCAAAACACTTATAGAGGAATGATTGGAAGTCTACTCTACTTGACTTCTAGTCATCCTGATATTATGTTTAGTGTGTGTATGTGTGCTCGTTTTCATGCAAACCCTAAAGAGTCACATTTAAATGTTGAAAAGATAATTTTCAAATACCTCAAGCATACTCCCAATTTAAGACTGTTCTATCTCAAAGGATAATCATTTGAATTAGTTAGTTATTCTAATGCTGATTTTGTTGGATGTAAGTTAGATAGAAAAACCACCTCTGGAACATGTCACCTTTTAAGCAAGTCAGTCGTATCATGTTGTAGTAAGAAACAAAATTCTGTTGCATTATCTACTGTATAAGCTGAATACATAGCTACTGGAAGTTGTTGTGCAAAAAATTTTTGGATGAAACACACATTACTAGACTATGGATATCAATTCAGACATGTGCCAATAAATTGTGATAACACAAGTGGTATTAAAATTTCAAAGAATCATGTTTCACATTCTAGGAAAAAACATATTGATGTAAGACATCAATTTTTGAGGGATCATTACCAAAAAAGTGATATCACTTTAGAATTCATTGGTAATGAATATCAACTTTCTGATATACTCACAAAACCATTAAATTATGAGAGATTAGAATACTTCATACATGATGTTGGCATGACTAATCATAAATATATATCTTACTGATCTTAATGTTTAATACTTTAATGTATTTTACTTTACAGTTTCATGGTCAATGTTTTACAGTTACTATTTCATGCTTACGGTCTCACCGTTAACACCTTTTGTTCACGGTCTGTCACTTAACTGTCTCACAGTGATGGAATAGTTCACTCACTGTCTCACCATGACTGTACAGAATGGTCACTATCTCACTGTGACGACTATTTTTCATCGCACTGTAACGCCTACTCACGGTCTCACCGTGAAGATTATTTATGCATTTATTTTTAACCTATATCACAGTAATTATTATTTCACGGCTATTTAATTTCCAATGTTTTTGTTTTTAAAACGTTTGACATTCCCAAATGATAAAAAATAAAGGTTTCCCTCGATCTCTCACCTTATCTCTCACCCGAACTCTCTCCTGCTTTCTCTCTCAAACCATCTTTACCTTGCGAACCTCGTCTTCTCTCTTGCCCGAACCTTCAGTGGATGCCAAGGATGAAGCATCCGTCTTCATCTACCCCTGAGAAGCGCAGTTCCAAGAAGAAGATAACTCCAAGGATAGATCCCGAAGGACCTCTAAATTCGAACCTTGTTAACCATACTGTTTTACCTGAAAATGATATTTTCCCTAAGTGGCTGCTATCTAGTAAGTCTTTGGTCCTAAAAATCTTAAGAGAACAAAGATGGTTTGAATGGTTCACCCGAAAAGATAGACCGATTTATCCGAGGATGGTATCTTAGTTATACCAATTTGTAAAGTTTTCTTTTGATACTGGAGAAAGTTTCATGGTGACCAGCTGGATCAATGGTCAGAAATGTTCTTTCAGTTCAAGGATATGGGCTGCATGCCTATGGATTCCTCATGAAGGAATTTGTGATGACTACCAGAGAGACCCTCCTCCATCATCTGACATCCTCAATCTGGAAATTGCCTTGGAAACCTTAACTGGTAATGGAACCAAGTGAAGGGCTATAGTTTCAGAGCTAGATGGAGAAACTAGACTACTATTCAAATTTGTTCAGAACATGATTAGTACAAGAAAAAGAGATTTTTTTGTGACGAAGTATCAGGATGTGGTCCCGATTCACCTGTTGAAGAATGGACATAAGATCAATCTTTTCAAGTATGTCATTAACCATATATGTGAGCTGATTAAAGTCACTTCCAAATCCACCTCCTTGTTTTAATCAATTATGATTTCAGCCATGATAGTTGCAAAAGGAGTTGTTGGACCAAATGGAGAGAAGGTATAAGATTTTGATTTCTGCCTATCCAAGCCTATCATCAGAAGGATGAAAATTAACTGGAACCCCTGGAAGAAGCAATGAGTTGTTGATAATGATCAATTGTATAAGAAATATAATCCTGTTGATTATCCAAGGAGGCCAAATAATGTTACTGATCCAGGTTTGGAACCAGATGAAGTGGTTGAATACTCAGATGCTGAAGAAGAAGAGGAAGTGGTAGATGATGTACCACTTAGAGAAGAAGCTAAAATACCTCCAATAGAAGAAGCTCCTATTGAAAAGGAAAGGACTGTAGGTCCTTCATTTGTTATTAGTGAGGAATAATATCCTACTTATAGAGAAGTTGTTAATATGGATATCCAATATGAGGATGTAAGAGATTCTGTAGTAACAGAATCAGAGCAAAAAAGCCATGGTAGAGTCTGTTGGTGTAAAAGAACTCCCTGTTGAAAAACAAGCCAATCTGGAAGCACTGCCTGTGGAACAGTCAGTTCCTGAGATAATTCCCTCCACTGAAGAGAGGATGGAACTTGAATTCCAGTTGGAAAGGAAATAAATGTTTGAAGAGATCAGAACTGATCCTGTGTATCTTGATCATGTTGCTGAGCCTATAGTCTCTGAAATGGAAGCAAAATTTGAGGGGGAGGAACCTCAAAATCTTGAGACTAGTCCAGCTGAGTCTGATGAGTCTGAATCAAAATCTGAACCTGGTGATGAGTCATACTCTGTGTACACTCGATATGTTTTCCCAAGATTTTATGATGTGAATGAGTCACAACAAGTTACTACAACTGGAATGTATCTCTCTTCTGTGTTTCAACTACAGTCAGTAGCTCACCCAGAACCAGAACCATAACCAGAGCCCCAACCTGAACCTCAACCAAGATCTCAACCAGAACCTGTACCTCTTCCTACCCCTTACATGATCAACAATATTTTGTAACTAAAGATGATACGAAAGTCTTTTGAGAGACTCTTTTAGCTGGAGTTGAGAAGATTATATCCTCTCAATCTCATCCAGTGACTCAACTGAGTCAAGAAGATGCATAGATTCTCTTGGAAAATATTATTCTGCATATTCAACCAAGGATGATTTGAGAAATTCAAGAAGTCAGAGTTGAAAATAAACTACTGAGTGCTGATGTTGCAAACCTGAAAAGTATGGTAGCAGACTTGCAGAATGAGTTGTCTTTGAGATCAGAGCTTGCTCCTGTTTCTTCCCCTGTACCTGTTGCTGCATCTCCTGAACCAACTGATTCCACCCTTGCTAGACAGATTGTGTCTCAAGTGAATCTATATATGCTATGTTTTGATGAAAAGATTGGAACAAGACACACCATGATGTTTCAACGCTTGAGAGAGATTGTGGAAAATCTGAATAAGCTCACAGATGAGAACACTGGATGCCTACAAAAAGTTTTGAATCAACTCAAAGTTCTATCCATAGCTGTAAAAGCTTCTCCTGCTTCTATTCAACCTTCTGATCATCCTTTGGATGATTCTCAGCTAAGATCCATAATCAAGGAAGAACATCAGAATGCCTTCAGTGGCTTGGATCTGTATTCTTTGTCAGAAGTGGTTAAGAACAGTGATCGAGCATTGGACTTGGTTAGAATTCATTCAAAGATTTCCAATGATTCTCAACAAGATATCACCAAGAAAATTGATGTCTATCTCAACAAAATTTTCTCTAATACTGATATGACAGATCACTTTAGATATATTGTGGAGAATTTTAGAATTCCTCCAGTGACTCAAGCTTTTAAAGCTCAAGTTATAAAGGTAACAAAGTTCACCAGATTGTTGGAAAAATTATTGTAGAATAAGGAATATTTCGAGAAGGCTAGGAAATATGGTGGAGAAATAATTACTGATTTCATAAATATTTTAAAGTCATATCTTCATGTGCAGAGTACCGCTATCAATGCTCCAGCTTCTGAACCCCTCATACCTGGTCTACCTTCCTTAGCCTCATCTGCCATGTCAGTCAGTCAAGCTCTATCTTAGATTCAACCAGTCATTCTTGACCAACCACAGACTAGATCTTCTACTGCACTATCTTTGGCTCCCTATATTTTTGAAGGTCTACCCTTAACATCTTTGTCTACTACATCTATGCCTTCTTCTACATCAGAATCAGCTCCTCCTGCTAATAAAGGCAAGTCAAAGGCCGATCCATGAAGAGTCAAGTGACTACTTTCTTTTTTATGGGGATGTTTTTGTTTTTCTACTTATTTTTAATCATGTATTATGAACGTGTTTTAATGAAAACTGCATTGTTTCTATCCATTATTTGTACTTTTTGATAATCCCAAAAGGGGGAGAAAAAGTAAGAGGTTTAGAACATATTTTATCTATTGTTATTCTATATAGTTACATCTCATTTATCTCTTATCTATTTATGATTTGTGATCATCAAAAAGGTGGATATTGTTGGACTCATCATGTATTAATCATGTTTTAATGATCACAAATCTTATTACTATTCATTACTCTCATTAATGATCACAAATATTATTACTCTTCATTACTCTCATTAATATTCACAAATCTTATTACTGTTCATTACTCTCATTAACATTCAGAAATATTATTACTATTAATTAATCTCATTATTATTTACATATCTTATCAATCCTATGTATTTATGTGTCAAATATATTATCTTATAACGGTAAAGCTTAATTCCTACTAGGCATAGTTCTATTTATGTTTAAATACAGTTATTTGGATAAGTATCAAGACACCATGATGTTTGACACAGTAAGACAGACTGTGTTCAAGACACAGACACAGTGACTCAGACACTAAGAAGGACACACCGTGACTCAGAAACTGTGAAGGACACACCGTGGCTCAAACACCGTGAAGGACAAACCGTGACTCAGACACCATTAAAGACAAACCGTGACTCAGACACCGTGAAGGACAAATCGTGACTTATAAACCATGAATGAAAAACTGTGACTCAGACACTGTGAAGGACAAACCGTGACTCAGACACCATGAAGGACACACCGTGACTCAGACACCGTGAAGTACATACTGTGAAGAAGACACCCTTTACACAACAAAATGTGACATTGTTTCTTATCCTTTTTTTCAATATTATTTAAATATAGCTAACAATCATATTTGATGTTTTTAATGTAATTAATGTAATTTAATGATAGTTGTTTCTAGGTCAAGAAACCAAACCTTGTATTTATGGAAAGGGATTCATTTCTATTGTCGGTGCTCATGGAATAAAAAGAAGTCTCAGCTATAGTAAAAAGCAGAAGTCGCCTCAACATACATTCTACAACACACGTGAAGTGCTCTGTACTAAACCAAAGAACAATCCTGAGCACAACTGTGAAGAAGACATTTAACTATCCTAAAAAAAGTTCCAACACATGAAATCCTACACTACTGGAGGAACTGAAGTCAAGAGAACATCTTCACTCCTGTAGAACACATGCTGAACTATGGCACTCTATTTTTCAAAAAAAAACTAGAGAAGGACTCAGAATCATTTCTGCTGAATCCAAGGAGTCCAGATCTGCATTGCTAATCACTAGATCTTTCTAAACTCTTATCTATTCTCTCTAAGTGATTTGTTTATTTACTTTCAACCAGTGTGGTGTACTCTGTATATATTACACACACACTACCTCTTGCACTGAACTAGAGGATATGAAAATCCTCACTCCAAAACTATTAACTCTTGTTTACCCACGGAAACTATGGAAGAGGTCCTTGTGTGGCCTTGTCTTTGTTTTTTTCCCACGAAGAACTGTCATAAAGGTCCCTACGTGGCCTGGACAGTTCTGTAAATTGTTGTTAGCCCTGATCCAGGGTGTGGATCAAATTTATATAAATTTGAGAGGACTAAGTCTCAGCATGAGACTGAAACTCTTGTTATATCTGCTGTTCATTTTTAGTTTATGTTTAAAGTATACTACATATATCTTTTATATTCCACAACTGTTACTTTGAAATACAAAACAATTTTAATGTTACTTTGATAGTTAAATTAGCAAGTGTTTACACGTATTGTAAATTAGTAGGTTAGTTTCAAAAGTTAGTTTAATCTTGTAGTTAAATTAACTGAGACCTAATCAATATTTGAGAAGCTAAGTGAACATTTACAATCTATATAAATTCACTACAGTTTAACTTGTTTTATAAATTGGGGGATTTTAACAGAAAATATTTTAACAGAAATTTTAATTGGAACTCAATTTACCCCCCTCTTGAGTATCCACTCCGACCAAGGCACATATTATTAACCTATAGCATTGAATAAAAATATGGCAGCTATCTCGACTAATGATTAATGGAATCATAGGTATGGATAGTGATAACCATATGTGAGAAGAATAGAATCATTTGGATATGAGACCATAATCAATTTCGATCAACGTGATATTTTTATATCATAAAAGAATAATAAATCGGGCACAATACCTAATCCATCATAAAATTATTATTCTTATAACATTGTTGTGTGGGAAAAATATTCCCACATATATCATAATATAGTCGATAAATAAATCATAATCTTGTTCCCTTAGTAGATTAGGTGACACTACCATTATCCCTTTCTTGATCAGGTAATACGTCATATTTCCTATTAAGGATGGAGATTTACAACACATTTATCATTATATTTTTAGATTAAATTATTCAACCAATTCAATGTAGGGATATATATGTAAAAATATTCTATAATTGATAATCCATAATTATTTGTGATTAAATACCATAGAAACCATTTCTTTCATCATAAATTAATTAACAAAATGGATTAATATGATATTCAAGGTAAAAAGAAAAATTTAAAGATAAATCCAGAGAAGGAATATGGATGGTTGGAATATATTTTATCCCTCATTGAAAACTATGGATCATTAAAGGATACATATATATATGGTAAACTAATTTTATAATAAATTTGATAAAATATTTATAGAAAGAAGAATAAATACACTTAATTTATTAATAAAATTTGAGAAAATATTACAAATATTGGAATAAAATTTTTATTATACAAAACTGATAATTTTGAGAGGATTTTGGAAAAAAATATTTGACAATGAAAGTGGTAAAATAAATTATCACAAAAAAATTCCATTTTACATTTTTTAAAAGAAATTATTTTTTGTGGAAAATGATTGAAGTGAAAAAATTTAAATGGATTTTTTTTAAAATTAATCATGATTATTTAAAAATTCCTAAAGAATTCATATATTTATATATATATATATATTAAAATTTATAAAATAAATATATTATTTGGAAATGATTTTTACCTAGATGTAATACTATTCATATAATGTCTTTACTTTAATTAGAGATCAGAATAAAACCATATAGAATCGCTAAACCTTGAAGCAAAATCACATAAAACATAGATCAGGGAATTTATTTATAATCCCAATTATTCATATTTAAAAAATTATAAATATATATCCTTGGGAATTAAATACACATCACAAAATATAACATGTGGTTGATTTATAATAACACTGAATGTAAATATATTGAGATATGGAGCTCCATACATTAAATCATGATTTCCCCATTGTTCTTGAATATCATGTATGAACTAAATAACTTCATTAATCTATAATCAGATAACATTAAACATATATTTAACATTTTATAAACATCTTTTATATTAATTAATAAAAATATATTTGTAAATTAAATTTAATCATCATCAGATATTATTTGTTTCGAATGTTTATTTTTTCATAATTTTGTAAAGGTAGTGTATATTATTATTTATATATTAAAATTTATTAATTGAAATATTTTTAAAGGTATGTTAATTAATGAATAATTATTATATATAATATTATATGATAATATATTTGGATTTATATTCAGGATGTGTATAGGAGAAGTTTATAACAAGCATGCACTGATAGTGTTGATGATAAAAGTGTGGTGTATTAATAATAAAATAAATTTTAATATAAAAATTATGGTACCATTAATAATTTTAGATATTAAAAAATTACTATTAATAATTTTAATATATTTTTCATTGTCATTGAATCTTTAAATTTATACCATTGTTTGTGTAGGTGGCTAAAGTAACCCAATCATGAACATGTTAAAATTAACAAGTGAGTATTGCAATGAATGTGATTATCTTTATATGATATAATTAATGTAGAAGAATAATGATATTATTTAGATGATATTTAAATGGATAACAGGTTTTCAAGATTTATGGATTCTGATGATTAAATTTTAGTTAAAAATAAAATATATCACTTCTAGAGAGGTTGCAGTTCGCTTGTATTCACAAGCGACATACTCATTTTCTAGAAAACAGAAGGATGGGAGGTAATGGATTATAATTTAAAAATATTCCTTAATTTATAAATATAATATAAATCAATTAAAAACCAAATTGAACCTTACCATTAGGACAATAATGGATAATGAAACACACCTTTCGAAGAGGTGGTAGTCTTGATGTCCACATAATGAATTTTTATTTTATTCAGAAGGGAAAAGGTATTTATAGTTATAATTCCATCATAATAAAATTTAAATTTATTAAAAATATTAATTATTTATAATATAATTGTGAAAATATATCGTAATGATAGGTAACATGAAAAAAAACAAAAAAAATTTAAATGGACGTAATTAGTAATTTTTAACTTACTCCTTCAAAGGCCCATTTAAAAAAAAGGGTTATGGTTTTGAAGGATGATATTTTGAGAAAACCATAATCCCTATGAAATGTTTAATAAAGTTGGGGATAGTATTTTCTATAGTTATGGTCAATATATGTGGTTTTAGGAGAGAGTAGAAGTGGTGTGGTGAAGGATCCACTTATATGTGTAGGGGTGACATTTTTTTACTAAATAAATGTTAAAGTCTCTAATAAAGGGTTTATGGGATCCATCGATATAAAATAATAGATAGGGTAAATTTATAGGTGATATAATACTTCATACATTGATTCTAAAAATTGATTTAAAATTTCATGTTATTTATTCTTATAGTTTCTACTTTTTTGATTACTAGTTTTTGTTGTAGGGATTAGTTCTTAAAAAATAAATTTAAAAATGAATCATAAAAATAAAATTTACCGAATTAAATAAATTTTGTTTTTTTAAATTTTTTTACAATTTTATTTAATCATATTTAGATTGGTATTAAAAATTAATTTATACAATATCTCATGTATCAGATAAATATATATTATAGAAAGTTATTTATTTTTATAGTTAAATTTAATTTTTATGAATCAGTATTCTCTGTGGTTGATATTGATGATCTTAATTTGTTTTTTATTAACCAAAAGATTGTTTTGTGAATTTAAATGAAATTAAAGACCAAATTACACAGAGTGATAACTTAATTATGGGAGAAAGACTCATGATAAAATATATTATAAATATAATTGTTAATTTTTTAATTGTTAATAATGGATTTTATACATTCCACATAGTATATTTAAATATACAATTTACATCATGAATAAACGGGTTTTTAATCTTATATATAGTTTACAATTTCTTATGTTATACCCAATTCATAAATTTTCATAAATTAAATTATTTTATTAAAAACACTAATATTCACATTTCTCTAAAATAACCGTTATTATAGAAAAAATATAGAAATTTATCAGAGGAAATTTTTTATGTCTAATTCGAAATAAGATACATTTCTATAATTGTTGTTCTAAATATAGTATGAAATAACAGAAATATGAAAAGTGATATGTGAAAAAAAATATTTTTTTAGAAAATTGAACTCATTTTTTAACATGTAATTTTATAATATTTTCCAAACATTTTTATTTATACTGATAGAGACTGATTTAGAAACTGAAATATATTCATCATTGTAAAAATATCATATTATTAATGTGTTATGGTTTTCATTATAGTTTTTAATGGAATGTTAGAAAAGATATTTCACAATATATTTATTTATTTTATTTGTATATATTAAAATCATGTGTAGTTAAATCTTTAATTTAAATTCGAAAGAATGATAAATATTTCATTATAGGATCTCAAAAAGTTAGAAATAGTAAGGTAAGGATTTCTTTTCAGGATTTTGAATAAAGTATGGACATATGAAAAAAAATTGATTAATAATAGTTCTAAATACAATATAGTTCTTGAATATGTTAATGAATAAATTTGGAGGTACATTTTAAATGATGTCAAATGAAATGATGGGGATCTAACATAAGAAGAAATTTCAAACTAAGATGACGAACATGGTACCTATACAATGTCATGTAATGAAATTCATAAAAGAAATGTGAAATAATTCATCTACTATAGACTTTGGAATGTGGTATATATCTTAGTTTATAGGAAACATTATATATTTTTCATACCATATATTATTAAATTAATTACATATAATTGTTATATTTTTATTTTTTTGATTGTTAGTGAATTGAATGTGATGAATTAAAATGGTGTCATTTATTATTATTTTTATATAAAAAATAACTCGAAGAGTTTTCAATAGAGGCATTCTTTGATAACTCACTGCAAAATTTCAAGTATTGTAAAAACTATTTTATTTATGTTCCCATAAATTTAGACCATCTAGGATGTAAAATATTGACGTAAATTCAATGATGTAGACAGGTGATTATTAATAAGATACCAAAAAGTATTATATTATTTAAATATATAAATATTGTTAGGTATGAATAAAGATGGAGTTTAGGTATGAAAAAACTATTACCACCCTTATTTAGGGTTTTAAAAAAGCCTATTAGTTTTGGGTAATTTAGGTTGAAATGTAAAGGGTGACATATATTATTGAAGATGAATGTTTTTTAAATTGTTAGTTTAATTTGATTTTAGCGTTTTAGCTACAAAACTAGTTAAATATATCAACTAATAAAAAACATAATTGGTGTCACATTTTGGATTGTGTTCTATATTTATTTGATGTCTATGATAATTAGTTTTAATTTTTATAGATATAAATTGTCACATAATATTACATAAGGATAATTTATTGTTCACTACTAAATAGAATTATATAACACTCTTATCTCTAACTAAATATTCTATTACACTTAAAAGTGAAGTATATATTATATTAATTCATGCATGAAGCATGAGATGAAAATAGATTAAAAAATTTCACACATTTTAATTTTTTTATTTGTTGTATAATAAATGACAATAAAAATACATTTTAATATTGATTTATAAAATAGTATTGATAAAAAATTAAGATTGAAGATTCAAGGGCCTGATGAGTGTCAGAATGTAAAATTTTCTAAATAAAAATCACATTTTAAAGACAAAATGTGAACATGTTTTTAGCAATGGAGAAATATACCAATGAACAAAAAATTGAGATGTATCTTGGATTTTATAGTGTAGAATGTTTGAAAATGTTGTCTTATATTATATCATGAAGATCCAATCAGTTGTTGAAAATGGATGTTGAGATTGATCCCTTAACAATAGGAAATGATTTATGATGCATGGGAAGATGAGTAATAATTAATACTATTAAATAGTTAAAATGAAAAATGATATGACCCATGTAAATAATGGGAATTTTGAATTTCGGGATCCTACCCGATTATAACTCCATAGTTATGTTTTATTGTCTTGGAGTAGTGATTATGAATTATGAATTCCTGGGATGTTTCCCACAATATGTTCATGTGAGGAAAAATAACAGTGGATAATTTTTTTTGGAATATGTGAAAAATAATTATTCTAATGATTTTCTTTGGAATTTGGGTGGACTCTCTATAGGGGAATACATGTATTTGGGGAAATTGGTGGTTCCTATAGGTCCAAGATAAGATTTTCTTATCGATATGAGTAGTCTGTACTATCAAAAAGGCCATTTTGTTAAATTTTCATAAGGGGAAAACACGTTGAAAAGTATGCTGGAACTTCTAAGGTTGAGATATAGGGTCTATAATAATGATTTCGTGATCTATGGAGGGTGGGTGTTATGTATCACTCAAGAATGATAAAGGGGTAAAATGAAAAATGATATGACTCATCTAAACAATGTGAACCTTTATTTTATGGAATGTACCTAATTAGAACTCAACATTCAAGAGTTCATGTCCTCGAGTTGTGATCATGATGTGTGACCTCTTGGGAAGTTTCTTAGGGTGTTAGAAAGTGAGGAAAATTCACACTATAAAGAACATGAGTTTTTTTGGTAAATTCATTAGTTTCATGATCCATTTAGGAATGTGGGTGGACCCCATGTAAGGGTGCTTATGTCTGTGACAAAACTGGTGTTTCCTGAGAGGACATGACCCAACATCCTTATTATGGGAGGGGGTATGCAGTCAGTGGGGACATATAGCAATATAAATGTCATAATTTCCAAATTTTCATTGATTTTCATATATAGTTTGGTATTTTTCATTAATATTTAGTTTTGGATACAAAATATTAGTTTTGGAAGGTTATTCCTCCATTTTATTGATTATGAAAATGGTAAAGGGGAAACTCTGCGAAACTTATGGGTAATCAGGTGTGTCTTGGGTTTTCCGTCAATGAGGGTGCACAACTTGAACATGAATAGTCCAGAATTTTCTTGAAATGTGAACATGGATAATTTTTTTAATAGAACCAAACCATATGATTTATCCACATTTTAAAAAAATATGGGTCCAAATAATCCATATGGCCTTTGAGTTTAGTAAGGGGTGCACAATAAGAACATGGTTTCCAAAAAAATATGACCAAACATTATAGAGTGACGCGATTAATTAGAAGATTAAATTTACCATTTTTACCTCCTAAGTATTTAACACCAAAAAACATCTCTTTCTCCCCATATTGACTGTGTGAATCAAGTGAGGATCCACCAATCTAACCCACGCCTCCAACCTCCATAAAATGGTGAAATCAATTGATTCCTTTAGGTTTTAGGGTCTTTTATCATGGTAACATCATCCATTCTTCTTCCTCTTCCTTATTCCTATAATATATTATTTTTTCCTTCTTCCTTATATTCCATTATTATATGGTTTATGATTCCCTTGATTTAAATTATGGTTTTTTCGTTGTAATGTCCCCAATGGGTGTTTGATCTTTTTTTCACACTTATTGACTAATTTTGGGATTTATTCATTCATTAACAATAAGTCTGAGGAAGGTTACCATAGGAAATGGAAACTAAATGTAATTTTTACTTGATTTAATTCCATTAAAACATCCATTTTACCTAATTATTAATGTATAATTCTTAGATTATTATTTGATATTAAATAATGTGATGTTCGTATTATGTTAAATTGAATGAAATTTTTTATGTTTTCTTTGTTGAAAGATTTATAGATTGGTTTTGATTTCTATATTGTTATTTTCATTCCTCAAACGGGTTCTTACATGTGTTTGTATTTAGAAATAGTGTGTTGATACATTTGAAAATACTTTGTTACCTGGAGAATTATTAAGGCCCTATTGGCTCCATCTAAATTGGTATCTAAAGAAAATTCTCATTTTTATGTGTCTCATGATATGATGATTGATGAAGGGAATGGATGGTACTTAGAATGGGCTTACCATTCGCATTATTAGTTCAAATGAATGGGACCTTTCTCTTATGGTGATTTTTTAGTGATTCTTGGTTGTGTCGTTCATGTGATATCTTATGCTAGATGTATATTTATGGTCCACTCTTTTGATTTCCAATTCAACCCCACATTAAAAGAAAAATGGAGTCCTAAAATATATAGTAGATTAATCTAAAATATTTTTTTCAGTAGTTTAGGATTATAATTTGGATAATGGCCCTTAGTTTAGACTTTCTATACTATGGGATTATGACCCTCAATTATTCTTTGTGGGTATGACCAAGCACGAGGGCTATTATATATACATTAGGTGTATGGAAAGGATGGACCATGTCCAGTATGCTACATAATTTCCCCTAAGGTCAAAGAAATTCCCATGTTTCCCTAAAACTTATTTATCGATGGTGGATAATTTACATTCCTTGGTTGACTTTGTTTCTTCTATATAGATTTGCTATTGCCCAGATTTTTTTTCAACGATTCATCTCCCAACATATGATGTCTCACATTTTTTAAAATAATATTTGTTTTTAGAATGTTTTGGAATATTTTCATAAATATTTATCCTTTCAAAAACAACCCTCTTATTTTTTTCATCTCTTCTTTTTTAAATGCTCAATGATCATGCCTTTAAAAGAGAAACCCATTTTTAGTAAAGTGGTCAATTGAAAATGATTTGGTTTAAAATGCATTTTATATGAAACCTTTGTTAATGTATTTTATTTCAAATTAGTAGTAAATGAATATTTAATTTAATGGAAATTCATATGGAATTGTTTCTATAGGCACACAAACTATGCTTTAATATATAAGCCTATACTTCATTCTTTTTTAGCATCAGGTGCAGGTTCACACCTATTTTTGATAATCGTTGTGTGTTATTGGTTTTTTGGTTCAATGTGTGAACTTTATGGTCATATAGAGATACGTTCATTCATCATGATTGGTTTATTATTATTATTATTACATTATGCTTTTTATTATTTTCAGTTATGTAATTATGTTTGGATTCTCATTTTTCATTTAATAAATTTCGTTATTTCTATTAGATGATATCATTCCCACTGCCTCTAATTAATTAAGTTGTTTCTTTTCACCCCCAAAAGTAAATTTAAAATTTACCTCGATGTTGTCATTGGATAAATAATTTATTATATTTGGGATTAAATTATGTTGGTCCATGAAAACATTATATTAGAAAAATGTTATTAGATAAACTAAATTTTATTGTGCCTTAATTTTTTTGGTAGTTAATGTAGAATAAATAGGTCTATCGGAACATGGGGTGTATGTATAAATGATTTTTTAGAAAATACATGCTATACTAAACTATGGGATTCCATGGAATCATGGGTTTTATTTTTTTCTACAGATTTTATAAATCATTAGTTAATGAAATCAGAGTTTGGATAGTTCTTTGTAGTGATCTCTAAGGGTTCTTTAATCCATATTTAACCAAAGATTGTGCTCTTGGTAAATGCTTTATATTAGTAGTGTGATTTTAATATGGCATCTAACCATAGGGCCAAGTCACCCATTGACACTATTATATCATGTGAATTAGTTTTGGTATTTCCTAATATGAAATATCATATTTATTCCTTAGGTTTATATTGTAAAACCCATATTTTAAGTTGATATGTTTTTGTTTTTAAAAATATTGAATAATTTTTCATATTTATTTCGAATAAATTCATAAAAAATATTTTTTATACAAAGTGTTTTTTAATAAAATATTTTCTAAATTAAATTATTTTTGATAAAATATTTTTTTAAAATTGATAAATAGTATTAAATCGGAATGGTTCTATTTTTCTATGAAATTCAATGGATTCATGGTAGAATAAATAGAATGGTGTCTTAAATTTTAAAATGTTTTTAAAAAATGGTTGTTAGTGTTATTTTTGATAATTAAATTGGAAATTTTTTAGTTTCTTTACATTTATTTTTTTATAATTGTGGAGAGTTCTATATGGAAAATTGGGTTTATAATGTTTTTGGATTCAAAATTACTTATAGTATAGCCCCAAAAACGATTCAATCAATTTTATAAAACCATATGAATTTGGTTCTCTGTTAATGGAACCTTTTGTTAATCAACAAGGAGACCTAATCCTTTATTTTTAGATGATAAACCCTATGTCATTTTAATGTCAAGAAGATCCTATTGAATCAGAATAGTGGATGAAAAAAATGAAATTGATCTTTGGATGTCATGAGTTTATATGGTTTATAAAGGATGCATTTTCTACTATAATGTTCAATTGACATATTTGGAGGTGGTGGAAGTCTATCATTAGTACCATTCATCGAGAATACCTCTCTTGGTTACTCTTCATTAATTAGTTCATCAAATAGTATTTATCTGAGGCTTTGAAGGTGATAATAGGGTGTGGAGATGTTATTACATCAATATGGTGGCAGATTGGTGTGTGATTTTTTCCATTTTTTAGATATATTCCCCTCTCTCCTATTTTTAGTTGAGTGTCATTATTTTAAATATCTAAATTTCCTGATTTAACATCATCCTGATCATCAATTGATGGTTTCATAATTCCACATAACCTCATTTTCTAATGTGGTGAGGAAAGTGGTTCTGGTGGAATCCATGTTAGTGGGGGTGGTCGAGGTTACCAATATTCCTTATGTTTGTCTAATTAGTGAAGGGAATTAAATTATAGATATTCAAAAATAATCTAAAATCATTACTGATTGCGGTGGAATTAAGAGGAATTTCTATCATTTATCAGATTGTTTTGGGAATAAGATCCAAGTTGGTCATTGATGTTGAAATATGGGTAATAAAATCCATATTTTTCTAAGTTCCCTTAAGACATAATGTTCATGTGGTTTTTTGGTCTATATTGATAATTTCTTCAAGCGCTTCACAAAAAATAATTGGGAATCTAGATCCACTACATTGAAAAAATCATGTGTCTCATATTGATAATTGGGGAAATGGTGTGTATTTTATTTACAGTTTTTTATGTATGATGTTTTTGAGATTTTTTTGTCTTGTGGTGTTGTACATTTTTTGGAATTTAGAAATATGTTATATATCTCCTGTGAACATGAAATTTAATGTATAAATATGTTGGGAATCAATTTGAATTTTTTCATCATGGTGTGAAGCATGTTGCATTGTGTGTCTTGTCACTATCACCTTATTTCATTCAGTAATTGTGTTTGGTTGTTCCAATATGATGTCTAGTGTTGGGTGGAAGATTCTGGTTAGTCATATAGCTGGAATCATGAAATTTCAGGGAGTCTAACCTATCCTTCCATGTTGTTAAAGAATATTACTGCTCATACCATATTCATTTTCCTCATTTTCCACTTGGGGATGTTTCAGGTATTCCATCTGTTGTTCTCCTAGGTGGTCTAACATTGTGTTGACATTTTCATTTAGAAAATGTTTGGATATTAGATAATTCCTTATAGTTGTTCTTTGGGAAATGTGTTTGGATTTTGGAATTAGATTTTCTTTATCATTTGAATATTTTTTTAAGTCTATTTGTTAGTTTCATGTAGAGGTATAGGTCTATTCATAGTGGTGATAATCATGCTCTTCATTTACAGGGGTTGAATTTTATAAGGGGATAGACCCTAGTCATTCAATATGAAAAAATTGATGTGTTCAGTCTTTCTTGGCATAAAAGGATTTATAGTGGGGTCAATTATCAAAATATATTTTTTATTTTCTTTTATCTTTGTTAATTATTATTTTATCTTGTGATTTCAGTGTTTTTGATCTATGTTCGGAGTTTTTGGATATTTTTAACAATCACAAATTTTTTTTCATGGTTTTTGAGAAATAAAGTGGCCTCATGATACTGATTCCCATGTTAGTTAATTTTTCTCTATAAATGAATGATTTTAATGGGTAGAACACTGTTAGATTTAAATTGTAATGCTTTAAGGGGTAATTGTTCATGTGTTGTGGTAACCTTGTTTGAGGGTTCCTGAAATGATAAAGTTTATTCTTAACAATGTGAGAAACATCTTCATGGTTTTAAAACTATTTATTGATCCAACCCACATAGTTGGTTTATAGTTTCCCAACCCATGCGACAAAACCATGGGATTTTTGTGAGTCCAATTATGGACTCATGAATGGAACATGGAATCCTAACCCATGTGACCAAACCTTGTATAGTGCTAAATTAATTAAAATTGTAATAATACCTTTCACCCCATCATTAATTAGCTCTAAATCTCCGCACATTCTCCCCATTTGGCTTGTGTGACACAAGGGTAGAACCTCTCTTACTCTACTTGACTCCCACACATTTATAATGGTGAAATAAAGTTAATTCTTCATGTTTTGGTCTGATTTTAAAAGGTAATATCATCATTTATTATCCATCATTATTCTTCCTCCATATATTCTTATTTTTCATAGTCTCATTCCTCCATTAGTTTATTATTTCTGTTTCCCTTGATTTAATATAGTGTTTTTGTCTTGTTAATGTTCTTTGGGGGGTTATTACTTCATTCCACCATCATTGAGTTTTTTCATGTTTCTATTGTTGAGACAACTTGAGTTTAACATAGTTTACCTTGTGAATTATCTATTAAATATAATGGATCATTGATTGTGTTCCTTTTGTATGATTATTTTCTTAATTATTGATGAATAATTCATGTAATAAATATTTGACATTTCAAAAAAGAAAATTTCTTATAGTATAAAATTTTATGAAATTGTTTATGTAAGATTCACACAACAAGTGCTTTCCAAAATTATATTTTGGACCTATAAATGATATTTGATTTATAGATGGAGTTTTGTGTTACTCAAATTTTCATATAAATGTTTTTAGATTTATAAATGGTCTTTTACCCTTTTTAAAATGTTTTCTCACTCGAAGAATTATTGAGACCTGGTTAGAGAATTTTAAATGGTTTTCTTTGTAAAAAACTTCTAGGGATGTGTCTAATTCAACTTTTATATATAATGGGAATGAGAGGACTTTATAAGGAGACTACCATCATGCATTGTAGGTTTAAAGGATGGTGGACTATTCCATGGTTTGATTTGGTGGGGATTATTGGTTAGTTCGTATGTGTGATGGATTTTTTGTGGTGTATATATGTGTCTGACAATTTGGATTCAGGTGGATCACCCCCAAATTAAGCATGAAATAGGATATTAGTATTTATAGATGATTATTCGAGAATTTCATTAATTTTAGTTTATAATAATGCTCAGGATAGTGTCCCTTAGAATGAATTTTCACATCTTTGGGGTTACACTACTCGGTTAGGCATGGTAGTGTACAACAAGGACTAAGGGATGTTTGATTTCATTAAGTGTCATGATAGGAAAGATCATGTTCAATATGTGATATATTTTCACATAAACCCATAGGTATTCGCATATTTCCCTATCAATTTTTTCCTATAGTGGATAATTTATGTTCCTTTAATGGCTTGTATAGTTATGCAAGATTTGATGTTTCTGTCATTTTGTTTTCATAACTTCCTATCCCTGTATAAGATGTTTTACATTGTTAAAGATAAAGTTTCATTTTTATAATGTTGTGGACAATGATTTAAACTAATATCATTATTTTAATACATCATTCTTCTTATTTTCCATATCCCATCTCTTAATTTCAAAGAAACTACTCTCTTTGGAAGTTAAAACAATATTTTTAATGGGGGAAAAGAAATTTTATTTAAAAAAATGATTTTCTAAAAAACCTAGGAATATTTTTTGTATTTCAATCAATATGTAAATGAATATTTTATTTGAATGAAATGAATATGTAATATTTTTCATGGGAATAAATACAGAGTTGTAACAATCATTCTATTACATGATACTTTTTTCTCCATAGTTTATGTTCAATCATGGTTTCGATCATTGTGGGGGAGATGATGGGCTTTCTTTTCGGTGTGTTTATAGTAGGGTAACACAGATATTTGTTCATACATGAGGTTTAGTATGGGTTTTTAGTATTTATGTTTTTTTATTGTGGATATGTGATTATATTAGGATACTCATTTGTATCTTTTTAATTATTTGGTTTATTAATATCGTGTTAAATCTTTCCCACTATCTACAGTTGCTTCCAATGGTTCTTTTTCCCATAGTTGTTTGATTGGGAATGTGCATAAGAAATGTCAAGGTCTTACTTATGTGACTAGTTTTGGGTAGACTTGGGTCCTTTTGTGACCAAATTGTATCATATCATGTTCTTTATAGGACCTAAGTTTTAGTAATTTTTTCTTTTATTTGAGATGTCATGGTTGAAGGATTAAGACTATTTCATCACTGGGTGTAGGTTTAATGGTTTTTCGGGACAACACTTCCAATACCTAGCCTTCAAATTCCCTTGGTATTTGTGTTTGATATTTTTTATTTTTATTTTAGTGATCATTGGGGAAAGGAAGTCAGAGTTTGGATATTGGTTATTGAAGTTCTATTAGGGCCTTGAATTCCATGAGGAACCCAATAATTTTATACCTGAATAACACTATGTTGTATTTCTGAGATTTTTATATCAATTCATACTGTATAGTTTTGTCACACATCAACACTAGTCCCCAAATGTGATTATTTGGGTCTTTCATAATTTTAAACTCATTGTAAAACCATTTACTTAAATTTTGAGAAAGAGAATTAATGTGGAGATGTTTTGATACTAATAAAGGATTAAAATGTTTTTAGATTTATTTAATTGGAATTAATAACAAAATTCTGAGTAAAAAAATTTATGATAATCTTAATTTAAAATTAAATTATCTTTGATGACATAAGGTCTTTTCAAAAGTGAAAAATTAATTTAAATGGTAAGGTTTATATTAATATATGGTATTCATAGGATTTTATTTATAGAATAAAAACTCATGGAGCATGGAATTTGAAAAAGTCTTTCTAAAATATATGAGGCATCAATATTAAAAATCACAAGAGGTCTAGTGTTTTTCTGGGGGATCGTTGGATTAATGGTTGTGTGTTTTTTGGATGTCACCTTATTTGTTTGATAATTGTTTTGTGGTTATTTGGGAGGGAGGTCTAGTGTTTTATGGGTGTTTTTAGGCATCTGGATAGAATTATAAAATGGAGAGGAGTGCACCATGTCCTCCCACGTTAATTAATAGAAACCATCATTCGTGCATAATGTTTTTTCCACTTTCTCCTTGGAATGTTTCTTAGATGTAAATATTATATCCTTTAGGGGAATCCATACTTAGGTCTCCATTATCCTTTTGCAAACAAGGGAATATCATATCAGACACTATTTTTGTGGTGATTGTAAAGAGTTTGGTTAGTGGCTTGGCATTTTCATTGTTTTTTAAATAATATTTTTAGTATAGTGGTCTTTTCAAGTAGTGTTGTATGTGATGTCCAAGTGGTTGTTTTTTTGGTCATTTATTTGTGGGTTTTAATTGTGTGATAGGATATACCATTTACTTTTATTCTAGTTAACTAGTTTTGTTGAGGCTTTCTAGGATAAGAAAGTGTTCTGGTTGGGATAATTGTCACACCCATATGTTTATTTTCATCATTTATTTTTTGTTTATATTTTTTTATCATCATATATGCTCATTATTTTTGGTTGTTTCATATTGATGATTTGTGTTTTGTATTTTTTCCCTATATTTCAAGATTTATGTTCAATATTAATTGGAAAACATGAGGCATACTAATGTTGGGTCCTTTTTTAGTTCATTTTCCACTAGTATGACATAGGTTTCCTGGGTGGTTCATGGTAATATTCAAACCATACTACGCAATGGGGTAGTTGTCAGGGTCATGGGTTTCCTCATATTATTGTGTTTGGATTTAGAATAGTTATTCCAAAGATATCAATAATAGTTTATATGGTTTTACAATTTTTTATGAAAAAATGCATTGTTTCCGATCGCATGGTTCGAAACCATTATTGTGTCTTATGAGTCCAGTGGGGGAAACACAATTGACACACATCTTCCCAATTTTTATGACCAAACCCATTACAATTCCCATGCTCTTTGAAAGTGTCAATTTACATTTTTTCCCTTTTTTTTATCTCAAAATCACCTCACTTTATCCCGATTTATCTTGTACAACTCAAGGTAAGATACTCACTTCTTCTCCACACCTGCAACATCCTTCTATGGGTAAAAAAATATATTATATTAGGTTTGAGGTATATTTAATATGGTGATATATTCCTTTAATTGGTTTCAAATATCTCCCTAAATTTTCATCTTATTTCCCATCCTCCATTTATTCATTTTTCATATGGTTTATTTTTACCATGATTTGAATTAGGGGTTTTATCTTATTAGGATTCCTTTTTGGTGTTCTTTATTATATTCACCTTTGTAGTGTTTTTTAGGGTTATCATTATCCTAAATACATATGTTTGTGGTAGGATCCATTTTGTACTAACATTTAAATTTAATTAATTGTTGTATTATTTTTATTTACACCATGTTTTTATTATAATTAGTTGCGAACAATTATTAAAATAATTATTTGATATGTAATAATGCAGAATTATTAATGTATCAAAATTGTATGAAATATATTTAGTATGAAATTAAAAAAAATGATTATAAAAATTCCTAGATAGCCCCATAAATTAGTTTTTATCTCAAAATGGTTACTTGGGTTCCCTAAATAGGGTTTAAATTTTTTTTTTTAATGTAATGTTTGTACTTTTTAAAATAGATTTTAACTCAATGAAATTTTGAGACCTTCTTGGCACATTAGAAATGGGTTTCTTTAGAAAAAACATTGTGGGATTTGTATCATGGAATTATATTTATAAAGGGAATGGATGGTTATCATAATGGAAATTGTCTAATGCATTGTAAGTTCATAGAATTTGACTATCCTTGGAGATATTTAGTGGTGAATATTTTTTGTGTTGTTCATATTATGTCTTGTGTTATTGGTTTATATATGGTCAAAAGTTTGTATTTTCTTTCTCACAACCAATTTTGAAATTAAATGGGAACAATGAATAAGTGGAAGATTATTAGAGAATGTATTACATAGTATATTATGAATAACCTCAAGATATTAGATCTAATTATAGACTTTCTCTGTATTGGGATTACTCCCCTCATTTTGGATAGGTAGGGTATAATTAAGAAAGAGTGTTGCTTGATTTCGTCTAGAAACTGATAGTATATAGTAGGTTCAATATGTATTATATTTTCCTCTAATATCTTAGCCATTCCGATTTTTCCCAAGATCTTGTTTATCTATATTTTATAATGTATATTCTATGACAGAAATTCTTACTTGTTTGTAGATTTATGGGTGCCCCCATTTTCTTATATTTTATTATACTGAATTAAGTTGTGTCACATTATTAAAGAAATATTTTCATTTTTAGAAATATTTATCAATTTTTTTATAATTGTTTCCCCTTTTTAAAACTCCCTTCTTATTATTTTTCTTATCCATGATCATAAATTCTCAAAAAAACTTCCTTTGGAAGAGAAACCCATTTTTTAAAGATGAAAATGGAAACTAGTTTATATTAAAATGGGATGTCTAAAAAACTATGTTGATATATTGTATTTCAAATTTATTGTTATTAAATGTATTATATAAATGATAATTTATAAGAAATATTTTACTTGGGAACATTTAATGTGTTTTAATATTCACTCTTACAATTGAGTATTGTGTTTATTCTCATGTGTAGTTTCCCGGTTGGTTTTAATTATCATTGTTAATTGTTGAGTTTTGGGTTTAGTGAGTGACTCAATGGGTCACACAGATATTTTTTCAGTCATCTTGTTTGGTATTGTTTTTTAGAAAATGTCTTATTTTTATTTTTGGATATGTATTAATGTTGGGATTCAAATTTGACATTAAAATTATTTTCGTACTTATATTCATATAAATACATCCCATGGAATCTATTTGATGACAATGGTGCGTGTTTATCCCTGATGGAGATCAAGAATGCACCTTTGGGTTGTCATGGTTCTGTACTGGTTAATGGATCTGGGTTAAAGCCAGTTGGTTCAGGTAAGAATTTTATTGTATTAGTTTATTTAGAATAGAAAGATAATATAGTGAACTATTTTATTTTGGTTTCCAGGGTATAATGAATAGTACTATCAAACCTAGGGTATAGGTATGAGGGATTTTATGGCCAATATATTATATTTCACACTTTAGGTTTCATGGGATGTTGAGTTTTATTTTTTTTCTTTTGGTTTTAGTTATCTTTGGGGAATGAAATGGGATTCAGGACCAGGGATTTCAGTGATCATGTTGGTTATTCCAATCCCTGTGGAGACCAGGAATGTGTTCCTAAATAAATATTTGTGTTAGAGGTGTCATTTGAATATGGCCTCAAACTATATATCAAGTCACCCATCAACACTGGTCCCCTCTTAGGATTAATGTTGGGTATTCATAAATTTTAAAATAATTTTTAAACCCCTATTCTAAATATTGAGAACACTATTTTAATTGGTGATGCATTGGTTTTTAAAATTTATAATGATGATTTCAGATTTATTTTAATCAATACATTCAAAAAATTGTTTATCAACAAAATTATAGTTTTTTAAAATTAAAATATTTTTGATAAAATATGTGTTGTTTAATGATGAAAAAATAGATTAAACTAGAAGGGATGGATTTCATAATAGAATTAAATTTTTTTCTAGCGGAATGAAATTTCATGGAGTATGAAATTCAAAAATGGTTAATTAATGTGGTGGTCATTGTTCATTTCAAAAATCATTAGGATTTTTTAGTAATACTTCATTGAAATATGTTGTAATGTTTTTTGTATTTTATGATGGAGTGTTGGTTGTATTTATTTTTTTGGTTTCATTGTTTTATAGTGTCTGCCTCAACAAATAATTAAATGGGCTTTTGATATACACCTATGAGTGGTTTACCATTAGTGTAACCTTTAGTTGTTCAACCTAAATACATTATCAATGAGATTAAAAAGTAGAACTGTCCTATATTTTATTGTAATGTGAATCCACTTGAATTAGAAAAGTGAATTAGAAAACTCAAAAGAAACCTTGATTTTAATGAGTTTCCTAAATAAAAAAAGTATAGGTTTGAAAAAATTATTTTAAAAAGAGTAATATGGTTATTGTGGATGAAATCATTATGGCCATATCTCAAGAAGACCTCTCCTAGGAATCCTTTAATTATTTTTTCATATAACAGTAATTCTCAGAGGCTGGGAAGTTGACGATGGTGATTAAGATGTTCTTACCTTATAAATGGGATGTATTTTTGTTATATATCATATTTTTTGTTGTTTATATATTACCATGTCTCCCTTATTTGGATGAGAACAATTATATTAAGGCTTAGAATTTAAATAATGGGTTTTATCCTGATATATAGTAATGGGATTCAAAATTATGTCTTGTATCCTTTGCTATTGTGGTCAGACAAGCGGTTTTGGTAGAATATATTTAAGAAGGGTTTCTCAAGGATTCCTATTCTTCTTAAATTCATATAAAATGTTTAATAAATTTCAATAGAGGGTCATATAAGCTAGCTAAAAATGATTCTGTTGTTACTGGAATTAAAATGTCTTCCGATCATTCATCATATTTGCCTACGAATAGGACACTGCTATGTCATTTTGTTGAAAATCCACAAAAAAAATATTTTACCATGTTAACTAAAGAATAATCATAAATTTTTTCATTTGGGTCATCATTAGATATTATTAAATGGTTTGTATCAAAAGAAGAGTGGGGACAAATCCACTCCCTTTGAAAAAGCATGTTGATAAACTGGATGAATGTGGAAATGGGGTGTTTTTTGTACAAGTATTTTGATGTAAATATTTTTTTCTATATAATGGTTGTAACTTATGGTTTCATATTATGTTCCTAATGGATATGGATTTTGGGTATCAAATGTCAAATCCTTATTAAATGGAATAATTTTATGAGAATAATTCTGAATTTTTTCAACATGGTGTAAACATTGTTTCATTGTTTATATCATCACTATCACCATATTTCATTAAAGAATTGTGTGTGACTATGCTGGTTATAGGTTCAATGTTTTCTGGGTGATGTTTTTTAGGCATCTGGATAAAATTTTAGTTTTTTTTGGAGTCATGCATTGACTCTGTCATTCATTATAGAAAATCCTTGTTCCTATAATGACATTTTTTCTTATTTTCCCCCAACATCTATTTTCATGTGTTAATCCCATATCCAACTAAGTCATCCAACAATGAGTTTCCCTTCCAATTTAACTCATTCTGGGATATTGGATCATCCCCAATTATTATGGTGATGCTATGGTGTTTGGAAATTGGCTTGGGATTTTCCTCTTCGTTTGGTGAATGGGTTCAGTCCACTAGTATGTTTTGAGTATAGGTGTATGTGTTATAGCTGGATAGTTTTCAATATCTGTGGTTTGAGGGATTGAATTGTGTGAGAGGATGGGACCTTAAATAATGTAATTAGTTATGAATATTGAGGCTTTCTGAGGGAGAAAAATATTATGTGAGGATAATTTTGACACCATGGTTTTTATTTTCGTCATTAATTTGGGATTATCATTTCCTTATGATTCTGTCATAATTTTCAGATGATTCAAGTCAACAGATACTGTTTTGGAATTTTTTCTTTTGATTCATAGGTTTTTAACATGGTTAAGGGGAATTTATGTGGTTGTCTAATGCTAAGCCCCTTTTCAATTTTTTTTCTCTAGCATGATTAGGTTTTTATGGGTATCGTAGGGTTATATTCAAATTATGTGGTTCCTAGTGGTAATTATGTAGATATAATGGGTTTTACATATGAGCGTAAATGGGTTGATCATAGTAAGTCCAAACCATATTGGAATCATGAACATGGTTATTCAATTTAATGATAGAACCCAAATGTATAGTTGCCACATGATTTTAAAAACTATTTGACCAAACCATGATGGTGTCATATGATTCTAGTAAGGGATGCATGGTTGGAACATGGATTCTATATTAGTGTGAAAAAACTGTGTGTAGTTCCTAGATTTTTTAAAATATTAAACCTACGTCCCCAGTGTTTTTTTACCACAAAAAAATTAGTTTCTATCCATTTTACTTTTTATAGTCAACAGGTTATCATTTCATCTAATCTATACACCCTATATCCTTATATGGGTGAAATAAAGTGATTCCTTCATATATTTTGCTGATTTCTCAAGTTAATATCATTTTAATGAATTATCGTCATTCTTACCCAAATAACAGTTTCCATCCCTTCCTCTCATTGATCCTTTAGCCTATGGTTTATGTATTCCTTGATTTTCATTAAGATTTTTGGCTTGTTAAACTTATTTTGGGGTTTTCTTTATTATTTTCACACTTTTGGTGTTGTTTCAGGTTTTTTTTCATTCAAGAGCTATCAAATTGTGGTAGGTTCTCTTTGGAAGTGGAATTTAAAATTTACAGGATAATTGATTTCATGCCATTCACACCAGTTTTTTTCCAAATTTGTGATATAAAGTTCTGATAAAAATTAATTGATATAGAACACTGTAAATTTTTTATTGTATTAATTGAAAGAAAATGTTTTAGAATGGTTCAAACACTAAGTTTTTGTCAAAATTCCAGGTTGGACTTGTAAATGGGATTTCATTTTTGAACAGTGATCTGGATTCCTAAAATTGGTTTTGAATGGTTTTGGATTTATAAATGGTGTTTTTATCCTTTTGAAAATGGGGTTTCACACAATGATTTATTCTATCCATATTTGAAAATTTGAAATCAGTTTCATTAGAAAACTCTCTACTAGTTTTGGCCCTTCCATGTATATTGCTAAAGGGAATGGGTTGTCCTTTTCATGGGACATCCCTTGTTCACTATTATTTTAAAGGGTCAAAGACTACACCTTGGTTTGATTCTAGGAGATTTTTGGTTGTACATTTCGTGTGCTGGATTGTGTTTGTGTTATATATATGTCTGACTATTTGAATTTTCATGGGTCACCCCTAGATGAATCATGTCATGGGAACCTAACATATCTAGAAGATTATCCTTTAATGTTTTCTTTATTAGTTTAGGATTATTCTTTGGATAGTGGAACTTTGTATGTACATTCACTTATTTATGATTATTCCCTTTGGTTATGAAATGACAGGTATGATCTAGTGTGATGGATGATTGATTTCATCTGGTACGCTAATAGGATAAACTGTGTTTAGTATGTTATATATTTTCCAATTTTTTCCTATGAATTATCATGCTTCCCATTAATTTTACACCTTTTTTTAATTATCTAACTACCTCGACCAACTTGGTTACTTGTGTATAGATTCCTTATTTCCTTTGTATTGTGGTCTTTTATCCTTCTCCTTTCTTTTTATGTAACAAATTTTTAGATATATATATTTATATATATATATTTGGAATGTTTTGAAAATATTTATAAACATAATTTTCCATTTTAAATCACTATCTTCTTATTTTCCATTTCCACTATCTAAAATGATCTATCATTTGGAAAATGTCCATTTTTAGTAAATGGGTAATAGAATATGATGTTCATAATAAAATGTATTATCTAAAAATATAGAGTTATTTATTTTATTTTATTATATAGTTACATGAGGCCTTTATATGAAGGAAATGTATATGGAATAACTTACCTTGGAACGCATAGAATGTTTTATTACTATTGATATTATTTAATTATTATTTATCCTTGGGTGAAGTTTCCCATTTCGTTATAATCACAATGGCGTGTTGTTTTGTTTTGGGTTCTATGATTGAACTATTGGGTCAAATAGTGATCATTTCATTCAACATGTTCGATTTGGTTTTATTTCTAGTTTATGTATTTTCATTTTTATTGGTTTTGTATTTATGTTTAGATAATCACTATTATTTCAAAATCTCGAGTTTATTAATATTGGTAGAAATATTTTCTACTCTCTATCATTGATTCAATTGGTTCTTGTTGAAACTATAAGGTGATTGATAATGTGACTCATAGATGTCATAGGATGACATAGGTAATTGATTCCACATTATCCTAGGTTGGTTCATATAAGGATACAGAAATTATATCCATTGAATGTTATTCAAAATTTTAATTGTTTAGGTAAAGGTTAAACTAGCTATAAAAAATGAACCATAAACAAAATATTGATATTGATTATGAATCAAGATACTGAAGATATTAAATAAATATTACTAATGAAGTAAAATAGTGTGTTAGGAGTTTGAGAGTACATACATAGATTATTGAGGTTTAATATCATTATAATCATTGTAATATGCCACGTTGATTGATTTATTACAAAGTCGATTAGTTTTTTGAAGAGTTTAGGTAGTGAAGAATTAATAATCCAATCAATGTTGAGTATTGATATATTTCATGAAATTATAAATGTAATTGAATATATTTAAATGAAATTTTATGTTATCCTATTTCTTTTAAATTGATTAATATAATTTTTGAATAAATGTATGATTCCCAAGTATAGATGAATGATATTTTATGTCTCATTGATTTTTTTTTAAATTGTCAATGATTTAATAAATTTTAAACAGATCATTTCCATTGAGAACATAAATTTAATCTCAAAAATTTCAAAATCCATTTTAGATATTATTGATTCAAATTAAGAAATGTACCAAGTTGTTTAAATGTAATTATTTAAATATCTAATGTATTAACAATTTCATGATCATTATTAAGATTTGTTTAAATTAATCTTAATTTTAACCCATGATTAGATATCAAAAAATCGGAATACTTTAGATGATCCGATGAAATAGTGTTTATAATATTGAAGGGATGTGATAACATCATATGACACAAGATTAACTATAGTATGTAAGGGTCAACATATAATGTTGAAATTAGTATATGGTATTGAATTATAAAGAAAATTAATATTAATTTACATTTATATGATTATTTTTGCCTAAAATTTGAAAAATCCCCATGGTGAAAATTTTTTTCTTAAGAGAAGATATCTTTTAAGTGGAAGTGCATTAGTTTTTATAATATGAGATGTTGATAACATTCATATTACATGTTATTTTTAAGATAGATTCATTATTTAGCAAACAATATATTGAAACTATTATTGAATTAATTAAAATCACAATTATTCATTGTGAATTTGATTTATACTCATAATATGATCTTCTCACTGTGAAGAAGAATGTCACATCATGAAGGTATTTGTAATTATGTGAAGTGTCTATAAATTATGTGAATCTATTTGAGCCTAAAATATAATATAATGATTTCTCTATTAATTATGATTCTTTAATTTTCTAATAATATGTTGAGTTCATATTATTTTATTAAAATATTATTGTAGTGGAGTTTAATGCCCTAATGATAAGATCTGAATGTAATATATCAAAATATTCTATGATGATGGAAACAATCATGTTTTTAATAAAGTTAACACATGATGATGTTTCCTATATAATTTCAAGTAGACATGAGGAGATTAAATATTCATGGATTATTTCGGTAGATTGTGGGATGTTATATTTATTAGTATCTTATAGAGAATAAAGTTGTAGTATTAAAATATAAGTAAATGATAATGTATGTTGTGATAATAATAAAATATCATATAGGTTTAAAACTCCGGGTTTACAATTATATGATATAAATATTAAATAATTATTTATTCCAAAAACATTGGATGAAATTAGTGTGAATCATTATTTAAGTGAAAATATAATTATATAAGTATATAAAGTATGAGATGATCTCTATGAATATGATTCAATATATTTTTTTGATCCATGTTTCAAAGGGAGAGACCAAGGAAATATTGAGTAAGATGATGTTCTTTTCACCAAATAATAAGAATTAGTAGAATTATAAATAGGTTTCAAGACATATTTAATGATATCCATATATCACAGATTTTAGATAATATGGTGAATGACTATAAAAATGTGTTTTTATTCAATCATTTTAATCATTCTAATTATGAGTGTTGACAGGAATAATGTTAACTTGTATGAAAATATACCATAAGATAAATACATATTCAAAGACAAATTCATGAGGAATAATATCTATTATTATTAATTCAATGACTTATATTGAAGAGAATAATATCTTATTTAGTAGAATAATTGAAAATTAATTTTACATAGGTTGGTTACACTATAAAAAAATCATCCGTAAGATAGATAATTGGAAGGATGATGGATACATAACCTATCTAAATACATTGAGGAATTTTTAATAGATATTAAATTGTATTCACTGGAAAACTATCATTAATATCTCTATCTTCGAATCATCTTAGAAATTGGATGGAGTAGGTTCCGACATTAATACTGAATCATAGAAAAACTGTAAATGAGTAAGAGTTATTTATTATTCAGAAATCAACTAATGGTGTGATTTTAATTAAATAATGGATAATATAATTTTAAAACAAAAAAAATTAATCTTAGGATATTTATAAATGACTATAAATTCTTCCTCCCACCACTCCTTTCTAGTACATAAACCGACAATATGTAATGCCATCAATATTTTTCAACCAATTTATATCTTATATGTTGTCTAATACTTATTTAGTACAACTGATTCATGCATATGATAGTAAAATGATCACAAAAATCCCTTAGTTTTAGTGGATCCCTCCATAATTTTGTTGGAAAAGAAAGGTTTATGGGTTATATCATTTCTCCTGACAGTCCAATTATATTAATTAAACTCTTCTCCCATACCCAAGATACGTCCATGGGTTTGATGTGAAATTTTTTCTTATGTGACAAGAATTATAAATGGGAATCCAATCCACTATACCACAAATAGTGTTATCAAATATTTTCATCTACTAATTATAAAGGTAAGTTGGTTAAAGATAAACTAAACCATATAATATAATATTTCATACACATGAATTTCCACACATAATAGATTTAAAAATTTCTAAATTATATATAATATATGGGAGATAGTTTTTATGTTGTGTATAAATAACATTTGGAATGAAAAACATGGTATTAAGGAGAATATGTTGTATTCTTATTATACTTCCTCGGAATAAAATATACATGGTATAAACAATGCGGTATTAGTCTATTTATATCATAGAATATACAAAATAAGGTCACATATTCTCCTAACTACATGTGTTCAAATAACATTAATAAATATGAATTTCTAGAAAACTATATCTCACATAAAATAGAATATACATGTCTCAAAAAGAGCCCATATAAGGGATGATTATGAAATCCCTATAGGTTGTGTCACCCTTTAAATGAAAAACCTATTATATAATACTGTGATATGAAAAAATATAATTTTATTGGAACAAATAATCACATGGAATAAAAGAGTGTCTCGGGAAATTATTTATCATTTAAATGAAACTCCCAACATAGGGAGGGCCCAAACCATCATAAATTTTTTGATCCTCATCTCATGATGTGACATGGTATTCAAAGAAATCCCATGGGGTGTGATTTATTACTCCAAAATACATCAGACATGTACATTTATACACCAACACATATTAGTTTCTTAGTGGAAATAATATTAGTGTCCCAAAATTCTTGAACATTTATGTAGAGCCAGTCAAAAAATATTACAGCCTATACAGAAAAATTTGGAAGTGTGTATTGTCCATTAGAAAATAATCTACCCATTAAAAATGATTAGTCTGTATAAAAAATCAAAATATAGTTATCATCCTAATTTTATAACCAATTCAGCATCATATGAGTACATTTTTATTATCATATAGAGTAATATTGTCATATTCTAGAATTAGAACACATCTAGTAAAATATATAGTAGTCAACCTTTACATGAACATCAACTTTACATTAAATTCAATTGATTGACGACATGAATAAACTACAGTAACCATTTAATAACATGATTTTATAAATTTCAAGTTTCAATTAACTTTATTAATTGAATAGTCATGCATCACATTGTATTAAATTTAAAATTATTAATTATTTCAAAAAAGTCATAAAAACAAAAAAAAACATCAAAGAGGGGATTACGTGTTATATTTATCAATGTAATGATTTTATTATTTAAATTTATAATATAATATCATGGTATTTGATTATGTTCACTCTCCCAAATCCATTTCATAGCTTTACGTCCATGTGTATATATGAATGAATTGGTAAAAATAAGAATCTATTTATTGGTAATATACTTTTGTAACATGAGAAAAAAATTTATTCCACAAAAAGGTTAATGACATCAGATAAAAAATTAAACTATGTTAACACAACTATGATTTATGTATAATTATTTTCAAGGACCAACCACAAAATCCTTATTTTTGATAGAAACACTTACATATTTCCATTGAATCCATTTTCAGTTGATGTGTACATTTATTATAATGTCTTCTGGCTATTTGAACTTTTTTAGTGATATCTTGGATGTATATTTAACCAAGAGGATGGGAGGTCAGTCTTATCAAAAAATTATATTGTGGGGTGGGGGAAATTATTTTCTACTTGCGGATAATAAATTTTATATTTTAGTTATTCATGAATCCTTCCCAAATCCCAATGCAAGAGAAGTATCCACCATCACAATGAATTGATTGTCATTACGCATTGATGTGAACATCAGTTATGATTATTGGTTCTCTATAAATGGGAACATATCTATTAACAAAAATATGTTCATCGATATTATGTTCTATATGTATCAGAGGATTGGGATATTCTTTATATTAATCAGTTAGGATGAATATTACTATAGAAGAACATGGTTATCTATATTTTATCACAATCTAGTGATGTGGTAGGTGTATGGTGTTGGGGTCAGGACCTTGGGGAGGTTTTCTTATATTTACTTATTATGGGATCCAAAATCCTCTTTGTTCGGTTCCTCCTAATGGGACATGTTGTTCAATTTAATATGGTTTGTCAAAGAGAAATGTGGTGGATTTTATGAGGATGATGAATTGACCACATATATGTAATTTTTTGTTATTCATTTTTTACATCTACGTGAAAAATTACTAATAATTGTTTGTGACTGACTTATGCATAGAAGTTCCATGATATTTGAAATTATATGACATATGTCACAATGAATAAAGGGTTTTTCTTCCAAAATTATGATAATGTGAGAATGGTGGTATATCTAGATAGTGAGGATATGACCCACTAATAGGGATATGATCTTGTCATCAAATATAGACAAATTAGAAATGTTCACGTGGAATACTACCATACTGAATGTTCATTTGGGATTATTAGCGATATTTCCCTATGTAGAATTTCAATATTGATTTCATTAGAAAATTAGAACTGTGAAGGTGGTTTCATAGTTATATCGACCGTATTATTTCTCATTTGGACTGAAAAGGGAACATGGAATAATATGTGAGGATGTCTGGGATCATGGGTAAAATGTCATGTAGAGTAAGGGATAAGATAGTTATGAATTTAAGTTTGATATGTTGAGAAGAAACCTATATTTACAAATAAACAAATAATCAACACCCAGAAAGTGTGAGTATCTTAATTTATGATAATTCTGAAATATTCCACCATGAAATTTATTATCATGCGGGAAGGACATTATAGTATATTATTAAATCACATAAGGAGAAATTTGTTTTGTATTCATATATCATGAGACAATGATATTTTATTATAGAAATATATTATTAGTCTAGGAAGGAATAATAAATTCCCATGGCTCCTTGAGTGGAATAGAGCATACCACAAGAACACAACCTAATTTTGTTTGGCCCTTAGTTAGCCAATATGAACCCCATGATGCAGGAAAATTTCCACATGTATCCTTCGGATAGAAACATGTGTTATCATAGTGTACATGATCCTAAATACATTAAGAAACATACATATTAGGGGTATTTTTTGTGATATTCCTTTTAAAAATAGAATACATGAACTAATGGGTGTATAATTATTTTGAAGACATGATTATGAGAATTCATAGGCATAATAAAAGGACATGATAACTAGGTTCCAAGGAAGGATAACTAATGGGATGTATCCAATACTATAAAAACTATGTTATAAAAGTCATGATTTATAGGAATTTAAATAAATAGTTTAACATAGATGGAGTTGGGTGAATAGGTTCACTCTGGTGTGGTTCCCATTTGAGGACTCCATCTATTAATGAGTTAGAAAAAGGGAGTCAATCTAGATAGGAGTGGAGAATTATGTTATCCCTAGTACGGTCTTGGTGAAGAGGCTCTCCAATTTCAGAAATTAAAAAAATAGTTTCCAATATTTGATGTTAGTCAGTGAGGTTCATCCAGATTTGGGTTTGTAAAAGTGGTATTCAATTATTGAGAATGGGTAAAGAGGTTCATTATGAAATTTTTAAGAACAATTTCATCACCTGGGTTGATTCTTTGTGAATTGGTTCACATTTTTAGGGATAGGAAAAGTGGTTCACCTTATATTAGAAGTATGGTAAAGGCCCTCGCCATTATATGATGATGTCCTAAGGGACTTGGGCATGCTTCTCTCAATAGTATAGAAAAAAACATATGTTTTCTAAAAAATAATATTTTAGAAAATGTAGTAAATATAGATGAAAATATATATAATATTATTAATTTATCTAAATATCTATTAAAGAATAATATATGTTCTTTAAATAATAAAAAAGTAATATTTTTCAACAACTAATAACATTAATTTAGATAATCTCATATAAGGATGTGATTACGAAATAAACCATCACATAAGGTACAAATTACACAAAAAGTTTTTTTAAAATTCAATATAATATGTTTTAATTTATTATAATTATATATGAAAAATATATACAAGATTATAATATCATATATGACCCACTTATAACATGTTATCTCCCATTATTAAATAATTTGTTTTTAAAATTAATGATTATAAATGTAAACATGTTCACATTTCATGAAAATTTTAATTTAGTAGTTTCAATACATGAATCATTATTGTGGTTCCAATGGCATCATACTTTTAATAATTATACATATATACCATATATATTTATTATGAAAAAAATAATATTCATTTTCTAAAATATAACAATTATAATAAATCGCTTTGATTGGTTGATGTGGTAGTATCTAGGATGGAATGCGGGACGTTATCATTTCATAATTGGTAGTAGGATAATATTGTAGATTATATAATATATTTTTGAAATTGAAATTATTTCACAAATATAATATATATTCATTATTACATTTTTTCAAAGTCACAATTTAAGTCATCAGAAAAAAAAATTACTCTTTTTCATAGAGAAGGATTGTCATACATATGCATATGTGATATGTTCATTTTCCATATTATGGAATGAATATGAGTGAGTATATTTTCACCAAAATATTCAAATTTTAATATATGTAAGATAATGATATAATTATGGGTCCATGACCATCATATTTTTAATAAGGTATAATATTAAATAATATGTAAACAATCAATTAAGAGTTATAAATACTATATAGAAAAATACATTAGGAATACTCCATTATCCTTTGAGGATGGTCATTTCCTGAGAATACGTCCCCTAGGTTATGGGGAGGAAATTTAACATCACAACACGTGATCCGCTCAATTGGTGTATTAAGATAGTTGGTCAGATGACCTCATGTGTGCCTCCACATAGACTAGAGGTTATAGACTAGAAGTGAGGATCTAAAGGGGTAGGTGGGAGACTATACCCACATATCAGAGTGGTAAAATAGTTATACTAAATAACATACACTAGTATAATAATAATATAAGAAGAGGAAACAGAGATGTAGTTGTAATAAACAGTGGTAGAAGTGTAAATAACCATGGAATACAATAAATAATCAAGATACCATAGGTTTAGTCCTATAAAAGTTAATGTAATGACATGATGATATAGAAAAAGATGAATCTAGTGAAATACATATACATCATTATATAAAAAATAAAAAGAGGAAAAGATATTTCTCTATTATAATCATGAGAATATTCTAATTCCTCAGAACCCATGCTCAATACAGAAAATTAAAATATATTAAGAATCTATAGAAGGTCTATTTCCCTTATCCATTCTTTTAAACATAATGACTATGATAGTAACAAAGGATGATTGAGTAGGGTGTGATATATAATCATGAAGTCACTAATAGAAGTGTCTCAAAAATAATCCAGCTAGTGTACATAGAATATCAGTGTGTAGGTATAAATGAATAATAAAAAAATGAATAAATAAATATCAGTGAGCGTAGAATCCCTTATTGAACCTGGATGACTCTTCTTTCTTCGGTATAGGTTGAAATATGTCTGATCTGAATACCAGATATATATATGTAATAATATATATTTTGTCACATACTATATACAAATATACACACTATGTATGTGGGGACATAAGTAGTAATTTATAATGATACATGGTTCTAGAAAGACTTGGGGTTTAGCTAAGGCATCTATAACTATTTTAATGATCCATTGGATCAAGCAAGAATACATAACCTAAATCTCATGAGGAATAAGAGACATCACTCCAATCATTCTAGATGGGGGTGTGTATTCATGCATAATTCTTGATAAAAAGGAACACCAAAAATTTATCCCATCAACTAAATAGATGTATAATGATGTGAGGAACCATTCCCAATATCCCATTTAATAGTGTATGCAATATATATCTCCAAATGTCCCATATTCATCATTCAATAGAAAATAACCCTAGAATACAAGTAATAATAGTATGTTAATATATATTAATAATTCTAATTCAACAAGTATTAGCTACTTAACAATAATACATGGGAGTATAAAACCATGCATATGATTATTTAGAATGGATGAAAACATTTAAGGTAAATGCACACTAATGGCCTACATGAATCGTAATTATGATGCTATGAAAACATGGAAAACATTGTGGTAAATAACAAGACCACCTATAAAGGTTCCATAGTTGGATCCTAATCCATTATCACCATCTTGTTTGAAGTAGAGTGGAAAAAATTAGATAAACATAGTAATTCTATAAAAATATTGAAAATCAAAAAACACTAAAATATTACAAAATAAGGATAGATACATGTTGGAATGATGAATGTGGAATGTATAGATTATAGTTTCTAATCAAACCATTTTAATGGAATCAGATTCATAGATTTGATCGAGGGGTTTTCAAGGAACATTGAATAAGTGAAACGTGAGATCACTTGAGAAGGGAAGAGGAAGAGGTCCACTAGTAACATGAAGGTAAATAAGGGTTTAATGTTAAAAAAATCCAGGATAGATGGGTAAAATAACCCTAAAAAACGGATCACATGGTTGGATACATAGTTTTCCAAACATTGGGGCAACCGTGCACCACCAACTCCCATTTAACACTACTCACATGGTCTAGGTGTATTGTTTTTCTTACTATACACAAGACATGTGACAAAAATATATCCCAAGACATAGTAAAAATGCATGGACATGCTCCCACCTCACATGGATGAAGACATAAGTGTCTTTATTTCTGTCCACTAGGTATCTCAGACGATTGAGGTTTTCAGTTTTCAGTAATAGTGCGCTAAACAACATGGCTATTCTATTTCCCAATTTTCTTGAACTTCACACTCCAAACATTCCTCGAACACTATCAAAACATTATATAGGACATTGGTCATGTTTATAGTGTATTAATAAACAATTAAATCTGAAAAACAATTTATTTATTCCTTTTAAAAAACAACGGACATTACAACATATCCTCCTTAAAAAAAACTCTTCCCAGTGTTGGAATCCTGAGGGTAAAGAGGGATCAGCTGATAAATGTTCTAGCCCCTACAATAGAATATTAGCTTCCAAATCCATATTTTGATATTGTACTTGACTATGATTCTATAGAACCTATAATTTATTAACTAATCTACCCCATTGTTTCATCTATCTCCAATGAATGACAAGCACAAGGGACTCCTCAAAATAACCATTCATCTCTTACTCAACCTCTGTTGGTTTTAAAACATGCATCATGTAAATATAGTATCATTGGACTTGAGATGCATGAATATCATTATGTGTATACTAGTATATATGTGGAGGTTCAATCATGTAATAAAATGGCCCTATAATCTTCAAAACCTCAAATTATCCAACAAATAAAGTTAAAATCCAACATTAAAACTGAATTCATTGATTGTCCAACTAGGAAAACGCACCCAAGAAAACACATTCGCCGACCAAAAAATCAATATGTATTCATAATTGGATTCATAAGGCTGTTTTATAGACATAGCTATCAACATACACCTTCATATTAACTATAAATTCACTAATGTATATTATATGAGACACTATTAATGAAAATCTACCTCCCCTACCTCTAACTAGTACTCAGGTGTTTGGATAGGCCTACTATATGAGAACTTGTATGGAGCCCTATTTATTGTATCCTAAAAAATTATATTATATGTGAACAAAATAGTGGGTATATGTTTCCACAACAAACCCCAAATGTATAAGAAACATGCATAGGGAAATTCCTCTATCACCTAAATCATGCACAATTTGTATTGATTAGTCTATGGGTGATAAGATATGCTAAAAATCACCTATTTACACAAGGCCTTATGAATCTACTTCCATAATCGTGACATGAAGAAGGAATCCCTATATGATTTGATAATCTGAGGAGTCCATGAGAATGAATGAACTCAATAATGCATAGGATCCCTAGCACATATGACAAAAGGGTCCCTCAAACTGTTATGATTTGTGTAAACTTTATCAAACAATCAATCACTACACAAATTTCAAAATTTCCATGAGATAATATAGATAAAATTATCTCAAATCCCATGAAAAAATAATCCCATTTACACTCCTTAATGTATATGGGTTGTAAAATTCTTGTTGGCAAATAATGTTCCACTATAATCTGCTAAAATATGGAACACCCTATAATGTTGTTGTATATCCTACATTTCATATCCAGCTAGAAATACTAGCAATATAAATCTCTATAAATCATGGGGAAACCAATATGTACATCCCAAACAATGGAATGAAATTAATATATCAGCATCTCCCTAATATCTTCTAGGAAAAAGAAAATCGCATGAAAGTGTAAGGTCTTATCCTCATATACGGATTAAATAGAAGATGAATCAACTTATGAGATACATTCCAATAGAACTAATCCTTTAGGGTTATAATGTTTCATCAAATATACTAATTTCATAAGAGAATATATTACAATTATGACTATGAGGATAGTCTAACCATTAGCCTTATAAACCTCAATGAGCATCTTTGAAAACAATGCCATGAGGCTACGTGAACCACTAGCCTCTTCAGCATCCTGTTTATGATTATTTTGGCTATGATAATTTGTTATAGCATTATATTTTCCCAGTTTTTATGAAATATTGAAATAAATGTATAATAGTTACTCAGCCCATCTAAAATTCAATATATTTAGATAACACTGAGAGAATATTTACATGATCCTTCTGTGATCAATGAATTCCAAAAAATTCTATCCACGTCTACAATTCCTCGAATAATGTAAGGCATGAATTACGAATAATAGATCGAGGATGTGGGTTAGTAAATTATAATTTTGTGGCCTCATATAATGAGAAACTTATAATTTATCTCACTCTTCCTACATTAGAACTTCTCCCAGCCTGATCCATGATGTGTCAAAGTATACATCGTAGCTCCAAATTGGCTCCAATAGAACTGACATTGGTTTAAAATTTAAACAACCTTTTAACTCCTGATAGGATACTGTAGAATATTATATCCAAATTAATTTCAAACTATTATTATTCAAGACCATAAGAAGGACTGAAAAGGACAAGGAATCTTGGATGATGTGTAAATTATACTCATCAATCCCCAATAAAATCCATAAGTTATTTATTTTATTGGAATACTCTTAGGAAACTACAATTATCAACTTCTCTAGTTCTTCTCATACTAATGATTGTAAGATGATAAAACCCAAGATATAGATTTTATTGATACCAAAGTGTCATTTACTACGAATTTCTTACATTTGGGACTCTATCAGTGTACTAAAATGATCAAAAGATGTTGGGATTGGTTATGTCGATATTGATACTACACTATGATTTTATCGACAATGGAAATAAAAAATGAATCAACATACTTGTGGAAACAATGATTAATGTAATCCATGAAAATACATGGTACATTTTTGAAATTGAATAACATTAATAGTTACTCATAAGTACCATTACTACTCTAGAAATATATGTGTGTTTTTTTGACAACTTGACACACATCTGATGATATCTAGACCTCAAATAAATCATTGAAAACACTCGAGATCCACATTTATGATTGAAGAAATTGTCTATTCAAGTATGTGGATATCGATTTATAACTATAATATGGTATAACCCACATTAATCCAAGAATACCTTAATGGTACAATATTACTTTATTGATAAATGAGGTTGTAAACCCCACGTAGAAGCACTTGGATGTATAAATCCATTATCCTATAGGTCTTCCAACTATTTCGTGAACTATCAATGCACCTTAAGTGACATATTATATAGAGGAATAGTCATGGATGCTACTCCTAGAACTAAATAAATGGTGAATTCATCATATATCACTGTAGGTAGTATTGACACTTTATAAGGAAAAAAATACTTAAATGGTCAACCACATAAGAGAAAACAAAATGTTTAAACACCCAATCATCCATGATAATACTAGCTATCAGGGTTTTCAGTCTTCCAAACCCATGATGGTTAGGTCCATCATATTATAAATGGAAATCCCATTCTCCCATATCGATGTTTATATCTCCCTCTAGTGATGTGTACATCAATCAATGAAGATAAAAATCAGTGTGGAATTGATAGAGGACTAAACCACCCATCCTAACGATGATATAAACCATATTATATCTAGGATGAAAAGATTCCAGAGTAATAGATATCCTCCAAATATAAATAAATAGAACTTAAAACTATAGAAACTCTATAAATGGATACCCAAACAATGTATTGAGTGTTATAAAACTATAATAAAATTCTATCCTGAGGCCAAGAATATGCAAAATTTCATAACAGATAAAAAATTGTGATGAAAAAATGATAAATATAGAATAAAATGATGTAAAAGTTACAAAAATAGTTCCTCAAATTATATAATTTCCTGAGAAATGCACCAGTAGAATTGGCTAGACATCATGAAATACGATTCTACTACACCCCTAGGTCACTACCTGACTTCACTAGGTAGGAATGATTTAATTGCTTTTCAATTTCGAATTATGATTAACTCTTCCTCGACCACCACCCTCTACTAGAGAAACTGGTAGAATTCTATCTACCTTACTGAAGAGATACTACTTGTCCATCTTTACAACATGGTGTGGGTTTATACCCCAATCACTATAAACTAGTAGGTATATCATGTTGAAGAAATGTGTATTCCCCATACTTTTGCAACCTCTCTATTTCACTGGATCCCAAATATAATGAGGTTTGTTATGTCTCAACATCCTGAAATAGTGACATATTTTGAAGCTATTAGTATGATATTCCTAGCATCTTCATTAATTGAGAGAATTATTGAAATTATGCTTTCACCTGTTTAAAGAACTACATGAAAGAATATGTGATGAACTTACCTTGTTCCAACCATCAGATTCCCTCAAACTCTTCTCAATAATGAGAGACTTGTATACTATCTCAGAAATAATAGTCAGATGGATGGGAATAAAATTTGATTGGATGGTGAATACTATCCCATCCACGAATCACCACAAATTCATATGATCATCACTTACTAAGGTTGTAATGAACTTATAAAACATAGTGAAATATGAAGAATTGTAAGGGCCCAGACCCACCTGGTCCATTACTTTTCCAAAATTTGGCTCCACCAAAATAGTGGAACCAGTCACGGGGGCACTGGTTACGGTGGCACTCTGACGGCCGCACACTGATCACGGTGGCACTATGATGGTGGCACTGTGTCCTCACTGAGCAGTCATCGTTATTTCCTAGTTCCCTACTTCTCCACTCCCTGAACATATCTTTTGACGTTAAGATGATTTAACTCTCCCTTTCAAATCCATTTAAAGCACATAAATAATATCTAAAAACCCCCAGGAGTCAGGAAACCCTTACCTTACCAAAACGTCTGGTTTTTCCTCGGTGTCACGGCCTTCCCCGTACCATCCCCTATTACGCATTTCTTTATGGTTAAAGAAAACTTTTTAACACATAACCATTATGACCACCTCTTCAAGGAGAATTGTTAAATGAAAATTACTTCCATCATGCGTAACCAGCCAACCACATTGTAAAACCATGATCCGAAATTATAGCCACTCAAAATTCCATATCCCATAATAACGGGATCTCATCATTATATCACACTAGAAATTATTTATTCTTCCTCTTGGCTATTCTCCTTTTATTCTTTGTGTTTTTGGGGTTCCCCTTGTTGAGGGAAGTGGTGCGCCTGTGCTGGACACTTTTTTCTCACCCTTGGAGTCCCCGATATTCCTCCCCTGGAAGTCACGCATCCCCAGTTCTTGGAACATGGAGAAGAACTTCGATCCTTGATCAACCAGGTAAGGATTTTCCTTTTTCTCTCCATATTGTGTATCAAGCGGGTTGGGTAAGCTACTATTTCTGTGGGAATGGATGAAACCAATCCTTAACAAAGATAATAAATAGACTGTTATAGAATGATGGGGTGCGTCTAACAATTCTGTTGTAGTCTTTTATAATTGATATATGTTGTGAACTATATGGGCTTATGCTCAATGAAAATCATGGTCATTGGTGGTCTTTCCTTGCGCACTAATGAACCCTTGTCTTATGTGAGGATTAAATGAAGGTAACATAAAAATTGGTTAATAAACTATACTCATTTGGTTAAATGGATGCCCAGTGAACATCAATCCTTTTGTGGTAACCATGGTTAACCATCAGAAAGAAGAACCTAATGAATTATGTGCTTGAACCTGAATGTTTACCTACTCTTTTTTAGTAGTAGTTGTGTTGTTCTGATTGATGATTATTAGGTTATGTGGATGGGGATGGGATCCCTTATTGTGGCATAGTTTTTGGTTGTGAATATAAAGTTGTATGGGGATGTATCTCGAGGCTTGGTTTGGTTACAGTACTTTGAGGGATCTCACAGATCCCTTTGCTGTTGTGACTTTACAAGAGAACCGGGTATGAATGCATAAAATGTTGTTTGGGTGTTTCTCTTTCTATGGCACGTGGTTATGGCTGTTAGTTTCCCATAAGTTTATAATTTACTTAAATTGGATCACTTGATCATGAAAACAGGAATGGTCTCAATCGGGAATTGTGTTCCAGGATGAGTGGTGATATTGTCGTGGGTATGGTGTTTCTTATGAATGAATAGTAATGAGGGTGTTTGTGCTTAAGTTGATTTTGAAAACCCTAGGATGGGATGAGTGCTTATTACCTATACATATAATGGTAGTTCCTATGTTTTTTATTCGCGCCCCACCCATGTTGATCACTTTGTGCCGAAAACCCCCATTTCATGGGGGAGAGTGTTTTTCCAAACACTCCTATGAGTGGTTGGTTATTAGCTCCTTTTCTGCTCCATTTCTAGAATAGCCCAAGACACTTAGGTTAGGCTATGATAGCCTGAGGTCCCTTATAGCCCAATATTTTTCGGGCAGGGTAGTTGTGGTGGTTGGCCCAGGTGTGTGCGGGCAGGTTGTTTTCCCAGAGTTGTCGGCATGAGGCCCATGTGTCTTCGGGTGTGGCAGTAGTTGTTCTGGAAAATGTGTTTGTGGTCATTGTTACAGGTGGTTGTTATGGCTCAGGTGATTGTGGACGGGATGTGTGGTAGTGATGGCCCAGGTGTTTTGAGGCAGGGAGTGGCCGTGGGACTGCATTGAGAATGGCGGGAGAGGTTCGATGCATAGGATGTCATCAATAGCCAGTGGTAAAGTGGCACGAGGTACCCAAATATCGATGTCCTATTACTATAAATTACTTGACGTGCATTATTTGGGGAGTGTGCCTTGGTGAGGCTTGGGTGGACAGTTTTACTTGCTAGGTTCTTCGGTTATCTCTTTTTCTCATATTGAAATAGAATGCCTCCCCACTTGTGCACGAGAGTCTTTGGTTTTCCCTACTAAGTATACTTGTATTCTCACCCTACGTATATAAAACTGTTTTCAGGTTTGTAGGAGGACTTCAGGGTCTGGGCAGGGTCGTACTAGTTCAGACTTTGGAACCATTTTTGTTTCTGTTTTTCTTTCTTTTGGTACTTCTTTTTGGGGTTTATTTTACTTTTGTAACATTTACATTTGGAACATGCCTATGAGAATGGTTTGTTTTGGATTTACTAGTACATAATCTTTTGGTGTTGTTAGGATTTACTATCTTATTTCCCAATCCTATTAAATAAAAAGGGTAATGAATTCCAACTTGTGTGTTATTCTATACCCTTGGTGCTAGTCGCCACTCTGGGACCTATTGAAGGTGGGTCTCGGGGGTCATTATCTCTCCTTATACTAAAAGAAGGAAGGGTCTAGCAACCTGCTATCCCTTCTCTCATCTTGGTGATGCCAGGTCATGACAGAATGGTATCAGAGGCAATGTTGAGAGATATGATGGAGCTCAGGGTTAGGAACAATATGGATTTAATGGGATGATAGGGAAACAGTTCTAGGAAATCTTGGTATGTGAAATAGGCAAGGGAAGACCGACTTGGACACGGGATTTTAGGGCCCCTCGTGATCCGATGCAAGGACTATAAGCCTATTGAACGACCAAGTGAGGCTATACTGATTGTAGGGTAGAGACCCTAGGGAAGGTAAATGCATCATAATGACTTATGTTCATGTTCTTTATGGGTATTTTGAGGATTTAAAATGAATAATAAGTCTATGAAAATTTAAGAACAATATTCTACACTACTCAGGATTAGGCATTCCATGTTTATCTTGCAGCTATGGCACCTGGGAGATGACCACAAGTAGTGCGGGTGATTGAGGCCCATGAGGTTGACTTGGCCGATCGGAAAAAGAATGAACGAGAGGATGAGAACAATCAGTGGTAGAGGATGCTTCATCCCTTTCAGTGATATATCCTTGCGAAGTACAAGGGAAGCACCTCGGACATGGAGACAGAAAGATGGCTAGAGGATCTGGTGATAGCTTAAAGTTTGATATGGGCGTCGACGGATTACTGGGTTCGTTTGGCTGTATTCTAGATGTGGGGAGCAGTGCATCAGTGGTGGACACTCTACCTCGGGGAGAAGAGGGAGGCTGAGGTTACATGGGCTAACTTCGAGAGGGAGATCTGGGGAGAATTCCCCTCTTCAATGATGAAGGCTAGGAAGAGGCTAGAGATACTCTCCCTCCAGTAGGGTAGTATGTCAGTGAGAGAGTTGGGGATCAGGTTTAAGGATCTCCTCCACTTTTCTCCGGACCTCTTTCCAGATGAAGAGTCTCGTGCGAGACGTTTGGAGGAGGTACTTTGACCTTCTATTCACAATGCTGTTACTCCCTTCAGATTAACGACATACTTGGAGGTCCATAATAAAGATGAATTGGATGAGAGGATGCACATGCTGGGAGGTGTATCGTGGGAAGGAATCCAGTTGGGCTTGTTGTAGGGGAAGGTCATCAGCAGCAGGCCTCCAGCATCAAGGCCCTCTCGGTTTCGACCAGTAGGGAGCATGCCCCAACAGTTCTATTTCTGATCTCCCAATCCTCTCCCTTTCCATTCAGGCCCAGGACCGAGACGCTTCATTTGTGGTAGCCATGGTCTCCTTTGGAATCAGTGCCCTGACCGAGTAGAGTACAATGGGGGTGGGCTAGTGTAGCACCCGCCGAAGCCGCAACAGTTTCCAACCAGGCCCTTTCAACAGCAGCAACAGGGATCGCGAGCTCTCGCTCTTCCAATGGAAGATGTTACAGGAGGAGGCCGACCTCAGGGAGCTTCTCAGGGACCACTAACAGGGCATAGTCAGGGAGGCGGCTGACAGCCGAGGGGCAGGGGTGTTGGGCGTGGGCAGTTACATACCACACAGGAAGCCGCTCCAGCAGGGCCGAAAGTTGTTCGAGGTGTGATCAGCTTGTTTAGTACTCTTGCCTATGCCTTGTTTGATAAAGGATATTCTTAATCCTTTGTTGCGCCCAGTAAGGATCATGCTCTAGTTCTAGACTCTGAGATACTTCCATTTCCCTTGCTTTTGACTACACCAGTCGGAGGTCAGACTGACTTGTTTTATGTTTAATGAGGGTGTAGACTGATGATAGGGACACATTAGTCTATCAGGGATCTTCTATTGTTATAGATAGATCCATACGATTTCATCATAGGCATTGACCAGTTGTTCTCTGTGTGTGCCTTTATTGACTGCTTCCGAGGAAGGATCATGTTTTCAGACTTGGGCGGCCGATGTTTGACTTTCATCGGCGAGCGGGGTTACCAGGAAGGTCACCGGCGAGTGGAGCCCCTCATTTCCTTGATGGATGAACTGTCAGTGGAGTCAGCAGATACAGAAATGGTGGGTGTCCCAGGGATTGTCGGTGAGTTTATGGACGTCTTCCTTGAAGAGGTGGAGACTCTACCCCCTCGATGTGATGTTGAGTTTGGGATAGACTTGCAACCTGGTGCTTGTCCGATTTCGATGGCTCCCTACTGGATGGCACCTTCTAAGTTGCTGGAGTTGCGGATTTTGATTGATGATATGATGAAGAAGGGTTTTGTTCCACCAAGTGTGTCACCATGGGGTTCTTCTGTCTTGTTTGTAAGGAAGGCAGATGGTGGTCAAAGGTTTTGCATAGACTACATGATGCTAAATCAGGTGACGGTCAAGAATCGCTACCCTCTTCAAAGGATAGAAGATATATTTGACCAGCTCAGGGGATCAGGTAGGTTCTCTAAGATCGATCTGTGGTTTGTATATCACCAATTGAGGGCGATGGATGGATACATCTCAAAGACTACCTTCAGATGTAGTTATGGACAATTTGAGTTTGTATTCCGGACGTTCAGTGTAACGAATTCACCAACTGTGTTCATGGGACTCATGAACTCTATCTTCCAGGAATACCTGGATCAGTTCATAGTCGTGTTTATTGAGAATGTCTTGAACTACTCAATGTCAGAGGAGGATTATTATGGTCACCTGAAAATGGTTTTAGAGTCCCTCTGAAAGCACCAACTATATGAAAAATTGTCCAAGTGAAAGTTATGGATGTGAGAAGTGCACTTCCTTGGGCACATGGTGTCCGAGAATAGAATAGCGATGGACCCATAGAAGGTCTAGGAGGTTGTTTCTTGGGCAGAAACCAAGAGCATGGTAGAGGTTCATAGTTTCCTTGGACTGGAAGGTTACTACCAGAGGTTCATACCCAACTTATTTTGAGTTGCAGCACCTTGACATCTTTGACCAAGAAGGACCAGGCATTCATATGGGATGAGCAGTGCAAGGAATCCTTTAGCTATCTGAAGGAGAATTTGGTAAGTTCCCCAGTTATGAGGCTTCCAGAAGAAGGGGTGGCATATGAGGTGTTCTGTGATAATTCTGGACAAGGCCTTGGGTGTGTGCTAATGCCACTACAAGGGGTGATCTCTTATGGGTCTAGATAGTTACGTCCCCATGAGAGTAATTATGCCACCCACGATCTAGAGCTTGCTGTGGTCACGTTCACACTAAAGTTGTGGTAGCATTACCACATTGGGGAGTGCTTCCTAGTCTTCACGGATCACAAAATCATGACGTATATCTTATCGTAGCAGGACCCGAACTTACGGTAGAAAAGGTGGATGAAGTTTCTTTAGGACTATGAATTCGATATTTCATACACCTCAGGAAAATAGAATGTGGTTGCTGATGCCTTGATCAGAAAGTCGTGGAAGGATGCGGTTCGAGATTCAGCAGATGTTTGGTAGGTGATGGAGGAGTTGGCTGTCCTGGACCTGGATGTAAGTGAGGATGGTGGTAGAGGTTGTCTATTTTAGATGTCAGTTCAACCCTCTCTCCTACAGAAGGTGGAGGATTCTCAGTGGGGAGACCTAGAGAGTGAAGTAATGCGTGAATAGGTAAACCATGGCGATGCTCCGGAAGGGTTGAATGAGGATGATCAGAATCAGATGCTTTTCAGAGTGAATTTATTTGTTTATGAGATGATGTGCAAGAGAGTTCATGGTGAGTTCCACAACTCACCCCTGGAAGTATACCTGGGAGCTTCCAAAATGTACCAGGGCTTGAGAGGTTAGTTCTGGTGGTCTGGGGTGAAGCGTACAATGGTAGAGTTCGTAGCAAAGTGCCTTCTATGTCAGCAGGTGAAGGATGAACACCGCATCCCAGAGGGTCTGTTAAAACCTTTAGATGTCCCTGATTGGAAGTGGGACGACATCTCGATTCGATGTTTTCACGGGACTACCCAAAGTTCAAGGGGGTTGCGATGCTATCTGGGTAGTTCTGGAGTGACTGATGAAATCGTCCTGCTTCATGGAAATCAAAGAGTCAAGTATGGTGGATTCCCTAGAACAGAGGTATGTGGATGCGGTGGTGCAGTTCCACAAGGTCCCGAGATCCATAGTCTCAGATAGGGATGTACGGTTTACTTTACGAGTCTAGAGAGGATTGCAACATGCTTTTGGCACCCTGCTATGTATTAGCACTGCTTTCCACCCCCAGAAATATGGACAGACAGACCGCACCATCCAGACAATGGAGGATATGATACAGGAATTTATTATGGACTCTGTGGGATCGTGGGAATGACACTGTACTTTGGTGATATTTTCCTACAACAATATCTATCACTCTACCATTGGCATGGGTCCATTCGAATATTTTCATGGGAGGCCGTGTCGCTTACCCGTGTGTTGGACAGAGGTCGGGGAGGTAGGTGTTCTTGGCCCAGAGGTGGTGCAGAATATGACGGAGAAGGTTCATCTTATATAGGATAGGATGAGGGTGGCCTATGACCGATAGAAGTCATATGCCGATAATAGGAGGAGACCCTTGGAGTTCGAGGTCAGGGACAACATGTTCTTGATGGTCTCCCCTTGGCATGGGTAATGATGGTTCAGCAGGGGGAGTAAGCTTTATACCAGGTTCATCAGACAGTTCGAAGTGCTGCGGTGAGTCAGGGAAGTGGATTATCAGCTAGCACTACCACCACTTTTACTGAGACTGCACGATGTCTTCCATGTGTCTCAGCTCCGACGATATCTACACGACGATTCATACATCCTCAACTGGTGAAAGCTGGATATCGAGGGTGACATGACTTTTGTTGAAATATGGGTGAGGATCAAGGATCCTGAGGAGAAGGTGCTCCATGGATGGACCATTCAATTGGTTCGTGTGTTGTGGAGGCATGGCGGGATCAAGGAAAGTACCTTTGAACGGGAGACGCAAATGTGCGCCCAGTACCCAGAGCTGTTTTGAGTTTTGTTCTGTTTTGTTTGTACTTGTTTGTGATGGAATGATTTACCTTGTTAACTATGGAATGTTTCATTTTCCTTATTTTGTGGATGTGTGTGAAGATTCCTGACTAAAGGGAGGGGAGGACCTGATCCCTAATCAAGACACATTAAGGTGGATGTGATTAAACCCATGCGGGCGAGTCAGTGCCACCCAAAGTGGATTGTATCTTGACATGGAGGAAGAAACTCCGTAACCCATATGACTGGAAAGTTTGACCCTCAAGTGTTTCATGGTTACTTGAGGGAGAGGTGTTCCTAGATTTATATGAGGTTCACTCCTAAGAGGTATCTTTCGAAGTGGTTTTTTAGAATGCCATCTTTTCGTCAAGCCTATTTTTGATTCTCGAGGGTGAGAATAGTTTGAGAGGTATCTGATGTAATGGAATGGACCCACCTGGTCCATTACATTGACAAATCACGGCTCAACCAAAATAGTGGCACCATTTACAGGGGCACCAGTTATGATGGAACCATGACAGCTGCACACCAGTCATAGTGGCACCGTGATGGTGGCAGCAGTTACAGAGGCACCGTGAGGGTGGAACCGTAAGGGTGGTACCGTGACGGTGGAACCGTGTCCTTGCCGAGCGGTCTTAGTTTTTTACTAATTCCCTACTTCTCCACTCCCGCAACATAACTTTTTACGTAAATATGATTTAATTACACCTTTCAAAGCCATTTAAAGCCCATAAATAATATCTAAAATCCCCCAAGAGTTGGGAAACCCTTAACTTAACAAAACGTGTGGTTTTCCCTCGGTGTCATACCCTTCACCGTACCTTCCCCTGTTATACATTTCCATATGGTTAAATAAAACTGTTTATCAAAAAGCCGTTATGACCACCACTCTGAGGAGAATTGTTAAATGAAAATTAATTCCATTGTGCGTAACCACACAACCACGTGGTGAAACCCCGATCCAACTTTATAGCCGTTCAAAATTCCATATCCAATAACAACTATATCTCATATTTATATCATGATATAAATTCATTCTTTTTCCCCTTGGATAGTCTATATTTCTTCTTTGTGCATTTGGAGTTCCCCTTCCCAAGGCATGTGGTGCACCTGTGCTGGATCCTTTCTGCTTACCCTTTGAGTCCCTGATGTTCCTCCCCTGTAAGTCACGCAACCCTAGTTCTTGGCACATGGATAAGAACTTCGATCGTTGATCAACCAGGTAGGGATTTTCCTTCGTCTCTCTTTAATGTGTATCATCTGGGGTGGTTAGTTACTATTTCTGTGGGAATGGATGAAACCAAAACTTAATAATGATAATAAACAAACCGTTAAAGAATGATGGCGTGCATTTGACAATTCTGATGTACTCTCTTATAATTTCTATATGTTGTGAACTGTATGTGATTATTCTCACTAAAAATCATGGCCATTGGTGGTCTTTCCTTGCACACTAATGAACCCTTTTCTTTTGTGATGATTAGATGTCTATAACATGGAAATTGGTTAATCACTAAAACTCAGCTAGTTAAATGGATGCCCAGTGAACATCAATCCTTGTGTGGTCACCCTAGTTAACCAACATAAAGAAGAACCTAATGAATGATGTGCTTGAACCTAGATGTTTCCCAACTCTATTTTGGTAGTTGGTGTATTGTTCTGCTTGATGCTTATGGGGTGATGTGGATAGGGATTGGATCCTCTATTGTGACACAATTGTTGGTTGTGAATCTGAAGTTGTGTAGGGATGTATCTCAAGGCTTGGTTTGGTTCCAGTACATTGATGGATCTCACAGATCCCTTTGTTGTTGTGACATTACAAGAGAACTGGGTGTGAAAGCTTAAATTTTTGTTTGGGTGTTTCTCTTTCTAGGACTTGTTGTTGTGTCTGTTAGTTGCCCAGTTGTGCAGAATTTACTTAAATAGGATCAATTGAAGATGAAAACAAGATTCAGATCAATGGGGAATTATTTTTCGGGATGATTGGTGACATGGTCCTAGTTTTGTTGTTTTTTGTTAATGAATAGTAACGAGGGTGTTTGGGATTACGTTGTTTTGGAAACCCTAGGTTGGGATGAGTGCTTGTTACCTATACATATAATTGTAGTTATTATGTTTCTTATTAGCTCCCCAACCATGTTGAGAAATTAGTGCCAAAGACACCCATTTCATGGAGGAGGGTGTTTTTCCAACACTCTTATAAGTGGCTGGTTATTAGCTCCTTTTCTGCTCCCTTTCCCGAATAGCCCAAGACTCTTCGGGTAGGCTGTGACAGCCTGAGGTCTATTATAGCCCATGATTATTTGGGCAGGGTAGTTGTGGTGGCTGACCCAGGTGTGTGTGGGCATGTTGTTTCCCAAGAGTCTTCGGGGTGAGGCCTAGGTGTCTATGGGTGTGGGAGTAGTTGTTCTGTCCTAGGTGTTTACGGGAATGGTTACGGGTGGTTGTTGTGGCCCAGGTGTTTACAGGTGGGATTTGTGGTAGTGATGGCCCAAGTGTGTGCATGTGGGGAGTGGCAATGGGACTACACTGAGAATGGCGGGAGAGGTTCGATGCGTAATATGTGTTCAATAACTAGTGGGGAAGTGGCGCAGGGTAACCAAATATCGATGTGCTATTACTATACATTATTTGACTTGCGTTATTTGGGGAGTGTACCTTGGTGAGGATTGGATGGATAGTTTTCCTTGCTAGGTTATTTGGTTATCTCTTTTCTCATAGGGTAATAGAATGCCTCCCCACTCATGCACGAGAGTATTTGGTTTTCCCTACTGAGAATACTTGTATGCTCACCCTACGTATATAAAACTATTTCCAGGCATCCTGGTGGGCTTCAGGGATCGTGCAGGGTCATACTAGTTCAGACATTGGGACAATTGTTGTTGCTTTTTTTCTTTCTTTTGGAACTTAATTTGAGGTTTCCTTTTCCTTTTGTATAATTTACTTTTGGAATATGCATATGAGAGTGGTTTGTTTTGGATTTACTTATACTTCCACTTTTTGTTTTGTTGGGATTTACTATCTTATCTCCCAATCATATTAAATAAAAAGGGAAATTCCTTCTATCTTGTGTGTGATTCTATACCCTTGGTGCTAGTCGCCACTCCATGACCTATTGAAAGCGGGTCTCGAGGGTCGTTATCTCTCCTTCATCTTGAATATGGAAGGGTTTGTAAACTTTCTCTCCCTTCTCTAATCTTGGTGAAGGCGTGTCATGACAAGAATATTATATGGTAGAAAGGGATCCTTACTATAGGTACCTAAACTATCCTACTCGATCAAGCCTCAATATCTATAGAGATATTTAATCCCCTAGGATTGCATAGAACTCCACCAAGATCATATAGGTATCATGTGTGACCATCCACATTGAAGAAATATCTTTATGATCGAAAATTGAAATCATGACCCCAAGACATGACTATGCAGAATGTGGTCTTCCATAAACTAAAATAGTGGGAGAATGCTATTTCTGAAACTCCTTATTCAACTCTTCTATAGCCAAGGTTAGTCAAGAAACACATTCCAAACAATTAAACATATGAAAATTCACATGAAAAACTAGGAATTAGTTATTATAACAAGAATAATAGGAGTTTCCATATGTTTCACAACTAGAGGTGTCATTAGAAGCAAAGGGAAAAGCACCACTGTTTCAGGGCATTCACCACCTTTGTGACATACTAATCATGGTTTTTATAGTGGCATGATTATACAATTCCAATCACACACCTAAAAAAGTAATATAATAGTTAATTTTTTTATAAATAGATAATAGGTTAATTATATAGAGTTCATATATAAAAGGAAACACCTCTCATCCTATTGAAAAATGAATGTATTGTTTGTAAAGGAATGGAAATAATAGGCCATTTGGACATAAGTGACACCCCCAAAGACACACTACTAATGCAGTGTTTGGTACTTTGTTTCGAATCTCAATATAGAGGTTCTATTATAAATGGTGTCTAGTGAAAGTAATTGAAGAAAAGACCCTTTACGTTTCAACTAACATCCCATTTTACCAGTAACCTTTATCTTTTGAAATTTTTAATTTATTTTCATTTGTAATATTATATATATAATATATTTGTATCAAATTATATAACCCATAACATGGTATAACTACCTATTTTAGGTTTTATCACTAATCTATGTGGTAAAACACTCTTTAGATTTGTGTAGGAACATTAATTAATCCATTCATCTTTTTTCTACATGAATTTTACTCACATTTCAATATATATGAGTCATGGAACTAACTATAAGAAACATTAAATTCATGTAGAAATAGATTTTGAATGGAATATATGCATGTAATATTAGTCCATCTATGACTATATTGATGCATGAGATGTTAACTCCATGTAATACTAGGAAATTGAAACTTTTCTTTTTAACGACATCTATAATAGTAATAATAATATCAAAAAGAATGAGTGTCACACCATGGTGAAATCTTATAGAATGTAATTGTTGGAAAACAATAACTGAAATAATCCATCCCATGTAATTTGGGTTTCCATTGTATGTGGTTTACATACTCCCAGGAAAAATCCCATTACCAAATTATGTTACCTCTTATATCCTCTCAAACAAAAAATTATACAAAAAAAGGAAAAAGAGCTATGATACCACTTTGTGAAATCCCAACATATAATCCACTAATCTAGGGCCAGGAAACAGTGGGTCACATGGCCTCAGGCATACCTCCCAAAGTCTAATGTCTAAATATTGGAAGTAAGTGTATAAGGTGTGAGTGTGGGGAGACTATACCATCATATCATATTGGAATATCAGATATAATAAATAATTGACAATTATTGAATAAGTATATAATATGAGGAAATATGGAAATAGATATAATTGACAAAATTGGAAACATAAATTATTTGAAAAACAATTAATAAATAAAATCCCGTGGTTTAGTCATATACATGAGAATTTCATGGAATATTGATATTCAAATAGGGGAAATAGTGTACAACCATATACATCATAATAAAAAATAATAAAAAGGGACATAAGAATTATTCAGTAGAGTCACAACCAAATTCTTGGTCCTCAATGGCCAAACTCTATGATATAAGTAAAACATATCAAGCATATAAAGTAGGGTATGTTCCCTTATCCATTCTTGAAGGTATAAACTACACTCAAGTACCAATGGTGTCCTTATTAGAGTGTGAGATAAACTCAGTAGAATACAACCAATGGTGTCTAGAAATAATCCAGTCAGTGTACACTTCATAACAACTTGTAGGTAAAAATGAATAATAAAAAATCCAAATAAATAAATACTGACTTTCTCATGTACCCATAGGACACTTGGATGACTCTACCTTCTTCGGAATATGTTGGAATAACTTGATTTTAAATTAAATATTTATAAGAATATAAGAATATATATATATATATTGTATTTGTATATTCACTTCATACTTGGGGAATTAAGAAATAATATACATGGATACAAGGTGATAAATATAGTAGGGCCATAACTTATGTATCTATAAAACATTTAATGAGATATATGATCAAGGGAGGATACATTGCCTTAATATCATGATGAATGTTACACATCATTCCCATCATTCAGGATGGTGGAGTGAGTTTTCATTCCCAACACCAGATATGGAGGAACAATTAATTCAATACTCATCATCCAAATAAAAGTATAACATAATTATACTCTAATCCCCACACCTGATGTAAGAGAGCGTGGAACCTAATTCTCCAAAATTCCCTTATACATCATTCATTATCCAATATCAATGGAATATTAACAACATGATCATTTCATTATATATAAATAATTTCAATTATTCGATCCCAATCTATCACGGGCATCAAAATATATAGAATTCCAATTTTTAATGACATAGAATGTGGTTAGGAATTTCACCAAATTCTAATCCATTAATAAATGTCATTTAATTTTACATATATTGGTAGATCTATTTCATAGGCAATCTAAACTACTACATGGGTGTTTGGGTCTATTTTCATTAATCGAAATTAATAAATTAACTGAGCATAGAAAAATGACTGGAAATAAAATATATCCACATACATTTATCACTTAATAAGTCTCCAAATTAATATTACAACATGCATATATTTTTTTAGAAGGAATGTATATCATTAATTGAAACGTGTGGAAATAGTTGGCATGTAACACATTTAGGAAGTTATGAATACATCATTATATTTATGAAAAAATTAGGTAATAACCATAGGATCATAGACAAATCCTCTTAAAATAATGGATTTATATATTATGTAAAACAAAATAAATTAGAGAAATAGACCAATACCATGAAATAGGGAACACGAGACTACACAAAATAGCATAATAAATAAGGAGATGAATGATTGAAGAAAGAAAGGGGATTGTTAAGATTAATGCTTTAGATCACATTCTTCTAATGGAATTCGATCTAGTGTTTTGATAAAGATGTTATCATGCAAACTATAATAGGAGAATAGATAGCTCACATGGTAAGGGAAAAGGCTAGCATCTATTAGAATAGAGATGAGAACAAGAAGTTTTTAAAAACAATTAGGGGTAGTTTAGAAAAATTACCCTCTAAAACATTGTCCCGTGTTGTAGAAAATTGTTTCGCCAAAATGTGTTCCAATCATGAGACACCCACTGCATTTGAACACCACTCACACAATCTTGGAATCTAGTTATCTAACCTAGATAATCCATTATATAGGGCTTTGTTCCAAACCACAACAACCTTGCATGTGCATGCACATTGGGTCATATGTTTGTAGAAAAATTGTGTGACCTCTCCTGTTATAGGAAAACTCGAATGGTTTAGTCTCCAAATTTTCACAGACTATGATTTAACCATTCATCCAATTATTTGTATAATTTTCTAGAACTACAAGCTAAAAACAATCCCTAGATTCTCTTGAAACCATCCTCGGATCTTAGGCCACATTTACCAATGCAAAATAAAAAATTAAAACTAAAATAATTAGTTGTACCTTTTAGAATAGTTGAGTCATTACATGATTGTTGGAAAAAGTATTTCTCCAAGTTCTAATAATGTTATGAGGTTTAATTGGTGTGATGAATTGAGGAGATGTGATTCTATTTAATAGGTGAGGAAAAGGAAACAAAATGAATTTGTAAACATATATTAATAATATGATATAATCTTTATTATATTTGGTCAAAATTTTCATAAAATCGAGGATGATTTGGGTAAGGTAAATATCCATTAGACTAGTTTGGTTTAATCAAGTTTTTTTGTAATCTAAAATTCTTATCCAATAATTTTCAACTTATTTCACCCATTTTCCATTAATTGAGGTGATATACAATTTAAGTGGTTTTTGTTCATAATGAAAGAAGTTAATTTGACATTACCCCTAAATATTAATTTTGAATATTTACAGTATGGTATCAATTATACAATATTCATTTTTTGGATGTGAAAAAACATTGACTGCAATGAAAATGTGAAAAATGAAGTAAAACTCTATTTAGAAAATGACAATTTTAAAAATAATACCTCTTATCTATAAAAATATTTTATAATATTTACTTTAATGGAAATAACTTGATTATGTTATATCAAAATAATGAATTATTTTTCCTATAAACAAAATCCAAATCCAATGGAACCTTGAAAAATTCAATATTTAAAGAAATGAATAAGAAAAATATTTTTTGAAAAAAATTATTACAATAATGGTAATCATATATTTATTCATTAATAATAATATTTATATTAATTAATGTACATATAAAATAAATTTTTAACAAAAAAAATGATTTTTTATCATTCAAGTTAATCTTATATTGTTATATTTTCATAGAATTTATTTTTTAATCATTAATTTTCACTGTTAAAAAAATAAACTATTTATAAAAAATTTAAATTAAAATATATCCTATGATAAATTTTATGTGTTTATTATAAAATTTTAATACATTACAACCAATAAAAATTTTAATATTCTTAAATATATTTTTGAAACACATTCTAAAGAAATCGATATTCATTGATTTATTTTCTCTTTATAGGAATAAGGTTATTATATTTATATCTCAGGTGATACAGTTTTAAAGATCGTGGTCACATATTTTCCTAGATGAGTATTTAGTTACATGTTTCTTGAATCCAAAATATGATTTGTTTGAAAAGCCATTTCCTTTTTACTCACATAATCTATAATATATCTTTAAAATATTTCATAATAAATATAGGCAACTTAATAGCTAATTTGATAAACTTATTCATATATATGATATTTCATTCTATTTAATAATACATTAAACAATCATTATTTATTATCTCTTATTTACATTACTAGGTTTCCATAATTTCTGTTATTTTATATCCATTCATATTGGAGATTTCATCCCCCATTCAATGATGAAATTTCATTATTTTTAAATTATATGTTTTATAATGTCAATGTATTTTAATGATTTATACATCCCAATGTTCATTTTACTGAAACTATTTTACTTTCTTGAGAGAATAGGAACTGTGATGAGATTGTTTTAGGTAATTTGTTAATATAAATGGATTACATTACATGGGACATAAATTGTTGTGTCACACATTAAGAACCATATTAATTTTATAAAATCTATATACATTACTCTATTAAATCATATAAATTAATCAACATTATTTTGTACCAGAAAGGAAAAGTGGTTGTGAACATGAAACTTTTTTTCCATAGATGTGTAGGTCATCATGTACCCATGAAATATGTTTAACATTACAATTAAATAGTATTATTAATATAATTTTATATTTAACCTTATATAATACTAATTATGTCATAAATATGATATTTCAACGCATAGTATATTCTTATAATCATCCAACTAGATTGGTGATTAAAAATTAAGACATTTCATTTTTGGAGGTAGTAGTCCTAACACACACATAAATGATATTCATTTTCTAAGCTGGTGGAGAAAGGTAGATAATTATTTTACCATCAATATAATAAATATTTATAATAAAAATGAATCATATTTTATAATTTTATGTTAGTATAATAGAATTATTGGGAGATAGATACGACTTGTCAAATATAATTGAAACATAGTTATTTTTTAATTATTAACATTATACATTGAATAAATAATTTTTAATTAAGATTAATACATTTTACGGGGGCCATTTATGATACTAGAGCCTCCTGGATATAGAAAAGTGTTTTGGGGGTCAGTTTATTTTTGTCGAACAATGGGACTTCTGCTATGAGATAAATTTTAGAGATAAATGGACCCATTAATAAGTTAGGGGAGTAACATTTTTGTAATAAGAGGTGAACTATTCAAGTAATGTGGATCCAAAAGTGGAAAATAGTTTTCAAGATACACAATACAGTCATGAAATATCAAAATCACTTATTTGGAGTAATTTTTAAAAAATATTTTATGTCTCTTTCCAAATATTTTTAAACCTTGGAGAGTTTTAAAATTTACCACAGTACCTTATTATTACAAATGTAATTAATTTTTTAATCCTTAAAATATAATGACAATTATCACATAATTTGTGAATTTTGATTCTAAATAAGAAATCAATTTTTCTACAGAAAAATTGAAATACATGTATAAATTAAATATAAAAAAATTATGTATGACACATTACAAACTGTTTTAGAGAGAACTATAATTTTTCTCTTAAAATTTAAAAGATTGGTCATAAAATTAATTATAATAATTTTAATTTCCATTATGATATAAATATTTTATCAAATATAATGTTTAAATGATTTTTATGAAATTATTATATAATAATGATTTCATAAAATTAACCTAATTTGTAAAAGCTTTATTTTTTACTATTCAATTAAAAATCAAGATTCTTGAAAAAAATTATCGCAATATAATATAATTACAGTGAATAAAAAATATAGATCATTTGTTAAAACATCTATTCTTGAATTTATGAATATCAACTTTCAATGAAGTATATATTATAATGAAAACTACTTTTAATGAAAAATTGTTTAATAAATATTAAATGTTCCAAATTATTAATTACCTCATTAAAAAATTTTGGTTTCTGTATATTATTCGAAAAAATATTATATTTCTTCATTATTTTACTATACCATTCTAAGTTCCCTATAATTAAAATTCATATAGCATAAATCTTAAATTTTATAATAAAAATACACCTTCATAATTATAATATATTATATTTTTCTAGAAAAATTAAATGTCATCATTGAAAAGTGTTAGTTGTGAACATTATTTCCCATTATAAATGTATGTCATAATGTGACCACCACTACTCATTTTATTCTTTTTAATAGCTTCATTAAAATGGTTATATTTTACATTGAAAAAGTCGTAGTATTTTGTTTTGGTTTATTGTTGCATACGAAATAAGCTATGTAATAAAATATTTAATTTGAGGTAGACTATTAAAAAAAATATGGGTCATCACATGAGTGTTATGATTATTTGATTTTGAAAAATATGGTCATGAATGTTAGAGGAATTTAGATTTTTCTTATGTCCAAATAAAAATTATGAAATTTAAATTGAGGTAATCTACATAAGATCATATATAATAAAAACCAAACATGAATGAAGTTCAAAACACCATGAATGATGTTGACCCAGATAAATAATGTATTTGATTTAAGGTAAATAATCCTAGAGAATATGTCCCTGATATTCGTAGTCAAATAGATATGACTAATTTGTTAAATAATATTTCTTGTAAATAAAACCAAAAAAATTATGAGATTCACATTCTAGTATTGTTCACATAATGGGAGGATGCATTAATATTATGTACATTGTTTCAATAAAATTATTTCATATTTTTTAGGGTCATGAAAGGGGGAATAAAGATCATTTTGGAACTAATTGCCATCTTTTTTCAAAAAAATTGAATGGTGAAAATATGTGCATCATCATGGGATTCCAATCACACTTGACACATTCTATCTTGTGTTATGTAAATCAAAAAACATTAATATTTAAATTGGGGATCATTATATAGTATAGGTACTCTAGGTAATTTATTATTTAATGTGATCTTCTTATGATCATATATATAAGAAATATCACATATGTTTTCCAAATTGATATCCAAAAATTCTTCATGCATATATTTATTTTGAAAAATTGTAAAAAACATGATAATAATATCCCTATTCATAATTCAATGAGAGTGATATTTTGAGAAATATCGTAATGTAGTTTACGTAATCCTACTCCCTTAAAGTTGGAACAATGACCATTATATCCATGATCGTAAAATGAATAGTCCAATATTGTTCAAATGAGTTCTATCACTATATCTAGATTTATGTTACAAAATATCTAGTGCATAGAGTGCCATAGAAAATTCATTTCATGAATGTGATGATCTTATATTACAATGAGGAATCTCGTTCCATTTTAATAGAAAGGACAACCATTATCTATTTAAATAATACTCATAAATTATATGAAATTAATATGGATGCATATTATGAATTAATTCATGTTGTTAGAAAATATTGAACCCATTCAAAGTTAATTAAAGGGTTTAATTTATCAATTAAATTTTTATTTTTTACTAATATACGTTGAATTAGAATGATGAGGAGGATGCATTTACATAATATAGACGGTGGTTTATTCTTGCACTCAACCTATGAAGTGGATGATATATACACTAAACCATCATTAATTATGTTGAAATTTATTCTTTTTTTTTGTTTTACAGGTTAAATTGGATCCAACTTACCCATATTTCACACTCATTACATAAATTCTTTTTAGTACACTCTATCAATCTCCCACATTCAATAGAATCCTAATGTAATTTAATTAAAACGTCTCAACTCATTATGAATCCATCCAGAACACAGTTTTGATATATTTTCACCAAAATATCTTATTTTTTGTTCCACAAAATATCCAAAAATAATAATCCTTATCAAATGTTCAAACTATTTGACCATATATGGTTTTATAGCATTGAAAACAAAAATTGAATAAAAATTTCATTGATGTATGTAAATAGAGGAATCTTACAAAGAGTTGATGCTATTCCATAACTAAGGGGTCTTATATAATATGCATAAAAAACACTTATATAAAATAAAAATTACACAATAATATGAGTCTCATAAAAGATATTTATACCTTTATATTCTTATTTTACATGATATTAGGAAACTTCCAGACATTGAACATGTGTATCTCATTGATATAAGCTCATTATTTATAAATTATATAAAATTGATGATCCACATTAATTAATGTATCACAATTAATTTGAATAATATTTGAGAACATCATTAGTCCCACAAGAATTTGGTCAAACACATCACATGTTCCCTGAGTAAGCATGGCCACATATTTCTTCAGTATAATTTGATCAAGGGATAAATGTATTTAACCATCATACATATTGGAAAATTTTATCGTAGTTGTTATATAACCAATTTCATGGTAAAAAAAAACCCAACCACCAATTTATTAACTTTCTCATAATGAAATTCATAATAAAGGTATCAATTTATAATGACCTCAAACTCATTATCTCAACAATATCATCTAAGGATGATTGATAATATGAGTACACACCTCTCTATATCAATGTTTTGATGAAATTCTTGTACATACATATTGATTTTTAAATATATGTACTGGAACTATATATTACCTCAGGAATCCATTCATCATACCTCACATGTAAAAATTTATATTATGAATCTGATTCTATTAAATATAATCATAACATATAATTACATCCCAAATATAATGTCTTGGATTCCCTATAAAGGTATGTATAATTTACATTTAATTTTAATCCTTGAATTTTATTCATGTAATATATATTCGGGAACTAATGTAGTGATCAAGAGAATCTAGTGATTGTTTGGATCCTGGATCCGTATTTTTTAAAGAAACATACTGAGGGACATGATATTTTCTTGGTTATATGTAATTTCATGGTTCAATAATAGAACCATATATTGAAAAGAAACATTTTTTGATATTGTTATAGGATTTAAATGGTAGTTTTAAACATATAATTAATTATAGGTATGTTGATAATGGTTTTCAATTTTTTTTCATAACTTTTAAGCTATCCATGCTAATGGGTAGAGGGTTTGGATAGCGATAACATATTAATTGTACATTATTTTTCAAACCATGTCCCTAGATGGAAAGGAGGGTTCAACCATAGCTAGTTTTGGTCAACGGTTCATTAACAATTTATCCATTTATCCTAGAAAAGGTGGTGAAATGTGATTTTTACCACTTTTTATATTCTATTTGTCTTCCTATATTTTCCTAATAAAATGGAATTTCATATTTCCCCCCTTGTTGAGATGACCCTCCTCCATGATATATAGGTTTGGGGATATCACCTATAGATGGTTTTAGTGTCACTCATCATTCATCACATTTCATATTAATGGGTAATTCCATTTAGCATATTTCATATTTCCAATGTTTATATATCTATAAGTAATTCTAAATCCATTAAATTTGATACAACCTACTATAATGGAATTTATCAGTTTCTCTAATTCCATATGTATCTTCCTAGAATAGTGGTAGATATTAAATGTGGAATCTACTACCAATCTATGGTATACAATTTTATTATTTTCCTTAATTTTCAAGTATAATATGTTTTGAGTCATTGATCCACATGTATTACCTTCCATTCATCACTCATTAAATGTTGAAATAAATTATTAAATTCTTATCAACTTGTTTGGAATCGTCCTTAAAACCTAATTTTATAATTGGATTTTAAACTCCTCAACACGATCCACAATTTTAGATGTGTTTCATTAAATTAATATGAATGTTTTTCTTGATTAGGTAATTAAAATTTACATGATATGTGTTAAATTGGCTCATTAAATTAATTGAATTAATATAATTAAATTAAAGGAGTAATTTATTGATGTGACCTCAAAGACTAGAATATGAAATTGAACCACCGAATATGATACGATAAAATTTCCTTTCACACACACACACATATATATATTTATATGAATGGTTACTAATATTTTATAGTGGATGGTGGATTTTATAACAATTTCACCCAATCATTGCTTAGTAATAAAGCATGTCCCTACATATCATTGTGATTATATATTGTTTATTACTATTACATGGCATTGAATTTCTATTTGATGGATGTGAAAGTATTATAAATGAGACTCAACTCAAACATATCACCATGGAATGTAATAATAGGAATGACCAACCTTGCGCTTGTAGGGGGACACAACATTTCTTATAATATTTATGTATTATTGGACATGACATTATTTCACCGTAGGAAAGTTGATAGAAATTATGATATGAATCATTATATTACATGAAAACATGAAGGTATGTGAGAAAACTAAAATTTAAGCATACTTAACCTATTTCCCCCAGAACCAATTCATCTAGAACATACGTCTTGTGATCAAGTAGATCACCTTGGGGATTTCTGCCAAGGGTAGTCATACTTGTTATGAAACCATGTAGTTAACATATATAATTATTTTTATATGGATTCATCACTAATATTCCTTGAGTAATAGGATTGATAATACTTACTAAAATACTCATTCAATATTATGATGCCATTTTTCAGTGACATTCAATCGTAATATGAAGCTGGTAGAATTGGATTCTTGTCTAATATGTTACCCATTCCTATATGGATTATGTCTTTACACTCTTTATTCATCATGGTTAATCACTATTAATATTATACTCACTGGATGGATTGAATTAGAAAATATTATAAGTATCCAACTAAGTTTATTCGACATTTTATTCAATCTACTAGTTGGTTCCTTGAAAGAAATTATTGATACCCATATGGAGAAATAGAATCGTGAAGCTATGAACACTTGATTCTGAATACTAGAGTGGAGTATGGTAGTGTATGTATATTCATATTCTCTTGTTTTTTTTAAGATATCCATTAAAAGAAATTACTTTTTTATATCATATTTTATATTTCTTCTTCGTTGCCTCCTTTCATTCCAATTTTTGATATATCATATAGAAATGGCATAATATTTTTTTGGTGTTGGATGTGGCCTTGCTATTTTAATGATGTTTTATTCTATTCTGTATAGATGATTTTTGTTTATTTTATGATTTCGTTTTATTGATTTTATTACTTTATATTATTATAACCAACAATTATCCACTCTAATAAAGTGGCATAGTTTCCCTTATATACCATTGGAGAACCCACTAGAAGTCGAAGACTTCTTGTAGAGAGGGAAGAAAACATTAAAACAGGTGGAAAATTAGAGTTTGTTAATTATGAATGAACTATTTTTGGAATTTTATAATTTCTATGATTTATTTTTTTTCATTTTTATAACTATTTTTATTGAAATATTATAAAATATGAAATTTTCATTATTTTGTGATGATCCACTATCTAGGAGAAGTTACACACCATACAGTGAAAATAAAAAAAATATGATTGATGGGATTTTTTTACTATATTCTAGATTTTATAGTTTTATTGATCAATAGTTAGGGTTATTAACATGATTTATGGAATTTAAAATCATTTTTAGTATAGAAATCTATTTTACCATTATCCTGACAAGGAAAGGGAGTATTATCCCTTGCATCATTACAGGAACATAAAGATTCATATGTTTTCAATATTTTATGCCATATTAATTTTATTATTTTAGTTTTGTAAATCATTATTTAGTCCCTTGGTTGTTTCATAATTTAAATATTGTTAATGTATCTTACAAGGATGGAGGAGAATTTACTGGTTATTAAAGATGTTTCGTTAACCTAAACAATGTTTTCTTGTTTAGCATGATGTTGTAATCTTAATTCATAAATTATTTCTTATTGATTCATTTTGCAGAAGTAATATGGATTAAATAAAATAAAGATTTACATTACATGAATTCAAAATTGAATTTATAAATATCATACTCTTATATACTAATAATTTAATTTCATATAATTATGTTATCTTAAATGGATTGTTATATCTCGATACCTGAATTAAGTTTTAGTTTTTTGTTATGTGATGTCCCTATTGTAATTAATAATGACTATTCAATTATTCATAGGGAATTATAATTTAACTAAATGGACCATGATATATATATAAATATATATATTCGTGTGTGTACTTAGATACGGGTATGATTATTTTTAAAAGACTAATGAAATGAATGTTGTGAATTAGGGACTACAATCGCATCATGAAGCGTGTTTTCCACTATAACATGAAATTTTCACAATATATAATGAGACCCCTATATTAGGATATAATACCTATATGTATACATGATCATGGTTGTGTGAATTGAGAGTGTCTCTTCTATCTTTTATTCCCCAACACACTAGGATTACCTTCTATAGTGCCACATATAACACCTCCATTTGTTACTAATCTGGTCATTGATACTCATTTTTATAGGGATTCATGTCATTAGTGAATACTACATATGGGTCCTCATGACCTTTCCATTATATGTTACATTTGACTGTGGTGTACTAGTAGTAGAAACCTAAAATATTTTCATGGGAAGGATGTACCTAGGATAGTGAGTAATGGATGCAGGCCATGCTATAAATATTCAATAATCATTAGACACCTCCTAAGAGGAGATAGAATATCGATATATAAATTTTATTATATCCCATAAAATATGGATGGATTTCTTGAGACAATTTGATCACTAACAATATATGGTTTAGAGGTATTTTAGTATTTCATCATATGGTTAATCATATCCTGATTTTGTAGGAGCTAATTGAGTTAGAGAGTCTATACACATTTAGTAGGGATCTATCTCATTTATTGATTATGAAACTAATTTTACTATTTGTCAATTCATAATACATGTTACTCTGGTTGGATATATTTCTAGGGCTATGAGATTTCTAGATTTACTCATGTATGACATCAGATCATAGGTGAAAATCATTAGGTTGAATATGGATTTATTAATAGTGAACATGAAAATCATCACCCATTGTAATATAATAGATGTTGTAGGTGTGGCATTGGGAATTTTAGAATCTTAAATGGATTTTACATCGACCAGTGACTAGAATCGTCACTGAGAGGGATCTTTTTAGGTTATTTGTAGTCATTCAATCTACAACGGTATCCAATTGTTCTGGAATTATTGAAAGAATTCATGTCATTCAGATCACTAGTGTATTGGAGAAACTATTGAGTTCGGATATTGGGGAATGATGGGGAATCATCAGTTCTTAACATGAATAAATCATCCAATGTTTAGTGAGATAGGATCAAAATTGACCCAATGATATGGAGTAGAGATAAAATTCACATTCCAAGAAGGAACATGAGTACTATCTCCCATTCAGGATAATGTGGTGGTCATGCTCGAGTGGGAAGACATGTGAATTACTGTAACAATAGAAAAAATATATATCAGGTAGTAATTATGGGTATCATGTCCATGGAATGGGATTGACATATCAGTGCATATGATAAGTGAGGAGAAGAGTTTTGGGCCTTCTATTATTCAAGGGATGATTTTATTATCCTCTACATTAGTAGCTTCTTTATTCAATACACATGATTCACATTAATTCTGATATATATGTCCATTATAAAAAACCTTATCTTATATATTGAGTATTTATACAGTGTTTACTCCAAACTATCCAGTATATAATTTGGTTGTATAGTGTATGTTTTTTTAATAAATTCACATTAAGATAAGCATATATCATTTCAAAATGAACTTATTCATCCTCTAGATGATGGGTTCTAGAATAATTATCATAATGGATTGGTTATTACCCTACCAAAATCATGTTGACATCAATCTTTGTAGGGTGTTCTCAACATCGATTGAGGGTGGTAATTATGTTCATATGGATGACTTAGATGTTGATACATTTCAATCTGGAACTAACCATCAAGGGATGGGTTGAGTTATGGCCTAGATTAGTAAATATATATTTTTGAGTGATCATAGAACAAGTGAGATATAATTCCCTCCCATAGTTTATTATTTTAGGTATGTTTTTACTAGATAAATTTTCATGGTTACTTCTTGAGAGAGAAACCATGTTTTTTATTCATCTCATTTATTGAGTATCACCAATATCTTTCCCTCATTAAAAAATATCTTCAATTGAGCACTAAAAAAAATAACTATTGGACCAAGAAGATAAAGAATTTATATGACCTTATAATTATTCATATTTTGGGTTACCTATACATTAAAATAATTAGGTGGATGGTACCCTCCGAGTCTTCTTGAATTCCAATAAATTTAATCACCTTTTGATTAAGAACCATTACCCGTTACCTTGAAAATATGACCACTTTAAATTAATCTAGATATGTAGTGTTTTCTAATTGATTTCTTCGATTAACCAATAGGTGAGGGTTATACCATTAGACATACCACTTAAACATTCATTATAAGGCATGTTTTATATGGGTAATAGGTAATTTTATTCAATCCAGAAAAATCTATTTTAGATTTTATGTCCCTATAAAATATTTTTTTCCACCAGTACATGGATTATTTCATATAGTATTTTATGGATGAAAACATATTATACTAAAATACTCCTCACAATCATTCCCAACACCATGATATATTTTTTATTAAACTATTGGGAAATTTTATTTATTAAAGCTCCAATAATGACTATTTGGGGTTAATGAAGCTCACTTCGTGGGCCACATTACCTCATATGAGGGAGTAAATGTTAATGTATGGATTATTTGAGTAATGTTTTACTACGAGAATAACAATAATTTTTTTTCCATACAATTATTTTTATGGAATATAGGTATTATATGGTTCACTTATAATATTTTTCACAATGAAGAGAACTCCTTATAGTTCAGGAAAATAATGGGTGAAAATACATATTGTTTGAATCCTATTAAAAATACTTTCATAAGATAAAATACTGGACTATCACAACAGTAATCCCAATTCATTGAAATCCATATAGATCATATACAATATATTATTATGAATTAAGAATGATGTTGGGATCTATTTAGACATAGTAATATTGATTTGTGGCTCCCGAGTCATGATAGTTTAAGCCTTGTGAGCATATTTTCTTTACTCATGATGCTAATATTGTTGTCATCAATCATTTATTACATTTTTTGAGGCATATGTTTCTTATGATAATTTTTTTGTGTATAAGGGTAAAACAATACTAAAATGAATGTTTATTAAACCGAAATTAAAACTGAGGATGTAAGTGTTGGATGAATACCTATTTTAATTAATCATCGATCATTATTATATTAATAGTAAAGGAAATGTTGTTGATGATTCAATTAGTTTGATGACTCATACAAAAGATGTTTTGGGTGCTAATAATGAATAGTATTTGATACACTTGTTTTCTAAGATGTACAATGATGTGGATGAACATTATGGACAATAAGTACTCAAATCGTTGATAGGGTCCTTTTAAATTATATATAGAGAGAAGTTGAGGAATCTTTTGGATATTCAGTATGTATTCTTACATGAGATCGTTTCAGGTGAGGATACACCACATGGTTTGGTCATTAATGAAGAAGAGATCAGGCACATTCGTGGATGTGTTTGGGTTCCAACTAACATATGAGATGATTTGAGGTGATATTACCATGCACCTTATTGTGTAGTAAATTTTTGTCTAGCTATGATAGATTATGAATTACACTACTATAATTTTTGGTTTGGTATCAAGAAAGAAATAACGAGTTTTGATAATGGGTGTTTTACTCATTATATGTTGAAGGTATAATTCTAGTGACCAACTAGGATTTTACATAAATTACCAATTAATGAATGTAAATTTGATGAAATCACAAGGGACATCTTGATGGATCATATGGGTTACCTCATGGAATTGATATAGTATGGGTAATTTTTGAAGGGATTAAAATGGTAACCCACTTATTAGCTATTATGGGTGAATTTTTTATTAAAATGATATCGTTTCTATATTTCAGGTTCATTATATAAAATAACAAGGATCTTTATAACATCATAATAGATTGGGCTCAGTGGTTCGCATCTCGAATCTATGAGGGGTTGAAGATTGAAATGGGTTCATAGTTACTCCAACGTATCTCCTATCACATATTGATTGATGAAAAGTCAAAGAATATGATACTAGTGTTTGTGTAAAAGATCTAATAAACCATCCTTGATTTTGGAGGCTACTAAAATGAAAACTCATGTTAATGATTTTCCTAATAATAATAAATTTTATGTGAATATATTTATATATTCTTTTGAGTCCCTATACAATATATTGTGTCATTCAGCATTATGATGGTTAGAAGTTTGAGTACGAGTATTGTCGAAACCATTTTTATTTTCTAAGAATTCAATGATGGTGAATCATAATAGGGTTTGTATGGACATAGAAAAATATAGAAATAAATTGTGTTCTGATTATCACAGATGGATGTCAGAGGTTGAGGCAAGGTATTGAGTCTTATTTAAAGTGTCACATAGATTGGGGAATTAATCGATTTATGGATGAAAGTTGATAGAAACTAGTTTCATTGGTGCTATTTAAATATTTGAGAGATTTGGCATTGGGGAATTTTAGTTGCAGTTACATCATAGGTATGAAGCCAGGAAAAACATTTTCAATAATTCATATATTCTCCATTATCAATCTGAATCCTCCCATTATTTTGATAACGATGAAACATTATTGGAATATGTTTCTTCCTTTAAAAAATATTTGATCTAAATCATTTATCATAGATTTAAGGGTCTCTAATGTGTGTATTATCCACTATTTTGTGTTATATGGATGTATAGATGTTTACAGTATGATACATTAAATAGAGTGGCCAACATACATGCTCAATGGATTGAGTTTCTATCAAATGTCTCTAGGCCACCATAATAAGGGCATCCCTGGGAAGAGCTATTTTAATAAGCGGTGGTTTCATGGTCCAATATTTTTAGAGACATGTCACGACCTGCCCTCGGGGTCCGTGTCGTGACTACCCCAAGCACGCCTTCCATAGGCCAGAGGCTGGCGACTAGCACCAAGGCGTAAATCCCGGTAAAAAAAGGGAAGGCATTGCCTTTGTAAAGTAAACAAACACCACAGAGTAAGCAAGAAGAAAGTAAACACTAAGCAAAAGCAGAGTACAACTGAAAGTGCAGAAAAGTAAATGGGCCAGTATACAAACCCAAACTGAATGTAAAGTACAACTCGAAAGGGAAAACAACAACTAAAAAGTAAAAGCCGCTACACCGGGCTGTCCACTGGAAATCCCCCCTGAGGGGTGGGTACAGATAGCTCCACTGCTCCACGGGTCCCGCCATCCGCTCCGAGCACGTCCCGTCTAGTGGTCCACCTCCAGGTATCGTCCTGCTCTGCAAGCCTCAGCTAAGATCAACGTTGTCCGTCGTCTGCAACCAACACAACGTAGTGCGGGCAAAGCCCGTGCAGGGGTGAGTATAAGCTACTCAGTAGGGACCCCGATACCCCTGAAGGTCTCTCAAATCCACAAAGGATAAACCACGAAGAAAGGTAAGATCACGAAGTAACAATCGACACTGCTTCGGTATATGCCCATACATATACCTAAGTCATCAAATTCAAATACGCTCCAACCTCCGAGCCAAAGTACAACTCAGTCCACACAGGAAAGTAAACGTATTCCACACAGGAAAGCAAAACGTAATCCACACAGGATAGCACACCACAATCCACACAGGAAAGCAACAGGATTCAGCTCACACAGGTATACATCTTCAAAGGACAATAAAGATGATCTCTGATCCATCTAAGTCGTTGGACCCACGAAGGATCGATAGGTAACTAACCCCCGCAAAAGACCCACACAGGATCGGGCCCACGTAGGACCTGTAGGCGCTGGTTCACACAGGACCGCTGAGTGCAAAGACCCACATAGGATCGGACCCACACAGGATCGGGCCCACACAGGACCTGTAGCACTGATCCACGTAGGATCGCTGAGTGCTGAAGTCGTCGTCGTCGAATCCACACAGGATCTCTGTACTGTCGTCGTCGCAGTCACAATAGCAGTAGTAGCAGTAGTAGTCATAGTAACAGTCGCAGCCAGCACTAGGGTTCCCGCACACAGCAAGCTCGTTCGGAGGGTCCGCTCCACGAACCGAGAGGCTGATACATCAACTGTCACAAAGTCCAGAGTTGATGTATCCAAAAGTTCTGTATCGTGAACAGGAACTCAACGCAACAGACGGCGCGTCGATCGGACGCCCGGTCTGAGAGTTATTGGCATTTTCGTCCCCGGGGCCCGGTTCGTTTTTAAGGCAAAACCAACCCGACCGTACTCCACCTATGTCCAAACCTTGAGCAGAGTATGCCAAAAGAACCGTCTCACTAAGAGGAACACAACAAAGCTGACGGCACGTCAATCGGACGTCCGTAGCTCAAGATATGAGTGTTTCTGCTCCGAAGGCCCGGTTGGTTTCGTGAACGAACCATCCCGGACGAACTCAACGTGTTCCGAAACCTTATGTGCGATATACCGAAACGACCGTCTCGATCCAAGGATCGCGTTTCCGTAGACGGTTCATCAATCGGAGGTCCGTGGCTCATGTTATGGCCAAAAGACCGAAACAGTCTCGAAAACGGGGAATCCAGGTCCGGGCCGACCCGGCCCGACCCCCCCTGGGTCGGCCCGAACCGGGTCGACCCGGTCCGCTGGACCCGGCCCGGCCGGTGGCGGCGCGGCCCGGCCAGCGGCGGCGCGGCCAGGGTGCCGCGCATGCGCCGCACGCGGGGGGTGAAACCCCCCCCCCCCCTTTTCGGATCTCGGCCGGCTTTTGCCGGACGTTTTTAATAAACACACGGGACCCGCGGGTCCCGCCTTCTAACCGAACCGGCGGCCGGCACAGCCGGCCGCCTTCCCCCTCTCCGCCGCGGCCCTCGCCGCGGGTCATCTGAACTCCGGCGGCCGGCGAGGCCGGCCGACCCTGGCTGCTCCGCCGCGGCCGTAGGGCCGCGCCCCTTCTTGATCTCCGGCGCCGGCGGCTCGGCTGCCGCCGGTCTTCCCGTCTCGCCGCGGCCCGGTACCGGCCGCGGTGTTAGTCGTCCGGCGCAGTGCGACGGCACCGCGCCCCTCCACCGTGCCTTTGATTCCCCTTGACGCGGCGCGACAGCGTCGCGTTCTTGATGATTCTTCCACGACGCGGCGCGACGGCGCCGCACAATATAATCGTACGATTATCCGCGTGGTGCGACGGCACCACGCCACCTTGTTTCCACCTGCAAGATAAATCAACAAGAACGATGGAGGGGGTTCGGCTATGTTCATGCGGTCCGGGCCCCTCACGTTAAACTATAACACAAATTTATAATCCTCACGTTAGTCATGCTAGAACCACGAACAAGGATAAATAAATAAACAACAACAACAACCCCTACCTTGGGTATATGTTCGAAGATTTGTCAACGTCCCGCGGAAGACAACGTCACGGAGGTCGGGCGTCACGGTAATCGTTCGTCAAATCCGATGACGAAGAGGTACGTCCGAAGAGGTACGTCGTTGGCGAATCTTCTTATGTCGACGAAGGGAGTCCGAGGAGGAAGCGGCGTTCCCTCTCGTTGACATGGAAGACGAAGAAGAGAGGAGCGGCGTTCTTCGTCGGAGCTTGAGCGTTCTTCGTCAAAGCTTGAGTGTTCTTCGTCAAAGCATGAAGAAGAAGGAAAAGCTCTCAAAAGCTCTCAAGATGTCTAAAAAAAACTAACCAAATAAAATAAGATTGAGACTTATTTTATTCACAAACATAACAAATGAATTTCAAAGGTTTGAAATTCAAAAAGGATAACTCCAAAATTAAATAACAATTGTCATGTCATTTAAAGAGGGGTTAAGGGAGTTTGGGAGAAGATGAAAAGTTTAGGGTTCGTGTGGGCCCCACCACACTTAATCCTCTCAACGGAGGTTAAGTGGGTGTGGGTCCCACCCCTAACTTCCTTTGAGAGAAGTTAACTAACAAGTTTAAATAAAAATTTGTAATCTACAATTTTTATTTAACTTATTCTAAACTCCCAAAAACTAACTCTCATCCCGAAATAAACGCACCTCGGAAAAGGTCTCCTTAAGCGAATATCGGCTCTGCGAGTTCATCGGTGCACTCAGATATCAATTCCGAGCACCGGATCAAAAGTTAGGAAAACCCGCTCGTTCGTTCACTGAACGTACCCGAGCCAAACTTCGGAAATTGATTCCGGGCACACCGGACCTCGGAATCAGGTGCCGTCAGAAACCGCGCTCTTGTAAAATTCCAAAGAAAATTAAGAAAAAAATTTCCCGTGAATTTTACGGGTCTTTACATTACTCCCACCTCAGGGCTTTACGTCCCCGTAAAGATACATCAAAAACTAGGGAAACAAATGAGGGTACTGAGCACGCATCTGAGCCTCCCACTCCCATGTGCTCTCTTGGAGATTCCTGTGCTGCCATCTGATGCGCACAAGAGGAATCGATCACCCACACAGGACCCGCTCCTGTCGATCCTCTATCTCCACCGGGACCTCTGTAAAAGTCGCCCCATCATCAACGTCAAGCTCCCCAAGGTCAATGATGTGCGTCGGGTCGTGCACGTATCTCCTCAGATGGGATACGTGAAAGACGTCGTGCACCCGGTGCAACTGAGGTGGCAGAGCCAGCCAATAAGCCACCTCGCCAACCCTGCTGAGGACCTGGAAGGGTCTGATGAAGCGCAGAGATAACTTGCCGCCTCGGCCAAATCTCCGAATACCACATCGAGGTGAGACCCGCAAGAAGACGTGGTCGCCATCCTCGAACTCTAGTGGCCTCCGCCTCCTGTCAGCATATGACTTCTGCCGGCTCTGAGCTGTCCTCATCCGCTCATGGATGACCTGGACCTTCTCTGTCGTGGCCTGGACCTTCTCCGGTCCCACAAGTGCTGACTCCCCAGGGTCTGTCCAGCACAAAGGAGATCTACAAGGACGGCCGTACAACGCCTCGTACGGTGCCATTCCGATGGTGGAGCGGTAGCTGTTGTTGTACACAAACTCCACCAAGGGTAGGTGGTCCTCCCAGCTACGACCAAAGTCGAGGACACATGCGTGGAGAATGTCCTCGAGTGTCTGAATGGTCCTCTCCGTCTGACCATCCGTCTGTGGGTGAAAGGCTGTGCTCAGACGTAGCTGCGTCCCGAACGCCTCCTGTAACCCCTTCCAAAGCCGGGAAGTAAAGCGAGCATCTCGATCGGAGACGATAGATGATGGAACACCGTGGAGCCGCACAATCTCTTGAACGTAGAGACGTCCCAAACTCTCCATTGAGCCCTGCTCTCTAATGGGTAAGAAGTGTGCCGACTTAGTGAGTCGGTCAACAATCACCCAGATGGAGTCATGACCTCTGGAAGTGCGTGGAAGTCTAGTCACGAAGTCCATAGATATGCCGTCCCACTTCCACTCCGGAACCTCCAAGGGCTTTACCAAGCCTGCTGGTACCTGATTCTCTGCCTTCACCTGCTGGTAGGTGAGGCATCGAGAAACGAACTCTGCTACTGCCTTCTTTATGCCCGGCCACCAGTGCTGTCGTCTGAGGTCCTGGTACATATTTGCCACTCCAGGATGTACCGCCAAAGGAGAAGTGTGAAACTCTCTCAGCACTTCCTCTCGCAAAGCGACTGGTACCATGGTACGTCCTCTGAAAAGGATGTCGTGCTCTGCTCCAAGGGAGAAACCATCAGGTGCCTGTCCCGAGTATTGTACCTCTCGTACCCCTCGTGGTTTAATTTTCATGATCAAAATAACTCTCTTATTTATCTAATATTTTTTTAAGTGTTTTTGGATGATAGGCATGATTTCAGGTTACCAAGGAATTAGGCCAAGAATACAAGGACCCAAAGTGGACTAAAAATCAGTCCACCGGCCAACCAGTGGAAGACCACCGGCCAGCCGATGGAGGCATGGACAGAAGGCATCCGTCTGTCCAGACCACCGGCCAACCGGTGTCCCACCACCAGCCAGCCGGTGGCACCCAGAAAAATAGTGTCAGCTACTGCCTCAGCACCGACCAACCGGTGGCCTCCTCACCGGCCAGCGGGTGGTGCCTGAGCCCGAGCCCTCTCCCTTTTTCAAAGCACCGGGCAACCGGTGGCCTAGCACCGGTCAGCCGGTGGAGCCAGTCAAACTAGCCGTTGGGCTTTGACCAGGCTTGTCTACTTGACTCCCAACGGCTCCGAAGGCCTCTCCAACGGCTCCGAAGACTCCCAAAGGCCCTTTGAGGGTTCCCCCTCTATAAATCATGGACTAGGAACCCCCGGAACACCAACCAAGCCATAAGGAAGCCCACAGACACATTTTTGATCATTTGGCGAACCTCCGGCGCATTCCCTCAAGGAACCCTCCACTTGCTCCAACTCAATTCCACAACCAAGGAGCACCACCATAGAATCTTGGGAGTGCCCTTCATCAACTCCAATCAATCCTTTGGCGCCCAAGGCTTCCCCATTACGGGTTTTAATTGCTTTATTTATTTTGATCATCAAATTGGGTTTGTGCCTACAAACCCCCATCTCTTTCTCTCATCCTCTCTTTTGGGTTTTCACATCACCTTCAAGGTGTGAAGAGGTTGGTCAAGCCTTCTCTTTTAAAAGGCTTGAGTCATAGGTGAGCTAGACTTCACCTGTAAGAAGGCTAGTGGGTTCTTGCTCAACCATTAATAGCAAGCTGTAATATGTTCTAGACTAACCTTAATGTCTAGTGGGTTTCTTGCTAAAACCATTGAAAAGAAAGCGGTAGTAAATCTCTCAACGGTTGAGTTGGGAGCAGAGACGTAGGCTTGGGTTTAAGCCGAAATCCGTTATCAAGTTCTGTGTCTTGCCTCTTTTATTTCCGCTGCACTTTTACTTTGTTTTTAAATTGTTAATTATTTTTTAAAAGGAAATTCACCCCCCACTTGCCATCACTTCTCCGTCCAACAATTGGTATCAGAGGCAAAATTTGAGTAATACCCTAACCGATTTCAAATTCAAGATCCATTGTGATGTCTTCATCTTCTTTCGCCCCTGAAGGCTATTTACTGAGTCGTGCTCCATTCTTTGATGGAACCGACTACACTTATTGGAAAACCCGCATGACCACTTTTCTTAGAAGCATTGGTTATCCTATTTATAGAACTGTCATGCATGGTTATTCTCATTCTTCTCCCGATGAATCCAAATGGACCCAAGCCGATATTAAAAATTTCATGCATGATGGTAAAGCCATGAACGCTCTTCATTGCGGCCTTGATCGTAATGAATTCAATCGAGTTTCCACATGCACCTCATCACATGAAATCTGGAAACTTTTGGAGGTTACCCATGAGGGGACCAACAAAGTCAAGGATAATCGATTGGATATGTTCCGTCAAGATTTTGAGTCTTTCACTATGCACCCACATGAAAATATTACTGAAATGTTTACTCGTTTTACTGATGTTTGCAATGGTAGAAAGTCCCTTGGTGATGATGTGTCTGCAGAAACGATGGTCAAGAAGATCCTTTGGATCTTACCAAGCTCATGGGCACCGAAAGTCACGGCAATCCAAGAAGCAAAAGATATCAAGAACATGACGGTCGAAGAACTCATTGGATCCCTCATGACCTGTGAGATCACCATGAGGAGGCAAGCTGAAAAGGAAGACAAACCAATCAAAGTTCCAAAGAACATCGCCTTCAAAGTTCAAAAAGAAGAAAGATCCTCCTCTTCATCTTCTTCCTCTTCAAGAGGCGATTCCGAAATGGAGAATCTTGCCCGCAAGATGCACAAATTCATGAAGAAGAACAAAAAGAAGAAATCCCACAAGGCTCGAAAGGCTCAACCCAACGAAAAATCCGAGCCCGAGGTAACATGTTATGGGTGTGGCAAGAAAGGCCATTACAAGCCCGATTGTCCACTCAACAAGAAAAAGGCCAAGCAAAAGGAAAAGGAGAAGGCTTTCAAGGCCACATGGAGTGATAGCTCCACATCCTCCTCCTCCTCCTCCTCAAGTGACAATGGTAAAAAATGCCTAATGACATTTCATGAGATAACCTCTTCTGACTCCTCTTCCTCTTGTTTTTCCAATTCTTTTAATCATTTATCCTATGAGGATCTCCAACATGCTAGAGATCAATTGGAGGAAGGTTTTCACGAACTTTCTTCCAAATTTGTTTCTTTAAAAAAGAATTTCAAAAAAATCTATTCCGAAAAGGAACAACTTCTCAATGAAAAGGAGGAGTTGTCCCTCAAGATCCAAAACCTTCCCGATGTTGATTCTATGGAATCAACAATCAAGGATTTAAGGGAATCCATAGCTAAGTTCACCCAAGGTGAACAAAATTTGACAAAATTGCTAGGTTCCCAACACATATCTTGAACCACCCAAGGGCTTGGATATTCCAAGCAAGCTTCCTCTTCCCATGCTCCAACTATTTTTGTAAGGGGGAGCTCTCAATTTAAATTTTGTAACTATTGCAAAAAACCCGGGAACTTAATATATGAGTGCAATTGCAAAAATGCCCGGTATGGAAGGCCCAAAACTATTTTATTTAATGATGAATTTTACAGGAGAATACCCGCCACTAGACAAGTATGGATTGAAAAATCCATTTTAGCGAGTCTCTCCGGGCCAAAATTTGTCGCGGTTTTAAAATCCTCTTCCCGGTGATTTGTTGTTTTTATTTAGGGGGAGTTAGGATCGTTTAAGCATTTTTGATTTAAATTTCAAAACTTTCATTTCAAAATCGTCAATTCAAAATCTTCAATTCAAAATCTTCAATTCAAAAATCATCAATTCAAAACTTTCAATTCAAAACTTTCAATTCAATTTTCAAATTTTAATTGGTTTTAAAATCTCTATCTCGTTTTTCAACGTATCCCTCAATCAAGTTTTATGCCCCGTGCTATTTTGATAATCACAAAGGGGGAGAAATTATTGGTTAATTGGGGGAGAAATCTTTCTCTCATGCTTTGCTTTACTTTCCCATTTATCCTTTAAATCATGCCTTTCATTTCATTTTTACATTGTTTGTTTTGGTGATTGTGATCATCAAAATAGGGGAGATTGTTGTACCTCTCGTACCCCTCGTGGTTTAATTTTCATGATCACAATCACTCTCTTATTTATCTAATATTGTTTTAAGTGTTTTTGGATGATATGCATGATTTCAGGTTGCCAAGGAACTAGTCCAAGAATGCAAGGACCCAAAGTGGACTGAAAATCAGTCCACCGGCCAACCGGTGGAAGACCATCGGCTAGCCGATGGAGGCCTGGACAGAAGGCATCCCTCTGTCCAGACCACCGGCCAACCGGTGTCCCGCCACCGGCCAGCCGGTGGCACCCAGACAAATAGTGTCAGCTACTGCCTCAGCACCGGCCAACCGGTGGCCTCCTCACCGGCCAGCCGGTGGTGCCTGAGCCCGAGCCCTCTCCCTTTTTCAAAGCACCGGCCAACCGGTGGCCTTGCACCAGTCAGCCGGTGGAGCCAGTCAAACTAGCCGTTGGGCTTTGACCAGGCTTGTCCACTTGACTCCCAACGGCTCTGAAGGCCTCTCCAACGGCTCCGAAGACTCCCAAAGGCCCTTTGAGGGTTCCCCCTCTATAAATAAAGGACTAGGAACCCCCGGAACACCAACCAAGCCATAAGGAAGCCCACGGACACATTTTTTATCATTTGGCGAACCTCCGGCGCATTCCCTCAAGGAACCCTCCACTTGCTCCAACTCAATTCCACAACCAAGGAGCACCACCATAGAAGCTTGGGAGCACCCTTCATCAACTCCAATCAATACATTGGCGCCCAAGGCTTCCCCATTACGGTTTTTCATTACTTTATTTATTTTGAGCATCAAATTGGGTTTGTGCCTACAAACCCCCATCTCTTTCTCTCATCCTCTCTTTTGGGTTTTCACATCACCTTCAAGGTGTGAAGAGGTTAGTCAAGCCTTCCCTTTTAAAAGGCTTGAGTCATAGGTGAGCTAGCCTTCACCTGTAAGAAGGCTAGTGGGTTCTTGCTCAACCATTAAAAACAAGCTGTAATAGGTTCTAGACTAACCTTAAAGTCTAGTGGGTTTCTTGCTAAAACCATTGAAAAGAAAGCGGTAGTAAATCTCTCAACGGTTGAGTTTGGAGTGGAGACGTAGGCTTGGGTTTAAGCCGAACTCCGTTATCAAGTTGTGTGTCTTGCCTCTTTTATTTCCGCTGCACTTTTACTTTGTTTTTAAATTGTTAATTATTTTTTAAAAGGCAATTCACCCCCACTTGCCATCACTTCTCCGTCCAACATCGAGGATATCTGTGCACGACGTGTCTCACAGTCAGCGTCCCCACGCTGTGCCTCCCTGACTCGCTGCAGTAGTGGAGGAGTGACTGTGAGAGACTGAAGGAAGGCTGCTCCATCTCTATACACGAAGGATATCTGCAAAGAGGCTAGCTGCTCCGTCGCCTCCTCAAGTAGCTGAATTCCCCTCCTCCTGCTAAGGGCATCGGCTACTACGTTCCCCTTCTCAGGAGTATAGACTATCTCAAAGTCATAGTCCTGGAGGAACTCGAGCCATCACCGTTGTCTCAGGTTCAAGTCCTTCTGCAAGAAGATATACGTGAGGCTCTGATGATCGGAAAAGACTATAAAGCGCTCGCCCATAAGGTAGTGTCGCCATGTCTTCAGAGCGAAGACCACTGCTGCTAACTCCAGGTCATGGGTAGCGTAGTTCTACTCATGCGGCCTCAACTGACGTGATCCATAGGCGATCACTGCCCGCTCCTGCATCAAAACACATCTGAGTCCGGTCCCTGATGCATCGCAGTAGACTACGTACCCTACTCCCTCCTCGGGCAACCTCCAGATAGGTGCGCTAGTCAATCTCTGTCTCAGCTCCTGGAAGCTCTACTGACATCTGTCTGACCACACGAAGGGTTTGACCTTCTTCGTCAAAGCTGTGAGTGATGCCGCAACTCTAGAGAAGTCTGGCACGAATCTCCGATAGTATCCAGCTAGTCCCAAAAAACTCCGAACCTCAGTCACGCTCCTGGATGGCTCCCAAGCTAACACAGCCTCAATCTTTGCGGGATCCACTGCAACTCCCGCCTCAGAGATAACGTGTCCCAAGAAGTGGACCTCACGTATCCAGAACTAGAACTTCGAGAGCTTACCATAAAGCTGGTGCTCTCGGAGTGTGTCTAGTACAACTCGCAAGTGATAGGCGTGCTCCTCCTCAGTCGTAGAGTAAATCAGAATGTCGTCGATGAAGACCACGACAAACCGATCGAGGTATGGCTGAAAGATCCTGTTCATGAGAGCCATGAACACTGCTGGATCATTGGTTACACCGAAAGGCATAACCAAGAACTCATAGTGGCAATACTGACATCTGAAGGCTGTCTTCTGCACATCCTCGTCTCTGACTCTGAGCTGATGATAGCCTGACCTGAGGTCTATCTTCGAGAACCATCGTGCTCCCTTGAGCTGATAAAGAGGTCATCAATCCTAGGTATCAGATACTTGTTCCTCACTGTCACCAGGTTCAGGAGACGATAGTCAACACAAAGTCGCAAGCTCCTGTCCGCATTCATGGCGAATAATATCGGGGAAGCCCAGGGTGAAACACTGGGTCGGATGAACCCCTTGCCCTGCAAGTCCTCCAACTATACCCGTAGCTCTCGAAGCTCGGCGGGGGCCATCCGATATGCTGGAGTGGATATCGGGGCTGTCCCGGGGTACAAGTCAATATAAAAGTCTACCTCTCTGCGAGGAGGTAGCCCTGGTACGTCGTCAGGAAAAACGTCCGCAAACTGATCCACCACTGCAGGAAAACCAGAACTCCGCACGTCATCTCTTCAAAGGATGAGGCTAGCCAACTGATGAGTAATGGGCTGTCCTCTCCTCTGCGGATGTCCATCCTGTGCTGCTAAGGCTCCCTTCTCGCCGGTGAAGGTGAACCTGCTTCCGTCGGTGCGTACACATCGCACCTTGCGCCTAAAACAGTCAATCTGTGCATGGACCGTAGATAGCCAATCCATGCCCAAGATGACGTCGTAAGGCCTCGACGCTGCTACAAGAAGATCCCAGCCGAAGCTCTCGCCTCCTAGAGTAAGATCACACTTCCGTCACCAGTGCGTAATCGTCGAGTCTGCTCCCGTAGGAGTCTCTAGCCATAAGGATCGAGCCAACGGCTCTGTCGGAATCTCCGAACTCCGAACAAGGGCAGCGGCTATGAAAGAGTAACTCGCTCCTGTGTCTATAAGAACTGCAGCAAGGGTGGAATAGACACAGATAGTACCTCGAATCATCTTGGGTGCGCCGTGGTCGTAGGCCTCTGCTGCCTGGAGCTGTGCCTGTCTTTTCCCGCCAGCTCCCTGTGGTCGGGGTGGACCTCCTGGTGGTGGTGGTGGCAGAGCCTCAAAGCGTCGCCCACCACCGGCTGCTCGTCCAGCTGCTCTGCCTCGTCTGCCTCCTCCCTGCGGACCGCCACGGTCGACCCTCTGCCTCTGCCTCGGTGGTCCCTCAACCGACTGCTGCTCCTTAGCACGGCGGGTCGGGCAGTCACGAGCCATGTGGCCCTGCCCGCCGCACGAGTAGCACTGTCTGCCTCTCGAAAGGCTGGCTCCATGATGTGTGCCCTGCACTGCTGAGCCAGTTCCCTGATGTCGTCTGCCCAAAGGTCTGGTCTGTCTGGACCCCTGAGTCATCCGTCGACTGCCTGCTGCAGATGACTCTGCCACGTGCTGCCCTGCGGTGGATCGCTGCACTGGTGTAGACTCATCAAGGAAGCTCTCGATCAGAAGGGCCCGCTCCAGCACTCCTGTCTGAGTCGGTATGCTGAGGGAGAGCAGCGTTGCCCTGATCTCGTGTCTCAAACCCTGCTCGAAGGTCCGGGCCCGGATGAATGGGTCCCGTACCATGTCGGTCGAGTAGCGCGAGATATCAGTAAATCTCGCCGAGTACTGAGCGACCGTCATGCTTCCATGCCGCAGCTGAAGAAGCTCCTGGATACGTACCGCATGAAGGGTGGCTGGGACGAACTCCGAGCGGAAGAGGCTCTCAAAGTCCGTCCAAAGTAGAGATGCCTCATCGTGCACCTGGAGCATCAAGCTCCACCATCGTCCTGCGGCTGCATGTAGTAGGCTCGCAGCGAGGATCACCATGAGGTCTGCTGGTGTCCTCACTAGCCTAAACACACATACCAATGCCTCCAGCCAGTCCTCAGCTGCTTGGGGATCTATCTCCCCGCGAAACCTGGGTGGTCACTGTCGCTGAAACTCATGCAGTGCGCTGAGGCGATGTGCATCGTCAGACGCTGGTGCTGGAAGCATCGGGGGCTCAGCGGGTAGAGCTACCGCCGGTGCCACTGCTGACAAAGGGCCCTGCACCGAGGCCTCGTCGCTCGGTGGGCTGTCGTCACGCTTGACTCTCGGAACCCTAGCTGGCTGCCATCGTGGGGCTATCCTGAAAAGGAAACAGGTGCGACACGGTCAGAACAGTATACCTGGTGAGCTGATATAAGTAATCACAAAGAAAACTTTGAAACACACACGCAATCAATGTTTTCGTGCATTAAGTCGGAAATCAGAAGTCAGGGTCCTGGTGTACGGATACGTCGGCCGCCGCACCAACACTGGACTCCCTGGACTGATAACTTCACTCAATACGCTAAACATTAATGCTTCACATAGAAAAGATCAGAGTTCGCGGTAGAACCGAACTCCTCTGATAACAATTTGTCACGACCCACCCTCGGGGTCCGTGCCGTGACTACCCCAAGCCCGCCTTCCATAGGCCAGGGGCTGGCGACTAGCACCAAGGCGTAAATCCCAGTAAAAAAAGGGAAGGCATTGCCTTTGTAAAGTAAACAAACACCACAGAGTAAGCAAGCGGAAAGTAAACACTAAGCAAAAGTAGAGTACAACTGAAAGTGCGGAAAAGTAAATAGGCCAGTATACAAACCAAAACTGAAAGGAAAGTACAACTCGAAAGGGAAAACAGAAACTAAAAAGTAAAAGCCGCTACACCGGGCTGTCCACTGGAAATCCCACCTGAAGGGTGGGTACAGATAGCTCCACTGCTCCACGGGTCCCGCCGTCTGCTCCGAGCACGTCCCATCTAGTGGTCCACCTCCAGGCACCGTCCTACTCTGCAAGCCTCAGCTAAGATCAACGCTGTCCGTCGTATGCAACCAACACAACGTAGTGCGGGCAAAGCCCGTGCAGGGGTGAGTATAAGCTACTCAGTAGGGACCCTGAGACCCCTGAAGGTCTCTCAAATCCACAAAGGATAATCCACGAAGAAAGGTACAATCACGAAGTAACAATCGACACTGCTTAGGTATAAGCCCATACATATACCTAAGTCATCAAATTCAAATACGCTCCAACCTCCGAGCCCAAGTACAACTCAGTACACACAGGAAAGTAAACGTATTCCACACAGGAAAGAAAAACATAATCCACACAGGATAGCACAACACAATCCACACAGGAAAGCAACAGGATTCAGCTCACACAGGTATACATCTTCAAAGGACGATAAAGATGATCTCTGATCCATCTAAGTCGTCGGACCCATGAAGGATCGATAGGTAACTAACCCCCGCAAAAGACCCACACAGGATCGGGCCCACGTAGGACCTGTAGGCGCTGGTTTACACAGGACCACTGAGCGCAAAGACCCACACAGGATCGGACCCACATAAGATCGGTCCCACACAGGACCTGTAGCACTAATCCACGTAGGATCGCTGAGTGCTGAAGTCGTCGTCGTCGAATCCACACAGGATCTATGTACTGTCGTCGTCGCAGTCACAGTAGCAGTAGTAGCAGTAGTAGTCATAGTAACAGTCGCAGCCAGCACTAGGGTTCCCACACACAACAAACTCGTTCGGAGGGATCCGCTCCACGAACCGAGAGGCTGATACATCAACTGTCACAAAGTCCAGAGTTGATGTATCCAAAAGTTATGTATCGTCAACAGGAACTCAACGCAACAGACGGCGCGTCGATCGGACGCCCTGTCTGAGAGTTATTGGCATTTTCGTCCCCGGGGCCCGGTTGGTTTTTAAGGAAAAACCAACCCGACCGTACTCCACCTGCGTCCAAACCTCGGGTGGAGTATGCCAAAAGAACTGTCTCACTAAGAGAAACACAACAAAGCTGACGGCACGTCAATCGGACGTCCGTAGCTCAAGATATGAGCGTTTCCGCTCCGAAGGCCCGGTTGGTTTCGTGAACGAACCAACCCGGCCGATCTCAAAGTTTTCCGAAACCTTGAGTGAAATATACCTAAACGACCGTCTCGATCCAAGGATCGCGTTGCCGCAGACGGTTCGTCAATCGGAGGCCCGTGGCTGAAGTTATGGCTAAAAGTCCGAAACAGTCTCGAAAACGGGGGGTCCGGGTCCGGGCCGACCCGGCCCGACCCCCCCTGTGTCGGCCCGAACCGGGTCGCCCGTTCCGCTGGACCCGGCCCAGCCGGTGGCGGCGCGGCCCGGCCAGCGGCAGCGCGGCCAGGGTGCCGCGCATGCGCCACACGCGGGGGGTGAAACCCCCCCCCCTTTTCGGATCTCGGCCGGCTTTTGCCGGCCGTTTTTAATAAACACACGGGACCTGCGGGTCCCGCCTTCTAACCGAACCGGCAGCCCGCACAGCCGGCCGCCTTCCCCCTCTCCGCCGTGGCCCTAGCCGCGGCTCATCTGAACTCCAGCGGCCGGCGAGGCCGGCTGCCCCTAGCTGCTCCGCCGCGGCCGTAGGGTCGCGACCCTTCTTGATCTCCGGCGCCGGCGGCTCGGCTGCCGCTGATCTTCCCGTCTCGCCGCGGCCCGGTACCGGCCGCGGTGTTCATCATCCGGCGCGGTGCGACGGCACTGCTCCCCTCTGCCTCGCCTTTGATTCCCCTTGACGCGACACGACGACGTCGCGTTCTTGATGATTCTTCCACGGCGCGACGGCACCGCGCAATATAATCGTACGATTATCCGTGTGGTGCGACGGCAACACGCCACCTTGTTTCCACCCGCAAGATAAATCAACAAGAACGATGGAGGGGGTTCGGCCGTGTTCATGTGGTCCGGCCCCCTCACGTTAAACAATAACACAAATTTATAATCCTCACATTAGTCATGCTAGAACCACGAACAAGGATAAATAAATAAACAATTACAACAACCCCTACCTTGGGTATACGTTCGAAGATTTGTCAACGTCCCGCGGAAGACAACGTCGCGGAGGTCGGGCGTCACGGTAATCGTTCGTCAAATCCGATGACGAAGAGGTACGTCCGAAGAGGTACGTCGTTGGCGAATCTTCTTATGTCGACGAAGGGAGTCCGAGGAGGAAGCGGCGTTCCCTCTCGTTGACATGGAAGACGAAGAAGAGAGGAGCGGCGTTCTTCGTCGGAGTTTGAGCGTTCTTCGTCAAAGCTTGAGCGTTCTTCGTCAAAGCTTGGAGAAGAAGGAAAAGCTCTCAAAAGCTCTCAAGATGTCTAAACAATAACTAACCAAATAAAATAATATTGAGGCTTATTTTATTCACAAACTTAACAAATGAATTTCAAAGGTTTGAAATTCAAAAAGGATAACTCCAAAATTAAATAACAATTGTCATGTCATTTAAAGAGGGGTTAAGGGAGTTTGGGAGAAGATGAAAAGTTTAGGGTTCGTGTGGGCCCCACCACACATAATACTCTCAAGGGAGGTTAAGTGGGTGTGGGTCCCACCCTTAACTTCTTTTGAGAGAAGTTAACTAACAAGTTTAAATAAAAATTTGTAATCCACAATTTTTATTTAACTTATTCTAAACTCCCAAAACCTAACTCTCATCCCGAAATAAACGCAACCTCGGAAAAGGTCTCCTTAAGAGAATATCGGCTCTGCGAGTTCATCGGTGCCCTCAGATTTCAATTCCGAGCACCATATCAAAAGTTAGGAAAACCCGCTCGTTCGTTCACTGAACGTACCCGAGCCAAACTTCGGAAATTGATTCTGGGCACACCGGGCCTCGGAATCAGGTGCCGTCAGAAACTGCGCTCTTGTACAATTCCAAAGAAAATTAAGAAAAAAATTTCCCTTGAATTTTATGGGTCTTTACAAGACATATGGATCCTTTAAATATAAATTTAACAAAATAATTTTATTCATGTAATATAACTTAAGGTACTGTGGAATATATTGAGAGTTTTTTTTATATTCTTTGGAGCCTGGAGCTCCGGTTTTGAATAAAAAGTAAGAGGCTTAGGGTTGGAACAATCTTATAAGTAGAATTGGGTCTCAACTGTGTGACCCTAATATAAGGTAGAATAGTTTTTTTAACTATTATAGAGGAGGCTCGTAGCAATGGAAAATATAAAAAAATTCTAGGAAGTATGACTACTATTGGAACATAATTTGATTAATTATGTTTCTTACAGTATTGGTTAGATGATGGGTTTGGACAGAGATCCTACATAGGATAAGCATTGTTTGTTGAATGGTGTGTCTATAAATGTGAAGAGGTTCCACCATAGGTAGTCGTGGTGAAAAATTTGAATACAGTTTAGCCATCTATGAAGCCAACCCATGCACCCTATAAAAAGTAGTGAATTTTCATTTTTCTATTATTCTATATAAATTTTATTCCTATATTTTACTACCCAATTAACATATTATATCACCCTCCCCCCTTAGTGAGAGCAGCATACTTCTCTCATGAATTGATTTTGGGAATGACTTGTCATTTGGAATAAGAACCCCTCATCATTAATCACAATTGATATCTATAAGTAAGCCCTTAAATCATATTAATTATTTGGTTCCTTTATTTTGCCATGTGGAATAATAATTATAGCTGAGCTAATACACCTTAAATTAAGGTAAATTTATATTTATTTAATTCCAAATGTTGTAACATAAAATAGATGGTGATAAATGATGAGGAGTCTACTATAGATATGAGGTATGCGTTTTTTATTCTTTCCTTATTGTTATAGTTTAATATATTATACACAATATTGGAACATTCTAGACCTTTCATTTTTAACTCTTTAAATGTTAAATTAAGATATTAAAATTGTGAAACATTTTTAATGAAGGACCTTCAATCATTATTTCATCATTGGATATTGAACACCTCAACACGAGAAAACACTTAGGATGTGTTACTTTAAATTCCTATGAAATTTTTTCATTATTATAGAATTATTCTCGCCTTGGGGTTTATTTAATTTTTTCAATAAATTAAATTAGATAATTGAATATATTGAAAGGATAGATCCTTATATTGGGACTATATGCATATTCTTGGAATTTGAACCACCCAATTATTTTAGTTCTCTTTCCCGTTCACATATTTGTACAGATATAAAATAATTTTTTAATTTTGTTAAATGGAAGGTGGATGGTATTACCATATCACCGAGACCATTTTAATTTATTATATGTAACAATTTATATTATTGTGATTATGGATCATATATTATTACTACTAAGAATTTAATTCCCATTTTGATTTAGGAATTATTTTGACATGTCTCTCAACTCACACACATCACCATTGATAGAATAATGGAAATAGTGACACTTATGCTTGAATGGGAGGTTGTATATGGAATTTCCTATAATTTTATTGTATTATTAGACATAATGTTGTACCTTTATTGATAAGATGATTGAAATTATGATCTGAATCATTTTATAACATGTGAATATGATGTTCCATGTACTACATTACTTATTACAATATGGATCCAATTATTCGCATCAGTGAGGCACCTAGAACATATTCTATAGTAATTGTAGAACCCATTAGGTTGATATACCAATGTTATGAAACTTTATAAATTAGAAATCATTTTAATAGACTAATATAATTAGAAGACTTGTAGTTAACTAAACTAATTATTTTACATGAATTAATCATATGAATTCCATGGTAACCATGCTTGGTTATACGTACTCACATACTCGTATACTATTATGAAGTCATTGTTTTGAGACATTCTAACTTATGCTAAGGTGGATAGAACCAGACATATGAACCATGAGAAACCATGTAAATCATGGTTTATTTATTTAATATACTTACTAATTATTCATTCACACTATTCATATTGTACTCACTATCTAGATACCATTAAACATCATTGTTGTTTGATGATTGAGATTATCTCACATCCTATTCATGAAACTGATTGGTACAAAAACCAAATTCATTAATATATGTTCTAATAATGAGAATCATCTAGCTATGGACACCTAATTTTCTATAATATGATTGAGTACGAGATCAAGGGACAAAACATATTCTTGTGATGCTATTGGATAATGTCTTCTTTATTATTTTTAATTTTTTTATCGCATGTTTTGTATACCTTCTTCCCAATCTCCTTGTAAATAAAATTATTTTCGTCATACATATAATAAAGTAATTTTATATGATTGTGGATGTGGTTTTATTATTTTTAATGATGACATATTACTATTTAATATTATTTAATTATGGTTTATGTTTCTTTTGTTATTTTAGTATATTGATTATTTATATGGTTTTAATAAAATGATGTATTCCACTATGTTAAACAGGTTATAGTATCCCCACTATACCATTATAAATACTACTATTATTTGGTTTTCTATTATATATGATTATGTGTTCTTGTGGCCAGATAACCAATCAGATTTGGTAACAAATTAGTGAAGTTGGTCTAGGATGTTACACCACACAACATCCAATTGATCCTATATTAATGTCTAGTCAAAGTTACACTTTTAGGGGATATAATCATTAAACCTATCATTTAAAATAAATTTCATCAAACATGAATGAAATATATAAGGTTTTCATGTTTGTTTTAAAAACATGATGAATTATATAACCACAAAATCAATCAATATAGTATCTATTACTTAGATACCAAACACTGTTCTCATGTTGTAAAGGTGATAATGAATTTATAAATAGATATACTAAATTATCCTTTGTATCATCCCAATGGATACTAACTTGGCCCCTAAAAACAATCCCACCCATAAATTTTTATTTTTAAAAATATTTTTTTGAACCTTTGGGGAGTCCGAGGATACCTAGATGGAGTGACGACTCCCTTATTATAATAGTAATATTAGACTTCTCACAGAAAGATAGAACCCACCAAATTATTTGTAACAAAAATCATAATCCAAAATGTTTCCATCATAGAATATGATGTAGTGATATAATCGAATTCAATTTCCAAGTACACTATTATGTTATATTTGTAACTATTATAAGTGATACATTAACTATTTAGGCATAACACGAACATTTACTAATATCAAATACAATCTCCCTCATATTGTAAACTAGAAATAGGGTAATAATTGAAACATAAATCATCAAATAATTGAAATATAACAGTCATATCATTAGATATTCTCAAATAAAATTATTTGTATTCAAAGAAATTCACTGACTCTTACTAGGATTGTTTTTATATATTTTATTCTAAGATAATAAGTGATATTAGGTCAATATAACATCTTGTAATACATATCAAACATAATAAATGTCTAGGGAGTTATATCTAACCATTCTTACTAAATATAAAGAGATAAACCTTTATATTATTCATTCATTGTAACAATATTAATGATAATTTTTTGAATTTCTCTATGATAATAAATTATAGAACAATTTCAATGTATGTCTCCATACTACATATAAGAAGACAATAGGAGTTGTCCTTCTTGAGTTTGTAAGCTACTTCTCCCAAGTATATCTTTGTGATTCGTTTACCAAACTATATATTAATAGAGTGAAGTATTCATATATAATTTCTAATGTGTGTTATTATTTATATAGAGAATAAAGAAATACATTGATATCAAAAATATTCTCATATATATGTTAATCATTAATATCATGAGGAAAACAAGGTATTTTATTATATCTTCAATCTTTATATTCTAACATGAAAAAAATTCCTTAATATTAAATATACAATTATAGTTCTCAAACCATAACTATCTAATTTGGAAATTTAAAACCATTAGTCTTCATTATATACATTTAATCTTATAATTACTTATTCTGGAATGAAATTTTTACATACGTTTGATATTTCTCATAATAAACGTTATGAACAATTAATAGGAATATCATAATTGAAATTTTCATCACAAATAGAAAAAGGATTTCAAATATTTAATTGAAATGCCTTTTCTAAAACCATTTCCGTAAAATAATTCTTTATTCGCCCACTCTCAACCAACCATGTCTGCATTATTAAGTAACAAAAAATTTCACACTATTATTTTCACACCATTATTTTCATTCCTCAATTTAAAAAATTGGTTAGTGTATATATATTTTATATTGTGATCAATGTATTTTTTTAATTTATTATAATAAAAAAAGCAAATAGACACTCATTAAGAATTAGTTTCATTTCCTATGAATATTAGTTTATTATAATTTTCCAAGATAAATCGTCATATCCTAGGTTATTAATTAATATTTCCAAGACATTGAGGTAATTATATATATTAATTTGGTTATTTTTGTAAAACTCATTATGGAAGTAGATAAAAATAGATATTAAATGTATATCTTATTTACTGTTATTAAATTTTACAATGTTCAAAATACCTATAATTTAATCCAATATTGATACCTTTCATCAGAAGAATGTAAAAAATCAAGCCACATAAAATATTTGTTTTGTATGATTTTTGAAATATTATCCAAGATATTCCTTAAAAAAAATTATTATAAATACATTCAACCATATCAAAATCCAATCATCTTATGAATGAATAAAATCTGAAAATATTAATGAATGAAATAAGATGACATTTCCAAGTAAAAATCTAATATCGTGTCTTCATAACTATTTTTTGTGTAATAATGTTTACTATAAATGTTTCAGCATAATGAAAATGACCCTAGAATGAAATATGAAGGTCACATTGACTCATCACTAATAAAACCATGCCTAATGATGCTTTATTATCATTTTGGACAGACCATTTAATTATGGTTTTCTATAAGGAGTGATTTCTGAAAATATTCCACAATATGTTAGGGGATATATAAATTCTCAATGTAATTATTCAGCATATATATCTTATAAGTTAATCATAATACATATGATTAAAAACATCATTATGAAAATCTACGAAATTTTAAAAATTATAAAATTATTTTCTCATCATAATAACATATCCACATTGAATAATGTATTTTTAAATGAAAAATAAATACCAAAAAACAAAATCTTTTTTACTACTGATTATTCCATATTTATTAATATATATAAAATCTAATAGTAACACAAGTCATTTCTCCTTGACTTATAAAATGTATCATTTTCATTTTTCCCAGAATGAATGATTCAAATTTATCAAATGATTCATAGTCAAATGTTTCCAATTGAATATTAGGATAGAGCCTTTGGATTTTTTTCACATTAATATGTCCATAAATATAATGGAAAAGTAATGTGAGGATATAATCAACCTCAAAAATTTTAATATAATGTTATAAATTCGATTATCCATATCTTATATAAATAAACAGATTATTATATAATGAATTGCAAAAAATATTTCATTCTAAAATATATGAAAAAATTATTAATAGCTAATGAAGTTACTATAATCTCTAAAATGATATAGGCATAATATTTATATTTGATAATAATTTATAATATCAATTTCCAAATTATAGTATTAATCAACACGGTAAAACTACCTCACAAGTGATGACCTCAAATGAATCTACTTTTCCCCATTATGAACATGAATTTATACATATATCTTAATTAATTTCTTCTCATCTATTATTATGTGGTAATAAAAAAAATTATATAATAAAAACATGGTGTCTAATACGCATGAGTAATAAATAAGGAAATATACCTATATAATATTAAAATTTATTGGATCTGAACACATTTAATGGGAAAACATTTAATCCCTTGATAAAAATATCAAACATTTATGTAGGTCATACCTAAAAGGGATGTTAATATGAATGTCATAAATTATGAAATACCCCCCCAAAATACAAATAAATGATTGAATAACATATTTTATACAATTTCATAAATGATATTTAAATAATATACTCTCACTTAAAATGTTGTCCATAGTAGTCAAATCTTTTTCTTGTGACGATATCTATATTTCACCATGTAATGAGTCTACTATTTCATCCCTCACAGATTCATTATATTGGTATTGATTAATGAAAAATATAACAGTTATGATTCATTGATAGTTGACCTGATAACACTTTGGTCATATTAATTATATAGATAAAGATCAACTATTTTCCTCTGGTATACTAACTCTTACATATTCCCATTTTAATGTCATCAAAATAATTTTTCATTATTGGATAAAAGAAGAAAATATTTGAGAAACCTCATTTGTATAAACCAACCCAATTATGATATATTTAAACATATTATATTATTTCCTCAGAAAAAATCAAGAGGTACTCTACTTTAGTAAAACCTACCAATTTAGATGATTCATGTCTCATGAATTTATAATTTTGATGTGATCCCATAATTAAAAATTTTTGGGCTTTTTATGACCATTATATTTAATAAATATCACATTCCTTTGGAATTTATCACCATTATCATCAAATGTAATAGTTATTTTATCAAAAAAAATCTTTTGGTACATATGATTCTATTTTTTTGAAATAACAATTTTATACACCAAATAAATTTCATCAGAAAAAATTAAGGATTAAATGCATTCATAGCCCATAATAGGAATTCATAACCCATACATAGAATCCAATGTTATCCATTCACATCAATATGTATAATAATTATAAGGAAGTTGAAGAGTTCATATAATGGCATTGGATTATATGTAATTGGAAAACACCACCAGGGATATCCCAAAGGCATATATTTCAAACCCCCATTCTAGAAAATGGAATATGACTCCAATCCCATGTGGATTATATAGCAATGTACATCTAATATAATATACTTTTCTAAAGATATAAACTGAATCATATTAATTTTGAAACTTAATATTCATAAATAATTACCCACAAAATACAAAAAAATTAAAACATCAATTGCAAACTAAGGCCAATATAGACTAAAAAATTTATTATTCATATGTAGATGGAAATTTTTCAAACAATATCAAAATAGAATTATTATCAATTTATTTCATATTTCATTTGAAAATTTTAAAAAAATTATTCAACAAATATTTTTATAAATAAAAAATTTAATTATGTGCTGAAAAAAATGAAAAAATGAATCTTTTCATATTTAATTTGGGTAAGAAAAAATTTAGGATAATTCTTATAAGTTAAATTATTTTAAAAAAATTAAAATTATAAAAAAAATCAAAATAAATGTTTTTTTGCATATTTTATTTTTAAACTACTCTTCAGGTGATAATGACCTAGTATGAAATTATATTTTATCAAATGATATTAAATCATAATATAGATCTCATGTCATTGCTTATGTCTGGTGATTCAATATAATACAAATTGTATTTTAGTATTTAGATATTATCAAAATTATGCTACATAACTCTATTTATTTGAAAAACCAAACCAAAATAAAAATTTTGATATCTCATATCACAATCAATAATATAGAAAAAAACCGTGTGTTACCCTATAAAACACATTATGATATAAACATAGAATACTATATTATAAATCCAAATAAAAGAACAATATTATATCATAAATTATGATATAGCCTCATATGACTTATGATATAATTTTTTTGAAATACATTGGAATTAGACCTGTTTAATCACTAAATAATAAGGATCTTATAGATATAATTCATTTTTGAGTTTCCAAATATTATCATACACTATGGAAACAACTCATATATTTGCATGATTTATCTATAAGAATAAAACATCCCTATGTAAATGAAAAAAGGCATAACAAAAATGTTATAACAGAATTTATATATTCCCTCATCATGTATGAATACATGGTGATCTTAATAAAGAAGTTGAACATAAACACATTTCTCTAAGGGGGATCACTGATGAAGGGATCCACATTTTTAATGTGATAAATTTCAACATTTCTGAATTGGGTCCTAGAAATTTTTTCTTGATCATGTTGGATGAGGCTTAAAAGAACAAATCATTCCTTGTGATTATTTTTATAAAACTAACCATCACATATAGTACTATGGAAAACCATTCATTTCTACAAGATATGATTGATGTTATTGATATAATTAATATTTTTATCCATATAAAATGTATTTTACATAAATTTTACTTTAATTACCACTAGTAGGATTCATTAATCACATTAAATTAATATAAATAAATTATTACATTGAAAACTCATTAGTAATTGAATGATATCATAATTTAATGATGTGAAATGTACATACACATATATTTCAAGGAGAAAAATACATTCACTCAAAAACATTTACATTCTGGGAATCATATTCATGAGATTCATTTAAGGATTTGTGAAAACCAATATATTTCTAAGTCAAATGAGTCACATGCATATAATTTTTATGAACAACCAACATGATGACAAATTATCATATTAAATTATATGGTTCCATTGTGATACTTTTAGAATATAAAAATATTATAGAACCATTTACAATGAATAAATATTACATTGAATATTGGGAGAAAATATTGAGATACTGATGATCATTACAAATAATAGGTTTCTCATGGATCAAAATAAACACAATATATACCATCATGAAATTTTTTTTAAAGACTCAAACCCTCACATTATGATAATTAATTGTTAAAAATAGGGAACACCTGGTCTATTTAGGGAATCCTGATAGTTATTCTCTAATATATTTAATATATATATATTTGGAGAAACGAGTTATAACATGAAACCAACTTATTTTTTTCAAACTAGTGGGGCTAGTGAGAACATATTCACGTATTCTAGTTTCATATATTGGGTCTTATATTCTTTATAACTCTTTATGTTTTTTACCCACCTTATTCTATAGTCTTGAAATAGGTGACCTAGATAGTAGAGAAAAACTAATTTTTCAAATATGTGAATTCTTGTCCATACATGTTTTAGGTATCATTTATTTTCATCTAATTGTTATGGGTAATTTAATTTATAAAATTAGAGATAGATATCACAGTCCCATATCGATGACCATTTTTATGTGTTATATGGTCATGAAACTATGACCAATTGTTGTTGGTTTTTGTGGTTCTATATATCCAAAACAAGTTAGATAGAACAAAAAATAGGGAAGGAAAAAATCCTAATCCGTATTATGAGTCTGTCGATTACATAAACCATATCAAAATGGGATCGAAATAGTATATGACATCGTTCATAGACCAATACAATAGAAAAACATGTGTAGACTAGTAAATCCAAAACCCAATGTGAATTATAAATATGAAGGATACAATTTACATTCATGAGAAGAAGTACATAGGGTTTTTGTTCATTGTTTTTATACTAGAAATAGAATATTTGATATGAAAACCTAGAGAATGATCAAAGAAAAATACCACTCCATCTCTTTTGGAGAAAAAATAAAAAAGATGTGAATCATGATTTTATGTATTTGAATCAGGATTGATTAATTGGATAATTATGACGTGGATGAAAACTAATCAAAATGATAAAGTCCTAATAAATTGATATTATTGTAGAGTAGTATATATATTTGAGGAATGCCTTTGATAGATGATGTTAGCTCATACGGTTTGGATGAATATGGGGGAATTAATGATCAATCACATAAAGTTGATTACAATGGAGTTGGGTACGCTCATCATTGATATTCATGAATTGTTAACAATGATTCATGAAGATGAGTAAATTTTTTTGATGTATTGAATGAAAAATGAAAATTATGGTTTGAATGTATGATTTATGAATAAATTATGGTTCTTGGTTATGGGGATGATTAATGATTCGAAATTGGAAATGAATTATGAAAGTATAAACATCATGTAGTTCCAATATCATGATTTATTAGTAAATAATGGTAATCATGTAAAAATAGTTCTAATAACTTTCCAATATAGACTTATTGAATATTTGTGAAAAAATTTAATTTTATCAAATATTTATTTATAAATGGTATATGATCCATGGGTTTGTCTAGGATAATCCCGTGTGTATAAAAAAATATGAATATGGGGTGGCCAAACTCTCACAGAATGATAATATATACTCTATCTTGGTACACCCAAAATCAGTGAAAAATCATAAATTGATAAACTCGTGGATTGAAAATGTTTTCTAGATCATTTTAAAATGTAAAAAAATAACATTAAAAAATTATATTTTTTTGATAAAACACTAAACCACTAAAAATATTTTTTCCACAATTCCATTTATAAGCTAATTAAAAAAACATAACTCCATTATAGTAATATACTTTTTTTAAGAGAAAAACAGAATCAAAATTACAATAAAATACATAACATTTATGAAAATATGAAATGTTTATTTCCAAAATGTATGAAACTCCCTAAAATAGTTTTAATAATAATTATATACAAGGGAATGGATATAATGTTTAAAAATTACATATTTAAACAAAAAAATTCATAAAAAATTAATAATAGAAATATTACTTCATAAAAATTCATATGAATGAAATATAATCGCAATAAAATTATCTCTTGAATGTAATTTAAAATAATTTATTTAAAATACATCTTAATTTTAATTTAAAATAAAACTATTAATTTCCAAGATTATTTCATTATTATTTAATAATAATAAAAAAAAATTAATTTTGGAAAAAAATTATATAATATTGAATGGAAGATTCCTAAAGAATAATTACTTTATGGTGTAAGAAACTGAAAAAGTGTTTTGAATTTTTTTACCAAACTCTTAAAATATAAATTTACAGGTCACATTCCAAAATCATTTTCTCTATAAAAGATTGAAATTAATATGAAATAAAATAGTATTATTGTTTAAAACAATATTAGTTGAAATAACTTCATGATGAATAATTATAACTCAATGAATGTAGTTGAGTAACCAAACAACCTTATATTATAGTTTTGTTTTGAGTTTATGGTAATTTAAGTAATGAATATGATATTTCTCATCAAACTCCATGAATGAAATAAACATTTCCAAATGTTTGAATTTATTAATAATAAAAAATATCAAAATTATTTAGGGTATATAGTGGGAAATATATTACATAAAATTAAATTTTATAAAAACAACCAACTACTAATATTCTTTCTTAATCGATCATCATCTATCATATTTGAGGATATGGGATCCCTATTAGAGGACTTCAGGGAAATGAAGGGATTATGAAAAATTTTAGGACTAAAATATAAATTGAATGAGAAAATATTTTTTTGAATTAATTATGGTACTATTTCAATAGAAAATTGATTTTTATGGTCTAAAAACGGGGGGGGGGGGGGGGGGGTTTAAAAAGTGGTCATAATGGGTTTTTTGTAATTTTTTTGACTTAATATTAATGGATAAATTGTATCACAAATAACGAAGACTCCAAAATGGATAATAATAGAGTGCATATTTTTTTGATATATTCCAACCACCATCTCTCAATTAGAAAAATATATTTAACATTATTTATCATATACTCCCATTGATTACCCTTTTTACCCATTTGGGATTCTACCATGGAATCTATTTTTTACTTATGTAATTCATTTTACACACATATAAAAAATTCCGTATTAAATAAATTATAACTAATTATTAGAAATATGAAATAATGTTTATGAGATAAAATTTCAATGTGTAATGAAAAATATTCATAACATTACAACATGTAATTGGATAAAAACTATTCTTAAAGAAAAATTTTTATGAATAAAAATTATATGTAGGAAAAAAATTTCATGTTCTCTGATTTTCGGGATATAAATTGTTTATCATAAAATGATAAAATTTATTTTAATTTAAATTAAAACCATGAAAAATATATTTAATTTATATTTAATTAAAATATATGGGAAAACGTTTCTTTGAAAGGAATGATTTATTTACAGAGAAATTTCATTATTGATAATATTACTTTTAAATATATATATTAAGTTATTAATAAATATTAAATCATAATTATTATTTTACAATATTTTATGTCACACTATTTTTGGGATACACTCTTAAAAACTAATAATTTAGTAAATATTTTATTTTCACTATTCACATTAGAGTAATTTTTTTTCAAAAAATAATAAAAAATTCAATGCAGTCTAATATTTATATGTGTAATTAATAATTGAGTTTATAGTTTTAAATATAAAATTCTAAAATTTAAAAATTTAACATTTATCTAATAATTTAAAATATAATGGAAAACTACTTTTATTGAAATTTTTTGTTTTTTAGCATAATGTGTTGTAAAAATTATTTCATATCAATTTATAAAATAAACAATGTTAATATATTATTAAACAGATTTTAATTTTATATATTATCATAATAATAATTTACAAGTGGTTGATTTGATTTATTATTAGTTTGAGTAGTTATTTGAAAAACAACAATATGTCATTAATGTTTAATAATATTTTTTATCTATCTAATAAAGGAACCAAATTAAAATTTATTTTATATTTTTTATTTACTAGATGATTTATTTAGTATATAATTTTCTATTATTATTTATCAAATATGCCACAATATGTTTCAGTTCATTGTTGTGTGTGAAGAAATCTATTCAACTATGCTTTTAACTAAAAAATACATTGAAAACATTATTTGTGTTAGAGTGGAGTCCATAGAGCATGGTTGTTAGTGGTGGATCTTAACCATGAGTTTCTAAAATACCAAGACATTGTTATTTATTTATGTCTTTTTCCTATTATGATAGTACTACCTATGATTTTTGTCTATCTAGGATAGTCAAGGAGTGTAGTATTGATTAGCTATTGTCCAAGACTCCGTTTTTATCTGGAATATTTATTTATTAATATTTATATAGGGAATATATTATATTACATATATTATATTATATTTATAAAATATTTTATTTTATATTATTGACTCATATGTATGTTCCAACATCATATATCTTTTCACTAGACCCAATCATACTAGAGTCTGGATTTTGGTGGCACACTAGGATTATCAATTCACTATGATCGGTTCATGTGGATCAGGTATTTTAATTATGGATTGAGTTCCATTAATTTCCTGAAAATATTATTTTCTTTTGAAATCATATAAAGAATAGTTTTCAAATTCTATGAAATAGTGTTCGATTAGTTTTTAAATAGGATTTCAAATCTTGGTGGCCATAGTATGTGGGATAACCAAATATTCAATTTCCTAGGACTCTGATTTTTTTTTATTTCCTATATAGATAAAATATTAAGATGTGGGGTATGTATGTAATTGTATATTTAATTTTTAGTATTATATATTGTTACTTTTGTACCTTCTTTTTTTATATCCTTGATATATTAAATAAATAATTTGGGTTTATTTTATAGTATAGACATTACCACCTATAGATAAAAACATGTATTTCAGGGATCGGTGATGATAGTTTAAACTAGTTCTTAAGATTATCATCACATTTTAGTGATGATATGATGTTTCTATTTTGAAACTCTTATGAACAATATTTTTTCCACATGTGAAGAGGAAAAAAATCATCACATTATTATTTGAGTATATATTATATTAGAGTGTTTTTAATTTAATATTTTCTGAATCTTCACTAGTGCAGAAAACGTTTTTTAGGTCGGTTATTTTTTATTATTTACGTCGGTTTTTAGGCGACGTTAATACGGACGACGTTATAAATAACGTTTTTTACGTCGGTTATTTAAAACCGACGTAATATCCCTAACTTCACGGTGGTTATCACGTCGGTTCATATAATAACCGACGTGATAAATATGCGCGGGGGGCTTTATCACGTCGGTTATTCCCTAAACCGACGTGATAAAAGGCCTGGGATATCGTTTATCACGTCGGTTATGTCATAACCGACGTGATAAACCCTTCCCCTGGCCTATTACCACGTCGGTTATTTAGGAAACCGACGTGATAAAAAGGCCTGGGAAACGTTTTAGCACGTCGGTTATTCAATAACCGACGTGGTAAATCGATTCCCAGGCCTTTTATCACGTCGGTTATACTAAGCACCGACGTGATAAAATCCCCGGGAAAGGTTTATCACGTCGGTTCTAGAAAAAACCGACGTGATAAACCCCTACCGATTTATTTACCACGTCGGTTATTTTATAACCGACGTGAAAGAATTTTTTTTTTTAAATAATTGCACTGCTCTCACCAAAAAGCAACCAGAAACCAAACAAAAATAACCATGCCAGCCCTCCCCCAAGCCCCAACTGAACCCCACCCTCATCTATACCCACCTAACAACCTGGCCAGCCCTCCCCCACCACATTGGAGCCCCACCACAACCCTTGGACACCCCTCCCATATCCCTTGGACACCCTCCACCCCTTGGACACCCCCAAGACCCCTAGTACAGCCTCAAACACCCATTGGACACCCCCCCACACCTTGACAGCCCTCCCAGACCCCTTGGACACCCCCCCCCCCTCATTTACACCCAACCTGCCCCTTGGACACCCCCCCACCCCTTCGACAGCCCCCCCACCCTCATTTACACCCCCCGAACACTAGGACAGCCCCAAACACCCCTTGGACACCCCTCCCATATCCCTTGGACACCCCCCCACCCCTTGGACACCCCCCACCCACTGGACAGCCCCCCACCCCCTGGACACCCCCCCGACCCCTTGGAAACCCCCCCTACCCCTTGGAAACCCCCCTACCCCTTGGAAACCCCCCTACCCCTTGGAAACCCCCCCATCCCCTTGGACAGCCCCAAACACCCCTTGGACACCCCTCCTATATCCCTTGGACACCCCCCCACCACTTGGACACCCAACCGACTCCTTGGACAGCCCCAAACACACCTTGGACACCCCTCCCATATCCCTTGGACACCCCCCCACCCCTTGGACACCCCCACCCTCATTTACACCCCCCCCCGACCCCTAGGACAGCCCCAAACACACCTTGGACACCCCTCCCATATCCCTTGGACACCCCCCAAACACCCACCCACCCCCTTGGAACCTCTCCCCCCATACCAAAATCCAGACCAGAAAAACCATCAACAGTAGACCAAAACAAGAAGTAGAGAAAAATTAAACATTCACTTATATAACATTCAAAACTTACAATGTCAACTTCAAAAAAAACTAAATCCAACCTAAACGACTACGAAATACACAATTACATTGACAATATTCAAAATTACATTTCACATTACAAACAACTAAAAGTCAATCGAACCTGTAAAATAATTTGACCACTCCACTTGTAAGTGTTTGATATCTTCAGCAGTAAAGGGTTGAGGGTCATCAAAAAGCTACAAAGGAAAAGGATAGTAGTCAACGTGTATAATGAATAAATCAAATTGAAATATTATTAGAAAGAGGAAATCTTACCAGGTCAAAACTCAGAACTGTCCCAGTTGTTATTATTTCATACATAAATCTTAACATGTAATATCCGCATTCGATGATTCCTTGTTGCTCATGACATTTCTGTTTGAATGAGTGTAAATTCAATATATTATTTTTATGTAATAAATCAAAATGTACAAATTATAAATGGATATTTACCTTCGCATGTACATATTTGATCTTGTAATTCCTTTTCTTTGCGCTTTTTCGAAAGTGGACCCATGCCCTGTTAGAAAATAATACGAATGGGGTAAATTTAAAATTCATTATAATATATAAAACTATTGTGAAATTGAAACTTACGTTTCCAATATATTCTTAAAACTTTCTCGCACATCATCATGGAGAGAGCATATCCAATAAAGTGTTTTCTCCCTAGGGCAAAAAACCCCTAACATCCAATGATCCCTGAGAAAAGGAAATTTAACGTTAGTGGTTTTTTATGTTAAAATATAATTAACTCTTTGAGAGGGATGTGTTTCATACCTCTCACAAAAAGGCATCATCCAACACTGTGTGATTACATTCTTTTCAAATCTATCAGCAATATAAAGCATTCTTTGTTCCTCATCCAATGCACATGCTTCAGGGGAAATCAATTGTGGGTCCATGAATCCATATACATCTGTCAGCTCATTCCTCTCACAAATTTTATACATATACCTAATACAAAGCAGACATAAGTATACATTTTTAATAAATATAACGCAAGGAAAAGGAGTTAAGACTTACATGATAAAAATTTTCACCACGTTGATGCCCATCTTATCTCCAGTGACAAACTCCATGATATCACTTTTCATAATCCCCACACATAGTTCACGTCCACAGACATGAGCTTCCATTGTAAAGTCATAATGATCCGCCAACAAATTTGAATATCTTGACAATTTGTCAAGACTGCTAGTATCTGCATCTGATGTCATAGCTATCTGTCTTTGTTGTTGTCTATACAGTATTTCTTTACCTTTGAAGTATTCCTGTAAAAATAAATTGAAAAATATATTAGTTTTCAAATGATAAAACATTAATAAAAATATAAAATAAAAGATATAACATCCATACCTCTATGGTAATGAGTCGAAGAAGTCTGGATGGCCAAAGTAAAAAATGGCCGATACTATGTCCAACTGTCGTCACCTCATCTGTAGGTAATGGTATCCGAGCTGATCTATCTATAATATCCTGTACAGTGACCCTCTGATTCTCTACCTCTAACTGTTGATGATGAACTGTATCTCCTATACAATATACCATCCCATATGAAACTATATGATGTTGAGGATCATCAACATACAACTCACAATAAGTAGGTAGCTGCGGCGGAGGAGGAGGATCAAAAATGGGGTCCGCAGGCTGAGGTGGGGGAGTGGGAGCTACTGGGAGAGGTGGAGTGGGAGCTGCACCCTGAAATTGTCTTTGCAAGTCTGCAAACATTAACTGCACCGATGCTCTAATCTTGTCCTCGATTGTCGCATTAATATTATGGACTTCAGCCTCCAACGATTCTATTTTTTTTTATAAACTCCCTCAACGTTATAAGTTGAGGAACGTGGCAACACTTTTCTTACCGATACACCTGCCGAATATCCTCTTACACGGCCAGGATGTTCGGGCTTTCCCAATGCCACAGATAAAATATCTTCCCTCCCAGATGGTGTAAATGTCCCCTGTGAACTCTGCTCCTCAAGAGAGTCCTGTAATAATTAATTGAACTTTTCTATAATGATTGGAAATATATGACGAAAATAGTAAACTTAAATAAATAAAATAGATATCTTACAATCCTCTCAACTACGAGTCTCGATTCTTCCGAAAGATATTGTCCTTTTTTGCCCTTCCGAGCTCTTTTCCATTTCTCATGTCTAGATGGAGGGGATGGAGGGGCCACCTCTCCAGAGCTTGAAGACTCAGCTCTTAGTTGTTGAAATTTTTCTGCCATCATTTGTTCTTCCAATAATGCATACCCTCCCCGAGATAAACTATGAGGGTATACATTTTTAGATTGGATCTCTTGATGAGCTTTCCTTGTTTGCTGTAAATTAAGAATAAGTAATCATTAACAAAACAATAATAAGATCATTTATATAAGAAAGCTTATAAAAGTTTACATTGCCCTTACCAAAAATGATTCTTTTCTTCTACTTTCAAAAAATTGTCTCCATGTGTCTTCATCTATAAAAGGATATATACGACATGGATTCTCACGACTCCTATGACCATAAATGAAATCAGATGAGAGGGTTGATTTGAAATCCCTCCATCTCCTAGCAGCCAACGATAAGCATTTCTTCCTGACTCCTCCAGTGTCAGGAATATCAAATGTCATCTGATAAAAAAGAGGTTAAAAATATTATATATACTAGAAACATTTAAAGAACAGTCAAACAATAGCAAAAGATCTTACCAAAATGGTCTCCCACAGCTGAGAAATTATCGCCTTATCCACACTTCTCCAATCATCATAAAGAATGCTTACTTTGCTCTTAGCCTGAGTTGCTACAAAACCCTTAAAATCTTTAGCATTTGGACCTCTAGGAAGATCATCCTCATCAAACTCCACGACTATCCTCTCCTCCTTCGTACGGGCAAGTGATAATTTTGGTAAACGTGTGCACCCACGCTTACCAACCTTTGAACTCTTTTTCGTAATAGGAGCATGTGAATGTTCCTCCCCAGATGTATGACCAATATGCTCATCTCCAGAATCATGTGGCTGATCAACTGATTGATCTGTCATTTTCCTTCAAATCAAAAAAACAAACATTAGTTCACAAATAGAAAAGTGTACTAAATTACATAATAGTAAACATCGGTAATATGATAAGCATGTTAAACAATGATAAACATGGTAAACACAGGCAAAATGTTGCCAAGGAGTTGGCATAAGAAAGCTGAAAAGTGGACTCACTGATGCCACCGGCCGGCCGCTGGCTCACCACCGGCCGGCCGGTGGAGCAGACAGCCTTCCTCTGTCTGGACCACCGGCCGGCCGCTGGATCACCACCGGCTGGCCGGTGGACCAGACAGAGAGCCTTCCTCTCTGTCTAAACCACCGGCCGGCCGCTGGCTCCTCACCGGCCAGCCGCTGGTGATCCAGACAGAGAGGAAGGCTCTCTGTCTGGTCCACCGGGCGGCCGGTGGCGATCCAGCGACCGGCCGGTGGACCAGACAGAGAGCCTTCCTCTCTGTTTGAACCACCGGCCGGCCGCTGGCTCAACACCGGCCGGCCGCTGGTGATCCAGACAGAGAGGCTCTGTCTCTGTCTGTACCACCGGCCGGCCGCTGGCTCAACACCGGCCAGCCGCTGGTGATCCAGACAGAGAGGAAGGCTCTCTGTCTGAACCACCGGCCGGCCGGTGGTGAGCCAGCGGCCGGCCGGTGGTACAGACAGAGAGGACCGGTTGCCGGTGCGCGCAGGACTTCTCCTCTTTACGGTTTTTATTGTTTTATCGTTTTGGTTTGATACATATTTTAATAAGTAAAAAATTTACAGTATCTAACATTATATGAAAAAACTAAATGTAAACAAGATATATACTTGTGTTACCTGTAATTTTAGGAATGTACAGTTGGATTGTTTTCCCAAATTCCTTCGTCGTGATCGTTCCTAATGGCACAAACCATGTCTTCAACATACTCACCATTATGTTCTGTTAATCTTTCCATGGAAGTAGGGATCTCACATAAATCAGCATCTTCATCAAATTCATCCTCACCAACATATTGGTTTTTCCCTTGTAAAACAACAGCCCACTGCATATCTGATTGATCTACTACATAGAAAATTTGTTTGGCATGTGTTGCCATTATAAAAGAATCAGCTGTGTCTTCCAATCTATTCAGATTAACAAGTGTCATTCCAAATTCATCGTGTCTGACACTGTTGTTACCGATAAACCATTTACAGTTAAAAACGGGAACTTTAATTTTAAAGTAATCAGCCTCCCATATGTCTTCAATCACTCCATAATATGCACTTGATGCCGAAATTGGGTTTCTGTCCTTAGCACTCGAAAAATGCATTGCTTCTGCAAACACCAATACACCACTATTCTGAACTGCACTTCTGTTGTCCTGAGCTTTCGTATGAAATGTATAGCCATTAATGTCATAAGCGGACCATGTTATCACATTTAAAGATGGACCACCCACTATCCATTTTAATGTCTCTGATACATCTGATCTACCAAGAAAGGTCTTTTTAAACCATGGCAAAAAAGTTTTGTTGTGCTCATTCAAAATCCACATTTCTTTCTTCTTTGGATGACATTGTTTCAACTCATTAATATGCAATGTGATATACGGTTGAACATCAGCTATGTTATTCAAGATGTATGATTCTAACTTCTTCATATGTTCAGCTGACAGTGATTTGACTTTCAAGCCACGAATCCCCTTTCCCTCATTATTAACCCGTTCATGGCGAGATGGAGGCAAACCTATGTGTTGCGTCGTAGCCAAGTAACTCGTACAAAACTCTGCTACCTCCTCAGAAATATACTTTTCAATAATGGAGGCTTCAGGTCGATATGGATTTTTAACATATCCCTTTAATATTTTCATATACCTTTCAAAAGGATACATCCAACGAAGATATACAGGTCCACAAAGCCTTATTTCTCGAACCAGATGAATCAGTAAATGCACCATCATATCAAAAAAAGTTGGAGGAAAATACATTTCCAAATGACAAAGTATAATAATTGCATCCTTTTCCAAAATGTTCAAAGCATTCACATCAATCGCCTTGTTGCAAATTGAATTGAAAAAATAACACAACCTCATTATAGTCTTTCTGACACGGATGGGCAATATTCCACGCAGTGCAACTGGTAGAATTTGTTGCATCATGATATGACAATCATGTGATTTCATACCTATCAACTTCAAGTCTTTCAATGAGACAAAATTTTTTACATTTGAAGAATAACCTTGAGGCACTTTGATATCATGAAGACACTGACAGAAGCTACTTTTCTCCCTCTTCGATAATGTATGACAAGCCGGGGGAAGAAATGTTCGTCCTCCTTTAGGAGTGGGAGCTAACTCTAAACGTATTCCCATTGACAGTAGGTCTAACCTTGCATTCAACCCATCTTTTGTCTTTCCTTTAATATCTAGCAATGTTCCGATCAAAGAATCACAGATATTCTTCTCCACGTGCATGACATCAATATTATGTTTGACTTCATGATACCTCCAATATGGTAGCTCAAAAAATATTGACCTTTTCTTCCAAATATGTCTATCATTACCAGATTTCTGTGTCTTTCCCAATGTCACATCAAGGTTTTTCACCCTCTCAAAATACAATTCTGGGGATAAAGGTTGAGGTGCAGTATCAAATTCTTGTGAGCCATTGAATGCCTTTTTTAGTCTTCTATAAGGGTGATCCATAGGGAAAAACTTTCGATGACCCATGTACACTGTTTTCCTCCCATGATGCAATTGACAATATGACGTCTGTTGTTCGCAAATTGGACATGCTTTATGCCCTTTAACACTGTATCCAGACAAATTTCCATATGATGGGAAGTCATTTATAGTGAATAGAAGCACTGTATGCAGTTGAAAATATTCCATTTTATAAGAATCATACACCCTAATACCATCAGCCCATAAAAGTTTCAAATCATCAATCAGCGGTGACAAGTATACATCAATATCATTGCCGGGTTGCTTTGGACCAGAGATCATGATACTCAACATGACATATTTGCGCTTCATACAAACTTCAGGAGAGAGGTTGTAAATTACCAATAAAACAGGCCATGAACTATGTGTGCTACTGAGGGTTCGGTATGGATTCATTCCATCTGTGCACAAGCCTAGTCTCAGATTTCTAATTTCATTTCCAAATGTAGGGTACTGGGCATCAATTTTCTTCCATTGTGGACAATCAGCTGGATGACGTATTTTTTCATCACATACCCGCTCATCAGCATGCCATCTTAACCTTTTTGCATCATGTGAATTAGCAAATAAACGTTTGAAACGAGGAATTATAGAAAGATACCAAAATACCTTTGAAGGGAGCTTTGTAATCTCTACATCAGCTTGTGATTTTTCTTTCACCTTATACCGTGATGTCCCACATTTGGGACACTCTTTCAGAAATTCATATTCCTTCCTATATATAATGCAGTCATTCGGACATGCATGTATTTTCCTGTATCCCAATCCCATCGGGCATAATATTTTTTTGGCCTTATAATGTGAATCTGGAAGATCGTTATCTTTTGGAAGAATGTCTTTCATCAATTGTAGCAGCTCTGTAAAACTTCTGTCACTCCATCCATGTTTCGCCTTCAGGTTAATCAATCTTAACACCGCCGACAAAACCGTAAAATCTGTACAACCAGGATATAATGGTTTTTCGGCATCACCATATAGACGTGCAACTCTCGGTTCTATCTCAATTTGTTCTGCTACAATATCGCGAATCATTTCATCAATTCCATCGGAGTTACCATCTTGCGATTCATTATCATCAGTGACATTCTGTCCAGTTTCGCCATGCCAAATCCAAGGGTTGTAACTCGGATTGAAACCATGACAAATCAGATGATCTTTTATCTCTCTACTTTTCAACTTCTTCATATTCAGACATTTCAGGCATGGACAGAAAAAAATGTCACTACTTGGAACATTTCGTTTAGCAAATTCCAAAAAGGCATCAACACCTTCCTCATATTCATTGCTCATTCGATGTGCCGTAATCCAACTTCGACTCATTATTACCTATAAAAAATAGCAAAAATATATATATTTTTTAGATAAGACAAATATATGTTTATATGAAAAAAATCATAATTTGAATATAACAATTTTGAAATATAAAACAAATCGATGTGTAAACCCCCCTGGACACCCCCCGACCCCTCTGGACAGCCCCCCACCCCTCCTGGACACAACCCCCCACCCCCGACCTGCTTGGACACCCCCCTGGACACCCCCCAACCCTCTGGACAGCCCCCCCACCCCTCCTAAACACCACCCCCACCCCCTACCCCCTTGGACACCCCCCTGGACACCCCCAACGCCCACCCACACCCTTGGACAGCCCCCCACACCCACCCACCCCCTTGTAAACCCCCCTGGACACCCCCTGACCCCTCTGGACAGCCCCCCACCCCTCCTGGACACCACCCCCACCCCCTACCCCCTTGGACACCCCCCTAGACATCCCCCAACCCTCTGGGCAGCCCCCCCACCCACCCGGACAACCCCAAATACCCTCTGGAGAGGCCGCCACCCACTTGGACAGCCCCCCCACACCCATCCACCCCCTTGGACAGCCCCCCACACCCATCCACCCCCTTGGACACCCCCCTGGACACCCCACCGACCCCTCTGGACAGGCCGCCACCCCCTTGGACAGCCCCCCACACCCACCCATCCCCTTGGACACCACCCTGGACACCCCCCAACCCCTCTAGAAAGCACCCCCACCCCTCCTGGACACAACCCCCCACCCCCGACCTGCTTGGACACCCCCCTGGACACCCCCCCAACCCTCTGGACAGCCCCCCCACCCCTCCTAAACACCACCACCCACCCCCTACCCCTTGGACACCCCCCTGGACACCCCCCAACACCCACCCACGCCCTTGGACAGCCCCCCACACCCATCCACCCCCTTGGACAGCCCCCCACACCCATCCACCCCCTTGGACACCCCCCTGGACACCCCACCGACCCCTCTGGACAGACCGCCACCCCCTTGGACAGCCCCCCACACCCACCCATCCCCTTGGACACCACCCTGGACACCCCCCGACCCCTCTAGAAAACACCCCCACCCCTCCTGGACACAACCCCCCACCCCCGACCTGCTTGGACACCCCCCTGGACACCCCCCAACCCTCTGGACAGCCCCCCACCCCTCCTAAACACCACCACCCACCCCCTACCCCCTTGGACACCCCCCTGGACACCCCCCAACACCCACCCACGCCCTTGGACAGCCCCCACACCCACCCACCCCCTTGTAAACCCCCCTGGACACCCCCGACCCCTCTGGACAGCCCCCCGCCCCTCCTGGACACCACCCCCCACCCCCTACCCCCTTGGACACCCCCCTGGACATCCCCCAACCCTCTGGACAGCCCCCCCACCCACCCGGACAACCCCAAATACCCTCTGGAGAGGCCGCCACCCACGTGGACAGCCCCCCACACCCATCCACCCCCTTGGACACCCCCCTGGACACCCCACCGACCCCTCTGGAGAGGCCGCCACCCCCTTGGACAGCCCCCCACACCCACCCATCCCCTTGGACACCACCCTGGACACCCCCCGACCCCTCTGGACAGCCCCCGACCCCTCTAGATAGCACCCCCACCCCTCCTGGACACAACCCCCCACCCCCGACCTGCTTGGACACCCCCCTGGACACCCCCCAACCCTCTGGACAGCCCCCCCACCCCTCCTGGACACCACCCCCACCCCCTACCCCCTTGGACACCCCCCTGGACACCCCCCAACACCCACCCACACCCTTGGACAGCCCCCCACACCCACCCACCCCCTTGTAAACCCCCCTGGACACCCCCCGACCCCAAATCCATGCACCTATGCCATGGTTGTGTGTGAATAAAGTAGTAACAACTGTAAAAGGGCAACCCATCCAAATGGACACGCCCCAACCCTCTCGGGGATTTATAGAAAACGATGAAAAATTAGTGAAATCATAAAATTACTCAATATTGCAAGTCGAACAAATAGATCTAGGGATGATAAATAAGATTATGGTGCCAAAACGAGTTAAAAGGGTTCGCAATCGAAGAATCTTAGCTAGTTTCAACAAAAAAATCACAACACATATATATTTACTATCCGCGAAAAAAAACGAACGAGTGGGAGGATTACCTGAGTGCTGCGAGTTTAGATGATTGATCCGAGGAGATTAAATATGAGAAACGATGATCGCAAAACGAATCTAAACCAACGAAATGGACGAGCCGATTCGGGTTTACGCGCGAGAGAGACGAGTCGCGACTGTCGAAGGTAAACTCGCGAATGACAATCCACGGGTCTGGGTAAATTTTTAATTGAGTTATCACGTCGGTTATTCAATAACCGACGTGATAATTGTTTTAAAAACATTTATAACGTCGGTTATTTCACTAACCGACGTAAAAAACTTCCTCCGATTCATTGTTTACGTCGGTTATATAATAACCGACGTAAAAAATGGCTCAAAATCCGCGTTTTTTTACGTCGGTTATGGAATAACCGACGTCAAAAACATCTGCGGATTCTTTTTTTACGTCAGTTATTTTATAACCGACGTCAAAAAGCCTTCAAAAACCGCGTTTGTTACGTCGGTTATTCAATAACCGACGTGAAAGGGCCTTCGAAAACCGCGTTTTTTACGTCGGTTATAAAAATAACCGACGTAAAAAACGAAGCCGCGAGATTAATAACGTCGGTTATTTGTATAACCGACGTTAAATGTGTACCGAACACAGGTTTTTACGTCGGTTATTTCTTAACCGACGTAAAAAACCTCGTTTTACATATTATGACGTCGGTTTTATATAACCGACGTAAAAAATGGTGACGTAAAAAACGTTTTCTGCACTAGTGAATATAATGCTAATGGGATTTGTTATTAGTGGAAGAGATTATAATAGTTTAAGATTATTATATTCTATTTAAACACCTATATTACTAGATGTCTCTCAATATAAATTGTTACATGATGGAAAAATACTTGAAAATAAATAAAAAAATTATTTTTATGATTATATTTTTCACAATTCAATTTATCTATAATATATTTTATCCATTCAATGATTCTTTTATTTAATGATAAAAATGATTTTTTCTCAATATTCATCATTATTTATGGATTTGATGATTCTAGATAGACCTATATCAATTATTCAATCATTTAGAGAATATCCACTGATGTAGATCATCATTCAACATCAACTTCTATTAATGTTAGTATATCCTTAAGAATGAAATAAATCAATCATTGGAAAATAACATTGAATATATGAGGCTAATAAATATCATATAAAATATGTATTGATTACTCATTAATGATATTATAGACTAGTATTTTTTTTAAGTAGTGTTCACCTATTATTTCTGTGTAATACTCCCACATATTGATGATATATGGGTTTATCATTAAGATTTTAAAGTCAATAACCCACAAGAGGGTTAGTGTGGATAAATTATAGTAATTTTATTTATGATGAATTTCATTTTTGGGTAATTTTTGAATTATTTATAAATGTATTTCAATGGGTATATCTTTCTTTTAATTGATATTTCTAGATTATACTTCATTATAAGGTTATTGAATGGATTTTATAATGTATAAGAAATTTATGGATATTGTTACTAGGGTGTAATTATTATTAGGTGGTGAAAAAAACCATAATGATTGAAATATATATTTTGATGTTTTGATATTCACATCAATATATAATTATGAGGCGGTTGTTTCATTAATGAATATGGTGTTTTTATTTTCCATTGATCCATTATGTTGTCGCCACACTGTTTGAGTGGGATAGTCCCATAGTGGTGACATAGATTATAAAATCTGGTATGAACAAATATTCATTGGTGATAGACATAAATAATTCTAATAAAGGTGTTAAGCATGTCATATACATTACAATATAAATAATTGTACCCATTTATATTTTATATTTGTTGTATAAATTTGTTTTTGAAAATATCCCTCTAGGACTAGAGCACAAACGTTGGTAATGTATGTTTGGAATAGTTTTCATTAATCCTAAATTTATATCAATTCTAGCTGCATGATATTGATTATCTTCCTATGGGTTTTGGTTTTGTTTTCATTTGAGTATTTTAAATGACCTATAAGGTTCTCTAGTAATGAGATTTGGGTAATCTATGAAATCGGTTCTATTCTATTTTGATTATATAATTGGAAAAAAATCGTATGTGGTTTAATTATCAGTAGTAAATGATACAACATACATTTAAACATGCTTCAATTAATGGAATTCAAAGTGGAGAAACATAATAAAAATAGTTTTTTTAGTGTAAAAAATTATATTTATCATAGATAATGTTAAGGATGTTAGGTTTTCAATGATGATTCTAGGACGAGTTTATATTAGAATTGAATTTTTTACTAATTCATTGAGTTTGAAAAATGTTAAATTAGGGAATAATGCCTAATTTTATAAAATAAGAAACCCAATCATTAAAAACATGATGATTTATATCTATTTATGAGCCAGTGTGTTATCAAAACTTTATATTTAGTGGTTGATGTCTATGTAAATAGATTATACCAATGTAACTATGATATTTAATGAATCATAATGATGTGGTGTTCAAATGATAGTTAAACTGTTCCCATGATAAAGAAATGAATGATTATTTTTTTAGTTCACATTTTCATTTCATTCAAAAATATTCAGATGATAATTGGTTGGGAAATAGGTTTTGTGTTTTCAATCATTGAGGGAATTGAAAATGGGAGTTTTGGTTTTTATGAGTTATTTCATTATAATGAGAATATTCCAAAAGCTCTAGTTATTTATTAGGATATTATTAAAAATATTCTATAATAAATGGTGAGAGGTAATATTGCTACCTAATGTGGGGTTGTATAATTTTGGTTGAGAAAATGGACCACCAGAGATAGATCAATGGAATTCACGGATAGGTTGTTTTTTAGATGTTATTATTTTAAGAACATTATAGTTCAGTATATCAAGAAATTTTATATTTAAATAAATTAATATATAATTGGGGGGTTAGTAACCAATATGATATTTTGAGGGTCACATAGCTCAATTTTGATCATCTAGTAAAAGGCACAAAAAATGGATTAAATGTTACATTTTCAAAAAGAAATAAAATGAAATTTTTTATTATTGATTCAATTTTAAATATTATATTACATACCATTATGATCATTTTTGTAATAATTTTAGTTTTTTTCCTAAGGGATACCATATATTTATTTAATAAATAATCATTTTTTCTAAACATTCTAATATAAATCACTCATAGGTGGAAGCATATATGAATATTATGAAACTAATATTATATATAAAATGATATTTTCCCATATTGACATATATGTAATGTTATTGGGTATCCATGAAGGTTATAATCATTTTTAGGATTTTATTAACTAATATATTTACTAGAAAAAGTAAATTATTTATATTCTAAATCAATTTGTTATCGTAAATTGATTGAATTGTTGTTGTATAAAAGGAGTAACAATGATTGAATATTTTTAGGGGTTGATATGGATATTTAGATGAAGATATATATATATATATATTATAAATTATTGATTTCAAATTAATGAATATTTTTATGAAGGAAATTAATTATGGGGGGGGGTCACGATACAAATATGTTAAAAAATTAATCCCAAAACCAGAAATAATTTTTTTATTCATTTTCAAGGTGGATATAATAATTTAATGTTAATTTCCATTTCAAATAGTGGAATTAATATATCAATAAATTAATTAACAAGCATTTGACAACAGAAAACTATATTTTTAATAAATATGGTGAAAAAAATTTAGGTTATTAATGATCATGAATTATAATGTGATCATCAAGTAAGGAAAATTTTCCATCGAGGTAGGATATTTGATTATTATTTTTAATATCCTACTCTGTGCATTTAACCATTATTATATGGTAAAAATTTGTTTCTAAATCACATATGATGGAATTATATTAAAATAAACTAATAAAATCAATCAAGAAATGGAAAATTGATTTATTATATTTGAAATAATATTTCCAAACAATAAATTTAGATTAATAATAATTATTATTATTTGAATGATATTCAATATTGATTTCATGTAAATTTTTATTAAGCTTAAAGATAAGGTATTTAATATTTTCCATAAATGGTTATTAATTATTTATTTACTTCTTATTCCAATTAATTAATTTTTTTGGAGAATATTACAATTATTTTTATTATGTATAATATATTTTTCTTGTGTTGAACAATAAATATTTTCCCCTAATTTTTGTCTCAATATCCCTTTTAAATTTCTTATACCCATGTCTCTTGAAAAGAATAAATACCATCATAATATTTTAATTGAGAAAATCATTCACCAACCACTATTCATTCAAATATCAATACCAAAATCATTTTGGATCTATGTTATCATGAAACAATGTGAAAATATTTATAGAAAGCATTTATATTTGAGCTCACATGGTATAGAAGAAACAATGAATAATTTTTCACTAAATTCATTGTGAAATTTTAGACAAAAGATAAAAAAACAAGGACGGAAAATAAAATTTATTGACATTAAATATTTATTATGGAGATTTAGAGACCCCATTAGAGAGACGGGTGTATAAAATTTATGTAATGATAGGAGGAGGAAAGGAAGGTGTTAAAATCTACAAAATTCATGTTCTATAATTAGAATTTATAACTAAATACTAGGTAATCCTCTAGGTCAGGTGTTTTATAGATCAAATAGTGACATATAATATTATAATGGTCATTATAAATATGAATCATCATGTAACTATAGATCTAATTTCATGTAACTTCCCTATGGATATTGATCACATATCTGCTATACCTATGGTGTTATCTGCTGATCATGCCTGAATTGTGGACCACTATACAAAATATGTATGTAGGGACCTGAATAAGTGTTTACTGAGAATATACATTTATCAGGTTATTATATATCATATGACATGTATCATAACAACATGTAGTGTATATATAGACAAAATAACTCCATGTACCTAATGTACATGGCCAGTTAATCTGTGTGTTTAAACTTATTTTTTGGATTTACACATGTACCATAAAAATGAAATACGATTTGATGGGTATTGATAGTACACTCTTATTGGGGTACTGATTCCCAGACAACAAGTCATATAGTCACAAAACTATAGTAATAAATATAGAATCTTTTCTCTAATTATTCATGCATAGCTCCATCAAAGGAATGCATAATGAATAAACATAAAAAACAACATGTCATCGGTATATTAGGGTTTATTTCATATCTACTCACAAAATTGTTATAACATAGAATATTTAATGTCAATTATAATTTTGATTATATTTAGATCACAATAGTGATATGAACTCAGTTTTTAGATATTTTTTAAGTGTCATTTTAGTTGGTTTGAGGATTTTACCCCTAAATATTCACTAACACAGATAGGGTGAGAAATTTAGAGAAGGAATGATTTTTTATACATTTATATTTATAATTGAATAATTACTTCATAATGGAGTTATGGTAATCCCATCTACGAATCCTCACAATAGGGAATGGTCCCCTATATGATATCTTGAGATATTAAACTTTTCTTTTTCAATGTACGGTCATCCTTGTGTGTTGCTGGTACTCCCCCTTTTGTAGGATCATGTTCCACTATTGGGGTGACGTAATCCATTGAATGATTTTCAAAATCATTGATAATTTTAAATTATACACTATTAATACTGAAATATATATTTTTATATTTAATATATTAGGATATTTGTTTTCTTTTTTCATGAAAATTATTATTTCCTTAATGTTTACTCATTTTTGGATATTATTTGTGATGAATGATAAACTAATAAATCATTGTTACTTATTTGACCACTCATAATATATATATATATGTACATGTTTCATTAAATTGTATATTTTTTACATCCTTGGCTGAAAAACACATATAGCAAGAAAATGGAAAACTATAATAGATTAAATTGTGAAATATAAGGAATATGAATTATAATTAGTTTGGTGATGTTAGTTATAAATGATGTGGATCTTGCAACTTGTTCAGGAAATCATTGTTACCCCCAAGATATATATTAACACTTGATTGTGATATTTAGACACTATTGTTAGTATTTTAGATTATGTTTACCTAGATACATCTGTGGCAACCATAGACATAATATTGATCTATATTGATAGTATTGATCTATCAATTCAGATTTTACCATTAATTAAATAAAAAATTAATTATATCTTCTTGTTACTTTTTGGTTATAGAATTAATCTAAGGTACAAATATAATTATTTAATTTTTTATTTTGAGGTGAGATACAATGTATATATATAAATACCTACGAATGGACTATTTCCCGTATATTGTATTTCTTTAAATATTTTATTCTATTTTTATTGGACATAGTGGTCATGGAACAAGAGTTGTTTATTTAGAGTATGTTCATTGTAAAACATTGTTATACTTGGTTGTCGAATATAAAATTAGAGTGCTCTTCCTAAGTATATTTATTTAATGGTATCACATAAAATCAACATCATGTAGTCATTTTAGTAAGAAGATGTTTTCACTTTAATTATAATTTTTACAATATATCATTAACACATATGTTTATTATATATTGAGGCATATCCTTGGGGGGCTGGGTTATTCAGTTGTTCCCCATTAATCCATTATTATACATATCATCTTTTTTATTTATATTAATTTTTAATGTTGGTTATTTTCTATATTTTTTATTAAATAACTATTTACAGTTGTTATTTTCTAAGGCCTCTAATGAATGTTATTCCTTCACATTGTAATCTGCCAACACCCGGAACAATGAAGGTGGGATTATGGTGTTAAAATCGGTATATAAATATCTAACAAGGTGTCTTTGTGGGTTAGTTCAAGAAAAAATTTATTCTATGATTTTTTAGAATGATAATTTATGTTAATATATGAAAAATAAAAAGATATGTAAATTGTTAAAACTCAAAAACACCATAGTAGATAATTAATTACATGTTCTGTTATTTTTAATGGACATGATTATACATTATCATTTGAATTCCAATGTTATTTTAGACCCAAATAATTTATATACAAAAGTTTCTACGAATAATAATATATTGAACCCCTCTTCAAGTGGGGGATATTATTACACATGGGTTTTGATAGAGAAATCAATGAAAAAAGATAATAAAAAATTACTGTTTACAATATAACATGTATAATATTGAAAAACCTATTTAGATATCAATATGTTTATGTTAAATATGATTTTTATAATGAGTTCCTTTTATGACACAGTTAATAGTAATACCAAGTTTCTCCAAAATATTTTAGTAATCTTAAAGTATTATAACTTACAAAAAAAATCTTTTTTCAGTATTAGATAGGGTTCAGAGTAGATCTGAAAGATTAGATTTTGAATGTTCCTAAGAATTTCAAGTAATGTTGTGAAGGGTAAATTCATTACTGTGTTCTAGATTCAGAAAATCAAATAAATATGGGTAATTTTTACTCTCTACCAAAAGATTACACCATTCCCTATACCACATAGTGTTGAAGATGGAATAAGTAAAATTATTTTAGAAAAAATTTCACCCTAACTTAAATAGTTATGTGGTAATTTAAAATTAATATTACAAACCTAAAATCATAATAAAAATTTTAATTAACACAACTATGATCCAAAGAGATTTTTTATTTTATGATTGAGGAATTTATATTATTGAACCCATATGAAATTTCTTCTTTTCATTTAATATTACAGTTTGGTGATTACATGTCAATATATGTAGAACCACACTAACAATGTCTATTAAATTAAATGTTCCATCAATAATTCTATTAAAGTATACAATTTCATGGTTTATTGAATCCATGATTGTGATTATAAGTTCAAAAATATGTTGTAATTATTACATATTAATGGGTATAATTGAAAATTATAATGTCTTTATAGAACAATAATTCTCTATAATTCACAAAAACATAGAAAAATTGAGATCTAAAACCAAGATAGAAATTATATATAAGGTATGGTGAAAAAACAATATAATATTGAATTTTCCAAGGAACATGATGATTATTTATGGGGCTAGATAAAAAATAAAAATAAATTTTTTTATCCAGTTTTTGTGTATACGAAGTTGTAAAGAACATTTAAAAATGTGTAGTACTAAGAGGTAGTAAATTAGTTGTACATTCCAATTTTATCTGTATAAATTATTCCTTTTGAATAAAATTCATGTCATTGATTAATGTTGTTATCCATTAATTACACACTCTCCATTTCATGTATACAATAAAATGAATACAAGAAAAAATATTTTAAAATGTTCATTCTTGATGTGATATCCTTTTCAATAAAATGAAAAACATATATTGGAATAATGTATTATATTTTCAATATTATTTTTTGTGATTAAAATTACAAATTAATTATTATGTAATGATTAATAATGGTAACATTATCATCTTTTAAAGCATGAAATTATTTAAACTATAAAATAATGATCATAAAAAGATTCACCTTACTCTTGATGATGACTAAATCCTTTCTTTATTTATAGTATGTCTTTGCATCAAAAATAAATATTTTAATCAAGTAATATTTGAACTTCTTCGATGAAATTATTTCAACTTAGGTATCATTTGATTATATATTGATTTTTTGGTATATTCTTCACTTTCATGATAACATGCATGCATTTGAATAGTTTATTTCCTTTTTCCCAGGTGAAATGGTTATATATCTCCACAATTTTTTTTCATAATAATGTATACTCACCAAACCCTTATTCACCATTAAAAAAAATGATTTCTTGTATATTCTAACTACTAAAAGTGAATTTCGTTAAGTGAACTACATCATGTGAATATCTTTTTTTATAATATGTTTTACAAAAAAAATATTATTATAATAAAAAATAATTATTTTCTCCAAGTTCAATAATAATTTATAGAAAACATCGCCATATTTTTTAACTAACTTTAATGCTGAGTGGAAGATTTTAAATTCCAAAATATCTCAAGATTTCATTTTACATTGAATGATCCAATCCCCACATCATATAATGAAAATGATTTATTATAATTTTTTTTTCTATTATTTATGTAAATTATTTATCATTTTCAACATCAAACAATCATCATCATGAAATATTATCCTATAATATTTCCTTTTCATCATTTATTTATTTCAGTATAATCTTTTATATTATATTATATCCCCACAATTCCTCGAATTGCATTCGTATTTTAAAGTTAATGCTCAAAAGTTGCAAAGAGAAGTACAATTGATGACATAATTATTAAAATGGGAATTATAAGTCTAGGTTATCATCAATATAGAATATGTTGATTTGAGTTCATAACCCACTATGATAACATACACATAAAATACCCATTCCCAAATAGGTAACTACACTTTTTTGATTCATCTATGATCAGAGATACCCTTACAAGAGTAGTGTTCTTAATTTTTTTTAAATCTATTGAAATAACAATACTAAAAAATAATTTATCCCATAAAAATTTATAAGAAATATCATTGGACCTTTACAATGTTCTGAACATCGATTCACATAGTGTGACATACCATTAATATACATATAAGGGCATCGAATACAACTACAAAAGGATTTAATTTATTTTAAATTAAGTTCATATTATTGTTACATTTTATTAAATAAATAAATATACCCTTATATCCATAATTATCCAATATTATAAAGAACTCACCCTTCATTAAGTGAAGTATACCATTATGTAGCGAGTGAAATATTTTCAAAATAACCCTAAGCATTCCCAAATACATAGAGATAAATCAGGTAATAATAATACTTCAACAACATTAAGAATATATAGTTTCATAACCCACTAATAAATTCTATATATTCCGTCAAATATCACTAAAATAATATTCCTAATTAATTTTCAAAAGTATAGGTTATAAAAATTTCAATATAATCCCCAAATACATTGGATCATAAACCCCCCATATTATTTTTTAAACTAAAACTACTCCTTAAAAAACATCCATTATTATCAATAAAATTAGATAAATCCTAAAATATAAATTTCTTGAATCCACTACACAAGATCTGGTAAATTTTTATACAATTCAATCTCATTAAGACAAAATGGGTTTTAATGGTACTTTGATATTCCCCCTCAATTGTCACACAAATTGTATCCCATTTTTACAATAACCACAACATTAGGTTTAAAATGTACAAATTTTTGGACCCATCTAAAATAGAATATAAAATATCGTTAGGGTCACAAATAAGTGTTTTTATTTAAATTATAGAGGTTTAATACTAATTTTCAATCTTAGTGCCTCAAATTTGTCTTTATAGATAACATATGTGATGATATCAATAAATTTACCATGAGATGGAAAAATAATTCCCATGTATTCAACCTTTTACGTGAAAAAGTGAAATTGGATATCAATATTCTAATATCCCAAATGATTCATAGGATTTTAAGAAATATCAACATGACATTAATTATCAAAAATTGTTTTGGTTTGATTATAAAATTTCACCATAAAATCATCCAATTGAAACTTCTTCCAGAAGAATGTAGTGCAAGAACATAATATGGTAATAAATATATCTTAAATAGTACTCAATGTGAAAATTTCAATTTTTTTCAGTTCTAATACACATAGTGGTCAAATTAGAAGAATATTAAACATGATGTGGACCTTCTATCATTATAGTCACCCATAGAAGCATCTTCTATAAACCTCAAATGATTAAATCTATTTTCATCAATATATTTTATCGCACATCACAAAGTTAATTTTATATCTCTAAGAACCCATTCATATTCTAAAATAGGTTTCTCATTTAGATTGGTATGATATCTAGAATAAGAACTCTACACATTACTAATATCATTCTTTGAAAATTATGAAAAAATTTAGCCATCTAATTTTTATTCTAAATTCTGTTTGATTAATAATGTATCCATAAACATCCATATAAAAATTTGGAATGTTATTAACTAGTGATGATATAGTCTTTAATTATTCCATTACATTGTTATTTGAGAATTTTCTAGAGTAATTATCATGGTGTAAGAATGTATAATAATTTTTTTCCGGACATATAATAAAAAAAATTATATTACCTCACTATTATTAGACATATCAAACTGTTGTTTCATTTTGTTTGAAAAATATTGAAAAGAATTATCATGGTCACAATGTAAATTGATATGATCAACATATCAAATTATAATATTCATTATAGTATTTATTTCATTCATAAGTATAATTATATCAATGTTTCCATTAAATATTTATAAATCCTTATGAAAATCATCCTTTATTAAATAATATGAAAATTGGACATGTATTAATCCATAAATATCCTTTTTAATTTTATAAATCCTTTTGAATCATTATCATGTAAAAAATAATATGTTTCATCAAAATACATTTCTTCTTCAAGATCTCCATTTAAAATGTAAAGGATAACATCCATTTGATAAATTTTATATCGATTGTATGATACAATAATAATGATTATAGTAATACATTCCAATCCTACTAGTGAATAAAAATTCTTATAAAAATAAACACCATATTCCAGAAAATACGCCTTTCATATAAATCATTATTTTATATTGATAATATTTCCCTATTAATTTATGTTGTTTTTATAAACCCAGTAGTTTCTAATGATATTTTCATCAATAGGTTATTTAATCTATATTCCAATATATATTTTAATTCATATTTGATTGGAGATCAGTGTTTAAATATCTATAGAATATTTTAGGAGTGTTTTCTTAGAGGGGAAATTTTGGGATTATTTTCATATATATATTTCAAAATTAATAAGTCACTATAACAGAGTTTTTTAGAGTGTTGATTTTTTTATAAAAAATATTATATTGAAAAAATTGGACAATTTCATTAATATTTCAAATAAAATAAATTTGGAAATAAATTATAGATATTATCAATAATAAGAAATAATAATTTTACATTTAAAACTAAATTTGAAATTTTATATAAGATATAACAAAATATTTTTATAGATAAATAAAATGGATATTTAGATAATTATATAAAGAAAAATATTCTCTTATTTTTAATTATATATTTTAAAATGAAAAATAATAAATGGATATTTACATATTTTTTCAGATAAAGAATCACCTAGAAAATAAAATGGTGATTTACATGGAAGAATTATTGTGAAATTTGATATTAATAAATAATTGAAGAAATAATTGATTTTTTTTGTTATGATTGACCATAAATGTTTGGTTCTATATATTAATTTTTTTTACGATTTAAACTGGTACAAGATTAATGTATTTATAAAAGAAAAATGTAATATATTTCCTAATTTTATTGAAATAATATTTATATTCTATGAGTAAAATTGGCATGTAGAAAAAAGTAGATTATTTGAATGAATGAAATTTTTAAATGTATTGAATAATCATCAAGTATTAAGGGATATTATATATACCATAAATTTAAAATTAATATTTAGTTATTATAATGATATATAAAACTAATCACAATAGTTGTATTGAATATAGAGGGTCCTGGAATATATTTCTATATCATTTATAGGTAAGAAAAAGAAAGAGATGAATATAATGAAAGATATTTTTAAAGATAAAATGATGGGATGATTACATATTCCATTAATCAGTTGAATGTAAGTGAAATAAATATGAGGGTATTTCATTAAAAATTATAGAAACATGAATATTTTAATATGGGCAATAATGGTTATAATTACAGTTTAATATTATATTCATCTAGAGAAGATATTCACAATGTATTTTGAGTGAACAATCATGATTAAATCATCGCATGAAATTTACCCTGATCACGATTTTGAGAGATGGGAGAGAGATATTGGGGGTAAGAGAGAGATAGAGAGTACACCGAATGTGGAACCAAATATATTATTTATTCATTGTATATGATGAATATAGATTCAATTTAATATACAGATAATAAGAGGGCCCTTATATTAATAAACTAATAACTTTTTTATGAATAAATGAATGAAGAAGAATTAGAGGGACTATCCCTTGACTAAATCATTCGTCCTTCGGAACCCATTGTATTAATAGTGTTTCAGGGAATTGAGTGAAAATAGTTGAAAACATGCATATACCATATGAGAGTTTAAAAAATTCTAGTAAAACAATATATCACTATGTGTATTATCTTATGGTAAAATTTTATTAACTAGAAATTTAAAATATCCATGTGATATAAATATTTCCTTTTCAACATATCTGTTGAAAAATATGATGAGTTATCCATCGATATGTTGAGAGATTATATTTGTTCCTTACAATTAGGAAATATGATTATCTATATATGGTACGGAATAAAATTATAAAATGTTCTATTTATTGTGAATCTTTATTCCCCAACAAACTTGGGGTGTCCATGTTAACCTTTTTTTGTGCCATGTAATATCAAGTCATAACGGATCTAATAGTATTTAAATCATTAATATATATTCTTGGATATTTTGAAAATATGAATTCAATTTTGAGTCCTCGAATTTTTAATTCCTCTAAATATGTTGGTCATAAGATGAAGAAGTTATTTTTCATAGAGTCTAATGGTTATACTTTCATGGATTACATATAATGATCTATTATTCTATCTAATAACATTAAAATAATTTTTTATACATGAATATGGAAGATAGTTTCTAAATGTTATTCAGATGATATATATAAGATTTCCTATCCTTGTGACACTATACTAATTATATCAAAAACAAATATTTGTAAATATTGAAAATTAGAATATCCTATGGACTTTTTGGTGTCTATATCAAGATATGGTTTCAATTCAAACACAATTGATACTTTATTAAAAATGATTTAAAAATAAAAATTTCTAAAATTTCATGATAAAATGATATTTAAAATGAATAATCCTGGGGATATGTACCCTCAAATCATGGGTATTAATAATTAATTAATTTTTTAATGACATTATATCAATTTAATGGAAGAAACATGAAAAAAATATTATCTATAATATAACCCTAGATATTTATTTATATTAAGATCTAATGTAATGAAATCTAATAACAAAAAAAATCAATCAATTGAATTATCTTCTGGTAAAAAAAAGATATATAATCCTTATAGGAAAAGGTGGATCCGTTGTTGATCAAACATAGAGTGGTAATTATAATCGTGAAATGTTTTTCATGGATATTAGAAGTTTGAGAAATATTGAGGATTCTATCAATCATGTCATAATTAAAATGGAAATAAAGATAAATGGTCAAGGTGACTCTATTTGTTAATGTGTACATGATGAGGAATAAAAAATTACCATCGGAAAGGAAAAAAAACTATAATTATATGTCTCAAACGAAAACATGAAGGGAGGATAAAATCAATAATGGAAGTTCTCTCAATGGATGAGATTATTTTTATTCAATTAATGGATATTTTGGAGAAGATTAACAAATATGATGCTAAGGTTATATCTTACAATAACATGAGTATGATCCCTCTTATTAAATACATAATATTTAATGTATTCCATGATAAATAGATTAGATTTTTGTGTTGATGAAATTTTCTCTATATTAGTGCAAGTGATATATCAAAAAAATCGGAGGAATGATTTTTCTATTATTATAGAATCAGAGGACACATAATTGTTGAGTTACAATAAGTCAAAGGCTCGAAATGTAGATACAAAGATGCAAAAATGACATATCGAACAATGAATGAATATATGAGGAATTCTTTTTCTGGGATATTTTTTTTTAAATTGGGGGATATCAAAAATATATTTCATAATTAAAAGTAATGGGGATGTCAAGATGAAAACTTACATACCCATATCAAGTGGGAGACTTAAATATAATGTGTAAGAATATATTAAATTAAAAAAATGATTCTTATTTACCAAAGAAATTGTATTTGATGTGAAATAGGGGAGAGATAAATATCTAATGATGTATTATTCAGTATATCCTTTATAGGGGGGATGAAAGAAAATATATGGGAAGCAAAAATTATATACATATTAACTTCAAAATGATAATGATCACCTCAAAAAAATATCACAAAGGAAAAATATGTTCATGGTTTATTGAGATTATATTTTGAAGGATAAACCTGAAGTATCCATAAATTGTATTATAAATTATACAATAATAGAATCATAGATAATTTGTGGAAGGTCCCCCTTTTTTGAATGAAACCTATTGACGGATATAATGTTTGAAATGATAATGTTTATTATTAATCATATATTTACAGAAAACACCATATGAATTAATTTTGGGGATCCCTAAAAAATTGATAATATTTAAAATTGGAAAAAGTGATGTTTATTGAAGAACCACTAAGAGGGATTGGATTAATGTTGGAATCACTGGTCTTACCACTTATAGAAAATAATTATATTACATTATAATAAATAATAAGTATCAATATCCCCATGATAATAACATTTTATAAATTATTGTAAGATGTAGTGCAAGATTTACAATTATATACTATCCATGGGGTGTATAAGAAGAATGAATATGTTTATACAATAACATAGTATTCATGATTCATGATTGATTAGTGAATGATCCAATGAAATAAAATAATTGTAACACCCCATTACCATCCAGTCAGGTATCTTTTAAAATTTATTTTCTTTTTCCTTTTTTGTTTGTTGGGTAATGATGATAAAAAATTGGTTGGATACCTATAATGGTGAAGCAATAGATTTTAGGTAATTATCATCCTAAAACCTTAGATTTTTTAGTTTGGGGGGAGAGATTTACATTTTGGGTAATGGGGTTCAATGATGTGTAGTCATTACATTAAAGATTAATGAAATGGATCATCAACATAGAAGGTTACAAGCCATGTACAACTTGCACAATATTGAAAATATTAAATTTAATATTTCTAATAAAATAGGGATATGTTTTATGACATTTATATGCCTCATGGAATTCTTGATGTGTATGTGGTCTACATACCGTGTAATAGTCTCGAGTATAGATTTAATATTGAGTTTCCAATGTTTAATTCATACATTCAACTGCAACATCCCTTCACTCAACCTAGAGAGCACACTATGATATTTTGATTGGATAATTTAAATATAGATTAATTCATTTAATGAGGGACCACTGTTGGGGCTGTAATTCTTCTCTCATAGTAATAAATCTACTTGGTTCTTATTAGGGTTTTTTTTGTGGATTTGGTTTGGATGTTTTTTGTGATTTGATATAGTTTTATATCCCTCTTTTTCAATTTCATGGTGTTACTTCTCTTATAGAGGCCACTCTCTCGGTTTCTAGTAACCTTTGGTGAGAGACAATTGGTTTCAATCATGTTTACACCACTTTCCCAAAAATGTTGGAAAATTTTATGAATTTTATGCTTTTATTTATAGATTCATTTCGGTGGTTAATTTATTTAATGTTACAAATTGTTTAATTAATTTCCTGAAAAATAAGATGTTTTAAAAGGGTTGTTTTCATTTAAATGGATTTTCATTATCTTGAAGAGGGTCTTAAATCTCTAATGGAAATTGTCTTATATTTGAAAATGATTAAATTAAATTATGATAATGGTTTAGAAAATGTATTGGAAAATTAGTCATTTGGAACATTGGATGCATAAGGATAGAGACATAAGAATTGTTAATATGCATTACACTACTAGGAGGTAAATTAATATGATATCGCCTTGTTGGACTATATATGTTTTTGATCTAATGTATTCATATATAGGACTTTGAGTGTCTAGTATGACAATTCTAATGTTTTCATCATAATATGTGAGGTTCATTGTTATTATTTTTCTTTTTTTATTATATATATGAAAAATAATATTATATCATGGATTACAAATAAAATATTTTTTATTTGAGGTTGTATCACATATCATCACATGATAGGAGTTTCATGGATATTTTTTTACTATATATATCTCTTGCTTCATGTAAAATATTTCCTACATTTATCAATTCATGTTTTCATTTTTATGGTTTAATAATATGAATGGATTTATGAAAACACGTAATAAAATGTTTAATTATTTATAAATGGTTCAGATTTATGAAATTATTTTATTAAAATATTTGATTTGAAAGGTTTATTTGATGACTATTCATATTAGACTCTATGTACAAAATTGGTGATATCATACTGGTCTTTTTCCTACACCCTACTTGTACATTTTGGAATTTTTGGATTTATTATTATATGATTATGGTAAAAGGAAGATCATTTTGATTCATGTTATCTTCACTTATCGGTTTTTTTGGTTCGGTTTGGTTTGGAGGAAAATTTTGGCCATGTAGTTATGAAATAATATCTTCATTATCTATTATGGAGGGGATAATAAATTTTTGTTGTAAATTTTCTATTTCTGAGTCATACTATGGTTTTATTTCTTGTATTTCATATATTCATGACTGTTTTTTGTTATCCTATTTTATACATATCATGTGATATGATGATTGAGGTGTCTTGTCTTATTGGCTCAGGTAGGATAGATACAATTTTGTATTGTAGGGGATGATCAAATCTATTTTTGATTCTACTACCTTAGTATATTTCAATGTCTTTCATAGAACAGAGTTAGGACCATAAGAATTCTTATTGTTTTTTCGGAAAAGCTTCCTACCCATCTAACTACCATGATTGAAACAAAGTTACCATGGTTTTTCATTTATTATTACCATTTTTGATACGTAGAGTGTGATGAAATTTAAATTAAATGTTAGTGATGATTCTATTAATTGGCAAGTTTATTTTAAAAATTATATTTTTAGTTTTTTTATATTCTAATATTTTTTATACTTTTTTATAAAGAACTTGATTTTGTTATAATCTTTTAGGTAATCATTATGACTTATTGGTTTTTGAATTTTTTTAGACAATTATTTCTATTAGATCTCATACAAATATGATAGTGGATGATATTAAATATCTTTTAATGGAGAGACCTCCAGTGGGTTCTACTCTCATGGAAGTTTTAATATAAATTGTTCAGACCTTGGGTCATGTGGATTTTTCAAACGGGGGAAGCATTATGGATCATGTCTCCGAATTTACCAAGAAGCATCAACCCATAATTCATGGTGAAATAGAACCCCATGAATCTGAAGTGTGTCTTGAATATATTTTATGGATATTTAACTTCTAAAGGACTCCTAAATACACTATAGTAGGTTTTTTTCAGACATATACTAGAGGCACATGGACGAAGATAGTTGGACTTTATTTTTAATTTTATGTTGCATGAGTATCCTACCTAGGTTTCCTTTAAGAAAATATTTAACCAAGAGTTATATTCAATGACATTGTGTGTGGAAAATACATGTCATTTTCTGATCATATAGTAGGGAGAGTTAACCATTCTAGATTATTCTACTTGTATTACTGAGTGAGTGCATCTAATAGCAAAGCTTGTACCTAATGTGTAAATAAAGTCTTAAAGGATTCATCTGTGATTAAGGTATTTTATTTTTTCAATGCTGATACTCTTATGACATGAAACTATTTTGGAGATAGTTGAACATATAGCTTTAGTTGGTCATTAAATAGCTGTGAAGACAGGTTTTGGTGGAGCATCAGTTGGTTCAGTTGATAGCCAGGGTGTACCTTCTGGCTAGAAAAGGATGCGTAATAGTGGTATGTTTTCCTCAAGAAGAATCACATGGTTAGAATAGTGAATAATATGGTTCTTTGATACCAATGTAGAAGTAGAGGTCATAACATGATTAACTGTGTTTACTTTCTAATGCTTGTCATATTTGTTGATGGTCATACCATCTATAATGCTTTTGTTGAAACATATTCAAGATAGTATAGCAGGATCCACTCTCACCAATGGTTATAAGGTTGATGATAGTTCTTTTAATGGTGGTAGGTCAAATATATAGACCCTATGAAATTCTAATGTTACTAAGATAAAATTAATTTATATAGCATAGTATGAACTATACTATTTTAAAGTGGGACCATCTAGTATTAGATGTGTGGTATTTTTGATGTTTCCTACAGTGGGATCCTTGTTTGATACTGGTTATATTAATTCATTTTTTTCATACAAATGAGTTTTCAAGTATGTATTTAATTCAAAACAAATATTTTTCTTGTTTTATAATTTCACACCATTTGGAAACATGTCCAAAAAGGTTTCTGATGTCTCGTCTATTGGGTGATGACAAGAGATGTTGACGTGGAGTAAGAATTCATAGTTATTGATCATAATATCATTAAAATTAGTTTTTTCATGGATTGGATGATGATTGTAAATTGGAAAAAATAATATTATCTTATTCATGTTAAGTTTACAACTACTAGTTGGGCAACTCATTTTTTCAGGGTGAATGGGGCTCTTGATAGGGAAGGGTAGGGATTGTTGATACCTTTTTCAGCGTAATATAATCATCATTTTCCATGATTATTTTTAATATATTTGATACTTTAATTGATTCTCAACTCCATGTAGTTTTGTGTGATTACCATGAGGTATCTTTGGATGATTATTCTATATTTACCCCATTGAGAGATATCGAGTTTAATATTGACTTTCTCCCTTATACGATGCCTATTGTATTTTTTTCTTACCATATGAAACCAACTCATTTGGTGGAACATAATATCCACCATGATGATATAGTGGATAAATAATTTATTCTTCCATCTATGTCATTGTGGGATTCGCCTTTCATCATTTTTATGAAGGTATACGGCAGAGTTATAATTTTACTGGATTATAAAAAAGTTCACTCAGCTTCCTATTAAGAAAAAATATGCTTTGACAATTATTTATGATATATTTGATCATATTTAAGGGGATCAATTGTTTTCTAATGTATAAATGCTTCTAGAGTATCATTAGTTGAGTGTTTTAGAATTGTATATACTTATGACAAGGGTATGTGTTGATATGGTCATTTTGAATTTCTAGGTATTCCATTCCTTCTCACTAATTTTCCTATGGTGATTATGGATTTGATGAACCAGATATTTCATTGGATTGTGAATATACTTCTTTCAATTCATGGATAAAATATTGGTGTTCTCCAATTCCAATAAGAATCATGTAGACCATTTGGTTATCATTATTTAAACCACAAAAAACAACATTTGTATGGTAAGAATTCTAAGAGTGAGTTTTGGATCTAATAGGTGATGTTTATAGGTAATTACATATCATAGAGTAAAGACTAAAAAAATCCTGAAAAGTTATTGGATGTTATATCTTGGGAGTAGAACATTAATGTGATTGAGACACATAGCCTATTGGGTTTCACTGGTTACTATAGATGAATTTTCAAGACTTCTCCAATAATACGTATTCGATGAAATCTTTAACCCATATGGATACAAATTTTTAATAGAATGGAATGTTTTATATAAATTTTTTTTATCTAATTATGAGGCCAAATTCTGTACTAGTTTTTATCCTTTGGGTAATAAGGTTGTGTTATGATGATTCTATGATAAAACTGGTATATATTTGGTATTAATGTTTATTCATGGGAAACATGTTGTGTCTTATGGAATTGTTATGTTATAAACTCATGAGAAGAACTACCATATCCATGATATTCTATTGGTAGCTATTATGCATACACTCAAAATATGGTGTCACTATCTCATTATAGAGTGGTTCATGGTATATTCTCATAATAGGTTCTTTTAATAGAATTTTATTTATAGGGATTGGAATATATGAATGAGTCACTTAGTAGAGTATCTTCAAACTATTGATTTTGAAATTTCTTATACCCATGGAAATGGAAATTTGGTTGTCAATGTATTGAGTAGAAAACTACTGAAATAATCTATAAAGGAATCACTTGAGGACCAGTCTCCAATGATTTTTTTCTAAGAAGATCCTTTTAGTGGAAGATGTTGCTGGATAGCTGTGCTTGGGTTTCTTTAATGTTGAACCGTCTGTTGATGAGAACTATTAGCTCAAGGAGGTGGTTTACAAGGAGTTCCAATGCCTTGGTGAAAGAAATTATTATGGGGGGAGATCGTGGGTGTGGTATGAGTTTCCAAATGGACCTTAATTATTTTAAATAAAGTTTGTTGTTCCATTTTCCATGAAATGAGAGTTATTGTACATTATCACTATTATTGCTGGTTCATGCAGACTAGGGAAACCAAGAAGTTGAATGATTTGTGGTATCATTATTGTTGGAAGGGGATGAGTCGTACAACAAAATATTTTTTACTAATGCCTTACTCGTTAGATAATTAAGGTATATCTGTAGAGAAATTTAGGGTAGTTTCAATATTTACCCATTCTAGTATAGAAGATGGACAATATTTCAATGTATATAGTTATTTGTTTTACACAGACTCATTGTGGAAAGGATTTTATTTGAGTGGTCTTTGATTGAATTACAAAATATTTCAACTTTATATATATATTGGAGGTGATGATAGTATAATATCATGCATAATTTTATAGACAATAGATTTTGTGACTTCATGGGGTTTTCTCTATACTTTTTTTTCAGAATATGATCCTATTTCCCAACTATGTTTTTGATTTCTTTAGGAGGTTATAACTTTATAGATTAAATTAATCACAGTGTATCATATAAACATGGATGGATAGACATATTGGAATATAGAACCACTAGAGTATATGCTCAGGGGTTTGTTCTTTAATTTTTAGTATATTTGTAATATTGTTTTCATTTGGCTTAGTTTTCCTTCAAAAATTTTTATTAGTCTTAATTAATTATGGAGACTAGAGAGGCTTTTTATTGGAGGCCGTGTAGATATTCCTTGGAATGGGAGTATTTGAAAGAGTGGTCCTTGGATGGACAATGTATGATCAGGATATGAGTGAGATAGCACAGTTTATATGGATGTGTTTGATCAGGTAAATGGTTCATCAGAAATTTTATGTGGGACTTTGCAAATGTCCTCAGGATTTTATGTTTTTTGAATTGTACTCTCTTAGAGTTTCTCACAACATGTTTAATAATTGGTTTCGTTAGAAGGGTCTGTTTGTGACATGGTCTATTGGTACCTTTTTATGTTTGGATGACTGTAGAGGGTAGCATATCTGTTTTTCATGTCTCATTTTTTATATCTATCCCTGATATGTTTCATGTATCATAGTTGAGGTGGTATATAACAAATCATTACCAAAAGACTAAATTAGGGGATATAAATATTGATATCGATTCTATCTTGGGGAAGCATCCAGTTCAAATTTTGTATCACTATTATAAGTTACGATTAGTTACAATAATCCCTAGGTATGGGCTTTGTGGTAGTGCATACATTATAGGCATGAGATGAGAGTGTGGGAGTTGATGATCATTCCGTAGTGGACTTATTTTTTAAATCTAGGATCTAGAGGGGCTTTTAGGGGAAGAAAAATTTATGGTGGAGAAATTATAATACCCCATTACCATTCAATAGACTATTTTTTACCCTCATTTTCTAATTTCATTTTAATCAGTGGAATAATTCTTAGAAGAGACCTTGAGAAAACTTATAATTGTAAAGTAAAGTATTTTTTGAAATTTTATAAAAAAACAATTGTATTATTGTTTGGTAGGGATCTAGATGATATGTAATGAGGTTACATGATGTGTAATAATCCAATGGATGATGATGTTAAATGGTTACACAACATGAAATAATTCATTTAGTGTATATTTAAAAGTGTGTAAATATTAAGAGATGAATTTTTAATATAATATTGATGTGTTATTCAGTGCATCTGAGCCTCATGGAATAAAATAAATGTATTTGTGTTAAAAATTGTGTTATAGATTAATGTAAATATTTTATGTTGTTGTGATGATGTTTAATTATTTTCTTCTATTTTTAGCATACCTTTAGTCGACCAAGAGAGGTCCCTTGGTGGTTAATTTATTTTAAGTGATGAATGCTTTATTATTATATCTTGGAAGAAAGGTTTCCAAATAAGAACGGTTTCCTTTAAAATAGATTTTATTGATTTCAAATTTTGTTATTAAAAACCCAAGGTAGATTGGCTTGGAATTAAAATTTTTTATGATATTGTTAGCGTGGTTTTGAAAATGTATTGGCTTATTAATCATTGTGATCCTTTTGTGCATTAGGATAGATACAAGGGTAACCTTAGTTTGCGTTACACCAGTCAGAGGAAACATTTGTGATATCAAAGGATTGTCTTAAATTTCTCTTGGATCCAATGAATGCATGTTTTATGATTTGTGTGTCTAGTACGCTATATATCATAGGCTTGAGGTCAATTTATTGGGTTCTTTGTCATCGTTTTTCATATATTATTATTTTTCAAAATCTGTTTTCTCTATCAATTATTTCTACTCACATATTTTTTATAAGAGGATTTTAAGTTATCATTACATGATTAGTCATTTCATGGACACACATTTATAGGTATACCTCATGATGTATGGGTGTGATTTCTTGTTATGTCACTAATACTTTTCATATATCTAGTTTAGGAATATGAACCGTTTTATGAAAATCTAACGAATAAAACTATGTATTTATTTATAAATTTTCCAGATATATGGAAAATTATTATATAGCTATTTATTCTAAAATATTTAATTCTTGAATTCTAGATATTAGACCTTGTATAGAATCTATGGTGGTGTCCTACTAGGATTTGGGTAACACCCTACATTATTTTTGGGAGTTTTTAGATGTTTTATTATTTTACTTTGGTAAATGGAAGTGAATCTTATGGCATGATGGATTCTCGTGTAGATATTGATTTTTTATTTCTGTGGTCAGTAGGTTCTTGTTAGTAATGTGGGGTTTTGAATAACATTTTGGGATTTTCATACTTGTCTTGTATTTTTTTGGTATCAAGACTGATTTTTCTTCATACTCTAGTTGTATGTCTGGATTTTCATATTATCATGAATATTTTGGATGTCATATTTTACCCATATTGTTTGACAGATCGATTTTGGTGGAATATCTAGTTAGATTAGATTGTTTTATTAAAATAATAATCCGAACTAACATTTTATTTCACACAGACACTGTGGATGTCAATGTAACTAAAGAATGTAATGTTGAAATAATGAAGATAAACTGATATATATCCTAAATTTTAATTCAAATGGTGTTATGCAAATCTAAAAATATTTAAGAATTATAAATTTAAATCCATGAATCCATAAATGGTTTTATTATATCATTTGAAATCCAAAAGGCTTGATTTTTTTTTGATAAATCCCTCATTTTAGGGAAGAAGGGGGAAAACCGCAGAGACATCATGGACACAGGACAACTCACACCCATAGGACAAAAAAGTAAAACAATATTGAATCCATGGAGTTTACCCTCCACATCATAAAAAAATGATGAATCTCTTCACCATTCCAAGGCAGTTCTGCTAGAAAGTTTCTGTTGTCAATGCATATGCCTGATCCAATGGAAACCTTCATACCCTCTCAAATAACTAAATCCATAAAGCTCTGCAAAGATGAATCACCACCATTGAGTCCTTATTTGAATCCTATTCCATGTAGTGAATTCTAGAACCACTTATTTCCCACCATTAGGATCTAACCATATAGTAAATAATAACATTCACTACATGAAACACCATCAAACCCATTAAATTCCATTCAACCCATGAGGACCCGAATCGAGACACCGTGCCCGGGAGACTTCACCGGATGCCCAATCCAACACCAGAATGTTCCCTTATCGCTATTTGTAGCTTCTCCAACCATCTGAAGGATGTCTATATCACACCATAGGATGATAAAAAAAGCAGGGAGGAAACAACGAGTCTTCGGTGACATCGATGCTACACAAACCGACATCAAACCATAAAAAACATAAAAAAGTGCAGAAACATTGGTAACCTGGTCCACCACCCTCTAGTAACTAGATTTGTTCCAACCCATACTGGATGAACACCTTAATGAAAGATGATAGATGACGATGATGGAATTACAAAATCTTCAACAACATAGAGTTTGGATGGTTTTGAGATGTTTTTCATGTTACACATTTCATTTAATACAATAAATACACACATTATAATAATATATTTGCGTCATATTCTAAATGAGAACCCCTATTTGATAGATTTTTGTAAAAATTAATTCATGTATTCTTGGGTAGAATATATTCAAGTTAGTTTCTTAAATATTTATATTTAAGGGAATATTGTTATTAATAAGATAGATGTACAAATGTTTACTTCAGTTATATTGAAAAATATGAATTTATCATTTTTATAACACACACACATTTTTCGTTAATCTTTATTTATGTATTATGATATAATATAGATAGAAACTAATGAATGAAATATTTGAATTATATGATTTTTCGTTTTTCAAGGAATAAATGGTAGTGACGTAGTTATATGGAAAACATTGATGAATCCAATGTCCACACATGTTTCCAACATATTAATTAAACTCAATAGACTTAGATAAAATGTTAATTAATCATAATGTAGTGGTAATTTCACAAGATGAAGTTATTGATAATAGAAAAGTATTTGTTTTTATTTTAAATAAAAAATTTATACATTGTATTATATTTTATCAAGTAGTTTGTTTCATTGAATAAATTTTATATTTGGGATATGATTATGAGAACGATGGTGAAATATATATTGGCATCAATCCGGAAAATATGTTGTGTTTTTTTCCACATTTTGAAAAATATAAACATAAGTTGAGTGGACAAATAATTTTTCCACAAATGTGTTTCAAAGAAATATTTTCATGGATTCATGTGGTAAAATTTTGGAACCTTTATCTTTTATTTTTAATATTAGGATTTTTAAGCTGACATATCAAATCGGTGTTAAGGATTAATGTCTCTTGATAAAAACTATGAAATTATTCATGAAAATTATTAAATAGGAAATTTATCTATATCTAATGATGTAATTTTTTCATGAATGGGGATTAATTTTAATGAAATACCAATATAGAATTCTTTGAAAAAAAATAAATAAAAAATGAAATATGAAAATTTAGAGAAGATATATGTATTGTTATTTAAAATTAGATAAAAATGACATAAATGTAATCATATTAATTATTGAAAAATACACTAATTTTAATTTTGATTTGTATTAAACATTTAGATTCATGGATTATTGCATAAAAAATCTAATGGGAGATATTTTTTTAACCAAGGAATTGTATTTTTTATATTTTGACAATTAGTACTCAAATTATTTGATTAAAATAAAATGTTTGAAGGGGAAAGAAGAATATATAGATAAATATGGAAATATTTTATTAAAATATATTGATTTTGAATATGGGTATCCTTCTTGGAAATTTAATTTGGAAATAGTTTCATATCATTTCCTCATACTTTTAAATTGAATGAAAATGTTATATTCCATTTTGTATAGACAAGTTACATTAAAAATGCAAATGTTTAAAGCTATACGAATCATCATTAAATCATGGATTATTAATAGTATATTTTAATAGAATATTTTTATGAGTTGAAGATTCCTAACTCTGAAATATGATGAAGTAGTAGGTTATCTGGTGGGATTAAGGACAAAATTTAATAAACATATAATTATTTTATAACTAATATTTGGTTTATTTTTCTTTTGATGTTTAAAAATATTATTTAGAAAGTTCTAATTTAACATTAATTGATTAATTTTCATAAACATATATAGAAGTATAGCGTTGGTTTTTAATAAATATAAATAGATGTGAATGATAAATTAGACACATGTTGGTGGTGTGTATGGTTTAAATTTTGTTTCTATAGCCTACATCAGGTTAAAAAAGAATTTATAATTCATTTAAAAGAGTAATTATTCATACTAAAAGGATATATAAAGGTATAACTATTTTTATATACATGTATTCGAATATTATTTTAATAATTTTTATATGATATATTAAATCATGGGTAATAAAATTCACAAATAGTAGGAACATCAATCTATAATGTAGAACATGATTAATGTATATAAATGTGATATTTTGTTTTTTGAAGTATATTAATATTTTATAAATAATCATTTATAATACATGAGAATAATTAAGGAATATTGAATGTTTAATCATATTAGTCATACAGATTACATAGTTTTTGTGGAATAAATGAATAAACATGTGAAATTTTAAATGAATAATCATAGTTCATGTAAAATTAAATCCAAGTCGTCAAAAAAACTATGATGGATTCTAATTTACATAATAGATAACAGTTTCCTGATAGTGTTTTAGGTTAAATTATATTGTAAATTCTGTAATTATATAGTCTCTAATTTCAATATAGATTAACTATTTAATAAAATGAAGATATTTTATTTGAAATTATCACTGTGTAGTTTAAATAGTGTCTTCCATTCACAAATATGGGGGTATATTTTATAAATATAAATATATTACAGGAATACATAAATGTACTGGTTTATATATATTTATTGAAAAGATTATATGAATAATGATTCGGATAAATAATTATAGAAAGTCATATTGGTTTCAAATTAAATAAAAATGAGACAATATTTTGGTGAGACTATATAAAATATATAGTAAATATTTTACATGGATAAATAAATGGATTATTAGATGGATGATAGAGATTTTTTATGGAATTAAATTGTAGATATACATAATTATTTAAATATATAATTTCATGTGGGTTTATCCTTAGATTTTAAATATTTAAAAACTAATTGTGGTAAATTTGTATTCATATTCGAAGGATGTGTTCAATTAAGAATTAAATAAAAAATAATGAGGATAATTTATATATAAATTTAATAGGATAATGTATTATAGGAAATCATTGAGATTAAATGTGAATCATGACCAAATATATAACATTTTTTAAATGAATAATTATCATCCTTTTCATGGTGTAAAATATGGATGTATTTACCATTGAAAATGATATGCAATACAAGACATGGTGTTGTGGAAATTATATATACATGATTTGTATTGTATTCATCATATGTAAATGTTGTAATATTTGAGTTCACCAAATTTATGGACACATGTATTGATAATGGATATTTATGGGATACAAAATTTTCCACATTCATCAAATCAATTCTGGTGGGATTTGTAGAACAATAAAAGTTCTTAAAATAGTTTTGAATAAACATATAGTTATATAGTATATTGACATATTTTTTAAGGACAAATGAAAAGTTATTTTAATATATTATAATATATGGTTTGAGGAGGGAATAAGAATAGAATAATAGATTGTTGATATATCCATGGAAGTGGAAAGAAATAATGGTGGAGTAGTTTCATTTTTACATTTAGATACATGAGGAATTGAATATGGTGTATAATGGTGATAACTACAACTTGAGATTATTTCCAAAATGAGAGGATGTTTGTTATAGAGGTTGTTTGGATGATATATTATAAATTCTATCATGTAGAGATTACTCTAATCTATATTTAAGTAGGGAGAGTGTAATGAATGTGGAGTGTACATATATATTAATAATAAGATAATTATATTGAGGGATTGAAATAAGTTACTTTATTAAGAGGTGACTATTATATCTATAAACATACATTTCATTCAATTAAGTAGTATATGTACTAAGAGTTAAGGTATTAGTATTGGATTGACAGAGTATAATTCATAAACCATTGTAAATGTTTTGTAATTTGGAATGGATTGGCCAAAACAAAAAAACAGATCTATTGAAATTATGTATAATGGGTTCTTTAACCCTGACATATAACCATTTTTATTCTAAAAAAATCATAACATTTTTTGAATAATGTTAAATCACTATTTCATTTCAATGATTTACATTTATCTGGATGATATGCATGACATAGTGAGAGAATCATCGAGATATTGTGAGATCTATTGTTCTTCTTTCATTGAGGAAACATGACCTGTATATCCTTGGCTACTAAAATAAGAGAATATATTGTTATTGGTATGTACCCCAATTCACTAACCTCATCATGTTTACATTCCATATAGACCCAAAATATAAAAATTAATTAAAAGTCAATATTAATAAATAGAAACATGGTTATTAAAAAAACACATAAAATGTGGAATTTTTATATTTGATACAAAACATTGTTGATGAATATAGATTACACTAATTGATAAGGTTAATATATATCATCAAGTTATGTGGTTTAATATCTATATTTTGAAAAAAGTATCCACGTTATTGAAATATTATAGACTCAGATAGCTATCCAATAGAATGTTTAGTTTTCCTTATAAAAAACCACTCGAAAACATGTAACAAATATTTTATGATGAATTATGAAGATGATTTTCTTTAAAAAAAGTTCATTATTTAGTAAATATTGGTAGTTGATGAATGTTTTATATGTTTTATAAGGGATATAATACAAATAATAGCTTATAATGATGATATCCTTGAGTGAAAAACAAGCATTAATTTAGGGGACATAGTAGTAGTCTTAATGTGATAATACATTTCATGACATTGATGAGAAGAAATCCTCTAGGATAAAAAATTCATGATTTAAAACCCTATAAGGATTAATGTATGAAATGGAATAACAACAACTTACCAACTTGGTAAATACGAGTTCCAGTATACGAGGTTACTAAAAATAAACTTTTATCCATTCAATATAGTAAATAGTTAAAGATGTAAGTCACTATGTGATGATATATGAATAATCTCATACATTGGGATATAATGTATAAGCCTTTAGGAAACATTATTATAAGAAAAAATGGCCATCTGTATATTCCATCAGGAAAAAAAATCTTTTTTATAATGATTTTTATACAGGTTATAAATAATTCCCAATTTTCTTATAGATATTATTTTAGGCTTTCCAATAAAAAATATTTATCATTTTTTGTTCTTTTTCTTGAAAAAATTCTTATTGAATGTACTTAAGAGTTTTAATGTTCTGTAAACACACTAAACTATTATATAAAATGTAAAATAAAGATATTTTTAATTAATTTATTTTAATTATTATATAATGAATTAATATAATTCCTTCAATATGTATTTTTTTGGTGTGATCAAATTTTGAGATCCCAATGATGTAATTTTATAATTTTTTTAATAAAATTATTACACATTTGAATAATATATAACTTCATGAAAAAACAATCAATGAATATGAATGCTTATATAACATTACTATATCATATTAAACAATTAAATATGGTATATTAATCGTCAATATATTATACCATAATGTTAAATCTCTCTCACCTAATGGATTTAATATCCTTCAACCATATTTTAACCAATATTTTAAGGACCAATAGACATTTCCAACCACCATAGGCTAGAGCAAGATATAAGTTAATCAAAATAAATAATGGGAAGGATTAAATCAGCCTATGCTATATATAATACTTGAGAAAACATAACCATTAAAATAATTAAAAATTATTCAACCATTCCACATGCAATTTGAATATCAAAATATAGGTACAATATTTTTAATAAGAACTTATTTAAAACTTATAATATTAAAAAATATATATATATTTCTAAAAACCTTTATATGTCAATAAAATTAGTAGATATTTGTTTGATGAGAGAAAAAAATAATATCATAGTTATTGCGAGTCATTTATTTTTTTCAATATTCATTGAATAGCTAAAGTAATTAAATCATGTATTAGAACATAAAAATAAATTTTTATAACACCTAAATATTTATTTCATTAAATATTTTAGTATTAATTGTATGTAAAAAATACCCCAGTTGAATGGTTCCACGGCTTATCATGTTTCAAAAATGAAATACATATTTCATTTTAATAACATATTATTCTAGATAAATAAATTTTCACCCTCCCTTATTCATTAGCACCAAGTATTACTTAATGTACATTCCAACAATAGTAATCCAATCAATTTAGGTCATATATATTCTTTGTTAGAGTATAGTAATCTACCCATGAAAAATCACTAATTTTATTTATATTAATAGGATCCCATAAATACCTATCATAGAAAATTTTCAATAATGTTTTTCACAGAATAATTTTCAATTTTTATAAATTTATTTTTCCGAGATTTTTTCGATTGGTTTATCAAAAAATAAGGTAATATAATTTATTTAATTGATTTATTCACACATATTGATAGAGATAGTTAACCATATTATTTTAGAACAAGATCAAATATTTTGATACATAGTTAGTATTTACATTATTGGGGTAGAAATTTATGATTTCCCTAAAACACAATCAACATTCAATTTATCCACCTAATTGATTGTTTACTGTCCTCATATATGGAATACTCTACAAACATATTAATGTTATGACATAAAAAATCTAATAAGAATGAATTATATTTAATAACATTTATAATATGGATCTTAACATATATTAATCTTTATATGGGTATTATATATCATAAAACACATATCTGATATTAATTATCGATCATCAAGCAATGGAGAAAACATTAATACTTATTTAAACAAGTAGCAATATTATAATTTATAATAATAATGAACTATTAACTTTATGTGATACATTTTACAAAAAGAATATTTTATATCTATATATAATTCATGATAAATTTAGTATTCTTCACCAAAATAATTATTATATTTTTGAATAATTTTCTTCTATTGAGAAAAATGTAATTGTTTTTTACAGTTCAAATCGTGAAATATATTATAGATGTTACAAATTATTTGATTTGGAGTCTCTAAGAAAATATAATGTTATCTAAATCAAGGAATAATTATAATGTTTCACATGAATTTTTAAAACCATAATTCTTTCTTAATGAATTTAGAAACATTCTAAATAGTTAGTTTCCTAAGTGAACCATTTTTCTGTATATTATATTGTGGTTTGATTAAATGTTTAAGGTTTATAAACATGGAATATGATATTTATTTGTATTTTGATGTAAAAAAAGTAAATTAACATCTTGTCACATATTTCTAAAAAAATTAATTCTATATAACTTGTCTCAAATGATTTACAGGATGATTTTAAATTATATATTTATAGTATAACTATTTGTGTTTGATATTATAAATAATTGGAATAAAATGGAATCTGTACATATATATGTAAATTATAAAGAATAATATAATAATCTATATTAACATAATTAAACATTATTATTATTTATATATGAACATATTACATTATCCATGATAGTTTCATAACTGTATATATGTCACCCTTTACCCTCGTATTTGTTGTTGATTATTTTCCTTTTTAATGGTATTTATTAATAAATTTATACTAAAATGTAACGCCCCAACCCAGTTACCCAGAGTTGGTACATTATTACATAACATTGGAATGATCACAAAAGATCAAATATCGAAAGACCGATTAGTTTAGTAGCCTTGGAATAACTAGATACATTCATAAAGTTTACATTACATTATAAAGTGAAAACTACTACTACAACATCCTGCCTTCATATCCCCTCATATTATCCCTGCAGGTCATTCATAAAATACTTCTTCACATCCTGGGAAAAATAAATCATTGAAAGAGGTGAGCTCAGATTCTCAGTAAAAATAACAATATAGAATAATCTTTCATAAATAATCATAAACATTTAAGACAATGTATAACGAAAACAAAAGCCTTTTAAACTTGAAGTTCAGCATAATATGTAAATGATAAAATGAAATAATTCCATTTTCTTATTCACATTTATATTCTACTAGTTTAATAATCACATGCAATATCAATAACCACATTCATAATGATGGAATGTATAATTCCAAACTATCATAACCACATAGCCAAGGCCTCGTGCCAAGACTAAAAATAAGATTCTATCAAGGCCTTGTTCCAAGACATTAGTTTGTCTAATGAGACTGACCGACGCATCACGGAGCTATAGCGGCCTCCAAACGTCACTTACTATGTCCAATGCATTCCTCATATGAACAGGTTCAAACATAACATAAACATTCATATTAAAACTAGCATACGAAATGTCAATACATTCTCCATAAACCATGAATGGTATACAAATAACACATCCACTGTCAAACATATAAAAAAACCTTCAATACAATAGGGATGTTTTGTATCATAATAAATAAAAATAAAATAAGCATAAAATCCATCAAAGGATGTTGACATAGATGAAATCAAGACTATTTGAGAGAAATATCTCTTTTTTTGAAACCATTTAAAAGTCACATAATTATAAAAGAAAAAATTTACATTGGAAAATATTCTTATAATCTTGTAAGGGAAGTTTCAACGAGTTTATAATGGTAGAAAATATCCACACCTTCTGTATAAGTTAAAAAAAGACATTCTTACATTAATTTTGTCGAAAAGGTTAAAAAGGACCTTGTTTGGAAAACGATGGAAAGATTCCTTTATAAACATAATATAGAAAGTAAAACAAGGGTATAAATGACATTAAAATATATTCTGTAAAATAGTAAGAATGTTTTGAAATACATTTTTAAGAAACATGGATGTGGATGATAACGAGGTTCCAGTAGATAATTACGTATAAACAACCTCGGATAATGAAGAGATTATGAAATAAACCCTTACCTTGTACTTTTACTTAGTTGATGATATGTTAACCATCTGTATAATAGTTAAAACATTGTTATTAAATTATACAAGAACCATATACATAATTGTTATATCATATATGATCTTCTAATAATGCTTTGTTAATAATATTTTTGTATTATCATGGTTTCACGTGTTAACATACTCATTTTTTTTATATGTTTTGTTACATAAGTCATGTTTGTTATGGATAGGTTGTATCTTGTTAATATCAAGAATGATATAAAGTTATTAAAAATTAATTTTAATCATCAAATGATAATTATTCTTGAATGGATACGATGGGGAATCAATCTCATCACGTTCATGGAGACGGTAGTCCGTATGTACGCACGAGCGACAATATCATTCTTTTGATATTAAAATAATATATAATTGGATGTTATATCATATATACATAGTCAATATCATGTTATATTTATTATTTACATTAATTACACGTCATTATTATACCAATCCAAATAATAGGATATTGAATAACAATTACACCACGACGTGGAGACGGTAAGCCGTACGAACGCACGTATGGTGACATGTCATTCAAAGGATGGATAGAATACTGAATATGGTTGTACCATATTTATAATAACATCAATGTATATAGAAGATACACAAGTTATTATTTTATAATGTATATAACAAATAAAGAAGAAGTTGAAGAAGAAAGGAACTTGAAAGATGGTGGTGAAAACATTAACTCTTCTTCGGTTTCATCCTTTTGATTTGATCAAAAGGGCTCCTTAAAATGGATTTCTGACTAAAGGAAGTCCTCTAGGATGAATTTAGGGAAGTTGAGAGAATATTTGGCCAGGGGTTGGCCGAACCAAAAGGCTTTTAAGGTGTGACGAATTTGTTAGAAGTGGTGTCCTTTTATAAGGGGGAGGAGGAGCTTTTTATGAAAAACTGAAAGTATTATTTTATAATAAATTCAGATTCAGTTTCTAGTGGCTCCAAAGTATATTTTTTAAAGGATATGGTGGGGATGGGTCTAAATACTTTCAACCAATATATTTTAGACAGGTTTGGTGTAACACCCCAGGTAAATAAAGAGTATGACATTTTCACATTTATCCATATTTGTGAATAAAATATTAATATTACATTAAAGGGGATGCTAAGCTCGATGGCATACCCAATATGAAACAACGAGTTTCTTGGGAATCTTACATTGCGCTCTAATAATAAAATAATATTATTTTAAATGGTAGTTAACGCCTAGCTGTTGTGATGGAGGGAATTAATAGAACTAACTATAAAATGATTATATATGTTTGTCAAATATTTTTACTTTTTACAATAAATGTTAGAGGATTAAAAATGAAAATGAATCCAATTTTAAGCGTAAACATTCTAATGTTCTTTAAAAGGACGATTAACCGCCTTTTGAGGGCGAACTTCTTTTAAATCCACTTTTTGACAATTTTATGTGTTATATTTGACAAAATAAAATTCTTCTTTAGAATTGGGACATCAAAATTTACTTTGTGTAAATTTTTGGTATTTTTCTGAAAAAGATCAATTTTTAATGAATAGTGAAAAATGTTGTATTTTAATTCAAAACCTCCTTTTAATCTAATTTATTTATATGATTAGATTATCTTTTTAATTTATTTTAAAGTGAAATTAGAATATATTTTAACCATTTAATCCAATAGTGGTTGTTTAAATTAATTTCACTTTGAAAACGGACTTAAACTAGTGTCAATCTTTTGATACATTTTGTTTCATAAAAACACGCTATTTGTTTTGAAAGCGGGAATTAATTATTAAATTAATTAATGCAACTTATATGTTTTGAATTTTGTAAAATAGACATTATTTTTGAATTCTGAATATCAAATATAGCTTAGGGTGAATTTTTGGAAATTTTCTGAAAAACTTCAATTTTTGATGAATAGTGAAACCACTAAGTAGTACTTATAAAAACTGATTTTCCGTTTAAATGAAATTTTGCCATCTTTGTGTTTTTAATTTCAAAAATCCGACATACATGGTTGTCATTAAGAAGTAAAATGTGGTTCAATGGGATTAAAATAATTTTTTTTGGTGAATAGTAACTTATTAAGTTTTTAATCGTGATTTGAGGTAATTAGTGTAGTTTAAGGTAAGAATAATGTTTTAATAAAATTAAATGACCTAGACACATGTCCTAACCTCATTGGATGTTTCATGTCCGACCAATACAATCCATGTATCAACTTGGGGACCCCATGGAGCCACTTTGGTTGGAAAATGACATAAATACCTTTTTATTTAATGTTAAAGTAAAAATGAGACAAACATAAAATGTTTTACTAAAACAATTTTTACATGGGGTTATACAAGTCAGAATTTTGACTATAAATATTTATTGGTAAGATAAAAATATTTCCTACATCATAGTATTTTTTTTATAATTTTTTGACATTAAATAAATTAAATTATATGACATCATGATGATGCAGCGATGACCTTATTATTTAACGATTTAAATAAAATGGAAAGATAATGTAAAATCTAAGACCTACACATGTCCAAAACCTATTTTATGAGTGGATTTCAAACCCATATCACCTTATCCTCGAAACACCTCAATGTGGGACCATTAAAATCCTAAACTCATTCTAAAATAAAGTAACATTTCAGTACTTTCCAAGAGTGCCCCTCCTCTCCTCTTATAAAAGGCCCCCACCTCTACCTCCTTACCGACAATTCCAAAGCCGTTGGATCGGCCAACCCCTGCCCATTTTGTCTCTCCACATCCCTATATAACTCCTTGAAGCCTCACTTTGGGCAGAAGTCTTTCCAAGGAAGCCTTTGAGCTAAAACCAAAGGGAGTTACCCGATTTAAGGTAATGTCTTCACTTGTGTCCTTTTGTATTATTTTTCTTCTCCAACCCCCTAAACTCTTTTTATTAATTTATTTTGTAACAACTACAGTATCTTCAATATACTATGATGTTGTTATAATATGTATTCGAGCTACACTTACACACACCTTTGTCTAATGGTTAAAGAACATACTGTTTCTGTGGTTGGCGATTTTCTGCCTCACGAAACGATGATTGTTCAATATTCTTTTAAAACCTTTAAAGGTGGCCATTATGATATCACTGTATTTTATATATGATATATATGGTATTTATGTTTACTATATTTTTTTTTATTTTATATTTAAACCATACCTTTATTCTTTTCATGTTTTGTAAATGTGATAATTTCATATGAGGAAGTGTGGACTACCGCCACCTAAAGTGATGTGACTCGTACATGAAATACATGGAACATATAAAGAATGAAATTAATGAACATATGTGACCTATATAACATATATATTATACTGGAATTATAATATATATATATATCATTTATTTTTAATTCTGTTAATATGACAAAGAAAAAATGAATGTAGCGTTCATGCGTATGTACGACCTACCGTCTCCATGAATGGTGCTTTTCGTTTTTTATCTCCAAATGATATGGAATAGTATAAAATGAATATTTAATGGATATATATGATATTTTAATCATTAATACTATTCTGGAAATTATTTACTTATAACAACATGGACAATCATTTTTCAAACAAGTTCATTTTGGACTCATGTACCAAACATCGGCAAAAACGTCTGATATGAACTAAATTTATTAACCAATTATTATAACATTATAATATGCGATATCAAATGAATAATAATATGTAAAGGAGGTCCTTAAGCAATTATAAATTGAAAAAAGTTTATTATTCAGGAATATAAAGAAACGAACACGACAAGTTGGACTTGAGGTAAGGGATCCTACTCCTCTCTTTCTTTTTAAGTACACTCTTTTATGTCATTCCTTTTAAGCTCGTCTTTCCTGTGATTGGGATGTTATTTTATATTAATCTTACTGTAATTTTTATGTTAATATTATGAGAGACCCTATTCTCTCTCATCAATCCATTTTGGAAGTTTTGAGTGGCGCCGTTAGGCTGCCGAATTTTCGTAAGAGATATAACATCTCTCTTTCTTTTTAAGTACTCTCCTTTATGTAACTTCTTTTAAGCTCCTCTTTGCTATGTTGGGGGATGTTCTTTTATATTCCTCTTTCTGTAAAATTTATGTTAATATGATGAGAGAACCTATTTTATCTCATCAATCCATTTTGGATGTTTTAAGTGGTGTCGTTAGGCTGCCGAGTTTTCTTAAGGGATTTTCATCTCACTTTTATTCACATGAGATTTATGCTAAATTTTCCACAATTTCCATTGAGTGGAGTATGTACTTCCCATTATTTTACTCATTGTGTAATATAATTTCATTTATGATTATTTACATCAATGTTGTATTGTTCTTCTTTCATGGGGTGTATGTTTCGAAAGATACCCAAGTCGGTAAGGGAACCTTTCACCCTTCTCTTTTTAAAAGACTTATTTTGTTGGGTCTTTTAATTTACATATTGTTATGTTGGGATATGTTCTCATATATCCTTATTGATGTAAATTTTATGTCCAAGTGATGAGATACCCTTTTTATATCTCATCAACTCTTTTTCTGAATTTTGAAGTGACGCCGTTAGGCTATCAAATTTTTGCAAGGGAACTTCTTAACCCAAATTTGATTCTTTCGGATAAACTTGTACTCCTTGAAAATTTCGTTATATGAATATGTGTGAATAACATCTGATTTTTTTACACTTAATATCCACTTATATTTGGTGTATTCGTTTGTCACACATAATTATGTAATTGATTTATCCTTAACCAAGGATACCGTCTTTGGAAGGGACTTCATCTAAATCTCCTTACATTGAGGCATATTTTGTTTTATACACAACATTCTTTTATACAGTGTATTAACCCCTTTGACTTTTACGTTTATTCAAAAGGAATATTTTTTCTATGAAGCATTTACTAAATGACAAAAGGGAATATTTTTGTCATACGTATGTGGCGACAACGACTTCTCCGCCGTCGTGACCATTATTTGAATTTCGGCTCCCTCTACAAACAATACCTTTTTTTAAAAGAAAAATAAATACCATGTTTTACTTTTCTTTTATTTTGGTATTGAAAATGGTTTTCAAAATGTTTTTATATCAATGTGTTGTATTGATATCCTGTTATTGAAAGGTGGAAATGTTATGTTTCCTTTATGCATGTTTTATGTTATAAGATTATATTATGGTTCTTGGGCATTATTATGAAGATGGGTGGTTCCGTGATAAACTAAGGGCGAGTGAGCCCGATATAGCTCTCCAATGCATTGGGTAATGCAACAGAGTGAAACATTAAGGTTTCTCCAAAAAGATTTAGGGAATATAATGTTGTGGGTATTCCAAACGTAACCAAGAGGGTTACTCCCTATGTAAGAATGTTATAAATGCCTCAAGTTACCTTTTATGTCTTATAATTTCTATGATTTATTCATGATTTGATGAGGTATGTTAAAGTGCCTATGTTTTATGGGTAAAGTATGATTTCATTCTTATGTATATATGAACTCATGTTTCCTTTCCATATTTTTATATCCCTTACTGAGCTTTTTATGCTCATCCCAAGTTTTTTGAAATGTTTTTCACAGGTCAAGGGAAAGGTACATGATATGATGATAGTGTCAAGGAAGTGTCAAGAATGAATCCATTTTTTATTTTAAATATGTTTCTGTTGATGGGAAAAATGAATACTATCTTTATGTAACCACTTTGTTTAAATGTGGAATATAATGCAAGTTTTATGATCTAACTCTCTAAAACTCTAAACCTGAAAAGATCCTCAATGTGTAATCTTGTAATAACTCAAGATTAAGTAAGGTTTAAGGCTGGGGTCTAATAGTTGGTATCAAAGGTCAGTTTAGATAACTTTAGAGGATAGGGTATTATTTAAGCATAAGTGACATTACCAAAATGGTTAGGATTTCAGAAAGAGTCATAGTTTTTAGATAAAGTGAATGAGTAAGTATATATTCATCATTTGTACATGATGGTTTTGTTGATATACTCACGCTGAACTTTTTGGTCTTAGTAAATGGCTGGATCTAGCAGGCACCACAGTGACAATAGGTTTGAAGGAAACTGTGGTGGTTCTCTGAGAGACAAGATGAAATGGGGGATTCAATGAGGAAACTCATGGTTGTTCTAAACCAACTATCAGGGAGTCATGATCAACCACTTGTACGTTGGTATGTTCTGTAATGCATCATGTATGATATGACCAATCGATGTGGAAGTTCAGGTAAAAATTATAAAGGTAACCATTAGGGTTTATATGATCCTTACTTTTGAGGTAATTATGGGTTATTATATGTTATGATGTAAAATGAAAGGCATGAGATAAACATGAGGTTAAAATATGTTACGATTATTTTTGAGGATTTTATCTCATTTTGGGGAATGTTTTAAGAATTATATAGTTTGGGAAAAAGGACAACACACAGACCGTGTGACAACCCGTCGCGTCGGACAAAGCCGCGGGAACCGAACCCACAACCAAAGTGTGACTGGTATTTATTGCCTACCACTGGACTACGTGAAGTCCCTGGTTAGCTTGACTGATTATTTTTAGTTATATGATTTTATGAATTAAGAGTAAGTTGATTTTGGGTTATTTATGGAAATTTATTAACCTATCATGGAGGATATGTGATTAGGTTAATTACTTTTCAATACGAGACATTAAGAGCAACTGATATTGTTTGGAGATAAATGTTACTATTTAACTTGGAAGACTATGTGACTAAATCCTTCAAATATTTGGGTTTCAATCTTAGTTTGGTTTACTTTGAAGAATTTTATGGTCAAATTTTTTATCGAATGCTCCTCATTGAACTTTGGGTTTTGTTGGACAAATTTTGGAGATTAAGAATAGATTTTCTTTTTATAAAGGGTTATCCTTTTCTGGATTATCTAATCTTGTACTAACCTTTTTGGTTTCGGTTTTGGTTAAAGTCTAAAGACATGGGAAGTATATAGTTATCTTTTGTGGATTAGGTGATTCTTTAGAAGTTTATTGTAGTACTCTTAAAGTGAACAAGTCTTCCTAAATACTTGTCTTTTGGAGAAAATATGAGTTTGTGTAAGGAATCTAATAAAAGTTGAAAGTCAACATGATAAGTGATTATGTTTCCTTACGAATAAATTCCACAATAAAAAGTAACTTAAAACAAAAATGTTGTCTATTAACTTTTCCTACTGGGGAATCTAATACCGTTTAACCCATCACAAGTTTTTGATTTTCTTGTGGTTAACTTTCTCCTAAACATGTTTTCTATCACTTTCCATCAGAACATGACCCTTTGTTTTTTCCTCCATGTCCATATTTTCAGACTTGGAATCCTAGTATGGTTTAACTCGGGTGACCTTTGTACTTATCGTTATTTATTTTAAAGTGATTGTTTTACTGACTCTTGTTCCTATGTGTGATTTTCAATGAAGTTTCCAAGCCCAATTTTAAAATTGCGAGGACGCAATTCCCAAAAGGGGGGAAGGATGTCACACCCCAGGTAAATAAAGAGTATGAAATTTTCACATTTATCCATATTTGTGAATAAAATATTAATATTACTTTAAATGGGACGCTATGCTCTATGGCGTACCTAATACGCAACAACGAGTTTCTTGGGAATCTTACCTTGCACTCTAATAATAAAATAATATTATTTTAAATGGTAGTTAACACCTAGCTGTTGTGATGGCAGGAATGAATAGAACTAACTAAAAAATGATTATATATGTTTGTCAAATATTTTTACTTTTTACAATAAATGTTAGAGGATTAAAAATGCAAATGAATCCAATTTTAAGCGTAAACATTCAAATATTCTTTAAAAGGTCGATTAACCGCCTTTTGATGGTGAACCTCATTTAAATACACTTTTTAAAATTTTATGTGTTATATTTGACAAAATAAAATTCTTCTTTATAATCGGGACATCAAAATTTAGTTTGTGTAAATTTTTGGTATTTTTCCCAAAAAGTTCAATTTTTAATGAATAGTGAAAAATGTTGTATTTTAATTCAAAACCTCTTTTTAATCAAATTTATTTATATGAATAGATTATCTTTTTAGTTGGTTTTAAATTGAAATTAGAATATATTATTACCATTTAATCCAATAGTGGTCGTTGGAATTAATTCACTTTGAAAACGGACTTAAACTAGTGTCAATCTTTTGATACATTTTCTTTCATAAAAACACGCTACTTGTTTTGACAGCGGGAATTAATTATTAAATTAATTAATGCAAATTATATGTTTTGAATTTTGTAAAATAGACATCATTTTTGAATTCAGAATATCAAATATAGCTTAGGGTGAAGTTTTGGAAATTTTCTGAAAAACATCAATTTTTGATGAATAGTGAAACTACTCAGTGGTACTTATAAAAACTGATTTTCCGTTTAAATGATATTTTTCCATATTTGTATTTTTAATTTCAAAAATACAACATACATTGTTGTCATTAAGAAATAAAATTTGGTTCAATGGGGTTAAAATAATTTTTTTGGTGAATAGTAACTTATTAAGTTTTTAATCGCAATTAGAGGTAATTAGTGTAGTTTAAGTTAAGAATAATGTTTTAATAAATTTAAATGACCTAGACACATGTCCTAAACTCATTGGATGTGTCATGGCCGACCACGAAAGTTCATGGGTTAACTTGGGGACCCCATGGAGCCACTTTGGTTGGAAAATGACATAAATACCTTTTTATTTAATGTTTAAGTAAAAATGAGACAAACATGAAATGTTTTACTAAACATTTTTTACATGAGGTTATAAAATTCAGAATTTTGACTATAAATATTCATTGGAAATATAAAAATATTTCCTACATCATATATTTTTTATAATATTTGGACATTAAATAAATTAAATTATTTCTGACATCATGATGATGCAGCGATGACCTCATTATTTAACGATTTAAATAAAATAGAAAGATAATGTCAAATCTAAGACCTACACATATCCAAAACCTATTGGATTAGTGGACTTCGAACCCTTATCACCTTATCCTGGAAAAACATCAATGTGGGACCATTAAAATCCGAAACTCATTCTAAAATAAAGTAACATTTTTTTACTTTCCAAGAGTGCCCCTCCTCTCCTCTTATAAAAGGCCCCCACCTCTACCTCCTAACCAACACTTCCAAAGCCTTTGGCTCATCCAAAACCTGACCGTTTTGTCTCTACACATCCCTCTCTAACTACTTGAAGCCTCACTTTGGGCAGATGTCTTCCCAAGGAAGCCTTTGAGCTCAAACCAAAGGGAGTTACCCGATTTTAAGGTAATGTCTTCACTTGTGTCCTTTTGTATTATTTTGCTTTTCCAACCCCCTAAACTTTTTTTATTCATTTCTTTTGTAACAAATCCAGTATCATCAATATACTAGGATGTTGTTATAAGAATTATTCAAGCTACACTTACACACACCTTCATCTAATGGTTAAAGAACATACTGTTTTTGTGGTTGGCGATTTTCTGCCTCACGAAACGATGATTGTTCAATATTCTTTTAACACCTTTAAAGATGGCCATTATGATGTCTCTATATTTTATATATGATATATATGGTATTTATTTTTACTATATTCTTCTGTATTTTATATTTAAACCATTCCTATATTCTTTTCATGCTGTGTAAATGCGATAATTTCATATGAGGAAGTGTGGACTACCGCCCCCTCAAGTGATGTGACTCGTACATGCAATACATTGAACGTATAAAGAATGAAATTAATAAACATATGTGACCTATATAACATATATATTATAATGTAATTATAATATATATATATATCATTTATTTTTAATTCCGTTAATATGACAAAGAAAAAATGAAAGTAGCGTTCATGCGTACGTACGACCTACCGTCTCCATGAACGGTGCTTTTCATTTTTTATCTCCAAATGATATGGAATAGTATAAAATGAATATGTACTGGATATATATGATATTTTAATCATTAATAATATTCTGGAAATTATTTAATTATAACTACATGGAAAATCATTTTCAAACAAGTTCATTTTTGACTCATGTACCAAACATCGGCAAAAACATCTGATATGAACTAACTTTATTAACCAATTATTATAACATTATAATATGTGATATGAAATGAATAATAATATATAAAGGAGGTCCTTAAGCAATTATAAATTGACTAATGTTTATTATTCAAGAATATTAAGAAACGGACAAGACAAGTTGGACTTGAGGTAAGGGATCCTACTCCTCTCTTTCTTTTTAAGTACACTATTTTATGTCATTCCTTTTCAGCTCATCTTTCCTGTGATTGGGATGTTCTTTTATATTACTCTTACTGTAATTTTTATGTTAATATTATCGGAGACCCTATTCTCTCTCATCAATCCATTTTGGATGTTTTGAGTGGCACCGTTAGGCTGCCGAATTTTCATAAGAGATCTAACCTCTCTCTTTCTTTTTAAGTACTCTTCTTTATGTCACTTATTTTAAGCTCCTATTTGTTATGTTGGGGGATTTTATTTTATATTCCTTTTTCTGTAAAATTTAATTTAATATGATGAGAGACCCTATTTTCTCTCATCAATCCATTTTGGAAGTTTTAAGTGGCGCCGTTAGGCTGCCGAGTTTTCGTAAGGGATTTTTCATCTCACTTTTATTCCCATGAGATTTATGCAACATTTTCCACAATTTCCTTTGAGTGGTGTATGTACTGCACATTATTTTACTCATTGTGTAATATACTTTCATTTATGAGAATTTACATCAATTTTTTATTGTCCTTCTTTCATGGGGTGTATGTTTCGAAAGATACCCAAGTTGGTAAGGGAACCTTTCACCCTCCTCTTTTTAAAAGACTTATTTGGTTGGGTCTTTTAATTTACATATTGTTATGTTGGGATATGTTCTCATATATCCTTATTGATGTAAATTTTATGTCCAAGTGATGAGACACCCTTTTTATCTCTCATCAACTCTTTTTCTGAATTTTGAAGTGACGCCATTAGGCTGTCAAATTTTTGCAAGGGAACTTCTTAACCCAAATTTGATTCTTTGGGAAAAACTTGTACTCCTTGAATATGTTGTTCTATGAATATGTGTGAATAAAATCTGATTTTGTTACACTTAATATACACTTATATTTGGTGTTTTCGTTTGTCACACATAATTATGTAATTGATTTATCCTTAAACCAAGGATACCGTCTTTGTAAGGGACTTCTTCTCAATCTCCTTTCATTGTGGCATATTTTGTTTTATACACACCTTTCTTTTATATGGTGTATAAACCCCTTTGACTTTTACGTTTATTCAAAAGGAATCTTCTTTCTACGAAGAGTTTACTAAACGACAAAAGGGAATGTTTTTTTCATACGTATGCGGCGACAATGACTTCTCCGCCGCCGTGACCATTATTTGAATTTCAGCTCCCTCTACAAACCATACCTTCTTTTTAAAAGAAAAATAAATACCATGTTTTACTTTTATTTTATTTTGGTATTGAAAATGGTTTTCAAAATGTTTTTATATCAATGTGTTGTATTGATATCTTCTTATTGAAAGGTGCAAATGTTATGTTTCCTTTTTGCATGTTTTATGTGATAAGATTATATTATGGTTCTTGGGCATTGTTATGAAGACGGGTGGTTCCGTGATAAACTAAGGGCGGGTGAGCCCGATATATCTCTCCAATGCATTGGGTAACGCGAAGGAGTGAAACGTTAAGGTTTCTCCAAAGAGATTTATGGAATATACTGTGGTGGGTATTCCAAACGTAACCAATAGGGTTACTCCCTACGTAAGAATGTTATGAATGACTCAAGTTACCGTTTATGTCTTATAATTTCTATGATTTATTCATGATTTGATGAGATATGTTAAAGTGACTATGTTTTATGGGTAATTTATGATTTCATTCTTATGTATATATGAACTCATGTTTCCTTTCCATATTTTTATACCCCTTACTGAGCTTTTTAAGCTCATCCCAAGTTTTTTGAAATTTTTTTCATAGGTAAAGGGAAAGGTACATGATATGATGATAATGTCAAGGAATTGTTAAGAAACAATACATGTTTTATTTTAAATATGTTTCTGTTGATGTGAAAAAATGAATACTATCTTTATGTCACCACCTTGTTTAAATGTGGAATGTAATCCAAGTTTTATTATCTAACTCTCTAAAACTCTAAACCTGAAAAGATCCTCAATGTGTAATCTTGTAATAACTCAAGATTAAGTAAGGTTTAAGGCTGGGTTTTTATATTTGGGTCACTATATTAACCATATCATTTATATTTAACTCTTAGTTAATTAGTTTAACATTTACCATGTATCTTTGCATTTTTATATTATATAGTTAATAAACATACCATATACATCCAATAGAACATCAAGTGGTCCATTAATGATACAAAAATAATTATATAAGTATCTTGGACTATCCATAGATTTTTAAGAATATAATATAAATTAATAATATAATATTTGATTTAAAAACTCTTTTATGTCAATTTTGACACTATTGGGTATTTTGTTTTTTATAATTTTATAACAGAATTATTAATTAGAATAAAATTTATATAACCAATAATAATATGGCATATTAACATATAAACATAATGGAATTCATAAAAAGACTCAAATTACATATATTTTGATATTTATAATATCAATTATTTTAATATTTCATTAATTAGGTAATTACTACATCACCATTGTGTCATAAATAAATTAAATTTTTTAACATCTAAAAATTATAAATGAAATACAATTATGTATGAAATATTTTTATATTTCTAATGAATATTTTAATCGAATTTATCTTACGTATAACCCTATATTAATAATGTTTTAGTAATTAAACCTTGATTTTAACACTTTTAACTCTTCTTTGAATTAAATAATAATAAATGTCCTAATCTAATCCAAGTGGACCTAAATGATAATATTTTATTCATAAGGTTGTTTTTGGTCGAGATACACTTGTCCAATAGAATTAGGACATGTGTTAGGGTAATATTAATATCATTTTAACCTTAATTACCCTATTTACTTTTAACCGTGGTAAATAAAAGTAAAAAGTTACTATTCACCAAAAATTATTTTTATCTTATTGATCCATATTTTACTCCTTGATATTAACCTTGTCACTCGGATTTTAGAAATTCCACTCACAGAAGCGGTAAAATTATGTTTTATGTGAATTTTCAAATTCTCATATGAGGTGGGTAAAAGACGGTGAAAAGTTCCATAAAATTTTTATATATCTAAAATTATTCTAAACAAACTATAATGAATAACATTGAAAATATATAGGTATTATGTATCTATTTTGACCTTAATTAAATTTAAATAAGACAAATAATTATTTAAATAAAAATTTGGTTTTAAACAATAACTCAATGTTTTTTCACTATTCATAAAAAATTGAATGTTTTCAAAAAAAATACCAAAAATTCACCCTAAGATAATTTCAATATTCAAAATCCAAAAATGAAGTCCATTTTGAAAGTTAAAATTTATAAAATTTAAAAAAGTGGGTATTACTATTCATAACGGCTAGTTTGATTGGTTGTGGTGCGTGTTAGAACTTGAAGTTGCGTACAACACACGCTACTATATTATTCAAAGAGAAGCATACCGTAGAATAATGGGCTGTTACATTCTCCCCTCATTTAGATAATTACATCCTTGAAATTTCTAGAATACTACCGCATGAAATGACTCGGGTGATTCTTCATCATAAGTTCTATGGGTTCCCCTGTTTCCTCTTCCATCTTATGGTTTCTCCATAGAACTTTTACCAGACGAGTCATCCGGTTTCTCATCACTTTTTCTATGATATCAAGAATCCTGATGGTGTCTTGCAATAGGATAGATCGAGTTCCAGTTCTAATTTCTCATAATTGAGGACATGCGTTAGGTTAGACATGTATTTTCTCAACAGTGATACATGGAACGCATCATGAACTTTGGAGTGATTTGGCGGCATTTCCAAATGGTAAGCTACAACCCCAATTTGATCTAGAATTTTGAATGGTCTGATGTACCTAGGACTCAATTTTCCCTTCTTACTGAAAAATATAACACCCTTCCATGGAGATACCTTCAAGAAAACATGATCTCCAACATGAAATTCCAAATCCTTCCATCGGTTATCGGAATATCTCTTCTACCTACTTTGATATTCGTTGATGTGATTTTGTAGTACCTTCACCTTTTCTATTTTTTCCTCCACCAGTTCTGGGACTACAAGTTTTCTTTCACCAACGTCATCCCAATAGGTTGGTGTGCGACATCTCTTTCTGTATAACGCTTTATATGGTGCTATATGAATACTATAATGGAAGCTGTTGTTATAGGAAAATTCCACCAGAGGTAAATATTGATCCCACATACCCTAAAAGTAAAGTGAACATGATCTCAACATGCCTTCTAAGGTTTTAATAGTCCGTTCTGATTGTCCATCTTTTTGAGGTTGGTAGGAAGTGCTCAAAAGAAGTTCAGTATCCAAGGCCTTCTGAAGACTCTTCCAGAATCTTGAAGTAAGACGGGGATCACGATCAGAAAAAATCGATTGGGGTACTCCATAACGTCTTACAACATCATTAATATATAGTCTTTCTAGCTGTTCAAGTGGTAAATCTTCCCTTATTGCAAGAAAATGTGCTGACTCGGTAAGACGATAAACAATGAACAATATTGCATCATTCCTTCTAGGAGTCTTTGGTAGTCCCATGACGAAGTCCATCATGATATTGTCCCATTTCCACTCCCGTATGGGAAGAGGTTTCATGACTCTCCAGGCTATTGCCTTCCAGCTTTCACATGTTGAAAAACCATACATCTTGACACAAAATCCGCCATCTCCCTCTTCATGTTGTCCCACCAAAAATGTTCCTTCAAATATCTATACATTTTTGTCATCCCAGTCTATATAGAGAAATTGGAACCATGGGAATCATCCAACAATTCCCTTTTTAGAACAGGTATATTGGAAACACAAAGTCTCTTCCCAAATTTCAAAATTCCATCATCATACCCAAATTCACTCAATCTCCCATCATTCATGTAACACCCAGAGATTTTATGAAAAATATTCTTTTAATTTCATTAATTTATTTTGCTACACCAAGATTACCTTGCGCTATACAAAACACCGTATTAGCTTGCAGTATACACAACACTATTCTTAGATCGTGTTACACACAATTTTGATAATGGTTATTCTACGCAACATTGAGTATATATATATATATATTCAATGTATAAATGAAATATGGTTGGATTCTGTTATACGAAACAACGAAGTATTCTTACGCAACATGCAACCCTGACTTGGCTTGCATTACATGCAATCCCGACCTTCCTCGATAGTGTGTGTTGTACGCAATACTGGGTTTTACTAAACAACGATATATTATTATAATATTGTTATGAACTAGCCATTATTAATATTGTTAACTAAATTTTTAATTTTATAACATTATTATTCATCTTACACATTTCTAGAACATGGTATAAGAACAAAATAAATTTTTCGGGTAAAATAAGTATTTTTAAAAAAATGCTGTTTTGCCGCCTTTTGATGGTGCACCCACTTTAAATCTAGTTTTTGACATGTTTATAAGTAAAATTTGATAAAATAAAATTCTTCTTTTGAATCAGGATATAAAAATTTACATTAGATAAAGTTTTGATATTTTTCCGATAACTTTCATATTTTAATGAATAGTAAAAACACGCTATATTTTAATTAAAAACAACTTTTTTCATCATAATATATTATGTGGTTAAATTATAATATTTAATGGTTTTAAATTATAAATAGAATATATTTTTACCATTTAATATAATGTATGTCGTTAGCATTGATTTTACCTTGAATTCGTAGGTTAAATCAATTCAATCTTTTGCAATTTTTTAAAGAAAAACCCGTTTTCTTTCGACAACAGGATTAATTTTAATTTAATTTCTGAAAATTTTGTGTATTGAATTTGGAAAAATGGATTCCATATTTGGAATTAGTGAATCCAAATTATGTTAATAAGCTACTTTTAATTTTTGGGAATTATGAATAGTAACTATGGTAAATTTTATTTACCATAGTTAAAGGTAAATCGGGTAATTAAGGGTAAATATAATATTTTAAAATTACCCTAACAAATGTCAAAATCCTGTTGGATGAATAAAAGTCTACCCATACCACCTAAGGGTCGGATTAGATTCATTTAATTAAATTTTGTCAATGAAAATAATTTAATTATAATTAAAACCAAAGAATGTGACAACATGTCACTTTCTTAAATCTTATAAGTATTATAATTTTAATTTAGTGATAATCATCATCAAACTTAGAACATGAATAGTATCCAGAAAGATAATACAATTATATAAATCATAGGAATTTATTTAGAATTTTTATGGATTAAATAAGTATCATTTATTCTGACACAAAGATTATGCAGTAATTGTCTTATTAATGAAATATTGACATAATTGATGTTATAAATGACCAAATAAATGTAATTTGAGACTTTTTATGACTTAAATTAATTTTATATGTTAATATGAAGTGTTATTCTCGATATAAGTAACTTGGTTCGAACTTAACATTCTGTAATTAATTTCATAAAAATCATGTACCAAATAGTGTCAAAATTGACATAAATTAGTTTTTAAAAAAAATATTATATTATTAGTTGTTATTTAATTCCTAAAAATCTAAGGTTCAGCCAAATGACTTAAATAAGGATAGATATATTGATAATAAATAACTTTGGGTTCGTTTGGCTTGTTATGGTAAGTTTATTAATTATATAGTGTAAGAAAACAAAAAGACACGGTAAAAGTTAAATTATTTAACTTAGAGTTAAATCTAATTTATAAGGTTAAAATAATAACCTAAACTTGTCTAAATCCTATTGGATGAGATTATTTGGACCCATACACACTTTATCTTCTAAATAAGACCCTTTGGAACCATTATAAACTGAATTTGACCTTAATATAAAATAATATTTTGATATTTTCCTAAGGTGCCCCTCTCCTCCCTTATAAAAGGGAACCTCCTCCCTCTCCTCCTCACACCAATTTGGGCATTCAAGCTCAGAAAAACCCTGCCAAAATATCTTATACACTTCCCTAGTATCATCCTAGAAGTCCTGGTCTTCTTCAAAGACCATCTTTAGTTCTTTAAGTGGAGGTTAAGAAAAAGCGCATCAAAAAGAGGTAATATCCATTACCGATCTTTTTCAATTTCGTTCTTCTTCAACTTATTCTTCTTTAGTTGTTTCATGATAAAGTAATAACATCGTTATTTCTTATATACTTATATTTTATTATAAATATGAAAAAACTCTAATTAACCTTTTATCCATCCTACGGAAAAAGGAAATCACCGCGCGTGCGTACGTACAGAATATCGTCTCCACACTGTGGTGTAATCTATTTTCCACCACCACCTTAATTGGATGGGTATAATGGTGTAATGAGTAACTATATATGATTATTATAAAGTTATATTGATACTTAAATAGTATAAATACACTTAAACACATGTTCACGATCATGAGAATGATATCATCGCTCGTGCGTACGTACGGACTACCGTCTCCACGACGCGATGAGATTCATTCTCCATGTTAACCATTTAAGAATGATTATAAAGTATATATAACCAATAATAATGAAATATATGACATTATAAAGCTACTGGATTTATGTATATATGTATTTCATCTACTTACTTCCATTCAAGACAATAAGGAATGGAAAACAGCGTTCATGCGTACGTACGGACTACCGTCTCCATGAACGGTGTGTTTCATTTCATTTATCTATCTATTATATATATATATATATACAGAATATATATGATATATAAATCATGTTTTATATTCTGGAAGTAAGTAAATCATGATATAAGTAATAATAATGTCAAGAACAACAAGTCCAAACACCTAAGATAAATGAAACAATTTTACCCAAAACGCTTCTTTAACATGGAATTTACAAAAGAACGGGTAATATAAAGTCATAAGTGAACCATATATGATATCATAACAATGAATATGATTCTTTAATAATTTAATGACATTATTTAAATCATTATACAGTAGGTTCGGACACATACGATGCAAATTGGACTTAAGGTAAGCGAAATATCACAATCTCATTTTTATCCGAGATTGTTTATACTTTGGTATTTACTGGGGTGTATTTTATCATCCACATACATGTTTCCTCAATATGTAATATTAATATCCTTATACAATAGTTTATATCCAATTTTACCCTTCAGTGAGTTTTTAGTAAAAGATATGAAAGGAATCTTTTGTCGTTTTTCGTACGAGGTACTTTTTGACTTTTCCGACAAAAGTTCGAGAAGAATGTTTTTTTAACTTAAACAGAATGAACGGATTTTTACGGTTTTATAAAGACATATTTTCATGAATCTTCATCCAAAATATTTCATGACTATTTTCAATAAAATCTCTTTCTTTTAAAATTGCATGACGTTTTGTGAAAAGAAATTGATTTTGAAGAAGAAAGGATATTTTCCTCAAGAATTCATTTTAAGTGTTTTATCAAAATTATTTTCCATATAAGATAATATAGGGTTTTGTTTCTATCCCTATTATTAAATTTATTTGATTATGTTGTGATGGAATTATTTTTATTAATCCCTTTATCTTATATGAATTGTTTTTTGATGTCATGTTGTTTAAGTATCCCATTTTTATTACATGGGTTATACAACGATGTATGATTTATGATTTTGTGGCACACATAAGAATGGTATAATTATGAGATGGGTGGGACCTATATCTCCCTCCAATTCATTGGGTAAAGATTTTATATCTCATGAGATATACATGGCTGGAATGGTAGGTTATACCGGTTCAGTGAAACAGGACTGAAACGAGGGTGACTCGGTTCAGAAATGGACTTTGTCCACTAAGATAGTCTTGGCAATGAGTCTTGACTAATAAGATATGATTCTCTATGATTATGAGTGTATGCCACAAAGTTTCATGTTTTAATTTATGATTATTGGGATTTCATTTCACTACTATGATTTATCCCATGTTATGAAGTTATGCTCTCTTTTGCAGGTTAATATTTCCAAAATGTTATGTTCTTATGAATATGATGTGATTGATATTTCTTTTGTTTACCCTTACTGAGCATTTGAGCTAACCCTTTTATGTTTTCTTTTCCCCAGGATATAAAGAATAGTTTTAGGTATAAAAAAGGAAGATATTTATGGGAGATGTTGAAGATCTTTCACCACGATTAGAAGATTATATTCCGAGTTTCCAAAGACACTAAACTATTACGATCCTTGTGTGTGTGATTTTGTTATGTAATAAGTATTCCGCAAAATTAATGTATTGTCCATGTACGTCAGGCTTCGGGGCTCTACAGTTGGTATCAGAGGAAAGGTTTAGTCAACCTTTGGAAACTAGGATGCGAAAACGTTAGTGATATCCCTAGAGATATTTCTATGGTATGTCTAGGGATGTCCCTAAGGATAAGCATACGTATAGGATATAGTTCTATAACTATGGTAACGATCTTAGAATTTAACCTAAGATGTTAGATATTGAAGTTACTCCCCCTTTATTATGATTTTTTCCTCTCACACTATTCTTTTTGGGTTTTAGAAAATGGCTGGAAACAAGATAATTCACGATAATGGAGGATATGATGGACAACAGAATGATATTCTTCATGAGAAACCAAATGAAATGGGATTTGGAAGTCCAAACATCATTATTATGCGGAATCAGCAATCTCATAATATGATCAATAAAGTAAAATTTGGTAAGTTTCCTGACTCAGCTAATAAGAGAAATATGGAGTTTCATGATGATTATAGAGGAAAGAAAGTTCAATTTCCCCTATGTAAATCATGTGGAATGAGGAATCAAGGAGAATGTTTCAAAGGAACTGGAAGATGCTTTGGGTGTGGAAAAGAAGGACACAAAGCCAGTAAGTGCAAAGGAAAAGGTTCAGTTAACACCAAGGATGAGGATAATCGTATTGCTACGACATCAAAAATGGTTAAATGTTTTAAATGTGGAATGTACGGGCATTATGCAAACCAATTCCCTAAGGGAAAGTCTCATGACGAGAATCAGTATGTTCATATGGGTAGTGTTTATGATGATGATGATGAAAAGACTACAAATGATATGTTAGATGAAAGAATTGTTGAAGCTCAGTCAATGGTTTAAGAATGCAGTGGAATGATTACATGTTTATCAAGTGTAATGTTGTATAAGTAATCTCATGGTACTATGGAATAAAGAGACATCTAAGGATTGTTACACTGTTGTCTTTCCTTATGTTTTGAAAGTGTATGATTAATGGTACCATTATCCATGAAAGGTTATTCAGATATTTTTGGAATGTAGATGATATGCGCATAATGAAGGGATAAGGAGAAAATTAAATGTTTGATAGTATTCATGAGCTCATGACTGATATAAGGAGAAGGTTATATCATGGTTTGAGTATATAGAATTTTTGGATTTTGGTATGTGGTAAGAGTTAACTTTTTACAACATTCATGTTTTCACTAAGGTTTAATGGGTATTCTTTTTTTAAGAAAATACATGATTAAGGTAGTCACATGATTGGAATGTGACCAACAAGATATATGGGGGATAAATGATTGTATTCACATGCTTGGTTGATGACATTTCAAGTAATCGTTTTCTTTATACTATGAGCTTGGACCGAAGTATTTTAGATAAGCCAAAAGATTGGAATGGATTATGTTGCACATAAGTTAGTATTGTTTAAGGATAGAATTTTTTTTGATATTGTTGATGGGATGTTATAGTAATATAAAAAGGACAACCTGTAGGACGGGTGACAGCCCATCGCGTTGGAAAAGGCTGTGAGAATTGAACCCACAACTAAAGTGCGACAGACCTTTATCACATACCACTGGCCTACAGAAAGTCCCTAGTTAGTGGAAACTAGTTTTATTTTATTAAGCAGTATGATATATGAAGTATAAGTTCATTTTTGGAAGAGTATATGATTAACCTCACCAAAGACAGACTTATGTATATTTGATAACTATTGCTAAACTTTTGTTTGAAACAGATGGAATGACCCATCATTCTATCACATGATCTGTTAACACTTCACGAATAACAAATTCATCTTCATTTCTTTAAGAGATGAAGTGGAAATTGTTCAATGAACGACTAACGGTGAGACTATACCAAAATCACGAAAGTATTTCTTCTAATTCCAATTACATCAACTTTAGGGAAATGATCTTGAAAACTAAAAATGTTTTCCTAGTGATCTTATATCTGATGAATCAGATGGTACCCTAGATCATCACAAATTTATGGCTTTGCGATTGTTGGCTTTTTCATAGCCATGTTCTCTACCACTCTCCATCAGAACTTGATGGTTAGATTTTTCTTCCATATCCATATTTTCACCTATGTTCTCCTATGTGGAAACCCAGTGATGAGTCAATTTGGGTAACCGTTAAATTTCATACTTTAGTTTTTAAATCCATTTTTTGGTATTCCTTTTTACGATGTGGGTTTTTATTAAACAAACTTTCGAGTAGTACACCATTTATAACCCCGGCGAATTTCGAGGGCGAAATTCATTTTAAGGGGGGGTAGAATATAACACCCCGAGATTTTATGAAAAATATTCTTTTAATTTCATTAATGTCTTGTGCTACACCAAGATTACCTTGCGCTATACACAACACCGTATTAGCTTGCAGTATACGCAACACTATTCTTGGATCGTGTTACACACAATTTTGATAATAGTTATTCTACGCAACATTGAGTATATATAAATATATATATATTCAATGTATAAATGAAATATGGTTGGATTCTATTATACGAAACAACGAAGGATTCTTGCGCAACACGCAACCCTGACTTGGCTTGCATTACACGCAATCGTGACCTTCCTCGATAGTGTGTGTTGTACGCAATACTGGGTTTTACTAAACAACGATATATTCTTATAATATTGTTATGAACTAGCCGTTATGAATAGTGTTAACTAAATTTTGAATTTTATAACATTATTATTCATCTTACACATTTCTAGAACATTGTATAAGAACAAAATAAATTTTTCGGGTAAAATAAGTATTTTTCAAAAAATGCAGTTTTACCGCCTTTTGATGGCGCACCCAATTTAAATCTAGTTTTTGACATGTTTATAAGTTCAATTTGACAAAATAAAATTCTTCTTTTGAATCAAGATATATAAATTTACATTAGATAAAGTTTTGATATTTTTCCGATAACTTCCATATTTTAATGAATAGTAAAAACAAGCTATATTTTAATTAAAAACAACTTTTTTCATCGTAATATCTTATGTGGTTAAATTATAATATTTAATGGTTTTAAAGTATAAATAGAATATATTTTTACCATTTAATATAATTTATGTCATTATCATTGATTTTACCTTGAATTCGTAGGTTAAATCAATCCAATCTTTTGCAATGTTTTAAAGAAAAACCCGTTTTCTTTCGACAAAGGGATTAATTTTAATTTAATTTCTGCAACTTTTTTGTATTGAATTTGGAAAAATGGATTCCGGATTTGGAATCATTGGATCCAAATTATGTTAATAAGCTACTTTTATTTTTTGGGAATTATGAATAGTAACTACGGTAAATTTTATTTACCATAGTTAAAGGTAAATCAGGTAATTATGGGAAAATATAATATTTTAAAATTACCCTAAAAAATGTCAAAATCCTACTGGATGGCTAAAAGACTAACCATATCACCTAATAGTCGGATTATATTCATTTAATTAAATTTTTTCAATGAAAATAATTTAATTATTATCAAAAGCAAAGAATGTGACAACATGTCACTTTCTTAAATCATTTAAGTATAATAATTTTAATTCAGTGATAAACTTCATGAAACTTCAAAAATGAATATTCTATAGAAATATAATACAATTATATATATCATAGGAATTTATTTAGAATTTTTAGGTATTAAATAATTATCATTTATTATGACACAAAGATAATGCAGTAATTTTCTTATTAATGAAATATTGACATAATTGATGTTATAAATGACCAAATAAATGTAATTAGAGACTTTTTATGACTTAAATTAATTTTATAGGTTAATATGACATGTTATTGTTGATATAAGTAACTTGGTTCTAACTTATCATTCTGTTATATATTTCATAAAAATCATGTACCAAATAGTGTCAAAATTGACATAAATTAGTTTTTAAAACAAATATTATATTATTAATTGTTATTTAATTCCTAAAAATCTAAGGATCAGCCAAATGACATATATAAATATATATATATTAATAATAAACAACTTGGGGTTCTTTTGGCTTGTTATGGTAAGTTTATTAACCATATAGTTTAAGAAAACAAAAAGACACGGTAAAAGTTAAATTATTTAACTTAGAGTTAAATCTAATTGATAAGGTTAAAATAATAACCTAAACTTGTATAAATCCTATTGGATGAGAGTATTTAGACCCATATCCACTTTATCTTCTAAATAAGCCCCTTTGGAACCATTATAAACCTAATTTGACCTTAATATAAAATAAGATTTTGAGATTTTCCTAAGGTGCCCCTCTCCTCCCTTATAAAAGGGCACCTCCTCCCTCTCCTCCTCACCCCAATTTGAGCATTCAAGCTCGGCCAACCCCTGCCAAAATATCTTAGCCACTTCCCTAGTATCATCCTAGAGGTCATGGTATTCTTCAAAGACCATCCATAGTTCTTTAAGTGGAGGTTAAGAAAAGGCGCGTCAAAAGAGGTAATATGCATTATCGATCTTTTTCAATTTCATTCTTCTTCAACTTCTTCTTATTTATTTGTTTCATGATAAAGTAATAACATAAGTATTTATTATATACTGATATTTTATTATAAATATGAAACAACTCTAATTAACCTTCTATCCTTCCTACGGAAAAAGGAAATCACTGTGCGTGCGTACGTACGGAATACCGTCTCCACGCCGTGGTGTAATCTATTTTCCGCCACCACCTTAATTGGATGGGTATAATGGTGTAATGAGTAACTATATATGATTATTATAAAGTGATATTGATACTGAAATAGTATACATACACTTCAACAAAAGTTCACGATCATGAGAATGATATCATCCCTCGTGCGTACGTACGGACTACCGTCTCCACGACGCGATGAGATTCATTCTCCATGTTATCCATTTAAGAATGATTATAAAGTATATATAAGCAATAATAATGAAATATATGACATTATAAAGCTACTGGATTTATGTATATATGTATGTCATCTACTTACTTCCATTCAAGACAATAAGGAAAGGAAAACATTGTTCATGCGTACGTACGGACTACCGTCTCCATGAACGGTGTGTTTCATTTCATTTATATATCTATTATATATATATATACTGAATATATATGATATATAAATTATGTTTTATATTCTGGAAGTAAGTAAATCATGATATAATTAATAATAATGTCATGAACAACAAGTCCAAACACCTACGATAAATGAAACGATTTTATCCAAAACGCTTCTTTAACATGGAATTTACAAAAGAACGGGTAATATAAAGTCATAAGTGAACCATATATGATATCATAACAATTAATATGATTCTGTAATAAGTTAATGAAATTATTTAAATAATTATACAGGAGGTTCGGACACTTACGAAGCAAATCAGACTTAAGGTAAGGGAAATATCACAATCTCATTTTTATCCGAGATTGTTTATACTTTGGTATTTACTGGGGTGTATTTTATCATCCACATCCATGTTTCCTCAATATGTAATATTTATATCCTTATACAATAGTTTATATCCAATTTTACCCTTCAGTGAGTTTTTAGTAAAAGATATTAAAGGAATCTTTTGTTGTTTTTCGTACGAGGTACTTTTTGATTTTTCCAACAAAAGTACGAGAAGAATGTTTTTTAACATAAATGGCAAGAACGGATTTTTACGGTTTTATAAAGACTTATTTTCATGAAGCTTCCTCCAAAATATTTCATGATTATTTTCAATAAAATCTCTTTCTTTTAAAATTGCATGACTTTTTGTGAAAAGAAATTGATTTTGAAGAAGAAAGGATATTTTCCTCAAGAATTCATTTCAAGTGTTTTATCAAAATTATTTTCCATCTAAGATAATATAGGGTTCTGTTTCTATCCCTATTATTACATTGATTTGATTATTTTGTGATGGAATTATTTTTATGAATCCTTTTATCTTATATGAATTGTTTTATGATGTCATGTTTTTTAAGTATCCCATTTTTATTACATGGGTTATGCAACGATGTATGATTTATGATTTTGTGGCACACATAATAATGGTTTTATTATGAGATGGGTGGGACCTATATCTACCTCCAATGCATTGGGTAAAGATTTTATATCTTATGAGATAGACATGGCTGGAATGGTAGGTTATACCGGTTCAGTGAAACAGGACTGAAACGAGGGTGACTCAGTTCAGAAATGGACTTTGTCCACAAAGATAGTCTTGGAAATAAGTCTTGACTAATAAGATATTATTATCTATGATTATGTGTGCATGCCAAAAAGTTTCATTTTTTATGTTATTATTATTGGGATTTCATTTCACTACTATGATTTATCCCATGTTATGAAATTATGCTCTCTTTTGCAGGTTAAGATTTCCAAAATGTTATGTTCTTATGAATATGATGTGATTGATATTTCTTTTGTTTACCCTTACTGAGCATTTGAGCTCACCCTTTTATGTTTTCTTTTCCCTAGGATATAAAGAAAGGTTTTAGTTATAAAAAAAGGATGATTTTTATGGGAGATGTTGAAGATCTTTCACCACGATTAGAAGATTATATTCCGAGTTTCCAAAGACACTAAACTATTACGATCCTTGTGTGTGTGTTTTTGTTATGTACTAAGTATTCCTCAAAAGTAAGGTAATGTCCATGTATGTCAGGCTTAGGGTCTCTAAAATTCACAGTTTTAATCATATTTTGAAATTCTTCATCATCAGACTGAGAACTCTTAATCCTTTCTAGTAAAGATGGTTTGGAAACCATTTGAAAAAGCATTGATGTTTCACCTTCCATGGTTTTTCCCATGTCCATATTCACTAGATCCATGAAAAGTGGATCCCTTTCAATTCTCATATTTTTCAAAACTCCATGATCTATTCTGCTCAAAGAATCTTCCACCTTGTTTTCCTACCCCGGTTGGTAGTGTATCATGTAATCATAATCCTTGAGTAATTCAATCCATCCCCTTTTCCTCATGCTGAGTTATTTTTGTGAAAAAAATATACTTCAAACTCTTGTGATCAATATAAAGCACAAATTTTCACCATAGAGATAGTGTCTCCATATCTTCAAAGCAAATATCACTGATGCTAACTCGAGATCATGAGTATGATAGTTTTTCTCATGAATTTTCAACTGTCTTGATTCATAGGCAATAACCCTATCATTCTACATAAGGACATAACTAAATCCTTTCTTCGATGAATCTCTATAAATAATGAACACATCATTCCCTGATGGTAGAGTCAATATAGGATAATTGGATAATCTTCTCTTCAGTTCTTCGAAACGTTCTTCACACTCTTTTTCCAAACAAATGTAACCCCTTTATGTGTAAGATTTTTTAATCGGTTATCCAACTGGGAACAATTCTAGACGGAACGTCGATAATAACCTGCTAAACCAATAAAACTACATACCTCAGTTATACTTGCCGGTGCATGAAATTTTTGGCTTGACTTGGTCTTAGAACAATCAACATAGATTCCATCTTTAGAGATAATATGGAAAAGAAAATAAATCTCTTGAAGCCAGAATTCACACTTGCTAAATATCCCATATAATTCATGTCTTTTAAGAGTCTTCAAGATAATGCACAAGTGATTTTCATGATCTTCTTAGCTTTTGGAATATACCAAGATATCATCAGTAAATACCACCACAAAATCATTGAGATATTCCTTGAAAACTATATTCATTAGATACATGAATACAGAGGGTGCATGAGTCAATTAAAAAGGAATTACGGTAAACTCGTAATGCCTGTACCTGGTTCGAAATGTTGTCTTCAGAATGTATTCCTTCTTCACACAAAACTGATAGTATCCAGATCGATGGTAAATCTTTGAAAAGTATTGAGATCATGTAGTTGTTAATATAAATCATCAATACGAGGTAGGGGATACTTGTTCTTTATTGTTATAGAATTTATCTCCCAATAGTTGATACATAACCTCTTATATGCATCTTTCATTTTAACAAAAAGAACAGGGGCTCCCCATAAAGAAACACTAGGGAGAATAAATACGTTATTACTCAATTCCTCTAGTTGTTTCTTAATTTAAAATAATTCCACGATGGCCATTCTACAAGGGGTCTTCGATATAGGCCTTGATCCATGAATTAAATTAATGGAAAACTCAACATCTCGTTCTGGAGAATGTCCAAGTAAATCTTCCGGAAACACATCTACATATTATTTCACAATAGGTACATCCTATATTGGAACATTCTATTCCTCACCCATAGTCATTTCATTCTCTTCCTCCCCAATAATTGAATTTAGTTGAGCTACTGGGGGTGGATATAGATAAGAATTAGGTGGTGGTGATTCCGCTCTAAAGATAAGGTGTTCCTTATCATCATCACTAAAAATAGTAACCTCCTTATTATTATAATAAATATTTGCATCATGGTCTTAAATCCAATCCATACCACGGATTATATCAAATTCAATCATAGGTATGATTATGAGATCTATAGATAAAGAACATTTATGTGCTCTAATGGGGACTGATTCACAAAACTTTGTTGCAATGATACTTCTCTTAAGAGTTTTAACTGACAACTCACTTGTTAAATCAAATTGGAAATATCTAATTTTCTTCGAAAACTGTGAAGATATGAAACAATGCGATGATATAGAATCAAATAATTTATTTTCTAAACAGGATGAAACCATTAAATTACCTTCACCATGTCTTTCGGAGCTTCTACCTCAGCAGTAGTGATAGCATAAGCATACCCTTGATCCCTTGGCCTTTTCTGGGGTATGTTCCCATGATGCTGAGGACATTCATTTGCTTAATGTCCCATCTCCCTTTAACTGTAGAATTGGACAACAGTAGCTTCCTTCTTCCCCTTGCAATCATGAGCTTGGTGGCCTTTTGAAACACACATTTAACAGACTCCCATTCCTTTTAAGAAAGTACTGGGGTTTTTAGTCCCACATTTACTGCAGGATGGATATTCAACATTTCCCTTATTCCCCATATTTCCATTCCCAGAGTGATCAGCAGATCTCTTCTTCTCCTAATTTTCTTTAAAGTCATAAGACTTAGAGAATTACTTTTTTATCTTGATAGCACATGAGACAATATATTCGTACAACGAGAAGGTTTGTGAGACAAATGCTCGACGATGAATCTTTTTTAACCCATAAAAGAGACGATCAATATTACTTCTTGGGTTAAATATATAATCTCTAGCATACCTTGCTAACCTTGTAAAGTTAGCCTCATACTTTGTGACATTCTCATTCTCTTTTTTTCTCACACTCAGAAATTGCCTTTCCATATCTCCTTGATGGTCACGAGGAAAATATTTTTCTATGAAATGTTCTTTGAACTCTCTCCATTAAATATTTGATACTTCATCATCTTCCTTTGTGTTTTGAATCAAGGACCACCATTAATCAGAATCTCCAGTGAGGCGGTACACTTCCATGATAACTTTTTCCCTTACACTACTCCCCAAAGCTTGAAATATTTTATCTAGGGAATTTATCCATTGCTCAGCTACTAAGGTATTTGTACTCCCATTGAACGTTGATGGTTGTTTCCTCATGAAGCGATCTAAAATTAATCATCCATGCTGTAGATTAGGGTGCTCTATACGGGTAAGGTTATTATTCATAACCTCGGTGAGTTGTCCCTGTATGGTGATAAGCTAATCAACACTGGTTGTATCACTAGCTCCACTATAATTATCTTCAGAAGGAGGGAAATCCCTACATGGAGTGCGTGCATTGATACAGTTTTCATTTCCTCCACTAGGATCCATTTCTAAACAATGGCTTAAACAAGATCAGTTTATGAATCAAAATACATAATTCCATACTTTTAAAACACTTAACATAAATTGAACTATTTATGGATATAATCCATAATCATAAAAATGTTTTCTTTGAGGAAGTATATACTCATAAACCCTTCATAATGGTTTTTAAAGAAAATGAGAATTATACTAAGCATATCCTCTGAGAGTTTCGTAACCAGGAGTGCAGCATGACCCGTTGTCATGCACCAGTTCCCGTTCGAGTCTAGCTCAAAGCGGTGTTTTCGGGTTTTACCCCTAGATACATCTATGCCAGAGCTGCCTCTACCTACTCGTATCCAGATAGTGATGTATTGCTCGGAAAACTCACAAAATCTTTACAATACCAAAATTCTAGGTTGTTCTTCTATACTAATCCTCAAAGGCCATCTTAGGTCTATGTGCTCTAATCAGAGTTTATCTAAATCTAGCTTCCATGGTTCGAACTAAACTTCCGATGATACCAACTGTAACGCCCCGACCCCAGTTACCCAGAGTTGGTACATTATTACATAACATTGTCCTGATCATAAAAGGTCAAATCTTGAAAGATCGATTATTTTAGCAGCCTTGGAATAACTAGATACATTCATAAAGTTTACATTACATCATAATGTGAAAACTACTACTACAACATCTTGTCTTTATATCCCCTCATACTATCCCAGCAGGTTATTCATAAATTACTTCTTCACATACTGGGAAAAATAAAACATTGAAAGGGGTGAGCTCAGATGCTCAGTAAAGATAACAATATAGCGGAAACATTCATAAATAAGCATAAACATTTAAAGCAATGTATATCTAAAATAGAAAACCTTCAAACATGAATTTCAGCATAATATGGAAATGATAAAATAAAATAATGCCATTTACATATTCACATGGATATTCTACTAGTAGAATAATCATATGCAATATCAATAACCACTTTAATAATGATGGAATGCATAATGCCAGACTATCATAACCACATAGCCAAGGCCTCGTGCCAAGACTAAAAATAATATTTTGTCAAGGCCTTGTACCAAGACACTAGTTTGTCTCATGAGATCTACCGATGCATTGAGGAGATATAGCGACCTCCACCCATCACGTACTTAGTCCAATGCATTCCTCATATGAACAAGTTTAAACATAACATAAACATTCGTTTTAAAACTAGCAGAAAAAATGTCAATATTTTTCCATAAACCATGAATGGTATAAAAATACAAAATCCACAGTCAAACATATCACAAAACCTTTACTACAATATGGAAGTCTTGTATCATAATAAATAAACATCAAATAAGCATAAAATCCATCAAAGGATGTTGACATAGATGAAATCAAAACTATTTGAGCGAAATATCTCTTTTTTTAAATCATTTAAAAGTCACAAAATTATAAAAGATAAATTTTACTTTGAAAATATTATTAAAAGATTGTAAGGGAAGCTTGGACGAGTTTATAATGATAGAAAATAGCCACACCATCCATATAAGTTAAAAAATGAAATTCTTACATTAATTTTGTCGAACATGTTAAAAATGACCATGTTTGGAAAACAACAGAATGATTCCTTTATAAACATCTTATAAAAAGTCAAACAAGGGTATAAATGAATTTTACCCACATTTTTTAAAATAGTCATAATTTTTTGAAATACATTTTTAAGAATCATGGATGTGGATGATAAAGAGGTCCCAGTAGATAATTACGTATAAACAACCTCGCATAATGAAGAGATTGTGAAATAAACCATTACCTTGTAATTTACCTTTGTCGATGGTATGTTAACCTCCTGTATAATAGTTAAAACATTGTTATTAAATTATTCAGGAACCATATTCATAATTATGATATCATATATGTTCTTCTAATAATGCTTTGTTAATAATATTTAAATATTATCGTCGTTTTGGGTGTTAACTTACTCGTTTTATTTTATATGTTTTGTTACATAAGTCATGTTTTTTATGGATAGGTTGTATCTTATTCATATCTAGACTGACATAAAGTTCTTAAACATTACATTTAATCATCAAATGAGAATTACACTTGAATGGATATGATGGGAATGAATCTCATCGCGTTCATGGAGACGGTAGTCTGTACGTACGCACGAGCGAAAATATCATTCTTTTGATATTAAAATAATATATAATTGGATGGTATATCATATATAAAGAATCATTATAATGTTATATTTATTATTTACATGAATTACAGATAATTATTATACCCATCCAAATTATAATATATTTAATAACAATTACACCACGACGTGGAGACGGTTCACCGTACGTACGCACGTATGGTGACATGTCATTCAAAGGATGGATAGAATAATGAATATGGTTGTACCATATTTATAATAACATCAGAGTATATAGAAGATACTAGAGTTATTATTTTATAATGGAAATAACAAATAAAGAAGAAGTTGAAGAATAAAGGAACTTGAAAGAGGGTGGTGAAAAAAATAGCTCTTCTTCAGGTTCTTCCATTAAATTTGATGAAAAGGGCTCCTTAAGTTGGATTTCTGAATAAAGGAAGGCCTCTTGGATGAATTGATGGATGTTGAGAGAATATTTGGGCATTTTTTGGCTGAACCAAAAGGCTTTTAAGGTGTGAAGAATTGGTTATAAGTGGTGTCCTTTTATAAGGGGGAAGAGGGTAACTTTAGAAAAAACATAAAGTATTATTTCATAATAAATTTATATTCGGTTTCTAATGGCTCCAAAGTGGATTATTTAAAGTTTAAGGGGGGTATGGGTCTCAATCCTATTAACCAATATATTTTAGACAGGTTTGGGTCACTATATTAACCTTATCATTTATATTTAACTCTTAGTTAAATAGTTTGACATTTACCACGTCTCTTTGTATTTTTATATTATTTATTTTATAAACATACCATATAAAACCAAACTAACCCCAAGTGGTCGATTAATTGTACAAAAATAATTATATAAGTCTCTTGTATTAACCTTATATTTTTAGAAATAGAATATAAATTAATAAATTAATATTTGTTTTAAAAAATATTTTATGTCAATTTTGACACTATTGGGTATTTTGTTTTTGAAAATTTCATAACATAATTATTAATTCGAATAAAATTTATATAAAGAATAAAAATATGTCATATTAACATAGAAAATTAGTGTAATTCATAAAAATTCTCAAATTACATTTATTTTGATATTTATAGTATCAATTATTTTAATATTTCACTAATTAGGTAATTACAACATCAACATTGTGTCATAAATATAATAATTTTTTTAATGTCTAAAAATTATAAATAAAATACTATTATAAATGAAATAATTTTATATTTCTAATTAATATTTATAATCGAATTTATATTATGTATAACCCTATATTAGAAATGTTTTAGTAATTAAACCTTGATTTTAACTCTTTTAACTCTTCTTTGATTTAAATAATAATAAATGTCCTAATCTAATCCAGGTAGACCTAAATGATAATATTTTATTCCTAAGGTTTTTTTTGGTCTAGATAAACTTTTCCAATAGAATTATGGCAAGTGTTAGGGTAATATTAATATCATTTTTACCCTTAATTACCCTATTTACTTTTAACTGTGGTAAATAAAAGTAAAAAGATACTATTCACAAGAAATTATTTTTATCTTATTGAACCACATTTTACTCCTTGATATTAACCATGTCTCTCATATTTTTAAAATTCCACTCATAGAAGTAGTAAAGTTACGTTTTATGTGAATTTCCAAATTCTCCTAGGAGGTGGGTAAAAGACGGTGAAAAGTTCCATAAAATTTTTATATATCTAGAATTATTCTAAACTAACTCTAATGAATTAAATTGAACTTATATAGGTATTATGTATCTATTTTGACCTTAATTAAATTTAAATAAAATAAATAATTATTTAAATAAAAATTCTGTTTTAAACTATAACTGAGTGTTTTGGCACTATTCATCAAAAATTGAATGTTTTCAGAAAAATACCAAAAATTAATCATAAGCTAATTTCAATATTCCGAATCTAAAAATAAAGTCCATTTTGAAAGATAAAATTTATAAAATTTCAAAAAGTGGGTATTACTATTCATAACAGCTAGTTTGATTGGTTGTGGTGCGTGTTACAACTCAAAGTTGCGTACAAGACACAGTACTGTATTATTAAAAGAGAAGAGTACCATGGAACCTTGTATTGTTACAAAAATTTCTATTCCATCATTGGATTTTTTTTTCATTTCATGTAGCAATCTCTCACCCATGATTTATTTAATCTTTGAGAACTAGTTTTAAGTAATTAGAGATCTTGATTGTACTCTTAGGGTGGTTTGAAATACTTATTGGACACTTGGCATTCTAGTTCCCATGTTTCAGTGGATGAAATAGAATTATCCATTGTTTTTATATTCATTAATGGTATTTATTATATTATTGGGGAATATATATTTTAGAATATTGTATATACCAAAAATATGGTGCCACAAATATTTTAATGGATAACATTGTGTTACAAGAATGTATTTATAAATAATTATATATGATGAAAGTAATGATAATTTTATTTAATCTATTATATCCCAATATGATATGTAATTTTAAAGAGATATTAATTAAAAAATACATTTAATGAAATTTCATCATATAATGATTCGTTTATATAATTTTTCTTTCTTGTATGAAAACATAATTTTAAATAACTCACCAATCCATTGTTTTCAAATAAGAATTTTGACAGTATTATTATGGAATCATTTTGTTATAATGTAATGGGTGATTGGTTATCTATAAAAGATATAAATTTTTATAAATATAGCGTAGAGTCTAATTTATTATTGATGTTCAGTTGGGAACAACTGAAGAATTAATTAATTTATTCTTTTTAGTTGAAAATTATACTATATATAAGAGTTCCTACTTCATAAGGATAATGAATTGATGGAGTTTCTTCTTTAAATGATTAAATTGTAAGAATAATTATATATATATTATCTTATAAAATATGGAAGTAAATTATTATTTGTTTAGAAAAATATATTATCCTATCTATTTTTTTCTAATAATGGTAAAATATTTGTGGTATAGTATGAATATATACATAAAGGGCTTGGGTAGTATTCATTAGGGTATGCCATAATTGAAAAATATATGGATATAATATTTTAGAGGTGGTTGTGAAGTGATATATTCTTATGTATTATCATGAAATGGATACTATCTTATGAAATGGTGGTCATTATTAGATCTTATTTTTAGGAAGATATACTGGAAAAATTATGTGAAATAATATTCCTTCAATAATAGGAGGAGTGAATAATCTGTTCAGAATTAAAATTTTAAATATTAATGGATTTTTATAAAAAAAATTATATTCAACATTTCAATTTTTTAGTGGAAGAGTTTGGTATTGTTTTTTCAATGTCTTGGATTGGTGAACCATGAATTAATATTTAAAATATATATTATTTTTGTTTTTTGGTGTTGGAAAATGATCCATTTTATATGTAATTGTAAAATATTATAATGGATAAATGTGGGTGGAATATCTTCCCATATTCAAAGGTAATATAAGTAGGGAAACTAACCTTGGGAGGAAATAATGGAGAGTCATTAGTATATATAGGGATTTATATTTAAGGGGATATATTCTATCCTAAAATGTATCAAGGAAACACTTTTTATCAAAGAATACATTATATGATACTAATTGTCACATCCCCAACAAGGAATCCACAAAACCGGTGCTCCATGTCAGATCGTCACATGACCTAAAGCACGCCTCCACGTATACCAGATATAGCCGACTAGTGGCGAGGATCTAATGAGTCACATGGGGAGACTATAAACCATTTACTAGAGTAATCCACATAAGATAATAATTTAAACAAGTGATACAATATACTACAATCAACAACATGCAAACATGGCCCATTCCCAAATCTGGGTATGACCATATACAATATAAAATATTTCATGCCATGCTATATTGAAAGTGAAAGAAACCAAAAACAAAACAACGTCCAAAAACTACCAATATTTCCCAACTCAATGTCCAGATCCTTATCCATGAACGTCCCGAGCCCAACACAACATCTTTGTGTAGGTCCCTTTCCCTTCCCCTGGCCTGTAACCAAGAAGTATATTCGGGTACCCAACGGTGGCCCAAGATGGGTGTGAGTGAAAAACATAGTACGCCACCACCAATGGTTTCTACAAAATGTCAAGTCTAATAGATATTTCAAGCATGTGAAAAATGAAAGTTAAGTAAACAAGCGACAATTCAGGTGCCATTGGTTAACAAGGTTAATTTAGTTCATCACTAGAGTTCATCCCAATTTCATTTCTTATACCATTTTCACACATTATTCATTTCCAATTATTCTAATTAGGTTAGGCATATGTATCATCCATAAATGGGTCTAAAAAAATCAAACATAATGAATAGGGGAAATTGTACCATACTCTATCTCACTAGGGACACATATATCACATAAAACCATTATCCTCACCTTGAAGCCTTTGTCTTGGTGAAATAAAACCATTGGGATAATAGAACCTCTATCCCCTTCTCTAACCTATGTATTTTGGGGTGGTGTTTATAGCCACTATCTATAACTTGACATGTGGGCGTAGAACCTCAAGTAAATACCCTACACTACCAATCTATGAGAACATGGTCATTTATCAACCACCATAACCATATAGCCATATTCCCATTCTTGTTCCTTAACCCATTAGGTGTATTCATCAACCCCTATGCCTTATCCACATTCATCATTCACTATTCATTAACCCATTTTCCCATTTAACATTTCATAAGTATTTACACACTAATGCATTTCAAGTACAATTCTCATATCACATAACACAATCCCTTTATTTCATTTAACCAATTATGTGTACCACCTAATCATCATGTATTGACTCATTCCACAAATACATCCATTCCATTATTACATCTCATTAACATATCTCCCCTTCATCATTTTATTTTCCAATTACAGGTTTACCATTTAATATGAACAAACCTTCTTAGGCGTTTCTAACCACAATTCAATAAACAATTGACATCAACCCATTAAACTAAAATTTCCCATATCTATGTCATGCCTAAAAACCCAGTATTACTTATAATCCATGTCATCTCTATTATCATTCCATTTACACTTAATCAACCATTAACACATGTTCTACATGGGTTCCACATTTTTTCCACGACAAAAATTCATTAATCCCATCAATTTTCTTTGTCTGGAAAGGCCAGCGCACCCCATGGGTGGCCCTTAAATAGTCATTCCATCCACTATGCATCCCATGGGTATCATGAGGGTTTCAATTGGTCACCTAGACAGTCATTATTATCAAACACCTAAATGGAACCAAGAACACCAAAAAGGGGGAAACATGAACACAAACATCCATTCACAAACCCAACATAAATCAATGGGATAATATTTGAAGACCAAAATCCTAGAATCAAATGATGAACACACTCTTAATTGTACCCATAGATCTGGATTCAAAAACCCCGTGAATCCCCAACCTTTATTCCACCAGAAAGCAAAGGTTTTAGAGATTTAGAAGAATATGGGAGAAACCAAAAACCCTTCTCTGAAAAAGATAAGTGAGGAGAGGATTAGACATACTTGGAGCGTTGATCTACAACCAACGGTGTCCAAATGGTCACGAATCAAAGAAGGAACACCTCTTGGAATCTATGGTCATCGATTTTCTTCACTAGGGTGTAGAGGAGAGGAATGGAGGAAAATCCAGAGTTGGGGTTTATGACCCTGGAGTGGAATTTTTTTAAATTTTCCAACTTTTATGGTCCGCACAGTTTACCCCCATGGTTTGCCAAACCATGCAAAAATCGTGTGGAAGCTAATGATAAAAATTAACCACTTATCAGGGTTTCATGGAGACTCATTATTTTTTCCCAACCATGGACAAAATATTTGAGAACCTTTGTCAATGGTAGTATGGTTAACTGGGATGCTTCGCACGGTCTTCCTAACAATGCACAACAGAGCACGATGCCCAGGAACCCCCCTTTTCTTCATGTTTTGTGTACCAATATAAGTCCTCGGCCTTAAACCTTACTTAATATTGAATTAAATGAATAATTTACATTGTGGATCTTTTCAGGTTTAGAGTTTTAGAGAATTAGGACATAACTATTAGATCTCAAAAGATTACAAAGTAGACACTTCTACTAAGTTTCCATAAATAAAAAAAACTCTTAAAAGAAACATGTATAGTTCCATGTTTTAGATAGCATGTCTTTCCTTGATCCCATCCTTGACCCTATTCATCTTTAAGTTCTATGTAAAACATTTCAAAAACTTGGGATGAGCATAAAAAGCTCAGTAAGGGATATAAAAATATGGAAATGAAACATGAGTACATGTATACAAAAGAATCAATGAAATCATACTTTACTCATAAAACATAAGCACTTTAACATACCTCATAAAATCATGAATAAAACATAGAAATCATAAGGCATAATGGTAAATTGAGGCATTCATAACATTCTTACATAGGGAGTAACCCTCCTGGTTACGTTTGGAATACCCATCACAGTATATTCCCTAAATCTCCTCGGAGAAACCTTAACATTTAACTCCTTCGCATTACCCAATGCTTTGGAGAGCTATATCGGGCTCACCCGCCCTTAGTTTATAACAGAACCACCCGTATTCATAAAAAATTCCCAAGAACCATAACATAATCATAGCACATTACATAATCATAAAGAAAATATAACATTTCCACATATAACTTTTTAAGATATTGAAATAATGAATCCATTCTAAAAACCATTTTCAAAACCATTTAAAACATTTAATAAAGAGATATTTGAATCAATGTGTCCCATACCACTTTGAAGATTCTAAAATTTTAAACCATTAATATCCATATAAATAAATCCTTAAAACCATTTTGAAAGCATGGATATTAACGAGAAATATTTATGAGAATAAATCATTAAAACATTTAAAACGATATTTTAGTTAAAGGGTTTTTAACAAAATGAGAGACACTTGAATATAATAATTGACGAATAAAATTTAATCAGAACTTTATAATATCATGAGAATAAAGCAATTCATGATATAATATTCCAAAGGACAGTATATACACCATATAAGAGTGAATTGGTGCATAAAAAAAATGAAGTCTCAATAGAAATGTAAAATGAGATGAAATACACTGTAAAGAAGGTACCCTTAAATTAAGGATAAATCAATCTCATAATTATGTGTGAATAATATAAATACACACAATATAAGTGGATATTAATTTTAAAACATTCAAAAGTCATTTACACATATTAAAATGAGGACATATTCAATAACTACATGTTGAACCCAAAGAAATCGAAATTGGGTTAAGAAGTTCCCTTGATAGCCTAATGGTGTCACATCAAATTATAGAAAAAGAGTTTATGAGAGAGATAAAGGGTATCTCATCACTTGGACATAAAATTTACGGCAATAAGGATATATAAGAACATATCCCCACATAATAAGATGAAAATTAAAAGACATAACAAAAGAAGTCTTTTAAAAAGAGGAGGGTGAAAGGTTCCCTTACCGATTTGGGTAACTTTCGAAACGTAAACCCCATGAAAGAAAGAATATTCAACATTGATGTAAATACTCATAAACAAAAGTATGTTACACAATTATTAGAATAATGGACAGTACATACACCACTCAAAACGAAATATTGGAAAATGTAGCATGAATCTCACGAAAACACAAAGTGAGATAAAAAGCCCCTTACGAAATTTCGGCAGCCTAACAACGCCAATTAAAACTTTCAAAATGGATTGATGAGATAAAATATGGGCTCTCATCATATGAAAATAAAAAGTACATTATGAGTAATATAAAATAACATCCCAATCATAAGAAGGATTAGCTTAAAAGGAATGTCATAAAAGAGTGTACTTAAAAAGAAAGAGAGGGGTAGGATCCCTTACCTCGTGTCCTGACATGACTCAATCGTTCTTTAATCTCCTGAATAATAAAATTTTGTCAATTTATAATTTCTTAAGGAACTCCTTTAGATATTATTATTCAGTTCATATCACATATTATAATGTTATAATAATTGGTTAATAAAGTGAGTTCATATCAGACGTTTTTGTCGATGTTCGGTACATGAGTAAAAATTGAACTTGTTGGAAATGAATTTTCCATGTAGTTATAGTTATGTCATATAAATAATAGTATTGATGTTTTAAATATCATATATATCACGTATATATTCATTTTAAACTATTCCATATCATTTGGAGATAAAAAATTAAAAGCACTGTTCATGGAGATGGTAGGTCGTACGTACGCATGAACGCTACTTTCATTTTTTGTCATATTAATGGAATTAAAACAAAATGAGATATATATATATTATAATTCCAGAATTATATCCATCATTTAGATGTAATATATTACATATATATCCATTATATATATGTACTTATAATAGTACATAACATTTGGATATAAGAAATGAAATGTACCATTCATGGAGACGGTAAGCCGTACGTACGCATGAACGCTACTTTCATTTATTTATTTTTAATTAAATGAAATGAAATAATAATTATATAAAGGAATATTATAATTCAAGTAGGATATCATATGTAATAAAATTAGTTCCATCCTTTATACGTCCCACATATGGCATTAACGAATCAAATCACTTTGAGGGGGCGGTAGTCCGCACTTCCTAAAATGAAGATATCACGTTTACCCATAATGGAAACCATAAAGGTATGCCATAAATGAAAAATAAAAAATTATAAAAACACATAAACATATTATATATCATATATAAATATAGTGACATATTAATGGCCACCTTTGAAGGTGTTAAAATAATATTGAACAATCATCGTTTCGTGAGGCAGTAATTCTCCATCCACAGAAAGAGTATGTTCTTTAACCATTAGATGGAGGTGTGTGAAAGTGTAGCTCGAAAAATTCTTATAACAACATCCTATTATATTTAATATACTGGTTTTGTTACAAAAAAAAAGTAATAAAATGAGTTTAGGGGTTTGGAGAAGGAAAATAAAACAAAAGAACACAAGGGAAGACATTACCTTTAAATCGGGTAACTCTCTTTGATTTGAGCTCAAAGGCTTCCTTGGAAGGTATTCTACCCTATGTGAGGCTTCAATGATGAAGATAGAGATGTGGAGAGATGAAATGGGCAGGGGTTTTTCAAGCCAAAGGCTTGATAGGTGTGTGTAAGGTGGTAGAGGTGGGGGACTTTTATAAGAGGAGAGGAGGGGCACTCTTGGAACGTTATAAAATATTACTTTGTTATAAAATTATTTTCGGATTTTAAAGGTCCCAAAATGATATATTTCTAGGATAAAGTGATAAGGTTTCGAAATCCACCCATCCAATAGTTTTGTGACCAGTGTAAGACTTATATTTCACCCTATCTTTTCATTTTATTTAAATCATTCATTAGTGAGGTAATCACTACATCATCACGGTGTCATAACTAATTTAATTTATTTAATTTCAAAAAATTATAAAAAAACTATCATCATGTAGGAACTCTGTTTATCTTTCTAATGAATATTTATAGTTAAAAATTTGACTTGTATAACCCCATTTAAAAATTGTTTTAGCAAAACAACACATGTTTGTGACATTTTAATTTTAACTCTAAATAAAAAGGTATTAATGTCATTTTCCTACCAAAGTGGATTCATGGGGTCCCCAAGTTGACCCATGGATTTTGTTGGTAGTCCATGACTCATCAAATAAGGGTAAGATATGTGTCATGGTCATTTCATATTATTAAAACATTATTTTTACCTTAAACTACACTAATTACCTCTAATCGCGATTAAAAACTTAAGAGTTACTATTCACCAAAAAATTATTTTAATCCTATTGAACAAATTTTACATCTTAATGACAACCATGTATGGTGGATTTTCGAAATTCAAAACACAGAAGTGGTAAAGTTTCATTTAAACGAAAAAAACAGTTTTTAAACTACCACTTAGTGGTTACACTATTCATCAAAAATTGATGTTTTTCAGAAAAATACCAAAAATTCACCCTAAGATATATTTGATATTCAGAATTCAAAAATGATGACTAATTTAAAAAATTCAAAACATATAATTTGCCTTAATTAATTTAATAATTAATTCTCGTTGTCAAAACAAATAGCGTGTTTTTAAGAAACAATATCTACTAAAAGATTGACACTAGTTTAAGTCCAATTTCAAAGTGAAATTAATTCAAATGACCACTATTGGATTAAATGGTAAAAATATATTCTAATTTAGATTTAAAAACAATACAAAAGATAACATAATCATATAAATAAATTATATTAAAAATAGGTTTTGAATTAAAATACAACATTTTTCACTATTCATTAAAAAAAGGAACTTTATCAAAAAAATGCCAAAAATTTACACAAAGTAAATTCTGATGTCCCGATTCTAAAGATGAATTTTATTTTGTCAAATATAACACATAAAATTTTCAAAAAGTGGATTTAAAAGAGGTTCATCATCAAAAGGCGGTTAATCGACCTTTTAAAGAATATTTGAATGTTTACGCGTAAAATTGGATTCATTTGCATTTTTAATCCTATAACATTTATTGTAAAAAGTAAAAATATTTGACAAACATATATAATCATTTTTTAGTTTGTTATGTTCATTCATATCATTACAATGGCTAAGCGTTAACTACCATTTAAAATAATATTATTTTATTATTAGAGTGCAACGTAAGATTCCCAAGAAACCCGTTGTTGCATATTGGGTACGCCATTGAGCATAGAGTCCCCTTTAAAGTAATATTAATATTTTATTCACAAATATGGATAAATATGAAAATTTCATATTCATTATTTACCTAGGGTGTTTCATCCTTCCCCCCTTTTGGGAATTACTTCCTCACAATTTTAAAATTGGGCTTGGAAACTTCATTGAAAATCCCACATCGGAACAAGAGTCAGTAAAACCATCACTTTAAAATAAAGAAAGAGAAGTACAAAGGTCACCCGAGTTAACCCATACTAGTATTCCATGTAGGAAAACATGGATATGGAGGAAAAAACAAAGGGTCGTGTTCTGAGGGTGAGTGATAGTAAACATGTCTAGGAAAATGTTAACCATAAGAAAATCACAAAGTTGTGATGGGTTAAACCGTTTTTGATTCCCCAGTAGGAAAACTTAACAGACAAAATTTTTGTTTTAAGTTACTCTTCATTGAGGAATTTATTTTTGAACATAACTAAATAATAGTGAAACATACTTACTTGTCATGTAGACTTTCAACTTTTACTATATTCCTTAATTAAACTCATATTTTCTCCAAAAGACGAGTATTTAGGAAGGCTTGTTCGCATTAAGAGAGCTATAATAAACTTCTAGATAATCACCTAATCCACAAAAGAGAACTATACACTTCCCATGTCTTTAGACTTTAACCAAAACCAAAAAGGTTAGTAGAAGATTAGATAATCCACAAAAGTATAATCCTTTATAAGAAGAAAATCTATTCTTAATCTCCAAAATTTGTCCCCAAAAAAACCCAAAGTTCAACGAAGACCATTCGATAAAAAATTGTCCAAAAAATTCTTAAAATTAAACCAAACTAAGATTGAAACCCAAATTTTTGAAGCATTTAATCACAAGTCTTCCAAGGTACAAAATAACTTTTATCTCTAAATAACATCAGTTGCTCTTAAATTATCATTTTGAAATGTAATTAAGCTAATCACATATCCTACATGATAGGTTAATCATTTACATAGATAACCCAAAATAAAATTAATCTTGATTTCTAAAATCATCTAACAAAAAATAATTAGTCAAACTAACCAGGGACTTCACGTAGTCCAGTGGTAGGTGATAAATACCAGTCGTACTTTGGTTGTGGGTTCGATTCTCACAGCTTTGTCCGACCCGATGGGTTGTCACACAGTCTGCGTGTTGTCCTTTTTCCAAAACTATATAATTCTCAAAAAATTCCCCAAAACGAGATAAAATCTTCAAAAAATAATCATAACATATTTTAACCTCATGTTTATCTCATGCCTTTCATTTTCCATCATAACATATAATAACCCATAATCACCTCAAAAGTATGGATCATATAAACCCTAATGGTTACCATTATAACTATTACCTCAACTTCCACATCGATTGGTCATCTTGTACATGATGCATTACAGAACATACCAAGGTTCAAGTGGTTGATCATGACTCCTTGTTAGTTGGTTTAGAACAACCACGAGTTTCCTCATTGAATCCCCCATTTCATCCAGTCTCTTAATCAGAGAACCACCACAGTTTCCTTCAAACATATTCTCACATTGGTGCCCGCTAGATCCATCCATTCACTAAAAACAGAAATGTCAGTGTGAGTATATCAAAAAAACCATCATATACTAATGAGGAAGATAACCACTAAGATATAATTACTCAATAACTTTATCTAAAACTAAGGCTCTTTCTAAAATCCTAACTATTATGGTAATGTCACTTATGCTTAGAGAATACCCTAACCTCTAAAGTTATCTAAACCGACCTCTGATACCAACTATAAGACCCCGACCTTAAAACTTACTTAATATTGAAATAAATGAATAATTCACATTGAGGATCTTTTCAGGTTTATACTTTTAGAGAATTAGGGCATAAATATTACATCTCAAAAGATTACAAAGTAGACACTTCTACTAAGTTTCCATAAAGAAACAAAAACTCTTATAAGAAATATGTATACTTCCATGTTTTAGATAGCATGTCTTTCCTTGATCCCATACTTGACCCTATTCATCTTTATGTCCTGTGTAAAACATTTCAAAAACTTGGTATTAGCATAAAAAGCTCAGTAAGGGATATAAAAATATGGAAAGGAAACATGAGTACATGTATACATTAGAATCAATGAAATCATACTTTACTCATATAACATAAGCACATTAACATACCTCATCAAATCATGAATAAAACATAGAAATCATGAGGCATAAAGGTAACTTGAGGCATTCATAACATTATTACGTAGTGAGTAACCCTCTTGGTTACATTTGGAATACCCATCATAGTATATTCCCTAAATCTCCTCGGATAAACCTTAACGTTTAACTCCTTCGCGTTACCCAATGCATTGGAGAGCTATATCGGGCTCACCCGCCCTTAGTTTATAATGGAACCAACCGTCTTCATAAACAATTCCCATGAACCATAACATAATCATAGCACATTACTTAATCATAAGGGAAATATAACATTCCCACATATAACTTTATAAGATATTGAAATAATGAATCCATTCTACAAACCATTTTCAAAACCATTTAAATCATTTAATAAAGAGATATATGAATCAAAGTGTCCCATACCACTTTGAAGCTTTTAACATTTTAAACCATTAATATCCATATAAATAAATCCTAAAAAATATTTTGAAAACATGGATATTAATGGGAAATATTTATAAGAATAAATCATTAAAACATTTAAAACAATATTTTAGTTAAAGGGTTTTCAACAAAATGAGAGACACTTAAATACAATAATTAAGGAATAAAATTAAATCACAACTTTATAATATCATGGGAATAAAGGCATTCATGAGATAATATTCCAAAGGATGGTATATACACCATATAAGAGTGAATTGGTGCATAACAACAATGAAGTCTCAATAGAAATGAAAAATGAGATGAAAGCCCCTGTAAAGAAGGTACCCTTAAATTCAAGATAAATCAATCTCATAATTATGTGTGAAAAATATAAATACACCCAATATAAGTGGATATTAAGTGTAAAACGATCAAAGTTAATTCACACATATTAAATGTAGGACATATTCAATAACTACATGTTGAACCCAAAGAAATCGAAATTGGGTTAAGAAGTTCCCTTGACAGCCTAACGACGTCACATCAAATTTTAGAAAAAGAGTTGATGAGAGAGATAATGGGTATCTTATCACATGGAAATAAAATTTAAGGCAATAAGGATATATAATAACATATCCCCACTTAATAATATGAAAATTAAAAGACATAACAAAATAAGTCTTTTAAAAAGAGGAGGGTGAAAGGTTCCCTTTCCGATTTGGGTAACTTTCGAAACGTACAACCCATGAAAGAAAGAATATTCAACATTGATGTAAATACTCATAAAAGAAAGTATCATACACAAATATTATAATAATGGACAGTACATACACCACTGAAAAGGAAATATTGGAAAATGTAGGATGAATCTCACGAAAACACAAAGTGAGATAAAAAGCCCCTTACGAAATTTCAGCAGCCTAACAACGCCAATTAAAACTTCCAAAATGGATTGATGAGAGAAAATAGGGTCTCTAATCATATGAACATAAAACATACCGTAAGAGTAATATAAAATAACATCCCAATCATAAGAAATATGATCTTAAAAGGAAGGATATAAACGAGTGTACTTAAAAAGAAAGCGAGGGGTAGGATCCCTTACCTCGTGTCCTGACATGACTCGATTGTTCTTTAATCTCCTGAATAATAAAATTTGGTCAATTTATAATTTTTAAGGAAATCCATTAAATATTATTATTCAGTTAATATTACATATTATAATGTTATAATAATTGGTTAATAAAGTGAGTTCATATCAGACGTTTTTGTCGATGTTCAGTACATGAGTAAAAATTGAACTTGTTGGAAAAGAATTTTCCTTGTAGTTATAGGTATATCATATCCAGAATAGTATTGATGTTCTAAATATCATATATATCCAGTATATATTCATTTTATACTATTCCATAGAATTTGGAGATAAAAAATTAAAAGCACCGTCCATGGAGACGGTGGGCCATACGTACGCATGAACACTACTTCCATTTTTTGTCATATTAATGGAATTAAAACCAAATGAGAGATATATATATTGTAATTAAATAATGATATTTATCATTTATATGTAATATATTAAATATATATCCATTATATATATGTACTTATAATAGTACATATCATTTGGAGATAAGAAATGAAATGTACTGTTCATGGAGACGGCAAGCCGTACGTACGCACGAACGCTACTTTCATTTATTTTTTATATTCAATGGAATGAAATAATAATTATATAAAGTTATATTATAATTATAGTAGGATATAATTTGTAATACCATTAATTCCATCCTTTATACGTCCCACATATGGCATTGATGGATCAAATCATTTTGAGGGGGCGGTAGTCCGCACTTCCTAAAATGAAGATATCGCGTTTACCCATAATGGAAACCATAAAGGTATGCCATAAATGACAAATAAATAAGATTAAGGAAAACATAAAAATATTATATATCATATATAAATATAGTGACATCTTAATGTCCACCTTTGAAGGTGTTAAAAGAATATTGAACTATCATCGTTTCGTGAGGCAGTAATTCGCCATCCACAGAAACAATAAGTTCTTTAACCATTAGATGGAGGTGTATGAAAGTGTAGCTCTAAAACTTCTTATAAAAACATCCTAGTCTATTTAATATACTGGTGTTGTTACCAAAAAAAGTAATAAAATTAGTTTAGGGGTTTGGAGAAGCAAAATAAAACAAAAGAACACAAGGGAAGACATTACCTTTAAATCGGGTAACTCTCTTTGATTTGAGCTCAAAGGCTTCCTTGGAAAGGATTTTTCCTAAAGTGAGGCTTAAATGATGAAGATAGAGATGTCTAGAGATGAAATGGGCAGGGTTTGGCTGAGACAAAGGCTTGAGATGTGTGTGTAAGGTGGTATATGTGGGGGCCTTTTATAAGAGGAGAGGAGGGGCACTCTTTGAAAGTTATAAAATATTACTTTATTATAAAATGATTTTCGGATTTTAAAGGTCCCAAAAGGATATATATCTAGTATAAGGTGTTTAGGTTTCTAAATCCACACATCCAATAGGTTTTTTACAAGTGTAAGACTTATATTTCACCCTATATTTTCATTTTATTTAAATCGTTCATTTATGAGGTAATCACTGCATCATCCCAGTGTCAAAACTAATTTAATTTATTTAATGTCTAAAAATTATAAAACAAATATAATCATGTAGGAAATAGTTTTTATCTTTATAATTAATATTTATAGCTAAAAATATTACTTGTATAACCCCATGTAAAAATTGTTTTAGTAAAAAACACATGTTTGTGACATTTTAATTTTAACTTTAAATAAAAAGGTATTAATATCCTTTTCCTACCAAAGTGGCTTCATGAGGTCCCCAAGTTGAACCATGGATTATATTGGTCGGCCATGACTCATCCAATAAGGGTAGGACTTGTGTCATGGTCATTTTATATTATTAAAACATTATTTTTACCTTAAACTACACTAATTACCTCTAATCGCGATTAAAAACTTAAGAGTTACTAATCACCAAAAATTATTTTAATACCATTGAACCAAATTTTACATTTTAATGAAAACCATGTATGTTGGAATTTTAAAATTCAAACCACAGAAGTGGTAAAGTTTCATTTAAACGAAAAAACAGTTTTTAAATTACCACTTAGTGGTTTCACTATTCATCAAAAATTGAAGTTTTTCAGAAAAATACCAAAAATTCACCCTAAGCTATATTTGATATTCCGAATTCAAAAATGATGTCTATTTTAAAAAATTAAAAACATATAATTTTCCTTATTTAATTTAATAATTAATTCCCGCTGTCAAAACAAATAACGTGTTTTTAAGAAACAATATCTATTAAAAGATTGACACTAGTTTAAGTCAAATTTCAAAGTGAAATTAATTACAATGACCACTATTGGATTAAATGGTAAAAATATATTCTAATTTCACTTTAAAAAGAATTCAAAAGATAATATAATCATATAAATAAATTAGATTAAAAATAGGTTTTGAATTAAAATACAACATTTTTCACTATTCATTAAAAAATGAACTTTATCGTAAAAATACAAAAAATTTACACAAAGTAAATTTTGATGTCCCGATTCTAAAGATGAATTTTATTTTGTCAAATATAACACATAAAATTTTCAAAAAGTGGATTTAAAAGAGGTTCGTCATCAAAAGGCGGTTAATCAACCTTTTAAAGAATAATAGAATGTTTACGCTTAAAATTGGATTCATTCGCATTATTAATCCTATAACATTTATTGTAAAAAGTTAAAATATTTGACAAACATATATTATTATTTTGTAGTTAGTTCTATTCATTCCTGTTATTACAACACCTAGGCGTTAACTACCATTTAAAATAATATTTTTTTTTATTAGAGTGCAACGTAAGATTTCCAAGAAACTCGTTGTTGCATATTGGGTACGCCATCGAGCATAGCATACCCTTTAAAGTAATATTAATATTTTATTCAAAAATATGGATAAATGTGAAAATTTCACATTCTTTATTTTCCTGGGGTGTTACAACCAAACCCCCAAAATACCCCTGGAGACTTCACTTTGACATTGGGTATCACTTATTTAGCCTAAAAAGGAGAGGCCAAACCAAAACATAAAAAAACAAACCTCATGAAGATCTTGGATCTTGAAACCTCCCCACCATATAACGGATCTTCCTCGAGCCTCTCATTTGAGCATCAAAAAAGCATCTATAACAAGAGATCATTCCATAGGGTCTTCCTATCGCATCATATCTTATAGTTTTTGGATGCACCTCATAAGGCCCACTGACAATATATCAAACCAACAGACTTGTCCCTTAAGTCCTCACCACAACAAGAACTGATAACTCTTCAAGGATGCTTCCTGTCCAACCTCACCCAAACAGTATAAAATCTCTGAGAAAACATATACAATAGTTCATAAAAAACTATACATGGAAACTTTTCTTACAAAATCACATTGTCATGGAGGTAACAAGCCAGCAACTCATCAGCCCAATCCTATACACAACTCATTACCCAAATCACTTGGAGTCATTTTCCTATTCACCCAACTCTAATGGTGAAAACCTGGTATCACCTGGTGGAAAATACATAATCCTTCCAACCATATTTCCCGATGAATTTAGTCCATATCTGTACAACCAATCTTCACCCAAAAATCTCGAATATACATCCAACTAAACTCATCCTAAGGCTCTTTATCAGAGCTAACAAGATTGAATGACAACGACTCGAGTCCTCCCAACCCGAGACGCTGATTGCATCATCAACCAACCATTTATCTGGTATGGTTCTCTCCACTATTTTTTGTTACTTGGAATCTCCTCCATGGTTGAAGGAATATTGGATATGAATCCATCCTTCTAATCACCTTTCATGTTCCAACTCACTGCGCCTAGGAATCCTAAGGGAATTATACTACAATGGCATCCATCCACACTCTCTAAACCATTCAGGAGGACACTCCTATAGTATACATCCTAGGACTAAGATCAACTTCACCACTATTAGTTTCAACTTCGTTTCAGATGGTGATTTTCACTACATCCTTAACCTGGAGGTGAGTCACTCTCACTTCACCGATTCTAGTTTACCATCTCAGGTCAGACCACCATTGACTATATTTCCCTAGTACACCCACCTTCCACTGAGGGTAAGCTACCATTTTCTCACATTACCAAGGTTCTTACTGACTTGAGGTCTATCACTATCATCCCACGTACCCACTGAGGTCATATCCTAAATTCTAGCAGAACTCCCTCATCATGGCACTACTTCCCTCCAGGCCGTCATCGGACATCACTACTGGAATGTCACCACATCAAAGTTCCACATTACCTCTATGAGGTACATCACATACACCTCACGAGTTTCTCACTAGAATCCTAGTTCCACCACATTATCTCTATGTTCTCCTATCAACATTTAGGATCGACTCATCACCCCCCACATTAGGATTTTTGTTACTAATTCTCTCAAGAGGGATTCCAACCACCACATCATATACCCAATCACAAACCAAACCCAAAACCTAGACATGGACTTCTAGATTTTTCCAAAAACAAGGATAAATCTTCGTCCAATTCCCATTCCCAGCTTCCGCGTATGGCACCCATGGCATATTTCGACATTCAGTTCATCCCGAGGACCACACCCAACACATTATAGAGTGAAAATTCCATTATCAAGAACAAAATATAACTATCCCATACGAATTAACTCCATTATGTCCCTAATTCATCCAAAAACCATCATGACTCTTGGTGTGAGCTAGAGCTTCTCAACATACCTGGGACGATGCCAAGATGTTGTGCATGATCATCACTAGATTACGTATTCTAATAAGTTTATGAAGAACACCACCACAAAATTATCCATTTCTGATGTCGAACCATGTGACATCATGACCTACAACTGATCTCAAACCCCATTACCAAACTCATCTTATCAACAATTGACCACCCCCACTCATGTGTGATGGCCAACCAGGTTCAACCATCTCTCCATAACCAAACCACCAAGAAGTCAGGAACTGATGTTTCATATGGCACTACTACCACCACACCACCAGTGTTCTTCCAGCATGGCCCCGACAACCAATAACTTAAGAAAACAGTCTACCATACCATCCAAACCATCAGTCTCTCAGCCCAAACATCCTTAACTTGAGAAAATCCCATCACCTGCATACTTACCTAACCATATATATTGGTTATTTAGTCTCATCACCCCTTAGGCGATTTTTGCATCTCACCCAACAACCAAACCATTAACACTAGCATGTTCTACCACATGATCACCCTCCCTCGGGTGTCACCATTGGGAAAAACCATATAACCTCACTTCTTCCACCCTTGTCTTTCCCACTCAAAAACAACTCACAGACCTTAATTATTCATCATCCAACATGTTAGTCATGAATCCATATGATACAACCCTTTAGAACAACCTCACCTTCAATCACAACACTAGGGTTCCTTAATCAAGTAACTAGGAATAACAATACAATCATCCTTCCCACTATTTTCTCATGTCCAAACATGCACCATGGGGCACTCAGAGTCCCACTACCAATGACCAAAACATCTACATGCACGACACACACCCAAAAGCACTAGATGCACTACCTGACCTCTCACATAGGTCACATTAAAGGTTTAATGATACAAACTCCCGAGACTAGAGTCACAACTAGGAAAAACCATTGGCACACTCTCTAAACCATACTTATCATTATAAGAACAAAGAAATGTGCGTGAATGGAACTCTCACTCCCATTCCAATGCAAACTATTCTTATCATTCCAAACAACCATATACTACAGGTTCCACATGAAAGGTGTACATATTCATCAGCACTACGAAAAAATATCCTCTCCGGGATTCAAGAGACAACCTTCGAGGTCTGTACTCACATGGTCACCAAGACCCTGGCACCATCCTTGGGGTCTCTCATGTACACTGTACGGTCACAGACTACAACATTTCCCTCACCCACAACACCAATAAACGCCTCACAACCCAACGACCACACCCTACCAAGGGTTCCCTAGACTCACTATCTTGGCCATATCATAACTGACAAGACCTCAAAAACCACATCCAATGTATCAAACTTGGTCACCCTCACGGCCCAACATACACATACAAGGGTCAAATAGAAAATGCAAAGGATACCCACCATTTAACTCAACCATTCTAATTTTTTACTTATCATTCACCCAATGCGTTGAATAATGGCCAATGAAATTTAACCCTAGATGGATAAGGTCTCATGCTATCGACCATAGACATCATAATAATAATACTCTATCTGAATGGTTGTCATCATACTTATAACAACACCCTCTACCATACCTATCGTGGGCCATGGTCAACATGGGGGTTACAAATTCACTAAATCAGAAATCTTTCATAAACACATCTTCAACCCATTTTTCATTTAACACATGATCCTTTCCTCATAGATACATTTACCATTTACCAACTTGTTAAAATCCCCTTTTTAACTCATTTACAACTTTTATTGGGAAAAATTCATTAACATGTTTACCATTATTATGAAACCAATTTTCTTTTATAAACAAAAATATCATTCAATTTACCATAACCCAAAAATATATCCCTGTCACAACATTTCCTTATAAATGATTTTAAATAACTTTTCATTTATGCTATTTTCATTCACCCACTTTATTTACAGTTATTAAGTATTATTTTATTCATATTTATCAAGGAAGTAAAATTCATTATACTCTTTACGCCCCTCACATCCATCCTATGTGTGTGCCTGTAATGATGCATGCCGCCTATATCCATAGGTGCCTAAAGTGATGAATGAATTAAAAACTCAGGACATTATGGCAATGATAAAAATATCATAAATCAGATAAATTTCACTACATGTGCATCATCCAATAGTGAAATATCATTAAAATGTAATAACAAATATTGCGACCAATAATTCCCAGCCATGGTGACATGAGTTTTCCCTCATACATGGGTCATCTAATCCCAAGAATGAGCTAATTACCAAGTCACGAGACATTATAATATCCATTATACTAGTATGAATAGAAAATAACTCCTTTGATACAACTTTGTTACTTTCCCAACTCAGAATCCACTAAACCAGTGCACCTTGTCAGGTTGTCACATGACCTCAAGATCACCTAGCCATACGTGAGAGGTTGACGACTAGCTGCGAGGGTCTGATGAGTCATGTGGGGATACTATACTTTATTTTCCATAGTATTCCACAAGATATTCTAGTTTATACAATGGAAAAAATATAAAACAATCAACAACATGCATAAATGACTCCTTCTAAAAACTGTGTAAAACAATATAAAATAGTGTATATATCATGCCATTCTACAGTGCTGGTGAAAGAAACAAAAAAGAAAACAATGACAAAAAACACCCAATGGGTACTAACACTACGACTGGATCCTTCTCTATGATAATCCCAAGCCTAACTAAACATCTTAGTGTAGGTACCATTCCCTTGTCCTGACTTGCAACCCAATGTGTTCTCGGGTACCCATCGGTGGCTTGAGAAGGGTGTGAGTAAAAAATTTCTGTAGGGCCCCTAAAATGGTGTCTAAAAAATATCAAGTCTAATAGACAGTGCATGAATGTGAAAAATGAAAGTTCAATAAACAAGGGAAAATTCAGGTGCCATTGGATAAAAAGTTTAATTTTGTTCTTGACTAGAGTTTATCCCAATTTCATTTATTATACAATTTTCACACATACTCCATTTCAACATATTCTATTTGGGTTGGGTATATATATCATCCATTCGTGGGTCTAAGGAAATCAATCACAATGCATAGGGGAAACAATCCAGTTCCTATCTCACTAGGGACACACATATCACATAAAACCATTATACTCACCTCAAAGCCTTGGTCCTGGTGGAATGTAGTCGTTTGGGGAATAGAGCCTCCTTCCCCTTCCCAAACCCATTCATTTTATTGTGGTGTTTAGATCCTTATTCTATAACTCTACCCTTGGGCATATAACATCAAGTCAATACCCCACACTACCTAGCCATGTGCACATGCTTATTTATAAATCACCAAAACTGTATCATAACACAACATAGCATAACCAATGCCATTAGCGATCATAATTCACAATCCCTATCGAAAAAAATGGGAATTAATACTATTCCATATCCCATTAACACATTTTCCAATTACTATTCATACCTATTTAGAAAAATTCACATTCCCATGCCTTAACTCATTAGGTGTATTCAACCACACCAATACCTTAGCCACATTCATCATTCAGTATTCATTAACCCATGTAGCCCTTTTATAATTTCACAAGCATTTAACCACTTAATCATTTTATGTACAATTCTTATATAACATGATACAATCACTTTATTGCATTCAACCATTTAGGAGTACCACCTAATCATCATGTATTGACTCATTCAACAAATTCATACATTCCCTTGTTAAATTTCATTAGCATATCTCCCCTTCTTCATTCAATTGTCCAATTAGATGTTTACCATTTAATATTCCCTAAACCCATTTGGAATTTTAACCAAAATTAATTAAATAATTTGAATCATCCCATTCGACCCTAATTGCATGCTTGCATGTAATGCCAAACAACCCCTTATTCCTTATCTCCCTAGTTATCTCTATTATCATCACATTTACAATCAATCAACCATGAAAACATGTTCTAAATGGGATCCACATTATCACTCCGTAACCATTCATTTAACCCTACAATTTTCTAAGTCCTAAAAAGCCGGTGAACCCCATGGGTGGCCCTTACATGGTCAAGACATCCACTACGCATCCCATGGGGATTGTGAGGGTTCAAATTTGTCACTTAGACACCTATTTTTATCAAAATCCCCAACGAAACCAAGAACACCAAAAAATTGGAAAAAATAACCCAAAAATTAATGCACAAGACAGACATAAAACTATGGGACAATACTTATAGACCACCTACCTCGAATCCAACGATGAATGCACTCTTAATAATATCCATATATCATGAATCAAATACCCATTGATGCACAAACATAGGTTACACCAGAATATAAATGTGTTTAGAGATTCCAAATAAGATGGGAGAAACCACAATCTCTAATCCAAAAAAGATAATAGAGGGGAGGATTAGACTTAACCAAAGATTCGATCTGCAACCCACATCATCCAAAATGGCCCAAACTCAAAGGATGAACACCTCTTGGAAGTTTGGTTCATCCATGTCCTTCACTAGGGTTGAGAAGGGAGTAATAAACGAAAATACAGAGTGGGGGTTTAAAACCACGGAGTGAAAATATTATAAATTTTCCATCTTTTATGGGCCACATGGTTTACCCACACATTTTTTCAAATCATGTGCAAACCGTGCAGATGATACTACCTGATATCACCTCATTTTCATATTTTCCAAGGAATTCCTCTCATTTTTCCAAACCATGAGCAAATAATTCATAAGCCTATTTCCATGGATGCACGGTTACCTAGGATTCCTCGCACTATTTTCCTAACCGTGCGCAAACCATGCAACATGCCCAAGAAGCCCCTTTTTCTACCTCTTCTGTTTCCCAAACCCCTAGAACATTCCCAATCATTCACATGATCTTTTGGAAACACCTTCTTATCCTAAAAAGTATATTCCAAACTGAAACATAATAAAAAACATACCCTATGAAGATCTGGGATCTTATACTAATACATATATAAGACCTTTTGTGGTGTGAGGTAAGATTATAATTTCTTAAATGTTTTTTAATTATATATTCCAAATAAGAGAATAAAACAAAATTTTCTTGACATTATTTTCTAATGAATTTAGGTTACTTATGTATTTTATTCCATATTAATTTAAAATTTATTCTATAGTAGGTAATAGGATTGACAATGGTTTTATGTTTTAATATAACTTCATTATGGTGTCTAATAAAAAAATATAATGGTAATATAAATTTCATGTCATTTTAATAAATAACATGATTACTAACAATGATTCACTTAGTATATTATGGTTCAAATTTACTAATATAGTACAATAGTTCCATTTATGATTTTAGATGTAGTTTTCAAGAAAATAAAAGGATACTAGGATATTATAGAATATATGAAAAGTATTATTTTATTTCATATCTAGTTTATATGATATAAATTTGTAGGTTTAGTACATAGATCAATAGTGGGAATGAATTAAAAAGTATTAAAAAAAATTCTGTATCAGTATCTTAATGATTTTCCCTATAATTTTTCTATATTACTACAATTGAGGTATAATTTTTTTTCCATTTACCTTGTTCTAGGAAGGATCCCCATTTCATTAACCTCATATTGTTTGGTACCAACATGAATATGGAAAGAGAAAGAATGAATAGCTTAGTTGAGAACAAGGGATTCATTTGAATTTTGATTCTATTTAATAAAAAAATATTTTATATTCCACAATATCTAATTAAATATTGGATGTAAAACCATGACATAAAAAAAATATCAATACCTCAAATTTGATATTAATAGAACCTAATATGGAGTGGAATTTGGTTATCCATGATCAACTTCTAATATAAATAATTTGAATTATGTCACATGGTAGAGGATATTATGAATTTATAATATTGATTATCATATATCCATAACATGCTTCTTCTATATCCCTTTTATTTTCAATAATAATACTTATATGTCAACCAAATTATTAAAATATAGCATTAAAATAAATTATACAGTTGGGATGGTATTTGATTTATTTTTTATTATATTAATGAATTGGTCTAGGTTTTATCATATGAAAACTCTGAACCCAAATAACATCCAAATGACATTGGTAGATCACTTTATGTCAATATATAACTCGCAAATGTCTTCTAAAATTATGGTTAGTAACTGTTATTATCTATGGGTAATTTTTTTCTCATTTGTCATTATGTTTATATTTTTAAACCTATTTCAAAAAAATTACCCTGGATTTTGTGAATTTAGTACCCGAGAACCAAAAAAAACTATGTATTGGCCTGGAATCTAGTATACTGGTATAATTAAAGGACAAAAAATTAGAATTAAAATATGTAAAATAAATTTAAATAAAATATTTTTCAAATCCCACGAAAAGATTTAAAAAGATAAACCAGTCCGAAAGCAAATAATATAATGTTAATCAAACAAGTAAAAAAAATTAAATTAAGGTGTCTCATATGTGAATTCCCCAAAAAAAATACCTATGGATATAAGATATTCTTTTTCCTAACCCATCCATTGAATTCACAAAATTATATTTCCCAATATTTATATTCTATTTCAACATATACCCCACATATTTTTTCATTTATTCTAAAAATATCCTATAAATAAACAGCTCCACATATCCTAAAAACATATGTAGGGTGTGCATTTATCATAACATGAAATAAATCAAAAACTTAAACCTTAAATTATTGTGTATGATAGTGTTTATATGATAACAATTAAAAAATGTGAAAACATGCAAGTCCTTACTAGGGAATGATCGACACCTAATGTACCAACATTGGTTACCACCCTAGATTCTAATATTACCAACATTAATAAAAAAGAGATATCATGTAGTTATTCAGATCTCATGAAAGGGGTTTTTGTAATTATAGTAAATCATTCAAGTATCCTATCCCTTAATGAGAAAAAAATGGGATATAATTTTGGGTTATTTTGACCTTATACCAATAAATATTTTGGCAGTATCATATGTGACCAAAATCAACATCAATTCATTGATATATGGGTATCAAACTATAATCATGTTTAATGATATAACTTTTAAAAACTAATCATACATCTATAATATCACATAATATTCAGTATAACTCTATAGAAAATGTGGAATTGACAAATAACATAAATTATACTTGAAATCACAATGTAAAATAAAAAACTATTGGTGATACCTATCCTAAATTATTATTGAGCATAACATGTACCGTATTAATAAAAAAATCAATTATATATAAATAGAAAAGGGTTCATAATTATACTAATCAAAACCCTAACTTCTCATTAATCTTGTTAAATTGTAGTTGGTAAATTTTAATGCATTTTTTAAATTTTAATTTACCATTTTAATCAATTTTATTCTACCACATTCCCATTACATATTATATAAATATGAATAAGATAGAGAGAGAGAGGTAAATAAACATACTTATTTATTATTTTTCAAGAGCATTTTGGTTTTAGGATGTGCCTATATGATTAATATAAATAATTATTGACACCTACTAATATTTTTCTATCATATCAAAACCACTTCTATAAAAAGTGAGTTAATAATGAACTAAAGAAAATGATATAACCATAGATTTATTTAGGTTATGAATCAGAAATGATTAGAATAAAATGAATTAAATTCATTCATATTCCCAAATTCTAGGACACAATGTATAACACATGTTACGAACATGAAACAAGAATAGTGGAAAAAAAGTATGAGATATAATGATTTACCTTTTTTATAAAAATAACAAATATAGTAAAAACTGAATTTTTTGGATGAACAGTATATCTTCCAAAATTAGATTTAGATAAATGTGGGGTTGAATTAATGTTTTCTTTAAAAATGATAATTCGATTAAAATACCAATCCGGACTCATTTGATTATTGAATTATTGATTTTAATGGAAAATAATTATATTTTTAAAATGTATTTTACCTCAAAATATTCTATGAAATTGGAATAAGGCCAATAAAAAAATATTATTCCAAATAGAACAACCTATATCCCCAGAACCCTCATTGGGTTTCTTTTACATGTCTGCTTAGAAGCTAGTTGGATCCTATAGATTGGGTGCATTTTTATTCCTCCGCTATTCATCATATAACTCTTCAAATTCTTATCTAAATTCCAGAAACTACTAAATTATCTATTATGGACATGATGTAAAGAGAATACTCAAAACATAAGGTCAAGGTCATAAAAACCTCAAAAAAATGGAGGTTCTAATATTGGATATTCTTGACTCACTACTTACAGTATCATATCCAATCACTACAAGTTCATCCAATACTCCTAATACAATGTTTCATCTTGGATATTTTTATTGTTCAACATTACCTATGTAGGAAGGATTATCTGGTCCCACAACACATTCCAACATTTATTAATGATATATATATTTTCCTCTATATAGGATGGACCAAATTCATTCTTTAGATCATTATATTGGATCACATTAGTTGGGTAAGGTATGACATTATTTAATTTATAGACAATGAATTTAGTTTTAATGATACATTATATAATATATAACCATAAATTTTATGTTTTTCCCTTATATTGCATAACATTTCAATGGCACTATCAAATATATATATCTTTTCACATTCATTCAAATAATTTGTCAACACAAATATAGAGAAACCCAATGAATGAAATTATTAGTGACCATGATTTCCTAGGGTCATATTCAAAGAACTACATAATATTTTTTTGGATTTATGGTTTTCAAAACCACTATGAAATATTAATAAAATGCTTTATCACAAACTAGTAAAAATATGTTCGATCAATGAGAATTTGTTATCATCAGACAAACGTATTATGAAATGACACAATCATCCATATATAACCACATATGGGTAGATTTTTGTTGATTACGTGATGTTGTAATTAAATGAAATATAAATCATGGTGAAGTGATCCTATAATGATCCACTAAAATCATAAATAGATCCCTACACTATATTTTAATAAAAACTGATTTTCTACATTGATTTCCTATTTTTGTGGGTAAAATGTAAAACTCAATTTATAAATAGTACATAATTATTTTTGAATCCATTTCCAATATCATCATATAAATATTTTCTCTATGTTATGTAAAATACTAGTTGGTATTACATAAATCAATATATTCTATAGAGTATATATCCTTAAAAAAATTTCAACTTATGGGGCCTATTTTATAGGAAACTATTGATCATTCGTGGAGATATTATTCCTATTTACCCATACAAACCACAACCTATAGGGGACCTCTATAGATGAGTCAATAAATTTTTCAAGATTAAACATGAGATAGAAAATATAATATTAAAATAGAATTAATCTATATACTTTGAATGTTCTTATTTGTAATTTTGGCATGTTATGTATTAAAAAATGAATCTCTCAAAACCCATATTTAAACAAGGCCACTAAAAATAGTGATGATTTTTTGGAAGAATTTTCATGATCATGGGGTGTAGGTCTCATCTATAATTGTTAAATTATATCATTTCCTCTCTTAATAAGGTTGACAATATTTCATGACACCGAATAAAATATAATAATATTTAATAATCACAATAAAATTCATCAAGGATCTCCCCAACATCATGTTTTATTATTGACGATTCGAATAGAATATGATGTCTTTGTGTCAATGATATGATTATTGAATGCTGATGAATGATCAGTGTGATATAACTTTTTTCCACCTCCATCCATGAAAAAAAATTAGTTGATTTCATCCATACATAGAATTAAAATCCATTTCATCAGTACTTAAAAAATATATTGTATTGAATCTTATAACAATGAAAATTTGAAATTGAATATTCTTTTTCATTGTTTTACTTAATAGAGACATTTATTTATTTGAGATATTAATCCTAGACAATCTACCTTAGTTTTATATAATGCTATGAGAAGATTTATTTTAGGATTTTATACACATTTCACACCATAATGTGTTCATCAGTTAGATAATGACTCTAAGAATATTTTTTTGGATGATAATAACTAATTCCAGTTCATGTGTTGAGTACATATAATTATGGGGAAATTTTTTTATACATATGAAACTAATAGTTTTTCCACAATGAAAAAACATCCTAATACAAATGATGATTTATTACTATGTATCTTGGCCCACGAAAATAGAAAGAAAATTTATTTATTGGTGTTGTGGTTTGGTTCTTTTTCATACCTTTAAAATCACATTAAAACTCATAAAATGATGTACAATTATCCACATTCTTATAAAAAATTATTAGAGGAGTATATATATTGTATAAATATGGGATTAAATAGTTATAAAATTCACTTATTCAGATGAATATCTATCTCCAACATAAAATTTATTGAAACATAACAAAATGATGGGTATGATTTTTTTGCAGATATAGAAATGAAATATTAAAATTTATATAACCCAAAAAACAATAATTATAAAATATATAAGGTGAATTTATATTACATTGTTTAGATATAGAGTCTTTATAATGAATAATATTCATGTATAGAATGATTTTATCCGTAAATAATAATGATAATGGAGTGTAGAAATTGATAGAAGTTTCTTTTTATTGACACATAAAAAATTAATCGAGCAGTGGTTAAACAAAGAGGAGTAACAAAACACAAAAAATTTAGATATCATATTTCAAACATTGTGATTATCATATACTTATTCATTACTTATATTTGATGATATATTTAAGGATGGAGAATCTTATAAAACTATAAATCCTAATTCATAAGTCAAAATGATCATCATTACTATGATATTTTTCATGAATATTTATCATCCCTATGAATAATATCTCATATACCATGAATATGTATAAAATATAATTATCAATTTCACCAAAATATAAAATAACCCTCTTGTGAACTGCATGAAAATATTAACATCCTTGTTTCACGATTCTATAACTTAATCCCCCATTCCTATAATTTTATTATATTGTATCGATATAGTATAATGGATAATGGTTTAGTTATTGAAAAATTACCAATATTAAAATACACATATATATTTAGATTTTAATAATTTTAATCCTTCGAAAAAACACCAAGATAGATATCCCCCGACAGCGGTAAAATATAATACTTCATAGTTTTAGAAGATCTAGGAAGAATATTGGTTATCTTGTTAGTAATAAATATTTACTATTCTTAATTGGACCCCTCCGAATTATCTATATACTCCTACTCACCATAAATATTATATTATATTCTAGAATATGAAAAAAAGATTCCCAACAATAATAACAATAGTTTTCTTCTCAAAACGATATTATATATTCTATTGAAATCATTATATCAATTGAATCAATTGTTATGCCCATCAAAGCCCATATATATATTTATCCAAATGAGGTAACAAATATAGAATACCATTTTAATTTATAGGTTATCTATATTATATTCTACGAGGAGGGTTTAATAACTTTTTTTCAGGAGCAATAAAATTTTATATATCATGAGGTTTTGAATTTTATTTTAGAAAATCAACTGTGATTGATTTTTCTCAAAAAATCACTTGATACAGAATAATACACCAAGATAGAACCTATTAATTTGGTATTCCATGTATTAATGTAAATTTGATATTATTCTTCAATTTATAGAATTAATATTCCTCAAGATGACTCATAGAGAAAAAATCTACAATATAAGTCTTTATATAGTATAAAAGAAGAAGGTTATCATTCTACCATCATCTTCTTAATCATCATAAATAGATATCTATTTTGTTGGTACTAGGAAAATAATTTTTCCAATGATTAATTAGTTAGTTTTTGTTTTTTTTAAATAAATTGTAACATTCTAGAAGAAACTCTTGAGGTATTCATATAGATCATATGAAGGGCTTTGATTGGGATCTATGGTACTTTTGGGTTTTATATATCATATAGGACAAAAATAGTGGAACTATATCAAAATTATTATTGTAACATTGGATGAAGACCCATTACTATGCTAAAAACAATAAAATAAACTCCATCTTGTCATGCCTTCAACATACATCATTCAAAAAATTAATTAGATAACACTCCTTGATCGACTAAAAAATGAGCTATCACCACCCAAACCCCCCTATGATATCATCTGGTAATTTTTTTACCAGCTCAAATAAGTTTTATAGAAAATACATTTATCTCAATTTTTAATGTTCTTTTAGACCCATTACAAACAATCATGGCATTGAATATGCATCCTAACTATTTTATGATTAAAAATGATTCTTTTTGTTATTACAAGTAAAATTTTCATTAACCAAAATGTATTAATAATTTAGTTCAAGGATATATAAATAATTATCCTTATATATAATTGTAGAATGAAATTAATAAATTAATAAATAAATATCTATGGAAATTTAATCTAGGATGTGGCATATTTTTTCTTAAGACTCACGTTCCATCATCAACATTATAAATCTTCCTGTATCAAGGTTTTCATATAGACATGGTGTTGATCTATTTTATCAATGATAAAAAAAATTACAAATATAAATTGTCCAATTATTTCTTTATTTAAGGGTTGTATAAGAATGAAAGTGTTAGTATTGTCTGAAATATAATTTCACCATGATTTTAAATATGAAAACTCACTCTAAGGATGTCATTGGCTAGATGCTTGAATCATATATACTAGTACCTCTATGTGCAGATAGTTGATGTATATTTGATTTGGTTTTTCATGTTCTTCCTCCGAATTCTTGGGTAATAATAGGTGGCTATCTAGGTTCTTACACTTATACGAAAGTAAATAAATCCACAAGACCCTTGTTAAAAAAGTTAAATCAATATTAAAATTAAATTTAATGATATGTTTTACCTCATCCATCTTCCACAAATGAAAGTTACTAAAAACATTTGTATATAATATTATATCTTCAAATACTTATAATAAACTTACAACAATAGGAATAATCAATTTAAATATAATTGATTCTAGATATTGTTACATGATATAGTTCATGATTCAAAATATCATTTCATGAAACATAATAATTCTATAATCATAATTTAAATATCTATATTGAAAGTCATATATTAATGATAATATAAAATTTTATTATAACCTAGAACCCAAAAAATAATTCATATCAACCTAAATGTCCCAAACATTAATATAAAATTTGGTTAATTTTTTCAAGACTATTATGCTAATATGAATCCTTAATCCATAAAAATAATGAAATGATAACTAGAGATTATAAAGAATAAAATATGTAACAGTAACATATATAATCCTACCCATAAATTCCATGATCATGTAAGATACTTGGTTTATACTCCAAATATGAAATAGATAAAACCTATAAGAACTCTAATAACACATTCTCCTACCCTCACAATACTAGATAGGAATATTAAATGTTTATTAATTAAGTATTTGTTCTATGATATTATAATCATAAAATAAAAATTAAACATTTGGATATAAAATTATTTTTTATCCTTTTAGAGTTAGCCACATGTATGAAACAAAACCATTTCCTTCACTCTCCTTAGATGAACATACAGATCAGTAGATGCTTCAAAACAATACTATAGGTTAATGTAATTAGGTTTTGGGGTATGTTTCAATTTTCTATTACCATAATTATATAAATAAGTATTCTTCCAAATATCATAAATTAAAATAGAAATTTTATGACCTAATCCATAATCTATCATATAGTTATTTTGGAATTTTCTTAGATGGAGAGACCTAAAGGACATAGATATTCTGTTACAATGTATTGAAGTACCAATGAGTAACAAGGACTAAAAAAGTAAAAATTAAAATATCATTTATACTTCCTAGGTATCACTTATAAAAAATAAATAAAGTCCAAATATAAGATACATTACCATAGTATAGTGTATCATTGTTAGATTAACTCATATGAAATTCCAGTAGATATGGTTTTTTTGTTTGTTTCCCTCCCCTAACTGATGTAATAATTAAGTGTCTAGAATATAAAAAATCAAATAATGATTCCATCATTTTTCAATTATATTTTTCAACAAGTTATGTATGTATTTGTTCCTTTACCCTAGAAAATAAATTTAAATAAAAAAAGGTGTTCATCCAGAAAATCAACATATAGGGTTTGAATATAACATGACAGGTAGGTGGACACATCATAAACTATTTCAACATGTCAGAGATTAAATATATATGTAAATAATATATTGTTAACGTAATTTTATTACTAAATCCAACATGTATGGCATGATTATCAATTACACATTTATGATCATATGTAAATCCCTACAGTGGAAGGATTAAATCCCAACATTCCCAGTTCTCACCTCACCACAAAATCTGATATGAGTGACATAAATAAAACAATGATAAATAATATGGTATTTATTCCCATAACATAAATGGAGTATATTAATATATAGTAGGGAAATATCTTATCCCATTCATTATATAATGTAAAAAGGAGGATTCTATGTTAATGTGCTACGATTCAATCCATTTTTTTTGAGTTGCAACCAAATCCTGTATCATCCAGCAACTAAAAAATATATAGTTAGCTTCTAAAATATATATTAAATGATATATCTTTGACCATATATGGAACAATATGTTTTGTACAAATAAATACCATCTAAATAGGTGAATATTAATATTACCAAAAATCCATAGTAGAAACGTATGGGTTACGTTTCTTAGGAAATATGAAAAAAACTAGTTCATAAAATGACTACGTTGTCTCTTTCTTATTTCATTGTATCTATAAACACTTTTTAAATATATAACCAAATACATTTCCTATCCTTGGGAAATCAACCTGAGTAATGGGTAATCTCATAATCTCTGTAAGAGTAATCAATTGAAATATGAATCCAAAAAATACATAAGGGTATAATTATATGATCATAATATTTGAAAATCAGACCCCTCATATAAAATATCATATTCATTAGTCAAATAATAAATAATAAGAATTCATAACACATGAATCGTAAATGAATAAATTTTGAATAAAACTTGCATTTATAAAAAACAAATAAGATTATATCATTTTGAACATTTATAAATAGTGAAATGATCACCAATTATGTTAAAGACAAGAAATCATGCTTTCAGGAAAACTTATGGTCATGAAACCTAGTCCTTGGGTGACATTTTTAAAACGTAATTTTGTTCACACATTTTATTTTTAACATGTAATGTGGTTGATGAGTAACATTATGAACATGAAATTAGGTTCATTCATGACATTGTGAATATTTTATTTGGTTCACATATAACATTGTGAACATGTAATTAGGATCATTAATAATATATTCTAACATGATTTATCCATCATTAAATAATAAATTTGAAGGATATATATGTTCCACATGTAACATAATGAAATCCCAACATATGTGTTCCATAAGAACATAAATGAGTCATCATAAATGTTCACATTAAAAGAAATATGTTTCATAAATAGATAACCAATAAAAATATTAACAAAACATAAAATGAATAATAATAATTTCAATTAATACTATCTCATGTAAGTAATAATTAACATAAATAATATCACTTTATATGGAATATAATTTTGATAGATCCCTTTAAATAATTCTTGATCTGAAATATCATTTCCTTTCAAAAAAATCATTTTTTAAAAATGCAATGAAATTATAAAAGAGAAAAGATTTTTAAAAAATAAAAATATAATATTTTAAAGTAATATTCAAGGAATAAATTCATCGTGATGTTAGAAAAATTTTCTTATTTTATATAATGTATAAAAACATTCTTTAGATATTTTTTTCGGGAAAGGTCATCAAGAACCTCTCTTAGAAGACAAAAAAAATAATTCATTCACGTAATTTTTATAAATTAATACATGACAAAAAATTAATTCAAATAATAATAGTATAATGGTAAAAAAATATGAAGAATTGTTTGTATATTAATGGATATGGATGAAAAGGGGGGTTTAATATAAATACCAAAAATATATCTTTTCAATGAATATTCATTATAAAAATAATATAATTGAAGTGAATATTAATATAATTAATTGATTTTGTGTAATAAATATAAATAAATAAATAAGTAGATTTAATTTTTAATATAATTCTATGTCCTCGCAAACTTAATCATGTTATGATGTAATCAACAGATTATAAGGTTAACTTGAATAATGGAATTTAGGTTAGGAATTTCTTTAGGGCTTGGTAATTATTTAAATTTTATGCCCCATTAAATTAATAATTATCAAATGATACATTGAATTACATTAATATAACATTATTCATGATATGATTTATAAAATGGAATTATATAACACACAAAAAATAAATAAGTGGTGAATAATTCATGTATTTTATAGAAGAAATTGTGAGATTTGAGACCCATACCTCTTGCTTCCATTTAGATGTGGCATAATATAAGATCCTATAAAATGGTTTAAATAATGTTTTTAAAATATTAATGAACCATAGTAAAAATTATTTTATCATATATGATAGTTTTGTTTAATTTTATTAATGGTTTGTTAATAATATCACAAAATTTTAATTGTTTCAGTTAATAACGTTATTATTTTCCGAGTTTCTATTGATATGTTTTCTATTGTTACTCACAAATAAATCATGATTTAATAATATTAAGAATTCAATGAAATTTATAAATATCATATATATTTATTATATTAATATTTATAATAATCTAAATCTTACAGTGAATTGTAATGGAATACACCCTTCATGTAGATGGAGGTCTTTTTGTTTTCATGACTAATGTTTCGATTTTCATTTCTTTTTGAACTAATGAAAAGAAAAAGATTTATATTTATATTTATATTATATTATATTTTTTATTTCATATATGAAAAATGTTTTTATTAAACACATATTTTATAAATTAAATGTTATACGTGAATAAATCAAGTATATTTAAGGAGCTGGTAGTCCTCGCATTTACAAATGATTCTATTGTATACCCAAAAAATGGAGAGAATGAAGTTATGTCGTATATTTTAATTTCACAATCATAAATAAATTATAAATATAATATATATATATATAAAATATAAATAAGACATACATCATTATTCCCAACCATTAATGATAGTAATGGAAGAACAAACAACCTCAATTCGGGAGGAGGTATTTCTCTGTACACACAGACGATGACTGTGTATCCCATTTGATGTATATGTGTGTTGATGTTGGTCATAACCAGGTAATTACAACATACCTGATTATTTTTGATAGGTAGTTTATTATATAATAATTATATAATAATAACATAAGTGGATGAGAATGAAATAAAAGGAAAGTTCCCCTTGAATAACATTGTTTTTTTGTAAGGGGACGTCCATTAGATCATTTATTAAAGAATACAAGACTATATTTTAGTGAGGAAAGTATAACATGGATTTTGGAAGATTTATTAGGAGATTTTTTGGTAAATATATTTTTTATTTTCAAGGAATTTGTGTCAAATTGGCTTTGTGAGGTGTGGTATTTATACTTAAGGAATGGTGGGGTTTAGTGATTAAAAAATGATTATTATGTATTTAAATCCAACGACATTGAGATAGAACTAGTTCCATGATATTTATTTCAAATTAATGTTTTGTACCCATTTCTAGGTTCTAAAAATAACTCAAACCATCATTTAATTTTTATTTTTTTTGGATGTTATGCTTTTAACTTTTAACATTTAACCGTCCCTATTTTACATATAGTACAATAAATACATTTTGACCCCTATAATTATCTATAAAAATAAATTGAAATGACCTAAACAATAATTTATTATTTTATTTAATAATATATAATCTATTTTACCTAATTAAATTCACATAATATCAGAAATTATATTTAAAAAACCCCCTATAGATAAAACAACAAAGAGGATTTTTAACATGAAAACATCCAATGTTCGAAATGTTTTAAATATAATTTCAATTTAAAAATGATTAAAATGAAACAATTAGATTTTATTATTGTATAATTAAAATAATAATAATTTTTATACAATTTAAAACATAATTTAACTATAATAAAATTTTAGATGAAAAAACAGTGTAAAAATAGGAGTATTTTTCAATATTCATTAAAAATGACACTTTTCAAAATTAAAACAAAGAAAACACCAAATGATAATTTTGATATTAAAATTTCATAAATTTATATTTTTTAGATACAAATTATAAGAGTGTAATAATTTATATTTAAAACAATTGTGCCATCTAGTGGAGACAAAGTTGACCTTTAGAAAAACATGTCTCTTCAAAGATGAAAATAAAAATCATTCCCATATTATATCTATCAATAATATTTAATGAATTAATTTTTTATGAATATATAACAGATAATTTTTATAAAAATATATAATTAATAGTGATTAATTCAATTTATTAATATAATATAAAAATGTTGTCCTAAAAATAGTTTTTTTTAAAACACACCGTTTAATATAAAATTGATTTTATTTGCATTTGAAATTAATTTGGAACAAATAAATTAATTCTATAAACATGCGTAAACCATATTTTCATAATTTTTTTAATTTCATTCATTTACACTATTCTAATGGCTATGTGATAATAATAACAATATGTATTAATATTTAATAATTTGTCTAAGCTCAATGTTCTATGTAAAATAATGTATCAATGAAATTAAATTTATTAGAATAAATATTGCAGAAAATAATGGGTATTTACATTATACCCCAATAATATGAATTTTTATCTTGAAATTAATTACTTTAATATTAAAATATTTTGATACCTCTGCCTCATGAAATCCTCAAGTTCCCATGTAGCTTCTTCAAAATGGTGGTTTCACTAAAAACATTAACAAGGTCAGAATTCATTTTTCTTATAACTATATATTTATGATCTATAATATCTACCAGTTTTCATCATAATGAACATATTTCTATAGTGGTATGAACTTTTGGTTTTTTACATTTAATGGATTAGTTATGTACTTCCTCACGAGACATAAATTGAACACATCCTAAAATTTTTGTGTGATTTTTTGTAAGTTCCAATTATTAATCTATCACCCCGATATGATCATGTATTTCAAAATAATTACATCGACTCAAAAATGATCTTTAATATAAAAAAATGGTGTTTTAAAATTTCCCTTTGGTTAAATATTATGGAAAATGGGTTCAATAAAAAATCTTAATAGACTGAAAGAAAAATGTGAAGATCACTACATAACTATGATTACAATTAGGAGAACGTTAGTAGAATCTAAAAACATAGGCACTGGAATGTATTTAAACTATCAATATTTCTTTTAGAATGGTAGAGATCTCCGTAACTAAATTGTTAATGATCACATAATAATAGAACATAACAGTCTGAAAAAGGCCATTTATAAAATAAAAAATGATGATAATTGGATAATTTGTTTTTAAAAATCATTTAAGAAGATATAATTGTTTGATTTAATATGATATGTATAATCTCACTAATTGGTTGTGTCTTGATAAATTCTATCATCAATTCATTCTCCAATGAATAAAGTGGATTTTTAGTTCTTACAGGACAAGTAGATCATAATATCCATAATGGGATGAAAATTCATTACCCCTATAAACAATTATCATCATAATGAAAATTGTATACAAATGTTATTCAATAAACATAAACATTCATATGATTATGTAAAATAATAATATCTAAATCCCAACACAACCTTCATAAAATACAATTTCATGAAATAGTTAAACTTAATGACCTTCCAAAATTTTAAAATATAAAAATTTGTAATGAAGGATACAAACTTTCCAAAATAAACTTATCTTTAATTCCAAAAATATTATTATTTAGATCTTAATTTACACACACCAAACATGTAAATAAAATTATCATATACTATTTTGAAACATTTCAATAATCTAAGTTCTTGTAAAACATTAGTTAAAGGATGATTTATTTCAAAAATTCACACTTTCCACCATCCATAAATCCCAAAATTTTATAAACTCTATGCATAAGCCACCTTATAATGATAAATCAATTTTGCATTCATCAATACGATACCATTTATTTTATCATAATAATCAATAACTTTATATGTCATCATTATAAAAATACACTGAAAATAATAAGTTTATCGTTCTCTTAATCATGTTTTCTCAAAAATAATCACCTTAATAACATTTCTTGGATACCAGTACCATTCAAAATAAACATTCAAATACGTAAGAAAAAAATAATATGAAACAATCATTATAAGATTAATTATTCTGTAATACATATATGGGGATATAATAATATGTAATTTCACTAAAGGAATATGTATAAAATTATTATACGTCATACTCAATAAATTTCCAACTGAGGATGATAATGTTTCCCATATTAACAATATTTTTTTAATATATTGTGATTGAATATAGTTTCCCTTTTTCCTTTTCCATCGTAAATTGTAGTGTAATATCATCCATATTATCCTTGGGATTCTATAATTGATTTTTATATTGCTCAAAGTATTTATATTAGAGACCCTATAGTGTGGTTGGTTCATTCCATTGAGGTATCTATACATTTATTTCATTTACTATCATATATATTTTTATTATGACAGTCGTTTTATTGATGGACAAGCTTTAAATACTACAATCACATTTTTTTCCTATTATAAATTCACCTAACTTATTCTTCCATAATTTATGGATTGTATGTAGATGAAACATGTTCATTACTCGATGTGGGAAACCATTGGAGTTTATAAATATATACCATCATATTCTTATCACTAGAACGTTGAGGGTTTTCGACATCCACATCCAATTTCAGTTCACATAAAACAATTTTGTCATACTAAAAAATGCATCATATGAATTATGCCTTTTTAAGACTTTGTCTCATTCCAAATAATAAATTGTTCAACTGTACATTCATATTATATACTTATACTAAACGAACACCTTGGAATACATGTAAAAGTTTCCTCATATGTGCTAATGGAATCATCATCTTTTTCCTCCAGTTAAAAAATTCCATCTTTAACATTTTATGTAGATTGGGTGGGAAATAATAGTTTTGGAATATCCCATTATACTTATCGCATTACAATTATTTAATTTTTACATCCTTCCCCATAATGTATAAATATATCCACCATTTAACTGATTCACCTTCCAAATAATAAATTGATTGGACAACTTTTCCATTTCTTGAGTATTGAAGAAAAAATAATATTTTCTCAAGAGTTTTGATCCATTACTCAACCACTAGGGGATATGAAGACCCATGGGAAGATGGTTGATGTTTCCTTATGAGGGAATCAATATAATATTGGTACCACACTTTCTTATTTTGAAGTCTACTGTGATTTATGGATAATGAAATTATAGAAACATATATTTTTATCACTTTTATATATCATCTTGTTTCTTATAAGGAAAATCATTTCATTTCCCATCACATTCAACAGTCATAGGATTTCTTCAGGGTCTATCCATTTAATAAAACCACATAGAATAGTGAGAGAAATAGTCCCCATACATTAAACACCACATAATCATGTGTAAACAATTATAAACATTCATTCCATGACACCTTTGGTATAACCCCAGGTAATTCAAAATCATTAAAAAAATCTATTGGAATATAACCTTAAATTACCCTTTGTGTTCTAACTAAGGTTTACTTATCATAGATTCATAATGTTACCTTATCCATTACTCTAATAACATTTATAAATATGCACACTATTTTTTACAACGATATCACATCTAAATATATAAATATTCATATTAAAACAAAACCACACTAGAATCATATGGGTTTAGTGTATTTAGAAACATGAAGAAAACTAGTTCATAAATTACCTAAATTATCCCCATCTTGATCCTTTATTACTAGAATCATTTTTAACATCTGAAACCTAATACCATTCCTCATATCATGGGGAAAATAAACATAAGAAAAGATGATCTCATATTCTCTATAAGAGTACAAAATATAAATATTAATCATAACATAATCATAACATTGTAATAATATGGAAATTACATTTTAAAATCATTCAATTCATATCAAAGATCACAAATCAGAGTCATATACATATACATTAAAACTCAAAGGACATAAATCATAAATGAGTAATGATGTTATATAACATTGAATTGTTGAAAACACACCTGCTTATAACAATATCTTCTAGTGTAAATAGTAACCAGTTCACTCATTAATTTATAGACATGAAATTTGGCCCTCTCATAAACTCATGGACCTGATACATGATCCACACATGAAATTGTGAACATGTAATCCGGTTCAAGAATTATATATTGAACATATAATTTGGTTTACATATAAAATTGAGGATATGTAACTAGGTTAATACATAACATTGTGTACACATAATAATCATAATGAATAAAATTATGAACATTTCATTAGGCTCACACATTAAATATTTACTCATGAGTTATCCCTCATTACCTAATGCATTGGAGGGAGATATAGGTCCGACCCATCACATAATGAAACCCCTATATATGTGTGCCGCAAGAACATAAATCAAGCATCGTATTAGAACCCATGAAAATAAATAGGTTTTATAAATATTGATCCATAATAAAATTAAACCAATTATAAATGTAATAATTTTAATTTCATTGAATAATATCCCCATTTAAAAAATGTTTCATCAATCAATGTAATCTTGGATTGAAGGTTATTTCTAGAGATCACTAGAAATAATTCATCAGGAATAAAACCCTTTCTATTTTGAAAAAATTGTTTTTAAAATGAAGTTCATTTATAAAAAAACATTTATTTCAAAATAACGTTATAATATTGTAAATGAATCATATAAACATTCTAACCTCATCATGATTATAATATTCAGTCATGCCTTATAAGATAAAAGAATATTTGTCCTATATCTTTGTTGTGAATGGTCATAATGAACCTATAATAGAATAAAACAAAATCCTTTCATGTCATTTTTTAAAATGTATAACACGAATAAAAATTTATTTAATAAATCCTGGATTATTGTAAAACCATTTCATAAATTTTTTAGAAAAACATGTATATGGATGAAAAAGAGTGTTTTATTGTAAATATTACAAAGAACACTTTTAAATGAAAATCGCTAATAAATATAACATTATTCAATTGAGAGTGAATAATAATAATAAATTATGTTTATTCTACACAAATCCAAACATAACATGTATAATTTAAGAAAAAGTTAATAATAATTATTCCAAAACACTATCAATGTACATTATTATCAATAGAGTGGAAGGTTATCTCAAATAATTACAATTGGGTTGAGAATTTCCTTAATACATTTTAGTTAGACAAACGGTATGACCCATAAAAGTAATAATTAATAAATGACACATTTAATATAATTATTATAATTAGATTCATGATATTATATATAAAATATTATTATATACAACACACCCAAAAAATAAGATGTGAATAAGACAAATATCACACAAAAGAAACAGTGAGATGTGAAGCCATTACCACTTTCTTCCCTTTAGTTACACAGTATATTAACCATATATATAGCACTTTAATGAATTATATTGACTCAAAAAATAGCCATATTAATATTTATGATATCAAATATTATCCTTTTGTAACTTCTTATTACCCGTCGATTTATAATCTACCAATATTTTCAAGAATTTTATAACAACTGCATTGTTTTTTGAGTATCTTTTGAAATTTTATTTGTGGATCTTCATAATGAAAAAATTATTTAAAATAATCAATAATGTAAAAAATTTATATAAATATCATACATATTAATTATATAAATTCTTATAATATGTCCATGTTATTTTTTAACATGATATGGAATACATTGTTCATGGAGATGATATGTCATATTTATCTAAGAACACTGTTTCCATTTTCATGTCAATTTGAATCAATGAAAATGAAATAATATATATGTATATATTTTATAAAGTATAACTTTAGTTCCATTTATGATAGTTATTTTTATCAATTCTATTGTCAAAAAATTCCATGTAAAGCATGGATAAATCACATCTCTTTGAGAAGGTGATAGTCCACACTACCACTAATGATTTTATCATTATATAAATAAATAAATAAACTAAAATTATTTGTTATATAATAATTACATAATCATAAAAAATGTAACAAATTAAACATATATAATAATTAAAATAGTAATATATCATTATTCATAACCATGAAATATGGTAATGAATGAATGATCAACACTAGTTCGTGAGGTGCTAGTCCACCGTACACAAAAATCCAGATTGTGTATCCCATTTGATGTAAGTGTGTGATTTTTTAATTCCAAAAAATGTTGTAGAAATATATATTAGTATATTTTTAGCATCCCATATCTGAATACCACTCAACATGCACCCTGTACGAGGTTGTTCACCTGGACTCAAGCACATTTCCTAAATGCCTAAGGCTACCGACTAGCATTAAGGGAATATGGTGTGATAGTGTGGAAATTATACAATCATTTATAGAGAGTAACATAATAGAATATATAATAATGCAATAGTGGAAGAAGTAAACAACATAAATCAAAAATATAAAGCGAAGTACTGATAAGATAAATAACCAAGCATCATTTCACAAAAAATATAATGCAATAAGTTATGTTCTACGAAAATAGAAAAAACCAGTACACTACAATGATCAACATTATATGTTCCAAAATATAAAGGGAAAAAAATAAAACTAAGATGAATCACTAACCTTGAATTAGTCCTATTCTCTCCTTCTCTAAGCATCTCATCAAGTACCTATAGCAGGATGATTTCCCGGATCAAAACCAAAAATAATATAATCTCTTTTAACCCAAATGCATGACATGAATAGGGTGTGAGAAATAATTACCAATAAGAAACCACGCAATATCTGTGCCATTATATCAGTGATTATAGGAAAAAATAGTGTATAATAGTAAAAACACTGACTAGAAGGTACTCAAAAGTAAATAATCATTCAATAACTATCATTATTTTACATTCATCTCACATTCTTTAATTAATTCAATTACATTGAATTATAAAAGTCTTAAGATCTAGCCTAAGTCCTTCAATACCATGTATAATGTAATCACAACAAATACCTCAATAGTCTATCTAAACTGAAATATGTGAAGATCGAATCCAAGATTATGCTTGCGCTAGGCAGACACGTCACATGTCATTCCATTTCATCATGTCTTAGCACCAAGGCCGATGATTAAGAATTTAAGCATATTTCAAATGTTGACAAGCCCAATATATTAGAATTTCTGCATGTACCTGGGTAAAAAGATAGTATATAAGAATTTTAGCATGTTTCAGTTAGGGATGATCCCAATATATCAGTATTTCATCATTTTTTGGGTAAAACCCTAGTATATAAGTATTTCTACATGATTCACCCAGGACATGCCCAGTATATCATAATTTCAGCATATTTGAAACAATGCATGTGAATTACACTAGCACATGGTTAATAAATCAACAAATTAGGGAAGAAACAAACATGCCCCAAGTATATAGAGTAATCTAACCATCATCATGATTAACAATTATAATCTCAAAAGGAAAATTTATATATATAATGAAAACATGTGAATTAAAATATCAGATCAATGAAGAAATTGTCATCTCATAAGGTAAACATTCAAATAACCAAATTCTTTTTTAAACAACACTAAAATGGGAAGAAAGGCATTCCCATTGGCAACCAAATCCAAACAGATAAACAATGGTCATCCTAGGGAAACACAGCCACGTGGTGGCCCATAATCAAATCAAACAATCTCAAATATTTTTAAATTATTTTAATCCATGAAAAAATCATCATTAGGCAACAACATGGGTCAATTTCAATTCAACGATACACCCTAATCATAGTATAACAACACTACAACACATATAAAAAACACTACATTGAGTGAAAGGAAAAATACCACCTACCTCGTGTTAGTATGACTCTCCACATATAACATTGGGCTTTAATTCGACCTAGAACAGAGTAGATCTACAAAATGAGTAAAAATGATGATCCTTATATAACTATATCGAGGGGAAAATCAGGAAGAATTTCTCAAAAGGAATCAATCACTCATTGGGGGGATTTGAATGGTTCTTGCAGTGTTCGCATTGGGCATTGGATAATAAAACATGAGGCAATTCCCTATTTGGAATTCCAAGGCATACTTCTCATTGAAGGGAGGAGGTTCATTTCTGTCCTTATGAATAAATGATGCTACTACCTAATTTGATCAATAATAAAATTATACAGCGTATACTTGAGACAACACTCCATATCCATACAATTTCTGGACAGACAATTATATGGCCATGTACAAGGATTACATGGAGTTTAGACATCCTTACATGATGTGTGCCTATAATTACACAGTGTGTAGTTCCCATTCACATCATGAAACAGGCCTACAGGTAGCCCTTGACATATTTTCCCCAATTTTCATAAGTATAAACTAAGAAGAAAATTTCAATACCTACATGGAAGAACCAGGTTCTTACAAACTTCCCTCCATAAATCAATTTTTCCTCGAATTTATCTTCCATTGGTGATGAGGAAAAATCGGAGAACTACTCTGGCCACTATGAGTTTAGGTCTGCCTCCCTCTTCAAAGTATCTTCCTATACATAGTTGTGCTTCCATATCACATTCAACATAGGAACATATCAGTCATAGATAACCTTCATTCAACAATCCACAATATGAGTGGGTTTCTCCTTAAAGGAAACATCCTCCTAAAACTCCACTTCCTCTGGCTGAAAGGTGTGAGAAGGGTCTGAAAAGAAAAGTTGCAACTGTGGATCATGGAAGACATCATGTAAAGACCTATACCTATGAGGTAATTACAATCAATAAGCATCTATCTTAAACATATCCATAATCTCAAATGGACCTATGTATCTAGATAAAAGAATACAATGTATTCTAATCCCCTAGTGTCCCATCCTCAGTGGGACATGTAGGAAAATTTGATCACCAACCTCGTACTCCAAAGGTCATCTACAGAGATTGATTTATGATTTATGATGATAAATTAATGTATCCATCTGCTTCCGAAGAAAATAATTCTTCTTAATGGTCTCCATGACAAGATAAAGTCCCAACATAACTACCTCTCCTGCCTCCATCCAACACAAGGGTGATTAAAATGGCCTACCGTACAAATCTTCATATAGTTACATTGGAATAGTATCCTAGATTCTATTGTTGCCTGATATCTTAACATGGTTTATATGTTCCTCTCATGAAACCCCTAAATCCAAAATATGTGCCAGAAGCATGTCCTCTCGCCCATGGATTGTGAATTCTGACAGGATAACTATTTGGGGGGTGGTAGGATGTGCTTAGAAGAACCTGTGTACCCAAAGCCCTCTATAGCCATTTCCAGAAATGATAAGTAAACCAGGTGCCCCTATTTTAAATTATAGAATGTTGGACCACGTGTATTCAAACAATATCCTGAATGTACAACCGACCATTCTTATCAACACTGATGGTTTCCTTGATTTGAATGAAATGTGCATCCTTCATAAACCTATCAATCACAGCCCATACTATATGATTACCTTTGGGTGACCTTAGTAAATCATCATGATATACATATAGATTCCATTCCATTTCCACTCAGGAACGGGTATCTTATGTAAAAGTCCAAATTTTCTATGTTGTTCCACCTTAATTTGCTGACAGGTGGAACATCTCATGAAAAAACAAGATACATCTATCTTCATACCTTCAACTAGTAATGAAGATGTAAATATCGATACATCTTTGTTACACTAGGATGTACCACCCCAACAGAAGCGTGAAAATATTGCATCATCTCTCCGCACATGTCTCCTGAAACCCATATGAGACCCTGTACCTAGAGGAAATCATCCTCGTCAATGGTCCAACAAAGAGGAGGATCCTCACCTGACATACTATCCTGTAGAACTAGGTGTTCAGAATCTGATAGCGATCAAATCTATAATATATCAATTAATATATTGGTTTCATAAAAGGATGAAATAAAAGTCTATCCCTGACTATCATGAACCTCCAAGTGCATCTCAGGGAACAATTCCATAAGCAGCTACTCATTACTGGCCTCCTACAATACCTTGATCTGATTCCTCCTACTCAGTACATCAGCCGCCACATTTCCTTTTATAGGCATATAGGCAAGAACGATGTCAAAATAATTAATGTTTTCCACCCACCTTCACTGCCATAGATGTAGGTCATATTGTTTAAAGATTTACTTTTGACATTTTTAGTCCGTATACACCACCAAATGCTCCCCAAACATGTACTTTCCCCAACAGCATATGGGATGAACAACTACTACTAACTCAAGATTGTGAATTGTGTAACTCCTCTCATGTTCCCTCAACTTCCTATACCTATAGGCAATGAATTGATCCCCATGCATAATCACTACTCCCTTCTGGATACATGATGTGTTATAGTACATAGCGTAACTCCTACCTAGCTATGGAAAAATTAGTATTGTTGCTGACGTTAATCTCCCTTTCAGCTTTTGAAAGGTTGTCTCACAACAATATAACCATACGTACTTCACATACATATTTTCCAAGCCCATCATTGGCACTGCTAAGTGTGATATGTTTTGTATGAGATGTATATGGGAACCATTGAGACCAATAAAACTCATCACCTTAAAGACTTTCATGTGCTTCTCCAAGATAACTACTTCTATAACCTTATTTGGGTCTACTGATAAAGTTGTCTCCGAAATGATGTGACCCAAGAAGTGAATCTAATCCATTTAGAAGATGTATATTCTAATCATGTCATATAACTAATGATCACTCAATGTACATTAAATGATATCAAGATGGGTGAAATAGTCATGTAGATTATTAGAATAAACCAAGATATGATCCATGAAAACCACAACCAATGAATCATTGTACGGATGGAACACTTGGTTCAACAGTTCCATTAAGACTGCAGGAGCATTCGTGAGACCGAGTGGCATGCCCAAATACTCATACAGATCATACCTACTCTGAATGGCAACGTGAGCAATATTTTATCATCTCACACGCACATGATGACAACCAGATCTCAAATTCATTGTAGATAATACTTGAGAACCTCAGAGATGGTCGAAGTGATCAACTATTCACAGAAGAGGATATCGGTTCTTAACCATAAACTTGTTCAATCTCCGATAATCCATGAAGAGCCTAAGTGTATTGTGATCCTTTTTTGAAAAAAGGACCAGCAAACCCCAGGAACAAGTACTGGGTATGACGAAACACTTTTCCTCTAAATCGTCTAGTTGCCTCCTGATATCATGCAATTCCATCATAGCCATCATGTAAAGAGGAATGGACACTGGTGATTCTATGAGCTCTATCTCAACAGATGAATCTATAATTATTTTTAAAAGTAAACCTGAAATTTCATCCAAGATGATATCCCTTAAATGATCTATCACTAGAGGAAAATCTATCTGACATGTCCAAAGGTTATCTAGATATAAATATGAAATCTATTATTTCATCCCAGTCAACACACGATGCTTGAGCCTATCTTGACTCGCCTAGACATCCTATTCACCCTTGTGTAGAAACTATATTCCCTCTGGTGAGGTAAAGCTCACACATTGGTGATAGAAATCATCAAAGGGTGTAAAAGAGGCAGAACAGTCCATTCAAATATGATATCAAATCCTTTCTTCTCTAAGACATAGAGATCTAAAATTAAGTGACACCAACCAATTTCAAAGGGTACTGCTTACATTGTTTCACAACTATTATTCTAATCCCTATTGAAGTGTCTAGTTTGATATATTCAATAGTAGTAAAAATCATGGATCTCTATGATCTCCAATGTGGGAACTAATTTAAAACAATATGAAATCCCTTTATAAAAATGTACAGAAGCTAAAATGAAGGCGACTAGAAAAGTTACTCTGATAGTATAAGGTCCAAGATCATTCCCCTACTAGGTCTGTTGCACTGCATAAGTGGGGCATGCACCACAGCCATGAGACACTTCCTGGATACCCTTAGATGGCCCCCATGTTTTCACTATGATTCAGGGGTGTGGCTGACATGGCCACAACCACTACCTCGTCCTAAATGGCACGACCCATTCTAGTTTTCTGACTAGTCAAAAGATGTTGAATTGGCACTTGAACATGGTGTCGGTGCAGACCCTCTCTCACTAGTTTCTGGTTGAAATAACCTAGATAAACACTATAAATGGCCCATGATTCTGTATGCTCAGCACTTGATGTGTACATTGAGAACAAAGGTTTAGTATGTCTAAAATTTCCACATAGGTAGACCCTCACCTAGCTACCATAAGATACATTATGACTATAACTATCAACATAAGAAAACACTATATGTTTATTACTTTATAGACTGATACAGTACCAGATCTCAAGGACAATCCTCCCTAAGTGTCACCTCCATTATTCCAATAATTATGCCTGGTAATCAATGCCTAATTTACGATTGCATATAGAGAAGGAAACCTGAAAATGTTCACCTATGATAAGATTTCATACCTGAGACCATCATCAAATCTCCTAGCCATTGATGTATCATCACATATCAGAATAGGTTTGAATCTCTGACTCTCAGTGAAATGGGCATAATATTCCATATCTGATATAGCTCCCTACTCTAGATGCATGAACTCGTGGGCTCTATCGACCCTCAATGTGTCTGGAAAATAGTAGTCATAAAAGACCATTTAAAAATATCCCCATGACATATCTCAATGAAACTCTATCTAAGTGATAACATCCCATCACCTCTTGGATGAATCATGCAGTATATAATTCAAAAGCTTGACACTCCTCTTAAGAAGCGTCTCTAGGTGCTCGAAGATAAAAATCATGGCTTTTAACCATGACTATGTTGCCTATGGTCCAACATCCCCAAAAAATGTTGGGGGGATGTGGCTGCTAGAATACTCATGTTATTTATATCATAAAAATATTAGGTCGATGTACTCCCTAGAAAGTTTCCGTTAACCTCATAAATCCTTCACAGAACTGTGCATCAGCACCAGCATTCGGTATTAGTGTTGGTGCCCCAACTGTCCTGAGTGGAGGGTCCACTAGATTCCCATGTCCCCCCACCTCTGGGGTATTATCATCACCACTCTCCTGGCATACTATAGGTGGTTGATGAGGAGGCATGGCTCTTGAAGGTTAGGCATACATATCAGTTCTTGTTTTGATCACTATTCACTATTTATGAGTGAATTAACTAAAAAAAAGAAAAAAAAAATCAAAAGTTAACAAAAGATGAGTACATGTCATGTAAGGACCATAGAAGGAAAGTAACCTTAATAACCTACACGGTGTTGTACTCCTACTGTCCTAGGCATCTAAATACCTCAGGTACACAGTGTGTTTGTCATGTATATAGTGTGTCCACAAGAACCCCTTCCAGTCTATTTTCCTATACACTACCGAATTCATATGGGGTCTTTTCGAGTAAGACCACATGACATGTACTGACCGTACATGGCCGTGTACTGGTAAAAACCAACATCCCATGTTCCTTCTCATGCAGTTGGTCACACTGTAACTTACTATACATTATGTCTTTAGAGAACAATTAGTTTACAAAAAAGTTCTTTTCCTCCCTAACAGAAGAAGAAAAGTGGTATGTTCATATTACCACATGCCATGTTGTCTGGGTTTCCTAACAGTAATCCTAATAAACATACCTGAAACCCTTGTTTTATTAAAACAATGAAATTGTGTTCCAAATTCGGATCCATGTGGGACATACTCCCTACAAATAAATTCTACACATCCACATATACAACATAACAACACAATCTATATCTCATGGCTGAAACGTGATCCACAAAAGTATGATCCAATAGCACACATACTCCTCAGGGACCAAATTTTTGAATCCATCCAATTAAATAATATCATATACCAATACACCCATCACAATAGTAGGCATATCAATCACAATACCTATCAAAATGGCATATATATCTAGCACGACATATATCACAACAACATGCAATTTGTAATGCTTTCTACATGGCATGGCAAGAATGCATGGCATGTGATTTCTAACAAGTTTTTATATGATGAATGAGATGGAACACCCACATATCAACAGGTTACAGAAAAATAGAACTATAATGATTTAAATAATAATGTCACAAAAAACGAGTGTGACCCAAAGATGAAATCAAATCAACTATAATAGCTCGTAATCAAAAAATAACATTTTCATTCGATGAAATTTGGAATTAACCTATACATGGGGTAGCTACTCCCAAGAATAGCTTAATACCAAATCCCTTGAATTTCTACCTCTGTAAATTATCACCAAACAATAAATAATACCAGAAAATAAATTCTCTGATAAAACATTGTAACATCCCGAATCTGGACACCACTCAACTAGTTCCCCATACCTGGTTGGTAACATGGAATCAAGAGAATTTTCCTAAACACCAAATGATTCCGACTACTAGTGAGGGACATTGGGGTGATAGTGGTGAATCTATTCCCTCATAGGTAGAGTGTAATAATGTTGAATAAACAATAATACAATACCAGAAGATGTAAAAACATGCATTGTAAATAAATAACGGAAGACTAATAAGATAAATAACCAACCATAATTCCATGAAAAATATGATGTAGCATGTTATGTTTGAATAAAATAGCCAAAAAAGATACACAATAATGATCCACATAATATGTTACAAAATTTCAACGGAAACAAAGAAAACTATGAAGCAACACAAGCCTCAGCTCAGTCCTATGCTCTTCTACTCCCAAGAAGCACATCACGTACCTCTAGATGGGTGGTTTCCCAAATCAATAACTACAACAATATAATCATTTTGGGCCCAAAAACATGACCCCAACTAGCTGTGAGAAATAAATACTTGTAGGAAAACATAAATAATTTTTTCCACTCTATCAGTGAGTATATGAAACAATAATGTACAATAGTAAGAGCAATAACAATGAAGTACTCAAAAGTAACCAATCCTACAAGAATTGCCATTATTTTACATTCAAATCATGTTATTTAATTAATTAAACAACATTGAATTATACATGTCTATGGATCCATCATAATCATATTAATCCCCACTTTAATGTAAGAACAATAGATACCTCAATAGACTATCTAAATAGAAAGAAGTGAAGACTGAATCCTAGATTCTTCATTGGCTTGGAAAGTGCATCCTTTGTCATTCCATTTCAACATGTCTCAGGTCCAAGCTCAATGTATAAGCATTTCAGCATATTTCAAACAGGTACCAGCCCAGTATATCAACATTTCGTCTTGTGTAAGGGTAAAACCTAGTATATAAGAATTTTAACATGTTTCAAACTAGGAATAGTCGAGTATAACATCACTTTTGCATTTTTCTGTGTAAAAACCCAATATATAAGAATTTACTCAGGATTCAATCAAGGATAGGAACATTATATCAAATTTTCAGAATATTTCATAAAAACCATAAAAATTACACTATTATACGGTTAAAAACGTAATAACTCATGTGGGAAACAAACATGTCACAATTCTATCAAGTAATATAACAATTACCAGGCATAACCATTATAATCTCACATGGGATATTTCTATTCAAAAAGAAAAAATATTAATTAAACTATCAAAATGTGGAAGAAATTTTTGTTTCATGTTGGAAACATTCCATTCACAAATTTCATTTTAAATATCCCTTAAAGGGAAACAAAGGAAAGCCGATACACATCCATGTAGAAATGCCTAAAAACTGGTCATTCGTGGAAAACACACCCATGGAGAGGCCCTTAATCAAACAAAAAAAGATCAAAAATTCATTAATTAATTTAATCCATGACCCAATAATCATTAGGAAACAACAAGTGTCAATTTCCCTTCAAGGCTGCCCACTAAAAATTAGCCAATGAAACTACGACACATATAAACAACTCGACATTGGGAGAAATGTACAAGACCACATAACTCATGTTAGTATGACTCTCTTCATCTAGGATCGGGCTTTGATTCAACCTAGAATGGAGTACATCTATAAAATGTTCAAAAACACTCATCCTTTGATAACATTATCCAGAAAAGAAAATAAGAATAAAGGATTAAATGGAATCGAACAATCACTGAGGGGATTTCAACAGATCCTACGGTGTTCGAATTAGGCATGGGATGAAGAAATGAGGGTCAATTTCCCATTCAGATTGCATGGGAATGCTACTCGTTTAAGGGAGAAGTTTTTTCTCTAGGTGTGTGGAAAAACAACATTAATTTCCAATTTAATCAATTTAAAAAAGTGTATAGAATGTTCTTGAGACTATACACCATGTCTGTATCATTTCATGTCATTCCATTACATGGATGTGTAAAGGGATTAAATGGAGTGTAACATTCCATACACTACATGTACCTATAAGTACATGGCATATAGTTCCATTTCATTTCATGTAGCATGCCTACAGCTAGCCCTTGACCTCTTTTACTCCATTTTCATAAGTATAAACTGAAAAGGAAGTATCCATACTTCAATGGAGGAACTAATCTCTAAATATATTTAAACTAATATGGTTATTATGCAATCATGATATAATTTTAATTTAATTGGTGGATAGAGAAATTAAAAAATGTGTTCATTGAAGAACATTATCTCTTCTACAATGTACTTCTATTTGATCTTGTTTAAATGAAATAGGTTTGGGATTTTGGTGATACTATTTGAACATGATCATCAGTATTGTGAGTAGGAGTGTCTTGCTCATATAGTTGATAAGTTTTAAGTATTTTCGGTTGAAATTGGGTGATGAGGGGTCATATTTATACGTGAGGAGAGGGGGTTTAGGTGATTAAAATATGAAATATTTTATATTTTAATCCAACCACAGTGAGGTGGCATTAATTTCCACCAATTTTATTGTTAATCAATGTTTCCGATTCTGTTTAGGGTTGAATAATACCTCAACAAACCATAGATTTCTATATCTTTTAGGTATGTCAATATTTTAGCTTTTAACAATAACATGTGTTCCTATTTTACCTATAATGTAGTAAATAATCCTTTTCACATTGTTATTATTTGTATCCCAAACTTTTAATCATACCTTATAATTTAATTTGTTACATAGGATTCTTAATATGTAATATATTTTAACAAATTAAATTCACACAATAATAAAATGTATATTTAAAAATAATACAGTTGAAAAAACTAAATAGCTAATTTTTAATGTGAAAACATACAATTTTTTAAATGTATTTATAAAAAATATCAACTTGGAATTGATTGAAATGTCATGAATTTGGTTTACTAACGTATAATTTAACAATTAATACTTTAAAACCAATTTCAAATATAATGTATTTAGATTATTTATTTGGATGAAAATGATGTTATCAATTAAAATGTTATATTTTCATAATTAATCAAAAATGATTCATTTCAGAAAAATACAAAATATTCACCCTAAACAAATATTATATTCCGATTTCAAAGATAATTTTTTTAATCGTATAAAATTTCTAAATGTTTAAAAATTAATATATAAAATATGTGGGCCATAAAATGCAGGAAAAAATTTCTTTAATAAAACCATATCTTTTAATGATCCATATTGAATTTATTCTTATCGTAACCCTATAATACATATTGGATTAATTTCATAAATTTATTTAATATATCAAATTTAAATATCATTATGAACTCTCACTTCAAGTGATTAATTCATTTTATTAACATTAATATCCATTATGGCCAAAAAACATTTTTTTAACAAAAATAATCCTTTAAAGTTAAATTGGATTTTATTTTCATTATTATTTAATATTTTACCAATTAATTAATTTTATAATCCTGTTTAAACCATATTTTCCTTATTTGTTTAATATCATTCATTAAATACATTCCATCTGCTAGGTGATAACTATAACAATTAAATAATAATGTTTATTTTTTGTTAAATATTTCTGTTCTGTGTAAAATAACATATCAAAGAAATTAAGTTTATTTAAAAAATTAATATAAAATATCTTGGTTTTAAATCCCATATAAATCATGTGGATAAAAAATATGTCATTAATATAAGGAACATTTATGAAAAGTATGGGTGGGGAAAAATAAAAATTACTCAGATATGAAAAATAGAAAACAACACGTGATTTGAAAATAGCCAATTCAAACTATTATTGAGAATAAGATAATGCATTAATATATTAATATGATCACATGCATAATAGGTGAAATATAAGTTGAAATTAGAGTATTCATGTATAAGTAAATATACCCGAAGTGGGTCATCCTATTATGACTTATTACCTTACACCCAAATCAAATATATGTGTGTTTATTATTAACCTAATACCATTTAAAATTTTGTATCTCCAATTTACAAGGTTATTTACTTATTATTCATGTCATATTATATGGTTTTAGTAGTTACCAACTACTATGAAAACCTCAAGACACTATGATCCGGAAATCAAAATTATGTCTTATGGTCTAGATACATCCTATAGATAAGATATATATTATTTATCACCATTATTTTTTGGTGGATCATAAGCACTGATCCATCTTATAATAAAGTATTAACTTGGTTCACATGGGGAGTTAAGATTATTAGCACTCTCTTTCTAATAGAAACAACACATGATTTATTTTTCCTGGGTTATTATCATATATTGATATGTTTAAAAGTATCTAGATTTGATATTATTATCAATGATTCACATTTAAACAATTATACTGATGTATGAAAAAACACAAAATGGAACAACTGTTAGGTAAAATATATTGCATGCATCATTGGTGGTTTTTCATTGGATGAATGATCAATATATAATTTTTTACATACATGTTTAAAATGATATATCACGTGGTCTTAGGTTGACCAAGATTATAAAACCTTTATTAAATCCAGGACCATGGTAATGGAATGAATGACTTCCAAGTATGCACATGAAAAATTAAATGCATAACAAGGATGATGAAACTAGTGTGAATCCAATTTTATGTGATTTAAAGAAAAAAATAGATAATACTACACATTTTGCATTAATATATGGTAGTTATAGATATGAAATTCATTATATAATTAGGGTCCATAATGAGTTTCTATATTCTAATGTTGGTTTTTGAGTTGGAATCACTGTTATCTAGATGAGTACCTAGAGGGTGACCCATTAATTATATCGACAAGTTAGTCATATTCAATTGAATGAGATTTTAAGATAATGTAGAACCCACATGTGGTGTTCAATGAATGTATGAGTATGAATGATCATATGAAAATTAATTCAATACCACTACTATGGTTTACTATAATAACGTTCCATGTTATTTATCATGTTACTCAGAGGATATTTGGTCATAAAATTGGGAATGAATAAAATATAATATTTTTATTGAACAAAACACATTAATGTTCTGTTAATTTATTTTTTTGAGTTTATGAGTTGAGTTAATTGTCCACATTTATCCTTTAACAATTTATACAGTTAAAATTGAGTGACCCATTTATTTTGAATTTTATGATATGTTTAATTATGTCAAAATTGTTTATAGTTGAATAAAAGGAAGGGCATTTTGCTTTCTAGAACAATGATCAATTTTGAAAAGTATTACCTATATATAAATTAGTATTTTTGGATATTGGATTTTTTGAAACACAATTTACATGATTTTGAGAGCTATCACCTACAATATCTTATGGTTATAATGAAAATCTAATAGCTGAACAATGTTGGATCGATCACATATTCCTTAGTGATATTTTGTTCCTCATGTGATTTATATGAAATTGTGATGATCTTTAAATTCTCACACATGGAATTGAGAATCAATGATCGATGGTCTAGGATATTTTTATCATTCATAGATGACCTATATGATTCATATCATTGTGGCTCTGATACATAAAAATCTGAATATGATAGAATCAAATCAGTGATTTTAAATGATGAATATTCATTTCATGGTCTCATTCATTTCACTTCTTCAAGAATTAATTGAATTTCACATGATACATTCTGAAATTTAGGGATATTTTTTTATAAATATTCGTGGTTATTTACATTAATTTGTATGTGAATCTTTAAATTTAATGTTTTCCCTAGTTACATTTTACAATGGGTTCTATCAATTTTTATTAATGGGAAAATGGTTATTTTTTCTGAAAAAATCACATATTACGAATAGTTGTTATAGTACTCACAATGAAGACATCAATATGGTTCCATTACCACTAATGACATACTGATCCAATTTCTGATCACCAGGATGCCACAATTCATTATTTATGGGTTTTCTATATAAATTGTGATTAAAATTAATGTTAATTTTTCTTCACATTAATGTATACTAGTGCTACAATTTTTTCACAAGATCATAATTTGAAAACGTCCCATGTTTTTCGAAGATATAGGTAGCTTGTTGAGTTAATCTGTTTTTTTGGTTGTTTGTTGTGAAATCAAAAAATAAAATAATCTAAAAAAATAGGGTAATGAAACTACAACAATGAGGTTGGATCAGAATCAAAAAATAAAAATAATAATGAATCTTTCTACATAATGAAATTGGAGCATAAATCCTTTCCCATCCCATTTTTTGGGGTGGGTGATGTCAAAATTTTACACAAAACAAAATGGAGAGAAAAAAAGTTATAATAATACATATACATACATATACATATATCTTAAATATTATAAAATATTATTCAAAATATATATTATAATTTTATATATATGTTCTACAGGTTTATTCCAATATATTAGATGTCCCAACATGACTAGGTCGAGGCCATTTTAGTATGGGTCCAACCTTTCTATCCTTTCATGATTGTTATGTGTAGCGACCCCCAAACCCAGGGTTCTTAATGAAACATGATATACTTAACATTGAATCATTACAAATTAAATATCATGTCTCATTACTACAGAAGATCGCGAGGCTCAAGATTCTGGGAAACCAGCTGCTTCTGATTGACTTCATTAGTACCAACCCTGCCTGAAAAATTTTAAACGAAAACGTAGGGTGAGAAAAAATGCCCAGTAAGGGGTTTTAAAACATTTTTATAAAATCCTTTCTCAAAGAAATCCTTTAGAATAGAATAAAACACTTTTCTAAAACAAAACATCATCTTTTCTTAAAACATGAAATCCATCATTATTTGAAAACCACTTGGACAAAGAAGCACGTACTTGAAATAAGCTTTAAATTAAACATGATCAGAGAGCGCAACATAGGAATGATAAATAATGCATAAAATTCAAAAAGGTTACTTTATTTCTAAAAGAATTCTATGGCTAAGCAGAGAAAACATGCATATCATGGTTCATGAAAAAAAAAACAGATCATCTAATAGTTTACCATAATAAAAATAAATCTTGACACATAAATTGCATTCTCATGATCATGGGAGATTTCAACTAGGGGTTGTCCTGTTAGTTGAACTAACCCCCGGTAAACCTTTATCATTACATGCAGAGGGAATGTATAATAATGGACATTGTCAAGACCTTTCGTTAAGACCGTAAAACATACTTAATGGGTCAAGGCTCACTGCCCACCCTATTTCCTTAGCTCAAGCCAAGGCTAACTGCCAAGTCCGTCGCACATAATCTTCTCATGAGACTCCTGCTTTACCCAATGCATTGGGGTGCTGTATACTTCCGGGTGCACCCGTCACATCATTCTTGTTGCGCTATATAATTCCGGGCGCACCCGTCACATTTAAGTCCTATACATCCCTCACATATCGTGGCATGGTCATTCATTCATAGGGTTCCATACATTCATAACTAAACCCCATTTTCACATACGTATTCATAACATGAAAATAGTTTAATCATTAAAAACATTATGACATGCATGCTAGAGCTCCGTGCACATAAATAGTTATCTTAACATTTGAAAACAAGGATTTTAAAAAAAATGAACATAACACTCAACATTCCATAACATCATAATACTCAATTGAAGCATGGTCATTCATAACTTACACATATGATGATAAATGAATATCATGGGTGTTTAATACAGGCAGTTGGGGTTTCAAAGGGCATAATCAAGTTCATCTTGGGGAAATCATGTATATAATTGTGTAAAATCATTTATTATCACTTTAAATAAACATGAGTACATACTTATGAATACATGTATGCACTCGTAAAATTTCAAGGAGTCCATACTGACCATTTTCACAAAGCAAAAATCCTGATTTATCCAGAGCAGTGATAAATGAAAATTCTCAATTTCAAGAATGATTTTGAAATCCAACCAACCCATAAACTTCATCATGCTATATTGTTATAAATTGGAAAACATGGACACTTAGTTTATAATCATGTATATACATATACTTGTATGTATATATAACAATATACTTCATTCACTTGCATAATTCCACCCATTCATTCAATTACTCAAAATCTCTTTTTTTATAGAAGAAAGGAAAAATCGGGGTTATAAACATTGAGGAAAGGTTGTATACTTGTGTTTATAATCTTATACATATGTGTATATAAATGTATATATATACATACATACATATATAAACACAAGGTGTTAAAAGTAAGAACCCGCACAAAAAAAACAGAACCTTTGAACCCTTACTCCCAATTTTATGTTTGCACAAAGGGGCTGACAAGATCGGTTCTAGGAATAGTTAAAACAGGTTTATATGGTCTCATATATTTTTATACACAACTATACAACAAATTTATAACTATATAAAACTTACATAAAAAGTAGGAGGCGATGAGGAGGACTTCCCCCTTACCCAATATTCGGGTCTTCAGGTTCACACATACCTGAGATGTATATATATATATATCATATATATATATATAATATATATATATATATGTATATATTTATATAAACCCAAACTTGACAAAACCAAACCGAAATCAAAACCTGATTCTTACCCTGCTCGGAGAGTGGAAGTAGCCGAGGCAAGAGGATACGAGGGTGTAAAATACAGAAGATATACATATATATATATATAACTCATATATATTTATATATATGAAATCTAAGCTTAAGAAAACTTAAGGGAAAAAAAACAGAACACAACCCTTACCTGTTCGGAGAGGAGGAGAGGAGAACGGAGCAGCGAAGAGGTCCGAAGCTGGAGAGATCAAGGAAGTCCGGTGAAATCTACCGGCCTTCGGTGCAACAGGGTTTTTAAAAAAAGAAGACAGAGACCCACACGCAAGGAGGGTATCCGAGGGAGAGGGTCTGTGTCGGCTCGTGGAAAGCAGGGAGCGTCTCGGGTCCACTCGCCGGCCTAGGTGAAGAATAACGAGGCACCCTACAATCTACTGGTCTGACGACGTGAGGAAGGAGAAGAAACCGCGGGCGCGAGGTGGAAGAAAAAGCCGCGGGGAAGAGAATGCGAGAAATAGAGGACGGTTAGGATTAAAAGGAGATAGATCGGGCGGCCCAGAATTGGCACGGGATTAAAAGAAATCAACGGCTGCGATCAAGGGGAGAGGATCGGACAGCCTGGGTTCGCCGCGGGTTTAAAAACGCGGTTCCTATAGTTCTTTAAAAAAATGTTTTATTAATATTATTATTAATTTACTATAACATCGTTTTTATTATTCAAAATAAGAAAAAATCAATTATTAAACTGACTTTTATTATTTTAATAAAAATCATTGGTCAATAAAAAATTATAAAATGATTTAATCAAAATATGTTAGTATATAAACATATGTATATATATATATTCTATTTTAAAATACCAATAATTTTTATTAACCTTATTATATTAAGTATATTTTGTTTTAAAAAATACCATAATTATTGATCTTTTATTATTATATTTGAAAACCAGAGGTTCATTTAATCGATCAAATAAAACATTGGTTTATTCAACATAATATATATTTATTTTTTTATTTATTTAGTTATTTTTTCATTGCTGAATTACATAATAATTACCTTAATTTATAATTTCATGCAAACATTTGGATACACTCCTTTATGAAATGAAAACAAAATAGGTTGCTTAAAAGTATTTGTGTAAGCTTAAAGATGTGAAATTTGTAAATAAAACCATAATTTGACAAAGTTTCCAAAATAGTTAATAAAGGTCAAATTGTAAGAGAAATATTATATCTAATTTGATGCAATATATATAACTCATAAAGTAAAAATCCACCAGGTTTGATATATTTAGAAAGTAAAAGTTTAATCGTTCAAATTAATATGTATAGTGGATGAAAAACAATAATATTAATTTTCGCTGTTTAGAAACATAAAATAAAATTATCATTTTGGGAAATCAAGAGATAAATTAACTAAATTAACATTGATGTCATTTTGAAAAAAGTTAATTTTCCGAACCTTCCAGGGGTAAGCCATCTTATTTCCAATGGTCAAAAACAAAACTTAGAAGATAGGAGGAACCATCTATCAAAATAAAACATAATATTCTTGGGAAAACCAACGGTCAAATTTATAGCAGTTTGTGGTTCAACGGTCAGATCGGGGTTCTTATAAAAAGGGTCTGGTCTCGGGGTGTCCCTTACTCCAAGCGACCGAAGGAGAAAAAGAAAGATGGTTCATGTGATCCCCTTGGTGCTGAGCACGGTTGTACTGTCTTTTGCCATCCTCATGTTTATTATGATGGATGCTCGAAACCCCTACCGCATTCTTGGGCTCTTAGTGGGTTTAAGTTGTCTCCCCATTATTGTAATCAGGTTCTTAGTTGGGATTTTGGGTTAATTTACCTTCTTGTTTGGTCAGTGGATGTTGTAGCCAAAATGATGCTTATTTGAATAAAAGGAATTTTTCATCCATTTTATGCATTTTATTATTAATACCTTATTAGTTGTTTGTTAGTTCACTTAACGAGTGACATTGAAAAGAAAACATGTCAAAAAAAATCAAAAGATGGTTTTCTAGGGTCGTTACATCACTTCCCCCTTCAAAGAATTGCGCCCTCGCAATTCTATCATAAAAAAAAGAACAACTGAAACCCCATACAAAGAACACTACTGAAACAGTGGATTTGGCTCAGTTAACGGGATACCGAAGTCGGCACACAACTCTTCCGTTTCCCTAGCCCAGATGCACCTCAAACAGTACTCCTTGATCACCTGTTCGTGCATACTGCACATGTGCTTCCAAAGGGAGGCTCGTGCGATACAAAGCTCGGAAATGTTCGAGTAGATAAACTCCTTGATGACTCTTCTGGCAACATCACACTCCAGGTAGTCGAGAGGGATGACGCGGTTGAGGAGACTGAGATTCAGGACTTGGAACATGAAGGTTGCACTAAGCTGGCCTTCCTGGGCGACAACGAGTAAGCACGCCCTGGCAGAAACGTTCTGTGCCAGTGTGAAAAACTGGAACATGCCCTCATGGTACCTTCCCCTTCGCCTATAGCAGGGGAGTTGAGCCATGGAAATGAGGTGAAAGACACGGTCATCCTCTTGACATAAGCGAAGGATCTCTGGACCGTTTTCTAGATCGAGCAAACACTGGCAGGACCCACGCAGGTGGAGAAAGAATGGGTAATCCACCGTTCATGCCTTGATCAAGATGACTTCTACTAGCTCATCGGGTAGGGATGAGAAGTTCTTTTGACCAGCCATCTGAAATCAAACATCAAAGAGAAACTCTTAACAACATTGATAAGCTGGAGACATGAAAGGAAGAAATAAACTTCCATTTCTGAAATAGTTTACACGGCAAAGTCTGAGTTTACAAGACGTACGCCACAAAGAGTGGGAAAACATCCTAATTCTTCAAACCACACACAAGATGAACAGACAGGACTAAACTGAAGGGAACATTTATAACGTCTCCTGATTTTAGGGTGAGGGCTATGGAGTTGGGAAACATCAGTGTAGACTTCTTGCCTAAGAGCCAAATGGGTGGACTCATTTTCCAACGCTCCAAAGTCCATTAACTGGCCCCAGAATCCATAGTGAAAAATCTGGCATAGGTAAGCTTCTTGGAGGTCTCCAGCAGCAGCAGCTTCTTGAAAAGGGTTATCAAGCATTGTGCCAAATTCCTCGCCAGTTGTGAACACTCGGAAGAGTCCTTCGTGATACCTTCCTCGACATGCATAAGAGGGAAATTGGGTCATCATCATTAAGAGATAATCCATCCCCAATCCCCAGTGGAGACAAAGCACCCTAGGTGAGTTTGACACGCCATACAGGTGCTTACACGTCATGCGCATTTGGGAATAATTCAAGAAGTTCTCACGGATAGCTAGAGATATATTGTTCTCTAAAGCCTCAGTGGGAAGTGAGAAAAGGTCGGTAGGTACATCAGCCATCTGAAAGTTATAACATTTTTACTCAGTTAGTCTTAGAAATATATTTATATCACCTGGTTTTCTAGAGTTTCCTAAACCCATCCTCTGATACCAATTGTAGCGACCCCCAAACCCAGGGTGCTTAATGGGACATGATATACTTAACATTACATAATTACAAATTAAATATCATGTCTCATTACTACAGAAGATCGCGAGGCTCAAGATTCTGGGAAACCAGCTGCTTCTGATTGACTTAATTAGTACCAACCATGCCTGAAAAATTTTAAATGAAAAAGTAGGGTGAGCAAAAATGGCCAGTAAGGGGTTTTAAAACATTTTTAGAAAATCCTTTCTCAAAGAATTCCTTTAGAAGGGAATAAAACACTTATTAAAACAAAACATTATCTTTTCATAAAACATGAAATCCATCATTATATGAAAACCACTTGCACAAAGAAGCACGTACTTGAAATAAGCTTTAAAGTAAACATGATCAGAGAGCGCAACATAGGAAAGATAAAGAATGCATAAAATTAAAACAAGGTTACTTTAATTCTAAAAGAATTCTATGGCTAAGCAGGGAAAACATGTATATCACGGTTCATGAAAAAAAACAAATCATCTAACAGTTTACCATAATAAAAACAGTTCCTGACACATAAATTGCATTCTCATGGTCATGGGAGCTTTCAACTAGGGGTTGTCCTGTTAGTTGAACTAACCCCTGGTTAACCTTTATCATTACATGCAGAGGGAATGTATAATACTGGACTTTGTCAAGACCTTTCGTCAAGACCGTAAAACATACTTAACGGCTCAAGGCTCGTTGTCCACCCCGTTTCCTTAGCTCAAGCCAAGGATAACTTCCAAGGTCGTCGCACATAATCGTCTCATGAGACTCCTGCTTTACCCAATGCATTGGAGCGCTGTATAATTCCGGGCGCACCCGTCACATCATTCATGTTGTGCTATATAACTCTGGGAGCACCCGTCACATGTAATTCCTATACATCTCTCACATATCTTGACATGGTCATTCATTCATAGGGTTCCATACATTCATAACTAAACCCCATTTTTACATACATATTCATAAAATGAAAATAGTTTAATCATTAGAAACATTATGACATGCATGCTAGAGCTCCGTGCACATAAAAAGTTATCTTAACATTTGAAAACATGGGTTTTAAAAAAAATGAACATAACACTTAACATTCCATAACATCATAATACTCAATTGAATCATGGTCGTTCATAAATTACACATATGATGATAAATGAATATCATGGGTGTTTAATACATGCAGTTGGGGTTTCAAAGTGCATAATCAAGTCCATCATGGGGAAATCATGTATATAATTGTGTAAACTCTTTTATTAGAACTTTAAATAAACATGAGTACATACTTATGAATACATGTATGCACTCGTAAAAGTTCAAGGAGTCCATACTATCCATTTTCACAAAGCAAAAATCCTGATTTATCCAGAGCAGTGATAAGTGAAAATTCTCAATTTCAAGAATGATTTTGAAATCCAACCAACCCATAAACATCATCATGCTATATTTTAATAAATTGAAAAACATGGACACTAAGTTCATATTCACATATATACACATACATTTATGTATATATAACAATATACTTCATTCACTTGCATAATTCCACCCATTCATTCAATTCCTCAAAATCTATTTTTTTATAGAAGAAAAGAAAAATCAGGGTTATAAACATTGAGGAAAGGTTGTATACTTGCGTTTATCATCTTATACATATATGTATATAAATGTATATATATATACATACATATATAAACACAAGGTGTGAAAAGTAAGAACCCGCACCCAAACAAAAACAAAACCTTCGAACCCTTACTCCCAATTTTAGGTTTTCACAAAGGGGATGACAAGATCGGTTCTAGGAATAGTTAAAACAGGTTTATATGGTCTCATATATTTTTATACACAATTATACAACAAATATATAACTATATAAAACTTACATAAAATGTAGGAGGTGATGAGGAGGACTTCCCCCTTACCCAATATTCGGGTCTTCAGGTTCACACATACCATAGATGTATATATATATATCATATATATATATATATATAAATATGTACATATTTATATAAACCCAAACTTGACAAAACCAAACCGAAATCAAAACCTGATTCTTACCTTGCTCGGAGAGTGGAAGTAGCCGAGGAAAGATGATCCGAGGGTGTAAAATACAGATGATATACACGTATATATATATAAATCATATATATTTATATATATGAAACTGAATCTTAAGCAAACTTAAGGGAAAAAGAAAAAAAATAGAACACAACCCTTACTAGTTCGGAGAAGAGGAGAGGAGAACGAAGCAACGAAGAGGTCCGAAGCTGGAGAGATAATGGAAGTCCGACGAAAACTACCAGCCTTTGGTGCAATAGGGTTTTTAAAAAAAAGAAGACGGAGACCCACAAGAAAGGAGGGTATCTAAGGGAGAGGGTCTGTGTTGGCTCATGGAAAGCAAGGAGCGGCTCGGGTCCACTCGCCGGCCTAGGTGAAGAAAAACGAGGAACCCTACGATCTACTGGTCTGGCGACGTGAGGAAGGAGAAGAAACCGCGGGCGCGAGGTGGAAGAAGAAGCCACAGGGAAGAGAATGCAGAAACAACGGATGGTTAGGATTAAAAGGAGATAGATCGAGCGACCCAGAATTGGCGCAACATTAAAAGAAATCAACGGCCGCAATCAAGGGGAGAGGATCAGATGGACTGGGTTCGCCGTGGTCTTAAAAACGTGCTTCCTACAGTTATAAAAAAAACGTTTTATTAATATTATTATTAATTTATTATAACATCGTTTTTATTACTAAAAATAAAAAATTTCAATTATTAAACTGACTTTTATTATTTTAATAAAAATCATTGGTCAATAAAATATTATAAAATGATTTAATCAAAACATGTTATTATATAAACATATGTATATATATATATATTATTTTTTAAAATACCAATAATTTTTATTAACCTTATTATATTAAGTATATTTTTTTTAATAAAAACCTTAATTATTGATCTTTTATTATTATATTTGGAAACCAGAGGTTCATTTAATCGATCAAAGAAAACATTGGTTTATTCAACATAATACATATTTATTTGTTTATTTATTTATTTATTTTTCCTTTGCTAAATTACATAATAATTACCTTAATTTATAATTTCATGAAAATATTTAGATACACACCTTTTAGAAAATATAACAAAATAGGTTGCTTAAAAGTATTAGTGTAAGCTTAAAGATGTGAAATTTGTAAATAAAACCATAATTTTACAATGTTTCCAAAATAGTTAATAATGGTCGAATTATAAAAGAAATATTATATCTAATTTGATGCAATATATATAACTCATAAAGTAAAAATCCACCAGGTTTAATATATCTAGAAAGTAAAAGTTTAATCGTTCAAATTAATATGTATAGTGGAAGAAAAACAATAATATTAATTTTCTCCGTTTAGAAACATAAAATAAAATTATCATTTTGGTAAATCAAGAGATAAATTAATTAAATTAACATTGATGTCATTTTGATGAAAGATAATTTTCCGAACCTTCCAGGGGTAAGCCATCCTATTTCCAATGGTCAAAAACAAAACATAGAGTATAGGAGGAACCAACGGTCAAAATAAAACATAAGATTCTTGGGGAAACCAACAGTCAAATTTATAGCCGTTTGAGGTTCAACGGTCATATCGGGGTGCTTATAAAAAGGGTCTGGTCTCGGGGTGTCCCTTACTCCATGAAACCGAAAGAGAAAAGGAAAGATGGTTCGTGTGATCCCCTTGGTGCTGAGCATGGTTGCAGTGGCTTCGGCCATCCTCATGTTTATTATGATGGACGCTTGAATCCCCTACCGCATTCTTGGGCTCTTAGTGGTTTTAAGAGGTCTCCCCATTATTGTAATCGGGTTCTTAGTTGGGATTTTGGGTTAATTTACCTTCTTGTTTGGTCAGTGGATGTTGTATCCAAAATGTTTCTTATTTGAATAAAAGGAATTTTTCATCCATTTGATGCACTTTATTATTAATACCTTATTAGTTGTTTGTTGGTTCACTTGACGAGTGACATTGAATAGAAAACTTGTCAAAAAAATCAAAACATGGTTTTCTCAGGTCGTTTCATTATGGAACATGAATCAATATCTTTAGATCATTGTGAGTCCCAAATAGACCCAAAAATTGTTGGATAATGATAAAATTTGAATTTAAATATGTGATATTTAATTAAATAATTTCAAATGATGTGAGATTTAATTATTATTAATAAAATTTCTCCCAAAAAATTAATTCATTGAAAATACAATCGAGTTAAAATTTGGAAAATTAAAATTATCTTCCAAAATATAATTTCTTGTTGAATGATCATTAGTTGTGATCGACCCATGCATGTTTATCATATTTTAGTATTTAGTTTTAGTAGTCCATTCGTTTTTTGTAAAATATATATTTTGATTTTGATTATATGTGCATCCCCTCCCTCTTTAAAATGGATGAGGTTCGGTATATCATCATTAAAGTGAAAAATAAAATTTTACACCAGTAGTTCCCCTAAACTATAAGTGAGTATAAATTTTTTTGATGGGAGGTGTTATTTTTTTTGTGTCGAGTGTGATTTAAAACCAAACAATTGATGTGCATGGTAGTTGAAAGCTTTATAATAAAAGTCATGAATAAATTAAAAGAATATCCATATGGTTGTTGTTAATTCATTATTCATTCACTAAATTAACCTATAGTTAGTGATACATCATCAAATTTTTATTTATTTATTTTCTCATATGCATGTTATATTTTTTTGAGAATTTGGTTTAATTGTTCACAATTATATAGTATAATAATAAACAAGAATCAATAAAATATGAACATCTGTTGTTAATGTTTTCAATTTAATGATGGATTATTTTTTGAGAGAAATATAAGAGAAAAAGCATGTTAAATATGAAAAATTTTCAAATCACTGAGATAAATTTTAAAACACAACAATTAAGTTATTATGTCATTAAATTTATTTCATCATTATAGTTTATACACAATCGATTGATTTAGGGTTCCCTCAACAATAGTTGTTGTGGAATTATTTAACTAAGGAGACCTTATGAGAGTGGTAGACCAATATTGCAAACATTTTATGTGAATAATTATCCATTACTAAATTTGGGAAAAATTAGAATAAAAGTGTTTAACATTACATGATGATCCTTTATATAAGATGTGAATCTACTAAACAGACCATTGAGATTCGAGTAAATGTGGTTGGGAAGTTCAGAATCAACCACAAACTCCCCGAATAGTGGGAATGTCATAAATACATTTATATTGAGAGATGAATAGAAAATTTAATCTAGAATATTAAACATTCTATGTTGTGAAAATCTAATCTATTAAACAAACAAGTATTTAGTAAAGTAATATGAGTCATTCAAAAAAGTCAAAAAATTATTTTTTTTCACAAATATGAAAAATTATTTTTTCATTTTTATTTTTTATTGATATGTTTTTTATGACCACTAATTCAATTTAATTGTGATTAATAGTAGATAAACTGAATTCCTTGGGTATACATATCACCTAATAGTGGTACAACAACATCAACATGGTATTATGCCAAGAGAGGTTTAGTTAAGTGTCGTAATACAAATATCCTATTGTGCTATGCAATGTAGATAATGAAAAAATTCCTATATGGATTATTAAGAAATTTTTCAGTTATTTATATTATTATCTATTTATAGTTGTCTATATAAAATGCATAAGGGTAATTTTTTTCTTACTTATGAATTTGTCTATTTAAGATTTATAATATCAGAGATCATAACTGGAGTGGTTTGATATATCCAGTGGATTTTATAAATATATTATATTATAAGGGAATTATGGAATTCCTCATTAACTAAATATGATCAGTTACAATGATAGATTACTTTTCCTTTGGATCATACAAATCTACAAACTATAATCCAATCTCAATCATATATATATAATATATAGAATACGTAAATTCATTGTTTATTATAGCATAAATAATAGGAATATGAAACTCTAACATTTAATACCTTTAATTAGATAAATTGATAAGTATATGAATATTTTCAATTAATTGGTCATTAAGTTGAATAATAGGTATAAATACATGGCTACTCTTTGAAGGGTTATAGCTAATTACAATACACCAATGCATCACCATTCAAAAAATTCATTGTTATAGAGTATATAAAATGAGAATGATGTAGTCTACTCTTCCTATTGTAATAATTTCCAGTGGAATAAAAATTTTAAGGTTGTGTAGTAGAATAATGGTGACATTTTATTATTTGGTTGTATTTTAAATTGAACGAAATTTATATCTCCTCATGATGAATATTGGATATTACATGTGGCTCATAATTATATTTTCTAATATAGAATCTAAATATATTAAAATTAGCATCAATAGGTGAGGTGGATTCTTGAGAAAAAAATGTTGTTTAACAAGTAGAATTATTAGTGGGATATTATTATCTTACCTTTCATTATGTAATAGATCTTTTAATGAATAATTTTTAATATGGACCATATTTTCCAAAAAAAAACACAATCTTAATTTTTTTGACATAGGGGGATCTTATTTCTCCTTCATAAATAAATTTTTCTTATATATAAGATGACCATATGTAATGGTAATTTACCAATTATAATTGATTTGGTAATCATGAAATAGATAATCCAATTTTGGAAAACATGATAAATTCAATGAAAATAACTCATAAATATTCCCCTGTGGAACCTTTGGCTATGTATTGTCTTTAAATGGGAAAGGAAAAAAACCAGATAACCACTGGAATTGGTTCATACTAATTTTTGGGGACAATTCCTAGAAGATGAATTATTTTTTTGTCCTACATTATTAAATTTGTTGATGACTACAATATATATGGATATATCAACCTAATGTGGTAGAACACAAAGTCTATTATAATGTTTAATGAATATCAAAATGAAATTGATAAAACAATTGGTCAGAATATTTAGAAACTCTTCTTAAACAATAGTGTGAAATTTGATTACAATGTTCTAATTTATTATTTAATGATTTATTGGACAGTTTCTTATCCAATTCCTCCTTATAAATCTCATAGGGTATTTTCCATGAATAAAGGAATCATACCTTTCTTAACCTTGTAGGATCATTGATGATTTATGCAACTATAGCATTATTACTTTGGATATATACAATATAGACATTGATATATAAACTAAACCGAGCACCAATAAAAAGATATGATGGGATTCAACATGATTTATGCTATATATATTAAAATTTATTTTCAAGTTGATTTTTATCGGGGTGTGAGGTATTTATAAAGACTATACATTGTTAAAAATTGGAATCTCAAGGAACTAACCTCATCATAACTAGTTATCCTTAGAAAACTAGAGGATATTACCTGTATATCACGTAATATATAATGTTTATTTTAGAAATATAATGTTCAATCCAAAAAGGTGACAGAAATCTAATTTAAATATTAGTGGAATGATTGATATCAGTGGAGGTGATTCTCTAGACGAAGAAGAGTTGATATATGAATAGACTCTATAGAGATAGGGGTAGATGTTGATGATTATGAGACTTAATTACAACATATGTCTACAATAACGAATGGATTTCATGGAAATTATTTAGGTGAAACTTTACTATTATAGAATGATGAACCTCTAACCTATAAGGAATAAGTACATGGATCATATAATGATAATTGGAATGAAGGCATGTATTGTGAAATTTACACTTAATACCAAAATAATGTTTGGATTTTTTTGGAACCACTAGATGATGTAAAGAGAATTGGGTGTAAATTTTTATTCAATAAAATCATATATATTGATGTTCATGTGATAAAATATAAGGAACGACTAGTAGAATTGGGTTCTAGGAAGTATTAGGGAATTAATTATAATGAAACCTTATTTCTCATCACCATGCTGATCTATCTGAATATTACATGAAATATGAGACTTCCATGATTATAAAAATGGTAAATAGTTGTAAAAACATAGATTATAATGGATAGATGGTTAATGTACTCATTATAACAAAATATAGAGGTTTAATTATTTCAAATAATACTAATATGTTATTAAATATGTATAGGTCTATTTATATATTTAAGAATGAATCATAAGATTATAATTTCATTTTGATAATCACATAAAATAATTTGTTTCCATAAATAATGAATGTGTTCCATGTCACTACATGAGGGTTAGTGGAAGATCCATTTTAACATAGTATTTTATATTTAAATTGTAATATTAATAGGATATTGACTTAAAGTATTACTATCACTGAAGACAAGATTAGTTGAAGGGCTCTCCTAGAAATCAATATCTGATGCAACCAAAATTATAGAGATAATGATATTTTGAGATAAATCATACAGGATTCATGGGATAATTCAATGTTCAAACATTGAAAAGGTACATAGAAGGTATAACATAGAAATGTCCAAGAAAATATTTTAACCGATGCTCGAGGGTAATAATATCTCCATGAACATATGTACACAAATAAAGGATAATATTGTATGACAGATTAAAATACATTAATCTTTGTTAGTTGGATCTGTCATGTATGACATGTTATATATCAGGTTGGATGTTTCTTTTTCATAATATATATTTTAACGATATCAAGAAAATCTATGAGAGCTATATTGGGAAAGTGTTTAATATATCCTAAGTACATGAGATGTGCAGAGGATACATTATTTCTATATATAGAATATAACAAACTATTTTTGAATGGATAAAGTAATTATTCATTTTATAACAATAAAAAAGATTTTAAATTGTATCAAGGCTAGGTAATTTACATGAATGGTTGTGTAGAGAGATAGATAACCTCATAAAATTCCATAGTTGATAATTATACGGTATATTAGTAGTAAACGATGAATTTTGATGAAAATAAGGAAGGATTTTAGAAAAAATGATTTATTTCTTGTTTAATATTTTACATAGATGTACATATCTTGTTAAATTATAATATAATAATACTACCATATTAGTGATTTCAATTGAGCTCATGTCACACTTGTTTTTTAAGAATTTAATTCAAAAGTTTCACCTCTTGAGATATTTTACTTAGATTGTTGAAGTAACATTTTATCGAGTAACCACATAGGATTACATGGAAGACCCCATTACTGACTCTATATATTAGAAGAATAATGATACTAACATGAGAGATAGTTGGTTGAGAATATTTTTCAATTGGATCATGTTCTTGTGTGTGTTTTTTGAGTGGGTTCTCTATAAAGAAAACTTTTTTGGAATTTGAATACCCTTACATGTATACAATTTGATATATACATGTGCTGATTCATAACATAATAATTTTATACATCTCCATCCACTTTTTACTTGTAGTTTTATATATATTACTTATCATATTAAATTTCTAAAGTAGTTCCCAACTATAATGAGTATCTCAAAACAATATTAAAGTAATATTAAATATATATACTATTGTATTGATATATTATGTAAATGAGACCCAGTTTATTTATTAGTATATATTGTTTGGTGTTTGTAAGCACTGAGAAGTTTTCTCCTGACGTTCTCAAATTTTGTTCTTGAGTAGATCAGATAATGTAGACCGATCGACCAATGGAAATACTACTTGTTTTTAGTTCCAATAGTTATTCTTATCTAAAAACATGTGTATTGGTATTTGGACCTGAGATCATTGTAAATGTGTACCATTTAATCACATGCAATGACATAAGAAAAAACCCATGACATTGATGTCACAGTGAGGTAACATGTATTGTTAACATCACTTTTTGTATAGATTTAGTTGTATGACCAAGATATAATTCTCCATATTCGAGTTCAATATGAAATATATCATGGGCCCTGGTTGATGAGGATAATATTAAATTCATAAAATCTATTTCAATTAACAAGAATGTATGTTTATCTTGTAAGGTCATCAAATAGGATAATAATCAAAAGGATGATCATGAAATTGAACAAAAAATATTTATAAATATCATAAGACAATGATATTATATTGAAAAGGTCATGTTCATAGAATATAGTCATAGTTACAAAATTAACAATCTCTGACGTGGCCTTTATGGGAGGTAAGACTCCAAAAATGGATTTTGATTTGGACTCAATTCTATCAATATGAGGAACAATAGGGCCACACTATATATAAATACACAAATTATCCATATTCAAATGAATATAATTTTAGTATGAAGTGTTAATCATTCTTAGTGGCTAGTGAATTTATATGTTTCTATAATCTCGTGAAAAATAATTAAAAAAATTATATAAGTTTTAAATAATAATGATTGAATTTATTTCCAATGGAATACACAATTTTTTGGTTATAATAATTAGTGTGATAAATATATAATTTTTCAAATAAACATATAAAATTAAATTATTATTAATTTTATTATTCTGTTTATAATAAAATTCAAATGTTTTTATTTTAGCATCTCATGTGATAATTTTTTACAAGTTAGTGATAAAATTTCCATGACATTTAAGAAACTTTTTGTTATTTAATATGTGTTCATATGGGTCTAAATGATGCTTATTAATTTATTGGGGGAAAATATTTTTTTTGAAAATTATAACTTAGGAGGAAAAGTACATTTTATCATCTTCAATATGGTGAAATTACATTTGTAAAAACATTTAGAGATTCCCTTTCATACCCTCAACATTAGAGTGTGAATATTTTGGAATATAAGGTCACATTGATCACATATTCTTTATAATGTTCACTTTCATCCTATGACTTAAGAGACATTATATTGCTCATAAATTTCCCATGTTTGAACCTAGGAAAAAATATAATTAACTAAGAGATGAATTGTATTTTTTCATGACCTTCAAGAAAACTATATATCATTATATGACCTATGATGAAACGAATAAGAAAATCTAATCAGAAATTTCACAAGAACAACATATGATTTATAGTTTCATATGAATTTTTTTTATGATATGATTTAATTTCCATGATAATTTTATAAATTTAGGAATGTAGATTTTTTTATTTAGTTCTTTTTCATGGATCAAAACCTAATTTTTTAATTAAAAGTTTCCAAACTTCTAATGTTCCCCATGTTCATTCATATCAAGCAGAGTAATTTTTATTAAAATTTTTTAATGAATAGTATTAAATTATATTGTTCATTTTAAATGGATTCCATTAATCCTTTTACAATTTACATATAAAAAACTATGCATATGATATATATTAGTGAATATAACTATCTATTTATTTCTATAAAATTATACCGAGGATTGGTAATTTTACCAAGATTTAAAAGTTATTATAAATAAGATATTAGTGGTGGGTTTTCAAGACTTCTATATAAAGAGGGTGAAAAAAGAATTTGAAAGTCTACTACAACCTTATATTTTTCAATTTTATTGATTTATAACAATACTATTTAATTAAATAATAATAAATTCATTAGATAAAAAATTTCTATTTTTAATAGATAAGGGATTACAAAACCTATCATAAAAAGAGTACACTATGTATCATTTTATTATGGATTTACCATTATTTCCTTGTGATTTCACACTCAATTAGAAATATATGATCAATACAAAATGATTATGGGTTAATAATGAGACTAATAAAGAATGATGGAATCATGAGAGAGATCTCAAAAAAGGAAGATGAACATAAAATATAAATATATACCCACTATAGGACTTCATATATGAATTAAAATGTATGAATTGCCTATATTAAAATTCATTTTACCAAGGTGTATATGTGGTATATGGTAAATTGTTACCAACTAGCTAGTTATAATCACTGAACAACATTCACCACTAACACCCCCACTAAGCATACAGTTTATTTGTATGAGGTACACATTGTAATAATATACCATCAGAAAATTTTATTTCAATTACATATTTTATCACAACACCAATAATACAAAAAAAAATATGATAAATAATAAAGAATAATAAACATAAATTAAATTTAAAACAATTATAGAGAAGGCCATTTACTATACATGAGTCAAATAAGGTATTTAAAAATTGATTTTCAAATTTTATATTTTAATAATAAATATTATATGATGTTAAAGAAACATCAATATTGAATAGGGCTAAATATTCATGTAATAGTTGTCTAATACAATCGATTTTTTGGTAATAAGAAGATGAAGGTGTTGTTATTCATGGAAATCTACAATAATTTATTTGTATTAAAATGTTTTCATTATTTATGGATATTTATTATTTAAGATAAATATTGAAATATTCGGAATTCAATTGTAATATTAAAATAATTCATCATGTTATATGGAAGATGGATTAGAAATAAAATTTTTGAAAATAATTTTTTCTATTAAATAAAAAGCATTATTGAAGTCTAGTTTTGATTTTTTTGAATTAGAATTATCGATGAAATATATTTTCAATTATTTGATTATTGAAAAGGATGTTTTATAATACAATAGTAATGTTTCATAGAATTATTTAATAGGAAATTGAAATATCAATAAAATAATTTCCCTATGATAAATCTCAAAAAAATATTTCCAATATACATTAATTTCATGACAAAATTAACATTTTTTGGAAACATTGGTATGTTTTTCAGAAGAGATTAATGTATATTCTATCATTGTTTCCTCAAAAAATATGATATGTAAGAAATTATAATATCATATTTTTTATTATCTTAGGTATACAATACTTAATGGTAATGAATAAGAATGTTAATTGAGTAAGAATACTCAAACCCAATAATAGAAAGAATATAGAAAAAAAGGAATCAGATGTGGTTATTTATAGAAAATTTCAAAAACAAATTACACATTATTCTAAAAAGTTTAAAATGCATATAAAAAGATTGTAACACATTAATTAAAAAATAATCATCTACCCAATGAACCAAAAAAACCACAGTCAAATAATACCTAAAAAAATTCAACCATTATTTTGATTCATTAAGAGTTTTTTTATAATAAATAATAATTTCAATGTACTATCTCAAACAATCTTTCTAAGATAAGTTTTAAAAAATAAAAAATTATTATCCATAGAAAGAAGAAAATTGTTTGAGTAATATATGTGAAACCAAATTGAGAATCTATCATAATATAAGTACAATCCCCTATATATTTAAATCTAGATTGTAATTTTTTAGATCTTTAATCCTATTATGTTTCAAAATGATTGGTGGAAGTAGCATATGGTGTGTATTGGAGTCGTTTGGAGGGATGAAGGAGAATATTGATAATGATTTAGCTTATTTCTAAAAGTGGTGTGGAGTCAAGGTTATTCTATAATGAGATCCATTGAAATTTAGAGTATCTAACTATGACATAGTGTCTCTTAGACTTGGAATTTTCTAGTTCATCCATTGGGGATAGTTTTTCAGTAGAGCTCTGATTAAACATATACAATTACCATAAGTTAATGATTTTGGATTTGAGATCAAATCTACAATGTAGATTTAATGGTTAACTGTGTCATGGTTCTACCATTTATGGTGATAGGTGGACTGTGGAGAATAGAAATGAGCCAACCCTTTGATTATGACATTGGGGAGGATTTATATTTGAAATAATGGATAGTTAGTGTTTTTAGGTGTTATATTTTTGGTCTTTATTCTATATAGTTGGAAATGTTGTATATATTTCTACATCATAGATGAGTTCTATGGCATTATTTCTCATCATGAATCATGGATGGTTCTTTTCATTAATTTTATAGTGTAGTGTTTTTGGTTAGATTGTGATATTTTGACAAGAAGACTAGGAATATAAACCAATAAAACATCATGATCCCCCTCATTATTCTATATTATCACTCATTTCATGGTTGATCCAAGTAATTAATTTTTAGGTCCATCATCACTTTTTATATTGTTTATCTACCTTTTTCATGGATTATCAATCATTTTAGGTTCAATGTAATTTTTCTTCCTACTTTTCTTTTGATTCCACTTTATTATTTATCTGTATAATATTTCAGTCATGGTAACAATTGTGTTTGGAGGTTATTTGGTAATAATAAGTAATGGGGTTTTAATTTTTTGGGATATACTAGCTTCCTCCATCACAGAGGTTCTTTGAGGGGTCTTCCTCTTATTCCAACCACGTTCAATAGTTTAAAAAATATTAATATTGTGTAGGGGATCCTAGGATTCAAATATAGTTGTATCATGAAAGAGGGGTTATTCACATTCTATCTTTTGGTAATTTATTATGAACATCTTAATATAGATAATAAGTTTCATTACCTATAATATAATAATGAAGGGTAAATAAATTTATGTTTTACCACTTTTTATTTTTTTTTATTCTAAGGTTATACTCTATTTATACCTCACTATTTTGTTTTTTGTGAGATTTTTTTGAATTGTGGTTGATGCGTTTTTCGAGTCAATATTGTGTGAAAATTTTGAATAAACATCAATAAAAAGATTACCATATAATTTCATCTCAATAAATTGGTTTCATATAGAAATTTTGTATGGTGTGATAATTCACATTAGTTAAATAAAGTAATGTCATGACATCCCCATAAAAAATCTAAAATAAGTTATGGGGTTTGAAACATGTTCATATGTGTGTCTCATATGTGGATTGTATGTGATGATATGTGTTTAGGATTTTTGGGGATGTGGTAATGATGTATGGTGGTGACATGTATCTATGATGTGTGGTTTTGATATCCAGCAGTGATGTGTGTTGTGTATGTAATGTGTTTTGGTCAAGGTATGTTTCAATTATAATGATGTGGTTGAGGTTATTCTGATATGGTGGTATTATGGGGATTTTTTGTGTAAGGAGTTCACTGTTTTGATTTCATTGTTTTTCATGTTGGAATGGAATAACATGTTAACATTAAATTGAAACCAAATTAGAAGGATTCAAATGGGTTGGAATGGGAAATAAAAGAAGTGCAATTTTTTTAAAAAGCCATTTCATAAATAATACATGAATGGAATTAATGAATGAAATGTTTTTTAGCTGGGAAATCTATAAAATTGCTTTACAGTGAGAAAAAATAACGTGGACTATTTCTATTCAATTTTTTGTAGGGTAGTGAATTTATTGGTTGAATTGAATGTGGTGGTTGTATTGTGGGTGGTGGTGATATTTTGAGATGGTTATCACTCTTGTTGTGAGAGCATGGGTTTGGATTCTTTCCAAATGTAAAATTATATGCCTTTTATATCCATTTTGTTTTCTATATTCACCCCACCCATTTCAAGTACCAGGTCCCAATAACCAAATATATTGTTGGATTTATCCCAATATCCTTGTGGTTTTAAGGGATGGATGGTTAGCCTCTATTCCCCATTCCATACTCCAAGTGTTTTTTGCATCTATGTTCTAGGATGTACACAACTCCAAATTTCATTATGAATACAATATTATAAGATGTCGTATAGTGGGAGTCCTTCAAGGTGGTAGGAGGGTACTTGGTTGATATCCATCATGTTCACAAAAACCAACTACTTGGGATAGATTTTTGAAGAGTTATGATGTGATGGCCCAGGTGTCTCAATTGATATTAAATGTGATATGATGTAACATAATAGGAATCTTTTATAACGGATTGGATATGATGTGAATTGATTTCCTATATCTCAGTGGGAGATAAATGATTGTGTGTTATTTGAAATACCATATATTTTTTGGATAATTTGGAAAAAAAATTATGGAATCCCCTTACATACAACATTTTGGTCTGGGAGTTGAAAATTCATGGTGAAGTATTGTAATGAACCCTTGTATCAATATTTTTATTGTTATTTTATTATAAATGAGTGTATTATTTTTCTGAAAATTAAATATTAATAATACAATATATCAGTTTTCATAAATAGGTGATGATTTTTCAATTATTTTACCATTGGTGAATTATTATAATTCATTAAAATGTACCTAAGAGACATTTGGTATCATCCTAATCAGTATACGTGAATTACTTCTGCATGTCAGTAAAAAATTATGTAATTTAAAGGGGCATCCTGGACCATTATAGTCATTACTGGCTTTAACTGTTGAACATTTATTGTGTTTATACCTTATATTTTCCAATATAGAAATTTATTTTTATGCTCATATAATTTTTATATTAATCGGGCATGTTGGAATTGTTTTGGGTTTACTTTTATATTATTTCATGGGTTTGATTGAGTATTTAATTGTTATCTTCCAAAAAAATCATATATTATAGAAGGTGATGCCTTCCACACAAGATATATTTATAAATATGTTTCTTTTTCCCAACCCAAATCCTAATGGATGTGGGAAACAAGGATCATAATCACCCTTCCATCATTTATGACCACGGAGGGGTACATTTGGATGGTTGGATCATGAAATGGCGGTATAATAGGGGTATTGGTTGAGGGATCAGAATATAATTGGGGTTGGGAATAGTAATGATTATTTGGGTTGTTAGAGAAAAAATATCAGTAGATATTAGTGAATCACATAGGCCATGGAAGACTAGCTAGTGCTAGAGATTTTATGGCCCCCATTTTCCAACGGATTGACAACATGCATACTATATGAAAATGTGATGTGGTGCATATTATAGGGTAGAGAAGTATGAGTTGTACATGAATCATTAATTGCTTTGTTATTATTAGAATTGTATTGTTTTGGTTTGGTTAACGAAGCATTGGCCCTCCATAGTCTGTCTCTAGTTGCTAGATTTTTGATGAGAAGACCCTCAGTCGATCTGTTTGACAGATTTGTGTTCTGTTTCATGGATTTTCAAGAATAGGAAACCTTAGGTTTATTGGATAATATGAATATTGTGATCTATTTTTCAATGGAGGAAGACATGATAAAGGCATGGTTGAGGGATCCCCACAACTACAATGGATCAGGATTCTACCTATATTGATGGTCATATGATTTTCAAATGAAAGAAGATTCTCCCTCAGTGGAGGTCTGGGTATGTTTTCTCAATCTCCCACTTCCATTTCAAAATCCATGGATTGTTAAAATTCTTTGAAACCTACTGGGAAGATACATGTGTTTGGGTATCCAGACTAATGTTGTCTGTCATCCGGTTAACCATCAAGTGTTTGTGGAGGTGGAGGCATCAAGGGTGCTACTGGATTTCGTTTGGATCACTGTAGGTGAATAGTTCTAGTGTAAAATTCCTGTTTTCAAGGAGTCATGGTTCCATTTTTTCCCTATTTGAAAATGGATGGGTCATTCACTGGAGAACTGCAGGAGGGGGATATGAATTCTAGATTTTAGAATGATGTGTGCAATAGTGATCATGGAAATCCTAGGAATAGCATGGTGGAGGGTGCGCTGGATAAAAGAATAATTGAGGAAATATGTAATAGATCACCTGAGGGAAGTTGTCCATTGGGCGCTGCTTTGGTTGTCCATATTGAAGGTCCGGTCCAAGATGACAAAAAGCATAGCATAAATTCACTTAGAATAGGTCCTTTGAATTCTTGTATAGCCAACCATGTGAGGTAGAAGCAGCTACTGGCATTGCCTCTTGATCCGAAATTACAATACCTTTTTAGCAGATTGATTGGTGATGTCAGTGGTGTGAGCTGGGCAGTCATAATTCTTAATGGTAATACAGTGGCCAGGCATGGTAAGTCTGGACTTGTAAGTAATTATCAATATGAAATCAATGAGGAGTTTCAAATGGTGAAAACCACTTGTGCTATACATGGTGTTGTTTTAGAGGAATTTTGCAAGTATCTTCACTTCATGGGGTGTGTCTTCGTACAACCTAGTCATGCCGAGATTCTAGGACAAATGTTGATGGATGGGTAGGCTGGTTTGGATATGGATAATACTCATTTGGGTGGAAGTGTTTATAGGAATTTAAAGGAAGTTCAAAAAGTGAATGAGGGAGAGGGTCTGGACCTGATTCAGACATCAGTTTCCTTGTGAAATAGGTTTGAAGGACTCCCAGTGGCTGATGTTAATTCTGACATCTTTACCCCGGGTGAGGGATATGGGGCCGAAGTGATTGTTTCCAAAGGGAGTGGACATAGCCAACTAGAATATATGGATTCAACTTTGTGTAGTAATAAGGGCTTGGGGAAGAGGAAGGGGAAGAAGGACTACTCCTCATTACCTCCTCCTTTAGAGACCTTCTCTACAAAGAAGATGAATGACATGTATATGGAAAAGAAGTCTTAGCACCTTCAGATTCTAGGGGAATATGGTGATCATGTCCTGGTTGTCATTTTATTCTTTGAAGAAGAAGTGATGGAGAATGTCTTGATGCTCAATGAAACTAACGAGAAGGCAGCTAAGATGATGTGGAGGTCACTAGAGGTTTCTCTTAATGAGGAACAATTTTCATGGATTGACATACATGACTCAATTATGGTAGGGGGCTTCAACAAATGGAAAATAATAATTGAGGAGTACATTCAGACATGGAACAAACTTTATTCTATGTTAGATAAGTGGAAATTGGAGGTTGCATACTTACAAGTTTCATCTCTATCATCGAAAACTTTTATGGAGACAGATCGAGGTAATATTATGATACTTTTTAATGATCCTCATTAAGGTGGTGGGTTTTTATTGTTGTTTTGAGAGGGTTGTTTGATGTGAAGCCATATGTTTCTCCTGTATTTTTCCTTTGTTTGGATGTTATGTGCTTTTTCTAGATCTATACTTGGACTTGCGCCAGAAGGGGACCGGAGTGAAAAGTCTTCATAAATGCAGGCCTTTTGGATTGGGATGATTGAGAGGGTATATATATACCACTGGTACCGTGTCGGTGCACTTTTTCATGGGGATGCTTGTCGAAGGGTCCTATGTTGGTGAAGACATGTTTTCAAGACTCAATTGCTACGGTGGGGAAGGTCCAGTTGTTTTCTTTTTTTTCTTCTTCTTTTATTGTCACGAGTTTACTCAGACTATTTTTATAGTTTCTCACTTTCTTCCTCAAAAGTGTTTTGATAAAAAATAATGTAATTTTCAGTTAAATCTGGGGTTTCACATCAGCGGGTGATGTTGTATCATAGTGTGTGGATGGAGGTGGATGCTTCATGGGTATAATTTTTTATGATTTTATTGTAACTGTTTAATTCAATATCCATGATGGTATTAAATAGGCAGTATATTCTCTCACTTTATTGCGGTAGTATGACTATGTTGGAGTTTATGGTCATGTTCCATGAACATTGTGTGATTAACCCCTAATATATTTTCTAATCAGTAGACCCATTCATATATTCTTGAGGAGGCACTACATCCATCATTAAAATATGGAGTTATGAATTTTATGTTTCCAATATATTTGTAGGATTGTAAAATGAAATACATTATCAATAATAATAAATATTTAGTGTGTTTACTATGAGAGGGTAAGAAGTAAATTTCTATAAATATATGAGTTTTCATAGGAATATCTCAAGAACTGGGGCCTTTAATGTTTTATCTAGTGTTTAGTTATCCTTAGCCACATTCATTTCATAATTCTGGGGTCAGTGTTATCATTTACTATCTTGGGTTCAATTGGATACTATAATTTTCATATATCGTCTTTTTCCATCATTATAATATAAGGAACATGCTTCTTGTTTCTCAGTATGATGGAGGTGATTTGGTTCAATGTGAGCCTTCTAAGAATCCACTATTGAAGTCCTTTTAAAAACAATTGACTATAATTTAGAGAGGGGATACATAAGAAAGAGTTTGAAATTTTTATATTCCTCATCATTATCGACCTCAACCTAAGTGTATCATAGGGGTATTTGTTATAATAGTGTCATATAATCTATGAATTTTCTGTTTCAAGTATCGGATATGGTAGTTCATGAGGGTCCAAATATCATTAGAGGAATGATCTTCGTGTCATCCATCGAGGTTTATGAATTCTTTGATTTAGGATATTTTTAGTCCCTTTTCATACTAGCTATAGTTTTTTTCTCAGATACTAGATTTATAAGGGCTTCTCATTCCCTTGTAATTGACTATTTTAGATGAAGTATTCAATATTTTTTTTAATTTTTCATATGGTTTTATACTAATTATGGGTCCACACAAGTCATGTAGTGATCTTTTTGATCTATATATGTTGATGTAAAATTTCATTATAGGAATATGTTGGTTTTATTTTAGTCTTGATGTTATCAATCAATTTTGGAGAATAGTTTCCTTATCAAATGTGGATAACCAGTGCGTGGTTTTATTTATAGAGAGTTATTATTAGTTGGGAATTTGATGAGTGGGGACTCATATTACATTAATGGAAATGTTTTCAATGAAATAATTAGATGATATGATAAAGGAGGATCATTTGGGTTGAATCATGATTTGTTGTTACCTGTCACTATATCATTGTTTTCTAGATATACTTATCCCTTAGGGGTTATCTAATATTGATGGATCCTTATAAAATGGAAAATATTATATTATGAGAGTTGATTATTAAGAAATATGATCTAATTCATAAGTTTTTTCTTTATCCAAGTGTGTCTCCATGGTGTTCTATAGTGATATTTCATAAAAAAGGAGGACGGTATTCAATGATTGTGTATAGACTACTGAAGGTTGTATTAGGTGATTTTCAATAATCACTACCAACTTCTAAATATTGATGATCTTTTTCAAATTTATGATGGGTTATAGTGTTTTTTCTATGATCAATATGTAGTATGGATATCACTAGTTGATGCTAAAATAGGATGATATCTTGATTTCATCATCTACATGCATGTATCAATATATCATGTTAATTTTCATATCGTTCGATGCCATGAATTAAATAAGTATGAAAATGGGACCATGAAATATGTTTTTTGAGTTCCAAAACCTATTCAATGTATGATTCATCAATGAAATATTAATCTAAATTATTTTTTTCAATGAGAACACTGATCATCTCATAATTTGTTTATTGGATCTTCAATGACCCCATCCCAGCAGAATGTTGTCAAAGTATATGTTTTTCACACGATAGGATCATTTCCTTGTGAAAATGGTGACCCTGTAGGGTGAGGCCAATGAACCATCAAATATTAAGGTATTTACTTCTTATAAATCACCAAAGAATAGTTTATAAACTCATAGGTTACTTTTAATTGCTCGGTGGTAAAATATATTTCTACCTAATTACTCATAGATTGTGATATTTTTGACATCTATGACCATAAAAAACAATGATTTAATATAGAATGATCTTGTAAAATTTAGTTTCACTACTTTAAGGGGATATTCACCATTGTTCTAAATCTACATTTTCAATAAGAAGAGTAATTTTATGAACAATTCATTTAGTTTAATGTCCTATAAGGATGATTTTTCTTGAGTTTTATAGAATGTGGATGAATACGGTGGAGTTGGATCCCTTTCAAAAAAATGAATGTGTGGATATTTGAAGATCATGTTTGTTGAATTTGACAGTACAATTTTCTCTAATGTGGTATGTGGTTGAATCTATATTGGGAGGCTTAGAGATAGCTTTGAAGCACGATTTTTTTGGGCATGGTGATTCTCTAGGAAGTTTTTTGGAGGATAGATAATATTGTATGTTCTTCTAGGGGAGTTTTATTATTAAATTAGTGGTGCATAAAGGACCACATGGTGTGTTTTAAAGAACAACATTCGAAATTCATATCAGAGTGTCCCAGTTGTTTTGTGGATATAGGTCATAGTTTTATAGGCCATCATGAAATGGAATGTGGTATAGTTTTTGGATTAGTGTTTGTTTTTTCATTATGAATAGGTGAAACATAATGATCTAGAAAGATTATTATTAAACTTTAATGTTCCTATGTGGAAATGGGTTGGAATATTAATGTAATTTATAAATAAGTTGCCCTATGTGAGTGTAATTTATAATGTTATCTTTTTAATTATGTATTACTTTATTAAATCATCCTACATTATAGTAATCAATGTGTCGGGCATCCAAGATTTTTTGGTGAGGATTTATGTGGATGTGGAGGTGTAGATATAGGGATTCCCATTGTACCTTTTCTCAAGTGTTTTATACTATAATGATTTCGGGGTATTGAAACATTATAGTTCATGTTATTTATGACTCATCTTTCCTTTCCATCCTTTTATAAATTTAGATATGGATCACACTATCCAAAAAACTACAGTATATATTTTCAGTGTATATCATCGACTTCAACAGATCATGGAAAATTTATATGTCATGGGATTTGTTTTCTTCTATAAATTTTAATCATTCATCACTTTTCATGGTATAATTTTATGATTTGTATGGGAATAATATTTTTTATCTTTTCTATTTGTAAAATCTTGGGGATTAATCATTTATCTTCCCTGATCATTTGTAGTAAATGAAAAAGAAGGATCCAGCTTTTCATGAGAGGTGGATGGTTGAACTAGATAGAATAAAAGGAATATGCTGATTATAAGAGGAGTTTCATTGAGTTACATCATAAGGGTGATTTGTTCCTAAGAGTCTCCCATCAATGTCTATAGTATAGAATTTATAGGTGGATTAATCTCTACCACTATTTATTGGTCATTTCAAAGTGTTGGGGAACATTAATGATGTTTTATATGTTTGGAAATCCAACCATGTCTAGGCCAGATTCCTGATGTATTTTATATATCCCATCTCAATTTGTATCATCGTGACTAGTCATATTTCATGGAATTGGGAGTGAAGGATATCGAGGATAATGTAATTTCCACGGAGTGTCCAGTTGAGATCCATGATCATAGGAAGAATGTTCTATGTGGAAAAAACATTCTATTAGATCAAGTATATTGGATTCATGGTGTCCTATAAATGAGTATGTTGGCAGGTGAGACATAGATGTGAGGCTTGTACTCAGATGTCATTTATGTTTCTATATTTAATTGTTTTCCATTATTATGTAATCTCTTAATAATATGTGTCATGAAAAGAAAATTCCTTGATATGTGATATGTGATAATATTTTCTAATATTTGACAAATAAAATTCATAATTCCATGAAAATGAATATTATAAAATGAATCGTATTTAAATTACGTGGGTGAGATATTACATACAAAAGAAGACAATATACTGATATTCAAGATCAAATTCCCTGATTTATATGCTAGAGGATTTATTGTTTGAAGGTTGTGTAAATTATTTGATTGGGATGTTTTGAGGTTCACATGGTTGTTTGGATGGTTATGTGGATATGAGGTAGCATTAAATTGATTTCTAAGATATGGTTGTCTGTGATTTTGGGTGAATAATTATGGTTTCAGGGAGGCTTTAGTCCATTCCCATTCTCTGTTGATAGTGTAAGGAATGGATGCGGCGTTGCCTCCCATCCACGAACTACTTCAGCTGGGGAGGGGAGATTGAGTTTCTCATTCACACCAGCTCACTTCATTTTTTCCATCTTTCACACATTTTACTGATCCGTCCAACCTCCCTCTATTCCCTCTGATCTAAATAATCCCTATGGTCCAATCCTTCTAGAATAGAGTTTCCTCTTTTCCAATTTCCCCTAGAGTTCACAGAATCTTTCGCTTTGATAGATCTCACTTTGATAGCCCAATTCAGAATGAATATCCCCTCTATAAATGTATTCGATTGATTAATAGTTTTGTCATAGAATTTCAATATCGATAGATCATTGGACTTTTGGAGGAAAGATACATTCTAATCTTGTCTTAAAATTAAGAAGAACTGGTTGCTACTTGGGCCTTTGAACCGTGCTCTATGAGAGGAGTTAGGTTCCCCCTCTTCTGGTGGACCTTCAATTTTCACACGAGTTAAGACCCTTTGACCAAAGAACTCTAGATTTTCCTTCATGGACGTCCTTTGTGGTTCCGTAACCTGGTGATCCACCGTTTTATAAGTAATTTGTTAGGCTGATATCTATGTTTTGATGCCAAAACCCATGTTGTTTTCCATCTCGTTTCCCCTATGATATGTGTTGAAGCTGATATATCAAATGGACTACTCAAATCCATCACCATTGAGATCTAGGGAGAGATTCACTGGAACCCTACAGTATGTTATGATTAATGGACCCCCTTCTGTTTTGGTTGTTCTCATTCTGGCCCTGATGATTCCAAATTCCTTCATAGCTTCTCAGATGGTTTCCAGACTAAGCCTCCCCATATTATGTGGATTGAGATGGTACCGGTATGCAAGGATGTATCTGTTAATCAATAAGATATTGGAGAAGAATTTTTTGGCCTGTGACAAAGAGGAGAAGCAATTGCCACTACAAGGGCGAGAACTAGGGGACAACCACACCATCACCGTCTTTTTTGTGCAGGGCTATTGGGTTGAGTGAAAATCTATCAGTATATGAGGTGTTTAGTCATTTGAAACAGTACCTAGGTATCCTCAAGCAATTGTAGGATACTATTTCTATGATGGCACAACCCCCGGGACATCATGTTTTCTTCGGTCTTGTCCAAGAAAGTGCACCTCCAGATGAAAAGGGAAAGGATTTAATCATCATGGGACCTCTATCTGTGCTTCCACCAATGTTTTCATTATTGTTTACGATGAGCAATACGATAAAAACTTATAGGAGGAGTAAGATGTAGTATCATAGATTAGAAATGGGAGGCTGAATGAGGTTAGTTTCATGGGTCCTTTTGACCAAAACAATCTCCCTTCACAACCTCCAGCACAGCTGAATGGTATTAGTGTATGAAAGAAGACTACCTCTGAGGTTAATGCATGAATGGTGAATTCTTTGTGCATGTGGAATCCCCTCAAAGAAGGCCCAGTTGTGGTGTCGGGTAACCGCTTTGATGGTCTAGATGTCCAAGAACCAATAGTGGCTCTAGAAGAGAATTATTCAGGTGACGACAGTTTCAGCCAATTCTCAGAGGATAGATTTGAAATAATTCAAGGGAATGGTCTTCACAGTCCTAGAAGTATGAAAGGTGATAATGAAAACCGCGACTCAGGAAAATGAATTTGCGGTCTAGGGGAAAATCAAAGGGACAAAAAGACTATTCCCACTTCACAAAGCCGATAGAAACTAGGTCGGATATGAAGGGTGTAAATATGTAAATAAAATAATTACCGAATAGGTAAAGTGGATAACAGAGTGGGAAAGAAATAATTGTTGAATTATAAGAAGGGAAGAGTTTGAAACTCATCACCCATTACAAGGAAGAAATTCCTGAAAAAGATTTTCAGGTCAACTCTTAAAAAGATTTTATTAGCAGAATATATGAAATAAGGTTGCAAGTTGACACCACAGAGGACAAAGAGTCATGGTTAGATAAACAAGACTGAATCCTGGCTCGAGGCGTCAACCAATGAAGAATCAACTCGGAGGAACTCTTTTATAAAATGGATACAATGGATACCCACCTTGGATAGCTTATAAAAAAGGATACAAACATCCATGTTAGTATTCCACACTAGGAATTATATAGAGTGTCTGATTCTAATAATCTAAGTCCTATGTTTAATAAATTTTTATGTTCATTCAGCACGTACTAGTATCAATGTTTTGTGAACTACAGATTCCCACATTTACTTAAAGTGTCTTAATAATAATATTTTATATTTGGTGGTATTTGGTGGGATGTTGGGTGATAATTATCAACATTTCTAAATGTTTTTGGGTTATGGAAGTGTTTAATTATAATTAGACGCTCGATAAGAATCCCATGAGGTGAATTTATAGACATTTTTTCAACATTTAATTTGTAGAATCGTTTTTATTATTAATTAGTATAATATTTTTAGAGGTATATAATAAAACTATAAGGAACTTTAGACCGATAATATTGATTGATTATGGGTATAGAATGTTTCTAAAGATGCCTCATAGAGTTTGGAGGCTAATTATTCCAATTTTAATTCACATAGGAAATTATAAATTTTGAGGAATCCAAGATTTTGATCAATAAAGCATGAACAGAGTGTGACTATTTCACCTTAAATTTGTACAAAAATCAAACACCATTAACTACATATCCATAAATATCACTACAAAACTACCCATATTCCATAAATTACAAGTAATATTCTAGAAAAAATAAAAAACATGGGTCAATACAAAAAATTATGCTATTATTCCATGAAAACCATAATGTATAAAATATAAATTAGTTATTTAATGAATAAAAATGAAATTATAACCTATATATTATTCAAAATATAGAATCCATGAGAGAATGAATAAGAAAATAAATTATAAAAATAAATATATAAATGAATTACCCACAACAAGAATCCCATGACACCTTATAGAAAACATTCTTGGGGCCCATTACTTGAATAGTTTTATGTTACTTTCATGTGTGTAACCTACCCCCTTGGAGGGATTTTTACACATATAGTGAAACACATAATCCAACACAGAACCTGAATCAATAGATAAAGGATTCGCATCCCATATAATTGATATATTTCCAATCATTACATGGGCCTTATTACAGAGAAGGGTGTAAAATCTTCATTAATGATCGAGATGGTCTGCATCCATTTATGTAGTGGAGTATCAAACAAAAAAAATGAGTTAATTGGCCCTATTAATTATTTTGATCCTGTCACCTTGAGTGCTCTTAAAATATATTTAAATCCGATTATCACATATTTTCCCTATAATTATACCTATAGATATAAGAAACTAAACTATATATAAATACTCATATCCAACCCTAGATGCCAAAATGGTGATATTCTAACATCTTCTACGTATAAAATTCGTAATAAAGTGTATTTAGGAACCCAAGTTCATTATTGAAAAAAAATGATGTAAAAATATATGTGAATCACACATTTACATGGAATTTATTACAGAATGTCCTAAAATAAATACCAATGTTTTTTTCTTGGTCATGTATTACCCTATAAATTTCATCTTGGGGTTGAATTACATAATGTATATATTAGTGTACAAAACATTGGAGTCCTATGGGGGAACTCAAAATTTTCCACATTAAGGAAAGTATTGATTCCCTATTGCACATTTAATAATCAATGGAACATATGATGTGTGATGCTAAGGACTATAATGGTTTCTGCTATTTTACATATTTACTTAATTGAATAGGATCTGATGATATTTATATCCATGGTTCAATATATATGATATTTAAAAATGATAGAAAACTATGTAATTCAAGTTGTCTATACATGACAAGTTGATAAAAAATTATATCTCTTGCTGTCATGATATTGATCTGTATAATACCAATTTCAATGTAAATTACACTATCATTGCTTTTTAGATTTCTAATAAATCCTTTATAGATTCCCTAAGATATTAATTCTTAGGTTTTACCTATAAGGATTAACATTTTTCTTCTTTTAAATAATGACTAAAAATTATTTTCTAGAAATTTACAATGAATATGAATGTTCTATATCATTACTTTATAACTCCCACTAGATTTCAGGTTTTCACACATTTAATGACATATAACTTATGTCTTAAGTTTCATGTTTCATAACCCAACCATTAATTTTCGAGTACAAAACCACTAATAATGATGAACGATGTAAAATCAAAAGAATCTAGAAATCATAGATTGAATAGATATATGGGGATTTGATCATCAGGAAAAATATTCATGAATAAAAATTTAACTTAAGAAATTGAACTAGGAAGTAGGATTATTAGAGTTAAAAAATTCAAATATGGTTCATATGACACATTTACATAACACATTTATATAGATTGAAATTGTAATATTTTATCTTGAAATATTATTCAAGGAAAACGTATGATGAGTTATAATTTATATTCATTCCATTGTATCTATATACTCCACTATAGTAAATTTGGTTTTATGTAAGCTAACCCAAATTAGATATGTTAACATTAAAAATAAAAGGGGTTTATATTGTAATAATATATAAAAAAATAATTTAAAATTTTAATAACACACAAATAATACATCCCCCCTTGGGGACTAGCTTGGAAACAAATTTGTCTACCCACAAGGTATATAACATATTTTAAACACAACCATGATAATTCTGTTCCCATTCAAGGTTATTATTGGGATGAAATAAAATTCTTCTTAGATTAGTCATGTGAAAAATAGAAAATTTCACTATTTTATATATAATATTTTAGAAAAACGGTTATGTTATTTCAAAGAAAAAACATTGAATACCAACCATAAAATATTACTTGAATTATCATATGGGTTCAAACAAAATAACCCCATCTCACAAAATCATCCACAAGTTCATGGATTTTCATCCAAAAACATACAACCTATATTAAATGTTTACTGTAGTGAGTGTCGATCAGATTCATATAGAACAATAAGTTATCACCAAGGATTTCATAATACCATAATACATACTCATTTGGTATATTGGGGAATTTAAGGTTCATGTCCATTAAATAATTCATTTCTATTATGAATTTCTACAAATTATCTTTCCGATTGATATATAGCATGTCCCCAATAAATGGTGTATAATGGGTCATGCATATATATATTATGATATGAAACATGGAATTTATTATTTATATGGTTCAAATATGGTGTGATAAGAAGAGATAAGTTACGTTACCCACCCTATAGTTGATCTATAGTGGTTTATTGAATTTAAGACATATCATGCCCTCCCTAGAAAACTTATGCAACTATATCAGGATGTAACCTTAAATAACACATGATCTCCGTCCAAGAACTCTAGTGGACTCTACCATCAATCCATTTATGAAAATTCTTATCATTTATCTATCTTCATGTTCTACTAGTTGAGCTACACATTCATCATCATCCACAATATAAACCTTGACTCCCTCAATGATGTCTCTCTATCATATGTCCATTACATGGGTAACCTATACTGTCTCCAATAAAGGATTTCAATGAGTGTAAATATAATTGTAGAATAGTTTATATTAATGTAATTAAAATCCATTAATGGTATGTAATCCTCTTAGAGTTTGTTTAAATATGGTATATAAGCACACAATATATAATTAATAAACAATGATCATGCTTTAGTTCTGAATATCTATCTTATGGTTGAAATTCCATATTTATCAAAAGTGACTCAGGGAGGATTCTATTAACCACCTCCGCCATTATGATATGAATGATTAATGTAAATCTAAAATAATCATATTATATATCCCACTGAACCAAGTGATCTCATCTTGCAACATGCCACACATTCCCCCCATTGAACTATTCTCAGAAAAATGTTTGATATGGGATGCAACGCTTAGTCATTTGATGATCACCCAAACCAATTTACTATATCTCACTAATGCATTATTTCTCATCATGATATCAGCATTAATATACACGAATTTAAAGAAAAAATGACACAAGTTTTAGAAAAACAATCATTGACTTGGTTCTCTTCCGATATCTACTTATATGTGTGGGATTGAATAATTAATTCTACAAGACTCCAATTCATACCTATCCAGTAGTACGTACACATGAGGTCATAATATTTCATTATATAGATGATATTTAAAAATAAATGAGATTTAAATACCTCCCTAATCACCACCTAATGAATAATTATGGGTAAATATGTATATCATTAAAATAGGGTGACATACTCCACACATTTTAGAAATCCAACAGTTTTATCAATTAATTATTATTTTTAACCTGAACACAAAATTGATTAACACCAAAAAAGACTCCCTCATGCACTAAATAAGTGGAAGATCCACCCCACTGTTGGAATTTAAGTTAAATCTCTCTAATCCACCAAGGAAAATCAGGACAAGGAAAACTACTCTAAAACCTCATATACCAACAAAGATTTAGATTTCATACATTGTGTGTAACCCAAAACATTTCCCTTTCCTGAATTATATACATTATCTAATTCATATTCCCTTGATATTTCTAGGAATAAAATATACATTATATAATGAAATCTATATGTAATTATGTTTAGAGGAGTATAATGGTGTGTATATATGATGAACCTCTCACAAACAATTTAATTTTTCAATGTATTCATAGTGAAAACATTTTCTCCAAACTCTAAATAATAGAGAGTAACGTTATTCTACTATGATTTTTATATTTTAAGACCCCAAAAAAATTATTACTACCTTAACACTATCACACAAACTATCATATATCTAATGGAATTATTGAACCTCTCAAACATAACATTATACACTATAAATGCCAAAATATGTTCACAATCCACATACAATCTTACCTTATAAATGCTATATTGAAACACTTTGGAAGAATATAAGTATTACCATATTTAGTATTGGATTTAATATGTGTTCTAATTCCTGATGTGTTCACTATGAATATATAATAGTATCTTTATAATAAAATTAAGCTGCAAACTCAATCACTCTTTTACTTGTATCCAAATAAATATATGCCTCGATCTTTAGGGGCCCCATTGCAACACTAAATTTCATGTTGAATTGACTAAACAATATTATAGCTAGATTCATGAAATATATTTTTCATATATTATTATATATATCTATCATCTAATGTATTTCGTAAAAAATCCATATATTCCATGTTGTATTGTCTTATAATGTCGAGTTGATGTGTATTTCATCTATGAATAATATAATTATAAAGTTCTAGTTTGGACAAAACACCTTATTCAATATTATAATTGATAATGTTGGGGCCATAAGAACAAAAAAGTGAATACCCATAATATCATAATGATAGTTGAGACATTTTAATGCCATGATTTTGAAATCCTCTTCACAAACATGAATAATTTGATTCCCATAAATTTGATTGACATTAACAAATATCTCTAGTTATTTTATCTAGTCAATGTTACAAACCAAATATGGTTACCATCACAATCAGAACAAAACCCAGCATGTGAAAAGGCCTAATGGGTGTTCACCAATCCCACAGGACGGAACAAGTTCCTGGGAATCATATATTTCAGTTTGTGAATGATTTACCCAAATATGGATAAATAAAACATCAAACAAAATCGATAAACTGAATCTGGGAATTCATTCGAAAAAAGAGTTAAAAAATATAGAACTGAATATATAAGTTTAAACATATAACAAGAGGTCCAATGGCACATAAATCTAGCATAAAAACAACCCCAATGACTCTACAAGACAAGGGGTCATCACCCAAAATTTGTCTCCACAAAACCACACCATGGAATGGAACTAACAAAACAAACCGCCATCACCCAAAATCATTCATTACATGTGTCAAAAATGATAAAGTCTACATACACAAAAAGGGTTTTAATTAGGTCGTGTTCTGAATCCCAATATGATACCACAAGATATTCCATTGTGTAAGAAATACAAGTTAAGAAGCATGGCAGTTTTTGTAAGCAAGAAGTGGTGGAAAGAATTTCTAAAAATGAAACATTTAAATGTAAATAGTTTTCAATGTAAATTTTCCATAAAGGATCACATTTTAAGAAAAAATTTATATACTATATATTCCAGCTAAAACCACCATATGAAAAAGATAAATAAAAAAGATTCAACAAACACCTATCTCGGGAACACCTATAGGCACTTGTTAGTCTCGGGCCCCATGTAACTCATACCTCAATGTAATGTAACCATATAAAAATATGTTATCATGTATGATAAACTAGTCGATAACATACCAATAACCTAGTGGTCCCCAAAAATCATCTATATAGTTTTTCAGTGTTGTCGTTATCCATTTTTCACATTGAAACATGGATAAAAACACTCCGGATCACAAGCATAGAAGTACATATCCACCCTCCTAGATACTTGGGCCTCTCCCATTGTTATAAAACCATTTTAAAATGTTACAAAAATCCATTAGCACATAAACACATCTTTTCTGGTCATAACCTACTCAAAATGTTTCTACAAATTCATTGCACCACTTACACCACTCAATAAACACTTTAGGATTTCAATAAAATAACTTCACAAAACCTAACAATTATTTGAACACGAAATCCATCAAAATCCCCACTTGGAACACCATATGTATACCCATATTCACCAAATCAGAATTTTTAACACCCAAACCATTTTTATAAACCCAATACAAGAGTTATCAAACAACCCCAATTGGCATAACATAAAATTTATACGTAAAACACCCAATCTAACACCAATTTAGTACCTAAAAATCATTTACTTATCAAACGTCACCAAAACCAAATTTAGAATAAAGGACAATGAAGTATAAGTGTGATAAAATGGATATTTATAAATGCTATCTCATAGATAATTTATTATACAAGTAATCACCTCCCACATCTGTCAAAACCCTTGAATCATTGTGTGAAGATTCAACCACACCACCACCGCACCACATGGGACACATATCAAGACTAAAAACACATTAATAGACCAAGAAACCCAGGAACAAATACTAGGATTGATTCCCTACTTTCCTGGACATATGTAACTTCAACAATTACGGATGAAAACCCATGATAATGGAAGGAACTAAGGAAGGATACCCACTTACATGAGGTAACATGAATAAATCACCCCAAATACACAAGTATCTGAATTTCCAAACATCTAAAATTACAATTGACGTTCAAATAATGCTGAGAAGGTCATATGAGAATTGAAATTGGTGAAGATGATTAAAAATTGATGGAGTTAGGAAGGAAACATTTTACCTCCACAAAATTATACGATTCGAGAATGACTAAGATGTTCTACCCAAATAAAATTTTCAAATGAGCTCTAAATAATGGGAAAATAGAATAGGGGCGTGCCTAGGTCTAGTGGGATCATTTGGGAGTAGGAATCACCAAAAATCCTAAAAATTTAATAAGATATTAAATAATTTTTTTTTAAAAAAATACACAAAATGGGTTACTAGGATGGCACGATTTCTTCAAAAAAGACCATATCCAGCATTATTATGGATTATTAAGGGGTCCGACTTGAAATGGTGGTGTTAATAGGTTAGGTGAGGCCATTGGGGAAGTGGAATGGGTGCCAAATGTTAGAAAATAACATTGTTATAAAAGAAATGAAATCAGTTTTGAAAAATGGAAATGGGCACATGGTTTGGAACAAATCTTGAAAACCCACCATTTCTACCAAAAATTCTTGGGAGACCCACAAAACAAAGAAAGAATGAAAATTTAATGGAATTTAACATTATAGTAACTCAGGGATGTGACAATTCTCCCAAGCATGAAAGAATTTTCACCCTGAATAATCTTCTTAAAGCTTGATCGAAAAACTAGAATGGGTACTCCTTCTCAACCGACAGCTTCCAATCCCATGTTTCATTGATATCATTCCCATGATTCCAAAGAACCCAAACCAATCGAATAGAATTTCCACAAATCATAGATTCATGGATGTCCACAATTTTCATAAGCTTCTCAAAAATAGATAAATATGGATCTATATCCAACTCCTCCCAATTCAGTATATGGGACGGATCCGGGATATAATTATTCAAATGAGAGACATGGAAGACATCATGGATGGATTTCAACTGAGAAGTTAAGGCCAACCTATATACCAAATTGCTAATATGCTCGGTGATCTCAAACTTTCTGAAAAACTGTGATGTCAGTATCTCTTTCATTCACAATCGACGATGGCCCAAATGAGGGGATACTTTTAAGAATATCCTATCACCAAGAAGAAACACTAGGTCTCAATGACTCTATCCATAATATGATTTATGGAGTCATTGAGTAGTCAATAATAGATGCCTAATCTAGTTGACCTTCTCAGATGTCTCGTGCACTAATCTTGGCCCCAGTAGTGAGGTCTCACCTACCTCAGACCAACACAGTGGGGCCCAACAAGGCCGAACATAGAGTGCCCCAAAAGGATCCATTAGAATCTAAGAGTGTTAATTGTTATTATAATAAAACTCATGAAATCCCAAATGGAAATCCTAGGAACATCCAAAGTCCATAACACATGCATGGAGGATGTCATCCAAAATTTGGTTCGCCCACACTGTCTGACTATCTGTTTGATGATGGTTTGTCATGCTCATCTTAATGTGAGACCCCAAGGCCTTCTAAAGGCCTTCCAAAAATATAGAAGTAAAACATGGGTCTCTATCCAAGACAATTGCTGACAGAACACCATGGATCATTACGTCCTCTTTAAGATACAAATGGACAAACTTGTCCACTTTAGTATTATCTTTGACCAGAATGAAGTGAGAAGATTTGGTCAGATGATCAATAACCACCCAAATGGATTTATTACCCCTAATGTTTTCATAGAATGACAAAAAATGAAGTCAATGGATACCTTGTACAACTTCCTGGTGGGAATGCGTAACGTCTGGAGGAAGCTAGGGGGCCTTTGATTCTAGGCATTAACTTGCTGGGATGTGTAGCGTCTTGACACAAGGTCTGTGATGTTTCATCTCATACCAAGACAGCAAAATTGCCGACTAACATCATAATACATCTTGGTGGAACCCTGATGGACATCCCCCCCCGAGACTGGTGGCTATCCGACATCACCACATTCCGTAGAGATAACGAAACTATCGAACAGTCATTGATGCAGAAGATGCCCTCGGGAGACGATGACCAATCAGAGGACGTCTCCACATTATGAAGAAACTGTTTTCATCACTGACAAAACACATCACTAGGTTGTTGCCGCTAAATCAACTCTATGAGAGAAGGATCTAGCTGAATGCTCAGCATGAATGAACATCCACTATGCTCCTTCGTCTCCAAATGAATCTATGAAAAAAGTGACATCAGAGTCCACTCATCACTGGTCTTCCTCAATGCCTGCACTTGGACTCCTCTGCTCAAGGAATCATCCCCCAAATTAACCTATCCTAGGGTATTGATAATTTCAAATTCAAACCCCTGATGTTACTCAATCCAATGTTGCTACCTCATGTTGACGTCCTTCTACAAGAAGGTATAGGCAATGATTTTGTGACCAAAGCTGACCACAATCTTCTCCCCAAAGAGGAAGTGACATCATGTCTTCAAAGAATGTATCACAACTTATAACTCCATGTCTTTGGTTGGGTAATTCTTTTCATGTGGTAAATTTTTATGAGAGCCATACGCCACCACATGATCATCATGGATCAGCACGGACCCAAGACCCGCACCTTAAGAATTACAAAACACCACATACCCCTTTCAAACTGTTGGAAATATCATAATGGGGGAGGTAGTCAACCACCGCATTAGCTCTGCAATGGATGCCTGATATTCTGGAGGCCATATAAACTTCACCCCTATTCTAGGTGAGCATGGTCATCAGTGAAGAAAGACAAGATAAATCACGAACAACACGACTATAACAACTATCCCAGACATTGAAACTCCTGATATCAATCCAGGTCTTCAGCTTATCCTATGACATAACTACACTGATCTTCTCAGGGTCCACCAAAACTTATTGCACTAAGATCACAAGCCCCAAAAATTTAACTACCCTACTCTAGAAAGTAAATTTGGACCACCTTGCATTAATAAGATTCTCTCGCAAGGTGCCTAGAACGATCCGCAAGTGATGCTCATGGTCCTCTTGGGATCCTAAATAATATAGTATGTCATCCATGAATACCACGAAAAATGAATTGATATACATTGGGAACAACATGTTCATCAGTTTCATAAAGACCGCTAGAGCATTGGTCAATCCGAAGGGCATGACCAAGTACTCAAGGTTGTTGTACCTACTTTGGAAGGATGACATTGTGATATCATCCTCTTTTACCAAGTTGATAATAGATAAAATGTAATTATATTTTAAAAAACAACTTCTCCCCCTTTAACAAATCAAATAAGTCATATATTTGGGGAAATGTATATTTGTTGTTGACTCTTACCTTATTCAGCTTCCGGTATTCAATGCACAACCTTAAGGATCCATCGGCCATTTTCGTGAACCACATAAGAAAAACCCCATGAGAGATGCTCGGGAAAATTAATCATTTGGATTATAATTCGTCCATAAAAATCATTAATTCCTTCATCTATGTGGGGGCCATGTGATATGACGGAATAAATATCATCTATTTTCCTAGTGGCAGACCAATCGAGAATTGCGCATCCCACTTCAGGGGAAAACCTAAAAAATTATCCAAAAAATAACTCTGAAAAATTAACAACTACACGAGGAAATCAATCATCATCATAATGACCATCATCCTCTATCATGACCGATTATAACTAAAAAATTATCTCCTTGTTGTGTGAGTGGAGGTCCTTCATGAATCGACCGAGGATTCCATTCCCAATGAAAAACCTGATGACTCCCATCAGGTGTCGTTAAAGTCACTCACTGCCTATATAAATCTATGGGAATATAGAAGTTTACTAGCCAATACATGCATTGTATTGTGTCAAATTTATCTATATCTAAGAGTAATAGGTCTCACTTCATCTCAACCCCTATCAAGGAAAGCACGCACGATGGGCACCTGAGACCCTGCTCTTTTGTCATTCCTAGCAATGTCACCAAATCCATTGCAAAATACAACAACATGGTTGGAAGATTCAGCGTGTTCAAAAAGTGAGGAGAAATGGATTAAACAGATGAACCATTTTCAAAAAGATTGGAATCTATAAATGATATAATCAAAAGGGTACCTTGAACTTCCGATGGTCCCACCTCTTATCCTGCTGGTGCCTGAACAACTCTATGGAGATGTCCAATCTCTGCCTGAGGATAAATGCTAGTCTGTGGCTATTTCTTAAACTCGCTCTACCTAGAAGATGACCTATCCCAAACACCATGTCCACCAAATCATGATCCACCATGTCCTTGACAGATATGACTGTGCTGGCACTCCTCTTGAAGCCAGTGATCTTACCCCACACTAAAGTGGACATGATTCCCCCAAAAAGCAATGCATGTGATCTATACCTCTACATTGATAACATGGCTTCAGAGAAAAAGGGAATTCTGGTCGGATGTGACCCAAACTCACACACTGGTGGTACAAAACATATCTTGCATCAGAATCCACTGATTAAAACTACATGGATGAATGACATGACCTACCACCTCCCTTCTTCCCCTGCTCCTCTTGCTTCCTTTTCTCCTCCGAATAGCTACCACATCGCACTACTGATACTATCCTAGAGAAACCAACCGTCCATTTTATGTCAATCTCTACCATACATGCCTGGTCAACCACCACAACATTGGTCCTCAGCTTAAATAAATAAACTTGGGAGTATATCTCTGGTCAGAAGCCTTTCTCAAACCCGTGGGCCTTCGTTTTCTCATTAGAAGCAATTCATAAATCATACTGAAGCAGCTCAATGAGATGGTTGGAATACATTATCACATGAAGATTCCCCAGAATATTATCCATGAACTCTTGGGATCTAGCATATTCCAAGACCTCAAGATAGTACTATTTACTGAATATGGCCTTGAAATATTCCCAGCAGAACTACTCATTCTTCCCAGATTGAATTACTGATTCCCACCACCTGTTACTGGCACCCTGCAAAAAAAATATCCACACATCTCCCTGACCACCTAAAGTGTGACCCGAAACTCGAACATGCGCTCGATCATTTTGATCCATTCCATTGCTTCATATGTTTCTATATTACCTCAAAAACTAGGAGGGTTATTTTTTCAGAAACTCTTAGGCATTTTACATCATATTAATAGTTTCATCCTCTATTACAGGAGTTGTAATAGGATTCATTCCATGTCTTAGAGTTTGTACATCTCATACCACTGCCTCTATAGGCCTCTAATCAAGGGGTGATGAAGTACTCTCTCCAGCTTCCTCCCGTGGGTGTGTGGGAGCATTCCAGGGAGGTATGTTGCTACAAAAAAATCAGTCACAATAAATATTATATGTACAATATTTCTGAATATTTCACCAATAACATCAAATATAAATAATCAAACACATTAAAATGATAAAAGAAACAACTACCCACCCCCACCCAATTTCCACGTGTAGCATGCTGCCCACACATCTCACCTAGAAATGAGGCCAAACAAACAATTCCAGTGTCTCATGGTGACACGATGTCTGTCAAGAGAGGTGCAGCTCAAGAACCATACTCATAACCAAAACTCCATGACCTGATAGTCCTATCTCTTTTCTAGCCAGAAATATCCCAAAATAATAAAATTACAAAAAAAACATTAACATACATTTGATACCATTGTGTCACGAACCAAATCTTGTCTCTATAAAAACTGGCACAAAACCCATCCTGTGTCGCGGCCCAAAGGTAATTACCCATCCCCACGGGACAGAACATGTGCCTTGGGTATCATTGATTTTGATTTAGGAATGATTTACCTAAGTATGGATACATAAAACATAAAAAACAATTGATAAACCAAATTTCAAAATTCATGCCAAACAAGATTTAAAAAAAGTCCAAGATAGAATATATAAGTTTAAATATTAAACAATAGGTCTAAAGACACATAAATGTAGAATCAATACAACACCAAGGACTCCACATGACATCTGGTCATCACCCACTAGCAGTCTCCACAACACCACACCATGAATGGAACTGACAACCCGAACCGCCATCACCCAAGGCCTTGCCATTACCTATGTAAAACCTGATCAATTAACCTTACACCCAAGGGGTGTACGTAGTGTATGATACTATGAAAAATACAATACCACCAAGAGATTCTATAGAGTATAAAATAAAAGATAAAAAGAATGCTAGTTTTGATAAGCAAGAAGTGGTGGGCTAATTATCTAAGGAATGTAACTTTTAAATGAGAATAGTTTTCAAATGGAATTTTTCATGAGTGATCCCATTTAAACAAAACATGTAAGATAATTTATAATCCATCCAAAACCACCATATTCCCAAGATAAATACACAGGATTCAATGAGCACCAATCTCGTGAATACCCCTAGGAACAAGTTAGTCTTGGGAACTGTGTTCCTTGTACCTCGGTGTAAAATAACCATAGAAACATTCATTCTCATGCATGGGACACTAGTAGGGAACATACCCATAACCCAGTGGTCTCCAAACATCATCAATATAGTTTTTTAGTGTTGTCGTTATCCACTTTTCTTAGTGAAAAAGGGGATAATATCGCCCTGAATCATTAGCGTACTAGTACATATCTTCCCTCCTATATACCAAGGCTCCCCCCCGTTATGCTCAAACCATTGTCACATATTACCAAAATCCATTTTCACAAAAAATCATCAGTTATGGTTCAAACCAACTCAAACAGTAGCTACACATGCATTTCACCACTAACGCTGCTCAATAAAACCTTTTGGATTCGAATAAAATAACTTCCAAAAACATAACAATGTTTTGCATAAAAATCCCTTAAAAACCCCACTTTGAACACCATGTGCATACCCATATTCACCAAAACCGAATTTTAAACACCCAAAACATTTCTGTAAACCCATTTCATGAGTTAGAAAACATCCCCAGTTTGCATAACATAATGTAGACAAGTAAAACACCCAATTTAACATAACATTGGTACCCAAAAATCATTTAAAAAACAAAAGTCACCAAAACCAAATTTCACAATTAGGATAATGAAATATAAATGTTCTAAAAATGGAAATTCAGAAAATATAACTCATCTATCATTGATCACAGAAAGAAAAACCTACCACAAGTGTCAAAACCGTTGAATCCTTGTGAAAACATTCATCCGCACCATCGCCTCACCACAAGGGACCTAGATCTAGCCTAAAACCACCATAATATACCAAGAAACCTAGGATAAAACCCTATGTTGGAACCCCTACTTTATGGATGTATGGAAAATCAGTTATAAGGGAAGAAAACCCACGTAAAAAGAAGGAACTAATGAAGGGTACCAACTTACTTGAGGTATCCGGAATGAATCGCCAAAAATAATCTAGTATATGAATTTAAAAATGGCCAAAAATTCATATGTGGTAAAAATAAGTCTTTGATGTTCAGGTGAGATCTGAAATTTGGGGAAAATTGTAAAAATTGAAGGAGTTATGATGGAACCATGTTACCTATTTGAATCTGGACAACTTGAGAAATCCTAAGAAGTTATTCCCTAATTCACGATGAAAATGAACTCCACAGAAGGGGAAAAGAAAATGTGGGAGTTCCTAGGGTAAGTGGGCTCGGGTGAGAGTTAAAATCAATAAACAATATTAAAAATTGGAAAAGTTATTAAGTAAACAATTTTTCTAAAACTAGAAATGAGATAATGGGGTGGCCCAATTCCTCAAATAAAAACACAAAAAAACACAATGATTATAGAATATTTAAGGGTCTAAATTGATATGGTGGTGTTAATAGGTCAGGGGAATCCATTTTGGAACTTGAATGGGTTCAAAATGTTGAAAATTACATAGTTATAAAAGAAACAAAAATGGATTTTAAATCTGGAAATGAGCTCACGGTTTTTCCCAAATTCGGAAAACATGCCCTTTCCACCCAAAATGCTTGGGAAACCCACAAAAAAAAGAAATAATGGAAATTAAAAGAAATTATACATTAAAATAAGTCATTTATGTAATAGTCAAAGATTCCATCATTCTTTTTAAAGAATATTTTTTTAAATTTCTTATTTATTATGATATTGATAGTCAATAAATACCTCATTATTCTACCCATTATAATTGAAATTATTTATAGATAACCCAAATTAGATATATAGAGTCCAATTAATCCATTTTCTATAAGGACCACTACCTATAATACTATGTAACTATGCTCATATGAGACCATGTGATTTGACTCATAGAATATTTGAGTTCCCATGGGGTTCATTTCAATACATAAGTTTACCTATATATGAGGAGGAAAATCAAGGGACATCATTAGAAAATGATTCCCCATACTCCTTTATTACTAGAAGAATATGTTCATCGGAAGTGTTATCATTACTGAAATACAATACATCGAATTACTATTTGGGAAAATAAAATATTCCATGATCCGGACTTACTGGTATTTTAATAAGGCCATACTATCTAAAAAAGGATTACCTAAATCATTTAAATTACTATCAAATCACTTTTACATATTATTAATCTATTTATATATAAATAAAATATTTAAATTTCCTTAATTGATGAAATCATAGTTCTTCAACCTAGATACTATTAGGACATATGAAATGAACATCACATCTATGTTGTCAGAAGATGAAGATGATCAATATATCACTATTGATATAGGTCTATTTTCATAAATTTGGGGCAGTTGTATGTAGTGAGATTTCAGTCTTTGGGACTATGTATGCATCAAAAAATAAATGACTCATCAATAGGTGTATGAGTATGACTACTAATGTATAAAATTAAAAAACTATTCCTAGTACCATATTATGATAATATTGATCATATCTATCCACCTATAGGATTTTTCTATGTCCATATATGGATACGTAGGGAACATGTCATGAAATTCATAGGGGTCCCCTAAGGGGGGATAGAATTATAGACATAACAACATATACATCCATCTATTTGTTAACATAAAAAACATATGAGGATGTCTTCTACCTTAGTGCTCCCACGGTTTCCATAGAGATATCCCTAATCACAACATACCCTTGAACGCAGCGGTCAATCTACTATTCCACTACATCATTCCTCAACAACATATTTCATCATTATGTCCCAAGACATACTAAATTATCCTTCAAAAGAATATAACATCATGTCAGAAGATCCTCATGATACGATATATCACTCCAAAATTACTAATGAATGGGATTAGAAATATGAATGTGTATTCATTATCATTGAGATCTGGGTTTTTATAATAATCCATTAATAATTGATGAGTTAACTACAAGATTACCACTCCCATCTCTTGTTACCTGCTTCCCATTGACAACAATTCTCATGATCAAAATTATGTTCTCAAAATATGAAGCATATGTAGGATTATAGTGTAGAGATTCCAAAAAAATGATCTCTACATTAAGGTTCTACTCAAAATTTTATTCCTGAATAAATTTATCATGGATGATGTTCGGAAAGTGCCTTAAGAGGTCATTAGAGATGTATTCCTACTCTGAGAGAGATTTTATATAATTTTAAAGAGTGACTATAGAATGTATAAATACATTTATAAACATGGAGGGATAATAATACTCATAAATTTAGAATTCAATATATGACCAAAGAATACTTTCCCCATCAGGGGATTGGATGATCAATGTTCACAAAAAACCTACTATGAAATAAATATGAATGGATCAATGGATATATTTATATTTAGTTTTACTACATACAACAAGAAACACATGATCCACTAAATCAATTATGTTCACAATAAAATGAGGTTCATTCCACAATTTTATCATTCATGGAAAAATCTACAAGAAAATATGAATAATTTTCTGCCTACAAACATTCCAATCTATTCCAACTGAAATGATTTAATTTTTTAATATGTGGATGAAATTCATCCTATAATGTGAGTGGATAATATTATCAATTCATGGTGGGTTATGGATATTATCATTTCATGGTAAGTGGGAACATTTCCTGGTATAATACCATTATAAATTCCTTTTATCATTTTGGTTAAGGAACGGAGGCTAAATCACTGGAATTAGAATGTATTTAACATTCTTTAAGATGAATGTTAATATTTTTCATGTAGGAATCATTAATTTAACTATATAAACCATAATTATTAAATATAAAATAGAAATATGAAATATTTATAATATATAAATCAATAGTAAACACATATATAATTTATATACAATTTACTATTTACCCATAGGATGTTCCCAAGATATTTAAATTGATTATGAGGAGATCAAAATCATATTCAATAGAGACAACGTGTATCTCACCAATAATGTGTTCCCCAATATAATTCATACAATCAAGACACCATTAAAACTATTTCTATATTTTCTAAAACACATCAACTCTTGTATCATAATGAAACCCCCCCCCATTGATAGAACCCATCTGATAGCACTTGAAAGAAACTAACGTAGCCAAACTGGTCATGGTCCAATAATAAGCATCAAGTTTCATCCTATGAAAACATATAATAAGATAGTGGATAATGACTATTACTAAATATCCTTTTCAAAAAGTAGGGCAGGTATTTTTCTAATATAACTGTACACAACAAAAAAATCACAATATATGAGATAATATTGAAAACATTAATTCAATTCCAATTGAAATCTGTAATTTTTTGGTGTCAAATTATAATCATCCAAAAAATGTAAAATAAAAGTTCAATTAAATTTTGTATATGGGGTTGATCATGGACCAATATCCTAATTTAAACTATCCAATAAAACTATAAATTATGTTAACACCCTGACAAAAATAATCTAAACATGAACTACACATATTTATTTCACATTCATGTAATACTAAGATCATTATACAATAACCCCATTTAAATCCTGATAACTAAGGAACTATATCTTGTATGCAAGGGATAAAACATTTATTATTGAGAAGTCTCTTAAGGGTTGTTATATGAATACCAAGAATAATTTTCTATAAAAAGGATAAATGATATATTAGATAACTATATACCATAAAAAAAATTACAATGATATTACTCCAATGATAGGTAAATGAACATTCAAAAAAATTCTCTTCAAAATCCATAAGTAAAAGGATTTCCCATAGAAATAATCAAAAGGATTCAAACTACACATATTTTAATCCCATATTAAATATATGAATCTATAATATGAGACCCAAGTGTTGAAAAATAGTTTGTGTTGATTATTAGGGTAAAATATATAATGTATTACCTATTCTATGTTTCTTAAATCATTCTATCAGAGGGAGAACCTAAATCCAAGTTATGAATACGTACACCCAATGTAATTGGAAAGTTACTATTTATATTAGTCATATGGTGGACTCAATCCATGTCAATGAAATGGTTGTATCAACCCAAGTCCCAATTTAATGTATCATTCCTCTAGTATGTTGTTGGGTTATTAAACTCAAGGAATAGTGAAGCGGACCATTTACGTTCCTCACCATATGTATTCCCCATTTATTTTTCATGTTCCCAGTCATTGGATTGATAGAGCTAATGAACAATACTTCCAAAATTACATCACATCATACATATTATTTCTAAACAGAGTTACACAATAATATTGTATGGGGAAATAGTTTTTCGGATTCATTAATCATGTTCAAAAAACCATGTCTATGTAATAAAGATATAAAAATAGATTTTGATGAAAAAATAACACTATATGTAAAATTTGTGGACATAATTTTTATCCATACATTAGTGGCCTTGTTTTGAAATACCAACCACATTTTATGTTGGGGTTGAGTAAAATGGAATTTATGTGAGTTTATATACATTTTATATCCCATATTTTTAATTATAATGATCTTCCATAATCTGATTGATGTATTAATAAACTATATGAAATTTCTTATAGCCCACATTGTATGTCTTTCAAAATGTATTACATGATTTTACCCCAACATAGGCTAAATCGAGCTATATGGGATCACATGGTGTTTAAATTAAATGTACACTCCATGTGATGTTTTATTCTAATTGAATCCAATAAAACCAAATCTTTGAGATACATGGTATTCAAATTGAGGGTAAAAATTAGTGTGATCACAAAATCAGTAATATGAATCCCCAAAAGTATCAAAATTTGACTTCCATAGACAACCTCACCACAGATCTGGGGAACAATATCACCCTAAAATACTTTATTTCTGATACTCCCTATATTGAAATTGTTCTCCACTAAATCAAAAATATAAATCCATGACCACAAAATTGAACAAAACAAATCATTCTATTAGAAAATCCATGAATTCTTGTATTGTTGCACCCTTGGTGACTCAATGTGTAAATAGAAAAATATTCTACACTAATTAATCTTATTAATTAGTGTCTCACAAATATTTTTTGTAAAATAATTTACCTCATGGGACTCATTCATTAATGATTAGCTATGGGAGATTCCAAATTTGAACCTATGAAGACATGTGGTAATGGAAATACAATGAAAACAAGCTTTTGGATGAAAATGTGAGGGTCTGTTTATTATTCAACAGGTGAAGATCCAATAAATTTTAATATTAGGGGAAAATATATTGGTTTGAAGATATAGAGGAATAAATATAATTACTAGTATTAAGAAAAATGTTTTATATATTTATTTACAATTATTTAATCTTAGAAATAAACACCATAATATTACACAATGGATTATAAAAACATAAATAATAGTTATTAATAAAATAACCCATGTTTTTAGTGATTATTTCATTAAGAGAAAAAAGAATTAAATGAAAATACATAATTTTTTTATTTAGAAACATTCCCATATGGACCGAACCCATGGAAAATTGGGTTTGAATTAATGTTACAAGGCCCTAGAGAAAAAAACATATTCCTGATAATATCAAGAAATCATCATTCCCATAGGAGGAATAGAAGTATTCCATTTATAAAACATGTGTACATAAAATATACTTTATTTTATATAATTTTTCATATTTTTTAATCCATGATACTAAATTAGTGGAAACAAATTCATGAATAAGACATAAAATATAACTGTAAAATATTATATAGATAATAACCCAATAATTCTATATTCAAAAATAAACTAAAGATGGATCTCAAGATGGGGTGATGTTAATGGACAAATACATAGAATTTACTACCCTCCTTGAATGCTAAGGATGATAGGAGGTATAAAATATTTTCTATAAGGGACTATGTTACTTATGTCTAGAATTTATTGTGGACTATAGAGAAGAACCTCTAATTGAAACATTAATGGAATAAAATATTCATCATATATTTGGGGGGATTAGACGATCAGAAAATCATTGGGGACACTAATAAAATATCACATGAACAAATATAAATTTATTCCACCAATTGAAAGAATTATTGAGACTACCCATAGATTATCATCCAAAAATAATACTCGTACATGACCCTCAATCCTCATAATAACTAAATACCCAATGTAGAAAATAAACTAAAGGAATTCAATCATTCATGTAGTAAATATAAAATTCCACATATAGAAATGTAAAAATTATATTTAGAAACAATAATAAAAAAAATGTACAGAATGTTTATTATAACCATAAAAAAATTGATGTCGGATTGAACACTAATGTCTTAATTGATAATATCATGACTAATTCATCCTTTTTCATCAGAAAAATGTTAGAGGATTTTAATCCCATATGTGAGTGGGGGTTAATATACAAAACTTCCTTAAACAATTTTATTCTCCTTAAAAACGATTTAGGGATGAAACTTATTTTTAATCATTGAAAAAGTTCTACATCGACCTAATGTGGGAGGAATTATGATACAAAGAATATATGTGACCATAAACATGTCATTTAATCATCATTGACCTCTTTAGAGGAATATTTTATTTAAATAAAATATATATTATATAATCATGCACTCTAGGATGCTGTGACATGACCATCTACATTAAAGGTAAAAGAATCCACACCATAACCGTCAAAATGTTGGAACCTCTATAAAGTAACACCACATAATTCCCACATAAAAATTAAAACCATAATTTGAGGTGATATAAACTAATTAATTTTCATCAATTTAAGGGTAATATAGAATAAAAAAATTAGTATATATAAGTAATAATATATTCACATTATTAAAGAAATGAAAATTTTAATGTAGAAAAAAAACTAATAAACTTAAAAATATAAATTAAAAACATTTAATCAAGATAACTATAAAAACATTCTAGTAAACACTAATAAAATTACATGATGGTGGTGAACCCGTACCCAATCCCAGGATATGACTTGTAACAAAAGTGAAAATGATAGGATATATCACTTTCTGGGGAAATACATAAATTTAACTTTAAAATAATAGATAATGTGTTACAGTATTGTGTTAATGTAGCATCTAGAGTAATGTAATTTGTGAGAGATAATTAGTTAATATGTGAAAATTATAAAATCATGGGGGAGTTCATATATTGTGAAAATATTGATAATGTATGTACTATCGAATCAAATTCAATGCCTTATCATTGTTGATAGAAAATTATTCCAATTGAAATGATGGAATATTTTTTCTAAGCATTCCAATATTCAAGAAGGGTATTGCATCCTAGATAAAATAATATGATTCCTCAAATTATAAATCCACTCAAGTGTTTTGGAATGAAAAAGGAAATCTTTTGATTTTAATATTATTTATTGAATGAATTAACAGTAATGAAATTGAAACAATAACAAGAACAACTATTATAACATTTACCCATTCTAGTATTGATGTTGGGGTATGTTTCTATTTATATTTTGATTTGAGTAGGGTAAATCTAAAAAAATGTATAATTAGATATTTTTTTATTGTTAATGATAATTTTATTATATGTTTACATCTAGGGGAATCTATGGGGAGGATAGTTTTCCCCTATAGACCATTTTACAATAACAACATTCAATTGCTGATCTATTTATCACTATTCAAAGCATTGTACTATAAAAAATTTAGTGTAACATTATATTGGATTATGTCTTGAAAAATATATTTTATATTACCTTTAAAATCACCAATCCTTTCGATATCATGGTATATTTGTTAGAGTGTCCAAAATACTATACACTAATACATTTTTTACTTTTTACCCATTGTATAATAATTTAGAACGAGAGAATCATGTTTTAAATTGGAAGGTTGCTATGTAAGAACCTAATGTTCCTTATGTGAAATTTGTGATTTAGGTTATGAAAAGTCTATAATATATACCCAATAAATTATGTATTTATTTTTGGATTTTCTTATGGAAGCATGGATCTATTTAAGGGAGAGATTTATAGATATAATCTCACATGTTTCAAGAGTAGAACATAGTTTTAGTTACAACAAGTGAACTTTTGCAATGAAAAATCTTATAGTTGTTTGAATTTTTTCACATGATTTTTATATCATTTATATGATTTAATGTAATATTTAATTTATTTATTGATGTGTAAAAGAAATTGAATTGATATTAAATTTTCATATTTAAAGGATAGGTAATTATTATGTCAATCAACTGGGGATGGTTTTTCTTTATTGAGTGATACATGAAATAATTAATCTTAATTTACTTAGTAATTTATATAGACATGGGATGAGGAATAAAATTAGATTTATTTTTCAATTATTATATTAATTAGTATTTTGATTCTGATTATTTTTTTGAAATTTATTTTTGGAAGTATTTTTCTAGTTTTATGAATAAACGATTGATAATAAATATATTGTGGTTAATTATAATAGAACAATAAGAATAAATATAGAGAGATATATAATTTTTTTAAATTGTATGGCCATTATATTTTTATTTATTAAGGAAAAAATTAATAATAAATGGATAATTGTGTAAGTATTCACTATGGAGAGATGATATAATTATAATCTGTGCAATAAATTTTAAATAGAGAATTGATGATATGTTATGGTATATAGAGATATAAATATATTAATTTTAATATTATATTATAAAATAATTATTTATTATTATTTTATAAGTCAATGGTGCATACTCAATCAATAGAGTATTGGAAATTAATTTTGATTAAATAAGGTGGAGATTTAATAAAAACTAAATGGATTATTTAGTATGATTAAATTATATAATGATTTGTATATAGATGAATTAGTATCTTTTATCAACCACAATATTTTAGTTTTAGTGGTTGTAAGAGTTGGATGAAATGACATATAGATGTCGTTAAGGGGTCGAGGAATTATCTTATCATTACATAATATGTAATTTTTTAATATATATTTTTAATTAATTTTCATGAGTTTATGGTAATGTTATAATGAAATTAATTCCAATATTTGATGTTATATAGGAAACTGTATTAAATGTATTATTTTCTAAAATTTTTAATGGTCTGTGAAAAAAAGACATTAGTGCTATCAATATAATGAATAATATACATTAACAACTTTACATTTTATATGTCAACCCCTTTTTTGTATATAGTGGTTGATAAAATTTCTGGAGGGATGTGTTCTCATATAGAAACTTTTAATGATTTTATAGATATTTTTATGTGGTTCTGTGAATTCATAACTAGTCAGGTCTTTTGGATATAGATTGAATCATATTGTCAAAAAATGTCACAGTTTTGTTTTTTATCTTTTGATTATTTCAAGATATTTTGGACATTAATAATTAATATAAATTAAATATATCATCATTTTTTTAATATATAAAGTCCATGATAATGATGGTATAAATATGATGTTTCAAATCAGTTATGTAGATTAACTATTTAATTTATGAATTTTTTAATTGATTATGACCATTGAATAGTTATATAATATATGTTTTCTTGATTCCATGTGTTTTTATAAAAATACAAATTTTGATAAAATAATTTTGAGAAACTCAATTTAATAGGGTTATATTTTATTAATGTTTTAAAATTAGTTCTCCAGAAAATTATTTTATGATCAGTTGATGTGCTTGAAATTTTTTTCTGATAACTTTTAAAATAAATTTTTATTCTTCCATGATGAAGTTATGAAATATAGATAATGTGTTATGTTGATCAAATATTGAAACAAATACACCTATATATAGAAACCATGCACATGATCTTGGTTAATGTAGTTGGATTATAGAAAAACATTTGAATATGTGATGTCTTATTTTGGACATGGGGTTTTGGATAAAATTTATTGATTTGATTCAATATTATGTAAAAAAATTAACATATATTAAATTGTTTTTTTTTGATAAAATTTTTTCTCATTTTATTTTTAGAGAAGTTTTTTATTCATATTGTATCGCCCCGACCCTAGTTACCCACAGATAGTGAATTATTACATAAAATTGGCATGATCAAAAAAGAAAAAATCTCGAAAGACCGTTTAGTTTAGTATAATTGGAATAACTATATACATTCATAAACTTTACATTACATCATAAAGTTAAAACTAATACCACAACATATTGTCTTCATATCCCCTCATACTATCCCTACAGGTCATTCTTAAATTACTTCTTCACATCCTGGGAAAAATAAAACATTTAAAGGGCTGACCTCAGATTCTAAGTAAGGATAACAATATAGTGGAAACTTTCATAAATAAGCATAAATTTAAGGAAAAGTATAACCAAAACAAAATCCATTTAAACATTAAATTAAGAATAATATGGAAAAGATAAAATGAAATAATTCCATTTACTTATTCACATGGATATTCTACTAGTCGAATAAAAACATGAAATATCAATAACCACTTTCATAATGGTGGAATTCATAATTCCATACTATCATAACCACATAGCCAAGGCCTCGTGCCAACACTACAAATAATATTTTGTCAAGGTCTTGTGCCAAGACACTAGTTTGTCTCATGAGACATACCGATTCATCGAGGAGATATAGAGGGCTCCACCTGTCACTTATTAAGTCCAATTCATTCTTCATACGAACAGGTTTAAACATAACATAAAGATTCATATTAAAACTAGCATACAAAATTTCAATACTTTCTCCTTAAACATTGAATGGTATAAAAATAACACATCCATAGTCAAACATATCAAAAAACCTTCAATACAATATGGATGTTTTGTATCACAATAAATCAACTTCAAATAAGCTTAAAATCATCAAAGGATGTTGATATAGATGAAATCAAAACAATTTGAGAGAAATATCTCTTTTTTTTAAAATAATTTAAAAGTTACATAATTATAAAATTCAACATTTACTTTGAAAATTGTCTTATAAGATTTTAAGGGAGGCTTCGATTATTTTAAAATAGTGGAAAATGGCCGCACCTTCCGTATAAGTTAAAAAAAGGAATTCTTACCTTAATTCTGTCGAAAAGGTTAAAAAGGACCTTGTTTGGAAAATGACAGAAATATTAGTTTATAAACATCTTATAAAAAGTTAACATGTTTATAAATGACTTTATCCTGTAGTCTTTAAAATATCTATAATGATTTGAAATAAATTTTTAAGAAACATGGATGTGGATGATAAAGAGGTCCCTACAGATAATTACGTATAAACAACATCGGATATTAAAGAGATTGTGAAATAAACCCTTACCTTGTAATTTTCCTTAGTCGATGGTATTTTAAACTTATGTATAATAGTTAAAACATTGTTATTAAATTATAGAAGAACCATACACATAATTATGATATTATATATGATCTTCTAATAATGCTTTGTTAATAATATTTTAGTATTATCGTCGTTTCAGGTGTTAGCTTACTCATTTTCATGTATATGTTTTGATACATAAGTCATGTTTGTTATGGATAGGTTGTATCTTATTCATATCTAGAATGATACAAAGTTATTAAATATTACTTTTAATCATAAAATGATAATTAGTCTTGAATGGATACGATGGGGAATGAATCTCATCGCGTTCGTGGAGACAGTAGTCTGTATGTACGCACGAGCAACAATATCATTATTTTGATATTAAAATAATATATAATTGGATGTTATATCATATATACAGAATCATTATCATGTTATATTTATTATTTATATGAATTACACATCATTATTATAAGGCCCCATCCTTAAACCTTACTTAATCTCATGTTATTACAAGATTACACGTTGAGGATCTTTTCAGGTTTAGTGTTTTAGATAATTAGATCATAAAACATACTTACATACCACATTTAAACAAAGTGGTTACAATAAAAGAAAGTATTAATTTTCTCCCATAAACAGAAACATATTTAAAATAAAACATGGATTCTTTATTGACACTTTCTTGACACTATCATCGTATCATGTACCTTTCCCTTGACATGTGAAAAACATTTCGAAAACATGGGATGAGCATAAAAAGCTCAGTAAGGGATATAAAAATATAGAAAGGAAACATGAGTACATGTATACACAAGAATCAATGAAATCAAAATTTACTCATAAAACATAAGCACTATAACATAACTCTTCAAATCATGAATAAATCATAGAAATCATAAGACAGAAAGGTAACTTGAGGCATTCATAACATTCTTACGTAGGGAGTAACCCTCTTGGTTACGTTTGGAATACCCATCAAAGTATATTCCCTAAATATCTTCGGAGAAACCTTAATGTTTAACTCCTTCGCATCACCCAATGCATTGGAGAGCTATATCGGGATCACTCGCCCTTAGTTTATCACGGAACCACCCATCTTCATAATAATGCCCAAGAACCATAACATAATCGTATCACATAAAACATGCATAAAGGAAACATAACATTTCCACTTTTCAATCACAAGATATCAATAAAAAAAATTGATAAAAAAAACATTATTAAAACCATTTTCAATATCAAATAAAATAACAGTAAAACATGGTATTTAGTTTTCATTTTAAAAAAGGTATGGCTTGTAGAGGAAGTCAAAACTCAAATAATGGTCACAACGGCAGAGAATTCATTGCCGCCACATATGTACGACAAAAACATTACCTTTTGTCGTTTAGTAAAATGTTTCGTATAAAAATATACCTTTTGGATAAACGTAAAAGTCAAATGGGTTTATACACCGTATAAAAGAAGGTTGTGTATAAAACAGAATATGCCTCAATGAAAGGAGATTGAGATGAAGTCCCATACCTCGGGTCCGACTTGACTCAATCGTTCTTTAACCTCGTGAATAATAAATTTGAGTTAATTTCTACTTTCTTAAGAACCTTTTTCAAGTTCATTATTCCTTTTATATCACTTATTACCATGTCATGAACACAAGGTAATTATTTAAGTTAATAAAGGTCGTTTTAACGATCATTTGTACTTGAGTAAAAAATAAACACTTTATAATTACATGTTGTTCATGTATCCATTATATCCACAGTTATACTCATGATTTATATATCATATATATCATATATATTCAGTATATACATTCATTTATAATATTACATAAATTTTTTAGGTATGAAATGAAATGAACCGTTCATGGAGGCGCGAAGTTGTACCTACGCATGAACGCTAATTTCATTTCTATTTCATATTTTATGGAATGGAATCATACTGATATAAAGGTATATTATAATTTCAGTATAATATCATATATAATATCATTAATTCCATCTTTTATACGTCCCACATAAGGTATTAACGAATCAAATCACTTTGAGGGGGCGATAGTCCACGCTTCCTAAAATGAAGATATCGCGTTTACCCATAGTGGAAACCATAAAAATATGACATAAATGAAAAATACAAAAGCTTAAGTAAAACATAAACATATTATATATTATATATAAATATAGTGACATACTAATGGCCACCTTTGATGGTGTTAACAGAATATTGGACAATCATCGTTTCGTGAGGCAGAAATTCACCATCCACGGAAACAATATGTTCTTTAACCATTAGATATAGGTGTGTGTATGTGTAGCTAGAATACTTCTTATAAAAACATCCTAGTATATGGAATATACTGTTGTTGTTACAAAAGAAAGGAATAAAAAGAGTTTAGGGGGTTGGAAAAGCAAAATAAAACATAAGAACACAAGAGAAGACACTGCCATTAAATCAGGTAACTCTTTTTGATTTGAGCTCAAAGGCTTCATTGGGAAGACTTCTGCCCAAAGTGAGGCTTCTAAGAGTTAGAGAGGGATGTGGAGACAAACAATGGTCCGGGGTTGGCCGAGACAATGGCTTTGGATGTGTGGGTAAGGTGGTATAGGTGGGGGCCTTTTATAAGAGGAGAGGAGGGGCACTCTTGGAATGTTAAGAAAAGATACTTTGTTATAAAATGATTTCAGATAAAAAAGGTCCCACAATTATAAATTTCTAGGATAAAGTGATAAGGGTTCTAAATTCACCCATACAATAGGTTTTTGACAAGTTTAGGTCTTAGATTTTACATTATATTTTCATTTTATTTAAATCATTAAATAATGAGGTAATCACTGCATCATCATGGTGTCATTAATAATTTAATTTATTTAATGTATAAAAATTATAAAAAAATATCATGATGTAGTAAATAGTTTTATCTTTATAATGAATATTTATAGTAAAAAATATGACTTGTATAACCCCATTTACAAATTGTTTTAGTAAAACAACTCATGTTGGTGACATTTTTACATTAACATTAAATAAAAAGATATTAATGTCATTTTACTACCAAAGTGGCTACATGGGGTCCCCAAGTTGACGCATTGATTTTAATGGTCCTCCATGACACATATAATAAGGGTAGGACATGTGTCAAGTTCATTTCATATTATTAAAACATTATCCTTACCTTAAATTACACTAATTACCTCTAATCACGATTAAAAACATAAAAGTTACTATTCACCAAAAAAATTATTTTAATCCCATTGAACCACATTTTACTTCTTAATGAAAACCATGTATGTCGGATTTTTTAAATTCAAAACACAGAGGTGGTAAAATTTCATTTAAATGGAAAATCAGTTTCTATAAGTACCACTTAGTGGTTTCACTATTCATCAAAAATTGAAGTTTTTCAGAAAAATACCAAAACTTCACCCAAAGATATATTTGATATTCTGAAATCAAAAATGATGTCTATTTTAAAAAATTCAAAACATATAAGTTACATTAATTAATTTAATAATTAATTCCCGATGTCTGAGCAAATAACGTGTTTTTATGAAACAATAAGTATCAAAAGATTGACACTAGTTTAAGTCCAATTTCAAAGTGAAATTAATTCCAACGACCACTATTGGATTAAATGGTAAAAATATATTCTAATTGAACTTTAAAAACGATTCAAAAGATAATCTATCCATAAAATTAAATTATACGAAAAAGCAATTTTGATGTAAAATGCAGTATTTTTCACTATTCATTAAAAATGAACTTTGTCAGAAATATACCAAAAAATTATCCCATGTAAATTTCAATGTCCCAATAATAAATAATAAGTTTATTTTGAAAAATAGAGCGTATAAAATTGTCAACAGTTTGATTTAAAAATGGTTTGCCATCAAAAGGCAGTAAAACAATCTTTTAAAAATATTAGTGTATTCCATGCTTAAGATTGGATTTATTCTCATTTTAAGCCTCTAAAACACTATATAATTCATTAGTAGACATAGATAAAAATATCTATTATTTATTACTTACTTGGGATGTTACATCCTTCCCCCATTTATAAAATTGCGTCCCCGCAATTTATTTACATATCGAATAAGTGGGGGTATTTAGCCCTCATTGCATTTTCAGATTCCCATGTTGCCTCTTCAACCATGTGGTTTTGTCACAAAACCTTTACCTGATGAATCACCTTATTCCATAACACTTGCTCCATGTGGTCAAGAATCTGGACCGATTGTTCCTCATAAGATAGGTTCTCTTCCAGCTAAACTACCTTTGGACTCAAAACATGAGATGGATCTGGCATATACTTTCTCAACATCGAAACATGAAAAACATTGTGTACCTAAGATAAACTCGGAGGTAAATCCACTCGGTAAGCAACTGATCCAACTATCTCCAGAATTTCATATGGTCCAATGAACCTTGGACTTACCATTCCTTTCTTACCAAATCACATCACACTTTTCCATGGTGAGACTTTGAGAAAAACATGATCACCTACCTCAAAAGGGAGATCTTTCCTCCTGTTGTTCGCATAACTCTTCTACCTGCTCTGAGCTATTCTCATGTGTTTATGAATCAGCTGAAATTTTTCTGCCAACTCTTCTACCAATTTTGGTCCCATCAGCTTCCTTTCACGCACTTCATCCCAGAAAGCTGGAGTTCGACACCGCTTCCCATATAACGCCTCAAATGGTTCCATCTGTATACTGGAATGAAAACTGTTATTATATGAAAATTCAACCAAAGAAAGATGTTGGTCACAACATCCCTGATAATCCATCGAACATGCATGTATAATATCTTCCAATTTCTGAATTGTTCGTTCTGAATGCCCATCTGATTGAGGATGAATAGCTGTACTAAAATTTAATTCAGTACCCAATGAATTCTGAAGGCCTTTCCAAAAGTTAGAAGTAAACCTAGGATCATGGTCCGATACAATGGAGAGAGGAACTCCATTTAACCTGAATATCTGTTTAAGATACAAACGGTAAAGTTGATCTAGGGAAAAAGTATCTCGTATAGCAAGGAAATGAGCAGATTTAGTCAAGCGATCAACAATAACCCAGATTACGTTATTACCTCGAGGTGTCTTCGGCAATCCCACAATGAATTTCATGGATATATTTTCCCATTTCCACTCTGGCACTGGTAAAGGCTGAAGCATCCCTTTCAGTAACTGCCACACTGCTTTAACCTGCTGAAAAGTCAAACACTTCACAGTAAAATCAGCAATATCCCTTTTCATTCCATCCCACCAGTAATACTCCCGAAAATCTCTATACATCTTAGTATTTCCTGGATGAACTGAAAACAGAGAACTATGAGCTTTGCATAACAACTCTCTTTTCAACAATGAATCAAAAGGCACACACATTCTCTTCCCAAATCTCAAAACACAATCATTATCAATGTTGAATTCAGGAAACTTACCCTTCTGAACTAGCTCAACTTTTTTCTGCAACTCACTGTCTTGCTTATATGCTTGCTTGATTCTGTCTGATAGAGAAGATTTCACTGATACCTGAAACAAAATAGAAGAACATCCTGCACCAAAAACTTCTATGCCAAAGTTCATCAAATCCTTAACCAAAGGACCATGTTCCAAATACAACATTGTTAATGAAGAATTACTTTTTCGACTCAAAGCATCATCCACTTTATTTGCTTTTCCCAGATGGTAATGAATTGTACAATCATACTCCTCGATTAATTGTAGCCATCTCTTCTGTCTCATGTTCAATTCTTTCTGAGTGAATATATACTTTAAACTTTTGTGATCGGTATATATGTCACACTTTACTCCATACAAATGATGCCTCCAAATTTTTAAAGCGAAAACAACAACAGCTAATTCCAAATCATGTGTAGGGTAATTTACCTCATGATTTTTCAACTGTTGTAAAACATAAGCAATTACCTGATCATTCTGCATTAGGACGCAACCAAGTCCTTTCAATGAAGCATCACTGTAGATAACAATCTCACAATTCTTGGAATGTAGTGCCAAAACTGAAGAATTCACCAATCTTCTTTTCAGCTCCTGAAAACAATCATCAAATTATTTTGTCCAGATAAACTTAACACCCTTCCGAGTTAGCTTAGTCATTGGACTAGATAACCGTGAAAAATTTCTAACAAACCATCGGTAATAGCCTACCAAGCCATGGAAACTATGAATCTCAGTTATATTTATGGGACATGGGCATTCTTCAACAACCTTTGTTTTTGCAGGATCAATAGTTATCCCATATTTAGAAACAATGTGACCAAGGAAAGAAATTTGTTGCAACCAAAACTCACACTTGCTGAATTTCACATACAATTTCTTTTCTTTTAAGGTTTTCAAAATAACCCTTAAACGTCTTTCATGATCCTATTTACTTTTAGAAAACACCAAAATATCATCAATTAAAACCACCACAAACTTATCCAAGAACTCATGGAAAATTATATTCATTAAGTCCATGAATACAGCAGGTGAATTGGTTAGCCCAAAAGGAATTACTACAAATTCATAATGGCCATATCTTGTACGAAACGCAGTCTTCAAAACATTTTCTTCCTTTACCTTCAGCTGATGGTACCCCGATATCAGGTCAATATTTGAAAAATACTGAGCTCCCTGGAGCTGATCAAACAAATCATTTATATGAGGCAAAGCATATTTGTTCTTAACAGTGATGCTATTCAAGGCTCTATAGTCAATTGAAAGTCTCACTGAACCATCTTTCTTTTTAACAAATAAAACAGGAGCACCCCATGGTGATGTGCTAGGTGGAATGAAACATTTCTCTAATAAATCTTGCAATTGCTCCTTCAACTCTAAAAGTTCAATTTGATCCATTCGATAAGGGGGTTTTGAAATTGGATTAGCATCAGGAACTAAGTCAACAGTAAATTCAACTTCCCGATCTAGTATTATTCCAGTCAACTCATCAAGAAAAACATTAGGATACTCATTTACCACGGGCACATCATTAATCTGAACAGTTCCCTTTTTTTCAACAATGTGTGCAAGGTAACATTCAATTCCATCTTTTACCAGTTTCTCGGCCTCTTGATAAGTTATCAATCGTAAGGGTTCATTCTTGTACAAAAACTGAAAGTATTTCTGAAAATAAACTTTTTTAGCTCTACAATGAATCTTAGCATGGTAAATAGAGAGCCAATCCATACCCAGGATAACATCAAACTCTACCAGAGGTAAAACAGTAAGGTTTACAAGTAGGTTCTTTCTAGGGACAAGAATAGTAAGATTCATATAAATTCTTTTTTCCTCAACATTTCCCCCATGTGTTTTTACCACAAGTTCAGGAGTCAATTCCAGAGATGGTATTCCCATTTTACTAGAAAAGTTTTCCGAGATGAATGAATGTGTAGACCCCGAATCAAACAACACACTGGCATATTCTGAAAAAACAAACAAAGTACCTGATACAAATTCATTTGATGGCCCAACATCTGCTGAAGTAGTTGCAAAGGATTTCACCACCCCTTTCTGCTTGTAGTCTAACTACTTCCCATCACTCGATCTCTTTGTCGGACACTCGTTTTCATAGTGACCCATCTCATTTCACTTAAAACATTTAACTAACTGTAAATCAAATTTGGACTTACCATCTTTTTTATCCTTTTCAGTGCAATCACGAGCCATATGTCCCATCTTACCACATTGGTAGCACTTTACAGAATTCAGAAGACATTCGCCACCATGCCTTTTACCACATTTATCACAAACTAGAAACATAGTTTTCTTACCATCAGACTTTTTTGAATAATTCTTCCCTTTCTCCTGCCACCTCGGTCTCTTCTTCTGTTGGTTGTTATAGAACACTTGATAATCAGAAAACTCCATTTCCACCTTCTCAGCACATCTAAAACGCTTTTCATAACTTTTGAACTCATGGGAAGCTAAAGCCCTTCGATATTTTGGCTTTAATCCGGAGAAAAAACAACTGATTTTACTATCAAGGTATCGGATAAAATTTGGAGCATACCTTGCCAATCGAGTGAACCTCTCTTCATAAGCAGCCACTGAGTCTTCCTCTTGCCTCAATTCCAAGAATTGTTTTTCCATCCTAAGTCATACAACCTTAGGAAAATACTTCTCAAGAAACATACCTTTAAATTCATCCCAGTCGAGAGAATCAATCTCATCAGCGTTCCTAATATTTTTAACCATTGACCACCACTGATCTGCTTCACCCTCCAAACGGTAAATAGCAAGACTAACCTCTTGATTGTCTGAATACCCCATGACATCGAAAATCTTCTCCAGTGCATTAATCCACCCTTCAGCTAGCACAGGTTCAGATGATCCTCTGAATGATGGGGGATGTTGCCTCATGAAATGTTCCACCACTGACATGTTCCTCTACGGTTGATCTTGCTGATCTCGTGCATGGATACCGCCAACATTTATCGCTTGAGTCAACTGCGCCATTACTGCAACAAACAGTTCAGTTCCAATTCCGACCATCTCAGGATGCTGATTCAGAAGGTTATTTCCTTCTATATGCCTTCCTAGCATTGCTTCCCGGTTTCCTCTATGGAAAACCATTCTGAACAAACATGTCTTAGATGAAGCAACATGGTAATCTTCAAATGATATATCATTTCAATTTGACCATAAAAAAATTATTTTTGGATAACCATTTAATAAAATTCTAACTCCTAAAGTTATCTAAACCGACCTATGATACCAACTATAAGGCCCCATCCTTAAACCTTACTTAATCTCGAGTTATTACAAGATTAAACATTGAGGATCTTTTCAGGTTTAGAGTTTTAGAGAATTATATCGTAAAACATACATTACATCCCACATTTAAACAAAGCGGTTACAATAAAAGATAGTATTAATTTTTTCCCATCAATGGAAAAATATTTAAAATAAAACATGGATTCTTTCTTGACACTTCCTTGACACTATCATCGTATCATGTACCTTTCCCTTGACCTGTGAAAAACATTTCAAAAACTTGGGAAGAGCCTAAAAAGCTCAGTAAGGGATATAAAAATATGGAAGGGAAACATGAGTACATGTATACACAAGAATCAATGAAATCATACTTTACTCATAAAACATAATCACTTTAACATACCTCATCAAATCATAAATAAATCATAGAAATCATAATACACAAAGGTAACTTGAGGCATTCATAACATTCTTACATAGGGAGTAACCCTCTTGGTTACGTTTGGAATACCCATCACAGTATATTCCCTAAATCTCTTCGGAGAAACCTTAACGTTTAACTCCTTCGTGTTACCCAATGAATTGGAGAGCTATATCGGGCTCACACTCCCTTAGTTTATCACAGAACCACCCATCTTCATAATAATTCCCAAGAACCATAACATAATCGTATCACATAAAACATGCATAAAGGAAACATAACATTTCAAATTTTCAATCATAAGATATCAATACAACACATTGATATAAAAAAATTATTAAAACCATTTTCAATATCAAAATAAAATAAAAGTAAAACATGGTATTAATTTTCATTTAAAAAAAGGTATGGCTTGTAGAGGAAGCCGAAAATCAAATAATGGTCACGACGCCGAAGAAGTCATTGCCACCGCATACGTACGACAAAAACATTCCCTTTTGTCGTTTAGTAAAACGCTTCGTACAAATAGATTCCTTTTTTATAAAGGTAAAAGTCAAAAGGGTTTATACATCGTATAAAATAAGGTTGTTTATAAAACAGAATATGCCTCAATGAAAGGAGAATGAGATGAAGTCCCATACCTCGGGCCCGACTGGACTCGATCGTTATTGAACCTCCTGAATAATAAAGATGAGTTAATTTCTACATTCTTAAGAACCTTTTTCAAGTTCATTATTCCTTTTATATCACTTATTACCATGTCATGAACATTATGTAATTATTTAAGTTAATAACGGTCGTTTTAACGATCATTGGTACTTGAGTCAAAAATAAACTCTTTATAATTACAAGTTGTTCATGTATCCATTATATCCAGAGTTATATTCATGATGTAGATATCATATATATCATATATATCCATTATATACATGCATTTATAATATTAAATAATGTTTTGAGGTAAGAAATGAAATGCACCGTTCATGGAGACGGTAAGCTGTATGTACGCATGAACGCTAATTTCATTTCTATTTCGTATTTTATGGAATGGAATCATAATGATATAAAGGTATATTATAATTACAGTATAATATCATATATAATATAATTAATTACATCTTTTATACATCCCACATATGGTATTAACGAATCAAATCACTTTGAGGGGGTGGTAGTCCGCACTTCCTAAAATGAAGATATCGTGTTTACCCATAATGGAAACCATAAAGGTATGACATAAATTTAAAATAAAGAAGCTTAAGGAAAACATAAAAATATTATATATCATATATAAATATAGTGTCATATTAATGGCCACCTTTTAAGGTGTTAACAGAATATTGAACAATCATCGTTTCGTGAGGCAGAAATTCGCCATCCACGAAAACAGTATGTTCTTTAACCATTATGTGTAGGTGTGTGTAAGTGTAGCTCAAATACTTATTATAAAAACATCCTAGTATATGGAAGATACTGGTGTTGTTACAAAAGAAATGAATAAAAAGAGTTTAGGGGGTTGTAGAATCAAAATAAAACATAAGAACACAAGAGAAGACACTACCTTTAAATCGGGTAACTCTTTTTTATTTGTGCTCAAAGGCTTCCTTGGGAAGACTTATGCCCAATGCGAGGCTTCTAAGAGTTATAGAGGGATATAGATAGATAAAATGGGCAGGGTTTGGCTGATCCAAAGGCTTTGTAAGTGTGGGTAAGGTGGTAGAGGTGGGGGCCTTTTATAAGAGGAGAGGAGGGGCACTCTTTGAATGTTAAGAAAAGATACTTTGTTATAAAATGATTTTCGGATAAAAAGGTCCCACAATGATACATTTCAAGGATAATGTGATAAGGGTTAGAAATCCACCCATACAATAGGTTTTTGAAAAGTGTAGGTCTTAGATTTTACATTATATTTTCATTTTATTTAAATCATTAAATAATGAGGTAATCGCTGCATCATCATGGTGTCATAAAAACATTAATTTATATAATGTCTAAAAATTATAACAAAAATAGAATGATGTATTAAATCTTTGTATCTTTCTAATTACTATTTATAGTAAAAAATATGACTTGTATAACCCCATTTAAAAATTGTTTTAGTAAAACAACTCCTATTTGTGAGATTTTTACTTTGACATTAAATAAAAAGATATTAATGTCATTTTCCTACCAAAGTGGCTCCATGGGGTCCTAATGTTGACCCATGGATTGTCTTGGTCGGCCATGACACATCCAATAAGTGTAGGACTTGTGTGAAGTTCATTTTTTATTATTATAACATTATTCTTACCTTAAATTACACTAATTACCTTTAATCACGATTAAAAACTTAAAAGTTACTATTCACCAAAAAATTATTTTAATCCCATTGAACCACATTTTACTTCTTAATGAAAACCATTTATGTTGGATATTTGAAATTCAAAACACAGAGGTGGTAAAATTTCATTTAAATGGAAAATCCGTTTTTATAAGTACCACATAGTGGTTTCACTATTCATCATAAATTGATGTTTTTCAGAAAAATACCAAAACTTCAACATAAGATATATTTGATATTCTGAATTCAAAAATGATGCGTATTTTACAAAATTCAAAAGATATAAGTTACATTAATTGATTCAATAATTAATTCCCGCTGTCTGAGCCAATAGCGTGTTTTTATGAAACAATAAGTATCAAAATATTGACACTAGTTTAAGTCCAATTTCAAAGTGAAATTAATTAAAATGACCACTATTGGATTAAATGGTAAAAATATATTCTAATTTAACATTAACACAATTAAAAAGATAATATAACCATATAATTAAATTAGATGAAAAAGCAGTTTTGATGTAAAATGCAGTATTTTTCACTATTCATTAAAAAATGAACATTGTCAGAAAAATACCAAAAAATTATCCACTATAAATTACAATGTCACAATCATAAATAATAAGTTTATTTTGAAAAATAGAGCTTATAAAGTTGTCAAAAGGTTGATTTTAAAAATAGTTTTCCATCAAAAGGCAGTAAAACAATCTTTTAAAAATATTAGTGTATTCCATGCTTACGACTGGATTTATTCTCATTTTAAGCCTCTAAAAAACTATCTAATTCATTAGTAGACATAGATAAAAATATATATTATTCATTACTTACTTGGTATGTTACAAATATTATACCCATACAAATAATAATATATTGAATAACAATTACACCACGACGTGGAGACGGTAAGCAGTACGTACGCACATATGGTGACATGTCATTCAAAGGATGGATAGAACACTGAATATGGTTTTACCATATTTATAATAAAATAAAATTATATAGAAGATACTGGATTCATTATTTTAGAATGAAAATAACAAATAAAGAAGAAGTTGAAGAAAAAAGGAACTTGAAAGAGGGTGGTGAAAACATTACCACTTCTTTGAGTTCTTCCTTTTGATTTGATCAAAAGGGCTCCTTAGGTTGGATTTCTGACTAAAGGAAGGCCTCTAATATTAAGGGAGGATATTTGAGAGGGTATTTGGTCAGATTTTGGCTGACCCCAAAGGCTTTGAAGATGTGAAATTGAGATAAGGGGGAGTGCCCTTTTATAAGAGGGGTGAGGGGAACCTTTGGAAAAGCTAGAAATATTATTTTATTATAAATTCATATTCAATTTATAATGGCTCAAAGGTGGATTATTTAAAATTTAAGGTGGGGATAGGTCGAAAACCACTCTACCAATATGTTATAGATAGGTTTGGGTCACTTTATTAACCTTATCTTTTAGTTTTAACTCTTAGTTAACTAGTTTGACACTTACCATGTCTCTTTGTATTTTTCTATTATATTGTAAATAAACATACAATAAAAATTCAAGACGCCCCCACGATGTCAATTAATGATAAACCTATCATTAGTTAAGTCTCCTGGCCGAACCTGGGATTTTTTGGAATATAATATAAATTAATAAAATAATATCTTTTTTAAAAACTCTTTTATGTCAATTTTGAAACTATTGGTTATTTTGTTTTTGATAATTTCATAACAGCATTATTACTTCAAAAAAAATCTATATAATCATTCCTAGTATGTCATATGAACCTATAAAATTAGTTTAATTCATAGAAAGTCTCAAATTACTTTTATTTGGATATTTATAATATCAATTATTTTAATATTTCATTAATCATGTAATTACTTCATCTCTATTGTGTCATGAATAAATTAAATTATTTAATGACTAAAAATTATAAATAAAATACCATTATGTATGAAATCTATTTATATTTATAATCAATATTTACAAACTAATTTATCTTATGTATAACCCAATATTAAAAATGTTTTAGTAATTAAACCTTGATTTTGACTCTTTTAACTCTTCTTTGAATTAAATAATAATAAATGTCCTAATCTAATCCTAGTGGACCTAAATGATAATATTTTATTCCTAAGGTTTTTTGTGGTCGAGATACACTTGTCCAATAGAATTAGGACATGTTTTAGGGTAATATTAATATCATTTTCACCCTTAATTACCTTATTTACTTTTAACCGTGGTAAATAAAAGTAAAAAGTTAATATTCATGAAAAGTTATTATTATCTTATTGAACCAGATTTTACTCATTGATGTTAACCGTTTTCTCGGATTTTCAAAATTCCACTCACAGAATTGGTAAAATTATGTTTTATGTGAATTTGCAAATTCTCTTAGGAGGTGGGAAAAAGATGGTGACAAGTTCAATAAAATTTTTATATACATGAAATTATTGTAAACTAACTCCAATGAATTAAATTGAACTTATATAGGTATTATGTATCTATTTTTACCTTAATTAAATTTAAATAAAATAAATAATTTTTTAAATAAAAATTCTGTTTTAAACTATAACTCAATGTTTTTTCACTATTCATAAAAAATTGAATGTTTTTAGAAAAATACCAAAAATTCACCCTAAGCTAATTCCGATATTCCGAATCCAAAAATGAAGTCCATTTTTAATGATAAAATTTATAAAATATCAAAAAGTGGGTATTACTATTCATAATGGCTAGTTTGATTAGTTGTGGTGTATGTTAGAACTTGAAGTTGCGTACAACACACACTACTGTATTATTAAAAGGGTAACTTATCGTGGAATATTAGGGTGTTAAAAATATATTTTAAAGTATATATATTTTTCCAAAGTGTGTTTTTAAAATAAAAAATGTTATTTCTCATGTCATCACAGTTTTTGAAAATTAGGGAAGATTTAAATATTTTTCAAAGAAATTCTTCAGGGATAAAATGTTAATACCCCTATAAATTGTTCGCGGATAATTTCTATGACCATTATGTATATCCCATAATATTTTTATTACACTACAATATAAACTGTGGGAAAATATGAGTTTTTTACATTTTCAATGAATAATAAATAAATAATTAATGAAATTTTAATTTATATTCTGGTTATGTTCAGTTGTATCATTCATCCATATTATTAGTTTGAGAATATATCTATATGGTAGATATTGGTATATGGATTTTTTTCAAGTTGATCCACTAACCCGATCTGGGAATCAGGTCTAGGATGGAGTCCCATTAAATTTTATTTTCATATATTTTCCATTTATTTATTTCCTTCTGTTTATATTTCTTCATTTCTATGCTCCAGTGTATTTTTAAAGGCCCCCTTATTTCATCCATGTTAGGGTATTTTAATGATTGAGGTGTAGAAAGAAAATAGGGAGGCAGAAGAGGAGGTTACATCTAGGGAGCTTGTCCAATGGTAGATCGATACTCATAAAATTAGTGGCATGAATTTAGATCAAAGCTCCAATACATTCCACCTAGGGTTGTGAATATTTTTATTTTTTACTATAAATACCAATTTTTTATATGTTTTACTAATTTAATGAATTTAATGTATTTTTGGGTACCCCATGTGGCATAAATCGTGGGTTTCTTGTAGTTTGGGGAGTTTCCTATTTAGGAATATCTGTGTACACAAATTATAGTTCAGAGAACACTATACATGTGTTATTCTTATTTTCGGAAGGTTGTTTTTTGGGTTTACACACCTTGCATTGAGAGAATTTTTATTGATGTGATGACTCAGTGTGTGTCTTGGGCACATGGGAATGTAGGGTACATAACCAAAACTAATAAATCAAAACAACTATTTCCCATGTATGGTTCTTGGAAGTATTCCATGTGGGGGGTATATAGCCAAGTACATGGGTGGGAACCATGGGTGGGGTGCACACTATTTACGGGGTGGAACACACAATGTTTTATGGGGGATAACAAAATGAATGGGGATACTATTCATAATAAGGTAATAAAGTTAGGTTAAGCTCCATGTATATGTTTTCAGAGTCTATGTACACTGAAAAATTAATCATTGAGGGACATGTGTTACATAAAGAGGGTGAACTTTTAGGGTTACGTATTGATTAATAAATGTATACAATGTGTACCTTTGGAATTTTTAATATTTTTCAACATAGAGTAATGATTGTACTTTTTAGTATCCAATTATAAAAGTTATTCCACATAGACTACAATGAAGGAATCCATTTATAATTTAAAGTCCATCTAGATGGTATTTTGGATTTATAAGTGTTTATAGGTGGGTTAATTCAATGCTTTGTTTAGAATCATCTAGGAGGATGTGTTTTGAGATTCATGGACTTGGTGATGTTTTTGTGATCAGTGATTAGCCTAACTCATGTGTTCCATCGTCATCTATTTGAGGTTATTTTTAAGATATTACAGAAGGCAGTACCATGTAGTATCTCTCAAAAGATAATGGGGCTTCCTTAAATATTGGGAATAAATTATTCATATTTGAGAAAGTGAGGATTGGATCATGAGGTTTAGGATCATATCTATTAGATCCTTTGCGATTGGATGATGTAATTTAATGGAGGTTGTATCTAGGTATAATTTCTATATTTATTTTAGTTATAGGGAATCCCCAGGAAGACCTTGTGTGAGGGTTACTAATCAATTCATTAGTAGGTTCCATATTCAGGGTTTTAGGATACCCATGTTTCATAGGCAATCTATTACCAAGGAGTCCGTGTAGTGTATTTATTTATGTGTTTTCATGAGGATAGTTGACAATTCCATTATATTAATTCTTTTCATTTGGATTCCATTTTAGGTATAGGTAATTGTGGATCTTTTGGGGGAAACTAAAACCCATTTGAGATTCATTTTTACTATGAATTGGTTGTGATTTTAGATGATCTGGTGGATCACTTCATGGGGTGTCCATATCATGTTGTGTCTTTATGTTAATATGAGTATTTTTCTACGAGCGTGGAAAGATATCAATGTTTTAGTTATAAGGACCCAGGCTTAAACATTACTTAATCTTGAGTTATTATAATATTACACATTGAGGATCTTTTCAGGTTTAGAGTTTTAGAGAATTAGATCATAAAAAATGCATTACATTCCACAATTAAACAAAGTGGTTACATAAAAGAGAGTATTCATTTTTTCCCATCAACATAAACATATTTGAAATAAAACATGGATTCTTTCTTGACACTTCCATGAAACTATCATCATATCATGTACCATTCCCTTGACCTGTGAAAAACGTTTCAAAAACTTGGGATGAGCATAAAAAGATCAGTAAGGGATATAAAAATATGGAAGGGAAACATGAGTACATGTATACACAAGAATCAATGAAATCATACTTTACTCATAAAACATAAGTACTTTAACATACCTCATTAAATCATGAATAAATCAAAGAAATCATAAGACACAAAGGTAACTTGAGGCATTCATAACATTCTTACATATGGAGTAACCCTCTTGGTTACGTTTGGAATACCCATCACAGTATATTACCTAAATCTCTTCGTAGAAACCTTAACGTTTAACTCCTTCGCGTTACCCAATGCATTGGAGAGCTATATTGGGCTCACACACCCTTAGTTTATCACGGAACCACCCATCTTCCTAATAATGCCCAAGAACCATAACATAATCGTTTCACATAAAACATGCATAAAGGAAACCTAACATTTCCAATTTTCAATCATAAGATATCAATACAACACATTGATATAATAAAAACATTATGAAAACCATTTTCATTTCCAAATGAAAAGAAAATTAAAACATGGTATTTATTTTTCATTTAAAAAAAGGTATGGCTTGTAGAGGAAGCTGAAACTCAAATAATGGTCATGGTGGCGGAGAAGTCATTGTCGCCGCATACGTACGACAAAAAGATTCCCTTTTGTCATTTAGTAAACGCTACGTATATAAAAAGGATTCCTTTTGGATAAACATAAAATTCAAAGGGTTTTATACACCGTATAAAAGAAGGTTATGTATAAAACAAAATATGCCTCAATGAAAGGAAATTGAGACGAAATCCCATACCTTGGGTCCGACTTGACTCGATCGTTATTTAACCTCCAGAATAATAAACTTGAGTTAATTTCTACTTGTTTAGGAACCTTTTTCAAGTTCATTATTCCTTTTATATCACTTATTTCCATGTCATGAACACTATGTAATTATTTATGTTAATAACAGTTGTTTTAACGATCATTTGTACTTGAGTAAAAAATAAAGTATTTATAATTAAAAGTTGTTCATGTATCCATTATATCCAGAGTTATACTCATGATTTAGATATCATATATATCATATATATCTAGTATATACATGCATTTATAATATTACATAACATTTATAGGTAAGAAATGAAATGCACCATTCATGGAGACGGTAAACCGTACGTACGCATGAACGCTACTTTCATTTCTATTTCGTATTTTATGGAATAGAATCATAATGATATAAAGGTATATTATACTTCCATTATAATATGATATATAATATCATTAATTCCAACATTTATACGTCCCACATATGGCATAAAAGAATTATATCACTTTGAGGGGGCAGTAGTCCGCACTTCCTAAAATGAAGATATTGCATTTACCCATAATGGAAACCATAAAGCTATGCCATAAATGAAAAATACAGAAGCTTAAGAAAAACATAAAAATATTATATATCATATATAAATATAGTTTCATCTTAATGGCCACCTTTGAAGGTGTTAAAAGAATATTGAACAATCATCGTTTCGTGAGTCAGAAATTCGCCATCGACGGAAACAATATATTCTTTAACCATTAGATGTAGGTGTGTGTAAGTGTAGATATAATCCTTATTATAACAACATCCTAGTATATGGAATATATAGGTGTTGTTAAAAAAGAAATTAATAAAAAGAGTTTAGGTGGTTGGAGAAGCAAAATAAATCCTAAGAACACAATAGAAGCACTATTGGAAATGCTGTTTTTCCCAACAGGTGTTTACCAACGGTTTTCTAAAACCGTTGGGCTTGAAGGATTAAGAAAGACTTTCCCAATGGTTCATTGAAACCGTTGGAAAAAGCCTCCCCTTTGCCAACGGTTTGAAGAAACCATTGGAAAATGGTCACCCCTTCGCCAACAGTTTCCTCAAACCGTTGGCAAAGGGGTCCTTAGCATCTCTTTCCCAACGGTTCTTTAAAACCGTTGGGAATTATTTCCCCCAAATCCAGCCGCGAGGCTGCTCTCCCCCATTCGCACAGAACCTAATTTCATCTGCTCCACCGCTCTCCTCTCGCGAAATCCCCTATCCGAAGAGGTGAAAACAATCTGAAATCAGGTATCTTTTCATTTATACACATATACTTCCTTATTTTTATTGTTATTGCTTTAGTATTTTAGTTTTAAGTTATCAATCCACCTCCATCTCTCTGTTGCTCTCCAAATCCCCCATCCGAATAGGTGAAAACCCATTTGAATCATCTCAAATCATGTAATTTTATCTTTATACACATATGGTACCTTGTTTTTATTGTTATTGATCTAATATTTTAGTTTTAAGTTTAGATTTTGATTTGATTTCACCGTGTAAATTTGGGAAATGAATAAATATTTTATTAATTAATTAGTTTCCCCTGGAATATCAGTTGTGTTATAATGTCCATGCTAAATAAAGGGGTAATGTAATAAAAGACATTGAATAAATAAATTGTGGAAGTTGGGGTATGTTGCCTCTATGAGAGGTTTTTTGTTGTGTTTCATTTTATGTTGTAGGCTGTTTTATGGGGATTGAGGTGACCAGTTGGGCTTTGTGATATGTGGGGTTGTAATGTGATGGTTTGTGGGCATGGATGTGTCATGTGAAGTTGTATGATAGTGATGATGTGTGGGGGTGTTGTGTCGTGTGGAGGTGTTGTGTGATGAAGTTGTGGTGTATAATGTGGTGAGGTGGTTTTGGTTTTGCAGTGGTTTGTGATGTGCAATATTTTTATTGTGATATGTGGTTGTTTTGGTGAGATGGTTGGTTGATGTAACATGCTGTCGATGGTTATTGTGAGATGGTGAGTTGTTGTGTGGTGGTTTTATTAGTTTCCTGGTTATCTATTGAATAAATTATGCTGTTAAAACAAAAAAACAAGATATTAAATAAATGAGATGGAATAGAAATGGATGTGTGGTAAATGGATTTAATTAATTTAACATTAAATGAATGGACAATGTATGTGTGAATGAAGTGGCTTATAAATGAATGTGAGAAATTCTATGCGTCTTGTGTGGTGGTGGTGTGGTTTATGTGTTTTATGGCAGTAGTGAAGTGTGTGATTATGTAGTTAATGTGAACCCATAGGTTGAGTATTTTGTGTTATCTATATATCATGTATTTTTATGTTATTTCTACACATTCCATGGGGGTGGTATGTCTAGGTGGTGGTGGTGGGGTTGCATGGGAGGGGGGGTGTGGGATGTTTGGGAGGGTGGGCGGGGCTATCCAGGGGGGGTACGGGGTGTCCAGGGGGGTACGGGGGTGGGCGGGCTGTCCACAAGGGTGGACGGGTTGTCCACGGGGGTGGCCAAGCTGTCAAGGAGGGGTGGGAGAGCTGTCCAGGGGGGGTGGGTGGGCTGGCCATGGGGGGTAGGGGTGTCCAGGGGGTGGGCGAGCTATCCAAGGGGGTGGGGGCTGTCCATAGGGAGAAGGGGTGTCGAGGGGGGGTGGGTGGGCTGTCCACGGGGGTGGTTGGGCTGTCTAGGGGGGTAGGGGGTGTCCACGGGGGTGGGCGGGGCTGTCCACGAGGTGTGGGCTGTCCTGGGGGTCTGGGTGGGGTGTCCTGGGGGGGGAGGGGTGTGTGGGGTGTCCAGGTGTGGTGGTATGTCTAGGTGGTGGTGGTGGGGTTGCAGGGAAGGGGGGGTGTGGGCTGTTTGGGAGGGTGGGCGGGGATATCCAGGGGGTACGGGGTGTCCATGGGGGTACGGGGGTGGGCGGGCTATCCACAAGGGTGGACGGGCTGTCCATGGGGGGTGGCCAGGCTGTCAAGAGGGCTGGGCGGGCTTTCCAGGGGGTGGGTCGGCTGGCCACAGGGGGTGGGGGGTGTCCAGGGGGGTGGGCGGGCTATCCAAGGGGGTGGGGGCTGTCCATAGGGAGAAGGGGTGTCGAGGGGGGTGGGGTGGGCTGTCCACAGGGGTGGTTGGGCTATCTAGGGGGTAGGGGGCGTCCACGGGGGGGGGGGGGGGGGGGGGGGTTGTCCACGGGGGTGGGCGTGGCTGTCCACGGGGGTGGGAAAGGCTGTCCACGGGGGGTGGGCAGGGCTGTCCAGGGGGTGTGGGCTGTCCTGGGGGTCTGGGTGGGGTGTCCTGGTGGGGGAGGGGTGTGTGTGGGGTGTCCAGGGGTGTTGGTATGTCTAGGTGGTGGTGGTGGGGTTGCAGGGGAGGGGGTTGTGGGCTGTTTGGGAGGGTGGGCGGGCTATCCGGGGGGGGGTACAGGGTGTCCAGGGAGGGTACGAGGGTGGGCGGGTTGTCTAAAAGGGTGGACGGGCTGTCCACGGGGGTGGTCGGGCTGTCATGGATGGGTGGGAGGGCTGTCCAGGGGGGTGGGTGGGTGGGCTGGCCACAAGGGGTAGGGGTGTCCAGGGGGTGGGCGGGCTATGAATTTGACCGTTTGATGCCCGTTTTGGCCGTTTATGATACCAGAACTTCGTTATCAGTCACCATGGGCACACGGCACGTCCGATTGATGTTCCGTCTTCTCGACCACTTCAGAAATCACTCACCCATATTTGTTGTCTGATTTCAGTCCATTCCGAAATCATTCGGCCCATTTGGACAACCCTCACGCGTGTTTACGAAGCGCGCGCATCACTTAAAACACGAATATTGAGCCGTACCGCGCAAACCGCACGTCCGATTGATGTTCCCTCTACGCGAACACGTCACGAATAATAATTATAATGTTTCACAGTGGTTTCAGCTCAATCTGAGGTCGTCCGCTATGAATTTGACCAATGGACGCCCCTTTTGGCCGTTTATGACACCAGAACTGCGTTGTTGGTCACCGCGGGCACACGACACATCCGATTGACGTGCCATCTGATCGAGCACATCAGAAATCACTGTCTCGTATTTTTTGTCTGATTTCAGGCCATTCCGACTTCGTTCGGCCTGTTTAGACGCCCCTCACGCGCGTTTACGAAGCGCGCACATCACTTAAAACATGAATATTGAGCTGTACCGCACAAACCGCACGTCCGATTGACGTGCCGTCTACGCGTACACGTCACGAATAATAATTATAATGTTTCACGGTGGGTTCAGGTCAATCTGAGGTCGTCCGCTATGAATTTGACCATTGGACGCCCGTTTTGGCCGTTTATGACAGCAGAACTGCATTGTCGGACACCGCGGGCCCACGGCACGTCCGATTGACGTGCCGTCCGCTCGACCACCTCATAAATCACTCACCCGTATTTGTCGTCTGATTTCAGGCCATTCCGAAATCGTTCGGGCCCGTTTGGACCACCCTCACGCGCGTTTCTGAAGCGCACACATCATTTAAAACATGAATATTGAGCCGTACCGTGCAAACCGCACGTCCGATTGATGTTCCGTCTACGCGTACACGTCACGAATAATAATTAGAATGTTTCACGGTGGTTTCAGCTCAATCCGAGGTCGTCCGCTATGAATTTGACTGTTTGACGCCCGTTTTGGCCGTTTTTGACACCAGAACTGCGTTGTCGGTCACCGCGGGCACATGGAACGTCCAATTGACGTGTCGTCTGCTCGACCACTTCCGAAATCACTCAACCATATTTTTCGTCTGATTTCAGGTCATTCCGACTTAATTCGGCCCGTTTGGACCCCCCTCACGCGCGTTTACGAAGCACGTGCATCACTTAAAATACGAATATTGAGCCGTACCGTGCAAACTGCACGTCCGATTGATGTGCCGTCTGAGCGTACATGTCACGAATAAAAATTAGAATGTTTCACGGTGGTTTCAGCTCAATCTGAGTTCGTCCGCTATGAATTTGACCGTTGGACACCCGTTTTGGCCGTTTTTGACACCAGAACTGCATTGTCGGTCACCGCGGGCACATGGCATGTCTGATTGACGTGCCGTCTGCTCGACCACTTCAGAAATCACTCACCAATATTTTTTCGTCTGATTTTAGGCCATTCTGACTTCGTTTGGCCCATTTGGACCCCCTCACGTGCGTTTACGAAGCGCGCACATCACTTAAAACACGAATATTGAGCTGTACCGCGCAAAACGCACGTCCAATTGGCGTGCCGTCTGTGCGTACACGTCACGAATAATAATTAGAATGTTTCACGGTGTTTTCATGTCAATCTGAGGTCGTCCGCTATGAATTTGACCCTTGGACGCCCGTTTTGGCCGTTTATGACACCAGAACTTCGTTGTCGGTCACCGCGGGCACACGGCACGTCCGATTGACGTGCCGTCTACTCGACCACTTCAGAAATGACTCATCCATATTTTTCGTCTGATTTTAGGCCATTTCGACTTCGTTCGGCCCATTTGGACCCCCCTCACGCGCGTTTACGAAGCGCACACATCACTTAAAACACGAATATTGAGCCGTACCACGCAAACCGCACGTCCGATTGGCATTCCGTCTGCGCGTACACGTCACAAATAATAATTAGAATGTTGCACGGTGTTTGCGGGTCAATCCGAGGTCGTCTGCTATGAATTTGACCGTTTGACGCCCGTTTTGGCCGTTTATGACACCAGAACTGCGTTTTCGGTCACCGCGGGCACACGGCACGTCCGATTGACGTGCCGTCTGCTCGAACACTTCATAAATCACTCACCCGTATTTGTTGTCTGATTTCAGGCCATTCCGAAATCGTTCGGCCCGTTTGGACCACCCTCACGCGCGTTTACGAAGCGCGCGCATCACTTAAAACACGAATATTGAGACGTACTGCGCAAACCGCACGTCCTATTGACGTGCCGTCTGTGCGTACATGTCACGAATAATAATGAGAATGTTTCACGGTGGTTTCAGCTCAATCCGAGGTCGTCCGCTATGAATTTGACCGTTTGACGCCCGTTTTGGCCGTTTATGACACCAGAACTGCGTTGTCGGTCACCGCAGGAACATGGCACGTCCAATTGACGTGCCGTCTACTCGACCACTTCAGAAATCACTCACCCGTATTTGTCGTCTGATTTCAGGCCATTCCGACTTCGTTTTTCCCGTTTGGACCCCCCTCACGCGCGTTTACGAAGCGAGCGCATCACTTAAAATACGAATATTGAGACGTACCGCGCAAACCACACGTCCGATTGACGTGCCGTCTATGCGTACACATCACGAATAATAATTAGAATGTTTCACGGTGGTTTCAGATCAATCTGAGGTCGTCCTCTATGAATTTGACCGTTGGACGCCCGTTTTGGCCGTTTATGACACCAGAACTGCGTTGTCGGTCACCACGGGCACACGGCACGTCCGATTGACGTGCCGTCTGCTCGACCACTTCATAAATCACTCTCCCGTATTTTCCGTCTTATTTCAGGTCATTCCGACTTCATTCGGTCCGTTTGGACCCCCCCTCACGCGCGTTTACGAAGCACGCGCATCACTTAAAACACGAATATTGAGTCGTACCGCGCAAACCGCACATCGGATTGACGTGCCATCTGCGCGTACACATCACGAATAATAATTAGAATGTTGCACGGTGGTATCAGCTCAATCTTGAGACGTGGTGTGGCCGGCACCACTCAAAGTGTCCATCTTTTGTTTCAAAATGACGTCATTTTAAGTGAAAAGCATCAACTGACATACGGAAAACCGACCAAACGCATTCCGAATCTGTTGATAATTTATCCCAACAATACATGGGTCATATGTGACGTGTACGAGCCAACCCAAGATGAATCTGAGTCGCAGTGTGGCCAGGATAAGTCTAAGTGTCTCTCTTTTGTTTAAAATGGACACCATTTTAAGTACATACGAAAAAACGACCAAACGGATTCGGTTTCCGTTGAAACTTTAGGAGAACAATCCATGGGACTTATGTGACATGAACGAATCATCCCCGCTTCAATCCGGCATGCGGTGCGGCTGTCACCACTCAAAGTGTCTGTCTTTTGTTTCAAAAGGACGTCATTTTAAGTGAAAGGCATCAACTGACATACGGAAGAAGGACCAAATGAATTCGGATTCTATCGATACTTTAGCACAACGATCCATGAGTCATATGTGACATGTACAAGTCAACCCCATCTTAATCCGAGATGTGGTGTGGCCGACACCGCTCTAACTCTGTCTCTTTTGTTTAAAATGGACATGATTATAAATGAAAAGAACAACTGGCATACGCAAAACCTACCAAACGCATTCGTAATCTTTTGATAATTTATCACAACGATACATGGGTCATATGTGACATGTACGAGCCAACCCGGGATGAATCTGAGTCACGGTGTGGTCACGATTAGTCTAAGTGTCACTCTTTTGTTTAAAATGGACAACATTTTAAGTACATATGGAAAACCGACCAAACGCATTCGGTTTCCATTTAAACTTTAGGAGAACGATCCATGGGTCATATGTGACGTGTACGAATCAACCCCGCCTCAATTGGAGACGCGGCGTGGTCAGCACCACTCATAGTGTCCGTCTTTTGTTTCAAAAGGACGTCATTTTAAGTGAAAAACATCAACTGGCATACGGAATACCGACCAAACGTATTCGGATTGTGTCGATACTTTAGCACAACGATCCATGGGTCAAATGTGACGTGTACGATTCAACCCTGCCTCAATCTGAGGTGCAGTGTGGCCGGTATCACTTCAGGTGTCTGTATTTTGTTTAAAATGGACATCACTTGAGGTAAAAATATATGGTATAGAAAAAACCAATCAAATTATGAATTGAATTTCGGATTCCACATATATTTGTCATCTAAATTTTAAAATGAATTCTAAATGAATTATGTATGTTTATAATTATGTTATGAATTCTACTTTAATTATGGATGTGTATATTTTCAAGATGCATTATATGTGTTGGTTGGTTGGTTATCATTATTTGTATGTGTTGGTTTGTTCTCTGTATGTATGCATTATATGTGTTATAGGTACAATAATTGGATTGAAAAATGAATTGAAAATGAGGGCATAATTGGATTGAAAATTGAATTGAAACTGAGGGTGAATGCCCAAAAACTAGACCTGCTGTGCAAATTGCAGGCTTCTGTGCGAAAACCGTTGGCATAGGCTCTATGTAGCTGTTTTTACCAACGGTTCCTTGAACAGTTGGTAAAAACACCCTATCCCAACGGTTTCAAACCATTGGGATACCCTGTTCCATGGTTGTTTTTACCCACGGTTCTATGAACCATTGGTAAAAACCTTTCCCAATGGTTTGTAAACCCTTGGGAAAAAAATTATCTGTTGATTTACCAATGGGACAAACCGTTGGGAAAAGCCTTTCCCAACGACTTACTTCCCCACGGTTTGCAGAACCGTTGGTATAACATATACCAACGGTTCTGCAGCCTTTCCCAATGGTTCTAAACCATTGGGAAATGCTGGATTTCCAGTAGTGAAGACACTACATTTAAATTAGGCAACTCTTTTTGATTTGATCTCAAAGGATTTCTTGGGAAGACTTCTACCCAAAGTGAGGATTCTAGGAGTTATAGAGGGATGTCGAGGGAAAAAAATAGCAGATCTTGGCCAAACCAATGGCTCTAGAGGTGTGGGTAAGGAGGTAGAGGTGGTGGCCTTTTATAAGAGGAGAGGAGGGACACTCTTAGAAAGTTAAGAAAAGAAACTTTATTATAAAACGAATTTCATATAAAAAGGGTCCCACAGTTATATATTTAGAGGATAAGGTAATAAGAGTTCTAAATATACTCATACAATAGGTCTTTGACAAGTTTAAGGTTTATATTTTACATTATCTTTTCATTTTATTTAAAATGTTCATTAATGAGGTAATCACTGCATCATCATGGTGTCAAAATAATTTAATTTATTTAATGTCTAAAAATTATAAAAAAATTATCATGATGTAGTAAATAGTTTTATATTTCTAATGACTATTTATAGTAAAAAATATGACTTGTATAACCCCATTTAATTATTGTTTTAGTAAAACAACTCATGTTTGTGACATTTTTACTTTAACATTACATAAAAAGATATTAATGTCATTTTCCTACCAAAGTGGCTCCATGGGGTCCCCAAGTTGACCCATGGATTGTCTTGGTCGGCCGTGACACATCCAATAAGGGTAGGACATGTGTCATGTTCATTTTATATTATTAAAACATTATTCTTACCTTAAATTACACTAATTACCTCTAATCGGGATTAAAAACTTAAAAGTTACTATTCACCAAAAAATTATTTTAATCCCATTGAACCACATTTTACTTCTTAATGAAAACCATGTATGTCGGATTTTTGAAATTCAAAACACATAGGTGGTAAAATTTAATTTAAATAAAAAATCAGTTTTCTTATGTACCTCTTAGTGGTTTCACTATTCATCAAAAATTGATGTTTTTCAGAAAAATACCAAAACTTCACCTTAAGCTATATTTGATATTCCGAATTCAAAAATTATGTCTATTTTCAAAAATTCAAAAAATATAAGTTACATTAATTAATTTAATAATTAATTCCTGCTGTTAGAGCAAATAGCGTGTTTTTATGAAACAATAAGTATCAAAAGATTGACACTAGTTTAAGTCCAATTTCAATGTGAAATTAATTCCAACAACCACTATTGGATTAAATGGTAAAAATATATTCTAATTTAACTTTAAAACAAATTAAAAAGATAATCTAGTCATATAAATAAATTAGATTAAAAAGAGGTTTTGAATTAAAATACAACATTCTTCACAATTCATTAAAAAATGAACTTTATCAGAAAAATACCAAAAATTTACCCAAAGTAAATTTCAATGTTCCAATCATAAAGAATAAGTTTATTTTGAAAAATAGATCTTATAATGTTGTCAAAAATTTTATTTAAAAATGGTTTTCCATCAAAAGGCAATATAACAATCTTTTAAAAATATTAGTGTATTCCATGATTAAGATTGGATTTATTCTCATTTTAAGCCTCTAAAATACTATCTAATTCATTAATAGACGTAGTTAAAAAATATATATTATTAATTACTTACGTGGGATGTTACACCCTTCCCCCTTTAGAAAAGTGTGTCCCCGTAATTTATTTACTTATCGAATAAGTGGGGGGTATTTAGCCCTCATTGCATTTTCAGATTCCCATGATGCCTCTTCAATCATGTGGTTTTTCCACAAAACCGTTACCTGATGAATCACATTATTCTGTAACACTTGCTCCCTGTGGTCAAGAATCTGGACCGGTTGTTCCTCATAAGATAGGTTCTCTTCCTGCTGAACTACCTCTGAACTCAAAACATGAGATGGACCTGGCATGTACTTCCTTAACATTGAAACATGAAAAACATTGTGTACTTGAGATAAACTCGGAGGTAAAGCCACTCGGTAAGCAACTAATCCAACTCTCTCCAGAATTTCATGTGGTCCAATGAACCTTGGACTCAGCTTTCCTTTCTTACCAAATCGCATCACACTTTTCCATTGTGATAATTTGAGAAAAACATGATCACCTACCTCAAAAGAGAGATCCTTCCTCTGGTTATCCGCATAACTCTTCTGCCTGCTCTGAGCTATTCTCAAGTGTTTCTGAATCAACTGATCTTTTTTGCCATCTCTTATACCAATTTTGGTCCCATTAGCTTCCTTTCACCCACTTCATCCCAAAAAGATGGAGTTCGACACCGCTTCCCATATAATCCCTCAAACGGAGCCATCTGTATACTGGAATGAAAATTGTTATTATATGAAAACTCAACCAAAGAAAGATGTTGGTCCCAACTTCCCTGATAATACATTGAACAAGCACGTAGCATATCCTCCAATGTCTGAATTGTTCGTTCTGACTGCCCATCTAATTGCAGATGAAAAGATGTAATAAAATTTATTTCAGTACCCAATGACTTCTGAAGGCCTTTCCAAAAGTTAAAAGTAAACATGGGATCACGGTCAGATAAAATGGAGAGTGGAACTCCATGTAACCTAACTATATTTTTAAGATACAAACTGGAAATATGATCTAGGGAAAAAGTAACTCATATAGCAAGGAAATGAGCAGATTTAGTCAAGCGATCAACAATAACCCAGATTGCATTATTACCTCGAGGTGTCTTCGGCAATCCCACAACGAAGTCCATGGATATATTTTCCCATTTCCACTCTGGCACTGGTAAAGGATGAAGCATCTATTTCGGTAACATCCTCTCTACTTTAACCTGCAGACAAGTCAAACACTTTACAGTAAAATCAGTAATATCTCTTTTCATTCCATCCCACCAGTAATACTCCCGCAGATCTCTGTACATCTTAGTACTTCCAGGATGAATTGAAAACGGAGAACTATGAGCTTCACATAACAACTCTCTCTTCAACTGTGGTTCTAAAGGCACACACAATATCTTCTCAAATCTCAAAACACAATCATTATCAATGTTGAATTCATGAAACCTACCTTTCTGAACCAGCTCTACCTTTTTCTGCACCTCACTATCTTGCTTCTGTTCTTTCTTAATTCTGTCTGATCGAGAATATTTCACTGATACCTGAAACAAAAAAGAAGGACATCTGACACCAACAACTTTTATGTGAAAGTTCATTAAATCATTAACCAAGGGATCACATTCCAAACACAACATTGTTAATAAAGCATTACTCTTTCAACTCATAGCATCATCCTCTTTATTTGCTTTTCCTGGATGGTAATGAATTGTACAATCATAATCCTTGATTAATTCTAGACATCTCCTCTATCTCATATTCAATTTTTTCTGAGTGAATATATACTTTAAACTTTTATGATCGGTATATATTTCACACTTTACTCCATACAAATGATGACTCCACATTTTTAAAGCAAAAACAACAGCAGCTAATTCTAAATCATGTGTAGGGAAATTTACCTCATGAGTTTTCAACTGACGTGAAGCATAAGCAATTACCTGATCATTCTGCATTAGGACGCAACCAAGTCCTTTCAATGAAGCATCACTGTAGATAACATACTCACCATTCCTGGAAGGTAGTTCCAAAACTGGAGCATTCAGCAATCTTCTTTTGAACTCCTAAAAAAAATCATCACATTATTTTGTCCAGATAAACTTAACACCCTTCCGAGTTAGCTTAGTCATTGGACTAGATAACAGGGAAAACTTTCAACAAACCTTCGGTAGTAACCTGCCAAACCAAAGAAACTATGGATCTTGGTTACATTTGTGGGTCTTGGCCATTCGTCAACAACTTTTGTTTTAGCAGGATCAACAGTTATGCCATCATTTGAAACAATGAGACCCAGGAAAGAAATTTTTTGTAACCAAAACTCACACTTGCTAAATTTTCTATACAGTTTCTTTTCCTTTAAGGTTTCCAAGATAACCCTTAAATGAATTTCATGCTCCTCTTTACTTTCCGAAAACACGAAAATATCAACAATAAAAACAACCAACATTTCTCACCTGAGTCAACTAAGCCATAACTACAACAAACTATTTAGTTCTGATTCTGACCATTTCAGGATACTGATTTGAAAGGTCATTTCCCTTTGTATGCCTTCCCAGAAAATCTGTTCTGTTTCCTCTATGAAAAAACATTATTAACAAAGAAATATCTTATGAGAAGCCACATGGTAATCTTTAAATGCTATATCATTTCAATAATACCATAAATTAATTCATAATTTAACAATTTTCTAACTCCTAAAGTTGTCTAAACAGACCTCTGATACCAACTATAAGGCCCCAACCTTAAACATTACTTAATCTTAATTTATTACAAGATTACACATTGAGGATCTTTTCAGGTTTAGAGTTTTAGAGAATTAGATCATAAAAATTGCATTACATTCAACATTTAAACAAAGTGGTTACATAAAAGATAGTATTCAATTTTTCCCATCAACAGAAACATATTTAAAATAAAACATGGATTCTTTTTTGACACTTCCTTTACACTATCATCATATCATGTGCCCTTCCCTTTACCTGTGAAAAACATTTCAAAAACATGGGATGAGCATAAAAAGCTCAGTAAGGGACATATAAATATGGAAAGGAAACATGAGTACATGTATACATAAGAATCAATGAAATCATACTCTACTCATAAAACATAATCATTTTAACATACCTCATCAAATCATGAATAAATCATAAAATCATAAGACATAAAGGTAACTTGAGGCATTCATAACATTCTTATGTAGGGAGTAACCCTCTTGGTTACATTTGGAATACCCATCACAGTATATTCCCTAAATCTCATCAGAGAAACCATAACGTTTAACTCCTTTGCGTTACCCAATGCATTGGAGATCTATATCGGGCTCACTCGCCCTTAGTTTATCATGGAACCACCCGTCTTCATAACAATTCCCAAGAACCATAACATAATCATACCACATAAAACATGCATAAAGGAAACTTTAAATATCCACATTTCAATCACAAGATATCAATAAAACACATTTATATAAAAAAAACATTATGAAAACCATTTTTAATACCAAAATAAATGAAAATTAAAACATGGTATTTATTTTTCATTTAAAAAAATGTATGGCTTGTAGAGGAAGCCGAAACTCAAATAATGGTCATGGCGGCGGAGAAGTCGTTGTCGCCGTATACGTACGACAAAAAGATTCCCTTTTTTTGTTTATTAAATGCTTCATATAAAAAAAGTATTCCTTTTGGATAAACATAAAAGTCAAAGGGGTTTATACACCGTATAAAAGAAGGTTGTGTTTAAAACAAAATATTCCTCAATGAAAGGAGATTGAGACGAAGTCCCATACCTCGGGTCTGACTTGAGTCGATCGTTCTTTAACCTCCTGAATAATAAACTTGAGTTAATTTATAGTTTTTTAAGAACATTTTTCAAGTTCTTTATTTCTTTTATATTTCTTATTTCCATTTCATGAACACTATGTAATTGTTTAAGTTAATAACAGTCATTTTAACGATCATTGGTACTTGAGTAAAAAATAAACTCTTTATAATTATTAGTTGTTCATGTATCCATTGTATCCATAGTTATACTCATGATTTATATATTATATATATCATATATATCCAGTATATACATGCATTTTTAATATTACATAACGTTTAGAGGTAAGAAATGAAATGCACCGTTCATGGAGATGGTAAGCCGTACGTACGCATGAACACTACTTTCATTTCTATTTCGTATTTTATGGAATGAGATCATAATGATATAAAGGTATATTATAATTCCATTATAATATCATATATAATATCATTAATTACATCCTTTATACGTCCCACATATGGCATTAACGGATCATATCACTTTGAGGGGGCGGTAGTCCGCACTTCATAAAATGAAGATATCAGGTTTACCCATAATGGAATCCATAAAGGTATGACATAAATGATAAATACAGAAGCTTAAGTAATACATAAAAATATTATATATCATATATAAATATAGTGTCATCTTAATGGCCACCTTTGAAGGTGTTAAAATAATATTGAACAATCATCGTTTCGTGAGGCAGAAATTTTCCATCCATGGAAACCGGATGTTCTTTAACCATTAGATGTAGGTGTGTGTAAGTGTAGCTCCAATACATCTTATAAAAACATCCTAGTATATGGAAGATATTGGCGTAGTTACAAAATAAATGAATAAAAAGAGTTTAGAGGGTTGGAGAAGCAAAATAAGACATAAGAACACAATAGAGGACACTACCTTTAAATTAGGTATCTCTTTTTGATTTGAGCTCAAAGGCTTCCTTGAGAAGACATATTCCAAAATTGAGGCTTCTATGAGTTAGAGTGGGACGTGGAGAGACAAAAAGAGTAGATCTTGGCCGAACTAAAGTCTTGAGAGGTGTGGGTAAGGAGGTAGAGGTGGGGGCCTTTTATAATAGGAGAGGAGGGGCACTCTTGGATAGTTAAGAAATGATACTTTATTATAAAATTATTTTCAGATAAAAAGGGTCCCACAATTATATATTTATAGGATAAGGTTATAAGAGTTCGAAATATACTCATCCTATAGGTCTTTGAAAAGTGTAAGTCTTAGATTTTACATTATCTTTTCATTTTATTTAAATCGTTCATTAATGAGGTAATCGATGCATCATCATGATGTCATAAATAATTTATTTTATTTAATGTCTAAAAATTAAAAAAAAATATCATGATTTATGAAATATTTTTATATTTATAACGAATATTCATAGTCAAGAATATGACTTGTATAACCCCATTTAAATATTGTTGTATTAAAATAACTCATGTTTGTGAAATTTTTACTTTAATATTAAATAAAAAGTTATTAATGTCATTTTCCTACCAATGTTGCTCCATGGGGTCCCCAAGTTGACCCATGGATTGTCTTGGTCGGAAATGACACATCCAATAAGGGTAGTATATGTGTCAAGTTCATTTCATATTATTAAAACATTATTCTTACCTTAAATTACACTAATTACCTCTAATCGTGATTAAAAACTTAAATGTTACTATTAATCAAAAAATTATTTTAATCCCATTGAACCACATTTTACTTCTTAATGAAAACCATGTATGTTGGATTTTTGAAATTCAAAACACAGAGGTGGTAAAATTTCATTTAAATGAAAAATCAGTTTTTTAAGTACCACTTAGGGCTTTCACTATTCATCAAAAATTGAAGTTTTTCAGAAAAATACCAAAACTTCATCCTAATCTATATTTGATATTCCGAATTCAAAAATGATGTCTATTTTACAAAATTAAAAACATATAAGTTACATTAATTAATTTAATAATTAATTCTCGCTGTCAGAGAAAATAGTGTGTTTTCATGAAACAATAAGTATCAGAAGATTGACACTTGTTTAAGTCTAATTTCAAAATGAAATTAATTACAAAGACCACTATTATATTAAATGGTAAAAATATATTCTAATTTAACATTAAAACCAATTAAAAAGATAATAAAACAATATAAATAAATTAGATTAAAAAGAGGTTTTGAATTAAAATACAACATTTTTCACTATTACTTTAAAAAATTGAACTTTATCAGAATAATACCAAAAATTTACCCAAAGTAAATTTCAATGATCCAATAATAAAGAATAAGTTTATTTTGAAAAATATAGCTTATAAATTTTTCATAAGTTTGATTTAAAAATTGTTTTCCATCAAAAGGCAGTAAAACAATCTTTTAATAATATTAGTGTATTCCATGCTTAAGATTTGATTTATTCTCATTTTAAGCCTATAAAACACTATCTAATTCATTAATAGACATAGATAAAAATTATCTATTATTAATTACTTACTTGGTATGTTACATTAGTAATGGATTCCCATGTATAATATTACATTCATATTGTGACCCTAGGACCATAGAGGACATTGCCAAGGAATACGAAATTGATTATGATTTAAAGAGGTATTAATTCCATAGGGCCGACCCTATGTTGTATCTCAAGGTTAATTGGATGCTTAATTTGTATATTATTAATAAAAATAAAAAATAGGGGGTGTTTATAATAGTAGTCTTAAGAATAAAATAAAATTATTAAATAGTTTAATAGTTTACTAGTTGTTTAAGAAAGGCGGTTTCTTCAAATTATGAAAGAAGGATGTAATTTCATGTCCATTACACATATTTTACTGTTTATAATTATGAAACATATACTTGATATAATGAAATCCTTTGGTTGAGGTTTGTGTTGATCTTGATTTCCATCATTCCGCTTGACACAAGGTATAATCAACCAATCCTTGCCACAATATGGGTCTTTTCATGTTTTGTAACTAATGAATATACTGGAGAATACCATATAATATTGAAATGTCACGTATGTCTAGTGGGAAAAAGAATTATTATCTTTTCAAATAGGAACAACCCAATATTAGAAACTAAATCTCAACTTTATCTGTATTTAAAAGAAAATGTATTCACTTTATTTCACCAATGAAATTATTTCAAATGAGTTTAATTTTAAGATAAAAGATAAGTAAAATATTTCACAGACAAATTACATAAAACCAGTAGAATAAATGTGTCAGAACTCCCTCTCCCTAGGAGTATGTCTCCCTCAAAATGACCATCCACCATTAATCTCACTGTCGGGAAAAGGAAGTGCCTTGGGTTATATATCACATTAATACATGATCCCTATATAATTATAGTGGCCTCCAGAACATCAAGTATTAATATCGAACTTCTATATCTCGAAAATTTAATATCATCTCCCTTAGATAGGTTTACTAAGGGGATAACACATGTGCCATATTATTGGATAAGTGGAAGTTGGTTCTAGTCACCTAGATTTTGAGATCATATTTTTACTATGGTTTTATGTGGGGGATATAACTATATAACTTTGTAAAAGAGTACTATGTTGTTACCCTTCCTTTTGTATATACCCTGGTCATTTTTACCATTTAATGTATAAAATGTGATATATTATCAAAATACATAATAAAATATTCTAATTAATGCGAAATAGTTTTATTGGATAGATCATTTTGTTTGTACCCATTATTTCATTAATTAGGACTGTGTGTCTTCATAAGAGTTGTAACCCAAAATGTTTTGGATCTTCCCAAAAAATCATACCATTATTAAATTTATGGATTATCTGCATTAGTAATTTGAGTCCACATATTTTCTTGTAATCCAACATTGTTTTTCCTGATTTTCTTCTACATCATCATTAATACTCGAAATCACCTCCTCATATAATGAAATTATCAAAACATGTAAATATTTATTTTTTAACAGTGATAAAAATTATCTAATTGAATTAAATATTAAGTAAATTATGATATTTTTTGAGATTTCTATAGAAACCTATTTTAATATTGTGGTGTAATGGTGAAACAAAAAAGTGAATCATGATTCGATAAAAACCCCACACATAAAAATATTCACCTTAAAGAAAATTAACATTTATTATAATTATTCTTTGAGATATACCAAACATTATGAATGTTTAACATTTGCATAATATTTAATTCATTATGTTGATGTGATCAATGTAAAACCCCCACAATGGGGTCATTCTCAGTGATCATGAATAATAGTCTTATAAATTGTACTATAATTAAAATCATGGAGAAGTGTGATACATTTACAATAATGCATATAAATGAGAATAATATTCCAATAGATCCCCATATGTTTGTTTCAAAATCGTTATAGGACATTCTTACCACATTCAATCATGTAATTACAGGTTATTTTTAAAATTATTTTATTCCCTGATTCTTTATACATAACTTATCCCTTATCATTTCCAATCTTGTTTCAAGAACTAATAAATAATAATTATCAAAAGTCACTCCAAAATATCCCAACCTAGATATCCTCATATTTTTCATTTAATCACTCGAAAAAATATTTAGTTATTTTGTTTATTTGTTTTTTTTCTATTTTTTTTTATTTTTTTAGTAAATAAAAAATCAGATAGAAGGTGGAAGAACACATATAAATATAGTATATATTTAAAAAGATTATTTTTTGAACAAATATATTGTTAAAAAATTTGTAAATGTTGATAAATATTTACTTGAGTAAAAATTATCTTCTAATTAGTATGAAATATTAACACATAATGGTTTAGTGAGATGTCATGTGGAGATATTAAGTGAAATTATTAACCCATATAAGACTCACAAAAAGGGTATATATCATCTAAATGGTTTTATAGAGATACAATTATTTATGTTAGGGGAAACAAAAAAAATTTACTAATAAAAAATTACAACTCAATGAAAAAGACTTAGTAACAATCAGATGCCATCAGTGAATAATGTTTTCATTTTAACTATCATACAACATGAAATAGTGAAAATAATCATGAATTTTTAATAATAAATATGATTATATAACAAAAAAATAATTATTACAACACAAAGAAAAAAATGGTGGGGAGGTAAAAATATTTGGAAAAAAGATTAAAATAGAAGAAGAACATAGATGATGAAATCCTAATTAACATTGTATTTTTTTGGTAAAATTAAAAAAACAATACAACGTGATAAAAATTGAAACTAATAATCATGATAAAAACCTAACCATGCACATAATGTATCTCCCTCACACACCTATATCATGATGATTCCAACAGGTCAGAAAATAATATTTGTGAATGAAGGATAAACGTTTTTTTGTTTAAATTGCATGTTTCATCATTATGGTGGAGTTCCTCCAAGGGGGACTCTAGAATGGGATTATAATTTTTCATCAGCCATTATCTATTAACATTTAGTGTTTTTTTTCATTTTTAATCATTAAAACACCAAATGGTTAGACATTATTAATAGTGTACAGTCCAAAACTATAGGACTGGAGCTTACCAAGGTGTAGTATGATCCTTAAATTGTTAAGTAGGACCTTACACCCAATGTTAAATTGGAAAATAAGGATGAGATGGTCATGGTAAGAATTTGTTCCCTTTTTATAGATCCATGAATTCTCATATGAGGTCTTCTAATTTTCCCAATCTCCAGAATTAGTAAATTCATATGCTCTCCTACATCTGAGAGGTTCATGATACATTGTTTAATAGACCTATAAGCTTGGTTCTCTAACTCTACAGGTAGGTGGAAAGACATTATAAAATCAACTAGATATTTTTAAATAATAGCAGGCATTTTAAAAGCATAATTGGTCTCCTAAAGTGCATAATCTATGCTTAAACTCCAATCATTTCTTTTGGTTTTAACAAATTTTCTGTTATTTTTTGACATCCGCATTTGAAATTACAACTTCTATCATAGTTTTAGGATGACATGATATAGAGTTATAATGAACAACCCCATATATGAATACCAAATTTTTCATGATTCCCTCAAAAAAATTAACCATCCTCGCTAATATTGAATCCGATAAAATTAAACCTATTGAAAATATGAGATCTCAAAACATGGAAAACCACTCTAGAGTCGTCGATCCATGTAGCCATTTATTCCACCTATTTATAGTCATAGTAAAAAAATATAATATCATGTGAACAAGTAAAAATGAACCTATAAAATTCACAATGAGGTCAATTCCCCATGAATCAAATATTTCACAAAATAAAATGGGCTCTGGAGCATTTATTTCGACATAGAGATGTTCCTGTTGAATTTACAATTTGTTCATGTCTTAAAATCTTATGGTAATCCATATAAATTATTGGCCAATAAATATATGATTAAAGGACCATTCATGATATATTTTACGATCCATTGTATCCCCAGTAGATTATTTCTTTGAGAATCTCAATAGGGATGTTGAATCATGGTGGAGGATGCACTGATGAATGACATAGTCATTGAAAAGTCTCTATATCTAGGAGTCATCTAAAATGTTACATCGTAACTCATTTTTAATTATTTGGGACATTGAAGTTGTAAAATATGTGGGTTCTATAGATATTTCCAAATAATTCCTATTTCCATCATTCTGATGGGTCAGGTAAACTAAATTACATAGGTGCTCAGCCGGGGGAAATTATCATATGGGAAGGAATTAATCAACATGGTGGTCCATTGGTAATGTGGTCAGCTACCACTATCACTATAAATTTCATAACACTGATTTCTACATTAAATTCATGAAGTAGAATAATACAGTTATAGAAACATTTTTTGGAATCCTATTTATTATGGATATACCGATGGCATACATGTTTTGAGAACACAATTCCATTTTACCCTAAACGTTATTACAATAATTTATCCAATGAAAATATACATTAAGGAATTCAATTATGTTTTTGGTGTAGTTTCCTTTGGATGTATCATGTATAGATGAGGAATATGCTATGACATTTGGATCTGGATCAAGCCATTATGATAAGACTACCTCAATTTCATATTTTATTCTTGTCACACATGAGCTCAAATTATAAACCCCAAAGAGGTTGTTCGATTACTTGTGCTGATATCAGACTCCACATTTTGTTTGTCAAAATAATAATTTCAATCATTACCAAATTAGTTTTTTTTATATTAGGTAGTATAGGGGAGTTCAATTTTACTAATTTTAGTAACAAAACAATTATAAAATCCACTAGAACCTGACATATATCATACATCATTCACAATTTTCATGAATGGTGTGGATTAAATGACGTCAAATTTTGATTTTTCTAAATAGTTTTTATCCAAAGAAATTAAATTTCAATGTAAAATACCATGTCTCATCATTAAATTGAATTAATAATAATTCAATACATGATAAGGTAGTATGTAGAAACTAGCTTTTATTCCTAATGTAAAGATTATTGTGAAGTCCAAGCAGTGATATCTGATGTCCCGACCCCTCCCTCCCGAGCGTATGGAGGAGGAAACCTCCGGAGCATTCTCCCCTTCACCATCCCTAATCTCCTTCCTCCATTCCAAGAGATTCCACTGTGCCTTATGGTTCCTCACCTCCATAAGGCTTCACCCAACTCTCAATTTCCACAAATGAATTCAATGCCCCTTCGGATCTCTTCAGTATGATGCTAGTAGCTTGTTTTAGGGGTTGTTTTCCATTGGTAGGTGCTTTTGACAGATTATTATTTGAATCATGGGGGATTCAATATCGTGTGGTGGTTGGGCTGCTCGATCGACAAAATGTGATGGTTAGATTTTCCTTAGAGGTTAAACTTATTGCTTCTTGGTCCAACGCTCCATGATCTCTCAATGGATGTGGCTTTTACCTCATCCGTTGGTCCTTTGATTTCAACATGAATCAAGATGAGCCGATGGTGGTGGTGTGGGTAATTTTTGCATGAATCACCACTAATTTTATATAATCCTTTGATTAAAAGCATGTTAGGGAACTTGGTTGGAATATTTCTACATTCAGATAGTAGGACTTTTTTGGTCTGTCACCATATCAAACCTTGAGTTTTTGTTGAGGTTGATGTTTGAAAGCCTCATACAAATTGGATTTAGATTTCAAGTGGATAAGAATTCATTTGGAAAAAACATGTAGTTTTCTATTCATGGCCCTTTTATTTATTAGGCTATCAATGGTTAGGAAATCCGGTCCATAGATGATGTTGTGGATAAAGAGATCAGTAAATATTGAACACCCATCCAGATGGGTCCCAGGTGCAGGTCAACCCTGTGGTGATCTAGTTGTTTGAAGGTTTGGATAGCTCTAGGGAGGTTTGCAGGGTAGTCTAAGAATAATGAGAACTAGACAGGATTCAGACTTGTCTAGGTGAGGATTTGAGGTCTGAATCGGAAGGCAGTTCTCAGGAGGGCCAGTTTATGCATTGCCCTTCATGAGGGGTTCCAGTCACAGTGAAGCATGCTGAGATCAAGGAGCCCGAGCCACTAGTCGTGGATTTCCTAGCCCGCTTAAGGCATGATTTAGGGATTAACTCTTTGGAGGTGGGTGGATTGGAGACAATATTGGTTGAAGTAGTGGATAAAGAGGTCTCTTTGCATGTGGATGTGGTGGAGCATCAGGTCTCAGCCAGTAATATCAATGATAGTGTGAAGAACATGTCAGAATGTGAGGTTCATGGCCCTAGTGGTCCTCAAGTTTAGGAATTAAAGGACAATAACAAAAAAATATCAATTCATCATAGGGGATACGAGCATCCCATAAGACCGTTACCATGTTGTGATGTCCCTGAGGGTGAATAAATAAATGAGGTCGACCCATCTGTAATGTCACTATTGGGGGAATCTTTTTTTCTTGCAGCTACAGACTCTTTATACGGACGAGGAAGGTAGGAAGGGGTTAGTGTCATGGGACCATAATACCCAAACACCCCCATTACTATGTCCCCTTACTTTCATTATACTGGATGCTTGGGGAAGATGAAAAATGGAATGGAGGGTAATGTAGGCATGGTGGACTCTCTGTGCAGGCTGAGGCCTCTCAAAGAAGGCCCATGGGATGAGTCGAAATTCCATTTTGAAGGTATGGAAGGTCATAAACAATAAATGAATGGTGAGGATGATGACTCAGGTGATGAATATTTTAGAGAACTCTCGGTGAATTGTCTGGACCGTTTCCAAGGGAAAGGTCCCAATATCCCAAAAAGGAAGAAGGGTAAAAAGGAAAGCGTGACTAAGGGAAATGAATTATGGTCCAAGGGAAAAACCCAAGAGATTCAAATACTACTATCACATTCCTAAACTGATGGAAATGTAGTCATCCAAGAAAGGGGGAAGTAAGGAAATAAAAGTCCTTCATGACATAGAAATAGATGATCGATGAAGAGAACCAAGAGTGATGAAAGAAGAGGTAATAGAGTGCATATAGATTATAATCCACTCCAAGGAAGAGATTATTGATAGATTTATTTGGCCAAATTCCTAAAATGGGGAGATTTTAAGAATTTATGAACGAGTCTTGTAGGTTGTGGATATAGAGGAGAAATAAGCATTTACAGAAAAACAAGATTGAATCATTGCCCGAGGCTTCAACAAAGGAAAAATCACTTTAAATTAATTCATTCAGACAATGGACAGAATATTTTGACACCTCGAAGAGCTTATCAGGGAGGATCAAGATGCACTAGTTATTACTATGCACTAGGAATTATATAGATCATCTAACTCAAATAAACTTAATCTCATGTTAAATAATTCTGTGATCTCATTCACAACATAATTGTCTTTGTGTTGCGAACTATGGATTCCCACTTTTCCTTAATATGGATTAATAGAAATTTATATTTGTATGGTGGGAATACATGGATATTTTTAATACAACTACATTTGAAATAACAAATTCTACTCAAACACTAATAAAATTATGATCCATAGAAAATCAAATCATCCATGAAATCATCCATGTAATTCATTATGTAATATGAAGAAATATTATTAATGCATTGATTGAATTTACCTATATAATTTAATAGACCAAATAAAATGATCCTATTTTAAAATGTTCAGAAGGGGACAGTAAATTTCTTCTTTTATTGATCCTTAGGGCTATAATACCAATCATGAAAATAATTACGGGCTATCCCAATACACCTCTAGGGAATTTTGTCAATGAATGAAAATGGAAATGGTCTTTCCTAATGTTCTGGTTTAGTCTAATACAATCTTTACATACACACCAACTATTCTACACATAGGCAGGAACAAATTCATTATAATCATTTTTTATTATAGCTTGACCAATTTTTTTGGATCATCCTATAGTGTACTGACCCATTTTCTCTCGTAGATGGGTTAAATGATTCTTGAAGCCAATAATCTAGTAACCTCCTTTTTTAAAACATCATGGTGTTTTTGGATTAGTCGGCATTGTGCATTACTCAGTGGTTTATCCTCATAATTTAATAATATATGATACAAGTAAATTGATGGGTTGGTACAAAAACAATTAGAAATAATCCATCAAATATCATTATTATACTCCCTTAATAATATTAGAAATTTTAATTTATATCTGTATGGGATGATGAAATAATATTATAGGAAACTTGGTTCCACTCACAAGATATGCATATTTAATGTTTTGAGGAATGGATAATGTTCCAAATTTGGTGGATTTTTAATTTATTGGAGTTATTCTAAATTTTAGTTTTTAATGATCTCATCTTTATGCTTAATAGTAACATCCCAAGACGAGGAATATGCTTTGACAATCTGTCTAGTATAATTGACGTTCACAAGAACTTACATATTCATGAAAAAATATTTTAAAGCATAATATTTCTAATTTTCCAAAGATGTAAAACAATCAAAAGATGAATCACAACAAAAATAATCATGGATTTAATAATAGTTAATCAATTCATTGTATGGTTTGAAGATGTAATTTTTTGTGTAAGTTATTAAAGATAACTTTTATTAAATAGACATGAATTGTGTAACACTCTTTTACATTTGATTTAAAACATTTTAGAAATTAAAACATACCATTCCTCCCCAAAACTCCATTGATAGTATACCAATGTGAATGTTATGTATTTTTTTTAAAAATTCCTTAAAAATATAAGAGGATCATGTTCATGGGTAATGTTTTGTTCCTTATCAAGAATGTAGTGGTCTGGAAGGAGGATTTTATTCTTTACTCACATAATGACAATTTTGATTACACCGATCGAGTGTGTGGTGGTATTACTAGCTTGTTGTAGTACAATTCTTAATGGTTTAAGATCTCTAAACTATAGATAAGTATAAAATTATTGAGTCATCAAATTAATAAAATAATGTAAATCAAGAATATCATTAGAAATAAATGTATTCACTATGGTGAAAGGTATCGTAAAGTAATAAGATCCTTGAATTTTGTGTGAATCACTAGTTTATCAAGGTCAAGAACTTCCATCCAATGATGACACTCTCATTCAAATCCAGTCACTTTCTCTGGGTGAAATTTTCATTAATAAACTTTTCTTAATAAGGAATTTTATTAACCTCGTCTATAAGACTAATGGTAATTTTTACCTTTTTAATATATCCATGTTCTCATTATTAACTTCACTATGAAAAATTTTATTGGATTTATATAGTCTCTTTTGGAAAGGGAAGAGGAATGTGTTTTTAGTGTAATATTCAGTAATAATAATTTTCCATTTTTTCTTCACCAAAAACTTTTGAGGGTAGAGATATAGATGTTTTCTGCTGTCTAAATACTAGATGTGTTAAATAACTACAAGTATAATGTTACTTAAAACTATGATGTTTGATATAAAAGTTATTACAATTTTCCATGACATTGTAAATTTATTGGGAAAGAAGTCTTCTAGATGCTTAACACTGGATTTCACATACTGATTTGGTGTGTTATGCAAATTGTACTTTTTGGTCTTGTTTGGATGATTTTGTATTTAATGGGAATAGAAGTTTATTTGATTATATTTTCTTAATCACCTCCCCGATTTTATGCTCTATTATTATATTGGTTTTTTGGAAATTCATTTGTTGTGGTTGATGGGTTAGGGTTGGTGTTTTGGGCTGATTACCCTTCACATGGTGGTCCCATGACTTTTGAGATTGTTTATAATTCCTTGTTTACTATATTCTTGATTATCATTCCATTGAGAGTAAGTTGGGTAATATGTGTATAGACCCAAATCTTTACGTACACAAACATTACATTACTTTTTTCAGAATACTTAATACATAACAAAAACATACACACAAGGACCGTAATAGTTTAGTGTCTTTGGAAACTTGGAATATAATCTTCTAATCGGTGTAAAAGATCTTCAACATCTCCCATAAAGATCATCTCCTTTTGTTTTCTTACCTAAAAACTTTCTTTAAATCCTAGGGAAAAGAATATATAAAAATGGTGAGCTCAAATTCTCAGTAAGGGTAATCATAGAGGAAATAAAACAATCCATAAACATTTGAATGCAAAAACTAGAACATAAAATCTAAATATCAAAATCACGAGGAAAGACATAAATCTTGGAAGTATGTAAGGAATATATCATAAAAGAACATTAATCATGATAAAATAGCATAGGAATAAAACATTTAGTTGTGGAAAACCATTAATAACATGATATGATTTCCATAGTATCCAAGGAATTTCTACCAAGACCATCTTAGTGGAAAAAGTCCCTTTCTGAATCGAGTTCACTTCTCGTTTCAGTCCTGTAACACTGAAATAAATTAACTTACCATTCCAGCCATGTCTATATCATGAGATATAAATCTTTACCCAATGAATTGTATGGAGATATATGTCCCACCCATCTCATAATGGAATCATTCTTACTTGTGCCACAAAATAAACATAAATCATTCATCATAACCCAAAGAATAAAATGGGATTCATAAACATCATCCAATGATAACGTAATCCATATAAAACAAATGTATATCATTTAATCATAGAAAGAATCAAACCATGTAGAAAAAAGATACATTATAATTGAACCATAATCATACTAAATAATGTCATCTTATATGGAAAATTGTTTTGACAAAACACTTGAAATGGATTCTTGAGGAAAATATCCTTATTTCTTTAAAATAATTTTATTCTAACAAAATAGCATGAAATTATAAAATGAAATGATTTTGTTGAAAATATTCATGAAATATTATTGATTAAGATTCATGAAAATAAATATTTATCAAACCGTAAAAATATGTTCATGCCGTATAAGTAAAAAAACATTCTTCTCATACTTTTGTCAGAAAAGTCAAAAAGTACCACCTATGGTAAACAAAAGTAAGATTCCTTACATAAAAAAAATTACAAGTCAAGAGGGGTTAAAATGAATTTAAACATACATGTAAGAATATTAAACACTTTATGAAAACATTTTTATGGACATGGATGAAAAATATAACCCCATTAAATACTTACGTATAAGAAATCTTGGATAAAAAATGAGATTGTAAAATTATCCCTTACCTTAGGTCCGATATGCTTCGTACTTATCCGAACCTCTTGTATAATGATTAAAATAATGTCATTGACTTATTAAAGAATCATATTCATTGTTATGATATCATATATGGTTCGCTTATTACTTTATATTACCCGTTCTTTTGTATGTTCCATGTTAAAGCAGCGTTTTGGGTAAAACGTTTTATTTATCGTATGTGTATGGACTTGTTGTTCATGATATTATTACTACTTATATAATGGTTAAATTACTTCCATAATGAAAATCATGATTTATATATCATATATAGTCAGTATATATATATATAACAGATAGATAAATTAATTGAAATACCGCGTTCATGGAGACGGTAGGCCGTACGTACGCATGAACGCTATTTTCTTTTCCTTATTGACTTGAATGGAAGTAAGTGGATGATATATATATATATATCTATACATAAATACATTAGCTTAATTATGTCATATATTTCATTATTATTCATTATATATACTTTATAATCATTCTTGAATGGTTAATCATGGAAAATGAATCTCATCGCGTTCGTGGAGATGGTAGTCCGTACGTACGCACGAGCGATGATATCATTCCCATGATCGTGGAACTGTGTTGAATTGTTTGTATAATATTTCAGATTCAATATCACTTTACAATAACCATATATAGTTATTTATTTACACCATTGTACCCATCCATGTAAGGTGGTGGTGGAAAACCGATTACAGCACGACATGGAGATGATATTCCGTACGTACGCATGCACGGTGATTTCGTTTTCCGTAAGATGGATAGAAGATGAAATAGGGTTGTTTCATATTTATAATAACATATAAGTATATTATTGATAATGATGTTATTAATTTATGATGAAACAAATAAAGAAGAAGAAGTATAAGAAGAAATAAATTGAAGATAGTCGGTAAAGGATATTACCTCTTCTTTGACGCGCCTCTTCTTAACCTCCTCTTAATGCACTAGAGTTGGTCTTTTGAGGAAACCATAACCTCTATAATGTTTCTAGGTAAGTTGAGAAGATGAATTGGCAGGGGTTGTCTGAGCTTCAATGCACAAAAGGGTGTGATGAGAAGAGGGAAGGGGTGCCCTTTTTATAAGGGAGGAGAGGGGCACCTTTGGAAAAACTTAAAATACTATTTCATAATAAAGTCATATTAGGTTTATAATAGCTCCAAATTAATTTATTTAGAAGATATAGTGGTTATGGGTCGAAATCCTATCAACCAATTGGTTTTAGACAAGTTTAGGTCACTATTTTAACCTTATCATTTAGATTTTACTCTAAGTTAAATAATTTAACTTTTACGGTGTCTTTTTGTTTTCTTACACTATATGGTTAATAAACATACTATAACAAGCCAAAAAAACCCCAAGTGGTTAATTATTAATATATATAACCTTATATAAGTCATTTAGACAAACCTTAGATTTTTAGGAAAGTAATAAAAATTAATAATATAATATTTGTTTTAAAAACTATTTTATGTCAATTTTGACAATATTAGGTAATTGATATTTGATAAAATCATAACAAAATTATTATTTAGAAAGAAGTTAATTGAATAAATAATAAAATTTCCTATTAACCTATAAAATTATTGGAATTCATAAAAAGTCTCAAATTACATTTATTTGGGTATTTATAACATCAATTATGTTAATATTTCATTAATAATGTAATTACTGCATCATCATTGTGTCATCAATAAATTAAATTATTTAATGTCTAAAAATTATAAATAAAAAAACATTATATAGGATATTGTATGAGATTTCTATGTAATATTTATAGTATAATTTATCTTTTGTATAACCCTATATTAAAAATGTTTTAGTTATTATGCATTGATTTTAACTATTTTAACTCTTCTTTAATTAAAATAATAATAAGTGTCCTAATCTAATCCAAGTGGACCTAAAGGGTACAATTTTATTCCTAAGGTTGTTTTTTGTCGAATTACAGTTATCCAATAGAATTAGTACATGTGTTAGGGTAATAATAATATGATTTTTACCCTTAATTACCCTATTTACTTTGAATCGTGATAAATAAAAGTAAAAAGTTACTATTCACCAAAATTATTTTTATCTTATTGAACCAGGTTTTAAACCATGATATTAACTGTGTCTCTCATATTTTCAAAATTTTACTCATAGAAGCAGTAAAATTATGTTTTATGTCAATTTTCAAATTCTCCTAGGAGGTGGGTAAAAGACGGTGAAAAGTTCAATAAAATTTTTATACATCTAAAATTATTAAAAAAATAAATAAAATGAATTACATTGAAAATATATAGGTATTATGTATCAATTTTTACCTAAAATAAATTTAAATAAAATAAATAATTATTTAAATAAAAAGTCAGTTTTAAAATAGTAACCCAGGGTTTTCACTATTCATCAAAAATTGAAAGTTTTCAGAAAAATACCAAAAATTCTCCCCAGGCTAATTTTGATATTCTGAATACAAAAATGAAGTCCATTTTGAAAACATAAATTTATAAAATTTCAAAAAGTGGGTATTACTATTCATAATGACTAGTTTATATAACATATCGTTGTTTAGTGAAACTCGGTATTGCGTACAACACATGCTATCGTCGAAGGCCGCAATTGAGTGTAATGAAAGACAAGTCAGGTATGCATGTAGTGAAAGCTCCATTTGGTGTTGCGTATAACATAATCAAAACATATTTCATTTATACATTAAACAAAATATTTACTTAATGTTGCATAAAATAATTTCCACAAAACGAACTTGAATTTGTGTGTAACACGAGCCAAGAATAGTGTTGCGTATACTGCAAGCTAATACGATGTTGTATATAGTACAAGATAATATTGGTGTATTGTATAATAGATGAAATAAATGAAATTAAAAATAATATATCTCATAAAATCTTGGGGTGTTACATTCTATCCCCCTTAAAAGGAATTTCTCCCTTGAAATTCATCGGAGTTATAAATGGTTTACTACATGAAAGATTCTTTCAAAGAAACCCACATAGTAAAAAGGAATACTAAAAATGCATTTTTAAAGGGATGTTAGAATCATAATATTCACCAAAAGTGACTCAGCGCTGGGTTTCCACATAGGACAACATTGGTGAAAATATGGATATGGAAGAGAAATATAACCACCAACTTCTAATGAAGAGTGGAAGAGGACATGGTTATGAAAAAGACAACAATCACAAAGCCATAAATTTGTGATGATCTAAGGTACCGTCTAATTCATCAGATATAAGGGAACCCGGATAACATTTTTTGTTTTCAACATCATTTCCCTATAGTTGACGAAATAGGAATTAGAAGAAATACTTCCTTGATTTTGGTACAATCTCGCCATTGATCATTCCTTGGAAAATGTTCACTTCCTCTCTTAATGAAATGTAGTTGAATTTGTCATTCGTGAATTGTTAGCAAATCATGTGATAGAATGATGGGTCATTCCATCTGTCTCAAAGAAAGGTTAAAAAAAGTTATCAAAAATACATAAGTCCATCTATAGTGCGATAAATCATATATGGTTCTTAAAATGGACTTATACTTCATATATCATACTGCTTAATATAATAAAACTACTTTCTACTAACCAAGGACTTCATGTAGGCCAGTGGTTGGTGATAAAGGCATGTCGCACTTCGGTTGTGAGTTCGATTCCCACAGCCTTGTCATACATGACGGGTTGTCGCCAATCCTGTAGGTTGTCCTTTTTCTAAAACTATATTATTATATCATTCCATAAATAATAGCAAAAAATGTTCTAGCCTAAAACAATACTGACTTATATCCATCATAACCAATTCCAATCTTTAGGCTTATCCAAAATACTTCTGTCCAACCTCATAGTATAAAGAAACAATTACTAGAAATATCATCTGTCGAGCAGGTGAATACCATCATTTATACCCCATAATTCATAAGATATATCTTGTTGGTCACATTCTAATCATGTGAATACCTTAATCATGTATTATTATTGAAAAATAGTGAAAACATGAGTGCTGTCAAAAGTTAACTCTTTCCAAATACTAGAATCCCAAAATTTCTATATACTCAAACCATGATATCACTTTGTCCTTATATCAATCATGAGCTCATGAAAACTATCAAACATTTCTTTTTCTCATTATCATATCATATGCTTTCCAAAATATTTGAATTAATTTTCATGGTTTCCATTACCATATAATTATTTAAAACAATAATAAACCAATACATAGATATTCCAACATTCCACATTACTATAAATTATATTCCACAACATTATTTTGGAATCCCGTCACATAAACACATAATCATTCAACTACATCGTTGTCATACTCAACATCGCCAATAGTGATCGCATGTGACTTCCCTTTGTCCTTTTCCTTAAGAGGTTTCTCACTTTAATCATCATTAACCCTTGGATTAGGGAATTGGTTAGTATAAGGCCCCATTTCCTTGCACTTGAAGCTTTGAAGTGTTGCTGAAGTGTTCTCTATAGTATTTTCTCTATTAACCTCATTAGAAACCTTTTTCCTATTACATCGGTACTCAGCTGCTCGATGAACCTCTTTTCCACACATGAAACATTTTCTAATACCTTTTAGACAATCTCCACCATGCTTCTTTCCACACTTCGGGCATAAATAAACATTAACTTTCATTCCACCATTGTTATGAGGTTTTTCCTTGATCTCCATCTTTCATTTCTTGTCAAAACCATGAGACAAATATGTTACACCAACTTCCAGTTCTACTTTGATAGCAAAACACACAATTTCTTCATAGCTACTGAAGTCTCTCATTGCTAATGCCCTTCGAAGACTTGGTTTTAAGCCACTGAAGAATCGATCAACTTTACTTTTAGGTTGTATGATAAAGCTAGATGCATAACTTGCAAGTCGTGTAAAATTCGCTTCGTATATACTAATAGATTCATCCTACTTCTGCTTAAGCCCAAGGAAATACTTTTATATATTTGTTCGAAGAATATGATGGAAGTAATGACTGAAAAACAAGTTTTTGAACTCGTCCCATTCCATGGATTCAATTTCATCTTGGGGCCTTGTATTCTTAATTAGATTCCACCGCTGGTCTTCTTCACCTTCTAAATGGTAAATAGCTAAAAGGAATTTTTCATGTTCCTAACAGCGAAGTTTGGAAAATATCTTTTCAGTGGTACTGATCCATTGTTTGGCATCAAGTGGATCAGAAGACCCACTAAAAGATGGTGGACGTTGCCTCATGAAGTACTCAATAGAATATTATTCCCTTCTCTTATCATTTGGAAGTCCAGAATGATTCATAACTTGTGTAAGTATAGAAATAATATTTTCCACTCCATCTCCCATGGCATTCGTTTGTTCAGGAGGAAAATCATTGTATTGTCCATTACATTGATCAACACAGTTCATTCAGGATCTAGCCATCGTCTAAAACCCAAAAAGAATAGTGTGAGAGGCAAAAATCATGCAAGGGAAAACAACATAATAAAGGGGGAGTACCTTCAATATCGAACATCTTAGGTTTAATTCTATGATAGTTACTGTAATTCTAGGACTATAACCTATACTTATACTTAACCTTAGGGACATCCCTAGACATACCATAGAAATATCTCTAGGGATCTCACTAAAGTTTTTGCATCCTATTTTCCAAAGGTTAACTAAACCTTTCCTCTGATACCAAAGGTAGAGACCCAATGATTGATGTACACAAACATTACATTAATTTTTTCGGAATACATAATACATAATAAAAACAGACACACAAGGACCGTAAAAGTTTAGTGGCTTTGGAAACATGGAATATAATCTTCTAATCATGGTGAATGATCTTCAACATCTCCCGTAAAGATCTTCCCCTTTTGTTTTTTACCTAAAACCTTTCGTTAAATCCTGGGGAAAAGAAAACACAAAAAGGGTGAGCTCAAATTCTCAGTAAGGGTAAACATAGAGAACATAAAACAATCCATAAACATTTGAATGAAAAAACATTAACATAAAATTTAAACATCAAAATCTTGAGCAAAGACATAAATATTGGAAGTACGTAAGGCATATATCATAAAGAAACATCAATCATGATAAAATATCATGGGAATAAAACATTTAACTGTGGATAAACATTAATCACATGATATGATTTCCATAGTAGCCAAGGCATTGCTTCCAAGACCATCTTAGTGGACAAAGTCCCTTTCTGAATCAAGTTCACTGCTCGTTTCAGTCCTGTAACACTGAACCGGATTAACTTACCATCCAGTAATGTCTATCTCATGAGATATAAATCTTTACCCAATGAATTTGAGGGAGATATATATCCCACCCATCTCATAATGAAACCATTCTTACATGTGCCACAAAATAAACATAAATCATTCATCATAACCCAAAGAATAAAATGGGTTTCATAAACATCATCCCATGATTACGTAATCCATATAAAAAATGGATATCATTTAATAATAAAAAGAATTAAATTAGGTAGATAATAGAGACATTATACTTTAACAATAATCATACTAAATAATTACATCTTATATGGAAAATTGTTTTGACAAAACACCTGAAATGAATTCTTGAGGAAAATATCCTTTCTTCTTTAAAATCATTTTGATTTCACAAAATGCCATGCTATTATAAAATAAAATGATTTTTTTGAAAATATTCAGGAAATATTATTGACTAAGATTCATGAAAATAATGCATTATTAAACTGTAAAAATCTGTTCTTTCTGTATAACTTAAAAAAACATTTTTCTCATACTTTTGTCAGAGAAGTAAAAAATTACCACGTATGGTAAAAAAAAGAAAGATTCCTTCCATAACACAAAGTAAAAGTAAAAAGGGGTAAAAATGACTTAAAAAATACATGGAATAATATTAAACACTTTATTAAAACATTTTTATGGACATGGATGAAAAATATAACCCCAGTAAATACTTACATATAATCAATATCAGATAAAAATGAGATTGCAAAATTATCCCTTACCTTAGGTCCGATATGCTTCGTACTTATCTGAACCTCTTATATAATGATTTAAATAATGTAATTGACTTATTATAGAATCATATTCATTGTTATGATATCATATATGGTTCACTTATAAATTTATATTACCCGTTCTTTTGTAAGTTCCATGTTAAATCATGGTTTTGGGTAAAACGTTTTATTTATCGTATGTGTTTGGACTTGTTGTCATTGATATTACTACTACTTATATCATGATTTAATTAATTGAAGAATTTAAATCCTGATTCATATATCATATATATTCAGTATATATATATATATATAATATAGATAAATGAAATAAAATACACCGTTCATGTAGACGGTAGACCGTATGTACGCATGAACGCTATTTTCTTTTCCTCGATGGCTTGAATGGAAGTAAGTGGATGATATATATATATATATGTATACATAAATCCAGTATCTTCATTATGTAATATATTTAATTATTATTAAATATGTATACTTTATAATCAATCGTGAATGGTTAATCATGGAAAATGAATCCCATCGCGTTCGTGGAGACGGTAGTCCGTACGTACGCAAGAGCGATGATATCATTCCCATGATCGTGCAACTGTATTGAAGTGTATATATAATATTTCAGATTAAATATAACTTTACAATAACAATATATAGTTATTTATTTACACCATTATACCCATCCATGTATGGTGGTGGTGGAAAACAGATTACACCACGGCGTTGAGACGGTATTTCGTACGTACGCACGCACGGTGATTTCATATTCCGTAGGATGGATATAAGATAAAATAGAGTTGTTTATTATTTATAATAACATATCATTATATGAGTTATATTGATGTTATTAATTTATTATTAAACAAATAAATAATATGAAGTAGAAGAACAAATAATTTGAAAAGAATCGGTAAAGGATATTACCTCTTCTTTGACACGCCTCTTCATTACCACCTCTTTAGGCAGTAGAGTTGGAATTTCGAGGAGACAAGAACCTCTATAATGTTTCTTGGGAAGTTGAGAAGATTAATTGGCAGGGGTTGGCAGATATTCAAGGCTCAAAATGGTGTGAAGAGAAGAGTGAAAGGGGTTCCCTTTTTATAAGGGAGGAGAGGGGCACCTTTGGAAAAACATAAAATATTATTTTATAATAAAGTCATATTCTGTTTATAATAGCTCCAAATTAATTTATTTAGAATCTAAAGTTGGGATGGGTCGAAATCCTATCAACCAATAGGTTTTAGACAAGTTTAGGGAACTATTTTAACCTTATCATTTATATTTAACTCTAAGTTAAACAATTTAAATTTTACAGTGTCTTTTTGTTTTCTTACACTATATGGTTAATAAAATTACTATTACAAGACAAACGAACCCCAAGTGGTTAAATATTAATAAATATAACCTTATCTAATTCATTTTTATAAATCATAGAATTTTAGTAATATAATAACAATTAATAATATAATTTTTTTTTAAAAAACTATTTTATTTCAATTTTGATACTATTTGGTAATTGATTTTTGTGAAAATAATAACAACATTATTAGTTAGAAAAAAGTTAATTTAATCAATACTAACATGTCATATTAACCTATAAAATTATTTTAATTCATAAAATGTCTCAAATTACATTTATTTGGGTATTTATAACATCAATTATGTAAATATTTAATTAATAAGGTAACTACTACCTCATCATTTTGTCATAAATAAATTATATTATTTAATGTCATAAAATTATAAATAAAATACCATTATGTAGGATTTAATTTTATCTTTCTATATAATTTTTATAGTCTTATTTATCTTATGTATAACCCTATATTAAAAATGTTTTAGTTATTAAACACTGATTTTAACTCTTTTAAGTCTTCTTTAAATTAAATAATAATAAGTTTCCTAATCTAATACAAGTGGACCTAAAGGGTAAAATTTTATTTCAAAGGTCTTTTTTGGTCTAATTACACTTCTCCAATAGAATTAGGACATGTTTTAGGGTAATAATAATAACATTTGTCCCCTTAATTACCCTATTTACTTTTAACCATGGTAAATAAAAATAAAAAGATACTATTTGCCAAAAATTATTTTTATCTTATTGAACCACATTTTACTTCTTGATATTACCCGTGTCTCTAGGATTTTGGAAATTCCTCTCACAGAAGCGGTAAAATCAGGTTTTACGTAAATTTTTTAATTCTCCTAGGAGGTGGGTAAAAGACGGTGAAAAGTTCAATAAAATTTTTATATATCTAAAATTATGATAAAATGACTCAAATGAATTACATTGAACTTATATAGGTAATATTTTTCAATTTTGAACTAAAACAAATTTAAATAAAAAAATTATTATTTAAATACAAAGTCGGTTTTTAAATAGTAACCTAGTGTTTTCACTATTCATAAAAAATTGAAGGTTTTCTGAAAAAAAACCAAAAATTCACCCTAGGCTAATATTGATCTTCCAAATAAAAAATGAAGTCAATTTTGAAAAATAAAATTTATAAAATTTCAAAACGTGGGTATTACTATTCATAACAGCTAGTTTATATAACATATCGTTGTTTAGTGAAACTCGGTATTGCGTACAACAAACGATATCATGGAAGGTTGTGATTGCGTGTAATGCAAGACACGTCTGGGCTGCGTATAGTGAAAGCTCCTTTTGGTGTTGCGTATAATATAATCAAAACATATTTCATTTATACCTTAAACAAAATCTTTACTTAATGTTGCATAAAATAATTTCCATAAAACGAACTTGAATTTGTGTGTAACACAAGCCCAGAATAGTGTTGTGTATACTACAAGATGATACAGTGTTGCATATAGTACAAGATAATCTTGGTGTTGTTTATAATAGAAGACAACAAAAAAAATTAAAAATAATATATCTCATAAAATCTCGAGGTGTTACAATATGGTTGTTTAATAATTGGTTGGTGATAGTGGTGGCCATGAATTATTTCCATTTAACACCCATAGGACTATCACATTTTTGGGAAACTGTTCGTAATCATGTGATTCATCTATATAGATACCACAATGTCTTAGATAAAACAAATAATTGGAGGGTGATTTTTGTATTTTCATTGGTACACATCAATTTGTGGAGGTGGGTACTTACCTCTCAAATTTTTTTATACCATATTCTTGATTGACAAAAAAATCACCTCTAGTACACCTCTGTTATATTGAATGAACATTATACCAAATTGTGGAATATTTTGGGTCATGATTTTTATGAGGGTCCTTAATATGATCTCAGTATTGTACAATAGAAAACCACATGCTGTGACATCAATCATGTTATGATCAATTGGAATTAAACTATCTATATGTGTTTATTAAATGTTTCTCACCAATTTTGGGTTGTGGAAGATTTGAAAAATTAACTTTAAAACGTTCATTGTATTCAAGAATTTTTTTTCTATTTTGACAATCTTATTACACATATTTCATTTTTTATAGTTGTAGTCCCATATTCTAGGAAGTATTTTTCAAGAATATTTTGTTTCATGTTTGACCAACATCTAATTGGTAAGTCAACATAATATCACACATATTTTCATTTACATAAAAATAAAATGGTAATTCACAAATATTAAAAAATTCTTCATCCTCGTCTGCATGTTTGGACCTTGAATAGGAAATATGAAATTATTTTAAGTGTGTATGTTGGGATTGAACAATAAGTCCTTGATAATATAATATTAATTCAATTAAACCTAATTTTAGTAAAAAAATTATTATGGTCCTCATGATTGAATATATGTTGGTTGGATATCAACATCATGCGATGTGAGTTATTTTATGTTTTGGTATTTTCTATAATTATATTCAAGTTAACTTCAGTTTATATTTATGTTTTTGATTTAGTTGGGTATGTTAGAGTCTAATGGTATGTCACATAATCCTTCAATTGATCATCGTATGGGTCTTAATGTATCTTAAATAGGTTCCTCTTTGGATCAAGGTTGAAAGAAGGTTGACCTCCATTAGATAAAAGCCTCATGCACAAAACCTATATACGAAATAAATTATAATAAAAATAGATAAGAAATGTTATATGATAAAATAAAACAATTATTCAAAAAATTCACAAATATATTTTAAAAATACACACTAAAAAGTAAATAGCCTCTCGATATGACACCAAAATTGGACCACATTTTAATTAAATTTCTAATTTATTATCATTTAATGATGATTTTATAGTAGATAGTAGACCATAGGTATTCTATAAAATATCATTAATTTTATTTTTTTATAAAAAATAAATAATTTATGGGTTTTTTTAAAAAGTTTTGAAAATAAAAAGGCATAATTAAAAGTCTTTAATAATTTTTTAATTAATGTGTTTTTTAGAATCATGATACAATAATTTCATTTCACATCCATTAAAATCTTCATTTTTCATCGTTCTAAAAAATATACAGGGTTTAATGGAATAATTTGGTTTAGGGTATTCAATATTTTCATTCCTCTTTTACCAATTAACACAATTCATTAATAACAAGCAATTGACACAAAAATCCTGTTCTTATATTCTGGACATGAGGCTTAAATTGAATTCTTCCAAAACATAATAAATATCATGTATATGTGAGTGATAGAGGATGATTGTTCTGTCAAATCGGAACAACCATTGATTCCCATACAAAATCAACCCATTTAGAATTCAAATGAAAAATTATTCACTTTATTATAAAAAATAAATGGATTTAGACGAGAATAATGTAATGGAAAACATAAGTAAAATATTTCACACATTAATTATAGGGAACCAGAAGAAGATCAAGGGCCATAACTCCTCGTCCAATGGTTTTATCTCCCTCAAAATTAGTTTCCACTATTTATATCTCTCTCGAAAGGAGGTGGAGGTTATGGTTAATTTATTCCTTCATCATTGATCCCCCAATTAGGATACATGCCTCCATAAAATGTAGGATAGGAATGAAATATCTCTAGGAATCCACAATGAAAGATAGTTTCCCCATTTTTGAGCATACAAATGATGTTCCCAAGGTTACAATTTTCATGAAATGTGAGACGTGGTTTTGTGAACCCAGATTTAGAGATATCATTTGGATTATTTTTTGGGTTGGTGAAAAACCTAATATTGAATTTTATAATACTACCTTTTTGTCTCCGCACCTCCAGAATAAATATATGGGAATTTGGGTGCCCATTTAATATATATATATATATGAGGGAAATTTCAAAAATATTCATCCAAGGATTTTAGATCATGATAATTCATTTTTGTGGAAAGATAAGTAATTCTGGTCAACTTAATGAACAATTTAAGAGTGAGTGTCTTCGTAAGAGCCATAACTAAATAAAATTTTTATCATCAATTTTTTTCTGCTAGTTAGATGCACATATTTTATTTATTTTCAATTTGATTCCATATATTTTCTTCAAATCCTACAGTATTTCACCCATTTTCCTATTATGTTATCTATGACCCTCCAAATCACCTCATATTATAGGATTTTATCAAAATATGTATAATTTTACTTTTTAATAATGATGAAAATCAAAAAATTAAAAAAAATTGATATAAATGTGTTATTCTATTTGGAATTAAAAAAAACCATTTTAATATAGTGTTGTAATGTTAGAATAAATAAATGAAGTGTTATCAATAGTTGGAGGCCAAATTTTTCTTTAGCCCTAATATGGTTCACTAAGATGATAACATGGATTTTTATAGGATATTTATATTTGAGATATGGAAAGCGGAGTCATGGGTTTTTGACAGAGAGTTGATTGGAACTTTTTATTTAACTTTTTGGATGGTGGGGTTGAGGATCGATAATCACACATTTGGATGGTCATTGTTTATGTTAGTTGAGTGAGTTAATTCTCAAAAAAAATTATTTGTGGATAATATAGTTATTAAATATTTGATTATAAAGTCTCTATTAATGTTGATATATTTCCCAAGAACATTATATGGTTGTGGTTAAATAGGATTAAGGAGCAAAGGCATGATAAGGGGTAGTGTAACCCCCCCCCCCATTATACTACTATTGCACAAAATATAGAGACTTATCTGGATCCTGAGATTCTATAGCAATAATAGAGTGTGTTTTTTGTACCATGGATCCTATTTTTTCCCTAGAGTTTTGGATTCTAGTTGATATTGATTAATTGTATAGATCCCATCTATTTTTGGGTCCATAATGGATGCTTGATTTATTATGTAGGTCATTCAGGAATGACTATTTCTCTATTTAGGTTAGCTACGATATTCTAATATGTAGTTCATAACATTAATATAAGATTAATAAAGCCCAATAGATACACTTTTAGTGTTGAAATCATAGTTACATATAAGGTTCCAAAATTCAGAAATTTTTATATAAATATCTATTAGATACTATATAGATATGGTCGACACTTTGGTGGTTTGGGGGAAAAGTGAGACACATGTTGTAAATCCTCTATAATTGGCCGAAGATGGGGTAGATTTACCCCGGTGTCAGAATAAATACTAAAGTTGTCCATTTTCATTTCTTTTATAATCCTTATTTATAATTTTTCATTTTATTATAGATATAGTTAATTTCGGTTGGGCTGGTGATATCCTTTGTGCCTGAACTTTTTAGGATGTACTATTATTGGTACAATGTTTTGGATGTATTACTATGATTTATTTATCACCCCCTATACATGTACCATGGTTTTCAAGTGGACCTGATGTCTATATCCACATTGGATATATTTTCTCTTAGTCCATAGGGATAAGGACCAGTTTCTCTTGACCATGTAGATTCACTCATGTGAAGTCTCATGATCATGCAGGTGAAGCATCATCTTCGTAGAGAGTGGGTATGTGGTTTTTATCAGGTTTATAAATTGATCCTGAATTATTTTCTATCAGATTTATTATTTTAAATATTGTATTTTCATGTTAGGAGGAAGATTATTATAGTTTATTCATGCTTCATAGTGTATATTCTGATATTCCACAATTGTTTTATAGTAGAAACCATAATATTCTTATGTATTATATATACACTATTGTTCAGATCTATGTATGTGTATGATTATTTTAAAAACTTATTCCAATCTAACTAGAGAGTATTTTCTTTCCAAGATATATTTTTAACCGTAATTCTAGTTGAAAGAGTCTATATTTTCAAGGGTTGTGATTGAGGTCTTGTGAAAATCAATATTAGGATATGTGTTAAGATGAATGGGAAATTCTTGTTACACTATTTTTCTTCTGATATTTTATTTCTTTGATATGGGAGAATCAATATAGAAGAGGATATATAAAAGTGAGAGAATATGTGATGGATATCAGAAATCTGTTCCATGGAAAACATTTCAAATATAATTCCCATATTTCCATAGTATGGAATTACTTCACTTTATTTCTATCTTCATGGATCTGTGAGTACATGTAGTGTGATGCCCTTGGTGTTTTGGATTTATGGTTTATTCTAGTTTTGGATCATAGATCATGGTCAATAGTTATATGTTCATGATTTATTCTAAGAATGTAGGATTCCTTGACATATGTTTGAAAACATTGTTTTATTGATGATAGATTCTTAGTTATTTAATGTTTCAACAACATCCCAGATGAAGTGTTCTCATATAAGAAAATAGTTTCATTTTCATCCACTAGAAAAAATGTATATATATTAATATAAAGATAACTTAGGTATATCATGTGGTTAGATGTTTATTAGTGGTGGATATATAGTCCCTTTTTTATGGGATTCATAAAGATCCATGTAAATTGGATGTGGGATTTGAGTTCCATATTTCTAGAATAAGGATGGAAATAAAGGATGTGGGGTCTTATGATTTAACTTGAGATTCTCTATGGAGGACGTTTCAATAAATATCCATGTTTATGTTTCTCAATAGAGATTGATTGATTCCTTGTGTTACCTTCCAATTCATGAGATGGGGCTTATTGGTCTGGTATCACTATTTCTTGTATGGGTGTGGTTGTTATTCCTTGGTGGGGAAATTGATGTATGATTTCATGAGGGAATGGTTAGGTATGTTTATTCTTGTTTTCTAAGAAGTGGATCACTAAGAGTAACATGAACATTGTGTCTATCTTATGAGGGTCAGATTGGATGGTATCCTAGAATATATCAATTACATTAGTTTCTTGGGTAGTGTATCAGAATCTTTCTTGCATTATTTTATGTATTGTATTGATTAATTTGTTGTGTTTCATCATGTGGGTTATCATTGAATGAGTTATATTAGACATTATATTAGAGGACAACAAAAGGTACTCCGATTTGTTGCAATTGAGATATTTGAAGGGCATGGTCATTGATTATTGGTGAATTTTCATAGCTTTGTATGGATATATCTCACATAAAAATGAATCCATATACGTTTTTTTGAGTTGTTTATACAAAAAAATGAGATTGGGTTTGACACATATGATGTTTGTGTCCCTGATCCAAATTAATGTGGTTTGTTGAGTGGTGAGGTTTTTATTCTTTCTGGTTTCCGAATGAGTTGATTAATTTTTTTACTGGGGCTCTGGATTGATCGGTTTGGACACATTAATACATTTTATTCATTTTGGTATTTTTCATGGGTTGTGTGGTGTTCTTTTGGGGTAGTGGGGTAAAGATAAAGATTATATATTCCTAGTGAGAATCATATTATTCATGGATGAATCTTCTTATGTTAGGAGTGAGTTGTATATGCAATAAGAGTAGTCATTAGATGGTCATCATAGTTTTGGATGAATGGGTTATTTGGGTGGATCTGGAAATGACTGACACTGAGGCTTCTGGATGGTGAAAAGCACTTTGTGGTGGGGATTGCAGATTCCTCGTGTCTTCATGTGTTGAGATAACCATGTGAAATTTTAATTTTCACCTGAATATATTTCAAAGGAAAAATATATATTTCCCTAATAAGATGATATCATATAATTTTAATTCCCACTATTTTATTATCATAATATAGTATCTACCTTAGGATAAAAATTTTCCCGAAATTTTTTCCCATTGAATTTTAATGGAATATTAACTATTAAATTAATTGAATAATAAACTATATGTTCATGTTATTTCACTCATATCTTACAAATAGTTTTTCAGATGGAGATTATGTCTATATTATTGAATCCAAATTGGGGTCTTTTTTTAGCTAGGCATAAACCATAGGAACTGGGAAAGGATGGGACCCCATTCTATTCAATCCATTTCATGTTTTTTAAATTTTTTGGATTTAATTTTTTTTATATTTTAATATCCCTCTGATCATTACACACAACCAGCATGCTCCCCCATCCATAATTTGAATGTGATAGTGAGAGGGAAAGAATATGGTGATGGAGAATGATGGGTGTCCATGGATCTTCTCTTCAAGTCTATCGAGGCTTGGAGAACATGAGGCATGGATTCTAGTTTAATAATTTATGGTTTCAACCAATGTGTGGGGACATTTTAATGTTTTCACCACAAATTCTAATAGTTCAGTGGAATATTTTTTTTGTAATACCTAAAATGTTTTTTTGGAGACCCCTATGTTTCAATCAATTGATTTTGGAAAAATCATCCACTTAAGACCATTTTCGGGGTTTTCTATTTGGAATTACAATTTACATGGTGATTAGTTCAGAGACACATGTCTTGTGTTCTTCTAATTTGGGGAACTTGAGTTATTGGGACTATATGTTACGTACAGATGGTACACATCACGTTGTGGTTACTTGGGGAGTGCTTAGAGGGTATTTCCATGTACAATACATGACCATAACCCTTGTTGGGTACGTGGATAGTGTTTGGTAATGGTTATTTTCCAGACTTCATGTTGGGGGTTCAAGTACAAGTATATTGTAGGGGACCTCGTGTGGGGACCTCAGCTATGGCATGGAGTTTAGAGTTTAGCTTTTTGTGTCACTTAAATTTTGGGGGTAGATGTTCCATGGATAATGGCTATGAAATATAGCTACATTTCATTCATCATCGAGATGGTTTATATAGAATAAGTGTTCATGGGAGAGTTTTGATTTTTTTCATTATATCAATGCCATAATTTTGGTGTAATGGTGTATCTAAAATATCGTATATCATGTCTCTGATGTTGTGTCTCTTCCTATGAAATGGTCTAGTTATTTTTTCCAATTAAATATTATGGTTCTTTAGTATATTTCATGTTCTTGGGTTTTTCAAACATAGTATAATCCCCAAAAAACATTGAACCCCAGCATTCATCTAGGTTTGGACAATATAATCATTAATACATGTGCTTCCATTGGAGGCAATTCATCCCCATTTCAAAGAAATTCAACCCTAGTCATTGGAGATCAATCTATTGATGCTCAATGTTACATTACATCCTTCTATTACACTATTTTCTCCTTTTAATTCATCTGGAGAATGATTCTATAAAGGAATCCATTGGATTTGTTGATTTTTAGTTAATAATATGTGTTGAGGTGTTGTGTTTTGGGTGATAAATGTGTTCTCCATTATTGATGTTCATGGTGGTGCAATCCCTCTCATTCAAGTACTATCCAGTGGCTAAAAAATCATCTTTTGATGTAGTAAACAATTATTTTCTCAATCCATCATTTTATTTTTATGATGGTGGGGTTATTATTTTGTTATATTTTGGGAATATCTTATGCAACACCTAATAAAGATAATGCAATTTAGTAATAAAAAGAGTACTAGTAAGGGATTTTTTTGATTTACATCATTTGGTAATATTTTATTTTGAAATTTTAATAGCATGATGACTTGAAAAAAATTGTATTTATTGTGTGATTTTTTAAACTGTAGTTGATGAGACTGTTGAAAATTTTAATTTTGATTGTTTGGAATCAGTATATATAAATTTCTAAACACTTATATTAAACTAATTAGTTGGTATCTCATGGAATTTTTTTCGTATATGATAATCACTTCAAATAAAAGAGGGTATTGTGACGAAATCTCCATAACTAACTCTAAAATAACTAATGTGATATGATACGTGTAATTATTTTTGGTTGTGATGCATGGGTGGATGCAATTAGATTTGGTTAGGATGACATATGAAGTAGTTATAAATTGAGGTATTGTTTTGTGGTTTTGATTTCTCTTTCTTATATGTCAAGGTGATGTGTGGACAACATGTGATGAGGTGTGGTCATGATATGTGGTTGTTCGGATCAAATAGCTGGTGGTGTAATGAAACGGTGGTGATTTTTTTATTTTTGGAAAAAAACAAGTTAGTTTTTTATTTTTGTTATGTTTTTCTTGTTTCATAATTATAAATGAAATGGATGATTAATAAAAAATATAAATGGAATCGTACTTTTTGGAATTGGTTGGAATGAGAAATAAATGAAAATGAAAGTGTGTTTTAAAGTTATTATATCTTAAATATGAAATTAATGGGTTTAATAAAATAAATTAGTCGTAATTGGGGAATTTAAAAAATGGATTAATTAACAATAAAATCCATAATGTGGCTTGTGAACATTTAATTATTATGTGGTGTTGCATATTTATAGGTGGGTGAGAATGTGGTGGGTTTTTTAGGGTAGTGGTGATGTTGTTAGTTGGTTGTTAATTTTTTTCAACCCATATCTTGATCTTTTTACAATATATGTAAATTTATACCATCTATGTAAATTTTTATTTCAATATTACCCCCAAAAAAGGACAAGTACCATGTTCCTACAAAAAACAATTTGTGGGTGTTTTCCAAACACCCTTACAATGATGATGGATAGTTGGTTACGATCTCTTCCCTTATCTCTCAACTAATAAATGTTCACATGCCGAGTTTTTTATTTTGTCAATCCAGCCGTTCATTTTTGTTATGTTCGGATGATATTTCGTATTGTTGGATTCTTTAAATGTGGAAGGAATAAACATTCTTGATTTCTTTTATGGTCATAATACTCATCTATTTTGGTAAAGGGTTTGGATGTAATGTAATGTGATGGTCTATTTGTCTACAGGTGAGATGTGATGTGATGTGACATGGTGGACTTGGTGTCTTTGTATGGGATGTGAGTCGATGTATTGTGATGTCCCATGTTTCTATGGTTAGATGTGTTGTTGTTTGACATGATGTACCATGTGTTTTTATATATTATATAATATGAATGTGATGGGAGATCTTGAATGTTTTAATTTTGCTTGCAAAAGTGGAAAACAAGTGGGAATTAATTCATGGAACAATGTTTATCAATGTTTTTCTTATTATGTTACTATAATTTGGTGAGTAATTTGATCGGAATTCTATAGTGTCAATGGGATTTTTATGTTTTCTTATTTTATCACTAGTAATAATGTTTAATTCTTTCAAATATACATGGGATATATTAGGTATAATGTTACTATGTTTACTTTAACTCTCACACTAATATTTATAAAAACAAATTTTAGGCTTCCAAAAAGACTTTGTGGACTGTTCTTGGCATTAAAAACTCAAACCATTTTTCTGTTGTTTAGTCATTGCCTTATCTTTTACATTATATTAAATTATTTTAGAATTGTGTATTTGATTACATTATTTATAAATATGGGGGGGAGTGTTCGGGTTTAGTTTTATCTTTTTTTTATGGATTTTATTGATAATTTAAATCTTATATCTCCATTCTCTATATATTATATAGGGTAATGCCTCCAAAATATGATATTTCTATATCCCCAGTTCTAGTCACAAACCTACATCATAATGGAGATTAGACATGGGGGGGTCATAATATTTATTGTTTCATTATTGGTCCCATATGGTTACCTTTGGAGGGAGGTGATATAATGAAGTGATATTAGATATAATTTTATTTGAGTCATAGGTAGAGGTTAGGACATTGTCATAGTCTATATTACATGGTTTTTTAGGGAAACGAGGTCATTTATTCTTGGTACATCGCATAGTACTGAAAATACAAGACTGAAAATGGGATTTAGGGCCCTCATGATCTGATAATTGGACTCAAATCCTACATAAAAATATTGATGTGGTGATGATTTCATTGTAGAGGAATATTAGTTGTACAAGATTCATTATTTCATATATTATTATTTTATTTAATTTTTTTTGTTTTGGGGGGGGGATAAAATTAAATAAAACATTATTTATAAATTTATATACTACCTGGGTTAAGAAATACTTATATCTACTTCATCTATGGATCCTGCTAATCATCCACTTGTGGTTCTCATAGTGGAGATTCAATCGGCTCACTCGGTTGAACGATACTGGGTTGACATGATATAAGAAAATTTTAAATGGGATTTTTTTTTCTATTTTTGTGGAATTATATTGGAATTTATGAGGGTAGAATTTCTGATTTGTAGATAGAGGTATGGTTAATGTAACTCGATATCAACACCAGTTTTTTATGAACCTCATTGAGTACTTGTTACATTTAGATGTTTGTCAGATGTGGGGAGTATTTCTTCAGCTGGGGGTGTTGTATCACATTGAGTGAAAGGAGGTAGATGATTCATGGGATGAAATATGGTACCATTATTGACAATATTTTACGTCCTCAACCTTGAATGAAGTAGTATTTTAAAAGATACACTCTCTTAATTAAGGATTATTTTTATGTTTGATATTAGAATCATGTTCAAGAATCAGGTTGTGTTTAGCTGATCATATTCTTATTATGGAGTCCCATGTGAATTATCACGAGGAGGAAGGTGATCAAGAGTATTCACTCATACAGGGATTACTAGGTGGTATGAACTCGTATTTTTCCTTATGGTGTATTATTTTTACTGCAATATCTTAAGCATCTGGGGACTTAGAAAATTTATCCAACCATGAGTAAAACTAAACATCTTCCTTCTCATCCTTATATGGCTAGTGGTATTTGTGCATCACATGGGGGTATTGGTATTGTGTGTTTCAAATATAGATGATCTTTCCACCATTACAATCACTGTAAAAATGTTCATCGATATATGTATAGTGGAAGAGAGATTGTTTTCATCAAGCCTTAGTAACAACTATAATGAAGATCCTTCCAACACCAATGATAATAGATATATGGTCCACTAAGAAGGTATATAGTAAGAAGATGTAATTATTATGATATTTCTTATCTTCAGGTTCATTTACCCTAGTTTTTCTGTGGTGTTGTAATTTCTACACTGACTTAAGAACAAAAAAATCATATTTTAATGTTCTTGAGGTGGATGATATAGGGGAACCATAGATCACTAGAGTTATGATTCGATTTAAATCCACCATCGGTTGTTCATTTATTTGTTCAATATGTTCACAAAAAATCATTTCACCATCTATAGACTGTTCTCATGTACTAGATGTATAGAGGCAACCTGATCCCATAGTTTTGACTATTCCTATTGAAGGCAAGATCATTTTTTTGATATTTTTCTTGGTTGTAGCTTACTTATGCGGTCACATTTGTCACATAATAATATTTAATAACTATAGATATAGTGGTAAAATTTCATTATAAGCATCGATTGGTGGTATTCTATGTGTGAAATAATTGACAATATTCAACGAATAGTTCTATTCTTGGATGTGGGTAGTCATCTGAGGGTTTTCATTGGCATCCAATTTTCTCAGGTGGGAATTAGATATGTGGGTAACCTTATTATTTAATATATTATTCATCCATATAATTAGTAGAGTATTTTATAAATGATGATCTAAAAATTTTATGTAGTTTCTATATTCTTTTCATGAGGAGGTTTTGGTGCTATCCGATGACATTATATAGAGTTTTCGATAGACTTGCATCATAGTTCATCACAAATTTAAATTGATCCTATCATATGGAACATTACATGTTATTTACGATGAACACTAATGAAACTTATATGATGAATAATGGTTTCTTCCATCCAAGTGTTTCATCATTAGGTTTTCCGTGTTATTCTATAAGAAAGAGGATGATAGGGTCCAATTAGGTATAGACTAATATTGGTGGAATCGGGTGATGATCAAGAATCCAATCCCCTTATATAGATTTATGAAATTTTTAAAAGTTGGGGTTCTAGTTATATTTCTATGATCAATTTATGTTTCGCATATCACTAGTTGAGGGTAAATAATGATGATATCATGAAGTCATCATTCATATGAATGTATTGACACATATTTATAATGATCACGCCCTTTGGTGTTGTGAATTCGCAAACAATGTTCATTGGGATACATAATTAAATGTTATTTGGGTTCTTAGGCCTATTCATAGTATTTTTCATAGATTAAGTCATGATTTACTCGATGTCAAATGATGATCATATTGATCATATCAAAGTTATGTTTCATGTTATTTGACGACACCATATCAATGAATTGTTGACCAAGCGTATATTATAGACACAATAGGTTTATTTCAAATGGAGAATAGTGTGTCTATAGGGCGTGGACAAGGAACCATCAATGTTCAAATAATTTTTTTCTTATAAAACAACCATCATGTTCAATGATATTCATAGAATAATTGTTCTTTTGGGATATTACCATTTTTTCATGTTTGATTTATCATGGATTGTGATCCCATTGGATTCTCTATCAAGTAAAGATAATGATTTTATCTATATTGATATGATTCAGCTGGTGTCTGTATACCTAGATTATAAATTAATTTTTACTCTAGTGCTTCAGTTGATAGAGGAATAAGAATTCTATGACTGATTGTTTTAGGAGGAGGTACTATAAGGATGTTGTTCAAGAGTCTATTGGTTATTCAATGGAAATCGTGGTTTTAGTTTCCTTTCACCTAGTTACCAAGGTTACAGAGGGCATAAATTGTTATTTTTCTGATAATATTGTTGTCTTACATTATTTAGTCGTGATGGAGTCTCAATGTGGAGACTCAAATTTATAGGTGATTCAGGATTATGTTTTACATTTTGATGTTTTGGTTACTTGGATGGAATATAGTTAGAAGCATATGTTGTCTCTTGGGAGGATTTTTGATCAATATGTGACTCTTAATGAATTCCATCTTGAGTTCAATAGAACACATTTAATGGAACAAATCAAAGTATCCAATAGTTTTTGAGGTTTTAAGGAATGGTTTTAGTGCCTCTATATTAAATTTTAATTGATAGTGTTTTTAATCAATGTTTTGTTTATCAGTAGATATAGGTGGAACTCCATGATGCTGGATTTTTTTTCAACCATTAAATTTCACTAAGTGTAAATGGAATGATATTTTTATGGACCGCTTAAGAAGTTCACCTCATGAAATATCATGTCATGATTATATCTGGGTATTTGTGGATATGTTAATGAAATTTTCACACATCATAATGACCATGTAATTTGTAGTTTTCAGATTTTCAGTTAGGATATATGTGGATGAGGTTTTTGTGATTCATGGAGTACTATGGTCCATTTTATTGGATTAGGATTCTATTATTACCAAATTAATATATCGGGGATTTCAACATTATTTTGGAACCCAGTTATGCCATAAAACTCCAATCAAACCTAAAATCGATAGTAAAATAGAGTGGAATATCCAGATATTGGAGGATATCTTGTGAAGGTGTATCATGGACTTCAACATATATTGGGAATGAATGTTTTATTTTTTGTGATTCATTATAAAAAAATCTATCATTTATCCATTTTTAATAACCAATCTATGTATTTATATGGTGGCCCATGTCATTCTTTGTTATTATATGCTCATGTTTGGGATTCATTGGTTCTTGGGCTTAACATAGTGTTGAGAATGATTGAGACTATTTTGGGCATTCATAATATGATGGAGGCGGAAAAAGGTTGGAATAAATCATATTTTGATCAAAGGATGAGGCCCATGGAATACCTGATTGGATACCTTTTTTTCTTTAGTGTATACCTTCTATGTGTGTTGTAATGGTATATTAGGTAGATTAATCCATCACCCTAATGTTTTGGTCCTTTTTGGTTTTTGGGAATATTGGTGATGTGTCTTATGGTTGTCACTTCCAACATAAATGGAACAAATTTTTGATGTCTCCAACATCACTCATACCCATTAGAATCATCATAATGGATGGATTGTTATAGACTAAGTAGAACAGATATCAAAAACAACATGACATTTGAGGATCATCTAGTAGAGATCCATGATCAATAGCAGAATCCCTCACATGGACAAACCCTTCATTTCGTTATTAATTTGTTGATTCCTGGTAGAATGGAGGAGTGTCATTGGGAGATTTATGTAATAAAATTTTCCATGTATATAGATTTATTTAATATTTACTTCTATCTTTTTTTCCTTTTCAAGGTCTTGTTAATATCATATTAGTTATGAAATGTTTCCCCTCAATAAGAGCAATGTGATTATTGCATCTACAATTTGATGAATGGAAATCAAAATTTCTAATAAAGACATTTTATACTATGAAACATATTTGAATCATGTGGGAATGTTAGTTTCTACCAAATAATATAATATATTTATATTGATGAATGAATTTATTTTTTTTGTTCTTGGGGACATATTGTGTGGTGGTTGTTGCAGTTGTTGGATAGGGTCATGTGTAGGTTAATATAGTAATGAAAATGGTTATGTATAGTGGAGTTAGCGTGCGGTAGATGTAAAAGAAGTGGTTGTATGAATTTTTAGGTATGAACTCTTTTCTTATGTTGGGTTTTTGGTTTGTGACAATGTTTAGTAGTAATGAGATTATTGAAAGTATTCATGTGGGATTGTTATTGAAAACTCATTCAAAATATCTCCTTGCCACGACCCATCCCCTAGGGCTCGTGTCATAAGTAACCCTTTCCCACCTTCCATAGGACATGGGCTGGTGTCTAGAATAGAGTAGGAATATCCCAAAAAGGGAATTCATTTACCTTAAAACCTATACACATGAAGAAATATCAAACTACATAAGGTAAAAAAAATTAACCATAGGTATCACTGAGACAAATACTGAGAGAACAGTTCAATCTAAAAGTAAAAAGGGGCTAGAATATAGACCCAAAACCACAATGGAATGTAAAAATTCCACTGTCCATTCACTGGATACCCCACACGAAGTGTATCTGAGCACCACCTGGTTCCAGACCAACAAGGTCTCCATCAAAGCATCGTTCACCTACACAGTACATGACATGTTCGGGAGAAACATGTGTAGGGGTGAGTGACAAAATACTCAGTTTGTAACCTAAAACATGTAACAACCCGATATTTTATGAGAATTATTCTTTTTAATTTCTTTGATGACTTTTTTTTTACTCTACACCAAAATTAACTTGCGCTATACGCAACACCGTATTAGCTTGCAATATACACAACACTATTCTTTGGTCATGTTACACACAATTTCAAGTTTGTTTTGTGGAAATTATTTTACGTAACATTAAGTACAGATTTTGTTTAAATGAAATATGTTTTGATTATGTTATACACAACATTGAGTATATATATATATTCAATTTATAAATGAAATATGGTTGGATTCTGTTATACACAACAACAAAGGAGTCATGCACTACACGCAACCCTAACTTGGCTTACATTACACGCAATCATGACCTTCCTCTATAGCGTGTGTAGCACGTAATACTGAGATTCACTAAACGAGATATTATTATAATATTATTATGAACTAGCCGTTATGAATAGTAATACCCACTTTTTGAAATTTTATAAATTTCATCTTTCAAAATGGACTTCATTTTTTGATTCGGAATATCGAAATTAGCCTACGGTGAAATTTTGGTATTTTTATGAAAACTTTCAATCTTTGATGAATAGTTAAAACACTAGGTTACTATTTAAAAAACGACTTTTTATTTAAATTTTTATTTATTTTATTTAACTTTATTTTAGGTAAAAATTGATACATAAAACTAATATAAGTTCAATGTAATTCATTGGAGTCATTTTATAATATTTTTAGATATATAATTTTTTTTGAACATTTCACCGTCTTTTACCTAGCTCCTAGGAGAATTTGCAAATTTACATAAAACATAATTTTACCGCTTTTGTGAATGGAATTTCAAAATTCTGAGAGACACAGTTGATGTCAGTAATTAAAATGTTGTCCAATGAGATGAAAATAATTTTTGATGAATAGTAACTTTTTACTTTTTTTTACCACGGTTAAAAGTAAATAGTGTAATTAAGGGTAAAAATGATATTATTATTACCCTAACACATGTACTAATTTTATTGGATAAGTGTAATTCGACCAAAAATAACTTTATAAATAAAATATGACCATTTAGGCCCACATGGATTAGATTAGGACATTAAATATTAATTTATTTAAAGAAGGGTTAAAATAGTTAAAATCAAAGTTTAATAAGTAAATCATTTTTAATATAGGTTTATACATAAGATAAATTCGACTATAAGTATTCATTAGAAATCTAAAAATATTTCCAACATAATGGTATTTTAGTTGTAATTTTTAGACTTTAAATAATTTAATTAATTTTTTATACAATGATGATGCCGTAATTATATTATTTATGAAATATTGACATAATTGATATTATATAAACCAAAATAAATGTAATTTGAGACCTTTTATGAATTACCATAATTTTCTATGTTAATATGACATGTTAGTATTGATTTAATTAACGTTTTTCGAACTAATCATGCTGTTATGATTTTCACAAAAATCAAATACCAAATAGTTTCAAAATTGACATAAAATAGTTTTTAAAAGAAATATTATCTTATTAATTGTTATTTTATTCCTAAAAATACATTGTTCGACCAAGTGACTTATATAAGGTTATATATATTAATAATAAACAACTTGGGGTTCGTTTGGCTTGTTATAGTAAGTTTATTAACCTTATAGAGTAAGAAAACAAGAAGACAAGGTAAAAGTTAAATTATATAACTTAAAGTTAAATCTAAATGATTAGGATAAAATAGAAACCTAAACTTGTATAAATTCTATTGTATGAGAGGATTTAGACCCATCCCCACCTTATCTTAGAAATAAATCAATTTGGAGCTATTAAAAATTGAATATGACTTTATAATAAAATAATATTTTTAATTTTTCCTAAGTTGCCCCTCTCCTCCCTTATAAAAGGGAACATCCTCCCTCTCTTCCTCACACCACTTTGAGCCTTCATGCTCAGCAAAACACTTCCCATTTCACTTACAAACTTTCCAAGAAACATTGTAGAGGTCCTGGTCTTCTTCAAGGACCAATTTTAGTGCCCTAAGAGGAGGTCTCAAAGAGGCGCTTCAAAGAAGAGGTAATGTCCGTTACCGATTCTTTCAACTTTAATTCTTCTTCCACTTCTTCTTATTTAGTTGTTTAATTATAAAGTAATAACACAAGTATCAATAATATACTGATATGTTATTATAAGTATCAAAACAACCCAATTTCACCTTCTATTAATCCTACGGAACATGAAATCACCGCGCATGCGTACCTACAGAATATCGTCTCCACGCCGTGGTGTAATCTGTTTTTCCAACACCACCTTACTTGGATGGGTATAATGGTGTAAAGAATAACTATAAATATTTATTATAACATCATAATGATTATGATATATTATACCATCCACTCTAATTCTATTCAATAATTATGGGAAGGATATCATCGCTCGTGCGTACGTATGGATTGCCGTCTCCACGACGCGATGTTATTCATTCTCCATGAAAACCATACATGAATGACTATAAAGTTTATATAACGAATAATAATGAAATATATGAAATAATAATTCTACTGGATTTATGTATATATATGTTTATGTCATCTATTTAGTTTCATTCAATTCAATAAGGAAACGAAAACAACGTTCATGCATACGTACGGCCTACCGTCTCCATGAACGGTATATTTCATTCCTTTTATCGATCTATAATATATATGTATATGATGAATATATATATTATATATAAATAATTTCTTTACATTCTGGAATTATGTAAATCAGGATATAAGTAATAATATCAAAAACGACAAGTCGAAACACATACGATAAATGAAATGATTTTACCCAAAACCCTGCTTTAACATGCAATTTACAAAAGAACGGGTAATATAATGTCATAAGTGAAACATATATGATATCATAACAATTAATATGATTATTTAATAAGTCAATAACATTATTTAAATCATTATACATGAGTTTTGGATCCATACAAAGAATATCAGACCTAAGGTAAGGGAAAATCTCGCAATCTCATTTTTATCCGAGATTGTTTATACTTCAGAATTTACTGGGGAATATTTATCATCCACACACATGTTTCCTAAATATGTAATATTATTTCTATCCTACTACAATTTATTAAATCCAAATTTACCATTCGGTGAGTTTTTAGTAAATGATATGAAAGGAATCTTTTTCATTTTTCGTACGATGTACTTTTTGACTTTTCCAGCCAAGGTACGAGAAGAATGTTTTTTTTAACTTATACAACATGAATGGATTTTTAGAACATTATTTCCATGATGATTCGTTTACAAGTTTTAAATTTTATTTTTAGTCAACTTCTTTTAGTTTAATATTATATGACATGTTAATAAAGGAAAATGTTTTTGATGTAGAAAGGTTATTTTCCTCAATAATGGAGTTTAAGTGTTTTATCAAAATTATTTTCCATCTAAGATAATATAGGGTTCTGTTTCTATCCCTATTTTTACATTGTTTTGATCATGTTATGATGTAATTATTCTTATGATGTCATTTTATCTTATATGTATTATGTTATGATGGCATGATGATTAAGAATCCCATTTTTATTACATGGGTTATATTATGATGTATGATTTATGATTTTGTGGCACACATAATAATGGTTTCATTATGAGATGGCTAGGAACTATATATCCCTCCAATGCATTGGATAAAGATTTATATCTCATGAGATAGACATGTCTTGAACGATAATTTAATCGGGTTCAGTGTTACAGAACTGAAACGAGGAGTGAACTCGATTTAGAAAGGGACATTGTCCACTAAGATGGTATTGGCAGCAATGCCTTGGCTACTATGTAAATCATATCATGTGTTGAATGGTTGCCACAATTACATGTTTTATTCCCATTATATGTTATCATGGTTGATGTTCTGTTATGATATATTCCTTACGTACTTCCAAAATTCATGTCTTTTCTCAAGATTTTGATGTTTATATTTTATGTTCAAGTTTATGCATTCAAATGTTTATGGATTGTTTTATGTTCTCTATGTTTACCCTTATTTGTAATTTCAGCACACCCCTTTTATGTTTTCTTTTCCCCAGGATATAATGAAAGGTTTTAGGTAAGATAAAAAATGGAAAATCTTTATGGGAGATGTTGAAGATCGTTCACCATGATTAGAAGATTATATTCTAAGTTTCCAAAGACACTAAACTATTATGGTCCTTGTGTGTGTGTTTTTGTTATGTACTAAGTATTCCACAAAAGTAATGTAATTTCCATGTACGTCAAGCTTTGGGTCTCTACAGTTGGTATTAGAGGAAATGTTTAGTCAACCTTTGGAAACTAGGATGCGAGAACTTTAGTGAGACCCCTAGAGATATTTATAAGGTAGTTCTAGGGATGTACCTAAGGTTAAGTATAAGTATAGGTTATCGTACTAGAATTAAGGTAACCTACGATGTTAGATACTGAAGGTAATCCCCCTTTATTATGTTGTTTTCCCTAGCATGATTTTTTTCCTCTGACACTATTTTTTTGGGTTTTAGACTATGGCTCGAACCCGAAGGAACTGTGTTGATAAATGTAATGGACAATGCAATGATTGTCCTCTTTAACAAACCAATGTTATGGTAGATGGAGTGAAAAATCTTATTGCTATACTTACACAAGCTATGAATCATTCTGGACTTCCAAATGAGTAGAGAAGGGAAAAATATTCTATTGAGTCCTTCATGAGGCAACGCCCACCATCTTTCAGTGGGTCTTCTGATCCACTTGTTGCTGAACAATGGATTAGTACCACTGAAAAGATATTTTCAGTTCATCAATGTTCTGAACAAGATAAATTCATCTTAGCAGTATATCGTTTGGAAGGTGAAGCTGATCAATGGTGGAATCTTATCAAGAATATGAGGCCAAGAGATGAAATTGAGTCCCTGGAATGGGACGAGTTCGAGAAATTATTTTTCAGTAAGTACTTCCCTCGTATTCTTCAAACAATGATGGAAAAGGAGTTCCTTGAGCTTAAACAAAAGGGTGATGAATCTATTGGTATATACGAAGTGAATGTTACAAGACTTGAAAGGTATGCATCTGGTTTTATCATCCAACATGAAAGTAAAGGTGATCGATTATCCAGTGGATTAAAACCAAATCTTAGAAGGGCATTAGCTATAAGAGACTTCAGTAGCTATAAATAAATTGTGCGTTGTGCTGTCAAGGTAGAAATGGAAGTTGGTATTACATATCCATCTCATGGTTTTGACAAGAAATGAAAGATGAAGTTCAAGGAGAAATCTCATAATAATGGTGAAAATAAGATGAATGTGTCCTTATGCTCAAAGTGTGGATAGAAGCATGGTCGATATTGCCTTAAAGGGACTAGAAAATGTTTTAAGTGTGGAAAAGAAGGTCATCGAACTGCTGAGTGTCGAAGTAATGGAAAAAGGGTTGATAATGGTGTGAATAAAGAAAAGACTACAGAGAATGCACCACCAACACGTCAATGCTTCTAGTGCAATGAAATGGGGAATTATGCTAATCAATACCCTAATCCAAGGGTTAATGATGATCGACATGAGCAACCACTTAAGGAAAAGGACAAAGGGAAGTCACATGAGATCACTATTGGTGATGTTGAATATGACAATGATGTGGTGGAATGATTAAGTGCTTATGTAATGGGATTCCAAAATAATGTTGTATATAGTATTGTGGAATATTGGAATATTTATGTATTGGTCTTTTGTGGTTTTTAAATAATTTTATGGTACTGGTAACCATGAAAAGTGAGTCAAATATTTTGGAAAGCAGATGATATGCACATAATGAAGGGATAAGAAGATAATGAGATGTTTTTTTGTATTCATGAGCTCATTATTGATATAAGCACTAAGTGATATCATGGTTTGAGTATATACAATTTTCAGGATTTTTGTATGTGGAAAGTGTTAACTTTTAACTGCATTCATGTTTTCACAAAGGTTCAATGGGTATTAATTCTTCAAGAGAATGACTGATTAAGGTATTCACATGTTTGTAATTTGACCAACAAGATATATCTTATGATATTTGGGGGATAAATGATGGCATTCACGTGATTGTTATGTGAAATTTCAATTAATCATTTTCTTTATACTCTGATCTTGGACCAATGTATTTTAGATAAGCCTAAAGAATTGAATGGATTATGTTGAACATAAGTTAGTATTGTTTAAGGATTGAAATTTTTTCGATATTATTGATGGGATGTTATAGTAATATAGTTTTAGAAAAAGGAAAACCTATAGGACGGGCGACAACCCATCACGTCGGACAAGGATGTGGGAATCGAACCCACAACTGAAGTGCGACTGGCCTTTATCACATACCACTGGCCTACAGGAAGTCCCTGGTTAGTAGAAACTGGTTTTATTTTATTAAGCGGTACGATATACGAAGTATGAGATAATTTTTGGAATCATATATGATTAACCTCACCATAAATGGACTTATGTATATTTGATAACTTTTTCTAACCTTGTTTTTGAAACAGATGGAATGACTCATCATTCTATCACATGATCTGCTAACACTTCATGAATGAAAAATTCAACTTCATTTCTTTAAGAGATGAAGTGGAAATTGTTCAACGCACGAACAATGGTGAGATTATACCAAAATCAAGTACTGAAAACCAAAAATGTTGTCCTAGTTCTCTAATATCCGATGAATCAGATGGTACCTTAGATCATCACAAATTTATGGCTTTGTGATTGATGGATTTTTCATATCCATGTTCTCTACCACTCTCCATCATAACTTGATGGTCAGATTTTTCTTCCATATCAATATTTTCACCTATGTTATCCTATATGGAAATCCAGTGATGAGTTACTTTGGGTAATCGTTACGTTTCATACTTTAGTTTTTAAAATTTAGTTTTAGTATTCCTTTTTACGATGTGGGTTTCTATGAATAGTAAACAATTTATAACCCCGACGAATTTTGAGGGCGATATTCATTTCAAGGGGGGTAGAATGTAACAACCCGAGATTTTATGAGAATTATTCGTTTTTTATTTCTTTGATTCCTTTTGTTGTATGCTACACAAAGATTATCTTGTGCTATACGCAACACCGTATTATCTTACAGTATACGCAACACTATTCTTGGCTCATGTCACACACAATTTCAAGTTCGTTTTGTGGACATCATGTTACGCAAAATTAAGTATAGATTTTGTTTAAATTAAATATGTTTTGATTATGTTATACACAACATTGACTGTATATATATATATATTCAATGTATAAATGAAATATGGTCGAATTCTGTTATACGCAACAACAAAGGAGTCTTGCACTACACACAACCCTAACTTGGCTTACATTACACGCAATCACGACCTTCCTCGATAGCGTGTGTAGTACACAATATTGAGTTTCACTAAACGAGATATTATTATAATATTATTATGAACTAGCCATTATGAATAGTTATACACGCTTTTTGAAATTTCATAAATTTCATCATTCAAAATGGACTTCATTTTTGGATTTTGAATATCGAAATTAGCCTAGTGTGAAATTTTGGTATTTTTCTAAAAACTTTCAATTTTTGATGAATAGTGAAAACACTAGGTTACTATTTAAAAACAGAATTTTTATTTAAATAATTATTTATTTTATTTAACATTATTTTAGGTGAAAATTGATACATAAAACCAATATAAGTTCTATTTAATTCATTTGAGTCATTTTATAATAATTTTAGATATATAATTTTTTTTGAACATTTCACCGTCTTTCACCCACCTCCTAGCAGAATTTGCAAATTTACATGAAACATAATTTTACCGCTTTTGTGAATGGAATTTCAAAAATCCGAGAGACACGGTTGATGTCAGTAAGTAAAATTTGGTTCAATGAGATGAAAATATTTTTTGGTGAATATTAACTTTTTACTTTTTTTTACCACGGTTAAAAGCAAATAGGGTAATTAAGGGCAAAAATGATATTATTATTACCCTAAAACATGTCTTAATTCTATTGGATAAGTGTAATTCGACCAAAACAACCTTAGGAATAACATATGACCATTTATTCCCACTTGGATTAGATTAGGACATTTATTATTAATTTATTTAAAGAAGGGTTAAAATAGTTAAAATCAAATTTTAATAAGTAAATAATTTTTAATATAGGGTTATACATAAGATAAATTTGACTATAAATATTAATTAGAAATATAAAAAGATTTTCTACATAATGGTATTTTATTTGTGATCTTTAGACTTTAGATAATGTAATTTATTTATGACACAATGATGATGCATTAATTTTATTATTAATGAAATATTGACATAATTGATATTATAAATACCCAAATAAATGTAATTTGAGACTTTTTCTGATTTACACTAATTTTATAGGTTAATATGACATGTTAGTATTGATTTAAGTAACGTTTTTTAAACTATTCAAGCTTTTATGATTTTCAAAAAAATCAAATACCAAATACTGTCAAATTGACATAAAATAGTTTTTAAAGCAAATATTATATTATTAATTTTTATTTTATTCCTAAAATATAAGGTTCTGCCAAATGACTTATATAAGGTTATATATATTAATAATAAACAACTTGGGGTTCGTTTGGCATGTTATAGTAAGTTTATTAACCTTATAGTGTAAGAAAACTTTAAGACGCAGTAAAAGTTAAATTATCTAACTTAAAGATAAATCTAAATGATAAGGTTAAAATAGAAACCTAAACTTGTATAAATTATATTGGATGAGATTATTTCGACCTATCCCCACATTTGCTCCGAAATAAATCAATTTTGAGATATTAAAACCGAATATGACTTTATAATAAAATAATATTTTTAGTTTTTACTAAGGTGCCCCTCTCCTCCCTTATAAATGGGTACCTCCTCTCTCTCTTCCTCACACCACATTGAGCATTCAAGCTTGGCCAAACCCTGCCCATTTCACATCCACACTTCCCTAGAAACATCCTAGAGGTTCTGGTATTCTTCAAAGACCAATTTTAGTGCCATAAGAGGAGGTCTCAAAGAGGCGCTTCAAAGAAGAGGTAATGTCCATTACCGGTTCTTTCAACTTTATTTCTTCTTCCACTTCTTCTTATTTAGTTGTTTAATTATTAATTAATAACATAAGTATCACTAATATACTGATATGTTATTATATGTATTAAACAACCCCATTTCACCTTCTATCCATCCTATGGAAAAAGAAATCACCGCGCGTGTGTACGTACAGAATACCGTCTCCATGTCGTGGTGTAATCTGTTTTTCAAATGCCACCTTACTTGGATGGGTATAATGGTGTAAATAATAACTATAAATAGTTATTATAACATCATACTTATTCTGATATATTATACCATCCACTCCAATTCTATTTAATAATTATGGAAATGATATCATCGCTCGTGCGTACGTACGGATTACCGTCTCCACAACGTGATGAGATTCATTCTCCATGAAAACCATACATGAATGATTATAAAGTTTATATAAGGAATAATAATGAAATATATGAAATAATAATTCTACTGGATTTATGTATATATATATGTATGTCATCTATTTAGTTTCATTCAATTCAATAAGGAAATGAAAACCACGTTCATGCGTGCGTACGGCCTACCGTCTCCATGAACGGTGTATTTCATTCCTTTTATCGATATATAATATATATGTATATGATGAATATATATATTATATATACATAATTTTTTACATTCTGGAATAATGTAAATTAGGATATAAGTAATAATTTCAAGAACGACAAGTCGAAACACATAAGTTAAATGAAATGATTTTACCCAAAACGCTGGTTTAACATAAACTTTACAAAAGAACGGGTAATATAATGTCATAAGTGAAATATATATGATATAATAATAATAAATATGATTAATTAATAAGTCAATAACATTATTTAAATCATTATATAGGATGCTCAGATCCATACAAAGCATATCGGGCCTAAGGTAAGGGAAAATCTCGCAATCTCATTTTTATCCGAGATTGTTTATACTTCAGAATTTACTGGGGAATATTTATCATCCACATCCATGTTTCCTCAATATGTATTATTATTTCTATCTTACTACAATTTATTAAATCCAATTTTACCATTCAGCCAGTTTTTAGTAAAATATATGAAAAAAATTGTTTTTTGTTTTTCGTACGAGGTACTTTTTGAATTTTCCAGCCAAGGTATGAGAAGAATGTTTTTTTAAACTTATATGGCATGAATGGATTTATAGAACATTATTTCCATGAAGATTCCTTTAAAAGTTTTCAAGTTTCTTTTTAATCAACTTCTTTTAGTTTAAAAATATATGACATGTTAAGAAAGGAAACTGTTTTTGAAGTAGAAAGTATATTTTCCTCAAGAATGGAGTTCAAGTGTTTTATCAAAATTATTTTCCATCTAAGATAATATAGAGTTCTGTTGGTATCCCTATTTTTACATTGTTTTGATTATGTTATGATGGAATTATTTTTATGATGTCGTTTTATCTTATATGGATTATGTAATGATGGCATGATGATTAAGAATCCCATTTTTATTACATGGGTTATGCTATGATGTATGATTTATGATTTTGTGCCACACATAAGAATGGTTTCATTTTGAGACGGGTGGGACCTATATCTCCCTCCAATGCATTGGGTAAAGATTTATATCTCATTAAATAGACATGGCTGGAATGATAAGTTAATACGGTTCAGTGTTACATATCTGAAACGAGGAGTGAAATCGATTCAGAAAGGGACTTTGTCCACTAAGATGGTCTTGGAAGCAATGCTTTGGCTACTATGGAAATCATATCATGTGCTTAATGGTTTCCACAATTACATGTTTTATTACCATTATATTTTATCATGGTTGATGTTCCATTATGATATATGCCGTACGTACATCCAAGATTCATGTCTTTGCTCAAGATTTTGATGTTTAGATTTTATTTTCAAGTTTTTGCATTCAAACGTTTATGGATTGTTTTAGGTTCTCTATGTTTACCCTTACTGGGAATTTCAGCTCCCCCTTTTATGTTTTCTTTTCCAGAGGATATATAGAAAGGTTTTAGGTAAGAAAAAAAGGAAATATATTTATTGGTGATGTTGAAGATCTTTCACAACGATTAGAATATTATATTCCAAGATTCCAAAGACAGTAAACTATTACGGTCCTTGTGTGTGTGTTTTTGTTATTTACTAAGTTTTCCAAAAAAGTAATGTAATGTCCATGTACATCATGCTTCGGGTCTCTACAAAACACAAAGAAGAGATGACAATACATATAATACTCACACCAGGTATTAAATAAAATATAGGAAGTTGTATTTTAAGTTATAAATACGAACATTTATAATGCTGAGGGATTCATCATCTAGGCCCTCTCATCACTGGGGCTAGTGGGATCACTGATACCAACTCATCACTGGGGAAAGATGGATTACATATAACTTCTCAACTCTAGGATAGCTGGATCACATAGATCTACTAGTCTCTAGGCTAGATGGATCACATAGACACAGTCATATCTGGGCTGGCTGGCTCACAAAGACCCCCTCGTCACATGGCCAGTAGGGTCACTCAGACCCGCTTGTCACTGGACCAGCTGGATCACTAAGACACTATTGACGCTCCTTTTTATCACATTGTCTAAAGGAATGGAAAGGGAAATGACTTAGCACAAATTGATTCATCCTTTGAAGAAAACATAAAAAATCGACAAAGGCATGAACAAGGCTTCACATGCACATGCACCGCGCAAGTTCCCTCACTGTCGCACAAGTACACTTGGGCGCCGCATAATTGTCGCGCATGTGACTTGCACGCCCTCTTTGAAAACCACTCAGGGTCTTCTCTAGCCTATAAATGCCCCCAGTGGACCCCACATTCGAGAGGATTGTTTCCAGAATTCAGATATAGATCTCTGAACGCCCAAGTCTCTTCTTCAAGTATTCCAAACACTTCTAAGGTAATTCATTACCTATAATGGAAGGTATATACAAGAGGAATAAGGTCTTAGTGTTATAAATATCTAACACTTGCATGCCTAAAGTGTTTTACCCTAAAGGGAAATGAAGATTCTTGAGTGCCTCCTTATCTATTCATTAAAACTTGCACGCCCCTCTTCTGGATGCACCTCAGGATAATTCTAAAGGCTTTGGTCAAGGATCGCCCATGTATTACCCTACTGGTTAACCATCGCTCAAGTACCCATGTGCCGCGCAGGTATACCTACGCGCCCAGTACTTGCGCACCCACGCAGTACCTACGCGCCTTCCAGGACTTTCACGACCCAATCTTTTGAGTGCCTTTCCTCCCCATTTCACCTCTCTTATACCATTCCACCTCTCCTATTCAATATTAAATCTTTAATACACTATTCAAAACCATTTATGGCATGTTTTCTTGATTGAATTCCTTATCTGAAAGGAATTCTGTGGAACATCTCTCAAAACCTAGTGATTTACACATCTTTATGTCACTAAAGATTGAGATTTCATTCATTCAACCTCATCCTTTAAGATGATAGAACCCCATAACCTAGGCCTCTTTTTCAGGAGTAAGCCCCAGTCATAATTCCACTTAACCTGGGCCTCCTTTTTAGGAGTAAGCCTCAGTCCAAATTCTCTTAATCTTGGGAATCATCATTAGGAGTATGCCCCAAGTCCTCATTAATTTGGGAATCCTTTCAGGAGTAAGCCCCAAGTCCCCTAATCTGGGCATCCTTTTCAGTAGTAAGCCCCAAGTCCCCTAATCTGGGCATCCTCCTTAGGAGTAAGCCCCAACCATAATTATCTTAACCTGGGCTTCCTTCTAAGGAGTGAGCCCTAGTTTCAAATATGGTCCTCCTCTTTAGGAGTAAGACCCAAGTACCTTTAATTTTCAAATCCATTTAACGTGGTCCTCCTTTTCAGGAGTAAGCCCCAATCTTAATTTCTCTTAACCAGTCATAATTCCTTTTGATCTGGGCTTCCTTCTCATGAGTAAAACCCAATCATAAGTCCCCTCCCAACTTGGGCATCTTCCATAGGAGTAAGACCCAAGATTAGAGTATCCAAATCTCCATGAAGCACATATAACTTTATGGACCATGTTATTGGATTTCTTCCCTAAAGTAAATCTTAATCTTTATCTATTTTTGGGCAGTCATACATACATAAGCCCCACATCATTGCATCTTTCATAACACAATTGACTGGTTTCACCAATATCTCTTGATTCTCACACCGACCACGACTCATGTGAGCTTAGAGTGTAAAAGTAATAATGAAATATTTCTTTGAGCCATCAATCATGCATAAACATCATACCCCCTTACTCAAACTACATGGTTTCTGATTCCTTTTCTAAACAAAGGATATGTAGGTAGCTCATATGCGGGTACGACCCCAAAATAGAAATAATCCATGTCCTCCTGAATGAAAATTAAATTCAAGTGCCCCACTATGTGGCATTAAAACTAGTATGGGCATCATAATGACCAAGAGACTTTTATATATTTTAGGATAACATCGACTAAGAATCTCTATCAAATACAGATGATTCTCTATTGATGAAAAACCGCAAATACATATAAAATATTCTCTAATTTTCCTACATATTTAATCATTGATTGTCTGATCTAAAGGAAAGCTCATTTAATAGTTGGAAATGTAATAAGGATTCACAAACATAACTTAAATTTATAAAGAGAGTCCCTAAGTAGACAATAATTCCACTAAAAAGGTGAGATGAGTCCGAACTCCCATCCTCTCGACCAATGCAAATTCCTAAGCCTCGTCTGTCCACAACAAATGAGCACCTAACTTTTGAAAGTAGGTCTAAATGGATATGGAAGCATTGGATGTTTCCGGTTCTATGAACCAGCCCGTTAGAAACCGATTGGAATGATTGAATCTTAAATCAACGGGATCATCTCCAATTCCAAAGGGAAATAAAAAATGGTGAACCCGATGTGAATCCTTAACCATGTTAAAATGATGTTTTACTTATTTGTTAGGCCCCTATTTAAAACTCAATGAGAGGGCAAACAATGAAATCATTGACACATGTGCTCATCCAAAAGATGTAGTGGCTGAATTTATATTGATTGTGTCTGTTATATCAAACATGCACTCTTTTCTAAGATCTTCTGCATTACCAAAATGGATGCTCTCAAGTTCACACCCGTGAATACGTCTGCTATGAAAACGTCTACTGTGAATGCCATTGCTGATACTCCTACTAGATCGTCATCCACTCTGAGGACGAATTCACCTACTCAGCGTCTTCAATGCTGGGTATCAAATGCGCTGGTTAAGGAGTACCATCAAAACGGTACCATTACAACTCTGGAGGCTTCCTGACTAGCCCTCCAAGTGAACAACTCACACCGGTCGTCCGGACAACGACAAACAGTGATTAAGAAGCAGGTGGTTCCAACCACCTTTTTAAACTGTTTCAGGTCATTATCCAAGAAACACAATCACCACTCACTCCCATATTTTGGGGAGGGGAATGAGTAGGCCCCTCAGGGCTTTAATTCAAGTAGACATGAGTCCTTCCCATGGGCCCCCATCAACAATCACTACCAGACTCGTGGGGAAGTGCTCCCTCAACATGATGAGGGTATCAACTCCAAGTGTTCGGCTCAGGTTCCTCGAACATGAGTAGGCAAGATGAATCTCCAGAGGTGAAATCCGATCAACAGTGAGCAGGTTCTCATCTTTGGCATCTCCGGAGAAGTCCACAAACCTAACTTGGTGGAAAGAAATGAGTGGGCACATACACTCGTCCATTTTAATTCCGTTGTCCAGCAGACTCGTCTGGCAGCTGCTTTCCAATCCCGCCAGGCAATTCCGGAGGAGTATTATAGACAAGAGCATACACCTGTTTATACATCATCAGCTAGTCAGCAGGCTCATCTGACTACATATGATGGATCTCGTCAACCATGTTCGGCAAATTACAATCATTAGGCACATACACCTTCTAGTATTGATCAAGCCTACCAACAGTATCGCTTGGTAGCACACAGAGAAGTCAGTTGGATAGATCCAGTGACAAACAGGAGGCAAACTCAACTCTCTGCCCCCACACTTGAGTACTGTCATGATTCACGAATAGGAGAAGGAGGATAGGAGCAGAAACACACACCTACTCCAAGCACAGAATGGACGTATATCCCTGTTCCGGAAGATGAAGTCACCATGCACATTCAATCAATGGTGAGAGAGCAGAAGAAAATCCCTGCTCATATTCTGGATGCCTTCCAGGATATTATAACATCATTAGCAGCATCTCAGGGAAAGACACATAAATCTATCCCTACCAGTGGAGTGACACATCAACAGTTCACTCGTAAACAGAAACACACATCTGTTCCAGTACAAGAGGGTTGTGGGGCGTACTCCCCCATATCATACGAACATCCAAGTAAGGAACATACACCTGATTTGAGTAGAGATCGTTAGCCTAACCTGGCCATATCTCTTGATCAGGCACATACACTTTCTCAGAGTAGTCACTTTCATCAACAAGTGGTTTCCAAGGCGAGTGAGAAGGTATCTAATAAGAAGACCCGCCCAGCAGAATCATGAAATCCAGATCCAATCTGTGACAAGGTCGTGCTCGATGCTGGAGTTATTGAAGCTCTCAGACAGTTATCTGTTGGAATCCAAGATTCTACTCCCTCATTTACCAATAGTGGGAACATTAATTCTGAAGGTCTTCAACAGACACTATAGCGACCCATTCTTTACATACATGGTTAATAATTCAAAATTGAAGCATACTTATTGCAACATATAACAAAACCATGAAAGGACCATATAGGTATAGTTTCATTAGAAACTGAGAAACATAAAAAACTGGTTCATAAAGCATCTACACTGTCTCCCATTTATTTCATCATATCTATAGTCCCTTTTTGGCATATCTTACTTAATAACCTTCTTCCTGGCCTGGGGAAAGAAAAGATACAAAAGGGTGAGCTCAAATTCCAAGTATGGGTAAAGAAAAGAAATATCAATCACATCAAATTCATAAGAACATAACAGTTTGGAAATCATACCCTGCAAAAGAGATCATAATTTCATAACATGGGATAAATCATGGTAGAGAAATTTAATCCCAATAATCATAACATAAAACATGAAACTTCGTGGAAAACACACATAATCATAGAGAATAATTTCTAATTAGTCAAGAATCATTTCCAAGACTATCTTAGTGGACAAAGTCCATTTTTGAACCGGGTTCACTCCTCGTTTCAGTCCTGTTTCACTGAACTGGTTTAACCTTCCGTTCCAGCCGTGTCTATCTCATGAGATATAAAATCATTACCCAATGAATTGGAGAGAGATATAGGTCCCACCCATCTCATAATGATACAATTATTATGTGTTCTATAAAATCATAAACCATACATCATAGCATAACCCATTTAATAATAATGGGAATCTTAAGCATCGTGTCATCATAAAACAATTCATATAAGATAAAGGAATTCAGAAAAATATTTCCATCACAACATAATCAAATCAATGTAATAATAGGGATAGAAACAGAACCCTATATTATCTTAGATGGAAAATAATTTTGATAAAACACTTGAACTCCATTCTTGAGGAAAATATCATTTCTACTTCCAAAAACATTTTTCCTTTCTTAACATGTCAAACAATTTTAAACTAAAATAATTTGATTAAAATTAAACATGAAAACTTGTAAAGGAAGATTCTTGTAAATAATGTTTTGAAAGTCCATTCATGCCGTATAAGATAGAAAAACATTCTTCTCGTACATTTGTCGGAAAAGTCAAAAAGTACCTCGTACGAAAAACGACAAAAGATTCCTTTCATATATTTTACTAAAAACTCACTGAAGGGTAAAATTGAATTTAAAACATTTAATTAGGATATAAATAATATTACATATTGAGGAAACATGGATGTGGATGATAAATATTCCCCAGTAAATTCTGATGTATAAACATTCTTGGATAAAAATTGAGATTGCGAGATTTTCCCTTACCATAGGGTTGATATTCTTTGTACATGTCCGAACCTCTTGTATAATGATTTAAATAATGTTATTGACTTATTAAAGAATCATACCTATTTTTATGATATCATATATGGTCATATTCATAGCTTCTTATTAGTAATATTTCATTACTACTTGTTATTCGGGTGTTTATTACTTTTTGTTCTTATGCGTGTTTTGTCGAATAAATTCTTATTCCTCTTTATAGGATATAGATACATCATTTACAGAATAATATTAGTGTAATATATATCATATTAATTCATTAAATTTATTTATATAATCATTATTCAATGAATATCATATAGAACGAGTCACATCACATCGTGGAGACGGTAGGCCGTATGTATGCACGACCGATGCTATCGTTCCCATGATCGTGGAATTGTATTGGAGTGTATGTATACTATTTCAGAATCAATACCAATTTAAAATAATCATATATAGTTATTTATTTTCACCATTATACCCATGCAAGTAAGGTGGTGGTGGAAAACAGATTACACCACAACGTGGAGATGATATTCCGTACGTACGCACACGCGGTGATTTCATTTTCCATAGGATGGATAAGAGGCGAAATAGTGTTGTTTCATATTTATAATAACATATCAGTATTTTAGGGATACTGATGTTATTACCTCATAATGAAACAACTAATGAAGAGGGAGTAGATGAAGAATGGAACTTGAAGAAAACGGTAGAAGGTATTACCTCTTTCTCGAAGTGCCTCCTTTAAACTTTCTCTTAAAGCACTAGAGTTGGTCTTATGAATATACCAGTACCTCTAGTAGGTTTATATGGAAGTGGGGAAGTGAAATGGTCAGGGGTAGGCCGAGATTGAAGGCTCAAATTGGTGTGAGGAAGAGAGGGAGGAAGTGCCTTTTATAAGGGAGGAGAGGGGCACCTTTGGAATTTGTGGAAATATTATTTTATTATAAACTTATCTTCAGTTTAAAAAGGTCCAAAAATAATTAAAGATGAATATAAGATGACTCATGGTAGAAATAAAATCATCCAATCAAAATTGGACATGTTTTGGAAAATATTTTAATCATTATAATCTAATTTAATTAAATCATTTATTAATGAGGTAAATACTTCATCATTATTGTGTCATAAATAATTTAATTTATTTTGTGTCTAAAAATTATAAAAAAATATCATTATGTAGGAAATATTTTTAGCATCCCAATGAATATTTATAGTCGAAAATATAATTTATATAACCCCTTAAAAAATTAATTACTAAACGATTTTTGTTAATGTCAATTTTGTATTTACATTAAATTAATTAATCCAAATTGTCATTGTCACTACCAAGTGGCTCAATGGGGTCCCAAAATCGACCCAAGGATGCCCATGGTCGGCCACTACTAATACAATAAGGTTAGGACTAGTGTCAAGGTAATTTTGAATTATTATAATATACTTTTAACCTTGAATTACCCTATTTACCTTTAACCGTAGTAAATAAAAAAATTACCGTAGTTACAATTCATAATATTAAAAAAATAAAAGTAAACTATTAACATAATTTGGACCCACTGATTCCAAATATGGAATCCATTTTTCAAAATTCAAAATACAGAAGTTGCAGTAATTAATTTAAAATTAATCCCATTGTTAAGCAAATGGGTTTTAAAAGTTAAAGCATTGCCAAAGATTGAAATGTTTCTACCTATAAATTCAATGTAAAATTAATGCTAATGACATAAATTATATTAAATGGTAAAAATATATTATATTTATAATTTAAAAACATTCAATATTATAATTTAACCATATAAACTATTGAGATGAAAAAAGTTGTTTTTAATTAAAATATAGCGTGTTTTTACTATTCATTAAAATATGAAAGTTATCAGAATAATATGAAAAATTTATCCAAAGTAAATTTTTATATCCTGATTCTAAAGAAGTATTTTATTTTTTCAAATTGAACTTATAAACTTGTCAAAAAACTAGATTTAATGTGGGTGCTCCATCAAAAGGCGGTAAAACTGCATTTTTTGAAAAATACTTCTTTTATCCAAAAAACTGATTTTGTTTTCATACCTCATTCTTGAAAATGTATAAGATGAATTAAAATGTTATAAAATTCAAAATTCAGTTATTACTATTTATAACGGCTAGTTAATAATATTATAATATATTGTTGTTTAGTGAAACTCGGTATTGCGTACTACACATGCAATCGAGGAAGGTCGTGATTGCGTGTAACGCACGCCAAGCAAGTGTTGTGTGTAGTGGAAGATTACTTTCCGTATAACATATTACATAAAAAATATACTTCTAATAAAATATCAGGTTGTTACATTCTACCCCCTTAAAAATAAATTTCGCCCTTGAAATTCGTCATTTTGTAACAAGCAGATGAGGATACCTCTCCCTCATCATATCCTCAAGTTCCCATGTAGATTATTCTAATTGGTGGTTCCTCCATAAAACATTCACCAAGTGAGTTGTCTTATTCCATAGGACATTTTCGCTATGATCCAGAATCTCTATCGACTGTTCTTCATAAGAAAGATCTTGTTCCAGCGGTTCAACTCTTGAGCTGAGTACATGTGAAGGATCAGGTATGTTCTTTCTAGGAGAGATACATGGAACACATTGTGAACTTTAGAGAGATTCGGTGGAAGCCCCAATTGGTAATCTACCTTCCCAATACGATCCAGAATTTCAAAAGGACCAATATATCTAGGGCTCAACATTACTTTCTTTCCAAATCTTATTACTCTCTTCCAAGGAGATATTTGTAAGAACACTTTATCACCCACTTCAAACTCTAGGTCTTTTCTTCGGTTGTCGGCATATTATATTTGTTGACTCTGAGATTCTCTTATGTGCTGTTGAATATATCTGACCTTTTCTGCCATTTCATCAACAAGATCAGGTCCTAATAGCTTTCTTTCCCCAACTTCGTCCCAGCAAGTTGGAGTCCTGCATTTCTTTCCATAGAGAGCTTCATAAGGAGCCATCTGAATACTGGAGTGAAAGCTATTATTATAAGAAAATTCCACCAAATATAGGTGTTGGTCCCAACCACCTTTGAAATCTATAATGCAAGATCTCAACATATCTTATAGAGTTTGAATTGTCCTCTCAGATTGACCGTCTGTCTGAGGATGATAAGAAGTGCTGAAACTCAACTCTGTATCTAGAGTATGTTGAAGACTACACCAGAACATTGAGGTAAACCTCGGATCCCGATCAGATATAATAGAAAGTGGTAAACCATGAAATCTTACCACTTCCTTTACATATATCATGGAAATCTGATCTAGAGGGAAATCCTCTCTAATAGCAATGTAGTGTGTAGACTTTGTAAGACGATCAACTATGACCTAGATAAAATAATTGCATTTGGATGTTTTAGGAAGTCCAGTGACAAAGTCCATAGTGATGTTTTCCCATTTCCATTCTGGTATGGGTAATGGTTGTAACATCCCCTTAGACTTTTGTCTCTCAGCTTTAACTTGCTGACAAACCAAGCATCGAGAGACATATTCAGAAAAATCTATTTTCATGCCATCCCACCAGAAGTACTCTTTTAGGTCCCTATACATCTTCGTGCTTCCAAGATGAGTAGATAATGAAGAACTATGAGCCTCATCCAACAGCTCCTTCAATTCTGGGATGGGAGGAACACAAACCCGATTCCTGAACTTTATTATCCCATCACAATCAAGGTTGAATTCAGGAACATTTCTCACCTTCTTTTGTAACTCGACATCTTCTTTCTGCGCCTCTTTAATCTTCACATGTATAGATGGTTGAACATTCATTTGAGAAAGATGCGACTTTTCCCCTTTCATTATAATTCCAAGATCCATCCTTTGTAAATCCATAAATACTGGATCTTTTGTGATCCTCATCATGGATAAGCTTGAATGGTCTTGTCGACTTAATGCATCTTCCACCTTGTTTGCTTTCCCATGGTGGTAATGAATTGAGCATTCCTAATCCTTAATCAGCTCCAACCATCTTATTTGGCGCATATTCAGCTCCTTTTGTGTGAAAATATACTTTAAACTTTTATGATCAGTATAAATGTCACACTTTTCTCCATAAAGATAATGCCTCCAAATCTTTAATGCAAAGATTACCGCAGCTAACTCCAAATCATGAGTTGGGTAATTTTGCTCATGGAATTTCAACTGTCATGAGGCATAAGCTATCACCATATCATTTTTCATAATAACACACCCCATCCCCTTCATGGATGCATCACTGTAGATCAAAAACCTTTCTCCACTACAAGGAAGTGTGAGCACAGGTGCACTGGATAACCTTCTTTTCAACTCCTTGAAATTCTCTTCACATTCCTCCGTCCACACAAACGTAACTCCTTTTAGAGTCAACCTGGTGAGTGGATTGGATAATCGTGAGAAATATTTCACAAAACGTCGATAATATCTAGCCAAAACAAGAAAACTTCGGATCTCAGTTACTGTTGTTGGTCTCGACCATCTTTCGATAACCTCTGTTTTTGCTGGATCCACAGATATCCCCTCTTTTGAGATTATTTGACCCAAAAATGCAAATTTTTTAAGCCAAAATTCACCCTTGGTAAATTTGGCATAAAGCTTCTCATTTCTCAGGGTCTTTAATACAATTCTCAAGTGATCTTCATGTTCTACCTTTCTCTTTGAATAGACAAAAATATAATCTATAAAGACTACCAAAAACTGATCAAGATAGTATCTAAAGACTCTATTAATCAGATCCATGAAGATAGCAGGGGCATTAGTAAGACCAAATGGAATCACTATAGATTCATAGTGTCCATACATTGTATGGAAAGCCGTCTTTGGTATATCCTCCCTTTTGAACCTTAATTGATGATACCCTGAATGAAGATCAATCTTGTAAAATTATTGAGCTCCACGTAGTTGGTCAAATAGGTCATCAATGCGTGGGAGAGGATATTTGTTCCTGATAGTGATCTTGTTAAGTTCTCGATAAACAATGCAGAGTCTCATTGATCCATCTTTCATCTTAACTAACAGAACAGGTGCTCCCTAAGGTGATGCACTAGGGCGTACGAATCCTTTATGAAGATTCTCTTGGAGTTTCTTCTTCAATTCTTGCAACTCAATTGGGGCCATTCTATAAGGTGTATTTGAAATAGGCAAAGCACCGGGTATGAGTTCTATTGAAAACTCAACTTCACGATTTGGTGGAAGACCTAAAAATTCCTCCGGAAAGACATAATCAAATTCCCATACAATGGGAATATTATTAATCGTGAGTTTCTGTCCAACCATTTGAGATAAATAACCATAATTTAGTGGAATCAAGACCCCTAAGATAGATGAAATTTCCACTGGAAGGTTATGTTCATCCTTGCATCGATAGACGATCATAGATTGATCTGGAATATGAAATGTGACTTCCCTTCTTTGGAAATTTATATGATATCCATATAAAAAAATCCAATCCATGCCATGAATCACATCAAATTCCACTATAGGAAGGATCACAAGATTTGAAGGATGCACTTTCCCACAAACATCAATCGTAGAAGAATTGTAAACTTTTGATGTGACTGTTGTGCCATTAGGAGTTTTCACAGCCAACTCAATATCTAATTGTTGAGGTAATATGACGATACCCTTAGAAAATTCATCAGAAATACAAGAGTGGGTGGATCCAGAATCAAAAAAAACATTTTCTACTTTAGAGTGGATGGTAATTGTACCTCTCACCACTTCGTTGTCGTACTTTACATCGCTGATAGTAATTGCATGTGACTTTCCTTTTTCTTTGGCCTTAAGAGTTTGTTGATGTCGATCATCATCATCAACCCTTGGATTTGGGCATTGATTGGCATAATGCCCCATCTGTTTGAACTTGAATCATTGAAGTGTAGTAGGTTCATTATGTGTATCCCTTCCTTTGTTTGCATCATTACGCATATGCTTCCCATTATTTCGACATTCAATTGCCTGATGACCTTATTTTCCACACTTATAAAATTTGCTTGTCCCCTTAAGAAAATTTCCTCCATGTTTCTTTCCACACTTTGAGCATAAGGGAAAACTCATCTTCTTGTCAGTGTGGTCTTTAGATTTTCCTTTGAATTCCATTTTCCACTTCTTATCAAACCCATGTGACTGATGGGTCACACCAATCTCTATATCAACCTTGGGAGCACATAGAACAATTTACTCGTAGTTATTGAAGTCCCTTATGGCTAACTCCATTCGAAGACTTGGTTTTAAGCCACTAAAGAATCGATCGATCTTACTCTCAGGTTGGATAATAATTCTGGAAGTGTACCTTGCAAGTCATGTAAAATTTGATTCATAGGTACCAACAGATTCATCATCCTTTCGCTTCAGTTCAATAAACTCCTTCTCCATCTTTGTTCAATGAATACGAGGGAAATACTTATAGAAAAATAAGTTCTTGAACTCGTCCCATTCCATGGACTCAATTTGATCCCTTTACCTCATATTCTTAATAAGATTCCACCATTGATCAGCATCACCTTCCAAACGATACACAACTAAAATGGCTTTATCATGTTCAGAACATTGAAGAACTGAAAATATCTTTTCAATGGTACTCATCCATTGTTCATCCACTAATGGATCCGAAGACCCACTGAATGAAGGTGAACGCTGCCTCATGAAGGATTCAACAGAATTTTTCTCCTTCCTTTGCTCATTTGGAAGTCTTTCATGATTCATAGCTTGAGAAAGTTGTGTGAGCATGGCTACAAGATTTTTCATTCCAGCTCCCATATCATTTGGTTGCTCAAGGGGGAAATCTTTGCATTGCCCATCACATTCCGCATTAACACGGTTCTTTCGGGTTCTAGCCATTGACTAAAACCATGAATAATAGTGTGAGAAACATTAATTATAAAAGTAAAACAACATAATCAAGAAAAAATTTTAAACTTAAGGTCTTATCATAGGTTTTTCATTGAAATTTCTAAAACACTAAGATTGTGTTCTATGATTAGACTTATCCTTAGGGTTCTTACAAAGGCTTTCACATCCTAGTTTCCAAAGGTTGACTATACCTTTCCTCTGATACCAACTATAGCGACCCATAATTTACATACATGGTTAATACATCAAAATTGAAGCATTATTATTACAACATATAAAATAACCATGAAAGGACCGTATAGATATAGTGTCTTTAGAAGCTGGGAAACATAAACAACTGGTTTATAAATAATCTACACTGGATCCCATTTATTTCATCATATCTATAGTCCCTTTTTGGCATATCTTACTTAATAACTTTTTTACTGACCTGGGGAAAGAAAACATACAAAAGGGTGAGCTCAAATGCTCCGTAAGGGTAAACAAAAGAAATACCAATCACCTCAAATTCATAGGAACATAACATTTTGGAAATATTACCCTGCAAAAGAGATCATAATTTCATAACATGTAATAAATCATGGTAGTAAAATGTAATCCCAATAATAATAACTTAAAACATGAAACTTTGTGTCATACACACATAATCACTAAGAATCATTTCTTATTAGTCAAGACTCATTTACAAGACTATCTTAGTGGACAAAGTCCATTTCTGAACCAAGTTCACTCCTCGTTTCTGTCCTGTTTCACTGAACCGGTTTAACCTTTTGTTCCAGCCATGTCTATCTCATGAGATATAAAATCTTTACCCAATGCATTGGAGGGAGATATAGGTCCCACCCATCTCATAATTATACAATTCTTATGTGTGCCACAAAATCATAAACCATACATCATAGCATAACCCATGTAATAAAAATGGGAATCCAAAACATCGTGACATCATAAAAAAATTAATATAAGATACAAGAATTCATAAAAATATTTTCATCACAACATAATCAAATCAATGTACTAATAGGGATAGAAACATAACCCTATATTATCTTAGATGGAAAATAATTTTGATAAAAGACTTGAACTCCATTCTTGAGGGATATATCCTTTATACTTCCAAAACCATTTTTTCTTTTCTTAACATGTCACACAATTTTAATCAAAAAGTAGTTGATTAAAAATAAACGTGAAAACATGTAAAGAAATATTCTTCGAAAAAATGTTTAAAAAATCCATTCATGCCGTATAAGATAAAAAATATTCTTCTCGTACTTTTTTCAGAAAAGTCAAAAAGTAACTCGTACGTAAAACGACAAAAGATTCCTTTCGTATCATTTACTAAAAACTAACCAAAGGGTAAAATTGGATTTAAAAAATTTTAGGAGGATATAAATAATATTACATATTGAAGAAACATTGATGTGGATGATAAATATTCCCTAGTAAATTCTGAAGTATAATCAATCTTGGATAAAAATTGAGATTGTGAGATTTTCCCTTACCTTAGGTCCGATATGCTTTGTACGTGTCCGAACATCCTGTATAATGATTTGAATAATGTTGTGGACTTATTCAAGAATCATACATATTGTTATGATATCATATATGGTCATATTCTTAGCTTCTTATTAGTAATATTTCATTACTACTTGTTATTCAGGTGTTTATTACTTTTTGTTCTTATGTGTGTTTTGTCGAATAGATTCTTATTCCTATTTTTAGGATATAGATACATCATTTAAATAATGGTATTAGTGTAATATATATCATATTAATTTATTCAATTAATTTATATAATCATTATTCAATGAAGATCATATAGAACGTGTCACATTACATCGTGGAGATGGTAGACAGTACGTACGCACGAGCGATGATATCGTTCCCATGATCGTGGAATTGTATTTGATTGTACGTATACTATTTCAGAATCAATAAAAATTTACAATAATCATATATAGTTAGTTATTTTCACCATTATACCCATCCAAGTAAGGTGGTGCTAGAAAACAGATTACACCACGGCGTGGAGACGGTATTTCATACGTACGCACGCACGGTGATTTTGTTTTCCGGAGGATGGATAAGAGGTGAAATAGGGTTTTTTAATATTTATAATAACATATCAGTATATTGGGGATACTGATGTTATTACCTCACAATGAAACAACTAAAGAAGAGGGAGTAGAAGAAGAATGAAACATGAAGAAAACGGTAGAAGGTATTACCTCTTTCTCGAAGTGCCTCCTTTAAAATTTCTCATAAGGCACTAGAGTTGGTCTTTTGAGAAGACCGGTACCTCTAGTAGGTTTCTAAGGAAGTAGGGAAGTGAAATGGGCCGGGTTTGGCCGAGCTTGAAGGCTCAAATTGGTGTGAGGAAGAGAGGGAGGAGGTGCCTTTTATAAGGGAGGAGAGGGGCACCTTTGGAAAGTGTGGAAATATTATTTTATTATAAACATATCTTCGGTTTCAAAAGGTACAAAAATCATTAGAGATGAATATAAGATGACTCATGGTCGAAATAAGATCATCCAATTAGAATTGATCTTATAAACTTGTCAAAACTAGATTTAATGTGGGTGCGCCCTTAAAAGGCAATAAAACTGCATTTTTTTAAAAATACATCTTTTATCCAAAAAACTGATTTTGTTTTCATACCTCATTCTAGAAAATGTATAAGATGAATTAAAATGTTATAAAATTCAAAATTTAGTTAATAATATTCATAACAGCTAGTTTATGATATTATAATATATCGTTGTTTAGTTAAACTCTGTATTGCGTACTACACACGCTATCGAGGAAGGTCGTGATTGCGTGTAACGCAAGCCAAGCTAGTGTTGTGTGTAGTGGAAGATTCCTTTCCGTATAACATATTACATAAACAAATACTTCTCATAAAATATCAGGGTGTTACAGACACTATCTAATGGAGTCTTGCTTCATGAATGATCAGTCGATCTTGAAGATTCATCTTCAGATGAGAGCTACAATAACCCTATGTGTGGCTAGAAGACCAAGGATCAAGAGGCCTCATCTTTTGCTGTAACCCACCATGTTGGTACTCCCCATGATGATGAATTTCATTGTGAAAGCCCTCTCCATAGTAGTGATGCACATTGCCCAGAAAATACTCCAGTGGACAATGTAGTACCAAGAAAACCCTCTTATCTTGAGGCACTTGCAAAAGTAAAGCTAGTCATGTCTAATGCTTTACCATCAGCAAGTGAAACCCTTTATCAACCAGAAGATATCCCAGGGTGTAGGTCATTCTCCGAACCGCCCCTAAGTCATGAATCTTCTAGTTTGATCAGTGAGTTCTCTACCAATCCTATTGAATCTGATGAAGCAACAAGGATGAACCAGCTCTGGTCTAATCAGAGAAGAATCTTAATCGAATGATAAAGAGGAAATGCTGAACATGAGAAAACAACTAGCGAAAGGTGATGTGCCAGTCATGTTTTGGCCTCTGGCTGACTCTCAGTATGACATTCCAGAGATGTTGACGGAAGATGGGATTCATGACATTCGTCTCAACATATGGAAAACTCTTTGTCAGTTGAAAAAGAAATTATTATCTTACGAGGAATATGAAAATCATGTTAAGATAATTGAAGGGTTACAACGTCATATTGATTTAGCATCTCTATCAGTCTCTCGATATTCGAAGGCTGAAAAGCTGCAAAGAGCCCTTCAGTGTTCATGCCTTGGCGCACTAAGAAAATTGCTCCAATTAAATTCCAATGCCCCATCTGGTATTCATGTTAGAGGATGGGGTGTTCATGGAGCACTACATTTCACCGTGCTCTCTAGTCCGCAACGCCCGCCGAAAATGGTATCATGCAATGTTATTGCCCGTAGCCGGATACAATCGATGGGTTTTGTTTGTAATCTAAATCTTGCCCAAGAACATGCCACAACTAGTTCCTCTCAAAATCAAGAATACAGAGAACAAGTTATTGAATTACTCCTGCATCAAGCAAACAAGAATATTGAACATGCCTCTCGTATGGAGAAATCACATCATCAAGTGACAGAAGTGTCATAAATCATCCAATGGTCTTTTGAACTGGGTGATAAAAGTGGATGTCGATTGATGCATCCATATAATTTTGAGACCACGTTCTGCAAGAATATGAGAGCTTTTAAGAAAGTCTACGACATAGCATGTCAAGAGCCATCCCAGCTTTCCAGACTGGGGACTCTTTTAACTCAACCCTCAGAATCAACAAATACGATTCGAGGAGTTGATCAAGGACATCAGGAATAGCCCCAGTCCAATAGGCAAGGGGATTTTTCAAATCATAAATTCTATCCTCAGATAAATTCAGTCTTTTCTCGATTGGGGAAGAAGCCTCAAGAGGAACTAAGAGCCAAATTATCAAGAGATTATATACAAATTACGGTTCTCCAAGAAGTTCCTTAGGGATCAAACCAACAAAAGGAAATGTCTCGTCAGGGGCATGAAAGAAGAAAATATCATAGAAATGCTGATAGAAGGGATGCAATTCATTATGCATCAATTAATGTCATCAATGCCATTGTTTCTGATCCACCAGATGAGTCTCACCAAGAGGGATCAGATGAAGAGGTTCATGTTCAAGAAGTTGTACGCACAGACAAAAATTAAGAAGGTGTGCATACACGAAATCAAAGGCTTACCCAAAATCTGGGTGTTCCTTTAAATAACTCACTTCCCCCTCTCCAAAAGGGATCAAATAAGGGGAAGAGAAAAAATAAGGTTATATATACTTCCTCTAGATAAGTCCAATCACTCCCACTAGAGAAAAGATTTGCGCAACCAGAGGAAGAAATGAAATAATTGAGGAGGATGAATGCAGAATTAATTCAAGGTAGTCTTCCTCCTAAGTGTTCTGGAGTCAGTTGGCCAAGGGAGTTTTTTTCAGCTACTAAGATGGATCAAGAATATCCTTCTTTATCAGCACACCCTCATAGGTCTAATCCTACAGGTCAAGAGCAACAACAATTGGCGGTGCTACCATCAGTTGCAGCACCAGACACCACATCTGTACCAGCTCCATTAATTTCACCAACCCATGTCCAAGTTCAACTGGATATTTCTCAAAAGTTAATAACTACCATTGAGTCATTAACAGCTCGGTTAGAGTCCATGGAAGGGTAGCGTGTCCATGTTCAACCAGAAAAGAGAGCTTACCTTGAATGGGTAGATTCAATTTCTCCCCCATCAAGTTTTGGGAACCCTGTATTCCCTATTTTCAATGGATCAGGTGATCCTAAACAACATTTGATACATTACGTGTCTTGTTGAGATCCTAGGATGGGAACTCTGGAACAAAAAAATGCATTGAAACTCATATGCTTCGTGAAAACCTTGCAAGGACCAGCTGTTGTTTGGTATACAAGCTTGAAATCCCGATCAATTACCGGATGGGAGGATCTTATCCAAAAATTACTTCTCTAATTCAGCTAAACATTGCCAAAGAAAATAGTTTTTGATCTTACAAACTGTAAGTAAAGGGAGATTTAAAGGGTCTAAGATTTCATTTCTTGCTGGAAGGGATTAACATATTTCTTAGGTTTATCACTATCTCAAGAATAACTGTTGCCAATCTATGTGGAAAATTTGCGTGATGAGTTTTGAACACTGCTAATCCCTGTGAAATACACAGGAGGGTTTTGAAACCATACTTCAATCGCTCAGGAGATTGAAGATTCTCTTATACAGAATAAGTATAAATCTCGTGTAATTCCATCAGATCCAGGAAGGAGAATGGGTAAAGCATAGACTGCTACAGTTATGTTTAAACAACCACCTGTACCTGCTTCTACTTCAAAACCTTCATCTTCTCGAAGGGCTCCACCTACCGAGAGACAACAATAGAGGCCGTTTCATCAAGATGGTCAAGGAGATCAAAGACAAAAACAATTTGAGGATTTCAAGAGCAAAGTTTATTCTTTTCAAAATGAACATGTTCCTACTTATTTCATTTAGGCTTTGGAAAATAATTTGGTTCAATTGTCAAGGCCCAAGAGGCCAAACATGGAAGGAGATGAAGACCATCCCAACTATTGACCGTTTCATCAAATGTTGGGGCATCCCATTTAGGAGTGTTTTGTTTTCAAAGACCTCCTGCAAAAAATGGTCGATTTGGGACAAGTTAATCTGAAAGGTTCTTCAGATCAGGTAGCATGGGTTACTACTACATTTACAGAGGATGAAGGCAAGTGGTAAGATGTCAAAAGAAAAAATACATAGAAGTATGATTATTGGATATTCAGAAATACAATCAACCGAACTCGCTCTATTTTTAGACCACAATTGAAGAAACCAATTGTGCCTTCTGCCATAAATACCGCAGCAAAACCCACTTCATCAGAGGGAAAATACTCAAAGAAAAGACACAGTTCCAAGAAAGATTAACAATCAGAAGAAGATGAGTATGTGTCAAAGCCAAATCTTTCTTTGACTCTAGAAGATTTCATGCCATATACTTCAAAGCAATGGGCACCACCCCACCAAATGACATAGCATAAATAGGCTAGTTAGGTAGATTATTCATTGGATGAAGACTGAATCTTTGGTTCTGTTAATATGATTCACTTAACAGATCTTTATGCCAATCGCAGTTTCGATTTCGATGAGCCTGAATTCTTTGTATCAAATAGAGGAATTAGAGGGATTTACAGGGGTCTAGGATACAAAGGAATAAGTGGATATCCCAGAAGTCATTATTCTAATTCTAGCCCTTCTAGAACTATGAATGCAGTAGAAACTCATGTTAGAGCCCTTCAACGAGCTCAGCAAGAACAAGAAAGTTCTTCCACAAATAGGAAATTCAGTCCTGGTACAGTTATTCTGGAGGATCGGTTGGGGGTTTCACCTCCATCATCTCAATAAGTAAATTGATCAAATACGTATAATATTCCAAAACCATAAATATTGCCAACTCTTATCCCGATACAAGATGCATCAACTTCCAAAGCATCAACTTCCAAGGCACGTGCTAAACCACATATTCCTATTGGGAAACACAGACCTATGGATCAAAAGTATGATGTATTGAAACACTTGCCCATGTACCGGCCATGTTATCAATTCTGGATGCTTTGAATCTGTCAAAGGATCTTCAAGAGGCAGTCATCAAGGCTTTTTCAAGTCCTCAGGAGTTTGAAACTGAAATTACTATAGCTGAAGTCTATCACAGAAATAATAATCTTGCGGAATGCCATGAATCAATATCATTCATAGATGAAGATGAAGATGATGTCGTGCATGGGCATATTAGAACATTTTATTTATCTGTAAAGTTCAATGTTGTAGACATCCGAATAGCTTTTATTGATAATGGTTCAGGAGTAAACCTCATGCCCATTCGTACACTTCGTCGATTGGGCCTTATGGAATCAGATTTATCTCCTTAAACTATGATGTTACAAGGATATGATAAAAATGAACAAGAACCACTGGGCAAAGTTACACTCAGAACTCAGTTTGGAGATCTTGTATCCAATTCAGATTTCATGGTTTTTGATCAAGATTCAGCTTTCAACATCTTGCTTGGAAGACCCTGTCTACATCAACATGTGGCTATCCCTTCATCATACCATCAATGTCTCAAATATTATTTGGATGGTCAAGTTGGGACATTGTATGGTGATAAGGTCCAATTCAAGACATGTGAATCTCAATAAATTGAGGTGGAATTTTATCACATGAAAGGAAGGGAGAAATCAACAACAAAGGAGATTACCAAAGTTAATGCTCTGTATGGTTTGGAAAATATTCCAGTAAATCCATTTGCACATGTGAGTACAGATTATGTGTTTCCTATCAGTTAAATTGACAGGATAGACCCAAATCCAAATACTCTTATGGAATGATCCATAATGTCAATTACATCAATTGAGCCAGAAAACATGGGAGAAATTAATGATCTACCAGGAATTGATGAAAGATCAAATGGAGATGTCTTCATTTCATCTGGTGAAATCCAACAAGTCTATACTTCGCCAATCAGGATAGAGGACGTTATTGACATATCAGATGTGAACAATGATGTCAATTCTCAATCCATAATCTTCTCTTTATTTCCCAGGGAAAACCCTTCATCATCAATCAGGTCAGAAATGGAAGCCTATTCTTCAAGATGTTCAAATTTTATCATCTCTTCTGATCATGGAAATTCTGCTTCATCTTCTACTATGCAAGTAGAAACAAAAGAAGTAACACATGTTGAAGAAGAAGAGGAAGATCTCAGAGATGCTCCTACATCATTTAAAGAGGGTATCTCTATGACTGTGGATGAACTCAGAGAAATAAATATGGGAACAAAAGAGGATCCACGCCCACTTTAATCAGTGTGGTCATGACTCTTGAAGAACAAGAGATGTATATTTCCTTTTTAAAGAAAAATCGAGACATATTTTCTTGGAACTATACAGAGATGCTCGGGCTTGATCCTGATGTTTCTACTCATCATTTGGGTTTACCAGAAGAACATCAATGATTTAAAGAAGCTTCTAGAAGAACACACCGAACCTATGCTTCCAAAATTGCAGCTGAAGTGGATAATATTATCAAAGCTAACTTCATTATAGATGTTCAATATCCCAATTGGTTGGCTAATATTGTCCCAGTGAAAAAGAATAATGGGAAAATTAGAGTTTTCATCGATTTCAGAGATCTAAATCGGTATTTTCCTAATGATGATTTTCCAGTTCCGATTACAGAACTTATAATTGATGCAATAGATGGCTATGAAAAACTTTCCTTCATGGATAGATATTCTGGATATAATCAAATTCGAATGGCTCCAGAAGATGAGGAATCCACAGACTTCAGATCCCCTCAGGGAGTGTTTTGATATCGGGTAATGCCCTTTGGATTAAAGAATGCAGGTGCAACATATCAGCGTGCCGTGCATCGTATCTTCAAACCCTTTTTAGGGATGTTTGTTGAATGCTATGTGGACGATTTGGTTGTCAAATCCAAACAACGTTCTAATCACCTGGCTGATTTGGAAGTCATATTCCACAAATTTCATCAACATAATTTGAAGATGAACCCCTTAAAATTTTATTTTGGGATAACCTCAGGAAAATTTCTCGGCTTTATTGTACACCATCGTGGCATTGAAGTCGATCCTGAGAAGACCAAGTCAATCCTTGATATGTCACCTCCTCGAAATTCAAAATAATTAAGAGGACTTCAAGGAAACTTATCCTATATTCGGTGTTTCATTGCTAATTTGGCAGGAAAAAGTTTACCCTTCAGCAAATTAATGAAGAAGTGATTCACTTACCAGTGGACTGAAGAATGTCAAGAATCATTCGATATTCTCAAAAAATACCTCTTGAGTCCACCGGTACCCATGCCACCTGTTGAAGGAAGACAACTTATCCTCTATGTGACAGATCTAGAGAAATCATTGGGTGCCTTTCTTGCTCAGAAGAATGAGGCAGGGAATGAAAACATCCTCTACTACATCTGTAGGACTATGCCTGAAGCAGAAACCTGATATTCAAGTATTGAGAAGTGTTTCCTAGCATTAATCTTTATAGTTCAGAAGTTGAGACACTACCTGCCACATCACGAGGTCCAATTGGCATCTCACAATAACCCGCTCAAATTCATCCTCAGTCGACCAATGCTTATAGGATGTCTGGGAAGGTGGGAAATTATTTTTCAGCAATTCGACATTCAGTATGTGTCTCAAAAGGCAATAAAGGGCCAAGATCTGGCTGATTTCCTGGCTGAAAACCCTTCAGTGGAAGACACATATTCAGATGTTGAACTCCATGATGAGGAAGTATTATCTGTCCAATAAAGTCCTCAGGCATGAGAAATGTATTTTGATGGTGCTTCCAGAAGTCCAACAGGGAGGAAAACGGAGAATCCTAAATTCAACAAGGTTGGTTTAGGAATTTTTCTAATTTCTCTAGAAAAGGTAGTGTTACCTTATTCCTTCTTATTGTGGGAAGGTTTTACCAATAATGAAGCAAAATACCAAGCTCTCATCATAAACTTGGAATTGGCGCTTTAAGAACAAGTGAATCACTTACAGATGAAAGGTGATTTAGACCTGGTAATTAAACAAGTCAATGGGGATTATACCATCAGAAATGAAGAACTAATCACTATGTATTATTACGTCAGAGAGTTAATGGAGGAATTCCCTTCGGAACCGACATTTTATTATGTCCCAATATCACAAAATTCTCATGATGGTGCACTGGCTAATATTTCCATAACTCTGGCAGATCCAAATCAGGACGAGACAACCTTCAGTATTTCCCACTATCATGCAATTTCACCTTATATTCAAACCAGAACAGAGGAAATTAATGAAATTAGTCCCATTACTGAACCTTATGGTCATACTATAGGATGGATGCCACCTATTAGGGAATACCATCAAAATGGAACACTTCCACTTAATAGAGCCAGGAAAGAACAAATCTGGCGAAGTGTGGTCAATATTACTCTTTATGATAGCCCAGATCACCTAGAGAAAATTATCTATGAATGTGGTTTTGATGGATCTCTCTTCAGATGCATTGATGGTGAAGAGACAATGGCTGTCATGAAAGAAGTGCATGTAGGAGTCTATGGGGCCCACCAGTATGGACATAAACTATCTAATCAGATTCGAAGTCTTGGATACTTTTGGCCTTAAATGATACAAGATTGTGTTGATTCCACAAAGATGTTTCATTCATGCCATGTACATGCCAACTTCATTAATCAACCCCTATAGTTGTTTCATACAACTAAATACTCGTGGCCATTTTCCACATGGGGAATGGATGTGGTGGGACCCTACCCTTCAGCTACGACCAAGCAGTTTAAGTATATTCTTACTGCTACTGATTTCTTTTCCAAATGGGCAGAGGCAGTACCCCTCAAGGAAGTTAGTTATAAATTCATTGTTAGCTTCATCGAGTCTAACATTATTACCAGATTTTCTGTTCCTCATACCATATTGACGGACAATGTCACCAACTTCTGTTCATCCGAGGTGAAGAAGTTGTATCAAGAATACAACATCAAATCCAACCATTCATCTAAGTATCATGCAGCGGCCAATGGCCAGATAGAAGCCTTTAATAAGACACATTCAAATATACTGAAAAATATGGTGGAAAAAGATAAGAAATCATGGCCTGATAAACTCTTTCATGCTTTTTGTGCTTATCGGACCACCACCCGCACTGCAACGCGGTCAACTCCATATTTATTGGTATATGGAACAGAAACAGTCTTGCCAATTGAAGTTCAACTAACCTCGCTCAGAGTATCCATTTGTGATCAGTCATCTACAGATGAGCAATCTCAAATGCGATTGAATGAATTGGAACAGTTAGATGAGAAAAGATTGTGCACTTTTCACCACTTGGAAGTCTATCAGAATCGAATAGCACGAGCTTTCAACAAAAAAGTTCATCTTCATTCATTTGTTCAGGGATAATTGGTATTAGTTCTCAGAACACCAGTGATACCAGGAAATAAACCTCCCAAGCTTGAACCAAAATGGGAAGAATCCTATTCAATACATAAGGTATACTCCAATGGAGCATATTCATTAATCTCAATGGATGGAGAACTCATCACTACTCCAACCAATTCTAGATTTCTAAAGAAGTATTTTGTATAAAAACAAAATACATTGCTGCAGTCCATACATATGACCTTAAACTATTTGTATCACCACCAAGGGTCCATGCATACGACCTTAAACTATTTGCACGTCCCATACATCCATCATGATGTTAAACTATGTCCCCTTCATCGTCCTTGCTATATGACGTTAAATTACAAAGCAACGGTCCATGCATACGACCTTAAACTATTTGAATTTATTTCATCCAACATGACTTTAAACTGTAACATCCTAGCTACATGATGCTAAACTGTATATAAGTCCCTTATGTCCAGCAAGACGTTAAACTGCATAACCAATGGTCCATGCATATGACCTTAAACTATTGGCACTTACGTCCAACATGATGCTAAACTGTATCATCCCTTTTTGATCCTACATGACGTCAAACTATGATAAAGTCCCTAACATGTCCAACATGACATTAAATGGTGTACTCTTTTGTCCTCACTACATGACATTAAACTGCATAATGCCCCTTTCGTCCAACATGACGTTAAACTATATTTTCCCCATCATCCTAGCTACATGACACTAAAATGTAAAAAATTCATTTAATACGTCCTACATGACATTAAACTGTGCATCGTTAAGGTTTTTGTTACCTCTTGTTTCTCACACCATGTACGACTCACATGGGCTTAGAGAAAATTTCAACCATAACACCCTCTTTGGGCTGCTAACCACGTGTAAGTCCCACCATCATTTTTATGTCATTTTCCCCAAGAAAAACTTGATCATTAATTAATTCTTTAATTGATCTACTCAGACTTTGATCCTTGCCTTCTAGGCTGGGTACGTATGCAACCTACTGAGGTTCATTCCCAAAACCAATCTCTTCACATCGGTTCACCTCCAGCTCATATGATGTTGATTCGTGAAACTGCCCCCAGAATCAATATCTTTACATTGGTTCACATTCGTCCTTACCATACGACGTTAAAATATACAACACTTTTTTCTAGTATGACAATAAACTACAATATTCTTTTATACCCTTACCTGAGAGGGAACCGTTATTTACATTGATTTTTCAATCATGTTTCATTCCAAAGACTACGTCCATACATGGGAATGCCCAAACCTTTTATCATGGGTTAAATCCTCATTGCACTAAATTCCCCTTTCACCCTTCACATGTACGGACCAAATTTGTACAGTGGGTATTCCTAGAACTACGTGGTATTTATTCCCATCCTTATAGGATATGTAGGAACGTTCGAGTGTCCCTCGAATCCAGCCCCAAGTCTTTTGGGCTTAACCCCAAAATTACACTTTCAGTCCCCTGGCTAAAAAGTCCCAATGAAAACACACACTGTGTATTTCTTATAATGGTTTGAGCTCTATGGCCCTAAACTAAGATCTACAATCCTTTTTCCGGCATGAAGTTAAACTGTAGTTTATGAACTACGTATAGCATGATTCCCATCCTTATGGGATATGTAGTGAAGTCCAACATTTAAATTTAGGACCCACCCCCAACATGAATATGGTTAAAATTGATCTGTGTATCTCTGCATACATTGGACAACACCCATATTTGTGTGTCATAATCCGAACCTTAAATATTTTCATATCTTCATAACCCTTTTTCTTAACTTCTAATCACAAAAGGCCTGAAATTCTGAGAGTTCTTTTGACTGACCATGCAGAACGTTCCCTTAGGCGGCCTTGCACAAACAGTCTACATAACAGACCTGTCAGCCAAAAGATGCTATTATTTAACTATCCAGTCAATTCCATTAGGTGGCCCTGCATATTTCAACCCCTAATGGGTTTTTTAAATACTGGTAACTTCATTATTTGGAAGAAAGCCTCTTTTGTCCATATTTGTCTTAATGATAATATGTAGGGATCCGAAAAAATAGCCATCCTTTATATATTTGTCCCATATCATTTTTCATGATCTAAAAGTAATCAAGACTATGGTTTATATTCTCCTTCCCTACATTTGGGTCAGAACTTCATAGGAGTGATATTCATCCAGTTATTCGATAACCTTGTTTGGAAATATCTTTTTCATATTCAAGTACCTCTTTCCATACAACAAACTCTGTACTTTGGAAATTTTGAATCTTCATAAACTTCCACTGGATTTTTAGCACTAGGAAAGTAAATTTCTGAGAGTTCTTTTTCCTGACTATGCATCACGTGCCCTTAGGCGGCCTTGCATAAGTAGTCGACATAACAGACCTGTCAGCCAGAAGATGCTATTTATCTGACTATACAGCCAATGCCCTTAGGTGGCCCTACATATTTCAACCCCCTAACGGGTTTGTTAAATAATTGTAATTTCATTCTTTGAAACTACTTCTTCTAATTCCTTTTAGCTCTTTTTTCATATCATTCCTCAAATTAAAATATTCTTAAGTGATAGTTTACATATTTTCCCTCATACTTGAGTATGGTAATGTGTTTTCAGATAAATTGTCAAGGAATTGAGTCAATTTTAATCCATTTCGGTCAAAGCTATTTTGACCTTAAACATTAGCCTCTTTATGTCTGATGTGCATGACTTTAAACTGCCCACAAAATACAATGGAATTCTGAATAAAATTCAAGTTCTATCTCACTAAACATACATTTTGTATGATTTAGGAAGTATTGAGCAATTAAAAGATTCAATGTTTGTAGGGTTATTTACATTAATCCTAGTAATTATCAAACTATTCCTACTAGGACCATTATCTTAGGTAAGATTTAAAGCAGGTAGCGAAATAATACAAGCATAAATGATTGAAGATAAAAGTACTCTCCATTGATGCACAAGAATTAGAAGGACATCCACATATTAGAGCCTCTTCTCTTTTTCCGGAAATTACAAAAGACTGTCAAAATAAGTCTTCATTTGATTTACAACATCTCGAGAATCATCAGCATCTACCTGAAGCTCATGCATTCGACCAGATTCATTCTTCTCAGCTTGATGGAGTTCCTTCTTGGCATCTGTAATGGATTTCATACCATTTTTTTGAGCTCCCTCCAATGAATTATTGAGCTGGCCAAGTTCCCCAGTAACAACATCTAACTGTTGCTGGAGTTGCACCTACTGGACGAATTTTTCTTTGATCTTATGCTTCTGCTTAGGATACTACAGCTTCAAATTCACTGATATTGACGGACAGCTTCACCCTAGTCAGATTATCATGACACTTTTTCTCATGCTCCCTTCTTAAGATGACTTGTTTCACCACGGTAGGGATCTCTTGGTATCCAAAACTGCCAAGTCCTAGCATGATGAACTGGGACGACAACCGGGAAATATTTGATGATAGCTCTTCAAGAGGCACTTCAAATTTGATTTTCCATATGTTTTTCCATGCCTTGCGTCATGAAAATCTGACCGTCTTAAGCACCTCCGGGTCTGATTCGACATCATCATCACAGGGGGGCATGTAATCTGGGATTAATGCACTTAAGAAAGTTCCATGTTCGGCACCTTCCCCTCTAACCCTGGTTGATTCAATTTCTACTACTGTTTGGGTGGAGGATGAGACTTCACCTTCAGTTCTATCCATTTAAGTTGATAACCCTGTTTGATCAATTAAATGTATGGTTATTTTCATAGAATAATGGAAGTTGGTATTCTATATTAAAAACTAAGTACAATCACTACCTAACAATAGATCAGCAGCTTGAGAAGACTCCTCCCCATCTTTCCCAGTTTCAACATGATCTTAATGATGGGTCTCATGAGGGTTTACTGGATTTAACTCCACTTAAGCTAATTTTTCTACAATGGTAGGGTTGGCATCAATGACCACACCCTCTTCAGGCATTGGCAGTTCAGTAGCTTCTATAGATGGAACTGCATATTATTTTCAATCATGATTAGAAGTGTAAATTATAAGAAAATTTACTGGAAGAAGGATAACACTCACACCCAAGGTCTTATAAATATCATGATAACTTAGCATGATCATAAAATTCTTCAAAAGACAAGCCACGATTCATCATTTCATCCAATGATATTTCAGAATCCTGGTTAGTCTCACAAGTGGGAGCATTTGATGTGTCCTCTTGGGGACCCTCATTCTGCGGCCCCTGACCCAGGACAGCTTCTTTAGGAAGGATGGAAGATTCAGTTGCTGCGGCCGCCAATGATTCTGGTGCAGGTTCTTCTCTACTTGTAGCAGCAGCAGGAGCAGTACTGGGAATAGATGTTGGCTCTTTTTCAGAAGTAGCCAAGTCATCCTGAATTTGCGTTTGTTCCACATCACCCTCTGTGGTCCTCAAAGGAGGATCAGTCCTTTCCCTCATAGTGGAAATTGAAGAAGCCCCTACAATCCCAAGTAAAATGAGAAATATTTTTCATGGTTTAAAATTCCTGATTATCCGAAGGTCATACCACTACTGATAAAGTGTTTAGCGGTGGACATCCTCCTTCATCGCCTTTGTACTTTTCTATTTTTAGGAGTATCAATAGTCTCACTTATTGGAACTTTAATTGGAGAATGGAAGGACATGTCCAACTCCTCATTCATGGCCTGCTGTCCTGGAGATATCTCGCCCGATTCACGAGGAGATTCATCAGCAGCCCCAATGGCAGTACCACCAGGGCTATACTGTGGCGAAGGAACCTCAGTAGTTCCTTTCATTACAAGATGCAAGATGATGAAAATAACTTCCTTAAGTAACAAAGATTCGACTAGAATCATGCTGCAATGAAAAGAAGGAAAGAATACTTACATCTTCAGGAGCCACATAATCATGCCACTCCTCATCTCCAGAACCACTATCCCCCTCAGTGGCGCCATGATCAATCATTTCATTCACCCACATGGTGACAGGAATGGACTCATCAGTGGAATATATGAGCATTTCCATCTCTCGGATGTAAGACCACACTTCATTGGCATTATCCTCGTATTATATATCTGAAGAAGCCACAAGATTCCCTATTCCAGGGAGTTGTAGACCCTCACACAAATCCATCCAGGCAGTCTCAGTACCATAGTATAAACTCTGCCATGTCTGGACAGCCTCTGGTCTTATATATGAAGGCTGCAAGGAAAGTCCTACAATTACTTATTTCAATTTCTTCACAGCTCTTGCAACTACAGATAGAGAATAAGAATATTATACTTATTTCTTTATAAAGTAGTAGTGATTAAATTACCACAATGAAGTAACTCACCAGGAGTTGATGGAGTATGTATTTTGATTCTAACCAGAGGATTATATCGGGCAAAAGGCCGCTTTGCTGTTTGCTGTTCCTCATCATCCCTATCTTGGTAATCTGGTGGGCTAGTCCTTGATGAGGAATCTGGTGAATCAGCTTCAGGTGGGGAAGCATCACCTTCATGAGGAAGGGTTCCTTTCTCTACAGACCTCTTCCTTTTCCCCACCGAATAAACTGGGTGATTCATCACCCCTTTAGAGTATGATGTTATCTACTGTTCGGCATACCATGTAGTCATGTTATGTGATGCTTTTTCAAATGGTAGATCAAATACCACCCCAATCTTCTCCCTTGAGGTCAGCATCCACAGTTGCCGAGAAACCATCAAATATTGCTCTAACCTGGCATGTACTTGGGGAGATACAAAAATTTGTTGCAGAAACTTTAATTGATGTGAAATTATATATGGAGCATAGACCTAACATATAATTTCTCTATCAATCCTGGAAACTAGCACACCATCTCTGCAAGCTAGCATGTATGCCCTAAAATCTGTGTGGGTTGTTCCATCATCAACAAACCTCCCGGTTGGCATATTTCCATAGGGAAATAAGTTGAATTCCTTAAACATGACCAGCCTCACTTTCATTTCATAGGCATTAAGATCTAATGGAGAAACTCCAGAGAATTCTTGCACTGACAGCCTGAAAGAACTTCCAAGAATTTTTACTCCATAATGTATATTATAAGTCCTGAAGTGAGTAGAGATCCATCCCCATAAAACTTGGAATGGTCCCACTATTATTAAAGGAGAATTACCCATGAAGACATGAAGTAAACTCCTAGGAATATTTTCTAAAAAGGGGGTATCCCACCCAACCATTTTTCCCTCAACCAACTTTGCCGCTATAACAATGGTCCCTGGCCTGATGCCTCCCTTCGAATCCCTGACCGATAAGAGATAAACGCTAAGCCAAAAAACAACGAATCTCGCCAGGCATGTCTTCTTCGGGATCCTTTTATTTTCCTCATATCCCCATTTCGTAAACTCTCATGTTTCTATGGTTGGCCAAAATGTTCTCGGAGCACCCCTCTTCTCAGGTTTTGGGTAGGTGGTAGGACGGATGAGCCTCTTATCCTTGGATTTCTTTTTCTTGGATCCTTTCTCATTCGGCTCCTTCTCCTTTACCTCCTTCTCTTTTTTCTCAATAATAAATATATTCATCCACTCCTCTGGATGAATATCCTTTCTAGAATGAGTTAAGGAGGTCTCTGAACTCTTGAGCCTGTGGAAGATTTTAAACAATTCCTGAGCTAAAGAAAGATTCTTCACTGAATCATTTCAAGTCACCTTGGGAGGAATGAATTCATCATACATGTCACCAAAAATTGGATCCCCTGATATCATTTGGACATCCCACAGACTGATGCCTACTTCTCCATGGGTCAGATGGATAGAATTGGTTTCTAGGCTCCAATGGCTGAGTATCTACGGCACGAAGTTATCATGTCTGTAAACATATGTTTTCCCAACCCAGTCAACTTCGTATATCACAACTCCTTTCAGATCTTCGGCAAACTCTGCACAGGTTTGTCATACCCGGTATTCCCACATCCAAGCTAGCTTCACACATCCCCCAGGACGGAAGTCCCAACTTTTCTTCCAGCCATTGGATTGATCCATCTGAGCTTTTCGGATGATTGCAATATGACAGTGTGGTTTCAACTCAGGCTTATGAGGTTTCAGATCTGGTGTACAAGGGCTATGATGCATCATGTGGGCCTTCTACACTATTCCAGAATTTATAAATCCTCCTCCACATGAGATATTTGCTGACGCAAAATTGGTGTAATTCTGAAACCATGAAAGTGGGAGATATTTCTTTGGTTCTGGAATAGTGACTTCTCACAAATGACCATAACCATACAAAGGCAGATAAGTGCTTTGCGGGGAATCAATGTGATATTTCATCAGATACATATCCAGATCCAGGAGGGTGCTATCACAGACGGTATAATAATAGTGGGAAAAGATGTCCATCATATCATCAAGATGTTTTCTTGCCAATTCATCAGCTGTTCCGATTCTCTTGGGAGCCATTGAATCTGCAAAAATGTTGAATAAATTAAATCTTAAATGGGGTTATTTTTCATAAAATTTGTGAAGAAATTCAGAAAAAAATGGCAGAGGCATTAAGGTGCGCAAGTCTAAACTTGGCGTGCAAGTGTAGATGTGGCGCACAAGTATAATGTGTCACGCAAGTATTTGGAACACAAGTATCACCGCGCAGGTCCAGATACCATGACAACAATGCGTCAATAAAGGAAAATATGAAAAGAGAGAAACTTGCGCGGCGGAGATGACCTGCACAATGAGAGATCAAAAAATCCGAAGTTCTATGCAATACATGACAAATGAGCGCATATTTATAGGCCAGGCTGTCCACCTGCGTGCCTACAGACAACGCGCTCTAGCCCTACGCGATTCGCACCTACGTGGCGAGTGTTGCGCGCTGAAAACATGCATGCCTCTTTCCCTTTTGTTTTCTTCTTTTCCTCAGAGTCACATACTTATTCTTCTGGATTCAACTCTGAGGGGGGAATTTTTTTGACGCTCCTTTTCGTCACATTGTCTAAAGGAATGGAAAGGGAAATGACTTAGCATAAATTGATTCATCCTTTGAATAAAACATCAAAAATCGGCAAACGCATGAATACGGATTCAAATGCACATGCACCACCCAAGATCCCTCACTGTCGTGCAGGTACACTTGAATGCCGCCTAATAGTCGTGCAAGTGACTTGCGTGCCCTCTTTGAAAACTGTTCAGGGTCTTCTCCAGGCTATAAATACCCCTAGTGGGCCCCACATTCGAGAGAATTTTTCCAGAATTCAGATACAGAGCTCTGAACTCCCAAGTCTCTTCTTCAAGTCTTCCAAACACTTCTAAGGTAGTTATTTACCTAGAATGGAAGTTCTATATAAGAGGAATAAGGTCTAAGTGTTAGAAATCACTAATACTTGCGTCCCTAATGTGTTTTACCCTTAAGGGAAATGAACATACTTGCGCACCTCCTTATCTATTCATTAAAACTTGAGTTTCCCTCTTCTGGAAGTACCCTAGGATAATTCAAAGGGCTTTGGTCAAGGATATCCCAAGTATTACCCTACTAGTTAACAATCGCGCAAGTACCCATGTGCCGTGTAGGTATACCTGTACGACCAGGACATGCGCGCCCACACAGTACCTGCGCGCTTGCCAGGACTTGCATGCTCTAGTCTTTTTAGGTGCCTTTCCTGCCCATTTCACCTCTCTTATACCATTCCTCCTCTCCTATTCACGATTCAATCTTCAATACACTCTTCAAATCCATTTATGGCATGTTTTCTTGATTGAATTCTATATTTGAAATGAATTCTGTGGAACATCTCTCCAAACCTAGTGATTTACACATCTTTATGTCACTAAAGATTGAGATTTCATTCATTCAACCTCGTCCATTAAGATGAGAGAACCCCTTAACCTGGGCCTCCTTATCAAGAGTATGCCCCAGTCTTAATTCCCCTTAACCTGGGCCTCCTTTTTAGGAGTAACCCGAGTCCAAATTCCCTTAAACTTTGGTATCCTCATTAGGAGTAAGACCCAAGTCCTCACTAATTTGGGCATCCTCTTCAGGAGTAAGCCCCAAGTCCCCTAATCTGGGCATCCTTTTCAGAAGTAAGCCCTAAGTCCCCTAATCTGGGCATCCTCCTTAAGAGTATGCCCCAATCATAATTCTCTTAACATGGGCTTCCTTCTTAGGAGTAAGCCCCAGTTTCAAATATGGGCCTCCTCCTTAAGAGTATGCCCCAAGTCCCGTTAATTTTCAAATCCCTTTAACTTGGGCCTCCTTTTCAAGAGTAAACCCCAATCTAAATTTCTCTTGACCAGTCATAATTCCTTTTGATCTGGGCTTCTTTATCAGGCATAAAACCCAATCATAAGTCACCTCCTAAATAGGGAATATTCATTAGGAGTAAGCCCCAAGATAAGAGTATCCAAATCTCCATGAACCACATATACCTTTATGGACCCCATTCCTGGATTTATTCCATGAAGTAAATATTAATCTTTATCTATTTTTGGGAAATCATACATACATAAGCCCCACATCATTGCATCTTTAACGACAAAATTGTCTGGTTTCACCAATACCTCTTGTTTCTAACACCGAGCATGACTCACATGAGCTTAGAGTGTAAAAGTAATCATGAAATCTTTCTTTGAGCCATCAATCACGCATAAACATCATTCTCCCTTACTCAAACTACGTGGGTTCTGATTCTTTTTCTAATCAAAGGAAATGTAGGTAGCCCATATGCGGGTACGATCCCAACTTCGAAATAATCCATGTCCTCCTGAATGAAAATAAACATCATGTGCCTAACTAAGTGGCTTTTAAACCAGTATGGTCATCATAATGACCAAGTGACTTTTATGTATTTAATGATACCATCGACTAAGAATCTCTAGAAAATACAGATGTTTCTATATTGATGAAGAACCTCTAATACATATAAAAGAATCTCCAAATTTCCTACATGTTTAATCATTGATTGTCGGATCAAAAGGAAATCTCATTTTATACTTGGTAATGCAATAAGGATTCAAGAACAGAACATAAATCTATAAAGTGAGTCCCAGAATAGACAATAATTCCCCTCAAAAAGGTGTGATGATTCCGACCTCCCATCCTCTCGACCAATGAAAATTCCTAAGCCTCTTCAGTCCTCAACTAGTGAGCCCCTACCATTGGAAAGTAGGTCCAAATGGATATGGAAGCACTGGATGTTTCCGGTTCTGCGAACAAACCCGTTAGAAACCACTTGGAATGTTTGAATCTTAAATCAATGGGAACATCTCCAATTACAGAGGGAAAAAGACACAATACCCTATTATATATATGGATCATGTATGAACCACTCTTATCTTGGATAGGTGGATAACTTACACCCTCTTATCTCTAGGACACATAGATCACTAAGAACCACTCATCTCTTGGAATGTTGGATCACTTAGACATGCAGGTCTTTTGGATAGCTGGATCACTTATGTACACTCATCTGCTGAACCACAATGGTGCACTTGTATTCCAAAACAAAAAGGTATTATTGTATGCTGGACCATAGAGGTACAGTCATATTCTAAAACACTGATGTACACTCATCATATATTCCATGTCATATCCAGCCATAGGATTCCGGCACTCCAGTTTTCTTGATTTAGGGATAATATACTCCTAAATCTATCAGTTATAACTCCACTATCATGAATATCACATAGAGTATTCCCGATAGACCATTGAGTAAAACTGGTCCCATGTTCGTATAGAAATCATAAATCATAAATTTTTTCTGAATGATATTATTGTTTTAGTAAACAGTGGTCAGTTGTGTTCGGGCCAGCTCCGAACAGTCGGGCGAACCCAACCAACCCGACCGTAGGACCTGCATGACCCGACCCAATTCAGCCAAACCGAACTGAGCTGGTGGGGTCTGTTCCATCCTGGCCATTGGGCCATAGTGGACTGGTCCCAGTTTGATTGTGTGGCTAGCCTGCCAGGTCACCTGGAGACCCTGTATCATCCATCTCCGCTCGCAACTGGCAGGATTGTTCTTTCACATCTCGGGCCGCCCAGTGGCCTAGTTTTTTCAATCGGCCCAACCTCCATCAGTGGTCCAAATCTTATACTATTCAGGGTGCACATATTCTTGGATAACTCCACCTACCTGACCAATTTGGATGGCCGGTTTACCCCATATTTAGATGCCTGTGGGTCATCTGGTTCGAGCCACACGTGGCTAGATGAGGCTGGTCTCCTCCACCTCACACGGTCTAAGACCGCATACCAGCTCCTGCCACGGCCTTCCAGCATGGGCTGCTCCTCCATCATAGTGCCTGAGCTGTGCCATCCTCCTGCACTGATCCTCTCATGCAGATCATTCCTTCTGTTTAGCTCGTTGGTCCAGCTCAGTACTGCGGTTTTGTGGACAACAGATTTGCATCACGTGCACCTCCGACACAGACAGGTAGCCTTGTGAATCATTGAAGTGTCTTGGTGGCTTCATTTTCTTGATTCAAATCTATATGCTGGTGTCTCATCTTTCTGATTCCCTCCTTCCACTGTGACTTGGGTGTCGCGCAGTGTTTCTGCTGTCGCGACCTTGTGTTGTTGTCTCGGGCCGGTTCTACGACCCACCATGTCATGTCTCTTCCACATGCTGCTTCTATCACTAATGTTACATTATTAATAGTTCCTTGAAGAATAGGGAGAGATAGATAGAGATAGAGGGGATCAATGAAAACACCCCAATTGAAAGACGATTATTTCTTCATGTCGGTCTGGATATGTTTGTGTTAGCTGAATCACGAAGTATAGATTATAAATAATTGAGATTTAATCCTGATATCAACCAACAATTATATTTCGCAAACCCATAAGAAAACACCACACACAGATCAACTTATTAGATATTTTATTCACGTTATTTTTTTAGAGGTGGAGAATGGGGAAAAATAATTAACTATGAATTTAAACCACTACATGGGTAATTATTTTTCTTAAGGATGACCTTTTTTCATCTTTAGTCGATATTTAGTCCCAAATCCTCTCTCCAAGGTGTCATCGCCTTCTTCTAATTCACTAGAATTTGTCTTTGGAGAGGTTTTCCTTCTTCGTTCATCATCACCATACACCAAAGCCTCAGAACAATTTTAGGATTGTACCAACAATCCTGCAATGATTGTTAGGTTATTAATTGATGAAACATGAATGGACATTTTTGATACACTGTCATACAACATCATTACACTTACTCATTAATGATGTTCATCAATGTGGTTTATTGAACCCTCATCACTGCACCGTAGAAAACAATTTTGAATAAATAATCTTTTTATATTAATTTTATTTTTTCTTAAAACATCTGAAAAATAACTTTTTTCCTTCCACCCGCACCAGTCTAGCTTATGTTGGGTTTAAAGAGAAATTTTCTTATGAAGTCAATTGTGATCTCTGATTTTTAATCCGAGTTACCGTTTTTGAGTTATGGGGATTCAAAAACAAAATAACTTTTATTTAAATTATTATATTTATAGTTACATTCCATAAACCAACATTCACGGCTTCCCCACACCAGCCGATGTTAGGCCATGCCTAATAAAATCATACCCTCAAAAACTCAACTGTACTCTAGGATTTCCAATCCGAGTTACAATTTATGAAATATAAGTATTTTCAAATAAAATAACTATACCCAATTATTTTATTTAGGGTGAAAAACTAGTTTCCACTATTGACATGCATCGACTAATTTTAGGTTCTCCCTAAGGTAAGCATACAATCACATGTTCAAATATTGTCTCATATTTTCAAACTGATTAATTGTTCCTGAGTTATAAGGATTTGAAAAATAAAATAAATTTATTTAATTTATTTATTTATGGTATTCCATTTTCAGGTTTTCATTCTACAAGCCCGTTCCAACGAATCTTAAGTCGTGCCTAGGGTAAACTCATCATCCTGAATTCAACTGTACCATCAGATTTTGGGTATGTGAAATAGTTTAATATTTATCCATCTATTTTCAGGAAAACTGGTCAAACGCTCTATTTTACACATAATAATTTTTGACATTTAATTATGGGAACTCCAGGCCTCATAATTTCATTCCATATCAACACCTAGTATCAAATTAATTACATTTCATTTAAAAAAAATGCAATTTCAGGGTATTAAATTACACCCCACTTTATTGATTTCTGTCCTTTAAAGCCCAAATAAGAGCTTATAAAACAAAAAGGGGTACTGAGCACAAATTTTAGCCACCCACTCCTACGTTCTCTCTTAGAGATTCTCGTACTTTTAAGGAACATTCACTAGAGGAATATTCCATCCATGAAGGATGATCTCTAGTCGATAATAAATCTCCACCAGGTACTCCAAAATTGTATCCCCTACATCAATCTCCAGCTTGTAGTGGACAATGATGTGAGAAGGGACATCCATGTATATCCTCAGTTGGGATGTGTAGAAGACATCATGCACCTTTTGTAACATCGATGGTATATCAAAGTGGTACCTGACCTTTCCCACTTACGTAGTATCAAGAATGGTTCGATGAAATTCAAAGATAACATTCCACCCAACCTAATCACATTATCCCTCATTTAGGAGATACTCATAAGAATACGTTAACACCCTCTTCAATCTCCAAGTGTCTCTGTCAACTATCAACATAAGACTTCTATCAGTTATGTGTATTCTTCATCCGCTCTCAAATGATCGACTCCTTATCAGTGGTAGAAAGTACCATCACTTGACCCATGAGTGTTGAAACCCTTGGGTCTATCCAGCATTACAATGACCTTTATGGTCATCCATACAATGCCTAAAATAGTTTTGTACCTATGTTTTAGTGGTAGAAATTGTTGTACGTAAACTCCACCAGTGGTAGGTGGTCCTCCCAACTAAAACCAAACTCAAAGACATAAAAATTAAGAATGTACTCCAAGGACACTATGGTCTGATACATCTTACAAACATTCTGTTGGTGAAAGGCTATGCTGAGGCATAAATGGGTCCCAAAATCCTTATGCAATCCTATCTACAGATGGGATGTAATAATGCATTATGATCTCATATTTTCGTAGATGGGACTCAATGGTGTATAAGTATCTACTGCATGTAGTAGTGTTCCAGGCTCTCTACAAAACACATCTCACGAATGGGTAGGAAGTTGGCCGACTTGGTGAATCATTCTAGGATCAACCAAATTGTATCATACCCCTTTGGATGTATGTTGTATTCCCTTCACAAAGTCTATTGATATTTCATCCCACTTCCTCTCTAGTACCTCAACGGGTTTTGTCAATACTACTAGAACCTACTGATCATCCATCACTTGCTGACATGTGAGGCATTTCGAGACAAACTCTACTACTTCCTTATTCATCCCCTCACACAGGTACTAATGTTGGAGATCCTGGTACATCTTCTCCACACCTAGATGTACTTCCAATGGGGATGTACTTAACTCCCTCAAGACCTCCTCACAAAACACCACTGGTACTATAGTGTTTCCTCTAAAAATAAGTTCATTCTCCCCACCATTACAATATAAAACTTGGGTTGGTTCTGAAGTCATCTGAGCATGTGTTGTCTCATAGAAAGAATATCTGAGTTGCACCTCCCTAACTCACTTTATGTGTGGTGGGGGAACTACCATTGACTGATGAAATGATGCCTCACCTATATTCAAAAATGATATTTGAAGCGATCAAAACTTCTCTAAGGCCTCGTTCATTAGTAGTGAACTTGATCTCCTCTAGAGAGAATTTTCTAACATGTTCTTTTTCCCATGAGTATAGACAATCCAAAAGTCATAATCCAAGAGAAACTCTAGCTAATTATACTATCTCGGTTTCATACCTTTCGGAGAAAATATATAATTGAGAATGTTTTGGGAATATTATTTGATGAATCATTCTCCCATAAGTTAGTGTATCTAAATATTCAGTGTGAATACTAATTCTTTCAACTGAAGGTCATGAGTTGCACAGTTCTGCTCATGTGGTCTCAACTATCATGATCCCTAAGAAATCACTGCATTCCTTTAAATTAGGATACATCCATTCCTAGTTCTTGATGCATCACTATTCACTACGTTGTCGTCACCCTCCTCTAGAAACCTCAAGATACGAGAACTCATCAAGATCTACCTTAGCTCTTGAAAGATTTGTTTCCATTCTTTTGTCCAGCTGAAGGGTTTTCCCTTCTTTGTCAAAGATTTCACCAGTGATTCAACTCTAGAGAAGTCGGGTACTAACCTAAGATAGTACCCATCCATCTCATGAAAACTGCACCACTTGGTATTTAACTTGGTTGGTTCCCAAGAATTGCACCACCCTTATCTTCATTAGATCCACCGCAAGTCCGACCTCTAGGATGATGTGTCCCATGAAATAGACCATTCATATCCAGAACTTTCTCTTTGAGATATTTCCATAAAACTGTCTCTCTTACTGTCAGCCAAGAACCATCCTTAGGGGTATCGTGTTCCCCTCCTCGGACACTGAATACACTAATATTTAATCATGGAAGAACACTTCAAACCAGTCTATGTATGGCTCGATGATATTATTATGAGGTATATCATCAAGAACTCTCTCTCTCACTTTATCTGATTGAAGAGTTCATCAATCATCGATAGGGGATACTTATTCTTCATGGTCACCTCTTTTAGTCTCTAGAATCCCACACATAACCGCATGATTCTTCCTTCCTTCATGGAAAACCACACTATGGATTCCCAGGGTGAAACAATGGGCCTTACGAACACCTTTATCTGTAAATCCTCCAACTATACCCTCACATCCCAGAGATCTACATGAACTATTCAATATGAAGGTGTATATATCAATGGAATACTTGGGTAAAAATTAATGCTGATGTCTACCTCTCCGAGGGGATGTAGTCCTGGATAATACTCTAGAAAGATGTACTCGTACACATCCAACACTATTGGTAACTAGAAACCCAAAACATCTACTTTTATGTGGGTAAGGATGGATGCCAACAACTACCCCTTTTCCAATCGTCTAGCACCCTTATCCTGGTGTGGAACATATTCGGGTGGTGGTTGAAAAATGTTGAAATGTATACCACCTCTTAATGCTCTCCCAACTCCGCTACCACGTCTTCCACCCTACTGAAGGATCACAACTAGAACTGCCATCTGGTGAAGTGGTGTCCTCACGAAGTGGAAGAATCATATCACGACCTCCTTTCAATCCTCTGAGACATCATGATATTCATCATCATTGATCCTGGGAGGTCCCTATCGCTGGAACTCTCATAAGGCACTTAGCCTACATGCATCCTCTTCCAATAGCACTAATTGTAACTGCTGACCAACAGGTAGTGGTATTGCTGGTACATCGCCCAAAGGTGCCATATTAGGCAACGATCCATGTATCGAAGCCTCCTCACTCTGTGGACCATCCTCGAAATCACAATGTGGAATCCTGATTTGTTGTATTTGTGGAGGCATCTTTAAATAGATCTAGATGAATCACGATTAATAGATTATACCTATTGAGTTAACATTGACTCAGAATTATCATGAGAAAACATTTAAAGTAGCGTGTAACTACAGTTTTCATGTTCCAAGTCAGAAAGAAGAATTCAGGGTCCATGTTTATGGATACGTCGGTCGTTGCATCATCAATAGAATCCCTATCCTGAAATCTGAACTCAAAACACATAACATTTATCCCCGTAAAAATATATAGACTCTAAGTTCTTATGAATAACTGACCATCTATGATACCACTTTGTCGTGAACCGTCACCAAAATCCCATTTCATTAATACACAAATCCTTCCATCCATAGACCAGGGTCTGGCAACAACACCGAGTAGGCGTATACCAAAAAGGGTATAAATTTTCCTTAAAAGATGTACACATTCACAAAGATCAAACTCATGAATGTAAATACAATGTAAACGAAAACTGTCACTGAGAAAACTACAGAGAGTACAATAAAAACTGAAAATATAAAGGGGATATAATACAAGCCCAAAACCAAAAAGGAAAGATAAAATACCTTGGTATATCCACTTGAGACCCCACCCAAAAGGTAGGTGAAGGTTAGCTTCCTGTAGCCATAGAAGTACACATGTCCGTCCAATCTCACTAAGAACCGCCAGGTCCCAGACCACCAAGGTGTCCGTCGAAGTATCAATCACTTGCATGGGACACAACATGTGTGGGTGAAGCCCGTTCAGGGATCAGTAACACAATACAAAGTAGGGAACCCCAACCATAAATGAAATACCACAAATCAATACCAGAAAGTAAGTACCAAAAGGCAATGATAGATCAAACCATGTATAACTCGAAATATTGAATGTAATATTTTCAGTTGTAAATCAGAACATTCTTAATGATGAGGGATTCATTATCTAGGCCTGCTAAACACATGTTCTAATGGGATCACTAAGACCCGCTCGTCTCTGGGGACATATAGGTCACATAGAACCACTCATCTCTGGTCCAGCTAGATCACATAGACCCTCTCATCTTTAGGCTAGTCTGATCACTTAGACCCGCTCCTCTCTAGGCCAGCAAGATCACATTTAACTAATCTTATTTGGTCCAATTGGATCACTTAGACCCCCTCGTATCATGGATAGTTGGGTCAATTAGACTCACTCATTTCTGGGCTAGTTGTATCACTATTACCTGATCATAACTTTCCTAGCTGGATCACTTAAACCCACTCGTCACTTGGCTCACTCAATCAGGTAGACCCGCTTGTCTCTAGGACATCTGGATCACTATGACCCTCTCATCTGTTCGCCACCTGGATCACTTAGAACCGCTCATCTCTTGGCCAGATGTATCACTTATGAATTCTTGCAAGATTAACTACTAATGTATGATCATATACTAAACCACTAAGGTACGCTCGTATGATGAACCGCTGAGATATGATCATATATTGAATGACTGAGATACGCTTGAAATATCTTTCCTGTAACAACTAGTTGTAGGATTCCTACTCTCTAGTTTTCTTGATACTAGGTGAATCTACTCCTTAATCACTCGGTCATAACTCTACTATCACCGAATCTCACTTAGAGTATTCCAAAAGTACCATCCCATCACAAGGGTCCCAATGTCATAAACAACGCATCAATTGAATATCTGGCCTGAATGATATTGGTGTTTTGGAAAATATGGTATGTTTGAGTCTAGGTCTGGTCCAACCTAGTCCGGCCGACCTGACCAACCATGCTCGGGGGTCCCACATGACCCGACCAGGTTCGAAAAACCTAAACAGAAATGGTGGGGTTTGGGCCGGCCAAGTCCAACATGAATATTGGGCCTTGCTAGACCCGAATCAGATCGATTGTGCATTAAGGCCACTGGGTCCCCCATCTAACCAATTTTTTACACCCAAACCTACAACTGGCAGGTCAGTTCTTTCCCATCGCAGGCCGCCCAATAGCAAGGATTTCCCCATCAACCCATCTAACATCAGCGAGCCGACTCTTCTCCATCCCTGCCTACCCAGTAGCCTAGTTTTCCCCACTCTCCCATCCAGTTTGGCAGTCCTGTTTTCTACCTGTATGGACACCCATGGGGCATCTAGTTCACATCATACGTGGAAGTCTGAGGTCAGTTTCCTCCATTGTACATGGTATATAACCACACATCAACTCCTACTACTACCGACCAGTGCATACTGTAGGTTCTAGGCGCAGTGGAAGCACGTTGGTGGGAGTTTTCCGAACATTAATTTTAACATTAAGCAAAGTTCAATCCGAGATTCATAAGAGGGAATCTCGGAACCACAGAGATAGGATCATCATATGTTGGTTATAATTAATTCAATTAATTTACACGAATTACCTTGGTAGAATTTTATCTTCGTTGATGTGTCTGGTCATGATTCAATGATTCGTCGTTGCGTCATAGAATCCAAGTGTACTATTCCTCTAGAGGTGATCCACACGTGTGCCACGTATCTCCATACATCACCGAAGGGATCTCCGGGTGCAAGCACGGAATAACCTTCGCTTGCGATGTCCGCCTTCGACCGCCTTGGTCTCTCGGTCTCGAGAGCGTTCTAGGAGGAAGGAGTTATTTTGGGCTTGATAGAATTCTCCAGAACTGTTGTGCACAACAATTGGTTGGAAAAGTGTTGGGTTTTTGAGGATATTTATAATCAGGAGTGAGGATATAGAGTAATGACAATAAATAAATGTGTTACGCGTTTTATTTATTTCATTAACTCTTATTGAAACCCCCATGTTGGATTATTAATTCCTTGACATGCGCGGACACTGATTATAATTAATATCATTTAATAAAACAATATTATTTCCATAAAATACTGCCTAGAAAAACTACACGTCATGTAATAATTAATACACGGCGTGTATATTTAATATACACGGCGTGTACTTTTATTTTCCACTTTTCTTTATTTCCTCCACCATATTTAATAGTCCTTGAGTAATGGATATTTATTTCTTAAATAAATGTAACTACATTACTCACTAATAAATATATTATTTCACCTAAAATATATTCTCTCGAATAACTAGTGTCGAAATAAATGCGATCAGGCATCCTTAAATAATATTAAACCACAGTAGGGAATAATCTTTATTTAACTTTTTAAATTAATATTTAACTTAGATACATAGACACACTTAGTGTGTGACCCTCTAGGCCTCTTTCTCAGTGGCATTAGGCGGAGCCTCCCTATAGTCCAAGGTTAGCATCTAGCAACACGACAAGGCACCCTAGAGAAAGAATTTAATGCCGCAATGATGTGTCACCTCATACGAATGCTTACAGTATAGTATAATCCCTTTGTCATGATATATCGAATCAAGCGGGTTGCAGGATAGTGTCATCAACCCACGAGCTCGATTATTCTTTCTTTGATTTTCCGGAATTGAACTCTACCATTCCATACCATGTCCATGGATTTATTTAGGCTATATCAATTCCATCAAAGGGCCTGAGATATCTACTTCCGTTATGGAATAGAAGGGGAAAATCCTTTCTTACATTATCTATTAATGCGGTATTACTCGTGACGTGCCCAACGTATCCTACCTCACTACAAATAGTGTGCCGTCACATTTTTCATCAATACATCTAAGTGCGCGAGTTGTAATACCCATTAATAATAATCTTAAAATCTAAGGACCAATACACACGCCCGCATATAGGAACATCCAATGACACTATGAAATGCGGATTTCCTACTATCGGGTCTTGTTCCCATAATATCCTCCTGGATATTACCAAGGGCACCACCATGAGAAGGTGCCTCAAATTTTTATGAGTCCTCACCCATAATTTCCTACTATCGGGTCTCGTTCTCATAATATCCTAGATCTGCTTGATATCTGCCTACCATGCTTAGTGCATAGGCAACATTAAGCCTGGTACATAACATGGAATACATGATGGATCCTATAGCCGAAGCGTATTGGATATTACTCATTCTATATTTATCTTGTTGTGTCTGAGGACACATTTTCTTAGAAAGTTGTAGGCCATGTGAAACTAGAACCAATAGCATATTGGATTGTTCCATACTAAATCTCTTTAGTATCTGGTCAACGTATGTACCCTGACTTAGTCCAAGCTACCTCTTGGATCTATCACGAATGATCTTGATCCCTAGAATGTAGGCTGCTTCACCCAAGTCCTTCATGGAGAAACACTTGTTCAACTATTCCATAACTGACTGTAAGACTGTTACATCGTTTCCAATAAGCAATATGTCATCAACATATAATACTAGAATAAAGATCGCATTCCCATTAAACCATTTATAAACACATGGCTCACATTCATTTTTAATGAACCCAAATTCCTTGATGGCTTCATCAAATCGAATGTTCTATGACATGGATGCTTTCTTTAATCCATAAATGGATTTCTGCAACTTGAAAACCCGTTTGGATTCACCTGGTGTCACAAACCTTCTGGTTGTGTCATATAGACATCTTCCTAAAGGTTCCCATTAAGGAATGCTATTTTGAAATCCATTTTCCAAATCTCGTAGTCATGGTAAGATGCTATGGCAAGTATGATTCTTATAGATTTAAACATGGAAAATGGCAAGAAGGTTTCATCATAGTCAATTCCTTGACATTTTTTGAATACTTTAGCCACTATCCATGCTTTATAGGTTCTATCTTGACCTTCCATGTCCAGTTTTCTCTTGAATACCCATTTTCATCCAACATGCTTCACATCAACTGGCTCATCGACCAGAACCTAGACTTGGTTCTGATACATGGAATCCATCTAAGAATTCATAGCTTCTAGCCATCTTGCATCTTCTAATCATTCTACTGCTTTCTTATAGAAGATATGTTCATCATTGTCCAACAATAATGATTCACCATCCTTGGTGAGTAGGAAACCAAATCACTCTGGTTCCCTTACCTCTCTTGTGCTCCTACGCAGTACTTGTGTTTCTGGAACCTCTTCTCACGGGGAATTGTGGAACTTGTTCCTTTACCAACTCCTGTGTATCTTGAGCATCAACTTAATCGAAGTCAATCTTGCTCCCACTATCCTTCTTGAAGATGTGCTTCCTCTCAAGATATACATCTTGTCTGGAGACAGTCACTTTCTTGTCTGAAGGGTTATATAGGTAATATCCATTCATTTCCTTGGGATATACTATAAAGATACACCTCATTCCCATGGGTGGTAGTTTGTTTCCTGAGAAGGCCTTAACAAATACCTCGCATCCCCATACATGTGTGTGCGAAAAAGTGGGTTTTCTTCCATTCCATAACTCGGATGAAATTCTATTTTCCTCCTTAGTTGGTACTCGGTTTAATGTGTATACTGCAGTTTGTAATGAATATCCCCAAAAGGATAATGGAATATCCACATGACTCCTTATTGACCTCACCATGTCCAACAAGGTGCGGTTCCTCCTTTCACTAACACCATTCCACTGTGGTGTATAAGGAGGAGTGAGCAGAGATAGAATCCCAGACTCCCGTAGAAGATCAATGAACTCTTGGTTTAGATATTCTACATCTCGATCTGATCGAAGCTTCTTTCTCTTATTAACCAGATGATTCTCTACTTCATTCTTGAATTCCTTAAATTTCTCTAAGGCCTCTGAATTATACCTCATTAAGTAGACATATCTATATCTACTCAAATCATCAGTAAAAGTAATGATGTAAGAAGATCCACCTCTAACTTCTACTGGAAATTGTCCACACACATCCGTGTGTACCAATCCTATAAGCTCTGTGGCCCTTTCACCTTGTCCACCAAAAGGCGGCTTGGTCATTTTTTATGGTAAACAAGCATGGCATCTATCAAGTGGTTTTAGCTCAGTAGAGTCTAAATAGCCATCTCAGAAGAGGTTTGTCAAGTGCTTCTCGTATACATGACCGAGACGGTGATTCCACAACTGGGTGATGTACGAGTCATGTGATTTTGTTTCGTTATCTATTTCCAACACTTGGTTTTTTTAATTTAATACATAAAAACCATTTTTTAAATGTGCCATACCATAACATACATTGTTCTTATAAAAGAGACAACCCTTATTTCCAAACATGAAAATAAATCCACCCATATCCAAAGAAGATACAAAAATTATGTTTTTGGTAACACTAGGCACATAATAACAGCTACATTAAACCAAAATCATCCCAGTTGGAAAGGAGAGGTGGTAATCACAAATAAACAACGCATCCAGCCTTGCGCCATTGGAAGCTCAATGATCCACCACTCCTCTGGCGATCTTTCTAAATCAACTTGGTTCCTGCATTTGAATATAGATGTGAGCCCCACAAGATGTATCTAATACCCAATGTGTAGAAATAGAATGACTGCACTTGATAACGAACACAACTTTATTGTCCCGAAGCTTCTGGGTGTCGTTCCTCTTCCAGTGGCCTTTCTTGATGCATGAAAAACACACCGCCTCCCATTCCGTTCCATGCCTCTATATCTTCCCCTTCTTGGAGGGATGGTGCTAGGGGGCATGAGATTGTTTATAAGTCTTTGGACCCTTTGCCTTGTCCTTCCTTTTCTTATTCACCATAAGGACTGCGGGTTTGTCTTGCCCCATGTCCTTGTATACCTGGAGAATCAAGGTCAGAAGCTCCGAAAGACTCTTCTCATAGCCGCTCATGTTTTAATTGACAATGAAGTTAGAGAAGGTCTTGGGCAATGACTATAGGATGAGATATGTATACAACTCATCCGGGAATTTAATCCCTAAGATGTCCAGGCGTTAAATGTAGACAATAATCTTGACTACAAGAGGCCCAGCTGGCGCATAATCTCCAAGCTTAGTTGTAAATTAATAGTTAGAGATCTCATATCTCTCTTGTCTCGCCTTCTCTTGGTAGAGATCCTTAAAGCGAGACATCATGATATACGCGTCCATTTTTCATGTTTCATAAAGAGCTCATTAGATATGGCCGATAGCATGAAACACTGGACATCTACGACATCATCCATGTGTTTCATATAGAGATATAATACCTCATCAGAGACCTCTTTCCAAGGCGCAACTGGAATATGCTCTTCCAGCACATACAATTTCCTTTCGTGGTGAATGATGGCGCGTAAATGCCTCTGCCACTCTTGTAAATTAGTGTCGGTGAGAGGGGTTTATTTCTTGATTATGGTTCTAAATGATATGATTGTTTTCATTTTCTTGTCATTTATACAAATTAAGATGATCAAATGTTTAGTAATTTATTACAAAACTGATACAAACAAATAAATTAATACTTATTAGTGTCCCACTATTTTATCAAAATCCAATAGCCCTCACCATTGACTTTGGAATATTCTGTTGCATGAATATTCTAGTGGCAAGGATCCATATTTCCCTTCGCATTACCCCAACTAGGGTTGGTCAAACAACTTTGAAGGGTTTTAGGTAGGCATTCCAAATGCCAACTACATTAACTTGTAGCTCCTTGATCTGCAGAGTGGACTCCCCAATCTTGAAATACTTTTATTTTGGATTTCCTCATCCTTTTCCACTTGGTCACACTAAGTCCTACTATGGAAGTCAACCCTTGATGTGAACCAAGTTAAGTCATCCCAAAATATTGAATTAGAATTCCCCAATAATTGAAAGCACCCTAACTAGGGTTGGTCAAGCACTTTGAACTATGGTTCGATTGTAACCAAGATTGTGGAAGGCTATACTGACTTAATATTTCTTTGAGGGATTTTGTCATTATACGTAAATTTCCAATTTATTATCTTTTATTACATGCATGTTAATATTAAGCGGGATTTAATTAAGTGATTAACCATTTCAAAGATAATATTCACGTATAAGCCGGTTTTATTTTAGTTCCATCTTGCATGCTCATTTAATTCATTAATTGTGTGATCGTGACAACACACCCAAAATTAATAAACCATGAAACTGATAGAAATAAAATAAATGGTATGATCATGATATTTTTCTATTGTTTATTTTATCCAGCAGTTGATAAACTAACCCAAGACCTAGGAGAGAAACACCTTGAACCTTGCGGGTTCGTGTTTACAACTTTCCACCTGTCAACCTTTGTATGTCATTGGATCGGTTTCACCTTGGTTCCTAACTTGAGCTGCCTCCACTAGCTTGGGAGCTCCACCCATTACATATACATTTATCTCACATGCATGCGAGGGGTAAAAGGGGTTTTTACATAAAAGAGTCCATGGGGACGCATGCCCTACATATTAATGAGGAGATTACTTACAGGCCAACAAAATTAATTTAAAAAAATAAATTAAAAGAAACCCTTCACATACAAAGGTATCGGTCTATCTCATGATCATCCATACATGCGATGATATTTATGCATAAATAAAAAAGGCATTCAATTCTTTAATCATTCTTATTTAAGATAAATCACACTCAAATCAATTAATTATCTTTAATTAATCAATCATTTTATCTTAAACCCTTTTCTAAACTTCCTTGAGATTCTCATCCATCATAATTTTAAACAAATATATTCATTTGAAATTATCCTTGTATGTAACTTGTACCTTGGAGGCAACCCGGTGATTTCCCATTCATTACAGAAATGTTAAATTAAACACATATATATAAAAAACCTATCACGTGTTGTGCCTCAGATTTATTCCTGCTCCATGGTACACGTCTCAAGGGTTTGTATAATATAATAATAAATTTTAATAAATCTACATAATTTGTGTTAGTACACGACATGTATTTCCGACTACACAGAGTGTACTTTTCTTCACCGTCCATCCGAACTACACACCCGGGGACATGGAGTGTTAATGTACTTCAGAAATTTTTGGAGAACATGATGTGTTATTTGGGAAACACACCATGTAGTTTCCACGTTACATGGTTTCTAGCCAGGTAATCCATGTACTAGGTACACGGTTCAACCCGAACCCAAAGGGAATACACGCCGTGTTCAGTTAGAACACACGGTGGGTAATCCAGAAACCATGTGCCACTTGTTCCTGGTCAACACACGGTGTCATAAATGACATATGTATACTCCAATACAAGACCTGATTTGGAGGATCAGTCAATGCATTGAACATAGACTACACGACGTGTACTTCTGAATACATGTTGTGTATTCTGGTGTTGTACGACCAGAAATGTTTGGCTCCTTCGGATGAGTTCCACTATTTTATTTTAATTAAAATTAAAAGAAAAATTTGTTTTGGTGAGGTGAACGAAAAAAGAGGGAGGAGGAACAGATATCAAGATTCGTATTTCCAGAACAATTAAAATTGAATTGAAAAAAAAACTAAATTATTTAATGCGTAAATCACCAATGAAAAAAGAAATAATTATAATCAACAATATAACATCTCTTTGATACCACTTGTAGGTTCCGGTCGCAGCGGAAGCGTGTTGGTGGGAGTTTTCCCAACTTTAATTTTAACGTTAAGCAACGTTCAATCCGAGATTCGTCATGATTTAAAATGCCGAATCTTCAGAATATAATGAAGAACAAAAAACTTAAGAGGGAATCCCGAAACCACAGAGATAGGATCATCATATGTTAGTTATAATTAATTTAATTAATTCAAATGAATTACCTTGATGGAATTATTTATTCATTGATGTGTTTAATCATGATTCGGTGATCCATCATTGCGTCATAGAACCCAAGTGTATGATTCATCTAGCAGTGATCCACATGTGTTCCATGTATCTCCGAACATTGCTGAAGGGATCTCCGAGTGCTAGCGTGGAAGAACCTTCGCTTGTGATGTCCGCCTTCAATCGCCTTGGTCTCTCAGTCTTGAGAGAGTTCTTGGAAGAAGGAGTTATTTCAGCCTTGAAAAAATTCTCCAGAATTGTTGTGTACAACGATTGGTTGGAAAAGTGTTGGGGTTGTGAGGATATTTATAATCGGGTTTGAGGTTATAGATTTATGACAATAAATAAATGTGTTACACATTTTATTTATTTCATTAACTCTTATTGAAATCCCCATGTTGAATTATTAATTCCTTGACATGTTCCCATGCTGATTATAATTAATATCATTTAATAAAACAATATTATACCCTCAAAATCCCACCTGGAAAAAGTACACGCTGTGTAATAATTAATACATGGCGTGTACTTGTTTTTCTTTAAAACTACACAGCGTGTATATTTAATATACATGGTGTGTACTTTTTTTTCCACTTTCCTTTAATTCCTCCACCATATTTATTATTCCTTGAGTAATGGCTATTTATTTCTTAAATAAATGTTACTGCATTACTTTCTAATAAATTTATTATTTCACCCACAATATATTCACTCGAATAACTAGTGTCGAAATAAATGCGATCAGGCATCGTTAAATAATTATTAAAACACAGTCGAGAATAATATTTATTTAACTTGTTAAATTAATATTTAACTTAGAAACATAGACACACTAAGTGTGTGACCCTCTAGGCCTCTTTTGCAGTGGCATTAGGAAGATCCTACCCGACGTCCAAGGCTAGTGTCTAGAAACCCGCCAAGGCACCCATAGAGAAAGAAGTTAACACCGCAATGACGTGTCACCTCATACGAACGCTTAATGTGTAGTATAATCCCTTCGTCAGAATATCTCTAATCAAGCGGGTTGCATGCTAGTGTCATCAACCCACGTGATTGATTATTATTTCGTTGACTTTATGGAATTGAACTCGCCCATACCTTACCATGGCCATTGATTTATTTAGGCTATATAAATTCCATCAATGGTCCTGATATATCTTTTTCCGTTATGGAACTGAAGGGAAAAATCCTTTCTCACATTATCTATTAATGTCGTATTACTCGTGACACACCCAACGTATCCTGCCTCGCTGCGAACAGTGTGTCGTCACACTTTTTGTCAATACTTCTAAGTGTGCGAGTTGTAATACCCATTATTAATAATCTTAAAGTCTAAGGAACAAGACACACGTCCGAAGATAGGAACATCCAATGACACTGTGAAATGTGTATTTCCTACTGTCGGGTCACGTTCTCATAATATCCTCCTCGATATTACAAAGGGCACACACCATGAGAAGGTGCCTCAATGTTTTATGAGTCCTCACCCCTAATGGTATGTATTATTTGTTTCCCTCAAATAACACCATCTTTCTATAGAACATATATCCAAAAATAGTGTTATGGCACTTCCTGGTTCTCATCATAGCAGGGATCCATTATGACCCTTTAATGAAACAACTATCCTTAGGACATTATCACATGCATTTTCACATAGAAGAACAATCAAGATGTTATAAGGATTTTATTAATGAATAAAGTACAAATTAGTTGGTTCAAGGCCACCAACTCCAACAAATGACACTCATATATCACAATACCCAAGAAGTGACACCCTCGAGAACAAGTTTGCTCAGGGAAAACGGTCCTTCCGCATGATCTGGAGGTCCAGCTCACAACAGCGGTCTGCAGACCTTGAGTTTGGACCGCATGCGCCACGAATGCAGTCAGGTGACTGCGTCTGCCCGCCTCCAGCTGCCTACCACCCTGTTTCTGGCTCCTTCAGTAATTGTGTCATGCTTCCCATGCGTAACCTCTCTCTTACTGTTGTAGTGCACCGTCTCCCACCTTCCACCATGGCTAGGGTGCTAAAACTGGTTGCTACCGCTACGGCCTTATGTTGTGGGCTCTTACTGATGTCGCGGCCCGCCTGGCTGCAACCCTTCCACATGGTGATTCTACAACAATTGTGTCTTCATCTATTATGCCATAATGAATTTGGGGAGGGAGATAGGGATGGGGGGATCAAAAAAACACCCCAAATGAACAATCGTCCATTGTCCATGTTGGTCCGAATTTATTCCTGTTAGTGGGATTACATCGTTTAAAGTATTAGTCACTAATATTTAATCTTTAAATCAACTTTCAATTATTTTTCACAAACCCACAAGGAAAACCCATCCAGGTACAAACATGTAATAGAGTCGATCCATGTTCTTTGTTTAGAGGAAAAGAATGGGGAAAACCAATTCCCTAAGAATTTGAACCCCTACATGGGAAAGGAGATTTATTAATGATGATCGTTCATTGTCATTCGTTGATCACTGATCCCAAATCCATTCTCTATGGGTTCCATATCCATAATCTTATTCACTAATGTTCGTCATTGGAGAGGTTTTACTTCATCATTTGTCATTGCCAACCACCAAAGCCTCAGATCAATTCAAGTATTGTGCCATCAATCATGTATTGCTTGTTGGGATATTAATTAATGAAATGTGAATCGGAAATTTTTGTTGCACTGTGTCACATCATTGTTATGATGAATCATTAATGAGGTCAATTAATGAGATTTATCATCACCTTTTCACTACACCACAATGACCAATTTCGAATAATCTAATTTATTTATGTTTTTTTAATTTACCTCAAAACGTTTAGAAAAATAACATTTCCCCCTTCTCGCCCCAACCGAGGTTATGTCCTTATTAAGGAGAACATGTCATTAAAAACTCATTGGAGGTATTATATTTTATCCTATGTTTCCATTTGTGAGTTATAATAATTCTAAAATAAAATAACTTTTATTTAAATTATTTTATCTAAGGTTACGTCCCAAAAACCAACATTCACAGTCGGCCCACATTGTTTGATATTAGCCACCATGTAAGGGAAGTATACCCAGATGAACTCATAGATATTATTGGATTTATGATCTGTGTTACTGTTTTTGAGTTATAAGGATTTGAAAATAAAATTACATTATTAAATTATTTTATTTTCTCTAAAAAACTACTTTCCATTTTTGTGCCATGATAGAAAATGTTGGGCTTTGACTAAGGAAGGAATACCCACACGAGTTCAACGGTATCAAGGATTGCCAATCTGAGTCACTTTTGATGATTTATAAGGATTTGAAAAAAAAATTATTTAAATATTTTATTTACAGTGATGCAATTTTCAGGTTTTCCTACCGTAGGCCTGCCCCGACTAATATTAAGTAATGCCTGTGGAAATACCTCTGTATTGAATGTAACAGATCCATTGTATTTCTAATATGGGCACCCATTTAGAGTTATTTCACTTTTTCAAGAAAACATATCATGCATTCTATTTAAAGCATAATTTTTTCGAAAGATCATTCCTAGCACTCTAGGCCACAGAATCACATGTCATATCAGTGCTTGGTCTCAAAATAATCCCATTTAATTTTTTAAAGAATCGTTGAATTATAATTTATTACAGTCCTTATTTATTATATTTAAATCTAGTGGAATATAATTTTTTGAAGGGTATCTGATATAATGTTTAGTACCATTTAGTATGTTATGTTTAATGATATAGGAGATAGTGTTTTATGACGATGTCTAGGGTATTTTGAGCCTAAAATGAATAAATGATTCAATGTTTTAGTTTAATTGAGGTTTTTTTCATGGAGGGTAGGTTTTTTCCTATAGAGATACAATATGAAATGGATTATTACGCCACATCATATAGGAGATTGGTGGGGGTAATTTAGCATTTATATTTTTTGGGATTTCTATTACATGGAGTATTGTTGTTACATAACCCCATCTTAGTCATAGAAGAGTGCACTTTGGATAACCTTAATGTGGTGTCGAGTCTAATGGTGCGTTTTTGGTGGTTCAATTTTTTTGGGGTACCTACATTATGGAGAATGGATATGATGTATCCTTATATCACCTATGAAATATGGATGTTTGAAGTAATGAAAGGGTATAAGGGAGTGTTTTGGTGGTTTTTTTGTTTTTGTAGGTACCTACTCCATTGATATGGGGAACCACTATAGATTTCCACTTGGTTGATGGGGTCTCAAACATGGTGTATCCTTAAATTATATACAATAGTTCATTTTCAAAAATTTTGTGTCATAGTTGTATTTATTGAGTCATAATTCCATGTTTTGTAGACATTTTATAATACCTGATGGCTTATTGAACCCCCACATATTTCAAAATTTTATCTCACATAAAGGCTGGTGCATGTGCATTTGTTGGTGTAACATTATCCCTCATTAATTTTATATCAACCTCCATAGTGGTATATAAATCGTTGAATGTTCTATATAAGATTCCATCCTTCCATATCCTAGTTTACTCACTAATCCTCATCCAAGGAAGCTTGAGGTCAATGAAATATGTAGTTTGTCTGTTTTTTTATGAATAAGTAATGAGGTGTTTTTAGTGTGATTATGTTGTTATCATTTATGATGGTTCTCGGGACCGATATCCCTCTTCATCCATAAATATGCATCAGTTTGAATAGAATTCATTTCTATGGGGGATCTTTCATTTATCATCTAGTTGTAACATGTAATAGTGGTTAAACACCTGTTATATTATGGAAATATTTTATGCACTGAAATAATGAAGATAATGATATTTTTTAATTGATATTGAATGGTGAAAGGGATATAAATGCTTCTTTTACCACTATTGATCTTTTCTTATACCGATATACTATAGACTTGATCCCTCTAAAAATATTCTAGTCATTAAGGGATTTTACTTCAATGTAGTTAATTATAGTGTGTAATCCTTTTTGCATGATGTTTTGGAAACACATTGATTTAATGGATAACATATTATATACAGAAAATAAATTTTATTCCAAGGTAATTTAAGGATTCTATGAGAATGAATTATAGTTTTTCATTGAATGTTATATAATTTTGATTAATCGAGATTAAGTAAGTTGTCTTTTTTGAAATGATTTGTATGTTTTTTTGAGATACGGTGTAAGATATAATGAAATGTGGTTAAGATGCGAATGAATAATGTTAATATCTTTTGTGGGGATTCATAGTTGAGATGTGTGGTTTTGATATATGGTAATTTTGTGTAAAAAAGATGTTATAAGGTGTGGTCATGGTGTGGGGATACTATGATGGGGTGGTTTATATGGCTATGAAATAGTGGTTATGTGTGTCTTTTTGACTTATGTAGGTTGGTAATTGTGTGTTTCAATTGTGTTTTTATTGATTCATTAGTATTAAAGGAATATATTAAGATAATAAATTTAAATTACATGTGATGGTTTGGTATGTGATGGTATTGATAATTCTAAAAATGGTTTGTGTAGCATAATTTGGATGTTACTTATATATGATATGAATGATATTAATAAATTAACTGGTTCATAAGTGGGGAATCAATAAAATTACATTATTACTAATAATAGGTTGGATGTTTCTTTTTTTTCTTGTGTCTAGTTATGTGGTGTTGTGATTTTACTAGTGGCTATAAAAGTGGATGTTATTGTGAGGCTGGTGGTGATGATTTTAGTTTTTTGGTACAGTTGATTTGATCCCAAAGGATGGGATTCTAGGTGGATATATCAATTTATTACATTTTTTCTTATGATTTATATATGCATCCCAGTAATTTAGATTACCATGTGACGAAATATAAATTTTTTGGGGACTTTTTCTCAACATCCATCTGGTGAGGATGGATGGTCAACTACCCAATCATCCATTCTACCTCATCTACATGATATTGAAATATGCATCATGTGATGTTCAAAAGTAAAAAATATTATTGTGGTGATTCTTTAATTTCATATTATTTGGTAGCAGTCATGCATGGTGGTAGGAATGTATGATTTTGATATCCTATATAATCTTGATAGCCAAATTGTTTTATTTCAATGTGATTTGATGACACATGTATATATGTGGTATACATGATGTGATGGTCTAGGTGTTTGTGGGTAGGATTTTATGTGAGGTGAATTTAATTCCCAGGTTCCTATGAGTGACATGTAATGTTGTTTTTTTGATATTATAGGTGTTTTTTGGATGTTTTTTTATGGAATATACCAGAGCATCGGGACAGACGTTGTGGGGGTGTTCGAGTTTAATATTTGGGGGAAAGCAATGTGAGGTTCCATTTTTATCAATATGATTGGTATTAATTTAAAATACATGGGTGAATAATTTTATTAGAATTTCATAATGAAGATGGTATTGTTTAGTTAACCTTCATTGGGGTTACTATTTCTGATATGTTCCTTGGGGTGAAGTAGTATGATTTTGTAACATGTAAATATGAAACATTGGGTATTATCTTTTTTTGTATAATTGTATACTCACCCAATGAATATTGAAATCAATTTTTTTCTAGTAGTAAATCATGTAACTTTATATGTATTAATAGATTAGAAATTTTAACTGTTATTATGTCTATAAATTACATTTTCCTTATTTTGTATTTAGTTAGAAACAGTTTTTTTATTTATAATATTCTTGCATTGTGGGATGGTTTTGGTTTAAATTTTATATTATACAGTGGAGTTGATTTATTAATTACATATTTTGTCTTGATCCTACATATATTATAGAATGTAGTTCCTACCATACTTGCTTTTTATACTTAAGGTTCTTATCATGAACCCAAAACCATAGAGAAAGAAGGACATTGGGGTGTTTATCTCTCATCATTCATTATCGTCCCATGTAGTGTGGATATGTAGGTAGGGGGTTGTGGAATGAAACTCCAATCATAACCTCATCATCATAATGATTCAATTATAAAACTATTCGTCAACATAATCAATAAAATAACCAATATCCTTTGGTAAATTTTCTACCAGAATTTGAAAAATTCACTTACATGATCTAACCTTCGAGTACCATTACAGGGAAAATAGTATATGAATGCTTCCCTAAAATCCAACATATAAAACAAAAAGGGTTTGGGCATAGATCTAAGTCCAGGTACCACACAATATGTGATTTCATACTCTAATTTATTGGAATATAATAATATATCACAACATCGATTATTATTATGAATATTAGACAGTAATACCTACTACAATATATATAATAAAAGAAATGATAAAGTGTCATACATAGAATATTACAACCAATAATTAAATAATGTAAATTGGTAAGTACATTAAAAAATATCACATTTATGATTAACCAAGGAGCCATAAAATTTAGATGAATCCATGATGCATAATTCCCAAGAAGTAAATCCACATGAAAAATTAACCACAAATTACAACTACAATCCCACACCACTAACTATATGGCCTCCAAGATCACTACTAAACTATCCATCATCCACATAATACATAGGTAGTTTTGGTGAAAATCCCACGTAGGGGTAAGTGTATTCACAAAAATTAAGAAAAAAATGAAAACATAAAAGTGAAATAATTTATTAATTTGATCATCATTAAAAAATGAAACAATAAATTAGATATGCATAAAAATATTGTTAAAATAAGACAATAATGAAAAATTTATTTAATAAAAATCCCATATATAGATGAATTGTCCAAAATAAGAAACCCATGACACTGCAAAGAAACTATAGTTGTGGATCCTAGCCTTGAAAAGTGGTAAGTGTGTTTTGGGAGTAAACTTCCCCATTGGATGACACGAGACTCATCAAGTGAGTCACATCATCCAAGATTGTACCTAACTCTATAGATAGAAGAATCCAACCCCAGATAATAAATAGAGATACATACACATCTTATTACTTGTTGTGTATAAGGGTGTACTAAACCCATGAAGATCTAGAGAATATTCTCCCCTATTATGTGGGGGATTTTCAAACTCTTTGATGATAGAATAAACCCCATGCCTTAATTTTACCACATCACCATGATCACTCTTAACTTTTTGTTACATATAATCATTATGTGTTGTATTTATTATTTTCCATATGAGTCTAATGATTCAAAAATGCATGAAAACCATCATCTCCAGCCCTATATGAAAAAGGATATGTGCAAGCATTTTCGTGGGTGAAAAATTCCCAAGGAATAAAATATGGGTACCTAGGCTTTTATCATGGAAAATAATATATAAAAATATTCAATGGTGGAAAATGTAAATTCAATTTAATATATAATAAAATTTCACAAATACTATTTTTAGTTTATTTGGTAGGTATTACCCTAAAAATTTCATGTGGGGGTTATGTTACAAAATGTATATATCGGTATAAAAAAACATGGTAGTTCTTAGGGAATACATTAAAATTTATACCATAATTTGAGACATATTTTCCCATGGTAAATTATTTGATCAATGGACCACATGGTCTGTGATTCTCAATGACAAGAAATATGTGTAATATTCTTCATGTTTACCATATAAATAGGGGTCACATGATTTGTACATTCAATGTGCACACTATAATATATTTAACATTTAAAGAAAATAAGGTCATCATAGTTGTGCTGTACAAGACATGTGGATAAAATATCATAAATTACGTGTCCATGATATTGATCTATAGAATCCCTATTTTTGTAGAAAATTTCACATTTATAACAAATATGTATTATTATAAGCATGTATTGATTCCAAGAGACATTATTTCCCTAATCATACTTCCTCGGTTTAACATTGAAATCTATTGAATCCCAATTTTCAATTACTATCTGGAAATATACCATTATAATTATTTTAATGCGTCCTTCCAGGACAATTCACACTATATATCACATTTCAACTACTTTAACAACTTACACTATTCTACACTCTTTATTACTCACCATAAAAACATTGTAATTTGACCACCCAATCATTTTTCCTTGCTTATTTTAAATACTGGTTCTCATTGGTTGAACTATTGACAATGGTGAAGGCTTCTAATTAATGATAAAAAATTAGTGGAATTAGAATAGGAAGGAAACTAGTTGTTTAGTTTAAATTATCAAGACGCAACCATGTTTCCTTAGAAATGAAACTACTAATTATGAATAACACCATAAAATCAATAGGTTTTTATTAATATTAGAATAAATAGAACTATATGGATTTTATACTGTGGAAAATAATTCATGTAATATAATTTTAATTATGAAATTATCTTTGGTTTCAGATAGAATATTGTTGAAAAGTTGAAATATTGGTACGATGTTAAATTAAGATCTATTTTTTTGATTGATTTCGTATATGGTTTTAATGGAAATATCCTATAAAGATCAATCTCATTGGATTTAAATCTCTATTATTTCAAAATTCTCCATCTCCTCCTCTATTGCAAATTATTTTTCAAAAAGGATAACTCTAAATTGTAGAGGTTAAGGATTAATATAACTGTTGTTTATGGTTCATGAATATAAGTAACAGATAACTAATAACACATTAAATAGTTTAATAACATACACCTCATAGATTGAACCATGGGATGTGAGTTGGAAATAAATGATACTCCAAGAATGGGGTAAACCATATATTATAAAGACAAACATGATAATGTATTTCCAATTCAAATATATGTTTTGATTGATAATAAATCATTTAATAATTTATCATGTTAAAATTAAACATATATATATTATTCCATAAAAATGTATTCAGAAAAAAGGAGAATATAATTAAATTAAAACAAGATATAAAACCAAACATAACTTATTAAATAAATTTTATAAGTGTTAAAAAAGACCATCATTCTATATCCACAAAAAATTCATTTTTTTTCATAAAACAACCAACAAAATATTTGAAATGATGGTGTTATTTAGCCAATATTAGATTATTTCATTACCATGAGCACTCATCAATGGATTCAAGCTAGCATAACACATTAACAATTAGTATTTGTTGACATAGTTGTTCCATATACTTCCAATCAATAATTTCTATCAGGTATTCCTCTGAACTAACTTTCTCCTTGATATCAAACATTTACCAATCATTGATATATGCTCATTGATGTATATATAATTTAAAATGTGACACATGAATTTTAATTTTGATTATGTCCCATCATAGGGGTGATATATAAATCAAGTTATCTTTAACCACCATATACTATATTTTTAGTGGTGTATTGAATCTCAGATAAACATTTGCCTCCCTATAAAACCAATGAAACTATATCATTGTGATTGTAACATCCCAGGTAAATAAAGAATATGAAATATTTAATATTTAATAATATTTTTCAATAAAATAATAATATTTCTTTAAAGGCATTTCTATGTTTGATAGCATACGTGATATGCAACAATGGGATTCTTTGAAATCTTACATTGCACACTAATAATATAATATTGTTTTAAATAGTAGTTAAATCCTAGATATTTTATTGGTGGGAATGAACTAAACTAAATAAAATATGATTATACATGTTTGTTAAATGTATTTACATTTATCCAATAAAATTTAGAGGCTTAAAATGTGAATGAATCTAATTTTAAGCATAATTTACATTAAAAGGTCAATTTATCACTATTTAATGGTGAACACTCATTAAATATAGTTTTGTTCACTTTAATACATTATAATTGACCTAATAAAATCATTCTTTAAAATGGGGACATAAAAATTTACTTTTTGTAAATTTTATGAATTTTTCCGATAAACATCATTTTTTAAGGAATGGTGAAAATATTGTATTTTAATTAAAAAATTCTTTTTAATCTAATTTATTTATATATTTATATTATCTTTTTAATTGGTTTTAAAGTATAATTTTAAAATATTTTTACCATTTAATCCAATCTTGGTCGTTGGAATTAATTTCACTTTGTAAATGGACATAAACAAGTGTCAATCTTTTGATAGTTATTGTTTCTTAAAAATAGGCTTTTTGTTTTAACAACGTGAATTAATTTTAAATTAATTAATTCCAATTATATGTTTCGAATTTAGAAAAATACAAATAATTTTTGAATTTGGAATATCAAAAATTGATTAGGATGATTTTTTGGAATTTTTTCTGAAAAACTTCAATTCTTGATGAATAGTGAAACCACTTTATTGTAGTTAAAAAACTGACTTTTTCATTTAAATGAAATTTTACCACTTTTGTGAATAAAGTTTAAAAAATATGACATACAAGGTTGTTATTAGAAATTATAATGTTGTTCAATAAGATAAAAATGTTTATTTGGTGACTAATAACATTTGAAATTTATTTACCATGGTTAAAGGTAAATAGAGTAATTCAAGGTAAAAAGAATATTATAATAAATCAAAATCACCTTAACACTTAAACTAACCATATTTAGTGAGTAATGGCCAACCATGGGCATCTTTGTGTCTATTTTGGGACCCCATGGAGCTACTTATGAAAGAGAATGACACTTTATATAATTTTATTTAATGTATAGGAAAAAAGACAAAAACAAATAGCTTTTAGTAAATTAAATTTTATATGGTGTTAGACTAAAAATATTAAATGGAAAGATAAAAATATTTCTTACATCATGATATTTTTTTATTTTTATAAATCATTTAAATTTAATTATTTATGACACAATAATGATGTAGTGTTTACCTTATTAATAAATGATTTAAATAAATAAGATTATATGGATTAAAATATTATCCAAAACATGTCCAATTATAATTGGATGATTCTATTTCGAATATGAGTAATAATATATTCTACAATAATTATTTTTTGACCTTTATAAATCTAATATCATTATATAATAAAATAATATTATCACACTTTCCTAAAGAGCCCCTCTTCCCCCTTATAAAAGGAGGCCATTTCTAACCAATTCCTCACACCTCTCAATCCTTTTGGATCATCCAACATCTGCCCAGTTAAGCTCCCTACATACCTACTTCAACCTAGAAGCCTTACCTAAGGCAGAAGGAAATTCAAGAAGTCCTTTTGTTCAATCCAAAGAGATTTACCCAAATTAAAGGTAACGATTTATCTTAAATTGTTTTCTTTATTTTACTAATCCAACCCCTAAAATATTTTTATTAATTTATTTTGTAAAAGAACCACTATCCTCAATATACTAGGACTTTTTATGGTAAATATTGAAACTAAACCTACACACACCTCCATCTAAGTTATGATGAACATAATGTTTCTATGGATGAAAATATAACCCCTCACGAAACGATGATTGTTCAAATATCTCCAACCGCCACTCATAGTGGCCATTATGATTGCACTGTATTTATATATGATATATATTAGGTTTATGTTTTCTTTATTCTTCTGTATTATCCATTTATAGTATTCTTTTATGGTTTCCATTAAGGGTAAATGCGATAATTTCACTTGAGGAAGTGCAGACTACCGCCCCCTCAAAGTGATATGACTCGTTCATACCATATGTGGTAAATATAAAGGATAGATTTAATTATATTATATATGATACAATAATAGAATTATAATACAAATATCTATAATTAGGTTTTAATTCCATTAAATATGAAATATAAATTGATGTAGATTTCATGCGTACGTACGGATTAACGTCTCCATGAACATCGCATTTCATTTCTTATCTATAAATGTTATGTACCATTATAAATACATGTATATGATGCATATATAGGATTTTTATGATATCAAAATCATGAATATCATTCAGGATAAAATGAACCTTTTACCACATGAACAACATGTGATTATAAGAAGTCCATTTTTGACTCAAGTACCAAATATCAAAAAAAGAACACTATTAACTTAAATGATTACATAATGTTTATAAAATGGTAGTAAGTGATATAAAAGGAATAAAAATCTTGAAAAAGGAACTTAAACAAGTAGAAATTAACTTTATTTTATTATTCAGGAGATTAAAGAATGGTCATGTCAAGTCGGACACGACGTAAAGGACTTCATCTCAATCTCCTTTCATTGAGGCATATTTTGTTTTAATACACAAATTTATTTTATATTCTGTATAAACACCCTTGACTTTTCAAATGGAATCTTTTTATATGAAGTGTTTTACTAAACAACAAAAATAAAAGTTTCTATTAAAATAATCGGTGACAACGACCTTTTCCACTGCCGTGAGTATTATTTTATCTTTGGATTCCTCAACAAGCTGTAATGTTTTTTAAATGAAAATATATACCATATAATCTTTTTTGTATTTTGGTATTGCAAATGGCTTTGATAAAGGATTTGTTATGTCAATATATTTAAGTGATATATTTTCATTGAAATGTGGAATTTTTTTCCTTTATATTTGTTTTATGTTTTATGATTTTATAATTGTGCTTGGACATTTGATGGGTGGTTATGTGATAAACCAAATGATGGGTGGTTTCGTGAATACCCGGACGGGTGGTTACGTTATAACCTCCAATGCATTGGGTATGGAAGTTGGCCATATGGTTATTCCATTTAGTGATTTGTGTGGATGTCGACTGTATGGTTATTCCATTTATGTGTGTTTATGTCCCAAGATAACATTATTTGTTATGTGTTCTTTATATGGGTTTTATGGTAATATTTTTGTTAAAAAATGGTATTTAATTATCTTTTATTTATTTAAGAGTATTTACTACTTCCTAAAGGTGAAAAGTATTACTTATGATAACGTATTCATGGTTTACCTGTTGTTTTGAATAAAACTAACAGTTTTTCTTTTTTGTGTTCCCCTTACTAAGCTTTTTATGATCATCCCATGTTTTTCAAATGTTTCTCACATGACATAATTTGGAATAGGGTCAAGGATGGGATCATGGAAAATTCAGGCTATCTTAAACATGGAACTAAACATGACTCTTTTTTTTTCAAAATTTCATGTTTTGTAAAAAAATGGAAACTGTTTAGAAGTTTCTACTTTGTATTCTTTTGAGATATAATAGTTATGTCCTAATTCTCTAAAACTCTAAACCTGAAAAGATCCTCAACGTGAATTATTCATTTAATTCTTTATTATTTAATGTTTATGGTTGGGTCCTTATTGTTGGTATCAGAGGTTAGTTTAGATAACATTAGAGGTTAGGGTATTGTTAAATAAAAGTCCATAAAGTAATATATGTTAATATTGAAATGATATAGCACTTATAGATTACCATGTTTCTTTGCCTAATATATTTCTGTGTTAACAATGGTTTTTCGTAGAGGAAACAGAGCGACTTTTCTGGGATGACATACAGAGGGAAATGACCTTTCAAATCATTATCTAGAGATGGTCAGAATCAGAACAAAATAGTTTGTTGCAGTGATGGATCAGTTGACTTAGGTGAAAAATATTGGTTTTTTTTATTAATGAAATTTTGAATTAATCAAAAAGTAAATAAGAGTATGAAAGTCATTTAAGGGTCATCTTTTATACTTTAAAAGAAATGAAACTGTTTGGGAAATTCAGCATGTGTGAGTTTTGGCTACAACAAATTTCTTTCCTTGGTCACATTGTTTAAAAAAATGTCATAAATATTGATCCTACAGAAACAAAATTTGTTAAAGAATGGCCAAGACCCACAAATTTATCTGAGAATCATATTTTTCTTGTTTTAGCAGGTTTTTACCGGATGTATGTTGAAAATTTTGCATGGTTATCTAGTCCAATGACCAAGTTAACTCAAAAGGGATTTAAGTTCGTCTGGACAAAAGAATGCGATGATTATTTTTTGGAATTGATAAGAAGATTGGTGAATGCACTAGTTTTGGCACTACCTTTCAGAAAGGGTGAGTTTGTTATCTACAGTGATGCTTCGTTGAAAGGACATGATTTTTTCCTTATGTGGAACGATCAGGTAATTGATTATGCTTCATTTCAATTGAAACCCCATGAGTTAAATTACCCTACACATGATTTGGAATTAGATGTTGTTGTTTTTTCTTAAAAAAATTTTAGAAATCATTTGTATGGATTGAAGTGTAAAATATATACTAATCACAAATGTTTGAAGAATATATTCAATAAAAAATAATTGAACCCGAGACATAGTATATGGCTAGAATTAATCAAGGATTCTGATTGCATGATCCATCACCATCCGAGAAAATAAAATAATGTGGTTGATGCTTTGAGTTGAAAAAGCAACAGTGAAATAATCTCTATCAGAAAAAAGAAAGGAAACACTTAAAGAAGACAATGAGTTGCAGAAAAAGGTAGATTTTATTTAGAAGGATATGTTTCTGGAATTTAACATTGATAATGGTTTTGGATTGTGGTTTGGAAAGATATTATGTGTGCCTTGTGATTCACAGTTGAAGAATGAGTTATTATGTGAAGCTCATAGTTCTCTGTTTTCAGTTCATCCTAGTAGTACTATGATGTACAAAGATCTTTGAATGTATTACTAGTGGGATGGAATGAAAAGAGATATTTTTGATTTTATTATGAATTTTTTGACTTGTCAGAAGGTTAAAGCAGAGTGGCAGTTACTAAAAGGAATGCTTCTGCCTTTACTGGTGCCATAATTGAAATGGGAAAATATATCCATGGGTTTCATAGTGGGATTAACGAAGACATCTCTAGGTAATAATGAAATATGAGTTATTGTTGATCGATTGACTAAATATACTCCTTTCATTTTTATTCGTGATACTTTATCTCTAGATTAACTTTCTCGGTTGTATGTTAAATTGATAGTCAAGTTGCATGGAGTTCCCCTCTCCATTGTATCAGATCGTGATCTCAGGTTTACTTCTAACTTTTGGAAAGGCCTTTTAAAGTTGTTGGGTACTGAATTAAATTTTAGTACAAATTTTCATCCATTATCAGATGCGCAGTCAGAATGAAAAATTTAGACCTTGGAGGATATGCTATGTTCTTGTTCACTTGATTACAATGGAAGTTGGGAGGGACATATTTCTTTGGTTAAATGTTCATATAATAACAATTTTCATTCTAGTATACATATAAGACCATTTGAGGCATTATATAGAAATCATTTTCAAACTACAGCTTTTTGGGATAAAGTAGGTGAAAGGAAGCTGATGGGACTAGAATCTGTAGAAGAGATGATAGAGAAAGTTCAGTTGATTCAGAATCACATGAGAATAACTCAGAGAAGACAGAAAAGTTATGCGGATAATTGGAGGAAGGATATTTCATTTTAGGTAGGTGATCATGACTTTCTCAATGTTTCTCCATGGAAAAGTGTGATGCGTTTTGTTCAGAAGGATTGCTGAGTCCGAGGTTCATCGGACCTTATGGAATTCTGGAAAAAGTAAGATCAGCTTCGTACATAGTGGCTTTACCTCCATGTATGTCTTAGGTACACAATGTTTATCATGTTTGGATGTTGAGAAAATATATGCCATATCCATCTCATGTTTTGAGCCCATAGGTAGTTCAGTTGGAAGATAATCTCTCTTATGAGGAACAACCAGTCCAGATTTATGACCATAGAGAGCATGTGTTGCGAAATAAGGTAATTCCCCTGGTAAAGGTTTTGTGAAAAAACCATATGGTTGAAGAGGCAACGTTGGAATCTGAAAATGCTATGAATGGTAAATAGCCCAACTTATTTAGAAATGTAAATTTGTGATGACACAATTCCTAAAAGGGGGGAAGGATCTAACATCCCAAGTAAATAAAGAATAAGACGTATTTAATATTTATTAATATTTGTGAATTAAATCTTAATTTTACTTTAAAGGGGTTTCTATGTTCGATAGCGTACCCGATATGCAACAACACGTTTCTTTGAAATCTTACATTGCACACTAATAATATAATATTAATTTAAATGGTAGTGAACTTCTAGTAGTTTTATTATCGGGAAATGAATAAAACTAACTAAAATTTGATTATACATGTTTGTAAATCTTATTTACATTTATCAAATAAAATTTAGGGGCATAAAATGCGAATGAATCTAATTTTAAGATAAAATTTACATAAAAAGGGGATTCTACGCCTTTTAATGGAGAACCCTCTTGAATTTTAGTTTTGTTGTCATTAATACATTATAATTGACCGAATAAAATCCTTCTTTATAACAGGGACATCAGAATTTACTTTTTGTAAATATTTGGAATTTTTCCGATTAAGTTCATTTTTAATGAATAGTGAAAATATTGTATTTTAATTCAAAACTGCATTTTAATCTAATTTATTTATAAAGTTATATTATCTTTTTAAATGGATTTTAAGTATAATTAGAATTTATTTTTACCATTTAATCCAATTTTCGTCATTGTAATTAATTTCACTTTGGAAGTGGACATAAATAAGTGTCAATTTATTGATAGTAATTATTTCTTAAAAACACGCTATTTGTTTTAACAATATGAATTAATTTTAAATTAATTAATTTAAAATAAATGTTTTTCATTTATAAAAATAGAAAGAATTTTTGAATTTGGAATATCAAATATATCTTAGGCTGAGTTTTTGGTATTTTTTTGAAAACATCAATTTTGGATGAATAGTGAAACCACATAGTAGTAGTTAAAAAATTGACTTTTTCATTTAAATGAAAATTTACCACATCTGTGAATTGAATTTTAAAAATACGACATACGTGGTTGTTATTATAAAGTAAAATGTAATTCAATAAGATGAAATTATTTTTTTGGTGAATAGTAACTTTTGACTTTTATTTAATGCGATTAAAGGTAAATAGGGTAATTCAAGGTAACAAGAATATTATAATAATTAAAAATCACCATAACAGTTGTCATAACCTTATTGGATTAGGAAGGGCCGACCATGAGAATATTTGGGTCTATTTGGGAACCCCATGGAGCCACTTATGAAATTAAATGACACATTTGATTAATTAATTTAATGTAAAGGCAAAAATAAAAAAATATCTTTTAGTAAATTAATTTTTATATAGTGTTATATAAGTAATATGGTGGACTATAAATATTAATTATAAATCCAAAAAGTTTTCCTTCATCTTGGTATTTTGTTATAATTTTGAGACATCAAATAAATTAAATTATTTAGGACATAATAATGATGCAATGTTTACCTCATTAATAAATAATTTAAATTAATAAGATTATAATGATTAAAATATTATCCAAAACTTGTCCAATTCTGATTGGATGATTATTTTCAAATATGAGTCACCTTATCTTCTACTTTAAAGAATTTTTGACTTTTATAAACCTAATATCTTTATATAATAAAATAATATTATCAAACATTCCTAAAGAGCCCCTCTTCCCCCTTATAAAAAAAGACTATTTCTAACCAATTCCTCACATCTCTAAAGCATTTTGGATCCTCCAACCACTGCCCAATTAAGCTATCTACATCCCTCTATTCCACATAAAAGCCTTACCTTAGGAAGAAGGCACTTCAAAAAGTCCTTTGGTTCAAACCAAAGGGAGTTACCCAAATTAAAGGTAATGATTTCTCTTAAATTGTTTTCTTTTATTTTAATTCTCCAACCCATAAACTCTTTTTATTCCATTATTTTGTAAAAACAACATTATCCTAAATATACTAGGATGTTTTTAGGATAAGGATTCAAACTACACTTGCACACATATCTAACTAATGGATGAAGAACATAATGTTTCTGTGGATGGAAAACTAACGCCTCACGAAATGGTGATTGTTCAAATATCTCCCACCACCTCTCACGATGGCCATTATGATAGAAATGTATTTATATATGATATATATTATGTTTATGTTTTTTTATGCTTTTTTATCATCCATTTATAGTATACCATTATGGTTTCCATTATGGGTAAACACGATAATTTGATTTGAGAAAGTGCAGACTACCGCCCCCTCAAAGTGATATGACTCATTCATACCATATGTGGTACATATAAAGGATAGGTTTAATGATATTATATATGATACAATAATGGAATTATAATACTACTTGTTATCACTATGATTTAATTCCACTAAATATGACATATAAATGGAATTAGCATTCATGCGTACGTACGACTTACCATCTCCATGAATGGTGCATTTCATTTCTTACCTCTAAATGTTATGTAAAATTATAAATACATGTATATGCGGGGTATATATCATATATATGATATCCAAATCATGAATATCAATCAGTATATAATGAACCATTGAACACATGATCAACATGTGATTATAAGAAGTCCATTTTTGACTGAAGTACCAAACATCGAAAAAACAAACATTATTAACATAAAGGATTAAATAATGTTTATAACATGGTAATAAGTGATATAAAAGGAATAATAAACTTGCAAATGGTTCTTAAGCAAGTAGAAATTAACTTTAGTTTATTATTTAAGAGATTAAAGAACTATCGAGTCATGTCAGACATAAGGTAAGGGACTTTGTCTCAATATCCTATCATTGAGGCATATTTTGTTTTAATACACGATTTTCTTTTATACGCTGTATAAACACCGTTTAATTTTCAAAGGGAATATTTTTCTACAATGTGTTTTACTAAATGAAAAAAAGAAATTTTTATTTTAATATAAGCGGTGATAATGACATTTTCCACTTCCACGGTTATTATTTGATCTTTGACTTCCTCAACAAGTCATAATGTTTTTTAAAAGAAAATAAATACCATATAATCTTTTATGTAATTTGGTATTGAAAATGGTTTTGATAATGGATTTGTTATGTCAATATATTTAAGTGATATATTGTGATTGAAGTGTGGAAATGTTTTATTTCTACTATATTTTTATTTGTCATATGATTTTATAATTGTACTTGGAAATTTGACGGGTGGTTACATGATAATCCAAATGATGGGTGCTTCTGTGAATACCAGGATGGGTAGTTACATTATAACATCCAATTAATTGTTTATGGAAGTCCGCTGTATGACTCTTCCATTTAGTGATATGTGTGGAAGTCGATCGTATTGTTATTCTATTTATGTATGTTTATGTACCAAGTGACCTTTATATGTTATGTGTTCATTATATGGGATTTATTGTAATATTTTGGTTAAAAAAGGGTAAGTAATGATATTTTATTTAGTGAAGAGTATTTACTACTTCATAATGGTAAAATGTATTACTTATGATAATGTATTCATGGTTTACCTGTGGTTTTGAAAAAACTAATAGTCTTCTTTCTTTGTGTATCCCTTACTGAGCTTTTTATGCTCATCCCATGTTTTTGAAATGTTTTTCACATGAAATAATGTGGAATATGTTAAAGTATGGGATCAAGGAAATGTCATGTTGTCTTAAACATGGAACTAGACATGACTCTTTTTTTCAAGAGTTCATGTTTTGTAAAAAAAATAGAAACTGTGTAGAAGTGTCAACTTTTTAATCATTTGAGAAGTAATAGTTATGTATTAATTCTCTAATAATCTAAACCTGAAAAGATCCTCAATGTGAATTATTCATTTTATTCAATATTATGTATTGTTTAAGGTTTGGTCCTAATAGTGAGACTATTACAAACACATGATTTCACTACTTGAACTATAGTGGGATTCAATATTAATTATACTAGGATTTTTTATGTCATTGAGCTATCATTATATTCTGCTACATTAGTTTCATATTATCCTTCATCAACAATATATTCTTCATCCCCATAAGTTATATTTCAACAAACACTATCAATTACAATGTTAAATATTAGTTTCACCTATAAAGGGAAAAAATTATGGGAATGATAATAGTGGATTCATGAATATAATGTTTTTTAAACCCAATTAATGAAATCTAATCCTCGATGATTCATCTCACACAGGGCACACAATCCAAAATTATATACTTAATAATGCATATATTCATCATGTTCTGACAATCCATCTTGAGTTGGTGTGCCATTAATTTTCAAAAGTTTCTCCATTATGATTATATAAACCACCTCCACCATTAAGATATGAATCATGAATTCAAAAAAAATAATTATCATAGTGTGTATCCAATAGAAAGAAATTATATCCACTGGATACATGCCAACAATTCTCCACACTATACAATTATCACAAATAATATGTAAATTGATTGGTATTATCAATCAATCAATTATCACCCAAAGATATTCATGATATATTAATAATGTTAGATTCACCACCATGATATATTTATTTATATTATCCCAATTAAACTAAAAAATAATAGTGTATGGACAACCATATCTGATCGAGTTCTCTTACATAACATTTTTTCATCTGAAACATTTCAAAATTAGGTCAATAACCCTCAAATTCATAGATATATTCTAGTACAGAAACCTAAGGTCAAAATACTTCTTCATATCATCGAGATGTTCCAAAATGGTAGATTTTTCAAACTCCCCCATAACCTCATCATGTATCATGATGAGTAGAGTAGTCTATCCTATAATTAGGGTGACATAATTTAAATGTTTACAAAATCCAGTAGCTCTATCACATAAGGATATCAAGTTTCACTAGACATCACAATCAATTTTCACCAAATGTGCCTCCCTCATATACAATAGTTGTTAAAGGGATTCCATAACTAGTGGAATATAAGATCTATTTCAATAGTCTAAAAATTAACACTATATAAAGTTCAACTACCCGACTTTATCTTCTATAAACTAAGAATGAGATTCAATTTAATTATTATTAGGCAAAAAACTTTCCTTTAATAATGTATATAAATTTTTTGAGTAATATCCTCCTAATAATTATAAGAATCATTTTAAAAATAGTTCATGATATGTCTAGGTAAATATGTACCTATAAATCAATTGAAATATATAAATCAAGAACAAATTTTCATGAATGTAATGTCTCTTTGTCTTCGAGGTGAATAATACCACTCCAATATACATATCATGTGATCGAATGTTGTGCTCCTGATGTTTTAGAAGTTGAGAACCATAAGAAATTTATTACTACATTCACCCTATGACATAAACATGTCTAACTATTAAGAAATTATATAACACCACATAATAGAGTCTTTCCTTTATAAATATCAAAATAGGTTCAATAACCAATCTCCTTTTTCTATATTTAATTTATAGATGGAAACCCTCTCAAAAAAATTATTCACATATTTATTATAGGATTTTATGGTTGTTGTAATTATTCATTTTACCATCATGAATCTCAGATTGTATACTTACAATTTAATGAGGTTCAACACCATAAACATGCTTTTGGGTAGTTCCCATGAATGATTTCCTTTATCATTATGGGGAAATGCATATCTACCATGTATTATGAAATGACATAAGAATTTTACATCAATATTCATGACATGAGGCATTGATATATTACTATATGTCAATGTATCTTTATTAATGACTAAAACAATATGTATATTTCCAATGTTCTTGTCCATTAATGCTGAGTGGTTGTGGATTTCATCTATGTATAATACCATTGGAGTGTTCAAAAATGGATGAAATAAAAATTTTATTATTATTATTCATATAGTAAGTTCTGTAGACCCCCAAAATTTCATCACTATAATCTCATAATGTATTTTAACATATTTAAATTCCATGTATTGGGATATATTTATCATGAACCTGACATTTGTGATAACTATACATTTTATTGTTCATAATGAATATATTCTGTTATTTTATCTTGTGAAAGAGGCCATAAATCATGGTAAAGGATATTTTCCCATAATTATCTACTAATTCATGTGTGCGTAGTCAATAGAAATCCTCATTCCCCAACAAAATTTCTTGTAAATATAGTATATAATTCCAATTAATACAAATAGGTTTATAAATCCTTTTTATAACGTTAAAAAAATGACAACTTAAATGATATAATATCATCTAATTCAATTTTATATGAAGTAAAAGATATTAGACTTGTATTATGGTTTATTCCAATATATATGTTAAATATAGATGTGGGAATGATTATGAGACATCTTTAAGAAATATTTCTATATACTGCTTTATGACTATGTGTATATATTAAATAGAAGCATCAACAATTCACATAGATAATATCTTTAAATATTAGTTCATTCCCTATAAATTTCATTGTGATGGCCCTACTAGACTTTCCATTAGTTCCCACTCACCAATGAATGATAAACTCAATCATTCGTCTCAATGCTACATCATGTTGTAAGAGTACCCTATTAGGGAATTAAACATAAATTATTACATCAGATAGATATGATATTTCATTAAAACCCATGTAAGGAATACATGCCTGAATGTGTAAACATAGAGGTGTAATAATCTATATAATATTTGAATTCAAACATTAACAATGGAATTGTTTCCCAATCAAGAGTTTTGATGATCAAAGTCCAAAAAAGGCATATTGGTTCATAATTATGGATGATTTATAGCATGATTTTATTATAAATAGTTTTCAAATCCATGAGAAAAACATAAAACACTACCTTGATCTTTTTTCTAGTATTTTTAGGACTATTCCAACAATATATTATTGGTGGTCTCATCTATTTGAACTCATACATCTCACTTAGCACAAATAAATTCTCATATTTCCCCTAATAGAATGATTCACTTCATTATATGTGGAGGAATGTCTACCTAGAGTCATAGTTCATTATTTTCTCAATACTTGATAGGTGATATATATTCTCCTTGAACAAATAGATTGAACATCTCATGATTCAGGGACCGGATAAAAACCATGTATGACTTTAATAATGAGAAGTGTATTAATCACTATAATGATAATTCACTTACCCCTATGTAATATGAATGATTTATATTTTCTTGGATAGATACTAAAATTAATAAGATGAACCCTAGTTATTAAAACATATCATTGGGGATAACATAATTATAACATTTAAAATAAAAAAAATTAAAATTTATATTATATATACACATTACATCTTCTCTTTATTAATTAATTTAGATATTTAAATATATTAGTAGGATATCAAATTCATGGTAAATGGATACATTATGTGTTGAACCAATAACAAGATGTCTAATATAATCACTAAAATTAAGTCCACCTTAAAACTACTTTATAATTTTCCGAACTATGGTACTCATGTATAATACCTAAAAATCATTCATAATGACAGAAATCATCTAACACCAATCTAAAATGACCTAACTAATAATGAAACTTATTGGTTAAATAGTTATCAGATTTTTCATCCCCAACCACAACTCTAATAGGCTATGGACTAGTGACTATTGATGAATAAGATTATCAACAAATATGGGTTACCTTTTCCAAATATTCATGTACACAAACAAAATTCACTCTACATGAGATAATAATGAAAAGTGGAAAAATATTCCATTACAAATAACCATAATTAACATCACACGTTATAATCATAAAATAAAGTAAAATTAATGTCTATTGGAATAATGTAATGGGGATTTAAAATTGCCCAATATCCCAATTTCCACAATTCTATGAAAATAGAAATTATGATAATACACTAAAACAAAACTCCATACCATAAAATATATGTACAACTATCACCAGCAACAACCAATGATCATGCCCCAAAAACCCTATTTATAACATGATCTCTAACGAAAAATATATTATATGAATAAGTCACAAAATTTATTGATAAAAATAAAATTCAATAGAGGTTATATACATTCCGTAATAAACATTCATTTAATAAAAAATGATATATTAGATAGATAAATAACAAAAGATAAAAAATTTACTATATATTCCACTAATGATTGTTTTATAGAAATTAGAAAAATATTATCTCCACATGTAATCAATAAATAAACTATTCCTAACAATAAACACAAAAAATTCAAAATACCAAGATTTCTATCCCATTAAAACTATAAATGATACTCTAGGGGACCTAGACCTCGACAAATGGTAATTATTGTATATGTGGGTTACAAAGTCTTATAGAGGGCCTAAAACAGGTTGTGTAATGTTTTCTGCGAGGGAGTACCTAACTAAATCGAAATAGGATCCAAACCCCATGTGATAGGGAAGTTACTAACATGTTATTTCTCAAATACATCCATAACATGAGAAATGTATACCTAAGGTATATGGAATTTTCTATAATAGTCATGGATTGTTTTTCCTAATGGATAACATGAGATTAGTTCCAAAACACACAGAACATAGATAAAGGGTATCATATAGGGTTTAAATAAAAATAAAACTCAATGTGTTTTTAAGGATAATAGAAATCATATAAATGAAATATATCTGATACATGGTATGGGGATCGATATTAAAACACAATTCAAACAAAATATCAAAGTGAAAAATCCACAAAAGTCACAAAATTTCATTTCCATCATTAATCTCACCTTCAATCAAAACCAAATCACCACCTAAGGCCACATTATCTACTTATTCCAATCTAATGGTTCACTCTATTCTATTTTAAACACATATAGACATCGTTGGATCTCAAAATGTACCATTCATGTCTATCTATGATACTAGCCAATAAATCTAGCATTGTAAAACCCTTAGAGTATCAAAATTCACATTAAACGACATTCTTCGTTATATATTCATTTTAATTAGTATCTCAAAAAATTATTATAGAATTTATTACAACATTGATATCATAAGAAAAATCATTTTCTACGGTATATTCTATATGTGAAACATATGAAGATACATGAGAATTGATTGAGAATGAACAAAAAATTTGGTTTCTTGTGTGAGGGTCCATCAATCACTAAATAGTTGTGAATAAACTAAAGATAAATATAAATTCAAAATATACTCTTCTGAAGAGTTTTTGGTATAAAAAAAATTATTAGGATTTTATATAATGGACCACAAATTTCATTATAATGATTTAGTGAAATAAATAATCATGATTTCTCTATATAATTGAGTTGAAAATTTGAAATATGGGACTTTAATAAAATTCATAATATTTTTTACTCTTTATTAAATTCTTGGATATATTAATTAAATAAATAAAAATTATATCATTTATATAGAAACACATATATGATGAAATGACACAAGGGGAAGGGGTTTTGAATTAATGTTACAAAATTTGTTATGAAACCCTGCTTTCTATAAAGTACCATGTCATAAACATTCCCACGAGAGGAAAGGAAATATGATCGTGGTCATTCACGTGTACATATAAAATATTTTATTTTCTTTAATATAACTTAATTTGGAATCCATGATACTAAAATAGTCCAAAACATTGATGAATAATATATAAAATATAACATAAAATATCACAGAGATCACAACATAAAAAAATTATGTTTCTAAAATCCACCAATGATTGATCTAAATAAATAATTATTCTATGAATTAATAGATTGAATTTAAATCCTCCAGTAGTTATAGTGGTATAGAGTGATATAAAATAGTGTCAATATGTGAATCTTATAACTAACTATTTAGTATATTATGGACTGTGAATATGAATTTCTGATTCAAACATTAAAGGAATCAAATATTCGAGTCAGATGTTAGGGGTTTAGTCTATGACCAAATAATCTAGTACACTAATACAAGATCACATGAAGGAATTTAAATTTAACCACATAATGCAACAACCATTTAAACTACACATATGATATATTTCAAAATAAGACATGAACAAGACCCTCAAAGAATACCATCTTGATATAACAATGTATAAAATTAATATCATGTATTAATTCATTCCCATAATGAATAGAATATTCTATTTACTAATATTTATCACCTAACATTGGAAACATTAATATAAATTCCAGAATAACATTAACATCAATCAAAACCATAAAAACATTTGGAATTAGATATGAAACTATTTTCTTCATCTATAAAATCATAAATAATTCCTTCAAATTCATTCAAGAAATTTGGGATGCATAAAAACTAGAAGTGGGTGGGATTAATATCCACTAAATAATTAACCCACTATCTTGCCTATAATGAGGAATAATGGAACAATACTATTTTGAGTCATTGAGCAATTGATCTTTATACAAGATAATTATGTGTTTATATTTATAGATATCCTTAGCACCATAACCATGTATTTTAATAATTCATAATGTCTCTAAAAGAATATTATATTAGAATTAAAATATTTTGTACATAATCAATCTCTCAAAGATGTAATTTATCAACATCATACTCTGAATTCAAGTGGAAAGACATCTTAACTATCAAATTGTTTAGCCTATAGTATATAACAACAATTTGTAACCACATGAAAATTTAACACCATTATTAATGATGTTACAAATTAAAACAAGGGAATTGAATTCAGGGGAATAAGGGAAGAAATAATCATTTGATCCAAGTAATAAATATTCATATTAAAAAAAATATGAGTCTATAATCATATAATATCTATAACACTAGTAAAATATGAACTATATGTTGAATGAATATAAAGAACAAATCCCAGAAATATTGTAGTAAAACACATATAAAATTCATAGATGGTGGTGGGGTGATCCCCACTACATGGATCTAATTTTTCTAAAAGTTATAAGTATACCATATATGACATTTTTTTAGTGGAAATTCATATAATTTTTTATAAAATAACAGAATACGTGTTATTACATAGTTTAAATTTATCATATATATTAGAGGAATTAATGGGTGGGAATGCGATCATTATTGATTCCATACAAATGATCATATGAATATCAAAATGGGAAGAAATAACATAAATATGGGTATTATTTTCCAAGAAAATATATGTGTCCAACAGATGAAGATCATGTAACCAACAATAGGACACATGATCGCAATATCATCATAAGGTCATGTTGAAATTTAATACACAACACAAAACCTACATTAATATCTTATAGATCCCCTTTTAAAAAGTATTATTCCTCATATGTTGGAACCAAAGACACTCACTAATCAGGAAAAGTCTATCAGAAAACCCCCCCTAAGTCACACAACTTTTCAGGTGGCATGCTTCATAAAACCATAAAAAAATCCTTGTAAAATAAAACGTAAATATCCAAAAGTTTGTATATGTTCATGTTTTTAAATATTTATGTGATGAAATGAGGTGGTTATCAAGACATCATGGATTCCCTAGAAACATTCAGTCCTTATCACACAAGAGCACATGGAATTCCAGCTTCATCACGTGATGGGTTTCAGATATGATTGGGTTGTCCAACACTCCCCCTCCAGCTACAAATATAACGAGAATGGTTATCCATGAGAATTACCATGAAACAACAGAAGACAATTTTTTGGCCATGGGATAGATCACTGATGGGATAGTTAATTCCATAGACAACACTCATATATTCTTAAAATATCATATACCATTGTGAAATAAATAATAAAAAAATATGGGGTATTCTATTGAGGGGGATATATGCTGATTTCACCTGAATAGAGTTATATTCCAAGATTCAGTAGCATTGATCATGTGATTCCCACTCAAAAATACAGTATGATCACTCGTATCCCCATGGAATGGAACCATGATATCGTAATGGCTCCCTAGAAATCCATCATTTTTTCCACGGATGGTCTTGAGAAAAGAATCTGGAATCACACAAAAGCATTTCAACATGAATCATGATTTCATAAAGATAACTAGAAATATTATGTTGACCATGTGTAAGCTCCGTTACATGACTATATAATTAAGAAAGAATCATTTTATAATTAAAATTATAATATATGGGGTGTTGATATGATGATATGTTCTTCTTGAAAATCTTGTGAATCCCCCAGGATGACCTACAATATGATCTATGAAGAAATTTTCTCCAAATACTTCTGTTGAATCCAGCATAGATCGATGAGATATTCTTTAATAAGGGGGTGTATTATAATGGATCGAGGCGTATAAAACCCTTTACATCATAAAAAAAAGTGCATCTATGATCTATCAGACAAATAATTGTTGGAGAAAATTCCTCTTATCAATTGATCATGTGATCAGGAATGTCTCTACATATCTGAAATCTGAGGAATAACGACATGGGTTAAAAAACACACATAAGCGCATCACGTGATCTCCTGGGGTCATGGAAAAAACATCATCGAGGTTATTAAAAGGGATTTTCATACATCTACTAAACAATAAAAAACCTAAATAAAATAGCACTAGAAACATCTAAGGTACATATCAATTGAACACTATAAAAAATAGTAAAATATGAGTTACATATGTGAAAATCAGATATGCTGATCCTCATGTGCTTCCCATGAATCAAGAAAATCATTAAACAACAATGGGAAATGTCACATATATCTTATGATGTTATATTAACATTATATTGGCATAATACTATGTCCCGACAGACATGTTAGATAAAGTCGCATTGTTTTCCTTGGGCATGCAACCTGAGTCTCATGAATCCAACTAGGATCTCCATCAAAATCACTCAATGTTCTTAGATATGTCTCTCATACTATATAGTTACAAAAGAGTATGTTGTTAGGTCTCATGAATCTATACGGTTTTAATAGAATGATCTAACATCACAATCCAATCATGTTAGTTAGGTTTCTCGATGAACAGTGAAAATTTCATCTAGATTGTGCAAAATCCTCTACAAATGTTAGCTGAGGTCATGAGAACAATTCCAAGAAGATAATATAGAACATGTGATAAACTAATTGACATGTCATTTGAGGTCACGTGACACCCTCAATTTAGGTTATCTAGATCATGATATTTTCTCCCGTATAGTGTATCTAGGTCATTCTATGTCTTCAATACATGTCAGCCGAGATAATTCAATGTCCTCTAGGACAGGTCTTCTCGGACTTGTGATTTCCTCCACGAATGTCATCTTAGATATTAGTATGGTCTTCATACATTCCATTCATATTATGATATTTCCCACTTGATATGTTATTAGATCATGTGATTGTATTTAGACATGTCATTAATATAGTAGTACATGTCCAATCATCCCCCAACATTTCAAATAGGAAATGAATAAGGTTAGGTAGACAACCAGACTATGTCATCAAATTACCCCAAGACAGGACATTCTTGTCCAACCCACATATTATGTAATCCTTAGTGTGTATGTCCTAACCAATGAGATGATATAAATACCAAAATATTAGGGAAACATTATCATGTAATCCGTAATCAGAATGGTCTATACGAACTCTAATTCCAATAATAACCATGATAGATAGGATTACTTCATATAGCCTGTGATTAAATCTAAATCCACTTTGGTGAAAGTCCCCACATGTCACTGAAATTTCATCCATCAAAACCCAATCATTCCAATGCGTAGATCATTACATATAATCCATCAATGGAATTATATGTTAAATGAATAATGAGATCATTGATTTTTGTAATAAATAGTATACGTATAACTCAGTATTAATGTATTTTCTAAAATAAGAATCCAATTATGTTCAAGTCCTATAATGTCTCTGACATTTCAATTGTTAAGACCCAATCATTTATATGGGTTGCTAATTAAACTTCAAAAATCAATGGAATAAGATGTCAATAGAACTGTTATGACTATGATTCCTTTTATAACCAATAAACATAGGATTCCTTACTCAGGGCTGAGCTCCATATAGAACATCCAATTTATTGTACCATAACATATGTCCATCATTCATATGCAGTGAGACTTATTACATTCTATCCCTTATTTTTCACACCGACTATGTCACACCTGATCATCGGGAGTCTCAGTGGACATATCATATTCATTATAAAAATCCTCTAGTGAAGACTCAATGTGTTAGACATGATCAATGGAATTATTTGAATACCTACATATTAAGGAAGCCTCACTCTGTAAGTCCTCATCATACATGACAAAAAATTTGATTCCAGCAACAAAAAGGATACATAGGATGCCTTCCTAAGGACTGATCTCAAATGGTCTACCACTTTTTGAAGTTCCCCACATGTCTTTGAAATTTCAACCATTGTGACCCAATCCATGAGATTGGTAGATGATTCTACCTCATCCATGAGTGGAATTAGAATTCATCCAAACTATAAGGAATATAATTCCATCTATCAGAACAATATGTTGGAGGCCTTTCATAAGGCATGAGGTCCATATTAAGAATATAATGTGTTTTCCAAATATATAATTCATGTATCCATATGAAGTGATACTAATTACATTCAATCAAATGTTTCCCACACCAATCACAGATAACATGATATTATAGAGTTGCAATGGTTATATCATTCACATTATAAATATCTTACAGGGATGCATCAGTTGGTATTCCAGGACCAATGGAATGATATGACTAACCCTATATTAGGGAAACCTCTATGTATTATCCCCCAAAAGACTAAACTATTTGATCTCATATTCCACTTTCAACCAGTATATATAAGACACATTCTTATCTCCCAATATCAAATAAGCATCCAATTCAATGAAAGTCACCTCAAGTCTCCAACATTTCATCCCTTAGGACCCAATCATTCTGGGGGTGATTATTATACCTCATCCTTAAATAGAATGAGTAGTCAAATGAACTATGATGATTCTTTTTCGGGTATTACTATAATTCATAAGATTCCATCTAGAGAACATGCTCTATATTAATGAAACAAAGGGTGATCCAAGTACAAAATTTCCACATCTATATGGTGTGTGTATTATTACATGGTATCCCTTGTTTTTTACAATGTGAATGGCTCACTTGAGTTTAGGGGGTATCAATGTTCATATTATTATTGTTACAAATATACAATAGGGAAGCCTAAGGGTGTATGCCCCGATCAATGGTATGATATTACTGCCTCTATGTTAGAGAAACCATATTTTTTATTCCCCATTCTGAATGAATAATGAGAACTATGAATCCTAAAAATACTAGTTTTCATTGAACACCTTCTTATGGATCAAGAAAAAATGGGAATCCAATTTGGTTCATGTATCCCCATGTCTCTAAGGTTACAACCATAATGACCCAATAAATATAATGGAATGATAATTATACATCATTTATAAATGGATAAATAATTAAACACAAATAAAGGGAATATGATTCTTACTATACTTAGGATACATATTATTTCTTCCTAAGGCCTGGGATCCATATTTAACATATAATCGGATTTCATAGTACATAATTCCAATATCAATATGCATTGTTTAATGTCCTGAAATTTCTGTATATTTTTTAAATTATATAAAATTATTTCGAGGCTACAAAATCTGATGGAACGTGATTTCAAGGCCCATAGTGCCCAGAATGATCTGTCAATGTTTTGTTAAACATTAAATAGCATTATTAAGAAGTTTTCCTGAAAAAGTGGAATAACTCTTAAATAGTTACACGGATAAGAAATCAGAGGGCATCGTTGCACTCATGATGTTGGTTTTACCATAGGCGTGACTTACGTTAAATCGGCACCGGCCTCCTATGAGAAAACCCAAAAATCACATAACTGTAAACAAAATGATTATTAAAATTATTTTATTTTTCAAATTCTTATAACACACCAATGGTAATTTAGATTGAAAATCTGAGACCACCACTGCACACATGAGGGTATTCTTTCCTTAAGGTGATACTAACATTGGCCACCATGGGCCACTAGGGAAAGTTAGTTTTTTTTTCTATAAAGAAAAATATTACGTGGCAATTATTTTATTGAAAAAACCACTACTTCTAAACAGTAACTAAAATTCAAAGTCTAAGAGTACCGTTCGGTTTGTTGGGGAACTTTCTCATTATGCAGAGCTTGTCCTCTACCAATGCAGGTCAGGGGTAAACATTAATAATTTATTAAACTTTATATTAGGTACATTCAGTAAATGCTCGAGGGACATTTTCTATATTTTGAACCATTGTTCGGATTAAAAATCCATGGGCACCGTTGAATCCATAGCGTCAGGAATTTCTTAAGGGATGGTTTACAATGACCATAGTTGGCCTGGAAATAAAGTTATGATTTCTGAATTTTTAAAAGAAAGTAAATAAAATAATTTTATTATTTTATTTTCCTTTATATCCTCTAATGGACAAGAGATGTATGGGGCCAGCGATGTGTCAAGCCAATAAATGGATTGTCCTGCCAACCCTAATTAATGACATCATTGGCGAAATATGAAGCTTCCCAATTAACGAGCTCCATTAAACTCTAAAATCAATACATAACCTCCCCCTCTCCTATATATATATAGTTTTGGGAGGGGTATCAACGTAGCTTTTCCAATAAAAGAAGTGATGAAGGAGAACCGCGATGCTGAGCCCTTAGTGGATGGAGCCGGTCTTAGAGGGAGATGACAGATGACACCGAACCACGAATTGAAGGACAACGTACGAGTGGCGTCATTGAGAACTGGTTTCGGGAATGAAGAACACTGACCCAACTTCAAGAGCGGGAATTTCTATGACGATTCGTTGTAGGGGGTTTATTTGTTTAAGTTTCCTTAAAAGCTTCCCTCTTCCTCGTTCTTGAAAATTATATGAAGAACCCAAGTCAACCGACTAATGGTTTGATCTATGAATCATTCATTTTTCGGGCGGTTGTTATGGGGTATCCATGTGGGGTTTTGTTTGTTGTTTAATACAAGAAATTGTTAAATCCATTTTATCCTCGCTTTGATCACGAGCTAACGCAGAAGTCCCGGGCCTAACAAAGCTATCCCAACCCTTTGTAACTTTGTTACCCTTGTGCCTTCAGAGGAAGACCACAGACGCAGAGACACCAAACGACTACGAAGGAGGTGACATGACAACATACGCCACTAGATGATGACACAAAAAGAATATTTATAGTACATTAGTGTGGACAACACCAGACGACCGTGGAGAAGGTATGTTGCGTCGTCGCGCACGACCAGTTTTCCAAGGGGCCGCAGTTCATCAGCTGTGGCAGACGGAAAAGGCGGCTGGATCGTCGGCCAGCCATGGAATGGAAGACCGGTGCACCATCGCGCGCTGCCAGTGGTTAGGAGACCGCAGCTGGAGCTGCAACAGAGGAGGTGGAACGTGCACCTTCAGTGGGTTCTGCGGCGAAAGGGCGATGCCCACATGGCACCACCACATTAAAGGCCGAATGAACTTTTTCCATTTGGGATCTCAACAGAGTGGCTCCCCTGAGCCTCCTGGAGAAAGCACCGTGGACCACGCCCTTCATGGCTAGACAACCTAATGACGGGCTGCTGCCAGTGGGCTGAGCAGCCTTCCCAATGGGCCGCCGCAAGGGGGCCGGGCCACACCCCAACACACCTCAGGCTGACCCTTTGTAGGCCCCTAACTACACGAGATGGGCCGCCCTATTGGTTGGACCATTTATTGTGGCCACGATGGACCTCAGCCTAGTGGGCCGAGTCTGCCATAGCCCATCCCATACCAGGTCGTGCCAAGTTAGTCCGACTAGGTAAGACCAGAACTGGGCCCAACAAGGGCCAGAAAAACGTAAAACGATTATCTAGAGAACTGAACATCAATTTGACAAACTGTAGACAAAGTTGGGTTCCTTGGAGTGAGACAATCCTTTTTAATTACTCAATTAGTGTTTTGGAGAAACGTGAAGTTTGGTCGGCTGGGATCACACCTAATTCCAACTGGGCCCTTGCCACTGAAATTCCAATAATGAATAGCCTAGGCATCCAGTTGACGTGCCGTCAGTTGCGTCAGAACCCTTGTGACATGAAATATTATCAGGTTAATTCATTTTGAGACTTCATGTTGGTTGAAATATGTACAATGTCTTTGGTTGTGTTTCTCCCAAGCATGCTACATACAGAACCCTGCGACTGGATAAGACCCGATGAATGCAGACTTTTTGACTTGGAGTAACTAGACGGCCAATGTATGCGGTGGGGAGGAGTACGTCTACAGGTCACTGTGGGGAGAGGTCGTGGTACATGATTGGGTGGACTACCTCAGCCGGCCATTGTGGGGGAGCGGGTCTGTGTGACCCGGAAGACCCACAATACGCGATGTGGAGGAGTATCTCAGCAGTTTATGGTTAGTGGGTAGCACCATTGTGTGACACGGAAAGCCCACTGTACTTGATAGAGGATGATTTCTCTATCATCTGAGGAGTTGGACATTGTGACTGGGAATGTTACATGTTCCTAGGCCCAGAAAATCTATGGCTGGATATCAGCATTCATAGAGATCCTATGTTGGTCAGCATCAAAATCAGGTTTCTATGAGTTGTATACCTAGTTTGAGTTGAGATTCAGTTTGAATTATATCTTTTACCTGTGTGGTACATCTATCTTTGTGGTGTTAACATTGTGGAATACTGTCCTCAGGTATGAGATGAGTATTTCTTGATAACTTAGGTATATGTGTGGGCATATACCTAAGTAGAGTTTATGTCTTTCTTTGACGAATTTTCCTTTGTGGAACTATTGGAGACCTATTGGGTGTTAGGGTCCCTACTCAGTGTCGTTATACTCACCCCTAGAAGGGATTCACCTGCACCTTGTTGTGTCTAATGAAGACAATGTACGAAATTGATTGATGATGGGGGAGCCCAAAATGGAAAGTTCTCATAGATGGACCATTTGGTGCGAGGCAATGCAGGAACTACTGATCATGAGCTGTACCTACCCTTCAAGTAGGATCCAGTGTGGACTGTTTGGTGTGACATGACATTGGGACTACTGATCATGTGTTTCACCTACCCATCATGTAAGATCTGTGGTGGAAGATCCATGAGCTGTTTTTCACTTTTTTAGTTGTATTGATCCTTTCAGTTGCATTAGTACTTTGATTTGTACTTGTACTTTCAGTTAGGCTTCTATTTGGCCCCTTTCTCTTTCAACACTCTTTTTTTACTATAGTTGTTTACCTCATAGTTGCTTCTTGTCATGTTCTCGAACTTTGTGTTTGAAGAGGTTTAAAGTAAACACCTTCCAATTTCAGGGAATAGGCCTTTCAATGCTAGTCTCCATCACCTAGCTAATGGAAGGCAGGCTTAGGGTAGTCACGACCCTGGCCCCATGGGACGGGTCATGAAAAAGTGGTGTCACAGGAGTTCGGTTCTACCCAAGAACTAGGACTCTAATATTTTTTATAAAGAAATAGTGTGATGTGTTATGAATGTGCTTTTCAGTTTGGGGAGTCCAGTGTTTGTGCGGAAGCCGATGTATCCATACACCAGGTCCCTGAATTCTGATATCCGACTTAGTGCATGAAAACACTAATTACATGTGTTTTGAAATGTTTTCTTTTTTAGATATCTTGAGTTATCTCACCAGCTATAACATAATGACTGTGGTGCACCTGTTCTTTATCCGGATGCCACTGCTTAGACATCCCACCAGGATTCCTGAGAGAGTATGCGATGACAGAGCACCGACTGATGAGGCCTCAGTTCATGGCCCTCATATAATGTTAGCACCATTTGGTGGTGTAGTAGTAGCACCACTACCCATTAGGTATCCTATTACTCATTAGTTGGCTAGCCTTACCCTCGGATTAGCTGATGGTGAGAGTCTGAGATATCATGTAGTGGTGGACCTGTATACTGATATCTTTTCTAATAATGTTTTTGGACTATATCCACACAGATAGGTAGAATTTTACATCGACCTCTATCTCGAGATGACACCCATATGTACACCGGCATATCATTTGTATCTCGGGGAGCTTTGTGAGTTATAGGTACGGTTGGAGGACATTAATGGAAAGGGGTCCATAAGAACCTGCATTTCTCCATATGTTGGCATGATTATATTCTCCATGAAGGAAAATGTGAGTTTGAGACTCTTCGTGGACTACCGGTTCCTGAACTAGGTGACCATTGAGAACAATTATCCACTTCTGTGGATTGATGATCCTTTCGATCGACTGAAGGGAGATCATTGGTTTTTGATGATAGACATCATATCAAGTTATCATCAACTCAAGATACGAGATGAGGATGTGCAGAAGATGAACTTATGATGTCGATATGGCCATTATGATTTCTTGGTTATGACTTTCGGCATGACTATCACCCCAGCACTGTTCTTGGGACTCATGAATAGGATCGTTCAGGAATACCTCTATGACTTCGTGTTTGTGTTCATTTATGACTTCTGGATATACTCAGTGATGGAGAATGAGCTTGCATATCATCTATAGGTAGTTCTAGATACACCATGAGAGAACCAGCTTTATAGTAAACACTTAGAGTTCTATTTATGGATACGAGAGTTACACTTTCTGGGACACATTAACATAAAGGCTAGAGTTGTAGTGGATCCAACTAAAATAGATGTTGTGCTTGCTTGGGAGACACCCACGAGCATGAAAGAGGTGCAGAGTATATTTGGGTTGGTTGGGTACTACTGGAGGTACATGCCTGACCTTTCTAGAGTTGTGTCACCTTTTTCAGCATTGACGAAGAAGGGGCATCCCTTCATATGGATGGAGGGAAGCCAGTAGAGTTTCTAGGAGTCGGGGCGGAGACTGATGAGTTCCCCCTATTGAGGCTACCAGAAGAGGGTGTTTGGTATATAATATACTACGATACATTAGGGACCAGGCATGGGTGTGTCCTAATGCAGGAACTAGCAGTGACCGATTAAGGCTTGCGATATCTGAGACAACATGAGCAGATCTACGGCACCCACAACTAGAAGTTATCAGCAGTGGTATTCTCCTTAAAGATGTGGCGACATTACTCTATGGGAGAACGTTTTATAGTTTACTCTTATCACAAGAGTCTTAGGTATATATTATCTCAGAAGGTCCTGAACCCAAGACATCGGTGATGGCTATAGTTCCCCTAGGACTATGACTTTGAGATATTCTATACTCCTAAGAAGGGGAACGTGGTAGCAGATTCACCCATCAGAAGGTCTGGTCTAAAGTTACTGAATGATATGAAAAAGTAGCTACCTACATTGCATATATCCTTCATGGATAGTGATGGAGTAGTATACCTCCATTCTATGAAATCACTCCTCGACTCCTACAGCGAGTCAGGGAGGCACATCCTTGGGGCATTGACTGTGAATCTCTATGTTCTCAGATATCCTAAGGGGAGGAAGCTGATAGATTTTCAGAAGGTGGGAAGAACATCTTCCTCTTTAGAGGATGTTCCATGGAACATGTGGTGCTACAGGAGGAGGTGTTTAGAGGGTTCCATATGTCCCCTCTGGTGGAACATCTTGGTGTAGAGATGATGTAGCAGGACCTCCAGCGTCAGCACTGGTGGCTAGGGCTGAAGAAGGTAGTAGAAAAGTCCATTTAACGATGACTCACTTATTAGTATGTGAAGACTGAACAGAGAAGGCAGAAGTCTTATACCGACAGGAGGAGGAAGACAATGTCTTCCTACGAGTCTCATCTCAATGTGGTTGGTAGATATTTGGCTGGGGTGGAAAGTCATCTCTAAAGTTCATTAGACCATTCTAAATTCTCAGTAGAGTGGGTGTTCTATTATACCATAAATCTATTTCCCCAAATATGCACCGGGTGCATAATTATATACATGTGTCATAGTTGAGGAGATGCATTCAGGATCCATCGCAAGTTATCTACTAGGGTGAGTTGGACTTTGATGATGGGGTGACTTTTACAAAGTTCAAGATGGAGTTTGATGATCGAAAGGAGTGGGTCCTTCATGGGTGGTCAATACCTCTGGTGCACGTTCGATAGCAGCACGGGAATCTCCAGGAGAGCACATGGGAGAAGGATGCAAAGATTCGTGGTTAATACCCTCATTTTTCCCTTTGTTTTGGCTTTCAAGGATGGGAATCCCATGGTGGGGAGAATTTAATGTCCTGAAATTTCTATTTAATTTTTTTAAATATATGTAATTATTTTGAGACTGTGAAATTAGAAGGCGCATGATTCTGAGGATTGGTGGGCCCCGAATGATCCATCGAAGTTTTGTTAAACTTTCAATAGCACTTAAGTATTTATCCCGAAAAAGTGGAATAAATATTTAATGGTTAATAGGATTAGAAATATGAGGGCACCATTGCGCTCAGTATGGTGGGTTAACCCTAGGAGTGACTTAAGATTAGTTGGTGCAGACCTCTTGTGAGAAAACCCAAAATGGCATAACAGTAAATAAATTAATTAAATAATATTATTTTATTTTTCAAATGTTTTTAATTCACGAACGGTAACTCAGATTGAAAATCCAAAACCCCCAATGAACTCATGTTGGTATTCTTTATTTATGATGATACTATCATTGGATGGCTTGGTCCACTAGTGAATGTTAGTTTTTCACATTAAATAAAATAATTAAGTTGAAATTATTTTATTGTATATTCATAGCTTCAAAATGGTTACTCGGATTAAAAATCAAAGAGTACCATTTGGTTTGATGGGCGTTTTCTCCATAGGAAGACCCTAACCTCGACTGGCGCGAGTCGAGGGTGAACGTTAATAAATTTTTGAACTTTTTTTAGGGTATGTTTAGAATTCATGCGAGAGGCATTTTCTAACTTTTGAACCTTTGCTCGGATTAAAAATCCAATGGAATAGTTGAATCTGCAATGCCAGGATTCACTTAAGAGTCATTACTTTGACCGTATTAGGTCTGGTGAAAAAGTAATGTTTTGTGATTTTTTTTTTAAATGAAATAAAATAATTTTATTATTTTATTTTCTTTCAAATCCACCAATAGATAAGAGGTGTGTGGGGCCAATGCTATGTCATGATAATAAATAGATTTAACTTCCAAACATATGTTATGATGTCATTGGGGAATTAGGATGCTTCCAAATTAATGGGCCCCATTAAACTCCAACATTGTTACATACCCTCACCCTATCTTATATATATGGAGCTTGAGGTGTGGTATCAGCAAATCTTTGCCCAGAAATAAAGTGATGAAGGAGCACCAAAACACTGATCCCTAAGTGGACTGAGCCAATCCTAGAGAGAGGTGATAGATGAAACAGAACGACAAACCGAAGAAAGATGTTTCAATGGCGTCATTGGGAACAGGTTGCGGGAACAAAGATCACCGACCCAACTTTAAGTACTGTCGTTTCTCCAACCAATTGAGGTAGGGGGTTTATTCGTTTATGTTTCCTTAAAATATTCCCTTTTCACCATTCTTGAGAATTATATGAAGAACACGGGTAAAACGATTTATGGGTTGATCCACGAATCATTCATTTTGTGGGAGGTTGTTAAGGGGAAACCTTGTGTTGTTTTGTTTGTTGTTTAATGAAATAAATTGTTAAACCAATTTTATCCTCCCATGGATCATGAGCTAATGCGGAGGGCTCATGCCTAACAAACCTGATCCGAACCCCTTGCAACATTGTTACCCTTACGCCTTCCATGTAAGACTGCTGGCACAACGACACCAACCTGCTACGAAGGAGGCAATACGCCAAGGCACAACGCTAGAGGAGGTCGTGGCACGTAGAAACGATAGACATCGGAGCTGCTGGCACTGGCTGACCATGGAGGAGGTGCCATACACTTTCGCACACTGCCGGTGTGCCAAGGGGCCGCAACTCATCAGCCATGGAAAACGGAGAAGGTTGATAGCTCTTTGGTTGGCCGCAGAAGAGAATGGGCGAAGCCATCGTGCACCGCTGATGAGCAGGAGACTATGGCAGAAGTAGCGACAAAGGTGGCAGAACCTGCACCTCTGGTGGGTTCCACGGTGACCAGTCATCTCCACACTAAAGGTCCAACGACCTTTAGCCATTTAGGATCAAGGGGGAGTGGCTCTCCTAAGACGCCTGTTGGAAGCACCACTGGCCTCACCCTTTGTGGTTGGACCGCCCTCCAGTGGGCCGAAACCCAGCAGGTCGGGCCATGCCCCACCGGCTCGGCCGCACCCCCCCGTGGGTCAGCCCACGCCCCACCATTAGCCGGACCGCCCTTGTGGACCACCCATTTTTGTGGGCTAAGCCGAACCTCGGCCCAGTGAGACGGGTTGGTCTGACCGGGTTAGATCGGACGCAGGCACTACCAGGCCCAGAAACAGTTAAAGGGCCTTATCTGGAGAACCAAACGTCTGTTTGATGAACTGTCTGCGGTGTTGGGATCCTTGGAGAAAGTCATTCCTTTTGAATTACTCCATGAGAGTTTTGGATAAACGTAGAGTATGGCCGGATTGGATCACACCTAAATCCAACCGGGCCCTCGGCACTAAAATACCAATAACACACAGACTAGACGTCCGGTTGACGCGTCGTCTGTTGAGTTGGGACCCTTGTGACATGATAGATCAGTGGGTTACATCTTTGTGAGACTATGTGCTGGTTGAAATACAAACAATGGACTAGGTAGTGGTTCTTCCAAGGGTGCTACGTATGGAACCCTATGATAGGCAGAGACCTGGTGACTACTGACTTTATGACTCAGATTGACTCGACGATGATGGTATGTGATGAGGAGGAGTACCTATGTGGTCCACGATGGGCAGAAACCAAACTACCTGATGGGGAGGAGTACCTCATTAGGCCAAAGTGGGGGAGTGGCTATGTTTGACCCATCATATCCATGGTACGTGATGGGGAGGAGTTCCTTAGAAGTTCAATTTTAGTGGGAAACGCCTTTGTATGAAGCGGCAGGCCCACTGTACTCGATATAGGAGGAGTTCTCCAACTGTCGAGATGTTTGAAATTGTGACTAGGATTGATACTTGTTCCTTTTCCTAGATAATTTATGGCTGGCTATCAACATTCATAGCGATCCGGTGTGGGTCAACATCATAATCTAGTTTCTCTGAGTTGTATACCAGGTTTGAGGTGAGAGTAGGATTGACCGTAGTCTTTAACAACTGTCATACAACTTCCTTCTTGGTGTTACCCTTGTGGAATACTCCCATATTGTATGATATGTGTATATCTCGATAACTTAAGTATATTTGTGGGTTTATACCTAAGTATACTTGATGTATTTATTTTTGGTTTTTTCCATTGGGAAACATCAGAAGACCGATGGGGTCTCAGAGTCCCCACTGAGTATCATTATAGTCACCACTGCTTGGACTTCACCTAAACCTTGTTGTGTCTTATGTAGATGACGTACGACATTGATCGAGAATGAGGGAGCTAGGACTGGACAGTTCATAGAGTTGGACCATTTGGTGTGACACGACGCAGGGACTACTGATCGTGAGCTGTCCATACCCATCTGGATAGATCTAGGGTGTACCATTTGGTGTGACGCAATGCATGGACTACTGATATTGAATTTCACCTACCCTTTAGGTGGGATCCCTGGTGGAAGATCCATGAGCTTCTTTTCCCTTTTTATGTTGTATTTTTCCTTTCAATTGTATTAGTACTTTTCAGTTGGCCTTATATTGAGGGCCATTTTTCTTTTAGAACTCCTTTTTACTATAATAGTTTACTTCACAATTTCGTCTTGTCGTGTTGTTAGACCATGTGTTTATACAGGTTTAAAGGAAACACCTTCCAGTTTTAGGGAATACGCCTTTCGGTTCTAGTCACCAGCCCCTGGCCTATGGAAGGCGGGCTTGTTGTAGTCATAGAACGAGCCCTGAGGGAGGGGTTGTGACACATTGAGACTGATTAGTTTCTAACCCTTATTTCTAACACTAATCCTATATCACATGAGCTTTAGAAGATTCAATGGTCATATCATTCACATTATGAATCTCATACAAGAAAAACTCAATAGGTCAGCTGAAATCAATGGCATCATATGACTACCCAATAAAAAGTTATCCACCTTAGGGTTAGTCCCAAGGGTGTGACCAAGCATTGATAACTCATATTCCTTCCATAATTATGTTACATATTACATCTCTTTGAGCCTTGATCTCGAAAAACATGTGTTTAAGTGGACACATGTATGTACATTATATATGATGTTAAATTTCATCATTTTCACAAACTATGTGGGTTTCAGTTACTTCTATAAAATATTATATATAGAACACATCAATATCACTCAATATTATCCTCATGATATTTATCTCCCCACTATATGGATACAAATTCTGAAGTTCCTAGAAATACAACTTCAAAATATATTAATCTACCCGTTAGAGGGAACAGATCAAGAACCATACATATATATAGATGGAATCACTAAAATATTGACTTTCACCTATAAATATTTTTACCATATTACAAATTTTTAGTGTAATAGGTTTCGTATAAAAATATGTTGTACATTAATGAAAATATCTTAAATAAATTAGAGAGTTTGGATGTAGGAAAAATTCCCCCAAAAGGATGTGATGAACCAAAAATCCCATCTTCTCGATCAAATTGAGTAACTATATTCGATCGGGACTAAAACACAAATGAAAAAATACATTTTGAAAGGTTGTCAGTACACAGTAAGGGATGTGGTAACTGTTAGATGTTTTCATTAAGAATAATAATAGTAACCTTGACATGAATTACTATTAAGGACATTTAAAACAAAAAAACTAATTTTCGGATAAACCAAATGAACCTCATTTGTATCTTTTTTGAAAAAAAATAATGGTTTAACTAATATAAATTCTTTTGACCACGAAATAACCTTCAAAAAATAAAAAATATAATTCTTATATCTATCCTAGCCATTTTTTTCATTTCATGATGATGACCAATTGTATCATATCTAATGAAACAAAAATGGTGAACTAAATGTGGACCTCTTCAATTATGGAATGATTAATATACCAGTTTTTTAGACTAATTGTTAAAGTATCATAAGAAAACATGGAATGTATGACATGAATCTAATGGATGATGGTCTATTTTTGTGACATTCAGGAAATAAGACCATCGCTAATTTGAAAATTCCACGTGATTACTGTAACACCCTAATGAATAATGAGTTAAATGAATAATTTCAATGACTCTTGTAAATAAGTTGCACCATTATTTTTGAGAGCCTAAATGATTATAACTATATAGATAAGAATGATTTTCCTAGGGTGGTGATCATGATGGATTTCTTTCTGGGATGTCTCCTATAGTGTGTTTGAGTGAGAACAAAAGACATGGGAAGAAACTTGTGTGAGATTGTGGGGACTTACATGAGTGAGATGACTTGTTCGGGTATATGGCTGGGCCCCAGGAAGATGAACATGTGTCTGAAGTACTATTGAGGGCTCCTAGAGGGCTTGGACCAGATGTCCATGTTAAGAAAGGGTTTTTGTGTGTTCAGTAAGTCTGAGTTGTTATATTGGTATCAAATGAGGAACCCAACCTTATGTGCGGTGCACTTCATGGGGTCAGATGTTGGGTCCTAAATGAGTACATTGTGCTGTTAGGGTGAATGTAAATATATGGAGTGATAAAAGGTTTAATGAATAAATGTCATGACTCGTTTCAATAAGTGAAACTTTCTTATCACGGGCCTAAAAATTAAAACTCCATTGTTAAGCATGGTTTTCATAAAGTTGTGATCATGATGGATGACCTTATGAGATGTTTCACCGAGTCTATGAAAGTCAGGAAAAATAACATTGGAATGAGATTTTTTTTACTAGATTTACATGTCAATGTGGGGTGTCTATGATATTAGTGAGGTGTTGTTGTTATATTTGTATCAAATTAGGATGCATGCATTAACTGTTGTGCACTGCCAAGGTTGAAATGTAGGCTCCCCAATAAAGAATATGTGCTATAAAGGGTGGGTTAATGTAACTCTAGAAAATGATAAATGGTTAAACGAATAAATGATTTGAAAGATTTAAATAAGGTGTACATTTAATTTTAGGAGCCTTCCTGATTATAACTCTATAATAAAGCATGTTTTATTTGATTATTTTATCATGAATTGTTACACTCTATAATGTTTCATAGTGTGTGTGAAAGTGAGGAGAAATAAAATGGTACAAAACATTTTGTGGCCTTTGGGTACATTCATTATTTAGTTGACTCATTCTGGAACATTAGTGGGCCCCTAGTGGGCAATGACATGTATGCGGGACAAGGACCTAATGACCTGGTAAATGTTGGTGCTTTGTTCTATCAGCATGGAAACAGGTGGTACCTAGAGGTCCATAACGCAATGGCCGTTTAATGGTAGGGGTTTTGTGCAATCAAAAAGACATAGTTGTTACATTGGTGTCAGAGGAGGAATATGACCTTAAGTGTGTTGCACTTTACTGGTTGAGATAAAGGGTCCACAATGAGAATATTGTTCACTAAAGGGGGTAGGAGTGAATGTAACACCCCATAATGATAACGGTTTAATTATTTAAATGATATAACTCATTTCAATAAGGTTATCCATTCGTTTCTGGATCCCTCATAATTAGAACTCCATAGATAATAGTGGTTGAGATGGAGTAGTGGTGACGATGGGTGACCATCTTCGATGTCTCCCAGTGTGCATGTGTGATTCCAGTCAATGAACATAGGAAAGAACATGTGATGTCATGTGGTGGTAGTCATTAGTCTGATGACCCGTTTGGGCATGTGGGTTGGCCCCGGGGAGAGGACCATATGTATATGGGGAAATGATGGCACCTAGAGAGCCAGGACATGATGGGCATGTTAAGGTGGTCTGTCAATGCTATCCGTTGGGTGTAGTTGTAACAAGTATAATGAAAATATTTGGAGTAAAAGGAATCATTTATTAGCCTTCAATAAAATATTTATCACATATCATGACTATGATGATGCTCCTATAATATTACATGTTTCTTCTCCATGAATCTATATATTTTTATCACAAACAATACTTTGATTCACCAAGTCTTCATCCAAAGACTGTTCTAAAAAAATAGCTGAAACTGCCTCCCCTTTTGGACTCAAAATGAACTTGCACACCAGAAATATAAATTTTAGAGTGGTTAATGGAATGGTTTAGGAATACCATGAACATAGAGTGATCTCAACAATTAAGTAATATCCATAGGTTCATCATGTGTTGAAACATATGAGTTTTCTTTATCTATGAAATGATTCAGTAATGATATTGGAAAATATCTTTACAACTAATAGCTTCAAGATATTATCCTTGAATCATGAAAATCACCACCATTACTATCTAAATATGGTTTAACAAGGAGTCGATTATATATTAAATTCGATTCATGGGATTTTATGGAGGGCTCTGTTCAATCGTGGTAACTTCCTCCATCCCACTGGTTCCTATCATTTGATTGATTAGGGTACCACCCCACACCCTGCATCCTCCAATACCCATGCACAAGAAAAAAAGAACACACATCGGGTGTGGAAGGCTCTATATAATATTTGGTAGTTAAATTATCCACTCCTAAAAAATACCTATAAATATATTTTGGAAATGACCAGTGAAATGAATAATATCCCTACTCACCTGGAACAAGAATGCAAGCATATTCCTATAGAATGCATAGGGGAGGCCCGTATCTCATCCCCCATAATAGAACCCTATTAGAATATTTTTATGGAACAATGAATAAATTTGTGCAATATTACCACATGAATTGATAATATATTCTAGTAAATATGAGAGATAGAAAATGTGCATTCTTAAATTCGTACACATTCTTTATAAAAATCCCATGACATATTATCATCAAATGAAGAGCTCTGCTAAAATTCTCTAGATCTAGTACTGGTACAAGGAATGGTGTATATCCACATAACTTCAACTTGGGAAGATTAACAACATGATCACTATGAATGTGTAGTCCCTCAAAAGAAAAAAACATATTTACTCTCCCATCCTTGGGGATTATCGTTATATTCTTGTAAATGTTGAGTTGTCGGACTGGGATTATATTCCTATTACAATGGTGGTTCACCAAGGGAGAGTTGGACATGCCCTAGGAGTGCATAATATCTCTATCACAAATTCTTGGTGTCATAGTCAAATTCCCAGTATATGTATAAAATCCCAATTCTCGCCAGGTCTCAGCACGTGAGAGTGGAACATGCATCGGGACTAGCTCATATTCTAGACAATGAAATAGAGTTATATACATTAATGGCCTACCATTGGGATCATGTACTTGTTATACATACTACTCACCCTTTGATATTGGATCATGACTTAGTGCTGAATCCAATTCATGTTCGTCAATCAACATAGAATATTACATTAGATTAAATAAGCAGAGAAGATATCTCTATATCCACTAACAAATGGCTGCATCAGTATTCCTCTGAGACCATACAGAAGGAATCACATATTAATTCTCCCATTTTAGAAGCCACACATCATATTCAAATGGGGAATGTAAATTTTTTATCAAATAATATTCCTTCTTTGACCATGGCTCACTAAATTACCTAGGCACATTCCTCGGATAGGATCACATTAGAGTCGAAAATGACTGCTGTAATTCTCTAATGGATCATGATCGGTCTAATATAAATGTTTTGACTGAATTTCACCAATTGAATAATTAAAATTCCTCAATAACTCCAATATTTCTAGAAAAAATGAAGAATCAAATTGGTATATTCTAAACATTTCTCAATCTTAGGATCATATTCCAATGACACTATACAGTTACCAATAATGACCAGTAGCCATCATACAATAGGATCATATATCTAAACAATTAAAAGGTTACTGAAAGAATATTTCTATCATGAAATAGAATGTAGATCATTTCCCTAATCTCATGAATGCCATTGTCATTGAGGTTGTTTGAGAAACATTATCAACACCCCAAGGGTCAGTCAACTCTTCAACCGATGTAGATGTTGATCATTACTACAACAATCCTCCTCAGGTTAGTGTGGATATGACTACAAGGGACTGTACTCCAAGAAATATACATATACAATATCCCCTTGGAAATATCAACCATAGACACTGAAATAATCCATTTTTTAGACACCTCCGTATAGAATAGTGTTCAAAACACGAATTCCGTCATATAGAGAGGTGCTAAAAAATATATAGGTTACCCCATTAAATTTCCCCATAAAAATAATGTAACACTCCAATAAAATAATTTGGAGGCCATAATAATCACATTATATGCTCTAACCATATGGAGTCATATATTTATGATGAAGATGAGGCCAATAACAAAATATGGATAGTGTTAGCTTGAAACAACCTCCGCAACCTAAAAGTGACCCTTACCACATATAAATATGAGATCATAGATGATATAAATGAGTAGATCATTCCTTATAAATTCTAAAAGTCAATTTCTACTCATGAATGATTGAATAATATACATCGACACTATCCAAGATGTTAGTATCATAATAAAATCATCAATACACTCTATTTATCAGCTATTAATTGATGTATTTTACATATCATGGGACCGATGAATGGAGGAGAATTAAAAATGACTTCATCGATTTTTTCTTCTTGAAGAAATGAATCTCATCCAATTTAATTTTGGTGCATCTCCAGTCTTAAGATTGGTGAAATATTGATAATTTCAATTCACAATGTCCCCATAATAGTAGAATCATCTAGATAGAACGTCATGTAATTTCATTTGCTCTATAAAAATAAGGGGACTGAGTAACATGTGAGATAGATGGTAAAAAATATATAATTCCCCCACAAAATAAGTTCAATGAAAATATGAATAAATAAAGTGGATATTCTTCATATCATTGAATTGGGGCCCCTGAAACTAAAATAATGCATTTCATACATGATATAAAACGTTTAGATCAATTCAAAAACTCCCCAAATAAATATAATTACATAATGTGAATCCATTTAACCCCTCTCCATCATGATAATAGTTTATCCACGTCAATCTTTTTATATAAGATTCTACGATAGTAGCTGTCCCAGATCAAACACTTCCCACCCTACCCGGGGAATATCTACCACTTCATTCACCCCTTGTATCATCGATTTATGAGAGGGTTCAGGACATATAAACAATATTATAAAATAATATATCCCCCTTGGATAGGGTCATTTATATATCAATCACCATAACTAGGATCATCATCCCTTGAGAGGGTCCGGTGGAAATAAATTATAGTTTTAGATCAACCACATTCTATTGGGATGGGGGAATTTATATATCAATATCTATCTTATGAATTATCAAATCCATAACTGGAATCTTTTCAACCTCAATAATAGGACCATTCAATGCCAATTGGGTCCCTTGATAGACCCCATCCCATATAGGTAGATGATGTTTCATCATCATCACCATAGGGGGTATATGTCTTCTCAATGATGGGAGGTAAATATCGATGGATGTTTTGCCATCAATTACTGCTTCTATAAGAAAAATATAATATGTCTTTTGACCATTCAATAATAATGACTATAATCTCCCTCACATTCACTTCTCATAATCCTAGATGGGAGGAGACTATGACAAAGGCAATCAATCCGCACGAGGGTCATAATAAAAAAATACCCAATATAACCAAGGGTTCAAGAAATGAAACTAATGAATGTGTTTAAAAATCATCTTTTTTAGAAAAATGGGATGACCACAATTTTTTGATACAATTATATTAAGGTTTTCAACATCAATATAGTAGAAAATTTGGATGAATTCAAAAATTTAGTGGGTCAAAACATGGAAAATATGTACTGGGAGGATGATTTGGATGCACACACCGAGGATGCATCCCCAAGAAATAGTGAATGCCCTAAAACCTAGATCCTTTAATTGTCTATTTTCTACCACTATATAGGAACAATTCCAAACCTGATTGAAAAGGTGTGGTTACATCCCAATCATTTTAATGAATAACTGTATGTCCTTCCATGTTAGAAAAAATATTAAAAAATGAAAATGACAAAAAAACGCTCATACAACTCAATGAGGAGCTTCTTGGGGGTAATATTCTCACTGGGTATCATTTTATAGGTAAGGTCAATATTTCCCCTCAAATACATATGGAAAGGGATCCACCTAAAATAGTGGCATCTAAGCATCAGACCTGCTACGGATCTAAGCAACTAGTTTTCATAAATGAGGATGTCAGAAATTGTTCTGACTTCCCTCCCATATGATGATATCCAACCCCTCTCTTGGGAGATCCTTTAGTCGTTACATGTATAGACACATAGTGAGAGATGAAAATGGGGCCACATCATCAGAACCATACTTCTCCCAATAAAAAAGAGGTATCTTAGACAACAATGCCTCTAGAACATCTGAACACCATTGAGTCAATTACTACTCTAATGGATTCCTGGGAGGGGCGACAAACACCTATATAGCGTGAGAGTAATCCATATCCGGAGTGGGTGTATGAAACATTCCTCCCACACAATTTCTACAATCCTACCTTACCCACCATTGAATGCACGAGTTACTGAAAACAACACCTCAATCACTTCATATCTGAGGGTATTCAGATGATGGACCCTCATGATCAGCAGAAGGAGACCAAGGTGAGCTGTTTTGTAAAAACACTCAAAATGATAATCATTATTTACTATAAATACATTCTAGAAGGATACATTCCAGGATTTATAGACCATCAGCATAAATTATATTACCATTTAAGGTCCATTCTGAGGAAAATGAATATATTTTATTTGAAAAACTACATGTTACATGAATCTGATATGGTGTTTAAATGCATTGCAAGATGAAAGGGATTAACCTATTCACTCATCATCCCTCTCTTGAAAGAATAAATTCTATAATTATGTACTATAAATATATTGGATGAGTTATAGACACCTATACTTATTATGATATATCCCAGTGGGTTATGTGAGTTTGTAGAAACATCATAATGTTTGGAATATGATTTTCAGCGAACTATAGATAAATCTTGAATAATAACATCATCATAGAGGAAAATAATTATGAAGGAATATACTTATTATATTTGTCTTAAAACCTTTTAAATTTCCTTTCAAGCATAACTTATGGATTTAAACCACCCTACCCCTCTTATTTAGTGAAAAATGACCAAAAAACCCCCCCAGACAATAGAAAAAAAGTGTTTAGGGTAACTATTGATTTAGGGAATTGAAGAAAAAACCATAATCCTTTTAAAATGGATCGGTCCTTAGTTATTTTCAATGAATAATTGAAAACAACATTATCAAGGTATACCCCCTAGGGAGCCCAATGAGGTCAACCTCATTAACCATCATGAATATTACTCTTTCTACAGGAGACTGGGTAATAATATCTAGCAGTTTTTTTCATTAATGAAATAAACTAATTTCTGGTCAATTATGTATAGTTTGTGGAAGAAAAATCCAAAGAGAATTTGGATACATAAACATTTCCTAGATAGAAGTATAAGGATACTTGAGAATGTTCTGGCAAAGTATGGGAGAAGATCAATAACTAGATGACTCCAAAGATATTTTATAAAACTCATGCCACATAGGGAGCAAAAATTCACAGACCCATAATGGTCACATCACCTAAGGGGGTGACATCAGAAACACCACCTGTTGGTGTATGAAACTATTACACATAATTAGAGACAAAAGAGGAAGATTCATTTTCATCTTCGACACAATCTCAGACTCTTGGAGACTTGTATCCTACAACATTTGAATCAGGAGAATGGCCTGAAAAAACAAAACTCTCATCAGATGAATATCTCATAGATAGAACTATTAACATGATATACATAGTATAACCCATATCTAATGATGTAATATTCCTCTAGAATTATTTTCCACTACCAAATATGTAAACATAAGGACTAATTCATTGCAACCAAGAATGAAAATGACAATGTGGGCATGGTCGGACCCAATATCTCCGTAACAAACCCATAAAAGACACATATACATCTTAGAACTAGTGAAAATAACTCTTGGAGAACCTATACAAGAATAGTAGTATCCCTGAATCCTCATTCAGTTTTTCATTCCATGTTATACGACACGAACACTTTTTAGGGATCTGATTATCTAACCATCCTAGACAATGGGGATGGTTGACATGGCCTACCCAAAGAGAATAATATTGTCCCTCAACCTATAAACAATAATAATTCCACTATATATAAAATTAATGATCTCATGAGCCTCATAATGATGAGTAGAAGCACCTAATGAAGTGATGGCCTCTTTCACAAAATTAAAAAATTATGATATAGATGGTAGTTTCACTATCCATGATGTTAATAATAGGTGATCCCCATCATTCAAAATAATTCAGTGATGTACTCATTGAATCCCTCTAGTTCCCACCTGATTTCAAGATAGATGTTTCTAAGGTATAATTATATTGAGTGGAGATCATGTGAGCAAATTTCCATGTTTCTATATCATTAATAGAGTAATAACATTAAGAGGACATTCTAGGACACATCTGACCCCTATATTACTTTTATAGAATCAACAATGTAAACATACAAAGGTATTTGATTGAAAATGGTTCTGGGACCAACATCATCCTAATTAGAACCCTTCTACAGTGGGGGTATATATAAGATTATTTTTCTCCAACAAATTTTATCATTCATGGTTATGATAAGTGTGGAAAAGGCCTCTTGGGATGATCAATATCAAATATTAGTTTAGGTATCTCACATCTAACTCTGAGTTTTGAGTTATCCATTATGACACCACATAATTGGAAGGAATAGGATCCCCAACCCAGTGGAAGTACCCTTAACATTCCATTGGTGCAAAAAATTACATATCAAATAATGTTTAACATATTAAATGGTTATAGTGTTCCCTAGGAGACTTCTGATGAAAAATATGTTGAATTATGCCTCGATAAAATAGAAGGAAAATAATAAATTGTGTATTATAAAACTTATATTTCATCCGCCTATGTGATTATGAAGCACTACTGTGATTATCTAGAGTATTTTCAGTAGTGAGTATGTCCCTGCATAAGCCTTGTTGAGGAAATAAACCTCATCCTATATCCCTAATCCCCATTTATCCCCATGGAAATATTAAAATACAATAAACTATATAATATCATATATATGATTTAGGATTTAAGGATGCTAACATCTATTCCAATGTACCCTCTCACCTTGGTAGTGATAGAGATGCCCCTAGATTGAAGACATTGTCAAAAAATGCCTCTATAGAATCAAGGGCGGAGGAAGAAGAACATGACCTCAGGAATTCTACTATAATATTCAAGGAATGAATATCCACAACCTTTAATGAGTTTAGTATGGTAAATATATGAACAAAAAACACCCTCGACCTACATTGATTTTAGCCAAATTTCCTCGTATTGGGAATGAAAAATACATTGAATTTATATGGAATCAATTATATGTGTTCACATGGAACTATATATAAATTACCATAAAAATACATATGTGGTTTTTCACCATCTCATCTTACCTAATGACCATATAATATTCATGTAGGAATCAATGATGATGCAACCTTTCATGAACCAATGTAATGGTGGAAGATAAAAAATTGATCAACGCCCAAATTTCAAAAGATGTGATATACCCTTGATGGCTCACCAAAATCAACCATGTTAAGGAGATTAATTTTATGCTTAAGGTTTCCATTAATTTTAGATACCATAATCCACATTAGAAAAAGTATGAATTCCCATTCAAGAACCCAAAACTCAGGATTAATGAATCTATTAGCTTCCAAGACCATTCCTTTATGAATGTGTATTCTAGGTATAATTTGATAAGGATGACCCCTGAAGAAGTGGATTCCACTACCTTCATAACACCTTAATTGATCCTTTTCACAGTTCATACCCAGTCTATTAAATGTTTTTTGGTCCTCTATACTAAAACACTATGTATTATATCTTTAATCACATCTTTGGATAAATAGATTATTCTTATGTTTATGGCATAGTGATACAATCCCAATAATGATGCGATCACTATAAAGATAATCAAATAGTCTTTAAAATGATATGAAAACATAGTATAAGAATGAATCCTTTGAAATAAAATTTCATCGTAACATTATATTTTTTTTGGCATTTTGGTACAGCACTTAACATATAGGTCAACCCTGAAAATACTTGTGCGATTTTTTCAATGTCACACACCCAATATCTAATATAACTTTGGTCGATCCAATGACACTATTCCTATATTGGGAATTACACCTCAAACAGTTCTATAAAATCTCTCCCATTCACTGTGTTAAGGAATAATGGAATCTTCTATCAATTGGATAATGACTTCCATGAATTATACTGGAGTCTCAGAAGTAGCTATTCACCGACCATCCCTTATTGCATTAGTGGATGATAATACAATCATCTTATATGTTCCCTCATGTAATGCTCACAAGGACCCCTCATCGAACGGAATAAAAATGAGGGGAGTGAAAGATGTCTCAATGACCTCTCCCAAATCATGTTAGGTAATAGAAACTGATATCTTGATGTTGATTAAATATTCCTAACAATCATCATTATAGTGAAAAAAATGTTTTATTACTTGAATCTCCATGAATACAAATTAGTCTATATTATTAATCCTCTCATGTATATCCTTGGTCACCCCATACTGACTACACACATAGCCTAATGCGAAGTCATTATGATATATTATTACATCACGATTTTATCAAAAAAGATAGTTAAATGGAAGGCACTGGACGATTTACTCATGTCACAAAACACCCTACAAAAACCATCAGTAGATACTAAGATTCTAGTTGAAGAATGTTTATTTTCCCATGACACTACCTAGAAATGAGAGATGTATTTTGATGGATCCTCTTAAATCGCTATCTGAAAAATACTAGAAACCCAAAAACATAATTGGGTTTCTTACAAATTGAGTTTTTTTTTTCTGGAAAAAGAATATGTTCCCAAATCATTATCCCTAGCCAATATATTCTCAAATAATGAGGATTCATAAAAATCCCTCATCGTTGGATTAAAATTATCCCTAGAGATAATAATATCCTTCCAAAACAAGAATGGTGATTCATAGATATTTAGATGGTAGAGTATTATCAAATATGCCACCAAAAATAGAGAATTGGCCCCTCTAAATGGATACATCAGAATACTAATAGAAGATATCCATTTTTATCCCACAATGTGTCGTATTACATGATCAATAAATGATCAAGATAAAGCATTGGCCAATGTAGCCTTCGTCTAAGCCGACCCTGATGAGGAAGAAGAAATGTTCTGTATCACATACCAAATAATGGTCTTATCAATCATCTTATAAGACATTGAATAAATAAATCTATTCAACAAAACCAATGATAATGATGAAATAATACCAACCATTGAATCATTGTAACCCATAATTTTTTATCTCTTAAATTAGACCCCTCTGATAGACTATGGTGGAAGGGAATAAATTCATCGCTAAAGAGGAGACACTAACTTTTGGGATTGTTAGAATGAGAAAAAAGTTTTCAACATGAAAAACTTTAAAAAAATCCTCTATAGATACATATTATAAAAAGATATTTTAAATATCACGGAATAATTCCATGCGAGATCTTATGTTTATCATAATTTTAGGATTAGATTTTCCCTTCAATTTATGAGGCAAAGATACTACTAAAACACCATGATACAAGACTATATAGAATTCAGAAGGTAATGTCATTCATGATAGATTCAGGAAAATTTCATCCATCAAACACTATAATTTCTAAAAGAAACTAAAAATATTAGAAAATTTCAAAATTGGGAATTTATTTATTGGGGAAATATTTCCCATCCACAACCAAGAAATTCATGTAAATCCATTCTAATACCAACATATTATTAAATTGGTTGAGGATATAACCCTCAAGGATGTTGGGAAAAATAATATAAAAAACTTCATGATGTACCATATCATTACAATGTTATGATTCCCTCACATGATTATAACATATATGAAGTCTGACTTCAATTCTTTGCAATTGAAGAAATTAAACAATGAGTACAACATCTAGTCTAACCACCATCTTAGTATAATGCAATTTAAAATGGAAACATACTGGACATTAATAAGAATATATAAATAATACTATAGAATACTGTGAATACATACATGATTCCCTTAATGGATAAGATCCTATATGTTTTATTGGACTACCATACCAACACATGTCTACACAAGCATGTCATTATTGAATGATGTAGGAGACTGGAACAGTATTTATAATTGATGTCCAACTGCCTTCACATCGGGTATCCATTTTTAAATAAATCAAGGATGATGAGAAATCACAATTGTGGTTGGATGATTTGGAGACTCATAATGTTAATAGGGAAAAAATATTTTTACAAGAATAATGATCATTAGAATTAGATCACATGAGACATCAATAGATATGTTCACCTCTGATCATTACTCTAAGGAGAAATGAATTTGTCTCTTAGAACACCAATAATAAAATGAAATGATCCTATGAATTAAGAACTGCAATGAGTTTCTCCTTATATTAGATAGAATGTATTTCAGAAAGAATCATAATCTTTTGACATAATTAACAGAGAGTGTGTCACACCCCAGGACAATGTGAGCTATAAAAAGAGATATTTTTTATATCTTCAATCAAGAACTAGTCATCCTGGAAGAATGGAATATTAGAGAATGTGATATGTCATCCTAAACACATGTTATTAAACTCCTCGTAAGACATCATTGTAGAGTGATATTAAACATCACATCATCTCTTATCTAGATGACATGGAAATTATGATTATGGAATTTGTCCTAAATGAAATAACATAAACTATACATTATTTCCCTTTTTAACCACTTGAGGATAAATTATATGGAATATGTCCTTTCCACATGATTGTAACCCATAAAGATGATGTCCTCACCAGATGGCACTAAACCACATGGTTTCCATGAACTATGCATTCATTGATTCCTTCCATCACACGATACGTAATAAAACCCATACATCCATTCATGGGGCCAACCAAAAAATCACTCTTCTTTTACATATAATCACTAAAGTCGTTAAAAAAATACGATAAACAACATGGTCGACGTAATTTCCTAAATAAATTATGTTTTACAGGTTACATGTAATATGTACATTTTAATTACCATTTCAATGAGATATATATGGATTCTTGGATCATATATTTTTGTGAATCCATTGTATGATATAAAATTTTCGTTTCCATTCTATAATTTCCACTATATATTGAGGGTCCTTTTCCATTACTTGTTTGTCTCATCATGTATAGCTACCATGTGTTTAGGAATTCTGTAAAGGACTCCCCTACATGATCTGGAATATCATCTCACAACATGGTAATGGTGGTCCTAGATACATGACCTTAAAATACACACCACGGGTCCTCACTAAAGGATGTTAAACTACACAGCAGAATTTTACTACATGATGAAAAATTTAATATTTTTGTTCAACATTCCAAAGAGGACTACAACACTTGGTGTGAATATCCCACCATACCAGTGACTAGGAATTTTTTTTGATATGATTGTTGTTATAAAGAGATACATAGTGAATCCTTTATATCAAGTCCGTGTATAATCAAAAATAAATTAACACAAATTTACCCTGAATTCATTTTGGTCAGACAGTTTAAGGGTGATTCTATCCATAAACAACATGTGGCATAATTCCAATCATTATAGGATATAGAGTGATTCCCAAATATATAGGCTGGGGTTCATCTATAATATCCCCTTTCCAAGTCAGGGTGGGTATGTTCTTATCAGATGACATTAAACTGCATGTTTTTTTGAAGAACTACACTTTTTGGGATTATTAATATCACATGATACGTCATAAAGAGTGTATATACAATCCTGGTCCCATTAAAGACGTTTGATGGGAACAGTACCCCCTCTCTGTATGGGTGATTCCTACCAAGATTTTTTCCTATTCAATAACTATATTCATATGGATTAATGACTTCATAAGTTATATAATGATGCCCATATATCTTATATTTGGTCCAATCGTGGAAAACTATTCCCCCTATCTCTTTGTATGGGTCATACCTATGTACTAAACTATTTTATATGATCTCCAAAATCCTTAATTCATATCATCACATGATAAATAGAAACTCCTGATCTATATGTCTCGACCCAAAAACAACATATAAAAGATAATAATATTTACCCATAAATGGATATGGTCCAATGATTTTTACTAAGTGTCCTAACCGACTAAAATTAAAATGTATAGAAAATGTTATTAATGTATAAAACATAAAATATATAAATCATAATTTCACACTATAAGATGTTAAAGGGTGAATATAATTAGACATTATTATTCCTTTTTAAAGGACCCCAAAATCCTAACCCTAGTTTAATTTGAGAATGGGGTTTTTATTTCATCATTAATTCACTATGATCTAAAATCACACATCATACCATGAATACCTAGGTGTCCCAAAAAATAGTTTCAAATCTTAGAAAGGAAAGGGGATCTCTCTTATTGACAATTCTATTGATGCATATGGGCTCCGACCTTCCAAAAAATAAAATAATTTCTCTACATAATGATATTTTTTACCCTTATTTCCTAGGATTCACTACAGAAAAACTCAGCACATTATAGTGTTTTGTTCCATTCTAGGCATTACTATCATATATCAATACTAATGGATGAAGAACCATGAGCTATTATTCAAAATAGTTTTATCTCCCACTCAAATTGTTGTTAGAGTATTATTGATCCAAGGTATCATATTCATGTTCTCCTGTATCATTCCATATTAGGTCAATTTACTTCATGACCATAAATTTACTACACTTATGTCCAAGAGTCATGAGATAAAATTGCATCCTATGATGGTCCAAATTTAAATACTTTAATCATTAATCAAAAATGAAAAACAGTATATTAGGATGAAAACATACACATAGTGTACTATGAATACATAATGTAATCACTCTATAAAATATCCATATATAGAAATTATAAAAATAATACGGTATAAATAAATGTAGAATAATGGTCATGGTTCTAAATTTTTATCACTAATAAAATCCAATCCATACTCATTGGACCCCTTCGTCTAGGGAAATGATAGAGTGATTATTTTCATATCTCCAAACAAAGAATATGTGTTCAATAGGAGGTGAAAAAAATCTTACGGGGTTTGAACCCTTCTTAGATATTACATTATCCTCCAACCAAACTTTATGATATCATTTCCATAGATAACTAAAATTCTTGAATAAATCATGTAAAAAGATATCCGGTAACTAAGGACCCTTTGTTTGACTATTTATGTCTGTCTATTTCTCGGCATATGTGTATGTGGTCCTCAACCAAATGGATCTCATTAGAAAAATAGTCATCCAATAAATTTTATCTATGATTTAATCAATCTAGATCACAACACCTCAGAGTGTTATTTCCATTCCCATTAGGATTGTACCATATCATCCTCATGACTTGATCACTTTGAACCATGATTTTTAACCCCATTTATATTAATATTCAAGATGATTTGAAATCCGAAATGTTACGCCACAATTATTCTAACAATTTCTCAAAGTAAAAATGTGACAATCCATGCCCAAACTTTTTGATGTCTGATGCCCTTTGATTCAAAACCACATGGAATAGGGTTCGAGTTTCACATAATAGATTAACTTACATAGGTTTCCAAAAACCTTATAATATAGCCTTTCTTCTATAAAAAACATCACTATCTGAAATATTTATTTTTATAAATAATTTCATGTCCCTTAAAAATAGTGGGGACACATCATTTTGACAATGCTACTGATGTATAAGGAATTTTACATACCAACCACAAAAATACCCTCATTACATGAATAATACTCTGATATTTGTGATCTATAGAATGACTTTGGTGGATCCCATTAACCTATGGTGTTTTGGTTCATCCCTGACATGTATTCCCCATTTAATATTCCTAAGCTAAACACATTTGAGTTATAAATTATTCCAAAAAATATCCTAATATCAAGGTGGACTAATATTCCATTTTATTTCTCCCTCAACCAATAATACACCCATAAATCATCCCAAAACATTCTAAAGGGGTTGGGAAACCTCTATTTATCCATGCAACTGATGAATAAGGGAATTGACCTACCAACTAGAGAAATATCTACCTTGAAAGAAAGGAACTCTGATCGTCATGATCCCTAGAAACAACATAGCATGACATAGAACATTCAAGTTTCATTGAATATTCCATGAATTTCATCCTCATATTCGATATTCAATTACATATGGTCTATGAAGGAAGACCCTAAAATACATCAAAAGGTTGTCTGGGCTAAATTTACTTAAAAAATATAATGCGATCATCCAAGATGATAGACCCCAATAATTTAGAAACTTAAGTTATGATCTAGATTATCATAATATATATAAATAAAATGTCTGAGGTAAAATAACCAAAACTTCATAAATAAAATGGTTGAGCTAAAAGACACTAAACTAAAATAATTGATGTTTTGATCTTAAAAAACCTAAAATACAACAGTATATTGTTAGAGCAAAAATAAATAAAAATTTCCAAAAATAAATTTTTGAGATTAAATTCCCTAAATTTTTTAAATATAATGTCATAGGGTGAAGAAAATACACTAAATTGATATATTTTCAGAGATAAAATACCCAATACTATAGCTTAACAATGATTTAGTCTCCAATAATGAAAAATATTCAATGATTTTGAGGACCACCATATGAACTATCTAAAAATCATGATATTATGTGAAATTCCATTAACATATATAAATGATAGACCTCTATCCCGTTAGATCATATATTCGACAAAAATTAACATTTTTTAAATCATGTAACGTTAAAATTACTTGATCAGTCACATTCATGAGGAATATCTAGTTTTTGTGTATTCATGAGAATTTAGTAGAAAATCAATCATGGTTTAAACATTAAAATCTATGCACTTAAGTTTATAATATATTATAAAACAAATGGGAATAATCGATGATTTATAGAACAAAATATCAATTAAATTGAACACAAATAATGAATAAAATAGATATTAACATTAAAATATATATTTTAGAAGATATAGTCGATGATATCATAATAAGGGTGGGATCTCTATATTTTAGATCTTCATAAATGAATTAATGAAAATAAAATACAAATCAACAATAGATCTAAATAATAATTAGTCAGATGAATTGGTAATGTATGCAAGAAATGAAGAGAAGCATTGATTGAATATTGAAGGTATTATCTCCCCACTTCATTTGCTTCACCCCAAGATGAAGGGTCTCGACCAAAGTAAATAGCTTTTGAACACTTTTCTGTGTAGTCTCTGGTGAAGAGGTTTACATTGAAATGACATACTTTGTGAAAACCAGGATCTCCCCATATCTCTATATCTACACAATTAATATATCCATTTGGGAATGTTGGTAAAACTGATGACATTGTTATATTCCCATTGAATATTACATCATCGATCTGGATTGTGGTATCCCATCAGTAAGCTTGGGGATGTTCATCTCACTAGTATCCAAATATATCTTTCTCATGATTAATTTTCACATGATTTCATATAATGGTTAGTGGTCAAATCCAATCACTCCCAAATCATGAAATATACAATGTTGAAATTTTTCTAGGTCATAAAATGTTCCAAGTGGAATATCATATATTAGGGTATGAATATCATTCAAAACTTGTTTTAAACACATCTAAGCCTAGTGATTTATAAATTGTGTATGTAAAAATTCGAAATTAATGGTTGCTTTGATTTGGATTCAAGACAGGAAGAAAAATAGTCAAATTTTTCCACCAAATAAAAATAATCAATTACCCTCATAGAATGAACTACTTCCTCAAATAAATATCCCTTTATAATGGGATGATACTCTATGAGAATATAATGGTAACTCAAATACTTGAATGACTGTTCAATCTGCTTCTTCATTAATACGAGTAGGGGATTAGTAAAAAATATATTTTCCACATGATCAACAAATCTATTTAGTACACCACCTAGATAAGACCCAGTATATTCTTAGGAGTAATAATTACAAAATAAAAAATAAACAATTGTAGATGGGATCATATTCATAAAATTTGTATCCTCACGTGCAATCATTTTATGAAATTGGGGGATAATCTTAAAAGTGAATTCATAACACACACAAGATAATGTATGAGGGTATACACTTTGGATACAGCCAAAATGGTGAGTGAACCTATATGGGGTATATGCCTCTCAAATGATATATTCATACATACTATATACCAGAACCCCTTCATAGAGGGAGATCTTGTGTGGCTATTAATAAAGAGATCTACATTCATTAATAAAAACATTCCTTGTTGATGTATGACTAGAAAATAAATAAAAATGATCCAATCAGATCAGCGTATCCAAAACCTCATCATGGAATAGTAGTGTGTTCTAAAACATAGAAAAATCCACCAACCTAGGGTTAATGAAATCATCATTAACCTAACTGGTGTTATGATATATATTAAAGTGTAAATGATCTTTTTCAAGCCAAAGATAAAATTTAAATGACTACATGTCCTATAAGGGATTATACATGTAGAGGCCCGAAGCATGACATACATGGACAATACATTACTTTTGAGGAATACTTAATACATAATAAAAACCACAACTCAAGGATCGTAATAGTTTAGTGTCTTTGGAAACTCAGAACTTAATCTTCTAATCTTGGTGAAAGATCTTCAACATCTCCCATAAAGATCTTCCCCTTTTTGGTTTTCTTACCTAAAACCTTTCTTGAAATACCTGTGAAAAGAAAACAGATAAAGGGTGAGCTCAAATGCTCAGTAAGGGTAAGCATGGAGAAAATAAAACAAACCATATACTATTGAACTTAAAAACATGAAAAAAATGTTTAAACATCAAAATCTTGTGCAAAGTCATAAATCATGGAAGTACGTAAGACATGTATAATAATGGAACATCAATCATGATAAAATAGCATGGGAATAAATCATGTAATTGTGGCAACCATTCATCCCTTGTCATGATTTACATAGTAGCCAAGGCATTGATTCCAAGACCATCCTAGTGGACAAAGTCGCTTTCTGAATTGAGTTCACTCCTCAATCCAGTCCTGTATCACTGAACTGGGTTAACTTACCATTCCAGCCATGTCTATCTCATGAGATATGAATCTTTACCGAATGCATTGGAGGGAGATATAGATCTCACCCATCTCATATTGAAATCATTCTTACTTATGCCACAAAACATTCATACATCATTCATCATAACCTAAAGAATAAAATGGGTTTCATAAACATCATCCCATCATAACATAATCCATATAAAACTAATGGATATCATTAATCATAAGAAAAATGAAACGATGAAAATAATAGAGACATTATACATGAAACAGACACGTGTGAAATAATGTAATCTTAGATGGAAAATGGTTTTGATAAAACACTTGAAATGAATTATAGAGGAAAATATCCTTTCATCTTCAAAATCATTTTCTTTTCATAAAATTCTATTCAATTGTAAATGAAAGGTATTTTTTTGAAAATAGTCATAAAATCTTGTATAGTAAGCTTCATGAAAAAGAGGCGTTGTGAAACCGTAAAAATCTGTTCATGCCGTATAAGTTAAAAATAACATTCTTCTTATTATTTTGTTAGAAAAGTCAAAAAGTTCCTTATATGGTAACTAAAGGAAAGATTCCATTCATAATATGTAGTAAAAAGTTAATAAAGGGGAAAATGACATTTAACATTCATGGAAGAATAGTAAACATTTTATGAAAACATTTATAGAAAACATGGACATGGATGATAAACGTAACCCTAGTAAATAATTACATATAAACAATCTTGGATAAAAAATCAGATTGACAATTTATCCCTTACCTTAGGTCCGATATGCTTCGTACGTATCTGAACCTCCTCTTCTTCGACGCACCACCTTTAAGACTTCTCTTAAGGAAGTAGAGTTGGTCTTTTGAGAAGACTAGAACCACCAGAATGTTTCTAGGAAAGTGGAGAAGAGAAATGGGTAGGGGTTTTCTGAGCCTCAAGGCTCAAAAGGGTGTGAAGAGAAGAGGGAAGGGGTGCCCTTTTTATAAGGGAGGATAGGGGAACCTTTGGAAATCTTAAAAATATTAATTTATAATAAATCTAATACCCACTTAAAAACCACCAAAAATGACCCATATTCGAAGATTAGATGATATAGGCTTTTAATCTCATCAACCAATAAAATTTAGACATGTAGGGAATTTATTTTAAAAATTATCAGCTTGATTTTTCCTTATTTAATCTGTTACATTTTATTTGTGGTAATAAGATTATAAATTTAAAATTATTATAAATAGTTACTTATTTTCTATGAAATATCCATAAATAGATAATTTATGATATTTTAGACTATATAAATATAAATTTATATTTTTTAAATATTTTTGTTATTTTTAAACAATTTAATAATATGTTATTTTTATAAAATAACAATAGTATCAATCTTGACAGTATTCATTTATTTTAATTTAAATAAAATCCACACAGAGGATAAATTCGAAATAAAATATTTAATAGGTTCCTAACTTGTCATAGTAATCTATAAAATTAGTGGAAAACATTAAATAGCTCATATAATATTTATTTTACTATTTTTAAAACCATTTATTTGATATTTCTCTTAATAAAATAATTACTACAACATTGTTATATAATTATTAAATATATTTATTTGTTGTATAAAAATTAACAATAAAATACTAGAGTGAATATAAATCTTATATATTTAATAATAATACATTTAGTCAGATTTATCTTCTAAAAGACCCAAATTTTAAAATGTTATATTTATTAAATTATGAAGGAGACAACTTCGACATCATAAAAAATAAAATAATATAGCTGTCATAATCACTTTTATAAGACTAATAAAGGTCTAATATTCTGTAATTGGATGCTTATGGTGTATATATACACTACCAATAAGTTTTGGTCAGGTTTGTGATCCATTTAATATGTATTACTATTTCAATAAAAACAATATTATTGAATTTTTTAATAAATAAATAATTTTTGCATCATTAGTGTATAAGATAGTAGGGTAATTAAATAAATTTTATAAATTACAAATAAATTACCCTGAAAAATAAAAACATTTTAGCTTTCAAATGATTATTTATATCTGAATTTATATTCTATATAACCTTATATTATAAATACATTAATTATTAAAGTTTGAGTGAGACATATTTCACATTCCTTTAAATAAAACAAACTAAAGGTCTTAATCACCTCCAAGTGGGTTCTAATGGATTCTATTTCAACCAAAATATGAATTAGGACGAAATATAATTATCCAATTGTATTAAGACAAGTGTTAGGGTAATTTTATTATATTTACCATTAATTATCCGACTTACCTTTTACTATGGTAAATAAAATTTACCGTAGTTAAAATTCATAATGCCCAAAAAAAAGTAGTATATTAATATAATTTGGACCCAATTATTCCAAATATGAAATAAATTTTTCCAAATTCAATACACATGAGTTGCAGAAATTAAATTAAAATTAATCTCGTTGTCGAAAGAAAATGGATTTTTTTAAAACAATGCAAAAGATTGAATTGATTTAACCTACGAATTCAATGTAAAATCAATGCTAATGACATAAATTATATTAAATGGTGAAAATATATCCTATTTATAATTTAAAACCTTTAAATATTATAATTTAACCACATAAATTATTACGATAAAAAAAGTTGTTTATAATTAAAATATAGCGTGTTTTTACTATTCATTAAAATTTGAAAGTTATCAGAACAATATGAAAAATTTATCCAAAGTAAATTTTAATATCCTAATTCTAAAGAAGAAATATATTTTTTAAAATTTAACTAATGAACATGTTAAAAACTATATTTAAAGTGGGTGAGCCATCAAAAGGCGGCAAAACTGCATTTTTTTAAAAATACTTATTTTACACAAAAAAATTAATTTTGTTCTTATACCATGTTCAAGAAAATGTGTAATATGAATAATAATTTTATTAAATTCAAAATTTAGTTAATACTATTTATAACGGCTTCTTTATAATAATATTATAATAATATATCGTTGTTTAGTAAAACCCGATATTGCATACAACACACGCTATCGAGGAAGGTCGTGATTGCGTGTAATGCAATCCAAGTCAGCGTTTTGTGTAGTACACGACTCCTTTGTTGTTGCATATAACATAATAAAAACTTATTTCATTTATTCATTAATCAAAATCTATACTTAATGTTGCGTAGAATAATTTCTAGAAAACAAACTTGAAATTGTGTGTAACAATTACCAAGAATAGTATTTCGTATACTGCAAGCTAATACAGTGTTGCGTATAGTAAAAAACTAATCTTGATGTACAATAGAAGACATTAAAGAAATTAAAAATAATATATCTCATAAATATTGGGGTGTTACATTCTACCCCCCTTAAATGAATTTCTCCCTCAAAATTCGTCGGGGTTATAAAGTGTTTACTACTAGAAAGTTTCTTTCATAGAAACCCACATTGTAAAAAGGGATACGAAAACTTGATTTTAAAAAGGGAAGTTAGAATCATAACAGTCACCCAAAGTAGCTCATCACTGGGTTTCCACATAGACAACATGAGTGAAAATATGGATATGGAAGAGAAATATAACCATCAACTTTCGATGAAGAGTGGTAGAGGACATGGATATAAAAAAGTCGACAATCACATGCCATAAATTTGTGATGATCTAAGGTACCATCTAATTCATCAGATATAAGGGCACTAGGACAACATTTTTGGTTTTCAAGATCATTTCCCTAAAGATCAAGAATTTGAATTAGAAGAAATACTTACTTTATTTCAGTATAATCTCACCATTGTTCGTTCCTTGAACAATTTCCACTTCATCTCTTATTTAAAGAAATAAAGTTGAATTTTTCATTCTCAAAGTGTTAGCATATCATGCGATAGAAATATAGGTCATTCCATATGCCTCTATAACAAGTTATTAAATATACATAAGTCCATCTATGATGAGATTAATCATATATGGTTCTTAAAATAGAATAATACTTCATATATCATACTGCTTGATATTGTAAATATAGTTTCTACTAAACAGTGAATTCCTGTAGTCTAGTGGTAGGCGATAAAGGCTTGTCGCACTTCGTTTGTGGGTTTGATTCCCACACCCTTGTCTGACGCGACGGGTTGTCTCCCATTCTGCAGGTCACCCCTTTTTATAAAACTACATTATAATAACATTTCTGCAGTAAAATAGAAAAAAAAGTTCTAGCCTTAAAAAATACTATCTGATGTCTAAATTAATTCATTCCAATCTTTATGTTTATCCAAAATACATCGGTCCAATCTCATAGTATAAAGAAAACTATTACTTGAAAGGTCACATAACAAGCACATGAATACCATCATTTATCCCCCATATACCATACAATATATCTTGTTGGTCACATTCCAAACATGTGAATACCTTAATCATGTATTCAATTGAAATATTAATACCCATTGAACCTTAGTGAAAACATGAATGTTGTCAAAAGTTAACTCTTTCCACATACCAAAATCCCAAAATTTCAATATAATCAAACCATGATATCACTTAGTCCTTATATCAATCATGAGCTCATGAATACTATCACAAATTTTATTTTCTCTTTATCCCTTGATTATGCACATATCATCCACTTTCCAAAAATATTTCAATCACTTTTCATGGTTACTGTTACCATATTCTTATAGAAAACCACAGTGGACCAATAAAGAAATATTTCAATATACTATAAAAGTACATCAACAACATTATTTTTAAATTCCAATACATAAGCCCTTCAATCCATACTATTCAATGATTGGCATTGAATAGGTCCTTCCTTGATTTAGAAGTAACTGCTTAGGTCAGGGCATTGAGTTGGGTAATTCCCATGTTCTCCACAGATAAGTCATTGGACCCCATAATAGTCTGTCACTCTATGAACCTTTTCTCCACATAGATAACATCTTCCCCTCCATTTGAGGTATTCCTCATGGTTCTTCTTCCCTTCATTAGAAATCTAAATCTTAATTATCTATGATCCTCACTATGTGAACATGCATAAAATTACACCTTCCTCTTATTTGATGACTTAAGAATACAACTAAAGTTCACCTTGTTAATCATATATCGAGATGACTGATTTAGCATAACCACAATATCTTTCTCTCCAGGCATTAAAAAATTTCGTAGATCATAGTCACCAATTTGTCCATTGAAATCAATGTGAACTATATTCCTTCTCATTCCATCCATTGAATAAGACCAGAAACCATTGTGTAAGAAACAATTAAAATAACGAGTATCCACATAATCATAAAAGGTCACTTATGGGATGTCCAACTTAACAAAAATTCTTTAATCCATGACACCATAGGTTCTCCCTCAGTCATTCATGATCGTCAACATAATTCTAGGACTCTAACGTATATGTATACTTATCCTCAGGGACATCCCTAGACATACCTTAGAAATATCTCTAGGGATTTCACTAATGTTTTCGCATCCTAGTTTCCAAAGGTTAAATAAACATTTCCTTTGATACCAACTGTAGAGGCCCGAAGCATGACGTACATGGACAATACATTAGTTTTGCGGAATAATTAATACATAATAAAAACCAAAACTCAAGGATCATAATAGTTTAATGTCTTTGGAAACTCAGAACGTAATCTTATAATCTTGGTGAAAGATCTTCAACATCATTCATAAAGATCTTCCCCTTTTTGGTTTTCTTACCTAAAACCTTTCTTGAAATCCTGGGGAAAAGAAAAAATATAAAGAGTGAGCTCGAATGCTCAGTAAGGGTAAGCATGGAGAAAATAAAACAAAACATATACAATTGAACTTTAAAACATGAAGATAATGTTTAAACATCAAAATTATGAGCAATGACATAAATCTTTGAAGTACGTAAGACATGTATCATAATGGAACATCAATCTTGATAAAATAGCATGGGAATAAATCATGTAATTGTGGAAACCATTCAGCACTTGTTATGATTTCCATAGTAGACAAGGAATTGATGCGAAGACCATCTTAGTGGACAAAGTCCCTTTCTGAATTGAGTTCACTCCTCATTCCAGTCCTGTATCCCTGAACCGGGTTAACTTACCATTCCAGCCTTGTCTATCTCATGAGAAATAAATATTTACCCAATGCATTGGAGGGAGATATGGGTCCCAACCATCTCATATTGAAATCATTCTTACTTGTGCCACAAAACATTCAAAAATCATTCATCATAACCCAAAGAATAAAATGGGTTTCAAAAATATCATCCCATCATAACATAATCCATATAAAACAAATGGATATAATTCATCATAAGAAAAGTGAAACTATGCAAATCATTGAGACATTATACTTGAAACATACACATGTGAAATAATGTCATCTTAGATGGAAAATGGTTTTGATAAAACACTTGAAATGAATTCTTAAGGAATATATCCTTTCTTTTTTAAAATCATTTTCTTTTCACAAAATGAAATGAAATTTTAAAAGAAAGTCATTTTGTTGAAAATAGTCATAAAATCTTGTAGAGTAAGCTTCATGAAAAAGAGGCGTTATGAAACCGTAAAAATCCGTTCATGCGGTATAAGTTAAAAATAACATTCTCCTTGTACTTTGGTAGGAAAAGTCAAAAAGTACCTTATATGGCAACTAAATGAAATATTCCATTCATACAATGTAATAAAAAGTCAATAAAGGGTAAAAAGGACTTTAAACATTCATGGAAGAATAGTAAACATTTTATGAATTTTTTTTAGAAAACATGGTCATGTATGATAAACATAACCCCAGTAAATACTTATGTATAAACAATCTCAGATAAAAAATGAGATTGAAAATTTATCCCTTACCTTATGTCCAATATGCTTCATACGTATCCGAACCTCCTCTTCTTCGATGCACCTCCTTTAAGCCTTCTCTTACGAAAGTAGAGTTGGTCTTTTGAGAATACAAGAACCTCCAGAACGTTTCTAGGGAAGTGGAGAAGATAAATGGATAGGGGTTGGCCGAGATTCAAGGCTCAAAAGGGTGTGAAGAGAAGAGGGAACATGTGCCCTTTTTAAAAGGGAGGAGAGAGGAACCTTTAGAAATCTTAAAAATATTAATTTACAATAAATCTAATCCCCACTTAAAAACCACCTAAAATGACTCATATTCGAATATTAGATGATATAGGGTTGTAATCTAATCAAAAAATAATATTTAGACATGTAGAGAATTTATTTTAAAAATTATCCACATGATTTATCATTATTTAATATATTAAATTTTATTTGTGGTAATAAGATTATAAATTTTAAATTTTTATAAATAATTACTTATGTGCTATGAATTATCCATAATTAGATAATTTATGACATTTAAGACTATATAAATTTCAATTTATAATTTTTAAATATTTTTGTGATTTTTAAACAATTTTATAATTTGTTATTTTTATAAAATAACAATAGTGTCAATTTTGACACTATTCATTTATTTGAATTTAAATAAAATCCACACAGAGGTTATATTCGAACCAAAATATTTAATAGGTTCCTAACATGTCATAGTAATCTAGAAAATTAGTGGAGAACATTAAATAGTTCATATAATATTTATTTTTCTATTTGTAAAACCATTTATTTGATATTTGTCTTAATAAAATAATTACTACAACATTTTTGTATAATTATTAAATATACATATTTTTTGTATAAAAATTAAAAATAAAATACTAGGGTGAATATAAATTTTATATATTTTATAATAATACATTTAGTCGGATTTATATTCTAAAATACCGAAATTTTAAAATGTTATATTTATTAAATTTTGAAGGTAACAACTTTGACATCATATAAAATAAAATAATATAAGTGTCATAATAACATTTATAAGACTCCAAACGGTCATATATTAGGTCATTGAATGCTTATGGTGTATATATACACTACCAATAAGTTTTGGTAAGGTTTTTTAGCCCTTTAATATGTATTATTATTTCAATAAAAAATATATTATTGTTTTTTTACTAAATAAATAATTTCTTCATTATTAATGTATAAGCTAATAGGGTAATTAAATAACTCTTAAAAATTACAAATAAATTACCATGATAAATAAAAACATTTTATATTTCAAAAGAGTATTTATAACCGAATTTATATTCTATATAACCTTATATTAGAAATACTCTAATTATTGAAGTTTGAGTGAGACATATTTCACTTTCATTTAAATAAAATAAACTAAAGGTCTTAATCACCTCCATGTGGGTTCTAATGGATTCCATTCCAACCCAAATATGAATTAGGACAAAATATAATCATCCTATTGTATTAAGACAAGTGTCCGGGTAATATTATTATATTTACCCTTAATTACTCGATTTACATTTTACTATGGTAAATAAAATTTACCGTAGTTACTATTCCTATTGACCAAAAATAAAAAGTAGTGTATTAATAATTTTGACCCACTGAATCGAAATATGGAATCCATTTTTCCAAATTCAATTCCCATAATTTGTATAAATTAAATTAAAATTAATCCCGTTGTTGAAAGAAAATGGGTTTTTGTTTAAAACATTGCAAAAGATTGAATTGATTTAACCTACGAATTCAATGTAAAATCAATGCTAATGGCATACATTATATTAAAGGGTAAAAATACATTCTATTTATTAATTAAAACCATTCAATATTTTAATTTATCCACATAAATTATTACGATGAAAAAATTTGTTTTTAATAAAAATATAGCATGTTTTTACTATTCATTAAAATACGAAAGTTATCAGAACAATATGTAAAATATATCCAATGTAAATTTTAATATCCTGATTCTAAAGACGAATTTTATTTTGTCAAATTGAACTTATAAACTTGTTAAAAACTAGATTTAAAGTGGGTGCGCCATCAAAAGGCGGCAAACCTACATTTTTTGAAAAATAATTATTTTACCCGAAAAATTTATTTTGTTCTTATACCATGTTCTATAAAATGTGTAAGATGAATAATAATTTTATAAAATTCAAAATTTAGTTAATAATATTAATAACATCTAGTTCATAATAATATTATAATAATATATCATTGTTTAGTAAAACCCAGTATTGCGTACAACACACCCTATCGAGGAAGGTCGCGATTGCGTGTAATGCAAGTCAAGTCAGGGTTACGTGTAGTGCACGACTCTTTTGTTGTTGCTTATAACATAATCAAAACTTATTTCATTTATGCATTAAGAAAAATCTATAATTAATGTCACATAGAATAATTTCTACAAAACAAACTTGAAATTGTGTGTGACACTTGCCACGAATCGTGTTTCATATACTACAAGCTAATACAGTGTTGCGTATAGTACAAACTAATCTTGGTGTATAATAGAAGACATCAAATAATATAAAAAGAATTAATCTCATAAAATCTTCGGGTGTTACAATACAATTATGAATGAGTTCCAAAATATAGTAATGGAAAGAATGGTTTGGTATAATTAGATTAAGATTCCCTCCATCTACTATCCATGTATCTTTCATAGGTGTGGTTGCTCAAATTCCCGAGTGTTCATGTATCTAGCGGGTAATAACCACCTATTACTGAACATGGCCAAAATAATAACCAACATAAGGATCAAGGATATCCCTTTCCACACTTTGTATCCCTATGAGGTCTTAACCATGTATTTCAAATTGGACCTATACAAACTGACAGTATAAAAATCCTTCCATTAAGGGCACCTATGAGGGAATATAATGGTGAGATGATCATCTCAGTCATAAATAAAAATGTTGATCCGATGTTTAAAATATATGATATAGTACATAGTTATCTCATCTTTTAAATTTTATTTCATGATATTGTGCATGTCCCTCACCAAAATCACAGTTTTTGTGGAGTCATAATATAAATCCATAGTAGGAAGGAATACATCAGACATATCCCGAATGGGGGATATCCCGCATAGTTGGTCGATATCCCAGAGGTTGTTTTCTACTTCACCATCTGATATATAGAATTAATTGGTACTAGGAAACCAATGAATTTCCTGTTATCAAGGAATATAATAGTAAAGATAATGTATGATTAGGGAAACCGATAAATCTTTATAATGTGGGATAGCAAGAAGATGGTTTGAAAATAATTAGTAACTCTTAAATACTGAAAATGGACACACTAATTCATTTGAGATGTTTCCACCATGTCACAAAACGAATTTTTACCCCCATCCAACACTCATGGTGTCTAAATAAGATATAAACATTTTTTAGTACCTTTGAGAGATGGGATAATGGGTGAAATCACAGCCATCTAGACCTAGAGGGGAGTTCTCCATCATATAACAAAAGCCATGGGACCATGAAATGATTGTTTGACTATCCTTATAACCTATATTTTGAATGAAACCATTGGATGTTTATAGCTAGAAGGAATGGTTATCATATTCTTGAAAAGGGATGAAAATATTTTACTATCAGAAAAACCCATATAGGTTATGCTTATGTGATAAAGGTTAATTCTATAACTCAAAAATATAGTCATTTTCATAACCTTAATTTAAGATTAAACATTATTTCAAGGATTGGAATTACACTTATTTGAAATCATATCTCTTTAGTTAGGTATGATGGATATACTATGATGAAAGTTAGAACCCATCTTCATTGAACAAAGATTTATATGTTAGATGAGTAAAACCACCTCAATATAAATGCAAAATTAATGAAGCCAAATGTGCATATAATGAATCATCATGGGATTCATGATCATATATTTAACACATTAATTAAATGTCTCATAAAATACATTGATGACTAAATAATATCTTGAGACATCTCGTAACCGCTCAACCAATCACGGGATTCGTAATCGAGTGATTTTGAAATGGTCAGGTGATCCCCATAATAGTTGAGTTATCATGCTGTCGAGCCAGCAGATTTTGTAAAACAATCAAATAAAATTATTTAGTCATTAGACAAGGTTTAAATATTTAAAAATGATTCATTTATGATTAGTTTTAATATTTTTTTGGAAAAAATTAGTGTTTCAATGTGCTTGCGTAAAATTGTCATTCAGATGGATCATGCGATCAATTATTACATATGGTCTTCCAAAGGGGACACATGATGAAGGATGATTGCATGAGCTGTATAATTTTTGTTTTCAGTGAATGAGCATCCCTAATCTCCCTATTTATATAGTGTTCCATAGATTACCAAACGTCATCTAAAAAATGAAATGTCACCCATGAAAAAAAATTTGATAGTTAAAATACTATAGTTGGAATTTAATTTTCATAAAACTAATCCCTTATCCTCACAGACATCACAATTTAGGGGGTAGTCATTGAAACCATTTAAATGAGAATTAGAAAATATACCATCGGAGAAATACCTAAATTAAGGGTTTTATTTTCCATAAATGAAAAAAGATGAAGTAATGTTGAACACATACAGACCGGGTAACCTGTAATAGGACTTGTGAATGCATGACCTTCAAAAGGTCATGAGAATTTTTCATTAACTATGAATAACCTGGTGAAAGATCAAGAAAATTCCCTTTTATGAAATATACATTTTCCATGTTATGGTTTCCAAAAACAATTGATGTGAATTCATTATATTCCTCATGAGATCCCATATTTCATGTGGATTTTTATGAAGAATGTGCAAAAAACCATCCAAAAATCCTTGTAAAAAAGGTGAAAAGTATCAAAAAGGTTGGAGCATTTTGAAACATTAAATTTGAATGTGATGCGTCCATGATGTTTTTAAGACTCCAATGATTACATGGTGAGATTTTATACCTCTCACATAATAGCACACTAGAATTTCACCACATCGCATGAACAGTTTGAGAGATGTCTATGTTTTCCTACACTCCCCTCCTGCCCCAACTAAAAACAAAACAATTTTCCATGGTAATGTTGGCACATATCCGTAGTGAATTTGTTTTATCACCAAATTCATAAAAAAAGGCATAGTTTTTTTATTTAAAAAAACCTCATGAGTTCCCATGGATTTCAGGAATGAATATCGAAAAAATGAAAATTATTAGATATTATTCTAAGGGGAAGATATAATAAATTCATGATAATAGAGTTATATGATTCGACTGATCATCATTCATCGTGAAGACCTACCTCTACATGATGAAATGATCATGAAAATAATCATGGCATGGCCCCTTGTTCTTATGCAGCCCCCTATAATTCAAAAATTATCCCACAGAAGTTCCCAAGAAAAGAATCTCAGATCCTGCAAACGCTTTTCATCATGCATCATTATCTAGTCAGGGTCCGTAGTCATATCATCATAATCATGTGGAAGCATATTTATATTTCAAATTATTTAAGAATATCCCAATTATAGGATAAATACCAATAGATAGGGTTCTTATGGGATAGTCTTTCTATCATTAAAAATCATGAAATGCACCCAAGTTGAGCTGCAATAGATATCGCAAAACACTTGAAACCAAATCCATACACTGAATCTTGACCAAATATTTGAGATACACAATGATTATGCAAATGTATAATAGGGGATGATATGCCTATAACGTCACCCCCCTAATCATAAATAATTCATCCATGATTGATCTCACAAGGAAGCACATGAGTGGTTTTCTCAGAATTAATGATCATATGATTTCTATATTCTTCCACATGGTTAAATCTTTGGAATGATGGAAAAAGTTCCACAACATGAATAGGTGCACTGTGTTATCAATATACATCACGAAACAGAAATTATTATAATTATGTGAAGGGGGTATACAAATTCTTTTAAATCATGATGAACCTAAACAATATAACACTGCGAATATCTATAGAACATATAATTTAAAAAATTGTAATAAAGTTAAAAAGAATATTGACTTATGTGAAAAAAATATATCCACATGAAATTCACATGAATTATCTATATCATGAACCATCACCAGTGAAGGTCACAAAAATATGTAAACAATCCCTTCACATACTATTTGGATAATCCAATGTCTTATGGACATGTAAGAGCATGTCACATGGCACCCCTTCCATGCCACCCAAGTCTCACAAAGCCTTCGAGGATCATCATAATTATCTTGAAACGTCCTATGATATTTCACCCAAATTATTCAAAAACACCTGTTTATATCAAATAGGTATCATGAAGCCCTCTAATCATACCATACAAGTCTCTATGTACTCTCTAGGCATGTTATCAAATATTTAATATGACACTCTGACATGTCATCCAAATCATGTGACATCATCTATTCATGTTAGTGGAAATCCTGAGACACCGTCCAATATGTTCCTATAGATCATGATATGTACTCCTAGAAATTTTGATTGAGTTCATGAGATAATCGCCAAGAAAAAGTGATAGATCATGTGATGACCTCCAGGTCATGTCACCCAGATCTTTTGATGTCATTTGGGCATGTCAACATAGATCATGCGATAACCTCTAGGAAACGTCAGCTAGGTATTGTGATTTCCTCTAGAAAAGTAATACAAGGTCAAGTGATGATCTTTAGAAACTTCATTCAAGTTTTGTGATGTACATTTTAAAAGTCAAATAGATCATGCAGTTGTCTTCAGACATGTCCACAACAGAGATAGACATGTCCAGATATCCCCCGACACATCTGGTAGGCAGTCAAATCTGACATGAAGAAAACCAGGAAAGATCATAAAAGAATCCAAGGACATGATAATATTATCTATAAAATATATTAATGAATCCTTAGTGTATGATTATTGATCAATGGAATTATATTATAACTTCTATTTATGTGAAACCTCATCATGTAACACCTGATCAGACTGAACTATGAGAACTATAATTCCTAAACTATTCATGATATATAGGATGCCTTCGTAAGGCCTTGGTTAAAATGGGAATACAATTAGTTATAATTATCCCCATGTCTCTAAAATTTCACCCATTTCAACCTAGTCATTCCCATTGGATGAACATTCCACCTCTTCCATCAGTAAACATAGAAGTCGACTGACATTTTACAACTCTAATTCCTTCATCAACTTGGAAACGTATGATATCTTCCTATCGCCTGAGCATAAATGGGAATCCATACTGGTGTATGTGACCAATTTCTTTAAAATTTCATCTATAGGGGACAAATAGTTCAAAAGGGTTGGAAATTCTACCTCATTAATAAATGGGTTGAGAATTTATCTGAACTATGATGACACATATTCCTGCTAGAACCAGGATACATAGGAAGCTTTCATAAAGCTCATGATTAATATTAAACATCAAATGGACATTCCCAATATATAATACCCTAATACATATTTATGGTCACAAATTACATGATATTACTTTTTTCTCATACTAATAATGGCTCACATGTCTATAGGGAGTTTCAATGGACATATCATTCACATTACATATATCCTTTGGGGAAGCCTCGGTGTTTAATATCTTTATTAATGACATGATATGACTAACTCTAAATTAGGAAATTCTAAATGTATAATCCTTGATAAGAGTGATCTATATGAATAATTATTACATCAATAACCAAGATACATAGTTTTTATTCTTAAGGATAATTCTCAAATAAGAATCCATTGTAGTGAATGTCTCTTATGTCTCTAACATTAAAACCGTAAGAACCTTACCATTCACCCAGACCAATCATTTTCACTTGTAAACCATTTTACTGAAAATATAACTACAATTAAATGACCCTAATTCTTACTATTACAATTATAATTTGGTTTCATTAATGAGGCATGAGATTCAAATTAGTCATCCATGGGTTTTTTCAACTGTATTAGTCCCATATACAAATGCGGTGAGACCAATTTTTACTACCACTTTTTTCTCACACCAAGCATGAATTATTTGAGTGTAGAGATTCGAAATAAACATATAATTTTTAATACAAATATATTCTAGGGTATCCTCAGTGTGTAATGCTCATTAAATTGAATGATACATCTACTTTCATATTAGAGAAACCACATCATGTAATCCCTGATAAGAATAAACAACATGAACATTGATTCCTACAACAACCTTGATATACTGGATTCCATCATAATTCCTAAGATCATATGGTTATCCACTTCATTTCATATCCCCCCGCGTCTCTAAAATATCATCCATTGTGGCAAAATCATTCCCTTGAAATGGTTATTTTCCCCAATCCATCAAAAGACTATGAATTTAATTGGACTTTTATGAATTTGTTGCCTACTATAACATAGATATGTAGGATACCTTCCTGAGGTGCAAGAACCATATTAAACATTCATAGGGTTTCCCAAGAACTTAATTCGGTCATCCATGTATATTGAGACTGATTACATGATATCAATTTTTTCTCAAAATGAGCAGGGATCATGTGAGGATATGGAGTCACAATGGTCATGTCACTCACATTATGAACCTCTTCCAAGGTATCTGTAGTATGTAATCCTCGATCAATGGCATTATATCATTACCACTATATTAGGGGAAAGTCCACGTGTAATCCCATATCAAACCATACAATGAATATTCCAATTACCTCAATTGTGTGATACATAAGATACATTTATATGTACTAATTTCAAATGGGAATCTACTTTGAGTCAAGTCCCGATGTGTCCAATATTTTCCCCCTCAAGACCTAATCATTATAATAGGATGATAACTCTACCCCATCCATCAGTGGATAGAGAACTCAACAATACTATGATGAATATAATTACCTTTATATATAGGACATGTATGAAATATTCCCAGAGCGTGATCTCTATATTAAATATCTGATGGCAGTTTCTAGTAAATACATCTTGAATCCATATTAAGTGTGAATAATTACATGTTATCCAAATTTTCTCATAAAAAATATATCTCCTTTTCTCATTTGTTGTTTCAATAGTCATATGATTTTCATTATTAATTTTATCTTATAAAACATCCATAGGTAACCCCCAATTAAAGGAATGATATGATTTCCTTATACAAGGTTATCTCCTTCAGGGTACATCCCAATGAAATGATCGTACTATGATGATTTTTATTCCTTCCATAAATAGGATTTGCATACCGCCTCCTAGAGGATAATTCTAAACTTCTTTGTGTCGATATTTCCATATTTATATATTTCATCATGAAATTAAATATCATGGGTAGAAAAATCTAAAAGGGTATTGATTCATTCTATAAAATAGGACACATATGATTCCTAATAATAGCACAATCCAATATTCGATATATTAATCACCTCCTAGTATGGTTGTACATTATTATGTCCCTAGATATATAGATTAATTATATAAACAACTACCAATTAGTGGTAAAGGATGAAGAAACTTATATAAACACACTAGGAATCCCTAAAATATTCCACATCACACAGAATGTGTTTAAAAAATGACCATCTTATTGGGTAACCATTTCTTTATAAAAATTGTGAAGGGATTATTGAACATATCATAAATCGATAATCTGGTCATCGTGAAGGAAAGAAATCCTCCCTCTAATGTGTGTGATGAGACTTACCTCCCATCCTCTCAACAAATGTGAGTTCTAATGTATCATTATGTCTGAAACCAGAATTTGGAACCTACCTTTCGAATGTTAGTCTGTAATAAGTCATAGGTATAGGTTCCATTTGGTGTTTACATTATAAAAAATATTAGTAAACCTGATGTAAATGATTTTCCAAGGCACTGAATCCCCTGTAATCGACCATTCTACAAAACCAAATGGACTTCAGTTCAATATATTATGATATATAAAAAACTGTTGAACATGTTTTCAATTAATTTGATAATAGAGGCTCTTTGACAAGATTAAAAGGATTGACTATACATTTTTCATTAGGCCATCTATTTACTGTCATGAGGGTGAAATGTTTTATCTTTGACAATAAAAAATTATTTATGGTTATTACAACATGATGAGGGATTTCATATATGGTGTGAAAATTTCTAATTAATGTACTTTGTAATCAAATTCAATTATCAACTTTCATAGATAGATAATTACTATAATTGAAATAAAGAAATCTATTTTAGAATAATTTCAATAATTGATATACATTTTTTATCCCATATAAAAAATATGAATAATGGAAATACACTTCTAGTCTAGTGTTTTGGAATAAGAACAGAATAATGTATTTTTTTCATGGTTCTTGACTATATAACTATTAAAAGAATAATATTAATGACTAATGGGTATGTTACATATTTTACCCACTCATTTATGGATTTAGATAATTTTCCTAAAGATACTCTAATTTTGGTTCTGGAACATTATAGAAAATAAAAATGGAATTTTTGTAATTATGGGTCAAGAACCTTGAATATGTGTATTGCATTGAGAATCCATGGGAGGCTATTTATAATCTGTGGACTTTTTATAAAAATGTCTTACCACTACTAATATATTTATTTCTATTAAAATAATTGTATTTCCAAGAATTTAGTGTACCATTATGATGGATTATGTATAATAAATAGAATTTTAGGTTACCATTGAAATCATTAAACTAAATGAAACTATGGAATATTAGTTATAATTTATAAAATATTATAAAAAATGATTATATTTTTAAAATATATATAATTGTATAAGTAATTATCAGGGGAAATCATGTATTATATTATATGTTTGTTGATTAATAACATAATTTAATTTATGTAAATTTTTTGATTTAGGTTTTGAATAATATATTATAGATTCAAATAGAATAAAGTATTTATTTGACGATTTTTTTGACAATAAAGATCTATTCAAGATAAATACTTGGATATATATTCACCTATGTTTTTGGATCCGAATATGTTTTTATAACACTATTAGATCTTTTGGTTATGGAAAATAATATAGAAGAGAGGATTGAGACTCTTTTTTAGATAAATTTTTTGTCTGAATTATATATATATATATATTTATTTATTTATAATTTACCTTCTCATGAGATTTTAATTTAATACATAATTGTGGGTTATTTTTATGACATTTTATATATGATGGTTTAGTTATTATTGAGGGATAGTGAAATAAAAAATCCTAAATTATTAGATTAATTCATGTAGACATTATTTGGGAAAAAATTGATATATTTTATAAATATTTAATTAAGAAGGGTTTTGGTATTGATTCGATTTTTTGAAACTATTTTTGAAAAAATAAGATTTAAAATGACATGAATGATAGTAAATATATTTTATTTAATGATATTTGATCAGTAAGAATATTTATATAGTGTTTCTTTTATTGATATAAATTTTCATATGATATTATTTTATTGATTTATAATAAAAATAAATTTCAAATTAGATGTTAATTTTCTATATATTCGTTAAGGAGAGTGTAATGAACTTTTAAGAGGTTCAAGAAATTAAAATAGAAAATTTATTTTGGGATATGGGAAGGGTAAAAACTATATTTATTTTTAGAATTTATTTTGGAGGAATTATACTATTGTTGTATATGTGAATCCCTCATACTCAATCAGGGACATACTATAAAAGATTTTTCATTTAATAAACAAGATATTAAATAATTTTTTTGGATGTATTTATGTTGAATAAATTTTATAATGGTTCATTTATTTCTATATTCCTCTCATTTATATACCACTATATTTCTCAATTATTTTATGTAAACATCATATGAAATGATATATAGAGGGATATGGCAGTTCATGGAATAATCATATCATTATGTAATGGAGAATTTTGTATTATATATATTTTGAATTAATATTTTGGAGTTTATGGTGATGCTATAATGAATTTAATCCCTATATATTTTTTATACAAGAAAAGACAATAAAATTTATTGTTTTATAAAATTTTATTGGGTTGTAGAAAAATAGAACATATGTAATATCATTCCCATAAAATTATTCTTTAACTCAATTTTCATTTATATCTCAATCCCTATATTTTTTATTGTTGTAAATGTGAAATTTCATTTTGGTATGGTTTACCTAAAGAGGCCATAAATTCATTTATAGATATTTTTTGGTGGCCATGTTAATTTTCTTCAATTTGTGCATAATGGAAATAGATTCTACAATATTTCGCAACACAAATCTGATTAGTTTTTGGAATTTTATTGTTTGATTAATGAATTATGTTTTTGAAAAGAATTAATAATTTCCAATACATAAATCATAAGATTCATAATATATGATGAATTTGTTATCTGTTTTATAAATAGGTTGATTCAAATAATTCAATGTTTTTAACTAATTAATTTATTAATTTTGAATTGTTTTTTACCATCAAATATTTTGTTTCTATGTTTTTAGTGCATTTTCTTGCATGAAATGATTAATATTGATTGAAATTTTTTGATAAATACGAAATTGAATTCATGATAAAAATTATGATTTTTATAATATTATTTCATATTGCGTGGATGTGAATGAAAAATGTTTTTAATAAGTTTATTAATCTATATGTGTTTACTCAATGATGAATCACAGACATATTGATCATGTTTTATGTTTACCAAAAGTAGAAATTTCGTAGGATGAAATAAGACGTATGAAACATTTTCATGGAAATAAAGATATGTTATAAATAAATGTGAATAAGGAATAAAATAATTCATTTAGTGACAAACACTTTTTGACATATATATTATATATTTTTAGATGACTATTATGACATTAAAAAACAAATTCTAGTAGATAGTTAAGGTATAATGACTTTTGAAACATATACATGTAAAAAAATTGCCCATAATTTATTTATGTCATTTCCCACTATGATATTCATACCTAGAAACCTTCTTAGGAATGTCATAAATAATGCCATTCATAATCAGGTAGTAAATGAAAACTTATGAATGGTTGATGTAAAATAGATAGTAAGGGTTAAAATGTTAGATATCAGCACATCATGAGAATAGGGGCATGAAAACCTAAGAATATAATTTAAAAACCACAACCGACAATTATTACATAATAAATATTATATAATTTGTAAATAATGTAATTTCATATGATATGAAGCAAAATATATTAAAATATAATGACCCATTACACTATATCATTTTCAAAATACATATATTTTTGGAATACACATATGAATTGAAAACAATTCCATAGTAGTATACCAAAATTTTACAAGACTACCAGTGTGGATTGGTTTCATTGTAAAAACCATCATAGTTTCAAGGATAAATCCCAATATTATCATAGTGTATAGAGTCCCTTAATAAACTATATTTACTCCCCATTCCAGTCTAATCTATCTCATGACATATCATCATTTTCACAATTTATTGGAGTGAGATATTTGCCCAACCCATATAATAATGATATCATATACATGTTTGAAAAAATAAGAAAAAAATCGTCAAATTAGATCCCATGAAATGAAATGGGATTCATACAATTTTTAAAATAACCACTCTTATTGAAATGAAATAGGAATCATAATTTATTTTTCATTTCATCAAATCATAACCAATAGAAAATATTAAGAGGTTTCAAAATAATTTTATTTTGGTATAACCCATGGAAGAAAAATGATTATCATAAAAATAATGTAATCATAAATATATGACATTAAAAAACAATAAGAGTGGTATAATTGGATTATATCACAATTAAACTATATGTAGTATCATAAAGTGTTATTATAGTTTGAAAATAATTTTGATAGAAAGTTCACATGGAACGTTTCTTGGGGAAAAAATACATTTTTGAAAATAAATATTTTAAAAATAAATATTCATAATATATTTTATAAATAATTTTCCTATAACATAAACCTAAAAATGTGTAAAGAAATATTGAATGAAAATGATGGTTCTTACTTCAGGAAATTCTGATCATACGATACAGCTTAATAAAAATATTTCTATCAAATTTTCAATAGAATAAAAATAGATTTTTTTTGGAAAATGATATGAGAATTAAATTCATAAAAATTATTAATACCAAAATGTGTAAGAAATTATTTATGAAAAACGATTATTTAACGTTTAAAAAATATGACAAAATGTTTCTTGTTACATGGTTATATGATGAAAAACATTTTTCACTATAGATATACATAGGGTAGGTTTTTATTAAAAACATTATTTTGAACTCATCAGTTCATAATGAGGGACATATTAAGGTATAAAACGTGTTATCATGATATAAAAAGAGAAGAAAAAATTTATTGTGTTTCATGCGGTATGGTTCAAAAAATTTCATCATTGAATGTATAATCATAAAAAATCATAATAAACGATGAGATCGTATCACAAAACTATTACCACTATGGAAAAATAGAATAATTTAATAAAAATAAAAATAACAATTAATTTATCCTATAAAATATTTATATTATAAAATTCATAACATTGTATTTAATTTGGGATTTATATACTCATAAAAAAATATAGGTTCATAACATAACATAACTCTCCAAGCAGGAAAATTAATACATTAAACTATTACAACATTGGAAATTTTTTTACCATAAACCCATGAAATAGTGTTAATGAAATGGATATGTAAATAATTTTTTTAAAGGGATTGATCACATAATTCATTCTTATGAATTATTTACACCTTATAAATATAATATGTGGTGAATTTGGCATCAAGATCCGAAAAAATAATAGTGAGATTGAAATCTCAAACCCTTTATTTCTACTTCATTCCTATGAATTAGAGCCTAGTTTTTTAAAATTATATGTCTATGATACATATATTTTAGAACCATACTCATATTTATAATACTATATATATTTTACATTTCATCATTTATTAAGATTTTATCTACAATTACTTGATAAAATAACATTTTGGGTAATAACTATGTTTTTATCAATTATGTTATATTTTTTTATTTTAAGTAATCAAAATTTGATCATGGCTCTATAATATAATGAATTTCAAAATTTATATGAATATCCTATGTAATGCGAATACATTTATTTTGAGTATGGTATAAAATTTAGTAAAAAATTAAACGCACCATTAATAGAGACCTTATTCTTTACATACGCGTAAAATTGATTCTAATTTTTCAACCATTGAAATAAATGAAGGGTAAAAAATATATTAACTTATGATAATAATATTATGTAATATTTATAAGAAAATATTATTTGAACATATCATCATTACCATATATGTAAATCTATGTAATGAACTAACCACTCAAAATTGCAATGTAGTAGTCCACCACACTCTTGAGCGACGTTATTATATTCCCATTTAATGGAAACTAAAAAGGAGTATTTTATATAGTACTTAAATTTTTTAATAATATCATATATATAACTTATATAATCATTTTTTGTGTTATTATATCCTTCATTGAGTTGTAGTGATGGAAAATGAATATATCTCTTAGTTAGGTGGTAGTCCACCGTGCAAATGAATGATGATCTCTTGTCACAGTTGAAGGATGGGGATATGATATAGAAAATGACATTAACATAATAAAATATCATTATATATGAAAAAATTGTGTTATTATACTATAATAATTTCATCCAATTTTAATGATGTGGAGAACAAAATATAATAGAATCACAAGTTTATGAATTTTGCACTTTTTCTGATAAGCTATTTTGGATTCTAATGTATTATTTATTGTAATGTAACAATAACAAAAATAAAGACTCTATTAAAAATTTTTGGCATTAGGAAAAGGATTTTGGAAGGAATAAGTTCTTACATACAAGTTTTATGTGTGTAGAGAAGTGGAGAGGGGGTTTTCATTTAAAATTAGAAGTCTGGAGCTCTTGTAATTTTTGAGAAGATGATGTTCCTAGGTAATTAAAAATTCATAAAGCTATATAATTATATAATATTTAATATTATTGTCTATATGGGAAATATATGTCTATAAAATTTATTGTTAATACATTTCTAGGTCATTATACTTTTTATATTTTCAGTTTATCTAATTGTAATGTTTTTGTATCGTTAACTACTATAATTAATTTTAACTTCTTTAAATCTTATAAAATATGAATAATAAAGTTTTATATATCATTAAATATAGATAATTCATATTAAAAATATTGACTCCATATTTTGCAAAATTATTCCTCTATATTAGAAAACATTAATTATAATTGAAACCAGTAGATGTGAAGAGAAATAGGTTTTCAAAAGGGAAAAATAATTTTTTTTAAATTTTATTATATCAAAATTATATATGAAATTATAAAAATTTACATATAATGGATTAATTGATTTAAAATTAAATTAACATTACTTTTAAATACATCTTAAAATAATTTTGTTGAATTGAATTTCTATATACATTATAATAATTCATTATAAAGTCCATTAGTTATAACTAATCACCAAAAAATATAAAATATGAAAACATTAAAAAAATTCCCTCATATGATATTATTTTGCAGAATTATAAAAATAATGAATTTATTTTTTCCAAATGAATTTTAATAATTTTCCAAAAAATTATTATATTGATATTTTTATAAATATAATCAATATTTATTTTTAGAAAAATCCATTTTAAGTGAATTTTTTTATTCTTATCCCTTATATAGAAAAAAATCATGATGAATGATGAAAATTTGATTTAATATATAATGTATATATTTCATTAAAATAATTAGAAAAAATTTATTTGATTAATTTTTTTTGTTAAAATGAATTTTGAAACATAAAAATTGTTTTCTAAAAATTTATTTCGATTGTTTTCATGTGGTTTTTTTATGTATAATTTTTTCCACCAAATAATTCATTATATATACATGTGTAAAACATATATTTTTATAATTTACATAATTAAATTAATACCATCTTTTCCAATATATTGGGTATATCAATCATTTTATATAATAAGCCTTTAACAGTAGTTAACGTTTGATTTAATCTCAGTTTTGAATTTTTCCAAGATAATTTAAGTGTTTTATGTAATGATGTTGAATTATAAGTTTCATGAACTTGAGCCATTAACGTTCTATTTTTATGTAAAACTTTTTTATTACAAATCTGGAGGTTCATAACAAATTTTTCATGATTTCAGGATTTTCAGTTGCTACACGATTTGAACACGGTTATAGAAAACCATGAAAAACCTCTAGGGAACCATGAATTGGAAAATATAGGTCACTGATAGGGGGATGATTGTTGAATATTTTTCCCAAAATGAATGAATTTTAATGGGAAACTATGTGGTCCTACAATCCATTTGGATAGTTGAAGAAACACAATGGGGGCACCGTTTTTCTATTTGGTTAAGACAACTATGCAAGGTGTTGTCTGATGTATTATATTGTGAATTGATAGTGAATGGTTTTTCAAACCATGCACCATAATATTTCATCATTAATATTTATATCCAAAAATTTTGTATCATACTCTATGTATCCCCTTATAAAATATTTTTATCCATAATGTATTCAAAACATGAATTCATTATCCATATATGGTTGAAGAGAAAAATCTTATTTATATGCTAGAGATTCCCAGGAGAATTTAATTTCATTAGTGGCCTGGATACATCGACACTATAAGGACCCGACCTTAAAACATTACATAATATTTAATTAAATTAATAATTCACATTGTGGATCTTTTCAAGTTTATTGTCTTAGAGAGTGAGGCCATAACTATTACATTTCAAAATATTACAATGTAGACACTTCTACACAATTTCAATTTTTTTATAAAATAAAAACTCGTGAAAAAAGAGTCATGTCTAGTTCCATATTTATGATAGCATGAATTTTCTGTGATCCCATCCTTGACCCTATTCCACATTATGTCCTGTTAAAAACATTTCAAATACTTGGGATGATCATAAAAAGCCCGGTAAGGGATACACAAAGAAGGAAAATAGTTAGTTTTTTAAAACAATAAGTAAACCATGAATAATTTAACATAAGAAATAAATTTCACCTTTATGAAGTAGTAAACACTCTACACTGAAAAAAATAACATTACATACCCTTTTGTAACCAAAATATTACCATAAAACCCATATGAAGAACACATAACATATAAAGGTAACTTGGGACATAAACATACATAAATAGAATAACAATACTGTTGACTTCCACACATATCACCAAATGGAATATTCATACGGCCGACTTCCATACCCAATGCATTGGAGGTTATAACGTAACCACCCGTCCTGGTATTCACGGCACCACCCATAATTTGGTTTATCACGTAACCACCCATCAAATGTCCATGTACAAATATAAAATCATAACACATACAACAAATATAAAGGAAAGAAAACATGTCCACATTTCAATCACTATATATAACCTAAATATATTGACATAAAAAATCCATTATCAAAACCAATTTCAACACAAAAATACATAAAAGAGTATATGGTATTTATTTTATTTTAAAAAAATTACGACTTTTTGAGGAAACCAAAGATCATATAATACTTTCAGTGACAGAAAATGTCATGTTCACCGCTTACGTTAAAAAGAAACATACTTTTTTTGTCGTTTAGTAAAACGCTTTGTAGAAAAATATTCTCTTTGAAAATACAATGGTGTTTATACAGATTATAAATGAAAGTCGTGTATTAGAACAAAATACGCCTCAATTAAAGTTGATTGAGACAAAGTCCCTTACATTGTGTCCAACTTGACTCGATCGTTCTTTAATATCCTGAATAATAAACTAAAGTTAATTTCTTGTATCTTAATAATCTTTTTCAAATTTATTATTCCTTTTTATATCACTCATTACCATGTTATAAACATTTTTTAATAATTTATGTTAATACTATTTGTTTTGTCGATATTTGGTACTTCAGTCAAAAATGGACTTCTTATTAATACATGTTGTTCATGCAGTCAATAGTTAATTATATTAAGAATTAAATTAATTATTTAGATATCATATATATCATATATATATATATATATTATATAAGTTTATTTAAAATAGTACATAAAATTTAGAGTTAAGAAATGAAATTCACCGTTCATGGAGACAGTAAGTCGTATGTCTGCATGAATGATACTTTCATTTATTTTTCTTATTTTAATGGAAATAAAACATAATTATACATAGGTGTATTATAATCCTTATTATAACAACATCCTAGTATATTGAGGATACTGGTCTTGTTACAAAATAATAGAATAAAAAGAGTTTAGAGGTTGGAGAAGTGAAATAAAAGAAAACAATTTAAGAGAAACTGTTACCTTTAATTGGGGTAACACCCTTTGGTTAGAACAAAAGGATTTCTTTAAGTACCTTATTCCTAAGGTAAGGATTATAAGATGAGTATAGGGATGTAGGTAGATTAATTGGGTAGAGTTTGGATGATCCAAATGTCTTTAGAGGTGTGAGTAATTGGTTAGAAGTGGTCTCCTTTTATAAGGGGGTGGAGGGACTCCTTAGGAAAGTGTGAAAATATTATTTTATAATATAATGATATTCGGTTTATAATGGTCCATAAATAATTATAGTAGAAGATAAGATGACTCATGGTAGAAATAAAATCATCCAATAAGAATTGGACAGGTTTTAGATTGTATTTTAATCATTATATTATTATTTATTTAAATCATTTATTAATGTGGTAAATACTGCATCATTATTGTGTCATGAATAATTTAATTTATTCGATGACTTAAAATTATAAAAAAATATACTATCATATAAGAAACCGTTTTATCTTTCCAATTAATATATATATTCAAATGATAATTTATATAACCCCTTCTAAAAATTATTTTACTAAAAGATCTTTGATTTAGTCATTTTTGCCCTTACTTTAAGTTAATTAATCTAAATTGTCATTTTCACTCCCAAGTGGCTCAATGGGGTCTCAAAATCGACCCAAATATGCTCATGGTCATTAATGACTCAAAAAATAAGGTTTGGACAAGTGTTAAGGTAATTTTGAATTATTATAATATTCTTTTATCCTTGAATTACACAATTTACCTTTAACCGCGGTAAATAAAAGACAAAAGTAATAATTCAAAAAAAATTATATTCATATTATTGAACCAAATTTTACTTCATGATAACAACCATGTATATTGGATTTTTTAAATTCAATTCAAAGAAGTGGTAAAATTTCATTTAAATGAAAAAGTCAGTTTTTTAACCACCACTAGGTGGTTTCACTATTCATTAAAAATTGACGTTTTTCAGAAAAATACAAAAAAATAATCCAAATATATATTTGATATTCTGAATTCAGAAATGATTTTTATTTTTACAAATTCAATCCATAGAAGTGGAATTAATTAAATTTAAAATTAATTCCCATTATCAAAACAAATATCGTGTTTTTAAGAAACAATAACAATCAAAAGATAGATAATTGTTTAGGTCCAATTTCAAGGTGAAATTAATTCTAATTACCAAAATTTGATTAAATGGTAAAAATATATTTTAGTTTAACATTAAAACCAACTAAAAAGATAATCTAACTATATAAATAAATATTATTAAAAGGAACCTTTGAATTAAAATACAATATTTTTCAGTATTCAATAAATAAATGTACTTTATCAGAAAAATCCCAAAAATTTACCCAAAATAAATTTTGATTTCCCCATTATATAGAAGGATTTTATTTGGTCATATAGAATTTATTAATGTGTCCAAAACTAGATTTAAAAATTGTTCATCATTTAAAGGCGGTAAATCGTCCTTTAAATATAAATTATCCTTAAAATTAGATTCATTCTTATTTTAAGCCTCTAACTTTTTATTGGATAAATGTAAATACATTTAAAAATCATGTATAATCATATTGTAGTTAGTTTGGTTCATTCCCTCCAATACAACGGCTAGGAGTTAACTTCCATTAAAAATAATAATATTATATTATTAGTGTGCAACGTAATATTCCAAAGAAACTAGTTGTTGTGTATCGGGTGCGCTATCGAAAAGAGAAACACTTTTAAAGTAAAATTAATTTTTAATTCACAAATATTAATAAATTAATAAATTTATTATTATTCATTTACCCGAGATGTTACATCCTTCGCCCCTTTTGGAAATTACATCCTCACAATTTTTATTCACTTATCAAAATATGTGGGGGTATTTATCCCTCAGAGCATTTTCAGATACCCAAATTTCCTCTTCAACCATATGGTTTTTCCACAAAACCTTTACCTGAAGAATTACCATATTCTGCAACACTTTATCTCTATGGTCATGAATCTGGACTGGTTGTTTTTCAAAGTAGAGATTCTATTCCAATTGAACTACATCTGGGCTCAAAACATGAGATGGATCTTGCATATACTTTCTCAACATAGAAACATGAAAACAATTGTGTACATGGGATAAAATTGAAGGTAAAGCCACTCTATACGCAACTGATCCAACATTCTCCAGAATTTCATAAGGTCCAATGAACCTTGGATTCATCTTACCTTTTTTTCCAAAACCTATCACACTTCTCCATGGAGAAACATTGAGAATGACATGATCACCTACCTCAAAAGGAAGATCCTTCATCCGGTTATCTGCATAAATGTTCTGCCTACTCTGAGGAGTTCTCATGTGCTTCTGAATCAACTGAACTTTTTCTGCCATCTCTTCTACCAATTTTGTCCAATCAGCTTCCTTTCACATACTTCATCTGAAAAAACTGGAGTTCAACAACGCTTTCCAAATAATGCCTCAAATGGAGACATCTTTATACTAAAATGAAAACTGTTATTATATGAAAATTCAACCAAAGAAAGATGTTGGTCCCAACTTACCTGATAATCCAATGAACTAGCATGTAACATATCCTCCATGGTCTGAATTGTTCATTCTAACTACCCATCTGATTGAGGATTAAAAGCTGCACAAAAATTAAATTCATTACCCAACGACTTATGAAGGCCTTTCCAAAAGTTATAATTAAACCGGTGATCACGATCAGATATAATGGAGATAAGAACTCCATGCAACCTGACTATCTTATTAACATAAAATTTAGAATGTTGATCTAGAGACAATGTATCTCGAATAGGAAGGAAATGGGCAGATTTAGTCATCGATCAACTATAACCCAGATTGCATTATTACCTCGAGATGTCTTTGGTAATCCCACAACGAAGTCCATGGATATATTTTCCCATTTCCACTCTGGAACTGGTAAAGGCTAAAGCATTCCATTCGGTAACTGTCGCTCTGCTTTAACTTGCTGAAAAGTCAAACACTTCACAGAAAAGTCATCAATATCTCTTTTCATCCCATCCCACCAGTAATACTCTCGAAGATCTTTGTACATCATAGTACTGCCAGGATGAACTGAAAACGATGAACTATGAGCTTCACATAAGAACTCATTAGTCAACTGTGAATCACAAGGCACACAAAATCTCTTCCCAAACCTCAAAACACAATCATTATCAATGTTCAATCCAGGGAAAATACCATTCAGAACCAACTCTAACTTTTTTTGTAACTCACTATCTTCTTTCTGCGCTTTTGTTATTCTGTTTGATAGTGATGATCTCATGGATACATGATACAAAATAGAAGAATTTTATCCACCAAAAACATCAATGTCAATGTTCATCAAATCAATAAACAAAGGATCTTTTTCTAAACTTAACATTGTTAATGAAGTATTACTTTTTCGACTCAATGTATCATCCACATTATTTTCTTTTCCCAGATGGTAATAGATCGTGAAATCATAATCATTGTTTAATTCCAACCATCTCCTCTATCTCATGATCAATTATTTCTGAGTGAATATATACTTAAAACTTTTCTGATCAGAATATATTTCACACTTCACTCCATACAGATGATGCCTCCAAATTTTTAAAGAAAAAACAATAGCAACTAATTCCAAATCATGTGTACAATAATTTAACTCATGAGGTTTCAACTAAAATGAAGCATAATAAATTACTTGATCATTCTATATTAAGACACAACGAAGTCCTTTAAACGAAGATTCACTATAGATAAAAAACTCTCTATTTCAGGATGACAGTGACAAAACATGATCATTCATCAATCTTCTTTTCAAATCTTGAAAATAATCATCACATTCTTTTGTCCAGATGAACATAACACCTTTTCGAGTTAAATTAGTCACAGGACAAGATAACCGTGAAATTTTTTAAAAAAACCTCTTATAATAACCTGAAAACCCAAGAAAACTATGACTCTTGGTTATATTTGTGGGTCTTTTCCATTCTTCAACAACTTTTGTTTTAGTAGGATCAACAATTATTCCATTTTTCGAAACAATGGGACCAAAGAAAGAAATTTGTTGTAACCAAAACTCAAACATACTGAATTTTCCATAAAGATGCTTTTATTTTAAGGTTTGCAAGATGACCCTTAAATTACTTTGATGTTCATCATTAATTTTGGAATGAACCAAAATATCATAAAAAACACAACCACTATTTATCACCTGAGTCAACTGATCCATCACGACAACAAACTGTTCAATTATGATTCTGACCATCTGAGGAGACTTCTTTGGAAGGTCATTTCCCTCGGTATGCCTTCCTAGAATAGCTGCCTTGTTTCATTTATGAAAAATAATTCTTAACACAGACATTTCTTAGACAACGAAACATGGTAATCTGTAAATTCTATATGAATTCAATATTAACATAAATTACTTTATGGATATTAATTTAACAATAACATAACTCCTAAAGTTATCTAAACTATCCTCTGATACCATCTATAAGGACTCAGCCTTAAAAAATTACATAATCATGAATTAAATGAATAACTTACATTGAGAATCTTTTCAGGTTTAGAGTTTTATAGAGTAAGGCCATAACAATTACATTTCAAAATATTACAAATTAAAAACCTCAACACAATTTCCCTTTTTTTATAAAATATAAATAATTGAAAAAAGGAGTCGTGTCTAGTTCCATGTTTAAGATAGCATGAATTTTCCTTGATCACATCCTTGACCATATTCCACATTATATCCTATGAATAAAATTTAAAAAACATTGTATGAGCATAAAAAGCTCAGTAAGGGATACACAAAGAAAGAAAACTGATAGTTTTTCAAAACAATATGCAAACCATGAATACATTAACATAAGTAAAACTTTTCAACTTTATGATGTAGTAAATACTCTTCACTGAATAAAAGATCATTACTTACCCTTTTGTTACCAAAAGATTACCCTAAAACCCATAAAAGGAACACATAACATATAAAGGAAACTTGGGATAAAAACTTGCATAAATGGAATAACCATACGGTCGACTTCCACAAATATCACTAATTGGAATAGCCATATGGCCGAATTCCATACCCAATGCATTATGGGTTATAACATAACCAGTCGTCCTGGTATTCGCAGCACCACCCGTCATTTGGGTTATCACATAACTACCCATCAAATGTCCAAGTACCAATATTAAATCATAACACATACAACATATATAAAGGAAAGAAACCATTTCCACATTTCAATCACAATATATCACTTAAATATATTGACATAAAAAATCCATTATCAAAACCATTTTAAATTCCAAAATACATAATAGAGTATACAATATTTATTTTCTTTTACAAACATTATGACTTGTTGAGGAATCCAAAGATCAAATAATACTCATGGCGGCGGAAATGTTCTTTGTCACCGCTTACATTAAAAATAAACATACTTTTTTGTCGTTTAGTAAATCTCTTCGTAGAAATTGATTCCCTTTGAAAATTCAAGGGTGTTTATACAACGTATAAAATAAATTCATGTATTAAAACAATATATGCCTCAATTAAAGGAGATGAGACGAAGTCCCTTACCTCTTGTCCGACTTGACTCGATCATTCATTAATCTCCTGAATAATAAATTAAAGTTATTTTCAACTTGATTAAGAACCTTTTTCAAGTGTATTTTTACTTTTTTTATATCACTCATTACCATGTTATAAACATTATGTAATCATTTATGTTAATTATATTCTTTTTGTCGATACTTGGAACTTGAATCAAAACTGGACTTCTGATAATTACATGTTGTTCATGCGGTCAATATTTCATTATATTCAGAATAAAATTAATTTTTTACATATCATATATATCATATAAATACAGTATATATATGTATTAATAATAGTACATAACATTTAGAGGTATGAAATGAAATGCACCGTTCATGGAGTCTTTAAGCTATACGTACTCATGAAAGCTAATTTCAGTTATATTTCTAATTTTAATTGAAATAAAACATAATGATACAGAGTAATATTATAATTCAAGTAAGTTATCATATATAATATCATTAAATATATCCTGTATACATACCACATATGGTATGAATGAGTCATATAACTTTGAGGTGGCGGTAGTCCGCACTTCCTCAAATGAGATTATCATATGTACCCACTATGGAAACCATAACGGAATGATATAAATGGAAAATACAAGAGCATAATGAAAGAAACAACATAATATATACCATATATAAATAGAGTTCCATAATAATGGCTACCATGAGAGGTGGTAGGAGATAATTGAACAATCATCATTTTGTGAGGCCTTAGTTTTCCATCCACAAATACATTATGTTATTCATCCATTAAATGGAGGTGTGTGTAAGTTTAGTTATAATACTTCTCATAACAACATCCTAGTATATTTAGGATACGGTTTTTGTTACAAAATAAAGGAATAAAAATATTTTAGAGGTTGGAGAAGTAAAAAAAAAGAAAACAATTTAAGAGAAACCGTTAACTTTAATTTGGGTAACTCCCTTTGGTTTGAACCAATGGACTTCTTGAAGTGCCTTATGCCTAAGGTAAGGATTCTAGGAGGTGGATAGGGATGTTGGGAGGTTAATTGGGCAGAGTTGGAATGATCCAAATTTCTTGAGTGGTGTGAGTAATTGGTTAGAAGTGGTCTCCTTTTATAAGGGGGAGGAGGGGCTCTTTTGGAAATTGTGAAAATATTATTTTATAATATATTGATATTCGGATTATAATGGTCCTAAAATCATTATAGTATAATATATGATGACTCATGGTCTAAATAAAATCATCCAATATGAATTGGATAGGTTTTTGATTGTATTTTAATCATTATAATCTTATTTATTTAAATCATTTATTAATGAGGTAAATACTGCATCATTATTGTGTCATGAATAATTTAATTTATTAGATGTCTAAAAATTATAAGAAAAATATTATCATGTAGTAAATATTTTTATATTTTTGATGAATATTTATAGACAAATTGATATTTTTTATAACCCCTTCTAAAAATTTATTTTCTAAACGATATTTGATTTTGACATTTTTGCCTTTAGTTTAAGTTAATTAATCTAAATTTTCATTATCACTCTCAATTGGAACAATGGGGTCCCAAAATAGACCCAATGATGATCATGGTCGTTAATGGCTCAAAAAATAAGGTTTGGTCAAGTGTTAAGTTATTTTTGAATTATTATAATTTTCTTCTAACCTTGAATTACCATATTTAACTTTAACCGCGGTAAATAAAAGTCAAAATTTACTATTCACCAAAAATTATTTTCATCTTATTGAACCAAATTTTACTTCATGATAACAACCATGTATTTCATATTTTATAAATTCAATTCACGGAATTGGAAAAATTTCATTTAAATGAAAATGTCAGTTTTTTAACTACCACTAAGTGGTTTCACTATTCATCAAAATTTGAAGTTTTTCAGAAAAATACCTAAAATTCAGGCTAAAATATTTTTGATATTCCAAATTCAAAAATGATGTCTATTTTTCCAAATTCAAAACATAGAATTGTAGTTAATTAAATTTAAAATTAAATCATGTTATCAAAACAAATAGCGTGTTTTTAAGAAACAATAACTATCAAAAGATTCATACTTATTTATGTCCGATTTAAAATTGAAATTAATTCTAATGACCTAAATTGGATTAAATGGTAAAAATATATCTTAATTTCACTTTAAAACCAACTAAAAATATATTCTAACCATATAATTAAGTAATATTAAAAGGCACCTTAGAATTAAAATACAATATTTTTCTCTACCCATTAAAAACGAACTTTATCGAAAAAATCTGGAAAATTTTCCCAAATTAAATTTTGATGTCCCCATTATAAATATGGATTTTATTTGGTCGTATAGAATGTATTAAATTGGAAGAAACTATATTTAAAAATGGTTCTCCACTAAAAGGCGGTAAATCGGCCTTTTAATGTAAATTGTGCTTAAAATTATATTCATTCATATTTTATGTTTGTAAAATTTTATTGGATAAATGTAAATATATTAAATAATGATTTATAATAATGTTGTAGTTAGTTTATTTCATTCCCTTGAACACAACTTCTATGAGTTAACTACCATTAAAAATGACAATATTATATTATTTGTGTGCAACGTAAGATTCCAAAGAAACATGTTGTTGCGTATCGTGTACATTATCAAACATTGAAACCTTTTTAAAGTAAAATTAATATTTAATTCAAATATATTAATAAAAATGAAAATCTTTTATTCTTTATTTACCTGGGTTGTTAGAGACACAATCTTGTAAATCATTTTTTAGAGAACATCTCATTACTTCTCTTGGAATCACATATCCAGTCATTAAGGGATATATATATTATTTTTAATATAATATTCAAGAGATATTATTTTTTATTTAATGGAACAATATCAAAGGTCGTATTTACAAAAACTATGTTTGGTTGAGGAATTTATTTTTCAATTCTTCAATTTTTCTAATGACTAAGTGGTAAGTGTCTTCATTATCAAATATGTTTTATTATATCATGAAATATCTATTTAAATTTGTTTTAATTTCATTAAAATGTTATTAAATCCTTAAGTGATTTGATATAAAACGATTTAGTGATGTTTTCTAGGAAATTATTGAAATTGGTTGGTTTTTGGAAAGTGATTTTACTTCATGATTTTAAAATTATGGTCATTTTGATACCTGTTATTTTTTTTGGAATATGCTTTAAATAAAATGGTTATTTAATAATAAATTTAGGTTATGGTTGGTTTGAAATGGTATTTTCAATATTTTTATCATGATTTCATTTTAATTTTATCAAGCCCTATAGAGGTGGAATGTTCCATTAGGGAACATGGTATTGGTTACCATTTGGTGACATGGTTGATCGATGATATATCTCTCATGAGTAAGGAACAGTCAATTAGGAATGAATATGTCGATGTGTGGACTTTTGGATGGGATATTCCAAATGGGATTTGAGACACGAGTTTAAAGGATTTTTTTAATTTGAATCTACGAAAACTAGTTTAGGTTTGAATTTTTTATTCATTAAAATAAACTACATAAAATAATTTTTTACCTATTTGATATATATGGGATGACATGGTTTGTATTAATTTCACAAATTTGGTATCCATTGAGGATATCCTAGTATGGTCAGGTTCAGTGCCTCCTAGGGGGTTGTTGTGTGTTTGAAGTTATCCTCTCTAGAGACATAGGTAAAGGCACATTTTTTCAGTTATTTAGTGATTCTTCGTAATACCTTGTCCTTGGAAAATGGAGTAAGATTTTGGACATGGTTATGAGTTTTGAGTTTATGAGTTGGGTGTCTTTGATCATTTTTTGGTTCTAACTTCCTCTTTTTCTCAAATATTGTTGTGTTTTTTTGTGATTTTATTTAAGTTGTATTCTTACTCAAGCATAATATAATCCTATGTTTTGTTATGGTTATGTCATTTTTCATTGTTTATTTTCAATGGGTATATTGTACCATATGTTTTTAAAGCCCTGGGTATTTATTACCATCCAATGGTGTTTTAGTGATGTCACCTAAGGAAAAAAACACACTACGCTGCTTCCCAAGCCAATTGGTGACTGGAAGAATGGTAAAAATGATATTAGTTGGTGAGATCCTTGATATGGTATTGGTTTCGATATATCTATTCGGATATAAAATTTATTAGGATTTATGAATCAGGAAATTCTGTGAAAAAATGGCATAGCTAACCAATTAATGAGGAATACGGGGTTATTAGGTAGTATGGGAACATTATTATTACAAGACGCATTTAAGGATTGTAGAATTTTTATATTGGATATAGAAAATTTTAAAATAATTAAATGAAATTTTATAAATTACACACCACTATGTTTGAATAATTCATTTTCAGTAGTGTATTATGATTTATGGAAATAGTTTGATTTCTTATAATAGTTTAAAATTATATGATTTTCAAACTGTATAGTAAAATTGTGAATAAATATTATAAAGAATAAGTTGTTGAATATCATAATTAATTTTATGATATATTTGATTTAATTTTTTTTAAATTTCACCAACTTTAGTTTATTTAGACTTAGACTAAATGGTTTTGTCTCATGGTTTAAAACAATGGATTTGATTATGAATCATAGTATCCATCCATAAGTGGTTACTAAGATTATGCATGTAGTATATACATTTGTTAAAAAATTGGTGATTAAGATTATTTAAAAAACATTAGGCCATGGATAGAGGGAAATTAAGGGGAAACCCAAGAAAATTCGATCATTCATTTTAGTTACAAAAAGAAAATCCACCAATCATATGCAGTGATTTACAACTATAAAAACTATTATTGTGGATATATCATATGAATTGAATCTTTGATTTCATTAGAAAACAAAATGTGTTGAAGGTAAATTTGGAAATATACATGCTATAAGTTCAGGCATGCCAATGGAGTGATTTATAATTATAGTATAACTTAGACCAAGGTATGACATAGGTGGATTTATAATAATTTTTATTCATAAATTTACATCCTCATACTTTATGTATTAAAAGCGGAATAAAATTATTCTATTTGAAGTAGGCGAATTTCTTATCAACAGTTTATGCAGGTAAATTTATGAATTTAGTTCACTTTTTTCCAAATTTTCTGCAAGTGCATCCTTAAAGTGATGAAATTTTTTAACCAAGTTTGAAACATGAAATCCCCTGAAAATTTATTGTTTACTAAATATATGTTTGTAAAAAGATGTTGAATAAGGTAATGGTGGATGAATGATAGAAATTAGAAAACAAATAGTAAGAAAAATATTAATTCATATGAGAAGTACAGGGAACTCCAATCATGGAAATAATCTAAGGAGGGACACCTATTATTATGAGGTGATATATCTCACAATTATACTATGGGATCAGTAAAATTATATCCTAGAGAAATGTTTTTATTGGTAAATTTTTAGTGTTGTTTCATAATAATATAATTAGATATTACCTAGCACCACGTGGATCATTTAACAATTATAATTAGATGAGTTATCATTAGTGCTTCTATCACAATTCTCTTAGGAAATATGTTAGAGACAGATATCATGCTTCTCTAGAATTGTATTCTTTGACGATATGATTAAAACATAATAGATTATATAATTTAAACCGATCAAGAAATGGTTATTCTAGTAGTACTATTTCTCCAAATATAGTGTAATATAAATAGGGTTAGAAAGAGAAATGTTTTCTTAGTAATAAATTTCATAGTGGTGATAAAGTGATATTAGATGTTCAATCAAGTCATTCGACATTCAATGTTATAATTATTTTTAATTGTACACTTATGCATTCATTATTTGGTATTGATGCTTACCATTCATTTATTTCTTCATGTATTATTACTTAGGTAGGTTTACAAGTGGAGATGTTTCCTTCCATTTTGAAACTCCAAACACCCTTTGGAAAAGTAGAGTTTAGAGCCCAAAATCATAGAGGGTTCAATACTAATTAATGGAACTATTTTACTGTGGGACTTTTCTTTGATAGAGATTGATATCAATGACTTGATTCTTATAATGGATTAGATGAAAATCTATGAGCCCCTTATTGATTGTTATAAAAGATTGCTGAGATGAAAATACTATGATTGTTTCATAAATGTATTTAAACAAGTATGAGAAGTGGATTAAAGTAGATTATGATCCTTGGTACTATTGGAATGAAACATCTCTTATTGGTTGACATCGGTTTCTTTTGAACTAGTGGATGATAACAAGGATAGATAGTTTCCAATAGTATCATATCAATTCAATAATGTTTTTCCTAAAAATTTATTACGAATTCCACTCATAAGAGAATAGTTGTTTATGAATGGTTCAATCTTAGGGACCAGTCCAATTTTCAATCCATCTTATCAGAAAAAACCAATATAATTGATGTAACTAGAGGATACATTTTATGTATTGAATGTAAAGGGTCCATCTAACCAATAACATATCCATGCAAATGACCAATTATATTTGTAGAGAAGTTTGATGGATTTTTTACACTCTATATAGATCATCGTAAATATTATCATGTTATGATAGAGAATCAGTATCCACATACAGGCATTGATGATCTTCAAGAACAACTAAGTATATCCATGTGCTTCTCTAAAATTGACATGTGTTCAGGATTCCCCAATTTTTGGTTTGGAATGTGGATATTCTAAAGAAAACACTTAGAAGTATATATGGCCATTATAATTATGAGGTTATTCTTTTTTTTCATACAAAAACACCGTCCATATTTATAGAATTGATGAATGGGTATTTCAAGGGTATCTTGAATCCATTGTGGTAGTGTTTTTGGATGATATAATGGTGTATTAATGGAAAAAGTAGAATCATGAGATTGACATGGCTATTCCATGTTATCAAACTATCTTATTTTGCATACTATTGGTACATTTCCTTAGCCATGGATTTTACAAAAAACGATTTTCTATAGATCCCGAAAAGATATAAATAGTTATCTTTTGGAACCCTCTCCTGAATTTCATTGTGGTATGTAGTTTAATTAGCTACATGGAATACAAGAAAAATTTTGTATGTGAGTTTTAAATTTTTGAAAGAACAATGACTTCTATCATAATGAATGTTGTTCATTTCCAATGAAATGATGAATGTCCGAAATCCATTCTGGTGATTAAGATTATACATATATCAGTGTCAATGAATATGATCCCAATTCAGGGTCATATCATTTTAATCTATTGGGATGCATTGAGGGTGTATTTAGGATGTCTTCCATTGTAGTAATATTATATATTTTCTCATGGTTCATGAATTCTAATGATTTTTTTTGAATAAATACCCAAAAAATTATTTATAATTAGCTGTGGTGGTGCATATATTGAAAAAATGGATTCATTATATTTTCTGTATGAAATTTATGATGTTTATGGATTATAATAGATTTGAACACATTTTATTACCAATATATTTTAATATGAGATAAGGAATATTTATGGAGTTTATTCATATATTGGACATTGAATTAATTTATATAATAGGTTTAGAAAACCCTATGGGGAAAAATGTAGTAGAAGAATATTTGTGTGATATCCATCATTCAAATGTATTCTAATGAGAAAGGTTGTTTTTTGGTTTTTTCCTGTGTATTTTATTCATTATTTTTCTTATAAGTTAAAATATTAATATACATATAAAACTGAATTTATTTCATAGAGGTCAAAAAACAATTGTGGGGATACAATTAAGGGATGGAAACATGACATGGTATCCTTGTAGTAATTTTGACATTATATCTGCATTCATTTCGCATTTTAAGAACAACATCATATTTATTACCATAATTTGAGATGGTCTATTCATTCTAGAATAAATATTATATATATGTCACAAGAAGAATAATGTTGGTTTGCAATCATTAAAAATGGTGACTTAGTTTTCTTTTCTGAAGCCTCACCTTTCAAAATGACAAGGAATATAATCAACGACCATTGAGTATGTTGTATTCATTATTGATTATTTTGTGGATATTGGAGCACAAATCAATATAAATTTCAACATATATACTGAGAATTTTTCAAACAATTATTCCATATGGGTGATATCTTATTGTCTCACAATTTTGACCCATTTAATCCCTATTCATAAATCCAATACATTAAAATAAATGAAAACATTATATAACCATAAAGTGGTGAAAATGCATGGAGTACCTATATTTATATTATCAAACTAGGATCTATGTTTTACATATCATTTTTTGAATTCAATAAAACAATCCCTTTGTACTCAATTGAATATGATCATGTCATATAATCCTAAAATTTAATGAAAATATGATTGAATGGAACAAATGTTTTGTGATATTCTGGTGGATTACGTAATATTTTTTTTAGATTATAGGATGATCACATACCATTAGTAGTGTAATCTTATAGAAATAATTATCAGTCATTAACACATATGCATCCTTTTGAATAATTGCATATAAATTCTACTCATTTGTAAATTTGTTGGGTGAAAACAATTTATACATCAATGGTTGGATCAAGCCATATTCTAAAAGTAATGGGTAATATTCAGTTCATTTTGGAAGATAATATTGAAGGAAAGAGTCATCATAAATTGTATGCATACAATTTTCCATATGTATTTTCATTCGAGGTGAGTGATCCTGTGTTTTTTAGAATCACTATAAGGATTTGTCATCATTATTTCTAATATCATGTGATGTTATCTTCTATAGACATAGTCCATTTTGAGATACATGAATGATTTGGTGAGGTATAATATCAGTTTAATGTGGAATTGATGTTTATTTTATAAAATAATGTGTTTAATGTATTTCAATTGGAGAAGTATCATCCTGATCATGTCAATGTGATTTTATGTGATCACATTGACAAATATCTTATTCTACATTGGTTCATGTGCTGGTATAGATTAAGGATAGGAAATATAAATACTGTCATGGGAAAATAATCAGTTCAGAGTGGTTTTTATGGACACATGGTACGATTCTGGAAGACATATGGGAATCTGAGAAGGAAATAGAGAAGAAATTGCATGAGATCTTTGAGGAGAATGGTAGTTATCTACATTACCATGAAAAATATAAAAATGATATGGAGAATATATCACCTTTGTTTTAGGTAAATCACCATTTATTAAAGATATTTATTTGTATAAAATACTTGAGTAATGTTTTATGAGGATTTTAGGGATATTGGAAATTTTAGATAGTTTTGTAGAAGTGAATAGTCTAAGAAGTATTAGTAGAAACATAGAAAACCTTTAGATAAATCGTGTAATTGGGAAAAGGTAATCATGTAAGAACAAGATTGGAGAATGGTTTGTGAAACCCATATGGATTCCAAGGAGATATCATCCAATCCTAATATTAGTTGTGACATGGCTAAGATATGGTTGGAATATAGTTTATCATTCCTATTATGCTAACTGTGAGTGTTTTTTCTTGGGGAAGTAGCTCGTATACGGTAAACACATTATTTTATGAATCGTTATCCCGAATAATAACCCATTAAAAAATTGATCCATAAATTCCAGATCTATCTTAGTTTAGACCCTTAATAACTCATTCATCTCATATTCAGGTCATAATATATATTTCAATTCATTAAATGGTAGGATAGATAAGTCCATTCAATTCAAGAGGTATTCCAAGTCAAACCTAAGGTCATTGGAAGCCCTAACTCATTCATAAGTTCCAATTTTCATAGTTTTGCTTTTATAACATCAAATATCATATCTTGGAATCATATATCAAATAAATATTATATATATATATATATTATTATTTTATTAATGATTATATATTATTGTTTTGATAGAAGGGAATAATATATAATGTCTAATTTTAAAGATCAATATTCTTGTTGTTGAAGTTGATATGTCATTATTAATTTTCATCAAATGATTAGAGGTAGCTAGCGTCACTTATGATTCTACTTGATTATAAATTGATGTATTCATTCAAAATTGTTTTAATTTATTGATTTTTATCCTTTATGTGGTTTGATGAAACATATTAATATTTTTTTCAAATTTTTTATAATTGGATGGTTTTTTAATGTTTTTTATTAGAATTTATGATTTTAAAATTGTGATTGGTTTTAATAAATGGAAATATGGTTGTGGAATTTTTTTTCAATAAAATAATTATTTTATTGAATTTTCTTGTCATTTATGCTAGGTAATGGTATTATTTATTTTTGTTTTGAGTGAATTCAGTTTCATTATATATGGCCCAATGGAAGGGTTGCACTAATTGAGGAACATGGTATTAGTTACCTTATAGAAACTAGGTATATCGATGAGAGGCCTCTCATATGTAAGGAGATATCACATGGGAATACATGTGTGGATGCGTGGAATGGGTATTACAAATTTTATTTTATAAATTATTTTAATTTTTTTATTATTTTATATAACAACTATATTTGTTTAGAAATCTGTTTTATTATTTGAGATAAATTGTTTTTAAACTATTTTGGTACTATATTTTATAAAACTGATAACATGTTTGGTCCAAGTGGAATTAGATTAGTAGAAATTTTGGAAATCCTAGTATGTTTATAATCACCCCCTACTTCTGAAATATTATGTGTTTGTAGATTTCATCCATCAGGATATAGGTAATGGAATGTTAACCATGTTAATTAGAGATAACTCATCATTACAAACTCTAGGAATGTGGAGTTGGTTCTTGGAGTAGGTATGAGTTTTATTGTTGATCTCTTTGTTGGCTTGTATCGTTCTTTTTTTTTCCTTTACTATATTATTGTTGTCATTTTTTGTTGTTTTGATTGTTTTTTATTATTACTCACATTTCATATGGAGGTTTTTTATGGTTACATCAGTTTGGTTGTATTATTTTTAAAGATAAAACCATCCTGAATTTTTTGGGAAGCCCATGGAATATATTTCTAGTCTTTTTATTCTCATGGGTTTTCAACTATTCCAATTAATACCCTCTATCTCTTCCTGACCTAGCGGTTTAGGGGAAGGATGTTAAAACAGAAATCTAAGAATATTTTTATCTATAACTGCAAATATCAAAATGATTTTTCTAGACCAAAATTTGAAAAAATATCTTGTTTTTATATTCAAACCAATTAAAATGAATATAACTATCAAATACCATTACATTCATACAGAAATTCAGGATTATTCTACTTATTTACATCCTCAGTTCCCATATAGCTTCTTCAAGATGGGTTTTTGAAAAAAAATCTACCATGTCTGTGATATTTTTAAATATCACCATATATATATGATATGTATATCCACATTTTGTTACACATCAGAATGACCATGATCCAATAGTGAAAACTTTGATTTTATTATATTTTAATGAACTAGTATGTTCATCCATATGATATATACACGGATCACGTCATGAACCTTAGAGAGGTTTGGTGGTAGCATAATTATATATGTTATTTTCCTAATAGGATAATCAATTTCAATAGAGACAATACACTTATCTATTGGAATTTCATTATATTTTTCCCACAATTTCAATTTTTTTTGTTTCCCTCAATTTTCAACTCAAATATTACTCCAGGAAATGAATATGATATTTCCATTTTTTTACTGAATTTTTATCATAATATCTATAAATGAATGACGAGCATTTCCTTCTTAATTATCTTATTATAAAAAATATAATTTTAACCAGAGTTTGTCCAATAACATCTAATGTTAAAACTAATCCATTTCAATAATATCTAACCATATGTTTCATCTAGATATTACAATTTTGAAATAAAAAAATTGATAAAGAATGTTACTATATTTGAAAAATAAATGAATCTCTAAATTAACTAGAATTAGATATTAATTCCACATACCAAATATGTGAATAAGCTGATCATTTATTTTCTGAAAACATAGTAATTACCAGAACATACACATAACCATAACTAAAACAAACATACACCCACATTCTCTAAAAAAATCATATATTATTTAATATATTTCATCAATAAAAAATGGTTCCAACTCCAAAAATTATAATATAAACTGTTTTTCCTCAAATAATTAAATAGTTCAAATGTAATAAATACTATCAATTTTAGTATATTAATTTAAAACATCTCATAATCCCAAAATCATTAACTCATCATTAGGTACATATTAAGGGATATTTTTCATTAATCATGTGTTTTCCATAAAATAACAGTGTTATAAGAAATGACAATTCTAGGTCACTAGAACCGATCAACATATTATTTAAAAGTGTTGACCAAAAAATTCTTCCAAAATATCCGTGTATATTTATATATTAATTATTTAATTCCCATATATAAACACATAAATCATAATACTTCATTCAAAAAAAAATAACTAGGATTCGTTATATTATTACTTTACACCTCTTTCCTACAATAGAAAATATGAATCATGTCATTAGATTCATTAACATAAATTTAATCAAGATTATTTCATTCAATATAATATATTATATTAGAAGATATCATAAAATTTTTATTTCATTTGTAGTCACTTTAACATTATCAGTATGACCATTTCTCATACCACATTTCTGATTATCCTCACAAGATTACCCCATATGACATTGATTTGTATAATTACCATACTAACTACTTTTGAATCATTTAGTTGTTGATGATACCATATGTAGACCATTATTTTCATCCACTTTAATCATTTATGTTTCCATAATTCCAATGTAATTATATTCATTGTGTCATGTTTACCCACTATGTTAAACTTCCCATTCCTCATAGATATTCACATGGGTGGTTATTCCCAAATTCCCTACGTATAAGAGAAAAAATATTCTTTCATCAATGGTTTACACCACCGTAACCCTCAAAAAAATCTACATTTATCTTCTTTTTTGAGTCTTAGAATTTCTTAAGGTGTATTTTCTCATTCTAATGTTATGATTACTGAATTGAAATAATCATATTATCATTTACTATAATCATCATTAAATTTTGTTTCTGATTAACAAATTTTCTATCATTATAAATAATAATCCAATTCCTTTTGTTTCCGTACATTTACTAAACCCAAAAAACATAGTGCATGAAACAATTATCATAGTGTGGAACCACATAATCCTAAAAATTTGTATATAATTGGTATTCAAAATGACACCATATTTTTAATCTATGGAGCCTTATGTTTTCCATGGTCATTTAGAGTTAATAGATATTTAAACCATTCATCATGGTCCACGGAGAGATTGTACATTTTCAAATCATATCCATTGTGAGTGTTAGGCCATGTGCATAACATGGGTATTTTTTTCAACCTGATGAAAATTGAGTATAGCTCAATGCACCATTTTATGTGTTATTTCCCTTCTCTATGTTTGTAGTAGATCCACTTCCCACTGTATTATTTAGAATGGGATTTAATTTTTTGGAAAATAAATTCTCTATTCTATATCCAATTTTATGGAAATTTTCCAACACATTGACTTACCTTTATACTAATCCTAAGATATTTCCATATATATATATCCTTATAATTCTCACTATTACTTTCATATCATAGTTTCAAATTGATAACTATACTTATCAATTGATACCAACTGTAATGAAATTTTTTTCTCATTCATCAATATTTCATCTTTTTATTTGAATATAATCTATATCACACAAAACAATTCACAAGGAATGTATTGTTATATATAAATTTGAACCATTGACTAATAAAATTACAGGTCAGTAAGTGAGATATGCCATTTTACACTATGTTATTTATCATTATGAGTCTTACTAGAAATATACAAATAATATCACTCATTATTATAAGGATAAATGAATCATAAAAGAGTGTGAGCTCAGATGATCGATAAGTGTAAACAATGAGGATATCTACCAATATTGAAAATAGGAACATTATAACAAGAGAATAAAAATTGAAAACCATACACTAAATACCAAATATCATAACCATGTGTCATGGAGTGAATCATGTAATTTCATTAGACATGAATCACATTGTACTAGATGTATATGAACCATGATACCATGACATTGGCATAAGAAAAGGATTTCATTCATAAAAATAAGTATTGAAAATAATTTCCTTAGTAGTTCAAGGATTATTAGAAAGTCTGACATAGTATATTGGTATCACTCCACAAAACATCAAAGTAGTCAGTATTAAATCCCAAAAATATCATATTTTATGTAGTCCCTTATTGAATTAGATTAACTCCCAACTATAGTACCATTTATATCATGAGATATTAGTCATTACCAAATGCATTGGATGTAGATATTTTTTCTAGCCATCACGTAATCAAAATCATAGATATTTTTATCATAACATCATACAATGTTCCTAGTAAAAAACACATGAAATTAAATTGGTTTTGTAAAAATTTTATTCTTTCAAAACATGCAGAGAAGAAAAAGGCTTCATAAAAATTTCATCAATTCATCATATAACAAATCAAGTAAAATAATATTGGTTTAAATATAATTTAATAATTTTATAACACATGGAAGTGAAATGGTTATCATAGAAATATTTTGATCATAAATATAAAACATTTAGAGACTAAATAAGTATGGAATCCAAAAACATATCTCTATTAAAAAAAGAAGTAACATCAATGTTCCACAACATATATATAAAATGTATTTTTAAATAAAAGAAGAATAAAATATTTCTTGAGAAAATATCCAATATTTGAAACTCACCTTATTTTAAAATAAAAATTCTTAAAACCCACATAAATATTTTTATTTATAAATAACCTTGAAATATTATAATTGATACTTATAATAAAATAATGTTAACGTCTTCGAGAAACTCTAATCATTGCATGCATGTTGGAATAAAAATTACATTCACGATATGAATAAAAAAATTGCATTGTCTTAAGAAATACAAGAAGATTTATTTCAAAACATTTTTTAAAAGAGTAGAAAAGGTTAAAATTTCATTAAAAATCATTTTAATACTTTTAAAAAAATTAATGTTTTTTGAAAATATTGAATTGGAGGACAATGATTTTTTGACAAAATAGATAAATAAATAGGATTTTTCATACAAATATTATTTTAAAACATTGAGTACATAAGTAGAGTAAAATGGAAGGAAAACATGTATTCTTTGGGAATAGTCCTATGGGATTAAATATAATGAGTTTATTTAAAGATATTTCATATAATTTCATCATTGGATTCATAATCATAAACAATCTTGATAACCAAAAGGATTGCATCATAAAACATTACCACTTTGGTAAAATTCAAATTTATAGTCCCATGTAAGATTTCTATTAATTAAAAATCATAATAAAATGATAAAATAAATTCTAATATTACATGTCAAATGAAATGAATATAAATCTCTTAAAACATGACAGGTGTATAACATAACATATGTCTCACAAAAATGACAAAAGATCCAACAAATCCCATACCGCAATGGTAAATTTTGATCTATAAAAGAAATGAATGAGAGACCACAAAAGTGATATGTAATACCAACAGATTTTAGGAGAAAAATCGTGAAATACATGATTTAATATTATAAAAATCACTTAAAAGAACATGTGGAAAATATTGAATTCATCTGCTAGAAAAAGAATGTTAGATTGAAATCCCTTTTGGTTTGTCTTAATGTATTTCTTACACATTTTGACCAAATATATAATAAATATAATTTTATTATAAATCTAATATATAACAAGACACATATTTATCATACCTTATATGATTGAATTATTACTTTTTATTTCCATTTTACCCACAATACCTTGCCAAAATCGTGTTACAGATAATAACTACATTGTTTTTTGTGTATGTCTTGATTTTTTATTTTCTATCCTTTTATTTTTTGTATGAATCATTACCCTCCAAAATTTTAAACTGTATTTAAATTTTATATATATTTAGTATCAATTTATCTATAGTAATCCATAAATGTTATGAATAGAAAATGGAATAGACTATTCATAGAGATGGTAGACAGTACGTACAAATTTACGTTAATTCAATTATATGAATGTATTAAGTAGTATAAGAGTAAATAATATCTTACAAATGTACATATTCATTATTATTTAAAATATATCACATATTCTAATTTTACCCATTCAATATTTTCTATATTGTGATGCTTATGTGATGAACGGATAACATAGTTTCACGATGTGATAGACAGATGTACACACGAGTGATGTTATAATATTCCAACAGAATGGAAATTGGGTTCATGAATTATATAAAATCATATGTATCATATATAAATATTTAATTTGTTGTTATGTCTAGTCGTGATAGTTGGTTATGGAAAGTTATTAAAATTAGTTCGTGAGATGGTAGTCAGCGGTAAACAGGAATGATGATTTCATATCCCATTAGATCAAAGGGTAGATGATATGTGTTATTACATTAGAGTAATTAAATATATAGATATTTAAGACACCAATGTTATTACATCATCATAATCGAATAATATTTTCATGTGGAAGAAGAATATGTAAACAAAGCAAGATTTATAATTTAACACTTTTTTGATATCCTCTTTATAATTTTTCATATAGAATTCATTGAATAGATTCGTAAATAAATATTTTACTCTAGTATTAAGGGATATAATTATGAAAGTTATTTTGGTAGTTAATGTCTGAATAATATGGTTATTTTCGTGTGGAGTGGAGAGGTGAAGGGATGAAATTTCATTAGTTATTTGAGAGGAACTCGTGGAATTTTTGAAAATAAAACGGTGTAATGAAAATTATCCAATGAAATATTAATGTAAATTGACCATAATAGAACAATAGAGGTGATATGGTCCAAACATGTCTATATAGTTTGTTTTTTAATATTTTCTAGGTCATTTTACATCTTATATTTTTACATTAACCCCATAGTAAACTAGTTTTAACCTTAACCATTATAACTGGTTTTAAATACGTGTACAATTAATAATGGTTAAGAATTATGCTGAAATTATAATTAAATTTAACTAATATTAATCATAAATAATTAATTTATTTTTACAACATCAATTAACATAAGTTGAAAAGTTTAATTTAAAATTAAAACTGTAATCATGATGAAAGAAGCATTTTTCCAAGGAGAAAATCATCACAAGTTACAAAAATCCTTAATTGAAAAATAAATATTAAATTAATTTAAATGAAATAATTTGGAATAATTGGTACTTTGAACTAATTTTACTTTTAATTCTATCTTTATGAAACATGGATATTTTTAAATTTTTTAGAAGAAATGACAATTCTTTACAAAAAGTAGTATTTTTCACTATTTGTATAAAAAATTATCTTATTTGAAAGTTATCAATAGTTAACCATATGTTTAATTTGAAATTGATTCCAAATAAGTTTTTTTATATTGGTGGTTGAGTTTGGAGTTTCAAATGTGGTAAAAAAATTTAAATTCCATAAACTTGTTTCAAGTGGCTTTTAAGGGGTTTTGTTAGTCATGCCTAAAACACCCAAGTATTCCCTTATTCATGATATTTTAAAAAATATATTTTAGAAGGCATTTTATAATTGGGAATTGGATCTAACTAAACTTATGGACTCACATTGGTTTAGTGGATGTGAATTCATGATCATAACATCCTTTTCTGAGGAATGTTTTCATACTTAAGGACCCTCTTAATGATTAAAGACATATTCATGTATGCTTTACCGAATAAGAAATATAAAATAGGCCTCCTAGAAGTTAAAAATAAATTATTATCTAGCATGTACTTTGGAATAATTTATATATATATATATGAGTTTTTTCATCAATGGAAAAATTTATATGTATAAATGGTTCTTCATAAATGGTACCATTATATATGGATATTAGAGATTCTTTAGTCAATTATTGTAAAGATGGGTTTTTAAACGAAACAGTGGGGGATCAATGAAATATATCATCAAATAGAAATAACTTATTTTTTTAGGTTGTGATAAATACCATGTCATGATATAGTTTCGAATCATTATGAATGGAATTAGATCGAACACAGTTTAATGGACCATAATGGGTCACATCTTTCCTTTTAAGGGAATGTGATGATGACCAACCCATGCAGTTTATTGTAATTTGGTAAGGATATATAAGTGAATTTTCCAATTAAATGTTTCATTTGAGAATTATGAAAATGTCTCCCAGGGGAGAAGGAAGAGATGCTTCCTCCCATAATGGATATATCCCAACATGAATTGTTTCCTAGAGAAAATAGGGATAATTTGGGGTGATGGATTTGATCCTCAATGAGACTTCATACATATTATAATTGGATGGGAATCAGGAACCATGTAGTTAAATTGGGTTTAGGACCCACTCATATATATTACCTATAATGGATTCTTGCATAGGGTATATGGTATTTGTATATGGATATATGGCTTTGATGTCTTTTTCTAATAGAGTCCCTCTAATGGATAGTGTGTGGATGACCCAAAAAAGGTTTTTATTCAAATACATGACTATTATCAGTAGTATATCATGTTATTTATTAACCTATAGGACCATGTTAGCCATAATAATTGTCAACAACTTGATGATTATAATGATGTAATGAAATTCGTTCATCTATAAGTGGACAGGGCCATGGAAACATGGTAAAGACAATGAGAGTTGATTGTTCAATCTCATCTAATATTTTTAACTATGGGGAAAAATATTGGAGGGGAAAGAAAAATTTCAAGAAACACTAGGGTCTTACTCCAGGATGGATTCTATTTCAATGATTTTAGATATGATGAGAGATTTACCCATCAATTACCCTCATCAAAGAGAAATTCATGTTGGCCACATCACAATCTACAATGGGGAGGTCCCAAATTCCAAGATGTTGAGGGAAGGAAAAGGATCTAGGCAACATCATTTGAATGAGATGTTCCCTAACAATAATTATATAATTGGGATCCATGATATGACATGAATTTATGAGTGGAACCAATCAAATGATCATTTATCTTAATTATTTTTACAATAGGGTGTAATTGTCCTTGCGAATGTATGTTCAAATTCAAATATTAGTGTGTCTTGTACTATGATCATTCATTTCTTGAGGCTTCAAAAAAGGTATCATATTGTTCCCAAACAAAAGAGGGATCTAAAAAAAGAGATTCCCAACCATGACTGTAATAAATAAGGTCATAGTGGTGGCTCATAATTGTTGATACATGGGTGAGTTAAAGGTGAAGCATGAGAAATGGTCCTAATGGAGATGAAGATGTGTCATACATGGTGGACCTAGGTTAAATGGACGTGGGTTTGTAGGGTGGTAGTACATAATAAATATTTCACTTTTTATTATTGAAATACTAGGAAATGAAACTTTGGTGAGTCTATTATCAAGGCTATTAGGATTTTCTTATATTTCATTTGAATAATATTTCATAGGTGTTCGGTTTCGTAGGATACCGTCATGATATTTCTTTTCACATATAGGGGAATTTTTTCGTCATGTCGGTTTCATTTGATCCACACACTATATGAAAATTATTCTAACTTTATCCCTTAGTTCCCTATTCTCATTTGTTTTGGAGAGAAACACAGTTTTCATGAGGGCCTGGGAAAAATTCTACGGAGAATAAAGATTCATGGATTCCTTTGAACATCCATTTATTTCAAATTAGTATCCCGAGGGTCATATTTTAAAAAAATTGGGACCATGGGTGAAGTAGGTAATATGCATAGTTTCCTTGCATAGTTATCATTCATAGGAACCTCAAGAAGGTTTTGCTTATCTTACTTGGCAGCATAGGCCTAGCCTATGTGAAGCTCCTTGTGTAGAGGGTCGGTGCCCCCAACTCTACCTAGGTGAATTCATTGATTCTCATTAGTTCAATTCAATAATTTATTTTTTGAGGTATTTTTGAATAATGATTCTTAACGTCATGTGATTTTTTTTAACAAAAGGTCCCCCCAATACTAGATTCGATCTAAAGAATATGGTATGTTAATTATGTAGAGGAATACATAGGTCTGCCACTAAGATCGGTCCTAAATGTAGTGCATATAGGTTGGCCTTGTAGGAACTCAACACATGTTCTCCATGCATTTCCACTGCATAGGTCATCTAAGAATATATATAATGTTGAATGGTAAGAGGTTCATCCTTATTCTTTTAATATTTTCTTTCTCGATTCATTCTATTCCATTTTGAAACCTCACTCCCATGGTTCTTGCATTCATGTACGATTTTCTTATAATCCAATAATGAATGATTAAGGTAGAATTTTTTTTCTCATCATATAACAATGTGAGAGTTACCTATGTGTGGTCTCATATGTATTTGACTGTACTGAGATCCCTTGACTATGTGACATGTGTGAGGTAAGTCGAGATAGTGACCTAGGAAATTTCACTTTGGTGAGTGGACTATTCGAGGTTTCCCCTTTGAAAAAATGTAGATATTTTTAAATAACCATGATTTTAGCTTTAATGAAAATCATCAATAATCATTAAAGGCATCCAATGGAAGATCCATAGGCATAAAATGAATATTCATTGACAATAGTTTCCATTATTAATAATATAGTCAAGCCTGATTATTATTACATGTGTATCTCCACCCTCATAATCATAGAGAAACAATTTAATAAATATTATCATGAGTACACATAATATGAATATATGCCTCTATATAAACATGACCTTTGGAGAGACAAAATCGTATTTAATAGTTAAGAATATTTTTTGTTTTCCTCTTTTATGTAATAAAACAATTTTTCTATTTCAAATGTATCCACCAAAAGTGTATTTATTAATGTAGTGATCATTATACTGCATGCATCTGGCACCAAAGCTAGTGTGCCCCAGACCATAATAATCTCACACATGAATCAAATTATCACTACTAAAAATATAAATTTTCAAAATTCATGATAGAAAAATTAAATGTACTGATTAATGATTTGGAATTCCTTTTTAGTGGAAGATTTAATCCTGAATGAATTTGTACATATATGGTGTTCCCAAATTATGCATAATTTATGATAGAGACGCAAAAGATAATCATATTTGATGAAATTTGGGTGGAAAAAATCTATGTTTACCAGAACATGAACATAATACAAATATTTTTATCTGATAGACCCATACCAAATAAATTAAATTTTATGCATGGAAATGTTGGAATTATTATTTTGGATGTCAACAAGATCAGGGGGAGCCCATTATCATTTAGATAACTCATGTGTTTATCCCTCTAAAATCCAATTGGGATGATAATGACTAGAAGATAATTTTATATTAATGGATATTGAATATGGTTCATAATATTTTTATGTAAAACACCTTACCCCAGGGAAACATCATCCAAATGTATGGATGGATTCATTCCATAAGATAAAAAGTGATAGTCCGACTTTCCAACACCTATTGCAATGCCCCTCATTAGATAATCATAGAATTCGTGAAAAATAATGGCCTACTTTTGAGTATCTCTAGTCTAATTAGTGGAGTAATAATGTAAAATATGAAATATCACTATGTAACCACTTATTCAGATTTGTTTTGACATGGTTCAATACAATCCATTTGTAATTCTGTTAATCTAATGGTGGTGTGACATAGTGGCATTAAATATATTATAAAAATTATCAGAATGGAGTTACATAGGGATGGTGTAACACCCCAATCTTCCACAGTACATTCACATTTGAATAATGCAGTAGCTTGTGTTGTAAGCAACTTAGAGTTTTAACACATCACGACCAATCAAACTAGTTGTTATGAATATTAATACCCACTTGGGGTTATTGTGCAATGAACTATACTACTACAAAGGTGACAACATATTCACTAGTATACAAGAAAAATGAATTTATTACTATTGATTTTTTTCCATCACAATGTATTTACATATATGGTAAATTTTCTAGAGATAAGATGTCATTGAAAAAATTGCATTAATTCGAAAAGACATTTTTGTATTGATTCCATATAGTGAATCATTTATAGATTCACCAAAACTAAATATTTAAATATTTTTTCATGATTTATTTGTTTACTCCAACCTACATGGGTATTTTAATTTTCCTTAGTTCCTTATGATATCATAAAAGATACCTCAAAATCATGAACCAAAATATGATGGATCTTTTCAAATCCATAATGTCTAATCAAATGGAACATATTCACGGATCACTATTGGTAGTGATCATACTATTCCCCTTATCAATGTGATATTTACCTAGAAATATTTCATGTGACTAACAATATATTATCACATTTATATAACCCAAAACCACAAGACACCATTCATTATAACCTCGTGATGCTAAATTGTATGGATTGGTATCTGTCGCATGACCCAAAATGGGGCAACCCATTCATTCTTAATCAAAGGATAGTAAATTTAAAAAAACACATTCTGCAAATGATGTTAAAATGTAGTCTTACCCTATGCACCAAATGTATGATACCATAGGAGAAATTCCTCTTAATCCTCACATGATGAGCTTGGGATGCTTCTTCGATCATGATTTCCTAAATTCATGGGTATAATTTTATGTAGAAGCACTACATCCCTTATTTTCACTCAATCCATGAAATATATTTCCATAGCATAAAATCTAATCTGAGAATTGTCTTATGTGGAAAAAAATAAATTGTATTAGACTCCTCATGAAGAACCATAAATAATTATAAGGCCCCAGCCTTAAACCTTACTTAATCTTGAGTTATTACAAGATTACACATTGAGGATCTTTTCGGGTTTAGAGTTTTAGAGAATTAGATCATAAAACTTTCATTACATTCCACATATAAAAAAAGTGGTTACATAAAGATATTATTCTTCATTCCCATCAATGGAAAAATATTTAAAATAAAACATGGATTATTTCTTGACACTTCCTTGACACTATCATCATATCATATACCTTTCCCTTAACCCGTGAAAAACATTTCAAAAAACATGGGATGAGCATAAAAAGCTCAGTAAGGGATATAAAAATATGGAAAGGAAACATGGGTACATATATACATAAGAATGAAATCATACTTTACCCATAAAACATATGCACTTTAACATACCTCATCAAATCATGATTAAATCATAGAAATCATAAAACATAAAGGTAACTTGAGGCATTCATAACATTCCTACGTAGGGAGTAACCCTCTTGGTTACATTTGGAATACCCATCACAGTATATTCCCTAAATTTCTTTGGAGAAACCTTATCATTTCACTCCTTCGCGTTACCCAATGCATTGGAGAGCTATATCGGGCTCACCCGCCCTTAGTTTATCACGGAACCAACCGTCTTCATAATAATGCCCAAAAACCTCAACATAATCGTATCACATAAAACATGCATAAAGGAAACATAACATTTCCACCTTTCAATCATAAGATATCAATACAACACATTGATATAAAAACATTATGAAAACCATTTTCAATACCAAAATAAAAGAAAATTAAAATATGGTATTTATTTTTCTTTTAAAAGGAAGGTATGGCTTGTAGAGGAAGCCGAAACTCAAATAACGGTCATGGCGACAGAGAAGTCGTTGTCGCCGCATGCGTAAAACAAAAACATTCCCTTTTTTTGTTTAGTAAAACGCTATGTATAAAAAAGATTCCTTTTGGATAAATTTAAAAGTCAAAGGGGTTTATACATCGTATAAAAGAAGGTTGTGTATAAAACAAAATATGCCTCAATGAAAGGAGATTGAGACGAAGTCCCATATCTCGGGTCCGACTTGACTCGATATTTCTTTAATGTCTTGAATAATAAACATGAGTTAATTTCTACTTCTTTAAGAACCTTTTTTCAAGTTCATTATTCCTTTTATATCACAAATTCCGATGTCATGAACACTATGTAATTATTTATGTTAATAATGGTCGTTTTAACGATCATTGGTACATGAGTCAAAAATAAACCCTTTATAATTACATGTTGTTCATGTATCCATTATATCCAGAATTATAATCATTATGTATATATCATATATATCCAGTATATACATGCATTTAAAATATTACATAATCATTTAGAGGTAAGAAATGAAATGCACCGTTCATGGAGACGGTAAGCCGTACGTACGCATGAACGCTACTTTCACTTTTATTTCGTATTTTATAGAATGTAATCATAATGATATATTGGAATATTATAATTCCAGTATAATATCATATATAATATCATAGTTCCGTCCTTTATATGTCCAAAATATGGTATTTAACAAATCAAATCACTTTGAGAGGGCGGTAGTCCGCACTTCCTTAAATGAAGATATCGCGTTTACCCATAATGGAAACCATAAAGGTGTGACCAAAAAGAAAAATACAGAAGATTATGGAAAACATAAAAATATTATATATCATATATAAATATAGTGACATATTAATGGACACCTTTGAAGGTGTTAAAAGAATGTTGAACAATCATCGTTTCGGGAGGCATAAATTCACCATCCACGGAAACAGTATGTTCGTTAACCATTAGATGTAGGTGTGTGTAAGTGTAGCTAGAATACTTATTATAACAACATCCTAGTATATTAATGATGCTGGAGTTGTTAGAAAAGAAAATAATAAAAAGAGTTTAGGGGTTTGGAGAAGAAAAATAAAACAAAAGGACTCAAAATAAGACATTACCTTAAAATCGGGTAACTCCCATTGGTTTGAGCTCAAAGGCTTCCTTGGGAAGGATTCTGCCCAAAGTGAGGCTTCTAGGATTAAGAGAGGGAAGTGGAGACACAAAATGGGATGGGGTTGGCCGAGCCAAAGGATTTGGGAGTGTGGGTAAGGAGGTAGAGGTGGGGGCCTTTTATAAGAGGAGAGGAGGGGCACTCTTGGAAAGTAAAGATAAGTTACTTTATTTTAAAATGAGTTTCGGATTGAAAAGGTCCCACATTGATATAATTCGATGATAAGGTGATAAGGGTTCGAAATCCACACATCCAATTGGTCTTGTCCATGTGTGGGTTTTATATTTTACATTAACATTCCATTTTATTTAAATCAGTAAATAATGAGGTCATCGCTGCATCATCATGATGTCATAAATAATTTAATTTATATAATGTCTAAAAATTATATAAAAAACACTATGATGTAGTAAATCGTTTTATCTTTCTAATTAATATTTATAGTAAAAAATATGACTTGTATAACCCCATATGAAAATTGTTTTAGTAACATAACTCATGTTTGTGTCATTTTTTACTTTAACATTAAAGAAAAAGTTATTTATGTCATTTCCCAACCAAAGTGGCTCCATGGGGTCCCCATGTTGACCCATGGCTTGTATTGGTCGACAATGACACATAAAATGAGGGTAGGACATGTGTAAAGCTCATCTCATACTATTAAAACATTATTTTTACCGTAAACTACACTAATTACCACTAATCGCGATTAAAAACTTAATAAGTTACTATTCACCAAAAAATTATTTTAATCACATTGAACCACATTTTAATTCTTAATGACAACCATGTATGTCAGATTTTTGAAATTCAAAACACAATGATGGCAAAATTTCATTTAAACGAAAAAATCAGTTTTTATAAGTACCACTTAGTGGTTTCACTATTCATCAAAAATTGATGTTTTTCAGAAAATTACCAAAAATTCACCCTAACCTATATTTGATATTCCGAATTAAAAAATGAAGTCTATTTTACAAAATTCAAAACATATAAGTCACATTAATTAATTTAATAATTAATTCCCGCTGTCATGACAAATAGTGTGTTTTTATGAAACAATAAGTATCAAAAGATTGACACCAGTTTAAGTCAAATTTCAAAGTGAAATTGATTTCAATGACCACCATTGGATTAAATGGTAAAAATATATTCTACTTCCACTTCATAACCAATTCAAAAGATAATCTAATCATATAAATAAATTAGATTAAAAATCAATTTTGATGTAAAATGCAGTATTTTTCAATATTCATTAAAAAAATGAACATTGTCAGAAAAATACCGAAAATTCACAGAAAGTAAATTTTGATGTCCCAATCATAAAGAATAAGTTTATTTTGACAAACATAGCTTATTAAATTGTCAAAATATATATTTAAAAATGGTTTTCCATCAAAAGGCAGTAAACCAATCTTTTAAAAATATTAGTGTCTTCCATGCTTAAGATTGGGTTTATTTTCATTTTATGCCTTTAAAACACTATCTAATTCATTAGTAGACATAGATAAAAATATCTATTATTCATTACTTACTTGGGATGTTACATCCTTTCCCCCTTTAGAAAATTGTCTCCCCGCAATTTATTTTCTTATCAAATAAATGGGAGTACTTATCCCTCATTGCATTTTCAGATTCCCATGTTGCCTCTTCCATCATGTGGTTTTTCCACAAAACATTTACCTGATTAATGACCTTATTCTGTAACACTTTCTCCCTGTGGTCAATAATCTGGACCGGTTGTTCCTCATAAGATAGGTTCTCTTCCAGCTGAACTACCTCTGGACTCAAAACAATAGATGGATCTGGCATATACTTTCTCAACATCGAAACGTGAAAAACATTGTGTACCTGAGATAAACTCGGAGGTAAAGCCACCCGGTATGCAACTGATCCAAATCTATCTAGAATTTCATATGGTCCAATGAACCTTGGACTCAGCTTTCCTTTCTTACCAAATCTCATCACACTTTTCCAAGGAGAAACCTTGAGAAAAACATGATCACCTACCTCGAAAGATATATCCTTCCTCCGGTTATCCGCATAACTCTTCTGCCTGCTCTGAGCTGTTATCATGTGTTTCTGAACCAGGTGAACTTTTTCTGCCATCTCTTCTACCAATTCTGGTCCCATCAACATCCTTTCAACCACTTCATCCCAGAAAGCTGGAGTTTGACACTGCTTCCCATATAATGCATGAAATGGTGCGATCTGTATACTGGAATGAAAAATGTTATTATATTAAAATTCAACCAAAAAAGATGTTGGTCCCAACTTCCCTGATAATCCATAGAGAAAGAATGTAGCATATCCTCCAATGTCTGAATTGTTCGTTCTGACTGCCAATCTGATTGAGGATGAAAAGCTGTACTAAAATTTAATTCAGTACCCAATGACTTCTGAAGGCCTTTCCAAAAGTTAGAAGTGAACCTGGGATCACGATCAGATACAATGGAGAGAGGAACTCCATGTAACATGACTATCTCTTTAAGATACAAAGAGGAAAGTTGATCTTGGGAAAAAGTATCTCGTATATCAAGGAAATGAGCAGATTTATTCAAGCGATGAACAATATCCCAAATTGCATTATTACCTCGAGATGTATTCAGTAATCCCACAACAAAGTCCATGGATATATTATCCCATTTCCACTCTGGCACTGGTAAAGGCTGAAGCATCCCTTTTGGTAACTGCCGCTCTGCTTTAACCTGCTGACATGTCAAACACTTCACAGTAAAATCAGCAATATCTCTTTTCATCCCATCCCACCAGTAATACTCCCGCAGATCTCTATACATCATAGTACTGCCTGGATGAACTGAAAACGGAGAACTATGAGCTTCACATAACAACTCTCTCTTCAATTGTGAATCACAAGGCACACACAATCTCTTCCCAAATCCCAAAACGCAATCATTATCAGCGTTGAATTCAGGCAACTTACCTTTCTGAACCAGCTCTACCTTTTTCTGCAACTCACTGTCTTGCTTCTGTGCTTGCTTGATTCTATCTGATAGAGATGATCTAACTGATACCTGAAACAAAACAGAATATCTTCCTGCACCCACAACTTCTATGCCAAATTTCATCAAATCCTTAACCAAAGGATCACGTTCCAAACGCAACATTGCTAATGAAGCAATACTTTTTCGACTCAAAGCATCAGCCACTTTATTTTCCTTTCCTGGATGGTAATGAATTGTACAATCATAATCCTTGATTAATTCTATCCATCTCCTTTGTCTCATGTTCAATTCTTTCTGAGTGAATATATACATTAAACTTTTGTGATCGGTATATATTTCACACTTTACTCCATACAAATGATACCTCCAAATTTTTAATGCAAAAACAACAGAAGCTAATTCCAAATCATGTGTAGGGTAATTTACCTCATGATTTTTCTAATATCGTGAATCATAAGCAATTACCTAATCATTCTGCATTAGGACGCAACCAAGTCCTTTCAATGAAGCATCACTGTATATAACAAACTCACCATTCCTGGAAGGTAGTGCCAAAACTGGAGCATTCACCAATCTTCTTTTCAATTCCTTAAAACAATCATCACATTCTTTTGTCCAGATAAACTTAACACCCTTCTGAGTTAGCTTAGTCATTGGACTAGATAACTGTGAAAACTTTCTAACAAACCTTCGTTAATAGCCTGCCAAACCAAGGAAGCTACGAATCTCAGTTACATTTGTGGGTCTTGGCCAGTCTTCCACAACTTTTGTTTTTTCAGGATCAATAGTTATCCCATCTTTAGAAAAAATGTGACCATGGAAAGAAATTTTTTGCAACCAAAACTCACACTTGCTGAATTTCCCATACAATTTATTTTCTTTTAAGGTTTTCAATATAACCCATAAATGTCTTTCAAGCTCTTCTTTACTTTTAGAAAACACCAAAATATCATCAATGAAACCCACCACAAACGTATCCATGAACTCATGGAAAATTCTATTAATTAAGTCCATGAATACAGCAGGTGCATTGGTTATCCCAAAAAGAATTACTACAAATTCATAGTGGCCATATCTTGTACGGAACGCGGTCTTCGGAACATATTCTTCCTTTACCTTCAGCTGATGGTACCCCGATCTCAAGTCAATCTTTGAAAAATACTGAGCTCCTGGAGCTGATCAAACAAATCATCGATATGAGGCAAAGGATATTTGTTCTTAACAATGATATTATTCAAGGCTCTATAATCAATGCAAATTCTCATTGAACCATCATTATTTTTAACAAACAAGACAGGAGCACCCATGGTGATGTGCTAGGTCGAATGAAACCTTTCTCTAATAAATCTTGCAATTGCTCCTTCAACTCTAAAAGTTCAATTTGAGCCATTCGATAAGGGGGATTTGAAATTGGCTTAGCATCAGGAACTAAGTAAACAGTAAATTCAACTTCCCGATCTGGTATTATTCCAGGCAACTCATCAGGAAAAACATCAGGATACTCATTTACCACTGGCACATCATTAATCTGAACAGTTCCTTTATTTTCAACAATGTGTGCATGGTAACATTCATTTCCATCTTTTACAAGTTTCTCGGACTCTTAATAAGTTATCAACAGTAAGGTTTCATTCATGTACACAAACTGAAAGTCTTTCTGAAAAGAATCTTCTTTAGCTCTACAGTCAATCTTAGCATGGTAAATAGAGAGCCAATCCATACCCAAGATAACATCAAAATATACTAGAGGTAGAACAATAAGGTTTGCATGTAGGTTCTTTCCACAGATAAGGATTGGAAGATTCTTATAAACTTTTTTGCCTCAACATCCCCCCAGGTGTTTTTACCAAAAGTTCAGGAGTCATTTCTTGAGATGGTATTCCCATTTTAATAGAAAAGGATTCAGAGATGAAAGAATGTGTAGACCCCAAATCGAACAACACACTGTCATAATCTGAAAAAACAAACAAAGTACTTGATACAACTTCATTTGATGGCCCGACATATACTGAAGTAGTTGCAAAGGATATCACCACCCCTTTCTGCTTGTAGTCTAAATGCTTCCCATCACTCAAGCTCTTTGTTGGACACTCGTTTGCAATGTGACCCATCTCATTGCACTTATAACATTTTACTAACTGTAAATCAAATTTGGTCTTACCATCACCGTGATCATTTTTAGTGCAATCACGAGCCATATGTACCATCTTACCACATCGGTAGCACTTTCCAGAATTCATAAGACATTCCCCAGAATGCCTTTTGCCACATTTATCACAAATTGGAAACATAGTTTTCTTACCATCAGAATTTTTTGAAGAATTCTTACCTTTTTCCTGCCACCTCGGTCACTTCTTCTGTTGGTTGTTATAGAACACTTGATCATCGACAAACTCAATTTCAACCTTCTCAGCACATCGAACAATATTTTCATAACTTTTAAACTCACGAGAAACTAATGCTCTTCGATATTTTGGCTTTAATCCTGAGTAAAAACGATTGATTTTACTATCAAGGTCTCGGATAAAATTTGGAGTATACCTTGACAATCGAGTGAACCTTTCTTCATAGGTATCCACTGAGTCTTCCTCTTGCCTCAATTCCAAGAATTGATTTTCCATACTAAGGCGAACATCCATAGGAAAATACTTCTCAAGAAAAATACCTTTGAATTCATCCCAGTTAAGAGCATCAATCTCATCGGCGTCCGTGATATTTTTAACCATAAACCACCACTGATCTGCTTCACCCTCCAAACGATAAATTGCAAGACTAACCTTTTGATTGTCTGAACACCCCATGACATGAAAAATCTTCTCCAGTGCTTTAATCCACCCTTCAGATAACACAGGGTCAGATGATCCTCTGAATGATGGGGGATGTTTCCTCATGAAATGTTCCACCACTGACATATTCCTCTGCGGTTAATCTGGCTGATCTCTTGCATGGATACCACCGCCATTTATCGCTTGAGTCAACTGCACCATTACTGCAACAAACTATTCAGTTCCAATTACGACCATCTCAGGATGCTGATTCGGAAGGTTATTTCCTTCTGTATGCCTTCCTAGCACTGCTTCCCTATTTCCTCTGCGGAAAACCATTCTGAAAAAACATGTCTTAGATGATGCAACATAGTAATCTTCAAATTCTATATCATTAAAAAAAAAATATTTTTGGATAATCATTTAATAGAATTCTAACTCCTAAAGTTATCTAAACCGACCTTTGATACCAACTATAAGGCCCTAGCCTTAAACCGTACTTAATCTTGAGTTATTACAAGATTACACATTGAGGATCTTTTCGGGTTTAGAGTTTTAGAGAATTAGATCATAAAACATGCATTGCATTCCACATATAAACAAAGTGGATACATAAAGATAGTATTCTTCATTCCCATCAATGGAAACATATTTAAAATAAAACATAGATTATTTCTTGACACTTCCTTGACACTATCATCATATCATGTACCTTTCCCTTGACCTGTGAAAAACATTTCAAAAAACATGGGATGAGCATAAAAAGCTCAGAAAGGGATATAAAAATATGGAAAGGAAACATGGGTACATATATATATAATAATTAAATCATACTTTACCCATAAAACATAAGCACTTTAACATACCTCATCAAATCATGATTAAATCATAGAAATCATAAGACATTAAGGTAACTTGAGGCATTCATAACATTCTTACTTATGGAGTAACCCTCTTGGTTACGTTTGGAATACCCATCACAGTATATTCCCTAAATCTTTTTGAAGAAACCTTAACGTTTCACTCCTTCGCGTTACCCAATGCATTGGAGAGCTATATCGGGCTCACCCGCCCTTAGTTTATCACGGAGCCACCCATCTTCATAATAATGCCCAAGAACCTCAACATAATCGTATCACACTAAACATGCATAAAGGAAACATAACATTTCCACCTTTCAATCACAAGATATCAATACAACATATTGATATAAAAACACTATGAAAACCATTTTCAATACCAAAATAAAATAAAATTAAAACATGGTATTTATTTTTCTTTTAAAAAGATGGTATGTCTTGTAGAGGAAGCCAAAACTCAAATAACGGTCATGGCGGCAGAGAAGTCGTTGTCGCCGCATACGTACGACAAAAACATTCCCTTTTGTCATTTAGTAAAACGCTTCATATAAAAAAGAATCCATTTGGATAAACGTAATAGTCACAGGTGTTTATACACCATATAAAAGAAGGTTGTGTATAAATCAAAATATGCCTCAACGAAAGGAGATTGAGACGAAGTCCCATACCTCGGGTCCGACTTGACTCGATCGTTCTTTAATGTCCTGAATAAAAAAAATGAGTTAATTTCTACTTCTTTAAGAACCTTTTTTCAAGTTCATTGTTCATTTTATATCACTTATTGCCATGTCATGAACACTATGTAATTATTTAAGTTAATAATGGTCGTTTTAACGATCATTGGTAATTGAGTCAAAAATAAACACTTTATAATTACATGTTGTTCATATATCCATTATATCCAGAATTATAATAATTATGTATATATCATATATATACAGAATATACATTCATTTATAATATTACATAATCATTTAGAGGAAAGAAATGAAATGCACCGTTCATTGAGACGGTAAGCCGTACGTACGCATGAACGCTACTTTCATTTCTATTTCGTATTTTATAGAATGGAATCATAATGATATAAATGTATATTATAATTCCAGTATAATATCATATATAATATCATAGTTCCATCCTTTATACATCCCACATATGGTATTTAACGAATCAAATCACTTTGAGGGGGCGGTAGTCTGCACTTCCTTAAATGAAGATATCGCGTTTACCCATAATGGAAACCATAATGGTATGACCAAAAAGAAAAATACATAAGCTTAAGGAAAACATAAACATATTATATATCATATATAAATATAGTGACATCTTAATGTCCACCTTTGAAGGTGTTAAAAGAATGTTGAACAATCATCATTTCGGGAGGCATAAATTCACCATCCACAGAAACAGTATGTTCGTTAACCATTAGATGTAGGTGTGTTTAAGTGTAGCTAGAATACTTTTTATAAAAACATCCTAGTATATTGAGGATACTGGAGTTGTTACAAAAGAAAATAATAAAAAGTGTTTAGGGATTGGAGAAGCAAAATAAAACAAAAGGACTCAAAAGAAGACATTACCTTAAAATCGTGTAACTCCAATTGGTTTGAGCTCAATGGCTTCCTTGGGAAGACTTCTGCCCAAAGTGAGGCTTCAAGGAGTAAAAGAGGGAAGTTGAGAGACAAAATGGGCAGGGTTTGGCCGAGCCAAAGGATTTGGGAGTGTGGGTAAGGAGGTAGAGGTGGGGGCCTTTTATAAGAGGAGAGGAGGTGCACTCTTGGAAAGTAAAGATAAGTTACTTTATTTTAAAATGAATTTCGGATTCAAAAGGTCCCAAATTGATATAATTTGATGATAAGGTGATAAGGGTTCTAAATCCACTCATCCAATTGGTTTTGGCCATGTGTGGGTTTTTGATTTTACATTAACATTCCATTTTATTTAAATCGGTAAATAATGAGGTCATTGTTGCATCATCATGATGTCATAAATAATTTAATTTATATAATGTCTAAAAATTTTATAAAAAATACTATGATGTAGGAAATCGTCTTATCTTCATAATGAATATTATAGTCAAAAATATTACTTGTATAACCCCATATAAATTTTTTTTAGTAACATAACTCTTGTTTGTGTCATTTTTACTTTAACATTAAAGAAAAAGTTATTTATATCATTTCCCAACCAAGTGGCTCCATGGGGTCCCCAAGTTGACCCATGGCTTGTCTTGGTCGGCCATGACACATAAAATGAGGGTAGGACATGTGTAAAGCTCATCTCATACTATTAAAACATTATTTTTACCTTAAACTACAGTAATTACCACTAATCGCGATTAAAAACTTAATAAGTTACTATTCACCAAAAAATTATTTTAATCCCATTGAACCACATTTTACTTCTTCATGACAACCATGTATGTCAGATTTTTGAAATTCAAAACACAATGATGGAAAAATTTCATTTAAACGGAAAAATCATTTTTTATAAGTACCACTTAGTGGTTTCACTATTCATAAAAAATTGAAGTTTTTCAGAAAATTACCACAAAATTCACCCTAAGCTATATTTGATATTCTGAATTAAAAAATGAGGTCTATTTTACAAAATTCAAAACATATAAGTCACATTAATTAATTTAATAATTAATTCCCGCTGTCATGACAAATAGCGTGTTTTTATGAAACAATAAGTATCAAAAGATTGACACCAGTTTATGTCCAATTTCAAAGTGAAATTGATTCCAATGACCACCATTGGATTAAATGGTAAAAGTATATTCTAATTCCACTTCAAAACCCACTCAAAAGATAATCTAATCATATAAATAAATGAGATTAAACAGCAGTTTTGATGTAAAATGCAGTATTTTTCACTATTCATTAAAAAATGAACATTCTCAGAAAAATACCAAAAATTCACACAAAGTAAATTTTGATGTCCCAATCATAAAGAATAATTTTATTTTGACAGAAATAGCTTATAAAATTTTCAAAAGATAGATTTAAAAATGGTTTGCCCTCAAAAGGCAGTAAAACAATCTTTTAAAAATATTAGTGTATTCCATGCTTAAGATTGGATTTATATTCATTTTAAGCCTCTAAAACACTATATAATTCATTAATAGACATAGATAAAAATATCTATTATTCATTACTTACTTGGGATGTTACATCCTTCCCCCCTTTAGAAAATTGCGTCCCCGCAATTTATTTACTTATCAAATAAATGGGGGTACTTATCCCTCGTTGCATTTTCAGATTCCCATGTTGCCTCTTCCATCATGTGGTTTTTCAACAAAACCTTTACCTGATTAATCACCTTATTCCATAACACTTTCTCCCTGTGGTCAAGAATCTGGACCGGTTGTTCCTCATAAGACAGGTTCTCTTCCAGCTGAACTACCTCTGGACTCAAAACATGAGATGGATCTGGCATATACTTTCTCAACATCGAAACGTGAAAAACATTGTGTACCTGAGATAAAATCGGAGGTAAGCCACCTGGTATGCAACTGATCCAAATCTCTTCAGAATGTCATATGGTCCAATGATCCTTGGACTCAGCTTTCCTTTCTTAACAAATCTCATCACACTTTTCCATGTAGAAACCTTGAGAAAAACATGATCACCTACCTCGAAAGATAGATCCTTCCTCCGGTTATCCGCATAACTCTTCTGCCTGCTCTGAGCTTTTCTCATGTGTTTCTGAATCAGCTGAACTTTTTCTGCCATCTCTTCTACCAATTCTGGTCCCAACAACTTCCTTTCACCCACCTCATCCCAGAAAGCTGGAGTTCGACACCGCTTCCCATATAATGCCTGTAATGGTGCCATCTGTATACCGGAATGAAAACTGTTATTATATGAAAATTCAAACAAAGAAAGATGTTGGTCCCAACTTCCCTGATAATCCACAGACCAAGAACGTAGCATATCCTCCAATGTCTGAGTTGTTCGTTCTGATTGCCCATCTGATTGAGGATGAAAAGCTGTACTAAAATTTAATTCAGTACCCAACGAATTCTGAAGGCCTTTCCAAAAGTTTGAAGTGACCCTGGGATCACGATCAGATACAATGGAGAGAGGAACTCCATGTAACATGAGTATCTCTTTAAGATAGAAACGGGAAAGTTGATCTAGGGAGAAAGTATATCGTATAGCAAGTAAAAGAGCATATTTAGTCAAGCGATCAACAATAACCCATATTGCATTATTACCTTGAGATGTCTTCGGTAATCCCACAACAAAGTCCATTGATATATTCTCCCATTTCCACTCTGGCACTGGTAAAGGCTGAAGCAACCCTTTCGGTAACTACCTCTCTGCTTTAACCTTCTGACAAGTCAAACACTTCACAGTAAAATCAGCAATATCTCTTTTCATTCCATCCCACTAGTAATACTCTCACAGATCTCTATACATCTTAGTACTGCCAGAATGAACTGAAAACGGAGAACTATGAGCTTCACATAACAACTCTCCCTTCAACTGTGAATCACAAGGCACACACAATATCTCCCCAAATCTCAAAATGCAATCATTATCAACGTTGAATTCAGGAAACTTACCTTTCTGAACCAGCTCTACCTTTTTCTGCAACTCACTGTCTTGCTTCTGTGCTTGCTTGATTCTATCTGATAGAGATGATCTCACTGATACCTGAAACAAAACAGAATAACTTCCTGCACCCACAACTTCTATGCCAAATTTCATCAAATCCTTAACCAAAGGATCATGTTCCAAATGCAACATTACTAATGAAGTGTTACTTTTTCGACTCAAAGCATCAACCACTTTATTTTCTTTTCCCGGATGGTAATGAATTGTACAATCATAATCCTTGATTAATTCTAGCCATTTTTTTGTCTCATGTTAAATTATTTCTGAGTGAATATATACTTTAAACTTTATTGTTCGGTATATATTTCACACTTTACTCCATACAAATGATGCCTCCAAATTTTTAAAGCAAAAAAAGAGCAGCTAATTACAAATCATGTGTAGGGTAATTTACCTCATGAGTTTTGAACTATCGTGAATCATAAGCAATTAACTAATCATTCTGAATTAGGACACAACCAAGTCCTTTCAAAGAATCATCACTGTATATAACAAACTCACCATTCTTGGAAGGTAGTGCCAAAACTAGAGCATTCACCAATCTTCTTTTCAGTTCCTGAAAACAATCATGACATTCTTTTGTCCAGATAAACTTAACACCCTTCCGAGTTAGCTTAGTCATTGGACTAGATAACCGTGAAAAATTTCTAACAAACCTTCGGTAATAGACTGCCAAACCAAGGAATCTACGAATCTCAGTTACATTTGTGGGTCTTGTCCAGTCTTCCACAACTTTTGTTTTTGCAGGATCAACAGTTATCCCATCTTTAGAAACAGTGTGACCAAGGAAAGAAATTTGTTACAACCAAAACTCACACTTGCTGAATTTCCCATACAATTTCTTTTCTTTTAAGGTTTTCAATATAACCCTAAAATGCCTTTCATGCTCTTCTTTACTTTTAGAAAAAACCAAAATATCATCAATGAAAACCACCACAAACATATCCAAGAACTAATGGAAAATTCTATTCATTAAGTCCATGAATACAGCAGGTGCATTGGTTAGACCAAAAGGCAATAATACAAATTCATAGTGGCCATATCTTGTATGGAACGCGGTCTTCGGAACATCTTCTTCCTTTACCTTAAGCTGATTGTACCCCGATCTCAAGTCAATCTTTGAAAAATACTGAGCTCCCTGGAGGTGATCAAACTAATCATCGATATGAGGCAAGGATATTTGTTCTTAACAATGATATTATTCAAGGCTCTATAATCAATGAAAAGTATCATTGAACCATCTTTCTTTTTAACAAACAAGATAGGAGCACCCCATGGTGATGTGCTCGGTCGAATGAAACCTTTCTCTAATAAATCTTGCAATTGCTCCTTCAACTCTAAAAGTTAAATTTGAGCCATTCGATAAGGGGGTTTTGAAATTGGCTTAGCATCAGGAACTAAGTCAACATTAAATTCAACTTCCCGATCTGGTACTATTCCAGGAAACTCATTAGGAAAAACATCAGGATACTCATTTACCACTGGCACATCATTAATCTGAAGAGTTCCTTTATTTTCAACGATGTGTGCAAGGTAACATTCATTTCTATCTTTTACAAGTTTCTCGGACTCTTGATAAGTTATCAACAGTAAGGGTTTAATCTTGTACACAAACTGAAAGTCTTTCTGAAAAGAAACTTCTTTATCTCTACAGTCAATCTTAGCATGGTAAATAGAGAGCCAATCCATACCCAAGATAACATCAAACTCTACTAGAGGTAGAATAATAAGGTTTTAATGTAGGTTCTTTCCACAAATAAGGATTGGAAGATTCTTATAAATTCTTTTTGCCTTAACATTCCCCCCAGGTGTTTTTACCACAATTTCAGGAGTCATTTATTGAGATGGTATTCCCATTTTACTAGAAAATGATTCAGAGATGAAAGAATGTGTAGACCTCGAATCGAACAACACACTGACATAATCTGAAAAAACAAACAAAGTACCTGATACAACTTCATTTGATGGCCCGACATCTGCTGAAGTAGTTTCAACGGATATCACCACCCCTTTCTGCTTGTAGTCTAACTGCTTCACATCACTCAAGATATTTGTCGGACACTCGTTTGCATAGTGACCCATCTCATTGCACTTATAACATTTTACTAACTGTAAATCAAATTTGGTCTTACCTTCACCTTGATCCTTTTCAGTGCAATCACGAGCCTTATGTCCCATATTACCACATTGGTAGCACTTTCCAGAATTCAGAAGACATTCCCCAGCATGCCTTTTGCCACATTTATCACAAACTGAAAACTTAGTTTTCTTACCATCAGAATTTTTTGAAGAATTCTTACCTTTCTCCTGCCACCTCGATCTCTTCTTCTGTTGGTTGTTATAGAAAACTTGATCATCGGAAAACTCCATTTCCACCTTCTCAGCACATCGAACAAGCTTTTCATAACTGTTAAACTCACAAGAAGCTAATGCCCTTCGATATTTTGGCTTTAATCCTGAGTAAAAACGATTGATTTTACTATCAAGGTCTCGGATAACATTTAGAGCATACCTTGCCAATCGAGTGAACCTTTCTTCATAGGTAGCCACTGAGTCTTCCTCTTGCCTCAATTCCAAGAATTGCTTTTCCATCCTAAGTCGAACAACCTTAGGAAAATACTTCTCAAGAAACATACCTTTGAATTCATCCCAGTCAAGAGCATCAATCTCATTGGTGTCCTTGATATTTTTAACCATAGACCACCACTGATCTGCTTCACCCTCCAAACGATAAATAGCAAGACTAACCTTTTGATTGTCTGAACACCCCATGACATAAAAAATCTTCTCCAGTGCTTTAATCCACCCTTCAACTAACACAAGGTCAGATGATCCTCTGAATGATGGGGGATGTTGCCTCATGAAATGTTCCACCACTGACATGTTCCTCTGCAGTTGATTTGGCTGATCTCGTGTATGGATACCACCGCCATTTATCGCTGGAGTCAACTGCGCCATTACTGCAACAAACTATTCAGTTTCAATTCCGACCATCTCAGGATGCTGATTCAGATGGTTATTTCCTTCTGTATGCCTTCCTAGCACTGCTTCCCTGTTTCCTCTGCGGAAAACCATTCTGAACAAACATGTCTTAGATGAAGCAACATTGTAATCATCAAATTCTAAATCATTTCAAAAAAATATATTTTTGGATAATCATTTAATAGAATTCTAACTCATAAAGTTATCTAAACCGACCATTGATACCAACTATAAGTCCCCGGCCTTAAACCTTACTTAATATTTAGTTATTACAAGATTACACATTGAGGATCTTTTCAGGTTTAGAGTTTTAGAGAATTAGATCATAAAACATGCATTACATTCCACATATAAACAAAGTGGTTACATAAAGATATTATTCTTCATTCCCGTCAATGGAAAAATATTTAAAATAAAACATGGATTATTTCTTGACACATCCTTGACACTATCATCATATCATGTACCTTTACCTTGACCTGTGAAAAACATTTCAATAAACTTGGGATGAGCATAGAAAGCTCAGTAAGGGATATAAAAATATGGAAAGGAAACATGGGTACATATATACATATGAATGAAATCATACTTTACCCATAAAACATAAGCACTTTAACATACCTCATCAAATCATGATTAAATCATAGAAATCATAAGACATAAAGGTATCTTGAGGCATTAATAACATTCTTACGTAGGGAGTAACCCTCTTGGTTACGTTTAGAATACCCATCACAGTATATTCACTAAATCACTTTGGAGAAACCTTAACATTTCACTCCATCACGTTACCCAATGCATTGGAGAGCTATATCGGGCTCACTTGCCCTTAGTTTATCACGGAACCACCCGTCTTCATAATAATGCCCAAGAACCTCAACATAATCGTATCACATAAAACATGAATAAAGGAAACATAACATTTCCACCTTTCAATCACAAGATATAAATACAACACATTGATATAAAAACATTATGAAAACCATTTTCAATACCAAAATAAAAAAAATTAAAACATGGTATTTTTTTTTCTTTTAAAAAGAAGGTATGGCTTGTAGAGGAAGCCGAAACTCAAATAACGGTCATGGCGGAAGAGAAGTCATTGTCGCCGCATACGTACGACAAAAACATTCCCTTTTGTCGTTTAGTAAAACGCTTCGTATAAAAAAGATTCCTTTTGGATAAAAGTAAAAGTCAAAGAGGTTTATACACCGTATAAATGGTGGTTGTGTATAAAACAAAATATGCCTCAATGAAAGGAGATTGAGACGAAGTCTCATACCTCGGGTCCGACTTGACTCGATCATTCTTTAATGTCCTGAATAATAAACTTGAGTTAATTTCTACTTCTTTAAGAACCTTTTTTAAAGTTCATTATTCCTTTTATATCAATTATTACCATGTCATGCACACTATGTAATTATTTAAGTTAATAACGGTCGTTTTAACGATCTATGGTACTTGAGTAAAAAATAAACGCTTTATAATTACATGTTGTTCATGTATCCATTATATCCAGAATTATAATCATTATGTATATATCATATATATCCAGTATATACATGCATTTATAAAATTACATAATCATTTAGAGGTATGAAATGAAATCCACCGTTCATGGAGACGGTAAGCCGTACGTACGCATGAATGCTACTTTCATTTCTATTTAATATTTTATAGAATAGAATAATAATGATATAAAGGTATATTATAATTCCAGTATAATATCATATATAATATCATAGTTCCATCTTTTATACATCCCACATATGGTATTTAACGAATCAAATCACTTTGAGGGGGTGGTAGTCCGCACTTCCTTAAATGAAGATATCGCGTTTACCCATAATGGAAACCATAAAGGTATGAACAAAAAGAAAAATACATAAGCTTAATGAAAACATAAACATATTATATATAATATATAAATATAGTGACATCTTAATGGCCACCTTTGAAGGTGTTAAAAGAATTTTGAACAATCATCGTTTCAGGAGGCATAAATTCACCATCCACGGAAACAGTATGTTCGTTAAACATTAGATGTAGGTGTGTGTAAGTGTAGCTCGAATCCTTATTATAAAAACATCCTAGTATATTGAGGATACTGTAGTTGTTACAAAAGAAAATAATAAAAATAGTTTTGGGGGTTGGAGAAGCAAAATAAAACAAAAGGACTCAAAAGAAGACATTACCTTAAAAGGGGGTAACTCCCTTTAGTTTGAGCTCAAAGGCTTACTTGGGAAGACTTATGCCCAAGTTTAGGCTTCAAGGAGTAATATAGGGAAGTGTAGAGACAAAATGGGCAGGGGTTGGCCGAGCCAATGGCTTTGGGAGTGTGGGTAAGGAGGTAGAGGTGGGGGCCTTTTATAAGAGGAGAGGAGGGGCACTCTTGGAAAGTAAAGATAAGATACTTTATTTTAAAATGAGTTTCGGATTCAAAAGGTCCCACATTGATATAATTAGATGATAAGGTGATAAGGGTTCTAAATCCACTCATCCAATTGGTTTTGTCCATGTTTAGGTTTTAGATTTTACATTAACTTTCCATTTTATTTAAATCGTTAAATAATGAGGTCATCGCTGCATCATCATGATTTCATAAATAATTTAATTTATATAATGTCTAAAAATTATATAAAAAGTACTATGATGTAGTAAATCGTTTTATCTTTCTAATGAATATTTATATTCAAAAATATGACTTGTATAACCCCATATGAAAATTGTTTTAGTAACATAACTCATGTTTGTGTCATTTTTACTTTAACATTAAAGAAAAACTTATTTATGTCATTTCCCAACCAAAGTGGCTCCATGGGGTCCCCAAGTTGACCCATGGATGGTCTTGGTCGTCAATGACACATACAATGAGGTTAGGACATGTTAAATTCTCATCTCATACAATAAAAACATTATTTTTACCTTAAACTACACTAATTACCACTAATCGTGATTAAAAACTTAATAAGTTACTATTCACAAAAAAATTATTTTAATCCCATTGAACCACATTTTACATCTTAATGACAACCATGTATGTCAGATTTTTGAAATTCAAAACACAATGATGGCAAAATTTCATTTAAATGGAAAAATTAGTTTTTATAAGTACCACTTAGTGGTTTCACTATTCATCAAAAATTGAAGTTTTTCATAAAATTACCAAAAATTCACCCGAGGCTATATTTGATATTCCGAATTCAAAAATGAAGTCTATTTTACAAAATTCAAAACATATAAGTAACATTAATTAATTTAATAATTAATTCACGCTGTCATGACAAATAGCGTGTTTTTATGAAACAAGAAGTATCAAAAGAATGACACAAGTTAAAGTCCAATTTCAAAGTGAAATTGATTCCAATGACCACCATTGGATTAAATGGTAAATATATATTCTAATTAAACTTCAAAAAAAATTCAAAAAATAATCTATTCATATAAATAAAATAGATTAAAAATCAGTTTTGATGTAAAATGTAGTATTTTTCACTATTCATTAAAAAAATGAGCATTGTCAGAAAAATACCAAAAATTCACACAAAGTAAATTTTGATGTCCCAATCATAAAGAATAAGTTTATTTTGACAAAAATAGCTTATAAAAGTTTCTGAAGATAGATTTAAAACTGGGTTTCCATTAAAAGGCAGTAAAACAATCTTTTAAAAATATTAGTGTATTCCATGCTTAAGATTGAATTTATTTTCATTTTAAGCCTCTAAAACACTATCTAATTCATTAATAGACATAGATAAAAATATCTATTATTCATTACTTACTTGGGATGTTACAATAATACTATATGACAATTTCTTTTGTGTACAACAAATAATGAGATCTACGTGTTTCATGAATTTTACATTGAAAAGATGTATAGTGATTCTTAGATCCCTCATCCAAGGATATGTAATAAAAAATTTATTTCCCACTCCCTGTGTTGGATTCATATATGTGCCAGAAATAAACCACTTAGATCTATGAATAGATCGATTTCTATTCCACTATATATAAAAAATATGAATATTAAAATTTTTATGTATACAATATTGAATGTATTTTCATCCAATTATTGTTAGACTATAAACGAGTATGATTTTTTTACATTAAAAGAAATATATTATTTTTTTCTAATATCAAAATTCAATTAAATATTTTATTTTTATGAATTAATTAATTTTTAAAATAATCTAAATTTTAATATAATTATAATATTTTATAATTTTCCTTAAATATATATGATCATGTATTTTTTATGAAGTCAAATATAATTTTAATAAGTGTTTGATAACTATTAGTAAAAAAACCCAGAATTTCCAAATAAATGTCCATTTTATTATTAATTTTGAAATTCATATATTTAAAATATTATTTAGATAAAAGGAATACTATTTATAGAATCATATATATAAAATTATCTAGCTTTTAATTTTTTAATTTTTTTTGTACTAGTTGAGTTTTCGAGTAATAATTAAATACCAAATTGGTATACATTGAGTATTTTGACAACAGAATTACCCAAAAGGAATGTAATAATTTCTATAAATGTGGTGCACAACCAAATATACGATTTCCCTATAAAATAATATGATTTTCAGTTTATTTTAATTACCTTATAAAATAATTATGAATCCTCCAAAACAAAAATAGATTTTATGATTTTCAAATCCATTCATTAAGAGTGTTATGAACCTCCACCTAGGAAAGGTAATTATTTTATTAATTTTTGCCATTGAACATAAAAATTAATTATAAACACTACCATTTCGTAGAAACCACTTAAAAAATAACCTTCAACGGTTTACGGTTTTTACTATTGTATTATGTATAGTCCCAAACCTATGTAATAATGAAATCCCCATACATTCCAAAATTAACCCACCTATCTTACCATTTATATTCACTAAAACTACATGAATAACTTCCATCCTCTTCTTTATTCTATATTAAATACTTTAAAGGAACCCCTGAGCTCTAAAAAATCCCCTTCCAATCATTTAGAGTCACACACTCATGTAATGGATCTTCAACTATGCATTTTTTTCAATCATGCACATCTTTTTATTATGTATTATTATTTAATTTTTCTTATTTTGAGATATTTTCTAACATACTCCCCATAAATTCTTATTTCTTTGAATTATAATAGCTTCCTTTGAATCTCATTAATCTACCCATGATCCTTTATGTACAAATGTTACTATTCCATTTTTTTTAAGGATTTCACTCTTCCCATTTCCATTCAAGAACTTATTTTATGTTATAAATCATAAATTCAAGTTTATTATGATGGGATATTTTCTTCATTATTCCTCTTACATTTTATTTCATTTTTTAATTATGATAATCCCCTTCCACTCTAATTAATCCTCAAGTGATCTTTTATGTAAACCTGTTGCCATACTGAAATATTGACTGGTTTCTCTTATTTATTCAGGTTTTTTCATTACATTATTCCTTTTATTCATAATTTCTACTATTTTCATGTATTTTCTAATGTAAATATTACTAACCATATGATTTATATGTGTTTTTAGAGAACATTCTCTCTCATCAACCCATTTAATTATTCTTTATGTGACGTCGTTTTGCTGGATTAATTTTACCACAGTTTTTCATGCCAACCCATTTGTGTAGTGAATGTCATCCCCATTTCCTATCAAGGGTGTCCTCCATTATTCACATATTCTATTTATTTTGTACATTCATGTATTTATTCCACACTCCATTATCATGTAACAAATTATGAAGATGAATGATTCTATGTTGTACAATCCATGAGGCACTCTTAAGCCTAAGAATGAAATGATTATAATGGGTCTGCATAAATTTATATAGAGATCCAATGCCCTGGGTAATGTTTACTATCATGATACATAATGTTTGAATAGGTATTAAAGCTGATTACTTTATGGTAATTTGTACACCATGAGTTCTTGGAGGTTTATCCTTCACAAATGTTTATGATGTAGTCTTTTATGTTATTTCAACAATTCTTATGTTATTATTATCAGTTTATATAACATCACATTGTCAATGTATATTATTATAACTGATTATATACTCTATTGATAAGTAAATTGTCTAACATGTATTACATTATTCCATTTTTATTCACTTGATTGGATTAATAGATGTTCACTTTCTTATGGTTTCCACAAGTCATCCTGTGCAATTTCAAAAACTCTTGGAATTTTTCATGCATGTTGACTAAGTTTCCAATAATGTTGTCGTATCCCAAAGTCAAGGTGGTATAATTTGTACATAATTACTAAATAAACAAAAATTATCAATATTATGGGTTTTATTAAGTTTAATTTTATATAATATATATTCAATAATTGTTAAATAAAGAGAATAGATGTTATAAACAGTATAAGAGATATATATTAGATTTTTTATAATGATCAGAAAACTATATTAAAAGCTTTAGGTATAAGAATAAGTATAAGTTAAAATCCCTATTTTTCATTAAGTATAATAAATGTGGTTTATCAAGAAAATATATCCCTACTAGGATACTAAAAAAGTTCGTGGTTCTAGAATTGATGTACATATGGGTAACAACTTAGATAAAGTGTCACATGCTTAACACATGGTAACCTTTTACCGAACAACGATCCTTACTATAAACCCAGTTCAAAACACCCTTGTAATATGTTTTGGTAAATTCATAATCTCATTATGAAAAATAATTTATCTAAAAATTCCAATAAGAATATTCCTTTATTAATATATCATGGATAACATTGATTGAATCCCTTAAATTTGTATTTAATGAAATATATGTAATTTATAAGCTATCTCATTAATTTCATTGGATAACCATTAAGTGGGTTTAATAATGTCAAATTACATATCCATAATTACAGATTTATTCAATCTTACAGTTGAATGATAGATGAGTCCGATAAACAATCAATATGATAAGAAATGTGATGACTACCCCAATGAGATGCCCAACCCATTAAGATAATGAATTGAAAAAGCCTAGATGATCCTATCTCATTTGACTCAAGTTCTATATAAAATCAAAGATCATGATGGGAATACATATCCCCTATATAGAGAATAAGGATATATTAAAAAAATTATGTGACAAATGCATCTAACATTAAATGGATCATCTCATCCCTTTATCGTGGAAAAAAGAATTAACTCCTTGGAAAAAATCCTCTCCATACTTCAATGATCTTTGAAAGAAATATTTATTCTATATTTTTATCTAACAGATGAAGAATATGATCAATGGTGGAAATTGGTCAATAATACAAATCATAAAGAAGATATCAATTTGATAGAGTTGACGAAATTATTGGAAATGTTTTTTGATAAATATTTTCCATGCAATATCTAATTTAAAATGAAAAGTATTTACTCACCCTAAAGAAATGAAGACAATGAATCTGTTAGGGTGAATGAGTTGAACATCAAAAGAAACTAGTGATATGCATCCAACTTTGATGTTACCCCTAAATTCATGGTTGACCACTTCTTTGGTGAGCAAAAAGATAGTCTATGAAAACCCATAGTGATTTGGGATGTTGATAGCTATGAGGAAATTGATTGATGTGACCTCAATGCTAAAATAGATACACGTTAATAAAAATGGGTTAATAGGGATAAGATTAATGTTTAGTATTTTAATTTTAATGGTTCAATGGGAAATTGAATGGTGCCAAGAAATGTTTTCATCCCACATGTAAAATGTGCTATAATAATTATTGAAAAAACTAATTAAAAGGAAATATATATATGAATTAGGTATGGTAGGATGGATATGTAGGAAAAAATAACCAGAGAAACCCATTAATGAAAAGGATTAAATTAAAGATCCAGTGTAACCTCAACACATTTTCCATTTCTTCAACTACAAAAAACATGGAAACATTACAATTCAATCCACTAAACCATGAGTTTTTGGAGGAAATCATCAACATCCATAGAGAGAAGGGAATACTTTTTTAATAATAACTAATGAGGTGGATCACAACAATGAAGTGATCGAAGGTATGATAGTTATTCATTCATGAATTGTCAACATTACTTTTTATTCTTGTTTTATTCATTATTTCATAACACGAATGATTAGTGTAACTATTCAATCACCACCACAAATCATAGAAGTAGAGTTGATGGTGAAAATGAAAATTGGGGAAATTATTTTATCCCAAGTATATAAATCCTCCCTATTAAATTATTTTGGGTTGAATTTCTTAGCATATGCTGACATACACCCTTTTTTAGAATTTGAGGAAATTGTTTGAATGGATTTGATTTCTCAATATAGAGCCAGCATCAATTCACATGATTATGAAATCACACTCCTAATTGAGAATCAACCCCTAATTCTGATCAAGTGGAAGGAGGATGTTGAATCATCATTATCACCATAATCACATGAATATATATTATTTCTATATGAATATGTGTATTTAGATGAAATTATTACGTCTATGGAAATAACCATCCTTGAAGAAATACCAATTGTGAGGGAATACACTGATGTGTTTACTGAGGAATTTTCTCTTCGTCCTCCTAGAAAAGTGGTTTATTTTTTTTATCAAGTATATACCTAGAGAAATTTAATTATCTATGAATCCATATATAATGGTTATTTTGGAACATGAGGATAAATAAAAAACTATAGGAGAGTCTAGAAAAATGTTCTATATGCCCAAGATCATCACCATGGGAGGAACTAGTCATCTTTGAAAAGAAGAAGGGTGGGCCAACACACCTTTTAATAGATTATCATGACCTCAAAAAGATCATGATAAAAAAATTATACTCTATCATAGATTAATTAATTTTTTGATAAGATATGTGGAGCACATGTTTTCCCCTAGGTGGATCATTTTTTGGGATATTATCATGTATGGGTGATGAAAGACGACACCCCCTGACTGTTTTTCGTACAAGATATGATCACAATGATTTTATACTAATTCCAGTTGGTCTCACTAAATCCCCAAAAATATTAATCTACATGATATATACAGTATTTAGATATTATCTCAAATAAAATTTGGTAGAATTTATAAATGATATTCAAATACACTCCCAAAGGAAGGAAAAACATGAGGTGAATCTAAGCACTATGATGAAGAACCTATAAATTGTGATGCTTTATGCCAATACAAAAATGTGATTTATTGTTAAAGGAAGTGTAATTCATGGGTAATAAAACCAAATGTTGTGAACTATCTATGGACCTTTGCGAAAAAACGAAAATTGATGGATGGATGAGTCTAACATCTATGGAATGTGTACAAACATTGCTTGAATTAGTTGATTACTATCGTCGATTTGTGAGAAAATTCTCACAATTATCATTCCATCTAACAATGATAACTCATTAGTTAGTCAGGTTTTCATGGAATGATGAATGTGAAGAGAGAATAATGGAGTTGTAATGGAGTATAATCAATAATCTTTTACTCATTCTACCCATCATGGAGAGAACAAATGTGGTATTCAATGATTAATCCAAGAAGGTATTAAGGAATGTTCTAATGGAAAATGAAAAATTCCTAGATTATGAATCAAGGTAATATGAGTTTCATGAATAGAATTACCTAACTCACGATCTGGAGTTGGATGTAGTCTTTTCTTATAAAATTTTTTATGGCATTATCCTATGGGGAGACGTGTGAAATATATATAGGTTAAAAAATCATAATGTATATATTAACATAGGAAATGCATAATATGATCCAACAAAGATGGCTAGATATGATCAAGGAATATTACCTCTCAATTTACTACCATCCCGGGAATGAAAATGAAGTCGAAGATTCTCTATGTATAAAGAATCCAACAAATCTATCATCAATGTGAATTGAAAGGGATATCATATTCTTATAATTAATAAAAATAGAATTGGAAATAATATTGTATGTAACATCATAAATCCTTGAAAAAAATATTTATCAACCATATCATCTAGGGAGGTTAATGGATGATCAAATAAATTTTATGTGAATTCAAAAAAAAGTAGAATATATAAGGAATGAGAAATCCATATAGGTCAATATTAATGACAATGGAATTATTGGATCTCAGTAAAAAAAATGTGTTTCATAAGATCTAGATTTATTGAAGGAACTATTTGATGGAAAATATAGTTTGAATTTCTCAATATGGCTAGAATGAAAAATGATGTATGATATTATTATTGATACCTATTGGTAGAAAAATACGAATAATTATATTTTTTTAAGACAAAAAAAGTTCCTACTAGGCCAATATGTTAAGGATGAAAGGCCTAAGTCTATGTGGGTGATGTAATAATTATCCATACCAACTTGGAAATGGGATAACATCACCATAGAAATTTTCATACAAAATCTAAAGACATCAAGTGGTTGTAATTATATATGGGTTGTTGTGGGTAATATTATAAATATAACTCACTTTATTCAATTCTAGAGGACTTTTGACTAGATAATCTTGCACAATTATGCATAAAAGTAGTTGTAAGGCTACATGGGTACCACTATGTACTACATTGGATTGAGATCTGAGATTTACGTCAATGTTTTGGAAAATCTCCATCATGTTCTAAAAATTGTGATAAAATTCATTATGGACTACCACCCTCAACATAATTTTCAATCTGAGCATACTATCCAATAACAGGAAGACATGTTATGATAAATTTCTATATACATCAAAGGATGACGGGACCAACATATTCATTTGGTCTTTTTATCATATAAAAATAGTTTCCACTTGATAATCCTTGTGTCTCTCTCTAAATATCGTTATGGGAAGAGGTGTAGAACACTAACATGTTGGGATGATGTTGGGTAATATAAAGTAATAGGTCTTGAAATTCCTGTGGGAATGGTGGATATAATTAATACCATTAAACATAATCAAAATCATAGTCAGAGTTGATAGAAGATATATGTCAACAATCATCTAAGAGGCGCAATGTTTGATGTTGAAGACATTATATTCCTCTATACATCTCCATAGAAGAAGGTGATGTGAATTCTGAGTAAGGTAATGCTCAGTCCAATATACTTTTTCTCCTTTGAGATCCTTGATCACATCAGAGTAGTGGACTATCAACTATATCTCCCACAAAAATTGTCTCAATTAAATGATGTAGTCAATGTATACCTCTTGAGAATGTACATACCATTAACCACACATGCACTCATTCTAGAGGTGGTACAAATTCAAAATGAACTTTCTTTTGAGGATTATCTGGTGAAAATATTATATTTTAGAGAATATCTATATGAAATAAGACAACACACCTTGTTTAGATATTGTAGAGATACCAAATTTTTTAAGAAGAAACCTGGTAATTAGTTGAGGTAATGAAATATAGGTACCCTTATGTTTTTCTATAGGGGAAATGAAAATTTTTGGTTGATATTTATTATGTGGGGTGATTATAACGACTCGAACTGTAACAAATAAAATTCTCCATTTGATTTAATTAAATGTATTGCTATGTAACTTGGTTAATAAAAATAGATACATAACATATATTTTTTTATAAAAAATTTTATTTAATATATCATTAAGAACTATTACCATTGATAATATTTATATTTAATAGTGATCACATGATTATTAAATATATAAGGGTTCAATAATTCATGTCGACACTGTAAAAAGAAGTTATGGACTCTATAAATAAGATCATACCCTATGAATCCCATTTATTAGAGCATCTATGGGAGATTAAATCATTGGGATTTTCCTATAACTATATCCAAGCTTATATATAGCAACTTTCTCATGAGGATAGACATTTACATGGGATGTTCCAGATCATCGATATCACAAACCAAACCATGTTCGCTGAACCACCTCATTAATAACCAACCATAATTCATTATACTTGTAGGGAATTTTCATTTGTATTGAAGGGTTATGTGTCAAGACCCTTTTAATATGAATAAGTAAATTATTTATCATAGAATGGTGACTTTATTTTCATCCTATTATTGAATCTTTTTATTGTTAATTTTCTTTATAATAAATCACCAATTGTATTTTTGTGTAATAATTATATTCAATTAAGGAAATAATTAATATTAAATAATTTGTTTTTTAAATTTATAATATTTTAATATTAAATTAATATTAAATATTTTTTATAAATTATTTTTTAATATATAATTTTTATGAAGTCAAATATAGATTTTATAATGGTTTGAAAATTGTTATTATCAAGAATGATAACACTATGTAATATGTGCCAATTATATTTTAAAAGTGAAAATTCACATGTTTATAAAATTATTTAGATAAAATTAGTGTTAATTATGTAATCAATGCTATTTAATTTGGCAATGTTTAATTTTTCATAATTTTCTGAGATAGTCGAATTTTTGGATAAAAATTAAAAACTGTATAAATATACTTCATGTATTAAACCATTGTAATGACCCAAAAGTGATGTAATTATTACTATAAATGGGATCCATTACCCAATATATGTTTTATAATTAAAATAATGTTATTTTATGTTTATTTGATATATCATATAAATCCATTGTGAATCCTCCAAAACATATAATGTATTTTAATATTTTAAAACATTCTTTATGAGTGTGACTCACCTCCACATATGAAATTGATTTTTTATTATGATAGGACCTTAGAAATATAAAATAATTATAACCAATCCCTTTTTTAGACCCATGTTAAAATACAATGGTTTGTTTTCTGGTTTTATTTATTTTATTATGTATAGTTTGAAACGTTAATAAAAATGTAATTCACCTCTTTCACTATATTATACCACCCAAGATCACATTTTCCATCCCTAAGACTCCATAAATAACGTCCATACTATGACATACTCTATCAAGTTCCCATAAAATGACCCATAAAGATCTCAATAAGCCCCTTTCAAGGAATTGGAGTCACAGACTAATGTAAGGGATCTTCCACTATCCTATTTTTTTCAAGAACTATTTTTAGTTAGGTCTCTATATGTATGTATTATAACATTTGTATATGTTATTACATATTCTCATTAATATAATTTTTTTATATATATAATGATTTCTTCCTTTAAAACTCAATAATCCAACAATGATTCTTTATTTACACCTATTACAAAGCCAAAATTTTGTGAGGATTTCACTCCTCTCATTTCCATTTAAGTAATTATTTTATGATATATATCATATAATACATAATTATATGTATTTATAAGTTATTTAATAAAAAAATAAATTTTATTTAATGTATAAATTATGATATCCCCCTTTCACACTATTTACACTTCTAATGATCCTTCATATACACTCACTACCATGTCGAAATATAGTATGGGTTCTCTTTTTATTTCAGGTTTCTTAATTACCTTATAGATTTTAATTCTAATTTCAATGTCCGTATATATCATTCCACGTCCATATTTCATCTCATTTGATTTCTACATGATGATAAATCTCTTTACATATCATCAACTAATTATATTCATCTTTAAGTGGCATCATTAAGCTGCAGAAAGATTCTGACAGTTTTTTATGCAAAACCAATTGTGTAGTGAATATTGTACCCATTTATGATATTTGATGTTAATTTTTTAGCATTTATAGTTTTTATTGAGTAAATTAATTTATTTATTTAATAAAAATTAATCATGAAATAAATTATTATGATGAATGATTCCAGGATGTATGATTAATGTGGCACACTTAAGTATGATTTTGAAATAAATGTGATAGATTCATCCAAAATTAAATATCTCTCCAAGGCATTGGGTAGTGTTTAGTATAATTATATGTCATGTTTGGAGTGGGATTGGACCTGATTCCTTAATGTCACATTTTCCACCATGTGGTCTTTGTGGGTTTTCAATGAGCTATGTTTATGATTCAGTGTTTTAAGTTGTTGGAACATTTTTGGTGTTAATATTATCTTGATATATAATGTATCATTATTCATATTTATGATCCCTACTGATTTTTTACCCTATTAATATGTCCATTATCTGATTTTTATCATCTTATTCCATTTTTAATCCTTTACTAGACTCTTATCTCCCCCCTTTTTATGTTTTCTCCAAGTTTTTATCGTGTAGTTTAAAAAATACCGGGATTTTTTTAGGAACATTTAGGAATTTTTTAGTAATATTTTCATATACCATGGTAAATATTGTATGATACATGAATAATCACTAAATACATTATATTTATCAGAATTTTGGGATGTATACTATTAAATATTATATAATAAATCATGAAATGCTTTGAAATATAGACTAGGGTTGTTATAGATTTTATTAAAGAAAAAAATCGTCAATTTTGGGATTAGGATAAGAAAACTATAGAAAAAGAAATTTGGGTAATAAAAATCATAATAAATCATACTTATTATTTTTATGTATATTTTAATATTTTAGGAAGTGAATACATTTTTTCTAGATACCTCTGTGGATATGGTTCTCGTACAAATGTACCTATGTGTAACAACTCTAAAAAGGTGTCTCGTGCCTGAGTCGATGTAGCCAGGCACTTGACAACGATCTTTAATATTCACCTTTTTTAAGACTCCCATGAAATTGTATTTGGTAAATAAAAAATCTAATTATTAACCTCTATGAATGGAATAAAAAATTTCCTATGAACATATTTTTGTGGAAATAGATCATGGATAAAATATATTAATTCCAATAAATCAATAAGTTAATATTTAAATTTAAATTAAATGATACCCCTTAAATATCATTCGATTTCAATTTTATATGTTGAATAATTCAGAAATACTCATCCCTATTTTTCCCTTTATTCTATCCAATGGAATGAAATAGAATGAATTGGATAAATAACCAATGAAAAAGAAAATGTTAACATTGTACCAACGAGATTCCTAACGAGTTCAGAAGAGGAATCGAGAACTTCATGATAACACTTTCTTAAAAAAATATGGTTATTAATAGAAAAATATATTCGGAGGATAATCTAAACCCCCCCTATGATATAAAAATATACTATTGAGATATTTTTGTGATGAAGGCCTCCCACTTATAATGGATTATATGATTCCTTAATCATGGAATAATTGATCATCTCAATTAACAAGATATTCTATGTCCTTCAATGTACTCTGAAAGAGAAGGTTCTATTGGATGATTATCATATGGAGGGAGAATATGGCTAGTGGTGTAACTTTTTCATGAATATGAAAAATAGAGAAGATATAAAATCAATGGAGTGGAAGGAATTCTAATTTTTTCCCGGATAAATATTTTTCTCACATACTATGACTCAAAATAAAAAGGGATTTACTTTCCATTAAGAAAAAAACAAATATATCATAGAGTAAAAATAAAAATTAAATGGAAATTCATGATACACATTCCAGATCTGTGTTACCATTGAATGAATGGTTTGATTCATCATTGGTGGGATAAAACCTATTCGATATAAATTCATAGTGATCCTATCTATGACAGCTATGAAGAAATTTTTCAGTGTTCCCTCAAAGTAGAAATGGATATCGAAAAATCTCAAGGATATTATCGGGATAATAATTTTAATGTGAATTTTTATTGTTGATTTATCATGGGGAATTATAACGGTTATAATAAATTTTAACTTCCCAATTTTAAATGTTATGGGAATCAGAAACCTATTAATTTCCTAAATGTAATGAAGTTATGCATTATGTGCAGGAAGGAAAGAATTGTAGCTAAACTTTTCAGATAGGATAAACCTGAAAATATGATGGAAGAAAGTAATGCTATAGTAAAACATAAGGGAATTTTTAATTTTTTCAACAGTAATTAAACATGGTATATTTCAAATAAATAAACTAATACATGGTTTTTTGATGAAACCAACAACATCAAAGGCCGAAAGGGTGATATTTTTCCATGACATTCATTGTGGTAGAACCCAAAAATGATGTGGTAACAGGTACAATAATTACTAATTCTAAAATAAATAATTTACATTTTGATTATGGTTTTACACATTACAATGAATCATGAATATTTAGAGTAACTATTAAAACACTACCACAAATCATGGAAGTAGGGTTGTCGGTGAAAGTTAAAAATGGAGGATTTAATTCATCCATTGTATAGAACTCCTCACATAAAAAAGTTTGTGGTCTAAATTTACCATCAACCCTTAGAATAATCACTATGGTGGAATTTGAAGCAATTGTGTTAATGGTTTTTATTTTAGAATATAAAGACAACATAAATATACATGAGAAGGAAACTACTCTCTATTTTTTGAATTTACACCCAATTCTAAACAAGATTATCGAAGAAAATGATTATCCTTTAGCACCATTATAAGACGAATTGATATTATCTCCCTAAAAACATGTGTATGTAGCTCAAATTTATTGGGTCTAATTATAGTACCATACTTGAAGACAGAACTATTTTTATGGAATACATTGATGTGTTTCCAAAATATTTTCCATGTTTTCCACCTATCAAAGTGGTTGAATTTTTAATCGAGTATATACATGGTCCAAGTAGATTATAAAAGGCTCTATATAGGGTGGATATCATGGAACATTGGTATATAAAGTAACAACTATAGGGGAATTTATATAAAGCATTCATATATCAATGTGATTCACCCTGGGTTGATCCTAAACAATTTTTCAAGAAGAATGATGGGTCAATGCATCTTTTCATCGATTATTGTGATCTCAACAAGATAATGATAATGAAAAAGTATGATATACCTCTGATTGATGAAATTTTTGTTTGGATACATGGAGATAAATAATTATCTAATGTTAATATTCATTCATGATATTATCAAGAATGGATGATGAGGAAAGATACCCAGCACGACCACATTGGTATATGGAACTAGACACACGTGTTCATAGTGTTGTTATTCGGACTCAATAAGGACTTAGAAATCATCATGGATTTAATTAATAGTCTTCCAAGAATACCATGAAAATTTATTGGTAGTATTTATAGATGTTATTATAATATACACCAAAAGTAAAGTGGACCATGAGTTGCATCAGAGAATTGTTCTAAATACACTATTGAAGGAGAAGCTTTATGTGAAGTACAAAAAATGTGAGTTTTGGTTAAAGGAAGTCTCTTTATTGGGGAATATCATAATTTGAAATAAGATATCATTGAACCATTAATAGGAGATGAAATTAATGGATATATGATTCCATCATCTATGATATGTATCCATATTTTTCTATGATTCATTGGTTTCTATTGTCAGTTCAAATGATATTTTACCTGATTTCTAAACAGTATAACAATGTTAACTTATAATCGAGACATGTTTTCTTGTATTGATGAATGTAAAGATAGATTAATGGCATATAAAAGGAGTCTCATCAATATTCTTATACTGAAATTACCCACTTGTTTAGAACCATTAATGGTATTAAATAGTGCTTCAAAAAATGGATTGTGTTGTGTGTTAATCTAGAATAATCAGTTCACCAACAGAATTAACCATTGTATTATCGGTATTTGGTAGTAGTAGTCTTCACATAAAAAATGTGTATGCCTTTTCTCTTTTAGGATAGGTGTGAAATATATATGTATCAAAAATTCCTAAAGTTAATATTCCCACAGAATGTTCTAAATGTGCTCCAAGGAATATTGCTAGAGGTGATAAAGGACTATGAGATCTCAATTCATTACCATCTTGGAACATAAAAAGATGTGGCCGACACACTAAGTATAAATGATCTAGAAATTATATCATCTATTACAATTGAGAGGGATTCTATATTATTAGTCATAATATTGATGGACATGGGAATCATAACAGAAGTAACATCATCACTATTTTCAAAAATAATAGTTCAACCGTCTTTTCTATATTGGTTAAAGGATTATAAATGAAATGTTTTGATAATTAAAAAGAAAGTAAAAAATATAAGTAAATAAAAATCCTCATATTTTGAGGTTAATTAATATGGAATTATGAGATCTAGGTTAAGACTATGTCTTCCATGAAACCTAGAGTCAACAAAGTAAATGTGGGATGAATCACATTGTAAGAATTTATCCATTCACCTAAGAAGAAAAAAGTTTTATCATGAAATCTATGAGAATGATAGGTAGAAAAAATATGAAGAAGAAGATCACTAAATATTCAAAATGTTCCCAGTATTCAAGGAAGTGATGGTTAAAAGGAATAATTTTAAAGGGATGATGCAACCATTACACATACCAACATGGATATGGTAGAACATATCCATAGGTATTTTCAGAAAACATATAAATAAATCTAGGGAAAATAATTATATATTGGTTTTTGTAGATCATCTTATGAATAATATTCAAATTATCATAATTCGAGAGGACTTATCACTTGATCAACAAGCCTGGATATACATCAGATAAGTGGTTAGGCTGCATGGAGTACCAATATTGACTGTATCCAATCCATATCAGATATTCCCCTCAATTTTTTGGTAATGTATCCATCATGCTATATAACTTGTGGTTAATTTCAGTACGATCTATCATCCCCAAAACGATGTTAAATATAAGCATACTATTTAGAAACTAGAAGAAAAGTTTCAATCATGTACTATGGACATCAAAATAGGATAAAAACGGCATATTTATTTGAATGATATCTCATAAAACAACAGTATACACTCAAGAATCCAAATGGATACCAACTAAGTCCTTTATGGGAAAAGGATAAAAAAACCGAAATTATGTGAGGATGTTGAAGAATGAAAATTCGTGGGTTCTAAAATGGTTGAGGAAATGGTGGAGAATGATAAAATCATTCACCAACATATCAAGGCTTTTTAGAGTAAAGAGAAGAGCCATTATAGTAGCCATAATCAAGACCTATATTTTGATGAGAGATACATGGTATTCCTCCTCATATCATCATCAATGAATATGATGAGATTTTGGAAGAGGATAAATCATAGTCAAAGATACATTAGCCTAATTGCGATCCTTGATAACATTAGAGCGTTGGCCTATCAACTATTACTCCCCCAAACCATTATAATGTAAATGATGTAATCAATGTATCCATCATGAGAATTTATGATATAGGACTCTCACGTGTACTCAATCCAATGTTGGTACCATTGCAGAATAACATTTCCTATGAGGAGTAGCTGGTAAAAATCATTGATTATAGAGAAAATGTTAAATGAATTAATATTGTGTTACTTCTTAGGGCCTTGGGGAGAAACCACATGTTTGAAGATAAAATTACGAAACCAAAGGAGGGGATGAAAAATAGTTAGCCTCATATTTTTTAGTATTACAAATGAAAATTTCATGGGTAAAATTTATTATGGGAGAAAGATTGTAACAACCCGAAATGTTATAAATAAGATTCCAATTTTAGTTTAATTATATGTCATACATTGTAATATGGTTATATGAAACATAAGAACATATTATGTATTATTATTTTCAATTTTATTTAACTGACAATTAAGAATCATTACCATAGACAATATAGCCATTGAATATTCATCACATGTTTTGTATAAATATAGTGTTTTATGAAATCCAATTGACACACACAAAAGAACTGAAGGCCTCAACAAGTATTACCATACTATATGAAGACCATTTATCATATAATACTAGGAAGATATAATCACTAGGATATTTCTTTGTCATATCCCATTATGATATCCCTTAAATTAAGCATGAGTGAAACCATTTATGTGAAACATTAAAGCCCATCAAGATCATGACTAAAATCTTGTTTTGTGAAAAAAACCCTGAATGTGAAACCATAGAACACCTTTTTCTAGGGGGTTTTTTTGGATTATTAAAGGGATATGTATCAGTACCCATTAAATAAATATATATACATTATTGTCTATAGAATAATGAATATATTTTCATCGAATTATTGTTACATTGAAAAAGATTTTTATTTTTTTACAATTAAACAATCATAGTATTTTTAAGGAACACTCAAATTCATTTAATATAAATATTTTGAGGAATTAATGAATTATTTTAAAAATATTATTTTAATAAAATATTATTGTTATATAATTTGTATTAATTATATTTTTTTCATATAATTTTTATGAAGTCAAATGTAAATTTTAATGCTCAAAAAACTATTATTATAAAAAAACCAATCATTTTAAAATATATTTTGTATTCAAATTAATATGAAAAAAACATATATTTAGAAAATTATTTAGATTAAATTAATATTTTTTTCTGGAATCATAATTTCGAATTTTTCCAATGGATATGTTTACAAAATTTTATGATACAATCTAATTTTCATGTAAAAATTAAATACCATATTAATATACTTTGTATATTATGTAATCATAATGACCAAAATAGGATTTAATAATTAATTTAAAAGGAATCTGAGACCAAATAGATGTATTCAGTTTATGATAATTTAATTTTATGTTTCTTTTATATATCTCATAAAACTATTTTTGATTCCTCCAAATTATATAATATATTTTAATTTTTTAAAATTATTTATTTTTGAGCGTGACTCACTTCTACAGAAGAAAAAAAATTATTTGATTATGTTTGTTACATGGATAGATAAAATAATTTGATCCACATCAATATGGAAAAATCCTTGGGGAAAATAAATAGGATTGTTTATGGTTTAGGTAATTTTATTATGTAGAGTCCAACCCCTAAATAATAAAGAAATCCACCTCTTTTTCTTTATAAAACAACCCGAGCTCCCATTTATGTTAACTGAAACTCCATGTAGAATGTATGTACTATTTCATCTTCTAAATAGTGTCCTCCCCTTGTTCCTCCAATATCAGAAGAATCCCTTCTTAAACATTTGGAGTCACACACACATGTTAGGGATCTTCTACACACTTTTTTATGATGAAGTTCTTTTTGTTATGTCTCTAAATTTACTTTTTCATTTTTTGGGATGAATTTTTACATATTTTTATTTTATTATATATTATGTATAAACAATTATATCTTACTTTCATTCTCATTATATCTTCCATGATACCTAGTGTACTCCTATTACAATGAAATTTTTTTAAGGATTTATCTCTTCTCATTTCAATTCAAGATCCTATTCAATGATATAAATCATAATTCCCTTTTTATTATGTTTGTTTATGTTCTTCCATATTCCCTTTACAATCCATTTAGTGAATAAATTATGAGGTCTCCCATTTTCTGTCGTTATTATTATTATGATCTTATATGTACACATGTTACCATGCTGAAATATAGTGAGTATTAGTTTCTTTATTAAACTTATTTTCATTACCTTATACATATTATTTCTAATTTCTATTGTTGGGATATATTTTCATGTGTCCCTATTGTTTGAAATTTTAGTTATAAGGGATTATAGACCCATTTCCCACTTATAATCCTTGTTTTTTGTAATTTTTTTGTGACACCATTAGGATACAAATATTTCACTATGATTTTTCATGCCAAACCAATTGTGTAGTGAATATCATACCCATTTACTATCAATGTTCTTCACCATTATGCAAGGATAATTTTTATTGTGGAATTTAATATATTTATTATATACTCCATTATCATGGAATAAATTATTATAATGAATGAATCCATGTTTTAAAATTATTTAGGCATATTCAAGAATGAGATTGAAATAATTTTGATGGGTGAACCCAGAATTATATAGCACTTCATTGAATTTCATCATGTGTAGCATCATGATATGTCATTTTGGTATACAGAGTGTACCTAATTACATTATGGTACATTACCTATAATGTGTTTTTGGAATATTATCCTTCATCAATGTTTATGATGAAGTGTTATAAGTTGTTTCCACATTTCCCATGTTCTGATTATCAAGATATATCATGTATCACTATTCATGTTTATGATTCCTAAAATTAATATACCACATTGAAAAGTATATTAACTATCCTGCATCACCTTATTCCATGTGTATTATCTTAATGGGATTTATAGTACACCCCTTTATTATGTTTTTCGTTAGGATAAACTGAGTAGTTTAAAAATGACATGTTATTTTATAAGCATGTTAAAAATATTTTCAATAATATTGTTGTATCCAATGTTTTGGATGTTATGTAGTATACCTAATTCCCAAATACAATATACTTCTCTATTTTTTTATTATAATTTTTTCCACCTTCATAGCAATAATACTCTTTATTTCACACTAATTCATGATTTATAATGTTTAATTATATGTAATAAATCATGAATTAATGTAAAAAATAGAGTACGATTTCTTTAAAGGTGGCCAAAAGTGGTGTTGTATGGGGGTGTTATCATGATGTGGTGTATAGTGAAGTTAATTATCTCTGGATCAATGGAATTAGTTGTCCCAACTCATTGGTCCATGTCTGCGGTGTGGGCATTTGTGGGCTCTCTAGGTGATGTGTTCATATAGAGCATTGTTTTGTAGTTTCGGTAGAGAATTACAGGTTTCTATTAGAATATACTATAGGTTCCTAGTTTTTGTTATGGAATAGAATGAAAACTTAAATGGTGGGTCACATGGGAATCTCAATGAATGAATAAAAATAAAACAAAGAGGAATGATTTGGGTCAGATACCTAGACGAAATCGCAAATGCAGTCTGATTAGAAAAAAGATTCCCCAATAATGAAATAATATTTTGATAAATGAGGTGGTATGATTCTTCATTATTACCATTCCCCATGAAGCACTTTATGATTATTTCTTTTGGAAATCATTTAGTTTACATGCTTTTGATCATTTAAGTTATCATTAGGGGTGGGATTCTTTGTAGATATCCAATCATTGATCCATTAATTTCCACCCATTAATCCAAGTTATTATGCACCTAAGAGACATTTTAGGCTACCCGACATCCCTTTTATTAATGTAACTATCCAAAAAGAAAATAATAATTAATTACTTCTAGATATCAGGAATTAGTTTTCAATATTCATCAATATATGATGTTTTTCAAAAAAAAAATCATGATACTTCAACATATGATAATTTTGAAATTCTAAAATCATTAAAAAAATTTTTTTTATCATATTCATTTTTAAATTTTTTTAATATTTTATTTCATTATTTTCCACCAAAATACGTAAAATGTAATTTGTTTAGAATAAAATATTTTCAAAACTTATAAAGACATCATTGAAATTTATTTATTTCTTCGTCACTATGTTTTATTTATTTTAAACAATTATAATAAAAAAATATTTATTTTTATTAATTAAACTCTGTTTAAAAGATCAGATATAATGGCCAGGTTTATATAACAATAGTAAAAATGTATCATTGTTTTTTAAAAACATATTTTCACCTATAACACAAGCTATGATGTTATTTCTTGTTTAACTAGGTTAACATAGATTTTTCATATAATAAAAACATATCTTGGTTTATTGTGAAATACAAGAAATCAATGAAATTTTAATTTATTTGTATAAATTTTTTATAAAAACTCGAGCTATTACCTTATACTAACCTTAATATCATTTAATCCCTGAAAATTAGTCACTCTAGAATAATAAAATAAAGATAAATTTTTGTATAATATCCACATGTTCCCCTAAAGCTTTATATAAATGGGTTTTCACCACAAAAAAATTGACCATGTGAGAGTTCTTTTTTCGATTGACATTCACTTTTAGATAACAAAAATTCTCTACATATTCTTATTTGTAAAAAAGATCTTCTTATAGTGGTATGTCCATTGAGTTTTGTAATTTTTATGGTCATGGTTTTTAATTCCGTAGGAGAGGTACATAGGACACATCATGTAATTTAGAGAGGTTTGGTGGAATCACCACGTGAAAGGATACAATATAGATATGATTAGAATGATTAAAAGGATTGATATAACAAGGGATTAGTTTCCATTTATTCTTGACTATCATTACCTTAATCCAAGGAGAAATTATTATAAATTCCATGTCACTAAAATTAAATTATAGATCACATTGTGCATTTTAGGCATAATGTTTCTACCGACTATGTGCTACCTTGATTTGCTGCAGAATGTCACTACCCTTCTCGTCCATTTCCCAATTTATATTTCAATAAAAACATTGTTTTGATTAGATAATGGATAACTATGATATTCCTCTTACAACTCCTTTAATACTGGTATGGAAGTAAGGATTACACAATTTTGGAAACTTATCAACTTATCATGGTCATGGTTAAACTCAGGAAGATTTCTAACAATTTTTCAAATAACTACATATTCCTCCTAGGACTATTTAATATTCTACAATATACATGGTTTAAAATTAAATTGAGTGTGACATGACTATTCTATTTCCATCTAAATTTTTATATCCATACAATGAAAATCCATTAATATCATATCATTTGTGATACTCATGATGGATTAGAAACCATTTTCCATCGACTCAAAGAATCACCCATCCTGTTTGATTTTCTATGGTAATAATGTATTGAGTAGTCATAATACATTAACATATCAAACCATTTTCATTAAAGAATGGTTATTTCCTTATTTTTGAATATATAATTCAAAAGTTCATGATCACCATATAAATCACACTTTTTTACCTAAATATAATACATCTATTTCATTAATGATAAAATTAGCGTGGAAAACTCAAAATCATTAATTGGTAATATTTCTCAATAATCATTAATTTTCATGCATTAGAGGATATAACCATGTTATTATGTACAAGAACACATCCAAATCCTTTCTTGTATGGATCAATATAGACTGATACCCCTTATCCACTATATGGTAATGTGTATATATGTTTTTTGTATATCTTTCTCTTAAGATCCAGGAAATTTCAATCAAAATCAACTATCAAGAGGAACTTCGACCCCTTATCAGTTTACATGGCCAGTTAATCACAATGTCATGGGAAATTATCAATAATATATCAATAATATCAAGGTAAATGAAAAATACAATATATCACAATCACAATGGTTGATCGTGTCCAATATTTGATAGACTATATCATGGGAGGATGTATTGATAATACATTCTCTTGATGATGTGAGACCCAAAATGAATCGTTCTACAGTTAAAATGAATACTTTCATATAGTCTCTCCTTTGATAGTTTTTTTGAACAATTATATAATGATCTTAGTATTTTTTTTATTTCTAATTGATTATAAAATAATATCATCTATAAAGACAAAAAAACTGATCAGGGTATTCTCCAAGTATTATATAAATTAAATACATGAAGATAGTAGGGGAATTATTATGACCGAATATAATTACTATATATTCATTGTTCCCTTAATCTGTAAGGAATTTAGTAGTGGTTATATCCTTCTTCGTTACACTCAACTAATAATATCAATAATGATGGTCAATCATGGAGAAGAATTGAGCTCCATACAATTTATCAAACAAGTCATCAATATTGGGATACAGATACTTACTCTTGTTTGTGATCTTAATTGGATATTGATTATATATGAAGAGTCACACTAATCCATATTCCTTTTAAAAGAAGATCATTTCTTTCTAAAGGGCACATAAATGGATGAATGAATCCCTTTTAATTGGTTTCTTGGAGATTCTAAATAAATTAATGTGACTCAATCCAAGATATTCTATAGGGATTTAATTATATTTTTGTGGTTCTTGTTATGGGTTTTGTTGTGAAATCAACATCATGTTTTTGTGTAATACTAGGAATATAATCATGAAAGACACCATAAAATTATTGCGCAAAAATAATATAATCAATGTCAATTTTTACCCTATGCATAATACACTACCTCCCTGGTGAATGTGAATTATGTCTCATACCATGGTGGTGATCTCCATCTGAAGGAAAAACATATCATCACATCTATTGTTGATCATAGGATTCATTGTAATATCTTACATGACTTCTCTTTATCAATAGTTCATGGGATATTTATATATGTAAATCCAATCAATTATAAGGATGGAATATAATTCACCCATAGGATAATGAAAATATTTTTAGGGGCCACATTCTTGAAAATGTGAATGATAGAGGAATAATATAATTGAGATCTGATCATTATACCATTATGTGTTTATAATATTAATTCAATAAATCATATTTTGGATGAAATACTTAATATAAATTATAGTATATATGAATCAATGGGTAGACACATATTAATATGAGAAATTATAATTTTTATAGTTGATGGTAAGTATATGTTTGATCATCTTTTTATCACACCTATAATTAGAAACTATGAACAAATGACATTTCACACTATCCCACTAATAAAGAGGATAATAACATCTATCATCATCATTTACCCACATTATTGGGAATTGGTTATAATAATTCCCATTCTCCTTACAAATGAAGCATCGAAGTGGTTTTTGTTTTTTAAAAAATTCACTCTATTAACATCAATAGATAACATCTCCCCTTCAATGAATAATAAATTTTCTGGTAACCCTCCCATTAACAGATAAATCATTTCTTTTTACAATTAAAAAAATTACTTCCATGCATTTTCCAACATAGTGATCATAAAGGTATTTTCATCTTCTTCTCTACATGGATTTTAGATTTTCCATTAAAACCTTTCTTTCATATATTTTTAAAACGATGAAATTAATATATAAATCAAACCATCATTTTATCCTTGATAGAAAATCAAACAATCCCATAATAGCTATAAATTTCTCTTATGTATATTACCCTTAGTATACTTGGTTTTAATCCACTGAAGAATCAATCAATCATACTTTCAGGTTGGGTGGTAAGAAAATAATCATACCAAACATGTTTTCTAAAATTAGGCATGTATGTACAAATAGGTTCATCACCATTTTGATTTATCTCATGGAACTCATTCTCTATCTTCTTGAAAAGAACACAAGGAATGTAAAAATTAAAAAATATGTTCATAAATTTTTCCAATTCAATGGATTCAATTTAATAATGTTTCCTCATATTCCTAAAAAGAATCCAACATAGATCTGTTTCTCCTTCCCAACTATAGATTGCTAAAATGAAATTTTAATGGTCTGAACACATAATAATGGAAATTCTATTTAAAGTGTAACTGATGAATTTTTATGTAATAGATTGATCATAAGTCCCTGTGAAATAATATGGATGTTTCGTTATGATGGAATAAATAGAACATTGTTAGCTCTTATTCTAATTGGATGTTCTGCATGATTCGTAGAATTAGAAATATTTCTGAACATATAAAAAAGATTTTTCATTCCATATCTCATAATATTTAATTACTCAATAACACTATCATATTATTTTCTATCACAATAAAAATCAACATGGTTCTTTTAGTTTCCAACTATTCACTAAAACAAAAAACCACAATGTTAGAAAATGTAAATATGATTTGGAATAACAAAATAATAAAAAATTACTTATAGGATATATAAATCATTAAAGCCTTTCCATTAATATTTTAAACTATAGGTTTATACTAAAATATTCATAGTAATCTCGAATTTAAATACTTCATGATGCTTTATAAAATTTTTGGGAATTTACAAATCATATCCCCACAGATTTTCAAAAAAGGTGTTTAGCAAGGCCCAACAACATGCTCCAGTTCTCGGTAATATATAGACAGGAAAAATATTTACGTATGTTTCCCCATATAAATTTGTTCTAGATTCCCTTTCACTTCTATCATCTATACATGTATTTAATTTTATAGAAACCACTGACTCTATCCTTTACCAAAATTCTTGTACATTATCCAATAAATTTAATCATCAGTAGACTTATCTATGATAAATTTTTAAGCATATCCTTAGAGATCCCGCTATGGTTTTATCATCCATGTTTCCATTGGCTAATATAACCTATCCTTTATTTCCAACTATTATGATCTGGGATTAACATATATAGATATTTCATCAATTTTTATGATTATTTATAACATTATAGAAATAAATTCATGGGAAAAATAATATTTTAGTGTATTTTTAAATAGGGAAGAATAATCAATAGTCCATATGTGAGTTACCCCATATCCCACAACATTAATAATAACTAAAATACATCTGAGACATAACATAAACAATCCATGTTCACAAAACCAAGGGAATGGAAACATAAAAAAGTGTGAGATTAGATGCTCAGTAAGCCTAAACAATGTAAATTATTAATCATAAAATGAGAATATGTGTATGAGAAGATTATAATTACATTTTAAAATCATTCTATTCATATAAAATATCATATTATTGAACCATTTAATAATGACATGAATTTTATAATAAATTTACCATAAGTTAAAAAATCAAAATGATCCATGATTTAAAAACACAGAGAAAATACCTGGATTATTTGTTTTAAAGAAGAATTGAAAATCAATTATATTGTTCTTGTCTCACTGCTAAGGACATAATATCATAAAAATTCTTTTTCAATAATAATTTCACTCCTCATTTTGTCCTTGTATTACTACAGTTAGTTAAATCATTTTTCTATCATAGTATTTATGAATCATGTTCACACCTAGTTCAATCCCTATATTACTATAATGTCTTTACTCCCCATTCTACTGATTTCTATCTCATGAGATATTTAAATCATTATACAATGCATTGGATAGAGATAAAGGCCACACATACCTGACAATGATAAAAATATAAATGGGTTTGAAAAGATCACATGAATTCATCTAATCATACATGATGAAATGAAATAGGTTTTATAAAAATTTAGTCATATCATAACCTATGGAAATGAGATAGGACTTATAATCATTTTGTCGTCCATTTTATCATCCTTTTTAACATGTTATTTCTCATTAAAGAGAATCTAATTTACAAAAAATCATGTCTTTCATAAATAAAACATTATGTATAAATAATAATGTTATCATACATGGATAATATTCCCAATAAGGAATGTGTATCATCAACAGATGATATATTAGATCTAAAATTATTTCGATTGGTAATTTAACACATTTATTGAGAAAAATATTATTTTAGTTTAAAATATTTTTAAATCATAAAATATTATCGAAGCTCATTTCATTAAAAATAAATTTGAAAATTTATATAGATTGATTTGAATAAATTATATGTTGTGACTTCTGATGATTCGTTCAATGTTTTATGTGATAAAATCCTCCTTTCACAATTTTGGTTAAAGGTAAAAAATCATTTTTTTTTGAAAAGGACATAATGATTCTTTTCTAAACATTTTCATAAAAACTAAATCATTGTTAATGATTTATATTTAAAAAATAATATAGGAATAATAAAACAATTTTTAATTTTTTTGTCAAACATGGTTTTAAATGAAAAGAGGTTTATGATAGAAGATGTGAAATGAGTCAAATTTTCTATGAAAAAATTACTATCATATGTATGAAATAGTGGAAAAATTATTCCATTTCATGAATATATCATGAACAAAACGTGGATAAGAACATTAATGATAATTCCATTCCCATTCAACATATGGTTTTATCATCAGAAATTCAATCCTAATAAATCATGATAAACTATGAGATTGTATCATAAATACATTACCACATTGTTAACCTTAAATCATACAACCCATAAAATAATAAATTAAAATTGAACATAAATATAAAGTAGATAAATTAATTTATTATAGTACATATCATTTGGGATTTAAATAGACATCATGAAATAATATGGGAGCATAACATAACATTTTCGTCAAAAAAGGGAAATTTAAAACAAAATACTCTACTAATTTGGCGAATTTCGCAACATAATCCCCATAAAATTTAATTGAAAAATTGGATAAGTAATCCAAATATTTTTAATAATATAAATTATATAAATTAACGTGATGTAAATAAATCCCATAAAAATTGGTTGGGGGATTATGGAATAATTCTCACCGAAATAAATGAATGAGATATAATTATCTAACATAAAGTATTTAATATGATCATCCTAATTCAATAATCAATTTATATAAATATTTGTTTTTTATAAATATATTATAGAAAAATATTCTTATATATCATTCCATTTATAATTTTTGTTTTGAAGATATATTATATTTTTATTAACACAACCAAGGTAAAATTATGTTTTTGGTAATAACTAATATGTTTTTCAAACATGTTTTGAATTTTTATTATTGGTACACTTACTTGGATTATTATTTCCACATTTATTGAATGATTTTAATCTTATAAATATAATATATGTTAATAATATATTTATTTATAGTAATCTATAATATTTAATTGTAGGAAATAAAATGCACAGTTCATTGATATGGTTGATCGTATGCATGCATGAAAGATGTTTCATTTTATTATCGTAATGACAAAATGAAAAATAAATGATATATGGAGATATTATCATTAATATATAATTTTTATGTTTTATATATAACACATATTTGTATTAAACACATCCTTAATGCATTTCATGTAATGTCTGAATGAATCGCATCACTTCGTTAGGTGTTAGTCCTCTATACATACAAATAAAGTTATCATATTCCCACAAAATGAAAATAATGAATGTATGTGTTATATAATAATTAAATGAACATAAATATATAATTAATTAAATATATAAATAGTATTTCAATCGTTTTCAAAACCCGTAATAGGTGCTAATGAAAAAACAGATAACATTGGTTCGTGAGGCTGTAGTTTTCCCTATACAAGAACAATGATTTCATAACCCATTAGAGAGAACTATGTTTTGTTATAGGTAGTTACCTTAAAATAAAAGAAATATATATATATATATGTATGATATTGGGGTTATTATATAATAATGATATAATAAAAATTAAATTAATTGATGGATTAAATAAATAAAAAATGATCATCAATTAAAGTTACATATTCTTCATGTATCTCTATTTTTAGTACCAAAGGACATACCTGGATGGATTTATACCCAATATGAGTATCTTAGGATAAGATAAAATAATTCAATACTTTATTTGGTTAGTTATTTTCTAATCTAATTTGGTTTGAATGTGTGATGAGATAGGAAAATGGGTGGCCTTTTATAAGCTTGGCGAGTGGAATAAGTGTACATTTTTAAAGAGTGAATTCCACCAACATTTTATCAATTTCATTTGGATGAAATAATTAAAAATATTGATAATAGAATGTATCATGTTTAAATAATGTCATCCAATGGGTTTTGTAATTGTTTTTATTCATTTTTACACCGTATATTCTATTTTTAACAACAAAGTAATCATATTTTTTCCATTAATATATAAAAATAATTTTAATTTAATTTACTAATTAATTTGATCAAAAATAAAATTGGCATAATATCAAATAAAAAATTATTCATATTAAAAAAAATATTCCATTTTTTATAATTTAATGAACAATTGTTTCTAAAATTAATCTAAATTTAATCCTAAATATGTGTCAAGAAAGAAGGTTTTCTAAAAGGAATAATATCAAAAGATTACAATGTTATTATGTTATATTCAAAAGTTAAATAAATTTTATAGATATCTATTGAATTGTATAATTTAACGAAATATTCATTAAAACCAAAATAATATAAAATTTAGCTATATAAATAAATTAAACAAAAAAAATTATTTAAAAATTATTATTTTTCACTAATCATAAAAAAATGAAACATTTATGAAAAATTCTTATAATTAACCCTAAATGAAATTTGAAAATTTTAATCATAAAATAATTATATTTTAACAAATTATATTTCGAAATGTTTAAAAAATTTTGTTAATTATTGGCCAAAAAATAAGTTATATTTCGAGAAAATATTATTTTTCAAAACACAAAAGGAATTAATCGAAAATTATAAATTTCATTATAAATTTATTTTATTTTTTTAAAAACATATATTGAAAATTTTACTTATTAAAATTCATATTACTTATTTTAACACCTACGTTTTCAAGGATAGTTTTAAATAATATTTTTTATAATATATCGTTATATGGTTAAAACTCAGTGTCACAAGTAATGAATGCCTGACATAGAGTTTCGTATAACACACATACAAATTGGCGTATCATTCAATGAATGATATAAAAAAATATTACTTTATTTGAAAAAAAGCTTAGTAAAAATTTTTGTATTGCATCTTCAAAATCCAATTATAATTTAAATAATTCCTTCATACCATGATGCATCCCTTTCCATAACTAAATATCAATGATTTTGGAAACATGGACCAAAAAAACCCTCCTATGGTAATCACTAATAAGAGTAACATCTTAAATGTATTCATTATTTTTACATGTAATATTTCTTGAAAACATGTATTTTTATAAATGCCTCTAAATATTTCATGTTAGTCAAATTCATTTCATCCCTAGGAGAAAATCCACTTTTCTTAGTATGCCACTAACAATATCATAACAGAGGGTTACTTTTAAAAATTATATGTGATCATACTTAAGATAAATCTTTTATGTCCACCAATTATATTATATTAATCAAATATATTTTCATAATAATTTCCCCCCATATATCTAGAATGTGTTGGAGCATTCATGGCCTACATTTCCTATGTTTCATTGTTATCCCTATATCATTATGTAAAATATGTTTCACATAAAATATCACTTTCATTGGTAAATATTATGTGTCATTAAACATCCAATTAAATAGAGACTATTCCCTCCATGGTGTAATTTGAAAAAGGGAACCATAAAAAAGAGTCGAGTTTTCCATTAATATTCATGCAAACCAAATGATTTTTGGAAAGCAATTTAAATTGAAATTAAAAAGTCACAATACATTTTAGTTTCAAAACATCCATAGAGGATGGTCTATGAAAACATATAGTATCTCTCACATATTCATTATGTTATTATTTTGGAAATTTTAGGGAGATGATGAAAATAAACAATGTTTATAAGGTTTTTCATGTGGATGTAATAATCTTCAGGCTATTATTGAATATCTCAAGAGGCTGAAAAAATAGAGCATATTAATATTCCTATAATTTTAATTACAACAAATTTAATAATGGAAATAAACATAAATGTCACATAATTAATGTTATGTTCTAATGAAAATGTTAATAGGGGTCAAAATATATATGTTTGATAATAAAATATTATATTCCTAAATAATATGTATGGGGAATATCCACATGATTGATTCTATCTTTCATACATTAAAATAAATATCATAATATGTTTTGAACTATTGAGGGAACTATCAAGCATAATCAATAGTCCATCAATGTATTGTAAACTCCATGGTCTTGTACCACTATAAAAAATGATCTCATCTATTATATCCATATAGTAATTCATTCCACAAGACAAGACATCATCCTGTAATTAGTTGTGCTGATTGAGATCCAATGTAGTGGAATATATCTTTCTTTATTTATGTAATATTGGAATGGATTTTTTCCAACTTAGTTTATGAAACCCTCTAACTCTTTATTTTCATTTATATAAACCTTAAAAAATATTTTTCAAATTTCATCAGTTTTTGTGATCAATATTTCTATAATAAGGAGCTATTCTGACTCATGTTATTCAACAATTTTTTTAAAAAATTTCTTTACCAATTAGTGGACCACACGGTAGTCAAATGCTTCATACCCCAAAATAATTATCATGATCTAGAATGAATGATGTTGTGAATGTGGATCTTTAAGAGGTGACTATGAGTCTACCTCAATGATATTATTCCATATGAACCAGTACCATACTCAAAGAGAATCCTAAAACACATTTTTTGCTGATGATCTATTATCATGGTTTTTTGTGTACATTTGTATGGACAATCTTATAAAAGTAAATTTCAACTTCCCTCCATTAGTAATGTGACCCTACCCCTACACCATCAACTGAGATGGGTCTAAGGTTTCCCCTTTAGGTTTGACCATTTAATATGATTGAACTAAATGAAAAATAAAATTTGTCAACAACATTAAAATAATGTAATGAAAGACAGAAAGGATAAAAAAGTTATCAATAACACCCACTCATTGAAGGATCACCTACATAGATTGATTTCACCCAAACATTTATATCCTCAATAGTTTTAATTGGGATATCCTGATAATGAGAATATTCTCATTTTATCTCAAGACCCTCTATGTAAGGATCATAATAATTTCCCACACCATGACCATGAGATAGTGCTCTATCAACAACATGAGTAGCAGGGACATCGAAACCATGGTAATACATCACCGTGGAAATGTTTTCTAGGGAAAAATATATACAAGATACAGTCAGTAATTTAATGGATCATGTGTATATATTATTGATGAATGTGAAAATCTAAAAAGAGGTAAAATATCATATTTCCAATTCTCTTTCAATGTTACCGAACTCATGTAAATCGATAATAATATGATTTTTAATACTTAACCATATTATGTTAGTAATAATATAATTCCTCGCATAGAATAGAATCCTTATGTGTAGACGTATTTGAGTGTAATGAATTATGACCAAAATTGGATCCGTCACCAGTTCTATCTACTGGTTTCTCATTAGGGACAATATATTTTTCCCTTGTTTATAAGAATTAGTTCTGATCTGATTGTTTGAATTACATTGATCCTAATTATCTTATTCTAAGAAAACAAAATGAAAATTTATGGTTGTTATTGGATAAAATAGTATATTTTTTTAAAATAACATCATTATATATAATAATTAAATTTTTCATAAGGACTACTGATATATATTTTACATACAATTATTCATATATCCCAATGTTTTAGTAGGAGAATATATCGTATCATTCATTAACATCACTCAAATTTAGGGTAAATAATCATTGAAAAAAGTATATGCACCACATTTAGGATATCCTCTATCATTCTCTTAGTGTCATCTATAATCCCATTGAGATGATAAGGTGTTGTGGTTTTTTGAATCCACTAGAATTATTAGATGCCTACTTGAGGAAATTGATAACTAAAAAAGTTTTGAAAACTCCCCCGGACTGGAGACATACCATAGATTTGTCATTATTTTATTACATCCCTCAATGATAAAAGGAATTTCCATTAGTCTATATATAGGAGACTCCATCATTGGTTTCTCTTTTTCATCCCTCTATGAATCAATTATTAATATTTTTTAGTAATTGTTCCTTTTTTAATGAAAAACGTGTAATAAAAATATGAATTGTTATGAAGAGATCATACCTGAATAATGTAAAGAAAATCATAATATTTAATTATTGATTTATCTACCACACCCTCTGTGGCCCCTTGTCCATTAATATTGTAAAATCACTTGCTAGATGAATATTTGACATAAGTAAACTATTAATGATTCTCTATTTATTGAATACACTTTCTCATCTCGGTAGGTTTAACATTATACTGAGTATAAGGAGGCTCTCAAATGTCATCAATCTGTAGAATCTATAGGCCAACATAAATAAATACCCACATTTCATTTCTATAATAAGTCTTGTTCTTCAATAATATAACTTCCTCAGGTTTAAAATAATATCTGCCTTCCCTGTGTGGTTTTGAAGAGGAACCAACATCTCTCGATTACATAAGTTTTCTAGGTCTCTCTAATTTATATGTTGATTGGGAAACCAAAGACTGAATACCCTCTAGGATATTATAATTTTTGTTCCTTTACTCATCTCTATAACTAACCTCATGTATATAATTCATATACCTCCTTAGATTAGATCCAACATGGTATTCATTGTAGATATGGAATGTGGAGTGCCTCATGATCGGGACTATGGAAGAATTTCATTGTTATCATTATCATAAAAATCCTTCGAGCTCTTTTTACCTTGTTGGGAAATAGTTTCCTCCTCTTGATGGAAATCCCTCACAAACACAATTTTTTTGAGGAAATATATGAATAACCTTCCATAATAGAAACAATAATGAGATAATTTATTGAGGGAAACTTGATTACTCCCTTAGATGAATCAAGCGCCATAGGACCCCATTCTTCCTTACAACTATACAATTGTTTTGTTACCTAATACTTATGAGTTGAGATATGATATGTAGTTGAAGAAATTTTAATTAGAATGAATATTTTTTCAAAATTTCCCATTATATATAATTTCACTTCAAATCATTCACACTGATATGTTGTCTTTGTAAGACAATAGGAATGAAATGAGCTCATAAATGTACCTTACATTTTTATTGATTGTTTAGTAGGTGGATAAATTTATGATAACAATATTACATCATTAGGTACTCTCTTAGTGTTTTATTCTAACACATACTTTCTTTTCATAGGAATAATACTGATAATTGATTAAATAAAGTGCCATAATTGACAGTTCATAATGATAACCATCCAAACCCCCTCATCAGCGACCAAATGTCTCATGATCAACCCCCATACAAAATTTGAGCAGACATGAACTCATAAAGGGGTACATTATTGTATAAAAATATATCAACCACTAGTGGATTTTTTTTATGAGGAGATGAATTTCATTTTGTTCTCATTCAAATAGATTTACTTATATGATAAATAATCCTTACCTTACCTCATCATTGGAATCATATACTGACTTCATATATGTTCAAACCTTATTACCAAGATTCCTCACATTTGGGTCATTTTATAAATCAAATAATTTGATTATTACCTTCCTGTGGCATAATATCAATACTCTATCAGGGGAAAATAATTTTCTATGGATTCATCACTTCTCAATTTTCTGGAATCCCACTAAGAGTTTACATAAGGGACCCAATGCCTTATACTCTAAGAAAATTTTTATCCATGCATTAGGATGAACATCTCTTCTAGGGATAAGGTTCTCACTTTTATCCTTCGGATCAATTTCCAATAATTAATGGGATAATTTGGATGTTCCTCAAATCTCATCCCATGTCACCTTTGGTGGATTAAATTCAATATATATCTCTCTAAGGATGGGTTCCCTAGAAACATGATAAACATCCCATTAATTGATTCCATCATTTTAAGGTGTCTATTAGAATATGATGTTTGGTGGGCTCTAATATATTTAAAACATTCAGATGGCATTAAAAGTATTGTACACAAACATTTGTGACACACAAAAGGATTCAAAAATGCCAATGTGTTTCATCTCATTCTCAAATTTTGATCATGTATTAGACTCCCAATAAGTCCACATCCATGGATTCATAACCCTTATTCCAATAGGAATGTCATTTTCTTCCTTATAATATTTTAATTAATCTATTATATATTTATAGAAAATGGACACAGTGTAGTGGGATTTTAGACCAACAATATAATTTTCTAAATATGGTGTACTCAAGTAATGAAACATACAACACACTAAATGAATTACACATTCATTGATGTTTATGATCATAGAATAAATTTTAGAAAAAGTTAAATACATATATTCCATTAACCAGTATATTAGAATGTAATTTAATGACCTTTGAATTACCACATACCCTTAATGTAGACAATTATACGTTTACATTAGGTCACTATCGTGTTTTTTAAACTGAATATTTTTCTAATTTTTTATGATCATTAAAAATAATGGGGTCATATATTGTTTGATATGTTTACCTAATGATATTCTATAACTCCCTATTCCATCAAACTATGTTTCCATCCAAAATTTCAAAAACAATTAGTATAAATTGGAAATTCAGTTTGAAAAAATGATTCACGTTATATTTATGGTATTTTTTTGAATATTCAATATAACAATTATGTGGGGGATGGAAATTACACTTTTCACTTCACCCTAGTTACTCTACAAGGGTCACTTCACCCAAGTGGATAATTCTTTTCACCTAGGTGAAATCATATAGGTCACTTCTCCCAAGCGACATCAGAAAATTCACACTACCACGTGACAAGGATGATGCACCTTACTGGAGATACATTGTAATAAATAACCACACTAGTTGAAACACACTGTTAGTACAAAAGGAAAACATTCATGAAATGATTTCATGAAGGACTAGTTGGATGAGAAAATATAAGCTTCTGAATTGTTTGAGAAAGGTTGTACCACTGGGAAGCCACTCAATTTATAAAAAAAATTGGTACATAGCATAGTCACTCTATGTGACCATGTTGTGTGGTTGAACTACATGGCCATCGTTTTCCACCAACCTATGCGATCAACCTATACATTCAATATCACAATAGGCTTGTGCATCTATATAGTGATGCTCATCGACCCACAAACACATATGAAAGAGAAAATATAAATGTTCTTCAAACCAAATCATAAATTTACACAAATATGGTGAGTCCAATGAATTAAGGGTCCATAAACCTCTATATATATCACTACCACATGATTAAATCATCATCAAATCATATCCAATTTTATTTTGGGTTTTGTCAATACAATCATGTTCACGTTATTATTAACTGTTTAAATTGAAAAATGTATCATAATGGTGTAGTTGGATTACGAATGAATGATTAACACCATTTTAAATTAGTTATACAAGGTGGATCTGATGCATGACTAATTTTTTAAGCTTCAAATGCAGGACCATTTCCACACTTAGGCCCCAACTACAGAATATAAATTTTCTACTGACTTATGAATACCACACCCTTCTCTCATGATACTGATAAATCTATTAAATAAGTCCCTTGGGATCCTCATTTTATATTGTGTAATGACTACAGGAAGGATTTATGATCTTCTCACACCAATTCAGTTCCCATTTCTTCAAAATTCTATAGGTACATCTCCAAGATTAGAAAGAAAAGGGAAATATGGTGTGTTTATGTTTTATAGTTAAAAAAATTTAAAAACCCAAATAATAAATGAGGATTCACATTCCACTAGTACAAAATTATTAGGGTGAATGTCACTTCCCTATCCCAGGAAATGCATGAGATCCTCCAAAGAGAGCCTAATGAGACCCATAGATGACCTAGTAGGGTGTTACCCAATTTTATGTTACGAATCATTTCATTCACACTACTTCTCCCATGCACCACTTATGCGAGAAATGACTAAATTTAAGAAAATTATAGTTTAGTTATGTAGATTCCCATCTCACCCATGCATCACTTGGGGGAATCCAATTTCATCTCATCCATGTCTTACATGTCAAACTTATCATTAACAATTTCTATTCACATATCAAATAAAAAAGAACTCCTTTATACTGGTTCCTTGTAAAAGGGGAGACAAGATAAAGCCACCTCCAAAGCCTCTGGACATGTTTGATCCGAACATATATAACAGTATTGTGACCTCTCGATCATACATTCACATGTTAATAGAAGACCCACATTTTTCTTCCCTTGTAGGTGGAGTCCTTAGATTGAAAACATCCATACACTCTCATGGTAACTAGGATACCAATAATTTGGATAGTTTTGTGTTTCCTCTCATGTTGGGAGATGATAATTGTTACATAAAATGCAAGGAAAATCATATAACAAACATTGTTTTCTCTCTTATCACCATCGTATTCCTCTATTACACATGTCAAAAGGGGTGATCAAATGGGAATAATTCTTACAATAATCCCATTGTTTTTATTTTTTAAATATCTATCACCTTCAAAACCCTTCCTCTCATCCATCATTGAAAAGTCAATGTTGAGAAAAATTTCAAATCTTCCACTTAAACACATTTATTACACTGACCAAGAATAACATGGTAATAATGGTTAATGGTGAAAATTTAACTACCACAATCAAATACCCAAAAAAGTGCATCCTATATAGGTGTAATCCCCATAATTTTTGAACAATATAGGAATTTATTCATGTCTAAACCGGATACATTGGAAACCACATTGAGAATCAAACCCAATACTATAAATTCACCCCCAACATTCTATGTGAAATATTCTATGTAGGTTCATTTCACACCTTGGGTGATATATGCTATCCATGTTCCTCAGTATACATCATCATAAGTCACAAACTAGCCTTGACTAGTCCCATTTATCGTAGACGTTAATTGTAGTATAATATTAAACTGAATGTTTTGGTCCTTAATAAATTATCTAAAAATGTGTGTTATATCATGTTATTTGGAATAGAACTATATAGGGTTTTATTCCACTCAAGAGGATATATATTAATCCCCTATCATGATATAGATCCCAACATTGAATAAAATCATTTATCCAAGGATGATGAAAATTTCCTCAGTGCATAACTATATTGATTAATGAATGTATCAAAAATGTTAAAGGTAACCATCATAAAGAATATTGGATGAATACAGATCTATCCACCAATAGAGAACCTCAGATACATTGAAATAGTTTTCCATCAACATATTACTATAATTCAGTTTTAATATAGTGGCGATAAGTCCATTATATTGAATTCAAAATAGAGTCATGAATATGTAATAAATTTTTAAAAATGTTATAATGTTTAAAATAGTTCCCCCTGAAAGGGTTTGAAGAGCTCGATATTTAATCATATTTAACAGTGTGCATTATCAGTTGTTGTTGGACAAGTACCCAAGAACCATATTCCATTGGAATGTATTCCAATGAGATATCATGGATATTAGAGTTATTGGGTGTTTCTTGTTCCCTGAATAACCCATGCTGTAAACCGACCCTCATTGATTGGTTGTGAAATAATCGAAGATAATACATATCATGAGGAAATACATTAGAGGAAAATTTAATGATATAAATCAATGTTTCTAAAATATGAACACGAATTTGAATCCTTATGAGATATATTGTAATAGAACCCTATGTTTGAGGAACCTGATAGATTTCAATTGTCATTCCATTATAAAAGTAATGGGATTATATAATATAATGTTTGATAAAAGGGTAATTGATGGAATAATTATTGGCTACCCTATTAATGGTAGATGATATATGTGTTATAATAAAGTGGTTCAAAATATTATTTATCTCTATATATGAATTTTCATAAATAGTTTGATAAGTAATTTTCCAAAATAATAACAGATATGGAATAAAGGGAAGCGTATGTGGTTTTTGTTGATAAATATGGAAATGTTCTTATTGATTATAAAAACATTGGATATACAAAAGAATAATTTTTTACTTATCTCTCATATGTATGGTGGTTAAATTATTTACATCACATAATAGGATGAAGAAGAAAGTAGAAGGTTATAACAACATCAAAGATCAAGGACAAAATATTCAAACATTATGTAAATAAAAAATATTCAAATACATCCATATATACACAAATTAAACCAAATGTTGACAGTGAAGCATTATAACATCACGAGAGGATTACATCAAAAAATGATGTGTAGAACCAGATTGAGAATAATGTTACATGAAAACTTATAGTGAACAAATTAATTATATTTTATTTAATAATAGAGTGTGTTTTTAGAAAATTTGAATAAATTGGTGAGGTAATATGAAATATGGAATGGTTTTTTATAGGATATAAAAAAATTAATGTAATTTATTTTTAAGATACCTTTTCTCTAATGGTATAATTAGAGTCCATAAATATCTTACTTTCTACCAATAATCAATTAATATACATATTATTCTAATGAATTTCATATTATATATTAGTAATATATATATATATATGAATTAGATAATACTAAACATATATGTGGCTTTGTGAAGGGAAACATGAAGTTTATATGTAGTTGTTAAATACTTCTCTAAAAGGGATATGTCTTGTTCAATGAATTAGGAATTATAAATTGGATACTTTCATAAATAATTTTACCTTCATTAAATGAATAGTTGGTGGTATCCTCTATATAAATATAAATAATTATGGTTTACTCATTTTTATGTATTATGTAGATGAAATAAAATTCATGAGGAATTATATTAAAATATTTTATAAATTTTATATGATGATAATAGAGCTTTTTAAAATTTTCATCTTGGGGAAATTAAATAATATATATTCTAAAAATATAAAAAAAATAATGAATATATTTTTCTATCTCAAGAGATGAATGATATGGTATTTATAATAATATTTAATATTGAATATGAAAATCTAGTTTTGCACATATATTCCAGTAGTAAAAAAAATTCAATATTATGAAGAAGAAAATGCAGTATATCATAATTTGATTACAAATAATATATGATGTTTTTATGTATAACATATTCAATTATAGAGATGGTGTATCCTATTTAATATTTTTCATGAAATAAATATTTGATCAAAAATATATCATAATAGTATTGGTAATAAAATTATCCTATACATGTATGGGAAAACTATTTTTATGTTAAAATATGATTGAAATTGAAATATTTGTTTTTTTAGTTATATAGAAGAAGATGGGTAGGAAGTGGTCATGGTAGAAAATATATATCACTTAGAGTAATTTATTTTGATAAATATGTGTTTGAATGATTCAAAAAGAAATTTAATTTAGTGACACTATGAATAGAAGAATTTGATTATGTTTCTAATACTCAATATGAAACCCAACTTATGTTGAAGAAGACAGATTGTGAAGAATTTCTTTATGTTAATATTCTCATTATTTCTTTTGTGATAATCAATATTCTAAAAATATCACTAAAAATACATTCCAACATTCTCATAATGAAGACATTTAAATAAATTATCACACAACCAAATAGATTTTTGATAATTTTTAAAAAATATCATTGTTTCTTCCTACAATAGATAAAGTTGATTAGATTATTATGAAACCATTATTTGGTATTACTTTTCCTATGATGTGTATGATAATGGGTTTTAAAAATCTCTTTCTTCAATGTTATATTATGTGATCCCATCCCCTCTCCATATTGACTTTTGATAGAATTATAAATTGGAAATCAATTTAATATAAATTTATATATTGTTATGTGGTTTACCTTTCATAGAATTACATGTATTTTTGTAGAGTTCATAGAAGGATAATTCCATTATTTTAAAATATGTGAATTTATTTTAACATCTATTTCATGTGTATATATATAAAAAAATTCTAATAGATTGAATATTTTTTTATAAATTAATGTCATGAGAAGAAGAATAAGTTTCTCATAAGGTTAATATAATGTTTTCATACATACCATCTTATGGAAAAATTTGAACTGTTTCTCATTGATTCTTGATTCCCACACTGAGTTTCCTCTCACAGCTTTGAATTATTTGTATGGATTTACATTCTAGGAGTTATAATAATTTCATTATTTCTGTTACGTGGTTCACAGTAATATACAAGGATAGAGATACTTAGGATAATTAATTATTAAGGGGGGGGGTTAGAGAAAGTAGTGGTTATGAATGTTTTTGGTTGGTCTAATAATACTTAATAAGGATTTTTTATTTTTCATCATTAACATACATCATATTACATTGTCATGCATTCCAAAATATGGATAATGTTATGGAATATTTGAATGTGGTTTCAGAAGAAAGTCCTTTAGTTAGAATTTTATAGATTGTAATGCTCATATATAGTTTTTTGATGATTATTTATCTTATTATTTCAATGATAGTGAGGATAGTTTTTATGTGAAAAATAAATCAAGTGATACATAGTTTCTAAAAATATTTCCAAAATCATGAGTTATAATGAGATATCATACACCAAGTGTAATTTTAATGGAGGATAAATTAATTTATATCATAAAATATCGTACTATGATGTTATAAGAAAGTTCACTGGATAGATGCTATCAAAATGATGTTTGGATGATATGATATTTTTGTTCAATGTTTGAGAAGTTTTTCCAAATACATGAATATTATCAAAAATTGGAATATATTAAAGAATTTCGTCTGATAAATGGATTATGTATCATCATATGAATACTTTAGGAAAATATCTCAATATGTAATTGGATTTTGTGCAATGAAATGATGCCATTCAGATGGTTTTTCACAATGTCATCAAATATAGTCCAAATGAAGAACAATTGATTGAATAGAAGAATCCATTTTATCAGAAAGATATATGTGATTGAAAAAATTGGATAAATTTTTTGTATAATGTTCATTGGATAGATGTGTGCATTAAATAGAGAGAGATGAATATGTTTTTATGCTGTTCATTGGATGTTGGATTTTTCTAAAGGATAATTTCCAAAATGATCCAATGATATTATTCATCAAAATATATTGAAATATAACTATAATGTTGTTTTTTTAGAAAAATCAACATGTTTAATTACTATAATGTCCTAGTGGTTTGATGTTATATATGGAGTCTTTATAATCATATATTAGAAGATGATATAGATCTAATTTTTTATAGTTCCATGAATTAGTGGAATAAGATATGTTATTATTACAAAATATTTTATATGATTGAATTTTTGGGAATGTTTTAGAATATTTTAGATTCCCTAACAAGATTCTAGAATAATTATTTTGAGATAGAGTTTCGATGTATTTATTTTCATTGAGAGGGAAGGTTAAATTGGAATCTCTCATTTTTTTCATAATCAAGCATCTATAAATAGTGTTCTGTTATAGAATTGTAATGTTAAATGATCATGCATATAAATAATGAAGTATTGTAAAAATAGTTTCATATATAGATAATAGATTAAAATATAAAATCTATAGTTTGAGAATATATGTTTCCGGCCACATAAACTCTCAGTTGCAGAAGAATTTGGTAGCTGATAGTGGATTTATGAATAACAGATCTAGAGATAAGTCACCATAGCGTGTTTCATATCACATAGAATTTGATATTATAAATACCCAATTTTTTTATACATTAATTATATATCATATAAAAACCTTTCTATTTATTTTAAATTAACCCATGATTTATTTTACATGATTACACATAATACAAACTGAATGACCTTGAATTATATTTTCATTTTAAATTATGTACATATCATATAATATTGAACATGGTATACAAAAACATTATTATAAATATCATTCACATTCCAATAAAAGACCATGGGCATTAAAACTGCATGGGAAAACCTAGGGACAAATAGAAGAAAGGGTAATCTAAATTCCCTAGTAAGGGAATAAAAATGGAATAAAATGAATAATATAATACTTTTTCGACAATAGTAATATCAATGGGGAATAAAAAGAGCTTTTATTCAAAAAAAGACAATGAGACAAGATATATCATGATAATTTTAACATGGGAAATGTGGAAACAACTCCAAAAAGTGAATGATAAACATATGCCAATGATAAAACCTTCAAGAAATCATAGTAGAAAATGTCACAAAAATGAATTTGGTTTAATCACTACCCTATGCTATGTATAATGACACTAAACAATACCTAATTCATTGGATATCTATCAGTGTGTACCCATTATTTTTATTTTATTATCATGATAAATTGTGCCTCATATACCATAAAACATAGAATCATTCACTATGATAATTTATTCCATGATTATTTAGTGTTGAATAAATTTTTTTAAGTACCAATAAAAAATTATATGTGTTTAATATTAAATCCATTGATAGGAATTTGTCATGGTATGCACTAAAAATTATTTTTTCCACGGAAGATCATTGTCAAAATCTTGGCAGCATTATGACACCACATAAAGAATCGTAAAAATGGGTTGATAAAAGAGAAAAGGGTCTTTAAACACATAGGCCTAAGTTTTTTGTTATAGGAACATGAAAAAACATATACCATCAATTGAAATATGGATATATAAAGTACATGGAAATGAGTAAAGTTTATCAGTAAAAATTATCCTATCAATATTTCAGCATGCTATTGACTAAATATAAAGGATCATTGGAGTATCAATCATAGTTAAAGGTGATCGTATCATATAAGAATTAAATATAATATATATTTTATATGGAATAACACACTCAAAAATAATAACATTTAATATAATCGATATAAAATAAATAAGCACTTGAACAGAAATGAGTAGAGGGACATCCCTTATGAAATTAAGGCTTGGTAATAGGTGTTCATAAAGAATAATAGGAGGCATAATGAGAGTTATCATGGTCTCTAACATAGTATAAATAAATAATATAGTATTTTGGTAATGGAAGAAAATATTTGAACATTAAAAAAATGATATTTAATATGTATTATATAAAAGACGTTCATGAATAAGAAAGAGAGTGGAAGATCCCATATTTGAGTGTGTGACTCTGAATACATGGTTGGGGCTTCTAAAGGACACAGGGGAACCGTGAGATTACTATAGAGGGGGAATTATTGGTTATGTAAATTATTCATGTATTTTTAGAAATGAGAAATCGGAGTTTGGGTGTCTCTATATAGAAAAATTGGGGTTTTAATTTTTATTTAGGGGTTGTATTCAATATAATAAAATATAAAAAAAACATTCAATGGTTTTTTACCATGGTTTCTTCTAAATGGGTGTGGTTTTTATTATTTTATATTTCCATGTTCCAATTTTTTTAAAATAATACTCTTTCTAATTTAGTGTTCAGTCACGATTTTAAATAAATTATTTTGAACCCATAAAATAAATAATAGGTTTTGGAATATTCATAATGGATTTAATAAATAAAAAAAATATACTTAAAATCACATTATTTTAAATATTAAATATTTATTTTCTCTTCCCTATCCTTAAATATTTTTTTACATCAGATTTGGGACAATATGATTCCATAATACCCAATTTAGTTTTTTATGGTACTTAATTTTTCCCTGAAAATTCAACGATCTCACCAAATTATTTAATATTCACGGTTGGGTAATTTTGTTAGTTTGATTCCAAAATAAATTGAATTTATATAAATAATTTCCTAAATTTTTTAAATATTACTCTTTAAATAATAATTGACATTTATAAAAAATGATGGGTTTTCATGATAATAAAAATTTTCAAACCTATATAAAAAGTAGATTTGACTTCATAAAAATTATATGATCATTTAAAAAAAATTATAACATTATATTACTAAAATATTAGTTATTTGTAAAAGCTAATAATTAATCAAATTAACTTAATTAATTAAATTTTAATATTAATTAAAAAATATTGTTTGTGTTTTTTGGAATCGGAAAAAATCACATACAAATTAAGAATAATAAGAGGAAGATATATTTGTAATTACATAAAACATAACGTAAATATTAATATAATAGGGGTCTTGATACTTATCCCTAAATATATCGGTAAATTCATTAAAAGTAAGGGGTGCGATAGTTGGACTTTCATGAGGTGGTTTGGAAGACATGGTTTGGGCCATGATCTCAGAGAGCATAAACATTCCCCATAAATGGTTTCACTAATGTCTATGTTATTCGATCTCAACATTTTCTTGGTCAAGGTAAAATCCTAGAAATTTTTGTTCCGAGGAATATCTTATAAATGTGATTCTTAGGGTAGGATCCAACTATATGATTTCATCACATCATTTTTTTATGAAAATAGGATTTGATAAACCATATATCTATAAAAATCATTGTATCACCGTTCAACAACTATATAATCTGTAGTAAAGATACTTAATTGTCTTATAAATCTTATTAGATATAATATAAAAAACTATGTTCATGTGTTTTATATAACAGTATTTTATGGAAATAAATTTAATTATATCAAAATGGAATGTTTTGATTATTACATTTCATTTCATTAAACATTATTTTTGAGATACACATCAAAATAGTTATACAATCACAGATCCAAAGCATTAGTGTCATAGTAAAATTAGTCTCACTGAATGTTCGCACATAATATAACATAAATTTTATTTAATTAATTATTTAGTATAATTTTAAATGATTACATTATCTACATATAATCAAAAGAGAATATACATCAAAGAAAATGATAAGCTAAAATCCTAATATGAAGTATAACAAGGCTCACGAGTCAATAGGAAATGGGTGACAATAATCAACATTTTTATATCATAAGCATACGGTTGTTATAAATAAAATGAGGGATGAATTTTATAATTTATGGAAATGTAGGATATGTATAGCCATGAAAAATCTTTATATATTGAAAAAAATTCCAATCATATTTATAAACAATGCTACAATCATGTTCATGAATACCATATGTTCAATAATAATCACATCATCTTAGATAAAAATGATTGTATGGCTTATTTGGAAAATAGAAATTATATATATTGAAATATCCCATTATCCATTGCATTTAAGGGCCACATAATTATTATCAATCTCATCCCCCATTAGATGAGCATAACCATGAATTCCAAAGGAAACATTTAAAAATCATATTTATGCAATGATTTCCGAGAAATTATTGGATTCCGTTATGTATTTCACATATAATATAACGTGGAAAAACCTTAGGTAATTTTAAATTGGAAAACATATTTGAAATTTATGAAAAAAATATTAATCTTTTTCGAATTTTTTTTTAACATTACTCAAGATATGTTTTGGAAAAATAAATTAGTCTATAAATAATATTTTTAATTGGACAATAAATAAATGTGGACATTTATGAACTTGTATACAATCTAAATAAAAGTGAAAGGGTAGTGTAAATTTTTTGGATCTTTAAAGGAATATTAATAATGAAAATAATGTGGAAGAGAAGATAAAAAAACAATGAATAGGGGTTGAGAATCCCTATACCGTAAATCCCGATATATTTCATCTATTTTTCGCATGTTGGATAATAAAAATTGTTCATTAATACATACAAACCATAACTAAATTATTAACATTTTATAAATTTTTATTAATTATATTTATTTTATTATATTTAATAATTCCTTTGGTTAAATAGAATACATTTTAATATCATGTTGTTATAATAAATTTCAATTATCTATTTTATTATTATATTTTTAAGGTAATTTTTAAATTTTTAAAATTAACTAAAAATCATAATAAACATATATTTATATATTTAAATATTTTAAATAACTCATTATAACTAGAAATAATATTTCTTTTTAGGAATTAATTGGAATCTTAATCCATGAATGATGATCATACATTAATTGGACATTGTCTAGTGAGGATAAAAGATATATATGATATATAAATAATTCATATTTATAATTTTTATAGTTGGATGATATAATTTATATAAGTTTATTATACAATATAATTATTATTATGAGATATTTTGGATAAATTAATTTTAAAATAAATGTAATAGAAGAATAAATTAAGAACAAATTGGATAAAAACATCCTATTTTCGTAGTGCTTGATCTATTTTACAATAATAAACTCTCACAAATCTAGGATTCAGACATAGCAGAATTTCCTAGGGGATTCAAAGAGAAATATGATATGGTATTCTGACGGTGTTTTGACTATGGTATGTCGAGGTTGATTGTTTTTTCTAAGGGGATGTAGGTGTTAATTATTCTTGAAGAGGGGGTAATTAAGAAATAAAATATTGAATAAAATACTATATCAACCATCAACCAGAAAATATTTATATTAGTGACACAATGAATCATGTATCAATATAATATATTATTTTTAGAATTTATAATATTTTATAATATGAATTCATTGTATTATTAAAAAGGAATTTGAAAAAATAATAACAATTTCTCATTAATATAATAATTTTGACTTTAGAATTTGGGTTGTATTATTTGCATTAAAAATAGATTTATGGTTTTTTCTTAAAAATTTATAAAAATAATGGTTTTTCATTTTCCAAAAAATTATAACAGTTATTACGTCATTAATGATGTAATTTAAAACATACGAGTTATGAAAAAAATATAATTTTAAAATTCATTGGAAATTTTAAATATATTTAAAAATTTACAAAAATAAATCCCCTAAAATTTAATTTCTAGTTTTAAAAATTATATTTATTTTATCAAAAAAAATAATGTAAATTATTTTGTTATTTAATATAAAAAATATTATTTTTAATGTAAACATATTATTATAATATTTTTCAAAAGAGTGATTATACATTTATGAAATTTTAAAATATGGATATTTATTTTATGGAATTATCATAAATAATATTTGAAAAATTAAAAATGATAAATATTATTAATATAAAATTTTATTATTGAGAGGTCAAATTAATATTCCAATAGGTAGGTTATTTTTCCCAATGATCATGATACTATTAATAATGGTCAACATATAGTTTTAATGGCCACATTGAAATTCTAAATGCCATATTTATTACTATAAATACAACATAATTCCTATAACATCTCGAACCGACCTAAAAATAAATAGTTATCCATACTGGTCATCAAATGAAATCAAACATGCTAGTCCGTACACCTGAGGCTGCTGAATAACAACAAGGGTGTAAACATAGTTCAGTGGGGAGACTACACCCACATTTTTAGTGTAAAAAATTGGTATCCTATAGTAAAACTAATGTAACAATTAATTTGGAATAATGAAATAACTAATGTAGGGAATGAAAATTTCAATATCAACTAAATAATGAAAATAGAAAATTCCACTAATACAGTGCATATATGTCATGGTGATACCTATCTAAAAGTATTAAAAAATCAACATGCTTTATATCTTAGTACAGATATAAAAAAATAAAAACACCATTGTTGATCTCCATGAGAATCCTGAACAACTGTATGGTCCTTTGATCCTAACTACCATGTATAAGGATATAGCACCATCAAATATCCACAATCATACAAATAAGTATTGTATAATCGAGTATTAATGGTACCTGAGTAGTGTGTGAGATATAAATCATAGTAGTCTGACACCCATTGGTGTGTAGGCCTAACTAGGCAGTGAATAATAAATATAATGTGTAATGGTATAACAATCTAATAATATAATTGAATAAATAAACAACAACCCATCCATGTTCATAAGGGACACCCGCGGGTGATACCTTCTGCATCTTGTAGTCTAACATAAGAGTATGAACAAGATCTATATATATAATGAATAAATATACTATTTATCACATAATTTAATTTTCAATATTTAACTGTATAACTCCCCATGTTCTCATGGAATCCCATATCTTGACACCTGTGTCAGCCCATGAAAGATTCTGAACCATTTATCATATTCAATTCGTAATCATTATATAATATCGTCTTTTATAATGCCTTTAATTCATTTCAAATATATATAATAGGGCCCAATGTCCAATACCAATCAATGTGTGTAGAATTTCATGTCTGACCCCCTTGTGAGTATTTTATGCTATAGTCTCTGTCTCACATATCATGGTTATTTGGATCAACAGTCCATATCACATAGAAAATCTTTTCCTGCATTCTAGGTGTATAACGCCTTGTCTAGTACCCTGTGAGTATTTGGATCACCAGTCACCACCTCACAACCCATATATGACTCATTGACATATATATATCATGAGTTTAAAATGTCATTTATAGCACCACGTGATTATTTAGAACATTCATCCATGACTCCCAACCTATTTCTAAATCAAGAGGATAAATCACATAAATTCCATTATTAAGGATTAAGGAAACTAAATCATTTATCACCATATCACATGTCAACAACTTAAAGATTATCAATTCACATTACAACAGCTTAGACAAAAAAATGGATTAAAACATGAGTCATGTCCTCTCATGTATGTCACATTCCTTTTAGAATAACCTTTTAAACATTTCAATTGACATAATGTGAATAATGATCATAAATCAATGGCTTCGACTAATGCATACTAGATGTGTCAAGTTCACTAAAATCTTTTCAACTATCATAACCCATTCATATTAAATTTACCAAATGCATAATCATACCATCCTGAACTATTCCCTTTCATGTTTAACCATTTCATCTTAACCACTTATCAAAAAAGACTATAAGAAAATTCCCACTCAATTAGCCTATTAAAATCAAAATACCACATGGGATTTTCCTCCCATATATCCCATTCTAGTTTATTAGAACCATTTATCCAAAGTACATAAACCTAAAATGAAGGAAACACATCACCTTGCTATGAAATTAATAATAAATCAATATGAACAACTTCCTCTAATTAGGAATGCATAGAAAACATATATTTGCATGATAAGAAAACAAACCAGTTTATTCACATTGTTTTTTCCAAGAAGGTATCACAACTCTAATAGATGGGTTTCTTACAAAAAAACTATTTTCTATTCTGAAAAATCATTTAACCCAATTAAACAATTCATTCCAACATTACAGAACAAATTATTGAATGTAGTTAATATGACACTACTACACATTGAACCAATATACATGGTTATGACCCTACCTCATGTAGACTAATACAAAAATTTCTATTCAACTCTTTCAAATATATGAAGAATTCTGGTTGCACACACGATCTTCCTTATAAAAATATAAGTGTGCACTTAGAATCAAACGTAACAACCTACAATAATTTTAGGAAGCCAAAATTAATGCGGTAATGACCTACACACATTTACAAAATTACCATGGAATCATATTAACCTTAAGACCTTAATTTAACGTGTGAAAAAAACATCATAGGTAATAAAAATTACCTAAACATTATGGCATCAAACCTAATTGATTCATACCTCAACATCGTTGGCATAGTTCATTGGAATTTAGAAAAATGGCCCTCGAGGCATTCTTTTCATATCCCTAGAACTAAAGAAAAAAATGAACCCAGAAAACCCTATATTAGTGTTTTTTTAGAAAAAAATCAAGGTGAATAGGATGTCAAAATGGAAAATGTGAAGCTAGAGATGCATTTAAATGTCCTTACCTTGTCGATACTGAGAAGAACCATGAAGGATCCATAAGAATATATGAATATAAGGGAGGTCATAAGAATGGGGTAGTGTCGCGCCATGGGTGAACCTAGGCGTGGGGGATCACATTGCTCCACATGCAGGGGGGTGGTTGTGATCCTACTTATGTTTTTCTAAAAATATTACAAAACACATAAAAATACTATTAATTATAAAATTCTACAGAGGCTCATGCACCCCTCCTCCCCCTTACGCGAGGCACGAAACGGTCCACACCCCCCTTGGGCTCTCCCATGGAATGATGCTTACCCCTCCTTTGGAATCTTATTTACCGATATATACTTCTAGTTTCATAAAGTTTCTTTTCTATCTAGTCATATGGTGGCCTTCTTCATGAATCTCCACCTTCACATCGACAATTATAGCTTCCCCATCACACAGATTGGATTCAACTGAATCCCTAGACTAGGGTTTCATTCATTTTTGTTCATTATTTTGATCAATGGTTGTGAAAAGTATGTCATGAGACCCATTGATCCATATTTTGGTTAATTCTTCTGAAGGGTGGGTGGTTCAGATCATTTTTCTTCAACGAAATCAATTTTAATGTAAGGGTTAATACTATTAAATTTGTTTTCAACCATTTAAATTATTGGCTTAGTTCTGATATGATTCCCAGTTAATTTTTTTAGATTTTTGCTGGTCCTTTATAGACTAATTTTTAGTGAAAAAATGTTTTAGGATATTGTGATTGAATATGTGTGTGAGGAAAAAAATTATATGGAAGTGCATGGGAGAGAATGAACTGCTGATTGTGTTAGAAGGTGTTAAATGGAAAGCATTGTCTTGGTCTACTTGAGGTAGGGTCCTTTACTATGTCTGTTGGTTTAATGTGTAGTAGTTGTGTATTTAATACTTTCATTAATTTGGACATAACTTTTGGAATGAATTGTTTAATGGTTTTAAATGATTTTTAAGAATAAAAAGTAACATTATTTTAATAAAACCATCCATCAGAGGTGCACAACATTTAACCTAAAAACATAGTCAATATAATGATATGTTTTCATAGCATGATGATATGTGTTTTTCCTATTCTTTCCTAGTTATAGGAATCTGGTCATATTGACCTATAATAGTTTTCATATCTAAGAGATGTGTTTCCTCTTTTAGAGGTTGACGCAACTAGGTTAAATGGGACATATGGGTGGGAAATCCCATGTGGTATGTTCGATGGTAATTATTTAACTGAGTGGGAATGTTCTTATGGTCTTTTTATGTTCTGTAGTTTAGATGAAATGGTTAAACATGTAAGGAAACCATTTAGGATGGTATTAATAATCCTTGGTATTATTTATTAGGCACGACTTTTGATATTTGAAATGATTTTAGTGAACATGACACATCTATGATGGTTTAGTCCATCCCTATACATTATGATCAGATATCCAATTATATCTATAAAATTGTTTAAAAGTAAATTCGAAATGGAATGTGATACTGCGATAAAAGATTAATCCAGAATAAAAATGAAGAATACAATCTATGTTACTTGTTTTCATGATTGAGAAACCGGTAGTGAGTCATAGACTAATTATCCAAATACTCATGGGGTGCGAGACATGATGTTATACATTCATGATATGCATAAATACTTATATATATGTATGTATGATTGATAATTGGGTTTTGAGGTAGTCATCAATGCTCTAAATAATTGATGGGGTACTAGACATGGTGTTCTTCACGCAAAATTAAAGTAAATATTATTTTATGGGATATGAACTCAAGCTCCCAATTCCCTTGGTCTATGAGAGAATGACTGCTGCTTGAAATACTCATGAGGTATCTACACATGACGTTATACACCCATTGATTGACCTTTTTATGTGGGTCCAATTGGTCATATATTAATTGAAATAAATTTAAATTGAAATCTGATGTCATATAATGATTGTGAATTGAATATGATAAATGGGTCAGACTCCAGTACAAGTCAAGACTAGTGTTTAAATATGGGTGTCCATTGGAACAAAGGGATTTATGAAGGTAAAAAAATTATATTAAATAATAGAATAAATAGTTTATTTATACAATATAAATAGTTACATTATAGACACTTATTTCAGGCTATGATTTGTAATCGATATCTCTATCAAGTTTCCCTTAGAAACCACGATGGTTTGTTGTTTATTTATTCAATACTTTTTTACACCATTATAACTGCATAATTTTGATGAATTATTCACTACCTAGTTAGAGATAAAACCTTGTGGGTGTTGGACTAATGAGATTTATATCTCAGACTTAGCTCTTGTTCCATTTGAACAAGAGTATACTCTACTTGTTTGCAGCACTGTAGACTTTTTACAATGTTGTTTCCTGGTACTCGTGTGTTGGGAGAAATGGAATAAATGAGAGCTTAAGATGCTCATAGAGATTTACCATGGGACTTTTAGTGTTTTATTTATTTATTTATTGAGATTTAAATCATGTTGTTTTTTTAAAACATTCATATATGTATCACCATGACATGCAATCGTTGTATAGGCTGGTGTTGTCCATTTTCATTATTCAGTTGATATTGAAATTTCCATTCATTGCATTACCTATTTATTTAGAATTATTCCATTTTTACATGTTTTTTAATATCTGTTACAACTATGCACTCTAAAAATGGGGGTATAGTCGCCCAACTGAACTACCTTCACACCCTCATAGCTATTCGTCAGCATCTAGAATACGAGGAGACACACATCAGGTCATGTAACGACCCGCCCGACTAGTGGTTATGTTTTATGTCAGAATGATACATTACAAAGTGGTATCAGATGTTTTTTCTCATCTTTTTACTATATCATCTTTTATACAAGAGGCTATATATTTTTCATCACTTGGTAGATAGTTGCTTATGGGGCTGATCACCCCACGTACGTGGAATGACCAATTGGCTAGGGCTAGGAATTGTGGTTTATTGTTTATTGGTGTTACATTTGATATGATTTCTCTATGAGTGACTAGTGTATTTTTCTCTACTTATTATCTTAGTGATTTTTTAAATTTACCCTTGGCCTAGTATGGAAACTATGAGAATGAAAAGAATCATATTATGTAGCTATAAATTCACATTCCATGCATATAAAATGCCATTTAGTTGTATTAGTAGGATTAATACAAATTTTGGATGTGTTCCTTGAGTGTAATTCGATATTTTTTTATTTTCCTTTGCATACCTGGTTGTATAACATGTGTAGCTAATTTTGTTCCATGATTCCTCTTTTTTTAGCCTGATTTGATGTTATGTCATGCTTCAATGTTATAAGATATTTCTATATTACTGCTTATGATAATAAGTTACAGATTTTTTGATGTGAAAATGGTTGAATGGGATGAAATTTGTTGTTTGTTTTTACAATGCGATCTAGTATCAGTGGTGAGGTGTATTGGTGATTTATAACATAAACAATGGTAAATTGTGTACTAGAACCATTAAAAAGGGTATACTAAAGAAAAAATGTTAATTGGAATTGGATGTCATTAACATGATCCAAATTCTAGTATTATGTTTTATGGGTTCCTTTTTTATTTGTAGATGGCCACCCAATAGAATGAGCCCTTGTATAACCATGGCGTGTTTGGGAATGGTTATGAATGTAACAATGGTGAGTTTTGATTGGAAATGATGTAATTTGAATGATGTTATGTTTCTAACATAAATAAAATGATTTGAAAAAATGGGATCCAAATTAATTATGTAATTTGTATGGGTGATTTGTGGATTGGTAGATGGACACTCAAATCATTGGACCATAATGCGTGTGCGCATGTGATATTGTGAATTGATTTGTTAATTTTCAAAATTTCCAACTAGATCCATATAGGTCATTTAAGGCATGCATTAAGAAATGAACTATTATACAATTGCTTTTTAAAAAACCATAGTTTAATAAATGGGAACCTCATAGGTTTTATTTTTTGATAAAATAAATTTAGCAGCTGAATTTCAATTTGTTCTCATGGAAAGTTGACTATGAACAAATTCATTGTTATTGAAATGATAATTTTCGGTTTGTTGAAATTATTTAAAATGTTTAAGGATGAAATGAAATAATAAAATGGAATTAAATTAGATCATGAATTGGTATACCTTCTCTTAGACCCTCGTGTATGTTTAATTTTAATGTCTTGATAATATTCCATATAACGGATTTCTGTGAGATCATTCTTGTGATTTTTCTTTCTAGCATTAGATTAAATGAAAAGAAGGTCTTATGAGCCTAGTGAAATACGTTTGCATGACCAAGGGATAAGGTCGATTTGTATTCTTTTAAAGGGTATATATTATGGTAAGTATCACACTTAGATCTATATATTCCTTGCTTCAACTATGAATTTTTAACATTGGTGTCATTGTGTTCATTTTACATAGTTAGACTTCGGGGTTTTAGAAAGGGCACCCCAGATTGGAGGGGTATTCGTAATACATTGAATCTTGTTATGGGACCAAGCATAGTGGAATGCTTGGTTTAAAAATTGTAACATGTCTTGTGCATGGTAATATGTCTAGGATGTCATGTGAACCTCTCTATTTTTATATAATGATAGAGGAATCAGTGGTTTTCCATCTCCATTAATGGGTGTACCGGATAATGTGCCATATGATTTTTAAATCGGGGTCGTATGTGTTGAAATACATGGGGCATTCATGTTTTTAGTGATGTAATGAACAGTTTTAGTTCAGTAAGATCATTATACATATAATTATGAGGACATTCATAGGTCAACTATATAATATAGTCAATGGGGAATCAATGAAAAGAGTTCATCCTATTACTTTTTTGGACTTCTTGTTTGGGACATGTGTGTTTTGAAATGATAATCGGTATAAATTTCATCATTCATTCTAGATATGTTGACATGGTGATCATAGTTCTTTGATTGTCACCAATGTGTTTATGATGTTTTTAAACTATCATACATGGGAGTGGATAGTCTCTTCTTTTGAAGACATGGAAACTATTAAGGTGGGTAGTGTCACATCGGTTCTGGTGGATGTGTTGGCACATTGACCCACACCGGATCTAATCTTCCCAAGATCGGTATATTGTTGAACCATGAAGGGCTGCTCTATGGATGATCCTCGTCAGGTAATGAGGTTTTTATCCACACAGGACCACTACGTGTGGACCCAGACAGGACTACTAGGTGATGATCCACACAGGACCTCTAGGTACAATCTTGTATATGATATGTCTCCAACCTCCATCTCAAAGCTAGCCACTAGATTCTTCTCACCTCATGCCATCATGTTCTGTAGAATCGACCCTTGAGATATCGTTTATACCTCAACCGCAACAAATCTATATAATGAAGTAAACCAATGTACTACCCTGTGGTAAGGGTTCCACCGCGAATGATGATGCGTCAATCATACGTCCGGTCTGTGAGTTATAATCAATTTATCTTCAGGGGCCCAATTGGATATGGTTTGGATCCAACCCAACCATACTTTAGAGGGATCCAAGACTCAAGTGGAGTAATCCAAAAAGGATTGTCTCGATCCAAGGGTCCCAGCTCCATAGACAATTCATCAAATGGATGTCGGGTTCCCACATTATGGCCCTTTGTGTTTTTCTGGGCCGAGTTGGGCATATGTCCAGCCCAACAAGGGCTAGTCTGGGCCACGGTGGGATCAGCCCGGTCGGCAAGGGGGTGTCTCGTGAAGGGTGACCAGACCCACATGTGGGGAATCCCACAAGGGAGGCCTGACCCGTATAGGGCGGCCCGCAAAAAGGGAGGCCCACAAAGGGGTGGACCAGGCGCGTGAGGCCCATCCTGAAAAGGGGTGGCACTACCATGGAGGGTGTTTCCTACGAGGGGGGAGGCCCAGCTGTGTAGGGCGTGGCCCGCGAGGAAACCGACTGGATTTATTGGGCTCGTCCCACAAGACAGTGGCCCAGACGTTGTCTTCCTGAGTTGGCAAGGTGGGAGGTCCCCCCTAGTATCCCGTACGGACTATAGGCATTTTGGTTTCATGAAACAGTGGTCGCATAAGGGTGTCACCAAGTTTCTATGGAACCCACTAGAGTTGTGGGTTCGACCTCTTCAGCCACGACCTCTTACTCACCTGAAACGCATGATGGCGTGCCACACCTCCTCCACGGTCGGCCGATTTTGGCCGCTTTGTTGACAACCGCAGCTTCATGTAATTGCCTCCTTATGCGGAATGCATTGGCACGTATCCTCCTTCTTAGTAGGTTGGTGACGCCGCACTGGCAGACTTCTATGGAGGGTGCAAGGGTAGCAATGTTGCGGAGGGTTTGGGACGGATTTGTTAGGCACGCTCCCTCCATGTTAGCTCATGACCAAAGGGAGTATAAAAAGGTTTTAACAATTTCTTGTATTAAACTACAATCAAAACCCAAAAAATATACCCCTTAACAACCTCCTACAAAAACTAATGAATCACAGATCAACCCGTTAGTCGGTTGATCCGTGTTCTTCGTATAATTCATGAAAAGGGAAGAGGGAATCATTTAATGTGTGTAAAAAAACCCCCAACCTTGTAACCCATTGGATAATGTCCATGCATGAAGGTGGGTATCATTATTAATTCCCGCAATAGGTTCCCAATGACACCACTTGTACTTCGTCCTCCTCTTCATGGTTCAGTGTCACCCATCACCTCTAGCTGGGATCGACTTTGTCCTATAAGGGTCTAGCATCACTGTTCTACTTTAGAACTTTGTTTCTTGGCGAAGCTGTGCCGATAACCCTCCCCATGATACAAATATATATTATAGGGGTAAGGGTTTTAATGATGTGGGGAATTAATGGGGGCTCATTAATTTGAATCCTTTATAAATCCCCAACAACATCGTTACTTAGGATTGGTTGGTCATTTAATTTATTGGGTTGACACATCGCTGGCCCCACCCTTTTTTTCTGTTGGAGGATATTATTTAAAATATTAAAATTATCTTATTTCATTTCTTCTTAAAAAGTCACAAAACAGAACTTTTTCATTGGTCTTATTCTAGTCAAATTAAATCCTCCCTTAAGCGAATCTCAGTGCAGCAGATTCAGCGGTGCACACCGATTTTTAATCTGAGCAACAGTTCAAATGGTATAAAAACCCTCTCACACGTTTACAGAATGTACCTTAAAAAAGATTATAAATTTATTCTGAGCACTCTGGGCCTCAGAATCAAGAACTGCCAATTTTCGTAGACTCATAGTAATTACATATTTTTTAAAAAAACTACATGGGAAATCCAGGTCATAACATTCTCCCCAACTTAGTGTTTTTTGTCCCAGAATGTCCCAACATAGACTAACAAACAAAATGGTGGTACTAAGCATGAATATGTGCCCCCTTCTTCCAAGTGATATCTTGGAGGTTACCGTCCTACCAATGAATGTGCACTAGAGGTATCGACCACCCATGAAAAACCCAATCCTATCCATACTTAATATCTACTGGAACTTCTAAAAATTTCTCCCATCATCCAAGTCCAACTCGCCATGGTCGATGATGTGATCTGGGTCGTGCATGTATCTCCTCAGCTGGGATATGTTGATGACATTGTTCACCCTCTCCAACTGCGGTGGAAGTTCCAAGAAGTATGCCACCTCACCTATCCTCTAATGTATCAGAAATGGTCTAATCATCCAGGATTACAACTTTATGACTCTCTCAAATCTCCATAGTCTAATCCGAGGGGGGACTCGTAAGAATACGTGGTCCCTCTCCTAGAACTCCAAAGGTCTCTCTCTCTAATCATCATTGGGCTTCTGTCTTCTCTGCGCAGTCTTCATCCGCTCTTGGATGATCTCCACATTCTTAGTGGTAGCCCATACCTACTCTAGACCCACAAGTGTTGAATCCCCAAGGTCTGTCATGTATTGTGGTGATCTACAAGGTCGATTGTATAGGGACTCGAATGGTTCCATACCAATGGTGGATTGATTACTGTCTTTGTATGAAAAGTCAACCATGGGAATGTGATCCTCCCAAATATGGCCAAAATCAAGGATGCATGAACAATGAATATCCTCCAGCGTATGAATGGTCCTCTCTCTCATACCATCAATCAGAGGATGAAAGGCGGTGCTCAAATTTAGCTGAGTACCAAACGCCTCCAGAAATCGCTTCCACAATCGTGATATAATACATGTGTAATGATCAGAGATTATTGTCGATGGAACCCCATGAAGTCAAAAAATATCCTTCATTTAGAGGTGTCCCAATCCCTATACTGAACCCTTCTCTTGGATTGGTAGGATGTTGGCTGAAATGGTGAGTTGATCAATGATCACACATATGCAATCATGTCCCTTGGATGTACATGGAATCCAGGTCACAATGTCTATGGAGATCCCATCCCACATCCAATTTGCCACATATAGTGGCTGAGCTAAGCCTGTTAGTACCTGATTCATGACCTTTACTTGCTGTCAAGTGAGGCATCATGCATCAAACCTTTCCACTTCTTTATTCATCATTGGCCACCAGTGCTAATGTTGGAGGTCTTGGTACATCTTCACCACACCAGGATGTACAGCTAATGGGGATGCATGGAACTCCCTCAACACCTCCACTCGCAACACCACTAGTTCCATTGTACATCCTCTGAAAAGGATGGCGTGGCCCCCAACTTTATAAAATCCATCAGGGACTATCCCGAGGATATCTGAGCACGTTGAGCCTCACAATAAAAGTCCCCAAGTTGCACCTCCCTGACCCCCTGATGGAGTGGGGGAGTGACTGTTGTAGACTGGAGGTAAGCTTCTCCATCTCTATCTACGATGGAAATCTACAATGCTAGTAATTGCTCTATCGCCTCACTCAGCAACTATAGACAGGACCACCAGCTGAGTGCATCTGGTACCACGCTCCCCTTCCGAGGGGTATAGACTATCTCAATGTTATAGTCCTGGAGGAACTCAATCCATCACTTCTATCTCAGGTTCAAGTCCTTCTCAGAGAAGATGTTTTTAAGATACTTGTGATCAGAGTAGACTATAAAACGTTCATGCATTAAGTAATATCGCCACATCATGTTGGAAAAGACCACTATATCTAACTATAGGTCATGAGTTGAATAGTTCTCCTCTTTTTATCTCATCAGTCACGAGCCATAGGCGATCAATACTCACCCCTTCATCAGGACACACCCATTCCTGTTCCCTGATGCATCATAGTATACAAACACCCAATGCCCTCTTCTAGTAGCGTCATGATGTGGGCACTCGTCAGTCTGTGCCACAACTCTTGAAAACTCTACTGGCATCTCTCATTCCATTTGAAGGGCTTAAACTTCTTCAGCAACACTAATAAGGGTTCCACAACTTTGGAAAAGTCATTCATGAAACTACGGTAGTATACAGCCAACCCCATGAAATTACGCTCGTCATTCACACTCTTGGGTGGCTCCAAAGAAAGAAAACCCTCGATCTTCTTTGGATCCACAACAACTCCATAATATGAGATAACATGTCCCATAATGTGGACCTATTATATCCAGAACTGGGTCTTCTTGAGCTTACCATAAAGCTGGTGATCTTGAAGTGTATCCAGAACTAAATGTAGATGATAGTCATGCCCCTCCTCTTTCACTGAGTATATCTAGATGTCATAGAAGAACACCACCACAAAGAAATTTATGTATGGCTAAAAGATAATGTTCATAAGTCTCAAGAACAGTACTGGATCATTGGTCATGCGGAATGGAATAACCATGAACACATAGTGGCCATACTGACATCTTAAGGTCATCTTCTGCACATCCTCATCTTGTAACAGGAGGTGATAATATGCCGATATGAGGTATATCTTTAAAAACCAATGGTCTCCCTTCAGATGATCGAAAAGATCATCAATACTCATAAGTGGATACGTGTTCTTAACTGTCACCTAGTTCAGGAACCGATAGTCTCCAAGGGTGTCAAACTCCTATCAGCCTTCTTGGTGAACAAAATCAGGGTTGTCCCTAGAGAAACACTGGGCCTTGTGAATCCCTTTCTCTGTATGTCCTCAAACTGTACCTATAAATCCCAAAGCTCCATGGGAGCCATCTGAAATGCTGCTGTAGATATTTGTGTTGTCTTAGGGTATAGGTCTATGTAAAAGTCTACCTCTTTGGGTGATGGTATTCCAGAAACATCACCAGGAAAGACATCGGCTTACTGGTCCACCACTATCGGATTGCTCGGACTCTCAACATCAACTTCTCCAACAGTAAGGCTAGCCAACTGATGAGTTATTAGATGAACCCTCCTCTAGGTAATTCCATCCAATGATGCAATGGTTCCCTTCTCTATAGAGAAAGAAAAAATTGGTCCCATCCATGTGGACACACCACACATTGTGCCTAATATAGTCAATTTGAGCATGGGATGTTGATAACCAGTCCATACCCAAGATGACGCCATATGGCCTTGATGCCGCGACTAGAAGATCCCAGATGAAGCTCTCTCCTCCTAGAGTAATATCACACTACAAAAACTAGTGTTTAATCCTAGAATCTACTCCTATAAGAGTCTCTAGCCGTATGAATTGACCCAACGGCTCCCCCAGAATCTTCGAGCTCTGAAAGAGGGTCGTGGAAATAAAATATTGACGAGAACCTGTGTCTATACTTTCTATTACTAAGGTATAGTATACATATATCGTACCTATAATAATCTCTAGAGCATCGTGGTCATAGGCCTCAGCTGCTTGGAGATGATCTCATCCTCATCCTCATGCTCCCTATGGTCTAGGAGGACCACCTGTTGGTGGTGGTGGTAGAACCTCATATCACCGCCCCCACCTACCACACAACCATCACCTCTTCCATGTATCCCCCCCTAAGGACCTCCTTGCTCGAAAATATGACTCTTCCTTGGTGGTCCCTCGACAGACTGGTAGTCTTCTGTATGGCAGGTCAAGCAGTCGTCAGCCTTGTGACCTTGCTCGCCGCACGTGTACCACTGTTTGTCCCTCTCCTGACTTCCTCTGCATCGTGATCCCCACACCTCCGACTCTACGTCTCAAGGGTCATCCACCAAAAGAACTTGTTCGCTTGGACCTATATGTCATCTACCAAATACATACCACATATTTCTCTGCTACCTGACGTCCCATGGTGGCCCCCATTGGGGGTATCTGCTCAGCTGGAAAGATCTGCACCAATAGCCATCACTCTAGAACCCAATCCAGGATCTGTATGATGAGTGATAACAGCGATGCTCTAATCTCTTGTCGGAGACCCTTATCAAAGGACTGTCTCTAGAATAAAGGGTCATATACCATAACAGTGGACTATCAAGAGAGATCAGTGAACCTCACCGAGTACTGGGCCATTTTCATGTTGCCCTATGGTAATTACAACAGCTCCTATATACGAGCATAGCGTTAGGTAGGTGAGACAAAATATTCCCTAAAAAGGCTCTCACAGTCCACCCAAATAAGGGTTACCTCATCGTTTATCTTGAGCATCAGGATCCACCTTCTCCCTACTTCTCCCTATAACAGACTAGTATCTAGGATCACCATAAGGTCACCTGGTGTCCCAACCGAGCAGAAAACTCTGACTATAGTATCCAACTACTCCTCAGCAGCCTACAGGTCCGTATCACCTCAGAACCTCAAAGGCCTCTTCCACTGGATGTCGTGAAACATGCCTAGTCATTGTGCACCCTCTTCTGGTGGGGATGGTGGCAACAGCTACCCAACAGGAAGTGGTGGTGCTGGTACACCACCAGAAGGTGCTAACGCCATAAGAGGGCCATGTAACGAGGCGTCATCGCTCGGCGGGATGTCATCGTGTACTCTCTTATGAATCATAGATAGGTACCTATGTGGTGGAATCCTAAAAGAAGATAGGTGTTCCCTAGTCAATAAGTTATACCTGGTGATCCACCTCAATGAGATCACAAGAAAAATATCAAAAAACACATGCAATTTGTGCATCAATGTGCTGAGTCGGAAATTTGAATTTAGGGTCCTGGAGTATTGATACATCGGCAGCCGCACCAACACTGGACTCCATGAACTGAAAACCACACTCATAACACATAACATTATTGCCACATTGAAAAGAATAGATTCTTAGTTCATTGGTTGAAATAAACTTTTTTTATACCACTTTGTCACAACACATTCCCCGGGGCCCGTGTCGTTACTGCCCCAAGCACACCTTCCATAGGCCAATGGCCAGAGACTAACACTGAAATTCATATTTCTTAAAATGGGATGGAATTTCCATTAAACCTATACAACACATGGTCAGAGAACATAATAAGAAGCTACTGTGAAGTAAAATGTTTTATTAAAATGAGTGATGAAGGCAATGGGGGATGGAATACAATCCCAAATGCAAAATAACAAGCACAACTAAATGATAAAATACAACTAAAATATGGAAAATAGATACTAGGTCATCCTTTGAGTATCCAACATGAAGTGTTAGTAGGGATCACCTCCATAGAACTCCACGTCTTCATGTCTACTCCGTATAACACCTAGTCGAGGTTCCCTCAACACTTATCTTAGTTTCTTGTCATCTCTACAAGGCACAACAAGGTGTGGGAGAAACCAATGCAGGGGTGAGGTTTTGAATTTCCAAAACAGAACCCGAGACTCCAGAAGGTCTCTCATAAATCCAAAAAGGTAAAAATAAAGAATGTTATCAATCAAAATGTTCAAAGAAATATACAAAACTCAATAAAGAGTCTCATCTAAAACCAAGATTTTAGTGAAGTATTGCAGTCAAAATGATTAGTCGTGAAGATAGATAATCTCATTCTATCAAAAGGAACCCCTTATGACTATACAGAGTCTGAACCACAGATGATCGAAAGATAGTAACCACCGCAATGACCAACACAGGATCTGATCTGCTATGATCGATATGTAACTCACCCCCAAAATGACCACAAAGGATCAGATCCACCCAGGATAGGTATATCGCTGAACCAAAATGGGTCTCTCTAAGGCTAGTCCTTGTCAGGTCGAGAGGTGTTGATTGCCACAAGATAGCGAGGTGCTGATCCACACAGTACCACCAGGTTCTGATCCACACAAGAACCTCTAGTTTCAGCTCCACATTAGATCTCTAGGAGCTGATCAACATCGGACCTCTCTGTACTAACCTCCGTATGATCTGTCTCCATCCTCCGCCTCACTGACAGCCAATGGATTCCTCTCATCCAGTGTGCTCATGTTCTGTAGAACCTTCCCTCAAGATATAAGTCATACCAAAATCACCACTATTCTCCAAAAATGAGTAACCCAATGAACCACCATGTCGTAAGTGTTCCAACGCGACAGACAGTGCATCAATCGGACGCCCTGTCTGTGAGTTATAAGCAATTTAACTGCGAGGGCCATGTTGGATTTGTTGATCCAACCCGGCCATATTCCAAATGTCTACAAATCACAAGGGGGTATGAAAAAAAAGTATCTTCTTGATCCAAGGGTTCCATCACTACAGATAGTTCATAAAATGGATGCATGGTTCCCATGATATGTCCCTTTATGTTTTCTTGGGCTGGGATTGGCCTGGGTCATGTCCGACCTGGTCTGACATACCCGACCCGACCCATTATGGGCTGGGCCATAGTGGAATAGTCATAATAGGCCAAGGTCTATCCTAGAATACAAGGGGGTGACATGCAAAGGGAGGCACAATTTGTGTAGGGGGCCCACAAAAAGGGCGGCCCACAAAGGGGCGGCCATGCCACGTGAGGCGTGGCCCGTAAAGGGGCAGCCCGACTACACATAGTGATGCCTGTGAGGGGGATGCCCTGCCTCATAGGGTGCGTCCAATGAGGGGGTGGCCCGAACACATAGGGAACTGCCCGCGAGACAGCGGCCCGGTCGATGTTCACCTGAGCTGGAAGGGGGGGTGGTTCCCCCCTCCCTCCCCCCCCCCCCGATATCCCAAAAGGCCTGGAGGCCTTTTAGTTTCGTGAAATGGTGGAACAACGTGGGAGTTACCCAGTTGCCGTGAAACCCACTAAAGGCATAGGTTTGGCCTATTCTGCAACATCTTCATCTGCAACCTCCTGTTCATCGGTTGTGCATGACAACGCAGAACCCTTACCTTTTGAGGGCGGCCGATGAGTTGGCCGCCTTCTCCTACTTCCATTGCTGAAGAGATGTGGCCCATTGCACATAGGTGGTGTGTGATGGCACACCACTCCTTCTCTGTGACCATCCATTGCTGGACGATCTATTGATAGCATTAGATTTGTGTCATGACATCCTCTTGTGGCGTGTGTTGTCACGTTGCCTCTTTCGAATTCGTTTGGTGTCATCGTGCCGACAATCTTCCACAAAGGGCGTAAGGTAGCAAATTTTCTGAGGGTTTGGGCCGGTTTCGTAAGGCATGTGCCCTCTTTGATATCTTGTTATCAAAGGGGGGAAATAAAAAGGGTTTAAAATTTTCTTGTATTAAATAACATCAATACCCCAAAAAGATATCCCGTAACAACCTCCCACTAAAATGAATGGATCGCGGATCAACATGCTAGTTTTTTCATCTGCGTTCTACATATAATTCAAGATCATGGTAGATGGAATCATTTAAAGTGCATAAACAAATAAAATATAACGACCCATACTTTACATACATTGTTAATACTTCAAAATTGAAGCACACTTATTACAACATATAACAAAACCACAAAGGACCGTATAGGTATAGTGTCTTTAGAAACTGGGAAACATAAACAACTGGTTCATAAATCGTCTACAGTGTCTCCCATTTATTTCATCATATCTAGGGTCCCTTTTAGCATATTATACTTAATATCCATCTTCCTGACCTGGGGAAAAGAAAACATAAAAGGGTGAGCTCAAATGCTCAGCAAGGGCAAATAAAGGAAATAAAAATCATATCATATCTTTTTGAAAATCAAAACCTGCAAAAGAGATCATAATATCTTAACATGGAATAAATCATAGAAGTGAAAATGAGATCCCCATAATCATAACATAAAACTTGAAACTTTGTGGCATGCACACATAATCATGGAAAATCATTTCTTGTTAGTCATGACTCATTGCCAAGACTATCTTAGTGGACAAAGTCCCTTTCTGAACCGAGTTCACTCCTCGTTTCAGTCATGTATCACTGAACCGAAATAACCTTCCGTTCCATCCATGTCTATCTCATGAGATATAAAATCTTTACCCAATGCATTGGAGGGAGATATAGGTCCCACCCATCTTATAATGAATCCTTTCTTATGTGTGCCACATCGCATAACACATGTAACAAAAATGGGATTCTTGAAAAATCATGACATCATAAATCAATTCATATAAGATAATGGAATTCATAAAAATAATTCCATCACAACATGATCAAATCAATGTAATAATAGGGATAAAAACAGAACCCTTTATTATCTTAGATGGAAAATAATTTTGATAAAACACTTGAACTTCATTCTTGAGGAAAATATCCTTTCTTCTTCAAAAACATTTTTCCTTTCATAACATGTCAAACAACTTTAAAATAAAAGAAGTTGATTAAAAATAAAGTTGAAAACTTGTAAAGGAAGCTTCTTGGAAATAATGTTTTAAAAATCCATTCAAGCCGTATAAGTTAAAAAAAACATTCTTCTAACTTTTGTCGGAAAAGTCAAAAAGTACCTCGTACGAAAAATGACAAAAGATTCCTTTCATATCTTTTAAAAATAACTTACCGAAGGGTAAAATTGGATATAAACTATTGTATAAGTAAGGAAATAATATTACATATCGAGGGAACATGGATGTGGATGATAAATACACCCCAGTAATTACCAAAGTAAAAACAATCTCGGATAAAAGTTAGATTGTGATATTTTCCCTTACCTTATGTCCAATTTGCCTTGTATGTGTCCGAAGCTCCTGTATAATGGTTTAAATAATGTTATTGACTTATTCCAGAATCATACATATTGATATGATATCATATATGGTCATATTCTTAGCTTCATGTTAGTAATATTTCATTGTTACTTGTTACTCGGGTCTTTATTGCCTTTTGTTCTTACGCGTGTTTTGCCGAATAAATTCTTATTCTTATTTCAAGGTTATAGATACCTTATATCCAGAATGGTATTAGTGTAACATATATCATATTTATTCATTCAATTCATTTATATAATTACTATGTAATGATGATCATGTAGAACGAGTCGCATCACATCGTGGAGACGGTATTCCGTACGTACGCACGAGTGATGATATCGTTCCTATGATCGTGGAAATGTATTGGAGTATATGTATATTATTTCAGTATCAATATTACTTTATAATAATCATAAATAGTTACTCATTAAACCATTATACCCATCCTTGTAATGTGATGGTGGAAAAATAGATTACACCACGGCGTGGAGACGGTATTCCGTACGTACGCACGCGCGGTGATTTCATTTTTCCGTAGGATGGATAGAAGGTGAATTAGGGTTGTTTCATATTTATAATAAAATATCAGTATGTAAGTAATACTGATGTTATTATTTCATCATGAAACAACTAAAGAAGAAGAAGTTGAAGAAGAAAGAAATTGAAAAGATCGGTAATGGATATTACCTCTTCTTTGGAACGCCTCTTTGAATCCTCCACTTAAGGAACTAAGAGTGGTCTTTGGAGAAAAACATTACCTCTAGGACTATTCTAGGGAAGTGGAGAGGAGAAGATGGCAGGGGTTGGCCGAGCTTGAGTGCTCAATTTGGTGTGAGGAGGAGGGGGAGGAGGTGCCCTTTTATAAGGGAGGAGAGGGGCACCTTAGGAATATCTCAAAATATTATTTTATATTAAAGTCAAAATGGGTTTATAATGGTTCCAAAGGGTCTTATTTCGAATATAAAGTGGGGAAGGGTCGAAATCCTATCATCCAATAGGATTTAGACAAGTTTAGGGTATTATTTTAACCTTATCAATTAGATTTAACTCTAAGTTAAATAATTTAACTTTTACCATGTCTTTTTGTTTTCTTTCACTATATGGTTAATACACTTACTATAACATGCCAAACGAACCCCAAATTGTTTATTATTAAAATATATATCCTTATCTAAGTCATTTGGCCGAACCTTAGATTTTTAGGAATACAATAACAATTAATAATATAATATTTTATTTAAAAACTATTTTGTGTCAATTTTGACACTATTTGATATATGATTTTTGTGAAAGTCATAACAGAATTATATGTTCGAACCAAGTTGATTAAATCAACACTAATATATCATAGTAACCTATAAAATTAGTGTAATTCATAAAAAGTTTTAAATTACATTTATTTTGGTATTTATATTATCAATTATGTCAATATTTCATTAATAAGATAATTACTGCATCATCTTTGTGTCATAAATAAATTATATTATTTGATGTCTAAAAATCACAAATAAAATACCATCATGTAGGAAATCTTTTTAGCTTTCTAATGAATATTTACAATCGAATTTATCTTATTTATAACCCCATATTAAAAATGATTTACTTATTAAACATTGATTTTAACTATTTTAACCCTTCTTTAAATAAATTAATAATAAATGTCCTAATCTAATCCAAGTGGGTCTAAATGGTCATATTTTATTCCTAAGATTGTTTTTGGTCGAATTACACTTGTCCAATAGAATTAGGACATGTGTTAGGGTAATATTAATATCATATTTACCCTTAGTTACCCTATTTACTATTAACCGCGGTAAAAATCGTAAAAAGTTACTATTCACCAAAAAATTATTTTCATATCATTGAACCACATTTTAGTCCTTGATATTAACCGTGTCTCTAGGATTTTCGAAATTCCATTCACAGAAGCGGTAAAATTATGTTTTATGCAAAATTCTGTTTTTTAACCTACCACTTAGTGGTTTCACTATTCATCAAAAATTGAAAGTTTTCAGAAAAATACCAAAATTTCACCCTTGCCTAATTTCGATATTCTGAGTCCAAAAATGAAGTCCATTTTGAAAAATAAAATTTATAAAATTTTAAAAAGTGGTTATTACTATTCATAACGGCTAGTTTTAATAGCATATTGTTGTTTAGTGAAACTCGGTATTGCGTACGACGCAAGCTATCGAGGAAGGTCGCGATTGCGTGTAAAGCAAGTCAAGCAAGTGTTGTGTAGAAAAAGATTCCTTTGATAATTTATATAACATAAAAGTCTCGGGTGTTACATTCTACCCCCCTTAAAAATAATTTCTCCCTCGAAATTCGTCACTTTGTAACAAACAGATGAGGATACTTCTCCCTCATCATATCCTCAAGCTCCCATGTAGCTTCTTCAAGTTGGTGGTTCCTCCATAAAACTTTCACCAATCGAGTGGTCTTGTTTCGTAGAACTTTTTCGCTACGATCCAGAATCTCTATCGGCTGTTCTTCATAAGAAAGATCTTGCTCCAGCGGTACAACATCTGAGCTGAGTACATGTGAAGGATCAGGTATGTACTTTCTCAGGAGAGATACATGGAACACATCGTGAACTTGAGAGAGATTCGGTGGAAGCGCCAATCGGTAAGCTACCTTCCCAACACGATCCAGTATTTCGAAAGGACCGATATATCTAGGGCTCAACTTCCCCTTCTTTCCAAATCTCATAACCCTCTTCCAGGGAGATATTCGTAAGAACACTTTATCACCCACTTCAAACTCTAGGTCTTTTCTTCGGTTGTCGGCATAACTTTTCTGTCGACTCTGAGCTGCTCTTATGTATTGTTGAATAGATCTGACCTTTTCTGCCATTTCATCAATGAGATCAGGTCCTAATAGCTTTCTTTCCCCAACTTCATCCCATCAAGTTGGAGTCCTGCATTTCTTTCCATAGAGAGCTTCATAAGGATCCATCTGAATACTGGAGTGAAAGCTATTATTATAAAAAAATTCTACCAAAGGTAGGTGTTGATCCCAACCTCCTTTGAAATCCATAGAGCAAGCTCTCAACATATCTTCTAGGGTTTGAATTGTTCTCTCAGATTGACCGTCTGTCTGGGGATGATAAGCAGTGCTGAAACTCAACTCTGTATCCAGATTATGCTGAAGATTTCGCCAGAACTTCGAGGTAAATCTCGGATCCCGATCAGATATAATAGAAAGTGGTACTCCATGTAATCTTACCACTTCCTTTACATATATCCTGGCAAGCTGATCTAGAGAGAAATCCTCTCTAATAGGAATGAAGTGTGCAGACTTTGTAAGACGATCAACTATGACCCAAATAGCATTATTGCCTTTGGATGTTTTAGGAAGTCCTGTGACAAAGTCCATAGTGATGTTTTCCCATTTCCATTCGGGTATGGGTAATGGTTGTAACATCCCCTTAGACTTCTGTCTCTCAGCTTTAACTTGTTGACAAACCAAGCGTCGAGAGACAAATTCAGCAACATCTCTTTTCATGCCATCCCACCAGAAGTACTCTTTCAGGTCCCTATACATCTTCGTGCTTCCAGGATGAATAGAGAATGAAGAACTATGAGCCTCATCCAGCAGCTCCTTCTTTAATTCGGGGATGGGAGGAACACAAACCCGATTCCTGAACTTTATTATCCCATCACAATCAAGGTTGAATTCAGGAACATTTCTCACCTTCTTTTGTAACTCGACATCTTCTTTCTGTGCCTCTTTAATCTTCACATGTATTGATGGTTGATCATTCATTTGAGAAAGATGAGATTTTTCCCCTTCCATTATAATTCCAAGATCCGTCCTTTGTAAATCCATAAATATTGGATCTTTTGTGATCCTCATCATGGATAAACTAGCATGGTCTTGTCGACTTAATGCATCTGCCACCTTGTTTGCTTTCCCAGGGTGGTAATGGATTGAGCAGTCATAATCCTTAATCAGCTCCAACCATCTTCTTTGACGCATATTCAACTCCTTTTGTGTGAAAATATACTTTAAACTTTTATGAGCAGTATAAATATCACACCTTTCACCATAAAGGTAATGCCTCCAAATCATTAATGCAAAGATTACCGCAGCCAACTCCAAATCATGTGTTGGGTAATTTTTCTCATGGATTTTCAACTGTCGTGAGGCATAAGCAATCACCATATCATTTTGCATAAGAACACACCCCAATCCCTTCTTGGATGCATCACTGTAGATCACAAACCTTTCTCCACTACAAGGCAGTGTGAGCACAGGTGCACTGGATAACCTTCTTTTCAACTCCTTGAAATTCTCTTCACATTCCTCTGTCCAGGCAAACTTAACTCCTTTCCGAGTCAACTTGGTGATTGGATTAGATAATCGTGAAAAATCTTTTACAAAACGTCGATAATATCCAGCCAAACCAAGAAAACTTCGGATCTCAGTTACTATTGTTGGTCTCGACCATCTTTCGATAACCTCTGTTTTTGCTGGATCCACAGATATCCCCTCTTTTGAGATTATGTGACCCAAAAATGCAACTTTTTGAAGCCAAAATTCACACTTGGTAAATTTGGCATAAAGCTTCTCCTTTCTCAGGGTCTTCAATATAATTCTCAAGTGATCTTCATGCTCTTCCTTTCTCTTTGAATAGACAAGAATATCGTCTATAAAGACTACCACAAATTGATCAAGATAGTCTCTAAAGACTCTATTCATTAGATCCATGAAGATAGCAGGGGCATTAGTAAGACCAAATGGCATCACTATAAATTCACAGTGTCCATACCTTGTACGGAAAGCCGTATTTGGTATATCCTCCCTTTTGACCCTTAATTGATGATACCCTGAACGAAGATCAATCTTGGAAAAGTATTGAGCTCCGCGTAGTTGGTCAAATAAGTCATCAATGCGTGGGAGAGGATATTTGTTCTTGATAGTGATCTTGTTAGGTTCTCGATAATCAATGAAGAGTCTCATTGATCCATCTTTCTTCTTAACAAATAGAACAGGTGCTCCCCAAGGTGACGCACTAGGGCGTATGAATCCCTTATCAAGATTCTCTTGGAGTTGCTTCTTCAATTCCTGCAACTCAATTGGGTCCATTCTATAAGGTGTCTTTGAAATAGGCAAAGCACCCGGTACGAGTTCTATTGAAAACTCAACTTCACGGTTTGGTGGAAGACCTGGTAATTCCTCTGGAAAGACATCATAAAACTCCCGTACAATGGGCATATTCTTAATCGTGAGTTTCTCACCAACCATTTGAGATAAATAACCTTCATTTAGTGGAATCAATACCCATAAGATGGAAGAAATTTCCACTGGAAGGTTATGTTCATCCTGGCATTGGTATACGATCGTAGATTGATCTGGAATATGAAATGTGACTTCCCTTCTTTGGCAATTGATATGAGCTCCATGTAGAGAAAGCCAATCCATGCCAAGAATCACATCAAATTCCACTAAAGGAAGGATCACAAGATTTGTAGGAAGCACTTTCCCACAAACTTCGATCGGAGAAGAATTATAAACTTTTGATGCGATTGATGTGCCATTAGGTGTTGTCACGGCTAACTCAACATCTAATTGTTGAGGTAAAACGGTGATACCCTTAGAAAAGTCTTCAGAAATAAAAGAGTGGGTGGATCCAGAATCAAATAAAACATTTGCTACTTTAGAGTGGATGGTAAGTGTACCTTTCACCACATCGTTATCGTACTCCACATCGCTAATAGAAATTGCATGTGACTTTCCTTTGTCTTTTTCCTTAAGATTTTGTTGACGTCGACCATCATCATCAACCCTTGGATTTGGGCATTGATTGGCATAATGCCCCATCTCCTTGCACTTGAAACATTGAAGTGTAGTAGGTTCATTCTATGTATCCCTTCCTTTGTTTGCACCATTAGACATCTTCTTCCCATTATCACGGCATTCAAATGCCCGATGACCTTCCTTTCCATATTTAAAACATTTACTTGTCCCTTTAAGACAACTCCCTCCATGTTTCTTTCCACACTTTGAGCATAAGGAAAAGCTCATCTTCTTTTCCGTGTGCTCTTTAGATTTTTCTTTGAATTCCATCTTCCTCTTCTTATCAAACCCATGTGACTGATGGGTTACTCCAATCTCCATCTCGACTTTGAGAGCACATCGAACGATTTCCTCGTAGCTATTGAAGTCCCTTATGGCTAACGCCCTTCGAAGACTTGGTTTTAAGCCACTAAAGAATCGATCGATCTTACCCTCAGGTTGGATAATAATACCAGAAGCGTACCTTGCAAGTCTTGTAAAATTTGCTTCATAGGTACCAACAGATTCATCATCCCTTTGCTTCAGTTCAAGAAACTCTTTCTCCATCTTTGTTCGGAGAATACGAGGGAAGTACTTATTGAAAAATAAGTTCTTGAACTCGTCCCATTCCATAGACTCAATTTCATCCCTTTGCCTCGTATTCTTAACAAGATTCCACCATTGATCAGCATCTCCTTCCAAACGGTACACTGCTAGGATGACTTTATCATGCTCAGAACATTGAAGAACTGAAAATATCTTTTCAGTAGTACTAATCCATTGTTCAGCAACTAATGGATCAGTAGACCCGCTGAAAGAAGGTGGACGCTGCCTCATGAATGATTCAACAGAATGTTGCTCCCTCCTTTGCTCGTTTGGAAATCCTGCATGATTCATAGCTTGAGAAAGTTGTGTGAGCATGGCTACAAGATTTTGCATTCCAGCTCCCATATCGTTTGGTTGCTCAGGGGGACAATCATTGCATTGCCCATCGCATTCCGCATTAACACGGTTCCTTCGGGTTCCAGCCATTGACTAAAACCAAGAAGAATAGTGTGAGCAACACTAATTATAATAGGAAAACCACATAATTCAAGAATAAAATTTTCATGCTTAAGGTCTTATCCTAGGTTATTCAAGGAAATTTCTAAAACACTAAGATTGTGTTCTATGCTTAGACTTATCCTTAGGGTTTTTACTAAGGCTTTCACATCCTAGTTTCCAAAGGTTGACTATACCTTTCCTCTGATACCAACTATAACGACCCATACTTTACATACATTGTTAATACTTCAAAATTGAAGCACACTTATTACAACATATGACAAAACCACAAAGGACCGTATAGGTATAGTGTCTTTAGAAACTGGGAAACATAAACAACTGGTTCATAAATCTTCTACAGTGTCTCCCATTTATTTCATCATATCTAGGGTCCCTTTTAGCATATTCTACTTAATATCCATCTTCCTGACCTGGGGAAAAGAAAACATAAAAGGGTGAGCTCAAATGCTCAGCAAGGGCAAATAAAGGAAATAAAAATCATATCATATCTTTTTGAAAATCAAAACCTGTAAAAGAGATCATAATATCTTAACATGGAATAAATCATAGAAGTGAAAATGAGATCCCCATAATCATAACATAAAACTTGAAACTTTGTTGCATGCACACATAATCATGGAAAATCATTTCTTGTTAGTCATGACTCATTTCCAAGACTATCTTAGTGGACAAAGTCCCTTTCTGAACCGAGTTCACTCCTCGTTTCAGTCCTGTATCACTGAACCGAAATAACCTTCCGTTCCAGCCATGTCTATCTCATGAGATATAAAATATTTACCCAATGCATTGGAGGGAGATATAGGTCCCACCCATCTTATAATGAATCCTTTCTTATGTGTGCCACATCGCATAACACATGTAACAAAAATGGGATTCTTGAAACATCATGACATCATAAATCAATTCATATAAGATAATGGAATTCATAAAAATAATTCCATCACAACATGATCAAATCAATGTAATAATAGGGATAACAACAGAACCCTTTATTATCTTAGATGGAAAATAATTTTGATAAAACACTTGAACTTCATTCTTGAGGAAAATATCCTTTCTTCTTCAAAAACATTTTTCCTTTCATAACATGTCATACAAATTTAAAATAAAAGAAGTTGATTAAAAATAAACTTGATAACTTGTAAAGGAAGCTTCTTGGAAATAATTTTTTAAAAATCCATTCAAGCCGTATAAGTTAAAAAAAACATTCTTCTAACTTTTGTCGGAAAAGTCAAAAAGTACCTCGTACGAAAAACGACAAAAGATTCCTTTCATATCTTTTACAAAAAACTTACCGAAGGGTAAAATTGGATATAAACTATTGTAGAAGGAAGGAAATAATATTACATATCGAGGGAACATGGATTTGGATGATAAAATACACCCCAGTAATTACCAAAGTAAAAACAATCTCGGATAAAAGTGAGATTGTGATATTTTCCCTTACCTTAGGTCCAATTTGCCTTGTATGTGTCCGAAGCTCCTGTATAATGGTTTAAATAATGTTATTGACTTATTCCAGAATCATACATATTGATATGATATCATATATGGTCATATTCTTAGCTTCATGTTAGTAATATTTCATTGTTACTTGTTACTCGGGTCTTTATTGCCTTTTGTTCTTACGCGTGTTTTGCCGAATAAATTCTTATTCTTATTTCAAGGTTATAGATACCTTATATCCAGAATGGTATTAGTGTAACATATATCATATTTATTCATTCAATTCATTTATATAATTACTATGTAATGATGATCATGTAGAACGAGTCGCATCACATCGTGGAGACGGTATTCCGTACGTACGCACGAGTGATGATATCGTTCCTATGATCGTGGAAATGTATTGGAGTATATGTATATTATTTCAGTATCAATATTACTTTATAATAATCATAAATAGTTACTCATTACACCATTATACCCATCCTTGTAAAGTGATGGTGGAAAAATAGATTACACCACGGCGTGGAGACGGTATTCCGTACGTTCGCACGCGCGGTGATTTCATTTTTCCGTAGGATGGATAGAAGGTGAATTAGGGTTGTTTCATATTTATAATAAAATATCATTATGTTAGTAATACTGATGTTATTATTTCATCATGAAACAACTAAAGAAGAAGAAGTTGAAGAAGAAAGAAATTGAAAAGATCGGTAATGGATATTACCTCTTCTTTGGAACGCCTCTTTGAATCCTCCACTTAAGGAACTAAGAGTGGTCTTTGGAGAAGAACAGGACCTCTAGGACTATTCTAGGGAATTGGAGAGGAGAAAATGTCAGGGGTTGGCCGAGCTTGAGTTCTCAATTTGGTGTGAGGAGGAGGGGGAGGAGGTGCCCTTTTATAAGGGAGGAGAGGGGCACCTTAGGAATATCTCAAAATATTATTTTATATTAAAGTCAAAATCGGTTTATAATGGTTCCAAAGGGTCTTATTTCGAAGATAAAGTGGGGAAGGCTCGAAATCCTATCAACCAATAGGATTTAGACAAGTTTAGGGTATTATTTTAACCTTATCATTAGATTTAACTCTAAGTTAAATAATTTAACTTTTACCATGTCTTTTTGTTTTCTTTCACTATATGGTTAATACACTTACTATAACATGCCAAACGAACCCCAAATTGTTTATTATTAAAATATATATCCTTATCTAAGTCATTTGGCCGAACCTTAGATTTTTAAGAATACAATAACAATTAATAATATAATATTTGATTTAAAAACTATTTTGTGTCAATTTTGACACTATTTGATATATGATTTTTGTGAAAGTCATAACAGAATTATATGTTCGAACCAAGTTGATTAAATCAACACTAATATATCATAGTAACCTATAAAATTAGTGGAATTCATAAAAAGTCTTAAATTACATTTATTTTTGTATTTATATTATCAATTATGTCAATATTTTATTAATAAGATAATTACTGCATCATCTTTGTGTCATAAATAAATTATATTATTTGATGTCTAAAAATTACAAATAAAATACCATCATGTAGGAAATATTTTTAGATTTCTAATGAATATTTACAATCGAATTTAACTTATGTATAACCCCATATTAAAAATTATTTACTTATTAAACTTTGATTTTAACTATTTTAACCCTTCTTTAAATAAATTAATAATAAATGTCCTAATCTAATCCAAGTGGGCCTAAATGGTCATATTTTATTCCTATGTTTGTTTTTGGTCGAATTACACTTGTCCAATAGAATTAGGACATGTGTTAGGGTAATATTAATATCATATTTACCCTTAGTTACCCTATTTACTATTAACCGCGGTAAAAATCGTAAAAAGTTACTATTCACCAAAAAATTATTTTCATCTCATTGAACCACATTTTAGTCCTTGATATTAACCGTGTCTCTCGGATTTTCGAAATTCCATTCACAGAAGCGGTAAAATTAAGTTTTATGCAAAATTCTGTTTTTTAACCTACCACTTAGTGGTTTCACTATTCATCAAAAATTGAAAGTTTTCAGAAAAATACCAAAATTTCACCCTTGGCTAATTTCGATATTATGAGTCCAAAAATGAAGTCCATTTTGAAAAATAAAATTTATAAAATTTTAAAAAGTTGTTATTACTATTCATAACGGCTAGTTTTAATAGCATATTGTTGTTTAGTGAAACTCGGTATTGCGTACGACGCAAGCTATCGAGGAAGGTCGCGATTGCGTGTAAAGCAAGTCAAGCAAGTGTTGTGTAGAAAAAGATTCCTTTGATAATTTATATAACATAAAAGTCTCGGGTGTTACATAAAACCCTTAATGTGTAACTCATTTGACAACATTCACACTTAAAGTATGGTTTTGTTCTACGTTCCCGCAACAGGTTCCCAACGGCGATGGTCGAACATAAACCTTCTCGTCACTATTCGGTGTCACCTTTCACCTCCCGATGGGATCATATCCGTCCTCTAAGGGTCAGGCATCACGGTCTTCCATCACCACTTCGTTTCGAGGAGAATATGTGTCGATACCCCTACCCATGATCCATACATATATGAGAGGGTTAGTGTATATAAAGACATTGGGAATTAATGGGGGATCATTAATTAAGAACCTTCATAATTCCCCAACGACATCATTACATTGGATTGGCAGGTCAAACCATTTATTGGCTTCATACATTGTTGGGCCCACCCTTTTCTTGTCCGTTAGAGGATATGAAATAAAATAGTAAAATTATCTCATTTTATTTTAATTTAAAAAGACACAAAACAAAACATTTTCTCTTGAAATGCTGCAGTCATTATAAATCCTCTCATAAGCGAATCCATCACTGTGGATTCAACGGTGACCTTATATTTGTAATCTAGGAAATAGTTCAAATGTTAGAAAATTCTACTCATTCCTTTATGGAACTAACATTAAAAAATCTCAGAAATTTATTCTTGGCACTCAAGGCCTCAGAATCAGGCACCATCAATTTTTAAGACTCATAATAATTCCATATAATTGGGAAAAAAATTTCACAGAAAATCGAGGTCTTTATATAGGGCCCATAACATTGATTATTGGTTCAATGTGCAATAGTTTCATTTTTAATTCTTTTGATAAATTGGACTGAATGTTTGGAAGGAATATTTTAATGGTGATAAACGATTTTTTAGAATACAATATAATGTTTTTTAATAAAACCCCTACATCTGAGGTGTGCTCTCCTCAAGCTAGAAACATAGTGAATAGACTGATATGTTTTCCTAGCATGCAGATATGTGTTTCTCCAATGATTTCCCAATTAGAGGATGTTGTTAATATTGAGGTATTATGGTATGATTATCTAGGATATCTTTTTCCACCTTTGAAGGTTTACGAACATGGTATAAATGGTTCCAGTGAACTAAAATGTGATATATTGGGGGGAAATCCCATGTGGAATATTTGAGGTTAATTGGTTAATTGAGTATGAATATTCTTATTGTATATTTTATTAAGTGGTTTAGATGAAATGGTTATACATGAAATGGAATAGTTTTGGATGGTAGGACTACAACTTTGGTTAATATAATAAGCACATATTATGATAGTTGAACTGATTTTAGGGAACTTGACACATCTAGGATGGATTTTTCCATACCTTTTCTTTATGATCATAAATTATTTTATGTCAATTGAACTGTTTAAAAGGTAATTATATATGGTGTGTGTAATGCATGAGAGGCCTTCCATTATGGTTCGAATAGAATTTGTTACCAAGACATTGTAATGTGAACTGAGAATCCATAAGAATTTGACATGTGATATTGCCTTAAAATATTAATGTTTATTAATCATGAATAATGATGTTTATGTGATTTATGTTCTTGATTGAGAAACTGGTTGGGAGTCAGCGAGTGATTCTCTAAACAATCATGGGGTTATATAAACGACGTTATACACTCATGATATATTTATATTTATATTTTATTGATAAATGGGTGGTGAGAGGGCAACTGATGCTTGAAATACACATGGGGTTCTAGACATGGGGTTCTACACCCAGAATGCATGAGAATTAAAAATATTTTATAGGACATGGATTGATTCTCCGAATTCCCATAGGCTTAAATATATTTACTGAACTCCAAATACACACAATGGTGCTAGACATGATGTTTTACACATATTGATTGACATGGGAATATAGGTCCAGTTGGTCGTTTATGAATTGAATTAATGAAATAATGAAAATATGTGATATAATGATTGTGAATTGAATATGGGAAATGGTTTGGACTCCAGTATGGTCCAAAACAGGTGTTGAGATATTGATTTCCATGGGAACTAGAGTATTTATGAAGATAAATAATGAATATTAATTTTTTTTGAAATGGGATCATGAGGATTTATGCAGGTGATGAATTGGTTTATTTTTACATTATATATATAAAGATCTTGTTAAAATCATTTTCTGGATATGATCTGATGTTGGTATCTCAATTATATTTTTCATAGGAACCTGGATTTCTTTATGTTTTTTTATTCAATTATGTTATTACTTCATTATACCTGCAAACATTTTATTTATTATTCGCTAATTAGTTGAGGCTAGGAAGCGATGGGTTCAAGTCTACTGAGATTTATATGTCACACCATGCTTGAGTAGCATTGGTACCTGATTAGACTGTACATGTTTGCAGGTCTGTGGACTTTTGACTATGTTGTTTCCGTGTACTTGGGAGTTAGGAGCAATGGAATGAGAGGGATCTCAGGATGCTTGTGGAGATTTCCCATGGGGCTTTGATTCTTTTATATATTTATATACTGATATTAAAGCATATTGTTTTGTATACTACTCTTAAATAAGAATCTCCATGACATGAATGCATTTTATAAATTGGAATTGGTGATTTTTTTATTCAGTTGAAATTGAAATTGTCTCTCTCTTCTTTAGCTATTCCTTTTTATTGATTTTTTTGTTACTTGAGTTTTACTATCTGTTACGGTTGTGCTCTTTGAAAATATGGGTATAGTCTCCCCACTAAACTAACTTTACACCCTCACTACTAGTGGGAGGCCTCTGGTATATGGGGGCATTCATGTGGTCATGTGATGATTAGTCAGATAACTAGTTTAGTTGTAAGTCAGCTCGAGATGTTACAATTCCTCAATTAATTATTCACTAGAATTACATTGATGGTTCTGTGTTTCAATTTTCTATAATGTTGATTAGTTTCTAAATATTCATTTCATGTCTACATTTTTGTTAATTGGGGGATATTATTCTAGACTATCAAAAGATTATAAAATTTCCCATTGTAAATTTAATAATTTATATTTTTTGATTCATAGTAATGTTTGTAATTTTAATGTATTTAGTTTTGATATACTATATCGATATGAATTTTGGGAATAAATAGATTTTTGTTTCTACATATTGTTAATGTTCATAATACTATATAATATAATATAAAAATTATTTATTCCAAATTAAATTTATCTACTATGGGTTTTTAAATTATTCCCCCATTAATAAAATTCATCATAAAAATTTCAACACGCATTATTATTTGAGACTCTATGGCAGTATTTTTGTTTCATTATTTCAACAGGTTCCCACATTTACTTGTCTAATTTATAGTTCTTCCACAGTACATTGACATGGTGGGTTGTCATATATAATAGAACATTTTCATTATCTTCAAATATTTTCAGTAGTCTTATGTCATATGGGGTGAAATTATCTTGTCATACCACCTCCATAGTTAGTAAATTTGATGGATCCGTTATGTACATCCTCACGAGAGAAAGGTGGAACACATCATAAACATGACCCATATTTTTTGGGAGTTAATGATCATATGAAACTACTCCTATGGCATAAAAGATTTAAAAGGGGATAATGTGACATGTTGTAAAATTACCTTTCCTTACAAATCACATGAATTTCTTCTATAGTTAAATTTAATGTAAAACACTCTCTCTGACATGAATCTATATCTCCATTCAACAATTTGCAGCATAGATCTTCTTCAGAATCTAACTAGGTTTTATTTTGTTTCGATATAAATAACCTTCTATTTCATCTCAAGTATTAGACTATTCTAAATTATCATTCATTCACCAACTTCATCCAAAAAAGTTTGAGTTTTACCTTAGTTCATATACATCTCTTAAAATGGAACCATTTGAATACATGGGTGGAAGATGTTTTTCTAAACGAAATCAAAAAATTGGATATATTTATCCAATCATATCTTAAATTCAATTTAGATATATGTGATAATGTAATTTAGTTTCTAAATAGTTCTTTCATATTTTCATTTAGTTTGGTGTGAAACACCATACTAAAATCCAATTCAGTATTAAGATCATATAGAAGAATTAACAAAAATATATATGTGAACTATAAATCCTAATAAGAGAAGATCAGTATTAGTAACCAATGAAGACTCATAAAATCCTATATCTATCTTAACAATTTTTTCTAGTGAGAAATATTCAAAAATAGTAATTAATTTGTATGTATTTGTTAGACCACCCACCACAACCTGTGTCACATTATTTCTATTTGGTGTACCAAGGAGACAAGTGATGATTTCCATGGTATTTATATCCCAATGAAATATGGTTATAAGAAATCATTTAATCTTACCCCTGGAATTTTGTCTTATAATTTAGTATTCTGACATACCATGAACATTATAGTGTACTCAGTGTTCTCCTTATTGATGTTTTCCCACCATAAGTGATCTTGAAGATCATGGAACATTATGGAGTTTCCATGATGGATGGATAAATATGTGTTATATATATATTATCCAATAATTAATTATTAATATTTAACAATTAATTAACACAAAGGCTAGTTCCATTTTTAAACCAACTATCATCATCGATATGGAAATCATGAAGCTTCAAATCAATTAACTCATTGACTGTTTTTAGAAGCTATAGATCATCCATTAATTCCACCTTGATGTTATATTAGATAGGTGGTTGGGAAATAATTTCTAAAGGGATAATTTCTTCCTTAACATTATGAATTCAAGATCCAGGATTTTCCAATCCACGATGATATGATTTTTATCAACATAAATCAGGGATAATGCGATATTTCACTTCTACATATAGCATCATCTACCGTGTCGACCTCACCTATATGGTATGGAACATATAAATTGTAGTCCTTGATCATGTCTAATAATCATAGATGATATTATATTATATTCTTTTGGGGTAATATATACATTAAATATGTTTGATTGGTATATATGTAACACTTTTTTCCATAGAGGTAGTGAATGAAAATCATCAATGTAGTGATCATATCTTCTAATTTCAGATCATATGTTTGGTAGTTCATCACATAGATCATTAGTTATAATGAGGCATAACCACATGATTTTTGGTTATAGATGAGTACAAACATGAATACATAATTTTAAACAATAATTTATAAAAAAATCAATTTATGAAAAATTGTAGTGTTAGTACAAGAACTATTATTATCCAATTATTGACCTCCTTTAATCATTCCTTTCATTATTCTTCCAGACATAATTTTCACATATTTGTATTAACTTATTTATATTACAAATAAATTATGGAAAATTTCTCACAAAATATAGTGAACCTTAATTTCTATTCTATGATGTGACATCATAATTGATTAATATTTTTTAGATAACATTTCTATCTATAATAGAATCATATAATCATGGTATGATTGAAAAAACAAGAAAAATTAACAACTTGTTAAAAACTTTTCCACATCCTATCCAACGTATTTTATAATCAATATCACCCTTCTAAGACATATCATTCCTAATACCCATATTCCAAACATGAGGAAATGAAACATAAGAATATAAGGATCCATGATTTTCATTATGTGTAAGAATGGAAGATATCAATCATTGCGTAGAATAATATGATCATAAAGGTATAAGAACATGATTATAATATTTAAAAACTATACCCTGCTTGTCAAAGAACATAATAACATGTCTTGTAATAAGTATTCAATGTTCATATGTAATGAATCATAAGGGAATTAAAGATAATGTACCCTGGAATCATAATGTTGGCTTAAAATATTTATTTATGTCATAAACATAAGCATTGAAAATAAAATCTATTGATGTCAAGGGTCACCTCAATGGATATCATTGTGGATTTTTTTCAATAACCAAACTATCATTGTATTAAATCTTTATTCTTTAGTCTATCATACTAGATATAGTCCCTTACTGAGTGTGGTTAAATACCCATTTTAGTTGTGTTTATCTATTGAGACATAAACATTTTCCTAATTAATTTGATAATGATATAGTTCCCACTAATCACATAATGAAAATAAAAAATTTTCGTAATATGATCATTTGGAATTCATCATATTAGAATTTATTAAATGAAAATATTTTTTGAAACATTTAAACAATGAATAAATCCTAGAAATGACATGTGTTTCGTAAACATTTCCACACTTCATCACAACATATCCTTTGGAAAGAAAATAATTAGATAAAACATTTTCAAATAATATTATTTATATATAGATATAAGGGAAAAGATTTTATCACTATATAATATACATAGTAACACATTATTGAAATCTAGTGTTGTTGTCTTTGATGAATTGAAATACCATTAAAAGTAAAATTACTCATTAGTAATGAAAATAAATGATCCAATTTGAAGTCACTAATTAACAAACCTTCCCAAATATAAATAAAAAATACATTGAAATGTACCATGTAAATATTTAAAAATATATTGAAAAAAAATATTCATGATGGTATGAAAAGTTTTTCATAAAATATTAGATAAAAAACATTAATTAATTATTTGTGTTTGAATAGTAACTATGTAACACATTTGAAGAAACAAATTATATTCATAACATTATTAAATAATTAAAACATGTGTAAAAGTGAAATTAAAAATTAGAGTATAATACTAAAACAATTCTTTAAAATAGTGTTTTAAAACATGGATATATAGGGAAATTTTTGTTTTGACTAAAGATCCCAATGAAGTCAAATTTATTTAAAAACACATTGTCTATCTCATGAGTAAAGAAGATGAATATAATATACTAAAATCGTGATTTTTCCTAAAGTAAATTATGTATTACAAAATTCATTATTTTCAAGAGATATATATCACAATATTTCATAAGTTGGACTTAATTATAAAAAATTCTTAAAAATAATGATATTTTAACATAAAATTATTACCACTTTTGTATATTTTCAATAATATGTCCCATAAAACTGAAAACCATGTATAGATGTTTAAATACCCATAAAAAGCATAAGAATTAGGGTAACCAACATTCAAAATTTTTATATACACCAAAAAATACAAAAAGTAGATTATAAGTCATATGTCCCATACCAATAAAATGTAGAAGAAAATAACTTACTTCAGGTTTGGATTGATTAAAAAGAGTTATAACATTATGTATACTAAATATTCATTTATTATATATCTATGAAGTAATCATACAAATTTATATTATAACATAAATGATTTAATTATAATTATTTGACACTTTTTTTAACAATTTATTATTAAACTATCTATTCCATTAGGCATCTACCTTATTTTTAATGAATATTTTATTTTGGTAAATTATGTTATTAAATATTGATCATGGTAAAACCATATAAATAATTATAATTATAAAATTTATTTAATATATATTAAATATTTATATATTTATATACATTCATCAACTATGATATAGAAATGCGGACAATAATATCCACAAAGACATCACGTTGTACACACACATGAATTCTATGTTTTTCGATGGATAAAACCAAATAAAGGTAAATAATAAATAATAATTAAAATATTCTTTTTATATAACATATAAAATATATATTAATTAAATTCATATTTATTATAATCCAATTAAAACATAACAGAATAATCAATCACATCATTTCGTTGAAGTGGTAGTATAAAAGTGTGCATGATCAATGTTATGATTTTCATGTGGTATGGATGGAAATTATCTTTATGTTATATTAAAATAAAAAATGAATTATTTGATAAATTTAATATATAAACACTAAACCCATAAACATACACATCCATAAAAATTGATTATGAAAAAATGAATTGTATTGCTACATATAGATATAATGTCCTATGTAAGCATGCGTGATACTTTTACATCCAATTTGATAGGAAAGAGGGTGTAAAATAGTGTTTTCACACCCATAATAAAATTTTCAATTATTTAATATACTATTTTTTTTATTTTATGACAAATAGAATATTTTTATAGGAGTTAATGAATAATTTAAAAGAAAGTGATATGTTAGGTTGATTACAAAATTATTGAAATCTCAATATTAGATATCCTGAAAACAGATCTTGGATAAGACATTAGAGATAATCCTAACATCTAAAATTTTAATAGGGAATTTTTTAAGAAACATTTTATGATTTTTTATGTGCTTGATGGCACAATGTAATGTAAACAAGTGAGACTAGTGGGTCCCTTTGATAATTTAGGTGAGGGCCACTTTTGGAATTTCTCAATAGGGTATGTTATAATTAAGAAATTCTCGTGAACAACTCCACCAAATGTCTTCAGATTATAATGACTGTTTAGATATGTTCTAATTCCATCGACCAATTGAGGAATTTTTTGGTATGATGTTATTCATTATCATATGGACTGACACATAATAATCTAATTTTAATTTTAACTATGTTAACCACTTTTTCAATATTAAAGTCTATGTTGTACACATATGGTAAAAAAATCCAAAATGGAAATGAAATGAAAATTTTCACTTCAAGCTTCGTGAACGGCAGAGGCTGAAGCGCATCGCGGCAATGAAGGGGTTTTCGAGGGAGCTTCACGGCGAAGGTGCGAAGGAATGCTGGGATTCGCGAGGGAGAATCGTGGTGAAGTCGCGAAGGTATGTTGACGGTGATTCTTCGTGACTACGTCATGCTCCGCGAATGGAAAATTTCCATGGAGCTTCGCGATTTGGACAGAATTCCGGCAGAAAATTTGGAGCTTCGCGATTTGAGATGACGTGGCATTGACTTCGCACGGAAGGGATGAGGGTCGGTGGAATCGCCTATAAATAGAGGTCGACCTCTTCATGCAAAGAAGAGATAGAATTTTCATAGAAGATCATTCGCTCTCGATTTGCGAAGGTGGTTCGCGGAGCCAGTGTGCTTCGCGAAAGAGGTGCTTCGCGGCGGCTATTGTAGCTCTGCGAAACCTGCGAGCTCCGTGTTGGCTTATTAAGCTTCACGAGGGTCGTTGCTCTGTGACGGCTTGAGCATCGCGAGAGTGCTTCGTGAGAGTGCTTCGTAAGAGAGCATTGCCAAATGGCAGGAGCTTCGCGAAGGCTTGTTTGCGCTTTGCGAAATTGGGAGCCAAGCGAAGTTGAGTGCTTTGCGAAGGTGTTTCCAAAGTGGTTTACCCAGTGGATAGTGGAAAAGGGGTATTCATCTACGGGTGAAAGTTGAACTTCAACAGAGCATCTATATAAAGACAAAGATGCATTAATTAATGGAAATGAAGAGACCTATAGGTCTATAAACTGTGAGTGAATCCCTTCCAAGAGCAGTGAGCTTAGGAAGAGGAAGAAGGTGATCCTCTCCACCCGCAGTGATCCAGAGAGAGAGAAACAGGGAGTGACCCTTGGGAAAGCAGTGAGCTGACCCTAAACATTGTATAGGCAGTGATCTTGCGCATAGAAGTGATCTAGCGTGAACATTGTAATCCACAGCTAGTGAAGTCTAGTGGAATTGGTACGACCGACAACTTGTCGGCGTATGCTCCTTGGACGTAGCCCTTTGCGGTGAACCAAGTAAAAATCTCTGCGTCTACCTGCTAATTTGACTACATTTCATTTAAAGCATCATCATCAGATAAAGGTGAATGTAAGTGATCATAACATACACACAAGTTCAAACAAAGTGAACCTTGTAACAAAGAGGTCAACATCTAGCGGGGCAGGAAGAACTTTGAAAAAGAATATCCATACCCTGATTCACCCCCCCCCCTCTCAAGGTATATAGGACCCTATTGGCCCTAACAATTGGTATCAAAGGGAAGGTTTCTTTTATCAGATTTGTTTGCTCTAACTTGGTGTACTCGATCTGTGTGTTTAAAGAATCAGTCTGCTCTTATCTCGGTGAGCCATGGGAAAGGGAAAAACATCCAAGAAGAAGCAGAAGTCAGGTGGTATCCCTCAATGTGGAAGTATGTATGGAAAAAGTGTGATTCAATTAAAAGAATAAAACAGCTTACTGAAGGAAGGTCTTGATGAATCTGATAGGGAAAAGGTTGATTCACTCAATCATGATGTTGGAATGAGTGAAGTACATGAGCATCAGAGTGATACTGAAACAGAAGAAGAAATTGAAGGAAGAATAGATATGCGAATTGAGTTAGAGGCTTCTCTTGTGGAGATAGATGTTTGGAGAGCACAAAAAAATAAATCCAACAAATTTGTTCACGATGCCAAACTCTATATGCTGCAGCAGGAAGAAGCGAAGTCTGAGTTGATGGAAGAAATTGAGAAACTCAAGTTATCAACATGAGAGAACTCAGAATCGGTTAGTGAGTATAAGATTAATATTGAAGAACATATAAGGGAGATCGATGGATTGAATAGAAAAGTGAAAGATCAATTCAAGTACATCGAAGAACCTGATATTCCAATTAACGTTGGAAACACCAAAGAAGACAAATCTAATGATATCCGGATCAATGTATTGGAGATAGAGGTCAACAAGCTAAGAGGCTTAAATCAAAGGCTTATTGATATAGTTACTGACCTAATAGAGAAGGATGATTCTCATGCCAATGAACTACAAAATATGGCTAAAATGAAAGGAAAAAAAGGCTGATGATTATGAAGAGAATCAAAAGTCAGCTGATGTACAGAATCTGAAAGCTAGAAATGATGATCTAGTAGCACAGTTGTCTGAAGAAGTTAAGAAGAATCGAAGACTACAACAAGAGAATGAATCTGTCTCTAAATCTGTTTCTGAGGAAAAATTAAAAGTAGTGAAGCAAAGTGCAAATGTGGAAAAGCTTACACAGGAACTAGAAGATGAGGTGAGTAGCGGGAAGCTTCTCAAGAAAGAACTGGATGTCCAACTTGAATCAAGGGAGATAAAGATTAAAAAGTTGGATGAGGATCTAGAATCAGTAAAGAAGGATGTGGATAAATCCAATGCTAAAGGAATGCCAAAAATGAAGGATTCCTTACACTTGCTATTTGATCATCCTTTGACAAGTGATGATAAAATAAAGAATAGGTATGCTATTTCTGAAGAGAAACAATAGAATATTTTCTCATCTCATAGACCAGAATGTTTCAGAAAATCTGGTATTGGATTCGATGAATCCCCTCCTGTGCATGACAGAAAGAGATCCGTGAACAGTTCTAGAAATGGAAAAGATCCTGCAGGTGATGGAGATAGGCCTAAAAGGAAAATTACAAAAAGAAGTGATGACATGTGCTATTTCTGCAGGATTCAAGACCACACATCAAGCTTCTGTTTAGAGGATCATGAATACATATCAGGCTGTGAAAATAGAAACTTTTCTGAATCCCAGAATAATAAGAAGCATCAGGAGAAACCAAAAATTAGAGTCTCTCAATGGAAAGCATTTATAAAATGCTATTACTGTGAATAATGGGACACACCATGAGTATGTGTCAGGAAGCTCAAGAGATCGATGCTAGAAGAAGAAAACAAGTTGCATAAACATCTCAGCAGAGAAGTGATGAAATGAGGTATGCCTTTAATAGAAAATGTTTCATATGTTCTGATCATGGGCATTTGGCCAGACAGTGCAGCAAGAAGAAAGCGGGGAAGGAAAAAGACCTAAGAAAGAGATTAGCAACTCCAGTGGTATATAATGAGAAATTATACACTGGGAGACAAAGTTGTAAGGTGAAAAATAGCCCTAAAGCCTCAGGAGAATCACATGGAGCTGAACGAAAAGTGTATCAGTCACCTCCTCTGTCGCACTGACAACCGCTCTCAAGGAGAGAATGTGAAAAAACATGGATGATTAAGGGGAGATCTACTCCAGCTGTGATAAAGAAGAATGAATGTTCAATGGAGGACTCACCACCAGTGAAAAAGAGTGTAGTGATTCAGACATCTAATAAAAGTCAGATAAATAAAGAATGCATTGAAAAATTGACAAGTTGTGTTTCTCAGCGAGAAGTGAAGGAAAGAGGAAGACCCCTAAGATGTGAGAAGAAGAAAGGGAAGATGCCAAACAAAGAGGTTCTTACTCAGAGAAATAATCAAGGAAAATGGAATTTTGGTAGAACCTCAAAGAATGAAATGTGAACTAGCCGGGTTATACCCCAAGCGGTGAGAATGGTTGAGCCTACGAAATATACATATCATAAAAAGGCTCAGAATGTAGGAAATGAATGCCTAGTCATATAGCCAGAACAGTTGAAGTTGGATAGGCAGCTGGAGGAAGCAAGAACGGAGTGTGATGCCCTCCAAGAAAAAATCAAAGGGTTGACCCGTCAGGATCAACCACTATCCTCTTTTTGAGGATTTGAGAAACAACAAACCCCTCTCCCTATGTATAAAAATGCTATTGACTGATGATTCATGTGTTTCAAGTTCGAGGGAGATACGATCCAAGGGGAAGTGTAATATATTGATGCGAAGTGGATATGTGATATGCTCTACAATTTCAATTAATTCAAATCAGGTACCCGAGTTGAAGAAGAAAGGGAGCAACAGAGCATAATAGAATGTGATTGTGTTGTTAACTTTTTCTCTTGTTTCCTACACCGAGTTTCAACTCAGTAGGCTTAGATATTTTGTTAATGGCTCAAATCTAAGTGGATGATGGGAAAAAATGATGCAGGAGGAAAAATCTGAGAAACGTAGCTGAAAGAAATGAAGCCACTGAAAAATGAGTCAGTGAACAAATTCCTGATGGAATTGTTGAAGAAGAAAGCAACACAGGGAGATCAGAAGTGGCTTATGCTGATTCAGAAGAAGACACCAATGATGAACATGAAAGTGTCTAGATTGTGCCTGCAAGGAATCCAAAGAGCTGAGCTAAAATTGGTAGAAAAAATATCATTGGTGATCAGGCAGCTCCTGTTCAAACAAGAATATTGAAGTCACTGCAGCAGACAACTTTCCTTCCTCAAGTAGAGCTGAAATTCTTTGCTGATGCAGTTGACGTTGAAAGCTGGGTTCATGCTATGAATAAAACGCTTGATCAGATTGCGAAGAACCATACATGGGGGATTGTTTCGAGGCCAGCGGAAAAGAATGTCATCAGGACTAAATGGGTCTATTAAGACAAGATGAATGAATATGGCACAATGATTCAGAACAAAGCACGACTGATGTGCAATGGAGACTCCTAGATAGAGGGAATAGATGGTGATGAGACATTTGCACCGATTTCAAGGCAGGAGAAAATCAGATTATTCCTAGCCATTACAGGGAAAAGAAAGTTCAAAGAGTTCCAGATGGATGTAAAGGCAGCGTTTCTAAACGGGTTTCTGGAAGAAGAGGCTGAAGAAGGCGTTATATGGGCTGAAACAAGCACCAAGAGCATGGTACTGAAGACTATATCAGTATTTGAAGAAGCTTGGTTTTCATAATTACACAAGGAAGGAATGACACATTAATTTCTCAATCTAATTATGCCAAGGAGGTCCTGAGAAGGTTTGGAATGGAAAATTCCAAGGAGATGAAGACTTTGGTTGCCACCCAGATGAAATTATCGAAAGATGAAGATTGAATGGCAGTTAATATCACAGAATACAGGAAAATTATTGGAAGTTTGTTGTACTTGACTGTAACAAGGCCTGATATTGTTTTCGCCACATGCCAAGCAGCGAGATATCAGTGAAATCCCAAGGAAAGCCACATGCATTGAGTGAAAAGAATACTTCGGTATATCTAGGGCACCGTGGATTTCGGCTTGACATATAATGGTAAATCTCAGACAGAGTTATTGGGATATACTAATGCAGACTGGGCCGATTCAGTGGATGATAGGAAATCAACGTTAGAAGCTGAGTGTATTGTGGCCACCTAACCGTGCACACAATTATTGTGGATGAAGTAGCATCTTGAAGATATTGGAGTTGAAGTGAAGTATCCGATCAGAATCTAGTGCGACAACTCAAGTGCTATAAATCTCAGCAAAAATCTCATCCATCACTCAAGGAAAAAGCACATTGAGATAAAGTATCATTTTATCAAGGAGAAAGTTGAGCAGGGGATCGTGATGTTGGAGTATGTGCCTACAGAACTATAGGTTGCAGACATCCTGACAAAGGCCTTACCCAAGGAAGCATTTGAAAGGCATCGACTGGCTCTGGGAGTTCAGTCGCTTCCCCACACTTGAAATAGTGTGGATGTGCCCCCCCTCTCCCCGAGGTATGATGAGTTTTCCCTAATGTGCTGATATGTGTTCTCTACTATGTTATAGACTACAAAGGAATGACCTTTGGGTTCGTTGACAAAGGGGGAGAAAATAGTGATTGTTAAAGGGGGAGACAGTGTGGAGATTTGATAAATCATAAATGATACGGGGAGAAGCTGACCAGTGGAGCAGCCAGATAGGGGGAGAAATGAGAAAGGGGGAGAGTATTAAATCTGACGATGCTAGAAGTGATCGATCAAAGCATAGAAATCACGATAGCTGAGAATCATGATAAAAGCAGAACAGTGGTGTTGGAATGGTATGAGACGGTGTCCAACTATCAACAATTGGTATCAACTTAAGAATTCACCAATTGGTATCAGTGTGGTTCAACAATTGGTATCAATTTAAGAATTTGTATCAGGGTGGAATTGACAATTGGGGTCTGACAAGAAGTGATTCATTGATGAAATTTTCATACTACTCTTGTTTCTCACACCGAGCATTGCTCATATGGGCTTAGAGTAAGTGTTAAGTGAATCCATGAATGCTATCATAATCACAAGAGGTGAATGGTGGTAGTTCCAGGAAGAAGACTCAGTGAGGTATCAAAGTGCAGAAAATCATTCTGAGCAGAGTTGTGAAGAGTTGTCAACAAACCCGAAGGGGGAGATTGTTGGGCAAAAATCCCTCAAGGTAACATTGCAGTATTTTTGGGTGGATTGTGTTTGTTGAAAAAGCAGGTGTTCATGGATATTTGTCGAGTTCCCGAGAAGTTGTTTACAATCAATGTTGACAAATAAATGATGACAAAGGAAAAGACGATCTGGAGGCGGTTCAAAAGAGCAGTACAAGGTGGTGTTGTTTCCTAGTGTTTGCCAATTTTTTGGGGTCCAAAATTTTGAGTTTCGTGAGCATCACGAAACTAGGATTTCCATAAAGATCGTTATTTAATATGGCAAAGGCATTAATTTCGCGAAGATAGGATGCATGGTTTGGAAATCGCAAAGACTAGAAGAATGGAGGCGGTGACGCTTTGCGATTACGTCAAGCTTCACGAACGGCAGATGTTGAAGCGCATCGTGGCGGTGAAGGGCTTTGCGAGGGAGATTCGCGGCGAAGGCGTGATGGAATGTTGGGCTTTGTGAGGGAGATTTGTGGAGAAGTCACAAAGGTATGTCGACGGTGATTCTTCGTGACTACGTCAAGCTCCGCGAACGGAAAATTGCCATGGAGCTTCGCAATTTGGACATAATTCCAGCAGAAACTTTGGAGCTTCGCGATTTGAGATGATGTGGCGTTGACTTCGCGCGGAAGGGACGAGGGTCGGTGGAATCTCCTATAAATGGAGGCCGACCCCTTCGAGTGAAGTAGAGAGAGCATTTTCATAAAAGATCATTCTCTCTCGATTTGCGAAGGTGGTTCACGGAGCCAGTGTGCTTCGCGAAAGAGGTGCTTCGCGGTGGCTATTGTAGCTCCGCGAAACCTGCGAGCTTCGCATTGGCTTATTAAGCTTCGCGAGGGTCGTTGCACTGCGACAGCTTGAGCATCGCGAGAGTGCTTCGCGAGAGTGCTTCGCGAGAGAGCTTCGTGAAAAGGCAGGAGCTTTGCGAAGGCTTGTTTGAGCTTTGCGAAATTGGGAGCCTAGCGAAGTTGAGTGCTTTGCGAAGGTGTTTCCAAAGTGGTTTGCCCAGTGGATAGTGGCAAAGGGGTATTCATCTACGGGTGAAAGTTAAACTTCAACAGAGCATCTATATAAAGAGAAAGATGAATTCCTTAATGGAAATGAAGAGACTTACATGTCTATAAACTGTGAGTGAATCTCTTCCATGAGCAGTGAGCTTAGGAAGAGGAAGAAGGTGATCCTCTCCACCGGCAGTGAGTCAGAGAGAGAGAAACAGGGAGTGACCCTTGGGAAAGCAGTGAGCTGACCCTAAACATTGTATAGGAAGTGAGCCTGGGCATAGAAGTGATCTAGCCCGAACATTGTAATCCACAGCTAGTGAAGTCTAGTGGAATTGGTACGACCGGTAACTTGTCGGCGTATGCTCCTTGGACGTATCCCTTTGCGGTGAACCAAGTAAAAATCTCTGCGTCTGCGTACTAATTTTGCTTCATTTCATTTAAAGCATCATCATCAGATAAAGGAGAAACTAAGTGATCATAACATACACACAAATGAAAACAAAGTGACCCTTGTAACAAAGAGGTCAAGATCCAGCGGGGCAGGAAGAACATTGAAAAAGAATATCCATACCCGGATTCACCCCTCCCCCCCTCTCAGGGTATATAGGCCCCTATTGGCCCTTACATGAATGATGAAAAAATTGAAATTATAATACAATGTATTAACACAATACTAATTTAAAATATTTAACTTTAAAACTAATGGAACATTAAAAATTGAAAACAAATTATCACGTTTAACGTTTTGAAAATCATTTATTTTATTTTTTCATCATTTGAGTAAATATTGTATTGGTGTTGTGTAAGCGTAATAGCTAATTATAAAACTCCCGAAATTTATAATAAACCATAATTAATATCAATTCATTTGTACAAAACAATATTAATATTCATTCAAACCTCGTTTTTACCCATATTTCAACACATTAATGTTATTTAACACAAAGATAGTGACATTTTGAATATTTCAATAATTTAAATAATATATATTTAAATTTCCTTTGTAAATTTCCATTAAAATAAAAAATGTATATTATATGTTTATAATAGTATAATCATCTTCATCCTATAATAATCATGTTGAGAAAATGTTGCCTTATCACTTATTATTAATTTAAATTAACCTGATTTACATATTATTGAGGGGAGAAATTTTACCACGGAATATTTTCAAAAAAAAAAATAAAAGGGATATATTCCAAAAAAATGATCCTTGTGATTCTATATATTTAATAAATTTTTTAAAATGAAATTAATATAATTGATAGATATTTTTTTTATGAATAATACATCAACACATGATTAATTTTTTTTTTTAAAAAAATACACTATAATCATGCACATTGGTTTATTCATATTCCATGCCTAATGAATTTCTTAATTTATGTAAAAAACACATTAAATTTAATATATATATATATATATATCTTTATTATCATTCACCAATAGTTGTTAATTTAATTTAATATCACAAAAACACATTAAATTCATACAAATAAATTTTAAAAAAATTTGGTATAAACAATATTTCATGGAATATTAAAACATAAATTTTATTCCAATGAACGTAAATCAAAATATTAAAATAATGATAAATAATTTTATTTTGAAACTGTTTAAAATAAATAACTTTTTATGTTCTTGGATGAAAACTAGAATATTCAATAAAAATCATTATTTTAAATCTTTAATGGAAAAACACAATTTTTTGAAAAATATATAAAATAAACCATAAGATAATTATGATATGATTATTTAAAAAAAATAATGAAATCTAATTTTTTCTATTTTAAATAGAGAATTATAATTTATTCTCACAAAAATGAATTAAAATAATTTTGAAGAAAATCAATTTTCTATGAATAATATAACTTTTCTAAAAATATAATTATTATTTTTAAAGCATTAATCAATACATTTAAATTTACTATAAATTCTTTTATAAATAATAATAAATATTTTAATACAGCTCATACTATCACGACCAGTCCCCCCAGGGCCCGTATTGTGACTACCCCAGGCCCGCATTCCATAGGCCAAGGGCTGGCGACTTGCTCCAAAGGCGTAAATCTCTAAAACTAAGAAGGAATTGCCTTTATAAAACATAAACACACACAACCAGAGTACAAGCAGAAGCATACACTATGTAAAAGCTTTATAACAAGTGTATTGAAATTAATGGGGCTGGAAATACAAGCCCAACAATAATGTACAAGGAAAGGAAAAATAAGTACAACTAAAAAGACAAACAACTGGAAGGTGTCTAGAAGATCGAGGATCATCCACCATGGATCCTACCTAAAAGGTAGATATAGATGGCCTCCTCAGTTCTCCACATCCATCTGTCTCCCCCGGGTACCGACTCGTTGTGAGTTCCACCTCTGGGTACCATCCAGTCCTCATACACTCCGCCTCAGTCAGCGATATCCGTCATCCGCATCTAGCATAAGGGGGTGTAGGCATAACCCATGAAGGGGTGAGTATAATGATACTCAGTAGGGACCCCAAGACACCCAAAATCTCACAAAATCCAAAAATGATAATCCAAAAATTATGATTTCATCGGATAACCATTACTTAGGTAAATTCCCACACATATACCTATGTTATAAAACTAACCCATCACAATCATGAGGAACAAACAAAGGTCATTGACTCATCTCAAACCAGGATTTTTCATTACCGAAACTAGGTCTTCTGGATAACTCTTCCTCTGTCTAGTACAATAGACATCTCGTGACACCGAGGCGCATCTCAATAACCTTGGACAACTGAGGTTCTCCTCTCGTCGAGTACCGTGGGTCTGCTGCCAAATATCGGGCACTCCGTCCGCTGTGGGTCTTCCGCCAAATACCGAGAGCTCCCCTTAATAGACTACAGAGGTACTCCTCCTATTGAGTATCGTGAGTATGTTTCCAACTACCAGGCGATCCATCTTCCATGGATCTTCCCCCAAATATCGGGCGCTCCGTCCACTGGGATAGTCGAATCACTCATAGTCGAATCGGTCAAGTAGTCGTCAGGTCTACAACTACTAGGTCACTACACTCTGTCTGGTAGTCACTGGAAGGATCTACTCCAAGAGCTACTGGCCGATATTCCAAGTGTCATAAATTATCACGAAAAAGTATCTCAATGGACCGCAGCATCATAGGGGTCTCAATGCAATAGACGTCGTGTCAATCAGACACATGTTCTGTGAGTTATTAGCATTTTTGTCCCGGGGGCCCGGTTGAATTTGTGTACGAACCGACCTGACCATATCTCAACAATACCTCAAAATTCCACGGGGTATAATAAAAGGGACCATTTCTCAATGAGATTACCAGCGCCGCTGACGGTTCAACAAACGGACGTCCAGTGACAAAGATATGGCCAAAGTAAGTAGTGGGTCCTTAGTGGGCCCGGGTCCGGCTAGTCCCGGTCGGGCCGACTCAGCCCAACCTAGTTAGGGTCCACCCGGTATGGGTCGAACTGGTATTGGTCATCCCAGTCTGACTCATTGGGTGTGACTCGGCCCGTTGGGTGGGTCAGCCTGCTACGTTTCGACTTAGTCTGCTAGGCCCGACCCAGGAGACTGGGAGGGCAGTTCGGCCCAGATACCACCACACAGGCGGCATCGGCCAGAATGTGAGGGCCACTTCGGCCAATGCCGCGAAGGGTGTGGATCAAGAGGTCGGCCTCCAGAAATCTAGCGGGCATGACATGCGGGGTGCGGTAGGGCAACTAAACTCCAGACAGGACGCGAGTGCACATGGGAGGGAGCCAGGGCACCGGGTATCGCGCTAGGGCGCGAGCAGTGCACCGGGGTGCCAGGCAGGCTGCGGAAGGGGGCCGCAAGACGCCAGGTAGAGCATGAGGAAGCGTGGAAGGGAAACTCCAGGGTGCTAGGAAGGGTTCTGAGGTGCCGGTCAATTCGGTAGGGGGCCGCGGGGGTGCCGGGCAGGCCGCCGACAGGGCCTGGGCTGGCCACTGGGGCCGCAGGCAGGGCACCGGCGGGGCGCGTGCAGCACGCGGGGCACGAGCCAAGGTGTGGGTAGTGTGTTGGGGTGTCGCGGTGGTGGTGCGGCCTTTGCTCACTATCTTTGTCGTCGTATCCACTTTGAAAGGTCATCGTCATCGAATAAGAACAAACAAGGGGAGGGTCGGACCGTGTTTGTGCGGCCCGATCCCTCTTCATTACGGTGATAGAAATTGGAAATTCTCATACCATATCTTTGTTCGACGAAGAATGAGGTTTATATTCAAATATAAAATAACAAAAAACTCCCTACCTAGAAATTGGTTATCGATGAAGGAGTCGCGGAAGGCGGTCGTCTTTCTGTCAAAGTCGAAGGAAGAAGATCTCGAGGAAGACAAGTCGAGATTGTGTGATCGGCATTCTTCGTGGGCGGCAGTGCTTCCCATTCATGCCCCGGTTGAAGAAGGATGAAGATGTCATTCATGGTTCTTTGTCGGTGATGGTTCTTTATTAGAGGAATAATTCTCCAAAGGTTGGGCATCACGTCTATTTTCCAGAGTTTCACCTCTTGAAGAAGCCATCCCAAAACATTCTCCCAAGCATCCTTTATATAGAAGGAGGGTTTGTCTAAAATGACATTGGAACATAATTCAAACTTGGTGAATTAAAAGAGTCAACCCCACCTAATTAAATTTGTGAGAGGTGTCACATTTAATTAGGTGGTTTTGCAAGAGTATCTCTATCATTAAAGAGGAAGAGGTGGGAGGTTTTATCCTCCACCATTAATACAGGTCAGGTGGTCCCCACCCCTATCATTTAATAGAGAGGATATGGGTATCGGGTGGCCCCCACATTGTATCCTCTGCTAGAGGTCATGAGTGGGTGGGAACCACCACCATCACCTCTCATGGGTGGTTAGCATGTGGTGGCACCCACTTCAATCATCCCCTTGGAGGATTAAACAACACAAATAAAATAAAGTTAAAACATTATTTTATTCAATTTAATTAAAAACCCCCAAAAACTAATTTCCAAACTCGTTAGAACAAAACTGCGGTGAATGCCTCACTACGAAATTAACGATGTTGTGAGTTCAATGGTGCCCTCAGATTTACATTCTGAGCACCGATCAAAAGTTATAAAACCCATTCTTATGTTTAGTGAATGTACCCGAACAAAACATCATAAATTGATTCCGGACACACCGGGCCTCAGAATCAAGCTCCGTAAAAAACTGTGGACTCGTAAAGTTCCCATGTATTTAGAAAAAAATCCACGGGATTTCCTGGTCTTTGAATTATACACACTCAGGGATTTACGTCCCCATAAGCTACAAATCACACAAAGGGAACAAATGGGGGTATTGAGAATGCATTTGAGCCTCCTGCTCCTATGTGTTCTCCTGTAGGTTCCTGTGCTTCAACGAATGCGCATCATAGGTATCCACCTTCCATATAGGACTTTCTCCTGTCGATCCTCAATCTCCCCTAGAACCTCCGTAAAAGTCGCACTGTCATCAATGTACATCACCCCCTGGTTGATGATGTGGGATGAGTCGTGCAAGTATCTCCTCAGCTGAGATACATGGAAGATGTCGTGAACCTTGTACAACTAAGGTGGAAGAACCAAGACGTATACCACCTCGCCTACTCTGCTAAGAACATAGGAAGTTCCAATGAATCTAACAGATATATTTTCACCTTGGAAAAATCTTTGTAGACCTTGTTGAGGTGACACCCATAAGAAGATGTGGTCACCATCCTCGAACTCCAAAGGCCTCCGTCTCTTGTTATAAAATGACTTCTGTCTGCTCTGTGCAATCTTCATTCGCTATTGGATGATCTGCACCTTCATGGTGGTAGCCCGTATGATCTCTGGTCCAACTAGTGCTGACTCCCCTGGGTCTATCTAGCACAGTGGTGATCTCCATGGTTGTCCGTACAAGGCCTCCAAAGTTTCCATACTGATGGTGGAGTGATATCTGTTGTTTTAGGAAAACCCAACCAAAGTGAAGTGATCCTCCCAACTGCAACCGAAGTTGTGGACACATGCACGAATCATATCCTCGAGGGTATGGATGGTTCTCTCGGTCTGACCATCTGTTTAAGGATCAAAGGTGGTGCTCATGAAAATCTGTGTCCCGAAATGTTTCTACAACCCCTTCTATAGCCGAGAAGTAAATTGTGTGTCACGGTCTAAGACAATAGAAGAAAGTACTCCATGAAAACATACAATCACCTGCAAATAGAGGCATCCCAAGCTCTCAATAGAGCTCTTCTCTCTAATTAGTTTGAAGTGGGATGACTTAGTGAGTCATACAATGATCACCCATATCAAATCATGACTCTTTGCTGTACGTGTATGACTGGTCATGAATTCCATTGATATCCTATCCCACATCCAATCTTGGACCTATAAGGGCTAAACTGAGCGTGCTGGTACCTGGTTCTCTGCCTTCACTTATTGACAAGTGAGGCATTGTGAGACAAACTCTGCTACCACATTCTTCATACCTAGACACCATTGTTTTCGTCGAAGGTCCTGGTACATCTTCGCCACTTCTGGATGTACCGCTAGAGGGGAAGTGTGCAACACCATCAAAACTTCTTCCTGAAGTGCAACTAGTTCCATGGTACGTCGTTTAAAGAGGATGATGTGCTCCCCACCCCCAGAAAATCAATCATGTGCCTGCCCTGTGGATATCTAAGAACGTCGCATCTCGTAGTCAATTCCCCATGTTGCGCCTCCCAGACTCACTGATTAAGTATAGGAGTGACTGTAAGAGACTGTAGATAGGATGCTCCATCCCTATCCACAAAGGATATATGCAATGAAGCTTGTTGTTCTGCCGCCTCTCCTAGAAGATGTATAATAGTCCTCCTACTATGCACATTCACAACAAGGTTCCCCTTCCCAGGAGTATAGACTACCTCAAAGTCATAGTCCTAGAGAAACTCAAGACATTGCCACTATCTCAGGTTGAAGTCCTTCTAAGAGAAAATATACCTAAGAAACTTGTGATCAGATTTCAAAGTAAAATGTTCACCATCAGATAGTGCCACCACATCTTCAAGATGAAGACCATTGCTGGTAACTCCAGGTCATGGGTAGCGTAGTTCTGCCCATAATATCATAGTATCCAAGAACCATATGTGATCACAGCTCACTCCTATATCCGGACACACCCAATTTTAGTCCTTAATGCATCGTAGTAGACTATGTACCCTATGCCTTCTTCTGGAAGCCTCAAGATGGGGGAACTAGTCATCCTCTTTCTGTGATCCTAAAATCTAGGCTGGCATATCTCCGAACACATGAAGGGTTTCCCCTTCTTCATCAAGGCTAAAAGTGGTTTTGCGACTCTAGGGTATTTTGGAACGAATCTCCAATAGTATCCAGTAAAGCCCAGGAAACTCTGTACCTCTATCACACTCCTGGGTGGCTCCCAATAAAATACAACCTCAATATTCGGTGGATCCACATCAACTCCAGCCTCTGAGATGACGTGTACCAAAATATGAAGCTCTCGACTCCAAAACTGGCAATTAGAGAGCTTACAAAAAATCTGGTGCTCTCGAAGCGTGTCGAGTACTACCTGCAAGTGGGAGGCATTCTCCTCCTCAGTATTCGAGTAGATCAAAATGTCATTGATGAAGACTATGAAAAATAGATATAGTTGAGGTTAGATGATCTTGTTAATGAGACTCATGAACACTACTGGATCGTTGGATACGCCAAAAGGCATAACCAAGAACTCATAGTGGTTGTACCGACACCTTAATATCGTCTTCTGGACATCCTTGTCTCGAAATCTGATCTGGTGATAGCCTGATCTGAGGACTATCTTCATGAACCATCGTGCTCCATTGAGTTGTTAAAAGAGGACATAAATTCTTGGGAGTGAGTACTTGTTCTTCACGGTCACCTAGTTCAGGAGATGATAGACGATGCAGAGCCTCATGCCCCCATTCTTCTTCTTGGAGAATAGAATCGGGGCGACCCATGGAGAAACACTGGGGTAAATGAATCCCATTCACTACCAATCCTCTAGTTGTACATTGATCTTGTGAAGCTCAGATAGAGCCGTACAATATGATGGAGTATATATCGGTGTCTTCCCGAGGTACATGTCAATCTATAAGTCCACTTCTCTGCGAGGAGGTAGTCCTGAAACGTCGTTAGAGAAAACAACCATTTACTAGTCCACCACTACAGGATATGTCGAACTCTCCACATCAACTGCTCTGAGAGTAAGGTAAGCCAACTGGACAGTGATTGGCTACACCCTCCTCCGTGTACGTCCTTCCTATGCTGAAAAGGTTCCCTTCTCGCCGGTGAAGGTGAACCTGGTCCCATCCATGCGAACACAACAAACTTTTGCCTAATATAGTCAATCTGAGAATTGACTATAGGCAACCAGTCCATACCCAAGATGATGTCATAAGTCCTAGATGCCACTACTAGGAGTTCCCGCCCGATTATCTTGCATCCTAGAGTGATCTCGCACAGCCAGAACCAGTGTGTAATCATAGAATTAGATCTCATAGGAGTATCTAGCTATAAGGATTGAACCAATGGCTCCTTCGGAATTTCAGAGATCCAAACGAAGGAAGTGGAAATGAAATAGTGACTTGCACCTCTGTCTATAAGAACTAAAACAATGCTTGAGTAGACATACATTGTACTTCGTATCATCTCCGGAGTGCCGTGATCATAGGCCTCAGCTGCCTGAAGTTGTGCTCTACCATTTCCACCCGCTCCCTGTGGTCAGGGTGGACCTCCTGGTGGGGGTGGCGGTAGCACCTCATAATGTTGTCCACCACTAGCTTCATGAAAAACTACCCTTCCATGTCCGCCTCCACCCTGCAGACTGCCTCGATCATAACTCTTACTCTATCGGGGATGACTCTCAACTGTCTGTTGATCGTCAGAATGGAGGGTCAGACAGTCACGAGCCATGTGACCAAGCCCACCACAGGAGTAACATTGTCCGCTCCAGGAGTGACTGGCACTGTCTCCACTCTGGGTGCCCCGCAAAACCGATCCCAAGTCATGCAGTCGACCTCATGTAGGTCTGGTCCTCTTGTACCTCATCATCATTTGTCTAGTACTAGCTTTAGAAGACACCACTGCATGTCATCTAGTGGTGTGTCTCACTACTGGAGACTGCTCAACATGAAAACTCTTCACTAGGAGGGATCTCTCCAACACCCTCATCTGCGTCAGGATTATGTGGGAAAAAGATGAAGCTCTAATATCTAACCTGATTCCCTGCTCAAAGGTCCGAGACATGAAGAAAAGGTCCCATACCATATCAGTTGAGTAGCGCGAGAGGTCTTTGAACCTCACTGAGTACTGAGCTACACTCATTCTGCCCTACTACAGATGAAGTAGCTCATGTATCTGCACTGCTCGAAGGATGGCTGGTAAAAACTCCGCCTATAGGTGGTACTCGAAGTATGCCCATAGAAGTGAAGCCTCATCATGCATCTAGAGCATCAGGCTCTACCATCTGCCTGCTGCTGACTGAAGGAGATTGGAATCAAGGATCACCACGAAGACGGCTGGTGTCCCTAGCAGTCTGATGACTCTCATCACAGCCTCCAGCTAAGCCTCATCCGCCTGCAGATCCGTCTCTCCCCTGAACCTGGATGGCCTCTGGCTCTAGAACTTGTGATGCGCACGCAAGCGGCGTGCATCATTTGCCGTTGGGGTAGGTAGGATCGGTGGACCAACGGGAGTGGTATAGCTGGTTCCTCTGCTAGTGCCTCAACTGGAAGAGGGCTATGTAATGAGGCCCGGTCGCCCAGCGGGATGTCAGTATATACAACTCTCGGGGACCGAGCTTGTCGTCTATGGGGAGGCATCTTGAAAGAAATAGATGTGGCATTGCCAAAAGAATATACCTGGTGAGCTGACCTGGTTTGAGACGACTTAAAGAAAATTTTCGAAAACAACCACGCAATTAGTGTCTTCTTTCACTGAGTCAGAAATCAGATGTCAGAGTCCTAGTGTATGGATACGTCGGCCACCCGCACCAACACTAGACTCCCTGAACTGAAAATCACACATAGTACACATAAAACTATTTCTTAACAGAAAAGAAATATCAGAGTCCTATATTCTGTGGTAGAACTGACATCCTATAATACCAATGTGTCACGAACAATCCCCCCAAGTCCCGTATCATGACTACCCCAAGCCCGCCTTCCATAGGTCCGAGGCTAGCAACTAGCACCAAAGGCGTAAATCTCTAAAACATGGAAGGCATTGCCCTTATAAAATGTAAATTCACACAACCAGAGTACATGAAGAAGCATATACAATGTAAAAGCTTTATAACAAGTCTACTGAAGGTAAAGGGGCCAGAAATAGTAGACCAATAGTAATGTACAAGGAAAGGAAAATCAAGTACATCTAAAGAGACAAACACCTGGAAGGTGTCTAACAACTCCTAGATCATCCACCGCGGATCCTACCTGAAGGGTAGTTACAGATAGACTCCCTTGTGCTCCACTTCCATCCGTCTCCTTCGGGTACCCACTTGTCATGAGGTCGACCTCCGGGCACCATCCAGTCCTCGTACACTCCACCTCAGTCAGTGTTGTCTATCTTCTGCATCCAACACAACGAGGTGCATGCATTTCCCATGTAGGGGTGAGTATAATAATACTCAGTAGGTATCCTGAGACCCTCAAGGTCTCACAAAATCCAATAAGGATAAACCAAAAAGTATGATTTCAACAGATAACTATTACTTAGGTATATGACCATATATAAATATGTTATCATGTATCCCATCTCAATCATGAGGAAAACACAAAGGTCCTTGACTTAGCTCAAAACATGATTTCTTATTATCGAAACCACGACTGATGGAGAACTAATCCTCTATCAAGTACAGTGGGTCTGTCGCGACACCGAGGCACATCTCACTAACCTTATACTATAGAGTTAATATTTCTTTCGAGTATCGTGGGTCCGCTGCCAAATACCAGGTGCTCCGTTCACTGTGGGTCTGCCGCCAAATACCGGGCGCTCCCAAAAATATCCTACAGAGGTACTACTCCTGTCGAGTACCGCAGGTCTTCTGCCAACTACCAGGCGCTCCAACCATCATGGTTCTACCACCAAATACCAGGCGCTCTATCCACTAGGCTAGTCGAATCACTCCAAGTCAAATCGGTCAACCGGTTGTTAGGTCTGCAGGTACTAGGTCTCCACACTATGTATGCTAGTCACTGGAAGGATCCGCTCTATGAGCTACTGGTTGATACTACAAGTGTCACGATGTCTCATGAAGACGTATCTAAAAGGACTGTCGCATCATAGGGGTATCAATGCAAAAGACTACATGTCCATCGGACGCCCGATCGGTGAGTAATTAGCATTTTAGTCCCGGGGGACCTATTGGATTCATGTATGAACCGACCGGACCGTATCTCAACTATACCCTGAACACCCTTGGGGTATAATCAATGGGTAGATTTCTCAACGACATTACTAGCGCCACTGACAGTTCATCAAACGGACGTCTACTGCCAATGATATATACAAAGTAAGCAATGGGTCATTAGTGGGCCCGGGTCCCGTCCGACCCGGTCGGACCGACTCGGCCCAACCCAGTCTGGGTCGACCTGGTTAGGGTCAACCTGGTCAGAATTGTGGGATCTGACTCGGACTATTGGGTTGGTCAGCCTGCTATGTTTCGACCTAGTCCTTTGGGCCCGACCCAGCAGACTATGAGGGCAGTTCGGCTCGGATGCCACCACGTAGGCGGCATCGGCCCGAAAGCCGGGGACGGTTCGGCTAGCACCGCAATGGGCACGAATTGAGTGGTCGGTGGCCATGAGACCAGCAGGCAGGGTTCTAGGGCGCTGGGCAGTGCGCCGGGCAGTGCGCATGGGCGCAGGCAGCGCACCAGGGTGCCGGGGACACCACGACAGGGGCTGCGGTACGTCGAGCTGGGTGCCAGGGCGCCGGGCAGCATGACAGGGTACTGCGAGGGAGAAAGGGTTCCAGGCAGCGCAGAAGGGGGGCCGCAGTGTCACAGGGCATCACGGAATGGGGGCTGCGGGGGCATCGGGGCACCAGGAAGGCCACCGGCATGGGCGAGGTAGGCCACCGAGGCCGCGAGCAAGAAGCAATCAGGGCGCGGGTAGCACGCGGGGCGTGGGATAGGGTGCGGGTATCACGCCGGGGCGCCGCGGGGGCGGTGCTGCCTTTGTTCTATGTCTTCATTGTCGTCTCCTCTTTTACAAGCCGTCATCATCGAACAAGATCAAACAAAGGGGAGGGTCCGACCATGTTCATGTTGCCCGAGCCCTCCTCGTTACGATGATAGAACTGGCCATTCTCATACCATATATTTGATCGAAGAAGAACAAGGTTTATATTCAAATATAAAATAACACAGACTCCCTACCTCACAATTGGTGATCGACAGCAGAGTCGTGGAAGGAGGTCGTCATTCCGACAAAGTCAGAGGAAGAAGAGCTCGAAGAAGACGAGTCGAAATGACATCGTCAACGTTCTTCGTGGGCAGCAGTGGATCCCATTCTTCCCCCGGTTGAAGAAGGATGAAGATGGCGTTTGTTGTTCTTCGTTGTTCATGGGAGATGGTTCTTCATTTGAGGAATAATTCTCCAATGGTTGGGCATCGTGTCTCTTTTCCAGTGTTTCGCCGCTTGAAGAAGTCATCCCAAAACCATCCCCCATGTTTCCTTTTTATTAGAGAGGGAGGGTTTGTCTAAAATTACATTGGTATGTAATTCAAATTTGGTGAATAAAAAGAGTGGCCCCCACCTAATTAAATTCATGAGAGGTGTCACATTTAATTATGTGGTTTGGAAAGTGTCACTCCCTTATTTAAGAGGGAGAGGTGGGAGGTTTTATCCACCACCATGAATAAGGGTCGGGTGGTCCCAACCAATCTTATTTAATACAGAGGTTGTGGGTCTCAGGTGGTCCCCACATCGTAACCTCTCGCGAGAGGTTATGTGGGGTGGGCCCTACCCCCATAACCACTCATGGGAGGATAGGGTGTGGTGGACCCCACTTCCAACCTCCCCTTGGTGGTTTTAACCACCCAAATAAATTAAAGTTAAAACATTATTTTATTCAATTTAATTTAAAACCCCCAAAAACTAACTTCCAAACTCATCAGAACACAACTACGGTGAAGGTCTCACTATGAAATTACTGACACTGCAAGTTCAATTGTGCCCTCAGATTTCAATTCACATCATCGGGTCAAAAGTTATAAATACCCTCTCATACGTTTAATGAACGTGACCAGACAAAACATCAGAAATTGATTCCAGACACACTAGGGCTCGGAATCAAGTGCTGTCAGAAATTGCTGACTCATAAAATTCCCATGTATTTAAAAAAAACATTGGACAATAATTATGGGTCTTTACACATACACTCCAAATTAATAATTATATTATAAAGGCTACATATTAATATTTATATAATATATTCTTTTCTGTTTACAATAATTTTTTCCTAGAATTGAATCAATAAAATAAATATAATTAGTTAAAGGTATAAAATTTATAAAATAATAAGGGTTTTCTGTTATCTACTTAAATTAATTTAATCAAAGAAATATTAATTTTTTCACAGTAATAAATTATTTTCCATTTGATAGAAAAAACTTTGAAATCCCAAATAATAAAAATGGTAAATAAAAATCTATACAAAGAATGAAAGAAATGTATAAATGGAAAAAACAAGGTTTCCAAATAGGATATAGTTAGTGGGAAGTAAAAAACATGTAAATGTATTATAAAACTAATTTTTATAGACTAATATATATTTAAAGAAACCATTGTTCGAAAAAGATAAAGGCAAAAAATAGTGAATCAGTGAGTGGTAAATGGACAATCAATTCATAAAAAATATAGGTTTTTAGACAATAGTTTTTTCTTCATGTCGTATTATTATATTCAATTTATTCATTTACCTACTAGAATAAGAATATATGATTATATAATTACATGAAAAGAAAAATTTCATCCCATAACCATTTTCTATCACAATCTATTCCGTTGATCCAAATAATGAATATAAAAGATGAATTTTTCAACCCTGAAGCACTTAAATCATATTATAATTGATAGAACAAGTATATCAATATATTATTCTTTTCTAAATGAATTATCCATAAAAATTGTTTGTTCAATATATATATACTAATGGATAAACCAACATAAAAATAAATAAAAAATTAATCTCTAAAACTATAATGACCTTAATAATATCAAAATTAAATATTTTTTAAATATTAAATGATATATCATACCATTCAAATCGGATTTTTTTTTCATTATTTCCAAATAATATTTTCTATTAAAAAAATATTTTATCCCAATGGTTTAAATATAACTCAACCAAACTATTCAACACCCTAATATAATTTATATTTAGGATATGTTGATATATAATCATCAATGTTGTCAGATTCACCATAATATCATGAATAATATTTAGTCAGTAACCTCAAGGTTAACCAACATATTTATAATAAATATGATTCAAAATATCACATTTTCAATGAACAAATTTTCAATTGAGATGATTAACTATAATCCAAAATCTATTAGTTCATGTTTAACTTATTATAAAATCATATATCAACCGAATAGTTATTTAAATATAAATAACATTTCAAAATCCATTAAACATAAAACATTAAAGAGGGTATTTTGAATCCATTGAACATAAAATAATAATTTTACTCATAAACCCCTGATGATATAAATAAAATTTAATTTAACAAACTTTAAATCATATATTCCTTTAAAAACAAGAAAACAACAATTCCATAAACATGATGAAAACTATTTAATATATTATATATATCTAAAAATAAAATAAACATTATAAAATATGACATAAATCAATTTATTAATCAAATAACCAACGAATTTCTGGGTTACTAGTATTATAAATTTAAATAATATCATTATATGATATAAAACTTATAAAATCAACATCATAAATATATTGATGATTATATTTCCCATAATGACGAGTTCTAAAAAAATATCACCATACCACCAATTCAATGATGATATTATCATTACCATTCTATGAGGGTTTTTAAATAATTAATGAGAATCTAATACACAACACTTACTAGATAATTCATGATTTTATAAGAATAATATAATTTGTATAATACTTATACAAAATAATACTTGAACCCAAATATATAAACACTTAAATAATCCCACATACTTAATAAAACAATAAGTATGCTCCATCATCTTACTCCTCAATACTAATTCCCTATTACGTGAAATATCTATCATAAATTATGATTCCTCAAAATCAATTTGAAAATTCATTCTACATTTATCTTTTGAAATAATATTATATTTTTCAATTTTATTCATACTTCATTTGTATTCTATTCATAATTATTGTTACAAGCATTACATTTATAACAATATATATTAATATTTGGAAATTTACCACTAATTCATGTATTTCCATAACTCCAACACTTTCCTCAATTAAAAAATTTAACCGTCATCGATAAATTTGGTAGAACATTATAATAATCCATTATTTTAATATAATAGACTATTTATCCTCAACAGTAACTTGATTTTTATCTTCATTTCCCTCACTGAAAACATATTTTCATTCCCATAATACATTTAGTTGTGTTTTCCCTCCCATATTTTGGAGATATTTGAAGATAAATTTTCTTTCTTTTACTGTCATTATGAAATTCCATATTTTCCTTGATAGTTTATCAGGAACTCTCCATCATTTATATAACTAATTTTATATTGTGATTGATAATTATGTTTAGTAATATTATTTCACATTCTAGATCTAGTTTCATTGTTTTTTCTCATGAAGATGATCATTCCATTTTTTTGATTGGTAACATGAATCCACATTGTTCAATCCTTGTACTCAAACCAAACAACATAGTGCGGGGAAAACTAATCCTAGTAGAAAACAATATAATCATGAAAAATAAAATATAGGATGTCGAAATCCAGAAACCATCTTCAAGGATACATAATTTTCATTCATAGATATTAAATCTTAATAATGGAATATTTATTATATAACATTTCAATACATTACACAATAGTTTGGCACTGCAGCCATTAGACACATGGAAGTATAAAATATTGGTTCATAATAGTTATACATTTTCCCCACCTTATATCATCATAACTGGCAGCCTTTTTAGACATAAAAAAATTGATACCTATATTCGTTACCCATGGAAAGGAATCATAAGCGTAGTGTGAGATCAGTATCTCAATACAAGTAAAAAGGGGGAGAAATAAATTATCACATAATCATAACATGATAATGTGGAAAACCACAAGATCTAAACATTTTAAAACAAATACCATCAATTAAAAAATCATAATTTTAATTCATGAAATAAATTTAGGTTGTTATTATGACATGTATCATAAGATAATAAACAGACATGAACAATGATAGAATATTGTAGGCATATCTCATTGATTTTTGGATAAAAATAAGTATGGAAATTAATTTTATTATTTTAAAAGGACCACATTCGAGGTTATCACAGTTGAATGGGTTATCATATCAAACCATCAAATTTGTCACGGTTAACTCACAAGACTATGATAGTGGACAAATTCTATTAATTTGTTTAGTTCACGCTGCCATCACGTCCTACTTATCTATATAGAATTAAATCATTACCACATTCATTGGAGGGAGATATCGGTCCCAAGAAGATGATATTTCAAATCAAATATATATGTTCCACAATGTAATAATACACTAATAATATAAAACCCCCTAAAAAAGAGGTTTATAATCCATTCATCATAACATAACCCATGGAATAAAAATGGGTTTTATAAACATTTCATCAATTCCTCATAGCATAAAAAGTGGAAATGAAATGGGTTTCACAAACAATATTTCATCATATTTATAAACTATATATAGAAAAAAATTTGATCGTATCCTTGTTTATTGTCCATAGAAATTAATATATTATAAAAATGGGTTTTTCATAGATTAATATATATACCAATAAAAGATAATTACAAAATTCTTGATGAAGAATACTTTTTCATTTTAAAATCACATAATGAAAAATGAAATTATCAATAAAATCATATTATTTGAGAATATCCTTTCAGCATGTAAATTAAACACCAATAGAATAGTTTTTGATTACATTGGGAAATTATAATCATGTCATCTATCATAAAAAAACATTCCTTAAATATTTCTGTGGGAAAATTATAAATGTACATCATTTGGAGAACCAATAAATATTCCATTGAAACCATTTTTTAAAAATTAAAAAATGTTTACAATTGAAATTAATAAATACTAGGATTATATTAGAAAAATTATTTAAAAATATATTTAGAAAACATTGACATTGAAGAAAAATGTTTATCAAATGAAGAGAGATATGATATTGATTTTCTTTACAAACGCATTTTGGAATATTATGTACATAATGTGAGGAAAAATGGGAAAATGTATTTTCCTAAAATATAAATACGATATGAAAATTATTTAATTTTTTGGGTGTTATATTAAATTATTAAATAATTATAACATAACGATGGGAAATGCCGATTAATAATAATATTATATAATAAAACGTCGACCAATATGGTAAATTTTTAATCATAAGTATAATAAGAGAAAAATAATAATAATATGGATATATAATTAACCTTAAATTTATTAATAAGATTCATAAATCAAATTCATGTTATTTATAAAAAAATAAGAATAAAAGTGGTGTATAAGGAATGAGTCCTACAAAAATTAATGTGAGACTAGAATACCTTACATCGAGTTCACATTACTTCGAAAAAAAATCTAAAATCATGAGTAAAAACCATATATTTATTATAAAGATGGTAAATAATAATAATTATATATATCATACCATATATAATTTACATATTTTCTTTTATAACCAGTTTATTAATAAACCATCATTAATATAACTATTCTGGCAGATATCATCTTTGTCTTCACTTATGTTTTGGTTAGATAGTTATTGTCTTAATTTTTTATGATGGTTTCATGACCAAAATAATTTTAATAATTACAAAAATGTAAAATATATAAATTATATACATGTTTAAATCCATTCATAAATACAGGGATTGAGAAATGAACATCACCATTAGTGGAGATGGTAGGTTGTACATATACATAAATTACCTTTTCCATTAATAAATTTATGGAATTAATGATATGTAAATATAAAGTAACCATTAAAGAAAGTAAATCATACATAATATATAATATATATTTATCTAATCCAACCTTATTGTCATCCATATAAATAAAAATGTATCATGTCGCTATGTAGAGGTGGTAATTCCCATATACACATGATCAAAGCTATCATTTTACAATGGTTTGGAAGGTATGTAGATAGTTTAAATAATATAAATAAATAATTAAAATTATTACCTAAATATAATATATAAAATTTAAATCATTCACAATACCAATTGGTAAAATATGGTGATTGAAAAATGAATTCTATCACTATATGAATATTTTAAACCATACATAGAATGAGCGACACTTTCACTTATCATGTTTTGGGAAGTTGGGTGTATAGTGGATAATGTATAATAATAATAAAATGTATTAATAATGAGGGTAATTATTTTATTAGTTGTAAAATATATTTATAATAGGTAATGAAATGTATAAAAACTGATTGGTTATAGTGATTACCACTTCTTTAAAAAGAATCATTTATATATTTTATAATGGGATATGGGGTTGTTTATTTTAAAATAAAATGACATATATATTATGGATATTTATTTTTATTTGAGTAATATTTATTAATTTAATGATATATAACGATCAAGGTGTTGTAAATAATTATTGGAGGATTTGAACTTTCTTAATTTATATGGGGGGGGGCCTTTTTTAATTTTAAAAATGATTAAGATATAATAAATTCATTCTCATGAATACCACTTCCTAATGAAAGTATATTTGAATATAAGATATTATAAGGTTGTAATATTATAATCCAATATATTTTTTCCATGTTTGTGAGTCATTTTAAACAATATCATTTCGAATAACCATTAGTTTATGAGTCTTATTTTTAACTATGGAAACTAAATTTTCATTATGTAATGGTTTAAATTTTTACTGAGAAGGTGAAAACTGATTCATAAAAGGATTTTTTGGAAATATTAGTGAATACCATGACCATTTTATATTATATATGTATTTTTATAATTTGAAAATAAATTAATAAAATATTTTCTTAAAAAATTCATTATTTCCAATATTGAAACTATTTATTTTTTGACATAAAAGTAATAAATAAAAAGATGTAATTAGAAAAAATAATATTTTAAAATAATCGTAATATTTCATATTTAACAATAAAATAAATCAAACATATGAAATTACTCAAATTATATCAGTTATTATATTTTCCAAATAATTATTTTTATTGTTTCCATTAAGTAATTAAATAGTGTATTGGAATTTTTTAGGCATTTATGTTAATCAAACAGAACCTAAAAATTATAAATAAATTTCACTAATGAATAAAATTTCATTATAAATTAAATTAATATTATTATGAATTATTAATAGTTTTATTCATTTTTGAACATATAAGATATATTTTAAACTAATATAGTGAAATTTTTAGCTTTCAATGATTTAAATAATATAAAATTAATTTTCATGGATAATTATACGTAAAAATAATATATTTCAACAGAAAAAAGTTATGTTTTGAATTATCATCATCCAATGAAAATTAGGATTAAATATTATGCCCAAAAACATATTTTTATTCTGATTAACCATATTTTCCCTTTAGTGAGGTGTTAAAAGTTTCAAGTATTATTATATATATTAACCAAGAATAAATTTTTGGAATTCACCAATTTTGAGAATCATAATTAAAAATATGGTATATATTTTATGAGATTTAATTCATATATGTGGTGTAAATTAATTTAACAAATAATTCCAATAATAAACATGACTTCAACCAGTTTATAGAAAAATATATTAATATTCAAAAAACATGGTTAATTATTATCCCATGTATAGAAATTATTAAATTAATGTTAAAACATTTAATTTAATATATAATAAATTTATTCAAATTAACTCATTCTCATATATTTAACAATAAAATTTATATATATATAAAAATTACATGATAAAAAATTTTCAATAAAATTTATTTTCTTAAGCATAACATTATGTTTTGGAAAAAATAAAACATTAAATTGATTCAAATGATCGAACTTGGATTATTTATAATAAAATAGAATTAATTTTATATTGAATATATTTTAAATAAAAATTATTTGTTTGGATGAAAATATATTTTGAAATATAAATTATTATTTTTCACTACTGTCTTGAAAATTATTCATCTCAAAAAATTATTCAAATTTCACTCTAATAGAAATTTGATATTATGATTTCAAAAATATGGTTAGTGTTATAAAATTAATTTTTTATGTTTTTAAACAAATTCAATATAATTATTTCTAAAATAGATAAATAAAAATCTGTTTTATGGAAATCTATTTATTATACACAATATAGCATTAATAATAAATAGAATAAAATTTTTTATGAATAAATCAATATTTTGATATTTTTTTGGATATAATTTGTATATTCTATTAATTTAGTTAATCATATTAATATTCTCTAATTTAATGGATTTTTAATAGTGGTCACCTAATTGTATCTTAAGAATATATCATGGTTTTTGTAAACTCAGTTTTGTGGATAACACAATATATTAAAAAATTAATATTAAATAGAGATAAATACGTTATGAAATCATTGGGTGTAACAAAATAACCTTGTAGTAGCAATCTTATTAGAATAATTACTTTTACAACGTCATTAACATGTTCCACCATAATTATTGGGATTGAATTGGATTTCACTTACACATTTAGCTTTAGTTGATGTTGAAAAAGATTACCCTCAATGGCTCTTTGTTTAGTAAAAATCCTACTCAATTTCCATATCCACTATAGTTAATCATAGAACCATGGATTATGAGTTTCTTTCGTCCATCTTATTGTTTTTATTTTTCATTTCTCATAGACATTCATGATAATAGTGTAATTCTATCATGCATATTAATCATTTCGCTATCTATTTGGGGAAATCCCCATAATTATTCTTCACACATTTTTTACATAACTGTGTCAGCATCCTCCTACATTCATTTTAATTTTACCCACCATCTTAAAACAATATTATTATCCAAATACCTCCATAAAAATTGTAAAATTATCCAAACTCAGTCAATATATTGAGACCACATTGAACAACCTCTTATTTACACCAAAATACATAAATATATATGGCCATTAGATAGTTATTTTTTAAAACTATAATGAATATAAATTATAGAATATTTTATGATAAAAATCCATTCTTTTATCTTTCAAGACAAGTGAATTTTCTTTTCAATTCAATAATAATTTACATTCAACTTTCTTATGCTCTAGGAATTCATTATATATCAATTTTTGAAGTGTTTCTATAAAATACCTATTAATAAATATTTTCATAAAGTCATCCAAATCCATATCATATGTTCCACACTTCCACATGGTATTATTTAAAAATTCCCACAATTTATCAACCTATATATCCAAATAATATATATCTAGTGTCACCTTCTCCTTCTAGGTGTTGTGGAGTTTATAAAAGATCATCTCCATGGAGTTAACTGACTATTAAATAACATGTAAATCAAAATTCCCATGGAATGATGGTGGTTGTCCCCACAAAAAACTTGATATCCAAGAGATAATTCTTGTTAAAATGGGGATATTACACATGGCACAATTTATTATCATAACTTCATACTACTAGGAATGAATTTCCCAGAATCGTCGAATACCACCAACTATGACATTGGGGATATCATTTGGAAAATGGTTTCATTTTCCATTACACGGTTTGTTGGTATGATTTCTAAAATTGTTTTTTTTAACTCTATTTCAAAAAAAAATCAGAAATTAATACCTTATTATTCTATAAAAATTAACACTAATGAAATATCTTTTGGTATGCAATGATTTTCCATTTTTTAAAATTATTTTTCTAGGATTTATACCTATAGATAGACTATACATATGGTTTTCACTAATGTTTTATAATTGTAATTCACAAATTAACTTATTCATCAGTTAATTACTTCAATAAAATCTATAAATGTTCATACATTAGTATTATATCACATTTAAGATGAAAATATTAATAATGTTACCATCCTAGATTCAAAGGTTTAATGCCTTGGGATAATCAAGCCCATCAAATAGATGTACTTAATATTATATAATAATTTTAAATAATTATTCTTTATACTTATAAAATATCACATAATCCATAGAAAATGTAATCACTAGATGATATACATGATAAACTGAGTTAACTAAAATCCATGTAAAAAGTGAAATAAGGGACATGAATCGGAATTACATGGGTGTAAATAATTTACATCCTCATTTCATAATCAAATGATAATCATCAACATCATGAGTGTAACATTAGAAAAATTCATGGAATGTGTAATATTCATACCAATGAACCACATAACATTGTACTCAAATACCACACATTGTTATGACCTAGACAAGCATTGTGTTCATGCATATCACATGTTCATAAATCATAACATCGTTATTGTAAACTATGTTATCATCGTGTTCATGAAATATAATCATTTCCTTCTAAAATATATCATATCACCCAATGAATTGGAGGGATATATATGTTTTATCTAACTTTCCACATAATTAAATAATTATAATCATGTTAGTCATGAGGTGAAAATAGCCATAATAGTCATGAAATAATCCCATGTAATAGAATTTATTTTATAAAGGACTTAACATATCATAAATTATTAAATAACCTTTGTTATTGTAAAATTGAAATATATTTAATATTTTTGAATAAAAATGAACCTTATTGGGAAAAAATCCACTGAATAAGAATCAAGATATGTATGATAAATTAATTATAATCTTAATAGAAATAAATTTGACATGAAATTAACATGTAAATACCCAAATGATAAGATAAATGTTAGTAAGAATACATTTTTTGTGACATTAGATTAATATCAAAATAGATAATAATATGAATGAAATGTTAACCCAAAAAATGAATGAATTGGGTTTGGAAAACCCCTTAACATAAATCCCACATTATCTTGTAACATTTTATACTATTGAATTATAATAAAATTTTCAGTAAAATATTGAACCATAAACGAATTATTGTGATTTATTTACTATTTATTATCAATAATAATTGGATTAAGTTTCTTGCTTCCCATGGTTAAATGGAAAACATTTTGATATCGTGTTTTCGTTGAATCATTTACTTTTTTCTTGAATTTTTATATTTTTTCAATGAAATATATATTTTTGTTGAATTAATTAAATCAGAATAGAAGAAATTTATTTATAAAATTTTATATCAAAAATAATTTATTATAACTAGCCATACAATTTTTATAAGAAGATAAACAAAAACGTTATCATTTGCGTTTAATCACCCGTTAATGAGAAATTGACTAACTAGGATAAAAGAGATGTATGAACTATAAATAAAACATTTTTATAATTTCAAAAATATCTTGAAATAATTAACTCAATTTTAACCTTATATTTTATTAATAATAATATTTATTGGTTTTAAATGAATTTAAAAAGAAGGTTAAATGAATATAAAATTTATACACGAGTTAAAAACATACTCTTTCCTTAATGTAACCTATCTCATATGTCACTAAATATCCTTAAATATTGGTTTTGGATACTCTATAGAATCACTAGGGTTTCTAAGGGGCTTTAGGGAATAAAATTTTGTAGTTTGTTTCTTCAGAAAATGAGGGTGGAGTGGTTTTATTATGGGAGATGGATGAGTTCATTATACAAGATGAGAGGTGTATTTCTATTTCAGTGTATCAAATAAACTAAAATATTTAATATAAACCTTGAAATAGAGTTAGTTATGATATGATATATAATGTATGAATATAATTGAATAGTTTTGGTTCTTTAAACATTTGTACAATTCTAATTCAGTAGTCTAGTTTTATTTAATGTGGAAAATTGGAATGAATTGTTTTTAATGGAATACATTTGACTTTAAACATTGAAAAGTTATTATTTGGATTGGTGAGCATGTTTTTTATTTTTTATTGACTAATTATAAAAATTAATTATTTCCTTTAGGTACACATTTCTATAATTGATCAAATAATTAATGATGTACCTTAAAATAAAAACGTTTTGGAAAAGAATTTATTTTTATTATTCACCTGAAAATCCAACTATTTCCGAAAATTACAAAATAATTACCATTGTAATATTTCACTATTCTGATTTTAAAAATGATATTTATTTATCAAAATTATTTTCTAACATACTATATTTTTATTTTTATTTTAAATAATTTTTTTATTAAATATATTAATGCCTATTTTATTAGAAATACGAATTTATATACCATGAATTTTTAATCTTGAAATTTATTTTATGGAATAATAATATTTATATTTTCTTAAATTAAACATTTTAAATATTATAAATATTAATTTTTTTATTTTTATGTCCATCCAATGGTTATGTTAGAATTCCCAATGGAAGGTCACTATTTCCAATGATCTTGTAACAATATAAATGGTTACATTTATATTCAAAAAATCACATATCCTATAATAAATAATAATTCATTACTTCAATAATTATTCAATGAATCTCTCTCATGGTTCTCCGTTTCAATTTCCATTTATATTTATTATTATAATAATATTATTTCCATTTAATAGTGTTTTTTCTGGGAGGGAAATTATTCTAAAATATTGGAAGAAGTTAAATTTTCTTGTTCTAATTTTTTTGTTTATAAATTTTCACATTTTAATTTTATAGAATTTTCATGGAATTATTTTTTGATTATTGTAAAAATCTATTAATGTATAATAATTTTTTTGTATTAATTATATTCTGTAGATTTTAAATTTTATATAATATAATATTCCACACATTTATTTCTATTTCCATTTATAAAATCTGGGTTGTTTTAAAGACTCTACGTGTAATGGGGAAGGGACATACAAATAGGTATAAATTTTTATCAGTTTTCAAATAGAAATATACAATGCATAAAATATTAATAATTCAATAGAAAAAAAAATTAATTTTGGAATATATATTTGTTTTAAACCTAATTCCTAGGAGTAATAGATTTCATGTTACATATATTTAAAGATATGAAGATGTTTTTTCAAGTAGTGAATGTTTTAAATGTTTATGTAGCACAGTTATAACATATTTTACATGCTGTCAAAGGTTTCTAATATTTTTACTAAAATAATTTCTATTCATTTATCTCTATTTAGAGAATATGAACTATCATTTTATAATATTATAATAAAAATTTAAGTATATACCCTACATGTTTTTCAAACATTAGTGAATTGTTTTATCATGTATTTTTTGGTATTGGATTATTTACATCCAATTATGATTAATAGATACTCTTACTAATTAACAAAAATAATAAATTATTTTTCATATGGATCACGATTGTGTTCTTGTTTTCATTAAAGTTAATTCCATTTAAAAAGAGATGAATGTTATTTCATTATTAATAAAATATACAATGAAAATATCATATATTAAATCCCAACCTCTCTCTATGATCACAACGATATTGATTGGTCATTATAATAACTTTTATTATTGATATATATATATATATATATTTAATTATTTCATACACTTTTTCTATAAATTTATTCAAAACAATAACATGTAGTGTTGGAAAAAAATTTCATAAATATTTATGTGTGAGGGTGTATTATAGGTGATTTATACTGGGCATTTGGAAGTTGTATGAAAACAGTATAGGTCATGTAATTCATAGATTTATCTTGAGTATGGGTTTGAGAAGATGGTATAAAATATTAATTTACAAATAGGAAATGATTTTTTAGAAATTTCATAATGTGTTAATATTTGAAATTTTGTGAGTTTACTAATAAAATAAAATTTTTCTAAAATCATATTTTATTTATAATGAAACCTTAATTTCAATAAAATTATTAGAATATGATTTTTTTAATTAAATGGAGTTATGTTCTTGTGTTTTTTATAGACATTAAAAATGTTATATTCATAATAGACTATGGAATGAATTATTTCTAATCGCATATGAAATACTATGAAAAACTTTAATGCAATATTTTTGAATGCATTATATTATTGATTTTTTCCTACAAAAAAGTAAATTAATTTAGAAATAGGTTGAGTTATTCCAAAATTAATGGGTTTTCATAATGATATGATTTGTGGATTAATATTTTCATGTATATAATTAATAAAATTTATGAAGTGGTTGTATTAAAATATGTTGAGGACTATTATATATTATCTGATATTGTGTCATTCTATATGATTTGTTTTAATGGGTGGGTGTATTAACAGAGTTATTATTTTGAATTTCAATGAAGTTTCACATGCTCATTGTATTTTAGTCATATTTAAAATTATAAAAATTTATAAAATTATATAGGTGGAAAACAATTAAAAGTACAACATCAGATGATATTGATATAGATAAATAGTTTATTAAGATGTTACATTTTTTGGTTTCTATTAGTTCTCCAAATTTTGGATTAGTGTTCTCGAATTTATAAATGGTATTGGGAATCATTTCATGTAAACAACTACATATATATAAATATATATTTTTTTAAAAAATGTAATATAATGATGTTATAAAATAAACAATTTGGGAAACGATGTTTTTTTTGTTTCCCTTTCGGTGTTAAAAATTTTCTATGTTACCCCATATTTTAAAAGTTAAATTGGGTTTGGAAATTGAAATAATATATTGAATAAAGATTACCAAATGGGTGTGAGAATGGACGTTTTAATTGATTTCTAGTTTTACATGGTATTCCATGAGAAAAAATGTTATTGCTACCAAAATATTTTCTTTATTTTCAGGATTTTTTGAAATATTTTTAACAAAACATGTTTTTTATGGGAAAATAGTTTCATAAAATGTTTTGGTTTGTTTCGACATTAGTAAGGGAAACTATATTTCTCCCACTTATAATTACATAACTCTTATTTCTGTAATAATTTTTGAATTATGATTATATATAAAGAAAAGAGTTTCTATCATAATATTTACAATGGATAAATAATATACATGTATGTAAATGTTTTTTCAACATTTTATACCAGATATTTTCCAATAGATAAAGTATCAAAATTTTCAATTGTAATACTATATGAATTTTGGGAAATCATTATTCATTGATTCTTTTGTATTATATATGGTTTTTTGAAAATGGGTTTTATCAGGTTTCATAATTGTATAAGGTATTTTTTTCAATATATTGTACTAACCATGACAGTTTTTTTAATACCCCGGTATTGGAACTATTAAACATAACTTTTTTTACACAATGATGTGTCCTGAAATTACATTATATCATATAGTTTGAATTTTTTACCCATTCTATATCTGATCAAAGTCATTAAATATTTAAAAACAGTTTGAATGATTTATAATGAGGTTTCATTGAAATGTGAATTCGTTGGGATAAGAATGTATTTTGTTGATGTGGTTATCAGGAATGATAACTATTTTGTCTTGAAATATATATGTAATATACTATTAATTCATTATATATAATACTGATGTTATCATGTATCTTGTGGGTTTAGTTGGGGTGATGCAGGCTTTATCCATTGATTTGTTATAGGGAATTTTAGTAGTTAATTCTTGTGAGATAAATGATATTAGGACATGAAATATATTCTTTATTAAAGATATAAAGTATGATATAATGGGATCCCACTAGATCCATTAGAGAATGTGTTTCAGGCATAAAATTTCTATAAATTTAAATGAATAATTACCACTGTGAAAATATATTCAATTTATAGGTTATTTATAAAAAAACATTTTTAATTAAAGATATTTTTTATGTATTGATGGATTACAGATGAAATGAGGGAGAGTACATTTATTGATAAATTTCATTCTATAAGGTGACATGAGGATAAAATTGTAGTTTATTGTCTTTTCCATCATGAATACACAGTGGTTCAATAATAACTAGGTTTTACTAGTAAAATGGTTAATATCCCATTTAATTTTGAACTTTAGATTTTACAATAATCGTTTATCGCAATTATTTAGAAATATACTAAGATGAATGGATTCCTATAGTGTTTTTAATTGTAATATATGTAAAAAAAGACATAAATGACATAATAAATTCATCGTGGGAGTGTATTGGTCATATAGGACTGATTATAATTTGAGAGGGTTTGGATCATATAAATATATATTATATTTCATTATAATTTATATGTTTTTTACAAATATAAAAACACAGCAAATAGGTTTATGGTTAGTAAGTGAGTTATTCACTAGATTTATCCGTCATGAGTGATGGTTCATGACATATAAACCATATTTTATGAGTAAACTAGTATTGAAATGGTTACATATGTTATATTGTAAATGGATCGGTTTTGGTACAAATTAATCAATGGTAGTTTAAATTTAATTTTTGATGTTCATAAATAATTTGAGTTGATGTTATTTAAATTGTATAAAAAATGGTTGTTTGTTTCACGGTTAAAATGTGCGGACCTAGGAACAACATATGTAATTATTTGATTATTTTAACCAATACTAGTTCCATATCATAGTAATACAGTCCGAAAAAATGCAGTCTTACTTTGTTTGGAGACAAGATAGCAAATCATTTTATTTCATGCATGATATTTTACATCTTCCACAAAGATCACTATATAAAGTACTCCTCATATAAATTCCCAATATAAAATTAGTCTTCATAACCACATGAGGAAATAAGAAGGGTTGATCTCAAATTATAATTAAAGATACACTTATTTAATATCAATAAATTATCTTAAGTAAACATAAGATAAGTATAAGTGTATGACAACAAGAACCTGAATTACAAATTTCAGACCCAATCAATCATTGATCAGTATTTCTCAATCATCTGATATAGATTTCTTATAACAGAAGAAATCATTAACTAGATTATTAAATCATTAATAATTAAACATGAGCCACGATAAAATATAATAATCAAAAGACAATGTATTACGACATTCAAATTATTTTATAAATTAAATTCATTAATAAATGTGCACATATAAGAATATTCAAACTGATTAGTATCACAATAATTTTCATCCTTTACATAGTAATATTTTACACCCATGACATTCATATAGAATATTTTCCAGTATTGAACTAGGTTTACTAAAATTTTCATTCAATATTATATCATGACATATAAATCATTAACCAATGGATCATATTTTTGTATAATTCTTGGCATTAACATTACATAATGAAGACCACATATATGTGTAACACTATATCATAATAAAATATTTATATATTATTATTATAAACTATGTAAGGTGAAGTGTTTTCATAAATATTACTTGATTATATCATTGTATAATTAATGGACAAGAATATATTTCTTAAATTCTTTCTTATAATATAATTTACCCATGAAGAATAAATAAATTTCATTAAATCTTATACAATTAAACATAATTTAAGTACATATATAAAAAGAATACTATATATTATAGTATGATCATATACCCAAGGAAGTATAAAAATCTATAAAGGACAATCTTATAGATAGAAAATATAATTTGAAAGAAATTTGAACATATATTTAAAAATCGGGAAAACGCGTTTTTCATTATATATAATTAAAAACATATTACAAATATATTGAGAAGTTTAATAAATTTATTTCAAATTACCATAGATATATGAAAACAATAATTCATATGAAATTTTATTCATTATTATAGGAAAATAAATTGATATGTTAAATATCAAAACATTTTTTTTAAAAATCATACAAAACCAGTTCATAAAAAATTGTTAAATTTATATTTAAAACCATTGTAATGATATTAAAATATGGTTGAAGATAAATATATACAATAACTAGGTAAAATAAAATATCATTCATGGAATTTTTTAAATCAACAAGGACATGGGAGAAAATTATCACTGACTAAGGTGGAAATAATCATAGTTTTTGTTTAAAATATTTTCTAAGTTATTTTAATTAACCAAGATAGGTAATTTTACAATTAAATTAAAATTTGGAGAGGAATAATTGTAAAATATTATATATTTAGTGAAATGTATAATATATATATATAATTTCACACAATTTAAATTCAACATAGACAATGCTGAAAAAAATTAAATTCTAAAAAATTTATATGCTAAAGCCCTAACACTATACACATTCTAATATACAATATAATAAAAATATATTTATTACTAATATATTAAATAACCATATTAAAAAAATAAAACAATATGTTTCATACATATATAATTTTCAACTATCCTTTAATTTACTATTCTTATTTAAAACAAACCTTAAGGATAAAAATATAATCTTTTCCACGCATGTTTCGGTTCAAAATTTCTAGAGCATATACCTTACTAATTATTTCATTGTATAGTGATATTAATCATTAAATTATTTTAATATTTCTTTGTTATATACAATTTTGTAAGCATACAAAAAAATGATGAAAAATGAATTATAGTACACTGTAGGGGTGGTCATCCACTCATATACATGGGTGATGTTTTATCTTTGTGATTGGGGAATGAATAAAAAGTGCATAATAATTCAAAATTATATAATTATAATTATATAATAAATAAATTATATAGACATTATTTATATAATTATTACCATCTCGTAAAACTATAAATGAAAATTGTATCACATAGATTCATGGAGGTGGTTGTCCACAGGTCACACAATCATTGTTATCACATTCTAATAGATGGGAAGAAGATTGAAAGGAACAATTAAATAAATATAACAAAAAAATTTAATAGTTAATATAATTATTTCATGATTATATATAATTTATTTATCATATAGAGGATGTTTATGTAGATATAAATCTTTAAATAATGTGATAAACATAAAGAGCTTATATGGTTATCCACCATTGAAAACCACAGTAAAAATTATAGGATACATAATTTAGAAATATAAAAACCTCCTGATAAAGGATAATGATGATGGGATAGAATTTTGTTTTGTATTAGTTATTTTAAATGGCTTATTTGGTGTATCTTGAATAAGAAATTTTGTTCCTTTTATATGTGAGGGTAGTGGAAGATATGAGATAACAAAAAAATTAAATATAAAAAAATCTTATGAGAATGTGAGAAAAAGGTATATCATTCTAAATGATAAGATGATGTAGGGTCAAAATTAATTTATCCACCAGAATTTAGTCTTGTTTTATGTAATTTTAAAACTTATCAATTCAATTTAACTAATTCTTTACCATTTTAACCTTAATTATTGTATTGAAAGTTTAGATTAGTAATTATTCACAATGAATAAAACATAACCACACATTTTTAAATTATATTAATCATTATGATTCCACATAAAAAATCCATTTTACCATATTCCATTTTTTATGTTTTTAACAAATCATTTTTAATATATTTCATAAAACCAAAAAAAATATAAGTTTTAGAAAATTTCATTTTGTGCATAACACTAAATTTATTATTAAACCATATCTTATAAACCAATACATATTTGCTCAAAAAAAATATGAAAATATTATAAATAAAATTTCTTAAAATTAGTCATCAATATGTATTAGCTTAATTTATTATAATTAAATAACATTGTGTAAATAAAAATAATTTTTCCATAAATATGTATCTTATTACAGTCAAATTATTTAATATTCAATTCTATATAGTTGATCACCAATGAGTCTATTTCATACATAATAAAAATTAATATTCCATAATATATATAATCTAAATCTTACCCACCAATATGATGACTAGAAGATAAATTTCTCATTGAAAATAATATAATTTCACTAGTATATCTTGGTTTATTTAACCTCATGGTTTCATGTAATCGAAGCTATCAAATTAATTGAATTTAAAAATAGAGAAATATATCCTAACCTATTATGGTGTTACATGATTCCCTAATTATAATATTTTAACCATTAAAATACCATCAAACTGATATAAAAATATAATTATACTTCTTCCACAAAACATTCTTAGGATCCCACAAAGATTCCCTAAATTTATTGTTCGGGCCAAAAAAATATTGACCTTTTTTATGGAGTTCTTATGTAGAATTTTCTCACATCAATCAATATTATCCAATATAGTGTCCTCTTAATAGAGATCTTTCTACTATTTTATAACTTCTAATATAATTATTTGTGAGGGATTAGTTATTCACTTCCCTAGGATAGATACAAGGAACAAAAAAAGAAAAATAGATTGATTCGTAGAAAGAACCAAGAAATAAGAAATCATCACTATAATATATATATAATTTTTATGATACCATTAAATCTGTGTACTAATATTCTAATCATTAAAAATATCATAACCATCATCAAATTATATATTCATAGAATTACCTTATATCCAACATCAAAATATATACACCATAAAAAATTGTCAGCTATGCATTTTACTCAACAGAAAGCTATCAAGATGTATTTTTGTATGATTATAATATTAACTTCTATGTCATCAAGTAGATATGGTCCAAATATAATTCATTATCCCACATCATACGAACACATAAGGTTCACCACTTTAATAAAGGACTTCATGAGTGGTCTTATTAATGACCGAGTGAATGAAAATATTGTAATAAAACAAACACTAAGAAATGTGTCGGGAAATAAAACTTATGAAGTACATAAGTCATGATATCCATATATATTATAGGTTTTTAATGGTAATTTATTAATACACATATTTCTATGAAATATATCTCATTAAAACAATTTATTAATATTTAAATATTATTGAACAGTTCTTCAAATCACCAAGGCAGTCCTCTAGTTCTGATTTCATAAAATTGAAGGTTATACTCCATGAAACCTTACGACAACTATACTTTATATCCTAGATATATTACCAAGAGTTAATTCACATATTATTCAAATACAATTTTTTTCTGTCTTATCTTGATTGACTATAACCTAATTAAAATTTTATAATTTATATATTTTGTGGAGTGTGATGATTAAATCCCTAGTGGTGTTTTCCCAATTTTCCTTTTATATGGGTAGTAATTATAAGATCCTATTAGACTTATATCTATAATTAATAAGATTTTATGTTACTATGAATAATGATATATACTATAAAATACCCCTTTTCATTTCATCCCACTATAAATACACTTTTAGATTTATATATATACATCATAATTCTACGATGAATAGTGAATGTAAAATGATGACCTTTATCCAAAAACCCCCATTCAAATCACGTTTTGGTGAGAATCATATCTGGTTCTTGAACCTTATTGTTCAATTAAAACCTTGTTCCCACATAGTATCATTCACCATAATTATATTTACTTACACATATTTCTTATACACTTATTAATCCTCACATGCATAGATCTATAAATATTTGAATGAGAAAGATAAGATATATCCACATTTCACATTATTTTAACAAATAAATTATGAAAATATATATGAATTAGTTTTCAATAAATACTCATAGTGGTAAAAATAGAGAGGTATTTTTGACTAAGAATATTATCCACCTTATTTATAATCCCCCTAAAATACTACATAGAGTAGTCATAATCATTATTCAACTCCAACAATATCCATTATTGAATATTAATCACTTTCTATTTAAGTGTATTTTTCAGAAATTCATGAATTATATATATATATATATTACCATCGACTGCAATAAAATTTACCAAATTTTTTAATAAAAAAGATACATATTATAAATCCCAATAATCAATTCAACAATTTTTATCATGAATTTTCAATTTGAATGATGGTTAATCTCTGCCAATATCATTTTTCATGTGGTTGACTACATGTAATTACTTTGATGAATAACTATAGATCAAAAAAACCACAACCAATTAAGGTTTCTGTAATCACACTGAAACTAAAAAACATTCTCCTCAGTTTATTAAAATTATCAACAGATTCATCTTTCCAATAGAACATGTATCCCCTTTGAGTAAAATTGGTTAATATATTATATATCCATGATAATTTTTTAGCATATTTCTGGTATTATCCATCCAACCTATGAAAATTTTGTATCTCAGTCACCATTGTTGAATCTCAGCCATTTCATAACAACTTCCATCATTGATGGATCTACAGATATACCCTCTCTTGAGATTATATATCTGTAGAGTAAAATTTTTGCTTCCCAAAATTAACATGGTCTTGATGTAGTAGTCAAATTATCCATCTTTATGGTCTTCAATAATGTCTTCAAAAGACAATCTTTCCCGATGTCATTATTCCATCCATTAATCATGAAATATAGAATAATATAATATTTAAATAAAAAAACAATGTTATCTAGGTATTCAATAATGTCTTGATTTATTAAATGTAGTATTATAGGGGAATTGGAATGTCCAAATTCAATAACTTTAAATTCATAATTATTGTACCTCAAAAAGATTATTTTCTTATGTATATCCTCTTTATTTTCCTTGGATTAAAGATATTAATAATAAATATAAATCATGGAAAATTCTTGATCTCCATAATGTATATCAAACAAGTCATGAATATATTATATATGAGGCATGTTATTAGAGTGATATTATTATATTATTTATACATAAATCAGTGTCGTATAACATCATTTTTAATATAAAAAATGAATAAGATCACCATATGGTGATACACTAGAGTGTGTTAATTCCATTGGTATAATATCATAGAGTTGCTTTTCTAGTTTTTGTAACTCAATTATGGAATTTCAATAAAGAGTCTTTGAAATATATGTATCACTGGGTATAAGTTATATAAAAATCTCAAATTTAATATTTTAGGGAAAACTATGAATTCAAATAGAAAAAACATTAAAATTATTTTAAAAATTAGATGTATCCTCAATGATGAGTTTCTCCATAGTAATTTATGGAAAATAGACCTAATAAATAGGTAATATAACCCATAAAACTGAGGTGATTTCCCATTGAATTTATTATTCATCCTCTCACCTGAAGATAATAATATATTTATTTAGAATATAAATGGTGATTTTATTTTTCATGGAACTAAATGCAGATCATTAAAATGAGATCGATCATTGCTGAAAATAACATAAAATTAACTAAATATGAATGATATTATTTTCATAGGACAAATTGTTAAAAAAATCATCATGACATATCATTTTGTGTAGGGAATTTTATGTACTCATTAATCATCATGATCAATATTAGAAATAATTCTTGTATAATTCCTTCCTCAAAAAGTAGTTTTCCATAGTATTTGGGAAATGGAATAGATAATTGGTAGGATCCCCAATAATAATTAATTGACCTGTTATTGTTAAATCAGGATGAATATTAATTCCATGTATTGTAATTTATGTTTTTCCTCCTCAAATAGTTCATTTATTCCCTTATATTTCACACATAAATAATCTTATAATTCTTGTGATAAATTTATCTAGGTTTATTATCCCAATTTCTATTCATCATTAATATATGGTCCTTGTTCATTTAACTCCCATGAAACACTATTTTTCTTATTATATTTTTAGGCAAAAATTTCCAAGTTGATGTTGTTAATCACACATCAACCTATTTAGTTAGGGATAATAAAAAAATCTCACATTCTATATCAAATTTCAATTGGTTCACCATGAGGTCGGTCAATTTATAGGATATCACATTAGTTATTCATGTGATATATTATATTAAAGCATTTAGTAGAACCAAAAACATATCTTCAGTACCAACCATTAATAATAAGAGTACGAAATTAAATTATAATGAAAATCTACCGTATAATATTTTAAATTACGGAACCTTATTCCAACAAATAAAACATTTCAATTAATATTATTTTACTATGAAATTTCAATTGTTTTTATATATTTCATCATCTAATTTATCATAATGGTTCAATAATATAATATTCATTTCCCAAACCATGTATCCCAAGTGTTTCCAGCCATGTGTAATGTCATAGGCCCAGTCATCATGCACTAAGTGTAGACCAATTTGATAAAAAATCATAAATTTTAAGAGTGTTTACACCTCATAGAATCTTTTACACAACCATGTTCATAGGCCAGTACCTAGATATATATTACATTTAATAAAAATCAAATGATATCTTATTAACCAAAATATAATGTTGGTATCCTATATAGAGACATATTATAATGTTTTTCAGAAAAGTTTCCTAATACTAATAAAAATTAACTTTAATCTATACTATTACCAACATATACGACCAATGCATAGAAAAAATAAATATTGCATCCTTTTTATGAGTATTCACTATATTTAATATTAATACACACCTCACAACCATAATTTTTTATTGACATTGGATACTAGATAATGAATCACATTATTTCATGAATGAGATTAAATATGTCAATTAAATATCTAGTCATAATGGTATATTTATTTGACATAAAATTATTATAATGATTCTAAATAACCCAAAGAAAATTAAAATATGAAATGGAGATCTGAGATTCGATGTATGGGTAAATATATTTGATATCAATGCATGATCATATTTTTTCTGAAGATAAATACATGTTCATAGTAACATGGTCATGAATAATGAAAGTCCAACCAAAACATTTAAGTAATGTTAATCTTGAATAATGGAATAAGGGTTTGTTATAGAAAAATAAACAAGTCATTATAGAGAGAAATTATTAAAAATAAATCTTGATCCATGAGATCATATAATAAACACAATAAATATATTTTTTACATACACATAAGTGTATAAAATCATTTCCTTTGTCACATATCACTACTAATAATATCATCTTGTATTAGGATAGACCACAAGACAGAGTTTCAATAGTCATGGTTCACTCACAATACAATGATTATGGAAAATTTACTTTAATAAAATTATTCACTCCCTATTTGAGTCAATATTATCTAATTCTATATTGGAATATACCTATTAAATTTCTGAGATATATAATTCTAGTCCCACCCAACATAAAATTTAAAACCTCTCTATATTACAAATGAAATTTTTTTATTATTCATAGCATAACTGTTGTAAAGAAAATGGTGTTCAAATGAATTACATCATTTAATTTTAACTTAACCTATAAAAAGAGATGATTTTTGTAATTAGTTTAACTTAATATAATTAACCCATTGTAATGAAATGGGTTTCATATAATCATCAATTTATCATAATAGTTATAATATATATGTATAATAAATTCTTATAAAATCGTAATATCATATTCATAGTGAGGTATAACAATACATAAATAATGTTTATGTATATTAGAAAAACATTTTTAATGGAAATTGAATATTTCTTAAAACATGGAAGATATACTTTTCATTTCGTAACATTAAAAAATAAAAATTAAATTAATAATGTGAATTTTTTTCTTATAAATAATTACATAATAATGTGAAGAAATATTTAATAAAAAAGTTATCATGATAGTGGAAAATTATTTTTTTGTGGTGAATGTTATAAAAATGACTATTTATATATCATCATGAGTTTTTATGGACCTTTTTTCTATAATAAATTAAATTTTAATTTATGTCATGCAATTCACTTTGTAAAACATTACTATCAAAAGGATCTAACTTGGTGTGTGACTTCAAATACATTACACAGAACACTGATATGGCGTATGTTACATGAAACATCAATGTTCATATGTAACATGATTTTATTATTATAATTATTTAAATGTTATAATATTATCCACGATATTAAACATAGTAAGATTTATAGTAATAAAGTCATTTAAAATATTTTTTTATAAATTTCTAGTTAATTAAAACATATTTATAATGAATGATAAAATATTTGGTAATGTCATTATATGTTTAAAAAATCATTTTCTTAAATGAACTACGTTTAATGTATTTACATAAAATGTAAAAAATTAAATTTTATAAACATTTAGAAGTTTAATTTTATGAAATAAACATAATATGTGAATTTATAATGTCGAAAATATATGAGGTAGAAATTTTTTAGATTTTTATGAGAAACATCATTTTTATATGAATAATGAAAATATGAGATTTTATTTCAAAACTAAATTTTCATCTAATTTATTTATAAGAATAAATTATATTTTTAATTTGATTAAAATATTAATGTAAAGACTCAGAATTCTCGTGGAAATTTTTCATTAAATATATGGGGATTTTACAAGTCAGTGGTTTCTGACGGCACCTAATTCTGAGGCCTGACGTTCCTAGAATCATTTTCTGACATTTTGTTCGGGATCTTTTAGTAAACGTACGTGCTGGTTTTATATCATTTAAACTAGTGATCAGAATTTAAATTTGAAGGCACCTTTGAACTCGCAACACTGATATTCACTTAAGGAGACCTTTTATGTGGTTGCGTTTTATCGAGAATTAATATTAGTTCTGGGGTTTCTAATTGAAATTAAAAGTTAAAAAAATGTGTACGTAACACATTTTTATTTGAAAGGTGGAAAAACTCTCTAAGTGGTGGTTAGGGGTGGGTCCCACCACACCCTAACCTCCCTTGGGAGGATATATATAGGGGTGGGTCCCAATAGTTTAAAGTCCCCTAAAACCCCCCATGTAACTCTCAATTATAAAGAGAGTCTCTTAAACATCCCATAAACACTTTAAACCCATTAAACTCTTAGACTTCCCTTTAATGTGCCACCACAATTAATTGATGTCTTAATTAATTAATTTGGGTGTTCCAGGAACATCAGGCAGCGCCATTTGGTGCCTCTATTACGGGACACCGGGGTGTTCCCCCCCCACTCCGCACCTTGAGCGTAACGCGCTCGGCCATCTGGCTAAGTCGTGGCCGGTCGTGCCAGCCGGGCCGCCTGCCAGGTAACAACCGAGATTTTATGTGAAATATTTGGTTTTTATGTATAATTTTATATAAAGGAATCTTTCACTACATAAAACACTATCATGTCTTGCGTTACACACAAGAGAAACCTTCCTCGATAACTTGCATGGTACGCAATACCGAGATTCACTAAACAATGATATGTTATGAATAGTAATACCCACTTTTTAAAATGTTATAAATTTTATCTTTCAAAATGGACTTCATTTTTGGATTCGGAATATTTAAATTATTCTAGAGTGAATTTTTCGTATTTTTTCTCAAAACATTAAATTTTCGATGAATAGTGAAAACACTCAGAAAATATTTAAAAACTGACTTCTAATTTAAATAATTGTTTATTTTATTTAAATTTATTTGATGTCAAAATTGATTCTTAATACCTATATAAGTTCAATTTAATTCATTGGAGTGATTTTGTAATAATTTTAGATATATAACAATTCTATTGAACTTTTCACCGTCTTTACACACCTCCTAGGAGAATTTGAAAATGTACATAAAACATAATTTTAAAACTTCTGTGAGTGAAAATTTAAAATTTAGAGAGAGATGGTTAATATCAAGGAGTAAAATGTGGTTCAATAAGATACAAATAATTTATGGTGAATAGTAAATTTTTTACTTTTATTTACCACAATTAAAAGTAAATTGGGTAATTATGTGTAAAAATGATATTATTATTACACTAACACATGTCCTAATTCTATTGGATAAGTTTAATTCCTCCAAAAATACCTTAGGAATAAAATATTACCCTTTAGGTATAATTTTATTAGATTAGGACATTTATTATTATTATATTTGAAGAAGAGTTAAAAGTGTTAAAAACAATGTTTAATAACTAAAACATTTTTAAAATAGGGTTATAAATAAGATAAATTAGACAATAAATATTCATTAGAAATATAAAAATATTTCCTACATGATGGTATTTTATTTATAATTTTTATACATTAAATAATTTAATGTATTTATGACACAATGATGATGCAGTAATTACCTTATTAATAAAATATTAAAATATTTGATATTATAAATACACAATTAAAAGTAATTTGATACTTTTTAGAAATTAGACTATTTTTATAGGTTAATATGAAATGTTATTATTGATTTAATTAACTCTTTTCGAACTAATCTTGCTGTTATGATTTTCACAAAAATCCTTTACCAAATAGTGTCAAAATTGACATAAAATAGTTTTTAAAACAAATATTAGATTATTAATTGTTATTTTAGTCCTAAAAATCAAATTTCCGGCCAAATTACTTAGATAAGGTTATATATCTTAATAATGAACAACTTGGGGTTCTTTTGTCTTGTGATCGTAAGTTTATTAACCATATAGTGTAAGAAAACAAGAAGACACAGTAAAAGTAAAATTATTTAACTTATAGTTAAATCTAAATGATAAGGTTAAAATAGAAAACTAAACATGTCTAAAATAAATTGGTTGACATCCTTTCAACCCATCCCCACCTTATCTTTGAAATAAATCAATTTGGAGCTATTAAAAACCGAATATGACATTATAATAAAATAATATTTAAAGTTTTTCATAAGGTGCCCCTCTCCTCACTTAAAAATGGGAACATCCTCCCTCTCCTCACACCACATTGATTATTCAAGCTCAGCAAACCCATTCCAATTTATATTCTACACTTCCCTAGAAACATCCCAGAGGTCATGGGTTTCTTCAAAGACCACCTTTAGTGGCCTAGGAGGAGGTTAAGAAGAGGCGCTTCAAAGAAGAGGTAATGTCAGTTATCGATATTTTCAAATTTATTTCTTCTTCCACTCCCTCTTCTTTAGTTGATTCATTATGAAGTAATAAGTCAGTATCAATAATATAATTATATGTTATTATAAATATGAAACAACCCTATTTCACCTTCTATCCATCCTAAGGAAATCAAAATCACTGCGTGTGCGTACGTACAGAATACCGTCTCCACGCCGTGGTGTAATCTGTTTTCCACCACCACCGTACTTGGATGGGTATAATTGTGTAAAGAATAACTATATATGATTATTTTAAAGTTATATTTATTATTAAATAGTATACATACACTTCAATACACTTCCATGATCATGGGAATTATATAATCACTCGTGCATATGTACGACCTACTGTCTCCATGATGTGATGCGACTTGTTCTACGTGATTTTCAATGAATAATGATTATATAAATTAATTTAATGGATAAATATGATATATATTATACTACTACCATTCTCTAAATGATGTAGCTATATCCTAAAATGAGGAATAAGAATTTATTCGACAATACATGCATAAGAACATAAAGCTATGAACACTCGAATAACAAGTAGCAATCAAATATTACTAATAAGAAGCTAATAAAATGACCATATATGATATCATAAAAATGAGTACGATTCTAGAATAAGTCAATAAAATTATTTAAATCATTATACAGGATTTTCGGACACGTACGAAGCAAATCAGACCTAAGGTAAGGGAAAATATCGCAATCCCATTTTTATCCGAGATTGTTTATAATTTGGAATTTACTAGGGAACATTTATCATCCACATCCATGTTTACTGAATATGTAATATTATTTATATCCTACTACAATTTTTTAAATCCAATATTACTTATTGGTGAGTTTTTAGTAAATGACATGAGAGGAATCTTTTGTCGTTTTTTAGTACGAGGTACTTTTTGACTTTTCCAGCCAAAGTATGTGAAGAATGTTTTTTATCTTATACGGCCTGGATGGACTTTTAGAAAATTATTTCCATGAAGATTCCTTTACAATTTTTCATGTTTATTTTTAATCAAATTCATTTAGTATAAAATTTTAGGACATTTTACGAAAGGAATATTTTTTTTGAAGTAGAAATGATATTTTCCTCAAGAATGGAGTTCAAGTGTTTTATTTGAATTATCTTCCATCTAAGATAATATGGGGTTCTGTTTATATCCCTATATTTACATTGATTTGTTTATGTTATGATGGAATTATTTTTATGATGTCCTTTTATCTTATATGGATTCTGTTATGATGGTATGATGTTAAAGAATCCCATTTTTATTACATGGGTTATGCTATGATGTACGATTTATTATCTAGTGGAACACATAGGAATGGTATCATAATGAGATGGTTGGGACCTATATCTCCCTCTAATTCATTGGGTAATGATTTATATCTCATGAGATAGACATGGATGGAATGACAGGTTAATCCGGTTCAGTGATACATGACTGAAACGAGGAGCGAACTCGGTTCAGAAATGGACTTTGTCCGCCAAGATAGTCTTGGAAAAGAGTCATGACTACTAAGAAATGATCCTCTATGATTATGTGTGTATTCCACAAAGTTTAAAGTTATGATTATTGGGATTCCATTTCACTAATATGATTTATCCCATGTTATGATATTATGATCTCTTTTACAGGTTAAGATTTCTAAAATGTTATGTTCTTATGAATATGATGTGATTGATATTTATTTTGTTTACCCTTACTGAGCATTTGAGCTCACCCTTTTGTATGTTTTCTTTTTCCGAGGTCAGGGAGAAGGGTATTAAGTGGGATATGCCAAAAAGGGATTCTAGATATGTTGAAATAAATGGCAGACAATGTAAATGCTTTATGAAGCAGTTGTTTATGTTTCCTAGTTTCTAAAGACAATGTACTTGTACGACCTTATTGTGGTCTTGTTATATGGTGTAATAATTATGAATCAATTATGAATTAATAACAATGTATGTAAAGTAAGGGTCATTATATGATGCGCGGGCCAGGCCGCCCTCGCGTTGGTCGGTTCATGCCCGTCAGGCCTGGCCGGACCTGGATTTGGGTTGGGTCGACCCTGTTCGGGCTGACCTAGGGGGGTTTTCCCGGGTCAGACCGGACCCAGACCCCCCTCTTTGGACCACTTTTGGTTTTTCGCCCATAACATGAGCTACAAACCTTTGATTGACACACATTCAGTTACGTAGGATTCATTGGATCGAGTCAGTCATTTCAGTATATCACACTCAAGGTATTGGTGATGTTTGGGTATGGCCGGGTGGGTTCGAACACGAAACCAACTGGGCCCTCGGAACGGAAACGCTTATAACATAAGGACCGGATATCTGATAGATGTGTCGTTAACTACGTTGGATTCCTTTTGATGAGATAGTTTTTTTGGTATACTCCACACAAGATTCGGATAAGGATGGTGTATGGACAGGTTGGATTGTACCTGAAATCCAACCAGCCTCTTGGAACAGAAATGCCAATAACTCTCTGACTGGGCGTCTGATTGACGTACCGTCTATCGCTTTGTGTTCCATATGATGACGCAGAACATCTTTATATATCAAATCAGGACTTCGTGATAGTTGATGTATCGAAACATGGCTCAAGGAGCGGACCCACCCAGAATCGAGTGTGTTGTGTCTGGGAACCCTAGGGCTGCGTGCGACTGAGATGGCAGAATCCTCCGTGGGTTTGACAGTGACGACTTCTGTACTAGGATCCTCGGTGGGTTCGATAGCAATGACTTCTGTACGAGGATCCTACGTGGGTTCGATAGAGATGACTACTATACCTGAATCCTATGTGGGTTTGACAGTGAAGACTTCTATACCGGGATCCTCCGTGGTATAGATAGTAGTGACTTTTGTACCAGGATCCTTTGTGGGATCGACAACGATGACTACTATATCTTAATACTATGTGGGTTCGATAGTGACGAATTTTGTGTCAGGATCCTACATGGGTTCGACAGAGGAGATGATTCAGAGGCTACATCTAATCACCTCTAACCCTCTTCATGATTTGTATACCTTTGTGATATGAGTCATTTCTTTCAACCATTATCAATGTGGTGATTGAATTTACTTCCATTATGGAATGGTTTGTTCTTGGGTTCGAGAGTTGGAGCTGCACTATTATTGATAACTTAGTTATATGTTTGGGCATATACCTATTTAGGATTGGTTGATAATTTGGGATAGTATCTTTCTACTTTGGTTTATCCTTTGTGGATTTTGTGAGTCCTTGAGGGTCTCGGGGTCCCTACTAAGTATCGTTATACTCACCCCTGCATGTACTATGCCCGCACCTTGTTGTGTTGGATGCAAACGATGGACATATCTGACCAAGGTGGAGTGTACGAGGTATAGATATTACCCGAAGGTGGGCCTCGTGACGAGTCGGTACCCAGAAGATACAGATGGACATTGAGCACTAAAGAGGCTATCTGTACCTACCCATTAGGTAGGATCTGTGGTGGACGGTCCAAAGGCTACTAGGAACCTTCCATCTATTTGTCTTTTTAGTTGTACATATTTTTCATTTTGTTGTTCTTTACTATTGGGTTTGTATTTCTAGACCTTGTACTTTCCAGCACTTCTTCTATATTCAGTTTTTACTTAGAGTTTGATTCTGCATGCTCTCTAGTTGTGTTTTTAGTTATAATGTCAATTCCTTCCTAGTTTAGGGATTGATACCTTTGGTGCTAGTCACCAGCCCTTGGCCTATGGAAGGAATTCTTGGGGTTGTTAAGACATGGGCCCCCGAGAGATAGGTCGTGACAAATTGGTATCATAGGAGTCAGTTCTACCATAGAACATGGAAAATGATTATTTCAAGTGGTAATAGTGTTACGTGTTTTGGGTGTGGTTATCATTTAAGGGAAATAGGTGTTGGTGCGCCGACTGACGTATCCATACACTAGGTCTCTGACTTCTGACTTCTGACTCAATACATGAATACAGTGATTGCGTGTTTGTTTCCATTGACAATTTTCATCATGATTACTTTGTGTCAGCTCACCAGGTATATTGTTTTGACCTTGGTGCACCTGTTTCCTTTCAGCATGGCACCATGAAGGCATCCACCTTGGGTTCTGTGGTTCGTACGAGATGGTATCCCACCGAGCAATGAGGCATCGGTGCAAGGCCACATCACAACAGAGGTGCCAGCGGTACCACAATCCACTGGGCCACTAATACCACCAGCTCTAGTAGCAGAGAGTGCATGACGTCTTAGTGTGTTTCACATGTTCCAGCGCCAGAGACCACCATGGATCAAGGTAGATACAGACCCACAAGAATATGAACATTGTATGGAGGCTATTGTGAGTTTTTTCATATTGGTAGGGACACCAGCCGCCTCATGGTGATCCTTACCGCAAGACTCTTGAAAGAAGTAGCATGAAGATGGTGGATCCTGATGCTTCAGGTGCATGATGAGGCATCACTACTCTGGATAGCCTTCGAGAGCCTATTCCGGTCAGAATTTTTACGAGCCACCCTTCGTACGGTGCAGATTAAAGAGTTACTTCATCTACAGCAGGGCATCATGATAGTATCTTAGTACTCAGCGAGGTTCACCGAGCTCTCGCACTACTCCACGAATATGGTACGAGACCCATTCTTCAGGTCCCAGACCATTGATAAGGGTCTCAAACATGAAATCAGGGAATCGATGATCTCCCTCAACATCCCGACGCAGATGGGGGTGTTGGAGTGAGACCTCCAATTGACGAGTTTCCTTTCTGAGAAATCTACAGCTGCGAGACCCACCAGTAGTCGACACACACCAGAGTATTGTGGAGATGGCAGTATAAAGATAATGCATGGGTCTAAGAGGACCAGACCCATTGGTGGTAAACTAAACGACTTTGTTTCGCTTGTGTGGTGCACATGAGACAGAGCTATCAATACAAGGAGCAGGAAGTTCTATGCATGCGGTGGACAGGGTCACAAGGCTCGAGACTACCCGACCCGCCCTGCAGATGAGAATCAGACAGTAGAGGGAACTCCCAGGTAGAGGAATAGGTTGGACCATGGTGGTCCTCCTGGAGCAGGTGGACATGGCAAAGGAGCTAGCCGTGCAGTAGGTGGTGGAAGACGTTTTGAGGGCCTACCACCACCACCATCAGGAGGTCCACCCTGACTCTAGGGAATGTGTGGATAGGGGAGAGCTTAGCTTCAGCTAGCTGAGGCCTATGACCATAGTGCTCTGTTAGTAGGTGGAAAGGAGCGGGAGCGGTTCTATGCATAGAGTCCTTTGTTTATGAAGTTTCTTGCTTCATTGATGTCGTTGTTTGTGGATTATTTGTGTCTTTGTACATTGAGATGCGGTAAAAAAATACCCCATTCCTTGTGATTTTTGATTTCCTACCTTTTGTGTGGATAATACTAAGATATTTTGGATAAAACTGTTGACTTGAACCTCACATTTGAGAGTCCTACTAGAGGAGACCCAGTGACCACACACTGATACTGATAGTGTAAATCAACTCTTGGAGGCAAGATTAACAGTTGTATCTCTTGGTAGTATTGTTGAGGCCTTACGACATCGTCCATGGCATGAATTAGTATCCTTAATGTCAAGATAGACTATATTAAAAATGGGTATGGTTCATCCTGAGGATAAGACCAGATGTCTCTTTTTGAAAAAGGAGAAATCTTAGCAGCTCTTGTAGGACATAGGCGATGAAGGGTGTAGACGAGTTATTTTAAATTGGCTAGTCTCACCATAGTGTGTCGAGTGAATAGTTTGTGGTTTACTCTAAACTCAATAGTCCCAGGTGTGTCTTCTCGTATAAGGATGTGGACCTGATACATCGATGTTGGCTTGAGTTCCTCCAAGATTATGACCTCGAGATAATCTATACTACATAAAGGGGAACGTTGTAGATGATGATCTCAGTTGGAGAACATGCATTCAGCTACCAAGAGAGGTGACGAACCAGCTGGCTGTGTAGCAGATATCCTTTGTGGATTGGGACGGACATCCATTCTATGGTCTATCATAGTCACTTCCCCACTTCTTCAGCGAGTCAGGGAGGTGCATCATGGGGACGATGACTATGAGACACGATGTGCTCATATATCCTCAGGGGAGGCACCAGATGGGGTTTATAAAGGTGGGGATCACACCATCCTTTTCAGAGAACATACCATGGTACCCGTTGCACTACATGAGGAGGTGTTGACGGAGTTTCACAATTCCACTTTAGCGGTACAACCAGAAGTGGTAATGATGTACTGGGACCTTTGATGATAGCTCTGGTGGCTAGGTATGAAGAAGGCTGTAGCGGAGTTTGTCTCTCGATGCCTCAATTGTCAGCAAGAGATGGAGAAGCATTACGTACCATCTGGCTTGGTTCATCCTTTAATGGTTCCAACGTGGAATAGGGATGATATATCCATGGAATTCATGATGGTTCTTCCACGTACGTCCAGGGGACATGACTCGATTTGGGTGATCGTCGACTGACATACAAAGTCAGACAAATACCTACTGACCAGAGCTTGTACGAGCTACCACGTATGAGGTGCAGGTCATCCAGGAGAGGATAAAGACTGTACAGAGCTGAAAAAAGTCATATGTTAACAGGAGACGGAGACCTCTAGAATTCGAGGAGGGATACAATGTCTTTCTATAGGTCTCACCTCGAAGAGGTCTACAGAGATTTATCCAATGTAGCATGTTATCTACGTGAATCTTATGACCTTTTTAGGTCCTTAGTAGTGTAGCCGAGGTGGAATACCACTTGGAACTTCCACCTCCATTGCACCGGGTGTAAGACGTATTCCACTTAACTCAGTTGATAAGATACGTGCACGATCCGTCCCACATCATCGACCATGGAGAGATAGATATCTATGATGGAGTGACATTCATCAATGTTCCAGTTGAGATTGAGGATCGATAGGAGCAAGTCCTGCGTGGAAGGTCGATTCCTCTGGTGCGTGTTCACTGGCAGCATGGGAACCTCCAAGGGAGCACATGAGATCAGGAGGCCCAGATGCGTGCTCAGTACCCCCATTTGTTTCCTCAGTTAGAGTTGTAGATTTCAAGGGTGCAAATCCCTATGTTGGGGATAATGTAATGACTTAAAATTCCCATAGAATTTTTGTTAAATCCATGGGAATTTTACGAGTCTGTGGTTTCTGACGGTCCCTGTTTCCAAGGCCTGGTGTGCCCGAAATCATTTTATGAAGTTTTTTCTGGGTACGTTTAGTAAACATACATGAGGGTTTTATATCTTTCGAACCAGTTCTAGGAATTAAAATCTGTGGGCACCGTTGAACTCGCAGTGCCGGTATTCGCTTAAGGAGACCTTTACTACGGTGGCGTTTTATCGAGAATGAAAGTTATTTTTGGGGTTTATAATTGAAATTAAAAGTAAAATTAAAATGTATGTACAACACATTTTTATTTTAATGGTGGTTAAAGTCTCTAAGTAGAGGTTAGTGGTGGGGCCCACCACACCCTTACCTTCCTTGGGATGATATAACTAGGGGTGGGTCCAACTAGTTTTAACTCTCCTTAAACCCCCCATGTATCTCTAAATTAAATTTAAAGAGAGTCTCTTAAACTTCCCATAACCCCTTTAGACCCCTTAAACTCATGGTCCTACCTTTAATGTGCCAACTCAATTAATTGATGACTTAGTTAATTATCTTGTGTGTTTTGATTCTTTTTAATTCATTATGCCAACATTAAAATGAGAGATGATATTCTTTTACTTTGGTTGGAATTCTTTTGGTGGAACAAAGGAAGAGAAGAACAATGGAGAACTTTTTTCCCTCAACGAAGAACGCATCTTCATCCTTTCAACGATGAACAATGAGCATCTTCCTATCCCCTTCAACCGATCCAAAAAAGAAAGACACCACCCGCGAAGAACGTCGCCAACGATGACGTCACCTCCTTCCAACGTCAAAGGAATGATGACGCCATCCCGAGACATTGTCAATGGTCAATGGAAATCGAGGTAGGGTTTTGAATTCGAGTTTGAATTCCTTTCATTTATGTTATTCTTTTCCCTTTGATAAAAACAACAATCGCGGATCGACCCCCGAACATGTCGATCCGAAGAATGGATGTCGATTGCGGGATGGGTTAGATATTAATCTGGTGTTTGTTTCTGGTTCAATTATAGGATGTAATACTGTTTTATCCTCTAACATGGAGGGAAAGGGCTAAAGAACAAGTCCAGACCCTCCGCTAATTCGTTCTTGATGCGTAGTTTGATGGGCGATGGGTGAACAGAATGACAACCCTGGTTTGAGTCCGTCGCAGAAAAGATCGGGACCCGAGAACACTGTAGGTGCAGAAGAGAGGAAAAACAGACCACTGGAATGACTCCAGTGGCCCTCGGAGAAGTGAGGCGGTGGCTGACAGCATTCGGCGGCCTGGGGGTGGTGGTGCCCCCCGCACGCCGCAAGTGGATGACCACTGCAGCACCGACCGCGTTTGTGGAGCGGAACCTACATCCGCAGGTTCTAGAATGTTCTGGTGGTGCCTGATGGTGCATCCGTTATGTAACACTACCCTCGCCCCCCCCCCGTTCGGCACCTTTCACTAATGCGCTTGGCCATCTGGCCGAACTGTGGCCGGTAGTGTGGGACGGGCCGCCTGCCGTGCGGGCCGGGCAGCCCTCGCGTTGGTCGGGCCGCAGTCGCTGGGCCGGGCCACACTCGTCAGTCCGTGCCATGCCCTCTCGGGACGAACCAAGATTCAGATTCGGTTGGGTGGACCTAGATCTGGGTCGGGTCATCCCGGTTCAGGCCCAGCCAGGGTGGGTTCGGTCGGGTCGGAACGAACCCAGACCCCCCTGTTCGGGCCAATTTTCGTTTTTCACCCATAACATGAGATACAGACCTCCGATTGATGCATCTTCAGTTGCGTAGGATTCCTTGGATCGATAAGGTCATATCATAATATCACACTCATGTTTTTGGCGTTGTTTTTGTATGTTCGGGTTGGTTAAAATGCATAACCAACCGGTCCCTTATAGTGAAGATGCTTATAACTTAAGGATCAGACGTCCGATTGAGGTGACTTCAACTAAGTTAGATTCCTTTTGATGAGATGGTCAATTTTTCATACTACACATAAGATTTAGATGAAGTTGTACTATGGAAGGGATAGATTGTACCTGAAATCCAACCGACCCCTTGGAACGGAAGAGCCTATAACTCTCAGACCAGGCGTCTCATTAACGCACTGTTTTTCTCATTGAGTACCTTATGATTAGTTCAAACTATGGAAGTCATCGAATCAAGACATTGTGATATTTGATGTATCGACACTTGGCTCGAGTAGCTGACCCTCTCAAAATAGAGCATGTTGTGTGCGGGAACCCTAGGTCTCGCTGCGACTAAGATGACGAAATCCTCTGTGGGTTCGACAACGATGACTTATGTATCAGGATCCTCTGTGGGTTCAACAACAGTGAATTATGTACCCTGATCCTACATGGGTTCGACAGCAATTAATACTATACCGGAATCCTACGTGGTTCAACAGTGACAACTTCTATACAGGGATCATCAGTGGGTTCGACATCAGTGACTTCTATACCAGGATCCTACGTGGGTTCGATAGTGATGACTACTATACCAGAATCCTATGTGGGTTCGACAGTGACGACCTCTATGCCAGGAAACAATGTGGGTTTGACAGTGCTGATATTGTTCCAGGATCCTGCTTGGGTTCGACAGAGGAGATGATTTAGAGGCTACATCTAATCATATCAACCCCCTCTTCATGAGTAGTATACCTGTGTGTGTTGAGTCATGTCTTTCAACCATTATCAACGTGGTGATTGACTTTACTTCCTTTGTGGAATGGTTTTATCTTGGGCTTGGGTGTTGGAGCCAGACTGTGATTGATAACTTTGGTATATGTATGGGCATATACCTAAGTAGGATTGTTTGATACTTCGTGATTGTATCTTTCTACTGTGGTTTATCCTTTGTGAATTTTGTGAGATATTGAGGGTCTCGGGGTCCCTAATGAGTATCTTTATACACACCCCTACACGGGCTATGCCTGCAACTCATTGTGTTGGACGCATACGACAGACATCACAGACCAAGGCGGAGTGTACAAGGACTGGATGATACCCACAGGTGGACTTCATGATGAGTCGGTACCCGGAGGAGAAGGGCGGACGTGGTGCACTGAGGAGGCTATATATACCTACCCTTCATGTAGGATCTGTGGTGGACGATCTAAATGCTTATAGGATTGTTCTAGCTATTTGTCTTTTTTGTTTTACATGTTTGTCCTTTCCTTGTACATTACTATCGGGCCTGTATTTCTGGTCCTTGTACATTGCAACACTTCTTTTGTATTTAGTTTTTTACTTAGAGTTTTCTTATTCTTGTTCTCTGGTTGTGTTTTTTTAATTATAAATGCAATGCCTTCCGTGTTTAAGGATTTATTCCTTTGGGGCTATTCACCAGCCCCTGGCCTATGGAAGGTGGGCTTGGGGTAGTTACGAAATGGGCCCCAAAGGGGCGGGTCATGACAATTATGTCGATATTATTTTTATCAATTAATTAAATTTAAATAATTGAGATAAAATTCACTTTGAACTTGGTTAAATAATAAAAAATTCTTGGAAATGATTACATTTAAAACTTCCATTGTTGACATGAGTGTGGGATAAATTTTAATAATCTTTTTCCACTTATTTAATTAATATTTGGAAAAATTGATTCCAGATTTATAGTGGTATTAATTTATAATTTCTAATAATTTCAAATTCTGTTGTTCATGACAAATATTAGTGAATGTAATTAAAATTAATTACATCGATTTAGTTAAAATAAATCTTAACAAATGTTGAAAACAAAAATTTTACACCCAAAATGACTAATAAATATGTAAAAAACCAATTTTATTCCAATTAATAGTGCATTAACTTTAAATTATTTTGTTTTTTGGTTTGATATGTCTTTTTTAGGTGAAAACGTTTGTATACCCAAATTGTTTTCATAAATGCCAAGTGTGCCATTTTCCTTATCTTTAAAAGTCTTCCACATCTCTATCTTCTTCAAAATTATCAAATAGTAATGTCCATATGAGATCTTCCAATTTCACTTCCAAAAATCCTTTACTTCTTTATTAATCCTCCCTTTTCGATGAAATCAATTTCAGGAATCCTTTTTGCACAAACCAAATGGAGTATCCCTATTAAGAGGTAACGTCTTATCTCAAGCTCTTTTATTTTATTTTTATTCTACACCCCTCCAATATCATTATTACATGATTGTATAACAACAAAAATATTGAAAAAATATCATTATGAATTTATGATATGGTTTATATTTACAATTAAACAAACATCAATCTAATGGGGAATGAACATACTAATTACATGTACGACGAACTACCGCCTCATGAAAAGATGCTGGTTCATTTCTATTTCACTACATCTCATGGTGGTACATGGGATGTAAAATAATTTTATATACTGAATATATTATATTTATTATGTTTTTAATATTTAAATAATATTATTTATTCCTTTTACAAAAAATTAGTTTTTTAATTTCCATATGTGTTGATATTATATTTTATTTGTTTATGTGTGGACTATCTCCTTCTCAAAGCGACAAGATTAATTCATTAAATATATGAATTGTATTAAGTATGGGTTCAGTAAATATATATGATATATATTATATAATAAATCTTATGTAATAAAAAAAATATACATCAATTTATATATATATATATGTAAATTACCTTATTTCTTTCAATATGACAACCGAAACGGATATACCATTCCTGTGTATATACTATATACCATTTCCATGACCGGTGTATTCCATTTAATAATTCTATATTATATAAGTTATTATTAAAAATATGTTATTATTATATGATAATAATATCATTCTATGAATTTTGAAAATTATGATATTTGTATGAGAACCAAATATATAACAAATTTAGACACAGACGAAGAACAAAGTGATTATTTCCCAAAGTGAAACATTAACATATGATTGTTTAAAAGAGGGTAATGTGGGGTAATAATAAATTATTTATGGTATTCCATATAATAAAACGTTTATTTAAAAATTTTAAAAATTGATATTTATTATACATGTGGTGTGAATGACTACGATGAGAGTCATGACACATGGTATGTGGACTTGTTCCCACTTTTTATTTTTGTGAGATGGATGAATTATTCACCACTCATTCCTTTGGTGTGGAATTTATACTCCCCCAAGGATGTATTAAATAATTAATATACATACATTTAGGGCTATTTACATATAAATTTGATGGTATTTCATTCATGGTATTTATGATTAAAATGTTACCAAATTGGTAAAAGCGTTTAATATCACTTTTCCTTCTTTGAAACTGGTGTTTTGTTATACACATAATTTATTTTTTGAGGTGTATATAATTTTATTTTACATGTTATAACTTGAATATCCTTGTATTCATGATATTTTATGCATTAGTAAATTTCATTTTCTTACATCGAGATCATGATCCCCTATATCCATCCGGTAATAGTATATTTAAACAATCTCATCTCTTTTTAATATTGTGAATGATTTTGATTCATTGGTGACATCTTATGATCCATCTCTCATTAAAGATCATAGGTTTCATCACCCCATGTTTATTCTATATATTTCAATGTATTAGTACCATTTTCACTATTTGGTATATTATTTAACTATAATTTTTTTAATATAATTTGACATAATTTTTTTCATCATTTTAAAATCATTTTTATTTCAAAAACCATGTCTAAAAATGTTTCCAAATGTTCCATGAAGATCACTTTCAATGAAAAATGATTCTTAAATTTTTTATTATATTCAAGGTTTATTTAATTATTTTTCAATTATATTATATAAATAAATGGTTATTTAAATGGTTTTATGTAATAAAAATAACTTTCTTAAGAAGATAGGATATTTTCCTAGTGAAATGTTTTTTAAAGTTCAATAAAAATTATAACCCATAAAAAATAATATCATTGTTGTTACTCATTCCACTTGGGGAATTTATTGATTGTTTTTATTTTTATTCTTTATTAGAATGCATTATGTTTCAATGGAATCATGTTTATGAAACATATTCACCTTCCATGGGTTATTTGATTTTGAATCCCACTACATTACAGATTTATGTTCCGGATGAAGTGATTATTAAATCTATATTTTCCACAGTCTAAGATATGATTACATGTATATAATACCCATTTAATTTCATGGATTCCGATATGGACATTTATGATCTTGTGAAAATGTATGTATGATTTCACTATGAGATGAGTGGGGAATATATCTCCTAAAATGGCATTGGGTAATAATTTTTATCTAATGAGATACACTAGAACAATCTTGGGAGTGAACATTAACAACTAATATGGTTATGGGAGTGAACCATGACTACCAAGACGGTTTAAGGAGTGAACTCATGATAAGATTATAGTGATGGGAGTGAACTATAACTACATAGATGGCATGGGGAGTGAAACCATACTACTATGATGGTCTTGTAAGTGATTCCTTGGATATTATTGAATTGATATTATATACTTATGAGTTTTCCTCAATTCCATATTTTACTCCTATGTTATATTTTCACGTCTTATGTTCATTATTTTCATATGATTCATGTCTTATTAATATCCAGAATTTTTCCACACTTCATGTATATGTTATTTTATTTTTAGTGTATGAACTTCTGTTTTTATTATCAGGTACTGATACCATAATTCTCGTGATTATTCTCACACATGTCCCATTTTTATGTTTACATCCATAGGTTAGAGTGTTTTGTATTATGTTTTCTGTGTCAAATAATGGTTCTAGGAAATAATAACATAGTGGTATATAATGTATCTCACTTATGTATCATTATGTATGCTTAAATTTTTCCAAAGTTAATAGACTAGTATGACCTTTGGGTGTCTATTTTTATAATGTTGTTTGTATGCTGAAAATATTATATAATTTTAATGTATGAATATAAAGGGACACAATAGTTGGTATCAATGGAAAGGATTAGTTGTCCTTTAGGATAAATGATGGAAAAACCATACTAAGAACCCTAAGGACATGTCTATGGATATCTCATACGATATATAAAAGTATATGAAATATTACTAGAATTTTGTTAAACTAATGAGTGAGTTTCATAAAAAAAATACATCCATTTCATCATACTAAAAGTCTATGTGGCCTAATAATATTTACAAATAGGTATAAAAACATTGAAAAGATGTTCTAGGCCCGACTTAGGGTAATCTTGGACACAACATTAGGCATTGATGCACACCCGATTTGACTCTCCCAAGGGATATTATTTGGAAATTCTAAACACTTAACGGACCATCATAAAGGATTTTAACATAGTTTCAAAGTGAATGTCCTAGGACAATACAATGTTTTCATATATAAATTATGGTTTCATAATTTAGATAACCTATAACTAAATTTTCATGATTATGTAGTCCTCAATATGACAATAGTTTCTTACTCTATGATTTTGGTTGTAGTCAGTGGCCGGAACTCAAAAGAACCATGTTAATGGTGAATGTGATTAATAATGAAATAATTTTCCTCCTACGAAACCAAATTCTATGTGATCTAAATTTTTTAACCACATTGATATTCTCACACAAATTTCTCAATATATGAATCATTATAGACTTCCAAATGAGAAAAGTAAAAAACAACATTCGATTGATTCTTTAATGTGGTAATATCGACCTTATTTGAGATAGTCTTCACATATGGTATTTGATGAACAATGGATCAGTACAACAAAAGTGATCTTACCCATTCTATAGTGTATCGATCATGAGAAATTCATTCTCAATAACTATTTGTTAGATGTTGAAGGAAACAAGTGGTGGACAGTAATCAAGCATACAAGGAAACAATATGAGTTTGAATCCACAGAATGGGATGAGTTCGGGAATATATTGCTCAGTCAGTATGGTCCTCGTATTATTCATATCATGTTGGATAATATCTTCCTCGATTTCAAGAAAATGGATGATGTGTCAATTGTTACGAAGGAGGCTAATTTCACAGGACTTATGTGGTATGATTCATGAATTATCATCCAACTAGAATGTAAAGATGATAGGTTCTTACATAGATTAATTCAATATAAGTGAATGGAGTTGGAACTAGGATACTATAGTAGCTACGAAGAGATTGTGAATGGTGAAATCAATGTTGAAATTGAGGTTTGAGTCATGTATCAATGTCATGGTTTTGACATGAAAAGTAAGATTATGTTTAAACGAAAATCTAGAAACCATGAAGAGAAGAAGTGGGGATTCCCGTTATTCCTTATGTGTGGGAAGAAGCAAAGAAGAAATTGTATTATAGGGTATAATAAATATTTTATATTTTGAATGGATATACATTGAGAAATAGACTGTCTAAGTGATGGGAAGAAGTTAACTAACAATGATAATGGAGAAAAAGATAAAATTTTTGAACATCAGACAAATTAATGCCTAATGTTTTAGGAGAATTGGTATTATGCTAACTATGACTCAAACCAAAGCATTGGCTATGATGATCAATGATAGGATTCTATTTTGCTGATCGATAAGGGAAAATATCATTCTATCCTTATTTTGGATAATGAGTGTAATAATTACATGATGAAGGGTATAGATACCATCATCTCTAGATCTGATCATGTCATATGTGATTCTAGATCTACCCACTCATTCATATATAATGAATTATATATGGGTGTTATGATTACACCAAAAAAAATTGATGTCTAATAAGCTGTGAAAACCCATAGTGGAACAATGATTTCCTCTTAATTCTACGATTCCTCTCCATTTTATGTTTGTGGGAATATTCTTCCTGCAAATCTTATCATTCTTCTTTACTTGAATTTGAGGCCATCTTAAGAAATTATTGGATTTCTCTATACCAAGATCAAATAAATTTTCATGGAAGGGTTGTTATATTTGTTATTCCAATCCCTCCTATGATCAACCATCTTTGTGATGATAAGAATTAACATCATATTTATATTACATACGGTGTATGATATTTAATTCTAATTTAGAATAGAATTTTATTTCAAATGGTTGGGGTGAAAATTGACATCAATGATATAACCATTTTTTTGGTAATTTGGGATGACTATCTAGAAATGTTGCTCAACCTTCCTCCAAATCATTGTGTTGACTTCTTAATATAACTCATACCTAGTTCTACACCAATTTCATAAACTCTGTATAGAACGAAATTGATTTAGTTGAAGAAAATATTGATGTAACTCTGTGAAAATATTAATAAGGGATTCATTCTGCCATGTGAGTCTCCTTGGGGTGCACCCATTGTTATTATAAAAAATTGAGATGGATCATTGCAAATTTGAATTGATTATCATGAGTTGAACAATATCACAATAATGAAAATGTAACATAATACATATCGTGATAACTTGTTTGATTAACTAACTAGATCTCAATAGTATTCCAAGATTGACTATCATTATAGATATCATAAAATGATAGTCAAGAAGGAGTATATAACAAAGATGGATTTTTTGTAATGGGTATGGACACTAAGAATATGTTGAAGTTCCTTTTGGTTTTAAAAATTACCTTTCTATATTCATGGATTTGATGAATAGAGTCTATACATATTACCATGATTATTTTTTGTAGCCTTTATAGATGATATTCTTATCAATTCATAGAGAAAGGAATCACCTGAATACCACTTGAGAATATTATGAAAGTACCCAAGCATGGAGAAACTATATGAAAATTTTAAAATGTGTGAATTATGGATGATAATGAATTATTTTTTGTTTCACATGTATCAGTAGATCAATAAATTATGGAGGCTATTGAATGATAGCCACAACTAACCACAATGACTAATATCCATCGATTTCTTAGTTTCATAGCATATTATTTTTGGTTTTTGGATATTATTTCATGCCTATTTAATCATTGGACGATGTCAACTTGCAAGGGTCTCATGTTCTATTGGATAGATGAATGTGAGGAAAATATAATGGAAATGAAGAGATGGTCATTCAGTAAACTTATGTTTACATCAACTTGTAGTGGACAAGGGATTGCAATTTATATTTATGAATAGAAGAAGGAACTGGGGTGTGATTATATGATAAATAAAATGGTTATAGACTATGCCTCATGATAGTTTATTATTCCTGGGGGAATTTACCCATGTCATGATTTGGAGTTAGCAACATTAACTTTTTCATTAAATATATGATGGAATAATATTTATGGATTAAAGTGTGATATATACACTGATCATAAATGACTGAAATATATATTCACATATAATGAGTTGAACATGTGTCAGAGATTATATTTGGATATGATAATGGATTTTGACTAATCAATACATTACAACCATGAGAAAGATAACAAGGTGGTTAATAGATTGAGTTTAAAGGATCAAGATAGAATATCCAAAATGATGAAAAAAATATCAAATATTTCAATATTTTCAAATCATGAGTCTATAAATCCTTATGGAAGGGAAAAACCAATCCTTCAAAAATAAATGTTTAACCATCTATCCAAGATAAGATTAAGGAGGTGTAGGGGAAATAAGTAGAGATGCAAATGAATGTTATAAATGTTTCTATGTTTATCCTTCATCGGGATGGATGGAGATTGTTTAAGATCCATGTATGTGTTCCTTACATACTAGATTTGGTGGAGGATCTGTTAGATGAAGCTCATAGTTCATCATTAGCTATTGATTCTTTAAGTATTTTGATGTATGTGGAATTGAAAGAATACTTCTGTTGGGATGGAATAAAGTAAGGGATTATAGATTTTATAATTTGTTTTTTTGTATTCCAACAAGTTATGGCCAAAAGGAAAAAAATAAAAATGGATGATGCATCCAATATCGAGAACAAAATGGAAATGATAGAACTTTATATGAATTTTTTCATTGGACTACCTAAGAACTCTAAAGGGCTTATTGTTATATGGTAGTTTTCAATTGAAATAATAAGTCCGTGCACTTCATAACTATGTTATAGTACTTCTATCTCAATCAAAATTATATGATATACATTAAGGATGTGGAAAGGATTCATAGATTACGCCATTATATTGTATCATATCATGATTTTTGGTTTACATCAATGATCTATAGAAGTATACAATATGAAGATGATACAGAATTGAGTTTTAGCACGTCATATCATCCTCATACTGATGGTTATTCTAAAAGATCAATTCAAAAACTAGATGATATGTTGATATCTTGTTCTTTTGAATTCAAATGAGGTTGAGATCAATGCCTTCCATTAGTTTAGTTCTTATACAGTAATAACATTCACTCATGAATTTATATGGAAGCTTACGAATCCCTCTATGGTGTGAAATGTAGAGCTCCAATGTCCAAGTATGAGGTTGGATAACAGAAGATATCAGGACCAGAGATTGATTATGAAATGGGTGAGAATGTTAGAACCATTTATTAGAATATCAAGGAATATCAAATTCATTAAAAATGTTATACTGATAACTTTCATCATGATCTAGAATTTGAATTTAGTGAAATAATTTTTCTAAGAATCTAACCTTGGAATAAATTCATGAGGTTTAGAATGAAAGGGAAACTAATCCCTATGTATTTTGGTCCATTTGATATTATTGATTGTATTGGGATGGTTTCCTATCACACAGAACATACTCCAAATAATTCCCTTGTACATGATGTGTTTCATGCATCTCTCCAAAGTAGGCACATAACTTACCCATCACATGTACTAATCTTTGAGGTTATACTGCTGGAGTGGGATCTTTCTTACGAGGGTCCACATGTTTACATTATAGATCATATTGGAAAAGTACTATGTAAAAAGAACACTCAATTGTTCAAAGCTTTTTTGGATAAATCACAATGTATTTGAATCTACATGGGAACCAGAGAAAATGGTTAATCATAAGTATCCACATTTTTTCACTCGAATGAAGAATTTATAGGGGGAAATTCATTCCACGTGGGGTAGAATGTAATACACCTACATTTAATTTACCATTTCTACCCAATAATTTAAATTTTAATTTATTTCATTCAAAAAACTATGTCAAAATTTTGTTTACACTACATTGACTCAATGTACTACATGACGTACATTACACAGAACACTGACTTGGTGTTTGTTACAGGCAACACTGATGTTCATAGGAAACATCATTCTATAGTTATAAATATTTTAATTATATAATTATAATTTACACATTAAAATTAGTAATATTAATAATAATAACTAATATAAAAATATTTTTTAAAATTTTTTATATGAATAAATTATATTTATAATGAAAGATATATGATTTCTTAATGTCCTTATATGTTTCAAAATACAATTTTCTCTAATGAACTACTTTTCATGTCTTTTTTGAAGAATAAAAAAATTAATTTAGATACATATAAAATTAAAAATTATAAAATATGAACAAAATTTTTATTTAGAATAATGAAATAACATTAGGGATATTTTTTGAAATATTTTTGAGAAACATAATTTCTGTATGAATAGTTAAAAATACAGGATTTTAATTCAAAACTGATTTTTCATCTAATTTATTTATAAATCTAAAATATATTTTAAATTGGTTTGTAAAATTAATTAGATAATATTTTTATATATTAATATTACATACATCATTTAGATCAATTTCATTATGAAAATGGGTATAAAACTCAGCATACATTTGAATGTTTTTACTTTAAAACCATTCATTGTCGACACAACTATGTGATTTATTTTAAATTAACAAATGAAAAAAATGTGATTTGAAATTGCAAAAATGTATTCCATATTTAGATTATAGATAATATTTATTTCAAAATCAGTTCAATTTATTTCTTGACCAAAATTATTTCTTAATGTAATTAAAATTAATTACATAGGTTAATATAATATTATGCTTAAATGTGGACTACACCTTACAATTTTGATCCAAGAAGGAATAAAAACATTTATAGAAAACATTTTATATCGATTTTTTTGAACTTGAATGTTACATTAATTAGGTTTCTTGGATTTTTATGTATTTTTTCGTTAAAAATGCTTATACACATAACTTAGTTTAAAAATTTCCTAGTGTGTTCTTTCCCTAATCTGTGAAAGGCCACTGTATTTCCCTCTTCAACACAATTATCAAACCTAATTGAATCATCCATTATATTCCAAATTAACATCCCAATATTCCACCAATAATACTTGAACCCTCCCTTTGGAATGAATGAAATATGAGGAATTCTTTTGGCAAAAACCCAAATAAGTTACCTAATTAAGAAGTAACATCTTCTCTCAATGTTATTTGTTATTATTCATTATCAATCACCTACACTTTCTTTATTCCCTTATTGAATAAAAAACTTCTTTCAAAAATATTCTAGGATGTTTTTATTCTTTACTTTTTACCTACACATGCTCACACATCCATCTAATGGGTAATGAACACACTGTTTTCATGTATGGTGAACTATGACCTCAGAAAATGATGATTGATCATATTTCATTTACCGCCTCTTATAGTATAAATTAATATAGAAAGTGTACTTATATATTTTGTATGATTTAATTATTATGAATTTAATATTATTTATTTCTTTTGTAACACATTTAATTTTTACTTTCCATTTGTGCTAATACGATAATTGCATTTGAGGATGTGTGGATTACCACCCCCTCCAAGCTATGTGACTAATTAATAAACTAAATGTAGTTTATTATAATTGTTTTTGGGGAATATATATGATATATATGATATAATAAATCTATTTTAATAATGTATATAAAAATATGTAATGTCTCTTTTTTATTAAATATGATAATAAAAATGGGAACAACGTTCATGCATATGTATAGCTTACCATTTCCATGAATGTTTTATTACATTTCATTCAAGTATATTATACAGATTTTTATAATAAAAATATAATAAAATGGGTATTTAAATCATGTTCTACACATTAAGAAATCATTATATATATATATGGTCCACTGATATAACAAATTAAGACACGAGCAATGATGAAATCAGATATTACCTGAGGTGAAACCATTAGATAATATTGTTGAGAATAGGGTAATACAAGGTCATAATAAATCTATATATTGTTTTGTATATAAAAATATGATTATTTAGAAAATTATAATGAATTTATATTTATTATATATGTTTTTGAATGAGTAGAAAAATATTCAAGACATAAGGTAGTCGAATTTCATCTGTCTTTTTTGAAAAGATACATGATTTATTAACCACCCATTCTATTTTATGGTGTGTATACTAAAAATGGATGTATTGAATGATTATTATACTAAAATTTATTGGTATTTAGATTTTCATTTTATGATCTTTCTTTCAAGGGTTTTATGTTTCAAAAGTATCCAAATTGGTAAATATGTTTCTTTCAATTTTCCTTTTTTGAGAGTCATGTTTTATTATGAACCAAAATTCTTTTTTGAGGTGTATATACATCCATTTTACTTGTTATATCATGAATATAATTTTTTAAATTATTTTTTATGCTTAATTTAGTTTATTTTTGTTACATGGAGATTATGAATCCATGTAATAATGTGGTATGTGTTTATTTAAACCATCTCCTCACTTTTCTAGATTGTTATTGATTATGCTTCTATAATGAAATATTATGGTCCCTCTCAAAAGGACAGTCACTATTATACTTCCTTTATGTTTATTAATGATATAAAAATGTATTAGAAACATTTTACCACTATTTGGTACTTATGATAATTAACAATAAAAATTAAGATAATATTATTGAATTTCTCTATTTGGTCAGAAATAGTTTTTATTTGAAAAACCAATTTATTAAAAATGATTTTAATAATAAATTTCAATTAATAGAGGAAGATATTTTTCTAAAAAAAGTATTTTGAAAATGAATTATTATTTTCAGATCATCCCTTATATGTTTTCAAAGATATTTAAAAAATAATTTCAAATGTTTTATATTTTAAAATGAATTTTTCAAAGAATAAAAGTTATTTTCCTCAATAATGTTTATTAAAAGATCATTCTATTTTATTTATAGTTTAAACTAAAATATATTTGTATTATTCCATCCTTTATGATAAATCTATTCAATATTTTGATTCATATTCATTCTCTAAAAGGATTATGATTTAATGACATGATATTTATAAAATATATTTCTCTTTTAAGTGTTATATTATTTAGAATCCTTCTTCTTTTCATGGGTTATGTTTGGGGTGAAATGATTAGAAAACCAGTCTTTTTCCATATGTTGTGATACGGTTACATTTTTATAATATCCATTCTATTTCGTGGGTTATGATATGGTTATTTATGATCTTGTTACACATTAATTTATTATTTCACTATGGGATAGATGGGGACTCTATCTCCCTCTAATGAGTTGGGTAATGATTTATATATCATTAGATATATTAAGATGTTCTTATAAGTGAACCATGACATCTAATATAGGCATGGAAGTGATTCATGACTTCCATGATGGTATGCGAGTGAAATCATGGAACTAATATGAACATGGGACTGAATCATGACAACAAAGATGGTGAGGGGAGTGAACTCATACTACTAATATGGTATTGTGAGTTATTCCATGGATACAATAGAAATAATATTATATAATTTTATGTTTTTAACAGTTCCATTTTTAATTCATATGTTATGGTTTCAAGGTTTATATTAATTTTTAACTTAAGATTCATGTCTAATGAAATACCAAGCATTATTACATGATTCATTTATATAATCATCGATATGAAGGGTATGATATTCAATTTTCATGGTCATGTAATCATACCCTTATTATAATGGTTGTTCTTACATATCTACCTTGATTACCCTTACAGTCCATCTTAGGTCACAATTGTTTTTTCTTCCCTAGGATATGATGACATGTATTATGTTTTATGTGTCTAAGAAGGTTACTAGTATTAAAAAACGTAGAGTGAGATAATGAAACTCAATTATGTATAAATATTTTTGTTTCCTTACTTCCAATGGATCTAGAGTTGTATAATCTTTGGGAATCAATTTTTATAAATTTTTATGTAATTATCAAAAGTTTTGTAATGTTACGTTATAAAAATCGAGGGTCATTATAATGTTAATAATTTGTTTAAAAACAATTAATAACCAACTAAGGAAACATTAAAAACGGCATTTAAAACCATTGAAAAGAACTTTCAATTTGATTTAAAATGAATTTAAATAATCATGAGATTCTAGAAAACAAAATTTAGAAAACCAGTTTACTAAACAATGAAATGATAGAAAAATTTCATTGTTAAAACTAGAATTAAGGTCACATTATCATAAAATCAATATTCCGATCATTTTATATACTATAGAAATTAAAAGGGTAACAGTTTTTGAAAATTCATTAAATAAAATTAAATTAATAAAGTAGATATGTTTAACTGGTTAATGATTATATAATATTTCTTAGTGGAATTTGAGCATATTTAATACGGAAGGGAAATTATATTATAAAATAAACCCAAACTGTAGTCCTACCGTGACTTATATGTGTCCAAAACTATTATTTAATAATATAAATAAATTAAATAATAAATTTATAACTATATTAAAAATTACACAGTATTTATCATTCAATATTAATATCATAGTGTCCATTTATTGTCAATTCTTATTAAACATGGTCATTTAGCAGAAAACTACTATGTTTTCTATGCATTGATCAACATAACTATTCAATTCCTTAAAAATTAGTCTTGGATACCTAATATCAATAATATTAATTCAATATTTTTTGTGATATTTATTTATTATGTTTAGTTTTGTAACTATTAATATAATATAGTTATTAAAAATGAATTACATATCTTTTTGAACGTGGTAGTCCACATATACACACAAGTGATGTTTTCACTTATCGTTGGATGGGATAAAATAATATATTTAATAATTCAACATTAAATATACAAAGTTAAAAAATTATTATCATATATAATAATTAAATATATTCCTATAATTATCCCTGAAAAGTGTTAATGAAAATAAATCAGATTACATTGTTGATATGGTAGACCACACACATATATAAGCGACAATATTGTTTTCCATTAGATGTAAATGAGATTGAAAATATGTATTAAACTAATATCAAATTATGTTTTTTATATTAATAATTAATATTTAGTCATTTAAAAATAGTAGTAAAAATATATATATGTTGGTTAAAAAGAATGAAACATGGAAAAAATAGGCAAGAACATATGTCTCCTTTTATAGTATCCTCTACCTAAGTTTAGATTTGTGATTCATTGATTGGTGTTTGGGGATGTAAAAAAACTTCAGTGTAAGGGATTATGGTTTTGGAAGTGTATTTGGGTTTATAGTGGTTGAGATAAATGGTTAGTATGGTGTGGTGAAGAGAGGATTGGAGCTTCCCTTTTATAATTGAGGGGATAATAACACTTGAAAATATTATGAATATTAAAATATAATAAATTTTATCTCAATATTATGTGGATCATAATATGTTATGGTTTTAATATAATAATATATATGACATAAATCCAATTAATCATTGGATTAATACATGTTTTTATGTCATTTTATATCTTTTCTTTTTAGTTTAATAAGTCAAAAACATGTTTCACTTTCATTATAACAATGATTTTTACAACAATTATTATTATTAATTGAAAAATATGATGACATTATGAAATAACTTCAATAATTATTATTCCAATTATAAAATCCATTTTAATATACTCAATTTCTATATATAGTAGAAATTCATTTTCATATAGTTATTTAAAACCCAATGAAAACAATTTTATAATCATATTCAATCATAAAAATATGGATTTTTTTATTAAAATACATGTAAAATACTGTAATTATATTTTAAAATATTTTATAGAATATATTATATTAAAATTTAGCAACATTTATTCACTAAGGGTGAATAATTATATAAATTTTGATAAAAACACATTATGTGCCTAAAAATATTATCATTTATGAAAACATTCCATTTTACCTTCAACTATATTCATATTAATTTATATATAATTCATAAATAATGACTACATTCTATGATTTTATAAAAAATAATGTTTAATAAATCTCTTCTATTTTCATTATAGAGAGTCCAATTTCCAGTAGAAAACAATAAAATTTAATAACTATATTTGACCTATATCTCATGAATTTTTATACCGATTAGTGCATAAAAGTCATGATGTTAAACTCGTTGAATTTATATAATATGAATTGTACATTGAAAAAATTGGACATTAAAAAAATTAGTCTTCAATATATTTTTATTTATTATAAGGGAGACATTTAATATAATTAGAATATTTGAGTTTTGATTAACGTGTGTGTCAAAATATGTTTTATTGATGTTCTTTAAGGAATTGGAAGCTCCTTTGTTGGTATTATTATGAGAATTGTCATTATTGTTTTTCAAGAAGATACATTATTAAAATGTGATTTTATAAATTATATAGTATTTATTCTAGGAGAGTATATAGTTACATAGGACCGTGATTCATGTTTATGATGAGAAATATGTTCATTTGTTGGATTTTATTTTGATGATCAAGTAAGAAATACCCAAAGATCATGTTATTTAGATATTATTATTAAAATATTATATTGTTAAGGTTTTTTTCCTCAAAAAATATATTTTTTTTATTTGAAGAACTCAACGGGTTTATATTAATTATATGCATTTGAAATTCTTTTTGGGGGAAATGTTTTTCTATATCTATTTGTTTGAATGTTTATGTAACCCCAATCATGGTTTGAGTTGAATATATTGATATAAATGAATACATCAAAATAATTCTAAACATTTTTTGGTTAGTATTTTTTTTATTACTCCATTATATTCATTTATATTTTAATAGATATCCAATGTTGTTTGGTAATGGATATATAAGTAGTTATTCTAATAGGTATTTGTTTCAAATATGATAAATATACTAATTTTTAGTGTATTTATTTATCCCCACATGATCTCCTTAAAATATATCTTGAATTTTATAGTCTAGGTGAGCTTAACCCATTTTTAGTTAAGTACCACCGTCAATGAGGCTTGTGGAGAGAAATCCCCGAAAAACTGTATGTAACATTCTACATGTCCTATGAATTTTCTAGTTTTGATGAAATTCGTCAACTATTACAATGACATTATTGGTCTGATTTTCTCTAGATCAACTGAATAAAAATTATATAAAAAACATACACATAAAAATTTAACCTCTATACACTAGAAAATAAACATGGATAGCTTAGTATGAAGATACTTATCTTGATTAATTCCTAGAACAATTTTCAAATAGTTTTTATTCCTATATTTGGGTCTATAGTAGACAAAAATGTCACCAAGAAATACAATGAATAATGTGTTAAGGTATTTATGAATCATTTTGTTCATAAGGTCCATAAAAAACAAAGATGAAATCTTAATCCAAATCAAATTACCAAATACAGGAAATTTTGATACCTATATTACAAGGATTTATTCGGACAATCTATTTCTCTTATGCTGACCGTATTATACCCATAACATAGGTTGATTTTTGAACAAAACAATTCCTCCTTGAGCAAACCAATGTGGACATTAATTTATTTAAAGGGGTTTCAGTTCATTATTATTTCCCTTCTCAATATCCATTAATCATTTTAAAACTATAGTGATTCTTAATCAATCATAGAAAATATTGCAGGGGTGTCCCGATGTGTGATCATTAGGGAAATGAATCTATTTCATTCCAAGTCATTCTGTTGTATCATTAATTCCATGATCACGGCAGGGTCCATACGATAAGAAGGAATAGATTCTGGATGTCTCCCTCACACTAGATTGATGGTAAAATGCACATAATTTTCTATATGTTAAAATGAGAAGTCCCCTAAAAACCAATAGATACTCATCTACTATGAGTGGTAATCCATCCTTAACATCTCTCTCATCTTCAATTAGATTAATATAAAATATATCGATACAGACAACAAGCAGATCAGGATGTGGAGGTCAAGATTGTCTTAAATGTGGGTCCAATTCACTTAAGAGTGAGGTGTGTAAACCCCAATAGAACTATCAAAGGCCCCAGACACCAATAAAATATATATTCCCTTAAAAACACATCATCATGTTCTTTCCAATGTTATCATCAATAGAGTCCATTTCAAGGGTAAGGAATTCCCCTTCCAAATCACCACTGATTTTCTAATGACACATGATGATCATTTTAATCCTTGTTCACTCATCCTACATATAGGCTTAACTATACCCATAGAACATGACAAAAGTTTAATTATAAAGATCATCGAATCCACAATGAGTGTAGATATAATTGAATTTAAACCACCTGTTCTAAGAGAAAATATTTTTATGAAAATCACAATAATAATATAATAATAAAATATTATGGGCCCAAACCTTTAATTAACTAGTTCTTATTCCATAGTATCAAATAAAGTTTTTCTATAGCTAAATGTGAATCATTTCATTCATGTGAATCAAACAAGAAATGAACCTATCCGTCAGATTTTCTAGAATTTCATCCGTGCCTACCAGGTTGTGAAATAATAACTCTAGATTAAGTACTCTAATATGTTGATTCCCAATATTATATATAGCCCATACCACTTTTAGATGGAGTAACACTCTTGGAAAATTAATTCAAATGAACTAGTGACCCCCACTAATAGTACGATTTTGGTGGAATGGGACATATATAAAACATATTCCTAGACCTACCTCACTGACGGTACATGTCAGATCCACCACCTGGATCTATAAACAATGACAGTCATGTGGGGTATCCAAGGCTACCATAACATTTCTTTCCCTACTCCTCATGCTTCCTCTTATTCATAGATGTGTTATTGTCTCTAAGGATTATACATTTAACTATTTTAGGAAATCCAAACATACATCCATGGTCGATCTCTAATATTAGTGCCTGATCAAAAATATCTGAATACATAAAAAACATGATCCAAAAATCATGGGATCATATAACAACTCAAAATACCAATAAAAATATTTATTCATTCATTTATACATTTGAAATAACCTCAGGAGTTAAAAAATGACACAACAAATTGTTGGATACTCCACCACTAAATGTTCTCCCTGATATATATTTAGAAAATGTTTGGCCTTGGAATGTGGAAAACTCTTAGGTTAGTTGTGCTAATTTATAGATTAAATACAATTCATATATCCCATATTATCATTATGTTATAACATACATACATTTTACTAATATTTTTATAAGATTTTATGCATAATTAACCACCAATTATACACTGAGGATCGTAATGTTTAATTTTTTTGGAAGATTGTGTACACTATAAGAAAAAATGAAAGTGAAATAAAAACATATTTTATTTAAACTCAATAATTTTATCCTTAAATACATTTATCTCATGTATATTCCAAGGAAAGCGTGGTGAATACATGAAAAAGTGTTGTCCTACAACACACAGTAAAGGAATTAACATATAAATAATGCATATCACATGGGTTAGAAGGCACAAAATGATGAAATAAAAAATTATCGAGGTAATGGATATTCCATTAGCACAATAAAATTATAGTATATATGATATAATTTAATTATCATGTAACATTTATAATGGTCGGTGAGTAGGGGACAAGAAAAGAAAATGGATTTGAAACATTGTGGATTTGTGTCCCACTAAAAGGTGACCCATAATCAATTGGGCACATGGACCTAAGATAATTTTACCAACTTCCAGAGGCTTTGGATTAGCAGCGAGGGACTACGGTGTGATAGTGACAAAACACTTCCATCATTGAATAATTTTAACACAGTGGAGAAATAATATACAAGAACAGAAGTAATAAACATCATAAAACTAAAGTAAACAAAAAATAGTGATGAGATACAAAGTAAGAGTTATTATTTACAATAGATGATGAAAAATGATTATTATATGTAAAAAATTGATAACCTTTACATAGATACAAAATAATTATCAATGAATGGAAATAGAAATGAAAAGTCAGAAGCATTGCAAGCCTCGACTCGGTCCCATGATCTCCTGCTCCTAAGAAGAATGTCATGTACCTTTAAATGGGCACATTCCTTTGACAACACTGGAAAAAATGTATTCATCTTGAGCCTAAATGATGGCCGAAATAGGCAGTGAGACTAAATTTTAGTAGGAAAACACCAAATATTGGTTCCAATCTGTGAGTGATTATATGTAAGAAGCGGTGTGAAATAGTGAAAGCAATAAACTAAGAAGTTCCCAAAAATATCAAACCTACATGAACTGGAATTCATTTACATTAATATCAAGTTCTTTAATCAATTGAAATTCATGGAATTATATATGTCTTGCAGTCTGACCTAGGCCTATCAATCCCTCATATGATTTAATCACAAAAAATACCTCATCCTGATATCTTAAAAAAGTGAATATTGAATATAAGATTGTGTTTTGTCTTGACATACACATCACAAGACACTCTTTTTCAATATTTATCATCACCAAGACTAGTGAATAATAATTCTAGTATATTAAAATCATTGAAAATCCCGGTGTATCATCATTTCAGCATGTGTTCAGGTAAAACCCAGTGTATAAGAATTTCCGCTTGTTTTAGTGTCAAGCCTCTTATATCAGCATGTCGGCATGATTCAATGTAAAAACATTTGTATAATAATTTCATAATGTTTTAGGGTAAATCCATGTATATGATAATTTATCATAGGAAACGACACACGTAAATTAAATTATTACATGGTTGTGAAAATTACATCTCTTGTGAGAAATTCACATAAAAACAACAATATAATCTTCACTATTAGATGGTTTTCAATAATTAACTCATCTGGGAAAATTCATGCAACAACATTAACACGTGAATTAAAATATCACAATGATTTTACTGACATAAACACATAGAAATCATTTAATTGACCAAATTTCATTCTAAATAATCTCTTAATAGGAAAAAAGGCATACTCATCAACATCCTAGGCTAAATAGATAAATAATGGTCATCCAAGGTAAAACGAACCCAAAGGGTTTCCATTAATCAATCAAATTAAGCCGAATCTTACTTTAATTAATTTATTCAATCACTTAAATTTCATTTGTTATTAACAGCAATCAAATTATTAACCAATAGTCATAGAAAACATGGGAACATGGCACTACAGTACATATTACACCATAACATTTAATGAAACGAACAAGACCACCTACCTAGTCATTGTGTGAATATCCTAAACCAGTGTCAACTTCCAATTCAAGCTAGAATGGATTAATCACATTATCAACTAGTTAATGTTGGAAATCGGCAATGGGATGAAATTTGTGGAATCCCAGATGGAGATAGAGGATCTATAGGAGATATTCCTACGTCGGTGGTGAATTACTCAGGTGAGAGTTCATTGGCAGCACATGAATCTCCCAAAGATCGCATGAGAGCTTGAGGTTCAGATAAGTTCTCAGTACCCCCATTTTACACTAGTTTCGTTATATATTTTAGGGAGAAAATTCATAATATTGGGAGAATATAAAGACCCGGAAATTATTTTTAATTTATAAAAATTATTTTGGATTATTATGAATCTGTGAATTTTGACACCATATGTTTCCGAGAACTAGAGATCCCGAAGTGGACATTGTTAACTTCTTTAAGGTATATGCAGTAAATGCGTGGGTGTCATTTTATATATTTTGAACCATGGATTATATTAAAAATATGGGGCAACCATTAAATCTACAACACTGAGATTCACTTAAGGGAAGCTTATCATTGACCGACATGGGCCAGATGGAAAGTTAAATTGTTTGGACATGACAAAAAAACTAACAACATAACTGACGATAAGTTTTTTTTTGAAACCGTTAGAAAAACGGTGGTGGGACAACGGTGGAATTCTAGCCATTTAATGGCTTAAATAATTTTTTTTGTAACCTCACCATTGAGGGAAAATTAAAAGAATGTGTAACCAACCATTGAGATAATTAAAGAGGTTCATTAATTGTGATCATTAATGATCCTCATTAATTGTGTGGTGTGTTGATCCCCTCTTCCCCATTAATTTATTTGAGTATGGGCTTGGATTTTGAGATAGATTAGAGGGGAAGCTTTGATGAAGCTCCGATGATATTCCACATCGATGAAAAATGTGATCGAGTGATGGATGTTGGGGGAATCGACAGGCAACAGAAAATGCTGATGGACACCTTCGAATGCGTACACTTCATCCTCTTCTGCAACAACTTCAAATGAATACAATGTAGGGGTTTTATGCTTGATTTCTCTCCATTATCCCACTCTCGATTATTATGAAGAACACAGAACAACAATCCATTGGGTTAATCCATGTTTCATTCTAAAAATATTTTATGGTGTTTCAAGGTTTCTTTTATGGTTGTTTTTACATTTATGTAATACTTCCTGGGTTATAATGCTAACGTTTAGGGTTTGGGACCAATGAACAAGGCCCGAACCCTCTGCCATTTTTGGTATTGGTTGCGTATTTTTTGTGTGACAAAATTTTATGGTGGCGTGCAGTGGTACCTTTAGTGTGATCGATATAGAAGAGACTGGTCACTGGCTCAACTAGAAGATTCTAGAGGAGGCGTGCCCCTACGACGCAGTTGGGTGGAAGAAGAGGAATCCACGATGGTATGGAATGCGGGAGGAGGTGTGTCTGGACCGCGACATTGGAGGAGGCATGACCTAGAGGCACACCTGGGTGACAAATATGCCTTGGCCACGATGGGTCATTGCATGTAGTAGTTCTGCGGCGCCAACGTGGCACCTAGTGGAGGAGTCAACTCACTGAGCAGTTGACACAGAAGCTGCAGACCTGTCCACCGGCCGCATGAGCATGTGTGGGATGCATCTATGCTGCATCAAGAGATAATAGAGCTAGCCTGCAACCGTGGGATAGTGTGATCCTAGCGGGCCAAGCCTACAGGTACAGCGAGCCAAACTCGTGGCCCAGTGGGCTAGTTCGGACCGAATCGGTCCAGGCCGGGCCTAGCTAGCCAGTCCAACCTAGTAAGGTGGACTTATGTTGGGTTTACCATGACAGGGATGGGCCAGGTCGTTATGTCAGGGTCAGTCCGGACCCAAACCCCTTTCAGACCAATTATGTATAATTTGGCGTAACTCCAAAAACAAACGAATGATTCATGAACTATCAGCGTCGACAAAACCCTTAAGATGATGTGGTTATTTTGAGATATTCCACGTGACTTTCTAATAATGTTGCAGTTTTTATGGGTTGGATCATACCTAAATCTAATTGGGTCTTCATCACTAAAATGCCTATAACATACAGAATGGGCATCCAGTTGATGCGCCGTCTATTTCATTGGTACCCTTATGACATGACTGATCATTGGGTTACTTCATTGTGAGACATCATTCCAGTTGAAATAATATTGATGGATTGAGTATCAGTTCTCCCAAATGCACAATGTACAGAATCATGGGACTAGATGAGACTTGAAGACTGCTAATTTTTGACTCCGTGTGACTTGACGTCCCATTGGATAACCCCTATATGTGTCTTGCTAGGCCCACGTTGTGGAGCACTACTATGTGACTTTACAGACCCATGAAACTTGATAGTAGAAGTACCACAGCAGGACATGGTAGGGAGTGGCTCTGTGTCACCCGACAGACCCAAAATACACAATGGGGAGGAGTGCCTATGTAGTTCATGGTTAGTGGGAAGTGGCTCTGTGTGACATGGAAGGCCCACTATACACAATAGAGGAAGAGTTCTCTAGAAGATGAGGTCTTCGAAAATGTGACTAGTGATGCTTCTGTTACTACCCTAAAATATACCTGGTGTGAGCGATCTTTTCATTATGATTGTGATTGAGATTATTCTATGTGGTTTTTAATTTGAGGAATTCTATGACACCTTCTGGGATCATGGGTTCCCTAATGGGTATTTTCATACTCACCCATGTAAAGATTCACCAGCACCATGTTGTGTTTTGTGCAGATGATGTGCATCTTCGACTAAGACTCAAGGAGATAGGACCTGACGGTGGACGACGGTGGAGATTGATGTGGAGAGCTATAGTGACGAGCTGTACCTACCCTTCAGGAAGGATCCTTGGTATATAACATCAAGAGTTTTTTCCGTTTTTTCTCCTTTTCCTTTTCAGTTGTGCTTATATTCTGGCCCCTTTACTTTCAGTTGTACTTGTACTCAGTTTTTTTCAGTGGTATGTTGTTTCTCTTTGGTGTGTTGGGACATGGTTAGGCATGTTTGTGTGTATTGGTATCCAAAATATTCCTCTAACGTTCATGTTGACTCCTTCAAAACTAGTCTCCATTCCCTAGTGTTCAGGAGGTGGGATTGGGGTAGTCACAGAATAGGACCCGTGGGACAGGTCGTGACATACAGCAGTTGAGAGTTCAAACGTAGGATATACCTAAAAATAATTTCAGAAGTAGGTGTTCCCTTTATTAGTTCAAAGAGACTCTGCTTGGGTTATGAGAGTTCCAAATGTGTTTATGGACTCTCCTAATAGAATATTCCTCTTGTATTAGGTTTAGTTTTTTGGTCGTGTTCATGGATGACATCTTAGTATGCTCTAAGACTCCTGAAGATCATGTCTGACGTCTTGACATCATCCTAAGAACATTAAGGAAAAATAATCTATATTCCTAGATATCTATATGTAATATTTCTATTTTTATTGTTAGAATTCATGGTTCACTTCATCTCAGAGGAAGGGGTGTTATTAAACGTATAAAGGGTGAAATAAGCTGTCTCAAGGGAGAAACCAATGTTTGTTTTCGATATCTGTAGCTTTCTAGGATTGGTGGGATACTATCAAAGGATCATAGTTTAATTCAACCTCTTCTAATAACCTCTTTCAATATAAAACATGAAGTGAAATAATTTTTTAATGGTCTAGATCATGTTGTAATTATTTCCAGGAGATGAAGAAGTGATTGACCATATAACCAATCTTGATCCTATTATATCTAGTTGAGAACTATAAACTATTTTGTGATGAATCTGTGTAAGGACATAGAGTACAATAGATGAAATAGGGTCGGGTTGTTCCATATGGATCATGGTAGTCTTGTCAACATGAGATTTATTAATGAAATCACAAGGTCATGTTTAATATTGTGGTATATTACTTTAGTCATTTGTAGAAGTAGATTTTATAAAAAAGTAAATTTGTATGCTGATCACAAGAGAATAATGTATATATTTTCACAACAAGATTTGTATCTATAGTAGCAGAGATGTGATATGTTATAAATTAATTTTATTTTAAGCCATCATATATGCCTAAAAAGGGAAATAGTGTTTTTGAATCTTTAAGAATGAGAACACTTAATCGGGTAGTTCATTAGTCTAGTTATAAGTGGTTGATAATGAAATTATTGGGTTACATGCATGTTGTGCTTCTGGATAGCCATAGAGATATGTCCCTTATATCTGTATCCTTTGAATTCAAACATTTGATCAAGATCTTGGACGTGCATTATGAGGATTTAGAGTTTCTATACATTAGGGAAATCATTAATGGTGGGGAATCACATTCATATTGGACTATTGGTGAGGATGATATCACTTATGTTAGAAATATGGTTGTTGTGACTATAAGTATGTTGGAGGAGTTGGTGTAACAATTTCATGCCTCGAAGTGGGTGGTTTATCTATGATTGACCATTATATACCACCACCAATGACGACATTATCAGCCGAAATGAAATGAAATATAGATTTTATGTTTTGTTACATGAAGTTATAGATGTAAATAGATGATGGTTGAGAATTAATAAATAGGTAAATTATTAAAACAATTTTTTATTCTGGAATGGAATTCACACAATTTTCCCTTGTACATCATGGTGGGTCCCCCAATGATTCCATAAAAAATGACACTCTGTGGGTGATAGTATATTGTATAAAAACTGTGGAACATTTTTGTCCTATACAAGACAATTTCTCTATAGAAACACTGGGTGTCTTTTACCTCTGAGAGAAGATTCTCTTACATTGTGTGACATGGAGTATTATTTTAAACCATCACTCGTGTTTCATTTTTCACTATTGAAAGTTCTTTTATAGGTTCTTCGTGTTTAGGTATTACTGAGAACATGATTCCACCCATTAACATATAGGCAGTCATAATGTACTATATAGGTTTTTGATGATTTACTATGGAAATTTATTCATGACTTTCTTAGGTTTTTTGAGAAACCTATAACTTGTAGAGTTCCCCTATAAGAATAATTATTATTAGAATATTCAGGTGTAACCATTTGATACACTTTATGGTATGTCATTCGTATCACCTCTATGCTGGATAGACGTAGGAGAGTTTGAGTTATTGGGATCGAGTCTCATGTAAGAGACAATGGAGTTGGTTCATCTAGTTTAGAAACATATGGATATTTCTAGGAGTAGGAAGAATTTTTATATTTATTGATGTTTATTAACTCAAAAGATATTAGAGGATGACCATGTTTCCTTCTGGTGTTACCTAGATTGTGTCGCCATAAGATTTTGAGGCATGGAATGTTGGTGCTGATATATGTTGGACATTCGAGGTTATGGAGAATATATATATTATTGAATACCTATTGGGACATCCACATAGGTATGGTTCTATTTATTATGTCTTCCATGTTTCATAACTTTGCTAGTATCAACACGAACCTTCCAATGTGCTAGACATGGATGATGTTTATGTTGAAAACAATGATCCTTTGTGGACAATCTTATAACTATTATAGATTTCTTTTCGAATGTGTTTACAAGAATGATTATGAAAATAGTTAGAGTATTGTGTTAGCATGGTCATTTTTATGAGGAAACATGGTTGATAGATTAAAATATGAAATCCTAGTAGCCCAATTTTTTAACTTATGAATGTTATAGTTTCTTGTGTGTGTTTCTCAAGAATGAGTTGTTATAATGTGAGGATATTGTGTGATCCTGACCATTCTAGAGATGCCTAGATCTCATCTTAGGGAAAAAACATTCCTTTTTCCGAATAACATGGTTTGTTTTTACGATTTTGTTGTTTTTTTTGAATTGTGAGACTTTTGGATGTTTTAGAGGGGTTTTGGACAGTGTACGATTAGTATATGGTTTTACCAAATATTTCACCCTTCCCTAGCATACCATGCAATCACAAATGGAACAGAACCACATGGGTGGCATAATGTTTTTCATATAGTGAATCCACTGTTAGAAACTGTGCAGCCCTATTAAAAGGCATGTGGTTATAGATAATGGTTTGGAATACCACACACCCCATCCCAATAAACCATTCTTGGGGATTTAAATACTCAAAAAAATTATTTAAAATCATGAAATCCTTTTTAATAAACCAAAAAATTATAAATCATCCCTAAAACAACTCTTTTGTTAATTGGTGGTCCTAGTAGGGTTCTAAGGATCCCTGAACTATGTTATTGAGGAATGAATGGTCTGATTGACATATATGTACCTCATTCAATATGTAATTTATTCTCACGTCGTTTCCTCTATTTCCAATCTCTCTTTTAAGATAAACATGAATGTTTTATCCTCCATTTTCGATGGGTTTATATATAGGTTTTGATATATTTTAATCAATATGAACTTGAACAAGTTTTTGGTACTAGATCCTATTCAACATTGTTAAATTGATCATTCTAATTCAATGGGGGGGTGTCTGGATTGCGGAATGATATTAAATGATCTTTTGGTAGGTTTTAAAATTTTTAATTACCATAGTTATCAATTATAACTATGTGAATGTAATTTTATAATTTCAACTTCAACATTTCAAATTTCAACATTGAATTTATATAATTAAATGATCAACTAATTGATGGGATTATAAAATTTTTCAAAAAAATAGGTTATCAAAATTCATTGATTATTGTGATTAGGAATAGATTGATAATGTGAATTGTGTAAGGGTCTGATTAACCATTAAGGGTAAATGGTTTATATAATTAAAGGTTGACAAATGAATAAATGGTAAATATTACATGTAACTCCATGTTATTAAAGTGATGAATCATGATTGAATTGATAATTGAATTGGTACGAAATGATGAGGATGTTCGGTAGGAAGGATAATTATTATTAATCCTGATATATGTCATATATGTGATGTTTTTTATGTATATATATATATATATTATTATTATTAAATGATAAATGTGTGTGGGACATGGGATGATGCTTCAAAATCCCAGATGTGATAACTACGGTTCTAGGACATGGGATGATGATTTAGAATCCCATTTGTGATAATAATGACTTTTTGAACATGGAATGTTTCTTCAAATACACACAAGGTTCTATACATGGGTTTATATTCCCAAAATTATGAAATTGGACAATGGTTCCATGTATCCAAGATCTGAAATTTATATTATATTGGAAATATAATCCCATGTTTTATTGAATTATTATTTCCCAATGTGATAAGGTTCTGACTCCAACATGATCTGAAGTAGTTATTAAGGGTTCAACAATCATCGTGAACCCATTTAACATATATTATTAAAATTGTATAAGTAACTAAAATATGTTTTCAAGTTAATTAATATTATTAATTTTTCAACTACATAAAAAATTATAGATTTGATATTATTTTAGATGACATTAGTGGTGTAAAAATATGTTGTACTCACAGCCTTCTTGGGATACTCGATCGTTACTTGATTAGACAACATCTTTGTAGTAAATGATAAGGGAAATAGACTTATGTTATATGGGAGAGTTGGGATGGATCATGGATGATAGAACCATATAAGATGTTATCACCAGATTTGGGATTGTCTTTGTGTCTCTATTAAGGGTTGTTCATATTGACACTTGACATATATATGGTCATAAATATATACATCATTAGTTTGTAGAGTGTTTCCCTATTTTGGATTATCCCATGATAATTAACTCTTGTTTTTAAGGAAATATTCTTCTTTTTGATAAGTAATTCTAATATTTTGGTTCATTTACAATGTTTTTTCTTTGATAAAGAGGGAATTGTCATACCATTTTTCATATATCTGACCATCATTGGTAGTCTTTGGCCTCCTGAAAATGTGGAGGCATACTTGTTGTCACATAGAGAAACTTCTCAAGGAATACGATTCTTCCACCCTATTTGGGACATTATAGGGTGGATTCCATAATTTCCATTCATCAATGAAATTAGGAACCATGTAGATATAATATATCATATAGTTTTGATTATAGTGGCGAGGATTGTGACGGGGAATTACATATTTTATTTCTCACTTTTATATATGCCAATAGGTCAAGGATGAGCACTAGATACCTTTAGTATTTCTTCATCCATATCCAATATTGACATTTAAGTGGAATGAAATCTCAATTGACTTTTTGATGTGTTTCCACATGCATAGCGAAAGATTAATACGATACGGTTTGTGATCGATTAGATAAACAGCTTGGATAACATTATACCCATGTGTGATATAACAAATGTTTAGTAGATTGGAGATTTGTAAGTGAGAATGGTTGTTCATTTTAAGGTATTTCCATCAACTATAGTCTCATATATGGATCCCCTAATTACATTTCACTTTTCAATAGGCTTTCAAGAAGCATAAAGATACTTGGTCTATATGAGTGTGGCATACCATCCACAGACGAATGGTCGATATAGATAACAATACATATTCATGATGAATTATTTGGTTCTTGCATTCATGATTTTTGTGGGGATTTTTATTACCATTTGTTACATGATTATATTTCAGTTAACAATAGTTTCTATTCAATTATCATAATTAATAATTTTGAGGCCTTATATGATCGGCCTAATAAATCTCCATTGTGTTTGTCAGAGATTGGTGAACGATTTTTGGTTGGAAAAATTTTGGTTCAATATATGAAAAAAAATATTCAGTTGATTCATTAGATAATTTTGCTAATTCAAGGACGTTATAAGTTTATTTCTGGACATCATTGTAGTCCATTTTAATTTTAATTTGGTGACTAGGTGTTCTAAAAATATTCATCTCATTTGGGTCATCAATGGATTGGGATAAATGGAATCTTACTCCTCATTTTTAGTGACCTTTTGAGGTTGTTGAACATGTTGGGAATGTAGATTAACATTTATTCATTCCACCATAGTTGACATCGATTATAAGGCCCTAGCCTTAAACCATACTTAATCTTGAGTTAATACAAGATTACACATTGAGGATCTTTTCAGGTTTAGAGTTTTAGAGAATTAGATCATAAAACTTTCATTACATTCCACATTTAAACAAAGTGGTTACATAAAGATAGTATTCATTTTTTTCCATCAACAGAAACATATTTAAAATAAAACATGGATTCATTCTTGTCACTTCCTTGACACTATCATTATATCATGTATATTTCCCTTGACCTGTGAAAAACATTTCAAACAAACTTGGGATGAGCATAAAAAGCTCAGTAAGGGATATACAAATATGGAAAGGAAAAATAAGTTCAAATATACAAAAGAATGAAATCACACTTTACCCATAAAACATAAGCACTTTAACATACATCATAAAATCATGAATAAATCATAGAAATCATAAGACATAAAGGTAACTTGTGGCATTCATAACATTCTTTCGTAGGGAGTAACTCTCTTGGTTATGTTTGGAATACCCACCAAAGTATATTCCCTAAATCTCTTCGGAGAAACCATAATGTTTCACTCCTTCGCGTTACCCAATGCATTGGAGAGCTATATCGGGCTCACCCACCCAAAGTTTATCACGGAACCACCCGTCTTCATAGAAATTCCCAAGAACCATAACATAATCGTATCACATAAAACATGCATAAAGGAAACATAACATTTCCACATTTCAATCACAAGATATCAACACAACACATTGATATAAAAACATTATGAAAACCATTTTCAATACAAAAATAAATGAAATGTAAAAAATGGTATTTATTTTTCTTTTAAAAAGAATGTATGGCTTGTAGAGGAAGCCGAAACTCAAATAATGGTCACGGCGGCAAAGAAGTCATTGTCGCCGCCTACGTACGAAAAAAAAATTCCCTTTTTTCATTTAGTAAAACACTTCGTATAAAAAAGATTCTTTTTTGGATAAACATAAAATTGAAAGGGTGTTATACACCGTATAAAAGAAGGATGTGTATAAAACAAAATATGCCTCAATGAATGGAGATTGAGACGAAGACCATTACAAAGATGGTATCCTTGGTTTAAGGATAAATCAATTACATAATTTTGTGTGATAAACGAATACACCAAATATAAGTGGATATTAAGTGTAAAAAATTCAGAGGTTATTCACACATATTCATAGAACGACATATTCATGGAGTACAAGTTTATTCCAAAGAATCAAATTTGGGTTAAGAAGTTCTCTTGCAAAAATTTGACAGCCTAACGGCGTCACTACAAAATTCAGAAAATGAGTTGATGAGAGATAAAAAGGGTATCTCATCACATGGACATAACATTTAAATCAATAAGGATATAGAAGAACATATCCCAACATAATAATTTGTGAATTAAAAGACATAACAAAATAAGTCTTTTAAAAAGAGGAGGGTGAAAGGTTCCCTTACCGACATGGGTATCTTTCGAAACATACACCCCGTGAAATAGGGATAATAAAAAATTGATGTAAATACTCATAAATGAAATCATATTACACAATGAGTAAAATAATGGGCAGTACATACACCAATAAAATGAAATTGTGGCAAATGTAGCATAAATCTCATGGGAATAAAGGTGAGATGAAAAATCCCTTACGAAAACTCGGCAGCCAAACGGTGCCACTTAAAACTTCCTAAATGGATTGATGAGAGAAAATAGGGTCTCTCATCATATTAACATAAAGTTTACAGAAAGAGGAATATAAAAGAACATCCCCCAACATAAAAAATAGGAGCTTAAAAGAAGTGACATAAAGGAGAGTAATTAAAAATAAAGAGAGAAGTATGATCTCTTAAGAAAATTTGGCAGCCTAACGACACCACTCAAAACTTCCAAAATGGATTGATAAGAGAGAATAGGGTCTCTCTTCATATGAACATAAAAATTACAGTAAGAGTAATATAAAATAATATCCCAATAACAGGAAAGATGAACTTTAAAAGGAATGACATAAAATAGTGTACTTTAAAAGAACGAGAGGAGTCAGATCCCTTACCTCGGGTCCAACTTGACTCGATCGTTCTTTAACGTCCTAAATAAAAAACTTGAGTTAAATTATACTTGATTAAGAACCTTTTTCAAGTTCATTATTCCTTTTATATCACTTATTTCCATGTTATAAACATTATTTAATCATTTAAGTTAATAATGATTGTTTTGTCGATATTTGGTTCTTAAGTAGAAAGTGGGCTTCTTACTATTACATGTTGTTCGTGTTGTCAAAGGTTCATTATATCCAGAATGATATTAATGATTTGGGTATCATATATATCATATATATATCCAGAATATACATGAATTTATAATATTACGTAATCATTTAGAGGTAAGAAATGAAATGCACCATTCATGGAGATGGTAAGCCGTACGTACGCATGAACGCTACTTTCATTTCTTTGTCATATTAATGGAATTAAAACCAAATGAGAGGTATGTATATTTTAATTCCAGAATTATATTCATAATTTATATGTAACATAAATCATATATAATAACTTTAAATACATCCTTTATACATCCCACATATGGCATTAACGAATCAAATCACTTTGAGGGGACAGTAGTCTGCACTTCCTAAAATGATATTATCGTGTTTACCCACAATGGAAAACATAAAGGTGTGCCAAAAAAGAAAAATAAAGAAGCTTATGTAAAACATAAACATATTATATATCATATATAAAATACAGTGACATCATAATGGCCACCTTTAAAGGTGTTAAAAGAATATTGAACAATCATTGTTTCGTGAGGCAGAAAATCGCCAACCATAGAAACAATATGTTCTTTAACCATTAGACGAAGTTGTGTGTAAGTGTATCTCGAATCCTTCTTATAAAAACATCCTAGTATATTTAAGATACTTGAGATGTTACAAAATAAAATAATAAAAAGAGGTTAGGGGGTTGGAGAAGAAAAATAAAACAAAAGGACACAAGTGATGACATTACCTTAAAATCAGGTAACTTCCTTTGCTTTGAGCTCAAAGGCTTCCTTGGGAAGACTTCTGCCCAATGTCAGGCTCCAAGGAGTAAGAGATGGGAGAGGAGAGACAAAATGGGCAGGGGTTGGCCGAGCCAAAGGCTTTGGAATTGTGGGTATGGAGGTAGAGGTGGGGGCCTTTTATAAGAGGAGAGGAGGGGCACTCTTGGAAAGTAAAGAAATGTTACTTTATTTTAAAATGAGTATCGGATTAAAAAGGTCCCCCGTTGATATAATTAGAGGGTAAGATTATAAGGGTTCGAAATCCACCCATACAATAGGGTTTGGACATGTGTAGGGTATAGATTGTACATTATCATTACATTTTATTTAAATCCTTTATTAATGAGGTAATCGCTGCATCATCATTATGTCATAAATACTTTAATTTATTTAATGTATAAAAATTATAAAAAATATATCATTATGTAGGAAATATTTTTATCATTACAATGATTATTTATAGTAAACAATATGACTTGTATAACCCCATGTAAAAATTGTTTTAGTAAAACATCTCATGTTTGTGTCATTTTTACTTTAACATTAAATAAAAAGGTGTTTATGTCATTTTCCAACCAAAGTGGCTCCATGGGGTCCCCAAGTTGACCCATGGATTCTCTTGGTCGGTCATGAAAGATCAAATGAGGGTAGGTCAAGTGTCTGTGTCATTTCATTTTATGAAAACATTATTCTTACCTTAAACTACACAAATTACCTCTAATCGTGATTGAAAACATAATAAGTTACCATTCACCAAAAAATTATTCTAATCTCTTTGAACCACATTTTACTTCTTAATGACAACCATTTATGTCGGATTTTTTAAATTCAAAACACAATGATGGAAAATTTTCATTTAAACAGAAAACCAGTTTTTATAAGTACCACTTAGTGGTTTCACTATTTATCAAAAATTGAAGTTTTTCAGAAAATTATCAAAAATTCACCCTAAGCTATATTTTATATTCTGAATTAAAAAATGATGTATATTTTATAAATTTAAAAACATATAAGTTGCATTAATTAATTTAATAATTAATTCCCGCTGTCAAAACAAATAGCGTGTTTTTATGAAGCAAAAAGTATCAAAAGATTGACACTACTTTAAGTCCGATTTCATAGTGAAATTAATTCCAACGACCACTATTGGATTAAATGGTAAAAGAATATTATAATTTAACTTCAAAAACAATTCAAAATATAATCTAGTCATATAAATAAATTAGATTGAAAAGAGGTTTTGAATTAAAATACAATATTTTCACTATTCATTAAAAATTGAACTTTTTCGGAAAAATACCAAAAATTTACACAAAGTAAATTTTGATGTCCCGATTCTAAAGAAGAATTTTATTTTGTCAATTATAACACATATGATTGTCAAAAATGAGGATTTAAAAGTGGTTCGCCATCAAAAAGTGGTTAATCGACCTTTTAAAGAATATTAGAATGTTTACGCATAAAATTGGATTTATTCGCATTTTTAATCCTCTAAAATTTATTATAAAAAGAAAAAATATTTGACAAACATATATAGTCATTTTTTTAGTTAGTTCTATTCATTCCCACCATCACAACAGCTAGGCATTAACTACCATTTAAAATAATATTATTATATTATTAGAGTGCATTGTAAGATTCCCAAGAAACTCGTTGTTGCGTGTTGGGTACGCCATCGAGCATAGCATCCCATTTAAAGATATATTAATATTTTATTCACAAATATGGATAAATGTGAAAATGTCATACTCTTTATTTACCTGGGGTGTTACATCCTTCCCCCCTTTTGGGAATTGCGTCCTTGCAATTTTAAAATTGGGCTTGGAAACTTCATTGGAAATCGCATATCGGAACAAGAGTCAATAAAACAATCATGTTAAAAAAAATAAAGAAAGATAAGTACAAAGGTCACCCAAGTTAACCCATACTAGGATTCCAAGTATGAAAAATATGGACATGGAAAAAAAACAAAGGGTAATGTTCTGATGGAGAGTGATAGTAAACATGCCTAGGAGAAAGTTAACCATAAGAAAATCACAAACATGTGATGGGTTAAATGGTATTCGATTCCCCAGTATGAAATGTTAATAGACAACATTTTTGTTTTAAGTTACTTTTTATTGAGGAATTTATTCATAAGGAAACATAATAACTTATCATGTTGACTTTAAACTTTTACTAGATTCCTTAATCAAACTCATATTTTCTCCAAAATATGAGTATTTAGGAATACATATTCACATTAAGAGTACTATAATCAACTTCTAGAGAATCACCTAATCCAAAAAAGAGAACTATATACTTCCCATGTCTTTAGAATTTAACCAAAACCAAAACCAAAAAGGTTACTAGAAGATCAGATAATCCAGAAAAGGATAACCCTTTTAAAAAAATAAAATCTATTCTCAATCTCCAAAATTTGTCCAACAAAACCCATAGTTCAACGAGGACCATTCGATAAACAATTTGTCCATAAAAATTCTTCAAAGTAAGAAAAACTAAGATTGAAACCCAAATATTTGAAGGATTTAGTCACATAGTATTCCAAGTTAAATCGTAACATTTTTCTCCAAACAACATCAGTTTCTCTTAATGTCTTGTATTGAAAAGTAATTAACCTAATCAGATATCCTCCATGATAGGTTAATAAATTTCCATAGATAACCCAAAATCAAATTACTCTTAATTCATAAAATCATCTAACAAAAAAGAATCAGTCAAACTAACCAGGGACATCAAGTAGTCCAGTGGTAGGCGATAAATACCAGTCACACTTTGGTTGTGAGTTCGATTCCCGCAGCTTTTTCCGACGCGACGGGTTGTCACACGGTCTGCGTGTTGTCCTTTTTCCAAAACTATATAATTCTCAAATAATTCCCAAAAATAGATAAAATCATCAAAAATAACCATAATATAATTTAACCTCAATTTAATCTCATGCCTTTCACTTCCATCATAACATATATTAACCCATAATTACCTCAAATGTAAGGATCATATAAACCCAAATGGTTCTTTATAAATATTTCCACAAAATAACAGATAGCTATTCCTTGAATAAAATTTTTATATATTAAACATCAGGGTTACACATACTATAAAAAGTATTCTAATGTAACCCCATCATCAAAAGAGACTTAATACTCTTAAGAACATCACCATAACTCTTGAAGACCTTATATGTTGACCTCTTACTCATTCAACATTCTGCATGATCAATTAACCATTTCCTTCTTACTTATTCTGGAATACTTCTTTCCTACAAACAAAATCATGAATCATATCCTAAGATTCCAAAATAGGAAAACAAATGTTATGAAATAATCCATACCTTTGATTGGTCATTGTCAGTTTCTTCATCCTCAATCGGAATGGCATTAGGTATTGTTAAACGAATATTTGTACGATCTTGGTGATCCCATTCACGAAACTACTTCATAGGACATGTGTTTGCATAATGACCATGCACACCACATTTAAAACATTCAATTGATCCCTCATAATGAACTTCTTTCCCTTTCCTCGAGTCAACTGGATGCTTCCTTTTTCCAGGGCAGGTTGTTTCTTTATGACCTTCATTTACACATCTATAGCATATTTCTGTCCCTTTGAAACATTTTCCTAGGTGTTTCTTTCCACATCTTTGACACACAGGTTTTTGAACATACTTACCGTTATGATTATTAACCGTAGTTCCGTAGGGATTTGTTTCTCGCATATATGATGCCTTATAGAAATCACCAAGGTTTAGGTGGTCAATCATGACTCCAGATAGTTGGTTGAGGATAAACACAAGAGTTCTCATTGCAGCTCCCATATCATTCAGTTGCTTTGTCAAAATCCTGTCACAGTTTCCTTCACATCCACTGTTACTTTTATGCCTTCTAGATCCATCCATTTACTAAAACAAAAAAGGTCAAAGTGAGTATATCACCAAAACAATCATGTACTAATGAGGAAGATAAACACTAAGATATACTTACGCATTCACTTTATCTAAAACTAAGACTCTTTCTGAATTTCTAACCATTATGGTAATGTCACTTATGCTTAAAGAATACCCTAACCTCTAAAGTTATCTAAACCGACCTTTGATTCCAACGATAAGGACCCAGCCTTAAACCTTACTTAATCTTGAGTTAATACAAGATTACACATTGAGGATCTTTTCAGGTTTAGAGTTTTAGAGAATTAGATCATAAAAATTGCATTACATTCCACATTTAAACAAAGTGGTTACATAAAGATAGTATTCATGCTTTTCCATCAACAGAAACATATTTTAAATAAAACATGGATTCTTTCTTGACACTTCCTTGAAACTATCATCATATCATCTACCTTTCCCTTGACCTATGAAAAACATTTAAAAAAAACATGGGATGAGCATAAAAATAACAGTACGGGATATAAAAATATGGAAAGGAAACATAAGTTCATATAAACATAAGAATGAAATAATACTTTACCCATAAAACATAAGCACTTTATCATACCTCCTCAAATCATGAATAAATAATAGAAATCATAAGACATAAAGTTAACTTGAGGCATTCATATGATTCTTACGTAGGGAGTAACCCTCTTGGTTACGTTTGGAATACCCACCACAGTATATTCCCTAAATCTCTTCTGGGAAACCTTAATGTTTCACTCCTTCATGTTACCCAATGCATTGGAGAGATATATCAGGCTCACCCTCCCTTAGTTTATCACAGAACCACCCGTATTCATAACAATTCCCAATAACCATAACATAATCGTATCACATAAAACATGCATAAAGAAATCATAACATTTCCACCTTTCAATCACAAGATATCAACACAACACATTGATATAAAAACATTACGAAAACCATTTTCAATACCAAAATAAATGAAATCTAAAACATGGTATTTATTTTTCTTAAAAAAAATGTATGGCTTGTAGAGGAAGCCGAAACTCAAATAATGGTCACAGTGGCAAAGAAGTCGTTGTCGCCGCCTACGTACGACAAAAACATTCCCTTTTGTTGTTTAGTAAAACACTTTGTATAAAAAGGATTCCTTTTTGGATAAACGTAAAATTCAAAGGGGTTTATACACCGTATAAAAGAATGCTGTGTATAAAACAAAATATGCCTCAATGAATGGAGATTGAGACGATGACCCTCACAAAGACGGTATCCTTGGTTTAAGGATAAATCAATTACATAATTATGTGTGACAAACGAATACAACAAATATAAGTGGATATTAAGTGTAAAAAAATATGAGGTTATTCACACATATTCATAGAAAGACATATTCAAGGAGTACAAGTTTATCTCAAAGAATCAAATTTGGGTTTTGATGTTCCCTTGCAAAAATATGACAGCCTAACGACGTCACTACAAAATTCAGAAAATGAGTTGATGAGAGATAAAAAGGGTATCTCATCACATAGATATAACATTTAAATCAATAAGGATATAGAAGAACATATCCAAAAATAATAATATGTAAATTAAAAGACATAAAAAAATAAGTCTTTTAAAAAGAGGATGGTGAAAGGTTCCTTTACCGACATGGGTATCTTTCGAAACAAACACCCCGTGAAAGTGGGACAATACAAAATTGATGTAAATACTCATAAATGAAATCATATTACACAATGAGTAAAATAATGGGCAGTACATACACCACTCAAAGGTAATTGTCGCAAATGTAGCATAAATCTCACGACAATAAAGGTGAGATGAAAAATCCCTTACGAAGACTCGACAGCCTAACAACACCACTTAAAACTTCCAAAATGGATTGATGAGATCAAATAGGGTCTCTCATTATATTAACATAAATTTTACAGAAAGAGGAATATAAAATAAAATCCCCCAACATAACAAAGAGAATCTTAAACGAAGTGACATAAAGGAGAGTACATAAAAAGAAAGAGAGAAGTAGGATCTCTTACGAAAATTCGGCAGCCTAACGGCGCCACTCAAAACTTCCAAAATGGATTGATGGGAGAGAATAGGGTCTCTCATCATATGAACATAAAAATTACAGTAAGATTAATATAATATAATATCCCAATAATAAGAAATATGTGCTTTAAAAGGAATGACATAAAAGAGTGTACATTAAAAGAAAGAGAGGAGTCGGATCCCTTACCTCGGGTCCGACTTGACTCGATCGTTCTTTAACATCCTGAATAATAAACATGAGTTAATTTATACTTGATTAAGAACCTTTTTCAAGTTCATTATTATTTTTATATCACTTATTGCCATTTTATAAACATTATGTAATCATTTAATATAATAATGTTTGTTTTGTCGATATTTGGTTCTTAAGTCGTAAGTGGACTTCTTACTATTACGTGTTGTTTGTGTTTTCAAAGGTTCATTATATCCACAATGATATTCATGATTTGGGTATCATATATATCATATATATCCAGAATATACATGTATTTATAATATTACATAATCATTTAGAGGTAAGAAATGAAATGCACCGTTCGTGGAGACGGTAAGCCGTACGTACGCATGAATGCTACTTTCATTTCTTTGTCATATTAATGGAATTAAAACCAAATGAGAGGTATGTATATTTTAATTCCATAATTATATTCATCATTTATATGTAACATAAATCATATATAATAACTTTAAATCCATCCTTTATACATCCCACATATTTCATTAATGAATCAAATCACTTTGAGGGGGCGGTAGTCCGCACTTCCTAAAATAAAATTATCCTGTTTACCCACAGTGGAAACCATAAATGTCACGACCCGCCCTCGGGGTCCGTGCCGTGACTACCCCAAGCCCGCCTTCCATAGGCCAGGGGCTGGCGACTAGCACCAAGGCGTAAGTCCCGGTAAAAAGGGAAGGCATTGCCTTTGAAACGTAAACACACACCACAGAGTAAACAAGCGGAAAGTAAACACTAAACAAACAGAGTACGACTGAAAGTGCGGAAAAGTAAATGGGCCAGAATACAAACCCAAACTGAAAGTAAAGTACAACTCGAAAAGGGAAAAACAGCAACTGAAAAGTAAAGGCCGCAACTCCGAGCTGTCCACCGGAAATCCCACCTGAAGGGTGGGTACAGATAGCTCCTCTGCTACACGGGTCCCGTCGTCCGCTCCGAGCACGTCCCGCCCAGTGGTCCACCTCCGGGTACCGACCCGCTCTGCAAGCCTCAGCTAAGGTCAACGCTGTCCGTCGTCTGCAACCAACACAACGTAGTGCGGGCGAAGCCCGTGCAGGGGTGAGTATAAGCTACTCAGTAGGGACCCCGAGACCCCTGAAGGTCTCTCAAATCCACAAAGGATAAACCACGAAGAAAAGTACAATCACGAAGTAACAACCGACACTGCTTAGGTATATGCCCATACATATACCTAAGTCATTAATTAAAATACGCTCCAACCTCCGAGCCCAAGTACAACTCAGTCCACGCAGGAAAGTATACGTATTCCACATAGGAAAGCAAAATATAATCCACACAGGATTGCACAACACAATCCACACAGGAAAACAACAGGATTCAGCTCGCACAGGTATACTTCTTCAAGGACGATAAAGATGATCACTGATCCATCTAAGTCGTCGGACCCACGAAGGATCGATAGGTAACTAACCCCCGCAGAAGACCCACACAGGATCGGGCTCACACAGAACCTGTAGGCGCTGGCTCACACAGAACCGCTGAGCGCAAGGACCCACACAGGATCGGGCTCACACAGAACCTGTAGCACTGATCCACGTAGGATCGCTGAGTGCTGTAGTCGTCGTCGTCAAATCCACACAGGATCTCTGTACTGTCGTCGTAAAATCCACACAGGATCTCTGTACTGTCGTCGTCAAATCCACACAGGATCTCTGTACTGTCGTCGTCAAATCCACACAGGATCTCTGTACTGTCGTCGTCAAATCCACACAGGATCTCTGTACTGTCGTCGTCGCAGTCACAGTAGCAGTCGTAGCAGTAGAACAGTCGCAGCCAGCACTAGGGTTCCCGCACACAGCTAGCTCGTATGGAGGGTCCGCTCCACGAGCCGAGAGGCTGATACATCAACTGTCACGAAGACCAGAGTTGATGTATCCAAAAGTTCCGTATCGACAACAGGAACTCAACGCAACAGACGGCGCGTCGATCGGACGCCCGGTCTGAGAGTTATTGGCATTTTCGTCTCCGGGGCCCGGTTGGTTTTTAAGGAAAAACCAACCCGACCGTACTCCACCTGCGTCCAAACCTCGGGCGGAGTATGCCAAAAGATCCGTCTCACTAAGAGGAACACTACGCGACTGACGGCACGTCAATCGGACGTCCGTAGCTCAAGATATGAGCGTTTCCGCTCCGAAGGCCCGGTTGGTTTCGTGAACGAACCAAGCCGGCCGAACTCAAAGTACACCGAAACCTTGAGTGCGATATACCGAAACAACCGTCTCGATCCAAGGATCGCGTTTCCGCAGACGGTTCGTCATTCGGAGGTCCGAGGCTCAAGTTATGAGCCAAAAACCGAATCTGGTCCGAAACGGGGGGTCCGGGTCCGGGCCGACCCGGCCCGACCCCCCCCCCCCCCCTGGGCGGCGGCGCGGCGGCGCGGCGGCGCGGCGGCGGGGGACGGCGGCGGCGGACGGCGGCGGCGGCTGGCCGCGTGGCGGCGGCGGCGGGCCGCGTGGCGGCGGCGGGCCGCGGGGCGGCGGCGGCGGGCCGCGTGGCGGCGGCGGGCCGCGTGGCGGCGGCGGGCCGCGTGGCGGCGGCGGGAGGCACGCGGGGCTAAGCCCCGCGTTTCACAAGGCGGCACGGCTATAAGCCGTGCCTTGCAAAAGAAACGGCCCCCGCAAGTGGGGGCCGGCTGGATAAAAACCGGGGGGGCTTTGCCCCCCCCTCCTTTAATTGAACCGCCCCCCTCATTAAGAGGGGGGTTTGGAGAACCGGCCGGGGGTTTAATCCCCCGGTTTTATGACATCCGGCCGGCCCGCTGGCCGGCCGGTTTTTACCAACGGGACCGGAAATTCCGGTCCCGCCCTCGACTTCCGACGCCGGCGGCCCGGCCGCCGGTCTTTCCTTCCGCCGCGGCCCGGAACCGGCCGCGGTCTTCTCGTCCCGCCGCGGCCCGGAACCGGCCGCGGTCTTCTCGTCCCGCCGCGGCCCGGAACCGGCCGCGGTGTTCGTCGTCCGGCGCGGTGCGACGGAACCGCGCCCCATTCGCCGTGCCATGAATCCTTCCAACGCGGCGCGACGGCGTCGCGTTCTTGAAGACTCTCCACGGCGTAGCGAGACGTCGTTGCGTAAAATTAACGCACGGTAGACCGTGTGGTGCGACGGCACCACGCCACTTTGCTTCCATCGAAAGAATTAAACAAGAACGTTGGAGGGGGGGTTCGGCCGTGTTCGTGCGGTCCGCCCCCCCCCCCCCCCTCGCGTTAATAATAATAACGCAACTTAAGAAAAATCATGCCACACGTTAATCTTGTTAAAAGCACGATCAAGAATAAAATGAGGAATCCAAAAGAAAATCGACAACCCCTACCTCTGGTTTGAGATTCAAAGAATCTTCTACGTTCCGCGGAAGACGGCGTCGCGGAAGTCGGGCGTCGCGGTCGTCGTTCGTCAAATCCGTTGACGAAGAGTTAAGTCCGATGCGACACGTTGTTGGCGGATCTTCGTTTGCCGACGAAGAAGGCCCGAGGAGGATGCGGCGTTCCCTCTTGTTGACACCGAGGACGAAGAAGAGAGGCGTCGTTCTTCGTCGGAGTTTGAGCGTTTTTCGTCAAGATGAACGTTCTTCGTCAAGATGAAGAAGATGGAGGAGGATCTCTCAAATGAAATCCACACAAGTTGGCTAAAAAAATAAAATAAGGTCTCTCCTTATTTTATTTACCAAGCCTAGGAATTCAAAACTTCAAAATTCAAACATAACACTTAATTGATTAACATGTCATGTGTAATTAATTTGATGTTAAGTTTACAAACAATTAAGAGGGAGAGAGGGGAGTTTAAGGGGGAAGTTGAGAGGTTTAGGTTTGTGTGGGTCCCACCACACTTAATCCTCTCAAAGTAGGTTAAGTGGGTGTGGGTCCCACCCCCAACTCCTTTTGTGAGGAGTTAACCTACAAAAGTGAAATAAAAATAATCCACATTTTTTTATTCAACATTTTATAATTCTCCCAAAAACTAACTTTCGTCCCGCAACAAACGCAACTCCCGAAAGGGTCTCTTTAAGCGAATATCGGCGCTGCGAGTTCATCGGTGCCCTCGGATTTCAATTCCGAGCACCGGATCAAAAGTTAGGAATTCCCGCTCGTTCGTTCACTGAACGTACCCGAGCCAAACTTCGGAAAATAATTCCGGGCACTCCGGGCCTCGGAATCAGGTGCCGTCTGAAACCGCGCTCTTGTAAAATTCTAAAGAAAATTAAGAAAAAATTTTCCTTGAATTTTACGGGTCTTTACATTACTCCCACCTCAGGGCTTTACGTCCCCGTAAAGCTACATCAAAAACTAGGGAAACCAAAAGAGAGTACTGAGCACGCATCTGAGCCTCCCGCTCCCATGTGCTCTCCTGGAGATTCCCGTGCTGCCATCTGATGCGCACAAGAGGAATCGATCGCCCACGCAGGACCCGCTCCTGTCGATCCTCTATCTCCACCGGGACCTCCGTAAAAGTCGCCCCATCGTCAACGACAAGCTCCCCAAGGTCAAAGATGTGCGTCGGGTCGTGCACGTATCTCCTCAGCTGGGATACGTGGAAGACGTCGTGCACCCGGTTCAACTGAGGTGGTAGAGCCAGGCGATAAGCCACCTCGCCAAATCTCCGAATACTACGTCGAGGTGAGACCCGCAAGAAGACGTGGTCACCATCCTCGAACTCTAGTGGCCTCCGCCTCCTGTCAGCGTAAGACTTCTGCCGGCTCTGTGCTATCCTCATCCGCTCCTGGATGACCTGGACTTCCTCTGACGTTGCCCGGACCATCTCTGGTCCCACAAGAGCTGCGAGATTTCTTCTTTGCCGATAAGAGAAACCTGGTCTCATCCCCTGGATGAACCACATTCTTTGCCTAAAACAGTCAATCCTAACATGGATGATACTAATCCATACTAAGGATGACGTCGTAAGGCCTCGACGCTACTACTAAGAGATTCAACCGTTACTCTCGCCTCCAAGGGTTGAGTCACACTGTCGGCATCAGTGTGTGGTAACTGGGTCTCCTCCAGTAGATGTCTCACAAGAGAGGGTCAAGTCAACAGCCAAAACTGGAACCTCTTAGTAACATTACGATAGAGGACAGGAACGAAAACATCACAAGGTATGCGTTTTTTTATTATTGCAGCTCGTAATACAAGACGCTACACAAAAGCAACAAGGAACCAGAAGTACAAAGGATGTATCCACTAGTTCTACTCCTGTCCATCGGCTCCCAGAGCTCCATGATCGAAGGCCTCGACTGCCTGAAGCTGAGCTCTCCCCTGCGGTCGGGGTGGACCTCCTGGTGATGGTGGTGGTAGAGCCTCAAAGCGTCGGCCACCACCAGCTGCTCGTCCAGCTCCTCTGCCTCGTCCGCCTCCTCCCTGCGGACCGCCACGGTCGAACCTCTGCCTCTGCCTAGGTGGTTCCTCAACCGTCTGCTGCTCCTCCGCATGGCGGGTCGGGCAGTCACGAGCCATGTGGCCTCGCCCGCCGCATGCATAGCACTGTCTTCCACTCGAAAGACTGGCTCCGCGTTGTGTGCCCTGCACTGCTGAGCCAGTGCCCTGAGGTCTGGTCTGTCTGGACCCCTGAGTCATTCGCCGACTGCCAGCTGCAGATGACTCTGCCACGTGCCGTCCTGCGGTGGGTCTCTGTGCTGGTGTAGACTCAGCAAGGAAGCTCTCGATCAGAAGGGCCCGCTCCAGTACTCCTGTCTGAGTCGGTATGCTGAGGGAGATCAGCGATGCCCTGATCTCGTGTCTCAAACCCTGCTCGAAGGTCCGGGCCCGGAAGAATGGGTCCCGTACCATGTCGGTCGAGTAGCGCGAGAGATCGGTAAATCTCGCCGAGTACTGAGCGACCGTCATGCTGCCCTGCCGCAGCTGTAGAAGCTCCTGGATACGCACCGCACGAAGGGTGGCTGGGACGAACTCCGAGCGGAAGATGCTCTCAAAGTCCCTCCAAAGAAGAGATGCCTCATCGTGCACCTGGAGCATCAAGCTCCACCATCGTCCTGCTGCTGCGTGTAGTAGGCTCGCAGCGAGGATCACCATGAGGTCTGCTGGTGTCCTCACTAGCCTAAACACTCGAACCACTGCCTCCAGCCAGTCCTCTGCTGCCTGGGGATCCGTCTCCCCGCGAAACCTGGGCGGTCGCTGGTACTGAAACTCATGCAGTGCGCTGTGGCGACGTGCATCGTCAGCGGCTGCTGCTGGAAGCATCGGGGGATCGGCGGGTAAAGCTACCGCCGGTGCCACTGCTGACAAAGGGCCCTGCACCGAAGCCTCGTCGCTCGGTGGGCTGTCGTCTCGCTCGACTCTCGGAACCCTAGCTGGCTGCCGTCGTGGGGCCATCCTGAAAAGGAAACAGGTGCGCCACGGTTAGAATAGTATACCTGGTGAGCTGGCACTAGTAATCACAAGGAAAACTTGAGACTTTCATAAAGCAGATCAGTATACCCAGTGAGCTGACACAAGTAATCACAAAGAAAACTTTGAAACACACACGCAATCAATGTTTTCGTGCATTAAGTCGGAAATCAGAAGTCAAGGTCCTGGTGTACGGATACGTCGGCCGCCGCACCAACACTGGACTCCCTGGACTGATAACCACACTCAATACGCTAAACATTATTGCTTCACATAGAAAAGATCAGAGTTCGCGGTAGAACCGAACTCCTCTGATACCAATTTGTCACGACCCGCCCTCGGGGTCCGTGTCGTGACTACCCCAAGCCCGCCTTCCATAGGCCAGGGGCTGGCGACTAGCACCAAGGCGTAAGTCCCGGTAAAAAGGGAAGGCATTGCCTTTGAAACGTAAACACACACCACAGAGTAAACAAGCGGAAAGTAAACACTAAACAAACAGAGTACGACTGAAAGTGCGGAAAAGTAAATGGGCCAGAATACAAACCCAAACTGAAAGTAAAGTACAACTCGAAAAGGGAAAAACAGCAACTGAAAAGTAAAGGCCGCAACTCCGAGCTGTCCACCGGAAATCCCACCTGAAGGGTGGGTACAGATAGCTCCTCTGCTACACGGGTCCCGTCGTCCGCTCCGAGCACGTCCCGCCCAGTGGTCCACCTCCGGGTACCGACCCGCTCTGCAAGCCTCAGCTAAGGTCAACGCTGTCCGTCGTCTGCAACCAACACAACGTAGTGCGGGCGAAGCCCGTGCAGGGGTGAGTATAAGCTACCCAGTAGGGACCCCGAGACCCCTGAAGGTCTCTCAAATCCACAAAGGATAAACCACGAAGAAAAGTACAATCACGAAGTAACAACCGACACTGCTTAGGTATATGCCCATACATATACCTAAGTCATTAATTAAAATACGCTCCAACCTCCGAGCCCAAGTACAACTCAGTACACGCAGGAAAGTATACGTATTCCACATAGGAAAGCAAAATATAATCCACACAGGATTGCACAACACAATCCACACAGGAAAACAACAGGATTCAGCTCGCACAGGTATACTTCTTCAAGGACGATAAAGATGATCACTGATCCATCTAAGTCGTCGGACCCACGAAGGATCGATAGGTAACTAACCCCCGCAGAAGACCCACACAGGATCGGGCTCACACAGAACCTGTAGGCGCTGGCTCACACAGAACCGCTGAGCGCAAGGACCCACACAGGATCGGGCTCACACAGAACCTGTAGCACTGATCCACGTAGGATCGCTGAGTGCTGTAGTCGTCGTCGTCAAATCCACACAGGATCTCTGTACTGTCGTCGTCAAATCCACACAGGATCTCTGTACTGTCGTCGTCAAATCCACACAGGATCTCTGTACTGTCGTCGTCAAATCCACACAGGATCTCTGTACTGTCGTCGTCAAATCCACACAGGATCTCTGTACTGTCGTCGTCGCAGTCACAGTAGCAGTCGTAGCAGAAGAACAGTCGCAGCCAGCACTAGGGTTCCCACACACAGCTAGCTCGTATGGAGGGTCCGCTCCACGAGCCGAGAGGCTGATACATAAACTGTCACGAAGACCAGAGTTGATGTATCCAAAAGTTCCGTATCGACAACAGGAACTCAACGCAAAAGACGGCGCGTCGATCGGACGCCCGGTCTGAGAGTTATTGGCATTTTCGTCTCCGGGGCCCGGTTGGTTTTTAAGGAAAAACCAACCCGACCGTACTCCACCTACGTCCAAACCTCGGGCGGAGTATGCCAAAAGATCCGTCTCACTAAGAGGAACACTACGCGACTGACGGCACGTCAATCGGACGTCCGTAGCTCAAGATATGAGCGTTTCCGCTCCGAAGGCCCGGTTGGTTTCGTGAACGAACCAACCCGGCCGAACTCAAAGTAAACCGAAACATTGAGTGCGATATACCGAAACTACCGTCTCGATCCAAGGATCGCGTTGCCGCAGACGGTTCGTCATTCGGAGGTCCGAGGCTCAAGTTATGAGCCAAAAACCGAATCTGGTCCGAAACGGGGGGTCCGGGTCCGGGCCGACCCGGCCCGACCCCCCCCTGGGCGGCGCGGCGGCCGGCGGCGGCGGCCGGCGGCGGCGTACGGCGGCGGGCGGGCGGCGTCGCGGCGGCGCGACGGCGGGAGACGGCGGCGGCGGACGGCGGCGGCGGCCGGCCGCGTGGCGGCGGCGGCGGGCCGCGTGGCGGCGGCGGGAGGCACGCGGGGCTAAGCCCCGCTTTTCACAAGGCGGCACGGCTATAAGCCGTGCCTTGCAAAAGAAACGGCCCCCGCAAGTGGGGGACGGCTGGATAAAAACCGGGGGGGCTTTGCCCCCCCCTCCTTTAATTGAACCGCCCCCCTCATTAAGAGGGGGGTTTGGAGAACCGGCCGGGGGTTTAATCCCCCGGTTTTATGACATCCGGCCGGCCCGCTAGCCGGCCGGTTTTTACCAACGGGACCGGAAATTCCGGTCCCGCCCTCGACTTCCGACGCCGGCGGCCCGGCCGCCGGTCTTTCCTTCCGCCGCGGCCCGGAACCGGCCGCGGTCTTCTCGTCCCGCCGCGGCCCGGAACCGGCCGCGGTCTTCTCGTCCCGCCGCGGCCCGGAACCGGCCGCGGTGTTCGTCGTCCGGCGCGGTGCGACGGCACCGCGCCCCATTCGCCGTGCCATGAATCCTTCCAACGCGGCGCGACGGCGTCGCGTTCTTGAAGACTCTCCTCGGCGTAGCGCGACGTCGTTGCGTAAAATTAACGCACGGTAGACCGCGTGGTGCGACGGCACCACGCCACTTTGCTTCCATCGAAAGAATTAAACAAGAACGTTGGAGGGGGGGTTCGGCCGTGTTCGTGCGGTCCGCCCCCCCCCCTCGCGTTAATAATAATAACGCAACTTAAGAAAAATCATGCCACACGTTAATCTTGTTAAAAGCACGATCAAGAATAAAATGAGGAATCCAAAAGAAAATCGACAACCCCTACCTCTGGTTTGAGATTCAAAGAATCTTCTACGTTCCGCGGAAGACGGCGTCGCGGAAGTCGGGCGTCGCGGTCGTCGTTCTTCAAATCCGTTGACGAAGAGTTACGTCCGATGCGACACGTTGTTGGCGGATCTTCGTTTGCCGACGAAGAAGGCCCGAGGAGGATGCGGCGTTCCCTCTTGTTGACACCGAGGACGAAGAAGAGAGGCGTCGTTCTTCGTCGGAGTTTGAGCGTTCTTCGTCAAGATGAAGAAGATGGAGGAGGATCTCTCAAATGAAATCCACACAAGTTGGCTAACAAAATAAAATAAGGTCTCTCCTTATTTTATTTACCAAGCCTAGGAATTCAAAACTTCAAAATTCAAACATAACACTTAATTAATTAACATGTCATGTGTAATTAATTTGATGTTAAGTTTACAAACAATTAAGAGGGAGAGAGGGGAGTTTAAGGGGGAAGTTGAGAGGTTTAGGTTTGTGTGGGTCCCACCACACTTAATCCTCTCAAAGTAGGTTAAGTGGGTGTGGGTCCCACCCCCAACTCCTTTTGTGAGGAGTTAACCAACAAAAGTGAAATAAAAAGAATCCACATTTTTTTATTCAACATTTTATAATTCTCCCAAAAACTAACTTTCGTCCCGCAACAAACGCAACTCCCGAAAGGGTCTCTTTAAGCGAATATCGGCGCTGCGAGTTCATCGGTGCCCTCGGATTTCAATTCCGAGCACCGGATCAAAAGTTAGGAATTCCCGCTCGTTCGTTCACTGAACGTACCCGAGCCAAACTTCGGAAAATAATTCCGGGCACTCCGGGCCTCGGAATCAGGTGCCGTCTGAAACCGCGCTCTTGTAAAATTCTAAAGAAAATTAAGAAAAAATTTTCCTTGAATTTTACGGGTCTTTACATTAAGTAATTAATTAAGTGTTATTTTTGAAAACAATTAAGAGGGAGAGAGGGGAGTTTAAGGGGGAAGTTGAGAGGTTTAGGTTCGTGTGGGTCCCACCACACTTAATCCTCTCAAAGTAGGTTAAGTGGGTGTGGGTCCCACCCCCAACTCCTTTTGTGAGGAGTTAACCTACAAAAGTGAAATAAAAAGAATCCACATTTTTTTATTCAACATTTTATAATTCTCCCAAAAACTAACTTTCGTCCCGCAACAAACGCAACTCCCGAAAGGGTCTCTTTAAGCGAATATCGGCGCTGCGAGTTCATCGGTGCCCTCAGATTTCAATTCCGAGCACCGGATCAAAAGTTAGGAATTCCCGCTCGTTCGTTCACTGAACGTACCCGAGCCAAACTTCGGAAAATAATTCCGGGCACTCCGGGCCTCGGAATCAGGTGCTGTCTGAAACCGCGCTCTTGTAAAATTCTAAAGAAAATTAAGAAAAAATTTTCCTTGAATTTTACGGGTCTTTACAATAAAGGTATTCCAAAAAATAAAAATACAAAAGCTTAAGTAAAAAATAAAAATATTATATATCATATATAAAATACAGTGAAATCATAATTTACACCTTTAATGTTTTAAAAGAATATTGAACAATCATCGTTTCGTGAGGCAGAAAATCGCCAACCATGGAAACAATATGTTCTTTAACCATTAGACGAAGGTGTCTGTAAGTTTAGATCGAATCCTTCTTATAAAAAAAATACTAGTATATTTACGATACTGGATTTTTTACAAAAGAAATGAATAGAAAGAGTTTAGGGGGTTGGTGAAGCAAAATAAAACAAAAGGACACAAGTGAAGACATTCCCTTAAAATTGGGTAACACCCTATGGTTTGAACTCAAAAGCTTCCTTGGGAAGACTTCTGCCCAATTTGAGGCTGAAAGGAGTAAGAGAGGGAAGTGGAGAGACAAAATGGTCAGGGTTTGTCCGAGCCAAAGGCTTTGTATGTGTGGGTAAGTAGGTAGAGGTGGGGGCCTTTTATAAGAGGAGAGGAGGGGCACTCTTGGAAAGTAAAGAAATGTTACTTTATATTAAAATGATTTTCGGATTCAAAAGGTCCCACATTGATATAATTCTAGGGTAAGGTGATAAGGGTTCTAAATCCACCAATACAATAGGTTTTGTACTTGTGTAGGTCATATATTTTACATTATCATTTAATTTTATTTGAATCCTTTATTAATGAGGTAATCGCTGCATCATCATTATGTCATAAATAATTTAATTTATTTAATATCTAAAAATTATAAAAAAAATATCATGATGTAGGAAATCTTTTTATATTTCCAATGATTATTTATAGTCAAACATCTTACTTTTATAACCACATGTAAAATGTCTTTTAGTAAAACATCTCATGTTTGTGTCATTTTTACTTTAACATTAAATAAAAAGGTATTTATGTCATTTTCCAACCAATGTGGCTCCATGGGGTCCCCAAGATAACCTATGGATTGTATTGGTCGGCCATGACACATCCAATGAGGGTAGGACATGTTTCTAGGTCATTTCATTTTATTAAAACATTATTCTTAGCTTAAACTACACTAATTACCTCTAATTGCGATTAAAAACATAATAAGTTACTATTCACCAAAAATTATTCTAATCCCATTGAACCACATTTTAATTCTTAATGACAACCATGTATGTCGGATTTTTGAAATTCAAAACACAAAGATGGAAAATTTTCATTTAAACGGAAAATCAGTTTTTATAAGTACCACTTAGTGGTTTCAATATTCATCAAAAATTGATGTTTTTCAGAAAATTACCAAAAATTCACCCTAAGATATATTTGATATTCCGAATTCAAAAATGATGTCTATTTTAAAAAATTAAAAACATATAAGTTGTATTAATTAATTTAATAATTAATTCCCGCTGTCAAAACAAATAGCGTGTTTTTATGAAACAAAAAGTATCAAAATATTGACACTAGTTTAAGTCCGATTTCAAAGTGAAATTAATTCCAAAAACCACTATTGGATTAAATGGTAAATATATATTCTAATTTAACTTTAAAACCAATTAAAAAAATAATCTAATCATATAAATAAATTAGATTAAAAGGAGGTTTTGAATTAAAATACAACAATTTTCACTATTCAATAAAAATTGAACTTTTTTGGAAAAATACCAAAAATTTACACAAAGTAAATTTTGATGTCCCGATTCTAAAGAAGAATTTTATTTTGTCAAATATAACACATAAGATTGTCAAAAATGTGGATTTAAAAGAGGTTTTCCATCAAAAGGCGGTTAATCGACCTTTTAATGAATATTAGAATGTTTACGCTTAAAATTGGATTCATTTTCATTTTTAATCCTCTAAAATTTATTATAAAAAGTAAAAATATTTGACAAACATATATAGTCATTTTTTTATTTAGTTCTATTCATTCCCGCTATCACAACAGCTAGGCATTAACTACCATTTAAAATAATATTATTTTATTATTAGAGTGAAACATAAGATTCCCAAGAAACTCGTTGTTGTGTGTTGGGTACTCCATCGAGCATAGCATCCCCTTTAATGTTATATTTATATTTTATTCACAAATATGGATAAATATGAAAATGTCATACTCTTTATTTACCTGAGGTGTTACATCGATACATAACATTTTCCATGTATTTCATCTGTGATTGTATCATTTGAATCAATATCTTGTTCTGATCAGATGTTAAATTGATGGTGAGCATGATTTATCTATGATGATACATATAGTTAATACTTTTTATTTTAAAATAGCCTTGATTAGTGGAAGTAAAGTATTGTTGGTGTGAGTGCTTTTTCATCACGGTTATGATATGAATGAGACTTGGGAGATAGATGCACTGATTAGAGAGTAGTGGAATCCTATTTTTCACAAAGAGACCTATTGAAAGTCTTTATGATGTTAGAAAGATTCTATGGGGGGATTTGAAACATCATTTAACATTTTTCATGTACACATCAACACTATTTTTTATCATGCATTGGTTGGGATTCATTTATTGTTTTTTTGGTTGACAATTTAGAAATTATTGGATGTTTCTGGCCAATGAAGGATTGGTGCACCATTTATCCAAAATATTTGTCAACAGAGGTTAAACCCTATAAACCAAAATAGTGTGGGATTTAGTATCTCTCTAATGTTTTGTAATACTATTTTTCCATGTATTAGAAACCATGCGCCCCATTAAAGGGGTCATGCTTAGGGTGCTCTATTTCATAAACTATGCAGCACTACGCATCTAATCATGATGAAAAAAAGTTCTATTTCGAAAAATAATATAAATAATGTAAGAAACCCATACGAACACCGGCTCAAACCTAAATTTTGATTGGATGAATATATATATATAGAGCTTTGAGAAACACTTTTTTTAATCTAATCCTATTCCGAGGAAGGTCAAATCATGGAAAACATCGATTGATTCCTCTCTGATAAGAGTTATTCCCTCATTCCTTCTCTCCAAATCCATATTTAACTACTCGTGTTTTTGTAATATCATATATTTTTATGGATCAGACTCCTTTATTATAGATCTTTAATCTAGCTTTTGGTTCATTGATCAATGTTGTTGATGCTTTTTGTTGGAAAATCTTGTAGTTGGTGTTTCGATATGGATATCTATGATAATTATAGGTGGTAATATATGAGTTTGGCTAATTGTATAAACCTGGAATTTCATTATTATTGATATAATTAGAATTTTTTAATTGATATTCAATTATATTTGGATTGTAAATTTTTATTTTATTTGGAATGAGATTTTGAGGAAAACCCCCTAATATAAAAGGATTTTATATTGAGTTGTAATTTGAAATATATGGAATATGTGAAACGGAATAGTGAAATTCATTTTGGAAAAACTGTATTAGAATGATATGATAATAACTAGTTTTTGGGGTTACCATTTAGAATCCTTGATTTGATGGAGAACACATGTTTTGGTATTTATATGGAAATTAGAATATTTTAACTCGAATTGGTGGAACGTTATTTATAACTATTTTGAGAATATTTTAACATTTTTATTAAATCATTATTCAGATGTCTGTGTGCGTAGTTTGTGGGTTAATTGGGAAAAACATTCTATGATGGTAATGACCCATCAACGGATTGAATATTTACAACATTAATAAAAACAATAAGTGGTGGATCTTATCTATAATGGGATGTTGATGAGTCCTCTTTGATGAAAATCTGAGTGACATGTGTGCAAAAATTATTATGATCACCAATATGATATGTGTGTGGATTCCATATTGTGGATCTATCGTACCACTTGGGAGATAATAATTATTGTTGTTTGTGATTATTTATATTTATTTATATATATATATATATCATTTTTTTCTAATACAACGTTACACATGACTATTGATTTATATAAATTGTATTATGTAATATGTTTACCAAAAAATTTGTTTCAAATGAAATAATAAAATGAAATGAAAATAATCTTTTGTTAAAAAAATTCACTTGTACTACCATGCTTGATTTTTTTGATATTGAAAACATTTTTAGGTTTATTTAGTTTTTTCATATGGTATGGAATACATGGTGAAACCCTACTATTATTTTAGCTCACACCCTACCCATTCGTTCATGTATTTTAACATTTCCTTTAGCCGTGTTTATGAAATGGGGAAACACCACCTGGGGGTCTTTATGGTTGTTGTTCTTTATGGGAATTGAGTGCAGTGTCTGTTGGGACTTTGTTTCTTTACCTAATTTTCTTTAAAGTACTTTTTGGTTTAACTATTTGGGTTTGATTACCTATTTGACTTCAGTTATTGTCTCCATTTGGATATTTATTTGAGAATACATACTGTTCTCTATTTATTTCACTTTTTTCTATGTTGTTTCCTCAATTGGATGTTTTATATACTTCAAATCCATTTTTATGAATTATGTTAGCGAAGCTATTTTTTAAACGAAAATAAATTGAATTTCATATAATGAACATATAGTTAAGAAATGATGTACTAAAAAAAACTCAGAAAATGATTTCTAATACAACAATTACATTTGAGTGTTGAATAATTGGTATTATAATAAATATTTTTTATGATATTATTGAATTAATTCCAAAATCATATCTGTTAAAAAACTATTGTCTAATTTTATTATTTAAGGAACAAATTTTACCTTTTTCACATGATTCACTCAATTGTGAGACAATATGATTTTACTATATATTTTTAGGTATTTTACATAGAAACTAACATGTTCCAATTTATATAAATTTATGTAATGTTTTTATAATGATATTATATCATATATGAAAGATGATCCATATAGGTTTTTCATTTATGAACTTACTAGGAAGTGATGAAAAGAATGAAATATTTTCAGCCGATAAAAATAACCCCAAATAATAACAGTAAGTATGTATTAGTTATACCAATTATACACAATATTATTTCTAATAATCAAACTACACAAAAAATATATGTTTCCTGAACTATTATTTTCCATCAGAATGACCTATTCAATAATATATTCTGCTGGAAGAATGTTTGTCATTGCATGGTTCAGAACCAATATACCAAAACAACTACTAGGATAAATATTGGGATTTTAAAAAAATGTGAATTGTAAATATAATTTACATATGATTCCAGGAACCATGAATATATTTTTTATGTTTTCAAGAGATTTTGAGATATGGATTTTTAAAAGAAAATGTTTGTGATGAAAAATTCACATATGGTAAACATACATTATATAAAGGGTCAACAATGAGTTTTTATTTCATTAAATGGATAATATCAATGATCTCTATGATAGATCACATATTCAATAAACTTGATTGGATCATGGTTAATGCACCTAATCAGGTAAGGATACAAAGGTGAAACTGATATTTATAACATAAAATTAATATTGATGGTCATTTTTTTATTATTAATTAGTATTTTTGAGACATTATAATAATAAAAATATATTTATTTAATAATAAGAGACCATTTTAATTGTAGTGTTGAAAAAAATATATAGATATTTCATTCCATTTTAACTCATTGTGAATATATTATAAATCATATTGATATAAAAATTTCATTCCATAATTGGAATTAACTCGAAGTTGTTTATATGATAAAATGATAATTATTTTATGTTCCAATTAGATTTTTTAATGTGTGTATGTTACATGAGATCTATATAAGTATTACAATAATAATTATGGTTTTGGATATTATTATTGGATAATGTAATGATTTATTTGAGATTCATCATGAATAATGATAAATGATTTCTATAAAATATGTTAAGTGTGAGTACTATGTAATTTCTATTATTACATGTATATATCATAATATTCATCGAAATATATTCCCGAGCATTAAATTATATAAATTTATGGTTTAAAAAATTATTTTTTATCAGTTTCATCTAATATCATGCTATCATATATAGTAAAATCCTATTATTAAAAAAACTCAATAGCCATTGGGATATAACCATTGGAATAATTAAGATGTTCATATGTCACAAATAGCCATAGGAACTAGAAGAACATGGATATAGGTTATTTATAGACAAAATATTTAGTAACATCCCGGATCTGGGTGCCACACAAAGGTTACCCAAACCTGGTTCTGCACATGACCTTAAGGACATTTAAACAAAATGCCAGAGGCTTTTGATGAATATCAAGGGACAAGGTGTGATATTTGGGAAACTATTCCGTAATTATAAAAGAATACACAGTGGAACTTAAATATTAAACAATAGAGAAAGTATTAATTCCCAATAGAATTAAATAATGGATGACTGAATGTAAATACAATAGACGATACAATATATATATGTGCATTTCATATGTATCTATGAAAACATCCAAAAAAAAACAATGATGGAAATAAATACAGAAACCAATATAAAAAAGTAACAAGTAAACTCTAGTAGCATTGAATGCCTGAGCATGGTCTCATGCTCTCCACCTCCAACAGTAATCAAATACTTGATTAATAAGGGTGGTTTCCCTTATCTATACCTGCAATCGTAAAATATTTTTGGGTCCAAAATAATGACTTAATACGTTGTGAGATGAATCCCATTAATGAACCAACAAAATATTTGTATGTTACTATAATTGAATGTATATCTCAAGTAAGATACAATAATAATTTAATAAACTATAAAGTACTCAAAATTAAACGATCCTATAGTTTTCAATTACATTCATAAATCATTTATTATTTATAGGTTGAATCATGTATCCCTGGGATCTAGGATAATCTTAGTATCCCCCATGTAATGTAACAAAAACAGACAGCTCATAATACCATATAAACAAACATGTAAGACAAGATCCAAGATTTTAATTTGTCTTGGAGGACTCGTCACAATCAAAAAATTATTCAATAATTACCCTTTTTGAATGTCCTCACAGTCCTTTCCCCCTAGTATTACATAATAACAATTCATTTAATAATGAATCTCTGGGAAATCTCTCATAGTCTAACCCATTTGGTCTAATATTTTATCAAACAATTATAAACAACCACATGTTCAAGCTCTTGTGATCTAAAACCTTTGGAATAATAAACTATAAAACAATTATAAACAACCACCTGGGAAAGATCTCACGGTCTAAACCCTCAGGTCGATGATCACCTAGAATCACTCACGGTCCATACCCCTAGGTCAACATAATATTAAAACATACACAAATGAACCTCCCTTGGAAATAAATCATAGTCCATATCTCCTTAGTTAAACTACCAGAATGCATATCACAGTCATCTCATATAATAATAAACTAAATCCTAAATAATTGAGCCATAGAAAACAAGGCACACATAATAGTCATCTAAGACCAAATGGCCATAAATAGACAAAGAGGAACAATAAAAAGAAAAAACAACTTACCTCGATGTTGTATGATCGATATAATTGAATTTCATCCATTGTATCTGCATAGATCGGCCAAGATCTATGAAAAAGTTTAAAAATTTTCAATATTCAATAACCTTTGAGAGATGAAGAATCATGAAAAAAGTCTCTAGGGGGTTTGATAATTCACCAGTGGGATTCAGACGCACCTTATGGTGTCTCAATCTTAATATGGATGGACAATCGATAGGGGTTTGGTGTTTGTTGGCCACTCCATCATGCTCCTATAAAAACCACATCCAAAAGAAGATATTTTCGAATGAGAGACCGAACCCCACTAAGATATATTAAATAAAAAGAAAACTAGTAGGTGTGCTCATTAAATGTACACATTGTGTAGTATCCTTAACTGACCGCCAGAATTTAGCGGTATATCAGGTTATGTCACATCCAATTACATGGCCATTACACTGCTAGCACACGGTTGTATGTGACATGATAGGTACACGGAGTGTACTAAGAAGAACATGACATGTACCTAGAAAAACCAATTTCCTTTCTTTTTCTTAAAAGAATGACCAAAAAGCTAGATCCATTCTTGAAATGATGATCTAGGTTCTTACAAACATCTCCCCTAATGAAATTTTTCCCTGAATTTCCCTTCCAAGTGTGGTGAATAAGAATATGGAAACATCTCCAGCTACTATGATCATATGTGGGTATCCCTCTCCCAAATCTCTTCCTACACTCTACCGTGCATCCATATCACCCATACAAGAGGAACCGACAACTAACGAATGAAACATGATGATATAATCTAGAATCCAAGTAGGGTGATCCTCGAAGGATGCATCCACATCAAACTCAACCTCCTTATGTTAAAAACATGAGATGGGTCTTAAAATTAATGTTGTAGCTGGGAATCAAGAAAGACTTCGTACATATCCTGGTAACTTTGTGGTCACTAAAACAAATAATAAATTGGCCCGACTCCCTCCAAACCTTCAAACATCCCGACATATCTCGGTGAAAGATTCACCAATCTCCTAATCCTTTTGTGGACATACCATGGTGTGACACATTGGAAAACCTATCCATAGACCTCGAACTCCATAGGTTGTCTCTGTCTATTAGCATAATATTTTTGGAAAGATTTTTTAGTATCCATCCTCTTCCTAATGAACACCACCTATCATTGGTATCCTGGAAAAGATGAAGTCCTAGAATAGCTGACTCTCTTACCACTAGCAAACATAGGGATGATCGGCATGGCCTACAATACAAAGCCGTATAAGATTCCATTGGAATGGTCGCTAGAAAACTATTATTGTAGTAAAACTCCACCAAGGGTATGTATCTCACCCAATATCCCCCAAATTCAGGATGCATGATCGAAGTATAACCTCAAAAACCAGAATTGTACATTCATACTGGCCATCTATCTGGGGATGGGACGTTTTACTCAAAAGTACCTATGCACCCAAAGCCCTCTCTAGTCCCTCCCAGTCATGAAAAGTAAACCCGGGGTCCATGTTAGAAACAATAGATTGCAGAAGCCCATGAAAATGTACTATCTCTCAGATGTTAAACAATAAAAGATCATCAAAATAGATGGTTTACTTGATTGTTAAGAAATGTGAATCCTTCATGAGTCTTTCAACAACAACCCATAAAACAACATTTCCTTGAGGCAACCTTGGTAAAACTATCAATAAATACATTCCGACATTATTCCACTTCCAGACAGGAATGGGTATTTTCTATAAAATAACTACTAGTAAATAAATCATTGTCTTCAATTACTGATAGGTGGAGCATTTCAAAACCAAACATGCCACATCCCTCATCATGCATGGACACCAATATTGATAATGTGTATATTGATAAATCACAATGACACCCGGATGAACTGCCTATACTAAGGCATATAAATATCGAAACAACTCTTTGCTTTTTTCTGCAGGCACCCATATGCTCCCATGAAAATGAAAAACCTCATCTTCATATATATCCCACTCCATAGTAGGTTCTTCACCTAACACACTCACCTATAGGACTAGGCCATCGTAATCTGAATGTTTCATAATTTTCACATTGTCAAAAAGAGTATAGGTAACATCTATAAAATAATGAAATGTATGCCCCTTTTTTTCATGAACCCCCTAATGAACCTCAAAGAACAATGTCACAACCTTCCACTTACTGTTGGCCTCTAGAATTGCATGTATCTGAGTTCACCTACTCAACGCATCACCCACTATGTTTCCTTTCCCAAGCGTATAGGAATGCTCAATGTCAGAAGACTGAAGGTACTCAACCCCCCTTCACTGTCTCAAATTTGGATCACACCGAGTAATGATATATTTGAGGATTATTTGGATTGTGTATACTAGAAAATGATATCTCTAAATAAATTGTTTCCAACAACACAAGGCATGCAGAACTGCATCAAACTCGATATCATTCATTGGGTAGTTACTCTCATGGGGCCTCAACTACCAGGACTCGTACCCAATGACTCCTTCCTCTTGCAAAAGTGCTACTCCCAGCCCGATACTTGTTGCATCATTGAAAAGGGTGTAACCATTCCTGTCTATTGAAAAATCAGTATTGGTGCTGAAGTCAATCTCCCTTTAAAATCTTGAAAGGTTGAATTATAGTAATCTATCCACAAGTACATTGCACCCCTCTTTTTCAGGTCCATCAGTTGAACTACTAATCATGAAAATTCCTGAGAAAATCATTTATAGTAACCATTCATCCCTAGAAATCTCAGTACCTCAAAGGCGTTCTTCGGATGCTCTTATGAAATTATTTCTCACACATCATAAAGGTCTACAGATACTCCAATCTCTGATATAACATGACCCATGAAATGATTCTTGTCTATCCCAAAGTAGCACTGTAAGTGCTAATCATATAACTGATGCTATCTCAATGTACACAATATGATCTCAAGATAGATTTCATGGTCGTGATGAGTGTTTTAATATACAATGATAATGTTCACGAAAACTACCAAAAATGATTCCATGTAAGGATGTAACACTCAGTTACTCAGTTCCATGAATGCTTCTGGCATGTTCATGAGACTGAACGACATAAACAAAAACTCTTGTAGACCATTACTAATCTGATTGGCTTTAAGTGGTATATCTGATTGTCTAATGTGCAAATAATGATAACTGGTTCTCACATCAATCATAGAGAATACCTGGGATACATGTAGCTAATTACAAAGATAATCATTCCACATAAAGGGATATCAATTCTTGACCATCAAAGGGTTCAACATCCGATAATTAACACAATGTCTGAGGGTACCATCCACCTTCTTCACAAAGTGGACTGGCGAAACCGAAGGATATATGCTGGGTCAGATGAAACCTGATTCCTGATACCCCTCTAACTTTTTTTTGAGATCATATAACTCGAGTGTATACATCATATAAGAAGGAATTAAAATCTATGTAACTCATGGCACAATCTCAATAGAAAAATCAACCTCTATCTTCGAAGGTAAACCTGGAAAATAAGCTTAAAATACATCCCTGAAATGATCCACCACTGGGGGAATGTCCATCTGTGAAGTCCCCTATTCATCTAGATTTAAACAAGAAATATGGGTTGTAAATCCTCTCAAGACAATATTCTCGGTTCTGTCTCTTCATGCTTGGAAATCACATTATCCCTAGTGTAAAAATTATCTTCCATTTGGTGATGTGAAACTCAACCGACAGTGATAGTAGTCAAAAAAGGCCTTAAAGAGAACTAGATATTCCATTCCATGAATGACATCGAATCCTATCATCCCTATGATATAGAGGTCTCACAAGATGTGACACCAAGCAACATGAAGAGGGAACTCATTAAATAACATACACTAGCCATATTAATCCCCAATAGAGTGTCAATAATAATAAAATAATCAGATATAATGATGCACTGCCCATGGATCTCCACAATTGAAACATATATAATACTATGGTGATCCCCTATATCAAAATGAGTAGTAACTAAAACCGAGGAAAATAGAATTGTACATCCAACCATAGGGGGTCTGAGATCGTGATCCTACTAGGTCCACTCTATTACAAATGCATGACCTATACAGTGGCCCTACAACCCTACCTAGTCACCCTAAACTGATCCACCATGATGTCACTGAAAACCAGTCTTCAGGCTTCAACAACCAAAACCATCTCCCGGCCTCAACAACATGATGAACTCCAGCTCTCTGATTTATGTGAAAATTGTGGACCTACTCATGTATGTGGAGTCACAACATATCCCCTATCAGTAACTACTGGTGAGAAGATCGTAAAAAATGAGGAATATGACTCATATTTCAAAAATATCAGCACTCAACAAGGACATGTAGGAATTGGGGTCTCGTGTGACCACTCTTTCCACACTGGTATCACACCACTCAGAAACCAAAATAAACAAGGCATGGAAGCCACCTATTGTGCTTCCTGCTATCAGTAGAAGGTGTACCGACCCTAGATGCCAATCAACCATGGATCACAACTCTAAAATATCTTATATTGATCTCAGTAATTCGTATCTAATTTACTATAGAAGTCAATAAATTCATCCTAAAAACATTCACATGAGATTAGATGTTGTACCTCAGACCATCTTATAATGGCATAGTCAATGATAACTCATCACCTCCCAAAATAGTTTTGAAGCGGTGAAGCTCTGTAAATCAAGAAGATTAATCCATCACTGAAAGAGCACCTTGTTCCAAAAAAATGAACTCCATGGCTCTGTCATCCCTCAACGTATTTGGGTAGATGTAATCATATAAGGTGTTATGAAACTCTTCCCAAGACATATCCTGTTGATGTCCCACCTGTGAGATAACATCCCAACATATCTTTGAGGAATCACGTAGCACGTATGTAACTAGATTCACCCTACTCTCAGAAGGTGTCTCCTGATGCCTGATGATAGAAAGGATGGCCTCTAACCATGACTCTGCAGCATGTGGTCCTCCATCCCCTGAAAAGGTGGGAGGATATAACTGTTGGAACACCCGTGTCCACGCTGACATCGTTAGGGCATGATGTGGTGCTCCTTAAAACGTTTTCACCATCCTCATTAAACCTTCATAGAATTGTGCATTAGCACCTACATCTGGTACAACTACTAGTGCCAATACGGGAACGACCGGATGATCTACTGGTAGTCCATGACAAACTGTTTTATGTTGTTGTTCAATAGCTTGTACATAACGTACAGTGAGAGGATGTCTTGGTCGCATGACTCAGTAAGGTCAAGTGCACACCTCAGTACGAGATTAATAGAACTACAACTTAAAACTGAATGTATGAAATAATTGATGGAAATCATTCATGTTTTCAAAAATGTGGTTATGCGGTGTGAATAAAAACTACATGGTGTGTTTTTTTTTGCATTAACATGGGCATGTGCCTCTTCCAACCTGGTCATGTTAAACCCCACACACATGGCATGTTCCTCAATTGACAAAATGGGTACTTAAATAATCCCTCCAACACAAGTACATTTACAAAGATAATACTAAAAAATCATTCTGTTGTAACACTACACGATGTGTTCACCCTTGAAATAGAAAGTAATCAAAATTTCTATTCCCCCATGTTGTTAGTCACATGGCCAGATACATTGTCGAATATGTACCGATGTGTTCCCCTAGTACACGACGTTTTCTAATGAAATTTTACCAACCAAATGTCTCAACTCACACAGTCAGTCACACTGACAACTAAGACATAGCCTTTATATATGGTACACATTGTGTACATAAGAAAATTAGTTTCTTCTAGAATAGAATAACATATGGTGTGTGGTCATAACATCACATTCCTTGCTATCTGGGTTTCTAGAGAGTAAACCTCTAAATCATATTATGAGCCCCCAAAATCTCAAAAAAATTCCATGGATGGCCATATTCTGATCTGTGGGAGCCCATACTCCTCGAGAATCAAATTTTGGAATCCTTATTTATTTCATAATTTAATAGAATTCAATTAAAGGTCAAATATAATCCACAAAATTAGATCCAAGGGGGGTTAAAACACATCAGGGAGTAATGCTTGGAGTCAATCCAATTGAAACATTACATATACCAATACCCTCTCAAAATAGTAGTAATTTCTATAATTGAATCTATCACTATAGCATGCATATCTTCCACAATATATGTCACAACAATATGAAATCAGTTGTACACAGTAAATGGAAAGTCAAGAATGCATGAAATGTGATATATAGGATGTGCCTATATGATGCATGAGATGGAATACCAAATTGAAATAAAAATAAAACCACGTTGGTATCAATAACAATGGGACACAACATGTGAGTCACCCAAAAACATAATAAAATCTACTGTAATAATTGAAAAACCACAACAATTGTAATATTTGAGGTAAGTTGGATTTTCCCCATACACGGGACAACTAATCACAAGAACATCTTATTACCAACTACTCACTCCTTTATATCCCACTATATAAGATACAAATTGTTATGGAATGCAAAAAAAACTCTTTTGATTGCACATTGTAACAATAGAAATCAAGTACATGATGATGAAGGGACAATTCCCTTATCTATACCGCCAATCATATAATATTCTTGGGTCCAAAATAAAGATCCAAATAGGGTGTGAGACAAATCCTTGTATCCAAACATAAAAATATCTATGCCTAAATGTATGTAAATTTATGTGGAAGATAATATGCATTAATTATGCAAAAAAACTATGAAGTTCACAAAATTAAACAATCCTAGTGTTTTCAATTACATTCATTTAACATTTTTAATTAGTCCCTAGAATCATGTAACCCTGGGATATATCATAAGATTTGTATCCCTTGTGTAATGTAAGAAAAACAAACTCCTCATAAGACAATCTAAAAAATCATTTACGATATAATCCAAGCTTGTGATTTGGCTTGGAGGAGTCATCAAAATCATATAAATATTCAATAACGACCCATACAGAAATTTATAACACTCTCATCCCCCAATTCTAACCTAATAAAAATTAATATAATAGAAACACTCTAGGAAATATCTCATGTTCTAAACCAGTTGGTCTAATATACTCTCATAAAATTATAAAGAACGACCTGGGAAAGCTCTCAAGGTTTCAACCCCCTTGGTCTAAGACCACCTGGAAGCACTCACAGTCCAAACCACTAGGTCAACATACTAGTAAAACATAAATAAATGACCCTCCCTCTATAATCTCTTACAATCTAATTCCTCTTGGTCAAAATATCACAGTTTATATCATCGGCATCTCATATAATCATCGACTCCATCCTAAGAAACCGAGGCATGGAAAGTAAGGCAATCCTAACCGGAATCATTGACCAAACTGTCATAAATAGTAAAACAAGGGGAAAGAACCCATGGGTGCCCCATAAACAAAGAATAACACCCAATTCATAAGCAACAACCCATTATAAATTAAATAAATCATAGCGGGTGATAAACAGGGTCAAACTCAAAATCAATCAATACTCCAAAATTTTTTATGTGACACTATTATCATATATAATCCAATGACAATAAAAAAATCACCATCCACCTACCTCGATGTTATACGATCAATATACCTGAACATCGACCTTTTAATAGGCTGAGATCGGTGCAGATCTACAAAAATGTGAAAAATGATCAACCTAAATAACATAAGAGAGATGAGAAATCTATAATAATGGCTCAATGGGTTATGAGAACACACTGGTGGGATTCCATCTCACCCGATAGTGTCTCAATTTTAGCTTGAGTGGAGAATCGGGAGGGGTTTGGAGTCCTTTGGTTGTTCAGTCATGCTCCTGTAGAAACCACGACCAGAAGAAAATATTTCCAAATATGATATGTTTCCCCACTTTGATATATCAAATAAAAAATAAAACTACATGGCATTTTCATTAAATGTACATGTCATGTAATAGCCTTAACTGTCCCCCAAGTTAAGCAGTGTGGTAGGTCACCAGATGGCCAAGTACTCAAACGTTACATGGATAACACATGTCTATACACTACATGATAGTTAAATGGAATTTACTCATATGTACATGGAATATACATCAAAAATCTTATTTCCTTTCTTTTTCAAAAAAAAACAACAACTCAAAATCAAGATCCATACCTGAAATGATGAACTGGGTTTTTGAACATTTTTCCCATGGCTCTAGGATAACATGAAAAATTCTTTTCCAATGAAAAATGATGGAAAGTATTTTTATGTCAGAAAAACTCTATAGTCACCGAAAACAAAAATTACAAAAGCTATGTCATTAAGTAATAGCATATCACTGCAAGCATATATTCTAGAGGCTATATTCTTTTCACGGGGACCCTATATGCATATAATAGAGTGCTAGAGAAATATGACCTATATCCTTGTTCATTATAACCAATGACTACAAGAATATGTTAAAAATTCATACATTTATATATAGTATTTATAAATAAATTATCATAATGTCAATCACATGGGAGTGGAAGGTGTTGCATAAATAGTAGCTCTAGTTGTGGTTTCAAAACCCGTTGGAATATATTTCATCACACCAATATATAGATATATATATATAATGTTGTACTATAAAATTAATTATATAAGACATATAATAAGGAATTATAACTATCAAACAATATAATTATTCCTTTATATGAAACACATTGGTTATTTTTATTTTTCATGTACGTGAAATATATATTTAAAAAACACTATAGACTTATATATTTACAATATAAGAAAATGTTGTGGGAGAGGTGAATTGATATCATTGTCAAGTACCTAGTTGAAAACACTAATATCCATTTATTTTATAATTTCTAATCATTAAATATATAATGATCATGTAAAAACCGTTGTTTGGGTGGAGCAGCCTCCAACTCATCGATCTAGCATGAGATATAGACATAGGATTTACCAATTTATATATCCAAATGGGATCATGGATATAGAAATTTGGTTAAAAATATATGCATAACATTCACATACTTATTTTCCCCCAAGATATAAATTATAATAACAAAAGTTGGTTCAATATCCATGGGTATTACCCATTATTGATCCTCTTTTACATGTGTAATAATTTATTTAGAGATATTGATTAAATTTCCTCCAATGAGTTACCATACATATATTTTATGGGATAACATATTTTTAGAATAAAAAATGATAATAATGAGATTTTACCTCTATTTCATGAAATTTTTCTGATGCCGAATGAATGCACTTCAATAGATCATTAATGTAGAAAAATGATAAAATTAATAATGTGTTTACCATAGGATCTACATTGTATTAAATTTTCTGTGTCCAAATTGATTTGTCATAGAAATTTATTATAACATGTAGGTACCAATATTATATATATTCTTGAATTCATCAACTCAATTAAATAATTCCCTTTATTGTTGGGGTTGATTATTTTATGTAAGTGGGCCATTTTATCTATGGATTGCGGGATTTCAATTTATTGAAATCAGTAATGTTATAGTCCCCATCATTACTCCTAGAATATATGTGGGATTTCATGCACTATGTTTTAGTATTTGGTGTATGGGTTGGTATTTAAAATAACCCTACTTTAGCGAATCGACCGTCCCCTATGTGAAAGCTTCAAAATTTCCTCCTCCCAGCTCCCACATTGAATTCATATTGGTCCTTATATTTATCCAAGTTTATTGGGAGATAACATATCCTTCTGTAGTTCTGGTGATGATATGTACCATAAAACAATATAACACTATGGGTTATTTTGTGTTATAAAATTTTTATACCTACTACCTCTAGTATATTTTACATTTTCAGCATAATCACTAATATTACTTTCCATGTATTGTTTTATTTTTGGTATGATGAGTATATAGATTAAATCTCTTATGTTCGATTATCGATTGGTTGCTAGTGTCTAATGAAAAGTGAAATGAATGAGTATTTTCATGCCACATTTAAGGTTAGGGACACTCCCAATGTTCAATCCCATGTTTCCCCATTTATAGTGTATTATCCCCATGGTGAGGGGAAGGCAGGTTTGGATGCTGACACATAATTATTTTGAAATTTTTGGTGCTTTATAGGTGGTGTGATGGTAAGGAATTTAGCATACAATGATCATGGATCATATATTTTTAAAATTTAATGCATATTCTCCAAAACAAATATTATAGGTTATGTGTATATTTCTATCTAACAATCATGAGGTTGGAGATATTTGGTGTTTTTAGGAAAGTGTATTTGTCTATGTGTGAGGTTCTTCCCTCAGACAATTTAAAATAATGGGTATGGAATAAAAAATAATTCTAATGATGGATTCACTAGATATCATCAATATTCATCCTTAATTTCTCATGAATATGTAAGGATATGATCATAGAATTTAGTTTCTATGATAATTTGTGTCTAGTTATAGACTTTTGTGTGGGAGATGGTGAAATAAAGTTGAAGCTGACATTGTTTTTCAATGAAATAATATAAATATCCTATAATTTCAAAACACTATGAAAATAAATTTAAAAAACATAAAAAAGATTAAACTAGTTTAAATTAAACACTGAGATGTTATAAATAAAAAATGGAGTAAACTATCGGATGATAAAATATGAATAATGAAATTCACATATTATTAAAAAAGGGATCCAACATAAAATATGAAAAAACCATTTATGGTTTTTATTAATACAAATTCATTTTGAAAGAACTGTTGAAATTTATTTGAATTATATGAGATGAATATATTCAATTTCTGTTGTATAAATGTGCATAGTTATATCTCCATCGATTTTCTAGATGAGAGATAAAAGATTCAAAAAAATCAATTAAAACCCATTTTAATTAGGTTGATATGTCCCTATGATCCTATAATATTATCTACATTTGAAAATTTTCCTCAACCAGACTACACCAGACTAAAAATTCACATTATACAGAGTCATGACCTAGAAATCCACCTTATCACACTAGATCTAGAGGATTGTGGATAGAAACTCTTAGAATATTTTAAAAAATCACCCCCCAAAAAATGTTCTAGGTGTCACAAATCAAAATATTATAAATAAAATCTCTCAAAACATCAATATTGTAAACATCATCAATGCTCCTTATTCAATGTAATCATGTTCTATTACTTATTTCTTAATAACCATTTATATAAATTATTATATCAAACATCATTGTGCTCTGTCGCATGTTTAAAAAAAATTGAATTCAACAATATATTCAATTATATTTTGTTCATTATGATGTCACAAATATCTAGAAGTTAATTGAAAATGTCATTTCATCAAAATGTAATAATTGGAAGGTAACTATTTAAATACCTAAAATTTGAAAAACATTAGGATTTTACAGGATCATATTTAATTTAATTGTGATTTAGAAAAATAATATAAAAGATTCATTTTGACTAAAAAATATACTCATTTTTTAAATTCAAAATGACACAATAATTTTTGTTTTACTGAAACATAAAAGCAAATCGATAACATGAATTTTGAGGAAATTATCATTGATTAATAAATCAATAAGATGTCACATTATAACATAATAAATAATAATTTTAAATCATATCTGCATAAAAATATGTCTCCTAAATAAATAGAAATTATTCTATATTTAATAAAATATTCAAAATTTAAAATTTCTTTGAAATTATTGTTTTCAGATCAATAAATAAAATATTAAAAATAGATAATTACTAAATTAATTAAATAATTCTAGTTACATCATTCATAAATAGAACTCAAACAATTCATTGATAATTTTTAACAAGAAATAACACAACATAAAAATCAATCATTTTAATTAAAAATACCTATCATATTACAAGAAAATGTTTTATGTCCTCAAAATTCTTGAATTATATAGTATAAGTATAAAATAAATATAGTAAAATTAATTAATATATTTGGAATTAAAATAGAATGATAATATATGATTAAAAATAATTATTCTTCTAGAGGATATCATCTAACAGATGTATATGATCATTAATCTATAAAGAGAGTTCAATAAGATACTCAAAAAATTTAACTCTGATCAGCTGTAAAACTGTCTGAAAAATATTAAATATTATATGTGAATGTTAGAATATAAATAATTACCAGTTCAAACATCGTTATTCAATATATGAATATAAAATAAAAATAAAAAATGTCATGTAAAATTTTAGATACAATTATATACTTTTTTTGTGATGAATAACCTAATCCTTTGATACTCATACTTTATTAAGTCTATAAATATTTTTTAATTTAATCACAAGTACCCAATTCATTCCAAATATCCTATATGAAACATTTTCTATCCCTGTTGAAATTTAATTCGAATGTGTTGTGAATTATTTTATATTATTCAATGTTTAATAGTTTTTACAATGTCTACCCCTTTGAAATTTATGGTAAAATAGTGTCCTTACTAGTACAATGTATATATTATAAAATTTAATTTTTTTAAAGACACAAAAAAATTGTAGAATTTATTATCTCATGCTTCACTGTTGGCGAAGGAACCTAAAATTTTATCTTTCAAGAAGTAAGTTATGTGAGTATGTTTTGGGGATTTAAAATTATAACACCAGTTTAACTATACCTCCTCAATCATAAATATAAATTCAATTATGAATAACGTTCATCATATAGTTATTTTAAGAAAAATAATTCTTCTCTTTAGTAACAATAGATGAATAATAAATATATTTCTTTAATATCCTATAATATTAATCCAAATATAAATTATATAATTGATTAAATCATAATATGGTTTTCATTTTCATCTTCATTTTTTAGTATAGTAATTGGGATTAAAAATCACACACAATATGCACAAATATAGCACAACATATGGATGAACATTCATCACTCCAAATTAGTATTGGAAATCACCTAGGAAGACATATTTTATATTTTCTTTCCCCTAGTTTCCAGGTGGCTTGAAATTGTTTTCATTAGAGAACTACACCATTAGAGGAATCCCAATTCACCCATAATATTATAATCCTTAAATCCTCATGAAAAAAGTTACTTGAAAATGATAAGAAGAAACATATATATATTCCCACACCTAGAGCCACATTCAATATTCCCTCTATGTCACTGTGTTCCACTAAGGGCTGCCACACCTCAAACATCTACTGTAGAATCAAAAGCGGTTTCCCACACCATATCTCACATCATCCCGCCTTCTCACTACCACTTCACTCTATAAAATTTGTCTCCTTAGACTCTCTCAACATCATATACACCCACGACAAATCTTGTGGTCATCCTCCCTCTCCACCGATCTGATATGCATATTAATTTTCTATCTATAGAATCCAATTATTAGTGTGTTAGTTGTTTGACTGTGTTTAAATAATTTCATTATACCATAATAATCTTTGGGGTGGTCTACATTCCATCGTGTATAGAAAATAATAATTAACATAAGAACCGCTAGATCCCCATCAATCCAACTCATTTCGGATAATCATTCCTTTTATATTAAAATTAAATCATGATTATTTATCACTATTTACTAACATCAAAAAATTGGGGCCAATATGACTAGGTTTCATATATTCATGACATAAATATTTGAATGAATATTCAATTATACCAGAATTATCTTCCCTTAATTTCCTTTAATTAAAAAATCCATTCTAGATGTTATGTTTATAAAACTTCTTTCTAGACACCTACTAATATTCTTCTAAATTAAAATCTTTGAAACAATAATTTTAACAACTATCTAAAGTCCACAATGATTTATTCAGCATAGAATTATTTCCCATTGAATTGGTAGCTTTTGAAATTATATAAAAACTAACATTGTTCATCTTTTTCAACAATATAGTATCTATGATCAATATGTTTTTATATCTCATTACTATTCCAATGAAATGATCTAAAATATGATTCATGATATGTATAGTATCATTTATTGAATTATCTGATACTACTACTCTCTTCGGAATATATAAATGACTTTTAAAACTATTTTATCATTAGAAATATATCATTCACTGAGATATTTTCAATTAATGGAAGTAGTCATAAACTATTAATGAATTACTCAATAGTTTCACTATGTAAAAAATCACAAGAATGATAATCTGCCTAAATATTTTCTAATATTTTCTATAATATATTATTTGTTATATAGTGATTAGTTCATATTTTTTTATGATTCTATATGTAGTCCTCTAAAAATATTCCTAAAAATATATATTTCTATTCAATTCACATTATTGACTATTAATTTTAAAAAAATTTAACATTAAATTAGTCATCAAATAAATATTTTGATTTAGAATTATATTTATAATTCCCTTAAAGTATTATTATTTGATAAAAATATTGTTTTCCCATAATATGATGACTTATTCAATGCCTTGTAAGATATATGGGACAATGAGAAGTAATTGGAGGCCTAAATGTGTGTTTTGAAATTCTTGATAACAAAACTAGGGTGGATTTCTCATACATTAAGGACTACACAACTATGGTCCTATATATATTGGACTGGTAATGGGCTATGTTTTTCTATTAAAAGGATTTAAGACTACACTATCGTAGGAAGGAGTACACCATAATTTCAGAATTCTAGGTGAGATTTTCTATAACCCAGGCCATGGAGAGATGGCATGAAGAGGCTATGGTGTGGTGTATTCTACCGTATCATATGAAATTATCCCCCTCATTTATTGATAGTGAGTTCGATATTGTCATCCATCAATTTTAGTTTTAAATAAAAATTTGAAATTAAATAAATCTGGGGATTCCATACACCTATGACACATTTCATATACTGGATCAACGACTCTTTATGTTGATTCCTCTTTGAGTTATTATGGGATATAGACTACGAATTTATTATATTGAACACCTCCTTATTCCATTAATGTTTTGAATATTTTTTAATAGCCCTATAAAATTGTTTACTACACACATATTTTTATCATATTATATTTTTTATTTCGAAAAAACAACATAGCTACCATGGTGTAAGCTAGTGGTTGTGTGTAGTCAATCCCACTAGCATAGCTTGTAGTAAGGAAGCCTAGTGGAATAAACCTTGTAGTAGGATTCCTAACGACCTCTATTTGGGTTGGGTTTACTATAACAACATATATTGCGTTTTAATTAATATAAAAATAAGGGATAGTGTAAAATTATTGGGTTTTGGGAGAAGAGTAATCATAAATTGATATTTAGATATACCAATGGGTTAGAATGCAATGTGGTGCAAATTTTACCATTTGGATTTCTTAAAACCAATTATGTAGATCTATGTTGCAACTATTATTTTATCTAGTGATAGAAAAAATGATAGACAATTAAGAATGGTTTAAAAGAAAAATGTATCATATTATATTGATCATATCTTGATCAACACCAACTGGTTTAGAGTCTTTTGATTACCCCTCCCATTTTCATGGTTGTGCAAAATAAATGGATAACTAAAATTTAACATTGTTACTATCTACATAGAGACCATGTGCCTATTTAGATATTACTTGTGTTTAACGTATCCCTTACTCTCGACCCCTAAACCTAATCTTTTCACTCAACTGTGAAGGTATTAAATGAATGATGTTAAGTATATATAATTATAGTCATAGTAAATAAATGATTAAAAATATTTAAATCCAAACCATTAAAAAATAAAATCACTCAAATACTAATCATGATGTATGATAAAAATAAATAAGAAGAAGTTAATGTTTCATGGGAATTGTTGTTGAAATTGAACATTAAAATTGAAAACATGAAATGGAATGGGAAATCAATAGTTACATAATGAAAAGTTGTAACAAAATTTATTTAAAATTTAAATTAAGGCATTAGAAATATGTTTAATGAAGAATAGATGAGAATAAAATAATTACTAAATGGTTAGACCATCATGGTCCATGCTCTAGGGTGTCTACTGTCTCTACAATATTTATAGCTTAGAGAAAGTCATAATGTTTAAATTATTCACATCATTACCATGTTTTAGATGATGTATGAATCGATGCATTCACAAATTCTAATTGGGATTCACTTTGTGAACTTCAGATCCACAAAATTTTTGGATGCTCAACTATCATCCAGTTTTTATGGATGGTGTATTTAGTGAGATATCTATTTCGATATTTCAATTCCATTCAATGACTTCATGTATTATATATTTATTAGGTTCCATATTCTATTCATATGTGATGTGTAAATGGGATTCACATTGTGTCGTTAGTTTATGTCCTTTAAATGGTACTCATAGGCTGGATATCGAGTCAAATGTTCTATGCTCTAGAAATTCATGTCATGTACATAAAATTCATGTTTTTTAATTTTGACCTTTCTGATTTATAATAATATTCTTATACTTTTCTTTAGTTTATATTCCTTTAAAAAAATAACAAAACACCATTATATTATTGAATAATGTTCGAACAGACCATAAATAAATATAACCAAAAATATGTTTATGAATTTTCCTATCAAATTCTACAACAATTAAATAATTTTTTGACCTCATGATAAAGAAACACAATGATAAATCTTAGTGGAAAAAATAATATCCTTCAAAACCCATCATATAGAGAAATTCATTATGGCCTCATAGTAATGTTCATTATTCATATTCATTCAACATTTAATTGCAATCTTCCAGCTTCTTCTCAGAAGATATTCCCATTTCCAATTTACCTCCTAGTGACTTCTATATCATAACTTATGCAAAATTTTAATTAGAGTTATTATAATACACTAAATTCATGATTCTAACCATATACATACATTGTTTCTAACATCAACACTATATAAAGAAAAATAAATAATTAATCATGAGGGATACTGTATTATGGTTCACATAACTCTAATGTTGTCTGTTGTTGGGTTGATAGTAAAAATAAATGAAAAAAATGTTAAAATATCATTAATAATAAATGTTAATAATGAATAATGAAATACAGAAACACCTATTATTAACATAAATATGTCAATATGCCACCAATATAGTTTAATTTGTGTCCATCAATATAACAATAAAGCATAAATAATGTTCCTAGTTCAATTCTCAATTTCATTTTATATGTTTTTCAAAAAAAATGTTCTAGATTGATCTCACATCCACCACCTGACCACATCTGTTCTTTCATAAGAAACATCTATTAAGAAATTATAATTTGTTCTATCCTAATACATAATCAAATATTATATGTGTTTATATATATATATATTAAAAAGAATATGTAAATCATAGAAAATGAGAAAATTAACCATTATCAATGTCATATAAATCTTTTGAAAATACCCCGATGTGTCACATTAGTCTCAATATCCCATGTATAGAAGAGATTAGAAGTACCCCACACATTTTCATAAGAATATAATATATATAACCACATGTAAGTTAGGAACGGATAATTTTCTCAAATTAAATCAATATTAATAGAGTTATTCATTACTAATACAGGATAAAACTATATAGTTATACACGTTGATCATAGGATACATAGCTTAAAAACTATTACCTTAGTAATTATAACATTGTATTTGTTCAACAATATCCTCAATAAGAACTCAATTTGTTTTTTGATAGGTGTACATTTCAACCATATCTCTCAATATATAATCTTAGAAAAATTATATTACAGTGGGGTTCTAGAATCATATGTGGAACTGGTGTATAAAAAATAATTATAAATCACTGAAGGCATAGTATCTAGTAACAAGTAAATAAAAAAATCAGCAATATATAATAAGAATTATATTCTTCAGATCATTAGTCATTCAAAAAATAGGAATAAATAGGGATTTCAACAATCTCTAGTAAAAAAATTTAATTTATTTAAATGGATTAAATGATATATCAAATTAAATAATTATTTCATTCATTAATTTCACATAGAATAATGTAAAATATGACATATATGTGTATAGAAAATAAATCTCATAAATGACTCTACCAAACATAAAATGATACAGTGCCTTATTTTTTTTGGAAATCAAAATGGGAGAGAGTGTAAATATTGAATATAAAGATATTAACAAAATATAGAGTTTAAACAATAGAATCATGAGATCCATATAATCATAATTTATCCATGGGGAAAATTGTTTTATTTTTGTGGGACATTGAAATAGCTACAAAAACTATTTGAATCAAGGTACGTGAACTAGAAACAACATCATTACATATGGGTGAGTGAATATGTAATCTTAAAAATGGTTAGGTTCACATAGAAAATTGTGGGAAGAAATTATGCATAGATAAAATCATAACGAGACTATAATAATGATTTGAATGACAGAAAGACATAAGGTCATAAAAAATTAAAAATTATTATTCTATTATTAGATTCAAAACCTAAATAATTGTTTACCTATCATAAAGAGAAAACAATGAAAACATCATTTAAATGGACGGAAAAAATACTCATGTAAGTTTTAAATGATGTAAATAGACTTTAGAAAATGGAAATTAATAAATTTTTAGAATTTTCCAACGACATTAAAGGGTGGACCTACACATTGATGAATTTTGATTTCCCCATAGAAGAATACATTGACATATTTAAAGGGGTATGACAATCGTTATTTCAATTTCCTAGGGAATAATCTCAATTAGTAATTAAAAAAAAACCTTATGCCCTAGTGTGAATATTTTTTATTCAAGAAATGGTTATTAAATTAATTCATTCATCTAAACATTATATGTAAGGTATTTTTTATATTCATTCCTTTTGATATCATAAAGCCTGTTTACATTTAGGATTTTTTATTTTATGGATTTTTTATCATCTCGGTATAGTTTCTTTATTTCAAAATAAGGATTATACTCTAATTACATGGGAAATTGACATGGTTTCCCTCAAACAATATGGATCATATTTGCAATGATGGTTTTCTATACGATGTGAGATACTCCCAAATTATGTCTTCTAACATGAGACTCCACTAAGATATACTTTTAGACTCTATGATGGATATAAATTATATAATATCCTTACTATAATATTTAACATCCTGGATTATTGCAGGTTGTTGGGAGTTCCTATGTTATAACATATTATATATTTTTGAGTAATAATTTCATGGAATTATTTTCAAAGTGATTTACCATATTTTAAATGAAAAATCAATGAAATAAGAATCTCAAAAAAAAAACATTTTACATTAAAATTTTAGGAAAATCATATATGAGTCGTGGGTGGTGAGCGTAGAATCTACAAACATCGAAATCTAGTCCATGCCAAATTTGATGTAAAATCCACTGGGAGAATTTTGTAACTGAACAATAAAATTCATTCCTTATACATCGATGATTTAGACTTCTACATTGGCATCCATGGAATTTTCTTTAAATAATGGTTCATGTCCATCAAAACCTATCATAGCATTGATAGAAACTCTGGAATTACTAATAGATTGTTATAATGAATAGTCCTTTTGTAGGATCATAGCCACTATGTATTTCAGCCCATTATTTCATCAATTTGATGATGTGTACACTTCTTGAGTATGCTATGAACAATATCTTATTGGATTCTATGTCACACTGAGACATTAGAATCATACGTAAGTTGTGGTGACTCCTCATAATAATAGTGTGGGCCCTAACCCAATAATTTACTCTTTTATTGGATGGAGATGTGGGGGTAAAGTTATCTAATGGAAAGATTTTTTTCAATATTAGAAATCCATAGTCTGTATGGAATATTTACATTAAAAATAATTTTAAATTGAAATTTATTCTCATTTTTTTATAAACTCTATCTATAATGATTCGTACTAGAATTATAGATAACTGATCTGTGATTAAATATTCAATCCCATTTTATTCATAATAATGATTTCAAATTCTTTTAGTACTATGATCCAATATATAAATAGTAGTTGGGAATAATTTCTACTCAATATGTATTTCATGGATCCATGATTTGTATATACCACTACATTAGAAAGAAAAATAAATGGATTAAACATGTTAAAATCCTATATTACAACCAAAAATTCATTCTCTATAGTTATATAATTTCCCTGTGTTTCATTCAATGTCTGACTGGTGTAATAAATGTTCCATAAGATATGACTAATACACTATCCTAGAGTAAGACCTATAACAAAGTAGATGGCATCACACATTAATTCAATATTCATATCCATGTTAGGTGATATTATGATAAAAGCATCAACAAGTATATTATTTACAGTTTCCGTCACCTTTTGACATATTGTGTTATGGAAAATGGAATATCTGGAAATAAATTTTGTTTTATTAAATGGGATTGGTTTTTCCAATCTTGGAAAAAGTAGGGATAAAATCCTGTATTTCCATAAAAAATCTCAACACCTTTCACCAACACGGGATTAGGTATAGAGACCCCGTATTTTAACACATATTTTTACTGGATATAAAGTATAATAATCCATAAAATAAAAAACATTGATTGTGAAGTATATTATCTTTGGAAAATAATTTTTGAGTGGCTCATCATCATTCAAATTTTTAATTTTTTTATAATTACTTAAACCCATTAAACATTGTTTTCTAATAAATTTTTTATGTTTTTCAGATCTAGTACATCAAATTATTTGTATTATTTCTTAATAAATAGTTATTGGATTCTTATGATGTTTTTTCAATTGGAAGGATAAAAATGATATATTCTTATTATCTATTTATATATAAAGACAATTAAATTGTTTTGATTGTCAAAAAAATCACGGAAACTGTTACAATCTATTCTAGTGAAATTTTTGTTTTCAACTTAAATGTCAATTCAGATATATGATTATATGTCATGCTACATTGAAGTGATTTTTGGGCACATTATACTGTTGGATTGATAATGTAACTACTCGCTAATGCACATTGGCTGGTGAGTTCAATGAGTCATTACATTGACTTAAGCGACACCCCCAAGATGCCAAAGACTGGAAGTAAATACAGAACGGTTACAAAGAATACAGGGTATGATTTACCATTTAATGTATAGAAATAAAAACATGACAATCCATGAATAAACATCTCACAATATGATGCACGAAATAAACTATGACATTTCAAATCATTCTCATTATAACAAACAACCATAGTATGCTACAACAGAACACAAACCCATATCCACATAAATAGTGGAAAAACAACTAATAATATCCCAGAGGACAACAAGACTCCATGCTCCACTATCTCTATGCTCTAACATCACCATGTAGTCCAATTTATCATGACATGGTGTTAAAGAAGGGGGATACATTACCTTTTCCCAAGTTCTAGAATGTAGCATATGCAAAAGCACCGAAGTTTCAATATAGGGGTGAGTATATAACTCCATAGGTTTTCTTAATGACTTTATTAATGATTACACAAGGATTGAAAGGTTAGAAACATTAATATAAAAAATTTTATATAAAATAATTCTTTAAAATATTTTGTAATGAAATATAAACAAATTCCAAAAACCAATTACAACCATGAGAAGAAAAAACAAAATGAAACCAATTCCATGAATGTTGATTTTCAAGAAAATAAATAATCAAGGAATAAAATACAATTCTTATTATTATATTGGTATACCCATTCCATAGTTCACAACACACCCACACATTTATGTTTTGTTTGATAGTTCCATACTCATGAGCAGTATCTTCAACAAATACCATGTGTGCCAATGACACATGCCCCCAATCCAGGGTCACACCTTGTACCCCAATGGAACATGTACCTTATTTAGGGTCACAAAGAACATAAACTCACAAAAAACCCAATGTATTCCAAAACCATTCCAAATAACTATTTCAAACCATTTCGATAAAACTGAACATTTATTGAAAAAACAATGAATAATCCAATTTCAAAAAAAAACCATGTAATTTCAATAAAACATACCCTTTTTATAGAAAACAACTACTCAAATACATGTTCTAAAATTACAGAATATCCCCATTTTAATATCCTTTTTAAAAACCATGAAAAAAAGAACTTCATTCAACACACCCAATTTGTAAGCATTCCCCCAGTTTTCCAAACCATTACATAGAAGGGTTCCCAAATATTTTTAAAAAGACAAATCACATCAAATTCAGCACAAGATATTAAATTATAAATAATTACCATCAGTTCTTCAAATTGGTTTTGATAAATAATTGACCTACCTCTATGGTTTGGATGAAACATGACAATACACGAATAATTCTTAAGAAAACTGGGTCAATTCTTCATAGAACCACCTTAGATATATTCTCCTTGAAAAATCAATACCAAAGGGAAACTTATTTGGAATACAAATTCATTTTTTTTACCAATAATCGATGTAGATCTGGGAAACAAAGAACATAGAAGAAGTAGATCTAAGTAAATCGAAGAAAAAAAATCAAGAATGATGACGTACAATCACATACGTAAGAATCTGGGTTCGAAACCCCTTGGAAACCCTTAGGATTGACTCCAAAATTCTTAGGAGAGGTTATTATTACATTATAGAAGACAAATAATGAGTTATGACTTCTTATTAGAAAAAATTAGCCACTAAGAAGAAAAAATGTGAGAGATACAGTTTTTTAGGATCTGACATAAACCATTCAGATGGTTAGTTCACACTATTAGACCAATTGTACATTAATTGTGTGGTGGATAAATACTAGGATGACCCATGAATGGCCTCCTCACATGGTATCCCTAATCGTGTGCACATTGTTCTGAATCTCTCTACCTCAAACATTCTTTTTTTTCATGGTTTCTACTCGGATGGCCGCAAGGTTTGGATAAATCGTGTGTAACCCACAAACCTCTCAATTAGCCCAAAAAATATATTAAAAGTTCATCGAACTCTCCCAAATTCCCCTCTTATACATTATATCCATAAAAACACAAAGAAAGGGTCACGTACAAAAATAGGGGGTACTAAATTCATCGGATCATCTGTCTTTCTGTCCCTAGAATGTAGAACACCATTGCTTCTTTGAAAGTTTTCTGGGAATTTCCCTTTCATTTCCTTCTCATGTTTCCAAGTCTCTTCTTGAATATGACCATGTTATAATAAAACACACACCAGACTGGTGATTTTTCCATGCAAGATATTATCCTTCCTATCGACAATCTATACCAAGATTTTTTCAACAAATCATCCTGCTCTAGGTCAATGTAATCCCATTTTTTCACATGGCCAGGATTAGGATGATACTTTTCCAACCGATATACACGGAACAAATTTTTCACCATACTAAACTATGGTGGTAATTACGACTGATATTCCACCTCTATGACCCTTTCCAGTATCTTGAATGGGTCTATGTAATGAAGAGATAACTTTCCATACATCCTGAAATGATGATTTCCAACTCTTAGAGAGATCCTCAAGAACACATGAACACTCATGGAAAACTATAATTTCCTTTGATGAGGATCCTCATAAAATTTCTAATGAATATAATCCATTTCCATCCTGTTTATAATTAACTAAATATTATCCATTATTTCGTGGACAAGGCTCTGGCCAACTAGTGATGTTTAACCTAATTTCACACAAAATAGTAGAGAATGATAAGGACACCCATAAAATTATTTAAACGATGCCATATGTTTCGAGGAATGATAGATTTTATTATATAAGATCTCTAATATGGGTATGTGATCCTCCCATGAGCCACCAAAATATATTACACAAGCCAGTAACTAGTCTTCCAAAATCTTTATTGTTTGTGGGATTTCTCGTCTGTCTATGAATGATATGTGTTTCTCATATTCAACTGAGTGCCAAGATATTTATATAGGTATATATAGAAATGATATGTGATCCTCATATCTCTTCCTAAAATTATTTAAATCAGTAATTCATGTATCTGTACCACTTCTTCGAAATATTTTATGGATAGATCATCCATAGTATGAGTTTCATGAATAGGGATGAAATGGGCCAACATGGTAAGATGATCCACTATCACCCATATTGAATTGTTTTTACCAACTGTTCTTGGAAGACGTATAACGAAATACACCACTATCTTCTCTCATTTCCATACTAGGATAGGTAAATAATACAAAATACATGTTGGTCTCTAATGCTATAGCATAACATGTTGGCAAGATAAGAACTAAGAAAATAACTTGGTCACATTCCTTTTCATGCCTCTACACCAAAACTATTACATCAACTACATATATATATTTTGTGTACCAGGATGTACATCCCATCTCGAATGGTGGTATGAATGTAGTTGTTATTCCTGAAAATCAATTGGTACAACCATCTGATCTCCAAAAAAATAGAACTCCTATCACATTTCCAGCCCTCATTGGTCTCCCAATAGTTGAGTTTTGAACTCATAACCAGAAATGTTTCTTCATATGTTTGTGCATATGTGACCAAATTTAGAAAATCATGAATAATATTAGCTAAAAAGAAAATTAAAACATCACATCAGTCTTCACATTCCACATGCATTTCGGCTAGGACCGACATAAACTGCCATTCATTAGAATATTCTTTCGGTAACTGAGCATATGCATTTCAACTCAATGCATCCTCCATCGAACTTCCATTTCCCAGTGTATACATCAAGTCAAATTCAAACATTTTATGATAATCCATCCTTTTATTTGGCCTCATATTCAAATATATCTATGAGAAAATATGTATCATGATTTTATGATCCATAAATATAGTGAATTTTTCACCAAAGAGATAATGACATCTTGTCTTCAAGGAATGGATGAATAAAGCTAAATCCAAATTTTGTGTTGGGTAATTCTTATCATACACCCCCACTACATTGAACCATACGTCACCACCTGGTATCCTTGAATTAGAACATAACCCAACCCTGATCTAGAATCATTATATCACACCACATGCCCCTATCTTGAATCTGGAAAAATAATGATTGGTGTAGATGTAAAATGAACATTCAGTTACTGGAAAATCTTCTGGACTTCCTATATCCATGGGAATGGTGAATTATTCATTGATAGTGTTATCATTGATGAATTTATCAGTTAGTGTAGTAGTACTATAGTAGGTATTGTAGCTATTGGTGTTTGGAATTGTAGTAGCTAGAACTATTCACCCGTCAGGGCCTTTGGGTCACTAGTTTTTTCATCGGGTTCTTCATGGCCATTGAGACACCACAAGGCCTTCAGACCAATATGCCTTTTGGGCCACCACTTGGCCTAAAATAAACCTCAATCCCTTCAGTACACATGATCAATTCTGTTTCCCTATATATAATCTACAAACAAAAAAAGCATCTCTAGAGGAGGATTCAGAGAAAGCACACCCACCAGAGCAGAACCAACAGATTTGGAAGAATTTGAGGGTATGGAAATGCTATTAGGGCTAGTATTTTATTGCATTAGAATCTTATCCTTGTTACCATGTAATGGGGGAGAGCTACCATCATGATACAGATGGTGGGGAGGGGCAGTTCCTTGAAGTTATAGTTTGGTTAAATTTCATAAGACCATCGGGTCATGTAATGTCTCATTAATCCTACGAGCCAATTAATATCTAAGACTACATGCCTTGTAAGGGTTCCTCATCATCTCTTGAAATCGGGTTATCATAAATAAATAAAAAATTTAAGGCGTTTGGGATATTTGGGATAGTCAAGAGAAATCACATGCCAAGCGTTGTTGGTAACCATCTAGACAAAGAAAACATTGTATATTGAAGACATTATTCAATGGTTGCCACCATAAAATAGCTTAAATCATTTTTCAGATTCAAAGAAACACCTTTCATAGAAATTAAACTGCAATAAAAATGTACATTTTGTATCCAAAAATTTCACATTGATAATTTTGTATACAAATGGAAATCTCTCAAAATTTGTAACATTATTTTCAGGGGCATCTCAGGGTCGGACAATGTCTTTGAATAAACAAAAATTTCTTCCACAAAAACCACAAAAAAAATTGTCCAGATATTGATCAAATATCCAATTCATCAATGCCATGAAGTCTGAGGGTGCATTTGGTAGACCAAAAGGCATGACAATATATTAAAAGTGGCCATATCAGCTTCTGAAAGCTGCCATTGGAGTATCTTTCATTCGAAATCTCAATTAGTGATATCTTGATCGCAAGTCAATGTTGTAGAACCTTGGATCTCCCATAAATGTATCAATTAGAAAATCAATACGTGGAAGTGGGTACCTTTTCGTTTTCATAATATGGTTAATCTTACGTTTATCAAAACACAGCCAAAGAGTTCTGTCTTCTTTCCTCATGATCAAGACTGGTGTCGTCCATGGAGATCTACTTGGCTGATTTAAACCCTATCCGTCAATATCCTATGACTAAAAATTCAATTACAATAAATCTATTGGTGAAATCTTATAATATGGAAGGTAAATAGGACTGGTCCCCACATACAGATCAATTGTAAACTCTACTTATCATAGCAGTGATAACCTTGAGAATTATTTTGGAAGGACATATAAAAATGGATTCACAAATAATGGAAAACAATTATCTTAGAAATATTCCATTTATTATAAAATCAAAGATGCCAATTTATAATATATTGTTCCCACTGTCAGTGCCAACATTCACTTTTCACCCTTATATACCATCCTCTCTCCTCTGAAGAGATGTTCAATGTCATCATCAGTCATGAATCTAACAGCTGTCATAAAAAATTCTACTTGAACCTTGAAAATTTTAATCCATTCAATACCTAGGATTAATTCATAGAAATCCATGTCCAATAATGAAAATTCCCATTTCAGATCAGTTCCATCAACAGTTGTTGTACATTCATTACACACAAAGGCCTGACATTCACTTTCCCCATGAACAGTTTGTAGTCTTCAAATAGCAAGAATCATTTACAACATTAAACATAGAAAATCAACATCATGAGAAGAAATGAAAGAATGTGATGCACCCATATAGAATAGCAGTAATAGAATGGTATAATTAAAAAGAAATTTTACTCTCACCATAGATGGTACATCATGATCATCAACAATCAGATACTTAGCTCCATACAATTGCTTTGTCATTGCACTATTCTCCTTATTTCCTGGATGATATTTCCCTAGTTGAGGAGCCAGGTTATTTAAATAGTCATCATGGGTAGATCTACTCTTCAGAGGAGACTGATACAGCTAGCCTCAACAAGTCTAATCATATGATGCTTGTGATTCCTAAGATGTGCCTTGAGCACTTGACCTTGGAGCACTGCGACAATAGCGCTAAAGATACCCCATCAACCTGCAGTTTTGTCATGCTCTAGGTTGTTACATACACTCTTTCATTATGTGCTCAAATGATCCATATTAAAAACAACCTACTTTTCTCTGGGGCCATGGAGGATGTTTCACTGATCCAGGTGACTGAGTCTGATTTCCACTACCACCTTGGAAATATTTGGCCCTTTTCAACTTTCTCCCAGCATTGGAGTCCCACCCCCCATTCCACCTAGGTATCATCATACCTACTCCTATAGATCCTAATATGTCATGTTCATCAACTTTATATCTATTCACCATTTCCATTTAATCAGTTGTACATAGAACTGCAATCTTTGATCTAATCTCGATCCTTATCCCCCATTCGTAGATCTGTCCCTTCAAGGATGCACTTACCGCAAATTCTAGTGAAAGGTTCAATAAATTCATTAATTTATCAACATATTAAGTGACATAGAGATTGTCTGATTTCATCTTAGCGATGTACTTTATTTTATATATGTTGAACGTATGAAGATAGAATTGTTTGTTGAAATTGTTTTCCAAATCCCCCCATATATTGACTTCATCCAATTGTTCCTAAGCTTATAAATCAAACCAATAGTGTGCAATATCCTCAAGCATATGCATCAACAACTTTCCATTTATCTCCACCAGTGTACTTATTAACATGATGATATAATTCATCCAACTTAGCCAAACATGTACCTTCTCGGGTTCAGAATCACCCCAGAATATGGGTGGATTATTCTTCATGAATTGGATGGAATGGTCAACATTCCTCGGTCAATCCCTATAGTTACCTGTTTCAAGGACTTGAAAATCTTGGAAAATAATCTGAACATGTTCATTTTTCATCCATGGTTTATGTTGAACCACATTCTCTGTTGCTTCTTCAGGTTGGTTTTAACAATGCGTACTGGGTGGCATTTTCTAAACCAACAACAAATGCTATCAATATCACTCTTTTTCAACTGATGGCTCAGTATTTCAAATTATATCACATAAACTACCATGAATGTTTTTTTACAAAAACAACCTTTTTCCATGTTCAATTTTTCATTAATCATTAAAATTTCTTTTTGAACATTAAACCAGTTTTAAAAATACACTACACATTTTCTTTTTCAAATTCATTCATTTGAAAGAGAAGCTTCATACTTTTTCAAAAATCAACACTTTTTCACAACATGAATCATTCCGAAAATGAAGTATTCACTCTTAGTTGGAATTCATTTCTCTACAATGCATTTCAATATCGTATCATTGGAAAAACCCATGATAATGATATTTCCAAATCATAGAAGTGTTTCCAAACACTTATGTACACATCTCCCTAGTAACATGATGTTCTGCATAAAAGGGTTAGCTATATCATTTTATGTTAAAAATTTAATGTTCTGAAAATCTGACTCCTTCATAAGATTCAAATCGAAGGAGTATAAAATAATGAATTGAAACTCCAAGACCAAGAACACCGATGACTACATTTTATGCTAGGACCGAACAATATAAAATGATTTTTAATGACCTTATAATTCCAATTTTATTGAGAGTGAAAAGAGTCATTACTTGTCCTCAAGAGACATCCATAAGATGCCAAAGTATGGAAATAAATGCCAAAGGGTTTCAAAGAATGTGGTGGAAAATTTACCCATTAATGAACAGAAAAAAACCAGAAAAACCCTGCATGAATAGATCACTATATAATGCATAAAATAAATTAAGTTATCTCAAATCATTATCATTATAAAAACTATCCAATGTATGATACAGTGGATGAAAAACAAATATCAAAGTAATCAATGAAAAGAAAAATAATAAAATCCATGATGAAAACAAGAATCCATTCTCCACAAGCTCTGTGCTTAAACATCACCAAGTACTATGAAGTATCATGATATGGTGCTAAAGATGTGTGATACTTTACATTTTCCCGTGTCCCGATGAGAAAATATTCAAAGTCACCATTGTTCGTAATAAAGGTTTAATATATAACCCAATAGGTTTTCCCAAGGACTTCCTGACTCATTACACTAGGATAGAAAGGTTAAAAACAATTATATAATATTGTTTAGATAAAATAATTCTATAAAATAGTTTATAACGTAATTTAAACACATTACAATATCCATTTAAAACCAAGTGACAAAAAAAATAAATGAAAACAATTTCTAGAATGTTTTTGTCCTTAAAATAAACAATAAATGCTTAAAAACCAATTCTTATTATCATTTTGGCTTAACCATTCCATAGTTCACAACACACCCACACATGCATGCTTCTTATGGCAGTTCCATAATCATGAGTAGTATATTGTCCAATTACCTTGTGTCCTATTGAAAAACGCCCCTAATCCAGGGTCACACAAATTTTACCTCATATGAACACATCCATTACTCTAGGGAACATCAAACATGAACTCTCACAAAACCCAATGTATGCAAAACCATTCCAAATAACCATTTCAAACCATTTCAATAATACTGTACTTTTATTGAAAACAAAAGAATAAAATAATTTCAAAACAACCATTTAATTTCAATAAAAAATCCTATTATTTATAGAAAATAAGTACGACTATCTATATAAAATAAATTAGTAAAATCCTCCTTTTAAAATCCATATTTGAAAACCATGAACAAAAGCACTTTTTTCTAAACACCAAATTTTTTAGATTTCCACCAATTTTCCAAACCACTACAAATAAGGGTTCCAAATGATTTAAAAAGTGAAAAACACAACCAAATCAACACAATTTATTAAATTGGAAAGAATTCAAATCATTTAAAATAATTGGAGTCGATAATGAATCCACTGTCCATAATGGTTTTGATGAAACTTGACAAGGGATGAAGAACGCTTAACAAAAAAAGGTCGATTCATCAAGGAACCTCCTTACATATCTTATCCTAGAAAGATCATTGCAAAATATCAACTTATTTGGATTCCAAACTCATAGATCTACCCATAACCAATGTAGATCTAATAAAAAAATATGATAGGTGATGTAGATCTATGTAGATCAGACAAACCAATCAAGAATGACGAAGAACGATCGCTTACCTTAAAAATATGGGTTTGAAACACTAAGGGAAGCCTAAGGATTAACTAAAAAATGTCTAGAAGTGGTTATTATACCTTCAAGGAAGAAAAATAACTATATATGGACAATCATGAGAAAAAACGAGCCACTTTGAAGATAAAACATGTGAGATCCATTTTTAGGATCTCACTTAAACCATCTAAAAGATTGGAAATATTGTGTGTTATCCATGCATTAACTACTACATTGGAAGACCCTATCACATCCTCCTTCCATGGTATCCCTTACTATGTGCACACCATTTTGAAGCTTTCTGTCACAAACCTTCCATTTCACACAGTTTCTAATTAGATGGATGCATGGTTTGGATAAATGTGTGCAACCCGTGCGCCTATCCTTTATTCCACTAAACATACTGAAAGTTCACCAAACTCTCCCAAAATTTCATCATATACATTATATCCATAAAATCAGAAAGAAAGGGTTATGTACCAGAATCTAAGGGTACATTCGATATGGATATTATTTAAACCTCATTAATTTATGTGGATATCAAAACATGATTTTTTTTATACTCAAAAAAATCACAGAATGTTATAATGCAGTTTTCAACTTTATAGTTATTATATCTAAAATCCTATTGTATTTTTTTTGCAGTCCTACAAATGTCAGACTCTCTCGAGACCTAAGGTGATGGAATGCCAATTATTTTATCTAGATTTCCTGAGTCTACATCAATGGAGAAGAAAGTCATTTGGATAGTCCATAAATTCACCCAAAATAAGGAATGGTGTCTTCCAGTTCAATTTTTCCAAAATGTTATTTCATTAGTTTTTCAAATATATTGGGTGATGTTAAATTCATATTGATTTGATTCATTAATTTTTGTAAAGATCATGATATTTACTAAAAATATGTCATGTTGGATTAAGGGTGAATCTGATGATAATGGGCTCAAAAAATTTAGTGATGTATGATGTTATGTAGTTTATATTTTTTTGAAACATTGTTCATACCCTATATTGATAAACATAATGTAATGAATCAACCTTACTCAACACTAAATTTTTTTCTTATGGATCAGAAACCAAATGTTGGATTTTGGATTTACTATTTTAACCCTATGTTCAGGATGATGCACATATGGTTAATCAATGTTATGATTTGTATTTTTTTCTTACAAGGATTAATGAATGAATCAACATCCCATCATTACTTTATGATCCCTATGTTACCTATATATTAATGTATGGGTAATGAAATATATATTTTATGGAACTCAACAATATGAAATGAACCCATATGTTACATACTTGAACCCTATATTTGGTATTTTTTCGTTACATGATGGAACCCTACATTTGACTTTTCAATGACACTTTTAAATCCATGATATTTTACTTGATTTCTACAATGGTGTTATAATTATTAAAGATCAATATAATGTTTTTTTTTAAAACCAATTCAAATGTTCTTGTGGAATTGATTAAATCATTCTTATTTATAAGTGATGTAATTGGTCTCTTTGAATTATTTGATTTCCAATATTCATGGTTTATTGTGCAGTTATTTGTCAAGAACTGTTTCGACTATATTTAATGTGGTTTGAATGGATTTAAATATTAGTTTTAAATTTTTCAAATATATTCATATGCTTGCAAAGAATAGATTAAATCATTCATATTTATAAGGGATGTAATTGGTCTCCTTGAATGATTTGATTTCAAATATTCACGATTTATTGTACGTCTGTTTTTCAGGAACTGTTTTTACTATATTTAAGTTGTTTTGAATGGATTTAAATTGGAGTTTTAAATTTTTCAAAGAATTTATTATTATATAGATACTAATGGAGGAGTTATTCAAATTATTTTAATGCATTTATTATAGATTTATTCGACATGAATAAAGATCCATCGATGCTACTCTATTCTTCAGGATATTTATGAAGGATATTAATTCTCTTTATTTTGGGTATCCTAAGGATGAGGAATACAGTTAAATCTACTAGAAATTTATTCTATATATATATATATTTATTTATTTATCTTTTTTTTTAAAAAAAATATACACAATGAAGAAAAGTTCATGCGTGAATACTCTGTTAAAATTCACGTGCTAAATATATTCATACAAAAACTTAACACCTTGGAGGAGTGAAATATTATGTGTACAATCTTATTATCTCGTGGTGTAATGATGAAGTATTCCTAAAGAATTATTTTATAATCTATTTTTTGCTACTTAAATATAATGAAACCTACTTGATGTTGATGATTTATTTTCTTCTGTTGTGCTATATTGAAGATGATCTGCATCTTCCAATTGCTTCTAAAACCGTGGCATAAACCTATTTCATAAAAAACTTCATCTCATATATTTTCTTTTTATTATCGATTGCTGGGACTCAGTTGTGGTAGATTGTTAGCTTCTCAGACTATGTTGTCTATATTTTGGTTCCCTATAAAAAAACCAAATGCCCTATAAAATCCTTGTTCAGTTTCAACTGCTTGAACTCAACTGTGGAATATATATTTATAAGAAGACCAACTAGTGAGAATCACTATGCCCATAGAGTAGAGCATTGGATGAGTATACTAGGGGATTTCTATTCCTAGAGCCACTACAAATCCTTGTAATTTTTCAATTATTTATTTCCACTACTCGATTGAAATTAAAAGAGAAGTAAATGATCGCTTCATTTAAAGAGGGAAATATTAATATTTCTAAGTCTTTTAAAAGTCCAGATCCCCCCCCCTCTGGGGTTATTTTTATAGACATCCAGACCTTAAAATTAGTATCAGTGGTATTTCATTACTGATTTCTTTTTTCTCTAACAAACTTGAGCTAAATATTCAGTTGATGAGAAATTTCAAGGGAAAATTTCAGAGAAGATATGTCGATGACCAGTGATCCTTATTTTATTGGTTATAATTATGGATGCGGGAAAGCTCTCATAACTATCTATTTGATAATTCATTCATTTAAAGTTTATGTGAATATTTTAAAACCGTATGAAATCTCTGGGGAACCGAAAAAGTATAATGTTTCAAAGGAACCCTATTATGATATTAATTCAAAATCCCTGAATGAAATTACATGTGATCATAGACCAGTTGAATTTAATTGTGTTTCTCAATATCCTACTACCTTTGAGATGTAGCAGACTTTTTCAATTGCATATGAAGGTACTAAAAATGTTAGAAAACTATGGTACAATACTAAAAAATATTCAATTTTACACATTCATGATGCATGAATTTGAGAGCATCGCTGATATGAATGGAAGATTAACTGAAGCTGTTAATGATGTTTCTGACTTGGGAACATCAATTCTAAAACTAGATCAGGCATTAATGGAACATAGAGTTTTACCTTCTAAGTGGAATGTAATTTCATCTTCTACTCAACAATCCACACTATTAAAATAATCAATGGTGAAAGAATTGATTCGAACCTTTGTGATATACATTGAAATGATGAAATTAGAAGCTGAAAATCATACTTCTAAAAAAGTGGAAACAATTATTCTCAATGTTTCAATGGATGAGTTTTCTGATGTAGATTATAGTCATTCAGATTCAATTTAGGAGCTACCACATCTGGCTATAAACTATAGAAACCTATATTAAATTAGAAAAGATAAATTTAAATCAAATAAAGAGAAAGAAGTCAGATGCTATGAGTGTCAAAAGAACGATCATTTAAGACCCAACAATCCTTTTCTTAATTCCCAAAGGGATGATGAATATAAAAAAGGAAAAAAAAATCCATGAAGGCCACTAAGGATTCATATTAAAATTCAGATGATGAATCTACTACATACTCAAAAGGTGAGCACGGAAATCAATTGGGTAATCTAGGTGTTATGGGTCATACTGGTGAGGCACGTTCTTCTTACATTGAATGTTCTAAATATGAAAGTTTTTCAAATGATGAACTTAAAAATATATGTTTTATTATTCAATATAAATAATATTCTTTAAATAAAGAACATAATAATATTATAAAATCATAAGAAACACTTTAAATTGATAATGGAAGTTTATCAAAACAAATTATCGATTTAAGATCAAATTCATCAAAAATTTCATATGGTTTTCATGAAACTAAAATTATAGAATTTTCTGAAAAAGTTGATAATTATAATAAAGAATTATGTATGATTGTTAAGGGAGATAAATATTTGAGTGAAATTCGTGGTAAAAATTAATTATCAAAGGAAAAAATCTATATTGGTAGTAATGTAGAAAATCAGAAATTATATAAAAATTATTGGATTCCTCATTCAAATAACAAAATCATATCAACTATTAAATGTTTTTATTATGGTATTAATTGAAATTATTCTAATGATTGTTATTTTAGTAAATATCAATTTTGTTTTGTGAACCATGTTTATTATTCAAAATCATTATCTAGATTTATTTATAGTAATTTTGGTCAAAATAATTCTATTTGGTTTACTAAATCATTAATTGATGACACTAGTAGACCCAAATGTATATGGGTACCAAAAGGAACTCATATTTGATTCATTGCAGGTATGAACCAATGAAGATCATCATTATATAATTAAGTGGATGCTTGAATATTATGTGAATTTATTATATTCTCATTTAGTATTTCATTAAATAAAATATTCAGTAGAATTTGAATAGTTAATCTCGTAAGTATTTTATTTCCAATTTTAATATACAATTTAAATGAACTAACTATTTTATACAAGGAGAGAAGTTTTTTAATTTTTTTACTTAATTTCACTAAATGTAATTATAATTTGTGAGCATAAAAATTAAATATTTTCACACTATAATTATATAAAATGAATTATTTTAATGAATTATATTATTAATCAATTACCATCAATCTATTTTATGATTTTATAAAAAGGTTTATCATGTATTTAATCATATGTTTAATGTTTGACTACATAAATTAATTACTTGTGCAAAAATAATCTCTTGATGTTTGTGATCTGTTATTCTATTATTAGATATTTTTGTCATTTATGGCATATTTAAAATTCCTTTATTTTAATTATTTTAAATTATATTAAATAAATTAGTTGAAAATATTTTAATTAAAAGTCAGTGAAATTTTATTAATTAAATAATTTAAAAATAATTTATTATTTATATTATTTTATTTATTTATTTGGAATATTTTATTCCTTGAAAATCATTTTTTTGAATTCGATGAATATCATAAATATTTGTTCATTCTCTTAAGTGGGTTTATTTAAATTATTTATCATGTTTTTAATTGTTTCTATGTTATGGAATGAATTAAATTTTTTTAATACATTCTTTGCAAACCCTTGTTATTCATTTAATAATATTATATCTGTGTTCATGGATCCATGATGATATATTTCTATCTTTTTGAAGGAAGCATAAATTTAGAGAGAATTTATATTGTTGTATGTAATTATAATATATTATGAAGTTACTCGTCTTTTTAATATTTAAATAATAATTAATAAATTTTAAATTATAAATATTATCAAATTTTCAAAATTCTATTTTTTTAAAATGTATAATATTTTGTCAAATTCCAAACACTTAATAAAATTTCATATTTAATTTTTTTGAAATAATTTTTTTTTCAAATTTAAAATAATATAGAAAATATTTTTTAAATTTTAAATAAGTTAAAATGTTATTTATAATGTTTAGAATATTTATAAAATTGGGAAACATTAGTTTTTCATAATTTATTTTATTTATTATTTTATTTTTACTAAAATATAACATTCAATTTTTTTCTAAAAAAGGTAAATATATTGTAATATTCAATTTACTCAAGGATCGTAGTTTTTTAACCATACAAAAAGGGGGAGAAAAGTTGGTATTTATTTAGGGTTTTGTAATTATCAAAAGGGGGTGATTATTTAGTGGATCCATGTCATTCTAATTCTGATTATGTTTTTATAAGTACTTCAAACCGTTAGTCTTTGATTTTTTAATAAATTTGTTATGTGTTTCAAATTTATTACGTTAAAGTGTTTATTTTATATATGAATAAATAGTGATTGTATTATTACGGAGATTATTTTATACAAATGATAAAATATTATATTCATTTAATCTATACATATCGAAATAAATTTCAATTGTTTTGATTGTCCATAAATTTACTGAAGCTGTTACAAGCTGTTCAAGTGATATTGTAGTTTTCATCTAAAATTCAACTCAGAATTGTGATGATATATCATGTTACATTGAACGGTGTTGTGGGTACATTTTATAGTTGGATAGATAAGGATTTTATCTAAACACTATTAGTCTATGTGGAAGTTTGAAAAATATTTTTTGGTACTCAATAAAATCACCGATGTTTTTTAAGAAGATTTTCAATTATAGAGTCAACTGATTTTAAATCCTATAGTATTTTTTTCTGCATGTTCTGTGGATGTTAGAAGCGATCAGGACCTGTGGATATGGATGGAAAACAAGTTTATATTTATTTCATCAGTATACATAAAAGGAAAAAAATGTCTCTTGGATGGTCTATAAATTCATCGAAAACTGGGAATGCAGTTTCCCAACTACAGTTTTCCATTATGTTATTGACTTAGTTCATCCAATATATCAGGAGATGATGATGTCAGAATTATTTGACTATTGAATAATTGGAAAGATCTTGATATTTACTTAAAATATTTCTTTAGGGATTAAGGTTGAATATGATGATAGCGGGCTCACCAAATTCAATTATGTATAAACTTATGTTGTATTTATTTTCTGGAAACATTGTTCATACTGGATATTGATAAACATTGCATATGGAATCAACCCAATGTTATGCTGAACAATTTATGTATGGATCAGAAACCATGTGTTGGAGTCTAGATTTTTTATTGGAAACCCTACATTCGGGAAGTTGAACATATGGTTAATCAATGTTATGTACAAGATTTGATGCTGATAATAATGAATGTATGGATCATCATCCCAACATTACTTTTTGATCCATAATTTACGTGTAGGAGAATGTATGGATAATGAAATATTTACTAGAAAGAACCTTATTCTATGTAATGGAACCATATATTACATAGTCGAACCCAATATTATTAATTTTTTCATTACATAATGGAACATTTACATTATCATTTAAATGAACCTATTTTTAATCCACAATATTTTACAAGATTCTAGAGCAGTTTTCTTAATATGAAAGATCATTATAAAATTGATGATGACTAATTCGAAGGCTCAAATGGAATGGATTACATCATTCTTATTTATAAAGGATGTTATGGATCTCTTTGAGTGATTTGATTTAAAATATTCATGAATTATTGTGCAACTATTTTTTTGGAACTATTTTGATTATATTTAAAGTTCTTTGATGGTATTTGAATGGGAGTTTTAAATTTTCAAATATAGTATTATTATGGAGATTTTATTGGAGGGGTTATTAAAAATATTTTGAATAAATTTATTAGATATTTATTTTAACATAATAAATTGTTATAACCCATCCCATAGGGTCTATGTTGTGACTACCTCAAGCCCGCCTTCCATAGGCTAGGGGATACTGACTTGAACAGGAAAGGAATATCCCAAAAGGGATGACATTGCCTTTAAATCTATACACACACAAACATGGAATACTTTACAATGAAAACTATAAAGTAAAGAAGGTAATGCAACCACTGAAAAGTACCACCACTGAGATTAGATTGTGTAAACAAAAATTAAATGGGGCAGAATACAAGACCCAAAGAAAAGAAAGTGTAGAAAAATTTGTAAAAGCTCTAGAGGTTTTCCTCCAAGGATCTTACCTGAAAGGTCGGTACATCTAACTATCGAATTTCACTACAGCATACCACCTCTATCGATCCACCACTGAGCACTGTCTAGCCTTGGATCCCTAAAGTCCCAGTCAAACTTGTTCATCGTGTTCACAAGACACAATGATGTGGGAGAACCCCATGTATGGGTGAGTACAACAATACTTAGTAGGGACCCTGAGACAAACATGGGTCTAATAGAAATCCAAAAAATAAAAATTCCATAAAGCATGATCCCAAAGTAAACCATAATGAAAAAGGAATATCTCATACTAGGTAAAACATAGGTACATAAGTAATGATAAGAAATTGTAAAGATATATCATATTATTCTATTGAGAGGCTCTACTGTTGATCAATGAAGGGTCACTTTGCTGCTGATCCATTAAGGGTCGCTCTGCTCTTGATCCAAGATGGGTCACACTATAACAAATCCACTAAAAGTTGCAATACAATTTATCCATGATGTATTTATCTCTTGTTGATCCACAAAGGGTCTCTATTATGCTGATCCATGAAGGGTTTCTCTTATGATGATGCATTAATGGGATCTCTTGTGATAATCAATGAAGGGCCGCCCTACATTTTTCATCTCACAACCAGCCACTTGGTTCCCACACATTGCACTCTTGATTTTTGGAGGATCTACTTCACAATCCATTAGTCATACCTCAACCACCACAAATTCTTACATAGAGTACCCCAAAGGACTGTTTGATTGTAAGGGTCAAAATTCAATAGACGTCACATCAAATAGACACCCAACCTGTAAGATAAAAGCATTTTTGTAAAAAAGATCTGGTTGGATTTGATTCTGATATAACTCGGATGTACGTGAACCCCTTTGAAAACTAATGTAGAGTAGCTCAAAAGTACATCCTTTTCTAGAGGACCCAAATGTTGTAAATGGCTCATCAATTAAACACTCGGTTTGCATGATGCATGTATTTTAGTAAACAAGAGTTGGATGCATCCCGGTCCAGTCCAACTTAGTAGGACCGACCCAACCAATCCCGGCCCAGGGTCCAGTGAGACCTGACATGTCTTCCTAGCCCGTTGGCCTGGCCCAATGGGCCTTACTAGACCTAGTTGTGGTGGGTTTTAGGTCAAGTCCTCTTGGTCACCTAGTGACATGAAATTTATATGGCTCGGCCCGCACTGGTGGGCCTGTTCCCTAAGGCAGACTGGGTTGAATGTTTAGTTGGGCCTCTCGGGTGTCTTGGTCCACTGGCCTAGTGGGACTACTGGTTCGGGCTGGTCTGATGGGCTGGATAGTTTAGCCTTGACAAGCATGGCCTATCTGATTTTGCTAGGACCAGATCAACCAGTTTGATTGGGGGGGGGGGTGTGGCCGATTCAGCTAGCCACCCCCTATGGTCTCACAAAACTTGTAGAGAGTGGGTCCCTGCCTTCTACGCGGTTCCATGATGGCACCGCGTCCAACTGGACGATGATCCATGGCCTCCTCAACCATGGTGCAGGCCATGAGCGCTGCCTCCATCTGCGTGGTCGGCGTGAGTTGGTCGCTCCATATACATGTGGTTTCAGTTGGCACCATCTCCCACCAGTAGCCACCACTGTGCTCATGGTGTTAGGCCAGGGGAACCCTTCACGGGCCACCTGGTTCTCTCTAGTGGTCTGATTTCAAAACCTCTTGTGCCCCCAGGCCACTGGTGTTCCAACCTTCCCTGTTAGGGTCTTAAAGTTTTCTTGCCTCCATTTCGAACATTTTTCGACCAATAATGCACAAGGCATAGAGGGTTGGTCCTTGTTCATGTAATCTTGTGCCCTCCGCATTAGAATCTTAATGTAATGGGAAGGATTGGGTATAATGTTCCATTAACAATATACCAATCCTGTTATAGAAACCCATGAAAAGGACACCCTCCCACACCGACGAATGATACACACGTCAAATTATTCGTGGTATGACCTATGTTCATCACATTATAAAAATAACTGGGAAAATAATTTAATCCAACAACCCCTACATGGTTTGAGGATTAGTCGTTGAAAAGGGATGATGCTTCAATCGTTCATCGATCCACGCTCTAGAAGCATTTGTCATCATTCATTGTCTCTAAAATCCTCCAGCTAGCATTCATCGATGGCGTTCGTCATCGGAGTGAAAGGGAGAGAGAGGTTCAATGTTCATCAGAGGAGGGAATTCCAAAAATTGATTTCCCCAATGTGATATTAAAATGAAACACATCACAAGGTTTCTTTTATGTTGCGACATCATGTCGTTAAGCATACAAAAAAACAATCCATTTTGAGTCACCTTTAATATTCCTTATCACTACCTCGTCTCCTAACGATAGAGTCAATGTCCTCTTCTCAACGATTGAGAAAATAAATAAAATAACATTTTTATATCATTTTATTATTTTCCCAAATGTCAAAAAATAATGTTTCTGTCCGACCCTTTCTGATCAATGATAACTCCTTTCTAGGGGAATCTCAGTGTTTTGAGTTCAACTGTGCCCTAAAATTTTCAATTCGAGCACTGGATCAAAATTTAGAAAAACCTACTTGCACCTTTATGTAATTGAACTAACAAATGTTCAAAATAATGTTTTGGGCTCACCAGGCATCATAATCATGTGTCATCAAATCATTTGGTCTTGAAATAATTGCATATAATTTTAAAAAACAACATACATAAATTCCTAGACATTAAATTCTCCCCACCATTGGGATTTACTTCCCTGAAATCCAAAACAATGGTTAAACATACAAATGGGGGTATTGAACATGAATATGACCCTTCTACTCCCATGTGCTCTCTTGGATATTCCCTTATTTCCACTGAACATGCACTAGAGGAATCGACCATCAATGAAGGACCCGCTTTTGTTGATCCTCTATCTCCACCAGTAACTATACATAAGTCACCCCATCATCAATGACCAACTCTCCCGAGTCCATGATATGTGATGGATCATGAACGTACCTCCTCAGCTACAACTTGTGAAAAACATCATGTAGTGGGTGCATATTTGGGGGAAGATCTAGGTGTTAAGCTACCTCACCTATGCTGTTCAGAATCTATAATGTTCTAAGGAACCTCGATGGTAACATACATCCCTGGAAAAAAAATTTCAATCCTCTTCAGGGTGAGACCTGAAAGAAAACATGTCATCTCTCCTCGAACTACAAGGTTATATATCTCCTATTGAAATATGATTTATGTATACTATGTGTAGTCCTCATTCACTCCATGATGATCTGTACCTTGTCAGTGGTATCCCGTACCAACTTTGGACCCATGAGTGTTGACTCCACTAGGTCCATCCGAAGAAGATGGTATCTACATCTGCACTCGTACAAGGTCTCAAACGGTGCCATTCCAATGGTGGAGTGATAGCTAATGTTGTACTAAAACTACACCAGTGGTAGTTGGACCTCCCAAGAACGAAGGAATTCTTGGACACAAGAACAAATCATGTCCTCAATGGTCTGTATGGTCCGCTCTATCTAGCCATCTGTCTAGGGGTGAAAATATGTGCTCAAGCATAGCTATGACATGAACACCTCCTGCATCCACTTCCACAACTAGGATTTAATATTTGTGTCACGGTCTGAGACTCATGTTGAAGGACCCCTAGTAAGCCTCTCTATATGCTATACTTTGAGGCATCCCAATCCCTCTACCGATCCTTGCTCCCAGATGTGTAGGAAGTGATCCTAATTTATGAGTTTGTCAACGATCATCCCGATATAATTCTGGCCCCTAGACGTGTGTGGTAACCCCATCACGAAGTCCATATAGAAACCATCCCATTTCAATTCTGGCACATCATGTGGATTTTTTATGCCTATGTGGACCTGATTCTTAGACTTCACTTACTGACACTTGAGGCATCATGAAATAAACTCTACAACTTCTTCCTTCATCCTTCATCACCAGTACTTACTTCGGAGGTCCAGGTATATCTTCTCCACATAATGATGTGCCAACCATGTGGATGTATGGAACTATCTCAGTACCTTATCCCATAATATAACACGTATAATGAGGTGTCCTCTGAAAAGGATAACGTGCCCCACTCCTATAGAAAATCCATTAGTAGCCTCTGTTGAGGACAACATAGTACGTCAGGCCTCGTATTCACCATCCACAAGTTGTGCATCCCTAAATCGATGAAAGAGTGGGGGAGTGGCAGTCGTAGGATAAAGGTAATATACTCAATCACTATCCATGAAGGGTATCTACATCGTGGCTAGCTACTCCATCACCTCACTCTGTAGCTGTAATCCAGACCACATTCTCAATGCATCTCCCACCATGTTCCCATTCCCAGGAGTGTAGAATATCTAAAAGTCATGGTTTCAGAGGACCTCTAACCATCACTATTGTCTAAAGTTAATATACTTCTATTAGAAATATACCTGATACTTTTGTGGTTTGAGTAGATGGTAAATTTTTCATCCATTAAGTAGTGCCTCTACGTCTTCAAGGAAAGGACCACTGTTAATAATTTATGGTCATGGGACACATTGTTCTGCTCATCATTCCTCAACTTCTATGAGTAATAGGTGATCACTGCTGGCTCCTAAATCAAGATAACCCAGTTTAGTCCTTAATGCATCATAGTATACCATGTAGTCGATTCCATCCTCTAGAAACCTCATGATGGTAGAGATAATCAAGATCTACCTCAGCTATTGGAAGCTTTACTAGAATTTCTCTGTCGAGACTAAGGGTTTTACCATCATCTTCAATGCGATCATAGGTTCTTCTATTCTAGAAAAGTTGGGCTGGATCCTATGGTAGTATTCGGCCTACCCCAATAATCTTTTAACATCATTCATGCTTCTGGGTGGATCTTAAACAATCATTTATTATATCTTTGTCAGATCCATTTCAACTCTATCCTCTGAGATGACATGTTACAAAAATTGGATCTACCAAATCTAGAACTAGATCTTCGAGAGATTACCATTAATATAGTTCTCTCAGAGTGTATCTAGGACTCTCTACAGATGTTTAGTGTTTTCCCCCACCCTTTGACGCCAAGTACACCAAGATTTCATCAATGAAGACCACCACAAAATGATTGAGGTAAGGCTAGAAGATCCTGTTCCTGAATCGAAGGAATATTTCTATGTCATTAGTCAAGCCGATGGGCATCCCTAAGAACTCGTAGTGGCCATAATGCCTCTTAAAGGCTATCTTCGGCATGTCCTCATAACGTACCAAGAGCTAATGATAGCCTGATATGTGGTATATCATCAAAAAACCCATAACTCACTTCATCTGATCGAAGATGTCATCAATTCATGGTATTGGATACATGTTCATTATGGTAACCTGCTTCGGGTGCTGAAAGACCTTGCATAACCCCAGGCTACCATCTGCCATCTTAGAAAACTACATCAGGGCTACCAATGGTGAAACACGTGGTCTCACGAATCCCTTCCACATCAATTCCTTGAACTATACTCTCAGCTCTGGAAGCTCAGTGATAGTCATCTGATATGTAGGTGTACATATTAGTTTAGTCACGGGGTACATGCCAGTGCTGATGTTTACCACCGTATGAGGAGGCATTCTTGGGAAATCTTTTAGAAATATGTCCACATACTCGTCCACCACTACATGAAATATCAGACACCTCTTATCCACTGCACTAAGGATGAGGCAATCCAACTTGTGAGTGATCAGTTGTACCCTCCTTCAAGAAACATTATCATGTGCTTCGCAGGATTCCTTCTTAAAAGTGAAGGAAAACATGGTCCTATCCTAGCAGACCCACTAATCTTTTCACCTCAAATAGTCGATGTAAGCATAAACTATAGATAACCAGTCCATACTAGAGATGATGTAGTAAGGCCTCAGCACTAATACTAGGAGATCCTATCCAAAGCTCTCTCCACATAGAGTAAGCTCACACTACATTCCCTAGGTTTTCCTCATCAAATCCCATCCCGTAGGTGTGTATAATCGTAATGATTGAGCCAAAGGCTCCACCAAATTATTCGATCCTCGAACAGGGTTTTTTGAATAGAAAGGGTGACTGAATTTTGTGTAATTAAAAATTAAAACTACGGTAGAGAAGACATATATCATACCTACAATCTTGTCTTTTGTACCGTGGTCATAGGTCTTCCCAAACTCATGCTGATCTTACCCCTCTCTATTATCGCCCCGATCCTTTGGTGGACCACCTGGGGGTGGTGGAGGTAGTACCATGATGTATTGTCTATTGCCTTCCACTCATCCTTCTCTCCTTTTACGTACACCACCACGAGGACGCTATTTCTCGAAACTTTGCATCTTCCTTGTCAGTCCCAAGACCGTATACTTATTGTTTGTGTTGACGGTTGGGTAGTCATGAAGAATGTTTCCCTGTCCACCACAGCAGTAAAAAACTCTATCCCTTAGGTGGAATCATCAACCTCATGAGCTTCACATCTCTAACACTGCATCACGGGGTCTTCCTCTGGATGGTCTGGCATGTTTGGGCCACTCTTCCATCTACGTAGGTCATGTTGCAGATGACTCAGCCACCTATCATCTTGTGGTGGCTCACATCATCGGTTCCGGATTTTCTAGGAAGATCTTTATTAATATAGATCTCTCTATTACTCTAGTCTGCATCAGGATTATGATCAAAATCATTGATTCCATAATCTCCCATCAGAGTCCCTAATCAATTGTTTGGACACTGATGAAAGTGTCTTATACCATGTTGGCGGGGGGGGGGGGTTGGAGTGGTTGGTAAAATTCAATGAGTACTGGGCCATGGTCAGGATGCCCTGCTGTATGTTTAGTATCTTCTTAAATACTCTTTGAGCATAGATTCACTGGTACAAAATCCACCGTAAAGAGGCTCTCAAATTCCAAACAGGAAAAGGTATCCTCCTCATGTGTCTGGTGTTTCAAGCTCCACCATCTCATTGTCGTTCCTTGAAGAAAGATCATGACCAGGACCCCCATCTGGTCTATAGATGTCTCTACCAAAGGAAAACATGTGTAACTGCCTACAGCCAATTCTCAACTGCATAAGGATTTGTCTCACCTCGTATCATTGGATGCCTCTGCCTATGGATCTTGTGAGTGCACTCAACCCTCATGAACTATATGTTGGTGGTTCTGTTGGTGACTATTTCTCTATGGATGGTGGTGGTGCTGGTACACCACCTGTAGTTTCTATCACTATAAGTGGTCCCTAAACCAATTCTTCATCGCTTGTTTGGCCATCATCGTAATCCCTCATAAGAATCATGGCTTTCTTTCTTCATTGAGTCGCCCTGTACAGAAAAATATGTTCCACTGTCAATAAGTTATACCTAGATAGCCGAATCAATATATATAAAGAGAAAAACATCTCCAAAACACATGAAACAATTGTTTTTGTGTACTCTGTCGAAAATCAGAATTTAGAGTCATGGAATATTTATATTTCTACTGCCGCACGAACCTTAGACTCCCCAAACTAAAATATGAACTCAATACACTTAATATTATTGCCCCCATCAAAAATACAGTCTATTATTTCTTCTGGTAGAACCGACCACCCTTTGATACCACTTTTTCATGACCTGTCCCTGAGGGCACGTACCGTAACTACCCCATGCTCGCCTTCCATAAGTCTGGGGCAGGCGAACAACACCAAGAAGGTATATCCAATAAATTGAAGGCATTGAATTTAATCTTGAACACACATAGATAGTACATAATACAAAAATAAAACCACAATGGGTGGATGATAATGAAACCACCACAATGTACCACCAAAGAAAGTCAAAGGATTCAACTAAAAGTTAAGGGGTCTGAATACAATCCTAACTAAAATGAATTGTATATAAAAAGAAGAAAAATATCTAGAGGTCATCATCCAAGGATCTTACCTAAATGGTAGGTATAGCTCACTGTCAGATGTCACTACAACACACCACGTCTATTGATCCACCTCCAAGCACCGTCTATCCTTGGCTACCCATTGTCCAATTCAATGATGGATGTCATTAAACAAGAAAAAATTGGCATAGGAATATCCCATAAAGGGGCGAGTATAACAATACACTACAAGGACCCTAAGTCCATATCGGGTCTCATAGAAATCCACCACGAATGAATACCACAATTCAAGATCAAAAAGTAAATCAAAAAATCAAAAGACACAACTCACAACATGTATAAATTAAGTATCAAATTAATGATGCTTTTTTTAAATCTATATCATCTTATTATATTGAGAGTCTTTCTTGTTGATCCCTGAAAGGTCGCTTTTCTACTGATCCATGAAGGGTCTATCTACTGCTGATCCATGAAGGGTCTATCTGCTTCTGATCCACGAAGGGTCGCTCTGTTGCGGATCCAGAATGGGTCTCATTATGGATGATCCATGATGGGGCATACTACTGCTTATCTACGAAGGGTATATCTCTTGTTTATCCTCGAATGGTCAATATCTGGATGATCCATGAAGGGTCTCTCTTATGGTGTTCCACAAAGGGTTTCTCTTATTCTAATCAATGAAGGGCCTCTCTTCATTCTTCATGTCACAACCAGCCACAAGATTTTTGCACTTAGCACACTTGATTTATCGAGGATATTCTCCTCAAGTTATTGTTTATACATCAATCAACACAAATTCCCACTTAGAGTAACTCAAAAACCCATCATGTTGTAAGGGTCCCAACGCAACAGATGGCGCGTCGAACAGACGCATGGTCTGTATGATATGGACATTTTTGTAAAAAGGGCCCGGTTGGTTTTTGGAGAAATCCAAGACATATATATTCCAAACTCCATCAAAACTAACTTTTACTATCATATATGGAATTAATTGTCGATAGGGTCCCAATTTCTCAAACATATCATCAATCAGACGCCTGGATTGTATGATGCATGCGTTTTAGTAAATAGGGGTCGGTTGTGTCTGTGCCCCGTCCGACACTGTCGGACTTACCCGACTTGTCTACCTAGTTCATTAGGACTTACATAACCCAGTCGAGGCTGGATGAGGTTCCAATCTATTTGGTCACCCAGTGACCCAAAATTTATCTATGTCAGCCAGCATGGGCCGACGGGTATCTTTTCCTAGCCCGAGACACCGGGCTGCCGGGTTTTTATCCCATCAGCTTGGTTCGCTAAAGAAGACCATATTGAATGTATAGTTTGGCTGCTAGGGATTCCCGGTCTTATTGGGTTGTGTGCAGCCGATTCAGCCGTCTACCCCCATTTATTCCCACACGGCCCGAAATGAGTGGGCCACTCCCTTCTACGTGGCATGAGGCTGGCGCAGCGTCCAGCAAACCACTGCAACCAATTGGTCGTGGCCTCCTCCTTCATAGCATGATCTAGGATCTACACCATTTAAATCATGGAAGGAGATGGACAAATTCTCCACCCACATGAGGTGCTATTTGGCACGACCTCCCTCATTCATATGTCTCCACAGGTCACTATCTTCGGTCATAGACAACACATTTCGCAGGCCACCGGGACTACTCCGGTGGTTTTATTTCATAACTGCTTTCTCCCTCAGCCCTCTCTTGTTTCCATATTCCCTGTGAGTGTCATGATGAAGACTTATGTCCATTTCGAACATTAATCATCCAAAAATCAAAAGGTCTACTAGGTTCGGGCATTGTTTGTGTTGGCCCCGACCCTCCTTGTTAGAATCTAAAGCTGGGGGGTTTTGGGATAATATTCCATAAAAAATATACCAATCTCAATAGAGAAACCTAAGAAAGGCACACCCTCCTGCATCGATGACTGATTCTCGAGTTATCTTGTTTGTGGGTTGACCTACATTCATTTCATTAGAAAAAGAATGGGGAAAATAATTTAATAAAACAACCCCTACTTGGTTTGAGGATTTGTCGCTGAAGAGGGATGATGATTTGGTATTTCATCGATCCTCGCTCTATTAGTGTTCGTCACTATTTTTTGTCACTTTGATCCGTCCTATCGGCGTTCATCAATAAAAGCTTTCATTAGAGGGATATAGAGAGGGGAGGTTCCACGTTCGTCGGAGGAGGAAATTCCACCAACTAATTTCTCCAAAGTGATATTAAAATAAAACACGTCATAGTGTTTCTATTACAATGGGACGTCATGTCATTACACTGTTTCATTTATGAAATAGTGTATCAGTTATGCTTGCACAAAAACATGCCATTATGAGTTTCCTTTAGTGTTCCTCGTCACCTCCTTATCGCATCACCACAACATCGCCATCCGCCTCTCAATGGTTGAGAGAAGAAATAAAATATCATTTTAATGTTATTTTTATATCTTCCAAAAATTCCAATAAATAAAATTTATGTCTATCCCTAGGAGAATTCCAGTGTCTTGAGTTCAGTGGTACCCTTGTATTTTTGATCTGAGCACCAGTTCAAATGTTAGAAAATCACCCTCACACATTTACTTACGTGAAATATAATATTTTCAAAATTCAATTCCACGATCATCAGGACTTGTAATCATGTGTCATCAAAGTGTCTGGTCTAAATATAATTCTATAAATTAATTTTAAGAAATATATAAAGAAATTTTTTGACATTACATGAAGAAGAAATAGTTCTATGCAATCCTTCAGGATATTTATGAAGGTTATAACTCCATTTATTTTAGATATACTAATGATCATAAATAATGTTTCAACTATGGGATATTTATTCTATATATAAATATATATATCTCTTTTGCTAGAAAAGATTATACACAACCAAGAAAAGTGGAGATGTGAATACTCTATAAAAAATAAGGCATTGAAAACATTCATACAAAATCATGATGCTTTTGAAGAGAGAAATATTATTTGTACATTCTTATTATATCAATGTGTAAAGATAAAGGATACCTAAAAAATCATTGAATAATATATTTTTTGCTACTTAAATATGAAAAATTATGTTTGAAATTGAAGATTATTTTCTTTATGTCGTTGTTCTTTATTGAAGATAATATACATCTATCAGTTGTTTTTGCAACTGTGAGAAAAACCTATTTCACTACTAACTTCAAGTCATCTATTTTCAATTGATTATCGGCTGCATGGACTCAATTTTGGTGGAGTTTCATCTTGTCAAACAAATATGTCGATATTTCAGTCCCCTATAGAAGAACCAGAATGCCCTCTAAAAGCCTTGTAAGGTGCCAAAATCATATACTCAGTTGTCGATGGTTAGGTGATAAGAGGACCAACTAGGGAAATTAGCCATGCTCGTGGCATAGATAGTCGGTGGAGTGGACTAGGGGAATTTTATTCCCCAACCCACTATACATCCTTATGTTCATTTCATTTATTTATTTCCACTACTTTCTAGAAATTATGAAAGAAGTAAATGATCGCTTCATTAGAGGAGGTATGTTTTAATATTGTCAAGATTTTTAAAAGGACACAATTCATCCCCCTCTATTGTCTTGGTCATAACCATCCCAACCTAAAAATTATGTTTAAAAAACTGATAACATGGAACAAAAAAATCAATTTATTAATATTCCATAATGAGCATCTATTGTCTTTTGAGCCCCTATTTCCCTATTAGATAACATGGGGAATACATTAAAAAGGGGATGAACTGAAAAACCCTGTATGGAATTAAAAATTGGAATAAAGAATATCACATGATTTTAGAAATAATAACAAGAAAACTTAGTCATGGAAAATGAATAAGAATAGAATATAAAATCTGAAATAATATGATCATGGAATCATATGAATTTTGAAGAAACGTAATACATGGCATAAACACGAGTCACAGATAACTACAAAGGATATATCACATGGTGGAAAAATTCCCATTATGGATTATGTTTAATCTGTAATCTCACAAATGACAAATCCTGAGACAAAACATTACCCAAGGCATTGGAGTACTATCTATTTTCACCCATAATAATATATTTTCTCATAGGTGTTCCATATGAAGATTAATACATAAGGGGTAAATGTAAGTTCTACCCATGGAAATAAATATGTATCACAATCATGTCATAAGGAAATTAAAAGGTGTATCATAATGGTATCTAAGGAACAAGGGATTGATTTATTTCTAGGTAGTCAATAAATAAATATAAGAATATATATTAAATAATTTTTTCCAAATTATTTGAGTACAATAATGGAGTGTTTAAGAATCGTTACAAATTACCAACTTTAGTACAGTTTAATGGAAAATATATAAATTTTCTTCAATTGGTAAAAGGAATAATTGAACATATAATACCATAAAATAAATATGATTGTTTTCATGATGAATTTATAGATTTTATAAAATAATATTTGGAACTTAAAAAATATTATGATGTGTTTTGAAAAATGGGATAGAAATTGGGATGTCCCCTTTAATAGTGCTTGCATATCTAGAGTAATTGAAATGAGAACCTTATAATTTTTTGATTCCTCATCAAAGAAGGATTAATTGATTTGGAAAATATGTTTGGAATATATACATAGAATATATAATAAATGTATAATGATAATAAAGAAATAAATTTTTGTAAGGAGATATAAAATATAACCCAAAGGTAATTTGATGGTTCAGATATATCCCTTAATTAATATCCCAATGATTTATTCATATTCGCATAATATAATGGATAATAAAAATATATTAATTTGGAATTTATATTATAAAATATTTAAAATATATTGGTTTTGTTATATTTGTATTAAGATCATTTATGGCCAATTTGATGAGTTATAGTGTTTTATTTCTTTGTACATTGATTGTTTGATTCATGGTTTTATGGCTGCTTCTATTGATTGAAATTATTTTAAAAAGTAAGAACAAATCATTAAGTGGAAGTAAATAATCATAATATACTTACAAAATTTTAGTTGGTCCCAATATATAATTTTATCATATATGATAATGATTCAATAGACTAAATGATAATTAAAATATATCCGTTTATTTTTGTCAGTTTTTCTGACAATCACGATGTTATATACATTTATTCATGATTATTTGTACATAATTATTTTATAACATGAAAGTAGTTATAAAATCCATATAGTAAAATTATTTATCCATTATAATGATATTTTGACCAGCCACAAATTTGGTAATGAGAAATGACAACTCATCGTACACAAGGGAAATGAATCAACACATCATGGACTGTGTTTTCATTTTTAGAATAAATGTAGAATAGAAGAGATTTAATTGTGGTTATTTCATATACACAATAAAATTTCCATAAATGTATAATACTAGAGTTATCATCGCAATTTTTATAATAGGGGTAATGTATTAGGTAGAATAATGAATGAATATAATAGTGAAATGTTGGGGATTTTACATCCTGAATATCATCTCCTCTAGAACCTCCTTAACAAATTTGGGTTTTATATATTGTTTATAAAAACATCTCTTATACATGTAAAACATTCATGTAATTGTAATTGGAAATAATTCAATCTTTATTCAAGGATTATAAGGTGTAAGGATAAGGGGTGTTGTGGGGTGGTATTTATAGTGGGGTAGGGACTTTTTGCTTAATTTAACCATTTTATTATTATTTTGTATAAGTATTTTCAACATTGTTGATGAATATGGATAAATACAGTAAATAGTTTAGGGTAGTTTAATCCAATGGGTTATCAAATTATCCATACGACATCCATAACTCTATAAATTATGTTTTTGTTAAATACTATACATTATTGTATTTCACTATTCCGAAAAACATTCACTACTTTAGAAAATACCAAAAAATCACCCTAAATATTTTTAAACATTTTGATTTAAAAAATTGATACCATTTTAGGGAAAAAAAAAATTTAATTATGAGAAATTTAAATTTTACTTAAAATAAACAATTATTCAAAAATTGATGATTTTAATATTAAAACTGTGTTTATGATAGTTTGGGAAACTAATTATTTTCTCCTAATATTATCTTATAATTATTAAAAATAATTATTTAAGAGTATTTTTAATAAATATATATATACTTTTAAATAATTATTTTTATTATATAATTTTTTATAATCATTTACATTTCAAAAAACATCAACACTTAATTTATAATTTATAAAGCTTTTATTTTCTTATTTCATGATATAAATCTATCATATTGTATTTAATAAGATACATAAATTTTATTTATAATTTTATAGGTGGGTTTACTTTTGTATCATCCCAATTAAAATTCCTAATAGTCTTATTTCTATTCTAATGGTTAAGATACTATTCCAATGGACATATTTCTAACGGTCAAAAGATTTTACTACATCCAATAAATATTTCTTATTCTATTCGTCAATCTGTTATATTTTTTCACAGTTTTATATATTTTCATAATCTAAATGAATATGTTATTATTAATATTATTATTTTATAGCTTCTTTGAGTGTAATCATTATTGTGTGTCGTGCAATCCAAATTTTTCTATTCATATTTCCTTATTTTTGATTTATTTTCCCACTATAATATTTGGAATTCTTATTGTTGTTTTCTATCAAATGTATCATTCAAAATTTATTAAAATAATTTCATTATTGGTTTATTTATGTGATTTATGTGCATTAAACTACTTTACAAAATTATAAGAATGGAAATTTCATTGATAAAATTTTCGGTCATTACATTATTCCCCCTAATTAAATTTCACCCTCGACATTTCTTTTTACATAAAATGGTGAAAGTATGTGAGGGAATATGTCCTTCAGCAGTTACTTTTGTTTCAATTTTTCCTCCTTACAGATATTGTTCCATCATAGTATTTTGAATGGGTGATTTTTCTATTTTCATAGAACGTTATCTCTGTGGTCCAAGATATTCACATTCTTCTCCGCGTAAGAGAGGACATTTTCCTACTATATCCCATCATATTTTTGTTCATATAAAGGGTCTAGTATGTACACCCCCATAAGAGATACATGAAATTGATCATGTACATGAGACATGGTTGTTGGATTTTCAGGTCGATATGTGACAACGCTAATAAAATTTGGAATCTCAAAGGGGTCGATGTACCTAAGACATAGCATTCATTTCTTCACATGACTCATGACCCTCTACCATAAGTATATGTGAAATATTTATTTATTTCCATCATTAAAATATGAGTCACGTCATTGATTATCATCATATCTCTTCTATAGTCATTGGGATTCCTTAATATGATTCCTAATGGTTTTCACCATTTATACTAACTTCATCCCATTAGGATTCTGCTATAAATATATTCCACTAAATGGAATTTTATGGTGATATGTGGATACGTGATTGGTAACTATTGTTGTATGAGAATTAATTCAATGTAAGATGTAGTGACCCAACCCCAAAAATGATAGAGTCGGTGTATACTACCCTAATATTGGAATGATTACATAGAATCTAATCCAGAAGGACCAATTAGTTCCGTAGTCATCCCATACTAGAGAAATAATTGAGTCTTATATTACAATTGGAAACACAAATTACAATATATATTTTTTCTTTCAATGATAACATTATTCCATCTAGTGTATCCTTCCATATCTTTCTGATTACACTTTTTGGATTACTAGGGATATGAAAATATTAAGAGTGAGAAAAAATTATTATAAATGGTAAAGTATTTCAAAAAATATTATGAATTTAAGGAGATAATAAATATTTAATGTCAAATAACTTAAAACACATCTAATGAAATCAATTATTGAGTAGAAAGTCATAAAAAAATTCAGAATGGTAAATAATTGAAAATATGTTCCATTTAATTAATGAGAAGGGGGTGAAATGTATCGATAGATATGTTTATGAAAAATATCATTGAGAAATAAATACATAATGAAAATGATATAAATGATTAATTATTTTATGTCATGTCTATGGCACATGAAAACCACTACTATTATGACCTATCCTCTAGACATTCTAAAAAAATGTATAGAAACCTAGTCATTCTGATTGGGAACAAACATGAATGATTTTTCACTAACTAATTTATTATCATGAGACTATTGATGTTTCAAGGGGATTACATTCACCAGTCCACAACCCATAGGTAATTCCTAAAATTTTCCCCAACACGTGTATTTCTTGTCCTAAGAAATCCTCACATCTAATAATATATATGCCATATCAAATATCTGTATCAAATAAATGATATGTATTTATAAATCTTGTCCCAATTAATAAAATTAATTACAAAGTAAACATCATATGATAACTGGTAAACAATTCAAGATATAATCATATCCATAAAAATTGATATGGATATTTACGGAAATTTAATGTCAAATGATCATATGAAATTGAATATTTCAAGGGGTCTAAAAATAAACTAGGATGTAAAATTGAAAATTGTATTTTGAAAACTAAATCATGAATGATATAGAGGTAGCATAAGGATTGTATAAATGTAAAATGTCACGATCCAACCTGGGTACCCTAGTAACCTGATAATCGAGTCATCCTAGATGTAGCCTGAAGGGCATTCCTGATCCCCATGGGTCGACAACTAGCACCTAGAATCACTAAAATTGAATGAGGGAAGAAATATTCAACCTATAATGTGGAAAGAGAAGAAAAAAAGACAATATTCATATTAAAGGAAAACTCCACGAGGAATAAATTACCAGTAGTTAAAAAATAATAATTTCCAAAGTTCTATAACTGATGTACTAAAATAGAAAAAACATACCAAAGCCTTTAAGGACATAACTCACTAAGATCAATGTTCAGACTTTGGATTCACCTCCGAGAGATCCTTTTCCTTTTCTCAAACCTTGAAGTAGAAAATCAACAATCAACTAAAGGCACAAGTTGGGTGTGAGCCATAGCCCAGTTGGATTTCACCCAAGGCTCCAATAAAAGACACCAATATCAATTTAAAAAAAATATACATTCAACAGATTTAAAAAATGGGTTTGTAATTTAAAAATCATATTTAATAAAATAATAATATATAGTTTAAAACATGGGAATAACTTTATAAAATTATATAATATATTTCAATGATGGAAAACATTTCAAAAGATAGAATTTTCCATTAATCAAATGATAGTTTGCATAAACAGTAATTCTCACAAGTGTATTAAATAAAAACATTATTTTAATAGTTTATATAAATTATAAAGGAATGTAAAATATTTTACAATAATTGAATATGTATACATTCCAAATACAAACAAGTAAGAAACATGGACATGCACCACAATGGTACGATAGTCTAGGTTGTAGGGAACCAACATAGTGAATTGAAAATTATGCCCATATTCCCCTTTAGGCATAAGGTAAAGGGATTCATCACCATTGGCTAAGGAATGGGATATGATGATATGATGTTTCAAAATGTTTTATAATTGTATTGTTCAACTAAAAATTACTCAATAAATAACTAAGTCTTGCATGTGATCAAGTAAAAAACCATGATGGGGTATTAATTTTATAATAGAAGTTGAAATTAATCCCATTATCCAATTAAAATGTGATAATTTTTTATTTTAAAATCATTATGGGTTTTAATCAAAATCATTCCTTTTAACCAAGATGAGACCCTAAGGTTTCCATCAAAACATCTTCATCCATTTTTTCACAAAACTGAGTTTTAAAACCAAATCAAACAATTCCATCATTTTTATCACAAACCCCCAATTCACATGAATCCAGGTTTTTCACAAAAATTCCATCAAATAAATTTTCCTTCAATTAAAATCAAAATTTCAATTTATTCAATTCCCATGAAAAAAAATATTAAATAAATCATCTAAACCTCTTCAAATTCAAATTACAAGCCAGAAACCCATTTTACTCAAAATCCCAAATTCGTCGGAACATTGATTTTCCAACAAGATTAATTGATATAATTTCAATTAAAATAATAAAGAAAATATTTAAATCCAAAATAAAAATAAGTATAAAAAATGAAATTTGGTAAAATAAAAATTATACATCATAACGTAACCACATATAGAGAGTAATAGATCTCGCAACGCAAAACCCAAATCGCTATGGATCCCTGTAGATCATAAAAATGGGAATCAATCCTATGTTTAAGATCCCAAATATGGTATTAGATCAACAAATTAGTATAATGATCTATGGAAACCGAAATGGAAATAGAGATAATGCACGAGGTATAGAATAGGAGGATGAAACTAACTACATTGAGATTGAATGTAGTTCCTCAATTTTCAGATCACATCTAGGAGGGGTTTCAGGAACCTAAATTCTCTCATGGGAGCTATAAGGAATAGAGAAATGGATTAGGGTTGATGGAGGACGATCTAGAACTAAAAATGGGGGTTCAAAAAAAATTAGTAAAATTTTTGGATTTGGAAAAAACTGTCTGCAATGTTTCCTGTGATATTGTGCTCTGTTTGGTCAAACCATGTGCATGCCATGAAAATTCTACTGTAAAACAATGACCACGGTGCATAGTTTTCCTTAACCCAACACATGCCATGTGTATACCATGACCCTACCCAAACACCTCCATAATTCTCATAAACTCACCAGGAACGACCCCAAATGAAGTCGTACTAAAGATGAAACAAGGGGGGTTAGGAATACTTAAAAATAGTAAGAGGATGTTACAACCTCACCACCATAGAAACTTTATATCCTTATAAATCATAAAAATAAGCCACCCCACCAAAGAAATGAGGACACTGCTCTCTCATCAGTACATCTCCCTCCCATCTCTCTTGAGAATCAGAACTGTGATGCCATAGCACACGAACCAAATGTATCACTCTACCACGAAGTACCATAATCATAGAATCAACTATCATGACTAGTCATTTATTCGTGGATAAACCAGTTTCAGCATCATGACCACCCCGTCTTAGAATATGAGATGTGTCAGATATATACTTTTGAAGCTGAGATACATGAAACCCATTATGTATCTACATCACCTGTAGTGGTAGTTCTAACTGTTATGGAACATTCCCCCCATTCTCTACGACCACAAAAAGGTCCAACAACACAAGGAGAAATATTCCCTTGCCTCTCAAACTATCGATGACCCAACTAGTGTGATATTTTCTTGAACACTTGATCATCAATAGGGAACTCTAAAGGTATACGGTGATGGTCAACATAAGACTTTTTTTGGATATGATATTTCAACATTATCTAAAGAATTATAGGAATATTTGATTTCATTTATGGGACCATGATCGGTCTAACCAAGGAACTCTAGCCAATATCTGATAAATGTAAAGATGATTTACATGGCCTCCCATTAAATGCCTCAGATGGATCCATTCTTTTCATAGAATGGTGACTATTTTTATTAGATAACATTACCAGCCCCAATGGATCATCCAATGCCCCACTAAATATGAGAACACATCCATGGAGCATATCCTCAATAATCTATATTTCTCTTTCTATCTGGCTATCTGAATGTGGATGGTATTCCATGCTCAAATAGACATGAGACCCCATCATCTCGTAACAGAATCACTAAAAGTGAGAAGTAAACTGAGGATATCTATTAGAGACTATATTATATGGAACTACATGCAACCTAATAATCCATTTCACATAGATATCTCCTAACTCCTCAACATAGGCCATATTCCTAATGTGTATAAACTGATCCAATTTCATCATCCTATTGGTCACCACCCAAATATAATTATTCTTCATATGGGTACATGGAAACATGAACAAAACATCCATAGAAATATTATCCCACTTCCAAGCATGGAAAGGAAGTGGATGAAACAATGCTGATGATTTATGCTGCTCAAATTTCAACTCTTGGAATGTATAGCAACAAGAGTCAAACTCATCAATGCCTCACCTCATACCTGGACGTCATAATTGTCACCTCTTGTCATAGAAGATCTTTAGGGTTCTTAGGTGCACATCCCATTGGGAATTTTTAGGACCCTCATCACATCATTCCTTACCGAAGACGGTACATAAAAAATCTGATAGCATAGAATTCCCTCATTGGAGAATGATCATTAGGAAATATCTCTCAACCAATAAAAGAGTTTCTAATACTATAGAATTCGACATCAAGATGTAGGTCCTGAAGAATATTTTCAAGAAGAGGGGATGTAAACTAAACACTAGCCAGGGAATCCTCGACCCCTATCTCTTGATCCCAAATATGAAAATATGAAATGGCAGCCAATAATTTCCACTCATCCAAAGATTCCTTCAGTGCCTGGGTCGAAATCATCCTACTAAAAATATATAAAACAACATTCCTATTCCTCGGGTTATAGGTAATTTAAAAGTAATAAGACTACATGTATTTCACCCAACGCCTCTGGTAGAGATTCAAATTGTTTTGAGAGAAGATATAACTCTATATTTTGTGGTCTGAAAAAATAGAAAACTTTTCACCATAAAAGTAATGCTTCCAACTCTTGATAGAATGCATCACATATTTCAGTTCTAGGTCATGGGTATGATAATTATTCTTGTGCAGCCTAAGCTAACATGACTCATAGGCAATAACATGATATCTCTGTATAATAATACAGACCAAGCCTAACCATGATGTATAGTAGAAGACAACATATCCCTTCTGGGCATCTGGAAGAGTCAACACCAGTGTAGTAGTCAAATGACTTTTCAACTAATGAAAATAACTCTCACATTTCTCACTTCACCCAAAATTCAAAGCCTTCCGAGTACGAGTAGTCATCGGAGAATCCATCTTTGAAATATCTCTCACAAATTGATGGTACTATCCAGTTGAACACCAAAAGATTTGAATATCGAAGACATTCTGTGGTTGTTCCCATATCAAAACCACTTTCACCTTTTAGGCTCAACTGATATCCCTTGATCCGACAGAACATATACCAAGAACATCACTTTCAGAATACATAATTCTAAAATTGAAATATTGGCACAGAGTCAGTGATTTCTCCACAAACTCGACACTCTTATCTGACGATGACCATGATCCTACTCATATTATGGGTACACAAGGATACCATTCACAATTACAATAAAAAATGTATCTACATAATCGTGGAAAATACTCTTTATAAAATCCATGAAAATTGTTCGATCGTTGGTTAGATCGAAGGGACTGAAATGGCACTGATAATGTATATTCCTTCTACTAATGCTGGTTTTTTTATTTTCAGATTCAATTTTCCTTAACTGATGGTAACCTGAGTGATGATCAATCTAAGAAAATAATTTCCCCCCTTCAACTAATAAAAAATATCATCACTCTACTACAACAAATATATATTCTTTACCATTAATCGATTGATCTTTTGGTAATAAATGTAAAAGAGGAGTGAATGATCATTCTTCTTGTCAAATAGAACCAGTTCCACCCACGACGGCATGCATGGGAATATAAACCCTTTCTCAGGAAGATCATCCAATTTTGACATCAGATCAATCAATTCATCTAGTGCCATGCAGTAAGAGGGAATTAGTATTGTTTGAGAAACAAATGTCAAGTCAATATAAAACAAAACCTCTTTTACCAGTGGAAAACTAGATAATTCATAAGGAAACACGTTGTGAAATTCAATTACTATTGGAGGGATATCATCCACACAAATATACCCACTCTAAGTAAAAGGAAAAGGTAGGTATTACATTTCCCAACATCAATATAGAAGGTCTGACCTTGCTCGACCTTGGGTCCCATTCTCCATGAACCAAAAGAGACACACCACAATGATTAGTGAAGGAGACCCATCAAATATATTAATCAATCCAGGATTTATTAGCAATGACACAATCTATCATGAAGATGATGTTAAAATATTTAACATCGAGAACCATAGAGGTCCAAGCTAACTCAAAATCTAACAGAGTGAAAACACAATAGGGACTACGGAGACCTTACTGTCTCATCATACCAAGGAGTTTATTAATATCAATTTCATGAGAAAAATGATCCATAGAATAAATAATATGATTAAAAACATAGGTAGAAATAACCAAATAGGATGCACTGGTATCATATAATGCAGTCACTAATGTCAAAGTTATAGTGATGGTACCACTCACAGTCACTGGAACCATTTTCACCTTCTCTAGATATTCTTCCTCTGGCTGAAGAAGCTTCGATATAGATTCTTGTTTCTAGAAGACATTTGTAAATGAAGAATATGATTTCCCTAAAATTTTATGAGGGACTGATGATCCTATCCCACTTTAAGTACTGGAATAAATATGAGTGATCCTTTGCAAGATCCTTGAACACCCACAGGAGCCACAATTCATGGGTGCCTTAGTTGAAACCTGTTTTGAATGCCTTGGCATTCCACACTAGTAACAAACCAAAGGACCAATACCCAGTACTATAGGATGTTTAAAAAAACCCTATAGCTGTGAACTACCATGAGAATCATCATGCTTCCTTTTACCATTGAAGGAACTCAATATTCTAATGGAAGAAAAATAATCTCTTGAAAACCCTAACATAGTATCTGGGTCAATCTCACCCATCAGATCTCTATCAATAACATTGGTATAAGAAGGAAACATCAGAAAAGAAAACTTGAAAATGGATATCTCGATGATGTCTCAACTCGAACTTCGAGCCTTCATCCTCTCATTCAACACAATCTCATGTGTGAAGTTCACAAGCTCCGAAAATTGATTTTCATACTCTACCACAAACCTGTCAGCCTTCTCAAGTCATAAAAAAATATGTAGACTTGGCCAAAATCATTGAAACCAGATATAAATGGTTAGTGGAAACAATATTGTATTATTTCCCTTCTAATCCCTCATGTTTCTTCACTATCACCATGATGTCCCGCCATCTTCTACTTAGTCCTTCCAGCACAACGTGGAACACTTTACCTTTATCTCCTAGGGTGGGTCCAAAAATCCAAATAAGATTTCCAAATATGTTAATCACTAATCATCCCTTTGAGGGTCATTTGAGCCCTTAAACTATGTAGGTTTCTGGTGATGGAACTCTTGATAACTAATCTTGACGAGCTCCCTCTAAGGTTTCACAACAGGATCCTAAACAGGTAATGTAGGTTGTGCCAGTCCTAGAGCATGGACAATGCACATTTTCACCTTAATAATATTTAGATCCGCAATAGGTTTCAATCTGAGATTTTTATCTACATCTTCCTCATGGGTCTGATATTCATGTCATCATGGAGGCATGATGCTATAAAAAATCTGCAAACAATAAAGAATACATTAGGGAATGCTCAAACTGGTCATTGATGGAAATAATTAATCCCCAAAAATAGGATAACCTCGATTTGGATTCCACACTATCCATATGAAAATAGGAAAAATACTGGAACAAAACCACAAGACATATTTCCTTTACCATCCTTGGGAAATTAAGGTACATTGCAGGGAGAGATAGGAACGAAATAAATTTAAACTACCTCATACTTCTTGATAATATTTTACAATAAATATTTACATGAAGACAAAATCTCAACCTACTCTCTGATACAACTTTTTCATGAACCAACCCAAGTACCTTGGTAACCAAATAACTATGTCGGTCCAAACATTGCCTAAAGGGAATTCACATTCCCCATAGGTCGGTGGATAGCACCTAACATCATCCAAACTGAATGTGGGAATGTTTTTTCCACCAATAATGTGAAAAGTGAATAAAATAACGTAGTATGCATGTCAAAGGAAAAATCCACTGGGAGTAATGTACCATATGCTAACCAGGCACAACCACCTTGGTAATATAACCGATGTACTGAAATAGGAAAATCAAACCAATGTACCTTTACATATAACTCACCACGATCAATGTTCAACAACATTATTTACCGCTAGGAGATCCATTTCCTTTGCTCGAACCTGGAAGGATAAAATCTATAAACACCTATAGACACATGTAGGGTGTGTTACAAATACTAGTAGGATTTCACCCAAAGATTCTATAAGAGATTCCAATATCAATTAAATCAAAATATACTTTCAACATTTAAAAAATGGGTTTTTCATTAACAAAGCATGTTTAAACAAATAATGATATACAATTTAAAATATGGGAATAACTTTATCAAATAATTATATACATTTCAATGGTAGAAACATTTAAAAAAATGTAATTTTCCTTTAATCAAAGGATAAATTGTATAAATAGTAATACACACAAATGGCATAAATAAAAACATTATATAAACTGTTTTTATAAATTTTCAAGGCATGTATAATTATTTACATATAACGGCATATGTATACATCCCTAATATTATAAAGCAAGAAACATGGATTTGTAATACATGGGTATGATATTCCAAGATATAGGAATCTAACACTATGAAATGCAATCTATGTATATATTCCCCTTTAGGACTTAGGTAAAGGGAACCATCACCTTCACCTAAGGATTGGGAGGTGATGGTATGATGTTTTAAAATTTTGTTGAATTGTAATGTGCCACCCAAAATAACTAACTGTACTCATAAGAATTTTATCTTTTCAAGTACAAATACAAGATGGAAAATTAATTTTATAACAGAAAAAAAAATTATCCCATTTTTGATTTCAAATATGACATTTTCTCTTTAAAATCCTTAATGGGTTTTTAATGAAATGTTATTCCTTTTCACCGAGATGAGACCCTCATATTTCCAATAATACGCTTTCATAAATTTTTTACAAAACTGATGTTTGAACCCCAATCAAACAATTACTTCATTTTCATCACAAACACCCAATTCACATGAATGTCGGTTTTTCACAAAAATTACATCAAATAAATTTTCATTAAATTAATATTTAAATTTCAATGGATTCAATTACCATGAGAAGGACAATTTAAATTAATAAATTTAAGTCACACCAAACTCAAATTCCAATATAAAAAAACATTTATCCTAAAAAAACCACCAATTAATCAATGTTGGGTTTTATCTAGGAAGATCAACAAAAAGCCTTTCAATTCAAATCCAAAATATATAAATTTATATTCAAATAAATTTACATTTAAAAAATGTAATTATGTTAAATAAAAATTGGGCATCGTAATATAACCACCTACTGAAAAAGTCGATCTCACATTGCCAATCCCAAATCAGGATTTTTCCAAGAAGAATGAAGAACACACAGAAGAGATTAAAACCAATTTTAAGATCTAAAAAACAAAGGGTATTAGATCAAAAAATAAATACGAAAACATATGGATCCATAAGGATAAAGAGGGACAATGTAGTAAGATGGGAAGGGGAGAATGAAACTAACCATATTGAGATCGAAAGTAATTCCTCAAGCTTCAGATCACATCTAGGATGGGGTTGAGGCACAAAAAAGCTACCTTGGGAGCTCTAAGGATAGGAGAAATGGAATGGGGTAGAACTAGGTCTGTTCAAGACCAAACATGGGCCTCTAGATATTTTAATTAATATTTAGGATCTGGAAAACATCGTTAGCATAGTTTCATGTGATGTTGTACACAGTTAAGTAAAATTGTGTGTGTCCAATGTGGATCTATCTATCTAACCATGGAACTGGCACATATTTTTCCCAAATAGTGTGATGGACCTATGAAAATTGTTCCCCTGCCCAGAAACCACGAGAATTCTCAAAAAGTCACCTGGAAAGACCAGAAAAGAAACCCATCATATGCTTAAATAGGAGGCGGTTTCGGAATACTAGAAAATAATAATGGGATGTTACAAAACATAAACCAATTTTATTAAAAATAATGGGTTTTTTCATTGATGAATAAAAATACTATAAAATTATGTTTTTTAAAAATATGAATGATATCCTTTTTTTATTCCCATTGAAAATCACTTTGGAAAATAATTTATTTAAAAATTAACTTTTTAAACATTAAAATGAATATTCAATGAAACGATGGCTAGTAAATCCATACATGATGTATTAGGTAAAAATAATATTCAATTTACATGGTAAAAATGATAGAAAAATACATTATTAGGAAAGAGAGAATAAGATTCCATTAAAAATATTGGTAAAATAAAAAAGGGTACAAATTTATTTATTTTATAATTTTATGAATGGTTAAAAAAAATTTATAAAAAATAATTAAATAAGGTTTTTAGAAAAAAAAACAATTTCTCTGACTAAAGAGAGTATGAAGATAGATTTTATTCAAAAAAATGATCTTATTAATTTCCAAAGATAAGAAACTTTTTACTATTACATAACAAAGTTCCTGAATAAACATTGGAGAAGAAAATCAATGGTTTTATAGAAAAAAGTCATATAATTTCCCCCAATTGAGATGGATTTGAAAGATCAATGAAATTTTTCTTTATAAAAATAACCATTAAATATTCCAAAAAGTCTCATGCAACATTGAAACAAAATAATTCAAATACTCATGATGAAATAACAATAAATTATTGTTTTAATAACCTATATGATAAAATAATTCATGATATAATATATCAGAATGGGCAGTAGATAAACCACACAAAAGAACTAAGTGGTGAATATGATATATCTCAGAGATGTAAGAAGTGAGATGAAAATCCCTTAACATGTGTTTACTTTTTGATTTAGATTCCTTTAACATACTGTATAATGGTTTTAAATATGTCAATAACTTATACCAGAAGCATAATCAAATTAATAATATCATATATTTACTTTCATTAATATCTATTTACCAATTTGTTAATTTTTTTTATTATTTTCACTATTTAGGGTGTTAATTGTCTGGTGGCTTGAGTTTGTTTTAACATGTTCCTTATTGTTCATAACTTGGTTTTATATACTACCCAATGTAAACCATGATGTTAAGATAAAATATATTCATTATATATGTATTTATAATAATATATAAGATATGGAGATAAAATATTGAATTAACCATTCTTGGATATTGTAGGAAATATATACACATGAAATCTAATTTCTTATATAGTAAATATGTTTTCTAAAACAATCATTTATACATTCTATGTATAGTGTGAACAAGTCACATCTTTTTGACGGGGCTATAGTCCACTCTTCTTGAAAAGATGTTATCATATTTATACAATATAGAAATCATAAAGACATCTGTTATAAAATAATTAAAAAAGAATAATTACATTAAAAATAATATATAATTCTTGTATAATTATATTTTCAATAAAACCTTCCAACGATGAGCGGTGGTAAAGTAAAAATTAACATCTTTGCTTTTTGAGGCGGTAGTCCTCTATACAGATAAACAGTGAGTTAGTTACCCATTAATTGTTTTTCTGTGTTAGTGTAGGGAAGAACCATACCTTAAGACGTCTATGTATATTAAGTATACAATTTTTATTATATAAAAAATGAATAATAAAATTTCATATAGTGGATAATGAAATGAAACAAAGGATATTGAGGAAATATATTACATCTTCATTAGGTAACTCTTTTTGGTTGTCACCAAATGGCATCATTAAATGGATTTATACAAAAGGAGAGGATTATAGGATTATGTAAGGTATTTTGGGATCTATTATTATATATATTTGTAGACACAAATTGTCTTGAGATGTGTGAGGAAGTGGGTGGATAAGAGGAATTTTTTTAGTGGAGGAGGAGTATCACTCTTTTAAATTATGGATAAGTTAATTCCAACAATGTATTTTCCATTGAAATTATTTCAAAAAATGGATAAAATTATATCAAATGGGGATGAAGTCGAAATATGACCATCCAATTTCTTTTTTACAAAATTATAAGTCATTTTTTCCATAATTTTAATGTTCAAACCCCTGATAAATCTAATTTCACCTTAATCATTGTAAAATATTTTTTCACATTCAGTAATATATGTTGTCAAAAACTAATTTTAAGTTATTAGAAATGATGAATTATTATAATTTCTATTATGGAATCCATTTTTACAAATACCATTAGCATAAGTGGCAAAAATTAATTTAAATTTCTATTATGGAATACATTTTTACAAACTCTTTTCTAGGTTTTCATAGCCAATTCCAATGTAAAATTGATTACTATAAACTACATAGGATTAATTAATAAAAATTGATATAATAAAACATTAAAAATAATTTAAAATTTTATTTATCCCCAAAAATATAATATATTAAAAAATAATATTTTATTCAAATTATTATTTTTCACCATTCATTAAAAATTGATTCATATCATAAAAATACAAATAATTCTACCATACATAATTTTTTTGTTTATATATAAGATATCACATTTATTTTGCCATATAATATTTATAAAAGTTTTATAATTGGTTTTAAATTTGGTTCATCAATAAAAGATGGTAAAAGTGCCATAATAAAATTATTGTATTTTATGTTTAATAGTTGTTTTGATCTTATCTAATTCCTATAAAACCCTTTATAAGCATATAAAATGAATATTTTATTGAATATAATATATATATATATTACATTAATATTACTCAATAATTTTAATTATTTTTATGTATTACGATAGACCATGTCTTTGAGCAAAAAAATTGTTTTTTATAAAAAAACTCCATTTTTATTCCATTGGTAATTATATTGGTTTATATTTATTTTTTAAAGAATGATTTAATTTTATATCTACATAAAAAATATATTTACATAGGTTTTTTAATGTTATTAATATATTGTTATTTAATGATTTTATTATATCTTATTATGTTAAATACTAATATTTTTTTAATATATTATTGTTCTAAAATAATTGGTATTGAGTTTAACACAAGGCATCAAAGAAACTCATTTTTGTGTGTGATGTATGATAGTGAAGTTTCATGTTCATTTCAAGATATAGTATACATTGAATTTATTTAAAACAGAAAATATATTTTAAATGATCTGGATATTATATTTCATTACAAAACATGGTTTATCCAGTCACTAATGTTATCGAATATAATGTTACTACTTTATATTAACATGGTGTAAAATTCTCCCAACTTAATTAAATTTCATAATCACAATGTAATCTTAATATTGGAAATTAAATAATATTATTCTATGATTAATGTAACATCATTCGATGGGTTCATGAAACCTCCCATCAAAATGAGAGAATGGGATGTACAATGATCTCATGGACTGACATTATTTCGTTGACTTTTGGATGGGATTTGGAATGGTTTCCCCAAAATTGTTTTACCGAAATATATTTTAAGGCCTCTTTCAATCACAATCATTGCGATTTCCATCTACATCATCTCCCCAAAAAATCTCAATTGTTCTCTTTACATAGCTGAGTACAGACCTTGTTCCCAATGGTCGATGGTCATATAGGATTTTAGACCTATTAACTCTTGAAGACTAACATTGGTCGAGAGGATAGAAGGCCTGAATAATAATATCATGGGGGGGGGGGGATTTTTTTCCTAATCTAGGAATCTATTTTAGATTTAACACATGTTCGTGAATTTATTCATAATCTTGGTGTGGGATCGGTTACCCTAAAAAATGATTGTGGGTTAATTCTCCATTATATGAATCATACTAGGATTTTATGGGAATCTGTCAATATTTAACTGAGGTTCTTCACCATTTTTTCTGAACGAGCAGTTTCTTATATGTTGAAACCATATGATAGAGTGTTTCATTCTATTTCCCCATATATGGAGGTGGATAATATCTCAATGATGGGATTGACCAATAACAAGGTGTCTTAAATACCCTAATTATTGTAGGAATAAAAACCCACATAGTATGTTTGTCTTGAATAGTGTAAAAACCATACGAAGAATATCATGTTTAGGTACTGAGACACCATGTATTTTTTCTCAAGTCTTGATTAGAAATCCAACGTATTCTAGTTGTGGTTGGAATCAAAGTAATCATAGTTCAGTCATTTTGGGGCTCGTATTCTGATTCATTCCTAGAATCCCTACGTTAATGGTTAAATTGTTTGAAGAAATGTGAATACCTAATCCCAAATAAGCCATACTCATTGTGAGAAACAAGGTTAGAACTTGATCACATCCATTAGATTGGGTATAACATGGATTAATTATTAGGAATTCAATGGGTAGTCAATATGTTTCTCGAACCTCTATTAGAGGTAGCCTACATATCCTAAATATAGAAGGAACCAGAGTTATCATCGTTCATTTTGTGTTGGAGATTACAAACTGAGGCTACCCTACGGAGTTGGGATCTATTGACTGATGAGGTGTTTGTGGAATCCCACTACGTCCATGGGATTGATGATGGTTTAGAGGAACAAGGGGGAGTGCATGATCAGCCTCATGACATATAAAAATGACACCTGTATATTGGGGAAGTCATTGGGGGTGTTTGATATGGATTTTTGGGCTTTACAGAGCCCCCTATGTATCCTATTTATCATTGGTATCAGATTTCATTTAGTTCTTTTTGAGTTGGGGCTAACACGCTAATGTTTTCCTGATGAGTGGGCCTTCTTATATGGAAGGTGTCACATGACCCAGCTGGACATCCCTAGAAGTCATCATGCAACTTGTCTTACATCATATGTAGGGTGTCGCAAGATCCATGGTGGCATGGTTTGAGGGGTTTCCCATGTCTTGGTTGACACCTCGGCATACATTGTGAGACTAGGATGACATGTCTTGGGTACACCTCTAGTCATGTGTAATTTGTCTAGGGGATATTTTGAGAGATAGGTTGTCATATCCAGACATGTTGGAAATACTCTACTGATATGAGTGGGTTTTTTATATGAGTTTGGTGATATATCCAAAGGAGGTCACGAGTCTAGGGAGTCACACCCTATCACGGCCCACCTTCTTCAAGACGAGGAAAAGGACAACAAAGTTCCACACCCTTCCTTCTTCCAGATGACATAGAGATAATGACCCCTGAGTCTCGCCTTCAATAGGCTATGTAGTGACGACTAGCACCAAGGGTATGGAATCTCACACCAAAAAGAAGGCATTAAACTTTTTTAGGAAAACCACATTGGGATACAAGATGGTAAAAATCCTGAAAAAAACTAATCTTTTATATAAGGGAATCCAAATTCAAACTCATGCATGATTTAAACATACACTACAACAAAGGAATAATAAAAAATAAAAAAATTGGTACATAAAGAAAAGAATATGTCGAAACACAACAACTATCCAAACTAATGAGCTAGTAAAGTCAAGAAGGTTCCACAAAGTCCTCCATGAAACCGTATATTTTTTTAATACCATAGATTGAGAATACAAGTATAATCATTAGGGAAACCAATTTCACTCATTAAATAGTGGGAGATGCATAATAATTCCCTCATGGAAACTGTAAAAACCAAAAACACCTAACAAGAAAAGATACCAGCCCAACCTCACTAATGAACAATCCAGAAATAACACAAATAAAGTTAGATAATAATATAAGAACATCGATGATTTGGGTATCCTGTATCAGTTTCCCATTGGTTATCTACTCCACCCCAATGGATAACTTCTTGAAATTACCACTTTTCCCAAATAAAGTCTTGCTTCCCCAAATGTCTGCACACTCCTGGGCCTCAAACCACAAATATCCTGCCCAAAAACAACTAGGTAACAAAAACCACCACTCTCAACCTACAACACCTAGGTCTCATACTAAAGATGACTAGGAAATGAACATGGACCACAAACACCTAGTCCCCTCACCCCAACACAACCTTCCGAATGGATCTTGGGATATAGTAAAACTCAATCAACCTTTCCTGCTACCACTACTTGCATATACCCCCATGAACAACAGTCATATTAATTAGTGGTAGTATACCCCTATCCAATCTATTTAACCAATTTCCATTTTTTTATTTATCAATTATTCATTTATTCATTTAATCCCTACAAGGGAAACTAACAACAATAATATGAGAAACTATTCTTAGAAGGCGAAAATCATTATTAACTTAAGCTGTCTCATGCATATTCCATGATTTCACCAATTCAAGGAACACAAAGACACTGATATTGAGAGCATGTGAGAAAATTTAGAAACATTCAACATTAAACAAGGGAAGAGGGACCAAGGTATTGGATTTAAATTTTGACACCCATTCATAAAAACAAACAGGATAAATTTGATTCCTTCCCCCCCAAACACAAACAATGCGTATATGTATTCCCACTACATAACAAGTTCATCCATTACACAAAAAAAAATATATCAACATGATATTCTATAACACCTCTTGTACTACCCCATACAGAAATACCATAGAAAAACACCACCAAAAACTAACCCCACTGCACAAACATGCCATCCCCCAAATAAAATTTCATTCCATTTATCCACCCATTGTACCTGCAACAAGGTTACAAATAGAAACATCACAGAAACCCCACGAATTATAAAACAAAAACAAAAACCGCACATAACCACACTATTAAGAAAATAATATTCATATTTAGAAATTTGGGTTCTTAAATTCCAATTTAAATAAAAAGGGTGATCAAAGAGCAGGTTGGATCCTAGATCATCCATTTATTGAACCAAGTGTACAAGATTATGCAGATTTCATGTTACAACCATTTATGAAAACATTACAACAAAATAAAGAACACCACCAGTGTGAAAGAAAAGACCATCAACATTCTTGATTTTACAAGGCATTAAATACTATTATATTCAAAACAAAGAACATGGATATCTATTAAAAAAACATATGTTAAATCATCAATTCCTTTCCATTATTCCATTGACCCTATTATCTTTTGATCATCATATTCTATTCCCCTAATTTATTAATTTTTTTAGTAATAATATTCATCTATTCTTCATGAAGAAATATTACTACACCCACCTCGCTTGATATAAAAATAAAAATAGGCTGATGAATCCCTAAATGAAATAATAGGAGACCACAACTCCCCTTTGTTCCAAAAAATGGGGATCACACAATCAGTAGGAATGACTCCAAAGAAACTCGATATATGGATACAGTACAACATGTGCGACTCCACTAGGAGGGAGAGCTCTATGAGAACCAAGTGAAAATTGGGTAGATGACCTCTTCTTTAGAAAAAGTCATATCATATATCAATAGAATAGTAATGGATTCAAAAGTCATTAACGTGGGATCATGGTTAGGATCATGTGGTTTGAATATCTCAAAGTCCACATATCATCAGGATGTTCATGATAGAATTAATATCCTTTGAAACACTGTTAAAATTTTTTAAACAAGGATTTAAACTCAATTTATGTCAAATGAAAGGTACGAGGGGAAAAAATAAAAAACTATGAGGAATAAGGAAAAATGAAAACATAGAAAATGGTGAGCCACCAACTGGTGTGCCACTCTTTTTGTGTTCCTCCCTCACAGTGCAATAATTATGATTCCATTGACATTGTTTTTAATTGACACAGTGTCACCATTTTGTTGAAACGGTTTGGTGAAACTGGAATTTTGGAAGACTCCAGAAACAAACCATGACGACCCCCAATAACACCATAAAAATGGATTTTCACAAAGGAATGGACTGATAAAATCTGGTTCATTACATCAGATACCTCTCAAAATATTATTTTCACTGAAATTATAAAACCAAACATTGAAAAGTAGGGGTTGTAACAAACACCACATAAGATACCTATTAGGGACAATCCACCCTACATTGTTCGAAAACTGGAGGGAAAAACCCGAAATCCATGAACACATAACTGACCACTACTGCCCCTAAAAACCACACAAACACCAATGGTCACACTATCTAGACTCATGTATTAGGAGGTCATTCATCCATGTAAATATAATATCCTCTTTGGGCACCACTGACTCACCCTCATTGGTTCAATCGCATCTGCTTTAATACTTATTGATTTGGGATCATGTCCTCCCATCATCATAGACATGAATTTTAACAAACTTTTATTGAAAAAGGAAACAACTCATCTCATAGAATAAAATTTCAATAATTATATCATATGCAAAGAACAAAGAAGAACAGAAGAGAAAAACATAGAATAGCTCCGAGTACAGGGCACATATATGTTCCTCTTACTCCCATGTACTTTCCATGAGGTCACCATGACTACATAACACAAAAAACATTAATGGCCAATCCACTAAACACTTTTTCCTCATGATCCTCAATTGTTACTAGTCACTCCAAAAATGTCACATCATCCTCAATATCCAACTCTTTCTTGTCAATGATATGGGATTCATTGTGTAGATACCGATGGAGCTGAGATATATGGAAGACATTGTGGATCCTTTCCAACCATGGTGGAAACACTAGCTGATAACCTTCCCAAATCATCCCAACACCTCAAAAGGTCTAATGAACCTGTGAGAAAGCTTGCTCCCTTGGAAAAAATTCTACTACACATGTCAAGGGGATCCTCCAAGAATACCTGATCCGTAACCTTGAACCCCAATGGCCTCCTCCTATGATTGGTATATGACTAATGTCGATCTTGTGATACCTTTAACATCCCACAGACAACCTACACCATATATATTGTACTCTGTACCGCGTCCGGAACAAGAATATATGCCTCCCCAGCTTCTTTAGAGCACAAGGGTAAATGACAAAAACTCTTTTATAGAGTATATAATACATCCATACTAATGGAATAGTAATAGATATTATTTTATGAAAACTCCACCATGAAATAAATTTACACCCAAGACCCACTAAAGTCCAGAACCCATGCTCGTAACATCTCCTCAATGTCTGTATGGTCCTCTCTTCATGTACATCCATTTAAGGGTGGAATATAGTGATGAGATGTAACTGAGTGTCAAAGACAGACTATAAACCCCACCAAAAACATGATTTAAAACATGTACCATGATTCGAGAGAATGGATCTTGGAACTCAATGTACCTACACCACCTCATCCACAAACCTCTGTGTTAAGTCATCCACTACGCTCGAATCCTTGATTTCTAGTAAGTGATCCTATTTCATCAGTCGGTCCACTACTACCCAAATATAATCACATCCTCCATAACTCCTACGTAATCCTGTGATGAAATCCATCGATTTTTCATGCCACATCAACTTGGGAATGCGTTAGGGCTATAGTAGACCATTGGGAACATGATTCTCATCCATCACCTAGTGACGCTCTACGCACCATTCCACAAACTCCACCACTTCCCACTTCACCCTAGGACACCAAAAATATTCCCTCCTACCACTTTTCATTTTAGAAACTCCTGGATGCACTATTATGTGCGAGATATGGAACTCATGGAGAACTATCTCATGCATTTCCACTGGAAAAAATAATGTCCCATGGAGCATCATATGATTCGGACTATCCTCTGACTATCCCACCAGAGCATCACCCTCCACAGCACAATCACACATCACGTTGGTCCCTGAGTCTCTCCACTGAGACTCCTCCACATACATCACCAAGTAAAACTACACCTTCTTCTTAAATAGACAACCTATGACTCCAACCACTATCACATCAAAATAAAAAGCATCCAAATACTCAATTTCCTTACAAGAATCTGTGGATTGCTGAAAAACCTCCTCCTACGACTTCCTTTATAAAGAATCACCCACCTCATTCCCCTTTATAGAGGTGTAAGAGATCTCGATGTTTTGGTATTATAGAAACTCCATACACCTTCGATGACACTTGTTCATTTCTCTCTTGGTGAAGATGCACCTCAATCTATTATGATATTTTAAGACTAAAAATTACTTCCAATGAGGTAAAGTCCCCACATCTTCAGCATGAATATGAATACTTTATGTTATAGATAATGGTCGGCATAGTTACATTCAAGTTGACATAACTATCTAAATCCATAAGAGATAACTCCCTACTACTGAATCAACGCACATCCCAATCCAAGATTGGAAGCATCCCAAAACACCTTGAACATTATACCTTCTTCTAGAAACCTAAGCATTGGAACACATACCATCATCCCCTTTAGGTATAGGAGAGATGACGGGCACTGCTTACTCTAGACAAGGGCTTGGTATTTTCTTGTCAAAGATTTCAATTGTGCAGCAACTCGAGATAAGTTGGGTGTGAACATATGGTAATAGGCCACAAGACCGAGGAACTTGTGAACCACTACATCATTATTTGGTGCTTCACAAAAAACAACCACCTCAACCTTTTATGGGTCCACTGCTATCCATTACTAAGACACCACATGTCCATGGATGTGCACCTATCGTATCCATAACCAGAGCTTAAATGACTTCCCATAGTGATGGTGGTGATGGAGGACCTCTATGACTATACTGAGTTGCTCAGTGCACACCTCATATGAAATTGTGTAAAATATAATATCGTAGATGAATGGGATGACGAACCATTCTAGGAACATATAGAAGATAGTGATTATGAGCCCCATGAACATAACTAGTGCATTCGTAAGAACGAATTTAATGAACACAAACTCCATGTTCCCATACCTGATGCTGAATGTAGCCTTTGGGATATCACCCTCATTCAAACAATATTGGTGATATCCATTCGGAAGATCGATTTTCAAGAACCAACCTGCTCCCCTTAACTTGAAAAAAATATTTTATATTCTCGGGGGAGGATAACAGTTCTTGAATGTTAACTGATTTCGTCTCGAGTATTCTATCCATAACCATAGGCCACCATTTAAATTCTTAATAAACAAGACTGGAGAACAACATAACCAAAAACTCGACCAGATAAAACCATTTTCGATCAAGTCGACAACCTAAATCTACAACTCCTAAAACTCATAAGGTTCCATCTCATAGAGATCCATCAAAATCATTTGGGGACAGGGTTTCAAGAATATTCTGAACTTAACATTAAGTTAAGGGGAATAGTCATTACATATCTAGGGAAAAAATCCACAAACTCCCAAAAAACTCCCAGAATTACCACCGTCACAGCACCTTTAGACCCATATGACAGCTTAGCTAACATAGAAAGAAGAGTCCACAAAGGCCGGATGCCCTCCTGATGACTGTAGATACCAAAAAAAGATATAAGATATCCATCCATATCTGGAAAAAAAATCTCATCTGGAAGAATTTTTTAATGGAATGCATAGAGAAAAATCAATAGATGCCAAGGATGACATTGTATGGCTAAATCTATTGAAGAAAAAGATCCCCACTACACTGATGTGTCCCCAACATTAGTATACATCCCTATAAAACATCAAATAGACTGGTCTGAGCTCCAACTAGAGTTTTCAACACCATAAGAATTGAATTTATCTCTACGTATAGTCCAATGGAATGGGCTAGACTAGGTGAAACAAATGAATTCAATGTTGTTGAATCAAAAAATCCAAACTTAAGAGTACTAAATAGATTTATCGTACATCAAAAAATTGTTGGCTCGTATAGAACTGATGCCTTATCATCGTGAAACTACTGATTCCAAGATCCTCTACCCCTCTTTTATTGATTACCTCCCTGAACACACCCTTTTTATGTCCCTAAGGAGCACCCTGGGGTTTCGGCCTCCTATCGCACTTTCTACCATCGGTAGAGTGGGAGCCCGCTCCCCTACTGCTGGAAATGTCTGACCAAAAACTACTACTGATGAGGGGGGTACAAAACCAAACCAACCCCACCACACTGAGCTTGAACTGGGAACTGGATCTGAATATTTCTATGGACTTCAAATACAATGCACCTCGGTCCCAAGACCATGGGGATAGGGTGAGGACTAAGGAATCAGAACTAGAACTACTGAGGCCTACATCCGGCTCAACGAAACCTAGAAGGCCCTAATGCTGGAGACCTACTATTTACATCATTACACTATGATGAACTTGGATAGTGCCCATCTGGAGGAACACCTCCCTACAAGTTCATCCTCTCCACTACTTTGAACTTCTTCTGAAATTATATGTATGTTAGTAGGGTAAAGAGAGTAATGACAAAATGAAGAGATGGTCAGAGTGCCTCCTCCAAGAGTCGTTCCAATGAATCCTAATTCTTAATTATATATAGATAAATGTGTAGGATATACATGAACATGTTTCCCAATTCCCTCACCGAGATTCTACCCCACTTGAGATAGAGTAGATCCAGCCTCCTCGAATCCTTCATCATTGACGAATGAAACTCTTCCTGAAACTCATTCTCAAGGTTATCTGATGAGACATTGGTCTCCTTCATCGCCCAGAGGTAAAATTTCCACCATTGATGCTCCGCTCACCACATATGGATCACATACAGAGGAGCCCATAAATCCCTCAGGTCCAGGACTAAGTAAAAGGTGATTTCCAACTCATTAATCCATCCCTCCATCTAGAAGTCTGAAAAGCTGCCTTTATACTTCCCAAGCCCTCCGATGATCAACAATGTCAGCCTGCTGGGCCTCAACTACTATTACCACACGTGGGAAATTCTTGGGTTCCATAGATGAAAAGGTAATGAAGAAATTAATACCAATAGGTAGTATTAAATTTTCATGTATGATTTATTTTAACTCTTTATTTTATTTAAACTCTATAAACTCCCATAACATAGATGAATATAAGTCATGTTGTTACATGTACCTTTTCTAGGGTCTCTACCCAGCAATCAGAATATCCTCACATGGTCGTTTCGTAGGCCTAGAGTCCTTGCATCATATCATGAGGGGGGGGGGGGTAAATCTTGTTTCCTTTCCAATATTCCCTAGACTATTACACAGACCATGATTTCCGAATAATGTTGCCCTACCTTCCCATGAAATCATCGTTGTCCCTAACAATGAACTTTATCCTATCTATCAACAATCAGCTCAAATATAATATTTTCATGGCCGACCTTCTTCATGATGGGGGAAGGGACAATAAAGTGCCGCACCCTTCCTTCATCCGTATGAATGAGAGATTATTGTAACAAACCAATCTTTTATTAATGAAAATTATTCACAATCCAATTAAATATATTATTATGTATAATAGTTATATAAGAGATATTCAATTTCTTGGTTTTATTTCTTTTTGATTTTAAAATAGTGTTAAGAATTTTTACCGTTTCTAATATAGCCATTGAAAGGTTACCACATGATTAATATTAATATAGGGCTTTAACATATACAATATACATAGACAAATGAAGCGATGGACTCATCTAGTAGAATTGATCCATACGATACCCATTTTTCAGAGCTCAAAAAGGAGGCACCATCACTTTGCATCTCTATTGACCATTCACTTGACCAGCTTCCGCACTTTAAGCTCAAAAAGAACTTCCTATAGGAGAGGTGGTGGTGATAGAGATTACCACCCAAGTAATGTTATCCAAGCTACCACACTAGTCGGTCACCATCACACACCTTACCCTTCGGTCATATGATGGTGTTATAAGAGGTTATGTAACAAGACCCTAGAACTATAATTATGTGCATAATTTTGGTATAAAATAAATAATATACATTTATTTTGTTATTATTACATTGTAAATAGTTTTTGAAGCACAAATATTATTTTTATTTAATATTCAATTAAGAAATATATTTTGATGAATTAATTGATTTTTGAATTACATTATATTTTATTAAAGTAATATTTATAATTAAATTTTAATTAAATATATATGATTATATAATTTTTATGAATTTAATTGTAATTTTTTATTAATTTTAAAATCTATTTTTGTCAAAACCCATGAATTTTCGATAAATGTCAGTTTTTATTTTAAAAGGAAAAATTCACATATTGAATAAAATATTTAGATAAAACAAATATTATTTTTGGAATACACACATTTAAATTATCTAATAGTGAATTTTTCATAATTTATTTCGATAGTCGAATGTTTGGCTAAAAATTAAATATTGTTTAATTATATAATGTGTTTTATGGCATCATAATGACCAAATATTGAGGTAATAAAATATGATAAATGAGTTTTTCAGAAAATATTTGTTTAAAAATTTAAATAATATTATTTAAGGTTTATTTGATTTATTTTACAAAGCATTATTGGACCCTAAAAAACATATAAAACATTTTACCTTTTTAGAATGATTTCCTTGAGAGTATGACTCACCTCAACATAAAAAAACCTAATATTTTAATATGTTCGTCCATTATAGTTATAAAATAATATTTTACACTCTCCTTTGGAAAACCATTGGTTGGTTTTGGATTTTATTAGTTTAATGTGAACTATCCAAAACCTAAATTATATATAATTCCATCTAATTTTCTATATAAACTCAACCAAGAACCCACATCCTCTTTACATAGAACCTTTGGATATAGAAAATCCTCTACCCTCCCATATCTATAATCCTCCCATGGAACCCCAAGCTCTCATGAATCCCCCAATAAGCCTCTCTTAAGCCTTTGGAATCAAACATCCATGTAAGGGATTTCTTTCCCTCTCATTTTTTTCCATGTTACTTCATGTTGCTATACCCTTGGATTCTCAGTTACAAATATTGGGGGGTAATTTTTCACCACCCACATACTGACTTCCTTTTTTGAATAATAAGAGACCCCTTTCTCTAACATTAATGTCTCTCATGTATAGTTGGTACCATGACGAAATTCTGTAGGGGATTTCTATCTCCTCATTTACATTAATTCGCGTATTTTGTATTATGAATATAAATTCAATTACATATGTTGGGAAATGTATCTATAAGACCCCTGTATTGTCCATTTCATGTACATATGGTGAGACATCCATTTAACTCTCAAAAACCATTTTAATGAATTCTTAGGTGACACCATTATGCTGCTGAAATTGCACCGTGATTTTCCATGCCAAATTCATTGTGTAGTGAATACCAAGACAATTTCTCTATCTAGGGTATTAATGTTTATTAAAATTTAATTATTTATTATATATTTTCATGTTTTAAATCTACATTCCTTTATTATTTAATAAATTATTATGAATCTGTGTTATATGATTCATGAGGCATACTTATGCAAGAAATGAAATGACTGAGAAGGTTGCACTTTGATAGTGCTCCAATGCATTGTGTAAAGATTACTAACATGATACGTCAATTTAAATCAGGGTTTAATCATGTTAATTAATGTTAATTGAGGTTTTACTCATGATCCATGTGAAATGGTCCTTGGCACATTCTAATATCATGTTAAATTTTATTTCCACATTTCCATGTTATGAGAATCAAGTTATATCATGCTTTTATGTTCATGTTTCTGTTATACTACATTGATATTCCTATTTCCTATCATGTACAATATTTTTAATCTTATTCATTTTTTAATTCTATATTGGGATTTATAACTGACCCTTTTCTTATGCATGTCCCTAGGTTATCCCATGAAATGCTATGTACGAAGAAATGTTGTGGACATGTAAAATAAGTTTCCAATAAAGATGTTGTTCTTATGTTATAAGTTAGTATGTAATGTTCTTAATTTAACAAGACATAAGAAATATCGATCCTCTGAGTTGTATTAAGTGAATATTTATGTAATAAATCATATTAATGTGTGTAATAAAGAGGAGTGATTTTATAGTTGGTATCAGAGGATATGTTTAGTTATTTATGGGATAAGGAATAGAAAAACCTAGTGAAAGACTTACGGATAAGAATAATTATAATAAAAACATAAAAAAATGTAGGTGAGTGTTTAGTAATTTTTTTATCAAAAAAATAAATCCATGTATAAGTATGAGTAGTCAGATGCGGATTTGGCACAAATGTATATAGGGATGAAACCCAAAAACACTACTTTGAAGTAGACTCGAATGTGAACTGTTGCATGATAGTGGGCCTTGCTTCTTCTTGATTACAACATTCCTGGGAGATATGATTTTGTAAATTTATATGTTTATTATGAACCATTATTAAATGAATAAAAAATCTCCTTAGAATATATTTTGGGATGTAAATCACGAACAACGTATATTGAAGCCTATAAATGCATACGATAAGTAAATTAAAGTAATTTATAAGTCATCCATTTTTTTATTTGTATTACCCTTTATTTGTTACCCCAATATTTTATTTTATTACAGCCAATGGATTTTAATCAAAGGACATGGTCCAAAAATCGATGCGAAGATCAATGTTATGACTGTTCTAATGAGATGCCTAAAACGATGGGAACCGAAATCATGAAAATTGTCATGATAATGTCTTAGTTAACTCATGTTTTGAATAGAATCATGGGTCCAGAAGAACATTAAACACCCACTAAGAAAAAACAAGTTGTAATCAAGGGATTTATGAGACAAAGGCCTCCTACTTTTAATGGATAAGATGATCCCTCAATTTTCAAACAATGGATCAACTCCATTAAAAATATCATCACCATCCTTCAATATTCCTAACAAGAGATTGTTCTTCTGGATTCTTATAGTGTGGAGGATGAAGAAGATAAATGGGAAACATTGATAAAAAATAATTGAGGAGTATATGAAGGGGTCGGAATCGAAGGATTTCAAGAAACTGTTTTTCGATAAATATTTTCCCCGCACCCTCTGACATAAGATAGAAAGAGACTTCCTTTACCTCAAGCGAAAAAGAAAATGAATCCATCGAAGCATATGAGGAAAACATCACACAACATGCATGATATTCCTCTATATTTTTTTGTTACCCCCGAATTCAAGGTTGAGCGCTTATTTGGTGGGCGAAAACCTAGCCTGCAGAAGGCCCTAGCGATTGTTGACTTTAAGAGCTATAAGGAAATAATTTGATGTTCCCTCAAGGTATAAATGGAGATCACTGAATCAAAGTGTTCTCATGAGGATAAGAATCATAATGTGGAATTTAATTTTGGAGGTCTTATGGATAAATCCAATGCTACTATGAAAATCCAGCACCCCACATGCTATAGGTGTTGAATGAAGAACCCCATAAATTTCCTGAAGGGTCTGAGGAAATGCTTTAGTTTTGTAAGATAAAGGAAACCTGGCCATTATCTGCTGACAAGAAAACCCCATGGCTGGAATAGAAAAGATGAGGGCTCCGTTTGACACTCCACCCACGGTTCATTCCTCCAACTGCAAAGTACCGGGGCACATTCCAATCCATTCCCTATGCCAAGGGTTTCTGGAGGTAACCAACAACCTCAAAGGTAGAATGGGAATTCTTTTTTCTATAACTACCACTGATGTGAACCCCAAAAATGATGTCGTGACATGTACGCTAGTTCTTCACTCAAAAATAGTGAATGTACATTTTGATTCTAGTTATACACATTATTTTATATCCTGAATGATTGTTAGAAAAATCCCAAGACAACCTCAAATCATGGATGTAATGATGTGGGAGAGAAAAAAAATTGGGGAAATCTTTGAATCCCATGAATATACCTCCTCCCCTGTCATAATTTTTTGATTTAACTTTTTGACAAACCTCGTCATACTTCCTATAGTGGAAGTTGATGCAATTCTTGGAATGGATTTTTTTCCCTATATAGAGCCAACATAAATTTCCATGATAAGGAAAACACTCTCTATATGTATAATCGACCCAGGATTCTTTACAACTGTAAGGAGGAGGATGGATCCTCCTTAGCATCGTCATCTAAATTGTGCTTATTACTTCCCAATGAGCATGTGTATCTTGATAAGATAATTGAGTCTTAGGAAGAAACCATCCACTAAGAAATTCCTATTGTGAGGGAATTCACTAAAGTGTTTTCTATGGAATCTCCTTGTCTTCCTTCTAGAAGATATGTGGAATTATTAATTGATCTTATACCTACAGGGTTCCCAATATCAAGGAATATGTATAAAATAGATATTGTGGAGATTCAGGAGCTGAGGAAAAAACTACAAGAGAATCTGGATAAAGGGTTTATAAGCCCATGTGATTCACCATGGGGCACATGAGTCCTCTTAATCAAGAAGAATGATGATTTGATGCTCCTTTTAATTGAATATCACGAGCTCAACAAAATCACGATAAAGAACAACTATCAACTTCCAGGAATGATGAGTTGTTCGATCAGCTACGTGGACCACAATACTCCTCCAAGGTGGATTTGAGGTCGGGGTAATACCGAGTAATGGTGAAGAAGGGGGATATCCCCAAGACTGATTTTTTTTTAAGGTACAAGCACTATGAATTCATAGTAATTACTTTAGGACTCACTGATGCTTCAAAAATCATCATGGACATGATTAATATATTCTTTTGAGATTATATTGACAAATTTGTGGTAGTATTTATAGAAGATATACTTATATACTCCAAAACCAAAGAGGAGCGTGATGAACATCTATGCACTATACTAGAGACCTTATGATGGGTGAATCTATATAGAAAAGTAGAACAAGTCTGTGTTCTGGTTGAAGGAGGTATCATTATTGGGACAATTCGTCAAAATTAATGAAATATTGATGGATACCTCCAAGACAACAGTAAGCGAGGGATGGCCAAGGCTAGCATCAATAATGGATATCCGTAGCATCATGTCATTAGCTAGATATTATAACCGGTTTGTGATAAATTTCTCACAATTCTCCAACCCTATTACCTAGATAAATAGGTATGGAGTAATGATTTCTTGGAGTGATGAATGAAAATATTTTTTCAAGAATCTAAAAAAGAGGCTTATCACTACACCCATGTTCACACTATCCACAAGTGGATAACTTTTTGATGTATTCTGTGGAACTTATAATAAGGGGATGGGTTGTGTGTTGATGAAAAATAAAAAAGCCATTGCCTATGCTTCAAGGAAATTTAATGTTCATGAGAGAAATTGTCCAACACATGATCTGCAGTTGGTTTCAGTAATATTCACTTTAAAATTTTGGCGACATTACTTATTTGGGGAGATGTGTGAAATATACATGGATCACAAAATTCTAAAGTATATATTCAAATAGAATGAGTTGTATATGAACCAAAAAATATTATTAGAGCTGATCAAATACTATTACTTCTCAATCCATTACCACCATTATAAAGAGAATATGGTGGATGATAATCTTAGAAAAAATGACCCAAAAATTCTATCATTGATGTGAATTGAAAAGGATCCAATAATCATAGATTTGGTGAATATGGACATGATAATACTAAATAATGGAACATCATCAATCCATTCAAAAATAATTGCTCAACCATATCTTTTGGAAAGATTAAATGATGTTAAAAATGATGATGAATGAATTTAGTAGAATTAAAAAATTATCATAAAAGAAAAATCCTCTAAGTTCAATGTTAATGAAGAAGGAATTGTGAGACTTGGGTCAAGACTATGTGTTACACCAATCCTAGTGTTAAAGAATGAAATTTTTAATAATTCCCATAGTTATAATTTCTCCATTCACCCTGGAAACAAAATGATGTATCGAGATATCAAAGAGCATTATTGGTTGGTTAACATGAAGAAGGAGATAACTGAGTATACATCAAGTGTCTAGTATGTCAGAAAGTGAAGGCTGAGTGGCAGAAGAATACGGGGATGATGAAACCATTACCTATACTAGTAGGGAAATTGAAGAACATCACCATGTACTTTTTCACTATACTTCTGAAGAAATCCAAAGTAAACTGGGCTATCAGGGTTATTCTGGATCGTATTACAAGGACTGAACACTTCATTGCAATTCGAAAGGGTTTGACATTGGATCAACTAGCACCAATATACATCAGTGATTTGGTAAGGTTTCATGGAGTTCCACTATCGATTTTATCCAATCATGATCCATGATTCACTTCTATGTTTTAGATGTGTCTTCAACATGATCTGAATACTATGCTGAACATCAGTATGGCTTATAATCCTCAAAATAATAGCCAATAGAATAAGGCTATCAAAACACTTTAGGAAATGTTGATATAATCCTCAATGGACATCAAAGGATGATAAGATCAACATCTTCCTCTAGTTGAGTTCTCTTACAACAACAGATTCCACTCACAAATCCAAATGACTCTTTATGATCCCATTTTTTTGGAAGAGGTTTATAAAACTAGTATGTTGGTATGGATTTGGGGAGGGAAAACTCTTAGGTCTAGAAATGGTCGTATAAATGGTATAGAAGGATAACACCATACAGTAGAACATTAAAACTTATCAGTGTCGACTAAAGAGCAATGTTGATAATCGTCAATGAGACATAGAGTTTGATGTCGGAGACATGGAATTCATCTCCATGTCATCGTGGGAGAGGTTTATGAGATTTGGAAAGAAGAGAAAGCTTAGTCCGAGGTATATCATCCCTTTTGAGATCCTTGATCGCATTGGAGCAGTGGCATATCGACTAGAACCCCCACTGAACCTATCTCAAGAACATGATGTATTCTATGTATCACTCGTGAAGAGGTATATAATATTCCCATTGCATGTACTCAATCTATAGGTGGAACCATTGGAGAATGACGTGTCTTCTATAGGTAATTTGGTGAAGATCATAGATCATAGAAAAAAAATTTAAAAATAAGGCAATGACCCTCGTCAAGGTGTTGTGGAGAAACCACCAATTTGAAGAAGCAACATTGGAATCAGAGTAACTAATGAAGAAGAGTTATTCACATCTATTTTAGTGGTGGAAAAGTAAATTTTTAGAAAATAATTTCTTAATGGGGGAATATTGTAATGAACCAAACGTTTATTAGTGAAAATTACACATCATTCAATTAAATGTATTATTTTAGAAAATGGTTACATAAGACATGCACTTCCTTGGTTTTATGTATTTTGGATTTTAAAATAACATTATGAATTTTTACCTCTGTAAATATAGTTGTTGAATATTGACCACATGATTATTATAAATATTGTTGTTTAACAAATCCAATTTACATAGAAAAAGGAATCTATGGCCTAATCCAGTAGAATAGCTCCATACGAAGCCCATTTGTCGGAAATCAGAAACGAGGTGTAATCAATGGGCTTCACTCTTAACCAAGCCCAAGGAATTATTCAACATGTTAATCTAGAACCGAACCGCCTATGGGAGAAGTATATATTTATAGAGATTACCACCCATGCGATGTTATCCAAGCCACCCCAAGAGTCTATCACCATCACACACAGTACCAATATGTCATATGAGGGTATTATTGGGGTTTATGAAACAAGACCCTAGCACTATGATTATGTTCATTATTTTTTTAATGAATATATAATATACATTCATTTTATTATTGTTACTTTGTAAATAATTTCTAATGCACAATGAGTATTTTAAGTTAATATTCAATTTAAAAATATATTTTTATGAATTAATGGAGTTATGAATTAAATATTATTTTAATAAAATATTATTTCTAAATGAATTTTTATTAAATATTAATGATCATATAATTTTTAGGAATACAATTACAATTTTTTATATAGATTTGAAAGCTGTTTTTGTCAAAAACAATGATTTTAGATAAATGTCGTGTTGTATTTTAAAATTAAAAATTCAAATATTCAGAAAATTATTTAGATTAAATTTTTATTATTTTTGGAATCTGGGTGTATAAATTATTCAATAGTGAATTTTTAATAATTTTCTGAGACATTCGAATTTTTGGGTAAATACTAAATATTGTTTAATTGTATAATGTGTTTTATAACATCATAATGACCCAATAATGTTGTAATAAAATATTATAAATGATATGTTCGTCCAATATATGGTTTACCATTAAAATAATTTTATTTTAGTTTTGTTTGGTTTATTTTAAAATGTTTAATTTGATCCTACAGGACTTATAAAATATTTGAACTTTTTAAAATGATTTCCTTAAGAGTTAGACTCACCTACACATTAGAAAGCCAAATATTTTAATAATTTAGGTCATTGGCCTTATAATATAATTTTTACACTCCCCTTTCACAAGAATCATGTGTAAAAAATATGGGTTGGTTTGTGGGTTTGATTAGTTTAATGTGTAGTGTCCAAAACCTAAATAATAAAAAATTTCCCTATTTTCCTATATAAACCCACCCAAGATCCAACTTCATCTTCACTGAAAAACATTGTATCATGACCAAAAAATTCCATAAACTCTCTAGAATAATCCCATATTGCCCTAAGATCCCATTATTCCTCTCTCAATCCACTCCCATGCCATTGGGTTTACACTTCCATGTAAGGGATTTCATCCACTCGCATTTTTTTCATGTTTCATCATATTTCATTACTCTTGTATTTTCAATTAAAAATTATGGGGTATGATTTCAAAACACTCGCATACTTCCCTCCTTATTTTTTAATGATAATAGTCCCCTTTATGTATAATTAATACCTCCCATGTACACATGTTACTATGCCGAAATTCTGTACGGGATGTCTCTTTTCTCATTTACAATGAATAAATTATTTGGTATTATGAATGTAAATTTAATTAAATATTTACGTAAATGTATATAAATGAACTCCATGCTATATATTATATATATATATATATATATTATGGTACACTTTTTTCTATCTCATCAACCATTTTGATTAATTCTCATTTCATGCCGTTATGCTGGAGAAATTGCACCGTGATTTTCCTAGCCAAATTCACTATGTAGTGAATACCTTTCCCATTTATCTATCAAGGTTATTCACCTTTATGAAAATTTACTTATTGATTATAGAGATTAATTTATGAATTATAGATTTATTTATCATGGAATAAATTATTATGAATCTATATTATATGAATCATGTGGAACAAAGATGTAGGAAATTAAATGATTAAGAAATGTGTGCCCTGATAGCACCCTAATGCATTGGGTAAAGAGTAGTATCATTATTCATCAAGTGCAATGAGGGTTTACTCAGGCTCCATTTTCAATGGGCCTTGGATCATGCTAATATCATGTTAAATGTTATTGTATCATGTCAATGTTTTGACAATCATACTAAATCATGCATTTATGGTCATTTTTATCTTATTCTCAATTGATATGAATATTGTATAACACGTGCCGTATTCTTCATCTTATGTCTCATTTACTCACTTACGAGGCTTTATTTCTCAACCTTTTCTTTTGCATTTCGCCACTTTATATCATATAATTCTATGTACGATAGAATTTAATGGACATATAAAATAAGATTTCTATAACGATGTTGTGTTTTACGTTCTAAGTTATTATGTAATGTTCCTAATTTCACAAGACAATTGACCTCTCGATTTTCAACATGGTATTAAGTGAATGTTTTTGTAATGAATCATGTTTAATTGTGTAATGTAGAGTAGGGTTGTTATAATAAAGACCCTTAGAGTCCCATTTTCAATAGGCCTTAGAGTGGTGACCAACACCAATTTTATGGAATCTCACACAAAAAGGAAGGCCTTTCCAATTTTAAAGAAAACGAGATGGGGAGATAAGATGGTAAAAATCCCAAAAAACATAAAAATTTTATCAATGGGAAAAGAAAATCCAACTAATTCAAGATTTAAACATAAACTTCCACAAGGTTACAACAAAAACTTCAAATCCAGGTACCAGAAGAAAATACTATGTAGCAGCACAAAAACTATCCCAAATCCCAGGCTAGTGAAGTATAGAACGCCCCTCAATGTACTCCTTGAAACCTGAAAATAGATTATATCGTAGGGTGGTCATTAAAATATACTCATTAGGGGAACCAAATTCACTCATGAATAAGTGGGATAAACATACTAATTCCCCTATGAAAATAGCATAAACGAACAACACCAAACAAGGAAATCTAACTAGCCAAGCCTCGCCAAGGCACAATCCCCAAAAATGAAAGTCAGGTAAGATAATAATATAATAAAATTGATGATTTGGGTACCCCATACCACATTCTCACTAGTTATATACTCCTACATAACAAATAATGTCTTGATGCAACAACTCTCCTAGTCCAAGATGTGTAAACGGGGTTCACGGATCTGGAGACCGATTTTTTAAATTATTTCAAACTATGTACTATGGATGTCCCAAACTGACTCAGTCCAGGGAGCATCATCACATGGCCAAAACAATTGGTGGAATTTCCACTCGATTCCCAAGCTGAGAATGAAAATATTTAGAGACAGTGAACCATTCATCATACATGGTGGCACTCACGTGCTAGGATTTCACATGTTTCCAAATATTGTAGCATGGAGACATTATGTGAATCAACATCATGGGATCTTCTCTTACATAAATGAGGCTTGTTGAATTTTAAATGCATTAATCCATGTACTTTGTTTTTTATTCAGAATATTCTTTTTTCCAGTTTAGGCGTAGGCCTTCCCACATCACAACCAAAAGGATCCTCATTCTAACACTGCAGAGTCTCTGCATGTGAGAATCATGCTTCTCGACTTCAACTCCCAAATACACACATGAGCAGGCCTCCCATGCTGGTTGCAGTAGATCTCATGCATCACAACGTGTCCCCACCAATGGATCATTTTCATGGCCTCACATGTCATTGAGATACGTGTGGGGGATTCACACAAGCGAGAATCACATTCCATATTGGATATCTACTATACGCAATGTCATTCGAAGGGACCAACACTTTGGGCAGGTCTATGTAAGCAGGAGTTCCTGACCTTGACTATATCTATGAAGCGTCCTTGATCATCATTTGTGCTTCAAGGATTTACATTGTGTGCGAGATTTTGTGTCTGATATGATTCTCCATATCCATTTCAGGCATATAAGTAAAACCATATCCCCAATGTCGTGAGGTTGAAGAAGGCCCTGATCATCAGCTCTTTTTAAATCCCTCATGTTATATTCATCGTGTTTTTTAATAACTTTTCTAATTATTTTAAAATGGCATAGGTTAATTTTTTTAAAAAAAATTATGCTACAATGGCGGCATCGATGATGCCACCTTTCCTTCCATGCGCCGCCTTGGTCCCAGATCAATGACATGGAAAACGCAGCATGGGGTTTACCATCAATCACCTTACAAAGAAGATAAATGTGGTATCGACAGTGATGCCTTGGCCCCAACAACCTATAATAAGGCATCCCCCCTTCTCCTCACTCCATTCTTCCCATTATCTCTCCTAAATTCTCAATGTCACACTCTATAAAATTCCTTATCTATGCGGGTTTTTTCAAAGAATTGTTTAGATGTATTTTAATTTATTTAATTTACTAATTTTAATTTATTTAATTGACTTTGTTTTTGTTTTATATATTACTTTTATATGTATTTTAGGTAGTTCTTAATATTTTTTTTATTAGGTATTGTAATTAGTTATATATAGCTTGAAATAATTATTGTTTGTATTATAGATTAAGTATATATTAACATAGGATTAACTTAGGATTATGTATTGTGAAATTTTAGTACCTTAAAGATTATGTGGTTATCTGAGAATTAAAATCCATGTCTAGATACAAACATGTGGATGTGGATTTGGAACAGATGTACCTAGGGGTATAACCTGAAAACAAAACTTGGAGCAAGACTCGAATGGGAACCGGTGCATGACAACGGGCCATGCTACACTACTAGTTTTACTCTCCCGGTGGATATTCTTATGATAATTCATATTTTCTTTATAAACTACTAAAATATCTAAGAAAAGGGAAATTAAATTAGTATATTTATCAATGATAAAATGATAATAATGATGTTATATAATGAAATAAGGAAAAAAGCATTAACAACTGAATGTTATTATTAGTAATTAAATTAGTTCAAGTAGTTTAATTTGTTATATATTGTTTAGAAATAATACTTATTATTAGTAATGAATAATTATAGACTAATTAATGATAACATAGGATTAAAAATTAATAGATATGATTAGTTAATTATAAATAACTAATGAATATAATATGATTAAGTATTAAATAATAAATAATTAAAGAAAAATTTATTATTGATTAAAAAGTGATTAATAAATTAGGTATTAGTTAAAATAGTTATTATTAGTAATTAAATATGATATGTATTCAGTAGTTCAGTTATATATATATAATTTAGAAATAATACATACTATTAGAAATGATTAATTACAGATTAAATTATGATAACATTGGATTAAAAATGAATACATATGATTAGTCAATTATAATTAATAATTAATATTTGTTAGAGTATCATAATTTTGATGGAAGAAATATTTTTTACATAGTGAATCATGTTTTCCTGTGTGTATTGTAATGGGGTGATTATTCAAACTGAGGAAGGAGGTTTTATAGTAAACAGCCAATAACAGTTCTTAGTATAGCGGATTTTGTATCCATAAGTGACCTTTAAGAATGAATACAGGGTTCATTATATCTGAGAACCAATCAAGAGTTCATGTTTATGAGTTATAGACATTAGAAATTTTCAAAAACATTGTGGCATCTAGATTTTCCATTGGTTGCTGATGCATAGTGGGACTGAGAAATTAATTGATTTTCACAAAGGTCAGATAGTACCCTAATAGAGTTATACGTTTATGTTTCTACTGTACAACAACAACGTACAATTGTACGTAGACGTAGAATTACAAGAGTGGTTGAATAAAATTCACCCCATGAAATTGAGATAATTCCAAATGATGCAGTAGAGGAGGACAACCTAAATGATCTCCCAGATATACATGTCAATCTGACTTCTGATGAGGAGTTTCGTAATGAAGGATCAGATGGTGAAAAAAGTGCTAATGAGAAGGGATCTACTCATGTTAGGAATGAGGTTTTGAGAAATGAATTAGTTTTACATCAACCTCAGCCTAAAATAAATCATCCACCGCTCTATTTATCATGGGTAGAAGTAATGAACCATGTTCCTAAATTTGACAATAATGTTCTCACACTGGAAACTATGTTCCCCATATATGTACCAGATAGGTTTAGTGAGTTGGAAAAAACATTATATATTGGAAGGAATTTTCCATGTAAAGATGCATTAAAAATCATGCTAAAGAAATTTTATCTTGAGAGGCGATGCATCTATATAGTTCACGAATCATGCTATAGTAAATATGTCATACGAAGTGAGATGTATGAGGATTATTGTAGATTTCTCTTAAGGTCGATTCTTGCCATTACATTTGGAGGTTGGAGAATCTCGAGGATTGAGGCGGATCAAACATGCGTTCAGCCAAGCCTCACGCAAGGTCATACCTCATTGGATACAGAATTTGTGTCATCCATTTTTGTTTATATGATTAGGTCATGTCAATATGTTCTAATATCATTAGTTCATGAGAGGATTCAACAGACATTCGGTTATAATAATTCTTATAATGAGGCCTACATGGAAAAACCAAAGGTAATTTTGACGGTCTATGGTGACTTGGATGACTCATATCAGGGGTTGCTATAATTGAAATCCAAACTAAGGCATAATAACCAATTTTTTCTTCCATCTGGTTACCAACGAACATGTGCCTCATGATAAACGACTCGATCCATCTCATGTTCAATTTCATCCGTTGTTATGGGAATTCCATCCATGTATCTCTTTATTTCATTTCAACAAATAATTTATTCAGATTAATCAAACATTTCCATATGGGAAATACATGGGCGTATTTTTGATTGCGGCAACCCAATATAGAAACTGTTCACCTATTCCACTTTCAATTTCCATTGTATAGAAAGAAAACTGTGAATCGTGGAGTTGTTTCCTACCATGTATCATCAACCATTTCATCAACATTTGGGGTGTTTATTTGATATCAGATTGTCATCAATAAATTAATGAGGAAATCATGGAAGATTCTGATACATAGAGATACCCAAATTCACTTTATTGGTTCTTCATTAGACACCTTTCTATCAATGTGCATAAATATTTCCACAACATACCAATGAAGAATAAATCACGATGCTTGGTACACATTGTATTCGTTAATTTTTTACTATTTCAACATAAAGATAAAATTCATTTACGTGAAATATTATCTATTCTGTGTAGCATATGAGTTGGACCAACGGAGATTTGATGAACATTTTGAACAAAACTTCCAAGATAATCAATAATTTTATGATTATATGGGGCGGATTCCAAAATATAAATGGACATTGGAATTTGACGAGGGGGAAGAGGTACAAACACATGTCGACAATCATTTTGGAGTGCATCAATGGTGTCTTCAAATGGCTTCACAAGCTACCTATAACCACCCTAGTTCAGGATACATTATATCGATGTGTGAAGTACTTTGTTGATAGACAAAAACTAGAATCATATGGAATACAGATGGGGCTAAGATACAAAAGACACTTTCAACAAGAAATTGAAAAGAATATTGATGAAACTTCTAGTTATCATGTTTACCATTATCGACAAGAAGACTCCCAATTTGAAGTTCAAGAGCATTAAGACCCCATCCCAGATCGCATTGGTGAAAAATTTGTGGTATTACTAGAAACAAGGAATTTTCAATGTGAAAAAATTCAGGCCTTACGGTTTCCATGCACACATGTCATCGTAGCATGTGCCTCTATGAACATATCTTGGGAATAATATGTAGATCAAGTGTACCATATAGATATCATTACTAACTATTATTTTGAGCCATGGAAACCAATTGGGGAGTATCATTATTTCACAATTTCTGAAGGCCATCTAGTAGTGAAACCTAACTTGAATCAGGTACGTACCTATGGGAGACCGAATGCCAGTAGAATGCGTAATGAGATGGAATGGCCTCAAGAACAAGGGCAGAGTTTGCGCTGCATGATATGACATAAAGAAGGTTATAACTGGAAACAATGCCCTATTGTTGTGGGGTTCAGTTCATAGTCTCATTCAGAACGATGCATTTACTTTATTGTCAAATTCTCATATTGTAAATGAAACGTTGTTATCTCTTCATTTTTTCTCAGTATTATATCCCCCTAAACCCAAAAGCATAACACATAACCCAGATAAAAGTTTCCTAAATATTAATAATAAAAATTGAAACCCTAAACCATCAAACATAAACCCCAACCCAAAAGCATAATTCCATTGCCATGGTTTTTTTTAAATTAAGTGTGATATTTTAATAAACTACTATATAACGAAATTTTAGTTTCATAATGACTAGAATGAGTTATTCAATATAGAAAATTACATTAATCATTAAAAAATCATTAGTAATTGACACAGTTTATCTTAATCCAATCAATATTACATAATCATAAAGCACATCCATAAATTTTTTAACACAATTCAAGACCAAGAAAGATGTTTCCTAAACCTTAATAAAATTCATACAAATATATTTTCATTAATAAAATTGTATCACAACATAATTTTTTCAATATATATTTTTCTCTTCATTCCTCTTGTTATATTTCTTCCATTCAGAACCAAATGAATTGGATAATTATATTTATTTTGGTAAAAATATCTTCATAAAACAATGTGAGTAAACATTTCTTGTCTTCCATTCTACAAGTCATAACATTTTTCTTACCATACCATTATATTTACTTTTTACACGTACGACTCATTTCATTTGTTTATATGTGGATGGATGATACGGTACTACTCACTCAATAGCATACCCATATTTAGTAGGTTGTGTTAGATGGTCATCCATATCGATTGATCACGATGTGACGAGCACACCATTTTTATCATAGGGAGTCTTAACATGCCATTACACTATACTTGCATCGTGCTAGCTTCTATGGCCTTGCCATGTCATATTTCACATTTTTAGATCATTTCTTACTTGTTGTTATCATTTAGAGGTGGAGACCAGAGACACACACATTCCACATGCCTGAGGGAGAGATGACCATCACCCTCAAGGACGTGGCAGTGCTTCTTGGTCTTCTTATCTAGGAGAGACCTACTATTGGACTCACTCATGTAGCTTGTCCAGAACTTCCTTATCACTTGTTAGGCGTTGATATTTTGTCCTACCACAGGGATATAGACGGAGCTTCCAAATCTATGCCTTGGTTGGAGTCACATAATCCCCATTTACAGGATGATGATGATGAGAAGACGGTCATGTGTTACGCTCGTGCATATATATTAATGTTCATTGGTGGGACCATTTGTATTGATCACTCATGGATGCACATGAACATGATGTATCTACTTCTACTAGAAGGCATCAATCGGGTTGGGATGTTAAACTGGGGATCAGCCTGCTTTTCATACACATACAAAGCATTATGAAAGATATCCCATAGGGACCACACATGTCCTTGGGGATGATTCATCCTTATTCAGATGTGGGAATATAAGTGCATCCCAACATGCCGCCCTAACCATGTGGGTCCCCCTGTCACGATGGAGGTGTTGCATGATTCTCCACATGGACGCTATTATGATATGCAATTTCTATTGTTTTCTAATTCTACTATCAGTATTGACTATAAATTTTCATTATTTTTCACTCATGTTTATGTATATTATAGGTGGTGTCAGCGAGACAATTATGACGTTGTTCAGAGACATCATTGGGGGGAATATCGGATACAATTGGATTGTCTCTTACCTAATTAGGTATGTTTATACAATCTATCACTGTATAACATATTAAATAACAAAAAAAATTTAGTTAGGTGCTTTTTTTTGACAAAATAACTTTTCATTTTAGATTTCATAGCTTCTATACTATAGTATTACAGACTAGTTGACAGCATACTGCACTATTGGACATGAGAATTCTATGGTTGTAGTTCCCCTCATTCACATCCATATTATTGACTGGAAATAGCCTGAAAGAGTCATGCACTAATTTTTCCATACTCAGTTGATTCCATTACCATCGAGACAGACAAACGGGCTTCATAGGATGAAGCTGACAGGGAGGTAGGATGATGACTGGTCTCAAGTTCCAGTCTTCTTTATCTATTTCTGGCACATACATGTAGAGTTTCATATTCAAGGTCTTCCTATGAATCGACTCTCTCTTTTGGAGAAGGTTGATAATGTTCCATGGTATAGACTTAAGTCTATACTATATCTTACCAAATCCGACATAGAGATGTAGATGATGGTGAGCTAATAAACTTCCAATTGTTTGTTTATTGAACTATTTTCTAATTCAATTTCTATCTATTTATAGGGAAGTCGCAAAGCCCATCTTGTTCGCATGAGGGATGAAGAGGAGTAGGGGGTCTTTAGGAGGGCATCTTTCAATGCTACATTGTTGGAGGTGAGGGAATCTTTTCGTGTACATTCAAGGAGCATCTTCACGCATCTAGCTCAGAGAGAGGAGGTTCCTGCACCAGAGGAAAATCCTGTAGTAGCTGTCAGTGCTGAGGAGCCATGGTCACCATGACGTAGATAACGTCACGCTATATGAGAGTCATCACCAATTCCACAGGCAGAGGTTGACCCTCTAGTAGTCCAAGATTAGCTGATTCAGGATGTGCCTCAAGTGGAATGGGATCCGTCGTTCTAGACAGGATATCCATAGTTCTTTCCATCATGGGTTCCGGATCATTTGAATTCTTGGGATCCATCGCAGCATTGGATTCTAGATCCATTTTTCGTCTTTGGGTATATATCAATCGCAGGCTTGGTTCCCCACTGTGATGGAGGGAAGTCCTTCTACCACCCTAGTGGGAGAAGGATCTGGAGGGCAGTACGAGATGCATTTGACATCTCCTCCCACTGACACACAGATGGAGGATACTCCAATCAATATTTCAGTGCTCATGGATCAGCCTTCTCCAGTTCATCAGACTCCACTACACACTCGATGCCGACGTCCTATTCACAGACCACCATGTGGGACAGAATCTCATCGCTAGAGACATAGACATTGATTGGATATTTATTTGTATGTTTTATGTCTAATTAAATCAAATTAATATTATTAATATTAGATCTTATTATAATTTTATCATGTATTTCTGGTTTCATTTATATTTTAATCACAACATATATTTGACAACTTTCAATGTCGACAACTTGGAACATAAAATTAATTAGTAAATTTCTAGTAAATAACATTAAAATATTAAAAAATATACTATATAAAAACAATTATAATATAATTTAAAATATATCCTATTCATCTAATAAGTTTTTGAAAATAAAAATTTTCATAAATAAAATAAATAAATTATAATGAAATGAATATCTGAAATGTAACTCAGAAGTGAGAGTGAAAAGAATGAATTTCGAGGAGGATCCTAATCCACCTACCTAACATTTAAACCCTATAAAATACAAACTATAAGACCCGTATAAATGATAATTAAAAATTGGACTACTAGTAATATGTTTAAGCAATGTTTAAAATTTTATTCATATCAGTCTTATAGTTTATATTATCAATTCCAGAAAAGTCACGTACTTGAAACATTTATACTTTTAATGTAGGTGGATTAGAAAGATTGTAAATATTTTTTCACAATGAATTTTAATGAAATATAATTATTTTGGAGTATTAGATATATGTTTAAGAAATTCTTAAAATTTCATTCATATTGGTCTTATAGTTTATATTATAAATTCCAGAAAAGGCATGTACTTGAAACATTTTTATGTTTCAAGTAGGTGGATTAAAAATCTTATAAATAATTTTTCACAAAGATTTTTCAAGAAATTGTTTTTATTTTGGACTAATAGTTATATGTTTCAAAAATATCATTAAAATTTAATTCATATCATTCTTATAGTTTATATAATAATGTCCAGCAAAATCACATACTTGAAACATTTTTAAGATTCATATAGGTGGATTAGAAAGCTTATAAATATTTTTTCACCAAGATTTTTTAAGAAAATATTTTTATTTTGGACTGATAGTTATATTTTTAAGAAATGTTTAAAATTTTATTCATATCAGTTATATAGTTTATATTATAAGGTCCATCAATGTGACATACTTGAAGAATTTTTATATTTCATGTAGGTGGATTAAAAAGCTTATAAATAAATTATCACTAATATTTTTTAAGAAATTAGTTTTATTCTGGAGTACTAGTTATATGTTTAAACAATGTTTAAAATTTCATTCATAACAGTCTTACAGTTTATATTATAAAGGCCAGAAATATCATTCACATGAAACATTTTCAAGTTTCATGTAGGTGGGATAGAAAGCATACTAACAATTTTCACCAAGATTTTTAAGAATTTTTTTTATTTTAGACTACTTGTTAAACAATGTTTAAAATTTAATTCAAATATGTCTTACAGATTATAGTATATAGGCTAGCAATATCATTTACTTAAATAAAAGATAAATTTTTCTTATACATTATGTTATATATATATATATATATATAACCATACGAAAGTAATAATCAAACACTAAAATTTTAAATATTTGAAAACATAATTATAATAGAAACAAATAAGTGTTTTTGGGAAAAGCCGGCATCTGCAATGCCCGATTAGAGCTGTATTTTTTTTAAAAAATAAAATAACCTAAGAAATTTAATTTTTTTTCATAAAGAGTAAAAAAAACTCAATATTAACCTCTTGTTTGGAGGCATATGAATATATTGGTTTTATTTATTTTATTTTATTTTCCTTATTATATGTAAAAACATAATAATAATAATATTAATAATAATAACAATAAAACTCCTCAAATTATGTGAACAATTAGCATATGTCATTATGCGTCATGATCATCCAATAATCTATGTGATGCACTCTTTAATGACACGGTGTGTGTTACGTGATTATGAATGTCAAAATACTTATAACTTGGTCTCTAAATAGATGAAAATTAGTGGCATGTATAGGTACTAACATTATGTGAAATCATAAATATTTGTTAAGAGTGATTTATGTCATCAATCAAAAACACGTGGATGATCAGTGGAATATTTGGGACCGCAAATCCACAAATTTTCAATGATTTAGATGATCATAGGTTAAATAATAAATAATGTATTGGGACAAATTTTTTTCAATATTATTTTCCTTAAGTTGGGAAACTCCATTACAACATATGAATATAACGAAATTTACTTACATGAATAATTTTCATTTCATAAGAATAATTCCATATTATCATTGTGCTTCGATCAAATTCTAATTCATCCCTCAATTCAATGAATGAGTACCTGAAAATTTACATTGTTCCATGAAACACAAAAATATAATTTTAATGTAAATTAAAGGAAATAAAGAGTGAAGTTTCTTTAAATTTGTTTCTAACTATTATCCAAATCCAAAACATATAATAAATTAATATCTAAACATAAAAAGTAACACTATTGGTTCATCATTAATATTTACTCATCAAATTGTTTAACTAAAAACATTCACATACTAACCATGACATTATAGAGGCCATTGGTTAGCGTTAATCTCTTACCATTCTTCACTCACTGGATAATGTCCCGAAATATTGACGAATTTGATTAGTTGACACCCAACATAAATGTTGTCCAATTCAAAAATCATATTAATATAATTTCGAAAATAAAAATGATGCACATCTTTTAAATTACTATATTTAATAAATTTTTTATTAACTAATGTTTTCAACACAACCTAAATACATAAACACTTCATCCATTTTATTTAAAAATAGGCCCTTCTTTGGTCTATAGTTTAACCATAATATCATTTTTAGAATTTATAAATCCAGAAACCATGCCTTAACTCAAATACATCCATGGATTAACCTAGGTATCTAATTTGAATTATCTAGTGAAGTCCATCATAATGTTTTATAATGAAATTGGGAATTGTCTTAAGACTATCCAATGGGAGTTTCAATCTAGGTGCGCAATAAGGCCCATTGTCACGTACAATGTTATTATCAAATTAGGCCCAATGAACTCTTTCAAGGTTGTTACCCCAAGGTATATATATGCTTGATCAATGTCCCCTTGTATTATCCAAATGTGGATGAATTCCCTAGGACTCCCACATAATTTAAATATAACCATAATTATAGTGTTTTATTCTATAATTATCCTCAATTATACCATCAATCTATGTTCAATAATCTGTGTTTTTTAAAATCTACTTCCCAAGTTTTCTACAAAACATCATATTATAAAAAATATAGAAACCTAGACCCAAAAATCCTATAGCTATTGTCAACTACCATCACACTGACATGGTTACAAGGAATCAAATCTCGATGGACTAAAGATTTTAGTAGTCCATGTAATATTGATAGACACATGAGTCTCGTATTACATAATAATACACAAATTCAACATGATTTTTTTCTTTTGAGGATCGATTTATTCCATATATTGTATACATTAATATCCTTCTTAGTATACATATGAGATTCTTATGGAATGAAAACATAATTAGGGTGATCTAGAATTCTTAGAAAGGGTAATGTATAAATGAAAAAATAATGAATAAATGATAATAATAAATATGAAATGGTAAATAACTAAGAGTACATTACATGTAGTCAAATCCTATGAAGAATGTGATTAACTAATATGATAATTAATATAACTGAAAACATGTTCCCTTTAATGAATGAACTGAGAGTGAATTTTATCCATATATATGTTGACACAAAATCTAATTTATAAATAAACATAGTGTTAATAAAAATTAAATTCTTAGTTATTCAATGTCATGTCTAAGGCACATGAAAACCTCTATTATCAAGATCTATCATCTAGATAGTTTATGTCTTTTGGTAGAAACTTATATATTCCACTTAGAAACAAACTTAATTTGTTTTTTGCCAAAATATTTGATCCCTTGAGACTATCAAGGAATCAAGAGGATATCAATTGTCAGTCCCCAAACCATAGTGGATTCCTTAAATAGTTTGAAATCAATGTATTTTTTTCCTAATCATCCCTATTATAAAATAAATAGCAAGACCTATCAAAAACAAATATTTAATAATGGATATCAATTTTTCAATATTTACTCAAATAATCAAATAAACATCAAAGTAAAAAGTTTATGATAAATGGTACATAATTGAAGAATTAATAATATCCAAGAAAAATGTGAGGGTTATTTTGGAAAAATATAATGTCAAATGATCAATGGATTTTTAATATTTCTAGGGTTCAAAAAGGAATCAAGGATGTAAATGTGAATAATACCCTCGGGCACATCAACCGTAAACTATCCAAATGATAAATAAGGATGGAATCAATAAAACCTATAATAGATGAAGCAAAAAATAATGGTTGTTTTTTCATTTATGAATAGAAATACTATTAAATTACATTTTAAAATTTTTTTTTAGTAAAATGTCATTTTTTGGAAATACCTTATGAAAAACCATTTCCTTGAAAATCAAATTTCAAAACATTTTCTATAAAAATTTTCCTTTTAAACATGAAATGGGAGAATCAATGAAATGAAAGTGGGTAAATATATACATGTCATGTGAGGTAAAAATATCATCCATTTTTCAAGATTAAGTGGCTAGAGATTTTCACTATTTGGAAAGTGATAAGAGGATTAGTTTGATAACTTTACTAAAAGTCAAAATGTTTAAAATAATTTTTAATTAATCATTTTTAAATGTTAAATTTTATCAAAATATTTTTAGAAAATAGGGATTTAAAAAAACATGTTCTCTGATTAAAGATAATATGACTTCGGGATTTCTTTAAAAAAATTCTAAACATTTTATTTACCATATAGTTAAAAATTGTTACAATTAAATTAATAAGGTAATGAGTAACCACATGATAATAAAATGAATTTTTTTTATTAAAAATTGGTCATATAATTTCCTCTAATTCAAAAACACTTTAAAGATAACTAAAACATTTCCTTAGGGAAATAATAATTAATCATTCCAGAGAGTCTGATACCACTTATAATCATAATAAATCATAATCCCCACGTAGGAATAAAATTAAATAACTTTTTTAAATAACAAAATCTTAAAATAATTCATGATATAATATATCAAAATTGGGAGCATATAGACCACCCAAAATATGTAAGTGGTGGACATGACATTTATCTCACACATTAAAAAATGAGGTGAAAATCTCTTACACTGTGTTTCCATTTTGTGTGACCGTAACTTGAAATCCCTATAACGGTTTTAAACATGTCTCTATATAATAAAATTACCATAATAAAATTTATAATGTTATATATTAACTACTTTTAATATAATATTACACGTTTTTAATAATCATTCATTATATTCACTTCTTATAGTGTTAATTTCCTTTTAATTGTAGTATATTTTAACATGTCACTTCTTTTTCATATCATGATTTTATGATCTAAAAATATTAAAAATGATGTAAATATAATATATATTCATTGTATATATATTAATAATAATCTATTATATTTTATGTAATGAAATATAATGCACCATTTATGGAGATCGTAGGTCATACATATGCTTGAACGCTACATTCATTTATCTTTAAAATTAAAATTTAATGGAAATTATATATATGAGTATTATATTAATATAATAATATATATTTAATATATATTAAATCCATTTATTAATACAAACCTGTTTACATTTTATGTATAGATTCAATGAGTCACATCACTTGACGGGGTAGAAGACCACACTTCCAAAAATGATGTCAATGAATTTACAAAAAAATGGAAATCATAAATGTATGAGTAATTAAATTTTTTAAAATGAAAAAATAAATCATGGATATTATATATATAATTTATAAATATATTATCCATAATAATTCCCAAGCATGATAGGTGGTAAAGAAACAATGAAAAGGTGCATTTTGTGAGGTGAAAGTTTACCGTAAACATAAATGATAAGTTTGTTACCCATTACCTGGATCTATGTATAAGTATAGTTAATAACAATAACATAAACAAATTTATGTATATTTAATATATTTGTGTTATTATATAAAAATTTAATAAAAATAATTTAATGAGAGGAGAAAGAAATACAAATAAGTATCTCGAGGAAAGATATTGCCTCTTCTTTGGGCAACTACTTTCGGTTTGTACAGAGGGATTACATGGATGGATTTCTTCCAAAGTGGAGAATTATAGGATGAAGTAAAAAATTATTAGGAGATATTTTGTCTAATAATAGTTGAGAATTTTTTTATGAGATGTATGAGTATGTGGGAGGACATGAAGCATATTTATAGTGGGTAAGGAGTGACACTCCAGTAAAATTTGGAAAATAAATTAAACCCACATTTTTTACGTTTCATTTTTTCCCAATAATGGTAAAAATTAGAACAAATGGAGTATAAGATCAATATATGACCACAAAAGTTATTTTGGATAAGTTCATATATCATATTGGCCCACAAGTTTAAGGTTTAGTCTACTGTTAATCTTATTTTCATCTTAATGGTACTAATTTATTTTATTCAATTTCAGAAGTATTTTTATAAATTTTTTTATCACATTATAAATTTTATATAATCCTATTTTCATATATAAAATATATTTTTTCATATTAAAATAATTGAACTGGAAGAAATTAATTTATAATTTATCCCATATATTAGAATACAATGTATGTTTTTCAAGTTAAAACATTCAAAAGTATTCAAAATGTTCATATCCAATTTCAATGTGAAATTGATTCCAATGATATAAATTTTATTAACTAAAAAAATTAATCTCTAAAAACATTAAAACAAGTTTATAATAATATTTAATGATATATATAATTTAGACGACAAATAAGTTTTCAATTAAAATTCAGTACTTTGTAATGCTAAATAATTAATGAAAATTCCTAGAAAAATACACAAAAATCAACCTAAAATAATTATAATGTTTCTATTTTAATTTAATATTATAATATATGATTAATAAAATCTCGAAAATTTTAATTTTAAATAGCTTCTTCAACAAAAAGTGGTAAAAGTGCCTTAATAATAATGTAGTATTTTTGGGGTACAGTTGGGTTTTTTATTATATTACCCCATTAAAATATATTGTATTAATATGAAAAATATTTTACTGAACATATAACATATTTATTAAATTTATTTCACTCACCAATTTAAATTTATTTTATTTATTTTGATAAAATATACTTGGGAGTATAAAATAGTTTTTTTATAAAAAAATTAATTTATATTCAATTGGTCCTTATATTAATTTATAATAAAATTATTTCTAATGGATTCATTTTATATTATTTAAAAAAAATATTTTCATAAGTTAGTTAATATTATTTATAAATTTTAATTTTGTGACTATCTTACATTTTTTATATTAAATAAGAATATTTAAAAAAAAAATTGTTCAGTAAAACACTATCTTCTGTGAAACAAAATCCATCAATGAAACTCATTTTTGTATATGACATACACTAACTAAATGTTGTATGCATTGAAAGACATTAAATTTATTGAATTTATATAAAATATTATATATATTTTAAATATTCCGGATATTTTTTTCACTTATATGCTTGGTGTCATGTTTCATACATACTATCAAATACAGTGTGCATACATTAAATTTTAGAGTTGTTACAAATATGTTGATCACTTCTTCATTTGAAGTCCATTGAGCAATTTCTCAACATGTCTTCTAGTGTCTGAATAATTCACTCATATTTCCCATAATTTTGGGGATGATAACCCATATTGATGTTCAAATTCATGTTTATAAAATTATGCATACATTTAGAGATCATATATATAAATCTCATATCATGATCATATATTTTCAATAATGGTACTACATATAGAATACCAACTAAAAAGTCCATAGTGATGTTTTTTAATTTTCATGTTGATATTTTTTCCTCTGGATTTCAGTAGAAGCCTTGTGAAATATTCCCTATTGAGGTTTTCCAATATCCATGTTGGTATGGGTAATTCTTGAATCATCTCCTTACACATTCTCATTTCATACTTAAAATACTAATAGACCAGAATCATTAATTTATATTCATTGATATCATTATTTAAATAGTCCCTCCAATAGTTATCTATGATACGTTGATACATCATTTTACTCCATGAGTGGATAGAAAATTTCAAGGTATGTTCATCATTCAAAAGGTCTTTCTCTATCATCGGATTCGATGGTATAAATTTTCATGAAAAAATCCAACAACTCCTTCCGTTTCAATTAATTACTCTATGGATTTCTACTATCGTATATCTTTATAATTTTTTCAGAATTTCCAAATATTTTCATTGGGTGTAATTTATTTTCTCCATAAGATATGGATAAGAAATAATTTTAGAAATGAGTTTTGATTTTTCAATCAAATTGATTCCCATTTACAATAATGTTGTAGGATCCTTTGTAATATAGAATCATCCATTTATTTTTTCCTTGGATAATAGTATATTGTGTAGTTGTAATACTTGTTGATATTCAACCACCATCTATGGAAGATATTATGTTCCTTATATGAAAATATAAATTTGAGTCTTTTTTGAATAGTTTATGTCTCAAACATCTCCCCATATTGGTAATGCCTCCAAATTTTCAATTTTGAAGATAAAAACCACCAACTCTAGATCATGCGTGGCATTTGTTTTATCATGAAAATTCAAATGAAATTAGGAGTATACTTCCACATTATAATTTTCCATAAGTACACAAAATAGTCCATTCATCGAGGCATTACTATATACACAAAAAGATTCACACTCGTAGGTTTTGTATGTACTAGTGTAGGGATATGCCTATTTTTTTTCTATGAATTGCAGTTTTCACCTTCACTAGTCAAGTCAATCCTTACTCTCTTCTAAGTCATCATGGTTAGTAGGGTTGAAAATATTAATAATATTCTTTACAAATCATCAGTAATACATAACTATACCAAGGACACTATTGATATTTGTTATATATTAGTGCTTGGTCCACTCTTCAATTTCCTTTTTCATGGACAATTACAAAAATATTATTTTTATTGTGATAACATTCTCTAAATATTATTCTTCATTCACCCAAAAAACACCATTAATACACATTTCATAATGTTTCTATAATATAATGTTATTCAGAACACTATAAAAATGTTCCATATGTTCCTCCACTCTCTTTGAGTATATCATAATATCATCTCTAATTTCTACAATAAATTTATCATTTTAATCAATAAATACTCTACTCATTATGACTGTGAATATCGTAGGTGAATTAGGGATTCTAGAATGAATCAATATGATATTATAGTTTCCAAACATCAATCGAAAGGCATTTTTGGTAACATCTTCCATACTCACCATTAGATAGTGATATCCCGACCGAAGGTCCAAGTCAGTGAAATACATCACCCAATGTACTTGATCAAACAATTCATCTATCTATGGTAGGGGATACATGTTCATTGTCATGATTTTGTTGAGATCATGATAATTAATGTAAAGACACACTAATCTATCCTGCTTATTGATGAAGCGGATAAGCACACTCCATGGTGAAACAATCGGTTCTATAAACACTTTTACCAGATTATATTGTAACTATTTCATTAGTTCCTTTAAATCTATGGTGGATATTATATAAGATTTCATTATATAGGGATAAATCCATGAGTATGTTCAACTTAGAACTAAATCTATAGGTCTGTGAGAAGACTATAAAATTTATCAGGGAACACATCCCTGTTGACCCTCACAATGAGCATGTATTTGATAATGATCATCTCATATGTCTCAATAATTTGATATATACATGCATTATCATAATCCAATAATGTAAAAAATATTGAAAATTATTCGTAATGAGATTCATCATCCTTCTTACAGTTGTACATTATTTTTGGATTCCTCAAGATGTATAAAATGATCATTCATTTTAATAAGTAAAAGTTTTCTCAATATATAGATATCCAATCGATGTTCATTACAAAACTAAACGACACCAAAGATAGTACGATAATATTTTATAGGATATTTAGTCCAAAAAAATTATACTGGGATTGTTTAAATACCTTTGTTATAGTAATTTCCCTTTTCATTATTATAATAGATAATCCAAGTTTCATATTTTGAGATGGTGTTTGAAAAATTCAACTAATAATTGGAGATATAAAAGAATGATTAGAATCATAATCAAATAATATTTTCTCTAATAATTAATGAACATCTATTATATATGTCACCACTTCATTTTTAGGCTGCACCTCAGCAGTAATGAATGAATATTCCCTTCATGTAATTCTATGATGTTGTTTTTGTTCATTTCCTCTAACATCCCTTGGAATAGGGAATTGGATCAATAGTTACTTTGTTCATTATATTTTGAACACATGAAAACATGATGAGTATTTATATGAATGTTATTTTCTTCTACCTCATTTGTGGTCTAATTTCAATCCCATAAAAAAGTTATATTGATGACCCTCTATTACACATTTTTTTGAATCTTCTCGTTCCCCATAGGCTATTTGCAAGATGATGTTCACACACAATTAACATCTGGGATGTTCGTTGTTTTCAAATCATTGGGTTTATGTGCTGATTCCACCATATTAAATTCGATTTGAAATTTTTTATCTTCATGACCAAGAGATCAATGACTGTATTTAATCTAAATTTAAACCCCAATAGAACAAGATACACTATCCACATAGATATCAATATATTGAATCTCTATGGATTTTCATAGTCTCTAATATTTTCTACTAAAGAAGATATGCACATTGATTTTTGTGTTTATGAAAAATTTAGAGGCATATCATTCATGGCTAGTGATGTTTTATTCATATTCCCTGCTATAATCACCTTCCATTTAAATCAATATAAGGAACTCCCTCTACATATTAAATGGATCGTTTGGGGGGAAATTTATTGAAAAGAATTTCTTGAATACTTCTAAATACATGGAAACAATATCCTCATTTGGCGTTGTTTTTATTATAATTTTCCTCTACTGATAATCTTTCCAATAAAAATGTTAATCTTACAACATGTATTTCTATTATTTTATGCATAGAAAGATAGATAATTTCTTCTCAATTGATTTAATAAATTCTTCCATAATATTGGGATCAGAATATCCACTAATGATAGGAGGCCTATATCATATAATGGATTCAAAGACAACATTCATGTTCTCGTGAAAAGGGATGTAATTAATCATAAATCATGTTATTATTCATAACTTGATCCATTTGAGAATGTTCTATCATGATTTTTAGGCTATCACTCCAATCAGATTTCAAATATCATTAGAGAAATCATCACATAGTGTATCACAATTATTATTGGAATGGGTTATCCAATTCCACGCCATTAATAAATTAAAAAATAAAATAAAATTAAGGGGCATGAATACGTAGATAATTAATATATAAAAAGTAAATTTAAAACATGCAAAGATAATCATAAAATTAATATATATACCCAAACATGGGATTCTTGAACATTCATTCTAGGTTATCCACATTGATAGAATTATATCTAGAGTTTTTACAAATGTTTCTTGGTTCTAATCCTCATAAATAACTAGACTATAATAAGATACCAATAATAGAGACCCTTTCTTTTTACACATATTATTACTTGAATTTAAGTATAATTATTCATTAAATACAAACTAATTATAGTTATGTTTAGTGTATCAATAATAATATGTACAAAAAACTAAAAACATTGAAATAGAGTAAAAAATATCTTCATTTATATTCCATAATGATCTTGTAACATCCTTTGAGATCATATATCTTCATTGGATAACCTAGGGAATACATAGAAAAATGGGTGATCTAAAAAACCTAGTAAGTGGGAAATTGTGAATAAATAATAACACAAGATTTTAGAAATAATAACATGAAAAAATAAAGGGAATTTTTCATTAATAATCATATAACATAGAATGTGTAATAATATGATCCTAGAAAAATAAAAATGCGGCTGCAACAAACAACATGAAATGAACATGAGTCAGGGCTAATTACCAAGCCAATATCATCGGGTGACCAAATCCCCCTAGAAGATTTGTTTTAATACCTAGTCCAACAAATGAAGTCTCATGAGAAAAACTAATTACCAATCCATTGAAATGTTATACGGGTGAACCCCACATAAAATTTTCATTCATATTAGTTCCACTTGATGAATCAAACATAAGAGATAAACATAATGATTAACCAAGGAATGAAATTAGTATCATAATCATGTCATAAAGAATGACCAATGGGTGTATCATAATGGGATCCCTGAAATAAATGATTAAATCATTTCATGGAATTAATAAATGAAAAATAGCAATAAATCATGAAAACTTATCTAAAACTGAAGTGAGTAAATGAAAAATTGTGTTTAACGAACATTAGAATTGATCAAACTTAGTGCGGTTTAAGGGAAAATTTTATTGATTCATTATATAGAACAAATAAATAATTCATTATATAAAAAATTAAATGAACTATTATATTTTTCATGAAGAAATTATATATTTTTTTAATAAAAGAGTGGTTTCATAAAACATATTATATAATGTATGTGAAAATGTGTAAGAAATTAAAACATATTTATATGCAATAATTGAAAAGGGATCCTTCTAAAATATTTACTTACCAATCAAAGGATAATTATTTTTTTGTATACATGTGTTTGGTAAATACACACTATATATTGGATTATAATATAAGATGAATGTAGAAATACATTTGTGTGCTGAGAGATAAATCATAACAGAAATTTAATTTGAATGTTTTGAGTGTTCCCTTACCTTATGTCTTTAGGAGTCCTGCACAAGAAATTAAAGTACTGGATTATCAAAATAGGTATATTAATAATTTAAATAAAATATATTAATTATATATTTGATTTATTATAAAATTTTAAGTTCATTTATGTCCATTTAGATGAGTTATAATATTTAAATTCATATTTCCGGGAGTGTTCGTTTCATGTTTTTATGTTCGGTAACCTTGAGTTTAACTATGGGAGTAATTTCCAAAAGAAAGTAAAACACCAGATGTATAATTAGTTGGTATTAATATAATCCATTAATTTTTAATGGTCCATATAGATCATTTTTTAGATGTGAGAATGATTCATTTGATATAATATTTAAAAAAGATTAGATTATTATATCTGTTTTTATGACCATCACAAACTAGTATTGTTTTATTTAATATTATGTTTATATATTTGTACCAAAACAAAAATAATGTAATAATTTAAATATTAAAAAATTATTTATCAAATTTTTTTTTATGACCATCCTTGAAGGAATTAAAGAACAAAACACCTCGTCCATGAGGGGTGTGAAACGACACATCATGAACATTGGTTTTAGAATAAAAGAAGAAGATAATATATTTGATAATGGATATTTCATTAAATTAAAAACATTAAGTATATTTCTGATACTTGTGTTATCATGTAACATTGGACAGGGGGGAAAATGATGAGGTAGAAGAACGAAATAATATAAAAGAGAAAGATAGATGATTTTTCCTCTTGAGTATCGTCACCTAGAGAACATACATGAAGAACATATTCTTTGGTATTCTGTTTATACTAAAATAACTTATATGTGGGTAGAATCTTGGTAATCGAATTGGGAATACTTTATATAGGATACAAGGCTTATAAGGTTTGATGAGAATGGGTGGTGAGTGGTGGAATATATTGGGGTGGAGATGAGTTTTTTTTCATTATTTTATTAATTGGTTTGTTATTTCTGTCCAAGACGATCAATAATATAGATTAATATGAAAAAATATAGTAAATGGTTAATAATATAACAATCCAATGGTTTCTTACCTCATCAATACACCACCCATTACTCAATAATTCATTTATTTGAAAAACTACTATAAATTACTTTATTTCATAAGTCACCAAATATTACACTATTTTATAAAAATACCAAAAATTCCCCACAACCATATTCATGTCTGCATATTATCAAAATAGACTCCATTTTTTAAAATAAGATTCTAAATATGTGAAATTAAATTTTTAATTAGTATCATTATTTATTATAAAAATAAGAATTTAAATAATGTTACATATTTTATGACACTTTTGAAAATTAATTATGGCCTCATATAATTATATTTTTATTATAATAGAAAAACCAATTAATTTAAAATTTTATTTTACAAAAAAAAATTTATATATTTATATGATTTATAAAATTTTATATAATATTTACATTTCCCAACAATACCAATACTTAATTTATAATTTTTGAAACATTTATTTACTCATTTAATGATAAAAATTTATCATGTTTTCATTTAAATTATAAATAAAACTTGTTTATAGTTTTATATGTATTGTTACAATTGTATCGACAATATTAATATTCATAAGGGTTACATTACTATTATAATTGTAAGGTTACTATTCCAAAAATCACATTTATAACAGTAATAATGGTTTACCAATTTCTACAAATACCACATATTACATTATTAAATCACATCTATGTTCAACCCAATGTTATATATATTAAAATTTTAAATTAATATTTTTTAATAACATTATTTCTTACATCTTTTTGGGAGTGTCAGATTCTAGTGGATCGAGGAGATCCAAAATTTCTTTTTGTTATTTTCTTAATTTCTATTTATTATAAAACATTAATATGTTGAATTATTATTATTTTGGTTGATGAATATAATAGACATTTCATTTTACACATATTATTACAATATTTTATGCATAATCGACATGGAAATACAAACAAAGGATCATAATGACTTCTATATTTGGAAGATTAGGCACCTAAAACTGTAACACCTCTAGATTTAATGAGATATATAACTTTTAATTTATTTCATATATTCTTTTGTTTGATACACCAAGATTAGATTGTGCTATACGCAACAATGTATTAGCTTGTAGTATACGCATCACTATTCTTGGATAGTGTTACACACAATTTCAAGTTCATTTGATAATAGTTATTCTATGGAACATTTAGTGTATATATATATATATTCAATTTATAAATGAAATATGGTTGTATTCTATTACACGCAACAACAAAGGAGTCTTGCACTACATGCAACATTGACATGGATTGCATTACATGAAATCGCGACCTTCCTCGATAGCGTGTGTTGTACGCAATACCGGGTTTCACTAAAAAATGATATATGGTAATAATATTATTATGAACTATCCGTTATGAATATTATTAACTAAATTTTTAATTTTATAACATTATTATTGATCTTACACATTTTCTAGAACATGGTATGAAAATAAAATAATTTTTTCGGGTAAAATAAGTATTTTTAAAAAAATACAGTTTTACCGCCTTTTGATGGCACACCTATTTTAAATATAATTTTTGAAAATTTTATATTCTAAATACTATAAAATAAAATTCTTATTTTTAATCCATATATAAACATTTACATTGGATAATTTGTTTATATTTTTATGACAACGTTCTTATTTTGATGAATTGTAAAAACACGCAACATTTTACTTAAAAACAACTTTTTTCATCGAGATAATTTAGATTGTTAAATTATAATAGTAAATTGTTTAAAAGTATTAATATAATATATATTTACCATTTAATACAATTTATGTCATTATCATTGATTTTACATTGAATTAATTGGTTAAATCAATTCAATATTTTGCAATGTTTTAAACAAAAAGCCCTTTTTTAACTACGAGGATAATTTAAAATAAATTACAGAAACTTTTGTGTTTTTAATTTGGAAAAATGGATTCCATATTTTGAATTAGTAGGTCCAAATTATTTTAATAGGCTACATTTTTTTGGGCATTATGAATAGTAACTACGGTAAATTTTATTTACCACAGTTAAAGGTAAAATTTGTAATTAATGGTAAAAATAATATTATAAAATTACCCTAAAACATGTCTTAATATAATTAGATGATTATATTTCGTCCTAAGGAATATTTGGGTCGAAATGGAATCCATTTTAACCCACATGGATTGGATTAAGACTTTTAATTTATTTTATTTTAATGAAAGTGAAATATGTCCCACTCAAACTTTAATAATTAGATTATATTTAATATTAGGTTATACAGAATATAATTTCAATTATAAATAATAATTTGAAATTCAATCTTTTTTTCTATATCATGGTTATTTAATTTTAATTTTTAAGAAATATTTAATTACCTTCTCTGCTTATACATTAATGAAGTAGAAATTATTTATTTAGTGAAAAATAAATAATATAGTTGTTATTAAAATAATAATACCCATCAAAAGGTCCGAAACTTGAAAAAACCTTATTTTTAGAGTATTTATATACCCTAATAATACAAGGGTCGATTGGTGGAGAATTTGGAGCCTTATAAAATAGATTAGGACATTTATATTATTTTATTTTAAATAGTGTCAAAGATGTCACCTTCATAATTTAATAAATATAACAACTTAATTGATGTGATTTTAAGATGATAAATTCGAGTAAAAATATTATTATGAATTTTATTATATTTATTTTCAGCATAGGTGTCTATTTTTAATTTTTATGCTACAAATAAGTATATTAAATTATTATACAAAAATGGTGTAGTAATTGTTTTATTAAGAGAAATATAAAATAAATGGTTTTATAAATATTAAAATAAACATTATATGAACTAATTATTGTTCTAAACATATTTTATAGATGATTATGAAATGTTTGGATTCTATTAAACATTTATTTTTTAATATATCCTATGTTTTGATTTTATTTAAATTCAAATAAATAAATAGTGTCAAAATTAACACTATTGTTATTTTATAAAAAAAACAAATTATTAAATTGTTTAAAAATCACATAAATATTAAAAAATTATAAATTGAAATTTATATGGTATAAAAGGTCATAAATTACCCAATTATGTATAATTCACATCACATAATTAATTATTTATAACAATTTAAAATTTAGAATATTATTACAACAAATAAGATTATATAAATTTAGTAAGGATAAATCAAATTGGTAATGTTTAAAATAACATTCCAACATTTCTAAAATTGATTTTTTGATGATATCACAACCCTATATTACCTCATATCAGTATTTGAGTCACTTTGGATGTTTTTATGTGGGGTTTGAGTTTATTATAAATTAATATTTTTGGTGTTTCCAAAAGTAACCCTCTCTTCCCTTATAAAAGGACACCTCCTCCCTCTCCTCCTCACACCACTTTTAGCATTCAAGATCGGCCAAACCCTAAATATTTATCTTCTAAAATTTCCTAGAAACGTAATATGGGTCCTTTTCTTCTTCCAAGACAATATTTAGTGCCCTTTAGTGGTGGTTAACAAGAGGCGCGTCGAAGAAGAGGTAATCTCTTTTACCGATTCTGTTATGTTTCGTTATTCTTCTACTTTCTCTTCTTTAGTGGTTTCATTATAAAGTAATAAATTAATTATATGTAATATAATTATATGTTATTATAAATATGAAACAACAAAATTTCACCTTCTACCCATCCTACGAAAAATGAAATCACCGCGCGTGCGTACGTATAGAATACCGTCTCCACGCTGTGGTTTAATCTATTTTTCCACCAGCACCTTACATAGATAGGTATAATGGTGTAAATAATAAATATATATATGGTTATTATAACCTGATACTAATTCTGAGATATTATATAATCCACTCTAATTACATTCAATAATTATGGGAACGATATCATCGCTCGTGCGTACATACAGATTACCGTCTCAATGACGTCATGAGATTCATTCTCCATGTTAACCATTAAAGAATGATTATAAAGTATATATATTAAATAATCATGAAATATATGACATATTAATGATACTGGACTTATGTATACGTTATTTAATTACTTCCATTCAATTTAATAAGGAAACTAAAACATCCTTCACGCATACGTACGACCCACCGTCTCCATAAATGGTGTATTTACTTCCATTTATTGATCTATTATATATATGTGTATTCTGAATATATATTATATATAAATCATGTTTTACATTATCTATGTAATTAATAATGATATAATTAATCATATGAATAATTACAAGTCAAAACACAGATGCTAAATGAAACGATTTTAGAAAAAACACAACTTTAACATGGAAATGAAAAATGAGCGGGTAATATAAAGTCGTAAGTGAATAATATATGATAACATAAATATTATTATGGTTCTTATACAAGTTAATAATATTTTTAAACCCACTATACAGGGGTCTCAGACACATACCGAAGAAATTGGCTATAAGGTAAGGGATAATTATTCCAATCTCGTTCTTATCTGAGATTGCCTATTCGTAAGTATTTACAGGGGTTATGTTCATAATCCATATCCTTGTTTTATAAACAATGTTTTCATAAAATTTTTACTATTCTTTATTGTATGTTTAAAGTCATTTTTACCCTTTTTTGACTATTACCACATTGTATTGAAGGAATCATTCCTTTGTTAACCCTATAAGGTACTTTTTGACGTTTTCGGTAAAAGTACGAGAAGAATGTTTTTTAAACTTATACGGCATGAACGGATTTTTACGGTTTCATAATGCCTAATTTTCATGCAACATCCTCTAAAATATTTTATGATTATTTTCAAAAAAACATTTTCTTTTAAAATTTTATGAAATTTTTGGAATAGAAAATGATTTTGAATAAGAAAGGATATTTTCTTCAAGAATTCATTTCATGTGTTTTGTCAAAAATATTTTCCATTTAAGTTGACATTATTTTGTATGATTTTGTTTCAAGTATAATGTCTCTATTATTTATATGTTTGATTCTTATTATGATGAAATGATATCCATTTGTTTTATACGGATTACATTATGATGGGATGATGTTTATGAAACCCATTTTATTCGTTGGGTTATGATGAATGATTTATGTTTAATTTGTGGCACCAGTAAAAATTATTTTCATAATGGGACGGGTTGGACCTATATCTCCCACCAATTAACTGGGTAATGAAATATGTCTCATGAGATAGACATGGCAGGAATAGAAAGTTAATACGATTTAGTGATAGAGGACTGGAACGAGGATTGAACTCGATTCAGAAAGAGAATTTGTCCACTATGATGGTCTTGGCATCAATGCCTTGGATACTATGGAAATCATATCAGGTTCTTAATGTTTTTCCTTAAATATAGGTTTTATTCCCATGCTATTTTATCATGTTTAATGTTCCTTTATGATCGATTCCTTATTCACTGCCACGATTTATGTCATTACTCATGATTTTGATGTTTACGTTCATTTTCATACGTTCAAATGTTTAAGGATTGTTTTATGTTTTCAATTTTTAACCATAATTTGAATTTGAGCTCACCCCATTTATGTTTTCTTTTCCCCATGATATAACGAATGGTTTTAGGTAAGAAACCCAAAGGGAAAAATCTTTATGGGATATGTTGAAGATCTTTCACCATGATTAGAATATTATGTTTCGAGTTTCCAAAGACACTAAACTAATATAGTCATTGGGCATCTGTTTTTGTCATCTATTAAGTTTTCCGCAAAACTAATGTAATGTCTTTGTATGTTAATATAGGGTCTATAAAAAAACTGAATAAATTGAATTAAAATAAATCCAATTTATATTAATCATACATAACAATATGATATCATCTCTTGAGCTCTAACATATGAATATGATAAACTGGGAAATACATAGACAAAAGCGAGTTTCTAAAAAATAAATTAATACAATAACATAAATAGTCATGGAACATGAATAAACATATGGATTAATAACATGATGAACCTAGGATAATGTAATCATGGTATCATTTGAATGTTGAATCATTATAAAACATGACACGAGTACGATTTAATGCAAATTTCTATGACTGTTACACACAACAGACAAATCCATGTAAATAATTCAGGTTTACTCCTTGTCCCAACATGATGTCTCAAGATACTAAACATTACCCAATTAATTGGACCCCTATATTAATGTACCCATCATAAAATTATCACGAATATGTGATCAATAATAATAATCAAACATGAGTACTAAATATAAGGGATAACCATGGATTAATGTGGGTTTAATAATCATTCCATAAGGTTTAAGAAATGGGTGTTTTAGATTGATTACTATTAATGAATGGCTTTAAAAATGAATTTAATTTCATAAAATAAATTAGGAAAATATCATGAATCATTACGATAATATTATGAGAAATTATGTAAAAATAGTGTTTATGAAACATCATTAATGAACCACTTTAGTGTGGTTTAATGGGATATTTAAAAGAGTATTTAAAGCAGACATAGGCATAATTGTTTTCAAAAAACTGGAAATAGAGTAAGATACTACTCATGATAAATTTTTTTATTTTTATAAATAGATATTTTTGTAATAATATTGATTATGGAGGGTACTTCAAACTCTGTAATAAATTTTGAAGTTCCCATTAATCGGGCATGCATATCAGGAAAATTGAAAATAGAACATGATAAAACATGTATTTCCCCACAAATGAAATAATAATTGAGATAAGTTGTAGAGACCCGAAGCCTGACGTACATGGACATTACATTACTTTTGCGGAATACTTAGTACATAACAAAAACACACACACAAGGATCGTAATAGTTTAGTGTCTTTGGAAACTCGGAACATAATCTTCTAATCCTGGTGAAAGATCTTCAATATCTCCCATAAAGATCTTCCATTTTTTTTACCTAAAACCTTTCTTTATATCCTGGGGAAAAGAAAACATAAAAGGGTGAGCTCAAATGCTCAGTAAGGTTATACAAAAGAAATAAAAATCATATAATATCTTTTTGAAAATCATAACCTGCAAAAGAGATCATAATATCTTAACATGGAACAAATCATAGAAGTGAAAATGAGATCACCATAATCATTACATGAAACTTTAAACTTTGTGGCATGCACACATAATCATAGAAAATCATTTCTTGTTAGTCGTGACTCATTGCCAAGACTATCTTAGTGGACAAAGTCCCTTTCTGAATCGAGTAACCCTCGTTTCAGTCCTGTTTCACTGAACCGGTATAACCTACCATTCCAGCCATGTCTATCTCATGAGATATAAAATCCTTACCCAATGCATTGGAGGGAGATATAGGTCCCACCCATCTTATAATGAATCCTTTCTTATGTGTGCCACATAATCTTAAACGATACATCATAACATAACCCATGTAATAAAAATGGGATTCTTAAACAACATGACATCATAAAACAATTCATATAAGATAAAGGAATTCATAAAGATGTTTCCATCACAATATAATCAAATCCATGTAATAATAGGGATAAAAACAGAACCCTTTTATTATCTTAGATGGAAAATAATTTTGATAAAATACTTGAACTTCATTCTTGAGGAAAATATCATTTCTTCTTCAAAAACATTTTTCATTTCATAACATGTCATTCAACTTTAAAATAAAAGAAGTTGATTAAAAATAAACTTGAAAACTTGTAAAGGAATCTTCTTGGAAATAATGTTTTAAAAATCCATTCAAGCCATATAAGTTAAAAAAAACATTCTTCGTACTTTTGTCGGAAAAGTCAAAAAGTACCTCGTACGAAAAACGACAAAAGATTCCTTTCATACATATTACTAAAAACTCACCGAAGCGTAAAAATGGATTTAAAAAATTTTAGGTGGATGGAAATAATATTACATATTGATGAAACATGGATGTGGATGATAAAATACACCCTAGTAAATACTTACGAATAAACAATCTCGGATAAAAATGAGATTGTGATATTTCCCTTACCTTAGGTCCGATTTGCTTTGTACGTGTCCGAAACTCCTGTATAATGGTTTAAATAATGACATTGACTTATTACAGAATCATACTAATTGTTATGTTATCATATATGGTTCACTTATGACATTATATTACCCGTTCTTTTGTAAATTCCATGTTAAAGAAGCGTTTTGGGTAAAATCGTTTCATTTATCGTAGGTGTTTTAACTTGTTGTTCTTGACATTATTATTACTTATATCATGATTTACTTACTTACAGAATATAAAATATGATTTATATATCATATATATTCAGTATATATATATATATAATAGATAGATAAATGAAATGAAAAACACCATTCATGGAGACGGTAGTCCGTACGTACGCATGAACGTTGTTTTCCTTTTCTTATTGTCTTGAATGGAAGTAAGTAGATGACATACATATATATATATATATACATAAATCCAGTAGCTTTATAATGTCATATATTTCATTATTATTTCTTATATATACTTTATAATCATTCTTAAATGGTTAACATGGAGAATGAATCTCATCGCGTCGTGGAGACGGTAGTCCGTACGTACGCACGAGCGATGATATCATTTCCATAAATATTGAACTGAATTGAAGTGGATTATACAATATATCAGAATCAATATGATGTTGTAATAACTATGTATAGTTATTCTTTACACCATTATACCCATCCATGTAAGGTGGTGGTGGAAAATAGATTACACCACGGCGTGGAGACGGTATTCCGTACGTACGCACGCGCGGTGATTTCTTTTTCCGTAGGATGGATAGATAGTGAAATAGGGTTGTTTCATACTTATAATAAAATATCAGTATATGAGTGATACTGATGTTATTACTTCATAATGAAACAACCTAATAAGAAGAAGTGGAAGAAGAAATAAAGATGAAAGAATTGGTAACGGTAATTACCTCTTCTTTGAAGCGCCTCTTTGAGACCTCCTCTTAGGGCACTAGAATTGGTCTTTGAGGAAGACCAGAACCTCTAGGATGTTGCTAGGGAAGTGGAGAAGAGATTTTGGCAGGGTTTGGCCGAGCTTGAGTGCTCAAATTGGTGTGAGGAGGAGGGGGAGGAGGTGTCCTTTTATAGGGGAGGAGAGGGGCACCTTAGGAATACCTCAAAATATTATTTTATATTAATGTAAAAATCGGTTTATAATGGTTCCAAATGGTCTTATATCGAAGCTAAAGTGGGAATGGGTCGAAATCCTATCAACCAATAGGATTTAGACAAGTTTAGGTCATTATTTTAACCTTATCAATTAGATTTAACTCTAAGTTAAATAATTTAACTTTTACCGTGTCTTTTTGTTTTCTTTCACTATATGGTTAATACACTAACTATAACATGCCAAACGAACCCCAAATTGTATATTATTAATAAATATATCCTTATCTAAGTCATTTGGCCGAACCTTAGATTTTTATGAATAAAATAACAATTAATAATATAATATTTGATTTAAAAACTATTTTGTGTCAATTTTGACACTATTTGATATATGATTTTTTTGAAAGTCATAACAGAATTATATTTTCGAACCAAGTTGATTAAATAAACACTAATACATCATATTAACCTAGAAAATTAGTTTAATTCATAAAAAGTCTTAAATTACATTCATTTGAGCATTTATAAAATCAATTATGTTAATATTTCCTTAAAAGGGTAATTACTGCATCATCGTTGTGTCAAAAATAAATTAATTTATTTAAAGTCTAAAAATTATAAATAAAATATCATTAAGTAGGAAATAGTTTTAGCTTTCTAATGAATATTTATAGTTGAATTTATCTTATGTATTACCCCATATTAAAAATGTTTTAGTAAATAAACTTTGATTTTAACTCTTTTAACTCTTCTTTGAATTAAATAATAATAAATGTCCTAATCTAATCCAAGTGGGCCTAAATGGTCATATTATATTCATAAGGTTGTTTTTGGTCGAATTACACTTATCCAAGAGAATTAGGACATGTGTTAGGGTAATAGTAATATCATATTTACCCTTAGTTACCCTATTTACTATTAACCGCGGTAAAAAACGTAAAAAGTTAATATTCACCAAAAAATTATTTTCATCTCATTGAACCAAATTTTAGTCCTTGATATTAACCGTGTCTCTCGGATTTTCGAAATTCCATTCACAGAAGCGGTAAAATTAAATTTTATGCAAAATTTAGTTTTTAACCTACCACTTAGTGGTTTCACTATTCATCAAAAATTGAAAGTTTTCAGAAAAATACCAAAATTTCACCCTAGGCTAATTTCGGTATTCCGAATCCAAAAATGAAGTCCATTTTGAAAAATAAAATTTATAAAATTTCAAAAAGTGGTTATTACTATTCATAACGGCTAGTTTTGATAATATTTTAATAGCATATCGTTGTTTATTGAATCTCGGTATTGCGTACTACACATGCTATCGAGGAAGGTTGCGATTGCGTGTAATGCAAGGAAAGTCAAGGATACGTGTTGTGCGAGCTCCTTTTGGTGTAGCGTACAACACAAGACATTAATAAAATTAAAAAGAATAGTTTTCATAAAATCTCGGGCTGTTACATTCTACCCCCCTTAAAATGAATTTCGCCCTCGAAATTCGTCGGTGTTATAAATAGTTTACTATTCGAAAGTTTCTTTAATAGAAACCCACATCGTAAAAAGGAATACCAAAACTTGTCTTTAAAATCTAAAGTATGAAATGTAACGATTACCCAAATAAACTAATCACTGGGTTTCCACATAGGTGAAAATATGGATATGGAAGAGAAATCTAACCATCATGTTCTGATGGAGAGTGGTAGAGAACATGGCTATGGAAAAGCCAGTAATCACAAATCCATAAATTTGTGACGATCTAAGGTACCATCTGATTCATCAGGTATAAGTGAACTAGGACAACATTTTTGGTTTCCAATATCATTTCCCTAAAGTTAATGAATTTGAATTAGAATAAATACTTACTTTATTTTGGAACAATCTCACTTCTGTTCGTGCCTTGAAAAATTTCCACTTCATCTCTTAAATAAATGAAGTTGAATTTGTTATTCGTGAAGTGTTAGCAGATCATGTGATAGAATGACGGGTCATTCCATCTGTCTCAAAAGGTTAGAAAAATTTATATACATAAGTCGATCTATAGTGGGATTAATCATATATGGTTCCTAAAATGGGCTTATACTTCATATATCATACTGCTTAATATAATAACACTAGTTTCTACTAAACAGGGACTTCATGTAGGTCAGTGGTAGGCGATAAAGGCCAGTCGCACTTCGGTTGTGGGTTCGATTCCTACAGCCTTGTCTGAAGCGATGGGTTGTCGCCCGTCCTGCAGGTTGTCCTTTTTCTAAAACTACGTTACTATAACATCCCATCAATAATATCAAAAATCTTCTATCCTTAAACAATACTAACTTATGTCCAACATAATCCAGTCTAATCTTTAGGCTTATACATAATACAGTAGTCCACTCTCATAATATAGTGACAACGATTACCAGAGATTTAATACTGTCGTTGATCCCCACATATCATAAGATATGTCTTTTTGGTCACATTCCAAACATTCAAAGTCCTTAATCGTGTATTCTCTTGAATACCTTAGTGAAAACATGAGTGCAGTTAAAAGTTAACACTTTCCACATACCAAAATCCTCAGAATTATATATACTCAAACCATGATATCACTTAGTCCTTATATCAATCATGAGCTCATTAATACTATTAAACATTTCATTTTCTCGTCTTCATTATGCGCATATCATCTTATTTCCAAAAAATATCTCAATCACTTTGAATACCACATCAATAAATATTGAAATACTCAATGATACAACATTATTTTGGAATCCCATTACATAAACACTTAATCATTCCACCACATCGTTGTCATATTCAACATTGCCAATAGTGATCGCATGTGATTTCCCTTTGTCCTTTGCCTTCAGTGGTTGCTCATGTTGATCATCACTAACCCTTGGATTAGGGAAATTATTAGCATAATGCCCCATTTCCTTGCACTTGAAGCATTGAAGTGTTGGTGGTGCGTTCTCTGCAGTGTTTGCTTTATTCACATCATTAGAAACCCTTTTTCCATTACTTCGACACTCAGCTGCTCGATGACCTTCTTTTCCACACTTAAAACATTTTCTAGTCCCTTTAAGACAATCTCCACCATGCTTCTTTCCACACTTTGTGCATAAGGAAACATTCATCTTCTTTTCACCATTATTCTGAGATTTCTCCTTGAACTCCATCTTTCGTTTCTTGTCAAAACCATGAGATGGATATGTAACACCAACTTCAATTTCTACCTTGATAGCACAATGCACAATTTCTTCATATCTACTAAAGTCTCTTATAGCTAATGCCCTTCGAAGACTTGGTTTTATGCCACTGAAAAATCGATCAACTTTACTTTCAGGTTGGATGATAATGCCAGATGCATACCTTGCAAGTCTTGTAAAATTTGCTTCGTATATACCAACAGATTCCTCATCCTTCTGCTTCAACTCAAGAAACTCTTTTTCCATCTTTGTTCGAAGAATACGAGGGAAGTACTTACTGAAAAACAAGTTCTTGAACTCGTCCCATTCCATGGACTCAATTTCATCTCTTGGCCTCGTATTCTTGATAATATTCCACCATTGATCAGCATCACCTTCCAAAAGATACACTGCTAAGATGACTTTATCATGTTCAGAACATTGAAGAACTGAAAATATCTTTTCAGTAGTATTGATCCATTGTTCAGCAACAAGTGGATCGGAAGTCCCACTGAAAGTAGGTGGACGTTGCCTCATGAAGGACTCAATAGAATACTGTTCCCTTCTCTGCTCATTTGCAAGTCCAGAATGATTCATAGCTTGTGTAAGTATAGAAATAAGATTTTTCACTCCATCTCCCATAACATTTGTTTGTTCAGGAGGGCAATCATTGCATTGTCCATTGCATTGATCAACACGGTTCCTTCGGGTTCCAGCCATCGTCTAAAACCCAAAAAGAATAGTGTGAGAGGCAAAAATCATGCTTGGGAAAACAACATAATAAAGGTGGAGTATCCTCAATATCTATCATCTTAGGTTAAATTCTATGATAGTTACCGTAGTTCTAGGATTGTATCCTATACGTATACTTATCCTTAAGGACATCCCTAGACATACCTTAAAAATATATCTAGGGATCTCACTAAAGTTCTCGTATCCTAGTTTCCAAAGGTTGACTAAACCTTTCCACTGATACCAACTGTAGAGACCCGAAGCCTGACGTACATGGACATTACATTACTTTTGCGGAATACTTAGTACATAACAGAAACACACACACAAGGATCGTAATAGTTTAGTGTCTTTGGAAACTCGGAACATAATCTTCTAATCCTGGTGAAAGATCTTCAATATCTCCCATAAAGATCTTCCATTTTTTTTATACCTAAAACCTTTCTTTATATCCTGGGAAAAAGAAAACATAAAAGGGTGAGCTCAAATGCTCAGTAAGGGTATACAAAAGAAATAAAAATCATATCATATCTTTTTGAAAATCATAACCTGCAAAAGAGATCATAATATCTTAACAAGGAACAAATCATAGAAGTGAAAATGAGATCACCATAATCATAACATGAAACTTTAAACTTTGTGGCATGCACACATAATCATAGAAAATCATTTCTTGTTAGTCATGACTCATTTCCAAGACTATCTTAGTGGACAAAGTCCCTTTCTGAATCGAGTAACCCTCGTTTCAGTCCTGTTTCACTGAACCGGTATAACCTACCATTCCAGCCATGTCTATCTCATGAGATATAAAATCTTTACCCAATGCATTGGAGGGAGATATAGGTCCCACCCATCTTATAATGAATCCTTTCTTATGTGTGCCACATAATCTTAAACCATACATCATAACATAACCCATGTAATAAAAATGGGATTCTTAAACAACATGACATCATAAAACAATTCATATAAGATAAAGGAATTCATAAAAATGTTTCCATCACAATATATACAAATCCATGTAATAATAGGGATAAAAACAGAACCCTTTTATTATCTTAGATGGAAAATAATTTTGATAAAATACTTGAACTTTATTCTTGAGGAAAATATCCTTTCTTCTTCAAAAACATTTTTCCTTTCATAACATGTCATTCAACTTTAAAATAAAAGATGTTGATTAAAAATAAACTTGAAAACTTGTAAAGGAAGCTTCTTGGAAATAATGTTTTAAAAATCCATTCAAGCCATATAAGTTAAAAAGACATTCTTCGTACTTTTGTCGGAAAAGTCAAAAAGTACCTCGTACGAAAAACGACAAAAGATTCCTTTCATACATATTACTAAAAACTCACCGAAGGGTAAAAATGGATTTAAACAATTGTAGGTGGATGGAAATAATATAACATATTGATGAAACATGGATGTGGATGATAAAATACACCCCAGTAAATACTTACGAATAAACAATCTCGGATAAAAATGAGATTGTGATATTTCCCTTACCTTAGGTCCGATTTGCTTTGTACGTGTCCGAAACTCCTGTATAATGGTTTAAATAATGTCATTGACTTATTACAGAATCATATTAATTGTTATGATATCATATATGGTTCACTTATGACATTATATTACCTGTTCTTTTGTAAATTCCATGTTAAAGAAGCGTTTTGGGTAAAATCGTTTCATTTATCGTAGGTGTTTTAACATGTTGTTCTTGACATTATTATTACTTATATCATGATTTACTTACTTCCAGAATATAAAATATGATTTATATATCATATATATTCAGTATATATATATATAATAGATAGATAAATGAAATGAAAAACACCGTTCATGGAGACGGTAGTCCGTACGTACGCATGAACGCTGTTTTCCTTTTCTTATTGTCTTGAATGGAAGTAAGTAGATGAAATACATATATATATATATATAAATAAATTTAGTAGCTTTATAATGTCATATATTTCATTATTATTTCTTATATATACTTTATATTCATTTTTAAATGGTTAACATGGAGAATGAATCTCATCGCGTCGTGGAGACGGTAGTCCGTACGTACGCACGAGCGATGATATCATTTCCATAAATATTGAACTGAATTGAAGTGGATTATACAATATATCAGAATCAATATGATGTTGTAATAACTATTTATAGTTATTCTTTACACCATTATACCCATCCATGTAAGGTGGTGGTGGAAAATAGATTACACCACGGCGTGGAGACGGTATTCCGTACGTACGCACGCCCGGTGATTTCTTTTTCCGTAGGATGGATAGATAGTGAAATAGGGTTGTTTCATACTTATAATAACATATCAGTATATGAGTGATACTTATGTTATTACTTCATAATGAAACAACCTAAGAAGAAGAAGTGGAAGAAGAAATAAAGATGAAAGAATTGGTAACGGTAATTACCTCTTCTTTGAAGCGCCTCTTTGAGACCTCCTCTTAGGGAACTAGAATTGGTCTTTGAGGAAGACCATAACTTCTAGGATGTTTCTAGGGAAGTGGAGAATAGATTTTGGCAGGGTTTGGCCGAGATTGAGTGCTCAAATTGGTGTGAGGAGGAGGGGGAGGAGGTGTCCTTTTATAGGGGAGGAGAGGGGCACCTTAGGAATACCTCAAAATATTATTTTATATTAATGTCAAAATCGGTTTATAATGGTTCCAAATGGTCTTATTTCGACGCTAAAGTGGGAATGGGTCGAAAGCCTATCAACCAATATGATTTAGACAAGTTTAGGTTATTATTTTAACCTTATCAATTAGATTTAACTCTAAGTTAAATAATTTAACTTTTACCGTGTCTTTTTGTTTTCTTTCACTATATGGTTAATACACTTACTATAATATGCCAAACGAACCCCAAATTGTATATTATTAATAAATATATCCTTATCTAAGTCATTTGGCCGAACCTTAGTTTTTTAGGAATAAAATAACAATTAATAATATAATAATTGATTTAAAAACTATTTTGTGTCAATTTTGACACTATTTGATATATGATTTTTTTGAAAGTCATAACAGAATTATATGTTCGAACCAAGTTGATTAAATAAACACTAATACATCATAGTAACCTATAAAATTAGTTTAATTCATAAAAAGTCTTAAATTACATTCATTTGAGCATTTATAACATCAATTATGTTAATATTTCCTTAAAAGGGTAATTACTGCATCATCGTTGTGTCAAAAATAAATTAATTTATTTAAAGTCTAAAAATTATAAATAAAATATCATTATGTAGTAAATCTTTTTAGCTTTCTAATTAATATTTATAGTAGAATTTATCTTATGTATAACCCCATATTAAAAATGTTTTAGTAAATAAACTTTGATTTTAACTCTTTTAACTCTTCTTTGAATTAAATAATAATAAATGTCCTAATCTAATCCAAGTGGGCCTAAATGGTCATATTATATTCATAAGGTTGTTCTTGGTCGAATTACACTTATCCAATAGAATTAGGACATGTGTTAGGGTAATAGTAATATCATATTTACCCTTAGTTACCCTATTTACTATTAACCGCGGTAAAAAAAGTAAAAAGTTACTATTCACCAAAAAATTATTTTCATCCCATTGAACCACATTTTAGTCTTTTATATTAACCGTGTCTCTCAGATTTTCGAAATTCCATTCACAGAAGCGGTAAAATTAAGTTTTATGCAAAATTCAGTTTTTAACCTACCACTTAGTGGTTTCACTATTCATCAAAAATTGAAAGTTTTCAGAAAAATACCAAAATTTCACCCTAGGCTAATTTCGGTATTCCGAATCCAAAAATGAAGTCCATTTTGAAAAATAAAATTTATAAAATTTCAAAAAGTGGTTATTACTATTCATAACGGCTAGTCTTGATAATATTTTAATAGCATATCGTTGTTTAGTGAAACTCGGTATTGCGTACTACACACGCTATCGAGGAAGGTTGCGATTGCGTGTAATGCAAGGCAAGTCAAGGATACGTGTTGTGCGAGCTCCTTTTGGTGTAGCGTACAACACAAGACATTAATAAAATTAAAAAGAATAGTTTTCATAAAATCTCGGGATGTTACATAAGTACATATTTTGGTAAATAAAAATAGAATTTATGAGGAGTAAATAAAAAGAATTATGAATTACAATGGGGTAAAGAGAGAGAAAGTGTAACCAGAAGGAAAAAATGGTGGTTCATAGGGAATCCCTTACCTTATATCAAAAAGTGTTATGTACATGTATGTAATGTCCTAGATAATAAAATTCAGTCCATTAATTATTTTATCCAGAACCACTTAAACATGTATTTTATCTATTGTTTTTTGTGGCCATTATGTTTAGTTATAGAGTTCAGTTCCATCATTCTGGGATAATTGGTTTTCATGGGTTCTATGATCGGTTTGATTGAATACATGAATAGATGTTCAAGAAAAATGAGAATATTTCTCCATAATTGAAATTAAATGTTATTACTGAAAATTGATAAGTTTAACTAATATTATAAATCATTTTTTATATTGTATGAGGACGATTCATTAGAAAAAAAGTTATTGAAAATGAATTATTTTATTTTGGGGGTCTTACAACCAACATAATCCTGTATAATTTTATTTAATATCATGTTAATATATTAGTTCCAAAACATTATATAACATATATTATTTATAATAAAATATTATTTAACCATAATATATGTTTTTTATCAAGCCTTCACGGTGGAAATTGGAAATAAATGTGCATCATTCATGATGATTGTAAATCATCACATTGAAGACATTCATTTCATTTTTAGAATGAAAGTGATAGGAGAAGATGTTAGATTAAAAATATTCCATTAGTATAATAATATTATAGAGATATATAAGGTACTATATTTATCATGTTTACTGGATATTGTTAGTTTAAGGGTGGACAAGAAATGAAAATTAATTTTAAAAAATTAAATGAAATTGATAGAAGATTTTACCCATTGAAATTATTCTCCTTGAAAACATCCTTGAGGAATGTGGTTTTGGTCTTTTATTGAGACAATAATAACTTGATTCAAGGATGGAAGGTGTGCGGATAATAGGTGTTTACATTGGTACTTATAGTGGGAGGAATATGGTGCTTTTGATTGTTTTATTCTTTTGTTTATTATTTTTGATCAAGACTATCAAAAATGTTGATTCCTAATACTAAATACAGTAAACAAAGAAGGATAATTTGAGATAATGGGAACTTTCATAATTATTTACTAAAACATTACTCAAAAAATAATTTATTTTCTTATATTCGTTTCACATTTCAAATTACTATATTTCACTATTCACCAATAAACAAACTATTTTTCTGAAATACCAAATATTAAGCCAAACAATTTTTCCTTATTTATAAATTTAAAATGAAATATATTTTAGGGAATATATTTTGTAAAAATTAATAATTTAATTTTTAATTAAAATCGCAATTTGTTTATAAATATTGATTATAATATTATAACTGGTATTATAGCACATTGAGAATTTAATTAAAGTATCATAAAATTATTTTATAATCACAATAAAATAAAATATTAATTTATGAATCAATTTGATGAATATAAATACTCTTTTAAATTATTATATTGATTATAAAAATTTATGTAAATTTTTTCATTTCACAAAAATTCCAATACTTAATTTACAATTTTAAAACATTTATTTATATTTTAGACTATATAAATATTTTTTTTCCATTCCTAATATACCAATATTTTATTTATAATTCATTGTTTATGATACTATTTTAGTGTTTAAATTTCTATTTCTAATGTTCACACATTTATTCTAATGGACTAGTTTCTATTCCATTGGCATTGGATCTTTAATTTTTAGAAATACCTTTTATTTCATTAATTATTCATTTATAAGGTTGGTTTTGGGTTATCTATGTGATTTTATGTTATTTATAATATATAAATAATTTAATCATGGGAATTTACATCAATAAAATATTACGTTGTTATATTATTCCCCACCTTATGGAATTCCACCTGTGGAATTTTGTTTTTCATGCTATGGTGAAATAGGTTTGGGTACTTTTCTTCATTTCTTCCTCTAGTTACTATGTCACCTATTTGTACTTATTGTTCTATCATAGTATATTGACAATTTGAGTAGTCTTGTTTCATAGATACCTATCTCTACGGTTCAATATCTTTATCGACTACTCCTCATATGATAGGTCACTCTGTAGTAGTACCACCACATGATTCAGAACATGTGAGGGATTTGGTAATTACTTCCTCAAGAGGGATATGTGCAATGAATCATGGCAATGAGATATTATCGATGATTGTTCTAGTCTATAAGAAATAACTACTACATGATTGAGAATCTCAAATGGCCCGATGTACTCAGGACATTGCATTATATTAAACCAAAATATCACGATTCTATTCCATGGAGATATTTGAAGTAATAAAATGTTTAAAAATTAAATATCTAGGTCCCACAGATAATTTCATGAATAATTAATCGCTAGACATTGGGATTCCTTGACTTTTTATGGAATTGTCATCAACTTTTCAACCATTTATTCGACCATTTTAGGTCGTAGATGCAAACATTCATAGACTTCGTCATAGAATCATGTGTTACACATCTTTTCCTATGAAGCAATTGATAAAGAAACATTTTGATGCTTGAATGGAAACAATATTTTCAAGAGGACTCGACCGGTAGAATATATTAGTCCCATCCTCCTTTAATGTCCATTGAACATACTAACAACATATATTATTGTGTCCAAATATTCCTCTAAGATTGGACATCAGTTTGAGTTTGATAATCTATTACGATTTTTAGCCCATTGTTAATAGGATGTTGGAGGCTTTTACAAATCATGGATATCAATTGGATAAAATCTATAGTGGAACTCCATCAAGACAAACCACTTCATTGATGTATATTCATGAATTATGGTTGAGTGATATGTCCTCACAAATTGATAAAAAGTGAGTTTTCAATATATGATATTGCTAAATAACACATATAACATTTTTTATCTAGTTGTCATTTGACATTTAGGGACAAATTACATGGAAATTTCTTCTATATACATGATGGTATAGGCAATGGTTTTGTTTCCACCTATAATTTATCATTTATGACTTAATTTACTAAAATACAAGTACGATTGATTCAAATCGAATTATATATTCATTAATATTTTCCGACCAATACTACTCTCGATGAAATAGTTACATATTTGTGATCCGTAGGGGAATATAGAATGTTGAGATATGTAAATCATTCAATTATCTAAATTTATCCTCATATTATATGGTACACATAATCTTGACCCATATCATATGAATCCTTCCACATAAAGTTTGTAATATCGGGATTTCCCATTTCTGATAGCTTTCACCATTTTATGAATTTTTAAATCATTTATATAAGCATCCTCTATTTTCATTAAAAGGGATGGTAGAGAAATCATATAAAAAATTATTGATGATGTTCTTTTTTTTATGATTCACTTTACTTTCCTTTGAAAATAATAAATATTGTTTAACTCTAAATTCTCATTATTTATAATTTTTTAGGATTAATTCTACATATAAAATAATCCAATTTTTTTCCTTGACAAGATGGTAGTAGATTGAGCTATCATTATCCTTGACGATCTATAACCATATTATCTAGGGATTATTATGCTCCTTCTATGTGAATATATATTTGAACGTCCTATGGTAAAAATATATCTCACACTTATCCCTATATTGAAAATTCCAATGTATTTTCAATGTGATGACCCAACTACAAACTCTAGATCATACGTGGTATATGTTTTCTCCTGAATGATCAAATAACATGATGATTTGGAAACCACATTATCATAACTCATTGGTAATCATTCTAATAACTTCTTTTAATCATCATTTTATAATAAATAGGGTTATCAACTTATCAGAATTATGTGTACTGGTGTAGTGATAATCATATACGTCATCTCTTCGAAGTACTATTTATAGTCATTGGTCGAGAAATAAATTACACCCTTCTAAGTAATAATGGATAGTGGGTTTGAAAATTGTTTGAATTTCATCACAAGTTGTCAGAAATACCATGCTAAACTATGGAAACTATTAATCTACAATATGGATGGTGGACTGGGCCACTCATTGATTGACTTTTTCATGGAAGAATCCTTATATATTCCTTTTCTGGGGTTAATATGCCCCATGAAGGATACATATTCTATCCAGATATCAAATTTACTGAACCTTACATATAGTTTATCCATTCTCAAATTATTGAACAGAATATTCAAATTCTCTACGTGTTCACACTTTCTCTAGCTGTATATTAGATTATAATCATTAAATACTACTAAAAATGTGTTGAGGTGTTTTCCAAAGATTATATTCCTTATATCTATGAAACTTTCTAGTAAATTAGTGCATCCTAAGATTATAACTAAGAAATAATAGTGTCCATACAATTTTTTGATGATAGACTTTGTAATATCTTCCTCTTCCACCTTTAATTAGTGATATCCCAACTGAAGGTCTATGTAATTGAAACACTCAGACCCACATAACTAATCTAACATGTCAACTATCGATGGTAGGAGATAATTTTTCATTATTTTGATTTTTGGATCCTAGGATAATCAATGAATAGGATAATTAACCCATAAATATACATGATTACGTGGATTGGAACACCCCGTGGTGAATCAATCGAGCATATAAAAAACTTTTCTAGATTTGATTTTAACATTTTATCAATTTTTCCAAATCAATAGTGTCCATTCTATATGGTGTCTTTGATTTACAAATATATCAATGAATAAGTTCAATTTGGAACTCAATCTCTCAGTCTGGAGGAAGAGCCTAAAATTATTCGTCGAACACATCATTTTAGTCCCTCATAAATGACATTTTTTCATGAATTATTCCTTCATTTGACTCAATTATGTGAGATTGAAATTATTTCTCTTATGGAAATAATTCAACAATTAATATTATGATTATAAAGGATATTCATCCTCCTCCACACACTTGTACAAAATTGGATGCTGCTTTGGGATATTAATAGTTATCACTATTTTTTGATAGTTGATTTTGACTTTATTTATTAATAGGCAATCCATTCCTCGTATAGAATTTACCTCGACCAATGGATGTAAGATAAGAACTTATTCCTGGTTCATTCAATAGAAATTAACAATGGGTATGTTATATACATTGGATAAAATAATTTCCTAATATATTGTTCTCGGATAAAACTAAAGCTCAACATATTGAGGTTATTTTTTAATAGTTCTAATTAAAAGTCTTGTTATGAAAAAATGTGTAGAACCAAAATCATATAGTACATTTTCTTTTCATTCATCAATAACCAACATACCTATCACCACATCATTTTTGGGATCCACCCCAACATTAGTGGTAGATAATCCCTTTCTTATTTCCATGGAGTTTTTTGTTGTTTCTTTTCTCAGTCAATACTTCTCTTAGGGAAATGGATCACTTAATTATCATGTTCCTTGTAGTTTAAATACAACATCAATAACTTAGTATTTATCTAAACCTTCCTTTATTCCTCTAAATTTGGTGGCTTTTTTATCCCTTCAAAAATTATTAGCCAAATTTCCATCTCTTCCACATAAGAATAATCTTCTAGTTCCCCATTAGAAGTTTCAATGACGATTCTTCCTGCTCTTTAGAAACTTATGATGTTGGATTTTATTTCTATCATAGGATTTATATTTTTATTATGAAATATTAAATCAATTTTCTTCTTTTTATCTCTAGTCCCATGAGACCGCTATGATTCTTCGATCTCTATTTCAATCTTATGAAGAAATGGAAAATTGCTTCATATTTTATTTTGAATTCTCATATAACCATGGATTTTTATAGGCTCAGATATAGCCCACTAAATAAGATTTCTACATTAATTTTATTGTTTATTAAATATATGTAGGAATATTTTTTAACCCTTGTTTATTATTTCTCATACACCCTGACAGACACATATTCCCTCTTATTTGGATTAATGGGATTCCTTTTACATATTATAGTGTGTTTGGGGTATTTTTTATTGAGAAATGTTTTCTTGAAACCATTATATTCCATGTAATCAATTTCCTAATAATACATAGGGTTTCTTATTAGTTTCCAACACTATTTATTATCCCCATAAGAACAATATATTTTCAATAAAAAATTATCCTTTTATGAGCATTGAAATGCCTAGAATATGTTCTCAATCGAGTTAATCTATTATTCTTTGATGATGAGATTAGATGAACAACTAAATATATGAGTCTTTTTTTGCAGAAATATTTCGACCTAAACATGATCTTTATTATGAAAATGATGGTTTTCCACTTGAATCATCTTATTATTCATAACATGAGATAGTTGATAAGGTATTTTCATTTTGTTTTGAGCTATTTTTACCATTAAATTTGGAATTTCATTAAAATAATCATAACATTTCCAATCGAATTTACTATTGACATGTGTTGATCTATTTAAAGTCAACAACAAAGAAAATGAAAGAACATTTATGGTGGATTCAATGCATAGATGACAAAAATATATAATGTAAACATTTAGCATATAATTATAAACATAGACATTATATGTATAACATAACATGTGATTTCCTATGTTTGAATCTATGTTACCCATGGTGATTGAATTATCATTAGTGTTATTAATTAATTTTTCTAACCCTAAACCCAAAAAAATAGACCTACCATTAATAAAAACTATAGAAACCCTATAATTTTTAAAATATTATTAGTTTATTTTTAACAAAATTAAATATGAAATACAAACCAATGATCAAGAATTATATTGTCATTTGAAGATTACTTAAATAAAACTAGAAAAATGATAATAAACAATTATATTAATCATTAATAATTAACACTTAGAATCCTTGTAGATCTAACATATTTATATGATAAAATGGAGAATACATAAACAAAATGGATGAGTCTAAAAATCCTAGTATGGTAATAAACATAAAAATAAAGCATGGAAAATGGGGTAGAGGTCATAACATGATTGAATTAAAATAAAAAATACAACAATAAAAATAAGGAATTATAACATATAGGACATGTGATCATAGGAATGTGTAAACAACATATAATAAAACAAAATAATTATTCACGGTTGCCTATCATGACTATATAACATGGAAGAAAAAGTCAAATAAAGGAATCAAGTACACTCTTTATCCCAATATGAAATCTCATGAGACTAAACATTACAAAATTAATTGGAGTGATATGTATGTTCAACTATAGAAAATATTCATACATATGTTTTTCACATGAAGAATCAGTAATATGTAATGAAAACAAGGGTAACACTTGTTGAGAAATTTGTATCATAATCAAGGAATAAGGTTGAAAATATAGGTGTATCGTAATGATATCCATGAATAAGTGGATTTAAAATAGTAATGGATATTAGTTAGGGAAATTAGGTATATATAATGATGAATTCTATCAATATTATTTCAAATAATGTTAAATTTTTTTTAAGAAACATTATAAATGAGGCACATTGGTTTTGTTTAAAGGAAAATATAAAATATTCTTTGTATAAAAATGAATAATTGTTTTCATAAATCAATAAAACAAATTTAATATTATTTAATAATAAAATGTGTGCTTTTTAAAAATTATTTTTGTTTTAAAATATATTATGGAGTGAAATTTATAATTGGTAATAATTTGGGATGTTCCCTTTAATTGAGATTTCCTATCAAGGGGAATTATAAAGGGGGCACTATAAAACAAGTATTTCCTAGTCAAATAAAGAGGAATTAATATAGGTATATTTGTTTAGAACACACAAATAGAATTTATCAGTACTAAAAAAGAGAAATATTTAAATATATCATGGTAAGGAGAGGTAAAATGTTTCCCAATGGAAAAAAATGGAGGTTTACAGAGAATCCTTTACCTTATGTATTAATGTATTATGTACATCAACTTCATTCCCTGGATAATCAAATAAAATTAATTAATTAATAAAATCACAACCATTCATAAATGTATAATTTTTATTATAATTTTTTTTTGTTTTTACATCCATTAGTATGTGTTATAGAGTCCAATTTTTTTCCTTTTGGGAGTGTTTGTTTTATTGGGTTTTATGATCAGTTCCCTTGTACACAAGGATGAAAGTAATTTTAAAATGAGAATAACACTCCAGAATTGAAATTTTATGTTATTAGTGAAATTATAATAGTTTAAATTATATTATATATAATTTTTTTGGTATTATTATGATCCATTAAATAGAAGACTACTTTAAATGGTTTAATTTATTTTTGTGTTCACTCAACCATCATGAACTTATATCATTTTAATTAATATCATGTTCATACAATGATTCTATAACATTATGTAACTTATAATATTCTTGAAAAAATATTATTTAAGCATAATAATTTAATATGACTAGTTTCAAATGTGGTAATGGGAAATGAAATCGCATCGTCCATGATAATGCTAAATCAACACATCAAAAATGATGTTTTCATTTATAGAATTATAAAGAGTGGATAAGAGGTTTGATGAAGGATCATCCATTCACATAATAAAATTTCATTATATATATGATAACAGAGTTATCATGTCACTTATATAAGATAGGTTAAGATATGATAATAAATTGAAAATAAATTAAATGAAAACGAACACGGATTGAACCTATTGAATTTAATAATCATCAAAAAATCCTTGAGGAACATTGTTTTGATTTTTTATTAACACTACTAGATATTGAACATGGGGAAGAGGTTTGGTAAGAGGAACATGAACAATTATGGAAATATTTATTGTTTGTATGGTGTGACATAAATTGTGGTGATGGTTTTATTTATATTTCGATGAGAGGGATATTGATGATTTTTTATTCATTAGATTATTATCTTGGGTCAAGTATAACAACAATTATTATAACCGAGAAAAAAATTAAAAAAATAGAGAAATATTTTTCTATATAATGTCTACTTATATAATCCATGACTCAAACAAATTTAAAATTTTCATTCATTTACTTATAATGTTAAATATAGGAAATTATGAAATTTTGGTATTCAACAATAAATACACTTTTTTAAAAAAATACCGAAAATTCTTCATAATAATATTTTGATGGTTCAATTCCAAAACAATTGGCACCGTTTTATGAAAATAATTATCCACATGTGATAAATTTAATTTTAAATTAAATTATAAATTTATTAGAAAAATACTAATTTAAATTTTATTACACATTTTACAAAAATGGGAAAAATTATTTATAGTATCATAAAATTATCTTATAATAATAATACAAAAAAATATTAATTAAAAAATAAATTTAATGAAAATAAATTTTATTTTAATTAATTTTTTTAATTATAAAATATTAAATAAATATGTACATTTCAAAAAATACCAATACATAATTTATCATTATTATTATATTTATTTACCAATTCCATTATATAAATATATTTTATTTTCTTTAACAAGTTATAGAATTTTTTTAAAACTATAATAGTTGATGCTGCTATTAAATAGTCTAAATTACTTTTCCTACTCATCAGACTACTATTCCAATGGTCATGTTTGTATTCAATTTTTATTGGTTCATTATATTCTAAAAATACTTCTAATTTCATTCAATATTCATTTTTAATGTATAAATTGTGTTATCTATGGGTTTTATTGTGATTTATACAATATGAAATATTTATAAGAAGGTAATTTCATTTGATAAATGTTTGTGTTGTTGCACGGAAAAATCATTCATAATTTACATAGTAATGTATTTATTGGGTTCTCAATGTTCTGTATGTTCATTATACTGCATGACATAATTATACGAAGTGAAATTTCAATGATTACATTTGGGAAATTACATCTGGTATGTATTTAATCCCCATGATTATTGCAATAACAACATCAATTTCATGCTCTAATATCTTATGTCTGAAGGCCATGCCTTTAACGTTAATAAAATGAATGTTTACCCAATTTAGAACTATGAACATCAGTTCAGGGTGCGGTAGATCAAATTTTTGGTTATTTATGAAATATTTGACAGATCTTCCATATATTGAGAAATTATCCATGATAATCTCAAGGAATGCTTCCACAAAATGATGAGAGGTATGGATTACGAACCATTGAAATTTCTATGGTGTATTCAACATACCATATGAAATATATCTTAATGAGAAGTTCCAAAAAGGAAATATGAATGTTATTTTGGAGTAGTCTACTCAGTAAACAAAATTTATATCATATTAAGAATATCCCAAATGAATAAATAATTGAATTTATGGCCATCTAGTCACTCTAGAAATTGATCAATGATAAGAATTATAAAATTTTTCATTCTATTATTCATGTTGATATTTAATTAATAAACACATAATCACATCGTAGTTATGGTTTGAGTTGAGATCATCTAATCATCAACATTTTTAACAATGATCATGCTTCCTTTCATTAGGATGTTTTTTTGCGTGTATAACCATTAACAATCAAATAATATATTTATTATACCAGCATCATGAATCATTAAAACATCCACTTTTATTTTAAATTCCTTTGGTGATGTGAGGTTCCTCTAGTGTTTTTGTTTGGATTTTTCACCTTCATCCATTGAAATATTTTTGGTGCATATCATAGTACTAATACATTTAATGTCACCTACACTCGAGGAAACTGAATTTATGTTCCCTTTTAGGAATTTAACGAGTTTATATTTTGGAATTTGATACTTTTATAAACTGATAATGACTGGAAGTTAATTTAATATTTCTAATAATAAATATATTTCTGTCTTAAATAGAGGTATCAATTCAATCATTAAAGGCATAATAACTTATTGTATGGATTTGGGGATGGTATCCCCTTTCAGATATTAAGGGAAATTTAAATTATATTTATTACTAATTTTATATTAATTTGGATATGGATCCTCTCTAGTGTCCTCACATTTCGTATATTCAACATTCAAATTATTCTGAAATATTCTTAGACAATCCAATTACTAAATACTTTTCATGGTTTCATTCATTAAATCGAAAACATATTTTTCATCAATGTCTCTAAATATCAACCTACCATGATTTACATTTATCAAATCCATCCTAGAGGAAGGACCCTAAAATGTGAAGGGTGTCTCCTCCTTCCTCTATATATAGTAAAATCAATTTTATGGAAATGATAAAAAACATCCCTGAACTAAAACCTCTTCAAGAAGTCATAGATGGAACTTGAATGAATGATCATCCAGTTGATGTGAAAAAAAATTTATTCAATAACTCTATACCAATATATTTTTAAGAATTCATTTGCATGTGATATATTCTTTCACCAAAATCTCACAAGGCTCCCATGAAATTGCATGTCCCTATTTTCAATGGAATATAGAATCATATAAGGCCTCACATCATGGGTGGTAACTACGATTGAACAACTAAAGAGCATTCTTCATTAATGGATATGGCACCTATTTCAACTATTTTCATTTTACATGAGAGAAACAACATAAAAATAATATCACAAGTAGGAATTTGAGAAATTAATTCTGTAAAAGTGGAATTTATGGGAAGGTTTCTAAATGTATACTGAAATATTTTACATTTTCCATTTATTTTTTCATATATAATCATCTCAGTAATAGGGAGAGGGTTAATTTAAGGTGAACTTCCAACATTAAAACCATCAATTTTTATATTATCTTATATAGGTTCTTTTGTCAGTTGGTTATACTTTTATATTATTTTTCTAACTATAATTATTTGGGTCATCACTAATATCATTGTTTATGATTGACTCATACTATATAAGTTATTTTGACGAAATTTTTCTCTCCAAAGATCAACTACAATATGTTATTCATTTTCCCATACCTAAGATCCACAAAATTAGCCTCCTATTTGAAATTAATATCAGTATTATAAGTAAACCTACCTATAATTCAATTTGATTTTATTTATATCTTATACACATAGATATAATAGATGCATCAGTAACATCATGTGTTTTTTATTTTTTGTGTCTTGGGAAATCATCCTCTATAATATATTATAAAATAATATGTTATTAGGTTATCCATATTTGATTTTAGAGGTGTTGATTTATAAATCTACAATGCCAAAGATTATTGAAACCACTATTTTTAAAATCTCATGAGAAAAGGTTTCTCCTAATATTATTGTCGGGGCTGAGGATCTTGGATTTTATGTGAGTAAAAATTAGTTCCATGATTTATTTCTAGATCTTTGAAACTACATTGTTGATAAAAACCTTGATTGGGTTTATGTAGCTGTTGATCTAGAATCTGGGGATAATATTATAGTTTGTATTTTTTGGGTTAATGAAATTGTTGAATTTTTTATTTTAATTTAAATAAATACAAATGAATTATATTGTTTAATATATCCTTTAACTACAATCCTAATATAGGTGCATTCCACTTCACATTTCACATTAAGGTATTTCCATAGTAGGAGAATGAGTCAGTAGTGGGGTAGTAGGGCAGTTTAAAAGATTAAATCATCATCATGAGAGCTTCAACATGGGATTCTAGGTAGGTATTTTCATCCACCAGTTAGATTCTACACTATGGAGATACTTGATCAATCTACCATATACTAGAATTGTGGGAAATATTTTCCAACAATGCTTTGCGGACATTGAGTTTCTTAATATTGATCCAACCATCAACGACAACATCCATAAATGTGAATGTTTTTGGTTGATGTCCTTGGTAAAATGTTTTCAACTATATCCACACATCAATTCCTTGACATGGGATCTTATACTTCAGGTCCTTGAAATGATCCAAAATATCTAAGAATCATTCTCTATATGCATGGATGATATTTTGGATTTCATTCCTCAGCATCTAGGTAAATATGGGTTGAATGTATAATTCTAAGAACTTATTTTATAAGTCATATGAATTCAGTAAGGAATTAAACGATAGGATTTTATCAAATAAATATATTTTAAATGAAAGGATAAATGTTAAATTTGAAGTATGATCATATCCGAAGAAACACATTGGTTTCAAAAGGGTTTACAGTCTTATAAGAAATTTGATATGTGATAATGGGGGTCATTGTATATATTAAAAATAAATTACCCCATTTTCATGATCTTATGGATTAGTATAGGATTGATATCAAATTTATGTTCTTGAATAGGATGGAACACAAAGTTGTCACAACACCACTAGTGTACCACAAACCATGGTATATGAAAGAGGGCTCCTTTAGATGTGGTTTCTCTCCACAAGGGTAATTTTGATCTTATTTTAGGATTTAAGGGTGTAGAGTACCATGGTTGTTGAATTTAGGTAATTCAATAATTCCGAATATAGATATGTATCTTTATAAATCCAGATTAAAAGAAATAATTTCATTTTTGGTAAGGATATATGAGTGAGTCGAAGGGCCTTGACTCTGGTACGTGGAAAAATAAGGGATATGGAATAGACTGTAGTTTTTATTTGAAAATTTTAACTAACAAATTGGTAATGGAAAAAAGGGGGTGAGGGAATCAAATTTGTACACATAAGGTTTCAATTCAAATTCACAATAATTTCCCCATAAACAGTACCAAAATTTTATTTGCCTTCACAACAATGTTGATGGCAGGGTAGAGTTGATAAAATTATAATATATATTTCCCAACTACACACAACTAATAAGGTGTATCATATTGGAAGTGGAGGTTTAAACACATAAACATATATATTCTAAATGAAATCTATTTGAAAAACCCTTGTGTTAGGATTTCTAATGATCTATATTTGGTGTGTTTTTTCTAAAACTAAGTCACTTGGGTTTCAATTCAGATGAATAGAATGGATAAGGGTCAATTTAGTGATTTAAAAAGAAGAGTAATTATTAATATACCTTCATAAATAAATACATATTAGGCTAAATGTTTTGAAAATGTAACCAATGGGTTTCAGTCAAACAAATTTCATAAACCTAAGTGGAAAATATTCTTTGGTCTAGAGATATTCAATAAATGTGGTTCCATAATATTTGATTCATAAAAAAATATATCAAAAGGTATTAGTTGAATCGATCTCAACTTCAACAAGGAAAAGTTCCTTCGATTAAACTCCCATGTTCATGTTTGAAAAGGATATGTGATATATAATTTTATTAACCAAGTTACTAGCTAGATTGTTACCATGTTTCAATTCAGAGATTATTTTTTATTAAATCCACCATTACTCTTGAATCCAATCCCTAAGAAGAGTAACTGCATATAATGGTATTAAATGAAAGCATTGAAATATAATGGATGCATCATATAGATAATAAATTATTCAAAAAGGAGTAATCCACATCATAAATAATATTAAATTAGTAAAATACTCGTCTGGATGTAAGAACAACAAAAATACAAGTGGTAGTTGACATTTCATGATTATTAGTATTGAAATAAAACATTGAAATAGGAAATATAAAAATAAATTAGAAAAAGGCGATCACATAAAAAAAAGAATTAAGGGGATGGGAATGGATTTAAAATGTGTTTAATGAAGAACTGGAGAGTTACCAAGATGAAATAAAAGGTTTATATATATCTTTAAAATATTTTGTGCATTGGGGTCACTGGAATATTTGTAGAACCCATAAATTCTTGACATATAGGTGGTTCATGTTGTGAACATGTCTAAAATGAATTCTGTGTCATGAAGTTCAATACATGTCACAAGGATTATATTAATGTAATTATGATCCACAACGTTTAAAAAACATCATGTAACACACATATTTCAAAGCTTGAATCTTTGGCATGATTTAGGTTTCAAACATTTCAAATTATGAACTGATATCTTATCATGAATCATTATCATGATCCACATTCGACTATTTATTAATGTATAAATAGGATTCATGTAATTTTATTGGTTCACATACTTTACAGGGCATTCATGGGATGGAATTTTTTTTGATGGTATTAAACTCAAAGAATACATGTCGTGTACTTTATATTCCAAACGTATAACATTTTTTAAATTTTCCAGCACAATGTCAATTCAGTATTGAGTTAATATTCCAATAAAAAACCAATAAAACCACAGTTTATTATTGAATAAATCAAAATTAACCCTTAAATATATTTATCCATATTATTTATATTAATTAATATTATCACCCGTGTTTTCCTACATTGTGGTACTCTCCCTTATGATAAATCGTTGTATGATACAATCAGTCTCTAAACCATAGTCCCTAACTACACAATGTAGGTTGATGTGAATTGTTTACAATGATGAAACCTTCTACATATAAGCAACAAATGTTTTCTTTATGCACGTTTGTTTCTATTATCATAAAGTCTGACACCCTAGAAATCACGTTATGTAATAGTGGACCCTTCATCATATTATCGTCCACCCCAATATTGTGTTGGCTGGTTATAGTACACCTCTAGAATATAACATTCTTCCATATGTCATGAAGAATCCAAAATTCTCATATATACTCATACCACATTCTTCATCCAACATTTTCAAACCCTTTTAAGAGTAAAAAAACATTAGTAAGTCATAGTTTTTCTATTTTATCTTGATATCCCCATGCATGATTCTTGAGCCGATGACATATTAATCATATTGAACCAGTTCTAGGAATCATAGAGTATGCCCACTTTCCAGTTTTTATATGAGTGAGGTCTTGGTAATGGAATGTTTTGGGAGATTGGATATAAAAATTGACATCATTGGTAATAATAATCATGCTTCTCCAGATCAAATTTACACATCTTTCCATTCTTTGATTTATGTGTTGGAATATTGATATACATGTTGGACTTGTGATATCAGGTTGGTGTGTGAGTGTGTATAAAACATAATACCGTCTCCAATATTGTTTTTTTGAATCTGGTTAGAGTATAATTTTTCAATGACTTATATTGATCACATGATGTTATGTGTTTATAGTTATCTTTATCAGGATGAAATAATTTTCATCAAATGATCTATCGTTCTTATGTTACCTTTAGTTGGAAGTATAAGTATTTGTTTTCCAAATAGGTGTACCATTATGATATGACTAACTCATAGAGGGGGGGGGGGTACACTTTTCAAAATATTAAATTATTTACTACAAAATATAGTGGATATTTAAGCAAATCAAGGAGAAGTTTTATTTATGATGTACTCCTAGATAACAGGTACTGTGTTAATCAATTCCTAGTGGATTTTTATATAGTGAATTTGATGACATATGTTTTAATATGTATCATTTTATAGTTTTTTTCTATAAAAATAAGATTCCTATAATTTAATTATTATATTAGGATTTTAAGTGAAAACTCGACTATCTTGGTGGCCAGATATGTTATGTCTGACATCACCTTTTTATTTTTTTTATCATGGGGCCAATGAAGGTGTGGTTCAGGGTTTATAATGCCTTTGTTTGCACACAACCACTAAATTTTTTATTGTGTGTTAATATTAATTTGCATTTTATCATTAAAATTTCACATACATTTTATATTTTATTAGTATTGTATGAAGATTCATTGGTGGTTACATACTGAGTAGTATACTGAAACCCTAATTGGGAACTTTTGAGCTTCTATATTTCAAGGACATAGATCTGGATAAGAGAAATTGCCTGATAGTGAATGGTTGATATGTGGATATAAGAGAATAAGAACACTATGATTTAATCCATTGAACGTCACAAATTATTATTTATTTGTTCATTTACATACTTACTACTTACACTACACTTTCTAGCTACATTTGGGAGCAATATTGTTTTTACATGTATTCCATTTATCGGTTTTGTCATGTATACACTAAAAATATTTTTTTTATTTATATGCAGAAATATTTTATTATATAATAGATTACAATATACATAAATTATATTCTTCCAATTTATGGACCTTGATCCTTGATTCTAGTTAAAATACGATATTTCATAGGCATGCATAAGGTTTAGTGGAAGTCCAACTCAGACCTGTTGGTTCAGGTCAGTGCATTACGATGTGGTGTTAGTGGGGGAAAAATAACTTATATTTTCTCATTCAATGATTGGTTATATTTTTTAGTTGTGTTTAAATCATTTGTATGTGGGTAGTATAATTATGTTAGGTTTTCCCCAATGCTGTGTGGTGGACCATTGAGTTTCTATACTGTAGGAATTTTGTTTTCTTATTAATATTGATTAAACCCATAATTAGTGATAGAAATGATTATTATATATGATTCTAGAGATTGTTTTGGTTTAGTTCATAATTATTACCAACATAGGTCAAAATTTCATATATATTCATATTTTTTATGTTACATAATAATTCTATAATTTCATTCCTTGACTTGGCCTATTGTTTGATGACAATTTCCTTGATTTTGATATATCTATACATGCTTGGTACTGTGGTCTATATTTATCTACTAGATAAAATTATCATGTTGTTTTGTGCATTTACATAACATGAATTTAACTATCAGGCATATATGGAGTCCAGGATTAGTTGTAGGTGGGTTATATATTAGGTGGAGGGTAATCCCATAGAAAACACTTTTGCGATCCCAAGGACTGTCCATGACTTATTTATCCTCTGAATTTTCATAATTATTTAGAGATTCCACTATGAATATATTTTAAAGTACCAAGAACTATAGAAGACTAGGATGTTCAAGTTCCACTACCCTATAACATGATGATCTTAACTAGCATAATCATATAATAGCACTAGATTTCATGGGTGTTGAGCATGTTCATCCATGTCTCATACATATAGAGAATGTCTAAGGTGGATCCACTCAAAGGTCCTTGAATAACCATGATCAAGACATTAAAATCATGTATAATATAAAATTATATTATACTAGTGTCTCCTAAGATTCCAAAGATAGGCTAGAATACATTGAAAACATCATCAAATTGGTATAGACTCCTGAGGACGTTTACATGATTCTTATGACAACCAATCACAATGGATTAACAAGTATATTTTGGAAAATGAAGATAATGGAAAGTAGATTGGAAGTTATCACTTGGGAGAACAACATGGATGATATCATTAGGAAAGAGTTTTTAAGAAAATATGAAGATGTAGCATAGACAAGAGTTTTAGGAACTCTATAAAGGATCAATGTTAATGTTTTCTTGTCCTTGTAGGTTTATTGATATGTGTCAATTTTCTAAATTATTTTTTGGGAATAAGTCATAGATGGCTCGAATGTTTGAGATATTACTTTGACCAGAGATCAAAATTCAATGTAGGGCATTTAACATGAGGAATTAGTTTCATGTTCTTCACAAGGTACTACTCATTGAAAATATTTGATGGGAGGATATGGTATCATGTCTACTTTCAGTCCACAATGGACTAGCTACTACGAATTCTGATACAACTATCATTAACTCTTATAGTAGTATGAAGATGAATGAAGATGACTCACATCATAGTAGTGGATCAGGGGATTCACGATTATATCTTCATCATGAGGAGTTTCATTACACTACAACAATTGAATTGATGTACACCATGAAAGGTTATGTATAACACCAAGTATTACATGCCATCAGAGCATAGATCCATGCAATATTCACCAAATTTTCTCTTCAAGGTTTCAAGAATTATTTTCAATATTGGAATCAAACATACATGATACTAGACCCATATATATGATTGAGATTCTCAGTCATGGAACAAAAAAAGATAAGCACCTTGGGGAAATAGTCATGGAGTTTAAATAGGACATGAAGATATTGTCGATCATGTTCTTGAAAAATATGGATATATTTCATCTACTGTTATATGTATGATATTGATTGTTTCCACGTTATTTTATACTAGCTTTGATACTAGTTCTTCCTATTAATTCATATCATCAAATATTTTGGTTGGACATGACCTACATTTCATGTTATCAATTTATTGACTCTCTTAAAACATAATTCGGAAAAAAAGTGTTTAAAATAAAATTATTCCAATACTATCCTGTTGTAATCACCATATAGTGTTATATAATTGTGTTCATGAACCACGAGATGGTGAAATTTGATTTGATTCTTTAATTTCACTAGATAACTAGTTTCATATGTCACACTGATAGTTATCATAGACATGTGACCTTTACTTCAATGATGGGGATAATATTCTTAATGACCAAAAAGTGAGAACATGAAATAGGCAGGGTTGGACCATACATTAGTTACTTTTTGATCTTTATAGAATAAATTGTAGTCTTATAACTATATAAAAGTTTGGGGATATCTTTATCCTCTTTTCCCTTAGTCGTAGAGATGTATTACGACAACATTTGAGACATATTTTTATGACAACCTCTATATAGGGGAGTTGACATTGAAATTGTACTCATAGAAAGTGAAAACACTATTTCATAACCCTATATCATATGATGCCAATTGAGATAAAGGATCTCAACATTAAATTTGACGACATGGAGAAAAATGGATTTATCAGGCCAAGTACATCGGCCCAAGAAACAAATGACTAATTATCTGAGGAGGAATATTGTAGTCTTCAAACCATTATTTATTACTAGATGATTATCCAAGTGATGTTGAGTAATTGAATATGATTCCATGTATTTTTTATATTTTGATAGCTAAAGGGATCTTGGTTGTTCATGAGGATTTATTTTTTATCGTGCTACCATCAGTAGTGAGTTTTAGTAGAGGACATTTGGATAAATGAGTTTTTAATTATGTATGAGTTATAGAAGTGTTTAGTTATTCATTTCTTTTTTATTAACACGCCATTATTTATAATTTCCGTCATTAACATGATATTTTACTAATACAAATATTTTTTCACTGTGATGTTAATTGAAAACATCCTAATATACACGTCGACACTAAAGCTACATTCTATGCGCCTTGAGGTAGTCCAAATAATGCATTGATTAGATAGGAATTACATTATGTTGTTTAATAGAGAATTCTAGAATCAGGAGATGATTTTATGGAAAACTTGTTTGATATGAATTAATATTTGTGGACCTAGAAAAATTTGAGGATGTCATTGTTGGGACACATCGCTAGAATGTGTTTGAGACCATGAGCCTTCAAGGGTTAGCAATATCATACTGATGGTTTATCACAGACATTTCTTACAATTAATACCCATAATATTGTTGATTTCAAATAGAGTTCTGATATTGTTGTTAGAACAATGTGATGAGGATTTCCTAGAGTAAATATATATTTGTTTACAAATTTGGTACAGATAGTTCCATGGGCTTGGATCATTTATCATGTGTACTGAAATTCAATAGGGAATGGTCTAGTAGTAGTTATAATTTAGATAGAAGTAGTAGTTTTCTATAGTTCATGTAATATATGAACCCATGACTGGAACTATTATGTAAATGTGTAGGTTTTGGTTCACTCTCTAATGCGATGGACACAAAATCTCTTTAGTGATAGATTATTTATTTACACTGGCCACAAAATCCATCACTATACCACCACATAGAGGGGCCAAAAAAGGAGATTGTGGGGATAAGTTGATTATATTTTGGAATTCAACATTGTGATGTTCAATGAAACTAGGAAAGTTAATGTAATTTGGGATTCTCTTATACATATAAAATTTTATTAAGAATGATATTAGGGAGATTCCATCTAAGGAGTAGTGGATCTTGGTGATCTATTTAGTAAATTAGAGGATAGATTCGTTATAGGAATGTCGTTCAGTGATTTGTGTTAAATTGGTACTCAAATATTCCTTGTTGATTAATATAAATACTTAATATAAGTAAGAATAAATGTTTGAGGTAATTGAGGAACAACTAGATAAGGGTGACCTAATACCTAGGTGGTCCTTGAGTGATGATCATGTGATCATGGTTAATATGGGAGTAGTAGTCCTTTCCACAATCAAAACATATTTATAGATTGAATATCATGAAACCGGATAATAATTTAATCCTTATAATATTATTATTTACCATTTCTTAGGTGATAATTATATGGTCTAGGGATGAAGACTGACATTTTAGGGTTTGTGTCTTTATAATTGACCTATAATAATGTGATGTACAAGCACTAACATCTTGGTGGTTTTCACTAGCCACATCTAGTTCCCATTTAGACTTTAGAAGCATTCACAATAGTATTTTGGTTATGGTTACTAGGGACCTCATATAGTTTTGATTATATCTTGACTATTTTTGATTGGATAATTATAGTTTAAATCTTTTGACCAATTTATGATACTCAATAAGAATTTAATCTAAGAAATCTTTATTTCTATGAGATCATATGTTTACATGGAGTTCCATTGAGATTTTTTGGGATAGAGACACATGTTTTAAATGATGATATCAGTCAGGCTTGAAAAAATACCTAAATACAGAGTAGAGGTAGAGTACAACATGAAATTTATAGGTAAAAGGACATTATGAGAATAGAATACACATATTTGAGGATGTACTTTGAGATTGTGACATGGAAATTGGTGGATAGTGGTATGAAAAAAAATTCTCTTGGTGTAGTTTTATACAACAAATGTTACCTAGAAAAAATTCATATAGAACCTTATGAGGCACTTTATGGAAAGCTATGTTTACCATCACCTTGTTGGTGTTATCTAGGTGGGAAATCCATCGAGGGTCACATAACGGTTTAAGAGAACTATGAGTGAGTGAAAATGATTACAATTAGGATGATCACTACTCAGAGAAGAAAATTAACATATATTGACTGGAGGAGGAGTCCATTGTAGTTTTATATAGACGATCATGGTTTATTGAGGTGACTCTCTGGTTAGGGAACCAATGTATCTGGATGTTAGGAAATATAGTTCCTTGCTTTTCAGGCCCCTTGAAAATAACTAAGGGATTTTTTGAAGTGATATACCTTATTTTCATTCATTATTATTATTGAGATATATAGGTTTTGTTCCATGTGTCCCAGCATTGATGGTATATACTAGACCATGTTCATGTTATCGATTGATAGGACTTGAAGTAGGATACTGACACATCTTATGAGGATCCATTATTTTAGATAATAGGAATGAATGTGAATTTCCACCTATAGAATATGGTAACACTATACGATATTAGGTGGAATTATGTGTGGGAATAGTAAGGGATTTGGGAGTGAGTATTTGATGTTCATTCTTAGTGTCCCTAGTTATTAAATAAGGGACCCTCGAAACGATTATAAATGAAAAGAAGTCATTAGAGGTGGGAGAATACAATTGACCTAAAATTTATTTCTCAAAATAAAATTCTAATTTCCATACTTCTTTTTTGTTAGGAAATAATTTATAATGGACTTTGGAGAAAAAGGATTCTAATGGAAGATTGAGGGGTGGATTAGATATTTCTTTCTACCAATGATATATTTGTATTCCTATAAAAATAATAACCACATAGTAGTGGTATTTCCTTTGTTATATAGGTATTGGGATATGACATGTTATGAATAGTGGATGAGACAATTCCTCAATAGGATGGATTTTTCCATAGTGTGGGTGGTATGGGGGATAATTCATTCAATTACAAGGTCATGGAGTGTTGTCTTTAGGAGGATGAACAATGGTGGAATCTAAAACATCACATGACCTTCTTCGAGTCAGATATATATAAAAAATCTTATTTTTTGGTATTTGGGAGCTATTCATATTAAAAAGGTTGTTTTAAATTAAATAGGTGGAATATATTTTCAAATTAATGAGCGGTATTAGTGTGTGGTTTCACAGAAGGACTGAACCACAATGTAAACATGAATATACCTGACCTCTATATCATTATTCGTAATCATATTGGTGTTCATAATGTTGTATTAAATGAATATTCTCTTTAATACACCCATTTACACATAAATGATCACATACCAGTGTGTTCCTACATTGTGGATATAGCGACCCATACTTTACATACATGGTTAATACTTCAAAATTGAAGCATACTTGTTACAACATATAACAAAACCATGAAAGGACCGTATATGTATAGTGTCTTTAGAAACTGGGAAACATAAACAACTGGTTCATAAAACATCTACACTGTCTCCCATTTATTTCATCATATCTATAGTCCCTTTTTGGCATATCTTACATAATAACCTTCTTCCTGACCTGGGGAAAGAAAACATACAATAGGGTGATCTCAAATGCTCAGTAAGGGTAAATAAAATAAATATCAATCACATCAAATTCATAAGAACATTACATTTTGGAAATCATACCCTTCAAAAGAGATAATAATTTCATAACATGGGATAAATCATGGTGGTGAAATGTGATCCCAATAATCAAAAAAATAAAACATGAAACTTTGTGTCATACACACATATTCATAGAGAATCATTTATTATCAGTCAAGACTCATTTCCAACACTATCTTAGTGGAAGAAGTCCATTTCTGAACCGAGTTCACTCCTCATTTCAGTCTTGTTTCACTGAACCGGTTTAAGCTGCTGTTTCAGCCATGTCTATCTCAGGATATATAAAATCTTTACCCAATTCATTGGAGGGAGATATAGTTCCCACCCATCTCATAATGATACCATTCTTATGTGTTCCACGAAATCATAAACCATACATCATAGCATAACCCATGTAATAAAAATTGGAATCATAAATATCGTGACATCATAAAAAAATTAATATAAGATAAAATAATGCATAAAAATATTTCCATCCGAACATAATAAAATCAATGTAATAATAGGGATAGAAACAAAACCCTATATTATCTTTTATGGAAAATAATTTTGATAAAACACTTGAACTCCATTCTTGAGGAAAATATCCTTTCTACTTCTAAAAATATTTTTCCTTTCTTAACATGTCATACAATTTTAAGCTAAAAGAAGTTGATTAAAAATAAACATGAAAACTTGTAAAGGAAGATTCTTGGGAATAATGTTTTAAAAATCCATTCATGTCGTATAAGTTAAAAAAACATTCTTCTTGTACTTTTGTTTGAAAAGTCAAAAAGTACCTCATACGAAAAATGACAAAAGAATCCTTTCATATCTATTACTAAAAACTCACCGAAGGGTAAAAATGGATTTAAAAATTTTTAGGAGGATATAAATATTATTAGATATTGAGGAAACATGGATGTGGATGATAAATATTCCCTAGTAAATTCTGAATTATAAACAATCTTGGATAAAAATTGAGATTGCGAGATTTTCCCTTACCTTATGTCTGATATGCTTTGTACATGTCCGAAACTCCTGTATAATGATTTAAATAATGTTATTGACTTATCCCAGAATCATAATTATTGTTATGATATCATATATGGTCATATTCTTAGCTTCTTATTAGTAATATTTCCTTACTACTTTTTATTCGGGTGTATATTACTTTTTGTTCTTATGCGTGTTTTGTCAAATAAATTCTTATTCCTCTTTATAGGATATAGATACATAATTTAAAGAATGGTATTTGTGTAATATATATCATATTAATTCAATAAATTCATTTATATAATCATTATTCAATGAAGATCATATAGAACGAGCCGCATCACATCGTGGAGACGGTAGGCCGTACGTACGCACGAGCGATGATATCTTTCCCATGATCATGGAATTGTATTGGAGTGTATGTATACTATTTAAGAATCAATACCTCTAGTAGGTTTATAATGAAGTGGGGCAGTGAAATGTGCAGGGGTTGCCCGAGCTTGAAGGCTCAAATTGGTGTGAGGAAGAGATGGAGGAGGTGCCTTTTATAAGGGAGGAGAGGGACACCTTTTGAAAGTGTGGAAATATTATTTTATTATAAACATATCTTCGGTTTCAAAAGGTCCAAAAATCATTAAAGATGAAGATAATATGACTCATGGCCAAAATAAAATCATCCAATCAGAATTGGACATGTTTTGTAAAATATTTTAATCATTATAATCTTATTTATTTAAATCATTTATTAATGAGGTAAATACTTTATCATTATTGTGTCATAAATAATTTAATTTATTTGGTATCTAAAAATTATAGAAAAAATATAATCATGTAAAAAATCTTTTTATATTTCCAATGAATATTTATATTTGAAAATATAATTTATATAACCCCTTATAAATATTAATTACAAAGAGATTTTTGTTAATGTCAATTTTGTCTTTACATTAAATTAATTAATACAAATTGTCATTGTCCCTGCCAAGTGGCTCAATGGGGTCCCAAAATCTACCCAAGGATGCCAATGGTCGGCCACTACTCATCCAATAAGTTTAGGACAAGTGTCAAGGTAATTTTGAATTATTATAATAATTTTTAACCTTGAATTACCCTATTTACCTTTAACCGTAGTAAATAAAAAATTACCGTAGTTACTATTCATAATATCAAAAAAATAAAAGTAACCTATTAACATAATTTGGACCCACTGATTCCAAATATGGAATCCATTTTTCAAAATTCATGACACATACTTTTTAGTAATTAATTTAAAATTAATCCCGTTGTTAAGCAAACATGTTTTAAGAGTTAAAACATTTTCCAAAGATTGAAATGTTTTTACCTATGAATTCAAAGAACAATTAATGCTAATGACATACATTATATTAAATGGTAAAAATATATTCTATTTATACTTTAAAAACATTCAATATTATAATCTAACCATATAAATTATTATGATGAAAAAAGTTGTTTTTAATTAAAATATATCTTGTTTTTACTATTCAATAAAATATGAAAGTTATGAGAATAATATGAAAAAAATTTCCAAAGTAAATATTTATATCCTGATTCTAAAGAAGAACTTTATTTTGTCAAATTGAACTTTTAAACTTGTCAAAACTAGATTTAATGTGGGTGTGCCATCAAAAGGCAGTAAAACTGCATTTTTTAAAAAATACATATTTTATCCAAAAAACTAATTTTGTTTTCATTGCTCATTCTAGAAAATGTATAAGATGAATTAAAATGTTATAAAATTCAAAATTCAGTTAATACTATTCATAACAGCTAGTTTATAATATTATACTACATTGTTGTTTAGTGAAACTCGGTATTGCGTACTACACACGCTATTGAGGAAGGTCATGATTGCGTGTAACGCATGCCAAGCTAGTGTTGTGTGTAGTGGAAGATTCCTTTCCGTATAACATATTACATAAAAATATACTTCTCATAAAATATCAGGGTGTTACATTCTTCCCCCCTTAAAATGAATTTCTCCCTTGAAATTCATCACTTTGTAACAAACAGATGAGGATACCTCTACCTCATCATATCCTCAAGTTCCCATATAGCTTCTTCTAATTGGTGGTTCCTTCATAAAAACTTCACCAAGCAAGTGGTATTGTCTCGTAGGACTTTTTCACTATGATCCAGAATCTCTATAGGTTGTTCTTCATAAGAAAGATCTTGTTCCAGTGGTTCAACTTCTGAGCTAAGTACATGTGAAGGATCATGTATGTACTTTCTCAGGAGAGATACATGGAACACATTGTGAACTTGAGAGAGATTCGGTGGAAGCGCCAATCGGTAAACTACCTTCCCAATACGATCCATAATTTCAAAAGGACCGATATATCTAGGGCTCAACTTTATCTTCTTTCCAAATCTCATTACTCTCTTCCAAGGAGATATTCGTAAGAACACTTTATCACCCACTTCAAACTCTGTATTTTCTTCGGTTTTCGGTATAACTTTTTTGTCGACTCCGAGCTGCTCTTATGTGTTGTTGAATAGATCTGACCATTTCTTCCATTTCATCAACATGATCAGGTCCTAATAGCTTTCTTTCCCCAACTTCATCGTAGCAAGTTGGAGTCCAACATTTATTAGCATAGAGGGCTTCATAAGGAGCCATCTGAATATTGGAGTGAAAGCTATTATTATAAGAAAATTACACCAAAGGTAGGTGTTGATCCCAACCACCTTTGAAATCTATAGAGAATGCTCTCAACATATCTTCTAGAGTTTTAATTGTCCTCTCAGACTGACCGTATGCCTGAGAATGATAAGAAGTGATTAAACTCAACTCTGTATATAGAGTATGCTAAAGACTTCGCAAGAACATTGAGGTAAACCTCGGATCCCGATCATATATAATAGAAAGTGGTACACCATGCAATATTACCACTTTCTTTACATATATCCTAGCATGCTGATCTCGAGAGTAATCCTCTCTAATAGCAATGAAGTGTGCAGACTTTGTAAAACGATCAACTATGACCCAGATATCATTATTTCCTTTCGATGTTTTCGGAAGTCCAGTGACAATGTCCATAATGATGTTTTCCCATTTCCATTCATGTATAGGTAATGGTTGTAACATCCCCTTAGACGTCTGTCTCTCAACTTTAACATGCTGGCAAACCAACCATCGAGAGACATATTCAGCAACATCTCTTTTCATGCCATCCCAGCGGAATTACTCTTTCAGGTCCCTATACATCTTCATGCTTCCAGGATGAATAGAGAATGAAGAAATATGAGCCTTATCCAGAAGATCTTTCTTTAATTTTGGGATGGGAGGAACAAAAACCCGATTCTTGAACATTATTATCCCATCACAATCAAGTTTGAATTAAGGAACATTTCTCACCTTCTTTTGTAACTCGACATCTTATTTCTACGCATCTTTAATCTTCACATGTATAGATGGTTGAAAATTCATTTGAGAAAGATAAAATTCTCCCCCTTTCATTATAATTACAAGATCCATCCTTTATAAATCCATAAATATTGGATCTTTTGTGATCCTCATCATGGATAAGCTAGCATGGTCTTCTCGACTTAATGCATCTTGCTCCTTGTTTTCTTTCCCAGGGTGGTAAGGAATTGAGCAGTCGTAATCCTTAATCAGCTACAACCATCTTCTTTGGTGCATATTCAGCTCCTTTTGTGTGAAAATATACTTTAAACTTTTATGATTAGTATAAATGTCACACTATTCTCCATAAAGATAATGCCTACAAATCGTTAATGCAAGGATTACCACAGTTAACTCCAAATCATGAGTTGGGTAATTTTTCTCATGGATTTTCAACTGTCATTAGGCATAAGATATCACCATATCATTGGGTAAAAGAACACACCCCAACCCATTCTTGGATGCATCACTGTAGATCACAAACCTTTATTCACTACAAGGATGTGTGAGCACAGGTTCACTGGATAACCTTCTTTTCAACTCCTTGAAATTTTCTTCACATTCCTTCATCCGCACGAACTTATCTCCTTTTCGAGTCAACCTGATGAGTGGATTGGATAATCGTGAAAAATCTTTCACAAAATGTCGATAATATCCATCCAAACCAAGAAAACTTCGGATCTCAGTTACTGTTGTTGGTCTCGACCATCTTTTGATAACCTCTGTTTTTGTTGGATCCACAGATATCCCCTCTTTTGAGATTATGTGACCCAAAAATGGAAATTTTTAAAGCCACAATTCACACTTGGTAAATTTGGAATAAAGCTTCTCTTTTCTCAGGGCCATTAATACAATACTCAAGTGATCTTCATGTTCATCCTTGCTCTTTGAATAGACAAGAATCTCATCGATAAAGACTACCACAAACTGATCAAGATAGTCTCTAAATACTCTATTGATCAGATCCATGAAGATAGCAGGGGAATTAATAAGACCAAATGACATCACTATAATTTCATAGTGTCCATACCTTTTATGGAAAGGCGTCTTTTGTATATCCTACCTTTTTACGCTTAATTGATGATACCTTGAACAAAGATCAATCTTAGAAAAGTATTGAGCTCCGTGTAGTTGGTCAAATAGGTCATCAATGCGTGGGAGAGGAAATTAGTTCTTGATAGTGATCTTGTTAAGTTCACGATAATCAATGCAGAGTCTCATTGATCCATCTATCTTCTTAAAAAACCGAACAGGTTCTCCCCAAGGTGACGCACTAGGGCGTATGAATGCTTTATCAAAATTATCTTGGAGTTGCTTCTTCAATTCTTGCAACTCAATTGGGGCCATTCTATAAGGTGTCTTTGAAATAGGCAAAGCACCCGGTATGAGTTCTTTTGGAAACTCAACTTCACAATTTGGTGGAAGACATAAGAATTCCTCCGGAAAGACATCATCAAATTCCTATTCAATAGGCATATTATTAATCGTGAGTTTCTCTCCAACCATTTGAGATAAATAACCTTCATTTAGTGGAATCAAGACCCATAAGATAGAAGTTATTTCCACTGGACGGTTATGTTCATCCTTGCATCGATAGACGGTCATAGATTGATCTGGAATATGAAATATGACTTCCCTTCTTTGGAAATTTATATGACCTCTATATAAAGAAAGACAATCCATGCCAATAATCACATCAAATTACACTATAGGAAGGATCCCAAGATTTGCAGGAAGCACTTTCCCACAAACATCAATCGGAGAAGAATTGTAAACTTTTGATGCGACTGTTGTGCCATTTGGAGTTGTCACAACTAACTCAACATCTAATAGTTGAGGTAATACGACGATACTCTTAGAAAATTATTCAGAAATAAAAGAGTGGGTGGATCCAAAATCAAATAAAACATTTTCTACTTTATAGTGGATGGTAAGTGTACCTATCACCACTTCATTGTCGTACTCCACATCATCGATAGTAATTGCATGTGACTTTCCTTTTTCGTTGGCCTTAAGAGTTTGTTGACATCGATCATCATCATCAACCCTTGGTTTTGGGAATTGATTGGCATAATTACCCATCGCCTTGCACTTGAAACATTGAAGTGTAGTAAGTACATTCTGTGTATCCCTTCCTTTGATTGCATCATTAGACATTTTCTTCCCATTATTTCGACATTGAATTTCCCGATGACCTTCTTTTCCACAATTATAACATTGGCTTGTCCCCTTAAGACAATTTCCTCCATGTTTCTTTCCACACATTGAGCATAAGGGAAAACTCATCTTCTCTTCAGTGTGGTCTTTAGATTTTCCTTTGAATTCCATTTTCCTCTTCTTATCAAACCCATGTTACTGATGGGTTACACTAATATCCATCACAACCTTGAGAGCACATAGAACAATTTCCTCGTATCTATTGAAGTCCCTTATGGATAACAGCATTTGAAGACTTGGTTTTAAGCCTCTAAAGAATAGGTCAATCTTACTCTCAGTTTGGATAATAATTCTGGAAGCGTACCTTGCAAGTCTTCTAAAATTTTCTTCGTAGGTACCAACAGATTCATCATCCTTTTGATTCAGTTCAAGAAACTCCTTCTCCATCTTTGTTCGAATAATACGAGGGAAATACTTATTGAAATATATTTTCCGGAACTCGTCCCATTCCATGGACTCAATTTCATCCCTTTGCCTCATATTCTTAATAAGATTCCACCATTTATCAGCATCACCTTCCAAACGATACACTACTAAAATGACTTTATCTTGTTCAGAACATTGATGAAATGAAAATATCTTTTCAGTGGTACTGATCCATTATTTAGCCACTAATTGATCAGAAGACCTGCTGAATGAAGGTGGATGCTGCCTCATGAAGGATTCAATAGAATTTTTCTCCTTCCTTTTCCCATTTGGATGTCCTACATGATTCATAGCTTGAGAATGTTGTGTGAGCATGGCTACATGATTTTTCATTCCATCTCCCATATTGTTTGGTTTCTCAGGGGGACAATCATTTCATTTCCCATCGTATTCCGCATTAAAATGGTTCCTTCGGGTTCTATCCATTGACTAAAACCAAGAATAATAGTGTGAGAAACACTAATTATAAAAGGAAAACCACATAATCAAGAAAAAATATTTACACTTAAGGTCTTATCATAGGTTGTTCATGGCAATTTCTAAAACACTATAATTGTGTTCTATGCTTAGACATGTCCTTAGGGTTCTTACTAAGGCTTTAACATCCTAGTTTCCAAAGGTTGACTATACATTTCCTCTGATACCAACTATAGCGACCCATAATTTACATACATGGTTAATACTTCAAAATTGAAGCATACTTATTACAACATATAACAAAACCATGAAAGGACCGTATAGGTATAGTGTCTTTAGACACTGGGAAACATAAACAACTGGTTCATAAAGCATCTACATTGTCTTCCATTTATTTCATCATATCTATAATACCTTTTTGGAATATCTTACTTAATAACTTTCATCCTGACCTGGGGAAATAAAACATACCAAAGGGTGAGCTCAAATTCTTAGAAGGGTAATCAAAAGAAATATAAATCACATAAAATTCATAAGAGAATAACATTTTGGAAATCTTACCCTGCAAAAGAGATCATAATTTCATAACATGGGATAAATCATGGTTGTGAAATTTAATCCCAATAATCATAAATTAAAACATGAAACATTTTTTCATACACACATAATCATATATAATCATTTCTTATTAGTCAAGACTCGTTGCCAAGACTATCTTAGTGGACACAGTCCATTTCTGAACCGAGTTCACTCCTCGTTTCAGTCCTGTTTCACTAAAACGGTTTAACCTGCCTTTCCAGCCAAGTCTATCTCATGAGATATAAAATCTTTAACCAATGCATTGGAGGGAGATATAGTTCCCACCCATATCATAATGATACCATTCTTATGTGTTCCACAAAATCATAAACCATACATCATATCATAACCCATGTAATTAAAATGGGAATCTTAAACATTGTGACATCATAAATCAATTCATATAAGATAAAGGAATTCATAAAAATACTTCCATCACAACATAATCAAATCAATGTAATAATAGGGATAGAAACAAAACACTATATTATCTTAGTTGGAAAATAATTTTGATAAAACACTTGAACTCCATTCTTGAGAAAAATATCCTTTCTACTTCCAAAAACATTTTTCATTTCCTAACGTGTCATACAATTTTAAACTAAAATAAGCTGATTAAAAATAAACGTGAAAACTTGTAAAGGAAGATTCTTAGAAATAATGTTTTAAAAATACATTCATGTCGTATAAGTTAAAAAAACATTCTTCTCGTACTTTTGTCAGAAAAGTCAAAAATTACCTCGTACGAAAAACGAAAAAATATTCCTTCCATATCTTTTACTAAAAACTCACCGATGGGTAAAATTGGATTTAAAAAAATTTTAGGAGGATATAAATAATATTACATATTGAGGAAACATGGATTTGGATGATAAATATTCCCCAGTAAATTCTGACGTATAAACAATCTTGGATAAAAATTGAGATTTCGATATTTTCCCTTACCTTAGGTCCGATAAGCTTTGTACCTGCCTAAACCTCTTGTATAATGATTTAAATAATATTATTGACTTATTCCAGAATCATACTTATTGTTATGTTATCATATATGGTCATATTCTTAGCTTCTTATTAGTAATATTTCATTACTACTTGTTATTCGGGTGTTTTTTACTTTTTTTCTTATGCTTGTTTTGTCGAATAAATTCTTATTCGTCTTTATAGGATATAGATAAATCATTTACATAATGGTATTAGTGTAATATATATCATATTAATTCATTAAATTAATTTATATAATCATTATTCAATGAAGATCATATAAAACGAGTCGCATCACATCGTGGAGACGGTAGGCCGTACGTACGCACGAGCGATGATATCGTTCCCGTGATCGTGGAATTGTATTGGAGTGTATGTATACTATTTGAGAATCAATACCACTTCACAATAATCATATATAGTTATTTATTTGCACCATTATACACATCCAATTAAGGTGGTGGTGGAAAATAAATTACACCATGACATGGAGATGGTATTCCGTAGGTACGCACGCGCGGTGATTTCATTTTCCGTAGGATGGATAAGAGGTGAAATTGGGTTGTTTCATATTTATAATAACATATCAGTATATTAGGTATACTGATTTTATTACCTCATAATGAAACAACTAATGGAGAGGGAGTAGAAGACGAATGGAACTTGAAGAAAACGGTAGAAGGTATTACCTCTTTCTCAAAGTGCGTCCTTTAATCTTTCTCTTAAGGCCCTAGAGTTGGTCTTTTGAGAAGACTAGTACCTCTTGAAGGTTTCTATGGAAGTGGTGAAGTGAAATGGGTAGGTTTCGGCTGAGCATTAAGGCTCAAATTGGTGTGAGGAAGAAAGGGAGGAGGTCCCTTTTATAAGGGAGGAGAGGGGAACCTTTGAAAAGTGTGGAAATATTATTTTATTATAAACTTATCTTCGGTTTCAAAAGGTCCAAAATCATTAAAGATGAAGATAAGATGACTCATGGTAGAAATAAAATCTTCCAATCAGAATTGGACATGTTTTGGAAAATATTTTAATCATTATAATATTATTTATATAAATCATTTATTAATGAGGTAAATACTTCATCATTATTGTGTCATAAATAATTTAATTTATATGGAGTCTAAAAATTATAAAAAAAATATCATTATGTAGTTAATATTTTTATATTTCCAATGAATTTAATAGTTTAAAATATAATTTATATAACCCCTTATAAAAATTAATTACTAAAATATTTTTGTTAATGTCAATTTTGTCTTTAAATTAAATTAATTAATCCAAATTGTCATTGTCACTACCAAGTGCCTCAATGGGGTCCCAAAATCAACCCAAGGATGCCCATGGTCGGAAACTACTCATACAATAATGTTAGGACAAGTGTCAAGGTAATTTTGAATTATTATAATATTCTTTTAACCTTGAATTACCCTATTTACCTTTAACGGTAGTAAATAAAAAATTACCACAGTTACTATTCATAATATCAAAAAAATAAAATTAACATATTAACATTATTTGGACCCACTGATACCAAATATGGAATACATTTTTCAAAATTACAAACACAGAAGTTGCAGTAATTAATTTAAAATTAATCCCGTTGTTAAGCAAACGAGTTTTAAAAGTTAAAACATTGCCAAATATTGAAATATTTTTACCTATGAATTCAATGTCAAATTAATGATAATGATATAAATTATATTAAATGGTAAAAATATATTCTATTTATTCTTTAAAAACATTCAATATTATAATTTAACCATATAAAGTATTGCGATGAAAAAAGTTGTTTTTAATTAAAATATAGCGTGTTTTTACTATTCATTAAAATATGAAAGTTATCAGAATAATATGAAAAATTTATCCAAAGTAAATTTTTATATCCTGATACTAAAGAAAATTTTATTTTGCCAAATTGAACTTATAAACTTGTAAAAAAGTATATTTAATGTGGGTGCGCCATTAAAATGTGGTAAAACATCAGTTTTTTTGAAAAATACTTCTTTTATCCAAAAAAACTGATTTTGTTTTCATACCTCATTCTAGAAGATGTATAAGATGAATTAAAATGTTATAAAATTAAAAATTTATTTTATACTATTCATAAAGTCTAGTTTATAATATTATAATATATCGTTGTTTAGTTAAACTCGGTATTGCGTACTACACACGCTATCGAGGAAGGTCATGATTCCGTGTAACGCAAGCCAAGCTAGTGTTGTGTGTAGTGGAAGATTCCTTTCCGTATAAAATATTACATAAAAAATATACTTCTCATAAAATATCAGGGTGTTACAGTGGAACTCACCCTTATTCAACAAGAGTGAACTATAAGATCAAATTTTATACAAAAACATTATTACATATACAATGGAGGCCTGCCTCTTGCGTTTCCAAATATGAAACCTTACCCATTACATTTTAAAGTCCATTCACACCGTACATCTATACCATAAACATTTTCCCTTTCACTGTGTTGTTATACAATAAAAATATCTTCGGATATATCTGGTTTCTATACAATATTTAAGACCCATATACACCATAGAATCCACCCATGTTCCATGGTGTGTGTTTATAATACACCTTCTAAAATCACCAAACTACTATAGGTCATAGAGACCATCAAATTACTATAATTATTCCTCTACCTTTCATCCCCATATTTGTGGATCCCTTTTGAAGAAAATTGAACTTGGGTATGTCTGAATTAAATAATTTTATTTCTATATCTTTTCCCTAAATCAATATCCACTGAAATTTTAGTTAGATTTAACCAGTTCTATCCGATCTTGGAGTGAAATCACATTATCGTTGTCATGTAAGCCTCTTTTGGGTTGTGTCGGCCTTGGTTACACTTTAATTTTATGATGGAATCTTCATATGGGAGATCCAAACATATTATGATCTAGTTTTCACATGTTTCTATTGAATTATTTATATGTTTTATATTGATATTATTACATGACTTTTGGTTACTTTTATGTGTCTCTGTTTGTAGCCCGTTAAAGAATACATGATATTTTTTTCCTGGGACAGGTTAGAGTATATTATTTATTGTGTCCATTTTGACCACACTATGATATTTTTTATCAATTACCATTCTCATTTTAATATATCTTCGTTATATTCTATAACATGTATATATCTTTCTATGCATTGGTGGTAAAGTTTTTGGTTCTTGAAATGGCTGGACCATCAAGATAAGCTTATTCCTTAATAAGGGAGTGCACCTGACATTAATCCAAGGAGATCATAAAACCATGTACAAAGAATAAATATGATGATTCCATATAGATTTCATGCTGATAATTCTCATGATTATTAGATTCCAAGATTCATGTTATTCAATTACAATTGAATTATTTAGTGGCTCCCTCGATGCCCGATGTTTCACTAAGTAGCATGTCATACATGAGGTCTAGGGAATGATGAGTTAAATATGAATAAGAATCCCAAAGGATTTCAAGTGATTTTTTTTATGAGATAAGTGGATAGATTAGTTACTTCTAAAATAATCTCATTTCATATTTATGATATAGAGTATATGAAGTTACGAATATGGTTTCATAGTTACATGGTCAGTACCTGAACTCTCAATATTGGATTGTATTTGTATTCTCATTTTTATAGAAAATAATTTTTATAATTGAGCATAATAGTTTTATGAGTCATTGGTGGCGTCCCTATATGTCTTTTACTCACACCTAAATTGTGAATTTATATAAAGTTTTAAGATTTAGTTGCCATATATCTGATTATGGGAAAACACCCCATATTGGATAGTTGATCAGTAGATAATATAGAAGTTTAAGGTAGGGATTAACATTAGATTTAATCAATGTTTTTTTTATTTTTTCATTTATTTAAATGATGCTCATACTCTTGGATGGGTTACCACTTCAGAAGATACTTTTTGTTTATGACATATATTCCATTTATAAGTTTCCCCAATGTACACTATGTTTATTTATTTGTTATTTTTTATGTTTAGTATTATTATTAGCTTGATGAAATGATATAGATGGCTTAACCTCCCTTTGTATGTCATAAAACCTCACTAATATTTAGCTTTCACTTTAATATGTGGAGGCAATCATTAGGTTATATAGAAAATATGATCATACTCACTGGTTTTTGTTGGGGTGTTATATGTGAAACTCTTATACTTTATTCACAATTTATTGGTAGAATATTTTTATCTATAATATAAATAATAAGTGTTTCCTTTTTATGTTTTTGGAATCAATAATATACTCTATTAATGAAATGGTAGATTATTTATATTCAAATTACCTACTCTTTCAAATGTTGAATAGTTCATTGAAATAATATCATTCTACTACAAAAAAATCAATGATAGGAATGTAAATACAAGAACCCCATGTAAATGATTAGAGAAAATATCCAAAATATAATTAGTTGTATCCTATAATGTGTTTTACTTTTATAGAAGATCCATGTGGGGGTTAATTGAAGTTCACTGAAATTAAAAAAAATTATCATATTCATGAATAAAAATATCATGGAAGGTAAAAACATAGAAAATTTCAATGTTCAATTACATATTAAAGATAAATATTGTAGAAATTAGACACACTGATGAAATAATTTCAAAACCTATATAATGAATTCAACTATAAAATAAGAATAAATAATTAAAATATAACAAGAAATATAGTTCTAGAATAAAATCTAAAAATCAATTTAAATGATATTTTTAATAAAAATTCTATTCCTATGAACTCTTTTATTTTATTTCACACCAGTTGTATAATAAGTTTGATGAGATAATGAATATGTTTTCTAAAATGGTATGAACATTAATATACCTTATCGAACAATACATGAATCGTTCATCGACCATCCATGATTTTTTTAGTATTATGTATATTTATCCAATATATCCCCCATAATATACTAGATATGAAGAATTTACTCACATATATTTTATTCAACTCACTATTTAGATGAAAAATATCCATAACCATAGATTCTCTATGATCATGTAGTTTTATTAGAAATTATTACAATAATAAAAACATATATCCTTAACATTAAATCCCTCTAAAATATAATCTACATCCTGTGAAGTTAAGTAAATTAAAAAAAATATTAACATTGAGATATTATAAATATCATAAAATAATCTTTTGAGAATAAAAACCCATGATTTTCATACACAGATGTTACATATTTTTAGATGAATATTTAGTACATTAAAAAAACATACTTGAGGATCATAATGGTAATGTACCTTTGGAAATATAGAAAGACAAACAACTAATTCAAAAAAATATTGACATTGTCTCACTTGTGTTCCTTCAAATATAGTAACCTTTTTGACATATAACAAACAATATCCCTCTTTTTATCCTTGGTAAATAAATCATAATATATGTGTATGAAAATAATAACATTAATTGTGAACATGGGAGATATTAATGATTCTATAAGAATAAAATGTTAATAAGGGGATGATAACATGAAAATAACAATTGAAAATTATACCTTTATATCAATGATTATAATCATTTGTGATGGATTAAATATTGGGAGTTTGTAAGATATGAATCATAATGTAAATGAGAAAAGAAATACTAACATTTGTGTAATACATTAAAAATTAGAATATACATAATAATAGAAAATAATTACCATAGTATCTAGGGAACTATTCTAATACCATCATAGTGGAATGTGGTCAATCCATAAACAATATTAGTATTCAATATTTAATTAAAATACTATATATGTAGAAAATGTCCCATACTGAACTCTGTTCACTTCTCATTCTAGCATTGTTTATTTTATTATATTTCATTATTTACCCAATTCATTGGAGAGAGATATAGGTCACACCCATCACATAATGAAATCCATATTTTTTTTCTCCAAAATATCATAAATCATAAATCATATTATAAATCATTAAAATAAATGTATTCCATCAATTTATTTTTCATGAAAATTGGAATATATATCATCAACTTCTTTTCATTGTAAACATAAAAAATATATAAAAGTAATAAGGATAGAATCGTTAGATTATATAACCAGGAAAAATAGGTTTCATTAATGTATTTAATATTAGATTTAAAATTATTTTAAATGAAATCTTTCAACAATTCAGGGGGTAAAAGTATTTTCCATTTTAAAATCCCATCTATTTTAAAAAAGGATTTCACTAAAAAAGTCCTATGAAAATAAACTGTTTAACATGTAAATTAATCATTAATGAATCCATAATTCCTTACTATAGGTAAATAAACTCATGTAATATATGTTAAAAATATTTCTTCTTTATTTTCATCAAAAAATAAAAATGTACCTAATTTGGAAAATGAAAAAAATATTCTATTCAATCTGGTTATTAAAATTTCAAACATGGGTAAAAATGATGTTTATAAATTAGGGGATACTTTTAATTATTTTCATAAAATATGTACATATATAGGGAATATTATTCATCAATGAATTAAATATAAACAATCAATAATAAAAAGGAAATTTTCAAATAAATTAATACATAATGTCACAACATTTATTATTAAAGATGAAAATTGTTGTATAATAACTATAGATTTATTAAAAATTAGTTACATACATACATATATATATATATATATTATTTATTTTTTAAAATATTTTCACCCATTTATGATATATTTTTTTATTAAAATCACTCTACTTTGTGATAATTACTTCCCTTTTCAAGTATGTTTCAAAATGGAAATCCCAGTCCTTATAGTTTTTTCATGGTATCATAATTTCTAGAATTTAAATAATGTTATAAACATAATATATATTCATTAATCCCATATATATATTAATTTATTAATAAAATTTAAAGAAAAATGAGAAACACTATTCATTGAGAATGTAGTCTTTATGTACACCTGAACACTGTTTCTATTTTTCGACAGGTGGAATTAATGAATTATCAATTATAATAAAATTTTATTGATTTTTATTAAAACACATATATATGATATATATTCATAAATTTAAAAACCCTTACAACCCATGATAATATAATTAAAAAATAAATCAGTTCGCATCTTATAGATGGTAGTCCAAATATATTCATGAGAAATAATATCATTTATGAAAATATAGTGTGTATAAAAGTTATTTAACACCACAAGGCATTAAATTATTTTAATTTTAGAATAAATTAAATAATTATTCCACATTTATTTATATGTCACAAAATTTTAATCTTATACGACACACAACATTGAGATTATCTTGCGATACATGCAACACTAATTTCCCTTATGTTATACACAATACCAAGTTCTACCCAACTATAATATAATATTAAAATAATTATTCAACATTTTAGTTATAAAATATCCATTTTATTTAATTGAATTAATGAAATGAACTAATTTTTTTTAATATTTTCTAAATATGTTTCTATAATTATTTGGTGGCCAAATAAATTTAAATAAATTGAGAAACCAATAATAAAATATATTAATTTATAAAAATATATTTTTATATAAAAATAAAATTCTAGCTAAATAAAAAATATTAGATAATATAATGGTATTATAATAATGAAATTTATATATTATTTATTTAATTAAATGATTTCGTGTTATTCCAATAGGATTGATTTCCATAGAACAAGAACAAATCCAATTGTATGCATAAAAATGTATTTCACTAAATGTAGTTTTTCCACCATTTAATGGAATGAATGTTATGAAAATATATCTTGAATCTTTTAACAATTATATTTTCCAAAAATAAAAAAATAGAAATCATAATGTAAAAATATATTTGGTTTAATTTTATATATTTTTATTGATGTTTCATTTTTTTATGATTAGTTAAAAATACTAAATTTAATTTGAAAGCTAACATTTTATATCAATATATTATAATGATATTATATATATATATATTGGTTTCAAAGTAAAAATAGATCCATAAAACAAAAATTAATCTAATTTAGGTCTTTGGAATCATTTTTATATTTAATATAGATATAAACCACACTTATATTTTGAAAATATCCTCATTAAAAACTCGCTTTCATGTACCATCTGCGTGATTAATTTTAAATTTAATTCCTCCTGTTATATGATTTTATATTTAAAAAAATTATTTAATTTATTGAATCAAAATTAGTTATAATTTATATTAATCTAAAATTATTATTTTATAAAAATTATTAGTGAAATAGATAAAAAGTATTTACAATGGTTACGGTAAATATGAGTTTACTCAGTGGTTAAACATTATCCCTTTGTGGCTAAATCGCCAAGAAACTTTTACAAAATAACTTTTATGGAAATATTCTATCAATATAAAATATTTTATTGATAATGTTTTATTATTGGTGGAACTTTATGTTTGGTAGACCTCCCAATAGTGTTTACCTTTTGGTATTTACAGAATGTCACTCTGCCACTGATGTATAGGGGCACTAAGTCCAATACCTTCTACACAACAATTAATCCCTATGTTCCATAAATTTACTTACCATATAAGATAAAATTATCATTAACTAATAATAAGACATTTTTTTGATATAATTTAGTCCAACGTAGTCTTTAGGTATAAAACAGAAAGAGATACTAGATGAAGAGGTAACATTCATGAATAAGATCATTTGTTTTATTTCCATATCCACATCAATAAATTATTCTTATATCATTCATTTATAATAAAAAATATTTCATAAATATACTAATATATTCTTATGATAATGATTTGATATATATTTTCACACACTTCGATCAAATGGGATACACAATCATTATTTTTTTATACGAAAGATTGTCACCTCCTAAAGAGACAACATTTGTTCATCCAATAACACTTTTATGGACTGAAATAGGGAAATATTTAGATATTATATTTTATATTTATAATTTATTAATGATTATGTAATTAATTTATAACATATAACTTCAGTATTTCAATTTCGTGTAATATAATAATGTTGTTATTGTTAATGACATACTACAGCCTAGTGAAGCAATGTGATTCATTCACAAGGTACATATAATGTATTAAGGATGGTTTTAATAAAAATATTATATATATATAACATAAATATTATACTTTAACACAAAAATACACACACACATATATATATATATATATCATTTACTTTTCTTTCCTTCAATATGATAGGAAAATCGAAGGGTTATTCATGAGTGTGCACCACATGTCGTCTCCATGAATGATGTACTTCATATTCTATCACTAAATTTTATAGATCACTATAAAACATATATAATGACTATTTCTGATATTTTAATCTCAATTTTATTTTTTTATATGATTAAATAAATATTTATGTAATATTAAAAAATATATTTCAAATATACTAGATAAATCAAGCATGTTTTTACTCAAAATGATGAAAACAATTAATGGTTGTTAATGAATGAGTATTGAAAAGATATTAAAAGATTAAATATGACATAAAAAATATTAATATGGTTATATTAATATTTAATATCATTAATAAAACTATTATATAGAAATTAAATAGCGCTCATCCAAAAGGGAGTGTATGGTAATGGGATTGTAGTCTAACTTTTATTTCGTCTAGACATATGTCATATTCACCTCTCATTTAATTTTTATGGTGTATATAATTCCCTATGAAATTTTATATAATAAATTTAATTTAATTTAGTATATTAAATTTTTACATTTATATTAATATTTCACATATCTCATTATTCATATGTTACTCATATATAAATGGATTTAGCCTCAATTTACATTCCATTGGGACTTATTTGATTTTATGAACCAATTACATTTTATCTGATATATATACCAAACCATTACAATTTAGAAATATTATTATTTAAATATATAGATTATTTCAAGATTAAAATTTATATATTTCATCCATGGTGATTTTACTTGGAAATTAAAATGTGTTAAAGTTATTGTATTATCTCAATTTCTTTTGTGATTGATAATATTATATTGAAACCATAAATTTAATGTAATCATTTTTCAATGGAAATTATAATTATTTTTATAACCATATTCATGTTTGATGGATATGATTATTTTCTTAACCATATTTTCACTAACAATGATAGGTATCAATCTAACCTAGTGCCCGACCTAGTCTGTTGTATGTCCTGAGGGGCGTTCCCGATCCCCATGGGGAGGAAGAAGTTTCCAGGTATCAAAACAGGAAAGTGGGATCAATTTCACCTGAGTATACATTCACAACATAACAAACAATATAAAAATATTCGAATATATATAGCATTACAAATAAATCCCTTTAAGGACCCAAATTCATGTCTATGAGTTTGTACAAAACCAAATACAGGGATACCAAAAAATTGAACCGAAAACCGTCCCATTACATAAAAAGCTAAGGGAGTGTCCCCCTCAGGACTTATCTAAAACACCACCCCAGAAGCTCACAAGCATCCTGATCCAACTTACAAAATACATCACCAATACATGTATCGAACATAACCAATTCTACTGACACCTTTAGGTTTTATTACGGTGTGATCGATTTCCCAATAACATGCCACCCAAAAGAGATTCCACTTAAAAAATGTTAGAAATAATAATAAATTTGAAATAATAGGTAAAAGTAATAAAATATTTTGAATAATTTAAAGGAAAACAGTTTTGAAGGAATAATTTTAAAGAAATGCAAATTCAAATACAACTTTTATTTCCTGTAAAGCATCTAAAGAGACACAACATATGCCAATAGTGATTGAATAATGGTTATAGAGAATCTAACACGGGATATGACATAAGGGTTTTAGCTAGCTATAGGGACCCAAAAACCATGATTCATGGTGAAAGGTTGCATGAGAACCACAAGAATCGACATTCTCATTCAAGATTCACACGAGAAGAGAATCATACAATATTCTAGTGGTATCCAATCATCAAAATGTATAGTTAGTGGTGTAAATTTCTATCTCGCTATGTGAAACATAGACATATCAACTTTTAAATCACTAGTCTGCTAGTCCAAATATTACCTCCTAGCTACCGGGGAATCCCATTGAGTGCTCATATACGTTTTCACAAAATACACAGGGTTCCACAACCAAAAAAGTTAAAATACAAACCAAAATTACCATAAAAAATCCAAATCGACTTTTAGATACCAAACACACACCCAATCACATTCCAATTATGTATCACATAATAAAAATCATTTAGTAAATAATTTATTCAATTAATAATGTATTTCAAATGAACAAAACATGTATTACATCAGGATTCCACCGATTTAGTATATAAGAACCATTTGAAAATCAATTTCACATCCAAACCCATTAAAAACTTCATTTTTACCACATTTATGATATATATAAATAATTTATGAATCTCAATAAATAAAATTAAATTTCTGAAGATATTTTTATGAACAGAACCACTTACCATTTGTGGTAATACACAAAAATCTAGTGTGAATCCCTCGCCGTACATTAATCAGACTAATAAGGAGAAATATTTAACCTTTAATCAAGAGATCAACCAATACATGTCATGTATGAACCCCAAAATCCCAACCCTAGGGCTGGAGAAGAATAATGACCCAAATAGGAGGGAAGAAACCCTAGATTAGAGAATGGTATTAGAGGGGGAGACACTTACTTGAAGATCTATGGAAGAAGCGCCCCAAATCTAAAAAAAATATTGTGTCTCATGGGAGGTGGAAGAATTTAGAATCCCAAAAAATGGTGAGAAATCCTAAGAGGGATAATAAATATGGGGTTTATGGTTAAACCTGAGACCTCAGAGAATGAGAGAAATAAAAGTGCATTGTTATCCAAACAACAATGATTTAATGATTTCCCTAGATGATATAATAAAAAGAAAACTAATGATATAAAAATTAGAAAAGCTATAAAACATAACCACACAATCCCTTATAATGTTCTAACTTAGTGTTTATATGTTTATACAAATCCTAAAGAGGGATACAACATAAATGGGAAAAACCCATCCTAATACTACCACAAGAAAAGGGATAACCTCCCTCATTCCATCTCCACAACATCTCCCAAGAAACTCACTAGCATCCTGATCCGCCTTAACCAAAGACTGTACCCTTACCTATATCAATACATAACCAATATATTTACACCCAAATGTGTAAGACGGGTGTGAAGGATTTCTTAGTAGGATTACTACCAAAATATATTCCCTGATCTAAATGTTATAATGAAAAATTCATTTTAAATATTTGATAAAAGAAATAAAAGTTCTTGTAAAATTAAATAGAAAACAATTTTAAAAGTAGAACATTTATTGAAATGATATTTCTAATACAACACCATTTCCTCTTGAAGTATCTCAATAGATACATCATATACTAATGGTCAATTCGTAATGGTCATAGAGAACCTACCATGGGAGAGTCCCTATGGGTGATAGCTAGATATAGGGACCCTAGAACATCATGTATCGGTGTAAGGTGGTATAATAACCACAAAAATCCATGTCCTCATGAACAAGTAACTAGAGTGTATAGGAATCAAATATTTTAGTGGTCTCCATTCATCAATATTTTTAGTAATTGTGGTTAATTTCAATCCCATAAACTGAAACAAAGTTGTAGCCACTTCCAAATCATTAACCTGCTTGTCCTAATCGACCCACCTCGCTACCCGGGCATCCAGTTCAGTGCCTGAACATGTGTTCCCACAATACACATGGTTCCACTTCCAAACTATCGGAAACACACACTAAAGATATCATTTTTTTGAAAACAAATTCGTTTTTAAAAATAAAATTCACACCAAATCAGTTTCCAACCATGGTTTGCATCATAAACAGCATTTAATAAAACATTTGTTCATTTAATAATGAATTTACAATTATCACAATAATGAATAAATCAACATCCCACTGATTTATAATATAAAACTCATTTGAAAGTAAATTTCACATACAAAACCTTTAACAACTACATTTTCACCATATTTATAATTTTTAAAACATGTTTTCAAACTCAAAAAATACAAATAAATTTGTCATGAATGTTTTACGTATGAAACCACCTACCGTTTTTGGGGAAAACCAAAAATCTAGTGTGAAAACCTATCCCCACCTTAGTCACACTAAGAAGATGAATTCTTGAACCCTAACTCAATAGATATACCGATAAATGTCAAGGAAGAACCCTAAATTCAAAACCCTATGGTTGGAGAAGAAGAAAACCTCATATTGGTGGGAATAAGCCCTAGATTAGAGAGGGAGATGATATGAGGAGACACCTGAATATATGTGGAAGAACTATACGAAATCTAGAAAAATAATTCAGTCTCATGGGAGGTGCAAGAAGGGATAGGTTCACCTCGGGAGAAAAATCATTATGGGGATGAAAAATTGGGGTGTTTTGGGGTTAAACTCGAGAAGATAATAAAAGGGGGAAAATTTTAATGTGTTGGATGGTCCGCCTGGTTAGTCTGGACAGCTTGGGATGACTTGTGGTAGCCATACATAATGTTCTGTCTACAAAATGAACTTGTAAGGTTACTTGGTCCAGGGAGAATGATCATACAGAAAATGTGCGGTATGTATTGTCTCATACCACACAGTTTCATGGGTTTGCGCACAGTTACTACAAACTGTGTGTAAACTACGCAGAGTGACCATTCATCCCAAAAAAATTTATTTCATAAAAAAATTTCAATAGTAACCCTTGGAAAATGAGAGACCAAAAGAATACCTGAAAAAGAGATCATGGATGTGGCACATAAATCATTTCACACATGATATTTTCTATGAATGTTATATTATTTATCTTGGAAATACTGATAAATAAAAATCCTTTACAAAATATGGAAAATGGATTGGGCACATTTTTTATGATTTAACATTATTATTTAACATATTGGAAATGTTTTGGACATGCATGAAATGGGTTAGGGACAAATAAATTCAATCTCTTTAATGCATTGGATGTCTCGTGGAGAAATATTAATTATTAACAAACCATTCATATTTTTTCCAACCAGTTTTAAACTTCCCTGACTATAGAACATGAAAAAATTTCTTCTGAAACATCTTCACAAAAATAAGTCAATGTTTTACAAATAAAAATAAACTATCTTGAGTATGTTACATTAAAATTACTCTTTTTAGGATTTATCTTCATATTTTATATGTCCAAAATTTATGATTCTGTCACTAATGTTATTCAATTTAATTATTGGATTGGTTAGAATATCAATGTTCATGTTTAAAGATTGCGTGGTTATCTATATTTCATTATTTTATCATATTATATTTCTAAAATAATATGATTAAGTTATATATTACTTCTCCTGACATTTAGACATTTACAATTCCATGTTTATTATTCTTTGTCGATTTATGATAGCCTCTGCTATAATGAACCCGTCTTGAACAATTGAGATAACTCGTATTGGGTTTCTTATCCCTAGGTTAGGAAGAAGATACCATTGAATGATTCTTTAATGATTATTTTTATTATAATTTGTTTAATGTTATGTATTTTTATTCCCAAATTGAAATGGGTATCATGTTTGTATATTTTCTCCAAAAAATGATAAATTGATCAATCCTTTGAGATTCAAATCCTGTATCTATGATATTTTATTATATTGAGGCACTGGGTTTAGGACACTGGGTTAGGGTAATTAAAATTTGTAAATGAAATTATCATTTTAAAATATAATTCTATTATAAATATAATTTATAATCATCAAAACAAACATAAAACAAATCTATAAACCATAGTGATGAAAAATAAATGTTATAGTACATGGAGATTGTAAGCTGTATGCAGGCACGAGAAAAAAATAAGCTTATTATTTGATTGTAATGAGGGTATATAATTGTGTTTAAATAATCAAAACAAAACATTAAAAAATTCAGGAAACACATTTTATTTTTATTACTGTAATCCTTGATTTAGAAGAGGTAACAAATAGTGAAATGAAAATGAACAATTAGAGTTATTAACCTTTCTTCAAAATGTCTGCTTTAGATATCCTATAATGGCCTATAGAGTGTGTCCTTTGGGATGTAAATAGCCTATATAATGTGTATATGGAAGTGGAGAAAATATTTTTTTAGAGGATGGTCATCCTATAAGGCTCAATGTTTTTTAATGATTCCAGGGCAAATGATTCTCTTTATTATTCATATGTGGGGATCATTAGGATATTAAAAAATTGTTAAATTATAATAAATTGATACTTGGGATAGATACCAAAAAATATAAAGGTATTTGAATATAATTTGGGAAATGGTTTTAATCCCATATTGCAATAGGTTTTAGACATGTTTCTTCTTTCATTAAACCCTATCATTTTTATTATCCCTTAAATAAAAATGTTTAATTTTAACTATGATAAGACATATTTCGATTTAAACATTTGTTAAATATTAAATTCTGAGTCAAATTTATAAAATAAATTTCCTTTTAATTACATTTTATACTATATAATAGTCAATTAGTATTATTTAATGATAATTATTGATTAAAATATATTATTGAAAATATATTTTCATAAAATATCATTATTTTAAATTTTTAAAATACTCATTAATATGAAATTAATTACATCATGAAAATATATTTACATAAAACCAATTATTTAACAAGTCCCAAACATATAATGGCCATTAATAAAAATCATGGATATTTTTTATTATATAAAAATAAAAAACTTTTAACAATTTTAATATAATTTAATTGATTTTTCAATTAATTAAAATTTTAATACATTAGAGTTGTCTATGCATTTAACATAACTACATAATTGAATATATATATATATATAAATTATTGTAATGGATATAATTTCATTGATCCAAAATAATTATTAATATTAATTCATAACTAATGTCCCCTTATGTGAGCACATAAATGATATTTTTAACAATAAAAGTTTCATTTTTTCACTTTTGATTATTAAATAATATATATGTCATCATCATGTATAAAAATTGATGAAAAAAGCTGCTTTGAACCATAGGTGTAAAGGGTAAAATTACATTCAATCAATTAGAATTAGGAAAAGTAATTATGGACTTATCACTAAGTTTTAACCAAGATTAAACTGATTTACCCTTTAATGCATTGGTAAATTTTACCATTTTTACCATTAAAATTGACCAAAAATAAAAGCTGACTAATTACCCAATTTTGTCATCCTAATTATGAAGATGTATATAATTTCAACTAATTAAACTACATGAAATGATAGAATTAATTTTATTTTATGTGCATAAAATGTTACATAACTAACATTTAGAAAAAATACATTTTATTTATAAAAATAGAATTATTATTATCCTCTACTGATAAAAATATTTTTTTAATGATTAAAACATTTTATAATTTTGATAATATATAAATATTGTTAAAATCATTCACTAATTGGGATTATGTTGATATAAAATAAATTCTATGATAAAAATAATTTTTTCAAAAAAACATAAAATTTATATTAAGAAAGTATTTTGTAAATTATAAGAGATAATTTATCTTTTAAATTTATAAGAAATAAATTTTTAATATGTTATTTATTACTATTTATATCCACTAATATAATATCTTTGTGAAAACATGCACTGGATGATTTAGTAATTTTGTTTCGGTTCGTCTGAACATGTTCCTTCATGAAATATATGTTATCAAAGAAATTAATTTATTTAAAGAGAAATTTTTCAAAACAATATCAGGGTGCTTCATTCCACCCCCAAAATAATTTATCCAAATATATTTATGAATCTAGTAAAAAATATGATGATAAATCTACCTCATCACATCTTCGGGTTCTCATATAGCTTCCACAAATTAGTGGTTAAAAAACATAAACTAAGGAAGTTTTCTTACTTTGTAGAAGATTCACTGTATTATATAGAATATATAATGACTGTTATTCATAATAATGATCTTAATCAAAAGGTATAACCTCCTATTATAGGACATGTGAAGGATCTGGTAAATAATTTTTTGTGAGTGATACATCAAACACTTCATGAACATGGGAGAGATTTAGTGGAAGCACCAACTGGTAATATAACAAAATGGAATGATCTATAATTTCAAAAGGATTTATATAAGTTGGGCATAACCCCCTTCATTCCAAATATCTCTACTCTCTACCAATTATATATACATTTGGATTACCTTATCATGTACTTCAAACTCCAAATCCTTTTGATGATTACCAACATATATTTTTTGTCAACTCTAAGATGCTCTTTTATGATTTTGAATGGATCTAATATTCTATTCCATTTCTATAACTATATCATGTCCGAAATAGAATAAATTATCAAACATCTTTCAGGAGTTTTGTTGTTTTTCAATTCATACAATTTTGGGAAACATAAGGATACATGTGAATACTGGAGTGAAATATTTTATTATAATAAACATATTAAAATAAATGGGTTGATCCAATCCACATTTTAAAATCATTTAGAAAGACCTAAACAAATATTAAATTATGTTAATGTACCTCTTAGACTCTCCATTTTTCTAGGGATGATAATAAATTATGAAACAAAGATCTGTATCTAGATCCTTCCAAAGACTCACCATAACATCAAGGAAAAAATCATATCTCGATCATATTAAATGAAAAGTGGTACTCCGTGGGATTTTACAAATTCCAAGACATATATTATAGAAGTACGATCATGCTATATATATATATATATCGTCTAAAAGTAATGAAGTATGATGACTTCTTATATTGACTAACTATAACCCTTATAACTATATGTCCCTTCAATGTTTTCGGGAGTCTAAGGGGAAAATCCATGGAGGTGTTATTCATTTCCATTCAAATATGATTATTGTATGTAAAATACCATTAGAGTTATTTCTCATCGACATAACTTGATTAAAACTAATCATTAAAAAACATAATCTAAAATATAAATATTCATGAAATTCCACAAAAAATAATCTTTCATGTAATTATATATATATTTTTTATATGATTAGTGGACAATGATGAACATTGAGACTAATTGAACAAATCATTATTTAAATATTCTATAGGCTGGTCACACACAATGTTCAGGAATAATATTATTGAATCATATTCTTCAGTGAAATCAATTAAATTTATTAACATCTTTTATATCTCCACATCTTCCTTCTCTTCCTCTATTTTATTCACAAGGATATATGGTTTAACAGTTATTTATTTCAGATTAGATTTCTTTTATCCCACTATGAAATCCATATCAATCATTTTTAAATCCATAAATATATAGTATTTTTTATCATAATCATTTTTTCTATATCATGATACTTTAATATAAAATATTTTTTCACATTGTGTACATTACAATGGTGGAAATTTATGGAGATTTTATAATATTTAATTAGCTCAAACCATCATCCCTGGTGCATGTTTACCCTTTTTGAGTGAAAATATAATTTAAAATTTTGTTATATATATATTTCATAGATTTATTTATAGTGATAATGCATACATATATTTTGTGAAAATATTCACAGAGCTAACTCTAAATCATGAGTTGGGTAATTTTGCATATAAATATTAAATTTTCTTGAGGCTTAATCTATCACGATATCATTTCCATGATATCGAATCACAACCCCTTCATTGATGAATCATAATAAAATAGAATCCATTATTCATTAATGAGTTATATGATCATATGATCACTAACCAACATTCATTTCAACTCCATTAAATTACCATCGCATTACACTTTATATATTAAAATTAATCCTTTTCTAGTCAATGTTGTGAGTGAAATACATAATCCTAAGATATCATTCACAAAACACTGATAATATTGATTAAACCCCTAAAAACAATAGATTTAGTCACCATAGTTGTTATAGTCCATCTCTCAATTACTCCTAGATTTGATGGATCTATTAATATACCCTCAAATAGTATTATATAAACCAAAAATGAAAATGATTGATTCCTAAATTAACTCTTGGTAAATTTGTAATAATCATTTTTCTTCCTCATGGTATTTATAAAATCCCACGAGTGATATTAAAGATCATCCCTTTACAATTAATATATAAGAATATCTTCTATAAAAATGGCCACAAACTAATCAATATACCCTCTAAAGATTAAATTCATTATGACCTGGATGATAGTTGGTGATTTATAAAGACAAAAATGGGCCACTATAAATTCATAGTGTCTATATCCTGTAAAAAATTCCATCATAGGTATATCCTCAATATTGACCCTCAATAGATGATATCCAAAATTAAGTTCATTATAAGACGAGTATTTAGTTACATGTAGTTTATCAAATAAGTCACCAAATGGGGGAGATTATACTTGTTCGGGATTGGAATTTTATGTGTTTCTAAAAATCAATGTAATGATGAAATAACTCATAATTGATTTTAAAAAAAATAAAATTTTCATCCCAAGGACATGCAGTAGGGAATATGAATCCCTTATCAACATCCACCTTGATTTTATTATTCATTTAATGTAACACAAATGGGTCTATTTCATAAGTAATCTTTTAAATAAGAAAATCTCTAGGTGTTAGTTGTACTAAACAATCAAATTCAGGATTTTGTGGAAGACTTGAAAATTCATCTAGAAAGACAACATCATGATCAAATAGAATAAGTGTATCCTTAATAATGAGTTTCTCCCCAACTATATGAGATATAAAATCTTCATGTATAGGAAATAATATCCACAAGATAGCCGAAATTTTCTTTGGAAGAACTTATTCATCATTTCAGTATTAAATGATTATAGGTCCAATCATAAAATCATATGTGACTTTCCATATTTAGTAATTAATACAGGTTGGATATAGTAAAAACTAATTCATTCCATGAATCAAATCAAATTCAATTAAAGGTTAAAACAAAATATTAGTAGGAATTAAATTTTGAAAAAACATTAATTAGATAATAACTATGAAATTGGGACGTGACTTTTTTCACATTATGAGTTTTCCCAGCATACTGAACATTTAATTATTGAAACGATTTGATGATTTCATAATGACGTTAATTATAAATAAATATGTGGTGGATCTAAAGTCAAATAGGACATCAACTGTTCTAGAGTTGATGATATGTTTACTTTTAACAAAATCATTATTATAACCCACATCATATTTCATAGATTAATGATACATCCCATTATATTTAGTCTTAAGAAGTTTCTGATTCTAATAAAAAAACCAAAACATTCATCCATTAATTATCTTAAATCTCATAGTCATTGAATTTGTATCATAGGATTGTTGATGTTTCATTCTATAGATATTTCAATCAATTCACATCATTAGATAACATTATACCATCACATTGAAATTCAATTTCATGATTAAATGAATTTTAAAAAATGAAAAAATAACCAGTACCATTAAGTTTATTTTCCCATGTTTCCTTCTATAATTCATTCATAAAAGAAATATCTTTAACTAATATATGTGTATTTTTAATTTCATCAAATTACATTTTTCTTTTTTTATCCAAAACATGATTTTTATGGGTAACTCCAACAACCAAATACTTCTTGAGATCAAATAAAAAATTTTCTTCATAGATACTAATGTATCGTATATCTAATTTATTTTGAAGACATGGTTTGAGGATACCGAAAAAATGATCAATTTTTCGTTTGGGACAAATAATTATTCAAGTGGTATACCTTGAAATCCATGAAAAATTTCTATCATAGTTACCAATGGATTCATCAACATTTTTCTATATTTAAATAATATATTTCTCAATCTAGATACATAGATTGTTGTGGAAGCTCTTACAATGTAGTCTCTAGTTAAACTCATTATATTACATGGATTCAATTTCTTCATATTTTCATATATTCTATATAAGATTCCACCATTGATTATATTTTCCTTATAAATTATAAATAGCTAGGAAGTATTTTTCATTCTATGAGAATCAATGAAGAGGTATTATTTTCTATAGAGTGTAGATCCAATGTTGAAATAGTATTGTCATAGGTGATCCACAAAAAAGTTGGATGTTTATTCATTAATTGGATAACATTATATAGTTTCCACCATTTTTCATTTGATAACATTAAATGATACATTAACTGATAAATTATAGTGATCATAGAAATTAGATTCTAAATTCCGGCTCTAAGAGCAGTCATTTCCATAGGAGAAAAATCATTATAAGTCCATCACATTCAGCATTAAAATATTAAAATGAAGTTACATCAATTGAATAAAACCAAAAATCATATTATGAGAAAAATAATCATAATGGTAAACCACATAATCAGGAAAATCATAAAATATGATCTCTAAATAATGAAACTGTATTTCATGACCCCGTATTTATAACATAAGCAATTCATGAGCATTAAAAAAAATTAAAAATTTAGCTTATACTTTCAATAATCCCCATACCTTTTCTCATCATAGTTTCAATATTATATCTAAAACCATCCTATGATATAAAATATTACGACTTATGATTTTTATATATACATATTATATGTATTTAGATTAATATTCAATAAATGAAACATGAAAATACCTATAGATTGTAAAGGTATTGTTCATAGGAAACATAGAATATTAAAAAATATTTCATAAAATATCTACATCATCATAAATTTATTTCATTATAACTGGAACCATTTTTTATATATCATACATAAAAGGTTTCATAATATCACAATAAAAGGAAACATACTAAAAGTGTGATCTCAGATGCTTAGAAAGGATATGAAAGGGGTATATCAATGATTACATAAACATAAATTGAGAATAAGGGTATAATAACATTAATGTATGATTTGAAAATGATACCATTTATTTTAAATATCATTGTTGACACTCCTTTCCATCATAGAGTCTAACGAATGAAAATGGAAATACCATGAACACAAATTGATACATCCTTTGAAGAAACATCAAAAATCGACAAAGGCATGAACATGGATTTCATTAAGCATGGGTTGCGCATGTTCCAAGATGGTCACATAGGTATACCTGCGCACCACCTATTGGGCATGCATGTGACCTGTGTGCCCTATTTGATTTTCACCCAAGGTCTTCAGAAGCCTATAAATAACCCTTGTGGGCCCCCCATTTCAAAGACAAAAAATTCCAAAAGCTAGATTTAATCTACCAACGCCCTAGTCTCTGCTTGAAGTCTTCTTCTCACTTCTAAGGTAATTTTTTACCTATAATAGAAGATCTAAGGAAGAGGAATAAGGCCTAAGTGTTGAAAGTCATCAACACCTACACACCTATGTATCCAACCCTTATGGGAAACGGTCACACTTGCGTTCCACCTTATCCCTTCAACAGAACCTGTGTGCCACCCTTTCAGAAGCCTTTAGAGATGATACTAAGGGCTTGAAAAAAGTCTCACCCAATTATTACCATATGGGTTGACAGTCACGCAAGTACTCATGTGTCGCATAGGTATACATGCGCGCCCAAACAGGACCTACGCACCTACCTCCTTTTGGGTGCCCCTTCTACCTATTCAACTTATTTATTAAAATCCACCTCTCATCTTCGATATTTAGCCATCAAAACCTTCTTTAAAGTCATTTATGACATGGTTCTTTTATTTTATTCTTTATCTGAAAGGGATTCTATGGAATATCTCTCAAAACATAGTGATTTACATATTTATATGTCACTATGGTTAGATATTTTATTCATTCAACTTCATTCTTTAAAATGATAAGATCATTAATATGGTAATCCTCCTTAAGAGTAAGTCCCAATAGTTCACTTAACCTGGGCATCCTCTTTTTCAGGAGTATGTCCTAGTCATGAAATCTTTATCCTAGGCCTCCTTTTCAAGAGTAATCCCCAATAACAAGTTCCCTAATCTAGGCCTCCTTTTCAGGAAGAAGCCCCAGTCCATGATCTTTAAAATGGGCATCCTCCTCAAGAGTAAGCCCCAAGTTCCCAAATATGGGCATCCTCCTTAGGAGTAAGCCCCAAGTCCCCTCCTAATTTGGGCATCTTCCTCATGAGTAATCCCCAAGTTAGAGTATCCAAATCTCCATAAAAGCGCATATACTGTTATGGACCCTATTCCTGGGCTTCTTCTCTGAAATAAGTCCCGATCATTATATATTTGGGAAATCATACATACGTAAGCCCCATATCATTCCTTGTGACTCCATATTTCATGGAAAAAATCGTCAAGTTTGCTGATACCTCTTGTTTCTCACCCAGAGCATGACTCACATGATCTTAGAGTGTAAAAGTAACCACAACACATCTCTTTGGGCCGTTATTCATACGTATGCCCCCAAAATTCATAATCGAACTACGTGGACATTGATCTCTACCTTAAAAGTAGAGTACGTAGGAAGCCTTTCTAAGGTTCACTCCTATCATCCATTAATTATCATATGTCCCATATGATGTTAAACTATATCTTAATTCCCAAACTACATGGGTTCTAATTATTTTTCTAAACAAGGATATGTTGGTATCCCATTTGCTGGTATGATCCCAAATCTGAAAGAATCTTTGTCCTTTTGAATGACAATAAACATTAAGTGCCCCACTGAGTGGCTTTAAAACCATTATGGTTATCATAATGACCAAGAGATTTCAAAATAATCTATTGAAGGATAATATTGACTATGAATCTCTAACGAATATAGATGATTCTATATCTATGAAGAACCTCAAATACATATAAATGATTCTCTAAATATCATACATATCAATCATTGGTTGTCAAATCTAAGGAAATATCATTTTCATACATGGTAATTTAGTAAGGATTCACGAACATTACATAAATCTATAAAAAGAGTCCGAGAGTAGACAACAATTCCCCCCAAAAAGGTGTGATGAGTCCGACCTCCAATCCCCTCGACCAATGAAAATTCTTAATCCTCATTGGTCCACAACTAATGAGAACCTGCCTTTGGAACGTTGGTCCAAATGGATATAGAATCCTTGTATTTTTACGATTCTATGAATAAACCCATTAGAAACCAATTGGAATGTTTAAACCATAAACAAAAAAGTTCATCCCCATTTCCAGAGCAATCAAAAAATGGTGAACCCGATGTGAATACTTAACCAAGATAAAATGATGTTTTACTTATTTGTTAGGACCCTATTTAAACTCAATAAGAGGGACAAAAAAATAATCAATAACATATGTTATCATCCAATAGATGTAGTGGATGAACCTATCCGGATTATGTCTATAATATCAAACATGAAATCTTTTCAATGATCTTTTGCGTTACATAAATGGATACTATAAAGTTCACACCTGTGAATGAATCTCCTGCTACTCCTGTTGGATCCTCGTCCGCTCTGAGGTTGACTTCACCTACTCAGTATCTTCAACTCTGGGTATCAAATGAACCGGTTAACTAATACCATTGACATGGTACCATTATGATTCTAGAGGCTGCTCGACAAGCCCTACAAGTCAATAATTCACCCCTGTTGTCCGAATAGTGATGACCAGTGATTAAGAAACAGGTGGTACCAACCACCATCACCAACCGTTTCGGGTTGTTATCCCCAGAAAACAATCACCAGTACCTCTCATATTATGGGGAAGTGAATGAGAATGTCACTCATGGCCTTAATTCAAGGAGACAAGAGTCCTTCTTGATGGCTCCCATCAACAATCACCTCCAGACTCATGCGGCAATGCGCCCTCACCACGATGAGGGTATCGCCTTTAGGGTTTCAGCTCAGGTTCCTCAGATCAGAGTACACAAGATGAACCGCCAGAGGAAAAATTTGGTCCACAGGGAGCAGTTTCTTAGTTATGCCCCCTACGGAGAAGTCCAACAAGCCAACTTGATGGCAAGCAATGACCGGGAACATACACCCGTCTGTCCTGATGTTACTTCCCAGTAGACTTGTCTGATAGAAACACACCAATCCCACCATGAAATTCCGATGGAGTATTATATGCAGGAATATACACCTATTTATAACTCATCAGCTAGTCAGCAGGCTCGTCTGACTACAACCAATGAAGTTCTCCAATCAGATTTGGTGGAAGCTGATAAACAGGAACATAAACCTATTTACAATCAACAATTCTGTTAGCAGTCTTGTCTGTGAGTATTGAAGGAAAATAGTCAACCATACATGACGAGAAATACACATCAGGCACATACACCTACCAATATTCATCATGTCTGCCAACAGTCTCATTTGGTAGCATCCGGAGAAGTCAGTCAGAGAGTTCAAACGAAAAATTTGGAGCAGACTCAACTCTGCCCCCATACATGAGTACTGTCAGAATTCACTAATAAGAAAAGGAGGACCGGAGCAGGAACACACACCTACTCCAAGCACAGAATGGACATATATTCCCATCCCGACAGCTGATGTCACAAAGTACATTCTAAAAATGGTGAAAGAGTAGAAGAAAATCCCTGCTCCTATTCTGGATGCCTGCCGTAACATTATAATAGCTTCAGCAACATCATAGGGAAATAAATGAAAATATGTCCCTACAAGTGGAGTGAAACATCAACATATCACTTCAGAAAAATTACACACCTCTATTCCATTCCAAGAGGGTTGTGAGGCATACTCGCCCATATTATACAGACAACCAAGTGAGGCACATACACCTGCTCATAATAACCACTTTCGTCAATAAGTTGTTACCAAAGTGAGAATGAAGTCGTCTAAAAATAAAACTCATCCAGCATCGTTATGAAATCAAGAGCCAATATGTAATAAGGCCTTGAAATATGATGGATTTCTTGATGAAATCTGACAATTATTTGATGCAACTCAATATTCTACTCTCTCATTTACAAATAGTGGAAAAATTAACCTCGAAGGTCTTCATCAGACACTTTCTCATGAAGGCTTACTTCATGAAAGTTCGGTCGATCTCGAAGTATCATCTTCAGAAGAGAGCCATGTTTACCCTCTGCATGGCCATAAGGTCAAGGAAAAAAAGGTTTAATATTTTGATGTAACCAACCATGGTGGTCCTCCCCATGATGATGAATTTAGCTGCGAAATTCCTCTTCACAGTAATACTTCGCATTGCCTGGAAAATTCTTCAAAGGACAATGCAGTGATGAGAAGGACCTCTTATCTTGAGGCACATGCAAATGTGATGCCTAATGCTTTACCACTAGTAGGTGAAATACTTTCTCAATCAGAAGAAAACCCATGATGTAGGTCATTCTATGATCCACCCCTCGGTCAATCATCTTCTAGTTTGATAAATGAAATCCCTACCAATATGGTTGAATCTGATGAAGAAACAAGGAAGCACCAACTCTGGTATAATCAGGTATAAGAATCTTCATTGAATTATAAAGAGGAAGTGCTGAATATGAGAAAAAAATTGGGGAAAGGTGAATTCACAGTCATGTTTTGTCCTTTGGTTGACTCTCATTATGACATTCCAGAGATGTTAACAAAAGATAGTATTCACGACATTTGTCTCAACATGAGGAAAACACTTTTTCAATTGAAAAATAAAATATAATCTTATGATGAATATGAAAATCATGTCAAGATAGTAGAATGGTTACAATACCAAATTTGATTTGGCATCTCTCTCAGTTTCTCGATATCTAAAGGCTAAAAAGCAACAGAGAGCCATTTAGTGTTCATGCCTTGGTGCACTAAGAAGATTGTACTAGTTAATTTACAATGCCCCATCTGGTATTCATATCAGGGGATGGGGTGTTCATAGAGCACTACATTTCACCGTACTATCCAGCAAACAAATCCCTCCAAATATAATCTCATGCAATGCCATTTCCAATGGTTGGCCACAGCCAATTTGCATTGTTTGTAATCAAAGGATCGATCAAGAACATTCCTCAACAAGTTTTCTCAATGTTAGGAATAAAGAGAAAAACAGTTGAATTACTCTTGCGTCAGGAAATTGAGAATAGTGAACATGCCTCTCATTTAGAACGTGAACATCATCAAGTGACAGAAGTGTCAGAAATCATCCAACGTTCATTTGATGCTGGTTATTTGAGTGGATGTAGGTTAATGCATCCTGCCAATTTCCGCACTAATATCTCCATTATCATGAGATATTTTAATAAAGTCTCAGATATAACAACTCAAGAACCACCCCATCTTGCCAGACTAGGGACTATTTTATCCCAACCCTTAGAATCAACAAATAGGATTTGAGGAGTTGAGAAGGAACAGTAGGAATAGCCACAGTCCACTGGACTAGGGACTTTTTTAAATCCTCAATATCTTACTCAGAGAAAGTCAGTCTTATCTCGATTGGGGAAGAAGCCCCAAGAGGAATGAAGTGCCAAATTATCAGAAGATTCCCTCCAAAATACGGTTCCTTGTGAAGTTCCTGAGATTTCAAATAAACAAAAGGAAATGTCTCATTAAGGACATGGAAGAAGACAACCTTGTAGAAATGCCAATAGAAGGGATACAATGCGTTATCCATCAATTAATGTCATCAATTCCATTGTTGATGATACTATAGAACATGAGTCTCATTTAGTGGTATCTGATGTGGAAGTTCATGCTCAAGAGGTTGTGCACACAGACACAAATGAAGAAGGTGTGTGTACACGAAATCAAAGGCTTACACAGAATCATGGTATTCCTTCAAATAACCAACTTCCACCTCTTCTAAAGGCATCAAACAAGGGGAATGGAAAGAATCAGGTTACATACCCTTCCCATGGAGAAGGCCAATCACTATCACTAGAGAAATGTTTCGCACAACAGGAGGAATAAATGATGGAATGAAGGAGGTTGAATGCAGAACTACTTCAAGGTAGTCTACCTCCTATGCATGCTGGAGTTAGTCAGCAAAGGGAATTTGTTGCAGTTACTGAGATGGATCATGAATATAATCCTTTACCAGTACACCCTCATAGGTCTAATCCTATGGGTCATGTTCAACAACAATCGGTGGTGTTACCATCAGTTGTAGTACCAGTCACCACACCTGTCCAAGCTCTAGTTATTGTACCTTCTTAGGTCCAAGATCAAACCGATGTTTCTCAAAACGTAATGAATACCATTGAGTCATTACTAGCTCGGTTTGAAACTATCGAGGGAAAACATGCACAAATATAACTAAAAAATAGAGCTTACCCTGAATGGGTTGATGCAATTCCTCCCCCCTCAAATTTTTTCAAGTAACACATTCCCAGTCATTAATGGTTCAGGAGACCCGGAGCAACACATAACATATTTTGTTTCTTGTTGCGATCAGATGATGGGAACCCCTCAATAACAAGAAGCAGTTTAGCTCAAGTGTTTTGTATAGTCATTATAAGGTCATGCTCTTGTCTGGTATCCATGCTTGCAATCCTAATCAATTACCAGTTGGGATGATCTCTGTCAATGATATCTTCTTCAATTTATATCAACTTTTCCAAACATAACAATTTTTAACATACAAATTGTAAGAAAAGGAAGAATGAATGGGTTTCAGATTTCACTTTTCACTGGATGGGATTAACATATTCCCTGAGCATAGAACTCCCTCAACAAGAGTTGTTGTCAATCTGTGTGGAAAATTTGCGTGATGAATTATGAAAACCATTAATCCCTATGAAATACATAGTAGGGTTTCGAGACCTTAATTACATCATTCAGCAGATCTAAAAATCTCTTAAAATGACTAAGGATAAAACTCTTATAATTCCATCAACTCCTAGAAGGAGAATGTGTAAAGAAAAGACTACTACAGTTGCGCTTAAACAAGCACATGTAAATGTTTCTACGTCAAAACCATCATCTTATCGAATTTATTCACCTCCTGAGCATCAATAATAGAGGTTGTTTCATCAATATGATAAATGAAATCAAATACATAAACAATTTGAGGATCTAAAGAGAAAATTTTACTCTTTCTGAAATGAACAAGTTCCTAATATCTTCATTTTGGATCTAGAAAATAATTTGGTTCAATTTCCAAGGCCCAAATGGCCAAATAAGGATGGAGATGAAGACCTTTACAACTATTTCCCATTCCATCAAATGTTCGGGCATCCCATTAAAGATTGTTTTGTCTTCAAAGATCTCCTACCAATGATGGTGGACTTGGGATCAGTAAAACTGAAAGGTTATTCTGCTCAGGTATCATGTGTTACTGCTATGAATCCAGAAGAAGAAAGCGAGTGGCAAGAAGTCAAAAGAAAAAATTCACAAAAATATGATGATTTTATGGTCAGAAAAACAATCATCCAAACTCATGTCATTTTACAAACACAATTGATGAAACCAATTTTGTATTCTGCTATGAAATACACACCAAAACGATATTCATTATAGGGAAAATCCTCAATGAAATGACATAATTCAATGAAAGAGGAACAATTGGAAGATGATGAGATTGTGTCAAGGCCCAAGTGGACTTTGACTATGAAAGATTTTATACCATCTACTTAAAATCCATGACCACTGCCCCACCAAACGTCACAACCTAAACTGGATAGTCAGGTGGAGTTTTCCTCAGAAGAAGAGTTGATCATTGGTTCTGTTTATATGATTCATTTAACAGATCCTTATTCCAGTCATAGTTTCGATCGTAATGAGACTGAGTTCCCTATATCAAATAGATATATTAGAGGGAGTTAGAGGGGTCTGGGATACAGAGGAAGACATGGATATTCCAGAAGCCACTATTCCAATCCTACCCCTACAAGAACTGTATATGTAGGAATCAATCGTGGAAGTGCCCTTCAGCGGGCTCAACAAGGACAAGAAAAATTCTACCACCAATTGCAGATTCAGTCCTGGAATAGTTATTTTAGAATATCAGTTATAAGTTACACCTTCTTCCTCTCGAAAAATAAATAGACCTAGTCAGTATAATCTTCCAAAGCAAGGAGTATTTCCAACTCCTACTCAGATACAAGATGCATCTACTACCAAAGCATCAACTTCTAAGGCACCTACAAAACGACATGTTCCTCTTGGAAAACGCAGACCTTTGGACCAAAAATATGATGTCTAGAAACATTTATCCCATGTAGGGGCCACGTTATCAATTCTGGATGCCTTGAATCTATCAAAGGATCTTCATGAGGCACTCATTGAAGATTTGTCAAGTCCTCATGAATTTTAAACTGAAATTGCTGCGGCTGAATTCTACCACGTTGAGAATGGTCCTGTAGAATTCCATGCAGTGATATATTTTACAGATGAAGATGAATATGATGTTGTGCATGGACATATTAGACCTTTGTATTTATCTGGAATGGTCAATGGTGTAGGCATCTGAAGAGCATTCATTGATAATGGTTCATGAGTCATCCTCTTCCCCATTCATTCAATTCTTCGATTGGGCCTTACAAAATCTGATTTATCTCCATCTACATTGAGGTTACAAGGATATGATAAAAATGAACAAGAACAATTGGATGAGATTACACTTAGAACTCAGTTTGAGACCTTGTATCCAATTCAGATTTCCTGGCTTTTGATCATGATACAGCCTTCAAGGTATTTCTTAGAAGACCTTAGCTACATAAACATGCGGCTATCCCTTCATCATACCATCAATGCCTCAAATATTGTTTCTGTGTTCAAATTGGGACATTGTATGGTGATAAGGCCCCATTCAAAACATTTGAATCTCAATACATTGAGGCAGAATTCTATCACATAGAGGGTATGGAGAAATCCACAACAATGGAGGTTACCATGTTTAATGATCCATATGGTTTGGAAAAGATTCTAGTAAACCCATTCATACATATGAGTACAGATTATGTACTGCCTATATGTCAAATTGACATGATAGACCCAAATCCAAGTACTCTTATGGAAACTTCCATAATATCAATTACCGCAATCAAGCCAGAAAACCTGGGAGAAATTCGTGATTCACCAAGCAATGATGAATGTGCAAATAGAGATGTCTTCATTTCATCTTCTAAATTCCAAAAAGTCTATACTTCACCAACCAGGATAGAAGATGTTATATCAATGTCAAAGGTGAACAATGATGTCAATTATCAATCCATTATCTCTACTTTATTACCCAAGGAAGACCCTTTATCATCAATAGTGTAAGAAATGGAAGCCTCTTCTTCAAGATGATCAAAATTTAACATCTCTCCTGATCATGGAAATTCTGCTTCATCGTCTACTAGGAAAGTATAAACAGATGAAGTTACATATGTTGAAGAAGAAGAGGAAGATCTTAGGGATTCTCCTCCCACATTTGGCGAGGGTATCTCCACTACTGTGGATGAACTCTGATAAAAAAATATGGGTACAAATGAAGATCCACGCCCCACTTTAATTAGTGCGGCTACGAATCATGAAGAGAAAGAAATGTATATTTCATTTTTAAAGAAAAATAAAGATATATTTTCATGGAATTATACAGAAATTCCAGGTCTTGATCCTCCTGTTTCTACTCATCATTTTGGTTTCCTAGAAGAACATCGAGGATTCAAACAAGCTACAAGAAGAACACACCCATCTTATGCTTCAAAAATTGATGCTGAAGTGGATAATCATATCAATGCTATCCTTGTCAGAGAAGTTCAATATCCCAAATGGTTGGCTAATATTGTCCCTCTGAAAAAGAATAATGGACAAATTAGAGTTTACATTGATTTCATAGATCTTAATCAGCATTGTCTCAAAGATGATTTTCCAGTCCTGATTACATAACTTTTATTTGATGCAACAGCTGGATATGAAGCATTCTCCTTCATGGATGGATATTCTGGATATATTAAATTCTAAATGGATCCAGAAGATGATGAATATATAGCCTTCAGAGACCCTTAGGGTGTGTTTTGCTATCGGGTAATGCCCTTTGGCCTGAAGAATGCAGGTGCAACATATCAACATGCCATGCATTGTATCTTCAAACCCTTTTTAGGGAAATTTGTTGAATGGTCTGTGGATGATTTAGTGGTTAAATCAAAAAAAAATTATAATCACTTGGATGATTTTGAAGTAATATTCCACAAAGATCGACAACAAAATTTGAAGATGAACCCCTTAAAATGTGATTTTTGGGGTATCCTCAAGAATATTACTCAGCATTATTGTACTCCATCATGGTATCAAAGTCGATCCTGAGAAGACAAATTCAATCCTTGGTATGTCACCTCCTTGAAATTTCAAATAATTAAGAGGACTTCAAGGACACACGGCCTATATTCGGCGTTTCATCGGCAATTTGGCAGGAAAAAGTTTACCCTTCACCAAATTGATGAAGAAGGGAGTCACTTACCGGTGGACTCAAGATTGTCAATAATCATTCAATATTATCATGAAATATCTCTTGATTCCACAGTTATTAATTCCACCTACTGAAGGAAGACCACTTATTCATTTTGTGACAGCCTTAGAGCGATCATTGGGAGACTTCCTAGCCCAATGGAATGATACAGGAATGAAAATAGCCTTTACTATCTCAGTCGGACTATTCCTGAGGCAGAAACCGATATTCAATTATTGAAATGTGTTGCCTAGCATTAATCTTTCAATTCAAAAGTTGGGAGACCACCTGCAACATCATGAGGTCCATTTTTAATCTCGCAATAACCCGGTCGAATTCATCCATAGTCTTCCAATGCTTACTGGATGTCTAACATGGTTGGTAGTTATTTTGCAGCAATTTGATATCCAGTATGTTTCTCAAAAAGAAATAAAGAACCATGATCTGGATGATTTTGTTACTGAACACCCTTCAGAAGAAGATACATCTTCAGATATAGATCTTCTTGATGAGGAAGTCTTCTCTATTCAAGATAGTATTCAAAAATGGGAAATGTAATTTTATGGTGCTTCTAGAAGTCCAATAGGGATGAAAATAGAAGATCCTAAATTCAACAAAGTAGGGTTATGAATTGTCCTTTTTTCCCCAGAAAAGGCAGTATTTCCTTATTCCTTCTTATTGCGGGAAGGCGGTACAATCAATGAAGCATAATATCAAGATCTCATCGCAACATTAGTGTTGGCGCGTCAATAACATGTGAATCACATAAAAGTGAAAGGTGATTCAGATGTGGTAATTAAACAAGTCAATAGGGATTATGAAACCAAAAAATAATATTTAATCCCTTTGTATGATTATGTCAGAGAGTTAATGGTGGAATTTCCTTCGGAACCGAAGTTTTCTTATGTCTCACGATCACAAAATTCTCAAGCTGATGCATTGGATAATATAGCTACAACTCTGGAATAACCAAATAAAGACGAGACAATCATCAGTATTTCCCACCATCATACAATTTCACCTTATGTTCAAATCAGAACATAGGAAATAAAAGAAATTTGTCCCATTTCGGAACCATATGTTCATACTTCAGGATGGATGACACCTATCAGGGATTAAAGTCAAAATAGAACACTCCCACCTGATAGAGCTAGGAAAGAACAAGTCTGGTGATGTGTGGTCAATTTAACTCTTTATGAAAGCCCAAATTACCTAGAAAAAAATATCTACAAAAGTGATTTTGATGGAGCTTTCTTCAGATGCATTGATGGTGAAGAGACAATTTCTATCATGAAAGAAGTGCATGCAGGAGTCTGTGGTGCCCACCAGTCTAGAAATAGACTATCTGAACAATTTTGAAAGCTTGAATACTTTTTGCCTACAATGACAAAATATTGTGCTGATTTCACAAAGAAGTGTCATTCTTAACAAGTACATGCCAATTTCATTCATCAACCCCAAGATTTTCTTCATACAGCTAAATACTCTTGTCCATTTTCCAAATGGGGAATGAATATAGTGTGACCTTACCCTTTATCTACATCCAAGTAGTTTATGTACATTCTTACTGCTAATGACTTCTTTTCCAAATGGGAAGAGGCAATACCTCTCAAAGAAGTTAGTTCTAAAAACATTGTTAGCTTCATCAATTCTAACATCATTATCAGATATGGTGAACCTCATATCATATTGATGGATAACGACACCAACTTCTGTTCATCCGAGGTAAAGAAGTTGTATCAAGAATACAACATCAAGTCCAACCATTCATCTCGGTATCATGCAATGGCCAATGGATAGATAGAAGCCTTCAATAAGACTCTTTCAAATATACTGCAAAAGATGGTGGATAATGATAAGAAATCATGGCCGGAAAAACTCTTTCAAGCTTTAGGGGCTTATCAAACCACCACCTGAACTACTACGTGGTCAACTCCATATTCATTGGTAATTAGAACCGAAGAAGTCTTTCCCATTGAAGTTCAATTACCCTCGCTCTAAGTAGCCATTTTTGATCAATAATCTATATATGAACAATCTCAAAAGTGATTGGATGAGTTGGAATGATTAGATAAAAAAATATTGTGCACCCTGCAACACTTATAAGCCTATCGAAACTGAATAGCACGAGAATTCAGCATAAAATTTGATCTTTATTCATTCATTTAGGGAGAATTTGTATTGGTTCTCAGAACTCCAATGATACTAGAAAAAAAAAATCCCAAGCTGGATCCAAAATGGGAAGGACCTTATTCAATATATAAGGTCTACACCAATGGAGATTATTCTTTAATATCAATGTATAGAGAACTCATCATGACTCCATCAAATGACATATTTCTAAAGAAGTATTTTTTATAACACAAATACATCACTCCGGTCCATGCATATGACCTTAAACTATTCGCACCATTGTCCAACATGACGTTAAACTGTATTGTTTCCCTTTCTTCCAACATGACGTTAAATTGTTCCATCGTCCAACATGACGTTAAACTGTGCCATCGTCCAACATGACGTTAAGTTGTATTTTCCCTCATATGTCCTAGCTACATTATGCTAAACTATATAGAACCCTTACATCCAACATGACGTTAAACCGTGAAAAAGTCCTTTATACGTCCAACATGACGTTCAACTGCGTCCCTAATGGCCTCACTGCAAGACTTTAAACTGCATATCCATATGTCCTAGTTACATGACACTAAACTGTACATCACCCGTACCTGATATATGACATTAAAATATACAACCCCTCTTTTTTCCTTACTGTATGACATTAAACTACATAGTCCCTCCCCATGTCCTTACTGCATGATATTAAACTGCATAATCCATTCTTCATCCAACATGACGTTGAACTGTGCATCTTTAGGATCTTTGATACCTCTTGTTTCTCACATCGAGTATGACTCATGTGAGATTAGAGTAAAATTCAACCATAACACCTTCTCTGGGCCACTAACCATGCATAATTCCCATCACCATTTTTTGGGTTTTTTTCCTAAAAAACAACATGATCAACAATTCATTCTTCAATCTAATTACGCGGACATTGATCCGTGCCTGCTAGGTTGGGTACATAGGCAAACTCTATAGGTTCAAGCCCAAAACCAATATATTCACATCGGTTCACCTCCATCTTATATGATGTTGATTTGTGAAGTCGCCCCCAGAAAAAATATTTTTTAAATTGGTTCACCATCATCCTTGATATATGACGTTAAACTATTCTCACTTTTGTCATGTACGACAATAAACTACAACATTCATTAACACCCTCACCTGATAGGGAATCATTATTTACATTGATCTCCAACCATGTAATATTCTAAATTCTATGTTCATACATGGAAATGCTCGATCCTTTAATCTTGGGTCAAACCATCATTGCACTAAAGTCCCCTTTCACCCTTCATATGTACGAAAAAAAATTTGTACAAAGGTTATTTCAAGAACTACGTGTGGCTTGATTCCCATCCATATGGGATATGTAGGATCATTTGAGAATATCTTGAATCCCGCCCCAAGTCTTTGGGCCTAACCCCTAATTTCACTTTCAGTCCCTTGTCTAAAATGTCCCCTTGTGAAAACATGAATGTGGTATGAAAACCCTGGTTTTCATTCACATCAGGTTTATAAAACACACAATGTGTATTTCTTGTTATGGTCCAAGATCTATGACCCTAAACTCTGATCTCCTACACTCTTGTCCCACATCATGTTAAACTATATTTTGAGAACTACGTATGGATTGATTCCCATCCTTAAGGGATACATAGTGAAGTCCAACACCTAAATTCAAGACCGAGCCACAACATGATTATGGTAAGCAGTGATCTGTGTATCACTACATAGATTGGGAAATGGCCATTTTTGATGTGTTATACTCCTAAGCTTAAATAATTTCATATCTCAATAACTCTTTTCCAGACTTCTGGTCACAAAATGTTTGATACTCGAGAATTCTTTTGTTTGACTATGCAGCATGTGCCCTTAGGTGGCCTTGCATCAGTAGTCTACATAACAGAACTGTCAGTCAAAAGATGCTATTATTTGAATATACAGTCAATGATTGTATGTGGCCCTGCATATTTCATCCCCCTAATGGGTTTGTGAAATAATGGTAACTTCATACTTGGGAAGAAAACCTATTTTTTCTTATTTGTCTTAACGACAATATGTAGGGATCCGCAAAAAATATCCATCCTTAACATACTTGTCCCATATTCTTTTTCATGATCTGAAAGTATTCAAGGCTATGGTTTATATTTCCTTTCCCTACATTTGGGTCAGACCATTGTAGGAGTGACATTTATCCAATTCATTGATATTCTTGATTAGAAATATCTTCTCTATATTCAAGTACCTCTCTCTATAAAGCAGACTCTATGCTTTAGAAAATTTTAATCTCTATAAACCTTCATTGGCTTTTTAGTAACAGAAAAGTAACATTTATGAGTGTTCATTTAGCTGACTATGCCGCACGAGCCCTTTGGCGGCCTTTCATAAGTAGTCTACTTAACAGACCTATCAGCCAAAAGATATGATTATTTGACTATGCATCGAATTCCCTTAAGTGTCCCTATATAATTCAACCGCCTTACGGGTTTGTTAAATTTTTGTAACAACATTCTTAGGAAGAAATTATTCTAATGTCTTTTATCCTGTTTTCACATCATTTCTCAGATTCAAAATTTCATAAGTCATAGTTTACATGTTTTCCCCCATACTTTAATACGGTAATATGTTTTCAGATAAATTATCAAAGAATTGATTCAATTTTAATCCATTCGGTCAAAGATATTTCAACCATAAAAATTAGCCTTTTTTATGTCCGACCTGCAAGACATAAAACTGCCCACAAAAGACAAGGGAACTCTGAACAAAAGTCAAGTCCCAGCTCACGAAACATAAATTTTTTATGATTTATGATGTATTGAAAAAATAAAAAGATTCAATGTTGGTAGAGTTATTCATAATAATCCTAGAAAAAAATAAAACTATGCTTACTATGCCCATTGGCATACGTAAAAATTTAAAGCAGGTAACAAAATAAGGCATTCAAAAATGATTGAAGAGGAAAGTGTTTTTCATTTGATGCACAAGAGTTAGCAGGAAATCCACAGATGGGAGCCTCTTATATTTTCCATGAATTACAATATACTTTCAACATAAGTCTTCATTGGATTTACGGCATCCCGAGCTTCATCAGCAGCCACTTGAAGTTCATGCACTCAGCCATCTTCACTCATTTCTTCTTCAAGGAGTGCATTCTTGGTTTTAGTGATGGCTTTGATACCATTTTTTTGAACTCCTTCCAGTGATTTGTTAAGCTAGTCATGTTCCTCGGTAATATCATCTAACTATTGCTGAAGGTGCATATGTTGGACAACATTCTCCTTTAACTTATACATCAGCTCCTTCAACTTGGAAGCATGATCATCCTCAACTCGGGACACCACAACCTCAAATTCGCTGATTTTGGATGACAACCTTACTCTTGTCAGATCAGAATGGTATATATGTTCCTACCCACTTCTTAAGATGACTTGTTTCACTGCGGCATGGATCTCTAGATATCCAAAACCACCAAGTCCCAACATGACGAACAATGATAAAAGTCGCCAGATCATCGAAGATAGCTCTTCAAGTGGCACTTCAGATATGATCTTCCATATGTTCTGCCATGCCATGTGACGTGAAAATTGGAATGCCTTTTTTACCTTCAGGTCTGACTCAGCATCACTGTCACAGGGGGAGAAAATAATCCAGGATTAATGCACTTAGAGAAGTGCCTTGTTCTGCTCCTTCCCCCTTGACCTGTGTTACTCCACTTCCTATTCCTGTTGGGGTGGAGGCTGAGGCTTCACCTCGATCTAGCCACTAAAATTGACGACCCCACATATTCAATTAAATGTTTTTGTTTAGTTTCAAAGGATGAAAAAATTTTATTAAGTTGTCATTCAAATTATGTATAGCCAAAATTATTGTTATCTCTTACCCAACAGTAGATCAACAGCAGGAGAAGGCTCCTCCCCATCTTTCCTAGCCTCAACATGATTTTCAAGATGAGTTTGAGGAAGCTATACTGGGTTCATCTCCACTTGAGTTAGTGTCTCTTAAATACTAGGGTTGTCCATACCCCCTTCAAGCATTGGCAGTTTAGTATCTTGCTAAGATGGAACTGCAAATTTTTAACCAATCATGGTCAGAGATGTAATAAAAAGTTATTTTAACACGATGAAGGATAACACTCCCATCCAAAATCGTCTAAATTACATGGTAATTTAACATGATCTAAAAATACTCAAAATATGCTCCATTTTCAATCATTTCATACAATGTTATCCCAGATTCTTCGTTAGTCTCACCAGTGGGAGCATTCGATACGTCTTCTCGGTGACCTTCAGGTTGTGGCCTCTAACCCCGGGCAGCATCTTCAGATAAAATTGCGGCATCAGTTGCAGTGTCTGCTAAATGTTCCAGTGTAGGTGTTGAACCTAAAGTATAATATAATGAAAGTCAATTGATATATTCATTCAACATCTTATGAAGCATTGTTAATTTACCAGAAGAAGACTCTTCTCTCCTTGTAGTAGTAGCATGAGTGGTACTGGGAGTAGACACTGGCTCCTCTTCAGGAGCAGCCAAGCTATCATGAACTTGTGATTGTTCACCAGTACCATCCGTCATTCTAAGAGGTGGGTCAATCCTCTCCCTAAAAGGGGAAATTGAAGAATCCCCTACAATCCCCTAAAGTATGAGCAATATTTTCATGGATTAAAACTCATGACTATCTAAAAGACTTTCCACTATTGATGAAACATTTAGTTGTGGACTTCTTCGTTCGATGCCATTGCTTTTTTGGCATCATATGAGTGTTGACATCATCATCTCCTAATACAAGAATTAGGGAATTAAAATCCATGTATAACTCCTCCACCATGGATTGTTGTTCTGGAGATATCTTTCCCGGCTCATGAGGAGATTCATTATCCCCGATGGTAGTACCACCGGGGCTATACAATGCTGAAGGATCCCCAGTAGTTCCTTTCTTTGCAATATGTAGGATGAAGAAATTAATTCCCTTGAGTAAAAAATATTTAACTATAATCTAGTTACAAAACAAATAAGGAAAGATTCATAGATCATCAAGATCCATGTAATTGTGCCACTCCTCATCTCCGGAAGCACCAGTCCCCTCAGTTTTGCCATGATATATCATTTCCTTCACCTTCTTAGTCATATGAATAGAATAATCAGTGGAATATATGAGAATATCCCGCTATATGATGCAAACCCAAACTTCATCGGGGGTATCCTCGAAAGGGATATCGTTGGAGGCCTAATGATTCCCTATTCCAGGGATGTGTATCCCCTCACACAGATCCAGCCAGGTAGTTTCAGCATCACAATATAAACTCTGCCATTTCTGGACAGCCTTTTGTCATAGATATTCATCATGTATACCAGAAGGCTGTGAGGAGGGTCCTACAATCTTAGACTTCAGCTTCTACCCAGCTCCTGCAACTACAGATAACAGATTTTAAAATCAGACTTGTTTCTTTATAAAGTAAAGGTGATTAAATTTCCCCAATGAAGTAATTCACTAGGTGTCGATGGAGTTGGTCTTTTGATTCTGATAGGAGGATTATATCTGGAACGAGGCTGCTTTGCTGCATGTTGTGCCTCATCATACCCATCTTGGGAATCCGGTGAGTCAACCCGAGGTGAGGAACCTGGTGAATCCGCTTGATGTGGGGAAGTGTCACCTTCCATATGAAGGGTTTCTTTCTCTACTATTCTTTTCTTTTTTCCCAACCTAATAAATCAGATGATTCAGTACACCTTCAGGGTCTGATGCTATCCAGTTCTCGACATATTATGTAGTCAAATTACTCGCCACGTTATCAACTGGTAGATCAAATACTGCCCTAGTCTTATCCATAGATGTCAGCAACCATAGTTGTCGGGAAACCATAAGATTCTGCTCTGAACTGACATGCTCATGATGGGATACAACAGTCTACTGCAGACACTTAAATTGGTGTGAAAATCTGTATAGAGCATAGGCCATTCCTATAATCTCTATTTCAATCCTGGTGGCCAGTAAAACATCTCTGCAAGCGAGCATGTATGACCTCAGTTCCAGGCCGACTATTACTTCATCAACAAACTGCCCGATTGGCGGGTTTCCATAGGAAAAGAAACTGAATTCCTTGTACATGATCATGCTTGCCTTCATATCATAGATGTTGAGAGCTAACAGAGCAACTCCAGAAAATGCATGCACTGATGTCCTAAATGAACTTCAAAGAACCTGTACTCCGTTCTATACATCATAGGTCTTGAAATGAGTAGTGATCCATCCACACAAAACATGGAATGGTCCCACTATTCTAATAGTCGACTTACCCATAAAGACATGGAGTAGGATCCTATGAATCTTCACCAAAATTGGGGTGGCCAACCCAACAATTTTCTTCTCAGCCAACTTGGCTTCCATAAGGAAGGGCCCCGACATGACGCCTCCCATTGAATCCCTAACTGGCAAAAGAGAAAAACTGAGCCACAAGGTGAATAATCCCTCAAGACGGGTCTTTATTAGGAATCTCTTATCCACTTCGTACTCCCACTTATCAAATTCTCTTGCTTCAAGAGTGGGTCATAATGCTCCAAATTAACCCCTCTTCTCTATTCTGGGGAAAATTCTTGGACGAGTACACCTGTGCCACTCCCCCTCTTTCCCGGTAATGAACATATCCATCCACAACTCTGGATGAATTTTTTTTATGGACTGAGTTTTGGAGGTCTTGGAATTCTTGAGCTTGTAAGAAAATTTTCAATAACTCCCAAGCCAAAGATGAAGTCTTATCTAAAGAATTCCATGTCGCCTTGGGGGGATGAATTCATCATACATATCACCCAAAATTGGAGCCCCTGAGATATTGTAGAAAACCCTCAAACAGATGCCTACTTATCCATGAGTCAGATGGAATTAATTGATTTCTGGGCTCCAGCAGATGATTATCTCCAACAAAAACTCATCATTACTGTAGACATATGTCTGCTCAGCCCAGACAGCTTCATATATTGCAGCTTTATTCAAATCCTCGAAAATAGCTCCATATGTTTGTAACACCCAATATTCCCACATCCATTTTGGCTTCACACATCCTCCAGGACGGAAGTCCCAACTCTTCTTCCAACCTTTAAATTGATCCATCTGAGAATTTCAAAAAACTGAAGGATAACAATTTGGTTGCAACTCAGGATTGTGAGGTTTCATATTTGGGGCACAAGGGATATGATGCATTATATAGGCCTTGTTCACAATTATACTATTAAAAAATGACCCTCCCATTGAGATATTTGTGAAGCAAAAATGGTGTTATTCTGTAACCAAGAATGCGGGAGATAATTATTTGCCTCTGGAATATTGACTTATTGCAGATGACCATTCCCATATAGAGGCAAGTAGATTCTCTGTGGAAAATTAATATGATACTTATTCAAGTACATGGAAAAATCTAGGAGAGTTTTGTCGCAGATATCATATGAATCATGTCCAACAATGTCCATCATATCATCAATTTTCTTGCAAGCCAGTTCATCAGCCGTTCCAATTTTTCTAGGAGCCATTGAATCTGCACAAATATCGAATAATTAACTCTGAAGTAAGTTTATATTTCATAAATTTTTTGAAGAAATTTGAAAAAATGTCTAAGGAATTAAGGCACACAATTCCAAATTTTGGTGTGCAATTCTTTTCAGGTCGTGCAGTTTTTGCACACAGGTTTCAACGCGCAGGTCAAAATACCTCTATAGAAGCGCGACACGAAAAGAAGCAACAAAACTGTGGAAAATCCAGACTCCTGCTCGATGAGAGAAACCTGCATGGTGAGATCTCAGAAGCGTTCAATATCTGGTACTTTGCGTGAGAATAAGGCGCATATTTATAGGCCAGGCCGCACCCCTGTGCACCAAAGCCTGCACGCCACTATTTTCATGCTCAAAACATGCACACTACCCTTCCATGGTTTTCCCCATTACCTCAGAGTCAAATTCTACTTCCTTTCATATCCTTCTCTGATGGGGGACTATTGTGCAAAGTCCTTCTGTCACATCGTCTAACGAATGGAAACGGAAATACCTTGAACACAAAGTGACACATCCTTTGAAGAAACATCAAAACTCGACAAATCCATGAATACGGATTTATTTATGCATGGGTTGCGCAAGATCCAAGATGGTCGTTCTAGTATACCTACACGCCACATATTAGTGGCACATGTGACCTGCATGCCCTATTTGATTTTCACCCAAGGTATTCAATAGCCTATAAATACCCTTTTGGGCCCCCCCATTTCGAGTACGAAAAAAAAATCCAAAAGTCATATTTGAGCTCCCGTCACCCTAGTCACTTTTTGAAGTCTTCTGTACACTTCTATGGTAATTTTATACCGAGAATGGAAGATCTAAAGAGAGGGAACCAGGACCTGCGCGCCCCCTACAGGACCTGCACACCTACCTACTTTCAGGTATCCCTCCTGTCTATTCATCTATTTTCTTCAAATCCACCTCTCCCCCTTCAAGATTTAGCCTTCAAAACCCTCTTCAAAGTCATTTATGGCATGGTTACTTTGTTTTCTTCCTTATCTGAAAGGAATTCTATGGAGCATCTATCTAAACCTAGTGATTTAAATATCTTTACGTCACTAATGTTAGATATTTCATTCATTCAACCTCATCCTTTAAGATGAGAAGATATTTAATTTGGGAATCCTTTTTAGGAGTCGGCCCCAACTTCCCAAATTTGGGCATCCTCCTTAGGAATAATCCCCAAGTCCTAAATCTCCTTAAACATTTGGCATCCTCCTTCTCAGGAGTAAACACCAGTCCAAGTTCCCTTAATATGGGAATCCCCTTTAAATGTAAGCCCCAAATTCCAAAATCCCTTTAACCTGGGCCTCCTTCTTAGGAGTGAGCCCTAGTTCTCAAGTCCATTTAACCTGGGCCACCTTCTCAGGAGTAAGCCCCAGTTCCCATGTACCTTTATCCTAGGCCTCCTTCTCAGGAATAATCCCAAGTCATAATTTTTCTTAACCAGTCTTAACGTCTTTTTGATTTGGGCTTCCTTCTCAGGAATAAAACCAAATCACAAGTCCCCTCCTAATTTAGGAATCTTCCTTAGGATTAAGCCCCACGTTAGAGTATCTAAATCTATATGAATCATATATACTTTTATGGACGCTGTTCCTGGGCTTCTTCTCTGAAGTATGTCTCAATCAGTATCTATTTGGGAAGTCATGTATATATTCTCCCCACATCATTCATTATGATTTCATCTTTCATGGAATAATCGTTAGGTTTTACTAATACCTCTTGTTTATCACACAGATCATGACTCACGTGAGTTGAGAGTGTAAAAGTAATTATGAAATCTCTATTTGAGCCATTAATCATGGATAAACATCACACTTATGTCTCAAACTACGTGGACTTTAATCTCTTCCTTAAAAGTAGTGTATGTAGGAAGCATTTCTAAGGTTCAATCCTATCACCCATTAATTCTAATCTGACCCATATAACGTTAAACTATATCTTAATTCCAGAACTTCATGGGTTCTGATTCCATTTATAAACAAGGATACGTAGGTATCCCATCCATGGGTATGATCCCATCTCTGAAATAATCCTAGTCCTCCGGAACAAAAATAAACATCATGTGCCCCGCTGAGTGGATTTAAAACCAGTATGGTTATCATAATCGCCAAGAGATCTCTATACAATGTATTGAAGGATACCATTAACTAATATTCTATAAAAAATACATATTATTCTCTATCGATGAAGAACCTTAAACATATATAAAAGATTTTTTAAATTTTATACATATTAATCATTGATTTTATGATCTAAAGGAAACCATATTTTTATACCTGGTAATGTAATAAGAATTCATGAAAATAACTTAAATCTATAAAGAGAGTCCCAGAGTAGACAATAATTTCCCCCAAAAGGTGTGGTGAGTCTGACCTCCCATCCTCTCGACCAATGAAAATTCTTAAGCCTCATCGGTCCACAACTAGTGAGCACCTACCTTTGGAAAGTAGGTCCAAATGGATATAGAATCATTGGGTGTTTCTGGTTCTATGAATAAAACCGTTAGAAAATGATAGGAATGTTTGAACATTAAACAGAAAAGGTCATCCCCATTTCTAGAGGAAGCAATCCTATTAAAGAGTCATAGAATAAATCATGATAGTTCATAAGAAATGAATCATAAAGGACCAAATCCCATTAAAATAAAATTTGCATAAGAAATGGAATATTGGAATAAATATAATCATATATAATAATTTTCAATGTAATGAGGGATATTTTACTTGACTACCAAAGTGGAATGGGTAGACTCTCCAAAATATCATAGTTGTCCAGGGTCATTTCCAAGACTATCATTGTGGATAATGTCCCTTGATAAAATGTGTTTCCTCCCCATTTTAGTTCCATTTTTATCATGACATGTCATTCTATACACATGGAATTTTTGGGAGATACCGGTCCCACACTAACATATTGAAAACTATACATCTGTGTACTATAGTATCATAAATCATTCATCATATAAAAACTATTCAAAAGTAAATAATTTTTTCAATTTATTACCGATGAAAATGGGAAAATGATTAATTAAAATTAGTTCATCATACTCACAAACCATCATGAAACAGAATAAGGATGGTATCCTTGGATAATATATCAATTTAAACTGAATTATTATCAATGGATGTCATCTTATATGGAAAAATTAATTTGAAAGATCACATGGAATAATTAATGAGGATAATAAATATTACATTTTAAAATAGAATTTATTTTTTTACGTTTTCCGATATATAAATGGTGAAATTTTATTTGAAATAAAGAATTATACTTATAATGGAAGGTTTAATGAATTATGGTGATATGATTTCAAGAAAAATACACATGTTATATAAGTTAAAAAACAATTCTATAATGACATAATAATTTATAAATGGAAATTACCCTATTTTAAATATTTCATAAAATCCCATGAAATCACATCATAATGAACAACTAAGTGAATTGTGACCTTTAAACATATGTTTTTTACTTTTGTGTTGGGAATTTTGAAAATCCAACAAACACAGTTGCATTCAGTAAGTTATTTCGAGTTCGATTAGAAAAACTAATTTTTTTGGGAATAAAAACCTACCCTTAGTAATAGTAACATACCCTTATGAATATTGACATTACCTAATGAGTAGAAAAATCAACCATGACAGTATAAAAATAATATTTATGTGAAATAATAATGTAACTTTATTTTAGAATAAGTAAATAAATGTTTAAAGATAAGTTTCTTTATAATATATTATGATTTAAATTAAATGTTTAATTAATAATATAGAGAAAAATATTCTTGAAAAATGGATATCTTTTTTGGATTCTACATGTTAAAAAATGATTAGTGTGAAGTTTTTAGATATTTATAAAGTACTTGAATTTTAGATTAATATTAAAATACAATAATTTAAGATAAATGCTAAATGATAGATTTATTGAGTCAGTAATGATGATATACTGATTGAAGCCCAATTGTTTCAAAATAACATGAATTTATCACTGTTATTTTTCAATTATTATTTACTATTTCGTTTCTTGTAAAGAAATAATATATTAATGATTATAATATTATGAAAACCCCTCTCCCCTCCACTATAAATACCCCCCTTTTTACCAATTCTCTTCTCTCCAATAATGACTTTTTACAGGACAATATTCTACACAAATCATTCTCCAATCTCCTCCCCCACATACAACAACTCATTGTATCCTCAAAATACCAAAACCTCACCCCTTAAGAGGTTCTCAGGGACAGAATCAGGTTCCGAATCCAGTGCAGGTAGGGTAACAGCCAGGATTGGCAGTGTTCGGACCATGGCTTGGTGAGCAGCTTCGAGCTAGCCTGATACGTGTCTTACAGGGGATTGACAGAGGCACATAGGGTACAGAGCCTTCTATGGCGTATTTGAAGTGGGAGTTACAGTCGCAGCACCCACAGATTTTTCAGGGAGAGGGTGGTCCGCAGGCGGCTGAGAACTGTATAGAGAGTATGCAGATGATTTTTGAGTACCTCGAGATGCCTCCAGGGTAAAGGGTCAATTTGGCGATGTACATGCTGAAAGGACTGCCGAAGAGTTGGTGGGATGTGCAGGTTAAGGATCGTAAGCATGAGGGACTGGCATGGAAGGACATCGAGGATAGGTTCTTCGAGCACGTTTATCTAGAGATGCTGAGGGCAGAGAGAGCTCTGGAGTTCTTGAGTCTTCAGTAGGGAGATATGTCTGTCATGGACTACACAACCACCTTCACAGAGTTGTCCATTTTTTCACCTGGTATGGTGAGCGATGACGCAGCCAGGGTGAGGTGCTTCGCGAATGGCTTATGACACACAATTCGAGTTCAGGTAAACATCTTCAGGCTAGGTTCCTTCTCTAGGGGGTGATCCAAAAGCATATAGCAATGGGAAACCAGAGGGATATTCCCTAGATTGGAAAGGAGGAAACTTCAGATGGTGGTTCGTACAACAGGAAGCGTGGTAGAGATGAGTTCCAACAGGGTGGTAAGGCAAAGGACAAAGCTAGGCCACCTCGTGGTAGTTCATCAGTGGTTTTATTTCAGTGTGGGTAGCTGTGACATGTTCGGGCTCAGTGCGATAGGACCCAAATGTGTTTCGATCATGTGGACAGGTCGGGCACCTGGAGTGGTTTTGCAGACAGCCTTCTCAGACAGTCGACAAGCATGGACCAGGACAGAATGTGGCGTCAGGTGCTGATTCAGGTTCGGTACCCGGAGAGGGTAGTCGAGGTTCATCATCACACAGAATACGTGACAAGGATAACGAGGTCCAGTTGAGGGGCCAGTGGCCGGTGTCTCGAGCAGCACCGCAGGGAGGTCAGGCATCAGGCAGTCGGGCTTCAGGCTAGGTGCATGCTGTGGAGCTTCCAGGGATTGAGCAGGCTGGAGAACCAACGATGGTGGCAGGTACACCATGGGTGTGTCTGTGAGTTTCTTTGCTTTATTTTTGAATGGACACTTGAGGCGTGTCTGGATGACTGCATGGGTTGCATTGGTTACTTGTGGACTGACTACAGACTAGTTAGTGGGATTGGCATCACATCAGATGTGTTATATATTTTATGATATATTTTAGATGTGTAGCATCAGGACCATCAAGGATGTAGGTTACATGAGGTGCTGTGGGAATCGGGGTATCGTGGATACATGTTAATTGTGGATAAATGCACCGGGTTTTGATTGGAGCATCTATTAGATGCAGGACCTCTTGGAGGCGGATGCCGATGCGATGAGGGTTACGTTGGGTGTCGGATGCGACACGTGAGCACCGTGGAGCTGTAGGGGTGACGATGTGTCACGGAAGGACCATGGGTCCGAGAAATTGGTTGTTGGGCCATGTTTGTTTATTTTGTTTTCTTTGAGCCTTGTTGGTTGAGACAGAGTGGGCAATTCCTAAGGTGGGGAGCCCTTTAGGAATTTATCCAGAACATTGAGACTGGGGTTGTCCGGGTTGGTTAACCAGGATGAGCGTGTTCAGTGCCATCTCCTAGTTTCGTTCGGTAGCTTGGGGACGAGCTATGTTAAGGTGGGGAGTTTGTAAGAACCTGTGATTTTGAAAATGGGTCAAATCACAACCCTGATTGAATTTATTTTTCTGGTTTCTGAGAAGTCTCGAAAATCTGGGCAGTTTCTAGAAATTTCTAGACTACATGCCGTTTATTTTACGTCCATGCTGTGTATGTGTTAGCCAAGTGAATAGTCGTGTGCTCACCGAGTACATGTCGTGTGCTGACCATGTGGAAGTTTCTTACTACACAACGTGTATTTATAGACATGCCATGTATCCTTAATCATGTGAGGAAAAGTACATGCCATGTTGTTCCAAAGTCTAAATTTCCATCTACATGGCGTGTAATCTTCCATGATATGCCATGTAGCTTTGTTCCATGTAGCGGTCGAGTCCCTGGCCATGTGTTGACCATGTACACAGTCCAAGCCGTGTGATGGACTCCACCTATGTCGGAGTACGAAAACACATCTACACGACATGTACTTTGGAAATACACACTGTGTACTTTTATTTTTATTTGATCTTCTGAGACACCATCGCGTCTTATTTTGGTAAATCACTTCTTCTTCCCTTTTGGACGAATAGTTTTTCCGAGAACCTCCAAAAAACTCAAACCCTCCCAGAATCTTCGTACGACCTTCGTTCTTCGATCCGTCAGTGGCAGCAGGACCACCTCAGAATGTCTAACCCCACGCACCCTTCTTCATCCTTGATTCCACACCCGTTTCTCTGCAGATTCCATCCGAACGGAGTTGCTGGGATTTGACGGAAACGTAGATCTACCGCAATTCAGAACAATTCAAAGGTGGATATCAAATGAGTGTCATCATATGAGAACAAGGTGGGTGGTGAATAACTTCTTTTGGGTTTTCGTAGATTTTTGGGGTTGCGACCTTTGGGCGCAACGTGGGGTATTGAGAGACACCCTTGTTTAATTATCTTTAATAGTTTATTTTCATTGTTGGATGCATCTGGGTATTCCCTGACCCTTCTTGTGCTTGAGCGAGGATGGGTTAGAGGGCATAGCTCGTTCGGTGAAATCCGTCCATGGGTGCCAAAATGCGTATGAATTGGACCATTTTTTTAACTACCATGTTTAGACCACATATTGAATATTCGAGTTTAACTGATGAGTTTAATTGTTAAATTAAGAATGAGCTAGGTGTTGGAATGATACAGTACAAGTTAGTGAAATTTAAATTGTTTAGAAATTGCCTATTTCAAGTGATTCATTGAGTATAGTTATGAAATGTGTGATTTTTCCTATGATTAACTTCTTTTTGTGTTGGTCTAGGCCGAGATGTTTTTTTCCAGTGATGGGGTTCATAGGTTTGGTCTTTTTCATGGTTTACCTTGGGTGGTAGCTACCATGGGATTGGGCGTCATGGACGTCAGTTGAGGCAGTTGGACTGTTGGGTTGGGCTTTGGCTCGGGTTACTTGGACGGAAAGGCCATCAGACTTGAGAGACAGGTTCGCAGGGGTACGAGGTGTTAGAAGAGTTGTCTCTTGAGAAAATATTGAGGTGATTACTGCTCACTGGGTACTTTTGAGATGTGTGCACATAGATAGAATCTGAGATGAGGTGGTATAGACACTCGCTGGGTCGAGGCCCCGGTAGATGCTGTTAGGTATATTTGGTTTCGGGGTGCCTGTAATAGGATGCCACGTGGTATGTGAGGAGCCTTTGGGAGACATCTTTGAGGCGGTCGGGTTGGGGGCATAGGCTCACCGTGATTTGAGGGCAGACATCGTTGTTCCTCCAATTATCTTTTTAGGATAGTTATCGTTGTTCCTCCGGTTGTTGTGTCATGGGAAAGTTGAGATTTCGAGCTGGGTTGCGATTTTTGGGCGTGACATCAGGACATCGGTACTTGGAACACATGGTGTCAGGTGGCACGTGGTGCCGGGTTACATCCAAAAATTCCCTTGCTGGCCAAAGCATGGGACACTTCCTAGTGGCTGCTGATCACCAGTGAAGTTTGTGTTTAATTTTGGGCATTGTATTGTTTACTGTTTCCTTATATAATCATTTCTATCTAAACCCTTATATTAGGTTCGCACCCTTGGGTGGTATCCTACTGAGACTTGTCTCACACCCTAAACGGGCCCTTCGGGACGCGTGTAGACTTTAAGAAATTGTGTTGTTTTTCAGGACGGGCATGGCCCGAGGTACAATTGATACTTGGCTCTGTTGAGGGCGGGTAAAGAGGCCATGAGGTCGGGATGCCGAGGGCATGAGTTGCGATAGGGGAGAGTAAGGGTAGTTGTTATACACTGACTTTTTACTTCTATCCTTATCTACGTAGAATATATTGTAATATATATGGGATGTCTGACCATTTATGGTATTCATCGGGTTACTCCCTCATGACTCGATGGAGCGTCAGGAAGGAGTTGATACGGTACCATAGGATCAGGTTCAGAATATGGTGCAGGCAGAGCATGAGTCGCAAGTACAGGCTCAGGGATAGGATCCGGTTCTGGATCCAGTGCAGGCAGGGCAGCAGCTGGGTTTGGTAGCGTTCAGACCATGGCTTAAGGAGAATCTCTGAGCTAGCCTAGTACGTGTCTTATAGGGGATTGACCGAGGCACGCATGGTACAGAGCCTTCTATGGCGTATCTGACACGGGAGTTCCAGTCGCATCACCCGCCACTTTTTCATGGAGAGGGTGGTCCGATGGTATTTTAGAACAGGATAGAGAGTATGAAGATGATTTTCGAGCATCTCGAGATGCCTCCAGGGCGAAGGGTCAAGTTGGTGACGTACATGCTGAGAGGGTCAGCGAAGAGTTGTTGGGATGTGCAAGTTTAGGCTCGTAGGCATGAGGGACTCGCATGGAAGGACATCGAGGATAGATTCTTCGAGCACATTTATCCAGAGACACTGAGGCCAGAGAGAGCTCAGGAGTTCTTGAGTCTTCAGCAGGGAGATATGTCTATCATGGACTACGCATCCACCTTCATAGAGTTGTCCCATTTTGTACCTGGTATAGTGTGCCATGCCGCAGGTTGGGTGAGGCACTTCGAGGATGGCTTATGAAACGCCTTTCGGGTTCAGGTAAACATCTTTCGGCTAGGTTCCTTCTCCGGGGCGGTGAACAATGCGCTTATTTAAAAGGGAAACTAGAGGGATAAACCCCATATTGGCAAGGAGGAAGCTTCAGGTGATGGTTCAGACAAAAGGAAGTGAGGTAGAGATGAGTTCTAGCAGGGCAGGCATTCCAAGGACTCATCTAGGCCACCTCGTGGCAGTTCATCAGTGGTTTTCTTTCAGTGTGGGTAGCTGGGAAATGTTCGGGCTCAGTGAGATAGGCCACCAAAGGAGTTATGAGCATGTAGATAGGTCGGGCACCTGGAGAGGTTTTGTAGACAGCCTTCTCAAACAGTCGGCATGCAGGGACCATGACAGACTGTGGTGCCAGGTGCTTGTTCAGGTTCAATACCAGGAGATGGTAGTCGAGGTTCAGCTGCACGCGGAGGACGTGACAGGGATATCAGGATCCAGCTGAGGGGACAGTGGCCGGTGACTGGAGTAGCACTGCAGGGAGGTCAGGAATCAGGAAGTCGGGCTTCAGGCTAGGTGCACGCTGTAGAGATACCAGGGATTGAGCACGTTGGAGAGCCGATGATTATGGAAGGTACACTGAGTGTGTTTCTGTGAGTTTCTTTTCTTTATTTTTGCATGGCCTCTTAAGGCGTGTCTGGTTGAGTGCATGAGTTTCACAGGTTGCTTGTGGACTGACTAGAGACTAGTCATTGGGATTGACATCATATTAGATGCATTATATATTTTATGATATATTTGAGATGCGTAACATTAGGAGAATCAAGGATGCAGGTTACGGGAGGTTTCGTGGGCATCGGTGCATCGTGGATGCGGGTAACTTGAGGTGCAAGGCACCAGGTTTTTATTGGAGCATCTATGAGATGCAGGACCTCTTGGAGGTGGATGTCGATACAGTGAGAGTTAAATTGGGTTTCAAAACCGACACTTTATCACCAAGGATATTCATGGGCGATGATGCGTCACGGAAGGACCATGGGTCCGGGAAATAGGTCATTGATCCATTTTTTTATTTTTTTTTCTTTGAGCCTTGTTGTTTGAGACCGAGTAGGCAATTCCTAAGGTGGGGAGCCCTTTAAGAATTTAGCCTGACCCATGAGACCTGGGTAGTCCAGGTTGGTTAACCGGGATGAGTGTGTTCAGTGCCATCTCTTGGTTTCGTTCAGTAGCTCAGGGATGAGCTATGTTAAGGTGGGGAGTTTGTAAGAATAACTACCCATAATGCACATAGATTTTTATTACTTCAATTTTGAAGCATACTTATTACAACATATAACAAAACCATGAAAGGATCGTATAGGTATAGTATCTTTACAAACTGGGAAACATAAACAACTGGTTAATGAAATCAACTACATTGTCTCCCATTTATTTCATCATATATAGAGTCCCTTTTTGGTATATCCAACTTAATATCCTTCTTCCTAACCAAGGGAAATGAAAACACACAAAAGGGTGAGCTCTAATGCTCAGTAAGGGTAATCAAAAGAAATATCAGTCATATCCTATTCATATGAACATAACATTTTGAAAATCATAACCTGAAAAAGTGGTCATAATATCATGTCATGGGATAAATCATAGTAATGAAAAGTAATCCCGAATAATCATAACATATAACATGAAACTTTTTGTCATACACACATAATCATAGAAATTCATTTCATATTAGTCATGGCTCATTTCCAAGACCATCATAGTGGAGAAAGTCCATTACAGAACCGAGTTCACTCCTTGTTCCAGTCCTGTATCGCTGAACCGGTTTTTCTAGACGTTCTAGCCATTTCTATCTCATGAGATATACATCATTACCCAATGAATTGGAGGGAGATATAGTTCCCACCCATCTCATAATGAAACTATTCTTATGTGTGCCACAAAATCATAAATCATACATCATAGAATAACCCATGTAATAAAAATGGGGTTCTTAAACATTGTGACATCATAAAACAATTCATATAAGATAAAGGACATCATAAATATAATTTCATCACAACATAATCAAATCAATGTAATAATAAGGATATAAACAGAACCCTATATTATCTTATATGTAAAATAATTTTTCAAAAACACTTGAACTCCATTCTTGAGGAAAAATATCCTTTCTACTTCAAAAACATTTTTCCTATCTTAACATGTCATTCAATTTTAAACTAAAAGAAGCTGATTAAAAATAATAATGAAAACTTGTAAGTAATATTCTTGTAAATAATGTTCTAAATAACCATTCTTGCCGTATAAGTTAAAAAACCATTCTTCTCGTACTTTGGATGGAAAAGTCAAAAAGTACCTCGTACGAAAAATGACAAAAGATTCCTTTCATATCTTTTACAAAAAACTCACTGAAGGGTAAAATTAGATTTAAAAAATTGTATTAGGATAGAAATAATATTACATATTGAGGAAACATGGATGTGGATGATAAAATACACCCCAGTAAATACTAAAGTATAAACAATATCGGATAAAAATGAGATTGTGAGATTTTCCCTTACTACAGGTCTGATATGCTTCGTATGAATCCAAACCTCCTGTAATATGGTTTAAATAATGTTAATTGACTTTTTACAGAATCATATTCATTGTTATGATATCATATATGGTCATATTTTTGTCTTCTTAGTAGTAATATTTTATCGGTACTTTTTATTCGGGTGTTTATTGCTTTATGTTCTTGTGCGTGTTTTGTCGAATAAATTCTTATTCCCATTTATAGGATATAGATAAATCATTTACCAAATTTTAGTAGTGTAAGATATATCATATTCATTCATTAAATTCATTTATATAATCATTATTCAATGAAGATCATATTGAACGAGTCGCATCACATCGTGGAGATGGTAGGTCGTACGTATGCAAGAGCGATGATATCGTTCCCCTGATCATGGAATTGTATTGAAGTGTATGTATAATATTTCAGAATCAATAACACTTAACAATAATCATATATACTTATTTATTTACACCATTATACCCATCCAAGTAAGGTGGTGGTGGAAAACATATTACCCCACAGCGTGGAGACAGTATTTTGTACGTACGCAGGCGCGATGATTTTGTCACCCGTAGGATGGATAAGAGGTGAAATAGGGTTGTTTCATATTTATAATAACATATAAGTATATTCGGGATACTGATGTTATTACCTCATAATTAAACAACTAAAGAATATGGTGTAGAAGAATAATGGAACTTGAAGAAAACGGTAGAAGGTATTACCTCTTCTTCGATGTGCATCTTTTAAACTTTCCATTAGGGCACTAGAGTTGGTATTTTGAGAAGACCAGTACCTATAGTTGGTTTCTAATAAAGTGTGGAAGTGAAATGGGCATGGGTTGGCTGGGCTTGAATGCTCAAAGTGGTGTGAGGAGGAGAGGGAGGAGGTGCCCTTTTATAAGGGAGGAGAGGGGCACCTTTTGAAAGTGTGAAAATATTATTTTATTATAAACATATCTTCGGTTTAAAAAGGTCCATAAATCATTAAAGATAAATATAAGATGACTCATGGTTGAAATAAAATCATACAATCTGAATTGGACATGTTTTGGAATATATTTTAATCGTTATAATCTAATATATTTAAATCATCTATTAATGAGGTAAATACTGCATCATTATTGTGTCATAAATAATTTAATTTTTTTATATCTAAAAATTATAAACAAAATAAAAAAATCTAGAAAATATTTTTATCTTTCTAATTATTTTTTATAGTTGAAACGAAAATTTATATAGCCCCTTATAAAAAATAATTACTAAAGGATTTTTTTGTTAATGCCACTTTTGTCGTTACATTAATTTAATTAATCTAATGTGTCATTGTCTTTCATAAGTGGCTCCATGGGGTCCCAAAATAGACCCAAGGATGCCCATGGTCGGCCATTACTCATCCAATAAGGTTTGGACAAGTGTTATGTTAATTTTGAATTATTATAGTTTTCTTTTAACTTTGAATTATTCTATTTAATTTTAACCGTGGTAAATAAAAGTAAAAAAGGTACTATTCACCAAAAATTATTTTTATCTAATTGAACCAAATTTTACTCCTTGATATTAACCATTTCTCTAGTATTTTCTAAATTAAACTTACAAAATCAGTAAAATTATGTTTTATGAACAATTGCAAAAGCTCTTAGGAGGTGGGTAAAAGACGGTGAAAAGATCAATACAATTTTTTATAAATCTAAAATTATTATAAAAGGATTCCAATGAATTTTATTGAACTTATATAAGTATTATGTATCTATTTAGACCTAAAATAAATTTAAATCAAATAAATTATTATTTAAATAAAAATTCAGTTTTAACCAAAAACTCAGTCTTTTCACTATTTATCAAAAATTGCCATTTTTCAGAAACATACAAAAAATTCAGCCTAAGCGATATTTGATATTACTAATTCAAAAATGATGTCTATTTTTCCAAATTCAAAAGATTGAAGTGGCATTAATTAATTTTAAAAATAATTCCCGTTATCAAAGCAAATAGCGTGTTTTTAAGAAACAATAACTATTAAAAGATCATCACTTGTTTATGTCCAATTTCAAAGTGAAATTAATTCCAATGAACAAAATTGGATTAAATGGTAAAATTATATTCTAGTTACACTTTAAAACCAATTAAAAAGATAATCTATCCATATAAATTATTGCGATGAAAAAAATTGTTTTTATTTAAAATATATGGTGTTTTTACTATTCATCAAAATATGAAAGTTACCAGAATAACATGAAAAATTTATCCAGAGTAAATTTTTATATCCTGATTCAAAGAAGAATTTTATTTTGTTAAGTTGAACTTATAAACATGTCAGAAAATAGATTTAAAATGTATGCTCCATCAAAATGCGGTAAAACTACATTTTTTTAAAAATACTTCTTTTATATGAAAACATGATTTTGTTTTCATAAATCCTTCTAGAAAATGTGTAAGATGAATTATAATGTTATAAAATTTAAAACTCAGTTAATACTATTCAAAATGGATAGTTTATAATATTATAATAATATATCATTGTTTAGTGAAGCTCGATATTGCATACTACACACACTATCAAGGAAGGTCGCGATTGCATGTAACCCAAGCCATGGTACTGTTTTGTGCAGTGAAATATTCCTTTGCGTATAACATAATATATAAAAAAATATACTTCTCATAAAACATGAGGGTGTTACATTCTACCCCCATTAAAATGAATTTCTCCCACGAAATTCATCACTTCGTAACAAACAGATGAGGATACCTCTCCCTCATCATATCCTCAAGCTCCCATGTAGCTTCTTCTAATTGGTGGTTCCTCCATAAAACGTTCACCATGTTAGTGGTCTTGTTACGTAGAACTTTTTCACTACGATCCATAATCACTATCAGTTGTTCTTCATAACAATTTTCTTTCTCCGACGGTACAACTTCTGAGCTTAGTACATGTGAAGGATCAGGTATGTACGTTCATAGGAGAGATAAGTGGAACACATCGTGAACTTGAGAGATATTTGGAGGAAGCGCCAATCGAAAAGATACTTTCAAACATGATCCATTATTTCTAAAGGACGATATGCCTAGGGCTCAACTTCCCCTTCTTCCCAAATCTCATTACTCTCCTCCTGGGAGATATTTGTAAGAACACTTTATCACACACATCAAAATCTAGGTCTTTTCTGCAGTTGTCGGCATAACTTTTTTGTCAACTCTGAGCTGCTCTTATGTGTTGTTGAATAGATCATACTTTTTCTATCACCTCATCAACAATATTATGTTCTAGTAGCATTATATACTCAACTTCATCCCACCAAGTTGGAGTTTTGCATTTCATTCAATCGAGAGCTTCATAAGGAGCCATCTGAATACTGGAGTGAAAGCTATTATTATAGGGAAATTCCACCAAAGGTAGGTGTTGATCCCTAACACCTATGAAATCCATAGAGAAATCTCTTAACATGTCTTCTAGAGTTTTAATTTTCCGCTCAGACTAACCATTGTTTGAGTGTGATAAGAAATGCTAAAACTCAACTCTGTATCTAGAGTATGTTGAAGACATATCCAGAACTTCGAGGTAAACCTCGGATCCCGATCAGATATAATGGAAAGTGTTACTCCATGAAATCTTACCACTTCCTTTACATATATCCTGGAAAGCTGATCCAGAGAGAAATCTTATCTAATAGAAATGAAGTGTGCAGACTTTATAAGACGATCAACTATGACCCAGATAGAATTATTGCCTTTGGATGTTTTAAGATGTCCAGTGAAAAATTCCATAGTGATGTTTTCAAATTTCAATTCAGATATGGGTAATGGTTGTAACAACCCCTTAGACTTCTGTCTCTCAGGTGTAACTTGCTAACAAACGAAACATTGAGAGACATATTCAGCAACATCCATTTTCATGACATCCCACCAGAAGTACTCTTTCAAGTCCCTATATATCTTTGTGCTTCCAGGATGAATAGAGAATGAAGAACTATGAGAATCATCCAGTAGCTCCTTCATTACTTATGGGATGGGAGGAACACAATCCCGATTCCTGAACCTTATTATCCCATCATAATCAAGGTTGAATTCAGGAACATTTCTCACCATCTTTTGTAACTCTACATCTTTTTTTGTACCTCTTTAATCTTTACATGTATAGATGGTTGAACATTTATTTGAGAAAGATAAGATTTTTCCCCTTTCATTATAATTCCAAGATCTAGCCTTTATAAATCCATAAATATCAGATATTTTTTTATCCTCATCATGGACAATCTAGCATGGTCTTGTCCACTTAATGCATTAGCCACCTCGTTTTCTTTCCCAGGGTGATAACGAATTGAGCAGTTGTAATCCTTAATCAGCTCCAACCATCTTCTTTGGCGCATATTCAGCTCCTTTTGTGTGAAAATATACTTGAAACTTTTTTGATCAGTATAAATATCACACCTTTCAGCATAAAGATAATGCCCGTAAATCATTAATGCAATGATTACCGCAGCTAACTCCAAATCATGAGTTGGGTAATTTTGTTCATGGATTTTAAACTATCATGTAGCATAAGCTATCATCATATCGTTTTTCATGATAACACACCCGAATCCCTTCTAGGATGCATCATTGTAGATCAAAAACCATTCTCTACTACAAGGTAGTGTGAGCACAGGTGCACTGGATAACCTACTTTTCTACTCCTTGAAATTTTCTTCAAACTCCTCCGTCCACATGAACATAACTCTATTTTGAGTTAACATGGTGAGTGGATTAGATAATCATGAAAATTAATTCTCAAATCATCGATAATATCCATCCAAACCAAGAAATCATCGGATCCCAGTTATAGTTGTTGGTCTTGACCATTTTTTGATAACCTCTATTTTTGCTGGATCAACATATATCCGCTATTTTGAGATTATGTAACCCAAAAATGAAACTTTTTGAAGCCAAGATTCACACATGGTAAATTTGGAATAAATCTTCTCCTTTACCAGGGTCATTATTACAATTCTCAAGTGATCTTCAAGTTCTTAATTTCCCTTTAAATAGACAAGAATATCGTCTATAAAGACTACCACAAACTGATCAAGATAGTCTCTAAAGACCTTATTTATCAGATCCATGAATATAGCAGGGGCAATAGTAAGACCAAATGGCATCACTATAAATTCATAGTGTCCATGCCTTGTATGGAAAGCTGTCTTTGGTATATCCTCCATTTTGACCATTAATTGATGATACCCTAAACAAAGATCAATCTTGGAATATTATTGAGCTCTGCATAATGGGTCAAATAAGTCATCAATGTGAGGGAGAGGATATTTGTTCTTCGTCATGATCTTGTTATGTTCTTGATAATCAATTCAGAGTCTCAATGATCCATCTTTCTTCTTAACAAAAAGAACAGGTGCTCCCCAAGGTGACACACAAGGGTGTATGAATCCTTTATCAAGATTCCCTTGGAGTTGCTTCTTCAATTATTGCAACTCAAATGGGGTCATTCTATAAGGTATTTTCTAAATAGGAAAAGCACCTGGTACGAGTTCTATTTAAAACTCAACTTCACAATTTGGTGGAAGATCTGGAAATTCCTCCGAAAAGACATCATCAAACTCTCGTACAATGGGCATATTCTTAATCGTGCGTTTCTCGCCAACCATTTGAGATAAATAACCTTCATTTATTGGAATCAAGACCCATAAGATGGAAGAAATTTCCTCTGAAATATTTTATTTATCCTTGCATCGATAGAAGATCATAGATTGATATGGAATATTAAATGTGATTTTCCTTCCTTGGAAATTGATATGAGCTCCATATTAAGAAGGCCAATCCATGCCAAGAATCACATCAAATTCCACTATAGGAAGGATCTCAAGATTTGCAGGAATTACTTTCCCACAAACTTCAATCGGAGAAGAATTATAAACTTTTGATGCAACGGTTGTTCCATTAAGAGTTGTCACAGATAACTCATCATCTAATTGTTGAGCTAATATGGCGATACTGTTAGAAAATTATTCAGAAATAAAATAGTGGGTGTATCCAGAATCATATAAAACATTTTCTACTTTAGAATGGATGGTAAGTGTACCTTTCACCACTTCATTATCATACTCCACATCATCGATAGTAATTTCATGTGACGTTCCTTTGTCTTCGGCTTTAGAGTTTTTTGACGTCGATCATCATCAACGACCCTTGGATTTGGGAATTGATTGGCATAATGACCTATCTCTTTGCATTGAATCATTGAAGTGTATGAGGTGTATTCTGTGTATCCCTTTCTCTGTTCGCATCATTTGACATCTTCTTTCCATTATTTCGACATTAAAATGCATGATGACCTTCTTTTCCACAATTAAAACATTTGGTTGTCCCTTTAAGACAATTCACTCCATGTTTCTTTCCACAATTTTAGCATAAAGGAAAACTCACCTTATTTTCAGTGTGGTCTTTAGATTTTCCTTTGAATTCCATTTTCCTCTTTTTATCAATCCCATATGACTGATGGGTTACTCCAATCTCTATCTCAACCTTGAGAGCACATCAAACAATTTTCTCGTAGCTATTGAAGTCCCGTATGGGTAATGCCCTTCGAAGACTTGGTTTTAAGCCTCTAAGGAATCGATCGATTTTACTCTCAGGTTGGATAATAATTCCAGAAGCGTACCTTGCAAGTCTTGTAAAAATAGCTTCGTAGGTACCAAACGATTCATCATCCATTTTCTTCAGTTCAAGAAACTCCTTCTTCATCTTTGTTCGAAGAATACAAGGGAAGTACTTATTGAAAAATATGTTCTTGAACTCGTCCCATTCCATGTACTCAATTTCATCTCTTTACCTCGTATTCTTGATAAGATTCCACCATTGATCAGCATCACCTTCCAAACGGTACACTGCTAAGATGAATTTTTCATGTTCAGAACATTGTAGAACTGAAAATATATTTTCAGTCATACCAATCCATTGTTCATCTACTAATGGATCAGAAGACCCACAAAATGAAGGTGGACGCTGCCTCATGAAGGATTCAACAGAATGTTGCTCCTTCCTTTGCTTGTTTGGAAGTCCTGTTTGGTTCATATCTTGAAAAATTTGTGTGAGCATGGCTATAATATTTTTCATTCCATCTCCCAAAACATTTGGTTTCTCAGGGGGACAATCATTGCATTTCCCATCACATTCAGCATTAACACAGTTCCATCGGGTTCTAGTCGTTGACTAAAACAAAGAAGCACAATGTGAGAAACACTAATCTTAATAGGGAAACCACATAATTAAGAATAAAATTTCACACTTAAGTTCTTATCATAGGTTGTTCATGGCCATTCCTAAAACACTAAGATTTTGTTCTATGCTTAGACTTAACAATAGGGATCTTACTAAGGCTTTCACATCCTAGTTTCCAATGGTTGACTATACCATTCCTCTGATACCAAATATAATGAACCATACTTTACATACATTTTTATTACTTCAGAGTTGAAGAATACCGATTACATCATATATCATAACCATGAACGGGCCATAAAGGTATAATGTCTTTAGAAACTTTGAAACATAAACAACTGGTTCATAAAATCAACTACATTGTCTCATGTTTATTTCATCATATCTAGATTCCCTTTTTGGCATATCGTACTTAATATCCTTCTTCCTGACATGGGAAAAGAAAACATACAAATGGGTGAGCTAAAATCCTCAGTAAGGGTAATCAAAAGAAATATCAGTCATATAATATTCATAAGAATATAACATTTTGAAAATATTAACCTTCAAAAGAGGTCATAATATCATGTCATGGTATAAATCATAGTAATGAAAAGTAATCCCAAATAATCATAACATAAAACATGAAATGTTTTGGCATACACACATAATCATAGAAAATCATTTCATATCAGTCAAGGATCATTTCCAAGACCATCATAGAGTACAAAGTCCATTACAGAACTGAGTTCACTCCTCGTTCCAGTCCTGTATCACTGAACCGATTTTACTAGCTATTTTAGCCATGTCTATATCATGAGATATAAATCTTTACCCAATTCATTGGAGGGGGATAAAGGTCCCACCCATCTCATATTGAGACTATTCTTATGTGTGCCACAAAATCACAAATCATACATCATAGAATAACCCTTGTAATAAAAATGGGATTCATAAACATCGTGACATCATAAAACAATTCATATAAGATAAATAACATCATAAAAATTATTTCATCACAACATAATCAAATCAATGTAATAATAAGGATATAAATAGAACCCTATATTTTCTTATATGGAAAATAATATTTCTAAAACACTTGAACTCCATTCTTGAGGAAAATATCCTTTCTACTTCAAAAACATTTTTCTTATCTTAACTTGTCATACAATTTTAAACTAAATGAAGCTGATTAAAAATATTCATGAAAACTTGTAAGGAATATTCTTGTAAATAATTTTCTATAAATCCATTCATGTCGTATAAGTTATAAAAATTATTCTCGTACTTTGGCCGGAAAAGTCAAAAATTACCCCGTACAAAAAACGACAAAATATTCCTTTCATATCTTTTACTAAAAACACACCAAAGGGTAAAATTGGATTTAAACAATTGTAGGAGGATAGAAATAATATTAAATATTTATGAAACATGTATTTGGATGATAAAATACACCCTAGTAAATACCAATGTATAAACAATCTCATATAAAAACAAGATTCTGAGATTTTCCCTTACCTTAGGTCTGATATGCTTCGTATGAATCGGAACCTCCTATAATTTGGTTTAAATAATTTTAATTTACTTCTTAAATAATCATATTCATTGTTATGATATCATATATGGTCATATTTTTATCTTCTTAGTAGTGATATTTCATTGCTACATGTTATTCGAGTGTTTATTGTTTTATGTTCTTATACGTGTTTTGTCGAATAAATTCTTATCCCAATTTATAGGAAAAAGATAAATCATTTACAGAATGGTATTACTGTAATATATATCATATTAATTAATTTAATTCATTTATATAATCATTATTCAATGAAGATCATATAGAACGAGTCGCATCACATCGTGGAGACGGTAGGCCGTACGTACGCACGAGCGATGATATCGTTCCCATGATCGTAGAATTGTATTGAAGTGTATGTATAATATTTCAGAATCAATAACAATTTACAATAATCACATATAGTTATTTATTTACACCATTATACCCATCCATGTAAGGTGGTGGTGGAAAACATATTACACCACGGCGTGGAGATGATATTTTGTATGTACGCACGCGCGATGATTTTGTTTACCGTAGGATGGATAAGAGGTGAAATTGGATTGTTTCATATTTATAATAAAATATCAGTATATGAGGGATACTTATGTTATTACCTCATAATGAAACAAATAAAGAAGAGGGAGTAGAAGAAGAATGGAACTTGAAGAAAATGGTAGAAGGTATTACCTCTTCTTCGAAGTGCATCCTTTTAACTTTCTCTTATGGCACTAGAGTTGGTCTTTTGAGAAGACCAGTACCTCTAGTAGGTTTCTAAGGAAGTGGGGAAGTGAAATGGTCAGGGGTTGGCCAAGATTGAAGTCTCAATGTGGTTTGAGGAGGAGAGGTAGGAGATTCCCTTTTATAAGGGAGGAGAGGGGAACCTTTGGAAAGTGTGAAAATATTATTTTATTATATAATTTCATCTACTTCAAAAGGTCCAAAAATAATTAAAGATGAATATAAGATGACTAATGGTCGAAATAAAATCATCCAATGATAATTTGAAATGTTTTCAAAAATATTTATTCATTATAATCTTATTTATTTAAATCATTTATTAATGAGGTAAATACTGCATCATTATTGTGTCATAAATAATTTAATTTATTTGATGTCTAAAAATTATAAACAAATACCAACAAGTAGGAAATAGTTTTAGCTTTCCAATTAATCTTTATAGTCGAAAAGATAAATTATATAGCCCCTTATAAAATTTAATTACTAAAAGATTTTTTGTTAATGCCAATTTTGTCTTTACATTAAATTAATTAATCGAATGTGTCATTGTATTTCATAAATGGATCCATGGGGTCCCAAAATAGACCAAAGGATTCCCATGGTCGGACCTTACTCATCCAATAAGGTTTGGACGAGTGTTAATGTAATTTTGAATTATTATAATTTTCTTTTAACCTTGAATTACCCTATTTACTTTTAACTGTGGTAAATAAAAGTAAAAAGTTACTATTCATCGAATATTATTTTTATGTAATTGAACCACATTTTACTCCTTGATGTTAACCGTGTCTCTCAGATTTTTGAAATTCAACTCACAGAAGCAGTAAAATTATGATTTATGAACAATTGCAAAAGCTCCTAGGAGGTGGGTAAAAGACGGTGAAAAGTTCAATACAATTTTTTATAAATCTAAAATTATTATAAAATGAATCAAATTAATTTCATTGAAATTATATAAGTATTATGTATCAATTTTGACCTAAAGTAAATTTAAATCAAATAAATTATAATTTAAATAAAAAGTTGGTTTTAACCAAAAACTCAATGTTTTCACTATTCATCAAAAATTGATGTTTTTCAGAAAAATACCAAAAATTCATCCCAAGCTATATTTGATATTCCTATTTCAAACATGATGTATATTTTTCCAAATTCAAAACATAGAGTTGCCATTAATTAATTTTAAAATTAATTACCATTATTGAAACAAATAGCGTGTTTTTAAGAAACAATAACTATCAAAAGATCATCACTTGTTTATGTCCAATTTCAATGTGAAATTAATTCTAATGACCAAAATTGGATTAAATTGTAATAATTTATTCTAATTAAAATGTAAATCAAATTAAAAATATAATCTAGCCTTATAAATTATTGCGATGAGAATATTTGTTTTTAATTAAAATATACTGTGTTTTTACTATTCATCAAAATATGAAAGTTACCAGAATAATATGAAAAATTTATCCAAAGTAAATTTATATATCCTGATTTTAAAGAAGAATTTTATTTTTTAAAATTAAACTTATAAACATGTCAAAAACTAGATTTAAAATGTGTGCTCCAATAAAAGGCGGTAAAACTGCATTTTTTTTTAAAATATTTCTTTTATCAGAAAAACTGATTTTTTTTCATACCTCATTCTAGAAAATGTGTAAGATGAATTATAATGTTTAAAAATTAAAATTAAGTTAATACTATTCATAAAGGCTAGTTTATAATTTTATAATAATATATCGTTGTTTAGTGAAACTTGGTATTGTGTACTACACACGCCATTGAGGAAGGTCACGACTATGTGTAACACAAGCCAATCTAGTTTTGTGTGTAGTGAATGATTCCGTTGAGTGTAACATAATACATAAAAAATATAATTCTCATAAAATATCAGGGTGTTACATAGGAACCCGGGTTTTTGAAAACGGGTCAAATATCGACCCTGTTTGAATTTTTTTTACTAGTTTCTCAGAATTCTGGAAAATCTGGGTTGTTTCTGGAAATTTACAGACTAGACGCCGTGTATTTTATGTACACGTTTTGTTTGTGTTAGCTGAGTGACTAGCAATGTGCTCACCGAGTACATGTCGTGTACTAACCGTGTAGAAGTTTCTTACTACACAACGTGTATTTGTTGACACACCATGTATCTTTAACCATGTGAGGCCAAGTACATGTTGTGTGGTTCCCAGGTGTAAATTTCCATCTACATGGCTTATAGTCTTCCTTGACATGCCGTGTTTCTTTGTTCCATGTAGCGTCCGAGTCCCTGGTTATGTGTTGACCGTGTGCACAGTCCAAGCCATGTGCTGGACTCTGCCTATGTCAGAGTACAGAAACACATCTACACGGCGTGTACTTTGGAAATAAACGTCGTGTACTTTTATTTTTATATGATTGTCTGAGATGTCGTCGCATCTTATTTTGGGAAAACACTTCTTTTTCCCCTTTGGATGAACAGTTCGTCCGAGAAACTCTGAAAAACTCAAACCCTCCCAGAATCTCCGTACGACCTCTGTTCTTCGATCAGTCAGTGGCAGCAGGACTGCCTCCGAAAGGCTAACCCTGAGTACCCTTCTTCATCATTGATTCTTCCCCAGTTTCTCCGCATATTCCATCTGAACGGAGTTGTCAGGATTTGAAGGAAATGATGATCTAACGTGATTAAGACCGATTCAGAGACTGATATCAAATGAGTGTCATCGTACGAGAACGAGGTGGGTGGAGCATACCTTCATTCGTTTTTTCGTAGGCTTTTGGGGGTTTCAACCTTCGGGTGCAATGTGGGGTATTGAGCAAAACCCTTGATTAATTATCATTAATAGTTCATTTTTATTGTCAGATACCTTTGGGTATTCCCTGACCCTTCTTTTTCATGAGCGAGGTCGGGTTAGAGGTCATAGCCCGTTTGGGGCAATTCAGCCGGGGTGCCAAAATGCATATGAATTGGACCATTATTTTAACTTCCATGTTTAGACTGCTTATTGAATATTTGAGTGAAACTGCTAAGTTTAATTGTTTAATTAATAATTATTTAGTTGCTGGTATGAGACAGCACAAGTTAGTGCAATTTAAATTGTCTAGCAATTCCCTGTTTCCAGTGATGCTTTGAGTATAGTTATGAAATGATGGATTTTGCCTATGTTGAACTTCATGTTGTGTTGGGAAAGACCCAGATGTTTTGTCGAGTGATGGGGATCATAGGTTGGGGATTTTTCTCGGTTTACCATTGGTGGTTGCTACCACGAGATCAGGCATCATGGACGTCGGTTGAGGTAGTTGGAATGTCTGGTTGGGATTTGGCCCGGGTTACATGGACGGTGAGGCCATCAGACTTGAGTGACATGTTTTCAGGGGCACGAGGTGTCAGAATAGTTGTGTCTTGGGAACTTATTGAGGTGATTACCGCTCACCAGGTACTTTTGAGTAGTCTGCACGTAGATAGATGCTAACATGAGGTGGTACGGCCACTCGCTGGGTAGAGGCCCCAGTAGATGCGGTTAGATATATTTGGTTTGGTGGTGCTTTCCATAGGAAGCCACATGGACAGTGAGGTGCCTTCGGGAGTCAACTTTGTGGCAGTCAGGTTGGGGGTAGAGGCTCACCATGATTTGAGGGAATACATCGATGTCCCTCTGGTTATCTTTTGTGGACATGTCTCGCTATTCCTCCTGATGTTGTGCCATGGGAATGATGAGCTTCCGAACTGGGTTACGATTATTGGGAATGACTTCGGAACGTCGGTACATGGGACACATGGTGTCAGGCAGCACGTGGTGTCAGGTTACATCCAGAAATTTCGGCACTGGTCGAAGCAGGTGATACTTCCTAGTGGCTGTTGAGCACTACTGAAGTGTGTGTTTACTTTTGGGCATTGTACTGTTTACTGTTTCCTTATACAAGAATGTATTCCTAAACAACGTACCCTTGGGTGGTATCCTACTGAGACATGTCTCACACCCTACACGGGCCCTTCGGGGCGTGTTTAGACTTTATGAAATTACGTGTAGCTAAAGGGTCAGTATGAGGAGCTGGACATTATAGCTATTGGGATGGAGATTGGTATGGACCTTGAGGTCATGCCTTGATGGAGTGACATTGTTTAGTTTTCCCTTTTTTATCTGTATGATTACCTTATTATGTAGCAACTATTGGTTAGCCATTGGCGCCATTGTATATATTGAGCTGTATGACCTGGTTTCGATGCATGCCTTCTTTGTTTATAGAAGTAGTTGCTTGTATTCTTCAGCATGTTGTTCTTTTTACTTTTTGCTACTGCTGCTTCTATATTTCTTCCACTGGTTTATTAATAATTGATATGCTTCTGCTATGCGGGTCTGATTCGAGTCTGCTTAGTCATTTATTTCTGTTTCATCCTCTACTATTATAATCAGACCAGTACCATTACTATTATTCTACGAGAGGGTATATCCTCCCCACTATACCTATTCAGTGCCTCACTACTAGTCGGTAGCCTTTGGCGTTCAGTGGTGGTGCACCTAAGGTAGTAACACCCGACCCGTTCGGCACTGTTCGGGTGGCTGGCTGGGTCCGGGTCGTTACAAATTCCCAAATATTACCCAATTTCATGTGCACTATATCCTTTGTTTTAAGACACCATTGACATTAAAAATTCAGCCTTTTTATTTTGAAAACCTTTTTTAATCAATATGAGTTTTATATAAAAGATTTTACTCTTTTCTATTTTAAAATGTCTATAGTATTGTCCTTAAAACCGCACAAAAATGTTTTAATGGTAATGTTTCTCAAAAACGTTTATTTTATGTTTTCACTCTTATTTTACACTAGTTACCATGTGATATGTCAATTTTATGTTATAAACATACATGTATGTTCTAATCGCTTTCTTTCATGGACACTTTCATGATACACTCATTGGTTATTCATTATGTAAAAACCCGGTTCTTATTTTTGAGGTGTGGGTTTCTTATTTTCCACCTTCCTTTAGTTTTTTTGTAAAAATAATTAAAATGGGGGAAAATCCAAAAACATTCTGACTACCCACTGTGTAATTTTCTACATGTCGTGTACTTTGGTTGTGTGGGATGAGTACGCAAGGTGTGTAGGCCTGTCAGCAATGAAGGGTGTAAAAAATTAATACACGCTGTGTATATGGTATTTACATGGTGTGTATTTAGTCAGCAGGTGAAGAGTAAGGAAGTAGAGGCAACGAACATTAGAGGGACAGTACATGCCATGTAATCAAGAATACATGTTGTGTACTCATGTCTACAGATGAACAATGCCACGGTGGAAGGAAGCCGCTAGAGGAACAGTTTAGAAAATGAAAATTACACACTATGTACTTGAGATTACACACCATGTAGTTTGTTTTTTTCTCTTAAAATGGCTAGTAGCCTCCTCTGATCATACAGTAAGCTTAGAACGCCATTTGAAGCTCGGGAGGATGACCAAACCATGGAAAATCAACTGATCGCGCACCAGGAATCTATTTTTGACTCTGTTAATCACGTTGGAACAGTTTGGGTAATCTCTTCCCTCTCCTTGAGCTGTTCATGCCAATTATTCCTCAAAGAGTAGTTATTTATGGTTTAACAAGAATTATCTTTTCCCAGATCTATGTCGTTCAGGGAATATTCGGGAGGAGTCTTTCACGTATACCAATTAGAGACGATCGAGGTAGGTGGTCTGGAGTTTAAATTCCAACTATTGTGTGTTTTGTGTACCATTGTCCTACGTGGCCATGTTCAGGGTGTCGTATTGCTAATGCCATGCATAATTAAATACATATAATTTAATATTTAATTTAATGATTATGTACTACTGTTGGTTGGGATCACTTCTTGGATCGAGGTCCACCACGTGGGTGCGTTCCCATGTTTAGCTGTTTGGCCAGATTTCCTGAGGGTATACGGCGATTTTTAGCATGCTTCGATTTTCCATGAGAGGAATGTATAAACATGATTGTTATATGTTGGTCTTGGCCTAGTTAATTGATTTTGTTTTTCTTGAGTGAATGTCCTCTAGGAATGTGTTTGTTTAGCCTAACATAAATCACCTGAGGGTTTCAGTTATGTTGGTCTTGATTGCAAGATTCAGTTTTTCCTGAGTGCAAGGCCTGATGGAAAGGTTCTGATTAGCTTGAGGGCATGGTTCTGTTAGCCTGAGAGAAATATTATAATTACCGGAGGGTATTGTTTTAGTTTGGCCTGAGGGAAAGGTTCTTATTAGGCTGAGGACATGTTACTGTTTAGCCTGAGGGCAAGGTACATTTTAATATTCACTTTTTATTTCTTGTTGAACTGTATAAGAGATAATCCGCTGAGGGTGAGTCTTGAGAACATATAATTCAATTATATTTATTTGATAAATAATTAATTAAAATGGGAATAAAACTGGTAGTTATAGTTACTCTTGATTACATTCTAGATTATCACATTTACTTCTGCACATTGTTATAGAAGATTTTCACTAACAGTAGGGCACGATCCTTTGGTGGTTCTCTACTGTGATTTATTTATCACACCCTATTTGTGTCATGTCTTCGGCCCAAACCAATTTCATTTCTACAGGCGTGGATAAGGGAATGGATACCTATACAAGTACATGATTTTAGCAGAGGAGTGGCAGAGCATGGGACTGAGCATAGGCTTGTGATACTGCGTCGTTCTATTTACTCTTCTTTGTTTTTTTGGATGTACCTTGTGTTTTGAGTTGTACTATATTGTAATTTAGTGTATCTAGTTCGTTCGGCTTTCATAGAATTAGTGACATGCTGCATCTTTACATATATGACCGCTGGTTCTCTTTTATTTACTTTAGTTGTCCATTTCAGTTGTTTATTATCTACTACATCCACTTTTGTATGTTATTTATCTTTTCCTTGGTGATACACTTTGACAAATGGGGGAATAGTTTCCCCACTATCAAATCTGGGCCCTCACTGCTAGTCGGCAGCCTCTGGCATTTGGGGAAATGCTATTGTGTTCATGAGACCAACTATGATCGGGGCACCCGTTGAGTGGAACCCGGATCCGGAAAATTACAAAGTGGTATCAGATGAGTTATTTTCATTAACATTCACTTTGGAGCCTTATTCTGGGATAGGATGTAAATGGTAGTTGGTAATATGTTTTGTCCGAGAGTAGCTAACCCGTGTATAGGGAAAATCCAGTCTACCTCGTTTATTGCTATTTTTATGATTTTTCAAATTTGACAGTTGATTTGATATTTACCATAGGGTGACGCACTTGTGATTGTGTTGTTAATATTTTATACATGGGTTCTATTTAGTTTCAACCTGATGAGATGAGGGTATTCCATATCATGCATCATTTAGTCACATGCTAGATATCACATGAAATGCATCCTTCCATGACATGTAGGTGCAATAGGAATTGCATGTTGTTTTGATTGTTATTATGCTATAAATCCATGTTGTTTTGATAGCTGCATTGATAAGTACCTACTATATGATAGGGTAATGTTGAATGTGGTTTTTGATAGAATGAATGCAAAAATTTGGTTCTTGAAGAGTATGGCCCTTCTTTAATAAGAATTTGGTGTATCAGCATCTTGTTATAACACGAATAAGATGACCAACTTTGATTAGCGGGGAGTATCGGCCCTCGCGGAACATAATTTGGCACTTCGGTGTTGGTTTCAGTGATTTCTGGGCTCCAGAGAATTTTTTGAGGCTTAATTTCCGGAAAACCCAGCCTACACGACATATAGTTCTATAGACACACACCATGTGTTCTTCTGTTCGGGATGAAATGAAAACATCTTGAGTACACACTGTGCATCCTCAGTACATGTCGTGTAGTATCTTCCCTTGTCATAGAATGTGTGGGCATGGACACGGGATAGATAATGGCTTGGGAAAACACATTGTGTTCCTATTGTACACGTCGTGTAGTGTTGACCTAGTGTCTGCCCATGTAACTAACAACACAGATGGATGAAACCATAATACATCAACACCATTTTTTACTTTAAACATGTCGTGTAGTATGAGTCGGGTACCCAGTCATGTCACTAACAACACGGGTCAGTGTTACCTCTTCTTAAACATTCCTTGTTCCTGTGGGACATGTAGTGTAGTCTTGACCAGGGAATGACCATGTGGACTTGGTTGTGTGACTGGGAAGATGAAGCTGTGTACACTCCATGTGCGGGTGTAAAACATCATGTAGTGTTAGCTAAGTAGTCGGTTGTGTCACTAACAACACGAGCCGTTGGAATTTAAATCATACACATCATGTCTCTCTAGAACCCGCCGTGTAGTCTGAGCTGTGTACCCAGCCTTATAAGACACAACATGGGTTGGTGATGTTCGTCCAGTACATGCCGTGTAGACCTTATACATGCTGTGTACCAGGCCATGTAAGGGACTACATTGGTCGGTGATGCTCATCTAGTACACGCTGTGTTGTCTTGTTTTGTAAAACATGAATTTTTTCTTTTCCTTGTTCTCTTCTTACACTCATTGTTTTCAGTCCTTGATAAATCATGATCTAAGGAATGTGTTTTACCATGTTGAGTTATGATGCTAAGACGACCTCGAGTTATTCTCCAGGAGAGCGGCAAAGAGTATACTCCAAGGTTGGTAGGGAATGAGATAACATTGGATCCTCCAGTAGAGCCAGATGCGGTGCCATCCGTTATACCAGACACATGTGCTGATGCGCAGTTCCGTGAAGGCTTCATGTGGTTCATGCAGACCATCCAAGGAGGACTGCAAGCCGCCACTTCTATGGTAGAGATGATGCATATATTCCAGCAGCTATCCGCCTATGTTTTCAGGGGATTTATGACCACATGATATAGAGTCTGGGCTGGATTCTATGCAGACTATTTTCAAGAATCTAGAGACTCCTATAGGGTGGATGGACAAGCTCACTACTTACATGCTGTGTGATTCCACCAAGAAGTGGTGGGATGTTACCACCTAGTCAGAGAATCACAAAGACATGGTGTGGGAGGAATTCCAGTTAGTCTTCTATGACTTCTTCTTTCCAGATATGTTGATGGCAGATCAAGATTGAGATTTCATGAATCTGTATTAGGGCTCTATGTCGGTGATGGACTATTCTTCCCGCTTCATCGAGCATCATTGTTTTTCACATGTTCTCGTTGGAGATGAGATGTTGCGGGCTCGATGCTTTGAGGATGGTATTAGGTATGACATCCAAGTGCTGGTAAACATTTTCAGGTTTCCTACAATACATGATATTGTGAACCAGGTACTGATTGCTGAGAAGAACTTTCGGGAAGCTAGTGGTCCAGGTCAGGGCAGTTCAGCACCATTTTCTGGTACTATTTCTACCGATAAGAGGAAGAGGTAAATTGATTTCTCTAACGGTGGCAGTACCATTCATAAGAATTCTTCAGGTGGGCCGGTTATGTGCTACCAATGTGGTAAAGCGGGGCACAAGAGACCATAGTTTCCATGTGACCCAATGGAGTGCCGAGCATGCGGCAAGATGGGTCGTCTGTAGCAATTTGGCCGGGTGTTCATACTAGTGGCTAGTGATAGGGGTTCTTTACATACTCCACGTACAAGAGCAGGGACAACTGCTTCTTACCAGTCAGGGAATTAGGATATGTGAGGGTGTACATGCAGATGACGTGGTCATTGTCATGTTAGACAAACATCAAGATCTCAGAGACAGCAGGGCGGGTGAGCCCAAGGTAGCCAGGCTGTGTCGTAGAGTCGCGACACTGGGCAGGCATATGCAGTGCAACAGACCCAACATGATTAGGATCCCGGACCTTCCACTATTAGAGGTACTATTATACTTGCTTCTGTTTTGTCTTATGTACTTTTCGAAAATGGTGATACACATAGATTTATATTTGTGTCCATTGTGGAGAGCCTTGGGCTCTGTGTTTCTTCTTATTCTGATGTCATGAATCTAGACACTCCTTTGGGACTAGAATGGCTGGTGTGCGTCAGTGCAGGGAGTTCCCTATAGAGGTTGGTGGGTGTTACATTCTATGGTTCCCCTATGTCTTAGTGATGACGAGCTACGATTTAATTCTCGATATGGACTGGTTGGTTCCCTTTCTAGACTTTATAGATTGAAATCATCGCAGGGTGTGTTTCACATCCCCAGAGGGCAGAGAGTTTCTATACAAGGGCGAGATGGATGTCTTGGTGAGCCGAGATGGACCCGAGCATCGCGTGAGTGGTGGAGTGACAACCCATATTGGATGTTTATATTTGGATGATCATGGGACTTGTCATATGTATTTCACTCCAGTGGTTGATCGTTTCATGGATGTCTTCCCAGATAAATTTTCGGGTCTAAATTCGGAGCGAGAGGTGGATTTCCTTATTGAGGTTTTTCTAAGAGCAGAAACAGTGTCTATTATCATTATAGGATGGCTACACCAGAGTTGCAAGAGCTCAAGAGGCAGTTACAGGAGTTACTGGAAAAAGGTTTCATCTGACCCAGTACTTCTCCTTGGGGTTTGCTTGTACTTTTTACGAAGAAGGTGGATGGTACCCTCAGACTTCGTGTGGATTATCTAAAGTTGAACCATCTGACTGTCAAGAAATGATATCCCTTTCAAAGGATCAATGAACTTTTTGGTCAAAATCATGGAGAATGAGTGTTCTCAATGATTTACTTGAGATCCGGATATCATAAGTTAAGCATTAGACCACCATATATTCCACTTACAACTTTTTGGAGCAGATACGGTCTATACAAGTACTTGGTTATGCCATTTGGACTCACAAATGTGCCAGCATTTTTCATGGATCTGATGAATCGTGTGTTCCACCCATATCTGTATTATTTTGTGGTAGTCTTCGTGGATTATTACTTTGTGTAATCTCACACTCGGCAAGACCATGATACCCATATTTAGATTGTTTTGTGTACACTAAGAGAGAATCAACTATAAGATAAGCTCTCAAAGTACCACTTTTGGATGGACCAGATACACTTATTAGGTCATATCATTTCAGAGGTAGGAGTTTTGGTAGACCTAGAGAACGTGAGAGCAGTAGTTTCATGGGAGCAGCCTAAGAACATGTTTGAGATACAACGTTTCTTGGGGATGGGTAGTTTCTACAAACATTTTATACAGGACTTATCCCACTTAGAAGTGTCGTTGACTGGTTTGAAAAAGAAGGGTGTGAAGTTCATTTCGTCAAAAGCTTATGAGACAGCCGTTGAGGATCTAAAGGGAACATTGACATCAGCACCCATCATGATACTTCCAGAGCAAGGGAAGAGCTATTCAATTTACTATGATGAATCAAGTATTGGGATAAGAGTAGTTTTGATGCAGGGTGATCGAGTTGTTGCATACGAGTCTCAGCAGTTAAGGCCACATGAGAGGAATTACTCGACAAATGATCTCAAGTTGGCTGTAGATGTTAATGCATTGCGGAGTTAGATACATTATCTATTGGGAGAGCATTTTGTGGTTTTCACTGACCACAAAAGTCTAAAATATATCTTTACTTAGCATAACATGAACCTGAGACAGTGAAGATGGGTTGAATACCTTCAGTACTTCAACATTGGGCTTGCTTATACACTAGGTAAAGGTAACGCAGTAGCTGATTCCATAACCAGGAGGACTCAAATATAGGAAGTACATGAGGGCATTGGTGAGTGGGAGCTTATGGATTGGTTTTCTAAGATGCATTTGGAGGTGCATGATAGTTAGGGGTAGAAGTATCTTTCTTCTTTAGGTGTGACTTCCACCATCCTAGATAGAGTGAGGATGAGACAACTATCTAATTCAGAAGGCCATGTTCTATGGGAGTCTGTGGAAAGTGGGGTCCCTCCTCCTGGTTGGATGATAGGCAATGCCGAGGTACTATGTGTCCATGGATGAGTGTGGGTTCCAGGGGACATACGCGAGGAGCTGATGTGGGAGATTCATGCTCCATCTTGGACTGTACACCCCGAGGTTACCGAAATGTACTACGACTTGAGACATCAGTATTGGTGGTTAGGTATGAAGGGAGAGGTAGATGGTTTTGTTACGAGATGATCCGCCTATCAGCAGGTGAAGGCCGAGCATTAGAGGTCTGCCAGACTGTTACAATAGTTACCCAACCCATTGTGGAAATAAGAAGATGTCGCGATGGACTTCGTGACCGGGTTTCCAAGGTCACCTCGAGGTAATGATGCCATGTGGGTTGTTGTGAAAAAACTCACGAAGGTATCTCACTTATTTCCAATCAATGAGTCCTTATGTGTTGACGAGCTCGAGAAGTAGTGTATCTGAGAGGTCGTTCATCTTGATGGGGTCCCTCATTCTATCATTTCTGATAGGGATGCCTGCTTTATGTCTCATTTCTGGTAGAGTTTTCATAGGGAACTGGGTAAAAAGGTCATTTTGAGCATAACTTACTATGCTCAGACCGATGTCCAGTCAGAGCGTATGATTCAGGTTCATGAGGACATTCTACGAGCATTAGACTTAGACTTTGGGGTCTATTGGGAGAAGCATATACCCCTTGTCAAGACTACAAATAATAATAGTTTTCAGGAAACTATTCAGATGGAAACATATGAGACTTTATATGGTAGGCCATGCCGATCACCATTGTGTTGGTTAGAGGCAGGTGAGGTAGCTTTTCTGGGACCATTCCTTGTGGAGGAGACTTCAGAGCAGGTCCAGTTGATTCAAAAGCGGATGGCTTCTACACAGTCTCATCATAAAATCTTATGTTGATCACTGTAGAAGACCCTTGGAGTTCATGGTTGGGGATCTGGTTTTCTTGCATGTTTCAATGAGGTTGGGACTCATGTGGATCAGGAGACAGGGTAAACTTTCACTGAGTTATATAGGGTCATTTGCGATTCTGAAGAGAGTCAGGCCGGTTTCCTTTCAGTTGCAGTTACCACAGAGGTATCGAGCCATGAATGACGTCTAGCATGTATCTCAGCTATGCTGTTAACATTCAGACCAATCTCACATCTTTCAGCCCGAGGAGGTTGAGATTTAGGTTGATGCATCCCTTGAGAAGCATCTGATTCATCTCGTTGATAGGAACATGAAGGTACTCTAAGGCCGGTCAGTTCCTCTCGTACGAGTGCTATGGTAGCAGGGCCGAGTGCAGGATGGAACCTAGGAGCGGGAGACCAACGCACGTGCTCAGTGGCCAGAGTAGATCTGAGCTTTATCTTCACCACACTTGGAATGGAATTTCGGGGATGAATAGCTTTAAGGGGGAAAGTTTGTAAGAACCCAGTTCTTATTTTTGAGGTAAGATCTTCTTCTTTTCCTCTTTCCTTAAGTGTTTTTTAGAAAATAAGTAAAATGCGGAAAATTCCAAAAATTTCTTACTACAATCCATGTACTTTTCCACACACTGTGTACTTTGGCCATGTGGGATGAGTACATAGGGTGTGAATGCCTGTCAACAATGAAGGGTGAAAAAACTGACTACACGCTATGTATAGGGTATTTAGACGTCGTGTATTCAGTCGGAAGAAGAACAGTAAGGCAGTGGAGGCAGCTACTAATAGAGTGACAGTACACGCCATGTAATTAGGAATACACGCTGTGTACTCATGTCGACGGATGTATAGTGCTGCAGTGGAAAGAAGCCACAAGAGGAATAGTCTAAAAAATTAAAACTACATGCCGTGTACTTGACCTTACACACCGTGTAGTTAATTTTTTCTCTTAAAAATTGAAGTAGATTTCTATGTTCACAGAGGATTCTTACAACTTCTATTGGAGCTTGAGAGGATGGTCGATACTTGTATGATCAACTGATCACCCGCTGGGAATCCATTTCTTCTTCTTTCAATCACGTTTGGACCGTACAAGTAAGCCCTCCCCTATCCTTGTGTTGTTCTTACCAATTCATCCTCAATGAGAAGTTATTTACATTTGAATGGTAATTCTATTATCTGAAATCTACATCGTTCTTGGATGATTTGGGAGGCTTCGTTCACGTATATCGATTAGAGACAATAGAGGTAGGTGGTCTGGTGTTTAAATTCAAACTGTTGTGTGTTTTGGGTACCATTATGAAACATTCCCATGTTTGGGGTGTCATATGGATGAGGCCTTGCATAATTAAATACCTATAATTGTATAGGTGATTTAATGAATATCTATAACTATTTGTTGGGAGCACTGCTTGGATACAGGACCACTCTGTGGGTGCGTTCCCTTATTTAGCCGTTAGGCCAGGTTTCCTGAGGGTATACCACGATTATTAGCATGATTTGAATTTCCACGAGAGGAATGTATTAAAATGATTTATATATTTTGGGTTCAGACCAATTACATGATTCTATTTCCCCTGAGAGAATGGCCTAAGGGAAAGTGTTTGTTTAGCTAGAGGGAAATCACCAGAGGGATTCTGTTCTGTTTGGCCTGAGGGAAAGATTCTAGTTCGCATAAGGGAAAGGCCTAAGGGTAAGGTTCTGATAAGCCTGAGGGCATGATTATATTAGCTTAAGGGCAAGATTCTGATTATTTGAGGTTTTTTCCTATTTGGCTTGAGGGAAAGGTTACGATTAGCCTGAGGACATGGTATTGTTTATACTGAGGGAAAGGTACATTTTAATATTCACTGTTATGATTTTTTTTGTTGTGGAACTATTTAGGAGATTGTCGGATGCGGTTGAGTCTTGAGAACATATAATTCAGTTATATTGATTTGATAAATAATTAATTAAAATTGCAATGAAACTAGTAGAGATAGTTACTCCTCAGTATATACCAGTTAATCGCATTTACTATCGCACACTACTGTTGCACATTTTCACTAATATTTGGGCATGTTCCATTGGTGGTTTCCTACTGGGATTTAATTCTCACACCCTATTTGGGTCATTTCATTGGCCCAAATAAATTAGATTTCTACAGGTGCGGATAATGGCAAGGGTACCTATACAGGTACATGATTGTTGCGGAAGAGTAAGAGAGCAAGGGACCGAGCTTAGGCTTGCAATGTTGCAGCGTTTTGTTTACTCTACATTGTATTTATTTGGATGTACCTTGTATTTTGAGTTGTATTTTATTTTCGTGTAGTGTATCCTATTCTGGATGATTTTATAGAATTATTGACAAGCCACATCAATATATATATGACTGCTGATTCTCCTTTTATATTAGTTGTGCATTTCAGTTGTGTATTGCCTGATACATCAACTGTTCTATGTTATTTATCTTTTCAACTATGCTACACTTTGACAAATGAGGGAACATATTCCCCACTATCAGACATGGGCCCTCACTGATATTCGGTAGCCTCTAGCTTTTGGGGATATGTGCTTGAGGGCATGCGACCAACCGGGTTCGGGCCACCCGTTGAGTGGCACCCGGATCCGGGATGTTATGTAACAACCCTGGAAAATTGTGACTCAAAAGGATAAATCTCACTACCCATGTTAGAAAGGTGTACCTTTCTTTTCGGGAGCCTACATTATTAGAACTCCATAGTAGAGCATGCTTGGCCTGGAGTAGTAATTAGGATGGGTGACCTTCTGTGTAGTTTTGCAGTGTGTGTGTGTGTTAGTGAAGAAGAAACACACTGAAAGAACATGTGTTGACTTGTGGGGACAATCATTAGTCTGATAAGCGACCCTAGTGATTAATTGCCTATGGTGTGATGGGAAGGCTACCATGGTATTATAGGAGACCCATTGGGTCAGATGACAAGGTTCATGGCCCGAGGAGGCGGTTCATGACAATTTATGTCATGATTGTAGAACCCAATTCTGTCCTTGTCTACCCATATGTTTATATACATTTGATTATGTATGATTATTTCTGAGGCAAGAATGTTAAGGAAAAATTTTATATGGGTTCACCTTGATAGCACTCCAATGCATTGGGTAAATTCACGTCTCATGGGATGCGATATGAAAAGGGAGTGGAGGTTAGCCTTAACCCATACTAAAATGGGAAATGCAAACCGTGGTTAGCCTTCTCCCATACTAAAATGGGAAACATGATTGGTGGTTAGCCTTGACCCGAAACAAATACATTTTTATGATTTTGGCACAGTTTTATGATTCCATGTTTACTGATCCCAAGCTTATATGATATGATTTCATATGTTTAATGCTTATCATATCATATTGGCATGCCTCTTAACTAATGTTCTTAAGATGTAACCTTATATTCATTCCCTTACTGGGCCTTTTAGCTCATCCCTTTGTTTATTTTTCCCCAGGGTACCCTATGTAGATGTAAGGGCTCACATGAATTTAGAATCTCTTTATGGATATTAAATAAAGATGTGTTTTTAGCCACATTTTTATGTTTAATGTTCCTAGTCTTCCAAGAAACTAGGCATAATGATCCTTAGATTTTAATCTGATGTATAATTATGATTGAAATCATTTAATGGTAGATATAAAAGTATAGGGTTTCTATAGTTGGTATTAGAGGATGGTCTAGTTATTTTTGGATATTTGGAATAGATCACCTTAGTGAGTACCCTAATGATGAGACTAAATATAAGAAAACATTCCTAATTTATTTTGAGTAATGAGTAAGTGTTTTATTAAACAAATGCATCCCTTCTTGAATACGAATAGGTAGAGGCAGCTCTGACACAGATGTATTTTGGGGTAAAACCCAAAAACACTACTCTGATCTAGAATCGAATGGGAACTAGTGCACGATAATGGGCCTTGCTGCACTTTTGGTTATGAAACTTTTGAGGGATATTCATTGGTAGATTCACGGGCTTAGTACAATATATTATTAAGGGACAAAAAATCCCATAGGAATATAAGTTAAGAAATTGATAGAGTATATCCAAGATATAAACCTAAGGGATTACATGATAGGGTATACATCTATATTACAGGTTTATCATATTTTATTCGATGTTTATTTTTATGCTCAATAGCTAAGTAGTAACGCCCTCTAATTATAAGTTTTTTTCATTTATAATGTATGGAAATAGAATAACACGTTATAACAACCAATGTGATAGGAAATGTGAAGATTTCTCTAATGATATTCTGGATATTATGGGTACAGGTGCCAAAAACTTCATAAAAGTACTAGATTATCTGGCTCGAGTTATGAATAATAACTTGAATCATGCAGAACTCTCTCTTCTTCCACAGAAAGAGAATGTTGTGGTAGAATCCTTCATGCAGAAAAGGCATCCCATGTTTAGCGGATCTTATGATCCCATCCTCATGGAAAAGTGGATTAACTCCATTGAAATTATATTATCCTTCATTCAGTGCTCTGAGGAAAAGAAATTTGTTGTGGCGATATATCATTTTGAGGAAGAAGGTGTTGTATGTTTTGGATCATGATTATGTGTACCATCTGATCCAGGGATAATGAATGATTCTCTGAAAGAAACACATATATGATCCTTCTCTATTCACCTAGGGAGGTCAAAGATGTATCAAGTTATCCGATAAAACTTTTTGTTAGATAATATGAAAATGAATATTGCTGAATATAAATAAATGATCATGTTATGTCAGTAAATGAATGATGAGAGACAAAAGTCATTGGGGATGATGGAAAAACGCCCCATACCAACGTGGAAGTGGGACAAAACTACCATGGACTTTGTCACTGGAATACCAAGGAAATCCATAGGAAACAATGCTATATGGGTAATTTTGGGTCATATTACAAAGACATATCACTTTAGGGATATTTGAGAAGACTTATAATTGGATCAACATGAACAACTTTACTTCAATGAAGTGGGAAGGATGAATGGATTACCACTGTCTATTATATAAAACTGTGATCCTAGATTCACATCGAGGATCTGGAAATGTCTGCAACATGCTATAAGCACTAAACTGATCATCATTACAACCTATCATCCTTAAACTGAGGGACAATCTGAGAGTACTATTCCAACACTGAAAGAAATGTTGAGATAATTTTATATGGAATTCAAAGGAGGATGGGACCGACATCTTCATCTAGTTGAATCATCATACCAAACTAGTTTCTACATGAGAATCTAAATGGAACCATATGAATCCCTTTACAGGAAAAAGATTTTAACACTGGTGTGTTGGAATGAAGTCTATGAGAGTAAGCTTCTAGGACATCAAATGGTTGAAGAAATGGTGGAGAAGGTGAAAACTATTTAGTAGAATACCAATGTAGCCCAAATATGATACAAGAGTTATGAATATAACCTATGATGAAACCTTGAGCATAATGTTATAGACATGTTATTTCTACACATATCTTCATGGAAGAAGCTCATGAGATTTGGGAGGAAACGAAAGCAAAGTCCATGGAATATTGGTCCCTTAGAGATCCTTGATCGAGTTTGAGCTATGGCCTATTGACTAGCACTTCCACCTACCATGTCTAAAGTACATGATTTATTTCATATATACCTATAAATAAAGTACATACCAGACCATTCACATGTACTCTCTTAAGAGGTGGTATAGTGGGATGATGATCTTTCCTACGAGAAGTAGCTAGTGAAGATCTTAGATCATAGAGATAATGTTCCATGTAACCAGGCTACTCACCTGTTCAAGGTACTATGGAGAAACTATATGTACAAGGAGGGAACATTAGATCTAGAAGAAGCAATGAAGGAAATGTACTAGCACCTGTTTTGGCCAAGATTGTAAGATGAAATTTCGAGGGTGAATTTTCAGAAGGGGGAAGAATTTAACAACCCATTGTTTTATAAACAGAAATTCCTCTCTTATAAATATTTCATATAATGAAATGAATTCATAACATATTTAACTACTATGTTCTATGTTACCATTAAACATAAATTTCTCACTTTTATGAAATTTTGAAATTCTAACATACACAGTTGCGATCAGTAAGTTATTTGGATTCTAATAGTAAAAAAGTAATTTTTGTTGAATAGTAACCTATCATTATGAATAGTAAGATACCCTATGAATATTTATATGCCCTGATAAATTTTGACCATACCTATGATAGTATAAAAATAATATTCAAGTGGATGTATGATGTAACTATATTTTAGAATAATTAAACAAATGTTTTAAAACTAGTTTTTTATTAATAAATTATGTTTGGAATTAAATAATAGATTAATAATTTTTAGAAAACTATTATCGAAAAATTGACTTCTGTTTTTGAGTCTACACATCTATAAATATATAGGGTGAATTTTTCTTATTTTTATAAAATACATGAATTTTTTATGAATAGTAAAATATGAAAATTTACGATAAATGCTAAATAATGGATTTATTGAGTCAATGATAATGATCTGATGATGTATGCCCAATTCGTTCAAAAGAAAATGAATTCATTATTATTCTTGGTCCTGGAATGTATATTATTTCTTGTCTTGGGAATAAATAATTAATCAATGATTATAATATTATAGAAACCCATCACCCCTCCGCTATAAATATCATCGTTCTTACATATTCTCTTCAGTCCTCCCAAGCCATGTTCCATGCCAATATTCCCCCCAAATCTATCTTCTAGATCTAACCCCACGTCCAAAATCCCCTAGTCTATTAAAAATACCAAAACCTCTCCCCTTATGAGGTTCTCAAAGGTGGTAGACTCAAGATATAAATTCATCTTTAAAAGTATTTCATTTGTTTTATGTTATTTGCTGTTCTTGATTCATTCATCACCTCCCTTCACCCAAATCGTATGATAACTCCAGTAACATACATGTACTATAATTATATTATGCTAATGGGATAATTCATTATTATCTCTAATTTCCCCATCTTTTATTTGAATGAAATGAAAACACTGTTTGAGATGAGTTAATTAAACACATTCAAGGATAATGGTTTGCCTATTTCTACTTTCATATTCAATTATGGCCATGAAACCATTTGTGTTATGGTTGAATGAGATTATTATATATGTAAATTTTTTTTAAAGTTATATAATCCTTTTGTATTAATGGTATTATGTTATTATGAAGAACATGTTCATTTTAATCAAAACTACTGATTAACCAAAACGGTTATCACTAAGGATTTATATAATTACTCATATTCACTCCCAATAACCGAATGAATTTTTATTACCATTTAATATCCTGGGGGTTTAAAAATAATAACATAATAATTTAATTCTGGACAACCACATTCATCTTAAATTTTTATCTGTACATGAATATTAGTGAACTAATCATTAAAAACCAAGAAAGCAATCAAACCCATGAAATAGAACCTATTAACCAATAAAAATGGTATTGAATGCACATAAAAATGTTATAATAAATATTTTACATATATAATAGGTTATAAAATTTTTAATTAATAAACCTAATGTGTTTACTCAGGTTATTAATAACAAATGGATAACACCAATGAACATAAAGTAAGGGATCCTCTCCATTTCATTCTTAATCATGATTGTTCTATATGCTATGGATTTTCATGTGTAATCCAAAATTATGGGGTATGACATTTTAACTCCTCCACCATTCCCTCATGATATATAAGTCATGGTAATCCCCTTTTTCTCTCATAATGTTTTCTTAGGTACACCCGACACAATGCTGATAAACCATAACAAATTCTACATGAACATTCATTGTTCCTTAGGGTTGCCTTATCTTTATTAATACAGAAATTGAGTTATATTATTAGTTTATGTAAATTTCATAAATTATTTTTAGCTTTTAAAAACTAATTTATGAATTCCCATCTATCACTATCTTTTTTGGATATAAAGTTTTTAAAGGATTCCCTCCTTTGATCTTCCTGATAAGAAAACCTGTTTTCATGGAACATCCCAAAATTTTACCCAATATCAAGTGAACTAAATCCTCTATTTTTAGACACCATTATAATTAAAAAATAATTCTTTTTATTATTAAAATCTAATTGGTTCAATTATGGTTTTATATAAATTATTTCCCTCTTTTCTATATCAAAAGCTCTATACTATTTTCCTTAAAACCACACTAAACTGTTTTAATTATAATGTTTCTAAAATTAATTTATTATATGTTTTCACTAATTTCTAACACCACTTACCATGTTATATTTCTATTTAACCTTATTAATTTCCATTTATAATCTAATCCATTCCAGTCATAGTCACATTCATGATATTCTAATTAGTTTTTATTTATATCATGATTTTGGTACCAATTTTTTTCCTTGGGTACCGTCTTGTTTATGTAAGGTTTTTATGTATGATTATTTATGTGGAAAGAATATTCAGGAAAATGTTGAGATGGGTGCACCCAGATAGTGCTACAATGCATTGGGTAATGTTAAGTCTCTTGAAATGCAATGTGAAACGTGACTGGAAGTTATCCTGGACTATTACTAAAATTGGAAATGGGATTGGCGATTAGCCATGGACCATACTAAAATGGGGAATGGGATTAGTAGTTTCTCATAACCTATGACAAAGGCCTTTTATAAAATTTTTCCACATTTATATGATTCCATGTTTATATAATCCCATTCTGATTTGATATGATTTCATATGTTCCATGCTTTTGATATCATATTTTCATGCCTCCTAACTCATGTTATTTAGATGCATCATTATGTTCATTCCCTTTCTGGGATTTTTATCTCATCCCTTTGATCATGTGTTCCATAGGGTACCCTATGAAAAATAAATGGCTCAAAAGATGTTATATCTCTTTATGGAGATTTAATAAAGATGTGTTTTTTAGCCACATGTATTTTTTTATGTACCTAGTCAACCATGATACTAGACTTAATGATCCTTGGCTTGTATTTTTGTGTATAAATATGCTTAAAATCATGTAATGTTATATGTAAAAGACTAATATCTCTAAAGATTATATCAAAGTATGGTCAAGTTATTTCTGGAGATTACGAATAGATCACCTAATTGATAATCATAATGATGAGACTAACAATAATAAAAAATTATAAAATTTTGGTGATCATTGAGTATGTTTTTTATCAAGAAACTACATCCCTATCTAAATATGAGATGGTAGAGGCAGCTCTAGAACATTTGTGTGTAGGGGTAAAACCCAAAAACAAGGCATTGAGCTAGACTCGAATGGAAAATGTTGAATGACAACGGGCCTTGATACACTTTTGGTTACGAAAATACTAGGGGATATGCATTGGTAGATTCACAAGCTGAGTAATAACCATTATTATGGGAAAAGAAAATCCCATAAGAATATATGTTAAGAAATAGATCGAGCATAACCTAGATATAATATTAAGGGATCTAATGTTAGGGTATACTTATCATTTACCAGTTTATAATTTTATGTTCATTTTTTCTTTTTAGGATTAATATTTAAGTATTAAGGAACTACAATTATAAGTTATTTTTTATACTTAATGGCGTTAAATAGAAGATCACTTTCCAACATCCAATGTTATAGGCAATGCTAAGATTTCCCTACTAATATGCCTGATATGATGGGCGTGAGTGGTCAAAACATCATGACAGTACTTGATTAGCTGGCTCGAGTTATTAATAAAAACATGGATCAGTCATAATTCCCTCCTCCTACATGGAAAAAGAATGTTGGCGTAGAATCCCTCACGTGGAAAAGGCCTCCCATGTTTAGTGGATTAACTACAATGAAAAGATATTCTCTATCCTAATTTTCTCGGAGGAAGAGAATGTTGTACCAACGGTCTATCATTTAGATGATGAAGGAGTTGTAATATTTTCATCATGATTATGTGAACCATCTGATCCTGGGAAAAATAAGGAGCTTCGGAATGATACACATAGTTCAAAATTCTATATTCACCTAGGGAGAACAAATTTTTATAGAGGTATCCTAGAAAATGTTTTGTGGGATAATATGAAAGAGAGATTATTGAATATACATCAATGTTCCTGGTAAGTCAGCATGTGATGGAGGAGAGGAAAAATTAGGGGATGATGCAACCACTACCCATACCAATGTGAATGCGGGAGAACATTACCAATGAATTTTTCACTAGACTTCAGAAGAAATCCAGAGGAAACAATGCTATATGGGTCATTTTCGACCATCTTACAAAGACAACTCACTTTATCGCCATTCGAGATTAATTCCCATTAGATCAACTTGCAAAGATTTATATCAAAGAAGCAATAAGGCTGTATGGAAAACCACTATTTATTGTATCTGAATGTGATCCTAGATTTACCTCGAAGTTCGGGAAATGTCTTTAAAATTATATCAGTACTGAACTATTCGTTAGAATGTCCAATCACCCTCACACTGATATCCAATCTGGGTAGACTATTTTGACACTAAAAGACATGTCGAGAGCATGTTCTATGGAATTCAAAATTGGATTAGACCAACATCTCCCACATGATGAATTCTCTGTCAACAACAATATCCACTCGAGCATCCAAATAGAACCATATGAAGCCCTTTGTGGGAAAAGGTGCAGAACACTGACATGTTGTGATGATTTCAGTGAGCATAAGCTATTGAGACATGAAATGGTCGAAGAAATGGTGGAGAATGTGAAAACCATTCATCAGAATATCAAGGAGGACCAAATTCGACAGACGAGTTATGTAGATAACTATAGATGATACCATGAGTTCAAATATGAAGACATGGTATGTCAATGCATATCTCTACATAATAAGGTCATGAGATTTGGGAAGAATGGAATGCTCTGTACCAGGTATATCGGCCCCCTCGAGATCCTTGATCAAGTAGGAGCAGCGGCCTATCGACAGGCACTTCCACCTACCATGAAAAATATACATGAAGCCTTTCATGTATCCAAATTAAGTAAGTACATACCAGGCCTTTCACATGTACTCTCCTTAGATGTGGTATTGTTTTAGGATGATCTTTCCTATGATGAGCCAAGAGTGAAAAATCGTGGATCATAGAGATAATGTTTTACATAAAAAGACTACTCACCTGGACAAGGTACTATGGAGAAACCATATTGATGAAGAGAAAGCAAGGGAACTAGAAGAAGTAATGAAGGAAAAGTATCTGTAGAGACCCGTATCTTGACGTACATGTAAATTACATTACTTTTGAGGAATACTTAGTACATAACAAAAACACACACACATAAGGATCGTAATAGTTTAGTGTCTTTGGAAACTCGAAATATAATCTTCTAATCGTGGTCAAAGATCTTCAACATCTCCCATAAAGATCTTACTTTTTTTATACCTAAAAGATTTCTATATATCCTGGGGAAAAGAAAACATAAAAGGGTGAGCTCAAATGCTCAGTAAGGGTAAACAAAATAAATATCAATCCCATCATATTCATAAGAACATAACATTTTGGAAATCTTAACCTGCAAAAGAGAGCATAATTTCATAACATGGGATAAATCGTAGCAGTGAAATGAAATCCCAATAATCATAACATAAAACATGAAGCTTTGTGGCATACACACATTATCATAGAGAATCATATCTTATTAGTCAAGACACATTGCCAAGACTATCTTAGTCAACAAAGTCCATTTCTGAACCGAGTCACCCTCGTTTCAGTCCTGTTTAAATGAACCGGTATAAACTACCGTTCCATCCATGTCTATCTCATGGGATATAAAATCATTACCCAATTCATTGGAGGGAGATATAGTTCTGACCCATCTAATAATGATACCATTCTTATTTGTTCCACAAAATCATAAATCATACATCATTTCATAACCTATGTAATAAAAATGGGAATCTTAAACATCATCATGATATCATAAAACAATTCATATAAGATAAAGGAATTCATAAAAATATAATTCCATCAAAACATAATCAAATCAATGTAATAATAGGGATAAAAATAGAACCCTTTATTATCTTAGATGGAAATTTTTTTTGATAAAACACTTGAACTTCATTCTTGAGGAAAATATCCTTTCTACTTCAAAAACACTTTTCCTTTCTTAACATGTCATAAAATTATAAACTAAAATAATTTGATTAAAAATAAAAATGAAAACTTGTAAAGGATTCTTCTTGGAAATAATGTTTTAAAAATCCACTCATGTCGTATAAGTTAAAAAAACATCCTTCGTACTTTTGTCAGAAAAGTCAAAAAGTACCTCGTACGAAAAAACGACTAAAGATTCCTTTCATATCCTTTACTAAAAACTCACCGAAGGGTAAAATTGGATTTAAAAAATTGTAGGTGGATGGAAATAATATTACATATGAGGAAACACGGATGTGTATGATAAAATACACCCCAGTAATGACCAAAGTATAAACAATCTCAGATAAAAATGAGATTGTGATATTTCCCTTACCTTAGGTCCGATTTGCTTCGTAAGTGTCCGAAACTCCTGTATAATGATTTAAATAATGTCATTGACTTATTACAGAATCATATTCATTGTTATGATATCATATATGGTTCACTTATGACTTTATATTACCCGTTCTTTTGTAAATTCCATGTTAAAGAAGCGTTTTGGGTAAAATCGTTTCATTTATCGTAGGTGTTTGGACTTGTTGTTCTTGACATTATTATTACTTATATCATGATTTACTTACTTCCAGAATATAAAACATTATTTATATATCATATATATTCAGTATATATATATATATATATATAATAGATAGATAAATGAAATGAAACACACCGTTCATGGAGATGGAAGGTCGTACGTACGCATGAACGCTGTTTTTGTTTCCCTATTGAATTGAGTGAAATTTTGTAGATGAAATACATATATATACACATAAATCAAGTAGCTTTATAATGTCATATATTTCATTATTATTGCTTATATATACTTTATAATCATTCTTAAATGGTTAACATGGAGAATGAATCTCATCGCGTCGTGGAGACGGTAGTCCGTACGTACGCATGAGCGTTGATATCATTTCCATAATTATTGAATTGAATTGGAGTGGATGATACAATATATCAGAATCATTATTATGTTATAATAACTATGTATAGTTATTCTTTACACCATAATACCCATCCATGTAAGGTGTTGGTGGAAAAACAGATTAGACCACGGCGTGGAGACGGTATTCTGTACGTACGCACGCGCGGTGATTTTGTTTTCCGTAGGATGGATAGATGGTGAAATTGGGTTGTTTCATACTTATAATAACATATAAGTATATGAGTGATACTGATGTTATTACTTCGTAATGAAACAAACTAAGAAAAAGAAGTGGAAGAAGAAATAATGTTGAAAGATTAGGTAACAGAAATTACCTCTTCTTTGAAGCGCCTCTTTGAGACCTCCTCTTAGGGCACTAAAATTGGTCTTTGAGGAAGAACAGAACCTCTAGGATGTTTCTATAGAAGTGGAGATGATAATTTGGCAGGGGTTGGCCGAGCTTGAAGGCTCAATGTTGTGTGGGGAAGAGAGGGAGGAGGTGCCCTTTTATAAGGGAGGAGAGGGGCACCTTTGGAATAACTAAAAATATTATTTTATTATAAAGTCATGTTCGTTTTTAAATAGCTCCAAATTGATTTTTTTCGAGGCTAAGATGGGAATGGGTCTAAATCATCTCATCCAATCGAATTTATACAAGTTTAAGTTCCTATTTTAACCTTATCATTTAGATTTAACATTAAGTTAAATAATTTTACTTTTACCGTGTCTTCTTGTGTTATTACACTATAAGGTCAATAAACATACTATAAGAAGCCAAATGAACCCCAATTTGTTTATTATTAATATATATAACCTTATCTAAGTCATTTGGCCGAACCATATATTTTTAGGAATAAAATAAAAATTAATAATATAATATTTGTTTTAACAACTATTTTATGTCAATTTTGACACTATTTAGTAATTGATTTTTGTGAAAATCATAACAGAATGATAAGTTGGAACTATGTTAATTAAATAAATAATAACATTTCATATTAACCTATAAAATTATTTTAATTAATAAAAAGTCTTAAATTACATTTATTTTGGTATTTATAACATCAATTATGTCAATATTTCATTAATAAGATAATGACTGCATAATATTTGTGTCATAAATAAATTAGATTATTTGATGTCTAAAAATTACAAATAAAATACCATTATGTAGGAAATCGTTTTATCTTTCTAATGAATATTTAAAATCGAATTTATCTTATGTATAAAGTTATATTAAAAATATTTTAGTAAATAAACTTTGATTTTAACTCTTTTAACACTTCTTTAAATAAATTAATAATAAATGTTCTAATCTAATCCAAGTGGGCCTAAATTGTCATATATTATTCCTAAGTTTGTTTGTGGTCGAATTACACTTGTCTAATAGAATTAGGACATATTTTATGGTAATAATAATATCATTTCTACCCTTAATTACCCTATTTACATTTAACCGTGGTAAAAAAAGTAAAAAGTTATTATTCACCAAAAAATTATTTTTATCTCATTAAACCACATTTTACTTACTGAAATCAACCGTGTCTCTCGGATTTTTGAAATTCCACTCACAGAAGCGGTAAAATTATGTTTTATGAAAAATTCAGTTTTTTAACTACAACTTAGTGATTTCACTATTCATCAAAAATTGAAAGTTTTCAGAAAAATGCCAAAAATTAGGCCTAAGCTATATTTGATATTATGAACTCAAAAATGATTTCTATTTTACCAAATTCAAAACATATCAGTTGCATTAATTAATTTAAAAATTAATTCCCGTCGTCAAAACAAATAGCGTGTTCTTAAGAGATAATAACTATCAAAAGATTGACACTTGTTTATGTCTGGTTTAAATGTGAAATTACATCCAATGAACAACATTGTATTAAATTTTAAAATATATTCTAAATATACTTTAAAAGCACTCAAATTAATTATTTATCACTAATAATTATTTCGATTGAAAAAGTTGTTTTTAACTAAAATTTAATAATTTTCACTATTCATCAAAATATGAAAGTTATCCGAAAATCACCAAAATTTCACCCTAAGCTAATTTAGATATTACGAATCCAAAAATAAATTCCATTTTGAAAAATAAAATTTACAAAATTTCAAAAAGTGGTTATTACTATTCATAACGGATAGTTTTAATATTATTTTAATAGCATATTGTTGTTTAGTGAAACTCGTTATTGCGTACTACACACGCTATTGAGGATGGTCGCGACTGCGTGTAATGCAAGGCAAGTCAAGGATGCGTGTTGTGCAAGCTCCTTTTGGTGTAGCGTACAACACAAGACATAAATGAAATTAAAAAGAATATTTTTCATAAAATCTTGGGGTGTTACATTCTACCCCCATTAAAATGAATTTCGCCCTCGAAATTCATCGGGGTTATAAATGGTTTACTACTCGAATGTTTCTTTAATAGAATCCCACATCGTAATAAGTAATTATTAAAACCAATCTTTAAAAACAAAAGTATGAAACGTAACGGTTACCCAAATAAACTAATCACTGGGTTTCCACATAGGTGAAAATATGGATATGGAAGAAAACTCTAACCATCATGTTCTGATGGAGAGTGGTAGAGAACATGGCTATGGAAAATCCAACAATCACAAATCCATAAATCTGTGACGATCTAAGGTACCATCTGATTAATCAGATATAAGAGCACTAGGACAACATTTTTGGTTTTCAAGATCGTTTCCCTAAAGTTGAAGAATTTGAATTAGAATAAATACTTACTTTATTTTGGTACAACCTCACTGTTGTTTGTGCCTTGAACAATTTCCACTTCATCTCTTAAATAAATGAAGTTTAATTTGTTATTCGTGAAGTGTTAGCAGATCATGTGATAGAATGACGAGTCATTCCATCTGTCTCAAACAAAAGGTTAGCAAAAGTTATTAAATATACATAAGTCTTTCTATAGTGAGATTAATCATATATGGTTCCTAAAATGGAATTATACTTCATATATCATACTTCTTAATATAATAAAACTAGTTTCTACTAAACAGGGACTTCCTGTAGGCAAGTGGTAGGCAATAAAGGCCAGTCGCACTTCGGTTGTGGGTTCGATTCCCACAGCCTTGTCCGACGCGATGGGCTGTCGCCCGTCCTGCAGGTTGTCCTTTTTCTAAAGCTATTTTACTATAACATCCCATCAATAATATCGAAAAACGTTTTATCCTAACTTATGTCCAACATAATCCACTCTAATCTTTAGGCTTACCTAAAATACTTCAGTCCAAGATCATAGTATAAAGAAAATGATTACTTGAAATGTCACAGAACAATCACGTGAATGCCATCATTTATCCCCCATATATCATAAGATATATCTTGTTGGTCAAATTACTAACATGTGAATACCTTAATCATGTATTCTCTTGAAGAATGAATACCAATTGAACCTTAGTGAAAACAGGAATGCTGAAAAAAGTTAACTCTTTCCACATACCAAAATCCAAAAATTCTATATACTCAAACCATGATATAACATTCTCCTTATATCAGAAATGAGATCATGAATACTATCAAACATTTAATTTTCTCCTTATACCTTCATTATGCGCATATCATCTACATTCCAAAAATATCTGAATAACCTTTCATGGATACTGGTAAATTTAATCATACACTTTCAAAACTCAAGGAAAGACAATAGTGTAACAATCCATAGATGTCTATTTATTCCATAGTAGCATGAGATTACTTATACAAAATTACACATGATAAACATGTAATCATTCCACTACATTCTTAAACCATTGACCGAGCTTCAACAATTCTTTCATCTCACATATCATTTGTAGTCTCTTCATCCTCATCCACATAAATACTACCCATACGACCATACTGATTCTCTTCATGAGACTTTCCCTTAGGGCATTGGTTTGCATAATTCCCGTAAATTCCACATTTAAAACATTTAACCAATGTTGATGTCGTAGCAATACCATTATCCTCATCCCTGCTGTTAACTGAACCTTTTCCTTTGCACTTACTGGCTTTGTGTCCTTCTTTTCCACACCCAAAGCATCTTCCAGTTCCTTTGAAACATTCTCTTTGATGCCTCTTCCCACATGATTTACATAGGGGAAATTGAACTTTCTTTCCTCTATGATCATCATGAAACTCCATCATTCTTTTATTAGCTGAGTCAGGAAACTTACCAAAGTTTACTTTATTGATCATATTATGAGGTTGCTGATTCGGCATAATAATGATGTTTGGACATCCAAATCCCATTTCATTTGGTTTCTCATGAATAATATCATTACATTGTCCATCATATCCTCCATTATCGTGAATCATCTTGTTTCCATCCATTTTCTAAAACCCAAAAAGAACAGTGTGAGAGGCAAAAATCATAATAAAGGTGGAGTAAATTCAATATCTAACATATTTGGTTTAATCTAATATCGTTACCATAGTTCTAGGACTATATCCTATATGTATACTTATCCTTAGGGACATCCCTAGACATACCTTAGAAATGTCTCTAGGGATCTCACTAACGTTTTCGCTTCCTAGTTTCCAAAGGTTGACTAAACCTTTCCTCTGATACCAACTGTACAGACCCGTATCTTGACGTACATGTACATTACATTAATTTTGCGTAATACTTAGTACATAACAAAAACACACACACACAAGGATCGTAATAGTTTAGTGTCTTTGGAAACTCGGAATATAATCTTCTAATCGTGGTGAAAGATCTTCAACATCTCCCATAAAGATCTTCCTTTTTTTACCTAAAAGATTTCTTTATATCCTGGGGAAAAGAAAAAATTATAGGGTGAGCTCAAATGCTTATTAAGGGTAAACAAAAGCAATATCAATCACATCATATTCATAAGAACATAACATTTTGGAAATCTTAACCTGCAAAAGAGAGCATAATATCATAACATGGGATAAATCTTAGTAGTGAAATGAAATCCCAATAATCATAACATAAAACATGAAGCTTTGTGGAATACACACATAATCATATAGAATCATATCTTATTAGTCAAGACACATTGCCAAGATTATCTTAGTGGACAAAGTCCATTTCTAAACCGAGTCACCCTCGTTTCAGTCCTGTTTCATTGAACCGATATAACCTACCATTCCAGCCATGTCTATCTCATGAGATATAAAATCTTTACCCAATTCATTGTAGGGAGATATAGGTCCCAACCATCTCATAATGATACCATTCTTATGTGTGCCACAAAATCATAAATCATACATCATTTCATAACCCATGTAATAAAAATGGGAATCTTAAACATCATCATGACATCATAAAACTATTCATATAAGATAAAGGAATTCATAAAAATATAATTCCATCACAAAATAATCAAATCAATGTAATAATAGGGATAAAAACAGAACCCTTTATTATCTTAGATGAAAAATAATTTTGATAAGACACTTGAACTTCATTCTTGAGGAAAATATCCTTTCTACTTCAAAAACACTTTTCCTTTCTTAACATGTCAAAAAATTATAAACTAAAATAATTTGATTAAAAATAAACTTGAAAACTTTTAAAGGATGCTTCTTGGAAATAATGTTTTAAAAATCCATTCATGTCGTATAAGTTAAAAAAACATCCTTCGTACTTTTGTTGGAAAAGTCAAAAAGTACCTCGTACGAAAAAACGACAAAAGATTCCTTTCATATCCTTTACTAAAAACTCACCGAAGGGTAAAATTGGATTTAAACAACTGTAGGTGGATGGAAATAATATTACATATTGAGGAAACATGGATGTGGATCGTAAAATACACCCCAGTAAAGACCAAAGTATAAACAATCTCAGATAAAAATGAGATTGTGATATTTCCCTTACCTTAGGTCCGATTTTCTTCGTAAGTGTCTGAACATCCTGTATAATGATTTAAATAATTTCATTTACTTATTACAGAATCATATTCATTGTTATGATATCATATATGGTTCACTTATGACTTTATATTACCTGTTCTTTGGTAAATTCAATGTTAAAGACGTGTTTTGGGTCAAATCGTTTCATTTATCGTAGGTGTTTGGACTTGTTGTTTTTGACATTATTATTACATATATCATGATTTACATACTTCCAGAATATAAAACATTATTTATATATCATATATATTCAGTATATATATATATATAATAGATAGATAAATGAAATGAAACACACTGTTTATGGAGACGGTATGTCGTACGTACACATGAACGCTGTTTTTTTTCCTTATTGAATTGAGTGGAATTAAGTAGATGACATAAATATATATACACATAAATCCAGTAGCTTTATAATGTCATATATTTCATTATTATTGCTTATATATACTTTATAATCATTCTTAAATGGTTAACATGTAGAATGAATCTCATCGCGTCGTGGAGACGGTAGTCCGTACGTACGCACGAGCGATGATATCATTTCCATAATTATTGAATTGAATTGGAGTGGATGATACAATATATCAGAATAATTATGATGTTATAATAACTATGTATAGTTATTCTTTACACCATAATAACCATCCATGTAAGGTGTTGGTGGAAAAACAGATTACACCACGGCGTGGAGACAGTATTCCGTACGTACGCACGCGCGGTGATTTTGTTTTCCGTAGGATGGATAGATGGTGAAATAGGGTTGTTTCATACTTATAATAACATATAAGTATATGATTGATAATGATGTTATTACTTCATAATGAAACAACCTAATAAGAAGAAGTGTTAGAAGAAATAAAGTTGAAAGAATCGGTAACGGAAATTACCTCTTCTTTGAAGCGCCTCTTTGAGACCTCCTCTTAGGGAACTAAAATTGGTCTTTGAGGAAGACCAGAACCTCTAGGATGTTTCTAGGGAAGTGGAGAGGATAATTTCTCAGGGGTTGGCCGAGCATGAAGGCTCAAAGTTGTGTGAGAAAGAGAGGGAGGAGGTTCCCTTTTATAAGGGAGGAGAGGGGCACCTTTGGAATAACAAAAAATATTATTTTATTATAAAGTCATGTTCGGTTTTAAATATCTCCAAATTGATTTATTTCGAGGCTAAGGTGGGGATGGGTCGAAGTCCTCTCATCCAATAGAATTTAGACAAGTTTAAGATCCTATTTTAACCTTATCATTTAGATTTATCATTAAGTTAAATAATTTTACTTTTACCGTGTCTTCTTGTGTTCTTACACTAAAAGGTTAATAAACATACTATAAGAAGCTAAACGAACCCCAAGGTGTTTATTATTAATATAAATAACCTTATCTAAGTCATTTGGCATAACCTTATATTTTTATGAATAAAATAACAATTAATAATATAATATTTGTTTTAAGAACTATTTTATGTCAATTTTGACACTATTTAGTAATTGATTTTTGTGAAAATCATAACAGAATGATAAGTTCGAACGAAGTTAATTAAATCAATAATAAAATGTCATATTAACCTCGAAAATTAGTGGAATTCATAAAAAGTCTTAAATTACCTTTATTTTGGTATTTATAACATCAATTATGTCAATATTTCATTAATAAGATAATTACTGCATCATCTTTGTGTCATAAATAAATTAAATTATTTGATGTATAAAAATTAAAAATAAAATAAAATTATGTATGGAATATTTTTATATTTCTAATTAATAATTAAAATCGAATTTATCTTATGTATAAACCTATATTAAAAATGTTTTAGTAAATAAACTTTGATTTTAAATCTTTTAACCCTTCTTTAAATAAATTAATTACAAATGTCCTAATCTAATCCAAGTGGGCCTAAATTGTCTTATATTATTCCTAAGATTGTTTTCGGTCGAATTACACTTGTCCAATAGAATTATGACATGTGTTAGGGTAATAATAATATCATTTCTACCCTTAATTACCCTATTTACTTTTAACCGTGGTTAAAAAGTAAAAAGTTACTATTCACTAAAAAGTTATTTTTATCTCATTGAACGACATTTTACTTACTGACATCAACCGTGTCTCTCGGATTTTTGAAATTCCACTCACAGAATCGGTAAAATTAAGTTTTATGAAAAATTCAGTTTTTTAACTACCACTTAGTGGTTTCAGTATTCATAAAAAATTGAATGTTTTCAAAAAAATGCCAAAAATTAGGCCTAAGCTATATTTGATATTATGAACTCAAAAATGATTTCTATTTTAACAAATTCAAAACATATCAGTTGCATTAATTAATTTAAAAATTAATTCCTGTCGTCAAAACAAATAGCGTGTTCTTAAGAGATAATAACTATCAAAAGATTGACACTTGTTTATGTCTGGTTTAAATGTGAAATTACATCCAATGGCCAACATTGTATTAAATTGTAAAAATATATTCTAAATATAATTTAAAACCACTCAAATTAATAATTTATCACTATTAATTATTTCTATTGAAAAAGTTGTTTTTAATTAAAATATAATAATTTTCACTATTCATCAAAATATGAAAGTTATCCGAAAATCACCAAAATTTCACCCTAAGCTAATTTCGATATTACGAATCCAAAAATAAATTCCATTTTGAAAAATAAAATTTACAAAATTTTAGAAAGTGGTTATTATTATTCATAATGGCTAGTTTTAATAATATTTTAATAGCATATTGTTGTTTAGTGAAACTCGTTATTGCGTACTACACATGCTATCGAGGAAGGTCGCGATTGCGTGTAATGCAAGGCAAGTCAATGATGCGTGTTGTGCAAGCTCCTTTTGGTGTAGCGTACAACACAAGACATAAATGAAATTAAAAAGAATATTTTTCATAAAATCTCGGGGTGTTATAGTATCCGCACCTATTTTTTTCCTAGATTGTAAGATGATATTTCGAGGTTGAAATTTCATAAGGGGGGAGGAATTTAACAACCCAATGTTTTATAAATGGAAATTCCTATCTTCTAAATATTTAAAATAACCACATGAAATCACAACATAATGAACTAATATGTCCTATGTGACCTTTAAAAATATGTTATTCACTTTTTTGTTTGGAATTTCGAAAATAAAAAAAAATACACATTTGCTATTAGTAAGTTATTTGGAGTCTGATAAGAAAATATTTATTTATTTGTGAATCAAAACATTCCCTTATTAATAGTAACATGCACTTATGAGTAATGACATACACCATTGAATAGTAACCTTACCAATGATAGTTTAAAAATAATATTCAACTGAATGTATGATGTACCTATATTTATGAATAAGTAAATGAATGTTTTAAAAATGATATTTTATTAATAAATTCTGATTTGAATTAATTATTTAATTAATCAAATTTAGAATTTTCTTGAAAAATGGACGTCATTTTTGGATTTTACTCGTTGAATAATGGATACTGTGAATTTTTGATATTTTTCTAAAATACAAGATTTTTTATGAATAGTAAAATACGACAATTTATAATAAATGAGAAATAATGTATTTATTGAGTAATTGATGATGATATGTTTAGGTAATCCCAATTGGTTATAAATCACATGCATTTATTACTATTCCTAGTCATGGAATAATTACTATTTAATTTCAAATAATTAAATAATAAGTTAATGATTATAATATTAGGAAAACCCCTCTCCACCCCACTATAAATACCCCTCGTTATTTCCTCTTCTCTTCACTCCTATAAAGCATTGTTCAATTCCAATACTCTGCCCAAATCTTCCTCCAAGCTCCTCCCCCGCTTCCAAAAGGTCATAGTCTCTTAAAAATCTCAAAACCTCTCCCATTAAGAGGTTATAAAAGGAGGTAGACTGAAGAGGTAAATTCTTATTACCAACTCTTTCATTTGTTTTATGTTCTTTTATTTTTTGGATTCTTTACCCACCTCCCTTAACCCTAATGGTATGAAAAATCCATTAACATACATGTACTGGAATTCTATTATACTATTGGGATACTTAATTTTTATCTCTCCTTTCTCCATATTTTTTTTGAATGAAATGAAAACACCTTTTGAGATGTGTAAATTTAACACATTGAAGGATAATAGTTTATCAATTTCTATTTCAATCCTTAATTCTGGTCAAGAAACCATTTTTGTTATGGTTGAAATAGATTATAATATATTTAACATATCCTTTGTGAGGTTCTATAATCATTTTTTACAAATGGTATTTTGTTATAAAGAAAAACATATTCATTGTAATCAAACCCACCAACTAACCAAAATTATTATCACTATTGTTTTATATAATAACTCATATTCACTCCCAATAACTAAATGAATTTTTATAACCATGTAATATCAAATGTGTAAAATAATAACATACAACATCAATTCTGGACAACCACCTTCATCTTATATGTTTATCCAAATGTGAATATAAGTGAACCGATACTTAAAAAACAAGCAAGCAACCAGACACGTGAAATTGAACCTTATAAGAAATCAAAATTGTCTTGAATTAACATAAAAATGTTATAATAAATATTTTACATATAAAATAGTTTCTTTACTTATGAACTAGTAAACATAAATTTTTTATTCAGGATATTAATAATAACTGGAGAGCACTAACAAACATTAGGTAAGGGATCCCCTCCATTTCACTATTAATCAAGTTTGTTCTCTATGCTATTCCTATTTATCTGTAATCCCAAATGTTGGGGTATGACTTCTCTCCCCCTCCCCTAATTAAAACATTATGTATAAGTGATGATAAACCCCCTTTCCCCCTCATAAATCCCTCTTAGGTACACCTGACACCATGCTGATAAACCATTACAAATTCTACCCGAAACATCATTGTTCGTTTAAGTTGCGTTATCCTTATTTCTATCATAATGGAGTTATCTTATATGTTTATGTAAATATTCTAAATTTTGTGAATTTTTACAAAATTTATAAATGAAGTCCCATTCATCACTCTCTTTTGAGGACACACATGTTTTTAAAATATTCCCTCCTCATAACTTCCCGATAAGAAAACCTATTATAAGGGATGATCACAAATTTTTACCCAAATTCAAGTGAACTCTATCATATTTTTTATGCCACCATTGTATTTATAAATGATATTATTTATTATGAAAACTTTTTTGTTAAATACTTTTTTTATATAAAATATTTTCCCCTTTTCGATTTTAAAATATCTATATTATTTTCCATAACACTATGAAAAAACGTTTTAATTCTATTGTTTCTAAAATATATTTCTTAATTTTTTTCAATTTTCTTTGACACAACATACCATGTTATATTCCTAATTTACCTTATAAATGTCCATTTATGTTGTAGTCCCTATCATTCACGGACACTTTCATGATATGATCATTGGTTATGCTTAATGTCATGATTGTGGTACACAATTTTTTCCATGGGTACCCTTATGTTTATGTATTGTAGATTATGTATGATTAAATAGGTTGATAGAATCACTACTGGAGAATATTTTTAACACGTAGGTATTATTCACATCGATCCTATATAACAGACGTGCGAAGCTGTAAATATCGATATATCATGTTGTTTATTTTATAACTGATGTTATATATCGATCAAGATACATTTTTTACGTCGGTTATTTCATAACCAACGTGAAAATTGAATCTGCAATGCTTTATCACATTGGTTATAAAATAAATGATGAGATAATGGAAATCTCGGTGCTTTACCATGTCGGTTATAAAAAAACTAACACGATAAATATCTATTGATAACGTCGGTTATTATTTAACCGATGTTATAAATAATTTTCTATGTTAGTTATTAAATAACAGACGTTATAAACAATAAAAAAAGATTTTATCATGTCGGTTATTAAATAACTGACGTTATAAATATTTTAATTGATTTATCGCAGCCCGTATTCAGTTATTCTGTTTTCTTTGATCAGGCGACCTGTGGCTCGTCTCTCACATGTGAAAACTCTCGAAAGGATTCTTCAAAGTTGTGCCCTCCAGTCTCGTTTTTCCAAAATCATTAATCATTATTATTGTAACCAGTTCAATCATGTCGACTCACTACACTTGCGTAATCCTTACATGGCTCGATTTCAGTTATTATTTTTCACGATGACCTAATATAATTTTTTGAGATGTTATTTTTTCTATATTTGTTCTTACTATCATTGTATATTTTATATTGTTTATTTATACGATGATAAAATCTTTTTTGGAGAAGGAAACCATGGAAGTGATATCACGCAAGTTTACAATTTTTGTTTGTTTATGTGTGTGCGTGTACAGTGGGTGTCCAAGGGGGTGGGGGCTGTCCAAGTGGGTGGGTGGTGTCCAGGGGTGGTGGGGGAAGTCCAGGGGGTAGGGGTGTCCCGGTGGTGTCAATGGGGGAGGGGGTGGTGTCCATGGGGTTGTGGGGTCTGTACAAGGGGGTGTGGGGGATGTCAAAGGGTATGGGGGTGTTGTCCAGGGGGATGAAGGGGCTGTTCAAAGGGTTTGGGGTGTCCAAGGGGTGGGGGTGTCCATGGGGCGAGGGGATTGTCAAAGGGGATAGAGGAGTCCAGGGGGTGGGGGTGGTGTCTGGGGAGGTGAGTGGGCTGTCCAAGGGGGTAGGGCATCTAGGGGGGTTGTCGAGAGGGGTGGGGGCTGTCTAGGGGTGGGGGGGGGGGGGGTTCTGGTGGGGTGGGGGATGTCCAGAGGGTTAGGGGTTGTCTAGATGGTTGGGGGTGTCTAGGGTGTCCATGGGGGTGGGGTGGGGGGGGGGGGGATATTTAGAGGTTTGGGGGAGTCCAGGGGGGTGTCCAAGGGGTTAGGGGTGGGGGTGGTGTTCCGGAGGGGTGGGCGGTGTCTAAGGTGTTGGGGGGCTGTCGAGAGGGGTGGGGTATGTCCGGGGGAGGGGGATATCCATAGGGGTGGGGGTTCTATCCAAGGGGGTGTCCATGGGGGTGGGGGTGGTGTCTAGGGGGTGGGGGGGACTGTCCTGGGGGGAGGTGGTGTCCAGGCGGTGTTCAAGGGGGTGGGTGTGGTGTTCAGGGGGTGGTGGTGGTGTCCAAGGGGTGGGGGTGGTGTCCAGTGGGTGGGGGATATCCAGAGGGTTTGGGGGGCTGTCCGGGGGGGGGGGGGATTCCAGAGTGTTGGGGGTGTACAGGGTGGTGTCCAAGGAGGTGGGGGTGGGGGATGGTGTACAGGAGGGGTGGGGGTGTCTGGGGGGGGGGGTGGGCTATCCAAAGGGGTGGTGGTGTCAAGGGTGTGTCCAAGGGGGTGGGGGTGGTGTAACAGGGGGGGGGGGCTTGTGTCCAGGGGTGGGGGTTGTCAAAGGGGGTGGTGGTGTCCAAGGGGTGTCCTTGGTGGTGGGGGTGATTTCCAAGGAGTTAGGGGAGTCTGTGGGGTGGGGGTGGTGTCCAGGGTTGTGGGGGTGCTGTCTAGGGGGTGGGGGGGGGGGGGGGTTTCTGGGGGGGGGGGGGCTGTTCAAGAGGGTGGTGGTGTCCAGGGAGTGTCCAAGGTGGTGGGGGTGGCTAGGGGGAGGGGGTGGGGTGGTTTCCAAGGGGGTAGGGTGTTGTCCAAGGGGGTAGGGGTTTCATGGGGGTGGGGGTGGTGTCGAGGGGGTGGGGGTGGTGTCCGGAGGGGTGGGGGGCTGTCCGGAGGGGTGGGGGGCTATCCAAGTGGGTGGTGGTGTCAAGAGAGTTTCAATGGGGGTGGGGGTGGTGTCTAGGGGGAGGGGGTGGGGGTGGTGTCCAAGGGGATTGGGGTGGGGTTGGTGTCCAAGGGGCTGGGGGTGTGCTTCAAGGGTGTAGGGGTGTCCAGGGGGTGGGATGGGGTCCAGGGGGTGGGGGTGGTGTCCAGGGGGTGGGGGATATTCGGAGGGGTTGGGGGTTGTTCAGAGGATTCAAATCATTAGGATATGTGTAATTTTCAGTAGTGATGGTATACATTTTTTATATTTATACATCATATTTCATTTTAATGGAAGGGTGAATTTGGTCTCCAGTTGCACCAGGATGCATTCTTTGTGAACCTTAAGAAGAAAGGATCCAAGATGAATTTAAATGTTTTATATCTAACTATATTTCCTTTTTAAATTATTTTCAAGCATATTTTGTTTAAATACACATATTTTTTTTAATATTTAAAAATTGTCTTACATTAAAATAATGATATTTTTTATATAAAAATATATTTTTATTATCATAAAAAGATGAATAATTTTGATACTTTTATAGGTAATAATGAGTCGATGTTGGATTACAACACATCAAATGAGTAATGAATATGTGGAATGTGTTGATTCCTTTTTGGAATTTTCTAAAAAAATTGGTCCATGAAGTGACATTTTATTCTGTCCATGCCTGAAATGTTTGAATATGAAGAAGTTGAAAAGTAGAGAGATAAAAGATCATTTGATTTGTCATGTTTTTAATCTAAGATACAACCCTTGGATATGGCATAGTGATACTAGATTAAATGTCAAATCTACTGATGATGACGATTCACAAGATGGTAACTTCGATGGAATTGAAGAAATGATTCTCTATATTACAGAAGAACAAATTGAGATAGAACTGACAGTTGCACGTCTATATGGTGATGCTGAAAACCCATTGTATCCATGTTGTACAAATTTTACGATTTTGTAGGTGGTGTAATGATTGATTAACATGGAGGAGAAACATGGATGGAGTGATATAAGTTTTACAGAGCTCCTACAATTTATAAAATTCATTCTTCCAAAAGATAACGATCTTCCAGATTCACATTATAAGTCCAATATATTATTATTCCCAATGAGATTGAGATATAAGAAAATACATTCCTGTATAGAATATTGTATGTTATATATCAAGGAATATGAATTTCTGTCAGAGTTTCCTAAATGCGGGACATCACGGTATAAGGTGATAGAAAATCGCAGGATGATGTAGAGATTATAAGGATCCCTTCCATGTTATTTTGGTAACTTCCTATAATTAATATTTTGAAACGTTTATTTTATAATTCACATGATGAAGAATGGATAATATGAAATTCGGATGAGTGGATATGTGATGGAAAAATACACCATCATGGTGATTGTCCACAATGGAAGAAAATTGATGAGCAGTATCCTAAAATTGGAAATGAAATTAGAAATCTCATACTAGGGTTGTCCACTGATGGAATGAATCCATACCGAACCCTCAGTAGCTCACATAGTTCATGGCCTGTTTTATTGGAAATTTAATGCCTCTCTCCTGAATTTTGTATGATGCACAAATATATCATGTTGAGTATAATGATCTCTGGTCCAAAGCAACCCTCCAATGATATTGATGATTTCTTGCCACCATTTATTGATTATTTGAAACATTTACAGGAGGATGGTATTAGGTTGTATTATTCTAATAAAATGGAATATTTTCAACTACATTCAGTGCTTATGTTCACTATAAATGAAATCCCAGCATATGGAAATTTGTCTGGATACAGGGCAAATGGGAATAAAGCATGTGCAATTTACGAACAACAGACTTCATATTATGAATTTAATAATGAGATGAAAATAGTTCACATGGGTCATCTAATGTTTTTGGCTATGGATGACACATATATAAGACTAAAAAAGGCATTCAGTGGCTCACAAGAATTTGATATTGCTCTGAAACCTTTACCCCTGATCTGTATTTTGAGAGGGTGGAAAACCTTGATGTGACATTGGGAAAGAAACAAAAATCTAGGAATGATAGACATATTTGGAAGAAAAGGTCAGTATTATTTGAGATACCATATTGGATATATCATGAAGGTAAACATAATATTAATGTCATACACTTGGAGAATAATATATGTGATAGTTTTATTGTGACTTTGTTAGATATTATATGAATGATAAAAGATGGGTTGAATGCAAGATTATACTTAATATCAATGGGAATAAATTTTGGAGTTAGCTCCCACTCATAATGGAAGACAAACATTTCATCCCCCGGCTTTTCATACATTATCCAAGAGGGAGAAAAATATATTTTTTCAGTGTCTGCATTATATCAATGTGCCTTAAGGTTATTCTTAAAATGTAAATAATTTTGTCTCATTGAAGGACTTGAAGTTGATAGGTATGAAATATCATGATTTTCACGTCATGATGAAACAACATCTACCAGTATCATTGCATGGAATATTTCCTAGATGTATCAGAAAAACTATATTGAAGTTGTGTTATTTTTTCAATTCAAATTGTAATAAGGTTATTGATGTTAATGCTTTGAACATTATTGAAAAAATGCAATTTGTAAACATTTTCAATTGGAAATGTATTTTACTCCATCTTTTTTTGATAAAAGGGTGCATTTAATGATTCATCTGTTTCGAGAAATAATTCATTGTGGAGCTCTATATCTTCGTTGGATGTATCCTTTTGAAAGGTATTGGAAAATATTGAATGTGTATGTTAAGAATCCATATCGACCTGAAGCCTCCATTATTGAAAATTATATTTATGAGGAGGTTACATAGTTTTTTACGAGCTACATGGTTGTAGCGCATCACATAATATTGCCTTTATCTCACCATGAATGATTTATTAATGACGTGAAGGGGATTTATGGCTTAAAAGTGAAATCGTTGGCAGCTAAACAGATAAAGAAGTTAGAATTATACTTATCTTATAACATAGATTATGCCCAATTGTATATCACATTTCAGATTAATGACTTGAAACAACTTCATCCAAAGAAGAAAGAAATGTGGATTTTGAATGATCACAACAAAAAAATCATGGTTTAAAAAGAAATTTCATGGTAGATCAGATGTATCAGAGACATTAAAATGGGTAGTGGTTGCTCCATGTTTAAATATGATATAAAGGTCTAGTAATGACATTAATATCTATACATTTCATAGGAAATATTATGAAAACAGAAGTGCAGTTCAGAATAGTGGGGTATTAGTGTTTGTATAAGAAAATTATTTTTTGAGTGATAAAGACAAAAATGTAATTTCTGTATCATGTGCATATTATGGAGTGATTGATGAAATATGGGAGGTTGATTAATTTAAAATTAGCGTTCTTGTTTTTAATTGTATATGGTTTATCGGTAACAAAAATGTTAGACACGATGAATTTGGAATGACAGTTGTTAATATGAATAGATTACAAGACAGAACTGATTATTTTATAATGGAAACACATGCAAAACAAATTTTATATATAGTAGATCAATCAGATATGCAGTGGGATGTTGTTTTACAATGGAAAAAACAATATGTTGGTGAGGATAAACTTGATGAAGATATCGATTTATGTGAGATCCCTACTTATATGGAATGATTAACAGACCATAATGACGAGCATGTTAAAGACATTGTTTGTGCCATTAGATGTGATCACAATGAATGAATTTGGGAAAAGAATCCAGTTGTATATTCCTAAAATTAAAGGTAACATTTGTTTATTTCTTTTTTACAATTATTGTTTTCAGAAAATGTTAGATATTGTAAATTCTTTCTTTATTAAAATGGGCATTAAAACAAATAATTATATGAATTTGTTTGTTTTAATTTTTTTTGGATTACTTTATCATGTTTACAATTCTATAAATTATATTTCTGTTATTTTTTTCAATAAAAATTACTTAACCATGTTTACCATGTTTACTAGGTTTACCATGTTTACATGGATTACCATGTTTTCCATATTTACCATATTTACAATCATTACCATTTAACATGCTTACCATAATAACCATGATTACTATTATCTAACTTAGTACAATTTTCTATTTTTTTATATTATAATTGCAATATTTGAATTTGTATATTTTTTAACTAATGTTTGGTTTTTTTTACTTGAAGGATAATGACTGATCAACCAGTTGAACAATCACATGATTCTGGAGATGAGAATATGGGTATTACCTCTGGGGAGGAACATTAATATGCTCCTATTGATGTTCCCCAATCTTCCTCATGTGCTACCATTATGACAATGAGTTCAAGAGTTGGTAAACGTGGGTGCCAAGGTTTACCAAAAGTATCACTTTCCCATATGAAGTACTATAGGATACTCATTGAGTTTGACGAGTATGATATTCCTATAGGCCCAAATGAAAAATATTTTAAGAGTTTTGTATCAACACAGGGTAAGAGAAAAGTAAGCATTTTGTATGATGTTTAGAGAAGTTTGGAGAAAGTGATAATCTCTCAGTTGTGAGAGATGATTTTGGTGTGATCTTTTTCTATTGTTTTCCTATTATTTAAATGTTTCTAGTATATGTAATATGTTTAACCTTTTCATTATCAGATGAAATTTGATATTCCTGAAATTGGAGGAGTTCTCAAGAAATGCATATCGATGGCTGCTAGGAGATAAAGGGGTATCAGATAAAACCTCTCATATAATTTCATTTTTGGTCATAGGATTCATGAAATTCCATGTCATATATATCCTTTCATCGATGAAGACACATGGTGATGGTTTTTTGAATGTAGGGGAAAAGATTCATATTGGGGAAGGTCAATGTAAAATTTTATTATCTTTCATAAATAAATGTTCTTATTAATGTTTTGTTAATTATTTATTATTATTAAATTTCAGAAAACAAGGAAATATCATTAGGGGATCCAATATAAAAATTTATAACCTAATAGTTTACCTCAGGGAGGGTATACATTATTAAAAGAACTAATTATGGATGAAAAATTAAAAAAACTAAGAGCCGAGTCTTATATCTATGGAGCGGTAACCAATCCATCCCCTAAATCTAGACATAAAAATGGATGCGATCCCAGATTGGAAAAAAGGGAAATATCTTTCGGAAGATTTCAGAATCGTATCAGAGAGGATTATGCGATATCTATTTTATTTATTTCACTTAACTATATTCTTTATAAAATATTAATCATTAAAGAAATGTTCAATTAATTAATACAGGATTCTCTTAAAGTGAAGAGCTCACATGGGGTATTTATAGTTGTTTGGGGGCAAGATATTTTATCCGTGACATTGGGAATGCCCGAACATCATGGTTGTGTATGAGGATATATGATAGTTTTATCGGTCAGAAAAGTGTTTCCACATTCTTCAACATCTTCCATTGAGGGTGTTTATAAAAAAATATAATCCTTATAGAATTATGTTCATAATATTAATGCAATGATGGAGGAAAAGATTATAGCATCGGTACTGTCTACGTTTGCAGACATGCAAAGACAATTTCAGACTGTAGCTCCCACTCCTCCACCTCAGCCTAAAAACCAATTATTTATCCTCCTCCTCCACCAATAGCTCCCACTTCCCGACCTCAACCTATGGACCCCATTTTTATACTACTCCTCTACCGCAATATCCTACTTATTGCGAGTTTATGTTGATGATACTCAACATCATATAGTTTCATATAGGCAGGTATATTGTATAGGAGATACATTTCATTGTCAATAATAAGAGGTAGAGAATAATAGGGTCATTGTACATGATATTATAGATAGATCATCTTGAGTACCATTACTAACATATGAGCAGATGACAGTTGGACATAATATCGTTCATTTTTTAAATTGGCCATCCAGACTTCTAAGACTCATTACCATAGAAGTATGTATGTTATATCTTCTTTTTTTATTAAAGTTTTTTTATCATTTCAAAACTAATATCTTTTTCTGTTTATTTTTTCAGGATTACTTCAACGGTTACGAAATATTGTAATGACAACAACAAAGACCAATGGCTCTTACATCAGATACAGATTCTACAAGTCTTGACAGATTGTGAAGATATTCAATTTTTTTTTGCGGATCATTATGAATTTCCAATGGAATCTAATGTTTGTGGATGTGCAATAACTGTGGGGATTGTGAAAACTGATATCATTGAGCTTATTACTGAAGATATGATGGGAGTCAACATGGTGAATTTTTTTCCATGTAAGTCTTAACACCATTTCCTTGCCTTATATTTATTAAAAATGTATACTAATGTCTATTTTATTTTATGAATCTTTATAAAATCTATGAGAATAATGAGCGGACAGATGTATATGGATTCATGGACCCGCATTTGATTTCCCCTGAAGCACATGCATTGGATGATGAACAAACAATTCTTTATATTGATGAATGATTGGAACATAATATAGTCACACAATGTTGGATGATTCCTTTTTGTGAGAGGTATGAAACACATCTCTAGCAATGAGTTAATTATCTTTTAACATAAAAACCCACTAACCATAAATTTTCATTTATAAGTGATCGTTGGATGTTAGTTATTTTTTTCCCAAGGGAGAAAACACTTTATTGGATATTCTATGTCCATGGAAATGTGTGGGAATTTTTTATGAAAATATTGGAAAAGTATGTTTGATTTTAGTAATAGTTTTATATATTATAATGAATTTTAAATTTATCCCATTCGAATTATTTTATAATAGGGGATGGGTCTACTTTTGAAAAAAACAAATAAAAAGAGTGTGAAGATCATATATATACATGTAAAGTTAAATACCCATTTATAATTTTTACTTTTTTATTTAATAAATAAAAATTATATATTTAATTTACACTCATTAAAATATAATTTTCATGAACAACAAGGTGTTATCGAATGCGGGTATTATGTGTTAAAATTTATGTATGAAATAAATACATCTGGAATTGTATGAACTTTGACCTGGTATGATTTCATTTTAAACATTTCCAAAATATTTCATTTGATTTATTCATTATACACGTTAACTACTAACAATTTTAATTTATAGTTATTTGATATCCCTCAACCCTATAATGCTCAAGACTTTAAACACATACAAGTGGAATGGTCAAATTATTTTATTGGTTTGATTGAATTTTTGTTCTTCTGTAGTGTAAATTGAAATTTTAAATATTTTCCTTGTAAATGTATATTTGGTAGTCGTTTAGGATGGATTTAAATTTTTTAGTTGCCATTGTATGTTTTGAATGTTATATATTTGAATGTTTAATTTTTTTATATTACTTTTTTTGGTCTCCTTATGATGGTTTTTTTTGTATGGATTCTATTCTGGAGGGAGGGGTTCCAAGGGGGTTGGGGGTGTCTCGTGGGGTGGGGGTATCTAGGGATCTGGGAGGGATGTCTGGTCAGTTGGGGGGGGGGGGGGTCCATGGTGTCTATGAGAGTGGGGGTGGGGGCAGTCCATGGGGTGGGAGCATTTCTAATAGGGTGGGAGGTATGTCTAGGGGAGTGGGGGGTTGTCCAAGGGGTTTCCAGAGGTGTGGGGGTGTCCTGTGGGATGATAGGGGTTTTTTAGGGGTGTGGGAGGGATGTCTAGTTGGGTAGGAGGTGTACAGGGTGTCCATGGGGATGGGGGGGGGGGCAGTCTAGGGGGTGGGAGTATTTTTTGGAGAATAAGAGGGTTGTCCATGGGAGTTGGGGCTGTCCAGGGGTGTAGGGGTGGGGGGTCCAGTGGTGTGAGGGAGATTTCCATGAGGGTGTGGGAGGGCTGTCCAGTGGGGTGGGGTTCTCTTGTGTGGTGGGGGCTGTCCAGTGGGGGGGGGGGGGGTTCCAGTGGTGTGTGGGAGGGTGTCCTGGACTGTGGGAGTCTTTCCAGGAGGGTGGGAGGTTTAGTTTTGTCGGGTATTAGTCTGTTTTTGGATTGGGGGTGTCTCGTGGTGTGGTGGCGGCTATCCACTGGAGCGGGGGGGGGGGGGGGGGGGTCATGTGTAGTTTTGGTTGTTTTGTGGTCTGCTGGGGGGTTCTTGTCTGGTTTTGGTATGTTTTTTATTTTTGTATGGGGGTGTCTAGTGTGGTGTGACGTGTCCAGTGGTGTGGTGGGGGTTGCCCAATGGGGTGGGGGAGGGGTCCAGTGGTCAGTGGGAGGGTGTCCAGGAGGGTGGGCGGGTTTTCTATGCAAGTGGGGGGATGTACAAGGGCTTTCCAGGGGTGTTGGTGAGGGGTGTCCAAGGGTGTGGGGGGGGGGGGTGTCTGTGGTGTCCATGAGGGGGGGGGGTGTCTAGGGGGTGGGAGGGATATCCAGGGTTGTGGGAGGGTTGTCCAGGGGTGTGGGGGTGTCCATGGTGTCCATGAGGGTGGGTGGGGGGTCTCCTATGGGGGATTGTCCAGTGGTGTTTGGGAGGGCTATCCAGGGGTGTGGGAGGTTTGTCCCGTGGTGTGGAAGGGTTGTCCTTGGGTGTGGGGGGTGTTCATGTTGTCTATGAGGGTGGGGTTTTTTTGGGGTGAGGGGGGTATCTAGTGGTGTGTGTGAGGATTTCATAGTGGTTTGGGGGTTTCATGGGTGTTCATGGGTGTGGGGTATTCGAGAGGGATGGAGGGTGTCTAGTAGGGATGTCCAGAAGAGTATGGGGATCTCTAGGGGGTGTCCAGGGGTGTACGGGTGTCCAGTGGGGGTGGGGGGGGGGGGTTGAGGGGTGAGGGAGGGTTGTCTAGGGGGGTTGGAGTGCTGTCTTGGGGGTGGGGTGTGTCCAGGAAGGTGTGTGGGATTTCTAGGGGTGTAGGGGGTGTCCATGGTGTCTATGAGGGTGGGGGTGTCCTGTGCGGTGAGGGGGTTTTCAATGGTGTGTGGGAGGGCTCCCGGTAGGGTGGAGTAGTCTTGGGTGTCCATGGGGTGGGGGGAAGTCTAGGATGGTGGGAGGGTGTCTAGGAGGGTGGAATAGATGTCCATGTGAGCGGGGGGATGTCCAGGGATTTTCCAGGGGAGTGGGGGTGTCCTGTGGGGGGGGGGGGGTTCTAGGGGAGTGGGAGGGCTGTCGAGGGGCGTGGGATTGCTGTCCATGGGGTGCGGCTATTCAGGAGGGTGGGGGGGGGGGTTGTCTAGGGGTGTGGGGGCGGTCCAGGGGTGAGGGGGGGGGGGGTGGATTCCATGGATATGGGGGTTGCTGTTTTAGGTTTTTGTATGTTTTTGTTTTTGGTCTAGGGGTGTCCAATGGGATTTGGTGGGAGATGTCCAATGGGGGGGGCTATGGTCTAATTTTTTTCGGGTTTTTTTTCTTTTTCTTGTTATGTTTTAGGCATGTTTTAGGTCATTTAGAAGGGAATGGTAGTAGTTGATCGGTTTTATTAAAAAAACCTGTTTTTTACTTCATTTATTTTATAACCAATAGAACAAATGTATTAGGATTAGTTTTAACGTCGGTTCATTGAAACCCGTCGTAATAAATGCTTTTAAAATTGTTTTTACATCGTTTATTTCATAACCGATGTAATATATGGAAAATAATATATTTTTTACATCCGTTATTTTATAACCGACGTAGTATATATGTTTTCACATAGGTTATTATTTAACCGGCATGGGATACCGCTTATGCGACAAGTTAATCATGTTAGTTATGAAAATAACCAACGTGATAAGCACTTCAGAGGAGTGATTTATGAGGTCGGTAATATAATAACCGATGTGAAGGATTATATACCACATTGGTAATTTAATAACTAATGTAATAAACCACTACTATGAAGCGTATTTCATGTCGGTTTTTGATCACCCGACGTGAAAAACACATTGGATTTTTTTATGTTGGTTTTAAAATAACCGACAAAAAAATGTTTATAAAGTCACCTATAATAACTTCCTCCAAGATCTGACGTAAAAAATAAGAAATAACCGCCATAAAAAATGTTTTCTACACTAGTGAATATTCATGAAAGTATTATGATCTATAAGACTAGATAGTTATCCAATGAATTGGGTAATGTTAAGTCTCATGAGATGCGATTTGAAACAGGATTGGCAGTTAGCCTTGACCCGTACTAAAATGGGAGACATGATTGACGGATTCCTTGTCCCGTTCTAAAATTGGAAATAGGATTGGTGGTTAGCCATGACCCATAACAAAAACATGTTTTATGATTCTGAGAAATTATATGATTCCATGTTTATATGATACCATGCATATATGATTTGAATTCATAATTTACATGCTTTGGATATCATATTTTCATGCCTCCTTACTCACGTGGCTAAGATTTATCCTTATTTTCTTCCCTTACTGGGATTTTTAGCACATCTATTTGTTCATGAATTTCCTAGGGCACCATATAAAAATGTAAGTTCTCAACAGATGCTAGGTTCTCTTTGTGGATATTAAATAAATAAATGTTTTTAGCCCCATGTTTTATGTTTTATGTACCTAGTCTTCTAAGACACTATACATAACGATCTATGGCTTGAACTCTGATGTAAAATAATTCTTAATATCGTGTACTTTTATGTGTAAAATGCTAGGGTCCCTATAATTCCTCTCTTATTTTTTTCTATAAAATATACAAGTACCACATTTGGAAAATGTCAACAATATTCCTATGAACCTGAATAATAAAAATTCATACACAATTAAAAATGACATCAATCTATTTTAAGAGAATTGGAAAAGTCTTTTTTAATTCTTTTATAAAATACGGACATACTATATAGATATTCCTCCATCGAGACGTAAACACAGACAATCTTGAATAATGATCACATTGTGAAATAAACACAAACACCAACTCTTATATTTATAGGTTCACATTCAATTCTATAATATAATTATTATATTTTTATAACAAATTTACTCCAAAACCACATAAATATATTATTGAATTTATTATTTTCTGATAAAATATTATCACCACTATATTAATATTTTTTTTAAATCACAATTATGGGTGATAAATACATCGTTTTCCAAGTATGTTTTTGGTTCAGAATCATTTTCCATATTATTAGACCTACGTCAGGTAATTTCATAAATATCAATAATTTTGTAAAAATAATATTTATTAAATATAAGAATATTTACAATTATTCATGAAATTATAGACAAAAAATGAATAACAGTATTCATGGAGATGGTAGGTTATACATACGCTTGAACACACTTTCAATTTTTTGAATAATGGAATAAAAGAATGGTATATGACAATTAAACTATATAAAATCATATTTAATTCATATATATCATATATGTTAAATAAATTAATACTTTTTATCATACATTTGAAATATGAAAGGAAATCACATCAAATCACATTGCAATGATGATAGTCCATACGTATGCTCTAGTGACGTTATCATTTTTTCCTAAGCATAGATCGTAATAGGTAATAAATGATATTATCATTACCAAATAATAATTATATCATAAATATAATTTTAAAAAACTAAAATCATTATAATTTTCATCCATAAGATATGGTGATGAAAATTTAATTTTATCTCTATTTGGGTATACAAACACATGAAAGATACTATCATTTATTATTTGATGAGAAGGTCGGTGTATAATGGTGTTTTCAAAATAAATACATATCAGAATATTTAGGATATTAAATTTATTATATTATGAATACTATTATAAATTTATATGGTGTAAATAATATTATAAAAATAAATTGATTATTTAGAGTGATTAGCTCTTTTTCATAATAAGTAATTTTGATATCCTATAATGTTCTCTAGGGTATGTATATTTGGAAGAGGAAAACCTCAATATTGTGTGTAGATAATTGTATAATATAATTTTGTAGTGTGTGGTAGATCTAGATGGCTCAATGTTGTGTAAATAAGGGATGGGGGAGGTGTATTATTTAATTATTGATATGATATCATTAGTAGTTACTCAAATGATTAATTTATATTAAATTCATTCTAATGAATAATACTAAAGAATGGAAATGGATCTGATATAAGATCAAAATGGGTTCTATTCTCATTAACTAGTCTATTTAATTAATGTTTTCATGTAATACATGACATTTTAATTTTTGTTAAACCTCAGTTAACATAGTTTATTTTAACTCTGGTAACAAACCATTCAAAATATAAGGTCATAATTTTGATTCATATTTTGAAAATTTTACCACAAATGAAAAAATAATGACATTATATACCATATAATCATAAATTTGGACATTTTTTTATGTCTAAATCATGTAATAAAATATTATTTTGATAAAATATCAGTATTATCAATTTTATCTCTCTTCAATATGTTTAATTTAATAACATAAAAATTAGTTATAATTAGATCCAAACCTTTTAACAAGTCCTATACATGTCATATTCATATATAAATGTTTTTTATCTTATTAATTGTCTCTATTTATAATAATCACTTTATTTTTTATATTATTTTTTACCACTAATTTAATAATTATTGCATCATTTTTAGTATGTATTTCATGTAATTATTTAATTCCTAAAAATTTTAAATAATTTTACACAATGAATATATATTCATTATTAATAAAACTATTATTTTGATTCCTCCATAAGTAATTATTTCCCCTATGTGAACCAATATATGATATTTAAACATAAGTGGGTGACATGATTTCAATTAAATTTGTTTAAACAATATATAATTCATATTAATGGAAATGATTCAATTAAATAAATCTAATTCATATGTTGGTTTTTACAGTTTGAATTTAAATCATTCAGTTAAAATTTTGATAAAAAACTATTCCCTTATGAATTATTTTTAAGTTACATTATCCTAATTTACCATTTATTTAGGGGATATAATTTATCTTGATTACTATTCATATTGACTAAAAAATAATATTGTTTACACAATCCAATTTGATTCTTCTAATTTTAAATATTGGATTAATTTTATATGAATCTGAATATATAAATGGTAGAAATTAATTTGACAGTAAGTGCATAAAATGTGACAAAACATTAATGTTAGGAAAAATAAATTTTATGCATCAGACAAGATTTTTTATCTTATTAATAGGAATATATTTGATGAATTTAAAAAAATTATCAGGTAAATTATATATATATATATAAAATAATTCAACAATAGAAATTATATTGATATAAAAGTCATAGTATAATTAAATTTGTTTCATAGAATAATATCACATTACTTTGAAAATAAATTAGGGTTTAAATTATAATAATTTATTTATTTAATAAATATAGATGAAACTAATTTTTCATAATATTTATATTACTATACATAATTTAAAATATAATTTCTAATAAATTACGTACACATTATATTTTAATTATGATACATAGTTTGAATCAACTCAATATTTCTTGAAACATTGAATATAGAATAAATAAAATTATTTAAAGAGATATATTCCAAAAAAATATATCATGGTGTTAAATTGAGTGTGTAAACATCATTCATTGAATGAAGATATAAACCCATTAATATACATAGGTGTAAAGAATGCATCCATGTTCATTAATACTGCGATAAAAAATATTAAGAAGGCAGCCCATATTCTTATGGGATGTAGTTCAATGAGGCTGCATAAAGATCAATAAAATAATAATTCAAATGTAATTAATTGAAATATGTCAATTTGATGTTATAAATGTTTAAAAATTGAAAAGAACAATTATTATTATTTTTCAAAAAATAGAAAATTTATTTTATTTTAAATTTAAAAACTTTGTAGAAGTTTCATTTCGACTCATAAAATGATATATATGAAGTATTAAACAAGATTTTGTATGTAGATAAACTTGGATGATATGATTTATCAACATTATTTTGTATTTTTTCTTTAATTCCTAATATATTAGTAGGAAAATATCACAATACCTTTTCTAGTGTATTTGATAACTAAAGAATATTAATTATACGAATTATATATTCTAAAGGAAGATATTTTAATAAAAAAGTATTACTAATCATAATATTGTTCCAATAATTGAGGTTGTAATTGAGTTTTAGTATAAAAACAATGCATCTATTTATCTGATCATTGAACCTGGAGTATGAAAAGAACAAAAAGAATACTTTTTAAATTCTGTTACAATAAATAAATGAATGATATGGGTACTATAATGATCTATTTGGTGTATAAAAGGAAGAATTTTATAGATCTATAAAAATTTATTGAAATTAAAGAATATGGGTCATGTAAAATCGCTATGTACATGTTCCATAATAGTTTAGATGTCATGTTTCTTAATAATATAAATGAATTATGGTGTAATAATGAAACCACACATTATCAATAATAAATATATAATTTTTATATTATATGTATAATGTAATGACAAAATATCACTAATGTGTGAATTTTAGTAATTCTAAATTAATTATCATCATTGAGTATGTTGGGTTTTGATGATATTTTAACATTATTAAGAGTTGAATCATGTAAATGATCAAAAGTATATTCATGAGATAATAACTGGAAAATTATTATCAATACAAACCTATATAGTTAAATCATGTAGAATATTATATAATTATTTATATAAATAATTTTCTATGATTCATATAAATCTAAAATAACAATAGTTTTATAAGAAAACATAGAATACATAACAACACCTTTTCATACAATTATTATGTCAGCCTTTGGGATATTATAGTTAAGACTTGTTGGGAATTTTTTTATCCCGCCATCTGTTTAGATTAAAGAAACCATTATTTATGAATATTATTAATATTTATCCCTTTATTTGAATAAAATAAATAAATTCATGGGTACTCTTTGTTTAGGAAATCATGATGTGTTTCATCATGTGCGTAAATTGAATGTGATTTTATAATTAAAAATATTTATTCTATTTTAATGAATCATGGATGAATGCTTTGGAATATACATAATTAACATGTTTAATGTTAATTGAACAAATGATAGTTTAGAAAAACAAAATATATTGAAATTCATATGATATATAGAGATTCTATTTGTAGAGACATGTTTATAGGAAAATATGAGTTTCATTGATCAATATTGAGTGATGAACCATTATATATTGAATGGAATAAACCTTTTTGAAGGTATTTTTTTAAAAAAATATGGATTTTATATTTCCGAAATATTTCAATTTAAAATGGTGCTCTATGGATGATGAGAAAGACTTCGAATAATGAATAATTTTGGTCGAAATTTTTTTTCAATAGTTTAGTAGACCATATAAATTTAACATGTTTAAAAGAGTATATATATATATATATATATATATCTATAATGTGATTGAACATTCTATACAATATATATGTTTATATTTAGTATTTTGGTCAATAGTGACTTGATCCACAATAACAAAGAGAAATAATGTAGTGGGTGGCAACATGTAGTGGGCTGTTTTAAATTATGATTTTTATAACCATTCCATATTGTATATTGCACTAAATATGGTTTATTTTCTTTCATTTTTATAGTTCTAAAAATGGTTATTATTGTGATGTGACAATTTTAACAGATATTATTTTTTGTAATATTACGTTAATAATAATATTACATAAATTTATGTTCTTATTTCAATTATAAGGGTGGAATATTATGGTTGGATCATTTATAATGAAATTCATTATAATCCAATATGATCCCTAATTTAATGATGGAGGAATATGAATTTCAGTTTAGTGATGTCAATTTTGTATACATCATTACATTCTTTATTTTTTGGAATAATTTCTATTCAATTTCTCTTCAATTTAATTCATGTATGTGGTTTAATCTGAGCTCTATGGAGAATTAATCTTATTAAAACATTTATTGATTCTAGTGGCCATAGGAAACCATTATAGGAAAGAACCCATTATCTTATAATAAAGTAAATTGACCAAACTCACTATTCTAGATAAATGGTAGACATACTAAGCAACATAATTTTTTCATAGTTTTTCATTCTGTCATTCTATTTACTATATGATAATATCTTATGTGATAGTTTTTTTGTTTTCTTGAACTATTTATTGGAATAGATTTATCCTCATAATTAACATTAATGTAAGTATAAAAAGATAAACTTCCATGTAAATTTTTTAATATATCAATCATTATAAAACTATTCCATTAAATATGGTCTCTGTTGGTATATTATCATGGACATTAGGTATGTATTCTTAACAATATGAATTTTCGGTAATAACCATGAAAATCACCATATTTTAAAGATTCTTTAGAAAATAGTACTCTCGTTTAAAAATTATAACAATTACTAGAATAATAGTAATATCACAATCCTCTAAAATAGGTGAGATAAAAACATCTTTATAATCTACGACTTCTTTGTAATCATTATAAATTATACACTATCGGTTTTATCATCTTTATTTTTATATTGTTCATATATTCAATGAATTCTAAAATAAATGTATCACACTATAAAAATAATCAATTCCATTAGTAACAACACTACATAATTCCTATAAATAGTCTTTTATATGTATATAATACATTTAATCATCATGAGTGTTTAATATTTTCATTAAATAAAATATCTTATAGGGTACAACTACAAATGATAACATTAAAAAATAATATTAGTAATAATTTTTCATATTGTAATTGTATTGATTGTATTAATTTATCCTGTTAGGGGTATGTAATGAATAATAAGACAAACTAATACCTTGAAAAAAACCACTTTAAATATAAACTACCCTTATTTGATTATAGAATAATAATATAATAAAATCACAATTTAAACTATCATGTTCTAAAAAAACATTCATGATGCATGTCTATATCAAATCAACTCAAATATAATCTCATTGATAATTATTACTAGGATCAATAAAAAAATTCTCAATCCATATCAAATTAATATTAAGTCCTTAATTTCTATAAGAGTATAACAAAAAGTTTAAAATATAAACTTCCAAAACAATCAATATTAGTTGTCTTAATTTGTAAGAGTACCCTTTACGAACATAAATACTTTCCTAATGATATACTGTTAGTGTTCGTCATTAATATTGTCATAATAATACAAAATTTGTGAAAATAATTAATAAAAATTATTTAAAATCATTTTAATGAAAATTATTTTGTAGATGGATATCATCATGTGTCTTGATAGCTATGATAGTTAATGAATTTTCCATGCGAACACTCATATATGAATCTTATTATTTTAAATTTTACTATCATAGTTGGTATAAATACCCTAATATTTTAAACTATCAAGTTAAAATAATAAAATCCATTATAATACCTCTACATAAAAATTCAATAGTCAATTCACAATACATTTCGATATTTAATATATCAAAATATACAAGTTACCATGTAATTAATTTTATTAGTATCAATTGTATGTTGTTTTTTTAATCAATTTGGAATATAAATGGGAATGATAATTCAACAATCATATTTTGAATCCAACATGAAAAATATATTTCAATATTCTATATATATTTTTATATATATTAACACACACATATATATATATAAGGATTTATTAACAAGTGTAAGATAGTGAATCAAACTGTAAATGAACATGGATAGAACTAGGTTGAGAATAATATTACTAAATCGATTGAATGATGATCCAAAAAGATACCATGGATTTTTTGATTGGATGAATAAAACATAAGGATTATTTTTCCCCTATTTAAGCTAATTAGGTGAAAATTTCAGAGATGATCTTCTATATATGAATTATATTCTTTTGATGTTTTCCTTCATGAATGTTTTGAAATGTATAATTTTAGGTGATATTATATTGAATTTCAAATCATCTTGGGGTTTTGATGATTCGAATTCGTTTTTCATAGATTTGAAAATTTACCTCATTTGGCTTCTTTTTTTAAGTTGATGTCGTAGGCTTATATATATAGATAACTTTATCATAATTTATGCACATTTCATATTGATTTGTAGTATTTTCATTTTAATCCAATTTTTTTTTCTGAATTACCCATGGACAAATTTCTGTAATATTGACTGGTTTGAATTGTATTTACTTTTTTACCAATATATTTTGGGATCTTTTACATATAATTAGGTTTCCAATCATTTTTTATAAATAAACCAAAGGGGTTTGATATTGGAATATATATTGTAATCTAAAAAATATTTACCTCCATGTAACATTGATTGATCATTTTATCCTTGCCATATCAATTTATTTAATTTCACATACTATCACGTAGAAGATTATTCTTGTGTTTTCTTATTCGATGAAAACTAATTGGTTATAATGAGAATGACTTTAGTAGAGAAAATTCTTAATGATTTTCTAAATTTAGAAGCAATTCAACTAAAAACATACAATAATAAGATCAGAATTGATGAATAGAGTGGTAAGAAATTCAATATCATATTATAGTATTTAAAAACTCAGTGGATGGATATTTCCATATAATAGTTTTGTAATTGGGTTGAAAGAATCAAATGAGTATCCCCCATTATAGGGGACTATATATTATACTCAATGTTAAACAGTTTTGAGTCCAAATGAATGGGGTAATATATGAAAAAATGGTAGGTATTTATGATTTTGATTTATTTAATTTTCAATTGATGTGTTTTAAAAAATAATTCTACAAGAATGGATCATTTACTTCTATTAGTTGGGTTATTGGGGAAAAGGTGCTTATTTAACTCCCCAAGCAGAGGAATCCAAATATATAAAATGGTGAATCAATTTGGAACCATAATTAATTGGATATCATATATAATCAATTAAATCAATCACATTAATAATTGAGAGTTGGTGATGAATTGTGTTATTTCATTCTAGGTGATAATAAATGATAGTCATAGATAATCATAAAAAAATATCTATATTACTAGAATGTATAGTGAATCGGTTTATGATGAACACAAAAGACTATTGTATAAGTTGATTTTACTGAAATACTTGATATTTGGGCTAATCATTTTTAAATTTATGGTAATGATAAATATTACTATATTTCTTGTTACACTAAAGGCTAACATTATGTTTTTAAGGTTCTAGGCTCAAACACTTTACAACCGATGAAGTAAAAAAACCTAGAGGATTATTAAAACTATAGAATGGAAATGGTAATATGAACCTCCATTATGGTGTTTAGATTTTATCTTGAGACATCCAGTAAGGAGAAGGACGATAAATTGAATGACTACCATTTGCATAATAATGGTTTTAAGAATATTTCAATTAATGGATTGAAGACCAAGTGAAGTAATTGTTAATTAACTATAAATAAGGTCTGATTGGAGGTTATTACATTCATTTAGTTCAAAATTATATGATATCTATGATTGAAAATGATACTTAAAATATAGATGATTTTTTATTGCAATAACCCTATATTTGAAAAAGTTCCTTTATATGGTTTGAGAAATTTTTCTTCTGATTCATGGGTCATTTATCGAATTTAATATACATACTATAGAGTAGTAATGTGTTTTATTTTTTTAATATCCATTATATTTTTATTACACTATAATGAGTAGGTACATATCATTTTCTTTTTGGTAATATATTGGATACTTCTATATATAGAATGAATCTACTGTTTCATAATATAATTTTTCACTAATAGTTGGAATCATTAACAATATGTTATTTGGAAGTTTCTAATTAATAATATATTATTCGAGGTCAATGTATAATTTAATGGTCATGTTACACATGATTTTATTTCATTTACTAATATTAATGAACTGTTATTTATAATGGTCATTATGTTTATTGAATTAAATCAATAGGCTAAGTAAGCTGATAACATATTGTGATATATATTGTTGAGTAACTGATCATAGGTAATGAGTTTTCTTATTGATTACATTAATTTTAATGAAAATATTCATTAGAATATTTTATTACCAATTAAACAATTAGTTTTGGGAGTAATAAAATATAGGTGATATAATATGATGTTGTTGATAGATACAACAGTTTAGGGAATAGTTATTCCATTTTGTATCATCTTCATTAGGTAGTATCCTTTTAATACCCCTATGTTTGAGTGTAAATTTTTAATAAAATTTGTCATTATAATTGTATTGGTAATCATAATCCTTGGTTGGAGTTGTTTCAGATTAATGCTAAAATCTATATTTTTTATGAAAATATGTTGAGTGAATATTTTCCCAATTTATATTTGAATGAAATTATTATAAACAAGAAGAATATATATATATAGATATATATCTGTGTTTGTATGTATGTATATATATAAAAATAATTTACCAAAAAATACAAATTTAAAATATTTTGAGAACTAGTAAGTCCACATTCTAAACACATAATACCAAGGTACCACTATATTAGAAATATTATTTTTATATAAATAAAAATTATAATTATCAAATATTAGAAATAAGAATATTAAAATGAAATTAAATATTTTCTTAGGTATATTTTCATTTTTATCCCTTGTAATTTTGATAAATAAACTACTCTAATTTTTCAACTCCATCATATCATAATCCTTATCACATGAACCATTTCAATTATCCATACCCCTTGTTTCTACATAAATCACCATTGCATCATTAACCTTACCAAAATAATTATCATAGAATCTCATTTTCATATAATTTTATGACTTAAAAAACAATGCCTTCATCATTTTATATTTAAAAAAATTTAAATTGTAACATCCCAAAAAAATAACGAATATGACATGTTCATATTTATTAATATTTTTGAATTGAATATTAATTTTATTTTAATGGGGATTTTATGTTAAATGGTGTACCTAACACACAAAATGGGTTTATTTAAAATCTTATGTTTCACACTAATAATATAATATTATTATTTTAATTTTTATTTAATGCCTAGCTGCTTTATAGGAATGAATTAATTGAACTAACTAAAATATGATAATATATGTTTGTTAAATGTTTTTACATTAATCCATTAAAAGTCAGAGGCTTAAAATGTATATGAATCTAATTTTAAGCATAATTTACTTTAAAAGTGAGATTTACCGCCTTTTGATGGAGAACATTTTTTAAATATAGTTTTTCTCAATTTTACATATTACATTTGACAAAATAATTTTCATCTTTAAAATTGGGACATCAAAATTTTCTTTGGATGAAACATTGATATTTTTCTAAAAATGATCCATTTTACTGAATAGTGAAAAAATGTTGTATTTTAATTCAAATCCGCCTTTTAGTCTAATTTATTTATATTGATATATTATATTTTTAATTGTTTTTAATGTGTAAATAGATTATATTTTTACCATTTTACCCAAATTAGTCCATTGGATGTAATTTAAATTTGATAGTAGACATTAACAAGTATCAATCTTTTGATGGTTATTAATTAATAAAAATATGATTTTTGTTTTGATGATGGGAATTACTTATAAAATTTATTATTACAACTTCAATTAATTGAATTTGGTAAAATATACATCATTTTTTTACTTTTATTAACCATGATTAATGTAAATTGCAGTAATTTAAGGTAAAAATAATGTTATAATAATTTAAAATTAACATGACACTTGTACTAAATTTATTAGATGAGGAATGGCCAACCAAGAAAATCCATGGGTCAATGTTGGAACCCCATGGAGCCTCATGGGTAGGTTAATGACACTAATAACTTTTTATTTAAAGTAAAAATAAAAATGTCATAAGCATGTATTGTTTTAATAAAACAAACATTACATGGGGTTATATAAGTTATCATTTCGACTATTAATATTTATTGGAAAGGACAAAATATTTCCTACATCATGATATTTTTTTAATTTTTAGAAATCAAATAAATAAAATTATTTATGACACAATGATGATGTAGTGTTTATGTTATTAATGGATTATTTAAATAAATAAGAAGATTAAAATTAAAACAATATCTAAAACATTTCCAATTGTTATTGGATGATTTTATTTCACAAGTTGGACACCTTATCCTCGAACTAAATTACTTTTGGACCTTTAGAAACCGAAGATCAGTATATAATAATATAATATTTTGAAACATTCCAAAAGATCCCCTCCTATCCCTTATTAAAAGCACTCAACTCCAAAACATTTCTCACACATCTCAAGCCCTTGGCACGTCCAACCACCACTCCAATAAGCTTCCAAAATCTCTCTCTTCATCCTAGAAGTATTTCTATATTCAGAAAACAATTCAAGAAACCCTTTTGGTTCAAATCAAAGGGAGTTAACCGATTTAAAGGTAACATATTCTCTTAAGTTCTTTAGTATTATTTTACTTCTCCATCCCCCTAAACTATTTTTATTCATTTATTTTATAACGATAACTGTATCCTCAATTTACAAGGATGTTTTTATGATAATTATTCGGGTTAAACTTACACAAACCTCCATCTAATGGATAAAGAACATACTTTTTTAGTGGACAACGAACTAATGCATCACGAAACGATGATTGTCTAGTAATCTCCTACTGCCTCTCATGGTGGACATTATGAATGAACTGTATCTATATTTGATATATATTATATTTATGTTTTCCTTATACTTATGTATTTTCCTTTTTATAGGAAACTTTTATGGTTCTCAGAATGGGTAAACATGATAATTATATTAGAGGAAATGCCGACTACCTCCCCCTCAATGTGATATGACTCATTAATGCCAAATGTGGAATGTATAAATGATATAATTTATGAACATATGTAATATATAGGACAAAAAATTTATACTGAGATTATAATATACATATGATTAACTATGTTTTTAATTCATTACCTCCCCCTCAATGTGATATGACTCATTAATGCCAAATGTGGAATGTATAAATGATATAATTTATGAACATATGTAATATATAGGACAAAAAATTTATACTGAGATTATAATATACATATGAATAACTATGTTTTTAATTCATTGAAATATGAAATAGAAATGAATGTAGCATTAATGTGTACGTACGGCTTACCGTCTCCATGAACGACACATTTCATTTATTATCTCTGAATGTTATGTACTATTATCTATATATATACTTGATATATTTGTGATATATATATGACATTTAGATGATGAATATTATTCTAGAGATAATTTACTTTTGACCACATGGAATATTTATAATTATAACAAGTTGATTTTTGAGTCATGTTCCGAACATTGAAAAAATGTTCGAGATGAGCTCAAATAATTATGTAATTGTTATAGAAAGGTAAAATGTAATATAAAAGGAATAATAAACTTTAAAAATATTTTTAATCATGTATAAAGTAACTTATGTTTATTATTCATGAATAACATGGAACATACGAGCGAGTCAAGTCGGACAACGAGGTCATGGATTCTTATCTCACTTTGAATTTGGTGAGATTTCCATTGTCCGCCACTTATTTATAGAATGTGGTGTGTCTTGTACTGTCATTGGATATATATATTATCTAGATTATTTTTATATTCATTGTATTTTTTGATTCATTTGGGGGTTAATAATTTTTGGTCATACGATTAGATTGAATACAACGTGGTAAGTGATTTTCATCTCACTTCTTGTTCCTGTGAGATTCATGATATATTTTCCACTATTTACTTTTTTTGATGTGTATGTAATTTCAATTATTGTAATAATTTTGTAATATAATTTAATTTATGGGTATTTACATATTCATTATATGATCCTTCTTTCATGGGGTGTACGTTTCGAAAGTTACCAAATCGGTAAAGGATCCATTCACCCTCCTCTTTTAAGTCAATACTTGTTTTATCTTATGTATTATAGTTATATTTTATTATGCGGGGGCTTGTTAATATATATCATTAATACTATCCATTTCATGTTCAAATTGTGAGAGACCCTCTCCTCTCTCATCAACTGATTTTCTGAATTTTTATGTGACGTCGTTAGGCTTCCAAATATTCCAAAAAGAAATTGTGCTTTCTCATTCATTTCAAATGTTAATTTTGTTGTGGTGTATCACTCTAATATACACACAATGGTCTTATATCCTTTTATTATATCCCACTATTGACAAATGATTTATTTAGGGATGTGATACCATTGTTCCTACTCTTTTATTATTTTCTAAATCCAATTTATATAGCTGTTATGTTGTAGAAATTTCAGCTAAAAAGTTATCCATCTTTCTTTCAAGAGATTTTCATGTTTTATTTATTTGAATACACATACCTATTTAGTTTCTATGGGTTTTAATAAATATATAATGATGATATATTTGATTCTGGAATTGACATACATATAACCCTCACTTCCTTTCCATGTGTTATAGATGACAAAATGATCTTATTTTTAAAAACTTTTTAAAATGTCACGATCTTGAAATAAAACCCACATCTTTTATTCTCAATGGGTTATTTATGAAAGGTTTTATTATGAGATATGTGGTTCAAATTAATTTAAATACATATTAAGAGTGCACCCTGATAGCGCTCCGATGCAATGGGTAAATAATTAATCTCTAAAGAAGAGATGTTTCACAATACCTTGGTAAGTAACCTTGGTAAATTTTATAACACCTTGGGGATGGACCATGGTTATATGTTCAACAATGTCTAAATATAATGTTGTAACAACATATTCAGGTTATGAATCATGTTATTTTTATTATGATATTCCTCTTTTACCGTTGTTCATGTCTATATGTTTTTCTTCATGTTCATATTGATATCACAAGTAAACTAATTACCTTGATTTCTTTACTAGGACTTCTACTCACCCTTTCCATTGATTGTATGTCTCCAGATTATGAGAATTAGTAATCGTATAAACAATTATATATTAATTAATCCTTTCAAGGTGATTTAAACGTTGTTTATGTTTTCATTTTTTTATTCCTCATTTCCAAGAAACTAGACATTAAATATCCTCATTTTTTGAAATGTAATGAAATGTTATGATATAAAATGGAGGGATTCTATATTTGGTATCAAAAGAAAAGTTTATTTATTTATATAAATTAGGCTATGAAAACATTAGGAAGAACACTATATAAATGTTTAAATATAGGAAAGCTTCCTGGTATTTTGGTGAGTATGGAGTAAATGGATTATCATGAAAATAAATCTATGTCTATATAGGAGTAGAAAAATCATAATGTGTTTGGATGAAAATGAAATGTATAAGAAAACCATTAAGGTAAAAACATGTTAGGGTTATTTTGGATTTTTATAAAAAAGAAATAACACAGACCATTTGACAACCCATCGCATTGGATAAAGCTATGGGAATCGAACCGACAACCAAAGTGTGATTGGGTTTTATCACCTACCATTAGCCTATGTAGAGTCCTTGGTTAGTATTCTTTATTATTCTTAGATAAATTATTTCATGGATCCAGAATAAGTTGATTTTGGGAACTTATGATTTATCAAATCGATATCCTTAGTATAGGAAAATGATTTGGTGATTAAATGATAACTATTATTTTGGAAGATGTTTTCTATTTTGGAGTACGATATGCCTATGGAAAATAAAATACTACAGGGTTACATTTGTGGAGGAATGGTTGAAATTTTTATTTTGTAAGAATCTATGTATTTATTGTGGACATATGGTGAATTGGGTTATTTGTGGAAAATGATTATCCTAGCATAGAGAATACGTGTTTATGTTAATTACACTTTAGTATGAGAATTTAAGAGTAGTCGATGTTATTTAGAGATAAATTTTAAGATTTATTGTGGAAGACTATGAGATCAAATCCTTCAATATTTTGGGTTTCATTCATGGTCTGGATTATTTTGAACAATTTTAAGGAGTATTGTGTAATTAATGTTCATTATTGAACTTTGGGTACTTTTTGTTTAATTTTGGAGATTAATAGTAGAATTTCTTTTTATAAAGGATAATACATTAGGGGATTATATGATCTCGCACTAACCATTTTGATGTTAGTTGATGTCTAATGACAAAGGAAATATATAGTTCTTCTTTTGTGGATTATTTTATACCCTAGAAGATGATTTTAGTTCTTTTGATGTGTCTATGTATTTTTTGAATGCTCATTGTTTAAATAAATGATTAGATTTTGTAGAAACATATTAATGGATGAAACTCTACTTGAAGGTAAGTTTGTTTACTTATATTTTTTCTCTATGTAGTAAATGAATTCCTCAAAATTATTAAAAGGAATGTAAAACAAAATCGTTATTGGTTTACATTTCCTACTAGGTAATAAATGACCGTTTAACACCACATAAGTTTGTGATTTTCTAGAGGTTAACTTTCTGATAATCATGTTTCGTATCACACTCAATCAAAACTTGACCGTTTGTTTTCTTTTTCATATTCATGTTTTCTGACATGGAATCCAAGTATGTGTTATCTTGGGTGACCTTTTGTATGAAACCTGTTTTTGGATACAAAGGACTTTTAAATATTCATGATATTATTTCAGAGAAGCACCTTCAGACGCCGTGTGAGTCCGGGCCCTGGTGTGGCCAGAATTAAATTATCAGTGCGTTCACACTGGACATGAAAAATAAATGGGTTAACTCCTAAACGGTGCTTTATATAAGAAATACGAGTGTACGGATGGGTCTGAAATGGGGTGTTTACCATAAGAACAACCTAAAACTTGTCGGCACAGGACGTTTGGACCCCATTCCTGCTTTCGGAACGTTAAACGGAAAATTAAATTAACTAATTTACTCATTTAACGGCTTAACTCAAGTATCTCTTAAACGGTGGCTCAGATTAGAAAACTGATGGCACCGTTGAGTTCGGAGCGTGCCGTTTACCCTATGATAGGTATAATCTTCACGGGCGTGGGCGGTTTGGGAAAAATTGCCCCAAGGGCGTTTTCGTAATTTTTTGGCTTTGGGCGTTCAGATTTATAACTCTTGAAAGGGGCCTCGTATTAAAATTCTGAGACCGTCGTTGCGTTCATAGAATTGTTTGGCTTAATCCAGACCCCTTCGGGAGTTCAGGTTCGGGCCGACGGGCGGGTGGTTAAGTGTTTTCTATATAAACACATAACCCACCCCCTCCCTCATCATCTTCCTCGCCTGGACGGTAGCAGGTGGCAGCCCTCCCACTCCTCATCCACTCTGGCGAGGCGGCTCCGACAAGGTAGCTACGTGGCGGCGGACCCTTCGTGAATGGTCGGGCAATGCCCTCGCAGGTAGGATCATTGCGGTTTCAGTTTTTATTCCCGCACCCAATTTTAGTTCGATTAAATGCCTTAATTGTTTGTTTTATCTTCGAAAAAATACCATAATCGGGTAGTATAATTTATGAGCTTTCCATCACCTTTTTCGGTTTGTATATCAGAATTCGGAGGAGGTTGCAGTCATCCGAAAAAAGTTACGGGTTTTTGAATAGTTTCTAGCCGGTTTGGGGGTTCGATAGTGGAGGACGGCGCGGGACAAGGCGGCGGCGCGCAGGTGGCTTCAGCGGCGGCGGCTTCATGTGGATGGTGTGGCGGTGGAGCATTCGGCGCGGGACGACAGCACAACGCGAAGTCGCCAGGCGGAGGCGGTCAGCCGGGGCTCGCGGACGGCGAGCGCGGCACGCGGCGGGTCGTCGGTGGCAGGCGGCGAACCCGTGGGAGCAAGACCCGCGAGACGCGGGTCTTCTTTACGTGGTCGGCAACAAGGGGAGACCGGCCAGGGTGGCCGGTCCGTTCGGAAAACCAGACCCAAGGAGGGGTCTGGTGCATTGGAGGAGGGCCGCAGCCAGTGGGCCGCAGTGAACCGTACCGGACCCGCGGCTGGGCCGCGTGCCGATGGTCTGAAGTGGGCAGGCTGAGGTGGACCGGCCTAGTTTGGCCCCCTGCGTTCAGGGGTCCGTAACTTCCAAACGGCGCGTCCATTTGATGCAAAATCTGCAGCAGTGGAACCGTATAGACGAGGAAAACGTTTTGAGATGGTTTTGTGAATTTTTAATTTCAGAAACGAGGGGCCTCGTAGGCGTGACACTTCATTAAGTGAATTGACGTTTTCTTCGGGGGATCTTGTTTTGGATGGCGCAGATGCATCTGACATCCATTTCAAACACCGTTAGTGGCATTGGGACCCTGGTGCCGAGGAAAAGTTTTTCATGGTGGTTTCGGGCACTACAACCAGAGTTGAGGCGTGGGGCTCATGACCCGTCTTTTGAGCTGCGTGCAGGATTTTGTAACTTTTTCATCAGATGTCTGTTCGGGGGATGCGAGCAGTCGATGTTAGGTGTTTTTTCAAGGGCATTGCATTGGCACAATCTGCCTACTTTAATTCTGCACGATGGTGCGGGCCCTGCGAGGCCCATTTCGGGAGTTGACGGTGATTTCCAGCTTTATCACCGTGTGTTCGTTTTGGACAAATGAATAGTCAAACATGTGTACTTTTTTCGAGAGGATCGCAATGGTGCAATCCGTTCAATGTGTTTCGGGACCGGGATGCGGGTCCCACGAAGCACCGTTCATGTTCAGTGCGCCGGAATGCACCTTTTTCTCCAGAAATCCGTTGCACTCAAGTGAGTTGTGCTTTTGACGTGTTTTCCCGAGGGGAACACCATGGTGCGATGTGCCCGACTGGTTTTTGGGGCCGAGGCTCGGGATCATGGGACGCCGTTTGGGCATAAGTTAGTGTTGGAGAATTTTCCATTGGATATCCATTGGAGACGAGTAAGTATTCTATCTCGCACATTTTTCCGCGAGGATTAAAAATTTGTAATCTGTTCAGGCGAGCAGAGCCTCTTATGCGATCTTATTAAATGTGGACTAAAAGTTGTTCCGATGGTGGTTCGTCTTACCATGTTTGTAGAGGACCCTTGGCATGTGATCTTGCACTCTTGGGAGAGTGATGTAAATGATTCATAAGATGTGGTTGGTCATTCCTGGGTCTTTGGGGTGGAGTTGCTATGTTCAAGCCTTCACGTTGACATTGGGTGTCGTGTTCGCGATACCCTTTGGGATGGAACGTGGTATACTCTGGGAGTATACAATAATTCTTGGTAATACATGTGGTTGGTTGTACCTGAGAATGCTTGCGTGTTGGGATGGGGTTTACTTGGGGCCACACGTAGTGTGGGCCCCATGTGCGAGTCATGCCCTGGTTTATGTACTTTTGACCTCTCATGACGAAGAGGGTTCCTCGGTGCTCAAATTTTGACCAGCAGAGTTGAGTTTTCCCCTAGTCCACTTCTCGATGGTTTTGACCAGCAGGGTTGAGTTTTCCCCTGGTGATGTTCTCATTTGGCCGGAAGTGATGGTTTGGTTCCTCTGTTTCTTCAGTTGTGTGGGGTTTCGGTACCATTCCCTTTCCCCAGACTGCGACACTGTTTGCGACTATGGGTGTTCGTACAATGTTGGTGTTTTCCCCACTTTCTGGATTGAGTTGTCTCAGTCCGCTTCGATAGTGACTCAACTTCTTGGAGTGTGATCGCCCTGAGATCCTGGGGAGTTTCTCCCTTTCCTTCATGTTCCCTGGTAGAGTTCTTGTGGAATTGGTGTGACCAACACTTTACACGGACACCGATCGTCTACCCAGGAGGGTGTTTCTAGACAAGATGAGGTTGTTTCCAGTAGGGAAGACATTGTTTCAAGCAGGGCTCGCTAGTTGTACCATCCAGCAGGGATGGCTAGTGGGATACCATCCATCAGGGATAGCCAGTATAGCGGTGTTCACCTAGCAGTACCATCCAGTAGGAATGGCCAGAGTAGTTCCAAGTTTACCTCCAGCGGGGCTGGGCAGGGGGTCGCCTGTCGAATTTGAGCAGACCTCTCGACTGCGGGGTAGTGACATGGTGTGGTTTCCAGAACTCTCAAGTATGAGTGGCACTTTTCCCCCACTGAGATGCATCCTTGTGACGTGACCTAAAACCGTGTGGGCGATTCAGTGTCGCCCAAAGCGGATAGTGTCGAGGTGCGGTGGTTTGAGCTCCTTGACTTGGGATTCGGGGCAGACGTGTGGGATGCTGGGCATCGATGGTGTTTACATCTGGGACTGTTAGAGACTCACTTTCTTGGGCTGAGCTACGGGGTGGGGATCCAATTACGGTATTTTTCGGGCTTCTTGATTTAGCATATGTATATGTATATACCTTGTCCTAGTACCCACTTCGTGGGTTTGGTTACTCTCCTTCCAAGAGAGGTGAAGACGCATAAGGTATGCCACGTGCTTTCCGTGTCAAACTTATCGTGGTTTGACGAGTCCACTCTCCTTATATAGGTAGTGAAGACTCGACGGAAAGTTCATCTTCTCACCATTTCCAGATCCTTGTGTCTAGAATAGGCTACCTTCTTTCCTCTTGTTGGGTTGAGTTGGACTCTTTACTGTACTCCTTACTGCACTCTCGGTTTTACTCCTTTACTTTTCTGGTTCGCTCTACTGCTCACCCTTTGGTACCTCTTTTGTTTCTTCCTCGATCCTTCGGGGTATCCAAATTAGTATTTTTATTCTCACCCCTGGTTGGGATTTTCTCGCACTTGGTGTTCCATTACAGATGACGGACATGTTGGTCATGACTTCAGTGGAGTATAGGAGTTCGAAATCTTGGACCGCCTACGATGGTCGTAGTTGGGTTACAGGTGGGGGACCCTTCCAGCTGTTTTTCTTCTATTTACCTATTGTTGTGTTGTGGCAATTTTTGGTTGGGTGCGTGTTTTTTCCATTTTCTATTCAGTGTGCCTTCAGCTTTTACTTTGTAATTTTAGAGGTCGATGCACATTGTGGGTTTTTATAGAAGTTGGCACTTTACTTCTCTTTTTACTCTACACTTTTTCATTGATTGTGCTGCGTGTGGGTGTATCGGTACTTTGGAAAAGGCCTCCCCGAGTTTTTTAGCCTTCAGAGCTTGTCTCTACCCCCTAGCCTATGGAGGCGGGCTTGGGGTAGTTGCGGCTCGAGCCCGGGTAGGGTCGGGTCATGACAAAGTTGTATTAGTGGTGGTTCATTGCATGAAACGTTGTTTGGGAATCCCTAATATGGAATTGGTTGGGATTTATGGAAACATTGTTAACGTGTCTCTAGAGCGGCTCTCGGACCAGGGAGTCCAGTGATGGTGCGGCGGCCGACATATCCATTCACCAGGACCTTGATGACCCGCTTGTCGACTCGAAAAGTTGAGACACTTGTTGGAGGGAAAATTGGTTTGTGCATCATATAAAATTAAGTCTTTGACTGCCATTCTTGAGTTAGAACCCCATCATTGTTATTGGTATATACATATATACTCATTTGACCATGACACTCTTTGATAATATTCAGGATGTCTCCGCGAAGACAGCTAGCCAAGATACTAGCTTTGGTGCATGATGATGACCCTGTGAGCTGTGAGGCCTTAGTCCTGGAACCATCATGTCAGCCCCTTTTCTCTGGGTGGGCTGGTAGCAGAACCCCCACCTATTGAGCAGTAGATAACATTAGCAGAGCATATTGAGCTTGAGCGCGGGTTGAGCGTGCTCTGCGAGTACCAGCGGCAGAGACCACGGAGGTTTAGTGGTGAACCAGACCCTCAGGCAGCAGAAGTTAGGATAGAGACAATGGTTTTCTTTTTCAGTCTTTTGCAGACGCCGACAGATCTTATGGTGGCTTTGGCCACCAACCTTTTCTATGGAGTAGCTTGGCGTTGGTGGAGTCTGGTGACTCAGTCTCTTGACGATTCGTCGCTTTTGTGGGGGAATATTCAGTTGTTGTTCCGTGAGGAGTTTTTCCCCTCCTTCTTACACTCTGTTCGAATTCAGGAGCTCCTACAGTTTCAGCAGGGAGAGATGATGGTGGTCGAGTACGCAGCTAGTTTCGCAGACCGTGCACGCTTTTACCCAGACTTGGTCCATGAAGAAAACATCCGAGCGTGGATGTTTGAGCAGGGACTCCGCCGAGAGATTCATACTGTCATTGTACCCTTGGGAATTTCCACATATGTCGGGGTGCTAGAGCAGGTGCTGGTGACAGGGAGTTTCCTGTTTCATTCTAGAGTTGGTGGTGGAAGTAGGCACGTTGGAGCCGAGACGTCTGTCACGGCTAGCTGGCGTCGGCAAGCAGAACCTCGAAGTAGCTGGATTTCCGAAAATTGGATTCAGGGGCGTGGTTGTACACCACAGTGGATCCGGAGGGCTCCAGTACAGCCCGAAGAGAGTCGGTGCTATGCATGCAATGGGTGAGGTCACCTGGCATGGGACTGCCCGATCGGGCATTCTGAGAGCTTTAGGCAGGCAGCATGTGCACCACCATGACAGAGGCAGCACCGTGATCGGAGTAGCGCCCAGAGAGGAGGTGGTATTAGTGGATCGGGTGGAGCTAGTAGTGGGGGAAAAATTTACGAGGTCTTCTCATCACCACTAGGTGGTCCACGACAGGTTCTCGGAGCTGACAATTGAGAATGCAGACAGCCGTGAGCTTTGGATGTCTACGATCCTTCAGAGCATGAAGTAATAATATGTACACTCTATAGCACTTCTACTTCTTGAAGTAGAATTGTTAGACTCTGTGTGTGGAATTCATTCCACCCTGCTCTTTTTTTGTGGTGTTACCAGGGTGACAGAGGGCATCGGTGTAACCCTGTGTTGGTATGATAAAAGGTGTGGGACCTTTTTCTTTAGTCGATGGTGTCAACTCCATCACTTTCCAAGCGTATAATAAAGTCTTTGTTGCGAGACATCGACTGTGAAATCTCGTGTGACCAGATATCCTTGGGTGTTTCACCATATGGATATTATGAAGGAGGGAATCAGCGGGCCTTGTTCCAGGTGCGGGCGGTGATTCCAGTCGTGGCGTGGGACGTGGAGGTTCGGTCGAGGAGGTGAGCTACCCCCGAGAGACTTCAGGCCATTTGAGACTATGAAAAGGGATGGAGAGGTTCCCTACAACCTTTCCCTAACCCCAAAGATAGGTGTGGGTGCATGATGTCTCCCGCGTGGTTTACCTGAAGAGAAGTGTGCATGCTCCTATGCAAAACATCGGAAAGGGCCGACCTCACGTGAACAGATCAAATCCTTTGGTCTGTATGCGGTGACGCAGGACTATGCAAGAGTTCTTCAGGGTACGGAAGTGCCAGGTGTGGGCTTGATACCCTGAGTTGTTCCCCTAATTTTTCTTTTCAAGGACGAAAATATTGAAGGAGGTAATGATGTAAGAACCCAGTTTTTGGAAACGAAGGACTTTTGAATATTCATGATATTATTCCAGAGCAGCGCCTTCATACGGGGTGAGATTCCGTGCCCCAGTGTTGCTGGAATTAAATTTTCAGTGCGTTCCCACTGGACACGCCAAATAAATGGGATAACTCCTAAACGGTGCTTCAGATCATAGATCTGATTGTATGGATGGGTCCGGAATGAGGTTTTTATCCTAGGAACAACATAAAACTTGTCGGCGCAGGATGTTTTGACCCCTCGCCTACTTTTGGAACGTTAAACGGATAATAAAATTAATTAATTTACTCGTTTAACGGCTTAACTCATGTATCTCTCAAACGGTGGCTCAGATTGGAAAACTGAGGGCATATTTTAGTTCGGAGTGTGCCGTTTACCCAAGGAGGTGTGTAATCTTCACAAGCGCGGGCCGTTTGTGAAAAATGGAAGCAAGGGCTTTTTCGTAATTTGTCGTATATGGGAATTCAGTTTTATAACTTCTGAACGGGGCCTTGGGTTAAAATTATGAGACCTCTATTGCGTTCAGATCATGGTTTTTAGCCTTGGGGGGGCTTCATCCCGACACCTTCGAGAGTTCGGGTTCGGGCCGATGGGCGGGTGGTTAAGTGTTTTATATTTAAACACTTAACCCACCCCTCCCTCATCTTCTTCCTTTCCTGGAAAAGAATAGGCGGCATCCCTCCCACTCCTCCTCCACTCTGAAGAGGCGGCTCTGGCAAGGCATCAACGCGGCAATAGACCCTCCGTGAAGCGTCGGGCAATGACCTCGCAGGTAGGATCGTTGCAGTTTCAGTTTTTATTCTCGCACCAAATTTGATTTCAATTAAATGCATCAATTTTTTGTTTTATCTTCGATCTAATACCATAATAATGTAGTATAATTTATGAGATTTCCATCACCCTTTTCGGTTTGTAAATCGGAGTTCGTAGGAGGTCGCAGTCGTATGGCGAAAGATGCGGGTTTTTGAATTGTTTTCGGCCCGTTTGGAGATTTGGTAGTAGAGGCCGGCGGGGGCCAAGGCGGCGGCGTGTGGGTGGCTTCAGCTACGGCAGCTTCAGGCAGATGGCGCAGCGGTGGGGCATTCGGATCTGAGATGGCAGCGTGACATGGATCCTCCAGGCAGAGGCGGTCTCCCGGGGCTCACGGACGGTGAGCGCGGCAAGCAGCGGGTCGTTGGCAGCACGAGGCAACCCCGGGGGAGCAAGACCCACGAGACGTGGGTCTTCTTGACGCGGTGGGAGACAATGGGAGACCGGCCAGGGAGGCCGTTCCATTCGAAAAACCGGACCCAAGGAGGGGTCCGGTGCTTTGAATGCGGGCCGCGGCCAGTGGGCCGCGACGAACCGGACTGGACCCGCGGATGGGCCGCGGGCCGGTTGTCTGAAGTGGGCCAACCAAGGTGGATCGGCCCGGTTAGGCCTCCTGCATTCCGGGGGCCATAACATCCAAACGGCGCGTCTGTTTGACGCTTCATATGTGGCAATAGAACCGTATCGATGAAAAAGAATTTTTGAGATGGTTTCTGGAATTTTTAATTCCCAAAATGAGGGGCCTCAGAGGCGCGACACATCTTTAAGTGAATTGTCGTTTTCATCGGGGGGGATCTTGTTTTGGATGGCGCGGACACATCTGACGTCCGTTTCGAGCGCCATCAACGGCGTTGGGACCCTGCTGTAGAGGCGATGTTTTACATGGTGGTTTTGGGTGCCAAAAACGGAGTTGAGGCGTGGACCCCATGGCCCGTCTTTTGAGCTGCGTGCAGCATTTTGTAACTTTTTCATCTGACGTATGTTCGGGGCATGCGAGTAGTCGATGTTGGGTGTTTTTCCGAGGCCATTGCATTGGCACAATCTGCCTGTTTTAATTGCACACTATGTTACGGGCCCCGCGTGGGCCATTTTTGGAGTTGATAGTGATTTCCAGTTTTATCACCGGGTGTCCGTTTTGGACAAATGAATAGTCCAACTTGTGTACTTTTTTGAGAGGATCACAATGGTGAAATCCGTTCATTGTGTTTTGAGACTGGTATGTTGGTACCACAATGCACCGATCGTGTACAGTGCACCAGAATGCACCTTTTTCTCAAGATAACCATTGCACTCAAGTGAGTAGTGCTTTTGATGTGTTTTCCCAAGGGGATCGCACTGGTGCGATGCGCCAGACTATTTTCAGGGCCGAGGCTCGGGATCCGGGACTTCCTTCGGGTGTAAGACAGTGTTGGTGACTTTTCCATCGAATATCAGTTGGAGAGGAGTAAGTAGTCTATCTCGAATGTTTTTTCGCAAGGATTACTAATATGTAATCTGTTCAGGCGAGCAGAGCCTCTTACACGATATTATTAAATGGAAACTAAAAGGTTCTCTGGTGGTGGTTCATCCTACCATGTTTGTAGCAGAACCTTGGCGTGTGATCACACACTCATGGGAGAGTGATTTAAATGATTCATAAGATGTGGTTGGTCATGCCTGGGCCTTTGTGGTGGAGTTGTTACGTTCATGCTTTCGTGTTGACGTTGGGTGCCATGTGCACGATAGCCTTTGGGCTGGAACATGGTATACACTATGAGTGTACATGAATTCTTGGAGGTACATGTGGTTGTTTGTACCTGAGAATGTTTGTGAATTTGGTTTGGGTTGACTTGGGGTCACACGTCGTTTGGTCCCCATGTGCGTTGTGTGCTCTGCTTTATGTACTTTTGACCTCTCACGACGTAGAGGGTTCCTCACTGCTCGACTATTGACCAGAAGGGTTGAGTTTTCCCCTGGTGCTATTCTCATTTGTCCAGCAGAGATGGATTGGTTACTATGTTTCTTCAGCTGTGTGGGGTTTCAGTACCATGCCCTTTCACCGGACAGCGACACTGTCTGGACTACCGGTGTTCATACAGTGTGGGTTTTCTCCCCACTTTTTGGGATGATTTGTCTCAGTCCGCTTCCACAGTGAATCAACGGCTTGGATTGTGATCGCCCTTAGAGCCTAGGGAGTTTCTCATATTCCTTCGTGTTCCCTAGTAGAGTTCATGGGGAATCGGTGTGACCAACACTTTACGCGGACAATGATCCTCTACCCAGGAGGTTGTTTCTAGAAGAGCTGAGTTTGTTTCCAGTAGGGCGGAGGTTGTTTCGAGCAAGGCTCCCTAGTTGTACCATCGAGCAGGGATGGCCAGTGGGTTACCATCCAACAGAGATAGCCAGAACAGTGGTGTTCACCTAGCAGTACCATCCAACAGGGATGGCCAGAGCAGTTCCGAGTTTACCTCTAGTGGGGCAGGGAAGTGGTCCCCAATGCCGGGCATACCTCCAGCGGGGCTGGGCAGTGGTCCCCGATGCCGGGCTTACCTCCAGCAGGGCTGGGCAGTGGTCCCCGATGCCGGACTTACCTCCAGCTGGCCTGGACAGTGGTCCCCGATGCCGGGTTACCGACAGCTAGGCTGGGCAGTGGTCCCGTTGCCGAATTTTGCCGGGTTTCCCTCCAGTGGATTACCCTTTTACGAGACTGGGTTGTGTGGTACCGATCGACTTTTGTCGGGTCTCCTTATAGTGGGAACCCATTGAGTTCCAGGTACCCTCCAACGGGGCTGGTCAGGGGGTCACCTGTCAACTTTGAGCAGACCTCTCGACTGCGGGGCAGTGACATGGTGTGATTTGACGTTCGCCCAGAACTCTCAAGTATTAGGGGCGCTTTTCCCCCACCGAGACATGTCATTGTGATGCAACATTGAACCGTGCAGGGGAGTCAGTGCCGCCCAAAGGGAATACTATTGAGGTGCAGTGGTTTGAGCCCCTTAACTTGGGGTTCGCGGCAGACATGCGGGATGCTGGGCATCGATGGTGTTTACTTCTAGGACTATTAGTGACTCACTTTCTTGGGCAGAGCTACGAGATGGAGATCCCCTTACGGTATTGTTCGGGCTTCCTGATTGAGCATATGTATTTGTATATACCTTGTTCTAGTAACCACTTCTTGGGTTTCCTTACTCTCCATCTAGGACAGGCGAAGATGTGCGGGGTATGGCACATGATTTCCGTGTATAGCTTCTCGTGGTTGGACGATTATACACTCCTGCTATAGGTTGTGAGGACACTACGGGAAGTTCATATTATCACGGTTTCTATATCCCTATGTCTGGACGAGTCTACCTTCTTTCCTCTTGTTGGGTTGACCTGGACTCTTTACTCTACTCTTTACTGCACTCTCAGTTGTACTCCTTTACTTTTCCTGTTCGCTCTACTATTCAACCTTCGGTATGTCTTTCGTTGATCCCTCGATCCTTAGGGGTATCCTACTGAGTATTTTTATACTCACCCCTTCTTGGGATTGGCCTGAACATGGTGTGCCTATGAATAAGACAGACAGGTTGGTCGTGACTTCAGTGGAGCATAAGATTTTGGGTGCTTGGACCGCATGCGGTGGTCGTAGTCGGGTTCCAGGTGGGGGACCCTTCCAGCTATTTTTCTTCTGTTTACCTGTTGCCGGGTTGTGGCACTTTTTGGTTTGGTGCATGTTTTTTCCATTTTCTTTTCAGTGTAACTTCAGATTTTACTTTGTACTTTTAAAGTTCGATGCACATTGTGGTTTTTTATAGTATTTGGCATATTACCTCTATTTTTACGCTGGACTTTTTCATTGAGTGTGATGCGTGTGTGTCTACAGGTACTCAGGCAAAGGCCTCCCCGAGTTATTTACCCTTCGGCGCTTGTCACCAGCCCCTGGACTATGGAGGCGAGCTTGGGGTAGTTGCGGATCGAGCCCGAGTAGGGTCGGGTTATGACACATTTGTACATCTCATTCTTTATTTTATAGTAATATATTTACTGACTCTTTTTCTGATGTGGGACTTTCATTTAAGTTTCCAAGACCGATTTTAAAATTGCGAGGAAAAAATTTTCAAAAGGGGGGAAGAATGTAATATTCCTAGTAAATATTGAATATGACATTTTCATGTCGATTAATATTTTTTAATTAAATATTATTTTTATTTTAAAGGGGATTCTATATTAAATGGTGTACCTAACATGCAACAATGGGATTTTTTGAAATATTAGGTTGCACAATAATAATAATATATTATTATTTTAAATGGTAGATAACAGTTAGTCATTGTATTGGTGGTAATTAATAGAAGTATCTTATATATGATAATATATGTTTGTTAAATGTTATTACATTCATTCAATAAAGTTCAAGGCTTAAAATATAATTGAATCTAATTTTAAGCATAATTTACTTTAAAAGGATGATTTACCGCCTTTTGACGGAGAACATTTTTTAAATCTAGTTGTTGTCACTTTTACATATTATATTTTACAAAATAATTTTCACCTTTAGAATCGGGACATCAAAATTTACTTTAGATGAAATTTTGATATTTTTCTAATAATGTTCATTTTTAATAAATAGAGAAAAAATGTTGTATTTTAATTCAAAACCACATTTTAATCTAACTTATTTATATGGTTAGATTATCATTTTAATTGGTTTTAAAGTTTATATAGATTCTATTTTTACCATTTAACCCAATTTTTGACATTTTATGTAATTTCAATTTGAAAGTGGACATTAACAAGTATTAATTTTTGATAGTTATTATTTCTTCAAAAACACACTTTATGTTTTGACGACGGGATTTAATTATAAAATTAATTAATCCAACTTCTATGTTTTTAATTTTTTAATATAGAAATCAACTTGGAATTCAAAATATCAAATTTATCTTAGAGTAAATTTTTGAATTTTTCTGAAAACCATCAATTTTTGATGAAAAGTGATACCACTAAGTAGTAGTTAAAAAACCGAATGTTTCTTTAAAATGAAATTTTGAAGCTTCCCCGAATTGAATTTCAAAAATCCTACATACATGGTTGTCCTAAGTAATTAAAATTTTGATCAATTAGATGAAAATAATTTATGGTGAATAGTAACTTTTGACTTTTATTAACCATGATTAAAGGTAATTAGGGAAATTTAAGGTAAAAATAATGTTATAATAATAAAAAATTACCTTGACACATGTCTTAACCATATTGGATGATATTGTCCAGCCATGACTATCCATGGGTCATTTCTGGGACCCCATAGAGCCAGTTGTGTAAGATAATTATATTAATAACTTTTTATTTAAAGTAAAAATAAAAATGTCATAAACAGGTAATTTTTTACTAAAACAAATTTTACTTATGTTTATATAAGTTATCCTTTCGACTATAAATATTCACTGGAAAGATAAAATGATTTTATACATCATGTTATGTATTTATAATTTTTAGACGTCAAATAAATAAAATTATTTATGGCACAATAATGATGCAGAGTTTACGACATTAATAGATGATTTAAATAAATAAGAAGATAACAATAAAAAAAATATCCAAAATATGTCCAATTATTATTGGATGATTTTATTTTGAACATGGGACACCTTATATTCTACTTTAATTCTTTTTGGAGCTTTAGAAACCGAAAATCATTATATAATAAAATAATATTTTCAAACATTCCAAAACAGGCTCTCCTCTCCTTTATAAAAAGAACTCAATTCCTACCCATTTCCCACACATATCAAGCCCATGGCTCATCCAAAATCTTTTACATTAATCTCCCAAGATCCCTCTCTTCATCATAGAATCCTTACCTTATTCATAAAGGACTTCAATAAACCCTTTTGGGTCAAACCGAAGGGAGTTACCTGATTTAAAGGTAACTTCTTCTCTTAAGTTCATTTGTTTTATTTTACTTCTCCAACCACTAAAATATTTTTATTACATTATTTTATGACAAAAAGAAATCCTCAATATACAAGTATTTCTTTATGATAAGAAATCAAGATACACATTCACAAACCTCTATCTAATGGGTAAAAAAAATACTGTTTCAGTGGACGGTGAACTACTGGCTCATGAAATGATGATTGTTCAGTTATCTCATAATGCCTCTCATGGTGGCCATTATGATGGAACCATATCTATATAATATATTTATTATATTTATGTTTTCTTTATTCTTATGTATTTTCATTTTTATAGCATACATTTTTGGTTCCCATAATGGTTAAACACGACAATTTTATTATAGGAATTGAGGACTACCGCCCGCTCAAAGTGATATGACTTATTCATTCCATATGTGGAACATATAAAAAATATAATTTATGAAAATATATAACATATATGACATAAATATTATAGTAAAATTATAATATACCTATGAATCAGTATGTTTTCAGATCATTAAAATATGAAATAGAAATGAAATAGTGTTCATGCGTACGTACGGCTTACCGTGTCCATGAATGGTGCATGTCATTTCATAACTCCATAAGTTATGTACAATAATACATATATATACTGGATATATATTTGATATATATATGAAATCTTAATGTTGAATATAATTCTGTAGATAATTTAATTTGGACCACATGGAAAATTTATAATTATAACAAGTTCCTTTTTGACTCAAGTTACGAACATTGACAAAATGTCTGACATGAGCTCAAATAATTAACTAATTGTTATAGAAAGATTATAAGTAATATAAAAATAATAATAAACTTGAAAAATATTCTTATGAATTTATAATGTAACTTTTGTTTATTATTCATGAAAAACAAGGAACATACGAGCGAGTCATATCGGACAACGAGGTATGGGATTCTTATCTCACTTTTAATTCGGTGAGATTTCCATTGTTCGCTACATATTTATAGCATGTGGTGTATTGTGTACTACAATTGAATATAAATTATCAGGATTAACTTTATATTCCTGTTATTCTATGATTCTTTCAGTGGTTAGTAATTTTTGTTCATATGATTCGATTGAATACAACGTGGTAAAGAATTTTCATCTAACTTCTTATTCCTATGAGGTTGATGGTATATTTTCCACCATTTCATTTTTTGTGGTGTATGTACTGCCCTTGATTGTACTATTTGTGTAATATACTTTAATTTATGGGTATTTTAATATTCATTATATGATCCTTATATCATGGGGTGTACGTTTCGAAAGTTACCAAATCTGTAAGGGATCCTTTCACCCTCCTCTTTTATGTCATTACTTCCTTTATGTTATGTCTTATAGTTACATTTTATTAAGTGGGGGCTTTTTCTTCAATATCTTTTTTACTTTACATTTCATCTTCAAATTATGAGAGTCCCTTTCCAATCTCATCATTTGATTTTATGAATTATTATGTGACTCTATTAGGATGCCAAATTTTCATAAAAGGAATCATTCTTTCTCTTTCTTTTGATGTTCCATTTTCATGTGGATTGTCATTAAAATATCCACACCATGATATTATTTCTTTATATTGTGTCCCTATAATTCACATGAACCATTTATCGATGTGATACCCATGTCCCCACTATTTTATTATTTTCAAAAACCATGTTATATAGTTGTTATGCTGTAAAAATTTTGTCTCAAAATATATTTATCTTTCTTTCAAGAAATTCAATTGTTTTGTTTATGTGAATACACGGACCTATTTAATTTCTATAGGTGTTCATAAATATATAAATATGATATATTTGATTTTTTAAATTACATACACATAACCCTAACTCTCTTTCCAAGGGTTATAAATGAAATAATGATATTATTTTTAGGAACATTTAAAAATGTCACGGTCCTGAAGTGAAAACCAATTATTTTATTCCCTGTGGGTTATTTATGAAATGATTGATTATGATCTATTTGTCTCACATGAAATTAAAATCATACTAAGGGTGTGCCCTGATATAGCTCCAATGCATTGGGTAAATAATTAATCTCTAGAGAAGACAAGTTTCACGATACATTGGTGAATAACCATGGAATGTTTTATGACACCATGGGGATGAAGCTTGGTGATATGTTCATGAATGTCTAAATGAAATGTTGTATCCAGGTATTCAAGTAATTCGTAATGCCCCAACCCCAGTTTCCCAGAGTCGTTGGATTATTACATAACATTGGTATGATCACAAGAATGATCATGTCTCGAAAGACCGATTAGTTTAGTAGTTTTGGAAACACTAGATATATTCATAAATTTTACATTACATCATAAATTGAAAACTACAACAACATCTTGTCTCCAAACTCATAACCCCTGATACTATCCCTGAATTTCATCCATAAAATACTTCTTCACATCCTTGGAAAAATAAAACATAGAAAGGGGTGAGCTCAAATGCCCAGTAAGGATAACAATATAGCGGAAACTTTTATAAATAAGCATAAACATTTAAGGAAATGTATAACTAAAACAAAAGTCCTTTAAACTTGAACTTCTTCATATAATGGAAAAGGTAAAATGAAATAATGTCGTTTACTTATTCACATGGATATTCTACTAGTCTTATAATCACATGGAATATCAATAACCACTTTCAAAATGATGGAATGCATAAATCCAGACTATCATAACCACATAGCCAAGGCCTCATTCCAAGACAAAAAATAAGATTTTTTCAAGGCCTTGTTCCAAGACACTAGTTTGTCTCATGAGACCTACCGATGCATAGAGGATCTATAGCGGGCTCCACCCGTCACTTATTATGTCCAATCCATACTTCATATGAACAAGTATCAACTTAACATAAACATTCGTATTAAAACTAGCATACGAAATGTCAATACATTAACCATAAACCATGATTGGTATACAAATAAAACATCCACAGTCAAAAATATCAAAAAAACTTCTATACAATACGGATGTTTTAATCATAATAAATAAACTTCAAAGAAGTTTAGAATCTATCAAAAGATATTGACATAGATGAAATCAAAACTATTTGAGATAAATATCTCTTTTTTTGAAATCATTTAAAAGTCACATAATTATAAAATAAAAAATTTACTTTGTAAATATCCTTATAATATTTTAAGGGATGCTTTTAAGATTTTATAATGACAGAAAATAGCCACACCCGCCGTATAAGTTAAAAAAAGACATTCTTACCTTAATTCTGTTGAAAAGGTTAAAAAGGCCCTTGTTTGGAAAACGACGGGAGGATTCCTTTAAAAACATCTTATAAAAAGTCAAACAAGTGTATGAATGACTTTAAACAATATTTCTTAAAATATTATGAATGGTTTGAAATAAATTTTTATGAATCTTGGATGTGGATGATAAAGGGGTCCCAATAGATAATTACGTATAAACAACCTCGGATAATGAAGAGATTGTGAAATAACCCTTACCTTGTACATTTCCTTAGTTGATGGTATGTTAACCTCCTGTATAATAGTTAAAACATTGTTATTAAATTATACAAGAAACATATACAAAATTATGATATAATATATGATCTTTTAACCTTATTTGTCAATAATATCTTAGTATTATCCTTGTTTCGGGTGTTAACTTACTCATTTTATTTTATATGTTTTGTTACATATGTAATTTGTGTCATGGATAGGTTCTATATTATTCACATCCAGAATGATATCAAGTCCTTAAAAATTATTATTAATCATTAAATGAGAATTAGTCTTGAATGGATATGATGGGGAATGAATCTCATTGCGTTCGTGGAGACGGTAGTCCGTACGTACGCACGAGCGGCAATATCATTCTTTTGATATTAAAATAATATATAATTGGACGGTATATAATATATACAGAATCATTATCATTTTATATTTATTATTTACACGGATTACATATCATTATTAAACCCATCCAAATATTAATATATTGAATAACAATTACACCACGACGTGGAGATGTTAAGTTGTACGTACGTACGTATGGTGTCAAGTCATTCAAAGGATGGATAGAATACTGAATATGGTTGTACCATATTTATAATAATATCAAAATATATATAATATACTGGAGTTATTATTTTAGAATGGTAATAAGAAAAGAAAGAAGAATTTGAAGAAGAGATGAACTTGAAAAAGGGTGGTCAAAACATTACCTCTTCTTCGGGTTCTTCCTTTTGATTTGATCAAAAGGGCTCTGTAGGATGGCTTTCTGATCAAACTAAGGCCTCTTGGCTGAATTGAGGGATGTTGAGAGAGTATTTGGGCAGGTATTGGACAAACCAAAAGGCATTTACTATGTGAATTAGTGAGAAGGTTGGAGTGCCCTTTTATAAGAGGGGTAAGGGGAACCTTTGGAAAAGATAGAAATATTATTTTATAATAAATTCATATTCGGTTTCTAATGGATGCAAAGTATATTATTTAAATTTTAAGGTGGGTAGGGGTCTGAAACAACTCATCCAATATAATTTGGACAGTTTTGGGTCATTATAATAACCTTATCTTTTAATTTTAACTCTTAGTTAATTAGTTTGACACTTACCATGTCACTTTGTATTTTTATATTATATAGTTAATAAAAATACTATATATACCTCCAAGATACCCCAAAGTGGCCCATTAATGATTAAAATATACTTATATAAGTATCTTTGCTGATCCTTAGATTTTTTCGGAAATGAATATAAATTAGTAATATAATATTTTTTTTAAAAACACTTTTATGTCAATTTTGACACTATTCAATAATTGATTTTTGTTAAAGTCTTAAAACATTATTACATAAAAAAGAATTAATATAAGCTATCCTATAATGTCATACTAAGCAATAAAAGTCATGTATGTCATCAAAACTTTCAAATTATATTAAATTTAACATTTATAATAACAATTATTTGAATCTTTCATTAATATGGAAAATACTCTATCGTTATTGTATTATAAATAATATTAATTATTAAATATATAAAAATTATAAATAAAATACCATTCTGTAGGAAATAATTGTAGATTTTTAATGAATATGTATATTCCAAAATCCACTATATATAACCCTATGTAAAAATTGTTTTTCTATATGATATATGCTTACGTCATTTTTGTATTTATTTTAACTTAATTAATATAAAGTGTCATTATCACTTACATGTGGCTCCATGTGGTCCCAAAATCGACCCAAAGATGCCCATGTTCGGACATATATCAACCAATATGGTTAATACATGTTTTAGGAAAATTTATTATTATTATAATATTATTTTTTTAACCTTATTTAACGGATTTACCCTTTAACCATGGTTAATAAAATTCTTACCGAAGTAATTATTCAAAATGTCTAAAAATAAAAGATACCTATTTACACAATTTGGAAATCCTGATTCCAAATATGTAATCCATTTTTCCAAATTTAAAACACATAAGTGGCAGAAATTATTTTAAAATTAATTCCCATTATTAAACGAAAAAGCGTGTTTTTAAGAGATAATAACTATCAATAGATTGACACTTGTTCATGTCCGATTTAATTGTTAAATTATGTCCAATGACCAACATTATATTAATTGGTAAAACTATATTCTAAATATACTTTTAAACCACTCAAATTCATAATTTATAACTATTAATTAGTTTTATTAGAAAATGTTTTTTAATTAAAATTTATTAATTTTCACTATTCATCAAAATATAAATGTTCTCTGAAATGTTCCAAAATATTACCCTAGGATAATTTCGATATTCCAAATCCAAAAATGAAGTCAATTTTGAGAGATAAAATTTATAATATTTCAAAAAGTGGGAATTAATATTCATAACGGCTACTTTGATTGGTTGTGGTATGTGTGTCAGAACTCGAAGTTGCGTACAACACACGATATAGTATTATTCAAAGAGAAGCATACCGAGGAATCTTGGGGTGTTACATTGTAATTTTTTTGATTTCCCCATTCTAATGAATAAATTTATTTAGTCAAATTGAATATATAAATGTTTTAAAATATTTTATTTAAAAAAGGTTCACCAATAAAAGTCGGTAAAAGTGCATTTTTGAAAAATATTTCTTTAATCTGAAAAAATGAATTTTTTCTTAAATATTGTCTAAGAAACTCATAATATAGATTATAAAATTATAAGGATTATATAATGTTCAAAATTCAATTAATACTATTTATAACCTCTTTTGAACGGCTAGTTCGGTATGTCATGATGCGCTTGAACTCGGTGTTGCGTGTAGTGCATGTTATTGAATTATTTTGAAGAAATAATGCACTATGAAATCTTGGGGTGTTACATTCTTCCCACCTTCATTAAATTGCGTCCTTGCAATTTGAAATTGTTCTTCTAAAATAAAAGGTTGAAAATAGTAAATATCATTGTTGGAAAACCCACATCAGAAATTGGGTTAATAAAATTTCGTCACAAAAAGAGGAAAAGATAAATGAAAGGGTCACCACAAAATTATGATCTCTATTACGATAAAATTGGTGGCAATTAGAGACATATAATTAGAGTAAAAACATATATATTTATAGATAGTGATTGAGGTCATCAATCACAAACAAGGGTAAAATTGAGGTCCTTAAATTCATCAAACTATGATGATTTGAAATACCATCAGTTCAACAAAACACAGGGTATTAGGATAACAAATTTTTGGTTTTAGGATACCTTAAAAAATGTATAAGAACTAATTTCTTCATTGAATAAGAGAAGAAGAAAAATATTTTATTGAAAAGTAGAGTTCCATACATTAACTAATTTCTATCACAAACCCATCCTTCACTCTAAAAGATAATAGAACGTAAAAAATAATCTATTTATCATATTCGTGTAGGGTTCCAAAAAAATGAATTTATAATTCATCTACAAGATCTTTTAAAAAAGCTACACTATTTAATCAAGGACATCATGTGGGCCAGTGGTAGGTGATACACCCTTGTCGCCCTTCGGTTGCAGGTTTAAGTCTCACAGCCTTGCCGGACGCAATGGGTTGCCGCCCGACCTTTGGGTTTTCCTTTTATGGAAACCCAAAAATAATCCAAACTAGAACTATAAAAAATAATTCCATCCAAAATTTAAAAGGAAGGTAAACACAATGAAGATCCTTTTTCCCGCGTAATAACATGTGAACACCTTCATCATGTATTTTTTTTAAAAACTGTAACATTCTGAATTACCATAAATCCATATAGATTACATTCATGATCCCTTATTCCTTAAAGAATAATGGATATACTCCTTCAATCCGAAAGTGTTGTAAACTCCAACAATGCTGGAATATAAAAATCATTATTATGTTTCAAGGTAGTCAAGAATATCCATTATAATTTATCCAAATCAATCATGTATTATTCCAAAATAAGTACCTCAATATTAGGAACATATTAAGATTTATCTTTCCTTCAACCATGTAATTTCCAGAAAATTTAACTCGCTATAGAGTCACATTTCTTAGAACCATAAAATCTCAAATCCTCAATGAAATAGTACTGTAGTACAATCCTTATTTATTTCCCATACATCATTGATACGAAACTTCAAGTAAATAATTCCAAAATAACAACATAAAAACACTAGTAATTCCACTTCATCTGTGGTAGTATCATAACTTGATTACTATCCAATAGCATCATTTTCGGCATAGTCTGATGACTCGGGCATTGGTTCACACAGGGTCCAAACTCCTTGCAGATGAAGCATTGTACATTTGAAATAATTTTTTTACCCTAGCAGTCACGTACTTGGTGTCCTTTTTCTCCACACTTATAACATACTCTCATTCCCTTCAAGAATTTTCCATGGTGATTCTTTCCACAATTATCACATATGGGAAAATCATTCTTTACCATCTACCCTTTATCTATCCTTCTCTCTACCATCCTTTTCTTCTATGGCTTCCCTTCAAAGAAATAGGACTCTGGGAATTATTTACTTATCTTATAAACAGATGATACTATTTCTTCATATGATGATAATACATGGGAGACTATTTACCTTCTAAATTATGGAATAGGACCAAGAAAGATTTGATCCTTCTTACTCTTTGGATCATGTGTATTACTGGAGTTCTCATTCCTTCCACTAGGAGCCATTTCTTAATAATAGCCTACACTAGATTAGTAAATGAATATAAATACCTAATCCTGAACTTGTAAAACACTAAACATAAATTGAACAGTTTATGCATATAATCCATAATAATAAAAATGTTTTCTTTGTGGAAGTATATACTCATAAACCCTTCATAATGGTTCTTAAAGAAAATGAGAATCATCCTAAGCATTTCTGCCTGAACTGTCGTAACCAAGAGTGCAGCAAGGCCTGTTGTCGTGCACGAGTTCCCATTCGAGTCAAGCTCAAAGTGGTGTTTTTGGGTTTTACCCCAAGATACATCTGTTCTAGAGCCTCCTCTACCTACTTGTATCCAGACAGAGATGTATTGCTTGTAAAACTCACAAAATCTTTACAATACCAAAATTCTAGGAAGTTCTTCTATACTAATCCTCAAGGTTCATCTTAGGTCTATGTTCTCTAATCAGAGTTTATCTAAATCTAGCTTACAAGGATTGTACTAAACTTCCTATTATACCAACTGTAACGCCCTGACCCTTGTTTCCCATAGTCGGTGCATTATTACACAACATTGGCATGATCACAAGAAAGATCATGTCTCGAAAGACCGATTAGTTTAGTAGTCTTGGAAACACTAGATATATTCATAATGTTTACATTACATCATAAATTGAAAACTACAACAACATCTTGTATCCACACTAATAACCCCTTATACTATCCCTTCAGGTCATTCATAAAATACATCTTCACATCCTGGGAAAAGTAAGCCATAGAAAGGGGTGAGCTCAAATGCCGAGAAAGGATAACAATATAGCGGAATCTTTTATAAATAGGAAAAATCATTTAAGGCAATGTATAACTAAAATAATATGATTTTAAACTTGAACTTAAGCATATAATGGAAAAGATAAAATTTAATAATTCCATTTACTTATTAACTTGGATATTCTACTAGTCAAAAAATCACATGAAATATAAATAACCACATTCATAATGATGGAATTCATAATTCCAGACTATCATAACCACATAGCCAAGGCCTCATGCCAAGACTACAAATATGATTTTGTCAAGCCCTTGTGACAAGACTGTAGTTTGTCTCATGAGACCTACCGATGCATCGAGGAGCTATAGCGGGCTCCACTCTCCTCTTATTAAGTCCAATGCATTCCTTATATGAACAGGTTTCAACATAACATAAAAATTCGTATTAAAACTAGCACACAAAATGTCAATACTTTCACCATAAACCATGAATGGTATAAAAATAACACATCCACAGTCAAACATATCACAAAAACATCAATACAATATGGATGTTTTTTATCATAATAAATGAACATCACATAAGCTTAAAATCCATCAAAGGATGTTGACATAGATTAAATCAATACTATTTGAGGGAAATATCTCTTCTTTTAAATCATTTAAAAGCCACATAATTATAATATAAAAAATTTACGTTGAAAATATCCATATAAGCTTGTAAGGGAAGCTTCTAAGATTTTATAACTGCAGAAAATAGCCGCACCCTCTGTATAAGTTAAAAAAAAGACATTCCTACCTTAATTCTATCGAAAAGGGTAAAAAGGACCTTCTTTGGAAAACAACGGAAAGATTCATTTAAAAGTATCTTATAAATATTAAAAGAAAGGTATGAATGAATTTAACCCATATTTTAAAAAAAAGTAAGATTGGTTTGAAATACCTTTTTAAGAAACATGGATGTGGATGATAAAGGGGTCCTAGTAGATAATTACGTATAAACAACCTTGGATAATGAAGAGATTGTGAAATAACCCTTACCTTGTACTTTTCCTTAGTCGATGGTATGTTAACCTCCTGTATAATAGTTAAAAAATTGTTATTAAATTATAAAATAACCATATACATAATTATGATATCATATATGATCTTTTAACATTGATTTGTTAATAATATCTTAGTATTATCATTGTTTCGGGTGTTAACTTACTCATTTTATTTTATATTTTTTGTTACATAAGTCGTGTTTGTCATGGATAAGATTTATATTATTCATATCCAGAATGATATAGAGTCCTTATACAATATTTTTAATCATTAAATGAGAATTAGTCTTGAATGGATACGATGGAGAATGAATCTCATCGCGTTCGTGGAGACGGTTGTCCGTACGTACGCACGAGCGACAATATCATTCTTTTGATATTAAAACAATATATAATTGGATGTTATATCATATTTAATGAATAATTATCATGTTATATTTATTATTTAAAAGGATTCCACATCATTATTACACCCATCCAAATATTAATATATTGAATAACAATTACACCACGACGTGGAGACGGTAAGCCGTACGTACGCACGTATGGTGACATGTCATTCAAAGGATCGATAGAATACTGAATATGGCTGTAAAATATTTATAATAATATAAAAATATATATAATATACTGTTTTTATTATTTTATAATGGTAATAACAAAGAACGAAGAAGTTGAAGAAGAAATGAACTTGAAAAAGGGTAGTGAAAACATTATCTCTTCTTCGGGTTCTTCCCTTTGATTTGATCAAAAGGGCTCCATAGGATGGCTTTGTAATCAATCCAAGTCATCTAGGTTGAAGTGATGTAAGTTTATAGAGTATTTGGGTAGGTTTTGGTCGAACCAAAAGGCTTTGAAAGTGTGAATTAGTGATAAGGGGGAGTGCCCTTTTATAAGAAGGGTAAGGGGCACCTTTGGAAAAGCAAGAAATATTATTTTATAATAAATTCATATTCGGTTTCTAATGGATACAACGTGGATTATTTAAAGGTTAGGTGGGGATGTGTCTAAAATCACTCAACCAAAAGAATTTAGACAGGTTTGGGTCAATATATTAACTTTATCTTTTAATTTTAACTCACAGTTAATTAGTTTGACACTTACCATGTCACATTGTATTTTTATATTATATAGTGAATAATCTTACTATATACCTACAAGAGACCCCCAAGTGGTCCATTAATGATAAAAATATCATCATAGAAGTTTCTGGGACATGCATTAGATTTTTAGGAATTGAATATAAATTAATAATATAATATTTTTTAAAAAAGCTATTTTATATCAATTTTGACACTATTCAATAATTGATTTTTGTTAAAGTCTTAAAAACATTATTAAATCTAACAAAAATCTTTTAAGAAATCCTATAATGTCATATTAATCAATAAAAGTCATGGATTTCATCAAAAGTTTCAAATCATGTAAATTTTTACATTTATAATACAAATTATTAGATTCCTTCATTAATAAGGAAAATATTGCATCATTATTGGGTCTTAAATAATATTAATTATTAAATTTAAAAAAATTATAAATAAAATACAATTAATTATTAAATATTTTTATCTTCATAATGAATATTTATAGTCCAAAATCGAACATATATAACCCTATTTAAATTTTGTTTTTCTAAAAGATATATGCTTTTGTCATTTTTGTATTTATTTTAACTTAATTAATATAAAGTGTCATTATCACTTACAAGTGGCTCCATGGGGTCCCAAAATCAACCAAAAGATGCCCATGGTCGGCGATGTATCAAAAAATAAGGTTAGGACACGTTTTAGTCTAATTTATAATTGTTATAATATTATTTTTTTACCCTTATTTACCAGATTTACCTTTTAACCATTGTAAATAAATTTTTACTGAAGTAATTATTCAAAATGTCTAAAAATAAAAGTTACATATTTACAAAATATGGACATACTGATTTCAGATATGAAATAAATTTTTCCAAATTCAAAACACATAAGTGGAAGAAATTAATTTAAAATTAATTCATGTTGTTAAAACAAAAAGCGTGTTTTTAAGAGATAATAACTATCAAAAGATTGACACTTGTTCATGTCCAGTTTAATTGTGAAATTATGTTCAATGACCAAAATTATATGAAATGGTAAAAATATATTCTAAATATACTTTAAAACCACTCAAAATCATAATTTATCACTATCAATTATTTCGATTAAAAAAGTTGTTTTTAATTAAAATTTGGTAATTTTCACTATTCATCAAAATATAAATGTTATCTGAAAAGTTCCAAAATTTTACCCTAGGATAATTTTGATATTTTGAATCCAAAAATGAAGTAAACTATGAGATATAAAATTTATAAAATTTCAAAAAGTGGGTATTACTATTCATAATGGCTTGTTTGATTGCTTATGGTGTGTGGGTCAGAATTCGAAGTTGCGTACAACACAAGCTACAGTATTATTTAAAGAGAAGTGTACCAAGGAATCATGGGGTGTTACATTGTAAATTTTTGGATTCCACCATTCTATAGAATAAATTTATTTATTCAAATTGAATATATAAATGTTTTAAAATATTGAATTTACAAAGGGTTCACCAATAAAAGTCGTTAAAAGCGCTTTTTTGAAAAATACTTCTTTCATCTGAAAAAATGAATTTGTTCTTAAATTATGTCCAAGAAACTAATAATATGGATTCAAAAATTATAAGGATTATATAAAGTTCATAATTTAGTTAATACTTTTCATAACCTCTTTTGAATGGCTAGTTTGGTAAGTCATGGTGCGCTTGAACTCTATGTTGTGTGTAGTGCATGTTATTGAATTATTTTGAAGAAATAACACACTATTAAATCTTGGGGTGTTAAATAATTAATATTATTCTTTTTATTCATATATGACTCTTTTACCATTGATCATGTTTTTATTTTTTTCATCATGTTCTAATTGATATCAAAAGTAAACTAATTTCCTTGATTTCCTTACTGGGCATTCTACTCACCCTTTCCATTGATTGTATGTCTCCAGGTTATGGGATGAAGTAATTGTACATAGGATGAATGTTTTAAGAATATTTTCAAGGGGATTTAAAGGGTGTTTATGTTTTCATGTTTTCTTTACTGATTTCCAATATAGTAGACTTTAAATATCTTTAGTTTTTTTAATGTAATGAAATTTTTTGAAATAAAATGGTGGAATGATATAAAAATGTGACTAAAAACCTCACTCAAATATTATTATACTTTCTCACTCGAAATTAGGGCATTTTCACACTCATCAATTTCCAAAAATGCCACCACTATGTAATGAAGGAGATACATCACACACCCATGAGTCACTCTTCCCAAATCACCATTGTAACCTACGTTTTACCCACCACTATTTATATATAAATTTCACACCACATCATTTCAATACTAATAACCTAAAGGCCTTGGACTACACACCCGATCTGTTATGCCGCCAATTAAAACATAATTAGCCTTTGGCCTCCTCTACCAATATCACTTACTTTATGTTGAACACTAATAATCATCACCTTCCTCAACCATTAAAAATCCACTAAAATTTTATCAAAATATCCTACATTATAAATTCCTATAATAAACTAATAGCTTAAATATTTTATGTGTTTCACACATGGAATCCTAAGATGGAACATTCGATGATCACATTCATTAATGGACAACCTTACATATACCACTATTACAATGTGATCGATGATCAGTCATTATTTATAATATTAGTGACATTGAATAAATGAATCCAATATAATTATGGTAGATAATTTATAGCCCATTTCAAATGATAAAATTAAAAATTAATAAAAAATAACTTTTACATATTTAAAACCATTATTAAAATACCATGAAATTTGAATTATAGTTCATGATAACACCAAAGGGGACTAGTTTCACCATATTATATTCCGAAGAACATATTCACATTGACTGATGTATCAAATAAGACCATTTTTATGAAAATATGATATATATTGGATTGAAGACTGCATTTGAGCCTATGTAAAAAATTTGAAACAATATCATCATTACATTTAATATTGGGTAATGAGAAGCATTTTTGTGAAAAATGTCATAAAAAATTATATTTAAGATAATTAATTGAAAATTTTTATCTCTATAAATAATTTATAGATTTAATTAAACCTAAAAATTCATGGATTGTTATGGTTATACAAATCACATAATAGATTCACAGAAAGGTAAATTGTGAGTTCCAAAATAATTGATGGGGTTAAAAATAACTTTGAAATCATAATCCATTATAAAAACCAATCTATTTGAAATAAATAAAACAATATGCGTACCTTTTAAGATATTATGAATATAATTTTTACGTTAATAATAAATAAATACTTTAAAATTATGTAAAAAATTTATCCCCAATTTAACCATCATATTCGAAGAAACAAAATCATCATAAAATAATTGAGGATTATATTCTAGTCTAAATTACTATTTTATCAATTATGTATAAAATTTTTTTAAAAAAATTATATTGTATCAATTTTAAAATTTCAAACCATAATTTCTAGGACTAAATATTTATGATGAATCTATTATTATAGTGGCGACTATTATAACTTGTTAAAAAAATTATGATCACATACAGTTTTTTCAGATGTTTCAACTAAGATTTTTTCGAAATTTTATAAATCAAAATTATTTTCATGTTTACTAAATATTTTTGGACTCTAACTAATTTTCTATATTAATAGGAAATCCACATGGTGGGATAAATATCAGAAAATTTAGAAGTGTTCCAAAATGTAAATTTTATTGTTGATATGATACTGGTAATTATAAATATCACTCACTAAGTACCTATTATATAGGGAATATCCTCATGGTGGCCACCTAGTTCTCAACAACTATTCTAGTAGTTTTTTCTACTAGTCAACATGAATTTTGAAAATCTCACTCACATTGTTTCATTATTACTAATGGATTAATTTTCATTCCAACAATAATGTAGCACTTATGTTGACTCTTAACCATAAAAGAAATCATAAAATGATAAAAATAAGCGTCATAGATGAAATTTCAACTACAATATCTATATTCACTACCATATGAGGTTCGTTATTAATTTAAATATTATTTTTATTTGTATTACAATTTATTTTTAATTTATCACATTTCAATGTTTTTTTTGAGGATATAGAGTATTATTATTATATATTTTAACAAACACAACTCATTATATTATTTCAAATTTCATATTCCCACTAATTTTAGAATGATCATTATTGGGGTTATTTCTATTTCAATTAAAAATAATGTTATAATACATTTAATATGGGTCACTTAAATACTCTTAAATACATGATTTCAAATAATATATAATAGTGTAAAGGCCTGCCTCATTTTTTTGATAGTGGATCCATATAGAAAATTGATAATAAGGAGGTAGAATGAGGGATGGTTCAAATATTTTTATTTTGAAGAGGAATAACCAATTTTGTATGATTTTTTTAATATTTTAATATAAGATTTAAGTATGGGTATGTGGTAAGGAAATTATTGAAGAAGCATAATATGTGTTGGGTGATCATAAAGGACTAGGTGGAATCTATTGGATTATGCTAGAATACTTGTGGTAGTCCACCAATATTTCTATCGTATTTTGGAAATTCATTCAAAATGAAAAAGGTTAATTTTACAACAATAGAAAAAGGAAAACATTAAGGGGAACCATGTTAGATAAGGTGCACAACCAGGATAAACCACACCTCATACAGAAATTCATAATCCATTCGCTCACAACATCTATTTTGTCCATAGTTTTTTCATCATGAAATATAATATTAGTTCTTATCATGATATACTATTCTCTTTATAAAAATATTCTTCTTTTTAATTTGTATGATTTATTTCAATGGATTTGGTGTGAATTCCACTAAATAATGTTGGGGTCATGTATAAATGAGAGATATTATTCATAGTATAGTGAATGTAGTTTATTTTTTCATATCCACAAAGGTTTTAATACAACTAAGAAAATTTAATGAAAAAATAATTAATTATATTTGATTTGTCTAAAATAAGAAAAATAAATTTTCTTATTTTCCTGTTTTGTTTTTGGTTTTTTATATGAATAATCATTTTATAAAATGAAATTCAGACCATCAAATTATTATTTGTAATATATTTTGGTATATTTTTATCTTCACTGTGGATTATTGAACGAAATTATTTGATGGTGGTTATTTAGGGAACTATCATATTATAAATTAATACTCAGTTGAATACCCACCATTGACATTCACAATCATTATATGTTATAAATATGATATTAGGATTATTAAATGACGTTTGAATGTTACAAAAAATTTTTTTTCGGCTTTAAATCAATTTATTGGTATAAAATGAAAACCATTCAATGGTTTGAAATGTATTAAAAAATTATGAAATAATTGTATCTATGGAGTAGAAATTATAAGAGTTTTATGGGTCCTATATAATATGATTCATTCCATAAATGTGGTTTGTGATTACATTGAGTTTATATTCTCTTTAAAATTCCATGAAATTAAAATTGAGAATTCCATTTTTTTTATCATTTTTTTCATATGTTATACATTCATAAGATAAAAAAATATTCAAAAAAGAGAAAATATATAAATAATATCATTGATATTATTATTCTCTAAGAAACATTAAAAGATTGTATTCTAGGTTCCACAACTAGTTTGAACAAAAAACTATGGGTTTGGTTCCATATTGATTCATACCATAACACAGGGTCCATTAAAATGGGAATTTTGTATTAAAATTTTCTAATTCATTACGTGATGACTGAAAAATGGTTTCTTTGGTATTGGTATTAAAATAAAATATTAAGGAATCATATTATGTTGTCATACACTATGTTAAAAAATTTACACTCCTAAATAAACCTTTTGAATGTGATATAGAATAGCATAATAGTTTGATAAAGTCTTTTTCAAAAAATCATTCAATTTCCCAAAATAGAAAGCCTCATTAATACTCAAACAGAAAAAATAATTGAAAAATACTAGACTAAAAAAATAGTTTCCAATTTTTTTTCATTGGGATTTTAATTATGAAATTAATGACTTTGACAACTCTAATATTATAACTATTTTGAGAATAATTTTATATATAATTAAATTTACATTAATACTATAAAACCCATCATATGCATGTTATTAAAGTGACTATGAAAAATCTATTGTGGTTCGTTAAATAATAAAAAAAAATTTCACACATGACGTCAATCATTAATATCATTAAACAAGGTATATTATTTATATAATATTTTATAAATATATAATTTAATATATAGTTGAATTTGTATTTATTTATTGATAATTCAAAAATTATAATTTAAAAATTTATATTAAGTACTTATATGAACATTTAATATTAACCATAAAAAACAAGAGTATTCAATGTTGTCATTAGTGGTTTAAATAAAATCCACTATAAGATATTTGATATATGTAAATTGTAGACATATGAAAAACAATATTATTAATCAATAATAATTTTTAATGAACTTATCTATTATTTATAAATAAAATAATTTTCATAATAATACAAACTATATTATAATATAAAATGTTCATATTTGGTAAAAGTGAATTGGTCATGTTTATTCATGCCAACTTTAATTTTTTTATAATTTAGATATAAAATTATCTTAAATTATTTATCTCATTCATAAATGTTTTAATTGTTCATTTATTTAATTTTTAATTAAATTTTTCATAGATATAATGTGTTTTATTATGAAATTTTATGCACACCAAATGATATATGGATTAACTACGTCTAAAATGTTATTCATTAATCCCAGAAGTTACATTATATGAATGATAATGTATTGTGATTTATTATGTTAAGACATTTAATTGTAAATAAGTTATTAATATGATTCAAATAATTATTTATAGTTTATATGTGTTGGGTTTTGTAATATTATTGAAATGTAACTATCCTTTATGTAATGTATCCCTGGGTAGTAGGAAATTGGGTCAGACATCTCAGTGACCTAGAGTCATATTCCTTATCTAAAAAAGTGGCATTCTACAAGATATCAATACATGACTAATCTTGTTGGGATAAAAAATTTATATGATTCTATTATATTACATGAAAATATTTCATACACCATATTAATGATTTGAATATTTTTATATATTTTTATATATTGTTTTTTTATTTTGGTTACTACCATAATATGTGAGTTTTGTAAAGATTTACATAGAAATATGTTCTGATCATATTTATTTACTAGAATCTACAGTTATTATGAAAAAAAATCATTAAAATCATTCTAATGAGTTAAGGTAATCACTTTATATTAGAATATGATATTTAATTTACTAAAAAATAAATTTTTTGGATCCATTCAAAGGTAAACCCTTTTTGTGACCATGATCGTGTAACTTGTTATATAATGTAGAACATGGGTTCTCCATGATTATCATGTGTATGTTAGTAATGTAATGGGTGGAACTAATATCATTAGGTTCCTATGAATTGATTTATCATTTGGATTGACATAGTCAGTAAAACCATAGAGAGGGAAAAATAGGAATGGTGCTTAGTTTATCTATAAAATGTGTTGTTAAAAGAGAAGGCTTATCCACCACCCCCGTGTCATACGTGATGATATTTTCATAATATACCTTCTATAAATCCATGTGGTAAGAATAAAAATATAGTCGATTTATTAAAATGTGAATTATATATCTTCAACTAGTGAATGATTTTTAGAATTTTCAATATTTGACACCATTTAAAAGGGATCAAAATTAATAAAATCCCAGTTTTAATGAATATAAAATGTAATACTCATTTGATATATGATTATATAATAGATAAATATAATCATGATCATAATATATAACTTTGAGATATATATTGAAATCTAACTTTAATGTTTAAAACTTGTAATATATCAAAAAACCAAAATAATTATTCATAAATAACAGGTAATTTTTTTTATGTTTTTAGAGAAATACATTCTTCAGTAACCTAATGTTATGTATTATAAAAAATTTAATCTATATGATCATATAAATAATATATGAATTCAATTTAGGTTTTCTTTGGATTTTATAAATTAAAGAAATTTTATATTTCTTTCCCTCAAAAATTCAGTCCTTAATATAGAGTATGTTAATAACATAATGAAAATATTGATATCAGATAATGAGTATTTTAGTTATGGAATAAATTATATAATTATTTGAAATTTAATGAAAATATGAATACATTTTAGTAATGTTTACCTAGAAAAATAATTTTTTTACCATTTATGACATGGACATGAGATTTATAGACTATTATTCTTTACTGAGAATATAAATCAGTAAAGAATTGAGTTTAAAAAAGAAGATTCAATTTTTCCATTTGTCTACCAACATCTTTGAATCATATATTTTTTACAAAAACTAATGTACATTGTTTTTAAATAATGATATTTATAAATTAACTAATGGTGTTTGATAAACAATATAGATATTCAATGCTATGTATTAATATAATAGAATAAAATTTATAAAATTTAAACTGTATGTATTTCCAAATTTTAACATTTGAGATATTATTAGTACATTAGAGTCAATATTAATGTTAAATACCTATAGAAAAATTTATTGATAATTTAATTTTTTATTATAAGGGTCTCTAAATCAAATTTGTGTTGGTAATGGAATATTTCAAGAGAATATATATTTAAACAGAGAATGTGTATATCTTTTAAAAATAATGTTATGGGATAATTCTTGTTAAAAAATATTATTTTATGAACAATATGATATGAGGGATATAATAAACATAGTTTTTAATTCATTAGTGTTGGTAACTTGGTTTTAATGGAAGACAAGTATAAAATGTGTTGTACTAAGGATACATTTTTATATATATCAAATTTGTTTAAAAATAAAATAACATTATTCACCCAACAATGTGAATTATATTATAAAAAATAATGTATCATTTTATAAATAATTCACTAATCACATATAATACCATATGTGGGTTGTATATAATATAATAATTTTTTATACTCATATTTAATAAAATATATTTTATTTCAATACATAAAATAGTCTGGGTTTTTTATTATGATATTCTAAAGGGAATACAAATTCTATGAACATAGTGAAATTATGTTTTTATGTATATAACATTATAGATAAGAAATGAAATATTATACAAGTATGAATTCAAATGAAATTAAACTTAGAATTCTCTAAATTGTTTATGTAATATCAGAAAAGAAAAAAATAAATCGTTACATTTGGTTAATATGTTGTGTTTTGTGTCACTTATATAATAAAATATTAATAGTTTTTTTAAATTATTGAAATAAGGTTTTTTTTATTTTTTGGAAAAGATCTACTGGAAACATTTTTATGGTAGAGTACCAATGAAACAACTAATTATGAACTTAAATGATGTTATATATGTACAAAAGACGGTACTAACATCATAATATTTGATATTCTGAATTAATTGATTTTGAATAAATTTTCAAGTAGTTAAAAATTCATTAAATGAATCAAATGTTCAACATTATTAAATAAACACTTCTACATAGAATTTTCACAATAATTGATACTAGTTTGAGGTTTTGATGAGGATTTCACAAAGATATGTTGCAAGAATTACACAGAAATGTAATGATATAATTAAAATAAAAAATTACAGAAACTATTAGCCTTATCTAGTAATATATCACATTTGATATGGTTACTAATGATCTTATTAAAATTTTGTATAATTATTCATAGAACTATTTAATAATAAAAAATATTCCACATTATACACTTGTTAACATAATGTATAATCGACCATTTATGATGGTTTTATAACATATATGATGTGAAATATAAATTAAACACATAAAATAATGTTTATCCCAAACATATATTCATCATCTTTTATTTTATGTTTTTGAAAAATGTTAATGTTATCATGAGCAGGATTTTATATAGATATATGAAATACAGTAAAAATGAAAAAACGTGGTCTTATGCACTTGATGTGGACCATCATAGAGTGTTGTACAGTATGTCATTGTTATAATATATGTTCATTTTTCAGATAATTATTTCCCTATACATATTATTGAAATGATGCAAATCTTGACACCCATTATTATTTAATTCATTTCTTATTTAATACTTAGTTTTAAAAATTATTGGTGTTTAGGTATGTTATTGATCATGTCATCAATTTTAGTTTAACCAATATAAAAATTTTCCACCCTTGTGGTGAAAATAAAATAATGGCCATTCATCGATATAGACTTGGAATTTTAATGTTGTTTCTTGATAATAAATATGAATTGTATAAAAAAATTTATGAAGATCATGTGATGTTCACATATTATTATGATGAGTTAATTGTGATATATTTATAGGTATTTCTAGTCTATACCATGAGAATAAAAAATAAATTGGTATTTATATGAGGTTTAAATCCATCATGTATCCTGGATAATTATTTTATTATTTAAAGGGAATATATAAAAATAAATACCTCTATATTCTGTAGTTAGTGGACATAAGTCTAATGTTATATGTTTTTCGATATATAAAACACTAGATCCCAATGTATTATTAGTATCAATGACATTTATCTATATCACAATTTATGCATACAATTATTGATTCAATAATTCATCATTATTGTCAATGATAAAATTTCATATGGGGTCACATATCATTTTTATGAAAATATTGATTATATTTCATAACATCAAAACATTACCAAAAGTGTATTGATGTAAATATAAGTGATGTTATGAAATAATATTCCAAAGGCATAGAATATTATAACCAGGGAATTGATTACAGATTTAATAAATCATGAGTTGGAATTATCTAAAATGAGTTGCATATATTATTTCCCAATTTTTGTAAAGTTATTTAATATAATGATAATTTTTTCTATGTGTATTATGAATTTAGTTAAAGTGGTATATTATTTAAAATATTTAAAAAAAGGCCGGCCATGAAATTTTTGATTGGGCTATTCAATTATCACTCTTCATATTAACCAAAAAATTATTTAATACACTATATCATTGTTTTTTATTGTGATTTTATTCTTTTGATTAGAAAATACTATTATTGGCCTACATCATCAACATAATATATCATAATCTATTATTACAAATATAAACTTATTATTCATAATATTTTCAAACTACCAAAGCCAATTATATAGAAAATTAATTTATAAGGATTAAATAGAAATATTTTTATTGGTCGAAACAAATAAAACCATTATGAATTATTCATATTTATATTTCATAAAAATGTTGGGTTCCCTGTTTCATATATATACATGATATACCATGTAAATTGTTTTTGATTTGCCTAATTCACGACTCTTAAAAAAATTATTTGAAATAGATATCATATATAGATGTAAATTATATCCATCTTTTAAAAACCAAGTTTCTAGTATTCCATTTCATGATGGAATTATTCATTATTATATGTAAATTTGTATGAGGCATGGATACCTTAATATTATAGATCTTATTGATTTATAATTAGGGATCTAAATCATAATCCTATTGAATCATTGATAATTTTGATATACTTGGTGAATGGTAAAATATAAGTGTTCATTATCTTATTCTTTTTTAATGTATAAATATATTTTTGGCTTGATAGGGTTTTGGAGAATTTTTTTGCTACATGTCTGTTGATAGTCTTCAATATGAAACCCAATATATATTATTTTTTGGATGTGTTGTGAGTGATCTTTATTACATAGGATGCCATGTTTTCATTTTTATTCCACCTGATGTGTTTTTTATCTAATATTATATTATTTATTTATTATGTCTTCATTTTAATATGTAACTATATATTTTCTATAAAATGTTATTAAATTCTTATGATAGTGTTATGTACTCATGTGGATAGATATTGGATGATTGTGAATTGTCAATCATTGGTGGTGTGGGTGTGAATTGATGAAATGGGGTTTCATTGTAGTTGAGGTATGTGGTGTATAATATAACCACATTATATGTGATTACATAAATTTTATTGATTTTATATATTGTTTAGTGTTTGTGAGAGACCAATAATAGAATACTTGTGTTTTTTCCACAGTCTATTTAATGCACAAGGGTTTAGTTTCATCTAATAGAAGTACCACTGATATTAGGGACAATTTATTTCTTCATGGATTTCATGATCGATCACGAGAGTGGTTTAGAGAAAATTTGTATGGAACCATTGGTGTCGACTTTTATTCAGAAAAATCTGGCATGGCCAATGTGGATTAAGTATTGGTAAGTAGTTTGATTGGGATATGTGGATAGGATTGGGTCTATTTATTTTTTGAATATTGGACATTATGAGATACAAATTTGTTTGGATATAGGGAATGACCAAATTTACACCATAGAGATTCTGTTAGGCACCTAAAACCAGTGATATGAGTATGTGGAAAAAAATGGATATGAATCATTTGAATGTGATGTTACTGAAAATTCATTAAGACAAGTACAACATTCAATAGTGTTACTTGGTGATACAAAACACATTTCATTTCAAGCAAAGTGGTTTTTAGACAATATGATTAGACTTATCTTTGGTCATAGTTTCATTGGAATGGAAATTTTTATATAGAAACATATATGACATCCTTTGTTTAACCATGTTTATTCAATATTATTCTTATATTAATCATGGTATTTCGAGGATGTGTCTATCATTTAAGGAAATTGGGTTAGTGGATGGATTACATGGGAGAACTCTCATTTTATATGGATATGATATATGTGATGTGATCATATTCCCAGTGACTAGTTATTCACATATATTAGTTATGATCATTTTTATGGATTGTTCAATTTTTTGGGGGTTAGTGATATATTGTTCACTAATTCCAGAGTTATTGGTTGTACATAGCTCACTAGGTTATTCAATGTTTACACTATAATAATGGGGTGATATATTATTGAATAAAAATATTTTATTCAGTGATAGATCATCCACATTGGTACTATTCATTGGTGAAATTTAATTCACCAGGAGGTGAGCCTCAATGAGGGATCATTGTCTTTAACGACATGAGTTAGTGATATATCATTAACCTTTGGTCTTTGTAGATATGATATATCATTTACACTAGAGTAAGGATAATGTGATATATTTTTCACATAAATAGAAATCATTCATCAAATAATTATTGATATTTTCATATATTATTTTCATGGATAGACATTATTCACAATAAAATTATTGAGTAAGAGATAAATCATTCCCCAAAACATAGAGCATTCCCCATGCTTTTATTATGAGAATTGGTGATGTAGCATTTATTTGAAAACATAATTCACTATGTTTGACTTAATGGCGCATTATCCCACGAGAGAGTATTATTTTTTATGAATCATCCACTTAAATATGTGTACTATTTTTATGTTAGCCACCCATGATGAGAATGACAATATATACTTCTATAATTATAACAGTTGAAAAAGTAGCGGTAACCATATATATTATTTTAATGATTTTTTATTCACTTTAATGTGTTTTATGGTGATACATAAATCACATAGAAAATGATATAAAAGGTGAGATACCGATCACCCCCCATGATTGGAATTTTCTATGTTATAATTTTCACATTCCTTCACTGGTAAAAGAAAGTATGTTTCCACCATTAGGGTAGAATCATGAGTACCGTATGGGGAGAAATGTATTTCAATATAGTACAAAATCTTACATTACCATTATTTAATGAATGTACATATAATTTTTTTTACTTTTTATAGTATTTGAGGTTTCCTACTTTGTTTTTTCCTCACACCATATGTGATTCCTATAGTTCATATGTAGATCTTAAAACATCCATGATGTTCTTGGTGAAAACTTGAGTATATATGAATAAGGTAGAAGATAATTACAAGGATTTAAATATTGGTTTGATGTTATTATAGAGTGTGTGGTTGAGTTTTATTGTTATAATTTATAATTTTTTCTTATAAAGTATCTTATTTTATGATATGTGACCATTTAATACTATTGACTAGTTTCTAGTAGGTGTATATTCAGTAATTTGTTGTCTACATTATTGATATAGTTTCCCATATTCTATGTCTCCATAAATAACAATATGATGTGTATATATATGGATATATATATATAATTTCTATATATTTTTATTCTAAAATATGGTATATTTTTATTATTATATATATATATATGACCCTCTCACTGAGTTGATAGACTATGGATTTTGAGGATGTACACCTAGGGGAACATGATTGCATTATGCTGGTATCATTCATTTAGTTTGATTTGTGGGGAAAAATTAACAGGAGCCATTTGATGTATTTATTTCACATTTTATGAAATACTTGAAAAACTATGTTATAGTCAAGAATAAAATTAGAACTCTATTTGAGTATGGATAACACCAAAATAGGTTGTAGTTAGTGTTTTGAGTGAGTAGGGATTGTAGTTCCTAGAATTGAAAATTGAATTTCAGTTATTTTCTACATGAATGTGATTATGATGCCTATTAATGAGGTTTATCTGATCCCATTATGGAATGGTGGATGGGTTCAAGGATTATTTTTTATGATTAATATAATATTATTATTCTTCTATGTTTTCTAAGATATGATTATATTGAGTGATCAATTATTTAAAATATAAATATAAAACATTATAGGGTCTTCATATAAGACATCATTGTGAAATTATTCTCAACTGGACAATAGTTTCTTATTCATACATTGTATATGATGACTGGTCATGTGAATATACGTGTATTTCAAAGATTCAGAGAGATTTTGGGGTTGTGTTACTATTTCCCTCGACTGTTCTGTGATCCTTATATCATGGGGGGATTGTAATAGTGATGCCTATTTTATGTTTCTTCATACGCTATATTATTTTGGAATATGTGTTGATAATGACTTTGGAATATATAGATGATGTAGAAAAAAATAACCAATATGTATATAATCCTTATGGTGGGTGTGATCTCTTGTAAATTTCCTTATTTCATCAATGAAAATCCCATTAATAGTGCATCATGAGATACTACCAATTGGGGTAAATTCGTTTTCATTATATGAGAGAACCTAGTGATAATGATATTTGATTCATGTTATTAGTAAGTCTAGTGTGTTATATAAATAATGACAAACTTCTTTTTTCATTGCATGATATCAGTTGTGTTTTGTGTAGTTAAACAATGATAGATTGTTTAATAGAGTAATATGAACTCCTTTTTGTAATGAATCATGTGTTGAGGAATCATGTTATTTTATAGATTCAAGAGTGACGATATTGATTATATAATATATGAATGTGGGATATACCATTGAAATGTAATAAAAATTAAGGAATTGATAGTGCTTTACATGAAGAATAATTTTAACGTGATTGGATGTAATAGGAAACTATTTTAATGGGGACATTTTTCTAGCACAAAAGGGATAATATTATGTGAGATATGAGTCAATAAATTTTTCAAGGAATATTTATGGTGCTTTTCTTCTCAGGTGGAATTTATTTGATAATGGGGGATATTATAGACTATTTTTTGGCGCCCATTGGATACAGAATTTCGTTATGAAGGAGTCGGTGAGTATTAACATGAAATATGAGGGTTTCATGTAGATTTGGCCCATGTCTGGCCTTGGATGTTGATTATTGTGATTTTTTCATTATTTTATGAAAACAGATAAAGAATATGATTTTGGGTGAATATCAGGGAATCAATGAAGTCAAGAGTTCGGTTTCTAAACATGATAGAAATATTTTTCCAGGAAAAATAAATGATTTATAGTATATAATGATATCATGTGACACTATCCCCAAAGAATGGATTCAGTTGAGAGTGGTTTTTATAAGGTATTATGAGACATTTATAATGTGTGAAAGCCTTTAAGATTCCCATATATCCTAAAGGGTGTGTGGAACTAAAAAATTGCTTATAACCATAATGAGTTTGGCCATAGAGAGTCGATCAAACATAGTAAATGATCAAAAATGGGTCTCAATCTTATTCGATGTGGACCTTATAAAAACTTTTATTTATTCACTATATTGGTATGAGATATAGGCATTATAAGTATATATAAAGTATGGGATGTGTACGGGATTATCAGTAACTGGTCTTCTGAAAACATATAAATGTGATCATGTGGATTATGATATCAATAAATGTTATATGGGGACTCTATAGTACAATTGTGGGAAGAAAATTTGTTATTAGATATAGAAAAATGAACCAAAATGACCAAATTATATGAGTGATGAGTTATGACCCATTAATGAATGTGAAATATTGTGTATTCACCAGAGGGTTAAGTAAACAATCAAGGGTCTATGGACATTTACCCAATAAAATTAAATATAAGGGTGTCACAACTATATTTAGTTGGACACATGTAGTAATTGGGAATTTCTATTGGTATTGGGTGGAGAGTTTTGTGAGATGAATTGTGAGTGTTTCATAATTATGTGTCGACTAAAAACTAATCTAGTGGTGTCAGTTCATCAGTGAAATTACGTAATAATTGCATCATGAACCATAAATTTATATATAATTGATTGAGGCTTGTAGGATTATTCAATTAATATTTATAGAGATAAGTTCAATAGTTTCACTATTCATTTAAAATTAGTGATTATGTTGGACCATGTTCATTGATCTAGATGAAAATAAATTTTGATTTTTAAAGAATACTATTTGGTTATTTGAGTGTGATTTAGTAAAAAATGGTTGTCACCTAGTTAGTGAACATGAGAATGAATTAGATAATCTATATATAGATACATGAAGAAATAGATCATGGTTATAAGCTGTAATGTGCACTCACATCTTCATTGGTATTGGGTTGGGATTTCTCTTCTTGGTCAGCGCATAACTAACTTTCCATGGAGGTACATTCAGATACTAAAAAAATATAATACTTCTGTATGTATTTTATGAAATTGATTAATAGGGTGATATGGATCATAGAATGTAAATGAAATAAATTGTGTTATGAAAAAAAAATTTGAAAAAGATTTATGATATCGATATATCTCAATTGTGAAACTATGAATTATGATTTTATTGTTCATGTGTCATTTGGGAAGGGAGATATGGGATAAATGTTCTACTTTTGAACTATGGAATTAACCAATGCTTTATTGGATATATAAATTTTGAATTCAAAAATGTTTACATGAATGAGAATTTAAAATGGGGATAGTGAAATTAGTTATCATCATGATGTGCATGATATTAGAATTGGCGTGTTAAAGATTGTGGAGGGAAACCACATAGTAAATTTCTTGTGTTACACGGAATAATAATTTTAAAATGGTTCAGTATGGATTATTTAAGATATGAGAAGTGTTTATAATGAGACTATGTGAGATTTATATAGGATTTTTGATATATTTATATGCATGTGTAAGGTAGAAACATTACTAAACTAGTCGAATATTAGAAAATAGATTTTTCATCGGGTCTTAGTGAATGGTGTGGAAAATTAATGTTGCACCTAAAGTGTTCTAAAAGATATCAATTTTATTGATATGTAACAGTAATATACTATAATTGATTTTGAAGGTAGAACTAGAAGTGTACCGAGATTAAATAAATATAAACTAAGGTCTATTCTATCTTAATTAATCATTTTGGAATTTTGCTTTTAGACATATTTTAAATTCTTAATGGTATATTTTTCTGGAATCATGGGGGGATTTTAAAATTAAATATTAGGTTTCTGGTGATAGTGTTGGCATGAGTGGAACATCACCCTTTCTCTCTTCCTCAACCATAACCCTCCTCAATACGGGGTTTCCATCTTTTTTTGTCATACCAAATGGCGTATATTGACCTCATATTCTCATTTTACGATACTTATCTTCCTCTCATTTTCAACTAGGGGATGTTATTATTTATTTTGGGTTGATTCCAAAAATTCATTTTTTAATCAGTCTTAGATTAACAGGATTTTACTTTTTATGGATGAGGGAGGTATTGAGAGGATAATCACATTATTATCCATGTTGTTTCATATAAGGTAGGATATAAATCTAATTTACATTTTTTGTCCATTTAATTTAAAAAAAGGGGGTTTACATTAGATGTTAGTAATTTGTAATATAGGGGGTTTATGGATGTTTTGTGAGTGATCTACACCAATTAAATGAATTTTTTTGTTGTTATACCATTCAATATGTTATACTATTAATATATCCCTATTATTTTTTATGGTTCATTTATAATTATTTAATGAAAATGTGTTATTATTAATTATCGTGGTTGTAAAATGGATTTGGGTCCCATGAGGATCTATAGTAATTGGGTGATCTTTTTACGTAATATTCCAATGGGAGTTGACAATTTCATAAAGGGAGTTACTACATGGATAGGGTCGGTTGTGTGTATTATACCGTATTATAATCATTTTCATATCTTTTAAGGATTTTACATACTGGTAAAAATATTTCTTAAAAAACAAATATTTATACAGGTATGAATATATGAGAGAATAGACTAAGAACAGTAAGTACATAACCATTCGAGGGTAAGAATATGCGATAATTTTGAATCGCTGAAATATCTTGAAATATATGGAATTATGATCTAACCATTAAGGATTGAGTAGCCCAACTATGATACTTTATTAAAAAAGGGATTAATGAAATGGAGGTGTATATTCAAGTGATATGGATATCTGGACCTAGATCTATAATGTAGTGATAAGTATTTCTCACCTAGATTGGCTGTTATGTGTGATTATATTTGACCGTTATATAATTTTTCATCTAATATATTATCGGGGAAGGTACGTGGGTGTGGCTAGAGTTAGGGAATTTAAATTATAGTATGGCCCTTGACCATGTGATATGGGAATGTGTCCACCAATGGAAATTATACATTCATATATTATTTTAATCTTATGTAATAGAATTTAGAGGGGTTTCTTTGCACCTAGTATATGTTATGAGTCCTGTAAGAGATTATGTTGTGTTAATTGGTTATGAACACATTCATATTTTATAAGATAATTAACGAGTTCTCCAATGTGATGAGACTTGGGTCAGATGAGTTGTACTATGAAAAAACCATTTTAATATGGAATGTTGTAGTATATATTATTTGATCCAATTAATTTTTGAATTTATCTATGTCTACTATATGAAATTTCATGGGAAAATATACCTTAATAAGATATGATGTTAGTCAGATTAAATCATGTTTTTATGTTTCATTCACCCTTGAAATGACATGTGTGATATTCATTATACAATAGTTTTTATTCAAAAACATATTTTAGTTAACACAATGGTGATGGATCAATCATAATGGTGATTGAAGAATTGATATCATATATAATGTATCTTGGGAAAAAGAGTTACAAAATACACATATTAATGCATCAATTAAATTTTTATTATGGATTGGTATATAATTTCTACAAATAATATTTTACATTTTATGATTTTCCACATAGTGATAGTTCTTTGGTTACAGATCATTCACCATTATATCTTACATGGTGATATACAATTCACCTTTGGGATGTGATTTTGTTATGTAACATTCAACTATGGTTTATATTGTAGTGGTGTGTCATCAATATGAGATTTTTGATAATGTATATACATCATTCATATGATGATACATCAGTTACCCACCATCCATTTATTTATTTCTGAAATATAATTCACATAGTGATACGTCAATTTCCATGTGTTGATGGATTTGGTAATATATTGTTCACCCTTATATAAATTCATTACCCCAATTATGATCAGTATCGTTCAACCACATCATAGTATAAATTACATTGTTCTACATAGAATTCTTCATGGAGGGGAGTTCAGTGAATGAAAAAAAATTATGATGCATTTTACACCCAGAGATGGGTATTATTTTTCTATCATCCATCCATTATGATTATTATGTTATATCATTCACCAATGGAACTATATAGTGAATTATCATTCACAATTGGTATAGATTTAGGGATGTGTTTATAACAATTGACATAAAAATGGAAGGATTTTATTCACCCGTGATGAGGATATGAGTAGTAATTGATGTATTCAGACTGTGGGAGAATCATTAGTTTTGAGAAATGCCTGATGTTTGTATGTGTGTACAAATATTGTGGATCCATGATAACTAAATACTATTATTGGTGTATGTATGTGATGTTAGGTAATACATATATTTTAGTATATGTATATGTAGACTAACTACTTTTCATTTGTAAAATAATTTGTGGCGAACTATTATATTCAATACTATCACCTTTCTTGGGTACTCCACTGATCATGAAAATCCAATGACAAGAATATTATTCTTGGGCATATACTATGTGAAATAATATAATATATAGAATCTCTATGAGTATTTAGAATTATGTCAATGATAATCCCATGATCCGTGATTTTATTTCCATTTATTTATATTTATTTATTTATTAAATTATATTTGATCAACCAATTAGAGACTAATTTTTGTTATTGAATGGATTCTTGAATATTTATATTCAATTATATGGTGTCTTTTTTGTTGATTTTTTTTCATTCGGCTATGATTTTACTTCATTCACTATAGTGTGTAATCAATATGGAATATTTTATTATTTTTTTACTTTTATCAATGATTATAGATGGTATAGTATCCGACCATGATTTATTTTACACGATCTACATTGCATCAGTTTATACAACACATCGAAGAATTCTAGAGTCCACATTGTATCATAATTCTAATACTATTTAGGTATTCCTTGATTTTATGATAAAAGTATAATTGAGGTTATGGAAAATTTTAGATACTAAATTAATTTTTCATAAATCCAATTATCATATAATGTTATATTTGTTTATATTTTCTTAATTCTCATAAATTCTATTTTTTTTAATAATTTTAATTTTATTTCAAAAAATATATTAATATCCCAATTTTTCATTAACTATGAAATATTTTTTAAAAATTTACATCCATTTATTATATTAAACAATCAGTTTGAAGGAATGATTATAATGAATGGATGAAACCTAGAAAACTGAATGTTCTCTTCAGGGGAACTCTATGGGTCCTCCTCTATTCTTTAATGGAACGTACTATAATTTTATAAAAAAAATACATGAATAAATTTCATATTTGGATATATTGTCAGATATTAAATATAATACTCAATGAATATAAACACTCTTTGGAAAAAGATTTTTAATAGAAACTCAATAATTTTTTGTATTAGGTGAATGCTGTAATTGAAATGATAAAATTTCATTATGGGTTTGATTATAATGAATCCTATAATTTTTAATATTCTAAATATATCATAAATTGTAGAATTATCATAATGTCACAAACAAAATAGATAATAATATTTTTTAAATGCACACGATATGTACATGAAACTTTTTAAATATTCCACATTTATTCTATTGAATTTATTACTAAAATACTTTCTAATTTTATAAAAAATATAAAATGTTGGAATTATAAATTACATTTATTTTCATCGTGAATACATGTAAATGGGATACATTGGGTGTTTACCTGTTCCTAATCACCGTAGGTCTTGATAATCAATGAATTAAATTATATAAAAAATATTCTCATAGTGGAACACTCTTGGTAACTCTTGACCAATGTTAATTATTAAAAATGATAAGATGAAAAGGATATAATGATGTATATGAAAATAGAACAATTAACCTAATTTTTATTTATGAATGATCATTTAAAATGGATACTGCAACTGATGAGGTATTTGAGAAGAATAAAAAATTCGTGGGAATAAAAAATTCCTTTCATTGAGTCACAAAGTAATATCAATAAGTAGATATGGAGGTCAGTTACTCTAAATACATGTAGAATTCTGATATTAAACTAATGCACCCAATTTTCTAGAAAAATCAGATTTATAATATGATATTTATGAATGATTTTATATTTTTTAGGTCATGTTCTAGTGATGATTCCCTCATCTGAGATAAAAAATGAGAAGATGATGAAACATTTCTCATTGCTAAAACATTACCAAATTTAATGGTATATTTAAAAAGATTATATTTTTATTCCTGAAAATTATGTTATAATGATATTGAATTTGTTTTGGATTATATATTAAATATTTTTTTCTCATATAATGGATAATTTAAGAAAAATAAAAATTATATTTTCCATGTATGTAATGATAATCCAACACTCTAATGAAAAAATCATGCTCATATAAAAATTGAAAAATACTCCAATGTGGATTAGATTCAAACAAATATAAGTCATACATGGTGCGTTCTTAATTAATTTACATAAGGACACTAAAATCATTATAAATGTTTAGATTCTTAAATTATTAAGAAATAATGTTTGTGTATTTTATTCACAAATCAAGCTAGTTGATAAAAGTAAATAAAATTTATAAGATAATACACATTAAATATATAATGAAAATATTTTCATAAGTTTATAAATCATAAAAATAATTTAAATTTTAAAAATAAACATTTTTAGACAAAAATATTGTTAAATGATATTTAAATATATCCATTCGATTACATTATATGAATCAAATATTGGTTCTAGAATAAATTTTTTCTAAAATCATTGATTTATAATTCAATTTTTTAAATAAATAATTTGAATATTTATTAATTAATATAATAATATTCTAAGGAACGAATGCAATGAATGAAATAGTTATATTGATTGTTGTTTCGTGAGGAATAATTTTGGTGAATACTCCATATTGATCCACAGAAAAACATTTAATGGATGATCTGTCACATTAGAGATAATTAAAGGAGTAAGATCATCTTTATAGATACAAATAGTTTATAAAATAATTTTATTATTATTATTATATATTTCAATGGAAAACTGTTATTTACATCATTTGGGTAAATGATGAATATTTTGATAATTCTTTTGAGAATTCTTTCTGAAATAATTTTATTTAAGAGGAAAATGAATTATTTTTTTTATGTTTTTCAAAAAAATTATGTTTTGGAGTTAAAATTTATTTCATTCAATCATTTTAAAGAAGAATATATATTTAATATTACCTCTTGGATATAAAATATATTACACTATAATTATATTACACACACACTTAGTTAATGCATCTAAATCCAAATAGTATAGCACTTTCCTAAATTTAATTTCAATGCATATATTCTGTTGGAGATGTGCCAACATGTTTTGAAACAAAAGCATTCCTTGACATTGATAATGAAAATATCTAATTAGATAACATTTTTGATAATATAAAATGGTTAATTTGATGAAATAAATTCTTTCATAATGAAATTTAATTTTTATAATTTTATAATTTTTAATGATTATATATTATATACATCTATGTAATTGATGAAATATAAAACTACCCCCAAAATGATTTATTATGTTCACTGATAAATGTGAATATAAAAGTTTATATAAGCTTATATACATTTTATGTCATTATATAGAACAATTTGAAACTATATACATTGATTAATTTTATAATAAACAAGGTTATAATAGTTATTTTTCTACTCTTATATTGTTATATATGTTAAAATATTTTTTATAAGATAAATATATTAAAAGAATCTATATAATCTTTTAAAATTCATAATCCTAATGTGAAATATTTCAAGGCCGTGGGATAAAAATTATATATTCTTAAAACCAAATATAAAATATGTATAATTTATTTTAAATTTTATTATGTAATTTTTCATGTTCACTACAACTCATTCTAATCTAATAGAATAATTAAATATGGGGACAAGTCAAAAAAATATTTCATTTACATAATTTAATACTATATTTTTACTATAACTCATCCACTAACATATGATGTTGAAAAATACAAAGAATATTATTATATTATTACTTAAATACCTTGAAATGTTGTTGATTTCAATGAAAAATCATATTCAAATAAAATTTTAAAGGAATCTATAAAATTAATATAATTTTAAATTTAAAACGTTATCAATGATTTATAATAATCTCTCCATAAAATTAGGCCAGTTTAATGTAATATTGAACATAAATCATTAATCTCATAGCTCACTTCCCACAAATATTGATTATTCTTTTAATAATGAAAATAAATATCATTAAATAAAAGAGATATAGAGAGATTAAAGTTCGTGAAGAATATTTTTTTGACTCAATGTTAACTATATTAGTGGTATGAAATATAATTTTATTAGTAAACAATATATTTAAGGGAATATAGTAAAAAAATATTTTTTTGAAAAAATTATATAGTCAATGAATATGTAATGATTTGTAAATAATATTTTCTAACAGTTATGTTACATTTTCTATTATAAAACTTTTACAATTATACCTCCATATTAATTTTATTAGTATAATAAAATATTTATAACTTCATTCTTTAATGGATTACTAAAAAAATGAATTTTAGTATCATCAACTTATTATTAAATATTCAACATTTAGAAATCATTAATTTATTTTCAAATAGTTTCATTAATTAATAATATAATACCATAAGGATTTATATGAATAGTAAAACTAAAATAGATTGATAATGAATTAAAAATAGGAAATGATAATTAAACAAAAAAATTAAAATCTGTAGTTAAATTTACAAATTTTTCAATTTTATGCTGAGGATTTTTTTATTGTTCTATAAATAAAAATCTTTTTAATTATTAACTTATTTATTTTGTAAGGAAATTAACAGAATCACCATTAGAGAATTAATTTCTTTCATGTTACTTAATTAAAGGACTTATTTCTTCAAATCCCACAAAATAAAAAGATTTCATACTAAATTTATTTTTCATAGATCTCATTATTATAATATTTTACAATAGTATTTACTTTTTATAAGAAAAAATTTCACCAATATGGTAAAATATTAGAAATTAAATTTTATATAGTTATTATTGGGATTCTAAAAAACCTTACAATGATTTGAATAAATATTATATATAGTATTTTGAATTGTTTAAATTTCTATAAAATATTAAATAATCAACTATATGATCCATTAAAAGTATTTAAAAACATACTTATGAAAATAAAATTGAATTTTTCTCTACTATTTATAATAATTAATATTATATGTAATTTATATAAAAAACAACAAGTCCTTAAATTTGATAAAAAAAATTAATACTATTAGGGAAACATTCATAGAGAATCCTATGACTTTGTGAAAATGAGAAAAAAATATTGCATTCCAATTATTTTGAAAAAAGTTAAAATTTATTAATAGGTGTAGATATTTCTAGTAAAAATTTTAGATAAAGAGAATGTTCATTAATTATTGTCTATTATATGATCATATTCACATAAAATGTGTAATTAAAATTTCTATGATCATTTCTATGTATAATATACAACATTAATGAATAAATACCATCAAGCATAATAATTGATTTGTAAGTGATGAATTTATGGATGAATATATCCAATATTACATAAAAATCATTATTAAAACATGAAATTTAAATTAGTATTTTACATAAATAAATTTTATTTAAACATAATTTTCTTCATATAAGAAAAATCTAATATAATTCTCAGAAATTTATGATGAATAAAACTGCTAGTGAAAAAATATAGTAATTAAAAAAATTTTGCTATGATTATGATATATATAATTAATAAAACATAATATTAATAGGGGATTATTTTCCCCAAAATAAGATTCATAAATAATTAAAAATAAAATAAAACAATATTAAATAATATTATAGAATTTAATAATAAATTCATTAAATTATAAATTTGTATGAAATATTATAATAACGATTTAGGTTGAAAAATGTATTAAAAAAAGATTTTTTTGTTAGATTTTGAAATTTTTTATGAATAATAAATTTATACATATTATTATTCTAATATGATAAAATTAACAATATTTTGGAATTTCAAATTCATAAATTCTCATATAATTATTTAAAAAAACTAAAATAATATCTTTCAATGAATATTTAAAGATAAGTTTTTAGAAAAATGATTGTTCTTTTTTAATCTATAGAGAAATAAGTAAAGATGAAAATTAATAATATGTTTTTCATGACTATTTTTGTATATAAGGTGTAATTTTATACTTTTTAAAATAAATTATTAATTGATTACAATAATGTTTACCAATTTATGAACATAATAAATATTTTCCAATAATATACACCAATTTTTAACTTTTATTTTTATTTAATATTATTTTGGTAATGTATTGTTTTTTATTTCTATGAAATCCACAATAATTTTAATTAATAATAATATAATACATTATATTATTAAAATAAATTAATATAATTAGGTTATCCTACACCCAAATTATAAGATAATAAGTACACATTTTTTAAATCCATTTATTGTGAATTACATGAAATAAAGTTAAATTTAATTTTTCTAAAACATATAAAATTGAACTAACAAAACGTATTTTATATTTGTAAATATAATATAAAAATTATGAAATTAGGTTTATTTTATTTGGGTTCATAAAACATGAATTACTTCGTTAAAAACATGTTACCGTAATAAAATATATATTTATGAAATGGGATCACCAAAGACTTAAAAGGAATATCATATTATAAACAAGAATATAACTGCATGGAAGAGTGTTGGATAGATAAAAAATGTATTTTCATGAATTTTTTTTAATGTTTTTATTTTACATAAAATGTGAACAATATACTCTCTTTATATTAAGAAGTAATATTTCCAATAATTCTATTATAAAAACTTATAAAAGGGGATTCTCACACTAGCTTGAACACCCTCAAAAATTAAAATTAACTCTTATAAACATGATATTGTTAATTCTAATATCATCATTTTACACTTTCTTTGTATTATGGTTACAATTTTTTTCTTAAGTCCTCCATCTAAAAGGAATCTTCCAAGGGAAACTCAATCTTCACAACATATGTAATATATTTTACCTATTATTTATTTTATTAGAAATTTTATATTAAAATAAAATTTTAACAACAAAAATTCTTGAATTAATTATTTTTAGTATAATAAATATTTTATATTATGGGAATTTACATTAACTAAATCTATCACTTTTAGTTATGAAATTCGATATCAGTCATCATGCATGTACATACTACCACCTAAAAAATGTAAGGGATCTCGTTTTATCAAATAATAAAATTATATTAATATTTTTTTGGAATATTATAATATTTTTTATACCTTTATGGTTTTCAAAACCCCTTTTGAACTAGTAAATTACAAGATACATGCTTTCGTTTTTTCCCATCCTCATGACAAACCTGAGAGTCATGTCCCCTTAATTTTCTTGCTCATAATCAGTCATCAGTTGAGAGTCTACTTTGTTTTCACTTAGATAGATATCCTCAAAATTCCATGTCCTAAAATTAATTCGTTCCGATATTGGAATTTAATTTTTCAATCTTCTAGGATTATCACCCTCCTTCCCATTTTCCTTCAAGGTTGAGAAATAAATTCTGAGCTGATTGGTTCTTAGGGTTTCACATTGGCCAAGTTGTACATGTCTTGGATACAAATAATCATTCAAACCTAGAGAATCATGTAACTAAAATAGAATTACTGATACATTCTTGGTCTCATCAAAACTAGGGGAAACTAAGAGGTCATCCTCATATTCTTGGTGCAACACCTCATTCCTTAGGTCATTAATTGGCTCGTTTATTTTATTCTTTCATCCTACCATATCAATTGTAGTATTCTGCTATAAAAATTACAGAAAATAGAAGAAATCTTCCCCACAAACATCCTCTATTAAAATATTATGATAAAGAACACTTCTTCGTTACACCAACTCATTATAAGCTTGAGGATGTGGCTGGATGTTGAAGAAATCAACACTTCACACCCCCACAGCCCCTACCTCATTACTCAAACTTGATATTTATGATATATAATGAGTCACTAATATATAAATATATAGAATAATTATTAATTAATATTTTATAAGTTAATATGTATGAAAATATTCTAAAAAATGTGATTAAGATAGTTGTTTTATCCATGTAGTAAATTCATGTTATAGAGTGGAAATGATGAATTAAGATAAGGGTATCATTATCAAATTTTCCAATACCCAAGATATAACTTATTTTTTACACTATGATATATTTTAAAATGTATCATCTACGATTTAAGGGTCTTTTATGCCCAGTTTTGGTCATAATCTTTAAAAGGTCTCTTATTTTATCATTTAATCAAATCATAGTGGGTTTTTTTATCAATCATATTTTCAAATAAATATTTTTTTGACGAAATTTTATTTGGAAAGTTTTTATTCATTCGACAACCCTTTGTAAATATATCATTCTAGTCATCAGTATTTAAATATACCATCTAGTTTTCCATTCCAGGTGACTAATATTAATCCTAAAGCATTTCATAGAATTTAAATTAACCCCATATACTCTTTTTTTTCTCAAGAAACTCCATTTTCCATGTTTTTATTCATTAGATTCATTTTTTATATCACTATCTATGTTTAAATAATGAATATGTACCTTTTTTAATACATTAAATTTCATTAAAATGTTCACGGAATGATATTAATTTTTCATTATTTTTAATTTTCCTAAAAAATTGAATATAATAAACTTTTAATTTTATCGTTGATAGAACATATATCCTCTATTTTTTAAAAAACACTCCATTTATATATATAAATACTATTAAAAGGCCACAAATTTTTTTCTATTTTTTAGTGATCATTCTAACACTCCTAAAATGTTTTTTCACCAACATTCATACATTTTGATTTATTTTTCTCTTTATTGTATATATTATTCATATGTTACCATCAACATGATTTTCCACAAAAAATGATTATTAAATGTTTTATTCTATTAGATGAGTTTTCATTCAATGCATTTTTCTTACCGAACTATCCACTATTAATTGGAATATATTTTATTCAAATATATTTCATTTGAAATACAATATTTTAAATTTCATTTATTTAATGGTGATCACCAAGATTACATTCCTTGATTGACTAGGGAATTCATTGTATAACCTATATTCACATTATCGATATAGTGTAAAAACATATATTTCATTCCATGATATCTAAATTTATTTTTTATCACTAGTTTACCATTATTTTCATTGGTTTTTCATGTTATGATTTTTAATTGAATAATTATTTATTTATCAATGTGATTTCATTTCAAAATGATATAAAAACCATTGTGTTATTGTGGGTTCTATATATATAATGACTTGGTTGTTTTAATAAGTAGTCATGTGTATTGATGAAAGTGGTTTGTGCATATATATCCATCCAATGAATTATTCCTCGATATAAACCTATATATATAGTGATGTATAGAAATTATAGTATTTTATTCATAATAAAAGTGTTTTTATAATAGGATATATTAACAATATTATTTGTGGAAATAATTGGATGTGTTAATATTGTATTCATTTGTTTATGGTTGTGCCACAATTCTATGAGTATTTATTTTTTCTATGATATTCATATTTTTCATGAGGTATTATATTTTCAGGTCAACCAATTTCCATGATTTATGTTCTATTATTTATTGGGAGAAAGTTTTATTTGTATCTGAGTTAAACCCATGTTCGAATATTGGGTCTCTTATGATATTTGATTCATATTTCATATGTTTACCATTACTGGGAACTTGAGTTCACCCCTATCGTTTATCTTTATATCCCTAAAATTATAAATAAAATAAAAAATAATAATTTTTATATAAAATTATATTTTATGTATAATGTGTGAGGGAAATGAAGATTGATTATGGTTTATGAGTATTTTTTATATAGTGGTAAAAATTTATTTTAGTTGAAACCAATATGGGTTATGTTGATTACTTTTTTATTTCAAATTTACAAAAAATATTGACCTAAAAGATCATGGGAATATATTACAATTCATTATTTTATTTATTATATGTAATTATAAGAGGTGTACACATCTATGGGGAATCATAGATAACATCAAAATAGGGTTTAGATAAATTTTGAGGTGTTGATGTTACCGATCATAAATTAAGGTTTGATATGTTAACGGGGATCATAAAAACACTTTTATAATTTATCCATTACATTGGATAAGGTAATATTGAATATTTAAGGTATTTATATATGAAAAATGTGGTGAAACACATTGGAAAATTTATGAATAAATTATCATTCAAATGTTATTATGAAGTAGAGTTTTTTGGTCCCCCATGTAACTACATCAATATATAGATATTTGAATGTGTGTATTTATGTATTATTGATAATTCTAGGGGTTATAACCCAAAAAAAGGATCTTTTAGTATTAAATAAACCATTTATATGGTTAATGAAGAGAATTAATATGATTTCACACCATCCTAAACACATTTAGATGAAATGATAAAGTTAATCTCATTCACTATATAAGAAATTATAATGGTCATATAATGTTAAAGAATTTGGTTGTGGAATATGAGAGAAGACTACCCAAAGAAAAATGTAATGAATTGAGATTAATTTTTATTGAAGTAAATGATAATTAATATTTTCAATGATTAATAAACATTTTGGTTTATATTTTCAGGAAATTTCATTACAATAATTCTCTTATGGTTTTAAAGATTACAGAATCACTATTAAATAAATTTTTTATTGATGGTTTTGTAACGCCGCAACCCCAGTTACCCAGAGTGTGTGCATTATTACATAACTTCGTCATGATCACAAAATATCAAGTCTCGAAAGACCGATTAGTTTAGTAGCCTTGGAAATAATAGATACATTCATAATTCTTACATTACATACTAAAGTGAAAACTACAAAAACATCTTGTCTCCACACTAATATCCCCTTATACTATCCCTGCAGGTCATTCATAAAATACTTCTTCACATACAGTGAAAAATAAAACATAGAAAGTGGTGAGCTCAAATGCCCAGTAATGATAACAATAAATCTAAACTGTAATAAATAATAATAAACATTCAAGGCAATGTATTACTAAAACAAAAGCCTTTTAAACATGAACATAAACATAATATGACAGAAATCAAATGAAAAAATACTATTAAATTATTCTCCTGGATATTCTACTAATACAATAATCACATGCAATATCAATAACCACTTTCGTAATGATTGAATGCATAATTCCAGACTATCATAACCACGTAGCGAGGTCCTCTTTCCAAGACTACAAATAAGATTTTTTAAAGGGATCGTGCAAGACAATAGTTTTTCTCATGATACCTACCAATGAATCGAGGAACTATAGCAGGCTTCACCCATCACGTACTATGTCCAATGCATTCCTAATATGAACATGTTTAAACATAACATAATCTCTCATATTAAAACAAGCATATGAAATGTCAATAATTTCTACATAAACCATGAATGGTATAAAAATAACACATCCATAGTCAAAAATATCACAAAACCTTCATTACAATATAGAATGTTTGTTTCATAATAAATAAACATCAAATAAGCTTAAAATCCATCAAACGATGTTGACATAGATGAAATCAAAACTATTTTATAGAAATATCTCTTTTTTTGAAATCATTTAAAAGTCAGATAATTATTAAAGAAAACATTTACATTGAAAATATTCTTATAATCTTGTAAGGGGAGCTTCTAAGATTTTATAATGGTAGAAAATAGCTGCAATCGTCGTATAAGTTAAAAAAAGACATTCTTGCCTTAATTCTGTCGAAAAGGTTAAAAAGGACCTTGTTTGGAAAATGACATAAAGATTCCTCTTTAAACATCCTATAAAAAGTCAAAAAGGGTATAAATTAATTTAACTCATAGTCTTTAAAATAGTAAGAATGATTTTAATTACATTTTAAAAAAAACATGGATGTGGATGATAAAGAGATCCCAATAGATAATTATGTATAAACAACTTCAGATAATGAAGAGATTGTGAAATAAACCCTTACCTTGTACTTTTACATAATAGAGTATAGGTTAACCTCCTATATAATTGTTAAATCATTGTTATTAAATTATAAAAGAATCATATAATTAAAAATGATATCATATATGATCTTTTAATATTGTTTTTTAATAATATTTTAGTCTTATCATCGTTTCGGGTGTTAACTAATTCGTTTTCTATTATATGGTTTGTTACGTAAGTCATGTTTGTTATGGGTAGGATATATCTTATTCATATCCAGAATTATATCAGGTTATTAAAAATTACTTTTAATTATAAAATGAGAATTAGTCTTGAATGGATATGATGGGTAAATTAATCTCATCGTGTTCGTGGAGACGGTAATCCGTACATACGCACGAACGCTACTTCCATTTCATTATTCATTTTAAAACGAATAAAAACAAAATGATACATAGATATATTTTTATTAATGTATAATAAAATATATTATATGTGTTACTAAATTTCATTAACACCATCCTTTATATGTTCCATGTATGGTATGAACGATTCATACCACTTTGAGGGGGCGGTAGCCCGCACTTCCTCAAATGAAATTATCGTATATATATACAACATGAAAAAATAATGGTTTTCTATAAAATGGATTTAAATAATCTTATATATAATATAAATATCAATAATATCATATTTAATTATAGTTGCATCATAATGTCCACCATGAGAGGTGGTAGGAGTTAATTGATCAATCATCATTTTGTGAGGCGTTTGGTTTCCATCCACAAAAACATTATGTTGTTCACCTATTAGATGGAGGTGTGTGTATGTGTAGTTTGAATACATATCATAAAAATATCATAGTAAATTTATGATACTGTTTTTGTTACATAAAAAATAATAAGAAGAGTTTATGGGTTAGATAAGTTAAATAAAATAAAAGAAGCTATGATAAATCGCTACCTTTAATTTGGGTAACTCCCATTGGTTTGAACTGAAAAGAATCTTGAAGTGCCTTTTGCCTAAGGTAAGTATTCATGGAGGAGGATATGGATGTAGGGAGATTAGTTGGGAAGAGGTTGGATGAGGCAAAATGCTTGAGAGGTGTGAGGAATTAGTTAGAAGTGGTGTCCTTTAATAAGGGGGAGGAGGGGCTCTTTAGAAAAACCTTAATGTATTAATTTATAATAAATTCATATTCAGTTTCTAATGGCTCAAAAGTGCATTATTCAAATTATATGGTGGGTATGGGTCTAAAACCACTCAACCATTATATTTTAGATAGGTTTGGGTCACTATTGTAACCATATATTTTAGATTTAACTCTTAGTTAAAAAGTTTGACATTTACCATGTCTTTTGGTATTTTTATATTATATAGTTAATAAACCTAATATATACTTCCAAGAGTCCCCCAAGTGGTCCATTAATGATACACATATTATATACCTTAGATTTTTTGGAATATAATATCAAATAATAATTTAATATTTTTTTAAAAACTCTTTTATGTTATTTTTGACACTATAGGGTATTTTGTTTTTGATAAATTCATAACAGCATTATTACTTAGAATATAATTCTTATAACCAATATTAATATGTCATATTAACCTCTAAAATTATTGGAATTAATAAAAAGTCTAAAATTACTTTTATTTGTATATTTATAATACCAATTATTTTAATATTTCATTAATTAGGTAATTACTGCATCACCATTGTGTCATAAATAAATTAAATTATTTAATGTCCAAAAATTATAAATAAAATACCATTATATAAGAAATAGTTTTATATTTCTAATAAATATTTATTTTTTAAAATATAACATATATCACCCTATGTAAAAATTTATTTTCTGAAAGATATATGCTTATGTCATTATTGTATTTACTTTAACTATATTAATATAAAGTTTCCTTATCACCGACAAGTGGCTCCATGGGGTCCCAAAATCGACCCAAAGATGTGCATGGTCAGAAATATATCAACCAATAATGTTATGACACGTTTTAGGATAATGTATTAAATATTATAATATTATTTCTTACACTTATTACCAGATTTACCCTTTAACCGTGGTAAATATAATATTTACCGAAGTAATTATTCAAAATGTCTAAAAATAAAAGTTAGCTATTTACAAAAATTGGACCTCATGATTCTAAATATGAAATCAATTTTTCTGAATTCAAAACTCCTAAGTGGAGAAAATTAATTTAATATTAATTCCCGTTGTTGAAAAAAACATGTTTTCAACAAATAATAGCTATCAAAAGATTGACAATTTCTTATGTCCAGTTTAAATATGAAATTATGTCCAACAAACAAAATTAGAATTAATGGTAAAATTATATTCTAATTATTCTTTAAAATTACCCAAATTCAAAATTTATATGTATTAATTATTTCGATTAAAACAATTCTTTTTAATTAAAATTTAGTAATTTTCACTATTCATCAAAATAGGAAAGTTAGCAGAAAAGTACCAAAATTTCACCATAATATAATTTCGATATTCTGAATTCAAAAATGAAGTCTATTTTACCAAATTTAAAACATAAAATTATCATTTATTAATTTAAAATTAATTCCTGCTATTAAAACCAAATGGCGTATTTTTAAGAAATAATAACTATCAAACGTTTGACACTTGTTTATGTCCAATTTCAAAGTGAAATTACTTACAATGACCATCATTGGATTAATTTTTAAAAATATAATCTATTTATAATTATATATATTTATAATTTATAATTTATCAGTATATATTATTTTGATTAAAAAAGTTGTTTTCAGTTAAAATATAGTATTTTTCACTGTTCACCCAAATATGAAAGTTATCAGAAAAACACCAAAACATTATTAAAACTATATTATTAGGTCCCTATTCCAAAGAAGAAGTTTATTTTGTCAAATTTAATATATAAAAGTTTCAAATATAGGATTTAAAAATGCTTCGCCATTAAAAGCCGTTAAAATTGCATTTTTTTTTAAAATTATTTCTTTTATCTAAAAAAATGTATATGTTCTTACATTATGTCTATGAAACACATAATACGGATTCTAAAATTATAATTATTACATAATGTTCAATATTCAGTTAATACTATTCATAACCACTTTTGAACAGCTGGTTTGGTATGTCATGGTGCGATAGAACACGATGTTGCATGTAGTGAATGTTATTGAATTACTTTGAAAAAATAACGTACTATGAAATCATGGGGTGTTACATTTTTCCCTCCTTCAATAAATTGCATCCTCGCAATTTGATATTATTTTTTGAAAATAAAAGGTTGAAAATAGAAAATAATTTTGGGAAAACACACATCAGAAATTAGGTTAATAAAATTATGTATTTAAAAGAGGAAAATGGAAATGAAAGGGTCACCACCAAATTATGATCTCGATTAGAAGAACATTGGTTGAAATTAGAGGCATATAATTGGAGGAAAACTGTAAAAAATAACAGGTAGTGATTGAGGTCATCAATAAAAAAAGTGTATAATTGAGGGCCTTAAATTCATAAATCTATATTGTTTTAAAATACCATCTATTCAACAAAACATATGGTATTACGATAACACATTTTTTGTTTTAAGATCACATCACTAAAGTATAAAAATTAATTTCTTTATTAAATAATAGAAGAAGAAAAATATATAATTGACAAGTAGAGTCCCATCCTTTAACTAAGTTCTCCCACAACCTCATCTTTCACTCTAAAATATAACAGAACAAAAAAATAATAGTCTATTTATCCTATTTGTATAGGGTTCAAAAGAAATGAATTTATAATTAATCTAGAAGAAAAATTAAAAAAACTACATTATTCAATCTAGGACATCACGTGGGTCAGTGGTAGGTGATACACCCTTGTCGCCCTTCGGTTATGGGTTCAAGTCTCACGGCCTTGCCAGACGCGATGGGTTGTCTCATGACATCCGGGTGTTCCTTTTTATTGAAATCCAAAAATAATCTCAAACTAGACTTATCCAAAATACTTTTGTCCAAACTAATAGTCCAAAATTTATAATGTAGGTAAACACAATGAAGATCATTTTCCAAGTAATAGCATGTAAACACCTTCATCATGTATTCTTTTAAAACACTACAACATCATGAAATACCATAAAAATTTATTGATTAAATTCATGATCCATTATTCTTTATAGAGTAATGGATATAATCCTTCAATCCAAAAATGTTGTTAACTACAAAAATGATGGAATAAAAAATCATTAATCGGTTTCAAGGTAGTCAAGAATATCTAATATAATTTATCCAAATCAATCATGTGTTATTCCAAAATCAATACCATGGTATCAGAACCATATTATGGTTTATCATTCTCTCAACCACATATTTTCAAAACATTTAACCTACTATTGAGTCACCTTTCTTTGTTCCACACAATCTCAAGTCCTTAACGAAATAGTACTGTTGTACAATCCTTATATACTCCATAATTATTATAACTAGTACATTGTTGAGACAACACTCTTAATTCTCTAATAACAACATAATAACTTTAATCATTCCTCCTCATCGGTGGTAGTATCATAACATAATTACTATCCAATAGCATCATTTGGGGAATACTCTGATGATTTGGACATTGGTTCGCGTAGTGTCCCAACTCCTTGTAGATGAAGCACTATACATTTGAAACATTTTTCATACCCTTGAAGTCACGTACATGGTGTCCTTTTTCTCCACACCTACAACAAACTCCCATTCCTTTCAGGCATGTTCCAAGGTTTTTTTTTCCCACAGTTATCACATATGGGAAAATTATTCTTTTCCCTCTTCCCTTTATCTACCATTCTCTCTTGCATCCTTTTCTTCTCTTGCTTCCCTTCAAAGCCATAGGACTCTAAGAATTCATTACTTATCTTATTAACACATGATACTCTTTCTTTATATGTTGAGATTATATGGGAGAATATTTCCCTTCAAAATTTTGTCTTAATACCGAGAAAGATATGATCCTTTTTACTCTTTGGATCATATGTATTACTGGAGTTCACATTTTTTCTATTGGGCGCCATTTCTATACAATATCATAAACTAGGACAGTTTATGAATTGCAATGAATAATTCCAATCTTGTAAAATACCAAATGTAAATTGAACTGTTTATAGATATAATCCATAATTAGAAAAATGTTTTCTTTGAGTAAGAATATAATCATAATCCCTTCATATTGGTTTGTAAAAAAAATGATAATTATCCTAATCATATCCCCCGAGAGTGTCGTAACCAATTATTGAGCAAGGCCCGTTATCGTGCACCAGTTCCCATTCGAGTCTAGCTTAAAGCGGTGTTTTCGGGTTTTACCCCTAGGTACATCTATGCCAGAGCCACCCTTACATGCTCGTATCCATATGGGGATGCATTTCTTGAAAACTCACAAAATATCTACAATTCCAAAATTCTAGGAAGTTCTTCTATAATAATCCTCAAAGTCTATCTTAGTTCCATGTGCTACAATCAGAGATTATCTAAATATAGCTTCCAAGGTTTATACTGAAAATCCTCTTACACCAACTATAATGCCCCGAACCCTGTTACCCAGAGTCGGTGCATTATTACATAAAATTGTCATGATCACAAAAGATAAAGTCTTGAAAGGACGATTAGTTTAGTATCCTTGGAAACACTAGATACATTCATAAGTCTTACATTACATCATATAGTGAAATATAGAACAAAATCATGTCTCCAATCTCATATCCCTTTATAATATCCCTATAGGTCGTTCATAAAATACTTCTTCACATCCTGGAAAAAATAAAACATAGAAAGGGGTGAGCTCAAATGCTTAGTAATGATAACAATATAGCCGAAACTTCGATAAATAAGCATAAACATTAAAGGAAATTTATAACTAAATCAATTGTCTTTTAAACATGAAATTAAGTATATATTACTTTAACCCATAGTCTGTAAAATATTAAAAATTATTTGAAATAAATTTTTAAGAAACATGGATTTGGATGATAGAGAGGTCCCAGTAGATAATTACGTATAAACAACCTCGGATAATGAAGATATTGTGAAATAAACCCTTACCTTGTACTTTTCCTAGATGGAGTTTAGGTTAAACTCCTATATAATAGTTAAATAATTTCTAGTAAACTATAAAATAATCATATACATAAATATGATATCATATATGATCTTTTAATATTTCTTTGTTAATAATATTTTAGTATTCTCGTCGTTTGGGTTGTTAACTGATTCGTTTTCATTTATATGTTTAGTTATGTAAGCCGCATTTGTTATGGATAAGTAGTATCTTTTTCATATCCATAATTATTTCATGTCCTTAAAAAAATAATTTTAATCATCAAACTATAATTATTCTTGAATGGATATGATGGGAAATTGAATAGCATCGCGTTCGTGGAGACGGTAATCTGTTCGTACGCATGAACGCTACTTCCATTTCATTTTTCATTTTACAAGGAATCAAAAAAAAATAACATATAGTTATTTTATTATTCCATTATAATATAATATGTTATATGTGTTACTTATATTCATTAACACCATCCATTATACATTCCATGTATGGTATGAATGATTCATATCACTTTGAGAGGGGCGGTAGTCCGCACATCCTCAAATGAAATTATCGTACATAGATACAACATGAAAGAGATAATGGTATGCTATAAAATGGAATTACAGAAGCTTATATATAAAATAAATATCATAAATATCATATTTAATTATATCTCCATCATAGTTTCCACCATGAGAGGTGGAAGTAAATAATTGAACAATCATCGTTTCATGAGGCGTTTGGTTTCCATCCACAGAAACATTATGTTCTTCACCCATTAGATGGAGGTGTGTGTAAGTGTAGTTAGAATACTTCTCATAAAAATATCCTAGTATATTTAGGATACTGGTTTTGTTATAAAGTAAAATAATATGAATATTTTAGGGTTTGGAGAAGTAAAATAAAATAAAAGAAGCTAAGAGAAATTGTTACCTTTAATTTGGGTAACTACCATTGGTTTGAACCAAAAAGGACACTCGAAGTGGCTTTTGCCTAAGGTAAGGCTTATAAGAGGAGTAGAGGGATGTAGGGAGATTAATTTTGCAGAGTTTGGATGAGAAAAAGGCTTGAGAGGTGTGAGGAATTCGTTAGAAGTGGTGTCCTTTTATAAGGGGGAGGAGGGGCTCTTTGGGAAAAATATAACATATTAATTTATAATAAATTAATATTCAGTTTCTAATGAATTCAGAGTGAATTATTAAAATACTAAGGTGGGTATGGGTCGAAAAAAACTCAAACAATATATTTTAGATAGGATTGAGTCACTATAGTACCCTTATCATTTAGATTTAACTCTTAGTAAAATAATATGTCATTTACCATGTCTCTTTGTATTTATATATTATATAGTCAATAAAAATACTATATACATCCAAGATACCCCCAAGTGGACCATTAATGATACACCTATCATTATAGAAGTCCATTGGCCGAACCATAAATTTTTAGGAATATAATATCAATTAATAATATAATATTTACTTTAAAAACTCTTTTATGTCAATTTTGAAACAATTGGGTATTTTGTTATTGATAAATTCATAACAGCATTACTACTTATAATAAAATTCATATAACCAATAATAATACGTCATATTAACCTATAAAATTATTGGAATTCATAAAAAGTCTCAAATTACATTTATTTGGATATTTATAATATCATTTATTTTAATATTTCATTAACTAGGTCATTACCAAATCACCATTGTGTCATAAATAAATTAAATTATTTAATGTCCAACAATTATAAATAAATTATCATTATGTAGGAAATATTTTCAGATTTCTAATTAATTTTTATAGTTGAAAATATAACATATATAACCCTATGTAAAAATTGTTTTTCTAAAAGATATATGCTTATGTCATTTTTGTATTTACTTTAACTTAATTAATAAAAAGTGTGCTTATCACCTACAAGTGGCTCCATGGGTTTCCAAAATCGACCCAAAGATGCCCATGGTAGGACATGTATCAAAAAATATGTTTTTAACAAGGTTTAGTGTAAATTATAATTACTATAATATTATTTATTACCCTTATTTACTGGATTTACCCTTTAACCATGGTAAAAAAAATATTTACCGAAGTAATTATTCAAAATCTATAAAACTAAAAGTTATCTATTACAAAATTTGGACCTCATGATTCTATATAATAAATACATTTTTCTAAATTCAATACACTTAATTGTTATAAATTAATTTAATGTTAATTCCCGTTGTCGATACAAAAAGCATGTTTTTAACAAATAATAACTATCAAAGGATTGACAATTTCTTATGTCCTGTTAAAATATGAAATTATTTCCAATAACCAATATTGGATTAAATGGTAAAATTATAATATAATTATACTTCAAAATTACTCAAATTCATAATTTATCACTATTAATTATTTCAATAAAAAGTGTTGTTTTTAATTAAAATTTAGTAATTTTCAATATTCATCAAAATATGAAAGTTATCAGAAAAGTACCAAAATTTCACCCTAAGATAATTTAGATATTCTAAATCCAAAATTTAAGTTTTTTAAAAAAAATTTAAAACATAAATTTTCTATTTATTAATTTAAAATTAATTCCCACTTTTAAAACCAAAAGTTATATTTTTAAGAAATAATAACTATCAAAAGATTGACACTTTTTATGTCCAATTACAAAGTGAAATTACATACAATTACCAAAATTGGATTAAATGGTAAAAATATAATCTATTTATAATTCCATACCATTAAAATTTATAATTTAACATTATAAATTATTTGGATTAAAAAAGTGTTTTTCAGTTAAAATATAGTATTTTTAAATTTTCACCCAAATATTAAAGTTATCAAAAACACGATATATTTATTGAAACTAAATTATTATATACCTATTCTAAATAAAAAGTTTATTTTGTCAAATGTAATGTATAAAATATTCAAATATTGTATTTAAAAATGCGTCTCCATTAAAAGGCGGTAAAATTGAATTTTTTGAAAAAATCATTTTTTATATGAAAAAATGTATTTGTTCTTACATTATGTCTAAGAAACTCATAATATGGATTATAAAATTATAAGGGTTATATAAAGTAAAAAATTCATTTAATACTATTCATAACCACTTTTGAATGGCTTGTTTGGTACGTCATGGTGCGCTAGATCTCGGTGTTGCGTGTAGTGAATGTTTTTCAATTACTTTGAAAAAATAATGTACTATGAAATCATGGGCTGTTACAGTTGAATCTTAAAGGAACTGAGATAAAATTTGATATCATAAAAAATGGGTTCATGTTCCTATTGATAAATTAATTTGGATAATATTGGGAGAGAGAAGTCTACTAATTATGATAAATCATATATCATGACTTATGATTAAAAATTTATACATGCTTGAAAATAAAAAACATTCAAAAAATGGAAGGATATAATATCATATAATTCCAAGTGATGAAGATTGTGATGGGATGATTAATCAGTTTCACTCAACTGAAAAATTATTTTACCATTATAAAGGTTAATTTATTAAAAGAACTAAGATATGTATTATGCATGGAAAAAGATTTCATAGAGAATATATTTTATGAGGAAAATTGATTTTCTCATTATACATGGTAATGGGAAATGTAGCTCATTTTGAGGTACCACTAGTTTAATTACAAATAATTTTTTCACATGTAAATTATATTATTTAGTATCCCAAAAAATGATAAAATGATAATGGTTACCCTATGTATCTAAAATTATATATTTGGGTTGCAAAAATGATATGGAATGAGTAACACTAATAACCCAATAAGGGACCACAAGTGTTGTATTCATAACATTATCACCCTTATCCATTGTATATAAATACATAAAATCACCACCCATATTACTATATAATGAATTATTTTGAAAAAAAATATAGATATATAATCTTTTTTCCATGTATATAACTTGATCCAATTAATAATCTACTAGGATCCTTTTATAAAATATTGAAATGGAATTTAATTTTATCCAACGGGAACCCTTTGGTGTCTAAATGGATACATAACTGTGATTTTCATTCAATTTTAAATTCAATAATAGGGTATGATTATTTAATTTGGACACCATACCATTATTCTTCAATCATTCCTCCTCACTCTATATTAGCTATACATGCACATATCTCATCCTTTAATTAGATTTCATAATTTATGTATACATCTATCATCTCTCTTTTATATCGCATTTGATTTTATATCATTTTCATCCATATTAGACAATTATTTTTGAAATTAAAACATTATTAATCATAATATTATATTTTTTAGGTTTTATCAATATAATACTATTATTTTTTTCTGTTTTTATTTTTTTAATGAAACACGCACAAATTAATAGTGAATTAATGAGACTCATCAATTTAACCCCATATTTTCTAAATATATGATGTATTTCTAGTTTATTTTCAAATTGTATTTTTCGGTAATAAATATCTATTTTTTGAATATTTTGAAAAGAAAATAGTAATTTCAGATGGTGTTTCATTCCAAAAAATTATAATCCCTGCCCATTGGTCATATACTTAGGAAGTGGGAATGGTAGAAATAAAATAGGGATCCTAAAACATGAGGAAACTAGTTTATACACTGAGCCTATCACATCACACTAGCATTGGTTCATGATTCCTAAGTTCATAAAGGCACCCCATAAATGAAATATCCACCACCTTATATAAATGTTGTTAGAGACACAACCTCCCTACATCATCATCGGTTCCACAACTACCTAATGAAACTAAGATAACCACCACCTGAAATGAGATATTCCCAACAGAACCAACAATACATTACTAGGGTTCGCCATGATATTTCTTTATTCATTTCCAATTATTGGATTCGACTAATTCATGTTTCAAAAGAACATGGACACCATAGAGAAGGCATCATTATTGAGATATATGAATAAAAATGAGAGGAGAATGCGTGTAGACTCTTGAAGCCCAGGACCAAATGGAAGGGATAGAGGTATAGTGAGATAAAACACTAGGAACTGTAGAGAGGCCCATGATACATGATTATATAACCAATTAAATGAAATAAACTTTTATGCCTCTCCCATTAAGAGATCCTCTCACTCCGAATGACAATAAATATATGGAAATTGTGAGTGTGCCAAAATTTGGATGAAAACTTATAGTTAGAAGAAGTAATTATAAATATTAAATTATTCATAAAAACCATCTTTCCTAGGAAATCACAAAGAAATCTCATAGAGGGAACAAATATTCCAAAAAATGCAATCTCTAGAAGGAAAAAATCAAGTAGGTTGTGGATTCATCACCTATATATAATTACCAGAAGACTAGATGAGCTATAATGAAATGAATAAAATTAAATTTTCTATAAGGTCCTCTTTAAATAACGACATAATAGATTATCGAGGTGATAATATATGTCTTGGGAGATATTGTAGAATATATAATATAATGAAAACCACTGTAGTTGGATTACACCAAAAAAATTTATGAACAAGAAAATAAAATACAATATATTTCACAATTTATTACAATAAATTAATATTTTTTTATTAATATTATTATTTTGTATTAATAATAAATTTTTTGTTCATTTTATGTTATGTATACTTTAATAAGTATATTGAATTTATTAATTTTTTTTTAAAAAATTATTATTTTGTATCATTTCCTTATTTCCCTAATTTTGCATCATGGTTTATAATTTCATTTTTATTCATTTTCATTGAATCATACTACCTATGTGATTCAAAATTAATCTTTTTATCACTTATTGTAAGTGTTTTGTTTTTCATCAAAAGGAATAAATTTAAAAATATTTCATTTCAATTATTTTCAATCAATCTTATTCACATTTTTGTATTAAAATTCATTATTTTTGTTTTTTTAGAATTATTATTTGCAAATGTAATTTACTTTTACTAACCCATTTGGCCGATTCATATTGAGGTTTTTTTATATAAACTTTAACCCATTGTGGTAGAAACAATCTTCCACCTAGTGGTTTACCATTGAGAACCTACTATAGTGGACATGTTGTTATAAATTATTTATCTCACCCACATGGTGCCATAGTTTTTTGAACATGTTTTCCAGTTTCCTATTTTTTCACCAGCTACCTGATGATCTTATACTATCTACCCAGTATGAAGATCAATAATAGAAAAACAAATTTATTTTTATACCCTTGATATATATTTACCTTTTCAGAACTATAAAAAACCAAAAATCCATAAGAACCAAATCCCAACATTATTGGATGTAGATTGTCCAATAGAAAAGATTATAAATTATGTGTTAAAATAGTAATATCATATAATTTTAAAATTATTACTAGGTTCGACATCATTCAAAATACATAACATAGAGCATAATGGAATAGTGAAATATTATATTTATTAGGAACATTATAATATAGTCATTAAATTAGAGGTTATAAATAAGATTATATAATTTTAGATATATATATATATATTGGTTCTAATCAATAAATTTTAATTATTATTTCATAAGAAATTACTACTCAATATTAGTAATTCCATTTTAATTTTCAAAGATATGTTTCCTTCAAATAAGGTTTTGATTGAATTACCTAAATATTCATATAATTAAGTTCTATAACTTTGAGATGTTTTATTTAATTTAATAAATATATCATTTTTATATCATTATATCAAAGTTATTGTATAGTGTATTTTTAATATTTTTCATAAAAGATTGAATTTTCCACTAATAATGAAATATAGTATTTTTTGGAAAACTATATTTTCAATTACAGTTTTTATAAAGAAAAATAATATAATGTTTTAGTTTTAAAATATATTTAATTATTTTTTAAAAAATAATACAATTATATTATTTTTAATGAAATTTAGGATTCAATTTAGTATAAAAATATTTATATTTAAAATGTAATTATCCTGAAAACCCGTATCTCATCATATTTATCAATTTTAATATTTAATTAATCTACCACAATTAAATTATTTGAATCATGAAAATTATGTTCCATCTATCGAATTATGGTGTGCAAATTGGTAATATAAGATTATTTTTTGGTCAATATGTTTAGTAACCTCAGTATTTAATTTTCCACGGTAAAGGGTAAACATGGTACTTATTGTTAAAAATTATATATTAAAGACTATAAATTAACCATAGAGAAGTAACCAATTATATATTGTCTAATAATTTATCTTACTCATGCAACATTAGTTTAGATGAACTTTTGATGCAATTGGGTTTTGATTGTGTTCATTAAAATAATTTATTTAAAGAATATTGAAAAATGCCACAATCATGTTTAAAATAACTATATCCTATTTTAAAAGGGGATTACCCAATATTTTCATAATATGTATTATATTTAAATATAAAATATTTATCTTCACCCAGATAATTTATTTTTATGTTTTTATAGAAATAATTATGCTTATATTCTAACACAACATTAACAAAATAATAATTCAATTAATGAAAATATAAAATTAATGATTTTAAAAATAAATAATATATTATAAATTGAAATAATTACATCACCCCATGAATTTTATTGCTATATAAAAAATATTAAGGACTAATTAAATATTTTTTTCTATTTTTTTGTTTTTATAATTTTATAAAAAATCTATGTAAATGAATAGTTTTAAAATTGGAATTGTTGATATTTTATTGAAATAATTTTTTATTAAATGTTATGAAATTCATAAAAACAAATCCATTACCAAATGAATAGTATATGGTTTGATCTATTAACCATTTTCCATTTATGATATTTTTATTTCTTTATTTTGACTATCATGACCAATAATGATTACAAAAACATTATCATCACAGTAAATGTGAAAATGGATACTAGGGTGTTACAAACAAGTATAAAGGATAATAATCTGATCTAAAATTATCCCAAAGTTATTTTATGAGATTATTTTTACTAAAACTCGTATAATATTCAAATATTATCGAATTTTACCCATTTGGAAATTAATACTAATTTATAATAAAATTAATATGTAGGAATTTCCAAGAGTGTCCAACCTACCTCTTATAAAAATACACCTAATATTATGAACACATCAAACCTAAAAATAAAATTATTTAGAATAACTTCCCAAATACCTCCTTAAGTACCTCCCCATGGTTTATAGGACATATTTGGTGTATGATACCAATATTAGGGGACTTATGATTTAATGAAAATATGATTTTCTAAAGATGAGTAAGGGTTTCTAAAAACATGTTTTAGTTTTATTACTTCAACCAATTTAATATAGTCATCTTAATAAAAGATAATATAATAGAACTAACATCCTCCATATATTTATATGTAATTATGTCAATGACATAACATCTATCAATCTCCTCTTCAATCAAATGGGATACAAAACCATCATTCATGTGTATATCATACTGTCACCTAAAAATATGATATAATTTTTCCATTTAACATATATCACAACAGGTGTAATGTGATTTAATTATATTTTTTATATTATATTCATGTAATATTTATACATACCTTTCTATTCACTAATATTTCGTATCATCATTCATGTGTACGTTTGGACTAAAATGTACACGGAGAAATGAGATTTTTTCCATCAACACATTACATAGATGAAATATATAACTGTATTTAATGAGGTAATATTATATTTACAATATTATGATCATTATGTGAAGAGAAAATGAAAATTAACTTCTTTCCAATTTTTTATCTAAAAATAGAAGTATTATTCATACATATAAATGGCCTAATGTCTTCATGATTGTAACATATGTCATTTTTCACATCCATATTTAATTTGCAGATTTAAATGTACACTTTTTATATAGATGTGGTAATTATTTCCTGATTAATTTCTTATATTATATGGAATAATGATATATTTTCTAATATTCAACCAAGAAACATCATTTTTGGATTTTAAACTGAAATTTTACAAGAAAATCTAACAAGATGTTAAATAATCATTATAACATGTTAATTAGTGAGATAAAATGATTAATAAACATGAAAAGAGTATGGAATAAATTATATAATTAACATAATCTTATTATTTAGGAAGATAAATAAAATTATTGACATGTTAGAAGAATGTTAATGGATATTCAATTAAAAAATCCGTTTAATTTTTCCATTAGTAATCTCATTTTTCATTGTACACATTTTAAATATTATTTTAATGATGAATTTATATAAAATATTTGAATTTGAAAATAAATTTAATTTGAAATTTTAAATTATTTCAAAATATTTCCAATGGATTCATTATAGATAATTTTTTGAAAAATCTATAAAAAATTATTAATGTAATGTTACCTTTTAGCTTATACGGTGAGAACCACCATTCCTGCTACTATAACACTTATTTTTCTATTCTATTCTTTACTAAAAAATAATTTTTTATCAAATAAAAACCCCTCCTTATTTATATTTTTGATATATGGATTTTTTTAAAAATAGAATAGGTATATAATATATTTGATAATGTTTTATTATTTTCTAAAAGAATTATTTAGGGGTTAATGAATTTATATAATTTTTATGGTTATTTGGAATTGTTCATGAGTAATTGTGGTAATTTTATAAATTGTGTGATGGTTATACCAATATATCACTCCTATTAATTTTTTAAATTTAAAGAGTTAACATATTATGTTTTTCCTAATAGATTATGAGAATATACTAAATTGATTATTATTATAATAACCATGATCTATTTTTTTTTTGTAAACACGATATTTATTTTATGGGTAACCATGAAATTTATTCTATTTGTTAGAGTGTTTTTAATATTATTCTCTATGTATAATACATGTTTTATAATTTATTTATAAGTTTTTTATTAGATTCATATGATTTGACAAGTTTTTTAATGATATTATCTTTAATGTAAGCATATTGATATTATATTTAAAAGAATTGATATGCTACATTAAAGGGTAAACATTATAAATTGTTAAAAATAATATATTAGATGTTTTTAGTGATTTATATAAAATAATATGAATTAAATAATACCTTTCTGATTTTTAATGACTTTTTAAAGATATTATTTGGGAAGAGAAGATGGTTTCATGGGTAAAAAAATCAATATCCTTACCTAAATGATTATCTAGAAGAAGGAACAATTTTATTTGTCTTCATTTAATAATGATTTATTTCATTATTATTTTTATGTCCATTATGGATTATTTTTATTTCATACCATGTTTTAAAATATTTTACACATGTTTAAATGATGGGTAAGGGAAATAAAGAAGTCATGTTCAATGTGAATAATAATTATCATTAAAATAAAACATGTTTTTTTATATGCCTTAATTTTTTTAAATTTGATACTGATTATATGTGTCCACAATGGGATGTATCATTAATTAATTAATTTTTAAGTGGTATTTATGTAAAAATATTAACCTGAAATTAGAATTTCGAATTTATGGAATTTAAATCAAGTTTAACTCACTAGAATATATAATGCACAAATTTTGGTCCTTATAGTTGGTATCATAATATGTTTTAGATAATAATAGAGGTATATATTTTTTTAAACATGTTAAAACTCAAATATAACCATAAAATATAGAATGTTTGGGAGAATTAAGGTAATTTGTAAAAATTGAACATTTTCAAGATAAAATAACTAAGGATATATTAGTTTTTATCCTCCTAAAATATTGTTTTATAATGATTTTATATATATTCATACACTAATCCTTTTTCATTTTAGTAAATTGTTGGATCCAGAAGGTACCTGAGTAACAGTGGATATGAAGGAAAAAATAGTGCATGTCTCAATGGTAAAACTTATCAAAATGAGGGATAAAGTAAAAATTATTATGTTTAACCATAACCACCTATCAGTTGTTATGATTAACAACATGAACCTAGTTTATTCCCCTGACACACAAAATAAGTGTAAAATAAATCATCATTGATTTTCAAGTAACAAGTATCATTAATTGAATTTTTTAAATATGGGGAGTTTTTGAATTATGATAATAGTTGTACAATAGGGGAAGCTCAAGAAAGATATTTGAATAAATATATGGATGAAGTTTTAGCAATTATTATTTCCATTATTAGTGATAATGAGGATACTAAAAATTAGATGTGAATGGAATGGATTACAAAATGGGAATTGTTTTGATATTATAGAAAAGTAGGATAGGATTCCATTTTATATTATAGGAAGGAATAATTAAGAAATATAATTGATTAAATTGGAATGAATTTATAGTAGAAACCATGCATTATCCCTGAAATAAATTGAAGTACTTCATGATATTTTTTTGGAGTTAGGTTATGATATGGCTTGTGATTCTGGTGCCTATTTAGTCGAAAATAAATTTTATGAATATATTAAATATATTTGATGTTATTGAAACACATTATCATTTAGAAAATGGGATTACTAATAAAAAAATATTACCTGAGAAATGAAATACCATGGATTATTTCATAATGTGAGGGTTATGCTAGGAATGTCCTAAAGTTGGTAGGTATTGGGAATTTTGATAAAAGAACACATGGGTGGGTGCATTCAATTAAACAAATAAATAAATTTAATTATTTAGTTTAATTTATAATATTAAAAATTCACTTTAAATTCACCATTATGAAAATTATATATGTTTAACCATAGAATACCTTTGAGAAATGAGCTGTTTTTCTTCCTCCATTCATTAGAAAATCTAAATCAAACAATGATGAAAATCCATCTCTTGGTAGATCAGGTAATTACGAATGTATCAAAACCTATTCTTGTTTTTAAAAAGTGTTCTTAATAAAAAAAATGATCTAAAATAGGTTTGGAATTACATTTTTTTCTATTATAACCCTATTTATTAAATGATTGACATGATTATATTGCTTCTTTGACCTACTTAAGAATTGATCCATTTCAGGAGCTTCAGTACAAACATTAAAATTATTATTCATTTTTTCTCACCAAGGGGAATTACAATTTGTAATCATTGTAAAGTAATTCTAGGTCAACTATTTATAATCATTTTTAATTCCATTATCTATATATTTCACCATGATGGTCATCATTAGACAAATGGCCATGATTCATCATTTTTAGGAGGGACTAAGCCTGATCAGACCCATAGATTTGTGACTTTTCATGTGTGAAAAATGGTTCAACGGTCAATAATGTATTTGGGTGGGTTTTTATGTTTTATGTAACGTTTTGTTTATATTGGACTCAAATCTATGTTATCGACAATGGGAAAATCCTTCAGTGTTTACGAAAACCCCCATGGATAGACAAAGATTCGATTTTTATCCACCAGATGGTTATACATGATGAACATATACCATTTCCTTATTTTTTGGATGATATCGTAATTATGTTTGATGGGGCCTAGCCAGATCTAAAATGCATTGAATATATCCACAATTCTACAAAAATCCAAAATAATCATCATGTACAAGGATGAATACAAATTGTGTAGGTCCCCAGTCATATTAGCAATTTGTTTTTTATAAAGATATGGATTAAACACTGTGTGGTATGGCCACAATGATTGTATCACACCCTATATAGACAAGTATTATGGAATAACACATATGAAGGTCCCAGTGTGGGGTGAATTTTCAAGGACATTCATTTTAACAATGTACATGGAAACATGAAGGAAATAGGGGTGAACACCCATGCAGAAGGACATGCCAGGTACGGATGTACACAAACTTGGGAGGACTATATGGAGATGGCCATGGAGTACGTTCATGACCCCAAGTGGATGAGGCACACAATGTAGTTCACATCATATTGTTTGGATCAACATGATCAGTGATTTGAGTACTTTTATGGATAATGATAGGTAGATGAGATATGTCACATAATGTGTGGGTCCCCATACACACCATGTACCCATATTTCATTTTGATTACACTTCTGCCTATCATATCTTCCTCATTTAGACTTAGAATTGGAATAATGAGTATCCTATAATGGGTTATTTTCATGTAGAAATCAATTTCTCCCTTAGGAATATATATTGAGATATGGTGAAATATGTTATGTGAATGAATCTTATATAGATGATACTCAACAACATCAATGATTTTATAAGATCATAAGATATATCAAAGTGGAACCATATAATTGGATACGGAATTGTCCTCAATCAATAATTTGAGTAGAAACCTCTGGCTTGGATAAGGTATATGTCCTCAAAATATCCACTGATGGGAACACTCCTATATAGTCCAAATATGGGTCAACAACTATGAGAGTGGAATCCAACTCATGGGAAGGTAATGTGTCCTCTATGTTCTATTTGATTGGCACCCTAATACAGATTCAGGGTAATGGACCAAAACTAAAAGAGTGGAAGAAAATAGATGGGGTTGGCATCGATCATCTAATGAACATTAGATGGCACCCTCCACATGGAATGGTAGGGGAAGCTCTATCATTTGTATGTTTGGCACCCTTGTGTTAGGATAAGGCAAGGGTCCTCTAGCGATCTCCAGAGTGGACTCCTCATGATGGGCCATGATAAGGGTCCTCCACCTAGAGATTGTGGCCCCATGACTATGGGGTACAACAGAAAGGTCTGGATTGTCTAGGATATCTCTTCGTATAGACATGAAAGATGTTTGGCATCATTGATGGATTTCTTGAACAAATCACACTCTATTCTTGGGTTGGGCTGTGAGATATAGATAATCTCTCTATAATTTTGATTTCTTTTATTTTTTCCTATATATATATATACGTATGTTTTAATTTATCTATATTGTTATATTATTTTTACTCTCAATATTTGGGTTTAAAAATATCTTATATATCCATATCATGTCTCACACTTCCCCCTTCTTCTTTTGTGGAATCCTAATAAGAATTTATAAACTCAAGTATTCATGGGATTTTCCCATATATATCATGTCTTGTGAAGATGAAAGAATGTACACTAATGACTATAGATGATCATTGGTATTTTGGATGCATTAGAAAATGTATGGTGGTATCATCATGGAGATTAGGTGATGGTCTATCTCTGAATTTTTACATTCTTGTTTTGTTGGGTAGTGAGATAATTCTGGTGGTCCATGTTTTCTTCATATTTACTATAAATTTTTACAATCACACTCTGGTAAAACCTAGTGCCTTTAAAATTGAAGGGTATATAATTGATATTATAACTTTTTACTGTTATTCCTATTCACAAATAATTTTATATGGATGGTTTTTTTCATAGAGGTAAATTAGGAAAAGTCATCCCATAATAGTTTTTTCATTTAGATCTTATAACTAGTCCCAATACTCAGAAGGTGGGATTGGGGTAGTTATGACTTGAGCCCCATTGTATCGAGCTCAGAATGATTGGTATCAGAGGTCATTAGATCCTTAGGATAGTAAATAGAGTAGTCTCTTTATGATGATTTTGATGTGATTTATGGAAATATATTTGAAGAGATGCACGTGTGGAATTCAGGAAAATGAATCCAGTGTTTGTGTAGAATCCATCACACGCATTCTTTTGTACCATGAATGCCTCCCTTTTAATTTCAAATATGGTGACATTATCTATAAATATCAATGGAATATATATTATATAGGATTGATTCTTTGAAATTCATTATTAATTAATCCCCCAATTGTGTGTTTGTACATTTTTATTCTAATATTTTAATGGTATATATTGATTAAATATTCAGGATACACACCTGATTATAGGTATTAATGGAAATATTTTTCGATGATGATAATTTTAGGTGTTATTAGGCCTCAATTAAAGGCATATCATTTGAGATTATTCCTATAGGTGGATAGGTATTAGCACAACAACATTTTGAGAAACAGATCATACCATAATGGTAAAGGATTATAAGGTACCATGGTGAGTGAAAACCCTAGGGAATAGTAACTGAATTTATTTTAGATTTTGTGAATTCATGATTATCCAAACACCAAAAGATCAGGTGGTTTCATGGGAAGATAAACCTTTACAAAATTAAATTTAGCACTTTTGGAGTCTTGTTTCACATATTCATGATGAGTAAACATTTTTTTGGGCTTACATCCAATAGAATTTTGATGAGACTCATCTATCATTCATTTAGTTCAGATTTAGTATCATTTAAAGATACAATAGGGAATGTTGAAGGTTGCTGGGTATGAAATGAGGTTCGCAGGTCGCATGTGGTACTCCCATGATATGATATATGATGGATAATTCTATGAATGGATGTTTTAGAGGGATCTAGGTAGGAATATTTATGATGGTGTAGTGCCCTTGTGAATTCCCACATATGTTGGGGTGTTGGAGTGGGATCTAGTGTTAAATAGATTCTTATTAGATGGACTTTAGGAATATATATCTCGAAGTGTGTGTCATAGGGATGATTAATTATTAGTTGATAGCAGGTAGTAATCGATTTATTGTTAGCATATGATACATCCCCATTAACAAGATCAAACATGTGTTCATGTGGAACATGGACCACACAATAGATTAGGGAGGCCCCAAGAGGAGAAGTGTTATTTATGTAATGGGATTCATAAAATGGATCATTATTTTTTGATCAAATTAATTTATGAGGGAAGGATGATTCACGATGATCCACCACATCAGAGGCAGTTCCATGATTTGGAATCTACCATGAAAGGCTAGAATAGCCGTTAAGGAGAAAGAGATGGTAGATGAGCAGGTGGTGCTCCATGTAGAAGAACTATGGGTGGTATATGGTGTTATCATATCCTTTCATCTCCACCCCCATGCAACCCATGTCATGCTTAGTGATGTGGTGTTTAGGTCTATAGATAATAGAATCTAATGAGTGTTTTTGATTCATCATTAGAGTAATCGATTATATGTATCAAATGTTTTTATTAGAGTCATTATTCAGTATTAACAGAAATTGTTGAAAATTATTCCTTCATCTCATTACTCTTGATGTGAGATCTAGAGATCCTAGTTGACACATTATACAAATGGATTCATCTTTAGTTTCTTATATGGAATTATTCTCCTATATCATTTATTTTATCGTAGTGAAAGATATCACTTGGTGTCGAGGAGTTCTCATGTTACCCTTTGAGTTTAATGATTGAAACCAGTGACATCATCTTAGTTATAGATTCTATTTTCACAGCCCAAGACTATATTGGCATACAACACAAATGAGCCAAATGGATTCGCACTGATGAGATTAAAATTTCCCTTATGGGTGAGAGAGATCTCATGGATGGGTGAGTGTGTTTGGAATGTATGAGGCTTCATCCCACTACTCATTATTTGTTGTTTATGGCCCTATGTGTAGTAGACTATTTATGATTCTCAATTACTTTAGTCCTGGATGATTTTAAGTATTTCTTCCCCGAGGACATTATAAGACTACCTATGAGGTGGGAGATGGATTTTATCATTGAATTGCATCACAATAACATTATGATATATTATCAATAATATAACATGATCCCTATCATGCTCTATGATTTGTGCTTTTAGATAGATGTACTTTGAGAGAATAATTTAATTGGACCCAATGATTCGCCTATATAATTATTGTTTTGTTCATGAATGATATAGATGTGATATTGTGGATTTCAATGGATTATCATCAACAAAATATGGAAAAGAGAAATAATAACTACCCCTTTTCTAAGGATTGATGGGCTAATTGAACACTTGTGAGGTAAGAGTTGGTTCTTGAATATCAATATCCATTGTAGCTACCAATTGTTGAAATTTATCGAAGATAATATTCTAAAATGGAATTTCACTGTATCTTCCAAAAAATTGAGTACCATAGGATTCCCTTTGGTTTGAATAATTCCCAAGCCATGCTAATTTATTTGATGAAGGAAAACATAGAATCATATTTGGAATTGTTTTTATTTTTTTCATTGACAACTTACTCACATAGTCTATAGCAGAGGATGAAAATATTGATCAGTCAAGGATAGTTTGAGATTTACGCATGGATAACCAGCTTTTTTGTAAGATCTTGAAGTGACAGTTCTTGATTAATGAATTTTCACTTCCAAGAATATGTCATTTCTAAGCATGTTTTAGCTTTTATATACGTGGAGATCCATTTAATGATTGAATGGGAGAATCCCAAGAAAGTGTTGAAGGTGAAAGGTGTTCTTGGATTTGGAGGGGTATTATAGGAGGTCAGTAGAATAATTCTCTAGGGTTATATCCCCATCAACTAAACTGATGAAAAAATGGAATAAATTTACCTAGAGTGAATTTTGATTGTGATTCATCAATGAGTTCAGTTTATACTAATGAGTGATCCCATTTTTTGAATACCAATGTAGGGAAGAGAATATGTTGTCTATTGTGATGCTAAAAGAGTTGGGATATTCTATGAGTGGATTCAAAGACATGAAATTATCACATATGGGTTTGACGCATTTGAGACCCCATGAGCATACCAACTCGACTCATGACCTAGTGCTAGTAGTGATAGTTTCCACTCTGAGGATGTGGATGATCTATCTTATGTGGGAGATATTTGTTGTTTACTTAGAAAATCTATTCCGTAATTATGTTATCGCATGGAGATAATTTTACATGAGATAGTGGTGCGGGGTTGAGTTCCTGTAGGAATTTGACATTGATAATGTCTATAGTCCTGGGAAGGTAAAAATTGTAGTAGATGATCGTAGAAGAAATTCAAGTCTCATTTCTAGTAGAAGTGTTTGTGATGTTGGATTCCTTATAGTTGACCATTCTTGACCTAGACGGTGCATATTTTCTTTGGTTGATTGTGTTGGCAAAAATGATTATTATCTAAGAAGAGAGTCACAATTGAGTGACAATGACTTTTGGGAAATTCCTGACCTGATATTCTCAATGAGATTGAAATGATAAATTTTCTGAAAGAAGGAATCGTGTCATTTTTTCCTTGGAAGGGATGATGGTCCCAATCAAGATGTAGTAGTGGTGACAAAATAATTTTCCACTACTCCATTATCTAGAAATATTTTTGTATAGAAGCCCTATAGAGACCTTTATTAGTTCTTTTGGTGGGATGGAAGGAGACAGAGCGTGGTTGAATTTGTTTCTTAGTTCCTTGTCGGAAATAAGGTTGATGCTGAGCAGCATGTTCTAGTATGTTTTTGGATTCCTCTGGATATCGTAGAGAGGAAATTGGATAGAATATCTATAGGAATTATGATAGGTCTTGGAAAAATTTTGATAGTCCACAACGCCATATGGGGTGATATTTGTCCATCTCATGTTTTCAGTGAACTTACGTCATATTAGGGAGAATAATTTAGAAAATAGATTGGGAAAGGTGTTTATAAGGGGGAATTTTTAACCTATATTGGTTCGCATGACTATTTTATTTTTCCATGTTACATTGTAGATTTCATGGTTGCAGAGATGACTACATGTAAGACTAGTTACCCCAGTGATGATGAATACATCCATTGACCCCTAGAAAGATTGGAAGACCAAGAACACAATCTATATTTTGTATAAAGGGTTGAGGGACTATGTGTTATAATTTCTATTGAGTTGGAAAAATCACATTCCCTAATACAGTTTTCATAAAATAATATCTAGCATTGTACCATCAGAATGTCACCTTTTAAGTCTATATAATAGAGACCCTCTGGGTCACCCACAAGCTAGATAGAGATTTTCCAAATAAATCTTCTAGGTATAGAGTTGGTACATGTGATGAAGGGTAAGGTTCAGGTTTTCTATGAGGGGATGAGGATATATGATATATGGAAAAATATTATATATAATGACATCAAAGACCTGTAGTTTATTAAGGGATACCATGTTTTCGTAACAATCATTCCATGATGAGCATTGAAGAGCTTTATTCTAGGTGGAAATATATCCTGAGGGTTCATAAATCAATTATAGATCTTATATAGGGTTGTAAATTCTTTAACGCATTCATCTACCCCCATAATTGTAGTGGGTTGACACCATCTTCCATGTTTCACCACTGAGGATTTACGTGTGTTAACCCCAAAATGTTTTTGACTAGTGTTAGTATGGTATCGAGGGTGGATCCAAATTTACAGAGAACCCAATGGAGATCGAGGATCGACTAGAGAGAACCTTATGTTTGTGGACCATTCCCATGGTTCGTGTTTTTTTACCATAGCATACTAGAGGGTTCTAGGCCGAGGGAAATCCAAATTAGGGTTCTCTTACATAATTTTTTTGACTAGTTTTTACATTTATTGATTGATGATATTGAAGTTGGAATGATGTTGAGTATAGAGACAATTTTCTTCTTTTTCTGAAATTGATATATTATTATACATATTTTTAAATCTAGAAACAGAGAAGGCATGTGAATGAAAGACCCAGTGGGCCCCGCAATAATTTTTAAAAAATATTAAATATATTTTATATAATGTTCAAATAGTATCTTAAAAAATTGGGATAAATCAAAAAAGGGAATTTAGACCAAATATCTAAGACCATAGTTGAATTAAAAAATTGTGGCTTATCCAAAGAGTGACCTAAAATAGGATAGCATGGGGCGTTCTTATAATATCACCTTTGGTGGAACATTTAATGGATTAATTATTGAATTAAACTAATTTCATTATTTTTCTAACCTAAATAAATTCCATTTGATAAACTACTATAATTAATCTCTACATATAGCATCATAATCTATGGGTGTATTGAGAGGTTTTCATTACACCTCTTATTGGAGAATCAGAATTAGATGATGATGAGACACCCGATTGAGAAATATCGAATTACCTTTAATGAAACAACCCCTCCCATTTATTAATATATACATTAATCATCTTTGAATGATCAAAACCTATATAGGACTAATAAAATTGTGAATTCTTGTCTGATAGATCAATATTTTTGAACGTCATCATCATATACCATGATATGCATCCATTTGAATACTTTTAATGTTATGGTGTATCAAATTTTAAAAGAAAATTAAGTTTTTCTCATCTTGAGAACCCCAATCTATATCTATTGGCCCGATTATCATTAAATTTAATGATTAAAAACTTTTTCATATGTAATTATCATATTTTTCATCACATTAGTAATATTTTGGTACACAGAGTTGGGATTCGACATTGTGGAGAAGGACTAAGATTTATTGGCCCCTAGATATGCAATAGATTCACTTGTAACAAATGGAATGAAAAATCATTGACGAATTCATTGGTTTTTCAAGATGATATTGATCGATTTGTTCAATATGAATTTGTATCAGGGTTAATGGGTGATGAGATACAGGTGTAGTGCTTGTGAGAAATAAGGAATAAAATGGAAATTTGTTTCCATCCAACAGACATCCAGATAAGACGAATCAAAGTATTGCCCTTATATTACATGTGGCATTGAGGTGAGATCAAATGTATTTGAATCAGTGTCACGACCCGGCCCAACGGGGCTCGAGACGTGACTCCCCAAGCCCGCCTCCAATAGGCCAGGTGCTGGCGACCAGCACCGAGTAGGCTATCACACACATGGGAGGCATTAGCCTAAGGTACCTGTACACACACACCCACAAACACCTCCGTGCAACATTGCAGAGATATATAAACTGAAAAGTAAATGCATCCATACAATCTATCCCAAACCAGAGTGCAACATCATAAGTACAAAGGGAAAAACAGGGCCCACCAAAAGAAAACTACAAAGCACGTCTAACCTGCTCTGAAGAAGGGTAATGCTGCCACAAACACCCTCCAGAAAGATCCCATGGCACAGATCCAGCAGACACCATGGTCAACTCGCTCACTAAGCTCTTCCTGCTCCGGGTCCTCCTGGGACTCCGTCAAAAGGCCTGTGGTCTGCACAAGACACAAACATGTGCGGGCAAAGCCCGTGTAGGGGTGAGTATAAACATACTCAGTAGGAAAACCCAAAAACCCAAAACCGAAGGGAGAAATTGAAAGGCAACAGTCTGCTCAACCCAGCCAGAGGGAACCTAGACGAGAGAGAAACTCCATCTCATGGCCATCCTCGGCTAAACAAAACTAGTCAGCTCAGCATAGCTCAAGTGTATGCCCATACATACACCTTGAACAATCCAGATATACTCAGCTCACACCACAAGCCACAAGAGGTACTGACCTCATCACCAGCAACTGTCCTAACCAGGAGAGTACGCCACACGAACACTGTCATACCAGATGAAACTCATCCGAGAGATACACTCCATCGGGTCCCAAACAAACATCTCAAATGCTCACCCGAGAGACCACGCTCGTCGGATAACATCACTGAGAAAACATCGCTGAAACAACATAACCACCAAACTCCTCAGATAGGGGATCGCCACTAGGGTCCGCTAGGGGATACCAAGACTCACTCCGGTATACGTTGCTCACAGATAGGGGATCACTCCCAGGGTCCGTTGGGGGATACCACAACCCGATATGGCAAAGGTAGTTCTCACAGATAGGGGATCACACCAAGGATCCGCTGGGGGATACCACAACCCAATCTGGCGCTCGACAGAATCTCCACACTCAGATAGAGGATCATCGTACATATAAAGATGGTCATGACGATACCGGAAACCTATCTGGTACAACTCGTGATGTAGGGGATCGAACCGACGATGCCGCAACCCTTCCGAAACCACGCGCTGAGTAGGGGATCACATAACCAACGATACCGCAACCCTACCGACACCAAGCGCTGAGTAGGGGATCGTATAACCAATGATACCGCAACCCTACTATAAACTTCATGCTGAGTAGGGGATCGTATAACCGATGATGCCACAACCATACTGGGAAAGACCCACCGCGTAGGGGATCATATTCCCAATGATGCCACAAACCCTACGGGTTTAACCTACTAGATAGGGGATCGCCACCCGTGAATAAGCGGTCACAACGATACCAAGAACCCGATCCAGGGTAAAGATGCTAGAGGATCTGCTCTGGGCCCACTGGAGGGATGCCACAACTCTAACAGTTAAAACATCCAATCGAGAGGATCACAAACCCCTACGAAGGTTGTGATGTCGCACGAACCCTCGTAGGAACGAACCAAGGGAGAACCCTCCACCACTGCTGGTCCAAACATCGCTAACCCGAGCGACCCACCACAACGCCACACTGTGCACCTCCTAGGCCAAAACTGAGGCCACCATCATGTTCCACGAAGAAAAACACACAGGATAGGCTGTTTACACGCCCGAAACGGAGCACCGGTGAAAAAGGAACTATTCACCGTAGGTAGCTCGTGTGGGGCCCACACAACGATCCCGAAACCCATCGAGCGGGTCACACCATGGAGATCCCCTCGGAAAAACAAGCAGAATCGACTACTCGATTGCCCAAAAGGGACACCTGGTGAAAAAGGTACTAGTCACCGAAGCCAGCTCAGGTGGGGCCCACACCTGGATTCCAAAACTAATCGATCGGATCACACCATTGCGATCCTCTCGGAAAAACACACAGGATCGACTATTCATCTGCCAAAATCGGACTCCTGGTGCAAAAGATGCGTTTCACCGCAAACGCCAAACCCCGGTCTCGTGGGGCCCGCACCCCGTTCTCAGTCTCATCACCCAGAAACCATCTCAAAAAGTCTGCCATACTATCAAGGTCTCAACGCCACTGAAGGCATGTCAATCAGATGCTCCGGGTAGAAGTTACAACGGCCCGAAGTCGTAAAATAATAAAATAATATTATTTTATACGACGTTTCTAACTCTCGGGCCACGATCCTGAACCCTTAAACTCTCAAAGTGAGTTCAAAAGGTCTTTCTGGACGCAAGGAGCGCGTCGCCGCAAACTGCTCGCAATTCGGAGTTACGGTTTGCGTGTTACGGGGGTTTAAAGAACCCCCGGAAAATCCTGGCCGGACCACCGCCAGCCACGCCGGAAACCACCGCGCCGCCACTGGATTCCGCCGCACCGCCGCCGGATTCCGCCCCACCGCAGCCACCGCCACCGAAAACCGCCGTTGCGGCGCTGCGCCGTCGCCGGATTCCGCCATGGCCACCGCCCATCGTCGCCGGAAAACCGGGTTTTCGCCGGAAAACTTCCGGGAGCCACCGGGAGCACCCTGGTGCTCCAAATTCAGATCTGAAACATGTTTTGGAAAGATCGGGACTCGAACTATACAACCCTTACAAAAATTTGAAGGAAAAAACATAAAAATTGGATCTAGGATTGTAAAACTCAAACCGCCTACCTCGCAGGCGAAACGCTGAAGCTTCGGGTGCAGATCGACGCCGGCGACGCCCTGAAGCTAGATCCGCTGACGATCGGCGCAGAGAACGGAAGATTCCGGCTTGATTAGGCGAAAAACGGTTGAGGTGGGTAGGGGTTTGGTGCGTGAGTTCTTGAGCCGGAGGAGGGAGGTGAGGATGAGTCTAATGTTTTTTACATAAAAACTCCATTTACAACAAAACACCCCCAACTAGACCTCCCGGTGCGGTGCAAATTAGGTCACCCCTAGGGTAATCGCGTCGTTCTGAACGCAATGACAGACTCAAATTTGCGATCTGAGACTCCATTAAGAAGTTAATCGAGCCGATGCTCGTAAATGGACTTTTCCACTTATTTACGAAAACACCCATGGTGGTGTTTCTCACCACAGGCCCGTGCCCGCAAAGTTTACACCTCTCCTAGGGTAAACGACACGTTCTAGACGCAACTGTGCCCTCGGGTTTCTGTTCCGAGCTACCGTTTAGGAGATATCACACCCCCGCCATGTTCATTGTATAAAAATACTTAATATTTTTATAAATTTAATTCCGGGCACACCGGGCCTCGGAATCGCACGCCGTCTTCGCGCCTAGCTCTAGAATTATTCCTAGAAAAATTCCAAAGTCTGACAGGGCCAAAACCCGGGTCGCTACATCCTCACCCCCTTAGAACTTTTCTTCCCCGAAAAGCCCTCATTATAAGGTAAGCAACTTGACTCTCAACTGGGTCTCACACACCAGCGAGCTCATCAACAAATACCCATGCCCGAACACATAAGTTAGAAGGACTCATCCACCACACCTCAATACTATCCGCTTTGGGCAGCACTGACTCGCCCACAGGGTTTTAATCGCGTCACGAAAATGCTTCTCGGTGGGGGAAGGATCCATCTACCTCACACATTCGAAGCATGCAGAAAAACTCCCACACAGGGTCTTACCAACACCCTGAACAAAACTCGAGCAAGCAACAAAAGGAAAGAGTACCGCTAAACAGTGTCTCTCAAACTACTGCAGTAAGTAGAAAAAACACAAGTCGTACCTCTATCCATCAACAGTGCCTCTAGGTCGACTGCCTCCAGGGCATGTAGCTATCCTTGCCCTCGACCACCAGCTCTCTGAGCTTGGCGTGGACCACCTGGGGGTGGGGGTGGTGGGAATTGGTACTACCTACCACCGCCTCCTACTGCACCAGCTCCACCGCCACGTCCGCTGTCCTGCGGACCTCCTTGCTCGACACGCTGCCTCTGCCAAGGTGGTCCATCGACCGGCTCCCTCTCAGCAGCACGTCATGTAGGACAATCTCTAGCAAGATGTCCCTGACCGTCGCAAGCGTAACACCGCCTCTCCTGCAGCTGACCAAAACTAGCCTGCGAGCCCTGTGAGCCCTGAGGCTCAGATCCTCCATCCTGTGGTCGCCTCCTGAAACGTCGACCACGTCCTGACCCCTGAGTCTGTCGTCGGCTACCAGATGTCGATCCGAATGAAAAAGTCTCAGCCCTCGAGTGCCCAGCACTAACAGGGGAAATCTTCTCATCCAGAAAACTCTCCACCACCAATGCTCACTCCAGCACGCCAGCATAGGTGGGCAGGCACAAGGAAACCACACCTGCTCAGATGTCCCTGCGTAAGCCCTGCTCGAAGTTCCGATCCTTAAAGAACGCGTCTCGAACCATATCCAGGGAGTAGCGTGACAGGTCTGCAAACCTCGCTGAGTACTCTGACATAGTCATGCTCTCCTGTCGAAGCTGAAGAAGCTCCTGGATCCGCACTGACCTCAGCGTCACCGGATAGAACTCCTCCCTGAAGACGCACTCAAACACTACCCACATGAGCGTCTCCTTGTCATGGGACTGCGTCACCAAACTCCACCATCGCCCGACAAAACCATGCAGAAGGCTCGCCACTAGGACCACCCTCTGATCTGGAGGTGTCCTCACTAGGCGGAATACCCGAGTGACTGCCTTAAGCCGGTCATCAGCTGCATGGGGGTCTGGATCACCCCAGAACCTCAGAGGTCGCTACCTCTGGAACTCATGTAGCGCACTCAGCCTATGCGCAACCTCGTCCTGCACTGCCAGCACAAGCAGCTGCTCGACAGGTGGCGGCTCAACTAGCAGACCACCTGGAGGTGCAACCTCAGAACCTGCGTCCTGCTACACAGCCTCTACACGGGGCGGGTCGTCAGCACAATCCTTCTGCGGAACCCTCGCTATCTGTCGTCGTGGAGGAATCCTGAATAACATTCAAGATGCACCATAGTCAAAAAGTATATCTGGAGAGCTGACTCAAGAAGGACAAGGAAATACCCAAAAACCCAGTCCAATATGATGCATGTACCGTTATATCCCTCTGACCAGTGTAAGAATATCCCTAGTCGAAAGGCAGGTTATCAGAGTCCTGGTGTATGGATACGTCAGCCGCTGCACCAGCACTGGAGTCCCTGGCTGGAAAGCTGAACTCAAAACATCCTAACACTACCGCTATGCAACCCAAACCAAACTCACAGCTAGACCAGCTATGCTGTGAGATCCCAAAGTTGGAACCTCCACTGATACCACTCTGTCACGACCCGACCCAACGGGGCTCGAGCCTTGACTCCCCAAGCCTGCCTCCAATAGGCCAGGGCCTGGTGACCAGCGCTGAGTAGGCTATCACACACATGGGAGGCATTAGCCTAAGGTACCTGTACACACGCACCCACAAACACCTCCATCTAACAGTGTAGAGATATAGAAACTGAAAAGTAAATGCATGCATACAATCTATCTCAAACCAGAGTGCAACATCAAAAGTACAAAGGGAAAAACAGGGCCCACCAAAAGAAAACTACAAAGCACATCCAACCTACTTTGAAGAAGGGGAACACTGCCACAAACACCCGCTGGAAAGATCCCTTGGCACAGCTCTGGTAGACACCCCGGTCAACTCGCTCACTAAGCTCCGCCTGATCCGGGTCCTCCTGGGACTCCATCAAAAGGCCTGTGGTCTACACAAGACACAAACATGTTCGGGCAAAGCCTGTGCATGGGTGAGAATAAACATACTCAGTAGGCACCCCAAAAACCCAGAACCCAAGGGAGAAACTGAAAGGCAATAGTCTTCTCAAACCAGCAAGAGGGAACCCAGACGAGAGAGCAACTCCATCTCGTGACCTTCCTCAGCTAAACACAACTAGTCAGCTCAGATTAGCTCAAGTGTATTCCCATACATACACCTTGAACAATCCAGATATACTCATCTCACGCCACAATCCACAAGAGGTACCGACCTCATCACCAGCAACTGTCCCAACCAGGAGAGTACACCACACGAACACTTTCATACCAGATGACACTCATCCGAGAGATACACTCCATCGAGTCCCAAAAAAACATCTCAGACGCTCACCCGAGAGACCACGCTCATCGGATAACATCACCGAGGAAACATCGCTGAAACAACATAACCACCAAACTCCTCGGATAGGGGATCGTCGCTAGGGTCGGCTAGGGGATACCAAGACCCACTCTGGTATACGTAGCTCATAGATAGGGGATCACTCCCATGGTCCGCTGGGGGATACCACGACCCGATCTGGAATACGTAGTTCTCACTGATAGGGGATCACACCCAAGGTCCGCTGGGGGATACCACAACCCGATATGGCGCTCGACAGAAGCTCCACACTCAGATAGAGGATCATCGTCCATCTAAAGATTGTCACAACGATACCGGAACCCTATCTGTTACAACTCGCGATGTAGGGGATCGAACTCACGATGCCAAAACCCTACCGAAACCACGCCCTGAGTAGGGGATCACCTAACCAACGATACCGCAACCCTACTGACACCAAGCGCTGAGTAGGGGATCGTATAACCAACGATACTGCAACCCTACTATAAACTTCATGCTGAGTAGGGGATTGAATACCCGACGATGCCACAACCCTACTGGGCAAGACCCACCGCGTAGGGGATCATATTCCCAATGATGCCACAAACCCTATGGGGTTAACCTACTAGATAGGGGATCACCACCCGTGAATAAGCAGTCACAACGATACCAAGAACTCGATCTAGGGTAAAGATGCTAGAGGATCCGCTCCGGGCCGACTGGAGGGATGCCACAACTCTAACAGTTAAAACATCCCATCGAGAGGATCATGAACCCCTACGAAGGTTGTGATGCTGCGCGAACCCTCGTAGGAACGAACCAAGGAAGAACCCTCTACCACTGCTGGTCCAAACGTCGCTAACCCGAGCGACCCGCCACAACGCCACATTGCGCACCTCCTAGGCCATAACCGAGGCCACCATCACGTTCCACGTGGAAAAACAAGCAGGATAGGCTGTTTACTCGCCCGAAACGGAGCACCGGTGAAAAAGGCACTATTCACCGTAGCTAGCTCGTGCGGGGCCCACACAACGATCCCAAAACCCATCGAGCGGATCACACCACGGCGATCCACTCAGAAAAACAAGCAGAATCGACTACTCGCTCGCCCGAAACGGACACCCGGTGAAAAAGGTACAATTCACTGAAGCCAGCTCAGGTGGGTCCCACGCCTAGATTCCAAAACTCATCGAACGGATCACACCATTGCGTTCCTCTCGGAAAAACACACAGGATCGACTATTCATCCGCCAAAATCGGACTCCTGGTGCAAAAGCTGCGTTTCACCGCAAACCCCAAACCCCGACCTCATGGGGCCCGCAACTCGTTCTCAGTCCCAACACCCGGAAACCATCTCAAAAAGTATGGCGTACCATCAGGGTCTCAACGCCCTTGACGGCACGTCAATCGGACACTCTGGGTAGAAGTTACAACGGCCCGAAGTCGTAAAATAATAAAATAATGTTATTTTATACGATTTTTCTAACTCCCAGGCCAAGATCGTGAACCCTTAAACCCTCAAAGTGAATTCTAAAGATCGTTCTCGACGCAAGGGGCGCGTCGCCGCAAACGTCTCGCAAATCGGAGTTACAGTTTGCGAGTTGTGGGGGTTTAAAGAACCCCCGGAAAATCCAGGCCGGACCACCGCCAGCCTCGCCGGAAACCACCGCGCCGCCGCAGGATTCCGCCGCGCCGCCGCCGGATTCTGCCATGCCGCAGCCACCACCACCGGAAACCGCCGTTGCGCCGCCGCGCTGTCACCGGATTCCGCCTTGGTCGCCGCCCGTCGTCGCTGGAAAACCGGGTTTTCACCGGAAAACTTTCGGGAGCCACCGGAAGCACCCTGGTGCTCCAAATTCAGATCCGAAACATGTTTTGGAATGCTCGGGACCCGAACTATACAACCCTTACAAAAATTTGAAGGAAAACAACACAAAAATGGGATCTGGGATTGTAAAACTCAAACTTCCTACCTCACGGGTGAAACGCCGAAGCTTCGGGTGCAGATCGATGCCGACGACGCCCTGAAGCTAGATCCGCTGACGATCGGTGCAGAAAACGGATGAATACAGCATGATTTTGCGGAGAACGGTCGAGGTGGGGAGGGGTTTTGTGTGTGCGTTCTTGAGCCGGAGGAGGGAGGTGAGGATGAGTCTTTTGTTTTTTTAAATAAAAACTCCATTTAAAACAAAACACCCCCAACTAGACCTCCCGGTGCGGTTCAAATTAGGCCATCTCTAGGGTAATCGCGTCGTTCTGAATGAAACGACAGACTCAGATTTGCGATCTGTGACTCCATTCATAAGTTATTCGAGTCGACGCTCATAAATGGACTTTTCCACTTATTTACAAAAACGCCCCTGGAGGCGTTTCTCACTGCAGGCCTGTGCCCACAAAGTTTACACCTCGCGTAGGGTAATCGACACGTTCTGGATGCAACCGTGCCTTCAGATTTCCGTTCTGAGCTACCATTTAGGAGATATCACACCCCTGCCACGTGCATAGTATAAAAATTCTTAATATTTTTATAAAATTAATTCCGGGCACACCGGGCCTCGGAATCGCACGCCGTCTTCGCGCCTAGCTCTAGAATTATTCCTAGAAATATTCCAAAGTATAACAGGGCCAAAACCCAGGTCGCTACACTCAGATCTAATTGGATGATCAAATATATGTATTTTTGTAAAAATCCCAACTATAAAATGTGTACATCAAGGAACACATTCCATATAGTTACTCATTGGCTACATTGATTTGATTTTCTGAATGTTAACGATGACACGACCTGTGGCATGGAAACATTCTTTATATCCCTCCCTTGTTTGAAAATTCATGTGGAGGAACCCATTAGATGGTATCTTTGTGGGAAGACATGTTCGGGAACATGTCATGTACGTATATACATGGAAATTAGAAGAAATACATCGAAAGGACCAGAGAGAATGTGTAGGACCTCATGTGGTAAAGAATATTTTGTTGTTAAAATACATGACACGTAGTTAGAAACAGTTAGGGGGACTTTTACCGTTTGGTAAACTAGAAGGGAGAAGTGTTGGTATATATATCGTATGGTCCCCTTTAAATACTATGTATCTCATCCTTCCTTTTGGAGAAACATATACGTCCCCTATCTTCTTCATTTGGGCTCATATTTTCCCCATGAATATCCTATACATATTTTTTTCACAAAAAAGTTAATGTTCCCTCTATAGTGGATTTATAGATACGAGGGAATACATTTTTTGTGTAATGCATATTTTGGATAGACCTGATGATAATAGTGATTTGAAATGATCTTTAGAGAGATCAGAGTGGCACCCTATTACTGGGAATGTCATGGGTTCACAATTAACTTTTAATGTGGCACCCTCAAAATGGTTCGGGAATCTGTCCTCTATGGATTATTATAGTGTAACCCTTCTTCATTGATAGGGAATGGGTCTTATAAATATTCTCTAATAGTCACACTCCAGAAGAGTGTGGTTATGGATCCCCAACTATGAGAGTGGCACCATCCTGCTATTTAGTGAATAGGACCTCTATCAAGTATTTGAATGGAACCCTCCTATGATGTTAGGGTATGTATAATCACTACTAAGATGGAACCTTTCATATGGGGTTTCCATGGATCATCTACAAACCATTAATGTGGATCCCTCTAACTGGGATATGAATGGTCCCTATATCATTTAATAGAGAATAAACAACCTCACGAGACATGGAATGTGTCCTGTAGCTATCTACTGAGCAGAAACATCCTATTATACATTCTAATGGGTCCTCTGCAAATATATTTTGGCCCATAAAATGTGATACATAGTTGTGAGGTGTGTCTTGAATTTAATGTCTCTTGAGACAAATGCTAGAGATGTTGGAAATAATTGATTGACTTCTAGAATAGATGAAACTTTTTCCATATATTTTTTTATAGATAGAGACCCCCTCATCTCTCATTTGTTTTTCATTAGATGATCACACATATATATCCATGTTATTTGATTATTTTTACAGCCTTTATTTGGGTTGATCTATCTATCTTATCTAATATTATATCTAACTACTGGACTTTTATGTTTTAAAATTTCATACTTGGTATGTTTATACTCCACAATGCATTGTAATATTCTATAGATGTCAGTTCTTTTGTAGACGATAGACAGGTTGATGATGAATATAGAGAAGGAATATGATTACTAGTTCATTGGAATTAATACGTTGTTCAGTGCTTCAAAATTTTGTGTTGGGCTCTCTTAGCATTTTAATATTCTAGATTTTTCTATTTGGGACAAATTACAGGATAGGTTTTTATTCTTCCACCTTGATTTTTAGTATACACTATAGTAATATTCTCAACCATAGAGGTCATTTATCCCTAGAAATTATCTTGAAATAATCTTTTTCTAATTTCTATTCTCTATTACATAAATATGTAATGTTTTGAGAATACATATACATTAGGAAAATGCCTCCTGTGTTAGATATTCCTTTGTACTATTATCTCTACACCTTTTCCTGTGGAGGTGGGTTTGGGGTAGTTAAATATGATGTACCATTGGTTTGTGTCATTATAAATAAGTATATGAGACAGTTATATCCTTTGGATGGTGTTTTTTTAGTTCCACATATAAGGATATGTTTGGGAATTAGGGAAATACCATTAATGTGTTTCAAGAGTGGCTTTTCATCTATAAAATATAGTGTTAGTTTGGTGTCAAATGTATCCATTTTCATAGACTGTGTCCACCTTCATGTTGACTCATCAGAATGAGGCAATGTTTGCATTGATAAATTGTACATGAATCATTTAGGATTGTGCCTTTAACTTTCCTTCATAAGTTTTATCCCCATATATATATATATATGGTCATTTTACAATTTTATATAATGATAATATTTTTAAGATACTCTATGAAAATAACCCAAAAATTTACTAGTTCAAGATAATGATGTTGATACAATGACTGATGAAACATCTGTTCTTAGAACATCCCATAAGATTATTCCTCCAGGTGGATAGGTTACTGTAGCCTCAGTTATTGTAGGGAAGATCATATAAGAAGGGCATGATGAGAATATAAACCAGGATAGATAAATCTGTGAGTTCTAGAAACAGATCGCACTATGGATCCATGGTGATCTATATCCCCATGTAGTGAAGAATTTGATAAAGTTAGTGGATTGTGTTTTTAGACATATCTGTACAACGAAGGAACATGATTTTTCACTAGAATCTATCCCTTTCATGGGTCTTCTGGGATCTGATGGAGTCTTGTTACAGAGATGCATGTTGATTCGAAACTCTCATGGCTACAATTCATGTATCAATTTCATGAGCAGTACTACCACTTCTATTTCTTATTGGTTAAGATTGAGGTTATTCTAGAGCTATAGTACAAAGGGATAATAATGGATGTGTATGTAGAGATATTAACAAACCCTATGGTTAAATCCCTTAAAATTATCCCAGATCGATACATCTATGAATGAAGTTTGAGTAGGTTCATTCTAGAAATATTTTTTTGTCCCTTTATCACTCCCAACTATAATGCGGTGATGGAGTTAGTGCTTTTGATGGAGGGGTTTTTATCAGATGGATGCCAATAATCTAGAAATGGGAGTTGGACTTACAAGGGTATCTCCTCTAAATCATCTAGAATATACCAATTGAGAGTATCTCATCACATGATATATTTCTAGGACAAGGCATGTGCACATTGTCAGGGAGAACCTAGATAACAAGGTAGACCGAAGCAGGCTGATTTAATGATCTCAATAAGAGATGTAACATGGCATGTGAATGCCAAAACAAACATGATTATGCACATATAAATATAATATACAATATAATTTGGTAGTTGTATCCTCATGATCAATGTTCTCTGAAGTGAGGGGAGGGAGGCCTCTAGGTTGGTGGTCCTAATAGAGAAGATGATAGAGCTACATGAATAGGATCTATGGGTTGTTAAACAAACAATGATATCAATCTACCACCACCACTTGGATGCCTATGTTAGGCACATGAGGTTGTTCATTAGGGCCATAGACCATTTCATGCAATGAATTATTATGAAACAGTGGTGCATGAGATGATTAGATATATTATATGTATTTATTCTACCGAGGATTTAAACTTATTAGAAATTTGTATGTGTTATTACATTATCTCTTTATTACTAGTTTGGGAGATAAAGATCCATATTTTCAGGTCCATCCGAATACCATTGTACTGTGGTTCTTATGAGGAATGTAACTTCCCATGATTTTATTTCTTGGCAGTGTGAGATATAGTTTGATGTATAGAGGTTCTCTTAGGATCTTTTGGTATTCACGATGGAACCTTATGTCATAATATTGGGAATGGATTGGTTTACCATGTTCTGATCACCTAATGAGTGTCACAAAAAGTTAGTTAAATTACAACAACCATGTTCATAACAAACATAGATACTACATCATTTTTTCAGAATACATAATACATTCAAAAACAGATTCCTAAATACCATGTTAAGATTGTACCCATGGAAACATGGAATCGTAATCTCTATTACATGAGTGAGATAAATTATATCATAATATGTTCTCCAAGACTAGAAACCATAATAAGAATATGAAAAATGAAATATATATTCATAAAATGGGTGATGAATCATAAAAAAGGGTGATATCAGATTCTATAAAAGGGTTTAGAAGGGGGATATGTAATCATAAACATGTGTATAATGGTATAAAAAATTAACCACAAAATTATAATATCATATTTTACATCTCATAAAAATGAGTCATGGAATAAAGTTTAAGAGTTCCTAAGGGATGGATCATGATAAAATCAAGAAAATAATCCATGGAATCATAATATAAGAGAGAGGCATAGAACTATTGAATATAGACATATATATATAATATCATTCCCTATAATAAAATACACATTGCTAGAACAAATCAGGTAATATAATAGTGACTAAACCTACATGGTGGGACACACCACCATATATAGTCATAGTCCATTACGTGTAAGGAATTTGGTTTCCCCATCTTCCCATAGTGGATCAGGTTTCCCCATATTCCAAATGATGGTTAGGATTCACTATTACCCCATAATGTATTAGGATTACCCATCATCAATCTTTATGGCGACTATAACTACTTGTTTGGAAACACAACCCTCCCTAGTAATATTCCTTTCCATGTAAGGGATCAGTTTTCCCCATCATCTCATCTGGGATTAATCATTTAAACTTGAATCCCATTATTATATCATGAGATATTAATCATTACCCAAATAATTTAAGGGATAAATAATTACCATAAATTACATAAAAATATCATATATACATGTTCCATAATACTATAAAATATTCATCATAGTGTGAGACAATCCAAGGGAAGGGTTTCATAAACATCAAGTCATAACCCTTGAAATGAAACAAGTGTCATAAACATGTAATAATATATTAAATTATTGAAAATAAATGTTTCATAATCTATAATAAAATAATATACCATAAAAAGAATTGGGTTTCTGAAGAATAAAACCAATAGAATAAGAATATGTTTCATAAACATATATCCTAAGAAATAAAATTCAGCTTGCATAAACATCATGATGTCAAAACAAAAACTATTCAGAGAATTAATATGAATAAACCCTTTGGATCACATTCTATAAAGGTATGGGTAACATCAATTGATTTAATCTTAGATGAAAAATAATTTTGAAATATCATTCTATATAAATTCTTGAGAAAAAAATCTTTTCTTCTATGGAATTGGATTTTAAAACACATAATTTTTTAATTTTTTTTCATAAAAATATTTAAAACATATAAAGAAACCATGAAATCATTTTGAACATTTTTATATTTTAAAATATATAAAGTAAGATTTAAAACATTTTGGGATCTATTTTCAATGAAAACATATAAATGAAGATTAAATACTTTTTTAAAAACTTTTTCAATGAATACATAAAAAAGAGGCTTGAGAACATTTTGAATATAGTTTTCCATTAAAAATTATAAAATAAGCTTCCAAATATTTTCAAAATATAGTTAATTGAATTTTTTACAAATAATAAAGAAATCATAAAAAATAACTCAATAATGTTTTTTTGAAAATAATTTTCCAACATGTATTGTAATATTTAAATTATATTAAAAAAAATTATTTTACATAATTCAAAAACATATGAATAAATCATTAATAAGTTTTGAAGAACATTTAATTTTAAATAAATTGATAACATATGAATACTGGTTGAAAATGTTTTGTAAACTATTTTTGTGAAAATAGTATCAAAAAATAAAAAAAATATTGAAAAATTATTAAATTATATTTAGAAATAGTGTTTTGGAAGAACATATATTTCCAATGGAAATGGAAAATAAAATCATATTTTCATAAAACAAATTTCAAAAATTTCATAAGAACCAATGTGAAGAAAAATGATCCAATTAAATTGATATAAGATGAATAACAATATTTTAATAAATTTCATGTGGTTTATTGGGAAATGGATCATAGGATTTCATCAATAGAAACATAATAAAAAAATATCAATAAATTGCGAGATTATAGCTATAAACCATCACCACTTTGGTTTCATTGATTCATAATTCAATAGAAATAATAAGATTTCATAAATATTGATATTTCCTGAAAATAAGGTAATTTATGAAGTATCATTTCAAATATATTATATACACCACATAAAATTTTTTAGGTGCATAACATGGAATGTTCCCTAAAGAAGGTACATTGAGAAATGATTTCATTACAGATTTAGTAAATTTTGAAACATAAAATTTATGAAATAAATAACATGAAATAGATAACTAAATATGAATAAATAATTTTATAATAATAATAAAATATATCTATTGAAATTATAAAAACAAAAAAAATTAAATTAGTGGCGAATAAAGAAATTATATTTCAAAAATAAAAAGTGATATGGATTTACCTTAACTTATGTCCGGATAATCTTCATACTCGTAAAGTCATCCAATTTATTAAATATAATATTATTAAAATTATTTTAGAGAGACATAATCTTATACATAAAAACATATAAGGTTTTATTATATAATTTATACTACCCACTTATTAAATATTCCTAGTTACAGTTTTCTTAAGGTAATATCATATTTTTTTCTCTTGTGTCTTAATTTGTTATATTTTTGGTAGTCTTATATTTATCATGATTCCCAGAAACTAAAAAATTATATAATTATAATATATATTCAGTATATAATAATTTATACAAATCTATATTATATATAATTATTAAATCGAATACACTATTCATAGATATTGTAGGTTGTTTATACACATTAATGTTTCATTAGTTTTTCTTCGAAATATTCAAAGAAAGAATGTATATTACACCTATGTATATATATAGTTTCAATATAGTGTAATTAATATGTCATATATATAATATATTTTCACTAAACCCATCCACAATACATTCTATTAGTTTGTGAATGAATCAGATCACTTTAAGGAGGTGGTAGTCCACACATCACAATATGAAAGTATCATATTTAAACAATATCGAAATCATGAAGTTATGTTTTATATATTGAATAAATAATCACAATTAAGTGATATATATTATATGAAAAAGTATTATCCATCTGAATTCTCAACCATGAGATTTGGTAGTGGAATAATGGACAACATCATTTCGTGATGTGGTAGTTCATTGTACACAATAATTATATGTTTGTTTCCCATTACATTTATTTGTGCGTAATTATATGTAAAACTCATATCATAACAAAATATAATAATATTTACGACACTAATGATATTATAATTCCATATAATTATAATTTTCGATGTCATTGGAAATCAAAAAAGGGAATGTATCTTGAGGAAGGATATGAGATCATATTTAGGAAACTATTTTTGGTTTGCACAAAAGGGATTCTTAGATAGGATTTATATACAAAGTAAAGATTCATGGTTGAAGGGAGGTATTTTAGGAATTAAATTGGTAAGATATTTTATGATATTAAATGGACTTACAGGTGTGAAGAAGGGGGAGAGATGGCGGCCCTTTATAGCGGAGGGAGGGGACACACATGGGAGTTTTAAAACCAAGTGAGTTGTAATGACGTTTTCAGCTAAAAATCATAAACAAATCTAAAAATATCAATAATATATGGTTTATGACCAAAATATTTACGTCCAATGGGTTTTGGACAAGTGGATAGGTCATTTGGGCCTATGTTTAAGGTTTATACTTTTAGTGTGCTTGACTTTACCTTAATTACTAAAATTAATTTTATACTTATTATTTAAACATTTTTGTCAAAATTAGGATGATAACATTAGAATATAAATATTATAGTAATAAAAAAAATTTATCTACATTTTTTTTAAAATATATTAATAAATTTTGAAAAATAAAATTTAACGATAATCCCATAGGCGTGGAGAGATAGAGGGTTTTTAAAATGATAATGTTTAAAACATCATTAAGACATTTTTTTTATCTAAATTCAACATAATAATTATTACAATTAGATAAATTGGAATAAATAATTTATTAATTATATTTTTTGATATTAAACCCAACATATAAAAAATTATTGTATAAATAAATTAGACGAAATAACAGCTTTGAATTAAAATTCATTACATTTACCAATTCACCCAAAATGATGGTTTTCAGGAAATTTCAAAATATTCATACTATGATAATCATGACATTATGAATTAAAAAATGATGATTTTTTTCAAATAAAATTTCAATTTTTATGTAAATTTATTTTATAAATATTCATAAAAATACATAAAAATTGTTATATTGATTAATTATATCTCCAATATTATAAAGAAATTATAATAAATTTTATATTTTTTCAATATCATGTTTCATTAATATGAAACCAACAAAAAAAATATTTAATAATTGGTTTTTATTATTCGTATTATTATATTTAATACCTATTATATAATTATATCATTTACTTAATTATAATAAAAAATGTGGTTTCATCAAACCCATTATTTCAGTAATGTAAGACATATCAGTGATGTGTATCACAAAATAGTCGTTAGTGTTTCTTGTATTGAAAATAGATATTGGAGTATTGAATAATTAATGTGTAAAAATTTATAGCATAAAAAGTAAGAATAAATTGGTGCTTCTATATAACAAAATTTTTATTCAATGTCGCGTGAAATAAAAAATGTTAAAAAGATTACATTTATTAGAAAAAAAATATTTCACAAAAACTCATGGTGTTTCATTCTACCTTCCTTTAAATGATTTTCACCTAATAATTAAAAATGAGTTATCAGGGGTTTATTAAATTTATGTCCCTTTAATTGAGACACACATTATAAAAATGATAAGTAAAACTTTTCTAAAAAAATGGAATGTTGGAACAATAACAGTAAAGAAAATTATGTCACAGTTGGATTTTTGTGTATGAAAACATAAGTGGAAAGTGAAAACATTGTCATTTAAGATAATATTAAATAATCATAGATATTGATAGAGATCACTGATCATAGGAATCTGGGGGATCCATAGAAAGATAAAAATCACAAATCCATAATGTGAAAAAGCATGAAAGGTGTCATAGATATCATAAAAATGATGATAAATGGAAAAACATAATTTCTAGATTGATTTATTAATGATGAATGTTTTTCATGATAAATCATCCCATTTAAATTCGGTGACCATCACAATACATGGTTTAAAACAACTTATCAGATATTCATAAATTATCATGTGGTGAAATAATATATTAATACCAATAACATTATTCAATTTTTAACACAAACATTCCATAAACGGTTAACCTTATAACCCTTCGAAAATATGAATATAAAAATCTCTATAAACCAGGTCACTAATTATCATTAATTATGATCAAAATTCATCCCCCATATATCATACAATATCTCTAATCTATCACATAAAAAACCAATGAATACCTTCATCATGAATTATCTTTATACATTGTAATGACCTGAATTACCATAAATAATTTTGGAAAAATCTACTTATGTCCTTATTCAAAAATTATTTGATAAATTACATAAATCAACGAAGTTTTTGTCATCATCCATTATAACATAATATAATTTTTCAAATATTCTTTATCTGTTATGAGGAAATCAGTAGTGTCCAATTTACTTATTCATATCGAACATATATTTATCAAATAAACATTATCTCAACATGATAAATAAATTATCGGTTACCTTCCCTTAATCATAATATCACCATTCCATGAAACAATATTTCAACCTCACCAATACCATTAACCATGTCCTTTAAAATCATAAATGAAAAATTTATACTGAAAATAATTATATATTTAATGATTTGTATAATAAAATCATTAAATTTCATAACATATATCCTTCAATCATTAAAAATCATTCTTAAACCATTACACAAGATTCATCAACTTATTCCATAATACCTTTTTAAAATAATATGAAATAAGAATGATTTATTAACAGTTATCGAATTCATTTTAATCATTATTATCTCCAATACTATTAGAAAAACACAAAATATTCACATGTGGTATGTGGTCTCTTTATCATCAGTAGAAAAGACACTACTTATTTCACATTTCTGATTACCTTCATGACCCTTCCCCAAAGAAAATTTATTTTTACAATGACAATATATTACACCTATAATGAGGTCGTAAACTAATAATAATATAGGGAGGAAAAATTCCCATCCATTATGTTAACTAAACATTTCATTTTCCCATTGAAGATACATTATTTTTTACATTATTTTCAACTATCAAAACGTCTTCAGATTATTATGATACATTCACATGGGTGTTTCATCACACATTCATGACATATAGGAAACCAAATTTTCATTCCATAATAGGGTTTTTACCTGATCTCTCAATGATGTATTTAATTCTATTCCTTAATGAATCTGTGAGTTAGTTAATGTACACATTTTCAATCATGTTCCTTGAAAGAATATTGGACCTCATAAAAACATTATTCACTCAAGTAAAAATCCCCTTTAAATACTCATCATCAAATATTCTATCAAATTAATCATTAAGCTAGTTCCACTTGGTTCCCAACATTTAATAAATCCACAATGAAATTTAGTAAGAAAATATTAACATAGTGAGGAACCACATAATCCTGAAAACCCACTTATAGGATGTCTAAATGATGAAAACTCCCTTAAACGATGATACATTAGGTATATGGCCCCAGCCTTAAAACATTACTTAATATTGAATTAAATGAATAATTCAAATAGAGGATATTTTCATGTTTATAGTTTTAGAGAATTAGGAACTAACTGTTACATATCAAAAGATTACAATGTAGTCACTTCTACAAAGTTCCCATAAAATTTAAACTCTTAAAAAGAAACATGTCTAGTTCCATGTTTTAGATAGCATGTCTTTCCTTGATCCCATCCTTGACCCTATTCATCTTTAAGTCATGTGGAAGACATTTCAAAAACATGGGATGAGCATAAAAGCCCAGTTAATGATACACAAAGAAGGAAAACAATTAGTTTTTTAAAACAACAAGTAAATAATGAATTCTTTATCAAAGTAATACTTTTCACCTTTACGATGTAATAAATTCTCTTAACTGAATAAAAGATCACTACTTATCCTTTTTAACCAAAAGATTACCATAATCCCATATAAAGAACAAATAACATATAAAGGTAACTTGGGACATAAACATACATAAATTGAATAACCATACGGTCAACATCCACACATATCAATAAATAGAATAGCTATACGGCCGGCTACCATACCCAATGCATTGGAGGTTATATTGTAACCACCCGTCCTGGTATTTAGGGCACCACCCGTCATATGGTTTATCACCTAACCACCCGTCAAATGTTCATGTAACATTATAAAATCATAGCACATAAAATATTGAAAATATAAATATTTCACTATTAAAATTTCTTTTCAAATCAAAATATATCATTTCAATAAATTGAAAAAAGCAATGATTTATCAAACTATTTTAAAAACCATTTAATAATGAAATTTTTGAATCAAAGTGTCCCACACCACATTGATGCTTTTAAAGGAATAAAATTTTATCAAAACATTATAATATCATGAAAATAAAGGTATTCATGAAATTATATTCTAAATCACAGTATATACACCATATCAAAGTGAATTGGAGCAAAACAAAAATGAAGTCTCAATGGAATGTTAATTGAGATGAAATCCCTTACAATGATAGTATCCATTGATTAAGGATAAATCAATTACATAATTATGTTTTAAAAAGATAAATGCACCCAATATAAGTGGGTATTAAGTGTAAAACAATCAGATTCATTCACACATATTCATATAATGACATATTTAAGAGGTACAAGTTTAACCCAAAGAATTTAAATTGAGTTAAGAAATACCTTTGCAAAAATTTGACAGCGTAACGGCGTCACATTAAATTTCATAAAATTGCTTGATGAGAGAGAAAATGGTATCTTATCAATTGGACATAAAATTTACATCAATAACGATATATAATAACATATACTAACATAAGAAGATGTAAATTAAAAGACCTAACAAAAATAAGTCTTTTAAAAAGAGGAGGGTGAAAGGATCCCTTACCGATTTGGGTAACTTTTGAAACATACACCCCATGAAAGAAGAACCATAAAATATAGATGTAAATTACCATAATGAAAATTATATTACACAAAGTGTATAATAATGTGCAGTATAGACACCACTCAAAAGAAATGGTGGAAATTGTAGAATAAATCTCACGGGAATAAAAGTGAGATGAAAAATCCCTTACAAAAACATGGCAGCCTAACGACGCTACATAAAACATCCAAAAATGGAATTATGAGATAAAATAGGGTCTCTCATAATATGAACATAAAAATTACAGAATGAGTAATATAAAAAACATTCCAAAACATAAGAAATACGCACTTAAAAAATGACATGAAATAGAGTACTTAAAAAGAAGAGAGAGGTAGGATCCCTTACATCAAGTCCGACTTGTCTTGGTCGTTTCATTATACTCATGAATAATAAAAATTGGTCATTTTATAATTTCTTAAGGAACTCCTTTAAAGATTATTATTCAGTTCATATCACATATTATAATGTTATAATAATTTGTTAATAATGTGAGTTCATATCAGATGTTTTTGTCGATGTTCGAAACAAGAGTCAAAATTGAACTAGTTGGAAAAGAATTTTCCATGTAGTTATAGGTTCATCATCTCCATATTATTTTTAATTATTTAAATATCTTATATATCCAGTATATATTAATTTTATACTATTACATAACATTTGGAGATAAAAAAATTAAATGCACTGTTCATGGAGATGATAGGCCTTACATATGCATGAATGCTACTTTCATTTATTTGTCATATTAATGGAATTATAACTAAATGAGAGATATATATATATTATAATTCCAGTATAATATATATTTTATATAGGTCACATATGTTCATTAATTTCATTCTTTATACATTCAATGTATTTAATGAAAGAGTCAAATCACTTGAGGGGGCGGTAGTCCACACTTTCTCAAATGAAATAATCACATTTTCATAACATGCAAAGCATAAATGTATGTTTTCAATGTAAAATACAAAAGCATAGAGAGAAAATAAATATAATATATATCATAAATAAATATTTTTCCATCATAATGGCCACCATGATAGGTGGTAGGAGAAGATAGAACAATCATCATTTCGCGAGAATGTAATTTACCATCCACAGAAACAGTATTTTCTTTAACAATTAGACAAAGGTGTCTGTAAGTGTAGATCGAATAATTATCATAAAAAAATACTAGTATATTGAAGATTCTATGTTTTTGAAAAATAATGGAATAAAAAGAGTTTAGGGTTTTGTTGAAGCAAAATAAAACAAAAGGACATATGAGAAGACATTACCTTTAAATCAGGTAACTCCAATTGGATGGAACCAAAATAGTTTCTTGAAGAGCTTTCAGCCTAAGGTAAGGCTTATAGGATGAGAATGGGAATTTGGAGAGATAAAATGAGTAGATTTTGGTCGAGCCAAAGGCTTTAGAGGTGTGGGTAAGGAGGTATAGGTGGGGGACTTTTATAAGAGGGAGGAGGGTCACTCTTGGAAAGTCTTGAAAAGATACATTATTATAAAATTATTTTCAAATATAAAATGTCCCAAAATTATATATTTATATGATATGGTGATAAGGGTTCTAAATACACCCATCCTATAGGTTTTTGACAAGTGTAATTCTTATATTTTACATTATCTTTTCATTTTATTTAAATCGTTAATTAATGAGGTAATCGCTGCATCATCATGGTATCATAAATAATGTAATTTATTTAATGTATAAAAATTATAAAACAAATATAATTAAGTATTAAATACTTTTATATTTCTAATTAATATTTATTCTAAAAAATATGACTTGTATAACCCCCTGTAAAAATTGTTCTAGTAAAACAACACTTGTTTGTGACATTTTTATTTTAACTTTAAATAAAAAGTTATTAATGTCATTTTCTTACCCAAGGGGATCCATGGGGTCCCCAAGTTTAGCCATGGATTTTTTTGGTCGGCCACGAAACATCAAGTAAGGGTAGTACATGTGTCATGGTCATTTCATATTATTATAACATTATCTATACCTTAAATTACACTAATTGCTTTAATCGCAATTAATAAAACGTAAAAGATACTATTCTCCAAAAAAATTATTTTAATCCCATTGAACCTAATTTACATAATAATGAAAACCATGTATGTCAGATTTTTGGAATTCAAATCACAGAAGTGGTAACGTTTCATTTAAATGAAAAATCAGTTTTTTAACTACCACTTAGTGGTTTCACTATTCATCAAAAATTGATGTTTTTTAGAAAAATACCCAAAATTCACCCTAATATATATTTGAGGTTCCAAATTCAAAAATGATGACTATTTTAAAAAATTAAAAACATCTACGTTTCGTTAATTAATTTAATAATTAATTCTCGCTGTCAAAAGAAATAGCGTGTTTTGAAGAAAAAAAATATCATAATATTGCACTAGTTTAAGTCTAATTTCGAAGTGCAATTAATTACAAAGACCACAATTGGATTAAATGTTAAAAATATATTTAAACTAAACTTTAAAGACCAATTAATAATATAATCTGTCCATATAAATAAATCAGATTAAAATGTGGTTGTAAATTAAAATACAACATTGTCACTAAAAATGATCTTTGTCGGAAAAATAACAAAAATTTACATAAAGAAAATTTTGATGTCCAGATTCTAAAGAAGGATTTTATTTTGTCCAATATAACATATAAAATTTTCAAAATGTGTATTTAAAAAGGGTTTGACATTAAAAGGTGTTTAATCAACCTTTTAACGAATATTAGAATATTCACGCCTAAAAACGGATTCATTCGAATTTTAAGCCTCTAACATTTATTGGATAGAAGTAAAAATATTTGACAAACATATATAATCATTTTGTAGTTAGTTCTGTTCATATCTTCCATTATAATAGCTAGGAATTACCTACTATTTAAAATAATATTATATTATTATTATAGTGTAACATATGATTTCAAAGAAACTCGTTGTCGCGTACTGGATACACCATCAAGCATAGTGTTCACATTAAAATAATATTAATATTTTCTTCCCAAATATTAATAAATATGAAAACGTAATATTCTATATTTATCGGGAATGTTACATCCTTCTCCCCTTTTGGGAATGGCATCCTCATAATTTTAAAATTGGGCGTGGAAACGTCATTGAAACCCCTATATCGGAATAAGAGTCAATTAAACTGTCACGTTAAAAGAAAGAAAGGTAAGTACAAAGGTCACCCTAGTTAACCCATAATAGGATTCCATGTAGGAAAACATGGAAATGGAAGAGAAAACAAAGGGTCATGTTCTGATGTAGAGTGATAGATAACATGTTTAGGAGAAAGTTAACCTCTCGAAAATTACACACTGGTGATTGCTTAAATGATATTTGATTCCACAGTAGGAAAAGTTAACAGAAAACATTTTTGTATTTAATTTACATTTCATTAAGGAATTTATTCATGATCTTAAAGAAATAATAAGGAAACATACATAATTGTCATGTAGACTCTCATCCCCAACTAGATTTCTTACACAAACGCATCTTTTCTCCAAAAGATGAGTATTTAAGATGACTTGTTCACATTAAGTGAGCTATAATCAACTTCTAGAGAAACTACTAATCCAAAAAATAGAACTATATATTTCCCATTTCATTAGAAGTTACCTAAAACCACAAATTGTTAGTAAGAGATCAGATAACACCAAAAAAAGATAATCCTTCATAAAAATAAAATCTATTCTAAATCTCAAAAAATTTCCCAACAAAACCCAAAGTTCAACGAAGACCATTCGATAAAAAATTTGTCCATAAAATTCTTCAAATAAACTAAACTAAGATTGAAACCCAAATCATTGATGGATTTAATCACATAGTCTTCCAATGTAAATATTAATATTTATCTCCAAATAACATCAGTTTCTCTTAAAGTCTCATATTGAAAAGTAATTAACCTAATCATATATCCTCTATGATAAGTCTATAATTTCCTAGATAACACAAAATCTACTTATTATTGATTCATATAATCATATAACTAAAAAGAATAAATCATATAGACCAGGGACTTTATGTAGACCAGTGGTAGGCGATGAACCTTTGTCGCCCTTCAGTTGTGGGTTTGATTCATGCGGCCTTACCAAATGAGACGGGTTGTCACCCATCCTACGGGTTGTCCTTTTTCTAAAACTCCAAAAATAACCCTAACATGTTTTAACCTCAATGGTTTCCTTATACCTCTCATAATCATCCAAATTCATTACGATCTAAACATCTTAATTCTTGAAGTCTTATTTCAGCACCATAAGAAAAAAATTAAATGATTCAAAAAAATTAAGAACACCATACCATGATCATGGTGTCCATTTGGTTTCATCATAATCCTGTTAACGTAGGTAGAAGGACCATGCATTGCAACAATGATTTAGAGATGCTTCAAAATAATTTACTTCCTACATTCAAATACACCTTGTACAACATGCATCGTACGGGTTTTCACAGAAAAATAGTTTTGGGAAATAATCATGTATGACATATAATTTCCGGACATCTGATAAAACATGATTTCTATAAAACAGTCAGACCGATTTTGAGTTGAAACATTCAATTAATGGTCCTTTTATAATACCATAGGTATGTGCTGAGAGACAATATTTTAAAAGAAGATATAAATAGGTTTCACAAGGGTCTCCTTCTTCAGCACCTTTTTTAAAATCATAATATGCTTCAAAATCTTGTGAAAAGGTAAAATATTTAATTTTTTTTTGATAATATTTACCTTTCTTGAAAATATGAGAATATTGTGAAAATAGTATTTGTCTAAATACAACCCATGATCCACAATGATAACGAGGTATAGTGGTGGTTTTTGATATCTCAAACAATTTCTAGCAAGTGAGTTGTATGCTAGAAAAAGTTTCACAATCATCTGAACATGACGTTGAAATAATTATTGCAAGCATGTCCTCAGGAAGAGATATGAATTTAGTTTGTGATCCTCCTCCTTCCATTTGTAACCATCTTTACTTGACCTAAAAAAAGTTATAAAATAAGGATTTAACTGAAATAATAGATATAGGGACTAACCATGTGTCTAACGAAAACTCGTAATACCTAATGTTTTATAAAACGACCTCTGATACCAACTATAAGGCCCTGACCATAAAACATTACTTAATATTGAATTAAATGAATAATTCACATAAAGGATCATTTCAGTTTTAGAGTATTTGAGAATTATGACATAACTGTTACATCTCAAAAGATTACAAAGTAGACAATTCTACTCAGTTCCCATAAAATAAAAACTCTTAAAAAGAAACATGTCTAGTTTCATGTTTTAGAGAACATGTCTTTCCTTGATCCCATCCTCAACCTTATTCATTTTATGTCATGTGGAAAACATTTCAAAAACATAGGATGAGCATAAAAAGCCCAGTAAAGGATACAAAAAGAAGGAAAACTGATATTTTTTCAAAAAAAATATGTAAACCATGAATACTTTATCAAAATAATACTTTTCAGCTTTACAAAGTAGTAAATACTCTTCACTGAATAAATGATCACTACATATCCTTTATAACCAAAAGATTACCATAAACCCATATAAAGAACAGATGACATATAAATGTAACTTGGGACATAAACATACTTAAATGGGTTAACCCTACGGTCGACTTCCACACATGTCACTATATGAAATATCCATACGGCCTACTTCCATAGACAATTCATTGTATGTTATAACGTAACCACCCATCCTGGCATTCACAACACCACTCATCATATGGTTTATCACGTAACCACCCGGAAAATGTCCAAGTACCATTATAAAATCATAGAACTTAAAATATTGAATATATAAATATTTCACTATTCAAATTTCATTTGAAATCACAATATATCATTTCAAGATATTGAAAAAATTAATGATTTATGAAACTATTTTAAAACCCATTTAATAAAGAGATTTTGGAATCAATGTGTCCCACAACACTTTGAAGCTTTAAAAGGAATAAAATTTAATAAAAACATTAAAATGTCATGAGAATAAATGTATTCATGATATAATATTCCAAAGGACAGTATATACACCATATCAAAGTTAATTGGTGAAAAACAACAATTAATTCTCAATGGAATCTAAATCTAGACGAAACCTATTATAAAGAAACTATCCTTTGATTAAGGATAAATCAATTACATGATTATGTGTGACAAATATATATACACCCAATATAAGTGGATATTAAGTGTAAAAAAGTCAGATTTATTCACACATATTCATATAATTACATATTCATGGTGTACAAGTTTAACCCAAAGAATTGAAATTGAGTTAAGATGTTCCTTTTCAAAATTTCGACATCCTAACGACGTCACATTAAAATTAATAAAATTAATTTGTTGAGAGATAAAATGGTATCTCATCACATGGACATAAAATTTACATCAATAAGGATATATAAGAACATATCCCCACATAATAATATGTAAATTAAAAGACCTAACAAAAATAAGTCTTTTAAAAAGAGGAGGGTAAAAGGTCCCCTTACCGATTTGGGAAACTTTCAAAATGTACACCCCATGAATGAAGAACCATAAAGAATTTATGTAAATAACCAAAAATGAAATTATATTACACAAAGAGTACAATAATGGGCAGTACATACACCACACAAAGCAAACGGTGGAAAATGTAGCATAAATCTCACGAGAATAAAAGTGAGATGAAAAATCCCTTACGAAAACTCGGCTACCTAATGGCGCCACATAAAACATACAAAAATGGATTTATGAGATCAAATAGGTTCTATCATAATATGAACACAAAAATTAAATAATAAATAATATAAAAGAACATTCCAAAACATAAGAAATATGAGCTCAAAATAAATTACAGAAACGAGAGTACTTAAAAAGAAGAGAGAGGTAGGATCCCTTACCTCAAGTCCGAATTGTCTTGTTCATTTCATTATATTCATGAATAATAATATTTGGTCATTTTATAATTGATTAAGGAAATAATTTAAATATTACTATTCTGTCAATATCCCATATTATAATGTTATAATAATTGGTTAATAATGTCAATTCATATCAGACGTTTTTGTCGAAGTTCGGTACATGAGTCAAAATTGAACTGGTTGGAAAAGAATTTCCAAGTATTTATAGGTAAATCATCTCCAAAATAGTGATAATGATTTAAATATCATATATCTAAAGTATATATTCATTTTATACAATTCCATAACATTCTGAGATAAGAAAAATGAAATGCGCCGTTCATGGAGACAGTAGGTCGTACTTACGCATGAATGCTACTTTCATTTCTTGGTCATATTAATGGAATTAAAATTAAATGAGATATATATATATATTATAATTACATTGTAATATATATGTTATATAGTTCAAATAATTTCATTAACTTCATTCTTTACACATTCCATGTATTGCATGAACGATTCACATCACTTGACGTGGAAGTAGTCCACACTTCCTCAAATGAAATTATCGCTTTTGCACAACATGCAAAGCATAAAGGTATGTTTTAAATGTAAAATACAGAAGCATACAGAGGAAATAAATATAATATATATCATAAATAAATATAGTTCCATCATAATGGCCACCATGAGAGGTGGTAGGAGAAGATAGGACAATCATCGTTTCGTGAGGCAATAATTCTCCGTCCATGAAAATAATATGTTCTTTAACCATTAGATGAATGTGTGTGTAAGTGTAGCTCCAATAATTATCATAAAACATCCTATTATATTTGAGATACTGTTTATATTACAAAATAAAGGAATAAAATGAGTTTAGGGGGTTGGAGAAGCAAAATAAAACAAAAGGACATAAGAGAAGACATTATCTTTAAATCGGGTATCTCCCTTTGAATTGAACCAAAAGGGTTTCATGAAAAAGATTCTGCCTAACGTAAGGCGTATAGGATGTGGAGAGGGATGTGGAGATATAAAATGAGCATATTTTGTTTGAGCCAAAGTCTTGAGCGGTGTGGGTAAGGAGGTATAGGTGCGGGCCTTTTATAAGAGGGACGAGGGGCACTCTTGGAATGTCTTGAAAAGTTACATTATTATAAAATGATTTTCAGATATCAAAGGTCCCAAAATTATATATTTCTAATATATGGTGATAAGGGTCATAAATACTCCCATCCAATAGGTTTTTGACAAGTGTATGACCTAGATGATAAATTATCTTTTCATTTTATTTAAATCGTTAATTAATGAGGTAATCACTGCATCATTATGGTGTCATAAGTAATTTAACTTATTTAATGTATAAAAATTATAAAAAAATATCATGATGTAGGAAATATTTTTATATTTCTAATGAATATTTATAGTAAAAAATATGACTTGGATTACCCTCTGTAAAAATTGTTTTAGTAAAACAATACATGTTTGTGACATTTTTATTTTAACTTTAAATAAAAGTAATTAATTTCATTTTCTTACCCATGGGGCTCCATAGGGTCCCCAAGATTACCAATGGATTGTTTTGGTTAGAAATGACACATCCATTAAGGTTAGGACATGTGTCAAGGAGATTTCATATTATTATAACATTATCTTTACCTTAAATTACACTAATTACCTTTAATCGCGATTAATAATACTTAAAAGTTACTATTCACCAAAAAATTATTTTAAACCCATTGAAACACATTTTAAATCATAATTACAACCATGTATGTCATATTTTTGAAATTCAAATCACAGAAGTGGTAACGTTTCATTTAAACGAAAAATCATTTTTTAACTACCATTTAGTGGTTTAACTATTAATCACAAATTGAAGTTTTTTTAGAAAAAGTCCCAAAATTCACACTATGCTATATTTTATATTCCAAATTAAAAAATTAGATCTATTTTAAAAAATTCAATAAATATAAGTTTAATTAATTAATTTAATAATTAATTCCTGCTGTCAAAACAAATAGCGTGTTTTTAAGAAACAAAATATATTAAAAGATTGACACTAGTTTAAGTCCAATATCAAAGTGAAATAAATTTTAATGACCACAATTGAATTCAATAGTAAAAATATATTCTAAATACACTTTAAGCCTAATTAAAAGGATATTATATACATATAAATAAATCAGATTAAAATAAGGTTTTGAATTAAAATACAACATTTTAACTAAAAATAATCTTGATCAAGAAAATAAATTTTGTTTACACAAAGTAAATTTTAATGTCCAGATTTTAAAGAAGGATTTTATTTGGTCCAATAAAATATATAAAATTTTCAAAATGTTTATTAAAAAAGGGTGAGCCATCAAAAGGCGGTTAATCATCCTTTTAAAGAATATTAGAATATTTACGCATAAATTGGATTCATTTGTATTTTAAGCCTCTAACATTTATTGGATAAAAGTAAAAATATTTGACAAACATATATAATCATTTTGTAGTTAGTTCTTTTCATTCCCGCCATTACAATAGCTAGGCGTTAAATTCAATTTATTATAATATTATTTTATTATTATAGTGTAACGTAAGATTTCAAAGAAACTTGTTGTTGCGTACTGGGTACACCATCGCGCATAGTGTTCCCTTTAAAGTAATATTAATATTTAATTTAAAAATATTAATAAATATGAAAAAGTAATATTCATTATTTACCTGGGATGTTACATTAGGTTTATTATAGATTATTCATATCTATATTATTTTTAAATATATCATTATTGTCTGTGATGAGTTTGTTAATTCTCAAAGAATATCTCCTAAGAGTGTAAAACTAAATTCATTTTAAGTAATTTTTCCATGTACCAGGTAATGCATCAAATACGGTCCGACACACCATATCATGTTTGTTACTCTTAGGTACAACTATTCTAGATATATATACATTTTTAATACCAATAATAAAATTTAATTATTGGAAACAACTCACTCTATCATTTACCACAATTCATGGTTATTTTTCTATAATTTTCATTATCCATAATATTATCCTTAGAGACATCACCTTGATATATACTTAGAAAAATTGGTAGGGATCTTAATAATTTTTTTCATCCTATTTTCCAAAGAATAAATGAAACATTACACTAATTCATACTATAATATCCTAGTTATTAATGAACATAAAAATTACATCATTTTTTCAAAATTAATAATATATTAGAAAAAATAGATTCCCAATTACCATGTTAATAGAGTTACATTGGAATAATGGAAACGTAAATGTGGGTACATTAGTGAGATATATTTTCTCCCACTAGTTTCTCCAATACTATCACTCCTCTTATATATATCAAGCCTAAAACATATCTTTAAACCCCAGGGATGGAAACACAATAAGGGGTGAGATCAGAATATTAGTATGGGTTAAAAAGAGAGATATGTAAGCATAAACATGGGTATAATGGTATGGGGACATGATAATAACATTAAATGATCGTAAACAACATATCATAAACATGAATCATAGCATAATGATTGTTATTTCATAAGGAAATAATCATAATGGAATCCAGTTCATAAGCCATGAAACCATAACATAATACTAAGATATATAATTCTGGAAGACAACATAATGTGTTATAACATTCCCTATAAATCCTAACACATTTATAGAATATAACAAAAAACATCATGGGGATTAAACCTACTAGGAAAAGGCCACCACCATCCCCAGTCATATTCTTTTCCTAGTATGGGATTGGGTTTCCCCATTTTCACATATTGGATTGAGATTACCTATATTCCATCTTTTTTGTGACCCCAACTACTGGGTGGGACACACCATCATCCCTATTCATCCTCTATTCCTTGTATGGGATTAAGTTTTCACCATCACCCCATATTGAATAAAGATCATTGACCTGAATCTCATAATTATTTAATGAGATATATATCATCTTCCAATACATTAGTGGGATATATAGGTCTCACCCATTTCATAATAAAATATTTCATACATGTGAACTATATAACACAACATTCATAATATCATTGCCTAAAAACAGTGATGGTTTTCATAAACATCATATCATAACCCATGGAATGAAATGGGTATAATAAACATGAAATCATGTTTTATCTTTTTGAAAAGACAGGTTTCATAATAATTTAATTAAATAATATCCCATGAAAAGAAGTGGGACTCATAAGAATAAATCTCATGGAATATTTTTTACATTTATAAACATTTATATCTTTAAAGTGAAAAAAACATCATAAACATCATTCCATGAAAATAAAAAAATCAGATAATAAATATAAATGGGACCCATGGATGAATTTCCAGAAATACATGAGTAACATAAACGTATGGCATTATAGATGGAAAAAATATGAAATAACTTTTAAAAACATTTCATATTGAAATTATCCTTTTATCAATAATTTTTTAAAAAACTTAATTCCAATTGAAACGCATTTTCCTTGAATATATTTTTAAAACATAAAATGAAGGCTTGAAATCATATTGAAAAACTACATGAAAAATAAAAATATAAAAGAAACCTGAAAATATTTTCAATATTGTTTTCCTTGAAAGAAAATAAATTAATATTAATTTTTTTGAATATGTTTTCATTGAAAACATAAAAAATAATATGGAAAACATTTTGAAAACCACATTCTTTGAAATATTTTCAAATAAGCATCAAAACACTTTAAAAATATTTTTATTTGAAACTACAATAAAAACCAATAAATTATTCATGAAATTTTATTGTAATTTTTTTCTATAAAAAATTTAGAAATTTAAAATAAATCATTTAAACATTTTGTAACAAATTTTTTAAAAAATACATTGAAATCACACACATATATATATAACATTAAAAATATTTCAGAAACATATAATTGAAAATAAATTAAAAACATAAAAATAAGTCATGAAAACATTTTGAAATCCATTTTTTTAAAATAATTTAAAAACAGATGAATAATTATTGAAAAAATCAATTTATTTTTTCATAACACATGGTTTTGAAATAAAATTTATTTCAAACAGAGAGAAAACATAAATTTGGATCTTCATAAAAATATATTCTTAATTATATTGTGTACCAATGAGTGGAAAAATTATATCATTACATGAATAAATATAGGGTATGTAATCTCATGAGATCCATTGAGAGATGGATTCTAATATCTCATTAATAGAAACATAATCCTAGACAATACCAATAAACAATTAGGTTGTATCTTTAAAACATTATCACATTGGTAACATTTAATCACAATAATATGGAAGGAATAAAATTAAATTAATCATTAAATATCAGGAAAATAATTTGATTCATGATGTATCATTTGAAAGGATGTATATACACCATAAATAAAAATATAGTTCAATTGCCTGGCATGTGTCTCAGGGATGTCAAAGGGAGAAAAAAACATCTTCACTGATTTGTAAATTTTTAAAACCAAAACCGCATGAAATTAATATTATAAAATAGGAATTTTAATTCTAATATATTTTAGTATAATAATTTTATACAAAATCCATTTTAAGTATAGAAAATATACAAAATAAATTAGTGTTTAATAAGTCATGTATATTATGACAATAAAATGTGAGACAAAATTCTATTACCTTATGTCCTGACTGTATTCATACTATTAAAAACATCCTATAGAATAAATATAAATTTATTACAAATATATTAAATAAATATATAAATATATATAATATAAATTTTTTTTATTTTGACATTATACTTCCTTCTTATTAAAAATTCAAATTTATGGTTTCTCTTCGGGTAATATACCATTTGTTTTTTACATGTGTCTAAATTTGTAATATTTTTTTCCTCATACTTATATCATTATTTCAATTTTTAAAAAATTATATAATTATAATTTATATTATATATATATATATATATTTGTAATAATCAATATAATAGAGACATATTAAATAGAATACATCGTTCATGGAGATGGTTTGTCGTACGAACACTTGAATGAAGTTTCTAAATTTCATTTTAATATTATATTAAAGAAATTAAATTACCCATGTGTATATATGGTGTAACTATATTATAATTATCATGTATTATATATCTTATATTTTCACTAAAACCATAATTAAACATTCCATGTAGTGTGTATATGAATCACATCGCTTTGAGGGGGCGGTAGTCAACACTTCCTCGAACGATATTATTATATTTTCAAAAAATGGAAAGAATGATGGTGTGTGTTATATAATAATTAATAAATCATAAATAAATAATATATATATTATATAAAAGATTATTATTTATTTTACATCTTAGTTCAAAATATTGAGAAGTTTAAAATGGAAAATGAAAAAAATCATTTCGTGAGTTGGTAGTTCACCATACATATAAATGGTAACTTCAATACACATTTGACTGAAGTGTATGTAAGAGTAGATAGAGTAATTATGAAAAAAATATGTGTATTAAGGACATTTAGGTTATTTTTTATTCATGTTATAAGAATAATTTAGGTAGTGAAGAATGAAAACGATTGAAATGATCTTCATGAATGATGTTACCTCTTATTTGGGAAACTATTTTTGGTTTGAACCTAATGGAATCCTTGGATAGATTTATTCCCGAAGAGATTAATAAAGGGGGAAGGGAGGGATTTTCTAAGTTAATTGTTTAGATATTTTCCAAAAATAAGTGTTTTGAGTGTTTTGAATAAGGGTGATAATTGGTGGCCTTTTATAGGGGAGGGAGGGGACACATTAAGAATTTTTAAAACATGTTTGGTATACTGATGTTTGTACCTAAAAAAGTCATAAAAACTGTTAAATCTCTATAATTTAATGTTAATTAAATCCATAATTCTATAAAATGGGTTTTGGAAAAGTGGATATGTCATTTGGGTCATTTATATTATGGATGGGTCCCTTATTAGGATTAATTTTTCCTTAATCACTATTATTAATTTTATTCACATCCATTATTATTTTTTATAAAAATTTATTTGATAATATTATAAAATAAGCATTATAATAATTAAAAAAAATATGAATTTTTTTTTTCAACATTCAACTCCCAAATAATGAAGAATTACGTTTAAGGATAATCCCATAGACATCTCATGAAAGCGAGTTTTTAATGTGAGAATATTCAAAATTTCATTAAGACTTTATAGTTATATTAAAAATAAAAATGCTTTTATTGAACTATAATGGATTAACATATGTATAATGTATCTATTTTATCCTTATAAACAAATTAAAATTTTATTTAGGTAATTAAATAATTTAGACAAATAATATGCTCTAAAAAACATTCAACATTTTTCTCTCTTCACCAAAAATTAAGTGTCTCGGAAAATCCCAAATATTTACCCTAAGATAATTTCAAAATTATGAATCAAAAAAATATTTATTTTATCATGTTAAATTTATTAATTTATCATTAAATTAATTGTATTATTATTCACAGAAAGATGTAAAATGTAGTGGTTTTGACAAAAATAGTACTTCAAAACACATAAAAACATTACCATAAATTATATGCTTTATCATCATAACGTTTTGTTTATTTAAAACCATTATAATTAATTTTTAATATATGGCCATTAATATTCATATAATAATATTTAGGGGATATGTAATAATTATATGATTTTACAAATTATTACAAAAAAAAATGTTTCTTAGAAATTAAGTGTTGTGTGTAATGTACAAAAATTTGTTCACATGTATAACACAATCCAAGTCAATGTAGTTAATTTTGAAAAATTATTTTGGGGTATATAATAAAGAAACATTATCATGGTGTGGTTTAAAAATAAAGAATATTTTTTTTCATCCATATAACAGAAGCAATATTTTCAATTGCGTGAATAGAAAAATATGAAAAATATTAAAGTAATTCCAAAAAATAATATATGAACTATGGGTGTTACATTCTAACAATCCTTAAAATGAATTTATCCCTTCAAAATTTTCTAGTTTATCAATGTTTTAACACTTTTATTATACATTAATATAAACCAACATCGTAATAATGTGTACTAAAAATTATTTTATAAAAGGAATGTTGGAACCATAATGGTTACTAAAAGTAACTCATATCTAGGTTTCCATGTAGTTGACCATAGGTGGAAATTGATAATATGTACATGGAATAAAATTATAAATAATCATAGATATTCATATAAAAAATTTATTATAAGGATTTTGGTGATCGAGAGAAAGTAAATAATAAAAAAACCATAATATGGAGATGCATGAATGAGGTCCTTTATATCATAAAAAATGATGATAATATGAATAGATTTTCTTTATACATATTTTTTCTAATGTTAAATAATTTTCATGAAAGTATATAAGTTCAAAATTTCCAGAAAAACACACTATTTTTTTCCATGATATATTTTAAATTGAAATCATTCTCCAAAAAATATGAATATTTCATTTCTGAAGCACATACAAATCATGGGATCCCTGACAAGTCATCTCATCTGTATTTAGTTACTGTAAACATAATGTTCATAGAATAACTTATCCAATATTCATAAATTATCAAGTGGTGAGAAAATACATTAATCTCATAGAATTCAACCAAATTTTAAGGTAAATATTCCATAAATGTTTAACCTTATAAGCCTTTAAAAAGATAAATTCCAATGCTCAAAATTTAGAGAATAAAATTATCATAATCATCTCAACATTGTTCACCCATATATCATTTAGTAGATATTATAAATCCCATACATAACATGTGAATTCCTTCATCAAGTATTCTACTAAATCATTTTAATGAATTGGATAACAATAAATCCTTTTTCATAACATGATCATGTCCTTATTCATATTTTTATTAGATAAATTTCTTAAATAAAAAAAGTTGTAAACATCATCCATAATAAGATATTATAATTTTTCAAAACAAAATCCATTATATATTCTGATGTAATCAGTACCATCCAATTTATGTACTCAAATCCAACAGGTCATTATCCCGAAATCATTATCTCAACAATAGGAATAAGTTAAGTGGTGAATTCCCTTAATAAATGTATCACTATTAAATAATATTACTTTTCTATCTGACTAGAACCATTTATATACACTTTAAAATCGAAAATGATAAACATATACTAAAAATAGCTATATAATTCATTATTCGTATAATATAATATTGTAATTCTATAACTTATACACATAAATCATCAAATATTATTCTTAAACCATTACTTAGGCTTCAAAAAATTATTCCTTAATACTTATTTACTAGATTAGGAAATATTAATCATGTATTAGAATTCATTTAAGTCAATTTAATCATGATTTTAAAAAAATTTATTCGAATAGAAGATACCATTATTATTTCATTCATGGTCTCATCATCCTTAGTGTAAATACATTACATGTACCAACATTCTAATTATATTCATGAGCCTTACACAAAGTAAATTTATTTCCACAATTCCCTTATATTCAACAATTAAATAATTTATAAATTTATAATTCCATAGGGAATCCAACATTCCCATCGATTGTATTAACTAAAATTTTCACTATCCCTTTGTAGTTACTTGCATAGTTACATTCATTTTCTATAATAAAAACTACATAATTTCACTATAAGACTTTTATTTTAGTGTTTCTTCCCACATTCTTTACAATTATGAAAAAAAATTATATTTCTTTGATGGTCTACATTACCTAATATCTCAGTGATCTCATTACATCTCTTATTTGAGGGGTCTGAGAGTTAGTTATGGTACACAATATTAGTCATGATAATTGAAAACTGTATGGGAATGATAAAAAAAATCCTTCCCTTAATTTAGTACCACATTTGACCACTCTTCGGTAAATTTTCAATCACATTCAATGTTAAACTAATTAACCCCAGTTCCTTCCATTGACAAAAACTAGAAAGAATTGATTAAGACAAAATTATCATAATAACAAACAACACGATCCTGAAAACCCACTTATTAGATGACTAAATTATGACACCATACTCAATATATAAAACCTTAGGTTTATCCTATATTATTCATAGAAATATTATTTTCAATACATTATGATGGATAATGGATATTTTTGCTATTTATGAAAACATATAACATTTAATTGTCAAACTAGGTGCACAATATGACATATTGTCATGTACCAAGGTCTTCCTCAGTCAGGACCAAAACACCTTTTATTAGTGTTAATCTCAGGTACATATATACTTGAACAAAATACACATGTAGTATCTACACATGGATATAATCATATGAAAACACTCACACTATCAGTTACATTAATTCTAGTACATTTTTATATACTTTTCTTCATCCATAATCTTATTTATAGATACATACCCTGTCATATCACATGAAATATTCATAAGGATCTCACTATAGCTATATCATCCTAGTTTTTAGAGGTTATCTAAACCTTTTTTCACATAAAAATATAACAACCCAGTTCATAATGTACATATGCATCACATCATTTTTTGGGAATACAAAATATGTTACAAAAATAGATTCCCCAAAACTATGTACGTTTATTTCCTTCAGAAATATGGAATTATTAACCTTGGTACCTCAGTGGTCTACATAATCACCCATTAGGATCTCCAATACTAAAACCCATATTAGACATATCATTCCATAAATATATCTTTATAATATGGGGATGGAAACAAAAGAAAGGGGTGAGCTCAAATTCCCAACATTGGTAATCAATGGTAATATGTAAGAATAAACATGAGTATACATGGATGAGAATTTGATCAAAACATTATAAGATCATACCATTCATATAATAAACATTATTCATGGAATAAGTTTGGTATTTCATATGGAATTAGTAATATTGATATCAAGACAACAATACATGAAACAATAACATAAGAGCAAGACATGGAATTGTAGAATACACATAAAATTCAATATAATTCCAGATAATTCAATAATAATTCCTAGAAATTAATGGGGGACTTAATAGGGACTATACTAATTGTTCATCAAACACCAACATCCCCAATCGTAGTCTTTTCATTATAAGGGGTCTGGTTTACGAACATTCCCAAACTGGACCAGGTTCCCCATATTATAATGACCCATACTTTACATACATTGTTATTACTTCGAAATTGAAGCATACTTATTACAACATATAACAAATCCATGAAAGGACAGTATAGGTATAGTGTATTTAGAAGCTGGAAAGCATTAACAATTGGTTCATAAAGAATCTACTTTGCCTCCCATTTATTTCATCATATCTAGAGTCCCTTTTTGGAATATCCTACTTAATAAACTTCTTCCTGAACTGGGGAAATAAATCATATAAAAGGGTGAGCTCAAATGCTCAGTAAGGGTAATCAAAAGAAATATCAATCACATCATATACATAAGAACATATCTTTTGGAAATCTTAACCTGCAAAAGAGATTATAATTTCATAACATGGGATAAATCATAGTAGTGTTATGTAATCCCAATAATCATAACTTAAAACATGAATCTTTGTGGCATACACACATAATAATAGATAAACATTTATTATTAGTCAAGACTCATTGCCAAGACTATCTTAGTAGACAAAGTCCATTTCTGAACCGCGTTCATTCCTCGTTTCAGTCCTGTTTCACTGAACCGGTTTAACCTGCCATTCCATCCATGTCTATCTCATGAGATATAAAATATTTACCCAATGCATTATAGGGAGATATAGGTCCCACCCATCTCATAATTATACCATTCTTATGTGTGCCAAAAAGTCATAAATCATACATCATTCCATAACCCATGTAATAAAAATGGGATTCTTAAACAACATGACATCATAAAACAATGCATATAAGATAAAGGATTTCATAAAATTAATTCCATCACAACGTAATCAAATAATTGTAATAATAGGGATAGAAAAAGAACCATATATTATCTTAGATGGAAAATAATCTTGATAAAACACTTGAACTCCATTCTTGAGGAAAATATCCTTTCTACTTCAAAAACATTTTCCTTTCTTAACATGTCATACAATTTTAAACCAAAAGAAGTTGATTAAAAATAAACTTAAAAGCATGTAAAGTAAGCTTCTTGGAAATAATTTCTTTAAAAAATCCATTCTTTCCGTATAAGTTAAAAAAACATTCTTCCTGTACTTTTGTCGGAAAAGTCAAAAAGTACCTCGTACGAAAAATGACAAAAGATTCCTTTTATATCTTTTACTAAAAACTCACTGAATGGTAAAATTAGATTTAAACAATTGTAGGTGGATGGAAACAATATTACATATTGAGTAATCATGTATGTGGATTATAAAATACACCCTAGTAAATACCAATGTATAAACAATCTCGAATAGAAATGAGATTGTGATATTTTCCCTTACCTTAGGTCTGATTTGCTTCATAAGTGTCCGAACCTCCTGTATAATGATTTAAATAATGTCATTAACTTATTCCATAATCATAATCATTGTTATGATATCATATATGGTTCACTTTTGACTTTATATTACCCGTTCTTTTGTAAATTCCATGTTAAAGAGCGTTTTGGGTAAAATTGTTTCATTTGTTGTTCGTGTTTTGACTTGTAATTATTCATATGATTACTTAGATCATGATTACTTAATTCCAGAATATAAGACATGATTTATATATAATATATATTTATAATATACATATATATAATAAATCAGTAAATGGGAAGAAATACACCGTTCATGGAGATGGTAGACCGTACGTACGCATGAACGCTATTTTCGTTTCCTTATTGAGTTGAATGGAATTAAGTAGATGACATACATATACATACACATAAATACAGTATCATTATTATGTCATATATTTCATGATTACTTATTATATATACTTTATAATCATTCTTGAATGGTTAACGTGGAGAATGAAATTTCATCGCATCGTGGAGACGGTAGTCCGTACGTACGTACGAGCGATGATATCGTTATCATGATAGTGGGACTGTATTGGAGTTTATGTATACTATATCAGAATAAATATAACTTTAAAATAATCATATATAGTTATTATTTACACCATTATACCCATCCAAGTAAGGTGGTGGTGGAAAATAGATTACACCATGGCGTGGAGACGGTATTCAGTACGTACGCACGCGCGGTGATTTTGTTTTATGTAGGATGGATAGATGGTGAAATAGGGTTGTTTCATACATATAATAACATATCCGTATAGGAGTGATAATGATTTTATTACTTCATAATGAAACAACCTATGAAGAAGAAGTGGAAGAAGAAATAAAGTTGAAAGAATCGGTAACAGACATTACCTCTTCTTTGAAGCCCCCTCTTTGAGTCCTCTTCTTAGGGAACTAAAATTGGTTATTGAAGAAGACCAGGACCTCTAGGATGTTTTAGGGAAGTTTAGAAGAGAATTTGGAAGGGTTTGGCCAAGCTTGAAGGCTCAATGTGGTGTGAGGAAGAGGGGGGGAGGTTCCCTTTTATAAGGGAGGAGAGGGGCACCTTTGGAATAACTAAAAATATTATTTTATTATAAAGACAAATTCGGTTTTAAATAGATTAAAATTGATTTATTTTGAAGATAAGGTGGGGATGAATCGAAATACTCTCATACAAAAGAATTAATACATGTTTAGGTCATTATACTAACCTTATCATTTAGTTTTAACACTTAGTTAATTATATTGACATTTACCATGGCACTTTGTATTTTTATATTATAAAGTTAATAAACATACCATATACATCCAAGAGACCCCCAAGTGGTCCATTAATGATACACCTATCTTGATATAAGTATCTTGGCCAAACCATAGATTTTTAGGAATAAAATAACAATCAATAATATAATATTTGTTTTAAAAACTATTTTATGTCAATTTTGACACTATTCAATAGTTGATTTTTGTGAAACTCATAACAGAATAATTAATTCGAAAAAAGTTAATTAAATCATTACTAACATGTCCTTTTAACCTATAAAATTAGTTTAATTCATTAAAAGTCTCAAATTATATTTATTTGTGTATTTATAATATCAATTATTTTAATTTTTCACTATTATGGTAATTACTACATCATCATTGTGTCATAAATAAATTAATTCAATTAATGTCTAAAAATTATAAATAAAATATCATTTTGTAGGAAATATTTTTATATTTCTAATTAATATTTACAATAAAAAATCCAACATATATAACCCAATGTAAAAATTGTTTTTCTAAAAGATATATGCTCGTGTCATTTTTGTATTCATTTTAACTTAATTAAAATAAAGTTTCCCTATCACTTACAAGTGGAACCATGGGGTCCCAAAATTGACCCAAAGATGCCCATGGCCGAACATGTATCAACCAATAAGGTTATCACACGTTTTAGGGTAATTTTATTATTATTATTATATTATTTTTTTAACCTTTATTTACCGGATTTACCCATTAACCATGGTAAATAAAATATTTACCGAAGTAACTATTCAAGATGTCTAAAAATAAGAGTTATCTATTTACACAATTTGAACATCATGATTCCAAATATGGAATCCATTTTTCCAAATTCAAAACACCGAAGTGGCAGAAATTAATTTAAAATTAATTCCCGCTGTCAAAACAAAAAGCGTGTTTTCAAGATATAATAACTATCAAAAGATTGACACTTGTTTATGTTTGGTTTAATTTGGAAATTATGTCCAATTACCAACATTGTATTAAATGGTAAAAATATATTCTTAATATACTTTAAAACCACTCAAATTCATAATTTATCACTATTAATTATTTTGATTAAAATGGTTGTTTTTAATTAAAATTTAGTAATTTTCACTATTAATAAAAATATGAAAGTTATCTGAAAACTACCAAAATTTCACCTTAGGCTAAATTCGATACTCTGAATCCAAAAATGAAGTCCATTTTGAGAGATAAAATTTCTAAAATTTTAAAATGTGGTTATTACTCTTCATAACGGCTAGTTTTAATAATTTTATAATAGCATATCGTATTTTAGTGAAACTCGGTATTGTGTACTACACACACTATCGAGGAAGGTCGCGATTGTGTGTAATGAAAGGCAACTCAATGATGTGTGTTGTGAAATCTCCTTTTGGTGTAGCGTACAACACAACACAATAATGAAATTAAAAAGAATATTTTTCATAAAATCTCAGGGTGTTACATTCTACCCCCTTAAAATGAATTTCTCCCTCGAAATTCGTCGGGGTTATAAATGGTATACTATTCAAAAGTTTCTTTAATAGAAACCCACATCGTAAAAATGAATACCAAAACCAATCTTTAAAAACAAAAGTATGAAACGTAACGGTTACCCAAATAAACTAATCACTGGGTTTCCACATAGGTGAAAATATGGATATGGAAGAAAAATCTAACCATCATGTTCTGATAGAGAGTGGTAGAGAACATGGCTATGGAAAAACCAGCAATCACAAAGCCATAAATTTGTGATGATATAAGGTACCATCTGATTCATTCGATATAAGATCACTGGGACAACATTTTTGGTTTTCAATATCATTTCCCTAATGTTGATGAAATTGGAATTAGAAGAAATACTTTAGTGATTTTGGTATAGTCTCACCATTGTTCATTCATTGGACAATTTCCATTTCATCTCATAACGAAATGAAGTTGAATTTTTCATTCGTGATGTGTTAGCTGATCATGTGATGGAATGATGGGTCATTACATCTGTCTGAAACAAAAGGATAGAAAAGTTATCAAAAATATTCATAAGTCCATCTATAGTGAGATTAATCATATATGGTTCCTAAAATGGACTTATACATCATATATCATACTTCTTAATATAATAAAACCAGTTTCTACTAAACAATGACTTCCTGTAGGCCAGTGGTAGACAATAAAGGCCAGTCGCACATTAGTTGTGGGTTCGATTCCCATAGCCTTGTCCGACGCGATGGGTCGTCGCCCATCCTGTAGGTTTTCCTTTTTCTAAAACCACATTACTATAACATCCCATAAATAATATCGAAAAAACGTCTATCCTTAAATTATACTAAATTATGTCCAACATAATCCATTACAATCTTTAGGCTTATCCAAAACAATGTTGCCTAATCTCATATTATAGTGAAAATGATTGCCAAAGTGTTCATACAACTAGCATGTTAATACCATTATTGATCCCCATATATCATGAGATATGTCTTGTTGGTCACATTCCAAACATTCAAAGGCCTTAATCGTGTATTCTATTAAAAAAATTAATACCCATTGAACCTTATTGAAAAAATGAATGTTGTTTAAAGTTAACTGTTTCTAAATACCAAAATCCTCAAAATTCTATATACTCAGACCATGATATCACTTAGTCCTTATATCAATCATGAGCTCATGAATACTGTCAAGCATTTCATTTTTTCCTTGTCCCTTCACTATGCGCATATCTTGTTTTTTCCAAAAATATCTCAATCTCTTTCCATGGTTACCGGTACCATAAAATTATTAAAAACCACAATAGACCAATACACAAATATTACAATATTCCACAATACTATAAACAACATTATTTTGGAATCCCATTACATAAATACTTAATCATTCCACCACATCGTTGTCATATTCAACATCGCCAATGGTGATCGCATGTGACTTCCCATTGTCCTTTTCCGTAAGTGGTTTCTCATGTCGATCATCACTAACCCTTAGATTAGGGCATTTATTAGCATAATGCCACATTTCCTTGCACTTGAATCATTGAAGTGTAGTAGGTTCATTCTATGTATCCCTTCCTTTTTTGCATCATTATACATCTTCTTCACATCATTGTGGCATTCAAATTCCCGATGACCTTCCTTTCCACATTTAAAACATTTACTTGTCCCTTTAAGACAATTTCCACCATGCTTTTTCCCACACTTTTAGCTTAAAGAAACAATTATCTTCTTTTCACCATTATTATGAGATTTCTCCTTGAACTCCATCTTTCATTTTTTGTCAAAACTATGAGATGGATAAGTAACACCAACTTCCATTTCCACCTTGATAGCACAACACACAATTTTTTCATAAATACTGATGTCTCTTATAGCTAATTCCCTTCGAAGATTTGGTTTTAAGCTACTGAAGAATCGATCAACTTTACTTTCATGTTGGATGATAAATCCAGATGCATACCTTGCAAGCCTTGTAAAATTCGCTTCATATATACCTACAGATTCATCATCCTTTTTCTTTAGTTCAAGAAACTCCTTCTCCATCTTTGTTTCAAGAATATGATGGAAGTACTTAATTAAAAATATGTTCTTCAACTCGTCCCATTCCATGGACTCAATTTCATCTCTTGGCATTATATTCTTGATAAGATTCCACCATTGATCAGCATCAGCTTCCAAATGATACACAGCTAAGATGACATTATCATGTTCAGAACATTGAAGAACTGAAAATATCTTTTCAGTAGTACTGATCCATTGTTCAGCAACAAGTGGATTAGAAGACCCACTGAAAGAAGGTGGACGTTGCCTCATGAAGGACTCAATAGAATATTGTTACCTTCTCTGCTCATTTGGTAGTCTAGAATGAATCATAGCTTGGGTAAGTATAACAATAAGATTTTTCACTCCATCTCCCATAACATTTGTTTGTTCAGGAGGACAATCATTGCATTGTCAATTACATTGATCAACACAGTTTCTTCGGGTTCCATCCATCGTCTAAAACCCAAAAAGAATAGTGTGAGAGGAAAAAATCATGATAGGGAAAACAACATAATAAAGTAAGGGTACCTTCAATATGTATCATCTTCAGTTACCATAATTCTAGTACAATAACCTATACTTATACTTAACCTTATGGACATTCCAAGACATACTTTAGAAATATCTCTAGGGATCTCAATAAAGTTCTCGCATCCTAGTTTCCAAAGGTTGACTAAACCTTTCCTCTAATACCAACTGTAGAGTCCCAAAGCATGACGTACATGGAAATTACATTAAATTTGTGGAATACTTAGTACATAACAAAAACACACACACAAGGACCGTAATAGGTTAGTGTCTTTGAAAACTCGAAACGTAATCCTCTAATCATGGTGAAAGATCTTCAACTTCTCCCATAAAGATATTCCCATTTTTTTCTTACCTAAAACCATTCTTCATATCCTGGGGAAATAAAACATACAAAAGGGTGAGCTCAAATGCTCAGTAAGGGTAAAAAAAGAAATATCAATCGCATCATATACCTAAGAACATAACTTTTGGAAATCTTAACCTGCAAAAGAGATCATAATTTCATAACATGGGATAAATGTTAGTAGTGAAATGTAATCCCAATAATCATAACATAAAACATGAAAATTTGTGGCATACACACATAATCATAGAGAATCATTTCTTATTAGTCAAGACTCATCGCCAAGACTATCGTAGTGGACAAAGTCTATTTCTTAACCGATTTCATTCCTCGTTTCAGTCCTGTTTCACTGAACCGGTTTAACCTGCCGTTCCAGCCATGTCTATCTCATGAGATATAAAATCTTTACCCAATGCATTGGAGAGAGATATAGGTCCCACCCATCTCAGAATGATACCATTATTATGTGTGCCAAAAATTCATAAATTATACATCATTGCATAACCCATGTAATAAAAATGGGATTCTCAAAAAACATGACATCATAAAACAATTCATATAAGGTAAAAGATTTCATAAAAATAATTCCTTCACAACATAATCAAATCATTGTAATAATAGGGATATAAATAGAACCCTGTATTATCTTAGATGAAAAATAATTTTAATAAAACACTTGAACTCCATTTTTAAGGAAAATATATTTTCTACTTCAAAAACATTTTCCTTTCTTAACATGTCATACAATTTTAAACCAAAAAAAATTGATTCAAAATAAACTTGAAAACATGTAAATTAAGCTTCTTGGAAATAATTTTTTTAAAAATCCATTCATGTCGTATAAGTTAAAAAAACATTCTTCCTGTACTTTTGTCGGAAAAGTCAAAACGTACCTTGTACGAAAAACGACAAAAGATTCCTTTTATATCTTTTACTAAAAACTCACCGAAGGGTAAAATTGGATTTAAAAAATTGTATGTGGATGGAAACAATATTAAATATTGAGGAATCAGGGATGTGGATGATAAAATACACCCCAGTAAATACCAAAGCATAAACAATCTCGGATAAAAATGAGATTGTGATATTTTCCATTACCTTAGGTATGATTTGCTTCGTAAGTGTCCGAAACTCCTGTATAATGATTTAAATAATTTCATTGACTTATTACAGAATCATAATCATTGTTATGATATCATATATGGTTCACTTATGACTTTATATTACCCGTTATTTTGTAAATTCCATGTTAAAAAGCGTTTTGGGTAAAATTGTTTCACTTGTCGTCCGTGTTTTGACTTGTAATTATTCATATGATTACATAGATCATGATTACTTAATTCCAGAATATAAAACATTATTTATATATAATATATATTCAGAATATACATATATATAATAAATTAGTAAATGGAAAAAATACACCGTTCATGGAGACGGTATGTCGTACGTACGCATGAACGCTGTTTTGGTTTCCTTATTGAGTTGAATGGAATTAAGTAGATGAAATACATATACATACACATAAATCCAGTATCATTATTATGTCATATATTTCATGATTACTCATTATATATACTTTATAATCATTCATGAATGGATAACGTGGAGAATGAATATCATCGCGTCGTGAAGATGGTAGTACATACGTACGTACGAGCGATGATATCATTATCATGATCGTGGGACTGTATTGGAGTGTATGTATACTATTAAAGAATCAATATCACTTTAAAATAATCATATATAGTTATTATTTACACCATTATACCCATCCAAGTAAGGTGGTGGTGGAAAATAGATTACACCACGGCATGGAGACGGTATTCCGTACGTACGCACGCGCGGTGATTTCGTTTTTCGTAGGATGGATAGATGGTGAAATACGGTTTTTTCATACTTATAATAACATATCAGTATATGAGTGATACTGATATTATTACTTCATAATGGAACAACCTATGATGAATAAGTGGAAGAAGAAATAAAGTTGAAAGAATCGGTAACGGACATTACCTCTTCTTTGAAGCACCTCTTTGAGTCCTCTTCTTAGGGCACTAAAATTGGTCTTTGAAGAAGACCAGAGCCTCTAGGATGTTTCTAGGGAAGTGGAGAAGATAATTTTTTAGGGTTTTTCCGAGCTTGAAGGCTCAAAGTGGTGTGAGGAAGAGGGGGAGGAGGTGCCCTTTTATAAGGGAGGAGAGGGGCACCTTTCGAATAACTAAAAGTATTATTTTATTATAAAGCCAAATTCGGTTTTAAATAACTTCAAATTGATTTATTTCGAAGCTAAGATGGGGATGGGTCGAAATCATCTCATGAAATAGAATTTAGACAAGTTTAGGTCATTATAATAACCTTATCATTTAGTTTTAACTCTTAGTTAATTAGATTGACATTTACAATGTCACATTATATATTTATATTATATAGTTAATAAACTTACCATATACATCCATGTGACCACCAAGTGGTCCATTAATGATACAAATATCTTTATATAAGTATCTTGGCCTAACCTTTGATTTTTATGAATAAAATAACAATCAATAATATAATATTTGTTTTAAAAACTATTTTTTGTCAATTTTGACAATATTCAATAGTTGATTTTTTTGAAACTCATAAAAGAATTATTACTTCGAACAAAGGTAATTAAATCATTACTAACATGTCCTATTAACCTAAAAAATTAGTTTAATTATGAAAAGTCTAAAATTATATTTATTGGGGTATTTATAATTTCAATTATGTTAATTTTTCACTATTATGATAATTACTGCATCATCATTATGTCATAATAAAATTAAATTATTTAATGTCTAAAAATTATAAATAAAATATCATTATGTAGGAAGTCTATTTATCTTTCTAATTAGTAATTACAATCGAAAAAACAAGATATATAACCCTATGTAAAAATTGTTTTTCTAAACGATATATGCTTGTGTCATTTTTGTATTCATTTTAACTTAATTAAAATTAAGTGTCCCTATAACTTACAAGTGGCACCATGGGGTCCCAAATTTGACCCAAAGATGCCCATTGTAGAACATGTATGAACCAATTAGGTTATCACACGTTTTAGGGTAATTTTTTTATTATTATAATATTATTTTGAACCCTTATTTACCGGATTTACCCTATAACCATGGTAAATAAAATATTTACCGAAATAATTATTCAAAATGTCTAAAAATAAAAGTTACCTATTTTCACAATTTGAACATCCTGATTCCAAATATGGAATCATTTTTTCCAAATTCAAAACACCTAAGCGGCAGAAATTAATTTAAAATTAATTTCAATTGTCAAAACAAAAAGCGTGTTTTTATGATATAATAACTATCAAAAGATTGATACTTGTTTATGTTCGGTTTAATTGGGAAATTATGTCCAATGACCAACATTGTATTAAATGGTAAAAATATATTCTAAATATTCTTTAAAACCACTCAAATTCATAATTTATCACTATTAATTATTTTAATTAAAAAAGGTGTTTTTAATTAAAATTTAGTAATTTTCACTATTCATCAAAATATGAAAGTTATCCGAAAAGTACCAAAATTTCATCTTAGGATAAATTCGATACTCTGAATCGAAAAATTAAGTCCATTTTGAGAGATAAAATTTCTTAAATTTGAAAATGTGGTTATTACTATTCATAATGGCTAGTTTTAATCATATTTTAATAGCATATCGTTGTTTAGTGAAACTCAATATTGCCTAATACACACGCTATCGGGGAAGGTCGCGACTGCGTGTAATGAAAGGCAAGTCAAGGATTTGTGTTGTGCTAGCTCCTTTTGGTGTAGCGTACAACACAGGACATTAATTAAATTAAAAAGAATATTTTTCATAAAATCTCGGGGTGTTACACATATTCCTATAGTGGATCAGGTTTCCCCGTCATCCCGTAGTGGACATGGTTTACCAATCCCCAATCTTCATTATGACTACACCTACTAGGTTGGAACACCAGATTCTCTATTGGAAATACATTCAATTTAATGGATCATATTTTCCCATCTTCCCATAGTGGATTAGGCCGGTCGAAGTTAATCCTATAATCATCCCATGAGATATAAATATATACCCATTGCATTGGAGGGATATATAGGACTTAACTATATCATAATAAAATTGTACATACATGTTCCACAAGATAAAAAACATTTATCATATCATGACCCATAAGAAGATATGGGTTTCATATACATCATTTTATAACTCCAAAAATGAAATTGGTTTAATAAACATGTAGATATATGGTAACCTATGGAAAAAGAGTGGTTTCATAATCATTTCATCAAAGAATAAGCTGTGAAATAATTGGATTTATTAATAAAAAACTCATGGAATATGATCTAGTTTCCTAATAATATATCCCATTAAATAGAAGAAGATTTCATAAAAACCATACAATAAAAACATAAACCATTTAGTGAAATAATATAAATGTAACATTTGTATTATTTCCAATATAAGAATAATTAACGTCAATGGATTTCATCTTAAATTAAACATTATTAAAAAATTGTTTTTGAAAAATATTTCTTGATGAAAATATCACTTCTTCATTGGAAAAGCATTATTAAAAACAAAAAAAATTTTGACACCCAATTTCATTGGAAATAATTTGAAGACATACACCGAAGGACTGAAATGATTTTGAAAACTTTTATTGATAAAAAACATAAAAGAATCTTTAAAAAAATTGGAATAATATTTTCATTGAAAACCTAAAATGATTCTTGAAATTAGTTTGAATACCATTTCCCTTTAAAAATAAAAAATAAGATTCAAAATATTTTAAAAACATTTTACATATAAAAAATTGAAAACATATAATAAAAATTTGAATTTTTTTTAAAACTGTTTCTTAGAGAGTACTTGAATTTTTTTAAAAAAAATGAGGAAGACATTTTTAAATTTATATCTTCTAAAATACTTTGAATAATTATAAGTAAATTTTTAAGATGTTTGGAAAACCATTTATTTGAATGTACCATGAAAACATATTATGAATTCTTGTAACTGTTTTAAAAATAATTTAATTGGTAATAATTTGAAAACATATAGTGAATTCTTGTAATAATATTTCGAAAAAGTGTTTTTGATAGAACATATATTTTTGACTGAAAAGAAAAATATTGTCATATTTTTATAAAACATTATCTTAATAATATTAATTACCAAATAGTAGAAGATATTGTACCATTACATGGATATAAGATAAATAATAAGTGGTGATTCAGTTGATAAGATTTATTGATAGTTGTTTCAAAATATTTTTGTTAATATAAACATTGTAATAATCAATCTTCATGAATATTGAGATTTTACAAATAAACTGTTACCACCTTGGTAATATTCAATCATAATAAAATAAAAAGAGTAAATATGATGTATTATTAAATATCTTGAAATTATGGGGATCCATGAAATAAAATTTCAATAGATGTATATGTACATCGTAGATAAATTTAATTGCATAACATGGCATGCGTCTCAATGATGGAATATTGAGACACAAGTATTTTACTGACTTGGAATCTTTTGATGTATAAAACACATTAAATAAATATACCAAAATAAATATTTAAATAAAAATAAATTTAATTATAATAATAATTGATGCATCCATGGGTAGCATACATGCCACACAAAATCATTAAATGGTGAATAATTCATTTATCTAACAACGATGCAATGTCTGATTAAATTCACAAACCTTTTGTTTGGACTCTCTTCATAATCATAAAAAGATCCTGTATAATAAATACAAGTTTAATATACATAATTTAATGAACTATTTTCTTATAGATAAAAACATATATATTTTTTATTATGACATTATATTATCCTCCAATTAAAAATTCCAAATTTATGTTTCTCTTTATGTAATATCCACTTAGATTTTCTCATTTGTCTTAATTTGTTATATTTTTGTTTCTCATACTTATTTCATGAATTAAAAAATGTCAACCAAGATATAATTATAATTTCTATTTAGTATATATGTGTATATTATAATATAATTAATACATAAATATGAAATGCAATATATCGTTCATTGAGACCGTTGGTCGAACAAACACATCAACATTGTTTCCTTTTTTCATAAATATATAAAAAAATAAAATAAATGAAATATATATATATATAATTCATTATAGATGTATTATTTTGTATTATATATCATATAGTATCACTAAACCCGTCGATTAAGCAATCCATGAATTGTGTGAACAATTCAAATCTCATTGAGGAGGTTGCAGCACACATTTTCACAAATAAAAATTATCGTATTTACAAAAAAATGAAATCCATGAAGGGATGTGTTATAAAAAATTAAATAAGAAAAAATGCATTATATATATAATAAATATCATATAAAAATAATTTTTACATTTTAAATCCCATACTTAAGAGGTGTTGGAGGAAAAATGAACAATATTATTTCATGAGGTTTTAGTTCACGAAACACAATAATAATATTTTTTGTTACCTATTTTATGTATATATGTGATTGTGTAGGTATAAACCATATATTAAAAATAAACTCAGTATATTTAGGATAGATAGGCTATTATGTATTAATGGAATAATAATAATTGAGGTAATGGATAAATAATGTAAATAAAATCTACTTGAGGGAGGATGTTAACCCTTATTTTGACAACTCATTTTAGTTTCCGCCAAAGTGCTTCCATTGGTGGATTTCATCCAAGAGGGAGGATTACTTGTGAATTGAGGTTTTTTGGGAATTTAATTTGGTAGATAATGGCTAATATTATATCATTTTAGAGGTGTGGATATGCGGTAGAGTTGGGGTCCTTTATAGTGGAGGGAGAGGGCCCACAAGGAAATTTTCAAAACAACATAGGTGTACCCATGTTTTTACAAAACAAATGTCAAGAAAACCATCCAAGCTCAATAATTTAATGTTTATAAACGAAATATGTCCAAAATATTGTATTTCTATATGTTTCTAGGTTATTTAGGTCATTCAATTTGAGGTTTAGTCCCTTGTTAAGATAAGTATTACCTTTATCACTAAAATAGATTCTAATGACATTCAGTAATGTTTTTGGACATAACGGAGTTTCGATTTTTGGACTATAAATATTATATTTATTAATAACATGTATTTATATTTTCCAAAATTCAATTCCCAAAAACGAATAATTTGTGTTTTACAATAATCTCACAAATGGTGTATGAAATTGGCCTATCAATGTGAGAATGTTCGAAAGTTCATTAAGATTTTTTAACTAAATTAAACATAAAAATGATACCATTGGCCTAAATTGTATTAATAAATTTATATTTCATATATTTTATCATTTAAAACAAATTCCTATATAATTTAACTCTATAAATAAATTATAAGAATACACAATTCTAAATAAGAAAACAGAATTTTCCACTATTCATCCAAAAATGATGTTTGTCATAAATATCCCAAATATTCACCCTCAAATAATTTCAAAATTTGGAATTCAAAATTTATGTTTTTTTAGCAAATTCAATTTCATAATGTTTCCAAAATTAATTTCATTTTTTCATAGAATCACATAAAAAAAAGATCATTTGGGAAAATAGTATTTTATAACATAAAAAGACTTTACCAAATATTATATTATGTATCATAATTATTTTTTAATTATATAAATACAATATATAAAGTATAAAATATTTTTTTTAATATTAATATTATTATGAATATTTTCTATGCTATAATTATATCATTGAATTAATTGTAATAAAAGATTATTTTTTTGTAGAAACTCAGAGCTATATGTGATGAAAGAAAAGTCGGTGTTTCATATAAAGAAAGTTAAGTCAGTGTTGAATGAAATGGGAACATGTATTGGCGAATTATATAATTAAATATTAAAAACTTATATCATATAATTAATTAATAACTCGGTTCATCCAAATGAGACAATAGATATTACATTTTTCATTAAATAAAAAATATTAAAAAGATTAAATTATTTAAATATATATATATATAACTCATGTTGTTATAATGATTCAATATTATAATAGAGGGAGATTATCCTTGATCGGAAAAATATATATTATGTAGATACTATTGGGAAATTCTAAAAGGATTTTATATCTCCACACCCATTAGTTAATGATCATAGCCGTTGGTGAAATAGGCTCTTTAGGCATCATTATTCCTTAAATTATGCATGATTTTTTTTTGATTTTATTACTCTAGGATGTTGTAGATCTACCATTTTGAAGTTAGATAGAGTATTAAATTATAATTTATCTTATTACAACTCAAATATATTCATCAACATATCAGAAGGCCCCTACTGAGCACTGATATCTGTGGTTGTAATTGGAGGACCTCAAAGAAAAGGTTTTCATCATACCTAGTGTGTCCCTAGGGGAATCTCAGGACTTGTTTTATAATATGATGGATGTGATAATGTGTAATCTATTTTATTATCATCAACTAAACTAGGTTATAATAAATAAAAAGTAACCCTTTCTTTGGATTTATGACTTCAATGACCATTTATGAGGTGTGAGTTGGTTCTCAAAGATAAATATCATGTGATTGTACCATTAGTTGACATTTTTTGATGTTGAATTTCCAAATAAGTAATTTTCTATGTCACAAAAAACACTATGCATTCTTGGTTATTTCATTTGGTGTGGAGAAATCCCAAACTATGTTTATTGAATTGATGAATTGAATCGCCCATCCACAATTGGATCAGTTTTTGGTTATCTTCATTAATGACAAACTCATATAGTATACATTAGAGGAAGAGAATGTGGCGACCTTGAAGATGGTCCTAGATATACACCGGTAATACTAACATTATGGTAATATCTCAATGTTCTGGTTTTGGAATCATGAGGTTCACATCTTGGGGAATGTCATTATTGATCATGGTTTCACTATAGACATGGTGAAGATTGGTTCGTTATGTGATTGGGTACCACCCGAGATCATGTAAGAGGTGTAGAGTTTCTACAACTTGGTGGGGTAGTATAGGAGGATTATAGCTAATTTCTAAATGATTTCAACCCCCATGACCACCCATATGAGGGAAAAGGGGAATCCATTTACCTAGATTGAGATGTGTGAGAGGGACATCAATTTCGTGAGATTGAGGCTAGTGAGTGCCCATATTTTGAGACTACCAGAGGATGGTGCAGAGTATATAGTGTAATGTGATTCCTTAAAAGATGGGATCAGTTATGTGTTTTGGCAGAGACATGCATTTAACACACATTGGTCGAGGTTGTTAACACCCCACAAGAGGAATTGTCCATCTCCTTAGCTAGAACTAGAATCGGTAGTATTATCTATAAGGATTTTGAGTCACTAAATTATGGGTTATTAGATCATGGTTTACATAGACTATCAAATACTCATATATCAATTCAAACATAGAGTCATGAAAATATATCATCGGTGTTGGATGGAGTTATTGCAGGACTATGATTATGAGAGAATATACAATCCACGGAAGGGAAACATAATGGCAGATTACCTTAGTAGGAATCCTCATTATTGTTTTGTGATATAGGCTTCTATCATATTGGATTCTTTTCAACAAACATTGGCTTTGTATTAGAGTGCAACATTTCATCGTATTTTGGTGTTGACTCCTCCATTCCATTAGCATATGAGGGGGTCCCAGTTGGGACACATCGACTATGAGGTCTTTCATGACATGATATCCTCAAAATATTCACCTAATGGACTTTATAATAGAGTTAATCAAATCAATCTTTTAAAAGAAGAGATGGTGGTACCAGTCATTATATGTGTTGAGATGATGAAGGATTTTTTATATTTTCTTTTAGCTATTAATCCCCATGTCTAGAATATGTACATAGACCTTTAATGGATATTCTTGTGGGATTACATGAGATGAAATGATGATGAGTGCATTTAAGGTGCCTTGCCAATAAATAGGTGAACTATGAGAATTGGGACATGAAATATATTTTATGAAATATTATTTCATTTATTTTTAATGGGATGGAATATCCATGGAATTAATGAATGGAATCCTATAGAAACAGAGACATCCAAACAATACCGTGGAGATTAATGAACAACTCATGATTTCGTTTCAGTTCAATTCAATCAGGGAAATGTGTTCGGTGGAATGTTTGGGGAAGTCATACAGACGACAAATTTAAATCCTTCTTGGGGTTCCCGCAACTATTGTCGCTGACTTCTATGTTCTATTTTTATCTCAATTGTGGAGGGGAATAGAAGCGGAATTACAAAACCAAATGGGAATGTTTAAAACCATCCACCCTCATATAGATAGCAATACCTAGCACACAGTCAATGTGGTGGTGTAAATCGTGAGGATATACATGTTATAATAATCCAGTGTTGAGAGGATCACTTTAATATGTTTGAGATTATATTCATAAATATATAACACTCCATTATCAACATGGAACCATTGTAGGACCTATCTGCAAGACCCTACATATCACCCTTGTGATAGATATACATCGGTGAGGAACCCCTTTTGGATATAGATATGGTTCAGGATATGTTTCATATCATATGTCAGAATATGAGGGAAAATCTCGGTATATATAAATCCCATCCATTTTTACGTCACACGTCATTAGATTTTGAGTGATTATACCGTGTTTTCCTAAGCATCTCACCACTATGTGGTTTATGCCAATTTTTCAGGAGAGGAATGTTATCCCCAAGGTTTGTCAAGATATTTGAGATCATGTAGAGGGTTGGAGATAATTCTTACTAACATTATCAACAACCAAATTTGGAGTGGGTGCATTTCGTCTTCCATGTTCCACATAGGAGGCGTTATGTACACAAATCAACAGATGTTATTGATTGGGGAGACTTGGTCATCAAGGTTGGAATCAATTTTTCAGATCGTCTGGTGCCAATTAAGGAATGATAGGAGAGGACCCTAAATGGAAAAATCATTCCCTTGGTTTAGGTGTTATGTAAGCATGGGAGTATGGATGTGAGCTCATGAGAGGAAGTGTGTCAAATGCAGGCTTATCATTTTGAGAATTTTTTTATAGTTTTTGTTTTTTAGGGTAGAAAATAATGAATGAGTGAATGATGTAGAGACCTTTATTTCCATGAATGATATATAAGTATTTTTATATGTATCTTTATATGAGGTGAAATTGAGAGGCCCAGTGTTCCCGGAAATAATTATATTAAAATATTAAAAATACTTTACATTACCAATGCACAGTTTCTTAAATAAAAAGAGTTAATTATTCAATAAAATCACAGATAAATGATCTGAGACCACTGTTAAATTTAAGACATGATTTTTTCCATAGGCATGACATTAAATATGTCGGTGTGGTTTATTTTGATAAAACAACCTTTAATGTCACATTAAGTGGATTAATAAACTAATTATATTAATTTAACCAAAATGGAATTCCATTAAATACACAATTATAAATATTCTATTTGTTTAGATACACAAATCCTTGGATAAAATAATAGTTTTACATCCACATGCCATTATATAATTGAAATAAGATGATGATAACAATCTAGATCAAGTAATATCGAGATGCTATGAATGCAACAACCCCTAACATTAATTAGAAGACACGTTATTCATCAATGATTGATCCAAAAAAAATACGGTATCATCAATATATTTATTCTACCATGAATTATTAATCTATTTGTTCATTATCATTATATTCATTGATATACAACAATTTCATTACATTTCATAGTCTCATGTATTTAATTTTAAATTATAATTTTGTTCTGTTGAAACTAGGAAACACATTTTTTATCAATTGGTCTATAATTATTGTCCAGTTATTATTTCACACTTGTTTCATGTTCCATTCAAGTTTTTTTCATTTAATTAGATATCCCTCAAGCATAGGGTTGTTATTAGACATTTCTAGTTGGGGATGAGAGAAATTGGACCCCCTGATTGAAGAAGGATTCACGTGAGGAAAATAGAATGGACAATCATAGAGGAATTCATAGGATTTTCAGGATACATGTGATATTTTTTTAATAATATTCTTAGTCAATGATGGTGTATTAGACACTTGGGTAGGTATTATAGCAGGTCCACATTTCATGTGAGTCCCCTATAACAACGTGTACACCAATATTACTTTTGATGAACTTCGATACCTCTTGTATCCTTTGTTTTGACTCATATCAGGGCATGATAGAAGCTTAAAATATGTTTTCTATAGATTGTGATTGTTTCCTCTATACTAACATATAGGATGAAATGTGATATGTTGTGGGTGTGACACTTATTTTGGTGGTGCTTGACGATGATAATTATTTAGAAGGTTCTTCAGAGAGATCAGAGTGGAATCAACTTAATAGGTTGGATATGGGTCCTTGATCCATAATTATTGTAACAACCCAATATTTTACTAATAAAAATTACTCTTGATCTCATTAAATGTATTATTATTTAAATTGGTTATATAAAAAATATTCAATTCCATGGTATTATTTTTTAGGATTTTAAAAAATCATTATCAATTGTTATCATTTCTAATAAACTTGTTGAATAGTGATCCCATGATTAGTATAATTATATGGTATTTATAAATCCAATTTACTAAAAAAATAATCTATGGCCTCATCTAGTAGAATTTCTCTATACAAATCTCATTTTATGGAGCTCAGAAAGAAGGTTGCATCATTGGGCTTTGCTCTTAACCATGCTTAATCTGAGCTTCAACACATTATGCATGAATTGAACCACCTAAGGAAGAAGTGGGAGTTAATAGATATTACCACACAAGTGAAGTTATCTAATCCCCCCTTGATTTATTCACTGTTGATCATCTTACCCTTAGGTCTTATGTTGGAGTTATAAGGGGTTTTTAAATAAATCCCGAGCACTATGTTTATGGGTTTATTTTTTTATAAAGAAAATACAATCAATTTATTATTATTATTTATTAATGGGTTTTAAAGCCCAAATATTTTTTTTAGTTAAATTTAAATTCAATTAAGAAATATATTTTGATAAATCAATGTAATTTGTAATTAAATAATTGTTTAAATAAATATTATTACTAAAATACGTTTTATTTGATATAAATAATCGTATAATTATTAAGAATACTATTTTAATTGTTATTATGGGTTGAAAACTGTTTTTGTCAAAACCGATGAATCATCAATAAATGTTAGTTGTTTTAATTTAAAATGCACATATTAAGAAAATTATTCAGATAAAATTAATATCAGTTTTGGATTGACGATTTCTAAATTATATAACGGTGAATTTTTCATAATTTTCTGAGGCAGTTTATTTTTTGGTTAAAAATTAAATACCATGTAAATATAAGATGTGTTTTACGACATCCCAATGACCTAATAGTGATGTAATAAAATACATTAAATTTTTTTTCGTCCAATATATGATTTATATTTTAAATAATGTGATTTTATAATTTTTTTGATTAATTTTACAATGCCTCAGTGGACCCTCCATGACTTATAAACTATTTTAACATTTTAAAAAAATTTACTTGATAGTGTGACTCACCTCCAATAAACAAGGATAAATTTTTATTATGTTTTTCCATTTTCCATATAATTTTTTTCCCAATACTCTTCAGAAAAATCCATGGGCACAAATCATGGGATTCATTGTTGTTTTGATTAGTTTATTGTGAAGTGTCCAAAACCTAAAAAATATAGAATTCAATCACATTACTTATAGAAACCCACTCAATATCTCATTTCTCTTCACTCAACACCTTTGGAGCTTCACCGAACTCTACCTTCCTCTCTCTATAATTCTCCAAAGGTGCCCCAAGATGCATAGAAGCCTCTCTTAATCTTCTCCAAAGCCTTTGGGATCACATTTCCATGTAAGTGATTTATTCCTTTATAATTTTTGTCACAATTTTATTATGTTCTTATACCGATTTATTTTCAAATAAAAAAGATGGGGTATAATTTCTCACCTCCCCCATACATACCTCTTTATGATTGAATGATGACAGACCTCATTCTATTTAATTAATGCCTCTCACGTACCCCAATTACCATGCCATGATTCCGAAATGAAATTTTCACTTCTCATTTACATTCAAGCGATTATTTTAAATTATACATCTAAATTCCAATGCGTATCTTGGGATATTATATTTATTTCCCCAAATATTTTCCATTTAATGCATAAATTATGAGAGACCCATTTCTCTCTCATCAACCAATTTTATGATTTCTATTTTACATCGTTATACTACTAAAGTAAAACGAAAGATTCCCATTCCAAAATCATCATTTATGCCAATTCCATACCCATTTCTCTATCAAGGGTATTCACATTTATGCCCATGTACTTGTTGAATTAGGACTTAAATTTCTGTATTAAATTTCTCTTAATTGTTGAATAAATAATAAAGTTTAACGAACCCATGTTGTATGATCCATGTGGAACACTTATTCCTGAAATGAAATTTTATAAATGGTGTGCCCGGATATTGCTCCAATGCATTGGGTAAAGATTAGTATCATGACATGTCAAGTGTAATGATGGTTTATTCATGATAATTAAATTTAAATGCGTGTTTAATCATGATAATTCATGGGAATTTACGGTTTAATCATGCTCCATGTGCAATGTTCCTTGGATCATGCCTGTATCATGTTAAATGTTGTCGTCACATTACCATGTCATGATAGTCAGGCTATATCATTCTTTTATGTTAAGCTTTTTCTTATGATCCATTGATATGACTATTTACTAATATGTACTAGATTCCTCACTTTATGCCTTTTTTACTCTGTTACTGGGATATATAGCTCACCTTTTTTATGCATGTCCTCAGGTTATCCCATGCAATGCTAAGTACGAATGAATGTTATGGTCATGTAAAATAAGTCTTCAATACGGATGTTGTGATTTATTTTATATGTAGTTATGTCATATCCCTAATATCCCATGAAACGAGACCTCTTGATCCTCATAGTTTTCTTCAGTACATGTTTATGTAGTAAATCATCTTTATGTATGTAATAAAGACAAGGGTTTCTATATTTTGTATTAGAGAATAGGTTTAGATATTTTTGGGATTAGGATTATAATGTCCTAATGAAATCCTTAGGGATAAGACTATGTATAATAATAAAATCCCTAAATTTTGGTGAGTATTGAGTATGTGCTATTTCAATAAAATACTTCCCTGTCTAGATATAAATAGGTACAAGAATCTCTGGCATAATTGTATCTATGGGTAAAACACAAAAACACAGCTTTGAGGCATACTCGAATGAGAAATAGTGAACCACAACGGGCCATTCTAAACTTTTGGTTACAACACTCCCAGGGGATATGCATTGGTAATTTCATAAGCTTATAATGATCCATTATAAAGGGAATAATAGAATTCCCCTATGAATATATTTTGTGACTTAGATCCTGGATAACAAAGATTGATGCCAATAAATTCATAAGATAAGTAAAGAAATAGATTTTAATAATATCCCTTTTTTTCATTGGATTATTCGTAATAAGTCACCACTAACTATCCTTTTATTCTAGCCAATTGCTGGTAATAGGAGGAATCGAGCTAACCAATTTTGTGAAGATCAATTTGACTACTGTTCTAATGAGACACCCAATCCAATGGGAGTGGGAATCACAAATTTTGTCAGAATAATCTATCATAAAACTATTATTTTGAATATAAACATGGGTCAATTGGAACTTTTAACCCCCACTAAGAAAAATCATGCCACAATCTAGAGATTCATGAGACAGAGGCCTAAATTTTTTAATGGATCACCCGATCCCTCAATCGATGAACAATGGATCAACTCCATTGAGAATGTTTTCTCCATACATGAATGTTTTGAACATGAGATGGACATTATTGCCTCTTATCATATGATGGGTGAAGTTGATCATTGGTTGAAATTGATAAAAAATACAAAGCCTGAGGAGGAGATTGAGACATGGGTATGGATGGATTTTAGGAAAATGTTATTCAATAAATAATTCGTACACACTGACTGAATTACAATGGAAAGTGACATCCTCTCCCTCAAGAAAAATGATGACGAATCCATAGAATCATAAGTGAAAAACATCAAAGTATTGAATGATATAACTCGAGATTTTTGTTTCCCTTAAAATCAAGGTTGACCACTTCTTTGGTGGGTTAATACCTAGCCTACAGAAATCTATATCAATCTGTGACTTCGATAGCTATAAGGAAATTGTCTAATGTGCCCTCAATGACGGAATGGAGATTGAAAAATCTCAAGGGTATCAAGGGGATAATAAGAGGAATGTGGACATTAATTCTGGTGGTCTGATGGATAAATCCAACGGTACTAAAAAATTCCAATACCCCACTTACCAAAGGACCGGAATGAAGAACCATTTACATTGACAAAAGGGTTTGAAGAAAATTATTTAGGTGTGGTAGATATGGTAACCATGCCATTAAATACTGATAAGAAAAACCTACTTTTGGGATAGTGGAGAGGAATGCTCTATACGACCATTAATTAATTTTTCATTACTTTATCTATAATGATCCAGGGAACTTTTCAAACAAGTTACCTATGCCAAGAATTTTTGGGGGCAACCAACCAACTCCAAGGTAGAAAGGGTGAGATTTTTCCATCACTACTACCAAATTGATCCACGACAACGAATTGGTGATATGTATTCTAGTTATAAATAAATGAATATTGATCATGATTTTTGATTATGTTTCTAAAATAATTTATATCATAAATGTTTAGTTGAACAATCCCCATACCACCACAAATCATATTAGTTGGGATATCGGTGAGAAGGCAAAATGGGGAAGTCATTGCATCCAATGAATATAACTCTTCCCATGTCACAATCTGTGGATTGAACATCTCAGAGAAACATGACATACTCTATCTGGTGGATTTTGAAGAAATTATTGGGATGGATTGGATTTCCTTATATAGAGCCAACATAAATTGTCGTGAGAGGGAAATCACTATCTATATGGTGAATTTACCCCTGACTTTGTACAAGTTGAAGGAGGAGGATGAATCATCTTTAGAAAAATCATCTCAAGAATCGATATTACTACCCTATGACCATGAATATCTTTCTCAAATGATTTATCCTATGTATGAAACCATCCTCGAAGTCATGCATATTGTAAGGGAATCTGTTCAAGTGATTCCCATGTAATTTCCTCGTATTTCTCTGAGAATAGATGTTGAATTATAGATTGATCAAATAACTGGGGATTTTATGACATCCAAGACTCCATATATAATGGTTGTTGTGGAGCTCAAGGAGCTAAAGAAACAACTATAGGAGAATTTGGATAATGGGTTTATACACCCAAGTGCATCACCATGGAGTGCACCAGTCATATTTTTCAGGAAGAATGATGCGTCAATGAGCCTATGCATTGATTATTGTGAGCTAAAAAAATTACGAAAATGAAATTCTATCCCCTACAAGAAATTTATGACTTGTTCAATCAACTACATGTAGCACCATACTTCTCCAATGTCGATTTGTGGTTGGGATATTACCATGTAACGGTGAAGGAGGAGGATATATCCAAGAATGTTTTTATTAAAGGTACAAGCACTAGGAATTCATAGTAATTCCTTTCAGACTCACTAATGCTCCATAAATCTTTATGGACATGATGAAATGATTATTTATAAATTACATTGAAATATTTGTGGTCGCCTTTATAGATGATATTATAATATAATCCAAAACCATGGAGAAGTATGAGGAACATCTAATTAATGTACTAGAGACCTCATGAAAGAAGAAGATACATGAAATGAATAGAATGTGTGAGTTTTGGATGAAGGAGGTCTCATTCATGGATCATATAATCACAAGCAATGGGATATCTATGGATCCATCCAAGACAACTAAAATTGATGGATGCCCAATCCCAACATCTATGATTGATATCCGTATATTCCTGGGGTTATCTAGACTTTATCCTTGTTTTGTGAGAAATGTCTCACAATTGTCCAACCATCATACCGAGATAACCCGGAAGGTAGTCAATATTTCATGGAGTGATGCATGTAAATATAGCTCTAACGAGTTGAAAATCAGGATTATCACTATGCTCATTCTCAATGTACCCATAATTGGAGAATGTTTTGTGGTATTTGTGAAGCTTTGAAGAAGGGAATGGGCTGTATGTTGATGAAAATTGACAAAGTCGATGCATATTCTTTAAGGAAACTAAAAGATAATAAGAAAAATTATACAACACAAGCTATGGAGTTGGATAAAGTAATCATCACTTTATATTTATTTAAAAAATTAACTATTTGGTAGAAGTGTGAAATATATACAGATCAAAAAATTCGAAAGTATATATTCACACAGAAAGAGATTAATATGCGCCAATGAATATAGTTAGATATAATCAAAGACTATGACTGCTCAATCCATTTCGAGTTTGGGAAAGCGAACAAAGTGGAAGATGCACTAAATAGAAAGGAGCCAACATTTGTATCATTTATGATAATTTAAAAGGAACAAATATTATTATATTTGATGAAGATGGACATTTGAATAATAAATAACGAAAAATCATCAATCCTTTTACAAATGATTGCTCAAACATCTCTTTCGGAATAGTTAAAGGATACGCAAAAGGATGATCTGGGAATTAAAAAGAAATTTAAAACTATCAAAAAGGTATGTCCTTGGAGTTCAATGTTAATAAAGAAGAAATTGTGATATTTGAGTCAAGGCTATGTTGGACACATGGTATTCCTCTACATAACACCATGGAACAGAGTTATGAGATTTGGGATTAAGGGAAAGTATATTATAAGGTACAACAACCCTTTTGAGATCATTTATCACAATGGAGCAGTAGATAATCGACTAGAACTCACAACGAACCTATCTCAAGTACATGATGTATTCCATGTATCACTGTTTAAGAATTACATACATGACACATCACATGTATTCAATACAGAGGTGGTACCATTGGAGAATCACATATCCGATGAAGAGAATCTGGTGAAGATTGTAGATTGTAGGTAAATGGTTCTACAAAATATGAAAATGCCCCTCGTCAAGGTGTTTTGGAGAAACCACATGTTGGATGTAGCAATGTTGGAATTAGATTAAGTGATGAAGAAGAGTCAACATCATCTAATTTAGTGCGGGAAAATAAAATTTTTGAGGGAAATATTTCCTAAGTGGGGAAGATTTTAAAGACCCAAACATTTATTAATTAAAATTCCTCTTAATCTTATTAAATGTATTATTATGTAAAATTATTATTTAAAAAATATGCACATCCTTGGTTTTATGTTTGTGTATTTTAAAATACCGTTTTTAATTTTTACCATTGATAATATATCTATTGAACTGTAATCAAATTATTCTTATAAATATACATCTTAATAAAATTACAATTATATAGACAAAGGAAGAAATTTCATCATCTAATAGGATTGCTCCATTCGATCCCCATTTTTCAGATCTCAAAAAGGAGGGAGCATCACTGGGCTTCGCTATTGACTATCCCAAGATGAGATTCAATATGTTATGCTTGAACATAACGCCCTCTGGGAGAAGTGGATGTTAATAGTGATTAACACCAGGAAATGTTATCTGAGCCACGCCAAGAGTCTGTCACCATCACGTACCATACCCTTAGGACTTATGCGGGTGATATATGGGGTTATGTTATAGGACCATAGAACTATGATTATGTTCATTTATTTCTATCAATAAAATACATTCATTTTATTATTGTTGCATTTTAAATTCTTTTTAATGAAAAAATAGTATTTTTAGTTAATATTTTCATTAAATTAAGAAATATATTATAATGAATTCAAGGATTTTAAATTAATTAATAATTTAATAAAATATAATTACTAAACCACATTTTATTACGTATAAATGATCATTTCAGTTTTAGAAATACAATTGTAATTTTTATTATGTATTGAGAACTGCTTTTCTCAAAACCTGTGAAATACCAATAAATCTCATTTATTACATTAAAATTGAAATTTCACATATTTAGAAAATTATTTAGTTAAAATTAATATCATATTTTGATTATATACATTGAAAATAACTATTAGTGAATTTTTTAAAATTTTTTGAGACAGTCAAAATTTTGGGTATAATTTAAATACCATTTAAATATATAATGTGTTTCATGACATCATAATTACCAAATAGTGATTTATTAAAATAATATAAAAAAATTTCACGTCCAAAATATGTTTTATATTGAAAATAATTTTATTTTATATTTTTTTGATAAATTTTACAATGCCTTAGTGGACCCTCCGAGACTTATAAATTATTTTAACATTTTAAAATGCTTTCAGTGAGATTGTGGCCCACCTCCATATAATAAAGCATATTTATCTTTAATGTCAGGACATTGAAATTATGAAATATTGTATTAAACACTACTTTGGAAAAAACCATCGGAAAAAACCATGGTATGGTTTTTGGTTTTGATTAGAGTAATGTGCAGTGTCTGAAACCTAAATAATAAATAATTCTCTCTCCTTTCCTATATAAACACACTCAATATCAAATTAAACTTCAATAAATACATTTGTACTTCGACAAAACTATGCCATCCTATCTCTATAATCCTTTTAAGCTGTCCTAATCTCCCTAGAGGCCTCTATAAAGCCTCTAAAAAGCCTTTGCAATCACACATCCAAGTAAGGGAATTCATCTTTTCTCATTTCTGTCTCAATTTCCTTATGTTATTATACCCTTTTAGTTTCAATTAAAAATGTTGTGGTATGATTTCAATCCTCTCCAATTCTTCCCTACTTATTTTTAATGATTTAAATCATCATTATCTCTCATTAATTCCTCCCATGTACACCCATTACCATGGAAAAATTCTGTAAAAATTCCCATCATTTCATTTACATTCAAGAAATTATTTTATATTATGCATTACGATTACATGAAAAATGTTGGGATATTATTTTACATGAACCCATTACATTATATTTCATGTACAAAATATTTGAAAACCCTTTATCTCTCATGAACCCGTTTTACAATTTCAATTTTACATCGTTATGTTGTCGAAGTTACACAAATATTTCTCATGCCAAAATCATCTAGTAAGTGAATACCACACCCATTTATCTATGAAGGATATTAACCATTATGAACATGTATTGTTTAATAAGGATATACATTTATGTATTACAAATTTCTTATTCGTGTAATAAATTATTATATTTAATGAATCCATTTTGTATGATTGATGGGGCACAATAATGCATGAAATGAAATGTTATAAAGGATGTGCCCTGATAGTGATCTAATGCATTTAGTAATGATTAGTATCCTGATACCTCAAGTTAAATGAGGGTATAATAATGATACTTCACGTGCAATGAATTTTTAATCATGATAGTTAAAGTGCATTGAGGGTTTAATCATTATCTATGTGCAATGAGCCTTGGTTCATGGTAATATAATGTTAAATGTTGTCGCCACATTCCAATGTTATGATAATCACACTATATCATGTTCTTATGTTCATGTTTCCATTTTCCCCCATTAATATGCCTATTTCCTAACATCTATGGAGTTATTAATGTTATGTGTTTTTTAATCCCCTACTAGGATTTATAGATCACCACTTTCTTATGCATGTTCTCAGTTTATCCAATGCATTTATAATTTAAATGGAATGTTGTGGTCATGTTCAAAAAAATTAATAAATATGTTGAGTTTTTTATTTTATATTGTTATTTAATGTTCCTAATTTCCCAGTACACTTGACCTCTTGATCCTCAATGTTGTCACAAGTAAAAATATACATAATAAATCATGTTTCTATGTGTAATAAATAGAATGGATTATATAATTATAGTGGAACCCTATAATTGTGATGTTAATGGATCATCTACCCACAATTATATTGGAAACCTCATATTGGGATTGGTAATGGGTCATATATCTATTCACCCAGGGACATCCTCCTTTGGAGTCAGGGTATGAGTCCTCAACTATGAGAGTGGGACCCACCTACTGAGCAGAGAATGGTTACTCTATATGATATATATGTGGCACCCTATTTTGGAGTCAGGTTATGGGTCCTAGATTATTATGGTGGAACACTCAATAAAGGCTTCTCGTGGGTCCTCTATCGACCATTAGAGTGGCACTCTCTAGCTGGGCTGGGCATGTGTCCTCTAACTATCTACTTGTTGGATCCATTTTGTGGAACATTGAAATGTGTCCTTCACCCAGAGATTGGGTCCCCTCGATTTTGAGGGATAATAGAGATGTGTTTAATGACATATATTTCTATTCTAATAGAGGCATGAGAATAAGGGGATCATTGATGGACTTCTGGACATGTAAAAACAATTTCCTCAGGCTGGGCTAGGAGATGTATATCCCATAACCTGTTTTTTTGTTTCTTTGGTATGATAGTATATATATATATATATATATTATGTTGTATTATGTTTACTCTATTTCTTTTGGTTGATCTATATATCAATTCCTATTTTTATCTTACTTCACAACATTCGTATTTTGAAGTGTCCTATTAGGTATGTATACATTCACCCCAATCTATTATCCATATATCATAGACTTCAAGATCTGATGGCCTATGGTTTTTCATTTTGGTGTTCTAGTGTTGTGTTGATGGACTATTATGGTAGCATGACTCCGACGATTGGTTATATCCAGTTACCAATATGATTATAGGATGTTGATGGAATCTATGGAGATGAATGGAAATCAAGATGGTGGTGAATCATGATGGCTGGAGATGCAATGACATTCAGTTAGTGGGTGGCTTGAGGATAAATTCATGATGGCTCTAGGACTTGTCAGTCATTGAATGATGAATTGTTTTTGTTATCATGATTTTTCACGATTTGGTTGATATCTAATTGTAAATTGTAAATTTTTAATTGTATTGTGAAATCTAGGTATGTTGATTCTTGTTTTTTGAATATATGGTTACCAGTAATATCCCTTAAAGTGTTTTTTTAGAAAAAAAGGATTTGTATGGAGTAAAAACGAGTATAGGGAATCTTATTTAATTAGACTACATTTTTTGTTCATATCTTAGATATCAAGATCGTGGATCTTGAATTATTTTATAATTCTAGTTTTATATTGATGATACAATTATATAGTTGGGCGAATATTTTACCCCTTTACATTTTTGTTTGCACTTTCATACCGTTGTACAAACATATGATTTTTTCATTGTTTTTCTAAATATATTTCATCTTTTTATATTTATTTCAATTTAATATATCATTATGATGATCAATTGTATGTTACGACAAATGAGTTAGTTATAGACATCAAAGATAGATATTCCTTTTCATGCCTATCATAAACCCATGGAAATTGGAGGTAGGATTGGTGTAGTTTCAGAATGATTCTCATTGGGACTTGCCATGAAATAGAGACCCAGTGTTCTCTATTTATGAGTCTAAAATACTTTTGGATAAATTTTTAATGCCGGGTGCAGAGATGGTGTGAGATTCTAAGTACTAGTGTGAAAATAATTTTTTTTATAAAAATAATAAATATATTTTTTATTACATGTATACCGTTTCAGAAAATAAAATGGAACATCACTTAAATGAAATATCGTATAAAAAATCTAAGACCACGATTGAGTCCAGAACATGAGGTTTACCCATAGAATGACCTAAAATAGTTCAATTTATGGTGTTCAGATAATAGCATTTGTGGGATTATGCATTTAGTTATAAAAATACTTATTATAAATCAAAATTCTATATAAATAAAATTCTATAACAATTATGAAAATCTATCTAAACAAACCCTAGTAAAAATGAGAGATTCTCTTTCCACCTCTCATTGGAGAATCAAAATCAAACAATGAAGAGTATATTGATTGTGGATGTTTAAGACAACGTGAATGTAACGAATCCTCTTGTTCATTGGTTATAACACTCATCATTGAAAAATGGTCCAAAAACTAGTATTACTATTCGATTTTTGGATTCTTCCCCAAATTATTATATTATTTACTATCAAAAAATTTCTTCATTGATGTACATTAAAATTGATCCACTTCATGAGATCACGTATTGATATTATTTTCTTAATGTTTTTCTCACATTGGGAATCCTGATTTATATTCAATGGACAAAAAAACTCAAAAGAATGTAATATATTTGTTTTAATTCCTACTACCAAATAATTATTCATGGTAGTCATTTTTGGAAAATTGAGTTGCGATTCAACATTTCTTGGTGGGACTGAGAATGATTAGACCCCATAATTAATGATGGCTTCATGGGAGTTGAATGTATCAATGATTAAAGAAGGATTTGATGTGATTTTCATGTTTCTATTGATTGTTTGGTTGAATTGGGATCTAAATTAGGTTTTGTGGAATTATGAAATGCATTATCGGTGTATAGTAAGCATCATTGACAAAAAATATTCAATTTCAAGCCACATGATTTCTAGAGTAAATGAAGTTTTTCCCATTCTTTTAAATTTGATTGATCCCAAGGTGTAGTTGGAACCAATGGATCCAAATCATGAATGTGGAAAAGGGATATAACATTCTATATGAATACCAACTACATATTTTTTACAAAAATGAACACATGATACAATGTTCCTTTTTGACTAAGGTAATATGGTTTTGAGATAGCTAAGGATCACGTGCCATGTGGCTTGGCCATAGACTGTGTATCACTACTCGAGGGGTAATTCATAGGGAGGAATATATAGGAATGACCCCATGATGGATAACATGGATAAAAAACATGTCATGTTCCAATTTAAAAACACATGACTGGTGAAATATATACAAATCCCATGTATAAGGATATGTCATGTACCAATCAATACGTTCATAGTCAAACATACATTGACCTGGCCAAAGAGCATGGGTCAGACCCCGAGTGGCTGAGGCTTGCTTTATAGTTCACCTACCTGTTGTGTAGTGATATATGGTTTGTGATCCACATATATCTAGGGACATGTGATGTAATCATAGAGGAACCTCACATTATGTGGTTCCACATATATGTGGATTACCCATTCATTACATTTATGGAAACATGAATATCTTGTATATCCATCATTTTTACTCATATTTTGGGACTTGTGTCTCCCCTCCTATAGTTTGTTTCCACATAAAACGTGATGTTTCGCTCATTATGAGATTTTAAGATACAATGTGAGGTGTTTTGAGGGAAAAAATAATTTAAGAGATTCTCGAGGATGAAATTTTTCTAGAAGGTCAATTAGAGTGATCTGAGAGGGACCCTCCTACCAGACAGGGAATATAACCTCACTTTACTATTATAGTGGAACCCTACCACTAATATAGGAATGAGTCCTCTACCTATCCATTGAGTGGAACCCTCTTTTTGATTAAGGTTAATTATCTTAGCATATGAGAATGAAATCTTCCAACATAGTAAGTCAAGGGTCCTCCATCATCAATCCATGTGGCACCCACTTTTTGGGTTAGGGTATGGGTGCATTAATACTATAATAACAACCACCAACTATGCTAGGAATTCATACTCTACCGACCGTTAGTACGGAATCCTCTAGTTGGGTTGGTCATGGGCCATCTATCATTCATTGGTGTGGAACCCCCATTTTGGTATAGGTCTTTGTGACTATAGTAACATACTAAGTGGAATCATTATTTTGTAATAGGGAATGGGACCTCTATCTAGTGATTGTGTCCCCTCGATTTTTCATCCCAGTGGAAAGGTTTGGCTTTACATGGATGCCTTTTCGGTCAAACGCGCGGGATGTTGAGCATCGTTTATGGACATGTGGAAATGATGTATATCTTTTCCTAGGATAGGATATGATATGAAGACCCATTCCCTCTCACATGGTTTTATTAGGTTTGATAATATATATATATATATATCCATTTTTTCAGATTCTATTTACTATATTGCATTTGATTGAGCATTACACTATCAATACCTATCATACCTCTTACTATTACCCATTTATCAATCGGGGATTCCTACTAGGTATGTATATAACCACCACTTCCTGAACATTTTCCACATATGATGTGTATTAGGTAGAATCCCAATTGGGAAGTGGTGACTATAGAGGATCATAGGTATACCCATTATAGTGGATTGTGTATGGTGGTCAGAACTACAATATCATGAGTTGGGCTCTATAAGCATTTTTACATTTCATTTTTGTTAGTTAAAGAATCATTATAGTTTGGCACGTAGTTCTCCCATTTAATTTCAGTTTTCACATTATTTTCTCTTAAAAACCAATTATGATATCACATTCATGGTTATATTCTAGATATTTCATCTATTTAATATTATTCATCAACACTTCTTTATAGAGATTATGGGGTTTGGGGATATAGGTACACTAGGAAAATTCAACATATACTAGTAATTCCATTTTGAAAATGAAACCATAACCAATACTATAATGGAATTCTTGGGGTAGTTTTTTCCCAAACCCCATTAGTTTAGCTTGTTTTAATTATTGATTTTTTGAATATGAAAGTGGTTTATCTAACATGTGAAGATGTTATTTAAGGAATAACTTACTTTTCATTTTGAGGAAATATGTTTAATGGTTTTGATAAAATATAGTTTTCATATTCTCTTTGATGACTGATGATATTTTTTTGGATGTTAATCATCTTTTTTGGAATGTTATTAGAATGGAAATGATATAGTTTTTGTCAAAGTAAAATCCATAGTTTTTGTCAAAATAATTTGTATCTAACAATTCCATGGGGATTGAACCCACAACCAAAAGTCAGCAATGGTGTAGTATCTTCCAATAGCCTTTCTGACATACTAGTTAGTTTTAAATATTTTATCCATAAATTAATATTTTGATAGATAATAATTATATTTCTTTTTGGAATATAGGTTTTATTGTATAGGTTACCATGGGATTGAAACATGATTTGGTGGTTTCTGGATTAATGTTATTTTAGAAGAAGTTTAGTATTTTGGAAAACTTTTATAATTAAAGTAAAAAATCCAATTGGATTTTATTTTGGAATTAAAGATTGAATTATCTTTTGAAAACAATATATGGTAGAGTTTTGGTGATTTAAGTTTTTTATGTAAATTATTAAATAACACAAGGATTATATGACTGAGGTATATAAATTTTTGTGAATATGAAATGTTTAGTCAATAATATTGACTATAGATACATGTTAATTTAATTTAGTAGAATTATGTGATCATTTAATTCTTCATTTTTTAGATTTAATCATGGTTGGAAATATTTTAAATACATTTTTTGCGGGATCTATGTTCCACATTGGATTTTAATGTTCAATCTTTAGAGACTAATTTATTATTAATTCATCTGACGTTTTATTATTTTGGGGAACTTTTTTTTAATTTTATAATCATTATAGAATTGGTTAATCACTTAATAGAAGAGGAATAAATTCATATCCATTGTGTAATAATACTATCCCATTAAATCTGATTTTATTTCATTATGCATAAAAACATCATCTATAATAGTCATTATTTGAAGTAAAAGAAAATATTATGGTGGAAATATATTAAATGATAAACATATACCATTAAATTAAGTATATTTCCTTATGTATTTAGTCTATATAGTTATTCATATCTCAATATTTGTAAAAAAATAATAAAATATAAATTATATCCTATTATAATCTCCTCTAATGAATTGAAATTTTTTCCCCACATCTATTTTTTTGGTGTATTTTTTCCCTTTCATGTGATCATTAACATTATTATGATCAATGATATATATACTGCTCTATAATTATTTGGACATTATTCATTATGTTACTATCTATATTTTTACATCCCACTAATGTTATCTTATAGGGAAACCTATCATGTGTTATCTGAGGTGATCTTTATTCATTAATTTCTCTCTTTTAAAAATGAATCTTTATGAACCCTTTATATGATGGAATATTTTAATAAAGGTCATATAAAATATAAACATTTAATTCTATAGATTGAGTTAAAAATTAAATGGATTAAATTTATAAGTGGTGGTAGAATTTAATATCCCAACATTTTATAAGATTGAATTTGTTTCATATGTTTAGAAATAGGAAAAACTAACCCAAATATAATTGTAAAATATTATAATTTAAATATGATTGATATAACCTAGGAATTAAATTAGTGGTTATCAACATCATTAACTATTTTTTGGAAGTATATATATATATTATAATGTAAAAAATTAATTATTAATGATTAGGAAATAAGAAATCAATATTTAGTAAATCTATTTTATTCTTCAAGTATATGTTTTCATTACAAATGGGTGTTTTATTTCTTCTTCTAATAAAATGATACCATATATTTCAGGATAATTTAGAAATATTATTTGGAAATTTAAAAAACATTTTTCAAGAACTATATCATAATTATTCAATGGTAAAATTTTTAGAATCTTCTGATTTTTTTCAGTGACTAGTAACAAATACTACATTTTATTCATAGCAATATTTCATTTTAAAGTATTTAAATATCAAATAATATTTTAAATAAGTTTTAATTTTTTATTTTTAAAATTATTTATTAAATAATCAAATTATAGTATTTGGAATGTGTTTTAAACATGAATTTAGTATAAATTCATTATTATAAATTAAAAGGCATTTATCTAGAAATGAATCTTATAAATTTATTTTAATTTTAATTTTAAGTTAATCTATTTCAATTATGTTTCTTGATTCATGATAAATCTATTAAATAGTTTGAATCATAGTGTAACGATTTTATAAATAGTTCACATTTAATTTTTTTCTACTTTTTTATCAACCTTTTACTTTTTTGTGATGGAGAATGGTAAATGAGGTAATAAAAGTAAAAAATATATTGATAAATACCATAAAATGACCGTAACACATGAATTAATTTTATTTTTTCAATATATTTCATTCATATAGATCTAATATTTGGTCATATAGTCTTTTTTCATTTGGATTTGATTTTAAATTCTATAATATATTATTTATAAAAATTAAAAAAAATATCACACACTTACTTTTCATAAATATATAATTATTAGAATGTGGATAACAATAGTAAATTCTATTCAAATATAATATTTTCAAATATGAATTAATTCACTTCATCTTTGTAATTTGTTTTAAAATTTAATTAAAATTCATAAACAATTATTATATGATAAATATCCATGTAATTGAAAAATAAAATCAATTATAATAAAAATATTGAAATTATTAAATTATTAATAAAATAATACCACCTAAAAATATTTCAGATAATTACTACATGTTAAATATTGATGAATATATTATTTTTGAATAAATTGTTTTCTTGATTTTATAAAATTCAATGCAGATGATTTTTTCTAAAATTGAATATAATGTTATCTGATAGAAATAATATTTTATTACATGAAATAATACTCCCAAAATCATATCATCATCTATAAGATTAGTATATTATTGAAAAATTCAACAATATTAAATTTATGGTTTATTCATTTATTGTAACCATTATGATGTAATATTAATAAAAATAATTTGTTGTCATGATACATATAAATATGGTTAATGGGTTGTTAAAATAAAAAGGAAATGGTAAATTTTTTATTTGACCAAGCCAAAAATATTACTGGACTATATTTTTTCAACTATTTCTAATATGAAATTATAATTTTTTAATTTTTTTGACATTTTTATATATAAATTAAATATTAGAAAAATACAAAATTATGAAATTATTTAAGTGCCCATCCCCTCACATATAAAGGGGAATATGTTGTTCTTATTACAGCACATTTATTATATAAATGAATATATTTATAAAATTAATATGGTATTTATTATATTATCATAATTATGTAAATGTACTATAATACTTACCATCTTCTCATAATGAACACTGAAAAATGAAAATTCTAGACATTTGGGCATATGTATTATTCTCTTTAATATTATAATGTAGCTATTTTTTCATAACCATTTTTATAATTGGATTAAAAATTTATTGATGTATAAAAATGATAATAATTAAATGAATATTTTCTTGATATGATGAAATAATTACCACATTGACCACAGTGAACCTAATAATTTCATTTTGGACATTTGAACCAATAATTTGAACATAGCTACTATGAACATAAGTAATTGTTTCATCAGATTAATATGTGAGATTAAAAAAGAACAATAAATCTGAAAATACTTCTTAGGAATGTAAATTATTAACATAACCATGTTATTACGGAAGATAAAAAATGTATGTGATGATTTAGTCTTAATGTTGGGATTTTTTTAAATTATAATTTAATTTTTCCATTAATACTCACTTATTCTTCCACACCCATATTTTTAAAATTATTTTATTAGTGAATTTATATTGACATATATTTTTATAGATGTCATTTTGTGTGAAATTTTACATTCATTCAATGTTTTTAATTATGAATTTTTTTTATAATTATTTTACATCAATTATAAAAAATATATAATGTTATTATATGTAACATGAATTATAAAACCATAACGTTGTATTCAAGATCATATTCCATAGGCAACACCATGCATTGAAGATAATATAACACAAAGGGACATTATGATGTATTTATTTTGAAGTAACTTATATCTGTTCAATATCATGGATTACATGTAAAAATTTGTTTGATTTCAGTACATGAAAATATTGTGTTTATATTTCATTTCAATCATGACTTTGTTTATCACTTGTATTACGCAACATTTTGTTTTAAAAAAACAAGACATAAAATTAAAATATCATTATTTAATTTGATAGATAACACCTATCCATTATAATGGATTTTATGAATATGATCAAATAAATAATTAAAATATAAATTTTACATTTTTTTATTTGTTTTCTATAAATAAATTTATAATCATTTAAAATAAAAACAATGGGTTTTTTGAAAAATAAAATATTTCGAAAAGATATATTATTCGTGAAATTCACAAATAATTTAATATTAATTTTTACCACTTTTATCAAATTTAATTTATAATAAAAATATTGTTTTTATATTAGAATATAAATATTAAATATATGTATCTTATTGGAATATTTCGGAAATGTTTCATATTTTATGATTATTAAAAAATATTGATGTCTATTTGAAAACTACTATTTCATTTTGATTATTTATAATTTATAATTTTGTTTTATATAATATACATGTTAAAATTTGTTCACTAATATGACAATTAATATAATTTAGGTAATTGGAATAATAATAAAATTTATTTTTTTAATGAATGCTTCATAAATGATTGATCATTTTCTCTTAAAAAACATGATGCCTCGTTGCGTTTGAAGGATTAATTGATAATTAAAAAATTTCCCATTTGTGATTAGAATATTAAAAAATGGATTTAAAATGTTTAATAATATTAATATATAATTTAAAATAACATCATGTTTTTTTGTTAATATTAATATTGAAAATAGTAAAAATTAATTTCTGTGGTTAAGCTAGAATTGAATTTTCTGAGGGGTTAAAAAAGAACAGTATGGTTAAAATGGCCTAAAAACTTGTAAAATACCAATTTTATGGGCATATATATATATCATAAATATTATATTTTCTATAATGGTTGATTTTTTAATATTATAGTATGATTAAAATGTCTGTATGATTGTATCATTTAAAACAATGACAAGTGTGCCACTCACCTCACTTATAAAAGGCCACCGAATCTGAACTATTCTTCACATTATAAAACCTAAATTGTTCAGTAATGAAATTACAATGCCACATCACAAATTACATTACCTCCTTCCAGAATCATGTTTTTGGAAAAATATTACCTATGAATTCTTTAGTGAATACTTATGTTGGAAGCCTAAAGAAGAGGTAATTATCTTCAATGAGCATCTTTATATTATTTATTTTCCCTCCCATTTTAAGATATTATTTAACCATGTTGATATAATAAAATAAGTAAATTGTATAAAAATAATGTATTAATATAAATTTAATGACCAAAAACCATCTCTAAATCCATAAAATGGGTTATGAAATCAGAGTTTGTGTGTATAGTGGTATACCTCTTCCCGAACTGATGTCGTTCGGTTTTACATTTCATCTTATCAGATTGGAGTATATTTATAGATATAATGTATAGAAGTAATATTATTATCATTAAAATAAATAAATATTGATTATTTTATATATACATTTTTTACAATCCATTTTTTATGAGATATGTTAATGGATGTCATTTGTATGATAGACTACCTCCTCGCAAAGCGATGTCATTCATATTTCAATAAAACTTTTCAAAAAATATAATAAGATTAAATTTAATGATTATATGTGATTTATATGACCTAATCATGATATTAATAAATGTTTTACCATTCTGGAAAAAAAATATCATTTTCTATTATAGCATTCTACCTAATTAAAGTCGACTACAACATTCATGTATATGTGGACTATCACCTTCATGATGTGATGTAACACTCTTTTCAAAACCAAAAAACATGGATGATAAATATAAGTATATAATATGGTATATTTGATATTGTTATCATTATTTAATTAATATATAATATATACCTTATTTATGTAATTTTCACAAGGAAACGGAATGGTTACCCATGAATATGTTTGGTATACTTTCCCCATGATCATAAGATACTTCATTTTTCATAACAATATTTTACAATATGTTTTAAAAGTAGCATTTAAATAAATATATGATAATTATATCATGATTATTATTTTTTTATAATGTATAATTATGTAATATAAGTGATAACTGGATATTTAATGTCAAACCACACTGAAAAAAATAAGGAATCTAACACCGGAAATTGTGAAAATAATAAATGATTATTAATCAATGGGAATAAGATTTTATAGAAGGAAATTATATGATAATATAAATTTTATAAACAATTTTGATTCAAGTTAATGAAATTTTTATACAAACTGTACATGTTGTAAATAAATGATTAATCAATAGGAAGCGAGAGGTATGAGATTTATTAACTAAATTTATGTTTATTTTGAATACCATCTACTTCATTGGTTATGAAATTATATGATTACTTGTATAATGATATTTTTTACATTCTGTTTTATATCAACATATTTTATGTTGATTATATCTGAAACACATAATAAATACATCGAATAATTATCAGTTCAATATTATAACTATTTTAAAGGATTAGTTAATAATATTTATCTAATCAAGACAATTTACTCTAGAATTATACCTAATGAAAACTATTTTAAAGGATTATTTAATAACTTCTATCAATTAAATTCATCGATTAATTCTCATTTCCACATTATAACTACTTTAAATGTTTATTTAATAATTTTAATCTAGTCGTGTTTTTTACTCTTCTAAATAATGTTGGTTTTTCGTTTACTGATAATTTGAATAGAATATTTTTATCAATTTCCAAACAAGTCGCTTTCCTATTATTTTTAGATGAAAAAACTATTATTATATTTAACTAGTACGAAATTTATATAATTAACCACCATCATAAAAATGATTTAAAAGAATATTCCTATATATGTTTAGATGGATATTTTTAAATAAATTTTTTTCAAAAGTTATTTTCAATGAAATGAATTTTCAAAATGTTTTTCAATTTGAAATAGTTATTTTAATTATATATTATTTAAATAACTTTTTATTGTATTTCAATTCATAATTGATGAAACAATATATTCATACACCAATGGGTATATATTGATACATTCTATATTCCCCCTCTATATGATTTATGATAATTTTCACCAAGGACAATATTAATATTCAATTCCTTATTTCATTCTGTATTTATTAATATTCCATTAACATATATAATTTCCTATGATCATTAGACATACAATTTCTCATAAATATCCGTATTATTTGTAATGATAAAAAAAATTATCAATTTAAATTCATTTCTTATAAATATTTCACATAGTATAAATAAAATAATATCATATAGAGGAAATAAAATAAACAAGAAAAATAATGAACGAATGGAATAAGAGGTATTTCTAGAACTTACGAAACCAAAACAAATGGAATAGTAACATGCCATTAAGAATAGTAATGTGAACATTATGAATATTAATACGACCAATAAAATAGTTACCTGAACTATGAAAGTATAAATAAAATGTGTACATATTATAAATGAAAGTATGATATAAATATATAAATGTATATGTAATTAAATATATCAAAAATAAAAAATAATGTGTTGGCCTTTTTATAAAACATAATTTTCATATAATTTTATTATTAATATAATTATTTAATAAAAAATATATTACAATAAATTAGATTCATAAAATTGTAATTTTTTTATCTTATGATTGTATGATAATATTATGGGGCACTAATTATTTTTTATAGTGTTATTAAATCAGTTATGATTATAAAATATATATTTATTGAGTAAATGATGATTTCAATAAAAAAAATTAAATATATAATATTTATAAAATTATTTTTATTAAATAGATTTATATTGTTAAATGTAATCATCTAAAAATGTTTAGAGTGAGTTTTTTTGGGATTTTTATGAAATATATTAATTTTTGAGGTATTATAAAATAAAGTAATTTATAGTTTATATAAATTATTAATTTCATACCATTCCTTGATCCAAGAATGATGAAATATCCATAATATTGAAATTCCATTAAAATTTTAGTATTTTTATTGATAATTCTCCAAATATTCATATTCTCGAACCAATATAAGAAATTAATGACTAAAATAATGAGAATGCAACCATATCATCCACTATAAATAACACCATTCATTACCTCTTGGATTCACACCGTAAATTTTTTTTCCATGATAAAATTTTACACAATAGACATTCCATTCCACTACCACACATCATGGATCCTTTGGTCCATAAAAATATGAAAACCAATTTCCCTATGAGTGTTCTCATGGTGGATTATTCAATAGGTAAAACCCTATATCACTTTCTATTAATTTCTTATTAATTTATTTTATTTATTTATTATATACCAATATACCCTTATCCATGTTTTATAGTAACTCCATTATCATATATATATTTTAAAATTATTATGATAGTGGAATAGTTCATCTTTAACTCACTTCCCTTATAAATTTTTCTAAATATAAAAATATCATCAGTGGTGGGTCGATTTAACCCCTCTATGGATGATGGTCTTCATTTCTCACTACCACCTTCAATTATAGTAATAAAACCCTCAATATAGTTAAATAATATTTAATTATACCTATTTAATGTTATAAAACGTTTTGAAATCAATATAGAATAATGATGATAAATAAAATGACATAAGCTCGTAATGGCCGTAAAACCAACAAAACTAATTATATCATTATCCTTAACATGAAATCTAAGAAATAAACCTCATAAAATATAAAATTTATATATAATATGATTAATTATTAGTAATGTTCAATAATGACATGTAATTTAAACTATTAAAATTTTAAATGAAATTCCATACAAATTTACAAATGAACCCATCAGGAAAACCAATAAAACAAACACTACTAAATTTTTAAATAAAACATTTTAACTTATCCAAAAGACCGTTAATGAACACAATAAAATTATAATGAATAAAATTCATATATAGAATGTTTTATATTTTTTAATTAATTAATTTAAATTTATTATTCATGATATTAAATTTTAGAAATCTTTAAGTCATATTGTAAGGGGAATTCCGAAACCCAACTCTCTTCCTTTGGGATTTACCTCTTTCAATAAATTTATATTATAGTTTTCTTATTATGGTTCCTAAATTATCATTTCTATTTCATTAATTTTTATTTTATGGTATATACATGTTTAAAATATGGTTTAATGAGAAATTTAATAATTTGTTCTTATGTAAAACTCCCATCTAAAAATAGATGTTGTACTTATATTTAGATAGTTTCTTCTTAACAAAAGATTAATTATTCTTATACCAAAAAATTATTTCACTTTTTTTTCATTTAACCACACTTCTTTTCATAAATTTATTCTTTATGAAATTATAATGAATCCAATTTCCATTCATTGGATTATTTTATGTTAAAGATTTATATATGTTATATGTGGGAAGCATAATTATGAAAATGTTATGATATGACCAGAATTATATAGCAATTCAATGCATTGGATATTATGATGACTCTCATGAGATTATGTGAAATATGAATTAACAAGATTTATTTTTTGTTCATATTTATGTTGTTATTATTATGAAAAAATTATTTGTGTGAACGTGATTTTATAATATTTCACAATTATGTTTGGTAGTTTACCACTAAGAAAATATGTTTAATTTTTATGCATTTCCACATTCCTTAAATTTATATAATTAATATTATAATTTTTATGATGATGATCCTTTTGTGTATGATATGATGATGATTATTATTCTCACTCATGTTTCATATCTCTTATTCATCCACTTGTTGATATTTTAGCTCCCCCCTACATTTTATGTATATACATAGATGAATAATTGTACTCAAAAGAATACAGGTGACAATTTGAATATATAGAGGATGTAAGTAAAGAATATTTTATGTTTTGTTATTTAATTTTTTTTGTGAGGTAATAATTTTCCAATGATACTAAAAATTTCGATCCTAGTTGGGAACAATTTATTCTGTTTATCTTTGAAATTTTGTAACAGTAATGTAAGAAAATATAGGGTCTCCATATTATTCATTATGGATATTAATATTTCATAAATATTATACCATTTCAATAAACATAGTTTTACTTTGACTGTTTTTTGATCAAGTGTTAAAATATTTACAAAACGATATCCTTTATTCAATATAAATATATCAGGTTATGGAATGTGGAATCGTTAATTATATATATGATATATATATGAGGATTTATTTTGAAATGTAGTGATTAGAGGGGGGCATCATTACGTATCAATATTATGAATCAATATATATAATGAGACAATAATGTTAAGATATAATTAAAAGAGTTTATACTTATAGTTTAAACTGCATTGTGAAAGGGATAGACGGTGGAGGTATAATGTTTTAAGGACATGACATCCAATAATTTTTCATTTCCATCATTAAGAGTTCAGTTAGAATTATCCTTGATATTTTCACAATGAAATTATATTTGGAATATGTTCATTTTCATGTTACTAGGTATATGGAATTTGTTATCTTTTATTTACCCTTCCATATTGGTCATGTATTATCTACGTATTCAGAATTATAGTGTTCATAATTTTATACCTTCCCTTCTTGATTGGGCTTATTAATTCATTATAACATTCAATGATTATAGCCCTTATAGATCATTTTAGATCACCATTTTTTTCGTTTCCATAGGAATCCAAAAAAATACTATGAGTTATATGTATGGATATACAATAAGAAATATTTATATTACCAAAAAATGTTTTAATTTTAATTTTTTTATTAAAATATAGGAATCACATATGTAACATGCTTACAATGAATACTAAAAAATGTGGTCCTTTGAGATTTAATTATTAGTATCATATTAAAATGTAATAAATTATACATCATCTCAAGGTTTCTAGATTCCATGTAATTTCTGTTAGTATTAGAGGAAATATGGTGAAACAATATAGACTACATTTCTGAAAACATCGATTTAGGAACCTTACACTAAGATAGACGTTGAAGAAAAGTATTGAATAAAATACGTAAATTCTTTAAGGAATAAATTATGTTATCATTCAATAAATGTGTCCCTTAATAGTATATATTTGTCTAGGGGTAATAATCTAGAAAGGGTTAATTGGGATGAACCCTTTCATCACCTAGTGAAAAAAAATTCATCCTTACTGCACATCAAGTATGATTCTAAAAGGGTGAATTATTAGAAAAATTATCATTTTCCTTTGAAACCACTATAAAAGAAATTAAAATAAATATATCCTGAAATAAATGTAATTTTTTATTCTTATACAAAAAATTGATAAAATTTATTTTACAGTATGTGTTACAGTATATTTAAAATTATTTTCTTATAGTTAAATTTTACTATTTTATAATAAAGTCCGATATATTCAATTATTCATAAATGGAACTAGTTTTGATGAAATGTATCAAAAAATATGAAAAATATAGTAATTTAAAGAACAAGGACACTAATACGGCTGGTCTTGGAACTCGGCAGTTTAAGGTAATATTATGGCACCATAACCAGGTTATGAATATTAAAGATTCCAAAACAGGGCATCTAATTCCTTATTAAGATTCTCTAATTTTGGTTCTAATTATGTTATAGAGGAGCCCATTATTGTGTGTTACTACTGATCCAATGGAATTTAAACAATTGATTGTGTATGTAGATATGATATTTATGCAATTGGGATGTAAATGAATGGAAAATATTACAACATTAGTTAATTGTATCAATATTTTTGACCATAAATTGTGGTAATTAATCTACAACACTTTAGATAATGTGGAATAATAACTCAAAGAATTCAAAAATTTTAAAGAGACCTTATGTGAAAAATATATACATCTGGAGAAACCAATGGCAAGGAAGAGAATGTTTCTTAGGTGCAATTAAATGGATGATTTTTTTGGTGTATGAATATACCATTAAAAGGTTATGTAGATATTCCACTGATTAAATATGCAACATAAAGTTAAAGATATTCCATTTTTTTAGATGTCTTAAGCCATTTTTTTAAATGCAATTGGTCTCTAATTATTTTTATAATGAGGATGTAATTTTATGTGATATCATGAAAAATAATGAATTCTCCAAGTCTTAAAGATTTAATGGGAAGAATGAAAAGAAGAGTACGATAGTGAAAAAAGGATAATTGGAGAAATAGAATGGTGTATTTTTTCACATGTGATAACTATCATTAGATTTTTCCTAGTATATGCGTGAAGGGAATGTGAGTTTTTTATAATAGTAGAGCAAAGGGTTACTTGGAAAAATATTTCAATTGAATTAAATAAAACATTGTTATAATCATTTTTTCAACTATAATTAAATGGAGAACTATTATAATGAATTCCCCAACTGTCAATGGAATATACGTCAGAATAATCTTAGGGATAATGGTAGAAATTATGCAATTGATACAACCAAATTTTAATGATTAATGATCTTATATATTTGAATCCATGAAATATTTTTTATATTTATTATGTTGATGATATTATGTTTATAATAATTATGAAATTTATAGGTATGCTACTATAATGATATTTCGTAATATATTTTAATGCACAAGTTATATGGAAACAAGTAGTATGATTTTAGTGTAAATTTGAAATTCGTTAAAAACACATGAATGGGGGAATGGTAATCCTTAATATGTTCTTAATTTTGAGAAAATTATTTTCAGATAAAGAAATGATTATAGTATTTAATACCTTGGAATAGATTAAGTAGATGTTGGAAAATTTATATACGTTATCATAGATAGACTAAATAATTTTTTTTATATGAAATATATCTAATAATCTTTAATATGTTTAAAGAATACAGAAACATTCATTTTTTATGTGTGATTTTATTGTAATTTGGGTAGTTACCATGTTTGAAAATAATTCATGATGAAGGTATTATAATGGTTGGAAAGTATGATTAAGAGATACATCATGTTGTTAGATTGATTAATGTTATGTATATTTGGATAATTGAGTGACCTTATTTATAATGTTTTCAATCATAATCATTTTTATGGGTTATAAATTTAACAATGTAAGAATTTTTTTATGTTTATCATTGGAAGAAGTTTTAAACATTAATGTATTACATCACCATAATGATAATAAATGTATTTTAGATAATTTGAGCAGATAATTTTACATTAAAATAACTAGAGACCGATTTAATAATTTATCATTATATAATTTATGAAAACATATGTTAATAATGAATTTTTAATGTTTTGGAAATAAATTATTTTTTAGATATTAATTTCATAGAGAAATGGCTGCATTTGAAATTGATAAAACAAAACAGTAAAGGATGAAATATTTAATATTAATTAAAAAAATTAAATTAATTATATTTCTTTATATTCGTATATTGTTAAATAATTCCACATCATTAGGTAAAGGATCTTGAAACAAATTGGTTATCATTATTCTTTAATATCCAACGAATTAGATAATCTTTTAAAACATCACAGATGTATCATTTTGTCGCCATTACCATCAATTGATCTTACATATTATTATGATCAATGAATTCTATCATTATCCATAATTATTTATGAATTTCATATATATGAACACTAACAATTTCAAGAAATATTCTCTTACAAATAAAATTAGATATATTTTATTCCATATTACCTATCTTCTTCCCTATCTGTTTTATTAAGTGGATATTTTATTAACTATTATATGATGGAGGTTTTCACCAATATTATTTATAAATGTAAAACCCAATATTAATAAGAAAATTTTTAAAATTTGAGGTCTCAATTAATATAATTTGGTGAAAAATATACACCCTTATATTCGAATATACATTTTTTTATTTTATATCATATGTGAAATACCACACAACTCATAGAAAAATATATAACACCATGAGACATTATGATATATTTTTTAAATATAAATTTAATAGAATTACTATATTTCATAACATGAAACACATATTTTGGATTTATTTAAAATAAATATTTATTTTATCATTCTTTACACAAAAAATAGAGTTTATATCGTGTTACACGAAACACTATGTTTCAAAAAAACATGACATATTATTTAAAAAATCAACACTTAATGTGATAGTAATGACCTAAGGAATAAAATGGAGTGTATTAATAAGATTAAATAAATTATGGGAATTTATATTTTACCCATGTTCATTTATAATTTTTGTATAAAAAATGAAATAAGAATCATTTAAATGAATCATAATTTTTTGTTCAAAAATATTTTTTTCTGAAATGTAGATTGGTCAAGATATGTGAACATAATATAAAATTATTTTTTACCAATTTACTACAATTTATTTTAAAAAATAATTTATAATTTTGATATTATAATACAAAATATTTTCTTAGGGTGAAATATTTTGATTTTTTTGAAATATCTCGTTTTTTAGAATAATGAAAAATACTCAATTTTAATTGAGAACATCGTTTTTTGTAAAATTATATTTAACGTTAAATTATTTTTGTATTTATTTCAAGGTAAAATTAGTTCAATTAAAAATTAATATATCAATTTTAGCTCATTTGAATCAATTTATTACTGAATATTGATATCAAAAATATTGTAATATTTTAAAAATATTACTATTAAAAACCAACATTTTAATTTAGTCTACACGATTAATTTTTAATTATTATTTTCTACATCTGTAAATTTAATTTAGAAAAATGGATTATATTATTTTAATCATCATAATTTATAATTAAAAATATTTTCTTCATAATTTTTTTCCAAAATGAATAGTAATAACGGAAATAATTAATTATCACGGTAATGGTAAAAATGGATTTACCAGGGGTTAAAAAAGAAGAATGGGGATAAAAATGACTTCAAAACATATCCAAACCCCATTGGATTCCCATATATACACCATAAATATTTTATGTCATATAATGCCCAATTTTTTAATCATTTTCATGATAAAAACATGGGTATGATTGAATCATTTCAAAAAATTACAAGTGTCCAACTCACCACACTTATAAAATGACAACCCCACTGATCAATATTCCTACATTAAAACCAAATTTATTTGAAAAATACCTTACCAAATAACCTAAAAACAATACAAAACTAATCATAAGTTAATTTTTTGGGTTATAAATCCAATGTAGTAATGATTTAGTGAAAACCTGTGGAGCATACACGAAGGAGAGGTAACATTTTTCAATGATTGTCTTTATAATATTTAATTTGTAAACCTATTTAAATTATTGATAAAACATAATGATATAATAAAATTATTATATTACATAAAATTTGATGTTTTCATATTAATCTAATGAACTACCACCATCTACACTTCGATAACATTGGTTATGAAATCATCATTTGTGTGTATAACATATTACAACCTTGCGAATCAATGTCATTTGTTTATAAATTTCCAGCTCACATGGATGGGTATACTGATGGATATAATGTATATATTTTTTATTTATAACATAATTATACACATTATGTAACCAATACCATATAGAAAAACATAATATTCTATTTTTTAATGAATGTGATGACGTCAGTTGTGTGTTTGGAGGACTACTGCCTCGCGAAGAGATGTTAATCATCTTTAACAAAAATTTAAATGCAATTTAATAAAGTTAATTTTAACTATTATATCTGACATACATGACATTAAGAACATAAATTTTTATTGAAAACACATTAAGGGGAAGTGTAAAACATAAGTTCACAAGATACATCATTAAGAGCTAAAAGAACACACAAAATTAGGAAACACGAGGCTTAGATGATTTGAGTCAGAAACCTTATATAATTCCCATTGCAGGGTAACAACCTGAGTAATGGGATCCTCCCTGATTAATTCCTCGAGGAAACACATCATTATTTACATAGTTTGAATGAATTCCTCCAGAGATATTATGCCTCTGCTGAAACCCTGGGAAATGATCTGATCTTACTTTTCAATCGACTCTTTTGATCCTCCTTGTATATCACCTGCATCTGTCTTTCATAAATTCTATAAATGTCCTTTTTTGTGGCATTCAGACATACAAATATTCTATCCATTTATTCAATGGTGTGAAAAACTAGTTTCAGACACTCCTTGACCTCTCCTTCCATCACTGCTTCATCTCTTCTTGAGACACAACTTGCCCTACTGAGTGGGCATTTGGTCACCTTACTTCCACCTTTCTTGGCTGACCTTGTCACAATTGGTTTCGAAAACTGATAGTAGTCCTTTAGGCCCTTCTATTTTTTCCTTTGTTCCACAATGTATTTATCGGGGTCACATTTATCTTTTTTCCCATTCTTCATTCTTTGTCTCTAGGGGCCATTCGCTAAGGAATCATCCAAGATGTCCATAGAGAAAAGACTACGTTCATCTCTACCTAATTGAACATCAACATGCTCACCTTCCTGATTTTACAGGCCTTCAAAACTGTACTTTAGAGACACCCATGTGACTTTTTTGGAGTTCCGTAACCTATTATATCACATTATTTCTTACATTTGCACCCACATAAAAATTATAAGATTGTTTGTGTATATATGGACAAATGCCTTCATGAAGCGATGCGAATCTTATTCATAAACCCACCACATAGATGATATATATAATTATAATTTTATTTAGTATACAATGATCAATATTTATAGAATATTTATTACTTACCCTATTTCTATAATGATCGTTGGAAATGGGAATGTTACTCTTGCGTACATACAACATACCATCTCCCTGATCATATTTTACTTCATATTTCTTTACCAAATATAATTATTTATGTTAAAAGTAAAATTGATATAAAAATTTTATAAATAATTTATTATAATTATTATTGTCATTATATAACTATTTAATATGTTCATGAACAAGATCTTTTATTGGAAAACATTAATAAGAAAACTAGGAAATGAATACTCGAAATAAAAAAAATAAAAAAGTGTTGTTAATGAAAAAGAGATCAGCTGATATAAGATGATTATATATGATATTATGAATATTAATATGGATCATTTTTAGTCCATAACCTATTTAAAAATGATACACATGAGGTTAAATAATATTTATTTTAAAAAAAATATTGTGGAAAGGGGTTTTATCTCAATTTCTATTCATTGGCTTAAACTTTAGTTGCATTGATTATATCATCAAAATATTATGACTATTATTTGCTTTTATAACTAGATATTTTATTTTAAAAAAATTAATATTATATATTATTGAATAATTTGTGATGTTCACTGATTAAAGAATACATCAATATTATGATCATTGTAATTGTTTATTTCACAATATCATTCTAATCGAGATAGTTTACACTAGAATTTCAGTAAAAGTAAATTATTTGAAAATACACCAATAATCAACTTTTAAATTATTATCCTATTTTAATTCATGTTTTTTTCAACTTTTAGTTCTATATTCTCATTCCTTGGTATTTAAAATAATTGTTAAAATATTTTTCATAAAATAATACATTATTTCTCTCTTTAATTAGAACTCAGTTTTTTATCTTAAATAATGTTTTCCAAAAAAAATTTAATATGATTTTTTTACATTTTTTAAATTATGGGTTTTAATAATTTTTTTCTATATTTTCTCACTAGACCCATTTTTCATGAGATTCTTATGTTTTTTTCTAAACAATTACTGTTGGTATATTTGAAAAAAAAAATCTAATGGAATCTTCATATCATTTTTAAAAAAAAGATCATTGTTAACCATTTTATAATGTAGAATTAAATTTTATTTTTAATGTGTATGGAATATATAGAATAAACCCCCACTATAAAAATAGTTTCATTTAATCTTGTATTGCATGAATATGATGAGATTTTTAAGGAAAATGTCTTTAATGTGATTTTCAAATAAATGATTTTTTGGAAATGGTTTTCCTAAAGGAAATGTTATATTCATATATAACATGATTAAATATATTTTTATATTATTTATATTAGTAAATTTAAACAACCCTTTATTCATACATTAACGGGCATATATCAATACTATCCTTATTCCTTCACTTGATGGGTTCTGATTAGCTTTACCATGGATTTTTATGATATTAAAATTATTTTTTCATTTTTATTCAATTAATTCCCCTTTAAATATTCACATTCTTATGATACTTTGAAATTTATTTTCCCCTAAATATTCATATTAATTTTCATGGATATGGTTTTTTCCAAAACAATACCTCATTTTTACATACTGTATTTTACATTTAAAGTTATTTTATTGACAATAAAAAATATATAAATTTGAATCCTTTACTCAATATAGATATTTGATGTTATTGACTATTGATTCATGAATTTAATTTATTATTTAATATATAAGTAATTATTTGGACCTATAGTGATGGGTGGGCCTCAGATTTTATATCCCCTTGATGCATTAGTATGTCACAAGATTCAATCACATTTTGAAAGCATTAAATTGAGTATTTCATATTTTCTAAATTATATTATGAAATTTCATTATGATATAGGTATTATGATCATGAGACATGATATCAAATAATTATTAATTGACATAAATTAAGACATATTTTATTATTATCTATGGAATTTTCAATGTGGCATTATCTTGAGATGCATTTTATTTTTATGTTATTCATAATATTGTATGTGTTTCAGCTTTCTACCTTTCCATATTTATTATTATATATCAAATTATTTAAATTAAATATGTTCTCAATAATATACCTTTCGATTTAAATTATTATAATTTATTCATGATATCTTCCATTATATTTAACCCTTGATGAGAATTTTAGATCATCCAATGTTTTTTCCTTTCAATATTAATCGGGTAAGTATAATATGAATGATATGGAAGGATATTGTTGAGGAAATAACTATATTTTTTAACTTGAGTTGTCAAATTTAATATGGGGATCATGTATGTGTATATTATTCAAATAATTGTTTACTATTCATCCCATAGAGATGAAATTACTTGTATCTTATGATAATGTAACAAAGATGATATCATCTCTGGGTTACTAGTTTCTAGGTTATTAAAGTTCAAGTTTATCATACCCAGAGAGAAAATTGTTTCCATTCTCTATAATAATTTTTTCATTTTTTATTTCATTAATATGATTTTATATTTTTTTTAAAAAAAATTTATCCCTATGCTCTAGTTATTTTGAAAAAACATAAGATGGAATGTACATATAAATTTTTAAAAATGTTTTCATATGGGAGAAATCAAAATTTCTATGAGTCAATTTTTTATATAAATTATTATGGTTCTTCTAAATTTTGTTTGATGAAAAGTGGTGGTCATAGAAAATATGGGTAGTTGAGACAAGTATAGTTCTATAAGGGATCACATGAAGGGATGTTGTAACAGATAAGGAATCTACTAAGGTATTATGAGAATATACATGAATGGTTCATCGAATTGTAATTATGATGGTTATTTTTTGTGTAACCATGTGGCTTATTTTATAATTAATTATGATAGATATCCCATTTTTATGAGAGATATAAAAATGATCCCCAAGTAACATACTAGTTTTATAAATTCATTATATGGGTTTTCACATAAATATTATTATTATTCAAGGAAAAATAATTTTATTATTTTAATGGAAAATATATGATTCTTTTTATTTGTAAAAATAAAAACATTATAAAAAACTTATTATGAGATTTTCTATATTTCAATTAAATAATATGAGTTTTATTTTTGTTATAATATTTCTCATTAAATTATTTATGAAAATATATTGGAAGAGATCGAAATTTATTGGGTAAATTTTTTTTATTTTGAGCCTAATGATTATTTTGAAAAATTACCATTTTTATTATTATTCATGGACTACCAATAAAATTATATTTTTTTATATCCCTTACTATGATTTTGATTCTCATCAAATTTTTTAAAAATATTATTATTTGTTTTGGAAATTAACTACAAATATTTCCATAATCTCAAACCAATAATGTCTAATATGTTATTTCACTAAGTTCATATGTATTCACCTTATCATCATGTATATTTATCTATGGAATGTCATATAATTAAAACATTGTTATTATAGTTTCATCGAATTTCAAAATGATAAAAATTAACAATTTAGAAATTTTTTACTCTACAAAAAAAATATGACTGAAGATCTTAATTTGAAGAAATATCTATTATGTAGATGAATCTACTATATTTTTCTTATATAGTTAATTAAATTACATTTTTTATTTTTTAGTAATATTTTATAATAAGATAAAAATTCTAATTTATAAATTAGAAATTTTATTTTAACTAAGAGTGTATAGGTCCAAAAAGGGACTTATTGTTAATTTCATTTATTATTAGGGACATCTGACTTACATATGGTTTTTTCAAATTTATTAAATGAATTATATATATATATATAATATATTTTAAAATGTGTGTAAATAATTACCCAATGAACATAATATAACCATAACATACTCATTATCCTCATAATATCAGGTGATATACATCAGGATTATGGTCGTTCATTCCATGTTAGTAAAGACTCAAAATTGAGATATTACTATGCGCTATAAATGATTTTCAAGGATTTTGGGTAGATTAAATTAAATAAATTAATTTTATTTTTTTATATATGAGTTGGTTTGTATGAATTTCAAGAAAATATTAATATTATTGAATCCATTATTAATAATGTTTTCTTGGTGATCATTATTATCACTCTAGGCATGATAGTGAATTAAATTTATGGAATTTAATGGTTTTTTTGAACTCTAGATTATTCATAAGGGACAGGATTTTGAGATTTTATTTATTTTATGATTCATAATCTAAATAGTGGTATATAGTACATGTGTATATAGAAAATATTAACTTGTTTAGGTATATCACTTTGAATGAATTTAATGCAATAGATAATGTTATAATCATTTCACTAAATACATAATATTGGTGACTTAATTAATATATATGACATTAATTTTTTTTCATATTTATGTTTAATTTTCAAAGGGATAATGTATTTTTATAATTATATTATAATTTTTATATTTTAAAAATTATCAGAATGTTAGTTTTTAAAAGAGTAATTTTTTTCAGTGTAGTAATTTACATAGAAAATATTTCCTTAAAATATTTTAAATTTTTAAATGTAAAATATAATAATGATAAATAAATGAGTTTTTTAATTGGTATTAAGAAAATATGTTTAGATATATGAAATATATAGTTTTCAATGTATCTATCCATTATGATTTATAATTAGAGAATTATATGCATGTAATAGTAATTTTCCTGATTTATATATATAGAATGATGTTGCTAAATATTTTTAGTTTATAAATAAAAGTATATTAATTTTTGAATTTAGTGTCAGGGTATGAATTGTTGAAAATTGAGTGGTTCTTACCGTTAGATGTTCCATAGGACTAGGAGTTGGTCTTATTTTCAATAGTTTCTAATTGAAGGTATACCAGTGTACTATTTTCGTAAAGGGTATCATGACAGTAAAAAATTTTATTATGTATTAAATTTGGGGATGCAAAAGAATGATAACTATTTTCTAGTGGGATTGAATATATTTTGGATAATAACTTTTTTTTATTGGATTATATTACTATTCAAGAGACCAATTTGGATTTTTGTGAATAAAATGCATTATGGTGAAGTGTTTATAATATCATCCATAATTATTATTTAAAATTAAATGTTATTATATTGTTTATGGATTTTATATTGAATTTATGTTATAAAATATTATACTTTTTTTATTTGGATATACAGGGATGCTATAGTTTATGTTTTAAGGATTTTAGAAGTAGTATTTTAGCAATTAATAGTTTATTAGAAAAACTAAACGTAGAAATTTTAGACATTATCCCATGTAATGATAATGGTATGAGGCTACAATGATTAAATATATACCATGTATATTTCCAATATGTAATTGAGAAACTAACTAGTGAATTTTCCCTCTTTATTTCAACCATGTGGTAATATTTCCTTTACCATGAACACAATGACACACCAAGTGGCTAAGAGGTATATAGTTTTTAACTAGCTGTTCCAAGGTTATATTTATTAAAAATGGGGGTCTCTAAATTTTTTTATATTAAATATAAACATAAGGATTTTTTCCTCATATAACCTATAGATATATAAGATATCTCCCATCCATATCTATATAAAATCCCACTCCCCCAATAGTCTGGTTGATTATAAAGTGGTTGTGGGATTTTTATTTGAGAGTTTTATCTCCCATTTACTTATATTTTCACTTCCCCATTCCTTTTTAAAAATAGTAATTAGTTACTCCACGATTTGAGACATGATTTCTCAGATTCATAGTCTAATAAATTTTAAATTATAGGATTTTCACATTTTGTATCTCGTGGTTTATGTATGATGTTTAATAATTACCTTGATTTTTTAGTGATGGTGAATTATTGAATGAAATTATATAATTATTTTAATGATTTTTTGAATAATTTTAATGTTTTTTAATTATAGGATTTTATATTTTAGTTCGAGACAAACTATGAATTTATTTTTTTTTTCTTAATAGTTTTTTCATTATATTTTTGTTTATATTTGTTATGATATTATAAATTTTTTTCTTTAATTTTTTGGTCATTGAATTGAATTAAATTTTTCATCAGGTTATTCACATTGGTATTTTAACTGACAGTTAATTAATAATAAGGGTATTCATCTTATATTCATATTTAATTTTTTTCCAATTTTTTTAATAAAAATCATTAATTGTGAGATTTAATAATAATGTGATGTAAATTTACAGTAATCATAATATAATTTATATAATTAATTCAATATGTATTATTTGTAATGATACATTAATGTATTCATTTCTAAATGAATTACTAGATAATAATTCCATATATTATAAAATAAGAAATTAAATTTCTCAATATAATTATAAAAAAATATTATTATAATTATAAATTTTTTGATATTCTCATAAAAAATTATATAATTTATTTGGTTTTTATGTAACATATTAAAAGATATGTATATCATTATACAGCCGTGTAAATGATTTTTACTTCAAAAGTAATTTCCTTTTATATTTATTTTATAAAATCAATAATATTTATTTCATAACTCAACTAAAATTAGACTAATACTCAAATTCCTCAGAATATTTCATATTAAAAGTTCAAATATGATAAAATTAAATAAAAATTAAATTTATCATACCTTAATGTTTTTAAATGGACTCATCGTCATGTTTTGATCACTGTATTATAAAAGATCATATCATCCATGTAAATAACCCTTTATTTTTTTCAACGAGCCCATACACGAGTGGTAAGGGCTCCTGCATGGAATCCAAGAGACCCGGGTTCAAAACTGGGTGGAGGAAAATTTCTAGGGTACTGAATCAGTATTGAAGCAGTTACAGTTCGGTACTGTAGTTGTCACAACTATTGACCCGATTTGGGCCTTCGGGCCACCGGTTTGGGCCTATGGGTCTCAATGACCTTCGGGTCATCAAAGTATTTTGGGCCTCTTGGCCTTCAGGCCACATAGACCATGGTGTATGCCAGTGCACACCAAAAATTCCCTAGTAGAGTATCAGAGAAACAAGAGTAGCAGCCACCATAAGTAGAGCTAATTGGACTGGAAGTATTAGAGGGTATGTCAGCCGCCATCGGGACAAGGCACCATGCATCCTTGTACGGGGCAATGCTAACCAATCCGAAATGCAAGGTGTAGAGATAAGTGACCAATTAAGCAAGAATCTGGGGAGGGGAAGCTCAAGTGGACAGGGCCTATGGGCCATGTATTGGTCATGGTATGCCTATGGGCCTTCGGGTCATGTATTGCAGGTCATTCAGGCATTGTGCCTTGGGCCTACCAGTCATATACAAGTTCCCCTTTAACCGATAAAACGGGGATTATCCATAATAATAGAAAATATAAATAAGGCCTTTGGGAAATTCAATATAGAACCCTTTATTTAATCAATAAATGTATAAAACATCATTTATCTTTAATATATTAACTTTATTTAATCCATTAGTTAATTGTGTAATTTTTTTCTAATACAATGAACATAAAATTATAAACATGATATATAAGAATTAGATTATATTATTTAGGTTCCAGATTTCATATATTCTAAATAAATATTTAGAGAATGAAATGAGGAGAGACAATTCATTTAAACACTTGTTCTTCTTATTATTTTCTATAATATGGAATTAAATAGATATTATTATTTTATTTTTCAAAAAATTTCATGTTGAAAAATTACCTAAAAATTACAATTTGTAAACTAATAAAATAATTAAAATTTAATAGCTATGAAAAAATTATGTACACTCTTATAACATAAATATATTTTTTGTCATGTAATATGAACTATTAAATTATATCATTACTATTTTTTTCATTAATCAAATAAAAATAATTAATATCCATTCAAAATTTATTTTAATATATTCAAATATTTAAACATATATAACTGGGTAATTCCATGAGATATAAATTAAATACCCATTATTATTAGATAAATTTACATAAAAATTAATTATTAATTTAGATACATTCAACCTTTCACACTTAGATGTATATCGACCCATTGTAAGGGTAACACTTCATCCAACTCACCAAATTTTCTAAATTGATTGAAATTAACGACACACATTTTGAACTAATATAAAAGGGAATATATAATTTATTTTGATTGAAAATAAAAGACAACGTATAGTAGCTAGGAATACAACATATCCCATATAGATATAATATTAATTCATATATATGAAAAACTCATAGGAACACATACCATGTATTGAAATCTAGTTTCCTTGTTATATTATGTAAACATTGTTGTTTACCTTTTAAAATTATCTTCTCATACATTATTTATCCTTCTAGTTTCATTATTCTATAATTAAAAAGGATTTATTTAGGTAATACCCACAATATCAATGTTTCACTACTGTCTTCCTCATATTATGGTCCATGATAAATCAATTCTTGATCACTTATTCAATGGATTACCACCAAAAAATACCCAATGATGGATACATCAACATAAACATAAGCGTTAATGATTTTCATCATTGAAAAATTATGTGATAATTTATATATAACAACAATGTTATCAAATATACTAACCAATACTGGTAATCCTTGATATTAAGAACTAATGAAACCAAAAACCTGGTGTTTTCATATTGGTATTTTAGTCATCATAATCATGATTAATTGAAAAAAAATAAATGAAAAAATTATGATATGATGTTTTAATACTTATGGTCTCTTATAACTTATAGATACACTCAATATATGTTTTATAAGATTAATTTATTTGTTATTTAGAACATATATTTCATATTAATGGTTTAGTATAGTAATGTTGTCATTAAAACTTGAAAATTATATAAGATTTTCATACTAAGTTTTATCTATATATATTTCTATATATTTTACATGTAAAATCAGTACTGCTATCATGTTAAGTGTAAATATAATTAATATGAGTTGATTTAGGAATGAATTAGTAATCAAAAAGATTAAGTACAGGTTGGGTCTAGGGTAACAACTCTCACAACACCTTGTATCATTAATGTTTTTTATAAAATGAGTTGGCACATGATCATAATGTACAATAATTTTTTTGGCATAATAATTATTAAAAATAATTCTATAGACTATCTATTATAATTTAAATGTTTAACTAATTTTTCTCATTATAACATGTCTGAAATATAAGTCAACTAATTGTGTTTAATGTATAGATAATATGTATTATTTGTGGATACATACTGGATGAGTTAAATTATTTGGAAATGTATTTTTTTAGTATCATGAAATTTATATAAATTCTATCAAATGGAATTATTTTTCATTTATATTATTCATATATTAAAATAATTACATTTTTTAATGTGAAATCTGAGGTGTAAAGATTGATGGGTTAGTGGGATAAAACATTATTATATATGATAATTTGAGAGGGTTATATAGGGAATTTTTTATTGCGTTACCTTAAGACAAATATTATTTAATAATATTATCTATATAGTTTTAATTTTTAACTATTTATCCCTTATATGATTATTTATCATCCCAATTATAAAATTATTCTCCCTTTGGAATGTACATTTTATTTTATTTCATATATAATTTTATTTCAATATTTTATGTTTTTTTCAGATTATATGAAATTCATTAATTTTCTAAATTTTATGTTCTTTTTGTGTGATTATTGAGTGAGTTAGGTGATTTTATTACTCATTATGTACTATATTATGATTATTATTTTATTTTGGATGCATGATTGGAGAAAATGATTTGATAATATAATAGATTTCTTAGTGGTTTTTGTGTTTAATGGGTGATTTATTTTTTATTAGTGTTTTTTAAAAGATTAATGGTGACATGTTACTTGTGGGTTTTATAAAATTATTAATGTGGTGTTTTAGTTGCTTCAATCATTATAATTTAAATGTTTTTATAATGATTTTTTTCCCATGGGTGATGATATGAAGTAGAATTCATTAGTTTTAAATTTTTTTTTAGAGTAAATTTATTTTATTTCCAAATACCCTGATCACACATTGGGATTTTATTTTTATCCATGATAATTTTAAAATATAATAAAGGAAAAATATTTAGTTTCATATTTGGGATACCACATGGGAGTTCATATTTGTACATTAATTATTTATATTGATATTGTGTAATACTTTTTTTGATAACAAATTATTTCACTAAATTTATTGAATATTTACTTAATCTATTAGGATAATAAATTTTTTATTCTATTTTTATGATTTATTCATGGTTATTTTATTGACATATGTGCTTCTACAATAACATGATTAATTAACCTTTTGACTGACAAACTACTTGGTTTTATTATTCTACTTTAACAATAGATGATGTTGGTTAGTAGGTATGAGATGAATAATTGAATAGATGTTACAAAACCATCTATCATGTCAATATAGACAATTGGATTCCATTAAACTATGTTTATGGGTTATCTGGACTCATAATGTAGCAATTAATGGTGCTGATATTGTTTCAGATAATGTCATCTAAAAATATCAAATATTTGTATAAATTGATCTAGTAGTGAAATATTTACATCTCAGTAATCTTGATATTTCATTTATTATGCTTTAAAGAATGGATTTATTTACATATATATCATTTATGTTGGATTATTAGGTTTGGTATATTACCTTAGTATTCCTCAGACGTAGAAAATTTTAATTTTGTTTCATATATTTTATAAATTTTGAGTGTATTATTTTTTTATCAATTATATTTAGGATTAATAATGTTATAAATTTAATAAATACAAACACATTAATTTACTTGATTATTTTCACTGATGGTAGTTGGTGTCTCTTAGTGGTGTGTACTAAGTAGTTGCATCGACACCCTAATTTTTCACATCCAAAACTCAAACATATTTATATGTAACATTTTAGGAAAGTATATGTTTAGTAGAATAGTATAGTATTTTGGAAAAATAATATTTTATATAGTGGGTAATAAATATATAAGTGAATTTAGATGGGTATATTTATTTCCAAATTATAGGATGAATCTTGAAATTGTTTATCAAATATTGAATATAAATAAATTAAATAAGTTTTAGTTCATTGATTAAATTATTACATAGAATAATATTAGTTACCTATCATGAATCAAAAATGGAATCCAACTATAGTTATCCACATGATCTATAGAAAATATTATATGCCTATCCCAATCCGTGTAGGGAGGGAATAAGGAACTCAGATGTCATTGTTATCCCTGTTTTGATCAAAAATTTATATCATATTTGTAAAAATGTATACCATTAACTAAATTTTTAGATATCTCCATTTATTATTAAATTATAAAAGAGTTATAGTGAAAAAATAATTAGATAATATAACTGGAATAAAGTATCGATTGTTTAAAATTTGGATATTTAAAAGTGGTCCGACCAATTTTTTATATTCCAACAATAAAAACCATTTAAGTAAATTTTATATAGATTGTCATTAATATATAATAATATTTTGTTTTTTTGATAAAATATCTGCATCGCTTAAATGTTATTTGTTTTATGATATCTTATATAAATTATTACTTATTTGATGTTAAATAAATCCCATTTCAAAATTTATCTATATAAATTATTAGATTTCCAGGGATCATTATCTCAGTTTGATCTTTATCCTATAAAAATATTCACATTTTCAACAATGTTAATAATTTTTAAATGTATAAAGGATACATATAAATAAAAATAATTAAATTAAATACATATTATAAATTGGTATTTAATTAGTACTACCATAACATTGATATACATCGATTAAAAATATCATAGGGATTTAATTTATGAAACATACATTCATTAAATCTGATAATCTTCTCTATATGCATTGTTTGTAAAGAATTGGCTCACATTTTTATTATTAGTGTGTATAACTCACAAAATAAATTCGTGTTCTCGAATTATTTCATAGTCCCCATAGGGGCCATAGATATTTACATCAAAAAAACACTTTGTTCCAAACATTAACTATGCGAAATAATCAATTTTTCATCCAATATATCTCCGTAAAGAATACATGGATATGTTATATTCCCTTAATGCATGATATATTATTCATTCATGTATCATCATGAACATTCTTAATATCATTATGGAGTCAAATTTCATTCATTCACTTATATCTCAATTAATGTGTTAAGGATATTGTAACAACATAGGATTTTAAATTATATTTTCATTTAGAACCTATTGTGCTTGATAAAACATTTCCCCCAAAACACCAATCCAAAATGAATCATTTAAAAAATATATAACTGTAAAAATGTATCCATTTAATTATAGGATAAAAATAGATAAGAACAAATTATGAAAGATATTTATAAAAGAAATAATGTCATAATTAATATAAAATAATTGATAAACTTTTATTAGAAAATGTAAAAAACTAATATCATCATTTTAAATTGAAAATGAATAATTTCATTCAATTTTATTTTTATTAATAAATAACATGAATCCAATTTTGTTATAGATAAAATATACAGATTATTTAATTAATATACTAACAAAAATTCAATTATAATTGATAGATAGTTATAGTATGGATAATAATTATTTTAAAATAAAAAATTCCAATAAAAAATAAAAAATACATATTTTTTTCATTTAATTTTTTACTTCTAAAATATTATAATAATTATCTAAAAAGTTAATTTTATTATTGAATTTAAAATAAATATTTTATATTTTGATAAATTTTTTTTATAAAATTATTTCTCAGTAAATAATGAATATTACCATTTTTACAGATATCGTGAAAAAAAAGATTATTTTAGTATAAATGTATGGGATGAGAATTTCGGATATCATATTATATAAATAAATTATTTTATAATAATTATATTAAAATTAAAAATAATTATTTTTATTTTCAAACCTATTTTTTATAATTTAGAAAATATGATACACTACTCTCGAAAACTATTTTCAATAAAATTTCACGTGTTAGATTAGATTAAAATTTTTCATCTATAAGAAAATTATACTACAAAAACATATTTCGAATTTTTAATTATATATTCCACATTATATAATTAACTATGAAAAAAATTCATTCAATGAACATTTTCATGTACTTGAAGATACTATCCTCACTTTCAAATAACATGTAATGTTCATGTTGAAGTGTGTCCATATACATAAAGACAAGGATGAAGAGATTCCATGCGATTTAAGACTAATGTGATACTAAGGGATAGATATTCCTTAGAATAATTTCCAAATATTATGGAATGATATTGATAACCTCCCTCCAATATTCAATCTTGGATTTTGATAATTGTAGATTAAAAGGCATCGACAACATAAAATGAAGTCTTTTATTTTCTTATAGTATCTTTTTATGTATAATAAATAATTGTTCTAGGAATTATTCACCAAAGAGAGTATTATAGTTCATTTCATATGCATTTATTTGAATTCTCACAAGGCCCATATGTACATAAAGATAAAACATTATAGTCATCGTAAGAAACAAATTTCAAATATGACTTGATGTTCATCAAAAAGTATCTCACCAAACTCCTTCTCCAATTTCATTCATGTACTGTATTTTTAGCTCAATTGAATGAACGAAATCATATGTAGGACTTAGATATACATATCACTTGTACTGCCAACTAATTCATGCATTTTTAACCTATGCGGATCAGTAATTATATGTTCCTGCTTCCCTCAATGTCCAAAATGTTCATCTAAATAGGACCCATGGGATATAAATTTTAACATCATAGATGAAAAGAAAAATAAAATTATATACCCACCAAATTCCATCATCCAATTCTCGAAAACCCAAATGTATCTTTCTAAGAAATAAATAGAATGAATTTTGAGAAAGAAAGTGTACATTAGTTCCCAATGTAAAAACAACTTTTTACCTTTTAAGGTACCCATTTTCACTATTATAATAGTTCTATGATTAAGTACCCCTATGTCCATACAAAAATGCATCACCTTATTTCAAGAACCTCAAAGAAAACCCCTTATCATTATTGCATAGAACCACCAATGTGGTGTTGACTGAATCATTAGATATCCCAAGTATCATTTGTGTGAAATATTTTTTTCTCATAGGTATAACCTACACAATTTAACCTTAAAATCACCCATATACCATTTAGGTGGAAAATATTTAATTTAAACATGTATCACTTGGGTGATGTTACCTCATTATATCCCAATTATCACCTGGGAAATGTCCCACATTGTTCCCCAAACTATTATCTAGGATAATCCTCCATCAAGTCTTTAGGTCCATGTAAAACCCCAAATGGTAGGTAACAAATTTACCAAAGACTCTTATATAAGGTAGACCAAATAAATTTATCCTTATAGACATGTTAATATGTATAATCAAGCCATTAGACACACTACCCCTTCCTTTTTTCGATTAATATTCCATTAGTAAATGATTTCCCATACATAACCAAACTAATAGGTAGGATCATTAGAGGTTTTAAATTTTTAATCCCAATGGAAAAATGGAGCCAATCCTGGTTTAAGTGACTTGTAGATTCTCATTTCATGTAATGACTTTAAACTCCATATAGCTTAAAATATGAGGTGAAATTTTAGTAATGTTTGTTTCTTATTATTATAAATGGATATGCCAGTCCCATTTTCGGTTTAGAAACTACTAGGATGAAGAGAACTAGTAATCATTATCTTTTTTCCCAACTAACCCACTATAGCATCACCCACATCTACTGGTGAAGAAGGAGAAAATATCTATCATTAGAATCCATCCAAGATTTAGCCCCCATCCTTTTAGGAAATTCACCATTCTTCTAATACCTTCCATATCCCCAGCCTCATACTAGAGTAGAATAGTAATGAATATTGGGATTTTAATTCTAGTATGAGTTTCCTCAAAATATTAATATTAATATTGACAGGTCCTGGATTTTCTCTTGTTTCTCTTTCCATATATGACTCATGCGCGCTGACAAACAAGTGTTTATCATGTCACTTGCATAACCACAACGAGAATTCTAATGTTTTTCCATTCACGTGTAAATATAATCACCAAAAATATATGTTGGATATCATTCTTTTATAGTTGAGATAAATATGATTCTCTCTATGGTTTTGAACCAATATCTAATTCCCACCACAACCATTATTTGGCTATATTCCATGTGAGAAAACCCCCCACACAGAGTGATATATTCCCACCATGTCGTATCATGTCACCATCATTATCCCATATTCATAGAGAAGGATATATACATAGTTCCATATTATATATGATAACAATTTATTTCTATTAGCCCATATTTCGGTTTGAAGTTACGATTAATGGTTTATCATTCATATGTTCCAAAAAATCCTTTATTATTTAACATTCACGAATATTTTCATAGCCAAATACATTAAATAACTTAGATTATTGCATTTGTCATTAATATAAATGGTAAAAATGTTTCAATTTATGTTTTATCATACTCTGTGGAGGTTTCTTTAATTCACAAGGATATATAAGAATCCCTTTTAATGGAAAAAATCCTAACATCAAAACTTGAATTTCTCTAGATAATGATATATTCTAGAGTTTCCAGCATTAGGGCATAAAATAATAATCATTAAATAATATTAAAAATAAATAAGAATTGATATATATTAATGGTATCATCATTGGATACCCACTAATAGATACAGATGGTATCATTGATATAGAACCATTGATACATACATATGGTAATTTCAGTATGTATAAATGACCTAGTATATATGTAATTGGTGACCAACCTTATATTATGAATTATAAATGATTCCGTAGCAGGATGTAAATTTATATGATTTTTTATTTCCCTACAAGCGATGTGAAGAGCCCACCCTCCCATCATCCTAACAGATATAATTTCTTAAGCACCACTATACAAATTCTACGTGATCACCTTCCTTAGGAAGATATGAATCCAACCCCTCATTAATGTGGGAACTATTTTGTTTAAACTTTTCAAAAAATAAACATAATTAATAATTCACCCTATATTAGGAGATATTTTTAAATATGGCTTATTTTAATTAATTTTAATTAAATAATTTTTTTTCATAACGAATACTTACACATAGGAAATTAAAATGGGGATAGAGGGTTACCCAATATTGGAAAATGTATAACTTTTTAAAATAATTTTTCTAAATAATAGTATATGAGTTTTAATAACCTTAAAATATCATGAATAAATTATTATTCAATTTTTTTTTTCTGATTTACATGTGAAATATGTGTGCTCATTATATTTGGAATAAATATTTAACAAATTAAAATCTCACCACTTATAAAATATATCTCTCATAAACCCTTCTAAAAAACAACAAAATTAAACATTCCCATATATGCACATCCATATTTCCATCACAAATAATATTATTTCAATAATATCATATTCTCGAAAAATTGATTGTCTTATGTCCCCCCTTTCCAAGAAATCTCCCAGTATAAGATAAATATTCTCAATATAAGTGCCATTGTTTCATAAAAAATGAATCCTTTCTATAACTCCCATTCAAATATAATTTTTCGCGTATTATATAATTAATAATTTTTATATTGTATATTAAATATCGTTATATACTTGTAATAATCATTAACCACCATTCCTCTTTTGATTATAGAAACGAAAAACATCATTTATGTGTTTTCACATACTAATGTTTCCATGAGGTAAAATATTTCATTTTCCATCAATATAATCTATTATTTACTATAATATTGTGAAATATTTTTCAATAATGTAATAACAGATGAATAATATCACTATATTTCAATAATAATCAATTTACTTATTATGAAACACCATTTAAAACTGTAATCATCTATTGATTATGGTATACTCACTATTGTGTTGGTCTAATCATATACTTTAAAAAATACATTAAAATATTATCATTGATGAATATTATGACTTGATTAATGATTATATATTACATTTATACATAAATTATTATATTTTTTTATTCTTTAATGGAAATATTAATACATAACTTACTAATTAAGATAAAAATATATGTTTTTCAAAAGTAACCAAATATTGATCTCTTCTAGAGTAATCCTTATTGATTATAAAAAAAACTCTCATAGCATTAAATTATAAAATTATGTGAAATTTAATATCATTAATTAAAATTCATTTTATGATATAATAATGAATTACCATTGTATAATAATAAATAACAACAATGCTATTATGAAACCACTTCTAATAATTATTGATTAATCACCATAGATATTGAAAATAGATACTAACTAACTAATATAAATCATTAAAATAAAAATTTATTAAGATTATTAATGTTTATATACCTGAATGATGTTTTATTATAGGTTATTATGATATTTAATTTTTATTGATATTCAATAACATTATTGGACTTCATGCATTTTGGTATGGGGTTAATTATCAAGATTTATTTTCAGGATCCATAAATCATATTTTTGATAAAGATATAATTAATATGGTGGTATTAATATTCAATGAATTTATTTTACAATATTCATGTAGTGAAAAATTATTTAAGACCATATCATGTTCATTCTTCCAATGGGAAACAATTTGAAAGATATCTATTTTATCTGGGTTATACAACTATATTTTCAATTCCCTGAGACTTGTTTATTTGGCAGAAAATAATTCTTTTAATATGTTTTATTCACATACCCATTTTCTTGAAGTATAGATAATATCATTCATATAAATGTTTTCTATGTTCCATTTCATGGTTACTATTTTAGGTTCATTTGATTCATATGTTTCCATTAGGGCAAGGGTTTCTTAATCAATATCAATTTTAATATTGGATTTTATTTTATATAAAATTCATTTAGATAATTTTATCAATATTTCCTATATAACCACACCAATTTTATTATCCTATATTAATATTTGGGTTTAAAATTTATTCACAATATTTCATTTTCCATTTGGACTAATGTTCCCCTATTTTAACATAAACAGATCTCGTCGCATGTTTTTAATTGGGTATCATTACCTTGCACATCCATATTCATTATAATTTATTGTTAAATTTTTCCATTATTCATGAATTATTTTTTATTATAAATTTTAATAAATTTTAATTTCATTAAAGTGATTTTAAATTAATTTTAAATTTATTCCATTGGGGTGGTTGCGAAAATGGTGATAAAAATTACATTAAATAAATTCAATTGGAAAGCATATATTCACCTTATTATCTCAGTAATCTTGAGATTTCATTTATTATGTTTTAAAGAATGGATTTATTTACATATATATCATTTATGTTGGATTATTAGGTTTGGTATAATACCTTAGTATTCCTCAGACGTAGAAAATTTTAATTTTGTTTCATATATTTTATAAATTTTGAGTGTATTATTTTTTTATCAATTATATTTAGGATTAATAATGTTATAAATTTTATAAATACAAGCACATTAATTTACTTGATTATTTTCACTGATGGTAGTTGGTGTCTCTTAGTGGTGTGTACTAAGTAGTTGCACCAAAACCCTATTTTTTCACATCCAAAACTCAAACATATTTATATATAACATTTTAGGAAAGTATATGTTTAGTAGAATAGTATAGTATTTTGGAAAAATAATATTTTATATATTGGGTAATAAATATATAAGTGAATTTAGATGGGTATATTTATTTCCAAATTAGAGGATGAATCTTGTAATTGTTTATCAAATATTGAATATAAATAAATTAAATAATTTTTAGTTCATTGATTAAATTATTACATAGAATAATATTAGTTACCTATCATGAATCAAAAATGTAATCCAACTATAGTTATCCACATGATCTATAGAAAATATTATATGCCTATCCCAATCTGTGTAGGGAGGGAATAAGGAACTCATATGTCATTGTTATCCATGTTTTGATCAAAAATTTATATCATATTTGCAAAAATGTATACCATTAACTGAATTTTTAGATATCTCTATTTATTATTAGAATATAAAAGAGTTATAGTGAAAAAAAATTAGATAATATAACTGGAATAACGTATCGAGTGTTTAAAATTTGGATATTTAAAAGTGGTCCGACCAATTTTTTTTATTCCAACAATAAAAACCATTTAAGTAAATTTTATATAGATTGTCATTAATATATAATAATATTTTGTTTTTTTTTGATAAAATCCCTGCATCACTGAAACTTTATTTGTTTTATGATATCTTATATAAATTATTACTTATTTGATGTTAAATAAATCCCATTTCAAAATTTATCTATATAAATTATTAGATTTCCAGGGATCATTATCTCAGTTTGATCTTTATCCTATAAAAATATTCACATTTTCAACAATGTTAATAATTTTTAAATGTATAAAGGACAAATATAAATAAAAAAGTTAAATTAAATACATATTATAAATTGGTATTTAATTAGTACTACCATAAAATTAATATACATCGATTAAAAATATCATAGGGATTTAATTTATGAAACATACATTCATTAAATCTGATAATCTTCTCTATATGCATTGTTTGTAAAAAATTGGCTCACATTTTTATTATTAGTGTGCATAAATCCCAAAATAAATTCGTGTTCTTGAAGTATTTCATAGTCCCCATAGGGGCTATAGATATTTACATCAAAAAAAACTTTGTTCCAAACATTAACTATGCGAAATAATTAATTTTTCATCCAATATCTCTCCGTAAAGAATACATTGATATGTTATATTCCCTTAATGCATGATATATTATTCATTAATGTATCATCATGAACATTCTTAATATCATTATAGAGACAAATATCATTCATTCACTTATATCTCAATTAATGTGTTAAGGATATTGTAACAACATAGGATTTTAAATTATATTTTCATTTAGAACCTATTGTGCTTGATAAAACATTCCCCCCAAAACACCAATCCAAAATGAATCATTTAAAAAATAAATAACTATAAAAATGTATCCATTTAATTATAGGATAAAAATAGATAAGAACAAATTATGAAAGATATTTATAAAAGAAATAATGTCATAATTAATATAAAATAATTGATAAACTTTTATTAGAAAATATAAAAAACTAATATCATCATTTTAAATTAAAAATGAATAATTTCATTCATTTTTATTTTTATTAATAAATAACATGAATCCAATTTTTTTATAGATAAAATATATAGATTATTTAATTAATATATTAACAAAAATTCAATTATAATTGATAGATAGTTATAGTATGGATAATAATTATTTTAAAATAAAAAATTCCAATAAAAAATAAAAAATACATACTTTTTTCATTTAAATTGTTTACGTCTAAAATATTATAAAAATTATTTAAAAAGTTAATTTTATTATTGAATTTAAAAAAAAAATTATATTTTAATAATTTTTTTTAAAAAAAAATTATTTCTCAGTAAATAATGAATAGTACAATTTTTACAGATATCGTGACAATACAGATTCTATTAGTATAAAAGTATGGGATGAGAATTTCTGATATCATATTATATAAATAAATTATTTTATAATAATTATAATAAAATTAAAAATAATTATTTTTATTTTCAAACCTATTTTTGATAATTTAGAAAATATGATACACTACTCTCGAAAACTATTTTCAATAAAATTTCACATGTTAGATTAGATTAAAATTTTTTATCTATAAGAAAATTATACTAAAAAAACATATTTCGAATTTTTAATTATATAGTCCACATTATATATTAAACTGTGAAAAAAATTCATTCAATGAACATTTTCATGTACTTGAAGATACTATCCTCACTTTCAAATAACATGTAATGTTCATATTGAAGTGTGTCCATATACATAAAGACAAGGATGAAGAGATTCCATACGATTTAATACTAATGTGATAATAAGGGATAGATATTCCTTAGAATAATTTACAAATATTATGGAATGATATTGATAACCTCCCTCCAATATTCAATCGTGGATTTTGGAAATTGTTGATTAAAAGGCGTCGACAACATAAAATGAAGTCTTTTATTTTCTTATAGTATCTTTTTATGTATAATAAATAATTGTTCTAGGAATTATTCACCAAAGAGAGTATTATAGTTCATTTCATATGCATTTATTTGAATTCTCAAAAGGCCCATATGTACATAAAGATAAAACATTATAGTCATCGTAAGAAACAAATTTCAAATATGACTTGATGTTCATCAAAAAGTATCTCACCAAACTCCTTCTCCAATTTCATTCATGTACTGTATTTTTAGCTCAATTGATTGAACGAAATCATATGTAGGACTTAGATATACATATCACTTGTACTGCCAACTAATTCATGCATTTTTAACCTATGCGGATCAGTAATTATATGTTCCTGCTTCCCTCAATGTCCAAAATGTTCATCTAAATAGGACCTGTGGGATCTAAATTTTAACATCATAGATGAAAAGAAAAATAAAATTATATACCCCCCAAATTCCATCATCCAATTCTTGAAAACCCAAATGTATCTTACTATGAAATAAATAGAATGAATTTTGAGAAAGAAAGTGTACAATAGTTCCCAATGTAAAAAACAACTTTTTACCTTTTAAGGTACCCATTTTCACTATTATAATAGTTCTATGATTAAGTACCCCTATGTCCATACAAAAATGCATCACCCTCTTTCAAGAACCTCAGAGCAAACCCCTTATCATTATTGCAAAGAGCCACCAATTTGGTGTTGACTGAATCATTAGATATCCCAAGTATCATTTGTGTGAAATATTTTTTTCTCATAGGTATAACCTACACAATTTGACCTTAAAATCACCCATATACCATTTAGGTGGAAAATATTTAATTTAAACATGTATCACTTGGGTGATGTTACCTCCTTATATCCCAATTATCACCTGCGAAATGCCCCACATTGTTCCCCAAACTATTATCTAGGATAATCCTCCATCAAGTCTTTAGGTCCATGTAAAACCCCAAATGGTAGGTAACACATTTACCAAAGACTCTTATATAAGGTAGACCAAATAAATTAATCCTTCTAGACATGTTAATTTGTATAATCAAGCCATTAGACACACTATCTCGTCCTTTTTTTGATTAATATTCCATTAGTAAATGATTTCCCATACATAACCAAACTAATAGGTAGGATTGTTAGAGGTTTTAAATTTTTAATCCCAATGGAAAAATGGAGCCAATCCTTGTTGAAGTGACTTGTAGATTCTCATTTCATGTAATGACTTTCAACTCCATATAGCTTAAAATATGAGGTGAAATTTTAGTAATGTTTTTTTCTTATTATTATAAATGGATATGTCAGTCCCATTTTCGGTTTAGAAACTATTAGGATGAAGAGAACTAGTAATCATTATCGTTTTTCCCAACTAACCCACTATAGCATCACCCACATCTACTGGTGAAGAAATAGAAAATATCTATCATTAGAATCCATCCAAGATTTAGCCCCCATCCTTTTAGGAAATTCACCATTCTTCTAATACCTTCCATATCCCCAGCCTCATACTAGAGTAGAATAGTAATGAATATTGGGATTTTAACTCTAGTATGAGTTTCCTCAAAATATTAATATTAATATTGACAGGTCCTTGATTTTATCTTTTTTCTCTTTCCATAGATGACTCATGCGCGCTGACAAACAAGTGTTTATCATGTCACTTGCATAACCACAACGAGAATTCTAATGTTTTTCCATTCATGTGTAAATATAATCACCAAAAATATATTTTGGATATAATTATTTTATGGTTGAGATAAATATGATTCTCTCTATGGTTTTGAACCAATATCTAATTCCCACCACAACCATTATTTGGCTATATTCCAAGTGAGAAAACCCCCCACACAGAGTGATATATTCCCACCATGTCGTATCATGTCACCATCATTATCCCATATTCATGGAGAAGGATATATACATAGTTCCATATTATATATGATAACAATTTATTTCTATTAGCCCATATTTCGGTTTGAAGTTATGATTAATGGTTGATCATTCATATGTTCCAAAAAATCCTTTATTATTTAACATTCACGAATATTTTCATAGCCTAATACATTAAATAACTTAGATTATTGCATTTTTCATTAATATAAATGGTAAAAATGTTTCAATTTATGTTTTATCATACTTTGTGGAGGTTTCTTTAATTCACAAGGATATATAAGAATCCCTTTTAATGGAATAAATCCTAACATCAAAACTTGAATTTCTCTAGATAATGTTATATTCCAGAGTTTCCAGCATTAGGGCATAAAATAATAATCATTAAATAATATTAAAAATAAATAAGAATTGATATATATTAATGGTATCATCATTGGATACCCACTAATAGATACAGATGGTATCATTGATATAGAACCAATGATACATACATATGGTAATTTCAGTATGTATAAATGACCTAGTATATATGTAATGGGTGACCAACCTTATATTATGAATTATAAAAGATTCCGTAGCATGATGTAAATTTATATGATTTTTTATTTCCCTACAAGCGATGTGATGAGCCCACCCTCCCATCATCCTAACAGATATAATTTCTTAAGCACCACTATACAAATTCTACGTGATCACCTTCCTTAGGAAGATATGAATCCAACCCCTCATTGATGTGGGGACTATTTTGTTTCAACTTTTCAAAAAATAAACACAATTATTAATTCATCCTATATTAGGAGATATTTTTAAATATGGCTTATTTTATTTAATTTTAATTAAATAATTTTTTTTCATAACGAATACTTACACATAGGAAATTAAAATGGGAATAGAGGGTTACCCAATATTGGAAAATGTATAACTTTTTAAAATAATTTTTCTAAATAATAGTATATGAGTTTTAATTACCTTAAAATATCAAGAATAAATTATTATTCAATTTTTTTTTCTGATTTACATGTGAAATATGTGTGCTCATTATATTTGGAATAAATATTTAACAAATTAAAATCTCACCACTTATAAAAAATATCTCTCATAAACCCTTCTAAAAAACAAAAAAATTAAACATTCCCATATATGAACATCCATATTTCCATCACAAATAATATTATTTCAATAATATCATATTATCGTAAAATTGATTGTCTTATGTCCCCCCTTTCCAAGAAATCTCCCAATATAAGCAAAATATTCTCAATATAAGTGCCATTGTTTCATAAAAATGATTCCTTTCTATAATTCCCATTCAAATATAATTTTTCGCGTATTATATAATTAATAATTTTTATATTGTATATTAAATATCGTTATATACTTGTAATAATCATTAACCACCATTCCTCTTTTGATTATAGACACAAAAAACATCATTTATGTGTTTTCACATACTAATGTTTCCATGAGGTAACATATCTAATTTTCCATCCATATTATCTATTATTTACTATAATATTGTGAAATATTTTTCAATAATGTAATAACAGATGAATAATATCACTATATTTCAATAATAATCAATTTACATATTATGAAACACCATTTAAAACTGTAATCATCTATTGATTATGGTATACTCACTATTATGTTGGTCTAATCATATACTTTAAAAAATACATTAAAATATTATCATTGACGAATATTATGACTTGATTAATGATTATATATTACATTTATACATAAATTATTATATTTTTTTATTCTTTAATGGAAATATTAATGCATAACTTCCTAATTAAGATAAAAATATATGTTTTTCAAATGTAACCAAATATTGATCTCTTCTAGAGTAATCTTTATTGATTATAAAAAAAACTCTCATAACATTAAATTATAAAATTATGTGAAATTGAATATCATTAATTAAAATTCATTTTACGATATAATAATGAATTACCATTGTATAATAATAAATAACAACAATGCTATTATGAAACCACTTCCAATAATTATTGATTACTCACCATAGATATTGAAAATAGATACTAACTAACTAATATAAATCATTAAAATAAAAATATATTAATATTATTAATGTTTATAAACCTGAATGATGTTTTATTATAGGTTATTATGATATTTAATTTTTATTGATATTCAATAACATTATTGGACTTCATGCATTTTGGTATGTGGTTAATTATCAAGATTTATTTTCAGGATCCATAAATCATATTTTTGATAAAGATATAATTAATATGGTGGTATTAATATTCAATGAATTTATTTTAAAATATTAATGTAGTGAAAAATTATTTAAGACCATATCATGTTCATTCTTCCAATGGGAAACAATTCTAAAGATATCTATTTTATCTGGGTTATACAACTATATTTTCAATTCCCTGAGACTTGTTTATTTGGCAGAAAATAATTCTTTTAATATGTTTTATTCACATACCCATTTCCTTGAAGTATAGATAATATCATTCATATAAATTTTTTCTATGTTCCATTTCATGGTTACTATTTTAGGTTCATTTGATTCATATGTTTCCATTAGGGAAAGGGTTTCTTAATCAATCTCAATTTTAATATTGGATTTTATTTTATATATAATTCATTTAGAGAATTTTATCAATATTTCCTATATTACCACACCAATTTTATTATCCTATATTATTATTTGGGTTTAAAATTTATTCACAATATTTCATTTTCCATTTGGACTAATGTTCCCCTATTTTAACATAAACAGATCTCGTCGCATGTTTTTAATTGGGTATCATTACCTTGCACATCCATATTCATTATATTTTATTGTTAAATTTTTCTATTATTCATGAATTATTTTTTATTATAAATTTTAATAAATTTTAATTTCATTAAAGTTATTTTAAATTAATTTTAAATTTATTCCATTGGGGTGGTTGCGAAAATTGTGATAAAAATTACATTAAATAAATTCAATTGGAAAGCATATATCCACCTTATTATTTCTTTATATGAAACATAATATTTAAACATAATGTTTTCTAAATGAAATAAATTTTATCTTGGTTTTATAAATAAGTATACTTCAATTATTTTATTTATAAAGTCATAGTTATTTATTATTTATAATTTTTTTCTAAATTATCTTAAATTAGGATTATAATCATAGAATATATATTTGGATCTATTTTAAACTTGATTGAGAGAATTATTAAAATTATGAACTCCACTAACATTATCAACATGGATTTTGTAATGTTTTTTCTAGTAGAGGAGTGATATATCCCTTACATTGAAATTCTCATTCATCCATTGTGTATTAATATGTGTTTGATTTTGATAACAATCCTATGTGAACATTATATATTTTCTTCAATTATTTCAAGGGTGTTCACTGGAATGCATAAATAAATTCAATTGACGAAATTTTTTATAAACACTACACATTACCATATATAGTGTAACTTCTAGTGATTCTTACATATAAATCTACACCATTTTGTGGTTGGTGAAATATTAAATTCCAATATACTTGTTATTTCATCATGGGTGTTTATTGATTACTATGGAATAATAGTTATATATTTTATAGTTTTTTAATTCCATAATATGATTAATAGATAATAATTAATTTTTAATCGGTGTGGCATGTAATAACATCTTGATATATTGTTAGTTATCATTCCAAACAAATGTTTGGGTTTATTTGGTGTAAACCTCACTGATAAAAATATTATATATTAAATGGACCTTGATGGTATGATCATGAAGTTGTGGAAAATTATGACTTAGATTAAGGAATGAAATTGGTCATCTAGTATTATGAATTTTATCCAAGAGGAACAATTTATTATTATTCAACAATTTATTGGTAGACATGTCAATATTGAATATGTCATGCCGATTGATTATTTAAATCATTACATTAGTTTGTTTATCTATTCCGAATAGAAAAATTATTATTGACTTTTTAATAGTTATTATATTTTAAAATTATCTCATAATTTTACCCTTACTAATAATTTTACCACACCCTTCTTATGTTTTCAAATATGTTGTTAATGATGGTTTCCAATACATTTTATATGTTTAGAAGACTACTTTTTGGGGGAATAATGGGATATTTTTTAATACGTTTAATCAAAAATATGGTTCCTTATATTTTTGTAAAAGTATCGATTTATTGAGAAAGAAATTATATTTATTATTATATTTCATTTCATATTTCATAAAACACATAAACATATATTGTATTTGGAATATATGTGATGAATTATTTGTTTTATTTCTTAATATTATGTGAATATCATGATTAGTATATAGAAGTAATTATTAGAAAATGGTTTATATAGAATTATATGTTAGTGTATTGTTAGTTGATGATAATATAAGTATATTATATTTTATCATGGGTTATTATGTTCAAGGATAACTAAAATTTTACTTGTAAAGATTACACATTGTGTTATTTATTTTCAAAAACTCGGTTGTTTGGTATTTGTTTTATTAATTGAATTAGGATGAAATAGCATTAAATAAAACATCAAGGATTAATAATTTTATATGAAAATATAATAAATATTTTCTATGTATTTATTTTATTATATTAAATAAACTATATCCATATTTGGATAATGGAAGGTTGATGTGTTAGTGAAACATATGAACATTGGGGTGAACACCATAAAAATGTTACAAAAGTAGAAAATAAATCTTTACTCAGTGCACAATTCGTTAACAAAATAATCCACTCCTGAAAGTCACTCTAAGGGGATACACATTGAACGATTCAAATACACATTAAAACCCATTATGAATGAATAAAATTTTCTAGTTAGAGGGTATAAGGGAAATTTATCATCGATAAAAAATGTTTAAATATAGATATGTATATATGTTAAGGTATATTTTTTTTGATATGTGAGTTTATTGATAATCGTTGATTTGGATTTTTATAGCATAAATTATAATCTTTTTGAATTTTATAATATTATAAATTTGTCTATAGTAATTTCATAATATAATTTATAAGATTAGAATAAATATTTTACCAACAATAATGTAACATATGTTGAAATATGACTAATATAAAATCAACTAAATGAACTGTAATCAATAATGATTATTTCCTAGTGTTGAAATAACCATAATAAAGATAGATAAGATGGTTAATTTAGTTATTGTCATATTGAGTAACTAATCATAAAAAGAATTTGAGTGAGAGAACATACGATTATTCCTAACTAGATGTAATTATGTAGTTATATTAGTGAGAAAATATTATATTTATCAAACAAATCGTTGAATATTAGAATGAAGTCTCATAGATGTTCAAGTGATTAATTGGATGAAGGAAATATGATTTAATGTCTATCATTTAAAAAAATCATGGTTGTGGGAAGACAGATAAAGCATCAATGTAAATAGAATATTTATTTATCTATTGTAATACTAGACATAGAGCATCAAGGTATTGAGGTAAAAAATCATTTCCTATATTTGTATGTTTAATATCTATATTGTAATTATAACTTGATTCTTGTCTATTTTTTGCAAATCCTAGGTTGTTTCCATTTTTTGAGTGATAATTAAAAATTCTTGGATGATTTTTTATGGGGGATGAATGAAAACATATTAATATTAATTTATATTTTATAATTAATCAAATTTTTTCCTATTTTCTACATCACATAAAACACTTAACAAAAATAAATAACTCAACTATACATAACCATTCAAAATTTTCCACAAAATAAGTGAAAAAAATATATGAAACACAATTATTAATATATTTAAAGGCAAAAATAATTTTTTTATCAATACTAATCCATTGATAATATTCAATTACTATAGTAAAATAAAATATAAGATCATTTTATGATAAAAGAATCATTTTTCCTTAATTTTATTTTAACACATCTATTTGAATATTGAAAATAATTTATGGTTCAAAATATTTTTTAAATGAATAATTTATTAAAACCTACATAATTTCTAATTGATTGAAAATAATAAAATTACTAAATAATACATTAATATGTTATTTTACTATAAAAAAAATTTATATTATATAATTTTGTTACAAAAAAATTTAAAAATTTGAAATTTTAGAAATAAATAAGAAAATGTCCATTATATTATTATGTATTAAAAAACTATCTTACTATAAATTTTTGGTATTTTTATTAAATTATTGTTTATTTAAGTGAGTAAGGAAAAGTATTTTTTAACAAATACAATGAAATTATTGAATTTTTTAGTCTACATATATGACTTGTAAATTTTTGTAATCAATTTTTAGACAAAATAATTTTTTTAGAGACTTAATATACATAATAGTTTTTATTTTTATATTAAAAACCAAGGATTGAGATTTTAAACCATGTTTCACAGTACTCCTTAATAATTTTTCAAATATTATACAATTTTTATTTTAATTAATGCTATTATAAATATTAAAAATTGAATAAAATAAAATTTATATATAATTTATAATCATAAGGTCCATAAAATTTAATATGTACCATTTAATGATTAGTTACAAAAAATGAATTACATATGTAAATACTAGTATCTAAAGTTAAATAAAAATAAGAAATTATGTTAACCAAATGGTTAAAATACCTAAATAATTGAAACCTTACTTGTAATTGAGTGTCTTAATGTATGATAACAAAAATTATCACCACTCTATTATTGTATAATTTTTAGTATTCATGAAATGTGAAACACATGCTCTCTGTATATTAAGATGAAATATTTTAAAAGAAGTATTCTTACCAATTATAATAGGGACTACTCAACATCCCTTCAATAAACCACGGAATATTTGTTTCGTCATTCAAATATATCCTCTTAATAACCAATATATTTTTCTTTCACTTATTTAATCATATGTATCATGTGTTTTTTCTAAATTAGTCTATTTCCATATAATTTATGAGGGGAAGCTAAATTTTATCAATGTGTGTAATCACATTACACTAAAAATGATTCTTCTATAACTATAATATCAAATAAAATTTTTAGAAATATTATGTGATGAGTTCATTATTTTCAGCACACATAATGGTGTTACATGTTTTGAAAAAATATTTTCCACTTTTCCCTTTTTATATTATTAAAAATCAAAATCACATACATGAATTTATGTGGACTCCCACATCGATAAAGTAATGTATAAAATTTTTCATCTATATTCCTTATTAATAATTACAATGAGTTATTAATTTATTCACATAGGTCAAATTACAAAACAAATATTATTATAATTCTATAATAGTGATATTTTTACCTAATAAGCAACATTCATAACCATAAGAATCCATTATGAATTTTATATTAATGTTTCTCTTAATTGGTTAACCTACATAGATAATGATATAAAATTATATCATGAATTTCTATGAGAAATTTTTAAATACAACGTATGATATAAATATTTTAAAATTATTCTAATTCGGCTTGGAATTATAGCGTTAATGTATATCTTATTAATTATAATATCAATGGTCATTCATTAGAAAAAATAATACATTCTAATTGTTTATTTAATCATTATCGATTATTTCAAAAAAATTAAAATTAAATTAAAAACCACGTAATAATCATAATTATTTATTTAAAGGAACTTTTATGATCTAGGAATGATTAAATTTGAGATAATAAATAATAAAAACAACAATATTATGAAACTAGTTCAAAATTGTCAAGATCACTCACAACTGATTTTCAAAATTAATGGTAAATAAATAATATACATGAATAGATTAATTATAAATGGCGTTTATAAAATGTTACCTATTATGATGCTTTTTCCGGGGTGCACATCTGTCTGTTGAAGACATGACTCTATTTCCCCACATTCCTGCTTTCCAAATGCATGAGACATTAATCATTTATTTAGATATATTTTCTCCTTCATCAAAACATTATGACTGGATATCAGTCACACCATCCATGGATTTTTCCTCCGAACTCATTTCCCAGTCTGGGTCTCACATAAAAATTAATAATTTTTTTTTGTGAAACTCTTCATGATGCCATATCATTATGGATAGCGGTTAAATTCAATACTTTCGTTAAGATATTCCATTGGGTCATGACAGGAAACATCCTTTAGTCGGAATAGTTTTTAACATTAGTAATTTCCGGAAATGTTTAGATGCATGGACATTGGAAGAAATGTATTCATTTTCATTAGAGGGTATCTCAGGGACGCATAACCATAGGCATCCCACGTTTGTCAAGAGGTATCTTATGCTGGAGGTATGTATTTTAGGTTTTACTCATCTTCCAATGATTAGAATGGGGTATACTCTACATTTAACATATTGTGTAGATAGAATGAGAGTGATCACAACACCACATAGAGATGGATCCGATTGGTACATCCCAAGGAAGTAGCACCTGGACGATTTACCTGATGGATGGATCAAGACCCCTAAATGTATTTGACCTAGGGTAGTGTGCCTAATAATGGTATGATGTCCCACCATTTAGGTATATCCTGAAACATGTGTAATGGATAAATGTATTAGAACACGCAAAAAAAGGAGGACCTAGGTGATGTGTCCAAAAAAGGATGATACCACACCATGAAGGATGATATAGACATCACTAAGGCCTGAGGAGGGTGGTGGAACCCAGAATGGGGACTCCAAGGTTTAACATTTGCTATGATTGAAGATCAGAGAGGTATCCAATGTATTATTTGTATGCGGTAGGGGTCAAAATCCATGTACTTCAAAGGATGCGACATGAAATCAGGGTGTACAGAATGGGAAATAGCCCAAAGACATGTTAGTGGATTAGGCATGGATAATGTCACATTGAAAGAGGGACACTCTTAGTAGAATGGTTATGGATGTTTTAGGGATAATTCATGGTTAACTGACAAAGGAAGTGGCATAATTTGACCGAGATATGGTGGCCTAAGTAGGAATCATGATGGATGATGGATGGTTGAATTATGTGGATTGGAGGAATGGGATGGAACTAAGGTGAAGATGATGGTGAGGTTAGTCTTGATCCTCATATAGGAAACCTACATATCCATGTGGTTGGGATTCAAAGACCACATTTTTAGGTGGGGTGATGGGACACCTGAGAAGGCAACCTATGAGAAAAGAGCACATAGCTTGGGACTCGAAGGGAATTATAACCTTCGATTAATAAAATGATCATCCCTAAACACAATTTCTTGAAGGAAATATGAGGATGAAACTAGGATGAAGGGATTGAAATTTAGGGAGGCTTCCTACATATCCATGTGGAAGGGAATCAATGACCATGTAGATCAGGATGGTGCATAGCATATGGGGGTACGTAAAGGATAATGACTCAGACACTTGATAGGGATTAATCTTTGTTAGTGGTCCATCAAAAGAGGGATACTCTTTGTTAGAGGAATATGAATTGAGGGTATGGCTTATTCACGATTATATTCCAAAGAAGTGGTATGACACCACTAAGTGGAAGACCAAGGTTGTGGGCCCCAAAAATGGGGATGTTAACGTTTACCAGTGGTTGGGGTTCATCCTCTGAGAGGCTTCCTACATATGTTTTCTATGAAACATGGATCAAAACTCATATAGTTAACAATGTTACAGTTTAACGTAATGAGCGATTGAAGGGGCATACGTTTTAACATCATTCAGGATGAGGGTGAGCTGACTGGAAGTGATCAGGACCAATGGGTGATGGGATTGAACCTAAAAAAGGCATCCTACGAACCTTTATTGAGAAAATGAAATGATTAATGTCCATGTAGTTTATTGTTGAGGGGAATGGGGCCTACAAACTAAAAAGGCCCAAAGAGGTTGTCATGGCCACTGATTACTCTAACCTTGTGTGTGTCATGCTTGATGTGATAAATAATAAGAAAAAATAGACCAGATAATTGTGGTAAAATGGTGTGGCCATGGAGGGAATTAAATAGGGATTACACATGGATGAATCTCACGTTCCACCAACAAGTGGAAGTGATGGGTGGGACTTGTGAAGGTACACAACCCATTTTTCTCTATGGAGAGGCAATGGTGAAAGGGTATTATGCATGGATATTTTCTAGGTGATGCTATGTAGTGGAAATGGGGAATTATGATTATACAAAGAATCTACTCATCTATCACTAAGGAGAGTAAATAATGGAAGGGTCTTACACATGGATGTTGCCCGGGTGCTACTATGGAGAATAAATAGTGAAAGGCCTTACACATGGATGATGCATAAGTGTTTCTATAGAGTTGAAACGGTGGATGGGGCTAATGCATGGAAGTTTCTCGGGTGTCGTTAACGAGTGGAAACTATTGATGGGGATCAAACATGGAAGTTTCCAAGGTTCTACTAAGGAGTGGAAATAATGGTTGGGGATTACTCATTGAAGCATCCTAGATGCCACTAAGCAGTAGCAATGTTTAATGGGTCATACACCTGGGAACTTTCTTGGAGCTGTCTGGGAGCCACTATGGAGAGGAAATAATGGATGCTGATTACACATCGAATTTTTCCATGTGTCGCATGAGTGCTGATAAGGAGTGGTGATAGTGTAATAGTCTTGCACATTGATGTTTTCCGGGTGCCACTAAGGAGCAGAAACTATTGATGGGACTTATACATGGAAGCTACCTGAGTGATGTTAATGAGTAGACATGGTGAATGGGGCATCAAAATTGTTGTTGCCCAAGTGCCACTAATGAGTGGAAATGGTGAAAGTGGCTTACCCATGGACACTTTCCCTAATGTTTGCCTCAACTGTTTCAATCATGTAATCCCATCATAATTGTGGGTGGAGTTATATAATTGGGTTCTACACCTATGCGGTAGTGCACAAGAAGTATTTCACCATCAGAGTTGGAATTAGTCTTAAAAAAGGGAGATTAAAAGTGTGAATAATATGATCAACATTATGAACATAATGATGGAGGCATGATGATGTGAGATGACCATATTTGAATAACATCATCCACATCAAATTATCCTGAAATGGAAGAAATCATATGAGGGCCCATTGCTTATCATTTCAAAACATGGGGCCAAACATGTTATTTTATCCAAATTCTTTTAGGGAGTTGGCCCAAGACAGTAGGTGAGCTAAAGAGGCATGGAAAAGGGCCATTTGGGGATCCCTTCATACATGAATGAGGGTAATGATCTGAATGGAGGACACACGTAGCATGAGGTGGAGTGATAGACTTCTTGAAAGGATTCAAATGATCTGTAAATTAAACCATATTAATCAGGGAATGGGACATTTATTCTTGTCACATAAGGAATCGTTCATTCAGAATAACATGCATCGGGTTATTTGAGTGATAGGGCATGTTATAGTTTAATATCAAGTAGTTAGGACTACTGATATCTTATTCGTCACATATAATGCATCTATTTTTTTAAAAAAGAGGCAACCTATTGTTGTCGAATAGGTTTTACTGTAGTTTATAGTAACTTAGAGACGATTGTTTGGAATAAGGAACATAGAAATTTCTAGTGTAAGGACTTACGCAATAGTATCCCTTTCGAGTTCCACCTAGCATTAGAGTCGTGTAATTGGGATTGTAGGAGTTTCTTGAAGAATGTGTCGACTCAAGGTAGTCATGGATTTGTAGAGGAGAGTATCAACTCATGGAATTTGAAGTGGACTAAGATGAACATGTCTACTAATGTTATTCCATGGAGAGTGTATGAGTATAAGAAATCATTGTATTCCAATGGTGGAAGGTGGATGCATATAAGGGCGCAATGGAAAATTTCTAGGTCCTAGACTGAATAGTATGCAGTTTGACTATCCATTTTTTTGGGGGTTAGTGATGATAGTGAAGGTATCAACAGAGAGGGCTAGGAATGCAGCCATACACTTATACCGAGTTGGGGTGCTGGGGTGAATCTCTCACGTTACGCACCAGTATGGGATAAGGAAGGTTCATTATGAATGATTGGGCTTCATGACGTATCTTACCAGATATCAAGTTCTCACATAGCATGGGGCATCACAGAGCTGAGGGTCTCATGGATAATGGGTATTTGCGAAGCTCAAGGTCTCATGGGACATTCCCTAATTCATAGGGGTTGTGATTCACGACGTCTAAATACTCCACAAAGCCTAAAGTGCTTTAGAGAAACTTCTTCCTTCGTGAAGGACATCTCCATTTGGGGTGGAGGATCTCAAGAATATATACAGAATATTTAACGAAGATTAAGGGCTCCACAGAAGATGTTGATCAAGGAAAACATGAGCTCTATGAATCGGGAGAGAAAAGTTGTCACATGATGTCGTCTCCCCCCCAAATGAAGGTATGAGGGCTGTATTTATAGGAAAAAGGGGTCTTGTGATGTTAAAAAGTGTTCCATATCCTCCTAAAATGAAAAAATAATGGGGGGGGTATATTCATCTTGTATTATTATAAATATCCTACTAATTTTTTAAAAAAAAATTAATCAGAATATTCAAAATTTGCAACTAGTTATTTTCTAAAACATTAGTTCCAGGAGAAATGTTTTATATTTTTTACCATAATTTCATTTATATAATGTATTCACAAACCCATTTCCCTCAATAATAATCTATATATTAAAATTTACAGTATTTTAATTTATTTCTCATGGTATCCTATTATGTTTTTTAGTTCTTATTTTACCATTACTATATGAGTTTCTTCTTGAATATCAATTTTAGAACGAGATTTTTTTTCAATGAAATTACATCATGGGAATATTAATGACTATTATTTATAAAGAACCCAATAATAATATTCTGATCATTTATCCTAGTTTGTTAACATGTCTTATATGTATTTTTCCAACATCGCTCATTGTTTACCCAATGTAAGAGATACCCATAACACCATCGCTTTTCATATGTGTATCTTTCCATTTTATATACTTATTAATTGATTTATTTTCCATATGTCCTTATTTAGGACTCAAATATTGATCAAATAAATTTTATACAATTTTCAAATACATTAATATTGATTTAAAATAATTTTTAATTTTTCTGTATGGTTAATCTTTTTACATTTTAGGGAAATTTTCATTTAATTATTTTCATGTGAAAATAACTTTCAACCATTTTTTATTCTTCAAAAAAAACATACACTAATGATTCCATGGTTTCTAAATGAAATCGTTATTATCATAATTTAATAAATATATATATATTAGTTGAATTTTTTTCAAAAGTTCAAATATTATCATTGTTTCAATAATAGTTTTCCAAATTATTATAAAATTGTTTTCCATCTCCCTATATATATCATGATTAATATTTTATGATTCATACATTTATATTTGAAAGTAAAACCATCCACCTTATTTCATATGATAGATTATTTAATGTTATTATCTACCATTTGAATCATTTATCACTAGTTTTGTTTAGAATAATCATTCACTATATATAAACATTATTTTCCTAACAATGTATTTCCTTTTCTAACACTCAATATTTTCTTCATTTTATTAATGGATGTTAAAAATGATTCATGATATTAAATTTTGTGGCTAAATTATTCTGATAACTATATAATGACTACTAATTAAGATATATATATTTTTTGGATTATAAAATTTAATTCTAATCCAGTTATTGATTTGTAAAATCTAAAAAATATGGGTACTTATTATTCAAATATATATGCATTATGATTAATAATGATTTGTGCTTATTTATCATATATATAAATTTTTACTAAATATGATGAATTCATTGGATAATATCTATTATGAGGGGTGCCAGAAATAGTCCCTTGATACATCGGTAGGTTGAATGTGACAAACTATCATGGGATGCTTTCCTGCTTCCTGAAAATAATATTTACATATCTCAAGGACATCATATTATAATCATGTTTGTTTTATAATCATATCATATAAGATGTAATATAAAAAGATATTCATAATAATGAATTTCACCAGAGAGAAATTAGTTATTGTTTAATTTATCTGCCTTTCTAAGATATTTTCTACCATTAGTTTATTTTTATTATAGAATTATTTTTATTGTGATTGGTCTGAGTGGATACTCAAGAGGGGGGTTAATTGAGTGACAATTAAAATTTCTATTAAAAACATTATGGTTAAGAAAACACCTAATTTAAAAATTTCCCAGTTAATTAAGGGAATATAATTGTTAATGTTCAAATGGTCAACATGTTTCTCATTGGGTGACTAATCCTCAGATGAATCAGTCTCGAACACCAATTCATCATTTCATACAAGTTTACTGAATTAATCAAATACACTCACTAAGAAAAACTAACTATCAAAGTGTAAGAAAAAACTGTTTTATGTTTTAGCAAATATAAGCAGTGGATAAATCAAAACATAATATATGAGGATTTTCACAACAATATAAATAAGAGGATCACTCTCAAGAAGAGACCGAATCCTCTTTAGTTGGTGATAACCTTCCACCAAGTAGTTTATATTAAATCTTGATACACTTCCTGTATCGAGTGTAACTCCCCGACCCTAGTTACCCAGAGTTGGAGCATTATTACATAACATTGGAATGATCACAACAGATCAAGTCTCTAAAGACCAATCGGTTTAGCAATCTTGGAAAATAGATTACATACATGAATGTTACATTACAATTTATAACATACAAAAAAACATAAATAATCTTTTATGAACTCCATTATTCCCTTGACATAACCCTGCATATCAATCACAATACACTTCATGAAATCCTGCGAAAAATAAAATATCGAATGGGGTGAGCTAAAATTCCAAGTAAGGATAACAATATAATGTAAACATTCATAAAAAAGAATAAACATTTAAAACAATGTATAACTAAAACAAAAGTCTTTGAAACTTGATCTTCATCATAATATGGAAGAAATAAAATTAAATAATTCCATTTACATATTCACATGGATATTCTACTAATCGAATAATCACATGAAATATCAATAACGACATTCATAATGATGGAATGAAAAAATGCCAAACTATCATAACCATGTAGCCAATGCATCCTGGCAAGAATACAAATAAGATTTTGTCAAAGCCTCGTGCCAAGACACTGGTTTGTCTCATGAGACCTACCGATGAATCGAGGATCTCTAGCGGGATCCACCCATCACTTACTAAGTCGAATGCATTCCTCATATGAACAAGTTTAAACATAACATAAACATTAGTATTAAAACAATCATACGAAATGTCAATACTTTACCCATAATGCATGAATGGTATAAAAAAAACACATCCATAGTCAAACATATCACAAAACCATCAATACAATATGGAATATTTGTATCAAGATAAATCAACTTCAAAACAAGTTTAAAATCCATTAAAACATTTTGACATAGATGAAAATTATTTGTAAAACTCCTTGAAAGAAATACCCCTTTTACATGAAAACATTTAATGGTATCCCAATTTAGAAAGGAATAAATTTAAAAACATTTTTGAATTAAATTGTCCCATAATACTTTGAAACATTTGAAAGGAATTAACATTTTAAAAACATTCATGTCCATATAAATAAATTCTTAAAAACCATTTTGAAAACATGGACATTAATGAGAACGATTTTGAAGAATAAATATTTAAAACATTTAAAATAATGATTTAGTAAAAACTATCATAAAAATAATCATTTTGAAAACACTTTTATGAAACATGGACATGGATAATAAAAATTTCCCAGTAGATACTTACATAAAAACAACCTCTGATAATAACGAGATTGTGAAATTAAAACATACCTTGTACTTTTCCTTGGTTGGGGGTAGTTTAACCTCCTGTATAATGGTGAAATAATTTTTATTAAATTATAAAATAATCAGATACATTAATATGATATTATATCTTATCTTTTAACATTTATTTGTTAATAATATCTTAGTATTATCAATGTTTCGGGTGTTAACTTACTCGTTTTCTTTTATATGATTTTTTTACATAAGCAATGTTTGTTATGTATAAGTTGTATCTTATTCATATATAGAATGATATCAAGTCTTTAAACATTATTTTTAATCATCAAATGAGAATTATACTTTAATGGATACGATAGAGAATGAATCTCATCGCGTTCCTGGAGACGGTAGTCCGTATGTATGCACAAGCGACAATATCATTATTTTGATATTATAATAATATATAACTAGATGATATATCAAATATAAAAAATCATTACCATGTTATATTTATTATTTACAAGAATTACAAATCATTATTATACCCGTCCAAATAATAGTGTTTTGAATAATAATTACACCACTACGTGGAGAAGGCAGGCCGTACGTATGCACGTATGCGGACATGTCATTCAAAGGATGGATAGAAGATTGAATATTGTTATACCATATTTATAATAACATCACATTATATAGAAGATACTGGAGTTATTATTTTATAATGGAAATAACAAATAATGAAGAAGTGGAAGAAGAAAGGAACTTGAAAGACGTTGGTGAAAACATTACCTATTCTTCGGGTTCTTCCTTTTGATTTGATCAAAATGAATCATTAGGATGGATTTATTATCAAAATAATGCCACTAGGTTAAACTGAGGGAAGTTTATAGAGTATTTGGGCAGTGGATGGCCGAACCAAAAGGCTTTTAATGTGTGAATTAGTGAGAAGGGGGAGTTGTATTATATAAGAGGGGTGAGGGGCACCATTGGATGAGCTAGAAATATTATTTTATAATAAATTCATATTCTTTTTATAATGGCTTAAAAGTGGATTATTCAAAGTTTAAAGTGGGGTGGGACTAAATAATTTCATCCAACAGAATTTATACAGGTTTGGGTCATTATATTAACCTTATCTTTTAGTTTTAACTCTTACTTAATTAGTTTGACATTTACCATGTCACTTTTTATTTTTATATTATATTATTAATAAACATAATATATTCAACCAAGAGACCCCCAAGTGGTCCATTAATGATAAAAATATCATTATATATGTCCTTTAGTAGAACCATAGATTTTTAAGAATAGAATATCAATTAATAATATAATATTTTTTAAAAAAACTCATTTATTTCAATTTTGGCACTATTCAATAATTGATTTTTGTTAAAGTCATAAAGACATTATTAATTCAAAAAAAAATTATTTAAGAAATCCTATAATGTCATATTAACTAATAAATTCGTGGATGTCATAAACAATTTCAAATTATTATTATTTTAACCTTTATAATACCAATTATTTGATTCTTTCATTAATAAGGAAAAATTTTCACAATTATTATGCCATAAATAATATTAATTATTAAATGGATAAAAATTATAAATAATGAATCCATTATGTAGGAAATCATTTTAGCTTTATAATGAATATTTATAGTAGAAATTCCAACATATATAACCCTATGTAAAAAATTGTTTTTCTAAAAGATATATGCTTATGTCATTTTTTATTTATTTTAACTTAATTAATATAAAGTGTCCTTATCACTTACAAGTGGATCCATGGGGTCCCAAAATCGACCCAAAGATGACTATGTTCGGACATGTGTCAACCAATAAGGTTACGAAACGTTTTAGGGTAATTTATTATTATTATAATATTATTTGTCACCGTTATTGACAAGATTTACCCTTTAACCATGGTAAATAAAATATTTACCGAAGTAATTATTCAAAATGTCTAAAAATAAAAGTTACATATTTAAAAAATTTGTACATCCGGATTCCAAATATGGAAACCATTTTTCTAAATTAAAAATATAGAAGTGGAAGATATTAATTTAAAATTAATTCCCGTTGTTAAAAGAAAAAGCGTGTTTTAAGAGGTAATAACTATCATAAGATTGACATTTTTTAATGTCCAGTTTAATTGTGAAATTATGTCCAATGACCAATATTTTATTAAATGGTAAAAATATATTCTAAATATACTTTAAAACCACTAAAATTAATTATTTATCACTACTATTTATTTCAATTAAAAATGTTGTTTTCAATTAAAATTTACTAATTTTCACTATTCATCAAAATATAAATGATTTCTGAAAAATACAAAAATTTCTCCCTATTCAAATTTCGATATTCCGTATCAAAATATGAACTCCATTTTGAAAGATAAAAATTATAAAATTTCAAAAGGTGGGTATTACTATTCATAACGGCTAGTTTGATTGGTTGTGGTGTGTGTTAGAACTCGAAGTTGCATAAAACACACGCTACTGTATTATTCAAAGGGAAATGTACCTTGGAAGATTGGGGTGTTAAATTATCCTCTCCTTCAAAAAATTGTGTCCTCAAAATTTATTCTCAGTATTGGAAACATGGGGATGACATTTCAAAATATCTAAGTTGAAATCCCACATAAAAAAAGGGATTAATGAGGCCTCTATTTAAAATAAAGAGCAGTAAGTATGACGGTTAACGAAAATAAAACATACTAGGGTTCCATGTAGAACAAACATGGATATGGAAGAGAAATCTTACCATAAATATCTGATGGAGAGTGGTAGATAACATGGCATTGAAAAGACCAACAATCACAAAACCATAAATTTGTGATTATCTAAGGTACCATCTAGGACAACGTTTTTGTTCTTAATTACTTTTGTTAATGATGAAGAATTTATTAATAAGATTGGATAAGATCATAAAGAGATATACTTACATTATAATTAGAGTTTTATCCATTAATAAATTTCTACCACAAACTCATCTTTCACCCCAAAACATAATACAACTAAAAAATATTCTATTTATCCAAATCGTATAGGGTTCCAAATATAATGAATTTATAATTCACATATCTGAACCTCTAAAAAACTATATTATACCCTCCAATAACTTCACATAGTCCAGTTTTAGGCGATAAATCCCAATCGCACTATGGTTGTGGCTTTGATTTCCGCAGCATTGTCCGACGTGACGGGTTGTCACACGGTCTGCGTGTTGTCCGTTTATAAAAATCCCAAAATAACATTTCAAACAATATCCATTCCAACCTTTAGACTTATCAAAAATACTTCTATCCACACTCATAGTCCAAAATTTATAAGGATGTTAAGCACAATGAATATCCTTTTTCCATGTAATAACATGTGAACACCTTCATCATGTATTATTTTAAAACATGGTAACATCCTGAATTACCATAAAACCTTATTGATTACATTCATTCTCCCTTAATCTTTATAGAATACGATATATACTACTTCTATCCAAAAATTTTGTAAACTAAAACAATGAAAAATAATTAATCATTTTCAAGGTTGTCAATAATATCCAATATAATTTATTCAAATCAACAATCACTTATTCTAAAATCACTACCACATTATCAGGACCATATTAATGATTACCTTTCCTTCGACCATGTATTTTACCAAAAGTGTAGCTCACTATTATGTAACTTTTCTTATAACTATATAATCGCAAATCCTCAATAAAATAGTATTGCAGTACAATCCTTATTTATATCCATAATTCATATAACCAATATATTGTTGATATAACACACAAATGAAATAATCCTATAATAACAATGTTAAAACACTAGTAAATATTCTTCATCTGAGGTAGTATCATTACTTGATTATTATCCAATAGCATCATTTGGGTCATACTCTGATGATTTGGATACTGGTTCGCGTAGTGTCCCAACTCTTTACAGATGAAACATTGTGCATTTGAAACCCATTTCTGACCCTTACAGTCATCTAATTGGTGTCCTTTGTCTACACACTAATAATAAAATCCCATTCCCCTCAGGCAAGTTCCATGGTTTTTCTTCCCACAGATATCACATATGGTAAAATTCTTCTTTTCTCTCTTCCATTTATCCATCTTTCTCTCTTCCATACTTTTCTTCTATTGCTTCCCTTTAAAGACATGGGGCTCATAGAATTCATTACTTGTCATATTAACACATGATACTATTTCTTCATATGTTGAGAAAACATGAGAGACTATTTCCCTTCCAAATGTTGGCTCAATATAGTGAAAGATATAATACATCTTACTCTATAGATCATACACATTTCTAGAGTTCACATTCCTTCTACTGGGATCCATTTCTATACAATGGCATACACTATGTCATTTTATGAATTGCAATGAATAATTCCAAACATGTAAAATATCTAAAATAAATTTAATTGTTTATGGATATAATCTATAATCATAAAAATGTTTTCCTTTAGGAATTATATACTCATAAACCCTTCATTATGATTTGTAAAGAAATTGAGAATTAACCTAAGCATATCTCCCAGGAGTGTCGAAACCAAGAGTGTAGCAAGGCCCGTTGTCATGCACCAGTTCCCGTTCGAATCTAGCTCAAAGCGGTGTTTTCGGGATTTACCCCTAGGCACATTTGTTCTAGTGCCGCCTCTACCTGCTCGAATCCATACATTGATGTATTTCTTGGAAAACTCACAAAATCTCTACAATACCAAAATTCTAAGAAGTTCTGCTATACTAATCTTCAAATTCTATCTTATGGAAATGTGCTCTAATTAGAGTATATCTAAATCTAGTTTCCAATGTTATTTCTAATCTTTCTCTCATACCAACTGTAATGCCCCGACCCCAGTTACCCAGAGTCAGTGAATTATTACATAACATCGGCATGATCACAAAAGATCAAGTCTCGAAAGACCAAATGGCTGAGCAGTTTTGGAAAATAGATTACATACATGAATGTTTCATTACACTTTATAACATACAAAACAACATAAATAATATTTTATTAATTCCATTATTCTATTGACATAACCCGGCAAATCATTCACAATACACTTCTTGGAATCCTGGGAAAAATAAAACATAGAAAGGAGTGAGCTCAAATTCCCAGTAAGGATATTAATATAGAGGAAACTATCATAAATAAGCACAAACATTTAAGGCAATGTATAAATAAAACAAAATCCTTTTAAACATGAACTTCAACATAATATGGCAGAAATAAAATAAATTAATTCCATTTACTTATTCCCATTGATATTCTACTAATCGAATAATAACCTGAAATATCAGTACCCACTTTCATAATGATGGAATTCATAATGCCAGACTATCATAACCACGTAGCCAAGGCCTCGTGCCAAGACTAGAAATAACATTTTGTCAAGGCCTCATGCCAAGACACTAGTTTGTCTCGTGAGACCTACCGACACATCGAAGAGCTATTGTGGGCTCCACCCGCCACTTACTAAGTCCAATGCATTTCTCATATGAACAGGTTTGAACATAACATAAATAGTCATATTAAAACTAGCATACAAAATGTAAATTCATTACCCACAAAGCATGAATGGTATAAAAATAACACATCCATAGTCAAACATATCACAAAACCGTCAATAAAATATGGAATATTTGTATCATGTTAAATCAACCTCAAAAAAAGTTTAAAATCCAATAAAGGATTTTGACAAAGATGAAAATTATTTGTAAAACTCCTTGAGAGAAATACCCCTTTTCATAAAAACATTTAAAAGTCACTCAATTTAGAAAGGAAGACATTTTAAAAAAAATTGAATAAAATTTTCCCATACTAATTTTAAACTTTGAAAGGAATTAACATTTTAAAAACATTCATGTCCATATAATTAAATCCTTAAAAACCATTTTGGAATCATGGACATTAATGAGAATGATTTAGAAGAATAAATATTTAAAACAGTTAAAATTATGTTTTTGTAAAAAGTATCTTAAAAATAATACCTTTGAAAACCCTTTTATAAAACAAGGACATGGATATTAAATATGTCCCAGTAGATACTTACATAAAAACAACCTCGGATAATAATGAGATTGTGAAAGTAACCATTACCTTGTACTTTTTCCTCGGTTAGGGGTACGTTAACCTTTTGTATAATGGTGAAATAATTGTTAATAAATTAAAAATTAATCATATACATTAATATGATATCATATATGATCTTTTAACAATTATTTGTTAATAATATCATAGTATTATCGTCGTTTCGGGTGTCAACTTACTCGTTTTCTGTTATATGTTTTCTTACATAAGACATGTTTGTTATGGATAGGTCGAATCATATTCATATCCAAAATTATATCAAGTCCTTAAAAATTATTTTTAATAATCAAATGAGAATTAAATTTGAATGGATACGATGGAGAATGAATCTCATCGCGTTTGTGGAGACGGTAGTCCGTACGTACGCACGAGCAACAATAACATTCTTTTAATATTATAATAATATATAATTGGATGGTATATCATATATAAATAATCATTATCTTGTTATATTTATTATTTAAATTAATTTCACATTGTTGTTATACCCATCCAAATAATTTGGTTTTGAATAACAATAACACCACGACGTGGAGACAGTAGGCTGTATGTACGCACGTATGGTGACATGTCATTCAAAGGATGGATATAATACGGAATTTGGTTATACAATCTTTATAAAAAATCACATAATATAGAATATACTAGAGTTAATATTTTAGAATGGAAATAACAAAGAAAGAAGAAGTGGAAGATGAAAGGAACTTGGAAGAGGGTGGTGAAAACATTACCTCTTCTTCGGGTTCTTCCTTTTGATTTGATCAAAAGGGGTACTTAGGATGGCTTTCTGATCAAAATAAGGCTTCTAGGTTGATGTGAGGGAAGTTGAGAGAGAATTTGGTCAGGTTTTGGCCATTCCAAAAGGATTTGAATGTGTGAATTAGTTAGAATGGGTAGTGCCCTTTTATAATAAGGGTGTGGTGCACCTTTGGAAAAGCGATAAATATTATTTTATAATAAATTCATATTCAGTTTTTAATGGAACCAAAGTGGATTTTTCAAAGTCTAAGGTGGGGATGGGTCTAAATACTTTCAAAAATTAGAATTTAGACAGGTTTGGGTCCTTATATTAACCATATATTTTAGTTTTAACTCTTAGTTAATTAGTTTGACATTTACCATGACACTTTGTATTTTTATATTATATAGTTAATAAACATACTATATACATCCAAGCTATAACACCCCATGTAAATAAAGAATATTAAATTTTCACAACTATCCATATTTGTGAATAAAATGTCAATATTACTTAATAGGGGACGTTATGCTCGATGGTGCACCCAATACGCAACAACGAGTTTTTCTTAGAAATCTTACGTTGCACTCTAATAATAAAATAATATAATTTAAAATGGTAGTTAACGCCTAGCCGTTGTAATGGAGGGAATGAATAGAACTATGTACAAAATTATTATATATATTTTTCAAATATTTTTACTTTTTACAATAAATTCTAGAGGATTAAAAATGCGAATGAATCCAATTTTAAGCGTAAACATTCTAAAATTCTTTATAAGGTCGATTAACCGCCTTTTGATGGAGAGCATCTTTTAAATCCACTTTTGGACAATTTTATGTGTTATATTTGACAAAATAAAATTCCTCTTTATAATCGGGTCATCAAAATTTTCTTTGTGTAAATTTTTGTTATTTTTCTGATAAAGTTCATTTTTTAAGGAATAGTGAAAAATGTTGTATTTTAATTCAAAAACTCTTTTTAATCTAATTTATTTATATGATTATATTATCATTTGAATTGTTTTTAAAGTTAAAATAGAATATATTTTTAACATTTAATACAATAGTGGTCATTGGAATAAATTTCACTTTGAAATTGGACTTAAACTAGTGTCAATCTTTTAATAGATATTGTTTAATAAAAACACGCTATTTGTTCTGACAACGGGAATTAATTATTGAATTAATTAATGTAACATATATGTTTTGAATATTTTAAAATATAAATCATTTTTCAACTTGGAATATCAAATGTATATTAGGGTGATGTTTTGGTATTTTTCTGAAAAACTTGAATTTTTGATGAATAGTGAAACCACTAAGTGGTACTTGAAAACTGATTTTTTTCGTTTAAATGAAACTTTACCACTTATGTGATTTGATTTTCAAAAGTCCGACATACATGGATGTCATTAGGAAGTAAAATGAGGTTAAATGGGATTAAGATAATTTTTTGGTGAATAGTAACATTTATGTTTTAATCGCGATTAGAGGTAATTAGTGTGATTTTAGGAAAAAAATGATATTATAATAAAATTAAAATAACACGACACTTGTCCTACCCCTATTTGATTAGTCATGGCCGATCAATAAAACACATGGGTCGGTTTTTGGGACCCCATGGAGCCACTTGGGTAAGATAATGACATTAATTCCTTTTATTTAAAGAAAAAATTATAATGTCACAAACATGTGTTGTTTTACTAAAAGAAATTTTACATGGGGTTATATAAGTTATATATTTTACTATAAATATTCATTATAAATCTAAAAATATTTCCTACATAATGATATTTTTTTATAATTTTTAGACATTAAATAAATTAATTTATTTATGACATCGTGATGATGTAGTGATTACCTCATAAATCAACGATTTAAAAAAATGAAAAGATAATGTAAAATCTAAGACCTAAACTTCTCAAAAACCTATTGGATGTGTGGATTTTGAACTATTATTACCGTATCCTCGATATATATAATTTTGGGACCTTTAAAATCAGAAAATCATTTTATAATAAAGATATATTTTATAATATTCCAAGAGTTCCCCTCTTCTCCTCTTATAAAAGGCCCCCACCTCTACCACCTTACACACACCTCTCAAGCCTTTTTCTCGGCCAACACATGCCCATTTCATCTCTACACATCCCTCTATTCATCATTGAAGCCTCAAATTGGGAATAATCCTTTCCAAGGAAGCCATTGATCTTAAATCAAAGAGAGTTACCCGTTTCAAAGGTAGTGTTTTATCTTGTGTTCTTATGTTTTATTTTGCTTCTAAAACCCCCTAAACTATTTTTTTTATTTTATTTTGTAACAACAACGGTATCTTAAATATACTTGGATGTTGTTATAAGAAGTAATCGAGCTACACTTACACACACATCCATCTAATGGTTAAAGAACATACTGTTTCTGTGGATGGCGAATTACTGCCTCACAAAACGATGATTCTTCAATATTCCGTTAACACCTTCAAAGGTGGCAATTATGATGTCACTGTATTTTATATATCATATATATTGTATTTCTGTTTTCTATATGGTTTTATATTTTCTATTTAAAGCATACCTGTATTCCTTACATGTTGTGCAAAGGCGATAATTTCATATGAGGAAGTTTGGACTACCGCCCCCTCAAGTGATGTGACTCGTTCATGCAATACATGGAATGTATAAATAATGAAATTAATTAAAATGTGTGACCTATATAACATATATATTCTAATTTAATTATAATATATATATATATATATCATTTTTTTAATTCCATTAATATGACAGGAAAAAATTAAAGTAGTGTTCATGCGTACGTACGGCCTACCGTCTCCATGAATGGAGCTTTCCATTTTTTATCTCCAAATGATATTGAATAGTATAAAATGAATATTTACTGGATATATATGATATTTTAATCACTAATACTATTTTTTAAATGATTTACTTATAACTACATGGGCAATCATTTTTCAAACAAGTTCATTTTTGACTCATGTACCAAACATCGGCAAAAACATCTGATATGAACTAACATTATTAAAACATTATTATAACATTATAATATGTGATATGAACTGAATAATAAAATTTAAAGGAGGTCCTTAGGAAATTATAAATTTACCAAAGTTTATTATTCAGGAATATAAAGAAACGAACAAGACAAGTCGGTCTTGAGGTAAGTGATCCTACTCCTCTCTTTCTTTTTAAGTACACTCTTTTATGTCATTCCTTTTAAGATCATATTTATTGTGATTGGGATGTTATTTTATATTAATATTACTGTAATTTTTATGTTCATATGATGATAGCACCTATTTTCTCTCATCAATCCATTTTGGAAGTTTTGAGTGGCGCTGTTAGGCTGCCGAATTTTCGTAAGATATCCAACCTCTCTCGTTCTTTTTAAGTACTCTCTTTTATGTCATTTCTTTTAAGCTCATATTTATTATGTTTGGGGATGTTATTTTATATTCCTCATACTTTAATTCTTATTTTCATATTATGAGGGACCCTATTTGATCTCATAAATCCATTTTTGTATGTTTTAAGTGGTGTTGATAGGTTGTCGAGTTTTCGTAAGGGATTTTTCATCTCACTTTTATTCCCGTTAGATTTATGCTACATTTTCCATCATTTACTATGAGTGGTGAATGTAATATCCATTATTCTACTCTTTGTGTAATATAAGTTCGTTTATGAGTATTTACATCAATTTTGTATGACCCTTCATTTATGGGGTGTACGTTTCGAAAGTTTCCCAAATCGGTAAGGGAACCTTTCACAGACCTCTTTTTAAAAGACTTATTTTGTTATGTCTTTTAATTTAAATTTTTTGGGATATCTTATTCTATATCCTTATTGATGTAAATTTTATTTCCAAGTGATTATATATCCTTTTTATCTATCATCAAATCATTTTTTGAATTTTAAAGTGACGTTGTTAGGCTGTCAAATTTTACCAAGGAAACTTCTTAACCCAATTTCGATTTCATTGGGTTCAACATGTACTTATTGAATATGTCATCCATTGAATATGTGTGAATGACCTTTTATTGTTTTAAAATTAGTTTCCACTTATATTGGGTGTATTTATATTTGTCACGGATAATTATGAGATTGATTTATCCTTAATTTAAGGACACCTTCTTTATAATGGATTTCATCTCATTTTCCATTTCTATTGAGACTTCATTGTTGTTATGCATCAGTTCACTCTTATATGGTGTATATAATATCCTTTGAAATATTACATCATCCCTTTATTCTGGTGATATTATATTTTCTGATGAAATGTTATTCCACAATTATTGTATTCAAGTGTCACTCATTTTGTTAAAAACCCTTTAACTAAAATATCGTTTTAAATGTTATAATGATTTATTATTATAAATATTTCTCATTAATATCCATCTTTTCAAAATGGGTTTAAGGATTTATTTATATGGATATTAATGGTTTAAAATGTTAAAATCTTCAAAGTTGTATGAGACACTTTGATTCAAAAATCTCTTTATTAAATGTTTTAAATGGTTTTAAAAATGGTATGTAGAATGGATTCATTATCTCAATATCTTAAAATGTTATATTGTTATTTCAATATGGGAATATTATCTTTCCTTTATTCTTAAGTTATGTGCAATGAATATGTTATGGTTCTTGGGCATTGTTTATGAATACGGGTGGTTCCGTGATAAAAAAGGGCGGCTGAGCCCGATATAGCTCTCCAATGCATTGGGTAATGCGAAGGGGTTAAACGTTATGGTTTCTCCGATGAGATTTAGGGAATATACTGTGATGGGTATTCCAAACGTAACCAAGAGGGTTACTCCCTATGTAAGAATGTTATGAATGCCTCATGTTACCTTTATTTCGAATGGTTTTTATGAGTTATTCTTAAATCTTATGATTTCATTAGGTATGTAAAAGTGCTTATGTTTTATGAGTAAAGTATGATTTCATAGATTCTTATGTATACATGGACTGATGTTTTCTTTCCATGTTGTTATAACCCTTACTGAGCTTTTATTGCTCATTACAAGTTTTTGAAATGTTTTTCACAGGACATAAAGTTGAATAGGGTCATGAATGGGATCAAGGAAATGTCAGGCTGTCTAAAACAAGGAACTAGACATGACTCTTTTGTTCAAGAGTTTTTATATTGTGAAAAAAAAATGGGAACTGAGTAGATGTGTCTAATTTGTAATCTTTTGAGATGTAATAGTTATGTTCTAATTCTATGAATCTCTAAACCTGAAAAGAACCTCAATGTGAATTATTCATTTAATTCAAGATTAAGTAAGGTTTATGTCTGGGGCCATATAGTTGGTATCATAGGTCGGTTTAGATAACTTTAGAGGTTAGGGTATTCTCTAAGCATAAGTGACATTACCATAATGGTTAGGATTTCATAAAGTGTACTAGTTTTAGATAAAGTGAATGAGTAAGTATATCTTACTATTTATCTTCCTCATTAGTACGTGATGGTTTTTTTGATATACTCACACTAAAAATTCTGTTTTTAGTAAATGGATGGATCAAGTAGGCACCAAAGTGACAATGGGTTTGAAGGAAACTGTGGTTGTTCTCTGATTAAGAGACTGGATGAAATGGGGGATTCAATTAGGAAACTCGTGGTTGTTCTAAACCAACTATCAAGGAGTCATGATCAACCACTTGAAACATGGTATGTTCTGTAATGCATCATGTATGAGATGACCAATCAATGTGGAAGTTCAGGTAATAATTATAAAGGTAACCATTGGAGTTTATACGATCCTTACTTTTGAGGAAATTATGGGTTATTATATGTTGTGATGGAAAATTAAAGGCATGAGATAAACTTGAGGTTAAAATATGTTATGATTGTTTCTGAATATTTTATCTCGTTATGGGGAATGTTTTAAGAATTATATTGTTTTGGAAAAAGGACAACACGAAGACCGTGTGACAACCCGTCGCATTGGACAAAGCTGCTGGAATTGAACCCACAACCAAAGTGCGACTGGTATTTATCGCCTACCACTGGACAACGTGATGTCCCTGGTTAGTTTGACTAATTCTTTTTAGTTAGATTGTTTTAGGAATCAAGAGTAAGTTTATTTTGGGTTATCTATGGAAATGGTTAACCTATCATGGAGGATATGTGATTAGGTTAATTACATTTCAATATGAAAATTTAAGAGAAACTGATGTTATTTGGAGATAGAAGTTAATTTTTACCTTGGAAGACTATGTTAATAAATCCTTCAAATATTTGGGTTTCAATCTAAGTTTGGTTTACTTTGAATAATTCTATAGACACTTGTTTACTGAATGGTCTTTGTTGAAATTTGGGTATTGTTTGACAAATTTTAGGAGATTAAGAATTGATTTTTTATCCTTTTTGGGTATTATCTGATCTCATACTAACCTTCTAGGTTTTAGTTTTCGTTAAGGTCTAAATACATGGGATGTATATAGTTCTCTTTTTTGGATTAGGTGATACTCTAGAAGTAGATTATATCTCTCTTAATGAAAAAAAGTATTCCTAAATACTCATCATTTGGGAAAGTACGAGTTTGTGTAAAAATATAGTAAAATCTGAAAGTCAATATGACAAGTAAGTATGTTTCATTATGGTATAGTTAAGCTAAGAAATAAATTCCTCAATGAATAGTAACTTAAAACAAAAATGTTTTCTGTCAACTTTTCCTACTAAGGAATCGAATACTGTTTAATCCATCACAAGTTTGTGATTTTCTTATGGTTAACATTCTCGTATACACGTTTACTATCATTCTACTTTAGAACATGACCCTTTGTTTTCTCCTCCATATCCATGTTTTCCTTCATGTAATCCTAGTGTGGGTTAATTTGGGTGACCTTTGTACTTCTCTTTATTTATTTTAAAGTGATTGTTTTACTGACTCCAGTTCCGATGTGGGATTTTCAATGAAGTTTCCAAGCCCAATTTTAAAATTGTGAGGACGCAATTCCCAAAAGGGGGGATGGATGTAACACCCCAGGTAAATAAATAATATGAAATTTTCACATTTATCCATATTTGTGAATAAAATATTAATATTACTTTAAAGGGGACACTAGGCTCGATGGCACACCCAATACGCAACAACGAGTTTCTTGGAAATCTTATGTTCCACTCTAATAATAAAATAAAATAATTTAAAATGGTAGTTAACGCCTAGCCATTGTAATGGCGAGAATGAACAGAACTAACTAAAAAAATGATTATATATGTTATTCAAATATTTTTACTTTTTACAATAAATGTTAGAGGATTAAAAATGCGAATGAATCCAATTTTAAGCGTAAGCATTCTAATATTCTTTAAAAGGTCGATTGACCACCTTTTGATGGCGAACATCTTTTAAATACACTTTTTGACAATTTTTATCTGTTATATTTGACAAAATAAAATTCTTCTTTATAATCGGGACATCAAAATTTACATTTTGTAAATATTTGTTATTTTTTCGATAAAGTTCATTTTGTAAGGAATAGCGAAAATTATTGTATTTTAATTCAAAAACTATTTTTAATCTAATTTATTTATATGATTATATTATCTTTTTAATTGTTTTTAAAGTGAAATTAGAATATATTTTTACCATTTAATCCAATAGTGGTCATTGTAATTAATTTCACTTTGAAATTGCACTTAAACTAGTGTTAATCTTTTAATAGATATTGTTTCATAAAAACACGCAATTTGTTCTGACATCAAGAATTAATTATTAAATAAATTAATGTAACTTATATGTTTTTAATATTAAAAATAGACATCATTTTTGATCTTGGAATAGAAAATATAGCTTAGGGTGATGTTTTGGTATTTTTCTGAAAAAACTTCAATTTTTTATGAATAGTGAAACCACTAAGTGGTACTTAAAAACTGATTTTTTTCATTTAAATGAATATTTACCACTTCTGTGATTTGATTTTTAAAAATCCTACAAAAATGGTTTTCATTAGGAAGTAAAATGTTGATCAATGGGATTAAGATGATTTTTTGGTGAATAGTATCTTTAATGTTTTTAATCGCGATTAGAGGTAATTAGTGTGATTTTAGGTAAAAATGATATTATAATAAAATGAAAATAAAATGACACTTGTCCTAACCCAATTGGATGAGTCATGGCCGACCATGAAATCCCATGGGTCGATTTTTGGGACCCCATGGAGTCACATGGGTATGATAATGACATTAATGCCTTTTATTTAAAGTAAAAATTATAATGTCACAAACATGTGTTGTTTTACTAAAACAATTTTTACATTGGGTTATATAAGTCATATTTTTTACTATAAATATTCATTAGAAAGATAAAAATATTTCTTACATCATTATAGTTTTTTTATAATTTTTAGACATTAAATAAATTAATTTATTTATGACACTGTGATGATGCAGTGATTACCTCATAAATGAACGATTTAAATAAAATGAAAAGATAATGTAAAATCTAAGACTTAAACTTGTAAAAAATCTATTATATGTGTGGATTTAGAAATATTATCATCTTATACTAGAAATATATAATTTTTGGACCTTTAAATTCCGAAATTCATATTATAATAAAGTAATATTTTATAACATTCCAAGAGTGCCCCTCTTCTCCTCTTATAAAAGGCCCCCACCTCTACCACCTTACACACACCTCTCAAGCCTTTAGCTCGGACAAACCCTGCCCATTTTATCTATACACATCCCTCTCTTCATCATTGAAGCCTCACTTTGGGTAGAATCATTTCCAAGGAAGCCATTGATCTTAAATCAAACAGAGTTACCTGTTTTAAAGGTAGTGTTTTCTCTTGTGTTTTTATGTTTTATTTTGCTTCTACAACCCCCTAAACTCTTTTTATTCGTTTATTTTGTACAAAAAAAGTATCTTAAATATACTTGGTTGTTGTTATAAGAAGTATTAGGATACACATTACACACACACCCGTCTAATGGTTAAAGAACATACTGTTTTTGTGGATGGTGAATTACTGTCTCACGAAACGATGATTGTTCAATATTCTTTTAACACCTTCAAAGGTGTCCATTATGATGTCACTGTATTTTATATATCATATATATCATATATATGGTATTTATGTTTTCTATATTATTTTTTATTTTATATTTAAAACATACCTTTAATCCTTGCATGTTGTGCAAATGCGATAATTTTATATGAGGAAGTGTGGACTACCGCCCCCTCAAGTGATGTGACTCGTTCATGTGATACATGGAATGTATAAAGAATGAAATTAATGAAAATATTTGACCTATATAACATATATATTATACTGTAATTATAATATATATATATATATATATATATCATTTTTTTAATTCCATTAATATGGAAGGAAAAAATGAAAGTAGCGTTCATGCGAACGTACGACCTACCGTCTCCATGAACGGTGCATTCCGTTTTTATATCCAAATGATATTGAATAGTATAAAATTAATATGTAATGGATATATATGATATTATAATCACTAATACTATTCTGTAAATTATTTACTTATAACTACATGGGCAATCATTTTCCAAACAAGTTCATTTTTGACTCATGTACCAAACCTCGAACAAAAACGTCTGATATGAACTAACAGTATTAAAAAATTATTATAACATTATAATAAGTGATATTAACTGAATAATAATCTATAAAGGAGGTCATTCGGAAATTATAAATTGAAAAAAGTTTATTATTCAGGAATATAGAGAAATGAACAAGACAAGTCGGACTTGAGGTAAGTGATCTTACTCCTCTCTTTCTTTTTTATGTACACTCTTTTATGTCATTCCTTTGATGCTAATATTTCTTGTGATTGGGATGTTATTTTATATCACTCTTACTGTAATTTTTATGTTCATATTATGATATTCCCTATTTTCTCTCATCAATCCATTTTGAATGTTTTGAGTGGCGCCGTTAGGCTGCCGAATTTTCGTAAGAGATCCAACCTCTCTTATTCTTTTTAAGTACTCTCTTTTCTATCATTTATTTTAATCACATATTTATTATGTTTGGGGATGTTATTTTTTATTACTCATACTATAATTATTATTTTCATATTATTAGGGACACTATTTAATATCTTAAATCCATTTTTGGAAGTTTTATGTGGCGTTGTAAGGTTGCCGAGTTTTCGTAAGGGATTTTTCATCTCACTTTTATTCCCGTGAGATTTATGCTACATTTTCAACCATTTAATTTGAGTGGTGTATATAATATCCATTATTCTACTCTTTGTGTAATATAATTTAGTTTATGATTATTTACATCAATGTTGTATGACCCTTCATTCATGGGGTGAATGTTTCGAAAGTTTCCCAAATCGGCAGGGAACCTTTCACAAAACGCCTTTTAAAAGACTTATTTTGTTATGTATTTTAATTTACATTTTTTGGGATATGTTATTCTATATCCTTATTGATGTAAATTTTATTTCCAAGTTATGAGATACCCTTTTTATCTCTCATCAACTCATTTTCTGAATTTTAAAGTGACGCTGTTAGGATGTCAGATTTTACCAAGGGAACTTCTTAACCCAATTTCGATTTCTTTGGGTTCAACATGTACTTATTGAATATGTCATCCTTTTAAGGATGCCTTCTTTATAATGGATTTCATATCATTTTCCATTTCTATTGAGACTTAATTGTTGTTATGTACCAGTTCACTCTTATATGGTGTATATAATGTAATTTGGAATATTATATCATCCATTTATTCTCGTGATATTATCATGTTCTGATTATATGTTATTCCTCAATTATTGTGTTCAAGTGTCACTCATTTTGTTAAAAACCCTTTAACTAAAATATCATTTTAAATGTTTTAATGATTTATTCTTATAAATATTTATCATTAATATCCATGTTTTCAAAATGGTTTTAAGGATTTATTTATATTTATATTAGTGGTTTAAAATTTTAAAAGCTTCAAAGTGGTATGGGACACTTTGATTCAAAAATCTCTTTATTAAATGTTTTAAATGGTTTTAAAAATGGTTTGTAGAATGGATTCATTATCTCAATATCTTAAAATGTTATATTTATATTTCAATGTGTGAATGTTATATTTCCATTATTCTTAAGTTATGTTCTATGATTATGTTATGGTTCATGGGTATTGTTTATGAAGACAGGTGGTTCCATGATAAACTAATGGCAGGTGAGCCTGATATAGCTCTACAATGCATTGGGTAACGTGAAGGGGTTAAACGTTAAGGTTTCCCTGAAGAGATTTAGGGAATATACTGTGATGGGTATTCCAAATGTAACCAAGAGGGTTACTCCCAATGTAAGAATGTTATGAATTCCTCATGTTACCTTTATGTCTTATGATTTTATGAGTTTTTTGTAAATCTTATGATTTCATGAGGTATGTAAAAGTGCTTATGTTTTATGAGTAAAGTATTATTTCATTGATTCTTATGTATACATGGAATGATGTTTTTTTTCCGTATTGTTATAACTCTTACTGAGATTTTTATGCTCATCCCATGTTTTTGAAATGTTTTTCACAGGACATAAAGTTGAATAGGGTCAAGGATGGGATCAAGGAAATGGCAGGCTGTCTAAAACAAGGAACTAGACATGACACTTTTGTTCAAGAGTTTTTATTGTGTGAAAAAATGTGAACTGAGAAGATGTCTCTACTTTTTAATCTTTTGAGATGTAATTGTTATGTCCTAATTCTCTAAAACTCTAAACCAGAAAAGATCCTCAATGTGAACTATTCATTTAATTCAAGATTAAGTAAGGTTTAAGGTCGGGGCCTTATACAAGCCACCCACAGGTGGGCCATTAATGACACACCTATCATGATATAAGACTTTTGGGTGAACCTTATATTTTTAGGAATACAATATCAATTAATGATATAATATTTGTTTTTAAAATTCATTTGTGACAATTTTGACACTATTCAATAATTGATTTTTGATAAAGTCTTAACTAATTTATTAATTCTAACAAAATTCATTTAAGTAATCCTATAATTTCATAATAACCAATAAATTCACGTATGTCCTCAAAACATATAATTTATAATTATTTTAAAATTTATAATACCAATTTTTCGATTCTTTCATTAATAAGGAAAATACTACAAAATAATTGTGTCATAAATAATATTAACTATAAATGTATAAAAATTATGAATACAATACAATTATGTAGGAAATTTTTTTATATTTCTAATTAATATTTATATTCTAAAATCCAACATACATAACCCTATGTAAAAAAATTGTTTTTCTAAAAGATATATTCTTATGTCATTTTTGTATTTATTTTAACTTAATTAATATAAAGTGTACTTATCACTTAAAAGTGGATACCTGGGTCCCTAAATCGAACCAAAGATGCCCATGGATGGAAATTTATCAACCAATAAGTTTATAACACATTTTAGGTTAATTTATTATTATTATTATATTATTTTTTACCCTTATTTACCGGATTTACACTTTAAAAATGGTTAATAAAATATTTACTGAAGTAATTATTCAAAATGTCTATATATAAAAGTTACATATTTACACAATTGGGACATCCTGATTCCAATTATGAAATCCATTTTTCCAAATTCAAAACACAAAATTGGAAGATATTAATTTAAAATTAATTCCCATTGTTAAAACAAAGAAGCATGTTTTTAAGAGATAATAATTATCAAAAGATTGAAACTTTTTTATGTCAGGTTTAATTGTGTAATTTTGTCCAATGACCAAAATTGTATTAAATGGTAAAAATATATTATAAATATTCTTTAAGACCACTCAAAATCGTAATTTTTCATTATTAATTATTTCAATTAAAAAAGGTGTTTTTATTTAAAATTTAGTAATTTTCACTATTCATCAAAATATAAAAGTTTTCAGAAAAATAACAAAGTTTCTTCCCTAGGCTAATTTCTATATTACGAATCCAAATATGAATTCTATTTTGAAAGATAAAATTTTTAAAATTTCAAAATGTGGGTATTACTATTCATAACGGCTAGTTTGATTGGTTGTGATGTGTGTTAGAACTCGAAGTTGCGTACAACACACGCTGCTGTATTATTCAAGGGGAAACGTACTGTGGATGATTGGGGTGTTAAATAGGGATTTAAAATAGTTTTCACGAACTGTCCAGTTAACACACCCTCGACCGCTATTCTTTGTGGAAAAAACAAACAATACAGACCACACATGGTCTCTTCCATAATTATACGTGGGAAATACAGATAAGGTGAAGTATGATGTGGGGATATTTCAAATCCACCAGTTCAATCACAGGAGAATATGTGTGATATAAACAGTGACAAATACTTCTCAATGATTTAAAATGATGAAACACAATAGAGAAGTTATGATGAGAAAGTGTTTATAAGGCTCTATGTGTTTGCAGATCAGCTCTGGATTACTTGGAATGAGAAATGTTGATATTCTAGTTAATATCAGGAAGTTGTTTAAAAAATAGTGTGTCGCATCCCCAGGTTCTAGCTTCTAGTGTTCTGCTTCTAATGTTGATCAAGAGTTGATGAATCACAGAAGGAAAGAATGAGTATATCCTAGAATGATCTTCGTGAAGTTTGAGGGTTCAGGATCATAGTACTGGATGGTTTGGATTTTTTATCTGGCGAGTATTCTCTATCACACTTCTCATGCAACCCATTTTTCAGGTCAGTGTATATATTTCTCTTTTTGTTTTTTTCCCTCCATATCTTCTTATTTTGTGGAATTATCTATTTATACTTGTGGTCTGTCAATGGGAATGAGTTGATCACGTGAATTTTTTCTCGTACCTAGTACTGTCCACGATATTGTCCCCTGAAATGTTTATAGTTAGCAATAGTTAATGTCTGATCATTTATTTTATCAAAAATGACCGTTAGATTAATATTTAGAAATTGAAAATGTATGGAAGAATAAGTGTCGGTAGACTGGTAATAGTAGCCTTCATATCGGTAGCCTTCAACAGTAGGTGCGCATCAGCAATCTTTAACTGTAACCTTTAACATTATTCTCACTCTAGTAACCATGTAACGGTGAACATTTTGTAGTAAACCTATAATGGTGACCTTGTAGTGGTGATCATATAGTGGTATCCTCGTAGCTGTAACCTTGTAACGGTGACCTTGTAGCGGTGACAATATAGTGGTTACATTGTAACTGTAACCATGATACAATAAGATTACAAATGTAACCATGTAACGGTAAGCTTCTAATTGTAACCATGTAATGGTTAGCTTGTAACCGTAACCATGAAATTGGAACCTTTGTTATGGTGACCTCTGTGCTTAGACGAATGTTGCACTGTAAGCATAACCAATCAAGTAGTTAGACTGAAAGTATATGAATATTACTCAATGGAAACATGATTACCATAGAATGAAGACATGGATATCACATAAATGAAAACAAGATTTGGGATTATCACCATATGATTTGGTATTATCAAGACATGTGAGTCCAACAATCTCCCCTGTTTTGATAATCACAAATTATGTCATTACTATGAATTTTGAATCAAGGTAAAACACATCTTCTAATGTCAGTGAATTAAAAGACTTAAATTTTGAATATTTTCTCCCCTGTGAATGACTTCTCACCTTTTTCTTTACTTTAATATTTTATCCCCCTTCTTGATTAAAAAAAGCGTACAAAACAAAAATAGTGAAAAATTACAACCTGTATTAATAAAACTGGAGTACATTATACAAAAAATGCATCAATACCTATCAGAAAAGATAGTCCATACTCAATTCACATCAAATACACCCATATGAGCTTTCTACTTGAAGTATGAGGATGTAGGTTCTGAAGGTGGAAGGATTGGTCAAGGGATAGAAGTTATAAAGGTATGAGGAGCTGCAATAGAAGCATCAGTAAAACTGTAGTGAGTAGATCCCTGATGAATCGAGGGGGGCAAGCTTTTGATGGCCTGGGCAGGAGTCATCAAAAGAGAATCACTGGTGGAACCTGAAGCAGCTGAAGAAGTTGGAAGAGCATGAGGAACTATGATTGGAGTGCAGTCCACATGAAGGAAATGCAAGAGAATATTCTTGAATACCATAATGATACTTCCACCTCTCACTATAGAAAAAATAAAATCAACCTTATTCTCCATGAATTTTTCTAAAGCAGGAGTCAATTCCCTGATTCTGCTAACCTAATCCTTAAAGGCCAGAGTGACAGGTGGGATCCTTATGTTTTCCAATGGAAACATGAAGTGACCATCCATATGATGTTTGGTGTACACCCGTTTTTATTAGAATTTAAATTTATATTTGATGGACTTCTTATCTTAAGAAAGATTGCCTAAATAGTTTCCCACAAGATTATGAATTTCCCTGGTGATGGAAATTACCTGAGAATATGAGGAACTACCACTAGAGAACATTGTAACTTCTTCTTGAACAATGGTACTAAAATCATCAATGTCATTTGGAGGAGAGGATGAAGTCGAAGAAGATGTATCTAGAAGAGACAGAGAGAAGGCCAATATCTCCTTGAATGATTTTTTAATCCAATTGATCAGTCTTTTGACATAATACTCTTGACCTATCACATATGTTTCCATATATTTCCTGAAATCCACAAACACTGTAACCATTTTATGAACTATAATTTTGACATACACAAGGTCTCTGTCCACTTGGGTCCTTGAAGCCATATAATCATCTAATTTGGTAATAGACTGTTTCACTGAATTCATAGACTGTACCAACTCACTGATTTGACTTTTGCATTGTCTTACATCCTGGAGAAGTGTAGATTGAATAATGGAGTTAATTTTGGCTAAGATATATGTGAAATTCTCAAGAGTTATATAAATGTCCTTTTCCACCTATTAGGACCTATCCTTATACCCTTTTTTCTTGTTGGATTTCAGGGATTCACAATCAAAATTTCTAAAAATTCCCTAAGAGAAAGAAGTTTCTGGAGGAACAAAAGTGAGGTTTGGTAATGAGATTCTTATGTTAGGAATCTCATCTTCTGAGTCATCATAGTCTATACGCAAGACCATAAATTGACATTCCTCAGACCATTCTTCAATCTCATGCAAAATAGAAACTGAGCCAGTAACAGTAGGTTCCCCACTCTCAATTTGAGTAATTTCTTGATTGGAAATTTTCATTTACTCTAGTCCTAGATAAACTGCAACATCAGGAAGGTTTTTTCCACTTCCACCTTAGAATCTTCAACTACTTCCAAGACAGGTCCAGCCTCTACTGAATCGGTAGCTTCTTCTTCATATCCACTTTATATCATTTCTGTATGTCCTATTAGAGAACTAAGACTCAGAGAATCCACTTAATTTTTAGTAGAAGTTGTCTCAACATTATCATGACTTGATTCAGAGTCATCATCCTCATTGGAGATATCTCTAACTTTCATTTAACAATTTCAGCACATACTTCTTCACTGGTTCCCTTATCACTTTCCCTTATAACAACTTCCCTTATAGGAAATATCTTTGGTGGGATAGGCCACCAAAGGATAGTATAGTTTCACGAGGATTGTACGGAAGTTCAGGGTCACTCCTATCATTTATAGGAGATTCCACTCTTCCATGCACAACAAAAACTTCTTCTTCATCATCTGAGTAGGCATGCTCTCCTTCATTAGGCTTTAGAACAGCGTCTCTCTTATTCATAGGCACAGTAGGATGAGTCTCATGATTAAACACTTCATACACCTTAGCCTCATCATTCACTCATCTCCTCATCCATGGATTCCAAATAATCTTCATCAGCTTGCAAATCACTTTAGTGATGCAATTGTTATCTTGTAAAACAACAATTTATTCCTCATATCCAGAAAAACCTTTTACATTCAACATAAGCGATATCAGTTTTCCACGGAATATGGCATTGGATTTGGAACTAGTCTTGGTCATGTCTTCATGTTTAATCATCAATAGCCTGCACAGGTTAATCCTATGTCCATGATTCAACAAATACAATAGGAATATGTCACGATAGTTCAAAATAGAGAAGTCCCCTCTCATGGGACTTATCACATGCTGAACAAATTTATAAATCTGCTTATCCTCTCCTGCCATTTCATCAGCAATGAAATTCTTAGGAATTCCATTTCCTATCAATTTAGCTATGGCTACGTTATAGAAAAAGAACTCACTAGTTGGAGGAACCACATTTGATTAATATTCTTAAATTTCTTCATGAGGAACCTTAAACATTCAGCCCATTCAGTGGAGGAGAAACATAAATTTACTCCATTTACTCTGGAATTCAACCATTTCTCATTCCCAGGTTGTCCAAATTCAGATACTCATTGAACTCCTACATTAATTTTGGGTAATAGGGTCCATTGTTGTTTGAAAAACATTCAAACCCAGCCTTGAGCTTCCAATTCCTTAAGCACTAAAGATCGAATCGAAAGAAGCCACTCTGAACATAAATCCTTCTCAACTTCTATTTCTCTTATGTATAGATATGGGTTCAGTAACTTTTCTATAGTCTAGGTTCCACTAATCGACACATCTCTGGGTCTCTTAAGATTAGGTGTGTCTCTTTCATCATTGACCACTGGCCTCTTCAATCTAGCCATTAATCCGGAGCAGCTCGAGGTTTCGGTAGTGGATTAGGCTCTGAGATATTATGGCAAGAGGTTTGGAATAGGGTTTGATGTGAACTGCAATGTGGTCTGTGCTCTATTTTTATCATTTAGGGATCAGAAAAATAAAATAGATAAAATAAGTATATAATAGCAGCAAAATGTTTCAAATTCTAGTTGAGATCATACAAAATGCAATGTCCTGGACTTCAAATGCCTATCATTAGGGAGGTATCTGTATGGTCTTATGGTGAGGTCCTAAAACTGAGGTCCTAACTATGGGGTTCTAATAGTGAGGTCCTAACGGTGAGGTTCTAACAGTGAGTTTCAAGGGTGAGGTTCTAACAATGTGGTTCAACGGTGACATTCTAACAGGGAGGTTCAATGGTGTGGTTCTAACATTGAGGTTCTAGCAATAATAGTTTATCATACCTAACTCATGTCTGATGTAATTTAACCTCTTAAAATTCAATGTATTTTTGAATATCTCATACAATTGGTGTCAATACTAATGAATTCAAGAGTGATATATCCTTTTTGAAAATGATCTCTCAAGAATAGATGTCGTTCATCAATATGCTTTGTCCTAGCATAAGATATAGGATTTTTAGAGATGTTAATAGAACATGTTTTGTCATAGATTATAAAGTCATGTTTGAATTGATATCCATAGTCTAGTAATGTGAGATTTATCCACAGAATTTGAGCACAACAGCAACCAGCAGCTATGTATTCAACATCTGCAGTAGATAATGTATTGAATTTTTTTTTCTTACTAGACCATGATACTAGTGACTTTCTGAAAATGTGACATGTTAGATAGGTGATCTTTATTTCTATCTTGTAACCAGAAAAGTCAGCATTAGAATAACTTATTAAATCAAAAGGTTATCCTCTTGGATAAAATAGAAATAATTTATAGTATACATGATATATTTAAAATTGCTTTTAATGGCATTTAAATGCTACTCTTTGGGATTGTCATGAAATTGAGAACACATGCATACACTGAACATAATAACAGGTCTACAACCAGTAAGATAACGTAAAATCCCAATAATACCTCTGTAATGGGTTTGATCCACTGGTTCTCCAGTTTCATCTGCATCAAATTTGGATGTGGTACTCATAGGTGTATCACTACCTTTACTACTATAAAAACCAAAACATTTTAATAGATCTTTAATATATTTATTTTTATTTAAAACAATACCAATTTTATTTTTGAAAAAATTGAAATCCATGAAAAAATGTACGGTATCCCATTAAACTCATTTCAAATTCATTTTGTATCATTGTTGAAAAATCAATACATAAATAGTGTTTAGAAGATCCAAAAATTATATCATCTACATAGATTTTTACTATTAAAACATATTTGGAAATCCTTTTAATAAATAGAGTAGGATCTGCTATCCCTTTTGTAAATCCTTTTGAAATAAGAAAAGAACTAAGTCTATCAAATCAAGCTCTTGAAGCTTTCTTTAGACCATATAAGGATTTAGATAGTTTAAAAACACGATTTGGAAAATGGGGATTTCTAAATCTAGGGTGTTGTTCAACAAATACATCTTCAATTTTATAATGATTTAGAAATGCAATTTTGAAATCCATTTGATAATGTTTGAAATTTAAATGAGATGAATAAGTATGCAGTATCCTAATTGATTCTATTCTAGCTATAGTATAAACGGATTCATCGTAGTCTATTCATTCTGTTTGACTATATCCTTGTGCAACTAGTCTAGCTTTGTTTCTAACTATATTTCGAGACTCATCATCTTTGTTCCTAAACAACCATTTAGGGCCTATGCTCAAGGTGTACTTAGATATTTAGACTAGTTCCAAAACATTATTTCACTAAAAATGATTCAATTATTTTTATGATTCCATCACCCCAAATTCATCATTGATTCCATCATTGATATTTTTAGGTTCAAGCTGTGAAAGAAAAGATTGATGTTCAACCTGGTTTCTTAGAAAGGATCTAGTTGGTGTCCCTCAATTAAAATCACCTATTATTGTGTCGAAAAGATGATTACATAAAGTTCAAATAACTCTAAAAAGTGTTAAACTAGACTCATCATGGTTGTCTATTGGTTAATGCTCAATTGGTTTAGATTCTAGAAGATTTCTAGAAATGGTTACTTTTATAGGAGGTTCACTATCATTATCATTAAGGTTCAGAATTGACATATTTTCCTCAAGATATTTAAGATAGGATTTGGGTTCATGTGGATCAGTCTCATCAAATTTGACATGAACTGACTCTTCCAGACATTTTGTTTTTATATAGAATATTCTATAGGCTTTAATCAATATTGAGTAACCTAGGAAAATTCCTTCATTAATTTTGGAATAAAATTGGTCGAGGTTATATTTAGTGTTAAGGATAAAGACTTTACAACCAAAAAACCCAAAGTAATTAACCTTAGGCGTCCTATTGATCCAATGCTCATAAGAGGTCTTCTTAAGAATTGTTCTAATGTAGACTGTATTGATTATATAACAATCTGTATTAGCAGCTTCAGCCCAAAATTAAATTAACAAATAAAATTCATTGCGAATTGTCCTAGAAATATATTTAAGAGTGCTATTTTTTCTTTCCAAGACTCCATTTTGTTGAGGTGTTATAGGAGCATAGAAGTTGTGACTATATCCATTGTGTGAGCAATAAGATTCAAAATCATGATTTTCAAACTCATAGCCATGATCACTTATCATGGTTTTGATTCTATGTCCACTATGATATTCTACAGTCTTGGAGTATTTGAAAAAATAAGAACAAGCTTAACATTTTTGAGTAATAAAGTAAACCCAAGTGTACCTAAAAAATAATCTACAGGAACATAAACATAGTGATTCCCATTTATAATTGAAACTGTTGATGGTCCAAACAAATCCATCTGTACAAACTCAAGCGGTTGAGAATTATAAACTTCATTCTTTGGATTGAAAGAAACTCTTTGTTGTTTTTCCTTTTGACAAGGATTACACAATTTGTTACGTGGTAATTCCAATTTAGGTATGTCTCTAACTAAACTGTTCTTAGTCAGTTTTCTATGTGAGAGCACATTACAGTGTCCAAGTCTTCTGTGCCATATCCAATATTCCTTACGAAATGAATTTAAACAAGAAACATTTTTCTTAACTAAATAATCTAAATCAACATTTTATACATTCTCATTTCTGAGAGCAGTAAATATTAAATCATTTGTAGAATTAAAACATTTACATATATCATTTTAAAACATAACATTAAAACCATCTTCACACAGCAGTGAAATACCTTGCATATTTTATTTTAGCCCTTCAACAAAAAGTACTTTTCAAATTAATACAGTATTATGGTTACCAATCTAGCCTATAAAGATGATTTTTCCTTTATAATTATCACCGAATGTGACATATTGACCATCAAATTTAATCAGACTTTTGAAACATGAATAGTATTATGTCATATGTCTTGAACATACACTCTCCATGTACCATAGATCTTTACATTAGATCTTTAGTCAATTTTCCTACAAAACATATTAAATGTTGGATAATTTTGGTAGCCATATTTTCTTGGGTTCGGAGAGGTTATAAAGGAGAAATTTGGGATCCCAAAATTAGTTCCCAGATTTCCTATAACCAGTAGATACTTTTTGAGACATAAATACATTGTTTGGTTTATTAGAGAATTGGTTTTCAAGAAATGGTCTAGAACATACACTAGATGTGTATTGTACAGATTTTGGAACAAATTTTGTTTTATTGAACCTTCTCTGTTCTGGTTGATAACCTAGACTAATTGTATATTTTCGGGAAATTTGATGTCCTATTAACTGAGTCAAGGTATCTCTACTAGCAGTAAATTTCTCAACATCTCTATTTAATTGTTTATTGGATAATTTGAGTTTAGAATTTTCTTTTAATATATGAACACATTTTTCTTTCTCAATATCCTGATCATATTCATTATTTTCATTTATAGCATGTAGTCTTTTGAATAATTTATATTTATCCTTGAGTTCATTAATAGTATCCTCAAGAATTCCATAATATTCAAGTAGTTTATCCTTAGTCATATTTTCCTCATTGTTTGATTCACCTTCATTCCCTGAATAATAATCATTACGAATAGGGGAAATAGGTTTTAACTCAGATGATTATGTCCTAAAACATAAGTTGTCATGATTGTTCTGTTCACAATCAAAAGTTTCAGATCCACTGGAGCATTCTTCTGAAGAACACTAGATAGATTTCATATACTATTTATAACCTTTTCCCTTATCTTTATATTTCTTCCTAAATTTCATCATGGGAGCATTTTTCCTTCACATTACATTTTTGTTTGCACTCATAATCGATTATTTCATTATCTTTATCATCATTCTTCCAATTTTTAATCCAATAAATTCATTGGTCAAACATACCCTTATAATTTGATTTTATGAAAAAAAATTCATATAGAATTTATTAAATATCCTGGCTATTTGAGCCATCTATTTATCACTATCTGAGTCATCACTAGTAGAAGTATCTACAGTAGATAAAAATTTATCTTTATCCATGTTTTTTGAGGTAGTAGTCAAAAATGAAAAAGATTTCTTCTTTTGTTCTTCATCTACTTCATCATTCATCTTATGTTCATATTTATACATCATATGGTTTACAATTAATTCCTTCACTAGTAGTTTACCTATGTCACAAGATTCATGGATAAAAACAGAAGTCCTTCTCCATCTATCAGGTAGGCATTGATGCAGTCTCATAATCTGGTCTTTGCTGTCCACTAGATTTCCATGAAGACTCATAGTATGAACTATCTCATTGAACATAAGATACATGTCAGAAATTTGTTCATCAAGCTTCATTTTTTATTTATTATATTTAATAGTTTTAGTATTTAATATCATTTCATTAACATTGGTTGTTCCTTAATGAGAAATAGATAAAGTATCCCACATTTAATATGCAGTTTTACAAGCAGTTATTCTACCGAAATCCTCATCACCTAGATAATAGTAAAAAGCCTTCATGGCTTTAAAGTTATTATTATATGTGGATTTAGTCAACTAAGACCATGATTCCCTAGCAGTTGCAGGTAATGTATATTGTTCTTCAATTGTGTCCTAGATTTCAGGTCCCATTCTCTCTAGATACATTTTCATTTTTAATTTCCACTGAACAAAGTTATTAGTGTTAAAGAATGCTGGCCTGTTAGTAGCAGCACCCCCAACTCTAGTTTATAAAGTTACATATAATTTAAATAAATAGTTATATAGAATTTAATGAACTAAAAATTTAGATATATCATAAATTTTATGATCGTTATGATACAACTAAAATCACAGTTAAAAAGATTTTGCACTGATAGAAAAAATCCTCTGATACCCAATATTGGTCGTAGTGGATACTCAAGAGTTGGGTGAATTGAGTTCCAATTAAAATTTTTATTAAAATAATTATGGTTAAGAAAACACCACATTTAATTTAGGTAGTAGAAATATATATATTTAAATGGTCAACATATTTATCAAAGGGTTATTAATCCTCAGATGAATCAGTGTCGAACACCAATTCAACATTTGATACAAGTTTACTAAATTTAACAAATACACACACTAACTAAAAAAAACTATCAATGTATAAGCAAAAACAGTTTTATGTTTTAGAAAATATAAGCAGTGGATAAAAGATAAACATATTATATGAGGATTTGGACAACAATGTAAATAATAGGTTCGGTCTCCAATTGAGACATGATCCTCTCTACTTGGTGATCACCTTCCAATAATAAATTTATATTAATATTTTATTAACAGCCTGTATCAGGCTTTATTATAGATTTCACAAAATGTCTAGGGAACACACCCTCTACCACTGTTCTTCATGGAAAAAACAAAGAATACAGACCACATGTGGTCTCTTCCGTAGTTATACATGGGAAATACAAATAAGGTAAAGTTTGATGTGAGAATATTAAATATCCTCCAGTTCATGAAAGGGAGATCGCGTGTGATATAAACAGTGAAACAATTCTCAAATATGTAAAATAAAGAAACCCAATAGATCAGTTATGATGAGAAAGAGTTTACAAGGCTCCATGTGTTTGTATATAATCTCTTGATTCCTTGGAATGAGAAACGTTGAACTTTGGGTCAATCTTCGTATGATGTTTCCAAAATAGGGTGTCACAACTCCATGTTCTAACATTCAGTGTTCTACTTCTGATGATGATCGAGAGTTGATGAAGCACCGAAGGCAGGAATAAGTTTATCCCAGAATGATCTTTGTGTAGCTTGTGTGTTCTGGATCTTATTTCTGGATGGTTCATCTTTTTGATCAGGCGATTAAGCTCTATCACACTTCTCATGCAACCCTTTTTCTGGTCTGCATAGATGTTGCTCTTTTTATTTTTGTCCTTACATATCATCTTATTTTTTGGTCTTCCCTTTTTATATATTAGACCTGACAATGAGAATGATTAGATCACGTGCATGCATTCTCTTACTTCATATTGTCCACGGTATTGTCTCCTAAAATGTTTATAATCAACATTAATTAATGTCAGATCATTTATTTTGTAAAAAATTACCGTTAGAATAATCTTGACAAATTGAAAAAGTATGGAAGAATAAGCATCAGTAGACTGGTAACGATAGCCTTTATATCGGTAGGATTCTACAGTAGGTGCACATCAGCAATCTCCAACTATAACCTTTAATATTATTCTCACACCAGTAAACATGTAACAGTGAACTTGTCACAGTAAACATATAATAGTGACCTTGTAGCATTGACCATATAGTGGTAACCATGTAGTTGTATCCTTGTAACGGTGACCTTGTAGTGGTGACTATATATCGGTGAGATTTTAACTATAACCTTGTAATGGTAAGTTGGTAACTATAACCATGTAACAGTAATCTTGTAACTGTAACCATGTAACAATAAGCTCGTAACTGTAACCATGTAATGGTATCCTTTTTAACGATGAACTATGTACATAGATGAAGGTTGCACTATAACCTTAACCAATCAAGCTGTGTGATTGAAATTATATGAATATTACTCTATAAAAACAGTATAGCATAGAATAAAGGCATTTCTCTCACTTAAATGAATCAAATATTTGGGATTATCAAAATTTGATTTGGGATTATCAAAACAGGTAAGTCCATCAATTATCTATTCCTACCATATTATTTAATATCATATTATAATCACATAAGATCATTGATTATTAATTATCATATTTTTCATTATTATGAGTTCTAATAGACCTTTGTAAGGAATCTCTTTACCCATGATATATAGGGTAGTAATAAATTTGATATTTCATGATGAGTATATGATGTGGAGAATATTAAATAATGTTTTTTTTAATAAAATTATCCTTTATTCATCATTGAAAATCACATTTATATAATATTTCAAAACATTTATATAAAACAAGGTTTTATATTAAAACAGATTTCCGACTAAAGAGATAAATAATGGATAATTTTTTTAAAAAACATTTTTTAATATTTTAGGTAACAAGGAGTGGAAAAAAATTAATTTACATTAAATTATATTTAATAACCAGACTGTAATATTATTCCTAATATTTATAATATTTCAACATAATAGAATTAATCATACACAATCCCAATAAATGATGATATTGTAAAAAAGACACATACCTTTATTGTAGCATTGAATCACAATCCTCCTAAATTAATAACATTAACATAAACTTAAAATATCATGTAAAATAAGTATATTCATTATATAACATTCCAAATGTGTAAAACATATAACTTATAAGAATAATATTAACTCATAACATAAAAATTTCTCAAAAAAGGAAAATTGGGACAAAAATACCTTACTTATTAGTATCATTGAAACTATAATCCCGATGAAATATAGGTCATAAAATAGGTATTTAAAACCAAAATTTTTATATATGTGTCAAATAATACCTCAACAATAGTTATACAAACCACACAATAAAGATAATTGAGTAATGTGCAATGTATCTCAAATAAATAAAAGTTAGACAAGAATAACCCAACCTTTAAGTCATGGCCTCCATTGTACTCATTATATACCCCGTTATAATAAATATATGTTTATAATGGATCAATATTGGAACCATGTTAATATATATAGTACCATATATTATTTTCTTATTTAAATATATTATCCTTTAAATAACAATTTCATGATAATGTTTTGTATTGAGTAACCATTGGGGCACAATTAAGTTGTAATTCTACTTTTGTACCAATGGAGGTGAGGTGAGGAGGTCCTGGTTTCAAACTTATGAATCTGTTGCTTTTTTTCCTATATACCCATATGCTTGAACCTACCATGTATGTTTTGGATAATAACATATCTGTTTCCCATAGATTTTTTTTCATTTGTTATACCTTGTCTTACAACATAGATCTTTATTTTACAATCCTAATAATTTAAAACATGATATAAATATCATATAAATTAAATATATGAACTTATTTTAGTCCAAAAATATATTTATAGTAAATCAAAGACATTATTCATGGATACATAAGGTCGTATATAATCATGGAATATGTTCCCATTTCCATGACATATTGATAAAAGGAGAAGTAAATAATATATATATTTATATATTACTATTATAGTATCATTTTATCCATATCAATCACATATTTTTAAAAATAAAATAATTAATAGATCTACTGTAAATCATGAACGAATATCATCAATTTTCGAAATGGTAGTCTGCCTCAAACACAAATGAATTGTCGTATTCCAAAAATTTTAAAGTTTGAAGTTAAATTTTTTATAGTAAATAAATTCGAATAGTTTATAAATAAATATCATAAATATAATATTTAAACATTAGTATCCTTATTATACCAATGATTGATATGTATTAATGGAGAAAATAATGTCATCAGTTCATGGGGTTATAGTTCCTCATGCACACAAACGATGATTTTTTATACAATTTGTTCGATGAGTGTTAGGTATATCCATTAACATAAAATAATATAAGTATATTTAGGATACTTTGTTTTTTTATATATTCATTTTATATGAATAATTGAAGGAGGTGGAGAAGGAAGTAAAATGAAAAATTCTTTAGAGGAACATTAACTCTTTTGTGGTTATCCTCCTTATGGTTGAACTAAAACATTCAAATATTTACTTTTATCTCTAACTAAGGATTCAATGATAGGGGGAGTGATGTTTTGGGATTCATTTAATTAGTGTTTTTTGTTATCAAAATTGCTTGATAGGGGTGAATATGTTATGCTTGTGAGTTAGTTTTTATTGTATACGAGGACTGTCATTCTTGTAAACACTGAACATTATTCACTTCATGGGGGACTATCTTACCTCAAGTGGGCCAAAATATAATAAATTAATGGGTTAATGGATTCAATAAATTATCCAAATACCCACCATACATTATAATTATAGCACATTGATTAATAAATTTCTTCATTTACTTATATGTTCCTCAACTTTTAGAATTTTTGGTATTTCATAATGGAAACTGGTTTTCTAAAAATTATAATTTATATCTTATGAATAAATTAAACTGGGACTAATATAAAATTAAAACAGTTAATTATATATGTTAAATAAAAAAAATTTAAATAGAAATACAATGTTTGATTAAAATTAGGCTTACCACATGTGAAAATCACATGATGAAAATAATGTGTTAACCCAAACCATGCTAACAATTTTGTTACCAAAAAAAGATAAATATGTTAATTATAAAAGATAAAGGGGTCCAATATTAGACTATTTTCATATTATCATTTAATAATACCTTTGCATAATGTCTTTTTTCTAGAAATTTTAAATTATTTTAAGAAATATCATTTATTATAAAATAGCATTAATGCCAATTTTGAGAATATTAATTTAATTTTAATGTAAAAATATAAATAAAACGAGTGAATTTAAATATATATTTTACAAATCTATGTATAATTATTTATTAATAAAAATATTTTATGGAAGACAATAATTTTTTATATTTACTTCACTTCTAATATTTTTAATATGATTTATTTTATTTTTTTCTTCATTAAATAATCCATGCATTGATGTTTCATAATAATTTAATGTAATAGTGTCATCTCAAAAAATTAATTATATATTATAATCATAAAAAAAACACATTTATATTCACATATAATATTTATAATGGATGTAATGTCATTTTTTCCATATCCCCAAATCTTTTAGAAATTGAAATGAAACATGGTGTATTTAATGTCTTTTCCTTTATAAAACTTATTATATTTGTAAATTTTAGGGAATAGAGACCTAAAATAGATATACATTTAACCAAATGTCATAGGAGTAGAAATATTTCCATTAAAAACGTGTTGTACATTTTTTGGGGAATGTTTACGTCTTATATTCTTCTTTTACTAGTAATTAAATCATTTTTACTAATATCAATGTACTTTAATTTTAATTATATTCACAGATTACATTAGAAATAATTATATTAATTAACCAAATAATATTAATTATTTAAAATACATGTAAAAAATACAATTTCCATAATTAACTCATATTAGATGAATAATTTTATTTAAAAATAATCCTACTAACATGATGAGAAATTCATGTTTTAAATGTGAAAATTTTTAAATGTGTAATATTTGTCTAAATATGGAATTAATATAAAAATTTTATAATGATATATATTAGAATATTAAAAATATATTGGAAAAAATTATACATTAAATGAAAATAAAAAAATATTTAACTTATTCATTAGTTTTGGTGAAAAATCATATCTCAATTAATATTTTTTTGATTTCACTATATATTGAAAATGGATACTTTTTAGAAAAATTAATAATTTTACCCAAAAATAATATTTTTTATTCCATAATAAAAAATGTAACGCCCTGATCCTAATTACCCAGAGTTGGTACTTTATTATATAACATTGGAATGATCCCAAAAGGCCAAAACTCGAAAGATCGATTTGTTTAGCAGCATCGGAATATGTAAGAACCCGGTTCATAGTTTTGAGGTACGAGTTTCGTCTTTTCTCCTTTCCATAAGTGTTTTTGAGAAGATAAGGAAAATGGGAAAAAATCCAAAATTTTGGAATTACACGCCGTGTACTTTTTCCACACGCTTTGTACTTTTGGCCATGTGGGATGAGTACACGGGGCGTGTGGCCATGTCAGCAATAAAGGGTGTAGAAATTGACTACATGCCATGTAGTGGTCTTTTACATGCCTTGTAGTTAGTCGACATGCAAATAGTAAGGTGATGGCTAGATGTGCGACAGAACACGCCGTGCACTCAAGAAGACACCTCGTGTAGTCATGTTGGCAGATGAACAATGCCACGCTGGCAAAAAACCGCCAGATGAATAGGTTAATGAAGGAAGTACACACCATATACTAGGAATTACACGCCGTGTAGTCTGTTTTTTCGCTTAAAATGGGTACTAACCTCCCCTGTTCACAAGGAAGGCTTATATCGGGAAGAAGGAAAGGAAGAGGGAGGCTGGAGAATTAATGATCCGTCGAGCGCATGTCGTGAATCCATTATTTGCACCATCGATCTCTTTGGAACTGCACGAGTGAGTTCTCCCTTCTCCTAGAGTAGTTCATACCAATTCTTTCCATTAGGGAAGTTATTTAATTTTGAATGCGGTTTTCTTTCACCTCAGATCTATGTCATTCTAGGATGAATCTAAGATCTTCATTCATGTATATCATTCGTGGGTGTTAAATGTAGGTGGCTTGGTGTTAATTTCTCCAACTATTGTGCATTTGTGTGAATTATTGTGCCATAAACCCATGATGGGGTGTCATCTGTCCGAGGCCGTATCTGTTTAAACACCTAGAATTGTATAGGTAATTAAATATGGTATTAAAATGCTGTTTTGGATCACTACATTGATCTAGGACCACCCCAGGGGTTCGTTCCTCTATTTTGTCCTTTGGCCAGGATACACGAGGGTATGCTATGTTTAATTATGCATTACTTTTTCGTTGAGATGACTTTTATTTAAATTTAATGTTTATATGTTGGGAATTGCTCATTTACTTATGCCTGAGGGCGGTGTTTACTATAGCCTAAGGGCCTGACTATATTAGCCTGAGGGCAAGGTTACTATTCCGCCTGTGGGCAAGGCCTGAGGGAAAGATTCTGATCACCTGAGGGTTTCTTTTTAATTTGTCCTGAGGGAAAGATTATACTTCACCGGAGGGAAATGCCTAATGGCGAGATTCTGTATAGCCTCAGGGCAAGCTTGAGGGCGTGGTTTTATGATATTAGCCTAAGAGAAAGATTCTGGTTGGCCTGAGGGCTTGGTTCTGTTGAGCACATAATGTTATTAAATTAAATGGTTAAATGAATAATAAAATGGATATTTAACTGGTAACGTTATTTACTTTGAGTACTTCTTAGTTTATTTCATTTAATTATGCACATTTTTGAAGAATGTGTACACATAGTTTGGCACGAGCCTTTGGTGGGTGCCTACAGGGATTTATTTCTCACACCCTATTTGGGCCATGCTTTTCGGCTCAAAAATATTACATTTCTACAGTTGTGGATAAAACAAAGGTTCCTTATACAAGTACTTGATTGCTGCTGAGGTGTAGGGGAGAATGGGACCGGGCTGAGGCTCATGATGCTACCGGCTGTTTTGTTCTGTTTTGCATTCCTGTACTGCACTGTTATGTATTGTTGTGCAACATGTTCTGGAGGCTTTCTTAGAATTGAGGCATGTTGCACCATTATTTATACACTGGTTGGTTTTTTCTACTATTGTTGTTTAATTCAGTTGTGTATGGTTTACAGATTCTAGTGTTGTTGTATGTTTTGTTTCATTCTTCTATGCTACACTTTGAAAAATGAGGGCATAGTTTCCCCACTATCAGACAGGGGCCATAAATTCAAGTCAGCAGCCTATGGCATTTGGGGAAATGCGCTTGAGGACACGTGGCGAACCGGGTTCGGGGCACTTGTTGAGTGGCACCCATAATCGGGACATTACAAATTGGTATCAGAGGGGTTCTTTTATTGGACATACTATTTGGAGCCTTAGTCAGGGATAGGACGGGAATGGTAGTTGGTAATATGATTTTCCCAGTAATAGCTAACCCATGTATAGGGAAAAGACAATCTACCTCGTATTGCAATTTTGCTGATTTTTCAATTTAAAGTTGTTATGATTTCACCGTTGGGTGACACACTTGGGATTGTGCTGTTTATATATTATTAATGGGTTCTATTTAGTGGCATCCCGATGAGATGAGGGTATTCCATCTCATGCAACATTTAGGAACATGCTAGAAATCACATGGCATGCATAGTTCCAGGACATGTAGGTGCATTAGAAATTGCATGCTGTTGTGATAGTGGTTGTGCTAAAAAGCATGCTATTGTGATAGCTGCTTGATAAATACCTGCTATGTGATAGGATATTTCTGTATAAATATGTGGAAATAATGGATTCCAAACATTGGTTTTTAGGGAGTATGAGAGCTCATTTACCAGAATTTTGTGGATCATTGACTGTTTATTTTGTTATAACACAGACAAGATTTGAAACATTGATTCGTGGGGAGTATGGGCCCTCACGGCTCGGAATTCGACACTTAGGTGTTGTTTTGCGGTATTTTATGGGTTTCAGTGATGTTTCTGAGGCATTCTATCTAGAAACCCAATATACACTTCGTGTAGTACATAAACACACCGTGTATGTTCTTCTGTTCAGAAAGAAAAGGAAACTTTTTGAGTACATGCCTTGTACCCTGAGTACACACCGTGTAGTATCTTCCCATGTCACAAACCATGTGGGTAGCGACACGGGGAAGGGAAATTTTTGGGGCGAACACGCCATGTACCGGATGTAGACATCGTGTAGTGTTGACCCGGAGACCCGACTGTGTGACAAACAAACACGGGCCGGTGTAGTCATTTCATGAACACGTCGTTTCAATGAAAAACACACCATGTAGTGTGACCTGGGGACCCGACTGTGTACCTAACAACACGGGTTGTTGTCACCTCTCCTTGAACACGTCGTGTACCTATGGGACACGCCATATAGTCTTGTCCGAGGACAGACCATGTGGACTTAGCCATGTGGCTAGAAAACGAGCAGTGTACACGCCGTGTGCGGGAGTAACATGCCGTTTAGTGTCAAGATGAGTAGTCGGCCATGTCACAAGTGACATAGGCAGCTGGAATATTACACCATAACACGCCGTGTTGATGAAATACACGCCATGTAGTTTTGTTCAAATGGGTTTTATGTAGCTTTGCCATGTAGAAGGACTCGGGCAGGGAAAGAGAAGTCAAGTACACACCGTGTAGTCTGTATACACGCCTTGTAGTCTTGTTTTGAAAATTTTTAATGCCTTCTTCCTCCTGTTCCCATCTGGGTTTCTTCGTTTTCGATCTTGAATAATCTTGTTCTAAGGCATGCATTTAACCTTGTAGATTCATTCTGCCGAGACGACCGCACATTGTTCGCCAGAAGAGCGGCAACGAGTATACTCCAGAGATGGAGGGACATGGGCTACTAGTGGATCCTCCAAAGGATCCAGATGCGGCGCCAACCATTATCCAGACACAGGTGCAGATGTGCAATTCCATGAAGGCCTTATGCGGTTCATGCCGACCTTTTAGGAAGCACCGCAGGCTGCCACATCTATGGTTGAGATGAATCGTATTTTCTAGTAGATTTATTTTCCTACGTTTTTAGAGGATGGAGGACCACAGGCTGTGGAGTCTTGGCTAGGATCGATGTAGACTATTTTGGAGCATCTTGAGACGCCTCCAGGGTGGAGGGTCAAGCTCGCGACACACATGCTACATGATTCCACCAAGAGGTGGTGGGATGTTACCACCTAGTCAAAGAATCTCATAGACATGGCATGGGAAGATTTTCAGGCAGTCTTCTATGACTTCTTCTTTCTCGATATGCTGAGGGCAAACAGAGCTCGAGATTTCATGAATCTGCAATAGGGTGCTATGTCTGTGATGGACTATTCTGCTCGCTTTACCAAGCTTCAGCATTTTGTGCCCGTTCTAGTGGGCGATGAGACGTTGAGGGCCAGGAACTTTGAGGATGGTATGCGATATGACATCTGAGCGCTGATGAATGTTTTCAGGTTGTGTTTAGTACATGGTATTTTGAATCAGATGCTGATTATATAGAATAACATGCGGGAAGCTAGTGGTGTGGGCCAGTGCGGTTCAGCACCAGTTACTAGAACTATTTTAGCTAGTAAGAGGAAGAGACAGATGAACTTATCTCAGGATGGTAGTACCAGCCAGGCAGTTTTTCAGGTTGATCGATTTGGTGCTACCTGTGTGGTATGTTCGGGCAGAAGAGACCGCAGTGTCCACGTGATCTAGTGGAGTTTCAAGTTTGTGGTAAGATGGGTCAACTGCAGCGCTATTACAGGGCGTTTCTACAAATGGCTAGTGAGAGGGGTTCTGTGCAGACTCCATGTGCGGGAGCAGGACTAGTGGCATCTTACCAGTCAGGGAACTGGAATACGTCAGGGCGTGGAGGCAGAGATGGTGGTCATGGTCATGGTATCAAGACACCACGATCTCGGAGGCAACATGGCAGGAAAAATCAGGGTAGCCAACTTGTGTTGTAGGGTCGTCGCACTGGGTAGGAATATGCAGTGCAACAGACCCAGCAATAGTAGGATCCCGGACCTTCTACAGTCAGAGGTACTATTCTAGTAGCTTCTGTCTTATCTTCAGTACTTTTTGATACGGGTGCTACTCATATATTTATATCTATGCCCATTGTGGAGATCCTTGGGCTCTGCATTTCGACTTCTTCTAATATCATGATGCTAGACACTCCATTGGGTACTAGGACTGCTGGTGTGCGTCAGTACAAGGAGTGACCCCATGAGTTTGGTGGGTGTCACTTCATTTGGAACCTCTATGTCTTAGAGATGACAGCTTACGATTTCATTCTCTTGATGGACTGGTTGGTTCCCTTTCGACCCATTTGTGGATTGCTGTTGTCGTAGGGTGAGCTTCACATCACCAGAGGGCAGAGAGTTTCTATACAATGGATAATGGGATGTTCAGGCGAGTCGAGCTGGACCAGAGCATCATGGGTGGGGTGGAATCATAGCCCAGATTTTGAGTTTATATCTAGACGACCATGGGACTTGTCAGAAGGATTTCCCCATAGTGGTTGATCGTTTCAAGGATGTCTTCCTGAACGACATTTCAGGTCTTCCTCGGGAGCATGAGGTGGATTTTATTATCGAACATGTGCCAGGTGCTGCACCGATGTACATTCCTCCTTATAGGATAGCCATGCCTGAGTTGCATGATCTCAAGAGGTAGTTAGAGGAGTTATAGTCAAAGGGTTTTATCCAACCTAGTACTTCTCCTTGGGGTTCTCCAATCCGCTTTGCGAAGAAAGCGGATGGTACTCTCGGACTCTGTGTGGATTATCATAAGATAAATGAGGTGAAGGTTAATAACCGATATCCTATTCCAAGGATTGATGATCATTTCGATCAAATTTGTGGAGCATGAGTGTTCTCAATGTTTGACCTGAGATCAGGATATCACCTGTTGCGCTTGAGACCATCAGATATACCAGTTATAGCTTTTAGGAGCAGGTATGGTCTATACGAGTATATGGTTATGCCGTTCGGACTCACGGACGTGCCAACAGTTTTCATGGCTCTGATGAATCGTGTGTTCCATCCTTATCTGTATTATTTTGTGGTAGTATTCGTGGTCGACATCTTTGTGAATTCTCACACTCGGCACGACCATTCCACCCATCTTCAGATCATATTAAGTACACCGAGAGAATGTATTCTATATGCTAAGATCTCAAAGTTCCATTTTTGGATGGGCCAGATTCACTTCCTTGGTCATATCATCTCATAAGAATGTTTTTTAATAGACCTAGAGAAGGTAAGAGTAGTAGTTTCATAGGATCAGACTAAGAACGTGTTTGAGATACAAAGTTTCTTAGGGCTGACTGGTTAATACAAAAGCTTTGTCAAAGAATTCTCCCACGTAGCAGTGCCGTTGACAGGTTTGACTATGAAGGGTGTGAAGTTCATTTGGTTGTAAGCTTGTGAGACAGCCTTTGAGGACCTAAAAGGAAGGTTGACATCAGCACCATTCCTGATACTTATATAGAAAGTGAAGATCTATACAGTTTACTGTTACGCATCAGGTATTGGGGTGGGAGTTGTGTTGATGTGGGGCGATCGAGTGGTTGCATACGGTTCTCGACTGTTGAGTCCACATGAGAGGAATTACCTGACAGATGATCTTGAGTTGGATGCAGTTGGTCATGCGTTGCGCTGTTGGATACATTATCTATTAGGAGAACTTTTGTGGTTTTCAACGACCACGAAAGTCTCAAGTATATCTTTACTCAGCGTGACTTGAAACTGAGGCAGTGAATGTGGGTCAAATACCTTCAGTATTTTTATTTTGAGCTTTCCTATACACCTGGTAATTGTAATGTTGTAGCTGATGCACTGAGAAAAAAGACATAGATACAGGCAGTGCAGCAGGCCAGTGGTGAGTGGCAGCTTATGGCATTGTTCTCTGAGATGCATTTGGAGGTGGATGACAGTCAGGGGAAGACCTATCATTCCTCATTAGTTGTGACTTATACCATCTTGGATAGAGTGAGGATAAGACAACTATATGAATTAGAAGGCCTAGTTCTTCGGGAGTTAGTGGAAAGTGAGGACCCTCCTCTTGGTTGGACAATAGGCGATGATGAAGACTTGTGTTTCCATGGAAGAGTGTGGTTTCCCGAGGATATACGCGAGGAGCTGATGTAGGAGTTTCACGTTTCATATTGGGAAGTTCATCTCGAGGTTACCAAGATGTACCGGGACTTGAGACGTCAATACCAGTGGTTGGGTATGCAGAGAGATGTAACTGGTTTTGTTATGAGGTGTTCCAGTAGTCAGCAAGTGAAGGTTGAGCAACAGAGACTAGCCAGACTGTTACAACAGTTACCCATTCCAGAGTTGAAATGGGATGATTTCACGATGGAATTCGTGATTGGGATTCCAAGGTCACCTTGAGGGAATGATGTCATGTTGGTTGTTTTGAACAGACTGACAAAGGTAGCTCACTTTTTGCCGATCAAGGAGACCTTCGGAGTTGACAAGCTCAGAAAGTTGTATATCCGAGAGATCTTACATCTTAATGGGGTTCCTCATTATATTTTTTCAGATAGGGAATCCCGTTTTACATCTCATTTCTAGAAATGTTTTTAGAGGGAACTGGGTACACAGGTACTTCTGAGCATAGCTTACCACCCTCAGACCAATGGCCATTCAGAGCGTATGATAGAGGTGCTTGAGGACATGCTATGTGCATGCATCATAGACATTGGGGGATCATGGGAGAAGCATATAACCCTAGTCTATTTTTCCTATAATACAGTTTTCAGGCAAATATTGAGATGTCTCCTTATGAGGATTTATATGGTTGGACATTCCAATCATCCATGTGCTGGTTAGAGGAAGGTGAGGTAGCTTTTCTGGGACCACGTATCATGTAGGAGACTTTTGAGCAGGATCAGTTGATTCAGAAGCAGATGGCTACCACATAGTCCTATCAAAAATATTATGTTGATCGCCGTAGACGACCCTTGGAGTTCGTGGTCGGTGATCAGGTCTTCCTGTATGTTTCAACAAGGTTGGGACACCTGCGGATCAGGAGATAGGGTAAACATTCACCGAGGTATGTGGGGCCATTTGAGATTCTGGAGAGAGTTGGGCTGGTTGCCTATCGGTTGCAGATACCATAGAGGTACTGAGCCATGCACGACATCATCCATGTATCTCAGTTGAGCCGCTATCATTCAGACCAGTCTCATGTTTTTCAGCCTGATGAGGTTGACCTTCATGTAGATACTTCCTTTGAGGAGCATCTGATTCGTATCTTTGATAGAAACACAAAGGTTCTCTGAGGCCGGTCAGTTCTTCTCATACAGGTGCTATGTCAGCATGGCCGAGTGAAGGACGAAACTTGGGAGTGGGAGACTGATGTACATGCTCAGTGGCTGGAATTATTTACGGCTATATCTTCACCACCCTTGGAAGGGAAATCCGGGGATGAATTTCCTTAAGGAGGGATGTTTTTAAGAACCTGGTTCTTAGTTTTTAGGTATGGGTTTCTTTTTTCACCTTTCCTTAAGTGTTTTTGAGAAGATAAGGAAAATGGGAAAAATACTAAATTTTGGAAGTACGCACCATGTACGTTTTCCACACGCCGTGTTCTTTTGGCTATGTGGGATTATTACATGGGGCGTGTGGCCATGTCAGTGATGAAGGGTGTAGAAACCAACTACAAGCCGGGTAGTGGTCTTTTTCATGCCGTGTAGTCAGTAAATAGGCAAGTAGTAAGGCGTTGGCCAGCTGTGCTATAGAACACGCCATGTAGTCAATAAGACATGTCGTGTAGTCATGTTGGCAGATGAACAGTGCCACGGTAGAGGAAAACCGCTAGATGAATTGTTAAATGGAGGAAGTACACGTCGTGTACTAGGAATTACATGTCGTGTAATTTTTTCACTTAAAATGGGAAGTAGCCTCCCCTGTTCATAGGGATGGCTTAGAATGGGAAGAAGGAGAGGAAGAGGGAGGCCAGAACTTTGGAGATCCACCGAGCGCACTTCGAGAATCTGTTTTCTGCACCGTCGATCTCCCTGGAACCGCACGGGTGAGTTCTCCCTACTCCTAGAGTAGTTCTTACCAATTCTTTCTCGTTGGGAAGTTATTTAATTTTAAATGATGTTTTATTACACCTCAGATCTACGTCGTTCAAGGACGAATCAATGAACGTTGTTCACGTATATCGTTCTTCGGTGTTAAAGGTAGGTGGCTTGGTGTTAATTTCTCCAACTTTTGTGCATTTGTGTGAATTATTGTTCCACGATCCCATGTTGTGGTGTCGTGTGGATGAGGCCGTAGCTGTTTAAATACCTAGAACTATATAAGTAATTATCTATGGTATTAAAATTCTACTTGGGATATCTGCTTGGATTCAGGACCACCCCGGGGGTGCGTTCATCTGTTTAGCCATTTGGCCAGGATACCTGAGTGTATGCCATGTTTAATTATGCATTACATTTTTCATGAGAGGAATTGTATTTAAATTGCATGTTTATATGTTGGGCATGGCCCGGTTACTTATGCCTGTGGGTGGTGTTTACTATAGCCTGAGGGCGTGACTATATTAGCATGAGGGAAAGGATACTATTCCACCTGAGGGAAAGGCTTGAGGGAAAGATTCTGATAACCTTACGGTTACGTTTCAGTCTGGCCTGAGGGAAAGATTCTACCTCACCTGAGGGCTTTGCCTGAGGGAAAGATTCTGTATATCATGAAAGAAAGCCCGAGGGCATGGTTTTACTATATTAGCTTGAGGGAAAGAGTCTGGTTGGCCTGAGGTCTTGGTTCTGTTGAGCAAAGAATGATATTAAATTAAATGGATAAATGAATAATAAAATTGAAAAACAACTGGTAAAGTAAGTTACTTTGAGTACTGAATAGTTTATTTCATTTAATTTTTCACTTTGTTGTTGAATGTGTACACACAGTTGGGCAAGAGCCTTTGGTGGGTGCTTTATGGGATTTATTTCTCACACCCTGTTTGGGACATGCTTTTCGGACAAAACTGATTACGTTTCTGCAGGTGTGGATAAGGGAATAGATCCTTATATAGGTACTTGATTGCTACTACGGTGTAGAGGAGCATGGTACAGGGCTGATGCTCGCAATGCTACCGGTTGTTTTGTTCTGTTTTTCTTTTCGGTACTTGTATTGTACTGTATTGTTGTGGAACATGTTCTGGCTGCATTCTTAGAATTGAGGAATGTTGCACCCTTATTTATACACTGGTTGATTATTTCTACTATGGTTGTTTAATTTAGTTGTGTATGGTTTATGGATTCTGCTGTTGTTGTATGTTTTGTTTCTTTCCGTTGTGCTACACTTTGAAAAATGAGGGAATAGTTTCCCCACTATCAGACTGGGGCCCTCACTACTAGTCGGCAGCCTCTGGCGTTTGGGGAAATTTTTTTGAGGTCACATGGAGAACCGAGTTCAGGGCACCCATTGAGTGGTACCCAGAACCGGGGTGTTATAGAATAACTAGATACATTCATAAAGTTTACATTACATCATAAAGTGAAAACTAAAATTACATATTGTCTCAATAATCATATACCCTTATAATATCCCTACAGGCCATTCATAAAATAATTTATCTTATCTTGGGAAAAAACATTGAAAGTGGTGAGCTCAAATTCCCAATAAGGATAACAATATAACAAAAATATTCCTAAATAAGCTTAAACATTTTAGTTAATGTTTAACTAAAAAAAATCCTTCTGAACATCAACGTTTACATTATATGGAAATGATATAATGATATAATTCAATTTACTTATTCACATTGATATTCTACTAGTCGAATAATCACATGAAATATCAAAAACCAGTTTCATAATGAAATAATGCATAATGACAGACTATCATAACCACATAGTCATGGCCTTGTGCCAAGACTACAAATAAGATTTTGTCAAGTCTTTGTGCCAAAAAACTATTTTGTCACATGAGACCCACCGATGCATCGAGGAGCTATAGCAGGCTCCACCCGTCACTTATTAAGTCCAATTCATTCCTCATATGAATAGGTTTAAACATAACATAAATATTTATATTAAAACTAGCATACGAAATGTCAATACTTTCCCCATAAACCATGAATGGTATAAAAATAACACATCCACAGTCAAACATATCACAAAACCTTAAATACAATATGGACATTTTGTATCATAATAAATAAACATCAAATAAGATTTAAGCCCATCAATATATGTTGACATAGATGAAATCAAAACAATTTGAGAGAAATATCTCATTTTTTAAACTATTTAAAAGTCACATAATTATAAAATAAAAATTTTAATTTGAAATTATTCTTATGATTTTGTAAGGGAAGCTTCGACATTTTTATAACAGCGGAAAATAGCCGCACATTCTATATAAGTTAAAAAATACATTCTTACCTTAATTCTGTCGAAAAGGTTAAAAAGAACCTTGTTTGGAAAACGACAGAATGATTCCTTTATAAAAATCTTATAAAAAGTAAACTACGGATACATGACATTAACCCATAGTATATAAAATAGTAAGGATGATTTTAAATACATTTTTAAGAAACATGGATATGGATGATAAAGTGGTCCGAGTAGATAATTATGTATAAACAACCTTAGATAACGACGAGATTGTAAAATAAACCCTTACCTAGTAATTTTCCTTAGTTTATGTTATGTTAAACTCCTGTAAAATAGAAAAAACATTGTTATTAAATTATACAAGAACCATATACATAATTATGATATCATATATGATCTTCTAATAATGCTTTGTTAATAATATTTTAGTATTATCATCATTTCAGATGTTAACTTAATCGTTTTCTATTATATGTTTTCTTACAAACATCGTGTTTGTTATGTATAGGTTGTATCTTATTAATATCCAAAATGATATAAGGTTATTAAACATTACTTTTAATCATCAAATGAGAATTATTCTTGAATGGATACGATGGGGAATGAATCTCATCGCATTCGTGGAGACGGTAGTCTGTATGTACGCACGAGTGACAATATCATTCTTTTGATATTAAAATAATATATAATTGGATGGTATATCATATATACAGAATCATTATAATGTTATATTTTTTATTTACATGAATTACAAATCATTATTATACCCATCCAAAAAATAATATATTGAATAACAATTAGACCATGACGTGGAGACGGTAAGCTGTACGTACGCACGTATGGTGACATGTCATTCAAAGGATGGATAGAATAATGAATGTGGTTGTACCATATTTATAATAACATCACATTATATAGACGATAATGGAGTTATTATTTTATAATGGAAATGAAAAATAAAGAAGAAGTTGAAGAAAAAAGGAACTTGAAAGAGGGTGGTGAAAACATTAACTCTTCTTCGGGTTCTTCCTTTTGATTTGATCAAAAGGGATCCGTAGGATGGATTTATGACTAAAGTATGGCCTCTAGGATGAATGGAGGATATTATAGAGGGTATTTTGGTTGATGTTGGCCGATCCCAAAGGCCTGAAGGTGTGAAATTTAGAGAAGGGTGAGTGCCCTTTTATACGAGGGGTGAGGGGCACCTTTGGAAAGGTGGAAATATTATTTTATTATAAATTAAAATTCGATTTCTAATAGCTACAATGTGGATTATTTAACGGATAAGGTTGGGATAGGTTGAAAACCACTCAACCAATAAGTTTAATATAGGTTTGGGTCACATTATTAACCTTATGTTTTAGTTTTAACTCTTAGTTAATTAGTTTGACACTTACCATGTCTCTTTGTATTTTTATATTATATAGTCAATAAAAATACTATAAACTTACAAAAGACCCCCAAGTGGTCCATTAATGATACAAATATCATTATATAAGTCTCCTGGCCGAAACATGGATTTTTAGGAATAAAATATAAATTAATAATATAATATTTGTTTTAAACACTCTTTTATGTCAATTTTGACACTATTGGGTATTTTGTTTTTGATAATTTTATAACAGCATTATTATGTCAAAAAAATTTATATAATCAGTCCTAATATGTCATATTAACATATGAAATTATCAAAATTCATAAAAAGTCTCAAATTACATTTATTTTTATATTTATAATATCAATTAGTTTAATATTTCATTGATTAGGTAATTGCTGCATCTCCATTATGTCATTAATAAATTAAATTATTTAATGTCTTAAAATTATAAATAAAGTACCATTATTTAGTAAATATGTTTATCTTTCTAATTAATATTTATAATCTAATTTATCTTTTGTGTAACCCTATATTGAAGATGTTTTAGTAATTAAACCTTGATTTCAACTCTTTTAACTCTTCTTTGAATTAAGTAATAATAAACGTCCTAATCTAATACATGTGGAACTAAATGATAATATTTTATTCTTAAGGTTATTTTTGGTCGAGATACAGTTTTCCAATAGAATTAGGACATGTGTTATGGTAATATTAATATCGTTTTCACCCTTAATTACTCTATTTACTTTTAATAGTGGTAAATAAAAGTAAAAAGTTACTATTCATCAAAAATTATTTTTATCTTATTGAACCATATTTTAATCCTTGATGTTAACTATGTCTCTCAAATTTTCTAAATTCCACTCACGGAAGCAGTAAGATTATGTTTTATGTGAATTTTCAAATTCTCCTAGGAGGTGGGAAAAAGACAGTGAAAAGGTCAATAAAATTTTTATATACCAAAAATTATTCTAAACTAACTCCAATGAATTACATTGAACACATATAGGTATTGTGTATATATTTTGACCTTAATTAAATTTAAACAAAATAAATAATTATATAATTAAAAATTCTGTTTTAAACTATAACTCAGTGTCTTTTTACTATTCATAAAAATTGAATGTTTTCAAAAAAATAACAACAATTCACCCTAAACTAATTCCGATATTCCGAATCCAAAAATAAAGACCATTTTGAATGATAAAAATTATAAAATTTCAAAATGTGGGTTTTACTATGCATAACGGCTAGTTTGATTGATTGCGTTGGGTGATAGAACTCAAAGTTGCGTACAACACACACTATTGTATTATTCAAAGATAAGTGTACCATGGAAGCTTGGGGTGTTACATTATCCCCACCTTCAAATAATTTCAGCATTGAAATTTCTATAATATTACTTCATAAAAAGACTCGGGTGATTATTCATCATATGTTTCTCGGGTTCCCATGATGCCTCTTCAATCTTATGGTTTCTCCATAGAACTTTTACGAGACAAGTCGACCATTTTCTCAAAACATGTTCACTATTATCAAGAATCCTGATGGGATCTTCGTAATAAGATATATTGGGTTTCAATTCTAATTCCTCGTATGTGAGGACATGCATTGGGTCAGGCATATATTATCTAAACGACGATGCATGGAACACATCGTGATCTATGGAGAGATTTGGCGGCATTTCCAAACGGTAATCTATATCCCCAATTCCTTCTAGAATTTTGAATGGTCTGATGTACATGGGACTCAATTTCCCCTTCTTACTGAAATGTTTAAATCCCTTCCATGGAGATACTAGCAAGAAAACATGATCTCCTACTTGAAATTCCAAATCCTTACTTCTGTTATCGGTATAGAACTTCTGCCTACTTTGAGCTTCATTGATGTGGTTTTGGATTACCTTTACCTTTTCCATTGTTTCCCCCACCAGTTCTGGGCCTATAAGATTTCTTTCACCAACGTCATCCCAACAGGTTGGTGTGCGACATCTCTTTCCGTATAACACTTCATATGGTGCCATCTGAACACTCGAATGGAAGCTATTGCTATAGTAAAATTCCACCAGAGGTAAATATTGATCCCACATACCTGAAAGTCATGTGAGCCTTATCTCAACATTTCTTCTAAGGTTTGAATAGTCCATTCTTATTGTCCATCTATTTGAGGGTGGTAGGAAGTGCTAAAATGAAGTTCAGTATCCAGGGATTTATAAAGACTTTTCTAAAAACTTAAATTAAAATGGGGATCACAATCAGAAAAAATCGATAGGGGTACTCCACGAAGTCTCACAAATTTATTAATATATAGCCTTGATAGACGTTCAAGTGGAAAATCATCCATTATAGGAACAAAATGTGCTGACATGGTAAGAAAATCAACAATGATCCATATTTTATGGTTCCTTCTATGTGTCATTGGTAGTTCCATGAAAATTTCCATCATGATGTTATCCCATTTCCACTCAGGTATGGGAAGAGGTTGCATGACTCCTCCAGGATGTTACCTTCCAGCTTTCACTTGTTGACAAACCATACATCTTGACACAAAATCATCAATCTCCCTCTTCATGTTGTCCCACCAAAAATGTTCCTTCAAATCTCTATACAATTTGGTGCTCCTAAGGTTTATAGAGAAATTGAAACTATGTGCATCGTCCAAAAATTCCCTTTTTAGATCAGGTATATTGGGAACACAAAGCCTCCTCCCAAATTTCAAAATTCCATCTTCATACACAAAGTCACTCAATCTCCCATCATTCACAGCTTTAATCATCTTTTGAAACTCTTCATCATCAGTCTGAGAACTCTTAATCCGTTCTAGTAATGATGGTTTGGCAACCATTTGAAAAAGAATTGATGTTTCACCTTCCATGGTTTTTCCCTTGTCCATATTCAATAGATCCATGTAAATAATATCCCTGTCAATTATCATCTTGTTCAAAACTCAATGATCTTTTCTGCTCGAAGCATCTTCCACCTTATTTTCCTTTCCCAGGTGGTAGTGTATTGTGAAATCATAATCCTTGAGTAGTTCAAGCGATCACCTTTGCCTCATTTTGAGTTAATTCAGTGAGAAAATATACTTCAAACTCTTTTGATCAGTATAAATCTCACATTTTCACTATTGAGATAATGTCCCCATATCATCAAAGCAAAGATTATAGATGATAACTCAAGATCAGGAGTAGGATAGTTTTGCCCATGAATTTTTAGCTTATGTGATGCATCAACAATAACCCTATCATTCTTCATAAGGACACAACCATTTCCTTTCTTCGAGGAATCACTATAAATAACTAATGCTTCATTTCCCGACAGTAGAGAAAATATACGAGCATTGACTAATATTCTCTTCAGTTATTTGAAACATTCTTCACACTCTTTTTTCCAAACAAATTTAAGCCCTTTACATGTATGATTTTTTAATGAGTTAGCCAACCGGGAAAAATTCTGGTTGAAATGTCGATAATAACCTTCTAAACCAATAAAACGGCGTACCTCAGTTATACTCATCGGTGCAGGCCATTCTTGGATTTCCATGGTCTTAGAAGGAACAATAGAGATTCCAACTTTAGAGACAATATCGCCATGAAAAGAAATCTCTTGAAGCCAAAATTCACACTTGATAAACATCCCATACAATTCATGTCTTCTTAGAGTCTTCAGGATAATGCACAAGTGATTTTCATGATCTTCATAGATTTGGGAGTATACCAAGATATCATCAATAAATACCATCATAAATTAATTGAGACATTCTTTGAAAACTATATTCATTAGATCCATGAATACAGAGGGTGCATTAGTCAATCCCAAACACATTACTGTAAACTCGTAATGCCCGTACCTAGTTCGAAATGTTGTCTTCGGAATGTATTCCTTCTTCACACACAACTGATGGTATCTAGATCAAAGGTCAATCTTTGAAAAGTATTGAGCTCCAAAAAATATGGTCAAATAAATAATCAATGCAAGGTAGGGTATACTTGTTCTTTATTTCTATAGAAATGATTTCCCTATAGTCGATACATAACCTAATAGATCCATCTTTCTTCTTAACAAAAATGACATGGGGTCCCCAAGGAGAAACACTAGGGTGAATAAATCCCTTATTACTCAATTCCTATAGTTTTTTCTTTAATTCCACTAATTCCAAACTGGCCATTCTATAACGGGTCTTCGATATGGGCCTTGATCCAGGAATTAAATCAATGGAAAACTCAACTTCTCATTCTTGAGGATGTCCAGTTAAATATTTAGAAACAGATCTACATATTCTATCACAATAGTCACATCCTCTATTTTAACATTCCTTTCCTTTCCCACAGTTATTTCATTTTATACTCCCCACTAATTGAATTTAGTTGAGCTACTGGGGGTGCATCTTGATAAGAATTAGGTGGTGATGAATCTACTCTAAAGATAAGCTGTTCCTTATCATCATCATAAAAAATTGTAACCTCCTTCTTCTTACAATAAATCTTTGAATCATGGTCTGAAAGACAATCCATAACCAGGATTATATAAAACTAAATCATAGGTATGACAATGACATCAGTAGATAAAGAACATTTATGTTCTCTAATGGGGATCGATTCAGAAAACATTGTTTCAATGATACTTCCCTTGAGAGTTTTAACTAACAAATACCTTGTTAAATCAAATTGGAAATATCAAATTTTCTTAGCAAACTAGGAAGATATGAAACAATGGGATGATCCAGAATCAAATAATGCATTTTCTAAACTTGAGGAAACCATTAAATTAACTGCCACCACATCTTTCGGAGCTTCTACCTCAGCAGTAGAGATAGAATAAGCATGGTCTTGATCCTTTGGCCTTTTCTGAGGTAATATCCCCTGATTCATAGGACATTCATTTTCATATTGTCCCATCTCTTTTCAAGTGTAGAAGTAGACATCAGTAGATTCTTTCTTCCCCTTGAAATCATGAGCTTGGTGGCATTTTTCACCACACTTGTAACAGACTCCCATTACTTTTAAGCAAGTACCAGGGTGTTTCTTCCCATATTTACTACAATATGGATATTCAACATTTTCCTTCATCCGCTTATTTCTATTCCCAGATTGATCAGCATATCTCTTCTTCTTTTTCTTTGCTTTAAATTCATAAGACATAGAGAATTCATTTTCTGTCTTGATAGCACATGAGACAATGTCTTCTTATGACGAGAAGGGTTGTGAGACGAATTCTCGACGGAGAAATGGTTTTAACCCATCAAAGAAATGATCAAACTTACTTCTTGGGTTACGTAATAATCTCCAGGATACCTTGCTATCCTTGAAAAGTTAGCCTCATACATTGCGACATTCTCTTCCTCCTTTTGTCTAAGAATCATAAATTACCTTTCCATATCTCCTCCATGGTCACGAGGAAAGTATTTTTCAAAGAAAAGTTATTTAAACTCCCTTCATTACATATTTGATACTTCCACGTCATCCTTTGTGTTTTGAATCAAGGACCACCATTGATCAGCATCTCTAGTGAGGCGCTAAGCTGCCATAATAACATTTTCCCTTTCACTACTCCCCAAAGCCTGAAATATTTTCTTTTGGGAATTTATCAATTGCTCATCTAGTAACAGATTTGTACTTTCATTTAACGTTGGTGGTTGTTTCCTCATGAAGCGATCTAACATTGATCCTCCACGTTGTGGATCAGGGTGCTCCATACGGTTAAGGTTATTATTCATAACCTCAGTGAGTTGTCCCAGTATGGTGATTAGCTGATCAGTACCAGTTGAATCACCAGATCCACTATAATTATATTATGCAGGAGGGAAATCCCTACATGGAGTGCATGCGTTGATACGATTTCCATTTCGTCCACTAGGCGTCATTTCTAAAGAATGGAATAAACTAGATCAGTTTATGAATCAACATACATAATTCTATACTTGTAAAACACTTAACATAAACTGAACTATATATGGATATAATCCATAATCCTAAAAATGATTTCTTTGAGTAACTATATACTCATAAACCCTTCATAATGGTTTTTAAATAAAATAAGAATTATACTAAGCATATCTCCTATGAGTGTCGTAACCAAGAGTGCACCAAGGCCCGTTGTCGTGCACCAGTTCCCGTTAGTGTTTAGCTCAAAGTGGTGTTTTTGGGTTTTACCCCTAGGTACATCTATTCCAGAGCCGCCACTACCTTCTCGTATCCAGAAAGGGATGTATTTCTCAGAAAACTCACAAAATCTCTATAATACCAAAATTTTAGGATGTTCTTCTATAATAATCCTCCAAGGCCATCTTAGGTCTACGTGCTCTAATAAGTGTTTATCTAAATCTATCTTTCAAGGTTTGTACTAAACATCCTCTAATACCAACTGTAACACCTCGAACCTAGTTACCCAGAGTTAGTACATTATTACATAACATTGTCATTATCAGAAAACATAAAATCTCGAATGACCGATTAGTTTTGTAGCCTTGGAATTACTAGATACATACATAATGTTTACATTACATCATAATGTGAAAACTAAAACAACATATTGTATCTACACTCATATCCCCTTATACTATCCCTACTGGTCATTCATAAAATACTTCTTCACATCCTGGGAAAAAATTAAAACACTGAAATGGGTGAGCTCAGATGCCCAGTAAGGATAACAATATAGCAAAAGCATTCATAAATAAGGATAAAAATTTAAGGTAACATATAACTAAATCAAAATCCTTTTAATCTTCAACATCACCATAATATGGAAAAGATAAAATGAAATAATTCTATTTACTTATTCACATGGATATTCTACTAGCCGAATAATCACATGCAATATCAAAAACCACTTTCATAATGAAGGAATGCATAATGCGAGACTATCAAAACCACATAGTCAAGGCCTTGTGCAAAGACTACAAATATGATTTTGTCAAGGCCTTGTTCCAAGACACTAGTTTGTCTCATGAGACCTACCGATGCATCGAGGAGCTATAGAGAGCTCCACCCGTCACCTATTAAGTCCAATGTATTCCTCATATGAACAGGTGTAAACATAACATAAATATTCGTATTAAAACTAGAATAAAAAATGTCAATACATTATCCAAAAACCATGAATGGTATAAAAATAACACATACATAGCCAAACATATCACAAAACCTTAAATACAATATGGAATTTTTGTATCATAATAAATAAACTTCAAATAAGCATTAAATCCATCAAAGGATGTTGACATAGATGAAATCAAAACTATTTGAGAGAAATATCTCTATTTATTTAAATCATTTAAAAGTCACATAATTATAAAATAAAACATTTACGTTGAAAATATTGTTATAAGATTGTAAGGGAATCATTGATGATTTTATAACGGCGAAAATAGCCGCACCCACCGTATAAGTTAAAAAGTCATTCTTACCTTAATTCTGTCGAAAAGGATAAAAAGTACCTTGTTTGGAAAATGACAGAAATATTCTTTTATAAACATCTTATAAAAAGTCAAAAATTGTAAAAATTACTTTAAAACATAGACTAAAAAGTATTAATAATGATTTGAAATACATTTTTAAGAATCATGGATGTAGATGATAAAGAGGCCAGAGTAGATAATTACATATAAACAACCTCAGATAATGAAGAGATTGTGAAATAAAACCTTACCTTGTAATTTTCCATAGTAGATGGTATGTTAACCTCTTGTATAATAGCTAAAACATTTTTATTAAATTATAAAAGTACCATATAAATAATTATTATGTCATATATGATCTTCTAATAATGCTTTGTTTGTAATATTTTAGTATTATCATCGTTTTAGGTGTTAACTTACTAGTTTTCTTTTATATGTTTTGTTTAATAAATTGTGTATGTTATGCATAGGTTGTATATTATTTATATCCAAAATTATATAAAGTTCTTAAATATTGCTTTTAATCATCAAATTATAATTATTCTTGAATGGATACAATGGGTAATGAATCTTATCACATTCGTGGAGACGGTAGTCTGTATGTACGCACGGGCGACAATATCATTCTTTTGATATTAAAATAATATATAATTTTATGGTATATCATATATACTGAATAATTATGATTTTATATTTATTATTTACATGAATTACACATCATTATTATACCCTTCAAAATAATAATATATTGAATAACAATTACACCACGACGTGGAGACGGTAAGTCGTACGTACGCACATATGGTGCCATGTAATTTAAAGGATGGATAGAATACTGAATATGGTTGTACCATATTTATAATAACATAATAGTATATAAAATATACTGGAGCTATTATTTTATAATGGAAATAATAAAGAAAGAAGAAGTTGATGAATAAAGGAACTTGAAAGAGGGTGGTGAAGACATTACCTCTTCATCGGGTTCTTCCTTTTGATTTGATCAAAAGGGCTCCTTAGGTTGGATTTCTGACTAAAGTAAGGCCTCTAGGATGAATGGATAATATTTTAGATGGTATTTTAGCAGATTTTGGTACAGCCTAATGGTTTGGAAGGTGTGAAATTTAGAGAAGGGGGAGTGCCCTTTTATAAGAGGGGTGAGGTGCACCGTTCGAAAATCCAGATATATTATTTTATAATAAATTCATATTCAGCTTCTAATGGCTCCAAAGTGGATTATTTAAAAATTTAATGTAGGGATAAGTCGAAAACCTCTCTACCAAAAGTCTTTAGAGAGGTTTGGGTCACATTATTAACCTTATCTTTTAGATTTAACTCTTAGTTAATTAGTTTGACAATTACCATGTATCATTGTATTTTTATACATTATAGTCAATAAACATACATTAAACTTACAAGAGACCCCGAAGTGGTCCATTAATGATAAAACTATAATTTTTAAGTCTCCTGGGCGAACCTTAAATTTTTAGGAATACAATATATTTTGATAATATAATATTTGTTTTAAAAACTCTTTTAGGTCAATTTTGACACTATTCGGTATTTTTTTATTATTATTTCATAATAGCATTATTATTTCAAAAAAAATTATATAATCTGTCCTAATATGTCATATTAACCTAGAAAATTAGTTTAATTAATTAAGAATCTCAAATTAAATTTATTTGGATATTTATAATATCCATTATTTTAATATTTCATTAATTAGGTAATTACTGCATCCTCATTGTGTCATAAATAAATTAAATTATTTAATGTATAAAAATTAAAAATAAAAAACCATTATGTAGGAAATATTTTTATCTTTCTAATTAATTTTTACAATTGAATTTATATTTTGTATATCCCTATATTAAAAATGTTTTAGTAATTAATCATTGATTTTAAATATTTTAACTCTTCTTTAAATTAAATATTATTAAATGTCATAATATAATCTAAGTGGACCTAAATGATAATATTTTATTCCTAAGTTTGTTTTTGGTCAAAATACACTTTTCCAACAGAATTAGGACTTGTGTTTGGGTAATATTAATATCGTTTTTACCCTTAATTAACCTACTTACTTTTAACTGTGGTAAATAAAAATAAAATGTTACTAATCAAAAAAAATTATTTTTATCTTATTGAACCACATTTTACTACTTTATGTTAATCATTTCTCTCTGATTTTTTAATTTACACTCACAGAAGCGGTAAAATTAATTTTTTTTGTGAATTTGAAAATTCTTCTATGACGTGGGTAAAAGACGGTGAAAAGTTCAATAATATTTTTATATACTTAAAATTATTCTAAACTAACACCAATTAATTAAACTGAAATTATATAAGTATTATGTATCTATTTTGACATTAATTAATTTTAAATAAAATATAAAATTATTTAAAAAAATCGGTTTTAAACTATAACTCAGTGTTTTTTCACTATTCATCAAAAATTGAATGTTTTCAGAAAAATACCAAAAATTCACCCTAAGCTAATTCCGATATTCCGAATCCAAAAATTAAGTCCATTTTGAATGATAAAATATATAATTTTTTTAAAAAAAAGGGTATTACTATTCATAACGACTATTTTGATTGATTGTGGTGTGTGTTAGAACTCGAAGTTGCGTACAACACACACTACTGTATTATTCAAAGAGAAGCGTACCATGGAAGCTTGGGGTGTTACAAAAAAATTAATTTTCTTTCATAAAAATACCAACATTTTATATATTAGTCTCAAAATATGAGCTCCCTGAAAACATGACATTTCATTTTTTAGATAATTTCTTGAGATTATGTATAATATTTGTTTTTGTTTTTGACTAGAAAACCCATAAAAAGAATTTAAAATGTTATATTTAATATATTGAATATAAAATTTATTAATTAAATCAAACATGAGTGATTGTTTATTATATTGTTATAAAACTCACTTTATCTTATTTTTATTGTTTTTCAAAAAAACATATCCTTTTATTTTCATAAGGGTTTTATTATAATTTAAAATTAATTCATCACCATATAATTTATTATATATACATGGGTAAAAAATATTCTCAATAATTCATTTAATCATTCTTATACCCTCCATTTTAATGGATACATGATAACTATCTTGTAATATAACAAAATTATTGTTATGTTATTGTTTGGCAAAAATAAGTGTTGCATATATCAAAAGATATTGAAGAAACTCAATATCACATGTACCATATGATTAACTCAGTGGTGTCTACCCATTATGGTATGAAATAAAATTTTATAATTTTATAATATTGGGGTGTAAAATAATGTGTCACTGAGGTCATCGATCACAAACAAGTCAGCGATCAATTGAATGTTAAGGTGCTAAAAACCATAAATCTATTATTATTAAAAAGGACATTGGATTACCATAATCGATGGTACTTGGATTATATTTTTTTCAATATCATTTTCATAGAGTTGAATAATTATTTTTCCATATATACTATTATAATTATGGATATATACAACATTTAATATTATAACTCCATACTTTTTACAATTTCCATTACAATCAAATCTTTTTATCCTATTGAAGTGTATTAAAGATGAATTTTTAATGAATTATTCAACAAAATAAATTTTAAAGTTAAAATAAAATTATAGGGATAATCAAGATATTCCATCCATATTTAGATAGTAACAAAAAAAATTTTATCATAGGATAATATAATGCCCAAAATAAATAAACCATAATGTTTCAAATTATACCTCAAAACCAATGAAATAATTTAAATCCAAAAAATTCCATAAATTACTATACTTAAAATTATTAAAAAATATAGGAACATTGATTGAATGTCAAATATTATATGTATTTGATCATAAATTCATCTAGGATTAATAAAAAGTTATTCCACAAATAAAATAGCATATGATTTTGAAATAGACATAATCATTAATGATAAAAATGTCATACTAACTAAGGCATCACATTGGATAGTTGTAGGTGTGAAACCATTATCTTCATATTATATTGGGTTCATGCCGCACTACCTTTTTGAAATTTATGGGTTTTAACCCGACATATGTGTAATCATTTTTTAACATGAAAAATAATTCCTCCATAGGTAACACATAATAATGATATTTGGGGTCTGAAATCACCAACCCAATAAAATGTCTCCCAAAATCTAACTAATGACCTCAATTTTTGTAATACATAAAACCCATAATTTTGAAGTATAATAATTTGCAATTATGATCAACATGAATTTTTTATACCTATGATGGTATCCATATATCTTATGATAATGTCACATGATAACATCATAATATATAAAGCTATGAAAACCTTCATTTTATACAAACTATTAGAGCCCACTACCCACACTCATAGATCCTATGATGAAAATGTGAACATTAAATTTCCAGAATTGTTGTTTATAATGGTGACCCATTTTCCCATTCAAATCATACATCATGAATAGTATAAATTGGATTATTTACATTCTAAATAATGGAAATTGGAATCATTGTCAAATAAATGGAATTAGTGAGCATAAGATGATCATAAGGGTATGATGAAAAATTAAAATTTCATTAGTATAACATACAAATATTCATACCCATCAATACTTGAATGATTAATCATAATAATATGTTAAAGGAAATTCTAAATTAAAAAATTCATGGGGCATGTGATTTCAAAACTGATCATGAGAAACATTATAAACCCATAATATGTAATTAAATACCAATTCTTTAACTTGGAACAATACTTTCATAAAAAAATTCAAAAAGAATTTTATTGGAATAAAAACACATACAACTTACAATATAAGAATTAACCAATGATTTTAAACACTATCTATGAACTCCTATTGTTTAAGATGTTATTTTATTATCCATTGTTTTATAGTCCACCCCATTTTAATCCATAATGGGCTTACCTAGTGTTATCGTGGCCAAACCATGTTAATATTTGTCGGGCTTCCACAACACTATCTAGGACACCACATGTTAAGCTATAATTGGATTAACTGTCACTATATGGTCCACCCCTTGCTAAAATGTAATTCGGTTACCTGGAAATATTTGGTCCACCACATGTTATTATCTAACAGGAATATTTTATGCAATGTTGGGTACTCCATTATTTATATGTAACTTCCAAGAACCAATAAATGAATATATTACATTGATATTTCAACATAGAGCTCCTAAAATGAACCATTATTATTTTATAACTAAAAACCCCAGTGATAAGAAATAGGTTTCATGTAAATATATATGAAACATTATTAACCTAGATAAAATAAATAGGATCCCCAAAAATATATCATTGAAACATGGTTTTCTAGTGGAAAAGAAACAAGTTCCATTAAAAAAATTATAATAATATTATTCCATACTGAGAAAAAAGAAATGTGGTATCAGTACAAAATATCCATGTCAGACGATAAGTAACAACATGGGTTTTTGACATTTTTTAACTGTATCACCATTAAACATTCATAAAAAAAATTGAGTACAATAACATTTACATCTTGAAAATCACTATTTTAAAAATTAAAACAGTTTTCAAATCCTTCTCATTGAAAAAAAACCTTCGAATAATATAATGGTTGTTTTAATAATGATATATATTTTTTTTTGAAAAATATCATTTTTGATTTGAAAATAAATTTTTGACAAATGTTCTTCAAACATTTTTTTATTACACAGTTTTTGACCAAAACAAAATTTTGACCGATGATAGAAATGAAGTCATAAATTCATTAAAAAATATCTTCTGATTCATTTTATATACCAATGAATGTAAAAAACTGTACAATTAATTTATCATATAATTAAATACAATAGGATAATAAATGTATTGGTAATAATAACTTTTCAACATTAGAGCCTTTGTCATAACGAATCGTGAAAAATGATTTGATTATAACAAAAGAGGCTTAAAACTTTTGTAATATTGAATCATAATCCAAAACAAGTAATAATGTTAAATGAAATAGAAAATATCAAGAAAATCATATTATAACATATAAATGAGATTTATAAACACCTTATAAATGAATATAGGTGTATAATATAACAAACATCTCAAATAAGGAAATTTGTGACAAAAATATCATACTGCATTATAACATTGATACCAAAACATCCTTGAAAAAAAACTATTAAAATAATTATGTAAATAAAAATAAATTAACTTTAAGCATTCATATAAAACATTCATGAGTTTATATTCTCTAAAAAAACTTATGTGGTGAAAATGGCATGTATCTCACAGATATAAAAGCGAGATGTGAAAACCCCTTATAATAGTTATTGACTTCCATCATATTCATTAAAAATACTTTTATACTAAATATAATTTAATTGTAAATATATTATATATTTATATTCATATATATAGTAAAGTATATTATTTTCTTATTAATTTATATTAACTATTTGTTAACAATTCCATGTTAGTGTTTTTAAGGTAATAAAAAAATTAATTTTCATACCATTTTTGACTTGTTATTTTATTTCAACATTATTAGATTATTTTTAATAAAATATAGAATTTAAAAAATTATATAAATACCATAGAGTATGTGTGTTTGTGTTTGTATATCAATTAATATTAATATATATGATTTGTGATAGGAAGTGAAATACCCCTCTCATGGTGATGATATGCCATACGTACACTTGGGCAATGTTTCCATATTCATGTTTATTAAATAAAGGGTAAGTAATATATATATATATATATATAATTAAATTTAAATATTCTCATATATATTACATAAAATAATTAAAATCATCCTTAATACATTCTATGTAATGTGTGAATGAATGACATGACTTTGCGATGTGTTAGTCCACCATACACATGAATAATGTCATCATAATAACAAAAATAGGAAATCATGAAGATGTGTTTTATATAATCATTAAATAATAATAATAAAATCAAAAATAATATATATATATATATAATATAAATAGTAATTTTACAATTATTCTCATCCATGAAGGGTGGTAATTGAAAACCAAACAACATTATTTCGTGAGGTGGTAGTCCATCGTACACATGAATGATAATTTCAGAACCCATTTGTTGGATGTTTGTGCGATTTTATGTCATATAAATAATATAAAAATATTTGTATAAATAAGATACATAGGTTATTATACAAGCATGTTATAAGAAGAAATAATGGTGTTGGATATGTAAATAAATTAAATACACTTTTTGAAAAACATTACATCTTCTTCAAGTATCCTCATTATATTTGAACAAAAATTGTGGATGTATTGAATTTATACAAATATAAAAATTCTAGGATGAGTTTAGGTAGATTTTTATGTGATTTGGTATGGTGTTAAATAAGCCTAAAGTAATGGGATGTGCGAATAAGAGAGGGTAGTGTGTGCGCTTCTATAGGTTAAGAGGTGTGTCGTTATTATTAAAACCACAATCTTTTAAACACTAGGAAGTAAATAATACCACATGCGGCTCAACGACTGATAATTATGGGGGTTGGGGGAATATATGGCCAATAAACCCCTCCAAGAAATTTATTGTAATTATATTGTCTCAAAAATTTGTAAATAAATTATTTTTATAAAAATATCTCATTTATATTACTAAATAACATTTATAACTAACCTTATGTAGTTTTAACCAATCCCTGAATCATTATAGATATTAGATAGATTAAATTTAATATTTTTCCTATTCTTTTATTGAATATATTATATGTGTCACATTTATTTAAAAGTACCAAAAAAAATAAAATTTGAGCCTAAGGACATTAAAATCTAAATTAGTCCAGAAAAAAGGTTATGAACAAGTTATGATACATTGTTACACCTTATATTCTATGTTTACCTACTCTGTAAACTCATTTTTACCATAATAACTGAAATTATTTTACTTTTTTTCAGTAGTGATTATGTTAAAAAATTATGTTCCAATGGCCAGATGATTTAAATTAATCCTATTCCAAACATGTAATACATTTTCATAAATTCCACTCATTTTTTTGGAAGAAATAAATTTTAAAATAACCCTATAGACGAAATAATAATACGGGGTTTTAATGGTGAAAATGTTTAATATTTGAATATGTTTATATATCAAAAATTAATATGAAATTGTTTCCCATAAACTGTATTGGATTAATTGAAATAAAAATTAAATTATATTTATTTTAAAAATAATCTAAATATAATTAAATTTTTCAATTTCTATTTTTATTAAGAAAAATTTCAAATAAAAGTGAGTGTTTTTTATTTTTCATAAAAAATTCACAGTTTTCATAAAATTAACAAAAAATAAGACAAATATAATATTTTTATTCCACATTGAAAACTAATGTTTATTTTTTTATGTAAAAATTATTAAATTATAAAAAATTATTTTAGAAATAAGTTTACAATAATATAGCGAATGAAATGCTTTAAAAACATATGTATTTTTAGCATAACATTCAATATTATTTATCTATTGTATTAAAAATAGGTTTTATAAACTGAAAAATATATATTGAACAGATTTCAAATAAATCTCAGTAATATTATTTGAAAAAAATTATTTATATTTATTAGATTAATAAGACACACTTGTGCGCATTTTAAAATTTTTTCAGAAAATGAATTCCTTTTGATTAAAAAAAGGTTTTATTTTAATTTATAAATAATTGTTTACAAAATAATTTATTATACACACATTTTTAAAATATATATTTATAATTTAGTTAATCTTATAAATATCCTATAATCCAAAGGCTATGTTATATCAATCATGTAAAATAATAGTATGAATAATATATTGTTGTACAATAAAACCCAATATTGCATGTAATTAATGTTATTGAATACTATCATCATTATGTATTCCATAATATAAATATAGTTTTTGAAAACTTTTATATAAAAAAAATATTATTTTCCTATTTTAAAATCGTTGGGTGGTATAGTTACTCTCTTGGTTATTTAAACAAATTCCATTAATAGGTGGGTTTATCACATTCTCTTCTATATGAACTCTACTAACCATGATCATCATTTAGTGTAAAATCCATAAAAATATGAATCAAATATATTATATTCACTATATTTTTTTGTTATAAGAATTTATTGGAGATAATCATTTCTTTAACATTATGAAATTACATTATCATTGGATGTCCCCATCTAGGATGCACAAATTTATGTTGACTATGATATATATATTTGGACTACCTAATTATATTTTTCAAAATCTATAATATAAATTGAATATATTATGGAGTTAAAGATAAAATGTATTATTGTGGAACCCTTTATAGTGGAACAACCATCATTTTTTAAAAATAAATATTAGTTGTAACATGAAATGGATGACCTTATATTTCTTGAAAGTATTCCATGTTTTAATATTTGTCCAACCCCTTATTTTTTGTTAATGAAATTATTCATCTCTGTTTAAGGTGGCCTGAAGGGTGCTATAGGGGTCTGCGACCTGAAATGAAGGAAAACCAAGCCAAACTGTGCATGTCACTTGGTTAGAACATGGTTTTGTAAATCATGAGGCCTTCCTAGAAAAACTGTACAACCTTGGGGAAATGTTCATATCACATAGTTGTATCATGATTTTTAAACTGTGTAGAGCTTCAAAGGAAACCATGAGACCTCATATTCATTAGACATTGTCTTGTTGATGGCTTGCACATGATTTGGAAAACTATGCATGTAAACCGAGCATACCAGTAAAGGTGGATGAAATTTCAAAACTTCTGATAATATATTTATTTTTTTACCCATGATTCTCTCCCATTTGTTCACAATAATCCCAAAAGATGAGCTATATATCCCAAATCTTCTAAGAGATCAATCCCCATCGTTTCTAGGCCATTTTTTGTGCCATCACATGTAAAAAAGTGGAATGTTCTGGCTATAAATAGTTGTTGACTTGGGATATAAGGATTTGATTAAGAGTTTGTTCATTAATGGATTTGAGGTAGGAGGTCTACAAATCACATCCTAGTGTTTGGAAGTGGATTTTTCATATGATTTTTTTTATTGATTCATCCTTATTGTACATGGATGTTCCTTGTTTGTATTTGGTAATATGAGAATAAAAATAATGATTTGAAACACTCAGGATCCTCATTGGATGTTTCGAGAAAAATTTGACTCATAAAATACTTCTTCACATCCTGGAAAAATAAAACATAGAAATGGGTAAGCTCAGATGATCTGTAAGGATAACAATATAGTAGAAACTTTATTAAATAAGCACTAACATTTAAAACAATGTATAAAACTAAAAAAGACTTTTAAACATGAACATCAGCATAATATGAAAACGATAAATTCAACTAATTCCATTTTCTTATTCACATGGTTATCCAACTTCTTGAATAATGACATGAAATATCAATATTCACTTTCATAATGATGGAATGAATAAGGAAAGACATCATAACCACATAGTCAAGGCCCTGTGCCAATACTACGAATAAGATTTTGTCATGGCCTAGTGACAAAACACTAGTTTGTCTGATGAGACCTACCGATACATTGAGGAACTATAGTGGGATCCACCTGTAACTCATTTTGTCCAATGCATTCCTCATATAAAAAGGTATAAACATAACATAGTCATTCATATTAAAACTAGCAAATGAATTGTCAATATTTAATCCATAAACAATGAATGGTGTAAAAATAACACATCTACGGTCATACATATCACAAAACCTTCAATATAATATGGATGTTTTGTATCCCAATAAATCAACTTCATATAAGCTTAAAATCCATCAAAGGATTTTGACATAGATGAAATCGAAACCTTTTTTAGAGAAATATATATTTCTATTTTGAAATCATTTAGAATTCATATAATTATAAATGAAAACATTTTTTTGTGAAAATATACTTATATGCTTATAAGGGAAGTTTTGATGATGTTATAACGGTGGAAAATAGCCTCACCCACTGTATAAGATTAAAAAACATTCATAGCTTAATTTTGACGAAAATGTCATTACGTATCTTATTTGGAAAACAATGGAAAGATTCCCTTGTAAAAATATTATAAAAATTCAAAAAAAGGTATAAATGACTTTATCCCATAGTCAAGTAAATAGTATTTTTTTTCAAATACATATTTAATAAAACAAGGATGTGGATGATAAAGAGGTCACATTAGATAATTACATAAAAACAACCTCGGATAATAAAATGATTTTAAAATTAAATAATTCCTTGTACTTTTCTTTGGTCAAGGGTTTCTTAACCACCTTTATACTGGAGAAATAATGGTAATTGAATTACTAAAAAAACCATATTCATTAATATTATATCATATATAATCTTTTAATATTGATTTTTAATGATATTTTAGTTGTTTCAATGTTTCGGGTGTTAACTAAACCATTTTCCATTAAATGCTTTGTTACGTATGTAATGTTTGTTATGGATATGATTTAACTGATTAATATTCAGAATGATATTAAGTCTTTAAAAATTATTTTTAATCATCAAATGAAAATTTTTCTAGAATGGTTACAATGGGGAATGAATTTCATCGCGTTAGTGGAGATGGTAATACGTACATACGCACGAGCGACATTATAATTATTATTATATTAAAATCATAAATTAATTGATGTTTTATCATAAATAGAATCATCATCATGTTATTATTATTATATACATCAATTATACATCATTATAATACCATCCAAATAATAATGTATTGAATAATAACTACACAACGACGTGGAGAGGGTAAGCCGTACGTACGCACGAATGGTGACATGTCATTAAAATGATAGATAGATTAATAAATATGGTTGTACCATATTTATAATAAAATCATAGTGTATAGAATATAACAGATTTGTTATTTTAGATTGGAAACAACAAAGAAAGATGAAGTGGAATAAGAAAAAACGTGAAAGATGTGATGATATATTTACCTCTTCACCGGGTTCTTCCTTTTGATTTGATCAAAAGGGATCCTTTGGATGGATTTATGAATATATAAAGGCTTCTAGAATGAATGGACGACTATTTAGAGGGTATTTGGGTAGTGTTTGGCCGATCCAAATGGCATTGACGTTGTGGATTTGAGAGATGGGGAAGTGCCCTTTTATAAGAGGGGTGAGGGGAACATTTAGAAAAGATTGAAATATTATTTTATAATAAAATTATTTTCAGTTCCAAATGGATCCAAAATGACTTATTTCAATGATGAGGTGGTTATGGGTTGAAAAAATCTCAACCAATTGGCTTTAGATTGGTATGGGTCACTATATTTACATTATCTTGTAGATTTAACTCCGAGTTAATTAGTTTGACATTAAATATGTCTCTTTGTAATTTTATATTACATAGTTACTAAACATACTATAAACTTCCAAGTGAACCTCATGTGATTCATTAATAACATATATAATATTATTTAAGGCTTTAGACAAACCGTAATTTTTTAGGAATAAAATATCAATTAATAATACAATATTTGTTTTAAAAACTCTTTTATGTCAATTTTGACAGTATCTGTTATTTTGTTTCTTTAATTATTAACAACATTATTACATCAAAAAAAATTCATTTAATCAATCTTAACATGTCACATTAACCTAGAAAATTCACAGATGGTATCAAAATATTCAAATTATAATTATTTTAACATCTATAATAATTTTTTTTTCATTCTTTCATTAATAAGGAAAACATAGCACCATCATTTTGTAATAAGTTAATTTAATTATTCAATGTCTAAAAATTATAAATAAATTACCATTATATAGGAAATATTTTTATATTTCTAATGAATTTTTATATTCGAAGAGATTACATGTATAACCGTATGTAGAAATTATTTTACTAAAAGATATATTCTTATTTCATTTTTGAATTTATCGTAATTAATAAAAAGTGTCATAATCAATTTCATGTGGCTCCATGGGGACCCGAAATCATCCCAAGGATGCCCATGGTCGGCATTTTATCAGCCAATAGGGTTAGAACAAGTTTTAGGGTAATTTAATATTATTATAATATAATTTTTTACTCTTCTTTAGAGGATTTACACTTTAACCATGGTAAATAAAATATTTACCGAAGTAATTTTTCAAAATGTCAAAAACTAAAAGTAACCTATATACACAATTTGGACCTCATGTTTCTAAAAATGGAATCCATTTTTCTAAATTCAAATCACAGAAGTGGCAGAAATTAATATAAAATTAATTCTCGTTGTCAAAAGAAAAAAAAAGTGTTTTTAGGAAATAACAACTATCAAAATATTGAAACTTTCTTAGGTCTAGTTTAAATGTGAAAATTATATAAAATGACCAAAATTGTATGAAATGGTAAAAATAAAATCTAATTATACTTAAAAACCACTAAATAGTATAATTTATCATTATAAATTATTTTAATTTAAAAAGTAGTTTTTAATTAAAATTTAGTATTTTTCCCTATTCATCAAAAACTGCATTTTTTCAGAAAAAGAACAAAAAACCACCAAAAGATAATTTTGATATTCTGAATGCAATAATTATGTCCATTTTGACTGATAAAATTGATAATTTTTTTGAAAAGTGGGTATTACTATTCATAACGACTAGTTTTATTGGTCGCGATGTGTTAGAATCTCAAAGATGCGTACAACGCAAGGTGTTACATTATTCAAAGGGAAATATACTATAGAAGCTTGTGGTGTTACATTCTCCCCTACTTCAAATCATTTCATCATCAAAATATCTAGAATATTACTGCATAAAAAGATTCGATAGGTTCTTCATCATATGTTCATCGGGTTCCCACATTTACCCATCCATCTTTTGCTTTCTCCATTGATCTTTTACCAGATGAGTCATAAGATTTCTCAACATTTGTTCTCTTGTATCAAGAACCATGATAGGGTCTTCTCAATTAGACCGATTAGGTTCCAATTCTAATTCCTCAAAGGTAGGTACATGCGTTGGGTCAAGCATGTAATTTCTCAACAGTGATACGTGGAACACATCATGAACATTGGAGAGACTTGGCAACATTGACAAATGTTAATCTATAACCCCCATTCGTTCTAGGATTTCAAAAGTTCTGATGTACATGGAACTCAATTTACCTTTCTTAACGAGATGTATAACACCCTTCCATGGATATACCTTCAATGAAACATGATCTCCTAAATGAAATTCCAAATCCTACCTTCAGTTATCGGCATAGCTCTTCTGCCTACTTTGAGCTGCTTTGATGTGGGTTTGGATTACCTTCACATTTTCCATCATTTCCTTAACAAGTTCTAGGCCTACGAGTTTTCATTCACCAACATCCTCCCAAAAAGTTGGTATGCGACATATATTTTCGTGTAACACATCATATGGTGCAATATGAATAATTGAATTGAATATATTGTTATTGGAAGATTCTACTAGAGGTAAATATTGATCCCACATACCTATAATTTCAAGTGAGGAAGATCTCGACATGTCTTCTAAGGTTGGAATTGTTGGTTATGATTGTCTAACACTTTCAGGGTGGTAGGCAGTGCTCAAATGATGTTCAGTATCCAAATATTTATGAAGACTTTTCCATAATCTTGATGTAAAATGAGATCAATATCAGAAAAAATCGATAAGGGTACTCCATGAAGTCTTACAACTTCATCAATATAGAGTCTTAATAAATGTTCAAGTGGTAAATATTCACTTGTAGCAAGAAAAAATGTGCGGACTTAGTAAGACGGTCAACAATTACGAATATTGAATTGTTCATTATATAAGTCTGTGGTAGTCCCATGACAATGTATATCAAAATATTATCCCATTTCCACTCAGGTATAGGAATATGTGGAATGACTCTCCGAGGTTGTTGCCTTCTAGCTTTCACTTATTGATAAACCATACATCTTAATACAAAATCCACAATCAACCTCTTCATGTTGTCCCACCACAAACATTCCATCAAATCTCTATACATTTGGGTTCTCCCATGTTGTATAGAGAAATTGGAGCTATGAGTATCATCCATAAATTCTCTTTTTAGATCAGGTATATCGGGAATACAAAGTATCTTCCCATATTTCAAAATAACATCTTTATATATGAAGTCACTCAATCTCCCATTATTCACAGCTTTATACATCTATTGAAACTCCTCATCATCATTCTGAAAACATTTTATCCTTTCTAGTAATGATGGTTTAGAAACCATTTGAAAAGGCATAGATGTTTAACCTTCAATGTTTATTTCCATATACATCATTACTAGATCCATGTATATGGGATCCCTATCAACTCTCATCATTTTCAAAACTCCATGATCCATTCTACTTAAATAATCTGCCACCTTATTTTCCTTCCTTGGGTGGTAGTTATAGTGAAATCATAATCTTTGAGTAGTTCAAGCCATCACCTTTACCTCATGTTCAATTCTTCTTGTGAAAAAATATACTTCAAACTCTTGTGATCAATATAAATCTCACAATTTTAACTATATAGATAGTGTCTCAATATCTTCAAAGAAAGTATTAAATCACCAAATTAATATCAATAGTAGGCTTGTTTTGTTCATGAATTATTAGTAGTCGTGATGCATAGGCAATAACCCTATCATTCTGGATAAGGACACAACCAAGTCCTTTCTTGGAAGCATGACTATAAATAACAAACATGTAATTCCCCGATGGTAGAGTCAATATAAGAGCATTGAATAATCATCTATTCAATTATTCAAAACATTATTCACACTCTTTTGTCCAAACAAATTTAACCCCTTTACGTGTGATTTTGGTTAATGGCTTTTCCAATCGGGAAAAATTATGGAAGAAATGTTGATAATAAACTGCTAAACCAATAAAATGGTGTACCTCTGTTATACTTGTCATTTCTAGCCATTCATGGATTGCCTTGGTCATTGTAGGATCAACATATATTCCATCCTTAGAGATAATATGACCATGAAAATAAATATTTTGAAACCATAATTCACACTTGCTAAACATCCAATATAATTCATTTCGTCTATGTGTCTTCTAGATAAAGTGCGAGTGATGTTCATAATCATCGTAGATTTTAGTGTAAACCAAGATATCATCAATAAATACCACCATAAATTCATCAAGATATTCTTTGAAAACCTTATTCATTAGATCTAGAATCAAATAATGCATTTTCTAAACATCAGGGAACCATTAAATTACCTCCCACAACATCTTTCATAGCTTCTACTTCAGCAGTAGTGATAGCATATGTTTTGAATTTATCCCTTGGCCTTTTCTGAGGTAATTATCGTTGGATTTTAGGAAATTCATTTTCAAAATTCCCCCTTTCTCTAAAATTGTAGCATTTAACATTGAAAAACTCTTTTTTCCCCTTACAATCACGTGCTTGGTGGCCTTTTTCACCACACTTGTAATAGACTCCCATTCCCTTCAGGAATGTACCAGGGTGTCTATTCCCACATTTACTATAGGATAGATATTCAACTTTTCCCTTCTTCTTATTATTTCGATTTATAGAGTGTTCGAAAGATCTCATCTTCTCTTGCTTTTCTTTAAAGTCGTAAGACATAGAGAATTCCTTTTCTGTCCTGATAGCACATCAGACAATGTATTCATATAACGATAAGGATTATGAGACTAATTCTTGATGGAAAAATTGATTATACCCATCAATGAAACAATTAATATTACTTCTTGGGTTTCGTACATAATCTTTGGCATGCCCTGTTAACCTTTTAAAGTTTGCTTCATACTTTGCGACATTCTCATCCTCTTTTTTCCTCAGACACAGAAATTTCCTTTCCATATCTGCTCAATGGTCACAAGGAAAGTATTTTTCAAGGAAAATATCATTAAACTCCCTCCATTACATATTTTATACTTCATCGTCTTTCTTTGTGTTTTGAATCAATTACCACCATTGATCAGAATCTCTAGTGAGGCGGTAAACTACCATGGAATTTTTTTCCTTTCACTACTCCCCAAGGCGTGGAATAATTTTTCTAAATAATTTATCCATTGTTTATCAACTAATGGATTTTTAATCCCATTTAATAATTGTGTTTGTTGCCTCATGAAGAGATCTAAAATTGATCATCCATGCTTTTGATCAGGGTGCTCTATATGGGTAAGTTTATTATTCATTACCTGAGTGAGTTATCCGAGTAGGGTGATAAGCTGATCATCCCCACTATAATTATCCTGAGTAGGAGGGAAATAACTACATGGATTACCTGCATTGATAAGTTTCCATTCCATCCTCTAGATCCATTTCTACACAATGTCATAAACTAGATTAGTTTATGAATCGAAATAGATAATTCCAAACCTGTAAAACATTTAACATAAACTGAATATTTTATGGATATAATCCATAATCATAAAAAGGTTTTCATTAAGAATTTATATACTCATCAACCATTCATAATGGTTTTTAATGAAAATGAGAATTATTCTAAGCATATCCCTCGAGAGTGTCTTAACCAATCGTGCAGCAAGGCCCGTTGTTCTGAACCAGTTCCCATTCGAGTCTAGATCAAAGAGGAGTTTTTTGTTTTTACACCTAGGTACATCTATGCTGGAGCCGCATCTATCTGCTTGTATCTAGATAGGGATGTACTAATTGGGAAACTCATAGAATCTCTACAATACAAAAATTCCAGGAAGTTATTCTATACTAATCCTCAAAGTCTATCTTGGGGTAATCTGCTCTAATAAGAATTTAACTTAATCCATATTCCAAGGTTTGTACTAAAATTCAACTAATACCAAAAATAACTCCCCGAACCCTATTACCCACAGTCGGTGCATTATTACATAATATTTTCATGAATCAAGGAAATCTTGTCCTGAAAGGCTGATCAGTTTGTATCCATGGAAACACTGGATATAATCATAAGTTTTACATTACATTATAAAATGAAAGACTATGACAACATTGTTTCCATAGACCACTATCATATCCCCATGGACAATCCTTATATGTCAGTCATAAAATACTTCTTCACATCATGGGAAAACTAAATCATAGAAATTGGTGAACTCAGATGCTCAGTACGGATAACAATATAGCAGAAACATTCATAAAAAAGAAAAAACATTTAAGGAAATTTATAAGACTAAAAAAAAGATTTTTAAACATGAACTTCATCATAATATGACAAAGATAAAATCACAAAACTCCTTTTACATATTTACATTGATATTCTACTAGTTGAATGATCACATGAAATATCAATATCCACTTTTATAATGATGGAATGCATAATGCCAGACTTCATAACAACACAGTCCAGGCCTTGTGCCAAGATTTGAAATAAGATTTTGACAAGGCCTTCTTCCAAGACACTATTTTGTCTCATAAGACCTAACGATGCATCTAGGAGCTATATCTAGTTCCACCCATCACTTACTAAGTCAAATGCATTCCCCATATGAAATTTTTTAAACATAACATTAACATTTATATTAAAAATAGCATACAAAGTGTCAATATTTTATCACAAACCCATGAATGGTGTCAAAATAACACATCCACAGTCAAAGATATAACAAAACCATCAATATAATATGGAAGTTTCGTCTCATAATAAATCAACTTCAAATATTCTTAAAATTCACCAAAGGATACTGACATAGATGAAATCCAAATAATTATTAGAGAAATATCTCTTTCTATTTTGAAATCATTCAAAATTAATATAATTATTAAAAAAACATTTATTTTGGAAATGTTTTTATAATCTTGTAAGGGAAGCATTGATGATGTTATAATGGCAGAAAATTGATGCACCATCCATATAAGTTAAAAAAAATTGTACCATAATTTTGTCGAAAAGGTTATAATGTACAGTGTTTGGAAAACGATGTAATGAGTCATTTATAAAAATCATATAAAAATTAAAAAAATGGTATAAATGACTTTATCTGATAGTCTAGAAAATTTTAAAAATTCTTGGAAAGGAATTTTTAAGAAAACATATATGTGGATGATAAAGATGTCCCAATAGATACTTACGTAAAAACAACCGCAAATAATAAAGAGATTGTAAATTAACCCTTACCTTGTACTTTTCTTTGGTCGAGGGTATATTAACATCCAATATAATGGGGAAATAATTTATATTCAATTATAAAATAACCATTTAAATTAATATGACATTATATATGTTCTTCTAATATTGATTTTTTAATCATATTTTAGTAGTGTCATTATTTCAGATGTTAACTGATTTGTTTTCCATTATATGATTTGTTATGAATATAGTGATTATCATGGATAGGATGTATCTTAATTATTTTCATAATGATATTATGTCTGAAAAAATTATTTTTATTCATCAAATTAAAATAAGTCATGAATGGATATGATGGGGAATGAATCTCATCGCGTTCGTGGCGATTGTAATCCTTACATACGCCTGACGAAAATATCATTCTTTTGATATTAAAATAATAAATGAATGGATGGTATATAATGTATACATAATCATCATCATGTTATATTTATTATTTCAGTCAATTATACATAATTATTATACCCATCCAAATAATAATGTATTGAATAACAACTACACCACAACGTGGAGACGGTAAGTCGTACGTACACATGTATGGTGACATGTCATTCAAAGGATGGATAGAATAATGATTATGGTTTTATAGTATTTATAATAAAATCACAATATTTAAATGATACTGGAGTAATTATTTTATAATGTAAACAAAAAATAATGAGGAAGTGGAAGAACAATAGAACATGAAAGAGGTGATGAAATGTTTACCTCTTCTTCGGGTTATACCTATTGATTTGATCAAATGGGATCCATAGTATAGCATTCAGATTAAAGGAAGGCCTCTATGAAGTAGGTAGGAAAGTTGATAGGATATTTGGGTAGGGGTTGGCCGAGACAAATGTCTTTGAAGATGTCGATTTGAGAGAAGGGGAAGTTCCCTTTTCTAAAAAGGGAGAGTGGCACCTTAGGAAAATATTGAAATATAATTTTATAATAAAATCATTTTCAGTTCCTAATGCCTCAAAAATGATTTATTTAGATGATAAGATGGGTATGGGTCCAAAACCACTCAACTAATAGGTTTTAGATATATTTGTGTCACTATATTAACCTTATCTTCTAGATTTAACACTTAGTTATTTAATTTTACATTTATCATGTCTCTTTGTATTTTCATATTATATGGTTAATGAAAATATTATAAACGTACAAGGGAACCTAAAGTGGTTCATTAATTACATATGTAATATTACCTAAGACCTTTGGATGATTCTTTGATTTTTATGAATAGAATATCAATTAATAATGCAATATTTGTTTTAACAACACTTTTATGTCAATTTGGGCACTAATTACTATTTTGTTTTTTTATAAATTCCTAAAAGAATTATTACATAGAAAAAAATTCATTTAATCAATCCTAACATGTCACATTATCCTAAAAAATTAGTTTATGTCATCAAAACATTCACATTATATTTATTGTAACATCTATAATACCATTTATTCGATTCATTCATTAATAAGAAAAATATTGCATCATCATTGTGCCATAAATAATTTTTATTATTCAATTTCTAAAAATTATAAATAAAATACGATTATGTAAGAAATAATTTTATATTTCTAATGAATATTTATAGTTGAAATGATAACATATATAACCCTTTGTAAAAATTGTTTTACTAAAAGATGTATGCTTATTTCATATTTGTATTTACATTAGCTTAATTAAAAAAAGTGTCACTATCACTTACACGTATCTCCATGGGGTCCCAAAAATGACCCAAGGATACTGATGGTTGTAAATGTATCAGAGAATATGGTTAGAACACGTGTTATAGTAATTTAATATTGTTATAATATTATTTGTTTTACCCTTATTTACATGAATTGTTTTTATCAAGCTAAATAAAATATTTGCCGATATAATTATTCCAAATGTAGAAAAATAAATGATGCCAATTTACACAATGTGGAGCTACGAATTATAAATATGGAATCCATTTTTATAAATTATAAACACATAAGTGGAAGAAATTAATTTGAAATTAATTCTTGGTGTCAAAACAAAAAGCGTGTTTTTATGAAATAATAACTATCAAAATATTGACACTTGTTTATGTCCAGTATAAATGTGAAATTATGTCTAATAGTCAACATTGGATTAAATGGTAAAAATAGAATCTAATTTTACTTAAAAATCAATCAATTGTATAACTTATCACTATAAATAATTTTATTAAAAAATTTTGTTTTTAACTAAAATATATTATTTTTAACTTTTCATTAAAAAAATAATGTTTTCAGAAAAATACCAACAATTCCACCTAAGAGAATTTCAACATTCCGAACCAAAAAATGATGTCCATTTTGAATGATATAATTGATAAAATTTCTAAAATTATGTATTAATATTCATAACGGGTAGTTTGATTGGTCACAATGTGTTAAAATAATGAAGCTGAGTACCACAAAAGCTATTGCATTATTCAAAGGGAAACATACCATGGAAGCATGGGGTGTTACATTATACCCTCCATCAAATAATTTTAACCTTGAAAAATATTGAATATTACTGCAAAAAATGATTCGGGTGGTTCTCCATCATAAGTTCATCATGATCCCACATTGCCTCTTCCATCATAATTTTTCTCCATAGAACTTTTACCAGACGAGTCATCCGGTTTCTAAACACTCATTCTCTTGTCTCAAGAACCATGTCAGGATATTTGCAATAAGACAGATTAATTTCCAGTTCTAATTCATCATATGTAGGTACATGCGTTGGGTCGTACATGTATTTTTTCAATAGTGATATGTGGAACACATCAGGAAATTTGGAATGACTTGGCGGAATTGACAAATGGTAAGCTACATCCCAAATTCGTTCTAGGATTTCTAAAGGTCTGATGTACCTGGGACTCAATTTACCCTTCTTATCAAAATTTATAACACACTTCCATGGATATACCATCATGATAACATGATCTCCTACCTAAAATTCCAAATCCTTCCTTTTGTTATCGGCATAGCTCTCCTTCTTACTTTGAGCTTCTTTGATGTGGTTTTGGATTACCTTCACCTTTTCCATCGTTTCCTAAACAAGTTCTGGCCCTACAATTTTTCATTTACCAACATCATCCCAACAAGTGGGTGTACAACATCTCTATCCTTATAACACTTCATATGGTTCCATTTTAATACTTGAATGAGAGAAATTGTTATAGGAATATTATACTTGAGGTAAATATTGATCCCACATACCTTGAGAGTCATGTGAGAAAGATCACAACATGATTTCTATGGTTTGAATATTCCATTATGATTGTCCATTTGTTTTAGGGTTGTAGGCAGTGCTCTAACGAAGTTCAGTATCCCAGGAATTATGAAAGCATTTCCAGAATCTTGATGTAAAAATGGGATCACTATCAGAAACAATCGATATGGGTAATCCATGAAGTCATAAAACTTCAGTAATTTATAGTCTTCCTAAAATATCAAGTGATAAATTTTCTCTTATATAAAGAAACTGTGCTGACTTGGTAAGATGATCAACAATGACCCATATTGCATCGTTCCTTCTAAAAGTCTTTGGTAGACCCCTGACAAAGTCCATCGTAATATTTTCCCATTTCCTCTCAGGTATGGGAAGAGGTTTCATGACCTCTCCAGGATGTTGCCTTCTAACTTTCACTTGTTGAAAAACCAATACATCTTGACAGAAAATCATTAATTTCCCATTTCATGTTTTCCTAAGAAAAATTTTCCATCATATCTCTTTAAATTTTGGTTCTCCTAGGTTGTATAGAGAAATTGGATCTATGTGCATCATCCAAAAATTATCTTTTTAGATCAAGTATATAAGGAACACAAAGTCTCTATACAAATTTCAAAATTCCATATTCATATACGAATTCACTCAATCTCCCGTTATTCATAGTTTTAATCTTCTTTTGAAACACCTCATTATCGGCATGAGAAATTTTTATCCTTTCTATTTAAGATGGTTTGGAAACCATTTGAAAAATCATTAATGTTTCACCTTCCATTGTTATTAACATATCCATATTTACTATATCCATATATATATGATCCTTTTCAACTCTCATATTGTTTAAAACTCCTTGATCCTTTCTACTCAATGCGTATTCCATGTTATTTTCCTTTCCCATTTGGTATCCTATAGTAAAATCATAATCCTTGAGTAGTTCAAGCCATCGTCTTTTCCTCATGTTGAGTTATTTTGGTGAGAAAATATACTTTAAAATCCTATGATCTATATAAATCTCAAAAAATTTACCATATAGATAGTATTTTCATATCCTCATAGAAAATATTATATTTTCTTACTCAGTATCATGAGTAGGATAGTTTTGTTCATGAATTTTTAGCTGTCGTGATTCATCAGCAATAACCTTATCATTCTGCATAGGGACACAACCAAGTCCTTTTTTTGAAGCGTCGTTATAAATAACAAACCTGTCATTCCCCGATGGTAGATTCAATATTGGAGCATTGAATAATATTCTCTTCAATTCGTCAAAACATTCTTCACACCCTTTTTTCCAAACAAATATAACCTCTTTACGTGTGATCATGGTCAATGGCTTTTCCAATCAGGTCAACATTTGGAGGAAACATCAATAGTAACCTGCTAAACCAAAAGAACAGTGTACCTCAGTTATACTCGTAAAGGTTGGCCATTGATGGATTGACATTGTCATTGAATGATCAATAGATATTCCATACTTAGAGATGATATGTCCAAGAAAATAAATCTCTTGAAGCCAGAATTTTCACTTGTTAAACATCTCATATAATTCATTTATTCTAGGAGTATACAGGATAATTCGCAAGTGATTTTAATAGTCTTCGTAGATTTTGGAGTATAACAATATATCGTCAATAAATTCCACTACAAAGTCATCAGGATATTCCTTGAAAACTCTATTCATTAGATCCAGAATCAAGTAAAGCATTTGTTAAACTTGAGGAGACCATAAAATTACCTACCACCGTATCTTTCAAAGCTTCATCCTCAGTAGTAGTAATAGCATAAGCATGGCCTTGATCCATTCAAATTTTCAGAGGTATGTTTCCTTGGATATTACTACATTCATTTTCATAATTACACTTTTCTATAAACTGTTAGAATTCAAAATCGACAACATCTTTCTTCCCCTTGCAGTCATGAGATTGGTTTATTTTTTTACCACACTTGTAATAGTCTCCTATTCTCTTCAGGCTAGTACTGGGGTGTTTCTTCCCACATTTAATGCTGGATGGATATTCAACATTTCGCTTTATCCCCTTATTACCATTTCCAGAGTGTTCGGAAAATATCATCTTCTCTTTATTTTCCTTAAAGTCGAAAGACTTACAGAATTCATTTTCTATTTTGATGTAACATGAGATAATGTCTTCATATGAAGAGAAGGATGGTGAGAATAATGCTCGATGAAAAAATTGTTTTAACCCATAAAATAAAGGATAAATATTATTTCTTGGGTTATGTATATAATCTGCTGCATGTCGTGCTATCCTTGAAATATTAGCTTAACACATTGGGATATTCTCATCCTCTTTTTACCAAAAACTCAAAAATTGCCTTTCCTTATCTGCTTGATGGTCACGAAGAAATTACTTTTCTAATAGAATCTCATTAAACGCCCCCCATTCTATATTTTATACATCTTCATCCTCCTTTTTGTTTTGAATCAATGACCACCATTGATCAGCATCTCCAGTGAGGCGGTAATCTTTAATGATAACTTTTTCTATTTTACTACTCCCAAAGGCATGGAATATTTTCTCTAATGAATTTATCCATTGTTCAAATACTAATGTATTTGTAATGCCATTTAATTTTGGTGATTTTTTCCTCATGATACGATCTAACCTTGATCCCTTACACTGTAGATCAGGGTGCTCCATACGGTTAAGGTTATTATTCATAACCTAAGTGATTTGGCCCAGTATAGTGATTAGTTGATCAGCACCAGTTGCTTCCCCATCTCCACTATAATTATCTTGAGTTGGAGGAAAATACTTGAATGGATTTGGTGTGTTGATATAGTCTCCATTCCATCCACTAGGTTCCATTTCAAAACAATGGCATAAAATAGAGTAGTTTATGAATCGAAATACATAAATCCAAACTTGTAAAACACTTAACATAAACTGAACGGTTTATGGATATAATCCATAGTCATAAATTATTTTTCTTATAGGATGTATATACTCATAAACCCTTATTTATGTTTTTTAATTAAAATTAGAATTATATTATGCATATCCCCCAGGAGTGTCCTAACCAAGAGTGCAATAAGGCCCGTTGTCGTGCACCAGTTTCCATTCATGTCTTGGACAAAGTGGTGTTTTCAGGATTCACCCCGAGGTACATATGTTACAGAGCCTCCCCTACCTGCTCGTATCCAGAAAGAGATGTATTTCTTGGTAAACTCACAAAATATCTACAATACCTAAATTCTAGGAAGTTCTTCTATTAAAATCTCCAAAGTTTATCTTAGTGTAATGTGCTCTAATCTGATTTTATCTAAATCTAGAATCCAAGGTTATACTAAACATTCTCTGATACCTATTGTAATGCCCTGACCCTAGTTACCCAGATTCGGTGCTTTATTAAATAACATTGGCATTATACAAGGAAACCATTTCCAGAAAGGCCGATTAGTTTCGTAGCCTGGGAAACACTTGATACATTCATAAGTATTACATTACATTATAAAATAAAAAACTACAAATACATTGTTTCCATAGACCACAATCGTATTTCCTCAAACTATCCCTGAAAGTAAGTCATAAAATATTTCTTCACATCATGGGAAATATAAAATGAAGAATGTTGTGAGCTCAAATGATCAGTAAGGATAACAATATAGCGGAATATTTCATAAATAAGTATAAACAATTAAGGAAATGCAAAAGACTAAAACAAAAGTCTTTTAAAATTGAACGTCAACATAATATGGAAAAGATAAAATCAAATAATTTCATTTACTTATTCATAGGGATATTCTACTAGTTGAATAATCACATGCATTACCAATAGACAATTTCTTAAAGATTGAATGCATAATTTCAGACATCATAACCAAATAGTCAAGGCCTTATGCCAAGATTACAAATAAGATTTTTTGAAGGCCCTGTTCAAAGAAACTTGTTTGTCTCAGGAGACCCACGGATGCATCAAGGAGCTATAGTGGGCTCCACCCATCACTTAATATGTCCAATGCATTCCTCATATGAAAAAAATTTAAACATAACACAAACATTCATATTAAAAATAGCATAACAAATGTCAACATTTTTTCCATAAACCATGAATGGGGTAAAAAAACCACATCCACAGTCAAACATATGACAAAACCTTCAATACAATATGTAATTTTTGGTATCATAATAAATCAAATTCAAATAATCTTAAAATCCGTCAAAGGATGTTGACATAGATGATATCAAAACCTTTTTTTAGAGAAATATCTCCTTCTATTTTGAATTCATTTAAAATTCATTTAATTATAAAAAAAACCTTTATTTTGGAAATATTATTATTAGCTTGTAAGGGAAGCATTGATGATGTTATATCAGTGGAAAATAGCCGCACCAGCCATAAAAGTTAAAATAAAAATTATTACCTTAATTTTGTTGAAAATGTAATAAAGTAACATGTTTGGAAAATGATGGAATGATTCATTTATAAACATCTTATAAAAATTCAAAAAAGGTTATAAATGAATTTATACCATATTATAGTAAATAGATAAAATGTTATGAAATAGATTTCTAAGAAAACACACTTGTGGATGATTCATAGGTTTCAGTAGATACTTATGTAAAAATAACCTCGGATAACAAAGAGATTGTGAAATTATCCCAAACCATTTACTTTTCCTTTGATAAGGATTGGTTAAAATCTTTTATAATGGTGAAATAATTGTTAATAAATTCTAAAATAACCATATACATTAATATTATATCATATATGATCTTCTAATATTAAATTTTTAATGATATTTTAGTAGTATCATCGTGTTGGGTGTTAACTGATTTGATTTCCTTTAAATGATTTCTTACAGAAGTAATGATTTCTATGGATAGAATGTATCTTATTAATATTAATAATGAAATTAAGTCTTTAAAATTTATTTTCAATCGTCAAATGAAAATTAGGATTCAATGGATAGAATGGGGATTGAATCTCATCTCGTTCGTGGAGATGGTAATCTGTACATATGCATGAGAAAAATATCATTATTTTGATATTAAAATCATAAATAAATGGATGGTATATCATATATATATATATAATCATTATAATTTTGTATTTATTATTTACATCAATTATACATCATTATTATACCCATCCAAATAATAATGTATTGAATAACAACTACACCACGACGTGGAGACGGTAAGCCATATGTATGCACGTACGGTGACATGTAATTCAATCGATGGATAGAATACTGAATATGGTTGTAACATATTTATAATAACATAAAGGTATATAGAAGATACTGGATTTATTATTTTATAATGGAAATTACAACAAAAGAGGATGTGGCAGAAGAAAAGAAATTGAAAGAGGTGATGAAATAATTACCTCTTCTTTCAGATTCGTCATTTTGATTTGATTAAAAGGGGTCATTAGGATGGATTTATGACTAAAAGAAGCCCTTTAAGATTAAGATAGGATAGTTGGGTGGATATTTTGTCTGGGGTTGTCCTCACCAAATGGTTTAGAATGTGTGGATTTGAGAGAAGGGGAAGTGCCCTTTTATAAGAATGTTGAGGGGCACCTTAGGAAGTGATTGAAATTTTATTTTATAATAACATCATTTTCGGTTTATAATGGCACCAAAATTATATAGATCGAGGATAATGTGGAGAAGGTTCCAAAACCGCTCAATCCATAGGTTTTATGTAGGTTTGGGTCACTATATTAACATAATCATCTAGATTTAACTCTTAGTTAATTAGTTTGACATTTACCATGTCTCCTTGTGTTTTTATATTATATGGTTAAGAAAAATAATATAAACATTCAAAAGAACCTCAAGTGGATAATTAATGAAATATATAATATTATTTTAGACCATTGGTTGAACAATATGTATTTTGGAATATAAAATTAGTAAATATTATAATATTGTTTAAAACACTTTTTTGTCAATTTTGACACTATTTTCTATTTTGTTTTTGTTAAAATCCTAACAGCATTATTACTTCGAAAATAATTAATTTAATAAATCCTAACATGTCAATTTTACATATAAAATTCTTGTATGGCCTAAAAAATTTAAAATTATATTTATTTTAACAACTATATTTCCATTTATTTGATTCATTCTTTAATACGGAAAATAATGTCTCATCATTATGTCACAAATAAATTTATTTATTCAATGTATAGAAATTATAAATAAAATACCATTATGTAGTAAATCGTTTTAAATTTATTATTAATATTTATAGTCTAAGATATAACATATAAAAAACTATGTAAAAATTGTTTTACTAAAAGATATATGATTATGCAATTTTTGTATTTATTTTAATTTAATTAATATAAAGTGTTATTACCACTTACAAGTGGCTCCATGAGGTCCAAAACACGACCCAATGATTTCCATGGTCGCACATGTATCCTCAAATATGGTTAGAACACAATTTATAGTAATTTAATATTATTATAATACTATATTGTTACCCTTATTTACGAGATTTACACTTTAACCATGGTAAATAAAATATTTAACGAAGTAATTATTCAAAATGTCTTAAAATAAAAGTTACATATTTACAAAATTTGGAGATTCTAATTCTAAATATGGAATCTATTTTTCTAAATTGAAAACACAGAATTGGTGGAAATTAATATAAAATTAATTCGAGATGTCAAAACAAAAAGCAAGTTTTTAAGAAATAATAAATATCAAAAGATTGACACTTGTTTATGACCAATTGAAATGTGAAATTACATCCAATGAACAACATTTGAAAAAATGGTAAAAATATAATCAAATTATACTTATAAACCACTCAATAGTATAATTTATCACTATAAATTATTTTTATTAAAAAAGTTGTTTTTAGTTAAAATATAGTATTTTTCACTATTCATCAAAAAATGAATTTTTTCAGAAAAATACCCAAAATTCACCCTAAGATAATTTCAATATTCTGAACCAAAAAATGAATTCCATTTTGAATGATAAATTTGATTAAATTTCTAAAGATGGGTATTACTATTCATAACCGCTAGTTTGATTGGTCGCGATGTGTTAGAATCTCGAAATTGCATACAATGCATGCTATTGCATTATTCAAAGGGAAATGTACGATGGAATCTTGGGGTGTTACATTTGGCCCACCCATGTAGTTCCTCATCATTCTCAATTATTTTTATTTATTGTTTCAAGTGTTTAATTTGTAGTTTTATAAGTTAGACACCTTCTTGAACATAGTAATATGGGTAGTTTATTTGACGATCTAATATTGCCAGTTTCTCCTAGGGTTGATAAATTCATATGGGGTTGTTTGAGACATCTTGAAAATGGAATAATTGGGATAATTAAGACATTTTCAAATGGTATATGAAATAATTTATTAATCCTAAAGTGTTAGTATATGTGAAATCATGAACCTGTTAAATTTGTAATGGAATATTAATTAATGAATATTTAAATCTTGTGGAATTAGAAAAATGATAAAAATGATTAAGGGGTAAATATATGGTCACAATGAGATGTACCTAATGGATAGAATTAAATAAAATTGTAGTGATTAGTGAGATGTGAATTGTACTTAATATTGGTAAGTGGGAAAATTCTTGTGAAATGATAAGTGTACTGAATACAATGATGTATGGTAAGTGGTGAATATTGGTTAATGTATTGTAATTAATATGTATAACTAAGGGTTTGAGTCATGAGTAAGGAAATCGGGCTATGTAGTTATGTAATATAAATTGAAACGTGTTAATGGGTTATGGAAATGTAATAATTCCAATGTTTAATAATATGGATTATCATGGTTATATGTATAGGATGTGTTTGGTTGTGATATGGTTTTTGTGTGGTGTCTTGATTAATATGCATGTATACATGGCTAGATGTGTGAGATAATGGAATGAGGCTCCTTCGATGGGATTATTTGGATTGATTCCCTAACACTACCCATAATGCATGGGTTAGGGAAGGGGAACAACTCTATTTCCCAGACATTTTCATTCAACTCTATTTGAGTCTTCATGGTGAGGATAATGGGTTGTTGTGATGTGATTATCCCTATAGAGATAGGGATATGGTTTATTCCATTATGAAGTTTATTTTACTTCTGTTATACCAATGTGTAGATGATTATTATACCTAACCCATGGAACACGTGATAAACAGACACTAATAATGAAGATGATTCAAATGATAAACATAGTAAAAAAAGATATAAATGGGGTAAGTTAACTTGGTTTTCTAATGGCACTTGATTTTTCCTTTTTTTATCTTGCTATTTATTTAATATTTTCATGAAATGTCTATTATAAATGCATATTTTTAGACATTTTCTGTGGTGTAAAACTAATTTCTACTCGCACCTTGCTCATGCTGTCGTTGGATACATCAAAAGATATCATTTTTGTAGGATCAGATACGGTTAAGGTCATGGGGCTAAAGAGTTGAGTCAGGCATGGGATATGCATTGATGAGGATCCATACATGTAATTAGCACCATTTTGACAATTCTATCATCTGTATTTATTTTTGTGTTTTTTTAAGAAGGCACTGCATTATGACATGACATATTTATTATTGGTTGTGGTTTGTACCTGATTTTGGGAGATGGTTATCTATGAAATATCAATGCTTATTATATGTGGATTACATTGATCTACTTATTTTATATTGTATATTACTCTATTAATGAAGGCATAGTATCCCGAAAATACCTTTTATCCTCACTGCTTGTCAATAGCCTTTGGCGTATGGGGAGGCATGCATGAGGTCAAGTGGAGACCCAGCTCGGGGCACCATTTCAGTGGATTCTATGTTTAATAAGTTACAATGTGGTATCAGAGGAGGTCTTTTATATGACATAATATTTTCAGATGGTGTACAAGATAATAAGAAGGTGTTGGGCCTTGGTAATGAGCTCATTCTTGGGATTATCTACCGATGCATGGGGGAAACCATGTTACACTTGGTTGGAATATTTTTATTATAGAGTGTAGTCATATTTGAATGATATTTCAGTATTGATTGGATGCACATGTTGTCTGATGTGACTAATGTATGATAAATTTCCCGATGGCAAAAATGGCATGAGGATTTTAATTGATACATCATTTATGAAAATAAGGATATAATTGGCATGCATCATGACAGTCATAGAAGACACATGTGTGTGGGAAAGGGAGAGTAAAATTCATTTTAGTTCCTTGAAAAATTTAGAGGAAATTTGTTTTTAATAATGGAAATGTAATTTGGTAAATAAAAATAATGTAAATGAATAATTAAGTAATTTTGTGTATAACAAAACAATATGATCGGGTTGAAATTTTTGGTTGTGATAAATTGTAAAGGCTGATTGGTGTCTTAATGGGAAATATTTCATAGTGATAGTTAAATTGTTAATTCAATTTTTCCTAATTAACTTTATAAATTATTTCAAATGAGTGTTGAAACAAGTAGTGAATATGGGAATGTGTCTAATAGAAATGATTTTTGTTATGAAAGAGGAAATAGTTTAAATGTTTTTTGATGAATGACTTGTGATTATGTAAATTATATTACACATGTTGACCATGACCAGTGGTCTGTATGCTATAATGTAGTTTCCTTTTAATGATAATAACTGTTGGGATAATATATACAGAGTGAGTTATTTAAGGTTAATATCATAGAATCTTTTCAATCTATGGGATAATCCTGATGATTATTCTCCAATGTGTTTGTTGAGGAAAGTGTTTTTATTATGTTCATGAATATATTTGGAACATTGTATTTTTTTGTGAGTGGGGAGTTTAAATTGTGAATGGTTGAGTTAAAAAATGGAAAAGTTATTTATAAAAGATTGTGTAATGATATAACATTGGGAATAACTGAGTACTATGTATTCCTTATGTTATCAGTTTGACCCTTGTATATGTGGATTTCGGCGGTGAGATTTACCTAGTTTGATACCATGTAATTGGTTTATATGTCCTTTCTAGTTATTATACGGAATATGAGATGTATTTAAGAAACCCTTGGTAGTGATATGACCTATGAGTCGTGAGAATTATTTTGGTAAAGTGTGTGAAAAATCTCATGGGTCTTGATCGTACAAAATCTCGGGTTTAACTTAAGGATGGTGCCTATATTTTGATTCCGTTAAGAGTGTACACCCTAGCGTGTTGTTTTTTGGATCCCAGAGAGGGTGTTTTCCTTGTAGTACCTATGTAAATGTATGGTTACTTTGTGTGTAGAACCTCCAGTGAATGGTCAATTGGTGCTTTAGTCACACTTTGTAACGTAACAAATGTGATATTGTTCTTCATTAATGTTCCTTGTTTGTAACCTAATGTTTATAGTTTGGGAATACAACAAATGTCCTTTCCTTGTTATGACTCTAGTTTAGGGATTTGGTATCATGAAACCTTCTTTGTACACTATTGTTAAGGTCTGATGAGGTTCCTGGTTCATTTGTGTGTGTATCGCACAAGTGGATCCATGGACATTATCAGTGGTACACAGTTATTGTTCCCTAGTACAGGTTTCCCATAGAGGGAAAAGTGGAAGATTGATGGTTGGTGATAAAACTCAGGTTCTGGTTACACATTGATAGTTTTGGGGGATTAAAGGGAGGCATTGTGGGAGGCTATACTACAGATGTTGGTTCCTTGGAATAGGAAGCAGGAGAGATGATTTATATGTGGTAATGATTCATAATAAATACTATCAAGTTTCCATAGGTTTATTGATCGTCCTCTAGTTTTCTTTTAAGTGAACTCGAATGCTTATTGTAGGGTGTATGGTTTTCTTCTAAGAGATTTTTCTTATGGATGCTGGACATATCTGTTTCAATGATGATTAATGGAGGAGTCAATATTTTTTTCAAGATGATGGGTCAAGGGTGAATGATGTCTAGTTTTTTTATTTTGTTTGAAAGTGACTCCTAATCTAAGGATGGTCATGTGGATTAAATTGTATTCATGAATTATTTGGTATATAATTAGGTTCTAGGATATGATCATTTGATGGTGGGCTTGCGGGGACTATAGTCTGTGTATGTGTGGTTGTAAAAAAGTGTGAAACTTGAAGAACCTTATGTTTTCAAGATGTGGGTATGCACTAGACTGGCTATAATTAGACTAGGATATGAATCAGTTCTTCTCCTAATTCCTAAATGGTAAACGTAGATCTAAGAAGGACCATTGGTTTGATTGGCGTGGTAGAATTTTTTGTTTAGTAAATACACATTAGGTTTATTTCGAAATAGCTCGAGTGGTGTAGTGGTAGTAATCTTAAAGGAATGTTGGTTCATAGATTATTGGAGGATGTTTTGGAGTGATGCTGATTCTTAAAAGGTAATAACAATTTATATGTGCTGGTTATGTGTTGATAATTTGTGTGCGAAAGGTGAGCTTGAGATCTTTTGTCGGTCATGGTGTCCCATAGTGGGAGGTTATATCAAAAATGGATAATTTGGTGGTGGTGTTCTTCTACAACATCACAGTGTACCATAACCATTGACGATCATTCCCAACATCCTGAAATCATCCAAGGTGGGTTGATAAGCATTCAAATTACTGTAAGAGACTTGATGGCCTTTTGGTTGGATGAGGGAAATCATGGAATTTATTCTCATGGGGGATGTATATGTTGAGATATATGATGGGATGTACACCATCAATAATTTTTGCTGAGGTCATTGGGATAGAACATGTGTCAATGAACATTGTAGGTTTCGTTCATGGATGCCGAGAATAACTATTTGCTAACTTTTATTTTCTCATCATAGAAAAAACCATGATATCCATGTATAATATTTGGGGTTTGGATTGTGATCGAGTGTATTCTATGTGGTAGGAATCACTCTCAGAGAAAAATGGTATCGACACAACTAATACAGGGAGTGATAAATCTATCCCCTATTGGGAGAGGATAATGTTGATTTGATGTTGTGAAACTATGATTTCATAGTGTAACCTATGAGGTTCATGTTGGGTCTCTCTGGGAGTCTATGTTTCTTCGATTATGGTTCTTGATAGAACCAAGTGGTGGCCTTGGGATTTGGGTAGATCCAAGTTAATTAGAAATTTCTATGTTAAGAAGTTGATGGTTGTGTAATGATGTGACAATAGTTATTTGTATGAGGATTTGGGATTAAAAAATTTGATGAATATCGAGACTTGACTCGAGTAACTATCCTTGGGTGGTATTGGAATGTATAAAATTTTTAGGGCTCTATGTCAATGTGATTTAGTGTCCTGCTAATGGTAATAATAAACTTTATAGGATGAGCAGTTGGGGATAGCTCAACATGGATATGAGTGGGGGTATATATAAAATTGTGTAAATTTTTTTTGTTTTATATTTTGGTGTGAGAAATTTGTTTGAAATTTAATAATGGGATTGAGTGAGAGACAACCTTCATTTATTAATGTATGAACAATGTGAATTATTCTTTTTTAAATGTTGATGGGGGTGGAGGAGCTGATGATTGTTTGGATGGATGTGATACCCTGATGGAGGAATTATTTAAAAGTTCAGGGATGAAATTGGGGGTTGTGTTTGATGATAGTGGTAGGATTTAGGTTAGAAAGTGTCTGAGCGAGGTAAAAAGTGGGCATTTGATAATAGAGGAAAATGAGTGTGTTGATAGTGACTGACCTCTGGTTTGATGTTGTAGAGGAGATTTGTACATGAAAATGATGTCATGCATTGGTGAGGTCGGGTTATTATTAGTCCTTAAAATGGTTGTTTCATATTGTCCTCCTAGAAGGTTTCAGTAGAGTGACTAGATCACATTGTAGGGTTATGAAAATATAGATATTCAGGAAAAAAGTTGCAGGGATCACATCAGGTATGTTTTGAATATTTATTTTAGATTACATTTGTCTTTCATTGATAGTGTGGGTTCCAAAAAAGTGAAATATGGGCTCTAGAACCATAATAAGAACTATATACTATTTACTATGTTTCCATTTATAGTGAAATATAAACTATTTACTATTTTTCCCCATGAAGTCCTACTGGTTGTTGTATGGTTGATGATGAAGAGTTCGTTGAAGGGTATCTGGTTTGGGATTCGGGTTTTAGTTAGAAATTCTTTTAGGGAATAATGTGATTTTGGTTCAGGTTTTATGGAAGCATGGAAATGATCAGGAGGAAACATGGAAAAGGGAAGTGGATAAGTCGGCCTAATAGATTTTTTAGGAAAAAAGAGTAGGGAAAACATCAGGTATGTTTTGAATATTTATTTGAGATGACGTTGGTATTTCATTTATATTGTAAGTTGAATAAAAAGAAATATGGGGTCGAGAACCATTATATGATCTAATTACTATTTACTATGTTTCCAGAAATAGTGAAATTTCAACTATTTACTATGTTTTCCCAATGATTTTCTACTGGTTTTTGTAGGGTAGAAGATGAAGAGTTCACTGAGGAGTATCGGATTTGTGTTGTGGGTTTTAGTTTGAAATTATTGTGGGGAATAATGTGAATTTGGTTCTGGTTTTATAGATTCATGGTAATGATCGGGAGGAAACATGGAAAAGGTAAGTGGATATGTGGGTCAAGTATCTTGTTCTCCTTAATAGGATGCCCATCAATGCATGTTAATTTTCCTTGAGGATGAATCATCATATCGTGTGGCGGATATAAGATATCAGTTTTCATGAAATTATTTCATTTTCTAAATTCTATTTCAATCCATTATTTTTGGTTATTGAAATTAATCATAGGTGTTTAAGGGGCCTTAGGGTTGATTCAGTATTTCATTACATTATTGGAAAGAAATCCTGGTCAAACTGTGTAAGGTATGTTGTTTTCCCTTTATTAATTAAGCATTTAATCCTTTCCATGAAAACCAAAATGCCATGGAAATTGTCAAATATGATGGTAGGAGAATGATTTTTAAACCATACAGAGAATCATAGGTAATAGAGTAACCTCAACGTCCATAAATAGTGACAGGCCCATTGTTTGCATATGGTTTGGAAATCCATATGGGTAATCCATGAAACCTTGTAATGTTGAAAAAAATACAAAAGATCAATTCTGATATTTTAATGATCTTCAAAAGATTACCTCCAATCTTTTCCAATGCAACCCTAGGGATTTACTAATGCTCCAAAATCTTCCAAGAGACCCATATCCCTCATTTCTAGTACTTTTGTAGCACTTTCAGATTTGAATTGAAGTTCAAGGTTAAGGATCCCAAGTTATGTTGAATTGGGATCTATTGATGGGATTATGTGTGATTTCCTCAATATATTTTATGTAGGTTGTCTATAAATCACAACCAATTGTTTTGATGTGGATTTTTATATATGAGTATGTGTTTTGGATTCCAAATTTTTGTTCTTGTAATGACATTTTTGGGATTTGGCAAAACATGTGTCTAAATAATGATTTGAAGGGATGTGTCGAGGTTGATTTGAACGATTTGGGGAACCCATGGGGTGTGTCGAAATTCCCGAACACTAGAGTTAAAAAAAATCAGGATTGGAATTGATGTTTTATATCATAGATCCATTTTCTAACATGTCCATGTGGTTAGTTTAGTTGAAAATTGAATATTAATAGCTTTCCCATGGTCGAGAAATTCATAAGGGTTTGTTTGAAATACTTCAAAATGGGTTAGTTGGGATAATATATATTGTGTCAAATGGGGTATGAATTGTGTTGGAATTACTAAAGGGTAAATATATGTGGAATTATGAACCTGTTATATTGGATATGGAATATGTATTAAATAAAATGTAAATGAGGGCATAAGGGAATTGATGAACTTGTTTAATGGGTAAATAAATGGGAATCCTGAGATGTAACTAATGAGTGGAATAAAATAAAACAAGTTTTCTAAATGAGTTGTGAATTGTACATGAAATCCACAATTGAGAAAATGACTGGGAAATAATTAATGGGATAAATGGGGTGATGTTTGGTAATTAGTGAATATTGTAAAATGGTTGGGAAATATTATGTATAATTAATGGGTTAAGTCACGAGTATGGAAATTTACCTAAATGGTTACGCAATGTAAATGTATATGTGTTAATGTGTTATGGAATAATATTAATTCCCATGTTTAATGTTACAGATTTTGATTGTTATATATATTATTTTGTTTTTTGTTATGATTTTGATTGTGTGTGGTTAAATAATAAATAAGAATGTGCACATTGCTTGAGGTGTAGGATAATGTAATGAGGATCCATCCATAGGTCGAGTTGGAATAATTCCCTAAATCCACCGAAAATGTATGGGATTGGGAAGGGGATAAGGATTTATTCCCCTAATGGTTTCATTCCACCCGAAATGAGGCTACGAGGCGAGGATACTCAGTTATTGATATGTGATTATTCTTAGTGAGATAGGTACTTTATTTATTACTTTATGCAATGTGATCGATTTCTGTTAGACCCATGTGTTGATGGTTATTATTCCTAACCCAGGAACACATGATATAACTGAACTATGTAATGATGAAGGATCGAATGAAAAAAATGTTATTAAATATGGAAATGTAGTTTGTGTACTTTGTTATCTAATTGAACTTGTGTATTCCTATAGTTTGTCTTACTATTTAATTCATACATTCACGCACTATCTATTAGACTGGTTATTTTCAAGACACAATTGGTGGTGGCCTACTGTGTTGTACCCACTCCATGCTGGGGCATTCGTTGGGTACCCAGGCAGACTTCATTGTTCTATTTTTATATATGGAAAATGGAATGGTGATAGGGAGATTATTCCTGCTTAGGATATGAATGAATGAGGATCTGATCATGGAGCTAGGAATGGTTTGGTGATTCCACTGTATGTATTATTATTTGGGTTTGTCTCACATTCCACTTCATTGTGACAGGAAATATTTAATTTTAGTTGTGGTTTGTATTCTGTTTAGGGAGATGGTTATTTTTTCTTGTTCAATAGTAATTCTTTCTTCTTTTTTTCTGTTGTGTTTATTTTATATTTTAGATTACTTTGGTAAATAGGGTATAGTCTCCCATGTTACTTTTATACCATCAGTGATAGTCGAAAACCTCTTCATATGGGGAGACACACTTGGATCATGTGGGGATGAGGCTCAGTGCAACAATTTTGTGGATTCAAGGTTGGGGATGTTACATTAAATATGTTTTTTCAATTTATATGATATCATCTATGTATCCCCTCATAATGTTTTCCAAATGTCCACCATAAATTATAAAATTATCATATGTCTATATAAAATACATTTGTATTGTTTTATCAAAATTCTAATGAGTTTTCCTTGATCAAATTGATAAATGACTATTATTATGAAGGAATAAATGACATTAATAAATATGTATTATATAGAATACATGATAAAATAAATCAAATTTTATTAAAATATTTTTTAAATTTTCATCTTCATTCCCATGAAAAATCATTATGATGTTCTTTATTCTATTTAATATAGGTTATAATTATCAAAATTGTTTTTTTTATTTTATATTGTCAATAATATGCTATTTTGTACACATTGATTTTTTTTTGTGAAAAATCTCTCATGATGGAATTTTATTATTTACATGTCTTCAAGTTAGTTGACACAACATTGATTAATATCTTATTTTAATAGATCTTTGAAAATTTTGATGTTCAACATTAATTATTTGAAGATAAATTTTTTTCCATTGGTTTAGTAAGAAAACAATGAGGATGAGTTTATGATCAATGAGTTTTTATTTATGGAATCAAAATAGAATTCTATAGTTGGAGAACCATGAGATAAAGCATGTGGACCACAATGATAAGTATATTTTTATATGGATGAATGAAATATGGGGATAAATTGTGGAAGGATTGTTAATTGTTATGATGTTGATTATATTTTATGGTTATTTGATGGTTCATTTAGGACTACCATGATTTAATGTATGATAACTTGGCATTCATTCAGTCCACCACAATGATGTGTTAAAGATATGAAATGAAGTAATGAATATGTTGAGTCTAATTAATGTGATAAACACTAATAAAATATTTGTAGGGTTTTTTGGAGGATGTTTCCTATTTGAGGATCCCAAATAAAATAATTTAGCAATGAGTGAATTCAATTAAAAAAGTTATTACATGGGTACATCAAAAAAGTCTTAAAGGGACTTTGTGAAGTGTTATTTTTTATGAATGTTTGAGATAGTGTAATCCATGAATTTGGATATCATGGTAAATTAAATCCCATGATTTTTAATATGGTAGGTAGCTTGAGAGTTCATGAAGATAATGTTCATGTGGTCTTTATTTGGGGTGAACTTCTTCTACAAATGGGGGATCACAGTTGTAGTGGGCCATAGGGATAGAGTTTGAGTTGAGATAATTTCATGTATATGATGTACATGAGGATTAAATGTTGATTTTGGTAATGGTGTTCCACAAGATTTTATTTTCATTGTGAATAGTTCATCTTGTGGAAAAGTATGTGGAATGATGGATTTCATCTCTAAAATAAAAATGCAGCTTAATTTCAAAAATATATCAATTTTACCAGAAATAATACTAATATATATCATAAATATGATTTCTATAAGATCAGTTCATTAAATTTAGTGGAGTTAGTAGTTTATTATAAATGTGTCAATTACTATAAATTAGGTGGAATGAGTGCATTTATAATATTGTTACAAAAGTGAATTATCATAGATTTAGTATATTGGAAAATAAATATTGTATGTTACATAGTATAACGTAGTTATGTGTGATCAACTTAAAATTGGTGCATCCCATTATTTTTTCATTCCATTCATAATCCTCTATGGGAACAAAATAGAAAAAAAATTCATATAAAAAATCAATAAAAATTGTATTTTCTTTAATCAATCACACAATGATTCCCCCTTTTTAAATATATAAACATGTGGCACAATAATTTATTTTTGATAATAATGTTTATGTGACTGGATCTCTCTCAATTTAATCAATTGATTAAGTCAACCACAATGATATTTGGTTCATCTATGGAAATATGTTTCAAACTATTATTGAATTAGTTATAACATTACTTCTAATCAGTATGAATGGATATGATAAAAGGGGAAAGAGATGGAATTATGGTTATAATAGAATGTTTTACTCTATATGATATAGTTTTTATAGTTTTTTATGTCGAATATATATGAATTAAATCATAATAAGGATAATAATCCAACACAATATACATGATGATGATGTAAGGTAGATACTCACACCCTATTTATGAAATGTTGGAAAGCATCATTGATTGTTATTTTATAGGCCTTAATTCTAAACTATAAGTTAATTGAAAGGTGTATAAAGATTTTTGGATGCACCTAAATGAATATATTGACTGATTCATTAATTGAGTGAATTATATTTTGGTGTACTTATATTGTAATAGATAAATCCTCTATGATAAAATTATTTGTTGGTGAATTATATGAAGATGATCCACTTCATTCAATTATAATGTCCTTATATTTTATGAGAAAAAAAGGAGTTGCAATTATATTTATTTTCATATTAATTTTTGTGATATCCTATAACCCACAATCCTAGATCTGGTACATATATTAAATTATTGGCACTTAATACAAGAGTTCATAGAAGATCTGCTAGTTTAGTAGTTAAGGAAGACTGGTTACATATATACATTTAAAATCAGAACATATGATAAAACATCAATATATTATGAGGAAATTTTTATCCCTTCAACCACATTCCTAATAAATTCAACATATTCCATCATTGAGATTCATTGGGAATGGTATAAAATGGGTGAGTTAATATAATCACTCCAGACTATAACAAATATGTATATGTAATAACATAATCATTGAATATGCGATATTGTAGGATTAAATGGAAAAAATGAATCCACAATCAAAGAAAATTGAGATAATGATATATCCAAGACAATAATTAAATCAATGATTTAAAAAAAAATTAATCTTACATTAATGCAATAAAATATATCGTACTTAAAAAAATACTATAAATTATTTATGTCATGATACTAGGGATTAATTGAAGAGGAATACATTAAAACATGAACATATATTTTTTACATGATACATATTACTTCATCATGTGGAAAAATAAGTCTAGCTACATAGATCACCTTATCATGTCCAAGGAATTCATCATAACTATAACCAAGATATTTTATACAATTAACTAAGGAACCATTGGATGAATAAGTAACATTTCTATCCATATGTTGAGAAACATGGAACAATAACTAATCAATAAATATAATAACATATATATATATATGTTATCATACATTAATAAACATAAATATACTGGGTATTATCAAATCAAATGGACATGACATTGTTAAAATAGTATAGGGGTAAGGGTAATTTCAATGTACTGGGTCATCCATGGATGATTGTATTTTGGTTAAATATTTATCATTTATATGACACTAAGTAGGTTGGATAAAAATTATTTTACCATTGTCCATCAAGAATTTGTTAATATTCCATATGATTTCCAGTTGGAGTGTATAAATGTGTGTAGTCAGGCCTATAAGTAAAAAATCAGGGTGTCGATTTAGTTAATGCTTAAACATCCATTTTCACGGAGATTTTACCAAGGTTAATCAATGATAAAAAAGAATAAACATTACTATATTTATAGAGATTTATTTTTATTTCAATTATAAAGCAATTTATATACCCAAAATATTGGATGGTTTTCCAAAAATATAATTTATTGTGTTTTAAATTTTATTTTCAAATATTGAATCAAAATTAAATGAGGTCGATATAATAATATAGACATGAAAGGAAATTAAATTTATGGTTAATAAGGAAAATGACACCAAATATAAAACAATTTCATAAAAATATTTTAATAACTTATTACCTAGAAACATAATCACGAAATAAAATGTAATAGGTTTTTAATATAATAACAGTTTTAAATAAATGATAATAAAGAAGAAAAACCAACATAAGACTTAAATAGCATTTTAATGAACTCATATTAAAAGGGAAGGTTCAAATTTATCATTAAATACCATGAATAAATGGAATTTTTTGAAAAAATCTCACATATTTAGTAAGTATACAACATAAAAAAATTAATTGTGTAATAGAAAAACTTGACAAAGAGAAGAATTTGAATTGAAAACTACTTAACTATTATCCTGACATTCACGATAATATAATAACCTCCAAGACAATAGTTATATATTTCATAATAATATAATTGAAAAAATTATTCACATCCATTTAAGTCTATACTCTGAGTTATTATTATTCTATATATGAATTATTGTGTTTTCCCCATTACATGTTTTTGCATTTCATTTTTTGTACAAGTTATATAATTGAGTGTTGTAAGTGGATATTCATTCAATGATAATTATTTATATGTAATTAATGATACTAGTAAATATTATTATAAATATTTTTTTCTTAAAATCCCTTTTAATCATGTTTTATTTTTTATCCATAATGATGATATTGATATGATGCTTGTTTTTATTTTTTTATGAGTAAATAGTGTTTCATTAAATAAGGAATTAAATATTAAAAAAAATTCATAAAAAAATATTTATTTAAACATTTTAATTATATATTACTAGTAATTATGATCCTATAGTTATCCAAGATATAAATTCATTCATCATTTCATTATTGATGTTAAATCAACCATAGCATGAACAAATATTGATTTAATGAATTATTATGAGGTGGATTTTTGGTAATATCATTTTATCAAAATCATTATGATCATATTTTTCATTTATGAGTGTGACATATTTTATATTAATATAATTAGAATAATAATTAATGAATATGAAAAATAAAGCAATAAGAATAAAAGAATATCCTTTTAGAAAGATTTTCTTAAATAAATAAAATAATGTTGTTCATTTAATGAGAATATAATTAGGAGGTTCTTATAATATTTATTCCATATAAATTGTGATATAATAAAAATAATATTTTATCTTTAGTTTCATTCATACGTCCATAATTATATGTTTGTGAAAAAAGGAAATATGATATATCATAGAGGAGGTAGTCCAAAAAATTAATGAATGATTGTTTAATCTCTCCAGTAGGAATGTGAACAATGGTCACTATTGATTTGAAATATATTACAACATTTATTACAATATAATTACCAATGTTATCATATATAATTGAGAAAATATGTTTTTACTAAAAACACAAATGGAAAAAATGAATTTAAATATATTGACGTTATATTGGGATAATGGATTCTAGTTCAGGAATCCTTGGAATGGAAGTGATTTGGATAATGTAATGTAACCATAAGAATGTAAAGATCAAAGGGGTACTAGTGGAATGATTGTATACAATGATTCATGAGGGAAATAAATTCTAAAAATTATATTTATTGGGAGTTTGGAGGCCTCTTTTATTATAGAGGGAATTAAATTCGTATAATTATTTCACATTAAATAAAGAGTGCACTTGATAAACTTGTAAAATGGATCAAAAAATAAAAAATAATATATATAAGGAGAAATAATATTGAGAATATCTCAAACAACAAATTATATGCATGTTTTTATCGTATTCCAACCCCCTTTACTATTCATGTATTATATATCATTTTTCATTCTAACATGTACACTACTTTTTACCTAATTTTTCATAATATTTAGGAGTGAAATAATTATTTAATAATTTTGTAATTTAGAAATAATGATACTAAATTTTAAATCAATTATTTCTATTCCTATATCTATATGTTTTAAAATTTTATTATAATTTAATAAATATATAATAAAATATAATAATGATTAGGAAAAAAATTAATTGGGTTCTAAAATATCATTCATAAGTTTTTTAACTATAATATTTATTTAAAAATTTATAATTTCAATTAAACCATCAATATTATTCAAAAAAATGTTTTTATTATTTTCTATTTCATTCGTGTGTACTAATTATGGAATAAAATCATCAATATTTGTAAATAGGTTAAATTGAAAAATTCACTAACAAATATATTTGTATGAAAAAAATATCATAAGATATTATATTCATTAAAATTTTAAATCAAATTTAATTTTTTTATAAATTAACATTCCATTTTTTAAAAAAAAAAATAAAAAACATATGAATAAATTTTCATTCAAGTGTCACCTTTATGATCTTTTAGAATATCGTGTATACCAATGCTAGTAGGGTCCCTGGTATTTCATTCCACTTAAAAAATAATTTAATCTTTGAAATTTCGATATATATTAGCTAATAAAAAACTTGTATTTTCAATTTTTTATTATATAGGGCCCATTACGTGCCTTCTAGTTTTTCATTAATCATAAGGGGTTTCACTAATATTGTTTTTTTATTCTGCATCACATTATATTTGGTGTCTAGAATTGAGATAGGTTCTTAGTAATATGGAATGTTAGGATGAATGTATATTCTTTTAGATATGAGTACATGCATTGGATAAATCATGTATTTTCTCAATAATGAATCATGGAATATTTCATATAAATTTAATGTGTTGGGACATATCCAATATATATGCTGAAAATCTAATTGTTTATAGTATTTATAAAATCCATATGTATCTAGTGATTAAATTATCCAGTTATGATAACCTATAACTCCCTTCCCTGGATAATCCTTCAAGAATATACTATACCCCAATCGAAAAAACAAGTAGTGCATTTTATTCTCCTCATAGATCTTTTTATACCCATGTATGATTTAACATGACATTACACATTCAATGCATTAACATCTATCTCCTACTAATGCACTTTTTTTTAGTAACATCTATTCACTATCTTGATCCCAATAGGATTGAGTAAGACACAACATCCCACAAAATGACTCATATTGTTATATTTCGATTCTTGAATGAAATATATAACTATATGAAAATTACATCAAATATAAATACACATACCAAATAGCAGGGAAGATAAGTTATTATGATCTCCAAATATCATCCATATCATGGATAATCCAATTAGGCTTCCCTGTAGTTTGAGGATGATAGGTGTTCAATAATTGTTTCTTGGTGTCTAGAATCCCTTTAAGACATATCTATATTTTTTGTAAATTTATGGTAAAAATTAGGAAAAATTGTATTGGGGTCCCCTTAAAACCTTATGATTTCATTTATAAAGATTATTGAAATGCACTCAAGCTGTTGATTTTATTTTAGTTTTTTGAAATGAGAATATTTTTCATGAGTATCAATAATGAGCCATATAACATCACTCTTCCTTGGATCATTTTGTAGTACAATGAAAAAGTATATTTCTAAATTATACCTCATATGTATAAACATATCCATAGGCTTCATAACATTGTTACCATATTCTCATTCATCCTTCACCTTCTAGAATACTTGGAATCTAGAAACATAGTACTCAAATAACCTATTATTACCAACCCAAACAAAATGATCACTTAAATAAATATATATCTTTATTAAAATATAGTGAATAGAGATATTTGATATATGTTCATTTTCAATATGATTTATTTTACACACTATAATAGATAAAAAAAATAACAACTTCCAAAAACATAAAAAAACATCCCTATATATGAAGTATTTCAAATTTTAATCATCTACTACTTTAATCTTCCTTTGTATGTATTCATCAACCTACTCATAATATTATGTCATTTCTTATATATATGGTTTATAAATTTCTGATAATGAAAATTATGGATCCCCTTTTCCATTATGTAACCATATATAGATCTACTATATATATAGGAACCATTCAAATATTAATTTTGGAATTAACTCTATGATCCCTTTGAATCAATACATTAGCCACCTTGTTTGACTTCACAAGGTTGTACGGTATCAAGAAATCATTAAACATGAGTAATTTGATCTATATTGATGGAATCAGGTTGAGATCCTATGAGAAAATATATAATTCAAAATATTTTGTTCCCTTTTTATAACATATCCTTCACTATAAAGATAGTGTCAACATATTTCAATGAATTTTTTTTACTAAAATCCCAATGTCTTGATTTAGAGAGTTTTGTTTAGGAAATTTCTATTCTCTCAAATGTATATGAAATCACTCGATAATTATTCATGAGGGAAAAAATAATTATATTCATCAATGAGTCAATATATATTTCAATTCCTTCTTTGCCAAATGGAAATGATAATATTGTTTTAATAGTGGGTTCTCAAGACCCGCCATAAATAGTATTTTTTTCAATTATCATATCATGTATACATCGAGTTTTTTTGGATGTACAATTAGAATAACATTATTAATATTCCATCATTTTGTTTTTAAATTATAATGTCCATATATTATTTTTTGTGTCAAAGGGATATATTAGTAACCATGATATATTGAGAATCTCCCAATACTATGATATTAATATTAAATGTGTACCATACATCCTAGATAAATCCTACTAACTACACACATATGATTCCTGTCTATTATGTGTTGGGGGCTCATAATAATTGTAACTACATCTCCAAATGTTCATAGCTATTGATATCGAGTAGATGATATCAAAAAGTCCAACCAACCAAAAGGAAACACACATGTTTAGGTTCCATTGTTATTTACTATTTGGGGTCATTTGTAGTGGTCGCCTAAATTTTTGTTATTATTAGTGTATACTATTTGATTTTATATTTTTATTCAATGGGACAACCATAGAATTGTTTTCACTATCCCATATCAAGTGTTGGGAGTTTAATTGATTGAAAGCATTGATTGAAAAATCATGATGGAATTTTTCTAATCCCAGTGTATGTAATATTATTTGTCACATTCTTATAAGAAGGTAGTATGTTCATTAAATCCAATGATAGGTTAGATGATTTAATATCCATCTATACAGGTCAATGAATAAAAAATCAAGAAATTATAATGAAAAAACATTGTATCCTAGTATTTGAGATATCTCATAAAAGGGGGATTATATTACATGTTTTATGTTAATTTGAATTTTTTTATTTCGATGACTTCTCCTTATATATTTTGGATACTTCATGGGATGCTATAATCTACTCCCTTTTTATGATTTTTATTCACTACTATCGAGATATGGGATTTTAGGATCACATACTATGCATATTCAAATGTCTGGAAAATTGTGTTGAATATGATAATGAGACATGGTTGGAACCACCATGTGGTCTAGGATATGTCTTTGTATATATGATCAATAAAGAATATATAAATTCCAATTATATTAGTTTTTAATATTAGTAATTCAATTTATTTATTAAACTGATATAAATGTATTAATGATAATAGAAGGAAAAATATTATATGAAAGTGTTTTTTTTAATATTAAACATTTTTTTTAATATTTGTAGGAATATAGATTTGGGTTAATGGCCCAGTTTTTTCATGTAATATATTTCATATATTACATGAAATTGATAAACATATAAAAATAATTTATTACATAGTAATATAGTCAGAATATTTCATTTTAAGTGAGTAGTAAATATTTAGTTTCAAGATACACATTTCTAATTATTTTTGAATCTCAATATATAAAGGATTAGGGTATAACACGTGGTTAACTATTGATCACATGATGGATGAGATCATATTTCTCATATCCTTCCTCTTTAAGATAGAAGTGGATGATACAAGCCTATGACCACAGTTATGCCTCATGGAATGATTGATCCTCTTGGAAGTGTTCAACAGGATAAAAAATATTTCATTAAGTTTCCTAGATATCAACTATAATTTGAATATTGACACCCACATACAATATTAAAGTTAAGTTTATGAATCTAATGAAGATATAAATCAATTTCAAGAAGAAACTATTGATGAAAATTAACTTTTCATTAATATGGATTTAAATTGGATGAGGTATTTATTAAATTTAATTTTTTTCACTACAATTCATCATCTTGGATCCTCAAGAATTTTTTTAGTCTTCAGTTCCTCTATGATAGCAAAGTCAAGTTGATCAATGGTTTATTTGAATTAAAATCAGCATCCCATCTACATTGATTTGAAGAATGGTTATATAAACCGGTATAAGAGTTATTGTGTGAAAGTTTGATTTGTATAATATTATATTATTAATAAACTAATGTATATAGAATTTCTACAGTCCCAATGCCATAGAAAATGTTTCAAATTGACATAGGATTGAAAATTTGGGTTAATTTGATGTTTTTAATAGGGATTAAAATTTCATTGGCAGTTTCAAATCAGCAATAATTAATTTTTGTAAACAAGTTTATGTAATAACAGATAGAATTAAATAGTTGTATTTTCATGACAACTTAGATACAAGTTGGAATTTCATTGGATGAGATAGTAATTTTGGGCCCAATCATTATTTCCAATTCTAACAACCTATAAATTTAGACTTTGACATATTGATATTTTAAATAGTGGGGATAATGTTGTGTATGATGTCTATGCTACATCATAGAACAACAAATCCAAAGTCATATAGGGTCTCATTGTACATGATATATACAAATTCTTAAAATAATTAAAATATCTATGCTGAAAAATTGAATGGTTAAGAATTAATATATCGTAATGACATGTACTCTACCACATTCAACCTCTATACACCATAATCATCCAAACACCATTGAGATACTTATTAGTCATTACACATATATTATCGGCCACTCTTTATCACCTCACTGGCCAGCTTCCCCATGTTGGACTGTTATCTGACCAATTCCATTTACCATATCCATCCTTAATCTTCTCATGAACCACCTATGATACACCCTACTATTCATCCAAATCCCTCACATAACTACTCTAAGAATATCCATCCTCCAAGTAGATAGATCGTGTATACCCTAAAGCCATTATTAGCATATAATGAGTTGTCGGCCACAACAGTTCTTGCAGGATAGTCGTGTAACTCATCAACATCGACAAGCTCAATTCACCTATATTCCCAATTGAACCACTAATGATCCTCAATCAGACAATATCTGTGTATCCTCATAGCATGAATCTTTTGCATATAACCTCAATTTTCACACTGGCCTCTTATACATATCCTCCTGGTCATTTCCCCCCATGGAGCATGTTTAGTTTCTATCAGCCGACTACCCTACTGATCAAAAAACATGCGGGGTCTAGAAACCAATTCTAGCGACCACAATTCCATTCCAATTTATCCATATCAATGAAACATGACTCCAATTAAAGTGTGGGCGTCTATTTATTATAGAATATAGAATTAAGGATGACCTGATGAATCAACCATGTGACCGAATCCTCACAATGAAACCTAACCAAAATTATGCTCGGGTATGTTCTACCAAATAAAAATGGGCCAATATGCATTATACCCACACCTCTCGAAATGGGCCAATATGCGTTATACCCATAGAAGCTTTTTTGTATATTTATATAGAAAACCATTCATATATTTGAAATTAATGTTGATAAATAATAGTTTAATATATTTCTAGCTGAAAGTTATTATTTTAGAAATATTAATTGAATTATTTTAATTAAATTAACTCCCAGAATATAAATTTATTTCACGTACATTGTTTCAGGAGTTTCAAACATCATCTGGCCATGAGAATAGATTGTCCATTTTTTGTTTGGATATATTTGTTATAATTAATGTTATTTATTTTATCAATTTCATGCGATGACTGTAATTAACTATTTTAATAAGTAGTATGCATACCGTCATTTTTTAATTTTTTAATATATTATAGGAGCTATATTTCCACGATAGCTATATTGTATGTTTATATCTCATTCTCCAGTCTCCCTCTACAAATTTGTTAGAATTAATATGTTATGATGAGGTTGATGTAATGTATGAAACTCACTGAGATGAGGTAATAATCTAGAATAGATATTTATACAATATACAAGGTTATGATTTTTGATTTGTTTCAGAGAAGAACAAGTTATTGTATACAAGGGTCATAGTTTATGCATTAAGAATAAATAGATCAACCTATATCAAATATTAATGATCATTAACAATAGAAATTTAAATTATATATTTATTATTATTATTATTATCATACAATAAAATGGAATCACAAGAAAAATAAAACATTAATATATATGTATATTAAATTAATTTATGATTGGATGATTTTTTTTATATTTATTGAAAAGTTAGTTCTTTGTGTTATCGCTTAGTACATTCATAATAGAGAGAAAATTATTTCATTATTTGATAAGTAATAAAATCCATGAAGAAAATATTATGTAAATAATTCATTGATTCATTTTAATTTGAACAAAACATGTTGCATGGTTTGTTTTCCAACCTTATTTGAGTGTAAATCCTATTATCGATGGGGTATTATGATAAAGATGAGTTGAATTTAATAAATATGGAATAAAATAAGTATACATATCTAGATTAGGTCATTTTTTGAGGTAAATAATTATGTAAACCCTTTTTATGTTTCCCAGAAGCTCAGACTTCAATCAATAGTTAATGGAGAAAAGAGTTAATGTGGTTAGACAATCAAACACACATGTTTATACTCTTTAAGTAGTGGTATATAAATTTTATGGACTATTAAATAAGGTTTTAGTGATCCTCCCCACTAGAATACTCAAGTTTGAAATTATTTTAAATATGTTATTATGGGATGATAGGGATAAATAATATATTGGGTGACATTTGATGAGTAATTTAATCGATAATGTCTAATCTATAATCATGATAAATATTCTGATATACTAGATTTTATATTGAAAAAAAATTAAAATAATACCCAAAAAATAAAGATTTATATATTCCAAATTCTATATCATCACAAATATTATTTTCCAAAATAATTATAGGTGTTTACATAAAGTACTACAATATAAGAAATTTATGGTTATGGATTCTCCAATACCTGTTGAACCACCTTAGGAAGTGTGTGAAAGATTCTTATTGGACACTTATGTATGATGGATTTGATGTATAAACCATAATGATACCATCAAAAACAAATTTCATTATTGGAGAAAACAATATAAATTAGATGACAATACATGTTGTATCGTTTCTAATATATTTGTTAAGAGAATGTGACGTGAAAAACAAATGAGTTATCATTACACATGAAACATATAAATTCATATGTAGAACACTTTCGTTTAATAAAATAAAATTCATATCTCATTTTCACCATATATCTCAAGTACCATTTAAGATTGTTGAATGAATAAACTAGTGAAAACTATCCAATAAATTTGGGTAAGGTTTTCCATGTAAAAATGATCTTAATAAAATTATAATATGTAGTTACTCTAGTGAAATTTATTAAACGTATGGATGAAATGATAACCAAGTGCGTGAAACCAAATGAATAATTAAAAATACATTAAAAGAGTACAGTTATATTATCATTTTTGGGTTTATTCTCTTTTCATGTCATGAAATAATACATTGAAGGCTTAAATTTAAAAAAACTAAATTGATAAAGAATTTTGTCTCATTATTTTGAGGCGAATTAATCAATTTTAGGTAATGTTTCAATTATAAGTCATTGGTATAAAATAACTTGTTCCTATCACATATGTGTATTCAAATATAGAAGCCAATTAATTAATAAATCTTTTACAAAGACAGGTGATTTATCCAAGAGGTTGAGTAAGCGTGATTCAAACGACTACATGGGAAAATAAACATCTTATAATTGACATGAATAATGATTATAGTTTAACATTTATTGAGTATAAACAATAAATTTAACTCATCCATAATTTGTATAAAAGTAGACAATATTACAGTTATAGAAAAATGGGTTTTGTCTTGTTTAATACTCAACTAATAGTTCAATAAATCATTAATCATTATAAATACCTGATGTAGCATCCTAGGTTTTGGACCAGGTCATTTTTAATTAGGATTTTTGATCTTTTGGTAGTAATTTAATGTGCTAAATTTAAGTCCAAGAATTCAAACATATTTTTTTCAAGAGCTACAACACTAAGATGTGTTTCTCTATTTTATGAAATTAAATTAATTAATTTAAAAAATAAAATGTAAATCTAATTAAATTATAATTAAGTGTGAATATAATAATAAATAAATGATTTAAAAAATAAAAATAAAAATAATTTTATTTTTATTATATTATTATTATTTTGAGTTTAATTTGAAGTTTTAATAAATCTTATGAGAATATTTCCCATTCCTCCCTAACAGGAACAAAACTCAGCTCCCACTTCTCCCACATGAGGTGTGACCCCATCTCCCTCTCTTTATATATGGTTAGACACCTCTTGGTCATGTCCTACCGGAAACACAACCCTCCTGGTCACGATATCCAAAAGGTGTGATGCACCCCCAATTCAAAACCATATACCATGTGACCCACTATCAATGACTCCCTATCTAGTCGAACTCCTTCCATGATTTCTTTTTTATTTCTCACTGAATTGATGAGGTATGATCCTCTATCCAATATCCTTCAAATTTTGGATCATGATATGGTCTCTCCGTCACTTTAAAGATTACTACCAAATCTAGTGTTTGAGGGGCTGATCTGATTTATGTTTTCTTTTGGTTTAGGGTTGTTTGAATGGTCTCCCTGGACTGTTTCTACTAGATTCCATCAACCACCACCAATTTAGATGAGTTTCTTCTCAATTTGGTTCACTTCCAATGGTTTAATGATAGGTTTCACTTTGTTCTTCGATACCGCATAGATTATTTTTAGGGGTTTTGTAATATATGAGTCCCTAGTGAATTATTAATGGTTTTTTGGTCCTTGATTCAACAATTTTTTGTTCTTATTTATGTTATATTGTGTTTTAATAAATGATTGAGTGAACACACGCATATAGATAAGGAATATATAAATAATATATATATGTGTGTGTCCTCCTTGTAAGTATTCACTCATTTCATGGAGATTACATGAATTAGATTAAGGATGTATATATATATAAATATATAAATGCGTCCATTCATGTGGGTGAGTGTTTGAGTTAAAAAACTATTTTCTTGTATATTCTTTGTGTTTGGGTCCTCAAAATTGTCACACTTAGTTTTTCATGTCATGGTTTTGATCTGGTTCATTGGAAATCCCATGACCTTACTTGGGTTTTGGGTGCGGTTAATGTTTATTTTTGAAGATCTATCTGTTTCTAATCATATTACCTCGGGTTCCCAATAGATTGTTTGGATGTTTTTGAAGAAAGGTGGGTTACTTCAATATTTGGGCCAAACCATTATCCCATTTACAGAATTGAAAAAAAAATTCTTTTATAAATCCTTTGTTTTTCAACATGATTAACAAATTCGACTTCCCAAATGGTCTTCCAGTCTTGTTGAAACCAACATATCCATTTGTAACCATTTGGATCTCACAATTATGATGTATTTGGGTTGATTATTTAGGTATTGGGCCAACACGTGAGACCATTTCCAGTTTAAAATAAAATTTATCTTATTCATTTGTGAACATTTTTTAGTGATTACACGTCCCAAATGGATCCCAAACTATTGGATATTGAAAAAGAGACCCCCCTTATAAAATCATTATTTTGGGATTGTTTTTTTGGGTATTTACGACAAAAGGGCAGCGGTCCTTCTTAATTTCTTCATCAAATATGTATCCTATATCTTCCCACTTCTTTATTCATTCTTTTTTTTCATAGATTTACCATTAATCCTAGTCAGGATAGACCTAATTTCCATTTTCCAATGAAAATCTATTGTGGTTTTGATTTTTAGAGATTGTATTTGTAGATATAGGGTTTTGGAACATGTGGCAGGTGTATTTTGGTGTGCATCTCCATTTCTCCCTGGTTATGAGGTATGATCCACATTGCACATGTAAATTATATTTATGATTCTCCTTTTTCATGGTATTTTCACCCTCTACACAATCTAATTATTGGGTAATAATCCTTAAATAATTTTTCTGTGTGTGTAAAGTGGTGTTTATAGCTTGTTTTGTGAAAAATAATGTGGTTTTGATATAAAAGGGCACACCAAGTGTTTTTTAAATGTTAGGTTATCATTTTTACCTATTTTGTGATGTCTATAACTTGTTTTATCAATTTAAATAATTATTTGTCAATATTTTTTCAACCTTTTTAGTGTTAAGTAGAATTGGTTTCATTAAATGTTTCATGCCATGGTTTCGATAAAGTTCCTTGATTGATTTTTTGTGATCAATGTGGTATATAATTATTGTTTTTTCATAAGAAAAGTATTAGATGCATGTGAATCAACGTTTTTGGTTTATTTATGTGGATTTCCAAAGTGGACTGTGTTTTATAAACAAATGGGTTTTGGTATATAACATGGTTTGGCCTGAGTTTCCAAGAAAATGGTCTGTTTTTCATCCTTATAAAAATAGTTGATCTTTGAATATGTAACCTAAACATTTAAATGGATTTATTTAAATGTTTTTTAGATTATAAATGTGTATTTACTCCTCATTATGAATGGTAATATTTTCTTCTTTGATGTATGTATGATGGGTAAAATTCTTAAAGAATTGTTTGGAAATTTTTATAAGAAAAGGGGTTTCTTGTGTGTTTCATGTGGCACCATGTTGTGTTATTTTATGATTCATGAAATTTTTTTATTAAATAGTGTCGGATATTACAAACATGGTTTGATATTGAATTGGTCAGTGCTTGGCTTTGAAAGAGCTTATTTTAATGGATTTTATGTTCAAATCCTCGTAAAACTTCTTGATATTGTATTATGAAAGTTTTAAGTTGGTTATTGACTAGTGAATGAGATGTGGAACATCATTGCAATATGTTTCATGTGTGTATGATTTGAAAATCAAATTTCCATCTGAAAATTATATTCGACAACTTGTGAAACTTGATTCAGCACAAAGAGGGAATCCCAGGTATCTCAGTGGGCGGGCGTGTACTTGTATGCTAGTGAACTGGAGTGGTTTCATTCTTATATCACACAACATGTTTGTTGATGAAAACACTAACTAATGTATGATAATGATGTTGGGGACCACCAGGTTGTGGGTAATTTTTCTATATTCTTGGCTTGTGCATAATAACATAAATTTGGTATGGTTACTTTTACACTGAGAAACAAGGTACCTAGTGACCACAACATACTAGTGCCTAGGGTTGTTCTCGTGACTAGTGCTCATTGGATATTTTTTACTCACCATATAAATATGATGGGTTTTGATAGTAAATTAAAAAGCATTCATTATTTAAATAATCCTTCATGAAATCCATTTTCATTTTGAAGTTTCAAATCATGAAATTGGTTAGTTTCATTTACTGTTTAAGAGAACATGAAAGAATTATATATTTTAATGTTTATAGCATTGATCCTTGTTTGGAAAACACACATTTATATATTTAATTTCAAAAATTAAATTCATTTTACTTTTATTTTAAAGGAATTTTTTTGCTAATAGAATACCGAGCAATCCTAGTGAGTTTTATACTCATACCTATAGTCTTATTTTTTTTAATCCCATTTGCAGATTTCAGCATGAAATTGATCTCCATGGTCGACATGTTATATTTATGATGGAAAGTGACAAGTGGGAACACATGTAGTAAGTTGGTTGTATGTTTTGGTCATTTGAGTCATCTTATTTAGTTTTACATTTAGTTTCATGTAAAAATGACTTTCTTTTAAATTTTATATAAATGCATATTGTATTGTCCATTTCATTATTCTATTTATTTAATTTTTTTATATTTGGGATAAATCATCCCATTTTCACTCTATTGATTCCCTCAGTGCTTGTCTCCATCCTTGGTGGATTAGAAATGCCTCTCGGGATTTTTTGTGGTGCGGCCTGGGTGATTGGTTCATGGTTGACCTAGGCTTGATCATGACAAAATTGTATCATAGGTGGTAATATCGAAGAGAACCTTTATTTTAGAGTGCCCTTGTTATTTTGGGGGACGTAAATTTAAATGGAGTATGATTTTTGAAGGTTTTATGGTATCATATGGAAGAGAATTTCCAACACTTTCTCGTTCAGATCCTCATGTGTCCCTGGGAAGTCTTGTTTTATTTTATTTATATAGTTCTTATGGATTGTTTTGGGATTGGAATACGATAATGGGAGATTGACTAATATCCATTAGGAACATGAAGGGCATGGAAGGCCCTGGAGAATATGGTCATAGTCCTAAAAAAGCACTCCATGTTTGATGTGTGTTTGACATATGGCCTCTAACCATATGGTCATGTCACCCAAAACCACTACTTCCCTTCTTTGGGTCTCTAAGGCAATTATTGAATTCTGAATTTTGTTTTGAAAATCCTTCTGTGAGAATTGTGGAAGTGTGATTTCAATGATTAATATATGAACTCTTTAAATACTATTAGGTTTTTGTGAAAAAAAAGTTATAGGGAGAAAGTGGAATGATTTAATAAGATTTAACTTCCATAATCTAAATTTCTAGTTTATTGTCGTAAATGTATGTAAGGAATGATTTATTTTAATATGATTCTAGAAATAAATTTAAATTAGATGTTTAGGGATGCTGAAGCGAGTTTGAATATTATTAATTAGTTTTAGGAATTGGTTTGGTGTAATTAGTTATTCCTGAAAAAAAATATTTGGCCCTTGTGGCTATTAGAGTATGAAAAGAGACCTTGATAAATTTCGTAAAATGGGAAAGAGATGTTTGAATGAAATTATTGTGTTTTTGTTGTTTTAAAATAAATAATATGGGTTCATAATAAAATGTTTCATTGAAAGGAGTGGTTTGTTGAGATGCTGAAAATTTTATTGAATAAAGGGATATGGTTTTAATGGAGACTGATAGGGTTTAATTTTCAAGCTCGGTAAAATGGATTATTATGTGGAAATATAAAAATAGTTTTTGACTTGGTGGTTAGTGTGCCTATGGAAGGTACATGATTTTTGAAATGGGTTGAATTTTTTGTCTTGTAAAATGAGGATGTTGGTTTTAGCCTTTGGTGTTTTCATGGGTGCTCACATGCAAGGTTTGTATTGATGTGTTAATGGATGCCCGGTATGGCATAGTGGTTGGGTGAATGGTGTGGAAGAGGAATGTGAATGTGAGTGAGACATGATGAAACACCATTGTTTAATGTCAGAGTTTACAAATTTAGTTTGTTCATCAAATTTTTTTATATGAAATTTTTTGTCTTATTATAAACCAGTGTTTATATGGTTTGATATTTAATTTTTTAGATGTGTGGTTTGTTTGGTATGCTTCCTCGTGATATTGAATTGATACTCATGGTGTGTTTTGTGATGGGATCTTGTTAGTGGCTCAGATTTGGAGAAATGTTCCTTTTGTTTCTAAGGATATATTGGATGATGTTTTGTGTCAAAAGATTATTCTCATTTGGCATGAATCCCAGTTGATCAACCTAAGGATTTTTTTGAAAATACTAAATCCACCTCTTCAAAATATGCCTAAAAACATTTGATGAAATATAGTGCTTTTGGGGAATAATTTAATGTTTTTTCCTATTGTGATAAATTTATTTGATATTGAAGTTTTGTTCGATGATGTTGAGGTGTGTCATCGTATTCAGTGTCCATTCTGCTCCTTGTTCAGAGTGAGATAGAATGGTGTCATGTATCTATGAGTTACTTTTTACATGAAGGTGTGTTGTTTAGAAATTGTGTTTCATGGGGTTTTGTGATTTTTTGCTTCAAGATGTGGAATTGTAGATGCTTGAAACATTAGGGCTCTATCCATAAGCCACATAGTAAATATTTTCACACAGTCAATAAATCTCCAGTGGTGTGGGGTGCTCGGATAAGCTCATTCATCCACCGCTATGGTAAGGTAGGTTCAATGTCTCAATTTTTGTTCCCCACCACTATTAATTAACTCTTTTCATAATGATCATAGTAAAATTTTCCCTCGTATATTGTCTATGGTAATGAAATCCTAAATGTGGGTTTTCGATCAATGTCCCAATGTGGACTGCCAATGTGAATCAGGTGCAGTCTTGGTTTTACATGTTCTTAAGTGGAGAGTGATCAGTAGTTACTTTTTATCGTTACAGGTTATAGTGTCCTAGTTATTGGTTCCCCATTCTACCCCTCCCCGAGAGGTGGGGGTATTGATCCAATAATATAGTGTTGGCCCAGTTCATATCCCCTCCGTTAAGGAGTTGGTGGTTTATGTGTTCATGTTGTGTCCTTATCAGCATGGGTTGGTAGGATTTTTATTGGATGATTTTGAGTGAATGTGTGGGAGAGGACCATTCCATGTGCATGTTTATTTCTCATTTGGTTATTTCTAGTTTGTTCATAATGGTGTGGAGACCCACTATGGGTCTCATAAATCATTCTGTTAATGATATTTTGGATGTTAGTTGTTATCTAATGGTAGGGTGTCTATTCCACCATACCCAACCAAGTCATTAGATTTTCTACGTGAAATTTGGTTTGGGTGGTTCTGAGTTCATTTTATGTTTGGGAAATACTTTTATTTTCCATTGATGGTGGATGAAATTACCTTGTATTGATAGGGTGGTCCATGTTTATAAGGAATCCTTAGTCATTCTTCTTTCAGCTGCAATGTGTAATGGATTTCCGGGGGCAGAATTATTTAATGGTAGAGAGAATTGTCACTCCATGATTTTCATGTCTTGGTTATGATCCAGTTAATTGGAAATGCCAATAATTTTATTAGGCTTTAGGTGAGATTTATATTGATTTTTATAATTTCTATATATGTATGATCATCCTACCTTGGGTTCCCATATCATTTTTGTGATGTTTTAGAGAAAATGGTGGTTACTTCAAGAATTGGACCAATCCTTGAGCCCATTTACAAAATTAAAAATAATATTTTTCCTTTTGTAACTCTTTTTTTCAAATATTTTCACCCATTACACTTCATAATTGGCCTTCCATAACCTATTGAATCAACTATATCTATTTGGACCCCTTAGGAACTCATAATCATGGTGGATATGGGTTATTTGTTCAGGTATTGGGCTAGCCCCTGAGCCCATTTATTGTTTAAAAAAAAACTTGTTTCTTTTATATATTTTTAATTTTTTACATTTTCTATTGATTAAACCTCCAAAACTAATGCTTAAATATTGGCTATCGACAATAGGTACCTCCCTATTCTTTCTAATTCTTTTTGGTCCTTGTTAGCTGATTTTTCACCAATTGTTAGTGGTTCTTCTTAATTTTCTCATCAAATCATTCTCATTTATCTTCCCTCTTCTTTATTCATTATTTTTTACAGGATTTATATTCATCCATGGACATTATATACCTAGGGTTCTATTTTTACATCAATACAGATGGGAGTTTTGTCTTTTTGGGCATGTTCTTCATAGATCTATGGTTTCAGAAGCCGTGGCATGTGTTTTTGGGTGTGCGTATACTTTCCACCATGGTTTTCAGGTAGGTTACCCATTTCTCATGTCGTTTTTATTTAAGATTATTATCTTTCTTGTTATTTTCTCTCTTTAAAATTCAGATTATTTTTTTATAAGCCTTCAATAATTTTATTTTGTGTGCAAAGTCGCGTTTATTGCTTATTTTGTGAAAAAATAATGTGGTTTTGTTATAAAAGTTCACACTGAATTATTTCTTAAATAATCTATAATCATTCTCACATGGTTTTTTATGTTTAGACCTTGTTTTATCCATTGAATTAAATTTTTTGCGAGTAAATATTTTTTATTAACATTTAAGTGTTAAATATAATTGGTTTCATTAAGAGTTGCATGCCACGTTTTTGGGAAAGTGCTCGGTTGGATTCTGTGTGCTCAATGTAGTATAAAACTATTATATTGGAATATGAAAAATATTTTTAGAATGTGAATAATGGTTTTTTATGTCATTCTGTGGTTTTCCATTTTTAATTTTGTTTTATAAACAAATGGGTTTTGGATTATAACATGTTTTGGCCCAAGCTGTCAGAAAATGGCATGTTCAGAATCCATATAGTAATGGTTTCATTTTCAATGTGTAACACAAATATATTAAAGGTCATATGTAAATTTTTTTATACATATCATTTTTTGTACACCACTTTATGGATTTTGAATTTTCCCACATTGATATCTGTTGGTTGGGTAATATGCTAAAAGGCTCATTTGGCATTTTTTTATAGAAAATGGATTTCATGTCTGTTCCTTGTGGCACCATGTGGGGTAATTTTAAGATTAAGTAATTTTTTTATTAAATATTGTTGGTGATTTAGAATCTGGTTTGATATGGTATTGAGGGAGTTTTTCCCTCAAACAACAACTTTGAATGGATTTTATGTGTAAATCCTTGTTATCCATCACGAAATTGTTTTATGAATGATTTAAGTAAAATATAGATTTTTTAAAGATATGTGGAACACGTTTTCAGGATATTTAGTGTGTGTGTGATTTGGAAATTCATTTTTCACATAAAATGTGTATTCGATATCATGTGGAACTCGATTGAGTAGAAAGAGGGAAGATTATGTATCTAGGTGGGCGGATGTGTACTAGTATGCTAGTGATCCCGAGTTGTTTTTCCCTAATTCACATAGAATGTTTGATGATGAAAACACTAACTAAATTATGATGATGATGTTGAGGACCACTAGTTTATTGGAATTATTCCATAATAGTGGCTTATGTACGAGAACAAATATCTGTTGTGGTTACTTTCACATCGAGATACGCGATACCTAGGGCCCACAATGAACTAGTGCCTAGTGCTGTAACCATGACTAGTTCTCATTGTATATTTTGTACTCACTGTTAGAATATAGTGTTTTTGGTTGGTAAAGTCAGTATCATGTGTGTTCTATTTAAAAGTGTACATTCCTTAATGTAACCCTCTTGAAAACCATTTTCATATTGTAGCTGGATCTCGAGAAATTAGTTACTATCATTTCTTATTTATGAGAACTTGAATGAATATTACTATATAATGTTTATATCATGGAAACATTTTTCGATAACACAATTTTATATATTGAATTTTGAACTGGAAATTGATATTTTTTTATTTTATAATATGTTCTCTGGGAATATAATATCAGGCTAGCCTAATGAGTTATAATACTCACACATATAGTCTTATTCTATTTGTATCCTTTTGTAGATCTCATCATGAGTTCGATCACATTGGGAGCTATGAGATTGTTGTGTTGGAGTTTGACCAGAAGGGCCACATGGAGTAAGTTGGTTATCTAGTTTGGTCGATTGAGTTGTCTGATTTAGTTATAATTTATGTTTAATGTACAAATGATGTTCCATTCAATTTTATATAAATGTATATTCTGATTTCAATTTGATTCCTATATTTATTTGATTTTTTATATTTTGGATAAATCTTTCCCATTGTCATTCTTTTGAGGCCCTTGATGCTTATCGGCATCCTGGGATGTTCAGGAACACCTCTTGAGACTTCTCGTAGAGCATCCTGGTTGACCTGTTCAGGGATGATCCAGTAGGGTTCATGATAAATATTTAATTTATTAAAAAATGAATTAGTTTTTTATTTATTACCTTTGATAAATTGAATGTAATTATGGAAGTAACTAACTATTTATTCTAAATGAATTTTAGTGTATGAAACCATTTTTTTGTAATAAAACCCCTCCATCAGAGGTGGTAAACCTATAAGAAAAAAACCGAGTGAGTAGACCATTATGTTTTCTTGGATTAATTCTAAGTTGTTTTCGTATGCTTTCCTAGTTATATATAATTGATTTAAATTTAAGGAATTTTGTTTTATTAGTTAAGACTTATTCTTCCTCCATTGCATGTTGGTTCTCTTCAGGTTAAATTAGTCTATTGAACATAGATGTTAATAATTTGTGGTTATACCCATGTGAAATAAATTAATGTGAACGAAAATAAATGTGTGGGTATACACATGTGATTATAATTAAATTTTGGTGGTCTAAAATTCATTTCCAATATCCATGATTTTGATTTTTTTATATGAAATATATTATTTCTAGACTTGTTAAGAAATTTTATTTCCAATTAGATTTATATAATTTGGAGAATTTATTTTTTTATAGACCGAATGGCCCGAAGGACGTATTTTTTATTATGGATAATCCCCATTTTAAGGGTTCAAGGGGAACCCGTACATGACCCGTAAGCCGAAGGAACAAGGAATGACTGAAACTCCATACATTACCCAATGGACCAGAGGCATACCATTCCCAATACATCACTCGTAGGCCCAACTCACATGAACTGCCCCTCCCCATCTTTTGCATCATTGATCACCTAACTCCCCACCACGCATTGCTGATCAGCAACAATTTCCCTGTTAAATGTTGCACGGTGTAGGGTCCCGATAACAGCTGCCAGACCCTCTCATTCCTCCAATCCTGTTAGCTCTGCCTCTTGTGGCTACTACTCTTGTTGCTCTGATCCTTTTCGAGGGCATATTAGGTGTGCATTGGGATACTTTGTGGTCTACATGGCCAGAAGGCCCTAAGTCCCGACAACCTTTGATGATGTGAAGGACATTAAGACCCATAGGCCCAAACTGATGGACCAAAGGCCCAAATTGGGTGAAAAGATCCGGCTGCTATAGTACTAAATAGTAACTACTATAGTTACTACTAAAGTTGTGCAGCAGTATTGCTATAGTACTGATACAGTAACATAGAAATTCACCACCACCCGGTTTTGAACCTGGGTATCTTGGATGCCAAGCAGGAGCCCTTACCACTCAGCTATGGGCTCATTGGCATTTGAAGAATTCATTAATATTGGATCATTCTGGAATTGTGGGAATTTTGAACTGATTAAAAAAATTAATTATTCGAGAAATTATTATGGGATTTTAGGAAATGATAATTTTAGAATAAATCGACGAATTTATAATCAACGATTGAATTGGGAAAATGTGGTTTTGATTTAATTATTATAATTATGAATTTTGGATAATTACATTACATGATAATAATTGAAAGATGAATTGATAATTGATAATAATATATTGGTATATTTATTATTACATGTTCATTGCATTAATGGTTAATGATTTACTGAATTGGTTTAAAGTAATGTCATTAATTAATTAATTGTTGAATTAATTATTGGGTTTGGATTAGTTATTGGGTAAATTAATTGACAGTTGTTATAGTTTGGGTGCTAAACATGATGTTCTAGGATAGTGGTGATATACATACATGTTTGAGTGAAATTATAAATGACGTTATATGATAGTGATATATATATATAGTTTTGGTGTTTTTAGAAAAGACTTATACATTACTAACTATTTGTCCACAAATGTGAATGAATGTGCACAAATGATTTTTTATGTAATAGAAATGATGTTCTACACTGGGGATTATGTGTCTAGAAAATGTTTCTGGGTGTGAACGCAGGATGTTTGGGTGCTAGAAATGACGTTCTACACTAGTGACTACATGTTCACAAATTTTATTACGTGTAGAAAAATGTTTTTTTGGTGTTATACATGGAATTCTATGCTAGCTATATGTATGCACTAGTGATGGCATGTGTTCCAATGGATTTTGGGGTGATAAATATGACGTTGTACACCCATTATATGAATGTAATATTGATTTATGAGAGACTTTGTGAGACTTTTGACATTCTACGCTACAGAGTGCTCAGAGATTTGGCGTCACATGAGAATAATTTCAAACTCGATCATGTGTGTAATCCAGTGATGAGATATCATACCACCTTTAAATAATTTGATCTAAAATATGTGTAGAATAACGTATTGAGAAATGATATAACCTATGGAATGCTTTAGGATCCAGTATGATAAGAATATAGTATTGAGGTATGGGTGTCCATAGGAACCCTAAAGTTATGAAATGATTAAAAAATAATAAGTGAAAATGTGAGAATAGATTTTTAGGAATTATATACATGAATATATATATATATAATTTCTATCCAAAATCTTATCTTGGCTATGATCAGAAGAAGGTATCGTTGTCAGGTGTCCCATAAGCTCCTAGATGAATTTTTCAGTTTATTCAATTATATATTTACATTTTTATACTTTCAAACTGCATAATTATTGTTCACTTTATATTTATTTCTTTAAACTAATTATTCTGATTTCATAGTTATACTATACATTTTCTATTTTGAACTTTTAGATTGAGGGTATATTCCTCCCTTTGAACTACCATTACACAATTATTGCTAGTCGGTAGCCTCTAACATATGGGAAGATGTTTATGAGGTCATGTGGTAATTGTTCTGACTACCGGTTTGACGGTAAGATGGGTCGAGATGTTACAATGTGGTATTAGAGGGTATTTTTTCCATTATCATACTATTTTGGTTGGTATATACAAGATTTGGAATGTATGAGTGCTTTGTTAATCGTAGTTCTTTGGGATGACCACCCCATATACGAGAAATGACCAAGTGGAAAGTGCTTTGAAATTGATGTTTATACAGTTTGATGTTATAGTTATTGATGGTTTCACATCAGGGGACTGCTGCATTATACACTACTTACTAATTATAATAATTTGGGATATTTTCTTATATCTTGGTATACTGGGGATTATGAATTACAATCGTCATATTTGGATCTTAGAAATTCACATTCCATGAAAAGGGCATTGTTTTTATTTTCATTAGTAGGATGCATGCTAATTTTGACTATGTTCCTTGGGAGTAATGTTGGGTTTTTAGTTTTCATTAGCATGACTTATTTTATAACATGTATAGTATATTATATTCCATGATTCTATTTTGTATCATGTTTCTATGCTACTTCTTGTGATAACATGCTTGATATAATTTGATGGGTAAATGGATGCATGGTTGGAAATGGATTTGTTGTGTTTATGATCGGAGCCAGTTTTAATTGTAAGGTGTAAGGACACCTTATAATGGTGAAAAGGGTAACCCAAGTATTCAAACCATTGAAAAGGGATGCAATTGCTATAATGATAAAAAGGAATTTATTTGATTAAATGGAAACCAAATGCATCCTATAAAGTGTACAGGCACATTATGGATTTGTAGATGTCAACTCATATCATTAGACTATTATGTATATGACCATGTTTTATGGAATAATTTTTTGATTGTGTTTTAAATCATTTTAGTATTAATAGCTGATAGTTGGTTTTCTTTTTGAAGTAACTAGGATAAATTATTGGGACCCTTAGAGGTCGCTTTTTAGTTAAAAAGAAATTTAGATGCTAAATATATTGTTTATGATGGAATGCCACATTATTTTTAATGTTTAAGAGGATGTTCTATATAGATTGCCTATTTTCCCATATGGAATTGATTAAAATCCATGTTCCTTGTTGTGAAATGGTACATTTGGGTTGTTAAAATTCATTGAAAATTTGTAAGGTTGAATGTATTAATAAAATGGATTTAAATTGGAACCCGATGTGGTTTCATTTGATTAAAACCACATGGAAGGGTAGTTTTAAATGATTTTAGTTGTATTCCCTGGAATAGAGACGTGATAGTTTATCTGTAGTTTCTTTTTTGTAACAATGTCTAAAATGTAAAACTGTCTCTTGAGCCTAGTGAATCTATTTTGTGTGACCTATTGATAGGGTCAACATTAATTCTTTATTAGGGGATAACCCAAGAGTGGTCACACATTCATTGCTTCATACACCTTTCATCCACTAGGTGTTCTTGATGTTGGTGCTGTTTGGGTTATGTAGTCCCTAGAATGACTTTTGCGTTTTATAAAGATACCATTTTTCAGATCGGTGGACATTGTATCATGAACCTTGATATAGGAATACTCATTGAGTAATGCTTGATTTTGTAGGATAGATATGCCTTGGGAATGGTCAACTGTATAGGAGGTCGTGTGAACCTCTTTATTTTCTTCAATGATGGATGGATCAGTGCATATTCATCCATGTTAATTGTTGTATGAGATCATGTGTTGTTTTATTTTCTAAACATGGTTTTGTATGTGGGGGAATATGTGGTAACCGTTGAGTGTGTAGTGATTTAACAAATCAGTTGAGTTTGGTATGATCATTGATCTTTGTGATGATGAGGGGGTTCTCCAGAAAACTCTCGAGTTGAGTGACTGGGGCATAAAGGTAATTTTGTCCCACATATCGGGTGGACTTTTCAGGTCTCCGGTATTTTGACACGCCAGTAGGTTTAAATTTCATCTATCATGCCAAAAACATCAATATAGTGATTTTGGATCGTGGAACATAACTTGTGCGTTTAATGTGCCTCTGAAATAGCATTCTTGAAAGAATATTGTCATTCCTTTTGACAACATGGACACTTCTAAACTGGAGAGCGTCACAACTGTTCTGTAATACAAGTTGGTGAATGCTTGGCATCATGAATTTTATGATTTTGGTGGTATGTGTATCACATTAGAAACTTCATTAGTATGTGAATAGGTTAATTGGTAAGGTTTGAAATTACACGACTACCTCAGGTGGGATAGGTATCAGGGTTCCGTTGATTACAAAAATGAAGGTGAAGCTGAGTTTTTTGTAAATAGTTGACTGAAAATAGTTCGATTGATCATCTCAGTGATTTTTTTTACTCTTAGTGTTATATTATGAATTTGAAGTTCATGTCACCTATCTCAGCTTCATCCTAGATACACTAAGATAGTTTTTTTCACCACACCAATGTTTTAAAAGCTGTTGGGCACAATGAATGGTTCTTTAGGTTACACCATTATTCATGATGATGCATAATAGTCATTAAAAATTATCCTAGTGATGGCTTGACCTAAGAATGACACCAAGAGTAGGGTACTTAATTTAGTTTACATGATTCTTTTAGCCGATGAAAGCCTTGGGGAGGACGGATTTTCATTTATGTTTTAGATGTATTAGATGAATAATTCAGGCATCTTAGAAAATTGTTGTCCTGATGTGTCCTAGATTGTTTCCCTTTTTCAATGGGTATAAAATTAGTTCTGTAATCATTATAAATGCACATATTCTATTTAATGTAGTGTGTGGTTTATAGTTCTGCGATGAATTTCATGGAAGGAATGTGCGACTAGTTTTAATTGGTCGATTGGTATTAAACCTTTCTTTTGATGAGGTCCCTGATGGCCTCAGATGTAATCAGGTTCTCCAGTTAAAAATTCATGTGGAAGTGTCACTTGGACACATATAATATTACCACTTTGGAAATCCCAACTGTGGAAGAAACATAATTTTAATTGGAAATTAAAATCTATTACCCATGGAGGAAACCACCAACTGGAGGATAACTAAATAGCTGATAATATGACCATGTCTCTAGTTATATGGACTAAGATAAATTCTTCTTCTATTTTTTGGATGAATTTTGATATTTACCTTCGGTTTTAAAGGATTAATCCCTTGGGCTTGTTGAATGTTCACCGGTGAAGTTGGCATTTGGAAATGAAAACTGATCGTCCAAACGAGACTTCATGACCATGGTAGGTTTGCTAATGTCTTCATAGTTCCAAAAGGATTCTCATGGATGATAATTTTTATGGTTGGTAGATTTTAGAAACCTATGTTTTGGAATGTGTGATTTTTTAAAAGGGATTTTGAACATTTAGGAATTACTCACCAGGTCGAATTTAAAATTGAGCACCAGAACATATATTTTTTGACATCCAAAACACTGTAATGTTTGTATTTATATTAATAAATTAAATTATATAAATGAAAATTAAAATGTTAAACATACTTAATGATAATAATGTTGGAAAATAATCACGATTTTTTTCAATAAATGATAATAATAATTATATATTTTCTGTTATTATATTATTATTATTATTAATGTTATTGTTATTATGGTTTAAATTTTGGGCTTCAAAAAAATCTATGGGAATCCATCCATTTCCTCTATACTTGGTGTGATGCACAACTCCCCCTTCTCCCTCCAAAGGTGTGACCCCAACTCCCTCTACCTCTCCATGGATGCACCGATCCTAGGTATGACCTACAAGAAGCATGCCTCTCTTGGAAATGATCTCTTGTTGGAATAACACACCCCCTGTTGAAACCCTGTACCACATGACCCCCTATCTATAGCTTAGTCTCTCGTTAATCTTTTTACAATATTTTATCATGATTTATCACCAAATAAATGAGGTATGGCACTCTCTCCCTTGTCCTTCAAATTTACAATCACAATTTGGTCTCTCTATCTCCATACAGAGTATGGACAAACCAAGAGTTTGAGGGGTTGACCTGATTTCAGTTTTCTATTTGATTATGATTGTTTGAATGGTCTCCTGAGACTTGTTCTTGTAGATTCCATCAACAACCACAGATGGAGATACAATCCAGCTATATTTGGTTTGCCACCAATTGTTTATATTGAGTTTACATTTGTTCTGATATACCTCTTATATTATACTTGGTGTTTTTGGGATATATAAGTCCTTGGTAAATTTTTAGAGGTGTGTTGTTCCCCTCCTCTTTTATTTGGGGTTCCAATTGAATTTATAGTGGGTTTTGATCAAAAATTGATGGTTCACATGCACGTACTTACGGTATGTATATAGATTATATAAAAATTTCCTCCATGTATGTATCCTCTCATGGAGTGGGGAATACATGAATTGGATTAAAGATGTATATATATACATGGAATAGAATAAATGCGAGTGGGTGACTATTTATGTTATAAAGTATTGTCTAGACTAATAGTTGAGGTAGGGTAATCAACCATTCCTTTAATATAAAAATGAAGTAGTTTTTTATTTTCTACCTTTGATAAATTGGACTTCAATTCTTGAATGAACTATATATTTGTGCAAAAGGACATAGAGTACAATATCATGATTTGGTAATAAAACCAATCCATCAAAGGTGTGCTGAAATTAAGAAAAATGTAGTGAGAAGACCATTTAGTCTACATGGCTTCATGATAAGTGGTTTTAATATGTTTCCCATGATAGACGAAGTTATTTTAAATTAACATAATGTGGTATTCTTATTAAATATTTGTTTTTCATCATTTTCATGCTGATTCTCTTGGGGTTAAATGTTTCTATCGAACATAGATGGGATTATGGGGTGGAAATATCCATGTGAATTAAATAATAGGGAAAGGTAATAAATGGGTGGGTATACCCATGTGATAATATTTAAATCATGTGGTCTATAATACAGTTATTGTATTAATTATTTTGTTTATATATATGAAATATAGAATTGGTATATTTTTTTAGTAATTTGATTTCAAAATAGAATTAATTGATTTTAAGAATTATTTAATGATGGATCATTATGGTATGATGGGAATTTTGAACCTATGAACAGGATAATTAATTTCAGAATTAATTATGGAATTTTGGGAATTGATGATGTGGAATTAATTGATGAATTTATCGTTAAGGATTGAATTTGGGAAATGTGGATGTGCTTGAATATAGTGATTTTTGAAGTTAGGATAATTATCTGACATGTTATTTTTAAAAAGATGAATTTAAAATTAGTAATAATTAATTAGTATACTAAATATTACACGATAATTGTGTGAATGGTTAATCAATTAATGAATTGGTTAAAAGTGATGTGATTATTTAATAAATCGTTGAATTAATTAGTTGGATGTAATTAATTTATTTTTAAATTAATTAATTTTTTTTCATGGACTGGGTGACAGATCAGATTTTTTGGGATTGTGATAACATACATACTCTACTGAATGATGCCTATACATGACGTTCTATGGTAATTTAATATCTATCAGGTTTTTTGAGTGTTAGACATGACATTCTACACCGGTGATTGTGTGTCCACAAATGATTTTTGGGTGTTAGACATGATGTTCTACACTATTGAATGTGTGTGAATAAATTATTTTGGTGTGTTAGACCAGATGTTCAACACTACTGACGGTGTGTGAAAAAATGTGATTGTGTCTGCACAAATGATTTTTCTATGTTAGAAATGATGTTCTACACTAGATATATGTATACACTAGTGACTGCCTGCACAAAAATGGATTTTGGGATGATAGACCCAGTATTAAACAACCATGATATGAATGTAATATTGATTTCTGAGGGACTTTGTGAGCCTTTGATCATTAAATTCTATATTATACTCTGAGATATGGACTCACATGAGAATAATTTCAAACTCCATCAGGAGATGCATTGGGTGCTTAGATATAATATCACATTTGAATACTTTGATTTCTCGAATGAGTCGATGCAGATATTATGATATGATATTACATAGGTAACGCTTCAGGCTCCAGTACAATAAGTAGTTACTATTGAGGTATGGGGGTCCACGGGAAGCCTGTATTTATGAATTGATTAAATAAATAATAATATAAAATGGGAAAACATTTATTTATTCAATATATATATGTATATATATATTTACTATTCAAACTATTATTTTGGCTATGAGTCGAAGTAGGTATCATCGTCAGGTGTCCCTTATGAACCTGGAAGGGTTGGTTTTTATTTATTCAATTCTATTATTATTTCACGACACATGCACACTACGTCATTAGTGTTCACTACCTAGTTTTTGCTAGACACCAGTGGGTGGAGGACTAGTGAGATTTTATATCACACCCTACTCAAGTATCCTTGGTACCCGAGTATATATTATATTTTTGAGATCTAGGTTGATTTTTTTACTCGCATGTATCGAGGATTTGTGATTAAGGGATTTATTCCTAGCATGAAGATCTCATAGAGATCACCCATGGGGCTTTGCTATTTTATATTAATTTTGTATTGTATTGTAAGGAATGTTGTTTGTTTACTAATTTCAGATATGTATCGCCATGTGTCATGTATGAATTATAAAACTATCGTTGGGATTTTTCAATATTCAGTTGTTATTACAATTTTCCTTCAGTATGAAAGTTTATCATTTTTGCTTCATCAGCTGATTTCTAAGATTTACTATCAATTTACATCTATGCACTAAGAGATTAAGGGTATCTTCTCTGAACTAATGTACATTTCTACCCTCACTTCTAGTAAGAATACTCTGGAATACTGGTTGATGCGCTTGAGGTCATGTGGTGACCGGTTCGACAACTAGTTCGATGGTAATTTGTGTCGGGATGTTAGACTAGATTAATATAAAAATATAAACCTTTATCATACAAATTTTTTGGAAGCAAAATTATTAATCTATTAAAAGTAAGTTGTTTTAATGGATAGGAAAAGTAAGGTTCATATGTGGTTTAGATTGAATGTCCATGGGTATTATTAAAAAATTAATATAATTAGTTTTGGTTAAATAAACATATATAAATAAATGCAAACCACAATTCTTTTAAAATTTGATTACATATATATAATGAGCTATTTCAAAGGTCTTCTTGTGGTAATTTTATATAAATCATGAGATTAATTTAATATTTTTAATGATTGTATTAGTATAGTATAATATATTCATGGATTTTTTATATCAGTTTCTATATTCCTTTGTGCTGAATAATATCTCGACCATTGATAAATTTATCAATAAAATGTATTCTGGATAAAATCATAAATGATAATTACATTATAATCATATGATTCATTATGTTATAGAGGGGGATCAATAATTATTTTTACATGATATCATTGTGAAATATGATTTATGATGGAGTATTTGTCAAATTGTATCATCCTTATACACTTTTGAGTCATCATGTATGTAAATTTAGAATCAATGTTTGGAATCATATTCATTAATGAAACATCCTTTTTCAATACATTCTTTGAAAATACTAGCATTATACCATAATCATATGCCAACTATAATGAAAAATGGATATCATATGACTTAAAATATGATATAAATCAATAATTATAAAATAATAAGTGTTAAAATTAAAATATTATTTAAGATATGAATACAAAAGCATCAAGAAAAAAACAATGAGAATATAAATTAATTATCCAAATTTTTTCTAAAGGTAATAGAAAAATACTTATGATAGAAAATTTAATGTCAAGTGATATTATATATTAAAATGAATGGGTTCACATCCCCATTTGATAAAGTGGGAGTATATGTTACTGTGATCTAGTCAAAACAAATTATGAACCAATATATTTAAAAGACATGTTCTATGTAAGAAAGATAAAACCAGTGTAATATATTTTCTATCACTATATTCTGTGATACATTAATTATTTATTATAATGATTCCTACAATTACGAACAAAATTAAGAATATATGACTAACAAGAACAAATATAATTTAATAATGGATTTCATGTATTAATGTTCTAGGGTTTATTATTTTGAATATTATTGTTGGTATTCCAGTGAAATTATAAATGGGAGGTATAAGAATGGTACCAATAATGATTGAATAGAAAAAACAATATTTTATGCTAAATCAATATAAATTATAGTTATCGAAGACCCATTTTTTAACATTATATTGGTAATTGGATATTGAGACCATAAATATTGGAGGGAATATTTTCAAAAAAACCAAAAATCATTCATGACACCATTAAATGAAAAAAAGGGATAGATGTTTATGAAATCTAATTTCTAAATGATTTATGTGGAAATATCATAGAATATTCTTTCAAAATGAGTATTTGTTTTATTTATATAATAGGATAGTGGGTGCATTATTGTTTTCGATGGATAATTAGTTCGATAGAATATGGTAATAGTCTTATAGCCTTACAATTATTTAATAATATAATTAATGAATCTCTATAATAATTTATAATATTTATATTCCAAATTCATAGTGAAAAGGATCAAAAATGTTAGAACTATTTTGTTTCTTAGACCATGTAAAAATGAAAATATATATAATAGGATTTGAAAAAAACATGTTACTGTAATTAGAGAGAATGTTTTTAACAGTTTCACATGGTACAAATCTCTCGCCAAATATATGCATGGAACATAGGAGGAGATTAATTTGGTGAGTAAAATTCCATATTCATTGTTTTATGGATCAACCACATATGCAAATATATTTAAAAAATATATTATTTGGAACATTAATTATATGAAAATTTTTTAATAACATCAAGTATATATTATGGCTATGTAGTTTGAACTATCCAATTATTATTTACAGAGAATAAGGGATATGTACCATGTACATGGGGAGTAATGTAAACTATTTTAAAGGGGAATAAAAAGGACAGAACTGGACCAATAAAAACATATATCATAGTAATGATTATGTTATCAACATGTTAATATAATTCAATCCAATGGTATCTATATCAATAGAAAATTAGTGTGCTTCATCATGTGATGATGCAAAGGAATCAGCATGAAAAAATTGAACGATGCATTCAATTTATTTTATAAAGTCTTTTTATCTAATGTTTTGTCATAACATAAATTAATATAATCCTACTATTGTTAATATTGATGATTTTTTGTTTTGAAAGTGGATAGAAGATATAGAATCAGGTTTATCATCTCTTCTGATTTCATACTCAATGAGGCTAAGTCATAGATAGAAAAAGTATTACACAGTTGAAGCATGTAAGGGTCAATCAATGAATCCTTATCATAGTAAAAATATTATATTTTCTTTTGAGAGATATAAATGATTGTTACCAAGGCATATTTAGTGAATTTGGGAGTGTTGTATATGTTGGATCCCTAGACCCAACATTTATAGTTCTCTTGGAATTCTATATCTAGAATAAAATGTGTTAAAATATATAAATACATTCCATAATAGTGTTGAAATTTTTTAAGTATCTGTTTATATAGTAATTTACAAATTCTATTTTGCATATAAAAATTTTATAGAAGTCCCCATGATATAATGAGATGCAATAGATACTATAACAATCATCTTAAGAATATATTGTATGGTTCAAATGCTTCATAATTAATATATACAAATTATTTTTAGCTATTGGGATTTGTGGGACAAAAGCATTGGAACTTCTTCTAAAAAATCTCTCACTTGATGATGTCCATTATATTATATGATATTGAATGTAATCCCATTAAAAAATCAACATATTTCATGATTCATTAGTAGTTTCTATAAAGTAAAACATTTCACGGTTAACTAACATGATTTTAGTTATAGTTTTTATTATCTTATTCTATAAATAAATTTATGGAAAATATAATATCATTAAATTCACATTATGTAATCTCGTGTTGACTGAATCATTAGTGGTATAAAAATTATTTAACAATAAAATAAAATTTTCCACTACCTAAAATAGGTGTTATCTTAGGTAATTATGTCATAATGGTAGCACCATCATACAATCCATAACCCATATAGAATAAGGTTTGACCATCCAGTATTGTCAATGAATAATAACATATTAAAGGATTATAATAGGAAATTTTCATCCTCCATTAAGTGATATAATGAGAAAAAGTTACTATATTACATGTCATATATTTTTAAGATGTTTTTTATTTATATGACTACATTTTATCTATTTATGGGACTTTATTGGTGGTTTTAATACACTCTTGGTCAATGATAATTATTTACTGCTATCAATATACATTCTCAATAGGCCACACAATATCTTTGTTCAATTTTCTGGCTTATTGGTCCTCAAGACAATGGATTGGATATATGTGGCTATATATGATAGCCAATGAATAAAGAAATTCATATAATTAAAATTTATAATAATCTATATTTAAAAGTATTAAATTAAATACACAAGAAAATAATATATGAAAGAATTTTATATGGATATCCATGGATTAGTTAATATTATTGGGCATATTAAGTCATATTGATGATCATTTTTCTTATGTAATATATTAATTATATTACAAGATAGTGAAAAAATAAAAATGATATTTATAACAACATAAAAAGGTCATAATATCACCTTTACAGTGAGTAATAAAAATGAGTGTGATGGGGGTCCTTTTTCAAGTATTTCATAATCTTCAAATATAAAGGTGGAGATGATCACACGTATTGAACTATTCATCTCATAACAGATGATAGAATCTCTATCACCCCTCACACTTCATATACCGAGAAGAATATGATCCATTATTTTGATTGAAGTTATGCTTCACTGAACATGGGATCAAGACTATATTGATCAATGATAAATAAAAGGATTAATTAGATTTATGTGATAGAACCCATAATTTAGTGATCAATTCACATATATAATTTTAAATCACATGTGGATAGTCTAGATGGAATCAACATTGGTTTCATTGACAAATAATTGATTATTATGAGTAGTCAATTAATATAGAATTAGATTGAATGAGGTATTTATTTAATTTATTATTTATTTACATCCATCACTCATGGTCCTCAGGAATTTACTGAGGTTTTTGTTTATCAATGATGATGGAGTTAATTATTAGCTATAGATTTTTTTTAAAATATTTGATCCACCATATTCTAATCCATGGACCGATATAGTCAAAAACATGGTTTTAACATGTCTCCTCCTCATATCATGAAAACACTCTTCATATTCCATGAACCATTTAAATTTAAACCCTTTATGGTTAAACATTGTTAATCGGTCAAATAACCGAGAAAATACTGTATATAACATCAACGGTACCAAAAAAGCAATGAAACTTCATATATCAGTTATTTTCATCGATATAGGCCATTCAACGAATACTTTTATCATTTAAGGTTCAAAAAACATGTCATCAAAATAGGACATATGGACACTAAATGTAACTTCATTGATTTAAAATTAAAACATATTGTACATCCTATATAATTAAATTTTTCTAACAGTGTTTATAATTATTTGTGTATATATATATCATGATATTCATAGATCATAGTGTATATCAAGATATCATTAATGAAAATGACCTCAACATTATCAAGATAATCCTTCATCACTCAGTTCATTATATTCATAATTAATGAAGGTGAAATAGTCAATACAGAATTCATTACCCAAAAATAATAATGTAAACACCATGTCAGAAATTCCATATTTGGTATTTCATACCCCTTCACATATTTCTGATTATAACAAGAGAGAATATTGATAATTGGAAATAATTACTAAGGAATGTTTTGATAAAGTGTTTTATAAATTCATTGTACACATTACTTATTATTTATTGTAATTCGTAATATACCCCAATAATTGATGCACATTTTATTTTACCCACACTTTTTTCATTATTAAAATAGGGACTTCCGAATATGATATTTTTGGGTTGATAAATTCATTATAAAAAACCCACGATGATAACGTTTTTCTCAAACAACAATACATGTTCTACTCTATATTCATATTTGGCTATTTTCATTGCATTAATTATATTTTCAATAAATAATTCAACTTCACCCAATAGTGGATAATAATGTAATTATTATTCAAAAATATGAATTAAATTTTAATAAAATTGTGACATAAACTATTATTAGGGTATCGTTCTCATTCATATATTCCACTTGATCTTGAAATATTCTTATAATTTATTTTGTTAGAGTTATTGTAGGGGGAAGTGGAAAAAATTTAGACAATGATTAATCTCTATAAATTCAAGATATTATACAAAATCATCATAAAAATGAAATAAATATTTATCGGAAATAAATTATTTCATAATAAATAGAATGATAATATATAAAAGGGATCATATAAAATTATGAAATATGCATAATATCCATATATGAGAATGGGGTACCCACATACATGATAATTAAATTAATATTTTTTGTAATATGATTAATATTTGGTGTCTTAATTGAAAAATCCAATAATAGGGTTTTGGAAAATATCTGTTTTTTAAAACATGGGTTGTATAATAGTGTGTAAATATCAAGAATCAAATAAAACATTATATAAATCTGATGATATGATCAATGTTCCTCCCAACATATCATTTTTAATATCGACATAATTTATAGTAATAAAATGGGGTTTTTCTATCCCCCATGGCATTTTTTGTGGGAAAACATATTGAAATTTTGGGAATTGGTTTGAATAATGTTTGTACTCCCAATAGTTTGAACATTTTATACTAACAACTTCTTCACTGACTACACATTCATTATCATGATTCCTTCTATCTCTTCAATTTTAATAAACTCATGTAAATTTCTTGCAATATTCTTGGTATCTCATCCCACATTTGTTATATGAGGGAAGTTACACACTTTCTCATTTCCCTTTTATAACAATTTTCTTTCCATGATTCTAATCCTAACTCTTATTCTTCTTATTTCCTTCAAATAAATTTGTACTGTAATACTACATTTATATCATAGTAAAACTTCATATTATATCGTAAAATGATGAAATGGTTTGAGAGGCCAATTCCATACTATGTATTGTATTTAGCAGGTCAAATATATGTTAATTATTTTCATAGTATATAAACATAGTTCACAATATTCTTATATGACATTATAAAGTTATCATAATCATTAAAACATTTTACCCATCCTTTTCTCTGTTATTAAATAAGTACATTTATACTTAATATATATAATCCTAGGTAAAGTATTTTTTAATTAATACATCATTAAAATTTTCTCATTACATTATCCATGCCTCTTAAACCACTTAAGTGTTTTAAATTAGTATCCTCCAGTGGTCTGTATATCCCTTTCAATGATAAATATTTTTTACATTCCCATTTCGATATAATCACAAAGTGAGATGTATCAAATATAAGGACTTCATACATTATTCATCTACTAATGGATTACTAGTTCAACTAAATTAGGAATTTTTTAATATGATGTGATAAAACGTAGTTACTATATGTTTTGGATGATTATATCACTCAATCAAGGTATGATTATTTCTCAAAAGCTGGGTGAACTAGGATAATATAGCTATGAACTAACTAGCCTCAACTCTAGATTCATTAAATTATTCAATTGGAATGTCAGTACATTGGCTATTGTTGATATGATTACTATTTTCTTAATTACTCGCCATATTTATACAATAGAATACAAATAATTATTATATGAAATTTGAATTGTATTATAAAATTTCTACAATGTTTTTTAGAGTTTTCCCAAAAAATCTAGATTGTATTTCATTATAATTGTGTAATCTCATATTTCCCCTCAATCTAATCTAAATGTTTCTTACTCTCTTTCACAAAAAAATTGTAAAATATTATACTAAAAAACACAAGGTCCTATAATTATTTTACATTATTTGTATATAATAGGGTATTTCTCAGAAGATATATTTTTTATTAATATAATAAGACTATATATATATATATTACATTTTCATATATAAGAAACCATATCAGTATATTGGGAAACAATTATTATCCCATAAATTACATCACTAGAAGTAATATAATATTACCCTCTATGTTTCCATAGAAAAGGAAATAAATAATAGTGAGAATATAGGATCAGTGAAAAGTTTTAATCAATTTATTCATCAATAATATAAACATTTTTTAATTATATGGTTGCAATAAATAAAAAATATGATGTCATAATAATAAAAATTAATGGTATTATATATCCAATAAAATAAATTAAACATGGATATGAATAATCATTGATATTATATTGAAGGAATTCATGATGTAAAACCTAAAAAAACTTTATCATGTTCTTGTTCTAGGGACATATTCTCCAATGTGAAGTATTATACACTAATTACCAACCACTTTTGTCTCATTATACCAGTTATTGTATCGAAGGGCTATTTATTTCTATTTACCACCTTTCACATAATTATGACTAATTAATTCACTCTATTTTTCCACAAGACATTTCATACCATTACCTATGGAAGCATTGGGAAAATAAAAAACATGTATATCAATATAATGGGATATATAGAACAAAATTTCCCCATAAAATAAAATAATATGGATTTATAGGATAATATCCCTTAATCAACCTAAAAGATGTAGATTATCACAAATGTATCAAAATATACCCTTATAAAGACATTTAGGGTGATGGTAAATTTAATGTGATGGGTTAACCTTAAAAGATAGTAATTTGGTTAAATTGTATTCATTTTTAGAATATTATTTAAATTTAATAAAAAACCATTTCGTATGGTTCTTTAAGCAAGATAGAATATTCCATAGAATATACCTTAAATGATTCGATATGGCTGTGAAGGAATATGCCAATCATCATGAATCCAGGTAATGATTGATTGAATTCTTAATAAACACTTTTTCAAGATGATTAAAAAAGGTTAACCTATTCAATCCCCACATCCACATTCTAGTATAATGACATGGAATAACTTTCTACGAAACTACATATACCATTACTTTTATAAATAATATAATAGTGTTTTCACAATGTATAATATTTAGTTATAAAATAGTTTTGGAAACTATTGAATCATTAGAAAATATGGAAAAGAAATTACAAATGACTTTATGTCTATTAAAATTAATTCCAAAAATGAATAAGTTCAATTCATGTTAATTTACACATAACGAAAAAGTAAATAGGTGATGAGTATATAATGATTCTTAATGAAGGACATTTTAAATGGAAAACCCAACTAATATCATGGGCATCAATAAAATAAAAACCTCTAAAAATATGTTTTTTTAATTTATCTTCGAATAAATGAATAAAATTCATTCCATTATATAAAAACTGACAAAGGAACTATATACACCATATAAAGAACATTTATTTATTAACACAAAAAATTTATCAAATATGAGAAATCGAGAAGGAAAATGGTTACCTCTTGTCCTATAAATACAAAACCTAACATAACCTATAGTATATCAAATATATATATGGACATAAAAAACATTCTATATTTACTCAAATCCATATTCATTTATATAATTCAATAAAGTCATTCTCGAGGTGGATTTTATCATTTTTCAACAATATGTGTTTGTGTCTTCGACAGATTGTACCAATTTCATAATAGAATTCTCCAAATAAAATATTAATCTAAATTTAATAAAAAATACTATATTTTAATATACAATTATTGATTGTTTATAATTTTTTTTGATGTTTCACACTTATTTCATTGTAGTTTTAGTCCATTTCCATGAATTAAAAATATATGACAAGAATTTTTTAGTGATTGTTGATGATCAATGGGTGTTCAATTAACTATTGAAATAAATATTGATATAGCTTCTCGAAAAATATTGAAACATTTATATTAAATTATAGAATTAGCTTTTTACTAGACTTAGTCATGTTTTAAATTTATATTTTTATTCACGTGGACACTCAATCCATCCCAAACATGATCATACCTATATTTAATGAATCATTATGATGATGTTATAGTATAATACTATTAAATAAGAATTAAAATGATAATATGTAGGGTTTATTACTGTGATATATATAATTTATATTTAATTATAATATGAATTAATATTAATGAAAATGCAAAAAAAAATATAAGATTGTCCTTTTGTTATGCTTGTTTTTCTCAATTATATTAATGATGGTCATTTGTTTATTAAATTATAAATAGTTTATATAAATATCATATATATGTACGTAAATGATATCATTAATTCTTATTTATCATATTATGTTATCTCTATGTCTATCGTTATAAGGTGGTGAATGAAAAGAAAACAACACCCATCATGGTAGTGATTATCCATGAAACTTAGGAATAATAATTCCCTTTTAATATAATTGATGGGGAAATGAGGGTGGTTTTTATTTTCCCAATATAAAAAATTTAATTATATTATACATTACTAATTAATCATATAATATTTCAAAAAAATAATAATTGAAACTATAAATTGAAAAGAATTTCCAAAATTATATAACATACATCGATAATATTGGGTTTTAATTAGATAAATAAATAGAATTGAATGATTTATTTTATTTTCATATGAACATAAATGTATGATAGTGAATCGAAATTTAGGGTAAGGAATGAGTGAATAAATTTATGGGGAAATTGATTGTTTACTATAGAACTAATGGCTGGTGAGAGGACCCTTTATTATGTTGCAAGAATAGATATGTTTTAAATATTTTAAGTTAATAGAAAGGTTGGGAAAGCTATTCCAATCAAATGGTTCCAATAATCATTAATAACTTAGTAGTTATTGAGATAAGTTATATAAATTATCAACCAAACAATTCTATATTTTTTGTATCATGATTAAATCCCTTCAAAAAATGATTTAAATGTTTTACCATTATAATGTTTATCAAATTTAATGGGATTTACCTAAGGTAACATAATCAGTATTCATAAAAATAATATACATATTATTAGCTAAATTTGAAATAGAAACTAAAAATTGAAAATCCATTTGTCTTGTTACATTTATATAACAATTAATTGTTAATATTACAGTAATAAATGTATAATATATCCACATAATTTTTGAGAAATATATTATTTGAGTTGTAAAAAATAGTCATAATTGTCGGAAATATAATAAATATTTTAAAATAAACAATTTTAGTTTTAAAGTAATTATTTTTTATGAAATTATTTTCGTTAATTTCTAATTTATTCTTAAATAATTACATGGGCATAAAATATATAGTATTAATAAATATATTAAATTTTAACGATTCAATTAAAATTTTTTTTAGGGAAACCTGAAAAAGTATTGTTAAGATAATATATTTATTAATAAATAAAAAATAATATAATTTTTTAAAAATATTACACTTAATTTCATGAATTAATGTTCTAAATCTACTTCTTCTTAATAAATCTCTAGAGTATGCAATGAAATATAGTCTAGGATATTGTTTTTAATTGATATTGAAGGGTATCACATACATGAAATACAATCTTGTATGAAATGAGAAATGTAGCTACATAGGATGTGTTAGAGGGTAAATATATTTAAATTGATTTTATTACCATGAATATATTTAACATGTAGGAATTTTAGTGTCAATAAGTGGTCGAGGAAGTAATTCCATGCCTTTAAAAAAAATATAGAGGGAAATAAAAATGTATCAAGGGATACATCCACTCATGGGAATTTAGTATAAATATGATTGTTACAAATAATAAAAGTAGTCAAATAAATATTCAATATTATTAAGAGTATAATGAAATAACAATGAAGAAATATGTATCCAATAGGAATGGAAAGAGACATATGGAACACTATTTACTCAAGAGGTACAATTTTCTTTGACTATAAAATATTATCTCAGTAGATAATGAATTAGAAGAAATTATAGATTTCCTTAACCAAATAAAAAATGAAATAGTGGTTGTTGTTTGAAATTCAAAACAATGAAATAGAGGGAAAATAACCTATGATTGTTAGAAGGATGAGATGATTTCTAGGTGGAAATGAAATCCTTACATGAACATATAGATGTATTGAATGACAAAGAAGATAAATTCTATAGTGTGGTTCATGTTGAAAAAAGTATATTAGAATCTATTAAAAGTTATGTCTGATCCTAAAGAATTATTTGAGAATATTAAATATTAAATACATAAAACATGGAGAGGTTTATTAAATAACAAGAGGCTCATCCTTGTTACTGAGAACATGAAATGTGAATCCAAGAGAATCGATTTCAAAATTGGCTAGAGACGTATTTCCAGAAATTCTAGTAGGTACTGTAGCAGGTACTATAGTAGACAATGTAAAAGAAACTGTTTGGCACTGTAGCAACCAGAACTGTTCATCTGTTTGGGAATTCCGTCCACCGGTTTCTGCCTCGGGGACTTTATGGGCTCCTGGCCCCCTAAGGCCTTTGGGCTAGTAAGGATTTCATGCCACCTCCAGGCCTTAGGGCCACCTCATCGCTTTCGTGCCACCTCAAGGCCTTCAGGCCTCCTCATGGTCTTCATTCCACTTCAAGGCCTTGAAGACACATGAAATTGTGATTAAATGATCAGAAAGACTCTTCATGGAGAAGAACCCATATGGGGATTCAATGTAGGTGCATTCAGTAGAGAAGATTCTAAGAAGATTTGATAGAAATAAAGGGTACGACATTTCCATTAGGATTAGCCTATGCTTGTACGTGAAGCCTAGACAAACAGACATGCAAATGTGGAGAGCTGAAATCTTGATCAAGAAGCTGGGAGGAGGAGTTAAAAGTATAGTCTATATATTTCCTATGACCTACGAGTCGTGTAATATCTGAGCCTACGGGCTGGTAAGGGTTCCCCCACATCCCTTGAAATGAGTTTTATATAGATGAAATAAAAATAATGAATTTGGGACATTCAGGTAGAGTGGTTTACTCCATATAATCTTAAAATTGATTAAAATTATTAGGTTTTAGTTGATATTAGTATGGTAATGAACGTACGATCCAATTTAATTTATGATAAATATAAGGAAGTTTTCAATATGTGAAATTGATAATGTTTATTATAAAAATTTATCTTATGAAATGATATCAAGAAATTAAATCAAACAAGTGAAATATATTGTTAATGATGATATTGGAGGTCAAAAATTATTTAATAAACCATCAGAGGAGGAAAACGATAGTTTATATTAAAAAAATATGCTAAGAGGATTGATCAAAAAAAGGAACCAATAATAGTTGAATGCATAACTAAAGAAAAAAATCCATAGTTGATGGTTCATTGTAGAGTTATTTAGAATTAGAACATTGGGATATCCTATGTGAAAATAGGTGTTGTAATGGCCCAGACCCACCTGGTCCATTACATTGCGAATACACGACATCACCGTGTGGGTGACATCGTGATGGTGGTGTTGTACCTCTCGTATCCTCTCGTGGTTTAATTTTCATGATCACAATCACTTTCTTATTTGTCTAACCTTGTTTTTAAGTGTTGTGGATGATAGGCAAAATATTGCCAAAGGATTGGCCCAAGAAAGCTGGAAAAAATGGACTGAATTGCAGTCCACCGGCCAACCGGTGTGATAGCACCGGCCAGCCAGTGGACCTGGCAGAGGCATTGCCCACTGCCAGGTTCCACCGGTCAGCCGGTGGCTCTGTCACCGGCCAGCTGGTGGCACCCAGACCAATTGGCAAGCTACTGTCTCCCCACCGGCCAGCCAGTGGCTCTTCCACCAGTCAGCCGGTGGAGCCTGGACCAAAATTCTTCTCCTCTGCCAAGGCACCGGCCAGCCGGTGGAGTTGTACCGGCCAGCCGGTAGCCCAGTCAAACTAGCCGTTGGCTTTGACCAGTCAACTCCCATTTGGCCTCCAACGGCTCCGAGGCCCTTTACAACGGCTCCGAAGACTCCCCAAGGGTTCCATGCCTATAAATAAAGGCCAAGGAAGCCCCGGACACCAACCGGAACTTAAACCAATCCCAAGGACACTTTGTTGATCATTCGGCAATCCTCCGGCGAGCCACCTCAAGGAACCCCAAGTGCTCCATCCAATTCCACATCCAAGAGCACCACCAAAGATGCTTGGAAGCGGCCTTCAAACTCTCTTATCAATCAAAGGCGCCCAAGGCTTCTCCAATTACGGGTTTTATTGTATTTATCTTTTTGAGCTTTCAAATTGGGTTTGTGCCTACAAACCCCAACTCCTTTACTATTCCTCTCTCTTTTGGGTTTCACACCACCTCTAAGGTGTGAAGAGGTTGTCAAGCATTCCTTTAAATAGCTTGAGACATAGGTTAGCTATCCTTCACCTGTAAGAAGGATAGTGGGTTCTTGCTTAACCATCAAAAGCAAGTGGGTTCTTGCTTAACCACCAAAATCAAGCTGTAATAGGTTCTAGTGCTACCTCAAAGCCTAGTGGGTTTCTTGCTAAAACCATTGAAAAGCAAGAGGTAGGAATCTCTCAACGGTTTAGTTGGGAGCGGAGATGTAGGCCGGGTTTTAGGCCGAACTCCGTTATCAAGTTTTTGTGTCTTGCCTCTTTAATTTCCGCTGCATTCTTTTACTTTGATTTTAATTTGTTAATCATTTTCTAAAAGGAAATTCACCCCCCCTATTGCCATCAAACTCATTTACTTTCTTCTTCCGCCCAACAATTGGTATCAGAGGGAAAAATTTGAGTAATACCTTAACCGGTTTCAAATTCAAGATCCATTTTGATGGCTTCCACTTCTTTCACCCCCGAAGGCTTTTCTTTAGGTCGTGCTCCATTTTTTTATGGAACCGACTATTCATATTGGAAAACCCACATGACCACTTTTCTTAAAAGCATTAGATATCCTATTTTTAGAATTGTTATGCATGGTTTTACGCTCTCTTCTCCCGATGAGTCTAAATAGACCCCCGCCGACATTGCAAATTTCGATCTTGATGGCAAAGCCATGAATTCTATTCATTGTGGCTTAGACCGTAAAATATTTAATTGTATTTCTTCATGCACTACCTCTTATGATATTTGGAAATATTTAGAGCTAACCCATGAAGGTACTAGCATGGCTCAAAAGCAAGAACCCGCTCAAAAGCAAGAACCCGATGAAAAATCTGTACCTGCTTGCCCACTTCACAAGAAAAGGGCCAAGAAGAAGAAAAAGAAGAAGGCTTCAAAGGCAACATGGAGTGATAGCTCCTCCTTCTCATCCTTCTCCTCAAGCGACCAAGGTAAAAAATGCCTAATGGCAAAACAGGAGGTATCATCTTCCGACTCTTCTTCCTCATCATCCTCTAGTTCTTTTAATTCTATTAATCATTTATCATATGAAGAACTCCAACATGCTAGAGACCAATTAGAAAATGGTTTTCATGAACTTTCTTCTAAATTTGTTTCTATGAAAAAGAATTTCAAAAAACTTTCCTCTGAAAAAGAACAACTTCTCAAAGAGAAGGAGGAACTCTCCCTAAAAATCCAAAATTTCCCAAATGTTGATTCTTTGGAATCAACCATCTAGGACCTTAGAGAATCCCTAGCCAAATTCACCCAAGGGGATCAAAATCTTTCAAAATTGCTTGGTTCCCAACGAATTTCAAGAACCACCCAAGGGCTAGGATATACCAGTGTAGCTTCCTCCTCCCATGCTCCAACTGTTTTTGTAAGGGGGAGCTCTAGTTTTAAATTTCGCAATTATTCTAAAAAACCCGGGCACTTAATCTATGAGTGAAATTGCAAAAATGCCCGGTATGGTAGGCCCAAATCTATTTACTTTTCAGACGAATTTTATAGGAGAAGACCCGCCATGAAACAAATTTGGTTTGAAAAATCTCTTTTGGCAAGTCTCTCCGGGCCAAAATTAGTTTCGGTTCCAAAACCCTTTCCCCGATTATTTTTTTTGTTTAGGGGGAGAAAGTTTCTTTTTTTGTCTTCAAACTTTCAATTCAAACTGTTATTCAAATTTTTTAATTCAATTTTCAAAAATTCCAATTGATCTTGATTTTCAATTTTCCCTCAATCAAGTTTTATGCCCCGAGCTATTTTGATAATCACAAAGGGGGAGATAATTTCTTGATTGATTGGGGGAGAATATTTTGTATCATGATTTGATTTATTTTCAAATTATCCTTTAAGAATGTCTTTAATTTCAGTATTTTACTTTGATTGTTTCGGTGATTGTGATCATCAAAATAGGGGGAGATTGTTGTACCTCTCGTATCCTCTCATGGTTTAATTTTCATGATCACAATCACTTTCTTATTTGTCTAACCTTGTTTTTAAGTGTTGTGGATGATAGGAAAAATATTGCCAAAGGATTGGCCCAATAAAGCTGGCAAAAATAGACTGAATTGCAGTCCACCGGCCAACCGGTGTGATAGCACCGGCCAGCCGGTGGACCTGGCAGAGGCATTGCCCACTGCCAGGTTCCACCGGTCGGCCGGTGGCTCTGTCACCGGCCAGCCGGTGGCACCCAGACCAATTGGCCAGCTACTGTCTCCCCACCGGCCAGCCGGTGGCTCTTCCACCGGTCAGCCGGTGGAGCCTGGACCAAAATTCTTCTCCTCTGCTAAGGCACCGGCCAACTGGTGGAGCTGTACTGGCCAGCCGGTAGCCCAGTCAAACTAGCCGTTGGCTTTGACCAGTCAACTCCCATTTGGCCTCCAACGGCTCCGAGGCCCTTTACAACGGCTCCGAAGACTCCCCAAGGGTTCCATGCCTATAAATAAAGTCCAAGGAAGCCCCGGACACCAACCGGAACTTAAACCAAGCCCAAGGACACTTTGTTGATCATTCGGCAATCCTCCGGCGAGCCACCGCAAGGAACCCCAAGTGCTCCATCCAATTCCACATCCAAGAGCACCACCATAGAAGCTTGGAAGCGGCCTTAAAACTATCCTATCAATCAAAGGTGCCCAAGGCTTCTCCAATTACGGGTTTTATTGTATTTATCTTTTTGAGCTTTCAAATTGGGTTTGTGCCTACAAACCCCAACTCCTTTTCTATTCCTCTCTCTTTTGGGTTTCACACCACCTCTAAGGTGTGAATAGGTTGTCAAGCTTTCCTTTAAATAGCTTGAGACATAGGTCAGCTATCCTTCACCTGTAAGAAGGATAGTGGGTTCTTGCTCAACCATCAAAAGCAAGTGTGTTCTTGCTTAATCACCAAAAGCAAGCTGTAATAGGTTCTAGTGCTACCTCAAAGCCTAGTGGGATTCTTGCTAAAACCATTGAAAAGCAAGCGGTAGGAATCTTTCAACGGTTTAGTTGGGAGCGGAGACGTAGGCCGGGTTTTAGGCCGAACTCCGTTATCAAGTTTTTGGATCTTGCCTCTTTAATTTCCGCTGCATTCTTTTACTTTGATTTTAATTTGTTAATCATTTTTTAAAAGGCAATTCACCCCCCCTCTTGCCATCAAACTCATTTACTTGCTTCTTCCGCCCAACAGGTGGCACATTGATGGTGGCACCATGAGGGTGGCACTGTGAGGGTGGCACTGAAAGGGTGGCACCGTGTCCTCACCAAGTGGTCTTTGTTCATTCCCAGTTCCTTACTTTTTCGCTCCCACAAAATATCTTTTGATGTAAATATGATTTAATATCCCCTTTCACAGTCATTTAAAATCCATAAATAACATCTAAAATCTGCTATGACTCAGGAAACCCTTAACATACCAAAACGTGTGGTTTTTCCTCGGTGTCACACCCTTCCTCGTACGTTCCAGATCTGCCCTTGTTACGTGTTTCCATATGGTTAAATAAAATTATTTAATGCATAGCTGTTATGACCACCTTTCCAAGGATAATTGATAAATTACAATTATTTCTATCATGCATGACAACGTAGCGGCATGGTGAAACCACGATCCGAATTTATAGCTGTTCATAATTCCATATCCCGTAACTATGGGATGTCATCTTTATATCACGCTATAAATTCATACTCCTTCCTCTTGGCTAGTCTTGTTTTATTATTTTTGCGTTTGGAGTTCCCCTTCCCAAGGAATGTGGTGCGCCTATGCTGGAGCCTTTCTTCTCACCCTTGTAGTTCCCAAAATTCCTCCCCCGCAAGTCACACATCCCTAGTTCTTGAATCATAGAGAAGAAATTCGATCATTGATCAACTAGGTAGGGATTTTCCTTCGTTTCACCTTACTATTTATCATGCAGTGTGGGTACGCCATTGTTTCTGTTGGAATGGAGGAATCAAAACCTTAAAAATGATAATAAAAAGAATGTTAATGAATGATGGGGGTCGTTTGACAACTCTTTTATAATTTCTATCTGTTGTAAAATGTATGGGCTTATGCTCACTGAAAATAATGGTTGTTGGTGGTCATTCCTTGATCTCTAATGAACCCTTGTCTTATGGGAAGTTTAAATGACTATAACATGGAAAATTATTGATCATCTAAACTCTTTTGGTTAAATGCATTCCCAGTGACCATAAATCCTTATGTGGTCACCCCGGTTAACCAATAGAATGAAGAACCTAATGAATTATGTCATTTTACCTGGAAGTTTCCATACTCTATTTTGGTAGAAGGTGTGTTGTTCTGCTTCATGCTTATGGGGTGATGTTGATGTGGATGGGATCCCCTATTGTGGAATAGTTGTTTTTTGTGAATATGAAGCTGTGTGGGGCTGTATCTCGAGGCTTGGTTTGGTACCAGTACATTGTGGGATCTCACTGATCCCTTTGGTGTTGTGACTTTACATGAGAACCGGGTGTGAATGCTTAAATTGATGTTTGGGTGTTTCTCTTTCTTTGGCTTGTGGTCATGCATGTTAGTTGCCCAGTAGTGTATAATTTACATAAATGAGATCACTTGAACATGAAAACAAGAGTGGTATCAATGAGAAATTCTTTTCCTAGATTAGTGGCGACATGGTCGTGGGTTCAGTGTTTCTTGTGAATGAGTAGTGACGAGGGTGTCTGTGCTTAAGAGGGTTTTGGAACTCTAGGCTTGTTTGAGGTCTTGTTATATATATTATATAATTGTTGTTCTTATGTTTATTATTCACGTTCCACCCTTGTTGATCACCTAGTGTCGAACATCCTCATATCATGGGGGAGGGTGTTTTTCCAAACACTCCTATGAGTGGATAGTTATTATCTCCGTTTCTGATCCATTTCCCGAATAGAACAAGACTAATCGGGTAGGCTGTGATGGCTTGAGGTCCATTATAGCCCATGATTTTTCGAGCACGGTAGTTGTGGTGGTATTCTTGGTGTGTCCAGGAAGGTTGTTTCTCATGTGTCGTGGTGATGAGGCCCAAGTGTTTTCGAGAATGGAAGTTGTTGTTCTGGACCAGGTGTTTGTGGGTGTGGTTACGCATGGTTGTTGTGGCTCAGGTTTTTGTAGGCGGGATGTGTGGTTGAGGCCCAGGTGTGTGCGGGTGGGGAGTGGCAGTGGCATTGCGGTAAGAATTGCGGGAGAGGTTCAATGCGTAGGATTTCTTCAATAACGAGTGGGGAAGTGGTGCGGGGTACCCAAACATAGACATGTTATTACTATTATATTTCTTGACATGTGTTATTTGGGGAGTGTGCCTTGGTGAGGATTGGGTGGGATGTTCCCATGCTAGGTGTTTCAATTATCTCTTTTCTCATGGGGCATTAGAATTCCTCCCCACTTGTGCAAGAGAGCTTTTGCTTTTCCCTACTGAGTATACTTGTATGCTCAACCTACGTATATAAAACTATTTTTCTATTTCATGGAGGACATCAGGGATCGTGAAGGGTCTTACTTGTTCAGATATTGGGACTATTTTTTTTGTTGTTTTTCTTTATTTTGGTACTTCTTTTGATATTTTATTTTACTTTTGTATCATTTACTTTTAGAACATTCATATGAGAATGGTTTATTTTGGATTTACATGTACTTCCACTATTGTTGTTGTTGGGATTTACTATCTTATCTCCTAGTCCTCATAAATAAAAAGGGTAATGCCTTCCATCATGGGTGTGATTCTATACCCATGGTTCTAGTCGCCACTCTAAGACATATTGGAGGCGGGTCTCGGGGGTCATTATAACTCCTTCAACTTAAAGAAGGAAGGTTATGGACATGATGTCTCATCTCTCATCTTGGGAAGGCGGGTCGTGAAAGAATGGTATAAGAGTGAGGTTGAGAGATAAGATTGAGTTCTGAGTTAGGCACATTGAGGATTGCATGGGATGGTAGGGCAACCATCTTGGACAATCAGGGACCATTAAATAGGCTAGGGAAGACCGGCTATGACATGGGATTTTAGGGCCCCCCGTGATCCGATGAAAGGACTCTGGGCCTACTGAATGACCATATAAGGCTACACTGATTGCAGGGTAGAGACCCTAGGGAATGTACATGAATCATAATGGCTTGTGTTCTTGTGTTTCATTGGTATTTGGGGAATTAAAATGAATAAAAAGTCTCAGAAATTTTAAGAAAAATATTCTACACTACTCGGGCTTAGGCATTCTTTGTTTACCTTATAGCTATGACACCAGGGAGATGACCACGAGTAGTGCGGGAGATCGAGGCCCAGGAGTTTGACTTGGCCGATAGATAGAGGACTGACCGAGAGGATGAGGAAAATCAGTGGAGGAGGACGCTTCATGCCTTTCAGCGACCGAACCTTGGGAAGTACGAGGGCAGCACCTCAGACATGAATAATGAGAGCTGGATAGTAGAGATAGTGATAGAATTCATCTTAATCTAGGATCCAACGAAATACTGGGTTCCTCTGTCTATAAGCCAGATATAGGTAGCAGTGCATTAGTGTTGGATGCTCTACCTTAGGGAGAGGTGGGAGGCTGAGATTACATGGGATGACTTCGAGAGGGAGTTCTGGGGGGAATTTCACTCTTCCACGATGATGGCTGAGAAGAGCCAGGAGCTACTCTCCCTCCAGTAGGGGAGCATGTCAGTGAGAGTGTTGGGGATCAAGTTCAAGGATCTCTTCCGCTGTTCTCCATACCACTTTCCAGATGAAGAGTCTCTGGCAAGACTTTTGGAGGAGGCACTTTGACCTTCTCTTCAGAATGTTGTTACTCCATTCCCCTTACTGACGTAGTTGTATGCCGAGAAGAAAGTTTATGTGGTGGAGAGGATGCACACGATATGAGGGGTATCACGATAGGGAATCCATCAGGGCTCGTTTAAGGGGAAGGTAGTCAGCAGAAGACCTCCAGCATTAGGTCCCTCTAGGTTTTGACTAGTAGGGAGCAGGCCCCAGCTGTTCCAGTTCCAATCTCTTGGTCCTCACTCTTTTCATTCATGCATAGGACCGAGATGCTTTATCTGTGGCAGCCGTGGGAACCTTCGGAATCAATTCCCAGACCGAGTATAATACAATGTGGGTAGGCCAGTTCAGCACATGCCCCAGTCGCAACAGTTTCCATCCAGTCCCTTTCAACAGCAGCAGCGGGGACAGCGTGCTCCCGCTCCTCCAAGGGCAGACGTCACAACAGGAGGCCAACCTTAGGGAGCACCCCAGGGACCTCGACTAGGGCACAGTTGGGGGAGGCGGATGATATCCAAGGGGTAGGGGATCTAGGCATGGGAAGTTACATGCTACAGAGGTAGTAGCTATAGGTGATCCGAAATTCGTTCGAGGTACGACCACCTTGTTTAGTACTCATGCCTATTACATGTTTGATACAAGAGCTCCGCACTACATTGTTTCACCCAGGCTGGCCCATGCTCTAGGTCTAGATGCTCAGAGACATCCAGTGCCCCTAGTTTTGATAACACTATTCAGAGGTCAGACCGACTTGTTTTGTGTTTATCGGGGGTGTAGACTGATGATAGGGCCACATCAGTCAATCAATGATCATCTACTATTGCAGATACATCCATATGATGTCATCATAGGCATTTAATAGATGTTCTATGTATGTGATGTTATTCGCGGCTTCTGAGGAATGATCACGTTTTCAGACATGGGTGGATGACGTGTGACTTTCATCGGTGACATGGGTTACTAGGAAGGTAACCGGATAGTAGAGACCCTCCATTCCTTGTTAGATGAACTGTCAGTGGACATGGTAGATACAAAAATGGTGGAAGTCCCACGTATCATCGGTGAGTTTATGGACGTCTTCCCGGAAGAGGTGGAAACTCTACCCCATCGACGTGATGATGAGTTCGAGATAGACTTGAAACATGGTGCCCATTCGATTTCGATGGCTCCCAACCGGATGGAACCTTCTGAGTTGTGGGAGTTGTGGATTCAGATTTAAAATCTGATTAAGAAGGGTTTTGTTTGACCAAGTGCATCACCTGGGGTGATCTCGTCTTGTTTTCAATAAAGGCAGATGGTGGTCTGAGGCTATGCATAGACTACATGAAACTGAACCGGGTGACGGTCATGATTCTCTACCCTCTTCTGAGGATAGACGATCTCATTGACTAGATAAGGGGAGTAGGTTGGTTCCCTAAGATCGATCTGGAGTCTAGATGTCACCATTTCAGGGTGAAGGAGGGAGAAATCTCAAAGACTGCCTTCAAATGTAGGTATGGACACTTTGAGTTTGTAGTCATGTCGTTCGATGTTATGAATTCACCAACTGTGTTCATGGGACTCATGATCTCCATCTTCTAAGATTACATGGATTGGTTCTTAGTCATTTTTATTGACGACTTCCTAATCTACTAAAGGATAGAGGATGATCAAGATGAGCACATGAGAATAGTTTTAGAGGCCCTCTGACAACACCAACTCTATGTGAAATATTCCAACTGAATGTTTTATACACGAGAAGTGCACTTCCATGGCCACGTGGTGTCTGAGCAGGGAATAACAGTGGATCAATCGAATGTCGAGGTGGTTATTTCTTGGAAAGCACACAATAATGTGGTAGAGGTTCGTAGTTTTCACTGTACTGGTAGGTTACTACTGGACGTTCGTACCCAACATCTCCCGGGTTGTAGCACCTTTGACATCTTTGACCACGAAGGACCATGCTTTCGTATAGGATGGGATGTGCGAGGCATCCATTAGCTATCTGAAAGAGAATTTGGTAAGGGCTCCAGTGTTGAGCTTTCTAGAATAAGGGGTGGCGTACGAGGTGTTTTGTGATGCTTCAGGACAAGGCCTCGGGTGTGTACTGATGCAATAACAAGGGGTGATCTCTTATGGGTCTAGAGAGTTACATCCCCATGAGCGTAATTATTCCTCCCACGATCTAGAGCTTGTGGCGGTCGTGTTCAAACTAATGTTGTGGTAGCATTACCTCACCAGGGAGCGCTTCATGGTCTTCACGGATCACACAATATTGATGTATATCTTCTCCTAGTAGGACATGAACTTATGACAATGATGTTGGATATAGTTCCTTCAGGACTATGACTTCGAGATTTCTTACACCTCATGAATATGGAATGTGGTGGATGATGGCTTGATCAAAATGTCACAAAAGGATGCAGTTCGAAAGCTAATAGATGCTTGGAAGGCGATGGAGTATTTGGATGCCCTAAACCTGGATATACGGGAGGATTGTGGTAGAGGTTGACTGTTTCAGATCTCAGTGCAATAATCTATCCTATGGCATGTGGAGGAGTATCAGTGGGGAGACATAGAGAGTGAAGTAATGCGTGACCAGGTTAACCATGTCGATGATTCAGAAGGGTGGTAGGAGGATGGTCAAAATCAGATGCTTTTCAGAGATATGTTTTTTGTTCCAGAGACGGTGCACGAGAGAGTTCTTGGTGAGTTCCACAACACACCCATGGCAGTACACCCGGGAGGTTCCAAAATATACCAGGGCTAGAGAGGTCAGATCTGGTGGCCTGGGGTGAAGCAGGCAGTGGCAGAGTTCGAAGCCAGGTGCCTCATTTGTTGAATGTAAAGGATGAACATAGCATCCTAGGGGGTCTTTTACAAACATTATATGTCCCTGAGTGGAAGTGCGACGACAACTCGTTGGATTTCTTCACGGAACTACCCCGAGTTGATGGGGGTTGCGATGCTATCTGGGTAGTGGTGGACTAACTGATGAAATCGGCCCACATCATGGAAATCAAAGAGTAAAGTAAGGTTGATATCCTAGCACCGAGGTATGTGGACGAGGTGGTGCAGTATCCTTCAGTCCCAAGATCTATAGTCTCGAATAGGGATGCACGGTTTACCTCACGAGTCTAGAGAGGATTTTAGATTTCTTTTGGCACCGCGATTTGTCTTAGCAAAACTTTCCACCCCCAGACAGATGGACAGACATAGCACACCATCCAGACATTGGAGGATACGCTACGAGAAGGTATTCTAGACTCTGGGGGATTGTGGGAATGACACTTGCCTCTGGTGGAGTTTTCCTACAACAACAGCTATCACTCTACCATTGGCATGGCTCTGTTCGAAGCATTGTATGGCAGGCCGTGTCGCTCACCTATGTGTTGGACAGAAGTTGGGGAGGTTGGTGTTCTTGGCCCGGAGGTGGTGCAGAGCACAAAATAGAAGGTTCATATTATACGGGAGATGACGGAGGCCTCCCGAGATTGGAAAAAGTCATATTCTAGTTATAGGAGGGGACCCTTGGAGTTCGATGTCGGGGACCACGTGTTCTTAAAGGTCTACCCTTGGTGTGGGAAACAGGGGTTCAACAGGGGGAGTAAGCTTTCTCCCAGGTTCGTCGGACCATTTGAAGTGCTGCGGTGGGTCAGTGAAGTGGATTATCATCTACTGTTACCAACACCACTACTCAGACTACACGTTGTATTCAACGTTTCTCAGCTCGGACAATATCTACACGACTATTCACATGTCCTTGACTGGGCAAAGCTGGATATCGAGTGCGATGATACATTTGTAGAAAGAACAGTGAGGATCGAGGATCGTGAGGAGAAGTTTATATGTGGATGGAACATTTCTTTGGTTTGTGTGTTGTGGAGGCATGGAGGGCTTGAGGAATGTACCTGGGAATGGGAGATGCAGATGCGTGCCCAATACCCAAAGCTGTTTTGAGTATTGTTATGTTTTGTTTGTACGTGTTTGTGATAGAATTATTTACCATGTTAAATATGAACCATTTAGTTTTTCTTATTCTATGGATGTGTGTGATGAGTCTTGAATATGTGGAGGGGAGTACCCGATCCCTAATCAGGACACATTAACGTTGATGCGATTAAACCCATGCGGTTGAGTTAGTGCCACCCTAGGAAGATATTATCTTCACACGGAGGAAGAAACTCCCTAAACCATATGACTGGATAGTTTGACCCTCGAGTGTTTCTTGGTTTATTGAGGGAGAGGCGTTCCTAGATGTTGATGAGGTTCAATCTTGAGAGGTATCTTTCGAAGTGTTTTTTCGGAACCCCTATTTTCTTTGGGTCTAGTTTTGATTCTAGAGGGAGAGAATATTTTGAGAGAAATCTGATGTAATGGCCCTGACCCACATGATCCATTACTTTTCCAATACACGACTCCACCATGACGGTGGCATAGATAAGGTGGAACCATGAGGTTGACACATTGAAGATGGCACCGTAACGGTGGCACCGTGAGAGTGGCACCGTAAGGGTGCACCTTGACAGTGGCACCGTCAGGGTACCACCATGACTGTGGCACCGTAAGGGTGAAACCGTGATGATGGAACCGTAAGGGTGACACCAAGATGGTGGCGCCAAAAAATTATGACACCCTGATGGTGGCACCATAAGGGCGGCAACGTGACGTTGGCACCGTGTTGTCACCGAGTGGTCTTTGTTCTTTCCCAGTTCCCGACTTTTCCGCTCCCGCAACATATCTTCTGACTTAATGATGATTTAATTCCCCAATTCAATGACATTTAATTCCCATAAATAATATCTAAAATACCCCAAGAGACATCCAACCCTTAACTTACCAAAATGTGTGGTTTTTCCACTATGTCATGCCCTTACCCATACATTCTAGATCCACCCCTGTTACGCGTTTCATTATGGTTAATGAAAATTGTTTAACGCATAGCCATTATTACCACCTCTATGATGAGAATTGTTAAATGACAATTATTTATATTGTGCGTAACCACCCAATCACATGGTGAAACCATGATACGACTTTATAACCATTAAAAATTCCATATCCCATAACAACGAGATCTCATATTTATATCATGCTAAAAATTCATTCTCCTTCCTCTTGGCTAGTCTCCGTTTCGTATTTGTTCTTTTCGTGTTCCCCTTCATGAAGCATGTGGTGCGCCTGTGCTGGAGCCTTTCTAGTCACCCTTGGATTACCTGACATTCTTCCCCTATAAATCATGCATACCATGTTCTAGGCGCGTAGAGAAGAACTCTGATCCTTGATCAGCCAAGTAGGGATTTTCCTTCTTCTCTTCTTACTATGTATCATGCGGGGTGGGAATGCAATTGTTATGTGTGAATGGATGAATCCAAACATTAAAAAAGATAATAAACAAACTGTTAAAGAATTATGGGGTTTAATTGAATACTCTTTTATAATTGCTATATGTTGTGAACTGTATTGGACTATGCTCACTGAAAATCAGGGACGTTTGTGGAATATTATTGCACACTAATGAACCCAATTCTTCTTTTATGACTGAATGACTATAACATGGAAATTGGTTAATCACCTAAACTAGGTGGGTTAAATGGGTTCCCAGTGAACATCAATCCTTTTGTGGTTACCCTAGTTAACCAATGGAAATAAGAACCTAATGAATGATGTGCATGAACCTGGATGATTTGCGACTCTGTTTTGGTAGTATGTGTGTTGTTCTCCTTGATGATTATGGGGTGATGAGGATGGGTATGGGTTCCTCTGTTGTGGCACTATTGTTGGTTTCGAATCTGAAGCTGTGTGTGGTTGTATATTGATACTTGGTTTGGTTATAGTACATTGAGGGATCTCACGGATCCCTATGTAGTTGTGACATTACAAGAGAACTGGGTGTGAATGCTTAAATTACTGTTTGGGTGTTTCTTTTTCCCTGGCTTGTGGTTATGCCTGTTAGTTTCCCAATTGTGAAGAATTAACTTTAATTAGATCACTTGAACATGAAAACAATAATTATCTCAATTGGGAATTGTTTTCTGGGATGAGTGGTGACATGGTTGTGGGTTCGATGTTTCTTGTGAATGAATAGTAATGAGGGTGTTTGTGCTTAAGATGTTTTGGAAGTCCTAGGTTGGGATGAGTGATTGTTATATATATAATATAATTGTACTTCATAGAATTCTTATTCGCGCCCCACCCATGTTGAGCACCTTGTGCCGAACACCCCCATTTCATGGGGGACGGTGTTTTTCCAAACACTACTATGAGTGGTTGGTTATTAGCATTTTTCTGCTCCCTTTCCCAAATTTCCCAAGGCTCATCGGGATGGCTGTGATGGCCTGAGGTCCATTATATCCCAAGATTCTTCAGGCTGGGTAGTTGTGGTGGTTGTAATGGTGTGTGTAGGCAGGTTTTTTCCCAAATGTTTTCAGGATCATGCTCAGGTGTCTTCAGTCTTGGAAGTTGTTGTTCTGATCTAGGTGATTGCGGGTGGGGTTACATGTGGTTGTTATGGACCAGTTGTTTGTGGGCATGATGTGTGGTTGTGGCCCAGGTGTGTGCAGGCGGGGTGTGGTAGTGGGACTGCAGTGAGAATGGCGAGAGAGGTTCGATGTGTAGGATGTATTCAATAACTAGTGGGGAAGTGGCATGGGGTACCCAAACATTGATGTGTTATTACTATTATATTTCTTTACATGCATTATTTGGGGATCATGCCTTGTTGAGGCTTAGGTGGGTAGCTTTCATTGCTAGGTGTTTCAGTTTTCTCTTTTGTCACGGGGCATTAGAATGCCTCCACACTTGTGCATGAGAGATTTTAGTTTTTTCTACTGAGTATACTTTTATGATCACCCTACGTATATAAAACTATTTTCAAGTTTCCAGGATGACATCAGGGATCATGCAGGGTCATACTAGTTCAGACGTTGGGACAGTTGTGGTTACAATTTTTCTTTCTTTTGGTACTTATTTTTGGGTTTTCTTATACTTTAGTATCATTTACATTTGGAACATGCATATGATAATGATTTGTTTTATATTTACTTAAACATCCAATTTTGGTGTTGTTGGGATTTACTATCTATTATCCTGATCCTATTAAATAAAAAGGGTAATGAATTCCATCTTGTTTGTGATTCTATACCCCTGGTTCAAGTTGCAACTCCGGGACCTATTGAAGGCGGGTCGTGGGGGTCATTATCTCTCCTTCAACTTGAAAAAATGAAGGGTCTGGAAACCTGCTGTCCCTTTTCTCATCCTGGTGAAGGCGGTTCGTGACATGTGTTGTTGTAATGAAACAAAATATTTCACCACATATAACTGATGTTACTTTTGATTACTGATATGGAATTTTCAAAATGTTCTTCCATATCCAAAAATTAATAAAATGAACAGGGTAAATATGTGACGAAAATAATGACTCAATACACTAGGAATTCATTTAGTAGAGATGGTTTCTAGGGTAGGGGATTTTATAATATAGACATTTTCTTATGTATTACAATTAATAAGACGTTGTTGATGTATAATCAATGTGGTAAAACACAGATTCCCAAGGACTTCTCAAGAGATGTGGAGATGAAAATAGATTTTTATCATTTAATGATGATGATGGTACAACACACCTTGAACAAGATCAATCATGTCAATAAGATCATTATATAAAGGAAATGTAATGGAATAAAAGTAAAAGGAGAACATGGGTAGTGGTTATAGAAATTTCACAAAAAATAATAGTGAGTGTTTTGTGTGTATCATTGAAAAATGATTCACTTCCCACATGGAGGGAAATTAAAACATACAATAGTAAGAATTAATTATAAGGAAATTGTCATCAAATTTTCTTATTATGAAGGCTAATGATTATTATAATTAGTAAAGGATACTTTATTATAATAGACATGAGCTAGAATTAGTTAATTTTTATTGAAAGCTGCTTCCAAAAAATTCTATGTGTCAGTCGACTATTTTTATCTGAGAATGAAATAATTTTTTCTGACAATACATATATCATTGAATAAAAAATTTCTGAAACTTTTATATATGATATTTTATTTTCTATTTGGTTGAAGAAAATAATTTCAGAAAGGACATGGCCATTTGTGTTAATCAACGTAGAAAGATCCTGTAAAAAGTGATGGTGCTCGATATCTCCCAATAGAATCATGTGGTCAAAAAAACATGTGAGATTATGTTCTTCCACGAATGATTATATGTAATAAACATAGTTAAAAATTGAAATGATCAATAAGAGTTATTAAAAATGGTCATATCATTTTATTTGGAACCATAACAAAGGGAAATACTTAATGGAATTTACATAATTTTAATTTATCTTATGATTACAATATGATGTATTGTATTGTGGACATCACCCTCATGTTGGAGTTATGAAGTTGAATAAAAATATCATATTGTAGTTGAGAGGATTCAGTAGTTTAAAAATAATATATTCAAAAATTTTAATGAAACTGTGTTTACTAAAATCAATATTGATCATTATTATGAGAAACATGGGATAAAGAAAAATGATTCAATAGAAAAAACCCCATAATAAGACAGTCAATGTGATTCTCATTAGAAAAATTATAACTGGAGATGTTCTGGAGGGAATATTTCTTGAAAATGATTCTAATATCATATAGAACATCATTGATTAAAAATTATGGTTTGACACTACATTTCTAACGATATGAAATTAATTTGACATTGAAATACTTTAGAATTTTCAAAATTGAATATTTCATTATTAACAATGATAAATGCATGATATTTTGAATCCAATGGAGATGAAGTAATATTTCTTTTCTTTTATAGAAAATGGACATTTGTACAAATTATATAAAAAAGTCTAGGAAAAGGTTGTAGAGATAAATGATATCGATATGGTGAAAATAAATAGAATCATCAATAAAACAGTGATCCATTTCTTAATAATACTATTTAGTAGGTATAATGATCTAGGGGGGAATGAGATAAAAACTCTAATTAAAAAGAATATAGATGATGTTTTAGATTATTTCTATGCTATATAAGAATGGAATATGTATTGTTGAACTAAAAATTATAGGGATAATGTTATCAATGAACACAAAGTGATAATGAAAATTATTATAGTAAGTTCTCTACAATAAAAATCCTTCATATCATAGGTTGAGAATGATTTAATGAATTTTTATACTATAGATGAGAATTTTTGTTAAGTGATGAATGATGTACTTTGAAAAAAATTATTGGCATTAGATTTGGGAGATTATTTTGATGCCAATTTATATGAGTTACAAAAAAACAAAGGTGACATTAAAATATATAAGAATGAATTATATATAGTTGTTAGAGATAGATCACATCTCATGTTCAACTAGTGATTCATTATATTTCTCATATATGTGGGTGATACATATTTACCTATTAAAAGCATGAAGAAAATGGACAATTGTATCCATAATAGTGAATACATAATTCATAGTTTTGTAGATTGAGGATATGTTAACAATTTTATATGTAGTTTAAAAGTTTTTCGTACATAAAAATCTCATATGGTTTCCTCATTCATAAAGATGAGAAAAATGTATATATAATAAAATAATGAATTTTATTAATTGAAGAACAAACATATAGAATGGTATTCATGACTTGATAATTATTTGAAGAATCTCGGTTTCAAGAAAGTGGTGCTGATTACACTCTGAATGTTTAGAAATGAGAGTAACTAAAGAATTATGATGATGGGTTATTCCAAATACATAAAATCATTTTGATAAAATAATGTGAAAAGGAAAAATTTAATAGAATTCGTTAAATGTGTGTCAAAAAGGACAATGATTGGTGAGATAACATTTTACCATTCTATACAGTTAATTAAAGGATGACATGCAATAACTATTTCATATTTGAAATATTCATATAGGTTTTTAAAATATTTATAATATATATTTATAAGGAAATAATTACATTTTTTCTACCCTAGTGAAATATTGAATAGATGATGAAGGAAATGTTGTCAATATCACAAAATATAGTACACTCATTAATAGTAAGTTGTATATAAAAAATCTGAATTATTATTGTTTTCTAAATATTCTAACAGACATAGTATCAAAATAATCCAAATCAAATCCACATAATAATGGTGAAAATAATATTTCTTTATATGAATTCTATGGTTAATTTTAGGATGATTTTCAATGAATAATATGGTAAATGGTTATTATGTTATAAAGATGAATATTGAACTGATTCAGAAGATGAATACAATTGAACATCTGGTTATACGTTATATTATGGTGGGAGTTATTTTTAACAGCTATAAAAAAATATAATTATTTAAGTACATTTCATGCTTAATATATTTTTTATAGTCAATAATTCTTCCAGTTACTATGGATGATGTAATGGCATTAAGATATTGTAGTAAAAGATATTTTTTTATAGGAATACTATGTGATAAATAAGGCTATATAAATAATAGAAATATTCCAATCCATCATGTAATTCCTTCATTGATAAGGTAAAATATTGATGCCATAGGATAGTGCACTACATGGACTTGGGTGAACCTCTTCACATGTAAGAGGCAGCTCACTAGTAGTAAAGTTTTAATTGCTTTATAATATAGAGACTGTTCCCACAATTAATATAATAACTTTCCAAATAAATAATTACAACTTATAAAAAATAGTATAATTGAAAATCGTAGTTAAATTATGGAATGTTTCATTTGATAGACACAAAATTAATTGATATAATAGAATTCATTACATGTATACCATAAATGATCATATGTGGGAACATCATACACAAAAAATAAATAATGCAAAAAATAAAATTGAATCTTATCTACATCTTATTCTGATGTTTAGTCAACCCTAATCATTATGTCCATACACCACTCAGAGAAAGTACACTACAAAACAAATATGGCCTTTCCTTGGACCTATACCTATATATAGATTCTATCAAATTGAGTAACCAAGCTCAATGGAGGAAAAATAATTGTGTTAGTGAATCTTAGTATTACACCACCAAAAGAATATTTCAAATATTTAATCCATAATATCGTTCATGGAGAAGATATATAAATAATAATATAATTATGTAACTAATTTTTCAATCTAACAGTAAATAGATTAAAAAATAACATTAAAAACCCAAAAAAAATTAATTTCAAAGCTCCATTGATACTTCAATTAGAGTAATGATAGTTTATTGAATGGTTCTTTGAAATTGTACCATGAACACTATAGTTACAATAACATTATAGAATCAATGGGGATCAATCGAGAATTCCCAAAAAAATATCCAATAGTTTATGTATGGATTGGGTAATCCTTGGAAATCCACTGATAAAAAAACTAGACTAAAACCAAGGTATCATACATGAAATTAAAAAGAAGTATATGAAGAGAATACTATCGTAAACCATTGAAATTATACTAAATTTACTCAATAAAAATCATGGGGTACATCTCATGACATTCACGAATGTACACTGAAATATTAAATGATGTTAATCAGTGTAATTTAATAAATATATAATTTCTTGAATTTAATGGGACCTTTCCCAATACTATCATGAAAATAAATTTAATAATAATAATGTTGTTTTATCATTTCATTCCATGTAATAAAGCATAAATGAGTCCAAGGGAAGTGTCACACAATGAATTCATGTGGGTCTCATAGTAAAATATATGGCCCGCTCAAGTCATTATAGTAATGTCTATATCCACATAGACTATATGTAATCTTATTAAAAACATTATATCCATTATAATTTCTAGGGAACTCAAATAGCATGCTTTATTAACCAATAAATAATTCCAATTTTAACAAATATTTATTAATGATAAAAAAACCTTACGACCCACTTAATAATCCATATCTACTAAATTACCAATACCATGAATGGTTTTTCCATACTTCATATTCCGTTCTAAATTTCACACCAGATTCATTCATTAAATCTCAATACCTTATATCATTATGATATCATGAAATGATAGGTAATTTACTGTTTAATTTACAGTTATTCAATAATTTCATAGGTTTTCACTTATCACGTTATGAATACCTTTTGGTTGGGTATAATTCAATTTCAAATTATCTTAATATTATATATGTTTTTGAAATTCCATGTCAAAACCATCTATTATAACCATAATTACCCTCCAATACAATTTAAAACACAATTATCCAATTCATTTCATTTATAAAATTGCAGAAATATTCTACCACGAAAAATTATTCTTTAAATTGCACATTTGAAATATTTATTGATGGTAAAATAGAGTATGTAAATTTGATAAAATCAACCTAAAAATTAATATTAAACTAAATTAATTCATTTAGGAGCATGATAGAATGTACTATTCAGATAAATGGATGTGAAAAAAAATGTATGTGTTAAATTAATGGGACCACCTATCATTGTATTAAGATTGTATAAAATACAATATTATCCATTAATTCAACATGAATTGAATGAAATTTTAAATGTAAACTAAAATAGAAATTATTTTCATTAGCTATACAATGTGAGTGTTGGGAAAAACCCCTCAAGGAAACATTGATGGATTATTGGGTTTATTTTGTTTATTGAAAAATAGTGATTTAATGGTAATATAATTAGATCCACATATATTTATGATAATATATGTTGATACATAACCATGACAAAGGAATGAAAGAATGTACTAGAGCCTCTATGGGAATGTTGGGTGCCATTCATGCAGTGTCATGAAAATTCATATAAATAGATGGATACCCCTCATTTTTTATACGATCTACATAACATGAAATTAGAGATCTGGTTTTTCATGTGGTGAGGATGTGCAGGTAGTGAGTTATTCATAAGTTCTTTCAAGATGGTAGTTGCACAAAAATAGTGAGTTGGGTGTAAAAGGTTGTGTGTCTGACATGTTTTGAGTATAATAAGTTAGTTCCATTCATGTTTGGATTAGTGTGTAATATTTTTTCCATAAAAATGGTAAAAATTGTGTGTCGTGCAAAATTTAGAACACAATTAACCCTATGGTTGTGAGAATGTTGGATGTTTCCCAATATCTCTATGGTAAAGTGGTATACATCATTGGATGATATTAGAAATTTAATAGTGAATCTATCAATAGTTGAGGAAGTTACATACATGCAATTTAAGGGACCTACAAGTCTATAATTTCGGCTTCGATCCCTCCAATGAGAATTGAGTGACGGAAAAGGGAGAAGGTGGTCCTTTCCAGTGATAGTGAGCCAGAGAATGAGACATAGGGTATAAGGACCTGACCATAAACTTTAAATAATCTAGAATTAAAAGAATAATTCGCATTTAGGATCTTTTCAGGTTTATACTTTTAGAGAATTAGGCCATTACTATTACATTACATTTCAAAAATTACATGTAGAAACTTCTACTCAGTTTCAATTTCTATCATAAAATAAAATATCTTTAATAAAAGAGTCAAGTTTAGTCCTATGTTCTAGATATCATGACGTTTCCTTGACACCATCATTGTCCCTATTCATTATTAAGTCCTGTGAAAAAAATTTCAAAACTATGGATGAGCATAAAAAGATCAGTAAGAGTTAAAATTCAATGAAATCAAATATTAGTTGTTCAATTAATATAAAAAAAAATCTCTTTAACATACCTCCTTAAATCATAATATTTACATAGTAAACAAAAATTATAATGGAAACTTGGGGCATCCATAACAAACTTATGTCTTAGCTTTCACAGATACATAGAGAGTTACATTTGGAATTCCCATAATAGTATATTCCCAAAATCTCTTAGGGGAAACATTCATGTTTACCTCTATGACATTACCCAATGCATTGGAGAGCTATCTCGGGCTCACCAGCCTTAGGTTTATCACGGAACCACCCATATATGTCACGAACCAACCCTGGTCGACCTTGAACCGATCACCCGAGCTTGTCCGAGACATGACCCAAGAGGCATTCCCGATCCTTTCGGGCTGGTGACAAGCACTAGAGAATCATTAGAGTACAAGTGGGAATGATTTTTACCAATAAAAAAGCAGCAAAAAAGTAGAAAAACGGCAAATAAATAAATGAACCAAAAAAGAAATAACAACTAGCAAGTCACACTAACCTTTTCTCGACCAAAACACCTCACAACACCGAGAGTCTCTTACCAGTCCACAACCAGCTCTCGTCTATGGAGAGCACGCTCGAACCAAACCCTCAGCAGTGCAAAAAACTGGAAAAAACTATAGGTGTGAGTATCAAACCTCAGTAGGCATGCCCAACAAACTGTACCCAATGCACTACCATTACATAAGGAAATTTACTAATTCCATGTTGAACTAAATTATATAACATAGTAGTTTCCACACACACTTTCATTTCTAAAACAAGTCACAGTCCATTTACCTTTTTTATTTAAAAACAATTTTTAATGTTTGAAAGGAACAAGTGCATTGAATTGTAATCATTTTTGCGAACAATTAGAAAATAAAAAATTAGTTATTATCCAAAAAGGAAAACTATACATGACACACAAAACACACCAAGGGAAATTGAAAAAGTTTCACACATGGGCCAGCAACTAAACTAGACCCTCAACCATCCACCACATACAAATAAACACTAAAAGAAACATAGGTCGAACCAAGGAGCTCTTATACAATACAACACGTACTGTACATGTGACTTATCCTAAAATCATGCTCCAACCCGATTATTTCATAACACACAACACCCAGTATATCTCTTCATGGCCTAACTGAGGGGCCCAATCCCCATAGCAGCAATACCTCTATATTCCCCTGTTATGGGGACACTAGCCAGTGCATAATCTAAACTAGTGCAACAATCATTCTCAGAATATTCGCTCACTATGCCAGGATCCCATGTCAACATTTGAAATAATAAGGCTTGCATCCACAATGTAAATAAATAAGTCATGAGGAACAAATATCACATGCTACTCAGGTAATCAATGCACACAAACTATAACCCATGAGTAACCCCAATGTGAGATTTTCCCAAATGATTTATTTTATTAAAGTGCTAGACGAGCCTTCACCAACTTTAAAGAAAAACCTCATTTCTCAATGAAACATGAAACACGTGTTCAGAATAAATAATTTGCCTTTAAAACCAGACCTAAATTTTAAATTTTGTGAATTATGAATGAAGACCAAACTGGAATTTGTTCACTACTGGGTGTCCACCCGTCATGTAAATATTTCAAGTCTCGTGTCTTAAATAAACGCCACTTTTTACACAAAATAATCATTTATAAATTAATTATATTATATTATTTTACATTTATTAAAAAAAATAAATCATAAATCATTTAATAATTTCTAAATTTATAGGTGAGTGCAGTGGGGGTCCTACTTCGACTCGCAGCTCGGTTACAAAGACGACCTGACACGACTCACACTCGCGCACAAGTACACGCATGCCGACAACTGCAGTACCGGGGAATTACCTTTCCAACACACTGAAAACCCATAAAAATTCAAAAAAAATAATAAAAAATTAATTCACAGTAATCCAACAAAAAGTAGCCCAATCTTTATCTCTATACATAGATGCGCTCTGCCAGCGGGGTTGCACGACCGTCAGAAAGGGGCGGCGCCCACCAGTATGACTACAACTGCCTGAAGGAGTAGTGAAGTGGGGAACAATGTCAGTAACTCATCATGGGGCATGTGGCAGATACCGGTAACTGATGCACGGGGGTTGTGGTGAAACGTGCAATGACCGAGTTGCGACAAAGGGGTCGCACAGAGACTGTGCGGCTGGACATAAGTTCTGCGGTGCGACGTATGTAAAATCAAGAAAATAATAATATAAATATTACGGATCGGTCGGGGAGTGACAATATACGTAACAATGCAAAAGAACTATAAAATATTGATAACACATAAAATAAATATAATGGAAAGATAACATTTCGATATTTCAATCACAATATATCATTTACATATATTGACAAAAAAAATCCATTATTAAATCTATTTTCAATACCAAAATAAATAACATAGAATATGGTATTTATTTTTCTTTTAAAAACGTTATAGCGCGTTATAGAATCCAAACGATCAAATAATACTTGTGGTGGTGGAAAAGGTCATTGTCACCGCTTATATTAAATGAAACATTATTTTTCTCATTTAGTGAAACGCCTCTTAGAAAAAGACACCCTTTGAATGAAATTAAATTTCAAAGGTGTTTGTACACCGTATAAAAGAAATACTTGTATAAAAAAATATGCCTCAATTAAATGAGATTGAGATGAAGTCCCTTACCTCATGTCCGACTTGAATAGTTCATTTTTTAATCATCTGAATAATAATCTAATGTAAATTTCTACATCCTTAATAACTTATTTCGAGTTTATAAATCCTTTTTAATAACTTATTAACATGTAATAATCATTTATGTTAATAATGGTTATTTTTCTGATATTTGGTACTTGAGTCAATAATGGACATCTTATAACTACATGTTGTTCATGTGGTCAAAATTTCATTATCTAAAGATTGATATTCATGAATTAGGTATCATATTTATCATATTTATCCAGTATATACATGTATTTATAATAGTACGTAACATTTGGAGGTAAGAAATGAAATGCCATGTTTATGTAAACGATAAGTTGTACGTACGTTGAACGCTACATTCATTTTTATTTCATATTTAATGGAATGAAAACATAATGAAACAAAGGTATAATTATAATTAAATTATAATATCATATATATAATTTCAGAAACTCTATCCTTTATATGTCTGTGTATGGCATGAACGAGTCATATCACTTTGAGGGGGCGGTAGTCCGCACTTCCTTAAAAATGATTATCATATTTACCCACTATGGAAACCAAAAAGGTATTCTAAAAATGAAAAACAAAGATTCATAAAAAAATATAAATAAAATATATATCACATATAATTACATTTCTATCATAATGTATTCCATAAGAGGTGGTAGGAGAGGATTGAACAATCATCGTTCCATGAGGCGTTAGTTTGTCGTCCACAAAAAAGTATGTTTTTTACCCATTGGATGGAGGTGTGTAAAAGTGTAGTTTGAATAATTATCATAAAAATAACCTAGTATATTAAGGATATTCGTGTTGTTATAAGAGAAATGAATAAAAAGTGTTTAGGTGGTTGGAGAAGTTAAATAATATAAAATAACTTAAAAGAATATGTTACCTTTAAATCAGGTAACTCCCTTTGGTTTGATCCGAAAGGGTTTCTGGAAGTGCCTTTTGTCTAAGGTAATTCTATTATGAGGAAGAAATTAATCTTGAGATCTTATTTGGGAATTGGTTGGATGATCCAAGGGGCTTTATAGGTGTGTGTAATGAGTTAGATGTGAGGGATTTTTATAAGGGGGGAGGGGCTCTTTAAGAAAGTGTTAAAATATTATTTTATTATATAATTATTTTCTGTTTCTAAATGTCAAAAACATATTAAAGTTGAATATAAGATGACTCATCGTCGAAATAAAATCATCAAATAATAATTAAAAATGTTTTGGGAATTATTTTAATCTTTATAATCATATTTATTTAAGTCATTTATTAATAAGTAAACATTGTATCATTATTGTGTCATAAATAATTTAACTTATTTGATGTCTAAGAATTATAAAAAAAACCTAATCTAGGAAATATTTTTATATTTTTAATGAATATTTATAGTGTAATATATCAATTATATAACCTTACATTAATTTTTTTTATAAAAATAAACCATGTTTAATATATTTTTATTTTTATTTTAAAAAAAGTTATTAATATCATTATCTCACCCAAGGTGATTTCAAAAGCCCAACGTCTCACCAAAATATTTTCTTGGCTGTCCATTAAATATCCAATAATCATAGGAGAAGTGTTAAAGTAATTTTATATTATTATTATATCTGTTTACCCTGAATTACCCTATTTACATTTAACCGCGGTAAAGAAAAGTCAAAAGTTACTATTTACGAAAAATATTTTCATCTTATTAAACCACATTTTACTTATGAATAAAATCCATATATTTAGGATTTTTTATATTCAATTAAAAATAGTGGAAAATTTTCATTTAAATGAAAAAATTTGGCTCTTTAAATAATACTCAGTGTTTTCACTGTTCATAAAAAATTGAAGTTTTTTAGAAAAATACGAAAAATTAAGCCATAGCTATATTTGATATTTAGAATTCCAAAATGAAGTCTATTTTACCAAATTTAATACATAGATGTCTCATTAATTAATTTTAAATTAATTCCCCTTGTCAAAACGAAAAGTGTGTTTTTAAGAAATAATAACAATCAAAATATTGACACTTGTTTATGTTCAATTTCATAGTGAAATAATTTTCAATGACCAAAATTGGATTAAATAATAAAAATATATTCTAATTACACATTAATACAAATTAAAAATATAATATAACCATATTAATAAATTATATTAAAAGGTAGTTTTGATTTCAAATACAATATTTTCCACAATTCATTAAAAAATGAATTCTGTCAGAAAAATACGAAAAATTTACCCAAAGTAAATTTTGATGTCCTGATTCTAAATCAGAAATTTATTTTTTCAAATAAAACACATAAAAGTGACCAAAACTATATTTAAAGAGGGTTCTCTATTAAAATGTTGTAAATCGACCTTTTAAAAAATATTAGAGTATTTTTTCTTAATATTAGATTTATTTTCATTTTAAGCCTCTAAAATATAATGGATAAAAGTAAAAACATTTAACAAACATGTATAATCATATTGTAGGTAGTTTTGTTCTTTACCTCTATTACAATGGCTATGCGTTAACTACAATTTAAAATAATAATATAAAATTATTATTTTTCTAGTATTACTCAGCCTTGTGTGCAACATAAGATTTCAAATAAACTCGTTGTCATGTATCTGCTATGCCATCAAACATAGAAACCACTTTAAAGTAAAATTAATATTTAATTCATCAATATTAATAAATATGAAAATTTATTATTCTTTATTTGATTGGGATGTTACATCCTTCCCCCTTTTTGGAAATTGTGTCATCACACTTTTTATTCACTTATCAAATAGGTGGAGGTATTTATCCCTCGTATCATTTTCAGATTCCCACATTTCCTTTTCAACAATAAGGTTTTATCAAAAAACAGTTACCTGGTAAATTAACTTATTCTGCAACACTTGATCTCTTCGGTCAAGAATCTGGAATGGCTCTTCCTCATAAGAGAGATTCTGTAACACCCCAGGTAAATAAAGAGTATGACATTTTCAAATTTATCCATATTTGTGAATAAAATATTAATATAAATTTAAAGGGGACGCTATGCTCGATGGCGTACCCAACACGCAACAACGAATTTCTTGGGAATCTTACGTTGCACTCTAATAATAAAATAATATTATTTTAAATGGTAGTTAAAACCTAACTGTTGTGATGGAGGGAATGAATAGAACTAACTACAAAAATGACTATATATGTTTGTCAAATATTTTTACTTTTTATAATAAATGTTAGAGGATTAAAAATGCGAATGAATCCAATTTTAAGCATAAACATTCTAATATTCTTTAAAAGGTCGATTAACCGCCTTTTGATGGAGAACCTCTTTTAAATCCACATTTTTGACAATATTATGTGTTATATTTGACAAACTAAAATTATTCTTTAGAATCAGGACATCAAAATTTACTTTGTGTAAATTTTTGGTATTTTTCCGAAAAAGATCAATTTTTAATGAATAGTTAAAAATGTTGTATTTTAATTCAACACCTCTTTTTAATCTAATTTATATATATGATTAGATTATCTTTTGAATTGGTTTTAAAATTAAATTAGAATATATTTTTACCATTTAATCTAATAGTGGTCGTTGATATTTATTTCACTTTGAAATCGGACTTAAACTAGTATCAATCTTTTGATACTTTTTGTTTCATAAAAACACGCTATTTGTTTTGACAGCGGGAATTAATTATTAAATTAATTAATGCAACTTATATGTTTTGAATTTTGTAAAATAGACATCATTTTTGAATTCAGAATATCAAATATAGATTTGGGTGAATTTTTGGTAATTTTCTGAAAAACTTCAATTTTTGATGAATAGTGAAACCACTAAGTGGTACTTATAAAAACTGATTTTCCGTTTAAATGAAAATTTTACATCTTTGTGTTTTTAATTTCAAAAATCCGACATACATGGTTGTCATTAAGAAGTAAAATTCTGTTCAATGGGATTAGAATAATTTTTCGGTAAATTGTAACTTATTATGTTTTTAATCGCGATTAGAGGTAATTAGTGTAGTTTAAGGTAAGAATAATGTTTTAATAAAATAAAATGACCAAGACACATGTACTACCATCATTGGATGTGTCATGGACGACCATGAAAATCCATGGTTCAACTTGGGGACCCCATGGAGCCACTTTGGATGGAAAATGACAAAAATACCTTTTTATTTAATGTTAAAGTAAAAATGACACAAACATAAAATGTTTTACTAAAACAATTTTTACATGGGGTTATAAAATTCATATTTTTGACTATAAATAATAATTGGAAATATAAAAAGATTTCCTACAACATGATATATTTTTTATAATTTTTATACATTATATAAATGAAATTATTTATGACATAAAGATGATGCAGTGATTACCTCATTAATAAAGGATTTAAATAAAATGAAATGATAATGTAAAATATATGACCTAAACATGTCAAAAAACTATTGGATGAGTGGATTTAGAACCCTTATCACCTTACCCTATAATTATATCAATGTGGGACCTTTTGAATTCGAAACGCATTTTAAAATAAAGTAACATTGCTTTACTTTCCAAGAGTGCCCCTCCTCTCCTATTATAAAAGGCCCCCAACTCTACCTCCTTACCCAAACTTTCAAATCCTTTGGCTCGGCAAAACCCTGCCCATTTTGTCTCTCCACTTCCCTCTATTACTCCTTGAAGCCTCACTTTGGGCAGAAGTCTTCCCAAGGAAGCCTTTGATCTCAAACCAAAGGGAGTTACCCGATTTTAAGGTAATGTCTTCACTTGTGTCCTTTTGTTTTATTTTTCTTCTCCAACACCCTAATCTCTTTTTATTCATTTATTTTGTAACACATCCAGTATCTTAAATATACTAGGATGTTTTTATAAGAAGTATTCGAGCTACACTTACACACACCTTCGTCTAATGGTTAAAGAACATACTATTTCTCTGGTTGGCGATTTTCTGCCTCACCAAATGATGATTGTTCAATATTCTTTTAACACCTTTAAAGGAGGACATTATGATGTAACTGTATTTTATATATGATATATAATATTTTTATGTTTTACTTAAACTTCTTTATTTTTCTTTTGTGGCATAAATTTATGGTTTCCATTGTGGGTAAACACGATAATTTCATTTTAGGAAGTGCAGACTACCGCCCCCTCAAAGTGATTTGATTCGTTAAGGCCATATGTGGGATGTATAAAGGATGGATTTAAAGTTATTATAAATGATGTATGTTACATATAAATGATGAATATAATTCTGGAATTAATATATAGATACCTATCATTTGATTTTAATTCCATTAATATGACAAAGAAATGAAAGTAGCGTTAATGTGTACGTACGACTTACCGTCTCCATGAACGGTGCATTTAATTTCTTACATCTAAATGATTATGTAATATTATAAATACATTTATATTCTAGATATATATGATATACATGATACCCAAATCATGAATATAATTCTGGATATAATGAACTTTTGACAACACGAACAACATGTAATTATACGAAGTCCACTTTCGACTTAAGAACCAAATATCGACAAAACAAACACTATTAACTTAAATGATTACATAATATTTATAACATGGAAATAAGTGATATAAAAGGAATAATGAACTTTAAAAAGGTTCTTAATCAAGTATGAATTTACTCATGTTTATTATTCAGGATGTTAAAGAACGATCGAGTCAAGTTGGACACGAGGTAAGGGATCCGACTCCTCTCTTTCTTTTAAAGTACACTCTTTTATGTCATTCCTTTTAAAGATAATATTTCTTGTTATTGGGATAATATTTTATATTAATCTTACTGTAATTTTTATGATCATATGATGAGAGACCATATTCTCTCTCATCGATCCATTTTGGATGTTATGAGTGGCGTCGTTACGCTGCCGAATTTTCGTAAGAGATCCTACTTCTCTTTTTCTTTTTAAGTACTCTCTTTTATGTCAATTCTTTTAAGCTCCTCTTTGTTATGTTGGGGAATTTTCTTTTATATTAATAATTCTGTAAACTTTATGTTAATATGATGAGATACCCTATTTGATCTCATCAATCCATTTTGGAAGTTTTAAGTGGCGTCGTTAGGCTGCCGAGTTTTCGTAAGGAATTTTTCATCTCCCCTTTATTCTAGTGAGATTTATGCTAAATTTGCCATAGTTTCCTTTGAGTGGTGTATGTACTGCCCATTATTTTACTCATTGTGTAATATGCTTTCATTTATGAGTATTTACATCAATGGAGTATTGTCCCTCTTTCACGGGGTGTATATTTCGAAAGATAACCATGTTGTTAAGGGAACCTTTCACCCTCCTATTTTTTAAAGACTTATTTTGTTATGTATTTTAATTCACATATTCTTATGTTGGGATATGTTCTTAAATATCCTTATTGATTTAAATGTTATGTTCATGTGATGTGATACCCTTTTTATCTCTCATCAACTCATTTTCTGAATTTTGTAGTGATGCCGTTAGGCTGTCAAATTTTTGCAAGGGAACTTCTTAACCCAAATTTGATTCTTTGGGTTAAACTTGTACTCCTTGAATATGTCGTCATATGAATATGTGTGAATAACCTCTGATTGTTTTACACTTAATATCCACTTATATTTGGTGTATTTGATTTGTCACACATAATTATGTAATTGATTTATCCTTAAACCAAGGATACCGTCTTTGTAAGGGTCTTCGTCTCAATCTCCATTAATTGAGGAATATTTTGTTTTATACAGAACCTTCTTTTATACGGTGTATAAACCCCTTTGACCTTTACTTTTATCCAAAAAGAAATCTTTTTTATATGAAGCGTTTTACTAAACGACAAAAGGTAATGTTTTTGTCGTATGTAGGCGGTGACAATGACTTCTTCGCCGACGTGACCATTATTTGAGTTTCGGCTTCCTCTACAAGCCATACCTTCTTTTTAAAAGAAAAATAAATAACATGTTTTACATTTCATTTATTTTGGTATTGAAAATGGTTTTCATAATGTTTTTATATCAATGTGTTGTGTTGATATATTGTGATTGAAATGTGGAAATGTTATTTTTCCTTTATGCATGTTTTATGTGATATTATTATGTTATGGTTATTGGGCATTGTTATGAAGACGGGTGGTTCCGTGATAAACAAAGGGCGGGTGAGCCCGATATAGCTCTCCAATGCATTGGGTAATGCGAAGGAGTGAAAACATTAAGGTTTCTCGGAAGAGATTTAGGGAATATACTGTGGTGGGTATTCCAAACGTAACCATGAGGGTTACTCCCTACGTAAGAATGTTATGAATGCCTCATGTTACCTTTATGTCTTATGATTTCTATGATTTATTCATGATTTGATGAGGTATGTTAAAGTGCTTATGTTTTATGGGTAAATTATGATTTCATTCTTATGTATATATGAACTTATGTTTCCTTTCCATATTTTTATATCCCCTACTGATCTTTTTATGATCATCCCAAGTTTTTTTGAAATGTTTTTCACAGGTCAAGGGAAAGGTACATGATATGATGATAGTGTCAAGGAAGTTTCATGAAAGAATCCATGTTTTATTTTAAATATGTTACTGTTGATGGAAAAAAATGAATACTATCTTTATGTAACCAGTTTTTTTAAATGTGGAATGTAATGCAAGTTTTATGATCTAATTATCCAAAACTCTAAACCAGAAAATATCCTCAATGTGTAATCTTGTATTAACTCAAGATTAAGTAAGGTTTAAGGCTAGGGCCTTATAGTTGGTATCAGAGGTCGGTTTAGATAACTTTAGAGGTTAGGGTATTCTTTAATCCTAAGTGACATTACCATACTGGTTAGGAATTCAGAAAGAGTCCTAGTTTTAGATAAAGTGAATGAGTAAGTATATCTTAGTGTTTATCTTCGTCATTAGTACATGATGGTTTTTTTGAAATACTCACTTTGACCTTTTGGGTTTTAGTAAATGGCTGGATCTAGAAGGAACCAGAGTAACAGTGGATGTGAAGGAATCCGTGACTGTATTTTGAGCAGGCAACTGAATGATATGGGAGCTGCAATGATAAATCTTGTGTTTATCCTCAACCAACTATCTAGAGTCATGATTTACCACCTAAACCCTGGTGATTTCTATAAGGCATCATATATGCGAGAAACAAATCCCTACGGAACTATAGGTAATAATCATAAAGGTAAGTATGTTCAAAAACCTGTGTGTCAAAGATGTGGAAAGAAACACCTTGGAAAATGTTTCAAAGGGACAGAAATATGCTATAGATGTGGAAATGAAGGTCATAAAGAAATAACCTGCCATGGAAAAAGGAAGCATCCAGGTGACTCGAGGAAAGGGAAATAAGTTCTTTCTGAGGGATCAATTGAATGTTTTAAATGTGGTGTGCGTGGTCATTATGCGAACACATGTCCTATGAAGATGTTTCGTGAATGGGATCACCAAGATCGTACAAATATTCATTTACCAATACCTAATGCCATTCCGATTGAGGATGACGAAACTAACAGTGACCAATCAAAGGTATGAATTATTTCATAACTTTTGTTTTCCTATTTTGGAATCTTAGGATATGATTCATGATTTTTTTTGGAAAGAAGTATTCCAGAATAAGTAGTAAAGGAATGGTTAATGGATCATGCAGAATGTTGAATGAGTAAGAAGTCAACATATAAGGGCTTCAAGAGTTATGGTGAAATTATTAAGAGTAATAAGTATCTTTTGATGATGGGGTTACATTAGAAGACTTTTTATAGTATGTGTAACCCTGATGTTTAATATATGAAAATTTTATTCAAGGAATAGTTATCTGTTCTTTTGTGGACATAGTTATAAAGAACCACTTGGGTTTATATGATCCTTACTTTTGAGGTAATTATGGGTTACTATATGTAATGATGGAAGTGAAATGCATGAGATTAAATTTAGGTTAAATTATGTTATGGTTATTTTTGATGATTTTATCTCTTTTTGGGAATTATTTGAGAATTATATAGTTTTGTAAAAAGGATAACACGCAGACCGTGTGACAACCCGTCGCATCCGAAAAAGCTGCGGGAATCGAACCCAAAACCAAAGTGCGACTGGTATTTATCGCCTACCACTGGAGTACGTGAAGTCCCTGGTTAGTTTGAATGATTCTTTTTAGTTAGATGATTTTATGAATTAAGAGTAAGTTGATTTTGGGTTATCTATGGATATTTAATAACCTATCATGGCAGATATGTGATTAGGTTAATTACTTTTTAATACGAGACATTAAGAGAAACTGATGTTGTTTGGAGATAAATGTTACGATTTAACTTGGAAGACTATGTGACTAAATCCTTCAAATATTTGGTTTTCAATCTTAGTTTGGTTTACATTGAAGAATTTTTACTGAAAATTTGTTTATCGAATGGTCCGTGTTGAACTTTGGGTTTTGTTGGACAAATTTTGGAGAGTAAGAATAGATTTTATTTTTATAAAGGGTTATCCTTTTCTGGATTATCTGATCTTGTACTAACCTTTTTGTTTTTAGTTTTGGTTAATGTCTAAAGACATGGGAACTATATAGTTCTCTTTTTTGGATTAGGGGATTCTCTAGAAGTTGATAATAGTACTCTTAATGTGAACAAGTCTTCCTAAATACTCATCTTTTGGAGAAAAAATGAGTTTGATTAAGGAATCTAGTAAAAGTTGAAAGTCAACATGATAAGAGATTATGTTTCCTTATGAATAAATTCCTCAATAAAAAGTAACTTAAAACAAAAATTTTGTCTATTAACTATTCCTACTAGGGAATCGAATACTGTTTAACCCATCACAAGTTAGTGATTTTCTTATGATTAACTTTCTCCTAGACATGTTTACTATCACTCTCCATCAGAACATGACCCTTCGTTTTTTTATTCCATGTCAAAATTTTGATACTTGTAATCCTAGTATGGGTTAACTTGGGTGAACATTGTACTTATCTTTCATTATTTTTTTAAATGTGACTGTTTTATTGACTCTTGTTCCGATGTGGGATTTCCAATTAAGTTTCCAAGCCCAATTTTAAAATTGCGAGGACGCAATTCCCAAAAAGGTGGAAGGATGTAACACCCCAGGTAAATAAAGAGTATGAAATTTTCACATTTATCCATATTTGTGAATAAAATATTAATATAACATTAAAGGGGACTCTATGCTCGATGGTGTACCCAACACGCAACAACGAGTTTCTTGGGAATCTTACGTTTTACTCTAATAATAAAATAATATTATTTTATATGGTAGTTAATGCCTAGCTATTGTGATGGCGGGAATGAATAGAACTAACTAAAAAATGACTATATATGTTTGTCAAATATTTTTACTTTTTATAATAAATGTTAGAGGATGAAAAATGCGAATGAATCCAATTTTAAGCGTAAACATTCTAATATTCTTTAAAAGGTCAATTAACCGCCTTTTGATAGCGAACCTCTTTTAAATCCACATTTTTGACAATATTATGTGTTATATTTGACAAAATAAAATTCATCTTTAGAATCAGGACATCAAAATTTACTTTGTGAAAATTTTTGGTATTTTTCTGAAAAAGTTCAATTTTTAATGAATAGAGAAAAATGTTGTATTTTAATTCAAAACCTCTTTTTAATCTAATTTATTTATATTATTAGATTATATTTTGAATTGGTTTTAAAGTTAAATTAGAATATATTTTTACCATTTAATTAAATAGTGGTCGTTGGAATTAATTTCATTTTCAAATTAGACTTAAACTAGTGTCAATATTTTGATAATTTTTGTTTCATTAAAACACGCTATTTGTTATGACAGCGGGAATTAACTATTAAAATTATTAACGCAACTTATATGTTTTGAATTTTTTAAAATATACATCATTTTTGAATTCAGAATATCATATATAGCTTAGGGTGAATTTTTTTTAATTTTCTGAAAAACTTCAATTTTTGATGAATAGTGAAACCACTAAGTGGTACTTATAAAAACTGATTTTCCGTTTAAATGAAATTTTTCCATCTTTGTGTCTTTAATTTCAAAAATCTGACATACATGGTTGTCATTAAGAAGTAAAATTTGGTTCAATGGGATTAGAATAATTTTTTGGTGATTAGTAACTTATTAAGTTTTTAATCGAGATTAGAGGTAATTAGTGTAGTTTAAGGTAAGAATAATGTTTTAATAAACTGAAATGACCTAGAAACATCTCCTACCCTCATTGGATATGTCATTGCCGACCAATAAATTCCATTGTTCAACTTGGGGACCCCATGGATCCACTTTGGTTGGAAAATGACATAAATACCTTTTTTTTAATGTTAAAGTAAAAATGACACAAACATGAGATGTTTTAGTAAAACAATTTTCACATGGGGTTATACAAGTCAGATTTTTGACTATAAATAATAATTGGAAATATAAAACGATTTCCTACATCATGATATTTTTTTTATAATTCTTAGACATTATATAAATTAAATTATTTATGACATAATGATGTTGCAACGATTACCTCATTAATAATGGATTTAAAGAAAATGAAATGATAATGTAAAATCTATGACCTACAAATGTCCAAAACCTATTGTATGGGTGGATTTAAAACCCTTATCAAATTACCCTCTAATTATATCAATGTGGGACCATTTTAATCCGAAAATCATTTTAAAATAAAGTAACATTTCTTTACTTTCCAAGAGTGCCCCTCCTTTCCCTTTATAAAAGGCCCCCACCTCTACCTCCATACCCAAAATTCCAAAGCCTTTGGCTAAGACAACCCCTGCACATTTTGTCTCTCCAATTCCCTCTCTTACTCCTTGAAGCCTCAATTTGGGCAGAAGTCTTCCCAAGGAAGCCTTTGAGATCAAACCAAAGGGAGTTACCCGATTTTAAGGCAATGTCTTCACTTGTGTCATTTTGTTTTATTTTTCTTCTATAACCCGCTAAACTATTTTTATTAATTTCTTTTGTAACAAATCCAGTATCTTCAATATACTTGGATGTTTTTATAAGAAGTATTCTAGCTACACTTACACACATCTTCGTCTAATGGTTAATGAACATACTGTTTCTTTGGATGGCGACTTTCTACCTCACGAAATGATGATTGTTCAATATTATTTTAACACCTTTAAAGGTGGCCATTATGATGTCACTGTATTTTATAAATGGTATAAAATAATTTTATGTTTTACTTAAGATTCTGTATTTTTCTTTTGTGGCATACCTTTATCGTTTCCATTGTGGGTAAACACTATAATTTCATTTTAGGAAGTGCGGACTACCACCCCCTCAAAGTGATTTAAATCATTAATGCCATATGTGGGATGTACAAAGGATGGTTTTAAAGTTATTATATATGATTTATGTTACATATAAATGATGAAAATAATTCTGGAATGAAAATATAAATACCTCTCATTTGGTTTTAATTCCATTAATATGACAAAGAAATGAAAGTAGCGTTCATGCGTACGTACAGCTTACCGTCTACATGAATGCTGCATTTCATTTCTTACCTCTAAATGAATATGTAATATTATAAATACATGTATATTATCGATATATATGATATATATGATACCCAAACCATGAATATCATTTTGTATATAATAAACCTCTGACAACACAAACAACATGTAATTATAAGAAGTCCACTTTGGACTTAAGAACCAAATATCGACAAAACAAACATTATTAACATAAATGATTACATAATGTTTATAACATGGAAATAAGTGATATAAAAGGAATAATGAACTTGAAAAATGTTCTTAAGAAAGTATAAATTAACTCAAGTTTATTATTCAGGACGTTAAAGAACGATCGAGTCATGTCGGACCCGTGGTAAGGGATCTGACTCCTCTCTTTCTTTTAAAGTACACTCTTTTATGTCATTCCTTTTAAAGCTCATCTTTATTGTTATAGGGATATTATTTTATATTACTCTTACTGTAATTTTTTTGTTCATATGATGAGAGACCCTATTCTCTCTCATCAATCCATTTTGGATGTTTTGAGTGGCGACATTAGGCTGCCGAATTTTCGTAAGAGATCCTACTTCTCTCTTTCCTTTCATGTACTCTCCTTTATGTCACTTCTTTTAAGCTACACATTGTTATGTTGGGGGATGTTCTTTTATATTAATATTTCTTTAAACATTATTGTATTATTATGAGAGACCCTATTTGATCTCATCAATCCATTTTGGAAGTTTTAAGTGGCGCCGTTAGGCTGCCGAGTTTTCGTAAGGGATTTTTCATCTCACCTTTATTCCTGTGATATTTATGATTCATTTGCCCCAATTTTCTTTGAGTGGTGTATGTACTGCCCATTATTTTACTCATTGGGTAATATGCTTTCATTTATGAGTATTTACATCAATTTTGTATTGTCCCTCTTTCACGGGGTGTATGTTTCGAAAGATACCCATGTCAGTAAGGGAAACTTTCACCCTCCTCTTTTTAAAAGACTTATTTTGTTATGTCTTTTAATTCACATATTATTATGTTAGTATATGTTCTTATATATCCTTATTGATTTAAATGTTATGTCTATGTGATGAGATACACTTTTTATCTCTCATCAACTCATATTCTGAATTTTGTGGTGATGCCGTTAGGCTGTCAAATTTTTGCAATGGAACTTCTTTACCCAAATTTGATTCTTTGGGATAAACTTGTACTCTTTTAATATGTCGTTCTATGAATATGAGTGAATAACCTCTGATTTTTTTACACTTAATATCCACTTATATTTGGTGTATTATTTTTTCACACATAATTATTAAATTGATTTATCCTTAAACTAAGGATACCGTCTTTTTAAGGGTCTTCATCTCAATCTCCATTCATTGAGGAATATTTTGTTTTATACACAACCTTATTTTATACGGTGTATAAACCCCTTTGAATTTTACGTTTATCCAAAAAGAAATCTTTTTTATACGAAGTGTTTTACTAAATGACAAAAGAGAATGTTTTTGTCGTATGTAGGCGGCGACAACGACTTTTTCGCCGCCGTGACCATTATTTGAGTTTCGGCTTCTTCTACAAGCCATACATTCTTTAAAAAAAAATTAAATACCATGTTTTACATTTCATTTACTTTGGAATTGAAAATGGTTTTCATAATGTTTTTATATCAATGTGTTGTGTTGATATCTTGTGATTGAATGGAGGAAATGTTATGTTTCCTTTATGAATGTTTTATGTGATACGATTATGTTATGGTTCTTGGGCATTGTTATGATGACGGGTGGTTCCGTGGTAATCTAAGGGCGGGTGAGCCCGATATAGCTCTCCAATGAATTGGGTAACGCGAAGGAGTGAAGCATTATGGTTTCTCCGATGAGATTTAGGGAATATACTGTGGTGGGTATTCCAAACGTAACAAAGAGGGTTACTCCCTACGTATGAATGTTATGAATTCCTCAAGTTACCTTTATGTATTATGATTTCTAGGATTTATTAATGATTTGATGAGGTATGTTAAAGTGATTATGTTTTTTGGGTAAAGTATGATTTCATTCTTATGTATATATGAACTTATGTTTCCTTTCCATATTTTTATATCCCTTACTAAGCTTTTTATGCTCATCCCAAGTTTTTTGGAAATGTTTTTCACAGGTCAAGGGAAAGGTACATGATATGATGATAGTGTCAAGGAAGTGTCAAGAAAGAATCCTTGTTCTATTTTAAATATGATTCTGTTGATGGAAAAAAATGAATACTATCTTTATGTAACCACTTTGTTTAAATTTGGAATGTAATGAAAGTTTTATGATCAAATTCTATAAAACTCTAAACCTAAAAAAATCCTCAATGTGTAATCTTGTATTAACTCATGATTAAGTAAGGTTTAAGGATGGGGCCTTATAGATTCTATTCTGACGGAAATATCATTTGGCTCAAAACACGAGATGGATCTGGAAAACATTGAAACATGAAAAACCTCGTGTATCTGGGATAAAATTAGAGGTAAAGCCACTCTGTACACAACTTATCGAACTTTGTCAAGGATTTCATAAGTTTTAATGAACCTAAAAATAAATTTTTTCTTCTTACCAAAACGCATCACACTCTTCCATGGAGAAACATTGAGAAAATCATGCTCACCTACCTCAAAAGAATAATCCTTCATCCAATTATCTGCATAATTTTTCTGCCTAGTCTCGGCTATTCTCCTGTGCTTCTAAATAAACTGAACTTTTTCATCCATCTCTTCTACCAATTCTTGTCCCAATAACATCCTTTTACATACTTCATCCCCAAAATCTGGAGTTCAACACCACTTCCCTTATAATGCCTCAAATTGAGCAATTTGTATACTGGTATAAAATAGTTATTGTATGAAAATTCAACCAATTAAAGATGTTGGTCCCATTATCCCTATTAATAATGAGAAAAAGCACGTAGCATATCCTCCATAGACTAAATTGTTCTTTATGACTACACATTCCATTGATGATGAAAATATGTACTAAAATTTAATTCAGTACCCAATTACTTCTGAAGGCCTTTCCAAAATTTATAAGTAACCCTGGTATCACAATTAGATAAAATGGAGATGCAACATGAATATCTCTTTAATATACAACTACGAATATTGATCTAATGAAAAAATATCTTGAATAGGAAGGAAATGAAAAAATTTAGTCAATCGATCAACAATAACCCGGATTGCATTATTTCCACGAGATGTCTTTTGTAATCCAACAATGAAGTCCATGGATATATTTTACCATTTTCCCTTTGGCACTAGTAAATACTAAAGCATCACATATGTTAACTACTACTCTATTTTAACCTACTGACAAGTCAAACACCTCAGAGTAATGTCAGCAATATCTCTTTTCATTTCATCCCACATGTAATACACTTGATGATCTCTATACAACTTAGTACTTCAAAGATGAACTGTAAACTGAGAACTATGAGCATCACATAACAAATCATTCTTCATCTGTGAATAACAAAACATGAATTATCACATCCCAAATATAAAAATACAATCATTTTCAATGTTAAAATTAGGAAACATACTCTTCTGAACCATCTATACCTTTTTCTGCAAATCACAATTATACTTCTATGCTTTCTTAATCATGTCTGATAGAGATGATTTCTCTAACACCAGAAACAAAATAGTGGAATTTCCTACACTAACATCTTCTATACAAAAGTTCATCTAATCAAAAACCAAAGGATCTTCTTCCAAACGTAGCATGGTTAATGAAGCATTACATGTTCGACTCAAAGAATCAGCCACTTTATTTTCATTTCCCATGTGGTATTGGATCCTTCAATTATAATCCATTATTTTTTCCAACCATCTCCTTTGCCTCATGTTCAATTATTTCTATGTGAATATATAATTCAAAATTTTGTGGTCAGTATATATTTCACATTTTACTCCATACAAATGATGCCTCATAAATTTTAATGCTAAAAACAACAGCAGCTAATTCCAAATCCGGTGTAGTGTAATTTAACTCATGAGGTTTCAACTAACGTGAAGCATAAAAAATAACTGGATAATTTTGTCTAAGGAAAAAAGCCATGTCTATTCTATGAAGCATCGCTGTAAATAGAAAACTCACAATTTATGGAAGTTACTGCCAAAAAAGGAGAATTCAGCAATCATTTTTTCAATTATTGAGAACAATAATCACATTTTATTTGTCCAGATGAACATAACACCTTTTCAAATAAACATAGTCATTAGAATAGATATCCATGAAATTTTGTCAAAAAAACCCCAGTAATAACATGCCAAAAAAGCACAAATATGGATCTCTATTATCTATTTTTTGTCTTGGTCATTATTCAACAACCTTTTTTTAGCACGCACAATAGTTAAGATATTTTTTTAAACAATGTGACCAATGCAAGATATTATTTGTAACCAAAAATCACACTGGCTGAATTTCCCAAACAGTTTCTTTTCTTCTTAAGGTATGGAAGGAAACCCTAAAATGAATATTATGCTCCCCTTACATTTATAATGAACCATAATATCATCAATGAACACAACCACAACCTTATCCAAGAACTCATGGATAATTCTATTCATAAGATCCATGAATACAGTAGGTGCATTGGTTAACCAAGGAGGCATAACTACAAATTCATAATGGCAATATCTAGTACGAAACGTAGTATTAATAATGACTTCATCCTTTAATTTCAACTAATGGTACCCTAACAACAAATAAATCATCGAAAAATACTTAGTGCCATAGTGCTGATCATACAAATTATTGATATGAGGAAAATGATACTTTTCATTAATAGTGATGTTATTAAATTCTCTAAAATCAATCAAAATTATCATTTAACCAACATTATTATTGTCAAATAAGACAGAAGCACCCCATGGTGATGTGATAGGTTGAATGAAACCTTTATCTAAAAACTCTTGTAATTTATTCATTTACTCTATAAGTTCAATTTTATCCATTTGATATGTGGGTTTTGAAATTGACATAGAATCAGAAACTAAGTCAATAATAAATTCAACACTCCGATCTGGTATAATACAAGGAAACTCATCAAAAAAAATCATGATACCCATTTACCACTAGTGCATCAGTAATCTAATCATTTCCTTAGTTTTCAACAATATGTTTATGGTTATATTCATTTTAATCTTTTACTAATCTCTTAGATTCCTAATATTTTATCAATAGTAAGGGTTCATTCTTGTACACAAACTGAAAATATTTCTAAAATGAAATCTATTTAGCTCGAAATTCAATATAAAATGATAAACAGAAATCCAATCCATATTCAGAATAACATCAAACTCTACTAGAGGCCAAGAAATAAGGTTTTCAGGTAGATTCTTCACACACACAAGGATAAAAAGGATCTTATAATTTCTTTTGATCTCAACATTTCCTACGGTGTTTTTACCATATGTTCATGATTCATATATTGAGATGGTATTCCAAATTTACTAGAAAACAACTCTAAAATGAATTAATGTTTAGACCCAGAATAAACAACACATTTGGCATAATCTAAAAAACCAACAGTCTACCTGATACTAAATCATTTGATGGCCCAATATCTACTGATGTAGTTCCAAAGGACTTAACCACCCCTTTCTGCTTCTAGTCTGGTTTCCTTCCCACAGTTGAGTTCTTCTTTTGACTATTATTTGCATAAAGGCCCATTTCAAAGCACTTAAAACATTTTACGGATTTTAAATCGAATTTTGTCTTACCATTACCCTAATCTTTTTCAGTGAAATTATGAGATTTATGACCCATTTTACAACATCGGTAGCACTTACCTAAATTGAAAAGACATTCCTCATCATGTTTTTTTACCACAATGTTCACAAACTTTAAATGTAAGTTTTTTAACTTCATTATTTTTTGAAATGTTCTTCCCTTTCATCTTCCACCTCGAACTCTTATTGTTCTATTTTTCAAAGAAGACATGATCATAGGAAAACTCCATTTCCACCTTCTCCACATATCAAACATGTTTTTCAACAATTTTCAAATCATGAGAAGATAATTCCTGTTGATATTTTAAATTTAGTCTTGAGTAAAAATTATTGATTTTACTATCAAGATGTCATACAAAATTTGGAGCATACCTTTCCAGTTGAGTGAATTTTTCATCATTAGTAGCCACTAAGTAATCCTCCTACCTCAATTCAAGGAATTGATTTTCCATCCTAAGACAAACCACCTTAAGAAAATATTTCAAAAGAATCATACCTATGAATTCATCCCAATAAAGTGAAACAATATCTTCAGTATAACTGATAATTTTCACCATCGACCAGAACACATCATCTTCACATTCAAAATAGTAAACATAGATACTAACATTTTTATGTTCTAAAAACCCCATGACATAAAAAATTTTCTCCATTGCATTAATCCACCATTCAGCTAGCACATGGTCAGATGTTCCACTTAATGATGCAGGATGTTGCCTCCTGAATTACTCAACTTCTAACATGTTCCTCTACAGTTGATCTGGATGATCTCGTGCATTTATACTACCACCATTTATATCATGAGTCAATTATGCAATTAGTGCAACAAACTGTTCAGTTTCGATTCTGACCATGTTAGGTTGCTGATATGGAAGGTCCTCTTCATCCATATGTCGTCCCTTCATAGTTTCCATGTTTCCTATATGGAAAAACATTATGAACACCGAAATATCTTAGGAAAAACAATATGGTGATATATAAATGGTATATCACTTCAATCTTATGATAAATTAAATTATGGAAATTAATTTAATAATATTATAACTTCTAATGTTTTCTAAACTGAACTCTGATAACAATTATAAGGACTTGGCCTTAAACATTACAAAATCTTGAATAAAATGGATAATTCACATTGAGGATCTTTTTAGGTTTATATTTTTAGAGAATTAGGCCACTACTATTACATTATATCTCAAAAATTACAGGGTAGATAATTTTCCTCAGTTTCCATTTTTATATGAAATAAAAAACCTTGAAAAAAACAGTCATGTCTAGTCCCATGTTTTAGATAGCATGACTTTTCCTTGATCCCATCCTTGACCCTATTCATCTTTAGGTCTTGTGAGAATCATTTCAAAACATGGGATGGGAATAAAAATATTAGTAAGGGTTATAAAACAAAGAAATAAAACATTTGTCCAACAATACATTCATAACATAAGATCTTTAACATACCTTATGAAATCAGAAAATTTTCATAGTAAACACAAATCAAAAAGGTAACTTGTGGCATACATAACTTACTTACGTTGTAACATTCACATCTACCGAGGGATTTTCTTTAGGAATGCCCATCATTTTATATTCCCTAAATATCTTAGGAGAAATATTCAAGTTTACCTCTGTCCCGTTACCCAATCCATTGGAGAGAAATCTCAGGCTCACCCACCCTAGGATTATTAAGGAACCACCCATATACAAGACAATTCCAAATTACCATAACATATTCATAACACATAAAACAAATAAAAAGTAACGATAACACTTCCACATTTCAATGAAAATATATCATTTAAAGATATTAACATAAAAAATCCCTTATCAAAACCATTTTCAATACCAATATACATAACATAGTATATGGTATTTATTTTCCTTTTAAAAACATTACAAATTATTAAAGAAGCCAATAGGTCAAATAACAATCATGGCGGCAGAAAAGGTTATTGTCACCATTTACCTTAAAAGAAATTTTTTTTAGTAAATCATATCGTAGAAAAATATTCCCCTTGAATGAAATGAAATTTAAATGGTGTTTATATAGAGTATAAAATAATGTCATGTATATAACAAAAAAGTATTTAATGAATGCAGATTAAAACTAAGTCCCTTACCTCATGTTCAACTTGACCGGTTCATTCTTCACTCTCCTGAATAATAAAATAATGTTAATTTCAACTTTCATAAGATTCTTTTTGATGTTTATCATTCCTTTTAAATCACTTTTTACCATGTTATAAACATTATGTAATCATTTAAGTTAATAATGTCCATTTTGTTGATATTTGGTACGTGACTGAAAAATTGACTTCTTATAATTACAAGATGTTCATGTGGTCAAAAGTTAATTATCTGCAAAATGATATTCATGATTTAGATATCATATATATCCAGTATATACTTGTATATATAATAGTACATTGAATTTTACGGTAATAAATGTAATGCATCTTTCATGGAGATGGAAAGTTGTACGTACGGATGATCCCTAATTTTGTTTCTATTTCATATTTAATGGAATGAGAACATAATGATACATAATTATAATTATAAATAAATTATAATATCATATATATAATCTCATTATATCCATCCTTTATACATTCCACAAATGGAAAGAATGAGTCTTATCACATTAAGGGGGCGGTAGTCCACACTTCCTCAAATAAGATTATCATATTTACCCACTATGGAAACCATAATGGTATTCTATAAATGAAAAATACATTAGAATAAAAACAATATAAATATGATATATATCTCATATAAATAGAGTTCCATCATAATGTACACTATAATAGGTATTAGTAGAAGATTTAACAATCATCATTTCGTGAGGTGTTAGTTTTCCGTTCATAGAAACAAAAAGTTATTTACCCATTATATGGAGGTGTGTGTAAGTTTAGTTAGAATCCATCTAATTAAAATAACCTAGTATATTGAGGATTCTGGATTGGTTATAAAATAGTGGAATCAAATGTGTTTAGTGGGTTTGAGTAGTAAAATAATAGAAAAGAACATAAAATAAGACATTACCTTTAAATTTTGTAACTCAATTTGGTTTCCACCAAAAAGGTTTCTTGAAGAGAATAATACCTAAGGTAAGGCTACTATGAGAAAGTGTGTAATCTTGAGAGCTTATTTGGGTAGAGTTTAGACTAGAAATGTGTCTTGGTATGTGTGTGTAATGTGTAAGAGGAGAGGGATTTTTATCAGGGGGGATGTCCTTATTAGAAAAGTGTGAAAATATTATTTTTATTATATAATGATTTTTAAATTCTAAATGTCCAAAACATATTAATGTCGATGAAAAGATGACTGATGGTAGAAATAAAATCATCTAATAAAAATTGTATATGATTTGGATATTATTTTAATCATTATAATCTTATTTATATAAATCATTTATTAATGAGATATACACTACATCATTATTGTGTCATAAATAATATAATTTATTTTTTTTCTAAAAATTATAAAAGAATACAATAATGTATAAAATAAATTTAGTTTTATAATTAATATTTATAGTTAAATATATCAATTTTATAACACCAGATTAACTTTTTTTAGAAAAACAATATATGTTTATGATATTTTTATTTTTACATTAAATAAAAAGTCATCAATATCATTATCTTACCCAAGTGGATTTGAAAGGCCACAAGTCACACCCAAGTATTTTATTGGTCGGCCATTACTCATCCAAAAATTTTAAGATAAGTTTTCAAGTAATTTTATATTATTATAATATTGTTTTTATCTTAAATTACCCTATTTACCGTTAACCATAGTAAATAAAAGTTAAAAGTCACTATTCACTGAAAAATAATTTTATATTATTGAACCACATTTTACATACTAATAACAACAATGAATGGTAGATTTATGAAATTCAATTTATTGAAGTAGAAAGGTTTCATTTAAATGAAAAAGTTATCTTTTTAATTACTACTATGTGTTTCAACATTTCATAAAAAATTTTAGTTTTTCATAAAAATACCAAAAATTAAGCCAATGATATATTTGATATTACGAATTCAAAAAAGATTTCAATTTTACCAAATTAAATTCATTTAATTTTAAATTATTAATTTAAAATTAATTCTTGTTGTCAAATCAAAAAGCATATTTTTATGAAATAATAACTACCAAAAGATTGACGCTTGTTTATGGCCAATTTCAAAGTTAATTTATTTCAATGACCAAAATTAGATTACGTGGTAAAAATATAATCTAATTTCACCATAATACACAATAAAAATATATTTTAACCATATAAATAAATTATATTAAAACATTGTTTTGAATTAAAATATTGTACTTTTCACTTTTCATTAAAAATGAATTTTATCTGAAAAATACCAAAAATATACCCAAAGTAATTTTTGATATCCTGACTCTAAAGAAAAATTTCATTTTGTAAAATAGAACATATGAAAGTGACCAAAACTATATTTAAATAGGGTACGCCATTAAAAGGCTGTAAATCAGCCTTTTAAAGTATATTAGAGTATTTATGATTAATATTATATTAATTCACATTTTACGCCTCTATCATTTATTAGATAAATGTAAAAACAATTAACAAACATGTATAATAATATTTTAGTTAGTTAGGTTCATTGCCTCCATTACATCTACAAGGCATCTACTACCATTTAAAATACTAATATTATATTACTATTTTTTAGTAAGACTCAGCCTTGTCTGCAACATATGATTTCAAAAAAAATCATTTCTGCATATCAGCTATGACATCAAAAAAAAAGAAACCCCTTTAAAGTAATAAGAATATTTAATTCCCAATACATAATAAATATGAAAATTTATTATTCTTTATTTACATGGGATGTTACATAGAGAGTGACCCATGGGAATTCATTGAAGAGAACCTAAATCTTATATAGGAAGTGAACTTGGGAATTGAAGTGATATATACCTAACCATGTTAATGGAAGTGAGCATTAGTGTATTTAGATCATCATCACATCACCATTGTAGGATCCTAATACGTAACATGATTAGGGTGAACCAGTAATAATAATTATTTCATATCCATGATTTAATTTCTGTTCATGTAATGAATCATAAGAAATAAATAAGAGTGTTTTGTTTGACGATGAAACAATATTTCAAGGGGTAGTAGTTTTACTATGACAGTCCCAGATTCACCCCCACACTCGTTGTAATTGACATAGTGGGCCGAATAGTGAGGCACCACTAGAAAATGAAAAAAAAACTAAAGTAATAATGCATAAACAATGATTTACCAATATAATCACTTCTCATTTGATGGAAACTAAAATGAACAAGGAACCTTGGTGTTCAACCTCTAGATGATAGGAAAAGGGGGAGGAGGATTTCAGGGATGCTACCGGTTCAATCGAGCATGATAAATAGGTCTATTGGGTAATAAAACATTAAAGGAAACTCATAGAAACTAATAATTTAAGTTTCTACAAATTTTTTTCTACACATATGGATAATGCATGAAAGGACCATGTACATGTAACTATTTGAAAACAATATTCCACATGATTTTTGTCAAAAAATTACCATACCTTGCATAAACCAAGCAATATGTCTTCAAATAAATTTATACTGAGGACTAACATTATAAAATATCCAAAATAAAGGTACACCAACCATGTCCATATATATTTCAAACCGCACAGTTGGGTTCATAGTTAGAAATAATCATGATCTAACGTAATACCCCAACCTATATGCCCAATAGTAGAATTTCAAACCTCGAACCCATGGGATGCTTCTATGACTACGATTAAATCAATAAAGAATAATTCCAAGTCTAAAATGACATGATTTAGGTGCCAAATACTTATAAACCACACTCCTAAGTAAAAATCATAATTCAGCCCTTTTCTAGCTCAAAATATATTTTCCACAAAAATCATTTAAAATCCATAAAATAATGGAGATCAGATACTCATATCAATTGGAAATGTTCTATCAATGCATTTTGAATTCCATATAAAATAAAAACTCCAAATCAATAAAACAAGTCCACCAATCCTAATCGTACATCCATTTGTATCATCAAAACAACAATACAACGATCCAATACATCTATCCACCACATGAAAACCATAAAAAATAGTCAATTTGATTAATTAGTCTATAGTAATATCTACCATAGAACTTATTTCATAAGTCATTTTTCATACCATAACTCAAATCTCCACAGAAATAAAAAAAATCATAAACATGCATTCCAATGACAAATCTAGTATTTCTCCTAACACACAACACCCAATCACAAAGGGTAATTCATATCTAATTCTAGTTTTAATTTCCATTTCCTAATTATATTCATAATGGAGGAACCTACACTATCCATGAATAACCTGAACAAGCCTAATATTCATTTCAATCCTTGAACTACACTAGAAACGAATTTTACATACCCATATAATGTTACTTATGTGTTTTATAACCCAACACATTTTTTTCATGAAGGATAATTTGCTGAACACCATATTTTCACCTTATATGAGAATGATTTTATTGAACTATAGTCAAAACATCATATTAATTGAGATTGACTCCTTGATCAGTTGATTAATCCCATAACCATATATAAACACTATGGTCCAACACAATATTTTTTATTGTATCTCTAATTCCCATACGACTCTCTATATCCATCATGATCTAACTAGATATCCCACATTCAATATGAGGAATTTATTTTGGGTAAAATCATTTTATTTACATCCCAAAATATCCGTATTTATTTCAATCCCCACCACACAAATTTTTACATTTTAAATTCACAAGATGCATCAAATTTATATCAAATTTTCACATTCAACAGCATCCACAATTATTGCATCTACTAAAAGATAGGTCCAACACATTAAAAAATCATAACCTAAGCTGCACATTCCCAAAATTGACTGGATTCACCCAACCATCAAACCATCGATAACATCACCCCACTAGGTGAACTCGTTATCTTAGTGTTTATCATTATTTATGTCACTATTTTTTCCGATTCGGAAATCCCATTCACACCTAACTGCTATGATAAAACCCCAAAATAACAAGCTCTCCTAGTATAAATGATCACCCTTGGTAAAATTCAACTAAATTAAATTCAAAATTGGGTTCATGAAGTCAATCATACAACCATTATATAATCCCAAATCCTCTTTTCAAGATTCACTTTGAACCTAGACCACAATAGATTCTTCCAAAAACACACTATTGCCAAATCTCTTAAGAATCATCCAACTATTAAATCCATGAAACCATTTTTGTCATTATTCTAAAATATATCATTAAAATGAATCCATATTTTTCGATCAATCCATTCACACATGTATGTCACAAATTGTGAATAAATCTAAATTCCCCTGATATACCAGCATCCACCAATTCATGGTCTCATGCTCCAATATAAATCACAGGTCAAAACCATCCATGGTCCCATGCCATTATAACTATTATTTAAGAACAAGATTTTTATCATGGATCTACTCAAAAAAATTCACTCATGAATTTTTATTATAAAAAATATATTCAATATAATTTCAAATGTGTTATTCTCTAGAAACATGATGAATAACATCAATATGTTAAAGCAAAATTCCATTATAGAAAAAATGTGGTATTTGTATCACTATATAATCACATTGCGAATAATGAGTACCATGCTAAGAAGAAACTATAATGTAGAACCTGGACTATTATCTCATTATTTAGTCATTTCCTATCCAAGGATGACACACCTAATATGGAAAGAAACCTTTATCTTCTAATTTGTCACCCACTTTCAAGATGCACCTCGTATGCTATATTACAATTGGACTAGTACTAATGTGTATCAATTCCAATAACACCCTTAAGAACCATTTATAGATCCCGTAATCGTTTCTTATACGACCACCACACACCACCAACTAATCCAAAAATGGAATGGTCCTTCATAATAATTATAAAACTATTGAGATCCATCTTATTCAAAAGGACTAAGCCCGATAAGTTCACAACCACCACTATATAAAAAATCCATATTACCAAACATACAATAATATTTTAATTTGAATTAGTTATTGATGCCTTGAATCTTTGATGTTATTCATTAGGATTATTTAACCCTCCTCAAAGGACACCCTCACTCACATCAACATCCTCAATACTTGTCTCAATGCCTAGGTGACATAAACCAGTGCACTTCTCAACTCAATAATAATACATGAATACACCCACACATCCCACCTATATGGGACTCGATGAATTGTAAAACACTTGCATGGGTTAATAGTTAACATTACCCAAAAAACATCTTAAATGTAAGTCACATAGAAAATAAACATGGCCTACCACCATTCCCCATATCCAAAATAACAAAAGGTTCACCAGTCACAGGATAACACTCATCCTAACCTCAATGTATGATATTTACTCATAACAACCAACCACAATTTTATACTATATGGATCAAATAAATGTAACAGTCCATGGTCTACAAGATCATGTGTCTTGAAATGTTTTCAATTAAAATTGTGGTCATTATAGAGACATAAATAATTTATGTAAATGTACGATATGTAGAATTTTTTATGTACAACACCTCACATCTGCTCTAACCACCAATAAATGTGACATCACTATACATAAGTATAGTCTAGAGAATGGGATCCTCCTATATCTAAAATCATCGAGGTACAAAATAGCTAAACCATATAATAATGTTATAAAAGGACTCTAACTTATCACATCCACTTAAGGATCAACACTTTAATAAAATATATTTTTCATCCATTACCATTTCAAAAGTTTAAAAATTCATTGTTTGATGGATAAAATGAAATTAACATGTTATGAGGTAAATTTACTGATACGTTATGTAACATCCCAAGTAAGTAATGAATAATATATATTCTTATCTGTGTCTATTTAGGAATTAGATATTGTTTTGGAGGCTTAAAATGAGAATAAATCAAATCTTATGCATGGAATACTCTAATATTTTTAAAAGATTGTTTTACCGCCTTTTGATGGTGAACCATTTTTAAATCTAAATTTTGACAATTTTATAAGAAATATTTGTCAATATAAACTTATTTTTTATTATTGGGACATTGAAATTTAACTTGGGTAAATTTTTGATATTTTTTACCATGTTCAATTTTTAATGAATAGTGAAAAATAATGCATTTTACATCAAAACTGCTTTTTCATCTAATATAATTATATGGTTATATTATTTTATTAATTTGTCTTAAAGTGTAATTAGATTAGATTTTTACAATCTAATCCAATTTTGGTCATTATAATTAATTTCGCTTTGTAATTGGGCATAAACAAGTGCCAAAATTTTCATAGATATTGTTTCTTAAAACACGCTATTTGTTTTGACAACAGGAATTATTTTTAAATTAATTATTGCAATTTCAATGTTTGGAATTTGGTAAAATGGATTCCATATTTGGAATCAGATGGTATAAATTATCTAATTAAGACTCTTTTGTTTTTGGACATTATGAATAGTAACGACGGTAATTATCTTTAATTATCTTGATAAATTAGTAATCATGTAGTTAAAGATAATAAAATAATATCATAATAATAAAATATGACCCCAACATGTGTCCTAATACTACTGGTTGTGTCATGTACGACCATTGGATGCCTTGTTCCAAACTTGGGAACCCATGGAATCACTTTGGTGTGATAATGACTTTTTATCTTTTTATTTTTAAAGAATGTTAAATATAACAAAGAATGTATCACCTAAGTAAAACATTCTTAATTTTGTCTATATAAATGATCTCTTTGACTATAAATGTTCCTTGGAAATATAAAAATATTTCCTACATCATATTATTTTTTTTATAATTTTTGGACATTAAATAAATTAAATTATTTATGACATCATGATGATGCAACGATTACCTCATCATTTAACGATTTAAATAAAATAAAAAGATAATGTAAAATATAAAACAACCACTTGTAAAAGACCTATTGGATGAGTATATTTATAACCCTTATCACATAATCCTTGAAATACTTCAATGTGGGACCTTTAAAATGTGAAACTCAATTGAAAATAAAGTATCATTTTGTAACATTCCAAGAGTGCCCCTCCTCCCATCTTATAAAAGGCCCCCACCTCTACCTCCTTACCCACACCTCTCAAGCCTTTGTCTTGGACAAGATCTGATAATTTTGTCTCTCCAAATCCCTCTCCTCATCCTAGAATCCTTACCTTAGGATGGCAGCTCTTCAAAAACACTTTTGGTTCAAACCAAAGGGAGTTACCCGATTTTAAGGTAATGTCTTCACTTGTGTTCTTTTGTTTTATTTTGCTTCTCCAACCCCCTAAACTATTTTTATTAATTTATTTTTTAAAAAATAATGTATCTTAAATATACTAGGATGTTTTTATAAGACTTATTAGAGCAACACTTACACACACCTACATCTAATGGTTAAAAAACATATTGAATCTGTGGATGGTGAATTTCTGCCCCACAAAACGATGATTGTCCAATATTATTTTAACACCTTCAAAGGTGGCCATTACGATGTCACTATATTTATATATGATATATAATAAGTTTATGTTTTACTTAAGCTTCTGTATTTTTCATTTATGGCATACCTTTATGTTTTCCATTATGGGTAAATGTGATATCTTCATTTTAGGAAGTGCAGACTACCACCCCCTCAAAGTGATTTGATTCGTTAACACCATATGTGTTACGTATAAAGAATATATTTAATGATATTATATATTATACGATACTGTAATTATAATAATATTATGTATCATTATGTTTTAATTCCATTAAATATGAAATAGAAATGGAAGTAGCGTTCATGCGTACGTATGGATTACCGTCTCCATGAACGGTGCATTTCATTTTTTACATCTAAATGTTATGAAATATTGTAAATGCATGTATATAATGTAATTATATGATATATATGATATCTACATATTTATTATAATTCTGGATATAATGGATATTTTACCCCATGAACAAACTTGTAATTATAAAGAGTTCATTTTTGACTCAAGTAGCAATGATCGTTTAAACGACCGTTATTATCTTAACTAATTACATAGTGTTCATGACACGGTAATAAGTCATATAAAAGAAATAATGAACTTGGAAAAGGTTCTTATGAAAGTATAAATTAACTCAAGTTTATTATTCAGGAGATTAATGAACGATCGAGTCAAGTCAGACCCGAGGTATGGGACTTCGTCTCAATATCCTTTCATTGAGGCATATTATGTTTTATACACAACTTTCTTTTATACGGTGTATAAATTCCCTTGACTTTTACGTTTACTCAAAAGGAATATTTTTTATACGAAGAGTTTACTAAACGCCAAAAGGGAATGTTTTTTTGTCGTACGTATGCGGCGGCAACGACTTCTCTACCGCCGTGACTATTATTTGAGCTTCAACTTCCTCTACAAGCCATAACCTTTTTTTAAATGAAAAATAAATACCATGTTTTACTTTTATTTGATTTTGTTATTTAAAATGGTTTTCATAATGTTTTTATTATATCAATGTGTTGTATTGGTATCTTGTGATTGATATGTACAAATATTATGTTTCCTTTATGCATGTTTTATATGATACGATTTTGTTATGGTTGTTGGGAATTGTTATGAAGAAGGTTGGTTCCGTGATAATATAGGGGCGGGTGAGCCCGATATAGCTCTCCAATGCATTGGGTAACGTGAAATAGTTAAACGTTAAGGTTTATCCGACGAGATTTAGGGAATATACTATGATGGGTATTCCAAACATAACCAAGAGGGTTACTCCCTACATAATAATGTTATGAATGTCTCATGTTACCTTTATGTCTTATGATTTATATGATTAATTTATGATTTGATGAGGTATGTTAATGTGCTTATGTTTTATGAGTAAAGTATGATTTCTTTCATTCATATGTATACATGTACTCATGTTTCCTTTCCTTATTTTCATATCCCTTACTGAGCTTTTTATGCTCATCCCAAGTTTTTGAAATATTTTTCACAGGTCAAGGGAAAGGTACATGATGTGATGATAGTGTCAAAGGTGTGTCACGAAATAATACACATTTTATTTTAAATATGTCTCCATTGATGGGAAAAATGAGTACTATCTTTTATGTAACCACTTTGTTTAAATGTGGAATTTAATGCATGTTTTATGATCTAATTCTCTAAAACTCTAAACATGAAAAGATCCTCAACGTGTATTCTTGAAGTAACTCATGATTAAGTAATGTTTAAGGTAGGGGAATTATATTTCGTATCAGAGGGAGGTTTAGATAACTATAGGAGTTAGAATTATATTAAATGATTATCTGAAAATATTTTTTTTGGTCAAATTGAAAAGATATAGCATTTGAAGATTACAATGTTGCTTCATCTATGACATGTTTGTTACGAATGATTTTCCGCAGAGGAAACATGGATACAGTGCTAAGAAAGCATACATAAGGAAATAACCTTCTGAATCAGCATCCTGAGATGGCCAGAATTGGAACTGAACAGTTTTTTCAGTAATGGCACAGTTGACTCAAGTGAGAAATGGTGCTGGTATCCATGCATGAGATCGGCTAGATCAACCGCAGTGGAACATGTCAGTGGTGGAATATTTCATGAGGCAACATCCCCCATCATTCATAGGATCATCTGACCCTGTACTAGCTGAAGGGTGGATTAAATCACTGGAGAAGATTTTCTATGTCATTGGGTGTTCAGACAATCAATAGGCTAGTCGTGATATTTACTGTTTGGAGGGTGAAGCAGATCCGTGGTGGTCTATGGTTAAAAATATCAGGGATGCTGATTAGCTTGATGCTCTCGACTTGGATGAATTCAAAGGTATGTTTCTTGAGATGTATTTTCTAAAGGCTGTTCGAATTAGGATGGAAAAACAATTCCTGGAATTGAGGCAAGTGGAAGACTCAGTGGCTGCCTATAAATAAAGGTTCACTCGATTGAAAATGTAAGCTCCAAATTTTATCTGAGACCTTGATAGTAAAATAAATCATTTTTACTCAGTATTAAAGCCAAAATATCGGAGGGATTTATATTCCCGTTAGTTCAAAAGTTATGAAAAGCATGTTCGATGTGCTGAGAAGATGGAAATGGAGTTTTCCGATGATCAAGTGTTCTATACCAACAAGCAGAAGGAGAGACCGAGGTGGCAGTAGAAAGGAAAGAATTATTCAAAAAGGTCTGACGGTAAGAAAACTAAGTTTCCAGTTTGTGATAAATGTGGAAAAATTCATGCTAAGGAATGTCTTCTAAATTCAAGAAAGTTCTACTGATGTGGTAAGATGGTACATAAGGCTCGTGATTGCACTGAAAAAGATCAAGGTGATGGTATGTCCAAATTTGATTTATAGTTAGTGATATTTTTTAAGTTCAATGAGATGGGTCACTATGAAAACGAGTGTCCAACAAAGAGCTTGAGTGATGGGAAGCAGTTAGACTACAAGAAGAACGAGGTGGTTAAATCCTTTTAAGCTACTTTTGCAGATGTCGGGCTTTCAAATGATGTTGTATCAGGTACTTGGTTTGTTTTTTTAGATTATGCCAGTGTGTTTTTTGATTCGGGGTCTACAAATTCTTTCATCTCTGAAAATTTTTCATGTAAAATGGGAATACCATCTCATGAAATGAATCATGAACTTGTGTTAAAAACACCTGGGGGAAATTTTTAGGAAAAAATAATTAATAAGAATCTTCCTATCCTTATCCGTGGAAAGAACCTACCTGCAAACCTAATTGTTCTACCTCAAGTAGATTTTGATTTTGTCCTAGGTATGGATTGGCTCTCTATTTACCATGCTAAGATTTACTGTAGAGCTACAGAAGTTTATTTTCAGAAATACTTTCAGTTTCTATACAATAATGAACCTTTACTATTGATAACATATCAAGAGGCAGAGAAACTTGTAAAATATGGAAATGAATGTTACCTTTCACATATTGTTGAAAACAAAGGAACTGTTCAGATTAATGATGTGATAGTTGTAAATGAGTATCCTGATGTTTTTCCTAATGATTTTCCTGGAATAATACAAGATCTAGATGTTGAGTTTACTATTGACTCAGTTCCTGATGCTAAGTCAATTTCAAAACCCCTTTATCGAATGTTTCAAATTGAACTTTTAGAGTTGAAGGAGCAATTGCATGATTTATTAGAGAAAGGTTTCATTCGACCTAGCACATCACCATGGGGTGATCCTATTTTATTTGTTAAAAAGAAAGATGGTTCTATGAGACTTTGCCTTGATTATAGGGCCTTGTATAACATCACTGTTAATAACAAATATCCTTTGCCTCATGTCGTTGATTCATTTGATCAGCTCTAGGGAGCTCAGTTTTTTTCAAAGATTAACCTGAGATCGGGGTACCATCAATTGAAGGTAAAGGAAGAAAATGTTTCGATGACTGCGTTTCGTACAAGATATGTCCATTATGAATTTTTAGTAATGCCTTTTGGGCTAACCAATGCACATTTTGTGTTCAAGGACTTAATGAAAAGAATTTTCCATGAGTTCTTGGATAAGTTTTTGGATGTTTTCATTGATGATATTTTGGTGTTTTCTAAAAGTAAAGAGGAGAATGAAATACATTTAAGGGTTATTTTACAATCCCTAAAAGAAAAGAAATTGTATGGGAAATTCAGAAAGTGTGAGTTTTGGTTGCAACAAATTTCATTCCTTGGTAACATTGTTTCTAAAGATGGGATAACAGTTGATCCTGTAAAAAAAAGGTTGTTGAAGAATGGCCAAGACCCAAAAATGTAACTGTGATTCGTAGCTTCCTTGGTTTGGCAGGAAATTACCGAAGGTTTGTTATAAATTTTTCACGGTTATCTAGACCAATGACTAAGCTAACTCGGAAGGGTGTTAAGTTTATCTGAAAAAAAATGTGATGATTGTTTTCAGGAATTGAAAAGAAGATTGGTGAATGTGCCTGTTTTGGCACTACCTTCCAGGAATGGTGAGTTTGTTATCTACAGTGGTGCTTCATTGAAAGGACTTGGTTGCGTCCTAATGCATAATGATCAGGTAATTTCTTATGCTTCATGACAGTTGAAAACTCATGAGGTAAATTACCCTACATATGATTGGGAATTAGCTGTTGTTGTTTTTGCTTTAAATATTTGGAGGCATCATTTGTATGGAGTAAAATGTGAAATATATAATGATCACAAAAGATAAAGTATATATTAACTCATAAATAATTGAACATGAGATAGAGGAGATGGCTGAAATTAATCAAGGATTGTGATTTTACAATTCATTACCATCCGGGAAAAGAAAATAAAGTGGCTGATGCTTTGAGTCGAAAAAGTAATGCTTATTAAAAAATGTGGTGTTTGGAACGTTATCCTTTGGTTAAAGATTTGATGAACTTTGGCATAGAAGTTGTTGGTGTAGGATTTCCTTCTGTTTTGTTTCATGTATCCGTGAAATCTTCTCTATAGGACAGAATAAAGTGAGCAGAGAAGCAAGATAGTGAGTTGCAGAAAAAGGTAGAGCTGGTTCTGAAGGGTATGTTGCCTCAATTCAACATTGACAATGATTGTGTTTTGAGATTTGGGAAGAGATTGTGTGTGTCGTGTGATTCAAAGTTGAAGAGATATTTGTTATGTGAAGTTCATAGTTCTCCATTTTCAGTTCATCCTGGCAGTAGAAAGATGTACAGATATCTTCGGGAGTATTACTGGTGGGATGGAATGAAAAGAGATATTTCTGATTTTACTGTGAAGTGTTTGAATTGTCAGTAATTTAATGTAGAGCAACAATTAATGAAAGGGATGCCTCAGCCTTTACCAGTGCTAGAGTGGAAATTGGAAAATATATCCATGGACTTTGTTGTGGAATTACTGAAGACATCTCGAGGTAATAATGCAATCTGGGTTATTGCAGATCGCTTGACTAAATCTACTCATTTCCTTCCTATTCGAGATACTTTCTCTCTAGATCAACTTTCTCAATTGTATCATAAAGAGATAGTCAGGTTGCATGGAGTTCCCCTATCCATTGTATCTGATATTGATCCCAGGTTTATTTCTAACTTTTGGAAAGGCCTTCAGAAGTCATTGGGTACTGAATTAAATTTTTATACAACTTTTCATCCTCAATCAGATGGGCAGTCAGAATGAATAATTCAGAATTTGGAGGATATGCTATGTGCATGGTCAAAGTATTAACAGGGAAGTTGGGACCAACATCCTTCTTTGGTTGAATTTTCATATAATAATAGTTTTCATTCCAGTATACAGATGGGACCATTTCAGTCATTATATGGGAAGTGGTGTCGAACTCCATATTTTTGGGATGAAGTGGGTGAAAGGAAGCAGATGGGACCAGAATTCGTAGAGGAGATGGAAGAAAAAGTTTAATTGATTCAGAAACACATGAGAACATCCCAGAGCAGACAAAAATGTTACGCAGAAAACAAGAGGAAGGATCTATCTTTCAAGGTAGGTGATCATGTTTTTCTCAAAGTCTCACCATGGAAAAGTGTGATGAGATTTGATAAGAAAGGAAAGTTGATTCCATGGTTCATTGGACCATATGAATTTTTGGAGAGAGTTTTATCAGCTGCATACCGAGTGGCTTTACCTCCGATTTTATCTCAGGTACACAATGTTTTCATGTTTCGATGTTGAGAAAGTATATGCCAAATCCATCTCATGTATTAATCCCAGAGGTAGTTTAGTTGGAATAGAATCTCTCTAATGAAGAACAACCAGTCCAGATTCTTGACTGAATGGAGCAAGTGTTGCGAAATAAGGTAACTCACCAGGTAAAGGTTTTGTGGAAAACCGTATGGTTGAAGAGGCAATGTGGAAATCTGGAAATGCAATGAGGGATAAATACCCCCACTTATTCGATAAGTAAATAAATTACGGGGACGCAATTTTCTAAAGGGGGGAAGGATGTAACATCCAATGTAAGTAATGAATAACAGATATTCTTATCTATGTCTATTTATTAATTAGATAGTGTTTTAGAGGCTTAAAATGAGAATAAATCCAATCTTAAGCATGAAATACTCTAATATTTTTAAAAGATTGTTTTACCGCCTATTGATGGAGAACCATTTTTAAATATATCTTTTGACAATTTTATAATCTCTATTTTTCAAAATAAACTTATTCTTTATTATTGGGACATTGAAATTTACCTTGGGTAAATTTTTGGTATTTTTCTGACCATGTTCAATTTTTAATGAATAGTAAAAAATACTGCATTTTACATCAAAACTGCTATTTTTTCAAATTTATTTATATGTTTGGATTATCTTTTTAATTGGTCTTAATGTGTAATTAGAATATATTTTTTCCATCCAATCCAATGGTGGTCATTATAAATAATTACACTTTGGAATTGGGCATAAACAAGTGCCAAACGTTTCATAGATATTGTTTCTAAAACCCCGCTATTTGTTTTGACAACGAGAATTATTTTTAAATAAATTATTGAAATTTCTATGTTTGGAATTTGGTAAAATGTATTGCATATTTGGAATGAGATGTTCTAAATTATCTAATTAAGACTCTTTTTTTTGGACATTATGAATAGTAACGACGGTAATTATCATTAATTATCTTGATTAATTAGTAATCGGGTAGTTAAGGATAATAAAATATTATCATAATAATAAAAAATGACAACAACATGTGTCCTAATACTATTGTTTGTGTCATGGCCGGCCATGGGATGCCTTGTGACAAACTTGGGGACCCCATGGAATCATTTTTGTGTGATAATGACTTTTTATATTTTTATTTTTAAAGAAAGTTAAATATAACAAATAATCTATCAACTGAGTAAAAAAAATTTAATTTTGTCTAAATATATTATATCTTGGACTATAAATAGTAATTGGAAAGCTTAAAATTTTTCCTACATCATAGTATTTTGTTTATAATTTTTAAACATTAAATAAATTAAATTATTTATGACATTATGACGATGCAGTGATTACCTCATCATTTAAAAATTTAAATAAAATAAAAAGATAATGTAACATCTAAGACCTAAACTTTTCAAAGACCTATTTTATGAGTATATATCGAACCCTTTTCACCTTATCCTCAAAATAAGTCAACGTGGGACCTTTAAAATTCGAAACTCATTTGAAAATAAAGTAACATTTTGTACCTTTCCAAGAGTGCCCCTCCTCCCCTCTTATAAAAGGCCCCCACCTCTACCTCCTTAACAACATCTCTCAAGCCTTTGGCTCGGCCAATATCTGATAATTTTGTCTCTCCACATCCCTCTTCTCATTCTAGAAGCATTACCTTAGGTAGTACGCTCTTCAAAAAACCCTTTTGGTTCAAACCAAAGAGAGTTACCCGATTTTAAGGTATTGTCTTCAATTGTGTTCTTTTGTTTTATTTTGCTTCTCCATCCCCCTAAAATCATTTTATTAATTTATTTTGTTACAACTCCAGTATCTTTAATATACTAGGATGTTGTTATAAGAATTATTCAAGCTACACTTACACACACCTACGTCTATTGGTTAAAGAACATATTGTTTCTGTGGATGGTGAATTCCTGCCTCGCGAAACGATGATTGTTCAATATTATTTTAACAATTTCAAAGCTGGACATTAAGATGTCACTATATTTATATTTGATATATAATATATTTTTGTTTTACTTAAGCTTCTGTATTTTTCATTTATGGAATACCTTTATGGTTCCAATTATGGGTAAACGTGATATCTTCATTTTAGGAAGTGCGGACTACCACCCCCTCAAAGTGATTTGATTCGCTAATACCATATGTGGTACATATAAAGGATCGATTTAATGATATTATATATGATAAAATACTGGAATTATAATAATATTATCTATCATTATGTTTTAATTACATTAAATATGAAATGGAAATGGAAGTAGCGTTCATGCGTACGTACGACTTACCGTCTCCATGAATGGTGCATTTCATTTCTTACCTCTAAATGTTATGTAATATTATAAATGCATGTATATAATGGATATATATGAGATATATGATATCTACATAATTGATATAATTCTGGATATAATAGATATTTTACCCCATGAACAAACCTGTAATTATAAAGAGTTTATTTTTGACTAAAGTAGGAATGATCGTTAAAACGACCGTTATTAACATAAATAATTACATACTGTTCATGACATGGTAATAAGTGATATACAAGAAATAATGAACTCGTAAAAGGTTATTAATAAATTATAAATTAACTCAAATATATTATTCAGGAGATTAAAGAATGATCGGGTCAAGTCGGACCCGAGGTATGTGACTTCATCTCAATCTCTTTTCATTAAGGAATATTATGTTTTATACACAACTTTCTTTTATACGCTGTATAAACCCCCATTAATTTTAAATTTACTCAAAAGGAATATTTTTTATACAATGTGTTTACTAAATGACAAAAGTGAATGTTTGTTTGTTGTACGTATGCAGCGACAACGACTTCTCCGCCGTCGTGACCATTATTTGAGCTTCAGCTTCCTCTACAAGCCATAACCATTTTTTAAATGAAAAATAAATACCATGTTTTACTTTTCTTTTATTTTGGTCTTGAAAATGGTTTTCATAATGTTTTTATTATATCAATGTGTTGTATTTCTATCTTGTGATTGATATGTGGAAATGTTATGTTTCTGTTATGCATGTTTTATGTGATATGATTATGTTATGGTTCTTGGCCATTGTTATGAAGATGGGTGGTTCCCAGATAATCTAAGGGCAGGTGATCCCGTTATAGCTCTCCAATGCATTGGGTAACGTGAAGGAGTTAAACGTTAAGGTTTCTCCAAAGAGATTTAGGGAATATACTGTGATGGATATTCCAAACGTAACCAAGAGGGTTACTCCCTACGTAAGAATGTTATTAATTCCTCAAGTATCCATTATATCTTATGATTTCTATGATTTATTCATGATTTGATGAAGTATGTTAATGTTATTATGTTTTATGAGTAAATTATGATTTCATTGATTCTTATGTATACATGTACTCATGTTTCCTTTCAATATTTTCATATCCCTTAGTGAGATTTTTATGCTCATCCCAGGTTTTTGAAATATTTTTCACAGGTCAAGGGAAAGGTACATGATGTGATGATAGTGTCAAGGACGTGTCAAGAAAGAATCCATGTTTTATTTTAAATATGTTTCTGTTGATAGGAAAAATGGGTACTATCTTTTATATAACCACTTTGTTAAAATGTGAAATGTAATTCATGTTTTATGATCTAATTCTCTAAAACTCTAAACCTGAAATGATTCTCAACATGTATCCTTGAAGTAACTCAAGATTAAGTAATGTTTAAGGCTGGGCCCTTATAAGTTTTTTAATAGTAATTTATTTAACCAAACCACAATTTTCCAAATATGTAAAATTTCAAAGTAGACTTATATTTGAACATGGATGGAAAAATATTCCTGGGGATATAGAGATTTCAAAAATCCCATTGCTTAGTTTTTTAGAGTTTCTTTTGAAAATATTAAGGGAAGAAACATTATTATACTGAATTTCACTCTATTTTAAAAATAGCATCATTTAACAGTACATTCATATCTTCCCATGAATTTAAAATTCTTAACAACTTGGATCTAATAAGTATTTGAAGCTAACATACTTTATAAATGAAATTTAATTAAAAATCTATGAGCAGAAGACCTTTTAATTTTCTTACTAGAACCATATTTATTCAAGGCCTTCTTCAATCCATTTATATCTCCCTGTATTCAAGAGACTATCTTATGAATATTTCAAGTAATATGCACCATATCCTTATATAGAGAACAATTTATATGACTATTTAGAAATTTTTAATAACCATATCCCCTATTAGAAAAAAATATACAACATTAGAGGTCTTAATGTATAGATATATAATCATCTGTCCAAATAAATCAATGACAATACATATGCCAACAAAATAAAATATATATGTAAGTCAATCAAAGGTAAGAAACAGGAAAATCACTATAATAATATGAAATCAATAAATATATTTTGTTCTTAATATGATTCAGGAAGGCACCTACACCATCTTAACATATCAGGATTTTAATAACACATGATTAAATGATATATTTATCATTAAATAAAATCAATTTCATTGATAGCTTATGATACATGAAAAAATGAGTTTAAATTAATCGTAATTTAGTATAGAATTGTAACCTAGACATTAAATTAGATATAACCAATGAAATAATGATATTTTAAAAATATATATAGATAATTAAATTTTATTTACAAAAAGTTAAGAATTTTTCATCAGATTCATTATATGCTTTAAAGAAACATTTTTTATGAAAATTGTTTTTTCTTACATTATGTGAAAAAATGTATGAATAATTTTTCAACATTTAACAAATTAAATTAGACAAAATGGATTACTTATTTGGAATCACAAAATAAAATTATTTTTAATAGGTACACATTAATTTATTATCATAATTAATAGTAAAAACAATAAACAAAATCACCATGGATATGTTTAAAAATTGATTTTCCATGGGTTATACTAAGAGATAAGGGGACAATTTTATAATTATATTTAAGAAAATAATATTCAATGGTTATATTTGGACCACATTCTATCCCATCGTAAAATAGTAATCCATTTGGAATCAATATTCATTATAATGTATTTATCATATTTTATTATTTTTTGAAATGCCAAATTCATCCCCTCCACTACCTAAAAAATGGAACATTTCATTTATCTTATTTAAACCATATTATTACTTCTATCATGACAATCCATTTCATAAATATCTTTAATACAACCATATCTATGAAGAATAGGTGATGGTCATATTAAAATATAATTATTTTGGTATATAAGGAAGGATTTAAAGAAAAACTGCTCCTGGAGTGGTAATCACCATACATGACCACATTTAATATATTACTTCTTTTTCCCACCCTACTATAATGCCACCTATCTATCTATCTATCCCATGGCCATAAATGTTTGGTTATAAGACCCCAAGTGCACCTACTGGTTTGAAAGAGGTAGTCCGATAGTGGCATAGGTGTGATTAGAATATTGAGGATATTATACATGCTGTTATGAAGTATCATTATTGTGTAAATAAATAATATAAATGGAATAATTAGGAAAATAGGGAATATGATTAATATCTCATACCACTGAGAAATAAACAGAGAAATTTAAAAAATATAACTGATTCATGTAAGGACATGTTTTGAAGTAACTAAATGAAATGCTTGAAGAATTATTGAATAAACGACTATAAGACTAAAATAAATAATCATAATTCCATGTTTTCAATAACCATGTAGGTCATATATCGAAACTCCTAACCATCTATCAAGAAATTAATAAACATAATGGCCCCTTTCACTAGTTTGAACATGCATCCATGAAATTTTAGTGGGTACCAAATGGAATCCATACTAGGGTGTGAGAATAACTCGATAGGTTGACACCACTATGCCAAAGCATAACCAATATAATGATATGTTCATAAAAAATGGAAAAAATGTGTTAATTAATTATAAATTAATATTTATACCACGCCACAATACATCATCACCATGCCAGAATGTCTCTAATCATGTCTTCTGACTATTCCAATAATAATCATATAATACTGGTAATTTATAACCTTATTCGACTCCCTTCCTAAATACCTCTGGGCATGTATCACAACCAAGGAAACCATAACCATATATATGTGTTTTAAATATCGAAAATATTTTTTCCCACTATATAAGCAATTAATCATAAAATCAAGAATGATCCCATTATATAATATTTTACCAGGAATAACTGTGCATGTCCTTCTATATAAGGATTACAGCAGGAATAAGGGCCAATCTTGGTGTATATTCATTATAGCATGTATCATTGGTAATTTGTCATTATTTAATCCATACATCATGTATTAGAGAGAATCTCATTTTTTTAACATTTTACCACGTATTAGAGTGATTAAAATAAGGATATCATAACACCACAACATTAACATCAATGTTAAATTCGGAAAATAACGATTTATTATTCAGATACATACATTATTTATAAGTTGTTCAAAAACCAATAACATTCTATTCATTTCAAATATTATAAAAATACAATGAGAATCTATATTAAAAGGACACAAAATAATCATGTCATACTAAGTATAGTTTAATTCATTCATTAATTTATTCATAAAAATTGGTTCCTCACATGTATTGTAGAAATAAGCAAGGGAAATTCCCATTGGACCCAAAACGATTAAAAGGAATAATCCAATCCAGCATTAATTTTATTTATGTCCATATAATGCTGAAAAAATATCATTGTTGCACTTAAATTTATTTAATCATAATAAATGGATATGGTTTATAAATCCTACCTTAAACTAGCTATTATCCAATGCATATAGTAGGATACACCAATATAAAAAATGCACAAATGATTGTATTAATTATCCATGATAAAAAAAATTCACGATGATAACAAAAAGAGACCATGGTCAAAAGATTTCATTCAAACGACGATAGATCAATGGGATATATTGTAAAAACAAAACTAAAATACATAAAATGGTTTTATTTCTGCAAACAGGATGCTCAGATGGGAGGATGTCAGGTCAACATTTCTTGAGAGACACAGAAGGGTCATGTGGAGGATATTTGTAGTTGATTAAATGAATAATCATCCTCCCGACACATTTAAAACAGCTAGTCAAGAAATTACAGGGTCTGAAAATACATTACAAACACTCTAAATTATTAGAGGTATATAAGGAAAAACTCATTGTCTCAAATGAATTTACACATGCCCAAAAATTTAATGATGTGATATTCTAAAATGACTCATAACTGATTCATGACCTATATGTGTTCATGACCTGTTTCTTGTTGTCTTTACACATTGTGTAGTACCTTTACACATTGTTTAAATCCCTTAAAGATATAATTCAGTCCCATTTTCAAAAAATTGACCTTAACCGCCTTTATTGAATCCTAAATTAAAGAAAACCTATGTAATAACAATTAACAGACTTATAATCATACCAAATTATTTAAAAAAATCATATATTATTAAAAAGTAAGTGAATTATTCTAAAAAATACTCTCTCCAAAGAGACTCAACAACCCTGGCCCAATAAAATAGATGTCCCAACAAAAGGAATATAAAGAAAAAAACTCTAAGAGGGGAATACCTAGAAAAAGATAGGATCTCATAACTTTGACAACATATAACATCTCTTCCTTGAGATTCTCCATGTATCATTATGGGGTCTCAATGAACATGGATAGCCACTATCCCAAATATTATAATATATATACCATATCTACATCTAAAAATGCACTCATTTCCACTACACTCGATATAATTGAATCACAGTTACCTAGAGATGCTTCTATTGACAATACAAAATCCATATCAAATACTCCTCAGGGGATGAATCTTTTTGATGCTCAATATCTTCTATGTCATTCACATGAGAATGGTCAAGATAGTATATATGAAGCTGTGACACATGGAATATATCATACATTGAATTTTATCTCTATAGAATAACTAATATTTACATCACTTAACTAACCCTATTCACTATCTCTAATGGATTCACAAGCTTGTTTTCTTACTTTGCGTATTTTCAAATACGACCTTTTCCCAGCTTATGGGAAATCTAATGGAAAACAAGATTACCAACCTCAAAAACTTGAGGTTTTTTGGTCATATATTGATTAATCTATCTCAATAAATTCCCCAAACACTTATTGATAAACTAAAACAACATTGGCATATTCATTATGAGACTAGGCCCATTCAGTACTAAATCACCCGCAACCAACAAACAAAGAGGTGAACATCATGACCATCCATTAAAATCCTCAAAAAAATTATCTTTATTAATTTCTAGAATCTATTATTATATGAGAACTCCATATTTTCTACAGTTTTATATAATGAACCCCTGAAATTGAAAATAAATTCTAGTGACATATCTTACCAAACCATAATATCCCACTCATATTGACCACGAGACTGAGGGTTATATGCCATATTAAAAAGAACATATGATCCCATAGAATTATAAAGACCCATATAGAATTAAAATTTAAAATAATGAGGTCCATGAGAACAAGAATCTAGATATCACCATGCCTAAAAAATATCATGGCCATGTAATGATTACTCGGATAATCAACTATGAAGGTACACTTGATTTGAAAAAATGTTTCTACCTTTTTCAGTCCATCCTTTATAACCCATAAAACATATTTTTTATGGGGTTTCCTTGGTAATAATATTAAAAAATCAATAGTGACATTATACCATTTAAATTCAATATTGAAAAATGGCATCAAAATCCAAGCTGGTCTCTAATGCTCAGCTTTCACCTTCTATAATGTAAATAATCTTGCCACAAAAAGATTTCTACATCATTGTTTATTCATGAACACCCGATTGTTTAAAAAGGTCACGATTCTTATTTTTAAAACCAATATGTACTGGCCATCTAGAATCATGAATATCTCTCATCATGTCTTTAGGTAAGTCCTTTGGAACCCATACAATTCCATATAAAGGAATATAATTTCCATTTCCAAGAGACCATCCTAATGGCATCTCTTGACAATATAATATGTCCCTTAAACCTTATTCCTCGAGAAGTCATAAATTACCTGTCATGATGTGGTTCAAAATCATTAGCTTAAAAATGAACATGCGATAACTTTTCATCCTTGGGACATTGGAACTTATAGATTTATTACCAAAATAGTTCCATCATCCACCACTCATCAAAACACACTTATACAGCCTATGTCTACATCATTCATATTAATGCATCAATAATGAGTTTCACTTAAAAAATTTAGATACATACTCGAATATGAGTGATTCGTGACACATGATCCACATCTTATGATAATGGTTCATTTCTCACTAAGAAAATATTTACCTAGGGATTTTGGTTTTCAATCTATAACACAAACCACACTCCTTTGATATAATGCCACCATAATCTGAGGGAATGAATTACTACTTCATACATTAAATCTTGAGTATTGTAATTTCACTAATGTAGTATAAGTAATCATGATATATATTAATCCACTTGATCATCCTACATAAAAACTACTTCGAGTCCAACATTGGATGTAAAACATTACAAGTTACATTATATACTTTTAATGGGTAACACGAGGATATGTGTTTTCCTCAAAGTTTCTTTTAGTTCCTAATAATATCTCTCAAAATACTTTAACCAAATAAAAAGTACCCCCTTTCTTGGATAACCATAACATCAGTGCTTCTACACAAGATAATTCAAATGTAATGTATGGATAAAAACATGTTAAAGAAAAAAATCTCTTAATTTAAACGATATTATTAGGATTCTCCCATGATAGAATGAAAAAAACAAACTCTATGTAAACTAACACTCCTTCCTCTAATATGGCATGTCCTAAGATGATCACTTTATAAATCCTACAAATTAATGTTCTTAACTTGTCATAAATCCAATTCTTCGTCAATTTATTGAAGACGATGTCAATATATTGTGCATGGTCTTATTTTTAAAGGGATTATACTACGATTTCATTGAAAAACCCCCACCACAAACAAGTGTTGAAAAGTATGACATATCATATTTATCAATTCCATATACACTAATGGTGCATTGATCGAACCAATCTACCTCACTACAAACTCATGGAGTATATACCTTCTCATAAAATAATTAGGATGTATTTTCAATGGTATCACCCAAAACTAATGGTATCTTGATATAAAATTGTTCATATAGAATATCTTAGAAACATTTAGTTAGAGAATATGATATTTGAGGCACAGATGTGGATACCCGTTATTGCCCATCTTCTGGTTTGATCTCTTATAATCCTCACATAAATGCAAAGTAACATCATCGTTCTAGGAAAAGAGGACTAGAGAACGCCATAGAGATGTACTTGGTGACATGGGAATTTAAATTCTCGATCGTCAAACTAAAAATTCAACTTCAAAAGAAAACCTAGTTTAATTCAATATGGAATAGTAAAAAATTTAATTACTCCCACCATAAAAAAATGTTGAATATCATCAATCTAGATTGGGTGGTAATCTATAGCACTAATTAAAAAAACATATCAAAAATAGTCTACCACTTCTATAAAATAATCATGATTCATTCCACCATCATCAATAGTAAGACCATATATCATTTCCATTATAAATTTAATCCTATAATGAATGGGTCATTTATGATCATCCATAATATCACAATCACCCATGTTATAATAAATTCTTCCTTCTGAAGATATATTTGTAACTCTCCTATGGTAAAAGTAGACAATAGATCATTATATAAGAAACCATTATGTACCCAGAATCTAATAAAAACCTATCATTTCTAGCACAAATGGTTCAAAAAAGGAATGGTAACAACAAATCCAGAAAAAGTACAACATGAAACAAATTATATTCTTTGACCACACTCCCAATGGTGTGATAATGGTTAGCACTCGACATATGTTCTCTACAACCAATCCAAACCCATTTCAAATAATTTTACATAAAAAATATTTTGATTATAATATATCAAATAAAAAATGAAATGGCCGATGGAATAAGAATAGTAAATCTGATAGTAGATTTACTTTCATCTGTAATATCCAAAGAAGTGTGAAAACATGCAGATTACCAGCCCCTCTACCTTAGGCTCCACATTTAATACCTTGAGTTATTCCCTCTATATCATACATGTGTTCCAACACTAGGTCACCATGTCCCCTACCAATATGATAATATCTCATATGACTCCAGAAACTAGTCTCATGAGGAGTATCTAAGTCCTCATCTTTGGGTACCCACCCGAATCCCCTACCATATCATTGATGCTGAATTTCCCTAAAAACCATCTCTGGGTGCCACATTATTAGAAAATAAAGACACTACAATGTTTTTAATGGAAATTGAGGATTATTGTGGACAATTTTTTTACAATGACAGCACTACAATGGAATACATTATTAAGACTTCACAACATTTCCCCCACTGTTCTAGAAACTTTTTCCATGTTGAGTAGTGGCATAATGATTCCTCATTATAGTATAATAATATTTCTATGTTGTCCCTACTAAAACTACATGTACACTTCTTGAATCCTTTATCATGTTCCCTTCTATGATACATGCATGATTTAATACATTTGAAAACATAATCAGATGAAACACATTCACATATATCCTGATCTCCTGGCGAAGACAATATTTAAAAAGTAACTCCCTAGATATCACGTCAACTACCAAATATGTCATAAATAATTGTTGGTTGATTAAATGTTCATCTTAGTCCATCACTAACATATCGTCCTATATTATTTGGATGAACTCGTCCTCCTTTCCATCCCTAATCAAATTAGGATAGAAGTAGATTGGGAACACCTACTCAAATTCCATGAAAAATTTATAATATTAATGCCCAAATTCTTGTGAATATCACAAAAATTCTTGGTAGGTCCATGAAGCATATATGAATCAAGATCCTCCCACATTCCTATGGGTGTCACAAAATGATTAATTTTCATACGGACGAACTCAATCTAGAAATTGGATACCTAAGGTCCAACCTCCCAATGGGTGTAGGTAGATGCTACTGGTGGCTCTCTATCATTTTCTCAATCATCAATGGGATGATGAAAGAAATATCTTCATTAAAGGATCATCTAACCCTACAGAAGATGCCTCAACATTGAAAACCCATTTCATTCATAGGACACATAGGAAGATCTAGTTCATCTTCCTTAGGAGCATAATGATTTCCACTCACTTGATACTCAACTGAATGTTCATGATGATGTAGTTTCTATTTATGATAAAAAATTTGTAAAATGGTTATAAAAATAGGGTAAACCCTGAAATTTGAAATCAGTAGTGAACCAATACTCTAGGCCTCTCAAAAGATGCCTTAAAATTATTTAAGCATAATATATCAGTTTATTTATTTCATCTCTTAAATATAAGAGGTATCTCATATTAATGTTCATTATGTAAATTATGTATCACGTGTAACAAATATTTCTCTATCATGAACAATTATTTTAAATATATTAACACATGTTCCAACCATGATGCAGGTATACTCACATGGTTCGACACAAGGAAACATGTATAAATCTCCAGAACCAATAACTTCAAGAATAATAACTGATCATATCATGGGAAAAAACCATGATTAAAAAACTACTACATTATCAATAGAACAATACAAATAAAATTCCAATCTCGGGGCACTAATATTTTCCTCGGTTTATGGGTTAGAATCTCCCATAAAAAATCTCATTAACATGTCTCGAAGAATCATAATATACTTTCAATTATTATTCTATAGTAAATCAATACAATAGAAAATTAAATATCCTTTGATTCAACTTCATAATATCCCATAATCATGCACTCTCTCATAGGGCTATAAAGGGTTTGTTAAGAGACTCATGCCTACCTCCCCATAATATAGATGATATCGAAATGTAGTGCGGGTGTGATCATTATAGTTGGGAGAGTATACAACAATTATAGATTTATAATGAGGTGGACATAAATATTATATATTGTATAATTAGATCAATATAAAAGTTTAAATAATATATAATACAACAAGGATATTAATTAAGGATACATTACAACAATAGTAACAAATCAATTAATTACCGGCTAAGATGTAACAATATTTCATGATGGAATTAATGAACAATAAATTACTATAAGACTAAAATAAAACTCAAATGTCCCATGTCAGGATACCCATGAAAATCCCATTTCAAAACTCAACCCATTTATTATGAAGATTATAAATAATAATATCCCTTTACCTTGTCAAAACCTGCATTCTTGAAATCTACTCCGGTACCAATTAGCTACCAAAATAGGATGTCAGTGTAACTCAGTATCCTGACACCACCATGTCTAAACATATATGGTCTAAAAATAATTTAATGGAATAACACATAAATGTGTTGTATTAAATAATTAGACAATTAAATTAATACCAAATACACTTTCTTTAGAACCATATCAGATTGTCATCAATCAAGTCTTTTGACCATTCCATCCATAACCATATAACTATGGGAAATCATAAATTTCTTAAATTCCATGGTGTATGTTCTAGGATCCTGTATCATAAACATTCCAACTATAACCATATGTCCAAGGTATATATTAATAATATTTGGATCAATACTGATATATAATAATTTAAATAATAAATTAGGACAATGCAAAAATATAAGCATTTATGCATGAATCAATGGGAGACCCTTATATATAATAATTATAGCATGTATCAGAGACGATCGTAGTGTATAAGAACTACAACATGTATCATAGGGCCTAGATATTTATCTAATAATTATAAAATGTATCAATGCCAAACCTGTTATACAATAATTACAACATGTATCACATGAATAAAACCAATGATATCACAAATGAATTCATAATCCTCAATAGATAATTATAAAACATACCATTTATCTTTAAGTTACATATTTCAATTTATAATTTGGTCATAAGAGAATAACAAACTAGTCAATTAAACAATCATGAAAATCCAATGGGAATCTATATCATGATATCACCTAAAACATATGTCATGATAAAAATAATTTAATACCTTGGTCCATTATTTATTTAAAATGGGTACCGTCACCCAAATGATATCCACAATACTAGTCAATAACAAATTGGATCCAAAGGGATTCTAAAGAATACTCCAATTCATCATTTAATTAATTTAGGTGCATGATATGTTTGGGAAATCAAATTATTATATATAATTTCAATACAACTTACCATAGTGATAAATTTTGAACCCCTTTATATAAATTGTTGACTAACAAAAACGTGTTTTCGGACTCCCCAACTTGAATGAAGGTGTATATGATCATAAGAAGGATCCTAGGTCATTACTAATTAGGGTCAAAACCAACAATGACCTCAATTGAAATATTACACTCCACTAAATGGGGAATAAAGGGAGAAATGTGAAAATCTAATCATAATATAATTACTTGTATTTTTTTCTCAGATAGTATCATTGAAAGGGATTATGGAACTATAAATATTTCGAGGATATTAAATAGTCTTCAGAAAATTAAAGTTGTAGTGGATGTAATGAAAAATCATCATTACAACACCATTAAACCTATTGGTTGGGAACTTACATGGTGTGTAGTTAGTTTACAAATCATATATTCATTTTTATATGGATATTCAGATAATACAGTCATTTCAAATGAATTATAGACTTCATGAACATTACACGATTTTAGCATCATACCCATCGTGTAAAAATTAAGTCCATGTATTTGTTTCATTACTTGTGTCTGATAGACATCACACATCATGTAAAAACATTACAAAGAATGTAAACCTCTTGAATATAGATATTATTAAATTTTACACAATATTTCTCAATCACTAATATAGACTCATCCACTAAGGATAAAAAATGAGGAAATCCAAATGAAATGCATGTAATGAAAAATTTCTCAAATAGGGACGTACAATGAAAAATGACTCTCACACCTACATATCATGTATTCATTATAAAATAATAACATTATTAATCTTAATAATTTGAACTTATTATATTATGAACAACAAATTTATACCCACTATTCAATCGAATGGGATATGTATGTATAACTTGCATTACCCATGGACTATCGCTTCTGTGTAAACATACAATTTAGTTCACATCAAAATAATTCAAGGATAGTTATTTTGATGGTTTTAATGATTATACATGTTATTTATAAGATAATAATTCTTATTTAATTATAATATCATTTATACCTTCTTACATTCCAATATTTTGGAAAAAAATAACATCTCTCTTACATTAGTGTGGACTACCACCTCCATGTAGCGATGTGATATGTTTATCGATTTTGATTAACATGGAACCAAATAAGCATATGTTTTGAAATATATATATATATATATATATATTATAATAATTATTCTTTAAATTTGAATTATTATTCATTTTATGTTCATTCCATATAAGAAAAAGTTAAAATAATGTTTAGGCATACATGTGGCCTACCATCTCTATAAAAAGTTAAATTCATTTTTTCTATGTCACTCATTTATGAATGAAATTAAATATATATATATATTTATAATAAATATGTATGATATTTGAATAATTCTTAACACAATGTAAATTATGAAACCACGATCAATGTACAAGAACCATAAATACTTAATAGAAATTATCATGATAAATTAAACAATTAACAATGAGAAATGATGATTTTAATGATGTGTATATAAATATTGTATGTTGAAATATTATAAATGGGTATTATATGATATTATAAGTATCTAAATAGAGTTTTTATTTAATTATAATAAATTTACATTTATGTTTCATGTGGATAACTTACTTTTAAATGAATTATAATTTTATGTAAGGGGTTTATGTTTCAATCACAATGATTATCCAAATTGTTTATGATAGAGTTTTTTATGGTGAAAATTCATGATATATTTCACAACAATATAATGAATTTTATTCTTTTGTCTTTTATTCATGATAATAATTTGTTTCTTATCATTTTACTATCTATATGATATCAATATACTAATTTATTTTTTAGGAAAATCGACTCTATTTCAATCTTCGGTGGAAATTCCTTTTTCATTCATATACATGATTTTTTTTAAAATGATTTTATTATTATAAAATTGTTTTTTATAGTTTATATTAATAGAATTTGGATTTTAAAATTTTGGGATAAAATTAAATCCACTTCTCATTCCCCTAATGAGGTACTATTGAATTTTTTACTGAATATATGAAAGAAATCATCCTTTTTACAGACATGGAATGAACAAAATTTCCTTCAATCATGATCAGTCAATCATTTGAGGATTCCATTTAATTTTAACAAGGTATATTTCAATGAAAAATATTTCAATAATATTTTCAACATTATTATATATATATATATATATATATATTATTTATGTGATTCTAAACATAATCTTGTATTTTCCTAAAGTAATATTATGAGGAATCTATTAAACTCATTTTAATATCTGATAAATTAATTTGATATTACTTATTATTTATTGGGTATATGATCCAATGATACCATAATTATTCATTCCCTAGATGGTTTAGGATCATTTTGATGAATATTTTATCAACCCCATTAGTTTTCCATGTGTTATGACATGAAGAAATGTGGAAATATTTATCAAATGCATCTCTTTTCCATTGTCTGTGATATACGATGAATGATTTATGATCTTTTGGAAAACATACGAATGTACCATAATTATGTACCAGGTGGACCAAGAATTATATACCCTCCAAGTAATTTGGTACATATGTATATCTCATGGGATAATAATTGAAGGAATGTTGATTGAGCCCAGTTCAGTAAGGGACTCTAGATACTGTTATACTCTTGCGAGTGAACCTTGAATAATGATTTTATACAATGATGAGTACACCAAATCCATATGATCGTTTGGAGGTATATCTTCGACCGATGAAATTATTTTTATAATTATGTTTATTCCCACTAATGAAGTAACAAGATAAATTTTTTCTCTAATAGATCTTGTTCAATGACTCATTATCATTTCATGTTTTATGAAGTATCATGCTTTATTAAATTATTCAATATTATTATTTATAAAACCTTGAGTGTCTATAAAAATTTCTAGATCATATTGTCCTACCCCCATTCTAATGTTATGCATTAGAGATAATAGATATCTCACTATTTAACCCCCACATTGATTCATAGAACCCACATTCTTAATATTCTACTTCATAGTTTAGGAAGAATGGATTTAGGTGTCATATGTGAGATAAGACTTGTAATTATGAATAAAATAGTTGTATATTATGTAGATATCTTATGAAAACCTTATTTAGTTTTTCAACATTCCAATCAAAATAAACCTATATGATTCTAGCGTAGATCATAATTTTATGAAAATAATATCCCTCTATTGAGAATTAGTATCAACTTATTAGTATTCTGATTCACTATAGTATTAATGTGAGTATGGGTTTTTTTAAATAATTCTATATTATGATTATAAAACATTAGTGAAATCAATTTAGGGAATAAAAATTATTTAACAACTTCATAAATTGTGGAAAGGATTCGGTCATTTGGTTTACTTATCAATAATTTTATGTTTACATACTCCATGTTCATTTTTTAGTAGAAACTCATATACATATAATGGCCTCAAAAAATTCGTATTAGTATATGTTGTACATCATTCTAGTGCATGGTTAGAGTGACCTTAAAATGTAGACAGTTTAACACATGATGTGTATTTTATTGGATAACTAATGTATTCATTTTTAACCATTATAAACTATTTGAATATATGATGACCATGAATGGTTTATAATAATCCTAACTTGTCATATATTAACAATAAGTATTCATGATTTAGATATTTTATAATTTTTTTTTCATGAATATATTGTTTCCCACTACGATTATTGTTTCCCATATAATTCGTTTTTGTTTTATTTAATATAGGGATCCAAACAGAACCATGTTAATATTAAATGTGATGGAATATTTAAGGATTATCCACATGGGAAACTAAGTTTATTGAGATATTTAAGGGAATATATTGATCTTATTCATATGCGAAATTCTCACACTATGAAACATATTGTGATTCCAAACTAGAAAAGGTGTTAACAATGTTTTGTTGAATACTTCCTTATCAAAAATAAAACTTATTTTAATGATATTATTTATCAACTAATTGACGATAAATTTTTTAGTACAAATAAAAATAAATTTTATATTTTCTAGTTTTTGGAACATGAAAAAATTATTTCATCTTTTTAATTTTTATAAGGAGAAACATGATAATAGTGGGATATTATCATGAATATAAGGTAAACACATGAAATTTACTCCATGGAGTTTGATGAGTAAATATGATAATTTTTCAATAGGAAATTTCTTCTAATTCATCCGATAATAATATGAAATAAATTCGCTGTTCAAAATAAAGGACATTGAATATTTCATTAACTATTAGGGATATTTTACAAAACATGTGAATTGTGATTCACGTTCTATCATTCAATATGAATATAAATTTGATTGATTATTTAGTGTCTTATAACCATATCTCCTAAGGGTGTTATCCTTAAGGTACATTAATATATATGATGATATCAATTTATATTCGATCAATAGGGAAATCGAGATTTGAATTACCCATAATTCTCATGGTTTTTATAATAAAATAATTATATAATTCAATTGAAATTCAAAAAATAATGGTCATATGAAGATGAAAATTATTTTACTCTCAAACTGTGGGAGGATACATTGAGTTAATATTTATAGGGGTTATTCTAAATGATTAAGGTTTATATTTAAGGTCTCTAGGAAATATAATATCAATGTAATGGTAGGAAGTTTTCTTATGATATTTAAAGAGAGAAATATCTACAAAATGAACCACTTGAACTGTAGTTATTTAATTAATGGTGTCTCTAAATTATAATAACCAGTTCTCAACTATATAGATTAATAATGAGGGCCAATATCATCAAAATATTAATATATGATAAAAATGGAAATATTGTGAGATCATTATTGTTAATGTGGGGTATGATGACTAAGTAGTGAATGGAACACTTGCTAACCACAGTAGAGGTATTAATGTCTTATTTGACTATGGATCTAACCAGTCGTATATATCTAAATACTTTTCAAATGTTATTAAAATTACACCTCAATAATTAGATTTTTAATTAGCTATGAAAAATTCTAATAGTTCGATTAACATATATAATGCCTAAAAATCTAGTCCAAATGATGTTTGTTGGAATATTCATCCTTCAAATAACTCTATTCTACATATAGTATAATTTTATTTTTTTCATAGACTTGTATTGGATTTCATTATATAAATCCCACAAATTTTATTTGAGTAGGGGATTCAATGTTTGATATTCCAAAAAATCGAATGATTTTCTATCTGTAAGATGATAAATATTAAGATATTAAAAAAATTAAATAAATTATATGGGCTAATATTATTATTAAAAAATGGGGTTTATCGTAGATTTTTAGTTGGAAACTCAACATTGAATGTATTCTAACTTAATGAATTTTTGTCAATGTCTTAATGATGGATTTTCAAAATCTTCCACAAAATAATGAAGTGTAGTTTTCAATAGAACTCATTCATAGTGATACACCCATTTTAATTATTCCATATATATTAGATTCATTTGTGGTGCATAAATTAAATAATTATCATTGAGAGAATATATATAAGGTATTTACCCATCCATGTGTTTCGCCATGGGATGATCCAATCCATTTTGATAATAAGAAACATGGATCTATGAGACTCAATATTGATTATCAATAAATGAACATGATCACAATAAAAAACTATAACATACCTTGTAATGATGACTTTTTCATGATCTATGTGGAGTAAAATACATTTAATTTATTTTTCTTCTTTTACGATATCATCAATTGAGGTTCAATAAGGATTATATACCCAAGACATCAACCAATACAAGGTACATACACTATAAATTTTTACGGATTCCATTTGGACTTACTAATTCCCCAACTATATTTTTTGATTTAGTGAATATATTAATTATAGATTATATTGTCCTTTTTGTGGTTTTAATTTTAGGTGATTTGTTTCTACATTAAAATTGAGAATAATAATATTAATATCACTTGAGGATTATAATAAATACCTTATGTAATTAGTTGTTGGATTTTTTTTGACAACATTTAATTATGGATACAAAAATTTTCATTTTTGGGTCATATAATATCAAGAGAGGGTATATATGTGGATCCAATGTAGACTAATGATTTTAAATGTCATCCCATACATTCTAACATGACTAGAACAATGTGATACCACTGAGAAGGTGAGAGGGAAAATAAACAATAACTTGTTTTTTAAAAAATTATTTTAACTAATCCTATATGGATAGATAAATCCAAAGTCAACTCATTTTATGCCTCTCATCCATACTAAAAATAATGTTTTGAATAAAATAAAATACAACATGCTGATTTTAAATGATTTGGTAAAAACACCTATTCATTTTCATGTTTTTATCCCCCAAAATAGAAATTATCTACAATTAAATTTTCAATTATGATAACCATTTAGGTATGGGATAGTTATACACCCTTATAATCATTCCTCCTATTAATACTCAATATAACCAGGACCAATCAAACACTTTTCCCCCAGTTTTCAATAGACCCAAAAAATTATTTTCTTCAACCCTCTTCGGCAATTTTTTTTACTCCCCACATACATGATCAATATTCATTTCTATAAAATATAATATATTATGATCTATTTAAATTCCTTCACATAATCACTATATAAAATATGATCTTTTACACTTCACATGCCATAATATATTTGTACACATTCTAAAATATATCTGATCACCAATATCTAATAAGTTTCCTTAGTGAAATATTACTAATAAAATTCATCCATATTAATTTATAACTTCAAACAAATATTTTATGCAGTGCACACAATTTCATTAATAATTATATATCAATGAAAATAAATAACTATGTCACTTGATCCCACCTTATTTAATTAGCAACATTAATACATGTTTTTATGTAATGATGAATAGATCATGAAAAATATAAAAAACCTATTAGAAATCAATTAATTATATTACCTTTATAAAATCAATTATTTAATACCAAAAATTTACCAAGACCCCTTTAAACATTCTATTGATCATTCCTTCAATGAAAGTGAATTTTATCGATGTTGGTACATAAGGTGTAATGAATACTTGGGTTTCATGAAAGCCTTGTCTCTTTCTTCCTTCGTGTGAATATGTATGGTTTATAGAAAATATCCTCCTTCAAGAACACCATTCCCATTAAATCAAGGAAATTATTTTTAGAGCTTTTTAGTCCATTAGATGAAGAGACCATGTGATGTATCACTAACTTCAAATTTTTTATTTGTGAGACCAAGGTTCTATTCATGGGTTCTTTCTTGTGAGATGATTATTTATGTCCGTAATTCATTTAAATACATGGTTTTCCCTCATGTTCCTCTCCAATATGGGTTCTTCAAGAGATATCCTTAAAAATATTAGATCACAGAAAATCTTATACTTCACATTAATACATCTTGTGAACTATTGTGATTTATATATTGGATTCTCATAAATGACCATTAAAACATATATGGATCTACCATTTGAAAAGGTATGTTTATGTATTCTGATCGAATTCTCTTGCATAATAATGTAGTTCTTCATGAGATTTAGATCATGTGATTAGTCCATACAAACACCTTATTCTTCATATTATTGAATCATGTGATATGTGTTAATATAATTTTTCACTAAATTATCCAGATAGCCGGATTGTTCTATTTTTTATGATTTGATATCTTTAGAGGATGAACCAAAATTAAATCATTATTTATTATGACTTTCAAAAGACCCATTAAAACACCACATTCAATCATTCGTTCTCATAAATACTGAAACAAATATCTTATTTAATCCTCGTGAAACATAAAAGTGATCACATGTTATCCATGTTCACTTTTCATAATTGATTTTATGATCATGTGATTCCTTGGATCATTATGCCAATATATTTTCTACAGTTGATGTATATTGTAAATATGATGGATAATCACAAAAATATATGTGTGATTGAATGCATAAAATATGGAACCATAATGCACTGGAGTGTTATGTTATTTTTAAGTGACAACCTCTTTCGATCGATCAGTGTTCTTGTGATGTCGTTATTGGTTTTGTACCTAACATAGTTGACTATATCCGTATTATTATGTGACATATGTTTCATCACAAAATTACTTCATATGTTTATATCAGGCACAACATTGATTCTCTTTAATTGAATGTAGTATTTGAATTATAAAATGAATGCATCATATCGATTTCTTGCATGATTTCAAGGTGATGTTATGAGATCTATTACCTGACTAGTGATGATAGGAAATTGTATCTATATAATTCCATAAAACAAGTAGTATGGGAAGGTCAATGCTGTAGTGGATGTTGAAGATGATAGAACCGATTGAACAAATGGTCAATATCAATCTTATCTGATGATGGGTGTTATATTTATAATTTTTTAAAGGATGATAAATATGAGCCACACATCCAATTTTCCACATTGAACATCACTATATTCGCCATTATCTTAATAATATATCTTGTGTCACTACCCATTAAAGATGGAATAATGGGATGATCACCCGTATGAACACTCCCCAGAAGCCACCTCAGTAGTGCCTCTCTTGTGTTGGATCACCTATTGTATCCCAAAGAAATCTATGCTTAGAATCATGCCCTTATGGGCTAATATATTTCACATACTCCAACCAACTTATGGCACTATGATATACATCCACAATGTGGTTGTGTTCCGCATCCCACACTACGAGGTTGAGTTGTATCCAAGGTCAATTGTTGGTTGATATTGTATATACACCATATAAGAAATATACATAGAATAATTATAACATTTCCTACCGATATAACCTTATTATTAAAAAATTAATAAATTTTTTTTTATGTATTCCATTTCCTTCTTTCAAATTCATTCACAATCAAATAATTATGAAACTCTCCCTCATATTATTTTACTTATCTTCCTCTATATAAGAAATACAGACTTATATCAATATTATGAATTAATTTTCACTTTCATTAGATATTGAATAATTGTTTTAATAATCTTTATATTTATACATTTTTCCATTATAGAGGAACAAATTATCAATCTTGAAATTCAATTACATCAAGGAAGTCCTCAACAATTCACCATGTATCATCAATTCACCCACATATACATATTAAATTATTTACAAAAAATTCACCATTATTTCAACAAAATCCCCATTTGTATTTTGATACAAATATCTATAAATATTATTAAAGTCAATATGTGGTGAAATACTATTACCCCTTATTAAAAATGAATGGAAAAGGATATTTCAGGTCTTCCAATAAAATATTTCTCATCCTATTGAAAATTATTTCCTGAGATTTATTGAGAAATAGAAGATATCACAATGATTCCTAAAGTAATTCACTTTTAGTAAATCAAATCATAACCAACGTGGGAAGTCCATTTATTGAAAGTTATATATTTATAACCAATAATGTGTATGTCCTATAAAAAATATGATTCATGTTAATTGCAAAAAACCTTCCCAACTACTTTTTTTAGATTTAGATAATAAGATTTATCAATGAAATACTAAATGTGGTAAACACATCAATAAACCCATCATAAAATTCATGTGAAAAATATATATAAATCAATTGTTTCAAATAATCAAAATCCAAGAACTCCCAATAATTGATTTGATTAATGTAATTAAGAATCTAGAATGTAAGTGCAATTGAAATACCTCATCTTATAATGATATAAAGCTCTGTATAACATCCATAATCACTAGGCAATGAATAATTAATCGATTTATCTCATCAATGATCCATGTCAAGGGAAAGAACCATATACATAATTTTCATACATGTTAACACCAATTCATTTATATATAAGTGAATAATGAGGGAACTCTTCATTTATAAAAAAATAATATTCTAATACGGATCTTCATTTGAATATGATGTTATTACTATTAGATACAACATAAGATGAATCAATATTCATTTTTTAAAGTGTGTGATTTAGTTTACATCATCTATTAACACTTATGATGTAGATATATCTTTATTTACAGCACTGGAAAAATTTAACTAAGATTCCCACATTTTCTTCATTCCCTCGGCAAGGAAATCTAGAATTTGTATACATTGTTTTATGTCATTCCCTATTCGTTTAAACCATTCACACTATAGAATAATAAATTCAAAATTTTTATATGGTTTATCCTGAACATAATTTTTTTCCAACAACCACTACTTTCATTCCTTTTCCCATTGACCATGTCTATTCGTTATATATTTGTTTTTACTTTACCAGTTGTTCAAGATGGGTAACTAAACATTATATCATTATTTCTAGTGACTAAAGATTTATTCACTAACTATGTTATCTGGAAATTTACATTATAATGAATCTCATTTTTTAGATAACTCTACAGTTTTAAAATTAGTGACCTTCTTGAGATCATATTACAAAAAATATGTTTAATATTATAATTTTTTTGTGTTGAATATTTATTTAATGTCTTGGTCATGGGCCTCTGTTTCTAATAATCTGATCTCATCTGTATAGCTTCTCTTCCCCCAACGATGACTACCTCATACATTTTTATGTCATGCTATACAATCATGAAAAATAATAATGACCAATAACATTAAAAAAAATAGTTTCCACTCAAACATTATCTTCGAGACAGATAATAGTTCACCTCGAAAGATTTGTGTTACTATCTTTTCAATTATTGTGGATGTTTTTACATAGTAAGAATACCTCATTATCATTTTTATAATATTCAACTGTAGAATATGTTTTATCATTTTTTATTTTATTCCATCAAGATTCCATCTAGTCACTTGGGCCAGAATTTTCATAAATTAATAATGTAAATTTAGTTTCATTTATTAAAAAATAAAAAAAATATACTGTAGAACCTTATTCTCAATAAAAATACAAGATTGGCCTTAATCACAAAAACATTGGTAAATCCATATATCATCTTATTCAACTCACACTGTGTTGGAAGGAACATAAATTATGCTTCATATAATTTATCCTCTTTCTCAATAATCGTTTCACATAAATCTCCCATCATATTATTATATTCAACTGAAAGAGTTTTTTTACATTATTCAATAACTTTTTATTCTTACTTGTAATGATCTTCCATTAGACATGGATCCTCTTAATCATTTTTTATCATTCTCTCCAATTCATTTATCTTTATTTTATTTTCTATTCTTTAATAAATATGCGACTATTCTTTTTATAAAAAAAATATTTACTTATTATTAAATAATATTTTTTTTTATTTATTCATCCTTTTCTTTTACAACTTATGTTTATCATTACACAAAAGTTCATCTACTAGAGTTTTTTTAAATCATTTTAATTTGTGTTCTATTGTATCGTACATCAATATTAAATGTGTCTTTATATTTCTTAATTATAGTCATAAGTCATATAAGATACATAGAATATCATACATATTCTTAATAAATATATTTTAACAAAATATAATTCATTTAATTTGTTATCATATTTACGTTGTTGGAATCAACCCACTTCTAATGCATCATACATTTAATTTTATAGGTTATAATATCTTCTTCATCAAACTAAGTTCTAGTGGATTTTTTGTGGAATGTTACTATAATTATTACAACAACATTTGAAATTATTGTATTTGATTTATTTTTTTTTCCTTATCCTTTTCACATTTCCATTTCCAAATTTTGGTGAATAATTCCATATTTATATTTATTTCGTATTTATTTTCCTCATACTCATAGTTACATTATTCTAGTTCTTCTTCCACGATTTATATTCTTTATATCAAGGATTAAATGATAATATAATATTTATTTGTTATTAAATGGTAATTTTTTAATCATTTCATATTCTATTAAACAATTGGGATGTTTATCTGGTGATAAATATTTTCAATATTCTAGTGAAGAAAATTTTGAATCAAATATACATGAATGATTCTTATTATATTCTACCCAATGGATGATTCATATAGAGTTTTTTTAAAACCATGCATTCTACTAATATTCATTGTTACACATATAATGTATTTATTATTATGTTTATCATCACCCATTTTAGAATCATCAAATATTATTCTCTATATTTTAAAATGAGTTTCTTTGACCTTGAGATTTCCTTCATAAAAGCTACTGATATTATCCAACGCATCCTTATTGGTTTGTATACCCACAAATTTTGTTTATTTCATTTCTGATAAATCTATCAATATTTTTTTATATTTATTTCATTCTTCATGTCTCTATTATCATTAAAATTCCTATGAGTATTCTCAATATATTGGGGAAATACATCTGTAAATGAATCCCTCACATATAACCCATGTTATATGCTGTACTATGTTATCCGATTTTTCGATAAATGATAATAATCAACATTAAAAACAGCGAAAACATTGGTATTGACTAAATTCATGATATCTATCCTTAGTAGTCAATTAAGATTTTCATATGGGACATTAGCTCTTATACCTATGAAAGTGTTTGGATCCATGTGGGATCAATCCGAGGATGAGGGAGTGAATCATTTCATCATATTTTCTTTAGTAATATTATTTTAGTTATATTAATCCTATGGAGATGTTTAATACCACCTAAATATTCTTACCTTGAATAATACTATAAATAACATATCACAAAACATAATGATCTGAAATAATCATTAAAAATACATACTCCATTATGTGTTTTGTTAATCAATACATTAATGATTCCCCAATATAATATTATCATTTAATAGGGTTTAGGAAGAAACTAGCTACATACCCCATTAATCTTTACTATTATTTACCATATTTATACCCCTATAAATACAACCATTATTCCTCTTTTTCTTAACCCCTATAAATATATTATTCTCCCCGATCCTCTTGAGTAGTTGAATATGACCCCCTATTAAAATATTCACATTATCTTATATATTGATAAAATATAGGATGATATAGTGATTATCCCCCATGGGTTTTCTATTTTAAAATTTCTAATGCACACCTAATGTGTCATTATAGCTTACTTGTATTTTTCAGATATATTTGATCTCCTATATCAGATTAGTTTCCATAGTGATGATTTACTCTGGAAATTCCCCGTTTCTACGAGAGTCCCCGCCTTAAAAAATTATGTTGATGAGGTCAAACAACAGCTCCAAGAATAGTATATGAAAAAAAATCATACACAATATCAACTGAGAAAAAATAATTTAATTTTCAAAATATATTCATTCAAGTATACCGTAATGTAGGTTGCATGAAAAATTAACATAACCAATTATCATTCTTTTGTTTGATTTCCATTCTCAAATGGATTATTTTATCACAAAATTTCATAACTATCAATATAAAAATTATCTAAAAATTTCCATCAAAACATTTGATGTTTATCAAAGATGGTATGAATTTTTTGTAGAACCCATGGGTCACATAAAATTCATTTAGGTTTCTTCTTTTGTGATACCTAGTATGTTTGACGTTGACTATCATCCTTCAAGAATATTATTATCTTAAAATCAATGAAACCATCATAGGTGCTTCTTCTTCCTTCACATGATGATATTTGTTGGGTATCTCACATCCTCAGTATACTTACATCATGTAACCACATCACTACACATGACTTTCTTCACTTGAAATGATTTTATCTAGAAGTAATTCATTGTTAAAATTGTTTTTACTCCCGTTCCTATAAAATGATCGGGTATCATGATCTCTCCTTTATTTAATAAGATCATGTTAGTACTTTTACATCATTATATCGAACACCTAAACTCATAACCTTCATGTATGTTATTCTTGGGAATGATCATTCTTACTTTATCTAAATATTTATCATGAAATGGGTTTTCCATAGGTTCTTCTCAAATTTATTTTAATATGAAATTCATGCTTCATGAGATTTCCTTCTCGTGATTGGATATCTAGAACTCCATATTCATCACATGAATTTATCTTGTGAGAGGATGTATTTCAAAATCTCCCTCAATTATCTATATGGTTTCACAATTCTCCTTATTCCATGATTTTGTATTTATAAAGGATGCTCCATAATATAAGATATTTTTTATGTCATGTTAAGGACCCATTAAATGTCCTCATAACGCATTTTGATTAAATAAATGGGTAAACTCTAGGATTTTTTTATCTATATTCAATTCCAAATGTATGTTGAAAATCATATTATCACATCTCATAATCACTTAAGTAATCCTATAGTTCTTCAATTCATTGTGTGACCTTCTTTTCCTCATACAAATTCTTAATGGGTTGTAGATTGAAAATCACCATATTAATCATGTGATAGAAGATTAAAATGATATAACCATCTCATGAGGAAATGATAAATTATTTTCACTTGACAGTATCTAATTTTCACTATGTGTCCATGCGATACAGTAGGATACGATATTATTTCATTAATTAATTTTTTACATATGATCATGTGAACCATGTATGATCACATGATAGATTCATGCAATTATATCAGGAGAGACATGGTTTCAACTTAGTGGAACAAAATCCTTAAATAATTAAATGAATGTAGACATTGATTGAATGTATGATGTTTAATTAAGGATATGAATGTCATTACATTACATATGGAGATCACCAGTTGTCCTAAACTATCATCACTAAACCAGTAGAGTCGACAAGGATGATGGTGTACAAAATCATAACGATGATATCCTTAATTGAATGGGTGGATGAGATCAATATCAATTGATATTTGGGTTTATATCCATATGATTTAATATAAGGATTAATATGATCCCATTTTCCGAAATCCCAAATATAATATAAGGGTATTCTACTTAACAATATATGTATCATCCCATCCCAGATTCCACAAACCAATTCCCTATGACAATGGGTCATATAGCTCCAATTTCAACTACCCTAATGCAAATGACTGCTTACTGGAAGAAATGTCCAATGGTGTGTTTGTGGGGGACTATTCCCTCGTATCAAAGTGTAACCCAAAGGAAGAATAAATTCAGATCAATAGTGTATTTTAATATATAACTCTATATATGATAAAAATCAATGAATTACATATATAAAAATTCCAAAAGTAATCTCATTTAAATTCAATATTAAAGAAATGTCTCAATAAATAATCATAAATAGGTATAATTGCCTAAGGAAAATACGTGTACCAAAATACTAAAATGACCAAAAAATAAACAGTCCCAAATTATATATTGGGAATCAACTCTGTTATATGATCCCCTTCTCTTAATCCTCAAACAAGTTCAAACACCAAACTGGGAGAGTCATCCCCATTTCCTAACTATATATATATATTTATATATATAGTATGTCTGGGTACCCAACAACTGCCCAAATAGGGTGTGAGATAACTCTCATTAGGCCTCCACTACTAATGTTAATGAAAAATACATGATATTCAATTCAATATATGTATATAATAGGTAATACATTAATTCATGTAAAAGGCCATAGAATTTTAATATCTTTATGTTATTATATCAACCCTAACAAGGTTCCCTACAAAACAAGAGTTCATATCCCATAGCTATGGATGTAGTATAACTAGTAAAAAAATACCACATGATGTTGTATATCTACATTTAAAGAACTACAATGGCCATTCCATGTATTCTGACATATAACATTAACAATGGCATTTCTATATAATCAATTCACCCGCAATATATGTGCCAAATAATAAGAAATGTATTACCCCTTAGAGAATGAATAAATTTATATAATACTAAGACATCATTGTCAAGTCCCCTGATAATCTCGATATAATCTCAATTCGAATTGGCTGGGATCCAAAAAGCATTGCAGCAAAATATTTCTAATGAGAACCCAAGGAATTCTGATTCAATGGGTTGCAAGGATAATGGAATCATATGAAATAATGACCTAATGAGATAAATCATCCTATTCATCCACTACCAATATCAAGATACATGGGAGATTCCTAGATGAAATCTAATTTATTCATGATCCAAGGCATTCCATATAAATAATCCACTACCATTCATTTCATCAAATCATTTATCAAATAACATTCAAAATTATTACATGACATAATTCAAATCATATAATTTTAACATTCTAAATAGTTTTACAATTCACATCATAGATAATATGGAAAAAGAGGAACCCATATCGTAATCATCTCATTCAATTCAATCCAATTAATGATGTTATTCCTCTATGTAGGAGACAACACATGTAATCCGTGATTTGTTTAAAATTATAAACAATAAATGAATAAATTTAAAGCACATGGAAAGGGTGTCCATGGATGAGGAGAAAACCTCTATCAATTAAAAGAAAACTAGTGGGAGAAAAATTTCCAATTTAATAATTCAATCATTTAGGTTCAAACTCAAAATGTTTGTAGTGAAACATAAAGAATACTTGTTCTTTAAAAAAATTAAAGTAGAAGGGATAGGTGTATACCACCTCCCATAGGTTTATAGTAGAGAATTCATCTAGAATATTCTATTTATTTGATCCAAATTTGAATAATAATTATGACTTGGCCATGAACCCGGAAATAGGGTGTATTATCTATTTTACCTAAATAACTTTTTTGATACAATGTTGAAATAATAATGTCACAAGAGGACTGAAGAACATACTTGAATGAATCCAATGATACTTTCAAAGTACAATTATGTGTTTTGATGTAGAAATAGGATCAATGGAAATAAATTTTTATTTATAGGAGTACCTAAGGGTGACCCACTAACAAAGGATGAAGAAGATTATGTAGGATTATATTTATACGTTTTTATTGGAAAAAAGCAATTTACCATTTACTGATGGGCCACATGGTTTGGTCCCATGATTGGCCAAATCAATCACCCACTACGCAAACATGAATAATTAAGGGGGAACCTTGTATGGTTCATGTGAATAGTTTGAATTACCATTGGAAAATCATGTATCAATATATAATAAAAAATTATCAGCCCTGGGATGAGTGTTCACCACAGTCAGCATGATTTCCCCAACGATTTTGGGTTTCTTAATCCCTCCTTTAGCACCTCAAACGGTTATAAAAATATTGAAGCATGTCTCGCATAGTTTCACCTAATAGTGTGGCCAATCGGGTTTTCCCAAAGTGTTTGGATTCAATATCTAAACTAGCCCAAAAACCCATAAATTCACCTCGGCTCACATTTTTTACCCACATTATTCCATAGAAAAGTATTGAAACTAAAAAAATTAAAATAAACATATCTCAAAGTAAAAAAATGATATTACAATATCCCCTCTATTAATAAATTTTGTACATGAATTTCTATTCCACGATTAGTCATTAATTTTATGAGAACAATTCCAGAAACCAATAATATACTACTACCTCCCACTCATTTGTATCATCATTTAAATGGAGATTCTATCTTAACACTTGTACCTGAGTAACTAACCGACCACTAAGAATATTCATGCCCCTTTAAATTGTTGGAATAAAAGTATCCCCAAATGACTCATGTACCTGTAACTTCATCTCATCATGTTACATATTGTGAGATAGGTCTGAGTGATAAAAGAAAAATAAATATACCTAGAATATGTTGTGCATGTCCTGGTTCTATTGAGTTCACTACAAGAGATAGGATCCTAGCCTATCTCTCTCTATAATCATCAATGTACTCTAATATCATGGTGAATTCTGACCCTTTATCATAGTAATTTTATATCCTAGACTCACTGACATATTGAAAAGTTCTTAATCCCAATCCATATACTCTAGAGGATATAACTGATGATCAGTGTAAAATTTATATCAAGATATCACAAGATCCATCCATTAACCGACCAACTTGACCTACTAAGAAGACTCTTATATGATAAAAAGTCAATTTAAATATTCCTCAACTAACACTAACCATCACACGAGTGATCGATGTGGCCTGTCATATAATGCCTCATACAGTCCAATCTATATAGTCTAATTATAGCTACTATTTTTTAATAAATCAACTAAGAAAATATTCCACTCCCAAGATCCGTCAATAACCAAAACACATGATTAAATCATTTCCCCAAGAACATATATCATACACTCTGATTGGCCATTAGTATGAAATTATTATTATTTGTTCAATAACACATGTTAAACTATGTACCTCTATAAAATCTTCCATAAATGTGCAGTAAACTATGATCCCCTATATGAAATGATTACATAAGGGACAATGTGTATTCATAGTATCTCATAGATGTAAAACCACCCAATATCATTAACTGATAAGGTCTCTATGTCAAGTGGGAAATGAAGATACTTAATGAGGAATCCAGAAAAATATATACAACTTCACTTCCTGACGGTGACCTTAGAACCTATTCAAAAAATACATTAAAAAATAATTCAATTTAAACTCGGTAATGGATAACTACTCTAATGTTTTATCTAGTTTCTAATGTTCTATATTAACTTTATGAAGGTTGGAACATGATGTAACAAATCTAACTACCTCATGTTTCAAACACAATCACCAATATTAACGGTGTAGGTCATAATACATCGTGGTGGCATAGGGATTTACGATGAAAAAAAATTCTTCACACACCTGAATCATATCCTCCTATATATACAATGGAACCCACATGCGACCATATATACATATATTATTATGATTGCTGATAAAAAAATTAGGAGGTAGGTCCTCACATACTGTTATCTCTCACAGGAATAGAGCCTCAAAATCTAATAGTTTCCTTATCCTAACTATATCCATAAGGTTATATGTCATATAAAATGATGAAATAACAGTCACCCCCAATAAAAATAAAATCTCCCAGTGAATCTCTAAAAACAAATCCATAATCTTCTACTCGCCAATAGCCTCCAAAACTACATGTATCTATGTCCTGAGGCGCAATGCATCTAGTACCAAATGATTCTTTCCAAGTGTGTAGGTATGAACTAAGTAGAAATACATTAAGTAATAAACACACATTAACATCCATAGATTCATTTCTCATTGTGTAAATATATAATTACTCATTTTTTAGTTTATGTACAACAAAAAATGGTCTCCAATTAAACAGTGGATCCATCTGTACATAAAATGAACAACTACAACCAATTGAAGAGAGTGTGTTGGGAGATTCTTCTCTTGTGGCCTCATCTTAGGAGACCCGTACTCCATGAATATATAACCATGCATTAGAACATGTCATAACTGTTGTAGAGACCTGAATCCTGATGTACATGGACATTACGTTACTTTTGCGGAATACTTAGTACATAACAAAAACACACACACAAGGATCGTAATAGTTTAGTGTCTTTGGAAACTCAGAATATAATCTTCTAATCGTGGTGAAAGATATTCAACGTCTCCCATAAAGATCTTCCTTTTTTAATACCTAAAACCTTTATTTATATCCTGAGGAAAAGAAAACATAAAAGGGTGAGCTCAAATTCTCAGTAAGGGTAAACAAAAGAAATATCAATCACATCATATTCATAAGAACATAACATTTTGGAAATCTTAACCTGCAAAAGAGAGCATAATTTCATAACATGGGATAAATCATAGTAGTGAAATGAAATCCCAATAATCATATCTTAAAACATGAAACTTTGTGTCATACACACAAAATCATATAGAATCATATCTTATTAGTCAAGACTCATTGCCAAGACTATCTTAGTGGACAAAGTCCATTTTTGAACCAAGTCACCCTCGTTTCAGTCCTGTTTCACTGAACCGGTATAACCTACCATTCCAGCCATGTATATCTCATGAGATATAAAATATTTACCCAATGCATTGGAGGGAGATATAGGTCCCACCCATCTCATAATGATACCATTCTTATGTGTGCCACAAAATCATAAATCATACATCATTGCATAACCCATGTAATAAAAATGGGATACTTAAACAACATGACATCATAAAACAATTCATATAAGATAAAGGGATTCATAAAAATAATTCCATCACAACATAATCAAATCAGTGTAAAAATAGGGATAGAAACAGAACCCTATATTATCTTATATGCAAAATGATTTTGATAAAACACTTGAAATGAATTCTTGAGTAAAATATCCTTTATTCTTCAAAATCAATTTCTTTTCAGAAAACGTCATGCAATTTTAAAAGAAAGATATTTTATTGATAATAGTCATGAAATCCTTTGGAGGAAACTTCATGAAAATAATTCTATATAAAACCGTAAAAATATGTTCATGCCGTTTAAGTTAAAAAAACATTATTCTCGTACTTTTGTCGGAAAAGTCAAAAAGTACCTCGTACGAAAAATGACAAAAGATTCCTTTCATATCTTTTACTAAAAACTCACTAAAGGGTAAAATTGGATATAAACTATTGTATAAGGATATATATATTACATATTGAACAAACATGGATGTGGATGATAAAATACACCCCAGTAAATACCAAAGTATAAACAATCTTGGATAAAAATTAGATTGTGATATTTCCCTTACCTTAAGTCTGATTTGCTTCGTAAGTGTCTGAACCTCCTGTATAATGATTTAAATAATTTCATTAACTTATTAAAGAATAATATTCATTGTTATGATATCATATATGGTTCACTTTTGACTTTATATTACCCGTTCTTTTGTAAATTCCATGTTAAAGAAGCGTTTTGGGTAAAATCGTTTCATTTATTGTAGGTGTTTAGACTTGTTGTTTTTGACATTATTATTACTTATATCATGATTTACTTACTTACAGAATATAAAAAATGATTTATATATCATATATATTCAGTATATATATATAATATATAGATAAATGAAATGAAACACACCGTTCATGGAGACGGTAGTCCGTACGTACGCATGAACGATGTTTTCCTTTCATTATTGTATTGAATGGAAGTAAGTAGATGAAATAAATATATACATAGATCCAGTATCTTTATAATTTCATATATTTCATTATTATTTCTTATATATACTTTATAATCATTCTTAAATGGTTAACATGGAGAATGAATCTCATCGCGTCGTGGAGACGGTAGTCCATACGTACGCACAAGCGATGATATCATTCTCATGATCGTGAAATTGTGTTGAAGTGTATGTGTACTATTTTAGAATCAATATCACTTTATAATAATCATATATAGTTACTCATTACACCATTATACCCATCCAATTAAGGTGGTTGCGGAAAAAAGATTACACCACGGCATGGAGACGGTATTCCGTACCTATGCACGCGCGGTGATTTCCTTTTTCCGTAGGATGGATAAGAGGTTAATTAGTGTTGTTTCATATTGATAATAAAATATAAGTATATAAGAAATACTGATGTTATTACTTTATAATGAAACAACTAATGAAGAAGAAGTTGAAGATGAATGAAATTGAAAAAGATCGGTAATGGATATTACCTCTTTTTGACGCGCCTTTTCTTAACCTCCACATAAAGAACTAAATATGGTCTTTGAAGAAAAACAGGACCTATAGGATGATACTAGGGAAGTGTAGAAGAGATTTTTTCAGGTTTTGGCCGAGCTTGAATGCTCAAATTGGTGTGAGGTGGAGAGGGAGGAGGTTCCCTTTTATAAGGGAGGAGAGGGGCACCTTAGGAAAATCTCAAAATATTATTTTATATTAAGGTCAAATTCGGATTATAATTGTTCAAAAGGGTCTTATTTCGAAGATAAAGTGTGGATGGGTCGAAATAATCTCATCCAGTACGATTTAGACAAGTTTAGTTTATTATTTTAACCTTATCAATTAGATTTAACTCTAAGTTAAATAATTTAACTTTTACCGTGTCTTTTTTTTTTCTTACACTATATGGTTAATAAACTTACCATAACAAGCCAAAAGAACCCCAAGTGGTTTATTATTAATATATATATCTTTATATAAGTCATTTTGGCGAACCTTAGATTTTTAGTAATTAAATAAAAAATAATAATATAATATTTGTTTTAAAAACTAATTTATGTCAATTTTGACACTATTTGGTACATGATTTTTCTGAAATTAATAACAGAATGATAAGTTCGAACCAAGTTACTTATATAAAAAATAACATGTCATATTAACCTAGAAAATTAATTTAAGTCATATAAAGTCTCAAATTACCTTTATTTGGTCATTGATAACGTCAATTATATCAATATTTCATTAATAAGACAATTATTGCATCATCATTGTGTCATAATAAATGAGATTTATTTAATCTCTAAAAATTATAATTAAATTCCTATGATGTAGATAATTGTATTATCTTTCTTGAGACTATTCATGTTCGAAGTTTCATGAAGTTTATCACTAAATTAAAATTATTATACTTATAAGATTTAAGAAAGTGAAATGTTGTCACATTCTTGGGTTTTAATAATAATTAAATTATTTTCATTGAAAAAATTTAATTAAATGAATCTAATCCGACACTTAGGTGATATGGGTCGACTTTTTTTCATCCAATAGGATTTTGACATTTCTTAGGGTAATTTTAAAATATTATATTTACCCTTAATTACCCGATTTACCTTTAACTATGGTAAATAAAATTTACCGTAGTTACTAGTCATAATTCCAAAAAATTAAAAGTAGCTTATTAACATAATTTGGATCCACTGATTCCAAATATGGAATCCATTTTTCCAAATTCAATACACAAAAGTTGCAGAAATTAAATTAAAATTAATCCTGTTGTCGAAGGAAAACAGGTTTTTTTTAAACATTGCAAAAGATTGAATTGATTTAACCTACAAATTCAAGGTAAAATCAATGCTAATGACATAAATTATAGTAAATGGTGAAAATTTATTCTATTTATACTTTAAAACCATTCAATATTATAATTTAACCACATAAGATATTACGATGAAAAATGTTGTTTTTAATTAAAGTATAGCGTGTTTTTTCTATTCATTAAAATATGAACGTTATCGGAAAAATATCAAAACATTATCTAATGTAAATTTTTATATCCTTATTCAAAAGAAGAATTTTATTTTGTCAAATTAAACTTATAAACATGTAAAAAACTAGATTTAAAGTGGGTGCACCATCAAAAGGCTGCAAAACTGCAGTTTTTTAAAAATTCTTATTTTACCCAAAAAATTTATTTTGTTCTTATACCATGTTCTAGAAATGTCTAAGATGAATAATAATGTTATTAAATTCATAATTTAGTTAACACTATTCATAATGGATAGTTCATAACAATATTATAATAATATATCGTTGTTTAGTAAAACCCAGTATTGCGTACAACACACACTATCGAGGAAGGTCGCGATTGCATGTAATGCAAGCCAAGTCAGGGTTGCGTATTGCGTAAGAATCATTCGTTGTTTCGTATAACAGAATCCAACCATATTTCATTTATACATTGATTATATATGTATATATATAGTCAATGTTGCATAGAATAACTATTATCAAAATTGTGTGTAACACGATCCAAGAATAGTGTTGCGTATACTGCAAGCTAATACAGTGTTGTGTATAGCGCAAGGTAATCTTGGTGTAGCACAAGACATTAATGAAATTAAAAGAATATTTTTCATAAAATCTTGGGGTGTTACATTCTACCCCCCCCCCCCCCTAAAATGAATTTCTCCCCCGAAATTCGTCGGGGTTATAAATGGTTTACTACTCGAAAGTTTGTTTAATAGAAACCCAGATCGTAAAAAGGAATACCAAAACATGGCTTTAAAAACTAAAGTATGAAATGTAATGGTTACCCAAATTAACCCATCACTGGGTTTCCACGTAGGAGAACATAGGTGAAAATATGGATATGGAAGAAAAATCTAACCATCATGTTCTGATGGAGAGTGGTAGAGAACATGGCTATGAAAAACCCAACAATTGCAAAGCCATAAATTTGTGATGATCAAGGGTACCATATGATTCATCAGATATAAGATCACTAGGACATCTTTTTTGGTTTTCAAGATCATTTCCCTAAAGTTGATGAAATTGGAATTAGAAGTAATATTTTCGTGATTTTGGTATAGTCTCGCCATTAGTCGTTCTTTGAACAATTTCCACTTCATCTCTTAATGAAATGAAGTTGAATTTGTTATTCGTGAAGTGTTAATAGATCATGTGATAGAATGATGGGTCATTCCATCTGTTTCAAAAAAAAAATAGCAATAGTTATCAAATATACATAAGTCCGTCTTTGGTGAGGTTAATCATATACGATTCCAAAAATGAACTTATACTTCATATATCATACCGCTTAATAAAATAAAACTAGTTTCTAATAACTACGGAATTTCTGTAGGCCAGTGGTATGCGATAAAGGCCCATCACACTTTAGTTGTGGGTTCGACTCTCACAGCCTTGTCTGAAGCGATGGGCTGTCACCCGTCCTGCAGGTTTTCCTTTTTGTATTACTATAACATCCCATCAACAATATCAAAAAAAAAGTTTTATCCTTAAACAATACTAACTTTTGTCTAACATAATCCATTCCAATCTTTAGGCTTATCTAAAATACTTCATTCCAAGCTCAGAGTATAAAGAAAATGATTACTTGAAATGTCATCAACCAAGCATGTGAATACCATCATTTATCCCCCATATATCTTGTTGGTCACATTCCAATCATGTTAATACCTTAATCGTGTATTCTCTTGAAAAATGATTACCCATTAAACCATAGTGAAAACATGAATGCTGTAAATAGATAACACTTTCCACATACCAAAATCCGAAAATTCTATATACTCAAACCATGATATAACCTTCTCCTTATATCAGTCATGAGCTCATGAATACTATAAAACTTTTAATTTTCTCCTTATCCCTTCATTATGCACATATCATCTACATTCCAAAAATATCTGAATAACCTTTCATGGTTAATGGTACCATTAATCATACACTTTCGAAACTTAAGTAAAGAAAACAGTGTAACTATCCTTAGATGTCTCTTTATTCCATAGTACCATGAGATTACTTATACAACATTACACTTGACAAACATGTAATCATTCCACTACATTCTTAAACCATTGACTGAGATTAAACAATTCATTCATCTCACATATCATTTGTAGTCTCTTCATCATCATCAACATAAACCCTACCCATATGACCATACTTATTCTCTTCATGAGACTTTCCCTTAGGGAATTGGTTTTCATAATGCCTGTACATTCCACATTTAAAACATTTAACCATTTTTGATGTTGTAGCAATACCATTATCCTCATCCTTGGTGTTAACCTAACCTTTTCCTTTGCACTTACTGGCTTTGTGTCCTTCTTTTCCACACCCAAAGAATCTTCCAGTTCCTTTGAAACATTCTCCTTGATGCCTCTTTCCACATGATTTACATAGGGGAAATTGAACTTTCTGTCCTCTATGATCATCATGAAACTCCATCTTTTTCTTATTAGTCGAGTCAGGAAACATACCAAATTTTACTTTATTGATCATATTATGAGAATGCTGATTCGGCATAATAATGATGTATGGACTTCCAAATCCCATTTCATTTGGTTTCTCATGAAGAATATCATTCCATTGTCCATCATATCCTCCATTATCGTGAATCATCTTGCTTCCATCCATTTTCTAAAACCCAAAAAGAATATTGTGAGAGGAAAAAATCATAATAAAGGGGGAGTAACTTCAATATCTAACATATTAGGTTAAATTATAAGATTGTTACCATAGTTCTAGAACTATATCCTATACGTATACTTATCCTTAGGGACATCCCTAGACATACCATAGAAATATCTCTAGGGATCTCACTAACGTTTTCGCATCCTAGTTACCAAAGGTTGACTAAACCTTTCCTCTGATACCAACTTTAGAGACCCGAATCCTGACGTACATGGACATTAAATTACTTTTGCGGAATACTTAGTACATAAAAAACACACACACAAGGATCGTAATAGTTTAGTGTCTTTGGAAACTCGGAATATAATCATCTAATCGTGGTGAAAGATCTTCAACATCTCCCATAAAGATCTTCATTTTTTTATACCTAAAACATTTCTTTATATCCTGGAGAAAATATAACATAAAAGGGTGAGCTCAAATGCTCAGTAAGGGTAAACAAAAGAAATATCAATCACATCATATTCATAAGAACATAACATTTTGGAAATCATAACCTGCAAAAGAAAGCACAATTTCATAACATGGGATAAATCATAGTAGTGAAATGAAATCCCAATAATCATAACATAAAACATGAAACTTTGTGGCATACACACATAATCATAAAGAATCATATCTTATTAGTCAAAACTCATTTCCAAGACTATCTTAGTGGACAAAGTCCATTTCTGAACCGAGTCACCCTCGTTTCAGTCTTGTTTCACTGAACCGGTATAACCTACCATTCCAGCCATGTATATCTCATGAGATATAAAATATTTACCCAATGCATTGGAGGGAGATATAGGTCCCACCCATCTCATAATGATACCATTCTTATGTGTGCCACAAAATCATAAATCATACATCATTGCATAACCCATGTAATAAAAATGGGATACTTAAACAACATGACATCATAAAACAATTCATATAAGATAAAGGGATTCATAAAAATAATTCCATCACAACATAATCAAATCAGTGTAAAAATAGGGATAGAAACAGAACCCTATATTATCTTATATGCAAAATGATTTTGATAAAACACTTGAAATGAATTCTTGAGGAAAATATCCTTTCTTCTTCAAAATCAATTTCTTTTCACAAAACGTCATGCAATTTTAAAAGAAAGATATTTTATTGAAAATATTAATGAAATTTTTTGGAGGAATATTCATGAAAATAAGTCTTTATAAAACCGTATAAATCTGTTCGTTCCGTTTAAGTTAAAAAAACATTCTTCTCGTACTTTTGTTGGAAAAGTCCAAAAGTACCTCGTACGAAAACCGACAAAAGATTCCTTTCATATCTTTTACTAAAAACTCACCGAAGGGTAAAATTGAATATAAACTATTGTATAAGTATATAAATATTACATATTGAGGAATCATGGATGTGGATGATAAAATACACCCCATTAAATACGAATGTATAAACAATCTCAGATAAAAATGAAATTGTGATATTTCCCTTACCTTAAGTCTGATTTGCTGCGTAAGTGTCCGACCCTCCTGTATAATGATTTAAATAATGTCATTAACTTATTACAGAATCATATTCATTGTTATGATATCATATATGGTTCATTTATGACTTTATATTACCCATTCTTTTGTAAATTCCATGTTAAAGAAGCATTTTGGTTAAAATCGTTTCATTTATCGTAGGTGTTTGGACTTGTTGTTCATGACATTATTATTACTTATATCATGATTTACTTACTTCCAGAATATAAAACAAGATTTATATATTATATATATTCTGTATATATATATATATATAATAGATAGATAAATGAAATGAAACACATCGTTCATGGAGACGGTAGTCCGTACGTACGCATGAATGCTGTTTTCCTTTCCTTATTGTCTTGAATGGAAGTAAGTAGATGAAATACATATATACATAAATCCAGTAGCTTTATAATGTCATATATTTCATTATTATTGATTATATATACTTTATAATCATTCTTAAATGGTTAACATTGAAAATGAATCTCATCGCGTCATGGAGACGGTAGTCCGTATGTACGCACGAGCGATGATATCATTCTCATGATCGTGAACTTCTGTTTAAGTGTATGTATACTATTTCAGTATCAATATCACTTTATAATAATCATATATAGTTACTCATTACACCATTATACCCATACAATTAAGGTGGTGGCAGAAAATAGATTACACCACGGCGTGGAGACTGTATTCCGTACGTACGCACGCGCGATGATTTCCTTTTTCCGTAGGATGGATATCAGATTAATTATAGATGTTTCATATTTATAATAAAATATCATTATATAAGAAATACTGATGTTATTACTTTATCATGAAACAACTAAAGAAGAAGAAGTTGAGGAAGAATGAAATTGAAAAAGATTAGTAATGGATATTACCTCTTTTTGACGCGCCTTTTCTTAACCTCCACTTAAAGAACTAAGGATGGTCTTTGAATAATACCAGAACCTCTAGGATGATACTGGGGAAGTGGAGAAGTTATTTTTACAGGGGTTGGCCGAGCTTTAATGCTCAAATTGGTGTGAGGAGGAGAGGGATGAGGTGCCCTTTTATAATGGAGGAGAGGGGCACCTTAGGAAACTCTCAAAATATTATTTTATATTCAGGTCAAATTAAGTTTATAATGGTACCAAAGGGTCTTATTTCGAAGCTAAAGTTGGGATGGGTCGAAATACTATCATAAAATACGATTTAGACAAGTTTAGGTTATTTTTTTAACCTTATCAATTAGATTTAACTCTAAGTTAAATAATTTAACTTTTACCGTGTCTTTTTGTTTTCTTACACTGTAAGGTTAATAAAATTATCATATCAAGACAAAAGAACCCCAAGTTGTTTATTATTAATATATCTATCCTTATATAAGTCATTTTGCCGAACCTTAGATTTTTAGGAATTAAATAACAATTAATAATATATTATTTGTTTTAAAACCTAATTTATTTCAATTCTGACACTATTTGGTACATGATTTTTATGAAATTCATAACAGAATGATAAGTTAGAACCAAGTTACTTATATCAACAATAACATTTCATGTTAACCTATAAAATTAATTTAAGTCATAAAAAGTCTCATATTACATTTATTTGGTCATTTATAATATCAATTATGTCAATATTTCATTAATAAGACAATTACTGCATCATCTTTATGTCATAATAATTGATAATTATTTAATCCCTAAAAATAATAAATAAATTCCTATTATGTAGCTAATTGTATTATCTTTCTAGAGACTATTCATGTTTGAAGTTTCATTATGTTTATCACTAAATTAAAATTATTATACTTATAAGATTTAAGAAAGTGACATGTTGTCACATTCTTTAATTTTAATAATAATTAAATTATTTTCATTGAAAAAATTTAATTAAATGAATCTAATCAGACCATTAGGTGATACGGGTCGACTTTTTTTCATCCAATAGGATTTTGACATTTTTTAGGATAATTTTAAAATATTATATTTACCCTTAGTTACCCGATTTATCTTTAACTATGGTAAATAAAATTTACCGTAGTTACTATTCATAATTCCCAAAAATTAAAAGTAGCTTATTAACATAATTTGGATCCACTGATTCCAAATATGGAATCCATTTTTCCAAATTCAATACACAGAAGTTGCAGAAATTAAATTAAAATTAATCCCATTTTCGAAAGAAAACAGGTTTTTCTTTAAAACATTGCAAAAGATTGAATTGATTAACCAACGAATTCAAGGTAAAATCAATGCTAATGACATAAATTATATTAAATGGTAAAAATATATTCTATTTATACTTTAAAATCATTCAATATTATAATTTTTCCACATAAGATATTATGATGAAAAAAGTTGTTTTTAATTAAAATATAGCGTGTTTTTACTATTCATTAAAATATGAAAGTTATCGGAAAAATATCAAAACTTTATCTAATGTAAATTTTTATATCCTCATTCAAAAGAAGAATTTTATTTTGACAAATTGAACTTATAAAAATGTCAAAACTAGATTTAATGTGGGTGTGCCATCAAAAGGCAGCAAAACTGCATTTTTTAAAAAATTCTTATTTTATCCAAAAAATTTATTTTGTTCTTATACCGTGTTATAGAATTGAGTAAGATGAATAATAATGTTATAAAATTCCAAATTTAGTTAACACTATTCATAACGGCTAGTTCATAACAATATTATAATAATATATCGTTGTTTAGTAAAACCCAGTATTGCGTACAACACACACTATCGAGGAAGGTCGTGATTGCGTGTAATGCAAGCCAAGTCAGGGTTACGTGTTGCGCAAGAATCCATTGTTGATTCGTATAACAGAATCCAACCATATTTCATTAATACATTGAATATATATATATATATATACACTCAATGTTGCGTAGAATAACTATTATCAAAATTGTGTGTAACACGATCCAAAAATAGTGTTGTGTATACTGCAAGCTAATACGGTGTAGTGTATAGCGCAAGGTAATATTGGTGTAGCACAAGACATTAATGAAATTAAAAGACTATTTTTCATAAAATCTCGGGGTGTTACAACTGTGACCTGATGCATCACAAAAAATAGTGTATCTCATATCTAACTCTGACCAAATTAGGAATGGAACTGAATTCATTCCATCGTTCAACTTATAAAATGTTTTCCTGTAGGTATATTTCGATAAAAACTACACTCCATTATTAGTTAAGACTGTTATAATTTCTCCTATCTGTAATAAAACATCAATGTAATATATATAATATCAAAATTTCTCCATAAAAATCCATAGAAAAAACATTAATGCGATTCTCCTAAGAAACAATACCTCCAACCTTCTATAGATAAATTGATAATCCTATCTCAAATATAATATGAACTAGGATGTGAAACATATCTATCCAGAATTGGATCTTTTAGATCATAATAGGTAGATGATTCTATCTCAATGTATCCATGTTGACCTAACTATGTTTTTAAAGGCTATGTTAGTTGTGATAATACACAAATATATCATCTATGAATACAATGACAGACAAATCTAGATAATGATAAAAACTCAATCAATGATATCCATGAATATTGATGGTGCATTCATGAGATTTAAAGAAATAACAAGATACATTTACACACCATACCTTTAACGAAATGTTTAATATGGGGTGTTTGACTGCCAAAAAGACTCTTGATGACAAACCAAACTTAATTCAATTTTCCATAATACAAGAGCACCTCTAATTTCATCAAAAAGGTAATATATCTATTCGCAATGTATACTAGTAATTAATAGTTAAATAGTTGAATTTATAGTAATACATGTTTAATCTAAGAGTACCATCCACATTTTTCACAAAAAGGACTAGATAACCCCACTACGAAGTACTTGTTTGTATAAACCCCTATTATTATATTGCCACTAGTAGATTATTGAGCTCCTACAACTCTTCCATAGTCATCCTATAAGAGAGAGTTTATACTAGTGATGCTCTTGGAACTATGTTGATTCAGAACCCCATATCTCTTTTCTAGGGTAAACTGAAAAATCCATCTATAAAATGTTCGAGAATTAATCAACCAATAGAGGGAAATATATCTAACATGCTTCCCGATCATGCATAAAAAAATAGAAATATTGGGTGTCAACCCACCCATCCCACAATGACTTGACCTATCTTGTCTTACATAAACATCCCATTAATCCTTGTGAATAAACAACCCTCCCTCTGGTGATTGGAATTTGACCGTATAGTTAAAGAAATCAGTAATTTCTTGATACGTTATAAGAAAATCCTTCATAAGTATGCTGTTAAACCCTTTAATCCCATGGAAAATAATATTCCATATGATGTGACACCCACCAATCATTATGTTAACTCTCTATATTGGTGTACACTCTTCATTTTGATCCCCAACAGAGTATCATGTTTCACAATGCTCTGAGAAAACTATAAAATAAACATGTTTCATTCCACAAGGGATTCAGATATGAAAATATGTGATACACATGTATCAAAATAAGTATATATATGAATAGAGGGTATGATGATCATACATCTCACCAATGATGGTTGGAATTGAATCTCAACCGGGGTGGTCTGTATATCATATATCTGGAATTAACCACGACCATATGAAACTACCTACCTACCCATATAAGGAAAACTATTCTATCTAGGCCCAAACGATGCTTGTATTCTTTATCCATGACCTCCACCTAGGCCTAAATGACCAATACTGCTATTCCTCCTAGCATATTGTGGAGTTTTGAAACATGAACTACAACCTTGAGTCATAACTGAACCCATTCGAATGAATATTGGAGGGAAGTTCTGAAAAAGAAATTATGTAGATCAATCTAAAACAATCTTGACACTAAAATTTGTATCAAAAAAACTATTTCTTTACGTTTCCCCTTCTCTTATATCGATGACCAAAAAATTCAATACCACAATTATCATTCCAGATGGTACTCATCTCATAGTATGTCTCAAATCATCGCTTCCTACAACATTATGATTAAGTGCTCGACTGATAGGATTAACTCCCATGTTCTTCACCCCAAGCTTCCCATAGGTTATAGAATATAATCCACACACCATTTACTATCTCATCAATCATTCTAAACCAAAAAATATAGACAATAGATCAAACAACATTACTATGACCTTCCTTGAAGCATCCCTCCTTAGTTTCCATATCAGTAAGATATATCAGTGTATAATGTTTTAGCTATGTAATGTGTTACAAATATTCCCAAAATGTCATGGAACCCTACTATAGGAAAATGAACTCACTATCCTTCTCTCCTAAAAATTTATTAGAGAAATAGGATTATTAATATAATGTTTGGAACTCACCTGAAATTGTATCTGTAAACCTAAAAAACTACTTCAAAACATATCACAAGCACTTTGTTGCTCTACAAAAAAATATAATTTTCGACCACCAAAATCTTATTAGGATTTGTCCCTAGATGATGGATGAACAACTGTGTTGTCTGAACACACAACATACTAGTTGGTGGACCAACATCCCTCAGAATATTTGGAGGATGCTACTATGGTAACACATGCATTAGCTCTACTATAGTCATTGAAAGATACGGTGCCCACATAAAATAATCTATATAGCATTATAATGCATCAAAAACACTATTCCTTAACACCATTGCATTTTAAAACATGTGATTCCTCTATTGAAAAAATATGAGGATCTACTAGTATCACAGTTACCTCTACCTCTAGAGAATTTTCATTTCCATCCTCTATATATACAACAACAAGTCCTCTGGTGGTCATGTCCCTATAATTCTAAACAAATGACTCATATATGTTCGATAACTTGATGTTAACCACTAAATTATTAGATACTCTAAAACCATCCTATAATAATTTTATAACCACATACATCCCACTATATCCAATAATGGGTAAAAATAAATAGTCACAAACATCACTAGGGACACTACATAATTCCCACTCAAAATCTGGTTTAATCTCACATTCTCAGTTTATGTTTTAATTTAAATTTAAATTCATATTCATTCTACATTTTTCTATATGTGGTTGAAAAAATTATTCACCAATATTTTATTCATTATTTAAAACACACCTCATGAACCCAAATTTGGTGTCTATTTAATCTATAGAATAACACTTTCCAGTCCCTATGACCTGTGGCCCCTGACTCAATGTTCCATATTTGACTTCATAAGGTTTCTACTATAGTAAAATCTTGAAAATATAATTGAGGATACATAAATACCTCTAAAATACAACTATGATTTCAATATATTTCATAATGACCTATAAGTGAATAGGTATATAACAATATCTACATATCATAAAGTCATGAAATCAAGAAATGAATCCTATATGGCATAGAATTATTCATTGAATGTGATTCCTATAATTTTTTTAAATTATATATAAGATTCATAACCCCATTGCATCATGAAATGAAAAAACCCCACAATCACATCAATTACACCATTCAAATTCATGTGCATCACCCAATAGTTGAATCAAATCAACAATAATTGTAAAATATAGAAAAAATCAATTCTATTCTTGGAAATGTGAATTTTTCCCTATTGGGGTTTATCTACTCCCAGGATCATATCATTAAAAAATTCATATAGCTTTTTAATCACCATTATGTTGTCTCAAAATAGTAAGGATGAAATGAAAAACCTCAAGATTTCACTTTGTAATGTCCCAAACTGTATGTTACTAACTTGTTCCTCAAGCTAGTGGGTTACGTGGTCTCATGATAATCTCTCATAATGCTATAGGCATCCGACTAGAAGTAAAAGACAAGGGTGTGTCTGTGTGGAGAGTATTACCTCATGTTAGATTATAACAATACAGTAGGAAACTTTTATATCAATAGAGAAGAGGATAATAACTAGATATAATATAAATATCAAAGATATGAAAATATAAAAATGCCAAATATAATCTAATATATAATGATGTTTCATGTCATGTTTCTAAAAATATTCAAAAATAGGCATAACTGAATCAGTATAGTACATGTATTGAAATAAAAATGACCAAAAAGAAACTATCCCACTAAGAAACATGGGAATCATCTCAGTTTCTTGACCCCTTTCTTCTAATCATGGTAGAAAATCCAGAATCTAACTATGGATTCTTTACAAGAACCATTCCTACATCGGTATATTCTACTGGTGTACCCAATGGTGGGCATAATATGGTGTAATATAACACTCAGTAGACTACCAAAAACAATTTTTATTACAAATATAGGTTGTACAATACAAGATAAAATAGATCTTTGTATATTAAATATAAGACAGAAAGACATGTAAATTACAAAGGAAGAGTAATAAATATATTTGATACTGATAATAAAATTTATTCTTGATAAAAAAATGGATCAGGATCCCATTGAAATGGAAACAATATTACATGATAAAAAAATATTTTCCATGTTATATGATTAAATGTAATCCACTATGATGACCATTTTTTATAATTCTTCATATAACATTCTCCTCACCCTTTATATATAAATTATTCACCCCGAATGGACTCCTTATGTAATCATAAGTTTCAGACCTAGTTGAGCCAGATCCCAGGTATAAAAGACTAAAAAATCCTTGTTATGTCTTGGGATTGTATCGATGGAAACTCAGTTAGACATGGGTCTGGTCCATGGAGAATGGAAGCATACCATGTCTAATGAGAGCCCATGCAAGTATGATCTGAAGGGTAGCAAGGACCCCAGAATCCTACAAAATCAAGACCTAAGGAGTAATCGCATTCAAGGAATCCACTATAATTATCCTGATCTTTATGATAATCATATGTGAAATATAATTTATTTAGGATCCAATGTATAACAACCATGATATAAACTACCATGTAGTTAACCACATTATTCAATATTCAAAATCAATTATTCTATTAATCTTATATAAAACATAAAATTTAATTTTTTATACACATTGCATCATGGATAACATAGAAGATGTGGAAAATCATTTATAAAGGATCAAATATAGTTAAATTCAATTCATGATGATTTTATTCAACCTTTAATGGAACACACACATAAACCCCATGAGTGGAATAATATTTTGAAGAAAAAGTTAGATAAAAAAGGAACAACCCTTACATGGCCAAGGTACGTGAAAAAACCTTTAATAACTGAAAGGAAACAAGTGGACATCCTATACAAATTTTGATCATTATTATTCAGCAATAAATATATTTTTTGGTAACTGCAATGAATAAAAACATGAATAACATTATAAAATAGATATATAATTAATTAAATTGAAATTGAAATATATAGACAATGTACCATAGGTACTGAGTATATCAATCATCCATTATTAGCTTCTTAATTTATCTAGATCATAACAAAAAATGATGAACTGATGACTAACCAAGAAATAGGGAATATTAGATTTCAACAAAATATTTCATTTTTAAAATAATATAAATAAAAATCAACAAATAGTTTTGAAGAAAATAACATATATAATCCAATGATAGTAAAAATGTTGATAACATGTTTGAATGGAGAAACAGGATCAAAGACTACAAATTTTACCAAAAGGAGCTTCCATGTGCGATCTATTACCAAGGGATGAATAAAATTAAATAGGACTAATTTAATAACAAATTTAAGTAGTTCCACGAATTACTGGTATGCACAATTTAGTAAAATTCGTGCGAACAGTGTATCCATCACTACATAAGGGGTCACTTCATGTGGTTCATGTTCACATATTGACTAACCATTTTAAAACCATGTCTTAGAATCTACTAAAAACTGAAGTGGTCCTCACACAATAATCTTCCCTAGTTATAATGATTTCAAAAAAATATGTGGGATCCTTATACCATATTATTAAGCCTATTACATTTACAAAACCCGGGATTCATTTCACTTATGCTATATTTTATCCATGCATAGTATGTATTTTTTTCAATAAAAACATGTTCTGAGGTATAATAAAGACCAAGAGATCCCTGATTAATCCATGGTTATATTGGGTAATCAAATTATGTTATAAAAAAGAATTTAAACAGAAAAATATACATTCCAAATAGGAAAACTCTTGATCGTGAAATATATATCATGACACTACCCATTCAAGATAGTAACTGAGGATTAATAGTTTCTTATACACACATTTCATGCCATACTATTCACTCCTGACCTAAATTATACAATTGAAACATTCCAAAAAAAAATTCACTTAGAAAAAATCTTATTTGTGCCTACACATATAACTAAATTCAATTTCAATGTGAACATTTTAGCTGTATCCCTTTTGTGGTATAGTTCCTCCTCTAATACAGCAAGGTTGGGAGGGATCCTATCTCATTGGTAGGCCAGTTTTTTATCAACTAAATAATATATACTGTTATATAAACATATAATATTTCTATACAATGTCATATTATTCTAAAATAAATTATTCATAAAATTCTATATATTATTTTAGGGTCATCATTATAATTATCTCATAGAAAAATCATCATGAAATTAAAATTTTCATATTATTCATAAACTATCCTTTACACATATAATTAATGGGAATGTCATACAACATAGGGAACCCATTAGAACATGTATGTTAAAACTGAGAACAGTTTCAACAATCATCACATGTATATATTTACAAATGGATAATTTTCCAATAATCACATCCCAAACCATCAACAAAATCCATTACCAATCTCAAAGCATTGCCAATTCATCCACATACACATATAGACATATTTACAAAAAATGAAACATGTTTTCCACAATAATCATAGCGACTAAGTTGTAAACTGTTCCTAGATTTTATTTATAATATATTTATGTTTTGTAATATTTATGAATTTTACTAATCTACTCTCTATGTACACTCAGAAGGGATCTATGCTATTTTTGAGAAATTAATTTGATGAAAATTTCAGGGAATGGATGTAAATGTTTTTATATGTAACTATAAAAATAATATTATATAGTGGTGATGGATTTGTGATCTATAGTGATGAATAAAAACTATGAAGAGATATTCAACCACGTAGAGTATTATACTTCTATCCAATTCCTTATGAAAATTGATGGTTCATGAGAAATTTTACCCAAATCCTTTTATGGAGTAACATTTTTAAATTTTTTCATTAATGATATTCATACATTATCATTATATATACCGGGGAGACAAATATAATGATCATAATATTTTAAAAATATATTTACTCTAAAATAGATTAATATGAAACATATTATAGTGTTGGAATTGATTAAAGATCATGAATACTCGATTATTTACCACCCTGTGTAGGATAATATGGCGTCATATGCTATAAACTGAAAGGATGATGCTAGTTTATAATTGATAACGATTACAAATGTTGTAATATTTATATATTTAAATATAATGAATCATGATTTTCTTAGGGAAGATGAAAAATTATATATTTCTCAAATGAGATTTCAACCATCCTTAAAATTGAATATTAAAGAGACACATAATAATGATATAGAGTTTTAAAAAAATGTAAGAAATCAATATAACTTCAACGTTAATTGTGATGGAATGATAAGGTTCAATAATTTTGTAAGACTTCCATCCGTAATATATGGAAATTATGAGCTACTGGATGAAGTTATAGGTCATCATTATTTATTTATCATGGACGTAACAAGTTGAATTGATATGTTAAAGATTATTTCTAATGGGACGACATTATGTGTGTTATTTAATAGTGTAAATATCATTTCATATTATTTCAAAATGTTTAGTATATGAGAGATATGTATAAGTGGATGTGAAAACCATTAGTCATTCCAGTTTGAAAATTAGAAAATAACCCAATGTATGTTATTGTTAGACTCTATAAAACATTCAATGTCAATAATTTTATTTCGGTTATAAAGTATCTCCATAAAAATTTTCCAAAAAATGTTTCTATAAGATAATATTTATCTTTTAAACATCATTATGGAATATAAATTAATGATGTGTATCATAAAATACCTCATTCTGTTATGTCTAATTAGTATTTGAGTGTTACCTTGTTGTTTTGGTGAAGAATTCAACAAGATATTGATTAACATCTATGTTTCATCACTTCATATCATCTTTCGACATATCATTAGATAGAGATAAAATTTAAAACTATAGAGGATTTTTTAATATGTTGTTTCACTCTTTTCAAAGGTGTTTGAGATAAAAAAACGTCAAATAGTCAATTTTATCATCTTGATAGATTTCACATGAAAATTTAATTGGATCTATAAGAATCCATCTAAGGAAATAAGCGTATGAATCTACCATTATGGGGTAAATTTGGAGAAAATAAGCTACATGGAGTTGATATATATTAGAAAATATTAGATAATGTCAGATCCAATATGTAACACATCAAGGAATATCAGAGTTGATCGAATATTTATAATTACAATCATCAATGAAATATGAAATTTGAAGTTATTGAGAACGTATTCCTATTAATATATCGATGGAATATTTTTATGTGAATCAGAATTAATTTAATGTTTATCCCTATGTATTTCGTCCCCCTTTTGTTTCTTGATCGAATTTGGATGGTATCTAATCGGTTGGTACTCCCAGTGAACAACTCTCAAGTTCATGAGGTTTTTCATTTATCTATACTTATATAGTATATACCTTAACTATCAAAAATACAAATCTTTCATGTTTTTCTAATACAATATGATCTATTTTATTAATAATAACCATTATAAATATTGTATCATTGAGATAATGTTCTAGGAAGCATGATTTATCATATGGTTAACGTTCTATATAAAAGTTATAAATTCTATGAAGCTACGCGGGAACCCAATGATGTGATGAAAATGAGATATAATATTTTTTATATTAATTTAATGAAATTCTAAGAGAAAAATTCATATTAATGTGGTTACAATTTAATAACATGAGATTTTAGGATATAATTCTTTCTAAATAAATTTAATTTATTTGATAGCTTGTAATACATGGAACCGTGAATCTAAATGAACTATAATATAGAACACAAATTAATCAAAGTTGTTAATTTTGACATATGAATAGAAAAAACATTGTCAATAAATTTTTTAAATTTAATCAAATATATTTATAAATAAGTATTAATTATTTTATAATGGCACTATATGTTGAAAAAGTGATTTTTTTCTTCAAAAATAAATATAATTACATTATGTTAAAAAATTATATAAATAAATATCCCCATTTGGAAAATAATATTTTATAATATCAATTCCACATTGTTATTCATCCAATTAAAAAAATTAGAATGATTCATTCATTTTTTATATGGCCCCAGCCCTAAACATTACTTAATCTTGAGTTACTTCAAGAATACACATTGAGGATCTTTTCAGGTTTAGAGTTATAGAGAATTAGATCTTAAAACATGCATTACATTCCACATTTAAACAAAGGGGTTACATAAAAGATAGTTCTAATTTTTCACATCAACTGAAACATATTTAAAATAAAACATGGATTCTTTCTTGACACTTCCTTAACACTATCATCACATCAAGTACCTTTCCCTTGACCTGTGGAAAATATTTCAAAAACATGGGATGAGCATAAAATGCTCAGTAAAAGATATGAAAATATGGAAAGGAAACATGAGTACATGTATACATAAGAATCAGTGAAATCATACATTACTAATAGAACATAAGCACATTAACATACCTCATAAATCATGAATAAATCATAGAAATCATAAGACATAAAGGTAACTTGATACATTCATAACATTATTACGTAGGGAGTAACCCTCTTGGTTACGTTTGGAATACCCATCACAGTATATTCCCTAAATCTCTTCAGAGAAACCTTAATGTTTAACTCCTTCGTGTTACCCAATGCATTGGAGAGATATATCGGGCTCACCGCCCTTAGTTTATCATGAAACCACCCGTCTTCATAATAATTCCCAAGAATCATAACATAATCATATCACATAAAACAAGCATAAAAGAAAACATAACATTTCCACGTTTAAATCACAAGATACCAATACAACACATTGATATAATATAACATTTTGAAAACCTTTTTCAATACCAAAATAAAAGAAAAGTAAAACATGGTATTTATTTTTCATTAAAAAAAGGTTATGGATTGTAGAGGAAGCCGAAACTCAAATAATGGTCACGGCGATGGAGAAGTCGTTGTCTCCGCATACGTACGACAAAAAAAACATTCAATTTTTTTTGTTTAGTAAATGATTCGTTTAAAAAAGATTCATTTTGAGTAAACGTAAAATTCAATGGGGTTTATACACTGTATAGAAGAAAGTTGTGTATAAAACATAATATTCCTCAATGAAAGGATATTGAGATGAAGTCCCATACCTTGGGTCCGACATGACTCAATCATTCTTTAATCTCTTGAATAATAAACTTGAGTTAATTTATACATTCTTAATAACCTTTTCCAAGTTCATAATTCCTTTTATATCACATATTACCATTTCATGAACCCTATGTAATTATTTAAGTTAATAACGACCGTTATAATGATCATTGCTACTTGAGTGAAAAATAAACTCTTTATAATTACAAGTTTGTTCATGGGGTAAAATATCCACTATATCCATAATTATATTCATTATGTAGATATCATATATATCATATATATCCATTATATACATGCATTTATAATATTACATAACATTTAGAGGTATGAAATGAAATGCACCGTTCATGGAGATGGTAAGCCGTACGTTCTCATGAACACTACTTCCATTTCTATTTCATATTTAATGGAATTAAAACATAATGATACAAAATAGTATTATAATTCCAGTATGTTATCATAAATAATATCATTAAATCTATACTTTATACGTACCACATATGGTATTAATGAATCAAATCTCTTTGAGGGGGCGGTAGTCCGCACTTCCTAAAATAAGGATATTGCGTTTACACATAATGGAAACCATAATGGTATTCCATAAATGAAAAATACAGAAGCTTAAGTAAAACATAAAGATGTTATATATCATATATAAATACATTGACATCTTAATGTCCACCATTAAATGTTTTAAAAGAATATTGAACAATCATCGTTTCGTGAGGCATAAATTCACCATCCACAGAAACAATATGTTCTTTAACCATTAGATGTAGGTGTGTGTATGTTTACCTCGAATAATTCTTATAAAAACATCCAAGTATATTTAAGATACTAGATTTGATACAAAATAAATTAATAAAAAAAGATTATGTGGTTGGAGAGTCAAAATAAAACTGAAGAACACAAGTGAAGACATTACCTTAAAATCAGGTAACTCCCTTTGGTTTGAACCAAAAGGGATCGTGGAAGAGATTCCGGCCTAAGGTAAGGTATCTAAGATGAGGAGAGGGATGTTTAGAGACAAAATTATCAGAGCTTGGACGACCCAAAGGCTTGAGATGTGTGGGTAAGGAGATAGAGGTGGGAGCCTTTTATAAGAGGAGAGCAGGGGCTCTCTTGGAAAGTTACAAAATATTACTTTATTTTCAAATGAGTTTCTGGTTTTAAAGGTCCCACATTATTGTATTTTGAGGATAAGGTGATAAGGGTTCGAAATATACTCATCCAATAGGTCTTTGACAAGTTTAGTTTTTAGATTTTTAATTATCTTTTTATTTTATTAAAATCGTTAAATGATGAGGTAATCACTCCATCATCATGATTTCATAAATAATTTAATTTGTTTAAGGTCTAAAAATTATAAAAAAATACTATGATGTAGGAAATATTTTTAGCTATCAAATAACTATTTATAGTCCAAGATATCATTTATTTAGACAAAATTAAAAATGTTTTACTCAGGTGATACATTCTTTGTGATATTTAACTTTCTTTAAAAATAAAAAGATAAAAGTCATTATCACAAAAAAGTGATTCCATGGGGTCCCCAAGTTTGAAACAAGGCATACCATGGTCGGCCATGATACAAAAAGTAGTATAAGGAATTAATTTCGGGTCATTTTCTATTATTATGATATTATTTTATTATCCTTAACTACCCGATTACTAATTAATCAAGATAATTAATGATAATTACGGTCGTTACTATTCATAATGTCAAAAAACAAAAGAGTCTTAATTAGATAATTTAGACCTATTGATTCTAAATATGGAATCCATTTTACCAAATTCCAAACATAGAAATTGAAATAATTAATTAAAAAATAATTCTCGTTGTCAAAACAAATAGCGGGTTTTTAGAAACAATATATATGAAATGTTTGGCACTTGTTTATGCCCAATTCCAAAGTGAAATTAATTATATTGAAAACCATTGGATTAGATGGTAAACATATATTATAATTACACTTTAATACCAATTAAAAAGATAATCTAGCGATATAATAAAATTAAATGAAAAAGTAGTTTTGATGTAAAATGCAGAATTTTTCACTATTCATTAAAAATTGAACATGGCCCGAAAAATACTAAAAATTTACCGAAGGTAAATTTCAATGTCCCAATCATAAAGAATAATATTATTTTGACAAATATAGCTTATAAAATTTTCAAAAGTTAGATTTAAAAATGGTTCCCCATCAAAAGGCGGTAAAACAATCTGTTAATAATATAAGAGTATTCTATGCTTAAGATTGGATTTATTCACATTTTAAGCCTCTAAAACACTATCTAATTCATAAATAGACATAGATAAGAATATCTATTATTCATTACTTACTTGGGATGTTACATCCTTCCCCCCTTTAGAAAATTTTGTCCCCATAATTTATTTACTTGTCGAATAAGTGGCGGTATTTATCCCTCATTGCATTTTCAGATTCCCACATTGCATCTTCAACCATATGGTTTTTACACAAAACCATTACCTAGTGAGTTAACTTATTTTTCAACAATTGCTCCCTTCGGACAAGAATCTGGACTGGTTGTTCTTTATACGAGAGATTCTCTTCCAACTGAACTACCTCTGGGCTCAAAACATGAGATGGATCTGGCATATACATTCTCAACATCGAAACATAAAAAACATTGTGTACCTAAGATAAACTCGGAGGTAAATCCACTCAGTATGCACCATATCCAACTCTATCGAAAATTTCATATGGTACAATGAACCTTGGAATAAACTTTCCTTTCTTTCCAAATTGCATCACACTTTTCCATGGTGAGACTTTGAGAAAATCATGATCACCTACCTCGAGAGATAAATCCTTCCTCCTATTGTATGCATAACTTTTATGTCTTCTCTGAGCTGTTCTAATGTGTTTCTGAACCAACTGAACTTTTTCTACCATCACTTCTACCAATTCTGGTCCCATCAGTTTCCTTTCAACCACTTCATTCCAAAAAGCTGGAGTTTGACACCGCTTCCCATATAATGCCTCAAACGGTGCCATCTGTGTACTGGAATGAAAACTCTTATTATATGAAAATTTCAACCAATGAAAGATGTTGGTCCCAGCTTCCCTGATAATCCATCAAACAAGCACGTAGCATATCCTCCAAAGTCTGAATTGTTCGTTCTGACTGCCCATCTGATTGAGGATGAAAAGCTGTACTAAAATTTAATTCAATACCCAACGACTTCTGAAGGACTTTCTAAAAGATAGATGTAAACCTGAGATCATGATCAGATACAATGGATAGAGGAAGTCCATGCAACCTGACTATCTCATTAAGATACAATAGAGAAAGTTGATCTAGAGAGAAAGTATCTCGAATAGGAAGGAAATGAGCATATTTAGTCAAGAGATCAAAAATAACCCAAATTGCATTATTACCTCGAGATGTCTTCGCTAATCCCACAACAAAGTCCATGGATATATTTTCCCATTTCCACTCTAGAACTGGTAAAGGCTGAAGCATCCCTTTCGGTAACTTCCACTCTGCTTTAACCTGTCGACAAGTCAACCACTTCATTGTAAAATCAGCAATATCTCTTTTCATTCCATCCCACCAGTAATACTCTTGAAAATCTCTATACATCTTAGTACTGCCAGGATGAACTGAAAACAGAGAACTATGAGCTTCACATAAAAAATCTCTCTTCAACTGTGAATCACACGACACAGACCATCTCTTCCCAAATCTCAAAATACAATCATTATCAATGTTGAATTTAGGCAACTTACCCTTCTTAACCAGATCTACCTTTTTCTACAACTCACTATCTTGCTTCTGTGCTTGCTTGATTCTGTCTGATATAAAATATTTCAATGATACTTGAAATAATATAGAAGGAAATCCTGCACCAATAACTTCTATGCCAAAGTTCATCAAATCCTTAACCAAAGGATCACGTTCCAAACAAAAAAAATTTAATAAAGCATTACTTTTTCATCTAAAAGCATCAGCAACTTTATTTTCTTTTCCCGGATATTAATGAATTATACAATCATAATCCTTGATTAATTCCAACCATCTCCTCTATCTCATGTTCAATTATTTCTGAGTGAATATATACTTTAAAATTTTGTGATCAGTATATATTTTAAACTTTACTCCATAAAAATGATTCCTCCAATATTTTAAAGTGAAAATAAATGTAGCTAATTCCAAATCATGTGTTGGGTAATTTTCCTCATGAGTTTTCAACTATTGTGAAGCATAAGCAATTACCTGATCATTCTACATTAGGATGCAACCATGACCATTCAATGAAGCATCATTGTAGATAACAAAATCACCATTCCTGGAAGGTAGTGCCAAAACTGGAGCATTCACCAATCTTCTTTTCAATTCCTGAAAACAATCGTCACATTATTTTGTCCAGATAAAATTAACACCCTTCCGAGTTAGCTTAGTCATTGCACTAGATAACCGTGAAACATTTCTAACAAACCTTCGGTAATATCCTCCCAAACCAAGGAATCTACGAATCTCAGTTACATTTGTGGGTCTTGGACATTCTTCAATGGACTTTTTTTTTGCAGTATCAACAGTTATCCCATCTTTAGAAACAATGTGACCATGGAAAGAAAGTTGTTGCAACCAAAACTCACACTTGCTGAATTTTCCATACAATTTATTTTCTTTTAAGGTTTGTAAAATAACCCTTAAATGTATTTCATTCTCATCTTTACATTTAGAAAACACCAAAATATCATCAATGAAAACAACCACAAACTTATCCAAGAACTCATGGAAAATACTATTCATTAAGTCCATGAATACAGCAGGTTCATTGGTTAGTCCAAAAGGCAATAATAAAAATTCATAATGGCCATATCTTGTATGAAACACGGTCTTCAGAACATATTCTTCAATTACCTTCAACTGATGGTACCCCAATCTCAAGTCAATCTTTGAAAAAAACTGAGCTCCCTGGAGCTGATCAAACAAATCATCGATATGATGAAAAGGATATTTGTTCTTAACAGTGATGTTATTTAAGGCTCTATAATCAATGAAAAGTCTTATAGAACCATCTTTATTTTTAAAAAATAAAACAGGAGCACCCCATGGTGATATGCTAGGTCAAATGAAACCATTCTCTAATAAATCATGTAATTTCCCCTTCAACTCTAAAAGTTGAATTTGAGCCATTCGATAAGGGGGTTTTGAAATTGGGTTTGCATCAGTAACTAAGTCGACAGTAAACTCGACTTCCCGATCTGGCATTATTCTAGGAAACTCATCAGAAAAAACATCAGGATACTCATTTACCACTCGCACTTCATTAATCTGAACAGTTCCTCTGTTTTCAACAATATGTTCAAGGTAACATTCATTTCCATCTTTTACAATTTTCTCAGCCTCTTGATATGTTATCAACTGTAAGGGTTCATTCATGTACACAAATTGAAAGTCTTTCTGAAAAGAAACTTTTTTATCTCTACAGTCAATCTTAGAATGGTAAATAGAGAGCCAATCCATACCCAGGATAACATCAAACTCTACTAGAGGTAGAAAAATTAGGTTTTAAAGTAGGTTCTTTCCACAGATAAGGATAGGAAGATTCCTATAAATTCTTTTTTCCTCAACATTTCCCCCTAGTGTTTTTACCCCAGGTTCAGGAGTCATTTCTTGAGATGGTATTCCCATTTTACTAGAAATTTTTTCAGAGATGAAAGAATGTGTAGACCCCGAATCAAACAACACACTGGCATAATCTGAAAAATTAATCAAATTACCTGATGCAACTTCATTTGACAGCCCGACATCGGCTGAAGTCATTTCAAAGGAATTGACCACCCCTTTCTGATTGTAGTATAACTGCTTCCCATCACTCAAGCTCTTTGTCAGACACTCATTTTCATAGTGACCCATCTCATTTCACTTAAAACATTTCACTAACTGTAAATAAAATTTGGACTTACCATCACCTTGATCTTTTTCAGTGCAATCACGAGTCGTATGTCCCATCTTACCACATCGGTAGCTCTTTCTAGAATTCAGAAGACATTCCCCAGAATGAGATTTACCACATCTATCACAAACTGGAAACTTAATTTTATTATCGTCAGAACTTTTTGAAAAATTCTTTGCTTTCTCCTGCCACCTCTGTCTCTTCTTCTGCTGGTTGTTATAGAACACGTGATCATCGGAAAACTCAATTTCCACCTTCTTAGCACATCGAACAAGTTTTTAATAACTTCTGAACTCAGGAGAAGCTAAATCCCTTCGATATTTTTGCTTTAATACTGAGTAAAAACGATTGATTTTACTATCAAGGTCTCAGATAATATTTGGAGCATACATTTCCAATCGAGTGAACCTTTCTTCATAGACAGACACTAAGTCTTCCTCTTGCCTCAATTCCAGGAATTGTTTTTCCATCCTAAGTCGAACAGCCTTAGGAAAATACTTCTCAAGAAACATACCTTTGAATTCATCCCATTCGAGTACATCAATCTCATCAACATCCCTGATATTTTTAACCATCGACCACAATTGATCTGCTTCACCCTCCAAACGGTAAATAGAAAGACTAACCTTTTGATTGTCATAACACCCCATGACATAGAAAATCTTCTCCAGTTCTTTAATCCACCCTTCAGCTTTCACAGGGTCAGATGATCACTTGATTGATGGGGGATGTTGCCTCATGAAATGTTCCACCACTGACATGTTCCTCTATGGTTGATCTGGATGATCTCGTGCATGGATACCACCACTATTTATCGCTTGAGTCAACTGCGCCATTACTGCCACAAAATGAACAGTTCCAATTTCAACCATCTCATGATGCTGATTCCTAAGGTTATTTCCTTCTGTATACCTTTCTAGCATTGCTTCCCTGTTTCCTCAGTGGAAAACAATTTTGAAGAAACATGTCATAGTTGAAGCAACATGGTAATCTTCAAATGCTATACCATTTTCAATTTGACCAAAAAAATATTTTAGGATAATCATTTAATTGAATTCTAACTCATAAAGTTATCTAAACCGACCTCTGATACCAACTATAATGCCCCATCCATAAACATTACTTAATCTTGATTTACTTCAGGAATACACATTGAAGATATTTTCAGGTTTAGAGTTTTAGAAAATTAGATCATAAAACATGCATTACATTCCACATTTAAACAAAGTGGTTACATAAAAGGTAGTACTCATTTTTCCCATCAATGGAAACATATTTAAAATAAAACATGGATTATTTCTTGAAACTTCCTTGACACCATCATCACATCATGTACCTTTCCCTTGACCTGTGAAAAATATTTCAAAAACATGGGATGAGCATAAAAAGCTCAGTAAGGGATATGAAAATATGGAAAGGAAACATGAGTACATGTATACATAAGAATCAATGAAATCATACTATACTCCTAAAACATAAGCACGTTAACATACCTCATCAAATCATGAATAAATAATAGAAATCATAAGACATAATGGCAACTTGAGGCATTCATAACATTCTTACATAGGGAGTAACCCTCTTGGTTACGTTTGGAATACCCATCACAATATATTCCCTAAATATCTTCTGAGAAACATTAAAATTTAACTCCTTCGTGTTACCCAATGCATTTGAGAGCTATATCGGGCTCACCCGCCCTTTTTTTATCATGTAACCACCCGTCTTCATAACAATACCCATGAACCATAACATAATCGTATCACATAAAACATGCATAGAGGAAACGTAACATTTCCAAATTTCAATCACAAGATACCAATACAACACATTGATATAATAAAAACATTATGAAAACCATTTTCAATACCAATATAAAAGATAAGTAAAACATGGTATTTATTTTTCATTTAAAAAAAGTTTACGGCTTGTAGAGGAAGCCGAAGTTCAAATAATGGTCACGGAGGCGGAGAAGTCGTTGTCGCCGCATACGTATGACAAAAGAAACATCCCCTTTTTTCATTTAGTAAATGCTTCATATAAAAAAATTCCTTTTGAGTAAACGTAAAATTAAATGGGGTTTATACACCATATAAAAAAAAGGTGTGTATAAAACAGAATATGCCTCAATAAAAGGAGATTGAGATGAAGTCCCATACATCGAGTCCGACTTGACTCGATCGTTCATTAATCTCCTGAATAACAAAATTGATTTAATTTATAATTTCATAAGAACCTTTTCCAAGTTAATTATTCCTTTTATATCACTTATTACCATGTCATTAACACTATGTAATTATTTATGTTAATAACGGTCGTTTTAACGATCATTGCTACTTCAGTAAAACATAAACTCATTATAATTACAAGTTTGTTCATGGGGTAAAATATATATGATATAAAAAATTATATTAATTATGTAGATATAATATATATAATATATATCTAATATATACAGGCATTTATAATATTACATAACATTTAGAGGTAAGAAATGAAATGCACCGTTCATGGAGACGGTAAGCCGTACGTACGCATGAATGCTACATCCATTTCTATTTAAAATTTAATGGAATTAAAACATAATGATACATAGTAGTATTATAATTACAGTATGGAATCATATATAATATCATTAAATATATCCTTTATACGTACCACATATGTTAATAACGAATCAAATCACTTTGAGGGGGTGGTTGTCCGCACTTCCTAAAATGAAGATATCGCATTTACCCATAATGGATACCATAACGGTATACCATAAATGAAAAATACAGAAACATAAGTAAAACATAAACATATTATATAGCATATATAAATATAGTGGAATTTTAATGTCCACCTTTTTTGGTGTTAAAAGAATATTGGACAATCATCGTTTCGTGAGACAGAAATTCACCATCCACATAAACAATATGTTCTTTAACTATTAGATGTAGGTGTGTGTATGTGTAGACAGAATACATCTTATAAAAACATCCTAGTATATTTATGATACTGTAGATGTTACAAAATAAATGAATAAGAAGAGTTTAGGGGGTTGGAGAATCAAAATAATACAAAATAACACAAGTGAAGACATTACCATAAAATCGGGTAACTCCCTTTGGTTTGAACCAAAAGGGTTTCTTGAGGAGATTTTTGCTTAAGGTAAGGCTTCTAGGATGAGGAGATGGATGTGGAGAGAAAACCCCCTTAGATATTGTCTGAGCCAAAGGCTTGAATGGTGTGGTTAAGGAGGTAGAGGTGGGGGCCTTTTATAAGAGGGGAGGAGGGGCACTCTTGTAAAGTTACAAAATGTTACTTTATTTTCAAATGTGTTTCGGATTTTAAAGGTCCCAAATTGATTTATTTCGAGGATAAGGTGATAGGGGTTTGAAATATACTCATCCAATAGGTCTTTGACAAGTTTAGGTCTTATATTTTACATTATCGTTTTATTTTATTTAAACCGTTAAATGATGAGGTAATCGCCGCATCACCATGATATCATAAATAATTTAATTTATTAATTGTATAAAAATTATAAAAAAACTACTATTATGTAGGAAATATTATTATCTTTCCAATTACTATTTATTGTCCAACATATCATTTATGTAGACAAAATTAAAAATGTTTTACAAAGGTGATGTATTCTTTGTTATATTTTACTTTCTTTAAAAATAAAAAGATAAAAAGTCATTATCACACAAGAATGATTCCATGGGGTCCCCAAGATTGGAACAAGGCATCCCATGGTCGTCCATGACACATACAGTAGTATTAGAACACATTTTGGGGTCATGTTTTATTATTATGATATTATTCTTTTATCCTTAACTACCCAATTACTAATTAATAATGATAATTAAAGATAATTACCGACGTTACTATTCATAATGTCAAAAAACAATAGACACTTAATTAGATAATTTAGACCATATGATTACAAATATTAAATATATATTACCAAATTCCAAACATAGATATTACAATAATTATTTTAAAAATAATTCTCGTTGTCAAAACTAATAGCGGGTTTTAAGAAATAATATCTATGAAAAGTTTGGAATTTGTTTATGACCAATTCCAAAGTGAAATTAATTATAATTACCACTATTGGATTAGATGTTAAAAATATATTCTAATTACCCTTTAATTCAAATTAAAAAGAAAATATAACCATACAAATATATTAAATGAAAAAGCAGTTTTGATGTAAAATGCAGTATTTTTCATTATTCATTAAAAATTGAACATGGTCAGAAAAATACCAAAAATTTACCCAAGGTAAATTTCAATGTCCCAATCAAAAAAAATTAGTTTATTTTGACAAATATATCTTATAAAATTGTAAAATGTTATATTTAAAAATGTTTCACCATCAAAAGGCGGTAAAACAATCTTTTAAAAATATTAGAGTTTTACATGCTTAAGATTGGATTTATTCTCATTTTAAGACTCTAAAACACTATCTAATTCATAAATATACATAGATAAGAATATATATTATTAATTACTTACTTATTATGTTACATTTTTGGTCATTATTATTATTAAAAAGGATAAAAAAATTCATCTAAGATAACTATAATAATGGTATACCAAGAAGGATAAACCAAAATATATAGGTATGTTTTCTAAATTAAACATTATATTTTATATTGTACATAAATATTTAGACCTCACCATATTCCACCATTAAATATTTTGATATTTAAAATAATTTTTCATGATAATTAGTTGGTTATATTTTATAATTTTATGAAATTCCAACTGTTACCTCTCTCCCACTTAACAAAGGACTCCACTCCTTTCTATGATTTATATCACATTTAGAAATCTAGGTCAACCAACCACTAAAAAATATCTTCTCATCTTTTCTATGTATTGGTGATGGTCTTATTAAAATATAATTCCATGTGTCATAAGAAATGATTTAAATGACGCATACTAAAGATTAGCTATTGATCTTAACCGACCTCATTCAATTTCATTATTCTTCTAGACACAATAAATATTTATTAATTAACAGAAAATTATATCTTATAAATAGTAAATAATATAATATTTTATTATTATGGATGCACCAATATCCACACCCTTTTCTATAAAATGTTAAGTGATTGTAATGCTCCTTCTTACATGTTCACTACCACCTCCCCCTAGCGATGCCTTTAATTTTCTATCCACATAATTTGGATATATATATTTATGGGATTAAAATTTATAGACAAAATTTATTAAATAATTGTTCATCAATAATTATAATCTGATTTATACCTTCATACATTCTAATTTGTTGTAAAATGCTAATTTTCTCATTGTGTACATTCGAAATACCACAAACATAAAGCAATGTGATATGTTTTTAAAATTATAATTACTTATATGTTAATAAGGGTAAATTTATTGATTATATATGATAATTATTGTATAATAATTATTATATAATTGTGATTTAAAATTTACCATTATGTTATTATATATGTCGATAACTGAAAATAATGATCCCATATATGTATGTACTACCATCTCCATAAAAGGTGTCATTTATTTTTATATCTGTATAATGTGGATAAATCGTAATAAATACTATAAATAAATATTATATATATATATATATATATATAATTATTAATATGTTGTATATAATGGGGCAATTATCAATGTACAAATAATGGAACTACCATAAATAAATTCTCTTTATAAATAAAATAGTTAAAACACTAAAAAAATAATTTTAATTAAGAATTATTACTAAATGGCTGTTTAAATATTAAAAATTTATCACATTGGATATTATAAGTATATATATTACTATTTTATAAATAATTAAAAATTTTAAATATATTATATTGGAGTACAATGTGATTTTAAAATAATTCCAAATTGAGGTAAGAGTTTTATGCTACAAAAAAATTGTTTAAAATGATCATTTATTATTATGTTTCTAATGATGAAATTTAATGATACATCTCCCATTAATATCATGAAATTTTTTATACTATAATTATATATTGTGAAATCATATTTTATTTTCATTATCCTCTATATTTAAACTGATGATTCTAGATGAATATTTTTAAGGAAAATTATCTTTACTTCTCTCTTTTTTCAAAATTCATATTTCTTGCATGTCGATGTTTTCTAAAAATGTATTGATAATAATTTTTACTAGTCCCATATTTATTTATAAAGTCATTTTTACAATTTCATTTCTTTTTATAATTCATTTAAATTGGTTCTTAATATCATTTTTAAATTATATAAATTTTTTTCATAAAATGTGAGAGGAATCATTATTCTAATATATATAGTATGAATAGATTTTCATAGTTACAAGACCACTACATGAATAAAATCATCCTTTACATGTTTTCTAGTTAAGCATAAAAGTAATAATTTTCCATAAAATTTTTAAAATTCTATATTTAAAATAATATATTTAAATATGAAATATTTATTTTACTCATTAATTATTTGAGGTGACCTTTTAATTAAAATTTATTCTAATATGACTTCATTTTATTTTACATATTTCTTTTTATGGTATAGGAACCAAAGATAAAATATTGTTAACTTATTTGGATAGATTATTATTGGGATGATGACATGTCCATTATACTCACTTATTTTACACATGCTATGATTTGGTTATATATTGAATCCTTTAAAATGCTTTTTTAATTTCCATGAGTTATTATCTATAATTATTGATTTATTATCCTCTACAACACATTTTAATAGATTATTATTATTTTATTGAAGTCCTATAATTATATATACCTTAAATTTATTTTGATAATAAATATATATATATATATCTCATGATATAATAACGACTGGAATGGGGAGTAAACATGGTTTACTGAGGGACTATGTCCTCTTTGGTAATTCAGGGAATGAAAATTGACTAATGATGTTTTGGAATTTTGAGTAATACTATACTAAGATTATCATAGAAATGAGACATAAAGTAATAATTTATTTTCTATGATTATGTGTAATCCATTGTGATTCTTATCTTATGAGTATTCATGAATTATATCATGTTCCAGGATTATGATTTATTAAATTTTTGGTATGGTAATTTAATGTATATATCCTATTCCCATAATCCTATTCTCATGTTATTGTTTAGTGATCATTGATATATCCCTACATTAATCTGTTATGCATAAGGAAATTCCCATTATTTTGTTTTATTTAACAATGTTACTAATAAATGTTTTCTGTATGATTGGTTTAAAAATATTATAGTTCTAAATATATCATATGTATAAGATGTACAACTCTAATGAATACTTTTTTTATGTATCCTGGTTTCCAAAGTTGCTAAAACTATAAAATTATTGAGTATATTATAATTTTATATAATTCATATCCATCTATTTATATGTAATCTCTATGAATTAAATGTTTTTTTAGTAATATGATTTTGAGGTAATATCCCAGAAGCGCATAAAATATCACACTAGGTTCCTCATTCATGGTGAAACTCATGTCAAAAATAATAGAAAATCTCAAGATTGATAATCCCCATCTTTAGAAATATGGGGTTTCCTACATGTTTCAGATGATCACTCGTATGTGTGATCTCATTATCAACACCCAACACAACATTAGTCTCCTATATAACATTCCCATATTCTAAGGTAGATAAATATTCTCAGATACAATCCTATCTTTCCCAAACATAGTATCAACTAAATCAATTCCCTAGGTTTGTGAACCAAATGTCCTATGGTGTCCATTATAATACTTTAGAGGATATTGAATAGTAGTATAGCTCTAAGGGTGGTATATTGGGGAGTCTATAACATCTAGTCATAGTAATAGAAATATTATAAATAATCTCCAATAATGTATACAGAAAAAATTAGCATCTAATTTAAAGAGGTGAAAGTCGAAACATGATATAAACAACATTAAATTCTATAGAATTACTTATTCTAAACATACCATAAAAATCCATCATGAGTGAATTAAAAATATAATATAAATAAATAAAAAAATAAATCACTTTCTAATCCTCTACCTAGTCCAATATGTGGTCTTTCTCAGTTAATATACCCATACTCTACAACATGAATAAAAAACACAAACAATAACATAAATTTCCATGAACTATTTATTTTTAATGGAATTTCATTTATATAGATGGCCATGTTCAATTACAAACACAAAAGTCTGTGACTGAATCTCAATAGGCCATCACTATCAATTTTCATAAAATAACCTATCCATAATAGTGTCCATGGAGGATGTCTATATTTTTTTTATTTTAATAGATAACCAATTATTCAATCTAAAATTCAAAAAATTAAAAAATTGAATGAAAACATTAATAAATACACAAATTCCCTTGTTCCATGATGACACTAGAAACCTGTTTATACCGAATAGGACCCATGTTGGTGAGCCTCTATGTAAGAACCGACATCTTCCTTTCAGGTATGTTTTTCCCTTTTTTGGTGTTTTTGTTAAAAGTGTAGTTTTTGGAAATTTTTGAAGTACACACAGTGTAATTTATGAATACACACCGTGTACTTGGTTACCGCAGGAATCCGAGTGGTGGCCTTGTAGAGTCCATGCACAAGGCCGTGTGTGGTGACCTGTAGCCCTCTTAATGTGATGACTGATGAAGGAATGTTAACACCGTGTACTTTCTTTTTTTCATTAAACGCATTAGGGTCATGTCTAATGGGAAGATCCACCTTCTTATAGGTTTGGTTCTTCTGATAGTGAGAGAATTTCACCAATATTCCTTTTATATTCTGATCGAGCATCTGTTATCTGAATCGACAGTCGTCGATTGTGTTGGAATCACCTCTGTAAAATATTCCTTCTTCTATATCTCCATTTCCTAATTATCCCTCTTTCAATATTCATCTTCGGTAGAACGTTTTAGAAGTTTTTGTAGATCTACAGTGTTATTGGGAGATTTAAGGTATATGGTTCACATATATAGACTATACAACACCATGGTAGGTGGTTTGTTCCTTTCTGAAAAATGTCTTTGAGTTATATGTAGAAACTCTCTAATACCCACGAACTGGGTAATGCCTGTTTACGGTTATAGACCTGTTAATTTCCTGCTATGCTTGTATGCTTGAGTAGAGGTTAATTGAATTTTATTGTGTTAATTTATATGCTTGGGTAGTGTTTTCAATGCATGATTGTTTGTTTTGACAGTTTGGGCTTGTTTTCCTATTAGGTTGTCTGCTTTCCATTCCTATTATTGTAGAATGATTTGACTATTGTTATAACATGCTAGTATTCTATAGACTATTTATCCAAGTAGTTCGTGAGGTTTACATTAGCTGATATGCTTTGTTGTACATTTTTGACTTGCACAGGGCCGTGAGAACCTGGTGTATAGACCATTTGGACAATGGACAAAAGGGCTTCTCTAGAGTGACTTTTTTCTATTACGATGCAAGGCCATTGTGGGGATTGATGTATGTGCTTCACCAATGTGTTTGATGTTCCTCTATGTGGGACAAATGTAAAATGTGATGTATGTGCTTCCCCAATGTTCATTTAGATACGATACGAAACAATAGTAGGAATTTATGGTGAGTGATTTATCAAGGGGTCTATGATTAACATGAACTAGAGGGGTTAGAATGAGTTTACTACCCAGAGGGTTTCTTGAGTTTATAGGTAAGACCATAGGTGATAGGTTGTGCATACTTCCCAGAGGGTTTCCTTTCGTTTTTAGCTGTTTTCTTGTGTTCTGAGGTATGAATCGAGGTGATAGGTCATGAGTACATCTCGGAGCGTTAGTTGTTTTTTATTACTTTATTTGATTAGCTGGTGATTGACAGATTAAACTGAATGCTTTTAAACTAGGTATTGTTTACTGATGAGCACATACTTGTTTACTACTTTCATTACTGATTATTTGCAATATATTCACTGACTATTAAGAACAGTTCATGTGGTGGTTACCTAATGTTATTTAGTCTCAAACCATATTTTGGTATTGCTTTTGGGACTAAATAGATAATATTAGTGCAGGTATAGATTAGAGAATGCGCCCTTCTACATCAGGTACTTGACTTCTTTAGATCCAGAGAGCATGGGACCAATCGCTGGCTTGCAATGATTGGGAGATGTTTACTACTTTCTTTGGTAATTTGGATTAGTACTTTTTTCTGCATTGTGACTTGTTTGGATGTTTTCCTAGACATATGTATCATGCGTTATTTATATATGTGTTCTAGTTGTTATTATATCATTCATTAGTCTTCCGTTGTAAGCTGTTGTTTAGTATGTACGTTTCTTCTGCTGTTGTATCCTTGTTTACATCTACTGTGTCACTCTGCCAATGAGGGAATTGTTTCCCCAATATCACACCCAAAGCACTTCCTGATAGTCGACAACCTCTGGCATTCGGGGAAATGTTCCTGAGGCCATGGGACCAACATTGTATGGGGAATCTATGGGCGGCTTCCGTAACCAGGATGTCACAATGTGGTATCATAGGAATACATTTCTATTGGCTTACTATTTGGAGCCTATAGACAGAGATATGATGGAATTGGAACTTGGTAATAAGTTTTTCCTGATAGTAGCTAACCCGCGTATACGGAAAATCCATTCTACATCTCTTATTGCAGTTTTTTTTGTTTATTTAATTTTAAAGTAGTTTTTATTTTCAATGTTGGGTGATTCACATGTTTTGTGCAATTATTGTTGATGTTAGTAAGGTTCTACTTCTATTGAAACCTGATGAGATGAGGGTATTCAATCTGATGAATCATATAGGCACTTTCTAGAATCACTTTTCTTCTATTATTTCCATGCCATTTAAGCTACATTAGCAATTCCATTTTGTCTTGATAGATGTTGTTCTATATATTCATGTTGTTGTGATAGATAAAAATGCCAATGTTTGATAGGGTATTGGATGGTGTAAGGTTTTGATTGAATTGACGCCAATCATTGATTCTTGAGCCGTTTTGGGCCCTCATGGATCGGAATACTATGGATAATTGATCTATTGTGCTTGTTTATGACATGTGTAAGATGTCATGCTTTGATTCTCATGGTGTATTGGCCCTTGCGGATCAGAATTTTTCACTTAAATGATCGTTTCACTGTTTTTATGGGCTCCAGAGTTGTTTCTGAGGCTTACTATCCAGAAAATCCCAGAATACATGGTGTGTAATGTTGAATACACACCATGTGTTCTTATTTTTTGGAAAGAAATTGTTTTTCTTGAGTACACGTTGTGTACCGAAATTACATGTCGTGTAATCTCTAACCATTTCACTGAAATTGTGGGTAGGGACATGTGGTTGGGAATCTTTGGTAGGACACGATGGGTATAGTATGTACGTGCCGTGTTGTAGAACCGTGTAGGTGGCCATGTCCCTAATAACAAGGGTCAGTTGAGTCCTCTCTAATGCACGCCGTGTCAGTCTTAAACATGTCATGTAGTATAATCCCTAGAATCTAGTCATGTAACTAACAACAAGGGTCGGTGAAAATTATTTGGTACATGACGTGTCCATCTGGAACATAACATGTAGTGTGAGTCATGTATCTGGTCGTGTCACTAAAATCACAGGTCAATGAAGCTCGTCTAGTACACGTCGTTTCTAGAACAAACACACCGTGTAGTCTTGTTTGATGAGAATAGTGTGGCATTGCTGTTTAATTGTACTCAAGATGGGGAAGAGGATTCAAGTACATGATGTGTGTTACAGAAACATGTCGTGTATGTGGTGTTAAACAACCGGTTTTGGCAGAAGTACATGACCATGTGAACAGATTAAGGGAACACACCATGTATAGATGTTTTGTTAAACATGAACACTTTCTTTCTCCTATTACCTTCTTACCCTTCCAGATTCTGGTCCTTGATAATCTTAATTAAAGGTGTACATTTGACATTTCAATGTCATTACACTGAGACGTCCCTCAGTGGTACATCAGTTACAGGGAAACAACTAGACAGCAGACATAACTAATCAGGGACTACTTTCTAATCCTCCAGTTTTGCAAGTATTGGAACCATCCATCATTCTAGACATAGGTTCTGATGCATAGTTCTGGGAGGGCTTTAAAAGGATCATGTAGACCTTACGAGGAGTACCGCATCCTGCCCCATCTATGGTAGAGTTGACACTGGTTTTCCAGGAGTCACATCCTCCCATTTTCATAGGGGAATGAGGACCTCTGGCTGCAGAGTCATTGTTAGAATCCATGTTTTCTATCTTCGATCATTTGGAGACACCTACAACGAGGAGGGTCATGCTCGCTACCTATATGTTTCAGTATTCCGCAAAAAAATGGCAGGATGTGATCTCACGGGCGGGATTCCATTAGGTTATGGTGTGGGATGTGTTCCAACGTGCCTTTACGATTAAATCAATCCTGTGACTTTGAGGGTCGATCTAGCCCGAGAGTTCATGAGTCTAGAGTAGGGTACTCTTTCTTTAATGGATTATTCTTCTCACTTCATACTTCTACAGTGCTTCATGCCTATTCCAAGAGGTGATGAGTTATTCCTGGAAAGGAACTTTAAGGATGGTATAAGGCACGACATCCAGTCTCTGATGAACATTTTTTGATTGTATTCCATCACTTCTATTGTCAACCAGGCGCTGATCAAGGGGCATGATATGAGGGATTCTGGAGTTTCGATCAAGGGTGGTTTGACATCTGAAGTTTGTATTCCTCCAATTGATATTAGGAAGCGGCATACGGGGTCTTCGCATGGTTAACCGAGGAGGGAAGACACTTATTCTTGTAGACAGGTGGTGTTCGACCAGTGCGGGATTAGCGGTCATACAAGGCCACATTTCCTGAGGGACCCAGTAGAGTGCTGATCAAGTGGAAAAATGGGCCATAATCATCATTTCTATCAAATCTTTTCCCCAGTAGCTGGTAACATGGATTATTCTTTGACTCCAAGTTCAGGAGTAGGGCCATCAGTTTATCATTAGTCTAGGAACTTGAGTTCATCTGACTGGTTAGGCCGAGGTGGATGTCATAGCTATGGTATCCAGTCACTAGGGTTTCATCAATAGTAGGGTGGATCATCTATGAGTGGAAAGGTAGGGTCACAAGGCCCAGGTGTAGGTCATAATTTTTTAGTAGAGAAAACCAAGCAGGATCAGGATCCTAGACCTTCTACAGTTCGAGGTACAATATTAGTTTTCTTCAGTTTTAGCTTATGCTATTTTCGATACAGGGGCTTCATATAACTTTATATCTATTGCTATTGTAGAGTGACTGGGGATCTACATCTTTTCTTTTGCTGATATCATGACGCTAGACACTATGTTGGGGACTATAATGGCTATGGTTTGATAGTTTATGGAGTTCTGTAACACCCCGAGCTTCCACGATACGCTTCTCTTACAATAATGCAATAGCTTGCATTATACGCAAGTTCGAGATTCTAACACACCGCGACTAATCAAAATATCCATTATGAATAGTAATATCAACTTTTTGAAATTATATATATTTTATTTTTCTAAATGGACTTCATTTTTGGATTCGTAATTTCGAAATTAGCCTATGTCGAATTTTTTGTAATTTTCTGAGAACTTCCAAATTTTTCTGAATAGTGAAAAATACTTAAGAACATGTTTTTTAATAAATATAATTTATAGTGATAAATTATACTATTGAGTGGTTTTAAAGTATAATTAGAATATATTTTTACTATTATATCCAATGGTGGTGATTAGAATTAATTTCACTTTGAAATTGGACTTAAACAATTGTCAATCTTTTGATATATATTGTTTCTAAAAAACACGCTATTTTTTGTCGCAGCGGGAATTAAATATAAAATTAATTAATGAAACATTTATGTTTGTAATTTTTTAAAATAGAAATCATTTTTGAATTTGGAATATCAATTATAGCTTAGGGTGAAATTTTTGCATTGTTTTGAAAAACATCAATTTTTGATTAATAGTGAAACCACTAAGTGGTAGTTAAATAACTGATTTTTCAATTAAATGAAATATTACCACTTCTGTGATTTGATTTTCAAAAATCTGACATACATGGTTGTCATTATAATGTAAAATGTGGTTCAATGGGATTAAAATAATTTTTTGGTGAATAGTAACTTTTAAGTTTAAATAATCGCGATTAAAGGTAATTAGTGAAATTTAAGGTAAAAATGGAATTATAAAAATATGAAATTACCCTTACACTTGTCCTACCCCTATTGGATGAGTCATGTCCGACCAAGACAATCCATCGGTCAACATGGGGACCCCATGGAGCCACGTTGGTAGGAAAAGGACATAAATAACTTTTTATTTAATGTTAAAATATAAAGGTCAAAAACAAGAGTTGTTTTACTAAAACAATTTTTAAATGGGGTTATACAAGTCATATGTTTGACTATAAATATGAATTATAAATCTAAAAATATTTCCTACATCATGATATTTTTTTTATAATTTTATACATTAAATAAATAAAATTATTTAGGACAACATGATGATGCAGCGATTACCTCATTAATTAACGATTTTAATAACATGGAAGGATAATGTAAACTATAAGCATTACACTTGTCCAAAGCCTATTGGATGAGAATATTTTGAACCCTTATCGCCTTATCCTAAAAATATATATGTGTGTGACCTTTGGAATCCGAAAAAGCATTTCATAATAATGTATCATTTCAATATTTCCAAGACTTCCCCTTCTCTCTTCTTATAAAAGGCCCCCACCACTACCACCTTACTCACACCATTAAAGCCATTTGGCTCAGAAAACCTCTTCCCAAATACTCTCCCAACTTCCCCCTCTTACTCCTAGAAGCCTAACCTTGGTCATAACCCTTCCCAATGATGCCTTTGGCTCAAATCAAAAAGACTTACCTGATTTTAAGGTAATTTCTTCTCTAATGTTGTTTTGTATTATTTTTCTTCTCCAACCCCCTAAACACTTTTTATTCATTTATTTTATAACAAAACCAGTATCCTCAATATAGTAGGATGTTTTTATAAGAAGTATTCTAGCTACACATACACACACCTGCATCTAATGGTTAAAGAATATACTATTTCTGTGGATGGCGAATTTTTGCCTCACGAAACGATGATTGTTCAACACTCATATAACACCTATAATGGTGGCCATTATGATGACACTATTTTTATATATGATATATTTTATGTTTTTCGTTTGCTTATGATTTTTTATTTTTCATTTATGGTATACCTTTATGGTTTCCATTATGGGTAAACGCGATATTTTCATTTTAGGAAGTGCGGACTACCGCCCCCTCAAGGTGATTTGAATCATTAATGCCATATGTGGGATGTATAATGGATGGAGTAAATGGTATTCCACATTATATTATACAGGAATTATATTATACCTTTATATAATTATAAATTCATTCCATTAAATACGAAATAGAAATGAAAGTAGCGTCCATGCGTACGTACGGCTTACCGTCTCCATGAACGGTGCATTTCATTTCTTACCTTTAATGTTATGTAATATTATAAATGAATGTATATACTGGATATATATGATGTATATGATATATAAATCATGAATATAATTATGTATATAATTGATATATTACCACATTAACAAAGTGTAATTATAAGAAGTTTATTCTTGACTCAAGTACCTACGATCGTCAAAACGACCGTTATTAACATAAATAATTACATAATGTTCATATCATGGTAATAAGTGATATAAAAGGAATAATAAACATGAAAAGGTTTATTTAGAAATTATAAATTAACTCTAGTTTATTATTCAGGAGGTTAAAGAACGGTTGAGTCAAGACATGACGCAAGGTAAGGGATCTTCTTAACCCAATTTCCATTATTTGGGTTAATCTCCTACTTCCAAATTATGTCATGATATTATTATGGTGTATCTTATATTTGTACTTAAATTATGTGTACCTATAGTTAATACACATAATATATCTATTTTATTTAAAAAATGATCTTTTTAAGAGACTTCTTCATAATCTCCATTCATTGAGGCATATTTTGTTTTATACACAACTTTCTTTTATATGGTGTATAAACCCCTTTGAATTTTACATTTATTCAAAAGGTTTTCTTTTATAATTATGTGATTTTTAAATGATTTCAACAGGAGATATTTCTCTCAAATATATGAAAATCTAGTGCAAATGTATATGTATTTAACGCAATCATAAAAATGTTTTTAGAAAACCCAACTCTCGAGTGTGGTAGACAGGAAGGGATTGGGCATGGACCCATCATGGCCTGTAATTAGTCGAGCAGTCTCAGAATTAGTTATTTTTTTTCAAATTCTTGCATAATGTTTTCATAAAAACACTGGAGTATATTTGATCAATTTTAAACGTATGTATCTTCTAAAAAAATTGCATCGGCCAGTCTCATAAGACAAACTAGTGTCTTAGCACGAGGCCTTGACAAAATATTATTTGTGGTCTTGGCACGAGGCCTTGGCTACGTGGTTATGATAGTCTAGAATTATGAATTCCATCATTATGAAAATGGTTATTGATATTTCATGTAAATATTTGACCAGTAGAATATCCATGTGAGTAAGTAAATGGCATTGTTTCATTTTACGTTTTCCATATTATGCTAAAGATCAAGTTTAAAAGGCTTTTGTTTTAGTTATACATTGCCTTTAATGTTAATGTTTGTTTATGAAAGCTTCTGCTATATTGTTATCCATACTGAGCATCTGAGTTCACCCCTTTCAATGTTTTAATATTTTCCAGAATGTGAAGAAGTATTTTATGAATGACCTGCAGGGATAGTCAGAAGAAAATATGAGTGTGGACTATGGATACTTTGTTATTGTAGTTTTTCACTTAATGATGTAATGTAACGTTTATGAATGTATCTAGTGTTTCCAAGGCTACTAAACTAATCGGTATTTCGAGACTTGACCTTTCGTGATCATGCCAATGTTATGAAGTAATGCACCGACTCTAGATAGATAGGGTCGGGGCGTTACAGTTGGTATCAGAGGCAGTTTAGTACTCACCTTGGAAGCTAGATTTAGATAAACTCTGATTAGAGCACATAGCCTGAAGATAGACTTTGAGGATTATTATAGAAGAAATTCCTAGAATTTTGGTATTATAGAGATTTTGTGAGTTTTCCGAGCAATACATCCATGTCTGGATACAAGCAAGTAGAGGTGGCTTTGTCATAGATGTACCTAGGGGTAAAACCCGAAAACACCGCTTTGAGCTAGACTCGAACGGGAATTGGTGCACGACAACGGGACTTGCTGCACACTTGGTTACGACACTCCCGGGGGATATGCTTACGATAATTCAAATTTTATTTACAAACCACTATGAAGGGTTATGAGTATATACTTGCTCAAAGAAAACATTTTTATGATTATGGATTATATCCATAAATAGTTCAATTTATATTAAGTATTTTATAAGTGTGGAATAATGTATATTGATTCATAAACTAATCTAGTTTATGTAATTGTTTAGAAATGGCGCCTAGTGGAAGGAATGGAAACCGTATCAATGCACACACTCCGTGTAGGGATTGCCCTCCTGCTCAAGACAATTATTGTGGAGCTGGAGATACAACTGGTGCTAATCACCTTATCACCATACTAGGACAACTCACTCAGGTTACGAATAATAACCTTACTCGTATGGAGCACCCTGATCCGCAACGTGGAGGATCAATGTTAGATAGTTTCATGAGGAAAAAAACACCAACATTTAATGGGGGTACAAATCCATTAGTAGCTGAGAAATGGATAAACTCCTTAGAGAAAATATTCCGCGCCTTGGGGAGTAGTGGAAGGGAAAAGGTTGTCATGGCAGTTTACCGCCTCACTTGAGATGCTGATTAATGGTGGTCATTGATTCAAAACACAAAGGAAGATGATGACATATCTAATATGGAATGGAGGGAGTTCAAAGAGATTTTCTTAGAAAAATACTTTCCTCATGACCATTTAGCAGATATGGAAAGAAAATTTCTGAGTCTGAGGCAGAAGGAGGGTGAGAATGTAGCAAAGTATGAGGCTAACTTTACAAGGTTAGCAAGGCATGCTATAGATTATATACATAACCCAAGAGGTAAGATTGATAGTTTCTTTTATGGGCTAAAACCATTTCTCCGTCGAGATTTAGTATCACAATCCTTCTCATCGTACGAAGATATTGTCTCGTGTGCTATCAAGACAGAAAAGAAATTCTCTAAATCTTATGACAATAAAGTAAAGCAAGAGAAGAAGAGAATGGTGGAACAAGAGATATATAAAGGGAAAAAGGAAAAGAAGGATTTTTCATTATGATATAATTGTGGGAAGAATCACCCCGGTACTTTCCTAAAAGGAATGGGAGTTTGTTATAAATGTGGAGAAAAGGGTCATCAGGCTCATGATTGCAACGGAAAGAAAGAGGCTATCAAGGTTGAATGCTACAATTGTAGGGAAATGGGGCATTATGCAAATGAATATCCTAAGCGTTAGGGAAACTTACCTCAGAAAAGTCCAAGGGATCAAGGACAATCTTATGATGTTACTACAGTTGAAGCAGAATAATTAATGTATTGGTGCTTTTGGAAACAAGGATTATATTCTGGTTATAAGAATAATGTGATATATATATAAGGATTGTTCTGCAGTACTTGTTTTTTAATTAAGGTTTTAATATGATAAAGGTAATCATATTTTGAGTATGTGACAATAATAGAAACATTACTTTGTTTGGGAAATCTGATGTTACAATTGATTTTGGAATTTAGAGACCTTTAAGAAAAAGTCTGGACAGAGGTATTTTGGATAACTATATAGGTTGGAATGGATTAATTTGAACCTTGGATAGTATTGTTTAAGGTTAAAACATTTATGAAGATTATTTTTGGAATATTATATTACTATAGTTTTAGGAAAAGGACAACCTGTAGGGTGGGGCATAACCCGTTGCATCGGACAAAGCTGCAGGAATCGAACCCACAACCATAGTGCGACATGCCTTTATTACCTACCACAATCCTACAGGAAGTACCTGGTTAATAAAAAATAGTTTTATTAATCTAAATGGTATGTGTTAATATTTGGAACCTTATACAATTAGGATAAATAGAATATTTTTGAGTTATATTACCTTTTACAGTGAAAGATGGGTGTGTGGTAAATATTTATTAATGAATGAAAGTCTACATGAAAATTATGTATATTCCCTAACTTTCGTAGTAAGTCTCCTAAATAAATTCCTCAACTTTATAAAAGGTAACTTAAAACAAAAATGTTGTCGGTTAACTTTTCCAAATGGGGATTCAATGACCGTTTAACCAATCACAAGTTTGTGATTTTCTTATGGTTAACTTTCTCCTAATCCAGTTTTCTACAACTCTCCATCAGACCTTGATGGTTTGTTTTTCTTCCATATCCATATTTTCATAGAATCCTATTATAGGCTATCTCGGGTGACCTTTGTACTTATCTTTCTTTCTTTTAAAGTTATATTTTTATTAACCTTATTTCCGATGTGGGTTTTCCACAAAGGTATTTTCTATTTTCAACCTTTTATTTTCAATGAAAAATTTCAAATTGCGAGGACACAATTTATTGAAGGAGGGGAGAATGTAACACCCCGAGCTTCCATGATACACTTCTCTTTCAATAATGCAATAGCTTGCATTGTACGCAAGTTCGAGATTCTAACACACTACGACTAATCAAAATAAACATAATGAATAGTAATACCCAATTTTTTAAATTATACTTACTTTATATTTAGAAATGGACTTCATTTTTGGATTCGGAATGTCTAAATTAGCCTATGTCGAATTTTTTGTAATTTTCTGAGAACTTCCTAATTTTTATGAATAGTGAAAAATCCTTAAAAACAAATTTTTTAATAAAAATAATTTATAGTGATAAATTAAACTATTGAGTGTTTTTAAAGTATAATTAGAATATATTTTTACCATTATATCCAATGGTGGTCATTAAAATTAATTTCCCTTTGAAATTGGACATAAACAATTGTCAATCTTTTGATATATATTATTTCTAAACAACACGCTATTTGTTGTAACAGCGGAAATTAATTATAAAATTAATTAATGCAACATATATGTATGTAATTTTGTAAAATATACATCATTTTTGAATTCGGAATATCAATTATAGCTTATGTTGATATTTTGGCATTGTTTTAAAAAACATCATTTTTTGATGAATAGTGAAACCACTAAGTGGTAGTAAAATAACTGATTTTTCATTTAAATGAAATATTAACACATCTATGATTTGATTTTCAAAAATCCGACATACATTATTTTCATTAGGAAGTAAAATTTGGTTTAATGTTATTAAAATTATTTTTTGCTGAATAGTAACTTTTAAGTTTAATTAATCGCGATTAAAGGTAATTAGTGAAATTTAAGGTAAAAATTGTATTATAAAAATATGAAATGACCCTTAAATTTGTCCTAACCCTATTTGATGAGTCATGGCTGACCAAGACAATACATGGGTCAACTTGGGGATCCCATGGAGCCACATTGGTAGGAAAAGGACATAAATAACTTTTTATTTAATGTTAAAATAAAATGGTCACAAACAAGAGTTGTTTTACTAAAACAATTTTTAAATGGGGTTATACAAGTCATACTTTTGACTATAAATATGAATTATAAATCTAAAAAAATTTCCTACATCATGATAGTTTTTTATAATTGTTAGACATTAAATAAAGTAAATTATATATGACACCATGATGATGCAGCGATTACCTCATAATTTAAAGATTTTAATAAATGGAAGGATAATGTAAAATCTAAGCAATACACTTGTCCAAAGCCTATTGGATGAGAATATTTCGAAGCCTTATCACCTTAACCTAGAAATATATATGTTTGGGACCTTTGGAATCTGAAAAAAGTATTTCATAAAAATGTACCATTTCAATATTTCCAAGAGTGCCCCTTCTCCCCTCTTATAAAGGCCCCCACCACTACCACCTTACTCACACCATCAAAGCCATTTTCCTGAGCCAAACACTGCCCAAATACTCTCCCAACTTCCCCCTATTACTCCTAGAAGCCATACTTTGGGCATAACTCTTCCCAAGGAAGCCTTTGTCTCAAATCAAAAAGTGTTACCCGATTTTAAGGTAATGTCTTCTCTAATGTTGTTTTGGTTTATTTTTCTTCCCCAACCCCCTAAGCACCCTTTTATTCATATCTTTTGTAACAACACCAGTATCCTCAATATACTAGGATGTTGTTATAAGAAGGATTCGAGCTAAAATTACACACACCTACATCTAATGGTTAAAGAACATTCTGTTTCTGTGGATGGCGAATTTTTGCCTCACGAAACGATGCTTGTTCAACACTCATATAACATTTCTAATGGTGGCCATTATGATGAAAATATTTTTATATATGATATATATTATGTTTTTGTTTTCCTTATGATTTTTTATTTTTCATTTATGGCATACCTTTATGGTTTCCATTATGGGTAAACGCGATATTTTCATTTTAGGAAGTGCGGACTACCGCCCCCTCAAAGTGATTTGAATCATTAATGCCATATGTGGGATGTATAAAGGATGGAGTAAATGTAATTATACATTACATTATACTGGAATTATATTATACCTTTATATAATTATAACTTCCTTCCATTAAATACAAAATATAAATGAAAGTATCGTTCATGCGTACGTACGGCTTACCGTCTCCATGAATGGTGCATTTCATTTCTTACCTTTAAATGTTATGTAATATTATAAATGAATGTATCACTAGTGCAGAAAACGTTTTTTACGTCACCATTTTTTACGTCGGTTATATAAAACCGACGTCATAATATTTAAAACGATGTTTTTTACGTCGGTTATTTAATAACCGACGTAAAAACCTATGTTTAGTACACCTTTAACGTCGGTTATAAAAATAACTGATGTTATTAATCACGCGGATTCGTTTTTGATGTCGATTATACATTAACCGACGTTAGAAATCGACATATGTATGAGTTATTACGTCGGTTATTCAATAACGGACGTAAAAAACGCGGTTTTTGAAGGCCTTTTTACGTCAGTTATAAAATAACCGACGTAAAAAAAAGAATCCGCAGATGTTTTTGACGTCGGTTATGGAATAACCGACGTAAAAAAACGCGGATTTTGAGCCCTTTTTAACGTCGGTTATAAAATAACCGACGTAAAAAAAGAATCGGAGGAAGGTTTTTACGTCGGTTATTGAATAACCGACATTATAAATGTTTTTAAAAAAATTATAACGTCGGTTATTGAATAACCGACGTGATAAATCATTTAAAAATTTACCCAGACCCGTGGATTGTCATTCGCGAGTTTACCTTCGACAGTCGCGACTCGTCTCTCTCGCGCGTAAACCCGAATCAGCTCATCCATTTCGTTGGTTTAGATTCGTTTTGTGATCATCGTTTCTCATATTTAATCTCCTCGGATCAATCATCTAAACTCACAGTACTCAGGTAATCCTCCCACTCGTTCATTTTTTTTCGCGGATAGTATATATATATGTGTTGTGATTTTTTTGTTGAAACTAGCTATGATTCTTCGATTGTGAACTCTTTTAACTCGTTTTGGAACCATAATCTTATTTATCATCCCAAGATCTATTAGTTCGACTTGCAATACTGACTAATTTTATGATTTCACTAATTTTTCATCGTTTTCTATAAATCCCCGAGAGGGTTGGGGCGTGTCTATTTGGATGGGTTGCCCTTTTACAGTTGTTACTACTTTATTCACAAACAACCATGGCATAGGTGCATGGATTTGGGATCACATCACCATTTTCACCCCCTGCAAACAAAGTTTCATGAGGAGGACTCACCAGATTTCCCCTCGGCATGTTAAAAATTTTAGATACCCTCTTTTCAGCAAGTAAAAAATTAACTAGTTTTTTCTTCACTACTTATCCTAAACAAAAAAAACCACCATTCTTTCTAGAACCTATACTAGATCCATTGCATCCATCAACATACATATTTGGATCTGAAAGCATCCCTTAAGCCTTATGTTCGATGCTAACATCCTTTACTGATCTATAGAAAATATGATGGTCTGCTAATCTCTCCATTTAAAAGTAAAACCCCACCAATTATTCATCATCATCATGAGAAAATGGCACAACATCTGAATTTCTGATTCAATCTCTTGGGTCACTGATCAAACTTTAACTCCTTCAAATCCAGACCTGGAATAGACAACCTAATGTCGAGTTCCTTCTCTATCTATTGAAACTCAGTTATTCCTCCACACATAAAAACATTCTTTGAATGGCCCAACTTCTTGTTATGGTAAATTTTCAGTGATTCCAGGGGGGTGGGAGGGCTATCAAGAGGGTTGGGGGTGTCCAGGGGGTGTCCATGGGGGTAGGGTGTAGGGGGTGGTGTCCAGGAGGGGTGGGGGGCTGTCCAGAGGGGTCGGGGGTGTCCAGGGGGGTTTACAAGGGGGTGGGTGGGTGGGTGTGGGGGGCTGTCCAAGGGTGTGGGTGGGTGTTGGGGGGTGTCCAGGGGGGTGTCCAATGGGGTAGGGGGTGGGGGTGGTGTTTAGGAGGGGTGGGGGGCTGTCCAGAGGGTTGGGGGGTGTCCAGGGGGGTGTCCAAGCAGGTCGGGGGTGGGGGGTTGTGTCCAGGAGGGGTGGGGGTGCTTTCTAGAGGGGTCGGGGGCTGTCCAGAGGGGTCGAGGGGTGTCCAGGGTGGTGTCCAAGGGGATGGGTGGGTGTGGGGGGCTGTCCAAGGGGGTGGCGGCCTGTCCAGAGGGGTCGGTGGGGTGTCCAGGGGGGTGTCCAAGGGGTTGGATGGGTGTGGGGGGTTGTCCAAGTGGGTGGCGGCCTCTCCAGAGGGTATTTGGGGTTGTCCTGGTGGGTGGGGGGGGGGGGCTGTCCATTGGGTTGGGGGATGTCCAGGGGGGTGTCCAAAGGGGGTAGGGGGTGGGGGGTGGTGTCCAGGAGGGGCGGGGGGCTTTCCAGAGGGGTCGGGGGGTGTCCAGGGGGGGATTACAAGGGGGTGGGTGGGTGTGGGGTGCTGTCCAAGGGTGTTGGTGGGTGTTGGGGGGTGTCCAGGGGGTGTCCAAGGGGGTAGGGGGTGGGGGTGGTGTTTAGGAGGGGTGGGGGGCTGTCCAGAGGGTTGGGGGTGTCCAGGGGGGGTGTCCAAGCAGGTCGGGGGTGGGGGGTTGTGTCCAGGAGGGGTGGGGGTTCTTTCTAGAGGGGTCGGGGGCTGTCCAGAGGGGTTGGGGGGTGCCAGGGTGGTGTCCAAGGGGATGGGTGGGTGTGGGGGGATGTCCAAGGGGGTGGCGGCCTGTCCAGAGGGGTCGGTGGGGTGTCCAGGGGGGTGTCCAAGGGGGTGGATGGTTGTGGGGGGCTGTCCAAGTGGGTGGCGGCCTCTCCAGAGGGTATTTGGGGTTGTCCGGGTGGGTGGGGGGGGGGGCTGCCCAGAGGGTTGGGGGATGTCCAGGGGGTGTCCAAGGGGGTAGGGGGTGGGGTGTGGTGTCCAGGATGGGTGGGGGGCTGTCCAGAGGGGTCGGGGGGTGTCCAGGGGGGTTTACAAGGGGGTGGGTGGGTGTGGGGGGCTGTCCAAGGGTGTTGGTGGGTGTTGGGGGGTGTCCAGGGGGGTGTCCAAGGGGGTAGGGGTGGGGGTGGAGTTTAGGAGGGGTGGGGGGCTGTCTAGAGGGTTGGGGGGTGTCCAGGGGGTGTCCAAGCAGGTCGGGGTGGGGGTTGTGTCCAGGAGGGGTGGGGGTGCTTTCTAGAGGGGTCGGGGGCTGTCCAGAGGGGTCGGGGGGTGTCCAGGGTGGTGTCCAAGGGGATGGGTGGGTGTGGGGGGTTGTCCAAGGGGGTGGCGGCCTGTCCATAGGGGTCGGTGGGGTGTCCAGGGGGGTGTCCAAGGGGGTGGATGGGTGTGGGGGGCTGTCCAAGTGGGTGGCGGCCTCTCCAGAGGGTATTTGGGGTTGTCCGGGTGGGTGGGGGGGGGCTGTCCAGAGGGTTGGGGGATGTCCAGGGGGTGTCCAAGGGGGTAGGGGGTGGGGGTGGTGTCCAGGAGGGGCGGGGGGCTATCCAGAGGGGTCGGGGGGTGTTATATCATACTATATTTTGTTTAAAAAATAATATTCAAGCATATTTTTTTAAATACACATCGATTTGTTTTATATTTCAAAATTGTTTACATTCAAAGTATGATTTTTTTTCATATAAACATATATTTGTCTTATCTAAAAAATATATATATTTTTGCTATTTGTTATAGGTAATAATGAGTCGAAGTTGGATTACAACACATTGAATGAGAAGTGAATATGAGGAAGGTGTTGATGCCTTTTTGGAATTTGCTAAACGAAATGTTCCAAGTAGTGACATTTTTTTTCTGTCCATGCCTGAAATGTCTGAATATGGAGAAGTTGAAAAGTAGAGAGATAAAAGATCATCTGATTTTTCATGGTTTCAATCCGAGTTACAACCCTTGGATTTGGCATGGCAAAACTGGACAGAATGTCACTGATGATAATGAATCGCAAGATGGTAACTCCGATGGAATTGAATAAATGATTCGCGATATTGTAGCAGAACAAATTGAGATTGAACCGACAGTTGCACGTCTATATGGTGATGCCGAAAAACCATTATATCCTGGTTGTAAAGATTTTACGGATTTTTCGGCAGTGTTAAGATTGATTAACCTGAAGGAGAAACATGGATGGAGTGACAGAAGTTTTACAGAGCTGCTACAATTGATGAAAGACATTATTCCAAAAGATAATGATCTTCCAGATTCACATTATAAGGCTAAAAAAATAATATGCCCAATGGGATTGGGATACAGGAAAATACATGCCTGTCCGAATGACTGCATTATATATAGGAAGGAATATGAATTTCTGAAAGAGTGTCCTAAATGTGGGACATCACGGTATAAGGTGAAAGAAAAATCACAAGCTGATGTAGAGATTACAAAGCTCCCTTCAAAGGTATTTTGGTATCTTTCTATAATTCCTCGTTTCAAACGTTTATTTGCTAATTCAGATGATTCAAAAAGGTTAAGATGGCATGCTGATGAGCGGGTATGTGATGGAAAAATACGTCATCCATCTGATTGTCCACAATTGAAGAAAATTGATGCCCAGTACCCTACATTTGGAAATGTAATTATGAATCTGAGACTAGGCTTGTGCACAGATGGAATGAATCCATAATGAACCCTCAGTAGCACACATAGTTCATGGCCTATTTTATTGGTAATTTACAACCTCTCTCTAGAAGTTTGTATGAAGCGCAAATATGTCATGTTGAGTATCATGATCTCTGTTCCAAAGCAACGCGGCAATGATATTGATGTATACTTGTCACCGCTGATTGATGATTTGAAACTATTATGGGCTGATGGTATTAGGGTGTATGATTCTTATAAAATGGAATATTTTCAACTGCATGTAGTGCTTCTATTCACTATAAATGACTTCCCAGCATATGGAAATTTGTCTGGATATAGTGTTAAAGGGCATAAAGCATGTCCAATTTGCGAACAACAGACGTCATATTGTCAATTGCATCATGGGAGAAAAACAGTGTACATGGGTCATCGAAAGTTTTTTGCCTATGGATCACCCTTATAGGAGACTAAAAAAGGCATTCAATGGCTCATAAGAATTTGATACTGCTCCAAAACCTTTATCCCCAGATTTGTATTTTGAGAGGGTGAAAAACCTTGATGTGACATTGGGAAAGACACAGAAATCTAGTAATGATAGACATATTTGGAAGAAAAGGTCAATATTTTTTGAGCTACCATATGGGAGGTATCATGAAGTCAAACATAATATTGATTTCATGCACGTGGAGAAGAATATCTGTGATTCTTTGATTGGAACATTGCTAGATATTAAAGGAAAGACAAAAGATGGGTTGAATGCAAGGTTAGACCTACTATCAATGGGAATACGTTTGGAGTTAGCTCCCACTCCTAAATAAAGATGAACATTTCTTCCCCCGGCTTGTCATACATTATCGAAGAGGGAGAAAAGTAGCTTCTGTCAGTGTCTTCATGATATCAAAGTTCCTCAAGGTTATTCTTCAAATGTAAAAAATTTTGTCTCATTGAAAGACTTGAGGTTGATAGGTATGAAATCACATGATTTTCACGTCATGATGCAACAAATTCTACCAGTTGCACTGCGTGGAATATTGCCCATCCGTGTCAGAAAGACTATAATGAGGTTGTGTTATTTTTTTAATTCAATTTGTAACAAGGCGATTGATGTGAATGCTTTGAACATTTTGGAAAAGGATGCAATTTTTATACTTTGTCATTTGGAAATGTATTTTCCTCCAACTTTTTTTGATATGATGGTGCATTTAATGATTCATCTGGTTCGAGAAATAAAGCTTTGTGGACCTGTATATCTTCGTTGGATGTATCCTTTTGAAAGGTATATGAAAATATTAAAGGGATATGTTAAAAATCCATATCGACCTGAAGCCTCCATTATTGAAAAGTATATTTCTGAGTAGGTAGCAGAGTTTTGTACGAGCTACTTGGCTACGGCGCAACACATAGGTTTTCCTCCATCTCGCCATGAACGGGTTAATAATGAGGGAAAGGGGATTCATGGCTTGAAAGTCAAATCACTGTCAGCTGAACAGATGAAGAAGTTAGAATCATACATCTTGATTAACATAGCTGATGTTCAACCGTATATCACATTGCATACTAATGAGTTGAAACAATGTCATCCAAAGAAGAAAGAAATGTGGATTTTGAATGAGCACAACAAAACTTTTTTGAAATGGTTTAAAAAGACCTTGATTGGTAGATCAGATGTATCAGAGACATTAAAATGGATAGTGGGTGGTCCATCTTTAAATGTGATAACATGGTCCGCTTATGACATTAATGGTTATACATTTCATACGAAAGCTCAGGACAAGAGAAGTGCAGTTCAAAATAGTGGTGTATTGGTGTTTGCAGAAGCAATGCATTTTTCGAGTGCTAAGGACAGAAACCCAATTTTGGCATCAAGTGCATATTATGGAGTGATTGAAGACATATGGGAGGCTGATTACTTTAAAATTAAAGTTCCTGTTTTTAACTGTAAATGGTTTATCAGTAACAACAGTGTCAGACACAATGAATTTGGAATGACACTTGTTAATCTAAATAGATTGGAAGACACAGCTGATTCTTTTATAATGGCAACACATGCCAAACAAATTTTCTATGTAGTAGATCAATCAGATATGCAGTGGGCTGTTGTTTTACAAGGGAAAAAACAATATGTTGGTGAGGATGAATTTGATGAAGATGCTGATTTATGTGAGATCCCTACTTCAATGGAAAGATTAACAGAACATAATGATGAGTATGTTGAAGACATGGTTTGTGCCATAAGGAACGATCACGACAAAGGAATTTGGGAAAAAAATCCAACTGTACATTCCTAAAAATACAGGTAACACATGTTTATTTCTTGTTTACATTTAGTTTTTTCATATAATGTTAGATATTGTAAATTTTTTACTTATTAAAACATGTATCAAACCAAAATGATAAAACAATAAAAACCGTAAAGAGGAGAAGTCCTGGGCGCACTGGCTGGCCGGTGGGGGATCACCGGTAGGCCGGTGGTCCAGACAACAAAGCTCTGTCTGGTCCACCGGCCGGCCGGTGGTCCAGACAGATAGCTATGACATCAGATGCAGATACTAGCAGTCTTGAAAAATTGTCAAGATATTCAAATTTGTTGGCGGATCATTAAGACTTTACAATGGAAGCTCATGTCTGTGGACGTGAACTAAGTGTGGGGATTATGAAAACTGATATCATGGAGTTTTTCACTGGAGATAAGTTGGGCATCAACGTGGTGCAAATTTTTATCATGTAAGTCTTAACACCTTTTCCTTGCGTTATGTTTATTAAAAATGTATACTTATGTCTGCTTTGTATTAGGTATCTGTATAAAATTTGTGAGAGGAATGAGCTGACAGATGTATATGGATTCGTGGACCCACAATTGATTTCCCCTGAAGCATGTGCATTGGATGAGGAACAAAGAATGATTTATATTGCTGATAGATTTGAAAAGAATGTAATCACACAGTGTTGGATGATGCCTTTTTGTGAGAGGTATGAAACACATCCCTCTCAAAGAGTTAATTATCTTTTATCATAAAAAACCACTAACGTTAAATTTCCTTTTATCAGGGATCATTGGATGTTAGGGGTTTTTTGCCCTAGGGAGAAAGCAGTTTATTGGATATGCTCTCTCCATGATGATGTGCGAGAAAGTTTTAAGAATATATTGGAAATGTAAGTTTCAATTTCACAATAGTTTTATATATTATAATGAATTTTAAATTTACCCCATTCGTATGATTTTCTAACAGGGCATGGGTCCACTTTCGAAAAAGCGCAAAGAAAAGGAATTTCAAGATCAAATATGTACATGCGAAGGTAAATATCCATTTATAATTTGTACATTTTGATTTATTACATAAAAATAATATATTGAATATACACTCATTCAAACAGAAATGTCATGAGCAACAAGTCATCATCGAATGCGGATATTACATGTTAAGATTTATGTATGAAATAATAACAACTGGGAAAGTTCTGAGTTTTGACCTGGTAAGATTTCCACTTTCTCATAATATTTCAATTTTATTTATTCATTATACACGTTTACTACTATCCTTTTCCTTTGTAGCTTTTTGATGACCCTCAACCCTTTACTGCTGAAGATATCAAACACTTACAAGTGGAGTGGTCTAATTATTTTACAGGTTTGACTGACTTTTAGTTGTTTGTAATGTAAAATGTAATTTTGAAAATTGTCAATGTAATTGTGTATTTCGTAGTCGTTTAGGTTGGATTTAGTTTTTTTTTTGAAGTTGACAGTGTAAGTTTTGAATGTTATATAAGTGAATGTTTATATTTTCTCTACTTCTTATTTTGGTATACTGTTGATGGTTTTTCTGGTCTGGATTTTGGTATGGGGGGGAGGTTCCAAGGGGGTGGGTGGGTGTTTGGGGGGTGTCCAAGGGATATGGGAGGGGTGTCCAAGGTGTGTTTGGGGATGTCAAAGGGGTCGGGGGTGTAAATGAGTGTGGGGGTGTCCAAGGGGTGGGGGTGTCCAAGGGATATGGGAGGGGTGTCCAAGGTGTGTTTGGGGCTGTCCAAGGGGTCGGTTGGGTGTAAATGAGGGTGGGGGGGTGTCCAAGGGGTGGGGGGGGGTGTCCAAGTGGTGGGGGGTGTCCAAGGGATATAGGAAGGTTGTCCAAGGGGTGTTTGGGGATGGCCAAGGGGATGGGGGGGTTTCCAAGGGGTCGGGGGGGGGGGGGGGTTTCCAAGGGGTCGGGGGGGTGTCCAGGGGGTGGGGGGCTGTCCAAGGGGTGGGTGGTGTCCAAGGGGTGGGGGTGTCCAAGGGATATGGGAGGGGTGTCCAAGGGGTGTTTGGGGCTTTCCTAGTGTTCGGGGGGTGTAAATGAGGGTGGGGGCTGTCGAAGGGGTGGGGGTGTCCAAGGGGTGGGGGGTGTCCAAGGGATATGGGAGTGGTGTACAAGGTGTCTGTGAGTTCTGTCCAAGGGGCCGGTTGGGTGTAAATGAGGGTGGGGGGGCTGTCCAAGGGGTGGAGGGTGTCCAAGGGGTGGGGGGTGTCCAAGGGATATGGGAGGGGTGTCCAAGGGGTGTTTGGGGCTGTCCAAGGGCTCGGGGGGGTGTCCAGGGGTCGGGGGTGTCCAAGGGGTCTGGGAGGGCTGTCAAGGTGTGGGGGGTGTCCAATGGGTGTTTTAGGCTGTACTAGGGGTCTTGGGGGTGTAAATGAGTTTGGGGGGGGGGGGGGGGTTGTCCAAGGGGTGGGGGGTGTCCAAGGGGTGGGGGGTGTCCAAGGGATATTGGAGGGGTGTCCAATAGGTGTTTGAGGCTGTACTAGGGGTCGTGGGGGTGTGAATGAGGGTGGGGGGTGTCCAAGGGTTGTGGTGGGGCTCCAATGTGGCGGGGGAGGGGTGGGGGGTGTCCAAGGGATTGGGAGGGGTGTCCAAGGGGTGTTTGGGGCTGTTCTAGTGTTTGGGGGGTGTAAATGAGGGTGGGGGGATGTCGAAGGGGTGGGGGTGTCCAAGGGGTGGGGGGTGTCCAAGGGATATGGGAGTGGTGTCCAAGGTGTCTGGGAGTTCTGTCCAAGGGGCCGGTTGGGTGTAAATGAGGGTGGGGGGGCTGTCCAAGGGGTGGGGGGTGTCCAAGGGGTGGGGGGTGTCCAAGGGATATGGGAGTGGTGTCCAAGGGGTGTTTGGGGTTGTCCAAGGGATCGGGGGGGTGTCTAGGGGTCGTGGGGGGTGTCCAAGGGGTCTGGGAGGGCTGTCAAGGGGTGGAGGGGTGTCCAATGGGTGTTTGAGGCTGTACTAGGGGTCTTGGCAGTGTAAATGAGGGTGGGGGGGCTGTCCAAGGGGTGGGGGGTGTCCAAGGGGTGGGGGGTGTCCAAGGGATATGGGAGGGGTGTCCAATGGGTGCTTGAGGCTGTACTAGGGGTCGTGGGGGTGTAAATGAGGGTGGGGGGCTGTCCAAGGGGTGGGGGTGTCCAAGGGTTGTGGTGGGGCTCTAATGTGGTGTGGGAGGGCTGGCCAGGTTGTTAGGTGGGTATAGATGAGGGTGGGGTTCAGTTGGGGCTTGGGGGAGGGCTGGCATGGTTATTTTTGTTGTTTGGTTTCTGGTTGCTTTTTGGTGAGAGCAGTGCAATTATTTAAAAAAAATATCGCTTTCACGTCGGTTATTTTATAACCGACGTGGTAAATAAATCGTTAGGGGTTTATCACGTCGGTTTTTTCGAGAACCGACGTGATAAACCGTTCCCGGGCCTTTTATCACGTCGGTTCTTAATATAACGGATGTGCTAAAAGGCCTGGGAATCGATTTACCACGTCGGTTATTGGATAACCGACGTGCTAAAATGTTTCCCAGGCCTTTTTATCACGTCGGTTATTTAAGAAACCGACGTGATAATAGGCCCGAGGAAGGGTTAATCACATCAGTTATGTCATAACCGACGTGATAAACGATATCCCAGGAGTTTTATCACATCGGTTTAGAAATAACCGACGTGATAAACCCCCGTGATGTTAGGGATGTTACGTCGGGTTTTAAATAACCGACGTAAAAAACGTTATTTATAACGTCGTCCGTATTAACGTCGCCTAAAAACCGACGTAAATACTGAAAAATAACCAACGTAAAAAATGTTTTCTGCACTAGTGTATATACTGGACATATATGATGTATATTATATATACATCATGAATATAATTATGGACATAATGGATATATTACCACATGAATAAAGTGTAATTATAAGATGTTTATTTTTTACTCAAGTACCTAAGATCTTCAAAACGACCGTTATTAACATAAATAATTACATAATGTTCATATCATGGTAATAAGTGATATAAAATAAATAATAAACATTAAAAGGGTTCTTAAGTAATTATAAATTATGTCTAGTTTATTATTTATGAGGTTAAAGAACGGTCGAGTCAAGACAGGGCGCAAGATAAGGGAACTTCTTAACCCAATTTCCATTCTTTGGGTTAATCTCATACTTTCTAATTATGTCATGATATTATTAAAGTTCTATCTTATATTTGTACTTAAATTATGTGTACCTATAGTGAATAAACATAATATATCTATTTTATTTAAAAAATGATCTTTGTAAGGGACTTCTTCTTAATCTCCTTTCATTGAGGCATATTTTGTTTTGTACACAACTTTATTTTATACGGTGTATAAACCCCATTGACTTTTACATTTATTCAAAAGGTTTTCTTTTATAATTATGTGATTTTTAAATGATTTCAAATAGAGATATTTCTCTGAAATATATGAAAATCCAGTGCAAATGTATACGTATTTAACGCAAGCTTAAAAATGTTTTTAGAAAACATGACTCTCGAGTGTGGTAGACAGGAAGGGATTGGGCATGGACCCATAATGGTGTATATTTGATCAATTTTAAATGTAAGTATCTTCTAAAAAACTGCATCGGCAGGTCTCATGACACAAACTAGTGTCTTGGCACGAGGCCTTGACAAAATCTTATTTGTGGTCTTGGCACGAGGCCTTGGATACATGGTTATGATAGTCTGGCATTATGCATTCCATAATTATGAAAATGGTTATTGATATTTCATGTGAATATTTGACCAGTAGAATATCCATGTGAGTAAGTAAATGGAATTGTTTCATTTTACTTTTTCCATATTATGCTAAAGTTCAAGTTTAAAAGGCTTTTGTTTTAGTTATACATTGACTTAAATGTTAATGTTTGTTTATGAAAGCTTCCGCTATATTATCATCCTTACTGATTATATGAGCTCACCCCTTTAAATGTTTTAATATGTTCCAGAATGTGATGAAGTATTTTATGAATGACTTGCAGGGATAGTCAGAAGTGGATATGAGTGTGGACTGTAGAGACTTTGTTATTGTAGTTTTTCACTTTATGATGTAATGTAACGTTTATGAATGTATCTAGTGTTTCCAAGGCTACTAAACTAATCATTCTTTTGAGACTTGTTCTTTTGTGATGATGCCAATGTTACGAAGTAATGCACCCACTATGGGTAGCTGGGGTCGGGGCTTTACAAGTTCCCCCTAGTGTTTGGTGGGTTTCACTACTAATGGGACCTCGATGTCTTAGAGATGATAGGTTATGATGTCAATATCTGAATGTAATGGTTAGTTCCCTTCCTCATAGTTATTGATTACTATCTCTGTATAGTGAGTTTCATGTCACCAGAGTGTGGATCATTTCTTTATAAGGGGTGAATGATATGTTTAGGCGAGCATAGGATGACCCGACAATCTTGGGTTGGGAGGAGTTATAGCCCAAATTTTTAGTCTATATCTGGATGACCAAGGGACATCACTGATGAACTTTCATCTAGTGGTGTATCGTATCAGGGACATCTTTCTATAAGACCTTTAAGGTTTTCCACCAAAGAGAGAGGTAGACTTTTCTATTGAGCTTGTTCCAGGAGGGGCACCGGTGTCCATTCCTCCCTATATGATGGATACACCACAGTTATAGGAGCTCAAGAAACATTTAGAGGAGTTGTAGGCAAAGGGTTTCATCTGACCCAGTACTTATCCTTGAGGTTCTCCTAATCTATTTTCTATGAAGGCAGATAGTACCCTCCGGATTTTTATGGATTATCAGAGGTTGAATCTGTTGATGGCCTGGTACCAATATCCCTTTTCAAGGATTGATGATCTCGTTGATCAGCTTCAAGGATCTCGGGTGTTCTCTAATATTAACATGATATCCAGTTACCATCAGTTGCGCGTTAGACCATCCGATATACCTCCTAGAGCCTTTCAGAACTGGTATGGTGTATACAAGTATGTAGTTATGTTGTTCAGTCTCATGAACACGCCTGCAGTTTTTATGGCACTGATGAACTGAGTGTTCCATCCATACTTGTATTCCTTCTTGGTGGTCTTCGTGGACGATATCATGGTGCACTCTCACACTCAACATGACCATGCTACCCATCATGAGATCATTTTGAGTACACTGAGAGGGAATTATTTATATTCTAAGCTCTCAAAATTCAAATTTTGGATGGAAAAGATTCACATCGGGGTTATGTTATCTCAGTGATAGGAGTATCAGTTGACCTAGAGAAGGTGAGAGAAATAGTTTCGTGGGAGTAGTTGTAGAACATCTTTGAGGTGTAGAGTCTTCTAGGGCTTGATGGATACTATAGATATTTCATATAGGAATTTTCACACATAGCAGCACCACTGATGAGTCTGACTAAGAAGGGTGCAATGTACCTGTGGTCAGATTCTTGTGAGTCAGCATTTACGGAGCTGAAAGGGTGGTTGACTCTTTCATCGATGCTATTATTTCCAGAGTCGGTCAATTGAAATACTATGTAATGTGATGCATCATGTATCTAGCTTGGGTAAGTGCTTATACAGGGGGAAGGGGTCGTCACATACGAGTCTCATCAGTTGAGGATTCATGAGAGGAACTACCCGATGCATGATTTCGAGTTGTCTATTATTGTTCATGATTTACATTGATGGAGACATTACCATCAGGGAGAGAATTTTCTGGTTTTCACCGATCAGAAAAGAGTCAAGCACATTTTCACTCACCATGATTTTAAATTGAGAAAACAAAGGTGGGTTGAGAAACATTAGTCCTTTGAATTTGAGCTTGCCTATAACCTTGGAAAAGGAAATGCTTTGGCTGATGTGCTAAGTAGGAGGACTCAGATACAGACAGTTCAGGAGGCCAACATGTAGTAGAACCTTATGGATCTTTTATCTCAGATGCTTTTGAAGGTGCACGATAGAAAAGGGCAGACATTTCTTTCTTATATAGTTGTTACCTATACTCTTCTTGATTGCGTGCGAATGAGGGAGCTATCAGATTCATAAGGCCTAGTCCTACAGGAAAGTGTGACAGGTGAAAACCCTGTTCCTGGATGCACTGTAGGTGAGGATGAGATCTTGAATTTTCAAGGGTGCGTATGGTTGTCTGCAGACATACGCGAGGAGCTGATGCAAGACATTCATTCCTCAGTTTTGCCTGTATATCCTAGTGTCATCATGATGTATCATGATCTACACCATCGGTATTACTGTCCAAGTATAAAGAGATATGTTTCTTGTTTTGTCATAAGGTGTTCCACCTGCAAACAAGTGATGATATAACATCATAGACCAGCACAACTTTTGCAGCAGTTACCCATTATTGAGTGGAAGTGGATTGATGTCACAATGGATTCCATGACATGTTTTCCAAGGTCTCTTAGAGGAAATGATGTTTCATGGGTTTTCATTGAAATACTCATGATAGTTTCTCACTTCTTTCCGGTCAAGGATACTTTCAATGTTGATGAGCTAGGAAGGTTGTACATCCATGATATTGTGCACTTATATGGAGTTCTACACTCCATTGTTTCAGAAATAGACACATGTTTTACTTCTTAGGTCTGTCAGGGCCTTCACAAGGCTTTGGGTACACAGGTACCATTAAGTACAACTTACCATCCCCATACAAATGGCCAGTTCGAGCTTACGATTCAGTTGCATGAGGAAATGATACGAGCATAAATTCTGGGTTTTGGATGTTTTTAGGATAAGCACAAACCTCCTGTGGAGTCTTCCTTCAATAATAATTTTAATGATATTATCATGGTGTCACCTTATGAGGCTTTGTACGGTAGGCCTTTCCAATCACCCCTATGTTGGCTGAAGACAGGATAGGTAGCTATGATGGGATCTCGTCTTGTCCAGGAGACCACAAAGTAGATATAGTTGATTCAGAGGAGGATGGCTACTACACAGTCTCGACATAAGTCTTATGGTGATTAGTGGAGACAAACTCTAGAGTTCGAGGTCGGGGATCATGTTTTCCTGCATGTCACACCAAGTTTGGGACAACGAATGATTATAAAACATAGTGAGCATTCTCTGAGGTAAATCGGGCAATTTGATGTGTTGGAGAGAGTTGGTTAGGTTTCCTATCAGTTGATGATATCTAAGAGGTACAGGGATATTTACCAAGTCTTCCTAATTTCTCAGATTCTAAGTTACTTCTCAGACTCATCTCATGATTTTAAACCAAAGGATGTTGTGTTAATGGTGGACACCTCATTTGAGAAGAAACCTATCTGAATTGTTGATCACAGTACTAAGGCTTTCTGTGGCTGGTTTGTTTCTATAGTATGAGTGGTATGGAAGCATGGGTGGGTGCAGGATGAGACATGGGAGAGGGAGCCTGATGTACGATCACTATGGCCAAAGATGTTTGATGATTCTTCTTTTACACCACCTTACTAGGGAGATTCAGTGGAAAATTTCTTTAAGGGGGAAGTTTATATTAACCCAGATCGCCTTTTCAGGTATGTTTCCAATTTTTTTTGTTTCTGATAAAAGGGGAGTTTCAAGAAATTTTTTAAGTACATGCCATGTACATTATGAGTACACACCGTGTACTAGGTTACCATGGGTAGTCAGGTACTGGCCGTGTAGCAGCCATGCACATGGATGTGTGTGGTGAGCTGGAGACCACTTAATAAGTTTTCCAGTGAAGGCACGTACACTCCATGTACATATAATGTATAGATCATGTACTTTCTTTTTTTCATTAAACACATCAGGGTCACATCTGATTGACAGAACCACCTTCTTCTAGGTTTGGTTCATCCTAGAGTGAGAGAATGGCGTTGATTATCCTTCATGCTCCCGATCGCATTTCTATTATTTGAATATACCACCGTCAATTGCATTGGGATGGCCTCGTTAAGATCTTCCATCTTCTAGAGCTTTATTTCCACATTCTTCCTCTTTCAAGAGTTATCTTTAGTTGAACGTTTTATATGTTTTTACAGATCTACATTTCTCTTGGACGACTTATGGTTTAAGGTTCACTTATATAGATCCTACAACACTAAGGTAGGTTGTTTGTGACTTTCTGTATAATGTATTTGGGTTATTTGTGAAAAATCGTCAATACCCATGAACGAGGTATTGCGTGTTTAGTGTTTTAGCCCTGTTAACTTCCTCCTATGATTTTATGATTGAGAAGTGGTTAATTGAAAGTGAATAGGGTTAATTGCTATGTTCTGTTAGTGTTTTTTCATGCATGATTTCTTGTCTTGTCCATTTGGTCTTGTTTTTCTATTAGTTTGTTTGTTTTCCATACCTAGTATTGTTGGATGGCGTGACTGTTGTTCTGACATGCTGGTATACAGTAAACTCTTTAGGAAAGTAGTTCTTGAGGTTTACATTGGCCGATATGCTTCACTGTAATTTCTTGACTTACACTGGCTGTCAGAACCTGGTGTACAGACCATCGTGATAATGGTTGGAAGGGCTTCTCCATAGTGTCATTTTACTATTACGAAGCGAGAGCATAGGGGAGAATTGTCATAAGTGCTTCCTCAAAGTGTCTGTAGTTCCTAAACACTTTCTATAGGGGCAATGTGATGTATGTTCTTCCCCATACATCCTTTAGTTATCATACATGACTATAGGAGGAATTGAAAGTGAGTGCTTCCTCCATTAGTCTATGCCTAAGTTGAACTAGGGGGGTTAGACTGAGTGTACTACCCAGAGGTTTTCTTGTGTTTCTAGGAAGGACAAGAGGGGATAGGTCGTGGGTACTTACTAGAGGGTAACATTTTGTGTTTAGCTTTTTTTCTTGTGTTATGAGGTAGGAACAGATGGGATAAGACATGAGAAATTCATAGAGGGTTACATGTTTATGTTTACCTACTTTGATTAGCTGTTTCTTGATATATGAAACTGAATGCTTTTAAACTGTGGATTGTTAACTGCAGAATACTTCCATGTTTACTGCTTTCTTTACTGATTACCTGCCATATATTAAATGATTATTTGGCATAGATCTCATGGGGGCTCCCAACTAGGATTTAGTATCACTCCCTATTTGGGTCATGCTTTTGCACCGAAACAGATTTATTTTCGCAGGTATAGATAAGGGCAATCACCCTTCTACGTCAGGTACATGACCTCATTGGAGCGTGAGAGCATGTGAACAAGCATAATCTTGTGATGTTGTGGAGTTCTTTACTGCTTTCTTTTGTACTATGGATCAGTATTGTTTTCAGCATTGTGACAATTTTGGTTGTTTTCTTAGGCATATGTATTATGCATCATTTATATATGTTCTCCAATTTTTATTATTTCATTTTTCAGTCTTCCAATATTTGTTGTTGTATAGCATGTCTGTTGCTTCTTCTATTGTATTTGACTTTACTTCTGATGTGTTACTCTGCCAATGAGGGCATAGTTTCCTCATGGTCACACCCAAGGCCCTTGCTACTATTCAGTAGCCTTTGGTTTTCTAAGAAATTTTCTTGAGGCCATGTGACCAATGGGCTACGTGGAGTCTCTTGGTGCTTCCATAACCGGGATATTACACTATAATTGTAGTAACTATAAATATATAATTGGTTCTATGGTATAAAACCATGGAAAATATACTCTCACAAATCCAAGGGAACCAACATGGTGATGAATGAAATTTCCATAAAAATATGGTTTTATTGAATTCATAAAAGTTTTACACATTTTTTCCACTACTCATAAAAACCTTTATAAACCAAATAAACCATCCTCAAAATTCATAATCACAGCCTTATGGGAATATTTATTGTACATCAGAGGCATTCCAATCAATGTAAAAAAATATTAATTCTGGTAGATTATAGAATTAAATTCAAAAATATACATCATAATAATCCATGTTACTAATCAATGGAATTCAATGTATTCATAAATGATTTGAATCAATGGTTGATACTCCCTTATGTATTTAGAATGATGAATGTATGAATAATCCAAGGAATTTTTCTAATAATTCTATAACATTGGATATCTAATAATTCAATGTGTCATGATGCAATGAAATTCATGTGAGTCTCCATGTGGAATCCAAGGATCACCCATGGAATCCAACAAAACTATAGGCCAATGTGGACTCCGTGTAAATTTTTTGATGAATTTAAATCAAAAATCATATTAGAAGAACTCAAATATAAATTTATATTTGAAAAAAATCATATCACTTGGAAAAAAAATTATTTAATTGAAAACCCACATGGGTAAAAATTTTGTACCATTTCTACAAAAATATGAATCACATTCCACGTTATTCATTACCTCCAATTTCATTAATTATTTTACCTCAAATCCATTCACCAATCCTTCAAAAGAAATATTTCTCACATACTGAGTTATGTAAAGCCATTTAATGTTCATTTACCATTACTAACCTATTTAATTGGTCCTCACTTATTTCCTTATGTTTACCATTTTATTTGGATTAATTCAAGGAAAAATTATAACAAATTTATCAATGGGGATAAATCCCATTATATATTCATCCATTTTGACCAAAATTTCAATCAAATATTATTTTATAAAAATTAGGAACTAATTTTAATTTATAGAATTCATTTATAATTTGCAACTAGGAACTTCTCATGTAATAAAAAATTCAATATATTCATATCATGTTAAGAGAAAAATTTAACTATGGAAGAATCATTCTCCAACATTTTATTTAATCCCAAAAAAGTTATATGAGATTAAACATCCCCACACAATATATTAACCAAGAGGAAATGATAGAATATATATTATATTAATTTTATCTATTACCATATTCTTATTTGATTTAATACACTGATTATCAAGAACTGGTTCAAATGAAATCATATTAAAATGAAAAATAAAAAAAAATTCATGGATATATGCATCATTTTTTAAAAATGTTGAGACACAATTAGAAATTTAAATAAAAGAGAAATGGAATTACAGGGATACATGGACATACTACTTGATTTGATTTTCTTAAAATTGAATCATAACCCAAAAAATATCCAACATGTTCTAACCCATGGAAGAAGGGAAGATGAGAATGAGGGAATGAGGCCTACTAATGGTTGTAACGATGGTGAAAAAAGGGAGAAATGGATTATAAAAACATAATATAAAAATAATAAACACAAAAATTTTAAAGGGGTTCATGGTTTAGCTGCATAGTTTTCCAAAACATATTCAAACCAAGTGGACCTCACTATTTTATACGAGCTATAATTGATTATTACTATCAAGATTCTACCCTTATATGATAAAACCATGTGAAATTCCAATTAATATTTTCTATATAGGATGAACTATTTCAAGGATACCCACCCATTGTTATGATTAATATTACTGATATATATATAATGTGGCATGATTGGGATACATGGTTAATAACAATCATGTGATAATGATTCCCCAATATTGTTATTCGATAAACTAAAATTACATGCCTCAAACCACAAAGACAATCCTATGACACCATCATAGATCCCTCACGATTCATTTAAACTATATAACAACATGTTGTAGGTTTATAAATCATTTAAACTTAATTATAATATACAATTCTTAATATGTGCCCCTTTACTATCTCAATAATCATGTTTCTCTAAAAAAATATAATGGATATACAAATAATGGAATTATACACCATTCATGAATAAAAACCTTGAAATTTAATATACATTTGTCCAGTAAAAAATGGAAAATTGGTCTAAGATATGTGACTATATTCTAATAATACAATATATTGTACAAAATATGACCAAATAATTACACAATGTAGTTTTCAAATGACATCGAATAGATCATGGATTCCAATCTACTCCCCATTCATGAATATTGTGGTTTGCGGTCCTCCACTACCTATGGTATGGTATTTTTTTCAACCTATTGATATGCTTTCACTATCGTTTTGCAGATCTACATGTAGTTATATATGAATTAATTTACTAAGGGAGGGTAAGTCATAATGATGAAATAGTGGTAAGATGCTTGGGGAGAAAGGAAATGGTGGATGTTTTGAAAATCAGATGATATTTAAGATGTTTTTTCAGTGAACACATACCACAATAGAATGACTAAGGGGTTTGTGATAAAATTGATTATGAGATATGTTTATAGATGTGGGATTCCTGAAGGAAACACATTGTTATTTGAAATAATTTTATTCAATCATATTTTGGTATCTATAAATAAAATGTGTTTTCCAGATTGAAGTTATTCATTAATGAAAATATCCTGATACTCGTGTTTCTCATGTGGGAAGTGGATCATGTTTCCTTAGATTATGTGTTTAGTAAATAATTGAATAGTAAAGGTATTCATAAAGATCCAGTGGTATTTGAAGAAAAATATTCATGATTTATTATTAATATAATATTTTAGTGGCCTTGAGGTTTTTTAAAATATCCCTAATGGGGGACTATTTTGAAAAAATCCCTTATAGTGGAATGTCTTTATTTCTCATTTTTCATTATTAAAATAACATTTCAAAATAATTCATTCTAAAATAACATTTATTATTGTGTATTTATATTTTCAATTCAATTTTGAGGAAAAATGAAGAATGATTTCTGGTAGATAGCTAATGGAACATGCATACATACCCCATAGTTGGGTACACAAGATAGAGAAGATAGTGAGTTCATGGTCACAAATAATAATGTTGCCTTTGGTTGTTTTATAGTTCATTTTTTTACATATTAATGGAGTGTTGATAGACCATGAATCCCGTATATACAATCCATGGTGGTGTTTTCAATCTGACATTCAATTAATAAGCATACATGTTTATGTTAAAGGTTTAATAGTACAATAATGTTTATTGGGATTCATGGATTGAATTTTCTATAAAGGAACACTTAATAATTTCATTTAACACTGATAAAATTACATAATAGAGAATCCTTGTGTGGCTAATTATTCTAGGAATTAAAGGGTATCCCAAATGTGAATTTGGGGGAAATATGATTTTTTGGTATAGCCCATAAAGACATAGATCATGGACAATTAAATAATGTAGAGTTATAGTAATAAAGGAGGATTGTGATTTCATATTGGATGAGTTTACATTGTTTGATTCAATTATGAACAATTTTCACACATTTCTCATTGTAGTGATATTGGACTAGAGGGATAGACTTTTGGAAACCATTTTTCAATGATTTTTACTTGAATTAGCATCAAAAGAAGTTTTATGAAATTTATGTGTATGATATTGTAGTTTATGTGGAATAGTGTAACATGATGAAATAAAAATTGTATGATGGATTTCCCATTTTGGATGAAAACAGTGCTACATGTTTCACCTATTTTAGTGGGACCAAAACAAAACTAATAAAATCACCATGTAGATCCTCTAAAAGAGATGTTCATTCAATTTAGTTTGTAGTGTAATTCATTTTCAATGTGTGAATTTTTATAATCTATGATTTTTAGTGTACCTATATTGAGTCTCATAATAGTAGTATGATATAATATATTTTCAACATTAGCACATTGCCATTATATGTTTCCATGATACGCTTAGTAAAGAATGATCCTAGTAAAATTATTGAGTCTCATTCCTAATTTAATATTTGATTTTATATTTTTATGGGAAATAGATAATATATTTATGTTTATTGAATAAATAAGATCAAAAAAAGTGATGCATTTTAATCTAACATACAATGATTCCCAACTCCTCTCCATGTATATAACATTATGGTGCCAATGAAATTTTCAAATTTATTTATTTTATGTGTCATTATTTGTTTTTATCCCTAGAACCAAGTATACATCCCTTATGTGATTCATATAGATTCATTAATTTGACCATTCCATAACTAACTATATAAGTATTATTTAATTTTCCATAAATAATATATCATCATCATATTTCAAAGGTAAAATTATGGAAATCCAACTTACCATGTTATAGATTCGTGGATTATATTCTATTTTAATAATACAAAATACATTATGTAGTCATGTAAATAAGAATTTTACGATCTCAATTCTTAATATAATCCAAAAAATAATTTTAATAACTATTTTATTTTACGATATTTTATTTATATTAATAATTAATTCTAGTCTTCTCATATTTACATTATCTTTTTTTCACATCAAAAAATATATCATAAAATATGTTTTCAAAATTTCATTATCAATGTATAAAATTATGGACTGTAAAACTTTAATATATTTTAGTAATTGAACCATGTAAAATTATTCATCATATTTTATTTTTTTATTTAAAAAAATCAATTAATCATTCCTTATATATATTTATATTACCATTCATGTCAAGGTTTATCAAGTATACATATTTCATTACAAAGAGATATAATATATCAACTTAATATACTATGGTCCAATCATTATTTTACTACATATAAACTATTTATGAACTCCATTGGCCATTAGAATAAATTGTTCTGTAACATTATTATTTTATCCTCTAAGAATAATTTGTCTCCTTCCACATTGATAAAAGAAATATATCATTATGGTTCTCTGAATTTAGTTTCTTATGTTTGTAAAAATATCTGATTACTTCCTCTCAGTGTTTTAGGTGTGATTGAGTTAATTGAAAAAACAGGGTGACTATGGATGTGTTTGGTTGATGTTTCTTAAACAATATTTAAAGGTTGGACAATCCCCTAGTGTTTTCCAAATTTTTCCGCTCAAAATCAAGAGTTTGATTTCGAAAATGATGGATTTTCACATAATAGTGAACAATACAGGAACCACGAAGCACAATTTTCAGACCACATAGGAGATGTTATGAATAGTGAAGGAAATCAGAAAATTTCGGATTTCAACATAGCAACATTATAAGGACCAATCATAGGGTAAATAGTATATGGGGAAGTTGCAGTTCACTTGATGGATTTTGGTTTGTGGGATGCAATTCATTTCACAATGGCCGCCATTAGAAGATGAGAGGTGGATTTTTGTTCATGGTATGACTCATTGTTTGTGTCAAGGAGGTAGAATTTTTATGGGCCATAATGGGTTTTAATTCATGAATGAGATCGACCAACATAAGGGAAGAAATGTGATATATGGACCACTGAGGGGAAAATGGTTAATGAAATAAGCATAGTCTATGGTGAAGGTTGTACGACAACGAAACATTAGTGAAATTGTATTTTGTTTTATTTTTGGATATATTTTCCTAAATAATAATCTCTAATCTCATAAGTATGATTAGATATTTTCATTAGAAGACACCATTTATCTATAATTATGTTTAGCTAAGTATGAACGACTTTTAAGGTGATTTAATGAAATATAATATATTCTCAAGGAGAATTATCTGAACGGATAAGTGGTCCACCTAAAATAGTACATAGAAGGGGTATTTTAAGGAACTATAGCCCTTAATGAAAAAAGGTACGTAATGTTGAGGGGGTCTGTGGAGCATCATCAATCCACAAAAGTTGAGGTGGTTCGTGAAAAAGAGGAGATACATAGAAGAAGAATCCTTCAACCAAGAATAGACAGTCCACAAAAGAAGAATCTATCTAGGTGGAAGGGATGGTCCTCAACAAGGAAGTTGTAAAAAAATCAAATGCAACACACGGTGAAAGACTTTTCACTAAGGAATCATGGTTGTTTGTGGAGTATTAATGTAATATTATAATGGCACTAAAACAGTTCATGAAATAAATATTTAAATACTAATATTACATAAAAAAGTGAATTTGTTTTATGGATGAATAGGTACATCAATAGAGAATCTACCAACAGATTAGGATAGGTGATTTCATGAAAATGAGGGGACCTACAGGTCTATAAATTTGAAGTGGATCCCTTCCAAGAGGAGAAAGAATAATATGTAGATGGTGATGATCCATTCCACCAGTAGTGATCCAAACCAAGAGACATAGAGAGTGGCCCTTTGAAATGTTGTGAGAAGGACCTGCATCTTTTAATGGTAATACACCTGAGAATAGAATTATTCTATAATGAACCTGGTAATTTGGTAGTGAGCCTTATCTTGTTTAGTACATCAAAACCTTATAAATGTTTTCTTCTTAGATGTATACCACTAAGAGTGAACCAATTAAAAATCATTAGGTATCATGCATTATATCGTTTCTAAAAATATATTACTACATAATGATGACGAAAGAGTGTTTTTTACTACAAATATGGATAATAATGGGATGTTTTTTTAATCTATCATACCCTGATTAACCACCCCCCCCCCCCTCAAGGTATTTAACCTAGTTGGGCTAACATTTTGTATCAGATCCAAAGGGTGAAATTTAGTGGTTTTATATCATTAGAAGATATAGAGGTTTTCAACAACAAATGGATTCCGATCTATGATAGAAACCATTTGAATTTATGGAAGAATCTGATGCATCCCTAATTACTATCATTAGGAATGTATGTATTTATAGTGTCTATTCATGGAATATAATCAAATATCAATAATGGTGATTTATAATAAAATGATATAAAACAATTGGATGATGATGTTATAGGAGTCAATTCTTGGGGGGTTATCCAGTGAAATATATCGGAAGGTGATTTCATTAATAATATCACATTTCATGTGGGATATGATGATGAAAATTTATGAGGTTGAATAAAATGTAATGGAAGTAATGTTTTTGGGTCTATGAAACAAATATGAGAATCATAAAATTCACTCTAATAATTTATTTGAAACAATATATGATCAGGTGAATCTCATCCTTGAATACATGAACAGCCCCCATGAAATTATTGAAGATATTAATATTATCAAGCACATCATGAGAAAAAATACACCATATGTTAATCTAAATGATTCTATATTGGAAGAACAAGATACAAAAAGCTTACATTGGATATCATGAACATTGTTATTGTTTCATATGAAATGAAAAATGTTGATAACGATGTTGGGGAAAAGGGGATGTCCAAATAAGTGGAATTAAGGGCCAAGAAGAAGCTCCCGATTTATGAAAGTCTGTAAGAAGTCAATTAGAATGATTTAATGTCATTTTTCCATTAAAACATGAAAAGGTTAAGCGTAAATTTCCGAGGTAAACGTCCAATTCCATGATTTTGATGTTTAAGGATTTAAAATTTTGCAAAAAATGTTCCTAAGATGTATTAAGATGATGATGAAGATAATGATGAAATTCATGGGAAGATGTATTCTTCCAATATGAAATGTATTATAAGTGATAAGCATTTTTTTCAAAAAATAATAACGTTATTTAAAATAAAGATGAATGTTCAATAGAATTTTTGAGGAAATAGTAGGAGGACTAGAAGGATCATGATGTATATTCTATGGTTGTAGTTTTTTGAAATTTACAAAAAATGATGTAAGTGACCTTGATGAGGGAAATGTATAATGAAGAGAATAACATTAGGATGAATTAGAGGCTACATTTTAATAGATATATTTTTGTAGATCCAAAATAAATAATGATAAAAATGTAGTTCTGATGAAAAACATTATATGAAACAATAGGAAGAATATAAGTCTGATATTAATGAAGAAATTAAAAAACTAAAGACTTTAATGCAAAAATGATAAAAAATTGGGGTTGATTACAATCTCATAACTAAAGAAAATAGAATAGGGATCGATATATTAACTAGTATAGGAAAATATAAAATCAACCAAATTGATGATCATGAAGAGGATGTTATCAATATTCTATGAAAAGTGAAAGATCATGAGAAACTATTGATTCCAACAATGAATGGGATACATGAATTATAAAAAGAAAAGGTAGAATTAAGAGTTCCAATGAATCATACAATTGTGTTTCTAGAAAGGAAAATGATTTACCATAATGATATAGCTGGTATGGGGAATAATCTCAAAAAGAAAGTATTAATGGTCGATGTTAGACCATAAGATGCTACTCTGATGTTAAAGATTGATTTGGGTACGATTTGGAATCATAATACTCAGAGATCTTAATGGAAACCCAATAATTAAATATTTTTACACAGGAATACACCTCAAATTAGATATTTTTATTATGGAATTATGGGACACTAAAAAAACGTGTGTTCTATAACAAATAGGATTCAACGGGAGAAAGACCAATAATAGTATAAATACATTTTTCAATATTACATGACATAATTTTATGGTCACTATTTATTTTGTGAAGGATTTGGGAACATGGTAAGATATTGTTCATTGAAAATGTAAAAAAGTGTGAAAAATCAGAAATAATTTAGCCATAAGGTACATCTTAAGGTATCATCTAATGAGATGAAAATAAAAAATATTTGAAATATCTACAACATGAATCATATCTATCATACATCGAGTAAGATCAATATTATAAACTCGTACTATGTATGAATTCCAATAGATGAATTAAAAAGAAAATTCAGTTGTAAAAATTAATTGTTTCTCGATATTTCAATTAAAAAATCAGATTTCACTGGAATATGGATTATTAATAGTGGAATCACCTCTCATACGATAGGTATTTAATATCATGTGACCATAATAAGGTTTGATATGAATGGTATCTAATGATTTGGTAATGATTAATCCCTTCATATTATTGGATTTGAACAAAAATGTGGGGGAAAAGACATAAGTCATGATGAGGTCTAAGTAGTTATAGTGCTCGGTCAAAACATGCTTAGTGTTAGCCAATTGTGTGACTTGAGAAATTCAATAATATTTTAAAAAAAATATCACATCAATGAAAAAGGTGATGTTGATATATTTTACGGAATTCATACAATATGAAAGCACAACCTTGTGAGTGGAGAAGAAGATATGTTCCATTTGTCGAGGGAATTCGAAAAAAAGTGATGTAATAAACATCTTAGTCACATGAACCAATAATCCATGTAATATCTATTGAAATATTATGTTTCATGTGACCTACCTAGGTTATCACATTATCGTACTCATACGTGCAATTATTATCAGTAATAGAAGATCATTCTATTGACATATAAAGAAAAGGAGACTAAGTCGACAAGATTTTTTTCCCTAGTGCATAATGATGTTTTTGGACCTATTTAACATAGATATATTAATTTGAGGAGATATTATCTTATATTTATTGATGATTTTAATATAATATTTTTGGTATCAATCATCACACAAAAGTCTGAGGTGTTCAGTTTATTACAATATATCAGTGGGATGTTGAATAGATGGTAGGTCAGAAAATCCAAAAGATCAAAATTGATAATGGAACTGAGATCACATTTAGAGAAGTAGAGGATAATATATAAAAACATTGGATGGGGAACCGTGTTTCATCCATAAATTCTCCATAGAATAATGGAGTAGTTGAGAGAAGAAATCAAATTTTCAACAACCCAACTAGGTCAATGATCATTGAGAAATAACATCCAATGAATTTTTGTAGAAAAGTAGTGTTGAATTAAGTCTACACATTAAATAGATTGTTTTTATGTCCAAAATAAGTGAAGAATCCTTATGAGATATGGAATGAAAAGTAGTTCTCATTGTTATACATTTAAGTCTTAGGATGTATGTTTTTCATTTTCAATAGGGAGAAACACATGAAATTTTAATACTGTGGAGATGAAGGGATATTTTGTGGCTACTAAAAGAAAATAAAATCATATAAATACATCAATAAGTTTTTAGCAATGGTAGATTGAAGGAATAATGTAACCATAGTGGAACGTGAGTATAATATTTATCAAATTCAAGATCATTCTCATGAAGATAGTGATGAAGAGATTGGATGACCAAAGGATGATCTAGTTCCAAAGGATGATTAAAAATAAGATTCAAATTATTAAAAGGATGTTATTAATTTAATATCTACATAATGAAATAATATAAGAGATGAAATTGAATGGAAAAACATAATTATTGATAAGATATCTCCAGTGATGACAAGGAGGATGGATACTCTACAACTAGAATCATACTTATCAATAGCACATCCTAAATGTTTTGATGAGGTAGACAAATATGAGAATTGTTTTCAAGATTTGAATGAAATGATTGAAAAATTTGAGAAGAATCAGAAACTGGAGACTTTTTTGAGTCCAATAGATAAAACATTCATCCATACAAAATGGGACATTCACAATAAGATAAATTAATACAGTGTCGTCATTAAAAATAATGTACGACTACTGTGATATTGGTTATACCAGATAGGGGGAATGTATGTTCATGAGAAATATTCACCTATTTAATGTATAGATAAAATTAAATTATTTTTTGCCATAGTAGAGCAATGGAGGTTCAATGTTTTCAAGATGGATATCAAGTCATTATTTTTGAATGGGGTTATGGATGAAGACGTGTATATTGAAAAATCATTAGGATTTATCATTATTGACGAAGAAACAAGAGTTTTCAGCTGAAGAATGGGCTCTATGGATTTAAGTAAGCACCAATAGCATGGTATTCAAGGCATGATTTATTTTCAATGAAGCTAGATTTATAGTGTGGTGGAGTTGATAATAATTTATATATAAATGATAAAAGTAATCAACAGGTGATAGTCCTATTATATGTCGATGAAGAAATATTCAGTGGGTAAAATGATGCACAATGTAGATATTTTTTAATATTCATGAATAATGAGTTTGAAATTTACATGATTGGTCAACTAAATTTTTTCCTTTGTTTAGAAGTTACAACCGGAAAGAATGAATCATTCATTTATCAACCTAAATATGTCACGGTGGTCCTGAGAATATTTATAGTGGATAGTTCCAAGGAGATAACAACATTGGTTGCTACCTAGGTGAAACTATCTTGAGATAATGAAGGAAAAGTGGTTAATGTATTTGAATATAATAATATCATTGGAATAATGATGATCTTAAAAGTGAAACCACTAGATATTATTTTTTCCACTTGTAAAGTTTCATTGTGTCAAATAAATTCATGGAAAATAACATTCTTGTAGTGAAAATAATAATTCGGTATATAATGGATAATGGGTATTTCCTCATTCTATACAATGAAAAATCATAACAAAAGTTATTGGGTTATACAGATGCAAATTGGGTCGGATCAATAGATAATAGAAAATCAATGTGAGGTGTTGCATTCATTCTTGGTCGATTGTGTAATTATTATCAAAGGAGGAATCAAAATTTAATTTCATTGAGAACCGCAAAAGATGAGTATACTATGGAATCTGAATCACACATAATGTTATTGTAGATGAAGTATCATCTTGATGATATGAGAGTAGAAGTGAATTATCATATCAGAATTCATTGTGAAAATTAATGTTCTATACATCATAGAAAAAATCTAATCCATCACCCATGGAGAATGCAAATTGAAATCAAGTATCATTTTATCATAGATAAGTTTGAGAAAGAGCTTGTAAAGGTAGAGTATGTACCTACAGGACTACAAGATGTATAAATGCTTACAAAGGTCAAATCAGAAGAATAAATTTAACATTATCAACAATATTTGTGAGTCAATTCGACTCCCCACAGATGAAAATGTTTGTATGTGGGAACCCTCTCAAATTGGGAATGGTTTGTTTTTTCTAATGTGATAATATGTGTTATTTACCCTATGGAAGACCCCAAATACGTGAATTTAGGGTTCATTGCCAAAGGGGGAGAAAGTATGTTAATCAATGGGAGAAATTGGCTGATAGGTTGAGAAGTTAGATAATGGGTGTTGAAGATTTTAGGGGGAGAATCAAGATATGGAAAGTTCTAAATATGACGATGCTAATAGTGATTGATCAAAGATTATATATCCAGAAAGATGATTGGTCTTGGATTGAAATAGAGATATTCAATGATGAAAGTTGAATTATAATATTTTTTATAATGCCTAGAAAGGATCATGTGGTCTTGGAGAATGTTTTGAGGTAATATTTGATAACTATTTTAATCACAAGAATAGAATGGTGGGATAAGATGGAATAAGTTGTAATGATGTATCAAAATGTGAAGAGTTTTCAAAAAACCAAAAGGGGATGATTATTTGGAAAAATACCACAAAGAAACATATAATTGTATTTTGTTGTGGTTGTGTTTGTTGAAAAATAAAGATGATCGCATAGGGGAAATATTTAGTGGGATCATCATAGGTCGTGTGATGATTTATAGATTTTAGGTTACAAGTAGATCATTCAATGGCTACCATTTGCAGTTGAGTGGTTGTGTTTCTTTCGGAGGATTAATTTTCATTTGAATAAAGGTAGAGGCTTTTTTGAGGGGTCACAATGGATTTTCGTTAATGAAAGTGATTTCCTTCTCCAAGGGAATTAATACAGTACGCAGAACACAATGGAAAAAATGGTTCTTTGAAGAGGCATAGCCCGCAGTGAAGGCTATATCAAATCCGAACGTTGGTGAAATAATATTAAAAATATTTTCAGATCAATTTTCCTAAATAAGGACAGACAATCTCATAATTAACAAGAATTTTTTTAATAGAAAAAATAATATCTCCAAAAAGAAATTTGGATATTTCATAAATAGTTTGTAGGGGAGTTTTTGAAGGTGAAGAGGTTTACAAGGAGGATTCCATGAAGGGAGAAGTGGAATGTGGGAGACAGTATATGTAACTTATTTTTGAGTCATTTAATCCAACAATGAAAGTGGTCTAAAATGTTGAGGTGGTTCGCAGAGAATCATCAATCCATGGAAGATGATTTTGTCCATGAAGGATAATCGGTCTGAAAAAAGGAATCTATATATGATGTAGGGATGATCCATGGAAGAAGAATTCTTCCTATAAGTAGGGTAGTATGAATATAAGAATTGGAACATTAAGCACTTGTTCCATGTAGTGTAGCGACGTTCATGGTGGAATCAGTGTTGCTCATGGAGTATTAACAAAATCATAAAATTGCACTAAAATTGTTTGTGTGAGAAATTTCCATAACGCATCAGTACATTGAAAATTAGATTTCATATACACGTGAAGTTGGGACTTCAATATATCATATATCTATAGTTGAGGATACATTCCATCATTATAATGAAAGGACCTACCTATCCATAAATTGTATGTGGATCCCTTCTAAGAGTACTGAGTAAAGGAAGAGGTCGACGATGATCATTTCCACAGGTAGTGAGCCATAGGAAGATACCTTGTGAGTAATCCTGGTAAATCGAGTGAGTAGACCCTAAATATTGTAAATGTAGTGAGTTTGGGAATAGAAGTGATCTATCCTAAACCATTTATTTTTTCATTGAGAGTTAGTAGATTTCATACATCAGCACATTATAATTGTATGCTCTTTGGAAATATCCCATTAGGGATAAACCATGTAATAATCATTACGTCTCATGAATGATTTCATTTCTATTTTAAATTTCTATGGGAAGAATATAGAAGTGTGTATTCTTTGATGACAAACCATTGTCTATTAAAAAAATTATTTTAATCTTTCATACCCTGATTCACCTCCCTTTTAGGGTATTTAATCTAATTAGGACCACATATTAACTCAGAAGAATTTATATTTTTAAAAATGATTAAAAAATTAGGCCAATTATATAATGTTTATGTTGCATGTCTTGCGTTCAATTGTTATTTTTGATACTTCCCTTTGTGAAATTATATCTTTCACACAATATCACTTTTAAAGATTTGTTTTCTTTCTAGAAAATACTTATACTTATTTACTAGATATTTATCCCTCTATGATTCGATTTCATGATGATATCCTATAACTAGACACATCAATCATTTTGATGCAAATATTTCTGTAGGAACACCATTTGTTAAATCTTCACCCCCATACAAAATGATATGATGTGAAGGTTTATTCATATTGAAAAACATGTATGTAATTTCATGAAATAAATAAATTGGTTAAAATATATTCTATATTCCATTTGTTTCAATTTATATCCCCAAAAATATAATATAGGATTCACACAAGTCATCATTTAGTTCCCCATATCTTAGAAGTTATAATTTATCCTTTTATTAACACCATTGAAGTAACATATACAAATATAAGTGAAATAATATAATATGTAATACACATTCATAACCTCAATGAATGTTTAGCTAATATATTTTAATAATTGATTAGTTCAATGTAACTATATTCTTTATAGAATATGATTATCAAACTCATTTTTATGATAATTATATTTCTAAAAGGATTGCTAATTATACATCTAAACAATATTTTAATTGAATTATAATCATTTTTATGAGTAAATTCAGGAAAAATTGCATTTATTTCACAGTTACTAATAACATTTTTTATTGAATATCTTCCATATAAATTATAATAATATCTATCAATGTGTATTAAAAAATTATTTTAAACTATATTCTTGATATATCATAGTCGACCACATTATCCTTATACATAATAATTCAATAATCAAACCCAAATGTGTAATATGATTCATGTGTGTTAGTAATTTTAAAAATATCAAACCAAAAATTTCCAACTCATGTTGATATAAACTATTATATAAATTTTCTATACCATATTTTATATTTTATTTATATAAATAATACATTATATTTTCATTCTAAAAGTTCAAAACACTCTTTATAAATATGTGAAATAAATGATTATTTTATATATATTTATATATCATTATCAAATATCATAAATTGTTGATTCTTTGAAATTTGGTTTTAGGAAATATTATTTTTTATTTCCATCGAATAAAGTCTAATTCAATAGGTTTCTTTATGATTCAACATGCCACTTGTTATCTTTAAAAACAAACTTAGTTCCAATATTAGGATTAAAATACACGATACAGAAGAAAGATCTGATACTAATGATATAGAAACTAACATTTTTCATTCAATGATAAATATAACTAAATATTTCTATTATTCCCTCTGCATCACATTTCTAATTTTCATTACATCACCCTCATATCCAAAATAAAATAATATATCATTTATTCATAGTTATCCTTCTAAATATTTTTCAATTCAAAAAGATATTTCGTAATTACAACTTGATTTGAAGACTCCATATATATCATAACCATACCCTTAATATCAAACATTATTAATTCATTGTATTACCTTTCATTTAATCATTTTTATCTCATTGTGAAATATATAAATGAATACTATTTGACTTCTAGATATTATTCATGAAATTAGAATTTATGAACCAAAACAATTTTTGTTGTAAGAATGTAATAATAATGTTTTTTGATTTTATTTTCAATATTGAATACACATTTATGTAAATGAATAATTCAACACATATTTTAAAATAAAAAATGGTATAGTTGATATTTATTTTTCCTAAAATACAATGTAATATTTATTTAAATTTCTCCTAATTTCCATATATAATAATTTTTTTTTGTTAATGGTATATAAAAATTATGAATAGTCTCACTAAATGTATATAATTGGGTAATTCCACATCCATGTACTAAAGAATTAGAATGCACTAATAAGGACGTTTAAAATATTATGGTGTAGTGTCCCAATTGATTATAATCACACTACATGGTCCAAAACCCAAATTTTATGACCCAAAGGCCCTTCATATTACTAGTTTTAATATTTTACTCACATTTATGTAGTATATACTACTATACCTGTTTTTCCAATTGAGTGCACTAGAATACTTATTGTTAATATAAATGTTTCAAAAAAACCTTCCATTCATATAAACCTGTAGTTCCTATGAATTACTTAATATAATACTACTATTGTAACATTAGAATATCTCAATAGATTGGGGCCATCACGGACGAACCACTAGCCTCCTAGTTGTGGAGCAGTATCTTGGACCACTTATGTATGATCTAGATCACCATTTATATACCATTTAAATTTTTTTCATGATGCATATTAATTATAGTAGATCATAATGTATAAAAACCCATAAAATACATTATGTTTCTCTTTTAGGATTCCTTATCTACCTTACTTGCAGACCGAGGACGCTTGAATAGTAGGAAGAATTCCACAATGAAATATTTTATCTATTATCATATAACTATGAACAAGAACCTGTACTACAGCTAGATTTTTTTGTTTGTAAATTCTATTTCTCAATAGTAGTTCATATATATAAAATTGACATGGTGTTGATATTTTTCTATTAAAAATTATATTAGTACGATATCATGAATAAATTTTAAATACATTAATGATAGTTTTTTTATTTGTGTCTCCTAAAATATTTTTCCAATTTGAATATCCACATTTATTGGATTTATACTATCAAATAAATTAGATATTCAAGTGGTAATGGTTATATATTTATTATTTATACTAAAAACCATTTCTATGATACAACATACATATATTAAGAAATTATTTACACATTTTAATCATTTCAACTAAAATATCAATGGTATATTAAGAGGATTACATGTCATTTAATGCAAAATAATATTTCACAATTTTATTCCTCCAAAATGAGTTGTGTTTACTAAAGAATTTATAATTGATTTCTATTTGGTTATTTTTACACATAAAATGAATTTTCAAATTCTGAATGATTTGATGATTCCTTAATGATTTAAATAAATTAACTTGATCTATAGTTCCATTTTGAAATAAATGTTAGTTTCTGGGTGGTGAATTAATATTATATTTTAAGAATTTAATTATTTTAAATAATAAATTAATAATTATTCGAGAAGTTAGTTAAATAAAATCTATTTTAGTGATTATATTAATATATGAACACAAAAACAATATTCTATTTATGAAATTTTAATCTCAATATGTCTAATAATTTTTCATATCTATGAGATCATAAAAATTTAATAAACCATGAATAATAACTATTGTATATTAAGAGTTTATTATTTAATTTTTAAAACTTATACATTGGAAATATATATAATTTTTGTAATATATTTTGATGTATTTTTATTTTTCAAGATCGTTCTGGCATGGTAGTATTGTTGTTTTTTTCCAAATGTATCTGATGTTATTGGAAAATAAGACTGAATATTATAAAATAATTCTTTTGGATAATGTACCTTAATATTAATAAGAGACATTATTAAAATACTTATAATTTTTTCATCATTATCAATATACCAAAATTTTAGTGGTTGAATCTGTTGAGAGGCACTAGTTTTGGAAAATATGTATATGTTATAAGAATAAAATATTTTTCCATATCCCTAATAAGGTGAACCACACTAGAAAAGAGCCACAAAATATTTTGTCCTTTGGGATGAATTGTGGGTGGAAATGAATAGTTGATTTGAAATTAAATGTTGAGCAATTTCTGTTTGGTGATGATAAGAAGGGTGAAAGGTGGGGCTATTAGAGAGCTCTACCATAAGTGGTAGAGTGAAATTTGTGCCCATGTTATGTGGTTCTACAATAGGATTTCAATGATTTATCCTACAAAAACATTGATAATGAAATAGTGGAATTAAAATTATAAAACTACTCTAGTATGCTGAAACATATGTTGTATTCATGTATCATATATTAATAAATTTAAATATTTAAATGATGACATCTAAAGCTTCATATACCTCCATCACCTAGGTTTTCCTGAATGAAGCAACAAAATTTATCATTAAAGTAAGAACATGTCTAATGTTTTATCACCAAAATTCAATTGTGAATATGGATTCCAGAATGAAGTAAGGCCACTAAAATATAAAACACAAATAATAATTACTAACATTTTGATATTTATGTTATTACTCAATAGATAAGATACATTTTCCATATGATATATTATTATAAAATTATAAATTTCAAATGGAATTTTAAAAATGATACAATGAAAGATAATTTGATAACTTAAATAAAAAAACATGTATTGTTATTACATTTTTCTACAAATCATGACATTCTATATTTTCAAGATTTAGATTCAATGAATGATGTTATTGGTTTGATGAATACAATGATTCAGTTCCTTGGAAGTGGTTCAATTTGTCTCGTATGTTAGTCAAAACAACCAGATGGACTCGAATATCAAATCTATCGAATTTTGTATTTCATTTAGTTTTTAGAAAGATTAGAAATATATTTTTAGTAGTTCTTAAACATTAAATATAGATAATAGTTCGCACAGTAATATTAATATAAATATTGCACAATAAGGAAAAAAATTAAAAATGGTGAAATAAAGTGACCTAAAATGGAAGAGGTTTCCACATTTTAAAATATATAATATTATCCTGAATGAAGTTATGGTTTTATATATTTATAAAAAACCATAATTAATTGATAATATTGGAAATTAATCAATTAGAATTACTTTATTTAAAAAAATATTGTGGAAATTATAAAGTTTTTTTTCAAAGAGAATCTAATTTATTGGGGAATGGAAATTCTAGAACTAATAATTAGATTAATATGTTGAGTTTTACTGATATATAGTATATTAGATAACCAATACCATTTTAAGATGAAGACTAAGGTTATGTAGTCAAATGTGTGGAGATATCTAGTCACAACACTCAAATTTTTAAGGTACTAAATACATAATATAAAGATAAAAAATGTTGTTTCATAATGAATAATGAATAAAAAGTGTAAGGATAATGATGAATGGTATTTAAGGTATATTGTAACCCCATTTGATCTTTTGAAATAATTTATAATTTTTATATTTTTCATTTTACACAACACTGAAAATATTTTATTTTATATTAAAGCACTTGGTTGGATATCATTATACACAACACAATGTTTATTATGTACTTACAAAAAATGAATTTAATCTTCATAAACATGTAACACTATAGTTAGTCTACATTACATAAGAAAACGACGTTCCACGATGTCTTGTGTAACATTAAATACCGTGTCTCAGAAAACAATAATATATTATTAGAATGCTATTATTTTATATAATAAGATATAACCTAGAAGATAAATTAGATATTATGGAATGTATTAGCTAACTTATGAAATTATATGGCTTATAAAAATATAATATTTAATTATAGGTTATTAATTATTTGTAAATAAATACGAAAATTGGGTGAATATAACAGGAATTATTATTATATTTATGCTCATGGAGCTATTTTACCTAAAAAATAAATTAAATTCAATTACTGAGAGATACTAATGAAATATATATGTTATATACTGAGTGAAATATTTTTTATATTTTTTCAATAGATTTTATATACATAATATAAGAACAAAACCGATTTTTTTTCTTAAAACATATGTTTTTATAAATGTATTATTACAACCTTTTAATGGAAACCCCATTTTAAATCATAATAATAGAAAATTTTAAAATTTAATATTTAGAAATTTAGTTCATAGTTGAATGTTAATCCAATATTTTTCTATGAAGATAATTTTTGGCTAATTTTATGTATTCTTTTATTTCATAATAAATTGTTAAAAATATTGATTTATAATTGAATTTTTCTTTTCTTACATTTCATTTATAAGGATGAATAATATTGTAAATTTATCGCATTGTCTAATTAGATAATAATTTTATAAATTAATATTATTTGGTTCATTGGAATCAATTTCAATTTGAAATTTGTTATGAAAACCTTTCAAGCTTTTGGGCGATTTTTCATTTGAAAACATGATGTGGCATCCCATCTGTGAGATTATTATTAAAATAATTTCTCTCATTGTTTCTGAATAAAATTTGTAAAACTGATTCCATATTGAGAATCATAAAAATTTATAATTTATAATATGGTAAAATTAGTTTTTCACCAAAAACATTATTCAATTTCATAATAATTAATTACTAAAATTAAAAAGAAGGTTTAGATAACAAGGTACTAATCCATAAATTTAATAAGAAATACGACCATGAAAATTTTCCAACACCCATTTTATGGACATGATTAGGTCATTAACCTTACATTATTATGTTTTTTTATTTTTATCACTTTTTTATGTTAAGATTCCGCTAAACATAACTGTTTTACAAAAAAATTAAAATTATGTCATTTCCCTTCCATATAAAAAGCCACCACCTCCACCTTCCTCGACCCTCTATAACCACAGAGGTTTATTGAAGCTCTACCCAATAGACTACCAAAAATCCATAAAATTATTCAAGAAGCCTCCCCTTTGGTATAACTCAATCCAAGTAATCCTTTTGGCATAAACTAAAAGTAGTTACCTGATTAAGTGGTTACGTCCTCTCTCAAGCATTTTATTTATTCTCCACACCATCAACTATATTTATTATAGGATTTTGTAAAAACCATATTATATTAAATATATTATGATGTTTTTATTTTAATGGTTTTACCTACACTTACATACACCTCCGTCTAATAGATAATGAACATTTTGTAAATGTGTGGGGGGAACTAACACCTCACAAAATGACTATTTTTTCTTATTACATTACCACCTCTCATGGTGGATATTATGATGGAAAATATGTTTATATGTGTTATATATTATATTAACTATATATTTATTATTATTTAATTAATTTAAAACACATATATTAATAAATTCTATTTTTTATTATATGATAATTTTGTTTGAGAAAGTGTGGACTATCGATCCCTCAAAGAGAAGTATTTCATTAAAAAACTACGTGGAATGTATTAAGGCTTGGTTTAGTGAGACCATACGGTATATGTGATATAATATTTATACATTAATATTTATATATAAATACATACAAATACATATATTTCATATACTTTCTTTCTTTAAATATGACAATTAAACAGAATAAATGTTCACATCTACGGATAGCCTACTTTCTCAATTAAAGGTGTATTCAATTTTATACTTATATATTCTATAGATTATTATAATAAAATTATACAGAATATAAATGATATTTATATCATGTTTTAAAATTTTTAAATCAATATACTAATATAAGGATTAAATATATAACAAATTAAGATAGATGAAAATTATATTGCGTATACTACCTGAAGTGAAACCTTAACATCAAATTTTCCACAAGAAGATAATATATTGTCAAAAAAAATATAAGTTATTAAATATAATAATATAGTTATGTTATTTATTAATAATAAACTAAAATTTATTATATAAGATTATTTTATGAGTATGATGATAGTCTAGAACAAAGGTAATGTAATTTCATCTCATATTTTATTTACCATGGGATACATGATTTATTCACCACCCATTTCATTTCTGTTGTGTGTATACAGACCATGGATGTATTATAGGATTATTATACATATCATTATGTATATATAAATATAGATTCTATTTTATTTTTTCATGGGGTTATTGATTCAAAATTTTCCTAGATCGGTAAGGAATATTTGTCTAAATTTTTCTTATTTGAGACAAATGTTATGTTATGAACATTCATTTTCATATGAGGGCATAATATCATTTAAATGTTCAATCATTAATATTCTTTCTTTCATGATATTTCATGATTTTTTTTGACTTAATTAAATGCGGTATATGGTTTAATGTTACTAAATAGTAAGAGTATATTGAAACAATCTCATGACTTTTTAGAATTGATTATGATTATTCATCCTTTATTGAAATAATATATTCCATAATTAATGAAAACTCATGACTATTATTCTCCTCTAGTTAGTCATGATATATTATTTTATTAGTACCACTTTTCTTATTTTTGGTACATTATATAGTTAGGAATTTGTTTTTAAGTAATCTTATCTCTACCCACTCATTTGTCATAAATTTGTGCCAATTAGAAACCATGTTTTCAAAAAAAGAATTCCCATATTATTGAAATATTCACTTATAATGTTTAAGAGAATTGTTTTCCATTTTATTCCATTAGAATTATTTTTAAAGGAATATTCATTTTATTTCTTTTCAAACATGGAATTCATATAACATTAACCAAGGAAATGGAATGTTCTTGTCAAATCGTATGGCATGTAAAAATTTACCTACAATATCCTATGTGAATCATCTTTTTATGATTAAAATATTAACTAATAAATTTTTTTTAAAATAATTTTCATAGAAATTGTTTTCAGAAAGTTTTAAATTTTTATTTATATGTTTTCAATGTGTATATAAATAAATAGTTCTCAAAAAACTCAATCTTTCATGATAAGTTGTAAATGTATTTTTAAAGATACAGTATTCATAATTTTTTGATGAGTTATTTATACGTTTTAATAGTATTTTCATTCAAATATTTTTTTACCATTTTCACGAATTATTTATATGTTTCTAATTAATTATAAAATAAAATGTTTTCCAATATTTTTTCAAAACTCCTGTAGAAATTTTTTAGTAAAATGTTTTTCAAAAATTATTATGAATTCTTTATAGGTTTTAATTTTTTTCAATGAAATATGTTCAAATTTATTTCAATATTGTATTATATGTTTTCATGTAAAAAATGTTTTCATGAGGTTTTATAATTTTTATAATTTTTTTATGAAGAAAGGATATTTTTATCTTGATATTTTTTCAAAATATAATTCCATACAATTTTCGATCTAAGATGACAATAATTGATTTTAGTCATTACCTTGTAGGAAATGATCCAATGTTTCCATTTATATTCATTCTTTAATTCTTTCTGTTTTCCTGGAATGATTCTTTTCAGAACCCTATCTCTTCCTCATGTTATATGATTTTGAAACCCGCAATATTTCATGGATATAATTTTGATCGAATGATTTTGAAATTGAAATATTTTTCGACATGTTATGATTTGATTATATTTTTATGATGCTCATTTTATTTAATGGGTTATGATATGATTATTGATTATTATGTGGCACATGTATGTATGATGTCGTTATGAGATTGGTGGGACATATATCTCTATCCAATGTATTGGATAATGATTTTTATCATGAGAGATAAAAATAGATGGAATGAGAAATGAACTTATTTCACTATTATCGGGATGGATCATGAAATAAACTAAGTTGACTATTACAGGGATGGAATGAAGAGTGAACTCGGTTCATAAATATAGGGTTGGAATGGGCTGTAGACCTGCTTAAGTAATGTACATTGTACATTAAGATATCAGATGAATTAATTCATTGAAAAAATATAGAAACCATTACACACACTTATATATCTAACCCAATCCAATGAATTATTCCAATGTGGTTTCATGGATTATTATCACTATCTCCTTATGATTCAGGTCTTATTAACATCAATTATTTATTCCATGATTCATGTTTATGATACTATGATATTAAAGGCATGATATTCCAATGTTATGATCATGTTATCACTCTCTTATGCTCATGGTTATGATTACATATAACAATTAGTTTCCCTTACAGAGAATATGAATTCACCCATTTTTATGTTTCTCTCCCCATGGTATGAGAAAATTTATTAGGTATGATGTTCCCAAAAGGGATCTATTATAGAATAACATAGTGGGAGATAATGTACCTCACTTATATTCCTCAATTTATGGTTTAATATTTCTTTTGGAACTAAAAATATGGTCTTTGGGTATTTTTTGTATAATGTTTTGTGTATTCCCCAAAATTTATGTAATTTTAATGTATAAAAATATATAGTTTATATAATTTTCATTAGAGAAATGGATTATTTAATCTATCAAAGCTATTATAAGAAATCAATAGTGAGAACACAAAGGAGATATCTATGGATAAGTCTGATGAGAAGTAAAAGTAAAAAAAAGTGTCCTGGATTTTTTTGGTTAATGTTCGTGTGAGTGGTTTCCTATTAATACATCTATATCGGGATTGTAAATGTGGATGTTTCTCTGGAAGAGATGTAAATTTGAGTAACTAATTTGACAAGATGTTCTGATCCTGACTATGGGTAATTAAGTACCTGACAATGGGTCTTACTGCACTCTTGGTTTGAGACTCTTTCGAGATATGCTTTGGGAATTCAAAAAATATTCAAGAAATATCATCATGTATTTAAATATAATTTGGATAAGAATAAGACAGGATTAACCTATGGTGTCATAGATTAATGAATATTTCTTGATTTAAAAATCATATAAATAGTTATTTTATGGTGTATGTTTTTTTCTACTATGATAATTAATTCATAAACAATGATTCTGGTTTTAGTCAATGGTGGGAACATGAAGTAATTAGATTAGTTTTGAATGTGAGGCATACATTTATTTTGAGAAGTGTAGTCAAATGATCACTAGATAGAAATATGTTGTGATCATTCCTAATAAATTTTCACAGAATGTGTCTGACACCATTTAACAAAACTAAATCGATAACTACCCATGTAAAATAAGGGAGGAGTTATCAGATAGGTATGGTAATATTGACCATATTGTAATGATGATTAAATTTCTTTTGCGTCATAAATGTGGAAATAATCACCTATGTGGATATATTAGAGGAGAAATATTATTTTTTGATTGTAGAAAATAAGGACCCATTGAAAGTGACTGAATGGAAAAAAATGAAGATATCGATTAATGAAATGGAAGAAAAAATTATACTCCAAATAGAATCATTGAATATTTAGAGTGTTAAGTGGGGAATAAATTTTCATTATTCAACTCAATTTATAAAGAGAAGGATACTAAATATAATTAGGAAGGTTGTGAGAGTAATTGTTATATTAGGGATAATAATTAGAAAATATTTAAAATTTTAAAGGAAATAGTTATTAAGTAAGAATATGAGGTATACAACTTATATCTTATTTATGCAGCTAAATGATTGATGTTTATATGTTTCTAGGATTCAATAATTATGTTATATGAATGTTAAAATAATCAAGGATTGTCCTTTTTATGTTTTTCAATAAGGATTTAAATGATTTAGTTGAATTTTTAAAATGGACTATAAGAGTGAACTAATGACAAGGTGATATTTTGACTAAGTTAAGATAACCAAAATATGACATTTATGTTATGATATTTTTTTGGATAAATTAATGTTCTAATTGAATACATAAATTGGAAATTGTTGATTACCCTTGATATAAAATAAGGACTTATGATTAAGTAGTTAATTTTATCATGAATAATGTTTAGAAGACCTTGTATTTATGGAATTTATCCACTAACCTATATAATTATCAACAAATAATGTTTTAAAAAAGGATTTAAGAAATTAATGATGTTCCAATGTTCCATGAGAATTTACCATGAGGGTTTTCACATGTATGGAAAGTGAAAAACGATCTACTATGTGATATATAGGGGAAGAATGTTACGATGATTTCATGTAATTCTATGTAATGTTTTTAAATTACATTTTTAAGGTTTATAAGCTTAAACATTCATGAAATGTTTAAGTTTAACTTCCAGGGACGTATTTATCTATTGATATGTTGTGAGAACCATTGGTAAAAGGAAATTTAGTGATTAACCATATTTGAAAGACATATATAATATTTATTTTCAAAATAATATTATTGTGGATCTAGAAAAATGACATCATATACATTGGGTGAAAAACAACCATGTCTGGAAAGGGTGTGGGTCTTGGAAACATTACTGAATAATGATAAGGGTTTCACTCCTCCAACTATCATATGTGATTTCCTGGTTAATGTATAATTATTTTTTATGAATAATTATTTATGATGAAATAATAGAGTTAATTTTTATGTTTATAGATTATGTATTATACAAAATTTTATTGGAGATAGTTATGGATAAATAGTTAAAAATTTTATTCATTTATAGGAATTCATATATTCTAATACTATTTTTTAGTGAATCAAGCTTCAAAATAAATTTCATGAAATAAATTTCTTAATGTAATGGATGAATTATACCAAGATAAAAGCATACCAAATTAATGAAACATTCATTATAGAAACTAAATATTTAACTATATATCCTTACATTCATGGTTAGTAAAAGAATTAATCAACGATAAGATAATGATAATAAAAAAATATATCCTAATACATTAATTTTTTTGAACATATGGCCTTTTAAATCATTACAGATTGATGAATTTTTTGTACTTTTAAATTTTATTGACTAGTCACTTTACTTTGATTAATGACCTCAATCATACTATAAGAATAATTAATCTTTTTCTTAAAGTACATGATTTCACTTCCCACCTATGTTTTTCTATGTGGAACACTAGCTAAATATAACTTTGAGTAACATTTATGTTTCCAACATTCTATTTTAAAACGATGTTTTAGTATTAATTTTTATGATATGGGTCTCTAGGAATGAAACATTCAATCATTTAGAAATTTATAATACACCCGATTTTTGAGAGAGAAATTTATTTTAAGGGGGTAGAATGTAATTCCTTGGGACTTTTTGAAATAAATTTTTTTGATTTAATTTAAACACTTGATATTTTTCATTTTACAAAATACTAAAAACAGTTTTTTTGATTTAAAAGAACAATGTTCATCCTGTTTTTGAAACAACCCGAAATCATTCTCTATATGAAAAATAAATTTTATCTTTCTCTAAACAGAGCATCGAGGATAGCTTTTTTCTACACCCACCAATTAAATTCTGTGATTTCTTGAGTAACATGAAAAATATATTTTTACCAAAAAATAATATATTAATTAAATTTTATTATTTAATTTAATAAGAAATAACCTAGAAGTTATGTTAGATGTTATAAATATTATTAACTAATTTTCAAAAATATAATCTTTAAAAAAATATTTTATAGATTTACAGGTTACAAATTAATTATAAATGAGTATTAAAACCAGTTGAATATAAAGAAAAATATTATTATTTTTAATTTTACAAAGCTGTTTTACCATTGTAAACTAAATTAATTTCAATTAGTGAGTGATATTAATATAATATATATGATATATATTCAATAAAATATTTTTAGTTTTCATTAAATATATTTGGTACACATAATAAAATATAAACACCATTTTTTTCACAAACACATGTATTTTTTAAAATGTATTTTATTAGATTTTATTTAAAACCACTTTTTAAATACAATTTTTTAACATATATATAATTATAATGTCCAAATAAAAATCAAATTTTAAATAGAAACATAATAATTATGTCAATATAATTTATCAGTATTTTTTTATAATGTTTCAACTTTTTTGAGTAGTTAAAAAAATGAGTTTTAATTCTAAACTGGGTTTTCATCTAATTCATTTATAAGGTTAAATTTTATGTTAAATTATTTTTTGTGTTTTATTAGATAATAATTTTATAATTTAATATAATTTAGTTAATTGTAATCATTTTTACTTTCACATTGGCTAAAAAACAAATCATCCTTTTGGATGTGTTTTCATTAAAAAACCTACAATGTTGTTCTATCTACATGATTGTTTTTGAATTAATTTATACCAAATATTTGATTTTAATTTCATAAAATGATTTCAATATTAGGAATCTGAAAATTTTATAATTCATGATGAAGCCAAATTTACTTTTTACCAAAAATTATTAGTGAATGTAATAAAAATTAATTACAATGATTTAGGGAAAAATCAGTTTAAAAAGCACTAATTCTTAAATTTATGACCCAAAACACCAATAATGTAGTCAAAAAAATTTAAAACATTATTTGGTAATTAAGCATAATATATTTATTTTTGTTTCTTTTTTATTTTTAGGTGAATACGTGGGTACACCTAACATGTTTTAAAAAAATTCAAGTGTGTCAATTCCCATTCTGGTAAAAGGCCACCTCCTCTCACCAATTCTAATACTTTTCAATCCACATATGATTGGAAATTATCTAAAAAATACCCTTCCTAACATTCCTTCATTCCTCATATAATCATACCCTGGGGAATAAATCAATCCAAGTAAGCCTTTTGGAACAAACCTAAAGGAGATACCCGATTAAGAGAAAATGTCTTCTCTCAAACTCCTTTATTTTATTTTCTTTCTCCACCCCCTCCAATGTATGTATTCTATGATTTTTAAAAAAAAATTATGTAAAATATTATATGATATTATTTTGTGATTGTTTTAAACTACACTAAAAAACAAATCTATATAATGGGGAACAAACACACTATTAACATTTATGACGAACAACTGCCTCACAGAATGATGATTGTTTATTTTTCCTTTTACTGCCTCTCATAGTGGAAATTATGACAAAAAATATATTTATATGTGTTATATATTATATTTATTATGTATTTAGTCTTATTTAGTTATTTTATGATCTAAGTATTTATAATATACATTTTGTGTAAAAATTATAATTTTATTTGGGTATGTGTTGACTACCATCCCCTCAAAGTGACATGATTCATTCACACACTACACAAAATCTCATAATTAATGTTTAAGTGAATTTATATAATATATACTATAAAATAATTATATTTTAATAATTATATATATATACATATATATACATATATTCTATTTAATTTCATAATTTCAATACTACTATTAAAAGGAAAAAATGTCCACACCTACGTACGACCTACCATCTCCATAGACAATGTATTATATATCCTACTTCTCTTTATATATATTTTTATAAAAAAAATATAAATTATATAAATTATATTTATATCATGTTTTTTATTATTTAAATCATGATATATGTAAAAAACCAAATATATAACAAAATACAACACATGGAAAAAACAAAAAGTATATTACACGGAATGAAACATTAATGTAGAATTTATGTAAAATAGGAAAGATAAAATCATAATCAAACCATATAAGGTATTAGATATAATAATATTTTTATATTAGATATTTATAATAAACTTATTATATTAAGAAAAAGTTTTTTATGTGTATGACAAGAGTCATGAAACAATGTAAGAGAATTTCATCTCACTTTTTATTCCCATGAGATACATGATTTATTCCCCACCCATTCATTCTTTTTGGTCTTTATACTAACATTATATGTATTATATGATTATTATAATTAAAATTATATGAATTAACATATCCATTCTGTGATATTAATTTCATGTGGTTTATGTTTCAAAATTTACCAAATCAGTAAAGTAATTTGGTCTCAATTTTCTTTATTTCAAACATATGACATGTTATGCACCAATATTATAATATGAGCCAAACAAAATACATATGAAATTTCATATAATTAATATATTTCATTTCATGATTTCTCAGGCTTCATGTAATTTCACTTTCTTTAACGGGGAGTTCTTTCATGTTATTATTTGATAAGAGTTTATTGAAACAATCTCATCGCATTTTGGGATTGTCAGTAATTATGATTATTTATTGAAATATTATATTCCATAGATTAGGAACATTCATTATTTATTTTCTTCTATATTTATTCATGATATATTCATTTATTGGTAAAAAAATTTATTATGTTGTACACAACGTAGTTATGATTGTGTTTCTATGAAATCCATAATTTACATTATTTTCAGTGGAAAATGAATGTTCCATCAAAACCAAGTTTTCTAAAAGGCGATTCAAATAATATTGATCTATAGTCCTATACTAATTAAAATAAATTTTTTCAATTTCTTTATTTTACTATTGTTTTCAAATGAATCATTTTGTTCCTTTCAGATCGTAGAATTGTTTTATTCTTTTAATGGGGAAATAGTATGTTCTTATTACGTTGTATGACATGTATGAATTTACCCATTATCACTTATATAGAATATAATTTACCTGCAGAGAGGATAATTATATTCTTTTTATAAAAAATATCAAATATATTTTTTTGAAAACAATTTTATGCTCTCATTATATGTTTTCAAAGTATTTTTAATGAATTTTTTTTAATGTTTTAAAATTTTTTTTATAAGTTTTAAAATTATTTTCAGGTAAATAGTTTTCAAAAAGATTAAAATATTTATTTAAATGTTTTCAATTTATTTTCAATGAAATATTTTTCAATAGTTTTTCTAGGGTTTGTTTTTATTTTTATAAATGTATTTTCAAATAAAATGATTTTCTAATTGTGTCCATGCTTCTTTTAGATGTTTTTAAGGGAATGGTTTTAAAAACATTTTAATTTTTTCTTTATATGTTTTCAAAATATATTCAAAGATGTATTTTTCAAAATTATTTCAAGATTATGATTAATTTTTTGATGAATGATCGTTTTGAAAAGGATATATGTTTTTTACAAAAAAAAATTCATGATTAAATTATATTTCCCTCAAGAAATTTTTTCAAAATTTCATTCCAATTTATTTTCCATCTAAGAAGATATATTTGGATGTTACTCATTTATTTATATGAAATTTACTTAATCATCCATTAATTTTATTTCATGAATGGTATATGTTTTCATTTAATGATTCTTGTGACACCAATTTCTCTTCCACTAGTAATAGTTTTTCAAACCTACTTCTTTTCATGGTTATTGTTTTTGATTGAATGATTGTAAAACATGTATCGTTATTCACCAGTATTGAAATGATTATTTGATTACGATTCCCATTTAATTTCATGGTCTATGATATGATTGTTGACTATTTAGTGACACATGTATATATGATTTCATTATGATATGTGCGAGAACTATATCTTCATCCAATAAATTAGGTAACGATTAATATATAATGAGATAGACATGTATAGAAATTGAAATGAACCCAGTTCAATATTACAGAGCTAAAATATGAAATGAACATGGTTCTATATTATAGGGGTAGAACAAGTAGGGAATTCAGTTTAGTAATATAAGGTTGTAACAAGATGTGAACTTGGTTCAGAAAAAAACATTGGCCAACAACATCTCCTTGGAAGTGACACCTAAACTGTTATGGAAATCATTATATATTATTATGTGTTTTCCAAAATTCCTTTTATTATTTCTATGTTATGATTTCATGGAAGAATATTATTATCTCTTTATGATTCTTGTCTTATAAACTACCCATATTTATTGCATGATTCATTTTTCTGATCTTATAATATGAATGTTATGATCTTCCAATGTTATTATGACATTCTCATAAACGTATTCCCATAATTATGATTACATGTTTCCCTTGTTTACCCTTACTGAATATCAAAGCTAACCACTTTTTTATGTGTTTTCCAAAATTCCATGTATTATTTTTATGTCATGATTTCATGGAATAAAATAATTATCTCTTTATGATTCATGTCTTATAAACAACTCAGATTTATTCCATGATTCATTTTTATGATCTTATGATATGAATATTATGATCTTCCAAAGTTATTATGACATTCTCATAACCTTATTCCCATTATTATGATTATATTTTTCCCTTGTTTACCCTTACTGAGTATCAAAGATAACAACTTTTTATGTTTCTTTCCCAATTTATTGATCATATGTATTATGTATGTTGAGTATATGAATAGTTTTAGTAATATTGAATGTAGTGTGAGATATTGTAACTCACTTACGTACGGTTGTTTACAAATCAATATATCCAAAGGCACAAGAATAATATGACCTTTGGGTGTCTTCTCGTTTAATGGATTATGTATTCAAAAAATTATATGTAAATGGTAATTAATGAAAAGATATGTTCATAATTTTATGATATGGTATTATAGGTGTTCAATGGTTCTAACTCAGACTTAGTGAAATTCATAATTGGTGTGAGACTTATCAGGTTTATCCTATGATCCATTATTATTTTCCAATTGGGGAAGTCAATGAAGTAAGGATTGTGAGGGATGTGATCCTATAAAAATATATTATTTTAAATAAATATATCAGTGAATTTAACAAGGTATTATACTATACATTACAATTTCTATTTGAGGTTGGTCCTAAATATTTGCGTCCACACATTATCTATTTCATGTTACTTGGTGTAGAACAATGTAGTTGAACCACATAATATTTCTTCCCTCTTGTGATTTTTTATACACCAAATTATGAATGACACAGTGCGATAATTTTGTGTAATGAACAAATATTCTAAAAATGTTAGTGTAAATTGATGAGAAATTCAATAGTATGATCAAAATTAATAAAAGAGAAAACTGATGCAATACTTATATTTAATTGGTAAATATCCCCATAGTCTATAACAAAATTAAATGAAAATTTTTGATGTGGAAGTTATTTCATAAATAGATTCATACCCCCTATTCTATATATGTAATTTATGTCCAATTTCAGTATAAAAATTCATATTAGATAATATGTTATTTTTTGAATTAGTTTTATCTAACATTATATGATTGGTTTTCAGAGTAAGAGTTCTTCTTTTCCTTTTTATTCTTTTAATCAATGGATGTGGAAAAAATTTTAATAAGAAGAGAAAATAATGGAAATTTCATATATTAGAAGACTTTATGGATATAATGGTATTTAGGTATAATAATATAGTAGCCATACTATAAAGTAATGGAAATGATTTTCATTGAATCAATTAAATCATTAAATGATACTATAGTACTTTCTTATTAACTAGTTATTATATGTGATGTTGGTTCTACTATGGATGAGGAGATACCATGATGGAAAATGAGGATACTATTAATCTTTTTGAAATCATGTATTAAGAGGTAGAATATATAAACATCCATATGAAAGAGAATATTATACCTCATTAGATAAATTTTAAGTGCTGTAAATTGAAGTCAAAATATTAAAGATCCTAAAAAAATATTTTTTATTGTGTATTATAATATTTTTGTGAATAATGTATTAATGGTATTGTTACATTGTGATTTTTATTCAAAAAAATATTCAATCTAATTCCATGAGGAAAAACAGTAAATTAAAATAAATTTTGAAATTGGGGGACAAGATCGAATTAATATTAACACACCAATATGAAATTGATGAGGAATGGATAATAGTTGAAGTATTAAAAATTATTCCATAAATTATTGATGTCTCAATTCAATATAAATTTAATGGATAAAAGTGATTGGATAGATAAAAATACCAATATTTTGAAGAATATATTTATAGTGCAATCACACTTAATAAATATTTTGATGATCAACATAAAACAAAAATTAAAAATATACTTTAATTAGATGAGTTTTTCAGCATGCAATGAAGAATGTGTAATAGTTGAATTCCAATTATAATCTTGATCATTAAGATAAATTACCCCAAAAAATGATTATCCATTGAAATGATATAAGGGTATTGAAAACATTTATGTTGTTAAGGAGGGAAAACAGAGATACATTTTCTTGTAAAATAGAATATATTCTATTGGAAAATATTTTATCTTATGTATTTAATCCTCTATAATGAATCAAAGGATGAGTCCCATGGAAATGAAAATGAAAAGAATAAAATTATATTTGTTAATGAAATATAATAAATATTTTACAAAAAGGAATGGATAACAATATTGGTTAAAAATAATTGTAAATTAATCTATGATATTTGTATAGAATGATTGTTTATACATTAAATATAATTGTATGGGTTTCTGGAAAATATTTCAACAAAATAATCTGAGAGAAAAAATAATAATAAATTAAACCTACCAAAAAATAATGAATTATAAATAAAAATGAAGTGGATTTTCATATTTCAAGTAGCCTAAAAGAATCATCCAAATAATTTTCTAAACTCAATACGTCATTGATAGATAATAAATTTATTTCGAAAAATAAAAAGATTCTTTTGTTGCAAAAAATTGAAAATATTATGTGGAAGTGGTTTCCTATGGTGATGCCTAGGATATATGGTCCAAAACAATCATGTAGGGGATGAGAATTTAGAATGAATATTCTTAGAAATAAAGTTTAATTATTAATTAGATGATAAATCCATGTATTTAAGGATATTCAAGGAATATTGGGCTGTGAATTAGGATATAAGTATGTATGAAAAACCCAAATAATTTTAAATAGAGTATTATTCTGTGTCTGTTTTTTCACTCTACATCTATTACTTTCCATGTTTTGGTTTTTAGAGGTGTTTAGTGGAGGCATGAAAGAGTATGGATATGTTCGATTACAAAAATCAGAAATATAGTATATTACATTCTGTGTAATAATATTACATGATGTGTATTTTGGTTTCAAGTATTTTTACTCAGTACCTCATTGCGTGAATCATTTTGGCGTCTAAAAATAATTAAATTTAATGGTGATTGGTTTTCCTCCTATGGTCAATCTCTGGGCATTACATGGAGTGGATGGGTATTATACATCATGTAATACCCTACTGTTGTATCATTTATGTGTTTTTACAGCCACTCGGGTTATCAAACCATACAAATGCAATGAACCTACGTTAACACTAGGTGACTCAACAACACATCTTTATCACATTGAGGATTCCATCATTGAGGAATGATTCTTACCATCCCCCTTCGATCTTTAGTGATCCATCATTAATCTACTAAGTTTTCTTCCTCCTTTATTTTAGTTACCCTTGGTTTGGTCACATTCCCCTACTATTTGTTCTTTTCATGTACTTGAGAACAAAATCCCATAATTCAAAATGGGGTCCTCTTCTATTTTTTATAGTGGTAGGGTGCTTCGGCATCCTCAAATGGATGTCGATCATCTAGGAGTGGTGATCAGAGATTCATTGTGTGGCTCATTCTTGGGAATGGACAGTTGAATCCATTTTGAGGTATGATTTCCCATATTCCCTTCATTTTTTCATCATATTGAGGGATTTAATTTTTTTAACATATATGTCATGCTTGTGAAAGGATTATCAAAGATAATAATAATTTAAATTATATTTAAATGGTCGAAGGGATTGATTTTAAATCTTTTTCCATTTTGATATTATGATTGGGATATTGTTAATTATATGGGATTCATGCACAGCTAAAAATCAGGAACATTGGGGGACCATTTTTGTTCACTAAATGGTTTTCATGCATTTTGGTTCTTGTTGAACCCTTACAAATGGAAATTAGTTAATCATGTAATTTTTTATAATGAATTGATGCCCGGGGAATTTTTCGGTGAAACCACCCTAAAATAATGATGTGTAATTGAAGAAGCTTCCCCTTTAACAAATATTTAAAAAAAAATTCCTTGGTCTTTGATGTGATATGTATAAAGGTCGTGGTTGCGTGTGTGGGACAAATATAATGTGATGTGGCTATGTTTTGTGGTGTGGGTTTTCTCTTTTTTGGTATTTGGTATTTCTATGGACATAGTTGTTTGTTTTGGGATTTCATGGGTGGTTTAATTGAATCCATTATTAAGAGGATAATTGATTATATAATGAGTGAAAAGTGTGGTACAATAGGGCTGTGAAACTCTTCGTGCAGTAATATGTTATCAGTCGGGGTTATTATTTTATGGTTTGTTTTGATCGTATGATACCTAAGTTGGATGATTTTGAAGGAAGAATATAGTGATTTGTATGGATAATAGGACATGAGATTCCCCCTGAGTTACGTGCATAGATTCTCACCTTGTATCTCTAGATAGATATACTATATACTAGGAATTGGTGTTAAATATAGTTGAAATTTAAAGTACCTTTATTTAACCAGGTATCCTCACATTCTGAGAACTTTGATTCCTATTATGTGTTATTATTAGTATTTTAATTTTTAGTGGTAGAACAGACAATTGTATTGTTTAATAAAGAATTAAATTGGATAAATAAGTTTGGTGGGAATGTGAATCAGTTTTCATAGATTGTTGTTTTGTATTTTTTATTTAGAGGTAACGACAAAGTATGAAGTTTTGTGAGTCTTTGGTTTGTCTGAGAACCCATAAATTGGGCATGAGTGTTACGTATCGTATATGTATATACTTTTATTTTTATTATTATTTCTATAATATCCCCACCCTAGTTGAGAACTATGTGCTAAACACTGTCGTTTTCATGGGGAGGGTGTCTTTCCCAAATATCCTGACAGGGGGATGGATGGTTTGCCACCCACACTTCCCTTCTCCCCCTACCACGTAGTGATAATAGATGATTCATTATACATGTATTGGTTTTTGAGGACTAGCTGTGTGCGGGTGAGTTTTTCATCCCCATGTGTCTTCTGGATGAGATGTGATATGCTTTCCCCATTGTATTTCGGATGAGGTGGTTGTTTTTGGCCCAAGTTTCTATAGGCAGAATGTGATGTGGTTTGGGGCTATGGTGTCTGGGTGGTGGGATGTGATGTGGTTTGTGGCCTAGGTGTGAGCGTGTAGTATTTGATGTGGTCTACATCCCCTGATTTTATGTGAGGGTGTTGATTTTTTTGTGGCCCATGTGTCTCTAGGCATGTTGTTGTGTGGTTTGCATGGGCCAGGTGCATGTAGTCTATTTGTGGTGCCAAACTTTCAGTTCAAGTGGGAGCACGAGGATGATTTCTATTTGTAAAGCGAATATAATTAGTCAGAATGTTTTGTGGGGTAACAAATCATGAATTTTTATTTTATTAAATTACATTACTTCTTCTATTTGGTGATATTTCCTTGGTAAGGTTCGGAGGGTTTGTATACCCGTTGGGTGAGATTTTTTTCTTCTATTTTCTCATGTGACATTAGTATGCTTCATAAACATATTAATGTTAGACTTTGGTTTTCCTACTGAGTATACATGTATTCTCACCATATGTCTCTAAATCAATTTTCAGGTTCCCAGGCGATTACCTGTTCCATGTTGGGAATTAGTATCTCAAGATTGGGATAGTATTTGACTAGTTTCTGTATCTTGCTTCATGGTACATTTCATTAATGTTTTATGGTATTTTTACTTGTTCTCTTTTTATTCAATCTTGAGGGATTGTTTTTGGATTTCATTTATATATTTTTTGAAGTTATTTTGTGTATTATCCATCATATCTCTAGATCTAGTTTCAAAAAAGGCTAAAAAATCCCATTTAATGAGATATATGTACGCTTGGTGATAGTCTCTAACCCAAGGCCTACGAGAGGTGGGATGCAGGGGCCCTTATTTCCCTTTCATCAATTTTGGCCAAGCAGGGTCATCATTGGAGGGATGGGTCATGATATAATGCTTTAAATTGTGATGGTTGAGATATATTGTTGAGTTTAGAGTGAGGTTCATGGATTATTCCATTCGTTGGTAATGAAATCATGTCTGCTGATCATGGTGTGTGACATGCAATAGGAAATACCGGCTTGGACAATAGATTTTAAGCCCCTCATGATATGATGCTAGTTTTAAAAGCATACAGAACGACCCATTTAGGATATACTATTTCGAGGGTAGAGAATATAGGAAAGGTACATGAATCATAATGACTTTCTTTCTTGTATGAATTTTTTGTTTTAAGAATTTTAATTGAATAAAAAATAAGATAAAATGTATCTTAAATAAGAATTCCAAATAATCAGGCTTTGTAAGTCCTTGTTTACATTTTCTATATGTATCCTAGTCAGGATCTTCACGTGGCTTCGGTAATTGAGGTTTAGAAGGACAATCTGATTGATCAATTGAGGGTTGATCCGATTGAGGAGGATGACAAGTTGAGAGGACATTTTTTTATTTAGAATGTAAGGATTTGGTATATTACGAGGTTAGTTTTTTGGACATGGATATGAAAATCTCTCTCAAGGAGATTAAGATCACCTTCAGTTTGATTTGGGAACCAATGTTGTAATGGGTTCCGTAGGAAGTTAGTCTTATCTGGGGGAAACATGACAGTTATGGATGCTTTATTTGGGGGAGATGAAGGAATCCTATGTTCATTGGGTCATTATTTAGATGGAATTCTGACCATAGTTCCTTCCATCGACCATGAAGGTCGAGCAGAGGTAGGATCTACTCTCCCTTCAGTAGGGGAGTATGTTAGTGTGGAATATAAGGATCACGTTCAAGGATCAATTTTTTTTTTCCAGATCACTTTCTGAATGAGGAGTTTCATGTGTGACGTCTTCAGGATTAACTTCATCACTCTATCGAGTATGTGGATACACCTTTTATTTTGACGATGTACTATGATGTTCAGATGAAATAGGAGGTGATTGAACAAATTCCCTCACGATGAGGCCTACTGTGATAGGGGATGCACTATAGTTCTTTGAGAGGTAGGGTTTACATTGGTAGGTTTCAGGTGATAGGTCCTTTGAGGTTATGACCAATAGTGAGTCGACCTGAACAGTTTCCATTCCATCCATCTTGAACCAGTGGTTCCAATTCTTTTCGTGTGGGATTTGGTCTAAGCATTTCTTCAATGTAGTTCATGACCATTGTTATAACTACTGTCTGGTAGATGTTTGAGCTGAGTATGGTTGAGGAGGGTTGGTTCTGCACCAACCCTAATAGTAGTTGTTAGTCATGCAATTTCACCGACAAAGTTAGCAGGATTTTACTCCACCATTGTGATATAGATCAAAAGAGGACTACATATGAATATTCCTCATGTTTATGGGCCTCTATCCATGCATGTTCGTGGAGGCGGTCGTCTGCATAGAGGAAGAGGAGCTGGGTGTGGTCAGTTGCATGCAATGGAGGTGATGGTTCTAGAAGGTCTAGAGACCACCAGAGGTACAATACGTGTTTTTAGTACCATTACCTATGCTATGATAGATTCAAGAGCTTCACAAACCTTTGTTGCACCCACTCTATCATGATTTTTTGGGACAATATGTAGAGATTATTATCATGCCCCTGCTATCGAGTATGAAAATATGAGGCTAGAACACCTTGTTTTATGTGTGTTGCGGATGTAGAATAATTATGGTACCATATCAATCTTGTGGGGATCTTTTATTTATTCATATAGAATCATACAAAGTCATTATCTATATCGACTAGTTGTATTCCACGAATTGTATTATCAACTATTTCTATAGGAGTGTCATATTTTTAGATGTGGATGGATAATATGTGGTTTTCGTTGGGGAGTGGAGTTTTCAGATTGGTAGTCGGTTTGTGGATCCACTTCCTTCCTTGATAGCAGAGCTATTAGTGGAATTAATTGATGTTGGAATGGAAATGGTTTCCATGGTAATTGGGGAGTTCCAAGATGTTTTCCCTGAGGAGGTTGTGATGCTACCACCTTGATGTGATGTCGAGTTTTTGATAGTCTTGCAGCTTGGTGCTTCTCTGATTTGTTTCCCATTATCGAATGGAACCATCTAATCTACGGGAGATGTAGATTATGATAGATGATCTAATGGAGACTGGTTTTATCTGGATTACTGTGTCGCAATGTGGTGATCTGCTATTGTTCACCAAAAGGTGGATGGTAGTATGAGTCAATGTATAGACTACAAGAGGTGGAATCATGTATTACCAAAGAACTGATACCCTCTTCTGAGGATATATGATCATTTAGACTAGATGATAGGGAATATATGGTTCTCTATAGTGGATCTACGTTCTGGAAATCACCAGTTAATACAGAAGGAGGGTGATATTATGAATACTTGTTTCAGATGCATGTATTGGCACGTGAGGTTTACGGTTATGCCTTTTAGTGTTACGAACACACTGGTTGGGTTTATAAATATTATGAACAATGTGTTCCATTAGTTCATAGATTGATTCATCATTGTGTTCATCAATGATATCATGATCTACATAAGGATACCGGAGGAGCACACTTATCATTATAGAACTATCTTATAGGTTTTTTGATGCCATCAGCACTATGGGAAGTTTTAATAGTGTCAGTTTTGTTTATGAAATGTTCATTTCCTAAGGAATGTTATGTCTTAGAAAGGTGTGCTAGTATACCCGTCAATTGTTGATGTAGATGTTTATTTGGTAGTCACCATCAATATTGAATTGTTTTTCAAGTTCCTCTATCTTGTATGAAATTATCATCGTGTTATACATGAATTATCTCATGTTACATCCCCATATATTTTTTACCAGGAAGGACCACGTTTTCATGTGAAGTGTTCAGTGTAGGGTAGCATTTAGTTATAGGATTCCAATGTTGTTTAGTGATACAGTGTTTCGTTTCCCTATGGAATGGTTGATGTTTAAGGTGTTTTGTGATGATTTTTTCTAGGGTTAGGATGTGTGTTGATGTAGCAATGAGTGGTGATATCTTCTGAGTATAGAGAGTTACATCTTCATGAGCATAAAATTACCACCCATTATCTAGATATATCATTAGTTATGTTTTTTCATTAGTTGTAGCAGCATTTCCTCATTAGGAAGCACTTTATGGTCTTCACAGATAAAAAAATTTTGGGATAAATTTTTTACCAATGAGATATGGAAATAAAGTAGTAGAAGTAGATAGTTTTTCATTAGGAATATGATTTTGAGATCTCCTACTCTTCAGGAAAGGGTAATATAATGGTCGATGAATTAAGTGGGAAGTCCTAGAAGGATTTTTTTCAAGTATCTGTAGATACAATAGGTGAAGTGTAACAAACCGAGATTTTAAGAAAAATATTATTTTAATTTCAATTATGTCTTGTGTTTTACACAACAAAAAATATCTTGTTATATACGCAACACCGTATTAGCTTGTATTATATGCAATCACTATTCTCGATTTGTGTTGCACGCAAGAGAAACCTTTCTCAATAGCGTGTGTTGTACGAAATACCGAGATTCAGTAAACAACGATATATTGTTATAATATTATTATGAACTAGCTATTATGAATAGTAGTTAATAAATTTTTATTTTTATGACATTATAATTCATCTTACACATTTTATATAACATGGTATGAGAACTAAATAATTTTTTTGGCTAAAATAAGTATTTTTTTTTAATGCAGCTTTGCCGACTTTTGATGGTGCACCAACATGAAATCTAGTTTTTGACATGTTTATAAGTTCCATTTGGAAAAATAAAATTCTTCGTTTGAATCAGGATATAAAAATTTACTTTGGATAATTTTTTGATATTTTTATGATAAATTTTGTATTTTGATGAATAGTAAAAATACGCTAAATTTCAATTTAAAAAATATTTTTCATTGAGATAATTTATTTGGTTAAATTATAATTTTGAATTATTTTAATGTATAAATAGAATATATTTTTACAATTTAATATAATTTATGTCAATATCATTAATTTTACACTGAATTCATAAGTAAAATCATTTCAATCTTTTGCAACATTTTATCTTTTACAACCCGTTTTCTCAACAGCAGGATTAATTTTAAATTAAATACTGCAACATCTATGTTTTGAATTTAGAAAAATGGGCTCGATATTTGGAATAAGTAGGTCCAGATTATGTCAATAAGAAGCTTTTTGTTTTAAGGCATTATGAATAGTAACTATGGTAAATTTTATTTACCATAGATAAAGGTAAATCTAGTAATTATGGGTCAATATAGTATTATAAAATTACCCTAGCACATTTCTTAATATAATTGGATGATTATATTTTTCACTAAACCATATTTGGGTCGAAATGGAATCTAATGGAAACCACTTGTATTTTATTAAGAACTTTTATTTATTTTATTTAAAGGAAAGTGAAATATGTCTCATTAAAACTTTAATAATTAGATTATTTTTAATATAAGGATATAAAAAATATAAAATCTATAATAAATACTCATTTGAAATATAAAATGTTTATATTTATCGTGATAATTTTTTTAAATTTTAAAAAAATATTTATTTTCATTAAAAGCTTTTACATTAATGATGTAGATATTATTTATTTAGTGAAAACTCAATAATATAGTTTTTATAAAAATAATAATACCTATAAAAAAACCCAAAACTTGACCAACCATTATTGGACAAGTATATATATGCACTATACATACAAGGATATATTTTTGGACCACTTGGAGAATTATAAAACAGATTTGGACATTTATATTATTTAATTTTAAATGATGTCAAATATGTCAGCTTCATAATTTAATAAATATAAAAATTTAAATGTTGTGATTTTGAGATTATAAATTAGATTAAAAATATTATTTTAAAAGGTATTATATTTATATGAATCAAATAATTTTATTTTTAATTTATATGAAAAATATACGTATATTAAATAATTATTCAAAAATGTTTTCGTAATTATTTTATTAAGATAAATATCAAACAAATGGTTTAAAATTTTTTTAAAAAAATATTATATGAACTAAATGACATGCGACATGAATTTTATAGATTAATATGACATGTTAAGAACCAATTAAATATTTTTTTTAGAATATATTCTCTTTTTTTATTTTATTTAAATTCAAATAAATGAATAGTGTCAAAATTTACACTATTAGTATTTTATAAAAATAACATATTATTAAATTATTTAAAAATCACAAAAATATTTAAGAAATTATAATTTTAAAATTATATATTATAAAAGTTTATAATGTATCCAATTATGATAAATTGACCACATATATGTATGTATTTATAACAATTTAAAAATTAGAATATTATTACGACAAATAAGATTAAATAAATTAAATATGGATTAATCAAATTGATAAGGTTGAAAATAATTTACCCACGTGCCTAAATTTTATTTTTTGATGATCATAAAGCCCTATATTAACACATATACGAATTTGAGTGACATTGGAAGTTTTTATGTGGGGTTTAATTTTAATATTAATTAATATTTTTGAGGTTTCCAAAAGTGCATCTCTCTTCTCTTATAAAAGGGCACCTCATCCCTCTCCTCATCACACTACATTGAGCATTCATTCTCAGAAAAAACCTACCAATTTCTCTTCTCCACATCCATAGAAACATACTTGTGGTCCTGGTCTTCTTTGAAGTCCACCTTTATTTCCCTAAAAGGAGGTTTAGAAGATGCACGTCAAAGAAGAGGTAATGTCTTTTACATATTCATTGAAATTCATTTCTTCTTCTAATTACACTTATTATGTTTTTTGATAATAAAGTAATAACATCAATATAAATCTTATGTGTATATATTATTATAAATTTTAACCAACCCTATTTCACCATCTATCATTCATATGGAAAACGAAATCACTGCGAGTGTGTACATATGAAATACCATCTCCACATCGTGGTGTAATCTATTTTCCCACCACCACCATACATGGATGGGTATAATGGTGGAAATAATAACTATATATGATTATTATAACATGATAAATTTTTTAGATGTTATATAATCCACTCCAATACCATTCAACAATTATGGTAATGACATCGTCGCTCGTGCGTACGCACGGATTACCGTCTCCATGATGCAATGAGATTCAATCTCCATGTAAACCAATCTAAAATGATTATAATGTATATATATAATAAATAATGATGAAATTTATAAAATAATAATGCTATTGGATATATATATTTACTTATTTAATTATTTACTCTTCTTACTTCCATTCCATTCCACAAGGAAATGAAAACAGCGTTCATGCGTGTGTACGGTCTACCATCTCTATGAACAGTGTATTTCATTTCATTTTTCTATTTATTATATACATATATATCCTGAATATATATGATATATAAATAATGTTTTACATTATTTATTTAATTTTATCATGATATAAGTAATAATAAAATCATGAACAAGTCCAAACACATATGATAAATGATACGATTTTACCCAAACCACTACTTTAACATGGAATTTCAAATGAAAGGGTAATATAAAGTCATAATTGAATCATATATGATATCATAAATATTATTATGGTTTTTTAACAAGTAAATAATATTTTTAAACCCACTATACAAGAGTCTTAGAAACATACAAAAGAAATTGGACTTAAGGTGTGGAATATTTTTTCAAATCTCATTTTTATCTAACATGGATTATACGTAAGTGTTTACTAGGGTTATATTTTTCTTACATGTCCATAAAAAAGTTATTCATAAAGTGTATAATATTTTTCCATATATTCTTAAAGTCATTTTTACCCCTATTTGAATTTTTCATTGTGTTATGGAATAAATCTTTCGTTTGTTTACCATACATGGAACTTTTTGACTTTTCCTGCAAAAGTACGAGAAGAATTTTTTTTAACTTATATGGAATGAATGGATTTTAACAGTTTGATAACACTGTTTTTTCATGATGATTACTCTAAAATAATTCTTGATTATTTTCAGTAAAATATTTTTCTTTTAAAATTCCATTGCATTTTTTGATAATAAAATGATTTTAAAGAAGAAAGGATATTTCCTCAAGAACTCATTTCATGTGTATTAACAAAATAGTTTTCCATATAAGATGAAATTATTTATCATGTTTATGTTTATAGGATAATGCCTCTATTATTTAAATGGTTTGATTTTTATTATGATGAAATGATATCCATTTGTTTTATATGGATTATGGAATGATAGGATGATGTTTATGAAACCCATTTTATTCTTTGGGTTATGATGAATGATTTATAATTGTTTTTTGGAACACGTAAGAATTATTTCAATATGAGAAGGGTGGGACCTATATATACCTCAAATGCATTGGGTAATGATTTATATCTCATTAGAGAGACATGGATGTAATGGAAAGTGAATTTCTTTCATTAATACAGGGCTGGAACGGCAAGTAAACCAGATTCAGTAATGGGAATTTTCCACTATAATGGTTTTGGCAAAAATTCCTTGGATACTATGGAAATCATAAAATGTGATTAATGGTTTTCCACAATTACATGTTTTATTACCATGATATTTAATCATTATTAATGTTCCATTATTATTTATTCCTTATATACCATCAATACTTATGTCATTGCTCAATAATTTGATGTTTTATATTCATGTTTTTACATTCAAATGTTTATGGATTGTTTTTATGTTCTCAATGTTTACCATTACTGTGAATTTGAGCTCATCCTTTTTATTTTTTCTTTTCCCCAAAATATAACAAAAGGTGTTATGTAGGAAAAAAATGTAATATATTTATGGAAGATGTTGGAGATCTTTCACCATGATTAGAAGATTGTGTTTTGTGATTCCAAATAATGTAAACTAATACGGTCTTTGAGCATCTTTTTTTCATGTATTAAGTATTCCGAAAAATTAATGCAATCTCTATGTACGTCAAGATTTGGGTCTTTACTGTTGGTATAAGAGTGAACGTTTAGTTAACATTTGAAACCTAGGTTGAGAAAACTTTAGTGAGATCCCTAGATAAATTTCTATGGTATATCTAGGGTTGTCCCCAAGGTTAATTATATGTATAGGTTATAGTTGTAAAATTACGGTAACAATCTTAGAATTAAACCTAAGATGTTAGATATTTAATGTACTTCCCCTTATTATGTTTTTTTCCTTGAATGATTTTGCATCTCACAATATTCATTGGGGATTTTAAAAAATGGATGGAAACACGAAGATTCATGTTAATGGAGAATATGATGGACAATTGAATCATATTATTCATGAGAAACCAAATGAAAAAAGATTTGGAAAGAAAAAACATCAATAATATTCCTAATCAGTAATCTCATAATATGATCAATAATCTCAACATTTTTAAGTTTACTCACTAATATAGTAAGATAATGATGGATTTTCATGATGATCATAGGGGAAAAAAGTTCAATTTACCTATTGTAAATCATTTGGGAAGAGGAATCAGGGAGAATGTTTCAAAGGAACTAGAAGAAGCTTTTGGTGTGGAAAAGAAGGACACAAAGCCAGTAATTGCAAATGAAAAGGTTTACTTAACACCATGGACAAGGATAATGGTATTTCTATGACATCAACAATGGTTAAATGTTTTAAATGTGGAATGTACTGGAATTAAGTAATCCAAGACCTAAGGGAAAAATATCAAGATGAGAATCAGCAACATTATATGAATAGTATTTAAGTTGATGATGATAAAGATACTAAAAATGATATATGAGATGAAATAAGTGTTAAGGAATAAAATGATGAAGATTGATCAATGATTTAAGAAGGTAGTTGATTGATTTATGTTTATCAAGAGTTGTGTTGTATTGGTAATGGTACTATGAAATAAAGACACATCTAAGGATTGTTAGAGTATTGATTTTTCAAATGTATTTGAAAGTATATGTTGAATGGTACTAGTAACCATGGAAGTATATTCATATATGTTTGGAAAGAAGATGATATGTTCATAATGAAGGGAGACAAATAAAATGATAGTATTAACAAGATCATGACTGATATAAGGACAAAGAGAAATCATGTTTTGAGTATATAGAATTTTTGGGATTTTCGTATGTTGAAAGAGTTAAATTTTGACAACATTAATGTTTTCACTAAGATTTTGTGGTAATTCATGTTTCATGAATACATGATTAAGTTATTCACACATTTCCAATGTAATCAACAAGATATATCTTCTGATATATGGGGGCAAATGATGGTATTCACATGCTTGTTATATGAACTCAATGGTAATCTTTTTCATTATAATATGAGATTGGGCAGAAGTATATTAGAATAGACTAAACATTAAAATGGATTATGTTAGACATCAGATAGTATTTTTTTAAGTATATAACTTTTTGATATTATTTTTGAAACATTATAATAGTATTGTTTTATAAAAATGAAAACCCATAGGATGGGAGATAACCCATCACATCGGATAAGGATGCGTGAATCGAACCTACAACCAAAGTGTGAATGGCCTTTATCACCTACCACTGGCCTACAGTAAGTCCCTAGTTAGTAAGAGCTGGTTTTATTTTATTAAGCGATATGATATATGAAGTATAAGTATATTTTTGGAACTATATATGATTAATCTCACCATATATGGACATATGTATATTTAATAAATTTTGATAACTTTTTGTTTGAGACAGATGGAATAACCTGTCATTCTATCACATGATATGCTAAGATTTCATGAATGAAAAATTCAACTACATTTCATGAAATAAGAGATGAAGTGGACATTTTTCCTAGAATGACCAACAATGATATTACACTAAAATCAAGTATGTATTTCTCTTTATGAAAAAATTTATCAACTTTAGAGAAATGTTATTGAAACCAAAAATGATAACCTATTGCCCTCATATCGGATGAATCAGATGGTACCTTAGATCATCACAAATTTATGGATTTGTGATTGTTGGATTTTTCATATCCTTGTTCTCTACAACTCTCCATCAGAACTTGGCGGATAGATTTCACTTCCAAATCCATATTTTCACCTATGTTCTCCTATGTGGAAACCCTGTGATTTGTTAATTTGGATAACTATTATGTTTTCTACTTTAGTTTTTAAAGTTCAGTTTTGGTATTCCTTTTTATGATGTGGGTTTCTATTAAAGTAACATTCAAGTAGTAAACCATTTATAACCTCAATGAATTTCGAGGACGAAATTCATTTTAAGGGTGGTAGAATGTAACACCCCAAGATTTTATAAAAAATATTCTTTTTATTTAATTGATGTCTCGATTGGTCTTCTAAACAAAAATCATCTTGTGTTATATGCAACACCGTATTAGCTTGTATTATATGAAAACACTATTTTGGCTTGTGTTTCACGCAAGGGCAAACTTTCTCAATAGCATGTGTTGTACGCAATACTGAGTTTCACAAAAAAATGATATATTATTATAATATTATTATTAACTAGCCGTTATGAATAGTAGTAACTAAAATTTTAATTTTATGACATTATAATTCATCTTACACATTTTATAGAACATAATAAGAGAACAAAATAAATTTTTCGTCTAAAATAATATTTTTCAAAAAATACCGGTTTGCTGCCTTTTGATTGAACACCCTCGTTAAATGTTTTTTTGACATGCTTATAAGTTAAATTTGAAAAAATAAAATTTTTCTTTTGAATCAGGATATAAAAATTTATTTTAGATAATTTTTTTATATTTTTCTGATAAGTTTTTTATTTTGACGAATAGTAAAAATATGGTAAATTTTAATTAAAAAACTTTTTTCATCGATATAATTTATATTGCTAAATTATAATATTGACTGTTTTTAAAATATAAATATAATATATTTTTACTATTTAATATAATTTATGTCATTATCATTAATTTTACACTGAATTCATAAATAAAACATTTCAATATTTTGCAACGTTTTGACTTTTAAAACCCGATTTCTCAACAGCGGGATTAATTTTATATTAAATACTGCAACTTTTTTGTTTTGAATTTAGTAAAATGGATACCATATTTGGAATAATTAGGTCAAAATTATGTTAATAAGCTACTTTTTTTAGCCGTTATAAATTTTAACTACGGTAAATTATATTTACCCTTGTTAAAGGTAAATCTTCTAATTAATGGTAAATATAATATTATAAAAATACCCTAACACTTGTCTTAATATAATTGGATGATTATATATAGACCTAAATCAAAATTGGGTTGAAATAGAATATAATGGAACCCACGGGTATTTTTTTAGGACCTTTTATTTATTTTATTTAATGGAAACTGAAATATGTCTCATTGAAATTTTAATAATTATATTATTTTTAATATAAGGTTATAGGGAATATAAATCCCATTATAAATAATATTTTGTAATATAAAATGTTTTTATTTATCGTGGTAATTTATCTGTAATTTTTATGAAATATTTTGTTTCATTAATAGGTTATACATTAATGACGTAGGAATTATTTATTTAGTGAAAAACAAATAATATAGTTTTTATTAAAATAATAATACCTATCAAAAAGACCAGAAACTTGACCAAACCTTATTGGAAGAGAATATCTATTCCCTAAGCATCCAAGGGACGATTTGTGGACCACATGGGCCCTTATAAAACATATTTAGACATTTATATTATTTTATTTAAAATGATGTCAAATATGTCACCTTCATAATTTCATAAATATAACAATATGAATGATGTGATTTTAAGATGATAAATTCGAGTAAAAATATTATTATGAAATTTGATATATTTATCATCATCATAGGATTTTATTTCAAATTTTTATTCAACAAATATGTATATTAAATAATTATACAAAAATGTTGTATTAATTATTTTATTAAGAGAAATATCAAATTAATGGTTTTAAAAAAATTAAATAAATAATATATGACCTAATTAACATTGTCTATGAATTTTATAGATTAATATAACATGTTAGTAACATATTAAATATTTTGGTTCAAATATACTCTCACTGTGTGTTTTTTTAAAAAATTCATATAATTGAATATTGTCAACCTTTACAATTCGGTATTTTATAAAAATAACATATTTTTTAATTATTTAAAAATCACAAAAAATTTAGGAAAATAAAATTTGAAAATTATATGGTCTAAATGGTTGTAATGTATTAAATTTTTGATAATTTATCACATATAAGTATGTATTCATAACAATTTAAGATTTATAATAGTATTACCACAAATATGACTAAATAAATTAAATAAGGATAAATCAAATTGATAAGGTTTACAATAATTTCACAACAAGTCTAAATTTAATTGGATCATGATATTACAGGAAAATATTACCTGATAACCGAATTTGTGTCACCTAGGAAGTTTTTATGTGGGGTTTTATTTTATTGTAAATTAATATTTTTGAGGTTTCCAAAAGTGCCCCTCTATTCTCTTATAAAAGGGCACATCATCCCTCTCCTCCTCACACCACATTGAGCCTTCAAGATCGGCCAAACCCTTCTAATTTATCTTATTTACTTCCCTAGAAACATACTATAGGACTTGGTCTTCTTGAAAGACCATCATTATTTCGCTAAGTGGAGGTTTAGAAGAGGCGCGTCAAAGAAGAGGTAATATCCTTTACCGGTTCTTTCAATTTCATTTCTTCTTCTACTTCCTCTTATTTTGTTGTTTCATAATAAAGTAATAACTCAGTATCACTCATATACTTATATTTTATTATAAATACTAACCAATCCTATATCACCATCTATCGATCCTATGGAAAACAAAATCACCGCGCGTGCTTAGGCATGGAATACCGTCACCACGTCGTGGTGTAATCTGTTTTTCCACCACCACCTTATTTAGATGGGTATAATGGTGGAAATAATACCTATATAGGATTATAATAACATGATACAAATTCTGAGATATTTTATAATCCACTCCAATACCATTCAACAGTTATGGGAATGATATGTTCGCTCGTGTGTAGATATGGATTACCGTCTCCACGACGCGATGGGATTCATTCAACAAGTTAACCATTACAGAATGGTTATAAAGTATATATAATATAAATAATGATGAAATTCATTACATATTAATGCTACTGGATATATATATACTTATATATATATATATTTAATCTACTTTCTTCCATTCAAATCAATAAGGAAATGAAAACAGCGTTCATGCATACGTTCAATCTGTCGTCTCCATTAACGGTGTATTTCAGTTCATATATCTATCTATTATATACATATATATCCTGAATAAATATGATATATAAGTAATTTTTTACATTCAATAAGTATTTATATCATGATATAAGTAATAATAAAATAAATAACAAGCTCAAACACATACGATAAATGATACGATTTTACCCAAACCACTTCTTTTACGTGGAATTGTCAAATGCACGTGTAATATAAAGTCGTAAGTGAATCATATATGATATGATAAATATTAGTATGGATCTGTTAGAAGTTATTAATATATTTAAACCCACTATACAGGTGTCTTGGAAACATACTGAAGAAATTGGACATAAGGTAAGAGATAAGTTTGCATATCTCATTTTTATCCGAGATTGCTTATACGTAAGTATTTCATGGGGTTATACTTTTCTTCAATGTATATAAAAATGTTGTTCATAAAGTGTTTAATATTATTCCATGTATTTTTAAAGTCATGTTTAACCCTCTTTTACTTTTACATTGTGTTATGGAAGAAATCTTTCTTTTGTTTACAATACGAGGAACTTTTTGACTTTTCCTGCAAAAGTACAAGGACAACGTTTTTTTAACTTATAAAGAATGAACATATTTTTATGATTTCATAACTATTTATATTAATGAAGATTACTCTACAATACTTCATTATTTTTTTCAATAAAATCTTTTTCTTTTAAAATTGTATGGTATTTTGTGAATATAAAATTATTTTGAAGAAGAGAAGATATTTTCTTCAATAATTTATTTCAAGTGTTTTATCAGAAGTGTTTTACATCTAAGATGACATTATTTAGCATGTTTATGTTTCAAGTATAATGTCTCTATTATTTACATGGTTTTATTTCTATTATTATTAAATGATATCCATTTGTTTTATATGGATTATGCCACGATGGGATGATGTTTATGATAACCATTTTATTCATTGGGTTATGATGAATGATTTGTGATTGTTTTGCGGAACACATAAGAATGATTAAAATCTAAGATGTGTGGGACCTATATCTCCCTCTAATACATTGGGTAAATATCTATATCTCATGACATAGACATTTCTGGAATGGAAAGTGAATCTGCTTTAGTAATACAGGGCTAGAAAGGCAAGTAAACCTGATTCAGTAATGGTCTTTGTCCAATATGATGGTCTTGGAAACAATGCCTTTGCTACTATGGAAATTAAAACACGTTATTATTGGTTTTTAATAATTAAATGTTTTATTCCCATGTTATTTTATCATTATTAATATTCTTTTATGATATATCCCTTATGTACTATCAAGATTTATGTCACTGCTCATGATTTTGATTTTTTTATTCATGTTTTTACGTTCAAATGTTTATTGATTGTTTTAATGTTCTCAATGTTTACCCTTACAGAGCATTTGAGCTCACCCTTTTTATGTTTTCTTTTCCCCAGGATAAATAGAATTGTTTTAGGTATGAAAAAAATGGGAATATATTTATGGGATATGTTGGATATCTTTCACCGTGATTAAAAGATTATGTTCTGAGTATCCAAAGACACTAAGCTAATATGATCTTTGGGAATCTATTTTTGTCATGTATTATGTATTCCACAAAATTGATGAAATTTATATGTATGAAGAAATTTGGGTCTTTACATGAAGTGTCTCAGTGGGGAGACTTTAGGTATAGTTGTTTCATGATCATGTTGTCCATGGTAATTTCCCATAGGTTTGGTCAAAGGATGGTTGGAATCAGATGATGTTCTATGGGAAGTTCTTTGTTATAGTATAAATTCATGATGGGGTTCTTCATGAGTTTAATTTATCACTATTATTATTACACCAATGAGTTTATATGATGTATCATGTCTTGAAAATGTAGTTTTTTTGGCCCGAGATAATGCAGGATGTAACAGAGTTTGAGGCATGATGCTTGGGCTGACACTGTGTAAAGGAAAAGCACCACGTTCATGGTGGTTAGTTGCATCCCATGGATGTTCCTAAATGCAAGTGTTATAAATTATAGATGGATTTCATCAAAGGGATACATATAAAATAGGGATTTTATCATGATATCAATTTATTAGTGAATCAAATGAATTAATATGCTCACTTCTTAGCAATCATATGGTCGGGAATAGTTGAGAAACTGGAAAAATATTATGAGGATGAAGTGTTGGAGCTACATGGATATTTGAGATATATTGTCTTAGATACAAACACACATTTACATCATGAGTCTAGAGGGAACTGAAACATTCTTTTGGAACCATGTTATGCCTCATCACTTCTTTCCACCCTCAAATAGATAGGAAAATAGAGCATGTTATCCAGACATTAGAAGAGACGTTGTGAGCATGCATCTTGGACTATGGGGGGTCATGGTTATGACACCATCCATTTGAATAGATTACATATAATAATATCTACAACTCTTCCATTAGCATGAAACCATTTTATGATTTTAATGGATGAATGTGTCATTGGCCATTGTACTGGACAAAATATGTCTATAAATATGTTCTTGGTCATAATGTAGTAGGGAGAATGATAGAGAAGGATCTTTTAGTTTATGAGAAGATGTAAGCAGTGCAGGATTGGTATAAATATTATGCCGATTGTTTAAGAAGTCACTTAGAGATATCTTATGGGGACCACATGTTTATGACAGTTTCCCCTCAGCATGGGTAACATAGGTTTCTCCAATTGAGAAATCTTAAACTATTTTTTTAGACCCATTGAGGTTCTGGTATGAGTTGGAATGGTGGTAAACTTGTAGGAGTTGTTATTACAGTTGGATAAAATCCATGAAGTCTTCCATGTCTCTTGGATTCATCAGTATCATTATAATGAATCTCATGACACTAACTCAGGTCAGATGGATATCTAAGATGATGTGATGTTTGTGGAATGGTCAGTAGTGATCCATGATCATTGATAGAAGGCACTCCATTAGTGCAAAATTCCTTTGGTTCGTGTGTTGTGTTTGCATGGTGGCTACGAGGAGATTACATGGGAGAGTGAAATACAAATGCATGACCAGTACCCTGATTTTTTCTATGTTTCACCTTGTTCTGTATTGTTTTATAATGTAATTTTCGTTCCTTTTTGAGGAAATGATCTATTTTTTCCTTGATATGATAAGTGTGTCACGTGTTATGTCATAAGTTGAGGAGATACAAGGATGGTTGGACCAGATTCTTAATCAACACACATTAATTGTAATGAAATTAAATCTATGTAGGTGAGTCAGTACTACTAAGAGCAGAAAATATCATGACATAAAGGATGAAATTCCATGAGACATGTGTTCAAGAATGTTCCATTAATTGATTGTAGTATTTTTTTGGTTTGGTAAAAGTATAGGGTGAGATGGTTGTGTGGTGGTTATGTCCATTTTGTTTGTGGTTAATTAGTGTGATACGTATAGCTCATAGTAATGATTGAGGTATGCCAAGTTCCCTAATAGGTATAATGTGGTGTGGTTTTTTGGACCACATTTTCTTCTAGGATTGATTTGGGATTATCCAGGAAGACAATTTTTTGAGAGGTATCTGATGTAATGGTATGATCCCTCTTGGTACGTTACATTTCATGTTTTTGTTTTTGGAGGTGTTCAAAAGATGCCCAGAGTAAATTGGAAAATATTGGTTGAAAAAATATGGAATAAGGTGTACTTCACATCATGTAACTCAATTAAATGATTTTATGTTTGGTTTCATGTGTTTTCAAGGTTTCTTAATGGAATGGATTATTTTGGGGTCATAAAATCATAAAAAATGTATCAGTGAAAGGGTTTTGTGGAAGACGTAGATTGTGGGTCATTACATGGTTTGAAGGGGTAATACATGTCTAGTAATACCCCAATTTTGTATCTTTTATGTTTTTTTTCTGATCATTGTTTGTCAAACCCTACAGCTACAACAACCTTTCCTCAACTCTAACAGACTCGGTGACCCCTCTTTGGAATTTTGAGGATTTCTTCATCAATGATTGATTCCTATAAACCCTCCAGAGATCTATATTGATCCATATTCTTTATATGGTGTGTTATTACTCTTTTCTTAAGGATTATTCAAATTTTTTCACTTTTTCCACTTGTTTCATCATTCTATGTGATTGAACATGAAATACCATGGTTCTGAATGGGTTCTCTTTGGTTTTATTTGGCATAGTGGTGCCATGATATCCTTAGATGGATGCAGATCGTTATGAGAGATGTGATATCAGATCCATTGTGTGGCTCGTTCTTCTGTGATGACCGTTCACTCCCTTTTGAGGTAGGATTCTCTTTCTTTCTATTCATTTTTTCATCATACGGAAGAGATATACAATCAATCACCAATGGATCAAGGTTGTGACTAGATAATCAAAGATAATGATTTTTAATGAAATTTATAGGGGTATGTGGATTCTATTTTCTTGTATTCATAGTCTTGATATTTTGATTTTGATATTGGTAATTATATGCTCTTGATTCCCACATAAAATATTGTTTCCATTTGGGGAAATTTTTATCACAGTAAATAGGCTTCATTCTGTTTGGTTACTATTGAATAATTCAATATAGAAATTGGTTAATCATGTAAATTCGGATAATGAATAGATTCCACAAGATTTAGTTTGTGTGATAACAAGGTTATATAAGGAATTTTAATTAGAAAGGTTTACCCTTTTCTAAATATTAAAAAAATTATGTCATGGTCAGTGATGTGATGTGTTGAATGCTTATGGATATGTGAAAGGAACTTTTTAATGTGATGTGGATATGTTGTGATGTGTGGGATATCTCTAGTTTATACTGTGGTATTTATGTGTACACAATTGTGTGTTGTTGGTTTACCTATGTGGAGGTGGGGTATTGGAATCATCGGTCGAGATATTTATTTATTTTATAATGGGTGGGATGTTTTGTGCACTAGGGATGCAAAACTGGTTATGTGGTAATGTGTTATCAACAGGGGTTGTGAGTTGGGGTTGGTTTTGTTGGTACATGACCTTAGTGGGATGAGTTATAAGGAGGATATTAGTGTTTGGTATTGGTAATTTTCCAAGAATATATCAATGTGTAACATATATAATGTTTAACCCTATATCTATAGAAAAAAAGTCATATTTTGAATGGGTGTTAAATTTTGTGGAAATGTGAAGTCCATATAGCTTATCAAGGCTCAACAACTTCTGAGAACCTCGTGTCATGTTGTGTGTTTTTCATAGTAGTTTCCCTGGTAGTGGTGCAATAGTTAAAATATTTTTTTAATAAATAATAAATAAGGTTAATTATGATTGTTTTTAATGTGAGTCTGATTTGGGGGATTAGTACGTGGTATTATTTATTTTTAGGAAGAAGAAATTTTTGAATTGTTATGAGTTAGTGGTTTGAAAAAGAACACATAGGTTAGGATTGGTTGTTTGGTATCATATATTTATATAATTTTACATCCATTTATGATTTCTATACTCACCCACTAATATTTAGAAATACGTTTTGGACACCCCAATTAGTTTGGGGGAGGGTGTCTCTCCTAATCATCCTAGTGGAAGAATGGATGGATAGCCAACTGTGCATCCCTTATCCCTCTTCTTGGTGGTGATAACATAATATTTTTCAAGAAGGTGGTAGTTTGTTATGAAAAGGTGTGTTCGGGTCAGTTTTTCATTCCAAGGATTCATATATATGATATGTGTTATGCATTCCAAGGTTTCTTATGTATGGGTCTTTAGTTTTTGTCCCAGGTGACTGCTAGCGGGATGTGGTGTGGTTTTTGGCTTTGATATCTGTGGGTAGGATGTGATGGGTTTTTTAGTCTAGGTTTCAGCGGGATGGAAGTGATGCGTTTTGAGACACAATTGTCCGTGGGATGGATGTGATTCTATTTTTTTTCCAAGGTTCTTCAGGTGGAATATGGTGTGTTTTTTCCGGCCCAGGTTTCTACGTGTGGTTTTTGACTCGATACTTTTGAAATAGGTGGTTATTAAAGGAATATTTTTCATTAAGAAATTGTATCTAATAAGTGGGAAATTGGTGGTGGTATCAGGTCAATGATGTTAATTGTATTACATTACTTGTCTTGAATTTGATAGGGCCAATAGGGGCCTATATACCCTGAGAGGGGGGTGAATCAGGGTATGGATATTCTTTTTCAAAGTTCTTCCTACCCCACTGGATCTTGACCTCTTTGTTACAAGGGTCACTTTGTTTGCACTTGTGTGGTTACTATGATCACTTGTCTCCTTTACCTGATGATGATTCTTTGAATGCAATGCAGTAAAGTAAACAGGCAGACACAGAGATTTTTACTTGGTTCACCGCTAAGGGCTACGTCCAAGGAGCATACGCCGACAAGTTGCCGGTTCGTACCAAATTCCACTAGACTTCACTAGCTGTGGATTACAATGTTCGGGCTAGATCACTTCTATGCCCAGGCTCACTGCCTATACAAGGTTTAGGGTCAGCTCACTGCTTTCCCAAGGGTCACTCCCTTTTTCTCTCTCTCTGGCTCACTGCCGGTGGAGAGGATCACCTTCTTCCTCTTCCTAAGCTCCCTGCTCTTGGAAGGGATTCACTCACAGTTTATAGACCTGTAGGTCTCTTCATTTGCATGAATGAATGCATCTTTCTCTGTATGTAGATGCTCTGTTTGAGTTCAACTTTCACCAGTAGATGAATACCTCTTGGCCCACTGGGCAAACAACCTTTGGAAAGACCTACGCAAAGCACCCTACAATGCGAGGCTCCCAATTTCGCGAAGCTCAAATAGCCTTCGCGAAGCTCCTGCCTTTTCGCGAAGAACTCTCGCGATGCTCAAGCCGTCGCAAAGCAACGACCCTCGTGAAGCTAAGTAAGCCAACGCGGAGCTCTCAGATTTCGCGGAGCTACAATAGCCGTCGTGAAGCACCTCTTTCGCGAAGCACACTGGCTCCGCGAACCACCTTCGCAAATCGAGAGCAAAGTATTTTCTCTGAAAATTCTCTCTACTTCGCTCGAAGGGGTCGGCCTCTATTTATAGGCGATTCCACCGACCCTCGAACTTTCCACGCGAAGTCAACGCCACGTCATCTCAAATCGCGAAGCTCCAAAGTTTCTGCCGGAATTTTGTCCAAATCGCGAAGCTCCACGGAAATCTTCCGTTCGCGGAGCTTGACGTAGTCGCGATGAATCACCGTCAACATACCTTCGCGCCTTCGCCGCGAAGCTCCCTCGCGAAGCCTAACATTCCATCGCGCCTTTGCCGTGAAGCTCTTCAGCCTGTTCCGTTCGCGAAGCTTGACGTAATCGCGAAGCATCACCGCCTCCATTCTTCTGGTCTTCGCGATTTCCAAACCATGCATCCTATCTTCGCGAAATTCATGCCTTTGCCATATTAAATTATTCTCTTCATGGAAATCATCTTTTTGCGATCCTCACCAAACTCCAAATTTAGGACCCCAAAAATTTGGCAAACACTAGGAAACGACGCCACCTTGTACTTCTCTTTTGTACCGTCTCCAGATCGTCCTTTCCTTTGTCATAGTTCTTTGTCAACATGGAATGTCAACAACTTCTTGGGAACTCGACAATTCTCCATGGAAACCTACTTTGTCAACAAACACAACCAACCCAAAAATACTACAATGTTACCTTGAGGGATTTTTGCCCAACAGAATTATATGGTGATCTATTTTTAGTGTGGTTGGTATGGTTAGTATACTTGATAGGTGCTTCATTGTTCTAATGATTTCTCATAATGGAATTCGTATTCTTCATTCAAATGTGCATTAGATACTTATTTCTACTGAGTATACCTATATTCTCATCATACATATATATAAATTTTTTCAATTTTTATGGTGGATCACAAGGACCATGTTGGTCATTACTAGATCAGGTCTAGGACATTTTCTGAGTCACTTATTGTTCTTGCTTTTAGGTAATTTACATTTTAGTTTTTTGGTATTTCTACTAGTTCATTTTTTTATTCATTCATGTAGTATTTTTATGTATTTCATTTATAAGTTACATATTGTTTTGTTTGTATATTGTTGATTATATATCCATATTTTGTGTTAAAAATGGAAATTCCTTCCATAATATGAATTCTGTATACCCTTGGTGCTAGTCTCCAACCCGGGGCCTACTAGAGGTGGCATTCATGGGGGTCATTATCTCCCTTTTTTCATGTGAAAAACATGAGGGGAATAATTAACAGATAGATTCATGACATACCATATCAAAATAATGTAAAAAATATAGATTCCAAAAAATTGATAAATGAAATGTGGTGGTCCATAGGGATAAATAATAATTCACTTCATGTATAAAATGTAAAATACAAATCTCCTAATATAAATAAACATGTCTAATTAATTTTATAGTGACGTATAATATTGGTGGAGATATATTCCATGTGTTTTATGTTCTAAATAACAATAATTTTTAAGGATTCGTGTAGAATAACATAAGATGGATGCATGTTGAAAAAATATTCCAAGTAAAATATAGAATATGAAAATATTTCCCTTCATTAATTTGGTAGTTAAAAATGAATTGTAACAATTGGAAATAGATAAATTTAAAAAAACATTAAGTAATGATATTTCATGTGTAAAATGATACGAAATAGATTTCTATAAATTAAAATTTTATGTCTTACGAATACTTTTTTGGAACATGTGATACCTTGATGAATCCATAAATATGAACGTTATTTCATTGCATGAATTTACTGTGTATAGACCACAAAAATGATGTGGAAAAAATTGGGCATCAATAAGGAATAATTATTTTTTATATATATCTTATAATAAATAGTATCATATATTTTCTTTACAATATATCAAAGGATTTTGAATATAATGAATTATTCCTGACGATTTGTGTCACAGAATAAGGGAAAACATTAAAATATAATGTTTTGAATATTATGGGGAGTTGATAAATAAAAATTGTAGGATTATAGCCCATATGAAAAAAAACTAACACTATTATGTATGGAGGAACATATATTTCAAAATTTTATTACTTATTTATTAGTAAAAAGTGCTTTAATTTGATTCAAAAAGGTGTATATATATATAAAAAAATTGTTTCATAGATTATTCATAAAAATGTTTAATGAAAATGTCATTGATTTTAATAGTTATTTTTTTAAGGGAAAGTGGAATTTTTCAAGAAACACATGCTTTAGAAGATTAGTTTTTTTATGTATATAACATCATCACTATTATAAAATCTTTGTTTCCATAGTAATATTATTCTTAGAATGATTGTGGGATTTTTTAATGACTTAATTTATTATTGGTAACATCACTCACTATAATTATTTTATTTAATGAAATAAAAATTGATAATGTGGATTCCAACTTTCTAGGAGGAGGGTCTTGTAGTTGGATTGTCATAACCAAAAGTATATTAATTTTCATGGAGAAGTAATGATTAATCAAGGAGTGGATAGATTAAGTGGATGAAATGGTGAAATGTAATTATTTACGATGGATGATATTTTAAATTGATGGATATTTTCTAAGAATTATAATAGGATTTTTAAGTATAATATTATTTAGAAAACCTATTGAAATCTATTGAAGAACGATAAGTAAAGAGGATTATAATTTCCCCACATAAAATTAATGAATCAAAGGGGTTCAGTAAGTTTTATTGTGCTTTTGAATAATAAATCAATCATAAATACGGACAAATATATTTGTAGACTATTTATTCAGCTGTCCCTTTGTAATCCATTTTAAAATTAAGTGAAAATATCCTCTTAATATCAACTTCAAATTGTTTAAGTTATATGATTTAATGGATTATGTGAAGGGTATTTCTGTTGAAATTGATAAAAAACTTCAATGGGGGAGACAAAGTGTAGTTAATAGTTAATTTTTAATTTTTTATAAATATATATTTTGATAATATATGTAACATGGATGTTATGTGTTTATTTAGTATGATTTATCACACTAGTTAAATGTTGGATTTATTATATGATTCATTAAAAAGGTAGTTCTATATTTGGGAAATTTTTGTAAAAATTCTATAATCTATTCTTGATAAAGTCCATTAATCTATATATGTCTTGTTCCAATAATTTTTATCACTATTTATGAGTTTATCACATTATATGTATGAGTGTTTGATCTTTTGAGGGATATAGAATTTTGAAAACTCTTTGAACGAGTATGAAATAAAAACTGTGCTAACTCTAAAAAGAAAGAACACCACTAAATAATAATACATTATATAAATAGTCATCTGAGATCAATGGTAGTTTCCATCCAGGAAATCTTATTAAAGGATTCATATATCCAATGATATTCAACCCTAGAATAATCAATATATTGGCGGAACCATGATAGTGATCCACTTTTTGGGGAAGAGTGATAGTTGTGGTTGTGGATTGAGATCGCAACCATTATATTCTTATATAACATATTTATGTTCATAGGGTAATAATGAAGTGTAATTATAAACAAAAAAATTATGTTGGATGGTGGATCAAGAGAAATATTTCATTATGATTGAAATGAACATTGAATTCCATAAAATATTACATATGAAGGTATGATGACCAATATCTTCCAATATTTATATATTTAGTTTTCATAGACTATAATTAAATATGGAAATGAAATTTTTTTTCTTAATAAGTACATTATGAATATTTTATAATGAACTGGGTGATTCCAACAATGGAAATGATATGAATAATAACTATCTTTACAATAATTGAGGTACTTAATGGAAAATATTATGAATTGATTTTTTTGGAGTTATCATACCCTTATAATAGGGATTTTAAAAGAAGTGAATAATGTTGTATATGTTATGATATTTTTATAGTATATATGATTATTGATGTAAATATCATAAAAATGAAAAATATCTAGCTTTATGATAACATAATTTCTAATTATTAGACTATGAAAATGAAGATATTATGAACACCACAATTAGTATAACATTTGGGTTCTAACTAGTTACATGAGTTGAAACAAATATCCAGTCAATCGTAGATATCAAATATATGGATTTTCATATATATTGTCACATTTTTAGTATGTGAAGAAGGACTGTTTATTAGGAGTCAATATTTTCATTTTGAAAATATTTAATGACTATTTATTAAAATAACTATTAATAAAGAAGTTGAATAATATTGATGAATAAGAAATATAAAGATGAGTAATGAATGTGGCATCGATATTTTTAAATATATAATGTTTTCTAACAAGAATTAATGGATATATATAAGAAGAATATAGAGGTAATGAATGTATAATATCAAAAAGTTTACAATATGTATTGAATATAACTCATAGAAGATAGAGGGAATAGTTATGAGATTTCTCCATTTCAATCCTATTCATCACTCATATGAAATTCTATAAAAATTATAGTCATGGAGAAGAATAATAGATGGTTAACTGTTTTATAGTAAAGGGGAGAACCAAATTCATATCTGAGAGGAAGAATAAATTTCCTATAGTCTGGTGAGGTGAGAGAGTCATATTGGTATCACTAGATTATTGAATGTTTTCATAAATTTTCAATAACTAATGGTATATAGAATTTAGTTAATAATATACCAAATAAAATGTGGTTTTTAATAGGGATAATCATGTATGTTTGATGAGGGACGATATTTTAATTTCAAAGGAATCAACCCATCAAAACTGAAAATTCATAATAATGGTGACACTACACATGGTTCTATTATGATTAATTATTTCCTTCCCAATATTTCAATGAGTAATGGATGTATTTATATGGATGGGATATTAGGGAAAAAAATTTGTCCATAGATATTTAAGGGAAGTAATGTGAAACAGATAATTATTAATTAAATATTAATTAGTATTTTGAGATAAAAAATTAATGTGTTTAATTTTGGTTTGATTTCATACAATAATCCCCTACTCCCCCTCCAAGGTTATATCTAACCAATGTATCAGAAGATCAGTAAATAATATAATAATATAGTAAACTGACCATTTGTCTTAATATACTAATTTTTTATTAATCAAGGATAATTCAACACATAACATTAAGGGAGTATCTCAGTGTGTCTATATTTACTCATATTATATGATCCTACATTCTCAAGTTACCCTAATCTTTTGGCACTTATTTCAACTCATCACATTGGTCAGTTTATCATTAGAACTCATCTTATCATTATATTACTAATATATTGATGAAGGGGATCATAGAAATGGGTAAGAATTTTTAATGGTGGATATGAACACTCATAAATCATAGAGGGAGGGATCATTCAACACAAGTAACAATAATAATTACTATTTATTTTAAAATACAAATTTATCATTTTTATAAATAAATAATGATCAAATCCAAATATATTGATCATAATTATAGTCTCGTGATAATTCAACATGAAATATGTAAATTAATAATTAAAAATATATTTATAAAATTGTATTACGCATTATAATAATTATAATATTTGATGTTTCTTCAACTTATTTTCATAATTTCACATTTGAAACTATAAAATTATATAATATTTAGTGAAATATAAAAATTAATTCAATTTTATAAATAAAATTATAATTGCAATAATTTTTTTTTTGATGTTAAAAGATATATATATATATATATAATGAATTATATTTTTCTTAAATTAAAATTATATAAAAATTTTAGGATTTTGAAAACCCAAACCATCCTACAACCTTGGTTATGATCATGTACATTAAAACATGTCTTTTGGACAGTCAATAACAACTCAGGGTGTTATCTTTCTCCTTTGTTTATACATTATCATTAGGTATTTTCCATTTTCACCAACCTAGTTATAAATTTGTCTACTACATCTACTACCCTCATACATTTTTCTCTTTGACAATTAAGTTTTATGTATGTGTTATTAATCATATTTTAATTTTGAATCTAAATCATATCATTATATATAATGGATTATGAGAAATATAATGATGATTTTATATATATCCATATAAATCCAATCAGAAATTTTTAAATTATGAAACATGTTCACTTAGATATCACATTTACTACCTAATTGTTGTAGATATTGTTATTTTCTATTACCTATTTAAAAATAAATTTAGATATGGATTCCAAAATCTTACGAAATGGATTTTCAAACTCCTTTTTATAAATGTTAAAAATAAGCAATTGCCTAGGAAAATTATAATTTTATTTATTTCGTGAGTGGTTTCATTATTAACAATTCATCATTATAATAGAATGAATAACCCAAATGAGATGTAATTATTCCTTAAAAATCCCATTATGTCAACCTCAGTATATCATGTTCTTGAATGATGAATAATGGTCATATAGATAACCCTACATTAATTGTCAACGAATATATAATTTTTTCCCACTATATGTTGGTAATATTTTATAGGAACAAACATTATTTTATTTAATGAATATATGTTTTACGATGTATAAATCTAATTGAACCATGAAAATGAATTAATATTACTAGACATTAAAATTATGAAAAACAAAAAATGAACCATCTCTTTTTCAAAATTAAAAAATAAACTCAATAAAATTAACATTAATTTAAATTATCGCTGAATAATAATAAAATATTATTTAATTGATAAACATGTAAGTTCAGTGTTTCATATATTTTTTAATTTTCAAAACCTCAAATAATTAATTATTTATATAATATAAATAAAAAAATTTAATTTATTATTAATGAAATTAAATAGTTAAATTTTCTAGGAAAATAAAATCAATATAATCCCTCTCTCTATAAAAAAAATCTTGTTTGTCAAATCCAAAAATATTTATCGAGGACCAAGAATAACTTGAGATATTTTTATATGGTTTATATGAATAAAATTGACATTTATACACTATGTAATATTTATTCTTTTGTAGAAAATATAATTTGACTGACTATGATATGATTCTTGTAATAATAATTGGGTAGACCTCTATCTATCTTTCTCAATTATAGTGACACTATTTGATAGTCTAATAGTAGTTTCTAGAAACATATAATATACTCCATATAAAATTAAATTATTAGTCGAATAAAAACCATCTTATTAGCACGAGATAACTATGCATTACAGTTTATTTTCCATCTTATATTTCAAGAGGGTAAATATATTAATCTATGATAATACAATAATATTTCATCAATAACTCTTTGGTTTACTCTAATAAAATTTCATTTGATCCCCTTGTTCTTCAATTTATATCTTGTTCATTGATCTTTATCACATGGACAAATATAAATTATTGTATAACCCTAAATATAAAAATACATTTTTGATCATTTAATTAAAGACATATAACATATGATACACATGATATAAGATATGTATCGATGAGTATATTTTATGTTTTTATAATAAATCAACTTATATGCTTCATGATTTAAGTATATAAATGTATCATGTTTATGGACCAATAACCACACAAACATATGATAATTTTTTAGAACATATTATATGTGGAGTTACAACTACTGTCCTTTTTACAATGATTTCATCCTATTTATGACCCCTAAGTAAACATTTCATGAGAACACATGTTAATATTTATGTGACACAAAAACTAAAATATGGACATCATATATGTCATATAAATTAATTATATGTAAACCATTGGACACAATTTAAGAATATTAGGATTTTATACTCATGTCCTAATTATTAAAGTAATAGGTCTAACATAAATCTGAAATAAAAAATCTAAGTAAATTATTTTAAGATTCGTGATAGATTAAGGAATCTTTAAAAACAATAAAATATAAAAATATTAAATTGATAATTAGAAATTGGTTATTCAATGTATATAAAAATATTTGCTACTGGGGTAGAAAAAATGATATATAGATAAATGGATTCATCTATTGGATAACTAGTAAAACACAAGTATATCAGGACTCAAATAGGTAGGTGGGTATGGGTGGACATTCGTAGAAGGATGCATGGTTCGACATATAACAATGTTTATTCAGTATATTATATATTCATATTTTTTTTATTTTTCCAATTAAATGATCTTAAAAATTATTTTAATATATATAGAATATTTTTGTTTTATTTTTCTATATATATAAAACATGACTAGACTATAAGGACTCATTTTTATCATTAATTACATATTTAAATGCCCAAAATATTTATGTGAAATATATTATTTTTCATCTAATACTATATTAATCATGGATATTTTTAAAATGGGTAAATAATTCACCACTGATCTATATAGACCCTCCATGCTCGCTATAAATCCCAAGTGATCAGATTATGTGCCCAAATCATGTCTCAATCCTTTTTGGTCCATATGTGATATACCTTAGGTCATTAAAAATATTATATGGTTATGTACATAAATATAAAAAAATATGTAAGTACTATATAGTTATTTTAGAATATATCAGACTAGTTTTATAAGGATTAGTGTTTGTATGGTAGAAATTACGCATGGTTTAGTATTTCTTAGGCCAAATTATTGTGCCTTGGAATAAAATGGAAAAGGGAAAGAAATGTAAAAGGCTTTTTTATTGTGAAGAGCCTTCAGAAATACCTAATCCATCGTGACCACCATAGAGATGCTCAGAAGTCTTCTCCAAGACAGCCGCAAAGAAATTTTCTGTAACCTCCGTAAAAGAAGTGATAAAAGTCTTATCTACTCGAATGAACATGACTGGGGCCTCCATTAACACCGTAATAGAAGTGAAGGAAGCCTTTATGACTCTGAGGAACTTAACCATATGCTTCGCAATTCCAGGGAACTTGTATGGAGCCTCCACGACCACCATAAAAGCATGGATGGAATCCTCTGTGAGTCTGAGGAGCTTGACAGATATACCTCCAATTATGAAGCCCAATATTCTTTATAGTGAATCTACAGAGCATTGCAATTCTCAATTCCTATTAATTGTTAGACCAGACCACTCCAAAAATTTGACACCCTGTCTTTTCACATTCCATACTCTCAAATAGTGAATTATCCTTTTCTCTACAAATAGTAATGAAAATGAATAATCTATGGTAGTATATCATTTTCAAATCCCTTTACCTTTCTCAGATATACATCTACTTAATTTATGGATTCCTTTTATGGATCATTTCAGTCGTCGCAAAATAAGGAGACCCCTTTCGGTACTCGAAACATCATGAAACACTAAATCATCACGAAGAACCCTCTAAAAAATTGTAGACTACTTGCATGTGATGGGTCACTATGGTTCATGAAGTACCCTCCTTCAATAATACCCATAACATTGAGATGAAATAGAGCATCATGAAGGTCCTCTCTATGAGGCATTACTCTTGGTGAACCCCACTTCCATTAATCCCTACAGGAATGAATAATGTGATTTAATGGTCCCCTAAGTGGTGCTTCATGTTGTGCTTCCCTGGATCATAATTCTCCGCATTGGAATTCTAATTTCTAGTTTTTCTTCACATGCCCTCAATAATTTGGAACCCCAAATTGATCACTCTTTGACCCCATTAACCAATAAAACTTCTGATTCATACCCTTCAAAATGGGAAAAGCTCGTTAGTTATGTTAGTTCTAGGGGTATGCAGTGAGTCCTCATCCAGCAAGCTGTTGGATATTAAACATCCAAGAACACATGAATTTGACATATGACATCAAATTGTGACCACCTCATGAGTGACTAGCCTGAGAGGATAAAGAAGGTGATGGGAACTAGCACCCTCTCACTTCCCCTCTCCCTCTACACTTTGTCTCCATGCACACCTTAGGCAGTCTCTACATAAGACCTAAGACAAAATTATAGGGTGATCCTAGTACAACGAACACATTCTACTCATACTTTTTTATAACCTCCAATGGCTTCCATAAAAATTTAATCCCATTATTCCTCATTATTCTTCTAACCATGTGTAATCTCTACTCAACTCCTTGTTATTTCACCTTTCATGATGCAATCATCAGGTCTTTTTTTGCCTCTTGTTTATCACATTGATAAAGAATCAAGTGGTATTACAGTAAGAATCTAAATGGAATCCAATTTGGTCCATTAACTATACATAATCCCCATTTCCCTTTATATGAAACTACATGGACATTTATCCTTACAGCATTCAAGAAAGAAATGTAGGAAGCCACCCGGAGGTTCAAGTCCATCACTTATCAGTCTTGACCACTTCACATCAGTTCCCTCTCATCATGTATGATGTTAAACTATATTCCAATTACAACACACTTGTGTTAAACTGTATTATTTGGAACTATGTGGGTTTTGATCCCTTCATCCTATATAAGGTATAATGGAAGCCTCCCTATGGTTCAACAGAAAACACTTGTAAACTTTGGAGTCCCCGATGTGGGGACAAACATCCTTTGAATGACTATTAGCGGTGCCAGGTAGGTTCTTAGGTAGCTAACTAGATGTAATACCTACAATTAATCCATACTGCTCCAACTAATAGTGTCCCTCTTATGATGTGATGGTGATCACATGTAATCCCCCTAATGTCTTCATGTTCATTTCCTTTGTGTACACCCTGATAGTATATCCCATATTTCAATTACATGAACATTTATCTTTTACTATTTTGAGCATGTTAGGTAGGAATCCATACTCAGATTCAATCCCATATCCCATATCCCATCGAGGTCCTTTCCTTGAGCCATTTTTTATTTGGAAGATCATTATTTGTCTTTTTCATTCTATTTCCTTTAGGCCCCATCCATGTGTCTATTATCACGAGCCACCTCCTTAGGTAACTCATCAACCGATTACAGAACATTGTGGGCCTTGATTCACTTCTACTAGGATACATAGTAAACCTCCCCGAGGATCATACCCAAGAATATCACCTTCACATAGGTTCTTAGTTCCATCCTAATTAATTCTTCCCTTCCATAATCCATCCATATTTTTCCCGTTCTTACCTGGGCTTCCCCATCCTTTTAAAATCATTAAATTAGTATGGTTAGATAACCATTTTTATGCCCCAACATATCTCTAGGTTTTTGTTCTTCATGTACACCCCGATTTCAAGTGTAACCCATCTGAACTACATGGTTTTTGATCCCTATATTCTAAACAAGGTACGTAGGAAGCCTCGTCAAGATCTAATCCCATAAAATGGTAAAACATGGTGTCCACTTCGTCTCGACCCATCCTCTTCTCTGATGCACCCTTCTTGGTTTCTAAACCAGTCTTCACACTACCCAACCTTCCCCATTACAGGACACGACATCCTAGGTCTGTCCATATTGGGTGTTCTAACTCTTTCATTTAGTAAACTATTTAGGTGATCCCTCCTAAGGATGTACCCATATGTTCCACTCTCATATGTGCTCCGAGCAGTCTGATCTATCTCATATATATGTTAAAATTGTGGAATACAATTTATTAAATTGGGCATGTTGAGGAAAACCAAGTAGATATACCTTCGGCATACAATTCCTTACATTTCACGTGGTATTCCTTGGGCTTATGTGCCCTCAAGAAGCCCTCTGATAAGGGGAAATATATGTGTACTAGTGTATCATCATTTCATACATGCCAAAAATGCCTCAACGTGATTACTCTGTTGACTAAATGTTTATTCTCTAACTTGACCACCATGGGTATGTCCTAACAGAAGTAGGGTAATTAACTGAAATCCACAATGAATTGGCACCAGGAATTGTTTCACAAAGAATTCATTAATCATCATGAGAGAGTCGGACTAGCATATTAATGTAATGGAGGAATCCACATAATGAGAGACTGATATCCGACCATCCCACTTCATTAAAGGTGAAAATATATTTGATGAAGTGAAAAATATTCCCTCCATTGGAATGTAGGAATGTGGGGAAATAATCATCGCATCCTCACAGATGATGCAGGCCCCAGAAAATGTGTGAGAAACTAAAATGGTGAAATGAACATGAAATTATTCTCCTCAATATGGGGGTTACTAGAATTCATGGAATGAGTAAAGAAGTGTATCACTGAATCCAGTTATCTGGTGGAATGTCCCGCCAAGAATCTAGTTGGACTAATGTTAAAGTCACCAAAATTTAGGGAATTTAATAATTTGATATTTGGGTCTGTGACTTTCTTAGTGAGGATCTCTATATCCATCGAGGGATGTATAAATGGTGTTGGGGAACTGGGTATTTCTTTCCAACATTCTGTACTAATGGTTGAATTTTTCTTAATTTATAGGACCCATGCTACAGCTACAAGAATCTGATCACATCCCACCCATAGACATCTAAGAAGGGGTAATACAAGTGACGAAATACCACACAGATTCATGTATTCTATGAAAACTCTCGTAATCATATTTATTGGGTTTCCATGGCCAATATCTCCCTATAAATCTATTCAAACGATCATTGTTGATGCTCTCGTTCAATAGTAATAACATGAGGGGGTGAACCCAATGAGGGATATGGAACGTCATGATATGGTGGCCTTAGTAACTTGCCATCAATGCTACGCCCAATGGCTATTTATGGATCCTCTTATCCCCACCCCAATATTTAATCATTTCGAGATCATGCCCTCAGAATTCTCTTATGAATCACTCGGTTACGTCGATGATATAAGTGGTTTTTGAGTCCTCCCAAATTCAACTTCAGCCATGGGAGTTACATAGAGGCCTCCCACCTGGCCACGATAGCACCATCTACCAGTCATGTAAACTAAGGAGAAGGTGATCCATACCACTGCATAACTGTCCCTTTCTCATTCGACCCAACTCCAACTGCGGGTGCACGCTTCGCAGGATTCTCACTAGGTGGCAAAACATTCTATAATGACATTGGCTTGATTCACCCACAACATGTACTATCACAACATTGTTACTACAAAATAGGGAAATCTCTCTCCCCGGTCAGGATTGAGGCTCAATCTACCCCATAGGAAAGTAGGGTTGACTCTCCCGGTCACCGGTGGAAGCAATATCCATCACAGGTTGACCCATGACAATGAGATTTCATACCAATGTCCTCCACACACAGTCATTAACCATATTGTAGGTTCTCCCCAGTCTTGTGTTATGTACGGAGTTCATCCCCTTTCAACCATAATCAGTCAAAGTAGAGGATCTATATATCTTTTTTATATCAGATACGAAGGTCCTCCTCTTTTACATGGTCTAAAATATGATGGTTCTCCCCATATTTCAGTCTATTTGTGTGAAGTTCTTCCTCACATCATCACCAACTCCAGAGGAAGTCCTCTCCAACCCAGCATTCTCAATGATGGTGGTCCTCCCGGTGTTCTATTCTAATCTTCCTCGGTGCCCCTCTCACCCCATCTTATAAAAGATGATGCCCTCCCCACTCCAACATCAATCTAAACGGGTTTCCTCCACATGTAGAAGATCTAACCTACCTGAAGAACCATCTATGTGTAGGAGGGAGGTTCATCACTACCAGAGGTAGAACCTTGAGAATCCACATATCATGGTCAAACATGTCCACTTTATAGACTCTGAAGCAGAGTGTGACTAGGTGATGTAACCGTCACCCTGACCCTCTATATCAGTGTCTGGGGAAGGAACTCTCTGTATCGATTTTTTCTCCCAAAAATTAAGATGCATTGGTTACAAAAATCCCTATGAATATACATATAGGAGGATGATAATTTGTCTATATTACAGGGTCTTGTTGTCCAATCCTCACTTACATCTATAGGATCATTCTCTACCTTAAGAAGAAATCATGTATAATTATTTTTGTGACCGATCAATGATGAGAACCAGCCTGATCCCCTTCCATTGATTGTCCCCTATGCATGAAGCATTAGTTAGATCCCCATCTTATAGGGATATGGTGATAAAGTTAGATCATTTTTCATAAGATAGACCAAGATGTAGTGGTTTTTCATCTCCCACTCTATACTCTCTCTCGACCATTCTACATATGGAACAATCAGCCTCAGTGATGTTACAGGTCCCTTAACCACCTCAGTCGATGAATTGGGAAACCAAGGGCCAGATTCTGAGTATGAGCAAAAGAGATTGTGGGACATTCTCATAGGGGACCATCCCCCAAGATGTCCTGGATGATTGAAACTGGATGATTCAATATTCTGAAGTGTGTCACCAAGGATGTGGTTTTTTTATTCCATTAAACCTTAGTTATGGTACAAATTCATATCCATTATCAATGTTTAGTTTACCCAAAATGATGAGAGGAAATCAAAAACATTGTTCAGTAGTGACGCATGGTTGAGTTGGCCACACTCTTTATTTATCAACACCCTGTGTTGCCTGATAATTGTTAGACCCTCCATTAAATATGAATTCATATATTTATAGTGTAACACAAAGTTATTAAGGATACATCTCTACATGACCATATCTGCAGTTGGGTGAAATATTCAACCCTTAATTTCAGTCCTATCCTACACCAACCTGGTTCACCCAGTGATATCAAGAATATGACTTCAGGTGTCTTCAACATAAAAAATGGGCATCCATGACCTATACCTATAATAGGGAATCATCACAAGGACTAGAGGAGATGAAAATACCACTATGTCTTCACAACTCTCGGTAGACCCAATTGGTGTCCACATTCACCAACAAAGGCAAATGTGTAACACCCCAGGATTTCATAGTGTGTTATTTCTTAAAAATAATTCAATAACTTGCACTACACGCAACACCGAGTTCAATCACACCATGACGTACAAAAAAAATCCATTAAAAGAGGTCATGAATAGTATTAACAACATTTTGAACTTTATATAATCCTTATAATTTTAGAATCCCTATTATGAGTTTCTTAGTCATAATGCAAGAACAGATTCATTTTCAGTATTGCACTTTTATCAACTTTAATAGTGAAACCTTTTTAAAAAAAATATTTTAAACTATCTGAATAAATTGGGACAAAAAAAATTTAAATGAAACATCCCAAGCTTCCACGGTACGCTTTCCTTTGAATAAAATAGTAGCGTGTGTTGTACGCAACCTTGAGTTTTAACACACGCCACAACCAATCAAACTAGCCGTTATGAATAGTAATACCTAAATTTTAAAATTATATATATTTTATATTTCAAAATGTACATCATTTTTGGATTCGGAATATCGAATTTAGCATAAGGTGAAATTTTGGTACATTTCGGATAACTTTCATATTTTGATGAATAGTGAAAATTTCTAAATTTTAATTAAAAAAAACTTTTTTAATCAAAATAATTAATAGTGATAAATTATGAATTTGAGTGGTTTTAAAGTATATTTAGAATATATTTTTACCATTTAATATAATTTTGGTCATTGGACATAATTTTACAATTAAATTGAACATAAACAAGTGTCAATCTTTTGATAGTTATTATCTCTTAAAAACACGCTTTTTGTTTTGACAGCGGGAATTAATTTTAAATTAATTTCTGCCACTTCTGTGTTTTGAATTTGGAAAAATGGATTCCATATTTGGAATCAGGACGTCCAAATTGTGTAAATAGGTAAATTTTCTTTTTAGACATTTTGAATAATTACTGCGGTAAATATTTTATTTACCATGGTTAAAGGGTAAATCCGGTAAATAAGGGTTAAAAAAATAATATTATAATAATAAAAAATTACCCTAAAACGTGTCCTAACATTATTGGTGGACACATACCCGACCATGGGCATCCTTGGGTCAATTTGGGGACCCCTTGGAGCCACTTGTATGTGGTAGGGACACATTATATTAATAAAGTTAAAATAAAAATAAAAATGGCATAAGCTCACATCTTTTAGAAGAACAATTTTTACATAGGGTTATACATGTTGGATTTTCGATTGTAAATATTAATTAGAAAGCTAAGAAGATTTACTACATAATGATATTTTATTTATAATTTTTAGACATTAAATAATTTATTTTATTTATGACACAATGATGATGCAATAATTACTAAAATAGTGAAAAATTAAAATAATTGATCTTATAAATACCCAAATAATTATAATATGAAACTTTTAATGAATTAAACTAATTTTCTATGATAATATGATTTATTAGGATTGATTTAATTGACTTTTTTCGAAGAAATAAATCTGTTAGGAGTTTCACAAAAATCAACTATTGAATAGTGTCAAAATTGACATAAAAGAGTTCTTAAAAAAATATTATATTATTAATTGATATTAAATTCCTAAAAATATAAGGTTCGGCCAAGAGACTTATATTATGATATTTTCCTCATTAATGGACCACTTGGGGGTCGCTTGGATGTATATAGTAAGTTTATTAACCATATTATATAAAAATACAAAGAGACATTGTAAAAGTGAAACTAATTAACTTAGAGTTAATAGTTAAAGATAAGGTTAATATAAGTACCCAAACCTGTCTAAATTCTATTGGTTGAGTGGTTTTCGACCTATCCTCACCTTAACCTTTGAATAGTCAACTTTGGAGCCATTAGAAACCGAATATGAATTTATTATAAATTAATATTTCTAGCTTTTCCAAAGGTGCCCCTCACCCCTCTTATAAAAGGGCACTCCTCCTTCTCATTTCTTCACACCTCTCAAGCCACTTGGCTCGTCCAAACTCTGCCCAACTAATCTCCTCACATCCCTCTCCTCCTCCTTGAAGCTTCCCCTTAGGCAGAAAGCATTTCAAGAAGTCCTTTGGTTCCAACCAAAGTGAGTTACCTAAATTAAAGGTAACAATTTCTCTTAAATTATTTTCATTTATTTTGCTTCTCCAACCCCCAAACTCTTTTTATTTCCTTTCTTTTGTAACAGCACCAGTATCCTCAATATACTAGGATGTTGTCATAAGAAGGATTCAAACTACACATACACACAACTCCATCTAATGGATGATGAACATAATGTTTCTGTGGATGGCAAACTAACGCCTCACGAAACGATGATTGTTCAAATACATCTTACCGCCTATCATGGTGGCCATTATGATGGAACTTTAATTAAATATGATATTAATGATATATATTTTATATATAAGATTCTGTAATTCAATTTTATTTCATACCATTATTCGTTTCATGTTGTATATACATACGATAATTTCATTTGAGGAAGTGCGGACTACCGCCCCCTTAAAATGATATGACTCGTTCATACCACACATGGAACGTATAAAGGATGGTGTTAATGAACTTAAGTATCATGTATAAAATATTATATTATACTGGAATAGTAATATACCTATGTATCATTTGTATTCGATTCTTTTAAAATAAAAATTAAATGGAAGTAGCGTTCGTGCGTACGTACGGACTACCGTCTCCACGAACGCGATGTGATTCATTCTCAATCGTATCCATTCAAGTATAATTATCATTTGATGATTTAAAAAATGATGTTTAAGGACTTGATACCATTCTGGATTGAATAATATACAACTTATCCTTTACAAACATGTCTTACGTAACAAAACATACAAAAGCAAACAAGTAAGTTCACACCCGAAACAGCGATAATACTAAGATATTATTATCAAATCAATATTAAAAGATCATATATGAAATCATATTAATGTATATGATTCTTGTATAATTTAATAACAATTATTTCACCATTATACAGGAGTTTAACCTACCCCAACAAAGGAAAAGTACAAGGTAAGGGTTATTTCACAATCTCTTCATTATCCGAGGTTGTTTATATGTAATAATCTACTGGGATCTCTTTATCATCCACATCCATGTTTCATAAAAATGTATTTCAAAACATTTTTACTATTTACTAGAATATGAGTTAAAGTAATTTATACCCTTTTTGACTTTTATAAGTGATTTATAAAGGAATCTTTCTGTCGTTTTCAAAACAAGGTCCCTTTTTAACCTTTTCGACAGAATTAAGGTAAGAATGTTTTTTTAACTTATACGGCATGTCCGGCTATTTACCGCCGTTATAAAATCTTCAAAGCATCCCTTACAAGCTTACAAGGACATTTTAAAAATAAAGGATTTCTATTATAATTATGTTATTTTTAAATGATTTCAAAAAAAGAGATATTTCTCTCAAATATATGAAAATCCAGTGCAAATGTATACGTATTTAACGCAAGCTTAAAAATGTTTTCAGAAAACCTGACTCTCGAGTTTGGTAGACAGGAAGGGATTGGGAGTGGACCCATCATGGCCTGTAATTAGTCGAGCAATCTCAGAATTAGTTATTTTGTTTTCAGAAGCTTGCATAATGTTTTCAGAAAAACACTGGAGTGTATTTTAGCAATTTTTAACGTAAGTATCTTCTTAAAAAAAATTGCATCGGTAGGTCTCATGAGACAAACTAGTGTCTTGGCACAAGGCCTTGACAAAATCTTATTTTTAGTCTTGGCACGAGGCCTTGACTATGTGGTTATGATAGTCTGGAATTATGCATTCCAACATTATGAAAGTGGTTATTGATTTTGCATGTGATTATTCGATTAGTAGAATATCCATGTGAGTAAGTAAATGGCATTATTTCATTTTATTTATGACATACCATGTTGAAAGTTCATGTTTGAAAGGCTTTTGTTTTAGTTATACATTGCCTTAAAAGTTTATTCTTATTTATAAAAGTTTCTACTATATTGTTATCCTTACTGGGCATTTGAGCTCACCCCTTTTCTATGTTTTATTTTTCCCAGGAAGTGAAGAAGTAAGTTATGAATGACCTGCAGGGATATTATGTGGGGATATGAGTGTGGATTATGGAGACAATATGTTGTTGTAGTAGTTTTTCGTTTAATGATGTAATGTAAAACTTATGAATATATCTAGTGTTTCCAAGGCTACTAAACCAATCGGTCTTTCGAGATTTGATCTTTCTTGTGATCATGCCAATATTACGAAGTAATGCACCGACTCTGGGTAGCTGGGGTCGGGGCGTTACAGTTGGTATCAGAGGAAGTTTAGTACAAACCTTGGAAACTAGAGTTAGATAAACTCTGATTAGAGCACGTAGACCTAAAATGAACTTTCAGGATTAGTATAGAAGAACTTCCTAGAATTTTGGTATCGTAGAGATTTTGTGACTTTTCCGAGCAATACATCCCTGTCTGGATACGAGCAGGTAGAGGCGGCTCTGGCACAGATGTACCTAGGGGTAAAACCCGAAAACACCGCTTTGAGCTAGACTCGAACGGGAACTGGTGCACGACAACGGGCCTTGCTGCACTCTTGGTTACGACACTCCCGGGAGATATGCTTAGGATAACTCTCATTTTCTTTACAAATCATTTTGAAGGGATTATGAGTATATACTTCCTCAAAGAAAACATTTTTATGATTATGGATTATATCCATAAATAGTTCAATTTATGTTAAGTGTTTTATAAGTATGGGATTATGTATTTTGATTCATAAACTGATCTAGTTTATGCCATTATTTAGAAATGGCGCCCAGTAGAAGGAATGAGAACTCCAGAAATGAACATGATCCAAAGAGAAGGAAGGATCATATCTTTCATGGTCTTAAGCTATAATTGATAAGAGAAATAGTCTCCCATGTATTATCATCATATGAAGAAATAATATCATGTGTTGAAAAGATAAGTAAAGAGTTTACTCAGTCCTATGGCTTTGAAGGGAAGCAGGAGAAGAAAAGGATGGAAGAGAGAAAAATGGATAAAGGGAAGAGGGAAAAGAAGAATTTTCCCATATGTGGTAACTGTGGGAAGAAACACCCTGGAACTTGCCTGAAAGGAATGAGAGTTTGTTATAAGTGTGGAGGAAAAGGGCACAAAGTACGTGACTGCAAGGGTGAGAAAATGGTTTCAAATGCACAATGCTTCATTTGCAAGGAGTTTGGACACTACGCGAACCTATGCCCCAGTCATCAGACTATGCCGCAAATGATGCTATTGGATAATAATCAAGTTATGATACTACCACAGATGAAGAGGAATGATTAGAGTTCTTATGTTGATTATGTCAATTGTGTGTTGTATCAACAATGTACTTGTTATAATAATTATGGAGTATATAAGGATTGTACTGCAGTACTATTTCATTAAGGACTTGATATTGTGTGGAACAAATAAAGGTGACTCAACAGTAGGATAAAGTTTTGGAAAATATATGGTTGAGAGAATGATAAACCATAATATAGTTCTGATACCGAGTTAGTGATTTTGGAATAATACATGATTGTTTTGGATAAATTATATTGGATATTTTTGACTACCTTGGAACTGATTAATGATTTGTATATTCCATCATTTTTGGGGTTTAAAACATTTTTTGGATTAATGAAGTATATCCAGCTTTCTATATGGAATAAGGGAGCATGAATGTAATCAATAAGGAATATGGTAATTCAGGATATTTCAGTGTATTAAAAGAATACAAGATGAAGGTATTCATATGCTATTACGGGGTAAAAAGGATCTATATTATGTTTAACTTCCTTATAAATGTTGGACTGTGAGTTTGGACAGAAGCATTTTGGATAGTTCTAGTTTGGATTATTTTGGATTACCATAAAAGGACAACCCGGAGGTCGGGCGGCAACCCGTCGCGTCCGGCAGGGCTGCGAGACTTGAACCCGCAACCGAAGGGCGACAAGGTTGTATCACCTACCACTGGCCCACGAGATGTCTTGGATTAAATAATGTAGTTTATATTAAAAGATCTTGTAGATGAATTATAAATTCGTTTATTTTGGAACCCTATACGAATAGTATAAATAGAATTTTTTTTATGAGTAAAAGATGAGTTTGTGGTAGAAATTTATTAAGTAAGTATATCTCCTTATGATCTTAGCCAATCTCATAAATAAATTCCTCAACATTAAGAAAAGGAACTTAGAACAAAAATTTTGTCCTAGATGGTACCTTAAATCATCACTAATTCATGGCTTTGGGATTGTTGGCCTTTTCATAGCCATGTTCTCTACCACTCTCCATCAGATAATTGATGGTTAGATTTCTCTTCCATATCAATATTTTCCTACATGGAACCCTAGTATGTGTTATTTTCGGTAATCTTCATACTTTCCACTCTTTATTTTAAATAGAGGCCTCGTTAATTCATTTTTCAATGTGGGATTTCAACTAGGATATTTTGAAACGTCAAAAATGTGTTATCCTAATACCCTATGTTTTGTTGAACCGATGGTATTTCAAATCATCATAGATTGATGAATTTAAGGACCTCAATTATACACTTGTTTGTGATTGATGATCTCAATCACTACCTATAAATATTTACGTTTTTCCTCCAATTATATGTCTCTAATTGCCACCAATGTTCTCCTAATCGAGATCATAATTTGGTGGTGACTCTTTCATTTCTCTTTTCCTCATATTAAGACTAAATTTTAGTAACCTAATTTTTGATGTGGGTTTTCCCACAAAGATATTTTCTATTTTCAACCTTTTATTTTCGAAGAACAATTTCAAATTGTGAGGACGCAATTTATTGAAGGAGGGGAGAATGTAACACCCCAGGATTTCATAGTGTGTTATTTCTTAAAAATAATTCAATAACTTGCAATACACGCAACACCGAGTTCAATCACACCATGACGTACAAAAAAACCATTAAAAGAGGTCATGAATAGTATTAACAACATTTTGAACTTTATATAATCCTTATAATTTTAGAATCCCTATTATGAGTTTCTTAGTCATAATGCAAGAACAGATTCATTTTCAGTATTGCACTTTTATCAACTTTAATAGTGAAACCTTTTTAAATAAAATATTTTAAACTATCTGAATAAATTGGGACCAAAAAAAAATTTAAATGAAACATCCCAAGCTTCCACGGTACGCTTTCCTTTGAATAAAATAGTAGCGTGTGTTGTACGCAACCTTGAGTTTTAACACACGCCACAACCAATCAAACTAGCCGTTATGAATAGTAATACCTAAATTTTAAAATTATATATATTTTATATTTCAAAATGGACATCATTTTTGGATTCTGAATATCGAATTTAGCCTAAGGTGAAATTTTGGTACATTTCGGATAACTTTCATATTTTGATGAATAGTGAAAATTTCTAAATTTTAATTAAAAACAACTTTTTTAATCAAAATAATTAATAGTGATAAATTATAAATTTGAGTGGTTTTAAAGTATATTTAGAATATATTTTTACCATTTAATATAATTTTGGTCATTGGACATAATTTTACAATTAAATTGAACATAAAAAAGTGTCAATCTTTTGATAGTTATTATCTCTTAAAAACACGCTTTTTGTTTTGACAGCGGGAATTAATTTTAAATTAATTTCTGCCACTTCTGTGTTTTGAATTTGGAAAAATGGATTCCATATTTGGAATCAGGATGTCCAAATTGTGTAAATAGGTAACTTTTCTTTTTAGACATTTTGAATAATTACTGCGGTAAATATTTTATTTACCATGGTTAAAGGGTAAATCCGGTAAATAAGGGTTAAAAAAATAATATTATAATAATACAAAATTACCCTAAAACGAGTCCTAACCTTATTGGTGACACATACCCGACCATGGGAATCCTTGGGTCAATTTGGAGACCCCTTGGAGCCACTTGTATGTGGTAGGGACACATTATATTAATAAAGTTAAAATAAAAATAAAAATGGCATAAGCTTACATCTTTTAGAAGAACAATTTTTACATAGGGTTATACATGTTGGATTTTCGATTATAAATATTCATTAGAAAGCTAAAACGATTTCCTACATAATGATATTTTATTTATAATTTTTATACATTAAATAATTTATTTTATTTATGACACAATGATGATGCAGTAATTACTAAAGTAGTGAAAAATTAAAATAATTGATCTTATAAATACCCAAATAATTATAATATGAAACTTTTAATGAATTAAACTAATTTTCTATGATAATATGATGTATTAGGATTGAGTTAATTGACTTTGTTTGAAGTAATCAATCTGTTAGGAGTTTCACAAAAATCAACTATTGAATAGTGTCAAAATTGACATAAAAGAGTTCTTAAAACAAATATTATATTATTAATTGATATTAAATTCCTAAAAATCTAAGTTTCGGCCAAGAGACTTATATTATGATAGGTTCCTCATTAATGGACCACTTGGGGGTCGCTTGGATGTATATAGTAAGTTTATTAACCATATTAAATAAAAATACAAAGAGACATTGTAAAAGTGAAACTAATTAACATAGAGTTAATAGTTAAAGATAAGGTTAATATAAGTACCCAAACCTGTCTAAATTCTATTGGTTGAGTGGTTTTCGACCTATCCCCACCATAACCTTTTAATAGTCAACTTTGGAGCCACTAGAAACCGAATATGAATTTATTATAAATTAATATTTCTAGCTTTTCCAAAGGTGCCCCTCACCCCTCTTATAAAAGGGCACTCCTCCTTCTCATTTCTTCACACCTCTCAAGCCACTTGGCTCGTCCAAAATCTTCCCAACTAATCTCCCCACATCCCTCTCCTCCTCCTTGAAGCTTCACCTTAGGCATAAAGCATTTCAAGAAATCCTTTGGTTCCAACCAAAGTGAGTTACCTAAATTAAAGGTAACGATTTCTCTTAAATTATTTTCATTTATTTTGCTTCTCCAACCCCCAAACTCTTTTTATTTCCTTTCTTTTGTAACAACACCAGTATCCTCAATATACTAGGATGTTTTTATAAGAAGTATTCAAACTACACATACACACAACTCCATCTAATGGATGATGAACATAATGTTTCTGTGGATGGCAAACTAACGCCTCACGAAACGATGATTGTTCAAATACATCTTACCGCCTCTCATTGTGGCCATTATGATGGAACTTTAATTAAATATGATATTAATGATATATATTTTATATATAAGCTTCTGTAATTCCATTTTATTTCATACCATTATTCGTGTCAGGTTGTATATACATACGATAATTTCATTTGGGGAAGTGCGGACTACCGCCCCCTTAAAATGATATGACTCGTTCATACCACACATGGAACGTATAAAGGATGGTGTTAATGAACATAAGTACCATGTATAAAATATTATATTATACTGGAATAGTAATATACCTATGTATCATTTGTATTCGATTCTTTTAAAATAAAAATTAAATGGAAGTAGCGTTCGTGCGTACGTACGGACTACCGTCTCCACGAATGCGATGAGATTCATTCTCCATCGTATCCATTCAAGTATAATTATCATTTGATGATTTAAAAAATGATGTTTAAGGACTTTATACCATTCTGGATTTGAATAATATACAACTTATCCTTTACAAACATGTCTTACGTAACAAAACATACAAAAGCAAACAAGTAAGTTCACACCCAAAACAGCGATAATACTATGATATTATTATCAAATCAATATTAAAAGATCATATATGATATCATATTAATGTATATGATTCTTGTATAATTTAATAACAATTATTTCACCATTATACAGGAGGTTAACCTACCCCAACAAAGGAAAAGTACAAGGTAAGGGTTATTTCACAATCTCTTCATTATCCGAGGTTGTTTATATGTAATAATCTACTGGGATCTCTTTATCATCCACATACATGTTTCTTAAAAATGTATTTCAAAACATTTTTACTATTTACTAGAATATGAGTTAAAGTCATTTATACCCTTTTTTACTTTTATAAGTGGTTTATAAAGGAATCTTTCCGTCGTTTTCAAAACAAGGTCCCTTTTTAACCTTTTCGACCGAATTAAGGTAAGAATGTTTTTTTAACTTATACGGCGGGTCCGGCTATTTACCGCCGTTATAAAATCTTCAAAGCATCCCTTACAAGCTTACAAGGACATTTTAAAAATAAAGGTTTTCTATTATAATTATGTTATTTTTAAATGATTTCAAAAAAAGAGATATTTCTCTCAAATATATGAAAATCCAGTGCAAATGTATACGTATTTAACGCAAGCTTAAAAATGTTTTCAGAAAACCTGACTCTCGAGTTTGGTAGACAGGAAGGGATTGGGAGTGGACCCATCATGGCCTATAATTAGTCGAGCAGTCTCATAATTAGTTATTTTGTTTTCAGAAGCTTGCATAATGTTTTCAGAAAAACACTGGAGTGTATTTTAGCAATTTTTAACGTAAGTATCTTCTTAAAAAAAATTGCATCGGTAGGTCTCATGAGACAAACTAGTGTCTTGGCACAAGGCCTAGACAAAATATTATTTTTAGTCTTGGCACGAGGCCTTGACTATGTGGTTATGATAGTCTGGCATTATGCGTTCCAACATTATGAAAGTGGTTATTGATTTTGCATGTGATTATTCGATTAGTAGAATATCCATGTGAGTAAGTAAATGGCATTATTTCATTTTATTTATTCCATACCATGTTGAAAGTTCATGTTTGAAAGGCTTTTGTTTTAGTTATACATTTCCTTAAAAGTTTATTCTTATTTATGAAAGTTTCTGCTATATTGTTATCCTTACTGGGCATTTGAGCTCACCCCTTTTCTATGTTTTATTTTTCCCAGGAAGTGAAGAAGTAAGTTATGAATGACCTGCAGGGATATTATGTGGGGATATGAGTGTGGATTATGGAGACAATATGTTGTTGTAGTAGTTTTTCGTTTAATGATGTAATGTAAAACTTATGAATATATCTAGTGTTTCCAAGGCTACTAAACCAATAGGTCTTTCGAGATTTGATCTTTCTTGTGATCATGCCAATGTTACGAAGTAATGCACCGACTCTGGGTAGCTGGGGTCGGGGCGTTACAAAATGCTTAGCCGTCGTGGACCTTCTGATTCACTGCCTCTCGATCAAGATAGTATTAAGGTAAAGGCACGTGTTTTAATAGTCCATACCGATGACCCCTTTGATTTAATGACGAATATGGAAGAGGATCCCTAAATGGTAGTGTTCTACTAATTGCTTGAATAATTGATAAGGATCATCGACGATTTCCTCACTAAGCACACCACAGAACGTCGACCAGATTATTGTAATCATCATTATGATCCCAACCATCCCCTGCCAAGTTTGTTGGGACTATTACCACTTTCCCATAGAGTGTATCTCTAAGAGTTCATTGTAACACTTTCCATTTAGATCTAGTAAAATTTTGATTTTATAGAAATAGAGCCTGCAATGAATCACCAAATTCACCCAAGTTACGTGAAAACCTTCCTCAAATCCTAGCTCATGTCCCATCATCCGCTCCGCAAGGTCCCCTGGCCGATTTGAAAGGTCCCCTAGTGGCCCCATGGGTCATTCCACCAATTTCTCCAGGAGCCGCTCAACCATCATACCAAGTTGACAAACCGACCAACACATTGGGGGTAGGGAATCAATTCTATGTTAAGAATCCTCATCAAGATTAGTTAATGGTTTTTCACATCACTCACCTCGATTCTCTTGAAACCCAATAGGTGGTGATCCCACCAGATGGAAAATCATGTCTGGAATTGGTGGATGATATTCTAGCACCCCTAGGTATTGTAAATAGTATCTTCTTCTCTTTTAATGGTACATATGACCAGATTCAACATCTAGAACAATTAATTTTATGATATGGACCCATGCTAAGAACTCCAGTGCAATATGAAGAATCTACGATCTAGAGTTTCCTGAGGAAATTGGAAGGGTCCATGTTCAACTAATACACCCAATTACCCATAGTGTTTGTAGCTAGTCGAGATAATATCTATAGGATGTTTATACATCAATTTAGTTCCACCACCTACAAGACTAGTCTTAATGACCTCTCCAAGTTCAAGAAAAAGGAAAAATGAGTGAATCACATACTTTGTCTCCCAGTGGAATGGCCTCACATACCCACTTGTTAGGATTCCACCAATGGAACATGTGATAATGATGTATGTGTGGAATGTGAAGACCAAACTAGTTTCATTACTCATCATTCATAACTTCCATGCTGGATAACATAATTTCTATGATAGATCTTAGAATCTAAAATAAGACTCGAAACAAGACAAGCATGCACGTCTAATTCCTCTAGTATCTCATGCAATAAGAGTCACAGTGTCTGTGACCACTATTGTTGCACAGATAGTGGTCCCAACTAGATGTAATTTTTATTTCCATAGATACTTCCACAACCTCGCCAATGGACACCACCTTATGCTCAACTTCAACCTCAGAATCTCCAACCTCAGTATCGGCTGGCGCCACCTCATAACACAACACCACTGCCTTTGTGAGGAAACCATGTTCCACCACCTCTCCAAGCTCTAAAACATCATTGGGGAATGGTTCCCATATCCCCCTTCCTAGATCGATGAAACCAGACCATCTCATTCAATGAGAACTATGTCCTTAGCTACGTCCAGTGTGCCTTGGATCAGGGAATCTCGTGGTTTCCAAAATGTCGGAGGGCTGAGGAGGAAAATTTCACTGATCATCCCAATTACTGCACCTATCACCTGTTTCATGGAAACATTCTCAAATAGTGCTATGATTTCAAAGAATGGCTCAATGATCAGTCTAATAACCATGTTTTCAGGTTGGGTCCAGCCCTAGTATAGGTGTCATGTGCATATGCAAAGCTTGATAATGGAAGTAATGGAGAATGTTAGTTGGTCTCTCACCATGGGTATCAAAAGTACAAAGACTGGATAGCATGCATGGTAGTTTATCAGGCCGATGGTATTATTTGCGCTAGTATGAATCAACCTGATCCATTTTATGTTATTGTTCTACCTCCATCTACTACTTCATCCTCATTATTTCCTCATTCCATCTCACAAAAATGAATGCATTGACGATGTGAGGGAGTTAAATACATGCACCTTTGTTGAATCTTTCATGTACTCTTTGTGATTTTATTCCCATATAGACTAGAATTTCCCCCATGATCCACCCAACAATGGAGGGTTCCTCATGTAACACCCCAGGTAAATAAAGAATATGACATCTTTATATTTATCCATATTTGTGAATCAAATATTAATATTACTTTAAATGGGATGCTATGCTCGATGGCGTACCCAACACACAACAACGAGTTTCTTGGGAATCTTACGTTGCACTCTAATAATAAAATAATATTATTTTAAATGGTAGTTAACATGTAGCTGTTGTATTGGCGATAATGGATAGAAATAACTAAAATATGATTATATATGTTTTTTAAATGTTTTTACATTTATCCAATAAAAGATAAAGGCTTAAAATATGGAAAGAATTCAATTTTAGGCGTATATGCCCTAGTTTTCACTAAAGGTTCACTTATCACCTTTTGATGGAGAACCATCATTAAATATTGTTTTTCCCTCTTATAAATTCTATTAGAACAAATAAAACTCTTCTGAAGAATCGGGACATCAAAATTTACTTTGTGTAAATTTTTGGTATCTTTCCGATAAAGTTCATTTTTTTAATGAATAGTGTAAAATGTTGTATTTTAATTCAAAACCACTTTTTAATCTAATTTATTTATACGATTAGATTATCATTAGAATTGGTTTTAAAGTGAAATTGGAATATATTTTTACCATTCAATCCAATAGTGGTCGTTGGAATTAATTTCACATTGAAATCAGACATAAACTAGTGTCAATCTTTTGATACTTATTGTTTCATAAAAACACGCTATTTCCTCTGACAGCGGGAATTAATTATTAAATTAATTAATGTGACTTATATGTTTTGAATTTTTTAAAATAGACTTCATTTTTGAATTCAGAATATCAAATATAGCTTAGGGTGATTTTTTGGGATTTTTCTGAAAAACTTCAATTTTTGATTAATAGTGAAACCACTAAGTGGTACTTATAAAAACTGATTTTTCCGTTTAAATGAAATTTTTCCATCTTTGTGTTTTTAATTTTGAAAGTCCGACATACATGGTTTTCATTAGTATGTAAAATTTGGTTCAATGGGATGAAAATAATTTTTGGTGAATAGTAACTTTTTTTCATTAATCGCGATTAGAGGTAATTAGTGTAATGTAAGGTAAAAATGATATTATAAAAATATGAAAACACCATGAAACTTGTACTAACCCTATTGGATGAGTCATAGCCGACCAAGAAAACCCATGGGTCGATTTAGGAGACCCTATGGAGCCTCTTGGGTGAGATAATGACTTTAATGCCTTTTTTAAAATAAAGGTGAAAATGACACTAACATAAATTGTTTTACTAAAACAATTTTTAGAAGGGGTTATACTAATCATATTTTTGTCTATAAATAATCTTTGGAAAGATAAAAGGATTTACTACATCAGGATAGTTTTGTTATAATTTTTAGATATTAAATAAATTAATTTAATTATGACATCATGATGATGCAACGATGACCTCATTAATGAACAATTTAAATAAAATGAAAATATAATATAAAATCTAAGACCTAAACTTGTCCAAAAACTATTGGATGTGAATCTTTAGAAGCCTTATCATATTATTTTAGATGTATATCAATGTGGGAGCTTATAATTCTAAACACTTTTTAAAATAAAATAATAGTTTCATGATTTCTAAAAGTGCCCCTCCTCTCCTCTTATAAAAGGCCCCCACCTCTACCTCATTTCACACACTCCTCAAGCCTTTGGCTTGGCCATCACCTGCCCATTTACACTCTCCACATCTCTCTCCTCATCCTAGAGGATTCCCTTTGGGCAGAATCCTTTCAAAGGAAGCCTTTAGGCTCAAATCAAAAGGAGTTACACTTTTAAAGGTAATTCATTCTCTCATGTTCATTTGTTTTATTTTGCTTCTCCAACCCCTAAACTCTTTTTATTTAATTCTTTTGTAACAACACCAGTATCTTAAATATACTAGGATGTTTTTATAAGATTTATTCGAGCTACACTCTCACACAACTACGTCAAATGGTTAAAGAACATACGGTTTCCGTGGATGGAGAAATTCTGCCTCCCGAAACGATGATTGATCAATAGTCATTTAACACCTTCAAAGGTGGCCATTATAATGTCACTATTTTTATATATGATATATAATATGTTTATTATTTCCTTAATCTTCTGTATTTTTCATTTATGGCATACCATTATTGTTTCCATTATGGGTATACACGATATCTTCATTTTAGGAAGTGCGGACTACCGCCCCCTCAAAGTGATGTGATTCGTTAATGCCATACGTGGGACGTATAAAAGATGGATTTAATTTTATTATATATGATGTTATACTTGAATTTTAATATACCTATATATCATTATTATTTATTTCCATTAAAGTATGAGATAGAAATGAAAGTAGCATTCATGCGTACGTACGGCTTACCGTCTCCATGAACGATGCATTTCATTTCTTATCCCCAAATGTAATGTACTATTATAAGTACATGTATATAATGGATATATATGATTAATGATACATATAAATGATGAATATAATTCTGGAATTAAAATATACATACCTCTTATTTAGTTTTAATTCCATTAATTTGACAAAGAAATGAAAGTAGTGTTCATGCGTACGTACGACTTACAGTCTCCATGAACGGTGCATTTCATTTCTTACCTCTTAATGATTATGTAATATTATAAATACATGTATATGATGGATATATATGATATATATTCTATCTAAATCAGTAATGTCATTATGGATATAAAGAACCTTTGACCACACGAACAACATGTAATTGTAAGAAGTCCACTTTCGACTTAAGAACCAAATATCGACAAAACAAACATTATTAACATAAATGATTACATAATGTTTATAACATGACAATAAGTGATATAAAAGGAATAATGAACTAGAAAAAGGTTCTTAATAAATTTGAAATTAACTCATGTTTATTATTCAGGATGTTAAAGAATGATCGAGTCAAGTGAGACCCAAGGTAAGGGATCTTACTCCTCTCTTTTTCAGTACACTCTTTTATGTCATTCCCTCTAAAGCTCATCTTTCTTATTATTGGGATTTTATTTTATATTACACTTACTTTAATTCTTATGTTCATGTGATGAGAGACCCTATTCTCTCTCATCAATCCATTTCGGAAGTTTTGAGTGGTGCCGTTAGGCTGCCGAATTTTCGTAAGAGATCTTACCTCTCTCTTTCTTTTTACGTACTCTCCTTTTTGTCACTTCTTTTAAGCTCCTCTTTGTTATGTTGGGGGATGTTCTTTTATATTCCTCTTTCTATAAACATTAAGTTAATATGATGAGATACCCTATTTTATCTCATCAATCCATTTTTTAAAGTTTTACGTGGCGCCGTTAGGATGCTGAGTTTTCGTAAGGGATTTTTCATCTCACTTTTATTTCCGTGAGATTTATGCTACATTTGCCACAATTTACATTGAGTGGTGTATGTACTGCCCATTATTATACTCTTTGTGTAATATAGATTCTATTATGAGTATTTACATCAATGATTTATTGTCCTTCTTTCATGGGGTGTACGTTTTGAAAGATACCCAAGTCAGTAAGGGAACCTTTCACCCTCCTCTTTTTAAAAGACTTTTTTTGTTATGTCTTTTAATTCACATAATATTATTTTGGGATATGTTCTTCTATATCCTTATTGATGTATATTTTATGTCCATGTGATGAGATACCCTTTTTATCTCTCATCAACTCTTTTTCTGAATTTTGAAGTGATGCCGTTAGGCTGTCTAATTATTACAAGGGAACTTCTTAACCCAATTTCGATTCTTTGGGATAAGCTTGTACTCCTTGAATATGTCGTTCTGTGAATATGTGTGAATAACCTCTGTTTTTACACTTAATATCCACTTATATTTGGTGTATTCGTTTGTCACACATAATTATGTAATTGATTTATCCTTAAACCAAGGATACCATCTTTTAGGGGACTTCGTCTCAATCTCATTTTATTAAGGCATATTCTATTTTATACACAAACTTTATTTATACGGTGTATAAAGCCCTTTGAATTTTACATTTATTCAAAAGGAATCTTTTTATACTAAGTGTTTATTAAACGAAAAAAGGGGATGTTTTTGTCGTATGTATGCGGCGACAACGACTTCTCCGCCGTCGTGACCATTATTTGAGTTTTATCTTCCTCTACAAGCCATACCTTCTTTTTAAAAGAAAAATAAATACCATGTTTACTTTGCTTTTATTTTGGTATTGAAAATGGTTTTCATAATGTTTTTTTCAATGTGTTGTGTTGATATCTTTTGATTGAAAGGTGGAAATGTTATGTTTCCTTTATTCATGTTTTATGTGATAAGATTATGTTATGGTTCTTGGGCATTGTTATGAATACGGGTGGTTCTGTGATAAACTAAGGGTGGGTGAGCCCGATATAGCTCTCCAATGCATTGGGTAACACGAAGGAGTGAAACGTTAAGGTTTCTCCGAAGAGATTTAGGGAATATACTGTGATGGGTATTCCAAAATGAAACCAAGAGGGTTACTCCCTACGTAAGAATGTTATGAATGCCCCATGATTCCTTTATGTCTTATGATTTCTTTGATTTATTCATGGTTTGATGAGGTATGTTAAAGTGCCTATGTTTTATGGGTAAAGTATGATTTCATTCTTATGTATATATTAACTCATGTTTCCTTTCCATATTTTTATAACCCTTACTGAGCTTTTTATGCTCATCCCACGTTTTTGAAATGTTTTTCACAGGTCAAGGTAAAGGTATATGATGTGATGATAGTGTCAAGGATGTGTCAAGAAAGAATCCGTGTTTTATTTTAAATATGTTTCTGTTGATGGGAAGAATGAATATTGTCTTTTATGTAACCACTTTGTTTAAATGTGGAATGTAATGCAAGTTTCATGATCCAATTATCTAAAACACTAAACCTGAAAAGATCCTCAATGTGTAATCTTGTAATAACTCAAGATTAAGTAAGGTTTAAGGCTGGGGCCTTATAGTTTGTATCAAAGGTCGGTTTAGATAACTTTATAGGTTAGGTTATTCTCTAATCATAAGTGAAATTACCATAATGGTTAGGATTTCGGAAAGAGTCCAAGTTTTAGATAAAGTGAATGAGTAAGTATATCTTAGTGTTTACCTTCATCATTAGTACATGATGGTTTTGCTGATATACTCACACTGACATTTCTGTTTTTAGTGAATGGCTGGATCTCGCAGGCACCAAAGTGACAATTGGTTTGAAGGAAACTGTGGTGGTTCTCTGATTAAGAGAGTCGATGAAATGGGGTATTCAATGAGGAAACTCGTGGTTGTTCTAAACCAACTATCAAGGAGTCATGATCAACCACGTGAACCTTGGTATGTTCTATAATGCATCATGTATGATATGACCAATCGATGTGGAAGTTCAGGTAATAATTAAAAAGGTAACAATTAGGGTTTATATGATCCTTACTTTTGAGGTAATTATGGGTCATTATATGTTATGATGGAAAATGAAAGGCATGAGATAAACATGAGGTTAAAATATGTTATGTTTATTTTTGAAGATTTTATCTCGTTTTGGGAAATGTTTTGAGAATTATATAGTTTTTGAAAAAGGACAACACGCAGACCGTGTGACAACCCATCGCGTCGGACAATGCTGCGGGAATCGAACCCACAACCAAAGTGCGACTGGTATTTATCGCCTACCACTGGACTACGTGAAGTCCCTGGTTAGTTTGACTGATTCTTTCTAGTTATATGATTTTATGAATTAAGATCATGTTGATTTTGGGTTATTTATGAAAATGATTAACCTATCATGGAGGATATGTGATTAGGTTAATTACTTTTCAATACGAGTTTTTAGGAGCAACTGATGTTGTTTGGAGATAAATGTTACGATTTAACTTGGAAGACTATGTGACTAAATCCTTCAAATATTTGGGTTTCAATAATATATTGGTTTACTTTGAATAATTTTATGGACAAATTGTTTATCTAATGGTCCTCGTTGAACTTTGGGTTTTTTTGGACAAATTTTGGAGGTTAAGAATAGATTTTCTTTTTATAAAGGGTTATCCTTTTCTGGATTATCTGGTCTTGTACTAGCCTTTTTGGTTTTGGTTTTGGTTAAAGTCTAAAGACATGGGAAGTATATAGTTCTCTTTTGATGATTAGGTGATTCTCTAAAAGTTGATTATAGTACTCTTAATGTGAACAAGTCTTCCTAAATACTCGCCTTTTGGAGAAAATATGAGTTTGTGTAAGGAATCTAATAAAAGTTGAAATTCAACATGATAAGTGATTATGTTTCATTATGAATAAATTCCCCAATAAAAAGTATCTTAAAACAAAAATGTTGTCTATTAACATTTCCTACTGGGGAATCGAATAACGTTTAACCCATCACAAGTTTGTGATTTTCTCATGGTTAACTTTATCATAAACATGTTTTCTATCACTCTCCATCAGAACATGACCATATGTTTTCTCCTCCATGTCCATATTTTTCTACATGTAATCCTAGGTAAATAAAGAATATGACATCTTTATATTTATCCATATTTGTGAATCAAATATTAATATTACTTTAAAGGGGATTCTATGCTCGATGGCGTTCCCAACACACAACAACGAGTTTCTTGGGAATCTTACGTTGCACTCTAATAATAAAATAATATTATTTTAAATGGCAGTTAACATGTAGTCGTTGTATTGGAGAGAATGGATAGAAATAACTAAAATATGATTATATATGTTTTATAAATGTTTTTACATTTATCCAATAAAAGATAAAGGCTTAAAATACGAAAAGAATTCAATTTTAGGCGTATATGCCTTAGTTTTCACTAAAGGTTCACTTATCGCCTTTTGATGTAGAACCTTCATTAAATATAGTTTTTTTCACTCTTATACATTATATTGGACCAAATAAAACTCTTCTTAAGAATCGGGACATCAAAATTTACTTTGTGTAAATTTTTGGTATCTTTCCGATAAAGCTCATTTTTTTAATGAATAGTGTAAATTGTTGTATTTTAATTCAAAACCTCTTTTTAATCTAATTTATTTATATGGTTAGATTTTATTTTTATTGGGTTTTAAAGTGAAATTGGAATATATTTTTACCATTTAATCCAATAGTGGTCATTGGAATTAATTTTACTTTGAAATCAGACATAAACTAGTGTCAATCTTTTTATACTTATTGATTCATAAAAACACGCTATTTCCTCTGACATCATGAATTAATTATTAAATTAATTAATGTGACTTATATGTTTTGAATTTTGTAAAATAGACTTCATTTTTGAATTCGGAAGATCAAATATAGATTAGGGTGAATTTTTGGGATTTTTCTGAAAAACTTCAATTTTTGATGAATAGTGAAACCACTAAGTGGTAATTATAAAAACTGATTTTTCCGTTTAAATGAAATTTTTCCATCTTTGTGTTTTGAATTTTAAAAATCCCACATACATGGTTGTCATTAGTATGTAAAATGTGGTTCAATGGGATGAAAATAATTTTTTGGTGAATAGTAACTTTTTTTCATTAATCGCGATTAGAGATAATTAGTGTAATTTAAGGTAAAAATGATATTATAAAAATATGAAAACACCATGACACTTGTCCTACCCCTATTGGATGAGTCATTTCCTACCAAGACAACCCATGGCTCGATTTAGGGGACCCTATGGAGCCTCATGGGTGAGATAATGACTTTAATGCCTTTTTTTAAATAAAGGTCAAAATGACACTAACATAAATTTTTCTACTAAAAAAATTTTTAGAAGGGGTTATACTAATCATATTTTTGCCTATAAATACTATTTGGAAAGAAAAAAATATTTTCTACATCAGGATATTTTTTTTGTAATTTTTAGACATTAAATAAATTAATTTAATTATGACATCATGATGATGCAACGATGACCTCATTAATGAAGAGTTTAAATAAAATAAAACGATAATATAAAATATAAGACCTAAACTTGTCCAAAAACTATTGTATGGGAATATTTAGAAGCATTATTATCTTATCAATGAAATATTTCAATGTGGGACCTTAGAAATTCGACACACTTTTGAAAATAAAATAATAGTTTCATGATTTTCAAAAGTGCCCCTCCTCTCCTCTTATAAAAGGCCCCCACCTCTACCTCATTTCACACACTCCTCAAGCCTTTGGCTCGGCCATCCACTGCCCATTTACTCTCTCCAAATCCCTCTACTCATCCTATAGGATTCCCTTTGGGCATAATCCTTTCAAATGAAGCCTTTAGTTTCAAATCAAAAGGAGTTACACTTTTAAAGGTAATTCATTCTCTCATGTTCATTTGTTTTATTTTTCTTCTCCAACCCCCTAAACTCTATTTATTTACTTCATTTGTAACAACACCAGTATATTCAATATACTAGGAAGTTTTTATAAGATTTATTCAAGCTACACTCTCACACAACTACATCAAATGGTTTAAGAACATACGGTTTCCGTGGATGGCGAAATTTTGCCTCCCGAAACGATGATTGTTCAATACTCATTTAACACCTCCAAAGGTGGACATTATGATGTCACTATTTTTATATATGATATATAATATGTTTATTCTTTCCTTAAGCTTCTTTATTTTTCATTTATGGTATACCATTATTGTTTCCATTATGGGTATACACGATATCTTCATTTTAGAAAGTGCGGACTACCACCCCCTCAAAGTGATGTAATTCGTTAATGCCATACGGGGGACGTATAAAGGATGGATTTAATGTTATTATATATGATGTTATACTAGATTTATAATATACCTATATATCATTATTATTTCTTTGCATTAATGTATGAGATAGAAATGAAAGTAGCGTTCATGCGTACGTACGACTTACCATCTCCATGAACGGTGCATTTCATTTCTTATCCTCAAATGTAATGTACTATTATAAGTACATTTATATAATAGATATATATGATGAATGATACATCTAAATGATGAATATAATTCTGTAATTAAAATATACAAACCTCTCATTTTTTTTTAATTCCATTAATATGACAAAGAAATGAAAGTAGCGTTCATGCATACGTACGGCTTACCGTCTCCATGAACGGTGCATTTCATTTATTACCTTTAAATGATTATGTAAAATTATAAATACATGTATATTCTTGATATATATGATATATATTATATCCAAATCAGGAATGTCATTCTGGATATAAAGAACCATTGACCACACGAACAACATGTAATTGTAAGAAGTCCACTTTCGACTTAAGAACCAAATATCGACAAAACAAACATTATTAACATAAATGATTACATAATGTCTATAACATGACAATAAGTGATCTAAAAGGAATAATGAACTAGAAAAATGTTCTTAATAAAGTGGAAATTAACTCAAGTTTATTATTCAGGACGTTAAAGAATGATCGAGTCAAGTCGGACCCGAGGTAAGGGATCTTACACCTCTCTTTCTTTTTAAGTACACTCTATTATGTCATTCCCTCTAAAGCTCATCTTTCTTGTTATTGTGATTTTATTTTATATTACACTTACTGTAATTTTTATGTTCATGTGATGAGAGACCCTATTCTCTCTCATCAATCCATTTTGGATGTTTTGAGTGGTGCCGTTAGGCTGCCGAATATTCGTAAGAGATCTAACCTCTATCTTTCTTTTTAAGTACTCTCCTTTATGTCACTTCTTTTAAGCTCCTCTTTGTTATGTTGGGGGATGTTCTTTTATATTAATCTTTCTATAAACTTTAAGTTAATATGATGAGATACCCTATTTGATCTCATCAATCCATTTTTGTCTCTTTTATGTGGCGTCGTTAGGCTGCCGAGTTTTCATAAGGGATTTTTCATCTCACTTTTATTCCGGTGAGATTTATGCTACATTTGCCACAATTTCCTTTGTGTGGTGTATGTACTGTCCATTATTCTACTATTTGTGTAATATACATTCGTTTATGAGTATTTACATCAATTATTTATTGTCCTTCATTCATGGGGTGTATGTTTTGAAAGATACCCAAGTCAGTAAGGGAACCTTTCACCCTCCTCTTTTTAAAAGACTTATTTTGTTATGTCTTTTAATTCACATAATATTATTTTGGGATATGTTCTTCTAAATCATTATTGAAGTAAATTTTATTTCCAAGTGATGAGATACCCTTTTTATCTCTCATCAACTCTTTTTCTGAATTTTGAAGTGCGGCTGTTAGGCTGTCTAATTATTGCAAGTGAACTTCTTAACCCAATTTCGATTCTTTGGGATAAGCTTGTACTCCTTGAATATGTCGTTCTATGAATATGTGTGAATAAACTCTGTTTGTTTTACACATAATATCCACTTATATTTGGTGTATTCGTTTGTCACACATAATTATGTAATTGATTTATCCTTAAACCAAGGATACCGTCTTTGTAAGGGACTTCGTCTCAATCTCATTTCATTGAGGCATATTCTGTTTTATACACAACCTTCTTTTATACGGTGTATAAACCCCTTTGACTTTTACATTTATTCAAAAGGAATATTTTTATATGAAGTGTTTATTAAATGACAAAAGGGAATGTTTTTGTCGTACGTATGCGGCGACAACGACTTCTCCGCAGTCGTGACCATTATTTGAGTTTTGGCTTCCTCTACAAGCCATACCTTCTTTTTAAAAGAAAAATAAATACCATGATTACTTTGATTTTATTTTGGTATTGAAAATGGTTTTCATAATGTTTTTTTCAATGTGTTGTATTGATATCTTGTGATTGAAAGGTGGAAATGTTATGTTTCCTTTATGCATGTTTTATGTGATAAGATTATGTTATGGTTCTTGGGCATTGTTATGAATACGGGTGGTTCCGGGATAAACTAAGGGCGGGTGAGCCCGATATAGCTCTCCAATGCATTGGGTAACGTGAAGGAGTGAAACGTTAAGGTTTCTCCGATGAGATTTAGGGAATTTACTGTGATGGGTATTCAAAAATGTAACCAAGAGGGTTACTCCCTACGTAAGAATGTTATGAATTCCTCAAGTTACCTTTATGTCTTATGATTTCATTGATTTATTCATGGTTTAATGAGGTATGTTAAAGTGCCAAGGTTTTATGGGTAAAGTATGATTTCATTCTTATGTATATATGAACTCATGTTTCTTTTCCATATTTTTATAACCCTTACTGAGCTTTTTATGCTCATCCCAAGTTTTTGAAATGTTTTCCACAGGTCAAGGTAAAGGTAAATGATGTGATGATAGTGTCAAGGATGTGTCAAGAAAGAATCCGTGTTTTATATTAAATATGTTTACATTGATGGGAAGAATGAATATTGTCTTTTATGTTACCACTTTGTTTAAATGTGGAATGTAATGCAAGTTTCATGATCTAATTCTCTAAAACTCTAAACCTGAAAAGATCCTCAATGTGTAATCTTGTAATAACTCAAGATTAAGTAAGGTTTAAGGCTGGGGCCTTATACCTCATGTGATGATCAGGAGTACACCTCAGTGAACAATATCGAGCTAGTGGACCCATACATGGTCCCTGAACATGAGGATTTCCAGGAGGACCCTCCAAATGACATAGTTGATGACAACAACCACATAACTATAGACATTGGTACCTTCAATGTTCTCTAGACAATGTTCCCTACACGGTCGTGCATTCCACTAAGAGGAGACACCAATCCTAGTATAGGAATCTATATGTAGTGTCCTCTTATCATGTTTCATTAGATTCACATTCCCCACTATTTGTGATGATCGACCAAGCAGAGCCCTCACGATCATGCTATGATCAACCACGTACATCTGAGTCTAGGAAACAGTCATTCCAAAATAAGATGTTAGACATATTTCATGGATCGAAGAGTGAGAATCAGGATATCCCTTACATAATCCGAAATACGCTGGTTCGGCCTACAACATCCGCTAAAGCTCATTCCATGAAGAATCCTTCTCTCAGTAGAAATGTGAATCTCCAATGGATTTATGATGTGGTCAAAAACCATTCCATCATTCCTATAAGACTCTTAATCTTCTAGGCTATCCTCTTGTCTATAGACATGTATGAAGCCATCGTAGAGGCTTTATAAATTCCCATGTAGTTTGAAATATTGGTAGAATCCATAAAAGCCTTACATGCTAATAAAAATGGGCTTTCAGAGTTCTCTTTAATCATTCCATTATATGATAATGATTAATGTTATCCCATACATGGGCACATCCACCCACATTATAGAACTTGTCATTTCAAAAATATGGAAGTCCACTACTTTCTTATTGACATGGGTTCTATGATCAAACATATCCCAACCAAGATGCTCTACAACATAGGGCTATAAGAAAAAGATCGGGAACTCCTTGACCAGAATATCCCCGGTTATGCAGGGATAGAGATAAATTATATTGAATAAAATCCACTCGAAATCCAAATTTAGTATCCTGATTACAAACATAGAGTTCATGGTTGTCTCACAAGGCACCACCTACAATGCACTAATGGGTATACCTTGGCACTATTTGTACACAACAATCCACTCCTCATATCCCCAATGCCTCATATACTCTCTTAATGGTCGAGTGGGCATGATCCGTGGTGATTTGTCTCCCTTTACCCCTTGTTATATCCATTACTAGGATGTAGACTACTACAAGTGAAAAAAAATCAGGTCTCATCCTTGGATGTTGAGCATACAAGACTATAATGAGGCCTAAATTTCCACCAATCACTGGTTGGAGGCCCCATAGATAGACATGGGACCCTTATTTTCATCTCTAGGATAAGTGTATATCTCATTCACTTATGCAAGGAGTGAAAGTATATCACTTCTTACTCCTACAAAAATCATTCTCGATTGATTCCAAAACCACATACCCTTGTATGGTAATAGGATGTTCACCCCATGGGAATATCAATATGTCATACATGCATGTTTCACCATGTTCATTTGATCCAGCACAAAATGATGCACCATTAATTCTTTGATATTACCACTCGTGGCCCATTGGGTCAAGGGACTGATTTATTTGGAATGGCATCTTTAGTCACTATGATTTCAGTAGTCCAGAAGCCCTCTAATAAGGAATCCACTACTACTCAAGCAAGAACCAGCATTCCCTCAGGAATGAACAACTCAAAATAATTTCCACTATAGATGAAACACTAAATAAGGATTAAGATGTGGATTTGGAGGACTCACCCACTATATTTTAGGAAGGATTATCCACCACCATTTATGAGTTTGTATAGGTGATCCTCCACACAAAGAATGATCTAATACAAACACTGGTCCGCGCAGCCATGTCTATAGAGGAGAAATAGTAGTATGTGGGTTTACTAAAGTTGTATCATGATTTATTTTCATATAGCTATGGTTAGATGTTGGGGAAAGATCCTAAGGTCTCCTTCAACTAATTTTTCTACCAACGAACCATTGCGGGTTCAAACAGTTTTTAAGAAAGATGCAACCCACTTATGATGTCATGACCGAGTTTGATGTTGATAAAATCATTATATCCAACTTATTCAAGGAATCCCAGTACCCAATATGTCTAGAAAATTCTGACCCCATCCGAAAAAATTATCAATAGATCAGAGTCTTCGTCGACATCTCAGATCTCAACTATCCATGTCCGTATGATGATTTTCCCCTTCACAATACAAAATTGCTGATCGATGATACTACCAGATTCCAAGCTCTCTCTTTCATGGATGGGTATTACAGATATAATAAAATGAAAATGGATACTATGTAAGAATAATATATGATATATAGGGAACCAAAATGTAATTTTTGTTACGAATTTTTTTCTTTTGGTCATAAGAATTCATGTTCCACCTATCAGCCTGAGATTCACTGCTTAGTCAAACCAATTCTTAGGAGGTTAGAGGAATTTTACCTGGATGATTTAGTGGAAAAATTATACCCGGATTAGGATCATCATAGATGTAAGAACCCATATCTTTTCAGTTATTTTTTCCCATTATCTAGGGTTTTTGATAAAAGAGGAGTTTATGGAAATTTTTGAATTACATTTTGTGTACTTCGTTACCGTTGGAGGCTATGTGCTAGCCGTGTCATGGCCACACACACGGTCATGTGGGATGGCGTGGAGGTCACATAAAGTGGAGTACGGAAAAAATAAGTACATTCCATATACTTCAAATGTGCATAAAATGTGTTTTGATTGTTTTTCATTAAACAGACCAGGGTCGCGTCTAATGGACAGTGGTGTCTTCTTCTTCGACTGAAACGTCCTAGAGCACTCGTAAAGCCTCAAATCTTCGACAAAACCCCAAGCCTCCATATATTCTCCATATTGACTATCGTATATTATGTTGGAACCGCAGTGGTAATCTCTTCTTTCTCCTAGAGTTTCGTTTCATGATTCCTTCTATATTCCATGTTATCATGGGATGAGTGTTTTGTGTGTTTTCGTAGATCTATAAAGTTATAAGATGATTCATGCCTCATGGTTCAAGTATCTTGTTTTCCTTACCCCAAGGTAGGTGGTTTGTGCCATTCTATAGATATTCATTGAGTTTAATGTGCAAATTATTTCAATACCCATGAAGGGGGTATTGCGCGTTTAGCGTTTTACCCCTATTGTTTGCCTGCTTTGCTTGTATGCCTGAGTAGAGGTTATTGTTTGTGAATAGGGTAATTGTTTGTGCTTTGTGTGTATTTCCCATGAACGTTTTTCCTGTTTATGACCGTTTGGTCTAGTTTTTCATATTAGGCTATTCCCAGTTGCCATACCTAGTATTGTAGGATTGTGTGACTTATGTTCTGACATGCTGTTATGATGTAGACTGCTAGACAAGTAGTTCTTTAGGTATACATTGGTCATTATGTGATTCTATACATGCTGTTTTACACAGGCCCATCGGAACCTAGTGTAATAGACCATAGGTAGAATTAACGTTGAGGTCTTCTCGAGAGGGTCTTTATAATTTTCTGAGCCAACATGGGGAATTGACATTGAGTGCTTCCCCAGAGTGTCTTTAGTTCACTGACCTGTGCGATAGGGGGAATTGACGTTGAGTGATTCCCCAGAGCTCCTTTACTATGATACGAGGCATTAGGGGGAATTGACGTTGAGTGGTTCTTCGCGAGTCTATACTTTAGCTAAACCAGAGGGGAGATGTTGTGTGTGATTCCCAAAGGGTTGTAATTATCTATTAGGTAAGACCAGAGGGGATAAGATGTGAGTACTTCTTAGAGGGTTACTTGTTTGTGTTTATCAACTTTTATTAGCTATTGCTTGATATTTGGACTATGGATTTCTTAATGTTGAGGACTTTCCAGTTTACTTCATTCTGTATTTTTACCTTCCATATATTCACTATCTATTAAGCACAAATCTTATGGAGGTTGCCTACTGGGATTCGTCTCACACCCTGTTTGGTCCATGCATTTGGACCCAAAAAAATTATATTGTTGCTCGTATAGATAAGGGAAAGTACCCTTCTACTTCAGGTACATGATTTCATTGGATCTGGAGAGTATGGGTCAAGATGAGGCTTGCGATGCGGAGGAGTTGTTTATTTTCTTTTTTTGTACTTCGGTTTAGTAATGTTTTCAGCATTGTGACTTGTTTGGTTGTTTCCCTAGACGTATATGTTTCATGTATCATTTATATATATGTATGCTCTAGTTGTTTCTTTATCTCAGTTTTCCATGATTTACTGTTTTTGGATGTTTAGTGATTCTATTATTGTATATTTGTTTCTCTTCAAGTGTGTTACTCTTCCAATGAGGGCATAGTTCCCCCACTATCACATCCAAGGACCAACTGCTAGTCGGTAGCCTCTGCCGTATGGAGAAATGCACATGAGGCCATGCGACCAACCGAGTATGGGGCACCTCTTGGTGGCTTCTGGAGTCGGGAGGTTACAAAGTGGTATCAGAGGATACATTCTTTTCTCTTAATATTTTGTTTGGAGTAATTATCTAGGGATATTAAGGAATATGCACTTGGTATTAAGTTGTTCCTAGGATTATCTAACCCCTGTACAGGGAAAAGCCAATCTACCTTGTTAATGCAACTTTCTAGTTTTGAAAGTTTATGGTTTCCTTGATTTTCACCATTGGTGACTCACATATTCTGTACTGGTTAATATTTAAGTTATTTGGGTTCTATTTCTATCACAACCTGATGAGATGAGGGTATTCCATCTCATGCATCATATAGGAAATTTCTAGAAATGAATTGTCATGCTTTTTTTCAATGTCATCTACAGTGCATTAGATATTGCATGTTGTTGTGATAGATGTTGGGTTGAATATGAATGTTGTTGTGATAGATGCCTTGATAAAAATATATTCTTTGTGTTAGAGCATTGTTTGAGTAAGGATTGTTTGGATGAGCTCCAAACATTTGTTCTTGCGGTGTTATGGGACCTCATGGACTGGAATTTGGAAGATAATTGCACTGTTTTCTTATTTATAACTTGTATAGGATGCCAAACATTGATTCTAAGGGAGTTTGGGCCCTCATGGATCAGAATCTGGAACTTTCAATGCTTCTCTCGGTGTACTCTGGGTTCCAGTGTAGTTTTTGAGACTTACTATTCAGAAAAACCTAGAATACATGGCTTGTAATGTAAGGTACATGCCATGTGTTCTTCTATTCGGGAAGAAACATTTTTTCTTAAGTACACACCGTGTAGTATCTAACCTTATCACCAGCCGTGTGAGCAGAGACACGGGATGGAGAACGGATGGTCAGAACACGTCGTGTACCATTTGTGCATGCCATGTAGTTTAATCATAAAAAACCTAGTCGTCTAGCTAACAACACGGTTTGGTGGAGTCTCTTCTTATACATGTTGTTTCAGGTTTGAACACGCTATGATGTATGACCCCGGTACCCGGCCGACTTACGAACAACACAAGTCGGTGTTATCCTTTCGTGTACACACCATGTCTTTTAAGAACATGTCGTGTAGTTTGAGCCATATGTCTAATCATGTCACTAACAACACGGGACGGGTGAAGCCTGTCCAGTACACGTTGCGTCTACCTTGAACAAACCATATAGTGTTGTCTTAGGAGAGCCGTGTGGCCTAACCGTGTAGAAGGACTCAGGTAGGGGAAGAGGATGCAAGTACAAGACATGTGTTTGGAGAACACACTATGTGTTTGTGTGGTACATGGCCTTTTTTTTTTGAAAAAGTACACACCCATGTAAATGACGCAATGGAACATGCCATGAATTCATGTTTTGTAAAACATGAATGCTTTATTTCTCATGTTTCCTTCTTATGTTCCATGTTTAATGTCCTTGATAATGTTGATCTAAGGTGTGTGTTTGAACTTGCAGAGTCATGGCACTGAGATTTCCTCATGTCGTATGCCAGTTTCCATGTAGTGATCAGGCATCGGAAATGGCTGATCAGGGTCTCCCAACAAATCCTCCGATTGTGCCAATCTTGCAAGCATCAGTTATAAATGTTACCAGTGCTGATGCACAGTTCAGGGAGGGTTCATGAGGACGATGGAGACCCTTTTTGGAGTGACACCTCCTACCCAGTCAATGGCTAAAATGACCCCGGTTTTCCAGTAGTAGCATCCTCCCACATTCTTAGGGTTATGATGACCTCAGGATGAAGATTTATGGCTAGAAGCCATGCTAATGATCATTGAGCATAAGGATATTCCTCCAGACAGGATGGTCAAGATCACTACCTATATGATTTTGGAATCCTCCAAGAGGTAGTGGGATGTGATCTCATAAGCGATTCATCATCAGATTTTGGCTTGTGAGGAGTTCTATCATGACATCTATGAAAACTTCAATCCAGAGACCTTGAGGGCCGACTGAGCCCAGGTGTTTACAATTCTGGAGCAGGGTACCCTTTCGTTCATGGAGTTTTCCTCATGCTTCACCAAGCTTAAATGCTTTACACAATTCCTAGAGGGTGATGGGTTATTCCTAGCACAGAGGTTTGAGGATGGCTTTAGACAGGACATCTTCTCTCAGGTGAATAACTTCAGGTTGACTTCCATTGCTTCCATCGTCAACCAGGCACTTATCATAGAGCAAAATCTAAGGGTATCTGGAGTTGTGAGCTAGAGATGCTCGACATCCCGAGTTAGAGCTTCAACAGCTGATATCCAGATGCACTAGAGGGTAACTACCTGGGGATATCTGTGTAGGCAGAATGCATCCTCTGGTAGCGATGTGGTGTGATACTTGTGTGGGAGAAGTGGGCATACAAGGCCATAGTGATAGAGAGACCCGGTGGAGTTCTGTTCTTGCAGAAAGATGGATCACCTTCAGTGCTTCTGTCAATTCTTCTCACCAGGAATTGGAAACAAGGGTTCTTCTATTACTCCTCGTACAAGAGCAGATCCACCATTTTCTCACCAGTCTAGGAACTGGAGTTCTTCCTGCCCTTCGGCCCGATGCAGAGGTCATGATTATGGTAGTCAGTCACCAGGTTACTAGTGATAAGAGGGTGGATTAACATAGAGTAGTTAGGTAGGGTCACATGGCCGTAGAGCAGGCCAGACCATATTAGTGGAGTAGACCCATCATGAGAAAGATCTGGACCCATCTACAGTTCGAGGCAAGATCCTAGTTTCCTCAATTTTATCTTCATCTCTTTTCAATACTGGTGGTACATATAGCTTTATATATGTTGCCATATTGAGAGCCTTGGGCTATGTGTTTTTTCTTCTATGTATTTCTGACACTAGACACTGTGTTGGGGACTAGAATGGATAGTGTACATTAGTGCAAGGAGTTCCCTCTTGAGGATGGTGGCTGTCACTTATATTGGGATCATTATGTTCTATATATGACAGGCTCTGATGTTATTGTAGGAATGGACTAGCTAGTTCCCATCCAGGCAGTCATCAACTGTTATCACCGCAGGGTGACTTTCATATCACCAAAGGGTGTATTTTTTCTTCATAAGGGTTTTTGGGATGTCCAGGCCAATAGAGCAGGTCCAAAGCATCATGGGTTGGGAGCAGTTACATCCCAAATTGTGATTCTTTATCTGGATGACCAGGGGACTTCACAGTTATACTTTCCTCTAATGGTGGATTGTTTCAGATATGTCTTTCTTGAGGACATTTCTGGTTTGCCTCTAGAGTGTGAGGTAGACATTTCTATAGATCTTGTTCCGGGGGAGGAACCAGTGTCCATTCCTCCTTATAGGATTTATACACCAGAGTTACAGGAGCTGAAGAAATAGTTGGAGGAGTTTCAGGACAAGGGTTTCATCGGACCCATTACATATCCTTAGGGATCGCCTATCCTGATCGTGAAGAAGGCTGGCGGTACCCTCCGGCTTTGTGTGGACTATCACAAGACGGAACAATTGGTAGTCAAGAACAGATATACCTTACCTAGAATTGATGATCTCATTGATCATCTTTGAGGAGCCCGGGTGTTCTCTAAGATTGAATTGAGGTCTGGTTATCATCAATTGAACATTAGACCATATAATATACCTCTCACAGCCTCCCGTGGCATTTATGATGAACATGAGTATATGGTTCTTCCGTTCACTCTCAAGATCATGCCTGTAGTTTTCATGGCACTTATGAACTGTGTGTTCCCTCCATACATGGAATCTTTCATGGTTGTCTTCATGGATGATATCTTGGTGTACTCTCACACACCACACGACCATGCAGCCAATCTTGAGATCGTTTTGATTACACTGAGAGGGAATCAGTTATATTCTAAACCCTCAAAATGCCACTTTTGGATGGTCCAGATTCACTTTTTAGGTCATGTAATCTCAGAGACAGGATTATCAGTCGACCAAGAAAAAAAGTGAGAGCTATAGTATCCTGGGAGAATCCGAAGAACATCTTTGAGGTTCCATGTTTTCTAGGGATGGCGGGATACTACAGAAGTTTCATACTAGTCTTTTCATGATTAGCAGCACCACTGAGGTGTTTGACTAAGAAGGGTACGGAGTTATCGTGGTAAGATTCCTGTGAGTCAGCCTTTCATGAGCTGAAAGGGAGGTTGAATTCAGCACCAATACTAGCCATGCCAAATCCGGGCAAGAACTATACCATTTACTATGATGCAACAGGTTTCATGTTGTGATCTATGCTTATACAGGAAGATGGAGATGTTGCGTACGAGACTCCATAGTTGAGGCTGTATGAGTTGAACTACCCGATGCACGATCTAGAGATGTCATTTTTTGTTCATGTCTTATGCTATTGAAGAAATTATCTTCTGGTGGAGCACATTGTGGTTTTCACTGACCCCAAGAGTCTCAAGTACTTATTCACTCAACATGATCGGAATATGATGAAGTGCAGGTGGGTTGAGTACCTATAGTCTTTTGAAATTGAGCATGCCTATACCCCTAGGAAGGGAAACGAAGTGGATACTGTGTTGAGAAGGAGGACTCAAATATAGGTTTTTCAAGAAGCCAGTAGTGAGTTGAAGCATATGGCTATGTTCTCAGAGATGTGTCTGGAGGGGCACAACGGACAGGGGTAGGCCTTCATATCTTCTGTAGTTGTTACCTCTACACTTCTTGTTCGAGTACAAATGAGGAAACTATCAAATTCTAAAGGTCTAGTCCTAGGGGAATGTGTTTCAGGGGAATACCATATTCCAGGGTGGACCATAGGCGATGATGAGATCATGCCTTTCAGGGGACGCGAATGGGTGCCAGCGAATATATGCGAGGACCTGAAGCAGGATTTCAATTTCTTAGTTTGGGAAGTTCATCCTGGTGTCACCAAGATGTATCATAACCTACACCATCAGTTTTGATGTCCGGGATTGAAGAGGGATGTTGCTGGGTTCGTCATGAGTTGTACCACCTTCCAACAGGTGAAGTTGGATCATTAGAAACTAGCAGGGATTTTATAGTAGTTAACCATTCCGGAGAGGAAGTTGAATGATGTCACGATGGACTTCGTGACCAGTTTTTTAAGGGTTCCATGAAGGAATAATGCAATTTTGGTTGACATTGACAGGATCACGAAGGATTAACACTTCTTTCTGATCAAGGAGACCATCTGTGATGATGAGCTGGGGTGGTTGTACATTCGATAGATTGTACATATTCATGGAGTTACACACTCCATTTTTTCTGATAGGGATGCCTATTTTACATCTCGTGTCTCATAGGGGATTTAGAAGGTTTTTTGGGTACACATGTACTTTTGAGAACGGTTTACTACCCGTAGACAGATGACCAGTCTGAGTGTACGATTCAGGTGCTTGAGGATATGCTCCGAGCATGAATTCTGGATTTTGGAGGTTCTTAGGGGAAGCTTATAATTCTTGTGGAGTATTCCCAGCACAATATATTTCAAACAAATATTATGATGGATCCTTATGAGGCTTTGTACGGTAGGTCATGCGGATCACATTTCTGATGGCTGGTGGTAGGAGAGGCAGCTTTTCCAAGACCTCATCTTGTTCAGGAGACTATATAGTAGATAGAGTGGATTCAAAATTAGGATGGATACTGCATAGTCTCGTCATAAGTCTTATGTTGATCAGTGGAGATTACCTCTGGAGTTCGAGGTCAGGGAACATGTTTTCCTACAGTTCACACTGAGGATTTCATAATAGATGATTAGGAGCCATGGTAAGATTTCTCTATGGTACGTCGGGTCGTTTGATGTGTTGTAGTGAGTTGGGCTGGTGTCTTATCAGTTGGAGTTACTTCAGAGGTACCATGATATGCACATCGTTTTCCAAGTTTCTCAGCTCAGATGTTACTCATCAGACCCATCTCATGCTTTCCAACCCGAGGAAGTCGAGTTAGAGGTGGATGCATCTTCTAACGGGCATCCTATTAGGATATTTGATCACAGTACGAAGGTTTTCTGTGGTTGGTCAGTTCTTCTTGTATGGGTGGTATGGAAGCACAGGCGAGTACTGGATGAGACTTAGAAGTGGGAGGTCGATGTATGATCGTAATGGTTGGAGATGTTAGGGATTTCTGCTTCTACACCACGCTATGGAAATTATGGGATAAATATCATTAAGGTGGTAAGTTTGTAAGAACCCAGATATTTTCAGGTTTTTTTCCTTTTTCTGGAGTTTTTGAGAAAAGATGAGTTTCTGGAAATTTTCCATGTACACGTCATGTAATTTAAAAGTACACGTCGTGTACTTTGTTTCTGTAGGAGGCCATTTAATGGTGGTGTCATGGCCACACACATGGTCATGTGGGGTGAGGTGGAGGCTGCCTAAAGCAGAGTATGGAAATAAAAATTACATGTTGTCTACTTGAACAGTACACACCGTGTATTTTGTTTTTTTTCATTAAATGGTCTGGGGTCACATTTAATGGACATGGGTGTCATCTTCTTTGAAAGAAACGTCCTGGATCACCCATTCAGTCGTGATTCTTCGACATACCCCTGAACCTCTGTCTGTTCTCCGAATCGACTGTCGTTGATTGAGTTGGAACCACATCAGTATAAACTTACTTCTCCTATAGATTCATTTCATGATTCCTCCTCATTTCTATGTTATCGTGGGTTGATATTTTTGTTCATTTTTATAGATCTATGGAGTTCTAAGATGATTCAAGCCACATGGTTCATGTATCTTGTTTTCTTAAGCACAAGGTAGGTGTTTTGTGCCTTTTTGTAAAATGTCTTTGAGTTTTATGTGAAAATTTTCCAAGCACACATGAATGGGGTATTGTGCGTTTACCGTTTTAGCCCTATTGTTTGCATGCATTGCTTGTATGACTAATTATAGGTTATTGTTTGTTAATAGGGTAATTTTTTTGGCTTTGTATGTATTTTCCATGCATTTTTTTCTTTTTTATGACTGTTGGGTCTAGTTTTTCATGTTAGGCTATTGCTAGTTGTCATGCCTAGTATTGTCGGATTGTGAGACTATTGTTTTGACATGTTGTTATGTTGTAGAATGATAGCCTAGTAGTTCTTGAGATATACTTTGGCCGTTACGTTATGTTATACTTTTTTGTTTTACATAGGGCCACGAGAACCTTGAATAATAGATCATAGGGATAATTGACATTGAGGGCTTCTCTAGAGTGTCTTTATAATTGTACAATGCGAGACCATAGGGGGAATTGATGTTGAGTGTTTTCCTATAGTGTTTTTAGTACCTCGACGCATGCCACATTTGGAATTGATGTTGAGTACTTCCCTCGAGCGCTTTTAGTACGATACGAGACTATAGGGGGAATTGATAATGAGTGCTTCCTCACATAGTCTATACTTTAGCTGAATAAGAGGGGAAACACTGTGTGTGCTTCCCAGAGGGTTGCTAGTCTCTATTAGTTAGGACCAGAGGGGATTGGCTGTGAGTACTTCCAAGAGGGTTACCTGTTTGTGTTTATCTCCTTTGATTAGTTATTTCTTGATATTTGGACTGTGAATTGCTCACTACTAAGTACATTCCTATATATTGCATTCTGTACTTTTACCTAACATATATTCACTGAATGATAGGCACAGATCTTGAGGTGGATGCCTACTAGTATTCGTCTCACACCCTGTTTGTGCCATGATTTTGGGACAAAACAGATTATATTGTTGCATCTATAGATAAGGTTTGTTCCCTTCTAATTCAGTTACATGATTGCATTGGAGATGGAGAGCATGGGACCAAGCTGAGGATTTTGATTCTGAGGAGTTGTTTATATGCATTCTATCGACTTTGGATTAGTACAATATTCAGAATATTGACTTGTTTGGCTTATTTTCTAGACGTATATGTATCATGAATCATTTATATAATTACATAATATATATATATATATGCTCTAGTTTTTTCTTTTTCTCAGTTTTCCAATATTTTCTTATGTAGGATATTTACTACTTCTACTTTTTTATATTTGTTTCTATTCTGCTATGTTACTCTACCAATGAGGCCATAGTTTCCACACTATCACACACAAGGCCATCAATACTAGTCGGAAGCCTCTAGAATTCGGGGAAATGAATTTGAGGCCATGTGACCAACCGGGTATGGGGCGCCTCTGGGTGGCTTCCGGAACCGGGATGTTAGCTTAGGGATATTGATAATGTGTCCAGCTTCTTCCACTCCGTTCATCTGACGAAGAACCCCATAAAGTTTTATTTTTTGGTTTCCTCTAGAATGATTTTCTTCTTTTTCGTCAGATATAGTTTCACTGAGACAGATATATAAATGATTAAGGCCACCACTTATGTGCCTCCTATAAGAAACATTCAACATCTCTGATCCTTTCAAGGACAATTAGCCAACATACCCTGGTTCATTATGAATCTAGCCGGAATGTGTAAACCATTTTCATGGCTCATGAGGAAAGGTGATGACTACTAGTAGAATGAAGAGTGTCAGGTTTCTTTTGTGGAGATCAATAATTACCTATTATAGCCTTTGGTTCTCATACAACCTTTCTCCAAAAAGACACTAGTCCTTTATGTTTTCTATTTGGAATGGTCCCTCGAAACCCTTAACGCTCATAAAAACAATGAAGGAATATAGGAAAATTTATACTATCTCACATGCATGCTCCTCGGTACAGAGAAAAGATATTCCTCTATTGTGGAGATCTTCCTTACGTGGGTATTCATGTTACAAAAATTGCGACATTACTAGAAGCACCATGAGATATAACTACCGTCTTGCATAGACCAACTGAAGTATATTTTTAGCCACCCCATATTGATAGTCTATCTGTCTCCGTGGGTTGTTATCCTTTAAGAAATGGACAACTGGTTAATTCTGTAGAATTATATAAAGGGTTATGAAATGGGAGACATCCTTTCCACACTTATGGCCCCTGAATATCATTATCTGAATCGTTAAATCATAGACTATGACATCCTTTTGGTGGATCATGTTATTCCACGTTGATAGATGCACATTGACGGCACATTTAAATTCCCTATCAATAAATGTCTTAATGATCCCAGAATCAATAGAGTAGGCCAAGGTATCATATCCACCATGAATGTGCATGATATCCTACACTATATGTTCTTGTTGTTTGAAGGATGCACAAAAAATGATGCTGGGTATCAATCCCTCATCACTGGTCTCAAACTATCCCTTGAAATTGATGTTCCCCACCTTCATGTGAAAGGGGACTCCAAAATAGTCATCAAGAATATCAACAGTGACTAAGTCATCTAGATGCCAGATATTGGACCCTTTATATCATGAAATCTATAGTTAATGGTCATGATACCCACATGGAAAAAAGATACTCATGTACCTCGGTCACATAACGGTTGAGCCAATTTCATGGCCAGCCTTAATGCATGTATTTTATAGTCTGACCAGGGTGATTTGGTTACCCATTTGGGACATCGAAGAGTTAATACTCGTGTCACTACAAATGATGATGATAGAAAACTAGTAAGTCTTCTCACCACCAGTTCAACTGCATCGGGACCCTTGACTCCCCATACAATGGTGGATGGGACCCATGGTTGGATAACTCCCTTTATCGAGTTCCTCGAGCATGGTAATCTTCTGATAGACTGAGATGATCAAGATTGAGTTTATTGGTGTGTAGTACAATTCACCCTCTAGATAAGTCACAGTCATGATGAGATCCTATATAGATGTGGGATTGATTGGATTATCCTTTGATCCATTCAAGGAGAGGATATTCTCCAGGTTATGTAGGATGTTCATTCCAGTTCCAGTGGATATCAAAAGGCATTTCTGAAACTATCTCATCTGATCGGAAGGATGGGATACATTTGGATAACCATGATCCATGAATATATTTATTTTTCTATGTGTTTTCCCACATTCAAAATCTATTAAAATATTATGCCTCATAAACTATAGCTTCTTCATACTTCCATAAACCCTTGGCCTTTTTGGTCTGGGGACTCGATGTCAGGGGATTGTATCCACCAGCAAGAGCCCACCGGTTCATTTTAATCCTGACTCCTACGGATTTAATTTTCAATTGGGAAGAGGCAATTATATTCAAGGAACTAAATATCCATTCTTAAATTTTCTTCATGATCTTCAATATCACCCACTAACACAGAGTACCACACTCTATCCTCCCCAAAAACGACACCAAAAACTGGGAAACTAAGCTGATGATATTGTACTCCAATTACAATGCATGTTCTAATCATACCACTCCCAATCACATGCCAATAAAATTAAAAAAACATGGAACTCATCAAAACCGCCTCTAACATCTTCAAAATATTATTGTTCAGAAAAATTAGCTAGCCGACCAAGCTTCCCAATGCTCTCTGGGATTACCAGACGACGACTCATAATTATGACCACATGAACCCATATTCCATGGTGTATAGAAAGAGTCAGTGCTTCCCAATAATATTCAGTTTTCATCATTACACATAAATTTCTACAATCAATAGATAACTAATAAGGGATAAGTAGTCTGTCAGGCCGAAATGGAAGCCCTCGATGTCAACAAACTTCATTCTTGCACAACATTGAGAGGCATTAGAATAAGACAGAAAGTAAATTCAATAAGAATGTTAACCATTATTACTTTCTAAATGATTTTATGGTACTGTCATTGAGGATACCAATTATACCCGATAGGAATCCACCAATGTTGGAACCCAAATGGGAGGGACCATATATCACTCACATTGTTAACCCCAATAGAGCATACACCTTGGTCACCATGGATTGTCAGTTTATTAATCCTCCCACCAATGAAAAATTACAAAATTTGGACATCACAGCTGTGTTCTATATCATCATGTATGAAAATAAAAAACAAATTTCCTGCGCACTCTGACCTCAAACTAATACCCACATCATACATGAAAATAAACTGCAAACGGTTAATATACATTATTCTTTGAGCTCTAAAAACATAAACTAAGATCTTCCTCATCCTTACCCCCATACATTACACTGAATGGGTACCATCATCCTTCACGTGTCCCATTGTTTGGGCCTTAATAATAATTTAGACTAAAAATGAACCACTAGCGTCTTGGTCTAAGGCCACCTATGTATCACCTACCATTCTGGGCTAATGTATCATACGATCTCAAATGAAAATTGGACATGAGTCTTTCTTCAAGAATATGTACATCATTAAATTCTCAATTTTATGTTCCCATTCCCGGTCACATGATATGGATACTATGTTGTAAACATCGTAATAATTTATTATGATTCTTTATATCCATCTCCATGGTCTCCCAAATATTTGGTGCAGTGATTCACTTTTTCCCCCTTCTATCAAACACACATGAAATTATTCTAGAAATATACATTATGAGTTATGCAACATTAAACAAATACATCTCTCATTCTTACAACACGATGATAAACTGTATGATATTTCAGGAATTAAATCTGTCTTGATTCCCATCTTTATGGGATATATAGGAATGCCTAAATTTTTTTATTCAGGTTCAACCACAAGGAACAAACATTATTTCGTTATTCTGGCCTCTCAGGCTATATATCTCGAGAGCATTTGGTTCGATGTGTAATTTTTCCCCATTCATTTTGTTATTATAACTACCATTTCACATGCTTCCCATTAGATATTTCACCTTTTTATCCTTAACGAATGATGTTAAACAACATAAAATTTTAAGAACTATGTGTGCCTTGATTATAGCCCTCAAAGGATATATTGGAATGCCCAGACGTTTCCTCTATATGTACTGAATAGTAGATATCTCCATCTCCATGGTATCCCCTCTAGGTTTAGTCTTTTTATGGTCTCATATGGTATGATGTGTAATTATTTTTTCCTAATCCATGTCAGTATTGCAACAGCCACACCATGTGCCCCTCGAGTAAGAACATAGCCTTTCATCTATGTACTTACCAAATCAAATAAATACACATGGAATTTTATAAATATGTATGGCATGATTCACATCTTTATGAGATATGTTGGAATGCCCAAATATTTTTTATTTGGGTCATTCCCTAGGTTCCCTCACCATTATTTGGCCCCACGTCCTGAGGTCCCATTGGGATTATTTATGGTGGGGTGTATACTTATCTATTCCATATTTTCATAAGGATTGTTTTATACATCCCTTTGATATACCTTTAGAACAACAATATTCTGCAATCATCCACAATATATGACATTAAACATCATTTAATTCCGCAACCACAAAGTCTTGATTCCCATACTTTTGGGATACACAGGAATACCCAAACGTTTTGTATTTGGGTCCAACCCTAAGTTCCACATTTTCAATGTTATGGTTTGAGATTGTTTTTCTAAGAATGTGTTATGGTGTGTACTTTTTCCCCATTTACATTTGTTTTACAATAGATGCACCGTGTTCCTCTTGGGGGAATATCTATATTACCTTTACATATACACTACATGACGACAAACTAAAAAAAATTCTAGAAATACATTTTTCTTTATTCCATCAAACATAGGATACGAAGTAATTACCAGCTGTTTTTCCCCGGTCCTTCCTAAGATCCAAAAATTATTTGTTTCATTTGGGCATTCTTCTATGATTAGAAGGTGATTAGGTGTCTTCGAAAGTGGAATTATTTTGTCTCATTTACACCGGGTCTATAATATCCACACCATGTACTCCTGGTAGGTGATTTTTCACTTTCATCAGTGTCCTTACTGCATTATGTTAAACTAGATGGAATATCTAGAATTACATATGGCTAGACCCCTATCTTTTGGGATATGTAGTAATGCTCAGACATTTTATATTTGGGTATAGGCCCAGGTTCGTTTACCTTTTCCACACTTTTGGCATTATCATATGGTCCGACTTATATGACCATAAACTAATATCTCACCCTTCGTACATTACATGAAAATGTTATATCCTTCATTCAAGACAATAAATTGAAAATCAATTGTGGTCCTTTATACATGACCATTAAATATTAGTACCCCTTTTTCCTTCTTCAGGTTAAAACTACATGACACGTTTCCAAAATCCCCTTATTTTATCCCCTAGGATTGTGTATCCTCTTAGTAGTGTGTGGTGTTGGAAGGGGCTTCTTTGTCCTTATTCATGTGGGTATATTATTTCCAGGCCATACTCATTCCCTTTTTGTGACATTCCTTTAATAAATATCCTTACCTCGTGATGTTAATCTACATGAAACTATAGAAGAATGTACAGATTTATTCCCTTCATTGTGGGATATGTTTTGACGTCTAGTCATTTCGCATTGGGGTCCAGCCCCATGTTGACCAACCCATTATTTACACATTTATTCAACACATATCCTCATGTCATCTACAGTTAGATTATTCCTTCCACTTCGTCCACACCTCTTATACATTATAATATTCATGAGGATTTAAGACCTAGAGTGTTGAATTTAGTATGGAACTCCATTCATTCTGATTCCATGCTTCACGTTTCCCTTTGCTTTGGTCTCCAACATCTCTCACATCTGAAGGGTCCACTGGGAGTTGTGGATGCTCAGCCTTATGAATCACCTGCAATTTTGGGTGAATGTCCTATAATATTTAAAATGACATTTGAGATAGGTCCCATGTCATAAATATGGTTAGTGGATACCCCTCACTTGTTTATTCCCACCCAATGTCACATGATATGGATATTGCGCATTGAATATGGTTAAAATATATCCTCAATCGTTAAACCAACCCCATTAAGCCATAAATATTGGTTTCCTTCATAAAATGCATTTCTAATTCATAATTTTAAGATTATACTTCAAGACCCTTGTTGTTATCCCTCTTTGTTCCTTTACGAGTTGAGAGGAAGTACCAGTATCATGGGTTCATCCTAGAATTTTCACCTTTGTTCACTGCCCTATAATCCCCTACATTGTAAATATTTTCTCCTCTATTGATTCCCACACCATGCATGGGTCACATGGGATAGGCCATTTGGGTGAGGTTTTTTGCTTCATGGAAGAAGCACACTTCCCTGTAGTATGAGCAATATGACCATAAAAGGGAATCTCTTGAGTCCATAACAAATGACGTTAAATTTCATGGAATTTCAGAACTACGTGTGTCTTTATTCTCACCCTTGTGAGGTACATAGTGATGACCAGGTACTTTAGCTATGGGTATATCAACAGAGTCTTGTACTCTTCCACACCCTTCTCAGTATAGGTTTTCATATGTGATAGGGTTCAGTTTGATGTAAACTTCTCTTGTCCTCAATCACATTGGGACTCCTCAGGAAGATTTACTTCACCTCTTCACTAAATGATTTCCAAAATCAATGAACATTAAACTATGTCATCTAGGGTCCTAGTTCTCATGACGCTAAACTTAATAAGAACTATGATTTCCATCACCAGAGATGATATCATTATTTTTAGTACGGACCATATTCCAAATCTTCCTTAGGAACTATGTGTGTATTTATTCTTTTATCATGTGATACATAGTGATTTTTAGATTCTTCATCAATGGTTCAGCCAAATGACTTTCAACTTTCATGCCTCTTGTCCCTAGCCCCCTTTCCAGAATGTGTGATGTGGTTTGGACATCATTTGTCTTCATTCACATCAGGATTATATACTACACCACGTATATCTCCATTATGGGGTCAATGGCCTTAAACACATGGCCTTAAACTATGGCCCAATGTTGTATATGTTCAAGAGGTGCCGTAAAAAGTATGGTACACCAAAGATAAATTTCCAAATAAGATTACATCCACTATTGATGGTTTATAACCACATTGTGATTCAAGAACAACATTTGAATTGATTCATGCACTCACAAGATATGTAGGGACACCAAGGAATCTATCCTCAATCACTACCAGAAGTTTATTCACTCTTCCATATCTTTCCGCTAATTAGAATATAAATTATATGACACTAACATAAGAATCCCTTGTCCTTGTAACATGACTTTAATCTATTAACCAGGGTCCAGTATGTATGATATTAAACTATATAAAACATCATGGTCATATGTCATCAAACTATTCTGTATATCATCCTCACAGAATGATGATAAACTACACATATGTTGTCCCAATTTTCATGACTTAAAACTGCAAGTCATTCTTGGCCCTTGCAAAAGAGGTCTTGTATAGAGTTAGTTTTTTACCTTTTTAGACCGATTTTCCGACGAAAATTTAGTTTCATCATGGAGAAATAATTTCAAGAGTTTTGTAATTGATTCAACGAACCAATCATTCAACCACCACACTTTTCCTTCCCTTGATTTCGGTTCCTCATTCATTTTCATGTTTGAAGGAAACCCCTAACGGTTAGGATTATCATCCATAAGGTTCACCTACCATCTTTGGTAATTTTTACGGAAGACATCAAATGAAAATTAGTATTTGGACTCATGTTTTTTTAAACGGTCAGTGGATGGCCCTCGTTTTATTGTTCCCATTTCTAGCTGATGCGATACAAATGTAGTGTTTTGAATTTCGAGAATTTTTATCCTCTATTATCATTCCATATTCATTTTGTTTTCAATTATGGTTATTTTGATTCACATTATTCATTTCCCTTCACTCGCATTTATTCCAACGCCCATGGTGTTATCCCACTAATGCGCTAGAGAATGTTCGGAAAGGGTAGTTTCACTATTTTGAGAACTCCATACACTAACAACGACCACCATTTTTTACACTTGTAAACTCGGTGTGGTCATTCATTCCACGTATGTCGAGTGACTGGTTGGTTTTCTCATATTCATAGTGAATAATTACATGGTCATCCCTTGTTTCTTACACAAGGTTTGACCCATGTGAGCTTAGGGATTGATCACTGGTTATTTCACAGATTTGATTGAGATGTTGTAATCAAAGTACATAACGAGACTCATGCATGCATCCAAAATAGGCCAGAAATCATGAAACCATGTTTTTCAGTTCATGTAAACTACATACCCCATGGATGAACACCTCCAATATATGGGTTGACCTCTTAAATGGAATGTCTTAGCTACACCACTCTCTAGATTGAGGATTCTAGGATTTTCATTCTCATTCTAAGCTCTCTATCTTCTTTACTGGCTAAGTATCATAGTTCATTGACCATGATCCATGCCTAATTCTCATCATCTTGGTTTTTATCCATCACTATGGATTCTATCCTAATCTAATAATCGGAATCATTAAAATGTACCTTAAATCATGACATCAGTTATGATTGTGCATCAATGAAATAAGATTGTTCATTAACCTGGTCCATCGAGCATTGGATCTCTTACTGAACATTATAATTTTTGTTGGTTTGACAAACACCCTCTATTTCCAGCCGACACCATGGAAAAATCATATTCACATACATTCACCGCCATGTAATCTCGAATTAAAATATGAGGGTGTCATGAATCCACTACTCCAATACATAGTACACACAGTTGGGAATGATTTCTCCATAGATAGTTCACCCACTCTATTTCTGGGGTGTCCTTGATGATGTGATTGAATAGTTTGCATGATCGGTGATGGAAAACCTTTCTATCCTCCCCAGCAGAAGCATTATTATCCACCGCTTCCGGGTAAACTAGTTTGTATTATGATAACACCTCATGAAGTTAATCAGAATGGACAAAATCTACTGTCTTATCAGATATAATGGGTTCCATATCATGTTATTGGTCTTAACAATTGGATTACACCTTGATAATATCTATTTCTATCATGCTATTCCCTGTACCTTTGGTTATAGCTGCCATGATTTGATTAGCATGGTCATCCAATTTCACAATAATTGGAATTACCCTTGTGTGAGGAGGGTCAAGAGCCCCTACAATCCTCTTTAGTATGTCCCACTCCATATAAATAATTGTTCAAATAGTATTACACAAATGTTAGTTTTCCTGGGTAAATTCACAAAAATAATGATTCCATAAGGGGGAGGGCTTATAGAGATCAAATAAGTGGTCTCACCCTTGAGTCTCTACCATTGAAATTGTAGGGTGGGGAAACCCCGTATATGGCAGGAAGCTCCAAGGATTATAAAAGGTTCACCCTACATATCATAGCCATGTTAGATTTGTGCTCACTATTTTCATAGGTGTAGATCTTGATGGAATATCCACTGTCACGCAAGATTGGGTTTTATGTATAAGATTCTCCTTCATAAGGAAAATGTCACGAACCAAATCTGGTCGCCGCCAAAATCGACACCAAACCCAGCCCGTGACAAGGCCCGAAGGGCGTTCCCGATCCCCACGGGATGTCACAAGTGCACGGGTATCATAAAATGATAATTGGGAACGATTTACCCGATTTTATAAACATTAAACAACAAATAAACTCAATAAAACAAATCTGGATTTTTCAACTAAAACCATCTTTTACAAAATTTCAGAACTAAATTACATAAGTTAAAACTACATTTAAAGACCATTAAAAAGGTAAAAAAACAAACAAGGACAGCCCAAGATCCCTTTTGTCAAGGGGCACCACCCTTATGTTATCTCCACAAGACTTCACTACCAAGGACCTGATAGAAACCCGAACCACTGGAACAAAAAAATTGTACCCAACCTGCGACATCAAAAATAACCAAGTCTACTTACACCCAAGGGTGTAAGTAGGGTGTGAGCCAAAGCCCAATAGGATACCACCACTAATAGATTCCATGTGATAAACATTTAATGGTGAAAAGAATGCATGTTTTCAAAGACATGAGATGCTAGTTAAAATTTCTAAAAGAGGCAACATTAAATAAAAACAGTTTTAAGGTGGGCTAATTTAAAGAATAAAAACATTTAAAATAAATATCATAGCTACTGAGTTTTCCAGCCTCTCATACCGTATACCGACGGTAATAACAAAGTATCCAGTGAGCACAAGCAATGTGAAATAACCCCTAGGCACTAGCTAGCTATGGGTCCCAGGTACCTCGTATCTCGGTGAGAGTAATCATCACAAATATCCATTCTCGTGCACGAGCCACTAGTAGGGAACATACCCATAACCTAGTGGTCCCCAATAATCATCATCATAGTTTAGTTAGAGTTGTAAGCGTCAATCTTGCTATGTGAAACTGAGGCCAAACCTCACAGATTCACTAGCATACTAGTACACGTCCACCCACCTAGATACCCGGGTTTTCCCTTTGTGCTCAAACAAGTTCAACAAGTCGAGATATATACTTTTCACATGAAAATATAATTTCCATATCAAAAATTCACCAAACAACCCACATGTTTACCACACAAGTCACAAAAGTACACTTTTCATTCAAATTGATTTTAAAATCCAACTCATAAAAAAATAGCCCCCAACACTCTTCACATTACATGGAAACTTCCACAAATCCTTTAAACCATTTTTATAAAACATTCCAAGACATTATAACTCACATAACAGCCCACTCAAATAACATATAATACAACTTTCATCAACAAAGTTCAATTTTCACAACACACTCACACAAAACAGCCCATAACCATGTTTTGAAGCTCTCTTCCCATTTTCTAAAACATTTCTGCACTTTATAAAACATTTTAAAAAAATATTTGAAATCTTAAATAACCACCATACCTTTCAAAAACTCATATTAGGTGATCACACCCCCCAAACAGTACATATACACTCTTTTATCCACTTTTTTTAACCAAACAAAATATTCACAATTTTCAAAAAAAACAACTCAAGGGGTGTAACTATGTCTTGCACACAAAACCCATTTAAAAACCCCCATTTAAGACCAAAACCATACAAATTCCTATTAAAAGTAGAATTGGCAGTCCTAGATACATTTATAAAATCACATTCAAGTGTTATAAAATAACCTTGAATAATACCACAAAAGATACAAATGAAAACACACATTTTCCTAAAATGACCTCTAGAAGTATAGCAATGTTTTACACATCAAACCTATTCAAAACCATTCTTTTTAGAACCACATGACACTATTAAATTACCAAACCAGAATTGGCAGGCCAAACAAGATTTAATGAACCATATTCATACGTTATAATCCACACCCAAATAAAACCCCATGAGTTACACATGAAAACACCCAATTTCATGTTTAAAAATGACTATAAAATTTAACACATCACCAAATCAATCATAAACAGTTTTTTTCACCCCACCCAACATATGAGGAATATGAAAAATGGTTAATTATAGCAAGCTAACTCATCACTAATTGTTTACACATGGAACCACCTACCTTTTGAGTCAAAACCCTTGAATCTTGGTGAGAAACCTCAACCGCACCTCCGCCGCACCACAAGGATGTGAAAACAAACCCTAAACCCTAATATTTCACCAAAAATACCCCAAATCAAACCCTAGGTATGAACCCTAATATCTGGACACTCTATAAATTTATGAAAGTGGGAGGAAACCCGAAAGAGAAGGAAGGAATTGAAGAGAGAAACACATACCCAAAATAATCTTGAAGAAAACGACTCATAATCCACCAGAATCTGAATTTCAAAACGTCCAACAATTCATGGGATGTTCGAATAGGGATTATGAGATCATATAGGAATTGGAATGGGAGAAAAATATTAATAATTGAGAGAGTTATGGTGTAAATAACTTACCTCCTCAAATCTGCCCGATTTTTGAAACCCTAAGAAGTTCATCCCTCCATCGCGAGGAAAACGAACTCCAAAGAGGGTTAAAATGAATGGGAGTGCTCCTAGGCTCCTTAGGGTCGTGGGGGAGATGGAATCACCGAATAATTCATTATAATGAATAAGCTATTAAAAAATCAAAAAAAAAAACAATTTAAAACTGGAAAATGGGCTTTCGGGTTGGCCCAATTATCAAATAAAAACCCCAATCCCCCATGATTATGGATTTATAAAGGCTCCAAATTTATATGTGGTGTTAATATATCAGGGGAGGACATTTAGGAGTTGGAATTACTAAAAAATATTAAAAAATGTAAAAGTTATAAAAGATTCAAAAATTTATTTTGAAATCTGGAATTGGCCTCACGGTTTGGCCCAATTCTTGAAAACTCACATATTCTCCATAAAACCTTTGGAAACCCCCAAAACAAATCATGAATGGAAAATAAATTAAAAATAACTCTAAAATAAGTTATGTATGTGATAATTCTCCCCACCTTGAAAACTTTCCGCCCCAGAAAGTCACAGGAATGTTAAAGCAACAACCAAACCCCACTGAGAAACCAATAGGTACTCCTTTGCAAGGTTTCACCCCCAAAGGCCAAAACACCTCCAGTGATCAATTAATGAAGTATTACTCTCACTACCAAAACATACACCACTTTCCTGAAAGTATCAATAACATTAATAATTTATCCCAAAATAAAACTCTTCAAACACTATCTGAACAAGACTCATGCAATTCACCCAAACGAACAATAACATTGAACGAGGTTACACTTACCTTACTTTAACTAAACCATTGGGCACTCTCTAGTCCCAACGATTATTCAAGGAAGATGTTTATAGTTAGATATCTCCGAACGAGACTATCTACCCCAAGCCAAAACCATAGATAAATCTATGTTACTGGTAGGGGGGGACACTAATATGCTCCCCACTATAAGAGATAACAAATATTTTTTTCGAGAAAGAATCAGGACACTAATAAGGGGAGGCCTAAACAGAATCCCTGGTACCTAAGGTAGACTTCCATTCAAAATTTCCTAAGGAACATATATGATAATGATAGTGGTTCTCCCCACCATATTAACCAACAATCTTAATCGACCAGCATATTTCGGCACAGAAAGACCCAAAAATTTCAAGATTTGGGAAGGTCGCACCGTTAGTCTGCATAGTTTTTGAAACCGTGAACTAACTGTGATGATCAATCTTCCTGCATGGCTTCCAGACACATAGTCTCTCTTAATCGTTCACAAACCATGTGCTCAGCATGTCTAGCCAAATTTCCAACCATTCTCCAAACACTCATTGGAAACCAAAGGGGGATGGAATGACATTAGGTGATGACATAGGTACAAGGCCCACCACCTATTTCCACCGAACCAGAACAACAGAGGGAATATTATGACACTATAGGTTTAAAGACTTCCTATCTTTCACACCGAGGATATGAAATTTTACAAGGGTTTAAATGACCCTATGATTTCCCTTGACTACGAGCCAGCTTCTCTCCGAGACCTATGGTTGGAACTCAAATTATTGAAGCATCTTCGACCTCGTAGTTAGTCTTCGGAAACCCACTAAATGAGAATTATTCTTTCGGTGCCACCAACAACTACACCGCAACCCAAGATAAGTTTTCCATACATAACAAATTCCATACCCACTTTACCCTATCCCAATATTTCACTGAAACAAGGGCTAAGAAGATTCACACACAACACACCTTGTTTCTTCAGGTGAGAAACAACAGAAGTAAAGAACACCTGCACTCACTTTCCTCTAAAATGGAATATTTTGATGTTTTTTTCCAAGGGAGACATTCACCCAACACAACAGGGACTCTCAGATGATTTCACGACTTTCACCTATATGGTCAATCGAGCACATGACATCATAAGGCATCACCGAACATGGCCATTGTGACTAATATAAACAATGCATAGAGAGGGACCTTATACAACATCCCCAAACAACACACAATTCTAGAAAGTGGCCACAATATCCTATCGTGACAATATTTCTCACACTGGTGGTTTAACATGAACTCGTGCTTCAAATAAACTTTGAAGAACCCTAAAGTCCCTCTTAGACACCATCAAGACACTCATCCAAAATAACAACCCTAGACCACATCCACCTTCGACGAATTAGGAAACATAAGAAACTGTCGTCTCTTTCACCCATCCACAAGCACTCTCCCATTACAAGAGGATCTAAAAATCAATGAAAGGAATGGGTGTAGACTCAATCTAAAAATCTCAAGAAAAAAAATATTCCTTATATTGATCAACTGGAGGGTCTTCAAACGGCGAAACAATCCTAGTTTCACTTCAGTTGTGCACTAACCTTTAAAGGGGGTGTACCTTATCCAACGATTGAACCCAAGGACCCAACCAAGATGGTCCATTAGTCAAGATATACCAAAAAACAGATCTAAACAAATGAAGGGAACCATCATAAATGCATCCCAAAACATTTTTCAAAAGAGACCACTAACTATCCCTATAACACAACTTTCTGACCAAGCCCAAACCCAAAACACAGTTCAAATAGGAGGGTTTCTTGGACTCAAAACATCCCACAACATCAAAATTTTCCAAAAATACATAATATAAACCATTCTAAACAATTCATCAAGTCTTCATGTTTCTCTTTAAAAACATATCCTTGAAAACAAATGGTTCAGCGGTTATCGCATCCACCAATGGTACCCCATGGGCCTTACACATGCATGTTTCAGTGCCACACCAGGCACCCTCCTCATATTCATCTCGACACTCATCGAGTCATGTCATCAACCATCTATCTTCCCATATAACCCCATGTAAGTGGTTGCTCACGAAAATACCAAAGGTTAAAACAAAAATTTGTTCCACTTTTCAAAACCAAAACGGTCAACCAACACATCCGTTTTTCTCAAAACCGCTAACCACAAGATCAAAATCCCAACTCACATATTAAAAAAATTTCAGAAAGTCACAACCATTTAGAAAATAACTCACTTTCAAGATATTTACATCAATTTCAAAACATCTCATCCCATTAAAACACACTCTGATTGTTTAGAAAACTCTATTGGAAACACTTTTCAAAACCAACTTCAATATAGTTCCTGCTTTCAAAGAGGTGTAAGCACACCATTATACATTTCAAAACAATTCTGAAAATTCAGTTCTTCCATTTCATAAACCCAACCATTCCCTCTTTATTTGAAAATTGTTTCATAAAAACTTTACGCTTCTTAAAACCAAAGTGCCAAGATTTCAAAACTAAAGAACACCAGACAATGCGAGAGGAAACTAGTTTCAGTGGGTGACTTGGAAATATGGTTGGCGGCCATATTCCAATCACTTCACTATCACATAGAGTGTTTTAGAGAATATCCCCGGCTCCACATGGCTTGCCAGACCCTGTGAGCTCATTGAGACCATTAACCCAACTCTCTTTTCATTTCCCCCAATCATCATCAAACCAAGAAAACCCAAAGACATAGACAAATCCCAACTTCCCCTGGCGACATGAATCCTAAAATGAGGTGTGGTGATCAAGCACACTACCCATAACCAGAATTCCATGTCCCAACAATCATAAATCTAGACTATCCAGACTATTTCCCATATAACATGACTCAAATGGAGCGAACCTCCTCTGATACCATTTTGTCACGAACCAAATCTGGTCGCCGCCAAAATCGACACCAAACCCAGCCCGTGACAAGGCCCGAAGGGCGTTCCCGATCCCCACGGGCTGGAACAACTGCACGGGTATCATAAAATGATAATTGGGAATGATTTACCTGATTTTATAAACATTAAACAACAAATAAACTCAATAAAACAAATCTGGATTTTTCAACTAAAACCATCTTTTACAAAATTTCAGAACTAAATTAAATAAGTTAAAACTACATTTAAAGACCATTAAAAAGGTAAAAAACAAATAAGGACAGCCCAAGAGCCCTTTTGTCAAGGGGCATCACCCTTATGTTATCTCCACAAGACTTCACTACCAAGGACCTGATAGAAACCCGAACCACTGGAACAAAAAAATTGTACCCAACCTGCGACATCAAAAATAACCAAGTCTACTTACACCCAAGGGTGTAAGTAGGGTGTGAGCCAAAGCCCAATAGGATACCACCACTAATAGATTCCATGTGATAAACATTTAATGGCGAAAAGCATGCAAGTTTTCAAAGACATGAGATGCTAGTGAAAATTTCTAAAAGATGCAACATTAAATAAAAACAGTTTTTAGGTGGGATAATTTAAAGAATAAAAACATTTAAAATAAATATCATAGCTACTGCGTTTTCCTGCCTCTCATACCGTATACCGATGGTAATAACAAAGTATCCAGTGAGCACAAGCAATGGGAAATAACCCCTAGGCACTAGCTAGCTATGGGTCCCAGGTACCTCGTATCTCGGTGAGAGTAATCATCACAAATATCCATTCTCGTGCACGAGCCACTAGTAGGGAACATACCCATAACATAGTGGTCCCAAATAATCATCATCATAGTCTAGTTAGAGTTGTAAGCGTCAATCTTGCTAAGTGAAACTGAGGCCAAACCTCACAGATTCACTAGCATACTAGTACACGTCCACCCACCTAGATACCCGGGTTTTCCCTTTGTGCTCAAACAAGTTCAACAAGTCATGATATATACTTTGCACATGAAAATATAATTTCCATATCAAAAATTCACCAAACAGCCCACATGTTTACCACACAAGTCACAAAAGTACACTTTTCATTCAAATTGATTTTAAAATCCAACTCATACAAAAATAGCCCACAACACTCTTCACATTACATGGACACTTCCACAAATCCTTTAAACCATTTTTATAAAACATTCCAAGACATTATAACTCACATAACAGCCCACTCAAATAACATATAATACCACTTTCATCAACAAAGTTCAATTTTCACAACACACTCACACAAAAAAGCCCACAACCATGTTTTGCAGCTCTCTTCCCATTTTCTAAAACATTTATGCACTTTATAAAACATTCTAAAAAATTATTTGAAATCTTAAATAACCACCATACCTTTCAAAAACTCATATTAGGTGATCACACCCCCCAAACAGTACATATACACTCTTTTATCCACTTTTTTTAACCAAACAAAATATTCACAATTTTCAAAAAAACAACTCAAGGGGTGTAACTATGTCTTGCACACAAAACCCATTTTAAAAACCCCCATTTAAGACCAAAACCATACCAATTCCTATTAAAAGTATAATTGGCAGTCCTAGATACATTTATAAAAACACATTCAAGTGTTATAAAATAACCTTGAATAATACCACAAAAGATACAAATGAAAACACACATTTTCCAAAAATGGCCTCAAGAAGTATAACAATGTTTTACACATCAAACCTATTCAACACCATTCTTTTTAGAACCACATGACACTATTAAATTACCAAACCAAAATTGGCAGGCCAAACAAGATTTAATGAACCAAATTCATACGTTATAATCCACACCCAAATAAAACCCCATGAGTTACACATGAAAACACCCAATTTCATGTTTAAAAACGACTATAAAATTTAACACATAACCAAATCAATCATAAACAGTTTTTTTCACCCCACCCAACATATGAGGAATATGAAAAATGTATAATTATAGCAAGCTAACTCATCACTAATTGTTTACACATGGAACCACCTACCTTTTGAGTCAAAACCCTTGAATCTTGGTGAGAAACCTCAACCGCACCTCCGCCGCACCACAAGGATGTGAAAACAAACCCTAAACCCTAATATTTCACCAAAAATACCCCAAATCAAACCCTAGGTATGAACCCTAATATCTGGACACTCTATAAATTTATGAAAGTGGGAGAAACCCAAAAGAGAAGGAAGGAATTGAAGAGAGAAACACATACCCAACATAATCTTGAAGAAAACGACTCATAATCCACCAGAATCTGAATTTTAAAACGTCCAAAAATTAATGGGATGTTCTAATAGGTATTATGAGATCATATCGGAATTGGAATTGGTGAAAAATATTAAGAATTGAGAGAGTTATGGTGTAAATAACTTACCTCCTCAAATCTGCCCGATTTTTGAAACCCTAATAAGTTCAGCCCTCCATCGCGAGGCAAACGAGCTCCAAAGAGGGTTAAAATGAATGGGAGCGCGCCTAGGCTCCTTAGGGTCGCGGGGGAGGTGGAATCACCGAAAACTTCATTATAATGAATAAGATATTAAAAAATAAAAAAAACGATTTAAAACTGGAAAACGGGCTTTCGGGTTGGACCAATTATCAAATAAAAACTTCAATCCCCCATGATTATGGATTTATAAAGGCTCCAAATTTATATGTGGTGTTAATATATCATGGGAGGACATTTAGGAGTTGAAATTACTAAAAAATATTAAAAAATGTAAAAGTTATAAATGAAACAAAAATTTATTTTGAAATCTGGAATTGGGCTCACGGTTTGGCCCAATTCTTGAAAACTCACATATTCTTCATAAAACCTTTGGAAACCTCCAAAACAAATCATGAATGGAAAATAAATTAAAAATAACTCTAAAATAAGTTATGTATGTGATAGAAAATGTCAGTTGAGAAATCCTGGATGACCAAAGAATGTGACACAACATAATGTTTTGGGGTATACCACAAGCGTATCAGAACACACTTCCAACTCTTAGGTCGCAACCTCAACATACTCCAAAGGGATCTCGCTACTATCCTCTTCTCCCCAGGAGGACCCCATGGATTTTTTAGGTAAATGTAAAGTTTCTCTCAGCTTAGTGGTAGATGGTTGGGGTGGGAATATTTGATAAATTAGTACCTTCACATGATCTTTCATTTGATGTGGAGTACCCCATGAATGAAAAAAGTCCTCTAGCTCAGTAATGTATTCCTACACATCCCCATGAGACACTAAAAAGTCGAAAATGCCATGGTCGATCTTGGAAAATTCCCTCCCAATATAGTTGAGGTGGTCCCACATCTAGAAATATCTGAAAATTTTCATGTTGACATTCCAGGTATCCCAAGACAATGGAGAAATAAAATATTCAAACATTTATATGAGGCACAATAGCTTCCTAATAGATTTAGTCGATATCATACAAAACCCACTTCGTAGCCTCCTTTCCAGCCATCTCTACTCATCTTGGATCATCGTGTCTTGACACTGCTTCTTATCTCCCACCCAGTGTTGGCCCTGTAATTATTTTCATTTTTAAAACTATGTCTCCATGACAATGACATGTTCTTTTCATTTGATCACCTCAACCTCAGGGTTAGGGTGGAACCACATCCTCAATGTAGACATTTAGTTACATCAACATCTCCCCAAGGTAGGGTGCTTATCATCTCATTTCATACTCCTTGACCATCCTCTAAATAGTAATATGTATAGGCAATAAATTATTTAATTTTATATCCTAAAACATAAATATAATCCACCTCTACCTCATCACACATGGATGATAATCATAGAGTACCCCTATGTGGAATTTTAGGGCCAATCTCCACATAAACAAGAATTTCCCAATGAGGCGGTGTAGGGTATATGGCTCACACACATGCTAATGATCCTCCCATACCATTAGAACTCCTCCCCATAGGGCCATAAGGTAAGACCAAAGATCCTCAGTTCCCAGGATGTCATCAGTGAACACCCCTATTGGTAGAGGAAATTGATGGAAGTTGAATTCATCTGCCCTCCAAACCATGTTCAATATAATAGGTGAATATGACTTGGCCAGAAAGCTTCCCACTAAATTTAGGATTTATAGTTGATGTTTGGACTGGGATGAGAAATAGGGTTCATATATTCTTAGTCATTCATTTTCACTGCTATCCCACCATACATGAAGTAGAATGGTCCATATACCCACTGTTGTTTCTTCCACTAACTGATGTACCAAAACAACTTGTACAATTTCACCAGTACTGGGATCCAAATGTAGACATGCTTCCCATCACCAAAATGGACTCCATAATGAACATGTATGGTTTCATGCTTGTGTTTGTATCCCTAACTAAAAATATCTAACCCCAGATAAGTGCAATGATAATCCTAGTCAGTATCTCCACCTATTGATGCTTGGTGTTGACATTGTACCCACATACCTTTCATTTGTTGTCCTCTAGGATTATGTATTAAGAAATTTCTTTGCTACACTGGGCTCCCTTTAGAAAATTGGGAGGCCTTACTGGTAGCTTCTTTGGTGCCTCATCCCCACCAATATCATTCTCTGGTGAGAGAATAGTAATCATCTAAACCAAAAATTTAAATGGATGTCTCTCTCATATTGTTTTTCATTACCAATCACCAATACCATCAACACCTTTTCTGGATGAGGTATCTAATCTGAATCCTTTCATGTGTTCTCCGCTGTAAAGAACTCATTATATATCATCCCCATATTGGGGATTTCTGAGAAAAAATAATGATATTATAGGCTGATGTCGAAATACCCGTGATAGATATAATCAGTGTTGGTCCTCGACAACCACCATCTTAGTAACATTTTCATTATATGTTTTTACTGGTAGATATGAAATTGGGAACCCCATGTGGCTTCAAACAGGCCATCTATAACAACCTAGATTTTTTACACAATTAAACGTAATTTATTACATATACCTCGCTAGATACAATATAGAATACTGATAGGTCTACTGTCTTTGGGGCTTTGGATCATTACATAAAAACTGAAAACGTGAAATAGAACATCTTTATTGAAAACTTTCGTTACATGACCACTACATTCCTACATAATTAGCATTGCATTGGATAACATGAGGACACACATAAGAAAATTTTGAGATATAAATCTCAGTAAGGGAATTATCATGGAGTACCATTTGAAATAGAATACATGTTAGAAAATAGGAATATCGATAGAGAACAGGAGAAGAATAAACATAAAGGCATGATAAAGCATGATAATCATAACATAGAAATGGGGAAACAACACTTAACATGGAATTAGCATGAGCCAAGGCTCATTTCACATGGAGCATGAGTAAACCCTCATTACACATGAAGCACGAGTAAAACTCCATTTAACATGAATTAGAATGTGTAAAAACCCTTTCCACATGATGCATCAGGATACTATAGTTTACTCAATGCATTAAAGCGCTATTAGGGAGCACCCTTCTTAAACATTCCACCTCATGCATAAGTGTGGCACATGGATCATAAATCATTGAATCATTCTACATAATAGTTTATTATATGATAAATGAATGTGGAATAAATACTTGATACTATTTAATCAATATGTAAATGTGTATTTGGGTAATTTCCCTTGATAGAGAAATGGGCATGGAATTCACTACACAATGACTTTGGCATGGAAACATGCGGTGCAATTTCGGCAGCATAACGTCGTGACATAAGAAATCATAAAAAAGGTTGATGAGAGAGAAATGGGTGTATACTCATATTTATATGACTTGGACAATAAGGGGTAATTTATATACATTTCCCAAAAAATGTAATGCAATTTATATTCATGATACAAAATAATTGTTCAATGTAAATGACGAGAGATAAATTCATTTCGGGGTTTTGGGATAGTAACATGTGTACATGGGAGGAATTTAATGAAGATAAAAGGGTACCCATAATTGAAACATAAATATAGTAGTATGGGGGAGGTTCAAATCAAAACCCCAACATTTATAATTGAAAATAAAAGGGCATACCAACTTAAGGAACATTGGACCAGATGAGAAAGGAAGAAAAACCCTTACATGGATGTGTGATCCAAAAGGCTTGGGAGAGGCTTGAGAGAGGCTTCTTGAGAGTTTGGGGAACCTTGGGAGGATTATAGAGAGTCTCAGTTAGGGGTTTGTCGAAATCTAAACGATTTTCGTGAATAGTAATTGGGAGCTTGGGTGGGTTTATATAGTAAAGGAGAGGGAATTCTTTATTATTTATGTTTGGTAAACCTCACATTAAACTAATCAACACCACTATCCATCCCCTATTTTTTTCCCATTGATTTTTGACAAGGGTGAGTGGAAAATTGTATTTTATAAGTAAAATGGCCGAAATTATTAAAATAATAGGGTTTTTTATGTGGAGGTGAGTCACACTCTCAAGGAAAACAATTTAAAAGGAGAAAATGTTTTATATGTTTTGGAGGCTCCACAATGCTTTGTAAAATAAATCAAAAAAATCTAAAATGACATTATTTTAATTCAAAAACATATATTAGCCGAAAATAATGTTTATAGTATTTTTTTACATCACTATTGGGTCTTTATGGTGTCATAAAAAATAAAATATATTTAAACAGTATTTAATTTTTACCGAAAAATTCGACTGTATCAGAAAATTATGAAAAATTCAAAATTGGATAATTTTGAAGTTCTAATTCCAAAAATAATAATATTTTTATGTAAATAATTTTATAAATATATGAATTTTTACCTTTAAAATATAAACCGACATTTATCAAAAATTCATGGGTTTTGGCAAAAATCGTTTTCAAACAATAATAAAAATTATAATTTCATTAATAAAATTATATGATAACTAATAGTCAATTAAAATTAATTTAATTATAATATGAATATTTAATTAAAATATCATTTAATTCAAAAATCCATTATTTCAAAAAAAAATATTTGTTTGTTGAAATTTAACTAAAAATACTATTTTACTTTAAAAACTATTTAAAAAGTAACAATAATAAAATGAACATATATTAATTATTATATACAAAAATAATGCACATATTAATAGTGATAATGTATTTTTACATAACCTTTTAGAACACTCGCATAAGTCTGAAGGGTAAGGTGTGTGATGATGACCGACTCTTGGGGTGGCTCAAATAACATTGCTCGTGTGGTAATCTCTATCAACTTCCACTTCTCTTCTAGGTTGTTCTACTCAAGCCTAACTCATTCAAGATCAGATTGGGTTTGGTTGAGATAGAATCCCAATGATGCCAGCTTCATTCCATGATCCAACAAATGGGCTTTATATGGGGAAAGTCTAATGGATGAGGGCATCACTTCCATAGTCAGAGTAAATTGAATTTGTTAAATCCTATATTAATACGAATCATGTGATAACAGTTCAACGTCTATAATAGTAATGGTCACAATTCTTAATAGTATTTCAAAATCCAAAAACATAAAAACAAAATAAATGCATTTGTTGTATAACCATTTCACATAATAAGACATTTAATTAGATCTAGAGAAATATTCAATAACAAATGTCTGGGTTGTTACAATCTCCCCCCTTAATAAATTTCACCCTCGAAATTTAATTTTACCACACTAAAAAAGATGTGGGGGAATTGATTCATCACTTTCTCCAATTCCTATGTAACTTCTTCAATCATGTGGTTTCGCCCCCACACCTTGACAAGGGGAATTGTCATATTTCATATAACTTTTTTTCTACAATCTAAGATCTTCACTAGTTTCTCCTCCTATGAAATATCATCCTCTAGTTGTACTACATCTTAAGAGAGTACATGTGAAGGGTATGGTATGTACATCCTAATGAGGGATACATGTAAAAAATCATGTACTTTGGCCATAGTAGGGGTAAGTTCTAGTCGATAGGCAACAACCCCATCATGATCCAGAATCTCAAAGGGGCCAGTCTACAAAGGATTTAACATCCCTTTTATTCCAAACCTAGTGAATTTATTCCATGGAGATATGCATAAAAATACCATGTCTCTAACTATAAACTTATGGTCTCATTGACAGTTATCTACATAACTCTTCTGTCAACTCTGGGCTTCCCTGATATTCTGCTGAATGATTTTCATCTTCTCCACCATTTCTTTAACGATTTCTATTCCTAATAGCTTAAGATCACCGACATCATCCAATCATTCAAGTGTTCTACACCTCTTCCCATACAGGGCTTTATAAGTGACCATAACAATTCTCGAGTAGAAACTATTATTGTACGAGAATTCATCTAGTGGAAGATGTTGCTCCCACCCTCCATTCAAGGCCATAGAACATGATCCCAACTATCCTCAAGTTTTTGGATAGTCCGCTTGGATTGGCCATCAGTTTGAGGATTATAAGACTTACTGAATTTTAGCTCAGTATCTAGATCATGTTGAAGACTCTTCAAAAACATTGTGGCGAAACTTCGACTTCGACTAGATACAATAGATAGTTGTACTCTATGAAACCTTACCACTTCCCTAATATATATCAGTGTCAAGTGATTTAATGATAAATCCAACGAAATTGAAATTAAGTTTGATGACATTATAAGACGATCCATAACAACCTATATTGAATTGTTGTCATTCGATGTATTTAGAATTCCAGTGACCAAGTCCATAGTGATGTTCTCCCATTTACATGCTGGTATGGGCAGTGGTTGCATCATCCCCTTAGACTTATGCCTCTCTTCCTTCACTTACTGACACAACAAGAACATTGATGTAGTCTCAAAAATCTCCCTCTTTATATTATCCCACCAATAATTCTATCAGAGATCTCGATACATATTTGTGTTTCCTCGGTGAATAGATATATTTGAACAATGTGCATCATCCAAAAGTTATTTCATCAGCTCCGGATATAAGGCCACAACTTTAAACCTTACTTAATCTTGAGTTATTACAAGATTACACATTGAGGATCTTTTCGGGTTTAGAGTTTTAGAGAATTATATCATAAAACATGCATTACATTCCACATATAAACAAAGTGGTTACATAAAGATAGTATTCTTCATTCCCATCAATGGAAACATATTTAAAATAAACATGGATTCATTCTTGACACATCCTTGACACTATCATCATATCATGTACCTTTCCCTTGACCTGTGAAAAACATTTCAAAAAAACATGGGATGAGCATAAAAACTTAGTAAGGGATATAAAAATATTGAAAGGAAACATGGGTACATATATACATAAGTATGAGATCATACTTTTAACATAAAACATAAGAAATTTAACATACCTCATCAAATCATGAATAAATCATAGAAATCATAAGACATAAAGGTAACTTGAGGCATTCATAAAATTCTTACGTAGGGAGTAACCCTCTTGGTTACGTTTGGAATACCCATCATAGTATATTCCCTAAATCTTTTCGGAGAAACATTAAAGTTTCACTCCTTCGCATTACCAAATACATTGGAGAGCTATATCGGGCTCACCTGCCCTTAGTTTATCACGGAACCACCCATCTTCATAATAATGCCCATTAACCTCAACATAATCGTATCACATAAAACATGCATAAAGGAAACATAAAATTTACACCTTTCAATCACAAGATATCAATACAACACATTGATATAAAAATATTATGAATGCCATTTTCAATACCAAAATAAAAGAAAATTAAAACATGGTATTTATTTTTCTTTTAAAAAAAGTCATGGCTTGTAGAGGAAGCCGAAACTCAAATAATGGTCACGGCGTCGGAGAAGTCGTTGTCGCCGCATACGTACGACAAAAACATTCCCTTTTGTCGTTTAGTAAACGCTTTGTATAAAAAATATTCCTTTTGAATAAACGTAAAAGTCTCTGGGGTTTATACACCGAATAAAACAAAGTTGTGTATAAAATAAAATATGCCTCAATGAAAGGAGATTGAGACGAAGTCCCATACCTCGGGTCCGACTTGACTCGATCGTTCTTTAACATCCTGAATAATAAACTTGAATTAATTTCTACTTGATTAAGAACCTTTTTAAAGTTCATTATTCCTTTTATATCACTTATTTCCATGTTATAAAAATTATGTAACCATTTAAGTTAATAATGTTTGTTTTTTCAATATTTGGTTCTTAAGTCGAAAGTGGACTTCTTACAATTACATGTTGTTCGTGTAGTCAATGGTTCATTATATCCAGAATGACATTCCTGATTTGGATATCATATATATCATATATATCCAGCATATACATGTATTTATAATATTACATAATCATTTAGGGGTAAGAAATGAAATGCACCGTTTATGGAGACGGTAATCCGTACGTACGCATGAACGCTACTTTCATTTCTTTGTCATATTAATGGAATTAAAAATAAATGAGAGGTAAGTATATTTTAATTCCATAATTATATTCATCATTTAGTTGTATCATTCATTATATATATCTATTATATACATGTACTTTTAATAGTACATTACATTTGTGGATAAGAAATGAAATGTACCGTTCATGGAGACGGTAAGCCGTACGTACGCATGAACGCTACTTCCATTTCTATTTCGTATTTTCTGGAATGGAGTCATAATGATATAAGAGTATAGTATAATTCCAGTATAATAACATTTATAATATCATTAACTTTATCCTTTACACATCCCACATATGGTATTAACGAATCAAATCACTTTCAGGGGCGGTAGTCTGCACTTCCAAAAATGAAGATATCATGTTTACCCATAATGGAAACAATAATGGTATGCCATAAATGAATAATACCGAAGATTAAGGAAAGAATAAACTTATTTTATATCATATATAAAAATAGTGACATCATAATGTCCACCTTTGAATGTGTTAAATGAGTATTGAACAATCATCGTTCCGGGAGGCAGAATTTCACCATCCATGGAAACCGTATGTTCTTTAACCATTTGATGTAGTTGTGTGAGATTGTAGCTCGAATAAATCTTATAACAACATCCTAGTATATTGAAGATACTGGTGTTGTTACAAAGAAGTAAATAAAAAGTTTTTAGGTGATTGGAGAAGCAAAATAAAACAAATGAACATGAGAGAATGAATTACCATTAAAATTGTAACTCCTTTTGATTTGAGCCTAAAGGCTTCCTTTGAAAGGATTCTGCCCAAAGGGAATCCTCTAGGATGAGGAGAGGGATGTGAAGAGAGTAAATGGGCAGGGTATGGCTGAGCCAAAGGCTTGAGGAGTGTGTGAAATGAGGTAGAGGTGGGGGCCTTTTATAAGAGGAGAGGAGGGGCACTTTTGGAAATCATGAAACTATTATTTTATTTTCAAAAGTGTTTCAAATTTATAAGGCCCGACATTGATATATTTCAAAGATAAGATGATAAGGCTTCTAAATATTCCAATCCAATAGTTTTTGGACAAGTGTAGGTCTTAGATTTTATATTATCATTTCATTTTATTTAAACTGTTCATTAATGAGGTCATTGTTGCATCATCATGATGTCATAATTAATTTAATTTATTTACTGTCTAAAAATTATAACAAATATATCCTGATGTAGTAAATCTTTTTATCCTTCCAAAGAGTACTTATAGACAAAAATATTATTAGTATAACCCCTTTTAAAAATTGTTTTAGTAAAACAATTTATGTTAGTGTCATTTTCACCTTTATTTAAAAAAGGCATTAAAGTCATTATCTCACCCAAGAGGCTCCATAGGGTCCCCTAAATCGACCCATGGGTTGTATTGGTCGGCCATGACTCATCCAATAGGGGTAGGACAAGTGTCATGGGGTTTTCATATTATTATAATATCATTTTTACCTTAAATTACACTAATTACCTCTAATCGCGATTAATGAAAAAAAGTTACTATTCACCAAAAAATTATTTTCATCCCATTGAACCACATTTTACATACTAATGACATCCATGTATGTCGGATTTTCAAAATTCAATACACATTAGTGGTAAACTTTCATTTAACTGAAAAATCAGTTTGCTTGATTACCACTTAGTGGTTTCACTATTCATCAAAAATTGGAGTTTTTCAGAATATTTCCAAAAATTCACTCTAAGCTATATTCAATATTCCGAATTAAAAAAATTATGTTTATATTACCTAATTAAAAGAATATAATTAGAATTAATTAATTTAATAATTAACTCCCGCAGTCAGAACAAAGAGCGTGTTTTTATGAAACAATAAGTATCAAAAGATTAACACCAGTTTAAGTCCAATTTCAAAGTGAAATTGATTCCAATGACCACCATTGGATTAAATGGTAAAAATATATTCTAATTTAACTAAAAAACCAATTCAAAAGACAATCTAATCATATAAATAAATTAGATTAAAAATCAGTTTTGATGTAAAATGCAGTATTTTTCACTATTCATTAAAAAATGATCATTGTCAGAAAAATATCAAAAATTCACACAAAGTAAATTATGATGTCCCAATAATAATGAATAAGTTTATTTTGACAAAAATAGATTATAAAATTGTCAAAATATAGATTTAAAAATGGTTTTCCATCAAAAGGCAGTAAAACATTCTTTTAAAAATATTAGTGTATTACATGATTAAGATTGGATTTATTTTCATTTTAAGCCTCTAAAACAGTATCTAGTTCCTTAATAGACATAGATAAAAATATCTATTTATTCATTGCTTACTTGGGATGTTACATCCTTTCCCCCTTTAGAAAATTGCATCCGCGCAATTTATTTACTTATCGAATAAATGGGGGTACTTATCCCTCATTGCATTTTCAGATTCCCATGTTGCCTCTTCCATCATGTGGTTTTTAGACAAAACCGTTACCTGCTTAATCACCTTATTCTGTAACACTTGCTCCTTGTGGTCAAGAAAATGGACCAGTTGTTCCTCATATGATAGGTTCTCTTCCAGCTGAACTACGTCTGGACTCAAAACATGAGATGGATCTGGCATGTACTTTCTCAACATCGAAACGTGAAAAACATTGTGTACCTGAGATAAACTCGGAGGTAAAGCCACTCGGTAAGCAACTGATCCAACTCTCTCCAGAATTTCATATGGTCCAATAAACCTTGGACTCAACATTCCTTTCTTACCAAATCGCATCACACTTTTCCATGGTGATACTTTGAGAAAAACATGATCACCTACCTCAAAAGAGAGATCCTTCCTCATGTTGTCTTCATAACTCTTCTGCCTACTCTGAGCTGTTCTCATGTGTTTCTGAATCAGCTGAACTTTTTCTGACATCTCTTCTACCAATTCTGATCCCATCAACTTCCTTTCACCCACTTCATCCCTGAAAGCTGGAGTTCGACACCGCTTCTCATATAATGCCTGAAATGGTGCCATCTGTATACTGGAATGAAAACTGTTATTATATGAAAATTCAACCAAAGAAAGATGTTGGTCCCAAATTCCCTGATAATCCATAGAGCAAGAACGTAGCATATCCTCCAATGTCTGAATTGTTCGTTCTGACTGCCCATCTGATTGAGGATGAAAAGCTGTACTAAAATTTAATTCAGTACCCAACGACTTCTGAAGGCCTTTCCAAAAGTTAGAAGTGAACCTGAGATCACGATCAGATACAATGGAGAGAGGAACTCCATGTAACCTGACTATCTCTTTAAGATACAAATGGGAAAGTTGATCTAGGGAAAAAGTATCTCGTATAGCAAGGAAATGAGCAGATTTGGTCAAGCGATCAACAATAACCCATATTGAATTATTACCTCGAGATGTTTTCGGTAATCCCACAACAAAGTCCATGGATATATTCTCCCATTTCCACTCTGGCACTGGTAAAGACTGAAGCATCCCTTTCGGTAACTGCTGCTCTGCTTTAACCTATTGACATGTCAAACACTTCACAGTAAAATCAGCAATATCTCTTTTCCTTCCATCCCACCGGTAATACTCCCACAGATCTATGTACATCTAAGTACTGCCAGGATGAACTGAAAACGGAGAACTATGAGTTTCACATAACAACTCTCTCTTCAACTGTGAATCACAATTCACACACAATATCTTCCCAAATATCAAAACACAATCATTATCAATGATGAATTCAGGCAACTTACCTTTCTGAACAAGCTCTACCTTTTTATGCAACTCACTGTCTTGCTTCTGTGCTTTCTTGATTCTGTCTGATAGAGATGATCTCACTGATAACTGAAACAAAACTAAAGAACTTCCTACACCAACAACTTCTATGCCAAAGTTCATCAAATCCTTAACCAAAGGATCACGTTCCAAACGCAACATTTCTAATGAAGCATTACTTTTCCGACTCAAAGCATTAGCCACTTTATTTGCTTTTCCCAGATGGTAATGAATTGTACAATCATAATCCTTGATTAATTCTAGCCATCTCCTTTGTCTCATGTTCAATTCTTTCTGAGTGAATATATACTTTAAAGTTTTGTGATCGGTATATATTTCACACTTTACTCCATACAAATGATGCCTCCAAATTTTTAATGCAAAGACAACAGCAGCTAATTCCGAATCATGTGTAGGGTAATTTACCTCATTAGTTTTCAACTATCGTGAGGCATAAGCAATTATCTGATCATTCTGCATTAGGAAGCAACCAAGTCCTTTTAATGAAGCATCACTGTATATAACAAACTCACCATTCCTGGAAGGTAGTGCCAAAACTGGAGCATTCACCAATCTTCTTTTCAATTCCTGAAAACAATCATCACATTCTTTTGTACAGATAAACTTAACACCCTTCCGAGTTAGCTTAGTCATTGGACTAGATAACCCTGAAAAATTTCTAACAAACCTTCGGTAATATCCTGCCAAACCAAGGAAGCTAAGAATCTCGGTTAGGTTTGTGGGTCTTGGCCATTCTTCAACAACTTTTGTTTTTGCAGGATCAACGATTATCCCATCTTTAGAAACAATGTGACCAAGGAAATAAATTTGTTGCAACCAAAACTCACACTTGCTGAATTTCCCATACAATTTCTTTTATTTTATGTTTTTCAAGATAACCCTTAAATGTCTTTCATGATATTCTTTACTTTTAGAAAACAACAAAAAATCATCAATAAAAACCACCACAAACTTATCCAAGAACTCATGGAAAATTCTATTCATAAAGTCCATGAATACAGTAGGTACATTGGTTAGCCCAAATGGCATTACTACAAATTCATAGTGGCCATATCTTGTACGGAACGCGGTCTTCGGAACATCTTCTTCCTTTACCTATAGCTGATGGTACCCCGATCTCATGTCAATCTTTGAAAAATACTGAGCTCCCTAGAGCTGATCAAACAAACAAAGTACCTGATACATCTTCATTTGATGGCCCGACATCTGCTGAAGTAGTTGCAAAGGATTTCACCACCCCTTTCTGCTTGTAGTCTAACTGCTTCCCATCACTCAAGCTATTTTTCGGACACTCATTTGCATAGTGAACCATCTCATTGCACATAAAACATTTCACTAACTGTAAATCAAATTTGGTCTTACCATCACCTTGATACTTTTCAGTGAAACCACGAGCCTTATGTCCCATCATACCACATTGGTAGCACTTTCTAGAATTCAGAAGACATTCCCCAGCATGCCTTTTTCCACATTTATCAAAAATTGGAAACTTAGTTTTCTTACCATCAGACTTTTTTGAAGAATTCATACCTTTCTCCTGCCACCTCGGTCTCTTCTTCTGCTGGTTGTTCTAGAACACTTGATCATCGGCAAACTCCATTTCCACCTTCTCAGAACATAGAACAAGATTTTCATAACATTAAAACTCACGATAAGCTAATGCCCTTCGATATTTTGGCTTTAATCCTGAGTAATAACGATTGATTTTACTATCAAGGTCTCGGATAAAATTTGGAGCACACCTTGCCAATCGAGTGAACCTTTCTTCATAGGTAGCCACTGAGTCTTCCTCTTGCCTCAATTCCAATAATTGCATTTCCATCCTATGTCGAACAGCCTTAGGAAAATAATTCTCAAGAAACATACATTTGAATTCATCCCAGTCGAGAGCATCAATCTCATCAGCGTCCTTGATATTTTTAACCATAGACCACCACTGATCTGCCTCACCCTCCAAATGGTAAATACCAAGACTAACCTTTTGATTGTCTGAACACCCCATGACATCGAAAATCTTCTCCAGTGCTTTAATCCACCCTTCAGCTAGCATAGGGTTAGATGATCCTCTGAATGATGGGGGATGTTTCCTCATGAAATGTTCCATAACTAACATGTTCCTCTGCAGTTGATCTGGCTGATCTCGTGCATGGATACCACCACCTTTTATAGCCTGAGTCAACAACGCCATTACTGCAACAAACTATTCAGTTCCAATTCTGACCATCTCAGGATGCTGATTCGGAAGGTTATATCCTTCTGTATGCCTTCCTAGAACTGCTTCCCTATTTCCTATGTGGAAAACCATTCTGAAAAAAACATGTCTTAGACGAAGCAACATGGTAACCTTCAAATACAATATCACTTCAATTTGACCAAAAAAAAATATTTTTGGATAATCATTTAATATAATACTAACTCCTAAAGTTATCTAAACCGACTTCTGATACCAACTATAAGTCCCCAGCCTTAAACCTTGCTTAATCTTGAGTTATTACAAGATTACACATTGAGGATCTTTTCGGGTTTAGGGTATTAGACAACTAGATCATAAAACTTGCATTAAATTCCACATATAAACAAAGTGGTTACATAAGGATAGTATTCCTCATTCCCATCAATAGAAACATATTTAAAATAAACATGGATTCTATCTTGACACTTCCTTGACACTATCATCATATCATGTACCTTTCCCTTGACCTGTGAAAAACATTTCAAAAAAACTTGGGATGAGCATAAAAAGATCAGTAAGGGATATAAAAATATGGAAAGGAAACATGGGTACACATATACATAAGGATGCGATCATACTTTACCCATAAAACATAAGAACTTTAACATACCTCATCAAATCATGAATAAATCAAAGAAATCATAAGACATAAAGGTAACTTGAGGCATTCATAACATTCTTACGTAGGGAGTAACCCTATTGGTTACGTTTGGAATACCCATTACAGTATATTCCCTAAATATCTTCAGAGAAACCTTAACATTTCACTCCTTCGCGTTACCCAATGCATTGGAGAGCAATATTGGGCTCACCCGCCCTTAGTTTATCACGGAACCACCCTTCTTCGTAATAATGCCCAAGAACCTCAACATAATCGTATCACATAAAACATGAATAAATGAAACATAACATTTCCACCTTTCAATCACAAGATATCAATACAACATATTGATATAAAAACATTATGAAAACCATTTTCAATACCAAAATAAAAGAAAAGTAAAACATGGTATTTATTTTTATTTTAATGAAATGGTATGGCTTTTAGAGGAAGCTGAAACTCAAATATTGGTCACGGCGGCGGAGAAGTCATTGTCGCCACATACGTACGACAAAAACATTCCCTTTTTTCGTTTAGTAAACTCTTTGTATAAAAAAGATTCCTTTTGAATAAACATAAAAGTCAAAGGGGTTTATACACCGTATAAAAGAAAGTTGCGTATAAAATAAAATATGTCTCAATGAAAGGATATTGAGACGAAATCCCATACCTCGGGTCCGACTTGACTCGATCGTTCTTTAACGTCCATAATAATAAACTTGAGTTAATTTCTACTTGATTAAGAACCTTTTTAATGTTCATTATTCCTTTTATATCACTTATTGCCATGTTATAAAAATTATGTAACCATTTATGTTAATAATGTTTGTTTTGTCAATATTTGGTTCTTAAGTCGAAAGTGGATTTCTTACAATTACATGTTGTTCGTCTGGTCAAAGGTTCTTTATATCCAGAATGACATTCCTGATTTGGATATCATATATATCATATATATCTAGAATATACATGTATTTATAATATTACATAATCATTTAGGCATAAGAAATGAAATGCACTGTTCATAGAGACGGTAAGCCGTACCTACGCATGAACGCTACTTTCATTTCTTTGTCATATTAATGGGATTAAAAATAAATGAGAGGTATGTATATTTTAATTCCATAATTATATTAATCATTTAGATATATCATTCATTATATATATCCATTATATACATGTACTTTTAATAGTACATTACATTTGGGGATAAGAAATGAAATGTATCGTTCATGGAGACGGTAAGCCGTACGTACGCATGAACGCTACTTCCATTTATATTTCATATTTTTTGGAATAAAGTCATAATTATATAATAGTATATTATAATTCCAGTATAATAACATTTATAATATCATTAAATTTATCCTTTTCACATCCCACATATGGTATTAACGAATCAAATCACTTTCAGGGGGCGGTAGTACGCACTTCCTAAAATGAAGATATCGTGTTTACCCATAATGGAAACAATAATGGTATGCCATACATGAAAAATACAGAATCTTAAGGAAAGAATAAACATATTATATATCATATATAAAAATAGTGACATCATAATGGCCACCTTTGAAGGTGTTAAATGAGTATTGAACAATCATCGTTTCGGGAGGCAGAATTTCTCCATCCATGGAAACCGTATGTTCTTTAACCATTTGATGTAGTTGTGTGATATTGTAGCTAGAATAAATCTTATACCAAAATCCTAGTATGTTGAAGATACTGGTGTTGTTACAAAATAAGTAAATAAAAAGAGTTTAGGGGAATGGAGAACCAAAATAAAACAAATGAACATGAGAGAATGAATTACCTTTAAAAGTGTAACTCCTTTTGATTTGAGCCTAAAGGCTCCATTTGAAAGGATTAATCCCAAAGGGAATCCTCTAGGATGAGGAGAGGGATTTGGATAGAGTAAATGGGCAGGGGATGGCCGAGCCAAAGGCTTGAAGAGTGTGTGAAATGAGGTAGAGGTGGGGGCCTTTTATAAGAAGAGAGGAGGGGCACTTTTGGAAATCATGAAACTATTATTTTATTTTCAAAAGTGTATCGAATTTCAAAGGTCCCACATTGATATATTTCTAAGATAAGATGATAAGGCTTCTAAATATTCCCATACAATAGTTTTTGGACAAGTGTAGGTCTTAGATTTTATATTATCGTTTCATTTTATTTAAACTGTTCATTAATGAGGTCATCGTTGCATCATCATTATGTCATAATTAAATTAATTTATTTAATGTCTAAAAATTATAAAAAAAATATCCTGATGTAGGAAATATTTTTATCTTTCCAAATAGTATTTATAGGCAAAAATATGATTAGTATAACCCCTTCTAAAAATTGTTTTAGTAATACAATTTATGTTAGTGTCATTTTCACCTTTATTTTAAAAAAGGCATTAAAGTCATTATCTCACCCAAGAGGCTCCATAGGGTCCCCTAAATAGACCCATGGGTTTTCTTGGTCGGCCATGACTCATCCAATAGGGGTAGGACAAGTTTCATGGTGTTTTCATATTTTTATAATATCTTTTTTACCTTAAATTACACTAATTATCTCTAATTGCGATTAATGAAAAAAAGTTACTATTCACCAAAAAATTATTTTCATCCCATTGAACCACATTTTACATACTAATGACAACCATTTATGTCGAATTTTCAAAATTCAATACACATTAGTGGTAAACTTTCATTTAACTGAAAAATCAGTTTGCTTGATTACCACTTAGTGGTTTCACTATTCATCAAAAATTGGAGTTTTTTAGAAAATTTCTAAAAGTTCACTCTAATCTATATTCGATATTCCAAATTAAAAAATGATTTTTATATTACCAAATTCAATGAATATAAGTATAATTAATTAATTTAATAATTAACTCCCACTGTCAAAACAAATAGCGTGTTTTTATGAAACAATAAGTATCAAAAGATTGACACCAGTTTAAGTCAATTTCAAAGTGAAATTGATTCCAATGACCACCATTGGATTAAATGGTAAAAATATATTCTAATTTAATTTCAAAACCAATTCAAAAGATAATCTAATCATATAAATAAATTAGATTAAAAAGCGGTTTTGAAGTAAAATGCAGTATTTTTCACTATTCATTAAAAAATGAACATTGTCAGAAAAATACCAAAAATTCACACAAAGTAAATTTTGATGTCCCAATCATAAAGAATAAGTTTATTTTGACAAACATAGCTTATAAAATTGTCAAAAGATATATTTAAAAATGGTTTTACATCAAAAGGCAGTAAAACAATCTTTTAAAAATATTAGTGTATTCCATGCATAAGATTGGATTTATTTTCATTTTAAGCCTCTAAAACAGTATCTAGTTCATTAATAGACATAGATAAAAATATCTATTTATTCATTACTTACTTGGGATGTTACACCAGACATGATGGATAAAATAGTATTTTCCCAAATCACACAATTCCTTCTTTATTAACATTGAACTCCGAGGATTTTCCATTTCTGAAAGCATCCACTGTCTTTTGAATTTCCACTTCATCCTTTTGATCATCCATTAACCATTCCAAAAGAGATGGTTGAGAAATAATTTGTGAAAGGATTAATGACGTTCTACTCTTTATGACTCTCATGTCCATCATCATCAAATCTAAGAAGATTGTGTCCTCAATTATCATCAATGATAGAATTGTTGGGTCCTTTCTACATAGTGCATCTGCCACCATATTAGCTTTCCAAGGGTGGTAATGGATTGAGCAGTTATAGTCTTTAATTAGCTCTAACCATCTTCCTTGGTGCATGTTCTACTCTTTCTGTGTGAATATATACTGGAGGATTTTGTGGTCCATATATATTTCACACTTCTCCCCAATGATATAATGCCCCCAATTTTTAATGTGATGATCACCGCATCCAACACCAAATCATGAAGTGGACAATTCTGATCAAGAACATTTAATTTCCATGAAGCATATGAAATGACTTTTTCATTTTTCATCAACACACATCCAAGGCCCTTCTTCATATCATCACTGAATACCACAAAAATTTCTCCACTTTTGTGTAAAGTGATAACGGTCATAGTGATAAGACTCATTTTTAAATAATTGAAAAAATTCTACACATTCATCACTCCGAGTAAACATTACTCCCTTCAATGTTATCTTGGTAAAAGGGTAGGACAATTGTGAGAAATTTCTCACAAATTGTCGATAATATCCAGATAACCCCAAGAAGTTACGAATATCCTTTAGGGATCTTAGCCTCGACCATCCCTCAATTGCATCTGTTTTGGAGGGATCCACAAATATCCCCTTACATGTGATGATATTACCCAATATTGAGACCTCCTTAAACCATATCTCTCACATGTTATACTTTGAATAGAGCTTCTCCTTCATCAAGGTCTCTAGTATAGATCTTATATGCTCATCATGATCCTCCATGTTTTTGGATTATAACAAAATATCATCAATAAAGACTACCTCAAATGTTTTGAGATAATCCCTAAAGACTCTATTCATCATTTCTATGAATATTGATGGAGAATTAGTGAGTACTAAAGGCAGTAAAATGAATTCATAGTGCCCGTATCTTGTTCGAAAAGTAGTCCTAGGGATATCATCCTTATTCACCCTTAATTGATAATATCTCAACCGCAAATCCACCTTGGAGAAGTTTTGTCCTCCTAGAAGTTTATAAAACAAGTCTTAAAATCGAAAGATAGAATACGTTTCCTTTATAATGATTTTTTATGCTCACGATAATCTATGTAAAGGCGCATTGACCCATATTTCTTCTTTACAATGAGGACTGATGCTCCCCCTGGTGAAGCACTTGGGTGTATAAACCCTTTATCCAGATTTTCCTGTAGTTGTTTCTTCAGCTCAACATGATCCACAATATTCATTATATATGGAGTCTTGGATATTGGCCACACACCAGGTATAAGATAACATGGAAATTAAACATTTCTTCTATGAGGAAGACCATACAATTCCTTAGGAAACACCTCAGCGAATTCCATCATAGTAGGCATGTCTTCACGTATGGTTGCCTCCATAGACTCAATCATCTGAGCTAGATACGCATGGTCATAGGGTAGTACTATCCATTCTTGAGATGATGGACCTAAAAATGATTCATCTTCCTCCTTACACTTGTATTAAATTGAGGGTTGATTCTCCACATGTTGAGTGATTTCCCTCTCACGGTAATTTATGTTGGATCTATATAAGGAAATCCAATCCTAGCCACGAATTTCATCAAATTATACATGATGGAGTATGATGAGATTCACCAGGAAATTCAATCCACATATTATGACAGGCGAGGAGTTATATTCATGGGATGCAATGATTTCCCCATTTATCATACTCACCAACATATTTACTTCCATGATTTGTGGTGGTGTTGGGATTGTTCTAATAATATTTCGAGAAATAATAGAATGTGTAGAATCTGAATCAAAATGTATGTTCACTATTCTTGAATGAAAAACTAGCATATCTGTCGCCACTTCGATGTTGGGGTTTACTTCTATAGTAGTGATGGAAGAATCTCACCCTTTCTTCCTTTGATGTTGTTGGTTGCCTCCAATAACCCTTGGCATAGGGAACTGATTTGCAAGATACCCTGGTTCATTGCCTTTGTAGAAATGAACAACACGTTGAGGTTCTAATGGATAATTCCTCTCCTCTGTTTCAGCCGCATGTTTTTCTTTTCCGCATTTAATATCTATGTACCCATCGCTTCCATCTATAAATCATTTCCTCACCCTCTTCAGGCAATTTATAGGGTGCTTAATTACACACCTTTGGCATGTGGGGTGCTGGAGCTTCTTAGAACAATTGGATTTATCCATCAGGCCACCAGCATTAAAGTCTAATTTATGCTTCCTACCCAATATTACACCTGAGATTCTCTGATCCCCATTTCGACTTTGAGGACACATCAGACAATTTCCTTATAGCTGTCAAATTCATTGATCGCCAGCGCTATTTGTAGGCTAGGTTTCATCCCACCAAAGAAGCAGTCAACCATGCATTCGGGGGTAACGACAAAGACTGAGGTATATCATTCAATCCTTGTGATGTTTTCCTCATACGATTCAAAGGATTCATTTCCTTTTTTTCTTAAGGGAAAAGAAGTCCCTTTTGTTCTTGAGTAAGATGGTGCATGAAAATTATTTATTGAATAACATCTTCCAGAAATCCTTCCATTCCAACACCTCGATCTCCTCCTCAGGCTTCGTATTTTTATCAATGTCTATCATTGTCGGCTTCACGTTCCATACGATAAGTATCTAAGAGAAACTTCTCTTGATTATAACATTGAAGGATAGAAAATATATTTTCAATGGCGTTGATCTACTGTTTGGTGATTGAGGGATTAGAAGATCCATTATAAGTTGGAGACCCTTGTCTCATGAAGCTCTCGATAACGACATGTTCTTTCTTGGGGGGAGGGGGTTGAACATTCCTGTTGAACCAAGTTTCTATTCAAATCATTAGTTAACTGAGATAGAATCATGAAAAAGTCAACCATTCCGTCTCCCATCGGATTTGGCATCTCATAAGCATAGTCATCACATGGATCTTCACATCAGTTGCCAGGCTGATTCTTCCTATTATGGGCCATTGGATTCTATAATTGGGAAGTTAGTGGTAACACAAAAGGCTAATCCAAGTAAAAAATCGTTGACTTATAAATAACTTTTATTTCCTTATCTTATGAATCCATATGATTCAATCTGTGGTATTCATGATCTACTTTCTAAATTGTATTATTAGGGACATTTTTGTTAATTTGGTTAATATGTGTTCATACTAAGCTTGTGAATTTACCAAAGAAAATCCCCTGGGAGTGTCCTAACAAAGAGTGCAGAAAGACCCATTATCGTGCACCAGTTCCCCTTTGAGTCTAGCTCAATGCGGTGTTTTCAATTGATACCCCTTGGATACATCTGTGCTAGAGCTACCTCTACCTGCTCGTATCCAGATATGGATTTATTTTTCAGATAAACCAATTTAACAATACTCAAAAATACTTACTTATTTATTTATTATAATTATTCTCGTCTCAAAATCTTCACTAGGGTTTTCTAATCCTAGTCCCAAAAATAACTAAACCTGTCCTCTGATACAAACTATAATAACCCTACATTTTTAATTTCACAATTAAGCATAATTTATTATATAAACATCACTTGATAATACATAGAATGTAGAGAGGAATAGTGTATTTGGATATTATGATCATTATATTACAACTTAAAACATGAAATGCAAACATCTTTATTGAAAACATCCTTTACAAGACCACTACATTCCCTCTTACATAGAATTGCATGAGATAACCTGAGGATATGCATACGAAAAGGGTGAGCTATAATTTCCAGTAATGGAATAAACATGGAGTAACATGAGGAATACAAAACATGTTAGACAATAGGAATATTAATAGATAACAATGGAATCATAAACATAAAAGCATAATAATGAATGATAATCCTAACATGGAAATGTAGCAACACCACTTAACATGGAATTAACATGAACCAAGGGTCATTGCACATGGAGCATGATTAAACCCTCATTGATCATGGAGCATGAGTAAGCACTCATTGCGCATGAATTATAATGAGTAAACACCCATTTCACAAGACGTATCATGACACTATATTTTACCCAATGAATTGAAGTGCTGCCATGGCAGACCCTTCTTAAACATATCACTTCTTGCATAAGTGTGCCACATGGATCATAAAATATTGAATCATTCAACATAATAATTTATTCCACGATAAATGAATGAGGAATAAAAAATTGATACTAATTAAGAAATAAGAAAATTTTCATAAAGGTGATTACCCTTGATATAGAAATGGGCATGGTATTTACTACACAATGAATTTGGCTTGGAAAAATGTTGTGCAATTTCGGCAGCATAACGACATGACATAAGAACTCATAAAAATGGTTGATGAGAGAGAAAGTGGGGGATCATCATATTTACATGAAATGGAATGTAAGGGGGTCATTTAGATTCATTTCCCAACTAATATAATGGAATCTAGATTCATGATACAAAATAATTTCTTGAATGTAATTTAAGAGAGAGAAATTCCTTTCGGAATTTCACCAAATTAACGGTTGTAAATGGGTGGCATTTAATGAGAGTTAAAGGGGAATTACATCATTAAAACATAAATATCGATGTATGGGGGAGGTGAGAAACCATATCCCAACATTTATAATTAAAATTAAAAGGGAATAACAACTTAAATAATACTAGACAAATATGAGAAAGGAAGAAAAAAACCGTACATTGAAGTGTGATCCTAAAGGATTAGGAGTGGCCTGAGAGAGGCTTCTTGGGAGATTGGGGAACCATGGGAGGATTATAGAGATATTTGGTCAGGGGTTGGTCGAACACCAAAGGAATTGAGTGGAGAAGAAGTGGGAGCTTGGTTGGGTTTATATAGGAATGGATAGGTAATTCTTTATTATTTAGGTTTGGGACATCTCACATTAAACTAATCAATACCACAAACCAGCCCCTGGTTATTTCCCATGGTTTTTGCCAATGGGGATTGGAAAACAATATTTTATATGTCCAATGGCCTAAATTCATAAAATAATAGGGTATCTTATATTTAGGTGAGTCACACTCTAAAGGAAAACAATTTAAAAAGGCAAAATGTTTTATAAGCCTGGGAGGGTCCACAAAATCTATGTAAAATTAATCAAACAAATCTAAAATAACATTATTTTAGTGAAAAACATTTATTTTCCAATCATATTGATTACAGTATTTTATTACATCACTATTGGGTCATTAGGATGTCATAAAACACAATATATATTTAAACAGTATTTAATTTTTAACCAAAATTTGACTGTCTCAGAAAATTATGAAAAATTCACCATTGGATAATTTTGATATCCTGATTAAAAAAATATTCATTTTATCTAAATAATTTTATAAATATGTGGGTTTTTTACTTTTAAAATAAATACTGACATTTAACAGAAATTCATGGGTTTTGACAAAAACAGTTTTCAACCCTTAACAAAAATGACACTTTAAATAATAAAATTTTAATATTCAATAAAATGAAATTTAAAAATTATAATAATATTTTATTAAAATATTATTTAATTAAAAAATCACTTCATTCATTAAAATATATTTATTTTTTAATTTTAACTAAAAATACTATTTGTATGTTAAAAACTATTAACAATTTAACAATAATAAAATGAAGGTATATTCATTATTATATAAAAAAATAATGCACATACTAATAGTGGTAATGTCTTGTTTCATAAACCCTTATAACACCCACAGAAGACCGAAGGGTAAGGTGTGCGATGGTGATCGAATATTGGGGTGGCTTAGATAACATTTCTCGGCGGGTAATCTCTATCAACTTCCACTTCTCTCATAGTAGGTTCCACTCGAGCTTAACATATTCAAGTTCAGATTGGGCTTCATCAAGAGAGGAGACCAATGATGCCACCTCTTTTACGAGTTCCTACAAATGGGATTCATACGGTGAAAGTTTATTGCATGAGGCCATCGATTCTTCTGTCTGAGTAAAATGGATTTGTTAAATCCCATATGTATAAAAATCATGTGATCACTGTTCAACGGCTACAATTGAAATGGTCACAATTCTTAATGGAATTTTAAAATCCAAAAACATAAAACAAAAGAAGTTCATATGTTGTATAACCATTTCACATATTAAGTCATTTAATTAGATCAAGAGGGATTTTCATTAACAAATGTTTGGGTCATTACACCAACTCAATTAAGCTCTACCCCAAATTTGTCACATGATTCATATACCTCGTAATCCCATGAATATTCAATTGTGATGTTTCCACCATAGAATATGACCCAATTATTATTTCATCCCTTTTCTGGGTTCCCTAAACTCGCATTCAGAATGGAATGGTATTGGGGAGGACATACCTCTGGTTACAATGCTTTACCAATTACATTATTGATATGATTATGAAGAAAATTGGAAATAGCATGCATGTGTTCTTCCATTGTATGTCCATCTTTATCCCATAACCAATGTCGCTAACATGATAGCTCTTGAACTAGTTCGTTAGTTGATCCCTTATTTCTCCAGGGAATAAGACTTCATCCCTCAGACCAAATCCAAAAAACAATAATTTTTTATAATGTAGATAGTTATTTTTCTCTAATGTTATTAGTCCCACCACGGACTCTTGATCTGAGTGTATTCTCACATATTGTTTGATCCCTAGATTCATCGTAATCTATAACCTTAGAGTATAATATTCATGAACCTCATGAAAATATTCTTGATTGTCCATTTGGTTATGTATTTTTTTATTTTTTTTCATTTCAGTTTACATAACATAATCACAGATCTTCAATATAGATCTTGATCACTGAGCTCAATCCCAATGAGTGTTCAATGAGCGCGTGGTCATACAGCCTAAGGACATGATGCATGGTTCAATGAAACAAGGGATCACAGTTCACCAGATTAATAAGAAGCAATCGTGGAGCACCGATCTATAATGTCTAGTTCACAAATGGTGTTCGTGGAGTGTAGAGATTAATGATTCAATATATCAAACACATGAATATAGAGATATATGTAGATAAAATGGGACCTCACATCAAATTTAAAGGCAATTACCACCTAGTATTCATGGTTCACTAGTCCTCATTGAGCTTCACATTCTCCTCAGCCCATGTCCCGCCTACCACCTCCTCAATTTAATTTTGTGATATTTCTAAAATTTTGTGACTTACCCTCAAAACACAACACTCATTTTAGCCATGGAGCCCATTATAAGGGTTCCAATTATTGGAAACCTAATCCATACATTGAAATATATCAGGAAAGGAAATGAAAATTTCAAGGGTCTTCATTGCAAAGCTTCATCGCAAATACCACCTCCATCGTGACCTCCACAAATATGCCTGGAATGCTTCTCCAAGCTCACCATAGTTTAGTTCTTTGGGAACACAACAAATGTATTGATAAAATCCTTTGTGAATCTGAGGAACATGACAGAATCCTCCGTGATCACTAGAAAGGTAGTGAGAGAAGCCTTCGCGAGTCCATGGAATTGGATTGGAGCCTTCACAAGTCCAATGAACATGATCGAAGCCTTCATGACCACTGCCATGGCATGGATGGAATCCTATGTGAGCCCAAGAAACATGACAGATCTTCCTGTGATTGGGAGGTGAAATTTTCTTCACAGTTCATCCACATAGCATTGTGACACCCAATGCCTATAAATACATAGCCCACCACAACTCCAAAGGATTGACACCCTAAACATTCTCCATCTGCACTCTTGGATAATGAAGAATCATTATATATGAAAACCATTAGGAAAATGAATCATCTGAGGTAATAGAGCATTGAAAAACCCCTTTCCCATTTTTTAAATTTACCCATGAATTAAGCGAGGATTCCCTCCTTGAATCCTTTCAGCCCTTACAAATGAAGGAGCCCCCTTTGGGTACATGGAAAATCTTGAAGCACTATGCCTTAACCAAGCACCCTACAATCACATGTACACTCCATGAAAATTCTAGGACACTATTGATCTTTAAGATTCAATTTTCACGAAGCCCCTTCTCTTCGCAAATCACTAGAGATTCGTGAAGCCCCTATATGTGATTCCTTCTACTTTGTGAACCATTATTTTATATGGCCCTCTTGGAAATTACGTTGTGATTTCATGGTCCCTAGAGTGGTGCTTCATATTGTTTTACCCTTACTCATGCTTCATCTCATAGGTATAGTAATGGCTATTTCTTCATCGTATATCCATGAAAAAATGGACCATTAGTGGATCACTCTGAAACCCCATTTACCAATAGAATTGTTGATGTGGCCCCTTCGCACAAGGGTTAAAGCGCTCTAGTTACATATTTCATAGGGGTGTGGAGTGCATCTTAATCATCTGAGCTTAGGAAGTTAAAATACTATGAACCCATATCCTCAACACATGAAATTAAATTGTGACCATCACATAAGCGACATGCCTGATAGGAACATGAAGGTGATGGGTACTAGAACCCTCCCTCTTCTACTCACACCTTGCACTTTTTCTCCATGAGAACCTCAGGTAGTCTATATGTAATCCCTGACCCAACATGATAGGGTGATCCTTGTACGATGACCATATTCTCCTCGTATATCATGACATCATCCTATGTCTTCCCTCCTAATGCAATCCCATATTTCCAATTTGGTCAACTCACCATGTGTAATCCCCACTCCAATCATTACAAACACAATCTTCATGGCGTGATCGTAAGGTCTTTTAGTTTCCTATTGTTTCTCAAACTGATCAAGACTAAAGTGGTCATATGATAAGGATCAAGCATGATATCATCTTTGGTCCATTAACCATATGTATTCCCCAAGCCCCTCAATTCAAAAATTTGAAGAATATGATCCTAAACTTTTCATGAATGTTATGTAAGAAGACTCCTTCAACTTCAAGACTATCACTAATTATTCCCAGGCACTTCACGTTAGTTCACCCTCATCCCGCATGTTGATAAACTGTATTCCCCATCCATCCAACATGTTATGAAACTATAGGAATTTTAACTATGTTGGTTTTCATCATTATCACTGAAACATGGCACATAGGATGCCTCCCTGAGGTTCAACCCGAAGCACTGGTAGACTTCAGGGTCCACTTTGTTGGGACCCACAAACTTGTTCCTCCTCTTAGTGGTGCCGGATTGGTTCCCAGGATTCTACCCATGTGTAAGCCCCACACTCAATCCATACTATTCCAACTGAGAGTGTCCCTATTGTGATAGGATTCAAACCCTGAATAACCCCCCTTATGTATAGGTGTTGTTATCTATTATGTAATCCCTGATAATACGCCCCATATAAGATCTACATGGATTTTCGTCATTTCCCTTTTCGAGAAAATTATATCGGAAGCCTCCCTGAGGTCCAATCTTATCTCCCATGTCCTTTAATGATCATTCCCTTGAGGTTTTGGGTCTCAGTAATATCATTATTGAACCCATTGGTTCCATTTCTTTTAGGCCCCCATCCATTCATCCGTTCTACGGAGCCGTGCCCTCAAGTAACGCATGGTCCCATTCCAGAACTACATATTCATTTATTCCCTCCCGCAAGGATACATTAGAAATATCCTTGAGTTTTAAGTCTAATACTATCACCTTCACATAGGTTCCTGGTTCCATCACCATTAATTCCACCATTCGAAACATTATCCATATTCATCTAGATATTACCCGCCCACCACATCCCGGTAAAATCATGCCATCAGTAAGGGAAGTGATCCATGTGTAAGCCACACAATATCATTGGGTCATTATTGTTCATGTGCAGCCCCATTTTATTCCTCACCCATATGAACTATGTGCGTTTTGATCCTTTACTTGTAAAAATTTTACATATGAATCCCCTTCAACAATCAATCCCATCCAATGGTCAACCATGGTGTCAGCTTTGTGTGGATCCATATTCCTCTCTAATCCACCCTTTATGGTGTCCAAATTCTTCTTCATGGTGTGAAACATTCTCCCTTATGGGACATGTCATCCATGGCCTATCCTTGTTGTGAATTATGAACCATCAATACAATAAATTTTCTAGGTGCTCCCCCCAAGGGATGTACCAATTTGATCCCCTCCTATCAGTGTTCTGATTAATTCGATCCACATCCTCTAGATGTTAGAATCGTGGCATGCCCCAGTTAATCATGGGAATCTAAGGAAAACATCAGATACATTCCTCCCTTACCTAATTCCTTTCATTTTATGTGGGATTCCATAGGCTTTCTCACACTCATGAATCCCTATGATAAGTAATAATCTTTGTGTACCAATGATTCAGCATCCAAACATTCCAGTGATTCCTCAACGTGACAATTCTTATGACAGAATGTTGATGCCCTGATGTGACCCCCTTGTGAATATCCTGACGAAAGCACTGTAATTAATAGCCATCCACATTGATGTGAAACTATGATGAGTTTCACAGACACTATTTTGAAATTTTAGGGAGACCCCAGCTAAACAAAGAATTTCCTGGATGAATCCACAGAATGAGAGAATGAAATCCTATCATCCCATTTTGATCAATGAGAAAACATCTTTGATGAATTTATGAATTCCACCTACCTTTAAAAAGTTGGAACGGAGTTCTAAAATCTACGTATCCTTAGGGATGATGCACACCCTAACGAAAGCATCTGAAACAAATATATTTGATATTTTTATACTATAGTTTAACGGAAAATGTTATTTATCAAATTTTGATTTAGATATTTTGAGATGTACAATGATAAATAGATTAATGATAAAATATGAATAATAATATTTTTATTTTAGATAATATATGTATTTTTGGAATGATAAAAATATTGTAGTTAGAGAGGTAATTAAAGAAATTTTTTATATTAGTATTCCACGTTAAATAAATCATATCTTTTTTATTAATATCATGAATGCATAAAAATAATGTATAGGACCATGATAGATTAATTATCATTTTATATTAGATGAATAAATGTTTTTTGGTAATTATAACAACTCATTGAGATATTGATGAATTATCAATAAAGTAATTTGTTGAATTAATCATAAAATTTTAGTGAAATAATTTATATGATAATGCGGTAAATCTCATATTGTTATATATTAATGGTATGATATATTGATGATATTTACTAAATGTTAAAAATTATGATGATAATTTTAATGAAAAACAAATTCATATTTAATTACTATGAATTTTTACAGAATAAATACCCCAAATGAAAATAAAAAAACATCGAAATTATAACTTTGATTAGAAATAAATCAAAAATGTTTTTCATATGTTATTTTTTCATTTTGTAGCTACTACTAGAATTTATTGTTTTTTGTAAACAATGAGAGATGTTTTATCGAAAATTATAATTTAACACTACCATTTTATGAAAATATATATTTCTTAATACATTTAATATTAATGTAAAAATTTTTATAGTCGTTTGTGTATGGCCTTCAAATTTAATCTCTATCATAATTTCTTTTGTATGATTTGATAAATTCAATTAAATGACCATATATATATGTAATTATAGTTATGTTTAAATTTTTTTTAAGTAATTAATTAAAATAGATAATTTATTAATTTTATGTGTTATAAAGATTCTTTTTCTTCCCTCATGTATGGTGTTGAAGGGATAATAACATTGGTATGTTTCATGTTATCATTGGGTTTTCACATATATTAGACCACAACACCATAACCGGATGTGGCTAAAAAGTAAAAAAAACTTAACAGATAAATGGGGGATGAATGAATCATTTTATAGATAATAATATCATTTTTAAATATAGATCTAATATATTAATTCCATGTTGTCATTTTAATATGAATATGATCATCAAATATAGTAACGATTAGACATTAATTTATCTAAAGACTAATAAGTACCCATTGTGTAGTGTAGATTAAAAAAATATAAATTATTGAAATTAAGAAACTAACAATTTCAAAAATTGTTGAATATTTATTTAAATAAATATTTAAATTAATTATACAATTGATTTAATAAAATAAATATATTAATCTTCCAAAATTTAACAAAACAAGTAGTGTAACATCACTGAAACTAAATTGTACTAGAATTTTTCATTCCATGCATTTTAATTGGTATATATTATAAATAAACATAACTTCTTATGTGTAGAGACCCAAGCTTGATGTACATAGACATTACATGAATTTTGCGGAATACTTAATACATGGCAAGAATAGATGCCCAATGACCGTATTAGTTTAGTTTCTTTGGAAACACAGAACATAATCATTTAATCATGGTGAAAGATCTTAAAAATCTCCCATAAAGATCTTCCTCCTTTGTTTTTCTTACCTAAAAACATTCTTTATATCCTGGGGAAAATAAAAATAAAAAGGGTGAGCTAAAATTCTCAGTAAGGTTAAACATGGAGAACATAAAACTATCCATAAACATTTGATCATAAGAACATGAATATAAAACATCAAAATGACGAGTAATGTCATAAATCTTGGCATGCATAAGGAATAGATCATAAAGGAACATTAACCATGATAAAATAAAATGGGAATAAGAAAAGTATTAATGGAAATACATTAATCACATGATATGATATCCATAGTATCCAAGGAATTGCTTCCAAGGCCATCATAGAGGACAAAGTCCCCTTTGAATCGAGTTCACAACTCGTTCCATTCCTCTATCACTGATCCGTATTAACTTGTAGTTCCAGCAATGTCTATATCATGAGATATAAATCTTTACCCAATTCATTGGAGGGAAATATAGGTCCCACCCATATCATAAATAAATCATTCTTATTTGTGAAAAAATTAAACATAAATCATTCATCATAACCCAAAGATTATAATGGGTTTCATAAACATCTTCCCATCATAATGTTATCCATTTAAAACAAATGGATATCATTTAATCATAATAAGAATAAAACCATGTAAATAACAGAGACATTATACTTGAAACATAATCATTCAAAAAAAATGTCATCTTAGATGGAAAATAGTTATGACAAAACACTTGAAATGAATTCTTGAGGAAAATATACTTTCTTCTTCAAAATCATTTTATATTCACAAAATTACATTCAATTTTCCAAGAAAAAGATTTTGTTGAAAATAATAATGAAATATTATAGAAGATGATTCGTGAAAATTAGGCATTATAAAACCGTAAAACTCTATTCATGCAGTATAAGTTAAAAAACATTCATCACATACTTTTTGCAGGAAAAGTCAAAAAGTTCCTTATATGGTTAACAAATGAACAATTCGTTCAATACAATGTGGTAAAAGTCAAAAAAGGGTAAAAATGATTTTAAAAAAACATGTATGATTGTAAAAAAAATTTGAAAACATTTTTTATAAAGTATGGACATGTATGATAAAAATAACACCCTTAAATACTTAATAATAAACAATAATGTATAAGAACAAGATTGGAATAATTATTCATTACCTTATGTCCAATTTCTTCTGTATGTGTCTGAGACCCCTGTATAGTGGGTTTAAAAATATTATTAACTTTTAAAAGAACCATAATAATATTTATGTTATCATATATGATTCACTTACGACTTTATATTACACGTTCATTTGTCAATTCCATGTTAACGTAGCATTTTGGATAAACTCATTTCATTTATCATCTGTGTTTTGAGTTGTAATTATTCATATGATTACATAGATCCTTATTTATTACTTCCAGAATGTAAAACATTATTTATATATAATATATATTAAAAAAATATATATAATAGATTGATAAATGGAAAGAAATACACAGTTCATGGAGACAATATGTCGTACGTACGCATGAAGGTTGATTTCGTTTCCTTATTAAATTGAATGGAAGTAAGTAAATAACATATACATAAGTCCAGTATCATTAATATGTCATATATTTCATCATTATTTAATATATATACATTATAATTTTAACAACCCGAGGTTTTATGAGAATTATTCCTTTTAATTTCATTGATGTCTTGTGTTGTACGTGAAACCAAAATTAGTTTTTTCTATACGCAACACCGTATACGCAACACTATTCTTTGCTCGTGTTCCACAAAATTTAATGTTTGTTTGATAGAAAGTATTATATGCATCATTGAGTGTATATATATATTCAATGTATAAATGAAATACGGTTGGATTGTATTATACACAACAACAAAGGAATCATGCACTACACGCTACACTGACTTGGCTTTCTTTACACGCAATCGAGACCTTCCACGATAGCGTGTGTTGTACGCAATACTGAGTTTCACTAAAAAATGATATGTTATTAAAATATTATATAAACTAGCCGTTATGAATAGTAATACTCACTTATTAAAATTTTATTTTTCAAAATGGACTTCATTTTAGGATTCGGAATATCGAATTTATCCTAGGGTGAATTTTTGGTATTTTTCTGAAAACTTTCAATTTTGGATGAATAGTGATAGCACTGGGATACAATTTAAATACCGACTTTTAATTTAAATAATTATTTATGTTATTTGAATTTATTTTAGGTATGATTTGATACATAATACCTATATAAGTTCTATGTAATTCCTTTGAGTCATTTTATAATAATTTTAGATATTTAAAAATTTTATTTAACATGCCACTATCTTTTACCCACTTACTAGGAGAATTTGAAAAATTTACATAAAACATAATTTTACCACTTCAGTGATTGGAATTTCGAATATCCGAGTGACACAGTTAATATCAAGGAGTAAAATTTGGTTCAATGAGATAAAAATGTTTTTTTTCTGAATAGTAACTTTTAACATTTATTTACTACGATTAAAAGAAAATAAAGTAATTAAGGGTAAATATGATATTATAATTACCATAACACATGTATTAATTCAATTGGATAAGTGTAATTTTACCATAAACAACCTTAGGAATAAAATATTACCCTTTAGGTCCATATGGATTAGATTAGGACACTTATTATTCTTTTATTTAAAGAAGTGTTAAAATAGTTAAAATCAATGTTTAATTACTAAAACATTTTTAATATAGGGTTATACATAAGATAAATTAGACTATAAATATTCCTTATAAATATAAATAGATTTCATACATAATGGTATTTTTTTTATAAATTTTAGACATTAAATAATTTAATTTAGTTATGAGACAATGATGATGCCGTAATTACCATATTAATTAAATATTAACATAATTGATGTTATAAATACCCAAATAAATGTAATTTGAGACTTTTTAATAATTACACTAATCTTATAGGTTAATATGACATGTTAGTATTCATTAAATTAAATTTTTTCTTACTAGTCATGTTGTTATTATTTTCGGAAAAATCAATTTCAAAATAGTGTCAAAATTGACATAAAATAATTTTTAAAACAAATATTATAGTATTAATTTTTATTATATTCCTAAAAATATATGGATATTCAAAATGACTTAGATAAGGTTATATATATTAATAATTAACAACTTGGGGTTCGTTTGTCTTGTTAGAGTATGTTTATTAACCATGTAGTGTAAGAAAACACGAAGACATGGTAAAAGTTAACTTATTTAACTTTGTGTTAAATCAAAATGATTTGGTTAAAATAGTAACCAAAACGTGCCTAAAACCTATTTTTTGTGCGGCTTTAGACCCACACCGACTTTATCTTCTAAATAAATCAATTTGGAGATATTATAAACCGAATATGACTTTCTTATAATATAATATTTTAAGTTTTTCCAAAGGTGCCCCTCTCCTCCCTTATAAAAAGGGAACCCATTCCCTCTTCTCTTCACACCCTTTTGAGCCGTGAATCTCGGACAACCACTAAAAATTACTCTTCTCAACCTCTATAGATATATCATAGAGGTTCTAGTCTTCTCAAATGACCAACTATAGTTCCCTAAGAAGATGTTTAAAGGAGATGCGTCGAGGAAGAGGTAATCTCTTCTACCGACTCTTTCAAGTTTCTATCTTCTTCTACTTCCTCTTCTTTAGTTGTTTAATTATAAAGTAATAACATCATTATTACTTATATATTTATATTTTATTATAAATATGAAACAATCCTACTTTACCTTCTATCCATCCTACGGAAAATGAAATCACCGTGCGTGCGTACGTACGGAATACCGTCTCCACGCCGTGGTGTAATCTATTTTCCACCACCACCATACATGGAGGGTTATAATGGTGTATAGAATAACTATATATGGTTATTATAAAATCATACTGATTCTGAAATATTATATCATCCACTCCAATTCCATTCAATAAATATGGGAACAAAATCATCGCTCGTGCGTACGTACGGATTACCGTCTCCACGACGCAGTGATATTCATTTTCCATGGTAAAATTTGAAGAATGATTATAAAGTAGATATAATAAATAATAATGAAATATGTGACACAATAATTCTACTAAATTTATCTATATATATATATTCATTTCATCTACTTAATTACATTCAATTAAATAAGGAAACGAAAAACTGCGTTCATGCATACGTACGACCTACCGTCTTCATGAACGGTGTATTCCATTCCATTTATCGATATTATATATATATTTATATATTCTGAATATATTATATATATATATATATATCATGTTTTATATTTTGGAATTAATTATTCATGATAAATGTAATCATATTAATAATTACAAGTCAAAACACGTATGATAGATGAAATGATTTTACCCAAAATGCTGCTTTAACATGGAATTGAAAAATGAACAGATAATATAAAGTTATAAGTGAATCATATATGATATCATAAATATTATTACGGATCTGTTACAAGTTATTAATATGTTTAAGCCCACTTTTTTGGAGTCTCAGACACATATAGATGAAATTGGATATAAGGAAAGGGACAATTTTTCAGAGTCATTTTTATTCGAGATCGCTTATACGTAAGTATTTACTGGTTTTATATTTTAAATCCATGTCCATAATTTTTTTTCATAAATTGTTTAATATACTTCCATGTATGTAAAAATTCATATTTACCCTTATTTGACTTATACATTGGGTTATATATGGAATCCTTCTTTTGTTTACCATACATGGTACTTTATGACTTTTCCGTTGAATGCACAAGGAGAATGTTTTTTTAATTTATACGAAATGACCAAATTTTTACGGTTTCATAACACCTTATTTTCATGAAGCTTACTCTACAAGATTTAATAACTATTTTAAACAAAATCCTTTCCTTTTAATATTTCAGGGAATTTTGTGAAAATAAAATGATTTTGAATAAGAAAGGATATTTTCATCAATAATTTATCTCAAGTGTTTTATCAAAACCATTTTCTATCTATGATGACATTATTTCATAGGTGTATGTTTCAAGTATAATGTCACTATTATTTACATGGTTTCACATCTGTTATGGTGAAATGATATCTATTTTATTTATATGGAATATGTTATGATTGTATGATGTTTATGAAACCCATTTTATTCTTTGGGTTATGATTAATGATTTATGTTTATGTCGTGGCACACGTAAGAATGATTTCATTATGAGATGGGTGAGACCTATATCTCCCTCCAATGAATCGGGTAATGATTTATATCACATTATATAAACATGGATTGAATGGTAAGTTTATCCGGTTTAGTGATATAGGACTGGAATGAGGAGTGAACATGATTCAGAAAGGGACTTTGTCCACTAAGATGGTCTTGGCAGCAATGCCTTGGAAACTATGGAAATCATATCATGTGATTAATGGTTTTACACATTTAAATGTTTTATTCCCAGGATATTTTATCATGATTGAATTTCTCTTATGATATATTCCTTACGTACTTCCACGATTTATGTCTTTGACCAAGATTATGATGTTAAGATTTTATGTTCATGTTTTTTCATTCAAATGTTTATGGATTGTTTTAGGTTCTATATGTTTACCCTTACTGAGCATTTCAGCTAATCCATGTTATGTTTTATTTTCCCCAGGATATAAAGAATTTTTCTTGGTAATAAAACCAAAAGGGGAAGATCATTATGGGAGATTTTGAAGATCTTTCACCATGATTAGATGATTACGTTCCGAGTTTCCAAAGACACTAGACTAATATGGTCTTTGGGAGTCTGTTTTTGTCATTTAAGTATCCTGCAAAAGTAATGTAATGTCCATGTATGTCAAGGTTTGGGGTCTCTACAGTTGGTATCAGAGGAAAGGTTTAGTTAAACTTTTGAAAATAGGATCCAAAAACATTAGTGTCATCCCTAGAGATATTTATAAGGTATATCAAGGGATGTCCAATGGTTTAGTATAACTATAGGTTATTTTACTAGTATTACGGTATCAGTTATAGAATTAAAACTAAGATGTTAGATATTGATAATACTTCCCCTTTATTAAGTTGTTTTCCTAGAATTATTTCTTCCTCTCACACTTTTCTTTTTGGTTTATAGACGATGGCTAGAACCCAAAGGAACCGTGTTGATCAATCTAATTGACAATGCAATGTTTGTCCTCCTGAACAACCAAATGTAATGGGAAATGGAGTGAAAAATATTGTTTCTATACTTACACAAGATATGACTCATTCTGGAATTCCAAATGAGAAGAGAAGTGAACAATATTCTATTGAGTCCTTCATGAGGTAATTTCCACCTTTTTTAGTGGGTCTTAAGAACCACATGTTTCTGAACAATGGATCAGTAGAATTAAAAAGATATTTTCCATACTTCACTCTTCAGAACATGAAAAATTAATTTTGATTTTTTACTGTTTAGAAGGTGAAGCAGACCAGTGGTGGACTCTAATTAAGAATACAAGGCTCCTAGATGAAATTAAATCTAGGGAATGGGATGTGTTCAAGAACTTATATTTCAATAAGTACTTCCATCGTATTTTTCAAAAAATTATGGAAAAGGATTTCCTTGAGCATAAGAAAAATGATGATGAATATGTTGGTATATAGGAAGTGAATTTTACAAGGCTTGCAAGGTATGCATCTGGCTTTATCATCCAAGCTGAATGTAATGTTGATCGATTCTTCAGTGGATTAAAACAAAGTCTTCGAAGGTAATTATCTATAAGAGACTTCAGTAGCTATGAATAAATTGTGTGTAGTGCTATCAAGGTAGAAATGAAAGTTGGTGTTATATATCCATCTCATGGTTTTGATAAGAAATGAAATATGGAGTTCAAGGAGAAATCTCAGAGTAATGGTGAAAAGAAGATGAATGTTTCATTATGCTCAATGTGTGGAAATAAGTATGGTGGATATTATCTTAAAGGGACTAGAAAATGATTTAAGTGTGGAAAATAAGGTTATCGTCCGGCTGAGTTTCGAAGTAATGGAAACATGATTTCTAATAATGTGAATAAAAAAAGATTGTAGAGAACACACCACCAACACTTCAATGTTAATATTGAAAGGAAATGGGACATTATGATAATAAATTCCTTAATTAAAGGGTTAACGATGATCGACATGAGCAAGCTCTTAAGACAAAGGATAAAGGGAAGTCACATGCGATCACTATTTGTGATGTTGATTTGGACAATGATGTTGTGGAATGATTAAGTGTTTATGTAATGGGATTTAAAATTAGTATCATGGAATCTTTTTTATGGTATCATGGAATTTTTTAATATCTATGTATTGGTTTTCAATAATTATATGGTACCGGTAACCATGAAAACTGATTGAAATATTTTTGGAAAGCCGATAAAATTCACATAATGAAGGGATAAGGAGAAAATAAAATGTATGATAGTATTCATGATCTCATGACTGATATAAGGAAAAAGTTATATCATTGTTTGAGAATATAGAAACTTTTCGGATATTGTTATGTGGAAAGAGTTAACTTTTGACAACATTCATGTTTTCTCTAAAGATCAATAGTAATTAATGTTTCAAAAGAATACATGATTAAGGTATTCACATGTTTGGAATATGACCAACAAGATATTTCTTATGATATATGGGAGATAAATTATGGTATTCACATGCTTGGTATATGACCTCTCTAGTAATCATTTTTGGTTATACTATGAGATTGGAAAGATGTATTTTGGATAAGCCTATATATTGGAATGGATTATGTTGGACATAGGATAGTATTATTTAAGGACAGAACTTGTTTTTTGATATTATTTCCGGAATGTCATAATAGTATAGTTTTAGAAAAAGGACAACCCATAGGATGAGCGACAACCCGTCGCATCGGACAAGGCTGTGGGAATCGAACCCTCAACTAAAGTACAACATGCCTTTATCGCATACCACTAGCCTACAAGAAGTCCTGGTTAGTAGAAACTAGTTTTATTTTATTAAGCGACATGATAGATGATGTATAAGTCCATTTTAGCAACCATATATGATTAATCTGAAGATAGATGGACTTATGTATATATAATAAATTGTGCTAAACTTTTTGCAATAGAAACAAATGGAATGGCCTATCATTCTATCGCATGATCTTCTTACACTTCACGAATGACAAATTCAACTTTATTTATTTAAGTGATGACGTGGTAATTGTTCAAGGCACGAACAATGGTGAGATTTTACGAAACTCAAGTTTGTGTTTCTTTTAATTCAACAATTATTTAGCATTAGGGGAATGATATTGAAAACTAAAAATGTTGTCCTAGTACCTTCATACCCGATAAATCAGATGGCATCTTAGATCATAAAAAATTTATGGCTTTGTGATTGATGGATTTTTCATAGCCAGGTTCTCTACCACCATCCATTAAAACATTATGGGTAGATTTCTCTTCCATATCCATATTTTCACCTATGTTCTCTTATGTGGAAACCTAGTGATGAGTTAATTTGGGTAACCCTTACATTTCATACTTTTGTTTTTTAAAGTTATGTTTTCGTATTCCTTTTTATGATGTGGGTTTCTATGAAGGAAACGTTAAAGTAATAAACCATTTGTAACCCTGACGAATTTTGAGGGAGAAATTCATTTAAGGGGGGTAGAATTTAACAACCCGAAATTTTATGAGAATTATTCATTTTAATTTCATTAACGTCTTGTGTCGTACGTGACACAAAAATTAGCTTGTTCTATAGGCAACACCGTATACGCAACACTATTCTGGGCTCGTGTTATAAAAAATATCATGTTCGTTTGATAGAAGTTATTCTACACAACATTGAGTGTATATATATATATATATTCAATGCATAAATAAAATACTGTTGGATTATATTATACACAAGAACAATGGAATCTCACACTACACGCAACCTTGACTTGGCATTCTTTACACGCAATCGTGACCTTCCACGACATCGTGTGTTGTACGCAATACCGAGTTTCACTAAACAACGATATGTTATTAAAATATTATATAAACTGGCTGTTATGAATTGTAATACCCACTTTTTAAAATTTTATTTTTCAAAATGGAATTCGTTTTTTGATTCGGAATATCTAAATTATCCTAGGGTGAATTTTTGTTATTTTTTTGAAAACATTCAATTTTTGATAAATAGTGAAAACAATGGGTTTCTATTTAAAACCGACTGTTTATTTAAATAATTATTTATTTTATTTAAATTTATTCTAGGTAAAAAATGATAGATAATATTTATATAAGTTCAATGTAATTAATTGGAGTTAGTTTAGAATAATTTTAGGTATATTAAAATTTTATTGAACTTTTCACCGTCTTTTACGCCCCTCCTAGGAGAATTTAAAAATTTAGATAAAAACTAATTTTACCACTTCTGTGAAGGGAATTTCAAAAATCCGAGAGACGTAGTTAATATCAATGAGTAAAATGTGGTTAAATTTGATAAAAATAATTTAGGGTTAATAGTTACTTTTTACTTTTATTTACCACGGTTAAAAGTGAGTAGGGTAATTAAGGGTAAAAATGATATTATTATTACCCTAGAACATGTCCTAATTCTATTGGATAAGTGTAAACCGACAAAATACAACCATAGAAATAAAATATTACCCTTTAGGTCCACATCTATAAGATTAGGACACTTATTATTATTTTATTTAAAGAAGAGTTAAAAATATTAAAATCAACGTTTAATAACTACAACATTTTTAGTATAGGGTTTTACATAAGATATATTACACTATAGATATTCATTAGAAAGCTAACAATATTTCCTACGTAATGGTATTTTTTTTATAATTTTTAGAAATTAAATAATTTAATTGAATTGTGTTTAAATGATGATGCAGTAATTACCTTCTTAAATAAATATTAACATAATTGTTGTTATAAATACACAAATAAATGTAATTTGAGACTTTTTGTATATTAAAATAATTTTATAGGTTAACATTGTATTTTATAATTGATTCAATTTACTCTGTTCGAACTAATGATTTTTTTATTATTTTCACAAAAATCAATTACCAATAAGTGTCAAAATTGAAATAAAATATTTTTTTAAAAAAAATATTATATTATAAATTGTAATTATATTCCAAAAAATATAAGGTTCGGAAAAATGGCATAGATAAGGTTATATATATTAATAATGAACTACTTGGGGTTCGTTTGGATTGTTATAGTAAGTTTATTAACAATGTAGTGTAAGAAAAAAGAAGAGACGGTAAAATATAAAATATTTTACTTAGTGGTAAATCTAAATGATAAGGTTAAAATAATAACCTAAACTTGTATAAAAGCTATTGGTTGAGAGTATATAGACCCATCACAACTTCATCTTCGATACAAATCAATTTGGATCTATTATAAAACGAATATAACTTTATTATAATATAATATTTTACATTTTTCCAAAGGTGGCCCACTCTTATCTTATAAAAAGGGCACCCCTTCCCTCTTCTCTTCCCACCTATTTGATCCTTGAAGCTCAGACAACCCCTGAAAATTACACTTCTCAACCCTTATAGGTATATCATAGAAGTTATAGTCTTCTCAAAAGGCCAACTCTAGTGCCCTATGAATATGTTTAAAGGAGGTGCGTCGAGGAAGAGGTAATCTCTTCTACCGACTATTTCATGTTTCATTCGTATTATGCTTCATCGTCATTATTTGTTTCATAATAAAGTAATAACATAAGTATTAATTATATACATATATTTTATTATAAATAGGAAACAACCCTATTTCACCTTCTATCCATCCTATAGAAAACAAAATCACCGCACGTGCGTACATACGGAATACTATTTTCACGCTGTGGTGCAATCTTTTTTCCACCACCAACTTACCTGGATGGGTATAATGGTGTAAAGAATAACTATATATGGTTATTATAAAATCATACTAATTCTGAAATACTATATCATCCACTCCAATTCCATTCAATAAATATGGGAACGATTCATCGCTCGTGCGTACGTATGGATTACCGTCTCCATGATGCGATGAGATTCATTTTCCATTTTAACAATTAAGTAATTATTATAAAGTATATATAATAAGTAATGATGAATTATATGAAATATTAAATCTAATTTATTTATGTGTATATATATATGTATGTCATCTACTTAATTCCCTTCAATTCAATAAGGAAACGAAAAACAGTGTTCATGTGTACGTACGGCCTACCGTCTCCATGAACGGTGTATTTCTTTCCATCTATCGATCTATTATATATATGTATATTCTGAATATATATTATATATAAATCATGTTTTATATTATGGAATTATGTAATCATGATCTAAGTAATCATATTAATAATTACAAGTCAAAACAATAATGATAAATGAAACGATGTTACCCAAAAAGCTGCTTTTACATGGAATTGAAAAATGAACAGATAATATAAAGTCGTAAGTGAATCATATATGATATCATAAATTTTACAATGTTTCTGTTATAGGTTAATAAAATGTTTAAACACACTATACATGAGTCTAGGACACATATAGAAGATATTTTACATAAGGTAAGGTATAATTTTTCAATCTCATTTTAATTCGAGATTTCTTATACTATGTATTTACTGGGGTTATATTTTTCATCCATGTCCATAAAATGTTTTTCATAAACTTTTTAATTTTAATCCATGTATTTATAAAGTCATGTTTATCCTTATTTGTATTTTACTTTGTGTTATTGATGGAATCTTTCTTTTGGTTACCATACATGGTACTTTTTGACTTTTCCGTTGAAAGTACGAGGAGAATGTTTTTTTAAAATTATAAGGCATGAATGGATTTTTACAGTTTCATAGTACCATATTTTCATGAATCATAATCTACCATATTTCATGACTATTTTCATCAAAATCATTTTCTTTCAAAATTTCATGTCATTTTTTGAAAAGAAAATGATTTTGAATAAGAAAGGATATTTTCCTCAGGAATTTATCTCAAGTGTTTTATCAAAACCATATTCCATCTATGATGACATTATTTCATTTGTGTATGTTTCAAGTATAATGTCTCTATAATTTACATGTTTTCACTTCTATTTTGATTAAATGATATCCATTTGTTTTATAAGTATTATGTTATGATGAGATGATGTTTATGAGACCCATTTTATTCATTGGGTTATGATAAATGATTTATGTTTATGTTGTGGAACACGTAAGTATGATTTTAATTATGAGATGGGTGGGACCTATATCTCCCTCCAATGCATTTGGTAAATATTTATATCTCATAAGATAGAAATGGCTAGAACGGTAAGTTAATTCGGTTTAGTGATACAAGACTGGAATGAGGAGTGAACTCTATTCAGAAAGGGACTTTGTCCACTAAGATGGTCGTGGCAGCAATGCCTTGGCTACAATGGAAATGATATCATGTGAATAATGGTTTTCCACAATTAAATGTTTTATTACCATGGTATTTTATCTTGATTGATGTTCCTTTATGATATATGCCTTACGTACTTCCAAAGATTATGTCTTTGCTCAAGATTTTTATGATTAGATTTTAGATTTAAGTGTTTTCATTCAAATGTTTATGGATTGATTCATGTTATCTATGTTTACCCTTACTAAGAATTTAAGCTCACATTTTTTATGTTTTATTTTCCCTAGAATATAAAGAATGGTTTTAGATAAGAAAAGCAATAGGGGAAGATCTTTAGGGGATTTTTTGGAGATCTTTCACCATGATTAGAAGATTTTGTTCCGTGTTTCCAAAGACACTAAACTAATACGGTCTTTGGGAGATTGGTTTTTTCATGTATTAAGTATTCCTAAAAAGTAATGTAATTCCATTGTACGTCATGGTTTTGGGTCTCTACAGTAATCATTTTTTAATGGTTAACTTGGATAATGAATCTCATCGCGTCGTGGAGACGGTAATCCTTACATACGAACGAGCGATGATATTGTTACCATAATTATTGAATGGAATTAGATTGGATGATATAATATCTTAAAATTAGTATCATGTTATAATAAACATATATATAGTAATTATTTACACCATTATACCCATCCATGTGAGGTGGTGTTTGAAAAACAGATTACACCACGGTGTGAAAACATTAACCCATACGTATGCACGCGCGGTGATTTAGTTTTTAGTAGGATTGGTAGAAGGTGAAATTGGGTTGTTTCATATTTATAATAACATATTTGTATATTATTTATACTAATGTTATTACTATACAATGAAACAACTAATGAAGAAGAAGTAGAAGAATAATGAAACATGAATGAATCTATAGAAGAGATTACCTCTTCATCGACACGCCTCCTCTTAACCTCCACTTTGGGAACTAAATGTGGTCTTAGAAGAAGACCTAGACCTCAATTAGGCTTATAGGAGAGAGTAGAAGATAAATTGGAAGGGTTTGTATGAGCATGAAGGCTCAATGTGGGGTGAGGAGGAGAGGGAGGAGGTTCCCTTTAATAAGGGAAGAGAGGGGCACTTTTGGAAACCTCAAAAATATTAATTTATAATAAACTCAAACCCCACTAAAAACTTCCAACGTGACTCAAATTCGGATATGAGGTAATATAGGGCTATTAACTCACCAACCAATCAAATTTAGATATGTTGGAAAATTATTTATAACCATATCAATTTGATTTATCCTTATTTAATTTATTTAATATTATTTGTTGTAATAATATTCTAAATTTTAAATTATTATAAATAATTACTTATGTGTTTTGAATTATCCATAATTGGTAATTAAGGAAATTTTAGACCATATAATTTTCAATTTAAAATTTTTCAATTATTTATGTTATTTTTAAACAATTTAATAATATGTTTTCTTTATTAAATAACAAAAGTGTTAATTTTGACACTATTCATTTATTTGAATTTAAATAAACACCATTCAGAGAATATATTCAATAAAAAATTTAATAGATTCCTAACATGTCATATTCATCTAGAAAATTTTTTGGAGAACATTAATGAGTTTATATAATGTTTAATTTAATATTTATAAAACCATTTATTTGAAATTTCTCTTAATAAAACAATTTCTACATCATTATTGTATAATCAATTAATATACATATCATTTTCATAAAAATTAAAATTAAAATCTTATGATGACGATAAATATAATAAATTTCATATTAATATTTTTAATCGAATTTATCATCTTAAAATCACAACATTTAAATTTTTATATATATTAGATTATGAAGGTGACGTCTTTGACAACATTTACGATAAAATAATATAAATGTCATAATCTGTTTTATAAGGCTTCAAATGGTCCAAAAATCGACCCTTGTATTCATATGGTACATATATACTCGACCAATAAGGTTTGGTCATGTTTATAGAACTTTTGATAGTTATTACAATTTTATAAAAACTATATTATTGATTTTCACTAAATAAATAATTTCTACATCATTAATGAATAAGATATTAAAATAATTAAATATTTCTTAAAAATTAAAAATAAATTACCATGATAAATAAAAACATTTTAGATTTAAAAGGAGTATTTTTATTCGAAATTATATTCTGTATATCCTTATATTAAAAATAATATAATTATTAATGTTTGAGTGAGACATATTTTACATTATTTCAAAAAATAAATTAAAGGTCTTAATCACATCCAAGTGGGTTCCAATGGATTCCATTTCGACTTAAATATGCCTTAGGACGAAATATAATCATCCAATTATATTATGAAAAATGGTATGTTAATTTTATAATATTATTTTTACCCTTAATTACTTAATTTACCTTTAACTGTGGTAAATAAGATTTACCGTAGTTACTATTCATAATGCCCAAAAATAAAAAGTAGCCTATTAACATAATTTCGAACTATTGATTCCAAATATGAAATCCATTTTTTAAAAATTAAAAACACATAATTTGAAACAATTAATTTTAAATTAATCCTCTTGTCAAAAAATGGTGTTTTTCATTAAAACATTCCAAAAGATTGAATTGATTTAACCTAAAAATTCAATGTAAAATAAATGATAATGACCTAAATTATATTAAATAGTAAAAATATATTCTATTTATACTTTAAAACAATTTACTATTATAATTTAATCATATAAATTATCTTGATGAATAATGTTGTTTTTAAGTAAATTTTAGTGTATTATTTCTATTCATCAAATTAAGAACGTTGTTAGAAAACTATCAAAAATTTATCCAATGTAAATTATTATAACCTAATTCAAAAGAAGAAGTTTATTTTGTAAAATTTAACTTATATAAAAGTCAAAGATTTTATTTAAAATTGGTGCACAATCAAAAGGAGTCAAAACTGAATTTTTTTAAAAATACTTCTTTTACACTAAAAAATTACTTTGTTCTCATAACCTGTTCTAGAAAATGTGTAAGATGAATAATAATGTTATAAAATTAAAAATATAGTTAATACTATTCATAACGGATAGTTCATTATAATTTTTGAACCAAATATTGTTGTTTAGTGAAACCTGGTATTGCGTACAACACACGCTATCGAGGAAGGTCGGGATTGCATGTAATGCAAGCCAAGTCAGGGTTCCGTGTAGTGAAAGACTATTTTTTTTTGTGTATAACAAAATCCAACCATATTTCATTTATAAATTTAATATATATATATATATATACAATCTCAATGTTTTATAGAATAACAACTATCAAACGAACTTGAAATTGTGTGTAACACGATCCAAGAATAGTGTTGTGTATACTGTAAGCTAATGCAGTGTTCCGTATAGCACAAGATAATCTTGGTGTAGCGTACAAAAGAAGATATGAAATAAATTAAAAATAATATATCTCATAAAATCTCGGTGTGTTACATTTTACCCCCCTTAAAATGAATTTCACTCTCGAAATTCGTCGGGTTTATAAATGGTTTATTACTTGATAGTTTCTTTCAAATAAACCCACATCCTAACAAGGAATACTAAAACTTAATTTTAAAAATGATCTTTAGAAACAAAATGGATACCCAATGTAAATAATCACTTGGGTTCCCACATAGAAGAACATTTGTGAAAATATGGATATGGAAGAGAAATCATCCCGTCATGTTCTGATGGAGTGTGGTAGAAAACATGGCTATGAAAAAGCCAACATTCACAAAGACATGAATTTGTGATGATATAAGGTACCATCTAATTCATCAGATATGAGGGCACTAGGACAACATTTTTGGTTTTCATGATCATTTCCCAAATGTTGAAAAATTTTTGAATTAAAAGAAATACTTACATGATTTTGGTACAATCTCACTATTTCTCATGCCTCGAACAATATTCACTTCATCTCTTAATGAAATGAAGTTGAATTTGTCTTTCACGAAGTTTTACTAGATCGTGTGATAGAATGATAGGTCATTACATCTATCTCAAATATAAGGTTTGAAAAAGTTATATATATAAGTCCATATATGGTGAGACTAATTGTATATGGTTCCAAAATGGACTTAAACATAATCAATCATCATGATTAATAAAATTAAACTAGTTTCAACTAGCCAGGGACATCATGTAGGCCAATGGTTGGTGATAAAGGCCTTTCTCACTTCGGTTGTGGGTTTGATTCTTTAATCCTTCCTTGACGCAATGGGTTGTCTCTCATCCAATGTGTTTTCCTTTTTCTACAAAAAATCTACGATAAAATTCTATAAATAGTATCGAAAAAATGTTCTAGACTTAAGCAATTCTATTTGATGTCCAACTTAATCCATTCCAACCATTAGGCTTATCAAAAATACTTATGTCCAGTCTTATAGTATAAAGAAAACGATTACTAGAAATTTCATCAACCAAGAATGTGAATACCATCATTTATGCCCCATATATCATAAAATATATATTTTTTGTCACATTCCAAACATGTGAATACCTTAATTATGTATTCTCATGAAACATGAATTACCATAGCACCATAGTGAAAACATGAATTCTTTCAAAAGGTAACTCTTTCCACATACCAAAATCCCAATATTTCTATATACTCAAACCACGCTATCACATTTTCCTTATATCAGTCATGATCTCATTAATACTATCAAACATATCATTATCACATTATCCCATTTTTATATACATATCATCTAATTTACAAAAATATCTAAATAACCATTCATGGTTACTAGTACCATTAAACATATACTTTAAAATAATTTTGGAATAACAATAGTGCAACAATACTTAGATGTGTCATTATTTCATATTACCATTATCTATACAAAATAACTCTTTATAAAAATAAATCATTCTACTGCCTTATTCAACCATTGAATGAGCTAGAACAATTATTTCATCTAAAATATCATTTGTAGTCTCTTCATCATCATCAATATAAATACTACCCATATGACCATGATGATTCTCTTCATGAGACTTTCCCTTAGGGTATTTTTTTGCATAATTCCCATTCATTCCACATTTAAAACATTTAACCATTTTTTATGTCTTAGTAATACCATTATCCATGTCCATGGTGTTAACTGAACCTTTTCCTTTGCAATTATTGGTTTTATGTCCCTCTTTTCCAAACCCAAAGCATCGTCCAGTTCCTTTGAAACATTCTCCCGGATGCCTCTTCCCACATGATTTACATGAGGAAAATTGAACATTCTTTCCTCTATGATCATCAAGAAACTCCATATTTCTCTTATTAGCTGATTCAGGAATCTTACCAAAGATGAGATTATTGATCATATTATGAGATTGTTGATTAGGAATAATAATGATGTTTGGACATCCAAATACTATTTCATTTGTTTTCTCTTGAATATTATCATTCCATTGTCCATCATATTCTCTATTAACTAGAATCCTACCGTTTTCATCCGTTTCATCAAACCCAAAAAGAATAGTATGAGAGGAAAAACTCGTACTAGAAAAACAACATAATCAGGGGGGTACGTCCAATTTCTAACATCTTGGGTTTAATTCTACGATTGTTACCATAATTCTATGACAATAACCTACACTTATGCTTAACCTTGGGGACATCCCTAGACATATAATAGAAATATCTCTAGGGATATCACTAAAGTTTTCGCATCCCAGTTTCCAAAGTTAACTAAACCTTCTCTCTGATACCAAATGTAGAAACCCAATATTGATGTACATAGACAGTACATTACATTTGCGTAATACTTAATACATGACAAAAATAGATTCCAAAAGACCGTATTAGTATAGTGTCTTTGAAACTAGGAACATATTCTTATAATAATAGTGAAAGATCATCAACATATCACATAAAGATATTCCCCTTTTGGTTTTATTAGCTAAAATTTTTCTTTATATCCTTGGGAAAAGAAATCATAAGAAATGGTGAGCTCAATTGCTCAGTAAGGTTGAACATGGAGAACATAAAACAATCACTAAATAGATATCTCCCCAAAATATCTTCCCCTTGGGAAGTGCTTAATGTATAGATCATAAATGGACATTAACCATGATAAAATAGCATGGAAAAATAAACATGTATTTTTGGAAAACATTAAGCACATGATATGATTTCCATAGTATCCAAGGAATTCCTGGAAAGACCATCATATTGGACAAAGTTGCATTTTTAATCGATTTCACACCTCGTCCAAGTCATGTATCACTGAACCAGATTTACTATCCATTCCAACCATGTCTATTTCAGAAGATATAAATAATTACCCAATGCATTGGAAGTAGATATAGGTCCCACCCATCTCATAATGAAATCATTCTTACTTGTTTCACAAAATAAACATAAATCATTCATCACAACCCAAAGAATAAAATCGGTTTCATAAACATCATCCCATCCAAATGTAATCCATATAAAACAAATTGATATAATTTGATCATAAGAAGAATAAAATCATGTAAATAATAGAGAAATTATACTTGAAATACAATCATATAAAATAATGTAATATTATATGGAAAATAGTTTTGAAATAACATTTGAAATTAATTCTTGAAGAAAATATCCATTCTTTTTCAAAATGATTTTATTTTCACAAAATGCCATTCAATTTTAAATGAAAGGATGTTATTGAAAATAATCATAAAATATTGTAGATTAAGCTTCATTAAAATTAGGGATTATTAAACCGTAAAAATCCTTTCATGTCGTATAAGTTAAAAAAACATTCTTCTCATACATTTTCCAGAAAAGTCAAAAAGTACCTTATATTGTAAAAAAAGAAAAGATTCCTTCAATTCAATGTGGTAAAAGTCAAAAATAATGAAAAAATGAATTTAAAAATACATGTAAGAATAGTAAAAACTGTATGAAATCATTTTTTAGACAGCATGGACATGAAAGATAAACAAAACCCTTGTAAATACTTACGAATAAACTATCTCCGATAAGAACGAGATTGGAATAATTATCCATTACCTTATGTCCAATTTCTTCTTTATGTGTCTAAGACCCTTGTATAGTGGGTTCAATAATATTATTAACTTGTAACAGAACCATAATAATATTTATGTTATCATATATGATTCACTTATGACATTATATCACCCGTTCATTTGTCAATTCCATGTTAAAGTAGCATTTTGGTTAAAATAGTTTCATTTATCATCCATGTTTGGACTTGTATATTTTCATATTATTACTTTGATAATTATTACATACTTCCTGAATGTAAAAAATGATTTATATAAAATATATATTCATAATATACATATATATTATAGATCAAAAAATGGAACAGAATACACTATTCATGGAGACGGTTGGTCGTATGTACGCATGAATTCTATTTTCGTTTCCTTATTAAATTGAATAGAAGTAAGTAAATAACATATAAATAAGTCCAGTATCATTAATATGTCATATATTTCATTATTATTTAATATATATACTTTATAATCATTTTTTAATGGTTAACATGGAGAATAAATCTCATCGCGTCGTGGAGACGGTAATCCGTACGTACGCACGAGTGATGACATCATTCCCATAATTATAGAATAGAATCAGAGTGGATGATATAATATCTCAGAATTAGTATCATGTTATAATAACCATATATATAGTTATTCTTTACAAGATAATACCCATCCAAGTATGGTGGTGGTGGAAAAACAGATTACACCACAGCTTGGATATGGTATTCCGTACGTACGCACGCGCGGTGATTTTGATTTTCGAAGGATGGGTAATAGGTGAAATAGGATTGTTTAAAATTTATAATAACATATCAGAATATTATTTATAATTATGTTATTATATTACAATGAAACAACAAAATAAGAGAATGTAGAAGAATAAAGAAACTTGAATGAATCGGTAGAAGAGATTACCTCTTCTTCGACGCGCCTCCTCTTAACCTCCACTTAGGGCACTAAAGTTGGTCTTGGAAGAAGACCATGAGATCTATTAAGTTTATAGGAAATTTTAGAAGATAAATTCTCATGGGTTGGCCTAGAGTGAAGGCTCATAGTGGTGTGAGGAGGAGAGGGAGGTGTTTCCCTTTTATAATGGAAGAGAGGGGCAGTTTTGGAAACCTAAAAAATATTAATTTATAATAAACTCAAACCCAAATAAAAACCTCCAAAGTGACTCAAATTGGGATATTAGGTAATATAGGGTTTTAATATCCCCAAAAAATCGAATTTATACAGGTAGGGAAATCATTTTGAACCTTTTCAATTTGATTTATCCTTATTTATTTTATATAATCTTATTTGTTGTAATAATATTCATAATTATAGATTGTAATAAATAATTACTTATGTGTTGTAATTTATCCATAATTGGGTACCTTGTGATATTTTATACCATATAAAGTTAAATTTATAATTTTTAAATTTTTATGTGATTTTAAAAAAATTTAATAATATGTTATTTTTATAAAATAACAATAGTTTTAATTTTTACACTGTTCATTTATTTTAATTTAAATAACATCCAAACAGAGGATATATTCGAACCAAAATGTTTAATAGATTCCTAAAATTCAATATTTATCTATAAAAGTTTTTGAGAACATTAATTAGTTCATATAATGTTTATTTTAAAATTTATAAAACCATGTATTTGATATTTCTATTAATAAATAAATTACTACATTATTTTTGTATAATCATTTAATATACTTATTATTTGCATAAAAATTAAAAATGAAATCTTATTATGATGATAAAAATAATAAAATTCATAATAAAAAATTTTCTCAAATTTATCATCTTAAAATCACAACATTTAAATTGTTATATTTATTAAATTATGAATGTGACATCTTTGAGATCATTTAAAATAAAATAATATAAATGTCCTAATCATTTTTCTAAGGCTCCAAATGGTCCTAAAATAGACCCTAGGATTCTTAGGTTATATATATACACGGCCAATAAGTATTGGCCACGTTTCTAGTATTTTACATCGGTAATAGTATTTTAATAATAACTATATTATTGATTTTTCAGTAAATAAATAATATCTACAACATTAATGTATAAGAAATTGATGTAATAAAATTATTTCTTAAAAATTACAAAGAAATTACCATGATAAAGAAATGAATATTATCTTTCAATTGAAAATTTATAATTGAAATTATATTATGTACAACCTTATATTAAACATTATTTAATTATTAAAGTTTGAGTGAGACATATTTAACATTCTTTAAAATAAAACAAATTAAAGGTCTTAATCACATCCAATTGTATTCTAATGGATTAAATTTCGACCCAAATACTTCTTAGGAAGAAATATAATCATCCAATTATATTAATATAAGTGTTAGGGTAATTTTATAATATTATTTTTTCCCTTCATTAACTAATTTACTTTTAACTGTGGTAAATAAAATTTACCGTTGTGACTATTCATAATGTCCAAAAATAAAATGTAGCCTATTAACATAATTTGGACCTACTGATTCCAACTATGGAATCCATTTTTCAAAATTCAAAACACAGAATTTTCATTAATTAAATTAAAATTAATCCCGTTGTAAAAATATATGTTTTTGTTTAAAACTTCCCCAAAGATTGAATTGATTTACCCTACGAATTCTATGTAAAATCAATGATAATGACATAAATTAAATTAAATGGAAATAATATATTATATTTATACTTTAAAATAATTTACTATTATTATTTAACAATATAAATTTTCTAGATGAAAAATATTTTTTTAAGTAAAATTTAGCATGTTTTTACTATTCATCAAAAAAAGAAAGTCGTCATAAAAATATCAAAAAGATAACCAATGTAAATTTTTATGTCCAGATTAAAAATAAGATGTTAATTTTTTAAAATTGAACTTATACACTTGTCAAAAATTATATTTAAAATGGGTGTTCAATCAAATGGCGGAAAAACTGCATTTTTTGAAAAATACATATTTTACCCGAAAATTTTATTTTGTTCTCTTACCATGTTCTAGAAAATCTGTAAGATGAATAAAAATGTTATAAAATTAAAAACGTAGTTAATAATATTCATATCGGCTAGTTCATAATAATATTATAACCATATATCGTTGTTAAGTGAAACCCAATATTACTCACAACACACGCTATTGAGGAAGGTCACGATTGCATGTAATGAAAGCCAAGGCAGGGTTACGTGTAGTGCAAGAATCCTTTGTTGTTGCGTATAAAATAATCCAACCATATTTCATTTATACATTAAATATATATATATACACTCAATTTAATGTAGAATAACTACTATTAAACGAACATGAAATGGTGTGTAACACGATCCAAGAATAGTGTTGTGTATACTACAAGCTAATACGGTGTTGCGTATAGCGCAAGATAATCTTGGTGTAGCATACAACAGAAGATATGAAAGGAATTAAAAAGAATATATCTCATAAAATCTCTGGGTGTTACACAATGATAATTGATAATGATGTCCATGGAAAAAAATTGTTTATGATATTAGGATTTCTATAAGGTTGTTAGGCATGTTATGTATTTGAAGGCATATCATACCGTGTCTAATTACAAAGGGTTATGTGGGTATAAAAGGTATTTTTTTAATGCTGGATGATAGGTGAGTGCCTGGAATATGGATGAAATATAATGAAACATGGGAGAATTCTTGTATATATTTTTAATCTATAATTAACAATATTCAAAAATTAATTGATTGAATTTTTCCAAATATATTAATATTTAATGCTCCCAAAAAACTTTTATTACATATCCAAATAATATTGTTTAGAATTCCAATCCTCATATCACACAAAAGTTACCCGAGTGGCATCACTGCATTACAACTAGAAAACCACCTTCAAATTTTGTTGAAGGCTACAAGAATAAGGATCCTATAATAGTCTTGGTACACTATTACCCATGTAACCAGGCCTATGGGTTGTTCATAAATGTAGCGGAAATTCAACATAACTCAGTCATATGATAGACATCAAAAAAACCTATTATCAAAAAACATTGATTTGGAGGGATTTTTTTCCAAAATATAAAAAATATTAACAATCTACATGATTCAATACGACATAACATAGTTGCATTATCCTATGAAAAGTAAAACATGCATTATTTATAATATAAAACATAATAAAGAGTACATATTAAAAAAAATTAACTATATTTAAATACATGGCCTCTTACCCAACTCACATAATTATCATGACAAATCATCAACCACCCTGACCTAATAGACTAATCTACACGTCCATCTCTAAGAGATACCACTATCCTAATATAAAAAAATATGTTTTTACAACATTCATCAAATACCATGGTATGTTTTTAGGTAGGGTGTGAGTTCAAGAGCATTGTGATAATCCTAAATTCAACATAAATGTTGAGGGATTTGGTAATAATGTGAATTTTTCTGAAAAAATATAAATATATGTTTTTATGAGCATGTAATACACCCACTGAAAAACATAACACTCATTGAACATGAAATAACATTGGTCATGTATCTGTGCGCTAACTAGGTCACAATTATACCTGAACATAATGGTTTTAGATCCATGATAGAAGGTAGATAGTCAACCTCATACACTCAAACCCATGAAAATGATGTAATACCTAGAATATAAATAAGTTATTGGTGTATTTTTTTGTCAAAAACAATAACTCATTTTCTGAAAGAACAAGGTAGGTCCATCATTAAAATCACAACATGTCAGGTCATCATTCGAGGAAGGGTTCGTCATACACATCACGTATCACATCTCTACTAGACCAAACTTCTCTCCCAAATTTGTCCACTATGACAACCAACTCCTTCTCAGCCATGGGAATGACAACGTAAATTCATAAAATGTTTTACTCTCACTTAAGACATGGTCTAAAAGGCTTTATCGTTCAATTTGGTCATATTCAAAACCAGTACAATAGCTGTCAATGTATTTTCAAATATCTCATGCACATTAGGACCCTGTTTCTCCCAGGTCGATCCTGCAAACATCGTCTCACCGATTTTGAGGCCAAGCATTAGGATTATCTAATAACCCAACATTCATTGCCTATCATATATATATTTTCGGAACAACCAATAAAAAAGAATCAGGGTTTATGAACAATACCACAACTCAACTTTCCTTCATAAGGGAACTAGACATTCAGTACATAGTCCCATGTATAAAAAAAGATTGAATTCACATATCTACCTTGTAATAGATCTATTACTTCCACTACGACCAATACACTACTTTTATGCATAATTAAACGTTCTCAGAGTTCCAATGTTATATAATAAAATTTCATATATCAATTTCCACACCATAAACCAAAAATAATGATGTACACAAGTGTTGGACTACTAGACATCATGAATACATGGCCAAATGATACAAATCCAACTTAACCAAATATTTCAATAATTCATTAATACCATTGTAATATTATCCTTTATACCATTATAATAGTCAACACATGTTTTATTACCCACACTATGATTTTAGAAACACCCCATAAAACATTTCCCAGTATTATTTCGAAATGAAATTTCAAATCACTTTTATCAAATCAAACATTATACCCTTGAAATACCATTTGAATCAAATTTAATCTTTTTATCATATTTTAAATTTAATTCATTTTTAAAGTATCTAATAAATATGATGCCTTCAAAATATCCATAAGGAGGGCCACAAACACTTATTCAACCATGGTTCCACTATCTAAACATTGGGTATGCTATTTCAACCATTTTATCTATTATGTTGATGTTATCACATCCCATAATTGTTGTGATAACATCACACATGTAATTAAGTAATAATTTAATATAACATAAATTCTCAGAAAGGAATAAAAAACTACCAAATTACAGAGATATATAATAATATAATGGAAAATTATCTCAACTAATGTACAAAACCATTTCATTTATTATGTTTACCTTGTCTGATTCCATTATCATCCTGTTAAACATGATAGAGGGAAAATAAAAAAATGAGGCGTGGCACAATCCAAACGATCACCTATAATTAATTGAAATAAAAACCCCAAATTCAATTGTTAAATCATTGACCAATTTCATCAAAATTTCTTTCAAAACCCTATATAAACATAGTTGAAAACGTTTCATAAGGATAACAACAAATTACAATGTGATTTATTCCACCTTACATATACTCAATGAGTCTCACATGAAATCCCCAACAAGTATTAATGCTTCACCTTTATATATCAACATTATCCTCTAAGAACATTATAAATATCAATCAAATTCATTGATAAATACAGTGAACACAAAAAGTAAGAGTAACATCTGATGATTTCATAGTATGTTATCTCATTAAATAAATTTAATATCTTGCGCTACACGCAACACCAAGATCGAGCGCACCACATCATACCAAACTAGCTATTCAAATTGTGGATATGAATTGTATTAACAGCATTATGAATTTTATATACTCTATATATTTGTAACATTCTTATTATGTGTTTCTTAGACATAATATAAGAACATGTTCATTTTTCCATATAAAATAAATAAGTTTTTAAAAAATTAAATTTTGCCGCCTTTTATTGGAGAACCTTTTTTAAATCCAATATTTTACACTTTTATATGGTCAATTAAAAGAAATTAAATTCTTTATTAGAAGTGGGACATAAAAATTTGTTTTGGATTATTTTTTGGTACTTTTCTGATGACTTTCATATTTTGACGAATAGTGAAAAATACTATGTTTTAATTGAAAATAGCTTTTTCAATCGAAATAATTTATAGTGTTAAATTATGCATTGGAATGGTTTTGAAGTATAATTTGATTTTATTTTTATCATTTAATAAAATTTATGTAATTATATGTAATTTAACATTTAAATTTGACATAAACACATGTCAATCATTTTATAGTTTTTACATTTAAAAACCGACTTTTTGGTTTTAACAACAGGTATTTATATTAAATTAATAAATGAAACTTCTATGTTTTGAATTTTGTAAAATATAATTCATTTTTTAATTCAAAATATCAAAATTATCATAGGGTGATGTTTTAGTATTTTAATGAAAACATTCAACTTTTGATGAATAGTAAAAACATTGTGTTTTTGGTTAAAACTGACTTATTTTAAATATTAATTTATTTTATTTAAATTTATTTTTGGTCAATGTATATACTTAATACCTATATAAGTTCATTTTAATTCATTGGAGTCATTTTATAACATGTTTAAATATATAAAATATTTATTGAACTTTTTAACATGTTTTACACACATTTTAGGAGCATTTGCAAATTTGAATAAAACATAATTTTACTACTTATGTGAGTTGAATTTCAAAAATAAGAGACACATAGATAACGTCAGTATGTAAAATGTGGTTCAATAAGATAAAAATAATTTTTGGTGAGTTGTAACTTTTGACTTTTATTCACTACGGTTAAAAGTAAATAGGGTAAATAAGGCAGAAAATGATATCATAATTACACTAACACATGTCCTAATTCTATTATAAAAGTACTAATCGAAAAAAATTTAACTTAGGAAGAAAATAATGTCCTTTTGGGTCCACTTGTATTAGATGAGGAAATTTATTACTATTTTATTTAAAGGGGAGTTATATGAAGTAAATTCAAATTTTAATAACTAAATCATATTTAATATATGGTTAAACATAATATAAATTAGACTATAAATATTCATTATAAAGATAAAAATAATTCCTAAATAATTTTAATTTATTTATAAATCATATAAATTAAATAATTTAATTTATTTATGACACAATGATGGTGCAATAATTAACTTATTAATGAAATATTAAAATAATTGATAATATAAATTTCCAAATAAATGTAAATTGAGAATAATGATGAATTACACTAATTTTATAGGATAATAGGACATGTTAATGTTGGTTATATAAATATTGTTCGATGTGATAAATTTTTTATGACTTTAAAAAAATAATATACTAAATATTTTCAAAATTGACATAATTGAGTTTTTAAAATAAATACTATATTATTTATTGATATAATATTATTAAAAATATAAGGATCGGCCAAAGTAATTAGAAATGGTCATATATATTAATAGTGAAACACATGGGATTCATTTGGATTTTCATATTATGTTTATTAACCATATAATATAAAAATACCAAGAGACAAGGTAAATGTCAAACTATTTAGCTAAGAGTTAAATCTAAACGATAAGTTTAATATAATGAAATAAACCTATCGAAAACCTATTGGTTGGGAGGATTATGACCCATACCCACTGTATCCTCGAAATAATTCATTTTGTATCCATTAGAATCCGAAAATGATTTTATTATAAAATAATATTTCAATCTTTTCCTAAAGTGACCCACACCTCTCTTATAAAAGGGCACTTACCCTTCTCTAAATTTCACACCTCCAATTCCTTTCAGCTCAGCCAACCCCTTGCCAAATATCCTGAAAAAATTCCTCCCTTCATCCTAGAGGCCTTACTCTGGTCAGAAATCCATCTTAACGATCTCTTATAATCAAATCAAAAGGAAGTACCCGAATAAGAGGTAAAATATTTCACCACCTCTTCAAGTTATTTTCTTTTTCCATTTCTTCATTATTTTTTGTTTCCATTATCAAATAATAAATCCAGTATATTATATATACTATGATGTTATTATGAAAATGGTAAAATCCTATTCATTATTCTATCTATCTTATGAATGACAGATTCACCATATGTGCATACGTACAGCTTACCGTCTCCACGTCGTGGTGTAGTTTGTTATTCAAACACTTCATTATTTGGATGGGTATAATAATGAGTATAACTGATGTAAATAATAAATATAACATGTTAATTATTCGTTATATATGATATACAATCCAATTAATTACTATTTCATCATCAATATAATGATATTATAGTTCATGCATTTGTACGGATTACCGTCTCCACGAACGTGATGAGATTCATTCCCCATCGTAATAATTCAAGAATAATTTTTATTATATGATTAAAAATAATGTTTATGAACATAATAAATTTTGTTATACGGATCAAAATCATCCGATCCATGAAAAACATGGCATATGTAATCGATCATATAAAGGAAAACAGATCAGTTAACACCTAAAATGATGATACTACTAAAATATTATAAACAATGAAATATTAGAGGATCATATATGTTATCATATTTATATATATAGTTCTTATATAATTTTAAAAAAATGTTTTAACTATTATACATGAGGTTAAAATACCATCTTCTACGTAATAGTAGAAGGTAAGGTTAATTTCACAATCTCTTTATTATCCAAAATTGTATTTAGGTAAGTATCTACTGGGACATATTTATTATCCATGTCCATGTTTCATTATTGCGTTTTCAAAGGCATTATTTTTAAGGGACTTTTTTATACTAAAACATTATTTAAAATTTTTAAATGTTCTATTCTTCTAATACATTAACATTAATATCTATGTTTTCGAAATGATTTTGAGGATTTATTTGTATGGACATGAATGCTTTAAAATGTTAATTTATTCCTAAATTTTCAAATTTTTATGTGAAAAATTGTATCAAAACTATCTTTTAATTTAATTCCATTATAAATTATGTGACATAAATGATATCATAAAAAAGGGATATTTCTCTCAATGAATTTTATTGATCATTTTCATCTATTTCAACATCCTTTACAGGATCTTATTCATGATTAAAGATTATTTATTATGATACAATTATTCAATATTATATTGATGGTTTTGTGATATATTTTAATGTGGATGTCTTATTTTTATACCATTCATGTTTCATGGTTAAATTATTTACATTTATTATGACAGATTTAATACGAATGTTTCTGTTATGTTTCATCCTTTTCATATGAGGAATGTATTGGACGTAGTATGTGATGGGTGGAGCCGGCTATAGCTCCTCTGCGCATTGATATGTCTCATGAGAAAACTAGTATCATGTCACAAGGCCTTGAAAAAATTTTATTTTTATACTTGGCACAAGGCCTTGACTAGGTGGTTATGAAGTCTTGCATTATGTATTCCATCATTACGAATGTGGCTATTAGAATTTCATGTGATTATTTGACAAGTAGAATATCCATGTTAAAAAGTAGATAGAATTATTTGAGTTTATCTTTCCATATTATGCTGACGTTTATGAATAAAATTATTTTTTTAGTCATATACTTTTCCATAAATGTTTATACTTATTTATGAATTTTTCCACTATATTGTTATCCTTAGTGAACATTGGAGCTCACCCCTTTCAATGTTTTATTTTTACTAGGATTTGAAGAAGTATTTAATGGTTGACCTGCGTAGATAGGCTAAGGATATAAGTGTGTTGAATGGGGAAAAAATTATGATAATATTTTTATTTCATGATTGAATGTAAAACTTATGAATGTATCTAGTACATCCATGGATACTAAACATATCAGTATTTTTGGACATTATTCCATATATCATGCCAATGTTATATAATATTGCACCGACTCTGGGTAACTATGGATGGGGAATCACAGTTGGTATCATAAGAAGTTTAGTCCAATCCTTGGAAATTATATTTATAAAATCTCTGATTATGGAACACTACCCTAAGATATACATTGAGGATTAGTATAGAATAACTTCCTAGAATTATGGTACTGTAGATATTTTTTGTGATTTTTTCAAGAAATACATTCTATTTGAGATACAAGAAAGTAGAAGAAACACTGGAATAGATATACCTAGGGGTAAAACCAGAAAACACAGCTTTGAGCTAGTCTCAAATTAGAAATGGTTCACGAAAACATGCCTTTATACACACTAGATTACGACACTACCGAGGGATATGCTTAGGGTAATTCTCAATTTCAATACAAACCATTATGAAGGGTTTATGAGTATATTCCTAATAAAAGAAAACATTTTATGATTATATATTATATTCATACTATTTTTAATTTACGTTAGGTATTTTTCATGTTTGTAATTAGGCATTGTGATTCATAAACTTACCTGGTGTATTCCATTATTTAGAAATGGCACCTAGTTGAAGGAATGAGAATTCTAGAAATACGCCTGATCAAATGATTATGAAGGATTATATCATTCATGGTATTAAGACAACATTAAAAAGAGAAAATGGTATCCCACGTATTATCATCATATGAATAAATAGTGTGTTATGATAAAAAGATATGTAAAGAATTCTCTTAGTCCAACGTCTTTGAAACGAAGCAAGATAAGAAAATGATGGTAGAGAAAAAGATGGAAAAAGGGAATTGGTGAAAGTAGGATTTTCTAGTATGTGATAACTATGTAAAGAATCACCCTGGTAAATGCTTGAAGGGAATTAGTGTTTGTTATGATTGAGGAGAAAAAGGACACCGAGTACGTGATTGCAAGGGTAAGAAGAAGGTTTCAAATGTACAATGCATCATCTGCACGGATTTGGGACACTACGCGAATCAATGTACAAATCATCAAAATCTTCCTTAAAGGATGCTATTGGATAATAATAAAGTTATGATACTACCACAAATGAAGAGGAATTACTAGTGTTATTATGTTGTTATTAAAGAATTACTTTATTTTAATTTTGTATCAATGATTTACTGGTTATATATATTATGGAAATAAATAAGGATTTTACTATTGTACTATTTCATTAATGATTTGAGATTGTATGTTACCAAGTAATGTGACATAATTTCAGGATAAATTTTTCAGAAAATACATGTTTAAAGGAATGGTTAACTATAATATGATCCTGATACTAAGGTAGTGATTTTGGAATAAGATAATGTTGATTTAGATAAATTATTTTGGATATTCTTCAATACCTTGGAACTGATTAATGGATTGTTTATTATATCATTGTTGGAATATTCTAAATTGTTGGATATAAGGAATATATATAGTATTCTATATGAAATAAGGGAGCATGAATACAATAATTAAGTTTTTATGGTAATTCAGTGTGATTCCATGTTTTTAAAGAATACATGATGAAGGTATTCATTTGTTATTACGCTGAAAAAGAGATATTAATTGTGTTTAACTTCCTTATAAATTATGGATTGTGAGTTTGGATAGAAATATTTTGGATAGGTATAAAGGTTGGAATGGATTATGTTTGACGTTGGATACTATTATTATGGTTAATGAATTTCTTAAGATTATCTTTGGATTGTTATAAAAAGGACAACACGGAGGTCAGGTGACAACCTATCGTGTCCGGCAAGGCCGCGAGACATGAACCCGCAATCGAAGGGCCACAAGGGTGGATCACCTACAACTGGCATATGTGATGTCTTGGATTGTATAATGTAATATTTTTAAAATTTTCTAACAAATGAATTATAACTTAATTATTTTCGGAACCCTATATGATTAGGATAAATAGACTATTTTTAAATTCTATTTTCTTTATGATTGAAAGATGAGTTTGTGGTTGGAATTATTTGAAGGATGAAACTGTACTTGTCAAGCATATTTTTCCCTCTTATTCTTTGAATTAATTAAATCTTGAACTTTATAGAAGGATATTAAAACCAAAAATTTGTTATCATAATTCCTTTTGTTTTTTTATCTAACGATATTTTAAATAATCATAGATTGATGGATTTAAAGCCCACAATTTTACACATGTATATAACTGATGACCTCAATCACTCCCAATAAATATATTTTTTTTCCTCCAATTATGTGTCTCTAATTTCCACCAATGGTCTCTTTATCGAGATCATAATTTGGTGGTGACTTTTTCATTCCATTTCTCTCTTATTAAGACAAAATTTTATTAATCCAATTTCATATGAAGGTTTTCGACAAAGGTATTTTTCTATTTTTAACCTTTTATTTGAAGAGAACTATTTAAAATTGCAAGGATGCAACTTATTTATGGATGGGATAATGTAACACCCCAATATTTCATATTACATTATCTCATTAATGTAATTTATTAGCATGTGTTACATGCAACACAAATTTCGAGCGCATCGTATCTTACCCAAACAGCCTTTCTAAAAGAGGTTATGAATAATAATTACTACATTTTGAATCTTATATACTTTATAAAATTTTAACATCCATATTATGTGTTTATTAGTCATAATATTAGAACAAATTTATTTTTTATGATAAAAATACTATTTTTCAAAAATAATGTGATTTTACCGCCTTTTAATGGAGAACCTTTTTAAAAAACAATATATTACACTTTAATATATTCAATTTAATGAAATTAACTTATTATTTTGTATTGGGATATTAAAATTTCATTTGTATAAATTTTTGGTACTTTTCGGATAACTTTCATATATAGACGAATAATGAAAAATATTATGTTTTAATTGAAATCATCTTTTTAAATTGAAATAATTTATAGTGTTAAATTATGAATTTGAATGGGTTTTAAGTATAATTACATTTTATTTTTATCATTTAATAAAATTTGTGTCTTTATATGTAATTTCAAATTGAAATTTGACAGAAACACAATTCCATCTTTTGATAGTTTTTATTTATTTTAAACCGGCTATTTGATTTTGTTAACGAGAATAATCTTAATTTAATAAATTGAACTTCTATGATTTTAATCTGTTAGAATTGATTTTATTTTTTTAATTTGAAATATAAAATTTAGCTTAGGGTTAATTTTTGGTGTTTTTCTGAAAACATTCAATTTTTGATGAATAGTGAAAAACAAAATGTTATTCGTTAAAATCGACATTTTATTTAAATAATTAATGATTTTATATAAATTAATTTTAGGTAAATATATATAAATAATACCTATATATGTTCAATGTACTTTTTTAGATTCATGTTATAATATGTATAGATACATAAAAGATTTATTCAACTTTTTACAGTCTTTTACCCACCTCTTAGGAGCATTTGCAAATTTGAATAAACATAATTTTACCGCTTCAGTGAGTTGAATTTCAAAAATCCGAGAGACACAGTTAATATCTGTATATAAAATGTGGTTCAATAAGATGAAAATAATTTTTGATGAATAGCAACATTTGCCTTTTATTTACCATGGTTAAAAGTAAATATGATAATTTAGGGTAAGTATGATATCATAATTACCCTAACACATGTTTTAATTCTATTGGATAAGTATAATTCAACCAAAAAGAACATTATAAATAAAATATGATCCACATGGGTCCACATGTATTAGATTAGGACGTTTATTGCTATTTTATTTAAAGAACGTTAATAGAGTTAAATTCAAAGCTTAATAACTAAACCATATTTAATATTGGGTTACACACAATATCAATTAGACTATAGATATTCATTAGAAAGATAAAAATATTTCCTACATAATTCAATTTTACTTATAATTTTTAGAAATTAAATAATTAAATTTATTTATGAAACAATGATGATGTAGTAATTACTTTATTAATGAAATATTAAAATAATTCATATTATAAATATCCAAATAAATGTAAATTGAGACATATGATGAATTAAAATAATTTTATATGACAATATGACATATTAGGGTTGGATAAATAAATTTTATTCGAAGTTATAATGACTTTGTGGATTCTAAAAAAAACCAAATACTAAATAGTTTCAAAGTTGTCATAATTAAGTTTTTAAAACAAATACTATGTTATTAATTGATATAATATTCCTAAAAATCTAAGTATCATCCAAAGAACTTCTATGAGTTTATATATATTATTAATGAACGAAATTACATTCTTTTACTTTATTATTATATGTTTATTAGCTATATAATATAAATATTCAATGCGACATGGTAAATTTCAAACTATTTAACTTAGAGTTAAATCTAAAATATAAGGTTAATATTATGACCTAAACCTATATAAAACCTGTGGGTTTATATTTTTTCTACCCATCACCACCTTAGACTCTAAATAATTCAATTTGGATCCATTATAAACCGAATATTATTTTATTATAAAATAATATTTCATGCTTTTCCTAAAGTGACCCTCACCTATCTTATAAAAGGGAACTTCCCCTTCCCTAAATTTCACACCTCCAAATCCTTTTTGATAAGCTAAACCCTACCCAAATATCCTCCAAAATTTCCTCCCTTTATCTTAGAGGCGTTCATTTGACCTTAATGCCAACCTAAGGATCCCTTTTGATCAAAAGAATAGACAGAACCCTAAGAAGCGGTAAATATTTTCTCACCATTTTCATATTACTTTCTTCTTACCCATACTCTTTATTTGTTGTTTCCTTTCTAAAATAATAACTCTAGTATCCTCTATATACAGTGATGTTATTATAAAAATTTTACAACCATATTCATTATTCTATACATTATATTAATGACAAAGTCACCATACATATGTACGTACGGCTTACCGTCTCCATGTCGTGGTTTAGTTCATTATTTGAACACATCATTATTTGGATGGGTATAAAAATGAGTATAACTAATATAAAAAATAAATATAACATGATAATGATTATGAATATTTTATATGACATCTAATTAAAAAAATATTTTCCCATCAATATAATGATATTGTCACTCGTGCGTACATATAGATTACTGTCTCCATGAATGGGAAGAGATTCATTCGGCATCATAATCATTCAAGAATAATTTTTATTTTATCATAAAAAATAATTTTTAAGAACATTATAACATTATATATTTGAATGAAATACATCCTATCCATAAAAAACATGGCATATGTAACCGAGCATATAAACGATAACATATCAGTGAACACCTGAAACAATGATACTACTAAAATAGTATTAACAAAACAATTTTGGAGGATCATATATGATATCATATTTATATATATAGTTCTTGTACAATTTCATAACAATGTTCTAACTATTATACATGAAGTAAACATTTCATAGACTATGGAAATTTACTATGTAGGGGTTAATTTCACAATCAATTTATTATTCATGGTTGTATTTATGAATGTATCTACTGTGACATATTTATTATCAATTTCCATGTTTCTTATAAGTGTTTTAAATGGGAATATTTTTAATGGAATTTTTTACTAAAACATTATTTTAAATGTTTTAATGATTTATTTTTCTAATACATTCTCATTAATGTCCATGTTTTCAAAATGGTTTTATGGATTTATTTATATAGACATTAATGTTTTAAAATGATAATTCCTTCAAAAAATATTCAATGTGGTATATGAAACTTTGATTCAAAACTATATTTTAAAATAATTAAAATATAAATTATTTGACTTAAATGATTTCATGAAAAAGTAATTTTTTCCCTCAAATATTTTTATTGATCATTTTTAACTATGTCAACATCCTTTAGGGGATATTATTCTTGATCGAGGATGATTTATTATGATAGAAATATTCTATATTGTATTAATGGTTTTGTGATATATTTTACTGTGGATGTGTTATTTTTGTATCATTCATGGTTTATAGTTAATTTATTGACATTTCTTATTCAAATTTATATACAAATGTTTATGTTTTGTTTCAACCATTTCAAATGGGGAATGTATTTTACATAGTATGTGATGGGTGGAGCCTAGTATAGCTCCTAGGTGCATCAGTAGATCTCATGAGACAAACTAGTGTCTTGGAACAAGGCCTTGATAAAATCTTATTCGTATTCTTGGCACACGGCCTTGACAATGTGGTTATGACGTCTGGAATTTGGCATTCTGTTATTGTGAATGTGTCTATTGAAATTGCATGTGATTATTTGACTTGTATAATATCCATGTAAATAAGTAAACAGAATTATTTCACATTATCATTGGCATATTATGATGATGTTTATGTTTAAAAGGATTTTTTTGTCATATACATTGTCTTAATTGTTTATGCTTATTTATGAATTTTTTCTCAATATTGATATCCTTACTAAACATCTGAGCTCACCTCATTCTATGTTTTCTTTTTTCCAGGATATGAAGAAGTATTAAATGGTTGAACTGGAAGGATAGGTTATAGATAGAAGTGTGTACAAAAGGGAAAAAATGATGTTGATAATTTTATTTCATGATACAATGTAAAACTTATGAATGTATATATTATTTCCAAGTCTACTAAACTGATCGGTATTTCCAAACATGATTCCTTGTATCATGCCAATGTTATGTAATAAAACACCGACTCTAGGTAACTAGGTTTAGGGTGTTATAAGAAGAATATTGAGGTATTTTTCCATGAATATATGTATCGAAACTCATCCAAACTATCTAATCAAATAATGAAACATGTGTTGGAATGGAGAGACAATGTGGTTCTCATCCCTTTCATTTGATTAACATAAACTAATGAAAGATCATGTGATTCATAAATGGAATATATAGTAATATAATTATAATTCGAATAAAATGATTCACACATAACTAAATCATGTCATGAATAGGGTTTTCTCAATGGTAATCCTTCCCTATACAGACAGAAGATCCCCTACTTTAGCTAATTTAGGGATTGACCCATGTTTTGGACATTACTGATCCTTTGTAGAAATACCCTATCAAAAATAACTAATTCCTATACTGAAATGTTCACCATTAATGGTCATTAAAATAATATATTCCATATATTCAATGAATAGAAAACTGATGATTTTTATCAATAGTTTTACTAGTCGACTCCACTGTTACATTCTTCTTAACATTCTAGGAATTTAATAAGAAACAAATCGCCTAACAAAACACTAATGATAGGTGTCCAAATATATACAATTTCAATATGAATCTAGAGTATCCAATCAAACCCCTACCATATTGAAGGTCAAATTCAATCTGGAATACACTATCCTTAATGAAATGGGTTCCTACCATGTTGTCTGATTGAGTTATTTGTGGTTAAATTTTAATCATTGATTTATAGTTCACGGCACATATATTCTCATTGGATTCAGATTTCAATTTAATACCAATCATAAAAGTAATATTATTATTAAATCAATAATGGAAACACAAAATATAATAATTTTAAGAATATATTTTTTTAAGTTCTTTATATTAGATAATACCAATATTCTGTAATATATTTCAATTAGGAAATAAATCCAATAATTATATAGTAGAATAATATTTATGTGAAGGTGTTGAACATGATTGGCGAAATTTATCAGGTCACGTTTTTTAGAAGAGATTCTTTTGGGTATTATGAGGTAGGGTAAATTTATTAAGATCATTATGAGCTTAAATCATGGATTAATACCATTTTTATGATATTTTATCAGTTTTTTATACCAGGATTGTGTCCATGATGTGTGGATTTATTTTGTAGGGAAGAAATATTATTTCTCTATACAGGGTATTGTCTGCATTTCTGACTTAATAAATAAATTGAGATAATATATTATTCTATTTTATATTATGATATCAATAAGTGATATACAAGTTGCTTTATCTTTTAGATTTAGTTTTAATGGTGATGGGTAGTCCAACAACTCAAAATGTTTTTTCTAGAGAATGGGATAACAAATAAGGCTATTTTGTTTTACTATATCGGATGTTAATGATTTTCTAATGCATTAATATATATTTCCCGCACATTTTCAAGATGAAAAAATTATGGGATCCACTATGATAACTTTAGTTGGGTAGAATATTGAGTATTTTTATAGTCAATGGATAATAAACCAATTTAATATTTGGGTACCACATGACTACCCATGCACTGATGGGTGGTCACATTTCCAAAACAATTCATAATTATATTGTATGTTGTGTAGATAATACTATTGGGTTTAAAAATCTAATTTAATCAATTCTCAGATAAATAGGTGATCTACTATTTTTATGAATTTTTAAAAATAGTTTTGTTTACCATTGTCCTTATAAAATATGAACAATTTGTTTTCCCTTTTTTTAGTGGCATATTTTCTCTTTCAGGATAATATTTCATAGGATATACAACCAAAATAGGCACCTAAAAAAATTAATGGTTGTTTTAAGATATAAATTCATTATTGTGTTATGAGAAAATTCATGCATACGCACATCCCTATGTCCTTATACTGAATTACCCAATCATCAAGCCAATCATAACACATTCCCAACATGAAATAGTAGTGGCTCCAATTCATGGGTTTTAAAGACCAAGATTTTCCATGTAATTTTTTTATTTATATAAAAATTTTCGTGTCTGTGAAAATTTATGGTATGTGAATCCGAGGTTTGGTGTGCCCAGAATTAATTTCTTAAAATAATTTATGGTACTTTCAATAAACGTGTAACCGAATTTTTCTAAATTTTTAACCAGTGTTCATATTAACAATCTAAGGCCACCTTTGAATCTATAGTTCCATGATTCACTTATGGGAGACTTTACTATAACTGAAATAGGTCTCGAGATGAAGATATGTTTTGTGAATTTTAAAATAATATATATGAAATTATTTTATTGTTTTATATTATTTCATTTCCACCAACAGATAAGCGTAGTGTGGGACCCATGGTTAGTCAGGCCAATGAATGGATTGACTTTCCAAATCCTTATTAATGACGTTGTTAAGTAATTAGGAAGTTTCATAATTTATGAGCCCCCATTAATTTCCCACATCATTACATAACCTTCCACTCACCTATTAATATAGTGCTTGGGGATGGGTATCATCCAAGATTAACCAAGAAATGATGTGGTTTAGGAGTGTTGTAATCCTGATCCCTTAAGGGAAAGAGCCAATCCGAGTGAGAAGTGATGTGAAACACCGAGACCTCAAACTAGAGTTTGATGTTCGAGTGGTGGCATGGGCGGTTTGTAAAGGGGGAGGAAAATAACCCAACTCTTTCAACCACAAGCGTCCTCCAACATTTCGAGGTAGGTGGTTTTTTATTGATATTATCCACACAAATCATTCTAAAATGATAAGAATGGATCAACTCATGATAAATATGATCCTTTAATCGATATCTATATGTGGGAGGGTGTGTTTTTATTTTTTGGGTTCGGGTGTGGAATGAAGGAATGAAATCCAGTTGAAATTTTCCCCGAAACTCCCTCGGAATTATCTCTAACGTGGAGGGTGCAGGCTGACACGAACAAGGCCGGAGCCCACCTATTTTTGCACTGATTCTGATCACCCAATATTGAAGGCTGCGGGAAGCCGAATCAGGGGATAACATAGTGAAGAACGTGAACCCATGAACCCGTCACCGCAGATAGTGCAAGAGACATGCCCCAATGCCCAACCAGAGGCCCAGGGAACACCCTGCTGCTGGCAAAGGTGCCAGCGACGGCGCACATCAGTGCGACAGCGGCAGGCAGCAGTGCATGATGCGTTTTTGGTGATGCAGAAGAGAGACGCACCCTTGGTGACCAGCCCACATGGCCACAGTTCTGTAACCTATGTTGGCTAATGCGGGAGCAGAGGTATCTAGTTTGACCAGTGGTTGGGGGATGGGGTGCGTGCCAGTGGCACGCTGGACGACAAGGCAGTGACCTTCCAGCTGTGACACGGAGGACCCATTGCACCACGTGGTGCCTCATTGGAACAACCACAATGGGTTGACCCACTACTGTGACTCTACACCACCTCATCCCTACTGAGACACACCGCGTCTGGATGTCTATAGCGGACCGTGCCTCCAAGAGGGTTGCACCGTCAGGTCAGCCCAGCAGACCGCCCCACCGAACTGCTGGAAAACCTGTGTCCCAGAATCCTAACATGCATCCCATCTGGGTAGGGTTGGTCCCAAGTTTTTAAGGGTCAATACAGGTTATGTGGGGTCAGCCCATACCAAACAGGGTCGGGCTGGTCCGACCAAGGAGGACTGGACATAGAGCCAATACAATCTTGTTACAAAATACGGGCCCTAACATCTATATAGAACATTCGTTTGACAGACCATCTACTGTGTCTGGATCCTTAGGATAAGGCAGTCCTTTTTGAGACACTCCACCTAAGTTTTGGAGATTGTTGGGGCATAAACGTGTTGGATCTAATATGAACCCAACCACTCCCTCGGCACTAAAACACCTGTACCATGAAAACTATGCATCTGATTGACGATCCATTTGCAGATTTGGGACTCTCTTGATGAGACAGATCTTTGGTCATACATTGTGAAGACTTCCATGGATATCAAGATGCAGTGAGTTGCTTGAGGACGAGTTCTCATAAGTAGACTACATGTAGAACCATGCGGTTAGATGAGACGTGAATATTTCTTGAGGATTGGCCCAGTGAAAAGTGGATCTTTGTGACCTAGCAGACCCATAGAAGGTAGTGGCTCTCTGTGACCTGGAAGTCCCACGGTACTTGATAAAAGGAGTACCTCAGTTCAACCAACGTGGGAAGCGACTCTATGTGACCCGACATTCCTATGGTTGGAAGCGGCTTTGTGTAACCCAACATGCCCACGGTACCCATCAGGGATGGATAAAATAATAGTTAAAGGATAGTGGGAAGTGGCACTGTGTTACCCAGATGGCCAACTGAACTTGATAAGGGATGACTTCTCCAATATCCAAGGAGTTCTATGATGTGATAACCCTTATTTCCTTGACCTAAAGAGATACCTAGTGGGAGTTGACTTGTGTTGTAAACTTTTACTTCATTCATTATGGTTTTACTTTTTTGGAACTCTAGGAGACCTACAATGGTCTCGGGGTCCCTACTGAGTATCATTATACTCATCCTTGCATGGGCTTCACCCTCACCTTGTTCTTTCTGGTGAAGACGAGGTACATCATTGATTGAGGCTGAGGGAGGTAGGACCGGGTGGTGTTTGGAGAATGACATTTTTGGAGTGACGTGATGGATGGGACTGCATATCATGAGATGTAAATACAATTCGGTTAGTATCAGTGGTGGATGACCCAGGAGTTTCCTTTCACTTTTCAGTTATTTTGTACTTTTTCAGTTCTACTTTTACTTTTTCTAGTTTAGCGTGTATTCTGTCCCCCTTTAATTTTAGAAATCATTACAACAGTAGTTTACATCATAGTTTTTTGTTGCATTATATTATATATGGTTGCCTATTTTTACATTCTTCAGTGTGTGTTTATAGAGGTTTAATGGAAAGTCCTTTCCATTTTTGGGATACACCTTTTCGGTGCAAGTCACCAGCCGCTGGACTATGGGAGGTGATTTTGGGGTAGTCATGACATGGGCCCCAGGGGACGGGTCATGATAAAGCGGTAACAGAGGTGGTCATCTCTAACTTAGAGACCAGGAGTCTATGTTTTTGTTTCAAATAAAAAATATAGAGTGTTTTGATTCCAAGCATTAGGTTTGAGGTGTCCAGGGTTGGTACGGCGGTTGATGTATCCTTACACTGGAACCATGAGTCCTTCTTTTCGACCCAATGCACAAAAATATAGATTGTGTTTTCATAATTTTATTTCGAATAAATTTCATCTCACAATATATATTGTTTTAACTATTGTACATCTTGATTTATCTCATGATTCCTCCACAAGGATGACCATCCAAGATCCAAATGCGTGAGGATATCCCTATCCATGACGAGGCGTCTATCCAGTGACCAGTGTTTGAGATGGCCCCACCGGGTGGTTCCTTAGTGCTAAAACCACATGATGGTCATCCCCTACTACTGGTGGTTCCGATAGATGACATTCATAGGCTCATCAACCTTCGTTACTTTTATAGGTAGAGACCTCCTAGGTTTAGGTGTGAGACAGACCCTCAAGTCACTGAGGACTGGCTAGAGGATATGACGCAGGTCTTCAGCTTAGTGAGGACACCACCCGACCAGATGGCGATCATGGTAGTGAGCCTTCTGCAGTGATCTGCTGGGAATGGAGGATCTTGAACATCCATGATCACGATGAAGAGACCCTCACTTTGGTTGACTTCGAGATTCTTTTTAGGGAGGAATTTTTTTTCCGAGATGGTGTGCTCTGTGCACATTCAAGAGATGCTTCACCTTCAGTAGGGGAACATGAGAGTTTTCAAGTACTCGGTGAGGTTCACTGAGCTTTCTCACTACTGTATGGATATGGTGCAAGACCATATATTCAGGGCTTGGGCATTCATGTAGGGGATCATGACGGAGATCAGGGATTCAATGGTGACCCTTTGCATCCCCACCCAGGATGGGGTGTTAGAGCAGGCCCTTCTTGCGGAGAGCTTCCTGGTGGAGAAGGTGCCAATAGCTGGAGCCACTAGCAGACCCCAGGAAGAAGAGTCTTCAGGAGGTAGAAGGAACAGGTGCATGGGACCAAGAAAGAATGGTCACTCAAAGGGATACCCATGGACTCTGGATAGGTAGTATGAGGCTCCCAGTCCAGAGGGAGTAAATAGGGAGCCATATAGTACATTACATGCGGCTGATAGGGCCACATGTCTTCTGACTGCACGACCTGCTGTATGGATGACCAAAAAACCATCAAGCGACCACTAAGATAGAGGTATAGGTTTGAGCATGGAGGTCCGCATGGTGGCAGACATGGCAGGGGAGATGTTCAAGCAACAAGCAATTGGCAGCAATTCAAGGTGCAACCACCACTACCACCAATAGGTCCACCGCGACCATAGGGAGCCAGTGGAAATGGGTGAGATCAGCTCCAGAAAATTCACGCCTATGACCATAACACTGTAGATATGAATAGAGGTACGATCTATAGTACTCCACCCGAGCTGCAGTTCTTATAAACATTGGTTCTAGTCACCCTTTTATTGCCATGACCCTCGTTCGTAGCTCAGAGATTCTTATGGAGCAGTTTTCTCAATCTTTATGGATAGAGATCATATTGGAGAGGATTCGGTGATTAAACACTGGTTCCGGTAGTGTGAGATTACTCTTGGAGGCAAGAGCATCAGCTGTGACATCTTATTAGTGACTTCGAGGCCTTACGACATCATCTTGGTATGGACTATTTAGCTGCAGTCCATGCTCAGAAAGACATTATTAGGTGAAATGTGTGGTGTGTTTTTTTGTATGGGACTAGTTATTCAATTTTAGGTGAGAAGGGAGACTTTGCATCACATGACAGACTTATACAGGTGAGGGTGCAGCTGATCAGTCATCAGTTGGCTAGCCTTACCCTCAGAGAAGCTGATGTTGAGAGTCTGGGTTATCCTATAATGGTGGAAGAGTATGTCGATGTCTTTCCTGATGATGTCCAAGGACAACCTCAGCACAATGAGGTAGAATTTTTCATCAACCTATACATTGTGAAAACACTGATATCAACACCCGAATATCTGATGGCTCCCACAGAGCTTCGTGAGTTACGGGTACAATTGGAGAAATTACGGGGAAAGGGGTTCATAAGACCCATTGTTTCTCCATGGGATGCACCGATTTTGTTCTCCAGGAATACATAATTGAGTTTGATACTTTTTGTGGACTATCAGTGCTTCAACTATATAACTATGAAGAACAAGTATCAACATCCATGAATTGATAATATTTTCTATTGGATAAAGGGAGATCTTTTTTCGACTATAGACCTCAGATAAGGCTATCATCAGCTCAGGGTATGAGATGTGGATGTGTAGAAGACAACCTTGAGATTTTGGTATAGCCACTATGATTTTCTGTTTATGCCATTCAGCATGACCAACACCTCTGAAGTGTTCATGAGACTCATGAACAGGATCTTCCGGTCATACCTTGATCTCTTTGTATTAGTCTTTATCAAAAACATCCTCATGTGCTCAGTGAAGAAGGAGGAGAATGCCTATCATCTACATAAAGTTTCTGATACACTCCAAGAGCACCATCTTTATAATAAAATCTCAATGTTCCAGTTATGGACACTAGAGGTCTACTTTATGGGACACATTATCTCTGAGGTTCAGGTTTCGTTGGATATATTGAAGATAGAGGTTTTTCTTGCTTGGTAGCCACCCATGATTGTGATTGATGTTAAAAAATTATTTGGGTTTTCCGAATACAAATGGATATTTTTACCAGACATATCAAGAGATGAGACACCCTTGTAAGCTTTTATGAAGAAGGGGAATCCTTTCGTATGTGTGGAGAGATGCGAGCAAAGATTCTAGGTGTTGAGAAATTGACTGGAGAGTGTTCCCATATCAAATCTACAAGAAGAGGTTTTGGGGTATCTAGTCTACTGTGACACATCAAGGACCAGACATGGGTGTGTCCTAATGCAGGAGGAAGTAGTGATTTCTTATGACTCGCGAAATCTAAGAAAACATGAGAAGAACTACTCTACCCATGACCTAGAGTTTTCAGAAGTGGTCTTCGCCCTGTTAATATGGTGGCATTACATGATGGGCGAATGTTTTATGGACTTCTCTGATCACAAGAGTCTCAGGAATATCTTCTCTCAGATGGAGCTAAATCTGAGACATGAGGGATGGCTACAGTTCCTCCAGTACAATGACTTTGAGATCATTTATACTCTTATAAAGGGGAATGTGGTAGCAGATGCACTAAGGAGGAGGTCTGTCCTACTCTTGGTGAGTGTGGTGACAGAACAGTTATCCATGTTACAGATATCCTTCATGGATAGATATGGTGTAGCTTACCTCTAATCTATGACTGTCACTCCCTCACTTCTTCAGCGAGTCAGAGAGGTGTATCTTAGGACATAGACTCTGAGGCTTGACACGTTCATATATCCTTGGGATAGGCACCTGATGGATTTTTTGAAAGTTGTGAGAATGTCATCTTTATTAGGGGATGTACCATACTTTTGGTGGCAGTACAGGAGGAGGTGTTGAGGGAATTACATACACTCCCACTTCTGGTTCATCCTGGTGTAGAAGAGATGTACCAGGACCTCTGGAATCTGCACAGGTGGTCAGGGATGATGAATTATGTAGTAGAGTTTGATTCATTATGCCTCACTTGTCAGTAAGTGATGACCGAGCATTAGGTTCCAGCAGGCTTTGTACAACCACTAGAGATTCCGGAGTGGATGTGGGATGTGATCTACATGGACATTGTGATAGGGCTTCCACGTACGTCTAGGGGACATGATTCCATATGGGTGATCATTGACCGACTCACCAAGTCATCCCACTTCATACCTATCAGAGGGAAGGGATCAGTAGAGAGCCTAAGATGCATCTACATATAGAAGATTGGGCGATTCCATGGGGTGCCATCCATGATCATCTCTTGCTATAAAACAGATTTCATATCCCGGTTGTGGAAGGGATTGCAGGAGGCTTTCAGGACTTAGCTACGTTTGAGAACTGTGTTTCATCCTCATACAGATGGTCATACAAAGTGGACCATACAGACACTGTATGATATGACTCGGTCATCCATCATAGATTTTATCAATAGTTGAGAGGATCACATGCCCTTGGTGGAGTTTTCATACAAAAATAGTTAACACTCCACCATCGGTATGGTGCCATTCGAGGCCTTTTATGGTCAACCATGGAGATCAACTCTATGTTGGACAGACCCAGGGGAGTCCCTACATATGGGTGAAGAGTTGGTACGGGCTACTACAAAAAAGGTGCATATCATCTAGGAGTGGATGAAGACTGTACAGAGCAAAAAAAATTCCTATGATGATAGGAGGTGGATACCAATGGAGTTCTAGGAGGGGGTCCACCTATTCTTGTGAGTCTCTTCTCGACGGGGTCAGCAGAGATTTGGGCAAGGTGGCTTGTTATCACTGAGGTTTATGGAATTGTTTCTGATACATTGGAGGATAGGTGAGGTGGCATACCACTTGTCCCTTCCACCATAGTTTAGAGAGGGTGCACGACGTCTTCCACGTGTCCCACCAGAGGGGATACATGAACAACAAATTTCACATCATCGACCATGGTTTGATGGAATTTCATGATGTGGAGATGTTTATAGAGGTTCCAATAGAGATTGAGGATTGATAATAGTGAGTCCTTTGTGGGCAGTCGATACCTCTGGTTCACAATTTCTGGGAGCACGAGAACCTCTAGGAGAGAACCTGGGTGCAGGAAGCTCAAATTCATGCTCAGTACCACCATTTGTTTCCTTCGTCTTTGTTGTGGATTTCAGGGATAAAAATTCTCAAAGGTGGCAAGAATGTAAGAGACCGAAATTTTCCATGTTATTTTTTTAATTATATAGAATTTTACGAGTCCGTGAAAATTTACGTTGTGTGAATACAAGGTTCGGTATGCTGGGAATAAATTTCAATCACTTATTAAGGTATGTTTTGTATAGGTCTATCCATCTTTTTCAAAATGTTTGAACCAGTGTTCAGATTAAAAATCCAAGGGCATAGTTGAATCCACATCATCATGATTCTATTAAGGGAGACTTTAAATTTAACGTAGTAGGTCTCGAGAAGAAGTTATGTTTTGTGACATTAAAAAAATGAAATAAAATAATTTTACTGTTTTATTTTCTATCTTTTCCACCAACAGACAAGCAGAGTGTGGGACATGATGCTAGTCAGGACAATAAATGGCTTGACATTCCAAATCCAATGTAATTTTGTTGATGGGGAATTTGGAAGGTTCCTAATTTATGAGCCCCCATTAATTCACCATGTCATTACATACTCTCCCCCTCTCTTATAAATATAGAGCATGGGGAGGGGTATCAGTCAAGCTTCACCATGAAACGAAGTGTAGTAGGAGTGACGTAATGCCGAGCCCTTAGAGGAAAATGTCGATCCTAGTGGGTGATGATGTGAGACACAAAAACCATGATCCGAAGTTTAACGTTTGATCGGTAGCAGGGGAACCGTGTTTTGGGGACAACGAACAATGAGACTCCCTCAACCGCAAATAATCTAAAACGTTTTGAGGTAGGGGTTGTGTTGATTGCTTTTGGTTTCCCCCGTAAGTATTTCTAAAATGATATAAATGGATCAAATAATGAAAAAGTTGATATATTAATCGATATCTATATGTGGGAGGTTGTGTTTCATTTTTTTGGGATCAGGTTTCGAATCAAGGAATGATATTTAGTTGAACTTTTCCCTGAAACTCACTCAGAATTATCTTTAACGTGGATGGAAGGAGACGACATGAACAAAGCATGAGACCATCCGTTTGTGAGTTGATTATGATTTTCCAATATTGAATGTGGCATAAATCCCAATCTGGGCCTACTGCTGTGAAGGACGCACTCCCAGGAACCCGTAGGTGCAAACGGCATAGGAAACATGCATTAGTGCCCAACCGACGACCCGGCGAATATCCTGCCGCTGGCACCGGAGTTGGAAGAAGCGCACAGTGGCATGATAGTGGCATGCAGCGGTGATGACCGCGTTTCTGGTGGTGCATTGGAGGGTCGCACCCCAGGTGGAGGGCCCGCAAAGTAGTAGGGATGTGGCCTGCGTTGGTCGTGGGGGGAGCAGAGGCTGCCTGTTCTACATGAAGCAAGTGGGTGGGGTGCCCGACAGCTGCGCGCCAAGCGGGAAGGCCGAAACCCTTCTACTGCGGTGTGTATGAATCAATCACCACATGGGGCCAAACCTCCAGGTGGGAGGCACCGCTGGGTCTACCCAGTAGACCGAACCACCGCCCAGAGGGACGACCTACGGATAAGCGGGCCGACCCATGACCTAGTGGCCTTTCAAAAGGCCTAGGAAGGTCTGGCTAGGCCCAGAGGGCGGGTTTGACCTTGGGTGAGTCGGACCCGAGTCAGTCCTGGTCGAACCAGGTGATACAAGTTGGCCGATGCCGAACCGGGTCGGGCCCGGTCCGACCGAGCCAGATAGGACCTGGAGCCAATACTGTCTTGTTACAGAAAATGGGTCCTAACATCTAAACCAGATATTCGTTTGAAGAACCTTCTATGATTTCACGATCCTTAGGACATGGCTTTCAATTTTTTGACACTTCACCTATGTTTTGAAGAATGTTTTTGCATGAATTGGTTGGATCGAATACAAATCTGATAAGGCCATCGGCACTAAAATGCACGTATCTCGCAAAATGTGCATCCAATTTATGAGTCTTTTGTAGCTTTGGAATACTCATGAGGAGAAAAATATTTCATAATACATTTTGGTGACTTCCTTGGATATCAAGATGCGAATAGTGGCTTGATGAGTGGTTATCTCAAGAATACTACGTTTCTATCACAGCGGTTGGCTCGGACCTAAAGACTTCATGACAATTGGCACAGTGGGAAGAAACTTTGTGTGTCCCAGTAAGCCCATGGTGAGGAGAGGCTCTGTGTAACCCGATATAACCATGGTACAAGAATGGATGAGTACCTCAGTTAACCCATGGTGGGAAGCGTCTTAGTGTTACTCGGTATGCCCACGGTGGGAAGCAACTCTATATGTCCCAACATTCCCATTGAACCTATAAGGGATTGGTACCACAACTATTCAAGGTTAGTGGGAAGAGGATCTGTGGGACTGGGAAGGCCCACTGTACATGATAGGGGAGGATTTCTCAAGTAGATGAGGAGTTTTATGATGTGATAACCCATTAATAGTTGACCAAAAGTGATACCAGGTAGATGCTTACTTGTGTTTTGAATATTTTCTTCAATCTTTCGGGGTTTTCATTTTTGGAAATCTAGGATACCTACAAGGAACTTTGGTTCCCTACTGAGTATCGTTATAGTCACCCCTACATAGGCTTCCCCGCACCTTGTTGTGTTAGGTGAAGAAAATGTACAACATTGATTGAGTATAAGGGAGCTAGGACTTGGCGGTGCTCAGAGATGAACCATTTTTCCATGAAATGACATAGGGACTACATATTGTGAGTTGTAACTACCCTTAAGGTAGGATTCGTGGAGGAAGATCTAGGATTTTCCATTTACTTTTCAATAATTTTGTACATTTTTAGTTGTACTTGTACTTTTTCCAATTGGGCTTGTATTATGTGCCCTTTATTTTCAGCAATCATTACTACATCTATTTAATTAACAGTTTCTTTTGTTGCATTATATTATGTGTGGTTCCCTCTTATTGAATTCTAAATTTTGAGTCTGTATAGTCATTAATGCAATGCCCTCCCGATTTACGGATACACCTTTCCGATTTTATTCTCCATCCTATGGCCTATGGAAGGTGGGCTTGGAGTCGTCACGACAAGGGCCCCAGGGAACGGGCCATGACATGTTAACCTTGAGTAGTTACCTTCCATGGATGGGTTCTTGGCCTATGTATTTTTTATATAATGACCCCAGGTAACCCCCCATTATCAATAAAATATATTATTTAAAGAATGGGTACCAGAATACTAGAGAAATGAAGAACAAGAGCACTCATAAACCTTATTCGTGTTATTTTGGAATTAGAATATATAGAGGTGATATAAAATATTATCTTGATAGTCATTATTATTTTGATATGTCTATAAGAACCAACTCACCTGCATGCAGTCTAGTTGGGTTCCCCCCACAGTGTGGGTTGGAGCATCGGGGGCCCAAAACACCTTAGTGGCCATTCTCTACCATGAGTACCCACACACCCAAGATAGATAAAATAACACTATCACAAATATCATTTATAAAGACCCTATCATTGATGAAATATAACACATGTTTGTTTATGAAAACTATAATCCTAACCATGATCTCAAATAATACCCCCTATGTTTATATTCTCTTAAATAGTCCATAAAATCAATTAGATGAAATTATCCCATTTTTTGAATAGATACACTGAGAAAAATATTTTGTATTATTATCCACATATTCCTTAAGTTAGTATACTCATATATGTTACCTCATTTACCATGATATAATATTAAGAAATTTGTTTACTCGTGTGGATTGAGTGAATATTCCACACTTATAATCAGAAAACATAATTGCTTGAGATAAACCACTTATTTCCAAAAATTCAATTACCGAACACATTTGTTATATTATAGATGAAAGATAATGTAATGTGTACGTATTATAGTAACTCATTTATAGGTACCTTACTACTTATAGTCTAATCCACATTATAATATGCCAGAATATCATTCATAATAAGAAAATATTAGATATTTGTAGCTACTATTAACCTATTAAGACACATTTCCAGAATATAATCTACAAATAAGTGGACATGAAGGGATGACCAAAAAAATATCTTTCATAAAAATATTCTAATCAGAATAAATATTATGAGCTGTGTCATTAAATAGAGATAAACTATATTTTTATTGATTTACATAATTTGGATACATAGAAAGCCTATTTTATGAGACTACACCTACCTCTAAAACACCAAAAAATTATTTATAATGGTGATTGTCATCACCTAGTATTGTAAATAATCCATAGTTACTTAGAATATGTATGAAAAATATGAAATGAATAAATATATTTATCAAATTAGTGAAAATAAAATTCCCTTATTTTATTTTCTCATAAAAACATGATCATAGTCAATATGATTTTTTAAATCATAAACCGTATTGGTAACTAGATTGAAATAATGTACAAGACATAAATTTATATCTGAATATTCGATAAGTACATAAGATACATTGTGGGATGATATATCCTCCCTTCCTCTAATTTGATAATAGGTAATATCACCACAATAGTAGAGGAACAAGAGGTCTCATTCTAATGGATAGAGGGAATTTAACATGGTACATGATACAATAATAGTTTATATGAATGGAATGAAATGGAAAAAAATGGTGAACATGCAGTGGTTTATTTATAAATAAGATAAATTGATGCACCAATATTTTTACTATTTTGGATTCCACAATAATGGGATTCTTATTTATCCTTTGAGATCTATATGGTATCTATGATGAACATAATAAAATTTATTTTGATCTAAAGTCATCCGTGAGAAATTTAATTATAATGATTATTTTATATGATCCTCTAGTTTATGGGACCTATATTATATGCCACTATTTCATTTGTAGTACCTTACTATTGAGGTACCGATAAACAATATGTACCACCAATAGCATAGAGTTCCAAATTGTTAATGAAATAGTTCAATGGTATCATCATGAAGAACTAATTCCAACCATTGAAATATACCATGCAAATATGGAGGGGTGAAATCCATGAAGGCTAATACCATAATGGAAAATAAATAGCATGAATGAATAGAAAATTTCAACATAAAATTATATTTGGATTTTCTTATATTATCACCCTATTAAGTTCATTACATACCTAAATGTTTGTGGTGGGAATCCTATTATTTCTAAATAGTTACCATATATATTACTAGAATCAAATTACATTAAGGGAATAATACAAATATAACTCAATGAAAATTTAATTTATTATTTTTTTGTATAATTAGTGAGACTGGTCAATATATTTTGAGTGTGTTCTAAAGAAATTTCTAGATGAAGAATATATATAAGAATTATTCCTAATGAAAAATACGTTGAATGACTAGATCAATAATTCCCCTACTAATATCAAAGACAATTTTTCAACATAGAAGTCCTCATATGGATTTAAAATAACATGTGATACAAAAAAGAATGTAGGATAAAAAACATTGTAACGAAAAAACTATTGAACTAATATCCCATACATAACCCTAATTGATATGGATGACACTATTTTTCATCCATAATCACCTATAGTATAACCCATTGGGATGGATATTATATATATTATGGATAAAATATCCTAAAAAATATTATTTTCTTTACCATAGGATTCATATCATCCAATTTCATCACTAGTAACAAAACTACTTTTTTATAATGTGATACAAATTGATTCCCTGATTAAAATATATAATTTAAATGAAATTATACACATATATAGGTATGTAAGAAGGATTAAATAATAATCATCAATGGAAATCACATTATTTTGGATACTCATTAAATATTAATAATTAGAATACTTTGTGGAATAGTTCCTATAAAAAAGGTATAGTCATGGAAATTTCCACAACCCACCCACCATAAAAAATATAGTGATTCTATATCGGTAGAAGAATGATGTACTCAAATTAAAGTTATAGTAGAGAATATTATGTTTATCAAAATTGAATTTGTCTATTTAATTATACTCATTCAGTATGATTTAAAGATAAAAAAATCCCTTATTTACTTACACCTACAAAAATGCAAGAGATTACTCAACCCCAAAAAGTAATTACCATCAACCAGGTAAAATAATATTTCAACCAATTATTTTCATATTCCAATGGTCTAAATAATAAATTTAAATTAATCTAATTCATATATTCTAACTGAAGTGTCAACATTGGAATTGGAATTCTAAAAATTATTATTTCATCATAGTAATTTGATTGATTTTTTATAATTCCAAATAGAAGAGAAATCATTATCCTAAATGTTAGTGTTCTATTCAACCTCCAGGAAACATTGTTAATTAAGAAATAACAATATTTAAAGGATGGTAGATCAATTGAAGCATATCACCATTTTATCTTCTTAGTGAGACCCATTTTTTGGGAGATCAAACAAATAATTGACACCATGAAATATATTACTTGTGTGGGCTATTGAAGGGACCAAATTTTTGTTGTATAATTTCCATATAACTAGTTTTATTAAATATTAGGAAGATCATAAAAAAATATTGATCAATAAATTAATCTCTACGTAAGAAAAAAATAATCCTTAAAATCACATACAACAATTAGAGAGATAATGAATGATTCACATGTTTAATTTCATGATAGAAGTGTCTGAAATACTTGTTTTAAATACCAACTCACTATGATGAACTATTATGTATCTAGGTGGTGAAGCTAAATGTTTTTTTGTCAGCTAAACTCATATATATATATATGATATTTATGTGTATGTGGGTTTTCTACAATAAAACCATATCTAAATAATGCTATTGATATATATAATGAATGATATCATAAATTACTACCACCATATAAGTGATGGTTTTGAAAATGTTAAGAGGTAAGTGGAACTCTCAACAAGGAAACATCAATACTAATATACTGTGATATTGAAAATAATACGAATAAGGGTCTTCCCTTCATAATCATCTGGTTTAGTGTCAATCATTTGCATTTGATTGGAAAACATAATAATGTTTCTTGAAATCAATATCTGTCATGATGAAAGGATAATGATAGAGTTTAAAAAAATCAATTAAATATACATGAAATATATGTATATTGAACACCCATAATGATTATAATGTGTAAAATTGATGTCGCAACAAGTTATGAAATTCCATTTCATGATTTGGAATTTCTCTGAAAAAACCTGTAAAATTGAAAGTACAATTTGGTACAAACCCATGGCCATAAGAAATTCATTTTAGGCATATTTGAACCATTTTTCAAAATTAAATGTTTAAAAACCCTTTTTTAATCCATGAATGTCATCTAGGACTATTTCATAGATTTAAAAATTTTCATGACAATCCAAAATAATTACATAGAGTATGACCTCCCATCATGATGATCATATAATAGTCATATTTAGGGTCATATACCTTCACCATAAGGATATGTTAAATATAAACAAACCATCAGTATCTATTAAATCATTAGAGGTGGATGAATAAGTAATTATAATATAATTACTAACATTCGTCTCTAAATTACATTCTCCACCATTTATTATGTGACATCTTATTTTTATCACATACACATAATGGTATAATTTTTTTTATAAGTTCCTCAATTCATGTCAAGAAGCTAATATTTCGAATGATCAAAATTTCACCAATACCATATTACCCACTAGTATCAACATGTATGTTCAAATGAGTAAGGAAATTTCTTATACTCCTGATATATATCTCTTGACTATGAATTTGTTCATATCACACTATTTAAATTATAAATTACATTTCATTTCAAGAATAAATTTAATAAAATATTTACCACCATAGAGTTTTTTATTGTTTCTTGTCTTTACTTCCCTTCAATCAGTACTATAATTTTTTATTCCTTCTCATTATCAAAACAAAACAACCTTTTATTCTTATCCATTTTTCCAAAATTATTATTGATAAAATATATTTTGAAAAATATTTCCATCTTGTTAAATTTGTGTCCACATATGTATGAGTGATCTATCTATAAATTATATGATAATCAAGATGATGTAAAAAATTCATGTTTCAATTTGATTTTGAAACTCTAATTCAAATGAGTAACATCATCCATCAATATGAAAATTTTCCCTTCTTTATTCCCATACATTATCCATCATTTAAAAAACTTTAACATGTCATTATATATCCACAACACCAATTTCATTGTAACTAAACATATATTGTTTTAATTTCAACTTGTTTCTTCAAAGAAACATTTTCTTCTTAATGAGTACATTTTTCTTCTGATAATAAATTTGAAAAAACAAGTCCATTTTTAACTATGATATAATTTATATAAAATTACCTTGAAGAAATATTTACAAAAAAGAATTAAATTTTTAAATATCATATTTTCACATAGATGAATTACTGATTATTCAACCAATGTTTACTCATACACAATAGTATATTACTAGTTTAAAGAATCCAAATATGTTTACTGTTATCCCAATTACATGTAGATAAATATAGATGATTCATATGAATATTAACCAATTAATATGTATACTATAAATAATCTTACATAGAATCAATTGGGTTATACAATGTAAAATGACTCATAAATAATGTTGAGAAAATAATACAGGCCCCCAAATAATTACATACACACCAACAATATTTGAAACATTCCACCATCACTCTAAATTCCAAAATTCATAAAAATATAAATATAATTGTTCCAAACTCATATATATTGAAGAAAAAAAACAATTCAATAAATATAAAATTTTTGGAATAAAAAACGTTTCAAATGAATAATATACTATCACTTGTGCTTTAATATGCGTTACGTATTGAAAAAAATAAACATAGAGAATGAAATTCACATAAAGCTACAATAATACTTCTTATTTTATAAATTAATTATTAAAGAGGATACATATACTATTGATCGTCTCCCAAAGTTCCCAAAAATATACAATTATCTCTTTCTATCAAAAATCGTTAGTTTTGATTTTTTAAAAAAAAATTGATTAACATAAATCAATATTAAAACAAATTATCTTTGAAATGAGACCGTATTCTAAAATTATAGGCATGCATGACTGAACCTGTTGTCCGAACAAAGAAAATTGATTCAAAATTTTTTCATGTTTATAAAATAGTAATTCTAATTGATAAAATAATAAAATAATATCATCATGATTCAACAAGATGAAATAATTCCACATTAATAATGAATTGAGAATATTTTACATATATGTCAAACAATTCTTCATCATGACATATTAACATCCACCACCATGAAAAATTTGAAACAATTATTCAATCAATGATTTATAAATGCAAAATACTATACCACAACAAGACATAAATGTCCATGTACTCATTAATAAAAAATTCTTAAAAAAATCATAACTAAACTATTAGAATAGTTCACACATGCGCCATGGTAAATTAATATATTATCCTATTTAAAAATAATACCAACATAAATTTTTATTTCCTAAAAAATGATTAAAAAATTTATAATATATGACTGATGGTATAATTTTTATCATTCCCTTAGTGAATGTATTAAGTTCATAAATATATATGTTGATTTATGTTGCTGATTTTTCACGCCGTTTGAAAACAATAAATCAATCAACAAGAAAGAATATGGGACTGAATCAAATTATATTATCCTTAAGATAAGGGATTTTACGAACCCATCATATTGATCAAAAACTGAAAATAATAATTTTCTCAAGGTTTAGTGAAAATACCATCCACTTTAATTTTTATAGAAAGAAATTCCAACCTATCCTCTTTTTGTTACTTCGGAAATTTAACAATGTGATATTTTATATAAATTTTATTTCAACTAGAATATATAATTTTTTTTCATGGAAGATTAATAGAGATACTTTACCACATCCCATAGGTTGTGGTAACATTAGCACCACTTTTTGATAATCCAATTGAGTTATCATCGACAAAAGTTCAGTTTAAGCAAGAGTTGAAAACATTCTCCACATTACTAGTAAATAGATTCAAATAACTATTATTCTTAGTGACTAAACATACACACCAATATGACATAAGGAAAACACCTTCAAATATAGATCTTATATCAGCAAAATTTTATTCATAATATGTATCAGGATAAAAAGATTAATTTTCTAAATGCATCAATATATTAAACTGAAGTAAATGATACATTAAAAAACCTATGAATCCACTTCATTAAATGAAGTGGGAATTTTAGTTAAATTATATTACATTAATAAATATAATATTCGATGATAATATCGAACCATGATGTTATTGAATATTATAGACTTCAAATTCACATCCAAAAATCACAAAAATTCACATTCTTTTTTCTCCATTTTTTGACATATTGTTTTTCACTAGCATTAGGGTGGGAACCAAAATAAAATACTCAATAACATAACATTGTAGAATTTCAGTTTCATATTTCCATTGAAAAATATAAATTTATCTATATATTGAGAAATTTGTCGTCAAAAATTTCACCTCATCTCAACAAGAAGATATATTTCCAATAAAAACATCATATCCTTTACAAAAGCTTCACAAATATCCTTATAATTTTCAAAATAATATATATAATATATATAGAATATAAAAATGATGCAAATATTTCCTTTTAATGATGAAATTACTGTACACATATCATTTTTTAATTTCAATAGCTTTATTATATTGTAAAGAAAATAATATCGAGATATTGGAATTTTTTAAATTAAAAATAATCTATGTCCTATAGACATAATTAATATATTATCAAAAAAAAGTAATATCATTGATACTCACTATATATCTCCCCTTACAGACCACCACTAATGAAGAATAACATTAATCCTATAGGAAATATATTTTATTAATTTTATCATGAAAAATAATGAAAACATATAATGTATTCAAACCATGACATAAAGGAATATTATATTCTCAATTTCAATTCTCTCAACAAAATAATTTTCCTAACATAAAAGTCAATCTTTTTATCTCATGACATATCCCTTTTCATTTAATTTGTTTCATTAGAAATTCTATTTTCCAATACTGGTATTGTCCTTGTGGATAAGTACTAACTCCCATGTATCATTCATCTATATCTTATCCATCTATTCATTAATAGAATCATCACACTATTTATTTTCCAATGCTCATTCAATAATTATAATTTCAATTTGTAAAAACTGTGAGGCATGTGATGCCATCCACAATTTTCACTCTATTTGAAAATAGACTCACTGATCTACAATTATGTTTTTGGTATATAAATATTTTTTATTTCTATTATTATATAAAATATATTATTCCCCTTCACATGAAATAGAAAAACCTAATTTTACATCGAAAAATCCTATATAACATGCAATATTTTGTGAATTTCAATAACACCATTCTAAAAACCAATAATCGCTTAATGACATGTATAAAATTTAGTTTCATGTGTGATTTATTTATTTTTTGTTATTGATTATTCATGATATGATAATAAATAATATTTACAAAAACATTGTTTAAAAAATGGTATCCTAAACCATTTTAATGAGAACGAAAGAAAATTACATCAATATATATTTTTCTCATAATTCCCAATATTATCACGATTAATATGGTTACACAATGGATTGATATACACACATAGATAATTGAATAATTTATAATTATTTTAATAAATCTCATATTTATATATGTTTTATTTTTTCCTTACATAATTGATTTTGAATGTGAACTATTTAACTAATTGTTAATCTCCAAAAATACCAAAAGGGATCATTATCAGTCAATATAGTTCATGAAGTCTCTACTAAACATATTTTATTCCATTCCATCGCAATTATTATTGCATTTTTATAGTGAATTTTATTATTGTTGAGTTCCATGATTATCAAAATAGGAATAAAATAGCACACCTTTATATTATACATATTTTCCATTCAAGATATTCTTAAAAACGAATCTATATTCATTCCCCATGCATTTTCTAAATCTTTCAAAAATATATAGTTCTTTTTTTAATGTTCTATAAAAACAACACATGATATCAAATTAGATATATGTAAAATGAAAAAATATATATATATTTTCTTATGTTGGCATAGTCATCATTGTATAAGAATAATATTAATAGATATGTCCAAATGTATGAGATGCTTTAAGGAATACATTAACATTTTAAAAATAAATTACATTTCATTTGTGGATGGTTTATTTCATCTAATTAATATCTTTTTATTGGATAAACACATAACAAAAGATTCTCCTCATGTGTTCTTAATCATATATTGATCATAGATTACCAACCATTCAATGTAACATGTTATTTTTTTGTAGATTCATCAAATACATGTGATTATACCATAATTCGATGGAAATATATTCCTTATTAATCAATGACCTGTTTAAAAAATAACTCCATCTCATAAGATCATCATATATAATATACCACATTGACAAAAAAAATTATTTACTTATTAATTATTGAAGATAGACTAAGAATATCGGGTTTCAACCCATCAACAAATAAATTATTACATGAATTATGTTATTATTTTCCATAACAACTATAAAATGACAATTAACATTGAGTAATCCATCATTTCCAACCGTAATTGGGCCTTATATTAATTTTTTAACATATTTAAAAATATTAAATCTAGTTTCCTGTTATAGTAATTTCTACTATCATGAATCCATGAATTAAACCCATCTAATGATTTATGTTGGAATTACACAACCCATGGTTTCTTCATATATTTTATATTCATCTTATGAGTATTATTAGTGTTTTAACTCATTTTATGTGTACTATAATTAGAATGAGGCATTAATTTCCAATTTGATAATATTGGCCACATCATCTTCATATTTGATCAATAAATTATTACTTTATCATATTTTTTTTAATTTATAATCTAGTTCAGAACAATATTTCCTTCATAAGGATGATTCCCTTTAAGAAATTCCTCCCAAACATTCTAGTAATGATATTATATTTTAAAATAAATAAATATATATTAAATTTATTTATGTTGTGTCTAAATAACAAACATAATCACAAGAAAACATACATAACATTATAACCTCCATTACCTAAGTGGTTTTTCATTTATCACATATTTTTCTTTAGGATAATTGTTAAGGATCCTTTTCATGAACCTAAATATGTGGGATATCATGACATAATTATCTTTAAATTAAGCATTATTTTATCTTCTTTGGATTCACTATTTGTATAAATTAGTAAATTAAACTTTGTGTTAAATAAATGTCTTGATTTTTTACGTTCTAATGAATCTTTTGTTATTACAGTATTCTTCAATTTCAAAATATTCACATGATCTCTACTATGTATTGAATTGTTTCTTTTAATAATAGACGATGATAATTGTTTATGTTAAAAAAAACCCCAGCCCTATCTACGAATTTCCCAATATATTAAATATAATACTATATATTTATTTTAGAATTTATTTATTCCTAATTATAATAAACAAATATTCTACATGGCCTTTATTATTTTATATGTCCATTTTAATTTATTCTTTTTTGATTCCAATTTTTATCCCATAACAAATATATTTCATTAAATCAAAAATTTATTTTTTTTTATATTTTATTTTTATTATTAATGTGTATATTCTTTATTACATGAATATTGGATATCATTCATAATAATTTTGAGGTATATAACGAAAATTAAGATAGTTTAAAGACAATATTTTGATTATATATTAAACATAAATTTATTATGAATATCATATTTATATTTTTTAGAATTTTAAAATTCCCCAATAATGAAATCATTTTAATTAACCATAGAAATTAGAATAATATCCTAAAAATATATTTAAATATATACTTGCTTAAATAAAATACTTATTTCACAACATTCATACATAGATATGAATTTTTTCATTTTGTTGTTTTGAGAAATTCATTTCATTACCTTTATAAGACTCAAGGAAATTGTTTTTTTTGTTTAATACATTTTTAATGTTCATGTTGTTCCTTCTTTCATCATATATTTCATTAATGTTTTTCAATTTTTCAAAAATTTTATTGTAATTTTAAATTTCTACACACATGATACATATCAATTGATGATTTCTAGTACACATTCCATTTCATATTATCAAATATATGGAGATAACAGATATTATTTGGATAAATTTGAAATACACCACTAAATATGAATCTAAATTAAAAAATTAACCTTCATTATCCTTATTCTTATACTTATCTATTTTAGAGGCATTAATGGAAACATTTTTCTATATGTTAAAATAATAATTTACAACAATATATTTTATAATATCATAGGAAATCGAGAAGATTTTAATTTCATGAATAAGTTACTTACTCGGATAATTATATTCTAATTATATGATTTTTACATTGGAAATTTTATTTCTGAAGCAGAAGATCATTTCTACCAATTTAGAAAAATTAATCACTCAACAAAACCACTAATCTAGATCACATTATAATTTACCCATATGAGGAACCCATCTATTATTTAATTAACATGAAATCTAGTTTATTTAAACATTATCCTAAAAATATTTTTACTTTCACCCTTTACAATGGATTTATATTTAAATATGATCTAAAGCTTCTCCCATAATCCTTTTTTCATTTTGATTATTTTTACCTACATAAAATGGAATATTGATTGGAAATAAAAAATGAAATTACTTTCACAACTATCATTTTTAAAATTATCAGTATCTAGAATTTTCATAGAATCAAATTATATGTGAATTATGAATAGATATGTTGCATATACTAGGAAAGGAAAAAAATAGTTGAAAAATGATAAGGAATATTTTTTCCATATAGATGATGCATCCATTATCATCCAATTTGGGAAACCGCTTTCTAATGGGTAAGTTATAACTATCCATTTATAGTTATAGAAATCAAATTTTTCAACCAAATATAAAATCTAATTCCTAAAAGAATAAAATTATACATCCCAATTGAAGGTAACAATAGATATGATTCCACATGATACAACTATTTCATTATGTGATATAACTGAGATGAGGGTGAATATGGGATTATAAATTCTTTGGTAAATATTTTCATGAAACAACCACCACCACCTATTATAATGTGTAAAATTATTAAATTTTAACAAAATCAATCACACATATAATATTATAATATATTTTTAATGATAATATGTTAAAATTAATTGTGAATAATTGGAATTATCCATTTTTCACAAAGGCAATACAAGAAACATGTTTCAATATGGTGGTATAAATATAAGGGGGAGAAAATTTTACCCAGAATACAATTCACCCCATTATTATTGAATTCTTCTCACACAATTATAATGAAAAATTATTTTATTTTTCCTCAATAAATAAATAAAATAAAATAAGACTTTTATATAGCTATTGTTATTTTAATACTTAATATTCTTAAAAATCTCTATTCTGAACGTTTTCATTGATTTTTTATTTGTGTATTTCCCAACCTCTTATTTTTATTCTTATTCGCAATAATATTCAATATAAAACATATAGTGATAAATTGACTCATTCCCTTACAATATAAAACATCCTCTAACATGAATTAACCATTTTTAATTATATAACAAGCACATAATTGAAAATTGTAACACTATAAATTTAATTGGATATTCAAATCCAAACAAGTAACCACTATTATATATTTTCCAACATCTTCTTCTTCTACACCATGTCATTTTAGGGTCATGAATCTTGTTTTATTGTGACCATGTTTTCATATAATTAACTAGTCCTAATCCATTTACAAAATCATCCCTTATTAATGAGATCCTTGTTTAACCTATGTTTATAAAAAAAATAAATTTTTAATGGTTTATCCAATATATAATTGATTCAAAATTATCTGAAATAATTATTTATATGAAAAAACTAATTTATATAAATCATTTATTTTCAGCCCTCATTATATTTGAATTCTGACAATGTGCTAACTCACACGAAGTAGCATAGGACTCAAACATAATATCTGATGACCATTATAAAAATCAATATTAATCATATATAGGCCAATATTACTCATTTATACCTTCTCGTGAATCATAATTTAACTGAAATCATTAATATGTAAGATCAAATTACACTTTAAATGTTTGGAATCATTAAAAAAATTAAATCAATCATATAGAGATCAACAAAGACTCATATTATCCTCAATAATTAAATAATTTTCATCATTAATAGAAATTATATAATAGATAAAAATATTTTTATTTTTTTACAATATCCATAACAGATTATAAAAAACATTAATTAATACAAATATATAAGAGTAAATTATATCTCAAATGTCTTGAAAAACATAACATGAGTTTAAACGTGATGTTTTTTTTGGAAAAAACTTATCAAAATATTGAAATCCTCAATATACTAGGATGTTGTTATGAGAGGGATTAGATCTACACTAACACAGTCTTCTATCTAATGGATTAATAACATAATGTTTTTGTGGATGGAAAACTAACGCCTCACGAAACGATGATTGTTAAAATATCTCTAACCACCTCTCATGGTGGCCATTATCATGACATTGTATTTATATATGATATATATTATGTTTATGTTTTCTTAATGCTTCTGTATTTGTCTTTTATATTTTACATTTATGATTTCCATTATGGATAAATGCAATAATTTCATTTGAGGAAGTGCGGACTACCGCCCCCTCAAAGTGATATGACTCGTTAATGCCATAAGTGGGACATATAAAGGATAAAGTATTCGATATTATATATGTTATTAAACTTTAATTATAATATATCTATTTATAATTATGTTTCAATTCGATAAAAATGCGAAATAGAAATGAAAGTAGCATTAATGTGTATGTATGGCGTACCGTCTCCATAAACGGTGAATTTCATTTCTTACCTAAAAATTTTATGTACTTTTATAAATACATATATATACTAAATATATATGATATATATGATATCCAAATCCTAAATATCATTCTAGATATAATGAACCACTAACCACATGAACAACATGTAAATATTAGAAGTCCATTTTTGACTCAAGTACCAAATATCAACAAAATGAACGTTATTAACATAAATGATTAAATAATTTTAATAACACAGTAATAAGTGATATAAAATGTACAATAAAATTGAATAATGTTCTTAATAAATCAGAAATTAACATTATTTTATTATTTAGGAGATTAAAGAACAATCGAGTCAAGTCGGACACGAGGTGAGGGTCATCATCTCAATCTACTTTCATTGAGGCATACTTTGTTTTAATACATGAATTTCATTTATACTATGTATACAAACCCTTGAAATTTCAAAGGAAATATTTTTCTATGAAGCGATTTACTAAACGACAAGAAGGAATGTTTCTTTTAATGTAAGCGGTGACAATGACCTTTTCTGCCACTGTGATTGTTATTTTATATTTGGATTCCTCAGAAATGTGTAATGTTTTTAAAAGAAAATAAATACTATATAACATTTCAGCTATTTTGGTATTGAAAATGGTTTTGATTATGAATTTTTTATGTCAATATATTTAATTGATATACTGTGATTTAAATGATGAAATGTTTTCTTTCTTTTATATTTGTTTTATGCTTATGATTTTATAATGGTACATGGAAATTTTATGGGTGGTTACGTGATAAACCAAATGACAGGTGGTGCCGTGAGCACCAGGACTGGTGGATATATTATAACATCCAATGCATTGGGAATGGAAGTCGGCCATATGTCTATTCCATTTAGTGATATGTGTGGAAGTCGACCGTATGGTTATTCCGTTTAAGTATGTTAATGTTCTATTTTACCTTTATATGTTATGTGTTCTTTATATGGGTTCATTAGTAATCTAATGGTTACAAAAGTCTACGGAATGATCTTTTATTTAGTTAAGAGTATTTAATACTTCATATAGTTGAATAGTATTACTTATGATTGAGTATTCATGGTTTACCTATTGTTTTGAAAAAACTAACAGGTTTCCTTCTTTGTGCATCCCTTACTATGATTTTTATGTTCATCCCACGTTTTTGGAATGTTTTTAACAGGACATAATGTGGAATATTGTCAATAATGGGATCAAGGAAAAGTCATGTTGTCTTAAACATGGATCTAGACATGACTATTTTTTTTCTAGAGTTCATGTTTTGTAAAAAAATTGAAAATGTGTAGAAGTGTCTACTTTGTAATTTTTTGAGAAGTAATATTAATGTCCTAATTCTCTAAAACTCTAAACCTAAAAATATACTCAATGTGAAATATTCATTTAATTCAATATTATGTAATGTTTAAGGCGGGGTCCATATAGTTGGTATCAGAGGTAGGTTTAAGAAACATTATGAGTTAGGGTATTGTTGAATAAATTTCCATGAATTAATTTATGGTAATATTGAAATGATATAGCATTTACCGATTACCATGTTGCATTGCTTAAGATATTTCTATGTTCATAATGGTTTTCTGCAGAGGAAACATGGTAGCTATGTTGGGATGACATCAAGAGGAAGACAACCATCCAAATCAGCAACCTGAGATGGTCAGAATCAGAACTGAACAGTTTGTTGCAGTGATGGAATAGTTGAATCAAGCTATAAATGGTGGTGGAATCAATGCACAAGATCATCCAAATCAACAACAGAGTAACATCTTAGTAGTGGAACATTTCATGAGGCAATATCCCCCATCATTCAGAGGATATTCAGACCTGGTTCTAGAAAAAGGTTGGATTAAATTACTGGAGAAGATTTTTTATGTCATGGTTTTTTCAGAACATCCTGAGGTTAGTCTTGCTGTTTACCATTTTGAAGTTGAAGCTGGTCAAAGGTGGTCGATGGTAAAATTATCCTGGATAGTGAGGAGATTGATGCTTTTTATTTGGATGAATTCATAGGTATGTTTCGTTAGAAATATTTTTCTATGGTGGTTCGTCTTAGAATGGGAATTAAATTCCTAGAATAGAGGCGGGAGGATGACTTAGTGGCTGCTTATGAATAAAAATTTACACGACTGGCAAGGTATGCTCCAAATTTCATACGAGATCTTGATAATAAAATCATCCATTTTTACTCAGGATTCAATCCAAAGTATCGAAGGGCATTAGCTTCTCATGAGATCAAATGTCATGAAAAACAAGTTTGATATGTGGAGAAGGTGGAAATGGAGTTTATAGAAGATCATGTGTTCTTTAAAAAACAACAGAATAAGATGTACTCATTGGAAGTGACTGGGATGAATTCATCAAATAATCCCGGAGGTAAGAAAACAAAATATCAATCTTGTGATAAGTGTGTTAAAAAAAATCACGGAAAATGTTTTTCAATGTCTGGAAAGTGATTCTGGTGTTCTAAGTCTTGTCATATTTCTCATAGCACTAAGGAAGATGATCATGTAGGAAATGAAAATCCATCGGTAAGATGTTTTAACTGTAATGAAATGGGAAATTATGCATATGAGTGTCCAAAGAATAAATCAATAGAGGGAATGTAGCCAGAATACAAACATAAAGGGGTGGTGAAATCTTTTTCAACTACTTTAGCAGAAGTTGGGCCATTGAATGAGGTTTTATCAGGTCTAGAGAGCTCAATATTTTTTAAAGATTGATTTGAGGTCTGGGTACCATCAGTTGAATGTAAAGGATGCACACGTTCCAAATACCGCATTTCATACTAGATATGTCCATTATGAATTTATAGTTATGCCTTTTGGATTAACGAATGCACCTGATGTATTCATGGATCTTATGAATAGGATTTTTCGTGAGTTCATGGATAAGATTGTGGTTATGTTCATTGTTGATATTTTGGGTTATTCAATAAGTAAGGAGGAACATGAAAGTAATTTAAGGGTTTTCTTGAATACCATACAAGAAAATAAACTTTATGGGAAATTCAGCAAGTGTGAGTTTTGGATACAAAAAATTTCTTTCCTTGGTCACATTGTTTCATAGAAATGGAAAAACTGTTGATCATGCTTAAAGAAATGTTTTTGATGAATGACCAAAACCCACAAATATAACCAGGATTCATAGTCTTCTTGGTTTGGAAGTCTATTACCAGAGTATTGTTGAAAATTTGACACTGTTATATAGTCCAACGACTATGTTAACTAGAAAAGGTGTTAAGTTTATCCGGACAAAATAATGTGATTATTGTTTTCAGTAATTGAAAAGGAGATTAGTTAATGATCTAGTTTTAGCAATGCCTTCCAGAAATGATTAGTTTTTTATAAAAAATAATGCTTTGATGAAATGACATGGTGTTTCCCTTATGCACAATGATCAGGTAATTTTTTATGCTTCATGTTAGTTGAAACCCCAAGAGTTAAATTACCCTACACAGTATTTGCAATTAGCTATTGTTGTTTTTGCTTTAAAAATTTGGAGGCATCATTTGTATGGAGTTAAGTGTGAAATATATAATGATCAAAAAAAATTTAAGTATGTATTCAGTCTAATAGAATTTAACATGAGACAAAGGATATGGTTGGAATTAATCAAGGATTATGATTGCACGATCCATTACTATACGGGAAAAGCAAATAATGCGGATGATGCTTTTAGTCGAAAAAGTAATTCTTCATTAACTATGTTACGTTTGGAACAAGATATTTTGTTTTTTGATTTGATGAACTTTGGAATAGAAGTTTTTATAGTAGGAAATTCATCTGTTTTGTTTCAGGTGTCAGTGAAAGCATCTCTATCAGACAGAATTAAGCAACCACAGAAGGAAGATAGTGAGTTGCAGAAAAAGGTGGAGTTGGTTCAGAAGGGTACATTGCCTGAATTTAATGATGATAAAAATTGTTTTTTTATATTTGGAAAGAGAATATGTGTTCCTTGTTATTCATAGTTGAAGAATGAGTTGTTATGTGTAGCTCATAGTTCCCCGTTTTCAGTTCATCATGGCAGTGCTAAGATGTATAGAGATCATCATGAGTATTACTGGTGGGATAGAATGAAAAGAGATATTGCTGATTTTACTATGAAGTGTTTGACTTTTCTCTAGGTTAATGAATAGAGGATGTTACCAAAAGGGATGCTTTAGCTTTTACAGGTGCCAGAGTGAAAATCGGAAAATATATCCATGGACTTCGTTGTGGGATTACCAAAAACATCTCAAGGTAATAATGAAATCTGGGTTATTGTTGATAAATTGACTAAATCAGATCATTTATTTCATGTAAGAACCCGATTTTTTCTATAAAAGTCTTCGGAATATTCTTCATGTTATTCCAGAGTAGCACCTTCAAACGGTGTGCGATTCCGAGCCCCATTGTGGCTGGAATTAAATTTTCAGTGCGTTCACACTGGGCATGCCAAATAAATTGGATAACTCCTAAATGGTGCTTTAGATCCTAAATATGTGTGTACGGATGGGTCCAAAATGTGTTTTTACACTCAGAATGACATAAAACAAGTTGGCGTGGGACGTTTGGACCCCTATCCTGTTAACAGATCATTAAACAGAAAGATAAATTAATTAATTTATTCGTTTAATGGTTTAACTAAATAATCTCTTAAACAGTTGCTTGAATTGGAAAACCAAGGTCACTATTGAGTCCAAAGCTTGCCGTTTACCCTAAAAGGGTTGTAACTTTTGCGGGCGTGGGCCTTCTGTGAAAAAATGCCGCCAGGGGTGCTTTCGTAAATTGGCGGCCTCGGGTGTTTAGTTTAATAACATTTGAACGGGCCCACATATTAAAATTATGAGACTTCCATTGTGCATAGGATGTGGTGTTTACCCTATGGGAGTCATAATCTTGACCGTTCCAGAGGTTTCAGATTCAGGTCGTTTTGGGGGTTAAAATTAATTAATTGTTTTAATTAATTTTCTTTATATAACCCATCTCTCCACCCTTATTCCCCACTATCCATTTCGTTGGAAGGATCTGTCAAGGAGGAAACACTCCACCACCTTCAATCTCTCTTCTCCCACCTACAAGCATTGCGGCAGTGGCAGATCGTTCGACGAATCTCCGGGCTACGCCCCAACAGGTAAGAGTTTTTGGTTTTGCGTTTTAAATTTCTGAATTTTTTTTGAGTTTAATTATGTGTCTAATTTCCATTTGATCTTCGATCAAATCCCATGTATGCGATGTAATTTTTATTATCTTTCCATCACCTGTTTCGGTTTGTAAATCCGAGTTCCGAGGAGCTCGAAAAAGTCCGCTGAATATTGCGGGTTTTGGTGTTTTCCATTGGTTTTGGAGCTTCTCTAGCCAGCGTTAGGGGTTCCGGTTGGTGGTCCGATGGGCTCTCAGGTGGTGGAAGTAGGCCGGAACGATGGCTCGCGGAGCGAGCGGCTCAGCTTGATCGGGACAGCGGTCGGGTGAGATGAGGGCGTCAGAGTGAGGCGGAGCAGGCGGCAGCGGGCGACGGTGCATGCGGCCAATGGAGCGGGAGCCAGTCGAGCGAGGCAGCAAGCTGGCGCTGGCCACAGAGAGGTGCGCCAGCCGGCTGTCATTGGTGGAGGAGCTTGAGGCCGCATCGGGCGTGTGGAGGAAGCATGACCCGCAGGTCATACGGGCTTGTCATGGAAGACCGGTCGAAGACAGTCTGTAAGGGGGGGCAAGGACCCGCAAAGTGCGGGTCCTGCTGGCGGCGTGTGGAAGAAGACTGGCCCGTTGGCCTGTCTAGATTGTTTATGAAAATAAAATAAAATAAAATAAAATAAAAAGATATATGTTTACAAAAATAAAAATAAAAATAAAAATAATATTATAATTATTATGAAAATGATTTAAATTTATAAATCATCCGCACAACGTCCGTTTTGGGCACCGTCTGCGGTGATGCATCCCTTATATTGATTATAACTTTTTTAGATGGTTTTGGGGATTTTAATTCCCGAAACGAGGGGCTTTGGTGGCCCAACACGACGTTATGTGGTCGGGCATATTTTCTCGGGGGTTTTTGTTTTGATCGGTGCAGACACATCAGATGTCTGTTTTTTTCATCGTCAGCGGCTTTGTGACCCTGGCGTTAAGCCCGAGTTTTCCAGTGTGTTTCCAGGCATTGAATCCGGAGTTGAGGCAAGGGCTCCACGACCCGTCTTTCGAGCTGCACGTAGTGTTTTGAAACTTTTTCATCAGACGTCCGTTCGGGGCGTGCGAGTAGTCGATCTTGGGTGTTTTTCTAGGGGTCATTAAAATGGAACAATCCAACTACTTTAATTCCACACAATGGTGTGGGCCCCGCGAGGTTTGTTTTGGGAGTTGGCGATGATTTCCATCTCCTTCACCTGGTGTCCGACTCGGACAAGTGAGTAGTCGATAATGTGTACGTTTTCAAGAGGATCGCAACGGTGTGATCCGTTCGTTGCGCTTCGGGACCGAGATGCGGGTCCCATGAAGCACCGCTTGTTTGCGGTGCGGTGAAATAAATATATTCTCTAGATATCTGTTGCACTCAAAAGACCAGTCGTTTGGATGTGTATTCCTGAGGGGATGACAATGTTGTGATGCGCTCGAATGTTTTTGGGGCTGAGGCTCGGGACCACGGGACGTTGTTAGGGCGTAAAGCGGTGTCAGACAACTTTTAAATTTGATATACGTTGGAGGCGAGTAAGTAGTCGATTTCGCATGTTTTCCTAGGAGGATTACAATTGTGCGATTCATTTGGACTTTCAGAGTCTCTTTCATGACATCATTTAAATGTGGAAGCAAGTAAGGTTCTCAGGTGGAGGTTTATTCCTGGGATGTTTGCAGAGAACACTTGGTGTGTGATCGCGTTCACTCTTAGGAGAGTGAAGTGAATGATTTAAGAGATATGGTTGTCCGTGCCTGAGACATTGAGTTGGAAAGTTGGTGTTTTTACTTTTACACCTTTCACGTTGACATTAGGTTCCGTGTTCATGATAGACTTTGGGTGGGAAAAGTGGTTTACTCTGGGAGTATACGGGAACTCTTGGAGGTACATGTGGTTTGTTTGTACCTGTGAATGTTTGTGCGCTTGGTTGGAGTTGACTTGTGGCCACATGTCATGTGGTCCCCATGTGCGTGCCGTGTCTACTTTACGTTCCCTTGACCTCTCATCATGTAGAGGGTCCCTATGTTGTCGTTCGTTTGACCTTCATGGTTGAGTTTCCCACTGGTTCTGTTCTCGTTCGTTTGAAAAATAGGGTTGAGTTTCGCCCTAGTTCTGTTCTCCTTTGTTTGACTCGTAGGGTGGTGTTTCCCACTAGATCTGTTTTCATTCTTTTGACAAGTAGGGTTGTGTTTCCCCTGGTTCTGTTCTCGTTTTTTTGACCAGTAGGGTGGAGTTTCCCCCTTGTTCTGTTCTCGTTCGTGTGACCAGAATGGTTGAGTTTCCCCTAGCTCTGTTCTCGTTTCTAATTAGTTTTACCAAGAGGGTTGAGTGGGGTTTTCCCCTGGTCCAATTCATGATGGTTTTGACCAGCAGGGTTGAGTGGTATTTACCTGGTTCTGTTCTCGATGGTTAGGCTGGAAGAGTAGCTTCGTGTTCCCTGGTAGAGTTTTTGTGGATTCAATGTGACCAACACATTACGCGGGCACCGATACTCTACCCAAGAGGTTGTTTCCAGTAGGGTTTGATAGTCGTACCATCCAATAGAGATGTCTAGAGTAGTACAATCAAGTAGAGATGGCCAGTGGGTTACCATCCAGCAGGGATAGCCAGTATAGTGGTGTTCTCTGAGCAGTACCATCCAGTAGGGATACCTATAGGAGTTCTAGGTTTACCTCCAGTGGGGCTAGTAATTTGTCCTCGATGCCGGGTTTACCTCTAGCTGGGCTGGGAAGTGGTCCCCGATGCCGGGTTTACATCCAACTGGGATGGGATGTGGTCCCCGATGATAGTTCCGAGCCTCCCTCTAGTAGAGTACCCTTTATAGGACTGAGCATTTGGAATCATCGATGACTTTAGTAGGATCTCCCTCCAGTGGATTACCCATTTATGGGACTGGGCAGTGTGGCACCCATCGACTCTTGCTAGGCCTCCCTCTAGTGGGAACCCGTCGACTTCCAGGGATTACCCTATAGTGGGGCTGGGCACGGGGTCTCCTGTCGACTGTGAGGAGAGCTCTTGACTGTGGGACAGGGATGAGGTGTGGTTTGACATTCCCCATGAACTCTCATGTACAAGGGGCACTTTTCCCATTGAGACGCGTCCTTGTGACGCGACCTAAAACTATGTGGTTGAGTCAGTGCCACCCAAAGAGAATAGTGTCAAGGTACGGTGATTTGAGCCCCATGACTTGCTGTTCAGGGTAGACGTGCAAGATTCTGGGCATCAATGGTGTTTAATTCTGAATCTTTTTTCTACTCACATTCTAGGGCTGAGCTACGGGACAAAGATCCCCTTATGATCTTGTTCGGGTTTCTTGACAGAGCATATATATATGTATACATTTTTCCAGTACCCACTCCTTGGGTTATGGTTACTCTCCTTCCAGAAGAGGCGAAAACGTGTGGGGTATTCCACGTGATTTCTGTGTATATCTTATTGTTGTTGGATGAGTCTACTCTACTGTTATAGTTAGAGAAGACTGGATGGGAAGTTCATCTTCTCACCATTTCCAGATCCATGTGTCTGGACGATTCTACCTCCTTTCTCTTGTTGGGTTGAGTTGGACTCTCTAATGTTACTCTTCTTCACTATCTCTGTTATACTGCTTTACTATTCACTGTTCGATCTAATTCTCACCATTCAATACCTCCTTTGTTTCTCCCCTGAGCCTTTGGGGTATCTTACTGAGTATTTTTACTAACCCCTTCTTGGGCTTTTCCCACACTAGGTGTGCCCTTTCAGATGACAGATAGGTTGGTCGTTATTTCTGTAGAGCTTAGTAGTTTGGTAGCTTGGAAAAAGTGCAGTGGTCGGAGTCAGGTTCTAGGTGGGGGACACTTCCGACTGTTTTTATTTCTTTTACCTATTGTTGGGTTGTGGCACCTTTTCTGGTTTGGCCTGTGTTTTCCCCTTTCCTTTTCCAATTTACCTTCAGCACTTTTTTTGTACTGTTAGAGGTCGATGCACTTTTGTGGATTATTTATAGCAGTTGGTACTTTGCTTTTCTTTTTAATCTGCACTTTTGCATTGAGTGTGTTGCATGTGTGTGTATAAGTACTTAGGAAAAGGCCTCACCGAGTTTTTGTGCCTACGTCGCTGGTCGCCAGCCCCTGGCCTATGAAGGTGGGTTGGGGTAGTTGCGACTCGAGCTCGGGTAAGGCCGGGTCGTGAAACATCCTATTCGATATACTTTGTCTATATATAAACTTTCTCGGTTGTATGTTAATGAGATATTCAGGTTTCATGGTGTTCCCCTAACTATTGTATCTGATCACGATCCCATGTTTACTTATATCTTTCGGAAAGGCCTTTAGATGTATTTGGGTACTGATTTAAATTTCAGTACAATTTTTCATCCTCAATCAGATGGAAAATCAAAATGAACAATTCAGACATTGGAGGATATGTTACGTGTTTGCTCGATGGATTATCAAGGATGTTGGGATCAACATATTTCTTTGGTTGAATTTTCATATAATAACTATTTTCATTCTAGTATACAGATGGTTCCATTTGAGGTGTTATATGGAAAGCGTTGTCTAACTCCTGCTTTTTGGGATGAAGTAGGTGAAAGAAAGTTGATGGGATCAGAATTGGTATAAGTGATGGTAGAGAAAATTTTGTTGATTCTGAAGCACATGAGAACAACTCAGAGAAGACAAAAAAGTTATGTAGATAAACAGAGGAAGAATATTTCTTTTGAGGTAGGTGATCATGTCTTTCTGAAAGTTTCTCAATGGAAATGTGTGATGTTTTTTGGTAGTAAGGGAAATTTGAGTCCAAGGTTCATTAGACCTATGAAATTCTGGAGAAAGTTGGATAAGTTTCATACAAAGTGGTTTTACCTCCATTGTTATCTTAGGTACACAATGTTTTTCATGTTTCAATGTTGAGAAAGTATATTCCAGATCCATCTCATGTATTGAACCTAGAGGTAGTTCAGTTGGAAGAGAATATCTCTTTTGAAGAACGACCGGTTCATGTTTTTGTCCATGTAGAGAAAGTATTGCGGAATAAAGTAATTCACCAAGAAAAGGTTTTTTGTAAAAACCATATGGTTGAAGAGGAAGCGTGGGAATCAGAATATGTTATGATGGATAAATATCCCCACTTATTTTGAAAACTAAAATTGTGAGGACACAATTCCAAAAAGGGGGGAAGGATGTGACATCCCAAGTAAATAAAGAAAAATAAATATTTCATATTTATTAATATTTGTGAATTAAATAATAATTTTACTTTTAAGGTGTTGCTATGTTCATTAGCATATCTGATACACAACAACATGTTTCATTAAAATCTTACACTGCACACTAATAATATATTATTATTATTTTAAACAGTAGTTAACTCCTAGTCATTGTATTTTTCGGAATGAACAAAACATACTACAATATGATTATACATGATTGTTAAATATATTTTCATTTATCCAATAAAAAGTTAGAGGCTTAAAATTTGAATGAATCTAATTTTAGGCAAAATTTACATTAAAAGGACGATTTACCGCCATTTAATAGGGAACCCTATTTAAATAAATTTTTGGTCATTTCTATTTATTCTATTTGACCAAATAAAATTTATTTTTATAATTAGGACATCAAAATTAACTTTATCTAAATATTCGGAATTTTTTCGATAATGTTTGTTTTTAATTGAATAGTGAAAATATGGTATTTTAATTCAAAACTATGTTTTATTCTAATTTATTTATATGGATAGATTATATTTTTAATTTGTTTTAAATTTTAATTAGAATATATTTTTAACATTTGATCTAATGTCGGCCATTGTAATTAATTTTACTATGAAATTAGACATAAACATGTGTTAATCTTTTGATATTTATTGTTTCATAAAAAACGCTATGTGTTTTGATAACAGGAATTAATTTTTAAATTAATTATTCCCACTTCTATGTTTTGAGATTGAAAAAATAGATATTATTTTTGAAATAGGAATATCAAATATAGCTTAGGAAGAACTTTGGGTATTTTTCTGAAAAACCTCAAATTTTGATGAATAGTGAAACCACTTAGTAGTAGTTAAAAAACTACCTTTTTCATTTAAAAGAAATTTTAACTCTTCAGTGAATTTAATTTTGAAAATACGACATAAATAGTTGTTATCAAGAAGTAAGATGTGGTTTAATAAGATAAAATAAATTTTTTCTGAATAGTAACTTTTGACTTTTATTTACGATGGTTAAAGGTAAATAGGGTAATTCAAGGTTAAAAGAATATTTTAATAATTCAAAATTACCTTAACACTTTTCCTAACCTTATTGGATGAGTAATGGACAACCATGGTCATATTTGGGTCTATTTTGGGACCCCATGTAGCCACCTATGAAAGATAATGACACTTTAAATTATTTAATTAAATGTAAAGGAAAAAATGACATAAACAAACATCTTTTAGTAAATTAATTTTTTATAGTGTTAAATAAGTAGTAGTTTTGACTATAAATATTCATTTTAAATTTAATTATATTTCCTACATCATGTTTTTTTTTAATTTTTTGACATCAAATAAATTAAATTATTTATGACACAATAATGTTGCAGTGTTTACCTCATTAATAAATGATTTAAATTAATAACATTGTAATGATTAAAATATTATCCAAAACATGTCCAATTCTGATTGGATGATTTTATTTCGACCATGAGTCTTTTTATATTCATCTATAATTATTTTTTACCTTTTTAAACTGAATATCTGTATATAATAAAATAATATTTTCACACTTTCTTAAAGATACCCCCTTATAAAAGGAGACCACTTCTAACCAATTCCTCACACCTATCAAGACTTTATGCTCAACAAAACTCTTCCTAATTAAGCTCCCTACATCCCTCTATACCTTCTAGAAGCCTTACCTTAGGCAAAAGGAACTTCAAGAAGTCTTTTTGGTTCAAACCAAATGATATATACCAAATTAAGGGTAACAATTTCTCTTAAGTTGTTTTCATTTATTTTACTTCTTAAACCCCTAAACTCTTTTTATTCCATTATTTTATAACAACACGAGTATCCTCAATATTCTAAGATGTTGTTATGAGATGGATTTGAACTACAATTACACACACCTTCAACTAATGGAGTAAGAACATAATGTTTCTCTGTATGACAAACTAACACCTCATGAAACGAGGATTGTTCAAATATCCCCAAACACCACTCATGGTGGCCATTATGATGACACTTTATTTAAATATTCTATATATTATGTTTATTTTTTCTTTATGCTTATGTATTTGTCTTTTGTAGTTTACCTTTATGGTTTCCGGTATTGATAAACGTGATAATTTCATTTGAGGAAATGCAGACCACTGCCCCCTCAAAGTGATATGACTCGTTAATGCCATATATGGGATGCATAGAGGATGGAGTTAATTATATTATATATTATATTAAACTATAATTATAATATAACTATGTATCATTATGTTTTAATTCTATTAAAATGCAAAATCGAAATGAATGTAGTGTTCATGTGTATGTATGGCTTACCGTCTCCATGAACGGTGCATTTTATTTCATATCTACAAATGTAATGTACTATTATAAAAACATATATATACTGAATATATATGATATATATGATATCCAAATCATGAATATCATTCTGGATATAATGAACCATTGACCACATGAACAACATGTAATTATAAGAAGTCTATTTTTGACTCAAGTATCAAATATCAACAAAAGAAACTTTATTGACATAAATTATAACATAATGATTATAACATAGTAACAAGTGATATAAGAGGAATAATAAAATTTAAAAAGGTTCTTAAGCAATTAGAAATTAACTTTAGTTTATTATTCAAGAGATTAATTAACGATCGAGTCAAGTCGGACATGGGGTAAGGGAGTTTGTCTCAATCTCCATTCATTGAGGCATTTTTTGATTTCATAAATGACTTTCTTTTATACGATGTATAAACACCCTTGAATTTTCAAAGGGAATCATTTTATATGAAGCGTTTAACTAAAAAACGAAAAGGATTGTTTCTTTTAACGTAAGTGGTGACAATGGCCTTTTCCGCCGCCGTGAGTATTATTTTATCTTTAGCTTCCTCGAAAAGCCGTAATTTTTTTAAAAGAAAATTAATACCATAATCATTGTCATGTATTTTGGTACTGAAAATGGTTTTGCTAATGGATTTTTTATGTCAATATATTTAAGTTATATATTGGGATTGAAATGTGGAAATGTTTTCTTTCCTTTATATTTTTTTGTCTTGTGATTTTATAATGGTATTAGGAAATTTGATGGGTGGTTACATGATAAACCAAATGACGGGTGGTGCCATGAATACAAGTATGGGTGGTTACGTTATAACTTCCAATTAATTGTGTATGGAAGTCGGCCATATGGCTATTCCATTTTTTGATATGTGTGGAAGTCGACCGTTTGGTTATTCTATTTAAATATGATTATGTCCCAAGTCACATTTATATGTTATGTGTTATTTATATGGGTTTTATGGTAATTTTTTTGTTAAAAAAGGGTAAGTAATGATATTTTATTTAGTTAAGAGTATTTACTACTTCATAAAGGTTAAATGTATTACTTATGATAAATTATTCATGGTTTACCTTTTGTTTTGAAATAACTAACAATTTTCCTTCTTTGTGTATCCCTTACATAGATTTTAATGGTCATCCCAAGTTCTTGAAATGTTTCTCACAAAACATAATGTGGAATAGGGTCAAGGATTTGATCATGTAAAAGTCTTGTTGTCTTAAACATAGAACTAGACATGACTCTTTTTTTTCAAGAGTTCATGTTTTGTAAAAAAAATTGAAACTGTGTAGAAGTGTCTACATTGTAATCTTTTGAGATTTAATAGTTATGTCCTAATTCTCTAAAACTCTAAACTTGAAAAGATCCTCAATGGGAATTATTCATTTAATTGAATATTATATAATGTTTATGGCCGAGTCCTTATGTTTATCCATCCATAAAAAATCCAATTCTATAAGTTGATTATTCTAGTTAAAAACAAAAATGCTTTGAGTTGGTTATCCCTCTTCAAAAATCAAATGTCTCGACTAAATTATTCCACAAGGAAATAACAACAACCATTATTCACGATCATACAGAATGAAATAAATAATAAATTAGTAAATATATACCACATGTAAATAGAAAAAATTTCTATTGAGATCCTTATTGTGTAAATTATAAGGCATTTATTTGAGGTAACAGTCACCAATACTGAAACACCATTAGTCTGGAAAATCATTATGGTCATGAAAATCTTAAGATGGGATAATTATTTTTTTATAATATCATAGAATGGATTAAAAACAAAAAAACCAATATTATTTTTATGAAATGTGATAATTTTCTCCAAACTAACTCATTACTAGATTTTGTCATCCTAAAAGAATATCATCTTTATGGAGGGGTGATTTGATTGCATGAAAAAATGTTATTTACAAATATATAATGATTATAATTATTTAATAACATTAATGAAATGATTTTTGTTGAATAATAATAACCATCGTGCTCAATTAATAATAAAAAAATGGATTCAACATGTTTTTGATGTCTACAAAAACACTGAGGATTGTAGAATATTGAAATATATTTTCAATTATGATTATGTGGTGGTGAGAACACCATGTATATGGTAGATCATGTTTTTCCAATATATTTTGAAGAAAATATAAATTTATAATACAAATATTTAGAACCCCAATAGTCCAATATTTTACTTATTAAGCAAACATTATAGATATTTTTTATATCTTTTATCATCATTTGTTTTTAAGGCTTTAATTTGAATGTTCATGGATGAAAAATGGAATACTATATCAAAAATTGTGGTCATTCACTATTTGAAATTTATGATAAAATAATTTTATATCCCATGTCCATGAATAGGTTCGATTGTTCCCAAAATAAACTACATAATGACATAAAAACTATTAAATGTAAACCAATATATGGATTTTTAATATAATATTCCATGACTTATGAAAAAAATCAACCATTCATAGGTGTAACCATACCTTCCATATAGGCCTAGAAGGCTTTTGATAATAAACAAATGACAATATGGAATCATTATTAATAAAAATAAACATTGATACATTACCTTATAGATATAATTGGCTATATGAGAATTTATATTTGGTTACCAAAATTAGATTGGTTCCTATGATAGGGATTGCCTATGAATGATCCCCTGGATCCGACATTTCTTATATGATGTAATATTGAATAAAACATTCCCATTAAGACCCTTAAACTGATGAATATGTGTGAAAAAATGAACATTCAAATAATTTTGGATTGAAATGATATCGTATTTAAAATTACTTTTCCTTATTCTACTACATATATTCATTACATAATAGAAGAATAACCTAGAAATAGTCCTCTTGCAATCTGACCTGCTTAACAACACAATATATAGGTGCACATCCTCAGGTTTTCAAAGATCCTGGGATCCGGACCGCGTCATGTTTGATTCCATAACTACAGTTTCCAATTACCCAATAAAACTAACTAAGTTCAATCTCACATTGTCTTCTATGTATCTACAAAATCATTTATGTATTCTATAATGTCTCCCAATTCACCTAGTAAAATACTTGGGAAATGATTCTAACAATTCACCTACATGGGTTGCTATTGGTAAAAACCATAGTGGTTCCACCCATGTACCCATTATTGGGATTTCTGATTAGATGTATTCTATCATGAAATAAAAGTTGGGGAGGACCCGTTTAATGTAGTTATAGTCTGTATTAATTAATCTATGGCCTATCTATCATGTAATGTCCAAGACCTTCTGGTCATGTAATCTCAAGCCTATGGGCCTTGTAAGGGTCCCACCCTCATCAATTGAATGTGTGATTATCAAAATAAAAAAAATGAAGACCTCATAAGCATTTTGGAATGGTTGAATTCTCTAACTTATAAAATAATCAATATTCGTCTATCTCACCCCCTTATGAATAATATACTATTAAAACCGGATGTTTATGGATAGAAACTAACAAGACTAGGGTAATAACACCTATAAACCTATGCATTATATAAGAAAATGTTAGTTTTGTCGTGATTCTCTTTTGGGATTCATTGAACACCTTGTGTTGAGATACACCACATTGTTTCCCAATATTCCTTTAGTTGAAAATCTAATAATTTGTCATTATATTCTATATATGATGGTACTACACATGGATTCCCCATATACAATGATTTGATATTCCCATATTTTTTTAATTATATTCAATGAGATGAAATTATCCTGTTGATATCTTTAAAAAACGAGTAATATTAATCATTGTTATTCCTAACATCCATTAACATTACACATAAGTTAGGTTATTTTAGAATGTAACACTTGATAAAAAGTTCCACAATAACACATTTATTACTACCTTTCATTGAGTATTCAGTATCAGATGATATTAAAGTAGGCAATATTTTATAAGCTGCAAAAAATACATTTTATGGTTTCCTTCACATAGATAAAAACTACATATATATTTAATCAACTTAAAATTATTCAGGTACATATGGTCTTGAAATAAACCAGAATTATCCATATCGTGTGGCCCTAAAAGGTATTACATGACTTGTTAAATAGAAATAAAATATTTAGATTCTGATTCCCATCAAGGGGATGAGAATGAAACCCCTTTCTTTGGCTTCATCCAAACTCCATCAATCCTCTTATCACCTTTAATAGGATTCTACTCCATCCAATGATGTAGATAAATTACACAACACCTTTATATATATATATATATCTAAAATATAGATTAACAAACTAATTTTTTTTTGTGAGAACCTATAATTACCATGTTCTATGTCATATTAACATCATATATTCTACTAATTAATTTAATAAATTGGTAAATGGTATTATTACATGGAATGAATATATTGACTTATCTTGAATATATATGAAATTTTTATACATGCAAATAAGGCCCCATTAAGGAATGATCGACCCTCAAGCCCTTATATATATATAAAATAGTGTAATTATGTACACACCTGGTGATCGAGATGCACAATTCATATGGAATTAGAGAGATTTATGTGATTCCCGAAACAAAAATAATGGTCCCAGAATAAAGTTATGAGTATGAAATAATTAAATTTTATGATTCCATTAATTTATTAGAATTTAAAAATGATTATTTAGTTATTTTGGTAAATAATATTGGTCTAATGTTGGTAATTATAACAATTAACCATAGGTGAACAATTATATGATGTTATACTAATGGTTTTTCAATAATATATCAATTTATTTTTGATCACATGGATCATAAAACTGGTCAGGGCAGTCTTTAGAGGATGAATAATAGTTAAAATACTACGACATAATTTTATATGACTCGACCTAAAATATTAATTTCTTAACATTGTAGTCATTAATAAATGAATAATATCTAATATCTAATATTTTATCAATTTGGGTTCAGGATCATTATATGATATTACATACATGGAGCCATTCATTTTTATGAATTTAATTTTTTATTATTGTGTTGGGAAAATAAATTAGTATTATATATTTTTTGATCATTAAATTTATTTTTATAAAAACAAAAAAAATATCATAATATAGTTATTATAATCTATATCAATTATGGGAAATTATATATTTATGAAGAAGTGGTTATAAGATATATACATATGTGAACCATTATATATGGACATGAAATCTTTGTCTTAGTTAAAAATTACATGTGTTATATTCATAACATTGTGAGTTATTTTACATTTCTTATATATTAGTATTTCAATTTCTATTTACAATATAACTTTTCTGATTTTTGTGTCAATTCATATGAAAATATAAATAATATATATTAATAATTTATAACAATCCAAACAAAAAAATATTCTCCAATATCTTTTTTAATCTAATGTTTTGGTTAGGGAGGAAAAGGTATAATGACCCACCAATTCTCATTGGCTTGAGAGCTCAATGAGTCATTACTAGGCATTAAGCGACATCCCTAAGATGCCAAAGTCAAGAAATAAATGCCGAAGGGTTTCAAATACAATGTGGGGGACGATTTACCCTTCAAGAAATAACCCAAAAACCAACCACACAAAACCAAACATTCCCTAAATGATGCATTAAGAAAAGAATGACAACTAAACAACTTCATTTATGTCACACCACATCAAGTACACAACTGAAAAAGACCAAACCAAGCATCAAAGTACACAGTGGATTAACAACTCAAGACTCTCAAAAGACACCACAACTCAATTCTCCACATGCTCCAAGCTCCACAATATCTCCCATGAATCACCATGAGTCACTAGCAATAACATTATTTACCTTTACCTATATCTCAAAACACGACATATGCAAAAGCAAAAAAGTTCCAACGCAGTGGTGATTATAAAACTCAGTAGGTTTCCCCCAAGACTTCCTACTCATGACAATAGGATTTAAAAGATAGAAACATTTATATAAAAAAAAATTATATAAAACATTTCCACAAAATCAGTTTATAACTAAATATAAACAAGTTTCAAAAACAAATCATAACCAAAAGAATTCCAAGAGATATTGAAACCAATTTTCTACGAAGTTATTTTTCTAGAAAAAATGACAATATTTAGAACCATTTCACAAACATTCCTTTTCGGCATACCGAACCATTCCACCAAACCATGCAACCAACCATGCATGCTACATAGATGAGGGGAGTAGCCCTAAACCTTATCAATCCCAACCATTATGGGGGAGAAATCTTACCCTTATCCAACCCAAACTCACATGAATGCTTGACGGGGGAGAGCCCTAACCCTTATCCATCCCAACACTGATGGGGGAGACCCCTAACCCTTATCCGTCCCGAATGCAATATGAATGTTTGACGGGGGACATCGCTATCCCTTATCCATCCAAACACTGATGTGGGAGACTCCTACCCCTTATCCATACCACATACCCTTCAAAACACACAACCATCATGTCAAAAACAAAGTGTGTTCAACCAATTCATTATATTTTAATGCTTAACCATTTCAATTCCCATAAATTTCAATAAAACTCCATTTTTATTGAATACCAAATCCATCAACATCATTTAAATCTCAAACCATTTTTATAAAAAACCATTTTTATTGAAAAACCATTTTTCATAAAACCATTTACAATTTCAGAAATCAAAATTTATTATCAACATTTTAAATTGAAGAACTGAAATCAAATTACACAACAATTCCCAAATATTTCACAATTTCAATAAAACCATAAATCATCACTAAAAAATATTTATTTCATGATTTTCACAATCAAATCCATACAAATAATACAATTTGAGACTAAGACAATAAATTCTAATAATAGGAGTTGAGATTGAATCCTCCTACATCAATGGTTTTGACGAAAACCATATCAAATGGAGAACGCACAAGAAAACCGGGTTGATACTTCAAAAACCCTCCTTAGATATATTCTCCTAGAAAGATCAAGGACAAATCTCATCATTGTTTGCATACATGAACATAGATCTACCCATAACGGGTGTAGATATATGAAACTGAGAGAGTAAGAGAATTATATCTAAGTAGATCAAAGAAACAGATCAAGAACGATGAAAAATGATCACATACCTCAAGAATCCGACTATGATTCGCCAAGAGAAGCCTTCGGATCGCCTCCGGAATAATGGTAGAACCATCTATGACTATAGGAGAAGAAAAATCCCAAGATAGGTCCTCTCATGAGAAAAAATGAGCAACATAGAGGAAACAATTTGTGATATCCACTTTTATAAGATCTCGTTTAAGTGGATGCATGATTTACCTGCACTATTAGACAAACCGTGCACTAATCATGCGTTAGCCACTGCCCTGGAAGACCCTGCAAACCCATTTTGGATGCACGGTTAGAAAAAATATGCGCCGCCCATGCAGAAGCTACTACCACCAAGACCAAATACACACAGTTTTACCGCACGATTTAGAAAAATCGTGCGTTGTCCGTGTGACTTCCCCTTTGCCTCAAAACCTCATTAACGTTCTCCCGAATCTCCCATTCAATACACTTATCTTTAAAACCATGAAAATAATCAAGAAAGGGTTATATAACAGAAACCTGGGGTACTACATTCTCCCCACCATTGGACATTCCATCCTCGAAATGTATAAAACCTTCACCCAACTGAAAGTGTTCTAACCACTGCTCTTTCATTTCCTTCGGACGTTCCCAAGTCTCTTCCTGAATCTGACAATGCTGACAAAAAACCCACATTAGACTGATGCTTTCTCCCCTCAAGAATTTCTCTTGCCTATCCACAATCTGTACCAGGATATGTATCGATGAAGTATCTAGCTCTAGGTCAATGTGATCTCATCTGATCACATGGTTAGGATCAGGCTGGTACTTTTTCAACTGAGAAACATGGAATAGATTATGCACTAAATTAAACCACAGTGGTAATTCCAACTGATATTCCACCTCTCCAATCTGTTCCCATATCTCAAAAAGGTCTAATGTATCTTGGAGATAAAATTTCCCTACATCCTGAAATAACGATGTACAATCTTTGGGGAGATCCTCTAGAAGACATGATCACGCACAACGAACGACAAGGGACTTCGACGGTGATCTGCATCAGATTTCTTATGAATCTGAGCCACCTCTATCCTGTTTATAATCAACTAGATCTTAATTGTTCTTTCTTGTATACGGATTTTACTGACTAGTAATGTTTAACTTGTTTCCACCTAGCATAGTATAGAACAACTATAACGCTCATACAATTATTCAAATGAAGCCATATGTATCGAGGCTTGATAACTGTTATTGTATGAGAACTCCACTGAGGGTATATGATCCTCCCATGAGACACCAAAATCCATTTCCCAAGACTGTAACCTATCCTAAAATTTTTGTATCGTACCCTCAGATTTCCCATCCATCTAAGGATGATACTAAGTGCTCATAGTAAACTGAGTTCAGAGGGCTTACTTTAATGATTTTCAAAAAAATATGTGAACCTACGATAATTATCTAAGACTATAGACACTAGTACACCATTACTCTCTACCACTTCTCGGATATAGATTTTTGAAAGATCTTCCATTGTTTTATTTTCACGAATAGGGATTAAATGAGCCGACGTGGTTAGACGATCCACTATCACCTAAATGGAATCGTGTTTCAAAACAATTCATTGAAGAACTATAAAAAAATACATTTCTATTTGATCCCATTTACACACTGGGATGGGAAAAGAATCTATCATAATAGCTAATATCTGATTCTCTACTTTAACCTTTTGACAAGTTAAGCACTGCGAGACGAACTCAACCACCTTCCTTTTCATGCTGCTCCACCAAAACTGCGCCTTCAACACCTTATAAATCTTTTGTGTACCTGGATGCACAACCCATCTTGAATGGTGGTAATTATGAATGAGTTGTTCTTGACAAACCCGAGGTTCAATCATCCGATCTCTGAAACACAAAACTGAACCCCCATCATGTTTCTAGCCATCAATGGTTTCTCCACCATTGAGTTTTGAACATACAAACAGACATTCTGCATCATATATTTGTCCTTCATTGATCATCTTTACTAAATAAGGAACAAGTGTAGCAAAAAATAAAACAGCAACATCACCTTGGTCTTCACATTCCACATGCATGTCGGCTAAGACTGAAATCAACTACCATTCATTTGAAGCTTCATTCGCTAACTGAGCATTAGGATTTCTACTCAATGCATCTACCACTGAATTCCCTTTTCCTAGTGTGTACAATAAGTCAAAGTAAAAAATATAGAGATACTATATCCACCTCCTTTTCCTAATGTTCAAATATCATTGTGATAAAATATGTTTCATGTTTTTGTGATCTGTAAAAACAGTGAATTTCTCATGAAAGAGATAATTTTTCCATGTTTTCCATGTATGGATCTCTATAACAAACTAAAACTCATGTGGTGGGTAATTATTCTCATGCACACTCAACTTCATTGAGCCACAATCAACCAAGTTATATCTTTGAATAAAGAAACAACCCAACTCAGAACTTGAAGCAACACAATAAACCACATTCCCCTATCCTGATTCTGGAAGGATCAAGATCAGTGCTGATGTAAGCCGAACATTCAGTTCATGGAATGATTTCGGTGATTCTTATATCCATTGCAATGGTGCATTATTCTTTGTCAAAGCTGTCATTGGTGAATCTAGTCCTGAGAAATCATGCCCAAATCATCAGTAGTAACCAAATAGGTATTGAGAACTTTATATCTCAAACACATTCTTCGGTGGTATCTAAGAGATAACTGCTTCTATCTTTTCAGGATCAACATAAACACATTTCTCAGAAATACCATGGCCAAGTAAATGTACTTCCCTTATCCAAAAATCACACTTTGATAATTTGGCATAAAAATGATGATCTCCCAATATTAGTAACATTGTTTCCAGATGCACCTCAGGATCCAACCATATATTTTAATAGCCCAAATGTCATTCAAAAAGTCCACAACAAAAGAATCCATGTATCTTTGAAATATCTGATTCATCAAATCCATGATGACCACGGGTGCATTCGTTAGATTGAAAAGCATGAATACATATTCATAGTGGCCATATCTACTTCTAAGAGCTGTATTTGGAATATCCCCCTTCCGAACCCACAATTGGTGATATCCTTATTGCAAGTCAGTCTTGGAGAACCACTGAGCTCCCCTTAATTCATTGGACAAATCATCAATGTGTGGAAGTGTATATCTATTCATTATCGTATCTTATTTATTCTTAGGATAGTGAACACATAGCCGACGAGTTCCATCTACCTTCTTCACGAAAAACACTAGTGCTACCCATGGAGAAGTACTTGGCCGAATTAAAGCCTTGTTTTCCAGATCCTATAACTTTATATTCAATTCTCATGACTCTATTGGTTCCATCCTATAAGACGGAAGGGAAATATGATTGGTCCCCGAAAGGAGATCAATCGCAAACTACACTTCGCTTAGAGGTGGTAACCTATAGAAGTTATTGGGAGAGACATCTAAGAATTGTTCCACAAAAGTTGGAAAAATATTTTCCTCAATTTCTTCCATTGATTCAAAAGTCAATGCTTCCAATTGGTAAGAGAAAGTTCCCACCATTTGCAACAACAAGCTCTATACACCTTTCTCTACCATCCTCTCTCCTATGAAGAGATGGTCGATTCTGTCCCCTGTTTTGAAACTAACCATTATCCTATAATAGTTGATGTGAGCCTTAAACATTGTCATCAAATTCATACCCATGATTACATCATAGACATCAATGTCCAACATTGAAAATTCCCATTTTATCTCAACTCAATCAACAGTTATAGAACATGTTCTACACACAAATTCTTGACATTCTCTTTGACCATGTGGAGTTCTCAGTTTCAAAACAAAAGGCATCATTTCCTGGATTAAACATAGCATGTAAATAACACGAGAAGTAATGAAGGAATGTGATGCACTAGTATCTAAGAGCACATTCTCAAGGGTAGAATTCAAAAGAATCGCACCTATCACCATAGATGTTCTAGCCTCATCATCGACCATCATCTGCTCAGCTCCATACTATTTCTTTGTCGCTGCACTATTCTCCTTGTTACCTTATTGATATTTCCATAGTTGAGATGTAATAGAATTTGGAGAATCACCATGGATTTCTTTGTTATGCTGATGAGACTGACTCTGCTATCCTCCTTCTATCAAAGCATATAATGATTGCGACATATGAGGAGTGTCTTGAGCACCTGACTTCAGAGAATTCTTACAATTAGCATTGTAGATGCCCCATTTTTTTTCTAATTGTCACATGATATAGGTTGTACTGTACAATCTCTCCTTTTGTGTTCAAGAAAACCACATAGAAAACAACTTTCTTTGCTCTGGGGTCGTGGAAGAAGGTTCACGGATTCCGCCGTCTGGTTCTGATTTTCACACACACCTTGGAAATAGGTTTCACTTTTCATCATGTTACCAAAGGTTGAGTTCCCACCATTTCTCATAGGTATCATCATTACTCCTCCCATCGATCCCAAGATATCATGTTTAGCAATAGTCTCTCTATTTACCATATCTTTATAATCTGTAATACAGAGCACTGCAATCTTCGATCAAATCTCTTGTCTTAGCCCCGATTCGAAGATTTCTGACTTCAATGGCACACTTGACGCAACCTCTGGTACAAAATAGACTAAATTCATGAATTTAGCCACATAATCAGTAAAAAAGAGACTCTCTTGTTTCAGGTTGAAAGAGATCATCGTTTTCTGGATCATGAACCTATGAGGATAGAATAGTTTGTTGAACAATTCATCAAAATCCTCCCGTGTAAGGCTTTCATCTAATTTATCCTACACTGCTAAATCGGACCCCTGATGTGCATGATCCTCGAGCATATACGTCACCAAATTTACATTCAGTTCTACTGGTGTACCAATGAAATTGAACATATGATTCATCCTACATAGCCACACCTCTTCCTTTTCGGGTTCCCAATCACCCCAAAAGATTGGTGGATTCTGCTTCATGAACTGGATGGTATGATGTACATTACTTGGTTCATTTCTCAGTTTTTCAATATCCACATCATGAAAATCATATACGATACTCTGAACCAGCTCTTGGTTAAGACATGGTTTAGATGCAACCACATTTTCCTTCGCCTCTTCGGGTTGGTTCAGACGACGCCTACCAGGTTCCATTTTCTAAACCAACAACAACCTCTTTCAATCATACTCTCTAGAAATTGATGGATTAACATTTCAAATTCTATCACATTATCTTTCACACCATTGTTTTCAAAACAACTTTTTTCCCATGTTCATTTTTTTTGGAAAACATTCCTCATGCCATTTGAAAATCAACCTATTTTCAAAATACACCAAATATCCTGTTTTAAAAATCCTATACTAGAAAACAATTTTTGTGTTTTTAAAAAACTCACACCTTGCAGAAAATCTGTACTCAATCCTGAAAACGAGATATGCAATCCTAATGGGAAGTCATTCCTCTACAATGAATGTCATAATCATCTCATTGGAAAAACCCATGACAATGAGATTTCCAACAATATATAAGTGTATCTAAAACACTTATGTACCCAACACCCTTGTAACTTGAAGTTCAGTATAAACGGGTCAGCAACGTCCTTTTATACTATACATTTCATGTTCCGACAATCCTACTCCTATCTGAGATTTCGACCCAAGGAATAGACAAGAATGAATTTCAACTCCATGTCCAAGAACATCAATGACAACTTGTTAAGCGAGGACCAAACAAGTTGATACCATTTTTAATGTCCCGCTAATTCTCATTGGCATGAGAGCTCACCGAGTCATTACTAGGCCTTAAGAAACATACCCAAGTCACCAAAGGCAGGAAACAAATGCCGAATAGTTTCAAATACATGTTGGGGGCAGATTAACCCATTACGAAATAACCCAAAAACCAACCATGCATAACCAAACATTCCTAAAATGATGCATGAACAAAATAATGACAGCTAAACATCATCATTTATGTCACGCCACATCAAGTACAGAATATCGGAAGACCAAACCAAGCATCAAAGTACACAGCAGATGAACAACTCGAGACTCTCAAAAGACACCACAACTCCATGCTCCATAAGCTCAGTGCTCCACAACATCTCCCAATAAACACCACGATCCAGTAATAATAATTTTTTTTACCTGTACATGTATACCGGAACACAACATCTGCAAAAGAACCAAAGTGACAGCACATGGGTGAGTACAAAACTCAGTAGGATTCCCCAATGACTTCCCTACTCACACCTCTTGGATAGAAAGGTTCGAAGCATTTATATGAAAAATGTTTATATAAAACATTTCTCTAAAATCAATTTATACCAAAATATAACCAAGTTTCCAAAACCAATCATAACCAAAGGCATTCCTAGAGGAATTGAATACAATTTTCCCGAAAGTTATTTTTCCAAAAAAAACCAAAATAGCTTTAGAACCATCTCACATACATTCCTTTTTGTCATACCCAACCATTTCACAAACCAATGCAACCAACAATGCATGCTACCTGGATGAGGGGAGAAGACCTAACCTTTATCCACCCCAACCATGATGGGGGAGACTTCAAACCCTTATCCAACACAAATTCACATCAATTCTTGATGGGGGAGATTCCTAACCCTTATCTATCCCAACACTAATGGTGGAGACTCCTTAACCTTATCCATCCCTAATGAAATATGAATGTTTGATGGGGGAGAGCCCTAAACATTACCCATCCCAACACTGATGGGGGAGACTCCTAACCCTTATCCATCCCACATGATCATGAACACACACTACTTTCATGTCAAAAACCAATTGTGTTCAACCAAGTCAAACCATTTAAATTTTTAACCATTTCAATTCCCAGCCATTTCAATAAAACTCCATTTTTATTGAAAACCAAATCCAACAACATCATTTCAATCTCCAACAATTTCAATAAAAAATCCATTTTTTTGAGAACCCATTTTTCATCAATCCGTTTACAATTTCAGCAATTATAATTTAAAATCGACATTTTAAATTCAAGATTCCGTATCACTTTGCACAACAAATCACCAAGATTTCACAATTTAATCAAAACCATAAATCATCAATAAAAAGATTTATTTAATGCTTTTCATAATCAAATCCATTAAAATAAACCAATTTCATACTAATACAATCAATTCTAACAGGATGAGTTGAGAGTAAAGACTCCTACATCAAAGGTTTTGACGAAGACCCTAACAAATGGAGAACGCACAAGAAAACCGGGTTGATTCTTCCAAGAATCACCTTAGATCACTTCTCCAAGCAAGATCAAGACCAAATATCATCATATTTGGCATACATACACATAGATCTACATTAATTGTAGTAGATCTATGAAACCGAGAGAAGAAGAGAAGTAGATCTAAGAAAACGATCCAAAAGGATGAAGAACAATCACATACCTCAAGAATCCAGCTTCGATTCACATAGAGAATCATTCAGATTGCCTCCGGAACGATCAGAGAAACTTCTTTGACCTTAGGAGAAGCCAAATCCTGATTTTGGATGGCTAAAGAAGAAAAAGGAGCAACTTAGAGGAAAATCGCATGATATCCACATTTATATGATCTTGTTTATGTGGCCGCATGGTTTACCTGCACCATTAGACAAACTATGCGCTAACTGTGATTTAGCCAATTCCTTGGCAGACCCACCTCGCTCGGTTTGGCCACCCGGTTAGACAAACCATGCACCACCTGTGTGGAAGCTACTACCACTAAGACCAACTTCACACTCTTTTAGAGCATGGTTTAGACATACTGTGCACCATCTATAAAACTTCCCTTTTCCCTCAAAACCTCATTCATGTTCTCCCGACTCTCTTATTTAACACCCTTAACATTACAACCATGAAAATCATCATGAACAGGTTACATACCAGAAACTGGGGGTATTACAAATTGATTGTTCCAAAAGGTTATCACTATTTTTGATTCTTTTAATTAAACATAAACTAGGTTAAGAAAATACAACATTTTAAATGGTTTTTTGATGAAAAAAATATGAATCAGGTTAGGTGAATAACATCATCACTTTCCCCCACTATGTTATTGTAAATTAATTTATCCTTGTCATTTAATTTATTGTCTATAAATATATTGAAACTTTATGGATGGTTTGTTTGGGAACCAAAACATTACTTTTTGAGAAATATTAATCCACCACATGATCCAGATTTAATTTAATTAGATTAAAATATAAAAAATCATAAACAACTTAACCACTATCCCAAAAAAATCAGTATGTTCAAGAGGCCCTGTTAAATGTTTTTGACTAAATGGGAGTTTCAAAAAAGATGGTGTCATCAAGAATCCAATTAAATTACTTATATACTTCCTTTTTCTCAAATAATGACACATAACTCCAAGGGTCCATATTCATAAAATTTATTATCATATATATCCCAAACATCAAAGGTCACCGATTTTCAAATAATGTATCTTATGTCCCAAAAATATAAGTTTTTTAATTTATTCTGACCAATATTTCTATCCATATTTCTTAACAATATTTTGAAAAATTACATTCTATACGACCATAAACTGTATGATACAATATCATTACATCGGTGTGGGAAATTACATCAAAATACCTCTTAATAAACAATATTCTTTACAAAAGTTTCCTTAATAGATAATATTTAACCCATACTATACTGATTTAAACTATAGAATGCCATAATCATTATATCCACATAACCATGAAATTCATAGAACAATTTCATTCAATCCTTATTAATATAATTACCTATTCTTAAGTATTGGTTTAAAAACCACTCACAATGATTTAAACTACATATTCTGTATTTATATTTTGAAATAAAACAATAAAACTAAATTATTAAGGATGTGAATCATTACGTTATAAAAATGATTTTAACTAGGTTTCACAAAATAAATTAATTTTTTATGTAATTGCCTTAATTTTTATACATAAATATTCTCTTTATGGATACATCCCCATAACTATTGAAACCCATAATCTATAAAAAATAAATTTACACAACCATGTTCTGTATATCTAACAACATATATGATATAATTAATTTATATTTAAATAATTATTTATTATATTATATATTGAAACTATTTATAAGATTCTATTTACAATTGTTCCTAAAAGGAAACCATATATAAAACCATAGTTTATTAATGGCCAATGTACACGCCGACAAGTGATGAGCCTGTGGAGAATGATCTACATGTCTAATGGGAATATTAATCCACCTATTAATATAAAATAAATTATATATCATTTCTATCTTGTGTAACATAATGCAAACTGTAAATCCAATATTTATTCCAATATATCATTTATATATTGTGTTTCATTTACAACTTATCTCCAAACTAAAATGTTGCATAACCTTCACTCATTCTCTTGGTTTATTAATGTACTAAAAAAATCATTCTATTCTATAATTTATTAAAATATAGATTTATGATCATTAATTTAAATATATTATTTACAAAAAAATACCCTCATATTATTATTAATTTCATCAATCTAAAACATATCCATGAAATCATCTCATTTGGTTTAATATATTGAATAACTTGTATACCCTTTTGGAATGTATCTAAGTACTGTTGACATATATCAAAATTTTTGATAATTTTAATCTATATATTTTTCTATTATATGTGTTTAAAATATAGATATAAGTCCCCCTATTTAGGAAACAAGAAAAATTTTATTAAAAAAGACATGAGAATACATTAAACTCTAAAAAATTTATTCTGATCACTATGTACCACTCATTAATAGATTTATTCCATGTAACAAGTAGTGTTTTAAATTAAATAATGTTCAAATGAATTACATTAGTTTGATTTAAATATAGATTAAATAATTTTTAATTTCTTGTAATAGAAACTAATGTTTTCAGTGGATGATTTGAAATCATATACTCAAATAAATGAATAAAATTATCCTCATAATTAATAATATATTATTGTTTAAAGTAAATGGAATAGTTTAAAGCGATAAATATATTCTAATAAAAAAACATATATATCAATAAAAACGATTTTAGCCTAAAAAATATATAAACAGATTCCCAATATTTAATTTTGATATTAAACTAAATGTTTTTTTTTTCAAATAATATTGAATCCAAATAATTAACAACAGTAATGGAAATTATGGATTTTTCCTTGAATCGGGAAAGGTGTAGTATAATTGGGATTAGAATTACCACCCCATAGACATATAATGATGAAATCGAATATATTTAAAAAACCAATCTTCATACACCTACAATTTCAATGGGGAACCATCATCCACTCTCTAAGAAATTACACACATTATCAAATATAGAGAATGAATTTGTGTGAGAAAATTTTTTTGAATAGATTTTTCCTCACTCTATTTGTGGAAAAATAGAACAAAGTATCTGTTTGAAAAAGAATATCAAAATAATAAAAATGTATTTATAGATTATAAATGAGTCCAATTTCATAATCAAATAATATTTTGAGTTTATCTCTCCAATTTAATTTTCTTTTCATGTATTATTTATAGTAATTGAATTATATACTATTGAATTTAGATTGTATATATGAGTTTTCTTATAGATAACCTGCCAATTATTTCTATTTCCATCAGTGAATGGCCTTATCTAATATGGATCCCCATTAAAGACCCATTATTAGGATATCTTGGTATATGAACTAAGAAGAAGTATCCACATAGGGAAAATCATCCACCATTTCCATATGTTGGAAAAACCCCTTAGTAATACTAAAACCCCCATGGTTGGTTTCAATGTTTTAATCGTGTTTCTCAGAGATTTGTTAGTTAAATATTTTCAAATATGTTTGCAACCATATGGGTATGCCTTTCCATCGAATGAAATATATCCATATCCCCATAGATGAATATATATCTATAGAGGTACTCTCTTTTATGATTCCATATACATATATAGAGGACCTCATCCCTATGATGTAACAAACTACACCAAATACCTATGAAATGAATAAAAATTAACTAGTGAACGGTTAGTCACCCACAAATGAGGCTCTATATATATACTGATTCTTTAAAATTTATTTAACTTTCTTTCATTATTAATATTATATTTTATTATTTGATTTATAGGATTAATAATAATTTATATAGATATATTTATTATGTTTTAAACATTTAAAAATACATATTTATAGCTCATATACAACACCACACACTTAATGTTTTGTATGATATGTTTTTTTAATGTAATAGTGTTTTTATGTGCACATATACATGATTATAAACCATAAACTCCTCTTATATTGAAATTTATATAGACTCCAATATGGATAATATAAAAAAATTTAAAAGAAAAAAATTATTTAATTACAATTAATTTTCATATAATTAATGTTTTCCATAATAGATATCCCTCCATTCATCGTAGCCCTATCATTTCAATTATATGACAAACAATTAAAATGATTAATACAAGTACATTTATAAAATAAAAAATATTTATGAAATATTAAAAATTGATACAGTGTTGGATTCATATTGTGAAATGTTCTAAAAAATATCACTATAAGTAATCATCTATTTACATTATCCATTAGGGTCAAAAAATAAAATTGATAACCTTTGTGAGGCCCTACATTGTGATGAAATATCTATTATGTTTCATACCAATACGACCTAAAACAATATCAATCTTGTCAAAAATTAATTAAAGCATACATTATTCAATTATAATAACATGTGGTCATATTTATAATCATCAAATTCTTATTTATATTATATATTCAAAATGTGTTATATATGACAACTCTTGGTAAAAAAATTAGCGAGTTAACCTCACTACCCTTCTAGTAGCCTGGAGACATTATAATACTAGAATACATAAATGATTAAAATACTATTACATTGATTTATATAGGTTTATACATCACTTTATCAATGTATCAAACCATTATATACAATTTTAATGATTTAGGATGAAAAATGTGTTTCATTTAGACAATATTATTCATCAAAAAAATTACACTGAGGATTCAAATATTTCTCAACCACTATAATAATCTTTAATAATTAAATTAAACCTTATCCCCATGGGTGTACATATAAATATAATGTGAGTAAATTATAATAAAACTACCTATAAGGACTAACTCATCTATGAAGATAAAAAAAATTCTTAATGAGAGAATTTAATGTAAAAACTCATGATTGGGGTTTTCAAGCTACTAAAATTTTTAATATCAATACAAAAATTAGAACTGTTTAATGTATGGTCACACCCCATGAATGATTTTTCATCCAATACTAGAAAATAAATGGAAAAGTAATTTTTATGTACCTCAAATCCAACAATTTTCATGTTAAAATATCAAAAAAATCAATATCTATTGAAATAATTTCCCAAATACTAAATTATAAAAAATTGTTTGGGTAATTTTTATCCTTACATTCATCTACTAGGTTACTATTAAATATTTAATAAAAATATATGGATACTATATATACTTAAATCCTAGATATTTCCCCATAGATCAGGTATCCATTATAATGAAAACATCTATATCACCAATTTTCAACTCGAAAACATTTACTCATCATGGCGATTCACTCTAAAGAAAATATCAATAATAGTAAAAATATTCACCAGAAAACATTATCGACTAATTTTGGAATTTTTTTTTCTCGGATAATAAATTTTAATTCCAAATCATAATATAATTTCAAGGACTAAATATTAAATTATCATAGATGACTACTATAAATTTGATGATCCCATCTTTTTAATAGACTCTATGATAACATAGTTTCCATGGAATTCATATATTTTATAATATTACCAAAAAAATTACATATAAATGTCCTAGACAATAATGTTTAAAATAACCATGATGGGGAGAAAAATTCATTGAAAAATACCTATGTATTTGAGAAAAAAGGGTTGAGTTTTATACTATAAGAGAATGTAAATCCAATAAACTATGTTATCATCATAAATTTCTAATTCTTCTAGCTAGTGTGTTAGAAACATAGGAACTAGAATCCTTAAATTATTTTTTCAAAAAAATTTATATTTTGAGTTTAATAACTATCTTTTTAAAATTTTCAAGGTAGAAAATATATATTAACTGCCTATGATAGATTAATACTAGGTTGTTCTACATTAACATTTCCCTTGTCCTGCCTCTTCATGAAGATGTGTCTCAGCCATGGGATAATAGACCACAATATAGTGAAATTTATACAAATATTATAGTTTATTTGTAAAATTTATTTAGTTATATATAGAATTAACCAATTTATTTTAACACTCCCACAAAATATCCTTCATGGATTTTCATCATTGAATCACAATATATTTAGTTTCATTTAATATGTTCACCAAAATATCAAAACACCATAATATTATAATATGATAAAAAAGATGATTTACTATACAACTATTGGATTCTATCAAACCATGATGGGAAATATTCATACATGAGGGAATTACATAAATTATGATATTTGATTTTTTATATCATTTACTAAACATTTAATACATTAATATCTAATATATCATCGATAAAAAAATTTAGAATAATTTCACAATAATATTTTATCATATTTTTCCAAAATATAACGCACCCATGATAAGAAGGAAGAAGTTATGAATAACTATTTTTCTAAATTCATAAAAGTGTCTATTTTAATCTATTATAACGACTTTTTTCTTCAATCTCTAAACATTTAGGAGTATCATGATGTCATTACATCTAATAGTTTTAAAAAATGATATGGTAAATTGTAATTTAAATATTCTTCACATTTTTAGAGATTTATAATGAATTATTCTTCTAAATAATGGGATAATACAAGGAAAAGTAATTAAATAACAGTGATTTAGCTTCTACAAGTGAAATCAGAGGATATCGTGTTTGGGAATTCTGAAGATGAATAATTTCTAAATCAAGTAATAAAAAATATAACCAGGTATATTTTTATACTTATAAAAATGGAAAATCAATTTTATGACACCATAAATTGATTGAGAGTGAAATATTATCCTATTACACTACAAAAAACAAGAATATTTATTGAATAATAATTAGTAATATTTATTGTCAAACAAATATTGAAAAAAAATATTCCATAAAAACTATTATGTTTCATGTTGGAAGCCTCAAAGATGATGATTACTATAATATAAGTGGAATAATATTATTGAGTAATAAAATTGTAATAATATAAGATATAGTGATTTTGAATAAATAAGAACATGGTTGATTCCATTTAATATGAAATTATTTTGTGGTTTAATATTTTTTCGGTAGAAAATAATATACTTGACCAAGAAAATGTTAGAAAACCCATGGATGAATATTTTTGTGAAACACATTAATATTTTCCCTCTCACTAAACAATGGTTTATATAATCAAGAGATTTTACTTATACAAAATGTAGTTCAAAAAATGGTAAATAATGTTTTATTCAATGATAGAAATAATTGGTTAAAAATTTGTTTGTTGTGAAATAAACAGTTCTCACCACTATATAGTTATTCTTGAGGATGTCGTGGAAGAAAAATGACATCATTGACTTCATGTTTACGGTGCGTGGGTTTACCACATCCACTCCAAATATGTTTTCATTGGAAGAAATTATATTAAATGTGGATTAATAATGGATTTTTTATTAATTAATTAAATTTATTAAATTTATTTAATGAGAAGTAAGATATATGAATATTCTATATACGACTAACATGTTTCGTTAAGAAAAATCATTTCACTAGTGTATATTAGAGGGATATAATTTTTTTGGTTAATATTGTAATAAAAAATTTTATTCCACCCACGAGATTATAACCCTTTTTCATGCTTTAGATATCTTTATCATAAAAACTCTATCAATAAAGATTGATTAAAGACCATGAAACAACATTCTAGGTATGATGTAATATAGTATGAACTTATTTTTATTACATGTTTGATTACATAAATTAGTCCATGTTGTGTTAAGTTTATATTTTACTTTTTCGGAACGTATGATGATCCCCTAAAACCCATCAGTGGTTTAATAAACTTTTTGTTTGATTAATACATTTTTATGGAATATAATTTTCATTACGGCATGGTAACCCATATGTGTCTATGGTGACACTAAAAATATACATATTGTGGTCTCTATTACATAGATCCTGGTGTGGTGTTATTTTAGATAAAATTATCCTATATTGAAGGGCAGAACCAAGTCTATCAATCTCCATGTTTATAATAATGGATCATAGTTTTTGGAAAATAATAACACCTAGAAAACACCCAAATTCACTACATCATTATGAATTTCAATTTATATAACTATTATCCATGGTTTGATCCAAAAAATAGAGTTCCAAAAAATGTATAAAAACATGAGGTCTAGGACATATTGTTGTATTTGGTGGTACTGAAGTGGATTAATGATTTTTTGAAAAATTTACTTTGGACATAAAAATTGAAAATAATTAATAGGTGTTATAAATTGTAATATGATATTTTGTACAACAAAATTGAATATGAAGAATTAATATTATATATCATTTTTTGGACGAAAAATAAAATGTTTTTTGAATTTATTAATTTATATTTACCAAAATTATATTTAATATTTTTCAATTATATAATTATATTATTTATAAAAATTTATGGGATAAAATATTTTATGTACATTTATCTTTATATTTCATACATAAAACACTAATTTACAAGAATGGGATTAAAATTATTGTACCTTTTTTTATTAGTATTTTGATAGCCACCCACATAACAATTGTTCTCATAAAACATCAAAAGTTTTCCTAATGCATTGGGTTAATATATAATATGTGTACAACACATTATAATTATAATAATAAAAGTGTTTACAATAAGAACATAAATAATTCCATATAGAATAACACCTGGAAACAAATAATTTTCATAAACATTTAATAAAACCATAACTCAGTAAAATTAATAATGTTTCATAAGCATAACCAATGGAATGAAAATTGGTTTCAGAAAAATAAGTTATGGAAAAGAAATGGTTTTCATTAAAATATTTTTAACATAATCATAAACCACCATGTTAAACAATATGTATTATATCATTCTATCATATCATCATTATATTATAATTAGAAACATGGGTCGTTTCATTGATGAATTTATATACCATTAAAATATAATAATTTTTTTTCAATAAAATAAACTTTACACATTGAATATAACCTTTTAAAATATATAAATATTAAAAATCTATATGAGAGATTTTTTAGAAAAGTAAATTGAATATATTTAATTTAATCATAATATTATCTTATGGTAATGACTATGAGAAGTACTAAAAATTATTTAAATATTAAGACATTGATTAATTAATAAAATTTGAGGAAAAATTCAAAAGTGCATTATTCATGAATATGATAAGAAGATTCCTAAAAAATTAAATGTAAAAAAGGGTGAAAATATATTTAATAAACTTTTTGAGGGTATTAAAAAAATTGATTTTTTAGAACACATGGATATGAAAGATCATAAATATTTAACTTAAGTGTGAATAAGGTAGATATTTATTAATTTATTACATTGGCCTCTATTATTTTGAAATAGAGGAAAATGTAATGATAATATTTATTTTACCAAAATTTACATAGGTTAAAAATATTCATGAGTTTTTTGAGTTAGATTAAAAAATTTCATCATCAGAATCCTGATCAATCAATCCAAATAAATAGTGAGATTCTAACATAAATCCATATCGCATTAAATATATTTGAATAATAATCCCTCTGAAATGAGGAAATATATATGTATTTTCATTGTAGGTATTTTTTATTAAATGATTCATAAAATACATTTATGGGATGTATGTACAAGAGAAGAAACAAGTTTTGAATATGGATTATGTCCCATGGAAATAAAAGTGATATTATAATCTCTTCCCTCATGGTTCGACTTCAATCATACATGATCATGACACATGTAAAAATCACATAAAACAACTTAGATAATTCAACACAAACTTCAGTAATGAATAATTAACGAAACAAGGGTTATTTTTAGATGTTAATGAACCTATAACCATGGAATAGTAACATGAACATTGGAATAGAAATGTCACAGTTATGAATAGTAATTTTGAAAATAAAATCGTAAAATTACTTATTAAATTATAAATAAAACTTTGGAATCTTATATAAAAAATATTATATATCTATATCATGTAATAGGGAAATAAATATTTTAAAAATGAAAAATCAGTTATTTTTATTTTTTTCTAAGTTGTAAATGTTTATTAAAATTTTTATAAATAATATAATGATTTAAAATAATTTTAATTTTCCAAAAATATACTTGAAAATTAATATTTTATTCTATAATGGTCTTATGATAATTTTATAAGACCTTAATTTATTTTTCAAAGTGTTATAAAATTAATTAAAAATTTTAAATCGGTATCTCCTGAATAAATGAATATTTTATTTAAAAAATAAATTAATAATATTTAGATAATTATTTTTTAAAAATTGAATTTATTTTTTAATTCTACCCATAAAGAATCGGTAGGGTGAAATTTTGAGATTTTTCTAAAATAGTTGATTTTATGCTAAATAGTGAAATAAAGTATTATAGGGTATTTAACGAAAACATAAAATATTTTGTCAAATAAGATTTATGGATAATGTGATCCCATAATCTCAAAAAATAATTCTTTATTATAATTTATTTAGTTATAATAATGTAAAAATTTATAGTCTTCACCTAAAATAATAAACAAATTAATAAAATATTCAAAAACACCCCTCCCCTCAATTATAAATACTACATCTTCTTCATAGACCTCTTAAGTGTTAAATAATGTACAAATTCTTCCAAATAACATTTTAAAGACCCAACCACCAGTGTAGGATCCATTTTTTCCTCAAAATACCAATTCTAACCACCTAAGGTGGTTCTCCAGGAGTATAATTGAAGGGGTAATAATCATATTTTTTTTATTTAATTTTCTATTTAATTCTTTTATTATTCTCATAAAATACTCTCGTATTAAAGATTAATGGTAACTAAAATATCCTAATTATAATTTTATTTAATTATTTTCATTAAATAATTCTTCAAGAAACCCCTTCTCCTCATCCATTTATTATAAAAATGAAAACATCACCCGTATGGTGCTGATTTTCTACCATCGTTGACGATGAATTTTTTTTCAATTTTTCCAAAAATTATGGTCATAAAACAATTATTATATTCAAATTATAATATAATATATGTATTATAATTTATTTAAGTTTCTTTAGCCAATATATATGAATTATATTAATCTATAATAAAAAATTAGTTTCTGAGGATCGAAATACGTCCAAAATATTCTAAATGATTATCAGTGGCGTCTTATCTAATGATTTTTCCACAAAACATAAAATAAAATTATTTATATAAAAATTTAATATTTTATAATTTAATAATAAAATTTAATTTTAATTTTTGATAACTATTACAGTTTTTCATGTTCCTTCAAACATGTATACAACTGAATAAATCAAGAAAACTGTGGAAACAAACAAATATGAATGACAGAATTCAATATTATAACTAATGAAAAAGTTCATCAATGAATTTTATAAATTATAATAAATAAAATAATTTTTTAAGGGGTTCATAATCAATTTATTAATTAATATAATTACATACTCTAGTACATTATGTGTATGTTTCCATCACTTTTGAACATAAGATAATGGTTTCTCCCCAAACCTCAATTTTTAATTAGGGTAAAACATTATCTATCATTACCCCAATGTAATTTATTATCCTTCTTATTTACTACTCCTAAATTAAATATTAATTTTAGATACTATTTTCCTAGAATAATCCCTCTTTCATTGATGGGGAGATACATGTTTTATAATAATCCTTTCTCAATTATTCTTGATAAACAATCTCAATTAAAGGGATCATCCCAATTTCTTATCCATATATAATTACACATAGTAATTTGTTTTAAGATACCATTATTTATATAAAAATAAAAAAATTTATCTTGAAAAAAATTAGTTTAATTCTGGTTTTATGAAAATATTTTTCCATAATTACTCTTCTATTCAAAGTAAAAAGGGTACTTTTCTCCAGAATTTATTGATGAATTTATTATATAATTTTCATCTTTTTAGATAGAATTTGTTGGAAAATATTCTTAATATGGAATAATATTTTATATCATCTACCTTATATTATTCAATAGGATATGATTATTTTAATGGGGGATACTCAATCTTGACACAATTTTCCATATTACTTTGAATGCTTTAGGATTATGTTTACTATTTGGGGAAGGTTATTTACTGTTCATATGTTACCCTAATTATGAATGTGTATCAGGATAATGATTCAACCCTTTCATATGAGGAATTACTTATACCTAGTAAGTAAAATGTGGGGTCCTCTATAGACCCACGATGAATCAGAATGTCAAATGAGTCAAACTAGACTAGGTTTTATCCATTATTTATCACGTATTGGATGACTAATTAATGGTACAACTATTTTGTCTCACATTATGAATTCCATAATTATTATATTACTAATTGATAATCCTTGTGATTATTTAACTATACAAATATCCATGGTTAGGTTTTACTCTCATATGTTTATATATATGGATTTATTTAATCAACTTTAATTCCAACGATATTATGCGGATGTTTATATTTAAAGAAACGTTTTTTTACTTATTAAAAAATCATTATTGTTTATGTTTATTTATGATAGATTATTATGAATTTATCACCATTATTTAGCATCTTATCTCACCCATTTATTATGTTTTATTTTTTACCATGTTTTTGATGATATAGATTATGAATGACTTTCATGGATAATCATGGAGTTTATAGGTGTTTCCAATTTAGTTGTTATGATGCTTTTCCTATCTAGTTGTAATGTAATATTCAGGTATGTAATCATCTTCAAAAAATACTAATATGATTATTAGTTTGGGTTTGATTATTGTATCTATACCAATGTATTAATTTCAAACACAAACATCATGAATTTGGGTTGGGGGACTTTATAGTTCATATTAGAGAAAGATTAGTAGGATCCTTGGAAAATAGATTTTGAAAACACTAATTTTAGATATTACACCAAAGATATAAATTTAAAATTAAAATAGAATAAAATTATACAATTCTTATAAGGTAGATATTATGGGTGTCTTCCTAGTAATATATTACTCTGTGGATACTTCAAGGGGACATGGTTTTGTTAGAGATGTACCTAGGGGACACAAATTTTACATGGTGTCCTAGGCCTGACTTAACTTAACCCATTACATGATAAAAGAACGTAATTTGCAGCCATATTTACATTCCTGATGGGATATTTTTGGGATAAATCACATTTTCTATAAAAACCTTTTTGATGGATCTAAAAGTAAATTAATCCTCAATGAAACCATGATTAGGATTATAAGACTATCAATGCCTAAAATTTTCGAATTATGATATGTTTATCTCATCCATAATTATGTTTTATTATTAATAATATTATCTACTGTATGCAATTTTTCCGAAATGGCACATATTAGAAGGAATATATGATGTATCAAAGCACATATCACATTTTTTGGATTTTCCTCTTATGAATGACAATGATGTTGGGGAAGAAGCTAAAAATTATGTTTATAATCTTACAACTCTACTAGGGAAAAAATTATGTTATAAAGAATAACTTTACCCATATGAAGCATCATGATCCACAGAAAAATGTAAAAATGTTAGCCTCCATAATTTAATTGGACTATAAACCGATTTTTTGGTGATAGTAGAAAATTTATTTTGAGAAGATATTTCCAGCCTTGGTATATAATGAAATGGATATTTTTTTTATTGAAACTTATCATCCCTCAAGATATTCATATCAATAGTAGTTGTTGATTAAAAACATTATGTAGGTAGAAAACATGGAATAGAATAATATTAAGGAAAATTTCATAGAAAAATATTTCCCTCATTAACAGCAAGCTGATATGGAGATAATATTCTTGAATATGATTTAAATAGAAGACATGAATGTTGGTAAGTATAAATAAAACATTATAAGGATATAAATTCATGTTTCTGGTTAAATATGAAATCCAAAGGCAAATATTGATCGACTATTTGATGGGTTAAAACCATTCATTTTAAGAAACTAATATTCCAAAAATATCATCATATTAAGATATAGTCTCATGTGATATAAAGAATGAAAAATATTTCACCAAGTATTATGACCTTAAATGAATGAAATTTAATATTACGGTCGATGGACACTCTATAAAATGTAATATGATAAATAGGAATAAGGGAAGAATAGAATTTACACCCTATGATAATTATGGGAAGAAACAACCACATACATTTCTGAAGGGAATGATTTTTTGTTACATGTTTTTTGGAAAAGGCCACGAGACATGTGATTTATTGAAAATAAATAAGATAACAATTTTGAATGACTAAATTTCAAATAAATCGAACATTTTGAAAATTATTTCCATAATCGTAAAGGAAAGGTTCCCAATTATAGTACATGGGAGAAATTAAAATCACATGTGATCAAAACTGATGAGGTTGAAAATCCTAATTATGTGGTGGAGGGTACATTATAAACTTTTTAAATCATAGTAAATGATTTATTTGATTCTAGATCATCATATTCTATTATATTTTCCCAGAATTATAATAGAATTATACATTTCCCATTGGGTATAAAAATGAATATATAAGTCAAAACTCTTAATAGAAATCTCATTGCAACAAATGATGTGTCGGTTAATCACCTTCATGACATAGAAATGTGCTTCATTTACTAACCATGTCATTATACCTAAGAACAAATTTGATATAAAAAATTGAATATAATTTCATTCAAAATATGATTCAAAATTGTATTACGATTAAAAGGAAATTATTATTGGCGAGGAAGATGTGGAATCCATTATCTATTGAGTATATACCTATTCTTCTAAGTCTTATCTTGATCCACCGTCAGTACATCATCTAAATGAAATTCATGTGGAGGAAGAGAAGACACCATTGCTGGATAAGGAATGAAATCATAAAAATTTAAGATGTAACTATTGTTAAATAATATGTAAATTTTTTTCAAGTGATTTTAATTGTCCATCTTTAAGAGTGGAAAGTTCAGTTCTCTATTAATTTTATTCTGGTTGCAATACCTATATCAAAGACCCCATATTGATTGTCCACATTAGAAATACTGGAGCTAAAGAAATAAGTAGATTAATTGAGTAAGAAGTGATTTATTATCCCTAGTGTCTCTCAAGGGAAATCCTATGGCCCCATTGGCAATAAAAATTATTGATTCATGTGGTTGTGAAATTAATATAGGGAAATAATTTCTACTAAAATTATGAAAAAGTTCATCCATCCTTCAACAGATGGATTATTAGATAAAATTAATGTACCTAAATATTTTTTTAATATTGACCTCCAATCGTGATATCATCAGTTCTGTTTCGGGAAAGAATATTTTCTAATATCATTTTTTTGAACCAGGAATAGAAAGTTTGAGTTTTCATTAATTTCATTTTGGATGACTAATTCAACCTCTATTATTGTGGATATAATGAAAATAGTGTTCAGGGAATATATTAAATATTTAATTGTGGTATTTTTTGGTGATAGAATGGTGTATTAAAAATCTGTTAGGATCTAGATAACCAATTCTAGGATATTCTAGATCCCGATAGAAGAAAAGTGTTATATGGGATGTTTATAATGTGGGAATTCATACTACAATCCATTTCTTTTCATGGATATTGTTTCACCAAGGATGCAATCGTAGTTGATCCTGTGAAGTCAATGGAAATCAAAGGAAAACCTACAACAATGAACCTAACTGAGGTACATAGTTTCATTGTTTTAGTTTGTTACTATTATAATTTCATTAATAATTGTTTTAAATTGTCTATCCTGAAACACCCCATGATTCCAAGGTATGTTTCCATTTGAATTATGAAGTTGCTTGGGTTGAACGCAACTTTGAGTTTTAACACACCACGAACAATTAAAGTAGTCGTTATGAATATTAATACCCACATCTTGAAATTTTATATATTTTATTTTTCAAAATGCACTGCATTTTAGGATTCATAATATCAAAATTAGCTTAGGGTGAATTTTTGGTATTTTTTTGAAAACAATTAATTTTTGATGAATAGTGAAAACACTAAGTTATTGTTTAAAACCGACTACTTCTTTAAATAATTAGTTATTATATTTTACTTTAATTTAGGTTAAAATAGATACATAATACCTATATATGTTGAATGTAGTTCATTTGAGTCATTTTTTAATACGTGTAGATATGGAAAATTTTATCAATCTTTTTATCGTCTTTTACATACGTTATAGGAGAATTTACCAATTTGAAGAATCATAATTTTACCACTTATGTGATTTGAATTTTAAAAATCCATGAGACACGGTTGACATCATTAAGTAAAATGTGATTCCGTAAGATGAAAATAATTTTTAGTGAATAAAATTAGAATTTTATTTAAAATAGTTAAATGTAAATAGGGTAATTAAGGGTAAATATTATATTAAAATTATTTTAACACATGTCCTACTTCACTTAGATAAGTGTAATTCAACCAAAAAACCCTTAGGAGTAAAATATAATCTTCTTTGGTCAACATGGATAAGATTAGGACATTTACTATAATTTTATTTTAAAAAAGAGTTAAAAGAGTAAAATTCAATGTTTAATAACTAAACCATTTTTCATATAGGTTTATACATAAGATAAATTCGACTATAAATATTAATTTGTAATAAAAAATTATTTCCAACATAATAGTATTTTATTTATATTTCTTAGACATTAAAAAATTTAATTTATTTATGACATAATGATGATGCAGTAATTACCTTATTAATAAAAGATAAAATTAATCGATATTATAAATATCTAAATTAAGGTAATTTGAATCTTTTGATAAATTCAACAAGGTTTCTAGGTTAATATGAAATGATAGGATTTATTAAATAATTTTTTATGAAGTTATCGTGTTGTTATGAGTATCACCAACACGAAATACTAAATAGTGTCAAAATTAAAATAATGGTTATTTAAAAAAATTTATATTATTTATTGATATAATATTCATAAAAATAAATGTTTATACTAAAGGACTTAGATAAGGTTATATATATTAATAATGAATGACATGGGGTTTGGTTGGCTTTTTATTGTCTGTTTATTAACAATAGAATATAAAAACATAAAAAGACATGGTAAATTTGAAACAATTAAACTAAGAGTTAATTTTAAAAGATAAGGATAATATGGTGAACTAAACCTGGAATACATTATACCAATATTAGTTATTTAATATAAAACTGAAGTTTTATTTAATAAAATTATTATTTTATTTTAAATCATTTTAGGCCAAAATAGATACATAATATGTATATATGTTCAAGTTATTTCATTAGAAACATTTTATAATAATCATAGATATATAAAATTTTATCGAACATTTTACTCTCTTATACCCACAATGTAGGAACATTTATAAATTTGCATAATACACAATTTTTCTACTTTTGTGAGTTGAATTTCCAAAATTTGATTGATTCAGTTGTCATAAAAAATTAAAATGTGGTTTAATATGATGAAAATAATTTGGGGTGAATCAACACTTTTGACAATTATTTTCCACGGATAAAAGTAAATAGGGTAATTAATGGTAACAATGTTATTATAATTACCCTAAAAATCTCATAATTCTAACGGATAAGTGTTATTCGACCGAAAATAACCTTAGTAATAAAATATGTTCCCCTTTGGTCCACTTGGATTAGATTAGGAAATTTAATATTATTTTATTTAATGAATAGTTAAAAGAGTTAAATTCATAGTTTAATTAAAAACCCAATTTTAATATAGGGTTATACATAAGATAAATTTGACTATAAATATTCATTAGAAATCTTAAAATAATTTGTACATTATGGTATTTTATTTTTAATTTTTAGACATTAAATAATTTTATTTATTTAGGAAACAATGATGATGTAGTAATTGCCTTATTAATGAATGATTCAAATAATTGATATTATAAATATACATATAAATGTAATTTGAAACTTATGAAGAATTCAACTAATTTTCAGGGTTAAAATGGCATGTTATTATTGATTAATAAAATATTCATGCATTCATGCTGTTATGAATTTCACAATAACACAAATACTAAATATTTTCAAAATTGACATAATAGAGTTTTTTTATAATACTATTTTATTAATTGATATAATATAAAAATACAAAGAGACATAGTAAATGTTAAACTATTTAACTAAGAGTTAAATTTAAATGATATGTTTAATATGGTAACCTAAACCTATATAAATCCTTTTAGTGGAGATGTTTTATATACATACCTACTTTAGCTTCAAAAACAAATTATTTTGGAGCCATTAAAAACTGAAAATTATTTTATTATAAAATAGTATTTCAAGATTTTCCTAATGTGCCTCCCATATCTCATATAAAAGGGTACATTGCCTTATCTTAATTTGACACCTCCAAAGAAATTTAGCAATTCCAAAACCTACGAAAATATTATCCCAACTCTCCTGCCTTCATCCTAGTCACCTTCGTCTTCTCATAAAGCCATTTTATGGAGCCATTTTGATCAAATCAAAATTAATAACAAGAAGAAGAGGTAAATATTTCATCACCTCTTTCAAGTTATTTTCTTCTTCCACATCCTCTTTCTATGTTGTTTTCATTCTAAAATAATAACTATAGTGTCTTCTATATACTGTGATGTTATTATAAAAATGGTACATCCATATTCAATATTCGATCCATCATATGAATGACAATGTCACCAAATGTGCGTAAGTACGGATTACCATCTCCACAATATGGTTTAGTTTGTTATTCAAACACATCATTATTTTGATGTGTATAATAATGAGTATAGCTATGGTAAATAATAAATAAAATGTGTTAATTATTTTTATATTTGATATAACAACCAATTACATGTGATTTCACTATCAATATAAGGATATTGTCGCTAATGCGTATGTATGGATTACCGTCTCCATGAACGTGATAAGATTCATTCCCTAACATAATCATTAAAGAATAATTTTCATTTTATGATTAAAAATAATTATTATGAACATAATTTAACTCTTTATATGAATCAAATACATCCTATCCATAACAATAATGTCTTATATAACCATGAATATAAAGGAAAACAAATCAGTTGACACCCAAAATGACGATATTACTGAAATATTATTAACAATGCATTATTAGAGGATCACATATGATATCATATTTATGTAGATAAGTCATGTATAATTTAATAACAATTTTCTATCTATTAGACTAGGTGTTAACATACCATCGTCTAAGGAAAAGTAAAAGTTAAGGGTTAATTTCACAATCTATTTATTATTCCTATTTGTTTTATGTAAGTATCTACTAGGACCTCTTTATCAACCATTTCCATGTTTCCTAAAAATGTATTTCAAAACATTTTTACTATTTTTTATAATATGGGTTAATGTCATTTATACCCTTGTTTGAATATTTATAAAATGGTTTCAACGGAATCTTTCCGTCATTTTCCAAACAAGGTACTTCATGACCTTTTCGTCAAAATTATGGTAAGAATGACTTTTTTAACTTATACGGCAGTTTTAGATATTTTCCACCATTATATCATCATCAAATATTCCCATCCAATATTAGAAAATATTTTCAAAATAAATTTTTTCTATTATATATATATGTTTTAAATGATTTCAAAATAGAAAGAGGTATTTATTTAATATAGTTTTCATTTCATCTATGTTAACATCAATTGATAGATTTTAAACATGATTGAAGTTGATTTATTATGACACAAATCATTCAAATTGTATTGAAAGTTCAGTGATATGTTTGATTGTGTATGTGTTATTTTTACATCATTCATGGTTTATGGACAAAGTATTGACATTTCATATGCTAGTTTTAATATAAATTTTGAGGCTATGTTTAAACCTTTTCATATGAGGTATGAATTAGACTTAATAAGTGAACGGTGGAGCCAGCTATAGCTGCTTTATGCATTGATATGTCTCATGAGACAAGATAGGGTCTTAGCACAAGGCCATGAAAAAATCTTATTTGTATTCATGGTACAAGGCCTTGAATATGTGGTCATGAATTCTGGAATTATGCATTCCATCACAATGGAAGTGGCTATTGATATTTCATGTGATTATTCAACTAGTAGTATATCATTATGAATAAGTAAATGGATTTATTTGATTTTATCTTTTCCATATTATTCTGAAGTTTATGTTTAAAAGACATTTGTTTTTTTCTTATACATTGCCATAAAAGTTGATTCTTATTAATAAAAGTTTCCACTATGTTGTTATCATTACTAAGCATTTCAGCTCACCCCTATCTATATTTTATTTTTTCCAGGATGTGAAGAATTATTTTACGGATAACCTATAGGGATAGTCTAAGGAAATAAGTGTGTTCGAAATGGGACAAAATATCATTTTTTTTACTTCATTGTTCAATGCAAAACATATGAATGTATCTATTACTTACAAGGCTACTGAACTAGTAGGTCTTTCAGGAGATGATTCATTTTATCATGCCAATGTTATGTAATAATGCAACAAATCTGGGTAACTGTGGTCAGGGCGTTAAATATCCCATAATCCTAGATTAGTTCTGAAGCAGTTAATTGCATATGAAAAAATTAATGGGAGAAATGTTTTTGAAAAAATGACAAGGTTATTAATGAATTTTATTGTCTTCAATCTAAAATAATGACTTTGTTTATTTTTGATTTATAGAGATGCATCATAAAATGGACATATCCATTCCCTTATGACGAATGAAAGTGATATTGTATATGCATAAAGGCAGTTAATAATTCCAGAACATAGCTATCAAACACATGATATTGAGTTAGAATACATAATATTTTCTATGAATATTTAGAAACACCATCTCTAAAGAGAATGATGTGAGATATATTCAAATCAAAAGAGTTAAAAATATATATTCTCACCGAATGAACTAAAAATTATGTAAAGGTGATAGCTTGAACTACTAAATGATTATTATTGTTCAATACACCACCAAATAGAGAAAGAAAATAATTTATTGAAGCATTGAGCACGAAGGATCATGGAATTTTGAATCAGATAATGATTAAGAAGGATCCTATAGATTTGGAACTAGAAAATATGTATAAGTAGATTATCAAGGAAGTTGAAATGTAATTACTATTTCAATTGGTTTCCTAACTACCATTATTTGAATGGATTATATGTTCTTTGTCTAATGATGAGAATAATCAAATGAAAAAAATGATTTGAATTATGGGATGTTAAAAGACATTATATATAAAGAAGGAATTTAGAAATATGGGATAATTTTATGTGTTCATTCAATACTCGATCTAAAAAATGATTTATTGGATGATTCCCATACCTCTAATTTCAATATACACTGTAGTAGAAATTATGTGTATTGAGATTTTAAAGATCATTTCTGGTGGGTTAATATGATGGGAGAAATTTATGATTTTGAATCAAGTTGTTTAATTTTTCAATATGTAAATGTGGAAAGAAAACATCTGAGAATATTCATGCAACTTCTACATTTTACTACATTTAAATGTGATGAGATCAGCATAAATTTTATAAAATGATTATCAAAACCTCAATGAATGAATGAAGCAATATTGGTAATTATGGATCATCTTACCAAATAAACACATTTCCATGCTAGAAGAAAGGAATTAACACAATAGTGCCTTGGAATATTCTATATTAATGATGTTTTAGGACGTCATGTTGAACAAATTTCAAATGTGTTTGATAATGTTAAATGATATTCATTGAAATTTTAGAATAGAATCTAGAAATATTTGGTTATTAAGCTATATTTGATTAATACATATCATCCACAAACTAACATGCAATATTGAAGGACCATTCAAATATTATAATACTTGTTCACGCCATCCTTACATAACATTCATGGTACGTGGGATCCGTACATACCTTTGGAGTATTTTTTCTCCAACAATATTTTCCATTCATGTATTCAAATGGAACCATGTGATCCATTATGTAGAAATGTATTTATTACACCAACTTGTGGCGATGAAGATAGTGAATGAAATATTGAATGCCTAAAGCTTGGGGATGAAACAACAGAGAATTTAACGACTATTAAAAAATTATCAAACAGTTTCAAAGTTAGAGGAATATCTATGCTGATAATCAAAGGGAATTATTTGGAATTTCAATTGTGGGATCATGTTTTATTGAATTTATATCCATGGAAGGGTATTAAAAGATATAGTTTGAAATGAAAACTAAGACTCATGTACAAACGTTCTTTTCAAAACCCAATGATAAATGGAGATGTTTCTTATTGTTTGAAAATACTAACTATATTTTAAAATTTTCATAATGTCTTCCACATCCTAATGTCAAAGATGTACATTCTTGGAACTACACATGTTCACACGTTTGAATATATAGAGTTGGAACCTCATTTATGTTGATGAATATACTATCTGGGTTTTGGGCTTAAGAAACGAGTTGTCAAGGAATAAAAAAACTCAACTAGAAATGCAATTCGAAACAATCCTAAAAATAATAAGGTGATAAGGGAATTAAAGGATGTTATGAAGAAGACCATTCCGAATTTTTTAATGAGTTGAGATTTTAGAAATTTCGAGGATGATATTTCTATTGGAGGGGATAATGTAATTACCAATAATTCTATTAATGAAATTTAATTTTTCTTTATATTGTACAAATTAAATAAAATCACTTTGAGAAGATAATAATAACATTATAAAATATGAGGGAATAAAATATATGTTATTTATAGAAGTTAATAAACATATACAAATGGAATAATAAAATGACCTTTAGAATATAAATGTGACCCTTATGAATAGTTAACCGACACATAAAATAGTAACATCATCAATGAAAGAATAATAAAAATTTGGTATCTTATATATAAAAATATGCTATATCAATATATTTGAATAAGTAAATATAAATTTTAAAAATGATAAATTTTTATTTTTTATTTTTATGATTCATAAATATTGATTTACATTTTTATAATTTTTATACTTATTTAAAATAATTTTTTCTTCATAAAATAGAATTATTAAATAATATTTGGTTTGATTATTATTATATCATAATTTTATGATACCTTATTTAATTTTTTAATGTTTTATATATTCATATATAATTTTAAAAAGATTATTTTCTGAATAAATGATGATTTTATTTAAATATATGATATCTAATAATTATAAAACTATGTTCATAAAGTGGATATATTTTTTGAAATCTACACATTAATATATTGTTTGATTGAAATTTTGATAATTTTTAAAATAGTTAAATTTTTGTGAATAGTGATATACAAAAATTTATAGTATTTAACAAAAACATGAATTATTGAGTCATAGATGATGTATTGTCTAATTGGAGGCCATAATATCGAACTATAATTACTTATCTTAATATATTTAGTTATAAATTTTGTAATATTCATATTATTGAGCTAAAATAATAAATAAATATACGAAATATTCAAAATAACCTTCTCCCCCTCATTAAATACCACCCCTCACAACTTATTTTACTAAATAAACATAAGCCCTTAATATTTTTTAGATTTCACACAAAACTATCCCCATACCCTTCAACCATTATGGGATCCATTTTTTCTCAAATCAATTAAAAAATCACCCTAAAGAGGTTCTCAAGAGGGCTCATTGAAGAGGTTAAAATCCACTTTCATATCTTTATATTTCCATTTGTTTTATTTTAATATTATATTATCATAGTCCCATAGAAAATATTTATGATAACTATTATAACACCCCCATATTTCATAGTACATTATTTCATTAAAGTAATTCAATGACTTGAATTACACACAACATCGAGTTCAAGCGTATCATGACTTACCAAACTAGCTGTTCAAAAGAGGTTATGAATAATATTAACTAAATTTTGAACTTTATATAATCATTTTAATTTTAGAATACCTATTATGAGTTTTCAGACATAATGTAAGAAGAAATACATGTTTTCAAATAAAATAAGTATTTTTAAAAATTAAAATTTTACCACCTTTTAATAGGGAAGCATTTTTAAATCCAATATTTGAAACTTTTATATGTTAAATTTTACAAAATAAACTTCTTATTTGAAATTGGGACATAAGGATTTAGTTTCAATAATGTTTTGGTGTTTTTCTGAAAACTTTTGTATTTGGTTGAATATTGAAAAATACTATATTTTAACTGAAACCATCTTTTTTAATCAGAATAATTTATAGTGATAAATTATAAATTTTAATGGTTTAGAAGTATTATTAGATTATATTTTTACCATTTATTCCAATGTTGGTCATTGGAAGTAAATTCAATTTGAAATTGGACTTAATCAAGTGTCAATGTTTTGATAGTTATTGTTTCTTAAAAACACACTTTTTGTTTTGACAATGGCAATTAATTTTAAATTAATAAATTCAACTTCTATGTTTTGAATTTCGTAAAATAGACATCATTTTTTAATTTTAAATATCAAAATTATCCTTGGGTAAATTTTTTGTATTTTTCTAAAAACATTTAATTTTTGGTGATTAGTGAAAAATGCTAAGTTATAGTTTAAAACTGAAATTTTATTTAAATAATTATGTATTTTATTTAAATTTATTTTATATCAAAATAGATACATAATAACTATATTATTTCAATGTAATTCATTGGAGTCAGTTTATAATAATTTTAGATATATATAAAATTTATTGAACTTTCCACCGTCTTTTACCCACATACTAGGAGAATTTTCAAATTCACATAAAACATAATTTTACCGTTTTTGTGAGTGGAATTTCGAAAATCAGAGAGACACAGTTAATATCAAGGGGTAAAATTTGGTTCAATAAGATGATACTAATTTTTGGTGAATAATAAATTTTTACTTTTATTTACCATAGTTAAAAGTACATAGGGTAATTAAGGGTAAAATTGAAATTATTATTACCTTAACACATGTTTTAATTCTATTTCATAAGTTTAATTCGACTAAAAGCACCCTTAGGAATAAATATGATCATTCAGGTCCACTTGAATTAGATTAGGACATTTATTATTATTTAATTTAAAGAAGAATTAATAGTGTTAAATTCAAAGATTATTAACTAAACCATTTTTAATATAGGGTTATACATAGAATAAATTAGACAATAAATATTTATTATATATATAAAAAGATATCCTACATCATTGTATTTTATTTATAACTTTTAGACCTTATAAAAATGAAATTTATTTATGACACAATGATAACGCAGTATTTACCTTATTAATGAAAGAATCAAATAAATATTATTATAAATATTAAAATAAATATAATTTTAATGTTTGTATGACATCCAAGAATTTTCTAGGTTACTATGACATGTTCGGTCTTATTAAATGCATCTTTTTTGAAGAAATAATGTTTCGATGACTTTCACAAAAAAATATATCAAATAGTGTCAAAATTGACACAAATTAATATTAAAACAAATATTATATGATTAATTGATATTCTATTCCTAAAAAACTACATTTTGTCCAACAGACTTTCATCATTATAGGTTAATCATTAATGGACCACTTGGTGGTCTTTTAGATGTTTATAGTAAGTTTATTAACCATAAAATATAAAAATATAAAGTGACGTGGTAAATGTCAAACTAATTAACTAAGGGTTAAAACTAAAATATAGGGTTAATAATGTGACCCAAACCTAACTAAAACCTATTGGTTTGGTGGATTTAGACCCATCACCGCCTTATACTTTTACTAATACAAATTTTAGCCATTATAAATAAAATTTGAATTTATCATAAATTAATAATTTAAGTTTTTCCTAAAGAGCCCCTCCTCCCCCTTATAAAAGGACACCACTTCTAACCAATTATTCATACCTTCAAAGCCTTTTGGTTCACCCAAAACCTACCCAACTATTCTCTCAAGTATCCTAAATTCAAACTAATGGCCTTAGTTTGATCAGAAATCCAACCTATGGAGCCCTTTTGACCAAATCAAAAGGTAGAACCCGAAGAAGAGGTAATGTTTTCACCACCCTCTTTCAAGTTCTTTTCTTCATGAACATATTATTTCATTGTTATCTTCATTATAAAATAAAAACTCCAGTATCTGATATATACATTGATGTTATTATAAAAATGGTACATCCATATTCAGTATTCTATCCATCCATAGAATGAAATGTCACCATACCTGCGTACGTACGGCTTACAGTCTCCATGTCGTGGTGTAATTGTTATTCAAAACATTATTATTTGGATGGGTATGATAATGAAGTGTAATTAATGTAAATAATAAATATAACATGATAATTATTCTGTATATATAATACACCTTCCAATTATATATTATTTTAATATCAAAAGAATGATATTTTCGCTCGTACGTATGTGAGGATTACCGTCTCCACGACCCGATGAGATTCATTTCCAAGTCCACCATTCATCGAGGATTATAAAAATATATTACTAATAAGTATGTAATATATGAAATTATAAATCTACTGGAGAAATATTTATTTTTATATATATATGTATTTATGTACATACATATATCTTATTCACATGGTTTTGTTCAATATGATATGAAAACCGAAACAACTATCATCTCCATAAACGGTGATTTCCATTTCATATACATGTATATTATACATATTTAAATTCTGAATATAAATGATATATAAATCATGTTATATATTCTGGATGTATTTAAATCATTATCTATGTGATACAATCAAAAGTAACAAATTAAAACACGTATGATAAAGAAAGAGATTATTACCCAAAATATTAATATAACATGGAAATTATTAAAAAATGGGTAGTATAAAGTCATGAATGAATAATTTATGATATCATTAATATTAATATGGTTCTGGTATAATTTAATAACATAATACGGTCTTCATACATGAGGTTAATCGAACCCTTGACTAAAAGAATGTGCAATGTAATGGGTTTTCGTCTCACTCCTTATTCCGGTGAAATTCATTCTATATTCCCACTATTACCTTCTGTGTGGTGTAGGTACTGCCCATAGTTGTATCTATTGTCCAACAAACTTTAATTTATGTGTATTTACATATTCATTGTATGATACTTATTTCATGGGGTGTATGTTTTGTAAGTTACCAAATTGGTAAGGTTTAATTCCTCTATCTCATTATTATCAGAGATTGTTTATGTGTAAGTATTTACTGTGACATTTTTATCATCCATGTCATTATTTCATAAAATTTATATCAAAATGAATATTTTAAGAATTTTTTGAAGGTTATATTTATCAAGATCATAATTTTAAATGTTTTAAAGATCTATCTTTCAAAAAAATTTAATTAATGTCCATGTTTTCAAAATGATTTTATGGATTTATTTATATGGACATAAATGTTTTTAAATGATATTTATATTCAAATGATTAATAGTGGTATGGGAAAATTTGATTCAAAAATATTTTTTAAATTACTTCATTTATAAATGTGTTAATTTCAAATGATTTTACAAAAAGTATATTTCTCTCAAAAGTATTACTCATCATTTTCAACTATGACAACATCCTTTACTGGATATTATTTTTGATTGAGGTTGATTTATCATAATAAAATATTACATATTGTATTGAATGAGTTATGATATGTTTGACTGTGGATGTTCTATTTTTATACGATTCATGGTTTATGGTTAAAGTATTGACATTTCGTATGCTAGTTCTAATACTAATGTTTATGTTATGTTTCAACCTTTTCATATGAGGAATGTATTGGACATAGTATGTCATGAGTGGGGCCCGCTAAAGCTCCTCGATGCATCAGTAGGTATCATGAGACAAATAGATGTGGAATTGGATAAGTCCCTTTCCCAATTTGATATATGGTTTTGGCAGAATCCTTAATAATTTTTAGAAGTTTTGGCCGAGGCCTTGACAAAATGTTTTAGAAGGTCTTCCATTATACATTACCTCATTACGAAAATAATATCGATGGTTCATGTGTTCATTCGACCAGTAGAATACCCATGATTGTGTTTTATTATGGAATTATTTACTCAGCTCATATTACATCCATAAATGTATTCATGTTTATTATTGGTAAAGCATTGGTTTCAATTATTCACCATGCTTAATATTTATGTTATCTTTCGATGTATTTCATACCGTTACTGAGCGTTTGAGCTCACCCCTTTCTATGTTTAATTTTTCCCGGGATTCCAAGAAGTTCATTTTGACTGCTATGTAGTGTTAAGCTAAGATAATAATGGAGTTCATAAAGTATTAATTATTTTGTGTTGTATTTTATAATGTATAATGTAACATTCAGGTATGTAATTTATTTTCCATGACTGTTAAACTGATTGGTCCTTCGGGACTTGATTCCTTGTAATCATGCCAATTTATTAAAATAATGCACCGACTCTGGGTAACTGGGGTCAGGGCATTATAACTACAATATCATAAATATATTTTATCTTTATTAGGATAATATAATAATTGAACATAAAACCACTTCTCCTCTTCAAATTATTCTTCAAATGAATCCATCATCAGTGAGGTGCTGATTTACTTCCTCCATTTACAATTTTTTTTTCAAATTATCCTTCAATGATGGTCATAAAAACAATTATCTCTAAAATTTACTATAATATCTATATTAAACTTTATTTAATGCTCTATAACTATTATATAAACCTAATATTAATCCATAAGACAAAATAACTTTTTGATGATCAAAAAACCAAAAAAAAATATTAATCATTATCACTGACATGTTATCTAATGATTCGACCAAATTATATATAACCTAATGATTTATTTAATTATTTTTTATTATATATGTTCATTAATTAAAAATAATATTTATTCTTGATAACATTTTGAAATATACATTTTTCATTAGTTCATTTATAGAAGTGAACCAATCCTGAATCCAAAGGAAACAAACACTCCCGAATGACAGAAGTAGATCTTATAACTCATAAAAAGGTCATTAGAAATTTAATAAAATTTTATTAAATAAAAATAATATCTAATTGGTTATGAATTAATTTATTAATTAATTTAATTTCATATTCATGGTAATTATGTTGATGTACAGAAAACATCCATACATAATATCGTGGTGTCCCCCTAATCCTTAATTTTGGATTGCGTTATGATTTCCCTATCATTACCCAAATTCAATTTTTAAATATTATTATGAACACGTATTATATTATATGTGTCTATTAAATATATATATCTAATAAATAATCCATATTTTTTATGGGGAGTTACATGTTTTATAAGGATCTGTTCCCAGTTCTTCCCGATACACAAACCCAGTTAAATGTATGTTCCCTATTTCATACCCTTTTTATGTACACTCCTTAATCAGTTTTAAGAAATAAATATTTATAAGAAAATAATTATTTTTTCATGATAATATATTTTATTTTATTTTCTGTTTAATGTAAATATATTTACAAATGTACACTTCTTTGAAATGTTAATCGGGTATTTATCACAGAAATTTTTCATTGATTTTATTGGAGTATTTTCATTTATTTCAAAACCCAATGTTCAAACTTTTTTTTCATTGGGATATTATTTTATATCGTATAACATTTTTTATCTATGTTATTATAAATACTTGTCCTTGGTATGTATTATCTTGATACAGATCACCAAATTAATATGCATAGTTTCTGATTATGATTATTATAAAAGGAAGGTTATTTACATTTCATATGCTAGAATCGAAATGAATGTATATTTTGATTAGGTATCACCCCATTAACATGGGGAATGTGTTGGATTTAGTTTGTTAAAGTTAGATCGCTCTATTTCCCCTCGATTCATCGATATGTCTCATGAGACAAACTGTACATGGTTTTACCCATTGTGTATGATATATTCATTGAATCCTCAATGACATGTTTATGATGTATGCCATTATGTATTACCTAATTATGATATGAGTAATTTATAATCCATGTGGTTTTTAGAATAGTATAATACACATGGTTAGGATTCATTATCAAATGATTATTTATATGGATTTAATTGATCAAATTTTATTCCATCCATGGTATTTTTATGATCTATTTTATCAAATTTCATTTTAAAATGATTATTTTGGTTATGTTTCATTCTTATATAATTATTTATGATTAAATAATTATTTTTTAAATTAAACATGAATTAATTAATTTGTTTATTTATGATATCTTTCAATGTATTTCATACACATACTGAGCATCTGAGATCATTTCTTTCATAGGTTTTATTTTTCTCTAGGATGTGAAAATGTATATTATGAATTACTTGTAGGTATAATATATAATTTTATGGGATTTTACATTAGAGTTTCTATGTTTTTTCCATTCTTGTTGTAATTTAATGTTAATATATGTAATATTGTTTCCCAAAAAGCTTCATTGATCATTCCTTTGGTATTCAAGTCTTATATTTATAGAAATTTATTAATGCAAGGAATCGTATCTAGGCTATTGGGGTTGGGGTCCTTACAACCAAAATCTATAAAATGATAATAATTTTATAAATTTCATATATATATATATATTATAAATATTTTTAGTCATCCATAAATATTATAGATAGAAAATTGAATTATACCATTCATGGAGATAGCTAGTCATATAAACCCATGAACATTGTTCTCAGTATTTTGATAGTTAGAAATATACTAATTTAAATATTATTTCCCCACTATAGAATTATTTTTATATAATATATATTATATATTTCATAGATATATTTTAATTCCCATGCAGGTCAATATAAAATGAAAATCAAATCACATCGCTTCGCTTCGTGTAGGCGGTAGTCCACACTTACACACAATCAATGTTATCATCTTCCAATATCATATAATGTATGAACGTAGATATGAAATTTTATTTAAAATGAATAATTATTTTATCAATAATATATATATATATATAATCCATAAATATATCTATCCATGATAAGTAGTGATGGAAAAAAATTACAATGGTTTACAGGTCGATAGTTTACTATACAAACCATTGAAGATTTCATTTTCCTTTTGAGGGATAAGTATATATATATATATGTAACGAATTATAATTTTAAAATAACATTATATAGTATTTAATTATTTAATTATTTAAAAATGATCAAATAATTTTTTTAACGGGTGAAATATAAATAGAATAAAAATGCTCGGTTTAGAACGATTCCTCTTCTATACACAATATCATTTTCATATTACTAAAAGAATCTCTAGGATTGTTTCATCATAAAAAAAACCTCTTTAAAAAGGGTATGAATGTAATGAATTATTAATGAAAAATTTTTACAGACCAAATGTATCATGAAATTTGAATTGGATCGGAAAGGATGTATGCTTTTAATAGCAATGGCATGAAAACACATAAAAACTTCCTAAATGAATATAAAATGATAAATTCAATAAAAAATAATTACAAAGTAAATATAATTTAATTATAGTTATGGTATGGTCAAAAAGTAACATGAAAAAGGATTTTAGATACTTTAATTAGAGAAACGTGTGTTACGATTTTGTTGAACACCCCTCATAAACTATTATTATCCTTAATGACTGTAATTAATTATTATTTTTTACTCTTAGTTATGATAAAACAATTATATGAACATAATTAATAATATTTCATATTATAATTCAATAAATATAATGTATTTTACCCAATAAAATTGAACAAACTTGTAGTACTTAATTTAAAACTAAACATGCTATTAAAAATGATTTTCTGTAGAAAAAACTTTTATATGTATAAAAGGATTTTATATCACAATTGAGAAAGAAATTGATTTAAATGAATTAAATTTTATTAATAATAATATGATATTACTGATGCCATTTTTTGGGAATTATTAAAAAACATGATATTATTAAATGTTTTACACGAAAAAACCAGGCTATTAAAAATCAGTATTTTTTACTATTTATAATAAAAATAATCAATTAATAAATTTCTTGAAAGAAGACTATTATATAATTTTAAATATTTATTTGAAAAAGTGTGTTCCTTTTTTGATAAAAAATTTACTAAAATTGTAGAAAAATATATTAAAATATTCATGAAAAATGTTACAAGATCCCATTTTATAAAAAAATTATTTTATGAAAAAATTGGTATTGTTTTTCATCCCACATATATATAAAATATTCAATAAATTAGGAAATATTACCATAATATGTAATATATAAATTTATATAAAATCAATAACCAATAATAATTAATTAATTTTTATTTGGAAAAAACACATTTCAGGAAAAAAATGTAATCTAGAAATTAATATCATTAAATTAAACTATTTTTTATTTTTTATTAAAATTTAGAAGAAGATCAGTTTATTTTATTCACATAGAATCCATAAATTATTTATAATATATATCGTTCAATTTATTCATTCACATATAATAGAATGGTAATAATGTAAAGCAATATTATGGATCATTAAAACTCGATGTTGTGTATAAAACAAGCTACTTAATAAAATTAACATAATTGCAAAAAACCAGGTGAGGTTATATTCTACCCCTCATTAAAATAATTTCAACATAAACAAATATTTTAATCTAATAAAAATATTCGAGGATATTATACCTCATCATATCCTGAGTTTACAATGTATCTTCATCATATTGGTGGTAATGTAACAAAACATTACCCATGTGAGTGGTAATGATTCCCATAAGTTTCTATCTATGATTCATACTCTCCACATATTAATAAGGAGATATGTTTCAAGGGTTATGACATGTTATTTTAGTACATGTAAAGGTTCATGTATATACTTCGTTAGGAGTAATGCATGGAAGATATTGTGGTCTTGAGGATTGTTCAATGGAATGGATAAGAGGTATGATACCATCACTAGTCAATAAATAACAAAAAATAGCCATTAAACATAGAGATAATTTTATTCGTCCATATAAATAACTTATCCTTTTTAAAAGTATGAATTCATAGGAAAACCTTATCACTATATCCAAATTTCGCACCACGTTTATGAGTTTCTATATAGCATTTTAATTGAATTTTAGATGACTTGGTGTTTGTTTGAATGTATCTAACCTTATCATCAATTATATCAAATCCCTCATGTCATAGTATCATTCATTTTTCATCATCATTAGAGAACATTGGATTTCTACTCTCCTTTCCAAATATATCTTTATAAGGATCCTTCTAAAATCTCAATTTAAATATATTTTTTTTTTAAAAACATTACTATAAGATTTTTTTTGATCCCAAGCACAAATTAAATTGATAAAAATGAATTTTTTAATAACAACCCATACTTTACATACATTGTTATTACTTCAGAGTTGAAGCATACTTATTACAACATATAACAAAACCATGAAAGGACTGTATAGGTATAGTGTCTTTAGAAACTGGGAAACATAAACAAATGGTCCATAAAATCAACTACATTTTCTCCCGTTTATTTCATCATATCTAGCGTCCCTTTTTGTGATATCCAACTTAATATCCTTCTTCATGAGCTAGGGAAAAGAAAACATACAAATGGGTGAGCTCAAATTCTCAGTAATGGTAATCAAAAGAAATATCAATCACATCATATTCATAAGAACATAACATTTTGGAAATCATAACCTGCAAAAAAGAGCATAATTTCATAATCATGGGATAAATCATAGTAATGAAAAGTAATCCCATATAATCATAACTTAAAACATGAAACTTTGTGGCATACACACAAAATCATAGAAAATCATTTTTGTTGCACTGTGTTGCATTTGTTGTCAAGGATTGAATGGATGACAAGGAGTGTCAATATGTGAATGAAAGAGGATGTGATGGTGATGGTGATGTTATTAATAAGGTGTCAAGGATAGAATGGATATGTTAATGACAAAGGAAGAAATGGTGATGGTGATGATTGGAGAATGACCATGGTACTAAGAAGCACGTCACTTAGGAGAATCACTATGTGGCATAGAAGTTAATGGTTGAAACACTCTACATACTAAATCACATGATTGTAGAGATGATCTTAAAGTTCCAAGACTTGTATTAAGGAGATATAATGTCACAACATTGTTAGAAGTCCATGCATTATCTTCAAAAAATAAACATTTTTAGAAGTCCATGCATTATCTTCACAATTAATGAGGAGATAAAGTAGTGTCATTCACAATTACTAAGTGAATGAGGAGAGAAATGAGAGCCATCCACATCACTAACTAGATGATGTGAAAATGAACCATCCACAGCTACTAAGTTAATGAAGTGGTTTGAAGAAGACCATGCACTATCTCTTAGTGCATGAGGATTTGAAGATGATCCAACTCCATCTTTGATTGGATCAAATAAGAACATTGAAGATCAAGTGATTTATCATTAATGGTTGATAAAGATAGTCGAGAGATCCTTGGGAATTCCATTCTTTAATAGAATAAGAAGAATAAATGTTGAAGAGGAGAAGAGGAATTCTAAAGATGAATATGAGGTGAAGAAGAAGAGAATGGCATGAAGAATTCTTGTTCCTACTTGGTAATTTAACCAAGTATACAAGGTGGGAGAGGACCTTATGAAAAAAAATGGGCCATCCCAAAAGCTGGCTATCCAAGATTCAACCCAAGGAACATATGGGACTAGGTCATCACGCCCATGAGGAGGCCTAGGCAGAGGCAGCCCGCAAGAAGGTCGATCCGTGTGTAAGCCCGAGCTACACGGAGGTCAAGCCCACACATAGTGGGCACTAGGTGCGCACCCGGAGGAGCATAGTGGGCGCAGAAGCGCGCCCGCAGAAGAACCGGTGCGGGGCGGCACCGGAGGGGGGAGAGGAGATTTCTGAACTGAGTTCGGCTGGGCTTGTTTGTTAAACCGTGAGAAAGTTGTGGCGCGTTTCGATGTGGGACATGTTTTTAAAGGCGCAGAGCTGATCTGCTCCGTCCATCTACTCCGCTTGCAATCACGACCCCTCATCTAATCTCGCCACACCACGATATAATCCCAGCCGTCATCTTTCATTAAATGACGATCCAACGGCACTGGAGTCATCTCCTACCTCTCGTTGTTGCCTCTAGTGTGTTCATCTCCACCTCATGAACACATGCATGCGTTAAAAGTCGCATGCATGCAACGAAATGAAGAAATACGATTGAGGTCGAAGAAAACAGATTTGCGAGGCAGAGTGTTCGTGCATGAAAGAATAGTAAGAAGCTGTGCATGCGTTCAAAAACGCATGCACATGAAGACCATGTGTCATGAAGAAACCCGCGCTGAATAGAGAAGAAAAAAAGATTTAAGGAAAATCTTGAAAACCCAATGATTTTGGGAAATCACGATTTATCCAAGTGGAATATCTGGGGAATCCATTGCCTATAAAAGAAGCCGTCTAAGGCCAAAGAAGGTTATTGTTGAGCATTTTTGAAGAAGTCCGACGAAGCTCCTGAGCATCGCGAAGCTTGAATTTCTGTGCATCACATGCGTGGCAGTGTAGCCCGAAGCCACCCGAGGCTTCGAGAGTTCCTTTCGTGCTACCCCTATGCGAAAGAAGTAAGGAGGAAGGCCTCCTTGTGCACTCCCATGCGTGACAGGGAAGAAGCAGACCTTGCGCGCCCGCTGCCCGCATTCTTGCGCGGTAGCAAGTGGCCGCACCCTCTGTGCCCGCGAACTCGCGCGACCGGAGGAAGACACCGCGCCACCTGCGCGGTTGGAGGAAGCCTCCACACTTGTGCGGCTGTTTCACTCAAGCACCTATGCGGCATAAGAAGGTTCTGCACCATCTGCGCGGTAGAAGCCACTCCCACACCCTGCGCGGTGGTAGACATGAGTTGGCCGCATCACTTGCGGGCCCTCCTTTGAAGTGGGTTCGGGTGATGTAGATAACACACACATGGTGTGTGTGTGTGAAATGAAAAAAGAAGTTCACACCATATGGGTTGAATAAAGGGAGGCCGTGTGTGCAAAAGGAGAGGAAGGACATACCATCTTTGAGTGTTTGTGTGTGCAAATTAACATGAAGGCCGTAGCCTTGTATGTGCACAAGTGAAGGAGGCCATACCTCTTGTGTGTGCCCAAGTGAAGGAAGAGGATACATCCATGTTCATGCATGTATGAATAAGTGAACAATTTGGTGAACACATTGAGAAGAAAAAGAGAAGGAGAGATTAACACTAAAGAACAACACACAATTTTGTGTGTGTGAGAAAGAATATAATGTGTGACTATAAGAAGAAGGTGTGTGTGCTAAAACAGTTTACACCCTTTTAAAGGTTTATCATACCAAGAAGAAAAGGGGTGTGCATGCATTCATGCATGCACATGCACACGTAAACAAAGTTTAAATCAATGTGTGTGCATTTGAGCAGTCCAAGAACAATGGTTCTTGAATATATTTGAGATTCCATGCAAGTATTGCATGGAGATTGAGAAGCCATGCAATCAGTGCCAGAAGATTCAGAGATTCCATGCACTCAGTGCATGAAGTTGAATTGAAGAGAGATTGAGGCATGACTGAAGTTAAAGACATCATTCATTTGAGTGAAAGAATAAGAGCTACTCGTGATGGCATACTGAGTGCAAGAACATATTTTCTAACCATGATTATTGAAGACAGTGGTCTGGTCATCCTTAGAAGAAGGAGACAATGCCCGAGAAGAGAAGAGAAGTCCTGATCACCACAAGTGATCAGAAGAAGTTAGAAAGGCCATGAGACCTTATCCGAGGCTATTGAAAACACTTGAAAAGCTTCAGTAGAAGAAGAGATACTCGTGTGACTCGAGGAGCCAGGAGAAGACCCCCTGTGAGACTTAGGGTGGAGAAGTATTCAGTGGAAGCTGAAGCAGGACAGTGGGACTCTGGTAACACTGTGTGATGCAGTATAAAGAACTTCCTATGGGACTCAGGAGAGATACAGTGTGACTCTGTATCGACCACTGTAATTACTAACCGAATTATAGAGGAAAACCATGTTGGGGTGTTTAACCAACATGGAAAGGACGTAGGCCTTTGGATCCGAACCTTTTAAATCCTTCTGTCATATGCCTTTACATTTACTACATCACTCGAGGAAAGGCAGAGAGATAAAAGAAGAGTGGATCGAGGCCTTAACAAGCCATAGAGGTTTAATTGATAATGAATCAATTAGTAAAAATTTTAAAAGGATCACTGATTCACCCCCTCCCCCTCTCAGTGATCACACTGATCCAGGCATTTCAATTGGTATCAAAGGAAGGTTACCTCTAAAAGATCCTAGGGAGTCATTATGAAGATACCTTCCACGACTCAGAAAAATATAAAGAAGAAACAGGTCAATAAGATGAATAAGAAGGTTGATACTAATAGAGAAAGACCTTCTATTGAAGGTAATGTGAAAGTCACAACAGATGAAAATTCATCTTATCACTCTTCTGATGAAGCCTTCTCTAGCTGTGATGATGATGTAACAATCATTGAACTTCTAAATGCACTCAAATATCTTTAGAAGACAGTCCCCATGGAAGTGGCAATGTGTATTGCTACAAGTATCCATGATCTTCAAGAAGAAAAATTACAGCTAGAAGAAGAATCCAATTCAATGGAAGATCAATTGAAAAGAAGGGTTTGCATAACCAACACTCTCACAAATCTGGTGAAGGCTAAAGATGAAACCATTTCCCTTTGCAGTGAACGAATTGATGATGTCACCGAATAACTATAAAGAAGCATTTGTGAGAAATAATTCTATGAGATAGTGTTTAAAGAAGTTTTCCATGCACTTGAAAAATGGCATAGAGTGTCAATGATTTTCAAAGATGCTCAAGTAGAAGACAAATTAAAAAGGGTAATGGAGCATGAAAATTCATTGCATGAAATGAACAAGGTGAATGAAGACCACATGAAACAACTTTAAGAGAATTGGGAAGGTAGGCTAAGATTTGTTGAGGATGAGAATAACTCTCTCAATAAGAAATTCTTAGAGGTAGAGGTGATATTGAAAAATCATCAATCACCCAAAACTGAAGCCTCCTAATCAGCTGAAAGAAGAAATGTTTCCACACAAGTGTGCATTGAGAAGGATGATTCCAAAAGGAGGACATCCTCTAATGAAAGGGAAAAATCTTCTAAGAAGAAGGTACCATCCATACCATCTTTTACTAATGATTCTAAATGTGTTTCCACAAAAAGTGAAGGATGGAAGAATAAATCTAAAAAAGTATGGATGAAAAAGATGAATAAAGAGAGCTCTCCTAGAAAAACACAACAATTCAAGAGAAAGACTCAACAATCAGAAGAAGTCAAGAAGACAATATTTGTGGGTCAATGTTGGTGTTGCAATAGGTACATACATTTTTCAACGGATTGTTGATACAATCCTCTAAATGAAAAAGCACAAAGGAAGCCCATGCCAAGGGGGAGAAATCTAGAGAAGAAGAAGAAACATCCACAGGTCCAGAAACAACTGTTTACTGCAAACAGATTTGGAATGTTTGATAACATCTAGGATGAATGAAAAAGTGGTCACAAGAATGATACATACCAATATCCAAATGTTTCCAAAGCTGAAAAGAAGAGATGATCACAGAATCTAGCTAAGAATGAATAAGTATCCTTGGGAATCCAGCAAAATAAAGTTGAAAATGCTCTCAAGAAGATCTTAAAAAATAATGAGAATTCCTTGGATTTCAAATCCATGAAGGGTGATGCATCCATAATGACCACCAAGAAAATATTCTTCTACTATGGAAAGACAGGTCATACAATGGATCTCTGTAAACAAGCCATGGAACAAAATATAAAAAAACCACACTCAACAGGACAATCAATCCAGAAGAACAAGAATGGATTGATTGAAAATAAGCTTCTAACAAAAGGCAACTTAAAAGAATCAAAGGTACCATGTGAAACATCCAAATCTGAAGCCTCACTTCCAAATGACATATCAGTCATCTGGCCAGAAGATTTGGAAAGAATGAGAAAGGAATAAAATAAACATGCCAAAGCAGGTGAAAATGAAAACCAAAATATTTTACATGAATATGAAGTTCTTTGTGTGAGGTGCAATAAAGCTGGTCATATGAGTAATAAAGCATGACACTCATTCCAGCTCAAAAATAATTCTTCAAGAGAATGATGATTGCACCAGGAGATTCTAGTGCTCAGAAGGTGCTTAGAAAGAGAGGAGTCACACACAAAGAAGTTTAAGAGTTGTTAAGATCCACACCAATACAAACATCATTGAAGATCAAATGTGCATGTGTGAAGAATAGAGAAAGTGTAACATCTCGGTTGAGAGAATCTTCTCAACCTTGTTGTTCAAACGGATAAACAAAGGAGGTTCCATATTATTCCCTAATCACTAGTATATACATGTGCTTACATTTCAGGGAATTGAAGATGATGATCATTCTCAAATTGCAAATGGTACGAATAGAATGGAGTGCACCCCTTGAGGGGGAGCTAATCTGAAGAAGATGATATTTTGAGATTCATATCATCTTTTGAAGAATGAAGGTATTATAATCAAACATTCTTCCCTTGTTTAATAATTGTATTTAACATGTCAATTAAGGGAGAGTGTTTGATTGATGAAAAAAGGATGAAAGGGGGAGCTTTATCTTTGCACATGAACTTTCTAATGAGTTTGGTGAAGTATGTGAAGGATTTAGCAATTCATTGATATATCTGAAAAATTTCAACCCCTTGATGCCTAAGCATGATCTCAAATGTATACTGAATTGTGGACAACATTGAATTCTTTGGATACATCATTCTTGTTTTCTACATCGGGTTTTCCCAAGTAGACTTACTATTGATTTTCTAATGGCTCTTTGCTAAAGTGAACATGTGACATCACCCCTCTCTTGGTAATTTTCAAGAAGATTCTATTCAAAGGGAGGATGAAATATTTTGAAGAGAACCACACCACACCTTTGCATTTGGTTTGCAATAAGGGGGAGAAAATCTTGGAACACATATTGACCAATTCATATGTGCTCTAGTGATACTGACAACAAATAAAAAGGGGGAGATTGTTGTGCACTGTGTTGCATTTGTTGTCAAGGACTGAATGGATGTCAAGGAGTGTCAATATGTGAATGACAGAGGATGTAATAGTGATGGTGATGTTATTAATAAGGTGTCAAGGATTGAATGGATATGTGAATGAAAAAGGAAGAAATGATGATGGTGAAGATTAGAGAATGACCATGGTACTAAGAAGCATGTCACTTAGGATAATCAGTAAGTGGTATAGAAGGTAATGGTTGAAACACTCTCCATACTAAATCAGAAGATTGTAGAGATGATCTTAAAGTTCCAAGACTTGTATCATGGAGAAAAAATGTCACAACATTGTTAGAAGTCCATGCATTATCTTCACATTGCATGAGGATATAATGTAGGTTCATTCACAATTACTAAGTGAATGAGGATAGAAAGGAGACCCATCCACATCACTAACTGGATGATGTAAAAATGAACCATCCAGAGCTACTAAATGAATTAAGTGGTTTGAAGAAGACCATGCAATATCTCATAGTGCATGAGGATTTGAAGATGATCCAACCTCATCTATGATTCGATCAAAGAAGAATATTGAAGATCAAGTGATTTATGATTAATGGTTGATAAAGATAGTTGAGAGATCCTTGGGAATTCCATTCTTCAATAGAAGAAGACGAATAAATGTTGAAGAGGAGAAGAGGAATTCTAAAGATGAATAGGAGGTGAAGAAGAAGAGAATGGCATGAAGAAATCTTGTTCCTACTTGGTAATTTAACCAAGTATACAAGGTGGGAGAGGACCTTATGAAAAAAAATGGGCCATCCCAAAAGCTGGCTATCCAAGATTCAACCCAAGGAACATATGGGACTAGGTCATCACGCCCATGAGGAGGCCTAGGCAGAGGAAGCCCGCAAGAGGCCATGATTTCTGTAAGCTCGAGCTACACGGAGGTCAAGACCGCGCATAGTGGGCGCTAGGTGTGCGCCCGAAGGTGCATAGTGGGCGTAGAAGCGCGCCTGCAGGAGAAACGGTGTGGGGTGGCACTAGAGGGGGGAGAGGAGATTTCTGAACTCTGTTCGGTGGGGCTTGTTTGTTAAACTGTGAGAAAGTTGCGGCGCGTTTCGATGTGGGACAAGTTTTTAAAGGTGTGGAGCTGATCTGCACTGTCCATATGATCCACGTGTAATCGCGGACGCACATCTAATCTCTCCGCGCCACAATAAAATCCTAGCCGTCTGTATTCATTAAACAAGGATCGAATGGCGCGGGATTCATCTCCTACCTCACGCTGAGCCGAGGACTCCATGCAAAGTCATCCGTGAACCAGAGGCACCCGAGCGATGGAGAAGGAGCTCTCGGCTGCCTCTGATGAAGCTGTTGCCTCCAGTGTGTTCGTCTTCACCTCACGAACACATTCATGCATTAAAAGTCGCATGTATACAATGAAATGAAGAAATGCGATTGAGGCCGAAGAAAACGGATTTGCAAGGCAGTGTGTTCATGCATGGGAGAACAGGAATAAGCCATGCATGCATTCAAAAATGCATTCACATGAAGACCATGCATCGTGAAGAAACCCGAGCTGAATAGAGAAGAAAAAAATATTTGAGGAAAATCGTGAAAACCCAATGTTTTTGGGAAATCATGATTTATCCACGCAGAAGATCCGGGGAATCCTTTGCCTATAAAAGAATCCGTCTAAGGCCAAAGAAGGTTGTTGTTGAGCATTTTTGAATAAATCCTGCGAAGCTCCTGAGCATCGTGAAGCTTGAAGCTCCATGCATCACTTGCATGGAAGAGTACCCTGAAGCCACCCGAGGCTTCGAGAGTTCCTTTCGTGCTACCCCTGTGCGAAAGAAGTAAGGAGGAAGGCCTCCATGCGCGCTCCCTTGTGCGACAGGGAAGAATCTGACCTTGCGTGTCCGCTGCCCGCATTCTTGCGCGGTAGCAAGTGGATGCACCCTCTGTGCTCGCGAACTCGCGCGGCAGGAGGAAGACACCCCGCCACCTGCGTGGTAGGAGGAAGCTGCCACAATTGCGCGGCTGTTTCACTCAAGCACCTACACGGCAGAAGAAGGTGTCACACCATCCACATGGTATAAGCCGCTCCCACACCCTCCGCAGTGGTAAACAGGAGTTGGCCGCATCACTTGCACGCCCTCCTTTGAAGTGGGTTTGAGTGAAGTAGATCCCACAAACTTGGTGTGTGTGTGTGAAAAGAAACAAGAAGTGCACACCATATGGGTTGAAGAAAGGGAGGCCATGTGTGCAAAAGGAGGGGAAGGACATACCATCTTTGAGTGTGTGTGTGTAAATTATCAAGAACGGTGTAGCCTTGTATGTGCACAAGTGAAGGAGTACATACCACTTGTGTGTGCCCAAGTGAAGGAAGAGGATACATGCATGTTCATGCATGTATGAATAAGTGTACAATTGGGGGGAACAACTTGAGATGAAAAAGAGAAGGAGAGATTCACACTAAAGCACAACCCACAATTTGGTGTGTGTGAGAAAGAATAAAAAGTGTGACTCAAAGAAGAAGGTGTGTGTGCTAAAAGAGTTTAAACCCTTTTAAGGGTTTATCATACCAAGAAGAAAAGGGGAGTTCATGCATTCATGCATTCACATGCACATGTAAACAACGTTTAAATCAGTGTGTGGGAATTTGAGAAGTCCAAGAACAAAGGTTCTTAATGATATTTGAGATTCCATGCAAGTCATGCATGAATATTGAGAATCCATGCAATCGGTGCATGAAGATTCAAAGATTCCATGCACTTAGTGCATGAAGTTGAATTGAAGAGAGACTGAGTCATGAATGAAGTTAAAGACATCATTCATTTGAGTTATCAGTAGTTGAGAAGACCAGGAAGATTGAGTGGGCATACTGAGTGCAAGAACATATTTTCCAATCAAGATTCTTGAAGACAATAGTCTGGTTATCCTTAGAAGAAGGAGATAATGCCCGAGAAGAGACGAGGAGTCCTGATCACCACAAGTGATCAGAAGAAGTGAGCAAGGCCAGCATACCTTATCCGGGGCTATTAAAGACTCTTGAAGAGCTTCAATAGATGAAGAGCTACTCGTGTGACTCGAGGAGCCAGGAGAAGACACCATGTGAGACACAGGGTGGAGAAGTCTTCGGTGGAAGCTGAAGCAGGCCAGTGGGACTCTGGTAACACTGTGGGAAGCAGTATAAAGAACCTCTTATGGGACTCGAGAGAGATAAAGTGTGACTCTGTATCGACCATTGTAATTACTAACCTAATTATAGTGGAGAAACCATGCTGGGGTGTTTAACCAACATGGCTAGGGCGTAGGCCTTTAGAGACGAACCTTGTAAATCCATGTGTCATGTGCCTTTAAATTTACTGCATCACTCGAGGAAAGGCTGAGAGATGCAAGAAGAGTGGATCGAGGCCTTAACAAGCCATAGAGGTTTAATTGATAAAGAATCAACTTGTAAATTTTTTAAAAGGATCACTGATTCACCCCCTCCCCCTCGTACTGATCACACTGATCCAGACACTTCACATTTCATATTAGTCAAGGATAATTCCCATGACCATCGTAGAGGAAAAATTCCATTACTAAACTGAGTTCACTCCTCATTCCAGTCCTGTATCACTAAACCGGTTTAACATGAAATTCCATCCATGTCAGTCTCATGAGATATAAATCATTACCCAATGCATTGGAGGGTGATATAAGTCCCACCCATCTCATAATGAAACCATTCTTATGTGTTCCATAAAACCATAAATCATACATCATAGCATTACACATGTAATAAAAATGAGATTCTTAAACATTGTGACATCATAAAAAAATTCTTCTAAGATAGAGGACTTCATAAAAATAATTCCATCACAACATAATCAAATCAATGTAATAATAGGGATATAAACAGAACCCTATATTATCTTAGATGGAAAATAATTTTGATAAAACACTTGAACTCCATTCTTGAGGAAAATATCCATTCTACCTAAAAAATATTTTTCCTTTCTTAACATGTCATACAATTTTAAACTTAAAGAAGTTGATTAAAAATAAACTTGATAACATCTAAAGTAATATTCTTGTAAATAATGTTCTAAAAATACATTCATTCCGTATAAGTTAAAAAAACATTCTTCCCGTACTTTGTCCGGAAAAGTCAAAAAGTACCTCGTACGAAAAATGACAAAAGATTTCTTTAATATCTTTTACTAAAAACAAACCGAAGGGTAAAATTGGATTTAAACAATTTTAGGAGGATATAAATAATATTACATATTGAGGAAACATGGATGTGGATGATAAAATACACCGTACTAAATATCAAAGTATAAACAATCTCAGATAAAAATGAGATTGTGAGATTTTACCTTACCTTAGGTATGATATGCTTCGTATGAATCCAAAACTTCTGTAATATGGTTTAAATAATGTTAATTGACTTATTAAATAATCATATTCATTGTTATGATATCACTTATGGTCATATTTGTATCATCTTAGTAGGAATATTTCATTGCTACTTGTTATTCGGGTGTTTATTGCTTTATGTTCTTATGCGTGTTTGGTCAAATAAATTATTATTCCTCTTTATAGCATACATATACATCATTTACAGAATCGTATTAGTGTAATATATATCATATTCATTCATTCAATATATTTATATAATCATTATTCAATGAAGATCATATAGAACGAGTCACATCACATCGTTGAGACGGTAGGCCGTACGTACGCACGAGGGATGATATCATTCCCATGATCATGGAATTGTAATCAAGTGTATATATAAAATTTCAGACTAAATACCACTTTACAATAATCATATATAGATATTTATGTAAACAATTATACCCATCCATGTAAGGTGGTGGTGGAAAACATATTACACCACGGCATGGAGACGGTATTCCGTACGTACGCACGCGCAGTGATTTTGTTTACCGTAGGATGGATAAGAGGTGAAATAGGGTTGTTTCATATTTATAATAACATATAATTATATGAGGGATACTGAGGTTATTACTTCATAATGAAACAACTAAAGAAGAGGGAGTAGAAGAGGAATGGAACTTGATGAAAATGGTAGAAGGTATTACCTCTTTTTCGAAGTGCCTCCATTAAACATTCTCTTACGGCACTAGATTTGGTCATTTGAGAAGACCAGTACCTCTATAGGTTTCCAAAGAAGTGGGTAAGTGAAATGGGCAGGGTTTGACCAAGCATGAAGGCTCATAGTGGTGTGAGGAGGAGAGGAAAGAGGTGCCCTATTATAAGAGAGGAGAGGGGCACCTTTGGAAAGTGTGAAAATATTTTTTTATTATAAACATATCTTCGGTTTCAATGGGTCAAAAAATCATTAAATATGAAGATAAGATGACTCATGTTCGAAATAAAATAATCTAATCAGAATTGGACGTGTTTTGGAAAATATTTTAATCATTATAATCATAATTATTTAAATCATTTATCAATGAGGTAAATACGGCATCATTATTGTGTCAAAAAATATTTTAATATATATGATGTCTAAAAATTATTAAAAAAAATACCAACATGTAGGAAATATTATAATATTTCCAATAAATTATTATAGTCTAAATGATAATTTATATATCCCCTTATAAAAATTACTTACAAATGGATTTTTTGTTAATGCCAATTTTGTCTTTAAAATAAATTAATAAATCTATTGTGTTATTGTATTTCATAAGTGGCTCCATGGGGTCCCAAAATCGACCCAAGGATGCCCATGGTCGGCTATTACTCATCCAATAAGTTTTGGACAATTGTTAAGGTAATTATGAATTATTATAATTTTTTATCCTTGATTTACCCTATTTACTTTTAACCGTGGTAAATAAAAGCAAAAAGTTACTATTCACCATAAATTATTCTTACCTAATTGAACCACATTTTACTCGTTGATATTTATTGTGTCTCTCGTATTTTCAAAATTCAATTCACAGAAGCGGTAAAATTATGTTTTATGAACAATTGCAAATGCTCCTAGGAGGTGGTAAAAGACGGTGAAAAGTTCAATACATTTTTTTATAAATCTAATATTATTATAAAATGATTACAATGAATTTAATTGAACATATATAAGTATTATGTATCTATTTTGCCCTAAAATAAATTTAAATCAAATAAATTAATATTTAAATAAAAATTCGGTTTTAACAAAAAACTCATGGTTTTCACTATTCATCAAAAATTGATGTTTTTCAAAAAAATACCAAAAAATCAGCCTAAGCTTTAATTGATATTCCTAATTAAAAAATGATGTCTATTTTTCCCAATTTAAAACATATAAGTGAAATTAATTAATTTTGAAAGTAATTCCTATTATCAAAACAAATAGCGTGTTTTTAAGAAATAATAATTATCAAAAGATCATCACTTGTTTATGTTCAATTTCAAAGGTGAAATTAATTCCAATGATCAAAATTGGATTAAATTGTAAAAATATATTCTAATTACACTTTAAAACCAATTAAAAGGATAATCAAGGCATATAAATTATTGCGATGAAAAAATTTGTTTTTAATTAAAATATATCGTGTTTTCACTATTCATCAAAATATGAAAGTTACAAGAATATTATGAAAAATTTATCCAAAGTAAATTTTTATATCCTGATTCCAAATAATAATTTCATTTTATCAATTTTAACTTATAAACATGTCAAAAACGAGACTTCAAATGTGTGTGCCATCAAAAGGCAGTAAAACTGCATTTTTTTTAAAATACTTCTTTTATCCGAAAAACTGCTTTTGTTTTCATACCTCATTCTACAAAATGTGTAAGATGAATTACAATGTTATAAAATTTAAAATTAAATTGCTAATATTCATAATGGATAGTTTATAATATTATAATAATATATCATTTTTTAGTGAAGCTCGATATTGCGTACTACACACGCTATTGAGGAAGGTCACGATTTCTTGTAACGCAAGACAAGATAGTGTTGTGTGCAGTGAATGATTCCTTTGCGTATAACATAATACATAAGAAAAATATATATATAATAAAATATCAGGGTGTTACATTCTACCCCCATTAAAATGAATTTTGCCCTCGAAATTTGTCACTTCGTAACAAATAGATGAGCATACCTCTCCCTCATCATATCCTCAAGCTCCCATGTAGCTTCACTTAATTGGTGGTTCCTACATAAAACATTCACCAAGCGAGTGTTCTAGTTCCGTAGAACATTTTCACAATGATCCAGAATCTCTATCGGTTCTTCTTCATAATAAAGATCTTTCTCCAGCGGTACAATTTCTGATCTTAGTACATGTGAAGGATCAGTTATGTACTTTCTCTAGAGAGATACGTGGAACACATCATGAACTTGAGAGAGATTCGGTGGATGCGCCAATAGATAATCTACCTTCCCAACATGATCCAGTATTTTGAAAGGACCGATATACCTAGGGCTCAGCTTTCCCTTCTTCCCAAATCTCATTACTCTCTTCCAGGGAAATATTCGTAAGAAAACATTATCCCTCCCTTCAAACTCTAGGTATTTTATTCGGTTGTCAGCATAACTATTTTGTCGACTCTGAGGTGCTCTTATGTGTTGTTGAATATATTGGAATTTTTCTACAATCTCATCAACAAGATCAGGTCCTAATAGCTTTCTTTCCCCAACTTAATCCCTTCAAGTTGGAGTTCTGCATTTCTTTCCATAGAGAGATTCATAAGGAGCCATCTAAATACTGGAGTTAAAGCTATTATTATATTAAAATTCCACTAAAGGTATGTGTTGATCCCAACCACCATTGAAATTCATATAGAAAGCTCTTAACATGTCTTCTAGAGTTTGAATTGTCCTCTCAAACTCGGCGTCTGTTTGAGGATGATAAGCAGTGCTTAAACACAACTCTGTATATAGAGTACGTTGAAGAATTCGCCAGAACATTGAGGTTAAACTCGGATCCCGATCAGATATAATGGAAAGTGGTACTCCATGAAATCTTACCACTTCCTTTACATATATCGTGGAAAGCTTATCTAGAGAGAAATCCTCTCTAATAGTAATGAAGTGTGCAGACTTTTTAAGGCGATCAACTATGAACATATATCATTATTGCCTTTGGATGTTTTAGGAAGTGTAGTGACAATGTCCACAGTGAAGTTTTCCCATTTCCATTCAGGTATGGGTAATTGTTGTAACATCCCCCTAGAATTCTTTCTCTCGTCATTAACTTGCTAACAAACCAAGCATCGAGAGACATATTCAGCAACATCTATTTTCATGCCATCCCACCAGAAGTACTCTTTCAAGTCCATATACATCTTCGTTCTTCCATGATGAATAAAGAATGAATAACTATGAGCCTCATCCAGTAGATCCTTCTTTAATTCTGGGATGGGAGAAACACAAACCCGATTCCTGAACCTTATTATCCCATCACAATCAAGGTTGAATTCAGGAACATTTCTCACCTTCTTTTGTAACTCTACATCTTCATTTTGTTCCTCTTTAATCTTCACATGTATAGATGGTTGAACATTCATTTGAGAAAGATAATATTTTTCCCCTTACATTATAATTCCAAGATCCAGCCTTTGTAAATCCATAAATATCGGATCTTTTGTGATCCTCATCATGGATAAGCTATCTTGGTCTTGTCTACACAATGTGTCTGCCACCTTGTTTTCTTTCCCATGGTGATAATGAATTGAGTAGTTGTAATCCTTAAACAGCTCCAACCATCTTCTTTGGCGCATATTCAGCACCTTTTGTGTTAAAATATACTTTAAACATTTGTGATCAGTATAAATATCACACATTTCACCATAATGATAATGCCTCCAAATATTTAATGAAATGATTACCACAACTAACTCCAAATCATGAGTTGGGTAATTTTGCTCATGGATTTTCAACAGTCGTGAGGCATAAGCTATCACCATATCGTTTTCCTGAGAAAACACCCCAATCCCTTCTTGGATTCATCACTGTAGATCACAAACCTTTCTCCACTACAAGGAAGTGTCAGCACAGGTGCACTGGGTAACCTTCTATTTAACTCCTTGAAATTTTCATCACACTCCTCCGTCCACACAAACATAACTCTTTTTCGAGTAAACCTTGTGAGTGGATTAGATAATCGTGAAATATCATTGAAAAACATTGATAATATCCATCAAAACCAAGAAAACTTCGGATCTCAGTAATTGTTGATTGTCTCGGACAATTTTCGATAACCTCTGTTTTTGCTGGATCCACAGATATCCCCTCTTTTGAGATTATGTGACCCATAAATGCATCTTTTTGAAGCCAAAATTCACACTTGGTAAATTTTTCATAAATCTTCTTCTTTCTCAGGTTCATTAATACAATTCTCAAGTGATCTTCATGTTCTTCCTTGTGCATTAAATATACAAGAATATCTTCTATAAAGAGAACCACAAACTAATCATGATAGCATCTAAAGACTCTATTCATCAGATCCATGAAGATAGTAAGGGCATCAGTAAGACCAAATTTCATCACTATAAATTCATAGTGTCCATACCCTGTACGGAAAGCTGTCTTCGGTAGATACTCCCTTTTGACCCTTAATTGCTGATACCCTGAATGAAGATCAAGCTTCAAAAAGTATTGTGCTCCGCGTAATTGGTCAAATAAGTAATAAATGCACGGGAGATGATATTTGTTCTGGATTGTGAACGTGTTAAGTTCTCGATAATCATTGTAGAGTCTCATTGATCCATCATTCTTCTTAACAAACATAACAGGTGCTCCCCAAGGTGACGCACAAGGGCATATGAATCCTTTATCATGATTCTCTTCGAGTTGCTTCTTCAATTCTTTCAACTCAATTGGGGCCATTCTATAAGGTGTCTTTGAAATAGTCAAAGAACCTGGTACAAGTTCTATTGAAAATGCAACTTCACGATTTGGTGGAAGACCTGAAAATTCCACCAGAAAGACATAATCTAACTCCCGTAGAATGGGAATATTCTTAATCGTGAGTTTCTCAACAACCATTTGAGATAAATAACCTTAATTTATTGGAATCAAGACCCATAATATGGAAGAAATTTCCTCTAGAAGGTTATATTCATCCTTGCATCGATAGACGATCATAGATTGATCTGGAATACAAAATGTGATTTCCCTTCTTTGGAAATTGATATGAACTCCATATAAAGAAAGACAATCCATGCCAATAATCACATCAAATTCCACTATAGGAAGGATCACAAGATTTGCAGGATGGAATTTCCCACAAACATCAATCATAGAAGAATTATAAACATTTGATGCGACCGTTGTTCCATTATGAGATGTCACACCTAACTCAACATCTAATTGTAGAGGTAATATGGTGATACCCTTATAAATTCTCCAGAAATAAAAGAGTGGGTTGATCCAGAATCAAATAAAACATTTTCTACTTTAGTGTGGATAGTAAGTGTACCTTTCACCACTTCATTATCTTACTCCACATCGCCGATAATAATTTCTTGTGACTTTCCTTTATCTTTGACCTTAATAGTTTTTTGACGTCGATCATCATCAATGACCCTTGGCTTTGGTCATTGATTGGCATAATTCCCCATCTCCTTTCACTTGAAACATTGAGGTGTAGGAGGTGCATTCTGTGTATCCCTTTCTTTGTTCTCATCATTGGACATCTTCTTCCCATTATTTTGACATTCAACTTCCCGATGACCTCCTTTTCCACACTAAAAACATTTTCTTTTCCCTTTAAGATATTTCCCTCCATGTTTCTTTCCATAATTTCAGCATAAAGGAAAAAACATCTTCTTTTCAGTGTGTTCTTTAGATTTTCCTTTTAATTCCATTTTCCTCTTCTTATCAAACCCATATGACTGGTGGGTTACTCCAATCTCTATCTCAACCGTGAGAGGACATTGAACAATTTCCTCGTAGCTATTGAAGTCCCTTATGGCTAACGCCATTTGAAGACTTGGTTTTAAGACACTAAAGAATCGATCCATTTTAATCTCAGGTTGGATTATAATTTAGGAAGCGTACCTTGAAAGTCTTGTAAATTTAGCTTCGTAGGTACCAACTGATTTATCATCCATTTGCATCAGTTCAAGAAACTACTTCTCCATATATGTTCGAAAAATACGAGGGAATTACTTATTTAAAAATATGTTTTTGAACTCATCCCATTTCATGGAATCAATTTCATATCATTTCCTCATATTCTTGATAAGATTCCACCATTGATCCGCACCACCTTCCAAATGATACACTACTAAGATGAATTTTTCATGTTCAGAAAATTCTAGAATTGAAAATATCTTTTCAGTGGTACTAATCCATTGTTCAGATACTAATGGATCAATAGACCTACTGAATGAAGGTTGACGCTACCTCATGAAGGATTCAACAGAATGTTTCTCCTTCCTTTGCTCATTTGGAAGTCTTACATGGTTCATATCTTTAGAATGTTATGTGAGTATGGCTAAAAGATTTTCCATTACATCTCCCATAACATTTAGTTTCTCACAGGTACAATCATTGCATTTCCCATCGCATTCAGCATTAACACGATTCCTTCGTGTCCTAGCGATTGAATAAAACCAAAAAGCATAGTGTGAGCAACACTAATCATAATAGGAAAACCACATAATCAAGAATAAAATTTCACACTTAAGGTCTTATCATAGGTTGTTCATGGACATTTCTAAAACACTATATTGTGTTCTATGCTTAGAATTATCCTTTAGGTTCTTACTAAGGCTTTCACATCCTAGATTCCAAAGGATGACTATACATTTCCTCTAATACCAACTATAACGACCCATACTTTACATACATTGTTATTACTTCAGAGTTAAAGCATACTTATTACAACATATAACAAAACCATGAATGGACTGTATAGGTATAGTGTCTTTAGAAACTGGGAAACATAAACAACTGGTTTATAAAATCAACTACATATTCTCCCATTTGATTCAACATATCTTGAGTCCCTTTTTGTCATATCCTACTTAATATCCTTCTTCTTGACCTGGGGAAAAGAAAACATACAAAAGGGTGAGCTCAAATTCTTAGTAAGGGTAAAAAAAAGAAATATCAATCACATCATATTCATAAGAACATAGTATTTTGGAAATCATAACCTACAAAAGATATCATAATTTCATAATCATGGGATAAATAATAGTAATGAAAATTAATCCTAAATAATCATAACTTAAAACATGAAACATTGTATCATTTAGAAATAATCATAGAAAATCATTTCATATTATTCAAGTCTCATTGCCAAGACCATCATAGAGGACAAAGTCCATTACTGAACCGAGTTCACTACTCGTTCCAGTCCTGCATCACGGAACCGGTGTAACTTGCCATTCCATCCATGTATATCTCATGAGATATAAATTTTTACCCAATGCATTGGATGGAGATATAGGTCCCACCCATCTCAAAATGAAACCATTATTACGTGTGCCACAAAATCATAAATCATACATCATGTCATAACCCATGTAATAAAAATGGGATTATTAAACATCGTGACATCATAAAACAATTCATATAAGATAAAGAACTTCATAAAAAAAATTCCATCACAACATAATCAAATCAATGTAATAATAGGGATATAAAAAAGACCCTATATTATCTTAGATAGAAAATAATTTTGATCATTCACTTGAACTCCATTCTTGATGAAAATATCCTTTCTACTTCAAAAACATTTTTCCTTTCTTAACATGTCATACAATTTTATACTAAAAGAAGTTGATTAAAAATAAAATTGAAAACTTGTAAAGGATTCTTCTTTTAATAATGTTCTAAAAATCCAATCATGCTTTATATGTGAAAAAAACATTCTTCTCGTACTTTGGCTGGAAGAGTCAAAAATTACCTCGTACGAAAAACGACAAAAGATTCTTTCATATCTTTTACTAAAAACTCACCGAAGGGTAAAATTGGATATAAAAAATTGTAGGAGGATAGAAATAATATTACATATTGAGGAAACATGGATGTGGATGATAAAATACACCCTAGTAAATACCAATGTATAAACAATCTCGAATAAAAATGAAATTGAGAGATTTTACCTTACCTTAGGTCTGATATTCTTCGAATGAATATATACCTCATGTAATATGGTTTAAATAATGTTAATTGACTTATTACAGAATCATATTCATTTTTATGATATCATATATGGTCATATTTGTATCTTATTAGTAGTAATATTTCATTGCTACTTGTTATTTGGGTGTTTATTGCTTTATGTTCTTATGTGTGTTTTGTTGAATAAATTCTTATTCATCTTTATAAGATATAGATACATCGTTAACAGAATGGTATTAGTGTAATATATATCATGTTCCTTCATTAAATTCAGTTATATAATCATTATTCAATGAAGATCCTATAGAATGAGTCGCATCACATCGTGGAGACAGTAGGCCGTGCGTTCGCACGAGCGACGATATCGTTCCCATTACTGTGGAATTGTATTGAAGTGTATGTATAATATTTAAAAATCAGTAACACTTTACTATAATCATATATAGTTCTTTATTTAAACCATTATACCTATCCAAGTAAGGTGGTGGTGGAAAACATATTACACCATGGCGTGGAGACGGTATTCCGTATGTACGCATGAACGATGATTTTGTTTACCATAGGATGGATAAGATGTGAAATAGGGTTGTTTCATTTTTCTTACAACATATCAGTATATGAGGGATAATTATGTTATTACCTCATAATTAAACATCTAAAGAAGAGGTAGTAGAAGAAGAATGGAACTTGAAGAAAACAGTAGAAGGTATTACCTCTTCCTCGAAGTGCCTTCTTTAAACATACTCGTAGGGAACTAGAGTTGGTATTTTGAGAAGACCCGTACCTCTAGTAGGTTTCTAAGGAAGTGTGGAAGTTAAATGGGTAGGGTTTGGACAATATTGAAGGATCAAAGTGGTGTGAGGAGAGATAGGAGGTTACCTTTTATAATAGAGGAGAGGGGGACCTTTGGAAAGTGTGAAAATATTATTTTATTATAAAAATATCTTTAGTTTCAAAAGGACCAAAAACCATTAAAGATGAAGATAAGATGAATCATGGTCTAAATAAAATCATCCAATCAGAATTGGACATGTCTTTGAAAATAATTTAATCATTATAATCATATTTATTTAAATCTTTTATTAATGTGGTAAATACTGCATCATTATTGTGTCATAAATAATTTAATTTATTTGATGTCTAAAAATTATAAAAAAAATACCAACATGTAGGAAATATTTTAAAGTTTCCAATGAATATTTATTTTCGAAATTATAATTTATATAACCCCTTATAAAAATTAATTACTAAAGGATTTTTCATTAATACCAATTTTGACTTTACAATAAATTAATTAATCTAATGTGTCATTGACTTTCAAAAGTGGCTCCACGGGGTCCAAAATTCGACCCAAGGATGCCAATGGTTGGCCATTACTCATCCAAAAAGGTTTTTACAAGTTGTAATGTAATTTTGAATTATTATAATTTTCTTTTAACCGTCGTAAATAAAAGTAAAAAGTTACTATTCACCTAAAATTATTTTTATGTAATTGAACCACATTTTACTCCTTGATATTAACCATGTCTCTCAGAATTTCGAAATACAATTCACAAAAGTAGTAAAATTATGTTATTTGAACAATTGAAAAAGCTCCTACAAGGTGGGTTAAAGACGGTGAAAAGTTCAATACAATTTTTTATAAATCTAAAATTATTATAAAATTAGTCCAGTTAATTTCATTGAACTTATATAAGAATTTTGTATCTATTTTGACCTGAAGAAAATTTAAATCAAATAAATTATTATTTAAATAAAAAGTCGGTTTTAACCGAAAACTCAGTGTTTTCACGATTCATAAAAAATTGATGTTTTTCAGAAAAATACGAAAAATTCAGCCTAAGATATATTTGATATTCCTAATTAAAAAATTATTTATGTTTTTCCAAATTCAAAACATAGATGTGGCATTAATTAATTTTAAAATTAATTCATGTTATCAAAACAAATAGCGTGATTTAAAGAAACAATAACTATAAAAAGATCATCATTTGTTTATGTCCAATTTCAAATTGAAATTAATTCCAATGACCGACATTGTATTAAATGGTAAAAATATATTCTAATTAAACAATAAAACCAATTAAAAATATAATCTACCCATATAAATTATTATGATAAAAAATTGTTTTTAATTAAAATATAGCGTGTTTTTATTATTCATCAAAATATGAAAGTTACTAGAATAATATGAATGATTTATCAAAAGTAACTTTTTATATCTTAATTCCAAATAAGAGTTTTATTTTTTAAAATTGACCTTATTAACATGTCAAAGTCAAGATTTAAAATCTGTGCGCCATCAAAAGGCGGTAAAACTGCATTTTTTGAAAAATACTTCTTTTATACGAAAAAATGATTTTGCTTTCGTACCTCATTCTAGAAAATGTGTATGATGAATTATAATGTTATAAAATTTAAAATTCAGTTAATACTATTTAAAATGGATAGTTTATATTATTATAATAATATATCGTTGTTTAGTGAAACTCGGTATTGTGTAATACACACGCAATCGAGGAAGGTTGCGATTGTGTGTAATGCAAGCCAAGATAATGTTTCGTGCAGTGAAAGATCCCTTTGCGTATAACATAATACATAAAAAATGTACTTCTCATAAAATATCAGGGTGTTACATTTTTACACTATGAAATATTACCACTTACTTAGTTTAAATTAATGATATCCTATCCATAATGAAATCATCACAGATAGTAAATAAATGTGATGAATTTTTAGGTGACCTACTATTACTCAAATAAATATGTGGTCCTTAGTTGTTTTGTGGAGTTTTATGGAAATATCTATGGATCTATTTTCACATTTCCAATTTAGAATAGTTAATTTTAAAAAATACCCTTAATATTTTGTTTCATATAATTAACCTTATTACTTAAATATAACAAATACCAATACTCAATAACATATTTTTTCCATATTTTCCCACCAGAAATATTCTTTTAGATCTACATACATCTTGAAACATCCAAGATTAATTAATAAATTAAGAAATCTGAGTCTCATCTAAATGATCATTATTTGAATTTTGATTTTTCAGATCATATATATGGTTCCTAGATCTTGTAATTCAATCATAATCATGATTTATCAACCTAATATTTCTCAACATCATAGACATCTCTAAAAAATATTAATGGGTATGTTTAATTGTAACGTAGATAGATGGTTTAAAACATAATTGAGAAAGATATATCTTCCCCCTTATATAAAAATTTATAAATACATAATTTAAAAATGTATAATATTTTGATATTTTTTGATCCTCATAATTGATATATTACCATGATCATTTGGAGTCAAAGAACTAGCCCCTTTTTTTAATTTCCTTCGGTAGTAATGTATTGAAAAGGTATATTCTTTAATCTACTCCAACCATATAATCTAGAATATTTGAAACTTTTTCTATGTGTAAATAAAAATTAATCATTTATTATCATCATATATATCACATGTTTCAACTTTACTAAATTTAAATTATAATTTTAATAAAAAATATCGTATCTTACTCAATTTCAGTAGTTGGGAATGATTTATTTTGATCAATCAATTATCATGAGTCATAAGCTAAAAAAGGAATTTTGATTGGGAATTAATCCTAGTATATTATTTATTACACCAATATACATTACATACCCATCTCCACTACAATTTAATTTAAGTACATGTTCGCTGAATCATATTCTCTTTAATAACATGAAATTTTCCTCACATTCATATGTTCAAATAAACAGGTCTCTATTAATAGCAAAGATGATAAGTTTATTAAAAAATCATGGTAATGATTCCAAAAACTGTTGATAATAAATATTTAGATAAATAAAAATATTGTCCTACATAACAATGGATGGTGTGGGACAATATTCAATGAAATCCTTCTTCTATGGATATAATGATATATTATATCCCATTATTATATAACAAAATAAATGAAACCATTTTCTATCAAATAATCTAACTTGAAATTATTTATACAATATATATATAATCAAGGTCATTTGAAAAATCCTTGAGTGATCTTCTTTCTCTCCATTAACCATAGAATATATAATAATTTCATCTTTAAAACTCCCAGAAATTAATAGATGTAATCGATAACAATGCTAATGGTTAAATCCAGAAAATTAATACAGGAATTAGAATACCAATGGGAATCAATATACATTCACAGAGTGCCTACATTTTATGGACTCATTTATTGGGTATAATATAGTTCTTTAAGAATAATTTCTGATTTCAATAAAAAAGTGAAATATTATAAAATTATTATCCTTTATGAAATTGATCAAAAAATCATCAATACATGGTAAAGGATACATGTTATTTATTATGATATGGTTCAATTCCATGTAATAAATTTAGTGGTATATCTATCAAAAATTCTTATTGAAAAAAATAATATGTTTACCTCATGGTGAAACACTTGTCAAAATAAATTCCTGGACACGATTCACCTCCAGATTCGTCTTATATTCAAATATGTCAATCAAGTAATTTCATGATTGAGTAAATAATATTGGCATAAAACTATATATTTGTTGTAACCCAAACTATAAAATATTATTATGTTTTATAATATAGATCTCTTATTTTATGGAATCAACTAAAATACACATAGTAGGCATATTTTAGATGTTGTTTTTATACTGATGAAACTGAGATTAAATACCTTTTTGATCGGAATAATGACCTATAAAATGCATGTAATTTACACCAGAAGTTCATATTTATCTTCATAATGTTATTTGAACAAAGGTTGTATTGTAGTATCAAACATAACATCCTGTAATTTTAAATTTAGGTTCTATTTATGAAGAGAAAAAGATTTTATGCCAAATATAGGATCACAAATAAAACTAAGGGATGAAAATGAGATTTTAGGGAAGAACATTCCCACAAAAATAACCTTTTGAAAAGTCATATACATTATATTTGATAATCATCACATTGAATGTAATCAATTAATATTCAACAAATAATAATTAGTTTATAATTTTTATAAACATAGAAAAGATGATATATATAAAATAACTTGGTGTTCTAGTTTTAAATAATTACTGTTTTACTCTAAATTTTATTGTAAGTAAACTTCCACCAAATATTTATCATACCCCTCATTGTAAAAAATAATCACATGTGATTTTTGTTTTCCTCTCATCTAATGAAGATTTTAATGTCAATCATTTATATTCAACTAAAAATTTTATTATTTATTATAGTAATATTCATACTCATCAAATTTGGGACACTGAAGTGTGGGTGGTGCATTTTTTTGATATTTATCTGCACTCACATTAATATCTAAATTTTGACTATTAAATTTTCATTTTTACACTAAATTACTATCCTTTTCATAATTTATTCCTTTACTAGTCCCATTAGGAAAATTTCCATGATGTTTTCTTCCACAATGTGTGTATAAAGTAATGCTCTTTTTCATCACACTATGGATTTTAGAGTTTTCTTTTAATGAAATCACTTTTTTATTCAATATAATAATATTAATGGGTAAATCCAATATATATTTCCACCTTGATATATTATCTAATACATTATTCATATATATATTGATTTAGATAATATATAACACCATTGGGTTGCATGGTTTTGAGACATTTAAGAATCAATCAATATTATTTTTAGGTTGGATGAGAATACCATAATCATACCTCATAGATGTCTTAAAATTTCCATCATAGATACAAAAAGATTCATAATCCTTCTTATTTGGATCCTGGAATTATTTCCACATTTTTATACAATGAATATACGGAATCTACATATATTAACATAATCTCTTAAACTAACCCCACATCAGGGAGTAAATTTCATTTTGTTACCTTGTATTGTTTGTAATAGTCCACCAATGATCTACGAATCATTTTAAATTAATGATTTCCAAAATTGAATTTTCATAACATCAAAATTTGATAATTCAAATTAAAATTTATATAGTACATATCCATTTCATAATAACTAGTGGATCAATATATCAAAAAATAAATTATGATCTATTCCTCGTGAAGAAATAAACCAAAATTTGATCCCCCAATTTTCTTATTTCGATTTCTAGAATTATGTATAGCTTGAGAATGTAATGTGGGTATTTTAATGGGATATTTCATTCCATATACCAAAAAATTCAGTTTATCTAGAGGGAAATAATTTCTTTCTCCCTCAAATTCTTCATTGACATGATTTCTTTGGGTCCTAAAATCAAAAAAAAAATCAAAAACAATTATGTGTACATCAAAAATAATAGTGGGAATCCACATAGTCATGAAAAAATATTTATAGGATATCTATATCATATCATTATATGATTAATGTATTCCATTCATGTTCATAATCTATTTAAATCATATATAGAGGTTCATAAAGAAAATATTAGTTATCCAAGAATAACTCCAGGGACTTTCAATGATCGTGTAAAGTAAGGGAACATTCAGTACGAACTAGAAGGACAGATGGTTTATAATCTACCAAATCATTCCAGAGTTATTACCCCTAGATTCATCTATACTAAAACCACATCTATATATAGAATCCTAATACTAGTTTGTTACAAGGTAAGAGAAACTCTACAGTAAGGGAACACTCAACCCAATCTAGAATGATGAATTGTTTATACACTACCAAATGTTTTTGTGGTCATTACCACAAGATGCATCTTTCCTAAAACCACATCCATTGTTAGAATCTTGAAACTAGTTTTTTACAAGGAAAGATAAACACCATTAATTACCACAACATTTTACAGTCCCTTACATATAGTATTACCCTAATTCTTATCACTTATGTTTTCTCATCCTACTTTCTAATGGATAACTAAACCTTATGCCAAAAAATATATATGGATATCTATAATTTTCATAAATTGATATCACATCTTAATATATGTTTATTAATTAAATATCAGAAAAATTATTTCTAGAGTAAAATATATCTAGTATCATTAGAAACATGAATACATATAATTCTATTTCATAAGTGAACCACATCATATTGGAATGTGTTCTTTCTAAATTGTACCCATATTATGTTGGGTCGTAGAGGATGGCAAGAGGGGGTGGGGGTGAATTGCTTTTTCAAAAATAATTAACAATTTAAAACAATTATCAATGCAGCGGAAATAAAAAAGGCAAGACACAATTTGATAACAAAGTTCAGCTTAACTCCCAAGCCTACGTCTCCGCTCCCAACAAGAACCGTTGAGAGATTAATACGTCAGCTTTATTTTTAATGGTTGTAGCAAGAAACCCACTAGCCGTTTTAAGGTAGGCTAGAACACCTTCGTACAACTTGCTTTTTTATTATGGTTGTATCAAGAAACCCAATTGAAAGAAAGAATGGAAATGAGAGGTTTGTTTTAATCCAAACCCAATGAAGAACTAAACAAATAAAATAATACAAACACACGGAAGCCTTGAGCGCCAAAAGTGCGAGAGCAGCAGATGGAGAGGGAGCTCAAGCTTCAAGGATGGCAATGGATCACAAGAGGCCTTGAAGATTTGTCGTTAGAGCATCAAGACATCAAAATATAATTCGGTTGTGTTCCCGGCATCCATGGTTTCCTATTTATAGGAGAAATACCCATAAACACTTCAATATGGCCGTTGGAGGGCTTCCGGAGCCGTTGGGGGTCAAAAGTACAAGTCTTGTCAAAGCCCAACGGCTAGTTTGACTGGGCACACCGGCTGGCCGGTGCTAAGCTCCCGGCTGGCCGGTGGTCCAGACAGAGCAGGCTTTCTGTCTGGGTTCCACTGGCTGGCCGGTGGGCAAGAACCGGTTGGTCGGTGCCCATACCGGCGGGCAGGTGCGCTATCACCGGCTGACCGGTGGCTCTGGCATAAAGCAATGCTTCTGCCAGAGACCACCGGTGAGCCGGTGGGAATCCACCGGTTGGCTGGTGGACTCAGAGAGTCCACTATCAGCCTTCTTGGGCCAACTCCTGGGCAACCTTTTTCCTAGCATCAAAACACTTGAAAAAAAGTTAGAACACGATGAGAGTGATTGTGATCATTAAAATCCAAGAGAGAGGGGTACAACAATCTCCCCCTATTTTGATGATCACAATCACAAAAGATAAAGCTTTAAAAAGGATATGACAATTGAAAACTTAAATAAACAATTTTGGTCATGAAAAAATATTAGAGATCATTTCAAAAAAAATAAATTGAAGAGATATACCATGTATTGAAAATGATCTTAATCAAAAGAGAATGAGTCATTTTGAAATTGTAACCATAGGTCCTTTTTTTAAAAGGAAAAAAATCAATAACTTACCGGTTTTAAAAAAATTTGAACTTTTAAAAAGAGCACTTTAATCAATTGAAATATGAAACTTGTAAACAGAGAAATTTCTCCCCCTTTGGGATTATCAAAATAGGAGGGAAAAAGAAAAAAAATGAGGAGAAATTAGATAAACAACAAAAAAAGGAGGTAAGCAATGACAAAAAAAATTGAATTAAAATAAAAAAGAGTTAAATATTTAATAGTGCTCATTCACGAATCATTCCTAACTCCCCCTTAATAAAATCAAAACGTTCAACCGGGAGCGGTTTGGTAAAAATATCAGCTAATTGGAAATCAGTAGAAATGAAGTCCAAAGTGATATCCCTTTTTTGAAAATGGTCACGAAGGAAATGATGCCTTAAGTCTATATGCTTTGTTATAGAGTGTTGTATTGGATTCTTAGAAATACTAAGGGCACTAGTGTTGTCACACCGAATAGGGACATGATCGTAGGAAAGGCCATAATCCAAGAGAGTGTGATGCATCCAAATAATTTGGGCACAACAATTCCCAGCGGCTACGTACTCGGCCTCGGCAGTAGAAAGAGCAACACAGTTTTTCTTCTTGCTACTCCACAATACAAGGGACTTGCCTAGCAGATGACAGGTTCCACTAGTACTTTTTCGATCTAATTGACATCCGCCAAAATCAGCATCCGAATATGAAGAAATTTCCAAAGAAGTATTAGAAGGATAAAATAAACCAATGTTTTTGGATCATCTTAAATACCTAAAAATCCTTTTGACCGATTTAAAATGAGATTCTTTGGGATTGGCTTAAAAACGAGCAGAAAGGCAAACACTGAACAAGATGTCAGGACGGGTCGCAGTTAGGTAAAGTAGACTCCCGATCATACTCCTATAAAGCTTGTTATCAACCAGTTTCTCGACTTCATCTAACGTAAGCTTACAGGAATTACTCATGGGGGTACTAATTTCCTTTACTTGATTCATACCAAAACGACTTAAGAGCTCGTTTGTGTATTTGCGTTGGCTCAGAAAAATACCTTTTGAATTTTGAAAGATTTGAAAACCGAGAAAAAATTTCAATTCCCCCATAAAGCTCATTTCAAATTCTTTTCTCATTAAATCTGAAAAATCATTACAAAGTGATTCTTTGGTAGAACCAAAGATAACGTCATCGACGTAGATTTGGATGATTAAAAGATCTTTTGAAGTGTGTTTTAAAAAGAGGGCAAAATCAGCTTGACCCATTTTAAAATCATTTTCTAAAAGGAATTTTGTTAACCGCTCATACCAAGCCCGAGGGGGTTGCTTTAAGCCATATATAGCCTTTGTTAATTTAAAAACATGATTTGGAAATTTTGGATCTTCAAAACCGGGAGGTTGTTCAACAAAGATTTTTTCTGAAATAAAACCATTTAAAAAGGCGCTTTTGACATCCATTTGAAAAAGTTTGAAATTTAAGTGGGCGGCGAAAGCCAACAAGATCCTAATGGATTCCAATCTATCAATGGGCGCAAAGTTTTCACCGTAATCAATTCCTTCTTCTTGATTATAGCCCTTAGCTACTAGACGAGCCTTGTTCCGGGTTATATTTCCTTGATCTTCAAGTTTGTTCCTAAAACCCCATTTAGTGCCAATAATTGGATGATCATTGGGTCTTTCAACAAGAGTCCAAACATCATTTCTAGAGAATTGATTTAGTTCATCTTGCATTGCAAGAACCCAATTCTCATCATTAATGGAATCATTAATGGTTTGAGGCTCTAGGTGAGAAATGAAGGCTTGATGTTCAACCGTGTTGAGGATTGATCTTCTAGTTTGAGTACCGGCTTGAAGGTCACTTATAACATTTTCTAATGGATGGTCTCTAGAAGGTTTCCAAACCTTAGTCAAGGTGGAAGGCAAAGAAGGTGAAGAAGGTTCATGATCATCATCCTCCTTGAGAGGAGTAGAGAAATCATTTAATTCAAGCTTATCAAGCTTATCTTCAACATCTTCAATGTCCGGAAGGGGTTTTGGAAGATTTTCATCAAACTTGACATGAGATGATTCTTCTATGGTTTTTGAACGTTTGTTGAAGACACGATAGGCTTTTCATGAGTTGGAGTACCCAAGAAAAATACCTTCATCGGATTTGAAATCAAATTTCCCAAGGTTATCTTTTGTGTTAAGGATAAAGCATTTACAACCAAACACTTTAAAATAACCAACTTTGGGCAATTTGCCTTTCCAAAGTTCATATGACGTTTTCTTAAGAAGGGGTCTTACAAGGACTCTATTGATAGTATAACAAGCAGTGTTAACTGCCTCGGCCTAGAAAAATTGAGGGAGGTTGAATTCACTAAGGAGGGTTCAAGAAATTTCTTGGAGAGTTAGGTTTCTCCTTTAAGACACTCCTTTTGTTGTGGAGTACTAGGGGCAGAGAAGGTGTGATTGTATCCTTGAGAGGAACACAATTCATCGAATTCTTTGTTCTCGAATTCACCTCCATGGTCACTGCGGAGCGATATAATTTTATATCCTTTTTCGTTTTCTACTCTCCTAGAGAATTTCAAAAAGGTTCTACAAGCATCATTTTTATGAGCTAAAAAGAAAACCGAAGTGAAACGAGAAAAGTCATCTACTAGGACAAAGGTATAAGATTTTCCACCTAGACTTGCTATAGGGGTAGGACTAAAAAGATCAAGATGTAGGAGCTCAAGAGATTTTGAAGTGGACACTTCCTTCTTAGATTTGAAAGAAGACTTGTGTTGCTTTCCAAGTTGGCATGGCTCACAAATCAATTCTTTCTTAAACTTAAGCTTAGGAAGGTCACGGATGAGCTTGTTCTTATTAAGCTTTAGAAATGAATGAGAGCTACAATGACCCAACCTTCTATGACAAAGCCAAGACTCATTGTCAACAGAACTTAAACATTTAACATTTTTTCTAGTTAAAGACTTTAATTCAATAATGTAAAATTTTTGAAAACGGGAAGCAGAAAATATCAATTTGTTTTGAAAATCAAACACATTGCATAAATCATTTTGAAAATTCACCGAAAAACCACTATCACAATGTTGACTAATGCTAATTAGATTATGTTTTAAACCTTTAACAAATAAAACATCTTTAATTAAAGAGGTACTACCAAATCCAATGGTACCTATTCCGACGATCTTGCTTTTTGAATTGTCACCGAAGGTGACGTATCCTCCATCGAATTCTTCAAGGGAGTTGAACTCAGAGGGATCGCCACACATGTGCCTCGAGCATCCGCTGTCGAGATACCACGAGCCTTTCGAAGTCCTACTTCATTGGCATTTATCCTACAAAATCAAGAGAGAATAGATTTTGGTACCCATATATGTTTGGGACCGGAAATATTAGCTAAAAGAGACTTTTGAACCCATATTTTTCTAGAGGGTTGCCATCTAAAATACTCATCCGAGTAGGTAATGGTTTTGGGGCTTCCATACCTTGAATTTTTACAATCACACTCATAAATCATGTGCCCGGTCTTTTTACAATAATTACTAAATTTATATTGAGAGCCCCCCTTACAAAAGTAGTGGGTTCTCTAGAAGAAGTGGCTTGTTTGTTAAAGCCAAGTCCATGTGTTGTTCTAGCCGAACACTGAGAACCTAGTAATTTGGTCAAATTTTGTTCACCTTGGGTGAACTTGGCAAGAGACTCCCTTAGATCTTTAATGGTTGAATTCAAAGAATCAACATTTGGAATATCTTGGATCATAAGGGTAAGTTCCTCATTCTTTTTGAGAAGTTGTACTTTTTCAGAAATGAGAATTTTATTTTTCTTTTTCAAAGCCATAAATTTAGAGGTAAGTTCGTGTAAACCTTCCTCTAATTGATCTCTCACATTTTGAAGATCTTCATAGGACATGTCATTATTGAAAGAGGAAGATGAGGAAGAGTAGTCGGATGAAGATACCTCATCAAATGCCATTAGGCATTGTTCAACTTCATCGCTTGAGTCGCTTGAAGACATGGAGTCATCACTTGCACTCCATGTGGATTCTTTGAAAGCCTTCTTGTTTTTATTTTCTTTTACCCTTTTCTAGAAAATGGAGCACTCCAGTTTGATGTGGCCTTTCTTTCCACATTCACAGCATGTAACTTCATTCTCTGCTTTGGGATCTTCCTTTCGCGCCCTTCGAAAGTTGTTCTTTTTCTTCATGAATTTGCTCATTTTTCTTGCTAGTTGAGAAATCTCGGATTCGCTATCAGCGGAGGAGCTTTCTTCCTTTGCTTTGAAAGCAATGTTCTTTTTCTCCTTGAAGGTTTTACATTCTTTATCGGCTTGCATCTTCATGGTGATCTCGTAGGTCATGAGTGATCCAATGAGCTCTTCAACCGGCATTTTCTTGACATCTTTTGCTTCTTGAATTTCGGTCACCTTTGGTTCCCATGAGCTTGGTAGGACCCAAAGAATCTTCTTGACCATCATTTCTACAGAAACATCCTCACCAAGAGATTTTCTTCCATTGCAAACGTCAGTAAAACGAGTAAACATTTCAGTAATTGATTCGTGTGGGTGTATGGTGAAACTTTCAAAATCATGGAGATACATGTATAATCTAGTGTCTTTGACTTTGTTAGTTCCCTCATGGGTTACTTCTAAAAGTTTCCAAATTTCATAAGAAGAGGAGCAATTAGAAACACGGTTGAATTCATTACGGTCTAGCCCACAATGAAGAGCATTCATGTCTTTGTCATCAAGCTCAAAATTGGAAATGTCTTCAGGGGTCCATTTGGAATCATACTTGTTAGATAAAGTATAGCCTTGCATTACAATCCAATAGATAGGATAACCAACGCTTCTATGAAAAGTAATCATGCGAGTTTTCCAATAAGTGTAATCGGTTCCATCAAAGAATGGAGCCCGAGTCATAGAATACCCTTCAGGAGAATGCAAGGTATTAGCCATCACTATGGATCTTAAGTTTATAACCGGTTAAGGTATTACACAAACGCTCCCTCTGATACCAAATGTTGGGTCATAGTGGATGGAAAGAGGGGGGGGGGGGGTGAATTGCTTTTTCAAAAATAATTAACAACTTAAAACAATTATCAATGCAGCAGAAATAAAAAAGGCAAGACACAATTTTATAATGAAGTTCGGCTTTATTCCCAAGCCTACGTCTCCACTCCCAACAAGAACCGTTGAGAGATTAATACGTCCGCTTGATTTTTAATGGTTGTAGAAAGAAACCCACTAGCTGTTTTAAGGTAGGCTAGAACACCTTTGTACAACTTGCTTTTTTATTATGGTTGTAGCAAGAAACCCAATCGAAAGAAAGTATGGAAATGAGAGGTTTGTTTTAATCCAAACCCAATGAAGAACTAAAAAAATAAAATAATACAAACACACGGAAGCCTTGAGCGCCAAAAGTGTGAGACCAGCTGATGGAGAGGGAGCTCAAGCTTAAAGGATGGCAATGGATCACAAGAGGCCTTGGAGATTTGTCGTTAGAGTGTCAAGGCATAAAAATATAATTCGGTTGTGTTCCCGGCATCCATGGTTTCCTATTTATAGGATAAATACCAATAAACACTTCAATATGGCCGTTGGAGGGCTTCCGGAGCCGTTGGGGGTCAAAAGTACAAGTCTGGTCAAAGCCCAATGGCTAGTTTGACTGGGCACACCGGCTGGCCGGTGCTGAGCTCCCGGCTGGCCAGTGGTCCAGACAGAGTAGGCTTTCTGTCTGGGTTCCACCGGTTGGCCGGTGGCACCAGGCAGTGGGCAAGCCTACTGCCTGGGTCCTCCGGCCGGCCGGTGGGCAAGAACCGGTTGGCCGGTGCCCATACCGGCTGGCCGGTGGGAATCCACCGGTTGGCCGGTGGACTCAGCGAGTCCACTATCATCCTTCTTGGGCCAACTCCTGGGCAACCTTTTTCCTAGCATCAAAACACTTGAAAACAAGTTAGAACATGATGAGAGTGATTGTGATCATTAAAATCCAAGAGAGAGGGGTACAACATATTATAAATATCTTTTGTAAAGAATTTATGAATAAAATATGTATGGAAAACTTAATAAAGGTTGATAATAAATTTTTATACATGATTAATATGTTTTATTTTAGCATAACATAAGCATAATGGTATATGAACATGATAATGAAATTTGATGACCATTCACTACATCTGGTTGATCATAATATTAATTCCTGACATTAATATTGGAAGTTCATAAGTAGTGAATCATAAATGAATCAAATAACATAATATGTAGTATCATAACATTAGATTTATATATAATTTTTTATCCTAAAAATAAGAATAATTTTTTTATAGGGTGGTTACCCTCCATTATATTGATAATTATTTAGGCTTTGGCTAACATCCCAAGTAACTTATATGCGATTGGGAAAAACTACGATGCACCCTATTTCAGACATTAGTTAACTTACTATGTTTCCACATTGTGGATTTTGATAATATAACATGTCATATCTTTTTATATAGGATTTAGAGAGACTCCCATTTAAGATCTTTTTATGGATAACAGACCATTCACCCTTTGAGCGCATAGAAAAATAATATTTACCCTATGCATTAGAGGGATTTAAAATTTCACTCTCCAAAATAATATAATCAAATTCTTATATATTTATATGATCCATAAGAACATAAAACAATAATTATATCAATACCCATAGAAATAAAATTTGTTTCCAAAACATTTCATCAAAGAATATCCTTTGGAAATTAAACATGGATCATATGAATAAACTATGGAAAAAAGATGTGTTATATAAACATAACCTAGTGGAAAGAAATTGATTTCATAAAATATATATTAGAATAATATATATATATATATAATGTATATTTATTTTATCATTGAATCATATCCCCGTTAGAAGATATGTTGAATCAAGTGTTGTTTTTATTGATGAATAGAAATAATATTAATCTATCATTAAAACATTATTATGTAAAACAACCTTCAAATTTTGGAAATAAAATTTAAAAATATCATAATTTACCAAATTTTATAGAAACATTTCTTGTGATAGGAAGCTTTAAATCATGTAACATAAGAATAAAATCATTGAGTTGTTATGATGGTGATTATCTTTATTCCTAATGGAATGCTTAATATATGTTTTCTTGTATCATTGTCATTGAAAAATTCATGGTGCCTTGTCCAGAAATACACAAGAATATTCCATTTAATATATTTTTTAAAAATTAATACATGGTTAAGATGTATTTTAGTTTATCATATAACAATAGTAACAAATAATTTGGAATCATTTTTTGAATACATGGACATTAAAGAGAATACATTCTGTTACGGAAGTGAGAAATAATGTCGATATTTATTGAAAAATATTATAGAATATTGTTACCATAATATTTTGAAAATGAAATGAAAACAATTATTCTATCAAAATTATAATATTAGAATAATATTTCTTCATTATTTTGAGTTATATAAAATATGTTCATCATTTGAGAATAATCAAACCAACTCAATAAACAATGGGATTATAACGTAAATCCTTAAAACTATAGTAACATATCAATCATATGAAACATAAAATATTGAACAATATATGGATATAGATACCCCAAAATGTATATGAAATGCTTCTTAAAATTTATACACGATATGTATATAGATCACACAAAATTAATATGTTCGGAATATGGAATGTGACCAACATTAATAAAAGTGAGATGAAAATATATTAAATACGGTATTGAATTACATCATAAACATTTGAACATCCTGAAAATTAATTTTATATTTAGGATTAATATATTATAAAACAATAATTCTATATAAAATATATGATATTATTACTTATAACAATTTTTTAACCAATTTTCTACAAATTATTTGTCAAAAACACTATTCTGAGTGATAACTTTTATGTTATTCATGTATGTTTTAGATTGATAATATTAGTCCATGTGCATTGATGATAGATAAATAATATTAAGAATCATATTACGGATATATAATGCACACATATTCATTAAATTATTTATATTTATAGTTATTTATAATATATAGGGATAGAAAGATTAATTACACTGTTCATAATGATGGTAGGTTTTACGTACGCTTGAATGTTGGATTCTTTTTTTCTATAGATGGATTGAATGAATGTTAAGGAATAATTAAAATTATTGAATCAATTTTGAATAATATTTTAGATAATAATTCATTAATTCTCCCTTTTCATCCATACCTTTTAAAAATTATATTTTGTTTCTCCTCGATGTTTGTAACTCACATGTTCGAATGAGCAATGTTATCATTTTACAAAGGAATTGTATGTTAGATGGTATATTTTATACTATAATAAAATAATAATAATAATGTCATTAATTTAATATATTAAAATTAAATATATAATTATATCCTTCCTGGATATTAAATAATGGATAATTAATTATATTAGTTGCCGAGGCGGAATTCTTTCATACACATGAAAGACAATTTTGTCTCCCATTTGATGGATGATTATTTGTGTATAAATTATTACATTATAACAGTAATTAATAATTATACGTCATATACTTATATTATAATATAATAATTATTTAAATATAATATAATTTGGAGGAATAATAAATAAAATAAAAATCAATGCAGACGGGCCCTCAAATAGTAACCTGGGACCTACATGATGTGGTGTCATGTTTCAGGAAAACAATTGAAATGAAATTGGATTTTTTTGGGAGATGTGGAATTTACCCCTCGTCGGAGGATTAAATACTATGAGTTATTCACATGATTATATTTTAATACAAATATGGGGGAACAACTATAGTATTGAAAGAAAATATACCACTATAGTGAAAGAAATTTGGAAATGAATAATTCATTTTTCATAGAAACACACTGTGAGATGGATGGGAGGCCTTTATATCCTCCTGGATCTCACCATCATCATTACTAACATATATGGAGAATCAAACATGATGGTGGATGACCATGAAAATATAGAAATAAATAAATATCTCAATTGGTTGAATGATCTACCATCTAATCTACGGACCATTCTTGAGAAATATTGTACTAAAAATCCCCTATTTAGACTCTTATAATCTCAATTTATTTAAATAAAATTTTCATTTCATTTTTTACAAGTCTACAATTCAAAAATTAAAAATAAAACCCCCTGATTCGAAATGATACATCTTCATCATAATACCTCTTTATATTATCCCAAAAGATTCCATATGATAGTTTCTTATTCAGAATAAATCTAATAGAAAATAGAGAGGGTCATTAGGAATCTGTATGGAAATATATTGGTTGAACCATATTTTGACCTAAGAGTGGATATGAGAGGCCATGAGGATTCCATTAATATATGGAGAGGGAACACATAACCAAATTTCATAATGGAATAAAAAATGATAAATTCATTACTAAGAAAAATACATTAAAATGTAATTACAGAAAATCAATGTATATTATGAGTCAAAATATGACATGTAAATATTATTTTTCAAAATTTAAATCGGAAAAATACCATTATATTTGGGTTTACCACCGGTAAAACCATTTTACCATAAACCAAAGTAATTAATTTTTACTGTTGTACACTTAATTATTAAAAATAATTAATAATAACAGATTATATAATGTTAATTAATTGGATTACAAAAATAAATTAAATTTTACGAAAATAAATTTATTGAAGTGGACGAGTATCACTTAAAGTTAATGCATTGGATGAGCCTGAAATGATGATTTCCAATGAAAACATTTCAACATGTATAATGAGTTTTAATATCAAAATACAACATGGAAATGATTCCGATGATGTTAATTTGAGAAATAATGATACAATACATCTATTTTAAATTGTTAATGAATATAAAAAATGTAATATTTTAAAAAATTTAAAGAAAAAAAATTTTATTTTAAATAAAAATAAGTATTTTTACATTTTCATAAAAAATTAATTTTATTAGAATATTCTCCAATTATTACATTCAAATAAATTGGAAAATTTTATTCAATAAATTATATTAATTTTAAAAAACCTTTTCTAAAATGGTAAACATCTAATTTTAAATAAATTAAGAAATATTAAATGAAAGAGTGTTTTTGAATGACATATTTTTCGAGAATTAAAATACATTTTCAATCCAAAGCCTAGAGAAAAAAAGATGAATGATAATTTCATTCAATATAAAATAAATATATTCCATTAAAATCATATATTAATAGTGACTTATTTATTTTATGCATTGAAAATTATTCATAATTCACAAACATTGTTTTCCATAAAACATTTTATTTTATGTACAAATGATTTTTTATTTTTATTTCCAATCATTTTATATCCATTTAATTTATTTCATACAATTTTAAATTGTAAAATTTTAATAACTAAAAAATTCCAATTCATAACCACCAATTTTTTCTCAAGGTTATTATTATAAACTATATTATGGTTCATTAGAATTGTGTGATTCATGTAACGTAAGATATCATTTATTTTAAACATATGTCAAAAAATTATTCCATAAAATATCTGATATATACTATAAGAGGTTTTTAACAGATCCAATCTGAGTGTTAAAATGTATTGGTGCGAAGATAAATTTTACAAAAAACGAACAATTTGTACTATATTTCACTTTTGTTTCCCAAAATTGTTCTGAAAAATGAATAATCCAATATATAATTTAATTAATAAGGAAATTTAGATTTTTCATGCCCATAAAGGGGATTGTATTTTTTCATTAGAGTATGGACCATGCTATGTGAAATTACCATGTTTGTTATTCTTTTAATTGGTATTCCTTTTTTATTCTCTATCTATAAACATAAATTTCATTTACAGATCAAATATGTGAATGATGGAATCTTCATTCATTGTTAAGAACTTGTGTTTTTCTATAAAATGGAATGAAATATTATTTAGAAATAATATTGTGGTTAATGGTACATATAATCAATATATATAGTCATAGTTATAACATTGATTTGTTGAGGGTATATCGTTGATTATAATCCCATATACCTTAGACAGTTTTTCCTTAGATATATAAAAGTGAAATGAATTAAATTACTCTATATTTATAGATAATAATACTCCTTCAAATATGATCAATTTCATAAATTGTAAACAGTTTTTATTACTCAAAATGAAAAATAAAATTTCTTTGGGGAAATTTGTAAGTGTTAGCAGATTATAAGATCTCATATATTATGATATATTTGCAGTAATGAGTACACATGGTTGTTCTTTTTTATTTTCTGTACATCATAATATTAATCGAAGATTTTCTTCTATATAGATATATATTTCTAGTAAATCACAATTATAGACGTTTTGAAAAATTTAAATATTTTTACAATTCACTAAAAATCAACTAGGTAATAGTATTAAGAACCATCAATCTATTTTTGTTGCTGAATACTTAATCTAATAATTAATAGATAATCTATGAATTTTTGGAATTTTTTAACAACTCGAGTCTCATAGAGAACAGTAATGTAATGGGTTTTTTAAAATAATAAACCATAAAATTATCACACGGTTCTACTAATGATGATTCTATATAACAATGCAGTTTTATTATGGGGTTATTCTCAAGATAATGCTACATTCCTAAAAATAAACATATAATATAAATAATTCCTAAAGATAATATTATATTCACGGACTATGTAGAATACCAATATGTATGATATGTTGATTTCAATCACTCTCAATTTTAATTAATTCAGTTATAATTAATCTATAGAATAATAATGAATAATTTTTCATTATATCAATGAAACAATTAGATAACATTTTAAAAACCAAATTTTATATATAAAAATTTAATGGGCCAAACTCATGTATTGATTGAGATAAAATATAGTAGTTTAGATTTTAGTTGTGTGACATATAAATATTTTTATGTTCATGATTAATAAATAGGATGTGTTTATAAGACAAATATTAATGATGTTTTGAAATGTGTTTTGGAAAATGTTCAAACACAAGCCAAATAATAATCATGAATATATGGTTAGAATCATTGAGAACCCCAATAACTTTTAATTTCACAAGGGTAATGATTATGATATAATATTCATTGAAGATAAACCTACAGTAGTGCAGAAAACATTTTTTACGTCGGTTATTTTTTATTATTTACGTCGGTTTTTAGGCGACGTTAATACGGACAACGTTATAAATAACGTTTTTTACGTCGGTTAATTAAAACCCGACGTAACATCCCTAACATCACAGTGGTTATCACGTCGGTTCATATAATAACCGACGTGATAAATATGCGCGGGGGGGGGGGGGGGGGGGGGTTTATCACGTCGGTTATTTCCTAAACCGATGTGATAAAACGCCTGGGATATCGTTTATCACGTTGGTTATGACATAACCGACGTGATTAACCCTTCCCCTGGCCTATTATCACGTCAGTTTCTTAAATAACGGACGAGGTAAAAAGACCTGGGAAACGTTTTAGCACGTCGGTTATCCAATAACCGATGTGGTAAATCGATTCCCAGGCCTTTTAGCACGTCGGTTATATTAAGAACCTACGTGATAAAAGCCTCGGGAACGGTTTATCACGTCGGGTCTCGAAAAAACCGACGTGATAAACCCCTACCGATTTATTTTCCACGTCGATTATAAAATAACCGACGTGAAAGCGATATTTTTTTTTAAAATAATTGCACTGCTCTCACCAAAAAGCAACCAGAAACCAAACAAAAATAACCATGCCAGCCCTCCCCCAAGCCCCAACTGAACCCCACCCTCATCTATACCCACCTAACAACCTGGCCAGCCCTCCCCCACCACATTGGAGCCCCACCACAACCCTTGGACACCCCCCACCCCTTGGACAACCCCCCACCCTCATTTACACCCCCACGACCCCTAGTACAGCCTCAAACACCCATTGGACACCCCTCCCATATCCCTTGGACACCCCCACCCCTTGGACACCCCCACCCCTTGGACAGCCCCCCCACCCTCATTTACACCCCCAAGACCCCTAGTACAGCCTCAAACACCCATTGGACACCCCCCCACACCTTGACAGCCCTCCCAGACCCCTTGGACACCCCCCGACCCCTGGACACCCCCCCCCCCCCCCCCGAGCCCTTGGACAGCCCCAAACACCCCTTGGACACCCCTCCCATATCCCTTGGACACCCCCCACCCCTTGGACACCCCCACCCCTTGGACAGCCCCCCCACCCTCATTTACACCCAACCGGCCCCTTGGACAGAACTCCCAGACACCTTGGACACCACTCCCATATCCCATGGACACCCCCCCACCCCTTGGACACCCCCACCCCTTGGACAGCCCCCCCACCCCCATTTACACCCAACCGGCCCCTTGGACAGAACTCCCAGACACCTTGGACACCACTCCCATATCCCTTGGACACCCCCCACCCCTTGGACACCCCCACCCCTTCGACAGCCCCCCCACCCTCATTTACACCCCCCGAACACTAGGACAGCCCCAAACACCCCTTGGACACCCCTCCCATATCCCTTGGACACCCCCCACCCCTTGGACACCCCCCACCCCTTGGACAGCCCCCCCACCCCCTGGACACCCCCCCGACCCCTTGGAAACCCCCCTACCACTTGGAAACGACCCCATACCGTTGGACAACCCCAAACACCCCTTGGACACCCCTCCTATATCCCTTGGACACCCCCCCACCACTTGGACACCCCCCACCCCTTGGACAGCCCCCCCCCCCCCCCCCCCACCCTCATTTACACCCAACTGACTCCTTGGACAGCCCCAAACACACCTTGGACACCCCTCCCATATCCCTTGGACACCCCCACCCCTTGGACACCCCCCCACCCTCATTTACACCCCCGACCCCTAGGACAGCCTCAAACACACCTTGGACACCCCTCCCATATCCCTTGGACACCCCCCAAACACCCACCCACCCCCTTGGAACCTCTCCCCCCATACCAAAATCCAGACCAGAAAAACCATCAACAGTAGACCAAAACAAGAAGTAGAGAAAAATTAAACATTCACTTATATAACATTCAAAACGTACACTTTCAACTTCAAAAAAAACTACATCCAACCTAAACGACTACGAAATACACAATTACATTGACAATATTCAAAATTACATTTTACATTACAAACAACTAAAAGTCAATCAAACCTGTAAAATAATTTTACCACTCCACTTGTAAGTGTTTGATATCTTCAGCAGTAAAGGGTTGAGGGTCATCAAAAAGCTACAAAGGAAAAGGATAGTAGTCAACGTGTATAATGAATAAATCAAATTGAAATATTATGAGAAAGAGGAAATCTTACCAGGTCAAAACTCAGAACTGTCCCAGTTGTTATTATTTCATACATAAGTCTTAACATGTAATATCTGCATTCGATGATGCCTTGTTGCTCATGACATTTCTGTTTGAATGAGTGTAAATTCAATATATTATTTTTATGTAATAAATCAAAATGTACAAATTATAAATGGATATTTACCTTCGCATGTACATATTTGATCTTGAAATTCCTTTTCTTTGCGCTTTTTCGAAAGTGGACCCATGCCCTGTTAGAAAATAATACGAATGGGGTAAATTTAAAATTCATTATAATATATAAAACGATTGTGAAATTGAAACTTACGTTTCCAATATATTCTTAAAACATTCTCGCACATCATCATGGAGAGAGCATATCCAATAAAGTGTTTTCTCCCTAGGGAAAAAAACCCCTAACATCCAATGATCCCTGATAAAAGGAAATTTAACGTTAGTGGTTTTTTATGTTAAAAGATAATTAACTCTTTGAGAGGGATGTGTTTCATACCTCTCACAAAAAGGCATCATCCAACACTGTGTGATTACATTCTTTTCAAATCTATCGGCAATATAAATCATTCTTTGTTCCTCATCCAATGCACATGATTCAGGGGAAATCAATTGTGGGTCCACGAATCCATATACATCTGTCAGCTCATTCCTCTCACAAATTTTATACAGATACCTAATACAAAGCAGACATAAGTATACATTTTTAATAAATATAACGCAAGGAAAAGGTGTTAAGACTTACATGATAAAAATTTGCACCACGTTGATGCCCAACTTATCTCTAGTGACAAACTCCGTGATATCAGTTTTCATAATCCCCACACTTAGTTCACGTCCACAGACATGAGCTTCCATTGTAAAGTCATAATGATCCACCAACAAATTTGAATATTTTGACAATTTGTCAAGACTGCTAGTATCTGCATCTAATGTCATATCTATCTGTCTTTGTTGTTGTCTATACAATATTTCTTTACCTTTGAAGTATTCCTGTAAAAATAAATTGAAAAATATATTAGTTTTCAAATGATAAAACATTAATAAAAATATAAAATAAAAGATACAACATTCATACCTCTATGGTAATGAGTCGAAGAAGTCTGGATGGCCAAAGTAAAAAATGGTCGATACTATGTCCAACTGTCGTCACCTCATCCGTAGGTAATGGTATCCGAGTTGATCTATCTATAATATCATGTACAGTGACCCTATGATTCTCTACCTCTAACTGTTGATGATGAACTATATCTCCAATACATTATACCATCCCATATGCAACTATATGATGTTGAGGATCATCAACATACAACTCACAATAAGTAGGTAGCTACGGCGGAGGAGGAGGATCAAAAATGGGGTCCGCAGGCTGAGGTGGGGGAGTGGGAGCTACTGGGAGAGGTGGAGTGGGAGCTGCACCTTGAAATTGTCTTTGCAAGTCTGCAAACATAAACTGCACTGATGCTCTAATCTTGTCCTCCATTTTCGCATTAATATTATGGACTTCAGCCTCCAAGGATTCTATTTTTTTTAACCTCCCTCAACGTAAGAAGTTGAGGAACGTGGCAACACTTTTCTTACCGATACACCTGCCGGATATCCTCTTACACGGCCAGGATGTTCGGGCATTCCCAATGCCACAGATAAAATATCTTCCCTCCCAGATGGTGTAAATGTCCCATGTGAACTCTGCTCTTCAAGAGAGTCCTGTAATAATTAATTGAACATTTCTATAATGATTGGAAATATATGAAGAAAATAGTAAACTTAAATAAATAAAATAGATATCTTACAATCCTCTCAACTACGATTCTCAATTCTTCCGAAAGATATTGTCCTTTTTTCCCTTCCGAGCTCTTTTCCATTTCTCATGTCTAGATGGAGGGGATGGAGGGGGCACCTCTCCAGAGCGTGAAGACTCAGCTCTTAGTTGTTGAAATTTTTCTGCCATCATTTGTTCTTCCAATAATGCATACCCTCCCCGAGATAAACTATGAGGGTATACATTTTTAGATTGGATATCTTGCTGAGTTTTCCTTGTTTGCTGTAAATTAAGAATAACTAATCATTAACAAAACAATAATAAGATCATTTATATAAGAAATATTATAAAAGTTTACATTGCCCTTACCAAAAATGATTCATTTCTTCTACTTTCAAAAAATTGTCTCCATGTGTCTTCATCTATAAAAGGATATATACGACATGGATTCTCACGACTCCTATGACCATAAATGAAATCAGATGAGAGGGTTGATTTGAAATCCCTCCATCTCCTAGAAGCCAACGATAACCATTTCTTCCTGACTCCTCCAGTGTCAGGAATATCAAATGTCATCTGATAAAAAAGAGGTTAAAAATATTATATATACTAGAAACATTTAAAGCACAGTCAAACAATAGCAAAAGATCGTACCAAAATGGTCTCCCACAGCTGAGAAATTATCGCCTTATCCATACTTCTCCAATCATCATAGAGAATGCTTACTTTGCTCTTAGCCTGAGTTGCTACAAAACCCTTAAAATCTTTAGCATTTGGACCTCTAGGAAGATCATCATCATCAAACTCCACGACTATCCTCTCCTCCTTCGTATGGGCAAGTGATAATTTTGGTAAACGTGTGCACCCATGCTTACCAACCTTTGAACTCTTTTTCGTAATAGGAGCATGTGAATGTTCCTCCCTAGATGTATGACCAATATGCTCATCTCCAGAATCATGTGGCTGATCAACTGATTGATCTGTCATTTTCCTTCAAATCAAAAAAACAAAGATTCGTTCACAAATAGAAATGTGTACTAAATTACATAATAGTAAACATTGGTAATATGGTAAGCATGTTAAACAATGATAAACATGGTAAACACATGAAAAAGGTTGCCAAGGAGTTGGCCCAAGAAAGCTGAAAAGTGGACTCACTGAGTCCACCGGTCAACCGGTGTGAGCTCACCGGCCAGCCGGAGGACCCAGGCAGTAGACTTTCCCACTGCCTGGTGCCACCGGCCGGCCGCTGGATCACCACCGGCCGGCCGGTGGACCAGACAGAGCTTTGCTCTGGACCACCGGCCAACCGGTGATCCACCACCGGCCAGCCGGTTCTCCCAGGACTTCTCCTCTTTACGGTTTTTATTGTTTTATCATTTGGGTTTGATACATGTTTTAATAAGTAAAAAATTTACAATATCTAACATTATATGAAAAAACTAAATGTAAACAAGAAATAAACTTGTGTTACCTGTAATTTTAGGAATGTACAGTTGGATTGTTTTCCCAAATTCCTTTGTCGTGATCGTTCCTTATGGCACAAACCATGTCTTCAACATACTCATCATTATGTTTTGTTAATATTTCCATGGAAGTAGGGATGTCACATAAATCAGCATCTTCATCAAATTCATCCTCACCAACATATTGTTTTTTCCCTTGTAAAACAACAACCCACTGCATATCTGATTGATCTACTACATAGAAAATTTGATTGGCATGTGTTGCCATTATAAAAGAATCAGCTGTGTCTTCCAATCTATTCAGATTAACAAGTGTCATTCCAAATTCATCATGTCTGACACTGTTGTTACCGATAAACCATTTACAGTTAAAAACAGGAACTTTAATTTTAAAGTAATCAGCCTCCCATATGTCTTCAATCACTCCATAATATGCACTTGATGCCGAAATTGGGTTTCTGTCCATAGCTCTCGAAAAATGCATTGCTTCTGCAAACACCAATACACCACTATTCTGAACTGCACTTCTATTGTCCTGAGCTTTCGTATGAAATGTATAGCCATTAATGTCATAAGCGGACCATGTTATCACATTTAAAGATGGACCACCCACTATCCATTTTAATGTCTCTGATACATCTGATCTACCATGCAAGGTCTTTTTAAACCATGGCAAAAAAGTTTTGTTGTGCTCATTCAAAATCCACATTTCTTTCTTCTTTGGATGACATTTTTTCAACTCATTAATATGAAATGTGATATACGGTTGAACATCAGCTATGTTATTCAAGATGTATGATTCTAACTTCTTCATATGTTCAGCTGACAGTGATTTTACTTTCAAGCCACGAATCCCCTTTCCCTCATTATTAACCCGTTCATGGCGAGATGGAGGCAAACCTATGTGTTGCGCCGTAGCCAAGTAGCAGGTACAAAACTCTGCTACCTCCTCAGAAATATACTTTTCAATAATGGAGGCTTCAGGTCGATATGGATTTTTAACATATCCCTTTAATATTTTCATATACCTTTCAAAAGGATACATCCAACGAAGATATACAGGTCCACAAAGCCTTATTTCTCGAACTAGATGAATCATTAAATGCACCATCATATCAAAAAAAGTTGGAGGAAAATACATTTCCAAATGACAAAGTATAAAAATTGCATCCTTTTCCAAAATGTTCAAAGCATTCACATCAATCGCCTTGTTAAAAATTGAATTGAAAAAATAACACAACCTCATTATAGTCTTTCTGACACGGATGGGCAATATTCCACGCAGTGATACTGGTAGAATTTGTTGCATCATGATGTGACAATCATGTAATTTCATACCTATCAACTTCAAGTCTTTCAATGAGACAAAATTTTTTACATTTGAAGAATAACCTTGAGGCACTTTGATATCATGAAGACACTGACAGAATGTACTTTTCTCCCTCTTCGATAATGTATGACATGTTGGGGGAAGAAATGTTCGTCTTCCTTTAGGAGTGGGAGCTAACTCCAAACGTATTCCCATTGATAGTAGGTCTAACCTTGCATTCAACCCCTATTTTGTCTTTCCTTTAATATCTAGTAATGTTCCGATCAAAGAATCACAGATATTCTTCTCCACGTGCGTGACATCAATATTATGTTTGACTTCATGATACCTCCAATATGGTAGCTCAAAAAATATTGACCTTTTCTTCCAAATATGTCTATCATTACCAGATTTCTGTGTCTTTCCCAATGTCACATCAAGGTTTTTCACCCTCTCAAAATAAAATTCCAGGGATAAAGGTTTTGGAGCAGTATAAAATTTTTGTGAGCCATTGAATGCCTTTTTTAGTCTTCTATAAGGGTGATCCATAGGCAAAAACTTTCGATGACCCATGTACATTGTTTTCCTCCCATGATGCAATTGACAATATGAAGTCTGTTGTTCGAAAATTGGACATTCTTTATGCCCTTTAACACTGTATCCAGACAAATTTCCATATGCTGGGAAGTCATTTATAGTGAATAGAAGCACTGCATGCAGTTGAAAATATTCCATTTTATAAGAATCGTACACCCTAATACCATCAGCCGATAACAGTTTCAAATCATCAATCAGCGGTGACAAGTATACATCAATATCATTGCCGGGTTTCTTTGGACCAGAGATCATGATACTCAACCTGACATATTTGCACTTCATACAAACTTCAGGAGAGAGGTTGTAAATTACCAATAAAACAGGCCATGAACTATGTGTGCTACTGAGGGTTCGGTATGGATTCATTCCATATGTGCACAAGCCTAGTCTCAGATTTCTAATTTCATTTCCAAATGTAGGGTACTGGGCATCAATTTTCTTCCATTGTGGACAATCAGCTGGATGACGTATTTTTCCATCACATACCTTCTCATCAGCATGCCATCTTAACCTTTTTGCAACATGTAAATTAGCAAATAAACGTTTGAAACGAGGAATTATAGAAAGATACCAAAATACCATTGAAGGGAGCTTTGTAATCTCTACATCAGCTTGTGATTTTTCTTTCACCTTATACTGTGATGTCCCACATTTAGGACACTCTTTCAGAAATTCATATTCCTTCCTATATATAATGCAGTCATTCGGACAGGCATGTATTTTCCTGTATCCCAATCCCATCGGGCATAATATTTTTTTGGCCTTATAATGTGAATCTGGAAGATCGTTATCTTTTGGAAGAATGTCTTTCATCAATTGTAGCAGCTCTGTAAAACTTCTGTCACTCCATCCATGTTTCGCCTTCAGGTTAATCAATCTTAACACCACTGAAAAAACTGTAGAATCTGTACAACCAGGATATAATGGTTTTTCGGCATCACCATATAGACATGCAGCTGTCGGTTCTATCTCAATTTGTTCTACTACAATATCGCGAATCATTTCTTCAATTCCATCGGAGTTACCATCTTGCGATTCATTATCATCAGTGACATTCTGTCCAGTTTCGCCATGCCAAATCCAAGGGTTGTAACTCGGATTGAAACCATGACAAATCAGATGATCTTTTATCTCTCTACTTTTCAACTTCTTCATATTCAGACATTTCAGGCATGGACAGAAAAAAATGTCACTACTTGGAACATTTCGTTTAGCAAATTCCAAAAAGGCATCAACACCTTCCTCATATTCATTGCTCATTCGATGTGCCGTAATCCAACTTCGACTCATTATTACCTATAACAAATAGTAAAAATATATATATTTTTTAGATAAGACAAATATATGTTTATATGAAAAAAATCATAATTTGAATGTAAACAATTTTGAAATATAAAACAAATCGATGTGTAAACCCCCCTGGACACCCCCCGACCCCTCTGGACAGCCCCACACCCCTCCTGGACACAACCCCCACCCCCGACCTGCTTGGACACCCCCCTGGACACCCCCCAACCCTCTGGACAGCCCCCCACCCCTCCTAAACACCACCCCCACCCCTACCCCCTTGGACACCCCCCTGGACACCCCCAACACCCACCCACACCCTTGGACAACCCCCCACACCCACCCACCCCCTTGTAAACCCCCCCTGGACACCCCCCGACCCCTCTGGACAGCCCCCCACCCCTCCTGGACACCACCCCCACCCCCTACCCCCTTGAACACCCCCCTGGACATCCCCCAACCCTCTGGGAAGCCCCCCCACCCACCCAGACAACCCCAAATACCCTCTGGAGAGGCCGCCACCCACTTGGACAGCCCCCCACACCCATCCACCCCCTTGGACAGCCCCCCACACCCATCCACCCCCTTGGACACCCCCCCTGGACACCCCACTGACCCCTCTGGACAGGCCGCCACCCCCTTGGACTGCCCCCCACACCCACCCATCCCCTTGGAAACCACCCTGGACACCACCGACCCCTCTGTACAGCCCTCTACCCCTCTAGAAAGCACCCCCACCCCTCCTGGACACAACCCCCCACCCCCGACCTGCTTGGACACCCCCCTGGACACCCCCAACCCTCTGGACAGCCCCCCACCCCTCCTAAACACCACCCCCACCCCTTACCCCCTTGGACACCCCCCTGGACACCCCCAACACCCACCCACACCCTTGGACAGCCCCCCACACCCACCCACCCCCTTGTAAACCCCCCTGGACACCCCCCGACCCCTCTGGACAGCCCCCACACCTCCTGGACACCACCCCCCACCCCCCTACCCCCTTGGACACCCCCCTGGACATCCCCCAACCCTCTGGGCAGCCCCCCCACCCACCCGGACAAACCCAAATACCCTCTGGAGAGGCCGTCACCCACTTGGACAGCCTCCCACACCCATCCACCCCCTTGGACAGCCCCCCACACCCATCCACCCCCTTGGACACCCCCCTGGACACCCCACCGACCCCTCTGGACAGGCCGCCACCCCCTTGGACAGCCCCCCACACCCACCCATCCCCTTGGACACCACCCTGGACACCCCCTGACCCCTCTGGATAGACCCTGACCCCTCTAGAAAGCACCCCCACCCCTCCTGGACACAACCCCCCACCCCCGACCTGCTTGGACACCCCCCTGGACACCCCCAACCCTCTGGACAGCCCCCCCACCCCTCCTAAACACCACCCCACCCCCTACCCCCTTGGACACCCCCCTGGACAACCCCCAACACCCACCCACAACCTTGGACAGCCCCCACACCCACCCACCCCCTTGTAAACCCCCCTGGACACCCCCGACCCCTCTGGACAGCCCCCCGCCCCTCCTGGACACCACCCCCACCCCCTACCCCCTTGGACACCCCCTGGACATCCCCCAACCCTCTGGACAACCCCCCCACCCACCCGGAAAACACAAAATACCCTTTGGAGAGGCCGCCACCCACTTGGACAGCCCCCCACACCCATCCACCCCCTTGGACACCCCCCTGGACACCCCACCGACCCCTCTGGACAGGCCGCCACCCCCTTGGACAGCCCCCCACACCCACCCATCCCCTTGGACACCACCCTGGACACCCCCGACCCCTCTGGACAGCCCCCGACCCCTCTAGAAAGCACCCCACCCCTCCTGGACACAACCCCCCACCCCCGACCTACTTGGACACCCCCCTGGACACCCCCCAACCCTCTGGACAGCCCCCACCCCTCCTAAACACCACCCCCACCCCCTACCCCCTTGGACACCCCCTGGACACCCCCCAACACCCACCCACACCCTTGGACAGCCCCCCACACCCACCCACCCCCTTGTAAACCCCCCTGGACACCCCCTGACCCCAAATCCATGCACCTATGCCATGGTTGTGTGTGAATAAAGTAGTAATAACTGTAAAAGGGCAACCCATCCAAATGGACACGCCCCAACCCTCTCGGGGATTTATAGAAAACGATGAAAAATTAGTGAAATCATAAAATTACTCAATATTGCAAGTCGAACAAATAGATCTAGGGATGATAAATAAGATTATGGTGCCAAAACGAGTTAAAAGGGTTCGCAATCGAATAATCTTAGCTAGTTTCAACAAAAAAATCACAACACACATATATATATTATCCGCGAAAAAAAAACGAACGAGTGGGAGGATTACCTGAGTGCTGCGCGTATAGATGATTGATCCGAGGAGATTAAATATGAGAAACAATGGTCGCAAAACGAATCTAAACCAACGAAATGGACGAGCCGATTCGGGTTTACGCGCAAGAGAGACGAGTCACGACTGTCGAAGGTAAACTCGCGAATGACAATCCACGGGTCTGGGTAAATTTTTAAATGAGTTATCACGTCGGTTATTCAATAACCGACGTGATAATTGTTTTAAAAACATTTATAACGTCGGTTATTTCAATAACCGACGTAAAAACCTTCCTCTGATTCCTTTTTTACGTCGGTTATTTTATAACCGACATTATAAAGGGCTCAAAATCTGCATTTTTTTACGTCGGTTATTCCATAACTGACGTCAAAAACATCTGCGGATTCTTTTTTTACGTCGGTTATAAAATAACCGACGTAATAAGGCCTTCGAAAACCGCGTTTTTTACGTCGGTTATTTTTACAACCGATGTAAAAAACAAAGCCGTGCGATTAATAACGCCGGTTATTTTTATAACCGACGTTAAAGGTGTACCGATCATAGGGTTTGACGTCGGTTATTAAATAACCGACGTAAAAAACCTCGTTTTACATATTATGACGTCGGTTTTATATAACCGACGTAAAAAATGGTGACGTAAAAAACGTTTTCTGCACTAGTGCTAGCACAATTTTGGGAAAATTAATTATTATTATTTTGATAGATAGTTAGAGTCAATGTAATTATATATAGACTAGGTATACACAAACCATGTTTGGACCAAGGTAGACTAAACTAATGAGGTAAGAACCATATAATGTAAGTGATTTTTCTTCTAAACTAACATGGATGGTATAATTTCTGAATATATAGAATGCTTGTTGTAATATGGGTATAATAAATATATATGGTATTGACTATGGTTAAATATTTTCCACTATATTGATGAAAAATTCCATTCAAATCTGAAATAGATAATATCACATTTTTTATTAGAAATATAAAATGGATGTTTAAAATTATTATTAAATTATAAATGTAGTCATGAATATATATGTGATATAATATTATGGTTTTAATGATATAAATAAAAATATTATGGTATGTTTTTTAAATGGTCCATTTATGGAATTATGTAAACATATTATTATATGAAAGTATTTTTTATTATGCAATCAATGAGTATAGTATAACTAAAAAATGGATGAATATTCTGTATATATATGGACTAGTGGGGTTGTTAAAGAATTTATGTACTTTTATGAAGATGATATTATACTTATCAATATTTATTATGACCCCTTGTATCTCCAAGGATGGGGTAAGGAAAATACTTCCAAATGGATGAAATGGGTGAATCATCATACACACTTTCTAAGAAGATCTATAGAGATTAATCTATTATGTTTATTAGTTTTAAATTTTATTCTAACATTGGTAAAGTTGTAATGAGTATTAGGTCAAAGAACACCGAACAAGGCTCCAAAATGGTCTAAATTTTTAGGATTATAAAGAATATTAAAGATATTTTTATATAATTAATTTATTGATGTACAAGATATTGGGAACTATCACAATAAATGGTATTTCCATCTATGGAAGAGACTAATTTCGTGTTTTCCATTTTCATTCAACTAATAAATACATGTGAAAAAATTATTGATATTATTGAACAAGTTTAACCAAATAAATTTAAAAAGTTTTCTTAATAATATAATGAGGTACTCAAAGAAAGGAAACCAAAATGGGGGACATTTAATATTGTACACTACATATAATTTAAATGTAATGATTGAAAACATTATAAGTGGAACAATTGAAAATGATTATGTATTTATATTTGAATCATTATTCCTTTATAATATATATATATATATAAACTACTTAAAATGAAACCATTAATGAAAAAGAACTATTCCTTGACGTCTAATAATTCTAGACCATGGGAAATGAAGAAACAACTAAATCATACTCCAACCACATATATTCTAAATTTTTTAATCTATTTATGCCTTAGGGGAGATAAAATATCATGACAAGGAAATTTTTGTGTGTGAAAGTTACCTAATATATATTTTCTTAATAAATCGGTTGATATATTGATATAGATAATGTGAAGTTGATTAAACATTATACAAAGCTATTATGATTTAATTTTAACATATAATTCAACTTCTAGATAATATTATAATATATATATATATAAATTAATATTTTTAGATAGGGTAAAATTAATTAATATATTTTTAAGTCTTTGGATGAATATAGGAGTTGAAATTAGAATTTTACAGTTTCATAAGTGAATATTGTGAAAATAATGTTAATATGATATTTTTTCTAATCATGAATTTATTATCAAATGATATTATTATTCTATTGTTTTTTCATAATATGAATTTTATAAAAGAATTATTATGTCTAGAATAATATATAATCATTCTATTAGGTACAAGACAATATATTATTCTTGGAATTATGTTTTTGTTCATTGAAGTATTAGGTTATTATAATAAATATTTTCATGTTAAATTTAATTTTCTATTTAAATTTAGCTCAATCAACAATATAGAGTTTCACACATCAATTTTAATAGACAAAGTGTTAATTTATGTGATGTTTTAGATAATAATTTCTTAACTATATTAATTGTCTATGATAAAAAAAATACTTATATTATTTTTGGGATGATACTTTCATGAGTTTTAAAAGGGTATGAAATCATTTATAACTCATGAACTTCAATATACTGAAAACTTTTATCACTAAGGAATATATATGTTGACTAAAATTGATAGATTGATACAAATACATAGATTAATGTTGTAGAATTTTAATGAAATGATAATATTTTGAAATTGCATTGAAAAATATAAATTAATTTATTACGGATTTCTAGTTTTTAATTTCAATATCATTGGGTAAATTATCAATGAATTTTTTGACTCTTCTTGTGAAGTAAATTTTATGATAGAAGAGAAAATATTATATAATAATAAGATAGAAAAAATAATATGAGTACATAATTTTTTTTATTCTAAGATGAATACATATATATCTTTTATCTGATAAAGGACAAGAATGTTTCATAAAATATCAATTATTAGAATATGGGTAGGATAAAAATATATTTTTAAGAGATAATATCATTATCATGGTTGAAGTATTGATCCCTATGTTAATCAAAAATAAGAATTTACAATAATTCATTTAATACAATGATGAATTAATATTACCTTATAACATGAAATATAATTTTCAAATTTTTAATAATTATTTCATTAAAAAAAAATTCAAATTTTATTAAACATAATTATTTTGGGTGAATATATAATCATAAATATTTCATTTCATGTTAATTATATAGTCATTAGTTTTAAATGTTAAACCATGTACATCATGTTTCCTTTTACTAATTTATTTAGTTTGATGTCCTTGAAATATAATAATTTTAATTATCATGCGATAAAGTGATTGGTAAATATTTTTTTGAAATAATAAATATAAGTGAATTATAAATTATTACATTGATTAATATCTTGACCCCATTTAGTGAAATATCCGGGGTCATGGGGAACCAAATAGAATTTCAAAACCTTTTTAGTTATCCTCCAGTGATTATATTGATTTCCTAGTTTTTTATTTTGGATTATTTTCAAATGACTTATTTTTTGAGAATTATCTATAACTATCATTCTCATGGTTTCATTTTTGTTTCGATGTTTGTTGATCACTGATATTGAATCTTTTTTTATATAACTATTATGAAGATTGAGTTTCTATAATATTATAATTTTTAGGGGACCTTGTATATTTCATTACATAGAAACGATGTCCCTTGATGGAATTAATAATGTATGAACATTTTAAACATTTTGTGTTTCTATATATTCTCCTAATTATTTTATACTTGTTAGATATACTCACACATCAGTTTGATCCATCTATGAAATTTCATTTGATGATACCAAAAATAAAAAGAAATGTGTACTTCATTATTGAGAAGAAGTTCAATATATGATTGAATGATAGTGATTTTATTCATAATATATAGGGGAATAAAGATCACCATTTGTAAATATGATACATTATGAAAAATCAATGATGTGTACTTGAAAAAGGTAGAGTAATATTAGAATGATGATGATTCCTCATATGATTAATCAAAGAAAATTAAATAAACATAAAAAGAGGGAATTTTTCACTATAAATCTATGTCAATAACTATTTGAGAAACTAAATGAGGATTTTTTATATAAAGTGGATATATCATAATTTCATGGTATCAATAAATATTAATCCCCCCGTGTTATGGAGGACAAAAAAATCATTTAGATAATGGTTGTTTTCTAATAAATACATAAAGGAAAAGAAGAAGATTTTTCACCAATTTGTGATGAAGTCATAAGTGATAAAGGGAAATATAAATTTAAAATAATGTTTATATTGAATTAAAAAAAATAACAGTTATTCTATGAATTTTAATTTGGTATAAGAGAATGAGATTTTTTATGATTGCATCAAATTCATTTGAATTAGATAAGGATGGATTTTAAAAAAGGAATGCCTTTATTCTCTTGACACTTTTTAATGTGATTTCATTACTCACTCAAATGAATAATAATATTTATGTGATCAAAGATAATTTTTCAGAAAATGAAAATAAATTATGTTTCAAGGTGGATTTTAAAGGGAAATGAAATCATATAAATAAATTTATGTTTGATCTTTCAAATTATTAACATGGAAATGGAGAACAATCAATTATTGAATTTTTTTATAAATGATATCATACATGGAGATTATTTTTATAAATAATTATTTCATTAAACTATTCAAGATTCAAAATTGACTTATTAAAAATTATTATCGAAGACAATAAATTATGAAGAAAATGATGAAATAAACCATAGGGAATAAAATACTGATTTTTGGGTTTTTATCAACTTTATACTTTTTTGAATGTTATATTACTATATATAAAAACAAATAATCAATAAAAATAACTAATAGAAGATACAACGTGCATAAATGTGTAAATTTTTTCCTTGGGGAATAAATATTTATAGTTCTTGTATGTTAAATATGAAACAAATATACTTCATGGGCTCTAGCCATATATGGGAATGATATATTATAAAAATATTTAATAAATACATCTAAAAGTAAAAAATCACATGTGTTAATCCCAGTACTATTAGGGGTTGTTTTAAATAAAATAAAAAATATATGAAAAATATATTAGATCATATATTTCAAATATTCAAGCCATTCATCCGACTTAGATATGAATGTCTAGCTGGGAACTGTTCGTTCTTTTATTAGGTAATCCATGCATAATGAATCCATTTTGAGCTAGATTTTATTCATATTTTTTTCTTATAATTAATTAATTTATTTTGATTATGTTTATCTCTTCCTCATGTTAAACTACTAATTCATTGTTTTGAAAAAAACATTAGATTTTAGCAATAAAACAATGTCGAAATTAACTTATATAGCCAATTGATTGTGGAGTCCACATGGTTTCTCCATATGTGTTTACCTTTATCAATCAATAAAAGTATACATACAATATATGTAAATCCATGTTTTAAAAACTATGAGGATCAATATAATACTCTTTCTATGATGAAATGAGTGTTATGAGTTGATATATTTATGTGAGAATTTTCAAAAGAAATTTCACCTCTCACAATATTGAACACATTGGATTTAAAAGTAGTGAATATATGGTCTTTCCCCTCACTACATTAAATATTAGGGTGCTATAAGATGATATATATAATAGAAATCATATCAAATAGAAAAATATTTCATAATTACAATGATAAATTAAATTTCATCGAATGAATAATTTTGTTCATGGAAGAAGATGTTTATCATTAGAGAGCCTTAAATAAATGAAATAAGAAATTATATAGATTATTTTAAAAATGTTAGTGAACGTATATATAAGGAAATGAACAAAATCATTACATAATCCAATTTTTTATGTGAAAAATTGATTCTATTATGCTTATGGATCTTTTCGGGTTTAAGGATTTATAGAATTCGGTCAAAAATAATATATTACAAAACCATATTATTGAAATCTTATCAGAATCCATTTTTACCATAATATAAAACATTAAATTTAAATCATGATTTCCTTCAATGATTAATATTAAATAATTTCCATGTGAATTCATCTTTTACTTTACCCATCCTTAATCACTATGAAAATAGTTTTTAAATATGGTATGATCCTGAAATTCTCAGTGTGGCACATTAAAATAAAGAAATCTTTTATCACTATGTGAAACATGAAAATCCATAAAAACAATTTTACTATAAAAATACTATTTTACCTTATAATTTAATAATATTCCTTTTTGAAGAAACATTTATTATTCCTATTGAAAATAAATGATCACCATGAGATCTCCTTACCATGTATAGAACATTCATATAGGTTGCATAGGAAATCATCTTTATAGGACCCTTACAGAACCCTTATGGAACCATTATATATTGGAATAAATATATATCCATCTTCCAATATAATTTCCTATGTACCATAATTGTTACACAATGCATTCTAGTTCTACCTAGTCAAACCCATTATATAATATATAATGGGTTCACACTTAACCATATAGGGGAAACCACCATTCAACTTATATCAATATTATCCATTAGCTATAACAGGGCTCAACACATCATATAAAAATATTCCTAGTTCTCTATAATGAAAAAAATACTTAAATATTGCAAGGTGTCATATAAATCATTCTAAAAACTCATTTAATGACATATTAATTGCTATTATTGATATCATAATAAAATTTTCTTTCAAACCACTATTTTTAATTAAAAAAATATAGAAAAATCGAATGAGGGGATTTTACCTAATAAAACATAATAATTTTAAATGAATCCAAACATTAAATAATGGTTATGATAATGTGAAAAAATTTCATCGTATACTTTAATGTATATCATTACTTTTTAATTTTTTAGTGAATGTAAAACATTAATTAAAAAATTACATTTGAATAACTCTATTACAAATTCAAAAGAGAATTAAATTTATCTTCTTTAAATATATTATTTCTATTTAAAAATTTATGAATTTTAATTTTTAAAAAATATTGTTATAGGGGGAAAGTAACTGAAAAATAAATCTTCAAGGAATTATTTTTTAATAAAAAGTCCATTACCATGAGACGTACATTCCATGTGTGTTATACGTATTCTGTAATAATAAACACATGTTTATTATTTACATTATTTATAACATATTTAATGTTAATTTTATCTTTTATTTCACTTTATAAAATTATTTATTCCATTATATAATTTTTTATGATCATTTAGGATGTTTCAATGATATTCATCTAATATGGCCCAAATGAATTTAGTAGGTCGAACATGGTAAATTCAGACATTATTCAAACATATAGAAAAATAATCATGATATAATAAAAAAAATTATAAATAAATTATCCACTCAATAACAATTGAGACTGATGGATATTAAAAAATGAACTATATTACAATCATTGAGACAGTGGGTTGTATTTACACATTAGTAAAATTTTCCATTTTAAATCATTTATATAAAAAATATGTAAGTATAATTTAATCATTCCATAATAATAATTATATGACAACAATAGTTTTATATCCTTTAATTAATTTATAAATTTCAATTTTGTGATGCGGTGAGGACAAATGAATCAAATCCCATAATAAAAGCGGTATACCACAGGTATGAATTAGTGATGATATCCTATTAAATTTATTATAATTGAAAACAGAAATTAATAGATTATACATAAAAATTATGAATCATCAATTATTATCATACATAATCATTAATTCTGTCATCATTATTAGATTTGAGAGGCTGTTATGAAAAATTATTTTCATCAATTTATGAGAGAATAGTCCACCACATATGTGATCCTAGGTTTTGTTTAACATTTTATGGAAAATATGATTAATTAATATTATTCCAATAATATAAAAAAATGTTAGTATAAGATACACAATTATTTTATTATATCATCATGGATGAATAATATTTTAAGGATGAGGAATAATAAACAAAAAAAAACCATCTATTATTAATGATATATCTTATTACGATACCATCTTTTGGATTAAAATCAAATACATAGTAGATTGTATTTTTGATAAAAAAATACACCAAGAAAAGTTTAGATAATTAAGGAAGTTATTTCTGTTGGTATTTTCTAGAAAAACATTTTGTGGGTGTGTTTGGGGTAGTGGATAGGGGTGGTTTTTTATATGTTTTGTATATGAAACAAATGGAAATATTAAAAGGAAATAGTGATACCCATGATTTTCACATTGATCCAGACTCAATAATGAGAAATAGTGATACCCACAATTTCTCCTAATCCATGGTAATTGATTTTTAGTATTTTCACTATTCATTATGACCAAGACTATTATTGAGATTATTATTTTATGAAAATTAATCTAATTTAAAATATGGAATCCATTTTAACATATTAAATTAAAATAATTTTGATTATTTAATTTAAATATATATATATAGATGTGATTAGAGAGCGTTTTTTATGAAACTTATTTTCCAATAATAAGATTGTTTGATATTAAATATTTGAAAACTAATTATAACTATATGAATTTTAATTAATATTTGTATATAAATAATATATTTTTTTCATTTAAATCATTACCCATTATGGATTATTATAATTAAATAATACTGATAAACATTATGCTCATTAATAATTTTGTTTTATAATTCTGTTTTTAAGCATAAAAATAAACATATAAAAATATTCAGTAAAAATACGATTTTAATATAATTAATTGGATTAAATATAAATATTTAATAATTATGTTATTATAAAATTCAATTAATAATAGTAGTTATAGATTACATAAATTTATAAATAAAATAATATTTTAACAAATGTCGTTATTCTTCAATATTAACTAAAGATTTGATATTTTATGAAATCACCAAAATTTCACAATAATTGAATTTTTATATGCTGATTTAAAATTGAATTTTTTTTTTCAAATTAAAATTATATTTTTTTAGAATTAACTTTATATATGATAAATATTTATTTAATTACTTAATAAAAACTATTTCCTTTTTGTTTTAATAATTACATAATATTTTTATAATTAATATTACTATATAATTCTTAAATATAGATAAATAGGAATTTTTTTTAAAAAAAGGCTGTTATATTATTCTCCCATTTTTGAAATTTAATCGCCACAATTGTATTATCTTAGAAAACCATTGTGGTATATTTACCTTGAAGCATTTCCATATTCCCATGTTTCTTCTTAAACCATATCTTTTTTCAATAAATCCATAACCATGTGTATCACATTATTCCAAAACACATCCAATATATTGTCAAGAATATCAATTTGTTGTTCCTCATAAGAATGATTCTCTTCCAATTGAACAACTTCTATGATAAAATTATTAGATGGATTCTGCATATATTTCCCTAATGTTGAAACATCAATTGCATTGTGTACATTGGTTAATCATAAAGGTATGGTCCCTTGATAAGAAAATTATCCAAATTTCTCTAGGATTTTAAATGTTATAATAAACCATGGATATAAAATATCATATTTAATGAATAACATAAAACTTTTCCATCTGTATAATATGAGTAAAACATGATAACCTACCTCTAAAGAAAAATTTATCTCACAATTATTTTTATTACATTTATTCTCAGTATGATATGACATCATATATTGATGAATCAACTACACCGCGACAACTATTTTATCCACAAATTAGTTTCCCATCATCTTCCGTTCACTAGATTTATACAAAAAAATGGAGTATAATATCATTTTCCATGTAATTATTCTACTAGTTCCATCTATATGCTTTAATAAGAAATGTTATTACATGAAAAATCATCCAATTAATAATATTGATACAAAATTTCTATGTAAAATATTTAATTAGCATGAATCATGCCATCTATGTTCTGAATTCATCACCATGAATGTTGATTCGAAAAATAATGAATGGTTTTATAGAATGATAATCCAGTTCTTAATTACTTTTCTTGACCTTTCCAAATAATAGATGTGAACCTAGGATCATAGGGAGATATAATGGATAGTGTATTTCCATGTAAGCAAACTACAAATTTTTGATACTATTAAGAATGTTCGAACGAATGACATTTATTTAAAATTGGAAATAAAGTCATATATTTAGTTAATTTATCAGATATAACTGATATGAAGCCGTTAGATCGTGATGTCCAGGAAAATACCACCATGAAACTCATTGATGTATATGAACTTTTCGACTCCACAAATGGAAAATATTGAAGAATTTCCCTCTATAGTAGTCAATCATTTATAATATTTTGAGAATATAAACTTTATATCCTAAATAATACCATATATATTTTTAGATTATCCCATCAGTAATACAAATAAAGACCTATGCATATCTTTTTGAATCCACAATGAATGGAAAAAATAACTGTGAGATACACAAAACCATTCTATTTTCACATATAAATAAAATGTAACACATAATATCATTTAAATATAGGAAAATCCTTCTTTGAAAAAAATTAAATAAGTAAACATACCATTATTAATCAAATATACTTCTTTTTAAATAACATTATCCACTTTCGAGCATTATAAATTCATTTTGATAAAGACAATTGAGCTGTAGATTTAAAAAAATAGACAGGGGTCCTATATCCATAAATTCTATTATAATTTTAATAAAAACCAATGAATCATGTTATAAATGTTAGAAATTTAATGTAGCGTTATTTTTCACAACCAATGTAACCGCTTCTTTGTTTTCCATTATAGGATGATAATGAACGGTGAAACCATATTCCATTATACATTAGAACCCTCTTATATGCTTCAAGGTTATGTCTTTATGAGATGATATATATAATTTCCAATTATTTGATCTATTTATATTTCACATTTTAATAAATATTAATTATTTTTATATTTTTTAAATTCACAACACAAAGAAACAAAGTTTTGTTCACGTGTAGGGTAATTTTACCCATGAGAATATAGTTTAAATGATTTAGAACAAATAACCTCACCATTTTGAATTTGAAACATCAAAGTCTATTTAAAGAAGAATTATTTTAGATATCGAAGAAGAAATATCTATGGGCCAAGGAAAAAATATTCTCACTAACCAATATTTCTTTAGCACATGAAAATAACATCACATTGTTTAATCCATATTAGGTTAACTATTTTAAGACTTAACATAGTCAGTGGCCCATATAACTATTCTAATTTGTCAATAAAAAATAAAAAATGACATGATAATCCTTGAAAACATTGCTTATCTATGATCTTTTTGGCATCTTCAATTCATTAATAATTTTTGTTTTAGTACGGAAAACTATTTTATCATATTTGGAATCAATATTTCCATGGAAATAAATATTTTGTAAGAAAAAATCACACTTACTAATTTTTTACATATGGATTTTTTTCGTTTATGGTGGGAAAAAATACTCAGTTTTATTTATTTTTTATCATAAATTTTAAAATGTAAAAACATTATCAATATAAATAACCTCAAAATTTTCTAATAACTAATGTAAAACTCTATAAAAAAGTTACAAAATGAATTTTATTGCATTGGATAACAACACATGAATAACTGAACATTCATAATTAAAACCTCTAGAAAATAATTCAATTATTGGAATATTTGATTCCATTACATTAAACAGATGGATCTCTAAACTAATATCAATCATCAGAAAATATTTTTCTAACTAGAGATGAAATAATAAATAATATATTTGTGGAAAATAACCCCTTTTTATATTATTGATGATATTATAGGATTAATAATAATTCAAAAGTATCTTTGAACTATCAGTCTATTTAACACTTAAAATATGATCACACCATAGTGAAGTGGTAAGTCGAATGAAACCTTTAAATAGTAAATCCTACAAATTATTTTTCAATTCAAAATGATTTACTTGAGGCATTCAAGAAGGGGTATAAAAATCACCAAATCCGAAGGAAATAATTCAATAAGAAAATCAACCTCCCCATATATAATAAAAAATATAAATTCATTATAAAAAACATTCATGTTTTTCATCATTACTGGTACATCCCTAAATTAAATTATTTCTCACTTTTTAAATATTTTATCTTGGTAACATTAACCCTCATCTTTTATCGATTTCACATCCTCATGATATATTATCAATGGAAATAATATATGAATAAAATGATCTTCGGACTGAATTATATCTCACAATGGTAATATGAAATACAACCCATACCCTAAAGAATATGAAACTCTACTATAGAATGTTAAAAAATATTTGATGGAATGACCATTCAAATAATATAAACTAGATCATTCAAATAAAACCTGATTGTAATAATAATTCCACTCAGTATTTTCATCCAATGATCTATCAAATTTTCATGTGTTAATATTTCCGGTAATATACACAATTTCATAGATACGAAATAATTCAATATCTAATGCTAACAATGGTATTGGTATAATCTAAATAAATATGTAACACTCATATAACCTCAAAATTTTATGGCCATTCATAAACCGTAGTAGTATGAAATTACTTTTTTAAACATTTTGTTTTTCAATTATGATGATTTACATCATGTAAAACTAATATAAGAAACACATTATTATAATTTCCCTAGACATTACTATTTCAAAAATATAATTATCAATTTTCATTAATATTTTACTCATTTTTCATACATCCATGAGCCATATTTCTACACATTCCACATTTTTAATAGTTCGTAGATTTTTTAAGAAATTTTCTATGATCATTTTTATGACATGTTTCATAAGATGGAAGTTAGATTTTATTTTCAATATATTTTATCGATGGATGATTTCTTATTACCTTCCATCTAGAAATTTTCCTACTATTTTCATCTTGAGGAACATATCTATAAGAACACAAAATCTTAAATTTCATAGCACAATAAAATAAAATTATTATAGATTTTAAATTATCTAATGGGAAAATAACATTATAAAATAGGATTCAATCCAAGGTACATTCAATTAATTTTAATTTTATGATCCTTAAAAAAATATGGAATATAATTTACTACTCTTATAAAATATTCTTCAACAATTCTACTAAATCTAAAATTTTTCCACATATCTCGAATTATTTCTCAGTCATGAGTCGATTTTTTTTGGGAAATATTTCTTGAGTAAAATATTACATATTTTTTCACATTATATGTAATAAATGAAATATTTATATCTCTAATTCTTATCTAATTTACACTATAGTCCATATTTACCATCAAAAAAATTATAAAGTGTTATATTTTCATTTTTTGAACAAACTCTAAAAAATATATTCTCTAGAAATTTGATTCTTTCTTCATTTATCACTATATCATAAAATCTATTGAATTCAATATGATGTTGTCTCACAAAATGATTTCATGTCATCGTGTTCTTCTATTGAAGATCTAGTTAATCTCTATCATGTATACGACCATCATTTATAACTTGTGTAAACTGACCCATAACATAAATAATCCGACCAATTCCAATTAATACCATCAAAATATGATGATTTGGAAGGATATTTCCTCTATGTTCCCCTAAAATAGATTCCCACATCCATTATGGAAAACCATTTTGAAAAAACATATTGTAGATAGAGAAACATAGTAATAATCAAATACTTTATCATTTTAACATAACTACAAAGTAGATCATTTCATGGGTATTATATTAATATTATACTAAACATTAATGTTATCTAGGCCTTTTATTAGATAAAAGATATAAGTACCCATCTATAAACATTACATAATATATAGTCTTATGTCAATAATTCAGTCTATATCTTTTGAGGTTATTTTTAGGTTCAGAGTCGTTGATAATTAGGTCAGAACTAATTTAACGAATAATTAAATATTACAATGTGGAAACATTTAATCAATATCTATTTTTCCTATAATATAATTTGTTTAGCGTAAAAGTTGTTTATATTTCATTGAAAATAACTACATAGTGTAATATTCTCTCATCCCATTACCCATCCCTAAAAACTATAAATAAAAATTTAAAAATGGGAAAATAACAAAACTCGTAGTAAAAGACCAAAAAATAATGAAAACCCTTATTCCAGTAAAAATAATTTATACCAAAGACAAAAATATTCAAATAAAACATAACGATTTACATTGAAATGGAATAATTTATCTTTTAAAATTACCATTTATCTTACATTTTGAAAATAAGAATTTTGTCATGAAAAATCATTAAAAAGACATTGAAAATGCATGCAGGATCCTTGGGATGTAATCATTATAGAACCCTTTATATAACCCATATATAACCCTTAAAATTTTTAATATCCATATGATCATCATCCAATATAATTATATTGAAAACATAATAATTATCAAATACATTGGAGCACAATTTGGGTACACTAATTGTATAAGCTATAACCAGATCACCTAATGCTATATAGTAACACCAATCGTATACGTTATGACAAGATCACCTATAGGATATAATGGGGCTCAAAAAGTAATATAAAATTTTCAAAGGATTATATCAGGAATAAAACAAATTATTATTAAATCTATTCCTCATAAAACCCTTCGAAAATTCTTTTAAACTACAATGAAAAATTATATCAGATATGAAAATAGACCTTTATTTTAAAAGATATTTTTTATTAAGAAAATACATTTAAAATTTTAAATTATGTTTTAAATTGAATAAAACATGAATTATTATAATGTAATCAGAAATTAAAATAAATTATATGGTGAAGGGAAAACATATTTTTACCATTAACATTAAAATATAACATTTCTTTTTTTCTATCATAATGATTTTCAAATATTACATAAATCAAATTCTGAAAATTTGGAATTGAAATCATTAGATACATAAAATTTCACATTAAATCATTTCCACCAATATAAATTCCTCCTTATATCATTTTAACAATATTTTTGTCGTTTAAAAATGGTTGAAAAAAGTATTAAAAGAATTATTATGAAATGACGTTCCCTTACATTAAGTCTAAAATTTAATGTATGTTCTTTATGTTCTCAAATAAATAAAAAATATTAATTATATATTATTTTGAGAAATAATTTTATTTTTATTATTCTTTTTTATTTCTGTTTTTACCATGTCATAAAAAAATTCAAAATTAATTAATTTCATATCGGATAATATGATGATATTCAAGTCGTATTTCAAAATTTATTTCTGTTTCTTAAATATGGTAAAATATGTCATTATTCTATAACATCAATAATTTTAATCAATGAATAATTATCATTTTTAAACCGAAATTTTACTTTAGTTACAACAATTATGTATTGTTATAAAAATTAAATAACATTCAATAATAGAGACAGTAGATCATATGTACACATGATTAACCTTTTCATTTTTTAATAATTCTTATAAAAAACTTTACTATTGATTTATAATTCCATTATGATAATTGTATCATAACTATCATATTATTTCATTAAAAATCACTATATAATACATGGGATGTGGCCTCTAAATAATAATCACATTATATCAATGAGGCGGTTGTCCAAACATTTGCATAAATGGCATTATAATTTTTTAATGAATGTAAATATAAAAATTAAATGATATATTACACATTTAGAATGATAAATATTCCATAATTATCAAAAAAAAATATTAATTTCATCATTATATATATCTATTGAATTCTCCTATTAAAAAACATGTACATTAGTTCGTGAGGTGGTAGTGTTCCATACAGATGAATAATGGTTTTGGTCCCCATTTTATAGAGATGGAGATGGATTAGGTCATGGAAAAAACATAATAAGATATTGTTTTTTGGGATGAATAGTTTTTATTATATAATCATGTATTAATAATTTTTTATGGAGATGGAAGAAGAAAAAAATCAAATACTCTACGTTATGAACAATACCTCTTCTTTTCACCACATGTTCAGTATTTTATCTAAAGCCTTACTAGATTTTATTTCTAGTGAAACTATGTCCAATAGAATTTGTATATAGAATTATTTATTGGATTTTGGATGGTAGGTTTTGATTTAAAAGGATCATTATGTGTATATAGGATATGAGAGAGGGTGGCCTTTAATAAGATCGGTAGAGTAGACACTAAGATTGTTTGAAAATAAAATGTGATACCCCAATGCCAAAATTCTTAATTGTGGATAAATTTCTAAAAATATATGATATTATTTCAAAATATTTCTATACATTATATTTTATTCAAATTTTTATGTAATTTAAACTTTTATATTTTAGTTAACCCCCCCCCCCCCCCCCCACAGTAAACCATTGTTCCCATTAACAATGACGAAAGCTTTTTCAATGTTAAAAATAATCATTATAAAAAATTTGAAAATAATATTTAAAATTAATAATTCAGATTGAAAATATTTAATATAGATTACTAAATTAAATTTTAGGAATTTTATAATTACTATTTAAAATTTAACTCACATATGTAATGAAAAAACATGGTTTTGAAAAAATGAATTTTTATATAGTAAGATGATTTTTTAAGTGACTGAAGACATGAGTTGGTTTCAAAAACCATAAACCTCATTAATTTTTTAAAAAATGTAAATTATATATAAAAAACACGAGTTGTAATTAACATACACAATTATGGAAATAAAAGAGATAATAAAAAACATTAGATGAAACACACATTAATAATGAAAAACTAGAACATGAATCCATTTAATGTATGTGATCAATTATTACTGATATACATCACAGACCCTCCATGTTGGTGACACATTAATATGATTATAATTTCTCATATTTTCCATATATTTTTTTTGGATACTATATGGATTTTTTTAGATATTAGGCACTGAGGTAGCGGAGGATATTGAGGCCTGATGTTCCATGAATAAATGACTAAAATCTATTAAATTTATTAAATAACATGTTTTCATAGTTTTCATGAGAAATTGGAATAAAATCTAGAATTTTTCATGAATCAGATATATTAGGGAACCATTGAGTCCAAAATGATAGGTTTACACTGGACTTTAATTACCCTTTTTCAATGTGGGTTGTTTGTGGAATAGCCATTATGGGCATAAAATTAATAAAATGAAATAAATAATTTTGCCTGATTTTTTTCGTGATTTAGAGACACAGTGGCCATAACATTCCTCTTTAGATGTAAATATATAGAAAAATTCATATTATTTCCCGCATTACACTAGATACGTTGGATATCCACTGCATATTTCATTGGTTGATTTCTCTCAAGCGATGGTCGACCCGATCATCGATCGCTTATCATCACACAAAGTATTCAATGTATCCCACAAATTATCATTACACAACCAAATTATTAAATATCTATTAATTAAAATCATGGTAGGGTACACATTTTAATTGTTCATTTTCCCTGGTCATGATTCTTATGATGAATACAGATCGGTCAACCAATAGATTGATCTATAAAATGTTCATAGTTTTGGGATGTGTATATTCTACGGTCATTTTGGATGAATGTATTTAAGATTCAATTTCTTCATTCTCGGATTAAATTTTAAATCAAAATGAACTAAAATTGAAATAACATCAATCTAGGAAAATTACTATATCTTTTCTTATGATTTTAGCCACATAATTCTTCATTCATCATGGGAATTATTCAGCTGGTTGATGGTTCAACATATCCCAGTCAATCTATTGTTGAGAACCCATTTCGTACAACAATGATATGATAGAGTAGATCTTGGATATTTACAAAATCATAGTGTTTTGATGATGGAGGTAGTGATGAATTGAATGACAGTGAATACACTATTTCGTGTTCTTTGGTGTTCTATGGTGCACAATGAAGAATGATGATGATTATATTGTCTGAGTAGATCAATGGAACGAATAATGTTGTATGTCTAATGAATGAAATAGATGAGGTAGTTCCATGAGCTTTTGGGAAATGCATATATAGATCAGATACCAATGATATGGTCAAGATGAATGGAAAAATGATATGTGTTTTGGGAAAATCCACCACTACATGACATCTAATTTGGATTTTTATGATGCATGGGGACCCTTATGTGGTGGATAGGGTATCAGAAGAGAGTTTATTGTCACACATCATCTATTCTGTATCACACAGTATGTGGTATCTATCAGATGACTAATCATGTACCTCTTAGTCTACACATACATATACTAGAATCCATGAGAAACCTACTCATCGTGTACACTCCCACATAGAAAAGGACTGGACTATGTACATGGTATAATAAATTTAAATGTACACATTCACATGTACATGGGAAAAATAAATGTTCAATAAAATGGGTACATTATAGTGGAATAGTACACATAGTGTACTTCTACGTGGTTATGGGAAAGAGACATTTTTTTACATGGGAAGTACTTGATGTCCAGGCACATTGTAGGAGACCCCTTCTACATGGTGTTTCCTTTATTATTCATGAATTAGATAACTTTTCCAGGGAATATATTACAATTTTCAGTGGATGAGCTCACCTTATACATTCCATGAGGGATGGTATAGAATCATCTCATACTCCTAATACTATGATCACTTTTGAACGATTTCTTAGATAAAGTCATTGGAATCCCTTCGAGAGACTCACAGTGAGATCATATATTCAACATCCTAATCTACAAAGAGTTCATTGTATCATCATGACCAACACTTCATGGGGTCTAATCCTCTACATGGAATGTTAATCGATATTGAGTTGTTTGTATCACCCCATGTCCTTGGAAGTGATCCCCATATTTATATTATATCTCATCAATCCTTTAGTGTGTACTTTTTCATGAGGAGACTTGACGAGAACTACCTATAAACCAAACATCATCAATTATATTTTACTTGATAGTGTGTTAACCGGAATGACAGCTTTGTGGAACCTATTATCGAGAATCCTAGGCTGGTATAAAATTGTTTAGACTTTCAATTATATTATGTGTATATGTTGAGTATTGATGGATATTTTTGTTAACATGGGACGTAGATGTATACCTTTTTAGAGATGATAATATTTTACTATGTTGTCTAATTTGTGGTTTCAAGGATTCCTACTATGTATTCGTATACTGAACCATTCATGGATTTTTCCCACACATATTGTGTCATGTGCTTATGATCATCCATTTCATATATTACATGATAGACCAAGACCAAATGGTGTTTTATGAGACCGAATGGACAAAGGTGTGTCCCTATGGTATTTACATTATATAAAAAGTTTTATTTCATGTTGGACTAGTGTTATAGAAATTTTTTCTCTTATATTTGGTCACTTTTACATTCCTTTTATTCAGGATTCACTTTGGTTATCAGATATAGATTTACGTATTCAGGAATTTTTTTTTACATTCTAGTATTTTTATAGGATTGGAGATGTTTGTGTGCATGTGTACAGTTACATTGGATAAGGCCTCCAAGGTTAGTGATATTTATACAAACATATATTCTCCAGCCCTTGGTGTATTGAAGGAGGGCATGGGGAGTCACGGCATGGGACCCTATTGGATGGGTTTTGAATTCATGGTATTAGATGATATGGTTATACATTAGGACTAAAGTTTGTGATATTGGTTTAGTGTGATATTTTTATTTATTTGGAGATTATATTTAGACCAGGGTATCTAGTGTTGGTGAGGAGGCTGGCATATCCATACATGAGAACTCTGATCACCTTCTTTTGGACTCAATACATGAAAACTATAGTCTTGGATGAAAAATTTTACAAGCATCATATATGAAGGAGTTTGGGTTTCCATTCCCTTCATGAATCACATATATTTACATACTCATTGAACTTGGTAAATATTGTTTACATTGATGATTCCTCCATGATGTATGCCATCTCGGATTCAACATGATCACGACTATAATACCCTTAGGAATGCATAGTTAATACAATAACCAATTACTGATTTGTTATGTTCAATTTGTGCACCAGCAATACTACTACCCATAGAGCAGTATGTTTTAACTGATGTACTCACATATGAGGTGCATAGCATCAGAATTATTCACATGATTCAGTGACATAGACCCCTTAAGTTCTGATGTGATCCTCATCCATGGGAAAAATAGGCCTATAATGGGGATGAGAACCATGTTTTCCTTCTAGTATAGACACCTATAAATCAGATGGTTGTTGTGGTGGTGAGCTTTCATTATTTATCTATAGGGAAATGGTGGTGGTTAGTGATGTATTCTTAGAATGAGGTAAATCATTAATGGATAGTTTTGGTAGAATTTTCATAAAAGTGTTATAACAATAAATTCTAATTGATGTACATATCCAAGATCTTCTATAGCTTCAGCAGTACAACACGACTATAGATAATCATTCTCAGAAATTTAGAATCCTCTACTAGTACTCGAGGAATAGGGGTTTTGATCAGTTATTCAGGTATCATACCATCAGTAATGGTTTTTGTAGAGACATCTGAATTAGTTTTATGGATATATTAATACATACCTATACTTAGGTGATAGAGTGAGAATTGGTTGTTTATAATTTCTTGGCTGCGAAAATACAACTAGTGGTTACTAGAAGAGGAAAATTAGGTGTATCTTACTCATCAAAAGGGATTTGAATTTAGTCTTTAGGACATGGACATGCTAAATGTTTCAGGAAGAGGTCCCAATATAGATGATCTATGTTTTAAGGCTGTCATGGTATTTCAATTCATCCCTGAGAGAGGAGGTTCTACAAAAGTTATGGAATGGGACATCTTGCATGGTATTTCATGACACGGAAAAGAACTAATAGAGAAACCATGGAATGGATGATGTGGCAGAGGTAGTGGTATGAACATGAGTGTTCACAATGTATAACTCAAGACATAAGTGCTATGATTACAACTATACGAGGTAAGAATTTTTACTTGTTACCACAACCCCACCATGTTTTCTAGGTCGGGCATAAGAGGTGGGAAGACATAGACATGGAAAACTATAGGTGGTCATATTGTATAAATCGAAGGATCCGATAATGATTTGAGGTATGATCTGTGATTTTTCTAAAGTAGTTGCAATTATTTTAGACACTATTTAAATAAATTCATTTCTTTTCAAATTCCATACACTAAACTTATAGATTTTAGTATAAATATTGACTCAACACTTATGCATGAAAAATTATACTGTGGAAGACACTATTATCAAGAACTTCTTCTGAAAATTTGAAATTACTCTTAGTGGAAATAGTTTCTAATATAATATATTATTATTAGCACCAAGGACTTATGATGTCATTCTTGATATGGATTTCACATCTATAGTTTATTATTTGATTTTTTTAAAATGATGTGTGTTGCCAATAATGACAAAAAAGTTTCATTTATTGGGGAAAAGGAATCCCTAGAAGCATAGGATAGACTAAGGCATAGGATAATATAACTAATTACTTGTCATTTGGAAATCCTTACACATGGTGAAGTGGATTCTATGAGTTCTAAATTTCATATACTAGTGGTCGAGTAAGAGAACGTCTTCCACATGAATGTTACAGGTTTAACTCTCCATAATAATATAGAATTGTGCATTGATCTACACCACAAAAAAATTATTTTTATTTGTTCCAGCATTTAAAATGTCCCCTATAGATCTTCATGAGATGAGGGTGAAGTGGGTGGACTTTTAGAGAAATTACTTTTTAGACCTTGTGTTTCACCTCGGTTAGCCCTTGTTTTGTCTTCCAAAAAGGTAGATAAGAGTTTTGGTTGTGTGTAGTCTACCGGTTATTGAATCTGGTGACCAATAAAAAATTATCAACTCAAGGGGATTTATTACCACTTTAGAAATTTTTTAGGGGATTAATGGTTATCAATGGTTGACCTATGGGAATGAAATCACCAAATGTGAGTATGTGAAGATTATATAATAAAGAAGACATTGAATTGTTTCTATTGTCACTATGAGTACTTGGTGATTTCATTTGGAAAAACGAATTCACCAGAAGTGAACATGGTACTAATGAACTATATATTAAATACTTTCATATATTGGTTCATGATAGTGTTCATCAAAGACATAATTTTTTACACAATGTACAAGTAGGAGCACACAAGATACTCAATGATAGATCTGTATGAACTTGGAGAGAACTAGCATTACGAGGAGCTCTCAAGGTTTTATTTCAGGATTCAGGTGGCCCACATCATAGGACACATTATCTCATCAGATGGAGTCTTCATGAACTCAGCCAAGGTCGAGGCATTTTTAGCATGTGATCAACCCAAGAGGACGATAAAGGTATATAGATTCTAAGTGGTGGTAGGATATTGCAAAATATTTATACCTAGTTTCTACAGAGTATCAACTCTAATGACATCTTTTTCCCAAAAGGGGATTCCATTGATATCGATATAGAGGTTCTAGTTTCCTTTTTAGTAGTTGAGTCAGAGTTTTATGATCACTCCCATAATGAATTTACCATAGGAGGGTGTTGAGTACATGGTTTCATATAATACATATGGTGCATGCGTGGGTTGTGGTAAAATGAAGTGGAAGTAGGTGATTTCCTTTTAGTCACATTATATGATTCAAAATGTGTACAAATATGGGAGCCTTGATCTTGATTTAGTAGTAATAGTCTTCATAATAAAGATGTACAGACACTACCTAATGAGTGAGAAGTTTATAATCTATTTTGATCTTAGTAGTATGAAATACATATTATAATGGAATGAACTTCACTTGGGAGATATTTGATGTATAATGTTCATATGGGATTATGTATTTTATATTTTCTATACTCCTAGGATGTGGAATGTGGTACCATATTCATTCAGCTGGGTATCTTGTTTACAGATACTAAACGAGGAATTTGTATTATTGGCCTCATTGTAGTTATCCAATTTGGATTGATATGGAGTTTATTACTTGTAGTCAAAGATTTTTATCCCTCCTGTCTTCTAGCAATTCAGGGAGGCAGATCTAGGGGATACATTCAATTTTTCTCTAACATAATCAGATATCAATGGTTAATTCTAATGATGGATTTTTTAATGGTGGAGAGAACATCATTCTTTTCAATAGACATTTGATGCTACCATTTATATTATTGCAGGAGGTTCTAAGAGAGTTTCATAAATATCCTTTGTTTTTATATTCTGGATTGTAAAATAAGTACCAGTACCACGTAATTTAGTTATCTTGGTTAGGGGTGAATATGATAGTCACTAAGTTCTCTCTTGATGCCTTACTTATCACCAAGTAAAGGTCGATCCCAAAGTTACAATGATATTCACTCAAACACATGATGTTATAGAGTGGTATTGGGATAAGATATTTATAACCTTCATGATGGGATTACAAAGTATGTATATATGTGATAATTTGATTTTGGATTTCATAGGCCGACTATGTTAGGTAATTCCAATCAATCCCAAAGTAGAGTTCAATACAATGATTAAGAAGCCTCTACGTATAGTAGATAATTCAACTCCACTGAGTATGAGGGACTATCATTTCTAATCATGATGATCACTTCACACCCCGGTTGTGGAAGGGATTGTAGGAGGTGTTATTGACTCAATTATTCATGAGCAGAACATTTCATCCCAAACTATCTGCAAGACTAAGTGGACCATTCCAGTTTTAAAGGACATACTGTGATATTGCATGTTAGAATTTGGTGATGTTTTTGGCGATCATATGACACGAATAGTGTATTAAAACATAAATATATTACTTTCCCCATTAGTATGGAACCATTCTTGGATTTTACTTGATACCCTATAGATCACCACTTTTCTAGACATACCCAAAGGGTGATAACATTCAAGGGCCCAGACATGGTTCGACCCATAACTGAGAAGGTGTTGGTTATCCAAGAGTGGATGATGAAAACATTGAGCTATCAGAAGACTTATTGTAATAGATGATGGGGGAATTTTTAGATCATGGAAAGAGGCCATGTTTTCTTAAGGGTTTCATGTTAACATGGATTAATGATATTTTATAGCGTAGGAAACCTATCTTCTATGATCATCAAAACTTTTTAGATATTTCTTAGTGTTGTAGAATTTTATTTCCACATAGATCATCCTATATAGTTAGAACTGGTACCTTAAATACATCACACAATGTATCCTAGAAGTTACAATATTTCCCACTTCATTTTATTTAATCGGTTGAGCTAGACATAGAGGATAGAGCTACCTTTTCATTGTACCTAGTAGAGATCGTTGATCGGTAGGAGTGGATCCTTTTGGGGAAATAAATTCAATTGTTCTTTGTGTCTTGTCACATTATAAGAATTATTATCAAAAAACATGAGAATTAGAGGATTATATTCATGCTCAGTTACCACATATTTTTTGTGTAGCTGTTGTTTTTTCATTTTTGAGATGTGAGGCCCCAAGGTGGGTTGAATGTAATGTGATTTTTTCAATTTTTTATTTAAGGATTTTACATCGTTTATTTTAAAGACCATTTTCTAAGATGGTGTTTGATTTCAAATGCCAATGTTTCATAATAATTGTTAAAAATATATTAAATATATTAATTCAATTTAATGGTCAAATTTATTGAAAATGTGGAATAACAAGTTAACAGGTTCCTGGATTAGATTCATGAGGGAACCATTGAGTTCAGAATGAGTTATTTATCCTTGTAATGATATTCATGTACTCAGAGAAGGTTGTTTGTGGAATATACATCATTGGTGTCAAATGAATAAATAATTTAATGAAATTATTTTAACTATATTGTAGATTAAATGATTTATAAATATTAAAATTTATATTTAAATATAATACTATGGAAAAATACGATGGTAATGTTCATAACCCTAATAGAATTAGAGAGGTTATGGAGAGAAAATTTAAGTATTTTTCATAATCGAATGAACATCAGATCATGTATCGTCAATATGTATGCAACATATTCAAAGGATCTCACCAACTACCATGAAGGAACCCCATTCCACATCAGTGATCGATTTGAATGATGTTGGGGTTGTTTTTCAAATTACTCCATTTACAAATTCATTAATCCTATGATAGTATAATATCAATTGATTGACTTTTTAATTTGTTGATCATGATTATTTGTAGAATGGTTTTATCTCTGAGTTATTTCGGAAGAGTAACTTCATTATTAGGATTATCGATTAATCTATAGTTATTATAATAGAAATAAACTATGATCTATATGAACATCAATTGAGGTATGTTACAATCATTTTTATTTTTCCTTTTCTACCATGAGTTGTTTATTCAATTTGGGACTTCTTCATTTGTCCCATGGTTATCAATATCCCGATAAATTAAATGTTTCACACATGTTTCATAGTGTAACAATTTAATATCATATAATTAGGATTATCCTGACACAATGGTGGTGCGAAAATTGAATCAGTTATTAACCAAACTATGGATGATAACATATTTCATGTTCATTAGTTTTCTTCATCTCAAATGAATATAGTTAAAGATTTCATTTTCATATATTATCAATGGTCTGAAACATGTTTCTTTGTTGATTTAAATTCATAGAGGTGTCAGATCCTTGAGTTTTTCTTGAAGGAATAGATAGACCAGTGGCTAGAACACAAGATAATATGATTATAATTTAGATCTATGTTTTTGGAAAATCTGGCACAACACACCATGTGGGGCATATGTTGTCAATGCATGGGTTTATAAGGATATTAAAGAATCACACTGTGTGTGACACCTATCACACCATGTTTTTTATCACATAGGTGACTCGGATTGTACCTAATAGGATACATAGAAATGGTGTATACTGCATGGGGAACATAGATGTTGTGTACTTCCCCACATGGGCATATACTGCACAGGGTACTCGTGGAATGTTGTGTACTAGTACATGGTCACATTTACACATGATGATTCCATGTACATTTATAGAGGTAGACTATAGAGTCACACTACACATAGTGTACTTCTACACGGACCTGAGAATTATACCCGAGCCATTTTCCTAGGATGGAGTCAACATCATGGGACCCATAGTGTGACCCCACAAAAATGATGTTTAGTTTATTATACATGTATTTGATCCCTTTTATACTATATCATGGTAATGTTTCATTAGGGTGTGTTCCACATATCATTTCCAAAATGGTTGGTATGTAATCGTATCATAATATTTTAACTATGATCCATTTATTAGGATGGGTCGTCACATTTGTAATATATCAAATTAACTGTAACTCCCCAATTGATTATTAATTCTCCCAGTGTAGACGTATTTTTTTTAAACACCTTTATCAAATCTAAAATAGCCTAAAAATGGATATATATAAGATTAATAAGTGAAAGTAACTCATTAGTCATATTTAGATTCAGTAAATTGATAATGTTTCCCATTTTATCCTACATAATTGATATGATATATATATTCTCTGGTGAACTAAAAATTTACATAAATATATTTATCATTTAAACATTCACCACTATTTCTTTTAATTCATTCATGTGGATTATGGAAATTATCATATGGATGATTATTAGAATGAGATTTGTCGTGATTTCAATGACCACAATCAATATATGTTAATTGAACCTCACAAAGAAACATAGGTTTTACAAATACACTCTAGAACCAAATTTTCTTCACTTTTTATCCACATAAATATCTTTATATATATTATAAAAAAATTGAGTAGACTATTTAATCAAAAAAATTATTCCACCATTTAGGTATCCCTTTCATTTATGTGATAAATCATTCTCTCAAACAAAACATATCATAAAAGGATAAGAATAAACCAAAAAACATATCAATTTTACAAAAAGAAACATATTAAAGCCTGACTCCATAAAAAACCAACACTAGAAGAAATACACATTTTTATAACTATATAATTAAATAGGTCTATATATAATCCATAAGTAATACATGGTGTTCATTTCAAAACAAAATTCCACATCATGAAATATTTCATCAACATTATCATTTTAACAAAATAATCACCAATAAAATAACACATATTCTATTATTGTAAGCTTCTGGACCATGTTAAGTGAAATCATCGGTAAAAACATGAACCGTCTGCATAAACCGTAAGAAAAATATCATCATTCCATGAAAAACTCATATATCCATTTCTGGACTCAGAGTAATTTTTTATCGTTGAAATAATGTGCATGAAAAGTTTATAAGTTGAAAAAAATGATTTTTTTCCATGTAATTTCCTTGAAATTACTATTTGTATTTCACTTAAATTCTAAAACCTATGTAATGAACATTTAGTTTAGACATGATGGTATTACTTTGTTGTGACTTCGCATTTCTTGTATCATAGGGAAACTTTTGTATCTTTCACATCAATCAAATATTATAGTTCTTAAGACACATCTCCCTCAAAATGATATGAATTTCCCATGGCTTGGTTAGTGTTTTTATTAAAATCTGTTTCATTTTAATTATTTTCAATATTGGATGTAATAAAATTCATATTAACCTCATGTTGAGGGGGAATACTTATGTAATACTTTTTAGAATACTCAAAATATATAGTAATATGTTTCCATTGATATTATAGTAATATATATGTTTCTGACTCTTCATGGGGTGTCGAGTAATTAAGACATCTATATTAATAAACAAATTTTTATATATTTTCTAGTATTTTGTTCCATTTAAAAATCCTAAATATTACATTATTGATCACATTCATCAAGTGAAGACTCAGTAGAATTGGATTCATCACTTCATTCCTCCTCTTGGTAGGATTTATTAGATACATTGAGGTCCTCATGATTCTATGTTATAGTGGGGGAATCAATCGTCACACCTAGTTCATTGTGAGAGGAATTAATAAAAATAGAATGGTTATTATCTTTAAATGAATTCCAAAAAAATTTACCAGGTTAACCATTGTTCATATCTTATGTCTTATGCTTAGTAAGATTATCACCAGTTTCATTTTGTCCTCTAAGAGGTACCATAAATCTAGAAGGTCCAGAAGTAGTTTTTTTATATTATTGAATTATTTGAGGAAAATCTGGTGAATTCATTTATCAACCCATGTAAATTTATGATTATAAGGTTGTACATCCATATTTCCAATGTCCTGCAAAGTATATCCATGCAGAAGGTATGAACTGAAAAAATAAAGAAGGATTTCATATGTAACACCCATAAAGAACCAATAATATGCATTTTAGATGAGGATATAGGATAAATGGTCCTTACAAATTCCAATATCATCAAATTTCCATGAAAACTAGATTCTTGAATGATTCTTCATAAAAATGGCCACTTAATGGGATTACCAATACAACTGGATATCAAAAGAGAAAATCTTGGTTAAAAAAGTGGTGTAGTAACCCATGGTAACCAAGCCAAATTGAAATAATAGGCATATCAAGGTAAGGATTAATATCTATGGTTTATTTGATAAGATTTATTAAACATCCCCCAAAGACCGATGATAATCACACCTAATTTCTATCATACTCTTTTTCATAGGAATGGTGAAAATAGACATTGGAATAATTTATCATGAAAATATAGAAACCTATATAAACATTTTCACCAACTTCATTCCACTAAAAATCAATGATTTATTATTATTTATTAATTTAACATTGGTTATAAAATGTAAATACAATGAAAATCTTTTACCTTTTTTTGAAGAAATAACCAGATAACCTCGGTGACGAAAATGTTTTGCCTCTTTTCATAAATATGTATTACTAAAAATACCCATTATAGGATTAGTGGGCTTAATCAATATTATGGAAACTAAATAATTGAATGTATTTGAAATCTTATTAGGGTTCCTTACATATATTCTTAGGACTGGGCTCCATAACATCTTCAACTCTATCAATTCACATAAGATGGATTTATATGAACAATATGAATACAAAAACTAATTATATGAATTTAAAATCATTATTATAGATATCAAATCTATAAATTTCTTTTAAATAATTTCTAATTGTGTGTTATTTTTATTAATTAAAATTTAGGAACATTATTCACTTTACAAAAGTTTAGAAATCCATTTTCATTCCAACTTTTTTTAATAAAATTAATTATAAAGATGATTAAAATAAGTTAAATTTCTTTAACTATAACTATGTAAAACGAATGTTACATGAAATAAAAATTAAATAATAATATTTCATGAAAAAGACATAATTTATTTAATTCAAATCAGAATTTTAAAAATAGTTATTTTTCACTATGCACTGAAATTTCAATATTTTCTAAAAAAAATAAAAATATCACCATAAGACTATTTTTATATGGTAATTTGTAAAATTTAATTCATTTTTTCAAATTTATATTATTTAATTTATAGTTCCATATTTTAAATAAAATCTAAATAGTAAAATATTTTAATTAAGACTATTTTATTTTTTATGTACTGTTAATCAATATATTTATAATGAATATAACTATATATATCATAAATGTTAATAAGTATTAAAATTATTATTTCAAATCATAACCTAGGATGTTCAAAAGATTTGATCGATGAAAATAACCCTATATATAATTAATTAATGAATGAAATATCATTTAAACAGATGATATGAGATGAAAGTAAACCATGTATAGGAGAATCACTTTACCTATAAGAGTGTTACACCTAAATATTTTGGAGAAAATTTGTTTTTCTCAATTAATACTATGTTCGATAGCGCATTTCACACAAAAAAGGTAATAAAATTAACCATGATATGTTATATGATTATTATTAATTAAATTATATAATAATCTAAACACCAAAAAACTAAAAACATTTTTATCAATATAATATATGTACACCATTTGATTATGAAAATTAAATGTGTTAAAAGATTACTTACATTAAAATATGTTGTTATATAGTATTTAATTTAAAGCTACTGGAAAAATACCCTATACCAACGGTTTGGAACCATTGATATAAGCCCTCAAACCGTTGGTATAGGATATACCAACGGTTTGGAGGACCGTTGGCAAGTAATCCGTGAAAATAGGTCTATACCAATGGTTTTGAAAACTGTTGGTATAAGTAATATGAAAACCTATACCAACTGTTATCAAAACCGTTGGTATATGTATTTCAAAAAAAAACATTCAATGGGATTTGATCCCAGGACCTCTAGTTTATAATTGAATGACTTAACCACTAAACTAACATTACTTTTGTGAACATAATTTCATAAATATATATATGTATTGTTATAATAATTTTAGATTTTTATTTATATAATGTTCTCGGTAAGAAGATTCGATTAAAAATCGAAGGACCTATACCAACGGTTCTCAAAACCTTTGCTATAGACATATACCAACGGTTTTGAGAACCGTTGGTATAGGTACTTTGATTTTAGGACCTATACCAACAGTTTTGGACAAACCATTGGTATATGGGGGACCTATACCAACGGTTTGGCCAAACCGTTGGTATAGGGTCTCTATAATGGACCTATACCAAGGGTTTGTCCAAAACCGTTGGTATAGGTCCTATAGGTCCCCCCCCTAAACCAACGGTTTGTCCAAAACCTTTGGTATAGGTCCATATAAGTGACATATACCAACGGTTTTGGCCAAACCGTTGGTATAGGTCCAAATTAATGAACTATACCAACAGTTTGGCTAAAACAGTTGGTAAAAGTCATAATTCTAGTAGTGTAATTAATAAATATAAATTCATATATATCTTATTTTAATTCTGATAAAAATATATTTTTTTTGAAATTAATGTTATTATTATATTAGGATTAAATTTTGGGTTTTTTGGAATAACGATTTTTTTTTATTATAATAAAAAATATTTTTTTCTAATTATCTACTTTTTTTAATAAGTCAATAAATATGATTTAAAATTAAAAAATGTTATATAAATTCTTGGTTAATTTTTTTTAGGTATTCAAATTATAAATTTAATAATTATATGATGTACTTATAAAGATCATGTTTAAAATTTGGAAACATAAGAAATATTATACCCTAAGACACTTCTTATTACCATTAACGAAAAGTTATATTTCATTATTTTATTGATATTAAATATAGAAAAATGTATTTTCATTTTTCATATCATAAAATTAATATTTTTTTTAAATTTTAATTTAATTTTAAGATATAATCAATTATTACTAGAAATAATTTAATTTATTGTGTTAATGATATAACTTGTATTATGATTGAATTTTTTTATTAACATGGTATAATATAGTATAATATAATTAATTAATAACTTTTAAAAAATTAAACTCCAATAATTTTATAACACATATATTAATATATTATAACTCATTGAATATGTAGTAAATAATAAACATTTTATGAACACTTAATGGTAAAATCAAGATTTTCTACATAATAGATTTTTGATATATTAAATCTTTTAATTTAAAATTTATTTTTCTATTATTTATAAATAAATTTTCATTATATGTACTATAAATTTAGCTTAATAAAATCATTATTTTCATATAAAGGTTTAAAATGTATTATCAATAAAATATGGTTTAATTGGATAAAAATCGGTTTGGCAAGGTAAAAACTAAAATTGAAAATTGTGAATAAATAAAGTGGTAATAGGAAAAAAAATAGTTTATATCATATAAAGAATGAGTCATAGAGTTTTTATTGGATTTATATAACAATTGTTTATATATCCCACTTTTGGTGTCAGTGATCATTATATAGTGTCATTTAATCAATGAATAATTAATTGATATTTACAGAAATACATTTTCATTACATATAACATTGGATCACATATTCCATATTTGATGACCCTTTACAAATTTTTTTATCAAGAAAAAATATAACATAGTATCTTCAAGAACATTTCAACATTTTTAAAAAATATTGGGATTCGCAAAAGACATATAAAATGACCATTAATGTGTTACTAAATGGAGAATATCCCAAGGGAGAGGCAATATTCTCATCCAGTATCATTTAATTACACACCTTCTCAATGACCTATAATATATTATAATCTATGATTGTATAAACTAATAATTATTATAAATATAATGAATTTTTTGTATTCTAATTCATTATAAATTTAACATATTATTCTAAAACCATTCAAAAAAGAATTTGTTGTCATTTGTATGTGATTATTTCAACCCCCGTGAATGGATTGCTCCATTATTCAATAAATAAATCTTTATCTGGTTAAAATGAGTTATTTGAGTGAAAATAATAAAATTTAGGGAAATATTATTTTTATAAAAATATAATTATTTTAATTTTAATACCCCCAAAAACATTATGAAAATGATCATGTTTATGTATTTGAGTGAACTAAAACCTTCATTAAACAATGAATTGACTATTCTTTCAGCTCCTATAATGGAGGTCATTAAAAATTTATTTAATATATCATAATAGAATTTATAAAAATATTAATATTATAGAAATAAAATATTGAATATTCAGTATTTAATAATAAAAATAACTTCTCATAGTAAGCCTACATGCTGGAAATGAACTTATGGTGGTAATTTTATTAATTTGAGTCTATTTTGGGAGAATAAACAATCATTATCAATTTTTTTATTATGTAATAATAAAATAAAATTAACTCTACAATAATGGATGTTATCAATATATTTTACAACACAATAGAAAATAGTTATTATACCGAAGTAGATTCAATATAATTGACCGACCACCTCAAATAACCAACATAGGTGAAAACTATCGAATAAATAATTGATATCTGACAATTATTTGACATTAGATAATGATATATAGATCAAAAAGATTCATCATAATAAAATTTATAAACATTATTTCCTGATTTATTATTTTTTCCACACACATATAATGAATATTGACTTAAGGCAAAGGTCATTTTCATGTATTTTTTATTCTATGAGACATGATTAAAACTATATACAAGTATTTAATTTCAGTGCTATATTTTATAAAATAAATAATTAAAATATCATCAATGTTTTTTGATTCATTATACAATATAAAAATTCATGGTAAACCTATATTATTTTCATATTTTAAATTTGCAGTACCATAATATTTTTTATATCTCAATTTTGTTTCATTGAGATATTATTATTATTCATTACGTGTTTCTCTTTTTATGGGGTATATATTTTAAATATAATTTTTTTTCATATATATGATGAAATATAAGGAATTTAAAAGTCAATATCATGTTTTACCATTATTGTGTTATTGAATCAAAATAAACCAAAGTTGAAAGGGAATTTGTTAACTCAAATACATTCATTTCCTAAAAAATATTTTTTCATAAAATTAGATCAGAAATCATTGGTTTATTCTACCCAATGTTTTTTTTTGAAATTAGTTTCTATTCCTATCTATGGAAATTTATTCTTTTTTAACCCTTTATATTGATGAATTTCTCTATCTAAAATTGTATCATTGTTGAAATCAATCACATCATGTTTAATGATAGATTCCCCTCCATGATTATATATACCATTAACATTAATATTAAATTTCATATTTGGAAGCCTGAGTTTGTGATATCTCATGTGATTTTAATTGTCCGCTTTGTTCATTATTAAAAGGAATTTTCAGCTTCATTTTTATGATGAAGTGTTTCAATAAATAGTTATTAATTAATTTAAAAATATTTTCCACCAAGTTAATTATATTTTACCATCCATTAAACATTTCTTGTTTAAATTCATTATATAAAAATTTGTGATCTATTATTTATTATTATTTCTAAATTAAATGGTTTTCAAATATATTATTTGACATTTTTCAAAGTACATTTTAATAGTTTCTTGTAAAATGTTATTTTTTATGGACTTGTAAAAAAATTTCTTCAAAAACTCTATTATGATTTCACTTATACTTTCTTAATTATATAAAATATTACCTCCTTTGGAGTTATGCTTTTTGGTAGTAATAAATAATTAATTTCATAAAATTATATATCAGAAAATTTATATTTTTAAAATCGCTTACTATAATTTCCTTCCTGGGACATCCAATATTTATAGAGTTTATTTTCATCCAATTCCATTAAATTTTAAATAGTATATTTTTTCATCCATTTAATGAAGTGGTTTCATCTAGATTCCATATTTAAATTTATTGGATAAATTATTTAAAATTACATATATCGGTTAATGATAAAATTAAACTGAAATATACCACCTCATATTAGTAGAAGGATATTAACTTAGAATGTTACTAGATATATTTTAATGAAAATTTAATTTTCATGTGTTAATCATATTATAACTATCAATGGAATTATGAGTGATTTCACATATTGGATACTTCTGAAAAGGATATGAAACCAGTTTTATTTTCACGTGTCTATTATGAAATGTTGAATGTTTTGTTATATGGGGAACACACATGTTTGGATGAATTATGGATTGGATCATATATCACTATCCAACAAATCAATAATATATTATATATTATGACACACACACACACACATAGATTTATATATAGGAGTACTATTTATTTATTCTCAAGAGTGGGTTATTGTGTGTGACTCAAAAAGGTAAAGATTACCAATGGTTGTATTTGTTCCATATATATAAGGTATCATGATATTTAATAGTTACAGATCATGTTAATTGTGTAATTATTCGATAATTTATTTATTCATACCCTTTTCATTATTCTATGATTGCTTATTTGAAATTGGTGATTTTTTTATATTTTTCTTATGTTATATCAATGTACTATGATTATAAATATATTATAATTTAATTATCACTTATGATGGTTGATTTTTTGCACATATATTTACCATTAATATGAATTTATGAATAACGCTTTCTTATGAATCCATTTACCATGGTTATAATGACGTGTTTAATTTATTTTAAGTATATAATACACTCTACAATATACCAGAGAAATTTTCACATGTAATGTAAAATATGTTGATTATTTTGTTTGATTATAAATGAAAAAATGATGTTTCTAGTAAATTGTTACAATTTTTGTGATATAATGATTAAATTATGAAAATTATATTAAATAAATATATGTTTATATTAGTATATCTCAGTTTTTGTTAAATACATTATAAAAAAATGTATTTGTTGATCCAAATCCATGAGAAAAGGTGTCGGAAACCTAATACGGTATAAATTATTGGTTTATTTATGTTTTAGAACCACATAATTTATTTCATGAAATTAATATTAACAAAGATTATTTAAAATTGTATTTATAATTCTATGTATAAGATAATATCCGTAATTTTTTCTACTTTTTTCTGTATGTGGTTTTTCTAATATGAATTTCCTTGTACGAACACTTAAAAGTGGATATGGTTGTAACATTGATACCCCTATAAGAGATCACCCTAAAATTTACTAGTTTAGTATGAAATAATCATTCACTCAGTGCACTATTATTGGGCCTATGAATTCATATATGTTTAGAAAATAATATGGGATATTATTTTTTTATTCACAATGTCATTATGAACCTTATGACGTGTATTATAATATTTACATTAGAAACCCAAATATTTAATGACTATGGATAACATATTTTTACACATGGAGTTTCACAATTTGAAGAACATATTAATTGATATGTTATTTTATGGATAAATGGTATGTTAAATTCTTAGAGCAAATATTTAAATGATTTTTGTGTAGAGAATATGGTAATAAAGTTCATGATAATGTCTGTATAATTATTTTTCAAATTATGTTTTGAAGCATATGGGAAATGAACATTAATAAATATAGATTGAGTCAAATGTATAAAAAGATAAGATAAGGGAGTCATTAGATATGACATATTTTGATTTATTTTTCATATTAATATAATCATTAATCATATAATATTGGATCATATTATGTGCATATTTCTTTAAGTATTTTGTTTGTAATAGGATATTTAATTATATTTTGTGAAATTTATGTCCCCAAATAAACCAACTATAGTCTTGAGAATCATAAATTGTTCAAATTTTATATATTATCGAAAAATATAACCACATTACTATTATGTGTAACATAATGACTCACCTTTTATATTATATTGTGAGTTGGATATCTAAATAGAACATATATTATGAATTTTTTATGGAATCCTTTACTTCATCCTTTAGTAATGATAATTAAAATAAAGAGGGAAAATTTTATTTCATGGTGGGATAAAGTAACACCCTGATATTTGTGAATATTATTTTATAAATTAATATCAGGCTAGATCTCTATTCATACAAAAAACACAGAAAAAAAGATTACTAATGTATTGGAAAAATATTACAAAGATAATAAAAAAATATCTAAAAAATAGAAAATTCCAATAAATTATATATGCATAAAATATATTATTAATAATTCCAAAATATTTAAAGTGTACAATTTCAATTTAATAAGTTTTTTATTTTTAATTTGTATTTAAAATACAAACATATAAATTTTTTAATTTGAAATTTATAAAAAGAAAAATATTATTAAGGATGTAAATATTAATATTGTAAAATTGTTTGGATTTTTTCTGAATTAGTTTTTTTTAAAATGAATATTGAAATTATAGTTTTTAAAAAAATTTAATATTTTATGTCTATATCAATAAGATTGTATAAAGTTAATTTTTATACATCATTTTCAACGAATAATTATTTTTTCAATTTTTTTAAATTATATTTTAAATTTATAAAACCCATGTCTATTGTTCCCAAAAATTGGGAAACATTATACTATATAATAACTATTTTTATACTATCATAATATTTTTATTTTACTTGATATAAAAAATAAATTTAAAAAAATTAATTCATATTATAGATCTACTATTTCATATTATATAAATATTTTATTTTTATAGGAAGGAAAAATTGATTAATTGGTTTATATTTAATTTCAAAAATAAAAATAAAATCTTTATTTAATATGAATTGTATTATAAACATTATGTAAATTATATAACTTCAATTTAATTAATATCATATAAATAATGACATGAATATAATATTTAGTCTTATATGTAAATCTAGAAAAACTAATTAAATTGGTTAATCAATAGTAAATAACATTAAGATTAGTTAATAGTAAGAAATTTAAATTTCATTAAAATATTTTTCCTTTGTATTAAGGTTTTTTATTTAAAGGATAAATTTCTACAACTTTAATATTTAATTATATTTCACTGAGTGTAAATTTTGGATGATAATATAAATATTATTCATAAATTGTTAAATATTATTTTTAACAGTATATAGATTCCATGATTAAAAACAATTTACTAATATAACACCAAAATGATAAAATATAAAATCATCCATTATTATTTCCTTGAAACATGTTTATATTTTTTTCAGAAACTAGTTCAAGATGAATATAAGCGCGTATCCCACCCAAAAATTAATTATTCCCCACTTTTTGAGCCTATGAACTTTGAATGGTTTCTGAAAATCATTGATGAAATAGTATTTATTAACAAAGCAATAATTTTACTCACTTATGAAATGAGATCACATCCACCACATTTGTTCTGCGATTTGAAATAATTTTATAATCAAAAAATGTACACTATTATATCTTAAACCATATATCTAGACACTAAAATCTATGTGATATTCAACAGGACATGAAATTGAGTCTTTTTGTGTTCTCAAGGGATACCATTGAGTGGGAGAGGTGATATTCTCAACTAATCGCTCATAATTATATTCGTCAAAGAGAGGGTTAAATCCATTATCATCCATGAATTTATGATAATATTATTATATTTATTTTGATCATCTAATTTATAATAACAAAATTTCACTCGTTAATTTTCCACTTAATCCATTCAAATAATGAAGTATTCTTCATTCATATGTGCAGTTTACCAGATCCATGAATGTAAAATTATAATTTTTAAAATATACTTTTATGGTTTCCAAAAGAGATACATTGTAGAAATATTTAATATTTTAAAAAATAAAAATATAGTTGATATTTATTTCGACCCCATCTTCTTCAATTGAAAATGAATGTGTCGTATTTTTCTACTAGAAGACTTAATCCTCCATGATATATCATATTTTTTATTAAATTACTGAATAACATAACTAACCATAAAAATTAATTTAATATATAATAGTTTTATTTTTAAAACATTAATTAATCTATAAATATTATATTTGACATTTTATTAGTGATATTAATAATAAACATACATTTTAATATTATCCCAGATAAATGAACTTTTGGGAACTTTTTTTAATCACAGTCCATTTTGGAAAGAAAAAAATCATTATACAATATTTATATAATTATATACATTATAAATTGATTTTAAATCACATTTTACTATATTCAACATACCTAAAAAGTTTCGAATAAATTTACCTATTCACAAGATGTAACAGAAATAAGAGAAAACTATTTATTAAAAAAATACATATTAATATATGTTGAAAATATAAAATAAGTATAAAAAGTAAATTTTGTTAATAATGGTTTCAGTAAAACTAATATTATTATTTATGATGTTTGGTGAATATAATGAATGAATCTTGACCTATGTTAAGGGTTATATGTCTCCATTTTAAATTTCATGAATGATTTTCTTTATTATATATGATAAATTCACTTATATTATGTACCCATTATCCCATTGTCATGAATTCGAATGATAATAATTATTTTAAAGATATTACAATTTCAATTTCATGGTAACCCTATGATTTTATTTTTATTATTATTTTACAATTATTGTATAGTTTTCTAATATCTATTTTGATTCATTGAAATATGATTCAAATTCACCTCATGTTTATATTCTGGGGTGTCTGTGTTGGAAAAAGATTTATTTTGTCCTAATTTGAATTTAGTCTAATTAATTTTGAACTCTATATAACCTTCTAACATTAAATCGTTGCTTAGTCAAAAAATAATAAATTTAGGATTTCAGTTAACTCAATTCCCTTCACTGGGATAAATGATTCCTGTTAAAGTTATTTCTTCCATGAATGAATTATTACACCATATGGATTTAGTTCATGGAAAATTATATTCCCATAAAAGAAAAAAATTAATATTTTCTTCAAATTTTAAATCATTATGAATTTCTATTAAAATATTATATCAGTATTATAAATAAATCGTATTATCTTCAATAATGGTTTCCAAACCTAGTAAAAATTATCCACTACTAATAATTTTTTCCATCTTATTTGGAAAAAAATTATATACTATTTCACTTTTCCTTAATATTTATCTTTATAAAATTGTAATATGATTTATTTTTATTGTGATTCTAATATGAGTTCTCTATAAAATTATTTTATTTAAAAAAAATCATTTCCTTCTAAGATGAGTTTTTATCACCAACTCTATGATTCCACTAGAAACCAAATATTTATTTTCCTACGATTCAATATTGAATATTTTATATAAATTTTTGATTTTTATTAATTTTTATAACATTTTCCAAAATTATTTTTTATGTAACTCATAACTTCTTATTTTTATGACATTATGAAAATTATTTTATAAAAACAATTTTTTGCAATCACATTTATTATCCATATAATATTAAAAGGTTTTTACCTAATATAGAGTTACTATTCATGTATTACCATCTAAATCATCTCATTCTATTCTCTAATTTATGATTCATATTCTGGGATACTTTTTAATGATTTCTCATTCCTAACAATTATTTTACAAACAAGAAATTCATCGAATTATTGTCCTCTAAGAAAAATCTATATTTGATTAATCTGATTGAATAGGTTAATCCTTGATAACATTCATCGACTAATAATATAAATAATTTATTCAACTATATTAAATATATTAATATGGTTTAAATACAATATACATCATCATCATTGATGACAGGTATATAAATTTAATGTTAAAAAATATAATTTATTACCCCTTTAATTTTCATGAGTTAGTCATGTTATTAATACTGATTGAATTATAAATGATTTATTTATATATTTTAATCTAATAAGGATACAGATCTAATTTCCATTTCATGTTCTCAATATAACATAGATAATGATTTGTTTAATTGGGAACACATATATATAAATACTTGTTAGGTGGGGTCTTATATCTCTCAGTAATTCATTAATAAAATGTTTATATCTAATTTTATATGTATATATTGTAAAAAAAATTGTTTCCCACTAGAGTGGGTGAATGTGTGTGACTTAGAAAGGTGATGTTTTCATATTATAATTTGTGTTCCATATTTTTAAGGTATTCTAATGATACACATACGTAAGTAACTTTTATTTTCTAATGTTTCTATTCATTATTGATTAATGCATTCTAATGATCTTAGACTGATATTTAATTTTTACCCATACTGTGCATTTAATCTCACTCCAATATTATTTTTATAATTCCTTAGGTGACAACGATGAATTTAACTTATGATAAGTCAATAAGAGATTCATGTTCATCTCAATAATGTTGAAATGTTTCCATGTATCAAAAAATATGTTTCTTATATTCTTTTTCCACCAATGAACTAACCCATAATTAATATGGATTATATGACTATTTTTGAGATGTAATGTTTTTTATTGTGGAAATGATGTAAGAAAATATATTTTTAATTTATTAAATCTCAGATCATACCAAAATAAAAAACATATGATATAATTTTTGTCACTATATCATTGATTGATGTTCAATGTCACCTCAAATTGAATTCATGTATGATGTTATTTAAATACTATAAATAATAAATAAATAATCATTTTAATGGATTATTAGACTGTGTGTAAGATGCAACCAAATATTTCTTATTTGTAATGAGTTTTTCATGATCTATTAAGTTATAATAGTTGGAATCAAATTTTATAATGTATTTAAAACATGAGAATGATAAGGAATTATTCAATGAAAGAGATTGAAAAATAGTTTATGAAAGAATTAATTTTAGATAATGGGGAATATTGAATATAAAATAAATTTAAAAAAAAATTATTATAAAATCTGGCTTAATGAGTGGTCTCAATTTAAATTGATCATTATAAGGTATCAACAAAAATATCTTGACAATGTGATACATTTTTATATAATGATTTTAATATTTTGTAAAATGATGACTTAGCGAAGTAAATCATGAATGAAGAGTCATGGAAATTTCCTTCTATCTTCCTTATAATGAATAAAATTTCTACTAATGTATAATTGGAGATCATGAAGAGTATTTCTAAACAAAGGTGTTTTAAAAAATTGTAGGAGTTATATAATATACCTTAGTGATTGTATATTAAAAATTACTATGTGCTATTCAAAAGCTAATTTAATGTTATATTCCCCCACTCGAACATGTTATTTTGATTAATTTATCAGGTTGGGAAAATTTTATAAAACTAATTAAATTGAAATATATATATTATAATATGGAGAAATATCTTAATAGGGTGGTGTATTTTTTTTAAGGTGTTTTTTATGGGAATTCAATAAATTATAAATTATAAGCATAATATATATTTTTATTGAGTATCATTTTAGGAATGATGTTCCCCCATATGTCATTTATTTTATTGGAAAAGAAAAAGACATAAGTTAATATTATTATTCTATATTAAACTTTAATTTTGTGGTTGATGAATCATTTTTTATTAATAAATAGATGTACATAATCATTTAGGTGCAGGGAAACACATTATATTTAACATTGATTTGAAGTCACAAAGGATTGTGAGAAATGTTTCCAAAAAACCAATACATGTTAAAATGGACCCATGAAATGAATGTCCATGATATTAACTAAAGGTCCATCAAGAGAAACAAACTACTGATGGCTCACATGGACTTTCAGGGAGCCCTCACTGTTTTTGAACCCTCTTAGCCCACCATACCACCTATCCTACACCACATTCTTCCCTTTTTGCCTCAGGTCCCCACATCTATGATTCTCTCTTTCTTTCTACTCCCAACTCTAGCCACCATCACCATATATTCAATAATATTACACACTACCGGAAATAATTTCCATTGAAATTGGGGGTGGGGGGATTTATGCGATCATTAATTATATCCTTAAATACCTAGGATATTTGAATTGTGATTTATGTAATTGTTTCTATATTATTTATATTATTTGGTCTATAATAAAATCCAAACATGTATATTTACACATCTTTGAAGTTTATTTGATATGAATGTTCACCAAGAGATTTCATGATTTCAATGATATAGATTATTATTTGATCAAATGGTTACATAAAAAGAAAATTTTATAATATAATTATCATTTTTATTCAATTAAACTTACAAAACCTAAATCAAGTTTATAGTCAAATTATATGAGATGGTTTAGGAAATGTTCAATTAATTATTTGATATGAAACTTTTTGGAAGAATATTGTAGTTAAAGAGTGTAGTTTGGAGTGTTTTTAGAGAAGATATAATATATCACACCATAATAATCTATTATTAGGACATAATATATCTACTAAATTTTAAATTGAATTAGTTGGTCATTAATAATTTTAAGTTTATGTCACAATTCATATAGAAATAATAATATTATTCAATGTAGTTTTATATGAATTATATCTTTTTAGTTTTGAGATGTCTAGATTATGTGGATTTTTTGATCACATATGGATGACTCCAACTCAAACAGCTAATTCACTAATTAATATATATTATGACTAAGTTTTTTATATTTATGAAACAACCAATATTTAATCATATAATTTTATAAAATATGTCATTAATTTAAATCTAAATTCAAACAAATGAAGAATGGATGATGATAATTAATATGAACAAATAGTTTTTGCACATTAATATATTGACTGATATAGATTTAGATATTTCAATAGTTAAGATAAGAGATATAATAATATGAGGATATATCGTGGAATAAAATTAAACGTAGTATTTTATATGGAAGAAGGATAATTAACAAATAATGTTGGTTGAGGTAGAAGAATTATCTCAACTGTTATATGGTTTGATAATGTATATGATAAAATGATACTAATTGGAAAAAATAATTTCGACCATATGAAGTATATTTTATATCTTCATTAATTAATGAATAAACAATGAAATAAGTTGGATTTATAGTGTAGTTTATATCCATTCACCACAAAATATAGGAAATGTATACTATAAGAGGTTGGTGAATCAATGTCAAAATTCAGAATTACAATTTTTATCCACCATAAGTTATAAGTTAGTCAGATATTTAATCGTTTGATCAAATATCAATTTATCATTATGTAACAAAAAATGAAAAATTAAAACATTTCATTGATGAAAATACCTGGGTAAATCAAATAATCACTGAATAAAATAATTTTCCCACATTACCTTTCTCATGAGTAATGAGTGACATAAAATTCGGTGTGGGGTAAATTGTGATTGGAACTGTGATGGATATCATAGAATAAATGAATTTTTTTTGTGATAAATGAAAATGAAAGTGTTGAATTTTTAAATATGAGATAATTTGGAAATTTATTTTTTATAAGAATTATGAATAGTTTTTTTCATTAAATGACATTGAATATTTTTTCATATTTGATTCTAGTGTGAATTTTGATTCATATATTTTATAATTTAAATTGAGATAAATTCTTAGGAGTTGGAGAATTTATAAGGATAATATTTTAAATTAATTTTCGTTGAATATCATTGGTTTATATCCCAACATAGTATCATTTTATCTGAAATTTAAAAAAATGGATTTAGAATAATATTGAGATCATTTGTAAAACTAACATAATTTTGGAATTTTATTTATTTAATGAATTTTTTTATTTCAACCACAATTTTTTCTCAATTAATCTAAATTATATATTTATTTTTTATGCTATTATTGTTTTTTAATTTATTTTATTTTATTGAACACAATGTTAAATGCAACTATTAATGGCAGAAAATAATCTCAGAATTTGGGATTTAGAATATATAAATAATTTTTATGAATTTTAATAATTATTCCATTATTACCAAAAATATTTCCTAATTCAGATTAAATTGTATTATGATATATATATATTTTAGATGAATTATTTCATAAATTATTTCTTTATGAGATTGTTGCACAAGAATTTTCATAAATTAATGGGAACCTGAATATGTAGAATAAAAATAGTCCTCAGTCCAAAAAATTTCTTTAGTTCTTTAGAGATATCATTCAGTACTAATTTATAGAGAATATGAAATATTTTGGTTGATAGAATAGATATATTTTTAAACAACAAAATGAAATAATTTCAAAATTCTTCCATTTATTGTGACTATAACATTTGAAAATTCAATGTATGATTTTATAGGGATATTTTTCTTTATATAAAAATGTATCCCATCCACATGTTGTGGAGTAAAAATTCTAGTTGTATATTTTATTTATCCATTATCGTTATCATAAGATATATTTTTTATTTTTAAGTTTTGAATAAATTTTAATATAATATAAAAATTTCTCTAGTTCATTCTTTTGTATCTTTTTTTCTTCCACCACACCTCTCTATTACATGAGATACTGAGTAGATGACCTTTTTCTTCCATTTTGTGGAGCATTTATCATTCATCTTGAATTACTGTTTTTCATTTCAAAATAATTATATTTTATTTTTAATAGGATAGTGGGTTTATTTAGAAGTAATGTGATGGTTTTCTCTCATTAGATAATATAATCCACTATTCAAGTTTATTCCCTACCAAGCATCAATTCCATCACTTTTATAAGGGATAATTTTTATTTGATGTAGTTATGTGTGTTCAAGATATGAATAGGAATGTGATAGAGATGGGTCACTTATGGTTTCACACTCTTGATTGAGGTGAGATCATTATTCATGACTATTATATGTGTTGAAATTTAGTGTTCCAAATATATCTATTATACATGCTATGTTTCACAGTCAATGTAGGGGATAATGGTTCTTGTATGATGCGATAGACTATGAAATTGAATTTATACAATAATATTTTATAATTTTTTAACAATGGACGTCAATCATAGGAACAATCTCATTATTTCTCTCATTTTTTATTACATTATTTCATTTTTTCATAAATTAATTCATTTTATAAAGACATTTCATTCCATTTTTTCCAATATTAAAAGTACCATAAAAAATTTATTTTGAATGTGATTTTGGGATAGAAAAGATCCTCATTAGAGATGTCAAAGGTATGACCTATATAAGATATTTTATAAAACTTAAAATATTTTTGTGATCATTCACAATATGCTTAATATTTTTCTCTAGGATTTGTTAGGAAAAATAAAAAAAATTATTATGATATAAATCTTTATCGTACTTTGTAATTACCTTTATCGGAATCCAACATTTTAAATAGAGTAATAAAACCTTATTTTAATTAAAAACTCAGTTTTATAAATAGACTTATTAGTTATTGAATTATAAATTATGAGGGTGGCAGAACCCAAAAATAGAGAACAATGTTCAATAATATATTCAAAAAAATGAAGGAGGTTGGAGTAATGAATATCTCTTACTGGAATCATATCGTAGGATGTGAGAAATATTTTTGAGATGATTTATGTTTTGTAATGTATATAACCGTAAAAAATGTTATAAATCCACATAATACATTCAAATATAAAAATTTACCAAACAACTGTGAAATAATTTCAATAAAATAATCATTACATAATGATTGAGTGTGGATTTATAAAAAATAATTACTATTATAGAAATAAATAAATTAGGTGAAAATTTAATAATGGAATATGATTTTTATTATCCCATAACATGAAATAAAAAATATGGTAAAATTAAATAAATGTTAATTAAAAACATCATTAAATGAAAACATGGTTCACAAAATGTATTATGTCGCAATAAATTACAATTCAAACCATGAAAACCATTACCTTTTCGCCTATTCATTCAGTGCATGCACTAAACATTATAAATAATGAAAATTATATTTAGTAGATAATTTATAAGGATCATTATTTATCAATATTTAATTTAATATATGAATTATGTTATCATATTTTATATATTTATTTTATAATTTTTTCATTTAAAATTGTGAAAATTGTATGGTTTTATTTTTTTTAATAATGTATGAGTTCAATGAAAATATTTTAATAATAATATACATACATAATATAAAATTTCTAGAAAAATAAAACAATAATCAGTTTCAATATAAAATAATATAGCATTAGTTTTTATGTTCCCATACTCATCAATTATAGTGTATTACATTATTGTTCAAGTTGGTAATTAAACCAATTGAAACATGAACACTCTATATGTTGATGGATGAGTATGACTAAGGATGATTATTATATCCTTTTAAAAGAATAATAATGAATTTATATAAGTAAATTTATTTAGGTAAAACTTATTTCAAGTGTTATATATAAAGAATAAAATTATGATGAAAAATGAAATAATGTTATTTCATGTGGTTGGTAGTTGGCACAATCAACAGTTTACATTCTATTATTTTTCTACATGGTTGGGAAAGAATAAATAATTGATGATCCATTAAAATAATTATATTTATTCCATTATATTACTATGTATATGGTTAGTTTGAAATAGAGTATTTATGTTGAAATTTTTATGGATTATGTAAAACTCAATTTGGGTCTTTAAAAATTCAATAAAAATTATCCTTGAAAATTAACATATTAGGATAAATAAATGAGGCTAAAGGATTATGCATGTTAAATAATATACGATAAAGAATAAAATTGAATGTTTTAATCATGGGATTCAAATTATTCGATGTTTCAATATTGGTTTTTAGTATCCCCTTTTATAAATGAATAAAGGGAACATTTGAACATCCACTACTTTTGCAAAAATTATACGACACTATTAAAGGATAATTGGTTATAAAAATGATAGGAAATGGATTTTTTTTGTTGAAATGCGGTAAATAATTAATCCACCATACATTATAACCCATTTTTTATTCCTTTTTATTTTCATAACATGGTTCTATCATTTATTAGCATTTTTCATTTATCTTAGTAACTATTTTTTACCATACTAGTTTTGGTTTTATAAAAAATAATATATCATTTTAAAATTATTTGGTATACTGAATCCAAATTTATTATATATTTAATCTAATTGAATCTCTAATATATATTTAATATTATTTTTTAAATTCAATCATTTTATATATTGAAAATATATTTTTAGAAAATTATTATTTCCTTAATTAGGTATATGTAATATTTTTTTTAATATTGATTACGATCTCAATGTGTGATAATATATTTAAAAATAGTCTAAACAAGTATAATAATATCAAATTTTATAAGATATCAATTTTTTTCTAGATAAAAAATAAAAATTTTCCTAATGTAGATCTCAAATAAATTATAATTTTAACATTATCTTGATAATTATCATTAGTCATAGAAATCATACATTTAGAGAAAAAACTAAAATTGACCTTATTGAATAATTGAATCATATAGATATAAAAATTAAAATTACATTTTAGTGATTTAATTTTTATAAGGCATGGAAGATAAATATTTAATATTAATGAATGATTTATTTTAAAGGAAACATTATAACTTATGCTTCAAAGAATATTATACATTTCTTTTAGACAAAAAATATATTAATTTTTAATGTTTTACATTACAGATAAATATATATATATATATAATAAAAAGTATTTACTTGTTTTTAATTCTATTATTATGGTAATGTTATAAAATTATTTATTTTAAAAATATTATTACATTTCACTTTTTACCAAAAAATGAATAATTTAAGACAAATCATAAAAAATAATTGTAAGATTATATAATTATTAATAATAAATTTTTTTTCCATTAGTTCAAATTAATTTTCTAAAACATTGTATTTTATATTTTAATAAATATATCAACATATAATAAAAATATTTTTCATTGGAATATAACATTTTAAAATATTATCTATTCCTAATCTAATTTCCAATTTAATTATGAATCAAAAATGTTTTAATATATTTTTCATTCAACAATAGTTTTTATCAATAACATATTTTTTATTAAAATAAAACATATAAGAGTCAATATCACAATAAATTTTAAATTTTAAATCATAAATTAATGTTATTATTTATTTATCTACACTAATTGTTTATGAATAAATTCCAGAGTGTTAATAATGACCACTATTTTTTATTAATATATTTAATTATAAACATTCATATATTTATGCCCACTATTTCTATGGAGTCATTTTTGTGGTAATATGGTGTTCAATTAATCATTATGGTTTGGTGTTCCGTTTGATGAATTTTATTAAAAAATTATGTGTTTTTAAATGAAAATTATAACTTCAGATATTTTTCTATGACATTATTCCTCAATAGATAATTTTTCTACACATTATTTATATATTCCCTCTTTTATTTATTTAGGTGAGTGTATTCCAATCCTATATATCTTTTGGGATTTAACATTCAATAGGAAATGTACCATACTCTCCTAGAAAAAGTCCGGTTTCTTGTCATACCTCAAAATACATGAACCATTCATACATAAATGTACAATAGTGTGTATATACCCAAATGATATATTCTCCCAAATATTACTTTCCTTAAAATATTTTATTCTACAATACATTAAACTACATTAAATTCATAAATTTATCCAAAACAAAATTATATATTTAACAATAAATATAATATCAACTAGTTCATAATGTTACACAATAGACAATATAATTCTGAAAAATGATAAAATCTCCAAAAATATAACATAGATCAGTTATTCTATAAATTAATAATAAATACAAATACAATCAATAAAATATATCTTAACATTCTAAAAAATAAATGATCCCTTTATTATCTCAATATAAAACATATATTATACCTAAGAGTTATTTGTACTTCATTCACTTATTATTAAATATTTATCAAAGAATAATTAAACCATGTAATAAAATAACTTTTCGATGTTTCTAACACAATTTAATATATGTTTCCAAACCATTAATATAGGACCAATAAATAACACTCCATATATATTTCGTATAGACTTCATAAATTTTAAAATATATAATCATATCATTGAAAATTATCAAGGACTAATAAAATTGTAAAATAGAATCATGGTATAATTTCTACTATGATGTTAACCTCCATACATAAGGTAATATGAGGAATCTGGCAGTTTCAGAAAAACAAAAATTTAAAAAGATTCTTAAACATTGAGGTAATTTCCCAAATTTTGGTTATAATAATTTTTTATATACATATCATTCATTCAATAATTTCTATGAAATTATTGAAAAAAATACAAAAAATTTGTAATGATAATATTTGAATTATGAGAATAAAAAATTCAATACAGATATGATATCCAATATGACAACTTTTTATTTATCATAAAATTATTTTGGTCTAACAAATAAATATCTTTGTCCAATACATGGTTATTTGTGGTAATTTTCATGTTTTATTCTATAGCCTAATTAGTAAATATAATAACAAAATCCATTATTAAAATTAAATAGAAATAATTTTAATAACATTAGAATCTCCCCCTTGGAGTATCAAACCATCTATGTAGTTATCCATCATTAATATGCACCAGTTTATGATTTCGTTAATACCCAACACATCCTTTTCTGGATTATTTCTTTTGGTACATCTATTCCAGATACTGTATCCCATTGTTTTATATTGAATTAAATGTTATTTCCTAGAATACCATAAAATATATACCTTAACAATAATTTCATAATTTTATCATATACATAGAAATTACCCATAGATACATGGGATGGTTATTCAAAAAATTTATCTTCTACCAATCACCAAGACATTCAATATTACCTCAACTAAAAATATTTGTTATTGGTAACTTTTAATTTATTATTAACCTTAAAATAACAGACCATAATGGGATTTAAATACTTAACTAATAATATCATAATAACCAACATTATATAAACCCTACTCTAATACCATGTGTGGTGCCATTTACCCACACTCCCAGATCTGCTACTAATCACATGTAATATAAATGATCTATTTGATACTGAATTTAGATTCTAATGCATAATTATTCGATTATTACATTAATTAATGAAAATATTTAATTACATACATTCTGATGGCCTTTTTGGTATATTGATTAAAAAATTGGGTTATATCATTAACTAAAAACACATTTCTTTCTCAAATAATATACACCTTTTCCACCATAGAATAAACGTTTTAATCCTTATAATTATTCAAAAAATCAAAAAAATTAAGCACACAAGTAATTCTATAAGACATATCATGTGTAAATAAATTCTTTATAACCTACTAAAATGGAATTATAATATGCAATCTGATCAAATGCTCTATTATGGATAAAAAACAACAAAATAACAAAAGGGAAAAAACATGGCCTTAATATTATAGTAGGAAAAATTAATAATCATAAAATGATAACCAATTATAATTGTGGATCATAATATATCAAAGGATATAAATAAATATAAATAGATTAGATGAATAATAATTTGTAGTTCCCTATTGGTGAACTGTGTATATTTGGACATCTAATTTCATTGCGTATGAAAAGTCATCATCATCATTGAAATCCTGATTTTAACATAAATTCCATGTTTCGATGAAATATATTGATCTTTTTTAGAATACAAAAAAATATGAAATCATATTTGTCTCATGAGAACTGTTAGTTCATGGAGGGTCTATATATTTTTCCCCCACCCATCACATGTTTAAGAGTATGAAATTAATTAGATGAGATTATTGGTAAAACAATTGTAAATAATCTATGCCAAGAATCATCCTTATTGAAATAACAACATAAACATTCTATGAATTTAACTCTATAATTAAAAGGTATAGAATCATTATTAATATTTTGGAGAATTAATGTGGATGGTAGACTAAGACATAGTTATCTTACCTTAAAAATCAATAAATTAATGAATCAAAATAATCAATATAAACAATTTATAAAGGTCCCAAATCAACTAAGGGAATATATTTCTACGTAATCATAAATATAACTAACACCTTATAGATATATGGGTATAAATATGCCTCATTAAATTTATTAATAAAATTATATACACCATTAAAGAGAATACCATTCATTAAATGGAATGAAATATAGTGTGATCATAAAAGAATTGAATTGAAAGGAATATTATGTTTAGAAAATATGATAACTTTAAGAAACAATAGAACAAATGGATAATATAATAGATATAAAAAACATTACATATTACATCTAGAGAAAGAAGGTGGATGGTTTGAAAATAATATATCCCTAGAATAAATAAAAAACTCATAGATATATTGAAATAAATGAAAAACATCATTACAAAATAATTCCTCGAATGATATGAATCAATAATATATTAAGAGTTAATTTATTTGATACCCTGAGTTTAATCTCCCAAACTATAGAAATATTTATTTTAATGGATAAATCACCAAATAAAAATATAATGTTGGTAATTCATTTTTAATATGAAAAATAATCTATATATTAAAATGTAAAATATATTTTAGAATTTTATTTAATATTTATCTAAAATAGAAACATCTATGTCACATTTAGAATAAACTATTGAAAAGGTGAAGCAACTGATTTTGAAAATATTAAAATTAAAATTTAATTTCTAATAATGGATTAAATAATATAAAATAAATTTTTCAATATGAAATAAAGATCCAAATGATAAAATATTTCATTATGATATGAATCTTTTTAATACATTCAAAATTACCATTATTAAAAACACCAATTGTGAAAAAGAGCAATAAAACCATAATTATATAATATCATAATTTTGACAAAGATTATTATAAATTAATATATTAGAAAAATTATGGTGGGATTACCCTTGAATTGAATAATAATTTTTAATCTAAAAAATATTACATAAATATGTAATTCTGAGTTACCAATATCTCTTGTGGAAAATATAACCCAAAATCTAAGACATATTTTACTTAGATTTTATGGGGTATGAATGTATATCGATTGAAAAAATTACATAATACCAAAAATATATGTCCATTTTTTAAAGTACATTTCGTATATTTAAGGTTTCAACTTGAATTATCATAACTCAAAAAATGAAATCGGAGTTACAAAAAAAATTCTAATGGTAAATCAACTAATCCATTTTCAAATGAATAAGGGAACTTGATTCAATTTAATAAAACATGTTAAATAACAATTTCTATTATAAAATTCCATATTTGTGATGTTAATACTCCATGAAAAGAAAATATTTTTCACAATATGTATAATGTGTCAATGAATTAGATTTGAGACTAATAAAACACTAGCATGGTCCCAGATTCGCTCTTCTCATGTGTCTAACATCTGTAATAACCGACTAATGATTACTAGATCCCATCATAGAATACTTATTCTAATATATTTCAACTAATATATTACATTTTTTATCATGGGTTATTTATTTATTTTACATATGTCAAAAAAATTATTAATGAAAATTCAATCGGTGGTATATTATTTATGTAATTTTATAATTGTAATAGATATTTTAATAACAACATTAATACATAATATAACATTTCTAGAACAGTAAAATATAATTTTTCTAATATTTTATTATAATTAAACTATAATTTTATTTTCCATAGTAATCAATGATATTGTTTTATATTGATGTTCAGGTAAGTGGTTAATCCAACAAAAACATGAACACTTTATATCTTAATGGATGTGTATGTATAAATAAGTGTGTACTATAATTATAAAACAATAATAATGTTATAATGTATTTTTTCAATTTTTTGAATCATTTTTATGTTGTTTGGGTAATTAATTAAAATGAATATAGAAGTAATAAAAAAAATTATTTCAAGGAGAATATTTCCCACATAATGCACAACTGACGTTGTTTTCATTTTCTGATATTTTGGGGGGGGGGGAATGGAAGTTATGTTAATATAATTAAAATTAATTTTCATAATTAATTTTTATATTATTATGTTACTATGGTTAGTTTAGGTTTGTAAGGGAATTATTTCTAAGATAATTGTAAGGATTGTATAATACTTAATTTGGAACATTTAATATTAACTTGAAAGATTACATGAAATAAAGAGAATATGGTAACAAATTTTGATCCTAGGATTGTAAAAATGATATATAATTAATTTAGGAAAAAACATTTCAAATTTTCATTATGGTATTTGAATAAATTTTTTTGGATGGAAAATGTTGTAATTTCCCCCATTATATGGTTTGAAAGGGAACCTTTTGGAAAACTCATTGTTTTTAAATAATTGAATGAAATTTTTCTGGGGTGAATATTAAAAAAACTGATCAATAATGGATTATAGGGTGAGATAATTCTGATAAAGGATCGACCACCCATTTTATCAAATGTTTTAAACATATTTCTCCTATTGAAAACATGATTTTAAAATATTTACAATGTTTTTTATCATAGTAACTAGTTTTTGACATTATAGTTTATATTTTTTAAAAAATATAATGTATGTAGTATAAAAAATTTATGTGTCATGAAAATAATTTTAATATGCATTAAATATATTTGAATATATAATAAATAAATAATTTAAATATAAATTAAATCAAACTATTTATACATAAATTATTTTGTAGAAAAATATTTTTTTAAGCATTATGTGTTCATATTTGTTTACTATTGATTACATATTAAATGAATGAATGTTTAATTATATATATGGAAAAAATTTATTTTAATTTCAATTATAAAAAAATTTAAATTTACATCATTAGAAAAAAAAATTCACTAGATTAATAAATCAATCAATCAAAAAATAATCATTTTACCATTAACATGGTCATTTAAACTATTCATAGTAATCATTCATTTGGGCTGACAAATTAATTTTATCATATTAACTAATATGATCATATTGATATTAAACAAAAAAATGCATTTTGGTAATTAATTACAACAAATGTTTAAAGAAAATCCTTAATACGATTGAAAGAATTATATTTTAGAGAAAAAAATTCTTACAATTTCAAAACAATGTATGTTTGTTTTATGAAAACAACATAATAATTTTAAAGGATTTATATTATATATAAATATATAACCTCTATTGATGAATATTTCCAAAACATATAATCTGTTATTGTATTATTTGAACTCAATAATATTTATTATCTTAGAAATATATGTAGTTTTTAACTCTTCACCAAATATTCATTTATTTTAGAAAAATATAAAAAATTAACCCAATGATAATAGTGTTATTAGAAAAAAATGGAGAAATTTTTTTCAAAATTATATTATAAAATTTGACAATTTATCATTTAAATAAAATAATATAAAATAAAAATATTTTCATTGAAAAATAACAATTTTAAATATTAACAGTTATTTTTATTATTTCGTATCAATTTTTCATTGAATTGATGTTAATATATTAATCGTATAAACAATTTATTTTATACAGAATATTTTTTTTGTTATAAAAATTAGAATGATTATATATTCATTCATTTATTAGACATTCTAGTTATTTAGATACAATAATTCAATATTCATCAATTCCATAGAATTAATAAAGACTATTATTTTTGGTTCTATATTTATTTCCAAATTTGGTTACAACTATATTTTGAGGTTATTTCTATAACTAAATTTTTTTGGTTATATAATATTCCAAATACTGTTTTTCTTCGTTGTTTTTTGTGAATCATGAAATTTTATAAATTCATTTTTAAAGGGAAAATTATTATTTAAAATATCGGGGTTGTTCAACAAACATTTTTACTCTTTAGAAAATATATTTACGACTAACCATGTTGATGCATGGAAACTATACAACCATTCATATAAGTATGTAAATATTGGCCCCATATATCTATGAATCTATTTATAAGATAAATCCAAATAGAGTACTTTGAGAAATATAGGACTAATATTTTTTTCACCTTAAATCTTAAATTGAGTCCATGATTTGAATCAATGATATGGTAATCAATTTATTGTTAATAAGGTCATTGTTTTTCCCATTTTCATATCATTAATTCCAAGAGTACCTCCCCATTTCATAATTAAGATTTATTGTTGGTTGAAATTCCACCATTAACACATGTAGAACTAGGAAAATTTATGTTTGGTACTACTTTAGTGACTGGATATTACCCCAACATCAAAAAATATATATTACATATCTAAAAAGATTTTATGGAACTTCAATTAATCCTTGGAATAATGTGAATATAATGTTATTGTTCCCAATCCATCACATAGAGGTAATGAAAATTATATATATGAAAAAAATTATCCTTAGAATCTAAGAGGAATGAGTATTTAAATAACAATACCCCTATTATGGAATAAATTTTACTCCATTTACAAAATTAAATTCCATGTAAAATTTATAAATCAACCCATATATAAATATTAATGTCTATTTAAGATTAAATGTTAAAATCATCCCAACCTTTGAATCAGAAATGAATAAAGATTATTTAAAACATGACTAACAAAGTTTCATGTCCCTTGTATCCATCAACAAAATATGGAAAGATATTAGAGGTGTTTTCTAATCACAAATCTCTTAGACCAAATTACAAGGATGGATATATTATCTTAATATTATTGTATATGTAAAATTATTTCCCCCTATTCATTTATAATAATTAAAATGTTTATATTTGGTGACACCCATCTATCCATTGGAGAATTTTTATTTTCCATCATCAACCGAGTAAGGGAAGTAAACTTTTACACTATATAAGTACTCCACCACTTGGTAATAATTATTTCTATACCTCCAAAAGAATATGCTAACTGTATTTCATTCATCTAGTGAAAAATAGATTTCATTTTATTAAATAACATTAATATTTTAGGATTGGACCTATTGATTTGTTTTATTTTAAAAATCCTTCCAGTAAAAAAAAATCAATACAATTATGTTGTCAGAAAGATTCACCCTTATAAAAATGGCATTGTAGAAATTGAGGAAGCTTAGCGGGTCATATATCAATTTATCTAGGATATTTAGTTCACCAAGTTATTAGTACGATATAAAATATTCCTTTTTCCAATACCATAAAAATTATATTATAAATAATTAATTATATATACTAATCAAATAAATATGGATTGACTAAAAAATATGTTTACAATACATTAGTTATATAAATCGTAATTACTGTGTCACAAACCTCCTTCCTCAAGATTAGGGAAGGGAAAAAACGTGTGGAGCCCATCCTTCATCAAGATGATGGTGATATAATGACCCCCCAAGTCACACCTTCAATAGGACATGGAGTGTTGACTAGCACCTAGGGTATATAATCTCACACAAAAAAGAAGGCATTGACCCCTTTTAATGAAAATTGGATCGAGAGATAAGATGGTGAAATACCAAACAACATCAAAAAAAGGTAAAAGTAAAGCGAAAATCCATTCTCATATGCAAGTTTAACTAAAAACTGTGGCAACCATATAAAAAATTACTAAAAAATAACCAAAAAATAGACTATGAAAAAACACAACATCTAACCCAACACCGGATGTGGTAATGTCCAGTATGGTCCTCAAAGTCCTTCTAGAAACCTGAAAACAATTTTACATATGAAGGTATTGTATAAAATTATACCCAATTGGTAAACTAAATCTTCCCATGCAATAGCGGGGTGACAAACTTATTCCCATGTGAGTGAATAATTAAACCTAAAAGAACCTATAATGGAGTACTAACCATCCTAGCCTCACCAAGGCACACTCACCAAATAATCCAAGTCAGGTAATGTAGTAGTATAAGAACTTCAACATTTTCAAACCCAACACTACTATCCCACTGGTAAACTAATCTTTCTTAAGGGATAATGTATTGTTGATACTACTTTATAAAATGAATTCCCACTATCACAGCCTACCCAAACACACTTGAGCCTCAAATAACAAAAAAATATCACCCCCAAACACATGGACTAGATCCACACCACATAATATCACCTGCAGTCACATGGGTATCATTTTAATAGCACATGGGAAAACAAACCTATCCCTCAAACTTGTGATACCCTCATCCACAATAATACTTCCCAGAGTATAGTGTACTATGGTAAGCCTCACGCCATTACATATTTCCCAGAAATTCTTGAGTTGTAAGAAATGAATGAGGGTGCAAAGAAGAAAGTCAGTAACCATCCATCTATCCTCCCAACGCGGTGTTGGGAAAGACACCCTCCCCAATGAATGGAATGGATGGTCGGCACATTGTGATAAACAAGGTTGGGTGCATATCAAAATCACAAATAATTAAAATCTAGACATATAAAACAAAAAACAGTTAACATAAACATACTGGTCCACAAAATAACCAGACCACTAAAACCACAATTTCTACTTCCCATATATACAAAACCACACAAACAACCACAACCAATGCATTACCCAATCCCATTTTCATTAACCAATTTTCATTTATTAATTAAGGGTAACACTTTAATATATTTCAGAACAAGCTGGGGAAACCATTGACCATAATATCTACAACCATATCAGAAGGTGAAGATCCTAATTTAATAAACACACAACAACCAACTAAATTAGTTCTTCTGTACTTCTAATACTAAACAATGGAAGAGGGAACAAGGTAATGCATTACCATTTTAACACCCATCCCTTCAAAAAACAGATTAAAACCTACATGTAGTCCCACTACACACACCTTTTCCCCTATACACCAATTCAACCCCTTCCAATTGTCATCCTTTTATGTTATACTACAAAATACTACTCTATCAATTAGGAACAGCCGCACAACAGCGCTAGAATGCCACACGAAGAACACCTGTAAACATGATGTGATAAAACAACCTTGTCATGCCGCCCCACTACCCAAACATTTCCTAGATACTGTCCCAATTCATAAAATGTTTTTAATCACACCACATTCCCACTGCCCAATGTTACTCTATGGGAACAACACAATCAAGGCAGTCTCGATGCTTAAAATTCCTTATATTCCACAATCAATCACTATCTAAAACTTTGATACCAAAACTCCCCATGTACCACCCCACTCACAAAGGCCACAACAACCACCACTAAAACTATATCCTTGCTGCACTAACATTCCAGACCAACTCACTGAACCAACTAAATGTAGCATTAATCCACATCATTATGCTGAGCATATTCTGGTTTAATAATATGGGTTCTTTAATTATGATTTCACATAACCTGGGAGATCACACAATCGGTTTGATCATTGGTAATCCATTTCAGTTATCCAACTATATGTGATTCAACTGATTCCCTTTTAATACCATTTATCAAGCATCACAACCAATACAGGACAAAACTAATGTGAAAGAAAAGACTACCCAGAACCGAGATTTTCAAAAGTCATATAGCTACAACAACCATAATAGAATCAAATAATTTAGGAAAAAAACATCCAACCACTCCAACCCCATTATTTAATTGACCCCTATTATCTGTTGATCATAATCCCTTATTATTTATTTCTAGATTTAAGAAAATTATTCACCCGTTCTTCCCATGGAATCATTATTACACCCACCTAGTATGATTCCAAATTATATATTGGTAGATGAAATCCCTACTTGAATCAATAGTAAAACAATACTCTTCCATGCGCCATGAATAGGGGATCACACGAGTATCAGGAATGAACTCTAATAAAACCCAACATGTCATCCAAAATTATGCATGAATTGTCTAGAAATGAAGACTTTAGTCTCCCCCAGAGGGAATAGAAAACACACTGGGAAGGGATGATCCTGGCTTTGTTGAGCTGGATCTTATATTAAAGGAATAATGTTTGCAATATCCATTTATTGTGGGGTCATTGAAAAGATCACATAGATTGAATATCTCAATGTCCATGTAGAATTAGGATAATAAATGTATACCTAGTATCCTATAAAATTCCCTTAAAACCCCAAAAAAGGATTTAAGCATTGTTGAAATAAAATATGATGTGAGAGGGGTGAAAATAAAAATCATGGAAGAAATAGAAAAAATATAAATGAGTCACATATGGGCGAGTCACTAATATTGAGCCACCAACGGGTGAGATACCGACATGACCTATCAATGATGATCCACCAACATTGATCTATTGAATAAGTGACTAACATATGCCACAACTCACCGACACCCTAACTCACTAATGCCTTGACACAAATTCCTTGACTCACTAATGACAACACAAATGACTCACTAATGCCAATGCCGCTAACTCACTGATGTCAATGCCTCTGACTCATCGATATCACCGCCCCTGAATCACAGATTTTGACACCAATTACTCACTAATTCCAATTCCCCAGACACACCGATTCAGACGCCTCTGACTCAAAGATTTTTATTCTTCTTACTCATCGATGTCGAGGATTCAAACATTATTTTTTTGGATAACTCTCATAATGACTAACCAACATCCCCCAAAACATCAAAAACCACAATTTTTTACAATCGAATGACCCAGAGAGGTCAAGGTCAATACCTCAAATACCTATCAAACTATTATCATCTAATGTAATTAAAAACCAATTGAAATTAAATATTACTCTAATCAATCACCCCATAAGATACCTCTATGGAAAAAACATCATTGCATTGTTTGAAAAATGGAGTGAAAACCTCAACATCTAAGGACACATATTTTATATCTATCTCCTCAAAAGCAGCCTCCAACTCACCTCGCATATCTATTCTTCCTTCAATTTCTTCTTCTATTTCTATATCACACTGATGCTCATGTACTTCACTCATTCCAACATCATGATTGAGTGAATAAATATTTTCCCTGTCAGATTCATCCATACCTTCCTTCAGTAAACTGTTTGATTCTTTTAATTGAATCACACTTTTTCCATACATACTTCCACACTGAGGAATACCACATGACTTCTGCTTCCTCTTGGAAGTTTTTCCCTTTTCCATGTCTCACCGAGATAAGAGAAGACTAATTCTTTAAACACACAGATCGACTACACCAAGTCGGAGCAAACAAATCTGATAAAAGCAACTTATCCCTCTGATACCAATTTTTAGGGCCAATAGGGGCCTATATACCATGAGAGGGGGGTCAATCAGGGTATGGATATTCTTTTTCACAATTCTCCCCGCCACTGGATCTTGACATCTTTATTACAAGGGTCACTTTGTTTGCTCTTGTGTGTTTATTATGATCACTTATTTTATTTTTTTTCTGATGATGATGCTTCAAATGCAATGCAGGGAAGTAAGCAGGCAGACACAAAGATTTTTACTTGGTTCACCCTCACTGGGCTACGACCAAGGAGCATAAGCCGCCAAAATTCTTGTGCGTACCAATTCCTCTAAACATCACTAGCTGTGGATTACAATGTTTGGGCTAGATCACTTCTATGCCCAGGCTCACTGCCTTTACAATATTTAGGGTCAGTTCACTGCTTTCCCATGGGTCACTCCCTGTTTCTCTCTCTCTGGCTCACTGCTGGTGGAGAGGATCACCTTTTTCCCCTTCCTAAGCTCACTGCACTGTGAATGGATTCACTCACAGTTTATAGACCTGTGGGTCTTTTCATTTTCATGAAAGAATTCATCCTTAACTGATGATGGATGCTCTGTTAATGTCCAACTTTCATCCACTGATGAATACCTCTTTGCCTCTGAACACTAGGCAATTCTTTTTGGAAACACCTTCGCAAGGCACCCTACTTCGCGAAGCTCCCAAATTCGCGAAGCTCAAACAAGCCTTCACGAAGATCCTGCGTTTTCGTGAAGCTCTCTCGCGAAGCTCTCTAACGAAGAACTCCCGAAAATCTCAACTCGTTGCAAAGAAACTTCTCTCGCAAAGCTCACTGAGCCAATGTAGAGCACACAACTTTCGCGGGGCTACAATAGCCGCCGCGAAGCTCCTCTTTCACGAAGCACACTGGCTCCGCGAAATACCTTCACAAAACAATAGAAAACGATCTTCTCTGAAAAATCTCTCTGCTTTTCTCGAGGGGGTCGGCCTCTATTTATAGGCGATTCCACCGACCCTCGTCCCTTCCGTGCGAAGTCAAAGCCATGTCATCTCAAATCACGACGCTCCAAAGATTCTGCCGAAATTCTGTCCAAATCGCGAAGCACCACGGAACTTTTCCGTTCGCGAAGCTTGACGTAGTCGCGAAGAATCACCATCAACATACCTTCGCGACTTCGCCGTGAAGCTCCCTCGTGAAGCCCTTCTCCGCTGCAATGCACTTCAGCCTCTGCCATTCACGAAGCATGATGTAATCGCGAAAACTCACCGCCTCCATTCTTCTGGTCTTCACGATTTCCAAACCATGAATCCTATCTTCGCGAAATTCATGCCCTTTCCATATTAAATTGTTATATTCATGGAAATCCACTTTTCATGATGCTCACCAAATTCCAGATTTTGGACCCCAAAAATTTGGCAAACACTGGGAAATGACGCCACCTTTTACTGCTCTTGTTGTACCGCCTCCAGATCGTCCTTTCCTTTGTCATCGTTCTTTGTCAACAAGGATTGTCAACAACTTCTTGGGAACTTGACAAATATACATGGAAACCTGCTTTGTCAACAAACACAATCAACCCCAAAATACTTTAATGTTACCTTGAAGGATTTTTTCCCAACACATGTAGAGAAACCTTGTGTCCCAAGAATTCCACCTCTCGCTTCATGATATTTAACCTGATCAAGTACCCATAGAGTTTTTGATGTCAGAAGACATCCATGTAAAACATCAAATGCTCGAAGTGATCCTCCTAATACTATGAGTTGATCAGGATGTAGTCGATGAACACGATGTTGATCCAATCTAAGAACATGCGAAAGATAGAGTTCATGAGCCCCATGAACATGTATGATGAATTTTTATCACCAATGTGGATAACGACGATCTCGATGTTCCCATACATACACATTAATGTAGTCTTCAATATGTAACCCTCCATCACTCTGAAGAGGTTATATAAAAGACCACATACCAATCATAGAAAACCATCCATCTCCCATTAACTAGTCAAAATGATTGTCAATCCTCAAGTGAGGGTAACCAATATCTTTTTATTCAGATTCAGTCTTTAGTATTCTCTGAAAAATCATCGACCACCATCTGTGTTCTTCACGAATAAGACTGAATAACCCCACAAAGACACACTCAAGAAGATAAATCCCTTCTTCATTAGGATGTTAATCTAATTCCACAACTCCTAAAACTACGAAGGTTCTATCTGAGAGGGAGCCATCCAAATTTGATGGGCATCGGGTTACATGTCTATAAATACAAAACAACCAGGTTGATGCCCATGTTGAAAATGTATGTATGCATCTAATGAAGAAGAGGATCCCCACTAGACGGATGTGGCCCCAACATTAGTCTAAATCCATGTGAAACATCCCACACACTAGTGTGAAGTCCAACTGGTGTGTTCAACATCTGGGGTATGGAAAGTCTCTTTTTTTATATTCTCGGGTATTGGGATAGAATGGGTATATAAAAAGACTGAGAGGATCCTAAATCAAACAAAGAACAAGAAAGATTATTAAACAAACTGATCGTACCTCAAACAACCTCTTTCCCTATTAGAGTTTCTGCCTCCGCAGTGTGTAACTTTCCCCAGACAGCTCCTCTACCACTTTGTTTTTGTACACCTCTCTAACCACTCTATGATAACATCCTTGTAGAGAAACATGTGTTCAACATCTTCTAGCACTTTCTACCCTCAATGGAGTGGGATCCCATTGCCCCTACTTCTCAAAAGTTTTTAATGGAAAATGCTGCTATTGAGGTGGTCATTGATCTTTCCCACCCCAACAGAACTGAGGTCGAACTGGGAATTGGATATAAAGAAGTATGAATCCTCCATAGACAAAGAACCTCAGTCTTGGGGACCTGGTGAAAGGGAGAGGTCCTGGAGAACAGATCTAAAATTAGGGATTCAAACATTCAACTGGACAAAAACTCGGAAGTCCATGATGCCAGAGACCTACTGCTGACAATTATCCCATTTGTCGAACTCAGATAGCTCATCCCTCATGGTATACCTCCCTACGAGTACATCCTCTCTACTAATTCTCCCTTCTAATTATCATCTATTTTTGTCGGTCGGGTAATGGAATTGACAACATACTAATGAGATGGTTGGAGTGCTATCTCCAAGTGTCTCACTCGTGACTCCTCATTAAGAAACATATCCATTGAAAAGTGTAGGATATACTTGAACTTTATCCACAGTTCCCTCACCAACATACTACCCAACTAGAGGGAGGGTATCTCATTCTATTTTTCAACCTTCATCATCGAAGAATGGAACACCTCCCAGAAGTCCTTCTCAATGGCATTCCCTGAGACATCAGTCTCATTCCTACCCCGAAGGTAATGCATCCACCACTAATGTGACGCTCCACATATCTAGGTCTCCTAAAGAAGAACCTAGTACACTATTAGATAATGGATCCATGAAAAGGTTATTTTCATCTCCTTATGTCATCTCTTTATATCTAAGTATAAAACACTTCTTTTGTACTTACCCAGGGACTACTAGTTGAAAGTAAGAGGGGGGTTTTCTCCAAGTCATCATCCTCCTCTTGATCGACAATCTTCTGATCTATTGGTAAGTTTCATGGGCTATAAAATCGTGTACCATGTGTGGGAGACATCTGGCTGAAATAGATGAAAAGTGTAAACAATGTACTCCTAATACCAGGTAGTATTGTAAGTTTCATTAAATATTTATTTTAAAAATAAATCTATCTATTAATTTATTTTATGTTCAATAAACTCCCAAGACACACCATAACACAAGTCACCATTATAAATGTACCATTACTAGAGTCTCTAACATTCAATTTGTGTAGCCTCAAGTGGTCATTCGATAGGCTCAGTGTCCTTGCATCAGATCATGGGGAGCCATTAAATCCCATGTCATAGCTGGTATTCTCTAGCCTATCTCACACACCATGATTTCTTAACACCATTTCCCTACCATACCATTCAATTATCAATATGTGTAACTCTTAACGGAATCTTATATGTCAACCTCTGTCCCTTGATACCATTCATTCTTGATCTAAGTACTTCATGATGAGGTAATGGGTAGAAGAGTTCCAAGACATTATTTTTTAAAAATTAAGTGGAGATAATGACCCCTGAGTCCCACCTTCAATAGGCCCAAGAGTGGAAGCTTGAACCAAGGGTATAGAATCTTACACAAAAAGAAATGCATTATACCTTTTAATGAAAATGGGATTGGGAGATAAGATTTTGAAATCCCAAACAACACCAAACTAAAGGTAAAAGTAAATCCCAAATCCATTCCCATATACTTTTTCAAATGTAAAATGAGACATTAGTAAAAATAATGTACTAAAAAAATTACCAAAAGTAGAGTAAGCAACAAAACAATAACTATCTTGATGGCCAATATATTAAATTCATTAATAGTCCTTAAAGACTATCTAGAAACAAGAAAACAATTTATTCAAATTTTGGGTTAGTATACCAACATTGCCAGTAGGAAAATGAAAGGTACTTGTGCCCAAGTGGGGGAACATACTAATACCCTTGTGAGAGAACAATAGAAACTCAAAGAAACAACCAAGGAGTACTAACTACCTCAACCTCACCATGGAACACTCACCAAATATATAAAGACCCGGAATTCTCCATGTAATTTTTTTAATTGTACGAAAATATTATGTGACTACAAAAATTGACAGCATGTGATTCTGAGGCCCGGAGTGGCCAAAATTAACTTAGGAACTTCCTTTAAGTATGATCTTATAACATGTGAGTGTGAATTTTTAACTATTTAACTAGTTCTTAAAATTAATATCTGATTGCACTGTTGAACTCGCAGTGCTAAGATTTGCTTAAAGGGGTCTTGACATTCACCTTAGTAAGTCGAGGGGAAGATTTGGTTTGGCCGGTTTTTGTGGAGGATAAAAATAAACAAATGATTTATTTTTAGTAAACTTCTTCCATCATTTTATATTCATTGGAGGTGGGAACAACACCAGTGTGGTCGGGCATTTAATAATGGGCATTAAATTCATGGTTACACAAGTTTTGTAAACATGAAAACCGCCATTTAATGAAATCTCATTAATGAAAAGTTAAATAAAATGTTAACTTAAGTTAATGAGGAATGCTTCTTTCCTTCCTCTTTGTAATTCATTGTAAAATATTATAATTGGGAGGAGAGAACATTGGAGAGCCATTGGAGGAACAAATCCACCAAGCAATGAATGGATGATCGATATTCGAGCAACCATGGATGCTTGTTGCGTAATGACGAACGCAGACCTATAATCATCAACCGCGAGAGCTCTCCATGGATTAAATCTAGGGTTTGTTATTGATTGTTCTTCATTGATTTAATGTTGATTCAATATTCTTGAGCCGCATTCTATTGGTATAATGTGGAGGGTGCGGGAGAAAAAAACATGACCTGATCCCTCTGCTACTACATTGCATGACGTCTTCATTGCAGGTGAAACATTGAGTTGAGGGGAACACAAACATGATGGTATAGATGACACAGAATAATCCCAAGACAAAAAAAGATTCATTAGAATTGTAGAATGGGTCACCAAAGCTCACCCGGTGACCTGCAAAAGTCTGCTGGTGACCGGTGTCGACAGTGTACAAGGCGGTGGTCGGCACACCGCCTGGCCGCGACAGTAGTAGAGATGAAACCGCACCGCTGAAGGAAGTTGCGTCCCGTAGTCCATGGCGGATGAGGGTGGCGGCATGCATGCCAGTCATCCATGTGGATGCCGAGGCAGCACACGTCCACGACGCTATATTTGGAGGGCGTGGCTGGTGAGCCACGGCTGTGCACATGGAGGGCGGCCGTCACATAGTCGATCATGGTTGGAGCAGTGGATAAATCACACCCCTAGATGAGGTTTTGAGCAAAACCTTGGTGAACCATGTCACGCCGAGAAGGACCTTCCCTGGAAGGTCCGACATGCCATCAGACAGTTCCATGTGGCACTGTCTAGTTAGCCAAAACTGAACAGTCCAACTGGACCGTTCAGGAATCTGGGGGGTTCTATTCCTAGGTGGCGGCTAAGGCAGGCCTTGCCATAGTGGACCGCAGCAAGTCGAGGGCCACACCCAGTGGCCGAGGAACTGCTAGCCACATTGAGCAGGTTGGGACAACCACGACCAGGGCCGACCGATCAGGTCCGATCGAACCCGGGACCATCTGGACCAATCTATGCATTTTGGACATATCTTGACAAAAAATCATCTGTTTGACGAATTTTCAGTGGTACTAGAATCCTTGGATCAATATGGTCCTTCTGGTATGATCCACGTGAGTTTTGGATAATTTTGGAGTATGGCCGGGTTAGATTGACCTCGAATCCAACTGGGACCTCAGAAAGGAAATGCTAATAATCTATAGACTGGGTGTCTGATTGGCACATCGTCTATTGCGTTAGGACCCATATGAAGTGGATATCAATTTGGAAACTTATTCATGGGAATAAATAGCAGTTTAAATGTGACCTATGGCTCAAGGAGTAGATCCTTTTGGAAATATGATTTATTAGTGCATGAACCATGTGGTTGGAAGTACATGAAGAATCTACAGATCCTATGTGGGTCATCTACAAATCCTATGTGGGTCATCTAGAAGTAATATGTGAGTCATATATAGATACTGTTTGGGTCATCTATAGATCCTGTGTTGGTAATCATCAGATCCTATGTGGGACATCATCAAATCCTGTGTGGGTCATCTTCAATCCTGTGTGGGTCATCTTCAATCCTGTTCGGGTCAACAACAAAGCTTCTCGATGAAGTTAGATGATCTAGATTTATAGATAATCATCTATACATACATACATCTGTTATATCTGGTGTGAGTTGAGTCTTTACCTTAGTGGTACACTTTTGTGTGTTGATACAATCGTGGAATTCTTCTATCTGGAATTACCATTGTGGAACATACCTTCATTGTATTCTTTACTTCGTGGAACAATTGATCTTCTTTCTGAGGAGTTGGGCTATCTGTTTCTCTTGAATGAGTTGGGTTACATGATGAATAACGTGTATGTATGGGAATATACCCATGTAGGGTTGATAGTTGTTTTCATGCTATGTGATTATGGTATTTCTTTGTGATTTATCATTTGTGGATTCTGAGAGTCCTTCGAGGGTCTCTAGGTCCCTACTGAGTATTGTTATACACACCCATGCATTGGATATGCCCGTACCATGCTATGTCTTGTGCATATGATGAACATCATTGATCAAGGTTGGTGGGTGTCAATACTGGAGGATGCTTGGAGGCTGACCATTAGACGAGACGAATCGCGGAGAAAGTAATTCAAGAGTTTTACCTACCCTTCATGTAGCATCCATGGAGGGTGTTCATAGGATTTGTCGTCAGGTTTACTTGTACAATCCTATTGGGATTGTATTTCAGCCACTTTACATACTGTACTCGCCATATTTACTATATAGTTTGCCTTGTGATGGTATCTTGTTGTGTGCTTCGATTGTGTTTGTTTTCATGATAAAATTAAATTCCTTCCCTGTTTTAGGGATATGCTTTTTTGGTGCTACTCGCCAGCCCCTGGCCTATGAAAGGCAGTCTTCAGGTAGTCACAACACATGCCCCGAGGGGTGGGATGTGACAAATTGGTATCAAAGGAGTCAGTTCTACTGGAGAACATGTACTTTGATATTTTGTTTCAGAAATAGTATTATGTGTAATGAGTGTCGTTTTCAGTTTGGGGAATCTATTGATTGTACGTCAGCCAACATATCCATACACAAGGATCAGGACACCTGATATTCGACTCAGTGCATGAGAACACAGATTTTGTGTGTGTTTTTGAAATGGTTTCTTTGATGTCTCTTTGAGTCATCTCACCAGGTATAACATTTTGACCGTGGCACACCTATTCATTTTCATGATGCCTCCACGCAGACAGTCAACAAGGGTTCTTGGTAGAGTATTCAATGATAGCCCACTGAGCGATAATGATTAGGTGCAGGTCCCCTTATGGCAATTGTACCATCTGGTGGTGGAGTAGTAGCACCACTACCCATTGGGTAGTCGATGCCACCAGCCCCAAAAGTAGAGGGTGCACACATATTGATCATGTTTCATGAGTTCCATTGCTAGAGGCCACTGAGGTTCTGGGGTGAGAAGGATCCATGAGTGGCTGAGGACTGGATGGAGGATGTGGTTAGAGTTTTTCGATAGGTTGGGACACGAGCTGATCTTATTGTCATCCTTGTAGCCAGTCTTCTTCAAGAATCAATGGGGGGATGGTGGGTCTTGATTCTCCAGGTTCATGATGTGGTGACTCTCATTTGGGCGGACTTCGAGGGTCATTTCAGGGCAGAGTTCATCTCAGTGATCTTATTCTCAGTGCGTATATAGGAGCTTATCCACTTGCAGTGGGGCAGCATGACAATGGCTCTATATTTAGCGAGGTTCACCGACCTCTCGCACTACTCCACTGACATGGTGCGAGACACATTCATCAGGGCCCGAACCTTCGAGCAGTGGTTCAAATGGGAGATCTAATCTTCAATTTTATCTCTTCAGATCCTGACATAGGCTAGGGTGTTAGAGAGAGCACTCTTAGTAGAGAGCTACCATGCTAAGAAGTCACCTTCAGTGACACCCACCATCGAAAGCCACGTAGAAGAGTCATCTTCAGCATGGCAGTTGATAGATGATGCAGATGTCTAATAGGACCAGACATACAGGTGGACGACTACACGATATAGGGTCGGTTGTGCAGGGCTGTCAAGATAGATCAGGACAGCAAGGAGCATGCAGTGTTACTTGTGCGGTGGGCTGGGTAACATGGCTCGCGACGGCCCAACCCACCATATGGACGACCATAAGAATATCAATTGACTGCTTGGGTAGAGGTGAAGATTTGATTGTGGAGGTTTGTAGGCAACATGAAGACGTAAAAGTGGATCTGTTTGTGCAGCAGGCAGTGGGTGGTGAAACATGGTTCTATCGCCGCCACCTCCATGTTGTCAAACCTAACCACAGGGAGCACGTGGATAGGGATGGGCTAAGCCTCACGTAGCTATAGCATATGACCATGGAATTTCTAAGATGATTCAAGGTACGGTATGTGTCTATTACACCTTAGTTATAGTACTTATAGACAGAGGTCCCAGTCACACATTTATTTCCACAACCCTAATTAAGAGCTAGGAGATTTCGGTAGAGCCATTGGCTTGATCCATATGAATAGAGACACCGACAAGAGTGTATTCAATGATTACGCACTACTCCAGGATATGTGACCATAATCTTGGAGGTTATGTCTTTGGTTTGGATCTTATATTAGTGGCATCGAGGCCTTACAACGTCACCATGGGTATGGATTGTTTATCTACAGCCTATTTTCATATCGATTGCATTTGGTGAAAAGTGTGGTGTGTCCACAAGGATGGGACCAGGGTTTCCTTCACAAGTGAGATGGGAACCTTTTCAGTATATGATGGACATACCCGGATGAAGGTGCAACCGATCACACATTAGTTGGCTAGCCTTACCCTCAGAGCAGTTGATGTTGAGAGTCTGAGCTATCCTGTAGTGGTGGACCAGTACAGTGATGTTTTCCTAGAGGATATTCTTGTTTTATCTCCTCACATAGAGGTGTAATTTTATATCATCTTATTCACTAGTTCAACACTAATATCGATACCAGTATATCAGATGTCTCCCAAAGAGATTTGAGAGTTGCGAGTATAGCTGGAGGAATTTTAGAGGAAGGGGTTCATTAGGCCCATTGTTTCTCCTTGCGCACCCCTAATTTTGTTTTCCATGAAGTTGAATAGGAGTTTGAGACTCTGTGTGGACTATCGGCGCCTGAACTAGGTGATCAGGAAGAAAAAGTACCCACTACTAAGGATTGGCAATCCCTTTGATTAGATGAAAGGAGCAAAATGGTTTTCGAAGATAGACCTCATATTAGGCTATCACCGGCTTAGGGTATGAGATGAGGATGTGTAGAAGACAACCTTAAGATGTCTGTATGGCCACTATGTGTTCTTGGTTATGCCATTTGGCATGAAAAATGAACTAGAAGTGTTCATGGGACTCATGAATTGGATCATCCAACCATACCTCGATCGCATTGTGGTATTCTTCATCGACAACATCCTTGTATAATCGGCTACAGAGGAGGAGAATGCCTATCATCTGCAGATAGCTCTAGACACACTCCAAGGGAACCCACGTTATGGTATGCTCTCGATGTTCTAGTTCTAGATCTGAGAGGTTCTTATCCTTGGACACATCATCTCAGAGGATGGAGTTGCGGTGGATCGAGGGATGATTGAGGTTGTGCTAGCTTGGGAGACACCTAGGGGTGTGACAGAGGTGTGGAGTATCCTAGGTCTGGCCAGTTATTACTAAAGGTTTTTTCTTGACTTTTAAAGAGTTTCGGAACCCTTATCAGCATTGACGAAGAAGGGAAAACCCATCATGTTGTTGGAGAGATGCCAATGGAGTTTTCTAGAGTTGACGCAGAGACTGTCTTGTGCTACCCGTCTTGAGGCTACCAGAGGAAGGTGTTGCATACGTAGTCTACTGCGACACATTATGGACTGGGATTGAATGTGTCATGATGTAGAAGCGAGCAGTGATCATGTATGGTTCACAAAAATTGAGACTGAAAAATTAGAAATACGCTAACCATGACCTAGAGTTTGTAGAAGTGGTATTCAACCTGAAGATGTAGCGATATTAGTTTAAGGGGGAACATTTTATAGTGTACTCTTCTCACAAGAGCCTCATTTATATATTATCTCAGATAGACCAGAAACTGATATAGTTGAATTGTCTTGAGTTCCACTAGGAATATGAATTCAAGATAATCTATAAACCTAGTAAGGGGAATGTAGTAGGATATGCCCTCGCTAGGAGATCTGGAATATAGCTGCAAAGTGAGGTAAAGGAGGTGTAATCCACTTTTCAGATATCATATGTCGATCGAGATGGAGAATATTGTCTTCAATCTCTGACAGTCACTCCCCCACTCACTCATCATGTTAGGGAGGTTCAACTTGATGACACTAAATGTGTGGCTCGACGTGATTAGGTATCCACAGGACATGAACCTGATTGATTTTTTTATGGTGGGGAGCACATCATCTTCTTTAGATGATGTACTATGATACTAATGGTGCTACTGATGGACGTGTTGAGGGAGTTTCACACGTCCCCTCTAGTGGTACATAAAGGAGCGACGAAGATGTATCAGGACCATCAGCATCATCACTGGTTTCCAGGAATGATGAAAGTAGTTGTAGAGTTTTTCTCAAAGTGCCTCACTTGTCAGAAAGTGAAGGTAGATCATCACCTTCATGCAGGCTCAATTCATCCATTAGAGGTGCCAGAGTGGAAGTGAGATGGAATTTCCATGGACTTTGTGATAACACTACCAGACACATCCAGGGGACATTATTCCATTTGGGTGATCGTTGACTGAATCACCATGTCGGACCACATCCTACCTATTAGGAAGAAGGGTTTAGTAGAGGACTTGGGATGACTCTAAAAACAGGAGGATGTATGGATTCATGGATTTACCTATACGATTGCCTCTGATTATGATTCATGTTTTACATTCTAGCTAAGGAAGGCATTTTAGGAGGATTACGGGACTCATCTTCGATTTAGAACTCCCTTTCATCCTCAAACAGATGGTCAGATAGAGCTGACCATTCAGAACCTCGAGGGAATTTTGCCTTCTTGAATCCTTGATTTCGGCTATAACTGGGAGGATCTCTTTCCCTAAGTGGATTTAATGTACATCAACAACTATCACTCCACCATCGTTATGCCTCCATTTGAGGAATTATACAATCAACCATGTAAATCACCTATGTACTGGACTGACCCAGGTGAGTCGGCACTCATGGGACTAGATATTGTACGGACTACCACTAAAATAATGAAGATCATTCAGGAGAAGATGAAGAAAACACAGAGTAGGAAGAAGTCTTATGCTGACAAGAGATGGAGACCTCTAGAGTTCAATGATGGCGATAATGTCTTTATACGGGTCTCACCTCAATGAGTTTTGCAGAGATTTGGTCGGGGTAGAATGTTTTATCTATGTTTCATTGGACCCTTTCAAGTCATCACAACAGTTGGCGAGGTGGAATACTGCTTAGGTCATCCCCCTCAGTTGCATCGAGTGCACGACGTTTTACAGGTATCCCATCTGATGAGGTACGTGCATGATCCATCACACATCATTGACTAGGGCTATCTTGACATCGATGATGGGGAGATGTTTCTGGAGGTTCCAGTAGAGATTGAGGATTGACATGAAATATTCCTTCCTGGGTGATCAATACATCTATTGCACGTATGATGGTAGCATGAGAACCACCATGAGAGCTAATGGGAGTGTGATTTTCATGTTCTTGATCTGTACCCCCACTTGTTTCCCTATTTTGTGTGGTGGCTTTTGGGGACGCAAATCCCTGAGGTGGGGAGAATGTAAAGACCCGAAATTTTTCATGTAATTTTTGTTAATTGTATTGAAATAATACAAGTCCTTGAAATTTGACGGATCGTGATTCTAAGTCCCGAAGTGGCCAAAATGAATTTATGAACATTATTTAAATGTGTTCAGTTAACTTAGGAGCATGAATTTGTAACTTTTGAATCGGTACTCAGAATTGAAATCTGAGAGCACTGTTGAACACACATCACCAGGATTTGTTTATAGGGGCCTTGATTTTGACCATAGTTGGTCGATGAGAAGATCTAGTTTTTCTGGTTTTCGTGGTGGATTAAAATAAAACAAATGTTTTATTTTTAATAAACATAATCCATCTTTTTAAATTAATTGGAGGTGGGTACCACAAGATCATGGTCGAGTATTTAATATTGGGCATTAAATTCACTATTTCATAATGTGTGAAACAATGAAACCCACAATTTAATGAAATGTTATTAACATAATGTTAATGAAAACATTAACATAAGTTAATGAGGAATGAATCTCTCCTTCCTCTTGGTAATTCATTGGAAAATATTAGAATTGGGAGGAGAGAACTTTGGAGAGCCTTTTGAAGAAAAAATCCCGTAAGCAAAGAACAGATGATCAATTATTGAGCAACCACAAAATCTGGTTATGGAACGACGAACGACAACATGTAATCTTCAACTGCGAGTGCTCTCCAAGGATTCGAGGTAGGGTTTCATCGTGATTATTCTTCATGGATTATACGTTGATTAAATATTCTTCAGCCACATACTATCCATCTACCAGGGAGTTTGTGGGCCAAATAAACATGGCCCAAACCCTCCACTATTCATCTGGTGACCCGGGGAATTCTGTCTGAGATCGGTGAATATATGGGAAAAAGCGGCGTCCAGCCGTGGTGGTGGAGGATGTGAAACTGCAACACTGAAGGAGGCGGCAGTCTACCGGTCATGGAAAGGAAGTGTAGCGGTCGGCTGCATGGAAGCCATGGTGGTGAACGTACGCACCGCTGAAGATAGAGGTCGCGGCTGCTGAGCCACAGTGGGGCAACCAAAGGGCGGCCAACACCCAACCGGTTGTGGTTGGATCTATGCTGCAATTATGCTACTAGAAGAGGCACTGACCCGAACCCTGACAAGTCGTGCCATGCCAAGCACAACCTTCTCTAGTGGGTCCCTCATGCTAGCAGACGACGCCATGTGGATCCATCAGGTTGGCCAAAACCGAACCGTCCAGCTGGACTGTTCAGGAATCGGGAGGGGGAGCCTCCCCCAGGTGGTGTTCATGGTAAAGGAATTTATGAGCATTGAATATTTCATTTCTAAATGTTTTACAATTATAATTCATAAATAATCCACCTCTATCATTCTGAATATTGAAGACATGTTGGTTATGATTTTTTTTAAATATAAAAAAACTAAAAAGAAGATAAATATTCTATTAAAAATGATAGAAATTATTTCCTGCTCAATGAACTATATCGAAAAGATTAAATATAAATGGTTTTATTCCCAGTAATACACATATATTTTATTGTAATAAAATGATCATTGTGTAAAAACTGTAATGAATCGTATATAGAGACATAAAAAGTAGGTTTAAATATATTCATGTCATGTTTCCCATATTGACATGTATTAAATAATCATGTATAATTATAATTATGTTATTATAACTAAATAAACAATATTTTTGAATAAATATAAACTATTATTTATAAGTTATAGTGAATTTTTATCAAATACTAAATACAATAAAATCAATCTATGGATGTTAATTAAATAAACTTCTTACTATAATTAGAATCTATGTTCAAATATCTAAAATTATATTTTGTATTGAAAGATGAAATGTGATCCCTATTTACACTATTAATGGTACATTATTCATTCCTGATTTTCATTGAATGTATGTCATCCAATAATTGACATAATCTGGTCATGTTTTTCTTATATAATTAAATTAATAAAAAAAGTTAATAATATATTTAAAATGAAATAAAACATAACATATTCATATTATATGGCATTGATCATTGTCCCCTAAAGCGACTCATCCTCCCCTCACATTTTGTATGTTTGATAAAATTATAATATTTATTTTTAATCTATATTGAGAATATTTTATCCATGTTTTGTATATTATAGTTATTGGTACACTAGTTTTATTATTGAAATGTAATAGAATTATGCATTTTGAATATATATTTTTTATATACATAAGGGTTATAAAAAATGATCATTACAAACCCAAATCTATTGAAAAATTCAATGTTATATATGTGTTAATTCCAAAATAATATCGGTTGTATGAAACTATACTCACTAACCTTATTTGAATAATAATTTTGTCTCATTTTCTTCTTCATCTTTGAAATTTGTACAAAAAAGTGATCTTTTTGGTACAAAATATCTTTGTTATAAATTTATAATTCTAGGCATGATTCCATCTATGGATGTTGATGGATTTAGATTCAAAATTCTATTTAATATTTCCAAATTATACCTAGAAGAAGTAATATTTGGTCATAATTACGTTAAATATGAAACATTAAATATTAATCTACAAAAAAATTAAATAATTATCTGTTGATACTATATTTTCTTTGGTATACAAAACAATTCGTAACCATTTAATTTTTCCCAAATGTTTACAAAATCATTCATTCGATTTAGTTGTATCATATGTATTGCAATCTTGATTGTTATTATATTTATAAATCATTCTCTCTAATAATGTTACATATAAAACAAATTCATAAAATAATGAAACATCCTCCTCTTCATAAAATGAGGATAATCTAATAACTTCATCAAATATAATAGTAAATAAAGAATCATAATAAAATTTTCCAATATTAATGATCTATAAAATTCTAATAAAGCACATATTAATTTGATAAATATTTGAATTAATTCCATTATCATCTCATATTCATCTTTTTCCAAATTAGTGTGGTTACTAGAGTCATAATCCTCACTGGGAAACTATGTTTCATTGGTATCCCAAAAATATTATCATTCCTTCCTCTTATTATATTTTCATTCTCTATTATTCATTTAAAATCCCTAAATATATTTCACGGTCTTGCATATTTTCATATATTTTTGTTGAATAGTTTTTGTGTGAAATTATTCTGATTAATTTACATTCAATCATTCCATTTATTATATTTGAAGTTACACTTTCCATTGAGTTTATACTTGAATCATTCTATTTTTGAAATAACTCATTCATGATCATCTGATTAAATATAATCTTGAATATTTTTTTGATATTTTCTTCACTATAGTAAGTCATGATGATTGAGCATTAGAATGTAAGGTACAATAGGCCAATGAGAAATCAATTCCATTGTTTTCTATATATATATATTGTCTCCATTTTATCGCTTCAAAATTTTCATTATTGTTATGTTATGATCATCACAAATAATATTAATTTTATTATTGATATCATCTATAACCATTCTATTCAGTTTATTTTCAATCATATATAAGCATATATATACATTAACAAGATTCCCATTAATTAATTTTTTCTCACTAAAATACTGCAATCTATTTATGAGATTTATAAAACGTTGAATAAATTTTGATTTATCTTTTCCATGTGAAGATTGTTTTTCCTTATAATTAGCTCTTGAAATCATAGTTCTAATTTTATGGAACTAAATTATTTTAAAGTGATTTATATACAACTTTTTCATATACTTCTAATAGTCGCATGGGAGGATATCTAACTATAAATGATTCTTTTCATCAATCACCAAAATGTATTTTAGACAATATATTTTTTCCTATATTTATGATTATATCCATGGGTAATATAAATAATATAATTATATTGTAATTTTTTAATTTTTGTCATCAATAGAAAATTTTACACTATTTTATTTATAAAAAAAATATTATTTTTATGTCATAATTATTTAAAATCCAATATAGAACAAATATGCGCTCTCTGACATTTAATTTTCTCACATTGTCCGATCAGATCTCTTAAAAAAAGATACAAAATAACCCCTCTATGATAAAAGTGTTTAATGGAAAATCATATATTTTATGATAAATATAAAATACAATCATTATCATTCTCATTATATACTCACTATGATACCAATACATTAAATGAAATATTATTGATACAAAACTATAAGTTCAGTGATTTGTAATATAATAGAGACTGGAAATATTTTTCAATATAAAATTTTCAATTAAATTTAAGTGCATTTCTACTATAATTATATTTTTTACTAAAATATTTAGATAATTAAAATGTTAGATATTTAACATAGTTCAAATAATGTAATATCGAAAAAATATAGGTTATTTAAGTAATGAAATATAATTAAAAAATTATGAAGTGAAATATTTAAAAGTTAAAAGACAGACATTATCAAATGGAAAAAATATACATAAAAAAATTATAAAACCATAAATTTTATTAGATAACATTGATAATGAACTAAAATTATATTTATAGAAATAAAAATATTAGTAAAAAACCATTAATTTTAAAAAAAAATTGTTAGGTTTTTTAAAACACAGAGCACAAAATTCATGTTCAAACGGAACATTTTCATGTTAAAACTATATTAAGGTAATATAAATATGAACACTGAGCTCTAATTTCATTAAACAAAGTATTAAAAATATTCAACAAGATAACATTAGTTTATCTCAATCAGATGATACACAATTTCAATGACCATAATACCATCAATAAAAATAATTGAATAAATTACATCAATTGAAACATGGATGTGACACCATAAAACTGGAACCAAAAGGGAAAAAATTACTCAAATAAAAAATATGAGGCTGATAATCTAATCCTCACAAAGTAATTCTTTTATCACAAACTCAAATTATATTACAACTGTAAGCTCTCAAATGAAAATGAGATTATACACATAGACAGTAATGTATAATAATTAATGATTGTTTATTTCCATCTTCTCTATAAAGACTTAATTCAATTTAAATCAAATTTTATGAACAAAATTAATTGGAAAATATTGCTATATCAATATATGGTTTTAAATAAACCATATGAATATTTTTATGCTCAATTGATGTCCATCGTATCCTCTAATCAAATAAATATATATACAAAAATGAGTTCAGGGTATGTTGTGGAAAAATTATTCGACCACCTTAACAATAAAATATAATGAAAATGGAATTATGTTTATAAATAAATACATAAATATATAATGATAAATGTAAATAAAAATCCACAACAATGTATTCTTATTTTAATAAAAAATGTTATATTAAATCATTTACCAAAAAATCTCCCCCATTATAAAAATTAAATCAATGAATAAATATTAAGGGTTCTTTAAATTTAAACATAAATTAAAATTAATATATAATGATAATAAAAACATTGATATGGTTTTAAAGTCCATAATAAATTAAAATGATCCCATTTGGTTAAACCAATATCATAATTTCTGAAATTTTATTATAAAATATCATTAACAAACATCAGTTTCAAACATGATATTCTAAATATTCTCCACCGCATTGAAATTGAAATGAAAAACATTGAAAAGAGAATCCGGGTAAGATATTTTTTATGAAAAATTAATATAAAAATTACCCTATTTAAATAAAAATGTAATTTAAGAAGGAAATTAAATCTTATTGTTTATCCTCTTTTAAAATCCCTCAATTTATGTCATTTAGAGATGATATTATTATACGAAAAATAATATTTCTAAAACAAAATAAATAAAAAAAATTTCATTTAATTTATATATATATGGATTTCTAATAATTTATTTGATAATACCCCATCAAAATGATTTATTAAACTATAACAAAAATAACCACCAAATGAAAAGAGTTTACAAAATGGAACATTCTGATTTTATCTCCCGATCACTATGGGTGGTCATATTAAGATAAGGATTCATAATGAAATTATTCTAAATAATATCTTTAATCTTCTGGAGAATAAATATTCTTATAAAATGACATTGTAAGAAAAATTCGATCTTTTGGGTGGTTATGTGTATCAGATTGTCTATGGTTGAGTATTATAAATGAGAATAAAAATAAAAAATAATAAATGGTTTAACTATAATGAATAAGAACATATTTTTATGAAATTTATAAATTTGAGTATCTATGTAATGGAAATATAAGAAATAGGGAACGAAGGTAATTTACTAGAATAATTTTTCTTTGAATCTGTTTTTTTAAACATGGTAAGTTTATATATAAAGTGTATCTTATGAAATTTATTTTCAGATAAGCTCGAAAGTAAACCTATATTAACATTATGATGCTGTAGTTTTTTGATGAATGAATAGATGTTGAAACTTGATAATCTTAGATAATAATACAAGAAATTAATTATTTCCAATAATTAATTTTAGTAGAGTTTAAATAATTAGGAATCCCAACTTCATATAGAGTTTTTCTTTTATTTTAAGGATGGTAAAATGAATTATAAGTTATAGTCACATAATATTGGTCATTAATTTATTATATTTAATGTATTCATATCTATCATATGTTAATATATTATAGAAAGCGTTAGTAAGTTGATTTGTAGTTTCGATGAACATGATAATAACATATCATTTTATGTTCAATCATTCAGGAAGCGGTGTCCTATATATATGTTTGATTTATTTGATTGACGTTTTCATTTATTATAAAATTTGATAATTATGTTGTTACCAAAAAATAAAATGTTGAATAACCTCATGTTAAAATATGTGTGTCTGTGTTGCTTAAATAACAAACCAGCATGACAACATATAGATAACATTGTATTAGATTTATTAGTAGAGAGTAAAATTTAATGTTATTTCATATTAGATTGTAATGGCTCAGACCCTCCTGGTCTGTTACCCTACCAATTTCTGGTGTTTGGGATGCCCTGGAACCATCAGGCCTAGATCCAAAGGGTGGCGTATTAGTGACAAGATGTCATCATGCCCTCACCCAATGGTGACCCCAATCGGTGAGTCACTGATCAGTGTGTCACCGATCGGGGTGGCACCGATCAATGTTTCACCGATCGTGCCACAGGGGCTTGTTGGGGTTTCCATCCCGACTTTTTTATCAATAACGACACTTTTGACCCTGTTATGCTTTTGGAAGTTTTTTTAAAAAAAAATAGCACCATAATCATTGTTTTAAATCCCTTAAGAGTTGGTTGACCCTCAATAGACCCTTTTTCTCTCTTTAATTGAAATCCCAAAATGCATACCAATTATCACACCTCTCTAAAGTGAATTATTAAAAAATATTTATAACATCGTGTGTAACCATCCAACTGCATGGTGAAACCAAGATCCGCCTTTAAACCCATTCAAAATTTCTATCTTCTAAATCCAGGATATCACATTTTTATCACACGGATCGGTGTGTCACCTATCAGGGGTTCACCGATTAGTGCCACATGGGCTTGTCAGGGTTTCCTTCTATATTTTATTTTTCCGTAAATCCACTTTTGACTCTGTTAAGATTTTCAAAGAGGTTTAAAGCTATTTTTAGCCCCATAATCAATGTTTTAAATCCCTTATGATTAGAAAGTACTTCAATGTCCTTGTTTTTATCTTTTTAAAATAAATCTTTTTACACATAGCTGTTATTTCACATCTCCAATTGGAATTAGTAAATAAAAAATAATTACATCACGTGTAACATTCCATATGCATGGTGAAACCATGATCCCCCTGTAAATTCATTAAAAATTATTATCTCGTAACTTGAGGATATCACCTTTTTATCGCACGAGAATTCATTATTTTATCTTCTTGGCGGATTTCATTCATCTCCTCAGTTCATTTGGGGTCCCCCCCCCCTTCTGAGGCATGTGGTGCGCTTGTGTTGGATCTTTCCTACTCGTTCATGGAATCCCCAGAGTTCCTCCCAAACATCTCGTGGATCCCCGGTTCTTGGAGGTGGAGAGAAACATCAATCGTTGATCACCTTGGTAGGATTTTTTCCTTCATCTTTCTTAACATTGTATCAGGCGGGGTGGGTATGATAATGATTCCTGTGAGGATGGATGAATCCAAACATTAATGAAGATAATTAATGGACTTAAAGAATAAATGGGTGTGTTTAATAATGTTGATGTACTCTTTCATCATTTACTATATGTTATGAATTGAATAGGCTTATGTCCACTAAAAATCATAGGCATTGGTGGTCCTTTCTTGCGCACTAATGAACCACTATTTTCAAGATGATCATGTGTTTGAATGAAAGTAACATCGAAACTCATTATTCACATAAAATAGTTTGATAAAATGTGTTCCCAATGAATAAGAATCCTGTTTTTGTCACCTCGGTTTACCAAATAGAAATTTGGAACTAAGGAAATGGGGTGTTTAAATCGAAAAAAATCACTTTCTCTATTCTAGTGATGTGGGTGGTATTATGATTAATGCTTTTGAGGTGAAAAGGATGGGGATGGGATCCCCTGTTTTGGTGTAGTCATTGGTTTTTGGATCTAAGTTCAGTTGGGGATGTTTGGTGGGGCTTGGTTTGGTTCTAGTACATTAAAGGATCTCACAGATCCCTTTTGTTTTGTGAATTTACATGAGAACCGGTTGTGAATGAATAATTTTCGTTTTCCTTCCTTGGATTGTGTCTATGTCAATTAGTTTCTTGGTAGTGGAGTCTTTACAAAAATTTAATCACTTGAATAATAAATTAGGGATGGGTTCAATGGGTAATTGTTTTCTGGGAGCATGTTGTGACTTGGTTGTGGTCGTGGTGCTTTTATGAATGAATAGAAATTAAGGAGTTTGTTTATGTGCTAGTTTTTGGAACCTGTAGGATTGGATGAGTACTTTTTTACCTATATATATAAAGTAGTTCTTATGTTTCTTATTTTTACCCCACCCATGTTGAGAACTTCATGTCGAACACCCCCATTTTATAGGGGAGGGTGTTTTTTCCAAAACTCCTATGAGTGGGTGGTTATTATCTCCTTTTCTTCTCCCATTACATAGTATCCCAATATTCTTCGAGCAGGTTGTGATGGCCTGAAGTCCATTATATCCTAGGATACTTCGGTCATAGTACGTTGTGGTGGTTGTCCCAGGTGTGTGTGGGCTGGTTGTTTTCCACGTGTCTTCGAGTTGAGGCCCATGTGTCTTCGGGTGTTGCGGTAGTTGTTCTGGCTCATGTGTGTGATGGCGTGGTTACATTTGGTTGTTGGGGCCAAGGTGTTTTTGGGTGGGATGTCTGATTGTATCCCAGGTGTTTGTGGGTGGAATGTGTGGTTGTGGTATCCCATGTGTGCACGGGTGGGGAATGGTAGTGGGACTGTGGTGAGAATTGCGGGAGAGGTCTGATGAGTCTGATGTCACCAATAAATAGTGGGAAAGTGGTGTGGGGAACCCAAACATTATGGTGTTATTACTATTAATTTACATGACTAGTGTTATTTGGGGAGTGTTCCTTGGTTAAGTTTGGGTGGATAGTTTCATTATTAGGTTATTGGTTATCTACTTTTCACACGAGGCATTAGAAGGCATCCCCACTTGTGCATGATAGATTTTGGTTTTACCTACTGAGTATACCTATGTACTCACCCTATGAATGTATAACTTGTTTCAGGTTTATAGGAGTACTTAGAGGACCGTGAAGGACCATACAATTTTGGATGTTGGGAACATTTCTATTTTTATTTTCATTTGAATTTACTTTTTGAGTTTTTTTTATTTGAACACATATTATTTATACATGCATATTGGAATGGATTGATTGAGATTTGGTTTACTTCTAGTTTTGGGGTTGTTTGGGACTAACTATCTTATCTCATGATCCTACAAAATAATAAGGGTAATGCCTTCCATTTTGTGTGTGATTTTATACCCTTTTTGATAGTCGCTACTACGAGGCCTATTTAAGGTGGGTCTTAGGGGTAATTATCTCCCCTTAACAATTAAAAAGGAAGGGTTTGGAAATCTGTTGTCCCTTCTATCATCTTGGTGATGGTGGGTCATGAAAAAATGGTGTCAGAGCCGAGTTTCAGGGACATGACAGAGCCTGCAGTTAAGCAAAACAAGTATTGCACGGGATGGAATGGAAAAAATGTTAGATAATATTGGCGTGTGAAATAGGCTAGGGAACACTATCTATGACAGGGGATTGTAGGGCCCCCTATGATCCAATGCAAGGACTCAGGGTCCTACCGAAGAACCAAGTGAGGCTACACTGATTGTAGTGTAGAGACCCTAGGAAAGTAACATGCATCAGGATGACATGTGTTCTTGTGTGTTCTAGGTTGTAACGCCCCGACCCCGGCTACCCAGAGTCGGTGCATTACTTCGTAACATTGGCATGATCACAATAAAGATCAAATCTCGAAAGACCGATTGGTTTAGTAGCCTTGGAAACACTAGATATATTCATAAGTTTTACATTACATCATTAAACGAAAAACTACTACAACAACATATTGTCTCCATAATCCACACTCATATCCCCACATAATATCCCTGAAGGTCATTCATAACTTACTTCTTCACTTCCTGGGAAAAATAAAACATAGAAAAGGGGTGAGCTCAAATGCCCAGTAAGGATAACAATATAGCGGAAACATTCATAAATAAGAATAAACTTTTAAGGCAATGTATAACTAAAACAAAAGCCTTTCAAACATGAACTTTCAACATGGTATGGCATAAATAAAATGAAATAATGCCATTTACTTATTCACATGGATATTCTACTAATCGAATAATCACATGCAAAAATCAATAACCACTTTCATAATGTTGGAATGCATAATGCCAGACTATCATAACCACATAGCCAAGGCCTCGTGCCAAGACTACAAATAAGATTTTGTCAAGGCCTTGTGCCAAGACACTAGTTTGTCTCATGAGACCTACCGATGCATCGAGGAGCTATAGCGGGCTCCACCCGTCACTTATTAAGTCCAATGCATTCCCATATGAAAAGGTTTAAACATAACATAAACATTCGTATTAAAACTAGCATACGAAATGTCAATAATTTCACCATAAACTATGAATGGTATAAAAATAGCACATCCACAGTCAAACATATCTCAAAACCTTAAATACAATATAGAAGTTTTGTATCATAATAAATCAACTTCAAATAACCGTAAAATCCGTCAAAGGATGTTGACATAGATGAAATCAAAACACTTATTAGAGAAATATCTCTTTCTATTTTTGAAATCATTTAAGAGCCATAAAAAATATAACATTTTCTTGAAAATATTCTTATAAGCTTGTAAGGAAAACTTTGAAGATTTTATAACTGCAGAAAATAACCGCACTAGCCGTATAAGTTAAAAATAACATTCTTACCTTAATTCTGTCGAAAAGGTTAAAAAGGACCTTGTTTTGAAAACGACGGAAAGATTCCTTTATAAACCTCTTATAAAAAGTCAAAAAGGGTATAAATGACTTTAACCCATATTCTTGTAAATAATAAATATGTTTTGAAATACATTTCGAAGAAACATGGATGTGGATGATAAAGAAATCCCAGTAGATTATTACGTATAAACAACCTCGGATAATGAAGAGATTGTGAAATAACCCTTACCTTGTACTTCTCCTTGGTTGGGGTAGGTTAACCTCCTGTATAATGGTTAAATAATTGTTATTAAATTATACAAGAATCATATATATTAATATGATATCATATATGATCTTTTAATATTGATTTGATAATAATATCTTAGTATTATCGTTGTTTCGGGTGTTAACTTATATGTTTTGTTACGTAAGACATGTTTGTAAAGGATAGGTTGTATATTATTCATATCCAGAATGATATCAAGTCCTTAAACATCATTTTTAAATCACCAAATGATAATTATACTTGAAATGATACGATGGAGAATGAATCTCATCGCGTTCGTGGAGACGGTAGTCCGTACGTACGCACGAGCGACAATATCATTCTTTCGATATTAAAATAATATATAAATGGATGTTATATCATATATACAGAATCATTAACATGTTATATTTATTATTTACATGAGTTACACATCATTATTATACCCATCCAAATAATATTATATTGAATAACAATTACACCACGACGTGGAGACGGTAAGCCGTACGTACGCACGTATGGTGACATATTATTCAAAGGGTGGATAGAATACTGAATATGATTGTACCATATTTATAATAACATCACAGTATATGTGAGATACTGGAGTTATTATTTTAGAATGGTAAGAACAAAGGAAGAAGAAGTGGAAGAAGAAATGAACTTGGAGAAGGGTGGTGAAATCATTACCTCTTCTTCGGGTTCTTCCTTTTGATTTGATCAAAAGGGCTCCTTAGGTTGGCTTTCTGATCAAACTAAGGCCTCTAGGTTGTAGTGAGGGATGTTGGGAGAGTATTTGGGCAGAGTTTGGCCGAACCAAAAGGCTTTGAAGGTGTGATGAACTGAGAAGGAGGAGTGCCCTTTTATAAGAAGGGTGAGGGGCACCTTTTGAAAAGCTAGAAATATTAATTTATAATAAATTCATATTCGGTTTCTAATGGCTCCAAAGTTTATTATTCAAAGGTTAAGGTGGGGATAGGTCGAAAACCACTCAACCAATAGAATTTAGACAGGTTTGGGTACTTATATTAACCTTATCTTTAAGTATTAACTCTAAGTTAATTAGTTTCACTTTTACAATGTCTCTTTGTATTTTTATATAATATGGTTAATAAACTTACTATATACATCCAAGAGACCCTCAAGTGGTACATTAATGATGAACCTATCATGATATAAGTCTCTTGGCCGAACCTTAGATTTTTAGGAATTTAATATCAATTAATAATATAATATTGTTTTTAAGAACTCTTTTATGTCAATTTTTACACTATTCAATAGTTGATTTTTTGTGAAACTCATAACAGATTGATTACTTCGGAAAAAGTCAATTAAATCAATCCTAATATATCATATTATCCTAGAAAATTAGTTTAATTCATTAAAAGTTTCATATTATATTTATTTGGGTATTTATAATATCAATTATTTTAATTTTTCATTATTATAGTAATTACTGCATCATCATTTTGTCATAAATAAAATAAATTATATAATGTCTAAAAATTATAAATAAAATGTAATTATGTAGGAAATCGTTTTATCTTTCTAATGAATATTTATAATCTAAAATACAACTTATATAACCCTATGTAACAATTGTTTTTCTAAAAGATATATCCTTGTCTCATTTTTGTATTCATTTTGACTTAATTAAAATAAAGTGTCATTATCACATACAAGTGGATCCATGGGGTCCCAAAATCGACCCAAAGATGCCCATGGTCGACCATGTATCAACCAATAGGGTTAAGACACGTTTTAGGGTAATTTAGTATTATTATAATATTATTTTTTAACCCTTATTTACCGGATTTACCCTTAACCAATGGTAAATAAAATATTTACCGCAGTAATTATTCAAAATGTCTAAAAATAAAAGTTACCCATTTACACAATTTGAACATCCTGATTCCAAATATGGAATCCATTTTCCTAAATTCAAAACACAGAAGTGGCAGAAATTAATTTAAAATTAATTCCCGCTGTCAAAACAAAAAGCGTGTTTTTAAGAGATAATAACTATCAAAAGATTGACACTTGTTTATGTTCGGTTTAACTGTAAAATTATGTCCAATGAACAACATTATATTAAATGGTAAAAATATATTCCAAATATACTCTAAAACCACTCAAATTCATAATTTATCACTATTAATTATTTTGATTAAAAAAGTTGTTTTTAATTAAAATTTAGTAATTTTCACTATTCATCAAAATATGAAAGTTATCCGAAATGTACCAAAATTTCACCTTAGGCTAAATTCGATATTCCGAATCCAAAAATGAAGTCCATTTTAAAATATAAAATATATATAATTTCAAAAATTAGGTATTACTATTCATAACGGCTAGTTTGATTGGTTGTGGTGTGTGTTAAAACTCAAGGTTGCGTACAACACACGCTACTGTATTATTCAAAGAAAGTGTACCGTGGAAGCTTGGGATGTTTCATTTTAAATTTTTGATGTCCCCATTTAGTCAAAAAGATTAAAATATTTTATTTAAAAAGGGTTCACTATTAAACGTTGATAAAAGTGCAATACTGAAAATGAATTTGTTCTTGCATTATATCTAAGAAACTCATAATATGGATTCTAAAATTATAAGGATTATATAAAGTTTAAAATTTGGTTAATACTATTCATAACCTCTTTTGAATGGATTTTTTTTTGGTAAGTCATGGTGCAATTGAACTCGGTGTTGCGTGTAGTGCAAGTTATTGAATTATTTTGAAGAAATAACACACTATGAAATCTTGGGGTGTTACATTCTCCCCTCCTTCAATAAATTGCGTCCTCGCAATTTGAAATTGTTCTTCGAAAATAAAAGGTTGAAAGTAGAAAATATATTTGTGGGAAAACCCACATCGGAAATTGGGATACTAAAATTTAGTCTTAATATGAGGAAAAGAGAAATCAAAGGGTCACAACCAAATTATGATCTCGATTAGGAGAACATTGGTGGCAATTAGAGACATATAATCGAAGGAAAAACGTAAATATTTATAGGTAGTGATTGAGGTCATCAATCACAAACAAGTGTATAATTGAGGTCCTTAAATTCATCAATATATGATGATTTGAAATACCATCGGTTCAACAAAACATAGGGTTTTAGGATAACACATTTTTGACGTTTCAAAATATCTTAGTTGAAATCCCACATCGAAAAATGAATTATCGAGGCCTCTATTTAAAATAAAGAGTGGAAAGTATGAAGATTACCGAAAATAACACATACTAGGGTTCCATGTAGGAAAATATGGATATGGAAGAGAAATCTAACCATCAATTATCTGATGGAGAGTGGTAGAGAACATGGCTATGAAAAGGCCAACAATCCCAAAGCCATAAATTAGTGATGATTTAAGGTATCATCTAGGAAAACATTTTTGTTCTAAGTTACTTTTCTTAATGTTGAGGAATTTATTTATGAGATTGGATAAGATCATAAGGAGATATACTTACTTTATAATTAGAGTTTTATCCATTAATAAATTTCTACCACAAACTCATCTTTCACTCTAAAAGACAATAGAATGTAAAAAAAATTCTATTTACACTATTCGTATAGGGTTCCAAAATAAACGAATTTATAATTCATCTACAAGATCGTTTAATAAAAACTACAATATTTAATCCAGGACATCTCGTGGGCCAGTGGTAGGTGATACACCCTTGTCGCCCTTCGGTTGCGGGTTCAAGTCTCGCAGCCTTGCCGGACGCGACAGGTTGCCGCCCGACCTCCGGGTTGTCCTTTTATGGCAATCCAAAATAATCCAAACTAGAACTATCCAAAATACTTCTGTCCAAACTCACAGTCCAACATTCATAAGGATGGTAAACATGATATAGATCCTTTTTACCCCGTAATAGCATATGAATACCTTCATCATGTATTACCATATTCCTTATTGATTACATTCATGCTCCCTTATTCCATATAGAATGTTGGATATACTTCATTAATCCAAAAATGTTTTAAACCCCAAAAATGATGGAATATACAAATCATTAATCAGTTCCAAGGTAGTCAAGAATATCCAAAACAATCACATATTATTCCAAAATCACTACCTCAGTATCAGAACTATATTATGATTTATCATTCTCTCAACCATATATTTTCCAAAAATTTATCCTGTTATTGAGTCACTTTTCTTTGTTCCACACAATCTCAAGTCCTTAATGAAATAGTACTGCAGTACAATCCTTATATACTCCATGATTATTGTAACAAGTACATTGTTGATACAACACTCAATTGACATAATCAACATAATAATTCTAATCATTCCTCTTCATCTGTGGTAGTATCATAACTTGATTATTATCCAATAACATCATTTGCGGCATAGTCTGATGACTGGGACATAGGTTCTCATAGTGTCCAAACTGCTTGCAAATGAAGCATTGTACATTTAAAACCATTTTCTTAACCTTGCAGTCACGTACTTTGTTCCCTTTTCCTCCACACTTATAACAAACTCCCATTCCTTTCAGGCAAGTTCCTGGGTGTTTCTTTCCACAGTTACCACATATGGGAAAATTCTTCTTTTCCCTCTTCCCTTAATCCATCTTTCTCTCTTCTATCCTTTTCTTCTCTTGCTTCCCTTAAAATCCATAGGACTCAGTAAAGTCTTTACATATCTTATCAATACATGATATTATTTCTTCATATGATGATAATACATGGGAGACTATTTCTCTTATAAATTCTAGCTTAAGACCATGAAAGATATGATCCTTCCTTCTCTTTGGATCATGTGCATTTCTGGAGTTCTCATTCCTTCTATTGGGCGCCATTTCTAAACAATGGCATAAACTAGATCAGTTTACGAATCAAAATACATAATCCCATACTTATAAAACACCTAACATAAATTGAACTATTTATGGATATAATCCATAATCATAAGAATGTTTTCTTTGAGGAAGTATATACTCATAATCCCTTCAAAATGATTTGTAAAGAAAATGAGAGTTATCCTAAGCATATCCCCCGGGAGTGTCGTAACCAAGAGTGCAGCAAGGCCCGTTGTCGTGCACCAGTTCCCGTTCGAGTCTAGCTCAAAGCGGTGTTTTCGGGTTTTACCCCTAGGTACATCTGTGCCAGAGCCGCCTCTACCTGCTCGTATCCAGACAGGGATGTATTGCTCGGAAAACTCACAAAATCTCTACAATACCAAAATTCTAGGAAGTTCTTCTATACTAATCCTCAAAGTTCATCTTAGGTCTACGTGCTCTAATCAGAGTTTATCTAAATCTATCTTCCAAGGTTTGTACTAACTTCCTCTGATACCAACTGTAACGCCCCGACCCCAGCTACCCAGAGTCGGTGCATTACTTCGTAAAATTGGCATGATCACAAGAAAGATCAAATCTCGAAAGACCGATTGGTTTAGTAGCCTTGGAAACACTAGATATATTCATAATTTTTACATTACATCATTAAACGAAAAACTACTACAACAACATATTGTCTCCATAATCCACACTCATATCCCCACATAATATCCCTGCAGGTCATTCATAACTTACTTCTTCACTTCCTGGGAAAAATAAAACATAGAAAAGGGGTGAGCTCAAATGCCCAGTAAGGATAACAATATAGCGGAAACTTTCATAAATAAGAATAAACTTTTAAGGCAATGTATAACTAAAACAAAATCCTTTCAAACATGAACTTTCATCATGGTATGGCATAAATAAAATGAAATAATGCCATTTACTTATTCACATGGATATTCTACTAATCGAATAATCACATGCAAAAATCAATAACCACATTCATAATGTTGGAATGCATAATGCCAGACTATCATAACCACATAGCCAAGGCCTCGTGCCAAGACTACAAATAAGATTTTGTCAAGGCCTTGTTCCAAGACACTAGTTTGTCTCATGAGACCTACCGATGCATCGAGGAGCTATAGCGGGCTCCACCCGTCACTTATTAAGTCCAATGCATTCCCATATGAAAATGTTTAAACATAACATAAACATTCGTATTAAACTAGCATACGAAATGTCAATAATTTCACCATAAACTATGAATGGTATAAAAATAGCACATCCACAGTCAAACATATCACAAAACCATAAATACAATATAGAAGTTTTGTATCATAATAAATCAACTTCAAATAAGCGTAAAATCCGTCAAAGGATGTTGACATAGATGAAATCAAAACACTTTTTAGAGAAATATATCATTCTATTTTTGAAATCATTTAAGAGCCATATAAAATAAAACATTTTCTTGAAAATATTCTTATAAGCTTGTAAGGAAAACTTTGAGGATTTTATAATGGCAGAAAATAACCGCACTAGCCGTATAAGTTAAAAAAAACATTCTTACCTTAATTCTGTCGAAATGGTTAAAAAGGACCTTGTTTTGAAAACGACGGAAAGATTCCTTTATAAACCTATTATAAAAAGTCAAAAAGGGTATAAATGACTTTAACCCATATTCTTGTAAATAATAAATATGTTTTGAAATACATTTCGAAGAAACATGGATGTGGATGATAAAGAAATCCCAGTAGATTATTACGTATAAACAACCTCGGATAATGAAGAGATTGTGAAATAACCCTTACCTTGTACTTCTCCTTGGTTGGGGTAGGTTAACCTCCTGTATAATGGTGAAATAATTGTTATTAAATTATACAAGAATCATATATATTAATATGATATCATATATGATCTTTTAATATTGATTTAATAATAATATCTTAGTATTATCGTTGTTTCGGGTGTTAACTTATATGTTTTGTTACGTAAGACATGTTTGTAAAGGATAGGTTGTATATTATTCATATCCAGAATGATATCAAGTCCTTAAACATCATTTTTAAATCACCAAATGATAATTATACTTGAATGGATACGATGGAGAATGAATCTCATCGCGTTCGTGGAGACGGTAGTCCGTACGTACGCACGAGCGACAATATCATTCTTTCGATATTAAAATAATATATAAATGGATGTTATATCATATATACAGAATCATTAACATGTTATATTTATTATTTACATGAGTTACACATCATTATTATACCCATCCAAATAATATTATATTGAATAACAATTACACCACGACGTGGAGACGGTAAGCCGTACCTACGCACGTATGGTGACATGTTATTCAAAGGGTGGATAGAATACTGAATATGATTGTACCATATTTATAATAACATCACAGTATATGTGAGATACTGGAGTTATTATTTTAGAATGGTAAGAACAAAGGAAGAAGAAGTGGAAGAAGAAATGAACTTGGAGAAGGGTGGTGAAATCATTACCTCTTCTTCGGGTTCTTCCTTTTGATTTGATCAAAAGGGCTCCTTAGGTTGGCTTTCTGATCAAACTAAGGCCTCTAGGTTGTAGTGAGGGATGTTGGGAGAGTATTTGGGCAGAGTTTGGCCGAACCAAAAGGCTTTGAAGGTGTGATGAAATGAGAAGGAGGAGTGCCCTTTTATAAGAGGGGTGAGGGGCACCTTTGGAAAAGCTAGAAATATTAATTTATAATAAATTCATATTCGGTTTCTAATGGCTCCAAAGTTGATTATTCAAAGTTTAAGGTGGGGATAGGTCGAAAACCACTCAACCAATAGAATTTAGACAGGTTTGGGTACTTATATTAACCTTATCTTTAAGTATTAACTCTAAGTTAATTAGTTTCACTTTTACAATGTCTCTTTATATTTTTATATAATATTGTTAATAAACATACTATATACATCCAAGAGACCCCCAAGTGGTACATTAATGATGAACCTATCATGATATAAGTCTCTTGGCCGATCCTTAGATTTTTAGGAATTTAATATCAATTAATAATATAATATTTGTTTTAAGAACTCTTTTATGTCAATTTTTACACTATTCAATAGTTGATTTTATGTGAAACTCATAACAGATTGATTACTTCGAAAAAAGTCAATTAAATAAATCCTAATATATCATATTATCCTATAAAATTAGTTTAATTCATTAAAAGTTTCATATTATATTTATTTGGGTATTTATAATATCAATTATTTTAATTTTTCATTATTATAGTAATTACTGCATCATCATTGTGTCATAAATAAAATAAATTATTTAATGTCTAAAATTTATAAATAAAATATAATTATGTAGGAAATCTTTTTAGATTTCTAATGAATATTTATAATCTAAAATACACCTTATATAACCCTATGTAACAATTGTTTTGCTAAAAGATATATGCTTGTGTCATTTTTGTATTCATTTTGACTTAATTAAAATAAACTGTCATTATCACTTACAAGTGGATCCATGGGGTCCCACAATCGACCCAAAGATGCCCATGGTCGACCATGTATCAACCAATAGGGTTAAAACACGTTTTAGGGTAATTTAGTATTATTATAATATTATTTTTTAACCCTTATTTACCGGATTTACCCTTAACCATGGTAAATAAAATATTTACCGCAGTAATTATTCAAAATGTCTAAAAATAAAAGTTACCCATTTACACAATTTGAACATCCTGATTCCAAATATGGAATCCATTTTCCTAAATTCAAAACACAGAAGTGGCAGAAATTAATTTAAAATTAATTCCCGCTGTCAAAACAAAAAGCGTGTTTTAAGAGATAATAACTATCAAAAGATTGACACTTGTTTATGTTCGGTTTAATTGTAAAATTATGTCCAATGAACAACATTATATTAAATGGTAAAAATATATTCCAAATATACTCTAAAACCACTCAAATTCATAATTTATCACTATTAATTATTTTGATTAAAAAAGTTGTTTTTAATTAAAATTTAGTAATTTTCACTATTCATCAAAATATAAAAGTTATCCGAAATGTACCAAAATTTCACCTTAGGCTAAATTCGATATTCCGAATCCAAAAATGAAGTCCATTTTAAAATATAAAATATATATAATTTCAAAAAGTAGGTATTACTATTCATAACGGCTAGTTTGATTGGTTGTGGTGTGTGTTAAAACTCAAGGTTGCGTACAACACACGCTACTGTATTATTCAAAGAAAGTGTACCGTGGAAGCTTGGGATGTTTCATTTTAAATTTTTGATGTCCCCATTTAGTCAAAAAGTTTAAAATATTTTATTTAAAAAGGGTTCACTATTAAACGTTGATAAAAGTGCAATACTGAAAATGAATTTGTTCTTGCATTATATCTAAGAAACTCATAATATGGATTCTAAAATTATAAGGATTATATAAAGTTTAAAATTCGGTTAATACTATTCATAACCTCTTTTGAATGGAATTTTTTTTGTTAAGTCATGGTGCAACTGAACTCGGTGTTGCGTGTAGTGCAAGTTATTGAATTATTTTGAAGAAATAACACACTATGAAATCTTGGGGTGTTACATTCTCCCCTCCTTCAATAAATTGCGTCCTCGCAATTTGAAATTGTTCTTTGAAAATAAAAGGTTGAAAGTTGAAAATATATTTGTGGGAAAACCCACATCGGAAATTGGGTTACTAAAATTTAGTCTTAATATGAGGAAAAGAGAAATCAAAGGGTCACAACCAAATTATGATCTCGATTAGGAGAACATTGGTGGCAATTAGAGACATATAATCGGAGGAAAAACGTAAATATTTATAGGTAGTGATTGAGGTCATCAATCACAAACAAGTGTATAATTGAGGTCCTTAAATTCATCAATATATGATGATTTGAAATACCATCGGTTCAACAAAACATAGGGTATTAGGATAACACATTTTTGACGTTTCAAAATATCTTAGTTGAAATCCCACATCGAAAAATGAATTATCGAGGCCTCTATTTAAAATAAAGAGTGGAAAGTATGAAGATTACCGAAAATAACACATACTAGGGTTCCATGTAGGAAAATATGGATATGGAAGAGAAATCTAACCATCAATTATCTGATGGAGAGTGGTAGAGAACATGGCTATGAAAAGGCCAACAATCCCAAAGCCATAAATTAGTGATGATTTAAGGTATCATCTAGGAAAACATTTTTGTTCTAAGTTACTTTTCTTAATGTTGAGGAATTTATTTATGAGATTGGATAAGATCATAAGGAGATATACTTACTTTATAATTAGAGTTTTATCCATTAATAAATTTCTACCACAAACTCATCTTTCACTCTAAAAGATAATAGAATGTAAAAAAAATTCTATTTACAATATTCGTATAGGGTTCCAAAATAAACGAATTTATAATTCATCTACAAGATCGTTTAATAAAAACTACATTATTTAATCCAGGACATCTCGTGGTCCAGTGATAGGTGATACACCCTTGTCGCCCTTCGGTTGCGGGTTCAAGTCTCGCAGCCTTGCCGGACGCGACAGGTTGCCGCCCGACCTCCGGGTTGTCCTTTTATGGCAATCCAAAATAATCCAAACTAGAACAATCCAAAATACTTCTGTCCAAACTCACAGTCCAACATTCATAAGGATGGTAAACATGATATAGATCCTTTTTACCCCGTAATAGCATATGAATACCTTCATCATGTATTACCATATTCCTTATTGATTACATTCATGCTCCCTTATTCCATATAGAATGTTGGATATACTTCATTAATCCAAAAATGTTTTAAACCCCAAAAATGATGGAATATACAAATCATTAATCAGTTCCAAGGTAGTCAAGAATATCCAAAACAATCACATATTATTCCAAAATCACTACCTCAGTATCAGAACTATATTATGATTTATCATTCTCTCAACCATATATTTTCCAAAAATTTATCCTGTTATTGAGTCACTTTTCTTTGTTCCACACAATCTCAAGTCCTTAATGAAATAGTACTGCAGTACAATCCTTATATACTCCATGATTATTGTAACAAGTACATTGTTGATACAACACTGAATTGACATAATCAACATAAGAATTCTAATCATTCATCTTCATCTGTGGTAGTATCATAACTTGATTATTATCCAATAACATCATTTGTGGCATAGTCTGATGACTGGGACATAGGTTCGCGTAGTGTCCAAACTGCTTGCAAATGAAGCATTGTACATTTAAAACCATTTTCTTAACCTTGCAGTCATGTACTTTGTTCCCTTTTCCTCTACACTTATAACAAACTCCCATTCCTTTCAGGCAAGTTCCTGGGTGTTTCTTTCCACAGTTACCACATATGGGAAAATTCTTCTTTTCCCTCTTCCCTTTATCCATCTTTCTCTCTTCTATCCTTTTCTTCTCTTGCTTCCCTTCAAATCCATAGGACTCAGTAAAGTCTTTACTTATCTTATCAATACATGATATTATTTCTTCATATGATGATAATACACGGGAGACTATTTCTCTTATAAATTCTAGCTTAAGACCATGAAAGATATGATCCTTCCTTCTCTTTGGATCATGTGCATTTCTGGAGTTCTCATTCCTTCTACTGGGCGCCATTTCTAAACAATGGCATAAAATAGATCAGTTTATGAATCAAAATACATAATCCCAAACTTATAAAACACCTAACATAAATTGAACTATTTATGGATATAATCCATAATCATAAGAATGTTTTCTTTGAGGAAGTATATACTCATAATCCCTTCAAAATGATTTGTAAAGAAAATGAGAGTTATCCTAAGCATATCCCCCGGGAGTGTCGTAACCAAGAGTGCAGCAAGGCCCGTTGTCGTGCACCAGTTCCCGTTCGAGTCTAGCTCAAAGCGGTGTTTTCGGGTTTTACCCCTAGGTACATCTGTGCCAGAGCCGCCTCTACCTGCTCGTATCCAGACAGGGATGTATTGCTCGGAAAACTCACAAAATATCTACAATACCAAAATTATAGGAAGTTCTTCTATACTAATCCTCAAAGTTCATCTTAGGTCGACGTGCTCTAATCAGAGTTTATCTAAATCTAGCTTCCAAGGTTTGTACTAAACTTCCTCTGATACCGACTGTAACGCCCCGACCCCAGCTACCCAGAGTCGGTGCATTACTTCGTAACATTGGCATGATCACAAGAAAGATCAAATCTCGAAATACCGATTGGTTTAGTAGCCTTGGAAACACTAGATATATTCATAAGTTTTACATTACATCATTAAACGAAAAACTACTACAACAACATATTGTCTCCATAATCCACACTCATATCCCCACATAATATCCCTGCAGGTCATTCATAACTTACTTCTTCACTTCCTGGGAAAAATAAAACATAGAAAAGGGGTGAGCTCAAATGCCCAGTAAGGATAACAATATAGCGGAAACTTTCATAAATAAGAATAAACTTTTAAGGCAATGTATAACTAAAACAAAAGCCTTTCAAACATGAACTTTCATCATGGTATGGCATAAATAAAATGAAATAATGCCATTTACTTATTCACATGGATATTCTACTAATCGAATAATCACATGCAAAAATCAATAACCACTTTCATAATGTTGGAATGCATAATGCCAGACTATCATAACCACATAGCCAAGGCCTCGTGCCAAGACTACAAATAAGATTTTGTCAAGGCCTTGTGCCAAGACACTAGTTTGTCTCATGAGACCTACCGATGCATCGAGGAGCTATAGCGGGCTCCACCCGTCACTTATTAAGTCCAATGCATTCCCATATGAAAAGGTTTAAACATAACATAAACATTCGTATTAAAACTAGCATACGAAATGTCAATAATTTCACCATAAACTATGAATGGTATAAAAATAGCACATCCACAGTCAAACATATCACAAAACCTTAAATACAATATAGAAGTTTTGTATCATAATAAATCAACTTCAAATAAGCGTAAAATCCGTCAAAGGATGTTGACATAGATGAAATCAAAACACTTTTTAGAGAAATATATCATTCTATTTTTGAAATCATTTAAGATCCATATAAAATAAAACATTTTCTTGAAAATATTCTTATAAGCTTGTAAGGAAAACTTTGAAGATTTTATAATGGCAGAAAATAACCGCACTAGCCGTATAAGTTAAAAAAAACATTCTTACCTTAATACTGTCGAAATGGTTAAAAAGGACCTTGTTTTGAAAACGACGGAAAGATTCCTTTATAAACCTCTTATAAAAAGTCAAAAAGGGTATAAATGACTTTAACCCATATTCTTGTAAATAATAAATATGTTTTGAAATACATTTCGAAGAAACATGGATGTGGATGATAAAGAAATCCCAGTAGATTATTACGTATAAACAACCTCGGATAATGAAGAGATTGTGAAATAACCCTTACCTTGTACTTCTCCTTGGTTGGGGTAGGTTAACCTCATGTATAATGGTTAAATAATTGTTATTAAATTATACAAGAATCATATATATTAATATGATATCATATATGATCTTTTAATATTGATTTGATAATAATATCTTAGTATTATCGTTGTTTCGGGTGTTAACTTATATGTTTTGTTACGTAAGACATGTTTGTAAAGGATAGGTTTTATATTATTCATATACAGAATGATATCAAGTCCTTAAACATCATTTTTAAATCACCAAATGATAATTATACTTGAATGGATACGATGGAGAATGAATCTCATCGCGTTCGTGGAGACGGTAGTCCGTACGTACGCACGAGCGACAATATCATTCTTTTGATATTAAAATAATATATAAATGGATGTTATATCATATATACAGAATCATTAACATGTTATATTTATTATTTACATGAGTTACACATCATTATTATACCCATCCATATAATATTATATTGAATAACAATTACACCACGACGTGGAGACGGTAAGCCGTACGTACGCACGTATGGTGACATGTTATTCAAATGGTGGATAGAATACTGAATATGATTGTACCATATTTATAATAACATCACAGTATATTTGAGATACTGGAGTTATTATTTTAGAATGGTAAGAACAAAGGAAGAAGAAGTGGAAGAAGAAATGAACTTGGAGAAGGGTGGTGAAATCATTACCTCTTCTTCGGGTTCTTCCTTTTGATTTGATCAAAAGGGCTCCTTAGGTTGGCTTTCTGATCAAACTAATGCCTCTAGGTTGTAGTGAGGGATGTTGGGAGAGTATTTGGGCAGAGTTTGACAGAACCAAAAGGCTTTGAAGGTGTGATGAAATGAGAAGGAGGAGTGCCCTTTTATAAGAGGGGTGAGGGGCACCTTTGGAAAAGTTAGAAATATTAATTTATAATAAATTCATATTCGGTTTATAATGGCTCCAAAGTTGATTATTCAAAGGTTAAGGTGGGGATAGGTCGAAAACCACTCAACCAATAGAATTTAGACAGGTTTGGGTACTTATATTAACCTTATCTTTAAGTATTAACTCTAAGTTAATTAGTTTCACTTTTACAATGTCTCTTTGTATTTTTATATAATATGGTTAATAAACATACTATATACATCCAAGAGACCCAAAAGTGGTACATTAATGATGAACCTATCATGATATATGTCTCTTGGCCGAACCTTAGATTTTTAGGAATTTAATATCAATTAATAATATAATATGTGTTTTAAGAACTCTTTTATGTCAATTTTTACACTATTCAATAGTTGATTTTATGTGAAACTCATAACAGATTGATTACTTCGAACAAAGTCAATTAAATCAATCCTAATATATCATATTATCCTAGAAAATTAGTTTAATTCATTAAAAGTTTCATATTATATTTATTTGGGTATTTATAATATCAATTATTTTAATTTTTCATTATTATAGTAATTATTGTATCATCATTGTGTCATAAATAAAATAAATTATTTAATGTCTAAAATTTATAAATAAAATATAATTATGTAGGAAATCTTTTTATCTTTCTAATTAATATTTACAATCTAAAATAAAACTTATATAACCCTATGTAACAATTGTTTTGCTAAAAGATATATGCTTGTGTCATTTTTGTATTCATTTTGACTTAATTAAAATAAACTGTCATTATCACTTACAAGTGGATCCATGGGGTCCCAAAATCGACCCAAAGATGACCATGGTCGACCATGTATCAACCAATAGGGTTAAGACACGTTTTAGGGTAATTTAGTATTATTATAATATTATTTTTTAACCCTTATTTACCGGATTTACCCTTAACCATGGTAAATAAACTATTTACCGCAGTAATTATTCAAAATGTCTAAAAATAAAAGTTACCCATTTACACAATTTGAACATCCTGATTCCAAATATGGAATCCATTTTCCTAAATTCAAAACACAGAAGTGGCAGAAATTAATTTAAAATTAATTCCCGCTGTCAAAACAAAAAGCGTGTTTTTAAGAGATAATAACTATCAAAAGATTGACACTTGTTTATGTTCGGTTTAATTGTAAAATTATGTCCAATGATCAACATTATATTAAATGGTAAAAATATATTCCAAATATACTCTAAAACCACTCAAATTCATAATTTATCACTATTAATTATTTTGATTAAAAAAGTTGTTTTTAATTAAAATTTAGTAATTTTCACTATTCATCAAAATATGAAAGTTATCCGAAATGTACCAAAATTTCACCTTAGGCTAAATTCGATATTCCGAATCGAAAAATGAAGTCCATTTTAAAATATAAAATATATATAATTTCAAAAAGTAGGTATTACTATTCATAACGGCTAGTTTGATTGGTTGTGGTGTGTGTTAAAACTCAAGGTTGCGTACAACACACGCTACTGTATTATTCAAAGAAAGTGTACCGTGGAAGCTTGGGATGTTTCATTTTAAATTTTTGATGTCCCCATTTAGTCAAAAAGTTTAAAATATTTTATTTAAAAAGGGTTCACTATTAAACGTTGATAAAAGTGCAATACTGAAAATGAATTTGTTCTTGCATTATATCTAAGAAACTCATAATATGGATTCTAAAATTATAAGGATTATATAAAGATTAAAATTCGCTTAATACTATTCATAACCTCTTTTGAATGGATTTTTTTTTTGGTAAGTCATGGTGCAATTGAACTCGGTGTTGCGTGTAGTGCAAGTTGTTGAATTATTTTGAAGAAATAACACACTATGAAATCTTGGGGTGTTACATAGGTGTTGTGGGAAATTTAAATGAATAAAATATTTATGAAAAATTTAAAAGAAAGCTTCTCCACTACTCAGGCATAGGAATTCCTTGTTTACCATGAAGCAATGGAACCCAGACAGTGACCATGGGTATTGCAGGCGATCAAGGCTCATGTGGCTGTTTTGGAAAATTAGTAAAGGACTGATCAGGAGGAAGAGGATGACCGGTGACAGAGGACATTATGTTCCTTTCAGCAGAAGTCCCTCGAGAAGTACGAGGGAAGCATCTCAGACATAGAGATAGAGATATGTCTTGAGTAGCTAGTGATAGATTTCAGTTTGACTTGGGCTCTGGAAGAGTACTTGGTTTCTCTGGCTGTTTTCCAGATGTGGGGATAATCACGTCAGTGGTGGGTGCTCTACCTTAGGGAGAAGATGGGGGATGAGGTTTTGTGGGATGATTTTGAGAGGGAGTTCTTGGCAGAATTCATCTCTTCGACAATGAAGGTGGAGAAAAGGTAGGAGGAACTCTCCCTCCATCAGGGGATCTTGTTAGTGAGGGAGTTGGGGATCAATTTTAAGGATTTCATTCGTTTTACCCCAAACCATTTTTTGGAAGAGGAGTATCGGGTGAGATGTTTTGAGGAGGCTCTCCAAAATTCTCTTCAGTATGATGTTACTCTTTTCCCCCTACCGACATACTTTTAGGAAAAAAAGAATTATGAAACAGTGAAGAGGATGAACACATTGAGAGGTGTCCTATGAGAGGGGAGTCAACTGGGCTCATCAAAGGTGAAATCCATCAGCATCAGGCCTCCAACGTCAGGGCCTTCTAGTATTTGACCAGTGGGTTGCATGCCCCAACAGTTCTAGTTCCGATCTTTTGGGCCTCGCCCTTTTTTTTGGGCCTAGTACCGACAAGTAGCACTTATGGTAGTAGTGGTATCCTTTGGAATCAGTTCCTAGATCGACTGCATTATAGTGGGGGTGGGCAGGTTCAACGCCCACCTCAGCAGCATCAGTTTCCAGCAATGCCCTTTCAGAAGCAGTAGCAGGGGCAGCGACTTCCTTCTCCATCGAGAAAAGACGTTGTAGGTTGAAGCTGACCCCTGGGTTCTCCATAGGGACATCGACTAGGGCATGGTCAGGGAGGCTACTAATAGCTAAGGAGAAGTGGAGAGGGGTGTGGGCTGTTTCACAGCAGAGAGCCCGCAGTTCCAACATGGCTAGAAGTTGATCGAGGTATGGTCATCTTTTTTATCACTCTTTCATGCGCTTCGATGAATTCAAGAGCTTCACAATATTTTGTAAAACTCATTCTAGCCCATTAATTGGGCCTATAAATATGGAGAGTCTCCATTCCCCTAGTGCTGAGTATACCAGTTGGAGGTCATACCATCCTGTTTGACGTTTATTGAGGATGCATAAAATTGTGGGGGGTGCATCAGTCTATTGGGGATCTCTTTCTACTGCCAATGCATCCATTCAATGTCATCAAAGGCATCAATTGAATGTTTTTTGTGCGTGTAGTTTTCACCTACTTCCATAGAAGAGTCATGTTCTATAATGATGATGACCAACATGTGGCTTAGTGTGGAGAATAGAGTTGTCATATGGGGAGACGGCGTGTGGAACCTCTTTTTTCTATATTGGGCGATCCTTTAGAAGAATCAGTGAATTTTGAGATGAGGGATGTCCCAGGAGTTGTCTGAGAGATCCTAGACATTTTTTCTAGAGGGGTTTATGACTCAACCCCATCAACGTGATATTGAGTTTGGGATAGACTTACTCCCCGAGGCCCGTCTGATTTCGATGGCTCCGTATCATACGACACTTTATTAGTTGCAGGAGTTACAGATTCAGATTGATGATATGATGAACAAGGGTTTATGTCTTAACCTGTGTGTCTCAATGGGGTGTTCTGGTCTTCTTTGCGAAGAAGGAAGATGGTCGTATCAGGTTGTGCATAGTCTACTGGATACTGAATCAGGTGATTATCAAGAACTATTACCCTCTCTTGATGATAGATGATCTATTTGACTAGCTGAGGGGAGTAGTATTGTTCTCTTAGATCGATCTATGGTATGGGTATCACCAATTAAGGGTGATGTATAGTGATATCCCGAAGACTACTTTTAGGTGAATGTGTGAGCACATTGTGTATTTATTAATGTCATTTGGTGTTACGAATGAACCTACTTTGTTCATGGGGCTCTTGAACTCTACATTCCGCATGTTTCTAGACCAATTCGACATTGTGTTCCTTGATGAAATTTCGATCTACTCCAAATCAGTGGAGGAACATACAAAGCACCACAGGGTGGCCTTGGAGATCCTAAGACATCACATAATCTATAGGGAAATTGTCAAAGTGCATTTTATTGACACGAGAAGTGAATTTACATGGACATGTGGTGTCTCAGCAGGGGGTACCAGTCGATCTATCAATGGTTGATGCAGTTGTTTCTTCGGCTGCACCCAAGAATGTGATGGATGTTAGTAGTTTTCTAGGTCTTTCAGGTTATTATCAAAGGTTTGTACTTGACTTATCTCGAGTTTTTGAGCCTTTTAAATCTTTGAGCAAAAAGGAACCGGCATTTTTATGGAGTGAGCAGTGTCAGGAAGCTTTTATCTATCTAAAATAAAGGTTACTCAGTGTTCTAGTGCTCAGGTTTCCAAAGTAATGGGTGTTTTATGAGGTGTTTTGTGATGATTCTGGACATGTAATGGGTTGTGTGCTGATGAAATATTAGGGAGTGATCTATTATGGATCTATAATGTTACTTAATAAGGAGCATAACTATGCCACCCATGAACTAGATATTATAGTCGTAGTGCTTTCATTGAAGTTGTGGCAGCATTACCTCATCAGGTAGCACATTGTGGTCTTCATAGATCACAAGAATTTGATGCATACCTTTAACCAATGGTACCTAAATGTGTTAAAATGAATGTGGGTGGTATTTATTCATGACTAATACTTCAAGATATATTTTACTTAAGGTAATGGGAACATTGTGGATGATACCGTGAGCAGGATGTCATAGAGGGAAGCTGTTCAGGAATCTGTGGATACTCGGAAGGCAATGGAGGAGTTGTCTTCCCTACACCTAGATGCAATGGTAGACAGTTATAGTGGTTTTCTTTATCAAATGATAGTGTAGTAATATTTGTTGCGGAAAGTTCAGGAGTGTCAATCGGGACACATAGAGAGTTAAGTGATGCATGATTGGGTTGACCAAGGCAATGCTCTGAAAGGGTGGTCAGAGGTAGGTCAGAATCGACAGTTTGTTTTAGGGAACTTTTTTGTCCTGGAGATGATGCGTGAGTGAGTTTTATGTGAGTTACATAACTCACTTTTAGAGGTATACCTAGGATTTTCCATGTTGTATTGTGTCCTAAGGGAACAGTTTTGATGGGCCTGGTTGAAACGAGAAGTGGTAGAGATTGTGGCATGGTGCATGGTGTGTGAGTATGTAAAGGATGGACATCACATCCCATGAGGTTTGTTGTAGCCTTTAGATGTACCCGAGTGGAAGTGGGATGACCTCTCGATAGATTTATTCAATGTACTACCTAGGTTTCAAGGAGGATGTGATGTTATATGTGTATTACTAGATCAACTGATGAAATCCACACAATTCTTGGCGATCAAGGAGGTGAGTGTGGTGGATTCTATAGCACAAAAATACTTGAATGATGTGGTGTGAATGCATTTAGTTCCATGGTACATTGTCTTGGATAGGAATGTATGATTTAACTCCTAAGTCTGGATGGGATTGAAGTACGATTTTGGAACCCATCTACACCTTAAAACCGCTTTCCAAACCCAGACAGATGGGCAGACAGAGCAGACCATCCAAATGTTTGAGGAATTGCTACAGGCTAGTGTTTCAGACTTCTGGGGATCATGGGAAGGAAATTTCCCCTAGTATATTTTTTCTACAATAATAGATATCACTCTACTATTTTCATGACACTATTTGAAGACTTGTATGGTAGGTCGTGTCATTCGCATGTGTGTTGGACCGAGGTTGGGGAGGCATGTGTTCCTGGCACAAAGGTGGTACAGATAATGAAAAAGAAGGTTCAGCTTATACGGGAGAGTATGAAGGCCACTCAGGACAAGAATAAGTCATATAGGGCTCATAGGAGGATGCCCATGGATTTTGAGGTTAGAGACCATGTGTTCTTGAAGGGTTCCCCATGACTTGGGAAGTGAAGGTTTGACAAAATGAGTAAGACATATCCCAGGTTTGTTGAACCTTTTTAGGTGATGCGGCACATTGTTGAAGTGGGTTATCCTCTACTGCTTCCACTGCCCCTACTGAGAGTGCATGGCATCTTCCATGTGTCTCAACATCTAAGGTATATACACTATGATTCAAACATCCTTGATTGGGGAGAGTTGGATATAGGGGGCGATGCTACGATCATCGAGTGACCTGTAAGGATTGAGGATCAGAAAGATAAAGTGCTTCATGGATGATCCATCCCTTTGGTTCATGTGTTGTGGAGGCACAGTGGCCTCGAGGAGAGTACCTGGGGCTAAGATGCATAGATGCGCACCCAGTACCGAGAGCTGTTTTGAGCGTTTTCTTGTCTTCTTTCATAATTGTTTCTGATGTAGTTGATGACCCTGTTAACTATGAAATTTGTTATTTTCCATTGTTCTCAGAATATGTGTGAAGAGTTCTTATTTTTTTAAGGAGATGACATGATCCCTAATCAAGACACATTAAGGTGGATGCGATTAAACTCGTGCGGGAAGTGATTTTCACCCAAAGTGGATAGTATCATAACATAAAGGAAGGGACTCCCTAAACCATATGACTAGAAAGTATGACCTTTACATGTTTTGTGTGGTTTCTTGAGATATAGGTGTTCCAAGATGTTGAGATTGGTTGGCCGTGAGAGGTATATTCGGTGGTTGTTTAGACCCCACTTATTACATCAGGTTTAGTTCGATTCTTGGGGATGAGAATAGTTTGAGTGGTATGTAATGTAAAGGCACTGATTCTCCATGTCCATTACTCTAACAATTTATGGTGTTTGAGACGCCCTGGAACCATCAGGTCCAGATCTGAAGGGCGGCGTATCAGTGGCAAGATGTCATTGTGGTGTCGCCCATTGGTGACACCGATCGGTGCCACATGGGCTCGTCGGGGTTTCCTTCCCCATTTTTTTCATAACACTACTTTTGACTCTATTAATATTTTCTATGTGGTTTAATGAAGTTTTATCCCCATAATAAACGTTTTAAATCCCCTAAGAGTGGGGTGACCCACAATGGACCCATTTTTATCTCCTTAAATAAAATCCCTTAACGCATGGCAGTTATCGCACCTCTCTGATGGGAATTATTAAATGACAATTATTTCCATCGTGTGTAACCATCCAACCACATGGTGAAAAAACGATCCGACATTAATTCCATTAAAAAAATTTATCTTGTAACTCTAGGATGTCACCTTTTATCACATGGGAATTCCATATTTCTTCTTCATAGTTGGTTTCATTCTTCTCCTTGGTGTCTTTGGAGTCCCCCCCTTTCAAAGGCAAGTGGTGTGCCTATTCTGGAGCTTTCCCACTCATTCATGGAATACCCAATTTTCCTCCCTAACAATTCTTGCAACCCTAGTTCCTGGTGGTGAAGAAAAACATTGATTGTTGATCATCCAAGTATGGTTTTCCTTCGTCTCTCTTAACCGTGTATCATGCGGGATGGGTATGATAATATTCATGTGGGCATGGATGAATTCAAACCCAAACGAAGATAATTAATGGACTTAAATAACAAAGGGGTGTTTCTGATCATGTTGTTGTACTCTTTCAACTTTTCCTATATGTTGTGAATTGAATGGGCTTATATCTACTGAAAATTGTGGTTCATGGTGGTCCTTTATTGCGCACTAATGAACCTCTATTTCCTAGATGATCATATGGTTGAATGGCAGTAACATCAAAACCGGATAATCACGTAAACCCATTTGATTAAATGGATTCCCAATGAATAGGAATCCTGGTGTGGTCACCTCATTTAACCAAACCAAAATATGGAACTAGAAAATTGATGTGTTTAAATCTGAAAACTCTATTTCTCTATTCGAGTCATGTGGGTGGTTGTTCTACTTGATGCTTGTGAGGTGACATGGCCGAGGATGGGATCCACTATTGTGGTGAATTTGTTTGTTTGTGGATCTAAGATAGTATGGGGTGGTATGGTGGGGATTTTATTGGTTCCAGTACTTTGAAGGATCTCGCGGATCCATTTTATTGTTGTGAAAATACATGAAAACCTAGTGTAAATGCATAAATAGCTTATTTACTTCCTTGTATTGTTGATATTTCTGTTAGTTTCCCAATAGAGGAAAATTATCTTAAATAGAATGACTTGAATATGAATACAGTTATGGGTTTAAATGGGATTCGATTTTCTGGAGTGAGTTGTGACTTGGATGTGGTCGTGGTGCTTTTATGAATGAATAACAACGTGGTTGTTTTTGTATGGGCTTGTTTTGGAACCCATAGGTTGGGATGAGTGATTCATTACATATATTTGTAAATTATCTCTTCTGTTTCTTATTCTCTCCTGACCCATATTGCGTAGTTCATGTCGAACGCCACCATTTTATGGGGGAGGGTGTTTTTCCAACACTCATATGATTGGCTGGTTATTAGATCCTATTCTGATCCATCTCTCGAGTAGTCTAGGATTATTCAGGAAGGCTATGATGTCCTGAGGTTCGTTATAACCCATGATTATTCTGTCAAGGTACTTTTCTGTGGTTGGCTAAGGTGTGTGCGGGCAGGTTGTTTCCCAGGTGTCTTTGGGATAAGGACCAAGTGTCTCCGGGCATCACAATAGTAGTTCTGGCCCACATGTGTGCGGTATTGGATATATTTGGTTGTTGTGGAGCATGTGTTTATGGGCATGATGTGTGGTAGTGGACTTGGTGTTTGCGGGTGGAAAGTGTGGGTTTGGTAGCCCAGGTGTGTGCAGGCGGGGTATGGTAGTGGGACTGTGGTAATTATGGCGGGAGAGGTCTGATGCGTAGGATGTCTTCAATAAACTATGGTAATGTGGTGTGAGGTATCCAAACATCAATGTGTTATTACTATTATATAACATGACTTGCGTTATTTGGGGTGTGTGCCTTGGTGTGGTTTGGGAGGATATTTCCCTTTGCCTATCTCCTTTTCTAATGGGGGATTAGAATTCCTCCCCACTTGTGCACGAAAGATTTTGGTTTTCCCTATTGAGTTTACCTCTATGCTCACCCAACATATATAATCCTACATTCAGGATTCCAGGATGACATCGAGGACCATGCATGACCATAATAGTTTGGATGTCGGGATAATGGATGTTTTTATTTTTCATTTCAATGAAATTTACCTTTGGAGTATATTTGTATTGTATCACTTATTATTTAAACATGCATATGGGAATGGATTGTTTAGGTTTTAATTTTACTTCCAGTTTTGGTGTTGTTTGGGAATTACTATCTTATCTCCCAATCCTATTAAATAAAAAGTGAAATGCCTTCCATTTTCCATGTGATTTTATCCCCTTGGTGCTAGTCGCCACTTCGGGTCCTATAGAAGGTGGGTCTCGAGGGTCGTTATCTCTCCTTTAACATGAAGATGGAAGGGTCTGGAAACTTTATATCCCTTCCCACATCTTTTTGAAGGAAGGTAATGACATATATAATGAAACTATTGATTTAAAAACGAAATCAAAATTCTAGGTAGTTATTTTTTGATTAATTCTATAATATGAATTGTCGACATCATGTAATTTTAAAAATAAAATTGATCCTGAGGAATAAACATTATGTGTTTTGAGGTATATATAATGTTTCCTAAAATAAATTTTTTTATCTATGATGTGATTATTCTAGGAAATCATTGAACCTCCCATACAATAATTTTAAATAAATTATATCTTTTTGAATAAAAATCATTTATTGTTACATTTTCATTATCATTCCTAAATTTTTTGATGTGTATATTTAATGGTTTCATCAATGTGAAATATAAAAGTTATACTTGCTGGAATACTTTTACTATAATTTTTATCAAAACCATAATTTATAAAAAAAATTAACATATATCTATATTGACTGAAAAAATCTTTCTTATTTATGAACATTTGGAAAATAAAAAATTTAGATAAGTTCACCAATCTTATAATCTTTAAATCACAATATGTGTGTTTCAAAAAACTATCAGAATGTCTTTTTTGAGTTAAGAAAAAAGTGATGGGAAAAATATAAATTTAAACTATGATTATTTACATAAAAAATCTTTATAAAATGTATGTGATAGTCTATTCATTTAAAAAATAAAATTTTGTGAAAACTATTAGAATTTTTATAATAATATCATGGGAATTTTTAAGAACATATAATTCATTTTAAAATCTATAAAAATGTTCGAGAGAATTTAAATTTTCAAAAAGAAGTTTTTATTATTCATAAACATATGTGATACATTTGTGTTAAGAATAAATATTGTAAAATCAATTTATAATATTATGATGTAAAAATTAACTATAAAGGCCAAAAATATATGTATATATTAGATCATAGAAACTATGGATAAATAATAAAAATAAATAATTTATTTATTTTTAATTATAGAACATACCAATAATTCATTCGTTCTTTAAAATAATAGCACAATTTTAAACTCATTTATATCAGAACACATTAAATATATATAATCCAAAAAAATATTTATATGTCAAGAAATGTCCAATGTTTTCTCAACTTGAATAACTTTAGTTTCCATGGTACATAAATTCTATAAAATTATTCATATGGGGATTCATCTGAAATTTAATGACATATTTAATAGAAGAACACAAGATATTCGCATTAATTTCTTACGTATATGTGCATTCCAAAAGGTAGAGTCATATAAAAAATTATATTATAAGTAGGAAAATAAATTAATATCAAATAATTTCTATGAAAGAAATAATATTTTAAATCATCAACTGGTGGAATAATATTAATTAGAGTGACACTAGGAATACTATCATTTTTTGATATAGTTTCAAGTTTATTAATTTTTTATATTTGAAAAATATTTTCCATATAAAAATTATAAATAATATTTAGATGTATATAAAATGAATCTTTTAAAAACATACAGATCAATTTCATCAAATCTATAATTAATAGTTTCTTTATGGTTAACTAATCTTTAAATTAAAACTCAATAATCACTATATTTTTTTTATTTTCAAATAAAATCTTTTTTCGTTATTTTTTACATTGAATTTTTTAATATTATATTTATTTTTAAATTATAATAAACTAAATTAAAAAACAATATAGTTAGATTCTTTAGGAATTAATGATTTCCACAATTCATATGGAGTTTTATTTAATAAATAAATAAAAACTCTATTTATAGTATAATGGGATGCATTAAAATATTCTACTTTAAAATATGTATCTACTAAATATTCCCTTTAACGTAGAATTTGAAATTAGTAGAAAAGTTATATTTCGTCATTCATTAATCTTATTTTATAACGGTTTTCATTGTGTAGAGAAGTATTGAGTTATTCCACATTCTTTTTATGAATATTTCATTCATAATTTATAAATTCTCTGACACTATAACTAGATATAGTGATGAAAACTATATTTTCAGTATTTTATACTAATGAAACAAATATTTTAAAAATGATACAATTCTTTCAATATAATTTGTTGAAAATAAGACAATGTGTATATTGTAAAATATATAACTAATACAAACATATTTTGTTTTCTAGCAATATATATAGTAAATATCGTATCTAAAAGATAAACCTAAACTATAAATTAGGTATTAGATATGGACACATCACTAGTAAAAAAATTTCTACACACGTGTAAATATAAATATTTAAAATGATTTCATGATATTTTAGAATTGATTATAACATCCTACCACATCATTGGTTATCACTTAGTTCAAATCATTGACGATATAAATAATATATAGCAAAAAATAAATCATTTAAAATGGAAATACGTGTCTTATATGGAACTTTTACAATGTAAATTTTAATAATAATTTTTTACTTAGTATAAATTTTGAACAAAAAATTTCATATTATTAGAGAAAATGTAATATCAATTGAAAATTTTAATGTTATATTTATCATTGACAATGTTAAAATAGTTACATTCCTCACATAATTTGCATTTGAGGATAATATTATACTTATTTACTAGAACAAATAGTTCATATTACAGATTAGATCTATCAATAAATACAACATAACATATTCCTTATATATATGCTCATGAATTGTCTAAAAAATTGACTCATCCAACCTTCAATTATTTTATGTTCTATAATTTGGAAATATAATAAATTTTTATGAACATATTCAATCATTTGATTTCTTATATGGATTTATGGTACATGTTTTATCTTCCATAAAATCATGGAACTAAGAGTATGGTTCCCAGAACTCCATGTCTCTTGATATATTAGGTAAAATAAATTTAGAACCTATTGATATATAACAATTAAATGTTATATTATAGATAATTGATTATAAATAAAGGATTTATGTAGTCCATATGACAAATCATTATTAAAAGAACAATATTTTCCCCAATTTCTTAATACTTGGAATTTTATTATTAAAATGTTCATTCTTTGGGTTGAAGTAATTATTTTGGAAATGTTAAATTCTTGAAGTGAAGAAAACCCTTGAATATATTTCATTTTGTTTCAAATACCTCATAAACTAATCAAAATTCTTCCAAATAGATATAAATTTTTATATTAATGTATTTATAAGTTATAGTATATATATTACGATAACCAATAAGTTCAGATCACCATTAGTTAAAAATAAATGTGAGTTTGCATATCCAAAAAGATAACATTGTAATTTTTTATGTGTTTATAAATTCTTTAATCGTCTACTGTTTTATTATCGATAGTCAAATAATGGAAATGAAAAATAAACTTATTATTCTAGTTTAGGAATGTTACATATCTATAAAATTCATAATATTATGAAATATCATCCTCATCATCTAATGATGAATAACTTTATTCATCCTCTAATTTACAAAAATTGTATCAAGATACATTTATATAATTGAATCATAGTGAAACATATTAATAAATACAACAAAATTTCATTGAATATTTGAATAAATTACAATAATATTTTATACACACTCAACAACATAATCAGTTTTACTATCAGATTACAGAACCTCACTTTCACTGCAGGTAGAATTAATATACCAAAATTATTTCATTTCATTCATCTAATTAGATTTCTGTTCTAAACTATTGTTTTTTTAAAACAGTATTGATTTAGCCTTATATTCTCAATCATCATATATATTTAATAGATAGTTTTAGAACATTATTATTTCTAAAATGCATCCATTAAATCCTTCCATTAATCAAAATAGATGTTCTGCTTTTTGATTAGTTTATTCTTCCTTATTATTAATTTTGAAATCTGTCTATTAAAATATTAAAAATGAAATGATTTATGGTGTTGTATTTATTTAAATTAAATAAACTAGATATTAATGATTATTTATCTGAATTTAACGTACTTGAAGATGAGTTAAAATAATTTATATTATTTATTTTCACCTTCTAAAAAATTACATATAACTAAATTTCGTATTTCATTAAGGTTCTTGAAATATCATTAAGGATATTATTATTAAATGATTATTATCATTTATATATATGTACTTCCATTCCAATTACATTAGTAGTATGACTATATTATATTCAATAAGTTTTTAAAAAATTAACTCTTTCCTAGTCAATGACTATAATCCATTAACTACCATCCCGAATTGTTGATGTAGTTTCTCTATAGTATCACAAAATAGAAAATAAAAGGCTTTGATTAATATCATAACATTAAAATTTACATTTTAATAACCATATAATTATCAATGTGATTCTCTGAAAATATTTATTATATCATGCATGTAGTTTCAGTGGAAAAAAATTTTCTCTTAACATTTCATGTATTTCAAAAATAAAAATTTTCCATACATTAGGATTCTCTTAATATATTATTTTATTATCACCAATAAGATAACTAATATTTTTATTTATTAAAACATAATTTTCACCATAATTAAGAATTATTCACTCTATTATTAATAAAAAATAATTATTCTTACATGCCAATATACATAATGTAATCTATCATAAAAAGTTGGTCATCATGGATTTAGGTTCCTAATTGTTCATATTTCATGTCCACTCATATCAGAAACTAAAAAATGAATCCCCCTACAATTATATTTGTTTAATGTAATTAACATAATTTATATAAATATAATATAATATAATATAATTTGAGGTTTTATTAGATACTCTCTCTGATTCCAAATATTATCAATGAAATCATGTAAATATTATACTACAAGGGTGAATGGACTTCTTTTTCAAATTGTGACAATCAAGTTTTTATCTATCATGAATATTCTATTAATTTAAAGTAATTATTTTATATTCAAAATAATATTGACCAGTAAAAGTGTAAAACCCCAAAATGATAAAGGGTTAGAGGGTTAAATGATATGAATCATGTCAATAAGGTGCACTTTCCTTTTTGGGGCCCTACTTGTTTAGAACGACAGAGTTAAGCATGCATGGCCTGTAGTAGTGAACATGATTGGTGACCTTATGGGAAGTTTCCTAGGGTGTGTCTGAGTGAGGACAAAGCACAATAGAAAGGACATGTGTTGGCTTGTGGGGACTGTCAGCAGTCAGATGACCTGTTATGGCTTGTACATGGGTCCTAGGGAGTTGGGAACACATGTCTACAGGGAAACTGGTGGTACCTGGTGGGCTAGGGCCCCAAATCCATGTTAATGGTGGTGTCTTTGTGCTATCATCGTGGCATAGTTTTCACATTTGTTATTAGAGGTGGTACCCAGCCTTATGTGCAGCGCACTTCCTGGAATGGGATGTAGGGCCCACAATGAAGACATTTGGGTTTGGGGGGGGGGGTATTGTAACACCCCAATATGATAAAGGGTTAAATGGCTAAATGGCATGACTCGTGTCAATAATGTTTACCTTCCTTTTTGGGAGCATACTTGGTTAGAACTCCACAGTTAAGCATGCTTGGCCAGGAGTATTGATCAAGATGGGTGACCATATGGTAAGATTCAAAGGGTGTGTGTGAGGAAAAAGCGCACTAGAAAGGACATGGGTTGGCATGTGGGGACTGTCCGTAGTCTGATAACACGTTTGGGCCTGTGGGTGGGCCCCAGGGTGTGGGGACCACAGGTCTCTGAGGCAACTGGTGGTATAGGGTGGGCCAAGACCCGACTACCATTTTAAAGGCATGGTGTATGTGCTATCATCCGGATTAGTTGTCACATTAATGTAGTACCCCCGGGTCTGGGTACATAACCCCTTTCCTAATGTTTTTTAATTGATCTGTTTTTAATTGGGTTTCCATAATATAGAATGTTTCCATATAATAGAGAGTTACCATAAGGTTGGTTGTTTTCATATGGTGGGTTGTTTCCATAAAGGGGGGTATTGTAAAACCCCAAAATCTTAAAGGGTTAAATGGCTAAATGATATGACTCATGTCTACAAGGTGCCCCTTCATTTTTGGGAGCCTACTTGGTTGGAACTCCATAGTTAAACGTGTTTGTCCTGGAGTAGTGATCATGATGGGTGACCATCTGGGAAGTATCCCTTGGTGTGTGTGAGGACATATCACACTAGAAAGGACATGGGTTGGCCTGTGTGGATTGTCCGTACTCCGATAACGCGTTTAGGCTTGTGTTTATGCCCTAGGGTGTTGGGACCATGTGTCTGCGGGGCAACTGGTGGTACCTGGGGTTCCAGGACCGGACAGCCATGTTAATGGCGTGGTGTCTGTGCTGGCACCGGGGCCCAGTTGTCACATTAATTTAGTACCCCCGATTTCATGTACATAACCCCTTTCCACATGTTTTTTAATTGGTGTGTTTTTAATTGGGTTTCAATAAAATATAGAGTTTCAATACAATAGTTATTTTCCATAAAATAGAGAGTTCTCATAATGTGGGTTGTTCAAATAATGTGGCGTGTTTACATAAAGTGGGGTGTTTCCATAATGTGGGGTGTTTCCATAAAGCGATAAGTTTCTCTAAAAAACGTGTTTCTATAAAAAGGGTATAGGGGATGGATGGGAGATTTTGGGGGTTTAATAAGGATTATTGGGACCCAAAGGAAGGTCACACATTCCATACACGGTTAGCCCAAACCATGCAGTATAATCTTGCACAAAGGTCAAATGTAGATCTTATTTTCTAGGAGCTTACTCATTTATTCTCTTTATATTTCGTTTCTGCTTCAAAACTCTCCTACATCGATATTAATCTCTCTATAAGGCTGGAGAAACATCCCCACTTGTTTTGGAGCCAACATAGATCCTTCCCAAGGTGATTTCGAGTCTGATTCATGTGGTATGTCACCAATCATTATTGATTTTTCACGTTTTCATAGATCTTCTTAGATCTACTTCTCTAATCTCCATTCATTCCCAAATATGAACCTATATGGGGTAGATATATGTATTTTGTAGCCAAATAATACAATGTTGAGTTGTGATCTTTATAGGATAAGAGATCTAAGTCTGCTCTTGGAGAACCGACCCGCTATCTTGTGCGGTCTTCGTCTGTTGTCACTGCTTCTTCAAAACCTTCATTGTATGTGTCTTCACTCTTAGATTTTGTAGCTTGAATTTATTGTCTTATATTCTAATTGGTTTATTCAATGTGAAATTGAATAAAAAATATTCACATGTTCTGTTTTATGGGTTTTTTTGTGAAATTACGTGATCTTGGTGAATAGTTATGAAAATGGTGGTTTTATTTAAAATGACGATTTTAAATTATGGATTTTCATGAATTGCTAAATGTTTGATGAAAAATGGATTTTCAATAGAAATATCTTTCAATATAATGGAGTTTATTGAAATTGTTTGGAGTTGAAATAAGTTGGATTTTAAATGGTTTCGATGGAAATAGTTTTCAATAAAAAAGTATTTTTACTGAAAGGATTATTTTGACGTGATCATTTGGCATATGTGTTGTCTGTTCATATTACATATACGGGGTGTGGTTGAAATATGTCCTTGTGCTCAGTGCCAAATTTTTAACGGCACATGGGAATTTCATATACAGTGATTTTTTGAAATATGACCTTCTGTACGGTGCCAATGGATTAATGGCACATGGGAAACAACTACCTTGTGATAACATGTTAGACCGACGAGAAATCGATCATCAGTATGGAACTAACATAATCTAACATGAATTTTTGGTTGTATGGGTTTGAGGAATGGTAGGGTATGTTGATATAGGGATATTGGGGAATGGTTGTAATGATTGTTTTGTTATTTTTCTAAAAAATATTCATCCAAGAAAATTGGTTTCAATTGAACTTGTATCATTTTGGTAATGAATGGTTTTTGAAACTTCTTTATATTTAGTTATAAACTACCGTTGATAAAAAAATTTATATAATCCATTTTATATAATTTTTTCTAACTCTTCTTACATAGTTGAATGAGTAGGGAAGTCATTGAGGAAAACCTACAGAGTTTTACACTCACCCCTACTCTGGTACATTGGTGCTTTTGTGGATGATATCTTCTAGGACAATGGAAAAGGTAATGTTACACACATGTTTAGCACTACCTTGTGATGTTTGGGATGTTCGGAGACTGTGGAGCATCGATCTATTGGATCACAGAGTCTTGAGTAATTTGGAGAGTCTTGTGTAGTCTATCTGCTGTGTACTTTAATACTTGGATATTCTTCCATTTTTTCTTATTCTGATGTGGTTTTGAGATAATGAAGTTTTTGTGTTGTCTTACATCCATTCATTAATCATATAGTTATTTATTAATGGTTTGTCTTTTATATGGTTTATTTCTTGAAGGGTAAATCGTCCATCACTTGTATTTGAAACCCTTCACCATTTATTTCCAGCCTTTGGCATATTGGGGATGTCTTTTAAGGCCTAGTAATGACTCATTGTACTATGAATCCAATGGTAATTGGCGGGTAATTACAAATGGTATCATCTTGATCGATCCTTTCCTAACAATTAGTAATCAATGATCCATGTTTTGGAGAGGAAATACCTTCTTGTCTATTCATTGGGTGGGAATCCTAGAAAGGAGTATGATTATAGGAACTTGAAATATATAGCATAAAAGGATGTAGCTATCCTCTTTTTTTGAACTTCAAGTAACCCATGAGTCGAGTAGATAAGAGTTTGGAGACACTTCTAAGATATTTAAATCTCATAGTAATGGAATTATCCAATGAGACGAGAAGGACATGCAATATAGAGGAATGACATCCCACTAAGTGTGTATAAATCATTTCGTGAAATGGTCATTTATTAAAATAATGGAATTTATTTTCAAATTAATGATTTTTAAAACGTGATTGATTATCATATTTTGAAAATGGTTTATTTTTCAAAATCATGTGAAGTGGATTCAAATATATTTGAACGTGGGAAAAACGATGATTTGGGAAAATATGTTGTGATAGTTGATGTGATAGAATTTGAAATTCCAAGCTAACAGTTTCTATAGAGTGAGATTAACTGATTTTGATGTCAGTTTAGAAAATGGAACCTGGTAGGTGTCATCGAAACCAACTCGAAGAAGCTACGGAGAATTTGGTTTCACCTAAACCACATGTGAACCAAGAGCTAGTTCACAGTATTGTCCAATATTTTCAAGATGTGGACAAATGGAATCGGAGGAAAGAGCCATGAAATATAGATCATACCATCCAGTTGATGAAGTAGAATCCACCTAATTTCGGGAGTGATTACGTACAGAATAAGGAGGAAGTGTGGCTCTGTAAAATGAATCATGTCTTCGATTTCATAGGCACACCAGTAAAGCAAAATGTCAAACTAGCAATGTATTTTCTCGAGGATATTTCATGTTAGTGGTGGGATTTAGCGGTGCAGGCTAAATTGGATGAATGAAATACATGGGAGGATTTTGAGGAATTGTTCAACAAACAATTCTACACTCACACGTTCATGATCCAAAAAAAGATGGACTTCTTCATCCTAAAACAAGAGAGTCTATCTATCATAGAGTATGCAGCTAAGTTCATGTACTTAGAATGCTTTACACCGGATATTCCGGCAAGTGATCTTTAAAAGCACGCATCATTGAAATAGGGCTACCACAAGAGATTTGATCAAATATTACAGTACTTTTTATTACATAAAATATATAGATTGTGAAAAAAAATGACTGTGGATGAACGTGATATCTCAGGATCTATGGGAGGAGGCATGATGATACCTATAGGAAACAGTGGGAACACAAGGACAGGGAACAAGAGGGAAAGGGGAAAAATTTCCATTGTGCATGTGTAAATACGAACCATACGGCTCTAGCAGTAAACCATCCTCTATAACCCCATGGAAAAGAAGGTTTTTTTAAATGTGGTTCGCTTTACCACAAAATGTGAGATTACACGGAACAAACTAGATCATGTCATAATTGTAACAATATGGGGCATCTTCAGCACTATTATTGCAGTGCTCCAAGGCCAGGTGTTCCAGATAATTCTCAGCTTTGACAAGCATCATATGCTTTGACTGGATGAGGACAACATGATCAGTCTTGTCAGAAGCGAAGATCTAGCCATGGTGATTCTAGAAATACCATGACTCCACAACTTAGGAAACCATAGAAAGGATGCAAGGAGAATAGTATAGTGAAGAAGCAATTGTATTGAGCTGAGTAGATGATTCACAATGATCAGCCTAGTCCATCTACAGTGAGAGGAATTACCTTTCCTTGGCCATGTCATTTCTAAGAAAGGCACTTCTATTGATCCTAAAAAGTGAGAAGCAATTATCTCTTGGAAACCACTGAAGAATGTGTTCAAGATACATGTTTTCTTTGTCTAGATGGTTACTACCGACTCTTTGTGCGTGATTTCTCATGATTAACTTCACCAATGACAGCTCTGACAAAGAAGAATGATCCAGTCCAATAGATGGAATACTGTTAGAATACATTCCAGGAACTCAAAGTTCGACTTACATCGACACCTATCTTGATCATCGAATAATCAGGATTGGGGTATGTGGTGTATTGTGATACTTTAAGATCATGGTTGGGTTGTGTTCTCATGCAAAGAGATCACGTGGTTGCTTATGGTTCAGGGTAGCTGAGGGTTCATTAGAAGAATTTCGGAACACATGATTTGGAGTTACCTACAGTTGTCCTTGCTTTGATAACAAGGAGTCATTATCTCTTTGGTGGGAATTTTACTGAGTTTACAGATAACAAAATCTTGAACACATTTTGTCATAGAGAGATTTAAATTTGAGGAAAATGTTATGAATGGAGTGTTTATAAATGTTTGACATTGAATTTATTTACACAGTATGGAAAGGAAATTCAGTAGCGGAGGAATTTAGTAGAATGTCATATGCTCTATTGGCGAAAGAAGCTTCAGATGAATGACAATTGACGTCAATCTTAGTCGACATGCAAGTGGAATGCACAGACAAAGGTGATATTGCAGTTTTCTTTTCTTCTACGCTTGTTCCTGATTTAGTAAAAATGATCAAAGAGGCACAAACATCTAATGCGTAATGTCTGGTTGTATGTTAAAAACTCAATGTTGGGGGGAACATTGAGGGATAGAAAATTAAGAGGGGATCAGTTTTCTGTTTCCGTGATTAGATGGTTGTACCTATTTTTTATCATTAAAAATCCATCATGCTTACCACCATTCAAGATTGGTTGTACTTCCAGGTACACAGAAGATGTATACGGCATTGAAGGCATAGTTTTGGTAGAGTGAACTGAAAACAATGGTGGTTTAATTCGTCTTGTAGTGGTTAATTTGTCAGTAGGGTAAAGTAGAGCATCATAGACCAGTGGTTATGTTACAATCTTTTCCCATCCTAGTGTAGAAATGGGATCAAATAGTAGTGTATTTTGTTATAGGTATCCCATGAAAAGTCAGGAAACATGAAGCCATTTTGGTGATAGTTGATCTTCTAACCATGTCGGCCCATTTCAACCCAATTCATGAAACTCATAGAGTAGAGGATATTTAAAAAATCTATATCTGAGAAGTGGTAAAATGGTATGGTCTACCAGTTTGAATAGTCTTCGATAGAGATCTGAGGTTCATGTTTAGTTACTAGAAATCTTTATAGCATGCCCTTGGGACTCAGTTGACTATTAGCATAGCGTATCATCTCAGATGAATTGCCAATCCAAGGGAATGATACAAATATTGGAAGACATGTTGGTGTCATGTGTAATGGATTTTGGTGGTTCATGGGAGGATCATATACCCTTAATGGAGTTCTCTTTCAATAACACATGTCAATCCTCGATACGCATGGCTGCATTTGAAGAATTTAATGGGAGTCCTCATCGTTCTCCACTATATTGGGTGGAAATGGGTGAAACATCACATGTCGGGCCATTCCATGTCAAAGAAACTATAGAGATGATCCAATCGATTAAAAGGAGGATAGAGACTACACAGAATCATCTGAAATCTTATGTTGGTCATCATCAAAGACCATTTTCATTTGTTGCGAGTGATCATGTCTTCTTGAGAATCTCTCCACGGCTTGGATATCAACATTTGAGAAAGAATGGAATGAAATATATTAGATACTTTGTCCCTTTGAGATACATGAATTGGTTTGAGAGGTGTAATATCAGGTTTCATTACCAACATGGTTTAGTTCGATGCATAATGTGTTCCTTGTATCCTAGTTGAAAAAGTATCACCCTGATCCTAACCATGTGATCAGATGGGATCACGTTGAGCTAGAACAGAATGCATCACTGGTATTTATCCTAGTGCGAATCATGGATATACAAGATAAATTATTTCATAGGAAAATAATCGAACTAGTGTGGGTTTTATGGAAACATGGTCATATTCAGGAAGAGACATGGGAACAGAGAAGGAAATAAAAGAGAAGTGGCTGGAACCCATTTTGTCCAGTAGTATTTTTCTTCGTTCCGGTGACAGAAAGACCAATGGTGGGGAGAACGTTGTACCCCCGGTTTTTTGTACATAACCACTTTATTAATGTTTTTTAATTGGGGTGTTTTTAATTGGGATTTAATAAAATATTGATTTTCCATAAAATAAAGTGTTTCTATAAAGTTGGTTGTCTCCATAAGGTGGGTTCTTTCCAAAATCTGTGGTGTTTCTATAATGTGGGATGTTTCCATAAAAATGAGATTCCATTAAAATGGTAAATGTGAAGGATGGTAGATTTCAGGGTTTTAATAAGGATTATTGGAACCAAAAGGAAGGTCACATGATCTATTCATGGTTGGCCCAAACTCTGTTGTCACAACTTGCGCAGAGGTCAAATATAGATCATATTTTCTAGGAGCTTACTCATTTTTTCTCTCTATATATATTTTTGACTTCAAAACACCACTACATCAAGATTACACTCCCAATAAGGCTGTAGAATCATCCCCACAAGAGTTGGATCCATCTTAGAGCCTTCCCATGGTGATTTTGAGTCCAATTCTTGAGGTATATCACCATTCATTCCAGATTTGTCACGTTTTCATAGATATTATTAGACATAATTTTCTGATCAGCTTTGCTTTTAAGATATGAAAATATTGGGGGTATATCTACGTTTTTGGATGCCAAATAGTTCAATTTTGAGTCATGGTCGTGCGGGGATAAGAGATCTAAGGCCGCTATTAGACAATCGACCCACTTTATTATGTGTTCTTCAATTGTTGTCAATGTTTCCACAAAACCATTGAGGTAGGTGGCCTCACTCTCCTCTCATACTGCTAGAATTTAATTTATTATATTCAAATTTGTTTATTAATTATAAAATGAATCGAAAAATACCCATTTGTGATGATATATGGTTTTTGTGAAATTGTGTGATCTTGGAGAATAGTTGTGGAAAAGGGTGTTTTTTTTAAATGATGATTTTTATTTATGGATTTTCTGGAATTGCTAAATGGTTTATGAAAAAAGTGTTTCCAATAGAAATGGTTTTCAATAAAAATGTAGTATTATTGAAATGGAATTGAGTTGAAATGGTTTGGCATTGAAATGGTTTTGACGGAAATAGTTTTCAATAAAAATTTGTTTTTATTGGAAGGTGTATTTTGTCATCATCTTTGGGAATATGTGTTGTTTGTTCATATTGAATATACGGGGCTTGGTTGAAATATGACCTTGTTCTTGATTCCAAAGAATTAATGGAACACGAGAATTGCTTATATGTGGCTTGGATGAAATATGACATTGTGCTCTGTGCCAAATGATTAATGGAACATGGGATAATATTACCTTATGATGACATGGTCGATCGACAATAAACCACTCATGAGTATGGAACTGTCATAACGTAGCACACATGGTTGGTTTCATGTGTTTGAGGAATGGTTGGGTATGCAAATATACAAATATTTGTGAAGGGTTGTAATGATTGTTTAGTTATTTTTCTGGGAAAATATCTTTCTGGGATAATTTGTTTCAATTGGACTTGTTTGAATTTGGTTTTGAATTTTTTTGGAAACATGTTTATATTTAGTTAGAAACTACTTTTGAGAAATTATTTTATATAAAAAAATTTATATAATTGTTTTTAACATTACAATCCTAGTGGCGTGAGTAAGGAAGTCATTAGAGGAAACCAAATGAGTTGTATACTCACCCCTCCTCTGGAACATTGGTGCTTTTGCAGATTCAATCTTCCAGGACATGGGAAAAGGTAATGTTTCAATTGTATTTAGGTCAATGTTGGGATATTTGGGCTGTTTAGAGATTGTGGAGCATAAGCTTGTGAAGGATGGAGTCTTGAGGTCTTTGGAGAGTCTTCTGTAGTCTATCTATTGTGTACTTTGATACAAGGTTATTCTTATGTTTTTTCTTATTTTGAGGTGGTTTTGAGATACATGAAGTTGTTGAGTTTTCATTCATCTGTTCACATATCATATATTGAATGGTTGGTTACGGTTGGTATGTTATTTGGTTTAATTCGTTAAGGGTAAATCATCCCCACTTGTATTTGAAACAATTAGTCATTTATTTCCAGCCTTTGGCTTCTTGGGGATGTCTTTTAATGCCTAGTAATGACTCGTTATACTCTGAAGCCAGTGTGAATTGGCATGTCATTACAAAAAGTGGTGGAAATTTTAATTTCAGAAGATAAATATAGTCTGATAAAGGTAATTATAACTTCATAAAATAATAGATTCGTAATGAAATATGTTTTACTAAAATTAAATGTAACGAGTAAAATATATTTTATCAAAACAAATAATATATGTAATTATGACACATTACAAAATGAAAATAAAAAAATTATTACATAAAAATCCAATCATTATAAAGGGATATTATTAACAAATAAAATTCCAATAATTAAACCCTTTTCTTTTTTATGAAAATGGTGGGATGCCCATTACTAGAAATATGGTATACAGGTTCTCATTAAACATATTCACCATAAACCACTCATAATTTAATTATAATTTAATCCTTAATCTCTTATTTATTCAAACAAATTGAAACAAATAAACTCTGATAATTTATTTGACTTCCCATTCGAATGAAACACAATTTCTTAGCCCAAAATCCCATTGATTGATGTTAACAGAAAAGAAAAACCTCAAAAACATATATTATTCCTAATCACTAAATAATGGGAACAAAAATAGCATAATGATAACTATTATACATTCAATTATATCCTATAAATTAATGTCTCTTATTTTGCACTGAAATACTACGGAAATTTTATGTTCCTAAAAGGTAATTATATGAATAACTATAACTTCTTAGTATATTAATTAGATTTTTTTAGTGTGTTCCAATCTATGAAGATTAATTTTAAAAAATATATTATAATTTAAAAAGACCTAATAATTTTAATTTTAGGATTTATGTGAATGGTTATCACTTTTTCAAAGGAATTATAACACATAATGTTGAAATGAAGACATTATTTTGATCAACTTCAACTCTCTGTTATATTTTTTGTGATATATTATATTAAAAAATTCAACTGCATTAGATGAATATAAAGTAATAATTTTATAATTACTTCTCTAATAAACTCAATGATACATCTGTAACATTCAATCAGAACTATACTTGCATGTATTATGAATTTCAAGACAACAGATAAAGTGAGTTTTTACTCATAATGAAGAAATATGTAATACTACCAAAAATATTTAATTCAATAATAAATGATATATATAAAATTATTGTCTTAAAAGGTTTTTATTGTGAAAAAATAATAATTTTTTTATATAAATATAATATTTTCTAATTTGGATAATGTAATAAAATTATAAATATGGCATAAAATGTTTTAGTTACAAACCATTATAAATACTAAAAGTTGTGATTATCAATTTAGATCTTTTTTCTTAGGAAAATTAAATATTAAAAAATTCTTGATAAATATGTAGGATATTGAAATTTACCAAATTACACTATAAGGAACTACCATTATCATCAGCAGAATTATCCCATCAAATAAATTCCCCTATTTTATATCAATTTCATTTTTTTTACATCATATTCTAGTACATTAATGGAAACCATTACTTCTCATAAATATATAATACATTTCATTTGATTAATATTCAATACATAACATTACGATAAATTCCAAAATCATATAGGTTTTGTTTCTTTATAAAAATTGAAAAATAAACATCTTTTCTATAAATCTTCAAAATCTCCCATATGTTCACCATAACTACAAAAATTTTCAGACATATAATACTTAATTCATTTATTCATAACAAGGTGAAAGGAAACAAAAGAAATCATAACATCTGATGTATATTAAGGAAAAAAAGGGATATATCAATGCTCTATTAAACATAAAATGAGAATAAGGTTATGATAAAATATTATTATAATTTTAATATAATTTCCCATATATCAATGTTAATAGTGTTTAGTCATGGAATACAATTTTAATGTTTTTAAAAAATTAATTATAATCGAATACATGAACATAATCCATGAGGGAATGGCATTGGAATTGGATATAAAATTGTGGACATAATCAAGAAAATAATTTCCATAGTAGTCATGGATAACTATGAAGACTATCATATTGGATTGGGTTCTCACTTCAATCAACAATATATTTAATCAATGTCTACCCCCAAGACTATCATAGTGCATAGTATCTCATAATGAAATGGGTTAACTCAATATTCCGGACCATATTATCTCATGAGATATCAATATTGACCAAATTAATTGGGGGAATATATTATTCTAGAACCACTCTTAACAATATTAAAATAATAGATACATTTTCCACAAGATAAAAAACATTAATCATATCATAACCAATAGAAAGAAAATAAGTCCCATTAACAATTCATTATTTAATATCTCATAACTCTTGGAAAAGAAATGAGATTCATATACATCTCATCATCTTAATCATAAAAAAATATAAAAGAAAAACTATTTTATGATTGGATCATATTTATAGTAAAAGAAAAGAAACATAAAATTATATCATCTCGGCTAAAAAAATATTTAAAATATCACCTAGAATATTGGTAGTGTAAAATTAAATATTCACTCTAATATAACTAGTATAATATATAAAAAATATCAAAGTATTATTGAATAAATTTTATATGAAAATAATATTAGAAAAATTTAATGTATGCATCAAATAATTATGAATTCAATATAGAAAGAAATGTTTGTCAACAAGATTTTGTAAACGACCAGAATATTTCAAATTTTAGGAATAATGTAAAAAATACTAAATTAAGAATAAAACAAGATTCCTATTATTTTTTTAAGAAATTTAAAACATGGGTCAAAATCTCAGTAAAATATATTTTAATAATAATAAAAAATTCATGAACCATTTTTATTTAACTTGGACATGGATGAAAAATTATTTTTGACTAGAGAGAAAAATAAATACTATCTTATTAAAAATATTTATTTTAGTCTATTGGCTTATTAAATAGAGTAAAATGATATAAAATCAATTATTCTTGTGAAATAACTATGGGAGAATAAAATTAATGACATTATATGGATATAGAATAGAAATTTTTATCGTTATAAAAAAATCATACAAATCTAAATATATTATTCAAATTTAATATAAAATCCCCACCACTTGGGTAACAATTGAGTCACAACATTATGGATGAGATAAAAATAGATGAAAATTTAAAATCATCATTATTTTAATGATTATAATTATAAAAGAAATTAATGGATATTATATATAGAAAATTAAATAAAAAATCGGTTAATATGGCATGTGCCTCACATATATAAGAGTGAGACTAAAATCCTTTTCCTCTACTTTGACTTTCTTAAAAATTGGATTTACCAAATGAATATTATATTCATATCTATTATAATTGTATAATATAATAATTTAAATAAATATAACAACATATATTTTCAAATTATAATATTTCAATGATTTGTTTTTTAATAATTTTTTTTAAATCAATTTTTCATATGTTTTGACTCATTCATTTCTTTGGAAGAATTATAGTTTTACTCTTCTAGTCATTGCACTTTTATCAAGGATCATTAATATCCATATTATTAAGCATGATATATATATTATATATATATTAATTTTATATAAATATATTGACATCCATTATGTATTTATATACAAAACAATTACTCCATTATTGGATATAGTAGGTTTTACGTACACAGTAGCATATTTTCAATTATGACGAATAGAATGAAAGAAACATTAAGAATTATTCAAAACTAAATAATCATTATAATTTGATATTTATATTATATATATTTTAAATTTATCATTATTTTAATTTATTTATAATAGAAGTGAAAAAAATTACATTGCTATATGTATATGAATGTCCAAAAAAACGGATGTGAAAAGTTGTTGTCTTCTAATGAATTGGATGAAAGTGGATAATGGTTGTTCCATTCTCATAATAAAAATTCACCATATAGAATATACTTAAATATTTTTTTTCTAATGTATGCCATCAAATTATAGTAATTAGAAAAATAAACTAAATTGAGAATGAATAATTGAGAGTTTACATATTGGTATAGAATCCTTATTTGTCTTAAAACATAAAACATGAATATAAGAACATTTGGAATGGAAACAATATTCTGGATGTGATATAGGAATTTAGGAAGGTATTAGGTATGATCATGTTTCATATATAATGATCCAATGGGGTGAGTAGGAGATGATAAAATTTTCCATTTTACATGTGATGGTATAATAACTCGTGGAGTTATATCTCTTTTAAATTAATATTAATTAATTTTCTTAGAAAATTTAGATCCAATGTGATTATATTAAAATCTAATATTAATATGGTTCAAAAAAAATCTATTTAAATAAAAAATATAAAATTGTATGTGTTTTGACCTATGTATTTTTGTTTTAACCCCTATTATCCTTTTAGATAATTAGTGAGATATAACTATTTTTTCTCTTTTAGGGTCAATAATATTTCCATAAAATATACTTTTACCCTTAAAAGGACAACTGGTAATCTTTTAAACCATTTAAAACTGAAATATTTAAATAGAGTATTTTTATAAATTATAAATTATTTAATAAAATATTTCCTAATATAAAATATCATGGATGCCATTTTTTGAACTATTCATTTGCATTGACTTTGATAAACATCATGATATAAAATAAATTCTAATAAAAAAAATAAAATTCTATAAAATGTTATATTTTTCTACAAAATTCACAAAACACTATAATTTTTCAAAATTATATTATGTTTAATATGTTTAAAATAATTTTTTATCTATTAATTTAATAAAAATGTTTTTGATTTAAATAATAATTTATGGTAACTATTCAGATAATAAAATTTCAAAATACACATCCATAGTTAAAATCATATTTATTATTAAATTAAACATTTGTAACTAACATTATCCTTTATTTATCATTATAATAAAAATACTTAGTTACTAAAATCGACAGATTGACATTTTTGTAGTTATTCTTTTATTAAAAAAATATAATCGTTATTATAACTTATTAATTGAATGATGTGGCCATATATTTGTTAATTTTAACAAAATTTCCAAACTTAAGTAATTTTTTTTTGTAATGTTATGTGTTAGAGAAATTTTCAATCATAATCCAAAATTATTAATCATATATGACACATTTTACCCTCACTAAGGTAATAACTATTTACAAGGGATATTCTTTGTAAATAGAAAAATTAAAAGAGACCTAAATAAAAATTATTTTCCTCTGAATTCCAAATATGGAATCCATTTTATAAAAATTAATATTTATAATTGTTATAAATCATTAAAAATTTGTTTGTAAAATGTGACATGAATTTTTTTTATAAATGTATATTTTATGAAAAAAAATTAATTCGTTTTTATATCATAACTTTATAATAAATGAAATGAATTTTTGAAACAATTAGTAAATTTAAAATATATATTGTTAATTAAAATAATTATCGACATCGATTACATTAAGAAAAAAATACATTGTGTATATAAAAATATAATTTCATAAAAACAACTATTTTACTTTCAAATGATTTTTATTTTCCTATATAATTAATTAATAACAAATGAAAAAATATTATACATATGTGCTCCATATAATATGAAAACTATAGTTAGTCCAATTCATACCCACCAATACTATATCTATTCGATAACATACAGGTTATATAATAATATTTCATTATTATAATATTTTTCATTGAAACCTCTTGTTTCATGTAAAGTATACTATCAAAAATTAAAAATAATTTATAAAGAACTATATTATAAAATATTTGTTTGTTAAATTCTACAACCCTTAAAATTAATATTTTCCACAAAATTCCATCACTCTAAAAAAACAAATTATGATATCTATGTTTCATCGCATCATCGGTTCCCAAGTAACTACTTCGAATTTCTAATTATTCAATATACCTTCAACCAGGTAATTAATCCTGGTCCATAGAACATTATCAATATGATCCATAATTTCTATAGGTTTCTCATATATGTAAATAACATTCTTCAAAGGTATGATCATTGATTTTAGTAAATTTTATGGATCATCAACAAACCTCATTAATGGAGATACATGCAACACATTGAAAAATTGAGAGATGTTTGATTGAAATACAAAGGAATAATCTATTACAACTACTCAATAATGAATCCAAAGGGGACAATAAAACTCTGTCTCATAGTTTATTTAAGACTCAATATCTCAAAATTATAGCATGGTGAAATTCACTAGAATACATTCTCACCAACATCAAATTACATATTTCAGTTTAACATTTTGGATGACTCGAAGATACTTTATTTTTTTACTAAATGTTACTAAATTTCTCTACAATTTCATTAGTAAGACTAACTCTCAGTAAAATTCATTCTCCCACTACATTCCATCATCTTCCATTCTAACACTAATTTCCGAGAGGGATTCAAAGGGTGTCATCTAAATGATCAAGTGAAAGATTCTTTTTAATGAAAATGAACTATATGTGTTGTTTATTCTAACACCCATTGAAATCTATTAATCAATATAAGTGAATATCACATGGGTTTGAATGGTTCTATCATGTTTATATTTTATCAATGTTTGACAAGATGTAATGATACTATACTCCGAATCAAGAGGTTGTTGAAGAATAATTAAGAATTATATTATAAAACATCAGATCCTTATTTGATAAAATATAATTCGGTATAACCCAAATCATTACTGCTTCCTTAATGACTTTTCAGAATGAAAATCTAGAGAAAAAAATTCTATGATAGAAATGAATTATGATGACATTATAAGGTGATCTACTACTACCTAAATTTCATTATGACACTATGAAATTTTGGGGATTCTAATGAAGAAGTACACAATAATAGTTTCTCATTTCTATTATGGTATGAATAATGGATATAGAATACCCTTATGTTATTCTCCCATCAATAGTATACTAACACACTATTCAATGAGATACATTCAATAAAATAACTCAATATATTTTATCCCACTAGAAATACACTTTCAAATAAATATTCCACTTTGTACATCCATGATGAGTAGAAAATGATGAACTATGGGCATACTCTAATAAATCATAAATCACTTCTGATATGAGTGAGAAATATACACTATTCCTGAACATTGTGCTTCTATAATAATCAAGGATTAATATAGAAATATTTTGTAACATATTTTATGTCACCTAATCATCCTTCAATGCCTCATTAATCATAAAAGGGATATATGGTTGAACATTAACTTGAGAAATATGATATTTATCCCCATAGTTCAATATTAAAAAATATATAAATTAAAAAAATCAATTATATTTGATCTTTTGTAATCTACATGGTTTATATGGTATCATGATCCTTTCTACTCATAGAAACTATGACCATATGGTTACCTGTGAGTTAATGTATTGATCATTTATAATCATTAATAATATAATGTTATGGAAATTATGTCCCATTACATTATGGAAAATGTTGTGGTTAATGCCTCTAAAGAAATATCAGATGTGTTGGGAGAAAAAAGGGAAAATATTTAGGGCTTTTGGTGGAAATCAAGTGCTTTAGAAAATAATGTAAGATATTAGTGGTAGATATCAATCAATATATCGCAAAGTTATATGATCCTAGTGGTAGATAACAAATGGTAATCATCCTAGTGGTAGATCACCAATGATAGATCCTAATAGAAGTAAATCACTAATGGTAAATCATTTATGTAGTAGATCCCAAAGGTAGATATTTGAAAATACACCACCAATGGTAGATCACCAATATTATATCGTCATAGTTGTAGATCAATAATGGTTGGTTAATGGCATTTTTTTAGGGATGGTATATTATCCTTATATTAAAACATGATTTAGATCTATGGAAATATATCAACAATGGTAGATTATCCTGGAAAAGATCTCAATGGTAGATCATCCTGTCTATACATCACAATAATAGATCTATAGGGAATATAGTTTTCTAAAAAAAATCTAGTTTCCCCAGTTCACATAGAGTATGTTGAAAAATTGTATAAAATCATTAAATAATGAAATTTAATGTTGTCTTATAAGTTTATAGTTATATTATTTTGTCATTAAAATTTGTACAAATATGTTTAAAATTTAATCAATACATGGATATTATTAAGATAACATTAACAATCAATTAAAAACAAAATCTAATCTTATTTGTTTTTGAATCTTTTCATTATAATTTAAAGACACTTCCATGATTTTTTTGTGATCTTTATCATGATATGAGAGGTTCCAATGACTTCCCTTCCCCTGTAATCGTGAAACCATATTTCTTGTGTTGTATTAAGTTCTTCACTAAATTTGGTTTCATTATATTCATGTACCCCATATTGTTGGTGGAGAAAATTGTAATATATATCCTTTCTCCAAAGTATTAATTCCATCATTTCTCGATTATTTTATATAATTCGGTGAGGGATAATTATTTTTTATGTTTGTAGAAATTCTTACTACCAAATTAACAATTATAAATTAATTGGTTAAATGAATTTGAGAAGCTGTAGGGGAATGTGATTATGTTTTTTACATCATTGATATGGTTTTTATTTTTTAAATTATATGGATTATATTATAGGTGAAATATTTTTTTGTTCAGCGTCCATGCTTGCATTGTTATGATGTGAATTGTGTAATTCATGTTGTGTGGTCATTTAAATAAACTAAAATGAAATTGGTTTATCTTCATAACTGGTTAATTAATTTAGTGCATAGGGATATTAAGCATTGTGTGATAACTCCCTTAGATAAATATATAGACTGAAGTTAAATTCCCAATTCCTAATGAAGAAAAACTATTATGTGTTGTGTGGAATGTGTGTTTGGAAGAGATGTGTTCTATTTATTTATTTATTATAAAATGACTATATATTGGCTATGTTTTGATTTGGGTATATTTGGGATGCAATGGGGGTTTAGTTGCAATTGTGTAGTGGGGCTACAAAAGTAGATGTTGTATTGTTGGTTAAGGTATGTAAGGATGCATGTTTCTATGATATTATGTGTTACACTATAACATCTTTTTGTACTGTAATTAAATAAATTATAATGATTTTAATGGTAAATATTTAACACATGAATTGATGAATTGATGTGGGGAATAAATTATTAATGTAAATAAATTAACGAAGGGTCAATAAATTCGATTACTTGATTCAAAATAAATGAAATGGGATTAAAATGAATGATAACTGAAAGAATGAAAGTGGGTTATAAGGAACAGTTAACTTTTATTTAGAAATATGAATATTGGATTAATGAATATTTTAAAAGTGGAAGGTATTTTTTTATTTCTTTTTCTCATGTAGGATGTCTATTTACATTTGGAAGTGCACATGGTGGATCTTGTAAGATGGTTAATACATATGTGGTGAAACCCAAGGTTGGTCATGTTCTTTGGATTTATATATAAATATTATTTCCTTATTTATTTCATTTTTTGACACCCATGTTGAGTTCCTAGTAACTAAATCACATAGTTTTTCTGGTACTTTTCACAACATCATTATGGGAGGATGGATACATAAAACCTTCATCCCTAACCCCGATTGTAGATGAGGATGATATTCATGGTTTGTGTTAATATAAATTATATTATTATACTTTTTGGTTTTTATGTGATGTAGTTTCTTGACTTAGGTGTCTTCAAGTCCGATATGATGTGATTCATTTTGTTAGGGATCATTCATGTTATACGGAATATATAAGGTTGATTTAAATTATGTTCATGATACCCAACTGAATTGGTCATGTGATGTAGTGGGATGTCCCAAGTGTCTATGGGTGGGATGTGATGTGGTGTAATGGCCATGGTGATTACATGTGTAATGTGGTATAATGTTATGGGATGTGATATGATGTGATACAAAAGTGGAGTTTTTTACATTAAATTTACCATTTGGTTGTGAGGGATGTTAATATGTGGGAATGTGCTAGGCGTACCAATCATCGATATAGTTCAAATTATGTTATATTAAAAAGATGTGTTATTTGGTGCATGATCCATGAGGGATAAAGGTTTTCTTAGTATACTTATGATGGTCATATTTTGTTATATTGGTTTTCCATGGGTCCATTAGTATGATCTCTTCACATGTGAATGAAAGGCTTTAGATTTTCTTTTTAGTATACATGTATGCTCTCCATATGTATAAAAACTGTTTCCATAAGACCAATTAGACTACATGAAACATTTAACATATCACCAACATTGATATTTGGATAGTTTCAATATAACTTGATTATCTTTTAATTTATGTATTTACTTTGTTGAATTATATCATTACCCATTTCATTTTTACACCCATTTTCATAAGGTTTTATTATATATTTTTTATTTTGTCTTGGAGTTTCTGTTGCATTATTCTTCTTATATATGTATTCTAATAATATCATAGATAGTGAGGCCTCCAATAAAAGAAATTTTTTTACCCTCTATGATAGTCTCACCCCCATGTCCTACTAGATGAAGGAGTATAAGTTAATTATCCCTCTCCAAAATTTTTGTATCATTATAAGGAGGTGTTCATGACAGAGTGGTATCAAAATATTATGGTTGGGAGATATGATTGAGTTTTGAGTAGAATACTGAGGATTGTATGAATTGGTATTTTTTTTACATTGGAATAATACATTATCCAAGGAGAGTGGATAGGATGTGGGATTTTAACCCCCTTATTATCATATACATGGACACTATGCTTATTGAACTACTGGGTGGAGTGGTACCACTTATTGGTTGGAGACATACAGAACAATATGAATCAGGAATAATTTTTTTTTGAATTATGTGTTTTTTGGATAAAGGAATTTTGTATTTTTATTAAATTATTTAAATAAAACGTAATTAAATTAAATACTATTGGGCTTAGGAATTATTTGTTTTTTTCTTTCATTTATGGATCTATGTCATCCTACGTGTGTGGATTGTGAAATGTTGGTTAAATACAAAATATAATTTTATCATTCAAGGTTTGATATATTTGAAAAAGTTTAATGGAGGAAGTTGAAATTGTGAGCCTATTAGTAGAAAACATTGGGGATGTAAAATGGAAATATTTTTTATGTGGAGGAAGAGATATATATAGAGGATCGAGATATATCTTTCAGTTTGATATAGATATTGACAAAGTGTCGGGTCCATTGTTCAGTAAGTAAAATGAGGGGAGATTCAGGTTATTAGTGGATGTTATATATAGGTGAGTGAATGGATGAATATGTTTCATGGGTCAAAATTTAAAAAGAGTTCAAGGAACTGTTCCTTTTTTCAACCATGAAGGATGTTAAGGGCCATGATATAATCTGTTGTTTGTCAGGGATTATGTCTATGTGGGAGATTGGGATAATTTTCAAGGTGCTTCTTTATTTTTTTTCCAAATCATTCTCTTAATGTGGTGTCTCATTAGAGATGTGATGGAGAATAACAACTTTTTTCTATTCATTATATAGTTCAATATTTTACATTTCCAACATATTTAGATGTTCAGAAGAAGGAAGAAGAGATCTTTTGGATACAATAATGAGAACCTATACCGTGATATTGGAACCAATGAGGTTATTTAAGGAATATAGTTGTAAGTGGTTAGTCTCATAAACAATCTCCTCTACGGTTTCCACCGTTAGAGATTAGTACTCATGAACTTGACTTGTTTACTTTTAGGGATAGTGTTTTATATAAAATTAATGGGGATTTCATACAAATTTTTTTTGTTTGTGGGGTTTTTGTACATCATCGGGATGGGTTCCTACTCGGTGGTTCATCTCAGTTTAGTAAGGCTAAACAAGTTTACTTTAAACCTCCACAAATGATACTAGTGATTTCATTGCAGTAGTATAGGAAGTTCATTTTTTCATGGGGGATAGTCGATGGGGCTTGAAGATTCCAAAAAAATGACATTTCCTGATAAAACTGACCTTTACCAGAACATGGTTGTGGAGGCGAAAATCTACAGAGAGGTGGAGGATATGAGTGTGATCAGTTTCTTGTAGTCGAGGAAGTAATATCATAGGCTTCAGAGATCATTAAAGATATGATCATTTTATTATATTCCGAATTATTGTATTTGTTTTTGTTAGGATACCCACTCCAATTTTTTCTACCTCTATTCCATCAAATCTAACTAGATGTAGAGATGTGTCACATGCACCTATTATTGACTATACTAATTAAAGGCCATCTTATATTATTTGACTTGTTTCATGGCTGTAGACTGATGATGGGGACACATCTATCAAACTAATATCAATTAACACTTCTGATGTGTCTATATTATTTTATCCTCAACATTGAATATTTTTATTAAATACATTATATTATTGACCTCTTATGGAAGTGATTCATTTTTTTAGATGTGGAATGAAAATATGTGGTTTGTATTAGTGAATAGTGTTTAGGTGTCTCATAGATACATGTAGGCAGTTCATTATTTAATTGTAGATTAATCAATTGATTCATTAGTATCTTGTACAGTGGGTTCCATAGGGTTTTAGTGGATTTCCTATATGTCTTCATTAAATAGGTTTTTATGCCTCCCCTTATATGTGATGTTGAGTTTGACATATAATTCTATCATAGTGATTCTAAAATTTTGATCACTCCATATTCAATGGAATGTTTTGATTTGAGCTATTTTAGGATTTTGATTGATGAATTGAGGTAGAAGGATTCTATATAGCCCCTTGTGTTATCTTGTGGAGTTATTGCTGTTTTTTCCAAGGAGGATAGTTGATCGAGGCAATGTGTAAATTACCATAGAGTGAACTATAGAAAGATAATTTGGAATATATCCTATTCCTAGTAATGATGGTCATTCTTAACATTTTATGGTAGATGTCTGGTTTTATATGATCTGTCCATTTTTATAGATATCACCTATTGTAGGTGAAGAAGGATGATATATCAAAGACTTCCTAAAAATATTGTTTGCTCACTTCATGATTGTATTCATATCATTCAGTGTTACAAATGCACAATTTGGGTACATGGGGCATATAAAATCCATTTTCACTAAGTACATACATAGTTTCATCATCATATTTGATGATGATATAATACACTACTCCAATTTAGAGGAGGATAAATTCAAGAAGCTCATGGATTTTTTTAATAGGTCCTTAGACACCATTAATGATTTTGAATGCTGATCAAGAGTATGTTTTGGGCATGGTGGTTCATTTCCAAATGAATTTTTTTTCTCAGTAGTTTGCTGTAGTGGACCATTTAAATTCATTTATGTTATTTTTAAGAAACACCGAATAATATGGTAGAGGTTTAATGTTTTCCATGTATTATAAACTATTATTATAGGTTTTTCCATATTTCACTTATGTTTTGGCCATGTTGATAATGTTCACTAGAAAAGGTAAGGATTTATGGAAGAATGATTAGTGTTAGGAAGCATTTGATTACTGGAAGTTGATGTTTTTTATAGATCCACAGATTCATATTTGTGGAGGGGGTGTTATGTTTGAGGTGTTTTGTGATTATTTCCATCAAATATTCCTGTGGGTGATAAGGAATTAGAGGGATGTGATATCATATAGTCCATTTATTAATTCCCCCTTTAGAATAAAAATGATTCCCACGATATTTATATTGTTGATGATGTGTTTTCACTGATGTTTTCGAAAAATCACCTCATTGGGGAACTATTTTTTATCCTCACAGTTCATAAAAGATTGAGGTAAATATTTTACCTGAATGATTCGAATCCATGATGGAAAATATGAATGTATTTTCTTCGGGATTATAATTTTTACATATACTACATCTCTGAAATATTGAATGTTAAGGAACATTATTTGTGGAGAAATTCAGGAAGTATTTTCTCAAGATTATAGAGATTCCTAAATAGTTTTATAGGAATTGGATACTCTATTAATAGATGAAAGGGTGGTCGATAGAGGAGGATTCTTGTTTCAGTTGATGGTGTGATCATCTATTATGTCCATGGCGAAGGATTATAAATGGAGTGACTCAAAGGTAGTGGTTATATGTGATCTTATTGTCCATAGAGATTCTCTAAAAGGATGGTTGGAATTAGATGTATTTCATGGGAGGTTTTCAGTTTCAGTGGCGATGCGTGAGGGAGTTCTATGTCAATTTCCCATATAATAATTTTTGGTACACAAGGAATATTTCATGGTAAATAATGTATTGAGGGAATAGTTTTGGTGGACATTAATGAAATGTTTAGTGGAAAAGTTAGTGGATTTGTGACATTATTTTAGGTAAATACGTTTAAAGTGTTCTAGGGGGTCTTATTAATTAGTTAGATATTCCTGAGTTGAAATAGGATGAAATAATTATGGTATTGGTCATTGGGTTACCCCCATTATTATTGGGGTTCTTTTTCTATCGTGTTAATCATGTATAGGTTGAAAAAATAATCTCAATTCGTAGCAATCAATGAGTCATACATAAAGGATGAATTTTAAAATTTTATGTGGATGAGGTGGTGTGGATTCATGGAGTACTATGTTTAAATTTTTTAAATAAGATTTCATGTTTTACCCTTTGATTCTAGAGGTGATTGTATCAAGACTTTGAAAATTAGTTAGGCATAATCACTACTTTAAACCATTATATTGATGGGAAGACATGGATAATTCTCATAACCTTGGTGAGTATATTGTTGGTGTATGTCTTTGAAATTATTGGATTGTGGTCATGGAAACATACCTTTATTGACTGTCCTCATAATAACATTTATCACTCATTAATTCATGTGGCCCCATCTGATTTTTTACGAGACTCGACATTTTTATTCATTCTGTTGCGATAAAATTGGGGATTCAGTAATTTTTCATACAGATATGATTCATTTCACGACATAAAATGATCTATTGGTTTGAGATAGGGTAAAGGCGGTGCAATTCATGAAGTCTTTTGATTACCACAATAGGAGGACATCGTAGTTTAAGGTCAATGAACATGTGTTCATAAAGCTATCTACATGACAAGGGATTTATAGGTTCATAAAGGGGAGTATTCTCTCAACCGATTTGTTGGGTCCTTCTAGGATCTGGATCACATTGATGAGGTGACTTACTATGTTTCACTTCCACCAAGATAATATTAGAACTATGAAATCTTCCACATATCATAGATCCATCAAAACCTTCTTGATGAATTCCATGTCAATTACAAGGAAGAGTTGGATATATGGTAGGAGGTGACATTCATTGGCAAGCCATTGGGGATCTATGATTTTTGAGAGAAGGTGATGCATATATGAACCCTTCCATTGGATCATGTTCACTGGTTGGAAGGAGTCCTCGGGGAGAGTACATTAGAGAGCGAGACATAGAAATGTTCCTAGTATATATATGTACCACCTCATTGTTTTGATTATTTTTTTTGAAATTAATTTTATATTTAAGATATTACTAGAAAAAATGACACTGAATATATCTTGAATTATACAAAACAATGAGTTTATCTTAAGTTATATGGAACAATGATTTTATTCAAAAACAGATACTTATTTAATTTTTTGAGAAAATATTAGAGTTAAATAATAGATATTTTAGAACATTTATTTGATAAAATGCAATTAATTTTTCAAATTATCGTATCTAAATTAACATGTACAGAAATGTTTTCATTTTTTAAGAAATAAGTAATTTTTAGTGATTTGTGAAGAATACCAATTTACATAAAACTACCATTTTTATTAAATAAATTATTTTCTTAAAATTCTTAAAATTGTTTTAATGAAACACAATTAGTATTTATTTATATTTAATAAACAAAATTTCTTTATAATATATTCTGTAATAAATTATAGTATACATTTTTTCTTGTTTTTGAAAAATGATTTCTATTATATAACTAATTTACAGTAAAAAATATTTCTCCATTTTAATTATTTAAAATCTTCCATATTTAATATTTTACAAGAAATTTCAATACAATATATCCATAAATTTTAAATGATATTCATTCAATTATTAATAATAAAAATTGAGTTCAAATACAATCATCTCATTCATGAAAAATAGACTTCTAAAAAACGATAATTTTCACTACAATTGTGGGTTTCATATAAAATTTAAATTTTATAACAATATGAAATATATTATCTAAAATAATAAAGTAATATATTAAATAAAAAAGTAAAATTTATATTTGGATGATATTTTTTATTTTTTTAGAAAAGAATAATATTTTTGATGAATAACCACTAATAAGAAAACACTTCATTTGCGATGGGGAAGGGTCTCATTGCAACTAGTCCATCCAAAGGAACTATTTGTGATGTGAATAGATATTCCATCACAAATGGATTTGAAATGCACCATGTGACAGACCACGAGAAGGTTATTTGTGAGAAGTGGTTTCCACCTGTCACAAAAAACATTATGTGGGTTTTGGTATTATTGATGGGTCCTGTTGCAAGAATCCTTCAGTAGTTATAACATTTGTGATAGGACCCATCACAAATATTCATTCTTACCACTGCCCCCTATTAAAATTGTTTTTTCACATTTAGTGCAGGGATTATTGCTTGTCATAAATTCTATGTCGACAGGTTGGTTTTTATGAAGAGACACATAAGAAATACATTTTTAACTGCTGCCCCTAATTAATTGGGGGTTAGTATTTGAGGCGGACCCCATCCCAAATAGTTCAGTCATAAATAATATAACATATATTTACCCCCATCATGTTTTTTTCATATCACGGCCCACTCAACTACTCACTCTCTCTCTAAACTCAAATATTTCCCTCTAAATTTCTTTCAAATATAAAATTTCGTATTGGGGTGATTTTCAAGCCATGCATCGTATAAAATTTATTGTTTTGTGGTATTTATCTATTGATTTTAGTTTTTAGTTAAATATTCTAATTTTATTTTAGTTATAATTATTGTTAATTAGTGACAAATGAATTAAATTAGAAATATGTAGTTTAATTTTGCATTATATATTTATACTAATATGTTGTTTCATTTGTAATAAATAAACATAAATATTTATAATTACCACCAATTAGAAATAATTAGAAGTAATTAGAAAGAATTAGCAATAATTAGTAATAAAAAATTATAATTATTAATAATTAGTAATAATTTTGAATAATTTGTGATAATGTGGAATAATTCAGAATAATTATGATTTAATTGTAATAATTAATAACAATTAGAATACAAGTACTAATAAATAGGTGTAAATAGTAATATCTAGTAATAATTTAGATTCATTAATAATCCCCTATAGTAAATATGAATAATTAAGAATAAATTGTAATTAATAGGAATAAATTGTAATAAATTTTAAAAAATAATAATAAATAGGAATAAATCATAATTATAAGTAATTATTAGTAATAATATGTAATAAATATGAATAATAAGAAATAATTTTGAATAATTATGAATAATTAGGAATGAATATAAATAATTAGTAATAACTAGTAATAATTAAGAATAATTAGAATTAATTAGGAATAATTAGGAATAATTAGTAATAAATATGAATAAATAGTAATAAATATAAATAAATATGTATAAATAGAAAAATGTAATAATAAATAGTTGCATATACGAATAATTAGTAATAATTATCAATAATTAGTAATAATTAAGAATAATTAGTAATCATTTGTAAGAAATATTAATAATTAGTAAAAAAATATGAATAATTTGTACTAAATATGAATAATTAGTATTATATATGAATAATTATTAATAATTATCAATAATAAATAATAAATAAGTATAATTGTTAAAAATTAATAATATATATGAACAATTAGTAACAATTAGTCACAATTAATAATAAAAGTGAATACTTTGTAATAAATATTAATAATTATTAATAAATAGAAATAATTTGTAATAACTTTTAATAAGTAGAGATAATTAGTTATAATTAGGTATAATTAGAAATAAATACGAATAAAAAGAAATAATGAGGAATTAATATGAATAATTTAAAACAATTTATACTAATTAGTAATAATTAATTTTAATTTCTAATAATTATTGATGATTATTAATAAATATGTATAAGTACTTATAATTAGTATCAATTAGTAACAATTAGTAATCATTAGTAATAATTACTAAGGATTGGTAATAAATAGTAATGATTATTGATAATTAGTAATAATTAGTTATGAATTGGTAATAATTAGTTATAATTCGGAATAATTTGACATAATTAGTAATGATTAGCTATAATTAGGAATAAATATGAATATACTGGAGTAATTAATAATAATTGTAATAAATATTATTAATTTGTCATAATTAGTAATAATCAGTCATAAATGTGTATAAATAGATTTAATTAGGTATAATTAGTAATAATCAGTAATATTTTGAAATAATTAGTTCTAATTTGAAATAATTAGTAATAATTAGTGGATATATGAAAAAAGGTGTGGATGCTTGATAATGATAGATGATGTAATGTATTTCTTTACCCCATAATAGAGATTATGGGTTTTCCATTTTTCATTGTGTGACATACATTTCAATCTATTATAGTCTCTGCCATTATGACCTCACCTCTGACCATCCAGTATCAGCGATCATCAGCCACTATTCTTGATTCATGGTACAGAGATTCATCTCGTCATAAATATGGGGAATCTATGTTTATGGTTTTATTCCACACCAGTAACGGACTTCAGCCATTGGTCTAATATGATATGTGCTAGTACCTATAGCGTGTTGTGGGGATTTTCCTAACTATTAATTCTGGGAAATCTACAATTGTTATTTACAGATTCGTCACGGCATTCATTATTTTTTCTGACTCGATCCACACTGGATCCAACATTGTGACCATAATCTGTGGGATTTCACTATCGTTTAGAGGTGGGTTTACATCCTGCTATTGATGGAAATTGAAGATGAGTCTTTTCTGGGTTGGGGCATATTGACTCATAACAGCATGATATATCTATTTTGGATAGCGCTGGTGTTGATTATGTTTCCCTGTTGTTGAATGCTCATGGTGTTCCAACCACATACTTTGGTGGAAAATTAATGGATGTTGATTGAGAGGGAAATCATTCATTCTCTACCTACAAGTGTTAGGATATTTCTCTAATCCATAAGAAAGGCAGTATTAATCAAATCAAGGATGGTCCTTCTGCTGTCGCATAGCATTTCAAAATGACTGAACAGTCCATTATTGCTCTCCTTATTTTACCAAGGGGTGACACTCCATAGAAAATTGTTGGTGTATCTATTTGTCTCTCATCTATATTGGGGTTCTCATATTAGAAGTGCATTTTATTGGGGCATGGTTTCATTCACATGCCTTATCCCACTTATGAGTTAATGAAAAGGGCATGGTGATTTGGATTAATTTCTCTCAATCTTGGTTTTACTCATATCCATGAATGGAATATGTGTTTTAATCTTCTTGAAGTTGGTTATTCATCTATGCAAATAATTATTTTGGTCTATGTTCTTAACTGGAATATATAAAATCCGAATATATTTTAAGATATCACAATGTCAATTGGTGTTCCAGTCATTATTGAAAAAGAAATAGAGACGACAGTATTTGGACACATGTCCATCTTTTTTATGAAGTTGATCAAAAATACACTTTGGTTGTCATGACCCGTCCCTGGGGGCCCATGCCGTTACTACCCCAAACCCACCGTCTATAGGCCATGGGTTGATGGATATCACTGGAAGGGCATATCCTTAAAACGTGAAGGCATTGCCTTTAAACATGTACAACATACAATCTATGAACACAACCAGATTAAACCAAAAATTAAAAATGCATAAGTAAAACAATGTAACGAGATTAAGGGACCAGAGGACAAGACCAACTGAAAAGATACAAAAACAATAGAAAACAGAGAAATGATAATAGAATACAACTCCTGATATTTTCTACCAAGTTTACTAACTAAATGGTTGGTACAACTCATCTCTACAGCTCTCCATGTCACCCAGTCACCTCCATGTATCGCCTGGTCCTAGATCCAACAGTCTAAGAAAAGTTTCTCATTGTCTACCCAAAACACAATAAGGTGTGGGAGATACTCGTGCATGGGTGAGTATAAAAATACCTTGTAGGGATCTTAAGACCCATGAAGGTCTCTCAGAATTCCACAAAGGAAAAACCACAAAGCATAATCTCAATCACAAATCACAAAGCAAAAGACTCAACTCAAAAGTGTTATAAAACATGGAGATCGGGAATAGAGATGATTAGTCTTAAGCTGTATCATTTTATTCCATTCTGAATTTCCACAACTAAACCAAAAAAAAGTTTCCATTGTCGATCCACACAGGGACGTATGTTGTTGATCCACAACGGGCAGCTCTAAGGATGGTCCTCTTTGGTTCGTGAAGACGTTGTTCCACATAGGTTCACTATAATACTAATCCAGACAAGGTCAATATAATGATGATCAACATTAGTTTGATATAATTTTTATCCACATACGGTCGCTATAATTATAATCGACACAGGGTTGTTATAATGTTGATCCAAATAGGGTCTTTATAATGTTGATCAACACAGGGTCTCTCTACGATAGAAAGCCATCCACAGGATTCTCTACACCCGGTGCACTTGAGTTCTGTAGTATCTAATACTCAAAATATCGGTTGTGCCTCAAAATCCATGATTTTACACAATTATTAACCCTAAGGAACTCCAATTACTAATAGTTACAAAGTGAGAGATGACACGTAAATCGGAAGCCCAGTCTATGTGTTATAAGAATTTTAGTTCTGAGGGCCTGGTCGGATTTGGATTCGATCCAACCTGCAAATACACCAACATTCCTGAATACTTAGTTGGAGTATCTCAAAAGAACGGCTTCATTCCATGTATTTCTATGCTGTAGAAGGTTTGTCAAATGGTCATCTGGTTTTTGAGATACGACCTTTTAAGCGTATCTGGGCTAGAATGGGTCTGGGTCCAGCACGACCTAGTCGGTCCGACCCGACCTGCACGGAACTGGGCCGACCCAAATCATCCCGATCTTCCCAAAACTGAACCGGATGGGCCGGCCTGAGTGGGCGAGGCCATGGACTGTCCTAGACCACTTCAGGAGACCCATGCGGAGGAGTCTCTCCCCCTTCTGGAACTTCTGAAAAGCCATTTAGCTTTGGAAAAAGTTGTTCCTTATGGTGCTACCTCCATACCAGTAGGACCCATGGGGCATGAGTCCCTTTCACATCTACCACATCTACAAAGTCACATGATCCTCCCTGCGGCGCACGACGACATGCCACCTTCCACCAACGTGGCCAACCGAGAGTAGGCCACTACTAATGCAACCCCTGCTCCCCTCTATGGCATGTGACGGTTTTCCGCCCACTGCCACCATGAGCGGCCGATGCCGGCCACTGCCATCACTATCTGGCTCCAGCAAATCTTCCTCAGACCACCAGGTGAGCTTTGGTGATCCATTTTCCCTCTTGAACGTGCTTACATGCCTCCCTGGTTGCTGTAGTCACTTTGTGGGTCCCAGATTCGAATTTCTGTTGTGTAAAATATCTCCCAAGAACAAAGAAACAAAAAGAATGGAAAAGGGAATGTTAATTGTTCTCTTGGTCCACTCCCTCTATGTTATCATCATAACATTGGTATATGATCTATTTTTTATTCGAATAAGGAAATAGCACCAAAAACATCCCTAAACAGCAAAGAAAACAGCCAAGGAAAAGAGACTACGAAGGTTTAAAATATTGAAGACCGAGGGAATTTCCTCTAATGATGTCGATTTAGAATCATAACAAGCATGTAGAAAATAATTTAATATACATAAACTATTAACCTTTCAATAAAGCCATGATTCATCATTATTTTCATGAGTGATAAAAAGAAAAAATTCACTTGAATTTAATCAAAGCCCCTTCCTCAGTTTCAGATGTGATGTCACTATTGTGGAGGGAGAATCAATGTTCATAGAAGGCACCAGCGTTTCGTGATTCTTGATTGATCCCTTGATGGGTTTTGTCTGAACTTCATTCTTCATTGAAGGGTTTATCGTTGATGCTTTTGAAGAGTAATCCTATAATACCTCCATCGTCTCCATGTTCCATCATTTTTAATAACTTAAGTGAGAGTTAAGCGATTAACCCACCATTCAAATAATGGTACATTAATTGGTTGAATTAATGAGTCCCATTAATTAAACGATATGTGGTTACACAATTTATGTGTAACTAGCAATTAATTTCCCTCATTAATAATCCAACCTCCTCTGTTCCCCCCCCCCCCATCATCACACAAGAAGAGGATGAAAAATAAAATAACACGTATGTTATGTAATTATTATTTTAGAATGTCCAAAAACTATTTTTTTATCCTAACCGACTACGGTCTACGTTAAGCCTCCCTTAAGTGAATCCTAGAACTGTGGATTAAATAGTGCCCTCAAATTTTAACTCCAAGCACTGGTTGAAAAGATAGAAAATGATAACTGCACATTTTCTGAACGTCCCATAAAAAAGTTCCAAATTATATTCTTGGAACACCAGTCCTTGAAATCAAACGCCGTCAATTTTTTTAGACTCAAAATAATCCCAATAAATTAAATAAATTATATTGAATTTCTGGCTCATTACATTCTCCACACCTTATTTGTTTTTTTCATCAAAATCTACAACAAAAATAAGAGAACAAATTGGGGTACTGATCATGTATCTAAGCCTCCCACTCCTAGGTGCTCTCATGTATATTCTCATTTTTCGAACAAATTCAAACTAGAAGATTCGACCACCGACCAAGTACCCACTCCTATAATTCTTCTATATCTACTAGTAAATCCACAAACTTCACCCCATCATCGATGTTTATCTCATCCCCATCGATGACGTGGGATGAATCATGAACGCACCTTTCAGCTGCGACACATGAAAAACATTATGCATCTGGTACATATGTGGAGAAATATCTAGATAGTATGCCACCTCACATACTCTGTTGTGGATCTTGAATGGTCCTATGATCCACGAAGATAACATGTCACCCCGACCAAACATCCATAGTCCCCGCCAAGGTGAGACCCATAGGAAGAAATGGTCTCCCTACTAAAACTACAAGTGTTTCTGTGTCCTATCGGCATAATACTTCTGTTGGCTCTATGTAGTCTTCATCATCTCCATGATGATTTTCCCGTTACCTATGGTAGACTATACTAACTCTAGACCAATATGTGCTGACTCCCATGGGTCATTCCAGCATAGTGATGAGCTGCAAGTTCACCCATAGAGGGCCACAAATGGAGACATGTCCATGGTGGAATGATGAAAAATTTTGTATGTGAAATACACTGGTGGTAGGTGGTTCACAAAACTGCGACCAAAATCAAGGATAGAAGCACGAATCATTTCCATGAGTGTATAAATGGCATGCTCCATCGGAAAATCTCTCAAAGGATGAAAGTCGGTGCTCATGCATAGCTAATTCCCAAATTATATCTGTAATCCCTTCCACAAGTGGGATTCAAAATGAAGGTCGTGATCTGAGATGATCGTCATCAACACCTCACGAATTATTACAATCTCTTGTACATAGAGACGTCGTATGTTGTTTATTAATCCTGAATCTCAGATGGGTAAGAAGTGGGAAGACTTGGTGTGTTAGTCAATGGTCACCCAAATGGAATCTTAGCCCCTGGAATTATGTGGTAGCCCTGTCATGAATTCCATGGAGATACCAACCCATTTCCACATTGGTACCTCAAGTGGCTGAGCTAAGCCTGATAGTGCATGATGCTCGACCTTCACTTGCTAAAATGTGAGGCATCACAATATGAACTCCACCACAAATTTCCTCATCCCTGGCCACCGGTACTGATGTTGGAGGTTCTAGTACATCTTATCCACACCCGGATGTACCAACAAAGGTGATGTATAAAACTCCCACAACACCTCTTCTAGAGGAATGAATGATACCATAGTGCATCCAATGAAGAGGATGATGTGCTCTCCAACATTAGAAAATCCATCAGGAGCATGTCCTAAAGATATATGGGCACATCGGGGCTCAAAATCTATATCCCCATGATGTGCCTACCTAACTCAATGATGGATTGGGGGAGTAACTATCATAGACTGGAGATAAGATGCTTTATCCCTATCTACAAAGTATAACAACTACGCGGCTAGCTACTCTATCGCCACACTCAGCAAATTTAGACCAGCCCTCATGCTGAGTGCTTCTACTATTACACTATCCTTTCTAAGAGTGTAGACTATCTCAAAGCCATAGTCATGGAGGAACTCTAGCCATCATTTATGTCTTGGGTTCCAGTCCATCTATGGGAAGATATACATTATACTATTATGATAATATTAGACTGAAAAACATTCACCCATTAAGTTGTAATGCCACATCTTCATCTAAATGACCACTAACACAAAATCCATGGCATGGGTAGAGTTTTTCTAATCATGTTGTCTCAACTCCCATGATCTGTAGGAAATCATAGCTCACTCCTCCACCAGGACACAACCCCATCTAGTCCATGTTGCACCACAGTAAATTATATACCCAATGCCATCTTCTGGTAACCTCTAGATGGTGTCACACATTTTTATCTTCCTCAACTCCTGAAAACATTGTGGGTATCTCTCCATCAACACAAAAGGGTTTTCCCTTCTTTTTCAATGTTTAAAAGGGTTATGAAACTCTATAAAACTCAGGTACATAAAAACGGAAGTAGCTATCCAATCCCAAAAAACTCCCCACCGCAATCACACTCATTAGTGGCTCCCAATCCAGCACTGCCTCTATGTCTACTGGATCCACTAAAACTCTAGCCTCTAAGATAACATAGTCCAGGAAGTGGTCGATCCATATCTAGAAATGGAACTTTGTGACCTTTCCATAAGGCTAGTGCTCATGGAGTGTATCCAAATCCATATACAGTTGTGTGGAGTGCTCCTCATCCGATGCTGAGTATATCAAGATGTCATCAATGAAAATCACCACAAAGTGATCAAGGTAAGGTTGGAATATCCTTTTTAGGATCCTCGTGAAAATTTCCTGAGCATTGGTCACACTGAAGGGTATTAAAAAGAACTCATAGTGTCCACACCAACATCTGAATGTTGTCTTCAGTATGTATCATCTCGTACCCTGAGCTGATGATAGCCTAATCTATTGTCTATCTTCGAAAACCACTGTGCATCATTCAGTTGGTCGAAGAGATCATCAATCCTTAGAAGATGATACTTGTTCTTCATGGTCACATTATTTAGGCACCAGTATTCCTCATAGAGCCTCATACTCCCATATTCCTTCTTGATGAAAAAAATTGGGGACTCCCATGGATAAACACTAGGCCTTATGAACCCCTTCTTCTGCAAGTCCTCCAATTATAACCGCAACTCACGAAGCTCTGTAGGAGCCATCCGATATGAAGGTTTTGATATCAGTGTCATTATAGGGTACATGTTGATGTTGAATTCACCCTCTTTATGAGGAGGTAGTCCCAAAAAATCATCAAGAAAGACATCAACATACTGGTCCACCACAACATGATAATTGTGACTCCTCACATCTACTGCTCTAGGGTAAGTCTATCCAACTATGGAGTGGTCTCTTTCACCCTCTTCCGAGTATGTCCTTCCTGAGTTGTAAATGTTCCCTTCCATTCAGGTAAGGAAAAAGGGGTCTCATCCCTACAGATAGAGAAAACATTTCACCTAAAACAGTTAATCAGAACATGGACAATGAATAACAAATCCTTACACAAGATAACATCATAAGGCCACGAAACTACTACTAGGTGATCCCAGCCAAATCTCCAACCTCATAGAGTAAGATGACACAAAATCACTAGTGTGTAATCATTGAATACTCTATCGTATGAGTATATAATCATATGGATCGATCCAATGGCTATAACAGAATCTCTAAGCTCTGAAAGACATCTGTGGATATGAATGTGTGACTGGAACATGGGTCTATGTGTATTGTAGCTAGGGTGGAGTAGATAGAGATCATACATCAAATCATATAGGGAGCATCATGGCCATAGTCCTCATTTTTCTAAATCTGAGCTCATCCCTATCTGAAAAATCCCTATGGATGGGGTGGACTACGTGGAGGTGGTAGTAGAAAAACCTCAAACCACCTCCCATCACTTGTGGCATGACTTGTTCCACTGCCATGTTTTCGGCCCTACAGAACTCCTTTCTCTAATCTCTACCTCCCCCTCGGTGGTCCCTCATCCATCTGATGATCGTCGGTATAGTGGTTTGGGCAGTCACAAGCCATGTGGCCCTACCCACCACACGTGAAGCACTGTTTCCTCCTCAGCTGGCCCGTTCTACCTTGTGAGCTCCACACATCCGACCCAACATCTTAGGGTCATCCAATGGATAGTCTGGCTATCATGAACCTCTGCATCATCTACCTAATGCTTATTGTGGATGACTTTTCCACATGTGGTATGGTGGTGGATCTCAACGTCAGTGCTTGCTGAGATAAGAAGCTATCCACCAATAATGCTCACTCGAGTACCCCGACCCATGAAAGGATATTAAGAAGATCATCGATGCTCTGATCTCCCTACGAGGACCCTATTAAATGTATGGGCCCTGAAGAAATGTTCTTGTACCATGATGGTGGAGTTTCATGAGAGTTCAGTGAATCACGTACAGTACTAGGATACTATCAGGGTTCCATGATATAAGTACAGGGTCTCCTGAATACACACAGAGCGTACTGTAACTAGAACTGACTGCACCCATAAGAGGACCTTGATGTCTGTCCAGGTGAGGGTCTCCTCATCATGTAACTGGAGATTCAGGATTCACCATCCCTGTATTCTTTCTTGGAAGAGGCTAGTAGCTAGGATCAGTATCTTATCATTTGGTGTCCCAAATAGGCAAAATACTATTTACATAGCCTCTAGCAAGTCCTCAGCTACCTGGGGATATTTCTAGCCTCAAATCCTCAGATGCCCCTATCACTGGAACTCATGCGACATGCTCTATCGACATGCACCTTATGCTAGTGGGGAAAGTGGAAACTGCTTCCCAATGGGTGGTGGTTCTTCTGGTGTACCACCTGAAGGTGATATCACTATAAGAGGGCCCTACACTGAACCCTCATCACTCGGTGGCCCATCATTGTGAACTCACTCTGGAATCATGGAAGGTTATCAATGTAGAGGCTTCCTAAAAGTAACATGTGCTCCACGGTCAAAAGGTTCTACCACCTGATATGAATCAAAAGAGATCAAAAGTAAAACATTTCCAAAACACACGCAATCAGTGCATTTGTGCCCCAAGTCGGAAATCTAAATTCAAGGTCCCTGTGTATTGATATTTCATCCTCCCCACCAACACGGGACTTCCTGAATTGAAAACCAAAATAAAATACTTAACACTATTGCTCCATCAAAAAAATTCAGAATCCTTATTATTTGGTAGAACATACTCATCTAATACCACTTTGTCACGACCCATCCTCTGGGGCTCGTGCTATTAAAAACCCAAGCCTTACATCCATAATCCAAGTGTTGGTAACTATCACCAGAAAGGAGTATCCCTAAAATGGGAACTCATTTCCTTTAAACCTGTACAAACACATAGTCCAGGAACTCATCAAGATGCAACCACGATGTAAAACTGCAGTAGTAAAAGTGTGTACTACATGTAAGGGGATGGAATAAAATTCCAACTAAAAAGATACAATTACAATAGAAATAAAATGAAAACAAACAGTATAAAGATCTAGATATCACGCCCAAGGATTCTACCAGAAGGGTAGGTACAGCTGATCTTCAATGCTCTCCATGTCAACTATTCACCTCCATGTACCACCTGGTTCTAGATCCTACAGTCTTAACCGAGCATCTTGTCATGCACAGAAGACAAAACAAGGTGCAGGAAATGCCTATTTAGGGGTGAGTATAATAATCCCTAGTAAGGACCCTGAGACCCCCGATGGTCTCTCTAAATTCCACAATGAAAAACTCAAAAAACATGACCTCAATCCCAAAGAAAAAGAAAAATACTCAACTCAAACTAGGTATACAACTCAAAGATCATAAATAAAGATGATTATTCTTAATATATATCATTTTATTCCATTATGAAGTTCCACAACTAAACCATAAATATGTTGTTCCATTATCAATCCACAGAGGGTCATTTGTCGCTGATCCACAACGAGACACTCTAAGTCTGGTCCTCATCGGGTTATGATGATTCTAGATCCACATAGGGTTTCTATAATGTTGATCCACACAGGGTCTCTATAATTTTGATCTACACAGGGTTGCTGTAATGCTGATCTAGATAGGGTTGATATAATGCAGATCCACATAGGGTCACTATAATGCTGATCCACATAGGGTCGCTATAATGTTGATCCATATAGGGTCGCTATAATGATGATCAATATAGGGTCTCTATAATGATGATCCACACAAGGTCAAAACAATGATGATCCATAGAGGGTCGCTCTACAATTGATAGCTAGCCACATGATTCACCATCCTCGGTGAGCTTAAGTTACATAGTATATGCTCATCAAGATATCAGTCATGCCCCAACATTCCTGAAATTCTTTATGTCTTAACCCAATAGACCTCCATGTCGCAAGATTTCCAACGCGACCGATAGTGCGTCAATTGGACGCCCGGTCTATGAGTAATAAGCGTTCTAGTGCTGAGGGATTAGTTTGATTCAGGTTTAACCCAAAATGGTCCTATTGGAACATTCCCAAACCGATAGTTAGAGTATCTACAAAAAACCATTTCATTCCAAAGAATCTAGCATCACTGATGTTTCATCAAATGGACAAATGGTGTGAGAGATATGGTCTTTTAAGTGTATTTTGGCCGAAAGGGGTCCGGGTCCTGTCCAACTCGGTCAGACTAACCCAAGCTGGACAGACCTGGGCCAACCTGACCCGGTCCGTGTCTGTCCAGTGTCTTACACGACATGAACCGAAATGGTTGGGCCGAGCTGAGTGGAATGAGATCTGGGCTTGGACCGCTAGACCGAGGTCTAGCCCGACCCACCTTATCTTGGTGATGTCCGGCCCGATGGAAAGCGCGGTCAACCAGTAGGGTGACCCACAAGAAGGAAGTCCCTCTTTCATCCCAAATAGCTGAAAATACGTTAATATTTTGAAATAGTGGTACCACATGGTGCTGCGTCCCTTCCAGTGGGACCCAAGGGGCGCGGGTCCCCTTCGCCTATGTCGCGAGGCGTGATGGCACGCCGCCTTCCGCCTACCCATCTGGCCGTGAGCTATCCGCCCCTTCTTCCACCTCAGCACAATGCCGCATCTCCATTCCATGGTGCATAGTGTCTTGCCACCTGCTGCCACCACGGCCGACGGATGCCGGTGTCCTCCGGTCGCCAGTGTCAGGCCGAATGATCTTTAGCGGGCCACCGAGTAAGCTCTGGTGGTCCGTTTTCCCTTCCAAAAGCGTCTACAGACCTCCTGGATGATGTCTTATCTTCATGGTTCCCGAATTAGAATTCCTTTTGAGATCAAACACCTCCCATGAATAAAACAAAAAACAAAGTGGTGGAGGGTATGTGTATTGTTTGTTTATCCCGCTCCTACCGCGTTAGCATCATAACAAGTGGGTAGCAATTAATTCATTATAAAAAAACCATAACTCATTCAATGCATCCATGATTAATCATTCTATTCAAGAATGAGAAAAATAAACAATTAACATGAATTAAATAAACATGTTACTCGGTTTCAGAGGTTATGTCACAGTTGTAGAGAGACAATATTTGTTTGTTGAAGCTGCTAGCGTTCGTTGATTCTGGATCGATCCCTCAACAGGAGTCATCAGAATTTCATTCATCATTGGAGGGAATTATCATCAACACTTTTTCAGAGTTCTCCCACAATCCCTCCACCCTCTCCCTTTTCCAACATTTTTTACAACTAATGGGAGAGTTAAGTGAGTAATTCCCCATTCAAAAAACTGTACATCAATTGGTGTAATTAATGAGTCTCATTAATTAAATGGGATGTTTTTACACAATTGATGTGTAACTGGCATTTAATTTCCCCCATTACAAGTCTGACAACCGCCATTGTCCCTCCCACCATAACACATGTTGAGGATGAAAATTAATATAACACATATGTTATTTTATTATTTTTTAAAATTATGAAAACTATCTTTTTCTCGTGACCAACTACGGTCAAAGTTAAGCCTCCCTTAAATGAATCCTGTCACTGGGATTCAACGACAGTCATGGATTTTTAATCGGATTACCGATTCAAAAGATATAAAATGTCACCCACGCGTTTACTGAACGTATCTTAATAAATGTACAAAATTCATTTCCGGGCAGACAAGGCCTTAGAATCATGCGCCCTCAATTTTCATAGACTCGTAGTAATCCCAAATAATTTTAAAAAAATATGTCTGATATTTTCGGGACATTACATTGGTGGATCATGTCTTGTTATCTAATGATGTTGATGAACTTGATTTTCAAATTGCGTATTAAAACATACAAATTTTTTTGGAATGCATCATAATTTGAAATCTCCATTCCATCTAATGAAAATATATGTTATCTGATTTTTCCTCCTTGGGTGGAAATGATTCTAAGATGAGTTCTAATAATAATAAAAATGAAGCCACGGATTCTAGTGGGTGTGATAAATGATGGATTTCACCAACATCAAATGATAATACTTTGAATGGATTGCTTGGGCATTCATATGATGGTCTCAATGTGTTGGTCGACACACAGCTGGTGGATGTTGCTACTATAATAGATTTCACACTCTAGAGGGACCCCTCTTTTGTGTTATAGACTCCTTGAAATGGATGTGAAGGGGATTTAAAACAATATTATGCGACCTCTAGAAAGCTTCTAGGAGATAATAGGTGTTTGGAGGAAGGAGGTACATCTATTGTAGACACTCATTGCACTAGTAAAAAGAAATTATGTTCAGATATTGTTGTTGGGGAAAAGAATGTAGGGGAATGAAGTTTGTATCAGAGTGCTCCAAAATTCACTATGATTTGTAGAAGACAATTTTATGATAAGAATCTATCACCTATCATGCATAGAATGTATTTTATTAAGCGTGTTCATAGTGTACAAGTTGTGGTGGCTAAAGCGTCAAGAGTCATTAATTACTATATGAATTAATCTATCACTGAACCAGAGGGGGATTGGAAATAAACAAAAAAAGGAAATGAGCTCTACATAGGAAAAACCATAGACAAGGACGTGGAAGAGATGACTGGACATGGCATGGCTGGTCTAAAAGGAGTTTCTCTAGGGATCCGACCATGGAGTGGATCAAACTCAAGGAAAATTACCTTATTTTTTCATTCAAATGAACTCACAGATAGAATGGGAATTTGCTGATTCTATCTCTGAACATGTATATGGGGATGACACTGATTCTACTCATTTTTTATTTTCATTTCTAGATGAGTACATTTCCTTGGTTGTCCATATCCTCCATCCTTCTCATGTTTTGTGTTTTATTTTTTAATAAATTTTGTTTGGGGTAGGTTCACCTGACCATTGAACTTTTTTGATAGTAATAATTAGTAATAATTTGAAATGATTGGAAATAATTAGTAATAATTAGTAAAAAGTTTGAATAAATAAGAATAAATAATAAAAATTTGTAGTAATTAGGTATATTTATTAATAATTTGGAATAATTAGGTGTAACTTGTAATAATTATTAATAATTAGTTATTAAGAGTAATAATAAGTAATAATTAAATATAATCAGTTATAATTAGTAATAATTAGTAATAAATAGGTATAAGTAGTAATAATTACTAATAATTAGGTATAATTTGTAATAATTAGCTATAATTAGTAATAAATAAGAATAATTAACAGTAAATGGTAGTAATTAGTAATAAATAGATAAAAAATTCATATAATTAATAATATTTAGAAATAAACTATAACAAATATGTATAAATAGTATCAATTATTAATAAATATGAATAATTGGTAATAATTATTTATAATTCTTAATAAAAAGTTACAATTACCAATAAATAGATATAATTAGTAATAATTAAATATATTAAGTAATAATTGTGTATAGTGAGTAATAATTATGAAATATTAGTAATAAATAGGTATAATCAATAATAATTAGTAATAATTAGGTATAATTAGAAACAATTATTAATAAATAGGTATTATTAGGTATTATTAGGTAAAAATTGATATAATTAGTAATAAATAGGTAAAAACACGTATAACTAATAATAAATAGCTATAATTAGAAATTATTAGTATTAAAAAGGTATAATTTGTAATAATTCTTAATAAATGCTAGTAATTAGAAATAATTAGTAATAAATAAATATTATTATTAATAGGTTGGAATAATTAACATTTCATTGATTCGATGGATCTTATATTTAATTATTCAAAAAAAACAATATATTTTTTTAAGTGAAATATAGAACAAGGATGTTGACAAAAGTCATCATTAAATGATCAAGCATATATAAATTAGCAGTGGAGTCAAAACTGTTCTATCATAAATCCTATACATATTTTGGGTGATTAAACATTCTTGTCATTTGAATTATTAAAAAAAAAATCGAAAGGGGAAATTATTTTTCCACATAAAAAATGAGTTCTAATGACGTTTGACACATTTTATAACATTTGGGGTCATCTATTGGGTTTTGGTTTTCAAGCAGATTTCATTTTATTGTATAAAAATTGTGAATGAAGTTCTAGGGAAGATACGTATAATGTGGCTCTATGTCTATCAAAGTTTCAAAATTTAGTACATGATGTGGAAATTCCATCTTTTCAACAAACTAAAACATAGGATGATATTGATATAACTCATATGTTTGAACCATCTCATATGTGTGAATTATTTTGGTCTAAGGAGGATGCCTTATATTCTGGTGGTAAGATAAAAAAATTTCAAGCGATTGAAAATTTTAGGCATTTTAAATCAGATAATGGAATGTCAAACATCTAGTTTGTTCAGATATTCCCTTAGGTTAAAACTAGGTTACTAGATATAATGTGTTTCTAATTAATTTATATTTGGGAAAGAGGCTGGTTCAAAATCTAGGTCTTTGTTAGGATAATATTCAAGCAAGTTCAAATGATTGAATCTTTTAATATGGTTAAAATTAGTCATTGTGTAGTTCTCCCACATGTGCTTAATTTATGTATAAATAGGCAGAACTTGGGAATTCAATATTGATTGAAATACAATAGTTGATCTATTTCCTGGTTACACCCAGATTGCAGCATTTATTTTTATTTGAGAACACATAATTATTGATGTCATAGAACAAAACCAATATTTCAGCATGTAAATGATTAAATCATCCACTCTGATGGTGATTCATGAAAACATTTCGACCATGTATACCTGTCTTTTTCATTAAAATCCCAAAAATGTGCTATTGTGTCCTTTTTTACTATCAGTTTCTATACATTTAGTTCTTTCGGTAGTCAGTATTCATATTGGCCTATTTTTATAACTCAACATAATTTTCCACCAAGGATACTGATGAACGATCCATATAAATCTTATTGACCATTTTAATTAATGGATGTTCGAATAAAGAATATTTTTGTTTATTTGAAACCATTGATTAAAGACTAATATTCCTTGTGGTTTAATGGTGTAAGTACATATGATGTTGCTACTAAGCTAATTTTATTTCAATAAGATTCATTGATGTGTAAAATTAGTTACTTCCCAAAATATGGATTGTTATCTTTCTAAAGTACTGATGGTCCAAAATAATTTTATTATTGTGTGAGGGAGAAATAAATGCTTATTATTTACAGTGGAAGAAAATATTGTTTTTTTAACGTCATCAAATATTCTTTCCAACCGATCATTATTTTTCATAGACAGAATTATATTTTATAAAAGGCAAAATTGAAATATATGTAACTCCAAAAATGATCTTAGTTATGTAGTTAAAACAATTTGCCTCTTAAAGAACTCCAATTAAATTTATAAAAACTATAAACCAAATGAAAATTGATGGTAATGATAAAGAAAATAATTGGACACAAATCATTTTTTGGGATCTTCCCAATAGGTCTGATTTGTTGGTCCGTTAGATGTGGGGTGTCGTGCATATTGAGAAAAATTATTTTGATGATATATTTTATACAATTTTGGACCCACCAGGCAAGATCAAAGATAATATAAAGACATTATTAGATATTTCCCATGTTTTTAGGTAACTAGAACTTGATGTTTCTGAAAATTTTAGATCATAGATGTTAATTAATCCAAAATAATATTATACACATTCCACAGAAAATATTATTATTTATCTATGGATTTATTATTTGAGACATTCAGATTGTTATGATTCAATTGGGTAGGATTAGTTAGATATTGTTATATTACTGGATTAAAATTTAATGACTGTCATGATATAATTGAAAGGCATCAACCAATTAGATTATGTTTTTTGATGAATTTTATGATTTTGGATTCACCATCAAACATATCAGATTTTCTTCTAAGGCATTTCTACGGCAACTATAAACTATTATGCACTAAAAGATGGCAAGAAGAAGATTTATTAATTTCATGTAAACTAGAACCAATTTTCTCACTCATATTCTTTAACTCATTGGATCAATTGATTATAAATTTTCCGCATGAATAAAATTTAGATGTTTGGTATAGTTTTATTGGTTTTTCCAAGTTGATGGATCCATGGTGAAATTGAATAAAAAAGTACATAACAAATCATCAGTGTAAGGATCAATTGAAGAATTTATTTCCCAGTAGAAATTTGTTTTTTAGGTTCTCATTATATACAATATGAATATCCCTAAAAAGAAAATGTATGGGCCATAACGAGGAAGATTTTAATGATGAAATGAGAAATAAATTATTAGTTTTAATCAACTAGAACATGCATAGGGATGAATTCATAGATACTGAATTTAAAATAATGAACATCATAGATCTCATACATATGTTCTTCTCAACAATGAAGAAATGAAATAATTTTTATTATGAGTTCCATATTAATTATTATACAAATTTTTTTACAATAATTAATATTATATTATTTATAGGTTATGTTAATATAATATTAAGAAACAACTACCAAATATTATAGTAGATTCTCATGAAAAATGTATGAAAAATAATTTTTCATAGTAGTTTCCAAAACCAGTGATATAAATTATTTATGCTTTAACCAATATAGTAAATTTAATAATTATTATACTGATAATGGTTTTAAAGTAATTTGAACTATCTAAACATGCTGATAAATTTGATAGTAAATTATATGTATTTACTATCACACCATTGAAAATGGTTAAATATTATAATTTATGTGTGGTAAATGGTTTTTGATATTAAACACATTGATGCGATGAATCAAAAAATGAATAGTGGTGTTTTTTTAAAGGATCTAATCATAACAAAATTTTTATTAACATTTATATCATGTATGAAGAAATTATTAAACTCTACAATCTGGGATAGAATTAAATAACGATATTTGAATGTCATTGCATGGATATAGAGAGAGGCCTACGTGTTCATCTAATCCATGGAATCATTATTATTAAATATAAAATCCTTATTAAATTAAATAAAAAAATTTATTGGCTCATCAAGAACATAATATTTAATATGAAAATTATTGTGAAACTTCAAGAGAGCTGGGTGATTAGAGGAGTAGAATAACATTGAAATCTTAGAAAAAATAGTTTATTCATAGTGAATGTGGTTCTATTGAGGTAAAGGAATAGAAATTTTTCAAGGGAACAATAAAAATCATTCTATTTCAAAAAGATACCTGAATATCGATGATAAAACCACATATTTAATGGTTGATGGTGATAATTATGTAAAAAATGAATTTCAAATAAAAATAGATTATTAAAATGAAACTCATATGGAAATTGATGATACTAATGAGGATGTTGAAGATATTGAAATTGTCAGATATGAAGATGAAGTTGAAGACATTGAATGGAATAAATAGATATTGGTTATAATCATAATATATATATGTGTGTGTAATAGTTATTATCATCTGTTTTCTAAAAATAGTATTTTCATGTTTTAGATGGACTCAGATAATTTTTTGAGTTCGAGGAGGGTGGTCTACCTGATGGTAAGATGTATGTTGGATCATCTGACACAAATACTTATTTTAGTTAAGGGGGGACATTGAGGGGGTGTGGTGTTGGGCATTTTAAGATTCCTAACCCTATAGTTGAGTGAAATCCATGTTTTGGTTTTGATCCACCCACAAAAAGTTATGTTTATCTGTGTATCATTGTTATTATTCATTAATAATAATTAATTTATTTATATACAACCCATTTGATTATTTTTTATTTCGTTCATAGATTTTCACAGTTATGTGAGGACATGGAGTGTGTATTGTCTTATGCATTGGATGATTACTAACCATATCCTTGAGTGATGTCCATGTTTTGGCATTGATCCACCCCTGAAAAGGTCTGTTTATCTATGAATTTTGGTTAGATTTCATTAATTATCAATAATTTATTTATATACTAACCATTTGATTATTTGTTTTTTTGTTCATTGCTTTTCTATTACATCTTTTAGAAAGAGAGTGCTATATTTCCAAAAAAATCTACAGCATTGGTTACATGGGATCATATTACCATAGATGTTCACAACGCATGTTCGATAATTGGATTCTATGGAAATAAGTAATAATTATTTTGAAATTTAGTTTCTTAGTACCTTAATCTTATTAATACTCTGTAGGGTTTATGGTATCCTATCGATGTGATCATTTGTGACTCTACTAGGATTCCATGGGAGGGATGTAGGCATGATCATTTCCATTAGTTTTTCCGAAATTTGGGGAGGACATCAATAAGTAATGAATGTTTCATAAAGTTTGATGAGTTCTCTTGCACACATCTACTTGATTACATTTCATTCGAGGTTGGGGATAGATTTTTTTGACACAAGATGGGTGGTCGTTTTTAGTGATATTCATCTGTATATCGAGTAAACTGGAGGAGACATTTGGTGACATATTTAGTTAGTATTCATACATTCAGTATGCATAGAGGACATATGGTATGTACTTTTTTAATTAATATAAATAACATAAAATTTAATATACTGATTTTATATACATATATGTTGTCGAGAATCACAGTATTATAGTGTTCTTCCTTTATAAAAGGATATAAAATGATCATATCACTAGGGATATTAGAGGTGATCACCAACATCATATTTTGATTAGTATAATTAATATTTATGTTTTAAAACTAACTAAAAATTATATTTTAACTAGATTATTTTTAAATTGATATTGAAGGAGTAATATGAGACAATGATGTCTCAAATACAAACAATGATCTCATGGTGAGTTCAAAGAGACAATGCATATGGAGTAAGAAGAGCTTCATCAAAAGAAGCCATAGCTGGAGGAGATGTGGTGATGACAGCAGCATCAGAACGAGCAGACGATGTAGAACAATTGACATCAGAATTATGACTTAGGCATGGATTTCCCTCCACCTCCACCAAATGACCCTCCCCTTCAATGATGTATTTACTTTTTATGATAAAACATTAAATGTTAATTTTTTAAAAAAATTATATATTTATATTTCTATAATATATGTTTTTTATATTTTTTTGAATATTTCATTTTTTATTTTATTAATAAATCAGTTTTTTTAATTTTATTTTTACATTTTTAATATTTTCATTATTTTATAAAATTATTTAATATTATTATTATTATTATTATTTAATATTTTTGTGAACATTTTGGTTTTTAATAAGTTTATTATTATTATTATTATTATTATTATTAATATTTAATTTAAATAATTATAATATTAATATAATAATAATAATATATAATTATTATATAATTATAATTATAAAGTTATTTTGATATTATAATTATTAATATTATTTTATTCAATTTAAAAAGTAATAATTTTTTTGCACTTTAGTATAGGATTGTCATAATATGATTTTTTTAATTCAGAGAAACTATTTTTTATTATAAAATGTCCTACTTTAAATAGAATTTTCTACGATGGAGTGTCACAGAAAATAAAATTTTCCACTAGATTTTATATAATGGGGTATTTATGACAGAACCATGTCACAAATAATCTTTTACAATGGGGTCCCATCGTAAATACCCCCTCCCAAATAGTTCAATTTTTTGATGACTGAAAAATGATGAATTTTAATTGAAAACATCATTTTCAATTAATTTTTTAATAAATATATAATAGAATTAATTTTTTTTAATGATTCCATTATCCAATTAAACAAAAATTAGTTAAATATAATTCATTATAACTAATTTCATATTGAATTGTGATCCAAAATCTATATATTATTTTGAATATTTTCCCTTTAAAACCCTACTTCCTCATCGTCGTTGGATGACTAATTTTAAAATAAATGTTTCCAATTATATGAATGAAATACTTCAAAAATGAATTAATATTTTTAATCCAGATAATTTATATTATATAATACTGTCAAAATAATTTTTGACAAAAATCCGTAGTAATGAAGTGAATATTATCTACCATGGTTATGGTAAAATGGGTATTGTTGAGGGTTTAAACTAACAATATAAGGGTTTATATGATTTATAAATTGGTATAAAATATATTTTATAAAAATATAATTACCTAATATTAGATAATCTTTAAAATGAATCCCTTTTTCTGTTATTTAATATGTTAATATAGGTACAATTTTTGTTTTAATAAAATTACATGTATGCCTCTCACCTACCATTTAAAAGGCCACCACCTATCCTTTGTTTTGGAAAAATGTAATCCAATTTGGTTAAGAAAAAATCTACTCGATTTACTAAAAAACATCTCATATCCAATCCTATAATACTTTTATTGACATAAATCCAACTAATGAATTATTTATCTACCTTCCAAATAAAGATACCTAAAGAAGAGGTTGCATTCATCAACAACTATTTTTTATATATTTGTTCCACCACAACAATGATTTATTATCATAACATGATTATATAATTTTTTATCTTTATTACAATTATATGTTTTTATATTATTGTAATAACTTAAAAAAATCTCCAATTCAATAAAATAAGTATGAAATCATCTTTGGTGTGTATTGTGGACTACCGCCTTGCAAATCGATTTAATTTCTTTATCGAATACAACCTATTAATGATTTATTTATCAGTGGGTTTATTATTTATATTTATTATAATTATGATATTATCATAGTTTTAGATATATTTTTATAAAAAATTAATTTCTCTGTATTTTTTGTAATATTATATCATCACATGTGTTTATGGTGAACTACATCTTCATGAAACAATGTGATTTGTACACACATTACATTAAAGGCAATAAGGAGAGGATTAAAGTGATTATGTGATATATGAGACAAATAATTAATTATATAGTGGTAATATATCGTTTACCACTGCTTATCTCAATTCAACAAGAAAATGGAAACAATATTCATGTGTATGTAAAACCCACTATCTTCATGAATGATGTAATTCATTTTCTATCACTAAATTTTATGGATTTCAATGAATACTTATATAATGAATATACATGACATTTTTATAATGTTTTAAATTTTATATGGTATGAAATGCTAATCAATATAAGAGTTAAAAAATAAAAAATCAAATCATATATGAAAAACAATATGGTTATTTGAAAAAACAAAACACTAACATTCATTTTTTTAAAATTAGGTAATAAGGGGTCACAATAAAATAAAATATTATTTAATGTATATAAATATTATTATTTCAGTGTTTTCTAATAAAATTATATTTATAATATATTAATTTTTAGAATTTAGTATATAATTATAGACTTAATATAAGGGTTTTATTGTTTCTCTTTTATTTCTAGGACACATTTGAATATTCTCCAGTTTTTTAATTTCTCTGGTGTATATACATCACCTTTTACCTTAGATAATAATATATCGTTAACTTCAGGATATATAATGTTAATATTTTTGTATATAATTATTTTAGATTACAATTAAAATAATTATTAATGAAATAATATATTTTTGTCTCAATTTTCCAACATTTAGACTTAATTCATGTTCTACATCAATCATAATTTATGTGGGGTGTAAACAACCAATCTCACATGTAGTATAATTAAATTATAAATTCAAATTATATTGTACGTTTCAGTTAATGTTACAACTTCATAGATTAATTTGGTAATGATTTTATGCGTCAATCTCACCATTTATCGAGATTATTTATGACTTTCTTTCTGATGACAAAATATTTTAATTCATGTCTTCAGAAGCTTGTGAATTTTCTTATCATATTATTTTTTACTTCCCTTAACTATACCATTTTTCCAATCATCGGTACATAATATAATTCATAATATTTTTTCCTGCAAATATTACCTTTTATCTCTTTTCTGTTGGAAATTGTTTTGTTAAAAAATCATGTTTTCCATAATAATATTTTAAAAAATAAATTACTATTATCCTATTAATTTCATGAAACGTTTAACATGTTATACATTTTATAATTAAAATATAGTGGAAATTTTTTTAATTTTTAAAACAAATTATTTTTAGATTTTATAGATAATGTAAATTTTTTTATCATTCAGGACATGAACACCATTTCATATTTTCATGACAATTCAATGATTCTAAGATTCCTTTTGAAGTGTTTTTAAACATATTAAAATTTTCTTACAGAAAAAAATATTTTCTAGTATGTCTATGTTTAAACAAGTTTGTTATCTTCTATATCATGTATTGCATGCAACAATGAGTTCAAAAAAATTAGTATATTATTATTATTATTATAACATACCCAATATAAATTAGCTATTAAATTCAAGTATGATGATATTAATAACTATATTACTAATTATCTATCAATTTTAAATTAAATAATAATTTATTTATTAATTCTTTTCAAATAATGAATTAATTTTTAGTAAATTCGTTTAATTGTTCAAATATAATTTTTCATAAAAATTGATTTTTATTTCATTCTATGAGGTAATAAATATATTTAATTTTAATTATTCATATAAATATTATATGATTAAAATTAATTATTTTTGAAATTATCATACAGAAAATATTTTATTCATAATTTATGGGAATTATATGAAAATAACGGTTTTTAGTTAATAGTGAATGTTACAATTTTGAAAAAACATTTATTATATTAAAAAAATCACATTATGATTTCAATATAATATATAAGAAAATAAATTAATCTTTATTTATATTTAATTATTTATATTTTAATAGCCCTTATTCCACATTTTTTAATAAGTACATTTTTTCCTTAAAATGTACATTCCATGAAAACTGATTTTCATTGTATTTTGTGGGATTAATTTTAAAATTTATAATGGAAATTATATGTTTTTAATTTAAATAAATATGTTCCATAATTTCATTATAATTTAAATATATACTAAATTTCACTTCATTATTTTTGGACAATGTTAATATAACTTTTCTAAATTTTATTTTCAGGAAATATGATAAATTGGGTAATATAGCGTACAAATAAAATGATAAGGACTAGACAATGACCCTAATACATTCACCAATTTTATTGTAAGAGTTATTTATATTAATAAGTATTCATGTTTTGGATATATGTCCAATATTTTACCTTATGAATTTATCAGGAGACATATAATATTTTCTTTAAGGAAAAGTCAAAGTTGTCACATTGATAATTTTAATAACTATAACATTTTTAATATAGTTTTATTTATAATATATATGAAAATATAAATTTTATTTTGAAATATAATTTAATTTTATTCACCATGGTATTTTATTTTAAATTTTTAGTAAGGGAATTATTACGCCAAATATTTGATCAACATTAATGTATAAATTGTTTAATTAATGTAAAAATCAAATAAATGATATTATAAATATTAAAATAAATACAATTTGATATAATTAATGTCATAAATGAATTTTATAGGATAAAATAAAATAAATAAGAATTTATTAAAATATTTTTATCTGAGTTATCTTATTACACATATTGCATTAAATTCAATGTAATGAATTCTGTTAAAATCGACAACAATAACATTTTAAGAATATAATAATTTTTTAAATTATTTAAAAGTCCTAAAAATATTATATAATCACAATGAAGATTATTTATGGTCTAAAAATACATACTCTATTAATATTTTGTGAAATATCCTTCATTATTCTATAGAATATTACTTTTATATTTTATTATTCCGTGAAATTTTAAAAGGTGCCATTCACATCAATTATAAATGGGCACCCCTTCCTTTAGTTCTCTACACCAAATTGAGCCATATAGTTTTGCCAAACCCTACCCGTTTCTATTAATAAATTAATTTTAAAATATGAGGAGTTTATTTATTTGTCTAAGGTCTAACCCTAGTATCCCTAAGAATATATTTAAATGAATTTCAATAAATAAGATATAATTTCCTTTACGGACTCTTTCAATTTTATTTATTCTTATAATTCCTCTTAATGAGTAGGTTATATCATAAAATAATAAATAAAATCTCATATATATTTATATGGATTTTTTTATGATTATAAATGAATCATATTCAACCTTTGATACATCCATTGAAATTTTAAAGATTCACACATGTGTATCTATGACTTATTGTCTCCACATTGAGGCTTAATTAGTTTTTCGCCACTACATTACATCTATAATTATAATTATGAAAATAATGAATATATATTATAATTATTAAAATATATTTATTTTTTAAATTTTTTATATCAACCACTTAATTACCATTTCACCCATTTAGAAATAATATCATCACTTTTGTATACTTTCATTTGACATCTCCATGAAGTAATATGCTTCATTTTCTAAATTAAATAGTCAAGAAGGATTAAGAAAATTTATTTAATTATTAAAAATTATATTTATAACATTAATATAAATATTTTTATGATTTTTCAATATCTTACACAAGGAAACCTCAACTTTGGAGATAAAAAAGGCATGATAAAACATTGCAATTAACACAAAAAATAGTGAAAATAATGAAAAACTTCTAATTAATGGGTGGTTAAATGGTATTAAAGTATAATAAAATTTATTATAAATTCCAATATGATTCTATTATAGATTAATTAAATGTTTGAAACAATCATGTTGTAGTTTTGAACATGTTTGAAAGAAGTCAATCCTAAGGTACACGATTCTCGTCTAACTTCTACTTCCATGATACATATGCCATATTCACCACATATTTATTCTATGTGGTGTATATATTATAAATTTTATATATTATCTGATGAAAAAATTTGATTTCATGGTATCTAAATTTCCATTTTATATTATTTATTTCATTTAACTTATGATTCAATATATACCAATGTGGTACGACTGAATTCATAATATCATCATTATTCATGATTTTTTTTGAATCTATATCCTTTAGGGAATATTAATATTCTATGTATATAAATTATCAAAATGTTTTAAAAAATTATTTAACTATTCTGAAATTAATTTTTATGTTCATTTGATCACTTTTAATGTTTTTATAATTTTTTTAAAAAGTAATTTTTTATCAAGAATTGTACTTTGTGTCATTTTTTACGAATAAGATAGGGGGATGATTTATTAACTTGTACAAAATTAGTGGAGTTTCCCTCCATTATTTGAATGTAATTATATGTTGGTTCCTTAACATGGTTACATGTTTATTTTGAATTATTTTTCATATTTCAAAAAAATATTTTATATTTTAAAATTAATTTTCAAATATAAAATGGGAAATTTTCCAAGAAATATTTCTTTAAAATATTTATAATATTTTCGTCCAAATTATCATATCCTATGATATAATTTATTAGAATATGTTATAATAATAACATTTATAATATTCCTTTCATTGGTTTATGATCAGTTTGACCGGGGATGTTGCGCTAATTTTTTTGAAAAGTTCTTCTAATGTTGATAGTTATGAATTTTCTTATGGAATATTTATTAATTTGTATTATTTATTCATATGAAGAATTCGTTGGATATAGTAATTTATGGGAGAATCCCTTTATAGCCCCTAGATTCATCAGTATGTATCACGTGACAAACCATATTCAGTTTTGGGTTAGGCCTTACCCATTAATTTGCATATGACATGGAAAAAGGCCATGATGATATTTTCATGTATTTTATGAGGCCTCAATAGTATGTTTCTCATGACAAATATTATAAACTCCATCATTATGAAATATATTATAGAGTTCCAAGTGATTATATGTGATTTTTATAATATCTATTCATACGTTTCGTGTTAATGGGATTAATTGATAACAATTTATTCATGTAATAATATTTTCCTAATTAAATTATAGACTAAATGGAGTTTTGTTCTTGTTATTTACCTAAATATATTAGTTATTCCATCTTATCATCCATTGTATGCATACCCTTATAAAGAATCTCATATCACCCATTTCATCTATATCTTTTCCACAGGAATCCATGTATTATATTTTTACTGATAAGCATAGACATACAAGGACAATAAAAGTGTTCACAATGGATTTACAGTGTTTTATTTTAGATTTTAAATTGTAATATAATTTTAAGTCACTATAATGTATTCAAATTCTACTTGACTATTCAGTCACATGGGATGATATCACTTCTACCTGTTTATAATGTAATAAATTAACTATCATCTTTGGGCTACTACAATTAGGCTCTTTATTGTAGCTTTCAACAGAAGATTCATTGAATCGTTGGGAATCAAATTTAGATAAACATTTAGTGGGGAAACATAACCATTAAATAAAATTTAATGATATTAAAAGTGGAAAATATCTATTATTTTGATATTATTTATACATATATATTAAATTTATGAAAAATGTTTCAGTATTTTTGAAATTTATTAATTTTGGTTCATAATCTAATCTAGAATATTTCATTGTTACTATATGGATCCTAGAGACTGGATGGATACAATATCAATTAATGTAATCCATGTTAGTATTTACATCCTAAATAAGATAATGATATTAGAGTTGGATATACAATTAAGGATGAATAACAATTTAATTTACTTGGATAGTTGACTCAGGTTATGATAAATATCATTACCCACATAGAGAAACTCAATCCACAACATAGTTTAACAATGTTACACCACTTAATATCAAAACAACAAGTATAATACAATGGTACTAAAAATCCTTTTTTATATGAGCAATAGATAAGTAATTTAGAAAATATATTTCTTATCTATGGAAGTAATGAATGGGAGAAAGTTTTCATGGATGTTTATTATCTCAATGGATATGCAGATTAGTGTTGTTTATTGATTCAGTGTACTAAGGGGAAGTTGGAAATACAAAAGATGGTATAGAATTATTTTAAGGAATTGGTTTTGGAAACATATGTTACTCGTGAACAATGAGTGTATATGGGGAGAATACTATTTAGTCTCAGACAAAAGAAGTATGATAATGATTCTATGTATAAATTAAACATTTAATAATTATAAAGAATTTTTTCATATGGCATGCATACTTCATTGAGAATGATTAATATATTCTTTAATGTGTTAATGAAATTTCATCCTAAGTCAATAGTTTCACAAAAATTAAAATTATATAATACATAGTATAATATTAAATCAATATAGAGAAATAATTAAATATGTATTATTTCATTAATGAAATTTAAGAGAACAATATGGCGAAAGTATAAATAATGGATTATTGGATAAAAATATGTACTTTTTCCATATTATACTTCCAAAAAGAAACACATGGGTAGCTTCTGAGAAGTAAAATAGTTTTCAGTCAAGTATTTAGATAAATTATATCATTATAAAGAATGAATATGAGAGAAATAAGATAACAAATTTCAATACTTAAATTGTAAGGAGATGGGACACTTAGAAAATTGATTGTCCTAATCATCAAGTAATGTTAACCTAGAAGAGGATGATGGTTGAATTTTAGCATTATGAAATCATAGCAACTGATGATGACGTTTCATATGATTTAGAGGAATTAAATTTAATCATATATTTAAATTTATCTAATGCTTTATATGATTTTGGATCATCGCAGTCTTTTTTTTTTCCTGTTTTCCAAAAATTAAATACACATTTTCCTTTTACCTTAAAAAGTGAGTTGTCTATCAAAACTCTTAATAGAAACATCACAGAAATATTTATTTGTAATAGAGTTCGTATTATAAAATATAAATATTCCATATTTTATAATATTATTATCAAACATATGGAAAAATTTATTATATTCCATGGTATGGATTTACGTTAAAAATATAATGAAAATAATTATTTCAAAGATAAGGAAATTATGATTCTTGAGAAAGATAAATAATTCCATATATTTATAGGGGAGACGTTATCAACTGATTCATATCTCAATCAACCACTACAATCTATTTTAAATAAAATTCTTAGAACTTAATAATAGAGATAAACTACAAAATAAAAATTTATTCTTTTAAATAAATATATACATATTGTGTTGGAATATATTTCTGTATTTCCCGATGAATAATATGGATAAATTCCAGAAAGTTATGTTATGTTTTCTAATCATTTAATCCCTCATAAAAGTCCTATATCAATGATTCACTATAGAATGGGTATTGTGGTGTTATTAGAGTCAAAGAAAAGACTGGAGGATTTGAATGTAAAGGGATATCTATTTCAGAGTGTCTCACATTCCAGAGAACCTACTATTTGATTCTAGGAGATTCATGGATCGATTAGGTTTTTCATTGATTATTGGTAATTTAATTCTATTACAGCAATGTTTTAGAAATCTATAACTCTTATTGACGATTTTATCAAAAAATATCATGTATATTAACAATTATCAAATATTTTACATTGTTCTGGAAATCATTAATTATGAGTAATGGGTAATTTTATACTGAAGACATTATTAGGAAGAAATTTTGAAAATGAAAAGTTTATCGTAATTCAATTTTGTTTGAAAATTTATCACTCAGTTGTTATAGATCTAGGGAAAAATTTAGTAATGGAATGTATTTGTAATTTTATGTGGTATTTATTGATGATATCATGGTGTTCTCTATGAACTATGAGGACCATGAATACAACTCATGAATTTTCATTAAACTCATATATTAAAAGTGTTATATGGTAAATTTATACAGTCTAAATGTTGGGTTAAAAATTATTCTTTCGATGACTCTTTTATCTCTAATGATGGAAAATTAGTTGGAAATACTATGAAAATTGTAGTTCATGGATTGAAAATACCAAAAAAATTAAATTATGTTATTAATACCCAATCATAAACAATAAATAATCTTGATTTATTTCCATAATTAAAAATGAGGATCTTTTCAGATTTATAGTTTTACTGAATAAGGACATAGATAATATATATTCCCTGAAATTAATAAAAATTGGAAAGAAATAAAATACTATCCATTTATTCCACAATATAAATCATTTCAAAGTAAACATGTTTGTTTCTTGGTAGAAAAATTCATAACTACTTCTTTTCTCATACCCATTCTTACACCATGTCCAAACATTTTATTAAACAATTGATGTGCTTAAAAAAACACATTATATGATACCTAAATAATAAAAAACTATTAGTCTTGAAAAAATATGTAAACCATGAATACATTATCATTTAGTAACACTTGTCTCCATTAAGAAGTGGTAAATGTACTTCACTAAATATAAGATCATTGCTTAACCTTTATTAAACAAAATATTACCATAAATCACATAGAAATAAACACTTAAGTTATAATGGTAAATCTGATCATATACATAATTAAATATAATGTCCATATGGTAAACTTCCACACATATCTCTAAATGTAATTTAAATATAGGTGACTTCCATACCCAATTCATTGTAGGTAATAACGTAACCACCCATCCTTGAATTATAATAGAACCACACATCTTTGGTTTATCATGTAACCACACATCTTTGGGTTATCATGTGACCACCCATAGAATTTTCAAGAACCATTATCTAATCATAACTCATAAAATATTTCATTATCAACATTTCACCCAAATCATTTAATTAGAAATCCCAATAAATCAGTTTAGTATAATGAAAAATCCAATCCATTCGAAAAACCATTTAAAACATATATTATAAAGACAATTGAATCGAAGTGTCCCCTACCCCTTTGAAAAAATTATAATTTTAAAACATTCATGACAATAAAACTAAACTAATAAATACCATTTTTAAAACGTGGACATGAAATACATGGTTTCGAATAATAAATCTTTAAAACCATTAAAACCGTGTTTTAGTAAAAGTGTCTCTTTCCACTTGAGAACCACATGAATAAAAAAAAATTAAGGAATAACGTTAAAAAATAACTTTAAATATCAGAATAATATAATAATTTATGATATAATGTGTCAAAAGTGTTTTATATACACCTTGTAGGATAATAAAGTTGCATAACACCAAGATATGCCTTAATGAAAGGAGATTGAGATAAAATCCCTTAAAAAGATTGTGTCATTAGATTATGGATAAATCGATGACTTTATAATTTATAAGAATTATAAATACACAAAATATTAGTGGATATTCACTATAAAACAATAAGAGGTCATTACCCATAATATTGGAAAATATTCAATGACATGGATATTTAATTCAATAAATGAAAATTGAGATATGATTTATCTTACCATGAGTCTAACTCATCGCGTAAAAACATTATTTTATTGAATAATAAACATATATTAATATTTACTTTATTTAGAAACATTTTCATGTATATTATCCCTTTTATATAACTTATTTCCAAATTATAAAAATTACTTAATTATATAAGTTCATATCAAATGTTTTGTCGATATTCTGTACTTGAGTAAAAAATGGCCTTGTTTTTATGTAAATAATCCATGTGGTAAAAATTAAATCATCTCAAGAATATTATTAATGATTTAAATATAATATATATCTTTTATATTGTTTTAGATAATATCCATAATTTTTGTAGATAAGAAATGAAATGCACCTTTCATTGAGATGGAAGACAATACGTACGTATGAATGCTACATTCATTTCTTGGTCACGTTAAAAGAATAATAATTAATGATATTAATGTATATTATAATATCATTATTAAATTAATTTAATGTATCTCTCATTTTTTTAATAATACTATCCTTCATACATTCCATGTATAGAGGTAATGACTCATATCGCACTGAGTGGGCGGTAGTCCACATTTCCTCAAAAAAAATTAACGTATTTACACAACATTGAAATAAAAAAGGTATATATAAATAAATATTATGTTAAAATATAGAAATGATAAATTTATTATATATAATATGTAAATAGTGTCCATTATAGTGGCCCCAATGAGAGGTTGTTTGGGGAAATTGATTAATCATCGTTTCGTGAGGCAGTAGTTCGCCCTACACAGAAATAGTATGTTCGTTACCCATTAAACGGCATAATATGTATATAAATATTAAAAAATAACATCATCCTAGTATATTTAATACAATTTTTTATTAATTTAATCATATAATCAAAAGAATATAGGGAGAAGAGAATGGATATGAAACAACAAAGAGCATGAGAAAAGGTGTTACCTCTTAATCGGGTAACATACTTTGGTTTATACCAAAAGACCACCATGGGAGGCTTTTTTACCAAATATAGGTCTATATTTGAAGGGGAGGTATTTTAAGAATTGTTTTAGGATATTTTTTTTGAACCAGAAGGTTTATGATGTGGGAGTATTGTATAACAGATTGAACCTTTTATAGGACACGGAAAGATAAAAATTGGAAAGTATTAATATATAAAAATGATATAATTTTTTTAATACAACATAATCCAACATGTTATATGTTGAAGAAAAGATGAATATAGGTAGATATCCTCTAATACTATATTATTTAGATATGTATTATTATGATTTTGAACATTAACTTTTCATTTTACACTAAATTATTTTAATTTTTTTTTAATTGTGGTGATAACATTTTTATTATTAAATGTAAATTAACTACACTTATATGGGTTAAAATTACCATAATTTTACATTAAATAAAATGTTAGAACATAACATAATTTCTTTGTGATTTTAAAATATTTTCATAATTTTTAAATAATTAAATAAATTACTATTTTTATAAAACATCTATTATGTCAATTTTTACACTAGTCATTTAATTGAATTTAAATAAAATCCAAACAGAGAGATAACATCGATAAAAATCTTTTAGTAGTTTTATAACATGAAAAATTCACCTAAAAAACCATGTATAACATAAATTATGTCATATAATAATTAATTGTATTTTTATAACATCATTTATTTGATTCCATCCTTAATAAATCAATCACTACATCATAATTATGTCATAATTAAATTTAATTATTTAATGACTAAAAATAATAAATAAAATACCACGATCTAGGGAATTTTTTTAGATTTATAATAAATAATTATAGTCGATGATAACACTTTTATAAACCCTTTTTAAAAATGTTTTATTAAAAAGAGTTATGCGTATAACATATTTTCAATTACTATAAATTAAAAGATATAAATGTCATAGTCACCCTAATGTATCTTCCAGAGGGCATATTTTCTTCTCAAGGGTTTTCATAGTCATTAATATTTTATAAAATATGATTATGAAATGTGATAAATTCTTTTTATATTATTATAAAATTATTTTTACACTTATTTAACTATTTTACCCTTTAATCATGGTAATGAAATTAATAATGTAACTATTAATAATGTCCAAAAATAAAGGGGACCTATTTAAAAAAAATTTAAATTTTTATTTCTAACATGTAATCAAGTATTCAAAATTCAAACCACAGAACTTATAGTAATTAATTTAAAATTACATCCAGTTTTCAAAATGAAAAAAAGGTGTTTTTTTAAATTAAAAACCATCAAAATATTGACTTGTTTTTATATCAAATATCATTGTAAAATTAACTACAATGAACAAAATTGGATTAAATGATAAAAAATAAATCCATTTACACATTAATAAATAATAAAAGGACATTCTATCTATATTAAATATTTAATGAAAATGTAGTTTTGAAATAAAATATAGTATTTTAAAATTTCCATTACAATATGGCATTTCCTAGAAAAATACAAATATTTAAAACACTATATATTTTTATGTCCCCATTATGAAGAAGATGTTTCTTTTCTGAAATATAAATTATAAAAGCGTCAAAACCATTATTTAAAATGGGATCTCCATCAAAAGGAGGTAAAAATGCATTTTTGATAAATAATTCTTTTATTCATAAAAACGATTTTGTTCTTATATGTTGTTTTTATAACATATAATATGAATTTGAAACATCACATTGAGTTTATATTTCATTTTTATTATCTAAAAATACTTATATGATTTTATAAATATAATTATTCTCATTTAAATAGAATCTCATAAAAACACATCATTTATATTCAATAGGTTTTAATTTTGATTTCTAATATATTTGGTAACTAATGAATCATTATATAATCATGTACGAACCATATAAACCTAATTTAGGTAATACTATTTATTCTTACCATTCCAATGGCTAGGTTATAATGGTACTAATAAAATAATACAATTTCATTTTTTAAGTTTGATGTAGCGTATCATGTATGCTATTGAGTATAGTGTTTCTTTCTTAGTACTCAGGATGTTACTTCTAACCCACCATTAATAAATTTTTTCCACAAAATTTTAAATTGGTGGTGGTAACTAGGGTATGTATTTTATAAATAACCTTATTACAAACCCACATCAGAAAAGGTTTAATAAAACTACAACATTAAAATAAAGAAAGATAAGAAGAAAGGTCACTTGATATAACACGTATTAGGATTCCATGGAAGAAAACCAAGATATGGAAGAAAAACTAACCATATTGTTTTGATGTAGTGTTATAGAAAACATGACAGGAGAATGATTACTATAAGAAAAACAAAATCTTGTGCTAGGATAAATGATATTTGATTATGTAGTAGGAAAAGTAAATGGAAAACAATTTAGTTTTAATATCCTTTTAGTAAATTTGAGTTATTTATAAATTAGATTGAAAAAGAACATAATTAAAAATTATTACTAGTCATTTAGTGTTTCATAAATTAATAAATTTCTACTAAATTTTTTTTTTCTAAATTATGATTATTCAAGATGACTTGGTCACACCTGAGTCACTAGAATCAACTTCTATAATTTACATTATCCAAAAAAGAAGATATTTATATTTCCCACGTCTTTATAAATTAACCAAAACCAAATTGGTTAGTACAAGATCATATAATTCCACCAAATGTATAATATTTATAATGAGAATAACTACATTTAATCTCTAAAATTCAATACTAATACCCAATGTTCAACATAGGCTATTCAAAATATATCATTCCCTAAAATTTCTCAAAAAATTAAAATTAATATTTAAACCCAATATTCATTGGGATTTGATCACATTGCATTCCATGATATTTTTTGATATTTATCTCCAAATAACATATACCACTCATAATGTTTCATACCAAAAAGAAATTTCCCAATCACATATTCTCCATGATAGGTAAAAATTTTCATAAATAACCTAATTCCAAAAAAATCCATAATTAAAATCAAGGAATAATACAATATATAATTCCGCCATTACACCTCAAATAAAAACTAATAGTATTATATTTACCTTAATCATATAATGTTACCAAAATAGTGAACATATTAGAAAATAAAAATGGTAACATAATCCACAAATCATTTTCCAATAATAGTGATATCCATTCCACAAAATACATGTTCCCAAAATCTACATATTTTTACTCCATCAACGCATTTAACTAAACGAAAAATACATATTAACTAGGGACATCATGAATTATAGTGGTAGTCGAGCACCCTTTTCACCCTTTAATTGTTGATTCACTTCCTGCGTCCACACTAGACGCGACGGGTTGTCACACATCCTGTGGTTTTTACTTTTTCTAAAACTGTTTCATTTTATAGATTTACAAAAAATGAGATAAAATTCTTAAAAATAACTGTAACATATTTTACCATCAATTATTATGTCATGGATTTAATTTTCATCCCAAACATTTATTACCCATAAATACATCAAAAATATATTCCTCCAACAATACTGTTAGTCACCTTAATATTTCCAAACAAAAATCCTAAAATTGGGTTTCTTAGACATTGAACATATTCTCTACCTTATAATTATAAACACATGATGATACCCCAAACACTTTAGAAAACATCCTAATATCCAAATTTATCTAAACTGACCTCTAATACCAATTATAAGGCCCCATCCTTAAACATTTCATAATCACGAGTTATGTCAAGAATTCACAGTGGGGAAATTTTTAGATTTAGTGTTTCATAAAATTACGACATAAAAAATACATAAAATCTCAATTTTATATAAATTGGATAAAACCTATATTTTATCCATTTATTTCAAAATACAAAACTTTTAAAAGTAAACATTGTTTCATTTTCATGATAAAAATATTATTGATTTATTCCCTTCACTTACCCATCCTTATACCCTGTGAAATCATTTTAAAAAATAGGGGATGAGAACAAAAGACTTAGTAAGGGATATATAAATAATTAAAACTATTATTCTAGAAAAAATATGTAAACCGTGAATACTATATCATAACGTAATACTTTTCCCCTTTAATAAGGGCTAAATATACATTATTGAATATAAGCTCATTGATTACCCTTTTTTGTAACTAAATGATTACCAAAATCCCATTGATTTAATCATTTGACATATAAAGGTATCATGGGACATGAAACAAATTAAATGGATTAACTATACTATTGACATCCACACATATCACCAAATTGAATAAACATATGGAAGACTTCCATACACAATGCATTGGAGGTTATTACGTAACCACCCATCCTTGGTATATCACATAACCACCACCTCTGGTTTGTCACATAACCAACTATCATTGGATTATCATGTAACCACCTAAAAATGTCTAATTAACATTATATAAACATAATACAAAAAATATTTCAATTATCAGCAGTTTAGTATTAACATTTCATTTGAAATCACAATATATCATTTCAAGATATTGAAATATTCAATCCATTTCAAAAATCATTTAAAATGTATAATAAAAATTCTTTTAAATAATAGTGTCCCATAAATCATTGAGATATTGAACATTTTAAAATTCTCATTACCATATAAATAAATTCATAAAATTATTTTTAAAACATATACATGAAATATAATATTTTGAAGAATAAATCTTTAAACATTTAAGATGATTTTTTCGTTAAAGGGTCCATTTCCACATGAGAACCACTTGAATAATAATTATTAAGGAATAAAATTAAACAAAAAATAAATATCATGAGAGTATTCTAATTCATGATAGAACATGTCAAAAGGGTATTATATACACCGTATAGGATACTAATGGTTCATAACATCAATATATTCCCCAATGAAATGAAATTAAGACGAAATACCTTACAAAGATCATATAATTATATTATAGATAGATAAATTACAAAATTATGTGAAATAATATAAATAAAACCAATATTTTTTTGATATTATATGTAATAAAATTTGATTTCATTAAAAAATATTCTTGTTAAAATAAGGCCAATGACATCTAGATTTAACTGAATGAATAGAAATTGAGTTATGTTTTCCCTTTCCTGGAGTCTGAATTGTCATGTACAATGATTTTGTTCTTGAATAATAAAAATTGGATAATTTTTTCATTCTTGATATCATTTTTGATGTTTATTATTCCTTTTATATCACTTATAACAATTTTATAAGAATTTAATTATTATTTAACTTCCTATAAAAATTTTTTTCGATATTCGGTACATGAGTTGAAAATGAACTTGTTTTTTTGTAAATTTTCCATCTGGTAAAAATCCCATCATCTCTGGAATGATGTTCATGATTTTAATATCACATATATATAGTATATATGTATTTTAATATCCATAATATTTGGAGATATGAAATGGAATGGACCGTTCAAGGAGACGATAGGTCGTACGTACACATGAATGCTACTTTGATTTCATTGTCACAATAAAAGAATAATAATTAATGATACAAATGTATATTATAATTAAATTCTTATATTAATGTAATATATGACTCATTTTTGTAATAAAAACATCCTTAATATGTTCCATGTATAGAGGGATCGATTCATATCGCTTTGAGGGGGCGGTAGTCCACACTACCTCTAAGGAAATTATCATATTTACACAACATGGAATGAATAAAAGAATGTTATAAATTAAAATTTTAAAATAATTGAGGAAATATAAATATAATATATATCATATATATAATAGTTTCCACTATAATGGTCACTATTAGAGGTGATTGCGGAAAATTGAACAAATATTGTTTTATGAGGAATTAGTTCACTGTACATATAAATAATATGTTCGTTGTCAATTAAATGGAGGTGTTTATATGTGTAGATTGAAAACATAGTATATCAACATCATAGTAAATTTATGATAATGGTGTTTTTAGGTAATCCAATAATGAGAATAGTTTAGGGTGTGGAGAATGGACTTGAAACTAAAAAGCTTGAACGAATGCATTACCTCATAATGAGGTATCATTCTTTGGTTTATACAAAAAGGATTCATTTAGAGGATATAGTACATATAGTAGGTTTCTAGGATGGGAGAAGGGATTATAGGAAGTTTTTTTGGTGGGATATTTACAAAAAACTGATATTGATGTGAAAATATTAGAGAAGAGAGGGTACCTTTTTATAGTAGAGGGAAGGGGAACCCTTTGAAACTGTTAAAATATGAAGTTAATATAAATTAAATTTTTTACTTCAAAATAACAATTCCTGTGATAATCAAAGATAATATGAGGATATGTCAAAATAATCTCATCCAATAATTTTTAGATATGTAGTTATTTTATTTTAAACCATATATTTTTTGTTAACCTTTAGTTATTCTCTTTTCATTTTAATTTTGGTAATAAAGTATAAACTATTAAGTGCATATTAAATTTACTTAAGTGGAGTCAATTTCCAATAATTGGGTAGTTAATTAAATTTTATACCCAATCATAGATTATTTATTATTTTAATATATTTTCAGAAATTTTAAAATATTTTAATTAATTACTATTTTTATAAAACATCAATTATGTCAATTTTTACAATATTTATTTAATTGAATTTAAATAAAATAAAAACATGGAGATAATATTAAAAAATCCGTTAATAGTCTTATAACAATTAATATTAACCTATAAAAATTGTTGATTACATTAATTATGTCATATAATATTTATTTTAATATTTATAATGTGCATTATTTGATTTCGTCATTAATAAAGTTATCAATGCATCATTATTGTGTCATAATTAAATTTAAATATATCATGACTAAAATTATAAATAAAATACCATGATATAGGAAATATTTTTATATTTATAAATATTTTTTATTTTCTTATATATCTCTTTTATAAACCCATATTAAAATTGTTTTATTTAGAAGATTTTTGTTTATAACATATTTTCTTTTACATTAAATTAAATGATATATGAGTCATAATCACACCCATGTGGCTTCCAGAGGCCATAGCTTCGTCCAATGGTTTTATTGGTCCTTAATATGTCTCAAAATGTTATTATGATAGTTTTTAGGGTAGTTTAATATAATTATAATCTTATTTATTCTCGTATTTATTGGATTTACCCAATAATAGTGGTTAATAAATATAATTACTAAATATACTATTTAAAATGTTTAAAAATAAATGATACAAATTTAAAAAATTTGGAATTTTTTATTCCAAATATTGAATCAATTTTTCCATATTCAAAACAAAGAACATATAGTGATGAATTAAAACTAATTACTGTAGTCAAAACGAAAATATGGTGATTTTAAGGTAAAAACTAATAAATGATTTACATGTTTTTATTTAAAATTTCAATGTAAAATTATTTAAAAAGTTATAAATTGGATTTAATGATAAAATATTTATCCAAATAAGCTGTATAAAAAAATTAAAAGGATAGTATAACTAAATTAATAAACTCGACGAAAGGGTAGTTTGGAATTAAAATGCAATATTTTTCAATATTCATTATAATACGACTTTTATCATAAAATACGAAAATTTAAACAAGAATAAATTTTGATGACCCTATTAAAATTAATATATTTAATTTTTCAAATATATCTTCTAAATTTTTCAAAAAATCATATAAAATTTGTTGTCCAACAAATGGTGGTACAAATGCATTTTTCCAAAAAACACTATTTTTATGCTTAAAATGGATTTTGTTATTACATGTTGTCTGGAAAACTTATAATATGCATTTTAAACCTCCAATTCAGTTTATATTTATTTAAAATAATCCAAAAAATAGTAATATGATTTTATAAACAAAATTATTCATATTTGAATAGTTTTTTCATAAAAAGTCATCTTTTATATTCAATTGGTTTTTATTTCCATTTCTAATAAAATGTGTAACCAATGAATAAACATTTAAACATATGTTAACGACATATTCATACTTCTGTTAATACTATTCATTCCTTACATTAAAATGGATATTTTATAATTGTAACATGTAATTAATACTATTTAGTTGTTTGTTTAAGATCGATGTAGCGTATCATGTACGCTATTGAACATAATGTTTCATTACTGAAAATTAGACTATTATATAGGTATATAATATATTTTTTTGCAATGTTACAATAAGTTATTTGTTAAAAAATTGATTTCCGGACTTGTTAACAATGATAACTCCTTACACGACACTGTTTATTTTGAAAAAGTAATATAAACAACATTTTTTAATAATTGATGAGAAGAGTGGTTAATTATCAGTTCTTGACTCAAGAATAAAGAAATGGTCTATTTTTTATTCATAGCGATGTTTCAAGGAAATGACTATATTGTTTCCTTATCTAGAATGAACAAGTTATTACATATACAAGAAGTTTGTTAGAAACTAATGAATAGAATGATACATCTCATGATCTTGAGTAAGTAGCTAGAATTATTTCTATAATTATATGGAGACACATATCTATGTTGAAATATTCCAGATATATACAAATAACAGTATTTTGAAATATATATTATCACAAAAAAACTAAACATGTGGCAATGTAGATGGATAAGTCTACTCAATAATATTTATTGTTAAATACACTAACTCACGTGTAAGGAAAATAACATAGATAATACAAGGAACAAGAAGGATCATAAAATTATAAAGAATGTAAGGATTGATAGGGATTATATATTATTTTATTTGGTAAATATGGATATTAGAATAATTATGTAAGGGTAACATTAATTCTATATCATGTTGTATCCAAAAAAATATTTATTTAAAAATATATGAGGATCTAATTAGGATGATTGGAATTTTCAAAATAAAATTAATGTTTTGAATGATGTTAAATTAGTAAACTTCGTATATAAAGTTAGAGTTTTAAAATTTTGAATGATATATTATGTTAGCTCTATTCCCAATCTATAAATGGAATTATTGGATGATTCTCATATCTCAAATTTAAATATACACAGTAGTACTCCATGATTTGGAGGGATTTGAGGGATCCTTTTTTGGGATAATATAATGTTGGAAATTGTTGATTATGTGTCTATATGTTTAGTTTGTCCAAAGGTGAAGCCTGAAATACAACTATTTAGAGGAGTCATGCAATCCCAATCTATTAGTACTTGAAATGGTATGTCATTACTACAGAAATTGTTTCTGTATTACCATTAACTCTAAGAAAATTTAATGCAATATGGATAATTGTTGTTCGATATTCCAAATCTACACATTTCCTTTATATAAGAGAGTTTTTTCCACTAAAACATCATGAACGACTCTATATTAATGTTGTTTTTAGACTACATGGTTCACCACTATATATTTTACATATTATGGATCAAAAATTTAAATATTTTTTTGAAAAATTTCTTTATAATGATCTTGATACGGAACTACAATTGGGAACTTATTATCACCCTCAAAATTTTGGGGGTTAGAAATTACTATCCAAACATTAAAGGACTTGTTTTGGTCCATATCACAAGACTATCATAGAATATGGGATTACTATTAACCATTGTTATAATTTACAATATCTTTCATTGATGAATTCAAAGGGCACTATATAAAGCATTGTATCGATATATATTTGACACAACAACATATTAGTATGAAGTTTGTGGCTGGTAGCTTCTCGGACCAAAACTTGTATAGGAAATAATGGAATATGAATGGATATTTCAAACCTGTATTAATGAAGAAAAATGTAGGTAAAATATTAATGTTGAAATAAAGAGGTCTTGTTTTTTTATTTTGTGTCATATATGTTGTTACTTAGATGGAGTCTCTATGGAAGGTTGTTATAGGATTCATTAATAAATTGAAATTGATCCGAAGAAACATTAGAAATATTGAAATCATAAAAATAATTGTAATTATGTCTTACTATTTTGAAATTCTACCTTTCATTTCTAAATAACATGATGTATTCCATATCTCATTATTTTGGATGTACATGTGATACCCAACACAAGATATCAAATATAATGAAATATAACTGATTCATGAATTATCTTAATTTCATGAGACTATGCAAATTTTGGAAACTTGAGAAAAAACTATTAGGGAATCAAATGACATGGATGGTAAAGGTAGTTTTAAAAATTTATATTATTTAATAGGAGACATGGTAACCTAAGGAAATTTTGATAAACAACTAACGAAATATATATATGAGGTGACATTATATTAATTTCAAAAAAATTATTTATTTAATTAGTAAGAATGTAATACAACCCCATTTTATGGTATGTCTCTATAAAAATGTTTTTACTTTCTTCAATATCCTGTATTTCATATAACACCGAGTTGAAATTAACTTTGATATACTTTTTTTATTATTACATTAAGAATATAAATTTGAACTAGTCATTAAATTGGTATTTGTGAATAAGAACATCTATATTATTAATTATATAGGAATATCATATTAAATTAAAATAATTTTATTATAACCTTCAAAATAAATAGAATTTTTTTAGTAATGTCATATAATTCTTCAAATATATATTTTTTCAAAAAATGTTATTTATTTACTTCTACGATACAACAGATATAAATAAATATTGAACTATTTTAATATTTATTTTATACAATAAAGTAAAATTTTAAAATTATAATATCATAATTGCAATCTATTTAGGGTTTTGGAATTTTCTAAATATATTTATTTTTTAGTGAATAGTGAAAAATGCCATAGTTTTTTAAATCATTCCTTTTATATAATAACACCACTTAGATTTAAATTTGATAAAAAATTAACATAATTTATATTTATGTAGGTTAAATTAATTAATTTTTTGTTAAAATTATACATTATTATTAATATATTCATTTTAGGGCATAAAAAATCATTTTTCAAGAAAAAAAATTCATTTCATTTTTTATAGGATTAATATTAAATTAAATTACAAAAATATTCTGTCTAAAATTTATAAAAACTGATTCTTTATTTTGGAGCAAAATATTAAAATTTATTTTATATTTATTGTATATTGATTTCAAATATGAATGGTAACCTTGGTAGCATTCGTTGCCATAGTAAAAGGTAAATTGAGTAATTTAGGTTAAAAATAAAAGGATAAGAGATTGAAAAATACCACTAACACGTACCCTATTATTATTGTATGATTATGTTTTATGTAGAAGTATTAATTTTATATATATATAAATCATTATTACCATTAAGAAGTTATTTTGATTTTTATAATATATTATTTATTGAATAGTAAATTATGTCACATTGAAGACTATAATAAATTTATAGTATTTTTAATATGTTGTTACGAAAATGTTATTATTTTCTATAAAAATTATTCTTAAGTATAAATGAATTACACTCATCATGGTACTTTATTTTTAATTTTTTGTGATTAAATCGTTTCCTCAAATGCCAGCGCAACTCTGATGCGGTCGTTATTTAAATAATGATAAATCAAGTAAATAATAAATAAAATTTTAAAATAAATAAAATATTATATATTTAATGAAATAATTTTTTTCATATTAACATCATATACTATATATCTATATAAATATTTCTTTCAATGTTATTTTGTTGTTTTTATTTTATTATGTTCAATGAAATGAATACTCTCAAAATTAAAAATATATATATTTAAATAAAACAATAATAAATTATATTAATTAAAAATAATAAAAATGTTTAATATTAAAAAGGGGATAAGATATGGTTTAAAAAATCATACCCTATTAATTTAAAGGAAAATTTGATTAATTTTAATAATGAATACTCTTCTTATATTTTAATATTTATAGAACTTCCAGAAGTCCCCCAACTTCAACTATAAAAGGGAACCCCATCCTTCCTTTCTATATACACAATGATCCATATTTCACAAAAACAATCTACTATTTATCTTCCCAAAATCATTATACATGTAATTTAGTAAATTTTATTCTCATAGTACAAACCCAAGTGTCCGAAAGATTTGATTTAAATGAAGGTTTCTGAAGAATATATAATATGCTTTATCGACGCTTTCATGTTAATTTGTTATTCCACTTCCTCTTGATGTGTTATTTATATCCCAAGATAATAAATCCAATAATATATATATATATATAATATTATTATGAATCTACCATATTTGACAGTTTATCCATTAAATGAACAATGGAAGCACTACACGTGCATATGTATAACTTACTGTCTCCAGATAGCAGTGTAATACGTTTCTCATCAATACATTACAAGGATGATTCTACTGATTTATATAATGGATATATATGATTATAATAAAAAGATAATTATTTTGGAAAATTAATATACCATCCACTTCCTCACCCATTCAACCATTGGGAAATTATATCATCGCACATGCATACATACGTCTTACCGTCAAAATGAAGAAATGTGATTCCTTTTATATTATCAATTGTAAAATAATAGTTTAGAAATCATATTAACATATTAAATATTATATTTAAACAATTAATATATATTTTTTATGTTTCATATATATAATATGAAAACAGTAGGGACACTGAAGACAAAATAATCATGAGAAAAAAAAGAAATTAACACCTGAAAAGTGCAATTAATGAAATATTACTAATGAATGGGTCGTCATTTACCATAAAGGGCCATACATAATGATATAAATATTAATATGAATCTATATAAAATGAAAAACACATTAGAAAAATATTATATGATATTATAACATGTTTTAATTTATTCTAACCAGAGTTAATGGTTTCTCTTCTCACTTATACATCCATGAGATATATGCCATTTGTACCCCTTATTTCATTTAGACTATGTATATATTGTTCTTTTGTTATGTTATATCAGGAATTAATTAATCATAATGATATATAATGCTTAATTTTAGGATATTTCATAAATAATAATTATGATAAAAATATACCATGTAGTTAAGAGTTAATTCACAATCTCATTATTAATCTGAATTGTTTAGTATTTTTTATCCGCTGTGGAATATTTATCTTCTGGTTACATGATTTCTAAATATAATCAATAATTATTTTACAATTATAAAATTATTTTTTAATTTTTTTGCATTTTAACTACATCAAAAAAAATAAAAAGAATATTTTCATCTTTTTCCAAAAATGATACTTTATGACATTTTATATAATTAAATGAAAAGAATGTTTTTTAAATTATACATAATGAGAAACATTTCCCATAATCATGTCTTCATAAATATTTAATATTTATTTTCTTTTTTACCTTGTAATTTTTAATGAAAAATATATTATTAATCATACACATTTTTTTTATATTTTAATAATTATTTTTAATGTACAAAGGATATTTTCATTATTAAGTAGCACTGTAATAAATTTAATGCAATGTCATATATGTGAACATAATTTTTGAAATTTTATGTTGCCTATGTACTAAAATAATAATATTATTCATATTCTTTAGGTAGGATCATTATCAGTTCAACTATAGATGTATTGATATTCTGTATGACAATTTATTCCAATAGAGAATTGATATGATTTTTTTGTGGCATGTGGAATCAGTTGTATTATTTATTAATTTTGTAAATAAATTGGAAATATCATGTGAAATTCTTGTTTTAATATGTCCTTAAGTGAATCATATTCTTTAATTTAATATACCAGATTATGTTCTTTCAGAATCCCTGCCTATTTTTTTCAGAATTCAAATGATAGGGATTTGATGATATTTTAATACGTCTTCAACAAGGCCTCAGTGTTATGTTTCCGATTTAAAAAATTATATATTTTATAACAATTAAGAAAATTATGTACATCCATTTGAATTTTATTTATTTCTTAAAATATACATTGTTATTTTTTAGGCTAATGGTATTATTTTATGTAGAAATATTTGATAATAATTTATTTATGCCATATTATTTCCCATTTTTATGTTATTAGTTAGATGGAATAAAATTTTTGGTTATTTACTTTTTGATATTGGTTATTCCTTACTAGATTCAATTGTATTTTTTACCCATAATATGATATCCTATTTATATATAGAGATAATGACTTATCATTCTATCATGGATCTTACATTGTGCTCCAAATAAGAAAAAAATCATCTCTTAGTGTAAGAGATAAAGAAATAATTGGTAAAGGTGGAAATAATAGAGGATATTATTAATATTAAATAAAATGAAATAAAGTGTTTACATTTTAGTATATTCCCAATATAGATGGAAAAGGAAATAGTCATCATTATGAAATAAATATTGAAAAAAATCCACATTATCATTATTTTTTTATTTTTTAAATTCTATCATTCACACCTCTTTGGTTTATGGATTGGTGGTTAATAACCTTCTTTGCATCACCAAATTTCTAATGTTAAATTATCTTTATCACTCTCTATAATTATTTTTTATTTTCTTCTGTGCCTAAATTTTCATATTCCAACTATGTTCTCCGATGTGGAAACCTATTTATGAGTTACATAGGTAATCATTATGTTTCTATCATTCCCATTTTAATATAAGTTTTAATTATACATTTTTATAAAGTGTATTTTTGTTAAGGAATATGCAATTTGGACTTCCTTAATGAATTATACAAGTTTTGAAGCTAGAATTCATTTTAAGGGGGTAAATATAACACCCTGAGATTTGGGGAATTTGGTTTTCAAATTAATTTAATCTTTTTGGTATTTTACAATACCCATAACACTATGTATTCTGGAATGTTTTGGGTAGAGTCCAATTTATTAAATATGTTTAAATACTCTATTAACTAGGATGAAACCCATTACATGATAGGGATCCCAAAACCAAGAGTCAAAAGGATTCCACAAGGCCTGGAGGCCCAGTTGCCAAAATCACAAAATTTAGTAGTTTAAGAGACCATAGGTACAAAAACCCATTACAAAACCCATTGTCCATAAAAACATGGAAAATTGTACCAAGGTGGCCCAAAAGCCTAAACACTAAGAGCCAAGAGGAAACTGCAAACAAGAACGTAGATCAAATGAGTTCCATCTCCCTGGCGTCACTATTCGAGCACCGCCTTATGATCCATTGTTCTGTCGATGATCATCTGACTATGATCGACTCGCTAATCCATGCAGCCACCATCCTAGAGCACCATAGTAAACCATTAAAAACTGAAGAATTTTAATATTTTATCCACAAAAGTCAATGCAACCCTGTTATCCACTGTCTATAAAATGGCCATCATGACCAAATCAAGTTTGATACCAGATCGAGACCTGATATGAGGTCGTTAAGGTCGACCACCACTGCCCATGTCCAAGACTGAATCCATCAACGAGATCCAACACACACCACCCATAGCTCACCGATACAAGCCAACACACCCATGTAACTCCCTAGAGCCCCTCTATGACTCCTTTAAAATACTGAAGTTGAATCACAAATCCACTACCTTGCCCAGATCGCGGCACCGTCCATGGAGAGACTCCATAGAAGAGAAGTCGAAAAGATTAAACAATAGGAATTAAACATTAATTGTGACTGAGACCTCTTGTAAAAAAATATAGCCGATTATATAAAATGTTATTCACAAAACATATTTTTTTCATGTTTCATATGAGACTATTAATTTTTTTTAAAGTGTTCATGGCACACAACATCGAGATTCAATGGACCATGATATAATGCCATTTTCAATATGTCCATTATAACCAAACAATTAAATAGCTGAGTTTGAATAGTATTTTATTCTAAATTATAGATATACATTTATTTATATATACATTTATTTAAAAATTAATTTTAAATAATAATTAATTATTAATATGGTGAATATAATCCAAAAAATATGTATTCTAAAAAAATGATTTTAATTTTTCTTCTGAGAAAAATATTATAACTAATTTAAGTAGATATTATAATTTTTTTGATAATATTAAAATCATTTATTAAATTATAAAAACACTCTTAACATATAGTGACATATTTCTAATTTTTTTTAAAAATATTTATTATTCATTTAATAGTGAAAAATATTGATTTTAGAATATCAATTTTTGTAAAACTATAAAAACTATTCAATAAATTAAATAAATTAAATTCCATGTAATGTTCTAAAGTACTATAAGTATTATTTTTTCATATTTAATCTGAGAATTTACTTTTAATTCAATATAATATTGTATTTCAGTATAGGATTAGTTTTGGATTTAAAAAAGGGATTTTTTGAAAAAAATTAACTTATGTGCATAATGTGTTTACAATTTAATTAATTAAAATAATATTTATTGTAGAATTTAATAAATTAATATTATATATTATATATTAATATGTTTTATTTTAGATTCATAAATTTATAATTATTTTGAATACGGTTAAAATAAAATCATCTTGTACTTCAAAAATAAATCTCTCATAAAATTCAACTTATTGTCACATGTGTGGGTTTTATTTTAAATTTAATTTCTTCAAATTTTATTAAAAAATATATATAAATAATAAACATAGATATTTTAATCATAATTTTAATGTTAATATTGGGTTATATTTTAGATTTTATTGAAAATTTTATTTTACATTGATAAATATTGAATAGTTTTGAATTTAAATTGATTAAGGTTTTTTGTATAATTTATTTATCATGATATAATATACTGAAGATTCAATTTAATGTAAAATTTGACAAATTATAAATAAATTAATCTAATTTTCTTTAATTTTTTCCAATTAAAATTGAATTTTAACATAAAAAGTATGGAGACATTTGAACATTTTATCTTTAAAAACCTGCTTTCTCATCACATATGTGATGTTAATTTTAAATTAATTTATTTACATTTATGTGAATCATATTTTTAAAAATTTATTAAATATTCTGAATCATGATAGTGTATTATTATATAATAAGTATTTCTTAATTTTTTCTAAAATTAATACTAAATGATGTAAAAATTATTTATTGTTGTTATTGTAATGATTGATTTATTGGTAGTGAAAAAAATTCCATAAGGTCTACAATTACTAATACACTTGTCTGAAATTTATTTTCTTCCCATATATAGATTATATGAGAACTATGTTTTCAATTTGAGATATTTTTTCCCCTGTGTCATGTGAAAAACGTGGGTGAAAGTTTTCATTACAAAAAAAATCAAACACACACCACCCCAATAAAGGGCCTCCCAATATCCACCGTTTTTACATCATAAAACCCTTTTGGACTACAAAATACTTATCTATATCATCTATAAACTCTATAATAGCATATTATAAGACTTATTTCAAAAAAACAACATAAGAATTATTTTTAGGAAAACCCATGAAGCATATATGAAAATAATGTAATGTTCTTCAACGAACATGATTATTTTATTTCTTTATCCTATATATTAAATTGTTATTTTACCATGATGATAAAATATCCTAAATATAATTCATAAAATTATATTATTTAATTTAATTTGATTTACCAAGTACAATATCAAGTTCCATCAAATGGGTTACGAAATAATATTTTTTGTGCACAGTGTACTACCACCTCACAAACAGATGTCATTAATTTATCAATTTACACTTCTCAATGAAGGAAATAATGGGAGATTTAATATATATATATATATATATATTTATATATTATATGAATTATATTCTTATAGTTATTTAATTACTATATCACACATACCTTCATACTATATGTCTTGTGGCAATATGATTACGTTGCTCGTGTGTACGACAGACTACGGCCTCATGAAGTGATGTGATTCATTAATTAATTACATGGAAGGTAATAAGAATGAATTTAATTAACATATATGTTACATATAAATAAAAATTAATCAGTAAGAATAATTTATTATTTACGATTTTTTCATTCAATCCAAAATGAAAATGGAAAAAAATACATGTGTACATTCGACCTAACATCTCCATAAATAGTATATTTATTTTTCTATCCATAAATATATGGATTCATCAAAATAAATATATATAGAATCAATATTATATTTATATGATGTCTTAAATTCATTAATGTATGATGCCCATATCAATTTACAGGAAAAAATAATGAATCAAAACATATATAAAAAACCAAGTGATTATTATCTGAAATGATACACTAACCTGAAATAATTAAAAATAGGTAATAAAACTTATGAAGGTATTGAAATATTGTATAATTTCATTAAATAATTTTATTTATTAATTTTATAATAAACTTATAACTATTATACATGATTTTTTATTTTGTATGGAGGAATTCTAAAGTTAAGGTAAGGGAGTTATAGTTTATCGTCTATTTCTGGGAGAATTATATAAATTCACAACTTTATTATTTTATGTGATGTTTATAATGACCCTTTAACTTGATATATCATGATTCCAATTAATTTCAATATATTTAATGACTAAATTGATGATATTATTTTTTTATATTTTGTTTCAAAATATTACAAAAGAAGTCATGATTGTTGTCTCAATTTTCATTCTTTGAGACATTGTTCATTTTATTCCACTATCATCTATTATGAGGTTTATATAAGTCACATTGACCCAAAATATAATTAATATACTTCTTCATATTATATATTAATTTTCATTGAATTTAAAACCTTTGTAGGGCATATGATTCAATGTTACCAAAGTTGTAATGATTATATGTTAAAATCTAATTTTTATGGTGATTATTTATGATTCGGCTTCCGATGATAAAATATTGTGATCTATATCTCCAAAAACACATTAATTTTATTCTCCTATGATTATTCAGGATATAAATAGTAAAACTTTTTCCAATCTTTAGTACCTAAATTTATTTGGAAAATGTATTTATGAAAATCCTAAACAATCTTTCTCATTAATTAGAAATATCATTTCTTCCAAAACAATGTTTTTCAAAGAAGGTTTCTATAATTTTCTACAATTCTACTATCATTTTTATGACATTTTTACCCATTTTATACATTCTATAAGAAAAAGTGAGATAAATATTCTTGTATTTTCCCACAATTTTTTTTTATTTTACAGAAAATATAATAAGAATCTTTTTTTAACATACAGTATATGAATAGTATTTTCCACTACTAGGATTATATATTGATTTCATGAATACATTAAACGTTTTAAAAACCTTTTCAATGAATTTTTTTCCATGTTTTTTTAAAAAAATTTTATATTAAATAAATGATTAAAAAATGGGGTTTGAAAATGATTTTATATTTAAAAAAGATATTTTAAAGTGGAAATAACATTTTCCTCAAGAAATATATTAAAATTTTTAAATGTTTCCTTTATAATTTTTCATTTTTGTCTTGAAATTAAAGGTCTTACAAAATATTTTATAATTTTTAGTTTTAATAAGTTATTTTCATATAAAGTGTATTTTCCTATATAAATTTTAGATATCATATTTCTTTCTAAAAAAATATTCATCTAACATGAATTCTTTTAAGGATAATTTTTCTTTATTGGGGATATGATTTAATCCTATCATTATAATTCAATATATGAGTGTTTAATGTTTATAATGATGTGATGTTTATTAAATAAGTGTATCTTCCATGGGTAATATCTTGATTGGACTCTTATGAACTATGATTATATTCAAGGAATATGTTATGATGAAATGATGAAATGAATATGAAACTAGTATTCATTCCCAAGGTTATGATATGATTTAATATTTTTGAAAGGCATTTCATTTATTCCATTAGGTTATGTAGAATTGTTTATTATATAGTTGAAAAAGGCTCTATGATATTCATTATGTGATAGATGAGACATATATCCCAGTCCAAAGAACTTGGTAAAAATAAATATTCTACAAGAATTGAGGTTACATTGGTGGTTAGGCCATGACTGAAAAATAGGGTACACTGGTGGTTATCCCATGCCCGAATAAGGTACAACAGTGGTTATCCCAAGCCTATCATGTTAAGAATGTATTTGTGGGTATCCTTAACTTAAGAATTTATATATTTATTTTTATGCCATAAAACTATGTATTATTTTAATATTATGTTCTCATGTCTAATTTTATTTGATTATCTTATGATTCATATCTTATGAACTTCAAATCTTTGTGTCCTAGTGATTTATTAATAAAGGAGACATGTCCGGATTGGCCCAGATAGATTCAATTAAAAAATTTATGAGGTTTTTTCAACCCAAACATGGAAAACATGATACTGAACAAACCAATTCACAATCAACCAATTCTTTCATAGAGTTAATCCGCTGGTGAAATGATGAGGCGACTTTTCACGATTCATTTCCCGTTATTTTCCTTCCATGTTATCCAACCGAAGGAATCATTCTCCGTCCTCCTCCGCCTCACATACTCAACCCTCGCCACGCATATTAATGTAATCCTTTGCCTTCACATCGTAAATCAAGCCATGATCCATAGAACTATTGGTATCGATCAGCCCATAACCCATTGATAAATATTATGCAAAACATAAATTCTAGCCCTTATCCAATATTGGCCTCAGAGTGTTTCTAATGGTCTTTCTGTGGTCATGATGGAAAAATGAATCGCAGTGGGTGTAACAACCCAGGTAAATAAAGAATATGAATGTTTTATATTTATCCCTATTTGTGAAAAATAATGTTTTAAAGGTAACACTATGCATGATGGCGTACACAATACACAACAACGAGTGTCTTGGGAATCTTACGTTTCACTCTAATAATAAGATAATATTATTTTAAATGGTGGTTAATGACTAGCTGTTGTAATGGCTGGAATGAACAGAACTAACTACAAAATGATTATATATGTTTGTCAAATATTTTTTACAATAAATGTTAGCGGATTAAAAATGTGAATGAATTTAATTTTTAAGCATAAACATTCTAATATTCTTTAGAAGGTCGATTAACCGCCTTTTGATGGCGAACCTCTTTTAAATCCCCTTTTTGACAATATTATGTGTTATATTTGACAAAATAGAATTATTCTTTAGAATAGAGACATCAAAATTTAATTTGTGTATATTTTTTGTATCTTTCCGATAAAGTTTATTTTTTAATGAATAGTGAAAAATGTTGTATTTTAATTCAAACCCACTTTTTAATCTAATTTATTTATATGATTAGATTATATATTTAATTGGTTTTAAAGTTCAATTAGAATATATTTTTATCATTTAATCCAATAGTGGTCGTTGAAATTAATTTCATCGTGAAATTGGACTTAAACTAGAGCCAATCTTTTGATATATATTGTTTCATAAAAACACGCTATTTGTTCTGACAACGGTAATTAATCATTAAATTAATTAATGCAACTTATATGTTATGAATTTTGTAAAATAAACTTCATTTTTTTATTCGGAATATCAAATATTGCTTAGGGTGAATTTTTGGTAATTTTCTGAAAAACATTAATTTTTTATGAATAGTGAAACCACCAAGTCGTACTTATAAAAAATTGATTTTCCGTTTAAATGAATTATTTCCACGTTTGTGTTTTGAATTTCAAAAATCTGACATACATGGTTTTCATTAAGAAGTAAAATGTGGTTCAATGGGATTAAAATAATTTTTGGTGAATAGTAACTTTTGCGTTTTTAATCGCGATTAGAGGTAATTAGTGTAGTTTAAGGTAAAAATAATGTTTTAATAATATGATATGAGCTTGAAACATGTCCTACCCTTATTGGATGTGTCATGGCAGACCAATAAAATCCATGGGTCAACTTGGGGACCCCATGGAGCCAATTTGGTTGTGAAATTACATAAATAACTTTTTATTTAATGTAAAAGTAAAAATGACACAAACATGAGTTGTTTTACTAAAACAATTTTTACATGGGGTTATAAAAGTCATATATTTTATTATAAATAGTAATTGGAAAGGTAAAAATATTTCCGACATCATTATAGTTTTTTTATAATTTTTAGACATTAAGTAAATAAAATTATTTATGACATCATAATGATGTAGGGATTTCCTCATTAATAAAGGAATTAAATAAAATGAAAATATAATGTAAAATATATGACCTACACATGTCTAAAACCTATTGGATTGGAGGATTTCAAAACCTTATCACCTTATCCTAGAATTATATCAATTTGGGACCTTTTAAATCTGAAACTCATTTTCAAATAAAGTAACATTTCTTTACTTTCCATGAGTGCCCCTCCTCTCCTCTTATAAAAGGCCCCCACCTCTACCTCCTTACCCACATTTCCAAAGCCTTCTTATCGTCCAACCACTGCCCATTTTGTCTCTCCACATCCCTATATACCTCTTAGAAGACTTACTTTGGTCACAAGTCTTCCCAAGGAAGCCATTGAGCTCAAACCAAAATGAGTTACCCAATTTTAAGGTAATGTCTTCACTTGAGTCCTTTTGTTTTATTTTGCTTCTCCACCCCCTAAACTCTTTTTATTCCTTTATATTGTAACAACCCCAGTATCTTCAATATACTAGGATGTTGTTATGTTAATGATTAGAGCTACACTTACACACAACTACATATAATTGTTAAAGAACATACTGTTTCGGTGGATGGCGAATTTCTGCCTCACGAAACTATGATTGTTCAGCACTCATATAACACCTTCAAAGGAGGCCATTAATATGTCACTATATATATATATGATATATAATATGTTTATGTTCTAATTAATCTTCTGTATTTTTTTGTGGCATACCATTATGGTTTCTATTTTGGGTAAACACAATAATTTCATTTTAGGAAGTGCGGACTATCGCCCCCTCAAAGTGATTTGTTTCGTTAATGCCATATGAGGGATGTATAAAGGATGTATTTAATGTTATTATATATGATTTATGTTAGATAAAAATGATGAATATAATTATGGAATTAAAATATACATATCTCTCATTTAGTTTTAGTTCCATTAAAATGACATATAAATGAAAGTAGCGTTCATGCGTACGTACGGCTTACCGTCTCCATGAATGGTGCATTTCATTTCATACCTCTAAATGATTATGTAATATTATAAATACTTGTATATTCTGGATATATATGATATATATGACATCCAAATCATGAATATCATTCTGGATATAATGAACCTTTGACCACACGAACAACATGTAATTGTAAGAAGTCCACTTTCGACTTAAGAAACAAATATCGACAAAACAAACATTATTAACATAAATGATTACATAATGTTTATAACATGGAAATAAGTGATATAAATGGAATAATGAACTCAAAAAAGGTTCTTAAGCGAGTAGAAAGTAACTCAAGTTTATTATTCATGACGTTAAAGAACGATCGAGTCAAGTCGGACCCGAGGTAAGGGATCATACTCCTCTCTTTCTTTTTAAGTACACTCTTCTATGTCATTCCTTTTAAGATCATATTTCATATGATTGGGAAGTTCTTTTATATTACTCATAATTTAATTTTTATGTTCATATTATGAGAGACCCTATTTTATCTCATCAATCCATTTTGGAAGTTTTGAGTGGCGCCGTTAGGCTGCCGAATTTTCGTAAGAGATCCAACCTCTCTCTTTCTGTTTAAGTACTCACCTTTAGGTCACTTCTTTCAAGCTCCTATTTTTTATGTTTGGGGATGTTCTTTTATATTCCTCTTGTAGTAAATTTTATTTTAATATGATTAGAGACCCTATTTTATCTCATCAATCAATTTTTTAAGTTTTAAGTGGTGAAGTTAGGCTGCCGAGTTTTCGTAAGTGATTTTTCATCTCACTTTTAGTCCCGTGAGATTTATGCTTCATTTGCCACCATTTCCTTTGAGTGGTGTATGTACTTCACATTATTATACACTTTTTTTTAATATAATTTCATTTATGTATATTTACATATTCATTGTATGACCCTTCTTTAATGTGGTGTACGTTTCGAAAGTAACCCAAGTCAGTACGGGTACCTTTCACCCTCCTCTTTTTAAAAGACTTATTTTGTTATGTCTTTTAATTCACATAACATTATGTTGGGATATGTTCTTCTATATCCTTAGTGATTCAAATTTTATGTCCAAATTATGAGATACCCTTTTTATCTCTAATCAACTTCTTTTCTGAATTTTGTAGTGACACCGTTAGGCTGTCAAATTTTTGCAAGGGAACTTCTTAACCCAATTTTAATTCATTGGGATAAGCTTGTACTCCTTGAATATGTCATTCTATGAATATGTGTGAACAAAATCTGATTGTTTTACACTTAATATCCACTTATATTTGGTGTATTAGTTTTTCACACATAATTATGTAAATGATTTATCCTTAATCCAAGGATACCGTCTTTGTAATGGACTTCATCTCAATCTCCATTCGTTGAGGCATATTTTGTTTTATACACAACCTTCTTTTATATGGTGTATAAACCCCATTGAATATTACGTTTCTCCAAAAGGAATATTTTTTATATCAAGCGTTTTACTAAACGAAAAAAGTGAATGTTTTTGTCGTACATATGCAGCGACAACGACTTCTCCGCCGCGGTGACCATTATTTGAGTTTCAGCTTCCTCTACAAGCCATACATTTTTTTAAAGAAAAATAAATACCATATTTTAATTTTCATTTATTTTGGTATTGAAAATGGTTTTCATAATCTTTTTATATCAATGTGTTGTATTTATATCTTATGATTGAAAAGTGGAAATGTTATGTTTCATTTATGCATGTTTTATGTGATATGATTATGTTATGGTTCTTGGGAATTATTATGAAGATGGGTGGTTCCGTGATAAACTAATGGCGGGTGAGCCCGATATATCTCTCCAATGCATTTGGTAATGCGAAGGGGTTAAAGGTTAAGGTTTCTCCGAAGAGATTTAGGGAATATACTGTGATGGGTATTCCAAACGTAACCAGGAGGGTTACTCCCTACGTAAGAATGTTATGAATGCCTCAAGTTACCTTTATGTCTTATGATTTATATGATTTATTCATAATTTTATGAGGTATGTTAAAGTGCATATGTTTAATGGGTAAAGTATGATTTCATTCTTGTGTATACGTGTACTCATGTTTCCTTTCCATATTTTTATATCCCTAACTGAGCTTTTTATACTCATCCCATGTTTTTGAAATGTTTTTCACAGGTTCAAGGGAAGGGTATGTGGTATGATGATAGTGTCAAGGAAGTGTCAAGAAAGAATCCATGTTTTATTTTAAATATGTGTTTGTTGATGGAAAAAATGAATACTATCTTTTATGTAACCACTTTGATTAAATGTGGAATGTACTGCATGTTTTATGATCTAATTATCTAAAACTCTAAACCTGAAAATATCGTCAATGTGTAATGTTGTAATAACTCAAGATTAAGTAAGGTTTAAGTCTGGGGACTTATAGTTTGTATCAGAGGTCGGTTTAGATAACTTTATAGGTTAGGGTCTTCTTTAAGCATAAGTGACATTACCATAACGATTAGGATTTCAGAAGGAGTCCTAGTTTTAGATAAAGTGAATGAGTAATTATATCTTAGTGTTTACCTTCCTCATTAGTACATGATGGTTTTGTTGATTTACTCACACTGAAATTTCTGTTTTATTGAATGGATGGATATAGAAGGCACCATAGAGTCAACAGGTTTGAAAGAAACTGTGGTGGTTCTCTGATTAAGATACTAGATAAAATGGGGAATTCAATGAGGAAACTTGTGGTTGTTCTAAACCAACTATCAAGGAGTCATGATCAACCACTTGAACCTTGGTATGATCTGTAATGCATCATGTAAGAGATGTCCAATTGATGTGGATGCTCAGGTAATAAATATAATGGTAACCATTAGAGATTATATGATCCTTACTTTTGAGGTAATTATAGGTTATTATATGTTATTATGGAAAATGAAAGGCATGAGATAAACTTGAGGTTAAAATATGTTATGATTATTTTTGAAGATTTTAACTCGTTTTGGGGAATCTTTTAATAATTATATAGTTTTGGAAAAAAGGACAACCCGCAGACCGTGTGACAACCCGTCGCGTCGGACAGAGCTGTGGGAATCGAACCCACAACCATAGTGTGACAAGTATTTATCGCCTACCACTGGACTACGTTAAGTACCTGGTTAGTTTGAATAATTATTTTTATATAGATGATTTTAGGAATCACGAGTTAGTTTATTTTGGGTTATCTATGGAAATGATTAACCTATCATCGAGGATATGTGAGTAGGTTAATTACTTTTAAATATGAGAATTTAAGAGCAACTGATGTTATTTGGAGATAAAAGTTAATTTATACCTTGGAAGACTATGTGACTAAATCCTTCAAATATTTGGGTTTCAATCTTAGTTTGGTTTACTTTGAAGAATTTTATGGAAAAATTGTTTATCAAATGGTCTTCATTGAACTTTGGGTTTTGTTGGACAAATTTTAGAGGTTAAGAATAGATTTTCTTTTTATAAAGGGTTGTCCTTTTCTGGATTATCTGATCATGTACTAACCATTTTGGTTTTCGTTTTGGATAAAGTCTAAAGACATGGGATGTATATAGTTCTCTTTTGTGGATTAGGAGATTCTATAAAAGTTTATTATAGTGAACAAGTCTTCCTAAATACTCATCTTTTAGAGAAAATATGAGTTTTTGTAAGAAATATAATAAAAGTTGAAAGTCAACATGATAAATAATTATGTTTCCTTATGAAAAAATTCCTCAATAAAAAAAACCAAAATGTTGTCTATTAACTTTTCATACTGGGGAATCGAATATCGTTTAACCCATCACAAGTTTGTGATTTTCTTGTGGTTAACTTTATCCTAAATGTGTTTGCTATCACTCTCCCTCAGATCATGACCTATTGTTTTTTCTTCCATTTCCATGTTTTCCTACATGTAATCCTAGTATGGGTTAACTCAGGTGACCTTTGTAATTCTCTTTCTTTATTTTAACGTGATAGTTTTACTGAATCTTGTTCCGATGTGGTATTTTCAATGAAGTTTCAAAGACGATTTTTAAAAATTGCAAGGACACAATTCCCAAAAGGGGGGAAGGATGTAACACCCCAGGTAAATAAAGAATATGAAATTTTTATATTTATCCCTATTTGTGAAAAAAATAATGTTTTAAAGGGAACACTATGCTCAATGGAGTACCCAATAAGCAACAACGAGTTTCATGGGAATCTTACGTTGCACTCTAATAATAAGATAATATTATTTTAAATGGTGGTTAACGCCTAGCTATTGTAATGGCGGGAATGAACATAACTAACTACCAAATGATTATATATGTTTATCAGATATTTTTTACAATAAATGTTAGAGGATTAAAAATGTGAATGAATTCAATTTTTAAGCAAAAACATTCTAATGTTCTTTAGAAGGTCGACTAACCGCCTTTTGATGACGAACCTATTTTAAATACACTTTTTGAAAATTTTATGTGTTATGTTTTACAGAATATAATTCTTATTTACAAAAGAGACCTCAAAATTTACTTTGTGTAAATTTTTGGTATCTTTCTGATAAAGTTCATTTTTTAATGAATAGTGAAAAATGTTGCATTTTAATTCAAAACCACTTTTTAATCTAATTTATTTATATGATTATATTATATTTTTAATTGGTTTTAAAGTTCAATTAGAATATATTTTTACCATTTAATCTAATAGTGGTCGTTGGAATTAATTTCATCTTGAAATTGGACTTAAACGAGAGTCAATCTTTTGATATATATTGTTTCATAAAAACACGCTATTTGTTCAGACAACAGAAATTAGTCATTAAATTAATTAATGCAACATATATGTTATGAATTATGTAAAATACACTTCATTTTTTAATTCATAATATCAAATATTTCTTAGGGTAAATTTTTGGTAATTTTCTGAAAAACTTTAATTTTTGATGAATAGTGAAACCACAAAGTGGTACTTATAAAAAACTGATTTTCCGTTTAAATGAAAATTTTCCAACTTTGTGTTTTGGATTTAAAAAATCCGACATAAATGGTTGTCATTAATAAGTAAAATTTGGTTCAATGGGATTAAAATAATTTTTTTGCTGAATAGTAACTTTTAAGTTTTTAATCGCGATTAGAGGTAATTAGTGTAGTTTAAGGTAAAAATAATTTTTTAATAATATGCGATGAGTTTGAAACATGTCCTACCATTATTGGATGTGTCATGGCCGACCAAGAAAATCCATGGGTCAACTTGGGGACCCCATGGAGCCACTTTGGTTGTGAAATGACATAAATAAATTTTATTTAATGTTAAAGAAACAAATGACACAAACATGAGTTGTTTTACTAAAACAATTTTTACATGGGGTTATAAAAGTCATATTTTTTACTATAAATAGTAATTGGAAATCTAAAAATATTTTCTACATCATGATAGTTTTTTTATAATTTTTAGACATTAAATAAATAAATTTATTTATTACATCATTATGATGCAAGGATTATGTCATTAATAAAGGATTTAAATAAAATGAAAAGATAATGTAAAATATATGACCTACACATGTCTAAAACTTATTGGATTGGTTGATTTCAAAACCTTATCACCTTATCCTTGAATTATATCAATGTGGGGCCTTTTAAATCCGAAACTCATTTTCAAATAAAGTAACAATTTTTTACTTTCCAAGAGTGCCCCTCCTCTCCTCTTATAAAAGCCCCCCACCTCTACCTCCTATCTCACACTTACAAATCCATTGTCTCATCATACCCCTGAACATTTTGTCTCTCCACATCCCTCTATAACTCTTAGAAGCCTTAATTTGGTCAGAAGTCTTCCCATGGAAGCCTTTGAGCTCAAACCAAAGGGAGTTACCCAATTTTAAGGTAATGTCTTCACTTGAGTCCTTTTGTATTATTTTGCTTCTCCACCCCTAAACTATTTTTATTACTTCCTATTGTAACAAAACCAGTATATTCAATATACTAGTATTTTGTTATGTTAAGTATTATATCTACACATACACACACCTACATATAATTGTTAAAGAACATACTGTTTCTGTGGATGGCGAATTTCTGCCTCACAAAACGATGATTGTTCAGCACTCATATAACACCTTCATAGTTGGCCATTAAGATGTCACTATATTTATATATGATATATAATATGTTTATGTTTTAATTAATCTTCTGTATCTTTCTTTTTGGGCATAACTTTATGGTTTCCATTGTGGGTAAACACTATAATTACATTTTAGGAAGTGCGGACTACCGCCCCCACAATGTGATTTGATTCGTTAATGCCATATGAGGGATGTATAAATGATGTATTTAATGTTATTATATATGATTTATGTTAGATATAAATGATTAATATAATTATGTAATTAAAATATACATACCTCTCATTTAGTTTTAATTCCATTAATATGACATAGAAATGAAAGTAGCGTTCATGCGTACGTACGGCTTACCGTCTCCATAAATGGTGCATTTCATTTCTTAACTCTAAATGATTATGTAATATTATAAATACATGTATATTCTGGATATATATGATAAATATGATATCCAAATCATGAATATCATTTTGTATATAATGAACCTTTTACCACACGAACAACATGTAATTGTAAGAAGTCCACTTTCGACTTAAGAATCAAATATCGACGAAACAAACATTATTAACATGAATGATTACATAATGTTTATAACATGGAAATAAGTGATATAAAATGAATAATGAACTTGAAAAAGGTTCTTAAAAAAGTAGAAATTAACTCATGTTTATTATTCAGGACGTTAAAGAATGATCGAGTTAAGTCGGACCCGAGGTAAGGGGTCCTACTCCTCTCTTTCTTTTTAAGTACACTCTTCTATGTCATTCCATTTAAGCTCATATTTATTATGATTGGGATGATCTTTTATATCCATCATACTTTAATTTTTATATTCATATGCTGATAGACCCTATTTTCTCTCATCAATCCATTTTGTATGTTTTGAGTGGCACTGTTAGGCTGCTGAATCTTAGTAAGAGATCCAACCTCTCTCTTTCTGTTTAAGTACTCCCCTTTATGTCACTTATTTCAAGCTCCTCTTTGTAATGTTGGGGGATGTTATTTTATATTCCACTTTCTGTACATTTTATTTTAATATTATGAGAGACCCTATTTTATCTCATCAATCCATTTTTGTAAGTTTTAAGTGGCGACGTTAGGCTGCCGAGTTTTCGTAAAGGATTTTTCATCACACTTTTAGTCCCGTGAGATTTATGCTTCATTTTCTACCATTTCCACTGAGTGTTGTATTTACTTCCCATTATTATACACATTGTGGAATATAATTTCATTTATGGATATTTACATATTCATTGTATGACCCTTCTTCTATGGGGTGTATGTTTCGAAAGTTACCCAAGTCGGTAAGGGAACCTTTCACCCTCCCCTTTTTAAAAGACTTCTTTTGTTATGTCTTTTAATTCACATAACATTATGTTGGTATATTTTCTTCTATATCCTTAGTGATTTAAATTTTATTTCCAAGTGATGAGATACCCTTTTTATCTCTCATCAACTCATTTTCGGAATTTTGTAGTGATGCCGTTAGGCTGTCAAATTTTTGCAAGGGAACTTCTTAACCCAATTTTGATTCTATGGGATAAGCTTTTACTCTAGGAATATTTCGTTCTATGAATATGTGTGAAAAATCTATGATTTTTTTACACATAATATCCACTTATATTTGGTGTATTAGTTTGTAACACATAATTATGTAATTGATTTATCCTTAATCCAAGGATATCGTCTTTGTAAGGGACTTCGCCTCAATCTCCATTCGTTGAGGAATATTTTGTTTTATACACAACCTTCTCTTATACGGTGTATAAACCTCTTTTACTTTTATGTTTATCCAAAAGGAATCTTTTTTTAAACGAAATGTTTTACTAAACGACAAAAGGGAATGTTTTTGTTGTACGTATATGGCGACAACGACTTCTCCGCCGCCGTGACCATTATTTGAGTTTCGGCTTCCTCTACAAGCCATATCTTTTTTTTAAAGAAAAATAAATACCATGTTTTACTTTTCTTTTATTTTGGTATTGAAAATGGTTTTTATAATGTTTTTATATCAACGTGTTGTATTGATATCTTTTGATTGAAAAGTTGAAATGTTATGTTTCCTTTATGCATGTTTTGTGTGATAAGATTATGTTATGGTTCTTGGGAATTATTATGAAGATTGGTGGTTCCATGATAAACTATGGGGGGGGGGATCCCGATATAGCTCTCCAATTCATTGGGTAACGCGAATGGGTTAAACGTTAAGGTTTCTCTGAAGAGATTTAGGGAATATACTCTGATGGGTATTCCAAACGTAACCAAGAGGGTTACTCCCTACGTAAGAATGTTATGAATGCCTCAAGATACCATTATGTCTTATGATTTCTATGATTTATTCATGGTTTTATGAGGTATGTTAATGTTCTTAGGTTTTATGGGTAAAGTATGATTTCATTCTTATGTATACATGTACTCATGTTTCCTTTCCATATTTTTATATCCCTTACTGAGCTTTTTATGCTAATCACAAGTTTTTGAAATGTTTTTCACAGGTCAAGGGAAGGGTACATGGTATGAGGATAGTTTCAAGGAAGTGTTAAGAAAGAATCCATGTTTTATTTGAAATATGTTTTCGTTGATGGGAAAAATTAATACTATATTTTATGTAACCACTTTGTTTAAATTTGGAATGTAATGCAAGTTTTATTATCTAATTCTATAAAACTCTAAACCTGAAAAGATCCTCAATGTGTAATGTTTTAATAACTCAAGATTAAGTAAGGTTTAAGGCTGGGGCCTTATAGTTGGTATCAGTGGTTGGTTTTGATAACTTTAGATGTTAGGGTATTCTTTAAGCATAAGTGACATTACCATAATGGTTAAGATTTAAGAAGGAGTCCTAGTTTTAGATAATGTGAATGAGTAAGTATATCTTAGTCTTTACCTTCCTCATTAGTACATGACGGTTTTGTTGATATACTCACACTGACATTTCTTGTTTTATTGAATGGATGGATCTAGCAGGCACCAAAGAGACAACAGGTTTGAAGGAAACTGTGGTGGTTCTCTGATTAAGATACTAGATAAAATGAGGGATTAAATGAGGAAACTTATGGTTGTTCTAAACCAACTATCAAGGAGTCATGATCAACCACTTGAACCTTGGTATGATCTATAATGCATCATGTAAGGGATGACCAATATATGTGGAAGTTTAGGTAATAAATATAACGGTAACCATTAGATTTTATATGATCCATACTTTTGAGTTAATTATAGGTTATTATATGTTATGATGGAAAATGAAAGGCATGAGATAAACTTGTGGTTAAAATATTTTATGATTATTTTTGAATAATTTATCTCGTTTTGGGGAATTTTTAAGAATTAAGTAGTTTTGGAAAAAAAAGGACAACACGCAGACTGTGTGACAACCCATCGCGTCGGACAGAGCTGCGGGAATCGAACCCACAACCAAAGTGTGACTGGTATTTATCACCTACCACTGGACTACGTTAAGACCCTAGTTAGTTTGACTTATTCTTTTTAGTTCGATTATTTTATGAATCAAGAGTAATTTTATTTTGGGTTATCTATGGAAATGATTAACCTATCATTGAGGATATGTGATTAGGTTAATTTCTTTTCAATATGAGAATTTAAGAGCAACTGATGTTATTTGGATATAAAAGTTAATTTGTACCCTGGAAGACTATGTGACTAAATCCTTCCAATATTTGGGTTTCATTCTTAGTTTTTTTTACTTTGAGGAATTTTATGGACAAATTGTTTATCGAATGGTCTTCGTTGAACTTTGGGTTTTGTTGGACAAATTTTGGAGATTAAGAATAGATTTCCTTTTTATAAAGGTTTATCCTTTTCTGGATTATCTGCTACTGTAATAACCATTTTGGTTTTGGTTTTGGTTATAGTCTAAATACATGGGACGTATAGAGTTATCTTTTGTGGATTAAGTGATTCTTTAGAAGTTGATTATAGTGAACAAGTCTTCCTAAATACTCGTATTTTGGAGAAAATATGAGTTTGTGTAAGAAATCTAATAAAAGTTGAAAGTCAACAGGATAAGTAATTATGTTTCCTTATGAATAAATTCCTCAATAAAAAAACAAAAATGTTGTCTATTAACTTTTCCTGCTGGGGAATCGAATACCGTTTAACCCATCACATGGTTGTGATTTTCTTGTGGTTAACTTTCTCCTAAACATGTTTACTATCACTCTCCCTCAGAACATGAACTTTTGTTTTTTCTTCTATTTCTATGTTTTCCTACATGGAATCCTAGTATGGGTTAACTCGGGTGACCTTTGTAATTCTCTTTCTTTATTTTAAAGTGATAGTTTTACTGAATCTAGTTCCGATGTGGGATTTTCAATGAAGTTTCCAAGCCCAATTTTAAAAATTGCAAGGTTGCAATTCCCAAAAGGGGGGAAGGATGTAACACCCCATGTAAATAAAGAATTTTAAATTTTTATATTTATCCCTGTTTGTGAAAAAAATAATTTTTTAAAGGGAATGCTATGCTCGATGGCATACCCAATACGCAACAACGAGTTTCTTTGGAATCATACGTTCCACTCTAATAAGAAGATAATATTATTTTAAATGGTGGTTAACGCCTATCCATTGTAATGGCGGGAATGAACAGAACTAACTACCAAATGATTATATATGTTTGTCAAATATTTATTACAATAAATGTTAGAGGATTAAAAATGTGAATGAATTCAATTTTTAAGTGTAAACTATCTAATGTTCTTTAGAAGGTCAATTAACCGCCTTTTGATGGCGAACCTCTTTCAAATCCACTTTTTGAAAATTTTATGTGTTATGTTTGAATAAATAGAATTCTTCTTTAGAATAGAGACATCAAAATTTACTTTGTGTAAATTTTTGGTATCTTTCCGATAAAGATCATTTTTTAATGAATAGTGAAAAATGTTGTATTTTAATTCAAAACCACTTTTTAATCGAATTTATTTATATGATTAGATTATATTTTGAACTGGTTTTAAAGTTCAATTAGAATATATTTTTACCATTTAATCCAATAGTGGTCATTGGAATTAATTTCATCTGGAAATTGGAGTTAATCTAGAGTCATTCTTTTGATATATATTGTTTCATAAAAACACGCTCTTTGTTCTGACAGCGGTAATTAATTACTAAATTAACTAATGCAACTTATATGTAATGAATTTTTTAAAAGAGACATAATTTTTGAATTTGGAATATCAAATATAGCTTAGGGTGAATTTTTGGTAATTTTCTGAAAAACATTAATTTTTGATGAATAGTGAAACCACTAAGTTGTACTTATAAAAAACTGATTTCCTGTTTAAATAAAATTTTGCCACCTTTGTGTTTTGAATTTTAAAAATCCTACATACATGGTCTTCATTAAGAAGTAAAATGTGGTTCAATGTGATTAAAATAATTTTTTGGTGAATAGTAACTTTTAAGTTTTTTATCGCGATTAGAGGTAATTAGTGTAGTTTAAGGTAAAAATAATGTATTAATAATCTAAGATGAGCTTGACACATGTCCTACTCTTATTGGATGTGTCATGGTCGACCAAGAAAATCCATGGGTAATCTTGGGGACCCCATGGAGCCACATTGGTTGGGAAATGATATAAATAACTTTTTATTTAATGTAAAAGTAAAAATGACACAATCATGAGTTGTTTTACTAAAACAATTTTTACATGGGGTTATACAAGTCAGATTTTTTATTGTAAATAGTAATTTTAAAGGGATAACGATATCCTACATCATGATATTTTTTATAATTTTTGGAATTTAAATAAATTAAATTATTTTTGACATCATCATGATGCAGTGATTACCTCATTAATAAAGGATTTAAATAAAATGAAATGATAATGTAAAATATATGACCTACACATGTCAAAAACCGATTGGATTGGTGTATTTCCAACCCTATCACCTTATCCTCAAATTATATTAATGTGGGACCTTTTAAATCCGAATCTCATTTTCAAATAATGTATCATTTCTTTACATTCCAAGAGTGCCCCTCCTCTCCTCTTATAAAAGGCCCCCACCTCTACCTCCATATCCACACTTCCAAAGCCTTTGTCTCGGCCAAACCCTACACATTTTGTCTCTCCACACCCCTATATAACTCTTAGAATCCTCACTATGGTCAGAAGCCTTCCCAAGGAAGCCTTTGAGCTCATACCAAAGGGAGTTACCCAATTTTAAGGTAATGTCTTCACTTGAGTCCTTTTGTTTCATTATGCTTCACCACCCCCCTAAACTCTTTCTATTCCTTTATTTTTTAACAAAAAAAGTTATCTTCAATATACTAGGATGTTTTTATGTTAAGGATTCGAGCTACACTTACACACACCTACATCTAATGTTTATAGAACATACTGTTTCTGTGGATGGCGAATTTCTGCCTCACAAAACGATGACTCTTCAGCACTCATATAACACCTTCAAAGGTGGCCATTAAGATGTCACTATATTTATATATGATATATAACATGTTCATGTATTCCTTAATCTTCTGTATTTTTCTTTTTTGGAATACCTTTATGGTTTCCATTTTGGTGAAACACAATAGTTTCATTTTAGGAAGTGCGGACTACCGCCCCCTCAAAGTGATTTGATTCGTTAATGCCATATTTGGGATGTATAAAGGATGAATTTCATGTTATTATATATGATTTATATTACATTTAAATGATTAATATAATTCTGGAATTAAAATATACATAACTCTCATTTAGATTTAATTCCATTAATATGACATAGAAATGAAAGTAGCGTTCATGCGTATGTACGGCTTACCGTTTCCATGAATGGTGCATTTCATTTATTACCTCTAAATGATTATGTAATATTATAAATACATGTATATTATGGATATATATGATATATATGATATCCAAATCATGAATATCATTATGGATACAATGAACCATTGACCACACGATCAACATGTAATTGTAAGAAGTCCACTTTCGAAATAAGAACCAAATATCAAAAAAATAAACATTATTAACATAAATTATTAAATAATTTTTATAACATGGAAATAAGTGATATAAAAGGAATAATGAAGATGAAAAAGGTTCTTAATCAAGTAGAAATTAACTCAAGTTTATTATTCATGATGTTAAAGAATGATCGAGTCAAGTCGGACCCGAGGTAATGGATCTTACTCCTCTCTTTCTTTTTAAGTACACTCTTCTATGTCATTCCTTTTAATCTCATCTTTCTTATGATTGGGATGTTCTTTTATATTACTTTACTTTACTTTTTGTGTTCATATGATGAGAGAACCTATTTTCTCTCATCAATTCATTTTGGATGTTTTGAGTGGCGTCGTTAGGCTACCGAATTTTCATAAGAGATCCAACCTCTCTCTTTCTGTTTAAGTACTCCCCTTTATGTCACTTCATTCAAGCTCCTCTTTGTTATGTTGGGGGATGTTGTTTTATATTCCTATTTCTGTACATTTTATTTTAATATGATGAGAGACCATATTTGATCTCATCAATCCATTTTTGTAAGTTTAAAGTAGCGCCGTTAGGCTGCCGAGTTTTCGTAAGGGATTTTTCATCTCACTTTTAGTCCCATGAGATTTATGCTTCATTTTCCACCATTTACTTTGAGTGGTGTATGTAAATCCCATTATTATAAACTTTGTGTAATATAATTTCATTTATGGGTATTAACATATTCATTGTATGTCCATTGTTCAATGGGGTGTACGTTACGAAAGTTACCCAAGTCGGTAAGGAAACCTTTCACCCTCCTCTTTTTAAAAGACTTCTTTTGTTATGTCTTTTAATTCACATAAAATTATGTTGGGATATGTTCTTATATATCCTTAGTGATTTAAATTTTAAGTCCAAGTGATGAGATACCCTTTTTATCTCTCATCAACTCATTTTCTGAATTTTGTAGTAACGCTGTTAGGGTGTCAAATTTTTGAAACAGAACTTCTTAACCCATTTTTAATTCTTTGGGATAAGCTTGTACTCCTTGAATATTTCGTTCTATGAATATGTATGAATAACCTCTGATTGATTTACACTTAATATCCAATTATATTTGGTTTATTAGTTTGTCACACATAATTATGTAATTTATTTATCCTTAATCCAAGGATACCGTCTTTATAAGGGACTTCGTCTCAATCTCCATTCGTTGGGGCATATTTTGTTTTATACAGAACCTTCTGTTATACGGTGTATAAACCCCTTTTACTTTTATGTTTATCCAAAAGGAACCTTTTTTATATGAAGCGTTTTACTAAACGACAAAAGGGAATGTTTTTGTCGTACGTATGCAGCGACAACGACTTATCTGCCGCCGTGATCATTATTTGAGTTTCGGCATCCTCTACAAGCCATACCTTTTTAATGAAAAATAAATACCATGTTATACTTTTCTTTTATTTTGGTATTGAAAATGGTTTTCATAATTTTTATATATCAATGTGTTGTATTGATATCTTGTGATTGAAAAGTGGAAATGTTATGTTTCCTTTATGCATGTTTTATGTGATATGATTATGTTATGGTTCTTGGGCATTATTATGAAGATGGGTGGTTATGTGATAAACTAAGGGCGGGTGAGCCCGATATAGCTCTCCAATGCATTTGGTAACGTGAAGGGGTTAAACTTTAAGGTTTGTCCAAAGAGATTTAGGGAATATACCTTGATGGGTATTCCAAACGTAACCAAGAGGGTTACTCCCTACGTAAGAATGTTATGAATGCCTAATGTTACCTTTATGTATTATGATTTCTATGATTTATTCATGATTTTATTAGGTATGTTAAAGTGTATATGTTTTATGGGTAATGTATGATTTCATTCTTTTGTATACATGTACTAATGTTTCCTTTCCATATTTTTATACCCCATACTGTTCTTTTTATGCTCATACCAAGTTTTTGAAATGTTTTTCACCGGTCAAGGTAAGGGTACATGATATGATGATAGTGTAAAGGAAGTTTCAAGAAAGAATACAGGTTTTATTTTAAATATGTTTCCATTGATGAGAAAAATGAATACTCTCTTTTATGTAACCACTTTGTTTAAATGTGGAATATAATGCATGTTTTATGATCTAATTCTCTAAAACTCTAAACCTGAGAAGATCCTCAATGTGCAATCTTGTAATAACTCAAGATTAAGTAAGGTTTAATGTTGGGGCCTTATATTAGGGCTCCAGTTCGAATGTGATGATGTTAGTGGATGATGAATATGGAACATTGTCTCCTAGAACGTTTGTTCCGGTCACCATCACGTCTTGTTTCATGATGCTCAGAAACAGCGGAGAATGTCCCCTTGAGCTATAGTCTATGAAAACTAGGGATGGATTCCTCCCAACAATGGTTTTATGGAATTACGAGGTATCATTGGCCATACATACACTGTGCATGGAGTACATGATCACAATGGATACTTCCATAGGTGAATGACGATGACTGTGCAGGGAGATACAACGACGTAAAACAACTGGTCCGACAGAGCCGTGAAATCCCCTACATGATCATAGATTATGACGGCGCCTAGTGCTTCATCCAATAAAACTGAATAATTTCTGGATGACGATGTGGCATTGAACACCAGAGGAACATCATTCACATATTCAATGGCATGAAATACCAACCATCCACGGAATACCCTACAATTTCCAACAGTCTAGGTTCCCACAATCTTCCGGTATAAACTACCAACGACCAACACCATAGCCTAGGGGATTCCTTTGATGAAGGATATCTAAGAATGGTGTTTGGGGAAGAGACTAACTCCAGAGAAGAATCTATTGTAGATGAAATTATTAACATACATTCTCGAAGGATTTTCAAACCACACCCAAATGAATTTTTAAGACACATAACCGAAGGAATTTCTTTCCGCATCATGAATGAATTTTTGAAGAGTAGTAAAAATTAATGATCATTATTGAATACATTTATATTCTTTCACCAAATTAAAAATATTTTGTTCCACATTAACAAAGGAGATAAAATTTTATATTCCTCATCATTCACTTTGTATAAAGTATCTAGTATTCATCTAAAAGTTGTAATAATCACATATGACATGCTCGAGATGCTATAGTAGATCTTTTTTTATTTTTTTTATTTTTTTATTTTTCATAATATGATGTTAGAACCTTTTTTATTAATATGAGATATTCTTATAACATATTAATATGGAATCTGAAATATTCTTCAATGAATGAAAAACCTAATCCATAATAAATATGTGTTACACAATTATGTTAATGAAACCTTGAAGGTGTGTCATTTTCACCAAAAGAACAATGTATATTGACATAAGAGATGTATATACCTTGTTGTTATTCATGGGGATAATTTATTAATTTTACATTATTGTTTTTATATCATATTTATTTGGTGTTTCCTTGATTGAAAAAATGGTTTTGTGGGATATAATAGCTTTATGGATATAGAATTTTTATGTGGTGTTTCATGTGAAAAAAGATTTATGATATGTATCTTGATAGATGGTTCTCTTGAAAAATTTATTTTCATTCCATCTAGGTTGGTTTTGAATAACATATGGATTTAATAGTTTCAATGGTATATGATGTAATGTTCTAGGGCTTCTGAACTATTACATCGTTATAAATCTTATTGGTGATGTGTCTTTGGAAAATATAGAGTTGCTGGGTTACAGAATGGATGAGATTTGAGGTGGTTTGGAAGAAATGGGGAATCCAAGAAGGTGAATTTATATCATGGTAGTAGATCTGTAGCTGTAAATACTAAAAGTAAGATCATACTAGTGGTAAATCACTAACAATAGATCAACCATGTGGTATATCAATAATACAATATCATCATGGCAGTAGATTACCAAAAATATAAAATCACATATTAGGATAAAAGTGGTAGATCACTAGATGTAGATCTGAAATGTTAGATCATCATCAAGATAGATCTCAAATGTTAGATCATTTTGGTTGTATATCACCAATGGTATATCTCTAGTGCTAGATCACCAATGGTAGATCATCATTGTGGTAGATCGCAACAATGGATCTTAGGTGGTAGATCACTAATGATAGATCATATTGATCATAGATATTAATGTTATATAACAAATGATTTAGTTTATAACATAAAATCTACATGGATTCCAATTTTCAATAACATTTCTAGTTTTACCATTCCCGCCTCATATTTGATGAAAAATGGTTTGAAAAAGATAAAAAAATGAATCTAATGTTATTTTTAAAATGGATAATAATGTAATCTTTTTAGTAAAATAATGAATGAATTTCCTAAATGATTACAACATGTGAATTCTATTATATATGACTTCAATGGTCAATTAAAACCCATATCTAATCACACTGGTTTTATATTTGATCTTTTTAAAGGGAATACATTTCTATTAATCATTTTTTCTTTCTTCCTCTTTTTGGTGAGAGTATCATACATTATTTATTCTCATTAAGACATAGAACCCTATTTCCATCTTTCATCGTTCATTCATAATGGTGGATTCATATTTTTCATGAAAAACCTATTTTAAATGAAGAAAATTAGTGTAAATATCCTTTCTCCATTATCAGAATTCCATCATTTAATCCCTATTTGTATCATTTTGGGATAGGTATTGATTTATATATGTGGAAATAGATTCATCAAAATTAAACATTATAAATTAGTTTGTTAAATGAATTATATAAGTTCTAGTGCAATGAAATCAGGTATTTACTATTTTTATATGGTAATTGTTGTTGAAATGGTAAATGCTAAATTTCTGCTAAATTTTATTATCTTTTGCGGTTCATACTTATGTTATTATGATATAAATTGTTTAATTATTTTTGGGTGTTTTTTTGAAAACACTTAAATTTTAATTGGTTAATCATATATATTCTATTAATTTATTGGATTTCCTAGGATCTAATTAATTTTTTAATATCTCATTTAAATAATGAAGTGGAATTGAATGAAATACCCTATTCCTATGTTGAAAACTATTATATGTGTTGTGTGGACAGTGATTTTGGAATGGGTTGTATGTTTTGTATTGGTTGTTTTGATGAGAGTCTTAGATAATGTTTATAATATGATCTTTGTGTAATACGGTTGTGATGGTGGTTATAGTACAATTGTGTACCATGGAATGGAAAGTGGAGGTTGTCTTGTTGGAATGTTGTTGTAGGGATATTTTTTATTTTATATGATTTTTAGGCTACTTTCCCAAGTAATAATGGAATTAAATACATCCTAATTATTTAAATTTAAAATAATTACTATATAAATTGAGTAAGTGATATGTGGTTGGAAGGAATAACGATTATATACGTGAAAATAGGCCGGAAATATGATATAAGGTTCTTTATTAATGATATTGGATTGTAAAAAACAATGAAAATAAAAAAAAGTGTTATTTAACTACAATTAATTTTCCTTTTGAAGTGAATATGTTTTAAAAATGTTGAATTTAGGAATAGAGAGTGATTTTTAGTTTTTTTCTATGGTCGGATGTGATATTAGTTTATGAATTTGTCATGGAGGATACTTTGAGATGGATTTATCTTTTTTTATAAACCCATTGTCTTGTCTTCAATAAAAAATTATATATAAATAGTATTTATATAAGATTTCATTATGTATCCCACCCATGTCATGTACCTAGTGTCGACGACCAATAGTTTTGAGGGTGTTAGCCAAATATCCCAATGTGAGGATGGATGGTTGGCTACCCAATGTCCCATACTCCGTAATCTAGGAAATGATGTCATGTACTTGATAGTGTAAAAATAATTCAAAAGAATCATTATCTATATGTGATGTGAGGTGATCTATTATCCCATGCATCTTAAGGTGATATATCATTAGATGGATTATGGTTGGGGTTTTCATGGTCGGATGTGTGCACAAGGTTAATTTCCTTTATGTTCATGATATCGAAGGGCCATTTTTATTTGATGTAGTGTGATGACTTCAGTTTTTATGATTGGTATGTGATGTGGTGTGATGTCATATTTTTATGTGGTTGGGATGTGTTGTCATGTAATGTGATGTGATATAAAATAGATGGGAGTTCTAAGATGTGTTATATTAGGGGGTGAGAGAGTCTAAATAGTTTGATTGTGTTGCGGGGTACCTTTCATGTATATGTTTCAAATTATTTTATTATACATGGATGTGTTATTTGGTGAGTGAGCTATGGTGAAGATGAGTTTTGATGGAATACATTTATATGTGTTAATTTTTTTCTCATGGGTGCATTAGTATTCAATATTAATATGTGCATGAGAGACATATGTTTTCATACGTAGTATACCATTATTCTCATCATATATATATAAAAAATTATTGAGGATCCCATAAAGACTAGGTGGATCGTTCAAGACATTGCTACCTCCAATCATTGGATTCTTTTTTATGTCTCTTATTAATATTTACATTGGAGTATTTAATTTTGATATTTTTTCATGTATTACTTTTATTTTTACATGAATAATGAGATTGTTTTTAATTTTATATTACGTCATGTCATTTCTTGGATTTGATTCATCCAATCTCCTAATAATATTTATATTGTAGAGGTTAATTAGTCTGATACCTGAGTTTTTATTCCCTTGGTTATACATTCTAACCTGAGTCATACTAAATTCTAGACTCAGGGGGTCATTATCTCTCTCCCCTCATTGTGCTATCATTTGTGGGATGGGGTCTTGAAGCATAAAGTACAAATACAAATTTTACAAAAAATAAACACTTTTAGGGTGAATATATAATTTTTACTATTATGATCAGAATATATATAACACTATTCATCATAATGATATTGCCTATATATATACGTTTTAAAAAATATGACTGTTTACTGTAAATCATGACTTGGGTATTTTTTCTCACGAATCATCCATTGTCAAAAGGCATGAGATTCCACTATGTCATTTTTATTTAGGAATCATTTGTGTCCCTTCATAAGTACATCATTAAAAGATCACTAAACCTTCTTTACATCGGTGTATTGTAAGAACATGTAGATAGAATAATTTTTTTTATTCCATGAAATATTTTATAACATTTATTTATTCAAGGGAACAAGGAACTATTATTATATAACTGGTTGTGTTAATTAGACATCCATGCAATATACTATAAAAATCATCAATAATATCATTCCAAACAAGAAAACTATGAATCTGAGTCACCATTGTTGGTCTAGTAAAACATTAAATATCATTTATCATTTATGGAAACTATGATATACCCAAACATGATAATATTTTACCACGAAATTAAACTTTTTTGTAGCCAAATTTTATTCTTGGAAAAAATTTCATACACATTCACTTTTAGTATGTTATTTTTTAATATTCTCAAGTGATCTTCATACTCATATTTAATTATTGAATATATAATAAAATAATAAATAAATACTACCAAATAATATTAATGACTATATTCATTAAGTATACGATGATAGTGGGAGAATTAGTAACGCCAAATGTAATCACTATAAATTCACAGTGTCCATATCATGCAATGAATGGTTTTTTTGTGTATATCATCCTCATTCTCTATCGATTGATGATATCGAAAATGAGGTTCGATATTGGAATAGTATTTTGCTCAAAAAAATTGATCAAAAAAGACATTAATATTTGGATGAGGATACTTATTCTTGATTTTGATCATATTATGTTCCAGATAATCAGGTAGGAGTTACATAAATCAATATTTTTTCTAAAAAAATGAAATAGTGCACCCCATGGTGAATCACATGGACGAATGAATACCTTTTCTATAATTTTCTAGAGTTTCTTATTCAAATCATGTAACTCAATATGATCTATTATATATGGATTAATTGAAATTTGTGTATGAAAAGGTATGAGTTTTATTGGAGACTAAACATCATGATTCATAGAATGACTAGAAAACTCTTGCAGAAAGACATAAAAATACCTAATATCATATAAACATCGTTGATGTTTATTTTTTACATAACCATCTAAGATATATACCCTATTTGAATAAAAATAAAGTCTCATATAATGAAATCTATTTATATAATATGATTATATTTATCATCATATAGATAGATTTTCATAGGTATTTATGGACTATCAAACATGACGTCCCTTCCATGAAATCCTATGTGTGATTTATTTCAAGAAATCCAATACATTCCTATAATAGAAACCAATTCATATATATAGAGTATAATAAGAAATCTAGTAACTAGATTCCCAAAAAAATTCAATCAGAGATTATATTTAGAGTTGAGATATGATTATTATTCCATTAGTAATATTATATTCTAATTCAACATTTAACCATTACAGTTAAATTATTATACACTTATAAAATTAGATATATAAAATAGATTTTGTAGATATATAATCAAATAGGATTTTATCTTTTATAATGTTAGTGGTATGTGTAAGTATCATAACATTGTTTTCATACCCCTCATCATAAATAGTGATCACATGAGACTCCCCTTTTCCTCTAGAAATAAGAATATTTTGATTTCAATCAATTTCAATAAAATTGGGATATAATACCATAACATAATATTTCTCAAACTCCTTTAATTTTTAATAGTGGAGTGTGTGTGGTGAATGTTTTGTAGACTTTTCACTATTCACATCATTAGAAAGCTTCTTTCCATCACATTATAATTTGATTTCTCAATAACCTAAATTTACAAAGATGATTCATTTAATAGTAACCTTTATAAATTTTAATACTTGATTCCTGTACCACTTTGAGAATAAAGTAAATATCATATTCTTTAAACTATGAATTTTATAGTATCCTTTTAATTCAGTCATTATTTTCTTTTCAATACTATGAAGTTGATGGGAGCCTATAATATCCCCTTCCAAAATGACAACATATCAAATACTTTATTTATAGTCATTGAAAATTTGAATTGATAATTCCCCTAAGATAATTATTTGATGCCTTTTAAGAATTAGTTAAACCCAATTTCATGTTTTAGGATAATATGGGAATCATAACATTTAAGTATTAAAAATTGATGATCAAAATTAATAACATATTTATCATCCTTCTACATTATCCTAAGTAATTCAATATTCATTTTCATTGGAATAATATAAAGAATATAATTACAGAAAAATATTCTCGTAAACTTATTCTACTCGAAATAGTCAATTCACTAACATGTCCTCTTGTTCTGTATAAGATTCCAACATTTGTGATGTTAAAAATCTAAAAAATAAATAGAAAAAATTACTCTTTCATGTTACGAACACTCGAGAACATAAAATATCATTTCAGTGGAACTAATTCATTACTCAGAAACCAGTGGATTAGTGTACCCATATAATATGGTGGGTTTTTCCACACAAAGTACTCAATATAATGTTGTTTCATAATATTCTTTTTTATAAGCTAATTATGATTCATAGATTTATAATGTGTCATAAAATTAGAAAGATGATATTTCATTGTATCTCTAAAACCCTATGTTTTCTCATGATGAAAACTATTACATAATCCATCAAATTTGGCAATAAATTTATTCCTTCTAGTTCCATCCAACGCCAAAATCCAAGAAAATATTGCTAGATACAATATATTTAAGGAAAACACTTAATATCCAAATATAATATATAGGATGTATAAATAATGAAACATTATTTACAATATACAAAACCAGTAGTTTAAACTATTCCATTAATGGGAATTATCTATTCAAATAAATAATATTTGGTCATAAATGAAATGATAGTCATCCAATAATATCCCTCATGTGTAACGAACCAAACTATTATCTATTAAATTTTTCCATTCAGGTAGTGATGTCATAATCACATAATATCACATAAGGAAACAAAATGCCACATGATTTTTAATTGAACTACTATGTGACCTTTAACCATAAATATTCCACTTCTGTGTTTTGATTTTCAAAGATCTGATATACACTATTGTGATTAGTAAGATGTTTGCAGTCCGATAGGATAAACATAATTTATAGTAAATAGTTACTTACCATTATGAATAGTGACCTACCCTTATGAATAGTAATATGACCCTTATGAATAGTATATATTCTAACAGAATAGTAACCTCACTCGTGAATGTATAAATAAAATTTAGGCATCTTATAACAGACAATATGATCCTAGTAAAAGTATTGTTATTTTTGTAAGTCATAAATAAATAAATAAAATTATTTAATTAATTAAAAATAAAATTTATATCACCAAAATGAGTTCATATATTAAAAATTATATTTCCTCTGGTTTAATTAGTATTTTATAAGATCTTATGTAATTTGGGAAAGAATTATAAAACAGATTTAGTTTTAAAATCTCTATTTTTCAAGTTAATTTTGAATCTAATAAAATAATAATTTTTTTCATATTTAAGGAATTATTTTGGAAAAGTGGAGTTCATCTTTGGATTCTAAATGTCAAAAAATGTTTAGTGTGGTTTTTGGTATTTTTTTGAAATACGTATATTTTAGTAAATAGTGAAATTCGATAATTTAACAAATATGAAAAATAAATGAATTTAAACATCATGCATTATTCATTGTTGATGTAAATGGTTATTGGTTCAAACTTAGTTGCACTTATTACCATTTTTAGTACCAATACTCTATTTTTTTTCTTGTCTAGTGGAGAAATAATAAATTAATAAATATAATATTATGAAAACCCTCCCACTATACTATAAATACAACCCCTCATAGCCTCATTTCTTCATACCACATAATCATCAAGACTAACTAAATTATGCCCAACTGTCTCCAAAGCTCATTCCGCACATCGCGTAGCCCTTGGTCTCTTAAAAACACCAAATCCTCTCCCCTAAAAAGGCTCTCAAAAGAGATAAACTCAATATGTAAATCAAACGACCCCTGATTGATATACATGGACATTAACTTTTTTCCAGAATCATAATTAATTTGACAAATATATGAAAAAATAAAAAAAACTATTTTTTCCATTGGAAAGTGGGATTCATAAAAAACAGGTTCAAAAAACTTCTAGATCATCTCCTGCTTTATCCTTTTTAATTAGAACATCAATTTGACACATTTTACATAATAAAATTATTTAAATCCCTGAGAAAACAAACATAAAAATGTGTGACCTTAGATGATAAGTATGGGTAAAAAATAGTGATATGTAAACATAAAATTGAGAATAATGGTTATGAGAATGTGATCATAACATTTTTAGATCATTCCATCCATATTAATTGAAAACATGAATCACAAGGAAAATCAAATATCATAATACATAAAATCATATCTGTAACATAAGAGATGAAATTGTGGTATACACATAAACTTATAACATTGTGAATATGTATAAATAGTAACTGGTTCACTCATTAAGTTAATTACATGAATGAAGGCCTTTGAATAGAAATATGGACATGGAAGCTATGACAACTCATTAAATTATGTACGTAAAAACTAGTTCCACACATAGAATTGTGAACATCAAATAAGGTTCACTCATAAATTGAATAACTCATGAGTTATGCTTCTTTACCCAATGATCTGGAGGGATAAAATGGTCCCACACATCTCATAAATATATAATTATTTTCTGTGCTACAAAAACTTAAATCAGTCATCAGTTTATAAACCATGTTATAAAAATTGGTTTTTTATTCATAATTCCATCAAAACATAATCCAATAACAACATATCGATTTAATGAATGAAATAAAAATAATTAAACCAACAAAATAATTGGTATATTTCAATTGTTTCATTAACCAATGAAATATTATCTTCTTAGGTAGAAAATAATTATTATAAAACACCTAAAATTTATTCTTGAAGAACATATCATTTCTTTAAAAATATAATTTTTAAAACACTATGAAATTGTAATAGAAAATAATTTATTTAAAATAAACTTGAAAACATGTAAGGTAATAGTAATGTAAATCATGAATGATGAAATCATAAAGATCAGTTCATACTATATAAGATAAAATTACATTATTCTTATACATTTACAGGAAAAGTAAAAAGTACATTGTATTTTTAAATGATAAAATATTCCTTTCATACCTCTTAAAAAATTTAAAAAATGGGTAAAATATAATTTAAACAACTATAGAATAATATAATGAATATTGTATAATAAATAATTAAGAATCATGGATATGAATGATAAATATATCCCTATAAATACTTATGTATAAACAATCTCAGAAAATAATTAGATAGAAAAATAATCCCTTACATTAGGTTTGTAATCCTTTGTTTGTATCCAACACTCATGTATAATTATTTTTATTATGTCATTGATTTATTCCAGAATCATTGTCATTTTTATGATATCATATATGATCAATTCATCATCTCCTTGTTATTAACATTTCATTATTAATCGTTATTCAGTTATTAATTGTTTTATATCCTTATGCAAGTTTTTTGAAACATGTTATATATCTTATGATTTAGTAGTTATAACATTAAAAATGATATTTACATAATATATAACAAATTTATTCATTCAATACATATATATAATCATTCTTTTATTGGTATTTTTATAATGAATTGCTTCGCATCATAGAGACGGTAGTCTAGACATACGCACAAATGATGATATTATTACCATAATTGTGAAATGTTATGTGAGTTAATAATACATAATTTGTTCCAAAATCCATATAATGATATAATAATAATGTATAGTAACTAATTAAATCATTATACCCATCCTTGTATGCTGGTGTTGAACACAATGATTACAACGTGTTGTGGATATGGTAATCCATTTGTACGCACGCATGTTGATTTTGTTTTTAATAGGATGTATATATGGTGGGGTATGGTTTTATCATAATTATAATAAAATATATGTATATTAGTGGTTATGATGTTATTTCATTATAATGAAACAACTAATTAAGGGGTAGTAGAAGTTGAAGGAATTCTGAAATAATTGGTAGAGGGGATTACCTCTTCTTTGACTTGATTTCTATAAATATGTCCTCAGAGCACTATGGTATGTCTTCGAAAATGACTTGAACCAATATATAATAAGTTGATAATTTTATAAAGGAATTTTTTATGGTATGTTCAATCTTGAAGTCTCATATTGATATGATTTGGTGAGGGAGGATGGTCCTTGTAATAATTGTTGTGAGGGGCATCCTTCAGAATTCTTAAAATATTAAATTAATAAAAATTAATTTTTTAATCTAAATGACTCCAAAATGAGATATGTTGAATATAATATTATTATAGTTCCACATCCTATCATACAATAATTATGATACATGTATTAATTTTATTTTAAAACTTCATTTTATCTCATTACACTTAATTATTCTCTTTTAGTTTTAATTAGGTAATGATAATTTAATTATTATGAGGATATTAATTTTACTTATATGAGATAAATATCCAATATTAGGAAACATAATGAACATTTAGACCTTATAATATTCACTTTTTTTAAAATGAATATTTTTAGTATTTTTAAATGACATAATAAATTTTTATTTATTATAAAACAACAGTTATGTAAATTTTTACACTATGAGTTTCATTCAATTTAAATATAATCCAAACTGATGGGTAACTTCAAAAAAATCATTTGATAGTACTATAACATGTTATACAAACGTATGAAAATAATTTATGACAAAAATTATATCACATTATATTGATTTTATTATTTTTAATATCATTTATTTCACATTTTTATTAATAAATTAATTATTGTATCACTATTGTGTCAATGATTATGAAAATTATTTAATATCAAAAACTTATATATAAATTTACATGCTGTATATTCTTTCATTAACATTTTGAAGACTATATATGTTTTTTTAATTATGTTTATCACTTCATTAAAATTAATATACATATATGAGATAAGAGAGTGACATGTTTTCACTATCATTTGATATTAAAATAATTAGATCAATTTAATGAAAAAAAATTTATTAAATGAATAAATTTTGACCCACAGTTGATATTGGTCTAAATGTATTTATCCAATTGGATTTTGGAAGTTGTTATGGTAATATTATTGTCCTTATCAAATAGTTTTGTACCATAATTTACCTGATTTACCTTTATGTGTAGTAAATAAATTTACAAAAGTTATTGTTCATAATATTACAAAATAATATAGAACTATTAAAAAAACTGGATCCTATATATCCGAATATGGAATCCATTTTTATAAATTCAATACACAAATGTTTCAGTAATTAAATTATTTTTTTTTCTGTTGTCGGAAAGAAGATAGTGTTTTAGAATATAAAATATTTCAAAAGATTGAGTTGTTTTAACATCTAAATTCAATGTAAAATTAATAATAATGAAATACGTAGTATTTGATGAATAAAAAATTTTATATTTATTCTCTAAAACAATTCAATACATAAATTAAACCTTATAAATTAGTTTGATAAAAAAATGGGCTTCATTTAACATTTATCGTATTTTTACTTTTCGTCAAAATATAAAAGATATCAGAAAAATATACAAAAGTAATTCAATGTAAATTTATATATCTTGATTCCAAATAACATGCTAATTTTTTTAAATATAATATATAAAAGTGTCAAAAAATATATTTATAATTGATGTTCCATGGAATGATGGCATAATTGTATTTAAAAAAAATACTTCTTCTATACGAAAAATTGAATTTTTTCTTATATATATTCTATAAAACATATAAGATAAATTTAAAACATTTTATATAATATATTACATATATAGTAAATCAATAATATATATCAATAATTATTTCCTTAATTTATTTTAATTTGAATAGTTTATCAGAATAATGTTAATATTGTTCATACCCTCAATTAAAATTACTAGGTTTAGATATAAAATAATGATATTTAATTGTTCACCTAAACCTAGTATTTCATGAAAATGATTCAATCAAAAGAACTATAAATATTTTTAATCAAAAATTGTAATATCCCAGAATTTCCATGTATTTTTTTTAATTATATGGAATTAATCTAAGCCCATAGTCTCTGATTAAACCTCATTCCGGGTCCCAGTGAGCCAAGAATATAAATTTAAAATTATATTAAGTTCATTTGTTTAAACATCAAATATGGTTTTTATAAGAACTAAACCGGTTCATGGATAAAAAATCTAAGGGCACAATGACCTCAAAAAGGTGGGAATCACCTAGAATTGACATAACTGTGACTGGAAATTTTCGAACAGAAAAGATATTTTGCATACTTTTCGAAAATAATAAAATTACATAATATGTTATTTTATTTTCTTTTCTCAACATTGAGTGGTGGCACCCCAACACTGCATTGTGGTGATGAGGTGATGTTGAGACCCTTTAATGAGACTACACAATGGAAGAAAACTAGACATGTTGTTTAATTAATAAAACATTGTTACGACGTGGTCAGACAGCGTAAGAGAAACACTACGACACATTTCTCTATTAATGAGAGAACATGTTGTGGAATCAAATAAGGAATTACTTTGATTAAACTATGGTCAAAATCATCTTTAGTTATGAATGAATGATTTTAGTGAATCTCCAGTGATGTCAACTCACCTAGATGTACATGATAGGAGAGGGATGAATGTTGGCGGCTTCAAACTAAACACGAATCCTCACAGACGAATCACATCCGCAACAAAATAGTGTGAGGTAGGGGTTTTTTTGTTTTATGTTTCCCAATTATTTATTCTAAATGAATAATGTGGATCAACCAATGAATAGGTTGATCTGCGGATCGCATGTTCATGCAAGAAGACACTTTTGCGTTTTGGGATAGAATTATTTGATTTAATTTTGATGGAACATAAAATCATTTTCCCATGTTTCCTAAACCTCTATCTCTGTGGGTGTGTTCCGACCCAAACAAGGTCTGAGCCCCTATACTATGTGTGTTTTGTGAGTTCATGAAGATGGTTCTTTCAAAGTGGCAACAAAGAGGATTTGTTGCAGGGAGGTGTGACACTGTTTCGCGTCTCATACGGCCTGGTCACAGTTGATTGAACGTTGTGGAGGAGGCGACCCCGTGGACGACCTATAGGAAGGGGGATTTGAAAGCTACTTTCTGCCCCATCTTGGCCAGGAAAACTGAGTAAGATGCAGGCCAACCTAGTGGGTTAGGCGAATCCAGGTAGGGTCGGGCGAGCCAGGTTGAGTCGGACCGGACTCGGACCCAACCAACCCCTTATTGAAAAATGACAATATCATTAAAACGAAGTGTCTTATTGATGAACCATTTGAGGAATTGGGACCCTTACGATGTGATGGATCCTTTGGAATACTCTATGGAGGAATTAATAGAAGATTAAATTCAACTACTGTCTTGAGGATCAGTTCGATTGGAATCAAGCACACTATGTGAGGAAACACTATAGTTAGCTGAGACATAATGACTACTGAAAAGAGACCCTATGTGGATCAAATACGATTTCCTAGTGGGAAGAAGATCTATGTGACCCGATAGTACCATGGTGCATAGTGGCACTGCGTGACGTAGAAGACCCATGGTACTCGATAGGACGAGTACCTATGTATGACCAAGGTGGGAAGCGACTTCTGTGTGACCCAATATGCCAATGGTGGGGAGCAGCTATTTTTTGATCCAACATTTCCCCGACACTAATCAAGGATGAGAACATCTATCCAAGGTTAGTGGGAAGCAACTTTTGTGTTACATGGAAGGACCACCATTCTCATTGCGTAGGGTTTCTCTAGAAACAAAAGGTGTTCTGTTAAATGACTAATGGTCCTAATTTACATAGTCAAGATTATACCTGGTGTGATATGTCCCAGTTTTTTATCATGTTTTGTGACCATACTTCATGGTTTTCTTGGGTATTTTATTTTGGACTTTCCGTGATTAGTTTGGGTTCCCTAATGAGTATTTTGTTACAAACCCCTACATGGGTTTCACCCGCACATTTTTTATGGTGTAGTACACCTTCACCTTGATAGAGGTATTGTTGACCTAGGACCTGGTGGTTCTTAGTGGGACCAAGAATCTGGGGTATACTTCTAAGACTTCCCATAGCTACTATACACATAACCATCTTGTGGGGTTTCTAGTGGATGGCCTATAGAGTATTCCTTTTACATTCATGTTTTCAGTTTATCTTTTGTTGGGTTTCTATTATGGCCTATTTGGCCTTCGAATTTTACTTTTACTCAGTGTCGGTTTAGTGGTATGCATGTTTACATTTACAAATTTGGGACACATTTGTGTGTGAGTGCGTAATGGTAATCTAGAAAATGAATCCCACTTGAAGGTTGATGTCATCAATGCTAGTTTCCAACACCTATCCTTTGAGAGGTGGGATTGGGGTATGTTTTGGAAAGGTCCCCAGGGGATAGGTCATGAAAATGTGGTTTTGAAGGGGATTAGTTCTACCTAAAATATGGGTATTGTGTTGTTTTGTGATTTGGAAAAAGTGTTAAATGTTTGGAGTCTGACTTTACGATTAGGGGAGTTCAGTGTTGGTGTGGCTGCTGACATATCCATACAATAAGAACAATAATTATACTTTCCGTATCTATACATAAAAACACTAAATTTATGCATCATATAAAAATTGTGTGTTTTTATATGTTTTTCATAAATTTGAGTCATCTAACCAGGTATAATCTATTAACCATGGTACATCATGATCTGTATCAGGATTCCTCAATTCATATGTCCATCAATGATCTTGATGTGTGACTGTGAGTACAACTGAGCTTGAAATGAGGCAAACAATTCAAGGACCAGTTCTAGAGATGGCTCCGCAAGATGGTGAACCAATGTTACCACCACACGTTGATCATCCATTACAACCATAATTACCGGTAGAGGATTCAAATAGGCATTGTGCCTTTCATGAGTTCTAGAGATAGAGACAACACTTTCTTAGGAGAGTGATATATCCTCTTCCCACAATGGACTATCTAGAGGAAGTGATGTGCGTCTTCATCTTAGTGATTATGCCACTCAACTAGGTGGATATATTAGTTGTGAGCCTTCTTTTGGGTTCAACATAGATATTTTGGATTCTAACGATTCAGAATCATGTTGATGTGACCCTCTCTTGGGCATATTTTGAGCAGATTTTCCGAGATGAGTTCTTCCCACGACCTTGCACTCAATGAATATACATGATCATCTTCACATAAAATAGGGTATCTTGTTGGTGGTTGAGTAATCGGCTAGGTTTTCATGCCTCTCTCACTGCTCCACATACATGTTGTGAGACCCTTTCTTTAGGTCCCGGACAATTGAGTACGGACTCAGATGGGAGATCAGGGCATCCATAGTGTCTCTCATCATCCCCAAATAGGCTAGAGTGCTTTAGTGAGCCCTTTTTATGGAGATGTTCTTATTAGAGTAGGAAACAACAACTAGTGTCCGAGTAGACATCAGGTGATAGAGTTTTCAGAAAAGAGTAGCAAGCCACAGACAAGGGAACACAACTGGGTCAGATCTTTCCGGATGCAACCTCAGGACTCAGGGACGATATTGTGGGGCTCCCATAGTAGAGAGAGTCAGCAGAGATCAATAATGTGCTTCTCATGAAGCGGTCTGACACACATGTTTCATGAAATCCCAACTTGTCGTACAAATGATTAACAAACTATCGACAGACCACCAAGGTTGAGGCCGAGGCTTGATCCAGGTGCTCTGTAGGGTGGCAGACGTGGTAGGGGATCCGATCTAGTGGTATGTGGTGGGTTATGGTTCATGGTGTTACCAACACCACTCACATGTGGTCCACCATGTGTTCTGGGAGCCTTAGAATTGGGTCGAGTCCAGCATCATTTGACTAAGGCCAAAGACCATGTCACTCCAGAGGTGATTAGAGGTACAATCTGTATCTTATTAACCTTTTATGTAGTTCTTATAGACACACATTCCATTCAATTGTTTTCATTCTACAAACCTCGTTTGAGGTTTGGATATTCTGGTGGAGTCATTGGACCGATCATTTTGATTCATGAATTCAATGTGAGGGGATTCGATGATTACACACTAATTTCGTTAGTGTGTGCTTACACTATGTGGGGAGTGCTTTGGTTGTGATCTCCTAGCAGTGGCATCAGGGACTTACGACATAATATTTTCTATGGACTGGTTAGCTACTATATGTACTAAGATCTACTATATTAGGCACAATGTGTGGTGGGTCCATGAAGATGGTACTAGGTTTCCCTTCACAAGAATGAATGGAACTTTTGTAGAACATGATGAACATTATCAGAGGATGGTGTGACTAATCACTCACCAATTGGCTAGACTCACCCTTTTTTGTTGGACGAGATGTGTCCAAGATTTCATGTAGTGGTGGATGAGTATATGGATGCCTTTCCTGGGGTTGTTTCAAGTCTACCTATTTTCTAGGAGGTAGACTTCGGCATCGATCTTTACCCAAGGGTGGCGCTGATATCCACACCGGAATATCATATTTCTCACGTGGAGCATTGCGAAATTATGGTACAATTGGAGGACCTCAATGGAAGGGCTTTATGTGGCCCAAAATTTAACTAGGGGAAGTCCCATTATTGTTTTCCAAGAAGGAAAAATGGGAGCTTGAGGTTATGCGTTGACTTCTGACATTTGAAATAGTTGACTGTGAAGAAGATGTATCCACTTACGAGGATTGATTAACTCTTTGACAACTTGAAGGGGGTGAGGTGGTTTTCTAATATCAGACTTAGATCAGTAAATTACCATATTCGAGTACGAGATCATGACGTATCGAAGACAGTCTTCAGATGCTAGTAAATACAATATGAGTTTTTGGTGACCCCATTTGGTGTGACCATTGACCAATTATTTTTATGTGACTCATGATAGTTATATTTTACCCATACAAGGAATGTTTCATGGTGGTCTTCATTGATGACATCTTGGCATACTCAACATTGGAGGAGGAGCATGCTACAAACCTGTGGATAGTCCTAGATACCCTCTAAGAGAAACTACTTTATGGGAAGCTCACAAAGATCTAGTTCTGGATTCGGGAGGTCGCTTTTCAAGGAAACATCTTCTCTGAGGATAGAGTTGTAGTGGATCTGATGAAAATATTGGTCTTTCTTTCTTGGGATCTACCCAGGAGTGTGATTGAGGTTTATTGTTTCTTAAGGATTTCTGGATGATACTGAAGTTTATTTTAAAACTTTCCCAGTGTAGCAGAACCCTTATCGGCTTTGAAGTAGACAGAAAAATCCTTCAGGTGGATGTACAAGTGCGAAAAGAGTTTCTAGGAGTTGAGGTGGAGAATGACGAGTACCCCCCTCTTGAGACTACTATAATAGGGTGTTGCGTATGTAGTATATTAAGACACATCAATGAATAGACATATTGGTGTGATGATATTGGAGGGAGTGATGATCACCAACGACTCATGAATGGTGAGGCATCAAGAAAAAGACTATGTGACATATGAACTATAGTTAGCAGTGATGGACTTTTCTGTGAAGATGTGGAAACACTACTTGATGGGATAACTGTTTACCATCTACTCTGACCAAAAGTGCCTCATGTATATCCTTAAAAAGAAGGACATGAACATGAGACAACATGGATGGAAAGAGTTTCTCTAGTACTATATCTTTGAGATACCCTATACTATTGATAAGAGTAATGTGGTGGCAGAGACACCTAGTATTAGGTCCGATTTTTAGTGGCAGAGTGAGGCGATGGAGAATGTAGTCACGATGATGATATCATTCGTGGATGATGATAGAGAAGCTTAACATCATTCGATGACTCCCACTCCACCACTCTTACTACATGTCTGGTAGGCACAACATGTGTATATTGACTATGAGGTCTGATGTGCTCAATTTTCCTTAATAAAAACTCCAGATGGATTTTCAATAGATGTGGAGGACGTCATCCTTTTCTAAGGATGAACCGCAGTACCAGTGATGTTGCGACTCGACGTGTTGAGGGAGTTCAATGCATCCCCTTTTGGTGTACAACCTACTCTTGAAAAGATGAACTAGGACCTACAAAATTAGTACTAGTGGCTAGGTATGAAGAAGGTTATGGAAGAATTAGTTTCATGATTCCTCACTTGTCAGTAAGTACAGGATGAGCATCAAGTTCTAGTTGGCTTGGTCTAGCCACTCGAGGTAAAAAATTTGAAATGACATGATATCTAGAAGGCCTTAGTGATGGGTTTACCACTCATGTCCATGGTACATGATTCTATATGGGTGATATTTGAGTGAATCCCCAATTCAAATAACTTAATACCCTTTCGGGATTAGGGATTAGTAGAGGGCATGGGACATCACTACATACAAGAGATAGTGTGGCTAAAAGGGGTGACTTCGACTATTGTCTCAATCCATGATGCTCGATTTACATCTCTGTTCTGGAAGGGATTCAAGGAGGCATTCAGGACTCAACTATCAATGAGAAAATCCTTTTACCCATAGATTGATGTTCAGATAAAGCTATCCATACATACCATAAAAGACATGATTCATGCTTGTGTTTTGGATATTGGTCGTAGTTTGGAGGACCACCTTCCACTGGGGGTGTTTGCATATAACAAAATTTATCCCTCCACCATTGGAATGACACCATTTGAGGCCTTGTACCAGAATCTATGAAGATCAACTCTATACAATATATACCAAAGGGAGGCCGTAGTAATGGGTCCTGAGTTGGTACGAGCAACCACTGAGAAGGGGTAGATCATCATGGAGAAGATTGGGATTGAACAGAGTGGCTGAAATATTATGCTAATAAGAGATGGAGAACGTTGGAGTTCAAGGAGGGATACGATGTTTTCCTTTGGGTCTCACCCCTATAGGGAAAGTTGAGATTTTGGAGGGGAAGTAAGTTATCTCCATGGTCCATCAAACCTTTCCAAATTCTTAGTAGTGTTAGTGAGGTGGCATAATGACTAGATCTTCCCACACATATGCACCGCATGCACAATTATTTCACGTGTCATTGTGGAGTAGTTATGTGTATGATCCATAACATGTCATCAACTAGGGAGAGATAGACATTGATGATGGGGAGCCATTTGCCGAGTTCTTGGTTGAGATAGAGGATCAACAGGGGTGTGTCCTTCATGGATAGTTGATTTCTCGGGTCCGTGTTTTGTGGTATTCTGAGAATTCAAGGAGATCACAATAGAGAGAGAGGATCAAATTCATACTCAATACCCCCATTAATTTGTTTATACACGTATAGGATTATGAGGATTTGATAACCAAAAAGGTTGGATAAATGTCAAGTTTCTGAATTTATATGTATTTTTTAAAATTATATGGAATTATTCCAACACTAGAAGCATCGATGACAAATTATTTGGAGGATTGGTGAACACGGAATGGAATTTTAAACATTTTCATGTTCATTTATGTAAATGTGAGAGTTTGTTTTTCTATCATCTAAACTGTTACTCGGATAAAAAACATGAGTCTATCGTTGAACTCAAAACCGAGGGATTAATCTAAAATGTACTTTACATCTGTCAGCAATGGTCAACCAAAATGGATAGTTTTAATATTTTTCAGAATATAATAAAAGAAGAAAAAAGGTTATTTTGTTTTATTTTCTTGATGATGAGAATAAGACGGGAAACAATGCATTGCAACGATGATCCCCTTTAATGAGAATATTTAACATAAGTGAAATAGACACATTGTTTCGTTAATGAAACAACATAATGATGTGGCGATGCAATGTAAGTGAAACGCTTCTACACATTTCTCTATTAATGAGATAAAATGTTATAGAATCAAACGGTGAATTCCTCTAACAAACCAATTCCAAAATCATCAACCGAAATGAACAACGAACACAAACGAATTTCTGGTGAAATCAACACACTTAAAAAAACATGGCCGGAGGACGATGGACTTCAACAGCTTCAAATGGAACATGAATCCTCATGGTAAGATAACTTTAGTGATGAACACCTTTGAGGTAGGGGTTGGTTTTATTTTATTTTTCACTATTATATATTCTAAATGAAAAATACGGATCAACCCATGAACATGATGATCCATATATCTCTAATTCATGTGGGAGGACACATTTTTAGGGGTTTTCAAGGAGATTATTTGATTTAAGTATTATATAACATCAAATAATTATCCTATGTTTTCCAAACCTCTAAAATAGAGGTCATGGACCGACGCAAACTTGTCCTGAGCACCTCTACCTTGTGTGTTTTTTTGTTCTTCTTGACCGCATTTTTGAATTGGCAGTAAGGAAGATACGAGACAATTACAAGGATGTTCGCATCCCATTGAGGCCATAGGCATATGCATCGTGAAGAATGGAATATTATAGGGGGCCTAGTGGTCCACTGAAGAACCCATTTGGATGCTACAACAGTGCGTCAAAAGATGCACCACAACTGGCTTGGGGCTCTATAGTGAGGGAAGATCTGCCAGCTAGCAGTGGGATGATACAGCCACCCCGCCCCATCGGTGCACCGTAGACACAGAACCATGTCTCGTCACATGAGTAATGCCACAGTCCATTGACCACAATGGAGGGAAAGTCCCTATGGACGAACCGCAAGGTAGGTGGATCCAGATGCAGCTTCCATCCCCATTCCATCTAGGATGAGTCGGTCCTCCTATGGTAGGTCGGGCAGTGAACGGGTCACCCTAGTGAGCTAGACCACCCCATTGGGTAGGGCCAGATGGGATCTGGGTCAGGTCAGTTTGACCGAGTCATACCGGACCTGGATCACACCGAACCTTTTTTTGGAAAACACCAATATCATTCAAAATGGGAATCTGATTGATATCCATTAACGACAATGTAACCCTTGCGACAAGGAAGATATTTTGGCATTAATTATTGAGGATTTATTCGAAGTTTAAATTCAACGAATGGATTGAGGGGCAGTTCTCTCGGAATAAAGCACATTATGTGATGAAACCCTATGGTTGACTAAGACATAAAGGAAGTTGACAAGAAACTCTATGTGGATCAACTACAATGGCCTAACGGGAAGAGGATCTATGTTACCCAGTAGGCCCAAAGTGGGGAGAGATTTTGTGTGACTAGGCAGTACCATGGTACTTTATAAAAGGCGTACCTTAGTATGTCCAACATGGGAAGTGGGTTCTATGTGAACCACCATGCCCACAATGAGAAGAGACTTTTGTGTGTCCAAACAAACCAATGGTACTAATCATGAACGAGTACCACCACACACCAAGGTTAGTGGGAAGTGGCTTCTGAGTGACCCAACAGGCCCACTATACTCATTGAGGAGGAGTTTTCCTACAGTCCATGGTGTTCTATGAAGTGGCTAATGGTCCTACTTTCCATACTCTTGATTATATCTACAGTGAGATTTCTTTCATTGGGATCATTTTTCGTGATCATACATCGGATTTTTCTTGTGGATTTCTTGATTTCTTTTCAGGATTTTTTTGGTGTCCCTGCTATTTATTTTGTTCCTCACCGTAGCATGAGCTTCAGCCACACATGTTGTGTCTATTGCATAAATCCTCCAACTTGATCGAAGAATTGGTTTCCTAGGACCCAGTGGTTCCAATAGAGACAAGGAAGGTTGGTTGTACTTCTAATGATTCCAATATTTACTCTACACTTAACAATCATGTGATGTTTCTAGCCTATTACTTTTATATTTATTCTTATACAATCCTATTTTTTTGACCTTTTTTTGGGTTTTTATTTCGGCCAATTTGGATTACAGTTTGAAATTTTACTCAGTGGTTATTTATTGGAATGCATGTTTAATTTTCCATCTTTGTGATGTGGTAGTGCGTGTTTGCGTACATGTACTCAGGTAAATACCACACAAATGTAGGTTAACAACATCAGAGCTAGTAGCCAACCCCAAAACATCAAGAGGCATGCTTCGTTTATGTCATGGCACATGCCCTAGGGGATGGGTCATGACACAATCAAATTATAGGGTTTCATATACCACAAGATACACAGTGTTGTGTATATCACAATCTAATCTTGGTTTAGCATACAATACCAGAATATAAAAAAGAAAAAGAAAATATCTAATTATATATCAGGGTGTTTTATTCTACCACCTCAAAATGAATTTCATTCTCAAAATTTGTCGGTGACCTAAAATGATATAGACCCACACGGAAAAAAATTGAAAATTCATTGAAATAATAATAGTTGGAAAATAAAATTTTAACAAAGTATATCATCAATAAGTCTATACGTAGGGGAGTTGAGGGTTTTGCCTTGATGAAAAGTATAAATAATCATAAATATTGATAAAAATCATAGATCATATGAAAGTTAATTATCTAGTGAATGTTAACAAAATGATAATCTAATGAAGTAGTAAATAGGTCATTAATATCATTAATATATTGCTGATAATAAGACACCATTTTACATCATTATCATGTTGTATAATGTTTAATAATTTGCATGAGAAGATATATATACATGATTTCTGCATAATATCACCGTTGGTCATGGATTGAACAATTTTTACTTCATATCTTCTTTAATGGAATGAAGTTGAGTTTTTTATTCCTAAATGATTAGCAGATCATACGGTCCAAAAATTTAATGATAAGTCATTCAATAATTTTTTATCACAATAAAAAGGTTATCACATGATTTCATAAATTCAGAAACCCAAGTATGCGGATATAATATTTTAATCTCAAAAACATATATGATGTTTAACATAATCTTTCCATAAATGGGAAAGTCCAAATTCCTTCAGAAGTCTGAAAATCAAAAACATTATAAACAAGTCAACTAAATTGAAATAATATTTATCTCCCATGTATCATAAGGTACTTCATGGTTCTAAAACTCCAAACATGTGAATACATTAATCATGTATTATCTTTACAATACATCCTTGCTGAAAACGTGCATCTTTTTTATGCTTAAATCCAAAATTGTATATACATCATTCCTCATAGCATAATCCACTTTTCAATTATCATTAATCTTTTATATGGAAATAATTATCATCTAATTCAATTATTCAATTCCAACATATCATCATCCAAATATCATTATCTCATCATTATGCTCACATTAAGTGTTTTCCATCCCTTAATCCTATCTTTTCTGAAAAAAATAAAGTGATTACATAAATCACAGTCCATGTTTTCCATTACCATTTATTATATACTCTTAATTCCTTATGAAAAAACAAAACCATACCAATACATAGGTGTTTAATTAATCTATAATATAATAAAAGTGATTCTACACTATTATTCTGGAATTCCAATACATAAGCACTAAATGATTGCACTACTTCATTGTTATACCCTACATCACCAATAGTGATCGTATGTGATTTTCATTTTTCATTAGCCTTAAGACGTTGCTGATATCGATAATCATCGCTAACCCATTGATTAGGTAATTAGTTTGCATAATACCCCATATCATTTAACTAGTATAATTTATGATTTGATGATACATTTTCTTGATCTTTCTCTACATTGGATGGAATTTTTACAAAACTCCAACTCAACATGGCTTTATAGAAATGATTTCCACCATTGAATAATCTTTTTATTCCTTTGACGGATTTCCCTAACTGTTATTTTCAACTTTTTTGGAAAGAAGGAAGTTGAGAAGTTTTCTTTACCCTTTGTGTAAAACAACTAGAGCTTCTATTAAGAATCATTATCCATTTATGATCTATAGAACATTGAGAATTATCAACATCCATTTCTACATTTAGTGCACAATGAATGACTTCCTTATATATTCTAATGTCCTTTATGGATAAATTATTTCAGATACTCAAATTTAGGCCACTAAATAAACGATCAATTTTATTCTTAGGTTGGATAATAATACCAGATGCATACCGTGAAATTCTAGTAAATGTTTCTTCATAGGAACCAAAAGATTCATCTCCCTTTTTTAATGCTCAAGAATGTCCTTATCCATAATTTGTTCAAAGAATATGAGGAAAGTGATTTTTTAATGATATGTTTTTGAACTCACCCCATTCCATGTATTCGATTTCAACCCCTTGCCTCATATTCTTGATAAGATTCCACCATTGATTAGTCTCATCTTCTAAATGATATATTTACAGGATGACTTTATCATGGAATGAAAATTGAAATGGATTAGAAGACCCACAGTAAGAAAGTGTGTACTACCTTTTGAAGGACTCAATAGAAATTTTTTCCCACCTCTACTCTTTTTGAATTCCAATATGATTTATATATTGTGTGAGTACAGTGATAAAAAATTTCATATGATGTCCAATAATATTTGGTTGCTCCGAATGACAATCACAACATTGACCATTTATTTTATCATGATCCTTGTTCATTATGGTTCCATACATTGTTTGAAACCCAAAAAACAATAGCGTGAGAGGAAATAATCATACTAGTATGAAAAAATAATCAAGGGGGAGTACAATCAATCACTAACACTTTAGGTTTAATCATATATTATTCATGAATGTCACCATAATTCTTGGATTGTAACATATTTTTAGACTTACCCTAAGGGGAATCCATAGAAATTCCTTAGAAAAATATCTAGGGATCTCACTAAAGTTTTCACAACCTTGTTTCCAGTGTTGGACTAAATCGTCCCTCTCATACCAACTAGAATGACCTAATCTTGACTTATATGGATATTACATTTATTTTGCAGAATACTTATTACATTATACCAATAGATGGAAAATGATTGTATTACTTTTATTTCTTTTGATCCTGGGAAACACAATCAACTTGTTCATAAAATATCTAAATCATGTCATGCTTTATCCTTTATAACTTGAACCCCTTTTTTACACATTTTACATAATAACCTTCTTCATATCCTAGGGAATAGAAACAGAAAAAAGAGGTGAGATTAGATGCTCAGTAAGGGTAAATGAATGTGATATGTAAACATAATCAATAACATAATTGGTATGAGAATGTGATCATAACAATATAATACAATTCCTGGAAAATCAATGTAAAAAATGAATCAAAAGAAAGAACATATATCATAATACATAAGATCATATCTATAACATATTACATGAAATTGTGGCGTACTGATAAACTTATAACATTGTGAACATGTATAAATAGTATCATGTTCACTCATTAAATTATGGGCATGAAATAAGGCCCTTGAATAAACATATGAACATGGAAACCCTATGAACTCATAATATTGTGTAACAAATAGTACTCCATAACATAGATTTGTGAACATGAAAGCAGGTTAACACATAACTTACATATCACATGAGTTTTTCATCATTACCATGTCCACTGGATGATGATAAAGGTACCACACTTCTTATAACGAAATAATTATCACATGTTCCACAAAAACATTAATCACTCAACATAGTATAACCCATGGGATTAATAAAGTTTTTTTAAACTTCATATAAACAAAAAATAAATCACGAAAAAAATGGATGTCATAAATATCAGACACATAATAAAACCATAGAAATAATAGGTATAGTATACTTGAAATATAACCTTGTAATATAATTTCATCTTAAATGGAGATAATTTTTATTAAACACTTGAAATGTATTATTGAGGAATATATCATTTCTTCTTAAAAAATATTTCTTTTCATAAAACAACATGAAATTTTAGAGGAAAATAATTACATTAAAAATAAACTTGAAAACGTTAATGGAAATATTAATATAAATATAGAGTTATGAATGAATAAAAATACATTCATTCACTATAAGTAAAAATTGAAATTCTTATTATAAATTTGATGGAAGAGTAAAAAGTACCTCATATTTGAAAAGATATATGTTTCCACTCTTACCTCATAATATAAATTCACCAATGGTTAAAATTGAATTTAAACGATTGTAAAATAATATAATGATAAGTATATAATACATTATTATGAATCATGGACATGAATGATAATTATACCCCAGTAAATATATATAAATATATAAATATATATAAGGAATCTATGAAAATAATGAGATTGAAAAATTATACCTTACCTTTAGTCTGACGTCCGTTTTATATATCAAAAACTCCTATATAATTATTTATATGATGTCATTGATTTATTATTGAATTATTTGAATTGTTATTATATCATATATGATCGTATTATCATTCATTTTTTATTAATATTTCATTGTTAGTCATTATTCAGATATTTATTACTTCATGTTCTTTTGAATGTTCTTCCGAATAACATCCGGTTATCCTTCGTAGATCATATATATCTCATAAAAATTATATTATCATAATATATACCATATCTATTTGTTCCTTACATTTAAATAATATTGATTTAATCGATATAATGTAGAATGATTCACAACGCATCGTGGATATGGACGGTTGTAGGTATGCATGGGCGATGATATCATTCCCATAACTGTGAATTATGAAAGAATTAAATTGTGTATAATTTCTTCCAGAATACATATAATGATATAATAATCATATATAATTATTATTTCCATTATTATACACATCCATAATATGTGGTGGTGCAAAACAAATTACACCATGACATAGAGGCAATAATCCACACATACGTACACGTAGGTATTTTTTTTGTTGGATGGATATAAGGTGGAATTTGGTTGCTTCATAGTTATAATAAATTATCAGTATTTTAGTGTTAATTAAATTATTAATTTATAATGAAATAACTATTGAATTATAAGTAGAATTAGAATGATGTTTGAAGGAATCAATAGAGGAGATTACTTCTACTTTGATGTGATTCATATAAATCTCCCCATAGAGCACTATAGTCTGTCTTGGAAGAAGACCATATACTCTAGATTGTAACTAGAGAAGTTGAGAAGGGAAAAGGGAACGATATGGCCAAGATTGATGTCAAAAATCGATGTGAATATGTGAGGTAGAAGGTTATCTTTTATTATTGAGTTGAGGGGCACCATTGGAAATTCATAAAATATTAAATTAGAAAAAATTATTTTTTTAATAAAAATGGATCCAACATGAGATATGACAAAAAGATGGTGAGGATAGATCGAAATAATCTCATCCAATATTTTTTTAGACATGTATTGATTTTCTTTTAACCCTTATCTTTTAAGTTTAACCTTAATTATTCTCTTTTAATTTTAATTGTGGTAACCAAATTTTAATTATTAAGTGACTATTAATTTTACTAATTTTGTATTAATTTTCCATCATGAAAACATTAATTATCTAATAGAACAGATTATGTTAAATTTATTGTTTTAAAATATTTTTAATATTTTTAAATAACTTAATAAATTACTATTTCTATAATTAATCAATTTTTAATATTTATACATTATTAGTTTGATTGAATTTAAATAAAACATAAAAATGGAGATAAATTAGAAAAAAATACTCGATTATTCTTATATGATTTCATATGAACCTAGAAATATATTTTATGACTAGAAAATATTTCATATTAGTTTTATTTTAATATTTATAATATCTTTTATTTGATGTTTTTCGTAAAAAAATGATCACTGTATTAATGTTGTGTTAATATATATGATAATGATATAATATCTAAAAATTATAAATAAATTAAAATGATGTAGATAATTTATTTACCTTTTTTTTGAATATTTATTTTTGATGTTTCATATATTTTATCAATACATTATATTTATTAAATTTATAATAGTTAAGAGAGTGAATTTTTGTCTCTTTATATTGTTTAAGATAACTTTTCTTCACTTTCAAGGATAAAATTCCATTAAATGAATTCATTATGACCGTTAGGTGATATTGTTATAATTTTATTAATTCAATATGATTTGCGTAGATCTTAGGGTAATTTTACTATCCATATCATATTGTTTGTTACACTAATTTACCAGATATACCCTTAAATCTAGTAAATAAAAATTACCAAATTTACTATAAATACTTTCCAAAAATCAAAGGGTAAAATTTACACAATTTAGACCTTACTATTAAAATTTTTTATAAATTTTTTCAAATTTAAAATAGATAAGTTGATGTAATGAAATTAAAATGATTTCTCTTGATAGAATGAAAATTCTTGTTTTAAAATTAAAAATATTGCAAAAGATTGAAATGTTTTTACATCTGAATCAATGTATTGTAAATTATAATGAAATAAATTATATTGAGTGAAAAAGATATATTATATTTATTCTTTAAAAACAATAAGTACATTTATTTAAAAATATAAATTATTTTTATGAAAGAAGTTGTTATCAGTTAATATTTAGCGTATTTTAACAATTCCTGAAAACAGAAAAGTTATCAGAAAAATATAAAAAATTAAATCCAATACAAAATTTATATCCAACTTCAAAGTATAATTTTTATGGTGTAAAATATCTTATATATAAGTGTTTTAAACATTATATATAATTGCTGAATGAAAAAAATCCGGCAAAACTTCTTTTTTAAAAAATTACTTCTTTTATCTAAAAAAATGAATTTGTTTTTATATCTTGTCAAGGAAATGTATAATATAAAGTACATAAATTATCATGAATATATTAGATATATATTACATTAATAATATACATCAAAATTTCATTCCTTATTTTATTTTCATCTAAATATTTTTTAGAAGAATGTTAATATTTTATATACCCTCCACTATAATGACCAGATTCAAAGGTAAAATAATAATATTTAGTTGTTAAACTAAACTGAGTATTAAATTAAATGGATTATATCAAAATAACATGAAATTTTTTGTAACACAATCCATTAGTTATGTTTTATATACAAAAATCTAAGACTCTGTTGCGTATAGAAAGAGAAAATCATAGTGTAGCGTAAAAAAAATACATGGAAAAAATTAATAAATAAAAAGAATCTATCACATAGAATGTTGGGTCTTACATTAAATTCCTCATTCCAATTCTTTTATATTCTTTTAAGTTACATTGTTTTATTTTTCATTCCTCCCCTACTTTAACCCAAATGGTATGATAACTCTTGTAACATACATATACTAGAAATCTATTATCTTCATGTTAATGTTCACCATAAAAGAATCATCCCACTCCTTTTATACTATAAATGAAAACACATTCTGAGATGTGTTAATTTATGATGTTCATGGAAGGAAGGTTGTCAATTTAAGTTACCATCTAAGAGACTACTCATTAAACAACATTAATGATTGAAATTGATCATAATATATTTATTTCATCTTATGTGATATTCTAGAGTCCTTATACACTCATGATATAAATAAATAAAACCAAACACGTTCTGTAATGCCCGGATCCTAGTTACCCCAAATTCATGCATTATTACATTACATTGGCACGATACTATGAATCTTGTCCCGAAATACCAATATTTATAGTATCCTTGGAAGTAATAGATACATACATAAGCTTTAAATTAAATAATTAAATAAAAAAACAACATCGTGCCCACTTTGAACACTCTTATATCCCTTATCCTATTCCTACTGGTTAGTCATAATATACAACATTGCATCCTAGAAATAATAAAACATAAGAAAGGGGTGAGATCCAATTCTCATTAAGGACAACAATATAGAAGAAACTATCATAAATAAGAATAAACATTTAGGAAAATGTATATGACTAGAACACAAGCTTTTTAAACTTAAACTTTATCATTATATGGGAAATATAAATCAAATAATTTCATTTAATAATAAAAATGAATATTTTACTAGTCGAATAATCAGATTTAATATCAGTAGCCAATTTCATAATGATTTAATGGATAATTCCGGACATCACAACCACATTGTCAAGGAATTGTGTCTAGACTACAAATAAGATTTTTTCAAGGACTTAGGCCAAAACACTAGTTTGTCTCATGAGACCAACCGATGCACCAAAGATCTATAAAAGGATCAGCCCATCAATTACTAAGTACAATTTATTCTTCATTTGAGAAGGTTAAAACATAACATTATCATTTGTATTAAAACTATCATACGAAACGTCAATACCTTATCCATAAACAATGAATGGTTTAAAAATAACACATCCATAGTCAAATATATCACAAAACCATCAATACAGTGTGAAATATTTGTATCATAACAAATCAACCTTAGTCAAGAATAATATCCCATAAAGGATGTTTACATAGTTGAATAAGATATGTAAAAATATTTGAGGGATATATATTTTTTCATGAAAACATTTAATAGTCTCACTATTTATCAAGAAGCTGTTTAAGATAAGTTTTTTAATCCAAGTGTCCCATAATAAATTTAATAAATTAAAATGAATTAAGATTTTAAAAAATTATTGTCCATATAAAAAAATCCTTAAAACCATTTTTAAAACATGGACATTAATGAGAATGATTTAGAAGAATAATATTTTATAAAATTTAAAATGATATTTTCGTTAGAGTTATTATCCAAATGAGAGATACTAGAATAAAAATAATTGATGTAATAAAAAATTTATAATATCTTGAGAATAAATGGATTCATGATACAATATGTCAAATTACATGTTATAAACAAAAAAATTGAATTGGAGCATAATCAACAAAGAAGTCTCAATAGAATATAAGTTGAGATGTATTCCATTATAAAGACTGTATCTTTCAATTAAGGATAAATCAATGACATAATTATGTGTGAAAATTATAAATACACTCAATATTAATGGACATTATGTGTAAATAAATCACAGTACATTCACACATATTCTTGAAAAAACAACACTAATGACTTTAATATTTAACTCAATGAATAGAAATTGAGTTAAAATTACCCTTATCATGTTTATATCGATGACATGAGAATTTATAAATTGATAAATTATTTGTATCAAATGTATATCCACACAAAGGGCAGTGTATGTTACTATATAAGTGAATAAATAGTGATTTCACACACAATCTTGGAGTAAAGTAATAAATGGTGTTTTGGTAAATCTGAATGAGTGGAAATTAAACTATAATATGAAAACAATAAAATCATTGGGAGTACAGACACCACCCAAAAGGTAACAGTGGCCAATATAGAAAGAATCTCACCAAAATAAAAGTGATATGAAAACCCCTTACCTAGTACTTTTCCCTGGATGGGGGTATGTTATCCTCCTATATAATAGTTAAGTCATTGTTATTAAATTATACAAAAACTATATACAAAAATATTTTATCATATATGATCCTCTAATATTTCTTTATTAATAATATTTTAGTAGTATCATTGTTTCAGGTGTTAATTGATCTGTTTTACTCTATATTATAAGTTACATACGCCATGTTTGTTGTAGAAAGGAGGTATTTTATTCATATCCATAATGGTATTAACTTCTTGAAAATAACATTTAATCATAAAATTATAATTATTCTTGAATGATTACAATGGGGAACGAATCTCATCACGTTCTTGGAGACGGTAATATGTACGTATGCACTAGCACCAATATAATTATATTGATAGTAAAATAGTAGGTAATTTGATGGTATATTATATATAATGAATAATTAAAAAGTAATATTAATTATTTACATCAGTTATACTCATTATTATACACATCCAAATAATGAAGTGTTTGAAAAACAAACTACACCACATCGAGGTGATGGTAAGACGTACGTACGCACACATGGTGACTTTTTCATTCATATGATGGATAAAATAATAAATATGGTTGTATAATTTTTATAATAACATCCAAATTTATTTAATATACTATATTTATTATTTTAGAATGGAAATAACAAAGAAAGAGGAAGTGGAAGAATAAAATAACATGAAAGTGGTGATCAAATATTTACCTATTCTTCGAGTTCATCCTTTTGATTTGACTAAAAGGTCTTTTAAGGTTGAATTTATGACCAAAGAAAGGCCTCTAGGATGTAGAGAGGATATTTTGGATGATATTTTGGCAAGTGTTGTCCGAGCCAAATGGAATTGGAGGTGTAAAATGAAGAGAAGGGGAAATACCCTTTTTTATGAGCGGTGAGGGCCACTTTAGGAAAAGCTTGAAATATTATTTTATAATAAAATCATTTTCGGTTTATAATCGCTCCAAAATGATTTATTTTGAGGATAAGGAGGTTATGGGTAGAAAACCTTTCAATCAATATGTTTTAGACAGGTTTAATTCACCATATTAACCATATCACTGAGATTTAACGATAAGTAAAATAGTTTGACATTTCCCACGACTCTCTTTATTTTTATATGATATGGTTACTAAAAATTACTATAACAAGTCACGTAAACCCCAAGGGTTTCATTATTAATATATATAACATTATCTAAGTCCTTTTGGCCGAAAATTATATTTTTTGAAATATTATATTAATTAATAATATAGTATTTGTATAAAAAATTCAATTATGTCAATTTTTACACTTTTTAGTATTTGGTTTTTTTTGAAAATTATAACATAATGATTATTTCAAAAAAATTATTAAATCAACCCGAACTTTTCATAAATTCCAATAAAACTAGTAAAATTCATCAAAAGTCTCAAATTATATTTATTTGGATATTTATAATATCAATTATTTTAATTATTTCTTAATAAGGTAATTACTGCATCATTATTGTGTCATAAAAAATGTTATTATTTAATGTATAAATATTATAAATAAAATTCCATTACGTAGGAATGATTTCTATCTTTCTAATTAATAATTATAATAGAATTCACCTTATGTATAACCCTATATTATAAATGGTTTAGTTATGAATTTTTGAATTTAACACTTTTAACACTTCTTCAATTAAAATAATAATAAATTTCCTAATCTAATCTAATTTAACCAAATGGATCATATTTTTTTTCATTAGGTTTTTTTTGAATTACACTTATCCAATATAAATAGGATATGTCTTAGGGTATTTAAAATATCTTTTTTTCTTTAATTACATTTTTTACTTTTAACCACGGTCAATAAATGTCAACAGTGAATATTCACTAATAATTATTTTCATCTTAATGAACCACAATTTACTTAGTTATATTAATTGTTTCTTCTGTATTTTTGAAATTCAAATCATATAAGTTGTAAAATTATGTTTTATTCAAAATTAAAAATGCTCCTAAAATATTGGTAAAATATTATAATAAGTCCAATTAAATTTTATACATCTGTTTTATTTATATAATGACTCCAATGAATTAAATTCAACACATATAGGTATCATATAAATATTTTGACTTAAATAAAATTTAAATAAAATAAATAATTATTTATATAAAAAATCATGTTTAAACAATAAATTAGTGTTTTCACCATTCATCAAAAATTGAATGTATTCAGAAAAATATCAAATAATTACCCTATGAGAATTTTGATAATACAAATTCAAAAATTAATTCTATTTTTCCAAACACAAAAGAAATAATATTTACTAATTAATTTAATATTAATTCCCCTTGTCAAAACCGAAAAGTTGTGTTTAAAAAGTAAAAACTATCAAACTATTAACATGTGTTAATGTCAAATTTAAATATGAAATTACATATAATGACCTAAATTGTATACAATTGAAAAATTATAATCTATTTATACCTTAAAACCATTCATATTCAAAATTTTAGTCTAAAATTTATTTCGATTAAAAAAGATGATTTCAATAAAACTTTAGTATTTTCACAATTTTTCAAAATATGAATGTTGTTAGAAAAGTTCCATAAAATTTACCAAAAACAAATTTCTATGTCCCAATTCAAAATATGAATTTATTTTCATTAAATTGAATACATTAATGTGTCAAATATTGGTTTCAAAAAGGGTTTTCCATTAAAAGGTGGTAAGATTTCATTTTTTTAAAATACATCGATTATCTCAAAAAAATGAATTTGTTTGTATATTATTTCTATGAAACACCTCATATGGATTCTAAAATTATATGAAGTATATAAAATTCAAAAATCGATTACTACTATTCATAACTGTTTTTTGAACCACTAGTTTGGTAAGTCGTGGTACACTCGAACTCGATGTTGCTTATAGTGAACGATATTGAATTACATTAAATAAAATAAATTACTATGAAATATGGGGGTGTTACATTCTAACACCCTTTTGGAAATTTCATCCTCGCAATTTTAATATTGGGATTGGGAACATTATTGATTTCCTCACATCGGAAAAAGTGTTAATAAAACTATCACATTAAATGATTGAATGGAAAATACAAATGTCACCACAGATAACTGAAACTGGGGTTTCAAGTAAGAAAACATGCATATGTAAGATAAGAAAAGTGTCAAGTTCTGATTCATAGTGATAGAAAACATGATCCAAAGAAATTTAACAATAATAAAACCACAAACTTATTAAGGGATAAATGGTCATTAGTTTCCTAGTTGGAAAAGTAATGAGACAACATTTTTTGTATTATGTTCCATTTCATAATGTTAAGGAATTTATATATGATATTGATAAGAACATAAAGATATATATATATATATATATATACTTTTTAATATAGAGTTTCATCCTTTAATAAATTTCTACCACTAACTAATCTTTTTTTAAACAATGAGTATTAAATATGACTTATCTCACCTAAAGAACAAGAATCGTCTTTTAGAGTATCACATTATCACAAATGATAAAATATATATTTCCCTTGTCTTTTGAGATTAACCATAACCAAACATGGTCAGAACAGGATCAGATGATCCCCAAAAAGGATAATCCATTATAGAAAGAAATACTAATATTAATTTCTGAAATTAAAACAACAATTCCCAAATATCAATAAATACCAATCAATAAACAATTGTCTTTAAAATGCATCAATATAAACCAATCTTATATTGATTCCCAAAACATATATGAATTTTATATCATAGTATTCCAAATTAAATTTTATCTTTAAATGGAATCAACTACTCTTAAAGTCACATACTTAAAAGTAATTAACCTAATAAATTTTTTTCTATGATTGGCTAATCATTTTTACAATTAACAGAAATCACTATAAATACAGAATAAAAACATAAATAATAATCATCCATTACTCCTCAAATTAAATCCCAAAGTATTTTATTTTCCATAGGCATATAGTGTTACCTGCATAGCGATTGTCTTCCAAAATAACATTTATCACTTAATCACAACATCATTTTCTTATACTAAGGATATCCATTTGATAAGACATAAGATCCAAAATCGACTTATTAGTTATCAATAAAATCATTTAACTAAAATAATTAGTCACATTAACCAGGGACTTTTTATAGTCCAGTGGTAGGTGATAAATCTCAATCACACTCTGGTTGTGGGTTTGATTCCAGCAGCTTTTCCCGATGCGACGCGTTGTCACACTGTCTACAGGTGGTCCTTTTCAGAAACTACATTTTATAAAATTATCAAAATGAGATAATTTCCTTAAAATAAATATAACATAATATCAACACAAATGTTATCTCATAACTTGAATTTTCATCCCAAAATTTAATAACATGTAATTGCCTCAAATTCAGATATCATATAAACCCAAATGGTAATTTATAACTACCTCACCAATAGAAAAGATAATTCTTCATAAAATAGAATTTTCACATAACACACTTCATGGTTACACATACAAGGGAAAAGTTTTCAAAAGTAACCCCATCAACAAAAGAACTCTAATAATTTTAATCATTTACCCTTCATTTATTTCCACATAGGTTATTCCATGACCCACTAGTTATCCTATAGTAAAGGGTATTCATTCGGGTAATGCCCTCGTCCCCAACATTTATTGAAATTTACTATAAATGTCACACCCGGACATCTTAAATTTATTATATTTTATTATTTCCTGGCTTCGGGTCCCCATGCCAATGTCCGGGTTGGGTCCTAGTTTAATATTTGATACATTTACTATGTTCAGTGGGTTTCTGACCCGTGCGCGGTCACTGCACAGTGGGCGGTGGCCGCGTCGTTATCCCAGGTGTCTTGCAAAGGTTTAACGACTAAAATAAATAATGTTTTCTTTTTGTAATTAAAGCGGTTTGAATGTTTATTTTGTAATAAGAAAAATATTATTATTTAAATAATAATATTAACATTTCTAAGGTGTTATTATTTTATTTCTATTCATTTTTTTATTATTATCATTTTAAGTATTGTAATTTTTATTAGTATTATTTTATAGTTCTATCATTTTTGTTATTATTGTTTATATTATCATTATTATTTATAGTTTTATTATTATTACTATCTTTAATTAATTTAAATGAAAAAAAATCTAACCTAACCCTAACCCTAGCGCCGAGCCCCCCCTATCTTTCCCCTCTTGCGCCCCCCCCCCCCCCCCCCTTACTTCTTCCCTTCCCCCTCGCGCAGCCCCGACACCGGCTCCCGCTGCCCTCACCGCCGGCCTCAGGCCCTCCAGACCACCGCGCCCCATTCGCCGTCCCACCGCCCCCTCGCGCAGCACCCCAGCGGCCCCCTCCGACGCCGCTCCCCCGCAACCGCACCCCCTCCGGCGTCCTCCCTCGCCGCACCTCCGTCCGGCTCCCGTTCCAGCTACCGCACCTCCTCCATCACCCCCTCGCGCCATCCTGACGGCGCACCCCGGCCACCACGCCGACCTCCTGCAGTCTCGGCTCCCTCCGCAGCTCCTCGGCTGGCGCTTCCAGCAAACCCTCGTCGCCGGCCAGTGGCCTCCGGCCATTCCGGCGCCCCTACCGACCCTACCGGCGAGCCTGCCATGGACCAGCGGCCTCCGACCCTCTCCAGCAGCCCCACGGGCCTCTCTCGGCTTTTTCCCGGCACTCCGGCGCACCCCCCGGCCCCCGCTCAACCCGCCTCCACTGATTGGCGATGTTCCGACGTCCACCGCCCTTTTCCAGCGACCGGCCGATGTTCCACATCCCTGCCGGCACCCCGGCTTCGCTCTGGCACCACCTGCCGGCGTCCCCCGGCCTTTTCCAGTGCTCTGGCAGGCTCCTCACCACCTTCGGCAGGCCGCGTACCGGCTTTCGGCTGTCCGGCCAGCCACCACTGTCATGCGTCGGGCAGCGGTGCACCCGATAATCCGCACGCGACCTCTGGCGGTCTCCCTGCCAGTGCGCGCCGCACCATTAACTGGCGCACGACCCTAGCGGTCGAGCGCGTCGGAGCATAGGTAGTCTTTTGTGGCTGATCTTTGGTTGAGTTTTTTTTATATTTGTGGTCTGCTGTCTAGTTGTTTTCGTGTTTGTTGCAGCACGTCGACGGGATAATTCCGCAATGATGCGGTCTTCAGCTGGCGCGTGCCCCCATTTGTTGGGCACATCCCTACGCCGAGGTGATCTCGTGTTGTTTATCTTTTTGTGTTTGTATTTATGTCAGTTGGGATATTTTAAGTGTTTCAGGTTTGTTGTAGTGCATCGACGGAATGATTCTGCGATGCAGTGATCGTCGGATTGCGTGTGCATACGCAACTGCGCGAAGCGTGTTCCTTCGTCGAGTTCAGCTGATGACATCGAGGTAGGTTTCCCACTGCGTTTGCCGTTAAATTTATAATTATTTTATTCCTTTTTCTTTTATTAATTTTTAGTAAATTTAAATGTAGTATTAAGTAGTTATTTATAGTGTGGTGATCCCCTGAAAATGAAAGTTGTATAATTCTAGCGTTTCATTGAAAGTGTTTTTCTTGGTTTTAATTGTGTGCTTCCATAGTAATATTCCTAAATGGGTTCTTTATGAATTGTGAAAGTCATGTTGAATTATGTTTTGAAATGTTTTTGGTGCGTGTAAATTGGTAGGTGTATTGTTTATGGAAAAGGTGTTTCTTAGAACCTTGATTAAAGGAAATACTGTATGACCTTTAAACTTGATTTTGGGAAACTTTAAGTGTGGTTCTTGGTTGTTCAAAAATGTTTTCCTTTGACGTGTGAATAAAAGTTTGGATTTCATTTGAGAAATAACATTCCATCAAAAAAATGATTAAAGGCCCGTTTGGCCCTTGAGCTAGATTTTGGAATTTGTCAGTGGTGGTTTGGTTTTCCTTAAATGTGTTTCTAAGTATTTTTTTCTGGTTTACAACATGATGGTGTGTGTTATATCTTTTGGAAAGCATTGATATTAAATCGTTTAAATTAAGTGATGTGTCGGCCCGGTTGGCACTTTATTGAAAGTTAAGTGAATATGTAAATATACGTACTTATGGGGAATCTCTACAGAGGGACTTCCCTTCGAGGGTTGTCGTGTAGTGGTGTCCATGTAAGGGGTTGGAAAATGTGGTGAGATGAGTCACGCGTGCGAGGGATTCCTACATACATAGTATTATTAAAACTACCGTGGGTTCCTGGGCATCTTTTAGAGAATCGAGTGACAGTTGCTGGCTAACCCTGATTAAACTTGTTAGTCCCCCCTTGGTAGGTAAGGCCTTATGGGGCATACCACTGGTTGGCTGTTAGGGTGGCCAGTTGGTTATTGACTATGGAGTACCATGCTGGCAGGTAGTCTGAACCCGAGTACGTCCAAGGGTTTTCTAGGGATGTTTAGGATCACCCATGGTTACTTGATTTTCCCTGCTTGTTTACTTTCAATTTCATTTCTTTACTGCTTATACTGGTTACATTGTGAAAATGGCTTTCAAATGAAAATGCATTATTCTCTTGTGTAAATTTGAAAATGTAACACTTCTTTCTCTTTTAGAACGAATTTAGCACCAATGAAAAGAAATTCAACTTTTGAAAAAAAAGTAAGGGTAATGGATCATGTTTTGATTTTCAAGTGAAACATTATGAAAGCTTACTTTTATACATTTTAGTTAAAACGTGGAATATGTAGATTCTTAATTTACTGGCAGTGCTTTGGGATTTGTTGTTGGGCTCACCTACTGAGTACTTTCTGTGCTCACGCCTATCTTTTACCATTTCAGTTGCAGGTTCCTTATGTTCAGGTTTTTTCTGGTTTGAGTCACTCAGTGATGGAGCGACGCTGGTGATTAGTTGGGTGGTGACCGTGAGGTCATGTGGAGGTATGTCTGTGACGTATTTTTGCTTCTGTTGTTAGTGTTGTCTGTTTTGTTTAGTTATATTCTTTCTTTTGATCCTATTTTTGGTTTGGGCTGAAATCGTTCCCAACGATTAAAAATTTCAATGCCCGACAGTAGTTGCCATCCCGGGGGGATCGGGAACGCCCCTCGGGACTTGCCACAGACCGACTTGGGTGACCGGTTCAGGGTCGGCCTGGGCTGATTCGTGACAAAATGGTATCAAATGGGTTCTTGTTATTTGGGATGTCTGGTAGGTGGAGATTAGGACTGTCGGGACCCGAGAGGTAGGTACGGGAAGGACGTTATGAACCCTCACCCATTCTGCACCTTGAGTCGCGAGGGTAGTCCGGGAATTGTGTCTTTCTCTCTTCCTGGTTTGTTTTGGATCGAGGGATGAGAACGGAGACAAGCAGATGTTACATCATGATTTCACATGGATTAGTGACCCATGTGGAGTCCGGGTACACGGTTTGAATTCCTCCTAGTGGTCGACACTTACTTGGGACATGACCCACTACCATGTTTCCAGACTAGGCATGACTACTAGTCCCTCACTCCGGTGGTTGTTGAAATTTGATTGTTGTTTTCGTTCAAATTGGTGTAAGTGTATTGTTGGAAATGAAAAAAAGTTTTTATTTTTGAAAAGGGGACTGATTTCCTTTAAATGACTTTAAATGTATGAAATGGGTTTTAAAAAAAGGAAGTTTTTTATTTGTAAAACTAGTGGTTGTTTGGAAATTGATTGAGAATGGTTTGGGGTGAAGCCTCAGGTTCTCTTTATGAATGTTTGCACATGTGTGAGAATGCATGGAAAGTGCGTATTGGTGTGAATATGAATGGAATCTGGATTATGACATGTGCAATGGGCCAGGGGATTACCTGGGTGTGTATTTGAAATTCATGGCTTGGCCTTGTCCTCTAAATTAGTATTTAAATGGGAATGTGGTTTTGGAAAGTGATTTTGGTTTGAAAACTGGATTAGTATTTAGAAAGTGGCCTTGAAAGAAGGCGGTTTTGAAATCTCAAAAGAAGGAGGTTTTGAAATTTAAATGAAAAGGGAATGTTAAAAAAAGGTATTTTATTTTGGGTTGTGTTTGTATTTATTTGGACATTGTGAGGACTGCTTTTTATGAAGGCACTTTTATTTATGTTGATTCGATTGATATCGGTTTCGGATTACTGTAGTATATGTTGATCAGAAATGCCGCCCAGAAATGTCCCTGGTGTTTTGATGAGTCATGCCCAGTTTTTTGGTCATTCTCGAACGTTGTCTGTCATTCATGGAGATTGGAGCATGTTAGATATAGTGTAGTGGCTTGAAGAAGTCGAGCGCATCTCCAGGGTATTGGGAACTCCTAAAGCGATCTGAGTGCATGTTGTTTTGGGTCTGTTTGAATGTCCAGCTCTGGATGAGTAGGAGTTGTTCGCCCCGCCATTACTGCAAGTTCGGATGATGTGGTATGTCTTTAAAGCAGTCTTCATTCAATGGGTTACACTTGATGAGGGGAAGATGAAGAAGATATATGAGCTCGTGTGTGTTTGGCATGACCAACATATGTGAAAGCGTGTATTGATAATTTCAAGGATCTTGTGTCTCTTTTTTCAGAGATAGCATCGCAGGATCTGGTGAAGACTCCTCCCTTTAAAGGGTGTCTTCACCCAGTGATCAAAGGGCGAGTTCTCCCTTTTGGGACTATCTTTTTAAAAGATAGTGCATAAGGTGTTTTTATCCGAGTTAGTCTCCAGAGTGCAAATGGTTGGCAATCCACCATGTCTAGTTACTCGTGTAGGTCTCCCATCTAACGAGAAGAGTGTGTCAGATGGATCTATTTCTAAAGAATTGTCTGAAGTGGTTCTAGCTCCTAGTTCGTCGGACAGTTCAGTGGTGTGCCACCAGTGTAGCCAGTTCAGGCACGTGAAGTCGTCATGACGCACCCCTCCGAAGATGTGTTATTGTTGTGGTTGTATGGTTCACTTGGAGAAGTTTCGTAAGAAACTTCATCGAAGAAGACGCTGGGACCGAAGAGATTCTAGTGCCTGATAATGAGGCAGGAGATGCTTCAGCCAACAGAGCCCCAGCCACAGGTCTTGGGGTGAAGCTCGTGCGCAGTCAGGAGTTTCTGAGGATGTGAAGCCTTAGTTCGGGTTTTGTGTTCCATGTTGGTGGTGGAACGTTTAAAGTATTTTTGTCCTTTATTTTTCTACTATCAAAGTTTTGATGTCGTTGTATGTCCATTGGTTCATCATGAAGTTGGTATGGACGTGTTCGTTTGAAATCCAAACAGTCTGGTTTTTCTGAATTATGATTCTCGGAGTCATGCATTATTCTTTAAAAAAAGTTTGGACCTTGCGTGGGTTAATCTCAGGTTGGTTGTGTTCGTTTGGAGATGTAGGTGTCTTTGGAAGAATTGATGTTGTGGGTATTCTTGGGTACTGTTAGGATTAAGTCCTTCTCAGAGGTTTTTCTCTACTGTTTGGGTTTTGGGTCCAAGCCAAAGGTTCCTAGTTTTAGCTGAGGCGTTGTTTCACATGTGATATAGAAGTTAGCATGGTTCGATTGGGAGTTCCCGTGTCGCCCCCCTCCCGGGGTGGTACATGTGGGTGTTTAAATTTCCACACTAGTTGAATCCTTGTGGTGGGGAGAACCCTCTCATGTTCTTCCACTCTCTTATGTTGTTGTTTTCTCTGGCCTTATTTGGGCATGGATTCTGGTTCGTTCCATTGTTTGGCTGAGTGACTTTCTGGGGGAAGAAAGTGTTTGTGGTGGGGAGAATTGTCACACCTGGACATCTTAAATTTATTATATTTTATTATTTCTTGGCTCTGGGTCCCCGTGCCAATGTTCGGTTTGGGTCCCAGTTTATGTTTTGCAACATTTACTAAGTTCAGTGGGTTTCTGACCCGTGTGCGGTCACTGCACAGTGGGCGGTAGCCGCGTCGTTATCCCGGGTGCCGCGCAAAGGTTTAACAACTAAAATAAATAATGTTTTTTTTGTAATTAAAGTGGGTTGAATGTTTATTTTGTAATAAGATTTATATTATTATTTAAATAATAATATTGACTTCTCTAAGGTGTTATTATTTTATTTCTATTCATTATTATTATTATTATCATTTTAAGTATTGTAATTTTTATTAGCATTATTTTATAGTTCTATCATTTTTTTATTATTGTTTATATTATCATTATTATTTATAGTTTCATTATTATTACTATTGTTAATTTCATTAAATGAAAGAAAAATCTAACCTAACCCTAACCCTAGCGCCGAGCCCCCCCCCCCCCCCCTCTTTCCCCTCTTGCGCCGCACCCCCCCCCCCCCCCTTCCTGCTTCCCTTCCACCTCGCGCAGCCCCGACCCCCGGCTCCCGCTGCCCTCACCGCCGGCCTCAGGCCCTCCCGACCGTCGCGCCCCGTTCGTCGTCCCGCCACCCCCTCGCATAGCACCCTGGTGGCCCCCTCCGGCGCCGCTCCCCCACAACCGCACCCCCTCTAGCGTCCTCCCTCGTCGCACCCCATTCCGGCTCCATTTCCGGCCGCCGCACCTCCTCCCTCACCCCCCCCCCCCCCCCCGCGCCATCACGATGGCGCACGCCGGCCGCCATGCCGACCTCCTGCAGTCTTGGCTCCCTCTGCAGCTCCCCGACCGACACTTCCGGAGAACCCCCGTCACTGGCCGGTGGCCTCCGGCCCTTCCGACGCCCCTGCCGACCCTACCGGCGAGCCCTCCACCGACCAGCGGCCTCCGACCCACTCCAGCAGCCGCCCGAGCCTCTCTCGTCTTTTTCCCGGCACTCCGGCACACCCCCTTGTCCCCCGCACGACCCGCCTCCGCTGACCGGCTCTGTTCCGACGTCCACCGTCCTTTTCCGCCGACCGGCCGGCTTTCCCCATCCCTGCCGGCACCCCTGCATCGCTCCGGCACCGCCTGCCGGCGTCCCCCAACCTTTTCCAGTGCTCTGGCTGGCTCCTCCACACCTTCAGCAGGCCGCGTACTGGCTTTCGGCGGTTCGGCCAGCCACCATCGTCATGCGTCGGGCAGCGGCGCACCCGATAATCCGTGCGCGACCTCTGGCGGTCTCCCTGCCAGTGTGCGCCGCCCCTTTAACTGGCGCGCCACCCCGGCGGTCGAGCGCATCAGCGCCGAGGTAGTCTTTTGTGGCTGATCTCTGGTTGAGTTTTTTTATATTTTTGGTCTGTTGTCTTGTTGTTTTTGTGTTTGTTGCATCGTGTCGACGGGATAATTCTGCAACGCTGCGGTCTTCAGCTGGCGTGTGCCCTCGTTGGTCGGGCACATCCCTGCGCCAAGGTGATCTCGTGTTAGTTATATATTTGTGTTTGTATTTATGTCAGTCAGGATATTTTATGTGTTTTGTGTTTGTTGTAGCGCATTGGCGGAATGATTCCGTGATACAGTGATCATCAGCTTGCATGTGCGTACACGACTGCGCAAAGCGTGTTCCTTTGTCGAGTTCAGCTGACGACTTTGAGGTATGTTTCCCACTGCGTTTGCCGTTAAATTTAGAATTTATTTATTCCTTGTTCTTTTATTAATTTCTAGTAAATTGAAATGTAGTATTAAGTAGTTATTTCTAGTGTGGTGATCCCCTGAAAATGAAATCTGTTTAATTCTAGCATTACATTGAAAGTGTTTTTCTTGGATTTAATTGTGTGCTGCCACAGTAATATTGCTAAATGGGTTCTTTATGAAATGTGAAAGTCATGTTTAATAATGTTTTGAAATGTTTTTGGTGCGTGTAAATTGGTAGGTGTATTGTGTATGGAAAAGGTGTTTCTTAGATCCTTGATTAAAGGAAGTGTTGTATTACCTTTAAACTTGATTTTGGGAAACATTAAGCGTGGTTCTTGGTTATTGAAAAATGTTTTCCTTTGACGTGTGAATAAAAGTTTGGATTTCATTTGATAGATATCATTCCTTCAAAAAAATGATTAATGTCCCGTTTGTCCCTTGACCTGGATTTTGGAATTTGTCAGTGGTGGTTTGGTTTTCCTTAAATGGGTTTCTAAGTATGTTTTTCTAGTTTTCAACATGTTGGCGTGTGTTATATCTTTTGGCAATGCTTTGATATTAAATGGTTTAAATGTAGTGTTGTGGCGACCCGGTTGGCGCTTTATTGAATGTGAAGTGAATATGTAAATATATGTACTTATAGGGCATCTCTACAGAGGGAATTCCCTTCAAGGGTTGTTGTGTAGCGGTGTCCGTGTAAGGGGTTGGCAAGTGCGGTGAGATGAGTCACGCGTGCGAGGGCCTCCTACATACACAGTATTATTAAAACTACCGTGGGTTCCTGGGCGTCTTTTAGAGAATCGAGTGACGGTTGCTGGCTAACCCTGATTAGACGGGTTAGTCCCCCCTTGGTAGGTAAGGCCTTGGGGGGCGTGCCACTAGTTGGCTGTTAGGGATGCCAGTTGGTTATCGACTACAAATTACCATGTCGGCAGGTAGTCTGAACCCGAGTACGTGCAGGGGTTTTCTAGGGATGTTTAGGATCACACATGGTTACTTGATTTTCCCTGCTTGTTTACATTCAGTTTTTTTTCTTTACAGCTAATACTGGTTACTTTGTGAAAATGGTTTTCAAATGAAAATGCGTTATTCTCTTGTGTAAATTTGAAAATGTAACACTTATTTCTCTTTTAAAACGAATTTAGCACCAATGAAAAGAGATTCAGCTTTTGAAAAAAAAAGTAAGGGTAATAGATCGTGTTTTGATTTTCAAGTGAAACATTATGAATGATTACATTTATACATTGTAGTTCAAACCTGGAATATGTAGATTCTTAATTTACTGGAAGTGCTTTGGGTTTTTTTGTTAGGCTCACCTACTGAGTACTTTCTGTGCTCATGCCAATCTTTTACCATTTCAGTTGCAGGTTCCTTGTGTTCAGGTTTTCCCTGGTTTGAGTTGCTCAGTGATGGAGTGACGCTGGTGATTAGTTAGGTGGTGACCATGAGGTCACGTGAAGGTATGTTTGTGACATAGTTTTGGTTCTGTTGTTAGTGTTGTCTTTTTTGTTTAGTTATATTCTTTCTTTTGATCCTGTTTTTGGTTTGGGCTGAAATCATTCCCAATGATTAAAAATTTCAATGTCCGACACTAGTTTCCATCCCGGGGGGATCGGGAACGCCCCTCGGGACTTGCCGCGGACCGGCTTGGGTGACCGGTTCAGGGTCGGCCCAGGCTGGTTCGTGACAATAAATGTATTCTTGGGATCATTTTTATTTTCTTCTATAGTACACTTCTTTTTTCCTCACAAATTTATTACTTTATGTCATTTTTTCCCTCACATAAGGAATTGCATTGTTCCATTGAGACACTTACCTTTGTTTCTCCATCCACATTTCCATCATGATAGAAATTGAGCTTTATTTTCTCCATGGTCTCTACTGCTGGAGCTCTTATCAATCACCACCTTTCACTTCCTTGTTGTGTCCGGGAGTTGGTTAATATATATTATGTTGATGATTTTTTTGGGAAATTGATTTTAGCATGAACACAATATCTTATACACCTTTCAACATTCCATTTCATTGCACATTTCCACCACCGTGCCCACCTTGTACATATTGTTCAATGTTACTATGACTTCCTTGGAATCCAGTTATTGACTAACACAAGAAAGAATAGTGTGAGTCATAAAATCATTTAGATAATATCACAATGCATTATTTTTATTCTAAAACACCTTAGGATTAACCATGGTTATTTATTCTCATCTTATATTAAAATCCATTAAAAACGTTTGTAATGAAAAAGTGAGTTTTCCTAATCTTATCCCCTAGGGTTTTCGTAACCAAGAGTGCAGCAAGGCCCGTTATCATGTTACAAGATACCCCGGGTCAAACCCAAAACACCTTGTCAGAGTTTTCACTCCTAGGTACATCTGTGCCATAGCTACCTTTACATGCTCGTATCCATAAATGGATGTATTGTTTGGAAAACACACATAATATTTAAATTACAAATTTTTTTGGTTGTTCTTCTACACTATTCCTCCTTGACTATCTTAAAGTTACTGTATTCTAATAAGAGTTTTTTAAGAAAAATCTAGCTTCCATGATTTGTACTAAACTTCCTCTGATACCAACTATAATGCCCCAACACCAATTACCCAAAAAAGGTGAATTATTACATAACATTAGAATTATACAATGAATCATGTCCCAAAAGACCGACCAGTTTAGCAGCTTTGGAAGTACAAGATACATAGATAAGTTGTACATTACATCATGAAATAAAAAAATAAAATTGTGTCCCCTTTGAACACTCTTATAACCCTTATCCTATTTATACAACTTAATTATCATATAATTCATCGCATCATAGATAAAATAAAACTTAACAAAGGGGTGATCAGAAATTCTTAGTAATAATAATAATATAGCATATACTATCATAAATAATAAAAAAAAATTAGGCATTGTGTAAGGCTAGAACACAATCCTTTTAATCAAAATCATCAGCATAATATAGCAAAGATAAATAAAATAATACTATTTAATTATTAACATGGAGATTATATTAATAGATTAATTACATGTAATATCAATATCCAATTTCATAATCATTGAATACATAATGCCAGCGTACATACACATAGTCAAGGCCTTATGCAAAGACTACAAATACGTTTTTTTCAAGGCCTTGTTCCATGCCAATATTTGTCTTATGAGACCTACTGATCATCGATGAACTATTGTGGGATCCACTCATCACATAATAACTGAAATTCATTCCTTATATGAAATGGGTTAAACATAAAATAATCATTCGTATTAAAACTAGTATACGAAATGTAAATACTTTATCCTTACAACATGAATGGTATAAAAATAAAACATCCATAGTCATACAGATCACAAAACCTTCAATAGAGTATGAAAAAATTTTATCATAATAAATCAACCTTGATCAAGAATAATATCCCATAAAGGATTTTTACATAGTTGAAATGATCAATAAAAATCTTGGAGATATATATCCCTTCTTCATGAAACCATTTAAAAGTGTCACTATTTATCAAGAAGTTGTTTCAAATATATTTTTGAATCAATGTGTCCCATACCACATTCAATAATTTAAAAAGAATTTTAATTTTAAAACATTAATTTCCATATATATAAAACCTTAGAACCATTTTTAAAACAAGTACATTAAGGAGATAGATATAGAAGAATTTTTTTTAAAACATTTAAAATGATATTTTAGTTAGAGTTCATGAGAAAACAAAATACACTTGAATAAGAATAATTGAGGAAATAAAAACATTATAATATCATGATAATAAATGGATTGATGATATACTATGTCAATGTACAGTATATACACGAAATATAAGTAAATTGGTGAATAATAAACATAGAAGTCTCAATGGAATGTATGTTGAGATGAATTCCCTTATAAAGACCGTATCCTTAGGTTAAGGATAAATCAATGAAATAATTATGTGTGAAAAATATAAATAAACTCAATATTATTGGATATTATGTGTAAATAAAACATAGGACATTCACACATATTCTTGTAAAAACAACACTAATGACTTGGATGTTTAACTCAATTCATAGAAAATAAGTTAAAACTACTATTATTGATTTTATATCGATGACTTGTGAATTTATGAAAAGAGTGATTATGTGTATCAATAGTATATCCACAAAAAAGGGAGTGAAAATTAATACATAAGTAAATAAATAGTGATTTCACACATAATCATAGAGTAAATTATTCAATTAAGTTTGCGTAAAACCGAATGTGTGGAAATAGAAATATAAAATTACGTTACCAATTTTGTAACATACAAAACATAAAACCCATGAAAGAAGGGTCAAACAATGATGATGTATATACCCATAAATTTAATTATATTACTCAAACAATACAATCATGGGCATCAAATACACCACACAAAAGGTAATAGTGGCAAATATAACATGAATCTCACGAGAATAAAAGTGAGAGGAAAACCCCTTACCTTGTACTTTTCCATGGCTGAGGGTATATTAAACTCCTATATAATAGTTAAATAGTTGTTATTAAATTATAAAATAAATATATACATAAATATGATATCATATATGATCCTATAATATTGCGTTGTTAGCAATATTTTAGTAGTATCATCATTTCAGGTGTTAACTGATCTATTTTCCATTATATGATCAGTTACGTAAGACATGTTTGTTATAGATAGGATGTATTTTATTAATATACATAATGATATTAGGTTCTTAAACTTTAATTTTAATTATAATATGAAAATTATTTTTTATTTATTGTGATGGCGAATGAATCTCATCACGTTCGTGGAGACGGTAATTTGTACGTACGCACGAGCGAAAATATCATTATATTGATGGTTAAATCACATATAATTGGATGGTATATTATATATACAAAATAATTAAAAAGTTATATTTATTATATACATTAGTTATACTCATTATTATACTCATCCAAATAATGATGTGTTTGAATAACAAACTACCCCACGGTGTGGAGACTATAAGTCGTACGTACACATGTTCTGTGACCATGTCATTCATATGATCGATAAAATAATAATTATTGTTGTACTATTTTTATAATAACATAAAAGATTATATATGATACTAGAGTTGTTTTTTTATAATGTAAACAATAATGAAAGGGGATGTGGGAGAAGAAAATAACTTGAAAGTGGTGATGAAATATTTACCTCTTCTTCGAGTTCTTTCTTTTGAATTGATCAAAAGAACCTTATAAGCTCGCTTTCATACCAAAGGAAGGCCAATAGGATTAAGGTAAAAATGTTGGGAGGATATTTGGGTGGGGTTTGGGTGATCCAAATGGATTTGGAGGTGTGAATCTAAGAGAAGGAGATGTACCATTTTATAAAATAGGTGAGGGTCACCTTAGAGAAAGTTTGAAATATTATTTTATAATAAAATCATTTCCGGTTTCTAATGGAAACAAAATATTATATTTTGAGGATAGGGAGGGTATGGGTTGAAAAATCTCAAATAATATGTTTTAGACTGGTTTAGGAAAACATATTAACCTTATCTTTTATATTTATTTATTAGTTAAATAGTTATACATTTACCCCGTCTCTTTTTATTTTCATATTAAATGGTTAATAAAACATAATATAACAAGACAAATGACCACCAAGTGGTTAATTATAAATATATATAACCTTATATGAGTCCTTTGGCTGAACGATTGTTTTTTAGAAAAATTACTTCAATTTATAATTTTGTATTTGTTTTTAAAAATCAATTATGCCAATTTTGACACTATTTATTATTTGGTTTTTTGAAAATCATAACACCATGATTACATAAAAAAATTTCTTTAATCATCTATAAAATGTCATATTAATCAATAAATTTAGTGTAATTAATAAAAAGACTCAAATTACATTTATATGGATATTTATAATATCAATTTTGTCAATAATTCATTAATAACGCAATTACTGCATCATCGTTGTTTCATAAATAATTTTAATTATTTAATTCCTAAAAATTATAATTAAAATATGAAAATGTATTAAATATTTTTATATTTAAAATGAATATTCATAGTAGAATTTTTCTTATGTATAACCCTATATTAAAAATTGTTTAGATATTAAACATTGAATTTAACATGTTTAACTATTCATTAAAAAAAATCTTAATATAATCCAAGTTGACCATAAGGATCAATGGTAATTTCTAATATTGTTTCTTGTTGAATTAAACTAATCCTATTGAATTAATGTAATATTTTGGGTAATTATTATATCATTTTTACCATAAATTCCCTATTTAGTTATAATCATGGTATATAATAGTCACATGTTCCTATTCACCAAAAATTATTATCATATTATTGTAAAAAAATTTATATACCGATATTAACCTTGTTTCTCTGATTTTTTGAAATCAATTCACAGATGTGGTAAAACAAGTTGTATTCCAATTTACAAATTCTCCTAGAAGATGGGTAAAAGATGGTAAAAAGTCCAATAAAACATTATACATATATTCCTATTATAAAATTACCCATGTGAATTACATTGACCTTATATAGTTCTTATATATCTATTTGGACTTAAAATAAATTTAAATCAAGTAAATAATTATTTAAATAAAATGATTGTTTTAAACTATAACACATTGTGTTTAACTATTGCTCAAAAATTTGATATTAAAAATTTAAAAATGAATTCTATTTTACCAAATTAAAAACATCGAATTTGCATTAATTAATTTAAAATTAATTCCCTTTGTCAAAACCGAAAAGTGGGTTTATCAAAAGTAAAAAAAAATCAAAAGATTGACATGTGTTCATGTCAAATTTAAATGTGAAATTACATATAATGACCTATATTGTTTTAAATGAAAAAAATATCATCTTAGTATACTTCCAAACCACCATAATTATTAATTTATCATTAAAAATTAATTTAATTAAAAAAACATTTTTTCAATTAAATTTTAGTATTTTTTAGTAATAATGAAATTTATGAATGTTATTAGAAAAGTGCAACAAAATTTTCCAAAATCTATTTTTATGTCATGATTCTATATAAGAATTTAATTTCTTCAAATAGAATATAGAAATTTTTCAAATAATGGTTTTAAAAGGGGTTTCCATTAAAAGGTGGTAAAATATCATTTCATTAAAAAAAATTCTTTTATTTGAAAAAATGAATTTTTTCTTATATTATGTCAATGTAATTCATAATATGGATTAAAAAATTATATAGAGTTTATAAAATTTAAAATATGGTTAACACTATTCATAACTGCTTTTTGAATGGCCAGTTTGGTATGTCATGGTGAGCTCAAACTCGGTGTTGTGTATATCACCAGCAATTGAATTACTTTAAAGAAAATAAAATAATATGAAATCTTGGGGTGTTACACAATAATTTTGAGAAAAACCACCAAATTAATCAAGGCTTTTGTCATTAAAATTTTATCAATTGATTCATCTACATTGTATATATAAAAATTAAATATAATATAATTCATATCTTTAGAATGTCAATAATAATATATAGTAATAATTATGGATGTTAACCACTTGTCAAATGAACATCCATTCCCAAATACAAGTGAACCATTCATAAAATCTATGAATATCAACAATCCCGAACAATTAATTTAAGATCTATAAATCATGCAATGGTCTATAAAAAAATAATAAAACCATAATTAATAAAATTCATGTATTAAAGGTCATGTAATTTTTAATTAATATACCTAATGTCATTATAGGGTACATTATTGTGAGGAAAACATTCGACATAAGGTAAGAGAAAATTCTAGAACCCAACTCTCTTTCTTTGGATTTTCCCTCTATAACCCTTGTTTTGTATGGATATACGTGAAAATATTTCATTCATAATTACCATACCTTTTCTGGGATATACATATTCTCTATTTTATTTTTCTAAGAATCCAATGTTTTCCAAATGTAGTCATCCTTCAAATAAAAACACCATTTTCAGTTCTCGATTATTGTTTCACACTTCACTCATGGTTATTGGTTAAATGTAAAGAATGATAATAACTATTTATTTTGGGAACCAAATGTTTATGATATTATGCTTTATTATGTGAAACCCATTTCATACTATGGTTTATTTTATGTTCTAGTTTGACATATTTTCTGTGTGGTATGCATAATAATGTTAATAATATGATGTGACAGGTGCACCAATTATTATATAGCATAAAAAAATGTTATGACGTGATGGGTTAACCCAGAATTAAATAGCACGCAAATTAAATGGGTTAATGGATGAATATCATGAGTTAAAGTATAATGATATGTGGACATGATGCTAGATTTGTCCACTACTATGTGTTGTAGTTAACCACTAAGACATGATATTTCTTTTTTATGCATTGGCACAATCCATGATATTATATAAATGTGGTTATGATTATTCTCATACTATGTTACATTGTTTCATGTTCTTATCTTTTCTCTTACTCAGATTTCTGCTCACCCCTTTTTGTTGTATATCATCATCTGATAATATGTACTAATAAGTATAGAAGGGATGAAAATAAGAATGAGAAGTTGGAATTAAAGAAATAACTGTGCGTTATGAAGTATATATTATGTATGTTACTAGATTTCCCAAGAAACTAAACCATTGGATCCTCATTGTGTAATGTTTTTATGTTTTTTACCATTTATATGATATAAAAGTAATATAAGGAATGCATGGTTGCAATTGTTGGTATGATAGGCAAGATTTAGTTAATTTTGGAATAATGATTAGAGAACCTTAATGAAAACCCATGTTTTAGATTAAGTATATGTAATCCCACAAGAAGCTTTTCTAAATATATGGATATCATATGATATGATTTTAGTTTTAATTGATAAATGGAATAAAGTGTTCATGAATTATTGAATTCTGTTTTCTTCTAATATTTTCAGTTTTTGAAAATGGTGGGAACCTGGAGAAACCATTACAACAACCCATGTAAGGGACAATCTAGGGATTTACCAAATGACAATCCCAATTCTTTGGGAGGTGGAGTTCAAAACATCATGGTGATGATTACTAAGCAGTATCATGTTATGAATAACAGCCTGAATAATGTGGTATATCCTCTTCACCAAATAAATACAAAATAGAAATTGAGTGTTTAAGGCACAATAGACACCGACATTTTGTGTAACTATTGATCCACTAGTTTTGTAATGGTGAGTCAACTCGATGGAGAATATTTTTTGTCATCACTGTTCAGAAATGGAGAAGTTGAATCTTTCCATTTATAATCTTGATGAAGAGTCCGATGAATGGTGGAATTTGAATAATAACACCAAGACAGGTGATGAAATTGATGAGATAGAATTGGAAGATTTCAATATCATTTTTCATTACAATTATTTCCCATGAAATCTTCATTCAGATATAGAAATTGAATTGATAAGCCTCAAGAAAATGTAAGGCGAATATCTCATAGCCTATGAGGAGAATTTCACAAGGCATGCAATGTATGTTTTGAGTTTTTTTATCAACTATGATTCAAAAATTGATAGATTATTTAGTGGATTAAAACCACTCCTTTAGAAGTTTCTTATAATTCAAGATATTGAGAGGCATGTAGAAGTTATTTTATGTGCTCTCAATGATGATATGGAGTTTTGAGAACAGTACCACAGATATGGTAATAAGAAATTAATGGTGGAGTTTTAATATAAAGGATCTATTGATAATGGAGTTAGAAAAACTCAAACACCCCCATGACAAAAACGTGGGAATAAGAATCATGGGAAATTCCTAAAAGGGATGGGGAAATGTTTCAAATGTGGTAGAGAAGGCCACTAAGCTATTGAATGGAGAAATGAAATGAACGATCAGGAGAATTTGGTGGAAGAATGGAAGGCACAACCCATGGTAGAATTTTATAAATTTAGGTAGAACGGGAAATATACAAGACAATGAACTAAACCATGAGCCCTCAAGGGTAATCAACGTCATTAGACACCAAATCCAAAGGAGAAGGGGAAGGATTATTCCATTACTAATATAGAATTTGAGAATGAAAATGATGTTGTACATGGTACACATCCTATTCAATCGTGAAAGGAAAATGTATTGCTTGATACTGGTTTTATGCATTCTTTTATATATTAAAAGTTTTCTAGAACTGTTGAGTCAAAGCCCCAGAACAACGAAGTAGAGATATATTTAATAACACCAAGCAGTGAAATCATTGCAACCCATGAGTTGGACTCTTCTCCAACTAGCATATGTGGGATTATTATTCCAACAAATCTCAGGATACTTCTCGTGGTGGAATTCGACATTATAATTGGGATGGATTGCCTCTCGTTATATAGAGAACATATCAACGGTCTGAAAATTGAAATACATTTTCATACTCTAAACCATCCCACGATTCTATAAAAATTAAATGAACATCATGAATCACTTTTGAAAATAACTTTAATGGTGTGGGTTATGGTTTCTAGTTAGGAGGTCTACCTCTCTAAAAAGGTTTAGTCAAAGGAAAGTGACATCCTAGAAGAAATGACAACTGTAAGGGAATAATGTGATGTATTTATTGAATAGTTTTCCAGAATTACCCCAAATCATGAGGTAGAGTTCTCCATAGAACACATACATGGATCTAATCCTTTCTCAATGTGTCCATATAGTTCAATGTGGCTATGTATCGATTATTTGGGAGATCCATTTATCTTTCTAAAGAATAAGGATAGTTCAATGTGTCTATGTATCAATTATTGGGAACCCAGCCAGATAACCATAAAGAACATGGTATGAGCACTATGAGTTTTTTTGTGGTTCCCTTCGGACTTCCTAATGCTCATGTAATCTTTATGGATTTGAAGAATATAGCCTTTATAGATTACCTATAAATTTTTCGGTATTGTTTATTGATGATATTCTCATCTACTCCTTGAGAAAGGTGGATTATGAAGAACATATAAGAATTTTGTTGGTAACATTGATAAAAGAGATGATGTATGCCATGTTCCGAAAGCGTGGCTTTTGGATGAAGCAAGTCACGTTCTTGAAACATGTGATCATAAATGTTGGAATTTCTATAGACCCTTAAAAAATGCGATTTAGGAATGGACCGGACCCACTAATGTCATAAAAAACCATAGTTATCTTGGATTATCTAAATACTACCAATGTTTATTGTGAAATTTATCATGATTGTATATCCTACTATCTATGTTAACAAGGAAATTTGTAAAGTATTTTTGAATAGAAGAATGTTTGGAATGCTTCAAAGAGATAATGAGAAGGCCAATCACTGCATCTGTACTCACATAACCAAAATGTGGAAAATTGATTTTCGATATATATTGATAGTTAGAATAATTTTCTGGATGTATGATATTGAAAATGATATGGTGATAGCCTACACCTCATGAAATTTTATGATCCATGAGCAAAACTACCCGACGCATGATATGGAGCTAGTAGCATTGATTTTTTCCCTAATAATATTATGGCACTACCTCCATGGTGAGAGGTGTGACATTTATACCAATCAAAAGAGTCTAATGTATATATTAACACAAACGGAACTCAACATATGTCAACAAAGACAATTATAGATGTTCATGGTCTATGATTTCACTATTAACTATCATCATGGCAAGGTGAACAATGTAGTCGATGCTCTATGTAGAAAAGAACCTCCTACTCTATCCATGTTGTAGAGTGATAAAGACTATATCTTCATAGATATGAAAATGATGGATTTAAAAATAATATCTATAGGGAATACATCAAACCATTCCCAAATGATTGGATAACCATGTATCCAAGAGAAGATTTAGGAATCACAAATGGATGACCTGGAGCTACAAAATATTATGAATTCTATAAAGGAAGGGAAGAATCCAGATTTCAATATCGATAATGATGGCGTTATTCATTTTGGAATGTATAATTATGGTCCTTCATCACATGGTATGAAGAATGATCTATTTAAGAAAACACATATCTCACCTTTCTCGTTCTCTCCTAGTAGTAAGAAGATGTGTTGTGATATCTCAGAACAATTCTAGTGGGACAATATGTAGAAGTATATTGATGAATATATATTAAGGTTCTTGATATGTCAACAAGTTATAATAGACAAGTAGTGTATTAATGGATGATGAAAACCATTACATATACCTATTTGGAAACGAGGGAAAGTCACTATGGACATTGTCGTGGGTATCCAGAATATGTCCAAGGGAAATAATGTGATATATGTTGTGGTTTATGGAATCACTAATACACCGACTTTATCGATATTCAGGAAGATCTATTAGGTGAAGAACTTCTAAAGTTATTAGTTATGGACGTTGTGATACTGCATGGGGTTCCACTCTCTATTGACTCTGAACATGAACCCAGGTTCGCATTTAAATTATAGAGGAGTGTTCAACATTATTTGAGTACTAAATTGAATTATAGTATGCCATTTCACACCAAACTGGTGGCCAATATGAATGGAATATTTTTAATCTTGACAATAAGTTATGAGAATGCTATTTATATTTCATAGGTGGATGGGATAAGAATCTCCAATTGGTTGAGTTCTCAGACAAAGAAACCTTCCACTCGAGTATTCAAATGTTTACATATGATGCTTTGTATGGTAATTGATGTAGAACTCTATCCTATTGGAAGGATGTTGGGGAAATAATTATACATGGACTTGATCTTGTGAAAGAGATGACATAGAAGGTTCAAGTTATCCACAATCGTATCAAAGATGCTCAGATTCAGAAATAGAGATACGCTGACAATCGTCGAAGGGAGATGGAGTTCATCATTGGACATAAATTTATCCTTCGAATAGCACCATGGAAGGGAGTAATTCAGTTTATAATGAAATGGTAGCTATGCCCAAAGTACATTGGCCCCTTTGTTATCCTTGACTTCAAAAGTTCCATGGCCTATCATCTTTTACTTCCACAAAATATGGATCGATATCATGATGTGATTCATCTATCAATCCTCATGAAGTTTAGACTATATCCTTCACTTGTAATGAACTCAGAGTTGGTATATCTAGAATATGATATCTCTTATGAGGAGAATCTAATAATGAATATAGAAAATAGAGATAAGGTTCTATGGAAAAATACAACCCACACTATCAAGGTGTTGTGGAGGAACTATAAGTATAAAGAAGCAACATAGGAACAAGATGATTAGTTGAAGTATAAGTACCCTAACCTGTTTATTTATAATGATATTTCAAGGGAACATTTTCACAAGGGGAGAATAATTTAATGACCCAAACATTTAATGATTACTATGACATGGTAGTATTTATGAAAAAAATTTGGTTCTAATTAATACTTTAACAATAATCAATTATTATATAATTTCAAAATTGACATAAAAGAGTTTTTAAAAAAATATTATTTTAATAATTGATATTCTATTCCTAAAAATATAAGGTTCAGCCAAATTACTTATATAATGATTTTTGTTTCATTAATATACCACTTGGGGGGTCTCTTGGATGTATATATTATGTTAATTAAAAAAATAATATAATACAAAGTGACATGGTAAATGTCAAACTAATTAACTAAGAGTTAAAACTAAATGATAAGGATAATAAAGTGACCCAAACCTATCTAACATATATTGGATTAGTTTTTTTAGACCTATACCTACCATAAACTTTAAATAATCCACTTTGGAGCCATTATAAAAAGAATATGATTTTAATATAAAATAATATTTCTAGCTTTTCCAAAGGTGCCCCTCACCCCTCTTATAAAAGGGCACTTCCCCTTCACTCACATTCACACCTTCAAAGCCTTTGGGATCAGAAAAACTCTGCCCAAATACAATCTCAAATATCCTCCCTTAAAACCTAGAGGCCTTTCTTTAGTCATAAATCCAACCTAAGGAGCCCTTTTGATCAAATCAAAAAGAAAAACCCGAAGAAGAGGTAATGTTTTCACCACCCACTTTCATTTTTTTCTTCTTCAACTTCTTCTTTTTTTGTTATTTTAATTCTTAAATAATAAATCCAGTATCTTCTATATACGGTGAACTTATTATAAATATTGTATAACCATATTCATATTTCTATCCATGCTTTTAATGACATGTCACCATACGTGCGTACGTACAGCTTACCGTCTCCACGTCATGCTGTAATTGTTATTCAATTATTATTATTTGGATGGGTATAAAAATTATGTGTAATTCATGTAAATAATAAATATAACATGATAATTATTCTGTATATATGATATAACATCCAATTATATATTAATTAAATATCAAAATAATGGTATTTTCCCTCATGCATACGTACGGACTACCGTCTCCACGAACGAGATGAGAATCAATCCCCACCATATCCATTAAAGACTAATTCTCATTTAATGATTAAAAATAATGTTTAAGGAATTGATGTAATTTTGGACATGAATAATATACAACCTATCCATAACAAACACAACTTAGGTAACAAAACATATAAAATAAAATGAGCAAGTTAACACCCGAAACAACGATAATATTAAGATATTATTAACAAATCAAGGTTAAAAAATCATATATGATATCATATCAGTGTATATGATTCTTGTGTAATTTAATCACTATTATTTCACCATTATATAGGAGTTTTACCTACCCTCAACCAAGGTAAAGTACAAGGTAAGGGGTTTTCATCCCACTCCTTATTCCAATGAGATTCACGCTATATCACAACTATTTTCTTTTGTATGGTGTATGTACTACCCATAATTGTATTATTTGTGTAATATACTTTAAATTATGTTTATTTACATCTTCATTTTATGGCACTTATTTCATGGGGTGTATGTTTTTTAAGTTTCCAAATTGTTAATGGTTACTTTCACAAACTCTTCATTATCTGAGGTTGTTTATATGTAATTATCTACATGGACATCTTTATCATCTGCATCCATGTTTTTAAAAAATGTCATTCAAAACATTTTTAATATTTAATATAAAATGGGTTAATGTAATTTATACGCTTATACGTTGTTTAAAGGAATCATTCTGTCATTTTCCAAACAAGGTACTTTTTTACTTTTTCGACAGCTTTTAGGTATGAATGTTTTTTGCACTTATAGGGCAGGTATAGCTATATTCTGCCATTATAACATCGTCAAAGAGTCCCTTAAAATCTTATTAGAATATTTTCAAAATGATGGTTTTTGTTATAATTATGTGTCTCTTAAAATATTTCAAAATAGAAAGAGATGTTTCACTAAAAAATGTTCTGATTTTGTCTATGTCAACATCTTTTGATGGATGTTAAGTTTACTTAATGATTCTTTATTATGATACAGAACTTCCATATTGTATTGAATGTTTTGTGATATTTTTGAGTGTGGATGTGTTATTTTTATACCATTCATAGAATATGGTTAATGTATTTGACATTTAGTTTTCTAGTTTTAATATGAATGTTTATTTCAACCTTTTCTTAAGATTATTGTATTGGAGTAGTATGTTCTAAGGTGGGAACTGGTAAACTTAAGCCCTCCGGGTTGGGGTCTGGTTACAGAAGACCCTCCAGGATGGAGTCTGGTTATAGAGGCTCTTCGTGATGGAGTCTGGTTACAGAGGCTCTCTATGATGGGGTCCGGTTACAGAGGCTCTCCGGGTTGGCGTCCGGTTACAGAGGCTCTCCGTGATGGAGTCTGGTTACAGAGGATCTTTGGGTTGGGTTCCAGTTACAGTTATCCCCAAGGTATTGGGATGACGCCTTGATTGAGAAATTAAGGTTTGGAATTATTCATTCCATCATTATGAAACTGGTTAGTGATATTGCATTTGATTATTCAACTTGTAGAATATCCATGTGAATAAGTAAATGGAATTATTTAATTTTATTTATTCCATATTATGATGAAGTTAATGTTTAAATGCTTTGGTTTTAGTTATACATTGCCTTAAATGTTTATGCTTATTTGTGAAAGTTTCTGTTGTATTACATACCCTTACTGAGCATTTGAGCTCACCCCTTTCTGTGTTTTAATTTCCCAGGATTCCAAGAAATGTATTATAATGGATATGCAGGGTTAAGCTAAGGGAATAATTTAGTTAATAATGTATTATTTATGTTGTTTTTTATGTTAAAAAGTGTAATGTAGCATTCATGTATGTAATCTATTTTCCAATACTTCTAAACAGATTGGTCCTTCGGGACCTGATTCCTTGAAATCAAGCCAATGTATTAAAATAATGCATCGACATTGGGTAACTAGGGTCGGGGCATTACAATTGGTATCATAGGAAGCTTAGTACAAACCATAGAAGATAGATTTAGGTAAAATATGATTAGAGCACATAGAACTAAGATAGACTTTGAGGATTAGTATAGAAGAACTTCCTAAAATTTTGGTATAGTAGAGATTTAGTGAGTTTTCCAAGAAATATATCCATGTCTGGATACGAGCAGGTAGAGGAGGATTTGGCACAGATGTACATAAAGGTAAAACCTGAAAACACCTCTTTGAGCTAGACTCGAACGGGAACTGGTGCATGACAACATGCCTTGCTGTACTATTGGTTACGACACTCCCGGGGGATATGATTAGTATAATTCTCATTTTCTTTACAAACCATTATGAAGGGATTATAATTATATAATTCCTCAAAGAAAATTCTTTTATGATTATGGACTATTTCCATAAATAATTCTATTTATGTTAAGTGTTTTACAAGTATAGAATTATGTATTTTGATTCATAAACAGATCTAGTTTATACCATTGTTTAGAAATGGTGCTTAGTAGAAGAAATGGAAACTGTATCAATGCACACACACCATGTTGGGATTTCCCTATTACTCAAGATAAATATATTGGAGTTGGGGATGCAACTGGTGTTGATCATCTAATCACCATACTCAGACAACTCACTCTGGTTATGAATAATAACCTTACCCATATTAAGCACCCTTATCCACAACGTGGAGGATCAATGTTAGATCGCTTCATGAGGAAAAAACACCAACATTAAATGAGAGTAAAAATATATTGGTTGTTGAGAAATGGATAAGTTCCCTAGAAAAAATATTTAAGGCTTTGGGGAGTAGTGAAAGGGAAAAAGTTATAAAGCCAGTTTATCACCTCAATGGAGATGCTGATCAATGGTGGCCATAGATAAAAAACAAAAAGAAAGATGGTGAAGTATCAAATATGGAATGGAATGAGTTCAAATACCATTTCTCAGAAAAATACATTCCTCATGACCATCGAGCAGATATGGAAAGGCAATTTCTGAGTTTGTGACAAAAGGATGATGAGAATGTCAGAATGTATGAGGCTATCTTTAAAAGGCTAGCAAGGTATGATGGAGATTATATAAGTAACCCAAGAAGTAATATTTATCATTTCTTTGATGGGTTAAAACCATTTCTTCATCGAGCTTTATTATAATAATCCTTCTTATCATACACAGATATTTTCTCGTGTACTATCAAGACAGAAAAGGAATTCTCTAAGTCTTATGACAACAATGTATAGAAAGAGAAGAAGATAACGGTGGAGCAAGAGGTATATAATGGGGAAAAGGGAATGAATTATATTCTATTAAGTGATAATTGTGGTAACTGTACACCCCGGTAATTGCCTAAAAGGAATGGGAGTTTGTTACAAATGTTGAGAAAAAGGTCACCAGACTCGTGATTGCAAAGGAATGAAAGAGGCTGTCAATGTTGAATGCTACAATTTTGTATAAATGGGTAATTATGAAAATGAATGCCATAATCTCCAACGAAACATACCTCATAAAAGTACAAGGGATCATGTCCAAGCTTATGTTTTTACTACAGATGAAGTTGAATAATTATTGTATTTTTTTTTGGACTCAAGAACTATATTATGGTTATAAGAATAATGTGATATATATAAGGATTGTACTAGAGTACTTGTTGTTTTCATTAATGTTTTAATATGATGAAGGTAATCATATTTTTAGTATGTGATAATAAGAGAAATATTACTTTGTTTGGGGAATCTGATGTTACGATTGATTTTGGAATTTAGAGACCTTTTAGATAAAGTCTGGAGAGAGGTATTTTGGTTAACTATAAAGTCTGGAATGGATTATCTTGAAATTTTTATAGTATTGTTTAAGATTAAAACATTTTTGAATATTATTTTTGGAATATTATAATACTATAGTATTAGGAAAAGGACAACCTGCAGGTCGTGGGATAACCCATTGCGTCGGACAAAGCTGTAGGAATCAAACCTGAAACCATAGTGTGATAGGCCTTTATTGCTTACCACTATCCTACAGGAAGTCCGTGGTTATTAAAAAATAGTATTCATAATCTAAATGGTATGTGTTAATATTTGGAACCGTGTACGATTAGGATAAATATAATATTTTTGAGTTCTGTTATCTTTTTAGGTGAAAGATGGGTTAATGGTAGAAATTAGTTGAGGGTTGAAACTCTACATCTCATGTATATATATATATATATATGCCTCTCTCTTATTCTATGAATCAAATAATTCTTAAACATTAGGAATGGTGTCTTATAAGAAAAAATGTTTTATCCTAATAACTTATGTTTTGTTGAACTGATGATATTTTAAATCACCATAGATTGAAGGCTTTGAGGACCTCAATTTTACACTGGTTTGGGATTGATGACCTCAATCACTCCATAAAAATATTTACGTTTTTCCTCCAATTATGTGTCTCTAATTTCCACCAATGTTCTCTTAATCGAGATCATAATTTGGTGGTGACTTTTTCATTTCTCTATCCCATTTATTTAGGCTAAATTTTATTAACCTTATTTCCAATGTGGGTTTTCAACAAAGGTGTTTTCTATTTTCAACCTTTTATTTTCGAAAAACAATTTTAAATTTCAAAGACACAATTTATTAAATTAGGGGATAATGTAACACCCCATTCTTCCACGGTATGCTTATCTTTGAATAATACAGTAGCGTGTGTTGTACGCAACTTAGAGTTCTAACACACACTACAACCAATCAAACTAGCCGTTATGAATAGTAATACCAATTTTTGAAATTTTATAAATTTTATCTCTAAAAATGCAATTCATTTTTGGATTCAGAATATTGAAATTATCCAAGGGTAAAATTTTGGAACTTTTCGGATAACCTTTATATTTTAATGAATAGTAAAAATTACTAATTGTTAATTAAAAAAACTTTTTTAATAAAAATAATTATTAGTGATAAATTTTGAATTTAATTGTTTTTAAAGAATATATATAATATAGTTTTACCATTTAATACAATTTTGGTTGTTGGACATAGTTTCACATTTAAACCGGATATAAACAACTATCAATCTTTTGATAGTTATTATCTCTTAGAAACACGCTTTTTATTTTAACAATAGGAATTAATTTTATATTAATTTCAGCAACTTTTGTGTTTTTAATTTAGAAATATGGAATCCATATTCGGAATCAGGAGGTACATATTATGTAAATAGTGAACTTTTATTTTTAGGCATTTTGAATAATTACATCGGTAAATATTTTTTTACCATTGTTAAAGGGTAAATCCGTTAAATAAGGGTAAAAATAATAATATTATAATAATATTAATTTACCCTAAAACATGTCCTAACCATATTGGTTGATACTTTTCCGACCACGCAAATCTTTGTGTCGATTTTGGGATCCCATAGATCCACTTGTAAGTGATAATTACACTTTATATTAATTATGTTAAAGTAAATACAAAAATGACATAAGCGTATATCTTTTAGAAATACAATTTGTATATAGGGTTATATATATATATTATATTTTCGACTATAAATATTCATTATAAAGTTAAAAATCTTTCCTACATAATTTTATTTTGTATATAATTTTTCGACATTGAATAAGTAAATTTATTTATGACACAGTACTGATGCAGTATTTTCCTTATTAATTAATAAGTTAAATAATTGGTATTATAAATATTAAAATAAATATATTTTGAATGTTTGTATGACATCCACGAATTTTATTGATTAATATGACATTTTTGGATTTCTTAAATGAATTTGGTACGAATTAATATTGTTGTTAATACTTTAACAAAAATCAATTATTAAATAGTGTCAAAATTGACATAAAACTGTTTTGAAAACTAATATTATATTATTAAATGATATTATATTCCTAAAAATATAAGGTTCTTTCAAAGGATGTATATCATTATAGGTGTATCATTAATGGACCACTTTGGGGTATCTTGGATGTATATATTACGTTTCTTAACTATATAATATAAAAATACAAAGTGACATGGTAAATGTCAAACCAATTAACTAAGAGTTAAAACTAAAATTTATGGTTAATAAAATGACCCCAACCAGTCTAAAACCTAGTGGTTGAGTGGTTTTCGACCTATCCCCACCTTAACCTTTAAATTATCCACTATTTAGCCATTAGAAACCAAATATTATTTTATTATAAAATAATATTTCTAGATTTTACAAAGGTTCCCCTCACCCCTCTTATAAAAGAGCACTCCCCCTTCCCTCAATTTCACAGTTTCAATACCTTTGGGCTCGGCCAAAATCTACCCAAATACCCTCTAAAATATCATCAATTCAACCTAGAGGCCTTATTTTAGTTTGGAAGTCATCTTAAGGATCCATTTTGATCAAATCAAAAAGAAGAACCTGAAAAAGAGGTAATGTTTTCACCACCCTCTTTCAAGTTCCTTTCATATTCAACTTCTTCTTTCATTGTTATTTCCATTATAAAATAATAAATCCAGTATCTCCTATATACTGTGATGTTATTATAAATATGGTACAACAATATTAAGTATTCTATTCATCCTTTGAATGACATGTCACCATACGTGCGTACGTACGGCTAACCGTCTCCACGTCGTGGTGTAATTGTTATTCAATATATTATTATTTGGATAGGTATAATAATGATGTTTAATTCATGTAAATAATAAATATAACATTATAATGATTCTGTATATATGATATACCATCCAATTATAGATTATTTAAATATCAAAAGAATGATATTGCCGCTCGTGCGTACGTACGGACTACAGTCTCCATGAAAGAGATGAGATTCATTACCCATCGTATCCATTCAAGACTAATTACCATTTAATAATTAAAAATAATGTTTAAGGACTTGATATAATTATGTATTTGAATAATATAAATCCTATCCATAAAAAACACGTCTTATGTAACAAAACATATAAAAGAAAATGAGTAACTTAACAACTGAAACAACGATAATACTAAAATATAATTAACAAATCAATGTTAAAAGATCAAATATGATACAATATTAATGTATATGATTATTGAAAAATTTAATAACAATTATTTCACCATTATACAAATGGTTAACCTACCCTCATCCAAGGAAAAGTACAAGGTAATGTGCTTTCAACTCAGTCCTTATTCCCATGAGATTCATGCTATATCACCACTATTTTATTTTGTATGGTTTATATATTACCCATAATTGTATTCTTTGTGTAATACAGTTTAATTTATGTGTATTTACATCTTAATTGTATGGTACTTATTTCATGTGGTGTATGTTATATAAGTTAACAAATTGGTAAGGCTTACTTTCACAATCTCTTCATAATCTGAGGTTTTTTATTTGTAATTTTCTACTGGGACCTCTTTATCATCCACATCCATGTTTCTTAAAAATTTATTTCAAAACATATTTACTATTTAATAGAAAATGGGTTAAATTAATCAATACCCCTATACATTTTTGAAAGGAATCATTCCGTCATTTTCCAAACATGGTACACTTTGACCTTTTCGACAAATTTAAGGTGAGAATGTTTTTTTAATTTATACGGAGGGTACGACTATATTCCTCCATTATAACATCGTCGAAGAATCCCTAACAAGATTATAAAGAATATTTTCAAAATGATGGTTTTTATTAAAAAAAAATTTCTCATAAAAGATTTCAAAATTGAAAGAGTTATTTCTCTAAAAAATGTTTTTATTTCATCAATGTCAAAATCCTTTGATGGATTTTATGTTTACATGAAGTTGATTTATTATGAAACAAAACTTCCATATTGTATTGAATGTTTTGTGATATTATTGACAATGGATGTGTTATTTTTATACCATTCATGGTTTATGGTTAATGTATTTGACATTTCGTATACTAGTTTTAATACGAATTTTTATTTCAACCTTCTCATAAGACGAATGTATTGGTGTAGTATGTTCCGGTTTGGGGACAGTTAAAAGTAAGCCCTCCAGGTTGGGTTCTGGTTATAGCAGATCCCACAGGATGGAGTCCGATTAGAGAGGCGCTCGGGGATGGAGTTCGATTACAGAGGCTCTCTGGGATGGAGTTCGGTTATAGAGGCTCTCTCAGTTGGAGTCCAGTTTTAGAGGCTCTTCGGGTTGGAGTCCGGTTACAGAGGTTTCCAGGTTGGGTCCCGGTTACACATAGCCCCTAGGTCATGGGACGAGGCCTTGATAGAGAATGTAATGTTTGGAATTATGCATTTTATCATTATGAAAGTGGTTAGTGATATTTCATGTGATTATTCTACTAGAATAATATCCATGTGATTAATTAAATAGAATTATTTAATTTTATTTTTTCCATATTATGATGATGTTAAAGTTTAAAAGGATTTTTTAGTTATAATATGCCTTAAATGTTTATTCTTATTTAAGAATGTTTCCGCTGTATTGCTTACACTTATTAAGATTTTGAGCTCACCCCTTTCTCTGTTTTATTTTACCAGGATTCCAAGAAGTGTATTATGATGGATATGTCGGGTTAAGCTAGGGGAATAATTATGTTCGTAAATGATTATTTATGTTGATTTGTATGTTATAAAGTATAAAGTAACATTCATGAATTTAATCTATTTTCCAAGACTGTTAAACCGATCGGTCCTTCGGGACTTGATTCCTTGTAATTATGCCAACGTATTATAATAATGCATCGACTCTAGGTAACTGGGGTCGGGGCGTTACAGACAGACCAAGGGGAGTCAGCACTGGTCGCACCAGAGATGGTACGGGCTACCACAGAGAGGGTGCAGATCATCCAGGAGCAGATAAAGACTACACAGAGTAGGCAGAAGTCATACGCTGACAGGAGACGGAGACCTCTGGAATTCGAGGATGGAGACCAAGTCTTTCTACGGGTCTCACCACGATAAGGGATACCAAGATTTGGCCAATTCCGAAAGTTATATATGAGGGTTATCAGACCTTTTTAGGTCCTCATTAGTGTAGGAGAGGTGGCTTACCGCTTATTTCATCCACCTCAGTTTCACCGGGTGCACGACATCTTCCACGTATCTTAGCTGAGGAGAAACGTGCACGACCCTTCTCACATCATCGACCATGGAGAGTTGGACGTCAACGATGGGGGCGACATTCATGGGGGTTCTAATTTAGATTGAGTATCGACATGAGAAGGTCATACGTGGAAAGTCGATAGCTCTGTTGGGCATTAGCTGGCATCACGAGAACCTCCAGGAGAGTACATTGGAGCGGAAGGCTCAGATGCGTGCTCAGTACCTCCAATTGTTCCCCTAGTTCGAGTACTATAATTTTTGGACCTAAATATCTGAGGTGGGGTGAATGTAATGACTTGGAATTTATATGGAAATTTTTTCATAAATACATGAGAATTTTGCGAGTCCCAGAAAATGGAAGGTGCGTGATTCGGAGGTCCGGTGTGCCCGAAATCAATTTTTGAATTTTTGTTCAGGTTTGTTCAATAAACGTTCGAGTGGGTTTTTATATCTTTTGATCAAGTTCACGAAATTATAATCCAAGGACACTGTTGAACTCACAATGCCAATATTACCTTAAGAAGACTATCACCTCAATGATAGTGGTTCGAGGTTAAAAGATAGTTTTTGGACGTGTGTAGCATTATTTTTATTTGTTGGTTAAAACCTCCAATTGGATGTTAGAAGTGGGACCACCACACCATAGCCTCCAATGAGAGGTAATGGTTTTGGGGCCCCCAAAAACCTAAACTCTCCCAAGAGGTTACGACATGGGGACCACAAGAGACTAAACCCCCTATTAATGGTGGGAGAGGAAAACCTCTCAACTCCAATCATTAATGAGGGATATTCTCTCCACACTCCCTACTTTATTGGTGCCAAATACCCTAATTAAAAGGTTCCAAATCCTCCACATTAATTAAGGGTGAGCCACGTTAATTAAATCACCATTTTGAATTTTGTGCCAACAAATTATATAATAGATTAAAAAAATATATTATTATTTTGGTTGAAATTGTTCATTTTGGTGGAAGCATAGAATAGAGGATTATTGTGAGAAATTTCCCAACGAAGAAAGCCTTCGACTATGAAGAAAACCAACCTTTTTTGACTTCTTCCTTGGATCCTACCGATGTGGAGTGTCTTCCACAACCGACATGCGAGCTTGGGTTTGGAAGTGTGTGGCAGACACGATGAATGATGATCTCCTCCGTATTCTTCCTCGCGACTCTGTCGATGAACAACGATCAAGGTAGGGGTTAATTTGTGTATTACAACCTTCCTTTCATTATTCTCTTATTTGGTTGGAAATAAATAACTGCGGAGGATGTAGAACAATGGAATTTTATCCTTCTTACTTCTTGATGGGCCATGTGTTACCACCCTAAACACAGAGGGTGCGGGCCAAACATGTAATGTAACCTCTGCAGTTCATGTTTGTGATGATTTTTGACAACGAGATGAAGAAAAAAGATGATGAAGGTGGCGGAGACAAAGGCTTCACTACCCACTGCCTCCATGATTCTCGCTGACCCACATTGTTCCGCACCGCCACCGTACGATCTATCCACGGCCAATCCCCCTATATCTCGGCCGCCGCCGACCACCTAAATGCCCTAGTCGGACCCCTCCATCCCACACAGGCCCACACCACGCCAAACTGCACCCTTATGGCCCCTTGGCGACCCGATCTGCCTGTCGTCCCACCTGTCGGCTCGACTGCACCCTGCCCGGCCGCCTGCTGGCCTGGCCGTGCCCGACCCGGCTTTCTACCACCGTGGTCACACCCTGCCCTGCTGGCTCCCAACCACATTCCTTTCGGCCTGCCTAGATTCATCTCGACCGCCCACCGTCCCGCCTACAGGCCTGCTCGGCCGCACCCCAGCTCCCGGTCGCCCGACCTCCCAACCTGCCACCCGACTGAACCAGCGCCGTGGCTACACCAGCCTCCAGATCCGTCCCATGACTCCCTCATAGAGCCTTGGCAGAATCATCCTGGATGCACCCTCCAGGCCGATTTTCACCGGGCCGCACCCCCGTGGAGCTCCGGGACGAACCGACCCCGAGCCTGGGCCAAACCGCCCACGCAGCATGTTGGGCTGCGTCCAGCGGGCCGAGTGGAACCTAACAGGCTGGCATGCCTAATGGGTCGGGCCAGACCCAAAATTTCTGACGAGGTAGGCCTATACCGGGTCAGACCGGGTTGGTCCGACCATCTCCGGCTAGACCCTGACCCACTACCGACCGTCTACTTACTCTGGCCATATTATTGACACCGGAATACCGTTCTAAGAATCGTTACCTGTGATGGTTTTTATGGAGTGTGACGTTCCCTTTGAGTATACCCCATAGGAGTTCGAGGTAAAGTTGAGATATGGCTAGGTTGGATCATTCACCAATCCAACCAGGCCCCCAGGACTAAAATTATAATAACTCACAGTCTAGGCGTCTGAATGACACACCGTCTGTTGCATTTAGACCCCTATGATGTGGAAGACCTTTGAGATACTTCTACGTGTGACTTCGTGACATTTTGGGTATTGACATATAGCTTGTGGAGCAGATCCTTCCATAGACGAGTGAGAAAATTGCAATGACATAGTAGTGGGCAGAGACATGATGACTGGTGACCGATACGACTCAAAGTGTTTCAACTAGCCCAGTGGGGAGTGCCTTGGTGTGGAAGTAGACCCACTGTGGGGAGTTTCTTGGTGTCGCGTCAGACCCATGATACTCGATAGGAGAAGTAACGTAGCAGGCTATGAGGGGGAGCGCCTTGGTGTCACGAAAGACCCATGGTGGGCAGTGCCTGGTGGACGTAGCAGACCCATGGTACTCACCTAGAGGAGTACCTTAGAATTCCAAGGTTAGTGGGAAGCGACATGGTGTCACAGTAGGCCCATTATACTCGACATAGTAGGAGTTCACCAGTAGCTGTGGATTCAATAATGTGAATAAAAATCCTGGTTGAGCTGAGTCAATAACCAACGTGTTTACCTCATGATTGAGATGGATTACTAGATATCTTATGTATATGTATGGGCATCTACCTAAGTGGGGTTATCTGTTGATTTCATACTTTTTGGTATACCCTTGTTGAATTTTGTGAGACCTTGAGGGTCATAGGGTCCCTACTGAGTATCGTTATAATCAACCCTGCACGGGATATACGCACACCTCGTTGTGTTGGTAATAGATGACATACAATGTAGATTGAGGCTGAGACTTCCAGGATTGGACGGTATACGGAGTTTGACCATACGACGTGTCAGTACATGGAGGAGACCGACAGATGTGGAGTGCCGAGCATGCTATATGTACCTACCCTTCATGTATGATCTGCGGTGGATGATCGATGAGCCTCTTTTCACCTTTTATCTCTTTTATACTTTTCACTTGTACTTTTTCTTTACATTTGGGCTTGTATTTCATGCCCATTTACTTTTCAGCACTCTCTTGTTATACAGTTTTACTTAGTGATTTGTATCCATCTGTGTTCTATGTTGTGTGTGTTTACAGTTATAAGGTCAATGCCTTCCCAGATTTAGGGAATTACACCTTTGGTGCTAGTCGCCAGCCCCTAGCCTTTGGAAGGCGGGTTTGTGGTAGTCACGACACGGGCCCCAGGGGACGGGTCATGACATATACAGTCTTCATATAATATAATAATACAAAATAAATTTATTATGAGAATAACTGCCAAATGAATTCAGGATTTTACCATTATAATTTAATAAAATGATTTATCCTCATGGTATATAAAATTATTAATTATAATAAAATTTATATCTCTTTTATGTCACTAATAATTTATATTAACAATTATGGATGTTTATCCACTTTTCAAATGAACATCAATTCAAGAAATCGTTTGAACCTTTCATTAAATCTATTAAATTAACACACCCAAACCATGAATTTAAGCTCTATAGCTCATAATAATATCCAAAAAATAACATAATAAAAAAATAATCAATAAAATTAATTTATTATTGGATATTTAATTTTTAATTAATGAATGTAATGTAATTATACAGGACTATAAAGTGAATAAATTTTATGGACACAAGGTAAAAAGAAATTCTTGAACCCAAATCTATTTCTTTGGGTTTTACATCTTCAACCAATTTTATGTATGGATATGAATTAAAAATAATTAATTCCTCATTATCTTACATATTATATGATATAAATGTTCCAAAATTTACTTATTCGAAAATAACAATGTTTACTAGAAGAACTCTTCTTTCAAATACACACACCCATTTTTATTTCTCGTGGAATGTTTCACAAATAACTCAAGGTTAATTGTCATATGTTAATAATGATATTACCTATTTGTTTTGGGAATTAAATGTTTCTAAATGTATTATTTATGATTTAATACATTTTTATTTCCATGGGTTATTTTTTTTCATGTTTTACATACTTTTTATGTGGAAATCATGATAATGTAAATATATGATGTGATGGGTGGGCCCACGATTATAAAGTGCAATTGAAATTTTATGATGTGGAGGGTCCCCCCAAATTTATACCGATCATCAATGAATTGGGTAAAATGATGAATCTCATGAGTTATAGTGATATCATGTGTGAACATGACTCAATTTTTTTTTCAAATGTATGTGTGGTAGTTAACCACTAAGACATGATGTTTCATTTTTTGCATTTACATATTCCATGATATTATATAAATGATGTTATGATTTCTCTCACACAATCATAAATTTATTAATGTTATTATCTTTCCTTTACTGGGATTTTCACACACCCCTTCTTTATGAATATCCTAATGTGACTACATGTACTAAGGAGCACACAAGTGCAAATAAAAATCTAGAGAAGAAGGAGTTAAATAAATGATTGTGCGTTATATTATAATAGTTTTTTATGATCATATTTTTCCATAAAAACTAATCCTTTGGATCCTCATTATGTTATGTATTTATGTTTTTTATCATGAATATGGTGTAAAGGTAATGTAAGAAAAGTAGTGTCGTTATAGCAAGAGTTTCAAACCAGGTGTTCATCAAGAAAACACTAACCACATTCCAAATTGGTCGTTGAGATATATATGACTATCTTAATTAGGTGTTATTACACCTAGTGTAATTAGTGATAAAATAATGCCCATATCCATTCAATGATTGTTTTTTGATGAAAACCACCCTCCTTTTTTACTAATACATAAAAAATTATCCAATATAAAGGATGATCGTTTGAGTTTTCACTAAGGATTTATCAACCTATTTTAAAATGATAACTTAACATTACTCTAATAAAAACTATATAGACCCATAAATTTCATTCATAAATATTAAATCTTATTTTTTAAATATTCAATAACAAAAAATATGATCCATTATATATCATATGGTTTTTGTGCCTTTAGATACATTGATATAGAAAAAACATGTTCAACATTTATCTACATCATCTACCAATATGTAATTTATAAAAATAATTCATATTATACATATTATAAGAAAAAACATATCCTCATAATATAAGGATAGACAAAATGGATGTGTGATATATAATGCTCAACAATGGTAAAGACGATAGATTTCAATGAATACATAATCCAAAATGGTTTGAGAACATAAGTTTAAATGTAATAAACATTACCCTATATATCTAATATAATAATCATGAGTTCTTGATTAAATAATGGATATTCGTAAGACATGAATCATAAATGAATAAAATAACCTAAATTGTGAGAGAATTATATTTTCATAATATGTAATTTGTGATATACACATTAGAATAGAGAAACAAATTATTAGTAATCAAGGATTTCTAAACAGAATATTATAGTGGTTTGGTTCACTCATCATCCCATAATATCATTACTCAAGGTTCACTCCCAAGACAATCATGGTGGATATATTCACTTATTGAACTATGTGAACTCCAAATTGAAATCGTTATTATCTCAATAGATGTTCAGCTTCAAAAAGTTAATTTGATGTATATATAATTGAAGTCCAACATATTAAATAATGGTAATCATACATATGTGTAATGTAATATACTAATGTATTCATCATATCTCTACCCCTAGAACGAAAATGTGTCCTATAAAAATTATATCATTCATCGTATTGTAATTCTTAGAACTGAAATGTGTTTCAGAAACATCTGATCATCATAATCATAAATCATCATGAAAAAGAATAAGAATGGTCACATTAGATCCTTTCCCTATTAATCCATAGTTAATATAAAAGTTTATCATTACATATGAAAATGTCTTTAGAGTTCACTTGGAATATTTCTAGAGGAAAATACCCTTTTCCTATTAAATTAAATTACTCAAAATCTAAAAATGTAATTTTTTTTATTGAAAATGATTTATTTGAAATGATACATGAAACAATGTAATGAAATATTTAATGAAATTAATTGTTATCCCATTGGTAATTGTTTTTCATGTTGAGTACAGTAAAACAAGTATCCCTTTCACATTTTCTATAAAATTGAAAAAGTACTCATTGGTAAAATGACAAGAAGATTCATTAAAAAATAAAAACAAACTATATATTTTGAAAAAAAATTAAGTAATTCATTATTTAATAGTAATAACATTCTATAAATCATTTTTGTATCACATAGGCACGCACAAAAAAATATTTATTAATGATATATATACATTTGACATTCCTTAAAAATATTCATTCGGTATCATTTATTATTAAATTGAGGAAAATTAATGGGAAACAAATATTTTTATTAAAGAACCAGAGAATAATAATTTGTGTTTGAAAATATTGAGATGTAAATCATCAAATTTCATCATTTTATCATAATAATAAAAAATCATGTATAATAATGTGGTTATAACTTAAATCACTTACTTCTATGAAATCATTTGAATAAATATATTATTAAAAAAATAATAGTAGATTGAAATTTACATCCAATGAATTTTTAATATATTTCTCATATAAAAATTCATATGCATCCTAAAAATGAGATAAAATAAAAATTATGAGAATATGGCATGTGTCTCATGGGAGAAAAATGAGACAAAAATATTGTAGGATCCCAAGTATTTATAATGTAATACATTTTTATATGTATTAATATTTATGGATATGATATTATTTATATATTAATGGGTAATCTTTGTTAGGTAGCATACTAAACAAGAAAAATTGAGTTTTTTTTAAATCATACATTCAATAAGACTTTTAGTTATACTAAAATATAATATAATATTTTTTAAATGGCTGTAAACACCAAGTCGTTGTATTGACCAGAATGAATAGAAATTAATTTACTATTATTATACATTTTTTAATTGTTTTAACATTTATCCTATAAATTTTATATGCTTCAAATTATAAAGAATCCAATTTTAAGAATTAATTACTTTAATATTTTTACAGGGTCGGTTTACTACCTGTTGAAAGAAACCCCTTTATAAAGCCAATTTTTATAACTTTTTAATGCTATATTTTACAAAATAATTTTACTATATAAAATTTTGAGGTCAAAATTTAATTTGGTTAATTTTTTTATAATTTTCCGATAAAGATCAATTTTTAATTAATAGTTAAAAATATAGTATTTTATTAAAAATGGCAGTTCCATCTAACTTTTTTATATAGTTAGATAGACTGTTTAATTTGTTTTAAGGGTTAATTGGATTGTGATTTAATAATTTCATCCAATTTCGCTCATTTTCAGTAATTTTTCATATTAATTGAATATGAACACATGCCAATCATTTGATAGTTTTTACTTCTTAAAAAACACTCTTTCTGGGTTTGAGATAAGAAAATAATTTTAAATTAAATTATACAATTTCTAGGTTTTGATTACGGAAAAATGGATTCCATATTTGGAATCATATGGTTCTAATTGTTGAAACATGTACCTCTTATTACTGAACATTATAAATAGTAACTTCAGTAATTATTTTTATTTACCATTGTTAAATATTAAATCAGGAAAATAAGGGTGACAATTAATATTAAAATAATCTAAAATAACCATATGATGAGTCCTAATACTTTTGGATGAGATATGTCCTACCATGAGCATCCTTAGGCTGAATTATTTTTCGTTAAGAGGCATTTGGGTGTGAATATGACATTTTATAATTTTTAATTCAAAGATATGTGAAATATAACCTACACATGTTTATTTTAATTAAAAAAAATTTAATACAGGGTTATATAACTAATCACTATGAATATAAATATTCATTGGAAATATAAACTACATTCTTATATCATTGTATTTTTTTTGTACTTTTTAGGGATAAAAAATTAATTTATTTATGACACATTGCTGACGAATTGATTACACGATTATTGAATGATTCAAAAAATGACATTATAAATATTAAAATAAATGTAATTTGATTATTTTGATGAGATCCACTAATATTATAGATGATACTGTCATAGTATATTTTATTTAACGAATTTTTTTCTAGGGAATGGTGTTTTTAAGAGTTTAAAAAATTAAATTACTAAATAGTTTCAAAATTGGAATAAATGTATTTTTAAAATATATAATATTTTTATAAATGATATAATAGTACTAAAAATATATTATTCATCCAACTGGTATATATATTGCTAATATTTTAATTAATTATCAACTTATTATATTAATTTTATAATAAATATATAGTAACCATATATTATGAAAACACAAGGAGACATGGTAAGCATTAATGTTTTCATCAAACGGTTAAAGCTAAAAGATAAGGTTAATTTGGTGACCAAAACATGTCAAAAACAAATTTTTTTAGAATTTTTCGACCCATTATCACCTAATACTCTTAATTTATCACTTTGTAACAATTATAATTATAAAACCATTTTATAATAAAATAATATTTCAAAACATTCCTAATGTGCCCCTCCTCCATCTTATAAAAGGCCACCACATCTACCCACTTACTCAAATGTCTCGATCAACTTGGTTCATCCTAAATCTGCTCAAATAATCTCCAAACATCCCTCCATTACCCCTATAAGCCTTCCCTTGGGAATAATGAAAATCAAGAAATCGTTTTTGCTAAAATCAAAAGAAGTTACCTGATTTAGTGGTAACATCTTCTCCCAAGTTCCTTTCTTTTATTTCCATTCATCACTCGATATGACATTCATATTCTATGAATACATGAAAAAAAATATATTATCAATATACTAGGATTTAGTTTTGATATTTTTTATAAATACAGTTACACAAACCTCCATATAATAGATACGAACATCCCATTTCATTGTACGGTGAACTACTGCCTCACGAAACGATGATTGGTCAATTTTCTCCCATGACCACTCATAGTGTCCATAATGATGGAACAATTTTTATATATGATATATATTATATTTTTAATGTTTATATATTTTTGTATGTTTTATTTCAACAAAACATAATTGTAGGTCGGAGTGGTACTAAAGAGGGGGGTGAATTGAGTTCCAATTAAAATTTTCTATTTAAAATATTTATATTAAAAATTTACCAATTTAAATAACATGATAAATTGTAGTGAATTTGTAATACATAAATGTTCAGTTAGGTTCTCAATATCTTGATTAGTTCTCTGTTAATATAATCAGATGATTAGATTAGCTTTTGAAAATAACCTTCTAGGTTACAATAAATACAAACACTTGCTAGTTTAACTATCAGAGTAACATTAAAATAGTTTTGTATTTAAAGTACTTAGCAGCGGAATATTCAATATATTTTTAACCAAAATAAATAGTCACAACAGATTTAACCCAGAGGCTCAGTCTCAAGCTAAGACATAGTCCTCTTGAACTATTTTATATAATCTATGATCCACACCTTATATCACAGTTAACAACGGTACTCAAACTATCAAGGTCCATATACCTCTACCACATTTCTACATGGGAAATCAAAAATAACCACATCTCACAGGTTTCCCAAGTCACACTTGACCTCTACAAAAATCCATAGTGGGATACAGGAGTTTAAGGGAATGATTGAGTGAGGATTTATAACTCGTCCAGTTCACCATAGGTGATAGGGTGTGCTAAAAATATAGAACACACACTGCTCAAAATGTAAATAAATGAAAAAAAAATAAAGCTAAAAAAATAGAGATGAGTTTATAATGATATATGTGTTTTGATTGAATCTCTGGACTCCTTGGATTGATGAAGATTATGCTTTAAGTCCCTATCTAGTTTTAGTCAAGAGAAACAGAGTGTATTATTTGTATTTGACATCCATGTCTAGGTTGATCTGCCTGATCAGCTTGAGTGTAGGTGAAATCATTGAAGCACATTTCTCCTTGAATGTTCAGGTTCTATAGGTTTAGTATTTATTCTACCTTCTTCTTATATGCATGTATGTGCTTGTGTATCTCTAGAACATTCTCTCGTATATGCACAAAAGGACTGGCCGACTTGTCTTTAGTAGTTTGAGGATCTTTTATATATATTCTGCTTCTTCCTTAGGAATGATAACCTTTTTACAGGTATGAGGTATGGTTCCTGATATGCCAGCAACTATCATTAATTAATAGAAGATGCATTAAAAACATCAAATATGACCATTTCTAAATAAACAACAGAACTAGAGTTTAGAGAAACAGTGACTGGTTTCCATCGGTAGCTCTTAGTATCAGTGAGGTTATATCGGTGGACTTGAGTCAGTAAGACTGTATCAATGGTTGTTACTCTTTATAACAGTCGACTATGTATCAATGATATTGACTCTTTATTAGTATCTCAACTTATCAGTATCTCTTCAGTATAGGTAGAATTCTTGTATCAGTGGCTCTCTCCATCGGTAACTCGCCTATATCGGTAGCTTCTTGTACAAGTGGTTGTCTCTGTATATCGGTGGATTTTTCTATATTGGTAGATTTGTATCGGCAGGTCTATCTGTTTGAATCGGTAGACTTCAAATCGATAACTGTCTATTTGTGATGGTAGACTTGTATCAGTAAGTCTTTCTGTCTATTTCGGTAGACTTGTATCAGTAGACGTAATATCGGTAGTTGTCTATTTGTATCAGTAGATCTTGATTATAATAGTAGATTCCATCTATCAGTGATCTCTACTTATCGGTAGACTATGTATCGGTAGGTCTATATTAGTGTCTTAAAAACATAATACTTATCTGTTCTACACAAATTATATCAAGATTGGGTTAGTATTATTTCAAAACAAGTATAAAAATATATAAACATTTATTAACATATTCTAATGATTATTTTGATATTTTTCTCATCTCAATAGTAGGATGACTTAATTTAACGTATAGATAGGATTATCAAAATATATTAAAACGTAATTGAGATTATCAAAACATATTAAAACATAATTGTGATTTTCAAAACATATTAAAAATAATTGAGATTATCAAAACATATTAAAATAGAAATGATATTATCAAAACATGGGAGTTCAAAAATCTCCCCCTTTTTGATAATCACAAATTATGGTATTATAATCCAAAATAATAATTAATATAAAATTATAAAATAGATTGGGTCTCACTTCTTAGTGTGAGTAATGACATTTTCAAATGTATCAGAGGATAGGGTATTAAATGCAAATGTATCAGAGGTATGAAACTACTGTATAAGAGGTAGAATATATTATTCTCATATTTCTTCCCCTTTGTGATCAGCAAAAAGTAGTAAACAATGGGTGAGATAAGTAACAGAAGGTAGATCATATACATTTCTTGGTGAAAAATTACAGGGAAATTCAAAATTGAGGCAAAAAGAGTACAATAGATTCCTATCAAATGTCCTAGATACTATTCAATCCACCTCCTCAACATGTGATTTGGATTTGAACTTAGAATCAGAAGTGGATTCCGGCTTGGTAGATGCAGGTGGAGGCTTGGGAACAACACTGATAATCAGAGGAGGATGAGATACTAATATAGTGCCTAGCCTATAATGTGGACCTCTTTGGTAGATCATAGGAGAGAGAATTATGATTGCTTGAGCTTGTGGCATCTGAGGAATGGAGGCAGACTGAGAAGAGGTAGGCATATCTATAGGTACAAAGACAGGGGTACTGCTACATGAAAAAATGGCAGCAACATATTCCTAAAGTCCATAATGATTCAACCCCCTCTTTCCATAGTAGAGATAAATGCATCCATGTTCCCAATAATCTTGTCTAGAGTAGGAGTCAACTCCCTGAGCTTGATTACTTGTTCTCTAAAATCTTGATTGACTGGAGGTAGTTTCATGTTCTCTAATAGATGTTTGAAGTGTTTGTTAAACTTATGTTTTATGTATATCCTTCGGAAATAGTAATCTATTTTGACCTTTACTTCATTATGAGAAGCAATGGCCTCTCTCATGAAATTATAAACAATTTACCTTATATATGCAGTGGTAGTCACTACTTGGATCAAGGAAACAGAGTAAAAACAGCCACTATTAGACGACTTTCCAAGGTTTGCTCTCACCACACCTCGAATCTGATCAATATCTAAAGAAGGCATGGTAGTACTCAGAGGTGAAACAGTAAAGGCTATTGTTTCCTTAAAATATTTATTCATCCGACTTATGATATTTTTTACAATAGAGTCGTGGGTGATAATATGATGCATCATGGAAATATTAAATTCCCCAAAAACTGATACCATCTGGCTAACTACACTTTTTAAAAATGGAAAATCATTGTCTTCTTGAGATTCAAAACTCAAATAAGACTTCATGGAGGCAACTGATTTCTTTAGAGATTCAACATCCTCTTCCAAGTTTGACACATGATTCTGGTAGGCCTTGAATTCATCCAAAACACCAAATACTAATTCAACCATCAGAGATTGAGTAGATGATATTAATGTGGTTTCCATTCTTCTCATTTCGTCTATGAAATAGGGCTTGCCATCATATTTAAACTAATTTCAATCAAATATTCTTACTATATCCTCAGGTAATGTTTCAAAAATAAGATTATAAGTGACAGGTGGTCTACTGATGGGTGTCTCATCTTCTGAATCAGGATAGTCCAATCCCAAAACTAAAAATCCAGGGTCTTTGACTCAGTCCTCAATCTCATGAGTTAATGAAACAGTTCCATGTCTGATGGGATGCTCCCCCTCAATCTGTGCATTCACCTTAATATTTATATCAAAATCAGCTTGAACAGGCAGATCATACTCAGAAGATTCCTCTACATCCATCTTCGTCTCAACAATCAGATTCTCATTACGAATAAGTACAGGTTCTGCCATCTCAGCCAAAATATCCTCTTCAGGCATAGAAGAATTACCAATCAGTGCAAATAATATCAAAATACTCTCATCTGAGCTATCAAAAAAATGTTCTGTATTTTCATATACTTCATTATCATTATCTAGAGCAGGCTGGTCTTCCTCAATAATATGGTATTTTTCATTTCTTACTTCCAACACAGTTTCCTTTCTAGATGATATAACTTCAGAAAATGGACTTGGAGGCAAGTATGGATCCCTTCCTTCAACTAAAAATGTATCCTCCTCATCAGTATCATCATTATGCTGAGGATCCTCTTCATCGGGTCCTAGACTTCGATCTCTTCTGTCTCTTGGCCTATTGGGGTGATCAATAGGGTTGAACATATCATACACCTTATCATCATCAATAACCCATTTATTTCTCCATGGGTTCCATCCAATATTCATATACTAACATATTGTGCTTATGATGAGAAAATTGTTCCTCACAAATATTTTCTCAACCTAAGACTCAGCTACTCCTTTCACCATGATCATTACCAAGTTCAACATTGCAAATAATAATGAATTGAATTATGACTCAGGCCTAGTCCTATCCTCAATTTGGATCACCAACATCCTACACAAATTTAGCTTGACATAATGCCTCAGCAAATGATACAAATAAATATCTTGGAATCTCAAATTCGCAATGTCCCCTATTCTTGGACATAGCTCATGTTGAATGAATTTGAATAACAACTGGTTTTCTCCGTCCATCCCAGCGGCCACTACCTTTCAATGTTTTCTAGTACCGGTTATCTCATCTAAAGAAACCTCATAGTCAAAAATGTCACTGGTAGGAGGTATTGTCTATGAGGAATACCCAATTACACCCTCATGCGCGAATTTCATACATTCACCCCATTCAACAGAAGAAAAAAAATTCCCTTTCCATTCAATAATGAAACCAATCTATTTTCTTCTTCAAGCTTCTCAAAATGGACAAAAGCATAAAACTCTTTAACCAACTTCAGATAATGAGGTCCATTGTTTTTTGTAAAATAATCAACCCATTCTTGTTCCTCTAATATTCTTAATACAAATGAATTTCTAGGAAAGAGACATTCCACACTAAGTTCCTCTTATATTACTACTTCTCTATTCTATAAATGTGGGTTCACTGCAGGCTTCCCCGACCTTGTTCTACTTTCACTGCCACTAGCATCCGGTCATGTTTTCTGTTTCTTTGCACTTGGCGCATCACTATTATCCCTGACTACCAGGATTTTTTTCATGCCATCTACAATTGATGAACATAGGGTTACACGTAATGCGGGGGTTCGAGAGGTGAGGATTGAATAGAGGAGAGTTTGAGGTGGATTGAAATGTGACTTAGGCTTAGCTTTTATCATTTATAAATCAAAATTCAATAGAAATAATTATACTGAAAACAATAGGAGTTTCATCTAAAGAAAACTAAAATCAAACAGTGCATGAAATATCATTAACAATAACTGGTGAAAACCCTGACGGTGAGGTTTTCTAGTGGTGAGGATTTCTATCAGTGAGGTTTTGGCTAACAGTGAGGATTTGGCTAATGGTGATGATTGGTCTAATGGTGAGGATTTGGATAACAGTTAAGATATTCTTCTACAAATTATATTATTCCTAACTCATGTATAATGTAACATAACCTATATGAGCTTAAAGGCTTGGTGAATATGTCAGCTAATTGATGTTTAATACCTATAAAATCAAGAGTAATATGACGATTTTGTTAATGATATCTCAAAAAGTGGTTCTTACATTAATGTGTTTGGTCCTAGAGTGAGATATATGATTCTTAGAGATATTGATCTCACTAGGGTTATCACAGTTTATAGATACATGTCTAAACTGATATCTGTAGTCCAATAATTTATGTTTCATCCACAGAATTTGTGCAAAAAAAATACCAACAGAAATATATTCTTCTTCAAAAGTAGACAATGCAACAGAGTATTGCTTTTTACTACACCAAGATTTTAAGGACATACCTAGATAATGAAATGTTCTAGAAGTTCTCTTTTTATGTAACTTGAAACCAGCAAAGTCAGCATCTGAATAACTAATTAAAATGAATGACTGTCCATTTGGATAAAATGATCATATGCTAGTAGTATGTTTAAGATATTTGAAAATTATTTTAACAACAATCAAGTGTGACTCCTTTGGATTAGCATGAAATCCTTCACACATACACACAGTAAAAATAATATCAGGTTGACTAGGAGTAAGGTAAAGTAGGCTTCCAATCATACCTCTATAGTTGGATTTATTCACTGTTTTCCAGTTTCATCAGCATCAAACATACAAAGAGTACACATAGATGTATCACTTATCTTAATATTATAAAAACCAAAATGGTTTGATAGTTCCTTTGTATAATTACCTTGGTTTATGATAATAACATTTTTATTTTGAAAAAACATGAAATCCAATATAATATTCATGTTCTCCCATTAATCTCATTTCAAATTCATTTTGAATACTCTTTTAAAAATCTACACACAAAACATTTTTAGAAGATCTGAAAATAATATAGTAAACATAGATTTTTACTATCAAAACATCTTTGGAAATTCTATTAATAAAGAGAGTTGGATCAGCAATCCCTTTAGAAAAACCTTTTTAAATATGAACACTCATAAGACTATCATTCCAAGATCATGGGGAATGTTTCAAACCATATAGAGCTTTAGAACGATTAAAAACTCGATTGTGAAAATGTTGATTAGTAAATCAAGGAGGTTGTTCAACAAAAAAACCTCAATTACAAAATCAAGTAGAAAAGGACTTTCAACATCCATTTGATATAACATTAAATTTAGATGAGCAACATAAGCATGTATAATACTAATAACTTCTAATCTAGCTACAGGTGCAAAGGTTTCCTCATATTCTTTTCCTTCCTCTTGATAATATCCTAGTTCAACTAGTCTTGCCCTGTTTCTAATGATATTTCCTGATTCATCATCATTATTTCTAAAAACCTATTTAGTGCATATGGTCAAAATGTCCATAGATATATCAACTAATTCTTAGACATTTTTTTAAAATTGATTTAATTCTTCTTGCTATCCATTACCCAAAATTTATTATTGACTGAATCAATTATATTTTTAGGTTCTAATTGTGAATGAAAGGCTTGATGTTAAACCTAATTTCATAGAGAAGTTATCGTTTTGGTTCCTCTATCTAAATCTTCCACAACAGCATCTAAAGGATGGTTCTTTAGAATCTTATTTGGTCTGGTCAAGGTATTACTAGAGAAATCTGGTTCGTTTGCAAATTTGGTTCCAATATATTTGGGTTCTGAAAAAATTCCAGAATTACTTGTTTTTACAGCAGGTTCACAACTTTTATCATTGATGTCCAAAAAAGGAAAATATTTTTCAATATTTTCAAGAGAGGACATAGGCTCATGCAGATCAGTTTCATAAAATTTGATATGTACTGATTCATCCACACATTTGGTTCTTTTTTTAATGAATATATAAGATTTACTAGTTATAGTGTATCCTAGAAAATCACATTGTTACATTTAGAAGAAAACCTGTCAAGATTATCCATAGTATGTATAATAATGACTTTTCAACCAAAAACTCTAATTTAACTAATTTTAGGCTTCCTATTATTCCATAGTTCATAAGGGTTATTCTTAATAACAGGTCTAATAAAGACTCTATTTATAATATAAAAATATGTATTTATGACTTTTTCCCAAAAGCAAATAGGTAGGTCATACTTATTATGCATAATTTGTGAAATTTCGTGAGGGTTCTATTCCTTATTTCAACTAAACCATTCTATTGAGGTGTCCTAGGGGCAAATAAATTTTGATTTCAGCCATTATGTGAGCAATAGGTTTCAAAATCATAATTTTCAAACTCACTTCCATGATCAAAACATTGGGTCTTAATCTGAAGACCACTATTTTGCACTATAGGCATGGATAATTTTTAAAAATAATAGCAAGCTTCACTTTTGTGAGAAAGAAAGTATACCCAAGTATACATAGAAAAGTCATCTACCAAGACATAAACATAGTGCTTATCATTCAAACTAGAAATTCTTGAAGTTCCAAACAAATCCATGTGAACAAAACTTGAGAGGTTGAGTAGTTTAAACCTATTTCATTAATTTAAATGAAACATTATGTTGATTTACCTTTTGACAGGGAGTATAGACTTTGTCTAATTTGAATTTTAGTTCAGGTAGGTCTCTAACTAAATTTTTCTTAGTCAGTTTCATAAGTGGGTGCACATTGTAGTGTCCTAATATTTTGTTTCATAGCCAAGAGTCTTTATGAAAAGCATTTAAACAAGTAACCTATTTTTTGGATAAAGAAATAAAATATATAACATAAACATTTTTATTTCTCAAGGAAATAAATACCAAAGAATTTTTAGAATCAAATACATTGCAAACAACATTTTCAAATTTAACATTGAAACCATCATCAGACAACTGAGAAATGGATAAAATTTTGTATTTTAATCAATCAATAAATAATACTTTAGAAATTAAAATTGAATCGGTGTTACCAATTTCATGTAAGCTGATGATTTTTCCTTTTGAATTATCACCAAAGGTGACATTCCCTCCATCAACATTGATTAAACTTTTGAAACATGAATAATCTCTTATCATATTCCTTGAACATCCACTCTCCGAGTAACATATCTTCTTATAGGAACTCTTCAAGAAAGTCTCCTAGAAAACATTTTTAAACCAAAAATTATTTTGGTACCTATATTTTCTTGGGTCCCGATAGGTTAGAAAGAAAAACCTTATACATCCATATTTTTCTAATCTGTTTCCCATAACTATTAGGATCAAATGATTTTGAATTATTTATTCTATTTGGTCATGTAGAATTGGAAATTCTAGATAAAGAAACAAAATTTCTAGAACTAGAACTATCACCATATATCTAGTTTTTTGAATAAATTTATTCTTAACAAGCTATCTCTGTCTAGGTTTGTATCCTAAACCAGTAGTGTACTTTGGTGCAACATGTTTTCCATGAATATGAGTTAGAGTATTATTTCCATTTGTGAACTTCTATAACTCTATTATGAGTTTCCTAATTGATCATTTAAGTTGATTATTGTCCTTTAAAAGTTGAGAATTATTTTTCCTTTTCTATACTAAGATCAGATTTAATAGTACTAGTCAAGGCATACTATTTCTTTAATGACTTGTACTTGCCTTTCATCCCATTAAAATTATCTTCTAATATATTATAGTATTTAAATAAAAATTCACTAGACATGTTTTTATAATCAGAATCATCTCTAGAACAATAAAAATTTAAATCTGGATATTCTAATGTTACCTCAAATGTGTTTGTCCTGAAAGACATATTAGATTTTAATGATCTTTTATCCTGAGTGGAATCAGAATCACTTGAACTGTCTTCTGAAGCACACTAGGTTTCATTCATTTCATTCTTTTATTTTTTCCCTTATTCTCATATTTCTTTTTGTATTTTAACTTTGGATTGTCAGATTTCACATGTCCGTTCCTATTTCATTCGTAGAAGTCTATGTCATCACATTTATCAGTCATTTTCCAATCCTTCTTCCAATCACCTCATTGGACAAAATTATCCTAATAGTTTCGTTTTCGGAAAAATTCCTGCTTCCTATAGAATTTGTTGAATCTCCAAGATATTTGATCCATCTCTACATAACTATCTAAATCTGAACCTCCACTTGTTGAGATTTTATTAGGTATGTGAACATTCTCCTTCTCCTTTTCCTTTGGGTCAGTAGACATAAATTCCGTTGTTCCCTTCTTAAGTTCATCATCTTCCACATTGTTTACCTTTAGTTCATATTCATACATCATTAACATACCAATCAGATCCTTTAATGGTATTGAACTTATATCACATGACTATCTTATTGAAATCGATGCGCCTCTTCATCTTTCTGGAAGATATCTGAGTATTCTCATAATTTTATCATTTTATGGAACAACTTTTCCCAGTGATCTCATAGTATTAACAATCTCATTGAACCTGAGATACATTTGAGAAATAGGTTCATCAGACCATATCATAAAATTTCATATTTAATAGAGTATGTTTTTAATATCATTTCTTTCACATTGGTTGTTCTTTCATGGGAACATGAAAAGTATCTAAGATTTCATTTGCTGTTTTACTGGAAGAAATTCTATTAAACTCTTCATCTCATAGGGAGTAGTAAATGGAATTCATGGCTTTACAATTATTGTTGTAATCTGATTTTGTAGCATCATCCCAAGTAGATTTATAAGTCTTTGGAATATCATACTCTGATTCTATAACAGTCCAAATATAAAATCCTATACTTTATAAATGAATTTTTATTTTGATTTTCAATTGGGCATAATTAACACCATTATTGAAAGGTGGAATATTATTAGAAGAAACTTCTAATATAATATCCATATTTATATTTACACAAATATAATTAATGATATTAAATTTAGAACTAATAGAAATTTAAGATCTTTAAGATAAAACTAAAATCACATTTTCAAAACAGAGTGATTTGAAATCCTTTATTTATAAAAATATTCTTATACTGAATGTTCCTTGGAGTGGATACTCAAGAGGGGGGGAGGGGATGAATTGATTTCCAATTAAAAAATTTTGTTTAAAATTTTTATATTAAATATTCCATAATTTAAATAACAAGTTTAACTATTGAGAATTTATAATACAGTAAAGGTTCAGTTTGGTGCTCAAAAGATTGATTATTTCTCAGTCAATCTAATATGAATATTAGATTATCTTTTGAATACATCCTACTAGGTTACAATAAATACAAACACTTTCTAGTTTAACTATCAAATGAACTTTAAAATATATTTGTATTTAATGTACATAGCAGAGGAATATTCAATATAGTTTTATCCAAAATAAACATGCATAGTAGATTTAACCAATAGGTCCAATCTCAAGCTGATACATAGTCCTCTAAAATTCTTTTATATAAACTATGATCCACACACTAGATCAGGGTTAACAACAGTACTCAGAATGTCTAGGTCCTCAGACCTCTACCATAGTTCTACGTGGGAAATAAAAAATGAAAATAGCTCACAGGTTGTCCAGGTGACACTTGACATTTACCACTATCAACAGTGGGATAAATGAGTGTAATTGAAACAATGAGTGAGGATTTATAAATCCTCAAGTTCAGCACGTGAGACAGGGTGTTCATAAAATACAGAACACACATTGCTCAAAATGTAAATAAATGAATCATAATAGAGCTAAACAAATAAAGATGTGTTTAGAATGCTCTATGTTTTTTGGGTGAAGCTCCGGACTCCTTGGAATGAGGCAGATGAAGATTTAAGTCTCTCTCTTTTGTTAGTCATTAAATATACAGTGTAGTTTTTTTATTTTACTTCCACGTACTGGTTGATCAGCCTGATCAGCTTGTGTGTATATGAAATCATTGAAGATGCTTTCTCCTTGAATGTTTAGGTTCTACAGATTAAGTATGTATTTATTCTTATTCTTAAATGCATGAAAGTGCTTGTGCATATCCAAAAGATTTTCTAGTATATGCATGGAAGAAATGACCAACGTGTATTTAGTAGTTCGATTTTACCTTATATATCTTCATCTCCGACAATGGGAATGATTATCTTTTTACAGGTAAAAGGTACAGTTCCTTATATGCCATCAACTATCATTAATTAATAGAAGATGCCTAAAAAACATCAAATATGATCGTTTCTAAATGAACAATACAATTAGAGATTAGAGAAACAGTCACCGGTTTCCATCGGTAGCTCTTAGTAGCAGTGAGCTTGTGTCAGTGGACATGAGTAAGTTGGACTGTATCACTGGCTGTTACTATTTATAACGGTAGACTATATATTAGTGATTGTGAATCTGAATCGGAAACACCTCTTATTAGTAGCTCTTCATTATAGGTAGCATTCTTGTATCAGTGGCTCTCTCCATCGGTAACTCGCCTATATCGGAAGTGGCTTGTATCAGTGGCATTCTATGTATATCAGTGTCTCGGTCTATATCGGTATATTTGTATCTGCAATTCTCTCTGTCTGTATCAGTATACTTAATATCAATAGCTGTCTGTTTGTAATGGTAGACTTGTATTAGTAAGTTTGACTATCTGTATCGGTACACTTTTATCAGTAAACATCATATCGGTAGCTTTATGTTTTTATCATTTGCTCCTAATTGTAACAGTGCATTCCATCTATCAGTTATCTTTTCTTATCGGTAGACTATGTATCGGTAGGTCTATATCAACAACTCAATAACTTAATAAATCTATGTTCTATGAAAATCATATCCAGATTGAGTTAGTATAATTTCAAAACATGTATAATCATAGATAAAAATTTATTAACATATTGCAATGATTATTTTGATATTTTTATAAACTCAATAGTAGGATGAAATAATTTGACATATTGATAGGATTATCAAAACATATTTAAACATAATTTAGATTATCAAAACATATTAAAACATAATTTAGAATAACAAAACATATTAAATCATAATTTAGATTATCAAAACATATTAAAACTTATTTGAGATTATCAAAACAGGTGAGGTCAACAATAATGCCTTCCATAATGTGTAAATACGATATTTTAATTTGAGGAAGTGCATCCGCATACCCCTTTAAAGTGATATGAATCATTCATGCCAAACAAGGAACACATAAATGATTTAATTAATGATCATTTGTAACATATATGACATAGATATTATACTATAATTATAAAAATATAATGTATCATTTATTTTTAATTCATTAAATATGGAAAAGTAATGGAATTAGTGTTTATGCGTATGTACGACCTTCCGTCCCCATGAATGGTGCATTTAATTTCGTATATAAAAATTTTATAGACTATTAAAAATATATATATACTGTATATATTTGATATTTAAATAATTAATTTTATTATTGATATTATTGAAAATTTACATTAAAACAAGTTCATTTTCAACTAAAGTACTAAATATCGATAAAATGATAGATAAGAACTTGAATAATTATATGGTTGTTATAAAAAATAAATAAGTGATATAAAAGGAATAATAAACATAATTTTTTTTTTGAAAAAAGTATATATTTACTTCTTTTTATTATTCACGGAGAACAAGGAACATAGGTGATGATTTGGACTCAAGGTAAAGGACATCATTTCAATATCCTTTCATTGATAAATAGTATGATTTATACTTGAGTTTCTTTTATATGGTATATAATAATCCAATATTAGTTTTAATTTCATTGAATGGTTTTCAAAAGGAAACATTATTTACGAAGCATTTTAGTAAATGATAAAAGGAATGTCTCCTTGTAATGTATGCGGTGACAACGACCGTTCTTCCACAGTGAGAATTATCTGAAATATGGATCCATTTACAAGATAAAATGTTATTAAAAAAGAAAATTAAATACCATATTACATTTTTAGGTATTATAGTATTGAAAATTGTTTTGAGAATAGATTTATTTTGAAAATTTCACGAACATATATATTGTGATTGTAACATGGAAATATTTTCTTTCTGTTATGATTGTTTTATGTGTTGTGTTAATGTTAAGGTTAGTGGGAATTTGTTACGTATATAGGTGGTTACGTGATAAACGGAAAGAGGGTGATACCTTGACATATTTCAATGCATTGGGTAACATGACGATGTTAAATGTTTTTTTTCCTAAGAAATTTATGGAATATACTGTGATGGGTATTCTAAAGGTAACAACGAAGGTTACACCATATGTAGTTGTGAATGATACAATTTAAATATGGTAGGGATTCCATATGATACCTTTTTGATTTAATATTTCTAGGATATATGAATAAATATTATTATTTTTGGACGTATATCAAATAGATCATGTTTTATGAGGGAAAAGTATGATTTCATTAATATTACCTATTTATGGACAAATGTTTTATTTTCTAATTTTATTACCATTAATGAGATTTTTATACACATCTCACGTTTCTAAAACGTTTTCCACTGGGTATAAGGAAGGGTATGAGAACATAAGATTTAAAAAAGTTTTTTATAATGAAATGAAGTCTTTTTTAGGCCTTTTATTGTTCCGAAAAATTGGAAAAATTAAAAGTGTCTACATTGTAATATTTGAGATGTAATGTAATAGTTATTTCTTAATTCTATAAAGTAATAAATAAGAATTGATCCTCAAAGTTAAAGAATGTAAATTATTGAACAGAAATAATGATATATAATGTTTAAGAATGGGGAATTATAATTGGTGTTATAGGGAAGTTTAGATATCATTAAGAGTTAGGGTATTGTTAAATAAATATCCATAAATTATTTTCCCCTTATGGAATGTTTGAAATGATATACCATACGAAGATTACTTTGTTTCTTCATCTAGGTTATGAATGTCTTCAGTATGTTTTTCCATTGAGGAAACAAGGAACCTATGATGAGATGACCTTAAGAAGAAAACAAACATCCAAATCAGAAACCTAAGATGTTTGCAGTCCGTATTGGATAGTTTGTTGCACTAATGGAATAATTGGATTAAACTATAAATAGAAGTGGTATCCATGCATGAGATCAGTCAAATCAACCTCAAAGGAACATGTTCATAGTAGATCCATTCATGAGGAAACACCCCCATAATTCAATGGATCGTATTAACTAGTTTTAGTAGAAGGGTGGATTAATGAACTTGAAATGATTTATGATGTCATGGGGTGTTCAAAACATCAAAATTTTCGTCTTGTTGATTAACGATTTGAATATTAATTTTATCAGTGGTGGTCGATGGTAAAAAATACCATGTATAATGAGGAGATTCATTCTCTTGATTGGGATGCATTTAGTGTTGTGGTCCTTGAGAAATATTTTTCCTAATGTTGTTTGACATGTGATGGAAAAACATTTTTTGGAATGGAGGATGTAGGATGAATCAATGTATTCTTTAGAAGAAAAATCAATTTAACTGGAATGGTCTGCTCCACATTTCATTCAATATATTGATAGTGAAATCAATAATTTTTTATCAAGATTAAATAAAATTTATCAAAGGGAATTAGCTTCTCATGAGTTCAAAAGTTATGAGAAACTTGTTTGATGTGCATCAGTTGAAATGGAGTTTTCTGATGATCAGGTTTTCGTTGAAAAGCAACAAAATAAGAGGTCGAGGTGGAAGACGAATGGGAAGAGCTCATAAAAAATGTATGATGGTAAGAAATATAATTATATAATTTTTTAAATATTTATAAAAATTATACTATGAGATGTCTTTTGAATTCTGGTAAGTGCATCAGATATGGTAAAATGGGACATAATGCTTGTAATTACACAGAATAAAAGCAGGGTAGTGGTAAGATAAATCAAGTTTTATAGTGATTAAATTGTTTTAAGTGCAATGAAATGGGTCATTATTAATATTTGTGTTCGAAAAAGAACATAAATAATTAAAAAATAGTTGGATTACAGGAATAAACGTGTGGTGAAATACATTGCATCTACTTGAGTAGATGTTGGGACATAAAATTATGTATTAATAGGTACATTGTTTGTTTTTTTAGGTTATGCCAATAAATTTTCCGATTATGGTTCTACAAATAGTTTTCTGATAAATGTTCTAGTATATTGGGAATTCCATTTGAGGATATGAATCTGAACTTGTTGTAAAAACACAAAGAGGAAATAACGAGACTATAATAAATTATATGATCTTTCATGTCCTTTTGTTCATATAGAACCTACTTACAAACATTATTGTTATCCCTCCAATGGAGTTTGATGGTAATTTGGGTATGGATTATATTTATATTTATCATTATATGATTTAATGCAGAGATAATGATGATTCAATTCATATATAGTTTCAGTTTGTGTACAATAATAAACCCTTACTTTTGATAACATATCAGGAAGCATAGAAACTAGTAAAATATTTCAATTAATGTCACATTGCACATATTATTGAAAATAATGGAACTTTTGAGATTAATGATGTTTCAATGGACAAAGTGTATCTTGATGGTTTTAATAATTAGTTTCCCAGTATACTACATAATAGGGAATTTGAATTTATTAATGACTTTGTTCCGAATTCTTATAAAATTTTAAAACCCCCTTATCAAATGGCTTATATTGAACAATTAGAGTTAAAAAAATAGTTTCATGAATTACTTTATAATGTATTAATTTGACCTAGCACTTCACTATGGGGTTCTCTTGTCTTTTTTTAATGTGAAATATGGTTCGATGAGACTTTTCATTGATCATAGACCCTTTAATAACATCACTGTTAAGAACAAGAATCCTTTTCCTAATATTGATGACTTGTCTGAACAGATTCTAGGAGCTCAGTATGTTTCAATGATTGAATTCTGGTCGAGGTACCATCAGTTGAATGTAAAATCATAAAACATTATGAAGATCACATTTTGTACCAGATAAATCCATTTCATGTTCGGAGTTATGCCTTTTTGTTAACTAATGCACATGGTGTATTTAGGTATTTTATGAAATGATTTTTTAGTGAGTTCTTGGAGGTGTTTTTGATTTAATTTATTAATGATATTGTGGTATATTCTAAAAGTAAATAGGAGAATGAAAGTCATTTATTGGTTGAAATGAGAACCATAAAATAAAATTAAATATATGGGATAATCGGTTTGTGTATGTTTTGGTTACATGAAATTTTATTCCATGGGTACATTATTTATAAAGATGGCATAACATTTGATCCTTCTAAAACAAAATTAGTTGATGAATGGGAAAGTACCTCAAATATAACCAATATTTGTAATTTATGATGTTTAGTAGGTTATTAAAATAGGTTTTCTATAAAAATTTAATGGTTATATATCCCACTAGAAATTTTAACTCAAAAAGGTGTTATGTTCATCTGGAAAAAAGAATGTGATGAATGTTTTCAGGAATTTAAAAGACTATTGGTGAATGCACCAGTTCTAAAACAACCTTATAGAAGTGGTGAATGTTTTTTCTATAGTGATGCTTTGTTGAAAGGTCTATTCTATTTTATAATGAATAAGGATAAGCTAGTTGCTTATGAATCACATCGGCTGAAAACACATGAGTCAAGTTACCGTAAAAATGTTTCTGAAGTTGATGTTATTTTTTTTCTTTAATAATTTTGAAGAATGATCTGTATTGTTTTATGTGTGAAATATATTTTGAACAAAAAATATTGAAGTATATATTACCTCAAAAATAATTAATTATGTGTTGGAGAAATGGATGTAATTAATAAAGGAATATTATTTCAAGATATATTACAATCTAAGAAAGGAAAATAAAGTGGTTAACCCATTATGTTGAAAGAGTAATGTAATATTAACCATCCTATGTTTGGAATGATATCCTTTGGTTTATGATATTATGAATTTTGTATTGGATGATACTGGTTTAGGGAATTCCTCTATTTTGTTTTAGGGACAAGTGAAATCATCTCTATCAGGTAGAATTAAGAAACCACAAAAATAATATAGTGAGTTATAGAAAACGGTAGAATTGGTTCAGAAGAGTAATTTACATTAACATATATTGATTAATACTACGTTTTGAGGTCTGGAAAGAGCTAATGTGTTCTTTATGATTCACAGTTTAATAAAGAGTTATTATGGGAATCTTATAGTTCCCCATTTTCAATTCTTCCTGGAAGTACAAAGATGTACAATAATCATTAGGATTATTACTGATGGGATAGAATGAAAATGGATATTGGTAAAATTACTGTGATGTATTTTAATTGTCAACAGATTAATAATGACTAAAATTCACTGAAATTGATGCCTTATCATTTTCTAGTCTTATAGGGTAAATGGAAAAATATATCCATGGATTTCATAGGATATTACCAAAGACTTCTCAAAGTAACAATGTAAGCTAGGATGTTGTTGATCGATTGACTAAATATTCTCATTTTCATTTTATTTGAGATAATCTATATATAGATAATATTTTTTGATTGTATATTAAAGAGATATTTAGGTGACATGGTGTTCTCCGATCCATTGAATCAGATTGTAATCCAAGATTCACTTCTACCTATTGGAAATAACATCAGAATACATTGGTAACTAAACAAATGTTTTGTGTAGCTTTTCATCTTCAATCAGACGAGCAGTCAGAATAAAACATTCATACCTTAGAGGTTATGCTATGTGATTGTTCAATGAATTAATAGGAAAGTTGGTATCCGCATCATTCTTTGGTTGAGTTTTCATATAATAAATGTTTTCATTCCAGTATATAGATGGAACCATTTAAGTCATTATGTGGAATGCAGTGTCAAACTCCTACTTTTTTGGATGAAGATGGTGAAAGGATGTTGATGGGACCAGAATGGGTAAATGAGATAGAAGGAAAATTTTAGTTGATTCATAATAACATGAGAATGACTCAGAGAAAACATAATCGTTATGCAGATAATCAGAGGAATGGTCTTTGTTTCGAGACATGTGGTCATGTCTTTCTTAATATTTCTACATCGAAAAGTGTGATGCATTTTGGTAAAATTGAATGTTGAGTCTGCGGGTCTTTGGACCAAATGAAATCCTTGATAATGTTGGATCAGTTTCCTATATAGTGACATTACTTCTATGTAAATCCTAGGTACATAATGATTTTCATATTTCAATGTTGTGATTGTATATGACAGATTGATCTCATGCATTGATGCTAGTGGTAATTCAGTCAGAATATAATAATTCTTATAAGGAATATCCAGTTCGGATTCTTGAAATTATAGAGAAAGTGTTGCAAACAATGGTAATTTATCAGGTAATGGTTTTGTGGAAAACCCCATATGGTGGAAGAGGAACCGTGTGAATCTAAATGCTACGAGGGATAAATACACCAACTTATTAGATAAATAAATAAAATTTTAGGGATGAAATTTTAAAAAGGTGGGAATGATGTAGGATCACCATTATTTATAAAATAATACTGTTTATATCTATTAATATTTATGAAGAAGTTAACATTTTTACATTAATGGGGTAAATTTTTATGATATCATACTTAACATGCAACAACAACTTGCTGCCTCAATGGATTAATGTGAATGTTGACGGTGCTTCTAGAGGTAATCCGGGTCCGACAGGCTGTGGTTCCTTCTTCAGAGACTCGCATGGATGATGCCTTGGCTGCTTCATTGGTGGTTGTGGCACGTCCTCGACTCTGGAAGTGGAAATGTTGGGAATCATTCATGCGGTGGACTTTGCCATGCAGAGGGTTTGAAACAACCTGTGGATTGAATGTGATTCAACCACTATTGTTCAAGCTATCTGGAAGGGCATGGTGCACCTTGCTTGGCCGGTCACTTCTCGATGGATGAAATGTCTTACATCACTCAGGAACCTCAACTACATTTCCACTCATGTGTTCCGCGAAGTGAACATGGTTGCCGATAGTCTCTCCAACAAGGGGGTATATCAGGCCATTACATGGTTGGATATTTTTCCTGATGATTTTCTCCCTTTCTTTAATAAGGATTTTAATAAGATTCTATCTTTTAGACTTTTGTAACTCCATTACGTTTATGCAATAAATTGTGCCTTGGTCTTTGACTGAGGCACCAACTCTTAAAAAAACAACTTTTTTTGAAATCTTACGTTACACACAACATTGAGTTATACAAAAAAAATAATATTATAATTTTATTACATTCAATGGTAGTTAACACATAATATTTTTATTGTAAGGAATGAATAAAACTAACTATAAAATTATTATACATGTTTTATAATTGTTTTTATATTTATCTAATAAATGTTAGAGTATTAAAAAAAGAATCAATAAAAATTAAAGCATAAAATACTCAAATATTTTTAAATGGTCGTATTACCACAATTTTATGGTGAACCCTGATAAAAATATTTTTTTGAGACTTTTATATCTTATTTTTTATAAAACTAAATTATTCTATATAATCAGGACATCAAATTTTACATTGGTAAATGTTTTTGATAATTTTCTGATAATGTTCTTTTTTTAATGATCAGAGAAAAATACAACATTTTAATTCATAAATGTTTTTTCATTGAGTTTATTTATATAGTTAAATTATACTTTTAATAGGTTTTAAAAAATAATTGTATTATTTTTTTATAATTTTATTCAATTTTATTCATTTTTTGTAATTTTACATTTTAATTGGACCAAAACACATGTAAATATTTTGTTAGTTTTTACATCTTATAAATAGGCTTTCTGGTATTGACAACATGAAATAATTTTAAATTAAATACAGTAATTTATATGATTTGAATTTGAAAAAAAATTATTCAATATTAGGAATATGAATGTTCAAATTGGGTAAATTGGTACCTTTTATATTTGGACATTATAAATACTAACTTCAATAATTATTTTTATTCACCATGGTTAAAGGGTAGATCAGGTAAATAAGGGTAAAAAATAGTATTACAGAAATATAACACTACCCTAAAACATGTTATAATACTATTAAATGTGATAATTACAACCATTATAATCCATAGGCCAATCATTTGGCATTTTTGAGCCACATAGGTGTGAAAATGACATTTTTTTATTTTTAATTTAATAAAAAGGGAAATATAACGGAAACATATATCTATTAATAAAACAATTTTAATATAGGGTAATATACTTAATTATTAGTACTATAAATAGATTTTAGAAATCCAAAAATATTTCATACATCATGGAATTTTATTGATAATTTTTATACATTAAATAAATATATTTATGTTGGACCAAATGATGATGTAATGGTTACCTTTTTAATGAATGATTCAAATAAATGATATTATAAATATTAAAATAAATGTATTTTGAGTATTTTTTTTCATAAACTATTTTTGAAGATTATTTTGAAAAATTAGACTAGATTTAATGCATTTGGTTCAAAGGAATCATTTTTTTGACATTAATAAAATAAAATACTATGTAGTGTCCAAATTGACATAAATGTGTTACAAAAAATTTTTTATTAAATGATATAATGGTCCAAAAATATTATATTCTTCCAAAAAACATATATACTATTATAAATTTCATTAATGATTCAATTATGGATCTATTCAAATTTTATAGTAACTATTGTAAACATATATTTTGTAAATACATGAAGACATGGTAAGAGTTAAGGTTTTTAATAACGGGTAAATGCTAAACGATATGGTTACATTTGGGACCTAAACATTCAAAAAACCAATTTGTTGATAGTAATTCAACCCATTACCAACATAACCATTAAATTTATAACCATTGATCTATTTTAATTAAAAAATCATTTTATAATAAAATAATATTTCAAGACATTCCTAATGTGACTCTCATCCCACTTATAAAAGGTCACCACCTCTACACACTTACTCACACCAATAAATCCCCATTACCCAACAGATATACTGTAAAATAGTCTACTATAATCCATCACATAATCCTTGAGTCCTTAACAAGGGTATAAGGAAATTAACGAAATCCTTTTGTGTCAAATCAAAAGAAGTTACCCGATATATAGGAATCTTCTTCTCTCGAGTTATTTTCTTTTATTTTAATTTTTCACTCCCTCTTATATTCATATTCTATGATTACATAAAAAAGAAGTACCCTCAATATAATAAGAATTTTTTATGTGATGGACTCAATACACACTTACACACAACTCCATCTAATATATATGAAAATATTGTTTCTATGTACAATGTAATACTGCCTCATGAAATTATGATTGATAAATTTTATCCTACCACCTCTCACAGTTTCCATTTTGATGGAAATATATTTTTATATGATATATATTATATTTTTATTGTCTCTATGATTATACACATTTTATTTCCAATATAACTTTAGGTTATCGAAAATGTGTACATGTGATAATTTAATTTGGGGAAGTGCAGACTACCGCCCCATAAAAGTGATATGACTCGTTCATGCCTTACATGAAACTAATATTGTATGTAATTAATGAAAATGGTTAACATATATGACATAGTTATTGTAATTTACTTATAACATACATATGAAATATTCAGTTTTCATTCGTATAACATGATTAAGAAATGAATGTATCGTTCATACATACGTACAACCTACCATCTCCATGAACGATCCATTTCATTTTCTATCTCCAATTTTTATGGAATATTATAAATATATATATATACTGGATGTATGAGATATTTATATAATTAATATAATTAAGTAGATGATGGAAAATTTACATAAAAAATGTTTATTTTTGACTTGTGTACCTAATATCGACAAAATGAAATATATGAACATGATTAATTATTTGGTTCTTATAACAAGGTAATACTTGATATAAAAGGAAAAATTAACATTAAATAGTTACTAAAACAAGTATAAATTAAATTATTTTTATGATTAGAGAAGAAAAATAACCATATAAGACAATTTGGACTCAATGTAAGGGACTTCATCTCAATCTCCTTTTATTGAGGCATATTTTGATTTATACTTGACTTTTATTTATATAGAATATAACCAAACCCTTGTTTAATTAATTTTTTTCAATGGTTTTTTAACGATGTATTTTAGGAATCATTTTAATAAATGAAAAAATGAATGTTTCTTTTTGATGTACATGGTGAAAACGACTGTTCAACCGCTGCTAGTATTATCAGATATCTGGCATACCATACAAGTTGTATTGTTTTTAGAAAAAAAATTAAATACCATTTTACTGTTTAAGTAATTTAATATTGAAAATGGTTTTGATAAATGATTGATTATGTCAATATCATTAACAGATATCTTGTGATTGAAATGTGGGAATTTATTTTTCTTTTATTATTGATTTATGTGTTATGATTGTGTTACAGTTCATATGAATTGTTTATGTATACTGACGGTTCCATTATAAACAATCGGTTGGTGATCCAATGATAGATATCCAATGCATTGGGCATCATAAAAAAAGTTTAATGTTAAGGTTTCTCCGAAGATATTTTACAATATATTGTGATGGGTATAAAAAACGTAACCATGAAGGTTACACTATATGTAGCTGTGAAAGATACAATGTAAGTATGTTATGGATTACAAAAGTTTCTATAATGATTTATTATTTCTAATATTTATTCATAAATATTATAATTTCATGAGATATATTAATGAAATTATGTTTATGAGTGAAAAGTATGATTTCATTGATTTGTATGAATTCATGGACGAATATTTTTTCGTTATTTTAAAACCCTTAATGACCTTTTTATGGCCATCCCAAATTTTTTAAATATTTTAATGAATCAATAAGGAAGGGTAAGAGAAATGAATAATTCGGGGATATTTTAATTAAGAAAATAATTCTTTATTCTTATGAAGTTTTATTATTGTTAAAAAATTGGATTGAGTAGAAATGTGTACTTTTTAATATTTGAGATATAATATAATAGTAATTGCCTAATTCTCTAAAACAGTATACCTAAAAAGATTCTCTATAAGAAATAAATTAAATTATTGATAAAAAATAATTATTATGTAATGTTTAAGTTTATGACCCTATAAATATCAAACATGGAGTTTAACTCATGTTGAAATCATTTTTACATCTTGTATAATTAACATATATTTATTAGAAATCTATAAAAAAATTATTTACATACTATTAATGTAATATATGATCCAATTATAAAATTTAATCATATATTTATTAATAATCCTTTATTAAAATTACCATTTATAAATTTTAGTAAATTAAATTCTATCAGAATATTTCATTGGTACATCTAGTCCTCATACATTGAACATGATTAATAAATATCATGATTTTTAATCATGATATGAATATATTTATTAGTTATTATATTTATATATATATATATACATCATCTACTATCGATAAGTTATATAGATTTGAAATTGAATTATACTGTTCATTGATATGGTAGGTCACACGAAGGCATGAACGTTGTTTTTACTGTTTAACAGATGGAAAAAAAGAAAGGAAAATAACAATTCCATTTTAAAGGATCATTATATAATCATGTTTATCAAATATATTATTTTAATTTTTCTTTATCATCATTCATTAGTGTAATGAGTGAAAAACAAATCACATTAGTTCAAGGGTGTTGTTTTCCTTAAAGACACATGTGGGATGTAACCATTTTTCAATAGATTGGAAGAAGGTGAATTGTTTATTTTAAATAAACAGAATAATAAATCGTCATATATGATACACATTTATAATAATTTTACAATGAAAACCAAGAATTTATAGCAATTATAATAAATTTTAAGACATGCTCGGTTAAGATTTATACCTCTCTATTGAGAATCAACAATAATATTAAACTGAAATCCTTGATGGAAATCTGATATTGAATAATATAATCTCTATGGTTTACATTATGAAGTCATGAAGGTGTTATGGAATATATTTATCAAGATGTAATTATTATAAGGGATGAGGAGGAGATGATAAAATATTCCCTTTAATAAGTAATGGGAGTTAAACTCTTGGAATTATGTAAAGTATTAAAATAATATATATCCATTATCAATGATAAAATAGCTCAAAATTAGTCTATTTAGAATCCAAAATATTTATGGCTCTATGTAATCTCATCCAATAATATTTGGACAAGTTTTGGTTATATTTTAATAGTTATCATATTGTTTTAACACATATTAACAATTTTGAAAATTACTATTATATCAAATGGTTTTTAATCTAAAAGGATCAATAAGATAAACATAAAAAGAAAATTGATCAATAAGTGGAACATGGTTTATTTCATCAACAATATCCCCTTAAAAAATATATTTTTTTTAATTTTTAATCAATCAATAATATATTGTTTATTATAAAAAAATATTTCATTCCCTGAACAATTAATTTTCATTGACAATGAAAACATCATGAAAATGGAATTTCTTTATATGAAGTTATAATTTTTTTAATATGTTATATTTATATAAAATATTCCTGTCACCAAATAATTATCCTATATTATATAGTATTTATTATTTTTAAAATACTTTATTTAATATGACTATTAATCTAATAATATTTTTTCAGTTTTGTGTAATCATTTATGAACATTATGAAATACCTAACAATTATAAATTATGTATCACGATAAATAAAAAATAATTCATCATTAAAATAAACGTTTATAATTGATCTTATCCACTTTTCATTATTAAAATGAAAATATATTATTATTAATGTCAAGAGGGTGTCATTTGGTATTTATTAAATTCATAAAATATTATAAGGGTCATAATCCCAAAAAAATGAAACAATGTCGGATTATATTAAATATCTATATGGAAATGAATGAAATCTACTTAACCCATTGTATAAAGATTTTTTTTGGGAAATTTTAATGCCTTATATAAAATTATTGATCTTATTTTACCTATTAACCCATTACTATGGTGAAAAATATTATCCAATGTTATGATTCATTATTATAGAAAACAAAAAAATAAAAAATTTATTTCATTCTAATTCTAAATTCATAATCAATTTTAAAGAATCTATTTCAATAAGTTCATTAAATTACTTTTAAAATAATTTCAAAAAACATGACAAAACCCATTTTTTAGAAAAGATAATTTTTTTGAATAAATAAATTTGTATTAACCAATCCTATAATAACATAAGATTATTTTTAAAAAATTTTGATCAATTTATAATATAAAAATTTCATTAAAATCATTCACCAATGATGATTAATTTTAGATAAGGACACATAGCATGCATTAAAATAGTTTTCAACAAAAATAAATTTTACTATTAAATGATTTTTTTTCATTTATAATCAATTAATAACTATTTTATTTATTTTATAGATGTTTAATCCATTAATTTTTATTTTTTTAGTAATTACAACTAATATCCATCATTCCAATGTCTACGTGATAACCCTCACAGTAAATAATAATATTTTTATAGTATAATTTGGTTTGGTTAAACATCATTATTTGTGTCAATAATATACGAAATAAATAAAATTTATTTATAAGAAACCATATAATATAATATAAGGTTATTATAGGTTTACAACAAAATTTTTACATTGTCTTTTCTTCCAATGTGATGATATAGTTTTCAATTCCAATTTTAAATTTTGTATTTCCCCAATTTTTTATCTTTTATATATCGTTATTAATATGTCCCTATTCATTCAGTTTGGTATCAATAGAGACAAATCATTTAATGTCACATCATATAATAATTAGAAGTTCTTAAAAAATTAGAAATGTAACCATATAGTACATAAAACCACAATGATTGATCTATTTTCTATAAAAATCATTTCTTATTTATAATTACTCGTTAACATATAAAAAATTCTGTATAGTTACATGGAATTAATTAGATCATAGGATAAGAAAATACATTTATTCGGAATATATATATATATATATATGAATGTATATCTGTATGTATACTTCCCAATGGAAAAGAAAACCACCAATAGTTATACCAAAACATACCCCCTGGTAGTGTGAAGGAATTTGTGAACATGTGTAGATAATAGTTATTAAGGGTACATGTACCAAATGAAAGAACTAAATCACTTTATAATGAATGGTTCAAATCATTGTATTAAAATAATAACCACACATGAGTAATTAATAACTAGACGATGAATAATTATAAGAATAAAACCTCTCATAATCCTAATCAATGAATAATATATTCCCATGGAATGATTTAAAACTTTATATCTTTATATGTTTATATATATCTATCAATATTATGATCTTTTGAACCATGAAACCTATAGATTAAGCCTCATGGTGTCTCACATTCACACCTTATTATACTATGAATGAAAATTTAAATCATATAAAAATAATCATAAAAAATTATCATTAATTATGTGAAACATGTGGTGAAATATTCAAAAATATTTATCATATAGAAACAACTTACATTAGATAATATATTGAGGATAAATTTTCCAGAATATATGAAACTATAATGGGTCACATTCAATTGATACATGAATATATACTATTGATTGACTAGAAGCCTCATGGTAATCTGTTTTATATTATCTATTGGAGTTGGTTCCCTGGAACTGAAAAAATTGTACTTTCAATTACCTATATATTAATGGTAAGTAAATAAAAACAAATAACCTATTAATGTATTTATATTCTATTTCAAGACACTAATATGGTAATTTATTATAGTACTAACACTTTAAAATGGTTATAGAATTTATCTTCATTAATGATAACCATTATGTGTTATGATGAAATTCTTAGACATATATCCTACTTCCAAGATAATGTTCTATTATGGGATTAATAGTATATTTAACTATCTAGGGAATGTACACCATTGAGGATTAAATATTTTCACATCAATTTTATAATTTATAATCAATAAAGAGTGATATTTTTGGGACTAACCAAGTTATACAGATTCAATTTGATCACCGGTCATTGGATTTTCCTATATATGGATGTGTGTATTGATATATATACTTGAATTATTCATAATTAATATCATGACTATTATTTTTTTGACAAAACCCATGACAACATATTCTTGTGGTGTGGTCATATCTGATGTGTCATTCAAATGATTTACTCCAATAATTAATAAATCAATATATTATTTATCACTTATATTTATAGAAGATGATACACTAATCCTCTGATTGGAATGGAAACATCAAACTAAAAAACTTAAATATGAATATTGATATTTTAGATTCATAAAATCAAAGAAAGACATATTGAGTCTATTAGAAAGTCACTTGAGTACACAGTTTTCATGATACGATATCGAGACAAAGGGATTATATTTTTTAGTGGTATATTATATATGGTTGAGTTCATTATGAAATTATCCTCATATTATATTGATTACATTTCATGTTGTAACATACTCATATTGTTCTTTATACAAAACCAACTAATGTCAATAATGAAGAGTCATAGAGTGCCCACAACATATTGTATCTATTGGTCTCAATTAAAATACATCAATCATTTAATAATTATAATTAATAACATTCTTAAGGCAAGGAAAAAATTTAAGTATTTACTTATCACATTCGTAAAATCACTACATTATTTCATATTTGGATAATTAAATAAAAAATTATTCATAGGGCCATTAAATGGGACATCTAATTTTCACCAATTTTTTGTCATTGCAGAAACAAATATTTATTAATGAAAATAAATTCAAATATAGTTTGGAAAATTTTATAAAAATTACAATGACCAAGAATTTATTTTTATTAATAGAATAATTACAAATTATTATTTAGGGATTGAGAAATGAAAATGATGGTGAGAATGTAAAATAAATATCCCAATAAGGAAATGGTATACTATTATATATCATTTTAGTAAACTATTAATTATTCATTTTATATAATAACATTTATTTTCAATATTATGCACATACCATTACATAATGACTCTATTATTATTATTCTAGGAATATACCATTTTTTAGGAATAATAATTGAATAAATTAAAATTTAAAATTAATGAAAAAAACCCATATGTCTCAATATACTGGGTTATATCAATATAGAGTAGTTTCAAAATAATTTATTTTATGAAGAACATAATCTTTCGATAGATTATTGTGTCGATGGAGAATATCTTTGATAATACTCCCACGATCTTGATAACTGATACATCACATTCCCACATCTCATGGATGATAAAATAAGGGGGAAAATATTCAATACTGAATTATGTTGTAAAGATGAAAATGAATAAAACAAGATGTTTAAATAATCTATGTGAGTACCCCAAATATCATAAATGTCATTCCAAGATGAAGGATCATTTTTTATCACTATTTGGGGGGTTGTAATTTAGATTTCTTTTGGTAAATAGAGGTGGAACTCCAAAAAGTGTTCTAACTATCAATATATTCCTAGAAGAAATATTATAATGACTAGGGTAATTCGTAATATTTAATTAATTATAAATTTAATGTGATAATATTTTCTATGTGTTCGACACATTATTTATTCAATTTTCTTATGTTATATTCAATAAAAATGATGATTATTTTTGATACCATTATGAATTATCCATTAAATCCAATGAAATCCAATCATTGGGAATGATCTTGATTGGATTTCAATTTTTCAGAAACCTTCATATCCCATCATAGTGTTCATGGTTAAATTTATAATTATTTTATTAATTCTATCATAATCACGAATATTTTTTAAAATTTTACATTTGTTTAATTCTTAATACATTTATTTTGTATAAATATTCTATTAACAATAATATTTCCATGGAAAAGCCTATAGTTTGTGATTAATGCGTCTGTAGGTTCCATAAATTTAGTTTAGAATTCATAGTTAAAAGTTATGAAACAATAAACTACATATTGTGTAGTTTTATCATCCACACCACGAAATGTTGTTGGGAATATGGAATTCCATTTGGTTTTTATCACTTGAAATATAATTATTACACTGATGACAAATTCCATAAATGAAATTTTTTTGACAAGTTACATGGCATGTCACTGTCATAAACATCATGTAACAACAATTGTTTTATAGGAAAATACATTGAGAGAGAAAGGTCAAAGATATATATTCTATTAAATAATAAGTTTGTTTGGGGTACCAAATAGTATATCATATTATAAATTTAATTACATTGATTTTAGAAATCATAAAGTAAAAGAGATGCATTTTTTCCTTTATGAAATTCACGTCAACTCCCTAGGGGTGCAGTGAGATATTTTCCTAAGGGGGTTACCCACAATTTGGCTGGTAGACACACTCTGTTAATCATAACAATTTATATTTAGTAGAATCTATAGTAGATTAGAAACCATGGGACTTAATTATATATAATGAAATGAATAATACTATTATGAGAAAACTATATAGCATGAAGATGTGTACACACATCAAGTTAATATTTCGTGAATTTAAAATTCCTAAAGAAATTCTAAATATTCTTCCAAAATACACATCATGGAGTTGTCAAAGAAACCTTTACAACACAATAACACATCAATCAATACATTATATGATGTTTCAGTCCATTTCTTATGTCATTTAATATTGATTTGACTACACAAATTCAAATGTGGAACTATAGGACATGTAACAATGTGACACACCATGTATTCTAAATTTCATGTGAATAAACTATACCAAAAAAACCACATATTAATGGTGGTCTATAATCATATGGACCAAATTACATAGTTAAACAAATTTATTTTTAACAAAAAATTATTTATTAAAATTATTTAAATTATTCAAATTTTATGTGGATTATAATCAAATTTCTCTCTAAGATAGATTTGATTAATAGTATAGATGAAGAATTTAAAAATTAATATATCCTTTAATAATTAATTTTTGAAAAAATATCTTAATTTATAGAGTGAATTTAAATTAATGATATCATGTAATAATGTGTTCTTGCTACATGTGTGTAACTTTTCATGATCTTGACCAATAAAAAATGGTTATTGGTTCAATTGAATTTCTTATTCTTACATGAGATTTTATTTATGGTTATGTTTTCTTAAATTGAATATGATAGCCTATTTTAAATCTATACCTACATTATTATGTAGTAAATGCATGTCTATCATTTATTTTTTACATCAAAGATCACTGGAACCCATCTAGTGTGTGTGTGTGTGTATAATATATATGGTATTGAAGTTAAATAAGATTATGAGGCTCAAAACACAACATGATTTGAAAAATATATATATATTCTAAAGAATATTTTGGATTACTACATCTTAATCCTTACTAGTCTCAAAGGTAGTTTCTCATAATTTTATTGTTCTATTTTCATCAACATGATAATTCATCAATATAAAAATATCTTGACCAAGACAAAATATATACATTATTTTATCCATGTTCATGTTAGTGAATTTTATGTCATAAATGAATATATTATATTAAACATTATCTCCTAAACTTAGTAAGATAGTATTAAATTAATAATTAAGTAAACTAAATAGAATTTTAATAAATGGTTTCATCAAAGGCATTGTTAATTATGTTTTTAAAATCCACATAATATTGAAATGAAATTATGATGAATAATAAACCAATATAATATATCAACTGAATATTATATATAACAATCATTCTACTACTTGATATAAAATGGAACAGTGGAACAATGTTTTTATGTAAATTTTTTGGATGACTACTTATATATGTTTTTTAATTATTATTTTTGGGATAACAAAACCACATAGACAATAAGAAGAATAACCCTTTCTAGAATTATGTTATGTGAATGAATGTTTAGAGTAAATATGTTTTAAGATCAATGTATATGGAATTTCAGTAAATTTTTCATGGAGTTATGATCTCTTAATTGTCAATACAACTACCTGAACCCATTCATTTAATTGACTAGATTATTTTATAGGTGAAAAATAGAATATGTATATCATTTATACTATAATATACAAATTAAATGATATTACATGAGTATATATGATGAAAGTTTTAAAATTACACAATAGTAGGAGAATAAAAATATAATTAAGTTTATTTCATATCAAATATATATCTAATCATGAAAATGTAATAAAACTACTAATATATGTTTTATAGAAATCCAATAATTTCATCGATAACCCAACATTCCATAATGGATAAAGACTAACTCCTACACCATAATAATGTTTAGTAATGGTGATTAATCAGAATATTATAAAGTTTTAGGAATGAAATTATTCTATTCTTTATTCCCTAGTTCATAAACCACCAAATTATGAGGGGTGTAATGATGATCTCTATATATATATATAACACATGGATGGTGTTCTAGATGCCTTCTGTTTGGTGTTAAAATATTTTACAAAGGAACATGAAATGTCACATAAACATGTGGATGTATATATAATTCTCAAGAATCCCATAGTTATTTATAAAAATAGATCGTAATAAGATAAATATGTGACATGAAATACATGTTTCATAAAAACCATTTAAATGGGGAACCATATAGACTTCATGTGGTTAAAATAACATTATACATATGGTGTTTTTACATTCAGTTTTCAATGATTCCAAATTAATTTTTTAGGTTGATCTCATAATTACTTACCTCCCATATAGATTATACAAATTTTTTAAATTTAAATATAAAAAAATTAGGATTATAAACAAAATCATATTACTCTACTTAACATGGTATATAAGAATATTAATTGTGAGAAGTCTGTAGGCTTTATAAAAAATAATTGAAAATGAATGGTAAAGAGTTCCATGAATAACTCTAGGTGTAAATATTTAATACACATACTTCCATGAATTGGTATATAAAGTGTTATAAAAAGGAATAAGATATCATTTTCTTCTCATGTGGGAAAAATATCTATTGGAAGAAAACCAAAATTAAAATTATAAAAAAAATAATCATTTACATTTAATTCAGGTATATTCATCATATATAATTTTTCTATACTTTTTAAGTAATAAAATCCAATAAATTTTCACATTTGATTTTTATTATAGGATCACATATATTATATAAAAATTTCATGATGTAAGGTGTATTATCTAATGATTTTTAGAAGGGTGATTCATTCATTTTTCAATATGATGTTATTTATTTCTTGATTGTTTCATTCAAAACGATAGTTATATATTTATTATAGAAAAATAATTTTTTATAGTTCCTAATTACACAAATTAGAAATTTTTTCATTATAGGAATGAATGTTAATATCACATTTAAAACCAAAATATATTCTATCTTATTTATTCAAAGACATAAAATATCAAATATTTATGATAAATATAGATATACAACTTGAACTAACTCTTTATGGAAATGAAATAATTTTCCATGAAACATATATTGTAAAAAAATATAGACGGGTTTTCTTGTTTATTTTGATCTATGTAGTTGGAATACTAATACATTCATTTTCTTATTTTTCTTAATTAAATAGTTATAAATGACGATACACCACAAAAATACTAGATTTTATTTATAAATACTTCATTACCTGTTTAAAAACATTCACAAGTAGGTAAGTTCATATTCATTACGATATTACATTCTAATATTTTTGAATTACTTAGTAAATAAATGAATAAACATGGTAAAGGATATATAGTAATCCTAGTAAGCTCGATGGTGTGTTTTATAACCATGTGTTCCTAAATTATTATTGTGTGGAGTGAACATAATCTCAATCACACATTACCTTATTCATAAATTTTCTAATGGGAGTGTGTTTATAGTGATTTAATATATTATATATATTAAAAATCATTCGTAATATCATCCCATGTTTGTTTCATATACTTTAATACAGTTATTAACCATGTGATAACTATATTTACTAATCAATATCATATCATGTACAATATGATAAATATTCTATTAAGTTTCACTAATAATGAATGATGATCACAACTTATCAAGGTTCTTTTTATATATCATTGTTCTTCATTGAAACACCATGTGATTTATAATTAAATACCTAATAGAAAATAAGGATTCAAACATCCATTATTAGTTATTCTAACTATATTTCTACAATAAGGGAGAATAAATCATTTTAAGATAATGGGAAAGGGTTTAACATCAATAATATCTAATCAATAGACAAATATTAGTTATTATAGAATCAAAACCATCATTAAATTTGTTTTTTGTTCTTTTTTAAGTAGACACATATTGTGCCTGATGTTAAACCCAAAGATGTGGTTTTATATTCACCAAGATATGTGATATGGTATTCAATAAGAATAAATGAACCCTATAATAATATGATAATTGAAACATGATAATATTATAATATATATTAGTAATTAGTTACGTTATATATCAATTATATTTGACATTAACTACATTTTACACATTTCTAAACATGATATTTAATTTTGGAATTCAATAGATACAATATATGTATGGTACATATTAGTTCCAATAAATCATGATGGATTATTATATTTTTTTAAATGATAACTGATACATATTCTATGAAATAAGGATTAATTTTATCATTATTCTTATAGAAAATTGAATTATTCATTCCATAAAAACATTTTATGATTCTTTGACTTGGTTTTTTAATTTCGTGGCCAGTTTCCATATGTTATTCCCCATGGAATATGTCTATTGGACATATCATAATGGATTTCAGAAACAAATGAATGCCAATAATATATGAATATATTTCACATACATTAATTTATATATGTAATAATTTTCACAATATATTTATTATTTCAATAGTAATGTTCCACGTGACTATAAAATGATTGTGGGGGAACTATTATTTACAATACAAATATTTTCATAAAAAGTAAAATAGATAGTTAGATATATATATTTTGTAAGAATAAATAAATAAATATATCAATGAATGACTTAAAAAAGAAACCCAGTTCTATGTAATATATTTTATAGAGATATATTTATAATATCCCCAAATATAGTTTTGACATATACATTGATAATAAAGAATTATTAATGATAATATTTCTATACATATAACATGGAATATAATAAAATGAGGTATAAATACAAGTTTTTACAATTTTAATTATAAAAAATATTGTAGTATTGTCATTTACATGATTAATAATGGAATTTGTGCAGGAATATTCAATTTTTAATTAGATGGATACAAAAGATAAATAAATATAGCTGCTAACACTTGAGTTGTTTTCATAAAGAGAAAATGTCGTATAATAAAAAACACTAATAATAATGTGTTGGAACAATTTCTGATATCCATACTATATAGAAACCCAGTTTATCTTGTCAGGATAAATAATTATGTAGTGAAAAAGTTGATTTAGTATGGTTTCGAGTACATTGATTTTTGGGACCCAAAAAAATACATCATGCATTCAATTACATGTATATTTAGGGTCCTAAAATAATATTAAATATCGTATCACAAGATTTATATAATTATATATAAAATTAATGTTACAATTACTTACATTTTATGTATCATTGAAATCAAAATATTAGTTTCTCGTAATGATGATAACCTTTAGGTGTAATGAGGATATTCTTAAAAATAGCCCTAATTGTCATGATAACATTCTATGAAGTGACACATTTTATGTACGTCTACCAGTAATATGTAATTGTATGTGGATGAGACATCATTTAATGATATTGACATATAGGGGACACTAATATTGGAGATTATATAGATGTACTCACCAATATGAATTATAAAATTTTGTGTGTCGTTGGATAATCGAATCATTGAATGTTTGTTAATGATCATTAGACATAAAATAACTATTAATTCACATTATGAGTTTCATAAATTAAGATGTATATGAAAATAATTATAGAATATTCACATTGTATAGTAAAATATGTCAGGTACATCATGTGTGATACTGCATTAATGAATATTTCAATATTGTAATTATCTATTTTTAAAATATCAAACCATTGATTACAAAAAAAATATCAAACTTAAATTCATTGTCCATTTGGAATGAATGTTTTATTTCACAAAATCATTGAATTGTATGATGAGAGTATGGGTTGGCTAAATCAGTATTAATCTGTCTACATGAGATATTTACATAAAACAATTTTATTAAATAGTGATACTTTTTGTTTGGTTGACATCATTATGACCATATTGTCGTCCTTTATGGGTTTCTTTTTGTATTATTAGACACTTACATTGGACTTTAAGAAATCCCGTTTAATTCTACTGAGGAAGAGACCTATTGATTCACACACATAGTGTATTTATCAGTATAATTAATATTATATTAGTATAATGACCAATTCATAACATACGTAGAAATTAAGTAACTATTTTTAAATAAATAAAACATTATAAAATGGATTACCAATGATATTATTAACTTACTACCTTTCGGAACATGGGTACATAAATACTGGTATATTATTATGATACGTTATCTCCCACTAGGTTTTTCATGAGTAGGACACTTCTTAAACACATCACACATAATACATATTCTCAAGACATTGGAAAGTAAATAAAAAAAGGATGAGATCAAATGATCATTAAGGGTAAACTATGAAGAAATGACAGAATAAACACGTGCATATTTTTATGATAACATGATCATAACATTAGAATATAATACCTTTCATATCAATGATCATAAACATGAATCATTGAATAAATCATAAGAGTTCAAAAGAAAATAATTATATGCAAATAAATATCATAATACATGGATGAATAATATTTATATAAGGCATGAGATTTCTGGAAAACTCATAATCATAGAAAATCCTATGTCAAGTCTACCTACCCAGACATTCACAATATTTTATTCTTGGTTTATGATCAATTTACCTACATGTTTTCTGGGGTTGATTTAAAAGTTTTGTACCCTATGAATTTTAGTATTGGGCTACAACCCATGTATCTTCTTGTTTTTTTACATGGGATAAACCCATTTTACTGTCGTAGTTTCAGGCATGGGCTATAACACTGGAACCTTCATATGTTTTTGGGTTTGGGATACAACCTCTGTACACTCTTACATTCAAGAATGGGAACCAACCCACGTACATTTTTTGGTCATGAAATATATGTTTTGTACCCTATTACTTTCAGTCATGGGATATAACCATTGTACCTTCTTATTTTAGGGGTTAGGCTATAACTAGGGTACCCATTGAGCTCATATAAAAATTATCATTACCAAATGAATTGGAGGGAGACACAGGTACCCCATATCTCATATTAATGTCATGAATATATGTTCTACATGATAACACCAAATTAATCCTAACTTGACCCATGAAAAGAGGTCATATCATAACCCTTGAAATGAAGTGGGTATTATAAACATTTCATCATATCAAAACCTATGTATATTATATAGGTTTCCTAATAATTTCACTCTATATTAAACAAAGAACGGAATCAGATTTCAAAAAAAAATTATTGTGGAATAACCAATTGAATAGAAATAGTTTTTATAAGAAGATAGCCCATTGAAGAAGAATAACCTTTGTAAACATATAACACATGTAAGATAAGCATGATTCTATATACATCAGGACATAAAAATAAAATCCATTCATAGAATGAATGTGAATAGTACCATTTGATCATTTCCCTTAATGGTATGAATAACAACAGATAATTTCATATTAGATGGAAAATAATATTGGGATAACATTTAAAAACATTTCTTGAGGAAAATATCAATTATACTTTTAAAAGAGGTTTTTTATACATAAAAATTTGTGAAAAATATTTTCTTTCAAAATTAATTGAAAACATAGAATGATTGATTGCAATTATTTAAAAAAAACCTTGAAAACCTATAAAATAATATTTTAATCCTTTTGAAAACCATTTTCATTTAAAATACATTGAAAATATAAGAAGAATTCATAAAAAAATTGGAAACACATTTCATTCAAAACATATAAAGAATGATAGAAAATGTTTTGAAAAAAATATCACACAAGAATATTTAAAATAATTTTAAATCAAATTGAAAACATTTTCTTTTCAAATAAGTAAAAATTATTAATATATCCAAAAAATGTTTTTTGAAATCAATGTTTGAATGAACAATGATTTCAGACCGAATAATGGGTAATGTGAGCCTTTCTAAAAAACATTAATAACTATATTATGTTCCATAGAGTGAAAAATGGTATCACTACATGAATATATAATGGATAACCATAGGTGAAGATAATTATTGAGTTTTCTTGTGATATGGATAATAATATTTCATCCATGGTTGAATAATCATAAACAATGTTAAAAAGATAGGATAATGTTTCAATAAACACTTACTAGTCGGTAAATTCGAATATTAATCTACATTTATGAAAATAAAATTACATGAAGCTTAAAATATCATGAAATTTTATAGATTCGTGATATAAAATTTCATCTTTAGTATATACACCTCATGAAAAAATATAAGTGTATAACATGGCAGGTGTATCGAACATGAGAAATTGAAACAAAATTAGATTATCGATTTGGTAACTTTTAAAACAATAAAACACAAGAAACAAATACAATCTAATGGAGGAATAAATACCATTAATTATATGTACAATAATATAATAATTAATCCATGGGCTATTAAAAACCACTCAACGGAATGGGTTGGGATTAAGGAATGTATCTCCAAGAAATAAAATGTTAGATGAAATTATCTTACATTGTTTCTTCACTCTCATCTTACTAGTACAGAAATACAACAATAAAAAATATAATTTTATTATAGATTTATCACATCAACATATTATTATTGGTAGTACACTATATGGTTTTATTATGATTTTATATTACCCTTATGAAGATAATTCTATGTAAAGGTTTCACTTTGGATCATAATCCCTATGTTTTTCTCATGCTTCTTAATTTTATATATAATTATTCCATATAATTATCTATTGCTTCCAATAATATGAACACGATATAAATATATTTTATGTTCATTATATGTTTATTGTAATAATCTATATAATATTGATGTAGTAAAAAAGAATACTTTATTCATTGAGATAGTAGGTCGTATGTAAAAATAAACGTTGTTTCCATTTTATTATCCTATTGAAAGAAATAATGAAAATAAAATATATGTATATATGTATATAATATCAAGATAATAACATTATTATTTAATTTATATCATATTACTTTACCAAATACATCCTTAAATCATTGCATGTACTGTGTCAACGATTCATATCACATTGAGGGAGTGGTAGTCCACAATTCATCAAACAATATTATCGCATTTACACAAAATAAAAAGAATTATGTTATTTAAAAAAAGGATTAAAAATAAAAAAGAATAATTAATATAATATGTAACTTATATAAAGTATATTCCATTATAATGTCCTCTATAATAGGAGGTAATGGAAAAATGAAAAATCATCATTCTGTGAGGCGGTAGATCGCCATAAACAAAAAATATAATTTCTTTATCCCTTAGATATAAGTGTGTGTATTTTTTGGTCAAACCCACAACATAAAAGAAAACTATTATATATATTATAATATATTTTTAAACAATCATGGAATATGTTAATTAGAGGGGATAGATAATGGAAGGAAAATAGAAGAACGTGTGGAAGAACGTTACCCATTATACGGGTAACTCATTTTGATTTTCAATAATGGGATAACATGGATTTATTTCATTAGAATGAGAGGATTATAGGTTGATGGTATGTATGTATAAGATATATATGGGAATATCGAGGTCAATTCAAAGTGGATTGGAAGGTGAGGTGAAGTGGATCGAGAGGGGGACTTTTCATAGTGGAAGAGGAGTGGTGCTCTTGTAATTTTTATGAAATGAAATTCACCCAATTTTTTTCCAAGGAATGATTATCCAATAACATCCTAATTTACACTGATATGATTTTATGCTCTATATATGTCCATAAAATGGATATTTTCTAGGTTACTAGGTCATTTAGGCCCTTATGTTTATGGTTTAATAATTAATTAAGCTTACTTTTACATTATTCGATGTAATTAATTTTATTTACATTCAATAATAATTCTGATCGAAACTATTTATATCATATTATAATTTATAAATTATTATTTTTCTAAATATGAAAAACATTATGGAAAATTAAAATCACATAATTGGAATTAATTAATTCAAATTTAAACACATATTCATGTCGACAAAGTCGGTTTTTTAATGTAATTTTTTTTTCAAAAGTTTGTTATTTTTTATATTGAATATCATATTGATATTTATTATAATGAAATATATTGGTATTATTGATAAAAAATTTTATCTAATTTATCTTTGTAACCAATTTATGAAACTATTTGTACTTATAAATAAATTTGATGAAAAAGTAGTTTTGAACTAAAATTGAGTATTTTTCACTACACATTATAATATGAAACTTAACAGAAAATACAAAACAATTTACCCTAATATAATTTTCATGTTTTTATTTCAAATATTATTCTTTACATATTTTATTTATAAAATATCCAAAATTTATCTTTATAATATTTTCTCTATTAAAAGGCGGTAAAAATGATTTAAAAAATAAAGGTTTTTATGTATAATATTATGGTTGTTCTCATATTATGCATATAAAATCAATTGTATAAATATAAAATATATATTTTATTATATAATAAATAAAATAAATTAATATCATTCACTAGTTTTAATTAATTTATATTATTAATATAAACAACCTTTTACACATGAAAATAGTCTTTTATAAAATATTCAATTTATATTCATTTTGGTTCTATATTAAATTATAATTAATACTTTTCTAATGAACTAAATTATAATTTATTTAATCATATAATCTTATATTTAATGTAAATGTTATATCTTATTTTGTAATATTATTTAAACATTGAATTATTGTCTCGTAACACACGGTCATTCATGTTACAGAATCCATTGAGGAAAGACAGTATTGTGGGTAATGTAAGCTAACCTCAGTGTTCCATGTAGTGTAATCAAACAATTATGTTTCATGTAGTGGATGATTAAATTTTCCATTTTTATAACCGGATCCAAACAATGAGATTTATTATAAAATTAAAAAATTTCAATGTTTCATGAAATAAAAAATATCCAAAAGGTATAATTAATTTGAAAAAAAATCACAAAATCCCAGGGTGTTAAATTATACCCCCCTTAAAATTAATTTATCCATTGAAATTCATCTAGATAATTGATAGTTTAAAACATCTATGTTCTTTTAATAGAGACCCCATTATAAAAAAACAACATTAAATGTTCACTTAAAAAAAATTGGAACCATAACGGTTATCCAAAGTAACACATAGTTGGGTTTTGACATAAGATACCATAAGTTTAAAGTGAAAAGATGGACAAGGTGTGAAACATCATGCTTCCACGATACGATTCTCTTTGAATAATACAGTACCATGTGTTGTAGGAAACATCATCTTCAAACACACCACAACCAATCAAAGTAGCCATTACGAATAATAATACCCACTTTTTAAAATGTTATAAATTTTATCATTCAAAATGGACTTCATTTTTGGATTCGAAATATCGAAATTAGCCTAGGGTGAATTTTTGTATTTCTCTAAAAATGTTCAATTTTTGATTAATAGTGAAAAACAGTGAGTTATAGTTTAAAACCAAATTTTTATTTCAATAAATATTAATTTTATTTAAATTTATTTTAGGTCAAAATACAAAAATAATACCTATATAAGTTCAATGTAATTAGTTAGATTAAATTTTTAATAATTTTAGATATATAAAAATTTTATTGAAATTTTCACCATCTTTTACCCATCTCCTAGGAGAATTTTCAAATTCACATAGAACATAATTTTACCACTTCTGTGAGTGAAATTTCTAAAATCTGAGAGACATGGTTAATATCAAGCAGTAAAATTTGGTTCAATTAAATAAAAATAATTTTTGGTGAATAGTAACTACTTATATTTTTTTACCACGGTTAAAAGTAAATATGGTCATTAAGGGTAAAAATTATATTATTATTACCCTAACACATGTCCTAATTATAATGGATAAGAAAAATTTGACTAAAAATATCCTTAGGAATAAAATATGATCCTCTTTGGTCAACTTGGATTAGATTATGACATTTATTATTATTTATTTCAAAGATGAGTTAAATGAGTTAAAATCAATGTTTTATAACAAACACAATTTTAACACCAAGTTATACATAATATAAATTTAATTATAGATATTAATTATAACACTAAAAATATTTCCAACATAATGGTATTTTATTTATAATTTTTAGACATTAAATAGTTTAATTTATTTATGCTACAATGAAGATGGAGTAATTACCTAATTAATGAAATTTTAAAATAATTTATATTATAAATATCGAAATAAATGTAATTATTGACTTAAAATGAATTAAACTAATTATATAGGTTAATATGACATATTAGGGTTGGTAATATGAATTTTATTCGAGATAATAAAGCTGTTATGAATTTCAAAAAAAACAAAATACCAAGTAGTGTAAAAATTGACATAAAAGAGTTTTTAAAACAAATATTATATTAGTAACTAATATTATATTTATAAAAATTTAATGTTCAGCCAAAGGACATATATATTGATAGGTGAATCATTAATTAACCACTTGGGGTTCTCTTGGATGTATATATTATGTTTATGAACCATATAATATAAAAATACAAAGAGACATGGTGAATGTAAAATTATATAACTAAGAGCTAAATATAAAAGATACTGTAAATATAGTGACCCAAACATATATAAAACCTATTGGTTTCATGGTTTTCGACCCATACCCACCTTATCCTTTAAATAATTAATTTTGGAGCCATTAGAAAATGAAAATGATTTTATTATAAAATAATATTTATTGCTTTTCCTGAGGTGCCCCTCACCCCTCTTAGAAAAACTAGTGTCTTGGCACAAGGCCTTGACAAAATATTGTTTGTAGTCTTGGTATAAGGCCCTGACTATGTGGTTATGATAGTCTAGTATTATTCACTCCATCATTATGAAAGTGGCTCTTGATATTTCATGTGATTATTCTATTATTATAATATCCATGTGAATAAGTAAATGGAATTAGTTAATTTTATTTTTTCCATATTGTTCAGATGTTCATGTTTAAAAGGATTTTGTTTTAGTTATACATTTCCTTAAATGTTTATGCTTATTTATGAATGATTCTGCTATATTTATATTCTTACTAAGCAGCTAACCTCACCCATGTCTATGTTTTATTTTTCCCAGTATGTGAAGAAGTATTTTATGACTGACCTATAGGGATAGTCTGAGGGGATAAGAGTGTGGACTATGGAGACTATTTTGTTTTAGTATTTCACTTTATGATGTAATATAAGACTTATGAATGTATCTAGGGTTTACAAGGATACTAAACTAATCTATCTTTCGAGACTTGATATTTTGTGATCATAACAATGTTATGTAATAATTCACCATCTCTAGGTAACTGGGGTCGAGGCGTTACAGTTGGTATCAGAGGAAGATTTGTAAAAACAATGGAATCTAGATTTAGATAAAATCTGATTAGAGCACATAGCCCTAAGATTGACTTTGAGGATTAGTATATAAGAACATCCAAAAAATTTGGTATTGTAATGATTTTGTGAGTTTTCCAAGAAATAAATCACTATATAGATACGAGCATGTAGAGGAGTATCTAGAATAGATGTACCTAGGGGTAAAACCCAAAAATACCTCTTTGAGCTAGACTCAAACAGGAATTGGTGCATGACAACTGGCCATGCTGCATTATAGGTTAAGACACTCCCGGTGGATATGCTTGGGATAATTCTCATTTTCATTACTATCCATTATGATGGTCTTATGAGTATATACTACCTCAAATAAAATATTTTCATGATTATGGATTATATCCATAAATGGTTCAATTTATGTTATGTGTTTTACAAGTCTGGATTTATGTATGGTGATTCATAAACTAATCCAGTGTATTCCATTTTTTATAAATGGAGCATAGTGGAATGAATGGAAACTCTATCAATGCACGCACTCCATTTAGGGATTTCCCTCCTGCTCAAGATAATTATAGTGAAGCTGGTGATACAACTAGTGCTGATCAGCTTATCACTATTCTGGGACAACTCACTCAGGTTATGAACAATAACCTTACCTGTATGGAGAACCCCAATCCCTAACGTGTGGATAAATGTTAAACTGATTCATGAAGAAACTACCACCATAAGTAAATGAGACTACAAATCCATTACTAGCTGATCAATGGATAAATTCCTTATAAAAAATATTCCACGTCATGTGGAGTAGCGAAAGGGAAAAAGTTGTCATGGTAGTTTACTGCCCCATTGGAGATGCTGATCAATGGTGGTCATTGATTCAAAAAACAAAGGAAGATGATTATGTATCAAATATGTAATGGAGGGAGTTTAAAGAGATTTTCTTAATAAAATACATTCCTCATTATAATCGAATAGATATGGAAAGACAATTTCTGAGTCTGAGGGAAAAGGTCGATGAGAAGGTCGCAAAGTATGAGTCTAACATTAAAAGGTTAGCGAGGAATGTTTCATATTATATATGTAACCAAACAAGTAATATTTATCATTTCTTTTATGGATTTAAACCATTTCTCCATCATGAATTAGACTCAAAATCCTTCATGATGTACAAATATATTGACTCATGTGCTATCAAGACAAGAATGGAATACTATAAGTCTTACGACTTTAATGAAAAGAAATAGAAGAAGAGATCTAATGATCACTCTGGAAATGGAAATAATGGGAAGAAGGGAAAAGATGAATATCCATCCTACATTAAATGTGCGAAAAACAACGTAGTACTTGCTAGAAGCGAATGAGAGTAAGTTACAATGTGGTGAAAAAGGCCACCATGCTTTTGATTGCAAGGGGAATAATGAAGAAACCGATGTTCAATGCTACAATTGCAGGGAGATGGGTTATTATGCTAAATAATTTCATAAGTGTCCAGGTAACATACCTCATAAAATGCCAAGGGGTCAAGGCCATGCTTATACGATCACTACTACTGAGGTTGAAGCTCCGAAAGACATGGTGGATGGTAATTTAATGGTTTCCTCAGGTTTAGCCAATTCATTATAATATTCTAGATCATCGCATTATTTCATAACAACCCAGATTTCTAAGAAAATTAGATATTTGTAATTTGATTTAACAAGGGAATTTTCAGTTAAAACTCTTAAGGGAAGTATCATCGCAAAAGTGTTTTGTGAATCAGTTCACATTAGAGAATATAAATGTTCATTATCTATTGATCTCATCATAATTCCCATGATTGAATTTGATATAATCCTTAGTATGGATTGGATTTCGGACCATGATGAAATGATTTATTATAATAAGAAGCATGTTACGATTTTTTATGATGATGATAAAGAACACCTTATCTTTAGAGAAGAATCGTCACCACCTGATTCTTGTCTAGATCCACCCCCAGTATCTCAACTAAATTAAATTATTGGGGAGGAAGATAATGAAATAACTATGGGTGAGGAAAGTAATGTTCAAAGAGAGGATGTACCTGCTGTGAAAGAATATGTTGATGTGTTTCTAGAATAATTACATGGACATCCTCCACTATGAGAAATTGATTTTCCATTGATTTAATTCATGGATCAAGTCCCATATCAAATACCCCTTATAGAATGTAAACTGTGGAATTAGTGGAACAAAAGAAACAACTATATTAATTGAGTAATAAGGGATTTATTCACCCTAGTGTGTCTCCATGGGGAGCCCCTGTTCTTTTTGATAAGAAATAAAGATGGATCTATGAGGTTATGTATCGACTATAGGTAGATCAATCCTATAACAATAAATAACATGTATCACCTACCTCGCATTGATGATTTATTTGACCAAATTCATGGAGCTCAATAATTTTCAAAGATTGACCATTGATATGTATACCATTAAATGTGTGTGATGAATGAAGACATTCCGAAGACATCATTTCAAACCAAGTATGGGAATTAAGAGTTTAAAATAATGCCTTTTGGATCGAATAATGCATCCTTTATCTTCATGGATCTAATAAATAGAGTTTTAAATGAATATTAGGATTACTTTGTAGTGGTATTTATTGATGATATCTTATTATACTACAAAATCGTTAAAGATCATGAAAATAACTTGCACATTATCCAGAAGACTCCTAGAAGACATGAATTATATGTGATGTTTAGAAAGTGTGAATTCTGGGTTCTGGAGATTTCTTTTCATTATCATATTGTCTCTAAGGATGTAATATCTATTGATCCTTATAAGACTAGAACAATCCAAGAATGGCCAGCAACAACGAGTATAATTGAGGTAGGCAGTTTTATTGGTTTAGAAGGTTATTATCGACGTTTCGTCCAAAATTATTCCCTAATTGGATAACCCATTAACTAAGCTCACAAGTAAAGGAGTTAAATTTGTTTGGAGAAGAGATTGTGAAGAATTTTTTGAAGAACTGAATATAATATTACTCAATTCTCTTTTCTTGACTCTACCCTCGGGGAATGATGGGTTTGTTATTTATAGTGATGCTTCAAAGAAAGGACTTGGTTGTGTCCTTATGAAGAATTATATGGTTATTTCCTATGCGTCACGACAGCTAAACATTGATGAGAAAAACAATCCTACTCATGATATTGAGTTAGCTACTATAATATTTTCTTTGAATATATGGAGACATTATCTCTATGGTGAAAAATTTGAGATATATACCAATCAGAAGAGTTTTATGTATATTTTCTCAATGAATGAACTCAACATGAGTAAATGGAGATGGCTTAAACTACTCAAGGATTATGATTGCATGATACACTACCACCCAGAGATGTAAAATAAGGTGAAAAATGCTTTGAACAGAATGGATCATGGAGTTTTGAACAAGATGAGAGTTAAAAGGGGTCCTATTTTCATTGATCTAGTGAAGATGGATATGGTAATTACAATGGATGGTAAAACATCAATACTTTTTCAAATGGTTCCCAAACCATATTTTCTAAAAATGATAAAAAGTTCTTAGGATGATGATGATGTGTTTCAGAAGAATATTAAAGCTGTGAATGATGGGAGAGTGAGTGACTTTCTGTATGAAGATAGACTTTTGAAATTTGGGATGAGATTTTGTGTTCCCGATATACCTGATCCAAAAAGGGAATTGTTGGACGATGCTCATAGTTCCAATTTCATTATACACCTATGGTAGCACCAAGATGTATAGGTATTTCAAGGATAATTTTTTGTGGGACAACATGAAGAGGGAGATTGCTGATTTTGTGTCAAGATGTATTGTTTGTCAACATGTGAAAGTAGGAAGGCAACGTCCTATAAGAGTCATTCAACCTCTTCCCATACCTAAGTGGAAATGGGATTATATTACGATGGACTTTGTTATGATACTACCAATGACTCCTAGAAGGAAAAATGAAATATGGTTCATTTTTTATCACCTTACCATGTCATCACATTTTCTTACTATAAGGGAAGATTTACAACTTGAACATATAGCAATACTATATATTAATGAAGCTGTGAGACTTCATGGGGTAAGCTTATTTATTGTTTTTTATAGTGATCCACATTTCACTTCATGATTCTATAAAAGTCTATAGAAAACCCTAGATACTGAACTTCCTTTGAGCACTTCCTACCACCCCCAAACTGTTGGAAAATTTGAACGAACTATTCAAACCTTTGAAGACATTTTGATATCCTTATCAATTGACATTCCGGGTATGTTGGATCAATATTTACCACTGGTATAATTTTTCTATAAAAATAGCTTCCATTCAAGTATTCGGATGGCATCATATGAAGCGTTATATAGAATGAGATGTCACATACCAACCTGTTGGGATGATGTTGGTGAAAGAAAACTTGTAAGCCTCGAACTGGTAGAGGAAATGATGTAAAAGGTGAAGGTTATCCCAAACCACATCAATGCAGGTCAATGTAGGTAGAAGAGCTATGCTGATAACCGAAGGATGGATTTGGAATTTCAGGTAGGAGATCATGTGTTCTTCAATGTATCTCCATGGAAGGGAGTTATACATTTTTGTAAGATAGGTAAATTGAGTCCCATGTACTCAGGACCTTTCGAAATTCTAAAACGAATTGGGGTTGTAGCTTACCTTTTGGAAATGCCGCCAAATTTCTCCAAAGTTCACGATGTGTTCCGCGTATCACTATTGAGAAAATACATGCCTAACCCAACGCATGTACACACTTATGAGAAATTAGAACAGGAACCTGATATGTCATATTGTGAAGATCCCGCCCTGATTCTTGATACGAGAGAACAAGTATTGAGAAACTAAATGAACCGTCTAGTAAAAGTTCTATAGAGGAACCATACTATGGAAGAGGCAACATGGGAACCCAAGGAACTTATGATGAAGAACCACCCAAATAGTTTTATGCAGTAATATTCTAGAAATTTTTAGGATGATGTTATTTGATGTAGGGGAGAATGTAACACCCCAAGCTTCCATTGTACGCTTCTCTTTGAATAATACAGTAGCATGTGTTCTACGCAACATCGAGTTCTAACACACCACATCCAATAAAAGTTGATGTTCTAAATAGTAATACCCATTTATTGATATTTTATCAATTTTATCTTTCAAAATGGAAATTATTTTTTTATTCAGAATATCGAACTCAGCCTAGGGTTAATTTTTGGTGTTTTTCTGAAAATGTTCAATTTTTGATCAATACTGAAAAAACACTGAGTTATTGTTTAAATCCAAATTTTTATATAAATAAAATTTTTTTATATTTGATTTTATTTTTGGTCAAAATAGACACATAATACCTATATAAGTTCAATGTAATTAATTGGAGTCAATTTATAATAACTTTAGATATGTATATATTTTATTGATATTTTCACCATCTTTTACCCATCTCCTAGGAGAATTTTCAAATTCACATCGAACATAATTTTACCAATTCTGTGAGTGAAATTTCAAAAATCCGAGAGACACGGTTAATATCAAGGTGTGAAATTTGGTTCAATTAAATAAAAATAAATTTGGTGAATAGTAACTACTTAATTTTTATTTACCACGGTTCAAAGTAAATAGGTTAATTAAGGGTAAAACTGAAATTATTATTACCAAAAAACAAGTCCTAATTCTAATGGATATGTATAATTTGACCAAAAACCACTGTAGGAATAAAATATGAACCATTCTGGTCCACTAAGATTAGATTAGGACAATAATTATTGTTTAATTCAGTGAAGAGTTAAAAGAGGTATAATCAAATTTTAATAACTAAAAAATTTAATATAGGGTTATACATAAGATAAATTCAATTATAAATATTCATTAGAAATTTAAAAAGATTTCATACATAATTATATTTTATATAAAATTATTATACATTACATAATTTAATTTATTTTAGACACAATGATAATGTAGTAATTACTTATTTAATGAAATATTAAAATAATTGATATTATAAATGTCCAAATTACTGTAATTTGAGACTTTTTATGAATTAAACTAAATTTATAGGATAATATGACATATTAGGGTTGTTTATATTAATTTTTTTGAAGTAATAATGCAGTTATAAATATAGAAAAATCATTATAACAAATAGTGTCAAAATTGAAATAAAAGAGTTTTTAAAACAAATATTTTATTATTAATTGATATTCTATTCCTAAAAATCTATGGTTTGGAAAAGGACTTACATAATTATAGTTGTATCATTAATGAACCACTTGGGGTTCTCTTGGAAGTATATAGTATGTTTATTAACCATATAATATAAAAATACTAATAGACATGGTAAATGTCAAACTATTTAACTAAGAGTTAAATCTAAAAGATAAAGTTAATATACTGACCAAAATTTGTCTAAAACCTATTTGTTGAGTGGGTTTCAACTGATCCCCACCTTATCCTTTAAATAATCTATTTTAGAGCCATTATAAACCAACAATGATATTATTATAAAATAATATTTCTAGGTTTTCATAAGGTTCCCCTCACCCCTCAGATTAAAGGGAACCCCATTCTCTCTAAATCACACCATCAAATACTTTTGGCTCGGCCAAACCCTGCCAAAATATCTGTTGGATCGAATTTGTAGATGTATATGAATATTATATGTAAAAATAAAAGAGAGGGGTGAATTGTAGGATTAAAAACTTTGAGTTTAAACACTTAAAGAGATTAGCTTAAAAGATCTTAAACTAATACAATTCAAACACCCACAAATGTATTGAATATAAAGGTATGATGTAATGTAATACTGTTAGAAAAGTGAAGAAATTGAATTCAAGATGACTACAATAATCAGATTAATAATAGTCTAAGAGATTCTACCATAAAGCATATAGAATCTATTAATACAAAATGTAATAGAATAATTGTAATTGAAACAAATACAATTGAATGTGTAATAAAGAGAGGAAACAATACAAATTCCTTTCTAATACAAAAAGCAGCAGAAATGTAAAAGTATTATAATTATTTTGACCCAAAGAGAAGGGTTATCCTTTCACCTAGGATAAAAGGCCTTTCTCACCAACCCCTTGGTAAGCCCTCGAAACGATGATCGGTACGTCTGTCTGCCTATCCCCGGCAGCCCTCGATACAATGATCGGAACGTCTGTCTGCCTATCCCTGGAAACCATCGATTTTGTAGGTAATCAGCACCTCTGTCTTTCAATCACTTTAAAGCCCTTGATACAATGATCAGACGAACAAAGAAAGAGAGAAGTCACATCGTCTATCTCAAGAATCTCATAGAAGCATAAGGTCATGGTTGTTCCAAAGTCACTCCCTTTTCAGCTTCAAATGACTTCCTCTTTATAGGCCTCGGGTTCCAACTGTCATATTGCCTCAAACATTTATATTTCACTAAAAAACTCAGAGGGACCTAGAAACCTGGAATTATAACAGTCATATTAAAACAGAAAGCACGACATCGTTTTAATTAGTTTGTAACTAACTCAACGACAATGTATTGGTTAAAACAAAAGATTTATGAAGATGATAAACAAGAGTACGATTAATATGAAACATGTGTTTTTGACTAAGTACCAAAACAAGGAAGTAATGAATGTATGAGTAGCAGATTCAATACAATTTCAACTGTAAATAAAAAAATAGTCAGTACGATCAACATGGTCAGTAAGACTAGCATAGTCAGTACGATCAGCATGGTCAGTCTGATCAGCATGGTCAGTACGATAAGCAGATTCAGTATGATTAGCATGGTCAGTACGATCAGCATGGTCAGTATGATTATCATAGTCAGTATGATCAGCTTGGTCAGTACGATTAGCATAGTCAGAACGATCAGCATGGTCAGTAAGATTAGCATAGTTAGTACGATCACCATTGTTAGTATGATGAGCATAGTCAGTACGATCAACATGGTCAGTACGATTAGCATGGTCAGTACGATCAGCATGGTCAGTACGATCAGCATGGTCAGTATGATCAGATAAACATGATAAAGGACATTTTTTATTTCCAAAAGAAGATATTGAAGTCAAAAGAGGACTTTTGACTCTACAATCTCCCCCTTTTTGGAAAGCACAAAACACAAAATAAAAATTAAAGGAAATACTTATATCCCCCTGAGTTATTGGAAACTCTTCTGAATAAGAAATTGAATACAAATAACTCCCCCTTAGGTATGTACCTTCCTAAGGATTGTATTCGTATATTTTCCATGATTTATATGTGTTTTCAAAACATTCTATCTTTGTAAAACATTCTCCCCCTTGGTAAAACACTCTCCCCCTTTTGGATTTTCAAAAAGAATGGGGTAAAATTGAAATGCCTGAAAGAGTTAAAAAAGAAATGCAAGACAATGGATATGGTGACATAAATTTAATTATTATACTAACAAAGCCAAACTTGAAAAAAATACAAGTCACATGTTTTCCCTTTCTTTCTCCTTTTTAGTAAACTCATGAAGAACTTCCTGCATCTTTTTGATTTATTTTTTGTCTTCAGAAATAGCATCACCCTGAGATCTAAGAAGGTCTTTTTGATCGGTAAAGTGTTGATCCTGATTTCTATTTGTCTCCTCTTGAACTCTGATAACTTCTTCAACAGTATCAATTCTATCTTGAAAATTCTTGTTATCTTTGGATAACACAGAATTTTGTTTCTTCAACTGAACTATTTCATCCTTTAGAAATGAAACCATTGAAAACTCCGATGAAAAGTCATTCATTCTATCAAGTAACTCTTTTACCGAAGAAACAACGGCTCCAGGAGTTACCTGATTCAGTCTTTCAAAAGTTACTTTGTCAAGTTTATTGAAATAAATTGCTAGCTCATTTGACAACCTTATTATATATTCAATTGCTATCTCATGGTCATTAACTGAGATCTATGTTTTGTATGACCACTTGGTCATCTTGTTGCAGGACTTCTTATGAGCAACCAAACTTTCTGAGAGAACTTTCAAATCGTCTTCAATTGACAGAACATTCTTTCTTAATTCTTTTATAGAGCCGAACTTCTTCTTTTGATTGTCAGTAATGAAATCAATTTTCCCTTCCATCCTGGGAAAGTATGGAATTGTATTATCAATCCTTCTCAAAACATGAACAATGTAATCACTATTCTTTAAAGAGATTTTGTGTTCTAAATCAGTATCCTCATCATAGGAAGCCAGTTCATTTGATCGGCTTGAGTCTACAACTGGATGTTATCCTTTATTTTTTTCTTTATCCTTTCTTTCATCTTCAATTTTTTCACAAATGTTTTCAGTCTAAGAAGATTGATCACCTTGATTTACATGAGAAGAAATTCTATCTGGAGTTTCAGATGATTGAAAAGGTGATTGATCGGCATTAGGGACTGGATTAATACCCTCACATTTCTTTTGAATTGATTCCTCTCTACTCTTCTTCAAAATCTAAAGGAATTCTAAAATAAAATCTTCTTCTTCTTCAACTTCTTGTATATATTTGAACATTTGGTTTCCATTTTCTTTCTCAGGAAGACTCTGTACGATGGGATCTTGATGAACATCATCTATTAGTTGAGCACTTGCATACTCAACCATTTTCAAAACTTTAGAGATATCAAAGTCTTGATCCTTTCTCTTCAAAAAGGTCTTCTTTTTCTTTTCACCTTTAAGGGTTTCATCTACCCTTATTCTTTCGGAAAACACATTGGATGGATCAAGTCTAAACATTGGATCACCTTCCTTTCTCTGTTCCTTATCCTTTCCCCAATTGGCGACAACCTCCTTACTATACTTTGTATTCTTCTTTGGCTTTGAGTTGGTTTGCGGATCATACTTTTGAGTAATACCAGCAGATTGAATGCCTTTTACTGGCATAAGTGCTGATTGATTCTGAGCCGATTCTTCTTCTAAATATTTTACAAAATGTTTTTAATTCGAGTCAAAACAAACATTCAATATCTTCAAAGTACTCTTACTAATCTAGGATGGTTTCATATTTATCTGATATCCTTGAAAAGGAATGATGCAAAACCTCGTGCTCTCGAGAATAAACTTTGTAAGTATAGCTGGATACATAATCATAGGAGACTTGATTTCCCATGACATTACATTCTTAATTGTTTCAAAAACGTATCCAGTGAAATTTACTTTTCTCATATTGATAAGATAGTCAAGCATGAAAATGTAAGGAAATTTCAGAGTATCTCTATCGCCTTTCCTTGGGATAAGAAAACCTTGCATCCAAAGGGCAACAAACCTGTTGTTCGGAAAAAGATGAGCGACTTTCCTCTTCTCTTCATTTATAACAAACAAATACTTCTCGGAACATTCTCTATTAAACGTAATGACCACCTCTGGAAGTTTATGAGATGGATAGAAAGAATAACCTTCTATCGGGACATTAAAAAAAATGAGCCGCTTGTTTCCCAGACATAGAAAACTTTCTATCGTACACACCAAAATTGATAGTCATGTCTTTGTCGAAAGATACAGTTTTATAAAACTGGATGACTTCATCAAAGAGAACAGGATCTTGTGAAACAGGTCTTTCAACACACAAATCCTCCCATCTTTAACACCAAATACTCCTCTTGATTGTAGAATCATATGAATCATAGATGTCATGGGAAACTATCGTTTCCCTGAAAGGCATTTTTTTTTAGAATGCCTTTGAAGACATATCGTTGGGAGTGTTGGCAGAAGACTGAGATATAGAGGTACTGCTGACGAATGACCATACGATGAGTTAAAAACAGTGAGGCAGAGCTTCGATGAAGATCCTGAAAAAAAAGACGCGGGTTTGGGGAGGGGGAGGTATTTATAGGCAATATAGGGGTCACCGTTGATCTTCTATGGTCAAGATTAGAGGAAATAAGATCAATGGTTATGATTAAAATGAAAGAAAAAAATTAAAAAAATGGAATGTACCTACTGAAGAACGTATGGTAATTGTTTGTTTTAGTATAGTTCAAAAGAAAACACAATCATACGTTAAGAAAAAGAATACTATAAATTGTCATGCCGATGGCAAAGAATGTCATTACCATTATTGGACAAGCTGATGGAAAAGAAATTCATTAAAATGAACTGACAGTACGATAGAAGACAAACTTGTTACCGTGGACATGCCGATGGAAAATAAATTCATTTCCATGATCGGACGTGCCGATGGAAAAGATAATCATTACCATGATCCGACGTGCTGATGGAAATGAAATTCATTACCATGAACTGACAGTACAATGGAAGACAAACTTGTTACCATGGACATGCCGATTGAAAATAAATTCATTGCCATGATCGGACATGCCGATTGAAAAAAAAAATCATTACCGTGATCGGACGTGCCGATGGAAAAGAAATTCATTACAATGAACTGACAGTACGATGAAAGAAAAACTTGTTACCATGAACTGACAGAACGATGGAAAAGAAATTCATTACCATGAACTGACAGTACGATGGAAAAGTGATTCATTACCATGAACTAACAATACGATGGAAAATAAATTTATTACCATGAACTGACAGAATGATGGAAAAGAAATCCATTACCATGAACTGACAGTACGACAGACAGATAGGTGAATAATAATAAAAACTATCAATACGATAAATAGATAGGTAAATATTACGATAAAACTGTCAATATGATAAAACTGTCAATAAAATTAACATATAGGACAAAAAAAAACACATACCATGATATAAAATAATTAAAGATTATAAGATAAAGAGAAACATAGAATGAAATGATCTACCCCTTTCTAAGAGGAGTTTCTTAATGTTAGGAGAAATGTAAAACAAGAAGTAGATATAAACGATTATTTTAATGTAATCATTCCTAGCTTTTTTTTATAAACAAAAATATATCGGAAGGTAATGGTTTTATGAAAATGTCAGCAAGTAGTTCTTGCATTCCGATGAATTGTAAAACATTATCTCCTTTTTGTGTGTGATCCCTAAGAAAGTGATTCCTACCATCAATGTGTTTTGCATGAGAGTGATGTGCTGAGTTCTTACTAAGAGCTATTGCACTAGTATTTTCACAACGATTTTGAGTTTTTGAATAAATCAATCCATAGTTAGTGAGTGTGTGTTTCATCCATAACACTTGAGCACAACAACATCCAGTTGCTACATATTCAGCTTCAGCAGTGGAATGTACTACCGAGTGTTGTTTCTTGCAGGACTAAGAAACAAGTGAATCTCCTAAGAAATGACATGTTCCAGATGTACTTTTTTATCCATTCTACAACCACCAAAGTCAGCATCTGAAAAACTTCTTAAAACAAAATCATTTCCAGAAGAATAAAAGAGACCTAGATCCATAGTGCCTTTTATATACCAAAAGATTCTATTTACGTATTTTAAATGAGAATATTTTGGATTATATTGGTATCTTGCACATAAGCATACGGAAAACATTAAGTCTGGTCGACTAGCTGTCAAGTATAGAAAACTTCCTATCATACCTCTAAAAATTGTTCGCTCTTCTGGTTTCCCAGTTTCATCAAGATCAAGTATATTTGAGGTACCAATTGGAGTGATGATACTTTTAGTTTTTTCATAACCATACTTATTGAGTAAACCTTTAATATACTTATGTTTGGATATATGTGTTCCTTCTGGTTGTTGAGAAATTTGGAAACCTAAAAATGAATGTTAACTCACCCATCATACTCATTTCAAACTCATACTTCAATAAATTATCAAAAGAATCAGTTAATGATTTCTGAGTTGATCCGAATATGATGTCATGAACATAGATTTAAACAATCAAGACATTTTTATTTTCCATTTTTATAAAAAGGGTTGGATCTGTTGTACCTTTTGTATAATTGTTTTGTAAAATAAATTTTGTACGTCTATCTTACCATGCTCTAGAGGGCTTGTTTAAGACCATATAGAGCCTTGGTATGTTTAAAAACATGATCAGGATGTTTTAGGTCTAGAAAACTAAGAGGATGTTCGACAAAAACATCGTCTTCAACAAAACCATTTAGAAAATCACATTTTATGTCCATTTGAAAAAGATTGAAATTAATGTATGTTGAAAAGTCTAATAGAATACAATTAGATTCAAGTCTAGCTACAGGAGCATATGTTTCTTCATAATCTATTCCCTCTTGTTGATTATAGACCTTAGCAGCAAGTCATCCTTTATTTCGTACAATGATTCCATTTTCATCACATTTGTTTCTGAAGACCCATTTTACACCAATTACAGTTGTTTCTTTAGGTCTTTTAACTAATTTCCATACTTCATTCCTCTCAAATTCATTTAGTTCATCTTGCATTGCTTTGATCCAATCTTCATCACCTAAGGCCTCACTTGGACTTTTAGGTTCAAATTGGGAAAGAAAAGCAAGATGTTCTATTTCATTTCATGAGGAATTTCTATTCCTTACCGGTTGATTTACATCACCAATGATGTCATCACTGGGATGATTACTAAGAAAAAATTGATTTGGGTTTTGTAAAACCTATTCATCAACATATAGTAGAAAATATTCTTTGGTAAATGTTTCATAAGTATATTCTTGAATATTTTCATTATCAGAAGGATCTTCTATCAAAGGTTGATAATCAGTTTTTTAAAACACATCTGAGTCTGTAGGTTGGGATGGTAAAAAAGGATCAGTTTCATCAAACATTACATGTACTGTTTCCTCAACAGTACAAGTGGTTTTATTGAAAACAATATAAGCCTTAGAAGTTGTAGAGTAACCTAGAAGGATTCCTTCATCAGATTTTGGTGTGAATTTGTGTAGATTATCTTTTGTATTCAGAATGAATACATTGCATCCAAAAACATTGAAGTATGAAACTTTAGGTTTTTGGATAGTCCATAACTCATAATGTGTTTTATTAAGGAATGGTCCGGACAAAACATGATTTATAATATAGAAAGAAGTACTAACAGCTTCAACCCAAAAGTTCATAGCAATTGAGCATTCACTCAACATGGTTCTAGTCATTTCCGGAAGAATATGGTTCTTCTTTTAACGACACTATTTTTCTGAGGAGTTCTTGGAGCTGAGAAACTGTGAGTAATACCTTTCTTACTACAAAAAGTTTCAAAATATGAATTTTGAAATTTACCACCATGATCACTATGAATAGTTATCAATGGTATATTTTTCTCATTTTTTACTTGGGCTCTAATAGTTTTGAAATAGGAAAAGGCTTCAGATTTATTTTTTAGAAAATAGACCCATGTGACTCTAGTTAATTCATCAACTAAAAAAAATACATAGTATTTTCCTCCAATGCTTCTAATTTTGTGAAGGACCAAAAATAACCATATGCACTAACTGTAATGCCTTAGATGTTTAAACTTCATAAATGGATTTAAAGCTAGTTTTATGTTGCTTACCAAATTTACAAGGATCACAGACTTTTGAAGAATCATATCTAGGATCTGGTATTCTATTTACAAGTATTTTCATTGAGAGTTTACAATGGTTTCTTATATTGCAGTGTCCTAGTCTTCTATTCCATATCCATGATTGGTCTCCTATTGCACTTAAGTAGGGTAATTTTTGGATCTGAAGGTCTTCTATCTTAATAGTGTATACATTCTCTTGCCTATGAGCAGATAGAATGAACTCATCCTTGGAATTGTGAACTAGACACTTATCGTTCATAAAATTTACTAGGTAATCTTCATTACATAATTGGCTTATACTAATGAGATTTTGCATAATACCTTTAACAAACAAAACATTTGAGATAAGAACTTTTCCAAGAAAAACAATATTACATATACAAACAATCATTCCATGAGCATTATCTCTGAAGGTAACTTTTCCAACTTTTGTTTTGATAAACTCTGAAAATAAATCGTTGTTACCCGTCATGTGTCGAGAACAACCACTATCCATGTACCAAATATTCATGTTGGTACACTTCTTATTTTCATGAAAAAGAAACAATTAGTTTTTCGGAATCCAAACTTGTTTGGATCTAGAATGGTTAGATAACAAAATTTTAGGAATCCACATTAGTATTACAAAATGAGCTTTATGAAATCCTAAATATTGAGTTTTATTAAGAGAACACTCTCCTTTCCAGTGTCCACCACATTGGCACATAGAATAAAAAGAGGTTTTTTTGTGGAACAAAATAGTTATTACTAAAAACAGGTTTGGAATGAGTATAACCAAGTCTAGAAAGATTTCTCAAAGGCCGGATTTGGGAATACATTTTTTCAAAATTTTCCTTTCCATGAGTAATGTTTGAAAAACATTTCGTTAAAGTGAAAATTTCTGAGTTTAGTTTTAAAACTATGGTTTTATCATCCAAAACATTTGATTTTAAACTAGAGTTAGGTTCTAAAACATTTTTCTTTGAAAGAACACTTTATAGATCCTTAGATTGTTTATCCTTATCATATTTGTCATTCATAAGGGTCTTTAAAACACTTTCAAAATCAGAAGTTTTCATATTAAGATCATTATAATGATCTGAAACTTCTTTAGTTAAGACTGAAATTCAAACTTTTTCTTTCTCAAGCTTCTTCTAGAGTTTAGAAATTTCATTTTCGTGTAATTTAGAAAATATAGATACTTGTTCAAAAGAAGGTAATGTATCAGCTTTTGATGATAAAGAATCATAATTTAAAGAATCATAAAATTTATTATTAGTATAATTTGCATTCAAAGGGACATTTGTATTAGCATCAGCATTGTGTACCTTGTCCATGAGACAATGATCATCAATTGGTAGTCTGGCAATAAGTCAAATATTTCTCTGTCCTGAAGACTCATATTCTGAATAATTTTCTGAATAATCACTACTACTTTCACTCCAAGTATAATTTTACTTCAAGAATTTCTTTGTCTAAAAATAATTTTTGTAGTCTCTTTCAGAATGTTTCTCCTTTCTTTATTTTCTCTAAAGTAAAGGACAACCAGGACTTATATGACCTACTTTCTTACATTCAGAACATGTTACCTCTGAATCTTTCATATCCTTCCTATATTTCTTTTTGAATCTATATTGGAAATCTTTCATTCCCACAATCTTGTACATCCTTCGAGCAAGATTGGCTAACTCATTATCCGAGTGATCGCTATCACTTGATTCTATTAAAACAACTTTCTTGGCTTTGGATCTTGTAATCTTTCACGTGTTTTAGCTTTAGATTTAAAGGCTACGCTACCATTTCCATTCTTCTTCTTGTTGAAATCAGCATCTCTTTTCATTCTTGTCTCATGCTGTAAAAGAGTTCCAAAAAGTTCATCAACTGTAATCTGGGAAACTTTTCTATTTTCATCAACATCTGTCCTTTTTTACGCCCATTCATTCGGAATTATATCTATAATATTATCTACTATATCTTAATCATAAATGCCTTTTTCTCCCATGGATTTTAAGCCATTGAAAATTGTCATAAACCTTTGTTGCACTTTACATAATGGCTCTCCATACGGAAAAACAATCCATGATACTCTAGTCGATGCATTTCTCTTCAAGTTTCTATAACCTTGGATGTACCAAAATGAGTGACTTCCAATTTCATCCAAATACAGTTGGCTGCTTCACATGATGATATCTGACTGTATATATTCCTGGTCATAGAGCATAATAAATTATTGTGTACCTTGTAATTCAGTTGATATTCTTGCTTCTCTTGGTTAGTGAATGTACTGACTTCTTTGTCAGGAATTTTGTAACCTCCAGTAAGCATAATAAAATTGTCTACAGAAGTATTGATAACAAACGTCTTCAATCGATCTCCCTAGTACTCATAATCATTCCCATCAAAGATACGTGGTCTATAAGGATTTAGATTGTTAATTGACCAAATATTTATTCTTTTCATCTAATGAAACAAGATCTTGTCCACTCCACACATTAGTGTAATAAATAATTGAAATAGTAATATGAAAGAAATAGAACAAGTAATACAAATAAGTGGAAAACCTCCTCTGATACCAATTTTTGTATCGAATATGTAGATGTATATTAATATTAGATGGAACAATACAAGAGGGGGTGAATTGTAGGATTAAAAACATTGAGTTTAAACACATAAAGAGATTAGCTTAAAAGATCATGAACTAATACAATTCAAAAACCCACAAATGTATTGAATATAATGGTATAATGTAATGTAATAATATTAGAAAAGTGATGAAACTGTATTCAAGATGAATACAATAATCAAATTAATACAAGTGTGAGAGATTCTACCATAAAGCGTATAGAATCTAGTAATACAAAATGTAATAGAATAATTGTAATTGAAACAATTACAATTTAATGTGTAGTGAAGAAATGAAACAATAAAAATTCCTTTCTAATACAAAAAATAGCGGAAATGTAAAATTATTACATTTCTTTGGACCCAAAGAGAAGGGTTATCCTTTTACCTAGGATAAAAGGTATGTCTCATCAACACCTTGGTAAGCCCTCGATACGATGATCAGTATGTCTATCTGCCTATCCCTGACAGCCCTCAATACGATGATCAGAATGTCTATCTACCTATCCCCGGTAGCCCTTGATATGATGATTGGAACGTCTATCTGCCTATCCCTGGCAGCCCTCGATTTTGTTGGTAATCAGCACCTCTGTCTTTCAATCACTTGAAATCCCTCGATATAATGATCGGATGAACAAAGCAATAGAAAAGTCACAAAGTCTCTCTCAAGAATCTAATAGGAGAATATTGTCATGGTTGTTCCAAAGTCTCTATGTTTTCAGCTTCAAATGACTTTTTATGTATAGGCCTCGTGTTCCAATGGTCATATTGCCTCCAACGGTCTTATTTCTCTGAAAAACTCGGAGGGACCTCGAGACCTGACATTATAATGGTCATATTGAAATAGAAAGAACGACATCGTATTAATTATTTTGTAACTAACTCAATGAAATTTTATTGGTTAAAACAAAGGATATATGAAGATGATAAATAAGAGTATGATTAATATGAAACATGTGTTTTTTTCTAAGTACCAAAACAAGCAAGTAATGAATGTATGAGTAGCAGAGTCAATACAATTTCCAGAGTAAATAACAAAATATTCAGTATGATCTTCATGGTCAGTATGATTAGCATGGTCAGTACTATTAGCATAGACAATACGATTAGCATGGCCTGTATGATCAGCATGGTCTGTACCATTATCATAGTGAGTACGATCAGCATGGTCAGTACGATTAGCATAGTTAGTACGATCACCATGATTAGTATGATTAGCATAGTCAGTACGATCAGAATGGTCATTACGATTAGTATAGTCAGTACGATCAGCATGGTCAGTACAATTAGCATAGTCACTACGATCAGCATGGTCAGTACAAAATAGCATGGTCAGTATGATCAGCATGGTTAGTACGATCATATAATCATGATAATGGACATTTGTGATTTCCAAAAACAAGATAAAGATGTCAAAAGAGGACTTTTGACTCAACAATATCCTCTCAAAATCCCTCACATCATCTTAGAGTCCATCCATTAGTCAGAAAGCCAAACTAAGGATCCTTTTTCATCAAATCAAATGGAAGAACCAAGAAAAGAGGTAATAATATCACCACCCAATTTTAAGTTCTATTATTCTTCCACTTCTTATTTCTTGGTTATTTCACTTCTAAAATAATAAATCTAGTATCTTATACATACTGTGATGTTAATATTAGTATGTTAAATCCATATTCATTATTCTATACACCCTTTGAATGACATGTCACCATAGGTGCATATGTACAGATTACCATCTCCACGTCGTGGTGTAATTGTAATTCAATACATTATTGTGTGGATTTGTATAATAATGATTTGTAAGTCATGTAAATAATAAATATAACATTATAATAATAATGTTTATATAATATACCATCCAATTATATATTATTTTAATGATGTTGTCTCTCATGTGTATGTACGGATTACCGTCTCTATGGAGGCGATGAGATTAATTCCCCATCGTATACATTCAAGAATAATTTTCATTTTATGATTAAAAATAATGCTTAACAACTATATTTCATTCTTTATATAAAAAAGATACATCCCATCAAAAAAAATATGACTCACATAATAAAGAATATAAATGAAAACGAATCTGTTAACAACCTAAACGACGATAATACTATGATATTATTAACAAAACAATGTGAAAAGATAATATATGATATCATATTAATGTATATGATTCTTGTATAATTAAATAACAATTATTTCACCATTTTACAGGATTTTAACCTACCCTTGACCAAGGAAAAGTACAAGGTAAGGGTTTATTTCACAATATCTTCATTATCTGAGTTAGTTTTTACGTAATTATCTATTAGGACCTCTTTATCATCCATATCCATGTTTCTTAAAAGTGTATTTCAAAGAATTCTAAATATTTTATAGACTATAGGTTAAAGTAATTTATACCCTTGTTTGACTTTTTATAATATTTTTATAACGGAATATTTCCGTCATTTTCCAAACAGGTTCCTTTTTAAGCATTTTGACAGAATTAAGGTAAGAATGCCTTTTTTAAAATTATAAGGCGGGTGCGGCTATTTTCCACCGTTATAAAATCGTTGAATCTTCCCATAAAATCTTATAAGAATATTTTCAAAGTAAATTTTTTCTTTTTTAATTATGTGACTTTTATATGATATAAAAAAAGATATATATCTCTCGAATAGTTTTGATTTCATCTATGTCAACATCCATTGATGGATTTTAAGCTTATATGAAGTTGAATTATTATAATACAAAACATCCATATTGAATTGTAGATTTTTTGATATGTTTGACTACGGATGTGTAATTTTTATACCATTCATGGATTATAGAGAAATTATTGACATTTCATATGGTTTTTTTAATACAAATGTTTATGTAATGTTTAAACATGTTCAAATGAGGAATGAATTAGAATTAGTATGTGATGGGTGGATCCCACTATATCTCCTTGATGCATCGGTAGGTCTCATGAGACAAACTAGTGTCTTCGCACATGTCCTTGAAAAAATCGTATTTGTAGTCTTGGTACAAGGCCTTGGATAAGTGGTTTTGATAGTCTACCATTATTCATTCCATCATTATGAAAGTGGTTATTGATATTACATGTGGTTATTATACTAGTAGAATATCCATTTGAATAAGTAAATGGAATTACATCATTTTATTTTTTCTATATTATGTGTAAGTTCACGTTTAAAAGCCTTTTGTTTTAGATATACATTGCCTTAAACATTTATGCTTATTTATGAATGTTTCTGCAATATTGTTATCCTAACTGATCATCTGAAATCACCCCATTATATGTTTTCTTTTTCCCAAGATGTGAAGTAAGTATTTTATGATTGACCTACAGGGATAGTCTGAGGATATATGAGTGTGGACAATGGATACTATGTTGTTGTTGTTTTTCACTTTATGATGTAATGTAAGACGTATGAATGTATCTAGTGTTACCAAGGATACTAAACTAATCGGTCTATCAAGACATGATATTTTCTGATCATGCCAATGTTATGTAATAATGTACCGACTTTTGGTAACTGGGGTCGGGGTGTTACACAAGGAAAAGAAATCTAAAAATTATTTATAACAGGATAGTGATAGATAACATTTTTAGAGGAATGTAAAAAATCAGAATTCAAAAAATATGGGATTTTGTGAGGGACCATTTGATTCATCGAAGAAAAAGGTATTTAGATAACCATTCCTATTTCAAGTTCCTTTCATCACGTTTAATGATTTTCACAAAAAGTTATAAATAATTGATTTCATTCCCTTTATTAGGTGAAATATCAACATTTTTTTTCTTTAATAGATTTCAATTTCATTAATTACTCTTAAATGTTCTGGAAAATCTATCATTCATGAGTTAATAATAAATCATTAGATCCATGATAATTTATCCCACCTTTCAATAGTTTCCACCAACACTATGTTGTTATAATATGTTATCAAAATTTAATAAATGAACTTTTGTTGATACAATACTTTAATCTCAAACACATTACACATGTTTTAGAATAAACATTCCATAAAATTTTCACCTCATAACCCTTCAAAAATATAATTCATTAATTTTTCATTAAATATGATATTATCTTATAATAAAAACATTTTTATTGGGTACATGGGTTTATCCTTACACCGATTGAGTAGAAAATGTTATTTAATTATTCCAAAATCATTATAAAGGGTTATAATAATGTGAAACTTCACTATAGGATTAACAATAAGATTATCATTGGGTTAATTTTAAAAAATCTCCAAGAAAGTTTCCCACTATAGAGATCGCCAATTATCAGGTTTCACTTCCTCTAATTTTATTTTATATGATTTACTATTTTTCACTTATGAGGTTTTTAGTGAGGATCACCTTTATTATCCCTTATATTTGGTAACTTTTTCACAAAATGACCAAATACCCTTTAATAGAATCACTAAAGTGTGGTAGGTTAATTCTGTTGATTTTCCTCATTATTCGACTAATTATATATATTTACCAATTACATTAGGCTTTTGTTGATTTATGTCCTTCCTTTCCACACATAAAACATTACTAGTCACATTACAAAAATTCTATATTTTATTCTTTCTGAACATTGATCATAAATTAAAGATCATCTTATTATGTCAATGGTTTTTACATATTTCTTCAAACACCATCTTCATATTCTTCTTAAATTAATGTGGAGGGCAAGTAACTCCAACCTCCATTTCATTTTTTTTCCATTTTCTTTATATCATCATAGCCCCAAATGAATATTACGGAAAACACCATTATAAGTATTGGATTTAATTTATAGAAGACCATATTAACATTATATTATGGTTGGATGGTAATTCAAAATGCATACATAGAGAGTCTAAAGAAATTATCCTCGATGGTACTTATAGATTCATCATATTTTTTTATTAATATTCAAGGAACTCATTCTATAACATTGTACAAATGATATGAGGAAATTATTTATTTCATAATATTTTATTGATCTCTACCAAATCGTGGGATTAAATTGCATATTAAATTATGTTATTCACGGTAAGACTCCCCCACTAGTCTTCTTCACCTTCTAGTTGATATATTGCTCGAATGACGTTCTCATGTTTCGAAAACTGGAGAATAGAGGATATATCTTTGTGGTATTGATCCAATGATCATTAAAAAGTGGATCAAAAGGCCTAATAAATGAAGGCGTATGTTTCCTACTTAAAAACTCAACAATATGTTGTTCCCTCATTTTTCCCATTTGGAATATTATAATTATTCATTAATTACGAATGTCGCATGAGAATTTTAATGAGAATTTTCAATACATATCAAAAAGAATCAGATTATCTGGAAAACAATAATTTTTTTCCTATAATATTCAACATTAATGCAATTCCATTAGGTTCCATCCATTGGAAAAAAAAGATAAATATAGAGAAAGACTGACATGCTTCATAGAGAGGAACCACATAATCATAAAAAACCACCTACATGATATCTAAATTATGGAATATTTTTTTCATATATGAATCCTTTGGTTTTTCCAATGTTATTCAAAACCAATTCATATTTAAATCCATCATGATGGTTAATGAAAATTTTGTGAACTCCCAAATCATATCCATGGGAGTGTCAATACACGTGTGTAGTAAGGCCTGTTGTCGTATAAACTATTAAACCCATTTCCGGATTGATACATCTTGTCATAGTTTTGACCACTAGGTAAATTTTTACAAGAGACACATCCACTCATAGTATGTATAAATGATTGTATTTATAGAGAACCACTTACTGGATCCTTTTCCAAAATTCTAGGACATTTTACTAAACATTAACTCATCTTTATATATACCCTTAGAGGTGTCCCTAGACATATCCTTAGAAATATAACTAGGGATCTCACAAAATTTTCTCATCATAGTTCCTAAGGGTTTACTATTCCATGGCCTCTAATAACAACTATAATAAACTAGTATTAATATATATATATACATTACATAACTTTTTATGAATACCTATAACATTAATGGAACGAACACCCAAATTTTTTATTAATTTAGTTCCCTTTGAAACATGTAGAAATAATAACTTATACATAAGAGAGATATGTCATCTCTCAATAGGTTTTCATGACATAAAAACCTCTTTGAAAAATAATACATAATACATATTCTCCTTGACTAGGGAATGAACCATAAAAATGGGTGATATGAAATGATCAGTAAGGGTAAAAGGGGATACATGTTTGCACAAACACAAACATAAGGGTATGAGGATGTGATCATATAACTAGAATATCATACTCTCGATATCCAAGATCACAAACAGGAATCTTGGAATAATTCATGGAAATTCATAATACATGAATCAAAAAAAATGAGAGCATAACATAGTAATAAGATATCAGATACATGGAATACACACAAACATAGAAAATCAAGTGTCAAGGCATCTTATAATGTTCTTCACAACATGATAAGCATGAGATACGACCCAAGTACCTGATTTTTTTTAATTGTGGTATAGAAAACATGTACCGTATTACTTTTAGTTCTGGGATACAATACATGCACCTTCTTTTTTGGGCTTGGGTTACAACAAATGTTCTCTCTTAGTTTTAGGATTGGGAGACAACACGGTTACCATCTTGTTTTTTGGATTTTCATACAATTTATAAACCCTATTACATTCATTAATGTGATAAATCCCACATATATTCTTGTTTTTGAGAGTGTTCTATAACCCGTATACCCTCTAACTTTTAGAATTGGGATACAACCCATGTAACATTTTGTTTTTAGGTATCTTCTAAAACGTGTATTCCCTTAGAGGTCATATATAATATATCACTATCAAATGCATTGAAGGTAGATATATGTCACACCTATAACATAATGATTTCATACATACGTGTTTGATAATATAACAAAAAATTATTCATATCAAGACTGAGAAAATATATCATTTCATAACCGTTAAAATGAAATTAATATCATAAAAATTATATAATATGATAAATTGTGGAAAATATATATCTTTCATAATAAATCCACCCTATAATATCCTATTAAAGAATATATTTTCCCATGATTTAATCATGGAATAACCCATTTAGTTGAAACACATATTAGAATCATATAAACCATTGTCGAGGAATGACATTCATAATCAAATTGCTCATGTAAGAGAAAAGGGTTTTCAAAAAATCATTCCAAAAAAAAACAAAAGCCATTCAGAGAAAGAATATGAATTGGAACTTTAGATCATTTCCACAGAATTATTTTGTAACATCAATAGATTTCATTTTTAATGTAAAATAATTTTTTGTATATCTTATAAAAACAATTCATTTGGAAAATATCCTTTATTATTAGAATATTTATTTTTAAAACAACCTTTTTAAAACTGTTTTCATTGAAAATAAATTGAAAACATATAAAGATTGTTTGATTTCATTTTGAAAATAAATTTACATGTAAAATTATAAAATAATATTTAAAACATGTTGAAAAAATATATTTTTTGAAAATAAATGGAATATATAGAAATAATCCATGACAATATTTTGAAAACCCATTCATTGAATACATAAAAACAACGAATGAAAAATTTTGGAAAATAATTCATTAAAAACATATTAAGGGAAATGAAAGATTTTGAAAAAAAATTATTTAAAGATAAGTAAAAACATAAATAATTCCAATAATTTTTTTAAAAATCATGTATTTAATGCACAATTATAACCGACTAAATAGAGGGTAATATACTGCTTTCTGAAAACAATTTCTTAAAAATATATGTATGAAAGAGTAGAAATATGGTACTAGTACATGGATATATAATGAGTAACAATATTAGAAGAAATATCACCAGTTTTCTTGATAAATATATAATTATATTTCACAAAATAATGTATAATCATAAATAATGTTGAAAAGCGATGAGATGATTTTAATAATCTCTTACGAGTAGGTAACATTCAACCATACTCTCCATTTAAGAAAATATCATTGTGTGAAGATTAAAATTTCCAGGAAAAATTATTTTCATGATATAACATTTCAACGGTAGTATATAAACCTCAGGAAAAAAATATAGGTGCATAACGTGGAACATCTCTCAAAGACGGAAAATTTAGACCAAATTAGTATAAGGCTTTGGTAAATTTGGAAACATAAACCCAATGAAAAAATGATTTAAAAATTAATATCCAAATACAAATAAATATAATTATTGAAATAATATAAATAATCCACTGGAAATATACACACGACTCAAAAATAATGGGTGATGAATAAATTGTTGTTCGCAAAATAAATTAAAATTGGGATGAAATTCAGATACATTGTGTTTTGACAATAATCATTACCATACAAACATCATGTATAGTAAATATAATTTTAATATAAATATATCAGAAAACCAAATTATAATATATTATAACATACATGGTTTGATTATGTCGTTATATTACATGATTGTTAATAATTCCATTTTACGGTTTCACTTTTGGTAATATTCTATTTATTTTTCCCATATATCTTAATATGTTAAATATTTGGTCTACACATATATATTTTGATTTATATAATGTAAAAACTGATATAAAAATTATTTATATTTCGTTTATTTATATTATAATAATTTATATAATGTTTATGTATGAAATTGGACACACCGTTAATGAAGACGATAAATCGTATGCACTCATGAATATTATTTCTATTTTATTTATCACATTGAATAAAATATAGAAAATGAAATATATATATATATATATATATAAGTATATAATAACATTAAAATAGTATTAGTGATTCATATATATCATATAATGTCACCTAAATCAACCTAAAAAAATTCCATGTACTGTCTAAATGATTCGCATCACTTTCGGGGGGAGGTAGTCCACAGTTCCTCAAATAGAGTTATCTTATTTAAACCAAATGGAAAGTATAATGATATGTGTTGTAAAAGGATTAAAAAAGATTAATGAAATAAAAACTAAAAAATATATCATATATTAACATATTTTCCATTATAATTTATAAAATCATAGGTGGTCATTAAAAATGTACAATCATGGTTTCGTGGGGTGGTGGTTTGTCATACCAGTAAATAGTATGTATGTTACCCATCATATAGAAGTGTGTGTATGATAGGTATAATACATAATATAACTAAAAACCATTATATTTAGTATAATTTATTTTATACAATCATGGATTAGAATATTTTAAGACTGGGATAATAGATATAACATAAATGAACATTAGGAAGAATGCTACCTCTTATTCGGGTAACTCCATTTACTCATAAGATCAGGAGTTATGCGCGTCTACCCCCATTAAAATATATCAAAAAATTAAATTACACGAAAGGAGATAGCGGGGAAAAAATACAATGATGAGTATAAATCACTCCACCATGATAAGCTCGGGACATGCAATTAAAATTATCAGGAAAAACAAAAGACCAACTCAAACTGACCTCCAAGATGGATCTATTTGAGAGGGAATCCACAACTAGATTAGCCTCCTGATAAACAATAGTGTCTTCCAATGATAATTGTTCCATAAGCCGAAGACAATCACCCCAGTCCGATAACATCTTCTATGGAACATTCTGTGATCAATCTTTGATAATCTGGACTGCAACACTCGTGTATGACTCAATCCATAATTCAGGCCAATCATAAAACACCAACATTAAATGATGGCTCAACATTATTGAATAGGTGTTCGCTGAGTTCCTTACAGATGAAAGAAAGAACATCGATAGAAGCATCATGAATTAGTGACCAAACCATATCACTGCACTAAGTCCCGCATATAACGTCCCGTCCCGGAAGCCACTAAATCGGTGCTCTGAGCCGGTTTTCCAGAAGGCCTCTAGCATGCCTCCCCGTACGCCAGAGGCTGCCAACTAGCTGTGAGGGCCTAGGGTTTGATAGTGGGGAGACAATGCCCTCATTCCAAAGTAAGAAAACAAAGGAAATAACTAAGTATCACACACCGTGGATTGTAAACAGAGTTCAGAATCATTAAACAACTAAAAGGGAACAAGTTGTAATTGTAAAATGATGTAAAAGCCCGAAAAACTATGCAATACAATACAACAATCGTCACCCACTGGGCCGACCATACAAATACATGTACTAATGAAAATGAAATTAATATTATAGGGCTCTTCTACTGACTCTGATCCAATCCGTGTACCTAATCTCTGGACAATATTGAATTGCAGCAGCCCGATCAGTAAAACCACTCGAGCAGCTCCGCCCAATCATGAAACACTGGGCCTCAACCCTATCCACCATGAAACTCTTTCTCAACCTCAAAATTAGACATAAGGTCTAAACGTACACTGAGGTACACATGTAGGGGTGAAAAATAATCTCAGTAGGGCACCCCGACAAGCAACCTATAACTGTGCTGCTAAACTTGTATGCAACAACAATGTGCTCAGCCTAGCTGGAAGACAAAAAAAGGATGTAATCTAAACGTGCAACCACAGTTGAACTCAGGGTATGTAATCCATGTCAACTGGGCAAGTGCCACCATGGATTTCCATATCTATATATGTACACATGTATAGTCCCATACCTATACACATATACATAAATATGAATATTCATGATGAAGTGATTCAAATAACAAGAAACAACATCAGAAATTGATACTTGGAACCATAAGACCAATCTCTTGGACATTCTATTCACGGGAATTGAGCTCCACGTAGTGCCACTCAATCCGTATATCAAATAAGTCGATCTTTGGTTCCGTAATACCATCGACATGTAACTACTTCAGCCAACACCGGATATATGAATCTAAACAAGCTGAACAAGGACAAGTTATCCTCTAGATCAACCAATAAAACACATGCAAGCAGATAACACAAAAGGTAACCCTCTGGGAAGAACTCACAACCAACCACCTGGTCCGATCCAAGAAGTACCAACAACCCTTTGGGTAGTGCACTCAGCCTAACCCATATTTTTTGGTCATATGAAATTAAAATACTCTCTGGGGAAGAAAACTCGGTCCACTCCCATTATAGTCAAGGGTAGTCAGGGACTCTCTGAGGAAGATCACGTGGTCTAACCCTCTTATCCCCTAGGTCTAGAGACTCTCTGGGGAAGATATCTTGGTTAATTACTCGTATAGCCTCAGGTATACCACAGAATCTCTAAGGAATCTCACTCGATCAATTTCCCCTCTAGTATGGTAAGGTTTTTATAAAGATTAAAACAAGGTACGACTCTCTGAGGAAGCTCAATCAGTCTACCCTCCTGTAGCTTATAATATCTAAGACTCTCTGGGAATCTCACTCGGTCTATCCATTATAGTATATAGCCCCAGGTTCTCACGGTCCCCTACCAGTGAGTGCATAATAATTCTATATGGCCAAAGTACACCTATATAACTACTTTTCTAACCAGTCTACAGAAATAGGCATGTCAAGAATATCATTCCAGCCTATAGTGACAAGGCAAGGAAACATGTATAACTACCAAATTCTAATCAAGACCCAAGGGTCGTAAATAGAACTAGGAATGGGAAAAACATCCAAGCCCAACAAATTATCCTCACATATGATCAAATTACCACTACACAAGCATACAAACAAGGTAGGAAAACAATAGGGGAAAAATGGAAAACATACAATACCCCGTTTCATGTGTATTGGTGGAATTTTCACTCAAAACTCCTAGAATTAGAAAGGTAAGTCACACACCACCTACTCAGGAACACAAGAAATAGTAGGCATCCCACAAAATAAGAAAGACATCTCGCATCAGGCTCACTAGCCACCAACCAGGAAGAACCTCTGGTAAACACTACAACATGAGCTAAACCAAGTCAGATATAAACAAATAGTGAGGGTGGCTTGAATGCCCAACCCAAAAAGTCATCAAAAGTAGAAAGGGATCCCCAGTTTGGCATGGGTTCTAGGTGACACCCGATCACCATCTCTACCCAGACATAACAAATCAAAGTCGGTCAAACAATGGGCACACACTGGGTCCCTCAGGTCAAACATAGAGGAGGCATCATACTCAGGATCTTCCCGGTAAACACGAGTGAAGGCATCCTTTGCAGAATCCTTAGCGTATTGTAAGGGAGGAATCCTACACGGGATTCTAAAAGGAATGAAAACATAAGCATTCCATAGCATTGTTCCTATCAAAGTAAGAACAAGAGATAGATCCTAGAAGGGACTCCCTAGGTCAGCACACAAGCAAAGGCATCCCTCAGGGTATCCGTAGAAGTACCTGGTCTCAAAGCCACATTTGCTAGAAAGGAACGTCTCACAAGTGTAAAATTCTATAATGTATGGGTTACGAGAGATAGATCATATCTCATCTCCTATTAAAGGTCTCAACTAAGTTGGTCTGAACACCCAACCTATCATCCACACCATGTCTCACTCTCAAGTGACAACTGATCATGATAAGTGGAGGAAGAACCCCTACATTTAGATATAATCCCAAAACATCCATTTATATAACCTATAAAAGTCAAAATGATTCCACTATTGTGATCTACGTTGGAAAACACTTAGAATCGACTACTCACATTCCCAATTCTGACTTCCAGAGCCTGAGGTCTCTCAAAATTACTAAACTGAAGCAGTACATGGCCAGAGTACAAGGCCATAGCACAATGGGCCTGCATGTGTAATAGTAAACGGCATGTAATTTACTGTACATGGAGTTTACTATCCACAAAAAGTTATGCCATGTTCTTTTTCACCCGAACACATGCCCATGTACCACTACACGGCGTGTACTTGAAGTATAGGGCGTATAGTATTAAAAAAGACAATATTATGTGTTCTACTCCACATGGCCAGCCACAGGGCCAGCCACTACATGACGTGTACTCAAAGTACACAGTCTGTACATAATAAAACATTGCCATACCCAAACAAGAAGAACATAACAGCGTGTACCCCAAAAATAGACACCGTGGATTATGGGTTTTCGAACGGGAAAAACATGAAAACACCCGAGACGCCCGTTTTCGCCCCCAAAACATTAGATCCGGCCTCGAGAGGCCACAAGAAAGAAATATAATGAAAAAAAGACATAAAACTACATGTATAAAGGGGATATATGGTGAAAATAAAATGTTCTTACCTTTGGGCGGAAATCGCCGAATCTTCGGTTGATTTTGCGGCTCCCGGTTGTTGCACGCAGACTCAGCGCGTCGAGAGCATCGAATTAGTACCCTTCATGGATTAAAACAATCCATATTCCTAAAAATACATATCTATCGTAGGTCACAACCAATGAGGGAGTGGCGTAGGAGATGTGCGCAAGGAGGAGGAATAATGAAGAGAGAAGAAAAGAAAAGGAAAGAAGAAAAGAAAAGGATGAAAAATGGGCTTGGGCCGGGTCTGGTTCACGACATGAGTTTATACCTTCCATAGGCTAAAATCCTCATTCCGGACTCAACGGAGTAGGAAGAATCTCAATATGATGCTTCGTTTACAATTTATTACCAAACGGACGTACTCGAATAATTTAATATTTAATTTTAATAATATTAAATATTAAATATTCGGCCAAAATTTTCAACTGCTTAGATTTCCTCCGAACATCTGTCCTAGGGTAAACACCCTATTTTGAGACCAACGTAGCTTTCAGAAAAATTATACAAGATCATCGGGTAGGGGAAAATGACTGTTTTACCCCTTACAAGCATCCAATAGAAAAAATTCAAATTTCTGCTCAAAATGACTGTCCGAAAAAACACGGGTTCTTACAAACATCCCACCAAAAACCTTCTCGTCCCTGAGAATCCCAGTCAAGGAAACAACAACTTTTCCCATAACCAGAGCATCATCACATCCAAGCTATCAAGACATTCCAATGACCCACCTCATAGCATTAACTACCACCTTCTACACAGAAGAGATTCAACGACGACCAAACTGGTACTCCCCACCATAGGAACACCCATGTCGTTATCTTAAAAGAAAACATTGAGCTAAAAATCTCACTGGAAAACAAAGTTGTTTAACATAAACAATGAAAACCACCCTCAAAGGCCAATCGTGCACTCCCCAGCATATGGATTTCCTTACACCGCTACAAGATCGCAACCCAAAAAGGGTCCATTAACAATAGGGATGAACATTAGGAATGAATAAGGAGATTGAAGTAGGGTATAAAATCTCTTAGCATAATCAAGGTGAATCATGATAGTGCATGATCATATCTTATTGGAGTACACTTAGATTTTACTGAAGGCATGTCCATCTCCCTCCGAACCACGCTAACATCCTATCAAACCCGGCCAGGATTCAAGCACAGGTCAACCATTTCACGGTAACACGAAATTTCACAAAGTCACCTCCACAATAGAAATATCAAAAACACTGGTCGACCAGGCTAGGCACCCGAACATGGATGGTCGTCGAAACCAGTAGTGAAAACAAACACCACCAAAGGCATTGGAAAATGATGGCCAACCATCTCACCCATGTTTCCCTAAAACGTAATAGTCATCGATCGATAAGGGTTTGATTTGAAACCTAGTGTCTCTAGGTCTTCCACCTAGCCCTAGAGAGAAAGCCTCAAAACTGTGTCACAATGTCTACCCACCTAGACCAAAAGATCAAAAAACTCTCAGAAGACGGTAAATATCACATCGAACAAAGGAAATTTGAAACCGAAACACAAAATACAAGGGACCTAATCCTCTCTGAGCATCCTCATAAGGAACTAATCCCTGGAGTTCACAACCCAAGCAGAAGAGAAATTGAACTGACACCCATCAGGCATCTGAATACGGGAATACACCATGGAGGTCCAGATCACAAGAATATCCTTGGTATATATTGACATCGGTCTCATCGATTTGACTAGATAATAATATATCTAAGAAAAAAACACCCAATAAAGGTTGAACAGAAAGACATCACGTGCCGAATAGACCAACTAGGGTCACTACACCACCTGTGTAAGAGGACGAGTCATCATACTTACACCATCACCTCAATGTAGATCCACATAACCTACCATCAGAGTAAAAAGTATGAGAAAGAAGACCCAAAGGTCGCATTCGTCAGTAAAAACACACACTTTCAGGACTATATGTTGTGAATCCTATGTGCCTAGTATGATGCATGAGACACCTCTTTCCTTTTCCATCCAAGAGTCAAAATCTATCACTGGAATATTACCAAATGTCCAAGAGGCAGAGATCCATTGTAAATCAAAACACCACACAACATGTTAGTATCTCTAGGCGAAAATCATATACAACTATAACTTCACAAAATCAGAACAACAATCCCAAAACCTGGCAACCGGGACCTCTAACCGGAACAAGTGTTCACGACGCACCTGCCCGATATACATCATAATTTCTAACACATTCCTAATAATCATTTCTACCATATCCCAAATAGTAAATACCAAGATGGAAAACTCCTCGGATACCACTTTTTAACGGCCCGACCTGGAAGCCACTAAACCGGTGCTCCGAGCAGGTTCACGAAAAGGCCTCAAGCATGAATCCTCGTATACCAGAGGCGGCCGACTAGCCGCGTGGTCCTAGGGTGTTATTGTAGGGAGACTATTCCCTCATACAATAGTAAGCAAAAAGTGGATATAACTAAGTATCATACACATTGGAAAGTAAACAGAGTGCAGAAGATGTAAACAGAAGAAAATAAACAAGTTCTAATATTCAAATGCTGTTAAATCCCAAACAGGTATGCAATAAAATACAACACTAGTCATCCAACAAGACGAACATATAAATACAAGTACAAAAGAAAATAAAAGAAAAAGTACAGGGCTCTGTTACTAACTCCGAGCCAGTCCACGTACCCGATCTCCAGACAATATCAAACTGCAGCAGCCCAATAAGTAAAACCACTCGAGCAGCTCCGCCAAATCATGAAACACTGGACCTCAGCACTATCCACCATGAATCTTTTGCTCAACCAGAAATGCAGACATAAGGTTACACGTACACCGAGGTTCACGTGCATGGGTGAGAAATAATCTCAGTTGGGCACCCCGATAAGAATCCTATAATTGTGCTACTAAAGGTGTATGCAACAACAATGTGCTCAGCCTAGCTGGGTCACAATAAAAGGAAGTAAACCAAACGTGCAAACACAGTTGAACTCCAGGTATCTAATCCCTGTCAATTGGGAAAGTGCCACCATGGATATCCATATCTATATACATACGCATGTATAGTCCCATAACTTTACATATATACATAAATATGAAAATTCATGATCAAGTGATTGAAATAACAAGAAACAACATCCGAAATCGATCCTTGGAACCATAAGCCCGATCTCTTGGACATCCTATTCATGGGAATTGAGCTGGACGTATTGCCACTCAAGCCGTATATCAAATAAGTCAATCTATGGGTCCATAATACCATTGAAATTTACCTTCTTCGTCCAACACTAGATATATGCCTCTGAAAAAGCTAAACAATGACATGTTAACATCTAGTTCAACCAATCAAAAAAAATCAATTAGAAAATACAAAAGGTAACCCTGTGGAAAGTACTCATAGCCAACCCCTCTGGTCCTATCCAATAAAGAACAACAACCCTTTGCACAACGCACTCAGCCTAACCCCTCTGGTTTGGTCATACAAAATTATAAGACTCTCTGGGGAAGCACACTCGTTCAATTCCCTTTATAGTATATGGTAGTCAGGGAATTTCTGAGGAAGATCACGCGGTCTAACCATCTTAACCCCAAGGTCTAAAGACTCTCTGAGGAAGCTATCTCAGTCAATTCCTCCTATAGCCTCAGGTATACCGTTGACTCTATAAGGAAGCAAACTCAATCAATTCATCTTCTAGCCTGGGAATGTTCTTAAAAATATTCAAACAATGTAGTAATCTCTACGGAATCTCACTAAGTCTACCCTCTTGTAGTCTATAATATCCGAGACTCTCTGGGAAGCTCACTCTGTATTTCCCTTATAGTCTATGGCACCAGGTTCTCACAGTCTCGTGACAGTCAGGGCATAATAATCCTATAAGTCAAAAGTACACCTATAGAGCTACTTGGCTAACCAGTCTGTAGAAACAGGAATGTCAAGAATATCATTCCATACTACGGTCACAAGGCATGGAAACATGTATAATGGCAAAAAGCTATTCAATATCCAAAGGTTTGTAAAAAGAACAAGGCATGTGAAAACATCCAAATTCAACATATTATCCTCACACATGATCAAAATACATCTACAAAAGCATACAAGCACGGTAGGAAAACAACAGGGGCAATAAGGTAAACACAGAATACCGCTTTCATGGGTATTAGTGAAATTTTCACACAAAACACAAAGTCATCGAATGATAAATCACAAACCACCTACTCATGCATACAAGGAATAGTAGGCATCCCAAAAAATAAGAAATATGTATCGCATCAGGCTCACCAGCCACCAACCATTAAGTACCTCTGGTAAACACTACAACATCAGCAAAACTAAGTCACATATTAACAAACCGTGAGGGTGTCCTAAACGACCAACCCAACAATACATCATATTCCAAAAGGAATCACTAGTTTTTCATGGGTTCTACGTGACACCCGATCACCATCTCTACCCAGACATATTAACTCTGGGTCGGTCAAACAACAGGCACCCACTGGGTCCTTAAGGTCAAACACAGAGGAGGCATCATACTCGAGATATTCCAGGAAAACACAAGTGAAGAAATCCTACGAGGAATCCTTATCGAACAGTAAGGGAGGAATCATACAAGGTATCCTCAAAGGAAGGAAACCATAGTCATTCCATAACATGGTTTATGTCAATGTAAGAACAATTTAGAGAACCAAGAAGGGACTCCCTAGGTCAACACACAAGCAAAGGCATCCCTCAGGGGATCCTTAGAATTACCTCGTCTCTATGCCTCATTGTCCCTAAAGGAACGTCTCACAAGGTTAAAGATCTATAAATCATAGGTTATGAGAGATTTCTCATCACTCATATCCTATTAAAGTTCTCAACTAAGTTGGTCTGAACACCCAACATATCATTCACACCATGTCTCACTCTCAGGTGAAAACTGAACTCGATAAGTAGAGGAAGAACCCCACCATTTAGATAAAAACCCAAAACCACCCTTTATATTACCTTTGAAAGTAAAAAAGGATTCCACCAATTCTATATACACAGAAAAATGCTCAGAATCAACTACTCACATGCCCAATTCTAACTTCTAGTGCCCGAGATATCTCAAAATTACTAAACTGAAGCAGTACATGGCCAGAGGACATGGCCAGAGCACAATGGGCATGCCTGTGTAATAATACATGGTGTGTACTTCACTTTACACTGCATGTACTATTGACAAAAAGTTATGCCGTGTACATTTTCACCCGAACACATGCCCATGTATGGCTACATGGCGTGTACTTAAAGTACACGGTGTGTAGTCATAAAATAGACAATATTATGTGTTCTACACCCCAAGGCCAGCCACACAGCCACCCACTACATGGAGTGTACTCAAAGTACATGACGTGTACTTAATAAAACCTTATCTTCCCCGAATGGGAAGAACACGCGGCGTTTACCCCTGGAATACACGCTGTGTATTCTGGGTTTTCCGACGGGAAAACACTAAAATCAGCAGAGACCCCCGTTTTTTCCCTCAAAATATTAGATCTGTCATTGAGAGGCCACAAGAAAGAAATATGTTTGGAAAAAAATCTCTCAAGGTAACATTGAAGTATTTTTAAGGTGATTGTGTTTTTTGAAAAAGTGAACATCTATGTTGTGATTGTTGACAATGCAAACCAGGTCACACAAATTTTCTTACAAAAAGTTTTCATGGTAGAATTTCAAGTTCAAGAGATGTGGTCAGTGATCCATGTTTGATTAAAGAACATTGAAAAATTAATGGATGCTCTGGAGGTGGAATAAAAAGAACAGATTCAAGGTGGCACCATTTTCCATTGTTTGCCAAATTTTTGGGCATGAAAATTGACAAATGAAGAAAACTGTTTTTCGAAAAGGGGATTTCGTGCCGAGGTCTTGGAGGATAGTAAACTTGCGTGACATATGTTTTTGAAGATCAGATCATCAAATTATGGAAAAAGGATAAGGTTCACGCAAGTATTGGTGTGGTCACGCAGGTGACTTGCACACCGTGAAGAGACTTGTGAACCGATGCATTGGATGCCTGAGAACATACATACCTGTTGTTTCTCAAGATCAGAAGATCAAAATATGGAAAAGGAAAGAGTGTTGAACAGATTTTTTGTTTGTTCGCACAAGTAAATTTCAAGGGAAGAGAACTATGCACCGAAACTTGCACGCTGAGTGGAGACTTGTGCACTGTCGTGCAGGGTGTCCAAAATGACTATAAATACTAGACCACCCCTCCTCATTTCTTAACAGAGTTCAACACTTAGAGAAATTAGAGCGCTCGTCACGCTGGTGTGGCATGTCGCATAAGTGGAACTTTCGCTCCAGATTTGATGAAGCGTGGTTGTTGTTAGTTGGGTTCCAATATTGATTTGGGCGTAATGGGGAGTGAGTCCCGCAAGTTTGGAGTTGCAGAATATTGTGTCGCACAAGTATTTGAGGTAGAATTGAATGCCAGTTTTGACTTGCGCGCTGATACTTGCTTGTCAGATTGGACTTGTGAGCCAATTGAGGTTGGTTCACGGTAGAGATTCAGGGCTTCGTGAAACCTCAAATATTCCTTGATACCTTCGGTGGTGAGTGAGAATCATCTACGAGTGAAATTTGTACTTCAACAGAGAATCCACATAAAATAGAGGATATATTAATTACAGATAATGAAGAAGGCTTAAAGTCTATAAATTGTGAGTGGATCCTTTCTGAAGAAGTGAGAAAAGGAAGAGGAAGAAGGTGATCCTCTCCACCCCGAGTGAGCCAGAGAGAGAGAAACATGGAGTGACCATTGGGAAAGTAGTGAGCTGTTCCTAAACTTTGTAAGGTAGTGAGCCTGGGAGAAAGTGTCTGTGCCAGAATATTTTAATCTAAAGATAGTGAAGTTTATTAGAATTTGGTACGACCAACAAACTGTCGGTGTATGCTCCATGGACGTAGCCGTTAGTGGTGAACTAAGTAAAAATTTTTCTGTCTTGTTCTTGCTTTACATTCTGTTTATATTGTGCAACAGGGAAGAGAGAGAAGAGTGTTTTTCTTAATAGCGAAACAAGATCCTAACAGGCTTTAGTTTTAAATTAGTCATAACCTAATTCACCCCCCTCTCAGGGTATTCAGACTTTTGGACCTAACAATTGTTATTACAGGGAGGTTTATATCAGTTATTCTATCAATGGAGGTCGCTAATCATAAATGGATTCCGATCTTCAAAGGATGTAATTTTAAGATATGGAAGAATCGAACACAACACTATTTCTGATCTTTGGGAATGGATGTGTTTTCAGCAGCTATGCATGGTATCACAACTGATATTAATAGTGGTGCATTATCAGAAGCTAAGCATAGAGAGTTGGATGCTAATTCCAGAGCAATCAATGCCTTAGGGGGAGACCTTTCCAATCCCATCTATACAAAGGTGATGTCCTGCAAAACATCACATGCCATGTGGGGAACAATTTTGAATATATATGAAGGGGATACAAAGGTCAGAGAGGCGAAGCTGCAATTTTTGTGGAACAAGTATGAATATCTGATAATGAACCTGAATGATTCTGTAGATACATTCTTTGACTAGGTAAATGGAGTGGTTGAATACATGCGAGGTCTTGGTGAAATTTTCAAAGACATAAAAATTTTGAAGGACATCTTGAGAAAACTTCCACCGTGGTTCAATCCAAAAGTTTTTGTTTTGGAATATTAATGTAGAGACCCAAATCATGAAGTACATTGTCATTACATTACCTTTTCAGAATACTTAATACATAAAAAACACATAAGGACCTTAATAGATTAGTTTCTTTGAAAACTCTTAAAAATAATCTTCTAATATTGGTGAAAGATTGTCAACATCTCCCATAATGATCTTCACTTTTTATCTAACCTAAAACCTCTCTTTATATCCTGGGGAAAAGAAAACATATAAAGGGTGAGCTCAAATTCTCAGTAAGGGTAATAATGGAGAAAATTAAACAAACTATATACATTTGAACATAAAAACATGAACATAATGTTTCAACATAGAAATCTTGAGCAATGACATAAAACATGGAAGCACGTAAGGAAAATATCATAATGGAACATCAATCATGATAAAATAGCTTGGAAATAAAACTTTTAATTTTGGAAAAACATTAAGCACATGATATAATTTCAATAGTAGCCAAGGCATTGCTGCCGAGACCATCTTAGTGGTCAAAGAACCTTTCTGAATCGAGTTCACTCCTTGTTTTAGTCCTGTAACACTGAACCGGATTAACATATCGTTCCAGCCATGTCTATCTCCTGAGATATAAATATTTACCCAATGCATTGAAGGGAGATATAGGTCCCACCCATCTAATAATGAAATCATACTTACTTGTGCCACAACATAGACATAAATCATTCATCATATCCCAAAAGAATAAAAATGGGTTTCAAAAACATCTTCCCATCATAACATAATACATATAAAACAAATTGATATCATTTCATCATAAGAAAAGTGAAACCAGGTAAATCAAAGTGACATTATACTTGAAACATACACATATGAAATAATGTCATCTTATATGAAAAATGGTTTTGATAAAACACTTGAAATTAATTATTGAGGAAAATATCCTTTCTTATTAAAACTCATTTTCTTTTCATAAAATGCCATGATATTTTAAATGAAATGGAATTTTTTTGAAGATATTTATAAAATCCTGTAGAGTAATCTTATTGTAAATAAAGCTTTATGAAACCGTAAAAATACGTAAAAATCCGTTCATTCCGTATAAGTTATAAAAAACATTCTCCTCGTACTTTTGTCTAAAAAGTCAAGAAGTTCCTCTTAGGGTAAACAAAAGAATGATTCTTTCCATAACACAATGTAAAAGTCAAATAGGGGTAAAAATGACTTTAAACAAACATGGAAGAATATTAAACACATTATGAATAACATTTTTATGGACATGGATAAAAATATAACCCCATCAAATACTTACGTATAAGTAATCTCCGATAAAAATGAGATTGCAATAATTATCCCTTACCTATGGTATGATATTCTCCGTACGTATCCGAACATCCTCTTCCTTGATGCACCTCCTTTAAACATATTATTAGGGAACTAGAGTTGGTTTTTTGAGAAGTCCAGAACCATTATGATATAACTAGATGGGTTTATTAGAGTAGTTTGTAGGGTTTTTCGGAGCTTCAAGGCTCAAATGGGTGTGCAGAGAAGAGCGAAGGCGTGCCATTTTTATAAGAGAGGAGAGGGGCACCTTTGAAAAAACATAAAATGTTATTTTATAATAATGTAATATTCACTTTATAATAGCTCCAAATTGATTTAATTAGAAGCTAAAGTGGTGAGGGGTATAAATCCTCTCAACAAATAGAATTTAGGCAAGTTTAGGTTATTATATTAACCTTATCATTTAGATTTAACATTAAGTTAATTAATTTTACTTTTACAGTGTCTTCTTGTTTTCATACAATATATGATTAATAAACATACTATAAAAAGCCAAAATAACCCCATGTTGTTAATTATTAATATATATAACCTTACCTAAGTAGTTTGGTTGAACCATATATTTTTAAGAATAATATAAAAATTAATAATATAATATTGGTTTTAATAACTATTTTAGGTCAATTTTGACACTATTTGGTAATTGATTTTTGTGAGAGTCATAATAGAATGATTAGTTAGAAAAAAGTTAATTAAATCCATATTAACATGTCATATTAACCTATCAAATTAGTGTAATTCATAAAAAGTCTCAAATTACATTTATTTGGGTATATATAATATCAATTATATTAATATTTCATTAATAATGTAATTACTGCATCATCATTGTGACATAAATAAATTAAATTATATAATGTCTAAAAATTATAAATAAGACACCATTTTTTAGGATATATTTTTATCTTTATAATTAATATTTATAGTCGAATTTATCTTATGTATAACCCTATATTAAAAATCTTTTAGTTATTAATTTTTTTTAACTATTTTAACTCTTCTTTAAATAAATTAATAATAAATGTATGAGTCTAATACATGTGGACCTAAATGGTCATATTATATTACTAAGGTAGTTTTTGGTCTAATTAATCTTATTCAATTGAATTAGGACACGTGTTAGAGTTATAATAAAATCATTTTTACCCTTAATTACCCTTTTTACTTTTAATCGTGGAAAAAATAGAAAAAAGATACTATTCACCAAAAAATATTTTTATCTTATTGAACCACATTTACTCCATGATATTTACAGTGTCTCTTGGGTTTTATAAATTCCACTCATAGAAGTGGTAAAATTATGTTTTATGTAAATTTTAAAATTCTTCTAGGGGGTGGGTAAAAGACGGTGGAAAGTTTAATAAAATTTTTATATGTCTAAAATTATTATAAAATGACTCCAATGAATTAAATTGAACTTATATAGGTATTATGTATCAATTTTGACCTATAATAAATTTAAATAATAATTTGGTTCTTAAATAGTAACCTATTGTTTTCACTATTCCTAAAAAATTTAATGTTTTAAGAAAAATACCGAAAATTCACCCTAGGATAATTTTTTTATTACAAATACAAAAATGAAACCCATTTTGAAAATAAAATTTATAAAATTTCAAAAAGTGGGTATTATTATTCATAACGGCTAGTTTATATAACATATATTTTTTAGTGAAACTCGGTATTGCGTACAACACATTATTTCATGGAAGGTCGTGAATGTGTGTAATGCAAGCCAAGTCAGGGATGTGTGTAGTGGATGATCCTTTTGGTGTAGCGTACAACACAAGAAATCAATGAAATAAAAGAAATATTTTTCATAAAATCTTGTGGTGTTACATTCTACACCCCTTGAAATGAATTTCAACCTCGAAATTCGTCGGGGTTATAAAAGGTTTACTACTCTAAAGTTTCTTTAATAGAAAACCACATCATAAAAAGGAATGCCAAAACTTATATTTAATAACTAAATTATGAAACATAACGGTTACCCAAATTAACTAATCACTAGGTTTCCACGTAGGAGAACATAGTTGAAAATATGGATATAGAAGAGAAATATAACCATCATGTTCTGATAGAGAGTGGTAGAGGACGTGGCTATGAAAAAACCAACAATCACAAAGACAAAAATTTGTGATGATCTAAGGTACCATCTGATTCATCAGATATATGAGCACTAGGACAAAATTTTTTGTTTTCAATATAATTTTTTTAAAGTTGAAAATTTTGAATTAGAAGAAATACTTACTTGATTTTGGTACAATCTCAATGTGGGTTGTTCCTTGAACAATTTACACTTCATCTCTTAATGAAATGAAGTGGAATTTGTCTTCAGTGCTGTGTTAGAAGATCATGTGATAGAATTATGGGTCATTCCATCTGTCTCAAATAAAATGTTATAAAAAGATATAAAAAATACATAAGTCTATCTATAGTGACATTAATCATATATGGTTCCTAAAATGGACTTATAAATCATATATCATATTGCTTAATATAATAAAACTAGTTTCTACTAACTGAGGAATTACTCGAGGCTAGTGGAAGGAGATAAAGGAATGTGGCACTTCAGTTGTGGGTTCGATGCCCACAGCCTTGTCCGATGCGATGGGATGTCGCCCATCCTGTAGGTTGTCCTTTTTCTAAAACTACATTATTATAACATTCCATAAATAATATCAAAAAAATGTTCTAGCCTTAAACAATACTGACTTATGTCTAACATAATCTATTCTAATCTTTAGGCTTATCCAAAATACATATGTCCAAGCTCATAGTATAAAGGAAAACAATTACTAGAAATGTCTTCTATTGAGAATATGAATACCATAATTTATCCCCCATATATCATACGATATATCTTGTTGGTCAAATTACAAAAATGCGAATACCATAATCATGTATTCTCTGAAAAAATGAATACCCATTGACTCTTAGTGAAAACATGAATAATGTAAAAATATAACACTTTCCACATAGAAAAATACCAAAATTTCTATATAATCAAACCATGATATAACATTGTCCTTATATCAATCATGAGCTCATCAATACCAACAATCATATTATTTTCTCATTATCCTATCATTTTGCTCATATCATCTGCTTTCCAAAATATTTGATTTACTTTTCATGGTTACCGGTACGATATAATTATTGAAAACCATAGTAAACGAATACGTAGATATTCCAATATTCCACAGTACTATAAATTAGATTCCACAACATTATTTTGGAATCCTGTTAGATAAATTGATAATCATTCTACTACATCATTATCATACTCAACGTCACCAATAGTGATCACATGTGACTTCCCTTTTTCTATTGCCTTAAGAGTATTCTCACTTGGACCATCACAAACCCTTGTATTAGAGAATTGATTAACATAATTCTCCATTTCCTTGAACTTGATTAATTGAAATGTTGGTGGAGCATTTTCTGTAGTCTTTTCTCTATTCACATCATTAGAAACCTTTTTCCCATTAATTAGGCACTCACATGTTTTATGAACTTCTATTCCATAGTTGAAACATTTTCTAGTATCTTTTAAACAATCCCCACCATGCTTCTTTCCACACATTGGGAATAAAGAAACATTCACCTTCTTTGCACCATTGTTCTAAGCTTTTTCTTTAAACACCATCGTTCATTTCTTATCAAAACAATGAGTTTGATATGTTACACCAACTTCCAATTATACCTTGATAGCACAATGCGCAATTTCTTCATAGCTACTGAAGTCTCTTATAGCTAATTCCCTTAGAAGACTTGGTTTTAATCCACTGAAGAATATATCAACATTAAATTCATGTTGGATGATAAATCCAGATGCATACCTTGGAAGTCTTTTATAATTATCTTCGTATATACCAAAAGATTCATCATCCTTCTACTTAAGTTCATGGAACTCGTTTTCCATCTTTGATCGAAGAATATGAGGGAAGTACTTACTAAGAAACATGTTATTTAACTCTTCCCAATCCATGGATTCAATTTCATCTTGGGGCCTTGTATTCTTAATTAGAGTCCACCACTGGTCTGCTTCACCTTCTAAATGGTAAATAGCTAAAATTACTTTTTCATGTATGGAATAGTGAAGTATGGAAAACATCTTCTGAATGGTACTGATCCATTGTTTAGAAATAAGTGTATCAGAAGACCCAGTGAATGACGGTGTACGTTGCCTCATGAAGGACTCAATAAAATATTGTTCCCTTCTATTATCATTTGGAAATCCAGAATGATTCATAGATTGTGTAAGTATAAAAATAAGATTTTGCACTCCATATCCCAACACATTTTTTTTGCTATGTAGGAGAATCATTGCATTGTCCATTACATTGATCAACACGGTTCATTCAGGTTCCATCCATCGTCTAAAACCCAAAAAGAATAGTGTGAGAGGAAAAAATCATGCTAGGAAAACAACATAATAAATATGGAGAACCTTCAATATCTAACATCTTAGGTTTAATTCTAATATCGTTACACTAATTATAGGACTATAACATATACATATACATGACCTTAGGGACATCCATAGACATACCTTAGAAATTTATCTAGGGATCTCACTAAAGTTATAACATCCTAGTCTCCAAAGGTTGACTAAATATTTCTTCTGATACCAACTGTAGAGACCCAAAGCATGATGTACATAGACATTAGATTAATTTTTAAGAATACTTAATAAATAATAAAAAAATTACAATGACCATAATAGTTTTGTGTCATTAGAAACTCGGAAAAATAATCTTCTAATCTTCGTGAAAGATCTTCAACATCTCCCATAAAGATCTTCCCTTTTTTTCTTACCTAAAACCTTTCTTTATATCCTAGTGAAAATAAAACATATAAAGGGTGAACTCAAATTCTCAGTAAGGGTTCGCATGGAGAAAATAAGAAAACCATATACATTTGAATAAAAAAAATATGAACATAATGTTTATACATCGAAATCTTGAGAAATGACATAATACACGGTAGTACGTAAGGCATAGATTATAATGGAACATCAATCATGATAAAATAGCTTTGAAATAAAACTTGTAATTGTGGAAAACAGTAAGAACATGATTTTATTTCCATTGTAGCCAAGGCATTGCTTCCAAGACCATAATTGTGGACAAAGACCCTTTCTGAATCGAGTTCACACCATGTTTCAGTCCTGTAACACTGAACCAGATTAACATACCGTTCAATATATGTCTATCTCAGGAGATATAAATCTTTACCCAATTCATTAGAAGGATATATAGGTCCCACCCATCTCATAATTAAATCATTATTACTTGTTCCACTACATAAACATAAATAATTCATCATAACCCAATGAATAAAAATGGGTTTCATAATCATCATCCCATCACAACAAAATCCATATAAAACAAATGTATATCATTTCATCAGAAGAAAAGTGAAACCATGTAAATCATAGTGACATTATAATTGAAACATACACATATGAAATATTTTCATCTTAGATGGAAAATGGTTTTGATGAAACACTTTAAATTAATTCTTGAGGAAAATATCCTTTCTTATTCAAAATCATTTTCTTTTCAAAAAATGCCATGAAATTTTAAAAGAAATCGATTTTGTTGAAGATAGTCATCAAGTATTGTAGAGTATGCTTCAGGAAAATATGATGTTATGAAACTATAAAAATCTGTTCTTGTCGTATAATATAAAAAAACATTCTCCTCATACTTTTTTCAGAAAAGTCAAAATGTTTTTTGTAGGTTAAAAAAAGAAACATTCTTTCCATAACACAATGTTAAAGTCAAAGAGGGGTAAAAATGTCATTAAACATACATGGAAGAATATTAAACACTTTATGGAAAACATTATTATGCACATGGATAAAAATATAACACCAGTAATTACATACGTATAAGCAATCTCAGATAAAAATGAGATTGCAATAATTATCCATTACCTTAGGTCTGATATGCTTCGTATGTATCCAAACATCCTCTTCTTCAACACATCTCCTTTAAATATTATTCACAGGGAACTAGAGTTGGACTTTTGAGAAAACTAGTACCTCTATGATATAACTAGAGAGGTTTAGAAGAGGAATTGGTAGGGATTGTCTTAGCTTCAAGTCTCAAATGGTGTGAAGAGAAGAGGGAAGGGGTACCCTTTTTATAAGGGAGGAGAGGGGCACCTTTGGAAAAACATAAAATATTATTTTATAATAAAGTCATATTCATTTTATAATATCTCAAAATTTATTTATTTTGAAGCTAAAGAGGGGATGGGTTGAAATCCTCTCAACTAATAGAATTTAGAAAAGTTTAGGTTACTATTTTAACATTATCATTTATATTTAACTTTATGTTAAATAATTTTACTTTTATCGTGTCTTCTTGTTTTCATACACTATATGGTTAATAAAATAACTATAACAAGCCAAACGAACCCCAAGTTGTTAATTATTAATATATATAACCTTATCTCAGTTATTTGTTTGAACCTTCAATTTTTAGGAATAAAATAACAATTAATAATATAATATTTGTTTTAAATACTATTTTTTGTCAATTTTGACACTATTTTGTAATAGATTATTTTAAAAATCATAATAGCATGATTAGTTCGAAAAAACATAATTAAATCAACAAAAACATGTCATATTAACCTATAAAATTAGTGTAATTCATAAAAAGTATCAAATTACATTTATTTGGATATTTATAATATCAAGTATGTTAATATTTCAGTAATAAGGTAATTACTCCATCATCATTGTGTCATAAATAAATTAAATTATTTAATGTCTAAAAATTATAAATAAAATACCATTATTTATAAAATATTTTCATCATTCTAATTAATATTAACAGACGAATGTATCTTATGTATAACCCTATATTAAAATTGTTTTAGTTATTAAACTTTGATTTTATCTATTTTAACTCTTCTTTAAATTAAATAATAATAAATGTCCTAATATCATCCAAGAGGACCTAAATGGTCATATTTTATTAATATGGTTGATTTTGGTAGAATTAAACATATCCAATAGAATTAGGACATGTGTTAAGGTAATAATTATATCACTTTTACCCTTAATTACTCAATTTACTTTTAACCGTGGAAAAAAACAAAACGTTACTATTCACCAAATATTATTTTTATCTTATTGAACCACATATTACTCTATGATATTTACCGTGTCTCTCGGATTTTTGAAATTCCACTCACAGAAGCGGTAAAATTATGTTTTATGTAATTTTTCAAATTCTCCTAGGAGGTGGGTAAAAGACGGTGAAAAGTTCAATAAAATTTTTATATGTCTAAAATTGTTATAAAATGATTCCAATGAAATACATTGAACTTATATTGGTATTATGTATCGATTTTGAGTTAAAATTAATTTAAATAAATGAATAATTATTTAAATAAAAAGTCGGTTTTTAAATAGTAACCCATTGTTTTCACTAATCATCAAAAATTGAACATTTTCAGAAAAATAAAAAAAAAATTCACCATAGGATAATCTTGATATTACGAATCCAAAAATGTAGTCCATTTTGAAAAACAAAATTTATAACATTTCAAAAAGTGGGTATTACTATTCATAATGGCTAGTTTATATAACATATCGTTTTTAGTGAAACTCGGTATTGTGTACAACACACGCTGTCGTGGATGGTCATGATTGCGTGTAATGCAAGAGAAGTCAGGGGATGCATGTAGTGAAGGATCCTTTTGGTGTAGCATAAAACAGAAGACATCAATGAAATTAAAAAGAATATTTTTCATAAAATCTCGGGGTGTTACAATAATGACCCGAAAGAATTAACATTGGATAACCTACCAACACCCTTTTTACATATAAAATGAGAAAGGATGATAATGATGCCGTGGAAAATGTGAAATCCAATTAGTTGGTATTTACGGTCATGAAAAAACTCACAATTGAAGATTCTCACAAAAAAAGAGGAGACATATGATGAAATGTCATTCCTCTCCTCAAAATTTCAAAGAGGAAAAAGAATGTTTGAAGGGAAACTTCCTATTGCATTCTTTAGATGTGGAAAGGTTGGACATCTCGCAGCAAGATGCCCCAAAAAGTTTCATGATGAAAATGATGAAGATAATGAAATTCACAAGAAGAAATATTCAGCCTATGTGAATGGGAAGAAGAAATTCAAGAGAAATTTCATCAAGAAGAAGAATATTCTTTCACAAGAAATTGATAGTTCATATGAGTCTGAGGTTAAATAGGTTGAGGAGATTGAAAACTACAAGGATCATAGAAAAAATTATATGGTGGCGGTCGTCAGAAGTTCTCATGAAAAGGAAGAAGTTGACGCTGGAAAGAAGAAGAAAAATTTGAAGGAATAGTTGATATGGAAGCCGAATTGGAAGCAGCTCTTGAGGAGATAGACATTTGGAGAGCCAAAACGAAGATAGACAATAACGTGGTTCATGATGCCAACTCTATATGCAACAACATGATGAAGAAAATTATGAGCTATTGGATGAAATTGAAAGACTAAAATCTTCAACACCAGAGAGATCAGAAAAGATTGTTCAGTTTAAGCTTAATATTAAGGAACAAAAGAAGGAAATTGATTGTTTGACTAACACAGGAAAATAACAGGTCAGACGTATCAATAATCTTGAAAAAGAAGTAGTCAGTCGACGATGAAAAATGAAGGATCATGAAAACCTCTAGACCTCCAATGTGATTTCAGGAAAGTAGGTCATTGTGATGACTGAATATGTTCGAGAGGATCCTAGTTGATCAGCATGAAAGTAGTAGAAATTGAGCTCAGACGTTACGGTTGATTCATGGATTGATAAGAAGAAAACATTTCTGGAAATGGAAGTAAGAATTCAAGCACCCATCCTGAAATTGAAGGTTTATTTGGGCTCAAACCAGAATCAGAATATTCAGAGATCCAAAGGGGAAACTCGTAGTGATGAAGTAACACGAAGGAATTCACCTTATATCAGTTGTTATTTTTGTGGGAAGATGGGACATTAACAGTATGTGTGTTCCATATCCAAGATATATCGAAGGGAATACGAATAGAGGTGGAAACCAAATAGATAATGGTTTTTCAAAACATATTTTGAAGGAAATTGTTTTCTGTGCGGTGGATTTGGGAACATGGCTAGGTACTACACTTCGACCATACCGAGAAATGTGCCAAAGAAGAATCAAAACGTTCACAAGTAGTAGATCAATAAACCAACATGTGAGTTAGAAATGCAGAACAGATTTGTGGCATTGCAAGATGAAGCTGGTCCATCATACTCTAAAAAATAACTGAAGTCTCAATAAATGCCGAGTGTGAAGGAAAAAGTAGGGGACAGGAAGAAGAAAAATGACAAGGTTGTGGTGGCAGAAATTACCTTTAAAGAATTAGATCACTCTGGTGTATGGATCATTTATTGTGGTTGAATTTCTCACATGACAGGTAATAATGATCATGTTACAGGCATAAAATATGAAAATGAAGCAGTTGTCAAATTTGGATATGATGAAGGTCTGAAGATTGTTGGCACAGGAAAAGCAATGTTTGGGGGAAAAGAAATGAGACGTACTAATGTCCTGGTTGTAGAGGGTCTTAGTCATAACTTTCTCAGTTTCAGTCAACTATGTGACTCTGGGCACTCTTTTTAATTTACCACGAAGATGTGTGTTGTGAAAGGAAAAGATGGTACAGTCTTTCTACAGGGAAAAAGGAAAAATGGAAATCTTTACCTTGTATGTGGGAAAGATGATACATGCCTTTTATTCAGAGAGGAAGAAAACCAGTTGCGGCATAAGTGACTTGGTTATCAATTCCAACCATCCATGGAAGATCTGGTATAGTGTGATGCTGCTAGAGACCTTCCCAAACTATCACGTGATCGCACTCATACATGTGATTCATGACAACAAGGGAAGATAATCAGTAAGACATAAAGGCCAAAGGAACAAAAATCAACAAGATTACACAATTTGGTTCATGCTGATGTATGTGGACCTATTGTACCATGAGCTATAAATATGAAAAGGTATTCTATTGTTTTCATCGATGATTATAGCAGAATGTCCTAGGTATTTTTCATTACCATAAGAAAGAGGTGTTCAGTTACATACAGCAGTATAGGAGGGAATCAGAAATGTTGATTGGGCAGAAAATTCAGAAGTTTTGTACTGATGACGATATGGAATTAAAAAAAAATCATGTCGAAAACTATCTCGAGAAACACGGGATAAGGCATCATGTTTCATCAGTGAGAACCCCCCAACAGAATAGAGTGTTTGAGCGGAGAAATTGGATCATCAACAACATGGCCAGAACTATCCTTGTTGAAATGTACCTACCAGAGAAAATTTGGAAGGAAGTAGTTTTGAAATCAATTTATATTTCGAACAGGTCTATGTTGTGTTCGAAGGAATGGAAGACTCTGTATGAAATGAGGTACATAAAAAAGCCAATGCTGAAATACTTTCAAATCATTGGGAAGAAGTGCTTCATTCTCAATAAAGAAAATCACATGATGTTTGAGTCACAATGAGATGAGGGGATATTCCTCAACTACTCAGGGAAAAGCAAATAATATAAATGTTTCAACAAAAGGCTTGGAAAAATTGTTGAGATCAATGATGTCACTACAGTAGAAAATTAACCGAATAATCAACAACCAAGTGAATAGTTTCTTGATGAAAGTGATGATGAGGTAAGTTACATAGGGGAAGCAGAAGTGGCAAAGGCTGACTCAGAATAAGATACTGATGATGAAAAAGAAAGTGTCAAGTCTGTGTCTGCAAGGAAGATAAAGAGTCGAGCTAAAATTGACATGCACAATATCATTGGTTATCAGACTGCTCCAGTACAGACTCGAAGAATGAAATCATTACAGAAAAAATCGTTTTTATTTCAGGTGGAGCAGAAATGTTTTTCCGATGCAGCTGAAGATTATAACTGGGTTCAGGCTATGAATGAAGAGCTTGATTAGATTCAGAAGACCCAGACATGGGTGATTATTTAAAGGCCAGCAGACAAGAATGCCATCAGGACTAAATGGGCCTATCACAACAAGATGAATGGAGATGGCATAGTGATTCGAAAAAAAATCATGACTAGTGTGCAAGGGATACACCCCAATATAGGGAATAGATTTTGATGAGACATTTTCACCAGTTGAAGGGCTGGAGACATTCTGATTATTTTTTTTCCATAGTAGTGCGAAGAAAGATCAAAGTGTTTCAGATGGATTTCAAATCAGCATTCTTGAATGGTGTTCTAGAATAAGATATTTATATTGATCAGCCATATGGTTTTCTCATTCATGAGTATGAGAAAGATGTTTTCATGATGAAGAAGGCATTGTATGGGCTGAAACAAGCACCAAGAGAATGGTACTGAAGGCTTGATCAGTACTTGAAGAAGCTCGGTTTCCAGCATGGGGGGGTTTATTAAAATTTGTATTTCAGCAACGACAGTAATCAAAGAAATATGGTGTTGGTGTTTGTCGATGACATATTATTTTATGGATCAGATGGAACTCATTGTAGATAGTCTTCTGAATTATTCAAAAATGAGTTTGAAATGTCAATGATTGGAGAGCTAACATTTTTCCTTGGTCTATAGGTGACACAAGGAAGGAATGGAACATTAATTTCTCAATCGAAATATGCCAAGGAGTTTTTAAGAATGCTTGGCATGGATAATTCCAATGAGATGAAAACTCTGGTTGCTACTCGGATGAAATTATCAAAATATGAGGATGAAAAGGGAGTTAATATTAGAGAATATAGGAAAATCATTGGATATTTGTTGTAAATGATCGCGACAAGGCCTGATATTTTTTTTTCCACATGCCAAGCAGTGAGATATCAGAGTAATCCCAAGAAAAGACACATTCTTGTAGTGAAAAGAATACTCCGATATATCAAACCCACCATGGATTTCAGTGTAATGTATAATGACAAATCCCAATCAGTGTTATTGTGTTACAAAAATGTAGATTAGCACGGATCAACAGATGAAAGAAAATCAACGTCAGGAGATGCATTCTATCTTGGTGGACTGTGTATTTCTTGGCTAAGAAAGATGAAAGATTTCATTTCATTGAGAACCATAGAAGCTAAGTATATTTCAGCCACTCAATCATGCACACAATTGTGGTGGATGAAGCAACAGATCGAAGATATTGGAGTTGATGTGATGTCACAGATCAGAATCCAGTTCGATAACTCGAGTTCTATAAATCTCAGCAAAAATCACGTCCATCGCTCAAGGACAAAGAACATTTTGATAATGTATCATTTAATCAAGGAGAAGGTTGATCATGGAATCGTGAATTTGGAGTATGTGTCTACAGAGCTACAAGTTGCAGATATTCTGACATAGGCCTTAGCAAAGGAAGCTGTTGAGAGGCATCGACTGGCTCTGGGAGTCCAGTTGACTCCCTTCACCTAAAAGAGTGTCGATGTGGGATACCCCCCATCTCTTCCCATGGTATGATGTGTTTTTCCATACTGTGATGTTATGTGTTCTCTACTCTGTTACAAACTACAAAGGAGTAACCTTTGGGTTCGTTGACAAAGGGGGATAAAATAGTGATTGTTCATGGGGAGAGAGTGTGGCTATTTGAGAAATCATGGAAAATATGGGGAGAAGCTGACAGATGGAACAACGAGATAGGGGGAGAGATATGAGAAAGGGGGAGAATTTTAAATCTGATGATGCTAGAAGTGATCGATCAAAGAATAGATATCACAACAGCTGTGGATCGTGATAAAAGTTGAAGAGTGGTGTTGGAAAAATTTTCCAAATATTGGTATCTGTGTGGTAAAAATTGGTACTAGTTTGGTGTCAACTATGGGTGTCAGAGATGATGTCATTCATTGATTAACATTTCATTTACTCTAGTTTCTCACGCCGAGCATTGCTCATGTGGTCTTAGAGTATGTGTTGAGTAAATCCTTGATCGCTATCAGAATCACAATAAGGAAAATGGAGGATGAAAAATCAATGATGTATCTTTTTATGGAAGAGTTTTTAACAAACCCAAAGGGGATAGATTGTTGGGAAAAAAGCCCTCAAGGAATCATTGAAGTATTTTTGAGGTGATTGTGTTTGTTGAAAAAGTTAACATCTGTGTTTTGATTGTTGACAATGCAAACCATATCATACAAATTTGCTGACAAAAGGGAATTCACAGTGGAATGTCGAGATCAAGATATGTGGACAACAATCCATGTTTTATTCAAGAACGTAGACAAAGGAATGGATGATCTGGAGTCAGCTTAAAAAACAGATACAAGGTGGAACCATTTTCCATTGTTTGTCATATTTTTGGTCCTGAAAATCGACAAATGGAGAAAACTATTTTTGGAAAAGAGACTTGAGCACCGAGGTATTGGAGGTTAGGAAACATGTGCGCCATATGATTTTGAAGATCAGATTATCAAAATATGTCAAATGGATAAGGGTCACGCAAGTATTGGTGTGGTCGCGCAGGTGACTTGCGGGCCATGAAGAGACTTGCGTGCCGATGTGTTGGATGCTTGATAACATGAGATTTTGTTCCTTTTCAAGATCAGAATATCAATATATTGAAAAGGAAAGAGGGTCGCATAGGTTTTTGGTTTGGTCGCGCACGTAACTTGCAGGAGTGGAGACCTACACGCCAAAACATGCGCACCGAGGGGAGACTTGCACACCTTCACATAGGGTGTACAAAATACCTATAAATACTAGAACACCCCTCCTCATTTCATAACAGAGTTCAACACTATGAGAAATCAGAGCTCTCATCGCGCAGATGTGGTGGGTGGGGCAAGTGGGACATGCGCGCCAGATTTGAATAAGCGCGGTTATTGATAGTTGCGTGCCAATATTGACTTGGTCGTAAAGGGAAGTGACTCGTGCAAGTCTGGAGTTGCATAAGCTTGTGTCGTGCAAGTGGTTGAGGGAGACATGCACGCCAGTTGTGACTTGCACGCCGACACATGCATGCCGGATTGGACTTGCACACCCAGTAAGGTTGGTTCATAACAGAGATTCAGGGATGCTTGAAAGCTGGAAGATTTCTCAATACCTTCAGTGCAAAGTGAGATTCATCTATGGGTGAAAGTTGGACTTCAACAGAGCATCCACATACAACAGAGGATGTATTCATTAGAGATAATGAAGAGACCTACAAGTCTATAAAATTTCAGTGGATCCTTTCTGAAGTAGTGAGAAAAGGAAGAGGAAGAAGGTGATATTCTCCACCTGTAGTGAGCCAGAGAGAGAGAAACAAGGAGTGACCCTTGGTAAAGATGTGAGCTGACCCAAAACACTATAAGGCAGTGAGCCTGGGACAATGTGACTATGCTCGAATCTTATAATCCTCAGCTAGTGATGGTTAGTGGAATTTGTTATGACCATCTACCTGTCTGCGTATGCTCCTTGGACGTAGCCATTAGCGGTGAACGAAGTAAAAATTGTTGTGTCATGTGCTTGATTTATTTTTTATTTATATTTTGCAATAAGAAAGAGAGATAAGAGTGTTTTTCTTAATAGCGAAACAAGATTTGAACGGGCTTTAATCTTAAATTAGCCATACCCTGATTCACCCCCCCCCCCCCCTCTAAGGGTATTCAGCCTTGTGGACCTAACACAATATAATGCATAAAAGACATAAAATGACATGTTTAAAGGGGATCTATGGTGAAAACATAAACGGCCCTACCTTTGGGTGGAAACCGCTGAAGCTTTAGTTGATTTTGTGCCCCCGGTTGCCGCACACTGACTCAGTGTGTCGAGAGCTTCGAATCGATACCCTTCATGGCTTCCAAATATCCCTATTTCTCAAAATCCATATCTATAATAGGTCATGGCCAAAGGGGGAGCGGCATAGGAGACGTGCGCAAGGAGGAGGTGGAAATAAGAGAGAAGAAATTAAAAGGAAAGTAGAAAAGAAATGGAAGAAAAAGGGGTATGGGCCAGCCCCGACCCCCGACATGAGTTTATGCCTTACCTAGGCTAAAATCCACATTCCGAACTCAACGACACAGACCCAATCTCAATCCAATACACAGTTTAATTGTTATTTCCAAACGAACAAACGTGGATAATTTAATATTTAATTTATTAATATTAAATATTAAATATTCCTCCAAAAATCAAACTGCTCAGATTTCCACCAAACTCCTGTCCTAGGGTAAAATCCCTATTTCGAGACCAATGGTGATATCATGAAAATTATCCAAGATCAGCTAGTAGGGGGAAATGGCCATTTTTCCCCTCGCTAGAATCCATCAGTAAAAGTTCAAATTTCTGCTCAAAACGACTGTCCGGAAAAACAGGGGTTCTTACACAACATATTGACTGAAAAAGTCCATCAACATAACTACAATTAGGAGAGAAGTAGAATACCTGTTGTAAATATGTCCAAAATATGAATGATAATTTAAAAGAGACAAAAACATGTGCAATAGGCTCATCTACCTATAAACATAGCTGGCATACTGAGGCCATATTTATCCCAGTACACTGCAAGTGGACCTGCAGTGGAAGCCTCTGCTTCCATATTTTTTAGATTAAAATAAAGTGTGTAGGTGTAATAAAGTCCTTGTAAAAAATAGTGACTCAAAGAGGAGTGTTCAAAGAAACACCACAAAGGCTTCTATAACACTCCATTGTGGTTAACCGTCCAAGAAGGTTGGGTATCCAAACCAAAATATCACAATTATTGAAACAGTACCTTGAAATTTCATGTTGAACACTACTAGGTTTCATTCCAGTGAGATCCAGATTCTCATGAAAGGCAGAAATGGTTATGTTTTTCTGTGAATATAGAATATGAGCATCATCAAAAATGGGACGGGAAATCCAAGGTGTAGTCTAACAGTTCATATTTCACTGTTTTCAAACCATCCATTTTGAGCAATCCATTACATCATTATAAGCCTTTCACTACTGCAAAATGGACCTATCCCCACGGTATTCACCAACACCGTGGGGATCGACCCCCCCTATACCCACGGGTTTGGAAAACCGTGGTTATAGGTTACTTTTCATGAACTATACCCACGGTTTTCCAAAACCGTGGGTATTGGGGGGTCTATCCCAACGATTTTCCAAAACCTTGGGGATTGGTCCTGAAAAGTGACCTATACCCACGGTTTCCCAAAACTGTGGTTATAGGGGTACCTATCCGCACGGTTTTGGAGAAAGCCCTGGGGATAGGTCTGGCCTAAAATCACTATACCAACGGTTATGAAAAAACGTGTGTATATGTCAATTTTGTGTGCACGGGAAATTTTTTTTCCGCAGGAAGGAATTTTTTTTGAGGGAACCCTATACCCACAATTCTTCCCTATATACCCACGGTTTTTATAACTATATTTAACTATATATATAGAGGTGAATTTAGGGTAGTGGTTAGACATGTTGTTTGCAGCGAAGAGGTTGCGAGATGGAAACTCGGCGGTTGCATTATTTTAGGAGCTATACCCACGGTTTCGAAACCGTGTGTAAAAGTCGTTGACACCGTGGAAAATGGATATGTTTCGGTGACATGGTGGCAGGACACCTATACCCACGGTTTTGGAAAACCGTGGGTATAGGCTGGGGACCTATACCAACGTCATTCTAGCCCACGGTTCCCAAAACCGTGGGTATAGGCTATACCCATAGTTTTGAACTATGGGTAAAGGCCGTTTTTTCAGTAGTGTTTCTATGAGAAGTCCATACAAATGAACATAGATAATTGGGGTACCGTGCATGAAGTTTCTCAACAAAAGTTATAACAAGAAAATCCATAGAGTTATCTGGTGTGGAAAAGAGTTTCCATATAAAATTTTTACTCAGAGTACCATTGAAGTTTCGGATATCTTTGATTCCAAAACCATCCATACATATTGGTTTGATGCAGTCCTTCCATGCTACAAAAACAAGTTTCCTTTCATGAATTAATCCAGTAAATATGAAGTTTCTGATTTTACAATTTAAATCCTTGATAAGAGCCCTTGGCCATCTATATAGAGAGAAAGAGTAAACAATCGTTGATGTTATCACTGAATTGACCAGACATACTCTCCCAGTATGGGACATAATCTTACCATTCCATCTTGGAAGCTAATTAGTAATCTTCAATGAAATACTATCAAGGTAAAATATCTTTACCCTGCCCAAGAAAAGAGGTACACCATGGTAATTAAAATTCAAAGATCCTCTCTTCACCCCATGCTCACAAGCTATTCTGAACTGCCATGATATTGAAAGTCCTCCAGCAAAGATGTCAGATGATTTGCCCCAACTAATGACCTGAAACACGACCTCCTCATAGTGTGAAAATCTTCCATTAATACAATATATCATACCTTATTTTCTCTCCTAAAAATTAAGATGTCATCAGCCTCGAATAAGTTCTACGAGGCACATAACTCTCCCCCCACTCGCATCCTCTAATACTATCCAAAATTAGCTAAATCATTGAGACACCAAATTAAACAATCTACAGCAAAGGAAAACAGTAGACCAGAAATAGTATCACCTTATCTTACTCCTATAGAGCATTGGATGAAACCCCTAGCTGAGACATTAACAATAATTGATAGCCTAACACTCTCCAGAATGGAACCAATCAACCCAATGAATTTATGGGAAGGTAACTCCATTTGGTTTACACAAAATGGATTCCATTAATTTCTTTCATCCAAGTAGGAATATTATAGAAATAGGTTAGGAATATTTAACACTTATTTGTATAAGTATTCTTCAAGTAAATGATACACGATATGTGTGAGGTAGTGGGTGGATATGCATACTTTTATAGTTGATGAGTGGCACTCTTTTAGATTTTGGGATAGGGAAAATCTACCCACATTTTCCCTATTTAAATTGGACCAAATAATGGTATAAAGATGATAAATTTTATTATTGGATAGTAATGAAGCCATAAAATTATATTTTTCATGTTTGTAGTTCATTTACGCACTGAAGATTAAGGATTAGTCCTTCATTAAACATACCTTCAGCCTAATAAATGTAATTATTTTTAATTCATTCATTAATATTTTTTTCCAAAAATTATGTTGCCCTCATTATATATTATAAATTATAAGGAATCAAAATATGGAAATGATTTTTTGAAATTTAAATAATATATGAGGATGATGATGACATAAAATTAATAAAATAATATGGTCAACAATGATGGTTTTAAAAGTAAAAATAGTCGAATGTGGCTATGTTTTTATATTAAATTTCTTAGTAAAATTGGTTTTGGGTATATAAATATTATCTAATTAAAATTTTAAATGAATTTAAAATTTAATATATCCTTATAAATATATTATATGAAAGAGTAGTTTGGAATGAAAAATGAATAATTTTCACTATTAATTAGAAATGAAACATCATAGAAAATAACAAAAATTTATCAAAACTAAATATTTATTTTTTCACAAATATAATGATTATTTTGATATATAAAATTTATGAAACATCAAAATTTTAGAATTAAAATATGTTATCCATTAAATGGTGTTAAAAATTAGTTTATAAAAATATAGGTTTTTTGAGTAATATTATGTATGTTGTCATATTATACATATAAAATAAAATGTATAAATATAAATATAATTATTTTGAATATAATAAATATAAATTTAATTAATATCATCAAATAATAGTGATTAATTTATCTTATTAAAATAAAAAAACTTTTTCACTTGAAAATAGTTTTCTATAAAATCATACAATTTATATTCAATTGGTTTCTATACTATTTTCTCATTAATATGTAGCAAATTTATGTTAATATAAGTTATTTAATTATACAGTATTATATTTAACATGTTCATTATATCTTATAAAATAATAATATTTAAATAATTAATTATTTTTTAGTAACACTCGGTCTTGCATGATACACAAGTGATCGAGGAAAGTTAGTCATATGTGTAACATAAACAAACCTCATTGTGCCTTGAAAACCAAGATAAAGATTATGTATCATATAATGCATGACTGACTTGGTGTTTTGTATAATAGAATCTGAACATGATGCTTTAATAGAAAATATACTATTTACAGTGTTGCACAAAATGCAAAATAACCAAAAGATTAAATTATTTTAAATAAATATAATTCAATAAATCTCAAGATGTTAAAACTAAAAAAATTGAAATAAATATTATTCCAAAGAATAAGAAATAATATTTATTCAGTATTTACTAGTAGAATTTATCTAGTACTTAATTATACTAGATTTAAATATTTATCTTAATATTGGTTTACTTTTATATCAAAAACATATTTATTTATCACTTTTTCACCGAATAAGAAATAATATTTATTTTCAAATAGATATTTATTTATTTTTGTAAATATTGAAGTAAATATTTATACACACAATCATGAAAAATATATATTAATTTATTGAAATAATTATATTTATTATCCAGTATTCAGGAAATATCGGGGAAGAATATCAATAAAAATAACTATATTAGTATTGGAATTTTGTTATCTTATATTTTATTTAAATTAATAATGACTAATTCATTTTACTGAATTATTTTTTTTTCCAAAGATCGATTAAAAAATTAAGAAATATTGTTTTTATATTTTATTTATTGGCATAAGTAATATTTAATAATTAATGTTGTATTAATGGGGTTTATTAAATTAACCAAAAAACGAACCTTAGATCAAAATATACCAATTTATATCATTATATATATTGTGTCAAATCATTGGGGTTGTGCACAACCTACTTTCTTCTATAGTAATTAGCATTGTAAATAACAACTCTAAGGTTCCTATCAATATTCAGAGAATTTATCCACCTTATTCCTCTATCTTATGATTTTTAGAATGAGAGAAACACAATCCTCAATCCCATTGGATTCTAATGTGATAAACATGAAAAATTCCCAATCAATTGATCATATATGAGGGCTCATACCATTCCATCAGATTAATATGGATTTTATGGAGATATGTGTATCATTATTGAAGATTCAATCTATAGTTCCTTTTATGGATATAATTAACAACTATAACATGGGGTTTGAATTGTTAAATTTTCTATAATAGAAAAAATATGATGTTTGAGGTAATTCTTATTGTTAAAATAATTATAAATTTTACATAAATTATACTATCTATGAACTGTGTTTTTTTGTTCCTATTTTATAGATTTAGTTACATAGAAATAATTATTATTTAGCATGTTCTTGAGTATTATGTATTAAATATAATGAGATCCCGTTTTTGGGAATGGTCTTGAAATTTTTATTTTCTTCCCAAAAACGATGCAATATTTTTGGGTATTTTTTTCTTCCATATGTGGGAAACATTTATTCAACCTTACAATATTGTACACTCTATTCATTGTTATTTCTTAAATATCCAAGTAATATATTTTCATAACAAATGGAACTATAATGTTATTTACAAATATCACTCATATTCAATACTTCATCATTATTATGTCTTTAGTTTCATGAAACCAACCACCCACTGAGTATTAATTTTCCTTAAGGAAAATCTTATAAACATTTATGAAGTGATCTAAAAATATATCTTATGAAGATCCACCTACTCCATATACGTCTTCTAAAATTATTATATGTTTTTCAAAATCCCCAAATCATAAGATCCTGTAAAATTAGTTGAAGTATCATTATTCCAAACTTATTTTTATAAGTATTGGATATTTGGTATTATATGATATTACAAAACATCAATCACATCTAACAATAATTTGAAATAGTCATTAGTTTTAAATCTATGTCTGTATTAGAAGCCAATACATTATCAGGGATAAAATAAATTTTATAAATGGATTTTTTAACTAATTTTTCGAGTGAGAGTGATATTGGGATATTATTGGATTATCAATACAATAATATATCTACAATGGGGAATATATTTTAATATATCTAATTTATGTTAATTATGATGTAGGGTTATGAGTAATAAAATTTATCATAATTTGAACCACTAATAAAAACCAACTGATGTATTGTTCCATTTTTTCCAAATACCTTTTTATAAGCATCATTATTTATAGGGTTTTTTGATGATCACCCCTAAAAAAAATCACTCTAGTCCTATGACGACTATTTATAAAACTTTCAATGATATTCATGAACCTCAAATTTCACTAAAAACATATTTAGATTTTATAAGATGGGATATCTTTATTGCAGATTTATAGGTGATGTTAGTTTCAACAACAAGTGTAGCTCATTATAATCTGAAATAAATATATTTTATTAAAAAAATTATTATTTAATGAAGATGATTTAAAAATTTATAGAAATGTGTATTACTATAAAATATTGTCATTCTATAATAGAGACTACATGATAATGAAATTAATTACCCATTAGAAAAAATAGGTTTTTTCTACCATAATGGAATATAAAATCATATGAAACAAAAAGTCTATTACATTCAATTGTTCATATCATTTGGTCAGTAAAAAATGTTATGAATAATTTGAATGATAACAAAATCCTCCAAATTATATGCATGGGAGGGACTTCTGCTAAGAAAGGATAGCATTGGGAAAATTGATATATTTATATCTATAGCATAGATTTCAATTTATATATTATATGTTCCACTAAAAAAAAGGTGAATCTTTAATAATATTTTTATGATTCCACTAGAGTAGTAGGTTTCTCTACATATACCTTTAAACTATAAGCTCATATATATAAATTAACATTCCTTGAATATTATAAGTATTCATAATGGGAACCTTCCATGGAAATTAATTGATCTATCCCAAATAATTGATAACGATAAATCATTGAATAAGATATATAAATTATTGATCCTAATAGAATATTTATAGATTATATTAGGGTGTTGACATTTTTATCCCATAGAGGGATGTACCATATACATTTTTTACTAAAATTGAATATTGGTCTTCATTGATTACGATTTCACATTTAGAACCATTGACCAATGAATTATAATATCCATAAATGGGTCATTAACATTAATGATGATGATTTTTATATGCTCTAATGACGGATTTATGCCTATTTGAAACCAAATATTAACATCACCATAAAATGAATACCTTCATTCAATACACCATACAGAGTCAATAGAAGGTTCCCCATTCTTGTCATCCATTAAAATTAGTGAATTAAATGATTTAGTAACATCCGAAATACTGATCCAAGTCTTTATATGATATGATGATAACATTGTTTGTATGATGTATACATTCCATGAGAAATTAATGTTATCTCTTACACCATAAAATATTGAATCAATACCTCCATTCTCTTCAATTATGATTTTATCATTACCCTCATATAATCCTTGATGGGTTCATCATATTTCTCAGATTATAGAGTTAGAAAATACACCGAATTAGTGGAATGAATATTATTACTTGTAGAATAGAAAGTGGTATTCAATTTTTTGAAACAATCATAATATCATAAAAAATCTAAAATAGTCTCAAATATTCTAAACCAATAGTAATGAATTAAAAAGTGGGTCTTGGTATATCTTATTTAGTGTTTAGTTGATCAAATATCCTATATAGTGAATTTTCATCTAAAAATTATCATAATAAACTATATTATATATTTTTTATCAGTATTTTTTTACAAACAAATGTAATAAATATAAACATGGTACTCATGAACCTTCCCTTTACTTGTCTCGTACTCTGTTTATAAATATTTCATCATAATTATTTTCTTAGACATCAGTTTTTCTTTTGTGGAATATAGGGGAACTCGAAATAATATCACTAGTTCATTATAAATGGATAATCCATGAATCTAAATCTAATTATCTATGTAATTCCATTCCAGTCTTATTATGGTATCTATGGATAGTAGTGTGATTTATCAATCATTGTTTCCCAATTCATCACTATTCTTAACTTGTATTGAACCCATTGAATCATATATATCTAAATATTAGTGTTGGGTTAAAATATTTATGTTTATATGTGTAAAATTCAGAGGGAAACTAGGAAGGTTTTATAATCGACTTATTTAACGTTACAACCAATACTTTCTACATAAATTCATTTATACAATTTTATCTTATGGGATGCCTCTTTATAATTAATAGATACATGATTTACTATGGTGCTGTTTTTCACTATGATTTATGCTCGGTAAAAATTTTGGAGTTCATTCGATTTTCCTATAATTTTTCATGTTGATGCATTTTTAGTGGAAGAAATATTGAAAAAACATGAATGAATGCCTTAAATCATGATAAATAACATGCTATAATTTTTTTCTCTCAAAGATAAAATTCATATTGATATATCCCCAAAACAATGTTTAGTTTCCTATGATAAATTATAGAAAATTACAATAAAATATATATATAATTTAATGGTTAGTCATTTCTAGAACTCGCACCATTAAATTGATGGAAATTACCTAAATAAACATCACATATATCATAAATATACTCTATTATATCCAAATTATGGATTCTTGTAATATAAAATAAATATCTACATTGTAATATGGACATGAAACATTTATGATATAGATTCCTTTCCAATTTTTGGATAATAAACTAAATCATGTTTTCATACTAACAAACCCACGGGTTGGGTGAGTAGAAACTATTCATACCTAGTGAGAACTAACACAATATCCATCTCATCATTTTAAAAATAACTAGTATCATTTATAAATCATGATAAATTAACATATTTCATGTAACAGTTATCATCTAATGTCTACTCATTACATTCTTTAAGATCAATCTATATTGGACCTAATATGTGTAACCTCATATATTAGAGTCTAGTTTCTAGATGTGAGGGTCTAGGGAGTATCTATGGAAATATTCAACCCTAATAAAAAAGAAGGAAATATAGAAAATTAATCAAATAATATCCATAAAAAATAGATTTTCATATAATATAAAAACATTACACGGTATATCAAATGAGTGTACATGAATCCATTCATATAAATAGGATGTCATTACTAGAAATAAAAAAAATCAAAAATTGAGTTGATCCCATTTCAATAATAAATAAAAGAAAAAATAAACCAGGTGATCTACTACCATACGTGAGCCTCACATTAACCTTGTAACCAAACTCTATCTAACATATCATAATGGAGCATGTCACACATGAAATATCCTCCAAATGAACTAATAAATAGAAATATCAACATAAGTAGGAATGTTTCTTGGATTCCTTATTTGATTTTGAGGAAAAGCCTATAGGTAACTAATAAATGGGACCCCAACATGACTAATAATTTAGTTTTTACATATTTTATCATGTTAGATGAAAAAATACACAAATTATAAAGGGAATAAATAAAAAAATGTCGACCATTAGGTTTTGACATAACAACTAGGATCAATATACCTACCTTGAGAAAAGTTGTTGAGTCTCTAGGTAAATTATACAATCATTCCAAATAGTATTATAAAAATAAAATAAATCCTAAGTATAATCCTTGGAATAAAAAATGGATTAGTCTCAATGAATGGATCATAAGTAGAGTTATATGAAACCATATAATACCAGGTGGATGAATCGGTTTGTTAGAAGTATTATATACATCCCATGAATTTGTAAGTCAAATCATAAGAATCTAGAAATATGAACTTCATTTGGAAAGAGAATCCTGATATATGTTTACTTCATAGTCCGTCATGAAATTTTATTCTCCATCTCCATGTTAATAACCTTGGTATCTCATAGACATTAGGCATACATGTAATATCCTAGTAGGTATCCTGAATATCGTATACCTATCATTTAAGTCCACCAGACTCATGAGAGTTACGTAGGATAAGAATATATCAGGTTCATAGGATTGATCATATAGATTATCCATGAATTATAATGTTATCATGCTCAATAAAAAAATTATCAGATCCCATTCAAGGAAACCAATAGTACCAGGAACAACTTCAAGATCCTACTCTCTTTTCTTAGGAACCCAATAGTAGCTTCAAGATAAAAAATGAAATAATAGGAGAACATATTAGGAATATAATAGTGTCATTAAAAATATTCAATATACTAGTGAAAAATACCTAGAAAATCCATTTATAATACTAAATACACGTGTTCCCCTCCTATAATACCCCATTTCATTGTCAATTAAAACTCATCTAGACCACATCATTGATTTAATTTATTATGTGAAAAATGAAATCGACGTCATCATTTTATTAAAACTATCTTTCACATGGATTAGTGTTGTACTAAATCACCCACAAGGGTTTCTATGATCATACTATAGAATAAATACCCTAGAGGGGATCCATAATCTCATTATCATCTCTTGTATCAACAACCATAACTTAAATGGAATAAAATCCCTCAAAATCATTGTAATAATTTCATTGATTCACTAGAATAGAATTTAAGACTAACTATAATCACTATTAGGGTATAATAAAAATGCCCTTCTCATATCTTAATTCATGTATAAGTCAAGTCACTAAATATTTATTCAAGTCCATCATAGGGAATAACCAATCTTTCACTCATTTAAAATGAATGGAGTAAGGATATACCATTACACATAACATCTATAATAAATGATGTTAGTTATAATAGTGATATAGAAAGGCATACATGGGACACCTGTTCACTTTTACTACCGTCCTCTAGTTGAAGTTCGTTAAGGGAACCTATCCTTGGACACACCTGGTATTGTTTCAATTATATAATTTCATTCCCACCACTATGGGATATTATCATGAACTATACTACATTTACTACTAACCTAATAACAAATATAAGACTAACAAAGACTAATGGGAATTCTCGATACCCACGGGTTTAAGAGGAGTAGATCAAATCACACTAAATTATAGTGGGAATGAATTTTAACTAATACAAACAGAAGAAAGGGTATGGTTCTAGATGGAGGTGGTATTAGTTGTTCAATATTGGTATTGGAGATTAAGTTATGTTAGAACATATCCTTTAATCATATTTTTTGATACATTGTTTGTGTACTATGGGTTTTCATACCTATTGTAATCAGGAACACTTATCCCTATGTAAGATTTTTTTTCACACTAGCTTTTTTTCATTATTCATTTTTGTTAGTGTAAAATTAGTTTCCAAATTCAGATTGTGTTTTTAATGGTGTTATCCCCCAACCAATGATGATCTAGAATGTTTTTTGTTCAATTTCATTGTGGGCTCAGTTATTAGTCTACCATGGTATCCAGGCATGTCCATGAAAATTGTTATTAGAGATGAATGTTTTTCATCCATCCTTGATTTAAGCATGCATTTGTGTCTTATTATTAGCATTAAGGAGGATGTTACAACTATGTGTATAGAAAAATCTCACCATAATTAACCCTAAGTCATTAGGTGTGGTTTGGGAATGTTGTCTTCGACATTACTTCTAGTAATTTCCTAGTTTTTGTTTTGGAAATATTGAAATAAAATTATTGTTTTTCAATTAATTTCAATTAATTTTCCTTTCCTCTCTCTTCGAGTGTTAAACTGATTTCATAAATTTTGACTACTATTGTTTTTTAGTATCATGCCTCCAAGAATACATGAGAATCATATCCAGAACAACACTATAATGGAACAACATTGAGAAAATCCTCTTGGGGACTTGAGTCTGGTTGGGGTGATTGTGTGTACATTCCAATATATGGGATAGAAATCAAATCCTTTTCCCATTCATACTCTAGTTTAATAAAATCATAGTTATGTTTATTAGAATCATGATCAATAGTTTCTTCACTATAATCCACTAGCATTCAATCGTCCTAATGATCCACAAAAGCATAACAAATTGTTGATTTTGATTGAGAATTTTTTCTAGCTCTAAGAGATAGCTTATTAATTCAAGGTGAACTATTTACCCTTTATTCTAGATAGACCAATTATGAAATAATATGACATGATTATAACATTTAATAAACACGGGGTCTTTGAGTGGAAGTAATTCAAATATATGTTCACCAAACATTTCTATCCATGGTAAATGATGATGGACAATGCTATTGGATTTTTTTAACATGAAAAGGATGTAGAGACTCTGATAGATTATGAAAATCACTTTGTAGAGATTGTGCAGTTCTAACCTGAGATAGTATCACATTATATGATGAAGAAAAAAAATTTAGAGCTGGGAATTGAATTAAAATTTTTTTCTTAAGATTTATTTTTCATGATGGTTTCTTATGTTGATGTTCTTGTTATATCATTTATAGTAGAAATGAACATGGATGGTATGTAAATGTTAATTGGATTTACCTTTTCTACTTATGAAATCTTGAGAACATTAAATAAAAGAGGAATCGTGTTGATTCTCATGGAGGTTATCTACCTAATTTTCATACAAAACATCATGTATATTCTTTAATAGACCCATTTATTTGATAATAGTTTGGAAATCCAGGGAACTCAAATAGGTTTTTCACTAAGGCAAAAAGTCTTGTGGTTTCTTCATACATCCTTGTCACATGCAGATGTTCTTCAGTGGATATTATAATACATGGTGTGGAATGAAATCATCAAAACCTTCTAAAACACTAGGGAAATCATATGATTCATTGAAAAATGGAATCTATCGATATGATTATAGAATGATTCTTCTTTATATAGTGGAAGTGTCTCCAAAGGAAACAGATGTGGTCCAGTGACTATGAGAGGTGCCATCACTACAGCTTCACCATTGTGACTACCTTATTCGATTCTGGTGTATGTCACTCATTTATTTCATCATATATTAATAATGTATTAAATTTTACTCTATATATTTTTTCTTCCATGATGGATATAACTATTCCCATTAGAACTAATATTGATAAGGGTCTCTGTAGTCCTGCATGTTCTTTCTATTTTTCAGATATTGAGAATCCAAGGGATTTCCTAGTTCTTAACATGAATCCTTTTGATGCAATTTTTAACATGGTTTTTCTCATTTAAAATAACAATCATATTTTTTTTATCATTTATGGGTATCCATTACTGAACTTGGTGGGGTTTTCCATGTTTTTTTAGGAGAATGGATCTCAAGGTTGTGTAAATTTGGACCTCATTATCCATAAATGGGGAAAGTGATATATATGTTCCATTTGATCTATAGAAATAATCCATGATCGGTGATCTCCCTGTAGTTTTAATTTGGTTTCTAGAAGTCTTTTTTATATGAATTCTTTAGATCTCCACCAGTAATTGAGGAAGATTTCTCTATTGATTTGGTAACTCGAAGCCTACTAGTTTCTATCCCTTCTTACCATATGTTCCAACATAAATAAAAGAGTTGAATACATTGTTAAATCATATTATAGATATAGGAGTTATTTTTTTTGAGTGTATCACCTTGAGTGGCACTGAATACATTTTATATCAAATAAGATGGTCCACATATACTTTTTATGTATTACTGAAATAACAATCGATTATTATTAAAGAATAAATATATTTTTCCACATACTGATGATCAATTTTACTAGTTGATAGGATTTAATAAGTTTTAAATGATAAATATTTTAACATGTTAGCATTAGTAGATAAAATATAATCTTACATTAAGAAAACTATATTTCTGAGTAGGTATTCTGATTGTTATCACATTATCATTATATTTTTATTATCCACTGCTCCTACAATCATTATGGAGTTGAAGAATAGGATTTTACATGAGTATCTGGATACTTTTGTGTTTTCATTTTTGGATGATAACCTTGTTTATTTAAATACAATGGGGATATTCTGCATTATATATGAGAAATTATCATCATTTTTTGAAATAAAACACTCTTTTCCAACCTATTGGAATGTGTTTTTTCTATTCAAGTTGTGAATTTCTAGGGAATCATGGTGTCATAACATGGTAGAGTATTTTGTACTAATATGGCTATGGTTATTATGTCATTGTATGAATTTTTTTTCAATATTTGGAGCATCATATGTCGAGTAAGGAATTATCAGTTTTTTTGTAAAGGACCTCTAAATGATAGATTTTCTAATGACTCCACTAAATCAGAAGTGACTCATTTTTTCTTGTGATGAAAAATATATACATTATTATTTATAGTGGAGAAATATTTTGAATCCTATGCTGGTGTAGAATATTGTAGTGGTTAGGAATGGCTACATGGTATTTAAGGATGCATTAGGTTCTGGTTTGGACTACATTCTTATGCAGACTGATCATATAGTTGGTTATTGATCTCGTCATCATAGGGAACATGAGTTTATTTATTAGACAAATGACAATGATATCAAATGTGTGAAGTATGAAATTATGATTTAGTAAAATTAAATTTTTTGAGAAAGGCATTCCATTAAATATAACCACAATAGCTTGAGTTATATCTTCTCTAAAAATAATTGAATCCCCGACAAATATATTGGGTAGAATTCGTAATTTCTTTTAACATTGGGATATCCTATAAATTAGGTAAATGGAATTTCATAAAAAATTCCTTGATTAGGAATCCATTGAAATATGATTAAAAAGAGTCATCATAAAAATTAATTTGATGTAAATTTTGGACAGTTTCGTATTGGAGTATGAGAATTAGGGACTGAGGTTGTTTTGGCTAGTGTTCAGTAGACCTACACTCTTTTCTAGATGATTATTTATGAAATAAACTTGCTGATGAGTTAGGTAGATATAGATAATCTCTTTATGGTGGGGAGGCAATAACTGAATGTTTGTACTCCACTAAGGAATTTCTATTCTATCAAAATCATTTTGTGGAACCATTATCGTTTAAGAGATCTTTGATGGGGTATTCCTGTAATTCCTAGTGGGAATTGCACCCAGAAACAAAGAATATGTTCTATAAAATGTGGCATCGACATTGGTGACCATGTATCAGATGGGGAATTTCAGAAATTTTATCTCATTTATATACATGCCAACAGGTTATCGTCAAACACTAGAAACCCCAGGATTACAGCATCGAGTTTTATAGTCGACTTGGATGTGTGATGAGATATATTAGGAATATGTGGATGGTTTTTGTAACGCCCCGACCCCAGTTACCCCGAGTCGGTGCATTAATTACATAACATTGTCATGATCACAAGAAAGATCAAATCTCGAAAGACCGATTAGTTTAGTAGCCTTGGAAACACTAGATATAATCATAAAGTTTTACATTACATTTCAAAGTGAAAAAAAACTACTACAACAACAAAGTCTTCATATCCACACTATTAACCCCTCATAATATCCCTGCAAGTCATTCATAATTTACTTCTTCACTACCTGGGAAAAAATAAAACATAGAAAAGGGGTGAGCTCAAATGCCCAGTAAGGATAACAATATAGTGGAAACTTTCATAAATAAGAATAAACATTTAAGGCAATGTATAACTAAAACAAAAGCCTTTTAAACATGAACATTTAACATGGTATGTCATAAATAAAATGAAATAATGTCATTTACTTATTCACATGGATATTCTACTAATCGAATAATCACATGCAAAAATCAATAACCTCTTTCATAATGTTGGAATGCATAATGCCAGACTATCATAACCACATAGCCAAGGCCTCGTGACAAGACTATAAATAAGATTTTGTCAAGGCCTTGTGCCAAGACACTAGTTTGTCTCATGAGACCTACCGATGCATCGAGGAGCTATAGCGGGCTCCACCCGTCACTTATTAAGTCCAATGCATTCCCATATGAAAAGGTTTAAACATAACATAAACATTAGTATTAAAACTAGCATACGAAATGTCAATAATTTCACCATAAACTATGAATGGTATAAAAATAGCACATCCATAGTCAAACATATAACAAAACCTTCAATACAATATAGAAGTTTTGTATCATAATAAATCAACTTCAAATAATCTTAAAATCCGTCAAAGGATGTTGACATAGGTGAAATCAAAATTCTTTTTAAAGAAATATCTCCTTTTATTTTGAAATCATTTAAGATCCATATAAAATAAAACATTTTATTTGAAAATATTCTTATAAGATTGTAAGGAAAGCTTTGAAGATTTTATAACGGCGTAAAATAACCGCACCCGCCGTATAAGTTAAAAAAACATTCTTACCTCAATTCTGTCGAAAAGGTTAAAAAGGACCTTGTTTTGAAAACGACGGAAAGATTCCTTTATAAACCTCTTATAAAAAGTAAAACAAGGGTATAAATGACTTTGACCCATATTCTTGTAAATAGTAAAAATGTTTTGAAATACATTTTTAAGAAACATGGATGTGGATGATAAAGATATCCCAGTAGATTATTACGTATAAACAACCTCGGATAATGAAGAGATTGTGAAATAAACCCTTACCTTGTACTTTTCCTTTGTTGGGGTAGGTTATCCTCCTGTATAATGGTGAAATAATTGTTATTAAATTATACAAGAATCATATACATTAATATTATATCATATATGATCTTTTAACATTGCTTTATTAATAATATCTTAGTATTATCGTCGTTTCGGGTGATAATCGATTTGTTCTTCTTAAATGTTTGGTTACGTAAGACATGTTTGTAATGGATAGATTATATCTTATTCATAATCAGAATGATATTAACATTATTTTTAACCCTAAAATGAGAATAATACTTGAATGGATATGATGGAGAATGAATCTTATCGCGTTGGTGGAGACGGTAGTCCGTACGTATGCACGAACGCTACTTCCATTTAATTTTTATTTTAAAAGAATCGAATACAAATGATACATAGGTATATTACTATTATAGTATAATATAATATTTTATACATGTTACTTAAGTTCATTAACACCATCCTTTATATGTTCCATGTGTGGTATGAACGAGTCATATCATTTTAAGGGGGCGGTAGTCCGCACTTCCTCAAATGAAATTATCGTATGTATATACAACATGAAACGAATAATGGTATGAAATAAAATGGAATTACAGACGCTTATATATAAAATATATATCATTAATATCATATTTAATTACAGTTCCATCATAATGGCCACCATGAGAGGCGGTAAGATGTATTTGAACAATCATCGTTTCGTGAGGCGTTAGTTTTCCATCCACAGAAACATTATGTTCATCATCCATTAGATGGAGTTGTGTGTATGTGTAGTTTGAATCCTTCTTATAACAACATCCTAGTATATTGAGTATACTGGTGTTTTTACAAAAGAAAGGAAATAAAAAGAGTTTGGGGGTTGGAGAAGCAAAATAAATGAAAATAATTTAAGAGAAATCGATACCTTTAATTTAGGTAACTCACTTTGGTTGGAACCAAAGGACTTCTTGAAATGCTTTCTGCCTAAGGGGAAGCTTCAAGGAGGAGGAGAGGGATTTGGGGAGCTTATTTGGGCAGAGTTTGGACGAGCCAAGTTGATTGAGAGGTATGAGGAAAAGAGAAGGAGGAGTGCCCTTTTATAAGAGGGGTGAGGGGCACCTTTGGAAAAGCTAGAAATATTAATTTATAATAAATTCATATTCGGTTTCCAAAGGCTCCAAAGTTGACTATTCAAAGGATGAGGTGGGGATAGGTCGAAAACAACTCATCCAATAGAATTTATACAGGTTTGGGTACTTATATTAACCTTATCTTTAAGTATTAACTCTAAGTTAATTAGTTTCACTTTTACAATGTCTCTTTGTATTTTTATATAATATGGTTAATAAACATACTATATACATCCAAGAGACCCCCAAGTGGTCCATTAATGATTAACCTATCATAATATATGTCTTTTGGCCGAACCGTATATTTTTAGGAATTTAATATCAATTAATAATATAATATTTGTTTTAAGAACTCTTTTATGTCAATTTTGACACTATTCAATAGTTGATTTTTTTGAAACTCATAACAGCTTTATTACTTAGAACAAAGTCAATTAAATCAATCCTAATATATCATATTATCCTAGAAAATTAGTTTAATTCATTAAAAGTTTCATATTATATTTATTTGTGTATTTATAATATCAATTATTTTAATTTTTCACTATTATAGTAATTACTGCATCATCATTGTGTCATAAATAAAATAAATTATTTAATGTCTAAAAATTATAAATAAAATATCATTATGTAGGAAATCTTTTTATATTTCTAATGAATATTTATAATCTAAATTCCAACATGTATAACCCTATGTACGAATTGTTCTTCTAAAAGATATAAGCTTATGCCATTTTTATTTTTATTTTAACTTTATTAATATAATGTGTCATTATCACTTACAAGTGGATCCATGGGGTCCCAAAATAGACCCAAAGATTCCCATGGTCGACCATGTATCAACCAATAGGGTTAAGACACGTTTTAGGGTAATTTAGTATTATTATAATATTATTTTTTAACCCTTATTTACCGGATTTACCCTTAACCATGGTAAATAAAATATTTACCACTGTAATTATTCAAAATGTCTAAAAATAAAAGTTACCTATTTACACAATTTGGACATCCTGATTCCAAATATGGAATCCATTTTTCTAAATTCAAAACACAGAAGTGGCAGAAATTAATTTAAAATTAATTCCCGCTGTCAAAACAAAAAGCGTGTTTTTAAGAGGTAATAACTATCAAAAGATTGACACTTGTTTATGTTCGGTTTAATTGTAAAATTATGTCCAACGACCAACATTATATTAAATGGTAAAAATATATTCTAAATATACTTTAAAACCACTCAAATTCACAATTTATCACTATTAATTATTTTGATTAAAAAAGTTGTTTTTAATTAAAATTTAGTAATTTTCACTATTCATCAAAATATAAAAGTTATCCGAAAAGTACCAAAATTTCACACTAGGCTAAATTCGATATTCCGAATCCAAAAATGAAGTCCATTTTGAAATATAAAATATATATAATTTCAAAATTTAGGTATTACTATTCGTAACGGCTAGTTTGATTGGTTGTGGTGTGTGTTAAAACTCAAGGTTGCGTACAACACACGCTACTATTTTATTCAAAGGAAAGCGTACCGTGGAGGTTTGGGATGTTTCATTTTAAATTTTTTGATGTCTCCATTTAGTCAAAAAGTTTAAAATATTGTATTTAAAAAAGGATTCACTATCAAAATTTGATAAAAGTGCAATACTCAAAATGAATCTGTTCTTGCATTATGACTAAGAAACTCATAATATGGATTCTAAAATTATAAGGATTATATAAAGTTTAAAATTTAGTTAATACGATTCATGACCTCTTTTAATGGATTTTTTTTGGTAAGTCATGGTGCAATTGAACTCGGTGTTGCGTGTAGTGCAAGTTATTGAATTATTTTGAAGAAAGAACACACTATGAAATCTTGGGGTGTTACATTCTCCCCTCCTTCAATAAATTGCGTCCTCGCAATTTGAAATTGTTCTTCGAAAATAAAATGTTGAAAATAGAAAATATATTTGTGGGAAAACCCACATCGGAAATTGGGTTACTAAAATTTAGTCTTAATATGTGGAAAAGAGAAACGAAACGGTCACCACCAAATTATGATCTTGATTAGGAGAACATTGGTGGAAATTAGAGACATATAATTGTAGGAAAAACGTAAATATTTATAGGTAGTGATTGAGGTCATCAATCACAAACAAGTATAAAATTGAGGTCCTTAAACTCATCAATCTATGATGATTTGAAGTACCATCGGTTCAACAAAATATAGGGTATTGGGATAACACATTTTTGACGTTTCAAAATATCTTAGTTGAAATCGAAAAATCAATAAACGAGGCCTCTATTTAAAATAAAGAGTGGAAAGTATGAAAATTACCGAAAATAACACATACTAGGGTTCCATGTAGGAAAATATGGATATGGAAGAGAAATCTAACCATCAATTATCTGATGGAGAGTGGTAGAGAACATGACTATGAAAAGGCCAACAATCCCAAAACCATGAATTAGTGATGATTTAAGGTACCATCTAGGAAAACATTTTTGTTCTAGGTTGCTTTTCTTAATGTTGAGGAATTTATTTATGAGATTGGCTAAGATCATAAGGAGATATACTTACTTTATAATTAGAGTTTTATCCATTAATAAATTTCAACCACAAACTCATCTTTCACTCTAAAAGATAATAGAAGGTAAAAAATATTCTATTTACACTATTCGTATAGGGTTCCAAAATAAACAAATTTATAATTCATCTACAAGATCTTTTAATAAAAACTACATTATTTAATCCAGGACATCTCGTGGGCCAGTGGTAGGTGATACACCCTTGTCGCCCTTCGGTTGCGGGTTCAAGTCTCGCAGCCTTGCCGGACGCGACGGGTTGCCGCCCGACCTCCGGGTTGTCCTTTTATGGTAATGCAAAATAATCCAAACTAGAACTATCCAAAATACTTCTATCCAAACTCACAGTCCAACATTTATAAGTAAGGTAAACATAATGTAGAACCTTTTTACCCCGTAATAGCATTTGAATACCTTCATCATGTATTCTTTTAATACACTGAAACATCCTGAATTACCATATTACTTATTGATTACATTCATGCTCCCTTATTCCATATAGAAAGCTGGATATACTTCATTAATCCAAAAATGTTTTAAACCCCAAAAATGATGGAATATACAAATCATTAACCAGTTCGAAGGTAGTTAAGAATATCCAATATAATTTATCCAAAACAAACATGTATTATTCCAAAATCACTACTTCGGTATCAGAACTATATTATGGTTTATCATTCTCTCAACCATATATTTTCCCAAAATTTATCCTGCTATTGAGTCACTTTTCTTTTTTCCACATAATCTCAAGTCCTTAATGAAATAGTACTGCAGTACAATCCTTATATACTCCATAATTATTATAACAAGTACATTGTTGATACAACACTCAATTGACATAATCAACATAAGAACTATAATCATTCCTCTTCATCTGTGGTAGTATCATAACTTGATTATTATCCAATAGCATCATTTGCGGCATAGTCTGATGACTGGGGCATAGGTTCGCGTAGTGTCCAAATTCCTTGAAAATGAAGCATTGTACATTTGAAACCATTTTCTCACCTTTGCAGTCACGTACTTTGTGCCCTTTTCCTCCACACTTATAACAAACACCCATTCCTTTCAGGAAAGTTCCATGGTGTTTCTTCCCACAGTTACCACATATGGAAAAATTCTTATTTTCCCTCTTCCCTTTATCCATTTTTCTCTCTTCCATCCTTTTCTTCACTTGCTTCCCTTCAAAGCCATAGGACTCAGTAAACTCTTTACTTATCTTATCAACACATGATATTATTTCTTCATATGATGATAATACATGGGAGACTATTTCTCTTATCAATTCTAGCTTATGACCATGAAAGATATGATCCTTCCTTCTCTTTGGATCATGTGCATTTCTGGAGTTCTCATTCCTTCTACTGGGCGCCATTTCTAAACAACGGCATAAACTAGATCAGTTTATGAATCAAAATACATAATCCCATACTTATAAAACACTTAACATAAATTGAACTATTTATGGATAAAATCCATAATCATAAAAATGTTTTCTTTGAGGAAGTATATACTCATAAACCCTTCATAATGATTTGTAAAGAAAATGAGAGTTATCCTAAGCATATCCCCCGGGAGTGTCGTAACCAAGAGTGCAGCAAGGCCCGTTGTCGTGCACCAGTTCCCGTTCGAGTCTAGCTCAAAGCGGTGTTTTCGGGTTTTACCCCTAGGTACATCTGTGCCAGAGCCGCCTCTACCTGCTCGTATCCAGACAGGGATGTATTGCTCGGAAAACTCACAAAATCTCTACGATACCAAAATTCTAGGAGTTTCTTCTATACTAATCCTGAAAGTTCATCTTAGGTCTACGTGCTCTAATCAGAGTTTATCTAAATCTTGTTTCCAAGGTTTGTACTAAACTTCCTCTGATACCAACTGTAACGCCCCGACCCCAGTTACCCCGAGTCGGTGCATTAATTACATAACATTGGCATGATCACAAGAAAGATCAAATCTCGAAAGACCGATTAGTTTAGTAGCCTTGGAAACACTAGATATAATCATAAAGTTTTACATTACATTTCAAAGTGAAAAAAAACTACTACAACAACAAAGTCTTCATATCCACACTATTAACCCCTCATAATATCCCTGCAAGTCATTCATAATTTACTTCTTCACTACCTGGGAAAAAATAAAACATAGAAAAGGGGTGAGCTCAAATGCCCAGTAAGGATAACAATATAGCGGAAACTTTCATAAATAAGAATAAACATTTAAGGCAATGTATAACTAAAACAAAAGCCTTTTAAACATGAACATTCAACATGGTATGGCATAAATAAAATGAAATAATGCCATTTACTTATTCACATGGATATTCTACTAATCGAATAATCACATGCAAAAATCAATAACCACTTTCATAATGTTGGAATGCATAATGCCAGACTATCATAACCACATAGCCAAGGCCTCGTGCCAAGACTACAAATAAGATTTTGTCAAGGCCTTGTGCCAAGACACTAGTTTGTCTCATGAGACCTACGGATGCATCGAGGAGCTATAGCGGGCTCCACCCGTCACTTATTAAGTCCAATGCATTCCCATATGAAAAGGTTTAAACATAACATAAACATTCGTATTAAAACTAGCATACGAAATGTCAATAATTTCACCATAAACTATGAATGGTATAAAAATAGAACATCCATAGTCAAACATATCACAAAACCTTCAATACAATATATAAGTTTTGTATCATAATAAATCAACTTCAAATAATATTAAAATCCGCCAAAGGATGTTGACATAGATGAAATCAAAATTATTTTTAAAGAAATATCTCCTTTTATTTTGAAATCATTTAAGATCCATATAAAATAAAACATTTTCTTTGAAAATATTTTTATAAGCTTGTAAGGAAAGCTTTGAAGATTTTATAACGGCATAAAATAACCTCACCCGCCGTATAAGTTAAAAAAAACATTCTTACCTCAATTCTGTCGAAAAGGTTAAAAAGGACCTTGTTTTGAAAACGACGGAAAGATTCCTTTATAAACCTCTTATAAAAAGTCAAACAAGGGTATAAATGACTTTGACCCATATTCTTGTAAATAGTAAAAATGTTTTGAAATACATTTTTAAGAAACATGGATGTGGATGATAAAGATATCCCAGTAGATTATTACGTATGAACAACCTCGGATAATGAAGAGATTGTGAAATAAACCCTTACCTTGTACTTTTCCTTTGTTGGGGTAGGTTAACCTCCTGTATAATGTTGAAATAATTGTTATTAAATTATACAAGAATCATATACATTAATATGATATCATATATGATCTTTTAACATTGCTTTATTAATAATATCTTAGTATTATCGTCGTTTCGGGTGATAATCGATTCGTTCTTCTTAAATGTTTGGTTATGTAAGACATGTTTGTAATGGATAGATTATATCTTATTCATAATCAGAATGATATTAACATTATTTTTAACCCTAAAATGAGAATAATACTTGAATGGATATGATGGAGAATGAATCTTATCGCGTTCGTGGAGACGGTAGTCCGTACGTACGCACGAACGCTACTTCCATTTAATTTTTATTTTAAAAGAATCGAATACAAATGATACATAGGTATATTACTATTCTAGTATAATATAATATTTTATACATGTTACTTATGTTCATTAACACCATCCTTTATACGTTCCATGTGTGGTATGAACGAGTCATATCATTTTAAGGGGGCGGTAGTCCGCACTTCCTCAAATGAAATTATTGTATGTATATACAACATGAAACGAATAATGGTATGAAATAAAATGGAATTACAGAAGCTTATATATAAAATATATATCATTAATATCATATTTAATTACAGTTCCATCATAATGGCCACCATGAGAGGCGGTAAGATGTATTTGAACAATCATCGTTTCGTGAGGCGTTAGTTTGCCATCCACAGAAACATTATGTTCATCATCCATTAGATGGAGTTGTGTGTATGTGTAGTTTGAATCCTTCTTATAACAACATCCTAGTATATTTAGGATACTGGTGTTGTTACAAAAGAAAGGAAATAAAAAGAGTTTGGGGGTTGGAGAAGCAAAATAAATGAAAATAATTTAAGAGAAATCGTTACCTTTAATTTAGGTAACTCACTTTGGTTGGAACCAAAGGACTTCTTGAAATGCTTTCTGCCTAATGGGAAGCTTCAAGGAGGAGAGGAGGGATGTGGGGAGCTTATTTGGGCAGAGTTTGGACGAGCCAAGTGGCTTGAGAGGTGTGAGGAAAAGAGAAGGAGGAGTGCCCTTTTATAAGAGGGGTGAGGGGTACCTTTGGAAAAGCTAGAAATATTAATTTATAATAAATTCATATTCGGTTTCCAAAGGCTCCAAAGTTGACTATTCAAAGGAAGAGGTGGGGATAGGTCTAAAACAACTCATCCAATAGAATTTAGACAGGTTTGGGTACTTATATTAACCTTATCTTTAAGTATTAACTCTAAGTTAATTCGTTTCACTTTTACAATGTCTCTTTGTATTTTTATATAATATGGTTAATAAACTTACTATATACATCCAAGAGACCCCCAAGTGGTCCATTAATGATTAACCTATCATAATATAAGTCTCTTGGCCGAACCTTAGATTTTTAGGAATTTAATATCAATTAATAATATAATATTTGTTTTAAGAACTCTTTTTTGTCAATTTTGACACTATTCAATAGTTGATTTTTTTTAAACTCATAACAGATTGATTACTTAGCACAAAGTCAATTAAATCAATCCTAATATATCATATTATCCTAGAAAATTAGTTTAATTCATTAAAAGTTTCATATTATATTTATTTGGGTATTTATAATATCAATTATTTTAATTTTTCACTATTATATTAACTAATGCATCATCATTGTGTCATAAATAAAATAAATTATTTAATGTCTAAAAATTATAAATAAAATATCATTATGTAGGAAATCTTTTTAGCTCTCTAATGAATATTTATAATCGAAATTCAAACATGTATAACCCTATTTAAAAATTGTTCTTCTAAAAGATATAAGCTTATGCCATTTTTATTTTTATTTTAACTTTATTAATATAATGTGTCATTATCACTTACAGGTGGATCCATGGGGTCCCAAAATATTCCCAAAGATTCCCATTGTCGACCATGTATCAACCAATAGGGTTAAGACACGTTTTAGGGTAATTTAGTATTATTATAATATTATTTTTTAACCCTTATTTACCGGATTTACCCTTAACCATGGTAAATAAAATATTTACCACAGTAATTATTCAAAATGTCTAAAAATAAAAGTTACCTATTTACACAATTTGGACATCCTGATTCCAAATATGGAATCCATTTTTCTAAATTCAAAACACAGAAGTGGCAGAAATTAATTTAAAATTAATTCCCGCTGCCAAAACAAAAAGCGTGTTTTTAAGAGGTAATAACTATCAAAAGATTGACACTTGTTTATGTTCGGTTTAATTGTAAAATTATGTCCAACGACCAACATTATATTAAATGGTAAAAATATATTCTAAATATACTTTAAATCCACTCAAATTAACAATTTATCACTATTAATTATTTTGATTAAAAAAGTTGTTTTTAATTAAAATTTAGTAATTTTCACTATTCATCAAAATAAAAAAGTTATCCGAAAAGTACCAAAATTTCACCCTAGGCTAAATTCGATATTCGGAATCCAAAAATGAAGTCCATTTTGAAATATAAAATATATATAATTTCAAAATTTAGGTATTACTATTCATAACGGCTAGTTTGATTGGTTGTGGTGTGTGTTAAAACTCAAGGTTGCGTACAACACACGCTACTATTTTATTCAAAGGAAAGCGTACCGTGGAAGTTTGGGATGTTTCATTTTAAATTTTTTGATGTCTCCATTTAGTCAAAAAGTTTAAAATATTGTATTTAAAAAAGGATTCACTATCAAAAGTTGATAAAAGTGCAATACTGAAAATGAATCTGTTCTTGCATTATGACTAAGAAACTCATAATATGGATTCTAAAATTATAAGGATTATATAAAGTTTAAAATTTAGTTAATAATATTCATGACCTCTTTTAATGGATTTTTTTTGGTAAATCATGGTGCAATTGAACTCGGTGTTGCGTGTAGTGCAAGTTATTGAATTATTTTGAAGAAAGGACACACTATGAAATCTTGGGGTGTTACATTCTCCCCTCCTTCAATAAATTGCGTCCTCGCAATTTGAAATTGTTCTTCGAAAATAAAAGGTTGAAAATAGAAAATATATTTGTGGGAAAACCCACATCGGAAATTGGGTTACTAAAATTTAGTCTTAATATGTGGAAAAGAGAAATGAAACGGTCACCACCAAATTATGATCTTGATTAGGAGAACATTGGTGGAAATTAGAGACATATAATTGGAGGAAAAACGTAAATATTTATAGGTAGTGATTGAGGTCATCAATCACAAACAAGTATAAAATTGAGGTCCTTAAACTCATCAATCTATGATGATTTGAAGTACCATCGGTTCAACAAAATATAGGGTATTGGGATAACACATTTTTGACGTTTCAAAATATCTTAGTTGAAATCGAAAAATCAATAAACGAGGCCTCTATTTAAAATAAAGAGTGGAAAGTATGAAGATTACCGAAAATAACACATACTAGGGTTCCATGTAGTAAAATATGGATATGGAAGAGAAATCTAACCATCAATTATCTGATGGAGAGTGGTAGAGAACATGGCTATGAAAAGGCCAACAATCCCAAAACCATGAATTAGTGATGATTTAAGGTACCATCTAGGAAAACATTTTTGTTCTAAGTTGCTTTTCTTAATGTTGAGGAATTTATTTATGAGATTGGCTAAGATCATAAGGAGATATACTTACTTTATAATTAGAGTTTTATCCATTAATAAATTTCAACCACAAACTCATCTTTCACTCTAAAAGATAATAGAAGGTAAAAAAAATTCTATTTACACTATTTGTATAGGGTTCCAAAATAAACGAATTTATAATTCATCTACAAGATCTTTTAATAAAAACTACATTATTTAATCTAGGACATCTCGTGGGCCAGTGGTAGGTGATACACCCTTGTCGCCCTTCGGTTGCGGGTTCAAGTCTCGCAGCCTTGCCGGACGCGACGGGTTGCCGCCCGACCTCCGGGTTGTCCTTTTATGGTAATCCAAAATAATCCAAACTAGAACTATCCAAAATACTTCTGTCCAAACTCACAGTCCAACATTTATAAGTAAGGTAAACATAATGTAGAACCTTTTTACCCCGTAATAGCATATGAATACCTTCATCATGTATTCTTTTAATACACTGAAACATCCTGAATTACCATATTACTTATTGATTACATTCATGCTCCATTATTTCATATAGAAAGCTGGATATACTTCATTAATCCAAAAATGTTTTAAACCCCAAAAATGATGGAATATACAAATCATTAACCAGTTCGAAGGTAGTTAAGAATATCCAATATAATTTACCCAAAACAATCATGTATTATTCCAAAATCACTACTTCGGTATCAGAACTATATTATGGTTTATCATTCTCTCAACCATATATTTTCCCAAAATTTATCCTGCTATTGAGTCACTTTTCTTTTTTCCACATAATCTCAAGTCCTTAATGAAATAGTACTGCAGTACAATCCTTATATACTCCATAATTATTATAACAAGTACATTGTTGATACAACACTCAATTGACATAATCAACATAAGAACTCTAATCATTCCTCTTCATCTGTGGTAGTATCATAACTTGATTATTATCCAATAGCATCATTTGCGGCATAGTCTGATGACTGGGGCATAGGTTCGCGTAGTGTCCAAACTCCTTGCAAATGAAGCATTGTACATTTGAAACCATTTTCTCACCTTTGCAGTCACGTACTTTGTGACCTTTTCCTCCACACTTATAACAAACACCCATTCCTTTCAGGCAAGTTCCAGGGTGTTTCTTCCCACGGTTACCACATATGGGAAAATTCTTCTTTTCCCTCTTCCCTTTATCCATTTTTCTCTCTTCCATCCTTTTCTTCTCTTGCTTCCCTTCAAAGCCATAGGACTCAGTAAACTCTTTACTTATCTTATCAACACATGATATTATTTCTTCATATGATGATAATACATGGGAGACTATTTCTCTTATCAATTCTAGCTTAAGACCATGAAAGATATGATCCTTCCTTCTCTTTGGATCATGTGCATTTCTGGAGTTCTCATTCCTTCTACTGGGCGCCATTTCTAAACAATGGCATAAACTAGATCAGTTTATGAATCAAAATACATAATCCCATACTTATAAAACACTTAACATAAATTGAACTATTTATGGATATAATCCATAATCATAAAAATGTTTTCTTTGAGGAAGTATATACTCATAAACCCTTCATAATGATTTGTAAAGAAAATGAGAGTTATCCTAAGCATATCCCCTGGGAGTGTCGTAACCAAGAGTGCAGCAAGGCCCGTTGTTGTGCACCAGTTCCCGTTCGAGTCTAGCTCAAAGCGGTGTTTTCGGGTTTTACCCCTAGGTACATCTGTACCAGAGCCGCCTCTACCTGCTCGTATCTAGACAGGGATGTATTGCTCGGAAAACTCACAAAATCTCTACGATACCAAAATTCTAGGAGTTTCTTCTATACTAATCCTGAATGTTCATCTTAGGTCTACGTGCTCTAATCAGAGTTTATCTAAATCTAGTTTCCAAGGTTTGTACTAAACTTCCTCTGATACCAACTGTAACGCCCCGACCCCAGTTACCCCGAGTCGGTGCATTAATTACATAACATTGGCATGATCACAAGAAATATCAAATCTCGAAAGACCGATTAGTTTAGTAGCCTTGGAAACACTAGATATAATCATAAAGTTTTACATTACATTTCAAAGTGAAAAAAAACTACTACAACAACAATGTCTTCATATCCACACTATTAACCCCTCATAATATCCCTGCAAGTCATTCATAATTTACTTCTTCACTACCTGGGAAAAAATAAAACATAGAAAAGGGGTGAGCTCAAATGCCCAGTAAGGATAACAATATAGCGGAAACTTTCATAAATAAGAATAAACATTTAAGGCAATGTATAACTAAAACAAAAGCCTTTTAAACATGAACATTCAACATGGTATGGCATAAATAAAATGAAATAATGCCATTTACTTATTCACATGGATATTCTACTAATCGAATAATCACATGCAAAAATCAATAACCACTTTCATAATGTTGGAATGCATAATGCCAGACTATCATAACCACATAGCCAAGGCCTCGTGCCAAGACTACAAATAAGATTTTGTCATGGCCTTGTGCCAAGACACTAGTTTGTCTCATGAGACCTACCGATGCATCGAGGAGATATATCGGGCTCCACCCGTCACTTATTAAGTCCAATGCATTCCCATATGAAAAGGTTTAAACATAACATAAACATTCGTATTAAAACTAGCATACGAAATGTCAATAATTTCACCATAAACTATGAATGGTATAAAAATAGCACATCCATAGTCAAACATATCACAAAACCTTCAATACAATATAGAAGTTTTGTATCATAATAAATCAACTTCAAATAATCTTAAAATCCGTCAAAGGATGTTGACATAGATGAAATCAAAATTCTTTTTAAAGAAATATCTCCTTTTATTTTGAAATCATTTAAGATCCATATAAAATAAAACATTTTCTTTGAAAATATTCTTATAAGTTTGTAAGGAAAGCTTTGAAGATTTTATAACGGCGTAAAATAACCGCACCCGCCGTATAAGTTAAAAAAACATTCTTACCTCAATTCTGTCGAAAAGGTTAAAAAGGACCTTGTTTTGAAAACGACGAAAAGATTCCTTTATAAACCTCTTATAAAAAGTCAAACAAGGGTATAAATGACTTTGAACCATATTCTTGTAAATAGTAAAAATGTTTTGAAATACATTTTTAAGAAACATGGATGTGGATGATAAAGATATCCCAGTAGATTATTACGTATAAACAACCTCGGATAATGAAGAGATTGTGAAATAAACCCTTACCTTGTACTTTTCCATTGTTGGGGTAGGTTAACCTCCTGTATAATGGTGAAATAATTGTTATTAAATTATACAAGAATCATATTCATTAATATGATATCATATATGATCTTTTAACATTGCTTTATGAATAATATCTTAGTATTATCGTCGTTTTGGGTGATAATCGATTCGTTCTTCTTAAATGTTTGGTTAGGTAAGACATGTTTGTAATGGATAGATTATATCTTATTCATAATAAGAATGATATTAACATTATTTTTAACCCTAAAATGAGAATAATACTTGAATGGATATGATGGAGAATGAATCTTATCGCGTTCGTGGAGACGATAGTCCGTACGTACGCACGAACGCTACTTCCATTTAATTTTTATTTTAAAAGAATCGAATACAAATGATACATAGGTATATTACTATTCTAGTATAATATAATATTTTATACATGTTACTTATGTTCATTAACACCATCCTTTATACGTTCCATGTGTGGTATGAACGAGTCATATCATTTTAAGGGGGCGGTAGTCCGCACTTCCTCAAATGAAATTATCGTATGTATATACAACATGAAACGAATAATGGTATGAAATAAAATGGAATTACAGAAGCTTATATATAAAATATATATCATTAATATAATATTTAATTACAGTTCCATCATAATGGCCACCATGAGAGGCGGTAAGATGTATTTGAACAATCATCGTTTCGTGAGGCGTTAGTTTGCCATCCACAGAAACATTATGTTCATCATCCATTAGATGGAGTTGTGTGTATGTGTAGTTTGAATCCTTCTTATAACAACATCCTAGTATATTTAGGATACTGGTGTTGTTACAAAAGAAAGGAAATAAAAAGAGTTTGGGGGTTGGAGAAGCAAAATAAATGAAAATAATTTAAGAGAAATCGTTACCTTTAATTTAGGTAACTCACTTTGGTTGGAACCAAAGGACTTCTTGAAATGCTTTATGCCTAAGGGGAAGCTTCAAGGAGGAGGAGAGGGATGTGGGGAGCTTATTTGGTCAGAGTTTGGACGAGCCAAGTGGCTTGAGAGGTGTGAGGAAAAGAGAAGGAGGAGTGCCCTTTTATAAGAGGGGTGAGGGGCACCTTTGGAAAAGCTAGAAATATTAATTTATAATAAATTCATATTCGGTTTCCAAAGGCTCCAAAGTTGACTATTAAAATTCTTAGGTGGGGATAGGTCGAAAACTACTCATCCAATAGAATTTAGAAAGGTTTGGGTACTTATATTAACCTTATCTTTAAGTATTAACTCTAAGTTAATTAGTTTCACTTTTACAATGTCTCTTTGTATTTTTATATAATATGGTTAATAAACTTACTATATACATCCAAGAGACCCCCAAGTGGTCCATTAATGATTAACCTATCATAATATAAGTCTCTTGGCCGAACCTTAGATTTTTAGGAATTTAATATCAATTAATAATATAATATTTGTTTTAAGAACTCTTTATGTCAATTTTGACACTATTCAATAGTTGATTTTTGTGAAACTCATAAAAGATTGATTACTTAGAACAAAGTAAATTAAATCAATACTAATATATCATATTATCCTAGAAAATTAGTTTAATTCATTAAAAGTTTCATATTATATTTATTTGGGTATTTATAATATCAATTATTTTAATTTTTCACTATTATAGTAATTACTGCATCATCATTGTGTCATAAATAAAATAAATTATTTAATGTCTAAAAATTATAAATAAAATAGAATTATGTAGGAAAGCTTTTTAGCTTTCTAATGAATATTTATAATCGAAATTACAACATGTATAACCCTATGTAAAAATTGTTCTTCTAAAAGATATAAGCTTATGCCATTTTTATTTTTATTTTAACTTTATTAATATAATGTGTCATTATCACTTACAAGTGGATCCATGGGGTCCCAAAATAGACCCAAAGATTCCCATGGTCGACCATGTATCAACCAATAGGGTTAAGACACGTTTTAGGGTAATTTAGTATTATTATAATATTATTTTTTAACCCTTATTTACCGGATTTAACCTTAACCATGGTAAATAAAATATTTACCACAGTAATTATTCAAAATGTCTAAAAATAAAAGTTACCTATTTACACAATTTGGACATCCTGATTCCAAATATGGAATCCATTTTTCAAAATTCAAAACACAGAAGTGGCAGAAATTAATTTAAAATTAATTCCCGCTGTCAAAACAAAAAGCGTGTTTTTAAGAGGTAATAACTATCAAAAGATTGACACTTGTTTATGTTCGGTTTAATTGTAAAATTATGTCCAACGACCAACATTATATTAAATGGTAAAAATATATTCTAAATATACTTTAAAACCACTCAAATTCACAATTTATCACTATTAATTATTTTTATTAAAAAAGTTGTTTTTAATTAAAATTTAGTAATTTTCACTATTCATCAAAATATAAAAGTTATCCGAAAAGTACCAAAATTTCACCGTAGGCTAAATTCGATATTCCGAATCCAAAAATGAAGTCCATTTTGAAATATAAAATATATATAATTTCAAAATTTAGGTATTACTATTCATAACGGCTAGTTTGATTGGTTGTGGCGTGTGTTAAAACTCAAGGTTGCGTACAACACACACTACTATTTTATTCAAAGGAAAGCGTACCGTGGAAGCTTGGGATGTTTCATTTTAAATTTTTTGATGTCTCCATTTAGTCAAAAAGTAAAAAATATTGTATTTAAAAAAGGATTCACTATCAAAAGTTGATAAAAGTGCAATACAGAAAATGAATCTGTTCTTGCATTATGACTAAGAAACTCATAATATGGATTCTAAAATTATAAGGATTATATAAAGTTTAAAATTTAGTTAATAATATTCATGACCTCTTTTAATGGAATTTTTTTTTGGTAAGTCATGGTGCAATTGAACTCGGTGTTGCGTGTAGTGCAAGTTATTGAATTATTTTGAAGAAAGAACACACTATGAAATCTTGGGGTGTTACAGTTTTCTACATACCAAGAGAAAGAATAATTTGTTATGGAATTTGATTTATCAGCTGAAAAATTAGCTCGATAAACACTCATTCTTCACACAAGTAATGCTGAGATGTAGGAAAATATATAGGTGAAAGATATTAATCATTTACCTGGAGTTCCATCTTCTATAGTCACTACTAGGGATCCCTATTTTACATCATACTTTTTGATGGGTCTTTATGTGGCACTAGGATCTCACATTTGGTTGAGAATTACATATCATATACTATGAAAAGGAAATATTGAAATATAAATACTCATTATTGGGGAGATTCTATACCATTGAGTTATCAACATTGGTGGGGCTTGATATTCCCACATGGGTATGGTTGAGTGTTATTATAACAATAGTTAATGGTATTTAATAAAAAATTATTATTTTATTGCCTTTTTGACCGTGTAGATCTCTGTTGTGTTGTTTGAATATTGGTGAATGTTCCTTGGTTTGACCATGCTTGGTTTAAGAGATGATATAAAAGATCGACTTGATTTGTCAGAGTATGTTCCTGCAACAGATCAAGTAAAAGTGTTATTATGATATTATTGTTAGACCTGTATAGTTCTTAATTGGTGGTCATGTGTTATTCAATATGTCACCTCATTTTGATCATAAATTTCTTGGGAGGGAAAGGAATCATAATCCTCCTTTTTTGGATCTTTTTTGGTTTCCGAGAAGGTGGGAAAATCTTCTCACTATTCACTACATCCACTGTATCTCACATTGACAGATAACATATTTCATGTATCACTGCTAAGGAAGGAACTATCTGGTCTATATAATATTTTGAGTTAGAGTGATATGAAGGATGAACATGATTTATCCATGATTTCGAATCCTATAAATATAGTTGATTCTAAAACCAAGTTCCTTCATGGGAGAATGAAATATTTTGTTCGAGTGCTATTGAGACATCGATCTAATAGTCATGAGACCTTGGAGATGGAGGCACTTATTAGTGATTAGTGACTTTATATTTTTTCTATAGAGGTTTCATAATAGGCTTTTGAGGATATAATTTCTCTATAGTGGGAGGATGTGACATATGGTTTCTATTTTTAGGTTTTACTAATCCCTTATTCTGTTAATTCTCTGGTTGGGATTCGTTTAAGGGATATTCTGGTAAAAATAAGAAAATATTGAATGTATTTTTGGTTGTTCCCAATTGTCACACGATATTCCCACACAGTGCACCCTACCAGTGGAAACTGTAAAAACCATGATAGTGAGGGTTTTCAATATTGGAAAAATATTTGAAAAATGGTAATCCCAACTAAGAGATAACATGGACCTTAGAAATAATTGGTAAATAGTTAGGGTGCATCATTTTCCAAATAGTATGGATCTTACTAAGAAACCATGGACAAGATTTATTTAATCTAAAACTCTAATTTAAAAAATATTAATCCCTTTTTAAATTCATTAAGAACATCAATTAACCTCATACAATATCATATTCAATGGAGGCTCCCAAGATTTTTTTATCCCATCAACACCCATCCTAAATCGAATTCATGTTAGGATAACGTAGTTTGATCTCATCATGCTAAGGTTTCTATTCTTCTTCCCTTTTTCTAATTCTATTCCATTTACCCATATGGTTTTTTATATCATGGTGTTGGTGGAGGATTTAATACCCACTATTTTAGATCTTGAATCTTCTTTTGATTTTTGAATATTTGTATTCGATTTTTATTGTAATGTTTCCTGATTAGGGCGTTGCATTTCAAGATCTTGTTATCCTATGGTAGGTGGTTCTGTTATGAAGTAAAATTTTGAATAACCGTAATTGTTTTTATTTAAATTAAATAGATTATATAAATTTTATGTATTAATCAATTGATTTCATTTAGTTTAATAAAAATCCAATTTTTTCAAATTGAAGAATTTGAACTTTATTTGGATCAAAATTGGGAAAATCCAAAAATTCTATTGAATTGGGGTTTTATTTAAATTAGGAGGACACGTTTTTTAAACTAAATTGTGTAATTTAACTATTTTATCTAAATCATGATATATTTTTGTTGAAATTATTTTCATATTGGTATTTGATAAAATGGGATAAAAATATTTTTATTGAAACATATTTTTTTATCATTGGAAAAAATGTTTTCATTAAAAAAAACTATAATTTTTAACTGTAATTGTTATATTAAAATAAATAATGGGTTGAGTTGTATTTTAAAGAGACTTAAAATAAATTTCGCATCATTTATTTATTTTAGAGAATAGTTAATCCTAGGTATTTAGTGATTAATTTATGTAAAACACGCTAGGATGGGAATCCCATAACAATGGATTGATGCTTTACAAAATCAAAATAAACTATTTGGAAAATTTTATTCCTTAGTATGATGTTGACGAATCAAATTTGACCAGTTCTAATAGGATGTGTGTATATAATTCCATAATAAAAATATAAATGTGTTATGATCCCATAGGTAGGAACTACTATACCTCTTTGTGGATGACCATGTTTCTCATTATTTGTAATTGAAATATATTTCATTATATGTTGTAAAAAAAATACGCATACCATATGAATTTAAATAATAAATTTTATAAAATAAATTTATTAATCCATTTTATTAAATAGATATCATCTTTTTAAATTTAAATAAGAATTTTTTTTAAATATATTTTTGAACTACAATGCCTGTGTATTTTAAAAATTGGATTCATTATTTAGTTATTTAATTATTTTTATAATATTATAGAAATTTTTCTAAGACCATATTAGGATTTTAGCTCACACATTACAAGTGAATTATGGTTTTTTTATGTTTTCTTATTCTAGTTTCGAGTAAGGGTTTGGTTACACTTGAAGGTGTTAAGGGAAATTAATCTGAAGGATTGGAATGTTTTTTTCATTGGTACATGGCCTTTTATCTTATTTTATGGATCATTGTGGTAAAACATTGGGTTTTTATACCTATTGAAATCTAGTACACTTATCCATTTGGCGTTTTCTACATATACATATTGGATTTTTTCATTCTTCCATTATGTTTTGAGAAAATTCATTCCCTCTTTTATATAACGCGATCCTATGTGCTAGTTTCTCACCCTTGGGGATCAAGAAGACACTTTATGATATATTAGGGTCAGTTTATTTGTCAAGTTATTAGTGCATCTGACTCTATTCATGATATTACATTCGTCTCGATGAATATATTTATAATCATGGTATTATAAATATAAAGAAAATTTGTCAAGCTAGTGTTCAAGGGTCCATCATGTCACATGTCACATGAATCAATCCATAGGAATTATATTTTTAACAAAAAATTAATTTAAATATAAAAAATAGTTGGTATCGTTTTTTCAGGATACCATATATCACATAAAAAATTATATAAAAAATGAAATAACCACATATGTATAATCAAGGGACCACCAACATAATTCATAATCCATATCTTTTGAAACCTATCTCATCAATAAAATCATAGTCTCTTCCAAACATTTAATCAACTCCAAATAAATCATATTAATTAAAAACCACTAATATTTTATAACATAAATATATAAAAGATTATTTAAATTATTTATAACAATTTACATTCAATTTATAATTTACATAATATAATCTTAAACACCTAACAACTAATTAGGGCATCCCCTAAAACTGAAACCTTGATTGTCCTCACATTGAAGATCTACTACATACTCCTGAAACCATCCAATGAAAATTATTTATCACTAAAAAACTGGTAACTAATTAAATTAATTTATTCTTTGAAAAAAATATTAATAATAAATGATAAATAATTTTCCTTCATTTAAGCTTCATGCAAGAATATATAGGCATCACCATGGAAATTATCTACCTACACCATATGAGAACCCCTAAAAGATAATATGATTCTAACCATAATCTAGAGGAATAGTTTCATAATTACCAATATATTTGTGAAAAACTAGATACGATTGAATGTGGAAACCCAATGTACTGGGGTGGGAGGAATCACACCTAGAATACACAATGAAATTCCATAAAATCACCACAATTCGAAGGGTAATCGATGGAAACAATGGATGGAGAAATACCATGGTCCACACATGTATGATATATTAATAATGGTGAGGTTGAGTGATAAATGATCAAAGGGGGGAAATGTTAAAATTAATTTTTTTATAAATAAACATAATTCTACATTTTTCAATCCCATGATTTTCCAAACCATGCATCAATCATCTGGTTAGGGATACCTTGGCTCACCCTACATAACCACGTAGTCACACAATTTTCTAAAAAATGACCGAAATATGTGAATCCTAATGAAATTTTCATATTAGATTTTAAAAATTAACTCTTCATTTGTGTGTCATACTTGAATCCATCACTACTCACCATTTTTTCCAAAATAATTTCCCCTAACCATCTTGAAAACATTCAACAGTTTAATACCCTTTCAAAATATCCAAATTACATCATAATAGTCTTGACACTCATCATATAATAGATATTCCTCTAAAACCTCGATTCATGCCAACATACATTTACTTAATATTATATAATTCTTGTAATTATATTATTATATATAGTTCTTATTATTACACAATCTTTAGTAACAAAAATTTCTATTTCTCAATAAAATTCACATCCTGAAATAGAAAACTTTTTTAGTACCACCTTGAACTATACTTATCATCCATTAGATTCCTTAGTGGAATTTGATTCATTATTGATGACCAACCATGGTGGTCATCTCATCATCGGTTCATCACAGTCTACCTCAGAATTAATTATTATCTTCCTTTGTACAACTCCATACATGAGGATCATTATTCATTCATGACCAATCAACGACCTATGTCAATCACATAATCTCTAGGATATTTTATTCCCAAATACCATAATCCAATTACATAAAGATTTTATCAAATGATATATTTTTTGTTTTATATTAACCCCCACCACATGGATTGTCTAATAAAATATGCTTTCGACACATTATTTCCTCACTATAAAAATGTCCCATATAATAAATTTATATTTGTCCAATGTCCTGATCAATTTCACATCTAATTTAACAAATACAATTAAACTAGATAAAACTAATTAGATCTATTCTGTAATACTGTTCCAAATTCTATCATGACTACACCCAACAACGCAATCTCATTATCAATCGACCATGATGTCTTAATTTTCAATGTCATACCATGTTTTTCTAAATAACCACGATAACTTTTTAACCCAAATCATTTTTTATTTTCCTTTTGAGATCATCAACCAACCAAAAAAATTGTTCTCTACCCATGGGGGAAAACCCCTCTACAGAATCAAAATCAAATCAAACAAAAATCAAAGAGATGCCCGATTGAAATGCACTTACTCCATCTTCTTCCATTTGCAACCAATAAATATAATCTATATTATGGAATAATATAAATCTCAATCCATATTCACATTTCAAACCTTGAACCACTCTCGACCATCCAATGACTAGTATCATTACAACAATTGACCTAAATAATCACATGTATTTCCTCTTTGGTTCATTCTGTATTTGTTAGCATACATAATTGATTGAAATAACTATCTCATTCACACCTAAGAAACAACATGTAGAATAAACCATTATCTTTTACCAGCTATCAATGAAATACTCTATTAGATTATACCGAAATTCATCTATAATGAGATCCACACAATCCAATATCTTATGGTTTAGTACACTCAAAATGTATTATATCTTTCCAATCCTATAGCACAACCATAGCAGCTTCCAACAACACACTATCCTTGAATTCTGTTTCAAGGAAGATACTCAAGTCGACTATTCTTTGTAACTAAAAACAATTATAAATACCACATATCTCCATATGTGGGAATTTAATATTTAATCCAAAGTATTAAATATACATGCCCAATTGCGTGAATCAAACCCTCATACCCTTGACTAACACTGAAAACATCACTGATTCATAACTCCAATGATATTTCATGCCACCATTGCATACTACATCTATATTATATTAACCAAGCTAGAATATGCTGATATACCACACTAGTTACCCGATAGAATCATTCTCCCATTAGTTACACATCATAGATCCTAGCCTCCATTTATTTTATAATTATACATTTCTCATATAATTTTTAAACTCATATAGTTAAGAGCACAATGATTCTTTCTGTCCAATAATCTTGAAATCTCTCTCATTTCAAGGCATAACAATGTACAACCTACCATTCATATTCTATAAATTATTTATTACAATATATGATCAATATCACAATCAAAATCTGGAAGATAATGTGAAATCCGCAAGATATGAATCTTATAGACTATACCCTTAAAAATTGACCATGATTCTAGTCGTACTTCAATGTTTCTACATCAGAAAATCATAAGGAATCACCATCAATATTCCACAAACACAGTTAAAAAATTCATATTAACCATTCTCATAATCCAAATCAAAATACAATTCTTCTATCATGTAGTAACTTTTTTGTGCAAGATATTCCTCTCTATTGGGTTACCCTCATCGACAACACCCAAATCACTAATACCCCAAACCGCATCCCAAAAAACTAGAGAATCTTATTGAGACCACATATAATGTCTCTCAAAATCCATATCTCATGGGGAACACCACCACCCATGTATTAACTTGGATCATTCATGTCACATGAAAAAAACCACTCTAAAGTTATCAAATAATTTTACGGTTCAATAATCACAGGTCAGTTCATTAGGCACACTAAGGTAATAATCACCTCTAGGAATCAGTATACTAAAATAAACAATTATGGACAATGATCTAATCCAAATTAGTATAATTGAATCTATATATTAAAATATTGGTGATTCGCACCATAAAAACATATTTTTATTATTATTATTTCACCAAAAATCTATATGAGTAATCTCTATATGGAATGTGGTTGGAAATTTATGTAACCAACTCTATTTTATATTTGAACCAATACCATGGAAAATATTCCAATATCATCCCACTGAGGTTCCATGTTCATCTGATACAAGAATGAATTCACAGTCATAATCATCAAGTAGAATCTATCCATGTAGTAACTTTGACATTTCATTAGGAAAAATATATTATGTTCTTGCTGAGTGGAATTCTCCCAATATATTTTATTAGAGAGCACTATATCAGTTTTTATTAACATATTATACAATATCTACCTATATAATTTGTGATATCAGTCATACACATAGAGATGTATGTCATGTGAGTCAAATGATATAAATGGGATGCATATACACAAACCTCTTAAGAATGGTCCAATAGATATAAACTGCTCATAATAAAACCAAAAAACATGTGTATCATAAAAGGTGAAATCATACAAGAATTAAGATATTATTGGGAGGGCTCAACGCTATATATATTGGTGAAAAAGATCTCGGTGATGACAACCCTCGGCGATGGAACCCTGGGCGATGATCGAGGTTGATTAACCCCCCCAACCTTGATGGAGGTGGGAGGGGGGAGGAGGAAATGATCTTCCTGCCTCCAATATCACAGAAACCCTGCATCCCCTTATCAAAACCTAGTTTACTCCTAGAGTTCCTGGTGATTTTGTTAGGCCCTATGATTCCTGGTATTCACCTTGGTGACCCTATGTTATCAATATCGTTGTCGGAGTTCTATGAATAGTCCATTCATCTAGATCTGACACTGGTGCCTTGTTTCAACAATCTATATCCCTTAGTTGATGATTTAGATCATTTTTTTTGGTAAATGGGTTTTTCAAGACCACACAGTTATCATCCTTCTTTAAAAATTCCACTTCATGATTCGATTTTCTTCAGAAGTTGATTTGTTCAATGCTTCACCCTGTTCCCCCCATTGATGCAACAACTATACGATATTACTCTTTCGATGGTCTTTTGATTTATGTATGAATCACGACCCATCCACTATTTCGGTGTGGGGTAGTCTCCCCCACCTCCCTCTACCTTTTCAAAATCCTTAAATTACACTTTTGACTGGTAAAATGGTTGATCTATTTATTTGTTCCAGTGTTCAAACATACACTATGAGTCATCTGATCAGCACCCACATCTATGTTGAGGTGGATGTTGAAAGTCCATTAGTTGATTGGATCTATAATACAGTTGGTGAAGAATTCAGATGGATGTCAACAGTTGCCTTTAAATATTGGTAATACTATTGCACGACATGATGTAGATTGGGGAATATATCCTCTAAATGAAAATGTAAATACATGAACAAGAGGAGATATGATCTGAGGGAGGGGTTAGGTAGGTTCATTGGTTAGAAGCTGTTGTCTGCTGCAGGTTCTTGTTCTGGAAATTATGCTGGTTTTGTTAACTTGGTTACATCGGTTTCGGATGATTATACAGAGGCACCCCCTAATCTGATGGTTCTGTAGAGTTTATTCGGCTTATTTATGATCTAAATTTGGGAGATGGGGTGATGCAGTCTGCTTCCAAGGATGAATCTGGTACTGGAAACATGGGAGGTCCCTCAGGCATCAATGTGGTTACAAAGGACACTCATCAAGTGGTTTTTCTAATGTTGGCTACTAGTAGGAATGTTGATGGTGAGAAAAAAGAGTCATAGCAAGTGGTTGTGGATAATTTGGATGTTTATGGTTTGGATGGAGGTTCCTTGGGGGTTTTAGAAGCTGCTGATGAGATGCAATGGTGGGTTGTGAGTGATAGAGGTGTGGTGATCACAATTTCTACTGAAAGTATTTTTCATGAATTGGAGCAGGAGAATGTGGATGAGGGTACTCAAATTAATGAACGTGTCTGTATTGATCATGGGACTCCTTTTCAGGAATATGGAACTAAAAATGGAGTTCTATAGTAGGGGTACTAGATGGTCATTATTTTTTGGAACAACCAAAGTGTCTAACATTGATTTACACTAATAGTCAATTTCAGAAAGGATTAGGAGAAAAATATGGAAATCATGAGGAGCATATCCCTAGAAAATGGGGGTATTACACTGATAGAGATAATGAGAATAATGGTGGCTTGATCAGTCCTTCATATAGTGTCATTTTTCATAGTGGGAGGATGAAGATGATTAGGAATCAGGAAGTCATGACTACTTCACCATGAAGAATGTAATGGAATTACTACTCCAATCTGCCAAATCTGTTGTCTACAGGGTCTTTTTTTGGACACTATGAGTTTCTATCCTTGGTGTGGATGAAGCTGAAATGGAATTATTCTATGGTTCTGAATAATTACAAACTCTCAGAATAGGATTCAGTTACTGTGGGAAAAGCTTTTTACTAGGGATCTGGTGTTGGGTATGGTTTTTATGAAATTTAGTTATCATTTTAGTCTTGTGGTACTTGTTTACTATCCTTTTATTTTATTTTAATAAATTTTTAGGGGGGATATCCTCTAACTAATATTTTCTTGTCGTACAACCATTAATGTGGAAACCATGAATTGAAGTCAAATATCCATGGTATCATGTACTTCTCATTAGAATATAAATTCACAATGAAATTATCTAAGGCCCATCGTAATGTCAAACACATTTCTATATCACATGTATACTATCTCTTCAAATAGTATGAAAGAAAAATTCACATATACATATTTATAACATTTCATCGATCAAATATTATTGATCATTTTTCTAACTAATACTTACAATGTTATATTTGTAACACAAATCTATATGAAAAAGTCTATCAATTAACCACATGGGTCTTGGGTGTAACAAAGGGAAGAATATGAAATCACATTAGAGTGAACACAGAGGAAGATGGTAGTTTTTTTCATTTTATTGATGCAAATACTACATGATCTACTATAATCTATCAATAACATAATAAAATTGTTTCTATTAATCAACAAGTAAAAAAAATAAATTTCTATGTTTCTATTGAGTAAATATTTGGCTGATTATATAAAATTTCATTACAATTATTATTCTCTTAAGGAATATTAGAAGAGGAGTGGTAAACATAAAAACTCCACAATAACGTGTATTTATATTTTAATAATTCAATTAAAAATAAATTATAATTCCAAATATTTTTAGAGGAGTTATCGTGAGAATCTATTGGTTGTTATGTTCACATACAATGTAATGAATTATGTACAACCAATGATATTGGATATTATTTTAAACTAAAATATCTTAGGAAAAAATATAAGGAATTATCACCTTTTGGGTCACTTAAATCAAACAATGATATAAGAACCAAAATTTTTGGAAAAAAACTTGAATAAAAAAATATGTAATTATTAATATATTGTGTAAAAATATCATTACATTCATTCAAATTTGTATCAATTAGAACTATTTGATCATTCAGAATAAAAAATATATTATAAATATATTTATTGAAAATAAAATAATTTTTATTTGATGATGAACAATTGGTAAACTATTAAATATGTTTAATAATCAATGTTCATGTATCATTTCCTAAAATAGGAAAATGTGTTGTGTAATTTAAGACATAGTTGTTTTGTTTAAATTATTATTCATTACATTTTCAAATATAATGTATTGAGTAGTATACGAAGACGAATCTTGAAATTCTCAAAACATTTGGAAAATATAATGAATGAATAATAGTAATCAACTATATTGGGGATGTTTAGATCAAGAAAAAAAAATTGATATATTAATACATTTGAAGTCTTTTCGTTTGGCGAGATCTAATACAACTAATCCAGATAAGTATTTAATTTTTTTTATCATTTCACTCAAAATGAATATATGAATATTTTATATTGGATTAATTATATGATTTTGATACATTTATGAACAATTAACTTTTTTAAAAAAATATAAGAATATGGTTCATGAAAATATTTAGGTCTATTGATGTATCTAAATACATCTACAGTGACTTCAATTCATATCATATGACACATTTATTATTGAATGTGTTCAGTGCTCCCTAAATAACGAAAGAATAGTATAAATGTGTAGAATATATATGTTTTCATAAAAACCATTTTTTTGTGAATACAAAACATTGGTTATAAACATCATCAATTAGTGTTTAAAACACCATATTTTAATCAAAATTTATATAATATTACAATAAAGGAATAGAAAATTTAAATTATAATGTTATTCACAAACATGTGATATAACCGGATTTATGGAATACATATTGGAAGATTTTTTGAGAGGGTTGGTTACTTAATATTTTTTTTATAATCATGGTGAGATCAATTTCTAGATTTTAAAAAAATTCTGATGGGTACGTCATAACTGATTCATAATTTCCTAAACAAATAAGAAAATGAAGAATATACGACTTCCCATTAATGATAAAATTGATATTTATTATAGAAAGATCATTAAATTATGTGGGAAAAACGCAAAATTTCTAATATAATTTCCTTGTTTATTGATTTTTTAAAATAATTAGTGACTATGAATGACCATAATAAGAAGTATCCAAGTCCCAAATAATTATAAAATATATTGGGCCAAAAAATATCATAGAATAAATTAGAAAGGGAATAAAAATAAACTATTGGATTTTATAATCCCACAATAATTGTCTTGTATTTTGAACAAAAAATTGTTCATGTAGAATAGAAACCTAAAGATTATATAGTAGTTATTGAAGAGAAACTAAATTGAATTTAGAAGATTGGGGAATAGAAATTATGGACACCTCCCTGAGAAAATAATAGGATTATGATAATGTGGACTTTTAGAAATGGGATAAATATAATGTTATAAGATTCATAGATCTGTTCTCATATTATATGAAATGGGTACTCACATATTGATGACATGGATATTGATGTGATTTTTTATCCAACTAAATTTCTTTAGATGGTTTCGATAATTTAGTTAATATTTTTATAATGTAATTTCAAATTGATAAAAATGGACATCTAGTTTGAATTACAGGACGTAAAAATTTAATAATATGTCAAAATTGAATGAATGAATGTTTATACACATAACAATGTTAGTTCATAAGTTCTTAGGTTCATGGTTAATTTATATGTTATGAAGAAAATCCCTCGAAGATGGTTATTAACTATAAAAAATAAATTAATGGGAATACATATCATGAGTTGAAAATTGGGTTTTGCTCTATAATTCAAGAGAAATGAAACTAGCCCACTTATTTTTATTTTTTGTGTTATTGACAATAATATTTTATGAAAGTAAAAGGAATTTTCTGAGGAATACTGAATAAAAATGGGGAAACACAATGAGATTAAATTACACATTGAGGTGAAATTATTCTTATGAATTCATAGAAAAAAATTATTTATTCCATAAATATCTTTTATTTAATATCATCTCATGAGTTATAGAAAAATTCAGAATAAAATAGTAGGGATATGTCTTTACATCTATAGATATTGCAACAAATTATTCCATATATGTGAAAGTAAATATTATTAATCCAATGGATCATTAATGGAATTTATATAACATAATCTATTATAGATATTCTTTTCTAGAAATACTTTTTAGAATTAATATATATTCATGATTCCATTGTATTACTAATTATTCATATTATTTGCTAGTGAAATTAAAAAAAAATGTTAAAGGAACTCTTCTGTATGCCTTCCGGTATGAAAAATAAATTTTTTTTCATCTTTATTGAATTATAAAATTGTTTGGGAATGAAACATTGGTGAAAAAAGGATAATAATACATGATTATTTTGTATTAGAGGAATATTCATTACATATACGTCTACGTAGAAATGTATATTCACCCTAAAGAAATTACAAATTAATATGTGGAGTCCTTTAATTCAACAACATAAATGATGTTAATGAAGTCATATATGAGATCCATTGAGGTGATCCATTCATTATCAATTGTGATTGGGTTTGAGAATAAATATGTAACTTTCCTATAAATGAATCTATTGTAACACTTTCAATAAAAATGTATTAGTTTAACTTACATCTTGATAAAAAACAAGTAACGTTAAAAAATTTAATTTCAAAATGTTTTAATAAAATATTATGTTATACATATCACAAATATTTTACTAACAATGAATATAATACTTAACATCACGGTTTAATTTGATCAAATTTTATAAGAATTTTACTAAATATTTTATTATGTTCATTCCCTACTTCATTAATTTTTATTTTCATCTAATGGTGGAGCATAAAAATATGATAATTATATAAATATGATGAGACTATATTTTCTTTTATTTGTGTATATAACTAGTGAAATTTAAGAAGAACTAATTTTTTATTATCATGATGCAATAAATTTATATGGGAGTTATTAATGATTAAATAGGATTGATTTGAGAGAACATAATGTTTGAGGGATCAATGATTCTTGGATAGACTTAGTTTTGTGAATTCAAAAATTAGAAACAGTTAGTTGAGCACAATGATTGCATAAAATATTATAGTATAGTTCAAAACAACAAGAATTGTAGAATAATAAAAACATTATTTTATCATATGTTGAGATGTTTAAATAACCTCTAAATTTAATTCATGTTATAATATACTTCATTATAATTTTTTCATGAACCAGGCATGGTCGCCATCCGACCCGGTTCCTGACATAGTCTACGACATGACCCAAAGGGCGTTCACGATCCCCATGGGCTGGCACAATTGCCGGAGTATCAAAAATAACACCTGGGAACGATTTACCCGAAATAGTGAACACAAAACCACTGACAAGGTAAAAAAACTTAATCTGAAACAGATAATCAAACTAGACCATAAGAAAAAAAAATTTATGATTTTCAACATGAACCAACATCCAAAAAGTAATGTAAATGAAAAAACTCAAACTCAAACTCAAACCTCCAACAAACAAGAGAGGTGTGATATCCACATGAAAGAAACACTAACCTGCATGAGAAGACCATCAATGACCAACCACCATCGCTGAGCACGATGCCTCAACCTAGAATACACGGAGAACAAGGCCTAGATACACCCAAAAGTGTATGTAGGGCATGACCACAGTGGACAGTAGGACGTCACCCTATAAAAAGGTTCCATTCATAATTATTAAATGAAAAATACATTTGCCATATTAACTAATGAAAATAAATAGATGATTGAACAATTTAAAAGAAAAAAGAATTAAAAAAATAGTTTCAAATGGAACAACATTAATTAAAACACATGCACCCTTGTTTTTTTAAAATACCCAATATGTCACACTGAGGAGCGTAATGTAACCAATGAGCACTAACATGGGAAAGGCCGCATGGATATCAGCTAGTTTGGGTCCCTAGATCTTTGTGTCTCAGTGAAACGTGGCTTAGAAAGCCACGACCCTTAGAAAATGGTGCTTAGAAGGCCACAACCCTCTGAAAACGATTCTTAGAATCCCATGACCCTCATAAAAGCATACGTTTAGTTAGTGTTGCAATCATCAGTCCTGCTAGTGAAACCTGGTTGAGTCTCCTCCGGAAGACCAACTCACTAGTCTAGTCTCCCTCCTAGCTACCGGGCTTCCCAGATTGTGCCCAAAAAAGTTTCATGTTCATTTCACATGTCACAGTAATTCTTAAAATCCATAGATAGTATTTACACACTAAAAATCACAATTTGCACACCCAACCCCGCTTTTAAAACCGTACGCACACCAAAATATTTTCAAAACATAATTTTCATTGGTTTCATACATAATTAAAACAACTCCACAGTCAATTAAATAACATTCATTATCAAACATGCCACTAAAAATTTTTTTTAAACAAACCCCACACAGGTCGCATGACTTTATGCACCAAAAATATTCCCACAATTTAACTAAAAACAATTTTCTTCTCACCTTTAATAATTATGAAATAAAATAACCCAAATTCTCCATAAATAAACTTTTGAGAGAAAACATCCTTTTAGACAGTAGAGTGACCCAATCAGTTTGATGAAAAACCTTACACCACATTTAAGATTCTTTTTCACAAACTACACAACTTAATAAGCTAAAAATAAAATCTTATGATACATTTTTAAAGAAGGAACATGACATCACTGATTAACCCACACGAAACATTACTTTATGACAAGATGCACATGAAACTATGTGAAAAATATAGTTCACTTAATTGCACATCATAATATGCTTACCACACTATTTAAAAATGACTAACAACTAGACATGGATTTTCAACAGAAAATACACACATAATATAAACATGCTACCAAAGAATTAATATGCAAATCAAATATAAAAGATGATCAATTTTTCACAATAGAAATTAATTAAAAAACATATTATTTAATTAAACTTTCAAATTAATTAATCAGATAATGATTAAGATTGGAACCACTTACCGGCATGTATAAATCCTAAAAATTGGAGTGAAAACATCAAACTGTAGCGCGCAACTTCAATCGCATGCCGTTTGAACCACACTGAACCTAACAAAATCCCAAAAACATGAGTTTGAACACAAATAATTAGATTAAACCCCCAATCATTAGGACCCATACCCACTGAAATAATCATATAGAAAGGGTAGAGGTTCATTTGAATGCAGTGGTGCGCGCAGAAAGAGGAATCAGTGATTCTTCGAAGCTTCTCGTCGGAATAAGGAGTATACCGGCACCAAGGGGAGGCCAATGGTGCAAAGCCTCAAGATAAATAAGGATAGGGCGAGTGGCCTAGCCAAGGAGGAGTCCAACATGATGTGATGAAAACTAGGAGGGAGGTGCGGTGTGAGTTGGCTGAACTGGTGGAGGGCAGCGATGCAAAGAGAGAAGGCTGGATGGGAAGGAGGTGGGATGTATGGAAGTTGGTTAAACCAGGGGTGCAGTGCTAGGGGCTGGGTGGGGACAGTGCATCAAGCATAGGTGAGGGGGTCGATGGAGAGGCATCGACCAGTGAGGATACCAGTTGGCGAGGAAGCTAGTCGGGTGGTAGTTAGTCTGGCGGACGGCACGAGCGAGGAGGATAGGGGTGCAGTGTGAGGGGATGGCTGGTCGATAGGTCTAAAAGATGGCCAAGGGGAGTCGGCGATAAGGTCTGTGTGCTGGTGTGAGCTGGGTGTAGGGTGCAGCGCCAGACATGGACGGGGAGGATGGTGAGTTGGGTAGTCGGGAGGGGTTATAGGCGAAGGGAGGAAGAGGTAAACCAGGGGGTGTGGCAGTACATAGGGAAGAGAAAAAAAGTGATGGTGTCTGAACCCTAGCCAAAAGAAAGGGGAAAAGTAATAAAAAATAAAAAAATATTTTTTAATTATGACAAAAATTACAATAGTTATATTAATGATAATAGTAGTTATTTTTTTGAGGTTAATAATAATAACATAATAAAATTCATCTCCTTAAAACTTGTAATAATAACATTACAGATATTTATAATTACAATAATAATACAAATGATAATAAGTTGATAAAATATTAACCATAATAAAATTAATATTATTAAATAATAACAATATTATTATTATGAAAACAAATCTTACTTCATTTGAGTAATTAATTAATTTAATAATCATGCACTAGGAAGGTCGCATGGTGATTTAGCGAAGCCGCGCTGCTTGACTCGTGTCCTACATGTGCGTTGAGGGCAGACAAACCCCAAAACCATTATTTACCAGAAAAACACAAGATATTAATTATACACTACCCGCACATCATGAAAATATGTTAAATCCAAATAAAATAATATAAAACTAAAGACAATATCTTTTTGATATTGACAATAATAATAATTACTATTTTAATAACTTAATAATTTTCTTTTCTATTCTTAACAATATTAATAATAATAATAATATACTCATGTGACATATACATTATTACTATTATTAAAACCATTATTAATACATCTCATTTCATTAGTTGTCCATCGGGCAGGGCGTGCAATGAACCGGGCGAGCTGGCACGGCGACCCAGGCGAGGCTGTGCAACATCGACCGCATTAAGATGGACGCAAACAACGATAAAACACACGTTTAAAAAACCTCAAAATTTTAATTCGGGATTTTACCCAGACTTCCGGACAGAAAGAAAATTTATAAAATTACAAGTTTAAATGTGGTGGGAGTCACAATTCTCCCCACCATAAAGCTCTATGTCTTCGGATAGCCACATCTGAGGTTAAGACCCAAAGTATGATAGAGGACCCCTTTACGGTTAAAAGAGTATACCTATGAAAAAAAGAAAAAAGAGGAGAACAAATCATGATGAATGAAAGTGACTCAATAACAACTTCAAGAAATGCGTAACAAAAATATCTGATATGTTTCGCCCGCCACAAAGATATAGAACGCCTCTAGTTGACTGATCCAGGAAAGAAACTCTCGCACCCATAGAAGCCAACTTCAGAAATCAAAACACCGCAAACACCATTGAATGAAAACCACGTCATTTGATTATAATAGTCAAACAAAGTCATGCACATCCATGGAACACTCTGATCACCTACCACCAAGTCATCTCTAGGAATGGGAATTAAAGGCCAACTAAGAAAATCCTAAAGGTACTCCCCACCAATTAAAAATTATCGACGCTGAGACGAGATTGGAAAATTGACACGAGGAGGACCGGATGGACTCCCCACAATTATGAAGAAGGGCCAACCCATTTCACTCCAGAGACATTTGAGCGAGACCCGTTCTGCGTCTCCCCACCATTAGAACTGACGAGAGATACAAAAACATTGAATATTTTTTTTGACAGTGACCAACCACCACACCATAAGAGGGGGGGAGGAGGGACCCAACCACTGAGCATCAGAACTATGACTGGCCACATACCAACATCTCAAAATTGTTGGATGAGCACCAATCTAAATTGAGGTTGTTCTCCCCCAAAAAATACCTCATCAGGACCGTTGAATTGATTACATCTAGTGGGAGGAGACCCTCATGACTTTAAGGCAATAAGACGACCATGACTTAACATAGTTATGGAATCCTTACACACCCAAATGGTTCATTATAAATAGAATAACCACCGAAAAAAATTAAACTTCAATTATATTCAGCACTGATGACAGAAATATAGTCGAGGTCTCGTACACTCCCTGGGTTCCTGACCAAGCACATGCTTCACTCTGAGGCCTATGGATGGAGCCCTGATGTCTGAAACATCCCCTGCATTGCATTCAGATATTGAAGACTCACTATCTATGATTCTCCTTTTTTGAGACACACACGACCACACCGCAACCGAGACAACACCAACAACCACAACACACCACGACATCCAACTACTCACTCATGGTATATCCACCAAAATAGGGTTTTAGATGGTGCACATGCATCAAATCATTATCTTAACCAAGAAACATAAGTAGGGAAATATGCACGACAACCACTCCCATTTGAACAAAAAAAACTAGAACTACTCAAGAGGAGGTCACACCCCTATGAAAATAAGGACTCCTAAAGGATTCCACAAAGTTCGTATTTTCTATTCAAGAGAACTCTCAATACAAACGTCACTAAAAAAATGATCCTTGTGGCTAAAGGATGCACTATAAACCTTTCATGACTTCAGTCATCGCTGATAATTCTGAACCGCCTTCACCCTTCCCCGCTATAATTAATTTCACCACTTCAATGGAAACCTTCAAACACACCGATTTCAAACATCATACTCGACAACTCATAAAACAAAAATAAACCAAAAATCCATTCAACTGACCACTCATATGTCATCTAGTTTCAGGAGGATCCGTCTAGTTATAAAAAGGATAAGTGGGTTCAATTCTAGAATTCAAGAAGAGTGCCATCTAATCAACTGGAGGGCCGACCAATGGCGAATTTCTTGTGGCCACACTTCAATCGCATGTTAACGCTTTATCGGTGGCATACACTAGTCAAGAATAAAATCCATGGACCCAACATAACTAGTCCAATTGTCAAGACATATCGAAAGAAAACACTAATCATGCAGGTGAAACCACTGTAAGGGCATCACGAAACACTTTTCAATTGAATTCACTATCCTCACTCTTTCTCATCAAGTTACCAAAAAAAATTCAATCTCAGACACAATTCTGTCAAAATGGATTCTCGGATCAAAATATCTCACATCCAACACTTTCTAAATAGAAGGACACCTCACACAATCACCGGTTATTAACACACTGAATTCTCATGTAACAAAACTTTTTGAAAATAGGCATGGTTTTTGGGTTGCACTAACACCAATGGTGTCCCATGGGCCTCGCAAATGAATGTTCATGTGCCACACCGACACCCACCTCATGTACATCCAGGCACTCATACACTCATGCCATTAACCATTTCTCTTTCCATATACACTCATGCATGTGTTTTTCCACGAGAACACCAAGGATCAAAACCAAACCTTTCTATTTTTTTTTCAAAACCAAACATTCAACCCACAATTTTCAAACCATACACATCATTCCATTGTTAAAGCGCTTAATTTGAAAACATTTTCTAATACCAAATCATTATTTATTAAAAACCAAATTTCCACAATTCTAAAACAAAGAGACGAGGGACAATGAATGAAGAAACTAGTATCATTGGGTGATTTGGACATATAGTTGGTAGCCATATTCCTATCACACCACTACCACAGAGAGTATTCTAGGATAGTGTCCCTGGATCTACATGGCTTTCCAGACCCTACGAGCTCACTGGGGCCACTGAACCCACTCCTTTTTCATTTCCCCAATACAAGATTAACCACAATGACTAAATACTCGGAGAAAACTCAACTTACTTTGGTAACATGAGTCCTGCCACGAGGTGTGATGGCTAGGAACCTTACTCGTAGCCATGATGCCGAGTCCCGACAACCATAACTCAAATTTACCATGACTCTATCCCAAATGAACATGACTGAAGGAGTAAGCCTCCCCTGATACCATTTTTTCATGAACCATGCCGGGTCACCATCCGACCCAGTGACCGACCCGGTCTGTGACATGGCCCCAAGCGCATTCCCGATCCCCACGGGCTATCACATGTTCCTGGGTACCAAAACTAACACATGGGAATGATTTTACTGAAATAGTGAAAACAAAACAACTGAAAAGGTAATCTAAAACTCAAATAGACAATCAAACTGGACCATATAAAAAATCAATTTTAATGATTTATAACTTGAACCAACATCCAAAAAGTGACGTCAATGAAAGAAACTAAAACTCTAACTCAAACATCTCAGCAACAAGAGAGGTGTTACATCCGCACATCACAAATGATAACCTTCACGACAATACCATCAACGACCAACCAACATCGCTAAGAACAATGCGTTAACCTGAAATACACAAGGAATAAGGCCTACATACACCCAAATGTGTATGTAGGGTGTTAGAAAAGAGACCAGTAGGACATCACCCAATAAAAAGGTTCCATGCATAATTATTAAATGACAAATAAATTTTCAATATTAGCTAATGAAAAGAAATAGATGATTGAACAATTTAAATGAAAACAGAATTAATGAAAACAGTTTCAAATGGAACTACTTAAATTAAAACACACACACCCATGTTTTTTTCATAAATAAGCAATATGTAACACCGACGAGCGTAAAGTAACCAATGAGAACTAATATGGGAGAGGCCATATGGGAATCAACTAGCTTGGGTCCTTAAGTATTAGTGTCTTGGTGAAACGTGTCTTAGAAGGCCACAACCCTGAGAAAACGTGACTTAGAAGGCCACATCCCTCATCAAATGTGGATTAGATGGCCATGACTCTCAGAAAATCATATGATTAGTTAGTGTTGCAATCGTCTGTCCTGCCAGTGAAACCAGGTCAAGTCACCTCTGCAACACTAGCTCAGTACTCTAGTCCACCCTCCTAGCTACCCGTGATTCTCAGTTTATGTTCAAACAAGTTTTAAGTTCATGTCACATGTCACACTAATGCATAAAAGCCAAAAAAAGGTATTTATACATGCAAAATCACAATTTTCACATAGAAACCATCTTTTTAAACTGTACAAACACCAAAATCACTTTTAAACATAATCAACATATGTTTAATACTCAATTAAAACAACTGAACAATCAAATAAATCACTTTCATTTTCAAACAGGCCACTAACAAAATTTATTAAACAATCCCCACACACATCACATGACGTTAAGCACAAAAAAAATTCACACAATTTAACCAAAAACAATTTTCTTCTCAACATTAATAATTATTTAATAAAAAAACCCAAAATTCATATAAATAATTTTTTTATAGAAAAACAACGTTTTAGACACTAGAGTGACACAAAATGTATGATAAAAAACCTTACACAGAGCATTCTTTTATGGAAAGATTCACACGACACTATGTCAGAAATATTGTTCACTCAACTACACAGAATAATAAGTTAACCACACAATTTAAAAATCACTAACAACTAGACATGACTTTTCAACAGAAAACATACACATAATTTAAACATGCTACCAGAGAATTAAAATTCAAATTAAAAATCAAAGTGATCAATTTCATAGAACATAAATTAATTAAATAACATACTAATTTAATTAAAATTGAAAATTAATTAATCAGAAAAAAATTAATAGTGGAACCACCTACAGACATGTATAAATCCTCGAAATTGGAGTGAAAACATCGTATTGAAGCTCAAAACGTCAATCACATGCCATTTTCACCACACTGAACCTAAAACGAACCCAAATATATGAATTGGAACCAATAAAATTTTGTTAAATCCCCAAAAATCAGGACCCATACCCGCTGAAAAACTCATATCGAAAGGGTAGAGAATCATCTGAATGAGGCGGTGTATGTAGAAGTAGAAATTGGTGATTCATCGAAGTTTCTCGTTGGAATAAGGAGGAGGATGGCTGTAAGGGGTGGCCATTAGGGTGAAGCCTCAAGCTGGATATGGAGAGGGTGAGTGGCATAGCCGAGGAGGTGGCCAAATTGGTGCGATACAAACCCGAAGGGATGTGCAATGTGAGTTGGCCGACTTGGTGGAGGGCAGCGGTGCAAAGAGAGAAGGCCGACCGAGAGGGAGGTGAGTTATCCAACAGATGGTTGAACCAGGGGTGCAACGCAAGGGGAATGATTTGGGCTAGGGTAACAGGTGCATGTTAGGTGGTCAATGGGGGAGGCATTTACCGGTGAGGAGACCGGTTGATGAGGAGGCCAGTCGGGAGGCGGTTAGCCTAGGAGAAAACACGAGCAAGGAGGGTAGGGTTGCGGTGTGAGGGGAAGGATGGTCAACACGTCTAAAGGTTGGCCGAGGGGAGTCACTGATGGGGTCTGTGGAGTAGCGTGAGCAGGGAGAAGGGTGCAGCGCCAAACCTGGCAAGGGAGGGAGGCGAGGTGGTTAATCGGGAGGGGCTGTAGGCGATGTGAGGAAGAGGTAAACCAGGGGGTACAACAGTACATAGGGAAGGGAAAAAGGGATGTGGTCAAACCCTATCCAAAAGAAAAGGGAAATGTAATAAAAAATAAAAAATTATAATTTAATAATGAAGAAGATTATAATAGTTACAATATTGATAATATTAATTATTTTTTAGAGGTTAATAATAATAACATAAAAAAATTCATCTCCTTAACACTTGTAATAGAAACATTAAAGATATTTATAATAACAATAATAATAAAAATGATATTAAACTGATAAAATACTAACCATAATAATAATAACATTCTTAAATAATAACAATATTATTATTATTATCAAAACTATTCTTACTTAATTTCATTAATTAATTAATTAATTAATCTTGCACCAGGCAGGTCGTAGGGTGAGTTAGTGAAGCTACGTGACTTCACTCGTGTCATGCCCGTGTGTTGAGTGTTGAAAACCCACAAAACCATTATTTACCAGTAAAACACATGACATTAATCAGACTTTGTCTGCAACTCATCAAAATATTTTAAATCCAAATAAAATAAAATAAAATAAAAGTCATTATCTTTTTTATATTGACAATAATAATTATTATTACTATATTAATAACATAATAATTTTCTTCTATATTCTTAACACTATTGTTAATAATAATAATATTCCAAGTTACATCAATTATATTAATATTATTAAAACCATTATTAATACATCTCATCTCATTAGTTGTCCATCGGGCAGGGCGTGCGGTGAACCGGGCGAGCTGGCGCGACGACCCAAGTGAGGCTGTGCGACTACAACCTCATTAAGATAGACGCAAACAAGGAAAAAACACGCGTTTAAAAATAATCAAAATATTAAGTTGGTATTTTACCCATACTACCCGACACAAAGAAAATTAATAAAATAACAAGTTCAAATATGGGGGGTCTAACAAATTTCATTTAATTTTTCCAATAATTTTCAAATAATTATTAATTGAAACCATGTAAGTGGATGAGTTGGGAGCCCAATTTTTACTGAGATGAAATCTAAAGAAATTAACCACTGTCTATTGTAGTGGGAAATATGGATTAAAGGGGGATAAGAATCTAAAAATATATAATTTATTAGATAATTTATTCTCATACACTTTTATCCACACTATATTTAATATTTGTTTTAATGATATGATAATCATGATAGTGAATATTACAATTGTGTAGAATAATTATTTATATATGAGAATGATTTCAAGAAGAATGTTTTTTCTATAGAGTTACTTTTATTTATTATACTGTGATATGAAGCCAAGGAATGTAATACATAATGAATCACAACACAAAGAATTATACATTCCAACATCATTATGTCATGATAATCTAGTAATAAGAATGATCGATGAATATAATCATTCTATACCTCAGGGAAAGAGTTTATGTCATAATAGGAGTTTGAATTTTATTGATCAAATTAAAAAAATTTATGGAAAAATATTCTATATTCTTAGTGTATAAAATTCATATTCTATTGTAAATGGCCATTTTATAATAAATTTTATATCAATAAATGCTCATTCACTCACCCAATGATGTTGTGAATAAACAGTGAGATAACAAGTGACCCATTTCGGGACTACAATCAATGATATTTTGTCTTAGACAGAAATAAGAACATGGTTTTACACATGATCTATATTCCAGTAGAATGCGATGTTGAGAAGGGATGAAAAACCTACTTAATGATGATTATAATTTTTTATTGTATTTGATGATAAATACTACCTTACTCATTTATATTTTCGAATTTTATTTAATAAGATAATAAAATTTTCAATTTGATGGTAACCTTTCTTCATAAAGTATTAGCCACTCGATAAAAAAGACTGATTGAACATTTTAAAAACACATGTGTCATATATTATCTTCGTTCAATTTCTATCATCATGTCCCTATTTCATTTTATATATAGTCACATTTCTTGGTGAATGGAAAATGATTATGATAGTTTGTGTTTTGGTAGCCACTTATTATCCACACCTACGGGGATCCCTTCTCTCATCAAAGACTTTTATTTTTCATGTTGTGTGATGAAAGAATAATCCCTATCACCCTTGATTATTAACTATATCCTATATTTGTAAATGATAAACTAAATCCTAACTCCATGTCAAGAATCAAATTAATCATATGATATTCAGACACTTCTCTATGACATGATGGATTCTTATCTTGTGATATTGAGACACTATCTCTAAAACTACATGAAATTATCATCTCATGTATTGATATAATTTCATCAGGATAAGATGTGATTCTATAATATTAAATTTAAATTATAACTCAAGAAATGAATTCATTACCAACCAATAGTATTAAGTTTGTTTTCCAATACACAATATGAGGCTAAGGAATATTTTTCAACAACCTGATAACAAGAAAATTTTCATTTAATCATAAGATGATTAGGTAATACCAAAACCTACAAGATCATAGACTATACCATCCAAAATATAAGATTGAATTTTATTTCCGTAGGATAAAAGTTTTAACCATTCTGAATTAATTAGTAAATGAATACAACAAGATTCAAGAAAAATTAAAATGTGTAATTAACTTAGAATATAACATTACAACAAATTTATATGATATTTAATATTATATAACATGTATTATTACATTAAACATTGGATTAAATCCTTAAAATTTATTTTAAATTTTTTTTTTAAATTAAATAAATAATAATAATAATTTTTTCCTATAAAATACCATAGATAACCTTCACCAATCATAATCAATGTTTGGATAACCAGTATTATAATGATACACAACCTCATAAATGGAAAAATCATTTATTAAAAACCTATAAGAAAAATAAATTAATGTTAAACATTATATCATAATCTATAATGTAGTTAATAAATATAATGTATTTTTTCTAGTATTGAAGTTATTTGAAAATTATAATAGTTTATATAGTCATTGGGCATTATCAGAGTAAAAATTAAACAATTTTATAATTAAAATTAATGGTATGATATAAATAATATTTATTAAGATTTAAAAATAAATATTATAAATATAAATATAATATTTTAAATAAAATTATTATTTTTAATAATTTAAATAATTTTCTATTTCATTATCTGTAATATATTTTCTGATAAAAAAATCATTTTCATTAACTGTCAATTTATAATAAAATATTACTTTTAAAAAATTACCCTAATGATGTTGATTAATAGAATTTATCAATTGATTCTTAAAAGGACTAAATAATTCTAAAACAATAATAATTATAAATATAATGATTCATTGTCATCAAAATATTCAACATTTAAACACAAAAATTTATTATATATATTATTTTACATTATTTAAAATAAAAAATAATAATATTTGGATTATTAAAAATGATGGATTTTATTGATTATATTTATATTAAAGTAAATTAGAATTAAAAAATGGATATTAGTAGGTTATAAATTTTTAAATAATCATTTAATATTTTCATTAAAAAAATATCCACAAATTATTTTTCATATGTTATGGATTTTTATTTTGAGAAAATAATTAAATAATGTTAAAAGGATGATTTAAATATAATGTATATTTATATTTATAAAAAAATTTACTCTAAAAGAATGATTATTAATTTATTTTATATAACAATAAAAACAAATAATGTTTAATAAGTTATTTTTATACAAAAAACTTCCCCTTATATTAATGTTTACATTAAATATAAAATTCCTTATAACTTTAATTTTAATACCTATAAATTCACACATAAATTATTAATTAATTTTCCCTATGTTTTATGGGGTTATACATCAATTATGGTCAACATATTATTTTTTTTAATTACTTAGTGATGTAAAATGAGGTAAAAAGAGAAAAATTGAATGATTTTTTTAAATAATTATTTATATTATTAGGAATATTATAAGTTATTTTTTTTATGTATGAATGCATTTACTATAAACATAACTGAAAATTTCTACCTAAATCACATAAATACATTTGATTCTAATTTTCCCCTCACCTAAATAATGTTTCCATGGAAATTTCTATTGTTTTCAAATGAATGGAAACCTATATGCTCAAAATCTAAGCCATTCATTTTTTCACTCTAACTTTTTAAAAATTTCATCTCCTTGGATATTTTCCAATGTTATTGATGTTCTAGTGTCAATAAGATTATCAATATATTAAAAACTATGAGGACTTCCAAGAAAATATATGATTTCATATTTGAACGTAATAATAGTATATCCTTGTTTTCTTTTTGATTATTCCTACAACACATCTGAAGAAATATTTATCACATTAATATCTCTTACCTAGAATAAATTATGATACATAAAAAATTATTTCATCATAATGAAAATTTATATTAACACTCAACCATTCAATATTTTATGTACTTATTTTGATGAATAAGGCCACATACATGGGTGATGTTATAAACTTTTTATCATGGATGGTTATGAAAACTCTATTAAGCTATATATATTTTATTAATTTGGTAACAATAATTTCTAATTTTTTGGGATTAGAATATTAGTTTTCAATTATTTATTAATATAACACATTATTTTTTATAATAACAAAAACATGTTTGCAATGAATATCTTCGAAGAGAATATAGTTGAAAATATCATGCAAAAAAATAGAATCAGAAAGATATTTTTATAACATATATTTCATTAAAAATACGATTTTTGTGGTTAAAAATTGATGAATGTTTAATAATGAGGATGAAATCCATTCCTAACCTGAGAAGGTATTGTTGAACCTCATGACTACAATTAATCATTATAAATTTTTTTTTTATATTTTAGTATATTTATACAAATTCATAATATTAAACTTATTGAATATTAATTAGGGTAATAAATAAATTATTAATGATCCAAGGTATATGATATTAAGATTTAGAGTATATAATATTATATAAGAATTGATTTTATGGACATTATTATAACATAATCTCATTTCATTGTAACGTGTTACTTCTCATTTTTATATTTTCTTATGGGATTAATTTTTTTTCTACAATATAATTATCAAAATTTTAATTTTCATATCGTTTTATAATTATTTAAATTTTATTTTAATTATAAAATTTTAAATTATTCTTCTTCTATAAAATTATATATTTTATGTGGTTTTTACTTAATCATGCTTCTGATTTTAGATTCAATATGTCATATGGATATTTGGATGGTTTTTTATTTCCCAATAAAAACACACATATTTCCCACAAATTTTTAATTTTGATAATTGTAATTGTTATTAATCAATCTAATTGTATTTTGTTAAATTTCATCATTCATGATGTTGGTAATGTTTTCCCCACTGATTAACAATAGGTTTTTGTTTTAATGTATTATTTTAAACTATGGTCATTCTACATATTATATTATTCATTATAAGGTATTATTCTTCAATTTTTATTTTTATTTTTATTTTTATAATTTCCCCTTCCACCCCATATTCACTCTATCTTATTAATCATTAATACATTATTAATTATTTTTTCCATAACAGTTATTTTATCTTAATTTTATTTGTTGGAGACTTGTTTCCTATGATTCACCTATTATCTTTTACATGGAATAAAAATAGTACAATGTTTATTTTTTAAAATAATTCATATATGATCAATCATGCTTATTATTTTATTCCATGTTCTCTCATTCATTAAAAATCAATTCACATTTTACTAAATTCCTAAGGGTTGTATCGAATAAAAATATTTATTATTGAATCATAATCATTCTTATTTGGAATTATATTTAATATTTTTTTGAAAATTTATTACTATTGACAATAAAATATTTAATTTTATATTTATTTATTATGATATTAAATTATTGTCCAAAATAATAACCATGAATAAATCCTTACTCTTAATAAAACATGTTATAATAACAAGAATCTTCCCATTTAATATAATATTTTTTACACTTCCAAGCTTTTATTCATTATTAAAAAAATCTTAATTACATTTTTTATTATAAATAATTATATTCCCTTATATTCCCATTTTATTTATCATTATATATTTTGAAATGGAAAATTTATAATTCTTTTTATAAAGTTGGGTGTCATGAAAACATTTAAAAATTATATAAGCGGTATTTGTTTCTACATTCATAGATTTTTATCGTCAACTCCATATTTCATAAAAATTATCATTTTTCTACATTCTAGGGGTCTATAATTGCGAAATCTGAATATAAAATATATATGTAAATAACATTTATTCTATTTAAATTTACTTTTAATCTATATTTTTACTCTTTTAACTATACAAAAATAAAACTATTTAATGATACATATTATATTTTTCCATCTCTATTGGCATGGAAAACACTATATAAAATTATTTAATGCAATACAAATAAAATACTTTTTGTATAAATATTCTCATCATTATTTCATTTCAATAAAATAATATTTATTATAGTTCATTCCATTTTTTGATTATTTTAAATATGTAAGAATGATAATGAATTGTTTTATTATCTTTCTATAAAATAGTTTCCTTTTATGTTAAAAAAATTCTCCGTATAATTACTTAAATTATTTTTATTTATTCATAAAAAATTACCATGTTGAGATAACATATTTATTAATTACCCAAATTCATTAGTATTAATGGTGGTGATAAAATAAAATATCAATTAAATGATTGATCCATTATTTTATTTTTATTTCCCAATAAATATTATATTTTGTTAAATTCCATTGAATTATGACAAACTATATTTCATTTTTATAATTAATTTTCATTAACCAATGTGTTCATACCATTAAATTGAATAGGTAAATTTAATTAAATGATCTTATACATTTTATTTTAATAATTATTAATTACTATATACTTCATTATTCCAATAGAAATGTATATAACTAGATAGTGTCTATTATTTTAGATAAATATTATTACACATTATTGGAAATTAGTAATCCATTTCATCATAATGGGTTCATTATTAAATATTATTTAAAAAAATTCATTGAAACACATATGTAGTATTTATTATTTTGTGATGTGTTGGTCTAGAATTATATATCCATTAAAAAAATTAGGTGCATATTTATATATAATTAGAAAACATGTATTGAGAAATTAACTAAAAATAATTCACTATATTGCGATAAAGATTAAATCCAATCAAATATGTATATGATAATTGAAAGTGAACCCAATACACTATGTTATAGGTTGAACGAATATGTTCATGGTAAAACTAAAGGAGTTATATGTTTATCTAAGGGTATCAATGATTTAAGTTAATATAGGAAAAAATTTCAACGCATTGAATTAATTTTTAATATCTATAGGATTTTATAATTATACAAAACTAATATATTAGGGTCAGTTGATAATATATATTATTTTTTATTAAATGGATGAAACCAATATGCCTTATATGAATGAAGTTTGTATAATGCCCCATCCTTAACCATTACAAAATTTTGAATTAAATAAATAATTGGCATTGAAGATCTTTTCAGGTTTTGAACATTAGAGAATTCAGTAATAATTTTTACATATCAACATGAATATTACATGTAGACACTTCTACGCATTATCAATTTTTTCATAAAATAAAATATTATTAAGAGACATTTATAGTTCCATGATTTCAATAGCATGGAAATTCCTTGATCCAATCCTTGACCTTATTCATCTTTATTTCCTTGGAAAAAAACATTTCCAAAATGGGATGAGAATAAAAAGATCAGTAAAGGATACATAAATTACGAAAGCATTTAGGTTTTCAAAGCAACATGTAAAAAATGAATATTGTATCATAATGTAATATCTTTAACCATTAATATGTATAAAAAAAACTTCACCGAATATAAGATCATTGCTTACCATTTTTTTTATAAAATTATTTCTAAAAACCCATAGAAAGAAACATATAGAATATAAAGGTAAACTTGGGACATAAACACACCGAAATGGAATAACCATACAGTCGACTTCTACACATATCACTAAATGGAATAGCCATATGGCTGACTTCCATACACATCATTTAATGGAATATCCATTTGACCAAATTCTATAATGAATGAATTGGAGGTTATAATGTAACCAATCATATTTGGTTTATCATAGAACAACCCTTCATTTGTATTATCACGTAACCACCCGTCAAATGACTAAGTTCCATTATATAATCATCACACATAAATTTTTTCGAATATCAACATTAAAATCAAAAAAAAATTATTTGAAATGGCCAGAAATAATTTAAAGATATTGAAATAGTAAATACAGTTTAAAAACCATTTTTAATGAAAAAATATAACTAAAAATGGTATATGGAATTTATTATCCATTAAAAACATCACACCATGTTATGGAAGCCAAATATCAAATAATTCATGCAGTAGTGGAATGGTCATTGTCTCCGCATAGGTTAACAAAAAATTATTTTGTCTTTTACTAAAATACTAAATAGAAAATAAATATTATATTAATGAATTTAAATTTATTAGGTGTTTATTATACCTTGTGTAAAACAAATATGTGTATATTATCAAAACATTCCTCAATTAAAGGAGATTGAGTCAATGTCTCTTACCTGTTGTGTGACTTGTCTTGTTCATTCTATATCTCCCTGAATAATAATCATATGTTTATTTGTACATTAATAAGAAAATTTTTCATGTTTATTATTAAATTTATATAACATATTACCTTGTTATAACAACTAGTTAATTATTTTTGTTCATATCATACATTTAGACAATGTTCGGAAATCGAGTCAAAATGAACTCTTTAAAATTAAAAATTTTCCATTAGGTGAAAATTACATTATGTAGAGAATTATATTTATGATTTAGATATGATATATATGAAATATATATACATTATATATGTATTAATAATATTCCATATAAATCAGATATAAGAAATGAAATGCACCATTCATGGAGACGGTAAGCTGTACGTACGCATAACCTCTACATTCATTTAATTTTCAGATTCAAATGAATGAAAAGTAAATGATATATAGGTATATTATAATAACATAATGATATATATGTTATATATGTTATATAATTTTATTAATTACATCCTTTATTTTTTCCATGTATAGCATGAACAAGTCATATCACTTTGAGGGGGCGGTAGTCCGCACATCCTAAAATAAAATTATCATATTTATAAATCCAGAAAAAAATAAGGTTATGCTATAAATGTGAACTAAGGAAGCATAGAGATCATATAAATATCATATATAATTACATTTTACTCACAATTTCCACCATAATAGGTGTTAGGAGACGATTAAACAATCATCATTTCGGGAGGCAGTATTTCACCATCCACAGAAACAGTATGTTCTATAAACATTAGATGGAGGTCTGTGTAAGTATAGTTTGAATAAATCTCATAAAAAACTATTATATTTAATATAATATTGTTTTTATATTATAATTTAATATAAAAGGATTATGGGGTTGGACAAGGAAAATAATTAGAATAATCTTGAGAGAAGACATTATCTAGAATCATGTAACTACATTTGATTTAATCTAAAATCCCTTGTTAATTTTTCTTTATGACCAATTAAACGTTTATATGTGGAAGGTATAGATGTTGGGAGATTTTTTGGGAGGATTTTGGATGATACAATGTGGCATGATAGTTGTGAGTAAGGGTTAGAAGTGGTGTCCATTTATAAGAGGTGGGAGGGGCACTTTAGGAATGTTTGAATGTATTACTTTATTATAAATTGACTTTTGATTTAAAATAACACCAAAGTGGTATATTTAGAGTATCATATTGGTATGTGTCTTAATACTATAATAAAATTGGTTTAAGACACGTTTTGGTTCAAAATTATCCATATCATTTAGTTTCATCCCTTAGTTAACAAATATTACTGTTACTATGTCTTGTTGTATATTCGTATTATGGTTAATATAGTTACCATAAAATGAAAATTATATCAAAATTCGTTCATTAGTGACATTTAAAAAATTATATTTGTCATTTTTAAGAATATTAATTTTTTAAGACAATTATTTAATTTAATAAAAAAGTATTTTTTTTATAAACGAATTTATGACATTGATATACTATTCATATCATTTATATTTTAAAGTCCATAACAACATTAAAATTTCAAAAAAACACTATTATTTAAAATATAAAAAGTAATAATTATCCAAAAAATTATTTTATGACATAAAAAATTTCAAAATTATTTTATTTTAATATTTATAATCACATTTATTTAAATCATTCATTAATAAGGTAATCATTACATCACTAATGTGTCATAAATAAATTTATTTATTTAGTCTCTAAAAATTAAAATTTAAATAACATGAGGTATAATTATTTTTAGGTTTCAAAGGGCAATATATATTTTAAAATAAAACTTATATAACCCCATATGATGTTTTTTTACTAAAAGATATATGTGTGGGTAATATTTTTCTTAACATTAAATTAAAGGTTAATTTGTAGTCATTTTCACACACACCTTGCTCCATGGGGTATTAAAATCAACCCAACGATGCTAATAGTCTGACATTTCTCATCCAATAGGGTTAGTACATGTGTTTGAATAATTTATTATTATTATAATAAAATATTTTACCCATATTTTCAAGATTTTCCTTTTAAACATGGTAAAAATAATAATTACTGTAGTTAATACTCATATAGTCAAAAAATAAAAGGTTCCAATTTAAAAAATTTAAAAATATTGATTTCAAATATGGAATCCATTAATAAAAATTTAAAACACAAAATTTTTAAAAATTAATATTAAATTATTTCTTGTGGTCAAAACCTAAACTAGGTTTTTAAAGAAATAATAACTGTCAAATGATTGACATGTGATTTTGTCTAATTTCCAAGTGAAATTACATAAAATGACAAATTTCGGATTAAATGATAAAATCATAATATAATTACACTTTAAAACCAATTAAACAGATAATCTAACCATATAAATAAATTAGGTGAAAAGATAGTTTTGACATAAAATCCAGTATTTTTCAATATTCATTACAATTGATCTATATTAGAGAAATACCATAAATTTACCCAATGTAAATTTTGATGTCCCGCTTATAATGAATAATTTTATTTTTTCGTAAGGGTAATATAAAAGTAAAAAAAAAATATATATTTAAAATGTTTTCTCTATCCAAAGGTGTTAAACTGACTTTTTAAAATTATTTTAATATTTCATGATTAAAATTTGATTCATTCTCATTTTAAGCCTCAGAAATTTATTAGATAAATGTGAAAAAAGGTAACACACATGTTTAATCATAATATTGTTTTCTCTATTCAATCCAAAATATAATACTATTATGTGTTTACTACAATTTAAAATAATATTTTTCTATATATATTTTCTGTATGACTCAGCATCGTATTCAACATAAGATTTCAGAGAAACCCATTGTTGTGTGTTGGGTACGCCATCAAACATAATATCCCATTTTAAATTAAAATTATTAATTAATTATAAAATATTTATAAATATGAAAATTTAATATTCTTTATATACATGGGATGTTAAATTTTGTAATAGAAATTTTCTTTTTGTGCAAATTTAATACCAAAGGGGATGTGAGATTGTTTCGAGAATAAAATTTTTGTGATATCTTATGTTATTATTAATGACAGGAAGCTCATAAACCATTCAAATTTATCAAAGCTGGAATATTTTTTAATTTATTATATTATATAATAGCAACTCCAATAATTTATTTAATTTTTATCTATTTGTTTATCAATAACTATTTATGATATAAGTGGTATGTATTTCATCTTATAATCTAGAACAATCTGCCATTTTCCTATACTAATTGGAATGTGATGTAGATTTATGGTGTAAACAACTATATCGATCCCTATAAATTCTAGGTATGTTTATGTAGATGATTTTAAATGTATATGTAATTCAAAAAATAATATAAATATTCCTTTACAAAATTACTCATATAAATAAGAACAAGAAAATATTCTTATTTTAGGTAAATGGCATCTTCAAGAGTCATACCTCAAATAATAAGGATGCATTGTCTTTATATTTATAGTATATTTTAGGTATATACTCATCTAGTTTTCATTATTAGGGGGAATATTCAATCTTGGATCATTTGATACATTTAATTTGGGATAATTTAACATCATTTATATAACCACCCTAACTATTATAAGTGAAATCTCGCTATTGATATAATTAATTGTTTTTTTGTAAATTGTTTATTGAAAACACATATATACTATTTGTTTTGTTATATTCAATTGGATTTAAATAGATGTTATGTAACTTTACCATTGAAAATACAGTCACTGAATAGTGATCACATTAATAGTATAATTATTGGGTTTTAAAAATCCTTTCTACACATATGAAGACGGTAATGAACTCAACCTATAAAATCATTCCCTATGAAGACCATTTATCAAAGATTTTGAGGGAGATTTCATTTCTTGGCCATCCCTAGACCAAGACCAAGACGAGATCCAACAACCCAAGAATGATTGAAATAGACAATGAGAGAAGGTAAAGCTCATTGAGATCACACACTAGACTGTGTTCTTCAAACGACCCCATGAAAACCCCACCATCACATAGCTTACACATTGGGAGTGTGATGGTGTAATTAATGGACATGTATCAAGAAAATTATAATATTATTATGTACATTTGTTATAGATTAATTAATATACTTTCATTCTATTATTATTATATTTTAATTGATTTTTAAAGCACCAATAATATATTTAGTTAATATTCATATTGAATAAAGAAATACATTATGGTGAATTAATTTATATTTTTAATGGGAAAATATTTTAATAAAATATTATTATTAAAATAATTTTATGAAATATAACTGATTATATAATTTTTTTGAGGCCAAATTAAATTTTTATTATAGTTCTAAATCCTATATTTGTCAAAACGAGTTAATTTTCAATAAATGTCGATTTTTATTTGAAAATTGAAAATATAATTTTTTTTTAAATAATATTTCAATAAAATGTATATTATTTTTAGAATAATGATTTAAAAATTATCCATAGGTGATTTTTGATAATTTTATGAGATAATCCATATTTTGGGTAAAAATTAAATACCCTATAAATATATTGTGTGTTTTATGACATCATAATGGACCAATAGTGATTTAAAAAAACTATAAAATATATATTCATAAAAATATAAGTATTACATTTAAAATAATTTGAATTTATATATGAATTATTTATTTTATAAATACATAGATAATCCTCAAAAATATTTAATATTTTTAATATTTAAAGTTCATTTCTTTAATAATGTGACTCCACTCCCCATAAGAGAGGATAATATTTTAATATCATCAACACATGGCCATATAAAATAATGTACGAAACTCCTATTTAGAAAATCCATCGGAAAACACATGGGAGTTTTTTGGGTTTTGAATATTTAATTATAAAAATTCCAAAACATAAGATTGAGAAATTTTAAAGAATTCCCTCTCATTTCCTGTATAAACCAACCCAAGATCCTAATTCTCTTCAGTAAAAATAAATGGAGCATGTACTTAATATTTAATACAGTCTCTATAATCCTCACATGTCACCCCATTCACTCAAGGATCCCCTCTTCCGGTTTTTCCTGTCACACACTCATCTAAGAGTTCCTTTAATTCTCATTTTTATCCATGTTTCCTTATATTGTTACACCAATTTATATTAATTTACAAATTATGGGGAATTTTTTCCCCAATGAAAAACTTCCCCTATTATTTTTTTAATGATGCAAGACCATTTTTATCTGTCATTAATCCCTCCCATGTACACATGATACAACGTCAAAATCTCATAAGTGTTATTCCATTTCTCCTCTTTCTTCATGTTAATTTATTATGTTACGCCTTCTACTTCCAAATTACTTATTTTGGGACATGTATTACTATGAAAATATTACTATAAATTTAATTTATATATTATAAGAGACCCCATCCACTCTCATCAACCCTTTTTATATTTTCTTATGCCAGACCATTATTCTTCCAAAATAGCACTGTGTTTTTCCATACCAAAAGCGTCGTGTAGTGAATACAATACTCATTACTCTATCAAGGGTGTTCAATTTTATAAACATAAACCATTTTATTGAGTACTTACATGTATGTATTCTACATCCCATGATCATGGAATAAATTAAAATGATGACTGAATCAAAACATTGTGATCTATGTGGAACACTTAATCCTTATAATCAAATGATAGTGATGGGTGCTCCCAAAATTACATAAGCTCCAATGCATTTGGGTAATTTTTAGTATCTCGATGCATCATGTTGGGAAAGGGTTTTACATGATTCATTTGTTGGAATTTTTCCATTATGACGTTTTGGATGTTTATCCTTTACCTATGAAGCAATGTTTTAAGTTGATTCCAGATTTCAATGTTATGATTATCAAAATATATAATAACTTTATGATCATGATTCGTTTATGTTGCACTGACATGACTATGGGCATAAATGTGTTTTCTTCCTCATTTTATTACATGTTTATTCCCTTATAAGGATTTATAGATAACCCCTTTCTTATGTATTTCCTCAGGTTGTCCCATGCAATGTTATTTTTTAAGGAAAGTTGTGGTATTTTAAAGATTGTTTTTAAAAATGATGTAATATTTCTTGTTTATGTTATAATGTAGTGTTCCAAATTTCACATGAAAATAGAATTATCTATCATTCAGGTTGAATTATGTGTAATTTTTTATCATTATATCATGTATGGATATAATAAAAAGAAAAGGGTTGTTATAGTTATAACCAGACGAATGTTTAATTATATTTGGAATTAGGATTAGAAAACTCTAGTGAATGCCTTATGGGTAAGACTAATTATTATAAAAACGTCCCTAAATCTTGGGTAGTATAGATTAAGTGGTTTATAAAGAAAATAAATCCATATCTAGATATGAACAAGTGGATGTGGCTCTATCATAAAGGTATCTAGTAGTAAAACGCGAAAACCACTCTTTGAGCAAGACTTTAATAGGAACTAGCATCCGGCAATGAGCCCTGCTGCACTCCATATTTGAGACACCCATGGAATATGATTTGATAAATTAATGAACATATTACAAACCATTATTAAGGAAATAGAATTAAATTTATATGAATATATGTTTGTAATTAGATCATGGATAACATAGAATGAATCAAATAAATTCATAATTTAAGAAAATAAATGTAATATTTATGTCACCATTTAACTATTATTTTATTCCCATTTAGGTGTTTATTAGTTTATAATAAATTCCCCTAATTTTCATTTTATTCAATTCAATGGCTGGTAATAGGAGAAATCCAGCAAACAACCGACGTAAAGATCACTGCACAGAGTGCATTAATGAGATTCCCAATCTGATGGGAGTGGAATTAATTTTTTTTTCATGATACTCTCTTAGTAAAATAATGTTTTTAATTGAAACCCGATTCAAGAGAAATGTAGAACCTGCCCCCACCCCACAAGATGGAACAAGTTGAAAATAAAATCATCACGAGACAAATGCCTCCTCCTTTGTATGGATCATCTGATCCTTTAATGATTGAATAATGGATCGACTCTGTTGAGAAGATTTATCCATTATTCAAAGCTCTGAAAAATAAGAGGTTCTTCTGTCTACTTATCATATGTAGGGTGAAGCTGGTCAGTGGTGGACAGTGATAAAAAATTTAAAGCCATAGGAATAGATTGAGGCGATTTTATGAACATATTTACAGGTTTTTTCCCTAATTACATTCTGTGCACCCTCTAATGAAATATTGAAATGGACATCCTTGACCTCATGAAAAAAGTTCATTAATCCATCAGTGAAAACAAGGAAATATTCACATGTCTTTCACTATATGTCTCTTTATTTTTTGTAACAACTGAATGAATGGTTGTACTATACTTTTAGGGGATAAAACCTCTCCTACAAGAATTTCCTTGCAATATGTGACTTTGAATGCTATGAAGAAATTTTCTAATGCACCCTCAAATCCAAAATAGAGGTCGATGAATTATAGAGGTATCACAGGGATTAGAAGTTGAAGGTGGAGTAAAATTATCGATATCCGATATAAAGATCTTATGGTGCCAGAAAATTTCAACATCCCACTTGAAAAAGGTGTAGAAAAACACACCTTAAAAACATACTAAAGGGGAAATGGAAATGCTATAGGTGAGGGAAGGATGGGCACCTAGCTGGCTATTTACTACATGAAAAATGAGCTATTGCGATGGAGGAATGGAATGCTCTAGTAAACCATAAGTACATTGTTCATTACTACCACTAAAAAGAACCAAGGAATTTCTTATACAAATGCACTATGCAAAGAGTTTGTTGAGGCAACCAACAAACTACAAGGAAGCATGGGATATATTTTTTAATCACTAGCGAAGAATTCTATCCGAACAATGATATGGTGATAGCTACATTATTTATTCATTTAATAATAGCAACATACATTTTCATTCTAGTTCTATGAATTCTTTTTATTCCTGAAAGTTTAGTAGAATAGATTAAACACCACTACGAAGAATAGATGTAGTGATATTAGTAAAAATGGAAAATGGGGAATTTATTGAATCCCATTTATAGAGCCAACATAAATTGGAATGAGTAGGATATCACTATCTATATTGAAAATCAACCCCGATTCTATAGATGTTAATGGATGAGGAGGAATATTATATAACACCATCATTTAAAAGAAGGATATTAATGGAATATGAGAATATGTATCTTTCTCAGATGATCGTGTCTCTAAAACAAACCATCCATGAAGACATGCCTATTTGGTGGGAATTTACTTATCTTTTTCCTAAGGAATTTCATAGTCTTCCTCCTAGAAGAGTTGTTCAATTCTCGGTTGATCTTATACCAGTGGAGTTTTCAATATCTTAGAATCTGTATTTGAAGGATATTGTGGAACTTGAGGAGAAAAATAAACAACTATAATAACATGTAGATAAAGGGTTTATATGATCATGTTCTTCCCCATGGGAAGAACTAGTCCCATTCATCAAGAAAAAGTATGGTTGCATGTTCCTTTTCATTGATTATCGTGAGCTCAACAGAAACACAATAAAGGAAAAGTATCATTCACCATGAATTGATGACTTGATCGATCATTTCATGGATCACAATACATCTCCAAGGAAGATATGTGGTTAGGCTATAACCAAGAAAGGGTGAATAATGATGATATCCCTAGGAAAACTTTTTGTACAAGGTATGGGCTTTATGGAATCATAGTAATGACATTCAGACTCACTAATGATCCAAAAATATTCATGGAAACGACGAATAATGACATTTGAAATTACCACAACAAACATGTGGAAGTCTTTAATGAAGAAATTATAATATACTCCAAATGTATGAAGGGGCTTGAGTAACATTTCAGTAATGCACTAAAAACCTTATGAAAGTAAAATCATTATTCCATGTATAGAAAGTGAATGTTCTAGATGAAGAGAGTCTATTTCTAGGGGAATATCATCAAAAGCAATGGGATATTTTAAAACCTTTTAATGAACGGGGTAATTGAAGGATGGCCGTGGCCAACATATATGACAATTATCCATATTTAAATTTTTTTATCTAGGTATTATCATTTATTTTTTGGAAATTTATATATAGAAACCCGACTTTTTATAACATTACTTTTCATTCCATTACACGGAACTGAGGATCTTTAAGGTTTAGTGTCTTGGAAACAAGGAACATAAAACATGAAACAAAAAAAACATTCTTCTTAAACACTTGAAAGGCTTCTCCTCATGTTCACCCTAGGCTCATTACTGCATCTCATAACCTGGGGACATACATCAAAAGGAAGGGTGAGCAGATGGCCCAGCAAGGGAAACAAGTGAAACATTTTACATATGAACTTGAGATACATCAATAAAGTCATGAAAAGAACTTTAATGCATGAAAATGAAATCATGAGGCATATCATAATAAAAATAAAACTTTTTCATAACTTGAAGATGTGGCTGCAACATTTAATATTGACAATCGTTTCGTTTCACCAAGGTCCATCCCCAAGGTGTCGTTAAAAATTACCAAGGTTATTCACCAAGGCATCGTTAAAATTGTAATCTCTAGTGGCTACATCATTACCCAATGCATTGGAGCGCTATCAGGGAACACCCTTAAATTTGCCTTCATTATCATGTGAGCCACATATATCATCATCAAAAATTTCATAAATAACCCATATAGCATAAAATAAGTGGGTTTCATTTCATAATCACAACGTTTTAAAAACTGCTTTAAAGACATGATCTTTACGTCACCTTAAAACCCACAGAAAATGAAGGTGGGTCTCATGTATGTAAATCCCAGAATTTAAAATAGAACATTTTGGGATATATGTGAATACCCTTGTAGAAATAAGATCTTTTAGTATTCACTTTATAACATAAAAATAATTTTGAGAAAAGAGAGCGGCATTCTGAGACGAAAATTCTGCAGCATAACGGCTATGTTTCGGGGTTTTAGAAAACATTGAAAAGAGAGGGGACATGGGTCACCCACTCAAAATTGATCCATAAAACAGTAGGGGAACAGAATAAGAATGATATATGGACATGGTAATGAATTTTTCAGGAAATAACATTTTAAATGAAAAACATGGAAGGAAGACAAAAAATTAGATTCCTCTTATGAAAGTTCGGCAGCCTAACGGCGTTACTTAAACATGAACAAAAATGATTTGAAAAGATCAAATAGGGTCTCTAATAATGTGAACATAAGAGTTCATTATTATAGATTTAGATATAATTCCCCAACATAACAAAAAGTAACTTGAAAGAATTGACATGAAAGTAGAACTTCAAAACGAGAAGGGTGAAGAACCACTTAAAAATTCGGCAGCCTAACGGCGCCACTTAAAACATCAAAATACTGAATTGAAGAGATCAAATGGGGTCTCTCATCTTATGAACATAAGAGTCCAGTATGATATATATAGAGAACATACCCCAATATAACAAAAAGGAACTTGAAATAATTGACATGAAAGTAGAACTTCAAAATGAGAAGGGTGAAGAACCACTAAAAAATTCGGCAGCCTAACGGCGCCACTTAAAACTTCAAAATACTGAATTGAAGCGATAAAATGGGGTATCTCATCATATGATCATAAAATATCAGTATGATAATTTAGAGATCATACCCCAACATAATAAAAAGGAACATGAAAGACTTGAATGAAAATAGAACTTGAAAACGAGGAAGGTGAAAGAATCCCTTAAAAATTCGGCAGCCTAACGACGCCACTTAAACATTCTTAAAACAAATTGATGAGAGCAAGGGGGGTATCTCATCATATGAACATTAAATAGGCAGTAGGATGAATATATAAGAACATCCTCCAACATAAGAACATGGTCTATAAAAGAAATGACATAAAAGAGATTACTTGAAAAGAAAGAGAGAGGTCGGATCCCTTACCTTAAAATGTAACTCTTAAACCTCAAAGGTTGGGACCTTGAAAGCTTGGGGGCACCTTGGGAGGACTCCTTGGGAGGTAATGAGACCATAAATTCGTTGGGAATGAGTGGGGAGTCGAATGGAGGAGAGGAGGGCATGGTATTTATAGGGAAAGTGAGGGGACAAGGCATTAATGGCCAAAGGACACCTCCCATGTGCTTTTCTCAAACCCATGTGCTCTCCCTTGGAAATTATCATGGAGTTAGGCCCCATGGGGCCCCCACAACAATAATTCATCACCCATGGCCGGCCAACCCTCAAAATATCTCATGACATCATCATGACACAGCTATGATGTCACTAAACATACCGAAACCCCAAAACTGCATTTTTACTATTCACTGAAAATTCAACTTTCTCAGAAAAATCCCAAAATTTCACTCTAACCAAATATCAATGCTATGATTTCAAAAAAATGAACTCCATTTTATAAAAATAATTTTCTAAATATTTTTAATTCAATTTTTAAATAAATTCACTATTCACCGAAAATTCATTTTTTTCAGAAAAATCCCCAAAAATTACCTTAACACAATATCGATGCTCTGAGTTCAAAAATGAAATCCATTTTCTAAAAAAAAATTCTAAATATTTTTAATTAATTTTTTAATTAAAAAAAACATTATTCACCCGAAAAAACTAATACTTGAATAATAATTAATGAAACCATTATTTAACCATTTTATTGAATCACATCACTTAATCAAGGTGCCTAGATTATTTTAAAACTTTCATTAAGTGAGATTACTAATCTATTTGGTCACATTACTAATCGTAAGCGTAAAATCACTATTCACAATTTACTATTCATGAAAAATATGCATACTATATTTATCCGGTCATTTAAAAATTCATAACTTCATCATAAGAAGAAATCCATATTTTTATTTAAAACAAGGATTACACAAGGCAGTTACGGTCTCGTTACATAGCCCCTTATAATACCAGCATAGGACCTAAGAGTAAGGTGTGCTAGGGTGATAGAAGCTTGGGGCGGCTCAGTCAACATTGCCCGAGTAGTAATTTATATCAGTTTGAACTTCTCACGAAGGCGATTCCGTTCTAGCTTCACATGATGAAGCTTGGCTTGGATTTGATCCAGAGCAAAGCTCAATGGTGCTACCTCTTTCCCAAGCTCTGTTAGATGGGCTTCGATCGGTCCAAGACTACTAGGTGAGGCCATCGAATCTTCTTTCTATAATAATTAACCAAGATTACTTATATTTAGAGACAATAATCAAAACATTTTGTTCACAGCGATCATATTGACCGATGGTTATATAATAATCAAAACCCACTGATCTCATTTTAATTATAATCATTTTTATCAAATAAAACATTTTTTTTGAGTATAAAAATAAAATATAATAACACATGAAATTAGTAAACAAGATTTATTCAAAATTTCAGGTCGTTACAATCTTCCCCCCTTAAGAAATTGTGTCCTCGCAATTTTAAAAAAAAATTGGGTTTTGAAATTTCATTGAAATTCCCACATCGGAAAAGGAGTCAGTAAAACTATTACTTTAAAATAAAGAAAGGGAAGTACAAAGGTCACCCGAGTTAACCAACACTAGGGTTCCATGTAGGAAAACATGGACATGGAGGAGAAAACAATGGGTCAAGTTCTGAGGGAGAGTGATAGAGAACATGATTAGGAGAAAGTTAATCATGAGAAAATCCCAAACTTATGATGTGTGTAAATGGTCTTTGATTACCTAGTAGGAAACGTAAACCAACAACATTTTTGTTTTACGTTTCTTTTCATATTTTTGAGGATTTCATTTAATACATAGAACATAAACATAAGAAAATATACCTACCTTCAAGTAGAGTTTCATCCTTTAACAAGTCCCTACCAACACTAATCATTTCTCCAAATGATGAGAATTCAAAAACACTTGGTCTCATAAAAGCACAAGAATCATCTTCTATAGAATCACATAATCTACAAAAGATTAACTATCTATTTCTTCTATCTTTAAACATTATCCCAAAAACAGAAAGGTTAAGGTAAAACAACTCTTCAAAAAGAAAGAATCCCATAGGAATGGAAGCTACTTTTAAATCATCAAATTCCATGGTACTACACAAAGTTCATCATAGTCCATTCCGTAAATAATGGTCCTTAAGATTCCTCAAAATAAACCAAACTAAGATTGAAACCCAAATACAAGATGGTTTTGATAACATAGTCTTCCAAAATAAACTTCATTGTTCATCTCCAAACAACATCAACCACTCCTAACATCTTATAACAAAAGTATCTAACCTAAACATATTTTACCCAAGATAGGTTAATCATTCCCGTAAGTAACCTAAATTACTATAAGTCCACCATAAATTCATCGACTCATCAAAATATAAGTCAACCTTACTCCTCAATGAAAATATTGTTGTAATCTATTTACCTCGATCATATAGGGTCCCCAAAATAGTGAACTTCTTCCAAAATAAAAATCATATTTTAATCCCCTAATCATCTTTGTCATCTTAATACGGCAATCGTAGAATTTCCTATCACATTGGTTGTTGAGACATGTTCTTCTATTTCCCGCCATTAACTATGAAAAGAAACTATAGTTAGGGGCTTAAGTACCTAGCTAATAATCAAGAAAAGGAACTGAAAGCATATAAGGATAACTTGTATATGAAAGGTATACCCTAACTTGTGATCTCCTAGGTTCCCATATAGGTTGTGAATGATCATATATTCTTATGTGAACCATTATTTTATTTTATCTTTGTTCCTTTAACAATGGTTCATACCAAGCTTATGAATTTACCAAAGCATATCCCCCGGGAGTGTCGTAACCAAGAGTGCAGCAAGGCCCGTTGTCGTGTACCAGTTCTCGTTCGAGTCTAGCTCAATGCGGTGTTTTCGGGTTTTACCCCTATGTACATCTGTGCCAGAGCCACCTCTACCTGCTCGTATCCAGACAGTGATGTATTTGCTTGGAAACCCCATACTCAATACTCACCAAAATACCAGGAAGATTTACTATATTAAACTTTTCTATAGGGTTCCTCCTAGAGTTTTCATATCCTAATTTCCACAAATAACTAAACCATCCTTTGATACCAACTATAGCATCCCGACTTTTTATAACATAACTTTTCATTCCATTACACGGAACTGAGGATCTTTGAGGTTTAGTGTCTTGGAAACAAGGAACATAAAACATGAAACAAAAAAAAACATTCTTCTTAAACACTTGAAAGGCTTTTCCTCATGTTCACCCTAGGCTCATTACTGCATCTCATAACCTGGGGACATACATCAAAAGGAAGGGTGAGCCGAAGGCCCAACAAGGGAAACAAGTGAAACATTTTACATATGAACATGAGATACATCAATAAAGTCATGAAAAGAACTTTAATGCATGAAAATGAAATCATGAGGCATATCATAATAAAAATAAAACTTTTTCATAACTTGATTATGTGGCTGCAACATTTAATATTGACAATCGTTTCGTTTCACCAAGGTCCATCCCCAAGGTGTCGTTAAAAATTACCAAGGTTATTCACCAAGGCATCGTTAAAATTGTAATCTCTAGTGGTTACATCATTACCCAATGCATTGGAGCGCTATCAGGGCGCACCCTTAAAATTGCCATTATTATCATGTGAGCCACATATATCATCATCAAACATTTCATAAATAACCCATATAGCTTAAAATAAGTGGGTTTCATTTCATAATCACAACGTTTTAAAAACTGCTTTAAAGACATTATCTTTATGTCACCTTAAATCCCACAGAAAATGAAGGTGGGTCTCATGTATGTAAATCCAAGAATTTAAAATAGAAAATTTTGGTATATATGTGAATACCCTTGTAGAAATAAGAGCTTTGAGTATTCACTTTATAACATAAAAATAATTTGGAGAGAAGAGAGAGGCATTTTGAGACGAAAATTCTGCAGCATAACGGCTATGTTTCGGGGTTTTAGAAAACATTGAAAAGAGAGGGGACATGGGTCACCCACTCAAAATTGATCCATAAAACAGTAGGGGAACAGAATAAGAATGATATATGGACATGGTAATGAATTTTGCAGGACATACCATTTGAAATGAAAAACATTGAAGGAAGACAAAAAATTAGATTCCTCTTATGAAAGTTCGGCAGCCTAACGGCGTTACTTAAACATCAACAAAAATGATTTGAAAAGATCAAATAGGGTCTCTCATAATGTGAACATAAGAGTTCAGTATGATAGATATAGATATAATTCCCCAACATAACAAAAAGTAACTTGAAATAATTGACATGAAAGTAGAACTTCAAAACGAGAAGGGTGAAGAACCACTTAAAAATTCGGCAGCCTAACGGCGCCACTTAAAACATCAAAATACTGAATTGAAGAGATCAAATGGGGTCTCTCATCATACGAACATAAGAGTCCAGTATGATATATATAGAGATCATACCCCAATATAACAAAAAGGATCTTGAAATAATTGACATGAAAGTAGAACTTCAAAACGAGAAGCGTGAAGAACCACTTAAAAATTCGGCAGCCTAACGGCGCCACTTAAAACACCAAAATACTGAATTGAAGCGATCAAATGGGGTCTCTCATCATATGATCATAAAATATCAGTATGATAATTTAGATATCATACCCCAACATAATAAAAAGGAACATGAAAGACTTGAATGAAAATAGAACTTGAAAACGAGGAAGGTGAAAGAATCCCTTAAAAATTCGGCAGCCTAACGGCGCCACTTAAACATTCTTAAAACGAATTGATGAGAGAAAGGGGGGTCTCTCATCATATGAACATGAAATAGGCAGTAGGATGAATATAAAAGAACATCCTCCAACATAATAACATGGAGTATAAAAGAAATTACATAAAAGAGATTACTTGAAAAGAAAGAGAGAGGTCGGATCCCTTACCTTAAAATGTAACTCTTAAACCTCAAAGGTTGGGACCTTGAAAGCTTGGGGGAACCTTGGGAGGACTCCTTGGGAGTTAATGAGACCATAAATTCGTTGGGAATGAGTGGGAAGTCGAATGGATTAGAGGAGGGCTTGGTATTTATAGGGAAAGTGAGGGGACAAGGCATTAATGGCCAAAGGACACCTCCCATGTGCTTTTCTCAAACCCATGTGCTCTCCCTGGGAATTTATCATGGAGTTAGGCCACATGGGGTCCCCACAACAATAATTCATCACCCATGGCCGGCCAACCCTCAAAATATCTCATGACATCATCATGACACAACTATGATGTCACTAAACATACCGAAACCCTAAAACTACATTTTTAGTATTCACTGAAAATTCAACTTTCTCAGAAAAATCCCAAAATATCACACTAACCAAATATCAATGCTCTGATTTCAAAAAAAAAAATGAACTCCATTTTATAAAAATAATTTTCTAAATATTTTTAATTCAATTTTTAAATAAATTCACTATTCATCGAAAATTCATTTTTTTCAGAAAAATCCCCAAAAATTACCTTAACACAATATCGATGCTCTGAGTTCAAAAATGAAATCCATTTTCTAAAAATAATTTTCTAAATATTTTTAATTAATTTTTTAATAAAAAAAACACTATTCACCCGAAAAAACTAATACATGAATAATAATTAATGAAACCATTATTTAACCATTTTATTGAATCACATCACTTAATCGAGGTGCCTAGATTATTTTAAAACTTTATTTAAGTGAGATTACTAATCCATTTGGTCACATTACTAATCCTAAGCGTAAAATCACTATTCACAATTTACTATTCATCGAAAATATGCATACTATATTTATCCGGTCATTTAAAAATTCATAACTTCATCATAAGAAGAAATCCCAATTTTTATTTAAAACAAGGATTACACAAGGCAGTTACGGTCTCGTTACATAGCCCCTTATAATACAAGCATAGGACCTAAGAGTAAGGTGTGCTAGGGTGATAGAAGCTTGGGGCGGCTCAGTCAACATTGCCCGAGTCGTAATTTCTATCAGTTTGAACTTCTCACGAAGGCGATTCCGTTCTAGCTTCACATGATGAAGCTCATCTTGGATTTGATCCAGAGCAAAGCCCAATGGTGCTACCTCTTTCCCAAGCTCTGTTAGATGGGCTTCGATCGGTCCAAGACTACTAGGTGAGGCCATCGAATCTTCTTTCTATAATAATTAACCAAGATTACTTATATTTAGAGACAATAATCAAAACATTTTGTTCACAGCGATCATATTGACCGATGGTTATATAATAGTCAAAACCCATTGATCTCATTTTAATTATAATCATGTTTATCAAATAAAACATTTTTGTTGAGTATAAAAATAAAATATAATAACACATGAAATTAGTAAACAAGATTTATTCAAAATTTCGGGTCGTTACATTATAACCTTTGTAAAACCCCCAAACCAATCTAACTTGGAAGGGGTCATGGTTTCTTGGAATGATGAATGTGAAGAGATCATCAAGGAATTAAAGAGGAGGCTTACCACAGTGAACATTCTTACACTAACCAAAACTATTGATCTTTTTATAGTATTTAGTGATGCTTCAAAGAAGGGCATGGGTTGTGTGTTGATGTAAAATGAAAAATACACTGTCTACGCTTCAAGGAAGTCGAATGTTCATTAGAAGATCTATCTAACACATGAACTAGAGTTGGATTCAATGATCTTCACTTTGATTATTTGATGACATTACCTATTTGGAGAGAATGATCACATATATAAGGTTCAGAAAAGCCTGAAAAATATATTGACATAGAAATAATTGAATATGCACCAAAAAAGATTGTTAGACATGATATAGTACTATGTCTTCTCAATCGAATATGATCTGGGATGGTAATTAAAGTTATACAATATATATGTATAAATGATCCAGTAACTCATTCATTGATAATAATTGAGATGTATCCAATATTCTTTAACTTGAAGGGGATGGACATGGGAATCATAAAGGAAGAATCATAATCAATCCATTCACAAATTTTTTCATAACCACCACTTCTAGAGAGGTTAAAAAATTATAAAAGATATGATATTCGAATTCAGAAGAAATTGGACACTATTAGAAAATGTAAATCCCTAGATTTCAATGTTATTGAGGAAGGTGTTGTTATATTTTGGTCAAGACTATATATACCATCAAAACATGAGTTAATGAATGATCTGTTGTATGATGCACAATTCTCAATATTATCTATCCACTCTAGAAGTACAAATATGTATCAAGTTATATGGAAACAATCTGGTAGGGACAATATGAAGAAGGATATCACAAAATATACATTAAGATGTCTCATATGTCAGCAAGTGAAGGTGGAAAGACAAAAATGTTAGTGGATGAAGCAAGCATTACCCATACCTACATGAAAATGTGATAACATCGCTAAGGACATTGTCACAAGGTTTCTTAAGACATTTTGAAGAAAAAATTATATAGTGGTTGTAGTGGATCACTATACAAATATTGAACATTTCATTATGATTCGAGTATATTTTCCAATGGATCAACATGCACTGATATACATCAGAGTTTGGTGAGGATGCATGGTGTACCACTCTAAATTGTATCCGATCGAGATCCAAGACTCACCTCAATGTTATAGAAGAGTCTCCAAAATGCATTGAATACTGAGTCAAACATCAGAATGACCTGTCAGCCTCTAACTAGTGGCCAATTTGAGCAGACTATCCAAACACTTGATGAAATGTCTAGAGCATGCACAATGCACTTCAAAGAATGATCTAATCAATATACTATTCTATTTGAGTTCTCTTACAAAAAAAGTTTCCACTAAAGCATCCAAATGCCTCCCTATGAATCACTTTATGAGAAGAGATGTTGAACAACTATATGATTTGATTATTTTGGGTAAAAACATTCTAGGTCATGAAATAGTTGATGAAATGATGTAGAAGGTAAAGACCAAACAACTACACATTGTTGATGCTCATATTTTAATGAATCATTATGATTAAAAACATTGATAAGACCTCGAGATTGATGTTTAAGACATGGTATTTTTTCACATATCCCCAAGAAGAGAGTAATGAGATTTTGGAATAAAAAATATCTTTTCCCAAAGTAAATTATTGTAACGTCTCGGTTCTGGGATCCACCTAGAGGTGCCTCGTAGTTGGTTGGTCACATGGCCACAAGGGCATTTCCTCGAACGCTAGAGGTTGCATACTAGCAGTGAAGTCCATGGGTGTGATAATGGGGAATCTATGACCACATTTGCAGAGTAAATGAGTGGAAATAACAGATATAAAATAGTGGAAGCAGTATAATCATGAAATAAGTTAGCACATATAAATAAAGAAATAAACAACTAGAGAACATATATATAAATATAAATGATGCATGATACATATGTGTAGAAAAGAAACCAATGTATTCACAATGTTGGAATACAGTAGTAAAAAAATGTACAAAATAAAATCATGTAAATATTGCCACAACATCACAATCCTCAGCTAGGTCCCAAGATCTCCAGCTACACATCAATCATGTACAAGAAGTAGAAGGGTTCTTGCCATTATCTATACCTTTAGAAATATAATCTGTTTGAGCCCAAAAGCATGACTGAAACAGGGTGTGAGACTAATCCCAGTAGGAAACCACCCAATGATCCATGCCTAATAGTCAGTTAATATATATGGTAGGAAATAACCAACAAGAATTATTGAACACAGAAGTACCCAAAAGAAAATAGTACTGCAGTTTCATTTACAAACATTTACTTTTAAGTATTTAATAAATCAACAAAAATAAAATCAACACTAGAGGAATATCTCAAAGCCTAACCCCTATAGTTGAAAAGACAAGAGAAGATATAGTAATGAATCTCTAAGGAAGAACTCACCATCAATCCCTCCTTTATTCATGTGTTATCAACGACTCTCTATGGAAGCACTCACAGTCAATTCACCCTATATTCTATTAATGGTTACTTATAGGCACTCTAAGTAAGCACTCAAAAAAAATTCCTGCTATGGCCTCGCAATGTAACTATAGGCACTTTGAGGGGGAAATCAACGACAAACCCCCCTATGTATTCACAGTGTTATAATTAAAACTGACCCTCTTGGAAATCACTCAACGTCAATTTCCCCAATGGTCTCACTACACCAGGTTCTCGCAGCCCCGTGTAAAGAATTCGTGCTAAAACGATAATAAAAAACAAAATTAAACCTCAAGAACTACTTGGCTAAACAACTAAATCGTATCACATCGTGTCAAATAATAATCACTCCACACTAAAATACTAGGCACAGAAAAAACCTATCCTAATAAGAATGGCTAGTAAAATTAGTCAAAAACATGTAAACGTGTGGAAAACATCCATAGCTTGGAAAATACAACCATATTCTAAAATTATTAACATCCTTCCAATCTAACAAGTCATAATATGAAAAAAGGGATAATACCATAAACACACAATACCCCGAACAAGGGTATTGAGAAAATTTTCACATATAACTCAAAATTTATCTATGGAAAGGCATAATCCACCAGCCTCAGAATCGTTAGATCAATATATGTCAACCTCAAGCCATGAACCACCCTATAATTTCATATAAAAAATTATTTAGATGTCCCACCATGGATATCATGCATAATTGAAGAAACTAGGAGATGATGTTCAAGAATAAGGGATAACTCTCCATAGTGATTCCAATGCAATCGACGACATTTTATTTGGAGAACGGATGGTGAGTCGGGGGCTCGGAAAATATTTGTGGCCGTATAGATTCTACAAGATGAGATAGGTCGAGAATAAGTGTGTTCTATCTTTCATACGTGACCCCGGTCTATTTAATGGAAAAATAAAGTACACGGTGTGTTCTATAAAAGTACATGGCTTGTACATTCCTTTTTCGGCATCCTCTTTAGGAGGTATCTAGGTCACAACACACAGCCATGTTCCCGGCCATTACACATCCCACACACGATCACCCACAACAATAGTGTACATGGAATGTACATATTGTACACGGTGTGTACTCTTGAAATTTCCAAAATCTCATCTTTTTATAAAAAACAAGCAGAAAGGAAAAAATACCTGAAAAAAAGATATGTGTTCTTACAAACATCACCCATAATGAAATTATTCCCCGAATATCCCAAACAATGCAACATAAAAGTAGAAATCATGAATAGATCCAACCATTGTGATCGTACATCGACCTCCCTCTCCAAGTTCTCATCCTGTACTCGCATGTGCTGCCATTTCACTCATACCAGAGGAATAGACCAACAACGGGGAACGAAGCCAAAAGCTTCCAATCACTAATGGCCTCCCGAGCTACCTATATCTGCGTCCTCCATCTCAGTGCATCAGTCACTATGTTGCCCGACCTAGGCATGTAGGAATTATCAAAGTCAAAGGACTGAAGGTACTCTACCAACCATCATTGTCTCAAATTTAGATCGCGCTGAGTGAAGATATACATCAAATATTTGTGGATAGTGTAAACCACAAAATTCTCTCCTAGAAGGTAGTAACATCAATGTCGTAATGCATGAACAACTACAACCAACTTGAGATCATGCGTCGGGTAATTCCTCTGATGTCGACTCTAGGTTTGTGACCTGTACGCACTAACCCCTTCTCTATACATAAGCACTACTCCCAGCCTGATACCTTATGCATCACACTAAACAATATTGCTCTTTCCCAGCTATAAAAAAACTAGTATTGAAGCTTAAGTGATCCTCCCTTTCAGCTTCTGAAAGGATGAATTGCAAGAATATAACAATAATTACTTCACACCCGTTATAGGCAGTCATGCCAATGGAACTTCTAAGAATGAGAAGTCTTGTATGAAATGCCTATAGTAACCAGCCAACCCTATAACCCTTCGTAACTCAATTAATTTCTTCAGCTACTACAAGGAAACTAGCACTCTCTCATTCTCTAGGTCTACTGATACTAATATATCTGAGATAACATGACCTAAGAAGTGAATCAGGTCCATCCAAAAGTGGAATTTTCAATGTTTAGCATATAATTTATGCTCTAACATTGTACTAATAATTATCTCAATATTTTGAACATGGTCATGTCGAGTGTGAGAGTACACCAAGATATCGTGCATGAAGGACACAATGAAAGAATCCATGTATTTATCGGACACTGGGTTCATCAGTTCCATCAAAACTACAGGGGCATTCGTGAGACCGAATGGGATACCCACATACTCATCAAGAAAATATTAAATCTGAAAGGATATAAGAGGTATATTTGATCATCTAATGTGCAATTGATGATAACCAGATCTCAATTCAATCTTCGAGAATACCAGGTCTAATCAATGATGATCAAATAGATCACCATTCCTCAGAAAGGGATATCAATTCTTGAGTGTAAAATGGTTCAACTTCCGATAACTCACAAAAATTATGAGGGTACTGTCACCATTCCTCGAAAAAAGGACATGCGAACCCATGGGAGAAGTACTGGGTCGGAAGAAAACCTTTTCCTATAACTCCTCAAACTAATTCATGACCTCCTACATCTTCGGTGAAGCCATATAATATGGATTAATTCACAAAGGTGCCGCTCTATGAACAAGATCAATATAAAATTATACCACTTGCTCCAGAGGCAAAAATAAATAGTCCTCTAGAAAGACATGTATGAAATGATCCCCCACTGGCAGAAAGTCTTTATGTGAAGTTCCCTAGTCATCCAGATACAGACTAGAAAACTGTGATGTAACTCCTCCCAACCTACGATGCTCGGGTCCCGCTATGCTCGCCAGAACATCCCATTTTACTATAGGAAGAAAGGATCATCCCTATCATGATGTGAAACTCACCCGACAAAGTTAGAAATAGGAAATAGCCTGGAAAGGAACCAATCAGTCTATTACAAGAATTAAATCATATCCCATCATATCCAAGACATAAAGGTCCCAAAAGAAGTGCAACCCATCAACCTCATGAGGGAACACCTTGCATTGACGTACACTATCCGTTCTAGTTACCAACATATTGTCTAGCATCAAGACATCTACGGATGAAAAGATAAAGATCCCAAGGCTCTCCACAACAGAAATTGATATAAAGTTATGGTATGCCCCTATATCAAAATGAGCAGAAGCTAAAACTGAGGCAACTAGGATAATATGTCTAACTGTAGAGGGTCTGGGATCCTTCTCTTACTAGGTCTGCTCTACTACAAATGTCTAACACGCACCGCAATCCTATGACCCTTCTTGAAAACTCTATGTTGATCCACCTTATTATGGATGAAGGCCTTGCGACTAGTTACCAAGACCAGAACCCCCACCTCATCCTGAACGACCAGAAGAACTCTAGTTCACAGTCTGGTGAGAAACAGGTGGTGCTCTTCCCGGACATGGAGTGAAAGAAGAACCCATGTAACCAACTACTGGTTAATAGATCTGACTGAAGCATTGACAATGACCCATCTTTCAGAAAAATCGGTACTCCACTAGGTCTCCTGGTCAATGTGTCCTTGTATGCCCTTCCCTTCCCAACTGGTTTCAATCCACCTGGATACCTGGAGGTGTATCTCGCCTACTCAGATCTCCACGTGTAGAATCCTTGCGGCGCTTCCTGCTATCTACAAGAGAATCACTAGATCTGGAGGTGGAATCTCCCTAGCTAATAGCTCTAGAATCCCTCATGTTTCGCTCCATGATAAGTGCCTAATTAACTATATATGTGATGGAATTCAACCTAATGATATTCAAGTTAGACAGAATGTCCTGCCTGAGACAATACTCAAACATATTTACTAGGTACAACTCCACTCCAAGTACAAAGTGTTTAATGAGTTGTAGAACTATTAAGAAATAATAATACCCCCTGAAAAATAGAGTACCCTAGTCCAAACTCACAAAATCATGGGCTCAATCGGCCCTCAAATTATCCAGGTAAAAAATGTCACAGAAGGCATGCTAGAACTCATCCCAATCCATGACCTCCTGGCGTCCCACTCGTGAGATCACATCCCACCATCTCTTGGAAGAATATTGAAACATGTATGTAGCATGCTTCACCATCTTCTCTGGTGGTGTCTCCAATTTCTTGAAGATATATATCCGGACTTCTAAACAAGACTTTGCAGCCTGAGGTCCTCCATCCCCTATGAACGTTGGAGGATAATTCTATTGAAAAACCGGAGTTACCACTACCATAGAAGGGACATGATACAGTTCTCATTAAAAGGCCTTGATGATCTAAATAAAGCCCTCTCAGAACTATGAATTTTCACCTGCATCTAGGATAATGGCTGGTTCCAAGATGGGAACAACTGGATTATCTATTGGTTGTCTCCGATTTTCCATGTCTGGTGTTTGATCAATTCCATACAACTAGTGTAAAACCGAAGGATGTCTCAGTGGAATGACTTTGCAAGGCCATGCGCACATCATATATCAAGATTATCAAGGAACGAAACATAGATGTGTATGAAGGGATAAATAGATAGAAAACATTCATTTTTTTTTCAAAACATGGATACACTTCCTGTATAATGCCTACATTACACATTCCTTTAGGTCTGCACATGGGTGTGTACTTCTACCAACCTAGGTCGTTTAACACCCATTACACACATCCTGTTGGCAAAATGCATGGTGTGTACATGAATCATCTTCCCATGCATGAGTTATTCTACATGGATATGCCACACAGTTATCCTAAGAAAGGACATCACGACATGTTATTCCCAAAAACAATATGTACTAGCTGAACATCACTGAACCGTTATTTTTGTTACACGAACATTTACACAGCTAACTTTACACGGTGTGTTTGTTGCAAATACATTGTGTACTAGAAAGATTTTACCAACCCGTGTTGTTTCGTACATGACCGGATACATGTCTTACACTACATGGTGTGTTGAAGATTTACACATCGTTTATAACTTATGTTTTAAACGTCTAGGTCATTTTTCACATCGGTGGACACATATTCTACACAACACGATGTGCACTTCTTGTACATGGTGTGTCCCACCAAAATTTATCAAACCCATGTATCAGACCACACAGCTAGTGACACGCTTTGAGACTACATGGAGTGTATATATAGAACACAATGTGTATATATAAAAATAGTTCATTCCCAAACAGAAGGACGCATGAGATGTATTCATCTTTACATGCCAGGTAATCTGGGGTTTTCCTGACAATATGCCTTAGAAAATACTATAAAAGCCCAGAAAAACAATAAAAAGAACATTAAATATCCAAAATACGATCTGTGATGGCCCATAGTCTCCATGAATCAATTCTTGGCATCTTATACATGTCATATTCAAAGAAAACAATACAATGATCCCCCAAATTCTGATCCATGAGGGCCCATAACACCTCAGTAACCAAAGATTGGCATCCATTCAAAAAAATAATTACTCAACCAATACCTTATAAATAATAAGGTATTCTATCAAGGAATATATCACATCAACATGCATCTCTAACAAAACCTCTATCCCAAAAACATGCAATTACTAATGCACCCTAAATGGAATGGCAAGAATTCAAGACATTTTTCTTTTAGCAAGTGCATATTTTATGCATGAGATGGAATACACTCTTCTCATTAGGATGAAACAGAAATAGAACCTCAATAATATCATAAATTACCACACAAAACTTGTGAATCACCCAATGGTGAAATCAAATCGACCATAAAAGTTAAACACAGAAAATTGAAATAACGAAGTAAATTGGATTTTCCCTATACACAGGTCAGATACACCAAGACATAACTTTTTACCAAGAACCTATTCCTTTCTATATCAGGCTATAGGCTTTAAACACTATGTAAAAATGAATATAAGTCCTTAGATACAACATTGTAACTTCCTGGATTTGGGAGCCGCCCTGTGGTGCCCTGTACCCAATTATTTAAATGGCCTAAGCACATTTCCCAGGATGAAAGAGGATGATGACTAGCTGCAAGGACCTTGGGTGTTATATTTGGGAAAGAATTCCCTAAGTGGAAGAGTATTGTAGAGGAAATAATAGATATACAATAGCAGAAGAATTAGAAGCATGAAATTTGTAATCAATGGAAGGATGGATAAATGAACAACTAGCGCACATATATATAAATATAAATGATGAATGATACATATGTCTAGAAAAACATCTGGACAAATAAAAATTTAGGAAAACAATAATAAACAAAAATAAAAAAATAAATTCACGTAAAAATCACCACAACATCGCAAGCCTCATCTTTGTCCCACACACTATAGCCCCACAAAAATCATGTACCAGAAGTATAAGGGTGCTTTCCCTTATCTATACATACAACAATATAATAAATTTTGGACCAAAATCATGACCGAAATAGGGTGTGAGATCAATTATAGTAGGCAACCACCCAAAGATCTGTGCCTAATAGTCAGTGAATATATATGGAAGGCAATAAGAAAAAAAGAAGTGAACACAGATGTACTCAAATGTAAGGAGTCATACAATTTCATTTACAAAAATATATTATTATATATTTAATCAACCAAAACAAATACAAGCCACCCTTTGGGATGTTCTCACATCCTAAAACATTGGGATCAAAATATAAGAGAAGATATATCAAATACTCTCAGAGGAAGGACTCATCATAAATAGCCCCTTTAATCATGTGTGATCAAAGACTCTCTAATGAAAGAACCCAACATCAATTCCCCAAATAGTCTTCTAACATTTACCTACAGAAACTCTGAGGATGTACACAACTTCAATTCCTCATGTGGCCTCACAACATAACTATAGAAACTTTGAGGGAGCACTCATCGACAATCCCCTATACGGTCTCGCAATGTGATAATTAAAACGGACCCTCTGGGAATGCCCTCAACGTCAATTTTCCCTATGGTCTCACTACACCAGGTTCTCACAACCCTGTGTAACGCAATCATGAACAAACGATAATCAGTAGCCAAAGTAAACTTCCAGAACTACATTCCTAAACAACTACCACCTATCATATCATGTCAAAAAATAATCACTCCAACCAACAAAACTAGTCATTGAAAGCAAGCACCAGCCTAACAGGCATGGGTAGACCAAATGGTCCAAAATATGAAAACATGGAGAAAACACCAATATATTGTATAATATAAGCCTATTATCAAATCATTAACTAATATCCAATCAAACATGGGATTATAGGAAAATAAAATGACTTAATAAACACACAATCCTTCGAATGAGGGTATTGTGTACTTGTGAGTATATAACTCCAAGACAATCTACAGAAAGGCACAAGCCACCTACCTTGGCATCGTGAGATCGATATAAGTGATCCTTAGGCCTTGAATCCCTCTAGAACGTTGCTAATATACAATAAACACTTAGGATATTCTACTAAAAATATCTTGCATAAGAGGATAAATCATGAGATGATGTTCAAGATGATTGGAGAACTCACTGAGGAAAATACAACACAATCGATGACAGTTTATTCAGAGAAAGTATGGCGAGTTGGGGGCTTGGAGAAGATCTACGGCTGTACAAATGCTCTGGAATGAGATTGTTCATGAAGATGTGTGTTCTGTCCATAAGACGGGACCCCGACCCATTTAATGAAAAAAAGAAAGCACAAAGAGTGTTCTTTAAAAGTACACAACATGTACTTTCCTTTTCCAGCCTCTGCATTAGGAGGTCTCATGGTCACCACACACAACCATTTTCCTAGCCATTACATTGGCCACACCCGGTCACCCCTGGAAATCAGTTACATGGCGTGAATTTAAAGTACACATCATCAAATCTTGATATTTCTAGAAACTCCTCATTTTCTCAAAAATAACTAAAAAAATATACCTAAAAAGAATATCTAGGTTCATACAATTATCCCCTTTGAAATCTTTGATCACATTGGAGTGGTGGCCAAGTGACTATAACTCCCACCTAATATATCTCAAGTTCATGATGTATTCAATGTATCCCTATTATGATTTTATATACCAGACACCTCTCATGTACAAAATATAGAGGTTTTACCATTGGAGAGTATCCTCCCTTATTATGATAAGCCAATGAAGATTGTTGATCATAGAGACAAAGATCTACAGAATAAGACAATGGACTTGGTCAAAGTGTTGTTGAGAAACAAAATGTTTTATGAATCAATGTTGGATTAGGAGGTGGAATTGAAAAATAGTTACATATTCTATTTTAATTTGTGGAATCAACATTTTGAGGGAGAAATATTTTTAGGGAGAAGATTGTAATGACTTAACTATTAAAAGTTAAATTTCCCTTTTGATTCAATTGTTTTTTTTGTAAAATGGATATAGAATACATATTCCACAAGTTTTTATTATTATTTCAAATTGGATATAAATTACCATTATGTACATTTACCATTGATAATATCTAACGCCCCGACCCCTGTTACCCAGAGTTGGTGAATTATTACATAACATTGGAATGATCTCAAAAGATCAAGTCTCGAAAGTCCAATTAGTTTAGTAGTCTTGGAAACACTAGATATATTTATAAGTCTTACATTAAATAATAAAGTAAAAAAACAACAACAACATATTGTCTTCATATCCCCTCATACTCTTCCTGTGGTTCATTCATAAATTACTTCTTCACATACTAGGAAAAAATCGTTTAAAGGGGAGAGCTCATATGCTCAGTAAGGATAACAATATATCAGAAACTTTCGCAAATAAGAACAAACATTTAAGGTAATGTATAACTAAAACAAAAGTATTTTAAACTTGAACTTCAGTATAATATGGAAAAGATAAAATGAAATAATTCCATTGACTTATTCACATTGATATTCTACTAGTCGATAAATCACATGCAATATCAATACCCACTTTCATAATGATGGAATGCTTAATGCCAGACTATCATAACCACATAGTCAAGGTATCGTTCCATGACTACAAATAAGATTTTGTCAAGGACTTCTTCCAAGACACTAGTGTTCCTCATGATACATACCGATGCATCGAGGAGCTATAGTGGGCTCCACCCATGACATGTTATGTCCAATGCATTCTTCATACAAACAGGTTTAAACATAACATAAACATTTGTATTTTAACTAGAATAAGAAATGTCAATACTTTCTCCATAAAGCATGAATGGTATAAAAATGACACATCAATAGTCAAACATATCACAAAACCTCTAATACAATATGGAATTATTTTATCATAATAAAAAAAATTCAAATAAGCTTAAAAACAATCAAATGATGTTTACAAAGAGGAAATCAAAAATATTTGAGGGAAATATCTCTTTTTTAGAAATCATTTAAAAGTCACATAATTATAAAATAAAACATTTACATTGAAAATATTCTTATAAGATTTTATGGGAAGATTAGATGATTTTATAATGGTGGAAAATAGATTCACCCACCGTATAAGTTAAAAAACACAATCTTACCTTAATTCTGTCGAAAAGGTTAAAAAAGACCTTGTTTGGAAAACGACAGAAATATTCCATTATAAACTTATCATAAAAAGTCAAAAAGGTTGTAAATGACTTTATCCCATTGACATTAAAATATTAAGAATTATTTGAAATACATTTATAAGAAACATGAATGTGGATGATAAAGAGGTCCCCGCAGATAATCACGTATAAACAACCTCAGATAATGAAGAGATTGTTAAATAAACCCTTACCATGAAATTTTCATTAGTAGATGGTATATTAACCTCATGTATAATAGTTAAAAAAATTATTATGTTATACAAGAACCATATTCATAATTATGATATCATATATGATCTTCTATTAATGCTTTGTTAATAATATTTTATTATTATCGTCGTTTCGAGTGTTAACTTACTCATTTTCATTTATATGTTTTGTTACATAAGGACTATTTGTTATGGATAGGTTGTATCTTTTTCATATACAAAATTATATAATGTTTTTAAACATTACTTTTAATCTTCAAATTAGAATTAGTCTTGAATGGATACGATGTAGACTGAATCTCATCGCGTTCGTGGAGATGGTAGTCTGTACGTACGCACGAGCGACAATATCATTCTTTTGATATTGAAATAATATATAATTGGATGGTATATCATATATAAAGAATAATTATGTTGTTATATTTATTATTTAGATGAATTACACATCATTATTATACCCATCCAAATAATAATATAGTGAATAACAATTACACCACGACGTGGAGACAGTAAGTTGTACGTACACACGTATGGTGACATGTCGTTCAAAGGATGGATAGAATAATGAATATGGTTTTAAAATATTTATAATAAAATAACAATATATAGAAGATACTGTAGTTATTATTTTATAATTGAAATAGCAATGAATGAAGAAGTTGAAGAAGAAAGGAACTTGAATGAGGTTTGTGAAAATATTACCTCTTCTTCGGGTTCTCCCTTTTGATTTGAACAAAAGGGATCATTAGGTTGGCTTTATGAACAATATAAGTCCTCTAGGATAAATTAAGGGAAGTTTATAGAATAATTGGGCAGGTTTTTGCCGAACCAAAAGGCTTTGAATGTGTGAATAATTGGTTAGATTTGGTGTCATTTTATAATGGGGAGGAGGGGCTCTTTAGAAAAAACATAAAGTATTGTTTTATAATAATTTTATATTCGGTTTATAATGGCTCAAAAGTGGATCATTAAACTTTTATGGTGGGGATAGGTCAAAAAAACTCAACAAATAATTTTTAGACATGTTTTACTCACATTATTAACCTTATCTTTTAGTTTTAACTCTTAGTTTATTAGTTTGACACTTACCATGTCACTTTGTATTTTAATATTATATAGTTAATAAACATACTATAAACTTCCAAGAGACCCCAAAGTGATCCATTAATGATACACATATCATGATATAAGTACATTGGCCGATCTTTAAATTTTTATTAATGGAATATCAATTAATAATTTAACATTTTTTATAAAAACTCTTTTTTGTCAATATTGACAATATTTGGTATTTAATTTTTGTGAAAATCATAACAGCATGATTGCTTCGAAAAAACATAATTAAATAAATAATAACATTTCATGTTAACCTATTAAATTAGATTAATTCATAAAAAGTTTCAAATTACATTTATTTTGATATTTATAATATGAATTATTTAATTATTTCATTAATTAGATAATTACTGCATCACAATTATGTCATAAATAAATTATATTATTTAATATCTAAAAATTATAAATAAAATACCATCATGTAGGAAATATTTTTATCTTTCTAATTTATAATTATAATAGAATTTATCTTATGTATAACCTTATATTAAAAATGTTTTATTAATTAAACATTGAGTTTTACTCTTTTAACTCTTCATTGAATTAAATAATAATAAATTTCCTAATCTAATCCATGTGGACCTAAATGATAATATTTTGTTCCTAAGGTTGTTTTGGCCGAGTTACATTAGTCCAATAGAATTAGAAATTTTTTTGGGTAATATTAATATAATGTTTACCCTTAGATTCCCTATTTACTTTAAACTGTGGTAAATAAAAGTAAAAAGTTACTATTCACCAAAAATTATATTCATCTTATTGAACAAAATTTTACTCCTTGATATTAACCGTGTCTCATAGATTTTAGAAATTCCACTAACAGAGGTTGTAAAATTATGTTTTATGTGAATTTGCAAATTTTCATAGGAGGTGGATAAAAAGACGGTGAAAAGTTCCATAAAATTTTTATATATCTAAAATTATTTTAAACTAACTCCACTGAATTACATTGAACATATATAGGTATTATATATCTATTTTGACCTTAATTAAATGTAAATAAAATAAATATGAATTAAAAAAATCAGTTTTAAACTATAACTCAGCGTTTTTTCACAATTCATCAAAAATTGAATGTTTTTAAAAAAATACCAAAAAAACCCTAAGCTAATTTCAATATTCCGAATCGAAAAATGAATTCCATTTTGAATGATAAAAATTATAATATTTTATAAAGTGGGTATTACTATTCATAACAGCTAGTTTGATTTGTTGTCGTGTGTATTAGATCTCGATGTTGCTTACATCACATGCGATTGTATTTTTCAAAATGAAGTGTATTCTGTAAGTTTGGGGTGTCACAATCTCCACTCATTCAAATAATTTAATCCTCGAAATTTCTAGAATATTACCACATGAAAATAATCGGGTGATTCTTCATCATATGTTCCTCGGGTTCCCACGTTGCCTCTTCCTTCTTATTGTTTCTCTATAGAACTTTTACCAGACGGGTCATCCGGTTTCTCAGCACTTGTTCCCTGGTATCAAGAATCCTGATGGGCTCTTCACAATAAGATAGATCAGGTTCTACTTCTAATTCCTCATATGTGAGTACATGCATTGGGTCAGGCATGTATTTTCTCAACAGTGATACGTGGAACATGCCGTGAACATTGGAGAGATTTGGCGGCATTGCCAAACGGTAATCTACAACACCAATTCGTTCTAGAATTTCAAAAGGTCTAATGTACATGGGACTCAATTTACCTTTCTTACCGAAATGTCTAACTCCCTTCCAAGGGGATACCTTCTTGAAAACAAGATCTCCTACATGAAATTCCAAATAATTCCTTCGGTTATCGGCGTAGCTCTTCATCCAATGTTGTGCTGCTTTGATATGGTTTTGGATTACCTTCACCTTTTCCATTGTTTCCTCCACCAGTTCTGGTCCTATGAGTTTTCTTTAAGCAACGTCATCCCAATAGGATGGTGTGTGACATCTCTTTTCGTACAACTCTTCATATAGTGCCATCTGAATACTTTAATGGAAGCTATTTTATAGGAAAATTCCACCAGAGGTAAATATTGATCCCACGTACACTGAAAGTCAAGTGAGCATGATCGCAACATGTATTCTATGGTTTTAAAAGTCCATTCTGATTTTCCATCTATTTGAGGGTGGTAGGTGATGCTCAAATGAAGTTCTATATCCATGGCCTTCTGAAGACTCTTCCAGAATCATGATGTAAAACGTGGATCACGATCAGAAACAATCGATAGGGTTACTCCATGAATTATTACATTCTCATTAATATATAGTCATGGTAGACGTTCAGGTGGTAGATCTTCCCTTATAAAAATAAAATGTGTTGACATGGAAAGACGATCGACAATGACCCATATTTCATCATTTTCCTAGGAGTCTTTGGTAGTCCCATGACAAAGTCCATCATGATATTATCCCATTTTTACTCAGGTATGGGAAGAGGTTTCATGAATCCTCCAGGATGTTTCCATCGAGATTTCACTTGTTGACAACCCATACATCTTGACACGAAATCTTCAATTTCCCTCTTCATGTTGTCCCACCAAAAATGTCCTATCAAATATCTATACATTTTGGTGCTCCCATGGTGTATAGAGAATTTGTAACTATGTTCATTGTCCAACAATTCCCTTTTTAGATAAGGTATATCAGAAACACAATGTCTCCTCCCAAATTTCAAAATTCCATCTTCATACACAAAGTCAATCAACCTCCCATCATTCACATCATTAATCTTTTTTTTGAAATTCATCATCATCGGTCGGAGAACTCATTATCCTTTCTAGTAAATATGGTCTGAAAACCATTTGAAAAATTATTTATGTTTCTCCTTCCTTGGTTATTCCCATATCCAACATTACTAGATCCATGAAAATAGGATCCCTCTCAACTCTCATTTTGTTCAAAACTCCATGATATTTTCTACTCAAAGCATCTGCAACCTTATTTTCCTTCCATGGCTGGTAGTGTATCTTGCAATCATAATCCTTGAGTAGTTCAAGCCATCACCTTTGCCTCATGTTGAGTTCTTTCTGTGAGAAAATATACTTCAAACTCTTGTGATCAGTATAAATCCCGCACTTTTCACCATAGATATAGTGTCTCTATATCTTTAAAGAAATGATTACAGCAGCAAACTCAAGATAATAAGTAGGATAGTTTTTCTCATTATTTTTCAGTTGTCGTGATGTATATGCAATAACTGTATCATTCTGTATATGGACACAACCAAGTCCTTTCTTCGATGATTCACTATAAATAAAGAACCCATCATTCTCCGATGGTAGATTCAATATAGTAGCACTGACTAATCTTCTATTCAGTTCTTCGAATCATTCGTCACACTCTTTTTTCCAAACAAATTTAACCACTCTAAATGTGATCTTTATTAATGGGTTATCCAACCTGGCAAGATTATGGACGAAATGTCGATAATAACCTGATAATCCAATAAAACTGTGTACCTCAGTTATACTCGTCGGTGAATGCCATTCTTGGATTGATCTTGTCTTAGAAGGATCAACATAGATTCCATCCTGAGATACAATATGGACAAGAAAACAAATCTCCTGATTCTGGAATTTACACTGGTTAAACATCCCATATAATTCATACCTTCTTAGATTATTCAATATAAGGTGTATGTTATTTTCATGATCTTTGTAGCTTTTGTAGTATACCAATATATCATCATTAAATAACACTACAAAGACATCAAGATATCCCTTGAAAAATCTGTTCACTATATCCATGAAAATAGAGGGTGCATTAGTCTGCCCCAAATGCGTTACTTTAAACTCATAATGCACGTAACTGGTTTTAAATTCTGTCCTCGGAATGTATTCCTTCTTCACACACAACTGATGGTATCCAGATCAAAGGTAAATTTTTGAAATTTATTGAGCTCTATGTAGTTGGTCGAATAAATCATCAATGCGAGGTAGGGGATACTTGTTATTTATTGTTATAGAATTGATCTTCCTGTAGTCAATGCACAACCTCATAGCTCCATCTTTCTTCTTAACAAAAAGGATAGGGTCTCCCCATTTCGAAACACTAGGGCGAATAAATCTTTTATTACTCAATTCCTCTCGTTGTTTTTTAGTTCAACTTACTCTATAGTGTCCATTTTGTAAGGGCTTTTCGATATGGGCCTTGAACCATGAATTAATTAAATGGAAAACTCAATTTCTCGTTATGGAGGATGTCAAGGAAAATAATCTGGAAACACATCTATATATTCATTCACAATACGTACATCCTCTATTTTAACATTTCTTTCCTCACCCATAGTCATTTCATTCTATTCCTTTCCAATAATTGAATTTAGTTGAGCTACTGGGGGCAGATCTAGATAACAATTAGGTGGTTATGATTCTGCTCTAATGATAAGGTGTTCCTTATCATCATTATCAAAATTCATATCCTCCTTATGATTAAAATAAATTTTCGCATCATGGTCCAAAATCCAATCCATACTGAGGATTTTATCAAATTAAATCATGGGTATGATGAAGAGATCTGCAGATAAAGAACATGTATGTTCTCTAATGGGAACTGATTCACAGAACATTGTAGAAATGATACTTCCCTTCGGAGTTTTGACTGACAAATCCCTTGTTAAATCAAATTTGAAATATCTAATTTTCATAGCATACTGGTAAGATATGAAATAATGCGATGATCCAGAATCAAACAATGTGTTTGCTAAACTTGAGTAAACCATTAAATTAAATTCCACCACGTCTTTCGGAGCTTTTACATCAATAGTAGGGATATTATAAGCTTTTCCTTGATCCCTTGTCCTTTTCTGAGGTATGTTTCCCTGATGCTTAGGACATTCGTTTTCATAATGTCCCATATCCCTGCAATTGTAGCATTGAACATCGGTAGCTTCCTCCTTCCCCTTGAAATCACGAGCTTGGTGGCCTTTTTCACAACACTTGTAACAGAATCCCATTCCTTTTAAGCATGTACCGAGGTGTTTCTTCCCACATTTACTACAGGATGGATATTCAGATTTTCCCTTCTTCCCCTTATTTCCATTTCCAGATTGATCAGAAGATCTCTTCTTCTCTTGCATTGCTTTAAAGTCATAAGACATAGAGAATTCTTTTTCTGTCTTGATAGCACATTAGAAAATATCTTCGTACGAGGAGAAGGATTATGACACTAATTCTCGATGAAGAAATTATTTTAACCCATCAAAAATGATCAATATTACTTCTTGGGTTACATATATAATTGGAAACAACCCTTACTAACCTTGTAAAGTTAGCCTCATACTTTTCGACATTCTCATCCTCCTTTTGTTTCAGACATAGAAATTTCCTTTCCATATCTGCTTGATGTTCATGAGGAATGTAGTTTTCTAAAAACAAATCTTTGAACTCCCTATATTCCATATTTGATACTTCATCATCTTCTTTCGTGTTTTGAATCAATGACAACCATTGATCAGCATCTCCAGTGAGGAGGTAAACTGCCATGATAACTTTTTCCCTTTCACTACCCCCCAAAGCCTGAAATATTTTCTCTAGGGAATTTATCCATTGCTCACCTACCAATGGATTTTTACTCCCATTGAATTTTTGTGGTTGTGGCCTCATGAAGTGATCTAACATTGATCCTTCATGCTGCGGATCAGGGTTTCTATACGGGTAAGGTTATTATTCATAACCAGAGTGAGTTGTCCTATTATGGTGATTAGCTGATCAGCCGCAGTTGCATTACCAGCTCCACTATAATTATTTTGAGCAGGAGGGAAATCCCTACATTTAGTGCGTGCATTGATACGATTTCCATTTCTTCCACTAAGCGCAATTTCAAAACAATTCGATAATGTAGATCAGTTATGATTCAAAATACATAATTCCATACTTGTAAAACACTTATCATAAATTGAAATAATTATGGATATAATCTATAATCATAAAAAAATGTTTTTGAGGATGTATATACTCATAAACCCTTAATAATAGTTTGTAATGAAAATGAGAATTATCCTAAGCATATCCCCCGGGAGTGTCATAACCAGGATACTAGCAAGGCTCGGTGTCATGAACCAGTTCCCATTCGTGTCTAGCTCAAAGCGGTGTTTTCAGTTTTTAACACTAGGTACATCTGTGCCAGAGCCACCTCTACCTGCTCATATCCAGTCAGGGATGTACTTCTCGGAAAACTCACAAAATCTCTACAATACCCAAATTCTAGGATTTTCATCTATACTAATCCTCAAAGTCATTCTTATGTCTACATGCTCTAGTCAGAGTTTATCTAAATATTTCTTCCATGGTTTGTACTAAACATCCTTTGATACGAACTGTAACGCCCCGACCCTAGTTACCCAGAGTCTATGCATTATTACATAACATTGGCATGATCACAAAATATCATGTCTCAAAAGAACGATTAGTTTTGTAGTCTGGGAATCACTAGATATATTCATAAGTCTTACATTACATCATAAAGTAAAAAAAACTACAACAACATCATGTCTTCATATCCCCTCATACTATTCCTGGGGGTCATTCATAAATTACTTATTCACATCATGGGAAAAATAAAACATTGAAAGGGGTGAGCTTAGATGCTCAGTAAGGATAACAATATAATGGAAACATTCATAAATAAGCATAAAAATTTAAGGAAATGTATAACTAAAACAAAATCCTTTTAAACATGAAGATCATCATAATATGGAAACGATAAAATGAAATAATTCCATTTACATATTCACATGGATATTCAACTAGTTGAATAATCACATGAAATATCAATAACCACTTTCATAATGATGGAATTCATAATGGCAAACTATCATAACCACATAGTCAAGGCCTCATGCCAAGAATACAAATAAGATTTTGTTATGGCCTTGTCTCAAGACACTAGTTTGTCTCATGAGACCATCTGATCCATTGAGGAGCTATAGTAGGATCCACCCATCCCATATTAATTTCAATTCATTCTTCATATGTACAGGTTTAAACATAACATAAAAATTATTATTAAAACTAGCATACAAAATGTCAATACTTTTTCCATAAACCATGAATGGTATAAAAAACACATCCATAGTCAAACACATCACAAAACCATCAATATAATATGGATTTTTTGTATCATAATAAATAAACATAAAATAATCTTAAAATCCATCAAACGATATTGACATAGATGAAATCAAAACTATTTGAGAGAAATATCTCTTTTGTTAAATCATTTAAAAGTCACAAAATTATAAAATAAAACATTTACATTGAAAATATTCATATAAGATTGTAAGGGAGGCTCGATGATTTTATAATGGCATAAAATAGCCACACCTTTCGTATAAGTTAAAAAATACATTCATACCTCAATTTTGTCGAAAAGGTTAAAAATAACCTTGATTGTAAAACGATAGAAAGATTCCAATATAAAATTATTATAAAAGCCTACAAGGATATAAATGGCGTTATCCCATAGTCATTAAAATAGTAATAATTATTTGAAATACATTTTTATGAAACATGGATGAGGATGATAAAGAGGTCCCGGTAGATAATCACGTATAAACAACCTCGGATAATGAAGAGATTGTGAAATAAACCCTTACCTTGTACTTTTCCTTAGTAGATGTTATGATAACCTCTTATATAATAGTTAAAAAATTGTTATTAAGTTATACATGAACCGTATATATAATTATGATATAATATATGATCTTCTATTAATGCTGTGTTAATTATATTTTAGTAATATCGTCATTTCAGGTGTTAACTTACTCCTTTTCTTATATATGTTTTGTTACATAAGGCATGTTTTTTATGGATAAATTTTATCTTATTCATATCCATAATGATATAAAGTTCATACACGTTACTTTTAATCATCAAATTACAATTATTCTTGAATGGATACGATGGGGAATGAATCTCATCGTGTTCGTGGAGACGGTAGTCCGTACGAACGCAGGAGCGACAATATCATTCTTCGGATATTAAAATAATATATAATTGCATGATGTATAATATATACAGAATAATTATCATGTTATATTTATTATTTACATGAATTACACATCATTATTATAACCATCCAAATAATAATATATTGAATAACAATTACACCATGACATGGAGACGGTAAGCTGTACATACGCACGTATGGGGACATGTCATTCAAAGGATGGATATAATACTGAATATTGTTGTACCACATTTTTAATAACATCACAGTTTATAGAATATACTGGAGTTATTATTTTATAAATGAAATAAAAAACAATGAAGAAGTTGAAGAAGAAAGGAACTTGAAAGAGGGTGGTGAAAATATTACATCTTCTTCAGGTTCGTCCTTTTGATTTGATCAAAAGGGATCCATAGGTTGGCTTTCTGATCAAAATAAATACTATAGGATGAATTGAGGGATGTTTAGAGAATATTTTGGCAGGGTTTGGCCGAACCAAAATGATTTAATGGTGTGAATAATTTTTAGAAGTGGTGTCCTTTTATAAGGGGGAGGAGGGGCTCTTTAGGGACAACATATAGTATTATTTTATAATAAATTCATATTCGGGTTTTAATGGCTCCAAAGTATATTATTCAAAGTATAAGGTGGGGATAGATCGAAATAAACTAATCCAATATGTTTTAGATAGGTTTGGGTAACATTATTAACCTTATCTTTTATTTTTAACTTTTAGTTAATTAGTTTGACACGTACCATGTCACTTTGTATTTTTATATTATATAGTTAACAAAATTACTATAAACATCCAAGTGACCCCCAAGTGGTCCATTAATGATACAACAATCATGATATATGTACTTTGGCCGAACCATATAATTTTATGAAATGAATATCATTAATAATTTAATATTTGTGTTATAAACTCTTTTTGGTAAATTTTGAAAATATTTGGTATTAGATTTTTGTGAAAAACATAACTGAATTATTTCATTGAAAAAACGTAATTAAATCAATAAAGCATGTCATATTAACCTATAAAATAGTGTAATTTATAAAAATTCTCAAATTAAAGATATTTTGATATATATAACATCAATTATTTTATTATTTCCTTAATTAATTAATTACATCATCACCATTGTGTCATAAATAAATTATATTATTTAATGAATAAAAATTATAAATAAAAAACCATCATGTAAGAAATATTTTTATCTTTTTAATTAATATTTATAATCGAAATTATCTTATGTATAACCATATATTAAAAATGATTTAGTAATTAAACATTGATTTTGACTCTTTTAACTCTTCTTTGAATTAAATAATAATAAATGTCCCAATCTAATCCATGTGGAACGAAATGATAATATTTTATTCCTAAGGATGTTTTTGGTTGAGATACACTTGTCCAATAGAATTAGGACATGTGTTAGGTAAATATTAATATCATTTTTACACATAATTACTCTATTTACTTTTAACCATAGTAAATAAAAGTAAAAATTTACTTTTCACCATAAATTATTTTCATCTTATTGAACCACATTTTACTCCTTGATATTATATGTGTCTTTCAGATTTTCGAAATTCCACTCACAGAAGTGGTAAAATTATGTTTTATGTGAATTTACAAATTCTCCTTGGAGGTGGGTAAAAGACGATGAAAAGATCCATAAAATTTTTATATATCTAAAATTATTCAAAAATAACTCCAATGAGTTTAATTGAACATATATTGGTATTATATATAAGACCCCTACCTTAATCCTTACATAATATTGAATTAAATGAATAATTCACATGGAGGATCTTTTCAGGTTTAGAGTTTTAGATAATTAGGACATAACTATTACATCTCAAAATATTACAATGTAGACCCTTCTACTAAGTTTCCATTAATAAAAAAAACTTAAAAGAAACATGTCTAGTTCCATGTATTAGATAGCATGTCATTCCTTGATCTCATCCTTGAACCTATTCAGCTTTAAGTCCTGTGTAAAACATTTCAAAAAGTTGGGATGACCATAAAAAGTTCAGTAAGGGATATAAAAATATGGAAATGAAACATGAGTACATGTATATATAAAAATCAATGAAATCATACATTACTCATAAAACATAATCACATTAACATACCTCATCAAATATTGAATAAAACATTGAAATCATAAGGCATAAAGGTATCTTGAGGCATTCATAACATTCTTACGTAGGGAGTAACCCTCTTTGTTATGTTTGGAATACCCATCACAGTATATTCCCTAAATCTCTTTAGAGATACCTTAACATTTAACTCCTTCGTGTTACCCAATTCATTGGAGATATATATCGGGCTCACCTGCCATTAGTTTATCACGGATCCACCCATCCTCATAATAATGCCCATGAACCATAACATAATCATATCACATAAACCATTCATAAAGGAAACATTAAATTTCCACATTTCAATCACATGAAATCAATACAACACATTGATATAATAAAAAATTTATGAAAACCATTTTAAATACCAAAATAAAAGAAAATTATAACATGGTATTTAGTTTTCATTTAAAAAAATTATGGCTTGTAGAGGAAGCCGAAACTCAAATAATGGTCATGGCGACGGAGAAGTCATTGTCACCACGTACGTACAAAAAAAAATTCCCTTTGACATTTAGTAAAATGCTTCATATAGAAAAGATTCCTTTTGAATAAATGTAAAATTCAAAGGTGTTTATACACCGTAAAAAAGAAAGTTGTGTATAAAACAAAATATGCCTCAATGAAGGAGATTGATACGAAGTCCCTTACAATGACGATATCATTGGATTAAGGATAAATCAATTACATAATTATGTGTCACAAACGAATACACCAAATATAAGTGGATGTTAAGTGAAAAAAATAAGATGAATTTCACACATATTCATAGAACGACATATGCAAGGAGTACAAGTTTATCCCAAAAAATCAAAATTGGGTTAAGAAGTTCCCTTGCAAAGATTTGACAGCCTAACGGCGTCACTTCAAAATTCAGAAAAAGAGATCAGGAGAGATAAAAAGGGTATCTCATAACTTGGACATAAAATTTACAACAATAAAAATATATAAGAACATATCCTAACATAATAGTATGTTAATTAAAAGACATAACAAAAAAAGTCTTTTAAAAAGAGGAGGGTGAACGGTTCCATTACCGACTTGGGTAACTTTCGAAACATACACCCAATTGAAGAAGGGTCATACAATGAATATGTAAACACACATAAATGAAATTATATTACACAAAGAGTATAATAATGGGATGTAAATTCACCACTCAATGGAAATGTTGGCAAATGTTGAATAAATCTCACGAGACTAAAAGTGAGATGAAAAATCCCTTACGAAAACTCGGCAGCCAAACGGCGCCACATAAAACTTCCAAAAAATGGATTGATGAGGTCAAATAGGGTCTCTCATAATATTACAATAAAATGTAAAGAATGAGGAATATAAAATAATATCCCCCATCACAACAAGGAGGAGCTTAAAATAAGTTACATAAAGGAGAATACTAAAAAAAAGAGATGTTAGATCTCTTAGGAAAATTCGGTAGCCTAACGGCGCCACTCAAAACATCCAAAATGGATTGATGAGAGAAAATAGGGTCTATAATAATATGAACATAAAAATTACAGTAGGAGTAATATAAAATAACATACCAATCATATGAACGATTATCTTAAAAGTAATTATATAAGATAGTGTACTTAAAAAGAAAGAGAGGGGTAGGATCCCTTACCTCGTGTCCTGACATGACTCGATCATTCTTTAATCACCTAAATAATAAAATTTGGTCAATTTATAATTTCTTAAGGAACTAAATTAAAGATTCATATTATAATGTTATAATAATTTGTTAACAAATTTAGATCATATCATACGTTTTTGTCGATGTTCGGAACATGAGTTAAAATTGAACTTGGTGGAAAAGAATTTTCCATGTAGTTATAGGTATATCATATCCAGAATAGTATTGATGTTTTAAATATCATATATATCCAATATATATTATGTTTATACTATTCCATAGCATTTGGAGATAAAAAATTAAAAGCACCGTTCATGGAGACGGTAGGCCGTACATACACATGAACGCTACTTTCATTTTTTGACATATTAATGGAATTAAAACAAAATGAGATATATATGTATATATATATTATATAATTCCAGAATGATATCCATAATTTATATGTAATATATTACATATATATCCATTTTATATGTGTACTTATAATAGTAAATAACATTTGGAGATAAGAAATGAAATGTACCGTTTAGGGAAACGGTAAGCCATACGTACGCATGGACGCTACTTTCATTTCTTTTTTTTATTAAATGGAATGAAATAATAATTATATTGTGGTATAATATAATTCCATTAGGATATCATATGTAATACCATTACTTCCATCCTTTATACGGCCCACATATTGTATTAACGAATCAAATCACTTTGAGGGGGCGGTAGTCCCCACTTCCTAAAATGAAGATATCGCGTTTACCCATAATGGAAACCATAAAGGTATGCCATAAATAAAAAATATAGAAGCTTAAAGAAAACATAAACCTATTATATATCATATATAAGTATAGTGACATCTTAATGGCCACCTTTGAAGGTGTTAAAAGAATATTGAACAATCATCGTTTCGTGATGCAGTAATTCGCCATCCATAGAAACAATATGTTCTTTAACCATTAGATGGAGTTCTGTGAAAGTGTAGCTCGAATACTTCTTATAATAATATCCTAGTATATTTATGATACTATTTTTGGTACAAAAAAAAGTAATAAAATGAGTTTAGGGGTTTGGAGAAGAAAAATAAAACAAAAGAACATAAGGGAAGACATTATATTTAAATCGGGTAACTCTCTTTTATTTGAGCTCAAATGCTTCCTTGGAAAGGATTCTGCCCAAAGTGAGGCTTCAATTATGAAGAGAGGGATGTGGAGGGAGGAAATGGGCAGGGGTTGGCCGATCCAAAGGCTTGAGAGTTGTGTGTAAGGTGGCAGAGGTGGGGGCCTTTTATAAGAGGAGAGGAGGGGCACTCTTGGAAAGTTATAAAATATTACTTTATTATAAATTTATTTTCGGATTTTAAAGGTCCCAAAAGGATATATTTAGACTATAAGTTGATAAGGTTTCGAAATACACCCTTCCAACAAGTTTTTGACAAGTTTAAGACTTATATTTCATCCTATCTTTTCATTTTATTTAAATCATTCATTTATGAGGTAATCACTGCATCATCACGGTGTCATAACTAATTTATTTTATTTAATGTCTAAAAATTATAAAAAAAATATCAACATGTAGGAAACCATTGTATCATTATAATTAATATATATAGTTAAAAATATGACTTGTATAACCCCATGTTTAAATTGTTTTAGTAAAAAAACACATGTTTGTGACATTTTAATTTTAACTTTAAATAAAAAGGAATTAATGTCATTTTCCTACCAAAGTGGCTTCATGGTGTCCCCAAGTTGACCCATTGAATTTCCTGGTCGGCCATTACTCATCCAATAAGGGTAGGACATGTCTCATTGTCATTTCGTATTATTAAAACATTATTTTTACCTTAAACTACACTAATTACCTCGAATCGCAATTAAAAAAGTAAGAGTTACTATTCACCAAAAATTATTTTAATCCCATTGAACCACATTTTAAATCCTTAGGAAAACCATGTATGTTGGATTTTTGAAATTAAAACCATATAAGTGGTAAATTTTCATTTAAACCAAAAAAACAGTTTTTAAACTACCACTAACTGGTTTCACTATTCATCAAAAATTGAGGTTTTTCAGAAAAATACCAAAAATTAACCCTAAGATATATTTAATATTCAGAATTAAAAAATGATGCCTATTTTAAAAAAAATACAAACATATAAGTTTCCTTAATTAATTTAATAATTAATTCCCGCTGTCAAAACAAATAGCGTTTTTTAAGAAACAATATCTATTAAAAGATTGACACTAGTTTAAGTGAAATTTCAATGTGAAATTAATTCCAATGACCACTATTTTATTAAATGGTAAATATATAATCTAATTTCACTTTAAAAAGAATTTAAAATATAATCTAATAATATAAATAAATTAGATTAAAAATAGATTTTGAATTAAAATACAACATTTTTCACTATTCATTAAAAAATTGAAATTTATCGAAAAAATACCAAAAATTTACACAAAGTAAATTTTGATGTCCCGATTATAAAGATGATTTTATTTTTCAAATATAACACATAAAATTGTCAAAAAGTGGATTTAAAATAGGTTCGACATCAAAAGGCGGTTAATCGACCTTTTAAATAATATTAGAATGTTTACGATTAAAATTGGATTCATTCGCATTTTTAATCCTATAACATTTATTGTAAAAAAGAAAAAATATTTGACAAACATATATAATCATTTTGTAGTCAGTTATGTTCATTAATGTCATTACAATGGCTAGGTATTAAGTACCATTTAAAATAAAATTATTTTATTATTAGAGTGCAACATAAGAATCACAAGAATCTCGTTGTTGCATATTGGGTACGTAATCGAGCATAGCATCCCCTTTAAAGTAATATTAATATTTTATTCACAAATATGGATAAATTTGAAATTTTCATATTCTTTATTTACCTTGGTTGTCACATCCTTCCCCCCTTTTGGGAATTGCATCCTCACAATTTTAAAATTGGGCTTCGAAACATCATTGAAAATCCCACATCGGAACACTATTAAGTAAAACCAACACTTTAAAATAATGATAGAGATATAAAAAGGTCATCCAAGTTAACCCATACTAGGATTCCATGTAGGAAAACATGGATATGGTGGAAAAAACAAAGTTTCAGGTTCTGAGGGAGAGTGATAGTAAACATGTCTAGGAGAAAGTTAAGCATAAGAAAATCACAAACTTGTGATGGGTTAAACTGTATTTGATACCCCAGTAGGAAAAGATAACAAAAAAAATTTGTGTTTTAAGTTACTCTTAATTGGGGAATTTATTTTTGAGCTTAACTAAATCATAATGAAACATTCTTACTTGTCACGTAGACTTTAAACTTTTACTAGATTCCTTAATCAAACTCAAATTTTCTCCAAAAGACGATTATTTAGGAAGGCTTGTTTGTATTAAGAGAGCTATAATCAACTTCTAGAGAATCACCCAATCCACAAAAGAGAACTATATAATTTTCTTGTCTTTATACTTTAACCAAAACCAAAAAGGTTAGTACAAGATCAGATAATTTACAAAAGTATAATCCTTTATAAAAAGAAATTCTATTCTTAATCTCCAAAATTTGTCCCTAAAAAAAACCCAAAGTTCAACGAAGACCCTTCGATAAACAATTGTCCATAAAATTCATCAATGTAAACCAAACTAAGATTGAAATCCAAATATTTTAAGGATCTAATCACATAGTCTTCCAAGGTACAAAATAACTTTTATCTCCAAATAACATCAGTTTCTCTTAAATTCTAATATTGAAAAGTAATTAACCTAATCACATATCCTCCATGATAGGTTAATCATTTCCATAGATATCCCTAAATAAACTTCATCATGATTCCTAATATAATATAACAAAAAATAATTAGTAAAACTTACCAGGGACTTCACGTAGTCCAGTGGTAGGTGATAAATACCAGTCGCACTTTGGGTTTGGGTTCGATTCCCGCAGCTTTGTCCGACGCGACAGGTTGTCACACGGTCTGCGTGTTGTCCTTTTGGAAAAACTATATAATTATTAAAAGATTCCACAAAACGAGATACAATCTTCAAAAAATAATCATAACATATTGTAACCTCAAGTTTTTCTCATGCCTTTCATTTTCCATCATAACATATAATAACCCATAATCACCTAAAAAGTAAGGATCATATAATCCCAAATGTTTACCATTATAATTATTACCTGAACTTCCACATCGATTGGTCATCTCGTACATTATGCATTCTAGAACATACCAAGGTTCAAGTGGTTGATCATGACTCCTTGATAGTTGGTTTAGAACAACCACAAGTTTCCTCATTGAATCCCCCATTTCATCCAGTCTTTTAATTAGAGAACCACCATAGTTTCCCTCAAACATATTGTCACGTTGGTGCCTGATAGATCCATCCATTCTCTAAAAACAGAAATGTCAGTGTGAGTATATCAACAAAACCATCATGTACTAATGAGGAAGATAACCACTAAGATATACTTACTCATTCACTTTATCTAAAACTAGGACTCTTTCTAAAATACTAACTATTATGGTAATGTCACTTATCATTAGAGAATACCCTAAACTCTAATGTTATCTAAACTGACCTCTGATACCAACTATATGACCCCGACCTTAAACCTTACTTAATATTGAATTATATTAATAATTCACATTGAGGATTTTTTCAGGTTTAGAGTTTTAGAGAATTAGGACATAACTATTACATCTCAAAAGATTACAAAGTAGACACTTCTACTATGTTTCCATTAAAAAAAACTCTTAAAATAAACATGTCTAGTTCCAGGTTTTAGATAGAATGTCTTTCTTTGATCCCATCCTTGACCCTACTAATATTTAAGTCTTGTGTAAAAAATTTCAAAAATTTCGGATGAGCATAAAAAGCTCAGTAAGGGATATAAAAATATGGAAAGGAAACATGAGTGCATGTATACATAAGAATAAATGAAATCATACTTTACTCATAAAACATAAGCACTTTAACAGACCTCATCAAATCATGAATAAAACATAGAAATCATATGGCATAAAGGTAACTTGAGGCATTCATAACATTCTTACGTAGGGAGTCACCCTGTTGGTTACGTTTGAAATACCTATCAAAGTATATTCCCTAAATATCTTTGGAGAAACCTTAACGTTTAACTCCTTCGCGTTACCCAATGCATTGAAGAGAAATATCTGGCTCACCCGCCCTTATTTTATCACAGAATGACCCATCTTCATAATAATTCCCATGAACCATAACATAATCGTATCACATTAAACATGGATAAAGGAATCATAACATTTCCACATTTCAATTACAAGATATCAATACAACAAATTGATATAATATAAAAAAATATTAAAACAATTTTCAATAACAATATAAATGAAATTTAAAACATGGTATTTATTTTTCATTTAAAAAAAGTATGGCTTGTAGAGGAAGCTGAAACTCAAATAATGGTCACAGCGACAGAGAAGTCGTTGTCGCCGCATACGTATGAAAAAAAACACTCCCATTGTCGTTTAGTAAAATGATTCATATAGAAAATATTCCTTTTGAATAAATGTAAAAGTCAAAGGGTTTTATACACCGTATAATACAATGTTGTGTATGAAACAAAATATGCCTCAATAAAGGAGATTGAGACAAATTCCCTTACAAAGATGGTATCCTTGGATTAAGGATAAATAAATTACATAATTATGTGTGACAAACGAATACACAAAATATAAGTGGATATTAAGTGTAAAACAATCAGAGGAATTTCACACATATTCAAATAACGGCATATTCAAGGAGTACAAGTTTATCCCAAAAAATCAAAATTCGGTTAAGAAGTTCCCTTGCAAAAATTCGACAGCCTAACGATGTCATTTCAAAATTCAGAAAAAGAGTTGATGAGAGATAAAAAGGGTATCTCATCACTTGGACATAAAATTTACAACCATAATGATATAGAAGAACATATCCCAACATAATAGTATGTGAATTAAAAGACATAAAAAATAAGTCTTTTAAAAAGAGGAGGGTGAAAGGTTCCCTTACCGACTTCGGTAACTTTCAAAACGTACAGCCCATTAAAGAAGGGTCATAAAATGAATATGTAAATTCCCATAAATGAAATTATATTACACAAATATTATAATAATGGGAAGTATATACACCACTCAAAGGAAATGGTTGAAAATTTAACATTAATCTTACAGGACTAAAAGTGAGATGAAAAATCCCTTACGAAAACTCGACAGCCTAACGGTGCCACTTAAAACATCCAAAAAATGGGTGGATGAGATAAAATAGGGTCTCTCATTATATTACAATAAAATGTACAGCAAGAGTAATATAAAAGAACATCCCCCATCATAACAAAGAGGAGCTTAAAAGAAGTGGCATAACAGAGAGTACTAAAAAAGAGAGAGGTTAGATCTCTTACGAAAATTCGGCAGCCTAACGACACCACTCAAAACATCCAAAATGGATTGATGAGAGAAAATATGGTCTATCATAATATGAAAATAAAATGTACAGTAGTAGTAATATAAAATAACATCCCAATCATAAGATAGATGATCTTAAAATGAATTACATAAAAGAGTTTACTTAAAAAGAAAGAGAGGGGTAGGATCCCTTACCTCGTGTACTGACATGACTCGATCATTAATTAATCTCCTGAATAATAAAATTTGGTCAATTTATACTTTCTTAAGGAACTAAATTAAATATTCATATTATAATATTATAATAATTGGTTAATAAAGTGATTTCATATTAGACGTTTTTGTCGATGTTCGGTACATAACTAAAAATTGAACTTGTTGGAAAAGAATTTTCCATGTAGTTATAGGTATATCATATCCAGAATAGTATTGATGTTTTAAATATAATATATATCCATTATATATTCATTTTATAGTATTACATATCATTTGGAGATAAAAAACTAAAATCACCGTTCATGGAGATGGTAGGCCGTATGTACGCATGAACACTACTTTCATTTTTTGTCATATTAATGAAATTAAAACAAAATTAGAGATATATATATTATAATTCCAGAATGATATACGTAATTTAGATGTAATATATTACAAATATATCCATTATATATATGTACTTATAATTGTACATAACATTTGGAGATAAGAAATGAAATGTACAGTTCATAGAGACGGTAAGCCGTACGTACGCATGAACGCTACTTTCATTTCTTTTTTTCAATGAAATGAAATAATAATGATATAAATGTATATTATAATTCTAGTTGGATATAATATTTAATAATATTAATTCCATCCTTTATATTTCTCACATATGGCATTAACGAATCAAATCACATTGAGGGGGCGGTAGTCCGCACTTCCTAAAATGAAGATATCATGTTTACCCATAATGGAAACCATAATGGTATGCCTTAAATGAAAAATACAGAAGATTAAGGAAAACATAAACAATTTTATATCATATATAAATATAGTGACATCTTAATGGCCACCTTTGAAGGTGTTAATAGAATATTGAACAATCATCGTTTCTTGAGGTAGTAATTCGCCATCCACGGAAACAGTATGTTCTTTACCCATTAGACGGAGGTGTGTGAAAGTGTAACTCGAATACTTCTTATAAAAACATCCTAGTATATATTATATAATGGAGTTGTTACAAAAAAAAGTAATAACATGAGTTTAAGGGTTTGGATATGCAAAATAAAACAAAAGAACACAAGGGAAGACATTACCTTTAAATCGGGTTACTCTATTTGATTTGAGCTCAAAGGCTTCCTTGGAAAAGATTCTGCCAAATGTGAGGCTTCAATGATGAAGAGAGTGATGTGGACATATGAAATAGGCAGGGGTTTGCCGAGAGAAAGTCATGAGAGGTGTGTGTAAGGTGGTAGAGGTGGGGGCCTTTTATAAGAGGATAGGAGGGGAACTCTTGGAAAGTTATAAAATATTACTTTATGATAAAATGATTTTCGGATTTTAAATGTCAAAAAAGGATATATTCCAAGGATAAGGTTATAAGGTCTCCAAATACACTCATCCAATAGGTTTGTGACAAGTGTAAGACTTATATTTCACCCTATCTTTTCATTTTATTTAAATCATTCATTTTTTAGGTAATCACTGCATCATCACAGTGTCATAACTAATTTAATTTATTTAATGTCTAAAAATTATAAAAAAAATATCATAATGTAGTAAATCGTTTAATATTTCTAATTAATTTTTATAGTTAAAAATATGACTTGTATAAGCCCATGTAAAAATTGTTTTATTAAAACAGCACATGTTTGTGACATTTTAATTTTAACTTTAAATAAAAATGTATTAATATCATTTTCCTACCAAAGTGGCTTCATGGGGTCCCCAAGTTGTCCCATGGATTGTATTGTTCGGCCATGACTCATCCAATAATGGTACTAAATGTGTCATGGTCATTACATATTATTAAAACATTATTTTTACCTTAAAGTACACTAATTACCCATAATCGTGATTAAAAAATTAATGGTTACAATTCACAAAAATATTATTTTAATCCCATTGAACCACATTTTACATCCTAATGACAACCATGTATGTTAGATTTTTTAAATTCATGCCACAGAAGTGGTAAAGATTCATTTAAACGAAAAAATAGTTTTTAAACTACCACTTAGTGGTTTCACTATTCATCAAAAATTGAGGTTTTTAAGAAAAATACCAAAAATTCACCCTAAGCTATATTTGATATTATGATTTCAAAAATGATTTCTATTTTAAAAAATTCAAAACATATAATTTTCCTTCATTAATTTAATCATTAATTTCTGCTGTCAATTCAAATAGCGTGTTTTTAAGAAACAATATCTATTAAAACATTGACACTAGTTTAAGTCCAATTTCAAAGTGAAATTAATTCCAATGACCACTATTGGATTAAATGGAAAAAATATATTCTAATTTCACTTTAAAAAAATAAAAAATCTAATCTAATCATATAAACAAATTAGATTAAAAATAGGTTTTGAATTAAAATACAACATTTTCACTATTCATTAAAAAATGATCATTATCAGAAAAATACCAAAAATTTACACAAAGTAAATTTTGATGTCCCAATTCTAAAGATGAAATTTATTTTGTCAAATATAACACATAAAATTGTCAAAAAGAGGATTTAAAAGAGGTTCTTCATCAAAAGGCGGTTAATCAACCTTTTAAAGAATATTAGAATGTTTACTCTTAAAATTGGATTTATTCTCATTTTTAATCCTATAAAATATATTGTAAAAAGTAAAAATATTTGACAAACATATATAATAATTTTGTAGTTAGTTCTATTCATTCATGTCATTACAACTGCTAGGAGTTAACTACCATTTAAAATAATATTATTTTATTATTAGAGTGCAACATAAGATTCCCGAGAAACTCATTGTTTCATATTGGGTATGCCATCGAGCATAGCGTCACCTTTAACGTAATATTAATATTTTATTCAAAAATATGGATAAATGTGAAAATGTCATATTCTTTATTTACCTGGGGTGTTACATCCTTCCCCCCTTTTGAGAATTGCTTCCTCACAATTTTAAAATTGGGCTTGGAATCTTCATTGAAAATCCCACATTGGAACAAGAGTCAGTAAAACAATCACATTAAAATAAAGAAGGAGAATTAAAAAGGTCACCCAAGTTAACCCATACTAGGATTCCATGTAGGAAAACATGGATATGGAGGAAAAAACAAAGGGTCATGTTCTGAGGGAGAGTGATAGTAAACATTTCTACGAGAAAGTTAACCATAAGAAAATCACAAACTCGTGATGGGTTAAACGGTATTTGATTCCCCAGTAGGAAAAATTAACGAACAACATTTTTGTTTTAAGTTACTCTACATTGACGAATTTATTTTTGAGCTTAACTAAATCATAATGAAACATACTTACTTGTCACGTAGACTTTCAACTTTTACTAGATTCCTTAATCAAACTCATATTTTCACCAAAAGATGAGTATTTAGGAAGGCTGGTTCGTATTAAGAGAGTTATAATGAACTTCTAGAGAGTCACCTAATCCAAAAAATATAACTATATACGTCCCATGTCTTTAGACTTTACCATAAACCAAAAAGGATAGTACAAAGATCAGATAATCCACAAAAGTATAATCCTTTATAAAAAGATAATCTATTCTTAATCTCGAAAATTTGTCCCAAAAAAACCAAAGTTCAACAAAGACCATTCGATAAACAATTGTCCATAAAATTCTTCAAAGTAAACCAAACTAAGATTGAAACCCAAATATTTGAAGGATTTAATCACATAGTCATCCAAGGTACAAAATAACATTTATCTCCAAATAACATCAGTTCCTCTTAAATGCTCATATTGAAAAGTAATTAACCTAATCACATATCCTACATGATAGGTTAATAGTTTCCCTAGATAACACAAAATAAACTTAATCATGATTCCATAAATCATCTAACTAAAAGGAATTAGTCAAACTGACCAGGGACATCACATAGTCCAGTGGTAGGCGATAAATACCAGTCACACTTTGGTTGTGGGTTCGATTCCCGTAGCTTTGTCCGACGCAACGGGCTATCACACGGTCTGTGTGTTGTCCTTTTTCCAAATCTATCTAATTATTAAAACATTCCCCAAAACGAGATAAAATCTTCAAAATATTATTATAACATATTTTAACCTCATGTTTATCTCATTCCTTTCATTTTCCATCATAACATATATTAACACATAATCACCTCAAAAGTAAGGATCATATAAACCCTAATGGATACCTTTATAATTATTACCTGAACATCCATATCGATTGGTCATCTCGTACATGATACATTATAGAAAATACCAAGGTTCAAGTGGTTGATCATGACTCATTTATAGTTGGTTTAGGACAACCACGAGTTTCCCCGTTGAATCCACCATTTCATCCTGTCTCTTAATCAGAGAACCACCACAGTTTCCTTCAAACATATTGTCACTTTGGTGCCTGCTAGATCCATCCATTCTCTAAAAACAGAAATGTCAGTGTGATTATATCAACAAAACCATCATGTACTAATGTGGAAGATAACCACTAAGATATACTTACTCATTCACTTTTACTAAAACTAGGACTCTTTCTAAAATCCTAACTATTATGGAAATGTCACTTATGCTTAGAGAATACCCTAACCTCTAAATTTATCTAAACCGACCTCTGATACCAACTATAAGACCCTGACCTTAAACCTTAATTAATATTGAATTAAATGAATAATTCATATTGAGGATCTTTTCAGGTTTATAGTTTAGATAACTAGGACATAACTATTACATCTCAAAAGATTACAAAGTAGACACTTCTACTAAGTTTCCATAAATAAAAAACACTCTTAAAAGAAACATGTCTAGTTCAATCTTTTAGATAGAATGTCTTTCCTTGATCCCATCCTTGACCCTATTCATCTTTATGTCCTGTGTAAAAAATTTCAAATACTTGGGATGAGCATAAAAATATCAGTAAGGGATATAAAAATATGGAAATGAAAGATGAGTACATGTATACATAAGAATCAATGAAATCATACATTACTCATAAAACATAAGAACATTAACATACCTCATCAAATCATGAATAAAACATAGAAATCATAAGATATAAAGGTAACTTGAGGAATTCATAACATTCGTACATAAGGAGTAACCCTCTTGTTTACATTTGGAATACCCATCACAGTATATTCCATAAATATCTTTAGAGAAACCTTAACGTTTAACTCCATTGCATTATACAATGCATTGGAAAGCTATATCGGGCTCACCCTCCCTTAGTTTATCACTGATCCACCCGTCTTAATAATAATGCATAAGAACCATAACATAATCGTATCACATAAAACATGCATAAAGGAAACATAACATTTCCACATTTCAATCACAATATATCAATACAACACATTGATATAATAAAAACATTATGAAAACCATTTTAAATACCAAAATAAAAGAAAAGTAAAACATGGTATTTGTTTTTCATTTAAAAAAGCATGGCGTGTAGAGGAAGCTGAAACTCAAATAATGGTCACGGCGATGGAGAAGACGTTGTCGCCGCATACGTACGAAAAAACCATTCCCTTTGTCGTTTAGTAAAATTCTTCATATAGAAATGATTCCTTTTGAATAAATGTAAAAGTAAAAAGGGGTTTATACACTGTATAAAATAATGTTGTGTATAAAACAAAATATGCCTCAATGAAGGAGATTGAGACGAAGTCCCTTACAAAGACAGTATCCTTGGATTAAGGATAAATCAATTACATAATTATGTGTGACAAATGAATACACAAAATATAAGTGGATATTAAGTGTAAAACAATCAGAGGAATTTCACACATATTCATAGAACATCATATTAAATGAGTACAAGTTTATCACAAAAAATCAAAATTGGGTTGAGAATTTCCCTTGCAAAAATTCGACAGCCTAACGGCGTCACTTAAAAATTCAGAAAAAGAGTTGATGAAAGATAAAAAGGGTATCTCATCACTTGGACATAAAATTTACATCAATAACGATATAGAAGAACATATCCCTACATAATAGTATTTGAATTAAAAGACATAACAAAAGAAGTCTTTTAAAATGAGGAGGGCGAAAGGTTCCCTTACCGACTTGGGTAACTTTCGAATCGTACACCCCATTGAAGAAGGGTCATACAATGAGTATGTAAATACCCATAAATGAAATTATATTGCATAAAGAGTATAATAATGGGAAGTAAATACACCACTAAAATGAAATTGTGGCAAATGTAGCATAAATCTCACGAGACTAAAAGTGAGATGAAAAATCCCTTATGAAAACTTGACAGCCTAACGATGCCACTTAAAACATCCAGAAAATGGATTGGTGAGATCAAATAGGGTCTCTCATCATATTAGAATAAAATATACAGATGGATGAATATAAAAGAACATACCCATCTTAAAAAAGAGGTGATTAAAAGAAGTGACATAAAGGAGAATACTAAAAATCAGAGAGAGGTTAGATCTCTTATGAAAATTCGGCAGTCTAGCGGCGCCACTCAAAACTTCCAAAGTGGATTGATGAGAGAAAATAGGGTCTATCATAATATGAACATAAAAATTACAGTAGGATTAATATAAACGAATATCCCAATCATAATAAAGATGAGCTTAAAAGTAATTACATAAAGGAGTGTACTTAAAATGAAAGAGAGGGGTAGGATCACTTACCTCGTGTCCCGACATGACTTGATCGTTCTTTAATCTCCTGAATAACAAAATTTGGTCAATTTCTAATTTCTTTAGGAACTCCTTTAAAGATTAATATTATAATTTTATAATAATTGGTTAATAAAGTGAGTTCATATCAGACGTTTTTGTCGATGTTCGGTACATGAGTAAAAATTGAACTTGTTGTAAAAGAATTTTCCATGTAGTTATAGGTATATCATATCCAGAGTAGTATTGATGTTTTAAATATCATATATATCTCGTATATATTCATTTTATACTATTCCATATCATTTTGGGATAAAAAATTAAAAGCACCGTTCATGGAGACGATAGGCCGTACGTACGCATGAACACTACTTTCATTTTTGTCATATTAATGGAATTAAAACAAAATGAGAGATATATATATTAAAATAACAGAATGATATCCATCATTTAGATGTAATATATTACACATATATCCATTATATATATTTACTTATAATAGTACATAACATTTGGAGATAAGAAATGAAATGTACCGTTCATGGAGATGGTAAGCCGTACGTACACATGAACGCTACTTTCATTTTTTTATTCAATCAAATGAAATAATAATTATATAAAGGTATATTATAATTCCAGTAGGATATCATATGTAATAACATTAATTCCATCCTTTATACGTCCCACATATGGCATTAACAAATCAAATAACTTTGAGGGGGTGGTAGTCCACACTTCCTAAAATGAAGATATCGTGTTTACCCTTAATGGAAACCATAACTCTATGCCATAAATGAAAAATACAGAAGCATAAGGAAAAACTAAACATATTATATATCATATATAAATATAGTGACATATTTATGTCCACCTTTGAAGGTGTTAAAATAATATTGAACAATCATCGTTTCGTGAGGCAGTAATTTGCCATCCACAGATACAATATGTTTTTTAACCATTAGACGGAGGTGTGTGAAAGTGTAGATCGAATCCTTCTTATAACAAAATCGTAGTATATTTAAGATACTGGTAATTTTTTTTAAAATGTAATAAAATGATTTTAGGGGTTTGGAGAAGCAAAATAAAACAAAAGAACACAAGGGAAGACATTACCTTTAAATCGGGTAACTCTCTTTGATTTGAGCTCAAAGGCTTCCATGGAAAGGATTATTCCCAAAGTGAGGCTTAAATTATGAATAGAGGGATGTGGGGAGATGAAATGGGGAGGGGTTGGTCGAGACAATGTCTTGAGAGGTGTCTGTAAGTTGGTAGAGGTGGGGGCCTTTTATAAGAGGAGAGGAGGGGAACTCTTGGAAAGTTATAAAATATTACTTTATTATAAAATGATTTTCGGATTTTAAAGGTCCCAAAAGAAAATATTTCTAGGATAAGGTGATAAGGTTTCGAAATCCACCCATCCAATATGTTTTTTACAGGTGTAAGACTTATATTTTACAATGTCTTTTCATTTTATTTAAATCGTTCATTTATGAGGTAATCACTACATCATCACGGTGTCATAACTAAATTAATTTATTTAATGTCGAAAAATTCTAACAAAATATTCATCATGTTGGAAATATTTTTATATTTCTAATTAATATTTATAGTTAAAAATAAGACTTGTATAACCCCGTGTATAAATAGTTTTAGTAAAACAACACATGTTTGTGACATTTTAATTTTAACTTTAAATAAATAGGTATTAATGTCATTTTCCTACCAAAGTGGCTTCATGGGGTCCCCAAGATGACACATGGATTGTCGTGGTCGGCCATGACTCATCCAATAAGGGTAGGACATGTGTCATGGTCATTTCATATTATTAAAACATTATTTTTACCTTAAACTACACTAATTACCTCCAATCGCGATTAAAAACTTAAGAGATATTATTCACGAAAAAATTATTTTTATAAGGCCCCAGCCTTAAACCTTACGTAATCATGAGTTATTAAAGGATTATACACTGAGGAATTTTTTAGGTTTTGATTTTTAGAGAATTATATCATAAAACATTCATTACATTCCCCATTTAAACAAATTGGTTACATAAAAGATAGTATTCAGTTTTTCCCATCAACGGAAACATATTTAAAATAAAACATGGATTCTTTCTCAAAACTTCCTTGACACTATCATCATATCATGTACCTTTCCTTTGACCTATGAAAAACATTTAGAAAACTTGTGATGAGCATAAAAATACTAGTAAGGGATATAAAAATATATGGAAAGGAAACACGAGTACCTGTACACATAAGAATCAATGAAATAATACTTTACTCATAAAACACAAGCACTTTAACATACCTCATAAAATCATGAATAAATCATAGAAATCATAAGACATAAAGGAAACTTGAGGCATTCATAACATTCTTACGTAGGGAGTAACCCTCTTGGTTACGTTTTGAATACCCACCACAATATATTCCCTAAATCTCTTCGGAGAAACCTTATTGTTTCACTCCTTTGTGTTATCCAATGAATTGGAGAGCTATTTCGGGCCCACCCACCCATAGTTTATCATGGAACCACCCGTTTTCATAATAATTCCCAAGAACCATAACATAATTGTATCACATAAAACATGCATAAAGGAAACATAACATTTTCACTTTTCAATCACAAGATATTAATACAACACATTGATATAAAAACATTATGAAAACCATTTTCAATACCAAAATAAAATAAAATTAAAACATGGTATTTATTTTTCTTTAAAAAAAGGTATGGCTTATAGAGGAATCTGAAACTTAAATAATGGTCACGGCGGTGGAGAAGTCGGTGTCGCCGCATACGTACGACAAAAACATTCCCTTTTTTCATTTAGTAAAACGCTTTGTATAAAAAATATTCCTTTCGGATAAACATAAAATTCAAAGGTATTTATACACCGTATAAAATAAGGTTGTATATAAAACAAAATATGCATCAATGAATGGAGATTGAGACGAAGTCCCATACAAAGACGATATCCTTGGATTAAGGATAAATCAATTACATAATTATGTGGGACAAACTAATACACAAAATATAAGTGGATATTAAGTGTAAAACAATCAAAGGTTATTCACACATATTCATAGAACGACATATTAATGGAGTTCAAGCTCATCCCAATGAATAAAAATTGGGTTAAGAAGTTCCTTTGCAAAAATTTGACAGCCTAACGGCGTCACTACAAAATTCAGAAAATGAGTTGATGAGAGATAAAAAGGGTATCTCATCACATGGACATAGAATTTAAATCAATAAGTATTTATAAGAACATATCACAATATAATAGTATGTGAATTAAAAGACTTAACAAAATAAGTCTTTTAAAAAGAGGAGGGTGAAAGGTTCCCTTACAGACATGGGTATCTTTCGAAACATACAACCCGTGAAAGAAGGAGAATACAACATTGATGTAAATACTCATAAATGAAAGTATATTACACAATGAGTTAAAATAATGGGAATTACATACACCACTCAAAGAAAATTGTGGCAAATATAGCATAAATCTCACGGGAATAAAAGTGAGATGAAAAATCCCTTATGAAAACTCGGCAGCCTAACGACGCCACTTAAAACTTTCAAAATGGATTGATGAGATCAATTATGATCTCTTTTCATATTAACATAAATTTTACAGAAAGTGGAATATAAAAAAACATCCCCCAACATAACAAATAGGAATATAAAATAAGTGACATTAAGGAGAGTACTTAAAAAGAAAGAAAGATGTTAGATCTCTTACGAAAATTCGGCAGCCTCACGGCGCCACTCAAATCATCCAAAAAGGATTGATGAGAGAGAATAGGGTCTCTCATCATATGAACAAAAAACATAAAGTAAGATTAATATAAAAGAACATCCCAATAACAATAAATATTAGATTTAAAAGGAATGACATAAAAGAGTGTACTTAAAAAGAAAGAGAGGACTAGGATCCCTTACGAAAATTCGGTAGCCTAACGGTGCCAATTAAAACGTCCAAAATGGATTGATGAGAGAAAATAGGGTCTCACATCTTATAAAAATATAAATTACAGTAAGATTAATATAAAATAACATGCCAATCATAAGAAATATTATCTTAAAAGGAATGCCATAAAATAGTGTACATAAAAAGAAAGAGAGGGGTAGGATCCCTTACCTCAAGTGCTACTTGTCTTGTTCATTTCATTATATTCCTGAATAATAAACATTGTTCAATTTATAATTTCATAAGGACATCCTATAAAGATTATTATTCAGTTCATATCACATATTTTAATGTTATGATAATTGGTTAATAATATGAATTCATATCAGACGTTTTTGTCGATGTTTGGTACATGGAAAAAAAACTGAACTTGTTGGAAAATAATTTTCCATGTAGTCATAGTTAAATCATATCTGGAATAGTATTTATGTTTTAAATATCATATATATCCAGTATATATTCATTTTCTACTATTCCATATCATTTGGAGATAAAAAAAAATCACCGTTCATTGAGACGGTAGGCCGTACATACGCATGAACGCTACTTTCATTTTTTCTTTGTCATATTAATGGAATTAAAAATAAATGATATATATATATATTATAATTCAAGTATAATATATATTTTATATTGGTATCATGTGTTCATTAATTTCATTCTTTATACATACCATGTATTGCATGTACGAGTCACATCACTTGAGGGGGCGGTAGTCCACAATTTCTCATATGAAATTATCGCATTTACACGACATGAAAAAAATAAAGGTATGGTTTAAATATAAAATAAAGAAGCATAAAGTAAACATAAATACCATATATATCATATATAAAATACAATTACATCATAATGTCCACTTTTAAAGGTGTAAAAATATTATTGAACAATCATTGTTTCGTGAGGCAGAAAATCGCCAACCACAGAAACAGCATGTTCTTTAACCATTAGATGAAGGTGTGTGTAAGTGTAGCTCTAATACTTCTTATAACAACATAATAGTATATTGGAGATACTTTATTTGTTACAAAATAAATAATAAAATTATTTTAGGGTGTTGGAGAAGCAAAATAAAACAAAAGACTCAAGTGAAGACATTACCTTAAAATCGGGTAACTCCCTTTGGTTTGAGCTCAAAGGCTTCCTTGGGAAGAAATATGCCCAAAGTGAGGCTTCAAGGAGTTATAGAGGTATTTTTAGAGACAAAATGGGAAGGGGTTGGCCGATCCAAAGGCTTTGGATGTGTGGGTAAGGAGGTAGAGTTGGGGGCCTTTTATAAGAGGAGAAGGTGGGCACTCTTGGAAACTAAAGAAATGTTACTTTATTTTAGAATGTGTTTCTTATTTTAATAGTCCCACATTGATTTGTTTCAAAGATAAGTTGATAAGGGTTCTAAATCCACCCATCCAATAGGTTTTGGACATGTGTAGGTCTTATATTTTACATTATCTTTCCATTTTATTTAAATCGTTAAATAATGAGGTCAACGCTGCATCATCATGATGTCATAAATAATTTAATTTATATAATGTATAAAAATTATAAAAAAAACTACTATGTTGTAGGAAATCGTTTTATCCTTCCAATGAATATTTATAGTAAAAAATTTGACTTGTATAACCCCAGGTAAAAATCGTTTTAGTAAAACATTTCATGTTTGAGTCATTTTTACTTTAACATTAAATAAAAAGGTATTTATGTCATTTTCCAACCAAAGTGGCTCCATGGGGTCCCCAAGTTGACCCATGGATTTTCATTGACGTCCAGGACACATAAAATGAGGGTATTACATGTTTCTAGGTCATTTAATCTTATTAAAACATTATTCTTACCTTAAACTACAATAATTACCTCTAATCGCGATTAAACACTTCAAAAGTTACTATTCACCAAAAAATTATTCTAATCCCATTGAACCAAATTTTACTTCTTCATGAAAACCATGTATGTCGGATTTTTAAAATTCAAAACAAAAATATGGAAAAATTTCATTTAAACGGAAAAATTAGTTTTTATAAGTACCACTTAGTGGTTTCACTATTCATAAAAAAATTGAAGTTTTTCATAAAATTACCAAAAATTCACCCTAATATATATTTGATATTCTTAATTAAAAAATGATGTCTATTTTAAAAAATTAAAAACATATAAGTTTCATTAATTAATTTAATAATTAATTCCCGCTGTCAAAAGAAATAGCGTGTTTTTATGAAACAAAATGTATCAAAAGTTGACACTAGTTTATGTCCAATTTCACGGTGAAATTAATTCCAACCAGCACTATTGTATTGAATGGTAAAAATATATTCTAATTTCACTTTAAAACCAATTAAAAAGATAATATAATCATATCAATAAATTAGATTAAAAAGTGTTTTTGAATTAAACTACAACAATTTTCACTATTCATTAAAAAATGAACATTATCGGAAAAATATCAAAAATTTACACAAAGTAAATTTTGATGTCCCAATTCTGAAGAAGAATTTTATTTTGTCAAATATAACACATAAAATTGTCAAAAAGTGGATTTAAAAGAGGTCTGCCATCAAGAGGCGGTTAATCGACCTTTTAAAGAATATTAGAATGTTTACGCTTAAAATTGGATTCATTCGCATTTTTAATCCTCTAACATTTATTGTAAAAAGTAAAAATATTTTACAAACATATATAATCATTTTTTAGTTAGTTATATTCATTCCCACCATCACAACAGCTATGCGTTATCTACCATTTAAAATAATATTATTTTATTATTAGAGTGCAATGCAAGATTCCCAAGAAACCCATTGTTGCGTATTGCGTATGCCATCGTGCATAACATCCCCTTTAAAGTAATATTAATATTTTATTCACAAATATGGATAAATGTGAATATCTCATACTCTTTATTTACCTAGGGTGTTACATCCTTCCCCCTTTTTGGAATTGCATCCTCGCAATATTAAAATTGGGCATGGAAACTTCATTGAAAATCCCACATCAGAACAAGAGTCAGTAAAACAATCACTTTAAAAAAATAATGATAAGTTCAAAGGTCACCCGAGTAAACCCATACTAGGATTCCAAGTATGAAAATATACATGGAGGAAAAAATAAAGGGTCATGTTCTAATGGAGAGTGATAGTAAACATTTCTAGGAGAAAGTTAACCATATGAAAATCACAAACTTGTGATGGGTTAAACAGTATTCGATTCCCCAGTAGGAAATGTTAACAGACAACATTTTTGTTTTAAGTAACTTTTCATTGAGGAATATATTAATGAGCTTAACTAAATCATAATGAAACATACTTACTTGTCATGTAGACTTTCATGTTTTACTAGATTCAATAATCAAATTCATAATTTCTCCAAAAGATGAGTATTTAGGAAGACTTGTTCACATTAATAGTACTATAATAAACTTATTGAGAATCACCTAATCCACAAAAGAGAATTATATATTTCCCATGTCGTTAGACAAAATCCAAAACGAAAATTGTTAGTATGAGGTCAGAGAATCCACAAAAGTATAATCCTTTATAAAAAGAAAATCTATTTTTAATCTCCAAAATCTGTCCAAAGAAACCCAAAGTTCAACAAAGACCATTCCATAAACAACTGTCCATAAAATGTTTCAAAGTAAACCATACTAATATTGAAACCCAAATATTTAAAGGACTTAATCAAATAGTCTTCCAAGGTACAAATTAACTTTTATCTCCAAATAACATCAGTTGCTCTTAAATTCTCATATTGAAAAGAAATTAACCTAATCACATATCCTCCATGATAGGTTAATCATTTCCATAGATAACCCAAAATAAACATACTCTTAATTCATAAAATCATCTAAATAAAAATAATTAGTCAAACTAACAAGGGACTTCACGTAGGCATGTGGTAGGCGATAAATTCCAATCACACTTTGGTTGTGTGTTCAATTCCCGCAGCATTGTATGGCGCGATGGGTTGTCACACGGTCTGTGTGTTGTCCTTTTTCCCAAACTATATAATTCTTAAGACATTCCCGAAAACGTGATAAAATCTTCAAAAAAATAATCATTAAATATTTTAACCTCAATTTTATCTCATGCCTTTCATTTTCCATCATAACATATAATAACCCATAATTACCTCAAAATTAAGGATCATATAAACACTAATGGTTACCTTTATAATTATTACCTGAACTTCCACATTGATTGGTCATCTCATACATGAAGAATTACAGAACATAACAAGGTTCAAGTGGATGATCATGAATCCTTGATATTTGGTTTAGAAAAACCACAAGTTTCCTCATTGAATACCCCATTTCATCCAGTCTCTTAATCAAGGAACCACCATAGTTTCCTTCAAACCTATTGTCACTTTGGTGCCTTCTAGATCCATCCATTCACTAAAAACAGAAATGTCAATGTGAGTATATCAACAAAACCATCATGTACTAATAAGGAAGTTAACCACTAAGATATACTTATTTATTCACTTTATCAAAAACTAGGACTCTTTCTGAAATCCTAACCATTATGGTAATGTCACTTATGCTTAGAGGATACCCTATCCTCTAAAGTTATCTAAACCAACCATTGATACCAACTATAAGGCCCCAGCCTTAAACCTTACTTAATCTTGAGTTATTACAAGATTACACATTGAGGATCTTATCAGGTTTAGTGTTTTAGAGAATTAGATCATAAAACTTGCATTACATTCCATATTTAAACAAATTGGTTACATAAAAGATAGTATTCATTTTTTCCCATCAACGGAAACATATTTAAAATAAAACATGGATTCATTCTTGACACTTCAATGACAATATCATCATATCATGTACCTTTCCTTTGACCTGTGAAAAACATTTCAAAAACATGGGATGAGCATAAAATGCTCAGTAAGAGATATACAATTATATGGAAAGGAAACATTAGTACATGTACACATAAGAATCAATGAAATCATAATTTACTCATAAAACATTAGCACTTTAACTTACCTCATCAAATCATGAATAAATCATAGAAATCATAAGACATAAAGGTAACATGAGGCATTCATAACATTCTTACGTAGGGAGTAACCCTCTTTGATACGTTTGGAATACCCACCACAATATATTCCCTAAATCTCTTCGGAGAAACCTTATTGTTTCACTCCTTTGTGTTATCCAATGCATTGGAGAGATATTTCGGGCCCACCCACCCTTAGTTTATCATGGAACCACCCATCTTCATAATAATTCCCAAGAACCATAACATAATCGTATCACATAAAACATGCATAAAGGAAACATATCATTTTCACTTTTCAATCACAAGATATTAATACAACACATTGATATAAAAACATTATGAAAACCATTTTAAATACCTAAATAAAAGAAAAGTAAAACATGGTATTTATTTTTCTTTTAAAAAAAATTTATGGCTTATAGAGGAAGCCAAAATCGAATAATGGTCACGGCGGTGGAGAAGTCGTTGCCGCCGCATACATACGACAAAAACATTCCCTTTTGTCTTTTAGTAAAACGCTTTGAATAAAAAAGATTTCTTTCAGATAAACGTAAAAGTAAAAGGGGTCTATACACCGTATAAAATAAGGTTGTGTATATTACAAAATATGCCTCAATGAAAGGAGATTGAGAAGAAGTCCCATAAAAAGATGGTATCCTTCGATTAAGGATAAATCAATTACATAATTATGTGTGACAAACTAATACACCAAATATTAGTGGATATTGAGTTTAAAACAATCAGAGTTTATTAACACATATTCATAGAACCACATATTCATGGAGTACAAGCTTATCCCAAAGAATCAAAATTGGGTTAAGAAGATCCCTTGAAAAAATTTGACAGCCTAACGACGTCACAACAAAATTTAGAAAATGAGTTGATGAGAGATAAAAGGGTATCTCATCACATGGACATAAAATTTAAATCAATAAGGATATAGAATAAAATATCCCAACATAATATTATGTGAATAAAAAGACATAACAAAATAAGTCTTTTAAAAAGAGGAGGCTGAAAGGTTCCTTTACCGACATGGGTATCTTTCAAAACATGCACCATGTGAAAGAAGTACAATACAACATTGATGTAAATACTCATAAATGAAATTATATTACACAATGAGTAAAAATAATGGGATGTACATAAACCACTCAAAGGAAATTGTGGCAAATGTAGCATAAATCTCACGGGAATAAAAGTGTGATGAAAAATCCCTTACGAAAACATGACAGCCTAACGACGCCACTTAAAACATCCAAAATGGATTGATGATAACAAATAGGATCTATATTCATATTAACATAAAGTTTTCAAAAGAGGAATATAAAAGAACATCCCCCAACATAACAAAGAGGATATTAAAATAAGTGACATAAAGGAGAGTACTTAAAAAGAAAGAGAGAGGTTATATCTCTTACGAAAATTCGGCAGCCTAACGGCGCAACTCAAAACGTCCAAAAAGGTTTGATGAGAGAGAATATGGTCTCTCATCATATTAACATAAAAATTATAGTAATATTAATATAAAAGAACATCCCAATAACAAGAAAGATGAGCTTTAAAAAGAATGACATAAAAGTGTGTACTAAAAAAGAAAGAGAGGAGTAGGATCCCTTACGAAAATTCGGCAGCCTAACGGCACCAATTAAAACTTTTAAAATGGATTGATGAGAGAAAATAGGGTATATTATCATATTAAAATATAATGTACAGTAAGAGTAATATAAAAGAACATCCGAATCATATGAAATATTATCTTAAAAGGAATGACATAAAAGAGTGTACATATAAAGAAAGAGAGGGGTAGGATTCGTTACCTCAAGTCCAACTTGTCTTGTTCGTTTCTTTATATTCATGAATAATAAACTTTGGTAAATTTATGATTGCTTAAGGAACACATATAAATATTATTATTCAGTTCATATCACATGTTTTAATGTTATAATGATTGGTTAATAATATGAGTTCATATCAGACGTTTTGTCGATGTTTGGTACATGAGTAAAAAATTGAACATGTTGGAAAATAATTTTCCATGTAGTTATAGGTACATCATATCCAGAATAGTATTCATGTTTTAAATAAAATATATATACAGTATATATTCATTTTATATTATTCCATAGCATTTGGAGATAAAAAACGAAAAGCACCATTCATGGAGACGGTAGGTCGTACGTGCGCATGAACGCTACATTCATTTTTTCTTTGTCATATTAATGGAATTAAAAAAATGATATATATATATATATATATATATTATAATTCTATTATAATATATATGTTATATAGGTCACATATGTTCATTAATTTCATTCTTTATACATTCCATGTATTGCATGTACGAGTCACATCACTTGAGGGGGCGGTAGTCCACACTTCCTCATATGAAATTATCGCATTTACACAACATGAAAAGAATAAAGGTATGGTTTAAATATAAAATACAGATGAATATAGTAAACATAAATACCATATATATCATATATAAAATACAGTGACATCATAATGGCCACTTTTATAGGTGTTAAAATATTATTGAACAATCATCGTTTCGTGAGGCAGAAAATCGCCAACCACAGAAACAGTATGTTATTTAACCATTAGATGAAGGTGTGTGTAAGTGTAGCTAGAATACTTCTTACAACAACATCCTAGTATATTGACTATAATAGAGTTTTTACAAAAGAAAATAATAAAAAGAGTTTAGGGGGTTCAAGAAGCAAAATAAAACAAAAGGACTCAAGTGAAGACATTACCTTAAAATCGGGTAACTCCCTTTGGTTTGAGGTCAAAGGCTTCCTTGGGAAGACTTATGCCCAAAGTGATGTTTCAAGGAGTTATAGAGGGATGTGGAGAGATAAAATGGGCAGGGTTTGGCCGAGAAAAAGGCTTTGAATGTGTGTTTAAGGAGGTATAGGTGGGGGCCTTTTATAAGAGGAGAAAAGGGGCACTCTTGGAAAGTAAAGAAATGTTACTTTATTTTAGAATGAGTTTGGGATTTTAATGGTCCCACATTGATGGTTTTTGAGGATAAGGTGATTAGGGTTTGAAATAAACCCATCCAATATGTTTTGGACATGTTTTGGTCATAGATTTTACATTATCATTCCATTTTATTTAAATCGTTAAATAATGAGGTCATCGCTGCATCATCATGATGTCATAAATAATTTAATTTATTTAATGTCTAAAAATTATAAAAAAAATACTATGATGTAGGAAATATTTTTATCTTTACATTGGCTATTTATATTCAAAAATATTTTTTTTATAACCCCATGTAAAAATTGTTTTAGTAAAACATCTCATGTTTATGCCATTTTAACTTTAACATTAAATAAAAAGGTATTTATGTCATTTTCCTACCAAAGTGGCTCCATGGAGTCCCCAAGTTGACCCATGGATTGTATTGGTTGGCCAGGACACATCCAATTAGTGTAGGACATGTGTCTAGGTCATTTTATTTTATTAAAACATTATTCTTACCTTAAACTACACTAATTACCTCTAATCGCGATTAAAAACTTAATAAGTTACTATTCACCAATAAATTATTCTAATCCCATTGAACCACATTTTACTTACTAATGACAACCATGTATGTCTGTTTTTTTCAAATTCAAAACACAAAGATGGATAAATTACATTTAAATGGAAAAATCAGTTTTTATAAGTACCACTTAGTGGTTTCACTATTCATAAAAAATTGAAGTTTTTTAGAAAATTTCCAAAAATTCACCCTAAGCTATATTTAATATTCAAAATTCAAAAATTATGTCTATTTTAAAAAATTCAAAAAATATAAGTTGCATTAATTAATTTAATAACTAATTCCTGCTGTCAAAACAAATAGCGTGTTTTTATGAAACAAAATGTATCTAAAGATTGACACTAGTTTAAGTCCAATTTCAAGGTGAAACTAATTCCAACGACCAATATTGGATTAAATGGTAAAAATATATTCTAATTTCACTTTAAACCGAATTAAAAAGATAATCTAATCATGTAAATAAATTAAATTAAAATGTTTTTTTGAATTAAAATACAACATTTTTCACTATTCATTAAAAAATGAACTTTATCGAAAAAATACCAAAAATTTACACAATGTAAATTTTGATGTTCCGATTCTATAGAAGAATTTTATTTTGTCAAATATAACACATAAAATTGTCAAAAAGTGGATTTAAAAGAGGTTCTCCATCAACAGGCGGTTAATCGACCTTTTAAAGAATATTAGAATGTTTACGATTAAAATTGGAATCATTCTCATTTTTAATCCTCTAACATTTATAGTAAAAAGAAAAAATATTTGATAAACATATATAATAATTTTGTAGTTAGTTATATTCATTCCAGCCATCACAACAGCTATGCATTACCTATCATTTAAATTAATATTATTTTATTATTAGAGTACAACGCAAGATTCCCAAAAAAGTCATTGTTGCGTATTGGGTACGCCATCGTGCATAGCGTCCCCTTAAAAGTAATATTAATATATAATTCACAAATATGGATAAATGTGAAAATGTCATACTCTTTATTTACCTGGGGTGTTACAATTTTAATCCAACTGAACAACATTTTACATCCTAATGACAACCATTTATGTCGGATTTTTGAAATTCAAACCACAGAAGTGGTAATGTTTCATTTAAATGAAAAAAAAGTTTTTAAACTACCACTTAGTGGTTTCACTATTGATCAAAAATTGAGGATTTCAAAAAAAATCCAGAAATTCACCCTAAAATATATTTGATATTCTGAATTAAAAAATGATGACTATTTTAAAAAATTAAAAAAAAATATAAGTTGCCTTAATTAATTTAATAATTAATTCCCGTTGTCAAAACAAATAGCGTGTTTTTAAGAAACAATATCTATTAAAAGATTGACACAAGTTTAAGTCCAATTTCAAAGTGAAATTAATTCCAATGACCACTATTGGAATAATTGGTAAAAATATATTCTAATTTCACATTAAAAACAATACAAAAGATAATATAATCATATAAATAAATTATATTAAATATAGGTTTTGAATTAAAATACAACATTTTCCACTATTCATTAAAAATTGAACTTTATCGAAAAAATTCCAAAAATTTATACAAAGTAAATCTTGATGTCCCGATTCTAAAGATGAATTTTATTTTGTCAAATATAACACATAAAATTGTCAAAATGTGGATTTAAAAGTGGTTCGTCATCAAAAGGCGGTTAATTGACCTTTTAAAGAATATTAGAATGTTTACGTTTAAAATTGGATTCATTCGCATTTTTAATCCTATAACATTTATTGTAAAAAAAATATTTTACAAACATATATAATAACTTTGTAGTTAGTTCTGGTCATTCCTGTCATTACAACGGCTAGGCGTTAACTACCATTTTAAATAATATTATTTTTTTATTAGAGTGCAACGTAAGATTCCCAAGAAACTTGTTGTTTCATATTTGGTACGCCATCGAGCATAGCGTCCCCTTTAAAGTAATATTAATAATTTATTCACAAATATGGATAAATGTGAAAATGTCATATTCTTTATTTACCTGGGGTGTTACATTATGTATCTTTTTTGACATTAATTAAATTTAAATAAAATAAATAATTATTTAAATAAAAATTCAGTTTTAAACTATAACTCAGTGTTTTTTTCCCTGTTCATAAAAAATGGAATGTTTTTAGAAAAATTCCAAAAATTCAACCTAAGATAATTTCGATATTCCTAATCCAAAAATGAAATCCATTTTGAATGATAAAATTTATAAAAGTTCAAAAAGTGGGTATTACTATTCATAACGTCTAGTTTGATTGGTTGTGGTGTGTGTTAGAACTCGAAGTTGCGTACAACACATGGTACTGTATTATTCAAAGAGAAGCATACCAGAGAACGTTGGGGTGTTACATAATATAGTTATTCAATTATGATTGAATGACTAGTATAAATATAGGGTTTTATGAAATCCTTTCGACACAGACAAAAGAGGTGATGGCCTCAACTAGAAGGATCACTCCTTATAACGCCCATTTATCAGAGCTTGTGAGGGAGATAGAATTTTTCAGATTTCCCCTAGACAAAAACAAAGCTTATATTCTGTAACTTATGTTTGGGGGGAAACCTTTACAGAGAATCTCATTCTCATCGAGATCACAATCCAAACCATGTTCACAGAAAGGCCCCATGAAAACCCCAAAATTATTCTACTCACTCTTAGGGTGGGTTCTATTACTATAAAGGGATATGTAACAAGACCCTACTGTTATGATTATGTTCATTATTTTTGTTTATAATAATTAATATACATTCTATCTATTATTGTTACTTTGTAAATGATTTATGGAATGCATATTTTCTTTTGTTTATATTTAAATTCAATTAAAATATATATTTTGGTGAATTAATGGATTTTTTAAATAAAAATTGTTTTTAAAAAATATTAATATTAAATCAATTTTATTAAATATATTTGTGGTACAATATTTATGAGGCCATATGTAACTTTAATTGAGGTCTGAAGACAATTTTTTTCAAACCCCATCAATTTCCAATAAATGTTGGTTTTTATTTTAAATGTATAATTGATTATTTAGAAAATTAATTAGATATAATTAATGTTATTTTTGGAATTAGGTTATAAATATTTTCTAATGATGATAATTTCATAATTTTCAATGATAGTTGACTTTTGGGTAAAAATTAAATACCTTATAAATATATAGTGCATGTTATGACATCATAATATCCCAATAGTGATTTAAAAAACACTATAAAATGTATCCTCAGCCAAATATATGTTTTAAAATTAAAATATGTGATTTTAGATATGTTTTTATAATTTTATAAATCCACAGGGAATTCTCTAAAATGTACAATATATTTTTTGATTTAAAGTTCATTTAATTAATAATGTGACTCAGCTCCACATAAGAAAGGAATTTTTTTTAATATACTCAGCCCATTACTATATTAAATAATAAGTTAGAATACCATTTGTTATAAAACATGGGAAAAAACATTGGAATGTTTTTGGTATTGAAAATTTAATTATATATATTACAAAACCTATATTTGTAAAATATTAAATAATTCCAATCTCATTTGTTATATAATCCCACCAAAGACCAAACTTATCATACAAAAAATACTAGGATCACATCCTTAATGTGTCCTACCATCTCCAGAATCCTTCCAAGGCACCCTAATCTAACAATAGTCCCCTCTACAAGCTTCTGACGTCACACACTTAAGTAAGGGTTCCGTCCATTACACTTTTTATCCAAGTTTCCTAAAATCGTTACAATATTTTATAATCATTTAAAATTGATGTTGATGTTTTTTAACCACCACCATACATCCCTTATTATTTTTCATGATGATATTCCACTTTCTATCTCATCAATCTATCCCATGTACTCCTATTACCATGCATACATTTCATAAGAGTAATTCCATTTATTCTCTTTCTTCATGTTTATTTATTATGATATAAATACTAGTTCCAAATTATTTACATTGGGAAATTTATTACTATGTTCCAATTATTATAAATTTCATGTATATATTATTATAAACCCCTGCCACTCTCATCATCATTTTTTATGAATTTTTATGCCACGTCGTTGTGCTTTCAAAATTTCAATTGGATTTCCAATTCCAAAATCATCATTTTGTGAATACAATACCCATTACTATATCAAGGGTGATAAAATTTATTATTGTATTATTATTTTAGGGACATAGATTTAATTATTACACACCCCTTGATCAAGGAATAATTTATGATGATGAATGAATCCTTGCTTTGGGATTTATGTGCCAGAATGAAGCTTTAGAATGAAATGAAAGTGACGGGTGCACAACAAATTATATATCACTCCAATGGAATGTTTAATTTTTAGAATAATGATATATAATGTTCGTATATGGGTTTATTTGATTTTTTATGGGAATTTTTCTACTATTATGTCTTGGATGTTTATCCTTGACCTATGATGCAATGTTTGAAGTTGTTTCCCTATTTTCATGTTATGAATATATTCCATATCACTCTTATATGTTCATGTATCTTTTATGATCCATTTATATACCTATTTTATAACTTGTCTGGTCTTCCTCATATTATTCCATGTTTATTTCATTATTTTTCTTTATAGCTCACCAATTTCTTATGTGTGTCCTCAGGTTATTCCATGAAATTTAATGTAAAATGGAACGTTGGGGCCATGTAAATAACACATTCAATAATGATGTTGTATTTCTGGTTTTATGTTCTTATGTATTGTTCCAAATATACCTATACACTATAATTTTTGATATTTAGGGTGGTATTAAGGGTTAGATAAAGTCAATAAATCGTGTATGAATGAAATTAAAATAAACGGTTTTCTAATTAAAATTAATATGAATTTTCAATCGTTCTAAAATCTGTTTTATTAATTTACATTTTTATTAAATAATTAAAATAAGATAAATTTATAATTGGGAACACATTATTCACACATCATTGAATATTATAAAAAAATCTGTGAGCGAATGAATTACATAACTTTTATTATTACATATATTTGATGATTACATCCTATAAATGTGAATAAAATAAAATAGGTCAATAAACACTAATGAATAATATTTTAAAACTAAATAATCCCCATGATCACCTTCACCCTTGAGAATAACTATTAGTTGAATCAATCCTTAAATGTCAAAAAGCATCATGAAATTTGAATAAATTTAGTAAAACCATAATGTAGAATTTTAGAAATTTGATTTTTGTTTCGAGATGTTAATGTGGAAAAAATTTAAAAAATTTAGTAGGGGTAATATAGCCATAATTTAACCATTATGAAAGTGTTAATATTCATTTATTATAGTACATGTAAATGTATTAGTAGATTATAAATATGTGTGCGTAGTTGATATAACTAATTATTATCTTGATGTTACAAATATATGTATTCATTATAAATAAATTATTTAGAATAAAATAAATGATACAAGTATAAAATTAAACGGAAATATTTTACTAAAGAATATACATTTTATTATAAAAAATGCGCTTGATGAATTATATAATTTTGATAAACTATTCATTTCGATAAATTATTTACAAAAATTTACTAAAAAATAAAATAATGATTATGAAAAAAATTAAATAATAAAATAAATATAATAAAATATTAATTTAATGATTCATTATCAAGGAAATTTTATTTCTAAAAAAATAATATTTTTATTATATTATATATTATTTTATTTTAAATATTAGTTTTTTATATTTTAGATGTTTAATTAATTGTAATGTATTGTTTATATGTATTAAAATTAATTAACCATAATATAATGACTAATAATTGGTTATAAAATATAAAAATAACATTCATTTTTAAGAATATAAATTTCTAAAAATTATTTATTCATTGTAATTAATTTTTGTTTAAACAATTTTTATGCATTTTGTTAATGGATGTTTTTAGTAAAATATAATGTTTATATATATTAAAAATAATTTACTTAGATTAAATGTTTAGTAATAGATATTGAATGTGAATAATAATTATTGAGGTTTGAAAAGATAATTTTGTCAACAAAAAATTGTTTTATATATTAATGTTTCAATGTAAAATGTTGATTAATTACGAATTAAATTACAATTTGATTATGTGGACAAAAAATTAAAGATAATAGTAGTTGGTTAGCAGTCAAAAGATATTATTATCAGTGATATAATTTTATTTTCATTTGACTACATATCTTGGAATAAAATTTATTGAGAATGTCATTTTATAAAATATTTTATGACAAAATTTTATAATGTACGATTTTATAATTGTTACTTGTAATTTAATTTGTTTTTATATATATGTAAAAAACTATGTGTTCTAGTCATCGACAGTAGTAGAAAATTATTTTTTATATAGTTTTCATAAGTAGAGACATGATAGTTATATTATATTAGAGTATATATATATAAAATTCCATCTCAAATTTATTTGATCATCGATTGAATTAAACATTGAATTTAGGTATTCCATAGGTCGATACTTTTCTACTTAGTATATGATCCTATATGATTTTTTAATGATATTCTTATAAAAACACTCTTCTAAATGGTGTTTTATTCAAAAATTTCCAATTATGTTTCTGTAATGGCTATAGAAGTTGTTTTTTGGCCCATTCATTACATTGAGTACCTGCGCAATATTTTTTATTTATGGAGGATTTTTTAGTAATCATTTGTATTCATAACTAAAAATAGAAAAATGGAAAAATGATGAGATATTAAATTTATTTTTAATGGTAATTTCCTATTTAGTGGAATGAATTATATTTTGAGGAATGAATATATATTATAATTTATTTTATTTTTCATTATATGTACACTAGACTGTGTATTGCATTTTATTGACTTCGATGTTATAATTTTTTTTATTTTCTCCCCTACATGGTCACATGTGCGATGGAATACTCAGGGTAACATAAAAATATTAATTTTTTAAGGGACTATGAGTGTTTTGGAGAATCTTTTTTTCAACCTATTGTTTTCATTTGGAGGAGGTTTTCATATGAATCACTATTTAGACATTCTTATTCATGAACATAAATGATCACATAAGGTTTTTATATATGAAAAATCATACTTATTATATAATATTTAATTATATTATCTTCTTTTATATGTTAATACCATACATGTATAGATGCATTAACTTTTATGTTTTTTTATTTCAATTTATTATTAAAAATATATATTTTTATGTTTGTTATTAAGGATTTTTTGATGAACGTTTCTTGAAAAAATCAATTGAATTTATTTTTACACCCTCTTAGTACCAATCACTATCACATTTCATATTACAGGAATTATTTAGATTCACAACTAGCCTTCATACATATAAGAATGATGTCATGGCTAGTTGATGTAATGTTATATAATATTGGGAAGAGGTTATATAGTCATGTTATTCCATCATATCCACGTATCAATTCATTTAGAAAACTAATTTTTGTTGTATTATCATATGTATTGGAAAATATTTCAGATTCATATATCACTATTTCATATAGCTCTGAAAAATATTTAATTTTTAATATTATATTAAAATTATACCCAAGGGATACTCCACTTGTGTGATGCCTTCTATACTTATCCCTTAATACATGTTTACATATTCCCTATATTTATCTTCATAACTAATATATTTTAGTTGATGATATATTTCAATTTCTTCTATAAAAATTCTATAAAGGAAGTGACTAAAATTTAATCATATTTTTTGTGAAAAATCCTATAAATCATTTTCTCTGTTTTTTAGTGGAGATTTTGTTTATTGAAAAATAAAGACGACCACAAATGAGTTTTGTTGATGTTCCCAAACCGGTTTATAAGGTGGTGTAGTTTCCCAATTTTTTCCAATTTTTTGGGCCTCAAAATAGGTTGTTTGGGTATTGGAAAATAATAACTTATGAAAAGAAGTAAATAATATTTGCACTGAATACATTTGTTTGGGAAACTTAGAGGGAGTTCACATACTGGAGAATAAAATTACTAAAATGAGGATTTACACATAACATTTTTATGCGTAACGTGAATCATGGTATATAGACCACATAGGGAAAATGGTTCACAGGATGGCTTGTATTTCACAAGGGGAATGTAGTTTGTGTATGTATTGAGCCTCATAGGGTGGATCATCAATTGTGTAAGTGAGGCAGTGACTAGTGGAGTTGTGATGGGAGTCGTTTGTGGAAGAGGTCGGCTGCCACAAAGGAAGGAATATTCCATGTATGCCATGAAGTGAAAATGGGTCGTGGGAGGAGCATAGTATGTGGTGAAGGTTGTACATAATCCAATACTTTTTTAAATACGATTAGAATTATTTTCATATCACAATTTTTAAATAATTAATACTTGTTATTTCATTAATCAGATCATTTTTTATAATAAAACAACTTCTCTCTAGGATGAAATTTGGATTGGAATGAAAAAGTTCCCAGGGAGTCCGCGAAGGAGAAGTTGTTTATGACATGGATTACATGAAAGGGGAAGGATATCATGGGAATGTTTCATGATGTGGTTTTTAGGGGAACTATATATAGCACATGAATAAGGATTCATAAAGAAGAGGAAGTCCATAGAAGGGGAACTAAAACCTAATCCCCCTTAGGGTATTTATCATAGTTGGGAAAAACAATTGGCATAAAATGGAATTGTAGAATGTATGTGGTTATATCTTAGAAGATGAAATGGATTTTGTCAATCACAAAGGGATTTAAATATTTGATGGAAACAATATTAAATTATGGAATAATTGAATTATGCAGTACTTTTTATAATTAGGATTACTTAACTTTACAATAGCTATAATTGGAATATCATCCAATGTAGACAGTGGTTCATTATCATGAGCTATTAAAAGGTAATTGGATACAGATGCTAAAGGGATCAATGCATTTTTTGGAGACCAATCAAATGGAATATGTACAGATGTGAGATCATGGATTCCATCACAAGATATGAGGGACAGGTTTCTCAATTTATTTTTTGATGACTCGATATTTATATAAGAGAACCTAAATTTTTTATGGAACAAAAATGGGGATCTAAAATTTATCCATAATGACTCGTTTGATACATTCTTCGATCAGGTGAATTTTATCATGAAATAGATACACGGTCTCAGAAATGTATTTCTAGATATAAATATTACCAATAGAGTACTAAAAAAACATCCACCTCTTTTTTATTCATCGGTTTTTGAAATGGATGATGAACAATAAAGAAATTTGTGGAAGAGGGGTTAGAGGACTACTATTTTCATGAAGTAGAATCTATTGTAAATGTTGTAAGAAATTCAAAAACAATGGATGAATGAAACCTTGATGATGGAGAATTAGAATCAAGTGATTACATTTAGTTCGAATTAGATGCTTCTCTGAAAGAAAAATACGTTTGAAGAAAAAAAAATCCAACACTGTGTTTCATGATGATGAAATTTATATGTAGTAACTTGAAGAAGATATTTCTGACCTAAATGATGAAGTTGAAAAACGGATGTCATCAAAACTAAAATTCTCAAAAATAATGTTGAGTAGAAACACAAAATTGGAGATTATTAAAGCGATATTGATAGATATAAAATCATTAGAAAAGATCAAATCAAAAAGATCACAGATCATAGAGGATACTATTAGTATGAGAATAAATTTCATTGATCAAGATAATGAATTGTATCTAGTAAAGATTACAAAGTATTATCATGATTGGAAAATGATTGATTGGAATGATACAACTGGTATGTTCCTTGATCAACAAAACAAAATAGTAATAGTTGAAGTTATACATAAATGACACTCTCTATGGTTGAAGATTTAATTGGTTATGAATTACATTCATAAGACATAGATATCCAAAGGTAGAACCATTAGTATGATATTTTCACCCATAAATGTACCCCAGATATGATGTTATTATTGTGGAATGTTGGGACACTCACAAAAAGTTAGTTCTATTGAAATGAGGTGTTAGTAATAATTGTACAAACATGGAAAAAAGTATAGGGGTAAATATTTCAAGACATCATTTAATGGTAAATTTTTTAGGTGTGGTGGATTTACACACATGTAATTATATTATTCATCAAAAATGTAGAGGAATATACCAAATATGAAGAAATCTCGTCATAAGAAGATGCACATTGTATCACAAAATGGGATAAAAATTAAATATATATTTGAAGAAATGGATGATGATGTTGGTCCATCATACTCTGAGTTAGATAATGATGATAAATCTATATTTGGTACTATGTAAAAAACATGGATAAAAATGAATATATATGAACACACAGTAGTTGCAGATATTTCATTAACAACATCAGATGACACTGGAATATGGATCATTGATAGTTGATGAAATAATCATATTACAGGAAATAAGGTTATTGTAATAGGATTCAGGTACAATAATTAAGGTATCATAATATTTGGTAATGAGTAAGGACTAAATATTATTGGTTATAGAAAATCCATGTATGGGGAAGAGACAAGATACATGTTTATTTCATAGTAGATTAAGTTATAAATCATAATTTTCTTAGTGTCAGTCAACTATGTGACTTAGAACATTCCATAATCTTTTTAATGAAATTATGTCTCATTATGGAAAATATTGGAATGCTTGTTCTATAGGGAATGCATACGAATGGAATCCTCTACCTTGTATGTGCAGAAGAATATATTTACTTTCAAACAATTGATGAAGAAAACATGTTATGAAATAAATGTGTTTGTCAATTGATCCACCAATACTTGGAGGATCTGGTGAAATGTGATGGTTCTCAAGACCTCCCAATGTTATTACGCGATCATACTCATATATGTGATGATTTTCAAAAAGGGATGATCATTTGAATGAAATGTAAGGAGAAAGAGAAATTATCAACATGACTACTTCATTTGGTTCATATTGAAGTATTCCAACCTATTTCCCCAAGAGATATAATTGTGAAGATATAATATTTTATATTCATTGATTATTTCTGAAGTATAGATGAGGTATATTTCATTTCCTACAAGTAACATGCTTTTAGTTGCACAAAACAATAGAAGAGGGAATCTGAAATGATGCTTGGAAAGAATATTTGGAAGTTTACAAAGGATTAGGGAATAGAATATCAAAATAACTAACTATAATATTATCATAAGAAACATGGGATAAAGAATCATGTTTTAGTCGCAACAGTTCTTCAACAAAATAGAGTGGCTGTGAGAAGAAATCATATCATCAATACCACAGTCAAGAAAGTGAGTATCGAATATGACCTATAAGTGAAATTATGGAAGGAACCTATCAATAAATTTGATTATATTTCTATCATTAATCTATTATATAATAAGGAAGAAAAGTCTCCATACAAGATGTGGTAATGAACGAATCCAACACTAAGGTAAATGTTTTTCTTCAATAGCCAGTGTTTTAAACTGAATAAAGAGAAACACAATATGTTTGAATCTTGTGGAGATGAATGGATATTTCATGGCTACTCAACGAAAATAAAATCCTATAAATGATTCAATAAGATGATGTGAAAGGTATATGAATCCAACGATGTAACTATAGTTGAGACAGAGAATAAGATACAGTAAATACATGATCAGACTGAGGAGGGTAGTGACGAAGAGATAAGACAATTAGGGGATGTTCTAGTTCTAGAGGATGACTCAATGGAAGAAACATATGGTGAGAATAAATCAGTTCTAGAATTGATACGAAGGATAATAGTTTAAATTTATAGAAAAATAGAATTGGTTTTTAGATAGAGCTAGTTCAAACATGGAGGATGATGTATCAACAACATGAATCATAATTATCATAGTTAGAGGATAAATGTATTGATGAAGCTTACCGTGATGAGATTTGGGTTCAGGATCTGAATGAATATCTGGATCAAATTGAGAAGATTTAGATGTGGGAGATTATTTCAAGTCAAATAAAAAATATTCTAATTGGCACTATATGGGTCTTTCATAAAAATTTGAACGAAGAAGACATTGTTATCCGAATCAATGAAGGACAAGTCTTCAATGTGTACTCCCAGGTAGAGGGTTTGGATGTTGATGAGACAATTTCACATATTGTGTGGTTAGAGACAATCTAATTATTATTGGACATAGATATGAAAAAGGTTTAATGTTTTCTAGATGGACATCAAATAAGAATTTATTAATGTGGTTCTAGAAGAATAATTCTACATTATGAAACAAGATGGATTTATCATTCATGAAGATGTTATTAGGGTTTTTCAGATAAATAAGTCTTTATTGGGTTTGAAGGAAGCACTGATATCATGGTATTCATGGACATATCTTTTTTTGGAGAAGCATGGTTTATGTTGTGGTGGGGTTTATTAGAATCTGTATGTCAACAAAGACAATAATTGAAGGATGATGGTTCTAGTGTACGTTGTTTAAATACTCCTTAGTGGATTAGATGGAGCATAATGGATATAATTTTTCAATTTTATGTAATGCGTGTGTGAAATGTCAATGATTGGTGAATTAACGTTCTACCATGGCATACATGTAACACAAACATAAACGGAATAGTAATTTCTCAATTGAAATATTTCATGGAGTTCTTGAGAATATTTTCAGTGGATAATTACATGGAGATGACAACTCTGGTGGCTACATAGATGATTCAATCATTGGATGATGAAGGAAAAGTTGTTAATGTCACTAAATATAGGGAGATCATTGGAATCCTACTGTACCTAATAATAACATGATCAGATATGGAATTGTCCACATTTTATGTCGTCCAGTATAGATGAAATCCTAAAAAAATGTACTTTCTTGCAGTAATTATAATACTTCGGTATATCATGGTTACATTGGATTTTAGATTTATATATATTTTAAAATATTAGTTAGAGTTATTGGGATATACAGATGATTATTAAACCAAATCAGTATAGGATAGGAAATCAACATCAGGTGGTGCATTCTATTTATTGGATTGTGTATTTCATGTCTATGAAAGAAACATGATTGCATTTCATTGAGCACTATATAAGATGATTACCTTAAAGAAACTCAGTATTGCCTAAAACTACCGTAGTTTAATTGATTACTTGATGAAATGGGAGTTTAATTTAAGTCTTCGATTGAAATCCATTTAATTAATTCAATCCCTATTAATATGTGATAAAATATAATCCATCACTCAAGGATGAAGAAAAATTAAATAAAGTATCATTTATCCATGGATAAGGTGGAGAATGGGTGGGGAAGATGGATTAGGTACGTAAAAAATAATAGGTGGAATACAATCTCAGAAATCCCTTACGCAATAAAGTTTTTGAAAAAAAAAACTGACTCTTATAGTTCAGTTGACTCCCCGCACATGAACAAGTCTGGATATGGGATCCCAACATCCTAGTGTATGGCCTGTTTTTTTTTTCCAATGTATCATTCTTTGTTCTTTGACCTATTCCACATCACAATGAAGTGACCTTTGGGTTCATTAAAAATGGGTAGAAGTTGTGTCATTCTAAAGGGATCAGATGTCCTTTTCAAGACACAAGGAGAAGATGTTAGGTGGAGCATAATATATTGGGATTTGATGCTATTTGAGGGAGTAGTGATGTATAAGAATATTAAATCTAATGATTCTAGATGTGACCGATCAACAGATACATATCACGACATTTGTGGTTCACAATGAAATAAGAACATTGGTTTTTTGACTGTAATGATGTGATTCATTGATAAAATTAACATTATGAACATTTTCTCAAGCTGATCATTTATCATTTGGGTGTGTAGTATGTGTTTTGTAAATTATTGATCATTATCATAAACATTAAAAGAGAATACAGAAATTTGTTGGAAGAAACATTAACTAAGACTCAAAATGTGAGTAATTGTAAAAAAACCCAAAGGGTGTGATTATATAGAAAAATCATGCAATTCACCCTCTCAAAGTTTTGGGGTGATTTTATTTTTGAAAAATCTTGATGACCGTAAATGATATTCATTGTTGTTTTTGAAGTTGGTTTTTAAGGTGGCGTATTTTCATAATGTTTTCAAAAATTTTGAACTTAAAAATAAGATATTTAGTATTTTGAAATGGATGATATCTACAAAGGAGTGAAAAGTATGTTTACCAAAAACCATAGATCATGGACCATAAAGGGTGTTCCCCGAGCGGCATAAGAAATCAAAAAAGTGCGGATTATTGTATAATAATTCTATGAAGAATGCAGAATATGTAAAAAAATGGTTCACATGAAAGCTTATTGTTCTTGAGAATAATATAGTTTTTGAAAGGATGGTGATTTAAAGGTTATCTATTTATTTTATGAAGTGTGGTGGTTATTTGTGAAGATGAAAAGGTATTTGTTCATTGAAATGATCTACTTCTATGACAGAACAAATATCATTCATGGACCGCGAAGGGAAAATAGTTCCTGGGAGGATCGAATTATGCAGTGAAGGTTATATCGCATAATTTTTTTACTTCGTAAATTAGATTAACAATATTTTATAACCTATTTTACAATATAGGGACTTATAATACCTTCATTGGGTAGAGTTTTTTCATTAGAAAAAATTTTTATGTGGGAAAAAATTTAGCTATGCTGAATGTTTTTTAGGTATTCGGTGAAGGAGAAGAGGTTTGCAAGTTGAATTCTATGAAAGGGGATGAAGTTCAAAAGAATAGTTCCTAAAGGGGTTTATGGCATATTGTATCAATGAAACAAAGAAGGATCCATGGAGAATATAAATTCCAAAAAAGGGAAACATGTCCAAAAATATGAGACAATTTACTGAAGAAAGGTTAGTCTGTGGAGAAAGAAGTAGTCTATAATGGTGAGACAGTTTATGGAAGAGTTGATGGTCGACAAAATGAAGATAATCCACTAATGTAGAATATTTCCATGGAAGTGAAAACAAGACTGAAAAAGAGGAAGCCATCCGTATAAGAGGTGGTTTTCCATTGAAGGATAGATAGTCTGTAGACACAAAGGTGATCCCTGAAAGGGGATATAGTGTGTGGAGGAGAGGTGGACTATGATGCACTCGTGTTATACGGTGTAGGGAAGATTATATAAGATGTTAATAAGTACTTATCATGACTATAATAGTTCCTAAAAGCAATTTCCTAAAACTAATAGCACACGAAAAATCATTTTTTCATCTATGGGTGAAAATGATACAAAAAATAAAATCCATATACAATGGAGGATGTGGGAATTTATGAAAATCAAGGGATATACATGTAGATAAATTGTTGAGTAATCCATTCGAAGAGTAGAGGTCAAAATAAGAAGATGATCATAGTCCTCCCCACTATCAGTGAGCTACAAAAAGAGACATAGGGAGGGTCCCATGTGATTATAATTAGCTAACCATGGACCATATAAGGAAATTATGCTTTAGTATATACAAGATCTAGAAAAACACACCATTCATGGACACGATACATAGGGGATTTGTAAGAATCATCATATTGTATTTGAATGTTCCATGGGTATATCCCATTGAGGGATAAATAAGTAAAAGTTGATTATTCTCATGACTAATTTAAGTTATAATCAATCATTGATATGAGAAGGAGAAAGGAGAGTTTTTTTACGATGAAACAATATCAAATGGGATTTTAGATTGAATCTTCCATACAATGAATCACCCAAATCTTAGGGTATTTAACCAAGATTGGATAACACATTTTTTATCTGCACTTCCTCTTTAATTTCCTTAATAATTTATCCCTAAGTGAAACGTTTCTAATTTTTGGTTTTAAAATGTAAAATGGATCATACTATTTCATCATGAAATTTTATATGATGTGACTACAAAAAATTTACCTGGAATATATTGTAGATCACTAAGTATCTTTCTAATTTTTTGTGGTTTGGTGTTATAATAATATTAATTTTTGGATGTTATTAATTTGAATAGGGTTATGATAGTGGTATAAATAATAAATATATTTTTATAAAATTTAACAAGTTTGGAATTTTGTTATTATTGATTTACCAATAGTTAGATGAACAATTTACAAAAAATACATTTTGAGAATAATGAAATTTTATTGAAAACTGACATTGTAAAATAAAATAGAGGTATTATAAAACTATAAAATGATAATGAAATGAATTATGTGGGAGAATAAAATTAGTTAATTAATGATCAAATCATCATAAATCTATGTTTATTGTTTATATAGTGTTTTTATTGATTCGTTATTGGAATTATGGTATATAACTATTATAAAAAACAAAAAAAATTATTGATCATTCAAAAAACTAACTAAAAAATTATATGAAATAATTATATTCATATAGTGGTTTAATTTTATTAGATATGATATCTGATTAATTTTTATTATTAAATCATTAAATAGTAAAAATATTGTTTAATATTGTGCTATGGAAAATGAGAAAATATTTATGACAAAACAATTAAACATTAAATATATTTTATTATTATAAATATTATTGATGTTGGTATAACCTAATGAGATTATTTGTGAACTGTTATGATTCTATAATATAAATTATTATTTATAAATATGATATATAATATGATATGATTGGCTGAAAAGTTTAATTAACTGTGTAAAATACCTTAAATTAAAATTAATAAAATTCATGTATTTATTCAAAAATATGTTCAATTAAAGTTTTATTTTTTCAAATAGATTGATCTATATACTAATAATATGGAAAATTAATTTCAAGGGGATAAAATTGTATAAATTGTATAATGGTTTGGTTTCTATTAGAAATGAATGAAAGGTTTTTCTAAAATTGAAGATCAATTAAATATAATTTATTATAATTTCACTATAAAAAAGAGATAAATAACTTGAATTTTAGTATGCATTATTTCCATAATCACGGGAGTGATTGAATATCATATTAACCCTTTCATTGGCATAATATTTAAGTTTATTACCCACGTCATCGTGATAATTTTACTATAAGGAAGACCCTTTATTTGGATGATAGGATAATAAAATAATTGTTTTACGATAATAATAGTATAGTGGAATACATTCATTTTTATAATGATTGTATGTAATATTACCCACCATGTAAAGATAATAGTGTGGTATGTTACCCTATTTTTGAAACAATTTTTATTTCCCATTACCCTATTTTTGAGAAATTATGTATTCTGTATTACTCCTTATATATACACGTTAGTTAGAGGATACCCATTATGGAAAATGATATATTATTCTATGACTTTTTGGTGTATTTTTATTTTTTTAAATGATTATTTTTTTAATAAAATTTTTTATGGTTTCTTATATATATGAATATCTGGTAGTTGTGGGGGTTACATTAAATATCATTGTCTCAGGCATTGATGTTGTCACATCATAGGTGTGTTTTGGGTCGACGGTGTTTTTCGAATTATTATTTCTTGACCATAGCTTCCATGTACTCTATTCTGATGTATATATGTACACATCATAAATAGATATTCAAGGATTCATATTATAAAAAGTACATGTTGTACTTTTTTATGGTATTTAATTATGACGATGAGACTCATCATCAAGAAAATGTTCAAAATTATAAAATAATATGAAATGTTTTATTTATCCATCATTTATGAATATTATTCCAAATTTAATATCATAATTTCTCTGAAGGACTGACATGTTTCATGTCTATATTCGAGGTTATTTTTTAGATGGTATGGAATGTAAAATAAAATGATTTTATATATCATTATATCATATTTATTAATATATTCAAGAATTATGTTAAATATAAAATATTAAAAATCATCAAATGCATGTTTTTATAACCATGTTGTTGGATAGTTAAAACATGGGTATCATAAATATATGATTATACTATGATATTTTACCACATGTTATCATAAAATAATAAGTTTTCTAAATATAATAAAAAAAATTAGTTTTTTCGTATAATTATAATGATTTTTACTAATATATATCATTTTCAAATTTTATATAAGAATAAACAAACATTGATTAAATCAAATACCAATATACATTATAGAATTCCCCATTATGTGATATGTAATGGAAAGATAATCAAATACTTTTTCTATAAAATTTCTATGAAGTTGTATTTTGATAATATTTCATTCAACATCTGTTGAAATAAATTATAAATGTGACTCATTATTAATTTTCTATTATAAATTATTTTTTTATTTTACCGTCCTTCCATGATTTTTCATTCAATCAATTTGTAATTTTCATGTAATATGTTTCTATTTTAAATAAATATTGTTAATGTAAAAATAAATCATCTAAATGATACATGGAAATTTGTAGATTTAATGAATGATTTTCATGAGTCAGTTCTATAACATGTTATAATATATAAAAAGAGAATATTCATTAACTATAATGGTCATGAAGTATTCTCATTTAAAAAAAAATTTAATGCTGGTAAATAATGAGAAATTTATTGTAACAAATAATAAGTCTACAATATCTAAAGAAAAAAAATTTCGTGTAAATTATATGATATTCAATGAATCCATCAGGGGTGAGATGAAATATTTATTAGTTATATTGGTTTTAAATTTCATATATTCTATATATTTTTAGTCCAATTCTGAGAATTTTCTCTATAATATAAAACAAATATTGGAGAATTTTTTTCCACATATGTATGATGGGGATAAAATATATTTTAAAAACATATTATTTTTTTAATAATAATAGTAACTCACAATAATTGTGATAGTTTTGATGTAAAATAAATTAATGATGTTTATATGATAAACCATAATGGAATTTATTTCACTATTATAGAAATATTATGAACATTTTAATGGGTCATTTATTAACTTAATAATAATGTTTATAATGTATAATTAATTTGATTGCGAAATAAATGATTTTATTTTCAGTAAATATTTATATTGTCCATGTGTATAGAAGTATAGTAGTCCCGGGAAAAATTAATATTTTTAATAATATATGTAAATTAAATATTTAAAATAAATACTTATATTCTAATCCTATTGTAATTGAACCATTGCCATTGGAAAGGCTTCCAAATGAATTAAATTAGATAGGAATAAGATAATTTAGGCATGAAAAACAATCAAAATATATAAAAACAGATTACATGGGTGAATCAATGAATAAACATTATCGAATATTTAAGTGGGTAATTATTTAATTTTTTTTGAATGTATACATATGAATGAAAAAAATATAAGACAATATTAAAAACATAATTTCCTTAATTTGTTGAAATTATAAAATTCATAATTGATTTATACTATTCTATGAAAAATGGATACATTATTTATTTAATACTACATTGGTCCCTAAATATTTCATATGTTTTGAGATTAATTATTTGATATCACATTGATCGTAGTGATGTTCAGTAAATCATTATCAAGAATATCCCGAAATGAATAATAAATACTAAGAATATTTTATTAATTTATTATCATTAATAAAAAATCATTTAATATTTTAAATCATTATGTGGGAATCTAGAAATATTGTGATGATATTAAATAATATTCTTTGTTTTTAGAATTTTAAAAACGTGATCTTATTATAAGATGTTTTGAAAATAAAAAATAGTCATTTCAATAACTCATATAAAATATATAGCATCATTATTGATACCATTAATAACATTCTAATAAAAAAATGGAGAAATGAAAATAATAAACATACCATTATATCATTAGAAATCTAGACTCAACTTTTAAAAATTGTATCTCACTTATTCTGTATCACATCATCAAAATGAAAGGAATTAATAAATATTTATATGTAAAAATATAGTAGATTAATTAATAAAATTAATTTTAGTAAATGGATAAGTTAATTATATGTTATATATGTTTAATATACCTGGAAGACTTTCAATTAAGAAATTCTAAGTGTTGGGAATTACTCATTGAAGATAAATATTGAGATGATGATTGGAGAAAATGATTTTATCTTTTAAAAAAATTGGTAATAATATTTTCCCTTTTAGTATCACTACAACATATATATTTATTTTATTATACGATACCATGAAATTAATAATATTATTATAAAGTATAAAAAGTTCTATCCCTTACCAAAAATCAAAAATAATGTGTAGGTTATAACTAATCATTATATTTAGTATAGCATGAATTAAATTTTCATAATAAAAAGAAGTCAATTATTTTCATATCCTATTAAAGAATATATAGAAGAAATGAAATACACTAAACAGTTAGTCGATATGAATTATTAAATTTCATCCATATGTATTAAAACTAATTCTCATTTATATACTATTATGTGAATTTTTAAAATTATCATCTATATTATTTACATTTCATTGTCAATCATGTAACATTTTCATCACATTATATGATCATCAGGTAGGGCAATGATGAGGTATAGAAATTTTCTTAATATATTTGGGAATTTTCCAACAACCAAATATATATTAATTATTTTAAATTTTCTACCATGTATATAGAATAAATATAAAATCACTGTAAATAGAAAAAATTCCAACCACCTCATTTCACACAATAGATGATTACCACATCATATTTTTATACAATAAAAAATAACCCAAATCATAATGAGTTATAAATTCAATTAATTGACCCATAAATCACCTCAATGAGATGAATATATGACAAGCCTCTATATAACCAAAACTCATAATAATTTGATAGAATTAATACTATAACATGATATTATATATGGATAATTTTTTTATAATAATAATATGATATCTAAAGAAGAATAAAATAATTTTCATATCACTAATAATAAAATGATTAGAATCAGTATGTATTATAAACTTTTTATATAAAAAATTCCTTATAATTAACTAATATTCAATACAAATAAAAGGGTAGTTCCCCCAATATTATATTATAGGTCATAAGATGTCAATTTATTAGGTTGGTAAAAATATTAATATAGGCTCATCCATGGAAATAGACTAACTAGTGTTCTCCTATATCATTCTTTCTAGTGACCACTAACTTTTAGAAGACACCACAACGAACACACCATCCAATGAACCCAATATATATTATATTATCTTCTAGAATTGTCATAAATGTATTTTTAGATTAATCCAAATACCATCAATATACTTTAAATCATCCTTTATATGAAGTTCCAACATCCATTAACTAGAAAATTACCACCACAAGAAATATTATATCTTCTCTTTTTGTTAAATGCAATGTTATGTTTTAAAATAGTCATTTAATTTCAAAAAAATCTTCCACATTATGATTTAATAGTACTCTCCCATTCTATTTCATGGCCTATTCGATTACTGGTTATTTCTTTTAATAAAATATTAGTACATTTAACTATTTATAAGAAACAATGATATTTTATAATTTTTAATAAAAAGTAAATGGTGTATGATAATAGAATAAGAGTGCATAGAATTTGGAGACACCATTTTAATTGTTGACACTGATAAATGATAGATTAAATGTATATGAATTTCGAAATTTTTAGAATATGAATATGAATTCATTTTCAACTTCAATAACAATAATATTAATGTGTGCACAGCAATAAAAAGTGAATGATAAAAAAAGAAAATGGAGGGAGGGAGAAGCTAAACCTATCAGATGTGAATAATGTGTAAATTTTTGCATCCATATCCTTACTCACATGTTGCAAACCTTCCTCATCAGTAATTTCTAATAGACATATATTAGAATGTATGTTTTATATTGTAGCAGTACCTTGACAAAAAATTATCCAAAATATAGTCTTTGACAAGAATTGATTTGTATGGGGAGGATACTAATAATGGAGATAAAAAAATCATCAGAAAAATTCAATCAAGATTTAATTCTAAATGTACTAAAATATTATACGTTGATGTGTAATAAAATACCGATAATTCCAAGAATTAACAAACTCTTTTATCTCCTTTTCTTCCACTATTTTTTCAGGAACACATAAGCTTCGTGAATCAGAATATTGAATAATATAATGAACATAACAACCATAGAATGTGTTTAGATGAAAGGAATAAATTACCAAAGTTCAACACACACGTATCCAAAATCATTAATCATAAACACAAAGAGTAGAAAAACCTCAAAATAAAGCAGCACACTTGCCAATCAAGATGTTCTGCATGTAAATCCAAGTCATCCAGTAATGGAACATAATAATTAATAATAATTTCACTGAAATAAAATCTTCCATTTTAATAAACAAATGTGTATGAACCATGTAATAATGAAAAAGGTGAAGACTGTGAGTTTATCCTCTCCAATCCCCATAATAAAATTAGTTCGTGACCACTAAAAAATAATGCTCATCCATCCAGAGAAGAAGTAAAATACAGCATGGAATGGATATTTTTTTGGATATAATAACATTATTGGTGTTCTGGGATTAACTGGGATTTGATGTCAGATAAAAAATATAGATAAAAATATAAGTGGATATAAAGAGAACATATGAAAAATAATAAAAAAGAGAAGCTTCATAAGGTAGAAGAGGGGAAGGGAAATGATAAGTATGAAAGGAGAAAAAAATAAATAGAATTGTTTCTTGTGTTGATACCAAATAATACTATAGTTGAGGAATTAATTAAAAAAATATAGATTATTAATACCTAGAACACTGGATCTGATTATCATGACATGCTTACCCCATATCAAATATAAATACAACTCAAAGATGAGTACCATGACCATAGATAACTCAATATGACTTGAAATACAAATATAGATAAAAACACAACAAACCACAATGGAGATAAATGATATAGAACTCTTGACATAGTTAATAAGTATATGAAATTACAGATGAATAAGTATTTACCAAAATCAATAGAAATGCTGAATTAGGAGAACAGAGTAATCGCCAAATATTCGATGAGTAATAAATAAAAAATATTTAGAGAGATAATAAATATATAAAATTACAGAGGATAAATTATTTACCAGAATCAATATAAATGAAAATTATAAAGAATTGGGTTTTCACCTTAATGGTATGAATAATATAAACTAAAAAGTGGAACAAATTATAGGCGAGAAGGATAACAGGTTGGTTAAAATATAATGGTTTAACCATCCAAAATGAATTGAAGTAGATGGTACATGATCATGTGTTCTTCCAAGGAATATCAACTAAACCGGCAATTTGAAATTCACTTTATGAATATGATTATCCTATGATGGGAAATTTATGAATCAAAATATAACAGTACACAATTAAGAAAATATTTCAGTGAGATAACATGCTACATAGAGATGAATTATCTCACATAAAATTTATAATATCTTGATTAATTTCCATGCAGATACACCAATAACCGACCATTTAGATGAATTCTCTCAGATACAATTCAAATTTGATAATGTAGGACCCTTGTTTCCAATAGTTAAAAAACTATGGCTCCGGCAGCTTCTCATAAGGGAGACATGTGAAACCACCAAAGCCATTCCAATTCCACTTTGACATTTCTAATTCAACAAATAAGTGTGAAAATGACTCCTCCTGATGAATTTGATAGCAATTTCGTCTAGAAGTATGATAAATCTATTTAAATTGAAGACTCTCATCAATTGGTAAAGGATTATTGTAGAATATCCCGATCAAGAAGTTGTGTTTTTTAGGATATATTTACACTAAAGAGTATGACCAAGTTATCCATCTCGGTTGGGTGGGAAAGCTAATGTAGATACTCCATTCTAAAAACAATCATGTCAATGATCCTAAAAAATACATGTATCGGGATCATGAGATATATCGATGATATTAAATATATTTCATCATTCCTCATTCATGACACCATGAGATAAAATCAGGTGTTATTTCATGAAACTAAATGTCATATCTTCTATAAGGATAGCCAAAAACCCAATTGTAGAGAATACACATATCATACCTGAATCTATATCAAGAAACATCTAATCATGTCCATCCCTTGTATACATCTTCATATGGTCCAATAACATCGCACCATGTGTTTGGAATATACCACTTATGGCTGGTGGTGGGATTCGTTGGAAACATTATCTATCTAGATATCTTCATAATCTTGTAGAACTACCTACTCCCCACCATCATCATGAGTTATATCTACAAGAAATATAATATGGAGAAGATTATCACCCCCATAATCATGATATATTTATAATAATTTTTGTAAAATAGTACTATTTAATGGGCTTGTAAATCTGATCACTAAAATGATGTGTCTCAATACCATATCACAAATTTATGAAAAAATATATATTATAGTGTAGAAATATTTTGTCCAGATGAATGATGACAGTTCCAAAAATTCTAGATTATGTATGTTTAATATCATATCACACCTGTTTTTCATGAATTTATCAGATGTAAAAAATGGATTAATAGAAATGCCAACTATTGTAGAACAATTTGAGCATTCTATATTAGTTGAATATGTGTTCTATACCAGAACATCATAGAAATAATATAAAAAATATTAGTACTGTATTATATGCATAGATAGAGAATTACTATTATAAATTTTCCATTCAAAAGTTCCATAAACAATATCAGTCCATTAAGAGCATACTTTTTTACCACGGTAGATTAAAGTTGCAAGGATGATTTTTAGAAATAAAATCATTATTATCACATCACCAACATCCAATTCATTTATGCATCTATAAAATATGGACTAAAAATATTAAAATGTCAATTATTTATATCTATGATTAAAGAATATTAAAACTATGGTATGTGGTTATTTTCGAATGTGTAGTTATAATTGTTGTAATGAATTCCAATAATGAAGACAAATAGTGATTTATAAATGTATTTTCTTTATAAACGATGACAGTTACCACTGTTGTAATATGATATTTTAATAGAAAATAGAACCCTTTTCAACCTTAATGTATTTTACTTTAGAGGAAATCAATAGACCTTGTCATTATGCATATAAAATTATTAAATTTTTTTCTTTATTTCAAGTTGAATTATATTGACATAATGTAAAAAATTATATATATGTACCTATTTCAAATCATATTACATTTGTGCAGTTGTTGATATAATTCGAATAACGTTATTATCAAATATTACATCTTAAATTGAGTCTTTGTGATCACTCACCATTGGTTGTACTCTATATCCATTTTATTACAAAATTACTTTGACAACCGTGTATGTCATGTAATAATGTATTATAAAAAATTAAAAGATGAATTTGTATATGTTATGTAAAAGAGTTAATGGAAACAATTTACTAGTGAATACAGGAGATAAATTACAATTGTGACACCAACATTTCAGAGGACATACCTTTACATTCAGTGGACACCATCAAATATTTAATATTTGAGTCATAAGATGTATCTGGAAAAGAATATATCTAATTATTGTAGTGTGAAATTTTGTAATTTTTAGATGAATTTAACGAAAAAATGTATCATTCATAAATAATATATCCAAATGAATGATTGTTAAATGAATACCTTGAAATGTAATGACATCATCAAATGAAATCAACCATCAAAATGGTTAGAAGACTGAATGGGATGGATGATGTAATTGATAATTTGAAAATTTAGATTTATTGTAACAGAAGAATAAAATTTCTTAATAAAAGAGTTATATTGATAATTTATTAATAGAGATAATGTATATAAGGTATAAAGAATAATTTACCATATGCATGTAGAATATCAAATAATGTCGATGAATATGATGAAGATGTATATGTGTGAAATACATTGGAATAATATTCATCAAATTTATATTAGTGTCATTTTTTAAAAAAATTAGTGATAGAAGTTAACTGGAGTAGTTGGAGAAATAATGGTATTTAAAAAAACCCATATGTAACAAATAGAAAATGATGTAATATGTGTACATTCGGAGGATACCCAAAAATATTTAATATTTGATTAATTATATATCTTTTGAAAAAAATATGTATGTATAGTAGTGAAAAATTTAATAATCAATTGGAATTAAAAAAATTATAGTGAATAGAGTATCCATGTACCTTTGGTTTCACATGGAGAGGATGTATTGAACAAACAAATTCTATGAATATTTAACATAGAGTTGTAGTATATTCATGTTTCTAGATGTGGTAGATAAAAAATATTAATGTTAATATTAAGATATAAAATTATAGAAAGTGATGTAAATATAAAATGACTTTAATGTATATGTGTTTCTGTTTTTTACAATCAAAATCAATACCATTTATCATGAATATTAAATTAATTGTCATTATTATGTTTTGAAAATTTGTTAATAATGGTAGTAAAACATGGTTATTTTCTTATTATGTTTGTTGTAACATTTTAGATAAAAAAAATTAATATCAATAACAGAACTACAATTTCAATTTCATTACTTCATTTCATCCCCTTGAAATGATTGATGTGAAATCAATGTGAGAAATAAACTTATAAAAATGGAAGATAAAGATCCCAAATGAATATAGTCAAAACAACATTGAAATATGTGTACATATCCATTAAGGAAATTTCACTTTTAAAATAAAAAAAGAGATATAAATTATCTGTAGTACAAGGAGAATCATATGTATTTAAAAAAAATAAAGCAACACATATGTAACAAATAAAAAATTATTTAATGCGTGTATATTCTGTGGAACACAAAAAATTCAATATTTTAGTCATAAGATAAATATGAAAAAATAGATGCAAATATAGCAATGAAAAAAATTAATAAGCAGTTTCAATGAAAATAAGTATAGTGAATAGAGTATTGAAGTACCTTTTGTTCTACTTCGAGAGTATGTGTTGAAAACAATTGTTTGAATATTTCACTTAATGCTGTAGTATAACCAGGTTTAGGGATGTGGTAGATAAAAAATATAAAATTAAATGTGATGATATTAAATTATAGACACATGAGTAAACATTAAATTAATTTTATTTATATTTTTAGGTGATTATCAAAATCATAATCAGCGTCATTTATCATTAAGATGAAAATTATTTTTTATTATTATGTTGTAATGATTTGTCAATATTCTCCATAAAAAATGGTTATTTTATTTTTATTCTTATTATAACATTTTAAAGAAATGATGAAAAATAAATATCAATAACACAACTTCAAATTCAATTTTATTACCTCATATTATCCCCATGAAATTATTATTGCAAATTCAATGTGAGAATCAAACCCAAAAAAGAATGAAAAAACTCCAAAATGAATATAGTCAAAGAAACACCAAAATAGAGTACATATCCATCATGTAGATTTAGAATAATTATAAAGAAACCATTCCAAATGAATTTATTGGAATGGATATCAATGTGCATATCCAAAATAAGACAAAATTATTTGCAACTCAAAACCGAAAACAAACCGCAATGCAAGACTGTTATTTTAAAAATTATCACGGAGAGTCATACTTGACAAATTAAAGTGAAAAGATGTGACAATCCCAGAAGAGAAACTATGTTTTGTAATCATGATATACAAACTAATAATAAATCATTCAAAAAGAACAGAAAACACCAATATTGATAACAAACTCATGCCTTGAAATGAACTTTGGTATGACATACATTCGCATATGATGAGCCATCAGATGTGTGGGAATAGCTAGGTCAATGTCACAAAGATCTGTCAACATTGGCCTTCCATGGATAATACATTGGGAAGAATCAGGTATTTTTGTTTTGGAATAGAAAAGTCATCATAGAAATGAAGTGAAAATCGGGTATAGGAAATAATTTAGGCTGAAATGTCGAGTCAGATGTTGAAATAAGATATATTGGTTAGGAGGATAAGCTGAGGATGAGGATGGTGGTGGTACTTGATCAGGGTTTGGAGGAGGTATCGAGGATGATTCAAATACCATGGTGGAAGGAGATATTAGGGATTTGGTCAGAGGTGGAGGCGTGGAGCAGTGAGGCTGGATATGATAGTTGGGGATAGAGATGACGCTATTCAGCGGGAACCCTAGTACCAGTGAGTGAAATCATGAGCAATGGAATTGGAATTGGGTTTGGAGGTGGTATCTAGGATGATGCAGATACCGTGGTGGGAGGAGATGTCAGGATGGAGACCGAAAGTAGAATCGGAGGCGCGATGCCATGCAGTGTGGCTCGAGAAGAGATTCTTGAAGGGAAATGTCAGTATTCTATGGGAACCATAGGAATAGTGGATGGAAATTGAGGGAGGAAGGGGTGAGATTGGTGGGATTGTATCCCATGTGATGTGGATTAGGGGCGTGGATCTTGGAGAATGGGACACATGTTCTCGATCATGAAGAGTGTGACATGTGTTTTGGGAAATACCTTGATTTAGCATAGATATTAAATTTCATGGATGCTTTGAAACATTTAAAACAAAAACGAATTTGATAAAACACTATTATTTTATTCTATGTAGAGTCCCCTATGGCCTTTTAATGACACCTGTCCAATAAGGCATGGATCTACCTCAGATGTTAATTAAATTTAAATATAGTAATTATTTCATCATATTTTTTCATCATAGATTTATTCCATATATATAACACCTTATCCTTTTTTATATTATCCATTAAATATGAATTTATTTCAATATGTTTTATTCATACATGAAACATCATATTTTTGGTAAAAATAATGAAACAAAGGTGATCAAAGAATAAAACATATTTTTGTGGTGTAATTCCTTCCTGCTTTTTTATGTCAATAAACTATTATAACTGAAACATTGAATCTATAATTTCAACTGTTTCTTCATAGTTTGGTGAAATATCTGATATTTTTTATATATATGACATTCAAATGAAAGTATTTCTTTCAAAAAATAATCATAAAAAATGATTTTCTCTCCAATATTAGTAAATTTCTCAAAATGACAACAAAACTAAAAAAATCAACATGATATATTACGAAAAATATAGTGTGGTGACATTATTTCCCTTCAAGTATTGGATGATTCATTTCTTGGCCTCCTGATTTTCTGTTTTGGGAATATTATATTGAAAACTAATATCACCAAAAAAAGTAAATATATTTCCATTTAAACATCAGCATACACATTAGATATAAAAAAATATATAAAATGTATCTTCATATAATTATCCTCATCTCCTATTTTGATGCCTTCTCAATCAATAAATTAATGCGTCAAAAAGGTGGAATTGACACAAGATTACATCCAATCATGTATCTTTTTTTTATAATAATATTGGTTTTTTATTCATCAAGTGTAGCCTATTTTTAGGGTATAATTACCCTCTCAATAATTATCCCTAATATATGTTTTCCATTGACAATATATTTCTTCTTGAACCCCATAAAAATTATATTTTTAGTCCAGAACATACTGAATCATTTATCCAAATAAAAACAAGTCATCCACAATAAATGAAACTATGAAGTATGTACCATAATTAAAACCATCTCATAATAAATAATCATTCAATACAAATATAAACATATTGATTCATGAACACAAATAACATCTTGTTCAACTACTGATGTGCATATTTTAGTCAATAGAGGATTCACATAAAATTAAAAATAATCATTTGTTATTGATGATAATAAAAACTTTTAGGGAAATTTATATAGAAATCCTCCGCAAAATCACCATTAAAAAACAAAAATATTGAAAACCATTTTATCTAATTTTCAATAATGGAATAAAAATAAACTCAATACCTTGTGGATTAAATTTTTTTCTATGTGGGATGCGTCTTAGGTTCACTAGGCCAAATAACCTAGGGGTGAATCATCTTATGATAGATTAAAATGTTCTCTTATTTAGATCTTGTTTCGTTTCGACAAAAATAATTTCTCCATTCCACCCATACCAATATATGAACAGATATTAAATCATTCATAAGACACATCAATTTTTACATGGTTCACCCTCACTAGGCTGCATCCATGGAGCATGCAATAATAAATTATAGATGTACCAAATTCACTATGAATCAATACCAATAATTTGTACAATGTTTAGGAAAGTTCTTCTATGACTAGGATCACTGCTTTTATAATGTTTAGGGTTTACTCACTAAATTTACAAGGGTCACTCCCTATACCTCAATCTATTGCTCATTACTGGTGGAAAATGTTATTGTCTACCTCTTCATACGCTTACTGTTCTTGAAATGTAATCCACTCATTGTTTATGGACTTGTAGGTCAAACACAGTTTATGTACTTGTAGGTCCATTCATTAGCACGAATTCCTTCATCCATAACAATAGTTAGATGCTCTATGATGTTCTTTTGTCACACAAATATGATTTCTACTTTCCTGAGTACTTCAAGGTACCCGAAAATACATTCACAAACTTATTTTAAGCTTCCACAAGATTCATTCTACCAATCGAGTACTGCATGCTTCTCAGTGTAATGTGTACCAGGTATGGTAGGAAACCTACATGCTCCGCATACTACTACCTCTTCCATAAACCTCGTATGTCCGCAGACTGCCTCGGCCATCACTATCACGTACCGTCTTTACATACTGACTACACAAGCCTCCTATATAAACTACCCTCTATCTGCAAACTAATCTATGTTTGTGGATTGACTTTGAAAATAACTATTGAAAACTGTGCCTTCTTCTTCATTGTACCACACCTTCTTCTTCTGTGTACCGCCTCCTTTGTGGTTTATAGTTCTAGGAAAAAAATTTCAGCATAATATCTTCTGAGAAACCCATTCTTTATTCCTGAACCTCCCTTTTTGAACTTTCTATTGTATTTGCTGAAATTCTGGATCAAAATGATGTTATCTATATATATTATATCTCAACAGTAAATTGTGGGATTAACGATTCTTATATTGGCAATGATACCCGCTTAATCCCCTATTCCATGATTTACAAAATCTTCAATCTAGCCTTAACCATGTACTGATCCTTCTGCAACCATGAACCGCATGCCACCCATGAACGGTTTTTCATATTCGGTCTGCGTACTCCATTTTCTCCTACATGGTCGATCTCCTCCACCAACTTCAATCTATCTGCTTAACGCATCGACTTCAACTGCAAAAAATTTACGCTTTTGTGAACTGCTTCTACTTACCATCCCCGCTGCCTGGTAAACAGAAATATACCCTTCCTAGAAGTGGTATGTGATCCATGTTCTATAAAACTCATTTCACTTCCTTTTCTGATTTCGTTCTCCATTGTTCACACAAATTCCATATTTTTAGGTCCTAAAAATTGAAAAATACTGGGAAACTACGCCACATTAAAAAAAATGTCTTTGGAAAACACCATCCATACTCATTTGATGTCATCTGGCTTTGAGAACCAACATTGTCACACCAACAACATTATAACAGAACACCTTGAGGGATTTTTTCCCATCAAGGGGGATTAATTTATTTTGAATTCAATTACTTAATTTTATTTGAATCATTTTAAGACCATATCTTCCACATATCATTTACTTCCAATAGATTCATATTAAAAAAATTCCCATTTCTTCTATAGTGCTTATTTACCTTATTTTTATTCATTTAACAATTTTTTTTTGAAATATAATTAATTAAACTATTTAATGAGTTGCATCCCCAATTGTTTCATGTCACTATGTGTTGGATCATATTTCAGAATATATGGTTCTCCAATATCCATTTATGGTATGAATTTTTAGTTTTCTCAAAATCCACGAACTATTCTTCTAACACCTGAAAACTTAATCTATTAAAATTGATAATCCAGCACTATATTTTTAACAAATATTACATATCATGTGAAAACATATTTTGAATTAACATTTAATTTTATCTCTCAGGATTAATCAATCCTTAATAATTCTATGACGTCTTAAATGGAAGTAACCTCAAGAATTATGATGATTTATTTTATATCACTAAATGTTGTGATATATTAATTCTTCTATTTTCATAAACATGTAAATATATAGATGTTTCCTTTCACCAAAAAACTTATATTTATTTTTATATGTCATTCCAAATAAATTTTTCATCAAATATAAAATCACAACATTTGATGATTTTATATTAATTACCATCACATGGTCTATAACAAAATTATTTTTTTATATATCAGATAAATAAACAATCCTTAAAAATAGATTCATGTTTTTCTATATCCTAAAATTCTATATAGACATAGAACAATATGGTCAAGATTGTAATATATCAAAAATATGATTTCTTTATATACAATAGTTCTTCATATATAAATTTCCCCACTATATATATGTGATTAATTTTAACATGGTATGAATCTTTGTTTTTAGTTTCTTTACATAACTAATTAAACATACCATTATATATTATTATTCATTTATCCTTATCAACCAAAATTAAATTCATTCCCTCTATCACCCCATACTTTGGGAGAAATATTTTCACTATCTTTTCTATCATGATCTGCATTCAGTTGTATATATTGTCAATGTTCAATCCATTGTATTCCACAGTATTTTTAAATCATTGTTTTTTATCTTTTTAGCAACTTATATTTAGAATATGATTTCTATTATAAAAATTTACTGAAGAATTATAGATTTATGAATTATAATAGTGACATATACCTTCATTATACCATCAATGATGAGTGTGAAAAAGTCAATAGATCCTCTATGATTCTAAAAAGGGGCTTTCCCACACACATTAGAATTTATGAGATCAAATTTTCGTTTTTTTTCTTTTGGCCAATAAAATTGATGGAATTGCACTAATATTTACCATGAACATAAAATCAAAACTGAAAAATTCGGGCTAATAAAACTTCAATATTCAATTAGGTATTGTAACATTAAAATTCAATCTAATGAGATGAAAAACTCTATAATTCCATTATTCTAAATCATTAAATACAATTATTAATGGTATTTAAAAAACACTTTAACATTAGATTTAGTAATTAATACCATACATCAATATGTGTTCCACCAATTTGGATCCTTGAGTAACATTAAATACCCCATTAAATATCATTGTTTATATCATGTATCATCATGTTTTTCAATGGAAACTATATTCTTCCTATGAACAAGAAGGTGTATTATTTATTTCATATTAAATATTATACCATTATTCATTTTAATGTTAACATATCCCTTAAAAGAAACATCTAAATCTTTTTCATCAACTAGATTAAATTTGAACACCATTATAGTTACGTAATTGACCATGCATCCTTATCCACCAATTAGAAGAACTAAATATCTATAGTCAATCACCCAATAATATACATGATAATTGATAGTTAAAAATAGGTTGATTCAACATTATATTTAACCTATTTAATTTTAATACCCAAACAATGTATTATGATTCACGTTATAGTAATTACATTCTTTCAATTACGGTATAATTCCTAAAAATTCCAGCATCTGAGACTCTGAACAATGAAACTCGGTGACTCCTCTACCTTGACACATAATCCGATTATGAAGGAGTAATCCCAAATGGTGAAAAAACAATTCTATAAATATTCAAATAATTTCCAATATGTTGAATAATTTAATAACTCTAGGGTACATTATTCAGAATAAAATACCAATCATCATAGAATATTAAGCTAGACATTTCCAAAAAATTGCTGACATTTGTGAATGAATATTGCCGTAAAATTTTACACACATCCTCATTGAATATAGATTATAGTGGTCAACATTAAATTGGATCATGTGGAATTTATTCCCATGAAATTCAATTGAATTTCCAATGAGATACTATAGTGGAAGCTTATTTTCACTAAAAATATATTTTCAGTGTTTTATTTTTTCTACACTAGTCTCTTGAGACTTCTATAAACATAGTTATTGTATTTTTTCTAGGATACTATAAGAAGTATTTTAGTTGAATAAAACCCTCAAAAATACAAGTAAATTCTTATAAATATTTTATCGCTCTAATTTATCCATAATTTGAAGTTTAAATGCAGATAAAAAATATCATGATGTTTTTAAATAAGGATTATCCATACTTATCTGTGATAAATTCATTTTTGTCATCGATCATATGTATCTGGAGCTTATTAACTTTAGATTCCACATCTTTTGAATATAGGAAAATCAACTAATATTAGTATAATACAATGTTTAAAAAATTATATTTTACATTACTATCATAGGGAGGAAACAAATATTAGTACAATTTTTGGAGTGAATCATATAATTGTAAAATACATGGAAATGGAAAACCATTATTCCACTAGAATTTGGCACACTATATGCTTGACACAATGGAATCCCACCTTTGGAAATCTCAAAGATACTATTACGTGAAAAAATGTATGAATTGGAACACAATTCATAACATTGATTTGGCCCCATGAAAATCCTCTACAGAACCCGCACTCATATGAATTATTGAAATGTTAATACATGAAAAAGGGAACTCACAATTATTATATAGTTTGATTTTTAATCATAAAACAATTTAAGGAAATTAAACGTTTAATTTCACTAAAAATATATGAATTACAATAACTATTGTTACTAAAAAACCTAGATAACTAATTCTTAATAATCAACTGATTATCCTTACACATAACCTTTTCCACATTATCCGTATATAATGGGCCTTATAAATTAAACTGGTTGAACTAGAACCGCATGATAATAGTGATATGTCGATTGATGTAGAGTAACAATCAATGTCATATAGTACTCCCATGTATCATAACAAACTACTAGTAGAATATACATAACACACATTATGAAGAAAATCCACTCTATCATAATCCATATTCTATAGAAGTTATTATATTCTTCTAAAGACCATATAATTTTATCTACATTGATGTAAAATTACCTTCAAATAATAATTTTTCCAAGATGAACATAAACAAATAGAATATAAAAATTTCAGGAAAATATAATTCGTTTTAATGTAATATTGTACTTCAAAATTCTTTAATTTTCCAACTAGTAAATATTATATTAAATTATAAATGTGTGGAAAAACTAGAATACAATACAAGAAAATATATTTCATATTCAATTTAATGAAGGGGTCAATTAATAAAATGTGAAATATTTATCAGGATTTAAAATATATATTTCATATACTAATGGTCTATTTGTTTAAAAGATAAGTCATTTATAGTAATCATAAATACCATTCAGATTTGATTTTTTAAAATAAATTAAATTAATTTAATGGAATTGATTTTTTGACTCGTTATTTTGATTCCTATTAGTAGTGGTGAATTTTTTTTGTTAGTATAATACACCCAATGTTTATACTCCATATAATATACATGAATAGTTCTAAATCACTATTGTCAAAGACTATAACACTAATATTTTGACTACACATGGAAATATTATTATACAACTACATATTAATATCCCTTCAAATTTAAAAAAAATCCCATATTGATTCAATAAACTCTTGTGCCTCATTTTTTTATATCCCACCACAACATACTGTTATTCAGTGCCCAAAGAGTGTGACTCTACACTACCTATTGTGAACCTACCCATAATCTAGATGTATTTGACCAGTTGGGAGGGTCTAATTTTCACTAATGGGGACACTATACTCGGATATTATTGTCATGTAATAAAATTATTTGAAATAATTTAGATATTTAAAATTATATTATAAACAGACCCACCTAAAATTGCCTAATGATAACTAAAATATTCCAAGAAATAATAATTGAACTATATAGAATATATGTTAGACAATTATAAGAAAAAACCTAAATGAAAAAAAGATAAAAATTGTAAACAAAATTCAATTAATAGTCTCGATTCATGACTATGTCCCAACTACAATGATCTATTCAAGTTGTCAATATGTAATGCATCATGATTTATTGATCCTATACCTAAAAATAAATTACATTTTCAAATGTATTTAATTTCCACAGTGTCCTACATAGAGGGTAATTAAAACTTAGTATTGAACAATGAAAGATCTCAATAAATATAAATTTTTTGATAATTATAAATTAATATTTCTTATAGATACCCAGTTAGTCATTTTAAACAAAAAAATCATATTTTGTAATGACCCAATGAATCCCTGAGTTCTTGAAGACACCCAAGGTCATTGACACCATTGTATATTTCTTAGGTTCTTGACCTTGATAGACAATTCTTTTATCAACCAATGATATATTGTCTTTATGCACGTTGTAATGACTATGCCTCATAATATTATCAGAATAATTTTCCCTTGTATATATAATATATATCACATACATCCCAATCAGTTGTTTTCTCAACCTAGAGAATAAAAAAAAAATTAAAACTGATGACCCCAATGGTATTTTTCTAATCCTGGGAATAAAAAAAAAAGTAACAAAAACCTCTAATACAATAGTTTTATAATCCATATCATTGAACACCACATGTTTTATTTAACTTATAATATCTAAATCTCCCCTAATGAATATTTGAAGTCAATATTCATGAATTCACCCAGGGGATTCTTAATTTAAATACAAATTAATATCAATTTATTAAAATGATCATAAATTATTAAAAACAACTAATATTTTAATAAAATTAAATTACCCTTTCACCTTTCAAATTATAGAATTTATCTTTACAATTCCATCTCAATTACATCTAATACAACACCACCTAGGAGGAGTATTTATATTCCACAAAAAAAATCAGCACATGGATTGAAAACAAATTAAAAAATTCAAATGCATTATTTGGAAAAATATTTTGAAAAAAACAATTTTTAAATTTACCATTTACATTAATAGAAACCATATAAACCCAAAAAAATGAAAATATTATTATCAAACACCACATAAAATTAAAAATAATCATTTTTTATTAATGATAATTAAATCTTTTAGGGAAAATTATATAGAAATCCTCCCCTAAATCACCATTAAAAAACAAAAATATTGGAAAACCTTTTATTAATTTTCAATAATTGAATAAAAATAAACTCAATACCTTTTGGATTACAATTTTTTCTATGTGGGAGGGCTGTTAGGTTCACTAGGTCGAATACGCTGGGGGGTGAATCAATGTATGATAGATTAAAATGTTCTCCCATTCAGATCTTGTTTCGTTGTTAGAAAAAACTCATATCTCCATTCCTTCCATACCAATATTTGAAGAGATGTGAAATCATTCATAAGACTTATCAATTTTTACATGGTTCACCCTCACTAGGCTTCATCCATGGAGCATACAACAACAAGGTGTCGATGTACCAAATTCACTATGAATCAATGCTAATAATTTGTACAATGTATAAGAAAGTTATTCTATGCATAGGCTCACTTATTTTACACTGTTTAGGGTATACTCACTAAATTTCCAAGGTCACTCTCTATACCTCTTTCTCCAGCCCATTAGCAGTGGAAAATGTCATTGTCTACCTCTTCCTACGCTCATTGTTCTTTAAATGTAATCCACTCAATGTTTATGAACATGTAGGTCAAACACAGTTTATGTACATGTAGGTCCCTTCTTTAGCATTAATTCATGTATCCTTAACTATAGGTAGATACTCTATTGATGTTCTATTGTCACACAAAGATGATGTCCACATTCCCGAGTACTTCAAGGTTCTTGAAAATCCATTCACAAACTAATTTGAATCTTCCATGAGATTCATTCTACCAAATCGAGAACCGCATGCTTCTCAGCGTAATGTGTACCAGGAATGGTAGTCAAACTGCAAGCTCCTCATACTGATACCTCTTCCATAAACCTCGTATGTCTGCAGACTGCCTCAACCTTCACTGTCACATATCATCTTTACATACTGACTCCACAAACATCCTCAGTGAACAACCCTCTATCTGGAAACTATTCTATGTTCGTGGATTGACTATGAAAATAGGTGTTGCATACCGCGCCTTCTTCTTCTATGTACCACACCTTCTTCTTATGCGTACTGCGTCCTTTGTGGGTTATAGTTCTAGGAAAAAACATTTGGTAGAATATCTTCCGAGAAACCACTTCGGCTTTCCTGAACCTCCCTTTGTAAACATTCTTCGGTGTTTCCAGAAATTCCAAATCAAAATGATGTTATCAATATATATTATATCTCAACAGTAAATTTTGGTATTAATAATTCATATATAGGAAATGATACCGCTTAATCCATTATTCCACGATTTACCAAATCTTCAATCTAGCCTTAATAGTGTACTGATCCATCTGCCACCATGATCAGCAAGCCACCCATGAACCGTTTTTCATATGCGGTCTGCGTAATACATTTTCTCCTACGTTTTCGATATACTCCACCAACATCAAGCCATCCGCTTAACGCATCGACTTCAGCTACAAACAATTTACGATTTCGCGAACTACTTCCGCGTACCGTCCCCGCTTCCTGGTAGATGGAAATATACCCTTCCTAGAAATGGTATGTGATCCATGTTCTAGGAAACTCATTTCACTTAGTTTCATGATTTTGATCTCCATTGTTCACACAAATTCTATATTTTGAGGCCCTACAAATTGGAAAATACTGGGAAAATGCGCCACTTTAAAAAATATCTTAAAAAAACATCATCCTTACTCATTTGATGTCATCTGGCTTCAAGAACAAACAAAGTCACACCCACAACATTCTAACAGACCACCATGAGGGATTTTTTCCCAACAAGGTGGAATAATGTTTTTGAAATCAATTACATCCTTTTATTTTAATCATTTCAAGACCATATATTCCACATATCATTTACTTCCAATAGATTCATATAAAAAAACAAAATACCTATTTCATCTATAGTGCTTATATAACTTATTTGTATTCATTTACCAACCCTTTTTATTGTAAAATAATTAATTAAACTATTTAATGAATTTAATCCCCAATTGTTTCATGTCACTATGAGTTGGATCATATTTCAGGATATATGGTTCTCCAATATCAACTTATTGTATGAAATTTTAGTCATCTCAATATCCACGAACTAGTCTTCTAACTCCAGAAGACTTTATCTATTAAAATTGATATTCCAGCACTATATTTTTCACTAATATTACATATCATGTAAAAAATGTTTTTGAACTAACATTTAATTTTATCTCTCAGGATTAAAAAATTCCTAATAAATCTATGACATCTTAAATGGATGTAACGTCAAGAATTGTGACGATTTATTTTTGACCACTAAATGTTGTGTTCTATTAATTATTCTATTTTAATAAACATGTAAATATATAAAAGATTCCTTTCTTAAAAAACCTTATATTTATTTTAATATGTCATTCCAAATAAATTTTTCATCAAATATAAAATCACAACATATGATGATTTTCTATTAATTACCATCACATGGTCTATAACAAAATTATTTTTTTATCAAGTAAATAAACAATACTTGAAAATAGATTCATGTTTTTCTATATCCCATATTTCTATATAGACATAGAACAATATGGTGATGATTTTAATATAAAAAAATATGATATCTTTATATACATTAGTTCTTCACATATACATTTTCCCAATATAGATACTTGATTAATATTAACATGGTATGAATCTATGTTTTTAGTTCCATCAAAAAATTAAATAGACATACCATTATATATTATTTTTCATTTATCTGTATCAACCAAAATTAAATCCATTTCCTCTACAACCCCATACTTTTGGAGTTTTTTTCACTGTCTTTTCTGTCGTGATCTGCTTTCAGTAGTATATATTGTCAATGTTTAATACATTGTATTCCACAGTATTTTTAAATCATTGATTTTTTTATCTTTTTAGACACATATATCTATAATATGATTTGAATTATAAAAATTTACTAAAGAATAATTGATTTATGAATTATAATAGTGACATATATCATTATTATATCATCAATTATGAGTGTGAAAAAGTCAATAGATCCACCATGATTCTAAAAAGAGGCTTTCCCACCCACATTAGAATTTATGAGATCAAATTTACATATTTTATTCTTTTTTCCAATCAAATTGATGGAATCTCACTGTTATTTACCATGAACATAAAATCATAAATGAAAAATTTAGGCTAATCAACCATCCATATTTAATTATGTATTGTAACGTTAAAATTCATTCTAATGATATGAAAAAGTATATAATTCCATTATTTTGGATCATTAAATATAGTTATTAATGGTATTTAAAAAACACTTGAACAATTAATCTAGTAAATCATACCATACATCAATATGTGTTCCACTAATTTGGATCCTTTAGTAACATTCAATACACCATTGAATAAAATTGTTTATATCATGCATTATCATGTTTTTCAATGGAAATTGTATACTTCCTATGAACAAGAATGTGTATTAATTAATTCATAATAAATATTCTAAAATTATTCATTTTAATGTTGTCATATCCCTTTAAAAGAAACATCTAAAGCTTCCTCATCAACTAGATTAAATTTGAAAACCATTATAGTTACAAAATTGACCATGCATCCTTATCCACCTATTGTAAGGAATAGTTCTCTAGAGTCAATCACCAAAGAATATACTATATAATTGATAGTTAAAAATAGGTTGATTCAACATTATATTTAACCTATTGAATAGTTATATCCAAAAAATGTTTTATGATTAACCTTATAGTATATTACATTCATTCAATTACATTATAATTCCAAAAAATTCTACCATGTGAGACTCTGAACAATGAAATTCGGTGACTCCTCTACATTGACATATGATCCGATTATGAAGGAGTAATCCCAAAAGGTGAAAAAACCATTCTATAAATATTCAAATAATTTCCAAGATGTTGAATAATTTAATACCTCTGGGGTACACTATTCAGAATAAAATACCAAACATCATATAATATTAATCTAGAAATTTCAAAAAAACTACTGACATATGTGAATGAATATTGTCGTAAAATTTTACACAAAACCTCATTGAATATAGACTATAGTGATGAAAATTACATTGGATCATGATGAATTTATTCCCATGATCTTGAATTGAATTTTTAAAGAGATCCTATGGTGTATTTTTATTTTCACTATAAATATATTTTTAGTGTTTTATGTTTTCTACACAAGTCTCTCAGGACCTCAATAAACTCAGTTATTTTATTTTTTTTCTAGGATACTATAAGAAGTATTTTAGTCTAATAAAATACTCACCAATACAAGTACATTTATATAAATCTTTTATCACTCTAATTTATCCATAATTTGAAGTTTAAATGTAGATTAAAAATATCATGATGTATTTCAATAAGGATTATCCATACTTATCTGTGATAAATTCATTTTTTTCATTGATAATATGTATGTGGAGCTTATTAACATTATATTACACATCATTTGATTATAGAAATATCAAATAATATTTTTATAATACAATGTTTAAAAAAATTAATTTTACATTAATATGAAAAGGAGGAAAAAATATCATTATAGGTTTTGGAGTGAAGCATATAATTGTAAAATACATGGAAATGGAAAACCATTAGTCCACTAGAATTTGACACACTATATTCTTGGCACAATGGAATCCCAAAAATTGGAAATTTCACAAATACTATTACATGAAAAAATGTATGAATTGGAACACAAATCATAACATTGATTTGGGCCCATTAAAATCCTCCACAGAACCCACACTCATAGGAATTCTTTAAAAGTGAATATAAGAAAAAGGGATATCACAATTATTATATAGTTTTAATTTTAATCATAATACAATGTAAGGAAATTATACTTTTAAATCTACTAAAAATATATGAATTACAATAACTATTGATAATAAACAACCTAGATAACTAATTCTTATTAATCAACTGATTATCCTTACACATAACCTTTTCCAAACTCTCCATATATAATGGGCCATATAAATTAAACTGGATCAACTAGAAAAACATGTTAATATTGATACATCGATTGATGTAGAGTAACAATCCATATCATATAGTACTCCCAAGTATCATCACAAACTACAGGTAGAATATACATAACACACATTATGAAAAAAATCAACTTTATCTTAATCCTTACTCTATATACGTAATTATATTCTTCTAAATACCATATAATTTTCTTCACATTGATGTAAAATTACGTTCAAATAGTAATTATTCCACCACGAACATAAAAACTAGAATTTAAAATTTTCAGGAAAATATAATTCATTTTAATGTAATATTGTACTTCAAAATTCATTAATTTTTCGAATAGTAAATATTATATTAAATTATAAATGTGTGGAAGAACTAGAATACATTAGATGAAAACATATTTCATATTCAATTTATTGATGGTGATAATTAATAAAATGGAAAATATTTATCAAGATATAAAATATATATTTCATATAATCATGGTCTATTTATTTAAAAGATAATTTATTTATAGTAATCCTAAATACCTTTTGGATTTTATTTTTTTAATTAACTCAAATGAATTTAATGGAATTGATTTTCTGTCTTATTATATTTATTCTTACTAGTAGTGGGTGACTTTTTTTGTTAGTATAATACACCCAATATTTTTACTCCTTATAATATACATGAATACTTCTAAATCACTATTTTCAAAGACTATAACCATAATATTTTGACTACTCAGGGAAACATTATTATACAACTACATATTAATATCCCTTCAAATTTAAAAAAATCCAGCATTGAGTCATCAAACTCTTGTGCATCATTTTTGTTACATCCCACCACAACATAATTTTATTCAGTGCCGAAAGAGTTGGACTCTACAATACCTATTGTGAACCTACCCATATTATAGATGTATTTGACCAGTTGGGAGGGTCTAATATTCTCTAATGGGGACACTATACTCTGATATTATAGTCAAGTAAAATGGAAATATTGGAAATAATTTGGATATTTAAAATTAAATTGTAAATAGACCTATCTAAAATTGCATTAAGATAACTAAAATATTTTATGAAATAATAAATGAACTATATAGAATATATGTCATACATTTAAAAGAAACAACCTAAATGAAAAAAATATAAAAATGTTAAATAAAATTTAATAAATAGTCTCGACTCGTGACTATATCTCAACTAAAATGATTTATTCAAGTTCAACATATGTAATGCAACATGATTTTTTGATCTTATACCTAAAAATAAATTACATTTTCAAATTTATTTATTTTCCATATTAGACTACATAGATGGTAATTTAAACATAGTATTCAACAATGAAAGATATCAATATATATAACGTGTTTGATAATTATGTATTAATATATCTTATAGATACCCAATTAGTCCTATTAAACAAAACAATCATATTTAGTAATGACCCAATGAATCCTTGAGTTCAAGAAGACACCCAAGGTCATTCACACCATTGTAAATTTCTTCAATTCTTGTCCTTGATTGACCATTATTTTATCAACCAATGCTAGATTGTCATTATTCACATTGTAATGACTATGCCTCATAATATTATCTGAATAATTTTCCCTTGTATATATAATCTTTATCACATACATCCCAACCAGTTGTCTTCTCATCCTAGGGAATAATCAAAAAAATTTAACTCACATCCCCAATGGTATTTTCCTCATCCAGGGAATAAACACAAAAGTAACAAAAACCTCTACTAAAATTGTTTTATATTCCATATCATTGAACACCACATGTGTTATTTAATTTATAATATCTAAATCTCCCCTAATGATTATTTCAAGTCAATCAACATGAATTCACCCATGTGATTCTTAATTTCAATAAAAATTAATATAAATTTTTTAAAATGAACATAAATTATTAAAAACAACTAATATTTAAAAAACAAAATTACCCTTTCACCTTTAAAATTATAGAATTTATCTTTACAATTCCATCTCAATTACCTCTAAAACAACACCACACTGGATGGGTATTTATATTCCACAGAAAAAAGCAGCACATCGATTCAAAAAAAATTAAGAAATTTAAATTCATTATTTGGAAAAATATTTTGAAAATACCAATTTTTAAATTTAGCATTTACATTAATTGAAACCATATCAACCCACAACAATTAAATTATTATTATCATACACCACATACATTTTCACTAGTTCCAAAACAAGGATCAAATCCATTTTTTGTAATTGAATATTATTAATTTCTATTTCATAAAATTAAATTCAAATCACAATTCATCATTTTAATCACATAAAAAAATATTATATTTGTGTTGTGTCATTAATATCCAAGACAACGTTCATGACTAATTTATTCGATTTTAAATATCATATTTGATGGAATAATTGGATATACAATAGAAATTATATTATGGTAATAAATTACCTCAAAAAATTGGATATATATTGGGTAATTTCGTGGAATGGAATACATGAACATACATCACACCAAATAAAAAATTACGAATATCTTTTGTGTTATATCAAAGGAAACCCTACCATAATTTAGGTCCCATATCTTTAATTAGAATTCTTGAATCCTTCTTCCCAAATTATTCAAAGACATGTGAAATGATCAAAGCACCAGTGAACATAAATGTTGTCCAAAAAACGAAATAGATAAATTATAATCATTATATATTTAATTTAAAAAAACTAAAAGATCAATTTAAATTATTTATGTATAATTTCTCAATTACCAATATGTTTCCCCTAAGTCACCTAAAATGAGACCAACCATCATTCTGAAATAAGTTATATGATTTGGTAGCTAATAATTTTTAATAAAATATCGATTATATCCAAAATAATATGTACTGTGACATAATTTAACTCAAATACATTTAAAAATCATGTGGTGACACACATTCATCAAAACAGTGCTTTGTGGAATGCATTTTTTTCTAAATATGTCCTCTATAAAAGAATCGTGGAAGCCCCCATCATCTCAAGATTAGTCTAGAATTTATTTTAGTGAAATATTTACTCAAATCATAGAGATAGATATGAATGAATCTAGAAGCATGTTGGAGGGTGGAGATAAATGAATTTCACAATTTCGAGAAACATAAGATGACATTAAAAAGTAGTATTCAAAAAAAACATTATGGGGGATAAGGGATAAGAGAATAGACACCCCTATTCCATGAATTACAATAAGAGGGAGAATTTGGGGATTCAGCTAAAAATAAATATTGGATAAATTGTAATTATTCCACTTAAAATATCACTTACGAGTCGATGAAAAGATGCAGTGGCTTATAACAACTCTAGCCTTAATGAGATGACCAGTGGAACACTACATTCAATAAATAAATCTTTTCTAGATTTTAGATATTCCAAGGATGTAGAATATACCACCCGCAATTGTTCCTTGCTGTAGATTATTCTTGATATTCTCAACAACCATGCCAACACGCTTCTCCATCAAAAAACACCCTCATATGTGGTGTAATCAATTTCAATACTCTTACGTACCCTAGTTAATCAAATTTCCCATCAAATAATGGAATATTTTAACATGCCATGGAAATTAAAACCCATACATATTTAGAAGGTATTACCAAATCCGTTTCATACCACTTCTCATCCGCTAGATGTCAAAATAGTTATCTAATTGGATGATCTAATGGATGTTGGTCACCAATTCCTACTCAATGGTTGTGATCATACCATGAATTATCAAAATTAATATAGAGTAAAACATTTAGTTCATTTATTGTAATCAATGAAACTCAATCCACTATATAAATCCATTACTGAAACAATAGTTTTGTTCTTTCTTGCTCCTATCTACACTTACAAAACCGAGGTGTCTTCATCAAACCACTCACCGAGTTTAGGTTTATTTACAAAAAAATGAATGACCATAATAACCCAATTATCATCTAAGACATTTTCCACTTTTCAAATTGATTAATAAATTTGGCTAATGGTGTTCCAGAAAAACCCTTGATGTAAATTGAAATCCACCATGCCTGATTTCCAACGAAACAACGGTCAATGTTCAGTACTAGTATCCATTTTTTATTCAATACCAAAATAGTTTTGATCCATATAACAATTAAATAAGTCCATATATCTGATATTATCCTTTGAAAGACCCGACCTATTCATGAACTTAGTCTTCAACCTGGAAACGATGAATCTATCATGGCTTACCCATATATATATTCATTTACACGGATGGTTGATAGTCAGATCATATTTGAACGACAATCCTACAAACCCACCTATCATCCACCAACATTATAAAACACATATATATCCTGATTAAATGATCAAAAGCATCGAAATTCTATCATTTTATTCATATTGTACTTTGAAATTGAATTATGGTACCATTTTCCAATTTGCAACTCAATTGACCAAATAAATCATCATGTTGTGTAATGATTAGTGATGCACCGTCGATATAACTCTGCTAAGATCGTTGAATTCTTCCTCATTCTAGAAACTAACATGAGTACATCAAAAATAATGATTGAATGGTTTCACATATGATATTATATATAAAACTAGATAAACACTAATCCATGTACACATCAACATTACATATTAATTTAGACCGTCAATGACTTTTACACTACATCCACAGTCTTAGACTCATAAAAATTTATTATCATGATTGACTAGAAACTCCCCACTATTGTAGAACCCATTTCATCACTCCATTAAATGATAAATCCAACCACTATGTTCCATATTACAGTAATTACATTATGTAATATCAATATTTGAGTGTCTCACTATTAAATGAGGAAATTACTGAATCACCAACCATAACCCACTCTAATATTTCATAGAATATCATCCTATGAACCTAATCTAAAATAAGGACAAGTACTTTATAATTCCAATAGTGAACTGTCAACCATATGGACACCCTTATATTAATCACTATTTATTATCACATCATTCACTATCATCAACATATGTGTGTATCACTTCAAGAGGCATTCATGTTCGACAAAAATACCAATGACAATGGAAAGTCGTGTATTAATGATTCCACCACACCTCATCCTTTTCCACATTCTCATTAACTGTTATAGATTTCCACAATTTATTCTTGGAGTCCCCATGATTCTATGATAGCAATAATCACAACAAAACCACATAGATCTTCATCTTAGATTCTATTTCTTTCTTATGAAACATCATGGGAATAAAATCTTGTAACAATATATATATAATAAAAATGACATAACACACTACCAATGTGTGCATACCTTGATGATATCATCCAATTTTAATATATTCATTTTCCTTGATAATCTAAAAAGAACCACCTAACTACACACTATGATTTCAAGAATCACTAAAACATAGATTAAACATCCAAGACAACATACAAAAAACTATTTCATACATATATCAAAAATATAAGATCATCCATAGTGAATTTAAAAATTAGGGTATCTCTATATGAAAAAACAATTCACATTGCCACAAAAATATCACGTACTATATTGAACCCAAAAAATATTACCAGGATATACTCAAACATTATTCCACTATACAGAATTACTAGTCACCCCTACATATAACCATACATGAAAATAAAAATGTGAGGTATAAAAATCATTCCTTCAATAAAAAATGGTTCTTATATCAAAAAACCCGAGGGATTACTCATGACCTTTACTATTACCATCCTAGGGAACCTATAAATAATGTGCTACAGAATCACAAACATTCACGACAAGACTTACCAGCCTTATCTGGACACTAATTGTACTTATCGTTCTTCATCTATTATGTGAATATACAATTATTATCCTTATATTCAAACACAGCCATATCCTAGGATTACCTCATCATTAGTTGCCCTTGGTAAAATAAAATCAAAGAATCACCACTATCACGAGTCTCAACTCATGGTACTGTAGGATCTCTATGCTATTATTATAAAATGGGTCTCAAACAATGATTTTAAAGATGTTTACTTATTCCAATTTCTTGTTACTCAATCAATATATGGCTACAAGGTTCCCAAAAAGCTAAATCGCATCATACTTCAAGTTCTCAACTTCAATAAAAGATAGAATAGAAAATTTATTTCACATTCCAACACCACCACAATATAAAGGCTTCAAAAAATAGTATCTATCTACCACCTTTTCCCATTATAAAGGATTGTTCACAGACACTATGACCTATATCAAATTACATTTCTATTTTAAAAAATCCAAATCCTAGAGATACAACAAAATAATGGTTATCTAAAAACTCCATTCTACCCATATCCATGGTAAACATCACTTACCAACAACTTCCACATGAAATACATATAGGATTCCTAATTGTATAATTAAATTTTTACATATTCCATATTTTTTCTTAACAATGATATAGATGAAATAAATATTATATAAAAGTCATAATGAGAAAATTATGTGATCTGGTTAAGAGATAATACCCACATATCATAGTAAAATTACATTGAAAATATAATGAATTACATTCATCATTAATATAAAAAAGTAAATATAAATTCCCTTAATAAATAACATATATGTAAAATACAAGAAATAATCGAGGAAATATATATGATAGATTCTTGGAAGTCATACAAAAAACTGAGTAGAAAAAAACTTAAATCATGGGAAATCAAAAATATATGATATTGAGTCCTTGATCATCTCTAACTCCCTTGTACTATCCTAATAGTACAATACACGAACAATCAACCCTACCAAGACTTGAACTAATACCATGAAGTATCAAATCTGGTACCCATGTGTCATGGAAGAATGGGTTGGTGATAGTAAATATCAGTACACCCCCATATGAATTATCACTAAATGTATCGTGCTTCATCAAATTGAATGATGAAGTGTTATATATTCATATTTAAACATTTTATAAAAATAATCTTGAGAAGAAAATTTCCATCGATGGATTAGGATCATAAAGACACCCAAGGATAGTCAAAACATTGTCGATTTTATATTTGTGTGAAAACATTTCAAAATACATACATCAAAAAGAGTCAAATTATCATTAATTTTTTTCTATGATCATGGATAAAAAATTAATAGATATCAGTTTCCCAATTATACAAAATAATTACCACAGACCTCCCCTCTGAATGTTTTTTATCTTGTGGAATAAGCTCTAAGATCATGGATTCTTTTGACGTATGCCACTATTATAATTATGGATTAAATATTTTTAATATGGTTAATGAAATGTTTCTCAATATTAATAAGTGGAATGGGGGTGTCATGATGTTAGGGTAAAGAAATTATGTGAAAATGGGTCATATAGTGAATGTTTCATGGATAGCTCATGGTTAATAGTAAATATGTGTCCTAACAATGCCTTATTAATATAGGTGGGTATGGTTGCTGAAACCATCCATGGGGGTGAGGTGATTTTATATGGACCTAGATATATCCATTCAACTTTGTTTCTTCATGGGTTTTCAATTCATGAGATATTCCTAGGAGACTGTGCGACTAGGAAAACATTTACATATACAGTGGCACACTATTTCCACATGGTTTGGCCAATTGAGAAACGTAACCATGATTCCAATTAATGATGAGAAAAAAACTATTTCCCCAGAAATGATAATGTTTTATCACCTGCTTTTCCTCCTAATTTTTCCTATAGTAACCATGGGTGAAGATCATATCCTCCCAAACTCCATAAATTCTTACCACCTTCATTTTTATGTCATTTGGATTCTCATTGGGTGTATATAAATTCTCTGGGTGAGTTTAAGAATCACAATGATACTATTCTCTAGATTTGGGATATGGGAATTATTATTCTTATTTTAATACCCTAATACCATATTTTTTTCAATGGATGTGAGTTTAGGGCACTAAAGAAGGTTCAAATATCAATCAAAGGACATTGTTCCGAAATTGTTTGTCTACGGAATCGATATAGGTGTTCTATAAGGTTTATCCAATATTATTTTTGTTAGAATTTATTTTTTACATGGTGGTGTAAATGTATTATTTTGCTATTTATTTATATTTACAACGTATAAATGATGAATTAATTTGTTTAATGATGAATTGAACCCCTAATGGTTCTCATGGGATATGTGGAGGATTATTAGACTAGTTTAAGGTTCATCCATTGGTTGTTCTAATTTATTTAATATAGAATTGGGTTTTTATGAGTATAATTTAATTATTATGATATATGACACATAATAATTATTTTGCTAAGTTAACATGAATTATTAATTATAAATAATGATAATTGTACATATTATTTTTCTTGAAATAAGGAAGGGTTTTCGTATGATGGTAAAAGTATAAAATGAATTATGTTTTGTAAATGATAAATGTGTAACTTGGATAAATCTTTGAAATTTTATATGTGATGATGGGATAAGGAATATAAATGATAAATTTATTAACTGGGTAAATCTATGTAAATTGGGACTATTTACATGGGTTAAGGTATGAAGATGGTAAATCTATAAAATGAACCATGTTTGTAAAAATTCATTCTATTTAATGAGTGATGATTGTAAATGGTATATGTTTTATATGGTTAAATGTTCATGTGAACAACGATAAGTGAACAAAATGGGGGTATTGTACTTGAGGCTCTATTTGACATCCTATGTTAGACTGAGTCTCTATGCCCCACCCATATAACATAGGTTATAGTGGGTCAAACTGAGGAAATATTCCACTAATGACATAATGTGATGTGAATTCCTTGACCAAGGACCCTACATATGTCTTATGTATTCCCTTTTCAAAATTTCTTCCTAGTGATTTAGCAAACTTGATTTCTTCCTTTATGTATAATTTATATAACCATAATAGGCTTTTGTTTTTTATGACAATGGATATCCCAGGGAATAAATGAAAAATGTGGAAACAAACTTCCTTTTTAACTAATGGTTCCCAATTTATTTTATTTTTATATTGTTAATCATTTTTTACATGCATACACTATCTAATTTGAATGATTTTTTATGCCCTTGGTGGTGTCTTGTTGATTTGTACTCAAACCCTAACAAACCATTGTTTGCTACCTGAGTAGACATCATGGTTGAAGTTCATAAAATGGGAAATGGTCCTATCATAGATTGTTGGATTGGGCATGGGATGTGCATTGATGAGGGATCCATAAATGGTTTCAGGAATAGTTCAATGGATTATTCAGGTTTCCATTATTCTATGATCCCTTTTATATGGCTATTTCTTCAGTTTAATATTCCTTAATTTAATATATCATATATTTTTACATAATAAAATAAATATTCTATAGTCTCCCTACATTCTCAATTAGAACCTTTGAAGTAGATGAAATCATTTTACATATACGACGGCATGCATATGTATATGTCGTGACATAGATTATGACACCAATTAGTAGCTCCCAAACTGAGAAAGTTACAAACTGGAAACAAAGGGAATTTTATTTTATGATTTTATACTATTTTGAAATGTTATATGGGAGACTGGGATGTGTCAAGAATTATAAATGGTCTCATTAATGGTAGTATACTACTGGAAATATGACCTTTCCCAACACTTCTATACCCCCTTTCCCAATGGCTTGGCCAGACCATTGGGAAAGCCCAATTTGTGGAAACTTTTCCCAACGGTTTTCCAAAACCATTGGGAAAGGGTATGCTTTCCCAACAGTTTTGCCAAACCCTTGGGAAAAGTCCACTTTGTTTCCACTTTTCCCAACGGTTTGGACATACCGTTGGGAAAGGTCCAATTTGTGGCCACTTTTCCCAACAGTTTGGCCAAACCGTTGGGAAAGCCTACCCTATGCCAAAGGTTTGGCCAAACAGTTAGGAAAAAGTCCTTAATATTTCAACATTACTTCCCAAATTCCAGGGACTTATACCAACGGTTTTCAAAACCGTTGGTATATGTCTATACCGACGGATTTGACAACTGTTGGTATAGGTTCTTTGATTTTTTATCAGATCCTCTTAATGAGAACATTCTATAAATCAATATTTAAAATAATTATGATAATACATATATATATTTATGAAATTATGTTCAAAAAGAGGTCATTTTAGGTGAGTGGTTAGGTCGTTGAATGATAAATTGAAGGTCCTGGGACAAAATCCCACCGAATGTTTTTTTGGAAATACATATACCAAAGGTTTTATAGAACCATTGGTACAGATTTTCAGACTCCTTATACCAATGGTTTTCCAAAAACCATTTGTATAGACCTATCCCAACGGCTTACGTTCCTACAGATCTCCAAACCGTTGGTATAGACTATACCAACGGTTTAAGGGATTATACCATTGGTTCCAAACTGTTGGTATAGGTTAGTATTCTAGTAGTGGTAGATGACCCATGGATGATTATAAACTTGAGTACAATGGGTTGTATTGTTTTTCATATTGTTTATTATTATGCTTAGATGATATTTTTCCTAGGTTGATGCACATGTTTTGTGATGTGGATATTTTATTGTATTTTTAATCATAGATTAAATCGAATGATGTTGTGATTACATGAATTATTATATGCACCTGGGTATAAATGTGACCAATATAATGTTATAAATACAAAGGAATTAATTTTTGGATGCATGGGATAAAATCATTATCATTTTCATTGGAAAAATTAAATTTGGTTCTGTTGAATAATAATAAAGAAAATGGGTATAAGGAATGAACATGAATGAATGGTTCAATAATAGAATCAAATGAATATACAAAAAGGTGTTACCATTATGTTTTGATGATTTTTAAATATTGAATTATTGGTATGTAAAATTATATTATGTTGTCAATGTAAAATGGTTTAAAATGGATTATAATGAAATACTTGAGAAAATGTACGGTTTTTTACTTTGTGTTGAACCTGACCCGTGGTAAGGATGGATGACGTTAGTGAATAATATGTGATTATATTTGTTTTGATAGTGTTTTATAAACTAGTTGATTACGGATAATATGGATAATTATTTTTCTAAAAAATAGTGGAAATTTAATGATATGTGTTTTGAGAATTGTGTTTATCGTATTAGAGTTCCACCACCATGTTGTTATGTGATGATTAGGTTACATTATTATATCACAAAGAATGTTTCTCCAGTAGTTTATATTTCATATCCCCTGATCCTAGGTAATTTAAGATAATAAAAATTCAATGAGAACATTAATTATTCTATAAAGATGATGGAAAACCCCCGGAGTATGTTGTTCTAGTTAAGTTTGACCAGAATATGTAGTTTCTGTTGAATCATTCACTAATTTTTTTATGGAAAACGTAGAACAAAGGTAGTTGATATTTGGATAGAGTCCATCCATATGATTCTACATCACATAGAGACTCCCCTGACAAGATAGTCGAGTTGGCATCATATATGTTGTGATGACCAGTGAAGTGCTCATGGGATGTACAAATTTAGACTGTGTAGGAACGAGGATTTTTTTGGAAATATTTCCTAGAATGGTTTCACAAAATTTTATATTTCTGTCACTTGAAATTAGGTAATTCTATCGATTTTATGAGGTTAAACTAGAGAGATTTGACAATGATGTATTATGTATTCTACTTCAATGGATTGCAATTATTTGTTCTAGGATTGGAAATTTATGATTTAGATATAGAAAGACATTCTAATGGTGATAATTGAAAAGAGATCATGTACTTGATGAATATCATCACACAAAATTTGTTTTTTATGTGGTGGATGAGTCCCTTTTTTAGAAGGGAACATTAGAAAGGTTTATAGTGGTGGACATGTGGTTCTATTTGGGTGATCAAATGGGGATACATATGAATGTGGTAAGCACCATTTTGAGTGTTTTCACTTGGGTGGTTGTAGACATAGTACCCAAAGAAGTGGGTTGAACTATTTAGGGTTGTGATCAGGTGTTCTTCTATCAGTGTGTATGTATAGGACACATGTTTAGTTAGTTACCCCAGCCACGAGGTGAGTAATGAGCATGTAGAAGGATGTGACATGTGCATAGGTTATATAGAAACACTTGATAGATGGTTAGTGAAGGAGGATCGAGTTTGATAGAATGTGAAGGTAGGGGATTGGGTACCTCATACTATGTATGCTGTTTGAGATCTTACAGACAAATAGGTCCGGTTAGTATACACATTTCTATAGGGGAAGGGAATCCTAATCAGTAGGGTAATGAAACACCAGGGGCTCAGATCAAATCCAATTTCAGTGGGATAATTTACCTCTATATAGTTTAACCTTCACCTACAGGTGGAAAGGATGGACCATCAAAAAATTGAGTTAAAATTCATGTATCATACAAAATTTCTAGTTAATCATTTGATACATGTTCCACATAATAATTTTTATATCATCTATTTTTAATTTATAATTCCTATAGGTGGAACCTATGTTTGGAGTAATGTTGACTGATAAACCATTAAGAGTATGATTGGAATATATATATAATTTTAAGGAGTGTACCCTCACGCATGGAGGGTACCATTTCCTAAGGTCCTTATTTGTGATCGATATGTTGATATTGATCTAATATTTGGGATGGATTGGATAATATTTTATTAGAACCAAATTGATTGTTACCACTTTAGGGTAATGTTCACGTCCTTGGAGGGGGGAACAAATGTTCCCCATAAGGAATGCGATATTAAATAAGAATGTGCCGGTCTCATTCTTCATCCGTTGTGTGATCCCATATCGTAATTGTGTTGTATTATGGTTAATGATGGGATGAAGTTATATTGAAATTATAACTACTGTGGATCATTTTTCGAATGTGTCCCTAGAGGTATTCTTGGGGAAAAATCCTGAGAGAGATGCAGAGTTCACAAATAAGTTTCCTTCTAGGAGAGAAAAAATTTACATTCCATCATATAGGATAGAATCATAAAAATCCATGACCTAAAACATAATTTTTGGAATTATTGAATAGAGGTTATATTTTTTTGAGTATATCACCATGTGGATCTATAGTTTTGATTTTCTATATGGCTGAATGATCGTTGTGATTTGGTTTAAATTATCAAATATTGAATCAGATGATTGTTTACTAATGATACCATATTTTGGGAATCATTGATGATTTTGAACAGTTTAAAGGTGATACAATATTTTCAATTTTTAATTTGATATTACGGTATCATCATTTGAGGGTGTGGTCTCCTGATATTTCATGAACTACTTGAAAATGATGGTATGTCTTATATTCATTTTGTTTTATTTATTTTGGGTTTACTAATATATTTGCAGATTTTCATAACCCTAATGAATCAAGTATTCCATCCATACGAAGATCAGTTTGTAGTCTTTTTTTTTGAATTAATCCATGGTGTAGTCCATGAATAATGACGTCCAGGATGAAAATAATAACATTATCTTGAGTGAATTAGGATATCATAGTGTATACACCATGATATGTAAGTGTAATTTATAGATTCAAAAAGTTATTTTCTTAGGCCACATCATTTGAGTGGAGTTTGTGTAAGTAGACCGAGACAAATTTTATATAGTTCTATATTGGGAGAATACCTTGATTGTTTTTATATAAAATTATTTATAGGTTTAGAAATATATTATCCATGATTATTCAAACAATTATCCCATATGGAAGCACAACTTTCTATATTTAACAAAAGGGTATCATGTTTGGATATCCTTGGTATTTTAAGAATGCTTTCATGGAGTTAAATAATTAGTTGAATAATGCACTGATTTTGATCCTACCCAAGATAGAGAAGGTGTAAACCATGTTTTTTTTCTGTTTTGGGTGTTGGGTATAAGAATTTTTTGATAAAGGATGTTCATGTTGTTTATTATGTTCCACAACAATTGAATCATCATGAAAAGAAATTACACAACTCCAAATCTTGAGTTGTCTATGGTAGTTTATGCCATCAGGTTTTGGGGGAATTATAGATTGTGTTAATTATTTACTCTTTATACAAATCATGAAATCACTATGTACATATTCTCCAACAATTACATGAATATTTTGCAGTGAATAAGTGTTGATAATAATTATTGCTTCTATTTGGATATGGTTTACACATCGAGAATGGAAATAGTGTTGTGGATTCTTGGAGTCAGAAGACTCAAAATCAGGCGGTTCAAGAATCTGTTACCATGTAGAGGATGACGATGTTGTTTTCTGATTTAAATCTATACATTCAAGATGGACATGGTATGATTAAACTCACAATATTAGTAGTTTATCCCATTATAATGATCTATATCAAGAAGAAGAATTAGTATAATAATTCTAAGTGTTTAGCCTTGAGGTAGTGTCTTGATGGTTGGAAATCGCCTTGTAATTGGAATTTTGATGATGATGATATTGTACGTGTTTATGGTCATGTCGTAATGACAACAAATATGTACCATGTGTTAATGCCTGAGTTTAAATTCTACGATGATAGAGGTTCACCCATGTTTAACCATATTATATCATAATCATCATAGATAGTGTTGGTTACAACGGATGAAAAATAAGGTTGTCGGTTTCATAATACAATGCAAAACATGTCAGTATATGAATGATGACAATCATAGACAAAGTGGGTTTTTTGTAGAATATTCCCAGTCTAAAATAGAATTGCGATGAAATCATGTCGGATTTTTTGTTGGGTATTAAGAGGACACCTCAGAAGAATGATATATTTTTGGTAGTTATAGATCTATTGACCATTGTAGAACATTTTTATACAATTAGAGATACCTTTATCATGGAAAAATCGGATGTTTTGTTTGTTCATGAGGTAGAACTATTTCCTGGGGTGCAACAGAATAGTGTTTTGGATCATGATCCTCCTTTTAACTTGTGGTTCTGGCAGAGGTTACAGAATCCTCTATGAACCTATGTGTTATGAGTTGGACTTCCCAACAACATACAAATTGGTTGTCAGTGTGAAATATTTTGGTTAAATAGGTAATATTTTTGGAATGATTCCAAGACACTATTGGATATTTGGAGAAGAATGTGGAACATTTTACTTTTCTTATAATAGTAGTTACTAGGATAATATTAATCGGGAACTACATTTGGTTCTCTTTGGTTGGAAAATTAGATATCTAATATGTTGGATGGATAATGGGGAATAAGAGTTTATGGTACTGAGTCTCATATTGGATATGTCAGAAGAAGTTAAATTACATTATATATGGAAGGCTATGTATCATATTAGATAGGATTCATATGTTGATCATCATCGTTTACCTCCTGAATTTATAGTTGGTGATCATGTGTTTTTTTTGGGTTTCTCCATGGATGGGTCACCTTTGGTTAAATAAATAGTATAATTTGAAGACTAGGTATGTGGGTTCATTTTATATTGTAGAGAGAATCGGACCAATGTTGTTCCAATTAGCACTTCAAAAAAGTTATTGTGGCTTGAATGATAGTTTTCAAGTGTCACGCCATCTTAAGTGTCACCCAGACACATCCCATATGATATATCTTGATTATGCAGGGAATGTGCCTAATGCATCTCTTAAGGATCATCGAGTTAGTAATGTGGATCTTAGTGAGAATGTTTTTTGTTGTAAGGATGTACCAGTTGTATGGGCTTTATAGTGGCATGTAAAAATTTAGTAAGATAATAGCGAATTGGAGGATATTGCGAGGGCCTAACAACCTGATCATTTTACAATGGGGACTTACTGATTCCTGGTATAGAGGGTTGATAAAGAATTATTATAAGGCGGAGAGGTTTTAAAATTCTAAAGTTATATTTAGGTATGTGAATGTATGAATTTTGTTCTAAATCATTTTAAGTTGGTAAAGTAAATTTTTGCTGTGTTTATTAGGATATTAGGGTATTTCTCGGGGGTTTGGTACATGAATGAAAGGAAAAATGGTCCATTCCTTAAATTTTTCATAGTTGAAACACGTTTTATAGTAACCATGTACCATAATGATGATTCCCTAAGGGAGGTGGTAACGGTTCAGGGAACCATGAAAGGGGGAGGTGAAACCATATAGTATTGGATATATCCATTCTTCTTGGTTATCCCTCGTGGTTTTTTGAACTGTGTGCCCTTCCCAAGAGACCATGTTCCTAGGCCCCCTCATGGATAACGGGCGGTGCATGATTGGACATGATTTTCCAAATTGTGTGTCCAAAACACTCACCTCATTAACAAAGAGTAAATAAATCAATTTTAACATAAATATTTATGTTTTGTAACCTAATTATCCTCCTCATTGTTTATACACCATTCATATTTGATTAACCTTCCTTCCCAAATAACACAAGGAAAAATCTACATAATTTCAATTATATTTTGAGTGTTGTTTGTTGCATATTGAATACAAATGTGATCCAAACATTTAAATTAATTATTTTTAATTGATTTTGTCTAGTGGAATCAATTTAATTATTTTGAATCAATAAAACCATCTTTTTTAGTTATCATGAGTTACGTTTTCAAAGATTGATGAAATTTGAATCAATTTAATAGTTTGAGCGAGTGTTTATTTATATAATCATGGTAGGTGGTTTACTAGTTATATCCTATATTATTTTGAATATAATTTATTTTTATATAGTGGTGAATTTTTTTTGTTATTTCAATTTTTGATTACATTGTAATAAGTATCAATTAATTGGTTAATTGATGATTTAGACTCATTATGATCCTCATGATATTTCTGAAGGTTGATTAGAAAGGGATAAGGGCCACCTATGTGGTTTTCTATTTTCTTGAACTTGGAATTGATTTGAAAAGCTTAGAAATGAACTTTAACAAGATAATTAACTTACAAATTTTTTTTAAATGATATGTTGAACTAATAATTAGATAAAATGATAATATTTCCAAGTAATTGACAGAACAGAATGGGGGTTTTTGGAATAATAGAAAACATACTAAATAAATTATGGATTTTATTTGGTTAATTATTTTAAGTACTAACGTATCCAAGTTCAAAATTTATTTTTGGGGTAATATATGTAAATGAAAAATATGATAAATGGGTTAAGTACTAAAAATGGGGAATGTTTACATGTGTTAAGGCATATAGTTGGTATATTTGTCGAATGAACTATGGTTGTAAATGGTCAATGTTTGAAATAGGTTCTGGTCGTAAAGGTTATATGTTATAAATCTTTACTGAATCATGTGAACATGTTTTTTTATATGAGTAGGGTATTGGACATGATGCCCTATGCCAAAAATTCAGTTTAGACTAAGGAACTGAGATTCACCCGAATAATGCATGGGTTTGGCATTCGAACTGAGGCTCTATGCCTATAACAAATGTATGTGTTGTTAATACCCCGACCGAGGATCCGAAGTAAGTTCTATGTATTTAATTCATTGGTGTCTTCCATTTAGATTTAGGGAAAAGCATTACTCAATATTCATCATTTATATGACCGGTAAATGCAATATTATTTTACTAAAAAGGATAACTCATGGAATAAGTAATGAATGTGGTCAATGTGATCCTTATAAAATATTGTTACCCAATGTATCTTCTTTTTACCTTGTTACTAATGTTTTATAATCCTTAAAATTATATTTAGATATGAGTTTTTGAGACATTATTTGTATTGGTATACTGATTTTTACTCATCGTCTCTGCGGAAATCCATTAAGTACTTGACAGGACTTCATGGATGTAGTTTAGGACACAAAAATGATCCATGTGCATGATTTATGATTTGGGTGTGGGAAGTGCATGTATAAGGGATACAAACATAGAATTAAGTCCAATTTTTGGGATTCTCCTATTTGAATTTATTTTTGGATTTCCTTAAACATGTAGTTGTATGGAATGACCATGCATATTTTTCACTATATTTGTGAGATTGTACCATGTTTTGGGAATTGGATTATTGATTAATATTTATTGTTTAATTTTCCATTTATTTTCTATTTCATATGAATTTTTTATTCATATAAAGAGTTTATTATCTCATGTGATCAATTATATCATCTCTTCTTTGTATAATACTCTAACATATATGTAGGTGCACAAAATTTCATGTGGTGACGTATATTGAGGAACCGATAAAGGACTCTTGGGTTAGGAACATTACATAAGAAAAACAATTAACATGGATGTCCCCAATTGGAGTTTTATCATCCATATACGAGACTATATCATTAGGTGTTTTAAATATAATATAAAAAACTATCAAAAGGATATGTTTCAATCAAGAATCAAAACCGCCAAAATTGAGTTTACATTTCAGTAAATATATTGATTACATTTTATAGAATATTCAACAAATTTCCAAAAAAAAACAAGAACAATGTCATAAGAAAATTCGCCATTTAAATTTCAATATTTACAATTAAACATTAAAATTTAATTTCCTTTAACACTAAAAAACACAAACTTGAAGGGAAATTTTCATTCCATAAATACTATATTTGAAGAACACTAATTCAAAATCAAATCACATATTTTCATTCATCCTGATATAAAACATTCCCAAACAATAATTTTAAACCATTAGAATTTACAATACCCAAAACCATAGAAACCAACATTAATAAAAATTTATTCACCACTTAGAATTATATTTTGTCCAAAAAATAATCTAATCAATTTAAAATTATTGATGTATATGAAACTCCATTTCACTCACAAAATCTAATATCCTAATTCCAATTTCGTAACACATAATATAAAGTAATACTTTAATTTCCATCAAGATAAGAAAATAAAAAATCTTCATGAAGGTATTCCTCTTACACACATCTCTATAATGGGAGAATAACATATAAATGGTAATAAAATTTTTTTATTACATAACATAAGATACAAATATTTATTATAGGAAACTATGATCTATGATTAAATATTAAAGGTTTCGTGTCTTTGGAAATTATGAACTACTAACAGCATGTTCAAAAGTGATTTATATCATCTATTGAGAAGTTATTTATTACTAAAACCCATATAAGACAAATCATGCCGGAAACCATTCTTCAAAAGTTAGGTAAATTAAAAACATAGGAGGGTCAGATCACATTTCTTTTTAAGGATAATCAATGTATAAATAAATTTTTACCTTAAACATAATAAGTATTGAGGGTTATGAGAAAATGAATAGAAAATTTCCAAAAAATATCCTTTATATCAATGATTATAATATTGAGTCATGGGATAATGATTGGTAGCTCAAAATACATGAATGATAAAGGAATTAATGGACATGACCCATGAGATCATAACATTGGAATAATAAATATATTTTTTCTATACAAATAAGAATAGAAAATTATATAATTCATTAAGGATCACTGCAAAGGTTATCACTGTTGATTGTACTCAATTAAAATTTTGCGATATCTTCATTTTAGGTTTAATCCCAAAACTATATAATTTGATGGGGTTTACCCCCATTAAATCATGAAATTATTCATACTTCACCCGTAAGGATATCCTAATGGAATTATTCCATTACTGAGTTGGGATAACTGCCCTTTTTACTCATTATTATCTCATGAGATGTCTTTTTTTAATCCATTAGAGGAATATATAATATTAGCAAAACCCATCACAGAATGAAACTCATACATATGTGAATCACATTATAATAAAATAGTCATCATACCATAAGCTATAGAATATAAATGGGATTCATAAAAATTTCATCATTTCATCAATGAATATCTTGCAATACGAAATGGATTTAATATATGCTTTATCATAACATAATTAACCCACAACAATGAAATATGTTTTGAAGAATCGCCCTTAAATAACCATTATAATAAGGCCAAAAAATAATGAATGTGTATTATATAATTGTATTATATCTCAAGTATGTAATAACATACATAAAATATCTCATTATAGACATAAATTCTTTTAAAATATATCTGCAATATTTCTAGAGGAAAATAAAATATTTATTTTCAAATAAATTCTATAAAATCATAAAATCACTTAGTTAGTGAAGAATTTTTTTAAAATAAAACTTTTAAAATTTAAAATAACACCACAAATTATTGAGTTTTCATGGTGGCTAAAAATTATATTCATATCTTGTATATTCATAAAACATTCATTTAACATATTCAGTAAGAACTGAAAGGATTTTCATTTAAAACTTGAAAATAAGATTCCATTAAATGTTTATTAAAAAAATTAAAACATGGATATATATTAATTTATATTTTCCTTGGGTAATAGAAAAAAACATTCTTGAAAAAACATTACATAAATCATGGATATTGATGAAATTGGTTCTTGACTGATTAGGAAAACACATTTGGCGTTCCTTTATTATATTCAATTGGTATATGGAGTAATTAATGTGATGAAAATGGAAGGAAAAAACATTTATTCTAATGAAATAAACCTATTACAAGAATTTTCATGTGATTTATGAGGTAAAATATGAATTTTCATGTCCATAATGTTATTTATAAATAATCAGGATAAATAATGAGATTTCAACATTAAACCATTACTGATATGCTAAAATATGAATCAAAACCTCATGAAATATTAAAAATTATATGGATAATTAAATTCACATAATTGTCATTGGTATAATATTAGATAACATTTTTGAGATTTATATACATCATATAAAAGAATCTTGTTTTGAATATGGCAGGATTATCACATAAATAAAGGAGAGAAAAAATCCCTTACCTCATTGGAATCATTTAAATCAAAATCCTCAGAAATAAAGAAAATAAACTGAAATATTTAATATAATTATTATAATTTGATTAATTACTTATAATTTCATATTATCTTTATATACACCTCATTAAATTGGAATGGTGAATAGTGTAAAATATATCTCATCAAAGACAATTTCAGATAAGAATGGTTACATCAATGTGATATTGATTTAGAATTTCTCTAACAACCTATATAGTTAAATTTTATTTTATATATTTTATTACCATAACCAATTAGATACATATAATATCAAAAATTTCCCTCTAATAAAAATTCAATACCGATTTATAAAAAATTCCTTATTGAAATTGTCATTTCATGGGGTAAACTGTTTCATTTCTCATGGATGATTCATCATATAATTTTGTTTCCATGTAATTAGATCATGGTCCCATGTATTACATAATTTTAAAAATTATATAATTATAATATATAATCAATATGAATATATATATTCATAAAAAATATAGATATATAATAATTATATAAATTTTTTTTGGATATAGTAGGATGTATGTGCACAAAAATGAAGTTTCTATTTTAAGATGGATATAATGAAATAAAGGTAAATAAAATTCACCATTACTACATAATTTTAAAATAATATATATATATATATATATATTTTAAAATTATTATTATTTCTATCCATGTTATATGGAACAAAATATTAATCACATTGATTTATGGAGGTGGTAGTCCACTAGTACTCACGAAAGATATTATTGGTTTCCAAAAAATAAGAAGGTAAGATGGTCTACATTGTTTTAAATTTATATATGTATAATTATATCATAAATATTATATATAAAAATAAACCAAATCAAAATAATTTTCCATGGAATTTAATTAATTAAAATGAATTGTATAACTATGTGGTGTTGGTGGTCCGCACGTACACACAAGAAATAATTTCACTTCACATTTGATGGAATAGAGGGTGTATAATAGTGGTACCATTATCATAATATCCATTAAATATATTTTTGAAAATAATTTTTTTATTTTATTATTAATAATATATATTTTTTGTAGTTAGAGGATGTAATAAAATAAATTGGTTTCAATAGGGAGATTACATCTTCTTCGATGGGGCTCCTTTAGATCCCTTCTTGAGGCCCCTTATAAAAGTATTTTGAAAAACTAATACCATAAAATTGCTGAATGGAAATTTTTTTAATAGAATTATATCTCTTTAAATCAATCCATATTGATAAAAGTGATTATATAAGGGAAATGGGAAATATCATTTTACATGATATGGGTGGTTCACTCTTGGGATTACATAATATAATAAATTAATATAAATTAAATTTATTGGTAAATTGAATCATAATCGATATAATTCATATATAATAAGATAACGAGTTTACATAATACCATCTTAAAAAATTATACAGGGTTTGGTTATATTTTCACCATTATCTTATAGTTATTACCTCATGTTAACCATTTTAACAACAACCATGATATTATTATTTTGTATAAAATAAAAATAAATAAATTACATTAAAATAAAAATTTTCAGTAAATGGACAATAATGGTTATTATCTAACATATTATTGTAACATGTATGGATATATTATTTTTATTATTTTTAAATAACTATAAAAAAATAATATTTATTGTAAAATATAATTCATTTCATTATTCAATCATCTCATTTAATTCAACATTGACAACAAAATTAAATAAATGGAATTCGACTACCAACATTTAAAACATCGACAAATTTTTATATTTAGCTTTAATTTTTTTTTAAAAATATAATTCAAAAAAATATATCACTTTTAATGTTTTAAAAATAATTGAATTAATTTTTCTACTTTTTATACAACCATTATGTTCGTATTTCATAATAATTTAAAAAAAATTAACCAGTAAACACTAAATTTTATAAAATATGATAATAATAGCCATTATTTTATTAAATAAAATTTTATATCTAGTATTATCATTCATTTATTTTTATATTAAATTTTAATAGTTATCATATTAAAGTGGGTGACATTTTTAATTTATCTTTACATAAAACAAGATAAATAACATTACTATGGTAAAATGATTCCAAAATGTCATATACTAGAATTTTTGATTTATATGGTCTAATATATCAAATAAAAGTAAATTAAGGAATGTGTTAGGTTGATTTTGAGACCATAACTCACTGTTTGTCATTATTTACCAATTTTTCCCACATTGTTGTGAAAATATAAACCACGATAACTATTCAAAATAGAAAAAATATTTTGATAAATTTTAAAACAAAATTAATTTTACTAATTAAAAATTATTGCTGAGTATTAAAATATAATATTTCAATTAATTTTTATAATTTTATTTAAAATTAATCATAAAAAATGACTGAATACATATTCTAAAATAATAAATGTTTTTAATCAAATGAACAATTTACCAGTAAATAAAATAAAATCAATTGAATTTTTAATAATATAAAAGAAATAAATTTACTTTTAACACAATTTTATTTTAAAATGGGTCATTTAACATTATTTAAACGAAAAAATTATTTTTTAAAATAAGTCATTATTTTTCACTATTCATCAAAAAATAAATCATTTCATAAAATTTTAAAAAATAACTTTAAGAAAATTTGGAAATTCTGATTTTAAAAATTAGTTTCTATTTATAAAATCTAATTTCTAAATTTTTTATAATAGAATTCAAATTTTCACATAAAAAATGTTATGAAATCAATTTTTAATAAAATAACCTTTTGATGTATAAAATGACTTTACTAAAAATTGAGTTGATATTTCATAAGAATTAATAAATACTATTATATTGAGTAATATCATTATACAGATATTTCAAAATTCATTTACAGATATTCATACCCATCCATTCAAAAATTATGTTATAAAAGTCACATTTTAATAACAATATTTAAAAATAATTCTAAATTTGCATAAAGCACAGTATTCTGTGTAAATCAAGATATCAATATTATAATATATTAATTTTACTTTTTTGGTGTTATAAAATTCCCCATTAAATAAATTTTACATCATAAATTTATCTCAGTCATAAAAGGGTCAATATTTGAAAATACATTTATTAAAAGCCACAACCGTATGGAGGGTTAAAAAATATACTTTTCAACAGAAACATGGGACAAAAAATAGTTTCTTGAAAATGAACAAACATATTTTCCTAAATATGTGGAAATATTTAGGATAATAAATTATATGGATAAATGATTAAACTGTTGTCTAAGGATATATATCGAGTGATAGTGAACTTGGTCATGATAAAGTAAATGAAAATAAAACTGTAAATCTGTGATGGCTAAAAAGACAATATATTCATCAGAAAATATGGTAATAGTTTAAAATTTTTATTTTATGAACCATTTCTTAATTTTTAGTAAGTCATTTACTCTCAATAATGTGAAAATAAGGTAATATTTTTACTTGAAAAATAGAATGTCATCATTTAGTCAAATTCTACCATAATTCAATCTTTTCCCCCAAATAATATGTATTAAATAAGAATAATAAATTTTATTCCTGAAGAAATTAAATCAAATTTTAGTATATCACATAATCCAAAAATGTGTTATAAGATATTTCACCAATATATAAAATAAAAAAACAAAATAGATATCAGATTGTAACAAAATATCCAAAAATTATAAAGCTTTATTGGAAGAAATAATAATTTTTTCTAAAAACATTTACATTAACAACAAAGTTAAATTACATATTTCCCAAAATAAAATACACTACATCCAAAATTAATTCAATATACATATAATTAAATAGATTTCTAACATAAATGGTGATCAAATACTTGTCAACTAATGTCTCATAAAATTAAATTGTATTCTTCCAAAATAATCATTCATGTAAAATCACACTTTAAAACTAAAGCTTTAATATCCCTCAACCAAATGAAACATATCCCCAAAATTAATTAATTAATATTATAAATTACTATTTAATCAAATAATGTATAAAATTTAAAAAAAAAGAATCAAAATTTTTATTGGAACAAGAGTGGTAATACTTTTCATAACCATAAATATCACCAAATATATCACTCTTCTAATAACTCACTTTTCAACTATCAAGATTGTTTATATCCCACAATCCAATTTTCCATAACTATGATATCATCAATTCATATTATATCAAAATTGGTTATCTAGCAATCAGTAGAGTACACTTCATAAACCCTATTAAATGTTGCAAGTGACCTCAAAACCCCATCACATAAAACATACATAAAAAAACGAAGTCATAAAAACATTAAAATATACTCAACAAGTCCATAAACACAATAAACGTCAACAATGTTCACCTAAATAATATTTTCAAAAAATAACTATTCAATTTAATTTTCATCAATAAAATACATTTTAATTAAGAATCTCATTATATCAAATAAATGTTATTATCTCTATATCATTATCATATTATGTGTAATCATTCCCACATTTATTTTTCATCTGAAAATATCATTAATAACTAAAAATGTTTTAAAATACAAAAAAATATTCTGGTAAAATCCATTCATTTTTCATGAATCATAGAACAAAAATTACATTAATATAACTCATCTACATCATAATTCTTAGATACCAATACATAAAAACATCAATAAAAAAACTAATTATTTTAATTTTAATATATCATACCATTGTCTATAACTAAACCCATATATTTGGTCCGTTGATTAAATATATACATTATTCTACAAACATAAGTCATTGATCGTTATATAGATCGATTTTATGAACATCATATCACTCCATTGTGTGTTTTATTTTTCTTAAGTAATTACTTTATTCTTTCCCTTCATTTCAATATATAAAATGTATAATATTTCCTCTTAAAAATTCCATTGAGTGGTTAATCCAACAATATAAAAGTACGTGAAGATGAATCATATTTACTCTATATTATTTTTAAAAATACAATTTTTTCTTAATATTCTTGACATCAATCTCACCCAACTTGAGGTTGACAATCATATAAAAGGACAACTAATTATGTACAATCATAGAGTTTCGTATTCCATCGCTAGTCTCATTTTTTTTCACATGAGTAATGGAATTAAATTAATCATCATATAAAATGTAATAATACATATTCTTGGTTATAGACATATAATTAATCCCAAAATCATAGTTTTATTGCAATTACTCATATCGGGTTTATATGAAATCATAAAACAGAAATCATAGGATATAAAAACCGGACACATTAATTTCAATAAAAAACACTATAAATAAAATCATGGTTATCCATGGTCATAATATATTAAAATACATCATAATTATAGTTAAATAAAATTTGAAGTAACCCATTCAGATCCCATGGGACAATCGAACTAGGTTTACAGTACGACCACACATATTATGCACCATAATGATAGTAAATATAAACATGACCAACTCTTTTCTAGATTATTACCACCATGATAATCTATTCCAAAACCATGTGTACTCATCATTTTCAAAGAGGGATTCATTAGTTGGAATACCAATGTATATATATATATATATATATATATATTTTAAAAAAATTTAATTATTCTATTATTTTTAATATTAGTAGTGTTTGCATAAAAGTTATCTTATCCTAAACATAAATGATTCACACAACCCAACTATGATACAAACTATAGAGACCGATGATTTTTATACATATATATTATATATTAATGTATGAAAATTTATTAAATAAAAATATGATATAAACTATAATTATATGGGTTCAGTGTGTTTGGAATCATTGAAAAAGAATCTTTTTCATTAGATATTTGTTTCTTCTCACACTACGTACTTCATTACTAGATACCATGGAGACACAACATGCAGAAAACCATTCATTATAATATGGGGAAAAATACATAAGAGTGGACGATCCTAGATTCTCATTAAGGGTATAAAAGGGTTGTATTAATTATCACGTAAACATAGATCGAGCATAAGAATATAAAAATAAGATATTAAAATTCTAAAACCATGCACTACACATGCAAGATCAAAATTTTATGTCATGGCATAAATATTGTCTATTCATAAGAAAAGAATCATAGAGGAATAAAAAAATGATACATAGGGGTATATCATTGGAATAAGTCTTATGTTAATGACATAAACAGAAGAACCTATAATCATTTCCCTAGTAAAATATCACTAAAAACATTATCCCAGTGGATTAGGTTACATCCCCATTTAATGAATTTATTATTCAATGTTTATTCCCAACGTAAAATCCAAAAAAATGCCACATACTAATGTCCGAAGTTGATTTGTTATGTGAACCCATGCATTCCTCCCAATATTCTAGAGTATATCGACTAAAATCAAGGGTATAATATATAATCATGTGGTTATTATACCATATTCATCATATTTTCACAACAATACAAATAAAAATTAAATAAGTAATAGATAATAAAAAACAGATTAATAAAATATTAATTAAAATATATTTCATATTAAGAATCCAACCATAAAACAATATCCTTATAAAAAGATGATATTTCATTGCTAATGACTTTAAAATGTCTAAATTAAATCCCAAAACAAAGGCACTGAAAACACACCCAAGAGGGTGTTGACAGTATTTCATGTTCCATCATCATCCTTCCATACCAAATTATCCATCTATCATGGATCCCCATCCCTTATAATATCCTAAAAACATGAGGTATATTTGGGTACCGATTAGGCATCTCGAGTAGGGTCTGAGTACAACTTAGTAGGAAACCACAACTTATATCTAAAATGATATCCAATAAATAAATGTTTGAAATTTTTGGGAATAATAATGTAAAAAGGAATTAGTACACAGTAATGAAATTTTATTAATCTATAATTAACAACATATTTTTTATTGAGTTAGTGAAGACACCCAACCCATTAATACCTTATCCAACCTATTAAGTAGTTTGAACCATATCATATAAGGTTTATTAATTCATTATCACATGGCCTTTCATTATCTATTTAACTTCACTCTATATCATTTTAAATTAGAACTGTTGACCAATTCCAATTATTTTGTGCCTAAAACACCATGTTAAAAACCCCATGATTATTTTGATCATCAGTACCTATCTCACATCACGTTTATCAATTAATCACATATGCATATCTGAAGCATCAGTCCTCGTCCCACACATGACTCTCAGACAATCACATATTAGTATTTGTAGCATCAACTTATTTCCCACACACGTTTATCAAATAAACTCAAATATATCACATATATCCCACAAATGTAGGTTAATCGACATTGGCCCCATATTTTCATTTAACATCATGGAAACCATTTCAACATTCAAAAAAATTAGGTATTAACTCTTTAATTAATTTAAATTATATATCAATTCACTATTTAACCATTTTAGAATACATCAATCATTTATCCCATTAACGCATTAAGTTTAATTGAACTTTATCATTATTGTCATTGTCAATAAATTAATTATCAAATTAATTGAAAAATTACAAAATCCCAAGAATTATCCAATTAGATATTTCCCATAACCATTAAATATCCTATTAATTTAATTTTATTAATTAATCAACTAATTAATGAAATCCAATTAAACCATTTTAGAATTTATAGAAATTAAAACCATTCAATTATCACATGGGAACTCAATTTAATTTAATTTAATTTTTTAGAAAATGTTCCCAAATCATTGTAATTGATATTTAAAACTACAAAAGAATAATTACAATAAGACTATGGGATTTTCAATTTATAACTCCATCCTCAATATTACGGATTTTCGCTCACCAATGGAATTCTCTAATTGAAGTTTAATATCGAAAATAATAAAAAATTCAATATATAGATAAAAAACCATTTTCTGTTATCAAATGAATACTTTTTTTTGAAAACCCAGATATACATCCCTTATCAATAAAGAAAAAAATTCCTTTAAAATATGAAGGGTCAGGGGATGGAGATAGGAAGCCAATCAAGACTAGTTGTCTTACTGAGTAGGTCAATATTATTTAATCTAGTATTTGATTCATTGAGAATATATGTTATAATGCTTTTTATCTCATCGAAGAGCATCAAATTTATGTAGGAATCATTTTGGGAACATAGTAGTTGTTGAAATGGGGTTAATTTCATGAGTTCCGAAATTTATTTAAATTTATATGTGATTTAAATTTCATTGTGCACTATTTCATATACAGGCCAAACAGTTTTCTTTAAATGTGTGCCTAATAGTGTGCCTCCATCCATGGGTATTGTGGTTACATCTAGGGGGATCATAATATTAAAAAACGTGTGCTAACCGTGTGAATCCCATTTTTTGGGTTTGCAAAATTTGTCAGCCTTGGTGACAATTTATGTAAAACCAATTTCCAACCATGAACTACTCCCTCTTCATTGAAAAATTATGTAATTTGTACCCAAAACTCACTAATTTAAACCCAAAAAAGATACACCATAACAAGGGTAAAATATTACCTGAAAATAACTCAATACATATACATAAATCCCTTGAATCTAACAATCTCCCCACATTATAGGAGCTTTTCGTCCTGATATAGAACCATGTATCTCTATGTTATTGAGATAAAAATATTAGGCCACTAATCTAGTACATATTCTTCTCTATCTAGTGATCCCTCTTGAACTCGACCATGTTTCAATAATTCTCCATCTATCAGCATGGACTTTCCTCACAACACATTCACACAATGATCCAACAAACTTACCAGATTCTCCTTAGTGGATTCAATAGTCTCAATATCAATAACATCCACATTGATCACATGAGATGGATCATATTGTTAAATCCAGTGTTGTGACACTAGAAAAATGAAATCCATATAATTATACCTTTATAGAAGGGCCAATAGGTACACCAACGGCTTAATTCACTCCAAAACCTCTAAAGGCCCCACAATCAAGGATCCAACAATCCATATATCAGAATCCTACAGTGATAAAATCTATGAAACACCCAAATGAGAACAGTATAAACGTTTCTATACATTATGTGTCATAGACTTATATCAGTATACATCTTCTTTGAACATTGAACTAATTCCATATGCACGTGAATCAACTGAACTAGCTCTAATTTCTCCTGCAAGAGACATAGTCTCAATATACTATAAACCAAATTCCTCCATCCAATATAGAGGTTATTTGAATAACCAGCCATAATTAAGTACATATGAATACATATTTATTGTTTCATGATAAATATTATTATATGTGGTATATATAAGTTCTATTTCCGTATACAAAGACACACTATAGTCTGGAAGACACACTAGTAGTATAACATCAAGCACAATTGTATTATGTTTCGACTGTAAATCTGTCTAAGGTTGGAATGTTTTATTAAATAAAACTTGTGTACCATGTTATTTTTGTATGACTTTCCATAAGTGAAACATAATATGGGAGTCATGGTCTAAAACAATAATATCTGAAACCCTATGTAGAGGGAATATCACCGGAATTAAGAAATATCTAATTTCGTCCACTGAGAAAGTCCACCTTATGGGAATTAAATATGCTACCTTTATCAATCATTCCACAACCACCCACATAGTATCATTCTTAAGCGGAAACATTTGGACACCCACCAAAAACTCTATAGTGATGTTGTAACACTTTCATTTCAGAATGGGTAAAAACTATAGTAAACCACTAGGTCATTGTTTCTCAGCCATCACCTATTGAAAATGGTCACATATATTCCCAAAATCCACAATTTTTTCTTTTTTGATAAATGGGATCAAATTTTGTTGATATATTTCATGATTCATTTTGGATAAAATATGATGTACCACCCACTTCAAGTAAGGAAATTCACACTTCAGCTCTTCCCACATAAAAGTAGATAAAACCACTCAATTCCTAACATAATGATATCATCATCATCTATGACCAATAAGATCGTGAATCCGCACCTTCACAACTTTATCTCAATGGAAAATATTATATTCCATGATACTGCCTCTCCCTATTCTAGTTCATATTTGTAGAATCTGCTGAATATTATACGAGAGTTATAATCTCCTAATCCTCATGAACCACAACATTCATCTAAAATAGTAAAGTCATCTTCATCCACTCAGATCTATACTACTTAACAACTTGAATATATTTTTAACATCATAGTGAGTATGTAATATTATTTACCTTTTTAGGGTCATATACTATCTCAAAATATAATGACTGCATATACTCAACCCACCTCTGCTAAAGGATACTCAAATATCATTAGGAAGAGATATAATTTAAAAAATTATTACCGGTAAACACAATAAAATTTCTCCCAATAGATAATGTCAGCAAAAATCCATTGGATAAATCAAGAATGCTAATTTTAGGCCATGTATATGATAGTTTTCTTCATGTGGTTTCAACTACCATGAACTATAAACACCAAATCGATCACCATACATACACACAACTCGAATCCCACATCTAAATGTGTCAATAGAACAATATATTATCTAACCATGTCTTCGGTATGACCAAGATTGTTATAGTAGTTCAATAATTCTTCATCTCCTAGACAGAATTCTCACATTCCATAGAAAATTCAAACATAACCCCATACATTTTTAAATAAGTAATTAATTATTTCACGAGGGAAAATTCATTTAAGATCCATCAATAATAATATTATCCTAGAAATCTATTGATATCAAAGAAATTATTGGTCTGGTTCCATGAAACAAATGCCTACAAAATTCTATGGATACATAGAAAAACATTCCTCTTGGATGAAGTGAACTAATAAGTATTCCTAATCCATCAAAAAGTGAATATTATATTCAATGTACTATATTTATGACTGAATTAGTGTACTCAAGATGATTTCAAGATGTTGTTAATGATTATTATTACTGATGGAGTACGTTATGATTTGGTCCATAAATACATACGAAAACATATTTGGGTACTTGCGCAATATTCTTTATATTAGGTCCATAAAAATAATATGACCATTCGAAAAAAAAACTAAGGACATTTCAAAAATTAAATTTGGAAATGCGTTCATCTAAAAGAAGACAGAGGTATGTCATGAGGTCAAACACTCAACTCTTGATTCCCCAATATGATGTCAATCATGGAGAAAACACCGGCTCATATCAACTGGACAAATTCATGATCGATACCATAAATATGAAACTAGTTCATCTTATCAGCCTAGTTCAACTACGTATAGTCAATATATAAGAGCAATGTTCTATTAGGATTTTTAGAAAAAAATGATTTGAGAACCCCATGGAGAAGTAATAAGACAAATAAACCCCTTATAATTCAACTATTATAGATGATTCATGAGGTTTTTAATATCCATTGGTGAAATTTTTTATGATGGAATTGAAACTAGATCATCATTAAGAATAATATCAATTGAAAATTCCATATATCTATTAAGTGGGATTCCTATTAAGTCCTAAAGAAAGAAATCCACGAACATATCCACTTCATGTGGAAATAAATCATGATTTTAACCTCTATTATATTGTAAAATACCATCAATCTGGGTGATGATATCCCCATGTTGCGGATGAAATGACCCTTCATCGCTCGACTAGATATCCCACTATCCATGGTGAATATAATTGGGACCATGAAGTGATATAAAATTCACTATTCTATGGTAAGCATTTATTTTGGCTATACATGATAGTAACTAGTTCAAACCTATAACTACATAAATTCTTATCATATTAATAATGTAAATATTCCAATGTAAACAACATTCAAAAGCCTCAATAGAAAACTCTATTAAAAAAACATGTCTCTCGATAATACATCCAATGGTGTACTCAACTTCATAACCACACTCATAAACTCTACAACCAATATCCAACCATTTAGAAGAAGTGTTAATATAAAATTATGAGTTGAAATAATATCATATAAGGAACTAGGAATTAAAGAAACTACATGAATAGTGACACTATCTATTGACGGTGTAGAATCACTATCCATAAGATTGTGCTGAACTACATTAAATTTCTCTTCCCATCTCCTCTATGATGCACTCTTATTCCCATGATCTATAACACTATAATAATATGGGAACCCTTTTTTAGAATAACTTTGTCCAGTGCCTTGTCAACGATGACAAGTGGAACTACAACTCCCATACTAGTGTGACAAAGAAGACCCCCTTCATGCTCCCTAGTTATATATAGTTATCCCATTATTGTCCATATTTCGTTGGTTCCTACAGTTCCTCTATTTATTCACCATCATTACATAGGTTTGAAACTATACCATTGGATGAGGGAGCTATCTATGAATGTGACCTAGCCTATATCACTATTGATAGATCAGCTGAATAAGATGGAGCGTTACTTATCCCTCCCCTTAGTCACTCTAAGTTACAGTAATCTGCTTGACATTCTTATAATTTTTCTTCATTCTCTTGTAATTTTCAAATCATAATCATCTAGAAGAAACAAAATTTCCCCAATTGGAATCATGCTACATTTTTCCAAAAAAATTATTGCATTATTAAGAATATTAATTGACCTAAATGATATTCACCTCGGCCTTTATATCACATTTAAGACCATGTTGAAATCATTTTACCGATATCATCACACATCATGCCATCATGGTAGAAAAGTGCTTCTTGTAATGGAAAAATCTAGAATATTCAAACATGGACATGACCACCTAAAATATCATCATAAACTCATATTCCTTGTTTTTTCTAAGATTTTCACTGTAAAAGTGAAACAATAACCTCCCATAATTTTCCTCCTACTCCATACTGTCTATATATCTATATTGTGTCTAGATTTCACACCAATGTTTCACTAATCCATGGATAATAAAATTATTTATATTGACCCTCATCTTTCTATGAGTATCTAAATGGATATCAATCATATGTTTTTACTCAATATAAATATTAGTAGTGTTTTTCCCACCATCATTGGTAAAAGTTGGATTCTGATGTAACTGAAACTCATGTGTCACGATATTAATAATATTCAAAACCTGATCATAGTATCCATCCTTAATCATCATGAAGGGATAAAAGTAATCATGAGACATACCTTTTGATCCTTCAACGAGAACTATCGGTTCCTTTGGTTCCACATATGGAGGGTAATTTCAATCCATAACTTCTTATCATCTTATCAACAAACGTCACCATGAAGGCATATCTGTCTAAAAACAAAAACCTATCTTAGTAAAGATTTCAAAATATTAATAAATATATAAAGAGGGGAAAAAATTAATGAATATATTATCATCCCCATTTTCTCGGACACACAGTCAATACGAAGGAACTACAACTACACTTGACAATATTACATTAATGCCTTGGTTAAGAAAGTGTAAACACATTTTATTGAAGTCAATTTATCATTAGAAACACAACTTCTATATTTTGAAACATTTTATGATTCTCAAATCATATTAGGATCCTTTTTCTATTCAATTATACAGTTAATGAAAAACATTTAAATTAAATCAACATACCTAAAACATGAATTCCTTTGATTACCTAAAACGATGTATGTCCCAATACATCCTATGTTCCTATAATGATTCTTGTATTAAAATATATCATGCCTTACTAGGACATGAGTCAGATTTCAGAAAAAACTAATAAATAATAATTAGATAACACAATAATATCATCACCCAAGATGAAATAACAACCAAATGTAACAAAAATCATCTATAACAGTAATACCACCATGGGTAATTGGGTCATCACCCACATATTAGTAAGCTAATCCAATGAAAAATTTCATAACCAAAGCCTTAATATTCCTACTCTATTTTTTACCTTTACAAAATTATATTTCATATAAAATGAATACAAAATAAGTCCTCTTTGATACAACATTGTAATTTCCCGGCTAGTGTACCACATATCATTTCCTTGGATTGGCTGGTTACATAACCTCAAGTGCACCTCCCTATATGCTAGAAGGCTCCAACTAATAGTGAGGGTATAATATATCAACACAGGGAGACTATACCATTGTTATCAATGTTGCAGAAGAATATAAATTTCCATGAAATAACCAATAGTCAATAACTAAAAAATAGAATATTAAAATAACCAGAAAAAACCAGTATCACACGATAACCAAAAAATAAAAACAATATCCATAACGGAAAATTTTATTTTTCATTCCAAATAGATTTAAAATGTCAAAATGAGAACGAAAATGAAAGAGACTAATAACTCCCCATAGTGGATCCTAATAAAAATTATGGTTACCTCATCCAGTCTCTATCACATGTCAAGCATCTTACATTGGGATCTTTCCCATATTATGTCCTGAAAAAATGATAATTATTCCAGTATCGATCAAGTAGCTCGATTAGGGGGTGGGTAAAACATAGTAGGTCACTACCATCGCTTTCTATAATGATATCATGTATATTATAGTGTAGGAATTTGAATAAAAAAAATTTCAAAACAATAAGTATATAGTAATCATGATTCACTATTAAAAAATTAAACACCTAATTTACCCAAGGTTCATGAAGAAAAGAATCCCATAAATACCTACATTAACTCATGTTGGAGTTTTAACCATATAACATATGGGTTTACAATTAATTATATCATTGCCTCACATTATCACTATAATTTAAATCCATATCATGTTTAATTTTATCATTGGCCTAATGCTAAATTTTTTAGCCTAGAAAGCCATGTCTAGAGCCCTGTGAGTATTTAGAGCGTATGTACATGTCTCACACACCATTTATTAGTGAATCACATATGGGTATTTGATGAATTTTACCATGTACCACACTCATATGTTATTCAATGCTATATGGGTATTTGGATCTTCAGTATGCATCCCACTCAAGTATATCAAAAAAAGAATCCATATATAACATATATCCCACCAATCAAGGAAAATAGTCAATAAACCCTACTTATTATTTCACATCATAGAAACCGTATAAATTATCAAATATCATGTTTTATATCATAAATTACATGAAATAATATTAAAAATTCGCAATTTATCAATTTTGAATTTAGATCATATATCCCATTAACCTAAAATAGCTATGACAAAAATTTCATAAATATCATTATGAATTAATTCATTATCACATTTATTAAAAAATTACACAATTTCATTAATTAACAAAATTAATATTCCCCACATGCCATCAATTTAATAATCAAATAATTTTAATAATTAATTACCCAATTAATTAATTCCAATTCATCAAATTCATTATTTTCCAAAATTCACCCATTCAATTATCCAAGGGAAAGTAAATTTACTGTAATTAAATTCTTGAGGCAATTACAAGATCCTTGAAATTGAAATTTGACAATTTCATAAAAATAGATAAATGAAGAGTATGATATTTTCATTTTAGACCACCTAACATAATATTCTTGATGGCTGCTAGCCATTTGAATACCCCAGTGGTAGTAGAAAAACCAAGATCACAATGAAGAATGATATTTATATCTAATACCTAGATAATAGACTAAATGTATAAGATAAATTAAAACCTTAAACATGATCCATTTCCAAAATATTAAAACACCCATTCTAAAGGTAATATAATGATACGGTAGAGAGAGGAACCAAATTTTGATAATATCTCTTACTAGGGGTTGTGTGGATTCATCATGAAGGTCTTCAATTTGTAATTTGAGGATGATTTAATTATATGTTAAAAATTACAAAGCCCCCAAAATTTATAGGAATAAATTTACTTTTGAGTGGGTCTAATTTGGGATTAATACCAAGGGGTTTAGAAAATTTATTTTAATATTTTTTAGTTTAAATATTGTATGAAATTTATATTTTAAGAGGAACAAAGTTCACCGTATCTATGTTCCAAAACATTTGGTTCCACTAAAGGTCACATAGATAATGGTAGTACGTGAACAACATGACAAATAGTGTGTCAACCATGTGAATTCCTTATATATAGGATCACATAATTTTCTAGCTTGGTGCACAATTAGGGAATAGCAGCCTTCAACCATGCAATTCCCATATTCCTTCCAAAATCCACCAATATCACTATAAAATACACAAATGTAAAACCCAATTATGATAATGGAAAATAAGGGTAAAATAGTACTTGAAAATTATCTTACAATATCTCAAAAAAGGTCAAGATCTTGCACACAAGACTATCATAATGGACTTTGTTACACCATATATATCCTTATTGAAGGATTACTCCCAATACTACCATTGTTGATATATTCCATTACTAAAAATGATTCACACCCTGTTGCAGTCGTTAAAATATAATGAGTGATAAATATTTACCAAATTCAATGGAGGTCTATAAAATACCATGCCCACACAAAATGTAATCTAATCCATACATAATTGTGTTAAAATATTATATAATATTCATAATATAATTACCCTTATAAAAGAAATTATTTATGAAAACATTTCATCATTTCATCATAGCATAGACTAGGAAAATGAAATGGGTTTTATACTGGTTTCATTAAAAGATAAAAATAATAGGATAATGGACAAGGTTCTTGTAGATTCTTTCTTAAATCATAATAATCATAATATTTCCAAAGAATAAATTGGATTGTTTAAATATATAATATCCTTAGTAAGGAATTATTGACATCAAGGGAAGTTATCCAAAATGAAAATTCCTTTAAAATAAATCTAGAATATTTCATGAGCAAAATGACTTTTTCCTTTTGAAAAAAATTAGTTAAAATATCTTAATTTTATAAATATAAGGGGAAATAATTGTGAACCATTATTTTATTACATAGTTATTAGATAACTTTTATGTAATACTTCAAAAAAAATACCCATGGATTCAAAATGTTTATATTAGTTTAGTGCCTTTGTAAACATGAATAAAAACAAATTACCTAAGTAAGATGAAATCTCTATCACTTGGAAATATATGACTACTACCCATTTTTTAATTATCAAACCTGAAATATATCTTAATTTCATGGGGATGTAAACATAAAAAGGAATGAACTCGGATGCACTATAAGGGTAAAAATGGGAGACATGAAAGTATAAACACATATATGTGTGTCTGATAATGTGGTCATAACATTGGAAGATCATACCCTACATATCAAAGATCATATACATTATTTAAGGCCTAAATATTTAGATCTCATAATACATCAATCATAAGGAAATAAATATTATGAACCATGAAATCATAAATGATAAAAAAGACATATAATTTGTGGAATACATTTAATAATAGAAAATTTTATATTAAGGATACCTTCAAAGACCAATATAACATGTTAGGCATGGCCACTCCATGTGTACATGCTTTAGGGATGGGATAAAAACTTGTGTACCCTCTTAAATTTAGGCTGGGGGTATAACCTAGGTACCGTCATGTTTATGGTAAGCGGCTACAACCCATGTACCTTCTTGTTTTTTGGCTTAGGCTATAACCCATGTACTCAATGAGATCATATACAACATATTGTATACGAATTCATTTAAGGGATATATAGGTCCCACCAATCACAAAATAAAAAGAGTCTTACATTTTCTAAAATATGATAAAACTCTCATCAAATCATAACACCTAAAATGGTTTTGATTTTATAAACATCATATCATAAACCATGAAATTAAATTGGTATCGGTAATATTTCATCACATCATAACCTATGAAAAAATATTTGTTTCATAATCACTTTATGAAATCAATAATCATGAAAACAAACAGTTTTCAAAAGAAAACACCACATGGATGTGAAACATGTTTTTTAATATGCATTCAATAAAAAAATAAACCATTCAAGAATTAATATTAATGGAACCTTGGAACATTTATGTAAGGAAATGTTTAACCAAAATTTATGTAATCTTAGATGACAAATAACGTGCAATGATACTTTGAAAATGTTTAATGAGAAAAATTTCCTTTATTCTTTGAAAAAATATATTCAAAACATAAAAAAAAAATTAGAAATCATTTTCATAAAAAAATTAAAAATAAGATTGAAAACGTTTTGAAAACCATGTCATTGATAATCACTTTTAAAAAAATAAATAAAATTATCATTTTAAACATGAACATAATTCTTCAATGATTTGAAAAAGATTGTATGAATTAATGTCTTTTTAGGATAAAAGAATATTCCATTCCACAATTAAAATGATACAAAAATCAATTCTTTTGAAATAGATTATAATATTCCATTGAAAAAATAATTTGAGGAAAAAAATTTTATAAATTAATGATAAATATATAATTAGAATAATAGGATATTCTAGGAAATCCTTTTTAGATTCAATGTTTTTAAAGGATCACAAATTTCCTAACGACGTACGGGTCAAGATGGACTTTCGAAAAAAAATATTTTGAACTATATTATATAAAATTGATTGAAAAAATGGTAACAATACATGATTATATCATGAATAACCAGAAGAGAATAAATTTCTTGAGTGTTCATGAGTGATGGATCATCTAATTTTAACAATGGATGATTAAATATAAACAATCTCAAAAAAGTGATGAGATTGTTTCAATAATCACTTATAACTTGGTAACATTGAACAATACAAAAAATTTAAGAAAAAAATTAAACGAATAAAAAATAAAATGAAATTAATAAGATTAATGATTTATCATTTTTATAGTATTATGTACACATCATTGAAAAATATAGGTTCCTATCATGGAAAGTGTCTCATGGAAAGAAATTTGGGACAAAATTACATTACCAATTTGGTAATTTCCTAATCCTAAACCACATGAATGAAATATCCTAATATTGATATTAAAATACACATAAATTTATGTATATTAATAATATAAAACATCCATGGGTAGTATATTCATCACACAAAAGGTATTGGTGGTGAATAAAGCACTCATCATAGAGAAATTAAAAGTGAACTGAAATTCTCAAACCTTGTCTCCTTAATCTCATAATAATCATCAATGATTTTATACATAAAAAATTTAATTTTATCAAAAATATTTTATAGAGTAATAATATTAAAAATATTTTAATACATTGATTTATTTTTATCATATATTAACCTCTTGTTATCAATTCTACATTATGGTTTCAATTTAGAAAATATCTGATTTGTTTTTCGAATGTATCATAATTTTTTATATCATTTATCCTTATACATATATCATGACTTATAGAATGTCAAATATTATATATTTTTCATTTATATTCTTCATAATTTTTCTATTGTAATCAAAATTATATATATTTATTTAATGGAATACATCGTTAAATGAGACTAATTGTCGTACATACGCAAGAAGGATGTTTCTATTTTTTATTATCAAATTGAATAAAATAAAAAAAATTACATATTTGTATATATATTTATATATATTTATTCCATTGGAATTTTTATATCATATATATCATGTAATTTCACTAATCATATACCCAAAAAATTTAATGTACTATGTGAATGAATCATGGTTCATTGAGGGGGCGGTTGTCGACACTCCCTCAAACGAAATTATCATATATACACCAAATGGAAAGTAAAATGATATGGGTCATAAAAAGAATAATTATGATTAATTTCATAATAAATGTAATATATTAAATTTATAAATATAAATTTCATCATAATTTCCACCATGATATGCAGTAATGGAAAAAATGGCATTCATCATTTAGTGAGGCGATAGTTTTCCACACAAAAAATAGTAGGTTTATTATCCATTAGATGGAGGTGTGTGTAAGTGTAGGTAAATAACATAGAATTAAAGAAACCTAGAATATTGATGATTATGGGGTTTTTATAAAATCATCAAATAAAGGGATTTTATGGAGTTGTGAATGTAAATAAAAGAATGGACCTTGAGGGATGTTATTACCTTTTAATCAGTTAACTCTTTTAGATTTGTGCCAAGAGGCATATTTGGAGTACTTTATGAAAAAGGGTATAATTCTAGGAGTAATTTAAGGATGTTGGGAAGTATATTTTCTAGATATTACTGATCCTTAATTGTTTCATACGTGGGAATAATAGGTAGAGGTTATGGCCATTTATTGGGAAGTGAAAGGGCAAACATGACATTTCTAAAGACAAGTTAAGAATACCTATGTATTTAATGGAAAAATTTTATAAAAAAACAAAAAAACTCAATAATGGAAGTTTAATTGTAAAATAATGTCATAAAATGGGATTTTTAAAAATTTATCGGTCAATTTGGGTCTTAAATTATATGGTTAGTGCCTTATAAACTAAATTTTTCTATTAACCATCTAATTAATTTCAATCAATTTGACTATTCTTTATGGTATAAAAAAAGGATGAACATATTAAGAAATATAACATAATATCGTTCCAAATATGGAAGAAATTTTGTTAAAATTCAAGAAACATAACTGATATATATTAATTTTAAAATAATCCTCTTAATGACATCACCTTGAATATTTTAACAGTAAAAATGTGGAAACGTTTTCTAAGAATGTATAAAAAATTTCAAAGTATAATTGCTTTTATAGACATGTATTAAAATATTTTTACAAATAATTATAAATTTAATCTTAAAAAACTGTAATATAAATTATCTTTAAAAATAATAATGATTAAAAAAATATGAATATAAATTCTTTATTTTTCACTATTCATATAAAAATGAAGTTTCTCAGAAAAATCATAGAAATTATCCCAAAGATAAATTTGAAATACTAACTTATAAAATGAAGTTTAAATAATAAAATTAACTTTATATATGTGTTAAAAATTATTTTTATTGTTTTTTCATGAAATACAGGAAAATTTATTTTATTTGATAAAGTGGTTTTTTTAATATATGAGTGCTTTACAAAAAATTGTGTCTTTAATTATAAATACATTTTATTTATGAAAATCCACTATAATTTGTTAAAACATATTTTCATTATTAATATCAATAATGTTAACATTTATATAATAGATATATTATCTAAATAGTTATAATAATAAAAATAAATTTCGTATAATCTTAGTGTTTCATGTAACGTACCACAATTAAGTGTTTCATGTAGTGTGAACCATGTAAAAAGATAAAATCAATTTTCCCTGTAGAGAATGAAAAAATTTATTTTGTCTGTATTTCATGATTAGGAATCTATAATTACTTTATATATTTCTATAAACATAATTTCATTAATTAATTTTTGTTTTATCAATTTAATATATATCCATTACATCTCATAATTGACATAAAGAAATTATATTTGATTCTGAAAGTGATAATATACACATTGAGTAGATCTTAATGCCCATAAAAGAATGTAATGTATAAATATTTCTCCCAAACTATTCTTCAAAACAATTATGGTTAGTACATTAATAGGTAAACATAAAAACCTATTATTATGGTTCATCATTAACAATTATTCAATAAAAAATATTACCCAATAACCAAGACATTGTGTGGACCTATGGAAGCTATAACACCCTTATGGTACTTTGGTCATTGTGTCACGACCTACAACCTTTCTAGACTTTATTGGTTATCACTCGATATACATTATCTTCTTTTTCTAGAAACACAGTAATATAATCTCCAATACATTATATCTATCCTTGAAATAAGGTTATTTCTTAAATAGATATAATTTTTAGAATTTTTTCTGTAATTTATTTTTATGGGATTATTCTGAGACCACACAGTTTGACGACATGTGATTCTGAGGCCTGGAGATCCGGAAACTAAATTTTTAACATTTTTAAGGTATATTCATCTAAAGTGTGGGTAGAGTTTTATAACATTTAAACTGGTTCTCGAATCCAAAATCCAATGGAACATTTGAACTCATAATAATGGGATTTCCCTAGAAATGACATACGTTCAATTATGAATGGATTTGCAGAAAAATTATATTTTGGAAATTTTGAGAAAAACAAAAAAATAATTTGAAGGAAATAATTTATTTCATTTATCCCAGTTGATTAGCAGACGATGACACAACTTCTCAAATGTGGGGATCATCAATATAAGGTCATTAATTTCTCATTTGTAACCGCGAAGATGTTATCTTATTGGATCCTTAAACATGGCACGTTAATGAGCATCACTAATGGGCAAAATGTCGCTACATAAGTTTCATTTAATGTTAAGAAGTGTAGGAGATTAGAGATTAACAAACATGGGAAATCTCTGACGAACCACAGGCTAAAACCCTCTATAACGAACAATGAATAACGATGTGAAAAGTGTTATAGAATTGGATCTGGAGGTCACAGACCGATGACGAACATCAATGAATATTGATTGACCATGACGTGGAACCCTTCCTTCGTCCTCATAGGATCCAATATATCCAGTAAGGGGATATTTGATTTTAATGTTATTCCTTGTTGTTTTTTTCTAGAAACGATGAACGCGGATCAACCCACAAATACGTTGATCCGCGAATCGAGAATTTCTATAAGACAATAACATTATTTTGGGATTTTCATTTTCCAATAATTGAGATTATCATTTGTTAAATTAATTGGAATCCTCAAACATCCCTTGTTTATAAACCACTCATGCGGAGGGCATGGGCCGACAGGAACAAGGCATGGTCCCTCTATCACAATCGTTATTTGCACGTTCTTCATGGTTGGATGTTCAACATGTCATCAATGCATTTCCAAGGGTATCGATCTAAAGGAGACATCTTATAATGCTTGTTGACGCAACTGTTTCGACAAACAGACCACATGAGGGACTTCAGTGGCCCGTCGAAGGTATCGCCTCTCTACTAGTGCCCACGGTGGCTGCGAGAGGTGGGGTTGGTGCACTCGACGACATGTTGCAGTGGAAAAAAGTTGTGCCTAACTGGCCGTAGTGGGGAGGAGGCAGGATGCCTCTTCTACACCGCCTAGAGGAGTGCCCCCAGGCCAACCGATTAGGCAGGAGGCACGCGGTGCATCTACCGCATGCCGGTGAATTGCACAACCTCTACCGACCTTTATGGATGAAGGGGCGGTGATAGATAGCACCGCTAGGATGAAATTCGATGCACCCATGTCTGGGATGGCGAATCGTCCAGCACCATGTGTGCTAGTTTTCTTCTAGTGGGTTGCGCCCCAACATGTGATTCTGGCCACCCGAAGGCAGGACGCATGGCTTAGTGGACCGGACCCGCAACGCCATGCTAGAACAACACAGCCAGGCCGGACCCACACCGTACCCATGTCGGACCCCCAGACTGGGTTGGGCCGGGTGAGTCTGACTGGGTTGGACTGCACCGAGACGCGACCGACCATATTTCACTGAAATGATCATAACATGCTAATCGATTTCCTGATTGACACACCGTATGTGGAGTGATGTCCTCACAATTAGGAAGACCTTATGAGATACTCCCCTTGTATTTTGGAAAATATTGCAATACATCGGGGATGGGTCTAACTCAAATCCAACCAGGACCATTTTACTAAAAAGCTTATATTATACAGACCGGGTGTCCGATTGACGCATAGTCTATTGCATTAGAACCCTTATGTAAAGAAGAATATTTGGGTTACATATTAATGATACATAATTAATGTTCAAATAAGACTAATGGATTGAGAAGAATAACCATCAGAACCCATACACACAAGGTGCATAAATCCAGTGGCATGCAATCTAGTGAAATGAGACCCATGTGGATCGGCATGAGAGAGACCCTCCATGGATTGAAAATAGTGTGAGCCTCTATGGATTGTCCATAGAGAGACCCTCCTTGGATTGACAACAACATGAACTTCTGTGGATCAACATGATAGAGACCCTCCATGGATCAGTAGGATCACGACCCTCTGTGGATAAGCATTTGTGAGACCCTCTATGGATTGGCATGGGAGAAACCCTCTTTGGATCAGAAGTAGCACCACCCATTGTGGACTATCAGTAGAGAGAATCATTGTGGATTAGAGGCAGAAAGTCACTTTGTTGATCTATACTAGAGTAACTCTTATCAGCGTAACATCCAAGATTCTAAGGAGAATAAGATGATATAGGTTATGACTAATCATATATATTATTATTTGTAATGTTGTATACCAGGTGTTAGCAGTGTCTCTTACTTTGTGATATGTGCTTGAGATAATTCAAGGTTGTATTACCTATGTGGTATTTCCTTTGTTGTGTTCTGCATTGTGGATTACTGAGAGACTGTTTGGTGTCTCTATGTCCCAACTGAGTATTGATATAATCACCCCTATAGATGCTTCACCCGCACCTGTTGTGTCTTGTGCAAGTGAAAAACAACTTTGACATGGACTTTGGGGATCCAAGACTAGATGGTGCATGGATGTGGATGGAATGATGCGGTGTTCTACAGTGACATTTGGCAATGATCTGTACCTAACCATCAGGTATGATCCTTATTAGATGAACTCCTAATTTGGTACTTTTTTTTGTAGTTTCCTTTTAACTGGGCTTGTATTCATCCCCTTTAATTTATTATTACACACTTTACACCCAATACTGATACATTGTGGTATTATTACTACTTTCATTCATTTTTTTTATTTTTGTGGTATAACATATATGTGTTTATATATATTTAAAGGAAGTGACTCCCCTTTTGGGATATACCATTCTAGTTCTAGTCAATAGCACATGCCCTATAGAAGGAGGGTATGGGGTAGTCACGACACAAGCCCCAGTGGATAGGTAAGAACAATGTAGTTCAAAGGGAATGTAAGTCGTACCAAAATAACTAATATTGTGTATTTTATTAAATGGGTATCTAATGTTTATTGTCTTGAGTATATATTTCTATTTAGGGAGTTCTGTATTGGTGCAGCAGCCGATGTATCCATACACCTGGACATTATTTTCTGTTTTCTAACACAGTACACAAAAACACTAGTTTCATGTGTTTTGTAAATGTTTTTATCTTTATATTTTTTTAGTGAGATCCCTAGGTACAACTTATTTGCTATGGTGAATCTATTTCCTTATAGTATGCATCTACAAAGACATCTAGACATGTTTCTAGTGAGATATCATGATGATGGCCTACTGGGAAATGAGGCTTCGTTAAATGGACCACTTACGGAAGTAGAACCTGCGGGTGGTGTACCACTATCCCCACCACCTGTAGAGAAGTGGATGCTTCAAGCCCCACTAGTGGATAGTGCACGCCAACCCAGTGCACTGCACGAGTTCTAGAGATAGAGGCCTCTGAGTGTTCGAGGTGAGATTGATCCTTAGGTAGTAGGGGACTAGATAGAGTCTCTGTAATGATTATTTCTTATAGTAGAGACACAAACATACCAGATGGTGATCCCAGCCCCTACCCTTTTAGAGAATATCATGGAGATGGTGGAGCATGATTCTATAGACACATGAGGAGGTGACCCTGTCCTTTTTGGACACCAAGATCCTCTGTAGGGTGGAGTTCATACCAGTTATTGTATGCTCTGTGAGTATTCAAGATCTACTGCACCCAATGTAGGGAGTTTTGAAAGTGACATAGTACTCTGTGAGGTTTACCGAACCCTTATGTAACTCCATAGACATTGTAAAAGACCCATTCATTAGGTCTCTAACCATTGATAAGGATCTATAATGGGAGATATGGGTGTCGTTGATTTCACTCAACATCCCAACACAATCTTGAGGGAGAGAGAGAACTAATGGTGAAGAGTTTCCTTTCTGAATGGGCATGGATAGAGAGAAAAACCCCTAAATGACAGGTAGAAGATTCATCTACAGCAGGCAGTAGGTAGATGTTGCAGCGACACAAATGGGTCAGAACATCTAGTAGATGATCCTTGGACATAGGCTCAGAAGTGAAGAGCTCATGAGGTAGAGAAGTTTACTAGAGTAGCAGACTCTGATATTCTTGTAGCGGGCATGTTTACATGGATCGTGACTACATGACCTGCCATACGGATGATCAACATATGGTTGATGGACTACTAAGGCATATTCATCCTTTCAAGCAAGGATGTCCATATAAAAAAGGATATGGCTGGGGAGAAGGCTGAGTAGTAGGCCATGTGTGACAGTTTGAGGTGTTACAGACATCACCCCCATGTGGTCCACCCTGGCCTGAGGGAGCAGACATAAAGGGGTGAGTACAACTTCAGGCAGCAGTGACATATGACCACGAAGCTACAGTGATGATCTGAGGTACAATCTATGTCTTCTCCAACCTAGAATCACTTCTTATAGACACAAGTTCAAGTCACTCATTCAATTCCATTGATCTCATTCGGAGCATGGATATTTTGAAGGCGTCATTGGCTCGATCATTACGACTAGAGACTCCTTCGAGAGTGGATTTGATGGTTACACATTGTTACCGGTAGTGTGAACATACACTAGGAGGAAACTGATTTGGATAATATATCTTAGTAACAACATAGAGGAGTTACTACATCATCATTGGTATCAACTGGTTATCCACAATATAAGATCAGATTGACTGTTTTAGGCATATAGTTCAGTGTGTATTCAGAGATGGGATCAGGATTCCCTTCTTTGGAGAGAAGGAAACCCTTGCACCACATGAAATACTTTCTTGGATGAGGGTGCAACCGATCAATCACCAAATGGATATCCTCACCCACAGTGTAGTATATGAGAGGATTTCACACCTTCCTGTAGTGGTGGATGAGTACGAGGATTTTTTTCATGAGGATGTTCTGGGACAACCTCCTCAAATGTATGTAGACTTATGGATCTACTTGTACCTAGGGAAGGCACCATTATCTAAACATGAATATCTAATGGCTCCGATAGATCTTTGTGAGATGAGGGTACAATTTGAGGACTTGTATAAGAAGGGGTTTGTAAGGACCATTGTTTCTACTTGGGTAGCCCAAATGGTTTATTCTCCAAGAACGAAGATGAGAGTTTGAGGTTGTGCTTGTACTTTTGGCTCTTGAATTAGGTTTCCATGAAGAACATGTATCCAATAATGATGATATATTACCATTTTGACTATCTTAGGTGAACAAGGATGTTCAATAAGATAGACCTCATATGGGCTATCAATAGCTTCAGGTATGGGATAATAATATATTGAGGAGATCCTTCAGTTGATGATATGGACATAACATGTTACTGGTGATGTCGCTCTGTGTGAACAATGCACTAGATGTGTTCATGGGACTCATGAATAGTATAATCTGTCCTTACCAGGATTGGTTTGTTGTGGTCTTCATTAATGAAATCATGGATTAATCAACATCAGAGGGGGAGCACACTACAGACCAGTGAATAATCCTGCATACAGACTGAGAGGACCCCATTTATGGAAAGCTCTCAAAGTGTCAGTTTTGGATTAGGGAAGTCCACTTTTGGGGGCATGTCATCTCAGAGGATGGAGTTGCAGTGGATCTAGAAATGATAGATGAGATGATTTCTTAAATGCTGCCCCAGAGTGTCACTGAGGTGCAGTGATTAATTGGTTGGATGGTTTCTATCGAAAGTTCATGCCTGACTTATCCTTTATAACAGGACCCTCATTGGCCTTGCCCAGAAAGGGAAAACCCTTTATGTAGATGGAGAAAAGTCAGTACAGTTTCTATGAACCAAGGAAGAGAATTACTAGTGCCCCCATCTTGAGCTACAACGTATCAGGAATTGTACTAGGTTGTGTCCTGATGCCGGAGAGATTAGTGATTTCATATGTCTTATGAATGTTGAGAAATAATGAGAATAACTATGCAACCAACAACCTGGTGTTTTAAGAAGTGGTCTTTTTCATGATGATGTAGAGGTGCTGATTTTTGGATAAACGGTTTACAGATTACTCTGACCACAAGACTCTCTTGTATATCCTCTCCCAGAAGGACCTGAACCTAAGACACTGGCGATGGATAGAGTTAATCATGGAATATGACATTGTGATGGAATATACTCTTATAAAGGGGAATGTGGTGGAAGACAAAGTTAGCATGAGAACTAGTTTTTAGCTACTGAGTGAGGAGACATAGTAGTTGGTTGCGATGTTTCTATCCTTTGTGGATGATGGTGAAGCTGTGTACCTTTAGTTGATGGTTGTTACTCCCCCACTCTTACAACGAGTCTGGGAGTCTCATTTGGTGGATGTGGACTGTGAGGCCATACATGCTCAATTATCATCATGATGAGATCTTGATCGATTTTTTATAGGTGGGGAGAAGGTCATCATTTTCAGAGGTCACATCAAAGTTATAGTGACATTTCATGAGAAGGTGTTGAGGGATTTCTATACATCCCCTTTGAAGGTAAAACCTAGGGTGGCGAAGATGTACCAGGACCTCCAAAATTTTTAATGGTGGTCAGGGATGATGAAATCAGTGGAAAAGTTCATTTCATGAAACCTCACTTGTCATAAGTGAAGACTGAATTAGGTTACAGTAGGCATGGCCCATCCACTCAAGGTACTATAGTGGAAATGGGATACTATCTTGACGGACTTTTTGATGAAGTTTACACATAAATACAGGGGACATGACTCAATCTATGTGATTGTTGACTGAGTCACATAGTCGAATCACTTCCTACACATCTGGGAGCATCGAATGATATAGAGAATTTGTAAACGTCTATATCAATGAGATAGTGTGGCTTCATCGGGTGCCTATGATTATGAACTTAGATCGTGATAATCAATTTACATCCTGACTGTTGATATGATTATAGGAGGCGTTCAGGACATAGCGGCACTTGAGCACATCTTTTCACCCCTAGATGGATGGTCAGACAAAGAAGACCATAAACACCGTGGAGGAAATGATACGTGCGTGCATCCTAGATTGATTTTGCAGTTGGGAGGACAACCTTTCACAAGTATATTTTTCATATAACAATAGATATCACTCCACCATTGACATGTAACTATTTGAGTCCTTATATGAACATCATTGCTGATCAACCCTATGGTAGTCAAACCCAGGGGAGTCATCATTCATGGGTCCAGATATGTTATGCGCTACAACCAAGAAGGTGCAGACCATGAAGGAGAGAATGAGAACTGCACAGAGTAGGAATAAGTATTTGGATGATAGAAGATGGAGAACCTTGATGTTTGGGGAGGGTGATCATGTGTTCATTCATTTCTCAGCTCGATGAGGATTTCAGATATTTGGCCAGGGTGGAATGTTATCTCTGAGGTTGATCAGATTTTTTCAGAACTAGAGCATAGTTGGCATGGTGGCGTACTTCCTAGATCTTCTCCCACAGATTCACTAGTAGCATGATGTTTTTCATGTGTCTTAGATGAGGTCGTATGTGCATAATCCATTGCACGTCATTGTCTGGGGAGATGTGGAAATTGATGTTTGGGAAACTTTTTTTGATTTCCCGGTGGAGATAGAGGATCAAAAGAAGAGGGCCCAATATTGGTGGTCGATTCCTTTGGTGAATGTTCAGTTGCAGCATAAGAATCTCTAGAAGAGCACATGGGACTGGGATGCTCAAATTTATACTCAATACCCCCATAAATTTGAATAGATTTATTTTTTCTTTTGAGGAAATAAAGACCTATGCTATAGATAATTTAAGGAAATAGAATTTATGTGTATTTTTTTATTATATACAATTATTCTTAGACCACACACTCTAACAAAACATGATTCCAAGGCCTGAAGAGCCCGAAACATAATTTTGAACCTTTTTTAATGTTTGAAATGTAAAATTTTGGGTTCTTCTTTCTATAATTTGAACTAGAGATCATATCAAAAATATGAGGGCACAATTGAACTTGGAACACCAGGATTCACCAAGAAATTAATTAACATAAGTTTCAAAGGGCCGAGAAGATGTTAAATTTTTCTACATTTCATGAAAAATATCATAATATTTTAAAAGAATTATTTTTTTATTTTATCTCTATTGAGTAGTGGATGGATGTAGTGCAATGATGAGAATCATTAATATAGGAAATTAATACATCATTTGTAGCCACGACACTATTTTGTTAATGGATCATTAAATGTGGCTCATTAATGAGCATTACTAATGAGAAAAATGTTGACATGACGTTTTCTAATAATATTTAGTTGTGTTGGGGATTGGGGATTAACAAATGTTCCAAATCAATGAAGAAGGATTGGCAGAATCTCTCTCCATAAAACAATGAATAACGAAGTGACCAACATTGGAGGATCATATCTGGAAGTCGAGGATCGAGAAAGAACACCAAAGAATATGGATTGATGACAATGTGGAACCCTTACTTTATATTTAACAGATACAACTTATCTAGGTAGGGGTTATTTGTTTTAATGTTCTTCCCCATTCATTTTTTTAAAAGATGCACACAGATCAACCCACAAATAAGATGAGCCATGAATCATGCGTTTATGAATGAGGGTATCTTTTTTGGGGGGATTTTAATTATTAGGGAATTGAGATTGTCATTTATTGGATTAATTAGAGTCTATAGACCTCCCATGATTATAATCCTCTATTGCAGAGGGCGTGTTCCAAAAAAATAAGTCATGGTCCCTCTGTAGTAGATGATATTTGCGCATTCTTCAAGGTTTTATTTCTAATATGTCACCAATTCAATTCCAATGAATCCCTAGTGAAGGAGGCATATTACAAATCCCGTAGACATAATAGGTTTGAGAAACACACCACATAAGGCACTCTGGTGGCCTTTTGAAGGTACCTCTTGGGCTGACAGTTGTTGTCGGTGCACCACAGCGGCGAGGTGGCATGATGCCCATTTCCGCCCGTGGAAGAGTGGTTTGCATGAGCCATTAAGGTGCACTAGAGGCACGCAGTCCGTCGACCGTGTGTGGGTGAAATGGAAAACCTCCTACTGGCGGTACTAGATGATAGTATTACACCATCTAGTTCCACCTGGAGGAAACTGGACGCGCCTGTGTCATTGCAAGTGAACCAGCCAACACTATGTGCAGAGGAATTCTTTTAGTGGGCCATGCCCCACCATACAGGCAAGGACAACAGTGGACCCACACCACTAGGCTGGACCGCCAGCTAGGTATGACCCATCATATCGGGCCAGACCCATGGACCAAATGGTCTGGCTGGTTTAGACCAATGCTGGACCCATCCTGGACCCCCAGACAGGGTTGGGTCTGGTCTGTTAGACAGGACACAGCCCCAACTGACCCCATTTCACTATAATAATCCTATAATGGAGAAAAAATGTTAGATTGATGCACCGACTATGGTCCTATGAACCTCAATAGGTGGCATTACTTTGGAGATACACCTCTTCTGTTTTGGATGAAGTTGGTGTACAGTTGGGTTGAATGAGACAGGAATTCAACCGAGGTCCCTTTTACTAAAAAGCATATAACATACAGACCATGCGTCCGATCAACGAGCCATCTATTTCATTGGAACCCTAATGATAAGATGGATCATTGGGTTAATTCTATGTGATAATTCATTATGGTTGAAATAAAACCTGTGGATTGAGGGTAAAAACTATCTTATCTTATATGTAAAGGTGTGGAAATATAGTGGATGGCTATCAAATGATAAGCGGCCATCTGTGGATAGGTAAGAGAGAAACCCTCTGTTAATAAGAAATGGATTGATTCTCTATTGATTAGGAAGAGAGATAACCTTCATGGATCTGCAATGTCGCAACCCAACATGGATCGGCATGAGAGATATTGTCCATGAATCTTTAGCAGAATGACCCTATGTGTAATGACAATAGAGCAACCCTCCATTGATCAACATTAGAGTTAAAGTATATGGATCAATTGTAGCATAACCCGTCATGGTCCAACTGTAGCTTGACTCGTCATGGATCATTGGAAGAGAGACCCTTTTCAGATTGACAGTAGAGCGACTCGTCTCAGAGTAGTAGTCGGTCCTGTCAATAGAATAAAATGATCTATCTTATGATTAATCATCATTATTCCATCTCATAAAGTTTTATACTTGGTGTGAGTTATGTATTTTACTTTGTGTTAGGTTTTTGAGATCCTCAATGGTGGTATTACCACATTGGATTTCTATTGTTTATTACCGAGAGACCTTCAGGGGTATTGGCATCCCTACTATGTGTTATTATTCTCTCACCTTGCACGGGCATCAGCCACACCTATTGGGTCTTGTGCAGATGACCAAAAGAATTAACTGAGACTTTAGGGAGCCATGAATAGAGGGTTCTTGGAGTTGGATCTATAGATGTGGTCAAATTTAGTTACATTTGACAGAGAGCTATACATACCTTTTAGGTTGGATCCTTTGTAGAGAACCTCAAGAACATGTACTTCTTTTTCTGTAATTTCCCTTCAGTTGGGATTGTATTTTGTCCCCATTATATTATGTTTACAACCATTACTCTCAGTAGTGATAATTTGTGGTGGATGTACTAATTTATTTTCTTTTAGGATTGTTTTTTGGAAAAATCCATGTATTTGGGTTTAATGTTTTATTTGAAATTCTTTCCCTTTTTGGGATATGCTTTTCTGGTGCAAGTCAATAACTCCTAGCCTGTAAAAGGAAGGAAAAGTGTATTCATGGCACTAGCCATGGGGGATGTGTCAAGAAAATATCCTTTTAACTATGTTTTTTAATACAACCATATAATATAAATAACTAATCAAATGTTTAACAAAATATTTTCATTAATTGTTAACCTTATAACCTTCTGAAAGTTGAAAATCTAAAACAATAGAATGTAGGTAATAAAATCATCGTAACATTGACCCCCCATGTTTCAACACATACCAATAATTTTAATTCCTTATTCATATAGTCTCTTGAAATATTCTTCATAATACGAGTTTGCATAAATCCTTAATGAAACTACACCTTCATCCAAAGCATATTACACCCTTTATTCCTTAAATAGCCTCTTATCTTAAAAAACATTTCTATTCAAATACTGGATTTATCTATTTAAATGATGATATACAACATGGTTTTATATATCCAAAATTCATGTAGATAAAAGTAATATTTTATAAGACTCATAAAAACACCCACTAAAGGATCAACATGATTTTCATAGATCATATTTTTTTAAAATCTCACCGTAAACTACCCACTATGGAGTTCCACAATTTTCATGGTTCACTTCATCCATGGAGATTGATATTTCTTTCCCTATTCCTTTAACATATCAGGTTGTTGGTGTGGATCACCAATATCAACACATTGATTAGGGATCTCTTTGGATAAATGATTTAACACGCTACACTTGAGAAAAAGAAGTGTGTTAGGTGAATACTAAAGAGTTTTCCTATTATTCACAAAATTATATAAGTTTTTCTAATCAAATAATCATTTATTATCTTAATATCCTACATTTCCACAATTATATCATTTATTAGTTCTATTAATACAATTACCACGATGCTCTATTACATACATAGAGTACAATGTAAAGATAATTTTCTCATCTCCATGGTTTAATGATTATCCATTTAACATTATCACAATCTTATTTTTGAAACGATGGTTTTTATACCTAAATAAAAACTCAATTAAAGCATTAATTTCACAATGTAAAATACTTTCATATCTTCAAATTTATCTTATAGTCAATTCCCTTTAAAGTATTGTATTTAAGGCACTAATGATCCTATAAACCTTATAATCTAGTTGGATGATAATTTTATAAGAATACCTCACAAGTATTTTGAAATTTTCTTCATAGGCACTGATAGATTCATCATCCTATTGATTCAACTCAAGTAACTCCTTTTACATCATTATAAAAAGAAAATGTGGAAATAACATAATGAAGAATATGATATTGAAATATTCTCTATCAGTGGTATGAATTCATATTTCTTCATTGTATTCTAGATTAGAGTGAAGCAATGGTATACTTACATTCTAACTGATAAACAATCAGAATGAATTTCTCATGATCCAATCAATGGGGAATAGAGAATATATTTTCAGTTTTACTGATCCAGTGTTCTATAACCAGTGCCTTATAAGACCCTCATAAAGAATATCAATGTTGCCTCATGAAATAATATATAGAATGTTGTTCCCCCCATTGATATTTTGTATTTCAATCATGATTCATATATAGAGAATGTTTTGTGCTCAAAGAAACATTATTTTTTTTATTCTAGGTACCAAATAAATAAGATCCTTAGGAGAAAAAGCATTGCATTGTCCCTCACAATCACCGTTAATGCAGTTGCTATGGGTTAGAACCATTGATTAAATAGAAAAATCATTGAGTAAGAATCGATTATCACAGAGATGAACCATAGAATCCTGAAAAGTAACATATTGGATGTCTAAATTGTAAAACCTTATTTAATATATGAAACCATAGATTTATCATACATTATTCATTTCCAACATCTATTTAAACACATCAATATGGATCATGAAGTGTTTGTTAATTCCCAAGGAATATCCCCCGGGAGTGTCATCCCAGGTGTGCAGTAATGCTAATTGGTATATACAATAATACCCCAAGATAGGATAGACACATCTTTTAGGAGTTTTTACACATATATACATATTTTCAGTAGCCACATCCACTTATAGAATATTGAAAGGAATGTATTTCTAGGAAACCACTCACTAAATCCATTTCATAAAGTCTATGACATTTTCCTATTATTTTCTTCTACCTTGGAATTATACTTCAACAATCCATTAGGGTTATTAAAAAATGTTTCACAACCGAGATTCCAATGGAAAATGAACATTTTCGAGGATACCAATTATAGTATCCCTTTTTTTCATTCATTGGAATTCCATAAATTTTTCAAAATACATAAATTTTTTTATACAGAGAATCCATAATGACCTTACTAGACTTGTTCATTTTAAAACATGGAAATAGAAATAATAGTACATAAGAAAGCAATATTTTATCCGAAAATGTTCGATAAGACTAAAAAACCTAATAATCATATCATCAAATAAATATATCTTTATAATATGAGGATGCAAACCTAAAAATGGGTGATATCAGATCCTCAATAAGGGTAAACAGAGAATGCATGTATGAATATGCATCAACATTGGGGTACGAGAATGTGATCATAACATTGGAGGATCATACCCAGCATATCAATGATCATATACATGAGTTATGTGATAAAGAATGGATGTTCATAAAACATGAATCATAAGGAAATAAACATCTAGAGACATCAAATATTAACTATGTAATAAGCCATTGAAATATTTGAATACATATAAGAATTGAAAATTTTTATGTCATTGCTATGTACCATCAAATTATAACATCATAGTATTCGGATACGACTTTTGTACATACTTCTTGATTGGGAAAACAACCTCCGAACCATCTTACATTTGGATTGGTCCAAAACCAAATTACATTCTAGCTTATGACATTGGGATACAACCCATGTACCCTCTGAATTTTATTATTAGGCTATAACCTATGTAACTTCTTTTTTGAGGCTTGTTCTATATCCCATGTACGTTCTTTTTTTCGGGTTTAGTCTAAAAATTTGGTATCCTGTGATATAATATAAAACTTATCTTTACCCAATACATTTGAAGGAGATATTGGCCTCACCCCATTCATAATAATATTATTCATATATGGGAAACTAGATAATAAAACATTAATCATATCATCTCCTATAAAAATAGTTAGGTTTTACAAACATCAAGTCATAACCCATGAAAATAAATGTGTATCATTACTATTTGATCACATAATAACCTATCAATAGATATAGGTTTAATAATCAGTCCATGAAAAAATAACCTAAAAAATCAGGATTTGAAATCATAAAACCCATGGAAAAAAATGTAGTGTTAAAAGAATCATTCAATCAAAACATAAACCATTCAATATAGAAAATTAATTGGACCATTGGATCATTTCAAAGAAGGTAATTAATAACAAAAATGGATTTTATATATGACGGAAAATTACATGGAATTATATTTTGATAATATTTCATGAAATAAATATTATTTCTTCTTGGAAATATTATATTTAAAACATAAATTATAAAAAAACCATTTTCATCCAAAATTTATAAAACAATATTTAAAATATTTTTAAAATAATTTACATGAAAATATATATTCAAATAGATATTTTAAAAATTATCATTATGAACAAGAAATGATAACTTCAATGAATTGAGTGACAATATCTCTGTACATGTCATATGAGTTGAAATTAATATTCATTTTACATGGAAACAATGTTAAAAAAATCTACTCTTGAAAAATAGATATCAAGATTAGTTTTAAAACAATGGTAAAAAATAGTAAACAAGTCCTTTAAATAATATAAGATAAGAAGTCAATATATTTGGGAACCATTTTTTAAAAATATGGATTTTATTGAACACATATTTCCGATGGAATAGAAGGTAAATTTGGGATTTATTAGAATCACATTATTAACAATATTATGTAAAAAATATTGAAAAAATGTTACAAATAAATTATTGTATAATGAATAAACATAATATAAGAAAAATAATGAGTGTTCATGAGAGTTGGATCATAATAGTTCATCAATGGAAGTAAGAAATATAAACAATCTTAATATGTGATGAGATTGTTTCAATAAAATATTTTTAGTTGATATCATTAAACCAGACTACCCATTTGAAAAAATAAAATTAAATAAAGGTTAAAATTTCACGAAAATAAAAATATTAATTTAATGATATTTTAATGGTAGTATATACATCTCATCGAATACTGTAGGAACATAACATGGAATGCCTCTCATTAAAGGTAATTTGAGATGAAATAACATTACCAATTTGTTAATTTTGATACATAAACCCCTTTAGAGAAAGATCAAAAAATGGATATGTAAATACCCCAAAACTGAATTAAAATACTCATTTAATAAATCCTGGTTAATTATACACAAAAAAAGAAATGGTTTTTGAATAAAGTATTTTCTTATATAAATATATATTGATATTAAATTCCATTCCCATGTGTATTGAGTCTTGCCGTACTCATACAAGATCCATGAATAAAAATGTTAGTTTATTATACATATTTTACATAATAAACTTCTTTTATCTTTTTCCACACGTGGTTTTATTATCAACTTATATTAACATCCTTCTAACACTTCTATGTTAATGATTCACTTTGGGTAAAATTATCTTCTTTCGCATTTGTCTTAATTTGTTATATCAATGATCCTTATAATTATATAATGTTTAAAGAATTTAAAAAATTATATAAATATCATCACTATTCATTATATTTTTTTATAATATCATATGGTATATATATTTAAAAATAGAATTCACTATCCATGGAGATGTTATGTCGGATGTACGAATGAATGTTTTTTCCATTTTTGATGTTATACTGAATGAAAGCATGAAAATGACATATATGTATATATTTATATATATAATTATATAATTATCATTAATATATCATATATATAATATATGATCACTAAATACATCCTGAGTACATTCCATGTAGTGCATTAATTAATCTTATCGTTTTTAGGGGCAGTAGTCCACACTTCCCCAAATGAAGTTATCATATTTACACCAAATAGAATGTAAAAAATAAATGTGATGTAAAAAGAATAAATAAATAATAAATGTATTTTATTATATATTTTTATATATTATCCATCATAATTTCTACCATGATTGGTGGTAAATTAAAATTGAACAATCATCATTTAGTGAGGCCTTAGTTCACAACACACATAAACAATTTGTTTGTTACCAATTACATGGAGATGTGTGTATGTATAGGAATATTAATAATTAGAACAATATCCTAGTATATATAAGATATGTTTTTTTGTTATAAAATCATTGAATAAAGAGATTGGATGGGGTTGTGAATATAATAAGACAAAGGAAATTGAGAAAAGTTGTTACCCCTTAATCGGTAACTCCTCTTGATTTGTTCCAAAAGGATTCCATTGATTTATTTCTGATGAAGGGATGCCCTAAATGTATAAGGGATGTATTTTTGGAAGTGTAATGGGTCGATCTTGGCTGAACGTAATTTTGTTGAGAGTTTTGAATAAATGGAGAGTTGGTGGCCTTTATAGGGATCAAAAATGACACACATGGCATTTTTGCAGACTTCATACGTGTACCAACAATATTACATAAAAATAATTATTCCAAAGAACAAAATATAAATAATTTCATCATAATGGACGAATCCTTTCCATCCATCTTTTTTTGGAAATGTATTTTGGTAATTTTGGGACCCAAATTTAAGGTCTATTATATTTTTAATCTAATTTTTCTCTAAATCATCGATATTATTATTAATCAATTTGACTAATATGTTTTGTCAAAAATAACTACACTTATTACATATTATAAATTATTCTGATTCCAAATATATAATCCATTTCTATAAATTAAAAACATATAATTTGATGGAATTAATTAAAAATTTATACAATTGACGGGATGAACTAGACGTTTTTAATGTAAAAATGTCGAAACTTTTGCATGATTTTTATAACCAATTTAAAAGTGAAATTGATTATAATGAATTCATTTGATGAAATGAAAAAAAAATATTCAATAAATATATTCATAGAAAATAAATATATAATGTAAATTTATAAATAAATTGGACAATCAAATAGTTTGGAATTAAAATATGGTATTTTTCACTATTTATCATATAATGATGTTTCTCAGAAAACACTTAAAATTAACCCAAAGATGAATTTTCCATTATAAATTCCAAAATGAGGTTTATTTTCAAAAATTGAATTAATAATTTTATCAAATATTTATTTTAATGTTTTTATTGAAGGTCATGAAATATAGTTTATTCGATAAAATAATATTTTTAAAAATATAAGGACTTTAAAAAAATTATGTCTTTCATTAGAAATGTGATTAATTTATATAAAGATGTTATAAGAAAATATTTGGAATGTATTTTACAATAATATTATTATTCTTTCCAGCATCTAGAATATAATTATATCATTTAAATAGTTTTAACATCAAAAAGTAATTTTTTACAAACTCAATGATGCATATAACATACTCCATATATGTGTTGTGTGTAACATACATCAATTAAAAATATAATGTTAGTGTTCCTTATAAGGAAAGGTAAAATTTAAGTAGTTTATAAAGAAAAAATTAATTTTTGTTGAATATATCATAATCCAAACATAGTGATTTAATATAAAACAAATTATTTTTAGGGTTAGGTGAAATAGAAAATTACAAAAAAGAAAAATTAAATCAAAAAAATATTTACAAAAACATGTGGTGTTACATTATACCCATGTAAATTAATTTATCAAAAAAACTTCATACGATTCAACAAAATTTTAATTATATAAAGTATCATTTATAGAGGCAGACATCATAAAAATACATAATAATGCTTTCCATAAAAATGAAATGATTTAATTATAATGGTTACCCAATGTAACGTATAACATGGATTCTATATAGGATAACATATGTTATCAGGGAAGATTTTATATGGAGGAAAAGTATAAATATATATTGGGTGTGATTTTAATCATCAATTAAAAATGAATGAATGGTAAATGAAAATATGGGGAACAAAATGTTAAAAACATTTGTGGATTTAACATAAAATTAGTTTCAAAAAATTATGGTATTTGGAAACACATTTTTTTGTCATTAATTTAATGGTGATTAAATCTTTTTCTAATATAGAATATAGGGACTATACATTCTAGATATATTTCTATAAATATAATTTCTTCCATTATATGTGATTTTATCAATTTCTAATTTATATATTACTCCATGTAATTAACATCGAAACATTAATTTTAATGTATGATATACTGAAATACAATTTTACAAGATCTTAAGGCCCGTTAAATAATGAACAGTATAAATATATCGGTCTAATTAATCTTAAAAATCTATATGGTAAATATATTAATCTATAAACATAAAATTAACTATTCTGGTTCACCATTAATAATTTTTAATAAAAATATTACCCCTTAAGAAGTACATTTCATATGGATATAGTAGGCATGAATCCCTTATCATCCTTCTGTCATGGCATTATAACCCACATCCTTTTTGTTATTGATTGGTTGTGACCCAAGATACATAATATACTTTTCTAAAACCACACTAATATTTCTTCCAAAAGATGATGAATTACCTTCAAAAAAGGTTAATAACTATATATGCATTTGTCATTGGTTTTTAATACAATATAAACACTTAAAAACTATATTAAAAGATTAGCACAAACTTTTCATGAAAGGATAATCTTATAAACCTTCTAAAAGATGAAAATCCAAAATAGTAGAAATAACGTCACGAAATAAGCATAACATTGATCCCCCATGTGTTAGCACATAGAGAAAATGTGAATATGATAATCATATATTCTCTTGAAAACATGTTCATAATATGATTTTCCATATGTTCAAAACATACATGTTTCCAAATGATAATTCACCATTTATTCCATAAATAGGATCATATCTTCAAAAAGATTTCTATTTTATGCATTGATTCATCCTTGTAATTCTATAACAACAACCCAATTTTATATAACAAAAATTCATGTAAATAATTATAATAATGCCTTAGACTCATAACAAATTATACTAAAGGATTAATAAGAATTTCATAAATTATTTTTTTACAAAATTCCTCATGAAATTCACCTCTATAGAATTCCCTAATTATCATGGATTATTTTATCTATTGTGATGGAATATAATTTCTCTTTATCATTTTTCTTCAGTGGTTGCTGGAACTATTAAACATTATTAATAATTTAATTTGGGAACTTTTTGATTAAATGCACAAACTACATGCAATTGAAACACTGAAGAGTGGGAGATTCTTCCCAAGGAGTTTTCTAATTATTTACATCATTTATAACCTTTTCCAATCAAATCATCATTCGGTGGATTTATATCCTTCCATTAAATACATAACACATTGACCTGTACCAAAAAGAGAATTCAAACTATGATTTAATCCAAGTTGACCCATGGATTGTCTTGGACGGCCATGACACATCCAATAAGGGTAGGACATGTGTCAAGCTAATCTCATATTATTAAAACATTATTTTTACCTTAAAGTACACTAATTACCTCTAATCACGATTAAGAACAAAAATTTACTATTCACCAAAAAATTATTTTAATCTCATTGAACCACATTTTAGTTCTTAATGACAACCGTGTATGTCTGATTTTTGAAATTAAAAACACAGAAGTGGTAAAATTTCATTTAAACGAAAAATCAGTTTTTATAAGTACCACTTAGTGGTTTCACTATTCATCAAAAATTGATGTTTTTCAGAAAAATCCCAAAAATTAACCCAAAGCTATATTTGATATTAAGAATTCAAAAATAAATTCTATTTTAAAAAATTCAAAACATATAAATCACATTTTTTAATTTAATAATTTATTGCTGCTGTCAGAGCAAATAGCGTGTTTTTATGAAACAATAAGTATCCAAAGATTGACATTAGTTTAAGTCTGATTTTAAAGTGAAATTATTTCCAATGACCATAATTAAATTTAATGGTAAAAATATATTCTAATTTCACTTTATAACCAATTCAAAATATAATCTAATCGTATAAATAAATTAGATTAAAAAGTGGTTATGAATTAAAATACAACATTTTACACTATTCATTAAAAAATGAACTTTATCGGAAAGATACCAAAAATTTAAAAAAATTAAAATTTGATGTCCTGATTCTAAAGAAGAGTTGTATTTGGTCCAATAGAATGTATAAGAGTGAACAAAACTATATTTAATGACGGTTTTCCATCAAAAGGCGATAAGTGAACCTTTAGTGAAAACTGGGGCATATACGCCTAAAATGGAATTCTTTCTGTATTTTAAGACCTTATCTTTTATTGAATAAATGTAAAAAAAATAAAATAATATATAATCATATTTTTATTATTTCTATCAATTCCCGCCAATACAACGGCTACATGTTAACTACCATTTAAAATAATATTATTTTATTATTAGAATGCAACGTAAGATTCCCAAGAAACTCGTTGTTGCGTGTTGGGTACGCCATCGAATATAGCGTCCCCTTTAAAGTCATATTAATATTTTATTCAAAAATATGGATAAATATGAAAATGTCATATTATTTATTTACCTGGGGTGTTACACTCATGGCTTAGAATTTTTCATCTGATTAATAAATATAAATATTTTAAGGGTTCTAGAGAGGTTTCTATGTCTTAAATTCTAGAAAAAAAAAGACAACACAATGTGTGATGTTATGAACACATACCTTGTGCTCTTCGGTTCTGGATGAAAAAACCTTTCTTATGTACATAGCATGTACAGTATGTACACAGCATGTAGTTTTTGACCATGTGACTGATTGTGTGAGCAGAGACATTGGGTTGACAAATGCATTGTATAACATGTCATGTAATGGCTGTATATGTCATGATGTATGAGAACATGTATCTGGTCGTGTGACTAACAACATGGGTGAATGAAACATGGATTTTACACATCGTGTTTATATTATACATGCCATGTATAAATCGACTGTGTATCCAGCTATGTGACTAGTGACACAGGTGGAATGAACATAAGAAGTACATGCCATGTCTATGCTGACCTCTCTATGTAGTGTTTCACTAGGAGAGAGCCATGTAGTTCTATCCTTCTAGAAGAACCTGGGAAGGAAAAAATTTTCTAGTACATGTCATGTCTCAAGAGTCACACAGCGTCTGTAAGGGTTTTACATGGCTATGATTGGTAGAGTTACACACCCATGAGATTGATTAATGGGAACACGCCATGTGGTAGTTATACACACTATGTGACCATGTTTTATAAAACAAGAATGTTTTCCTTTATCTTGTTATTTTCCTAAACCTTTACGTTGTTGTCCTTGATAATCATAAAATAAGGAATCTACCTAACCATGCAGATTCATGATAACAAGTCGTTATCTAGTTGTATGCTAGGTACATGGTGATGATTAGACCCCAAAAATGGTAGATCAGTGACTACTATAAGTTCCTCATGTCATGCTAATCTTGGAACCAGCTATACTAGACGTAAGTACTGACGCAAAATTCCATCAATGATTTAAAAGAATGATGGATGATTTCAGTGAGCACCACATCCTTCCCCTACTATGGAAGAGTTGACAAGGGTGTTCCAATAGCAGTATCAACCCACTTTTTTCAAGGGATGGAGGACCACAGGTTGTAGAGTCATTATTAGAGGCCATTTTTACTATCATTGATCATTTGGAGAGACCTCCTGAGATGAGGTTAAATCTTGTGATGTACATTTTACATGTTTCTTCCAGAATATGGTGTTACGTAATCTCATAGGTGGGACCCCATCAGGATATGTCTTGGGATGAGATTCAGAGGACCTTATATGATTACATGTACCCCGAGATGTTGAGAGACGACCAATCCAGAGAGTTCATGCATTTGTAATAGGGTTTTCTTACTATGATGGATTATTCTTTTCGCATCATCAAACATCATCACTTCACACCTGTTTTGGGTGGGGAATAGTTTCCACCAGCTAGGTGTTTTGAGAATGGTATCATGTATGAAATAATATCATAGGGGATTTTTTTCAGGATGACTTTAGTGACAACTATAGTAAATTATGCACTAGTTACTAAGAAAAATCTGAGGGAGTTGGTAGCTATGATTCAGGGAGGTTAAACATCAATGTCAGATACTCCTTCTATAGATAGCATGATACACCATAGAAAGCCTACAAAAGGTTATTCCATTAACTGTGATTTATATTTAGGTAGCTAGGTTAGGTGCTACCCGTGTGAGATTTTTGGGAACATGAGTCCTCATTTCCCGATAGACCAGGTAGAGTGAAAATATTGCTACAAGATTGGTCATCTTCAGTGGTTTTTTCGGTTTCTCTCACTATCAGTAGTTGATAGGGGATCCATTTTGACTCTATATACAATAGTGGGGACTCTTGTTACTCCATAGTTAGGGAACATGAGCTCATTAGGTCTCTCAGTTTGAGTAGGTGATCATGGTTGTGGAATCTAGATGTAATATTTTCAACTACTGCATGTGGATCATCTTAGGGTATCCATGTAGGGTCATAGGGCCACAGTTCATGTCGAACATTTGGGATGGAATATAACCAACACGAGTAGGACATTGAACCATCTACAATTAGTGGATTGATTCTAGATTCCTTACTTTTAGCTACTATTCTTTTTGATATAGGGTCATCCCATAGATTCATATATGTTTCCATTTTGGAGATCCTTGGTATCTGCATCCTTAATTATGATGATGTTTTCACATTAGACACTCTTGTTGGGAATTGGAAAACTAATGTAAATCAGTGCAAGGAGTTGCCTCTTGATGTTGGTGGGTGTCAATTCCTATGGGATCTCTTTGTCTTTGAGATGAATGGATTCGATGTCATTCTTGGAATGGACAGGTTGGTATCCATTCATTCCTTGGTTGACTAATATCACTGTTGGGTGTGTTTCATATCACTAGAGTTCATTTCATTTCTTCCAAAGGATAAATGGGATGTCCAGGAGAGCAGAGATGGACACAAGAATCATGGAAGGTAGAAATTATAGCCTAGAATTATAGTTTATATCTGATAACATGGTGACTTCATAGATGGACTTTTCACTTGTGGTGTTTCATTTCAGAGAATTCCATCAAGAATACATTTCATGTTTACCTCTATAGATAGATGTAGATGTCTATTTTTCGAGTATTCCAATAGTGGAACTAGTGTCTATCTCTCTATACAAAATGGCTACACCAGAGTTATAGGAGCATATGAAGGATTTAGAAGAGTTAAAATCAAAGTGTTTCATCTGACCCAACACTTCTCTTTAAGGTTTGACTATCCTTGTCAAAGAATACATATGGTACAATTAGGCATTGTTTGGATTATCAGAATCAAAACCAGTTGAAATTCAAGAATTCATATCCCTGGCCGATTATTGATGATCTCTTTCATCATCTACATGGATCCTAGGAGTTATCGAAGTTTTATATGAGATATAGTTATCATAAGTTGTCTGTTAGACCATAAGTTATGCCTCTTATATAATTTTTTAGTATGTATAGTCTATAAGTGTTTTTGGTTATGCCGTTTCGTCTAACGAATACATAGTCAGTTCTCATGGAACTAATGAATTTTGAGTTCCATCCATACATTAATTCATTTGTGGTTGTCTTCATTGATGATATATTGGTGTACTATCACACTCGACATGACAATTCAATATATCATGATATCTTATTGAGTCCACTAAGAATATATTAATTATATGATAAGCTCTGAAAATTTCACTTTTGGATGGGGCTGATTCATTTCATGGGTCATATTATCTCAGAGATAAGAAGTATCAGTAGGCCCATGGAATGTGGGAGGTGTAGTTCCCCTGGAGAATCCAAAAAACTTCTTTACTATAACATTTTACTGGGGATACTTGATTACAAAAGATGCTATATTCAGAACTTTTCATTCTTAGGAGTGCCAATGACATGCCTGACTACGAATGGTGAAAAAATAATTGTTTTCGTATTTGTATGATTCATAATTTTAGGAGGCGAAATAGAGATTGAATTCATCGCCAGTACTGATTTTTATGAATGGGGAATGAGTTATATCATTTACTGCGATGCATTAGGTATTGTGATTGAAGCAGTACTGATGCAAGTGGAGGAGTTGTGGTATACATGTCTCGGCATTTGAGTCCACATGATAGGATCTTCCAAATAAAATACATAGAGATGGCTGCATTTGTGCAAGTTTTGCGATGTTGGATACATTATATTCTGTGAGAGCATTTTGTGGTTTACGATAACCCCAAAATCCTCAAGTATATCCTCACTCAATGAAATCCGAATTTGAGACAATGAAGGTGGGATTAGTATCTTTCGTATTTTGACATTGAGGTTTCCTACAGGGCTTGCAATGGAAATGTAGTTGCTAATGCATGGAGTAAGAGGACTCAGATATAGGTAGTTGAGGAGGTCAGTAGTGATTGGAAGATTATGGGACTATTATTCGATATGAACATGGATGTTCATGATAGAAAGTGGAATAAATTTCGTTATTCAATATTTTTTACCGATTATCTACTAGACCGAGTGCAAATGAGTGAGATAATAGATTCTATAGGACTAGTCCTAAGGGATTGTGTGTTATGTGAGGACCCTTTTTCAGGGAGGACCATAGGTGGGGATATGGTTCTTAATTTTCATGTGTGCATATGGGTGTTAGTAGACATACAAAAGGAGATGTTATGAGATTTTCATTCCTTAGTATGGAAAGATCATCATGTTGTTAGAAATATGTATCAAGATATACATCGTCAGTACTGGTGGCCAGGTATAAAGAGAGATGTAGCTAGTTCATTCAAGTGGTATTCCACATATCAGTAGTGCAATGGAGAGCATCAGTGACTAGCATGGCTATCACATTAGTTAGCCATTCCCAAGTGGATGAGGAATGTTGTCGCGATTGATTTCATGATGGGTTTTCCAATGTCATCTCAAGGGAATGATGCGTTTTGGGTTGTTTTTTATAGAACTAGGAAGGATTCACATTTATCACGGACTAAGTAAACATATATTTTTTATAATAATGGAAGGTTGTATATATATTATATTCTACGTTTGAATGGGGTTCTACTCTCTATGGTTTCAGAAAGGGTTTCTTAGTTTAATTCTTCTATATGTCAGGGACTACTGAGGGGTTTTGGGTACACAGGTACTTATGAGTACAACATAACATCCCTAGATCGACGGCTTATCCGAGAACATGATTTGGGATTTGGTGTATATGCATTGAGCTTGAGTCGAGGAATTAAGAGGATCTTGGGAGAGACACATACACCTGGCGGATTTTAACTTCAATAACCATTTCCTGTAATGATTCAGATTTCATCTTATGAGGATTTGTACGGTAGGCCATGATGATCAACCCAATGATGGATGGAGGCATGTGAGATATCTATTCTGGGACCTCTTCATGTCGTGGATACTAGTAAGCGGGTAGAGTTTATTCAAAAGAGGATGGATACAACATAGTCTTGGAAGAAATATTATGTTGATAGATGGAGATGACCTCTAGGGTTCGAGGTCAGAGATCATTTTTTCTTAAGTGTCACACCGAGGATGGGACATAAGAGGATTAGGAGACTTGTGTGTATTTCAATGATATAAAATGGGACATTTTAGGTTTTGGAGAGAGTCACTTTAATTGCCTATCAGTTTTAGATACCTCAGAGGTATCATGCTATGCATGACGTCTTTCATGTTTCTCAGCTATGTAGATAGTTTTTAGACCCGACTAATGTGTTTCATACCGAGGAGGTTGAGTTTGGAAATGATTTAGTCCTTTTAATAGAACCCAATTTTGATTGTGGATCGTAGCATGGAGGTTCTATGTGGTGATTTTGTTCCTCTAGTTCAGGTGATATGGCATAATGGGAGAATAAAGGATGAGACATGGGAGAGGGAGGCCGACGTACGATCACATTAGGAAAAGAAGTTTGATGTTTCCTCTTCAACACCCTTCAAATGGAAATTCCTAGTTGAATTGCATTAAGGGGGAATGCTTTTAAGATCTTAGATCGTCATTTCCAGTATAGATCATGATTTTGAGTTTTTTTGATGAGAAAGAAGAAGTGGCGGGTTATCTAAGTACATACATCTTTTTTTGAGGAAACATTGTTTACCATACATGAAGCATACTAGCTGTGTGTTGAACGATTACATGGTTTTGTGATTACCATGTTGGCCCACATAATTCAGGGGTTGGCTTAGGCTAATACATGGTGTGTACATTTAATGAAAACGTAGTTTCCTTTTCATTTTATTTGATAAATCGGAGTAGGGTTGTGTCTCACCTTCAGAAACATATTCTTCTTCCCTTTTTCGTAAAGGTGTTCATGGAAAGGGATAATGAAATTTGATCCCCTCTCATTTCTCCATTCGAGATTTGATTGAGACACTATCAGGTGTGTTGTAATCCCACCGTTGTGTTCTCAAAACCTATAGAGCCTTCCTTCATGATTCTTCCTCCCTCTTGAGTTATTCAAATTTCTGTGTTTTTCCCTTATTACAGATCTACGTTGTTCTAGGCCGATTAAAGGGTCTACATTCATGAATATTGATCATACGCTATCAAGGGAGGTGGTTTTTTACATTTTCATTTTAGTATTTGGATTGTATATGTTACAAGTACAGCCTACCAATTTTTAGTGTATTGCATGACTTGGAATTTAACCTTATTTATTAGTTTCTACGATTTTTTTGTTCACTAAATCATTGTTGTTAATTCATAATGTTCGATACCTTGTTTACCGAACACCCCATGGGCATGTTTCCATTTTTGGACTTTTTATGACCAGTTAGACTAGGATCCCTATGAGGTATACTTTGTTTCCCATTCCTTGAACTACTTAGGATGGTGATTGGTTGATTTTATGAATGGTATGTGATATTATTTTTTAATGATTAGCCACGTAGAGGGTATAGAATAGAAGAGAAAGAAGATAAGATATGAACATTGTTTCTTCTAATAGATTCTGAGATCATTGGACTAGGAAAATTGTGGGTGTTTCCATTTTTATTTACATAGGACCGCGAGATCCTAGGTATAGATATTGACCCAGGGGTACTGACCATGAGGGATACCTAGGAGGTTGTATATAACTTATTAATGTTATGTTTCCCAAGTGTATTGACTGTGTTAGCTACCTAGGAGTTTCTTTACAAATTATCAATGTTATGTTTGCCATGATTATTGACTTTGAGAGCTACCTAGGATGTTGTTTATAATTTATTTGTTCTATGTTTTCCCAAGTGTATTGATAGTGAGAGCAACCTAGGTCTCCATTTTTAATGAAATTCTATTACATTAAATCACTATGATTAGACCATGATAGCTTTCCAATAGGGTTTTTTATGATTAATTGAATGATTGTGACAATTCTTCCAATCCAAATCAGAAGCTTGGACTTGGACTTATTTGATTTTTGAGATAGTAGGACATCAATTTTTCATTATTATATAATGGAAACATCTCTTAGGATAGATCCTGATGTTACATTATTAAATAGAAGGAATAATTATGATATGTAATTTAATGTAATTGAAAACTGTATGATTGTTTACTTTTGATAAATTCCTATTTTATTACTTCATTTATTTATATTAACAGTTATATATATTCACTAACTGTTAGGAAATGATATTTTTGCAGTTTCCTAATCAGATTTGTCTCACACCCATATTGGGACATTTTGGACCCAAAAAGATTATATTGATGCAATCATGGATATGGAAAAGCACCCTTCTTCAACTGGTACATGATTATTGTAGGACATAGAGGTAATGGGACCATGCTATGGCTTTTGATGCTATTGAAGTTTACTTGTTTCTTTTTAACATTGATTTCAACATGGATTTCCATCATTGTGAGTTGTTGGATGTTTTTATAGATACATATTCCATGAAATATATATATATATATATATTTGTGTGTGTGTGTCTAACACAGTTGTTTATTTATTTTCAGTCTTCCAGTATTTACATCTATTTTTTATATTACAGCTTCTGGTAATGTTTATTGTTTGTTTCCACTGTGTAACACTGCCAATGAGGGAATAGTTTCCCCTTTATCACACTTAAGTCCCTCACTGCTAGTCGGAAACCTCTAGCATTTATGAAATTCTCTTGAGACCATGTGGACAACCTAGTACATGTCACCTTTGGGCTGCACGAGGACCTAGTATGTTACAATGGATACAGAACCAGAAGAACTGAAAAAATTAATGTTTTTTATTGTAAAAAAATTTCCTATAATTGGAAATTATAATCAGTGGAATAAAAAAATATAATGATGTATAAATATTTATAATTTTTTAATTTCAATTGATTTTAGGCATCATTTTGCAACTTTTTTTAATGTTTAAAATATCGTTTTTTATACAGATACTATAATTATTTTTATATTTTTTCATAACAACTATCAATTATTTTCTTTTGTAAAATTTATTTTCTATATCATCATGATTGAAATGATCCCATTGAAGAGATATCTATTCAAAAATGTTAGCTAGAATATTTTTATGGTCCACAGACATGTTGTTTCTTATAGCTGAATGAGGAAGTTATCAAGGATTGATGTACCTACTACTTAATCCTTTTAAAGGATTCCTGGTGTATTCTTATATATTAGTCTCTAAAAAATAAATTTTTTCAATTTTCTAGAAAAATGACATTGGGGGAATGTGTAGAATCATAAAAAAATAAATTTTATGTGTGAGTGGATATTTCTCTTTTCCATTACAAACATATGAAGTTATTGTCTAAAATCTAATGTAGGCATGAGGTGATCAGATATTTTTTCCAACATGGATATTTATGAATACTATGATGAAAATAAATATGAAATCATCTCCCAAATCATAATGAATTCATCCATACTTATTTTCATTTCATTAAATCCCTGATGCAAAATTAGGATTTGATAATTTTCACATTTCTATTATACATGGTTCCAACAACCATATATCATAACATTATTTGAATTTGGAATTCAATTGGAGGCTTTTAAAAGAAATTATCCAACTCCCTATTATCCATATAATTCAAAATTATTATTTTCGTCTATTTATGGTTTCTTAGTTTTTCATCACTACATGAAATAATTCCCCTCTCTCATGATTATAAGAATTGTTTTCATTTTATTGGGTTTCACCATCTTTTACTATGCATCAAAATACTTCAATCAGACCCTCCACCTAAATGGGTGAATCAAAAAAAAATTATTAGGATCCTCCATTGAAGGAGGTAAATATTTTTTGTGCTAACCTCATTAGGGAAATTTCCCTTGAAAATTCGATTAAATGATTATAAAACTGACTTCTTATCATTCAAACGATATATTCCTAATTGAGTAGTTATCTGTTTTAGAAGATACATATAATATTTCCAAGCATTGGACTTCTTCCATACTATTACTCTAAATTCACCAAAGTCAATTGAAATTTTCTTCACATTTATCAATATATTATAGGGAAATGTATTAGACTTCACCCCAACATCATACTCCAATTATGACTATGATATGACATATAATGTTACATCAATTTTGGAAATTGTTTATACTGGGGATGGTCCCACCTTTTTAGGCACAATATTTATAACACTTTGTAATCCCATAATTCATCTTAATCAGAATCTTCATTTTTAAAATTTCACAATATATTATATAGGATGATAGGGGAGTTGTGTATTGATGAAGAGGATTTGAACAATGCCATAGACCTTATATTTGGCCACTAGAAATCTACCTCTGCATAAGAGAAAGAACCTACATGGTCTACTAAAGGAATCATGAATCCACTCTTCACACGAAATAAAGAAAAATAATGATCTATATAGATTCCAACACTATCCTCTTTACAAGAAAAATAATTCCTCTCAATGGTAATGAAACTAAAGCCACTATGATCTCTTGTCTTTATGGCCTTCATTTTTATTATCATGAATCATTATTGATGTATTAGATCCTTGGACAACTAAACTAAACATGTTGACCTTTGGGAGATAGACCAAATAATTGTAATTGGAGAAGAAATATATCCTTTCTTTAAAATAGATCAAATATTTGATCCACTATTCATTTTTGTCATTATCAAAACAAAATAATTCAGTGGTTTGGACACAAAATCCTCAACAATGATATGTAAAAAATTTTAAGAATGATTGAGAGATATCTACTTTGAATGAACAAAAATAGTTCAACCATGTTTCCTATCATTGATAGGAATGAAGGATTTTGAAATAGTAGATGGAGGCCATGAAAAAATACACATATATTAAATGTCGGAGTATCTAATCTCATTTGAATTTAGAATGATGATAGGAAAAGGTAGAATGAAATCAATTGAAAGATCTCATGATTTTAATTTATGTGAGAATAATTTTATCCTCTATCCCATATAGAATTAGAAGATGTTGGTGGTCCTAGATCCATATGAAAGATCAATGTTCCAGATCATAAGAATCAGATAAAGATAATCAAATGAATTTAATGAATGTCGATATTTTTTTAACATTATTCTTTATTCTCATTAAAATGATTTTATTTAATCTACCAGTTTAATTTAATCTTATTTAATTTGAAGATGGGAAAAATATAGTATAGTTATTTCAAAAATTCAATCCCCTCTAGTAATTTCCATATTAAATTTATTAATGGAGAATATTTTTAAAAAATATGAATATTTGTATGTTTGAATCTATGTAGTCAATTACATTGGATATTGAAAATGATCATGAATTTTCGTATAATTTCTACTCAAAGACCAATTGTTTTGATAATTAAAGTGTTATTTCCAATTAAGAAACAAAAAATTAACGATCTTGAAAAAAAGATATATGAAACCATATCCTTTTTGTCCACACACAAATATGATGTATTTTTATAATAATATAATAGATTTAATTAATGTTTATGAAATTTTTAACAAACACTTATGGTTTAATAGGATTGAATTTACTAAATAGAGGTTAGGTATGATCAATATGAAGTGATCGAATGTTCCTCTTTTCTACCCTATATTCAAATGATGAAAATTACATATGAAAGAGGTAGGAGGTTATTTATCTTTTAGTGTGATAATATTTCATACATGTAAATCGCATTATAGTGAATTTCATTGAATGAAACATTTTTTATGTTTTGGGAATTATGAGGATGTTGTTGGTCAGGTGATTAATTTTATTTAATCCTCCACAATATTTGATGAAGGGGTTCCCATAATAATAAAAATAGCATGGCTATTAATCATTGTGTTAGGAGATGGTAAATTAATATTATTTAACATGGTGTGCCTCTATTTTGAGTTAGTGATAGAAGGTTCAATTTCAGTCTCTTCCATGATAACCATCATAAAAAGTTCACTTGAAATACTCTTACTTCAAATGAATATTCTCGAGAATTTCTTATCACTCAAATATTTATTAATCTAAAAAATGGATAATATATATATATATCCCATCATCCTTTAGGATTTCTATTAACCAAATATATAATAGAATTTTTCAATGATTAAAATGGATGGTTTCAAAAAAAGTCTCTTCTAAACTATTTGATATACACATGACAGTCAAGTCCAATTGATGATGATGTGGATATTAATCATAACATTAAATCTCATTCGATTTAAGGCATACAGAACAATGTATGTGCACATGGGTTGTTATCAGATAATCTCATATTAGGGTTTGATAGGTATGAATATGTAGATTTGAATACAATCCTTTGGAAACCCAGTTAGACTATATTTTTCAAATCTGGGAACTTCTATAGATTAAAATGTGATGTTTGTCTTCCAAAATTCCTTCATGGCTATCTTCTAATAAAAATCCACCTACTCCACCTTTGGATTATCAGTTACGATGAATTATTTTAGGTATATGATTTCTAATGCTCTCAATTATTCAATGAGAAGGCATAATACATGATTCTATCTGATATCTCAGAATGAGTGCAGCTTAATCGCATGATCACATATTTTTATCATTCTTCTCTATATTAAAGTTGTGGATTTATTTATGGGACATATTTGACTAATGTTTCTCTTTTTCAATATCCATAGAGCTTATGAAATCCATAATCTAAGTTGGATTAAGTGACTAGGTTCATTCTATAATAATGTCTGATATAGCCAATACTTTTTCATTTATATTAAGGACAAAGAATTTTTGGACTTTTTATAATCAGGTCCTATAATTACATGATTGAATTGGTATAATACCGAGGGGATTCATGATTGAATCTATGAACTAAACACAAAAAATGAATAATGATTTACCTGACCATGTAATTTTAAAATATATTATTGTCAATGATACGATTGAAAAGACATTGATGACCTAATCATTTCAATAGATATCTTTGATTATTGAATAGAATGAATTCAACATTGATAGATTTCCATTAGGTGCACCGAGACGTTCTGGTTGTTTTATAATCTTTTTCACATATCATGTATTTGTTAATAGATGTTATTATCAATTTAATTTCGGTAGACATGCAATTAATGTTGAGTCTTTGACCACGTTCAATGAGCTATTGTATATGGTTCCTTATATTTTGAGAGAATTATGGTCAGATTTATTTTGATGTGTGGTAGTTGGTATCCTAATAAGTCATTATATTAATTTCCCTTGATTGATTTTTTATCTTATATTGATTGAATTTTACATGTGAATGAAAAATATATTTAGTTAGACAAATTTATAGAGAATAAAATCAGATTTTAGATTAACTTTATAAGAGAGAAAATGATAAGGATAATACTAAATGGTCTTTTGTTGTAACCAAAATTTTTCATTCATTATATTGAGAGGATATATGTGTTGATATGTATTTCCTACATTGTAAGACTAGTTCTAATAATTATTATTCTATATTTAATTTATAATAAATTTTTTAGGAGTAGGCTTTCCTACATCCAAGAACTTCTGATTAACTTATAAAATGTACATTGAATATCTCCACATATTATGTATAGTAAATGTTACCCATGATAGTTTAGTTAAATTTCTATATTCCATTAAAGGCATAATATTTACGTTATGTTTTAATTATTATCATAATACACAATCATTTATTTTTATTTCTATTAATTTATAGGTTACAATTTTTAATGAAAAATATTTTTTTAGGAAAATATAATGCATAAATGTATTGAATATGGAATTTTTAAAAATAGTATTATGATTATGAATGATATTCCTAAATATCTAGTGTATAAAAATCATACACATGAATATATTACATTTAGAATCGCATGAATAAATGACAATTTAATTCATTATTATTTGATTTTATAGTAATTTGATTTCTGATTTTTCATTTAATTATTTTTTTAACGAAAAAGATATAACATTGAATACATTATTTTCATATCATACAAACGCCTTATACCGGGGAAAATGTTTTTTTATTATATAGGTGTATACTCACCAATTATATAAATGTAAAGATAAATGATTTATAAAAGCCATTAAAATTATTTTATTTTGGAAATGATAAACCTGAAACATCAAAAGATGAATTGTATATGGTTAACACATTTTTATTCTTAACATCAATTAATTATCACCATTTATTTTCTTTTTTTTATTTTCTCTAAAATTAGAAGGGGTGAAATATTAGACTCTATAATTATGTTTTTTTCTAATATTGAGAAGAAATGTCTTAATGAAGTCTCCCTATAACCATCTTAATGCCCTCTTTTTGAGGACCATGTCATGTATAAAAAGAGTTATGTATGATATAGAGATAAAATAATAGTGTCTATATTTATGCATTAATTATTTACATGGTATTATCCATATTTTATTTGTTATATTATATGGTTATTATTGTTCCCAATATAAAATGGTAACCTTAAAATACTATGACATTAATCTTCATCATCTATCATATAGCTAAGATACATCATATCGATTGAACACTAATTAATCTAGAACATCAATATTTAGGGGATCATAGGGATTGGGAATACTTTTCATATTTTTCACACATAGTGATATCGAGTAGATGAGATCATGATGACCTAACCACCAATGGGAACACCACGTTTTTTAGGTTCCATTGGTAGTATAAGCATGTGAACATGTGTAACGGTCTCTATATACGCGGATATTTTGATGTGAAAATTTTAATAATTTTCATTAATTCTAGGAAAAAGAAAAGGGATTGATGTCGTATAGAGGTTGCATGCATTGGTTGAATCATAAGTGTAATAAAATTTATTGGATAATTGTGGTCGATTTTTTTACTAACAAAATGAAGTAGCTTTTTTTTCCTAGTTAATCAGGATGGTAGTACCATCCCATGTTCCATGGACACTGTTGGAAATGTATGTCATCTAGTAAGGTGAATGAATAATAAGGAATTAATGGTATGATAACACAAAATGTGTATCATTCGTTATGGGGGATCACAAGACACATATATTATATTACCCAACAAGTGTTTTTAAGAATGGTTTTCGTTTATAGGAAAGATCATAATTTTTATATGGGACTTAATGGATTCCTAGACTCTATTACTGTTATGTGAATAGTATTCATTACTATTGTGATAAGGTCTTGGATAGTTACATACATAGAATTTTTAAAAAAATTCCTTTTCTAATGAATAAGAAATATTGGAATCTAGGGATAGTCAAGAGGGCACATGAGCCTTAGCCCAGTTACCAAGGTCTTTGTTTGTGCATCCAAGGGACCAAGGATCAAATCCAGGAAGAGGCAGAATTTCCGGGGTATTGTAGTAGGTATTGTAGAAGGTGTTGTAGTTGTACTGTAGCAGGTACTGTAGAGGGAACTGTAGCAGGCACTGTTTGGCACTTTAGGTACCAGGAATATGCCCTCGTTTGGGCCTTCAGGCATCCGATTTGGTCCTCGGGTCCTTTATAGTCCTTCGGGAACCCATGCCATTAGGTCAGTTGGTTCTTTGGTCCACGTCAAGGCCTTCGGGCCACCTTTTTGAAGATAAAAACCATAAAAAACTTACAAGGAACATGCTCTAAAAGAAGGATGAGTAATGAGCTTTCACCACAGGAGAAACTAAACAGACTGCAAGAATGAGACGGTATGGCACCTGCCATCGGGACAAGACTATGCATGCACAAGAATGCATAGCCGAACAGCCATTCGAAGGTGGAGAGATTATTTCACAATGAACATGATGGGGAGGAGTAGGTCCTAGTAGTTAGTCTGGGTTGTATGTAATGTTTCTTGCTAAGGGAAATGAATTCATGTAAGGCCAACGGGCAATTAATCTTTTTCCTATAGGAAATGTAGGGTTCCACCTCATCCATTGAAAGGTGGATTATATAAATCAACAAAATTGAAGGCCTTCGGGACATTGGAGGGATAGTCATGCAACAATTTAATGAGCCCATAAGAGGCACAACTCATGTAGGGTTCCTTAGTGTCTCCTTCTTATGCCTCAAGTTGATCAAGTTCCGCTCCTCGGTGCCTTCTCGCTGAGATTATAGTGGTGGATTATCTTTCAGTGATGGAATCATCCATCTCAACATCTCATTGTTGGTGGACTGCTTCGTGCCACACTCCAACATCACTGTGTAGGGATTCTAGTGGTGGCGTGATGATGTATAGTTCGAGATCATGATTCCGCTCCTGAGGGTTGGTGCCTCAAATCCAAGTATGTGTTGTGTGGTCTGATGTGGTCTCTGTGTGAATGGATGGCAGCGATGTGTTATGGTTCATGATTTGCGACGGGGTCTGGTGAGCCTGGATTTCGAGTGGCCGGGTTTTGGTGAATTTTTCTTTAACTCTCATTCATGACTTATTTTTTGATTTTGGTCTTTTATCATGTGTTGGTTTTTGGTCGTGATCTATTTTGGTTGATCCACTACTGGTTTTGACTGCATCTATTGATCTGTTAATTGATTCTGGTATTCGTGGAATGATTTCATGGCGGAGGAGGTGTGAGGATTTGGTCCTCATTCTTCTATTGGTGTTTTGGTTCTGATTCTGATTTCCCTATTTCATAAAGTTTTCCCACTGATTCAGCAATGCAAATCTACAGATTTTAGCATAGTTCAGCTAGAATGGAAGCTAGATGGAATTATTCATGTTGCTATTCTAGTGCATAATTATTGTATTTATCTGTCTCAGTTGATGATTATGTTGGTTTTTTGAAGGATCCCTTGGTGTATGCATAATGGAGGTATGTCTCATTTGGTTTTTTTTGTATGGTGTTTGCTTGTACCAGACATTCTAATACGATTTCATCAGATTTGTTTTTAGAGCAGGTAGCCTTCACCGTGTGTTGCTAATCAGATTTGGATGATTGAGATGGTATGGCATAGCCATCGGTACCAGGCCCGTGTATTTTTACATGGGACATCTTGCTGAGCAGTCATGCAAAGGTGGAGGCGTGCCATAATGACATTTATATTGGGGGAGGTATTTCTATGTAGTTTTATTCTGGGATGATTTTGACACTTTACGTTTTTTTAATGTCTCTATGTATTGGAAGTCATGTGAGGTTTTCCCCTTTACCCTTAAAAATGGGTTTATCCGAAAATAAATAAATGCTTTAAGCCATCGGGCCATTTAGTCAAATAAGGGTTTAGAAAATTTGGGACCCACCATAGCGTTTGACTAATGTTAGATAATAAACAATATCCATTTAATAAATAAATTAATATTACTCATGTTTTGAATTATTATTATTGAATAGGGTTTTTAATTTTCTTATCAAGAATTAAATTAAAATCATGGAAAATATTATACGACTAAATATTATTTTAATATGAATGGTTTGATTTAAATTTTTATAAATTATAGGCAATACTAATTTCTCAAACATAAAATTCCATACATTTATTATATTAATATGATATAATAAAATTATAATTGACGTTTATTAATCAATAATGTGGTCATAATATGTTTAATATATATTATACATTATGTAATATATATTAAGGGATTGGGGATCAACTTCTCGGTATTATTTATACATTTCACTATACTAGGAAGAGAGGTAACCATGTGATTCTTTACTCACTGCATGATTGATGAGAGCCTCTCTCTCTCCTTTCGTTATTCATAGAGAGGGAAGAAGATTATTTGTGCTCCCAATCTATGATCTTATTAATGAGTCAATGGATTGTCAGTTTGGTGATTGATGAAATATAAAAGGCATCATGAAATCTCTATGATATCACCTAGAATTTGTTGATTGACATTTACATGGACTTTTGAAGTGTTTGTAGCTGATCTAGTGGGATTCAACTTTGTTCCCTCAAGAAACAATCACAAATGATGAGTGGAACATGATGACATTACTTTAATTGAAATTGAAATTAATTATTTTAATTATTTTTAACTCCTATCAATACAATATTTATCCCAATTTTAATTTCATTATATTGTATTTTTTTGAGTGATCTTCAGAATAGATTAACCAAGGTATATCATGATATAATTTATTTAATTAATTTAATTAATTATTTCAACTTCTTCTGTTTTCATAATTATTTAAATGGTTTTATGGTCTATAAATCTTTTTTACATTTTTAATATGTATAATAGTATGCACCACCCATAGATTTATTTTGTATTTATTTTGTGCATCCTCCAACCCCAATCACATCTATGAGTATTTATTTCATAAGATAATGAAATTGTAATATGAAGACCACATATCGACGAGTCTCTATTTTAGAGGTGATAGTGATAAATTGTATAGGGGTGAACATCGCGATATGATTCAATAATTACTTAGTTGTTCTACCCCTAGGTCCTAGTTTATCAAATGGGAAAAATGAATCTTCTGATATAAAATTCTCATGAACATCCACGTTTTTTATTTTATTTACTGTTATTTATTATAAGGAATTTATTATTTTACTCGATCACCTAATGTTTTTTACAAAATGAAAATAATAATTAAATTGGGACCAGGGAATTTTTTTATTTAAAAAAATGTAGTTTCTGATTGAGATCACATAGTATGGTCATATTATATGGAAAATGTTCTCTATAATCAAGAAATATAAAAAACCAATTAAATAAATATTAATACATAATGTTTTCCATCAATTAAATTTTAACAAAACCAAGTGTATGGGGACTCTTAGCATCCATACGTGACGGTCACTCCTACTTCTAGAGAGTTATTATGATATATGTGGGTTAAATATACTAATTACGGAGGAAACAATGCTTTCATAGATATATTCTTTCATATTTAGAGGAAATTCATTTAGTAAATAATTTTATTGATTTTAAAATATTTGAATTTGGTTAAATATTCACTGAGACATGAATTAATGTGGTTTTCCAATCAAACAATTTCCATGAAACTCTGAGTCATGGAATGTGATAAGATTTTTCATGGATCCTCTTTTCTAGATTACTATAGATACAATGATATCTTAAATTTGCAATCATGGATACTTGGTTTTGATAGAATATCCAGATATATTTAATGATATAATTAAATAATAATGTCTAATAGGAAATCAATATAAAAGTACTAGTATTTTAGTGTTTACTTTTTATATAAAAATGGAATATAATACCACAAGTTTTTTGGTTCATACTTTTTATAGAAAAATAGAACATAATACCTCAAGTTTCTTGTGAATTTATTTGGATAATGGCTGTATCTGGGATGACATGAGTTTTGAAAGAGTATTTCCTTAGATTTCGCCAATTACTATATATAATAAATTTAGGTTAATTGAGTCCCTAATACATGTTATCATACATTAGGAAGAGTGGGTGAGAAAAATTCATACATGAGACTCTTGTATGATTCATTTTATGTTAACATCATAATGTAATCATAAATTTCTAATGTGATATGTGGATACAACATATGAACATTGATGGTGTCACATATTGTCCAATCCCTTAGAAGAATGTTTGGATATAGTGAATAATGATATGAATGTGTTGATTATTAAATAAAAAACATTTTAATTTAAAGATGTAAAATTTTCTATCAATATATTCCATTATTATATATATTCAAGTGACATTATATTTGTTCATTTAAAAATAAAAAATTAATGATTAAATGAATATAATTTGTTTTAACCTTTAGGTTATCGATCTCCAATATTATGTGAATTTATAAAAATATTAAAGCTTATTTCATTTGGTCAAAAAGTTGAAATACTAGGTGAAATGATCATTGGAATTTCTAAAACCAAAGGAATATTCTCCATTTCCTTCAAAATAATAGGTGGAGCATCATACAAGGGTTTACCTTATTTTTTTTGTGTGTTCTATCTTTGTACGAATAAATGGAATGAATTGAAGTGGAAGAATGTAGTGGCTTACATTTAATGTATATTCATATTTTTTGTAATATTTTATTCAACATTAATGGTTATTAAATACAAGACTCATACTACTTATTTGTATTGAAATTCAATAACCAAGTAAGATATGAATCAATAAATGAGGTATATTATATTTTCTATGCAGATATAAAAGTGTGATTCCAATGTTAGTGGGGATAAATACACATCTTCTATTTACCAATATTAATAATTGAAGTTAATCATTGATAGACTATTTCAAAAAAAAGTAACTCACATTACAATTGGAAAACACAATTCTTAATTCCAATTAATGAATGAATGTGGTTTGTGTTGTTTAATACAAAAAAATAGTTATGTAAATATTGAATAAATAGAAATTCATTATATATATGAAAATTTAAGACTCTATTATATATATATGGAATGATTAGTAATTTTAAGGTAAAAATATGTATGTTTCAATGATAGACATATTATGTGTTTAGATAATTTTGAGTCAGAGACTTTACGTATTATATCCAAATTTAATTATTTTGTTTTTCACAAAGAAACCATTTAGAATAGAGGTAAGACACAAAGAATACATAGTTGCATCATCTAGATTACATGAACAATTACAAGTTCATGATATTGGTATATATACTTCAAAATAAAACATATTTATTTTTATGGAATGTAAATGTGATGTATAATATATTCATGTTGAGAAAATATGACTTTCATTGAACTAATTTTCCAATGAATATATTGATAAATTTTTCATCTATCACTAAAATATATTGTGGATTTATTCCAAAAATCACATTTTCGTACATAAATCATATTTATATTGTTTGTTAGGGGATATATTTTTAGACATACATTAATGTGATGACCAATAAAATGATTCATGGGTTAATTCCTTCATCCACATTTCCTTATATGAATTACAATAATATTGTATGTAAAATTAGAATCACTGTTTATATTTATATGAATTACAAAAACCCCTATTATTTTATAAGAAATTATTCATAAATAGCTATGTTATCCTATAAATATATTCCATCAATCATGAAAAATGGATATCATATGAGTTGTAATATGATATAAATCTATTATGTTATTATAACATGTGTTTTAATGAAATGTATTGATTTATTATATAAATCACATGCCTCAAGGAAATAAAATGTTCATATAAGGTATTTATCCTATTGTTTTCTAATGATATTATAGAAATAAATTTCATAGAGAATGTATAGTCTAATGATTGACTATATTTTTATAAAAGTTTAATCATAAATATTTTTGATATTTGGTGATATCTTTAAATAGATTTTTGTAATTCCTAAAATTCATAAGTACATGGAATACAAGAACTATCCATAAGATTATATGTAAAAGGGATGTTCTATAGAAACATACTACATAGGAAGGATAAACCCATGGTCACAATTTTACATTCATCGTGGCTAGTGATACAGTAATCATTGAGAATAATTAATCCAACATTTAATAATAAAAATGAATCAATAAGATATATAAATGATTAATTAAAATCCAATAATGGATTCCAAATATCATTTTACTGGTGAGTATTATATTTAATATTACGGTGCTTATTCATGATACCCTATACATGGGATGTAAAATCATGTTATCAATAAGACTCGATTTGAAATACCATCTTCTTATAAATAAATTCATTAGAATTACACATTTTATAGATATATTATATGATCATTTTATTTTGGAATTGGTTTTCTATACCACCAATCATGGACGGTGTCTATATAATTAAACCATAAACTCTTAGTGACAACATATATTTCAAATATATAATGAATGATAATTATATCCAATTTTCAATCGATGTAACAAACAAGAACAAAAAATATATATTTGGAATAAATTTCTCCCATGGTTCTACTAGTGGTTAGTTGGAGAAATATATTTTTACTTGAGAAATATAATTGATAAAATATTTAACGAAAACTATTTTTATTGTAGTTAGTTAGGACTAGAATGAATGTATCAATCCATAGATTTTCTTAATATAAAACCCAATGGTCTATGGAATGTGATCTAATGAGGTGTGTTTAATGGTTTCCTAGACATATTCCATAGTTAATATATCAACTAGATATTGAAAAATACAAGTTTGAATATTTTAGGCTAAAATTGTTACAATTGTAATATCTCATATATGTATCTTATATGACAGGTGTAAAAGTTAATGTAGGCATGATAAAATGAAGTGTATAATATTCAACTATTTTTTCCTATTTTTAGAATCAAAACAAATAAGTAAATTTCTATCTAAATGATATTTATGATAATTATTCTACTTTTAATATTTTATATATCATGTTTCAGTTGTATAATAATATGATATACTCGAAGCTATCATTTCCTGAGGAGTCTTACTCAAGGATGTGATTTCACGGATAGTAGGGTATCCATATATTGAATATGTGGCGGTCATAATGACTAAATACACTACTCACATGAAGCATTACCTGATCATGTGAGTGCTAACTAGGTTTTTTTAGAGATTTAGATAAAGTATGGGTGGTTTTATTGTAATAGTGGGTGCCCCATTCTTGACCTAATCAGTTATTTTAATTTACCATGTCATGTATATAGCGAGTTAGCCATGAAATCCAACTACCATAATATTTAAGATTTTCTTCTTCCATTATTTACATATAAATGACCATAAATTATATTTCATATAAAAATGTTATAGTATTTCCCATAAAATAATGAGAAACAAGGGATCCCATGAAATTAATCATAAACACATGTTATATGTCTAAGATATATCATATTGACTGGACAAAGATGATGTTAGACTACCAGGTGTTGGGGGTCACAAGCCTTGTGACATATTCTCATAAAATTATTACATAGTAATATTGAGTAACGTAGACTAGAAGTACTAACCCTCCCAAGGGAACAGAACATGTTTTAAGTGTCATTATTAGTTCTTCTAGGGAACTTTTGTAAAGGTATCCTAACATGATTTTATTATATATATCTCCCATTTTATCTCATAAAATGATGCATGCATATAATCGTGGCATTGATGTATTCGAGATATAGATTGTGTTCAATGTGTCATTTTTTGTATGAAATTGATTGAATAATAACGTTAAAAATTTATCTTCTGAAATGAATTGATATCTTGATCCAAGAAGATTCGGATGGTAGTACCTTCCCAAAATCAATGGCCACATAAGATAAAATTATGTATTTCAAAAAACATTTATAAATTAAATAAATGAAAAGGATGATTAAATTAGTAATTCATCATGATTTTGAGATATCACAAGATAAGGGTATTATATTTTCATTCAGTGTGTTCATATGTAATGTTTTCATTTCAATAAATTATTCATTTCTATTTAGACAACTTGATGGGTTTCATGACTCAAAACATATTCATCGAAAAGTATTCAGTGTTATCAGGGAAAGGACCTAGACGATCTTAATAATTTATTATTCAAAATTCATCCCTATTTTAAATAATGAGAATTAAGAACATGGTGCTCTCTATAATGTTTTCCATGTGACATTTGATAATATAACATTTTAAAATAATAAATATATTCATGTTATTCATGTTTTAAATTATAAATATTTAATTGAATTATTAAATATATATACTTGTATTTAAGAGGATGATGCTTGTGCTCTGGGATCGGCAGTGATGGAGTAACCCTAATGGGATCGACGGAGTTCCCCCCTCCGTCACCTATTAATGTGATGGGAGAGGATTCTCAGCATCCTGGGATCCGGTCTCACGCTTTCTCGCCTTTTACCATCCCTAATTTTCTACCGTTATTTCCATCAATTAATCTTGCTCTGAATGTCCCTGGCCTTCGTGATAGCGCCCCCGTGGTTTTGTTATTGGCTCTAGAGTTTACAGAAGAGGAGTTACTTCTGAATCTCTTGTTGGTGGAAAGTTTCAGAAACAGGCGACCTTCAGTGGAAGAATTTGACATGTTCATTTTTGATTCTTGGAGGATGCGGGATGGGTCGGTTGTCGGTCTGTTGGATAGAAATCATTTGATTGTGCGATGTCCATCCTCGAAGGATCTTGCTCGCACTCTGGTCTTTGATCACAGGTGGTGCGGCGGATTCAGATTTCACCTGTCTCAGTGGAGCTCCAAATTTTATTTGAATCGCAATTCTACTATGGTTCCTCTATGGGTAAGTCTTCCACATCTCCCTCTCCCCATCCAGAACCCAGAAATTCTTTGTATGTTAGTGAATTTGGTTGGACGTTTCCTTTGCGTTGATTCACGTACTGTTATGGTTTGTCATCCGGTAAAACCCCACATCTGTGTGGAGGTGGATGTTACAAAGGCTCCGGTTTAGTTTGTGTGGATTGAAGCTGGTGAGTAGAACAGGTGCAAGAAACTAGTGGTCTTTGACCTTTGCGTGGAGTACTGTAATTCCTGTCAGCATCAGGGCCATTCGACTGCAGTCTGCAGGCGGGGTGAACCCAAAGGAAAAACGAAGGAGCAGGAGAGGATTGTTGCAGATGGGACTCAGGCTCACCGAGTGTGAAATAAGACGTAGTCAACAAGGAAACAACCAGGTGACGAGCCTCCTTTGTCTGGGGATATATATTGGAACAAAAAAGAATTGAGTGGTCAAGACAAGGACAAATCAGTGGAAGTGCGGCTTGATAAACATCCCCTGACATTGCCTCAATCATAAAGTGGGCGGTTTTCTGGAAAGGGGGTGGTGGTTTGAACGGGTGGCACGGTGAGCGATCCCTTTGCTGCTTCCTCTTCGGGGGTCAACTAGCAGGCATTTGATCAAGAGATATCGGGCATCCAGATGGGAGGTTTTGTTAATGTTGTGGCTGAGGATGTTGTGTTTGGTCTTGAGAACACAGTGCAGAGGATTTCTCTGAAGAAGATAGTGCATAAGCCACGGGATCTGATGGTTAAGCAGGTTATTGATCACATAAACCATGATCTGGGCCTAGTAAAGGCAGATACAGTGGATAGGAAGGAAGTGGAGCTGGGCACTCAGGAGGAGGGTGTTGGCATTGTAGTGGTGGGAGAGTAGTAGTATCTTGTTCTTTTGTAGGTAGTGAGATGTTATGCTGTTGTGGCTATGGAGGCTTCTGTGCTAGAAAGGCCAGCTTGTGTTCATCCAATGGAGATTGAGGGGATGCTGCATGACAAGGTGACTGATGTGTGGAATGATTGTAGTTTCTTGAGGTCCTCTGCTGATCCACAAGATGCTGCAACCGGGGAAGGTGCGATGGAACTAATGTACCGGCCACACTGTCCAGCTATAATTGATGTAAACTATTAGGTTTAGCATGTTTGTGGTTCAGAGGATGGTTATCAAGAGGTGAAAATTTTGGGAGAATGGGGGGATATCTCAGATAGCAACAAGGAAAAGAATCGTGGTGTGCTACGACCTTCTTACAACAATGTTGTCCAGTGTGCAGGAATGAAGGTGCAAGGGGAGTAAGGTGCTAAGACTGCCCCACCACAGCGAAGAACGAAGAAATACTACTCTTAGCTTCCTTCTCCAGTGTCCACTAGATCTTCTGTTGGGAGGGAAAGCTGGGCTATAAAATCGTCAAAGGAGTTTCTGGCCTTGGAAATGCTAAATCTTTGAAGGAATTATGCCAAATTTTATAAACACTATAAAATATCAGAGTGGGAAACAGATAAAGAAGGGGAATTTGTCTCTATATGGGGTAGTGATTGGTATGATTTCTCTGATATGTAGTTGTTCATTAGTTCTTGTACCTGTTGTTCTTTTCTTTTATTAATTAATGGCCAGAGGCGTACCTCTGGCTGAGCATTTCTGGTATACATGTATTTATGTAAATATATGGAATATATTATATAAATGAATGTTATTTTAAAATTCATGGTTCATTTAATATTTATAGAAATGACATGTTAATATGTTGGCTCATATTTATCAAATAATATACTTATTATATTTATCTAAACTAATAAAAATATAAATGAAATTTTAGACATGGTAAATTATTCATATGATGTTTTTATAGCTTATATAGTTGGAAATATAATCGAATTGGAGTATCCCACGTGATTGAATATCCACTGCATGATTGATGGGTTCCTATATCAGATTTCATGATTCATAGAGAGAGTTAAAGAGCATACGAGCACCCGATATGAATTCATCTCATATAAGATGATCATCACTATTGTGATAATTGGGATTTCAAAGGCATCATGGACTCTCAATACTAGCACCTAAAATTTGATGAATGAAAGTCCATCATTCATTTGAATAATGTGTGGATGATCTTGTGGGTTCCAGATATGGTCATTTCAAGAAAAAATCACTAGTTATGAGTATAAGTTAAACACATCAAATATTTCCAATGAGGAATTTTTTATTTAAATTATGACGTTTGTAATATTTCAATGATATCATTAGTAGATTATCTTGGATACTATTCATCATAGATGATGTAGTTATGTCCATCACTGGGGAAATTTTTTAAATCATCATATAATATTATTACATTACACACCATGCTTCTTAGAAGATATTAATCATTTAAATATATTGTAATAGTTAGGATGAAAAATAATATTTCTTGTAAAAATCATTTAATATATCAAAGATAATTATTATTTATATAAATTAGAGTATATTTTAATAGATATTTATTATAATAATTTTACCTCATATTTCATAACATTATATTTTTCATTATCATGTTATACTATTTTTAAAATTAAAATATGGATAAATTTTACAATATTCAATATGAATTCTTATTATAATATTTTTTTGTTTGATGGGAAGATTATTTTAATGTCATGAGTTTTTTAAGGGGTGGAGTTTTTATAAATAAAAATTTGTGTTTCGTAAAGGATAAATTTTAGTTTTCATAAATTTTCTATCACTGGGAGTTTTATTTGAATCTACTAGATTTATTTCCTTTATAAATTTTTTATTAATCATTTCCTATGTATTCATTTATGTCATATAATTGTAAAAACATGTGATATTGTTGTGTCTAAATACTACTATACTTTGTTTTGAAAATCAAAATATAGATTAAATTTAAAAATTAACATATGTATTTTTTAGGGATTTATTAACTAAACAGATCCATCTAATATTTGGAATATAGTAAATATCTGATAAATATAATGAAGAAATGATAATGTATTCATCAGATGATAGAGCTTCCATCTTTAGATGATATTGTGCATTTCAGTTCAATTGAAAATGATCAGAAAAAATTAAGAATATGGCCTTTAATGATAGTCATGTTATTGACAGTAAATTCAACTAAAATATAATGCATCCATAAAAGACAATGTTATTATAATATTTTTGAAAATATTATTACAAGAAAAGATGTGAATTTACTTGACACCTTTAAGAGAATCTATTTGTAGTCCTCTTGAATATAAATTGATAATTACTATTTGTTGTTTTTTCAATTTAATTATTTTTTATTTTATTTTAATCAATTGTATTTCAATAATCATCATTTATGTGATTATAGTATGATTTTGGTTAATTTAAATAATTATTTATATTATATATAGGCTGTATGGATGTGTTTTTTATAACTAAAAAATGATTTTCCCTGGCGTAGACCTACCTGATGATATATTAATTTTAAATATTACCATTTTTTAAATTTTGACATAAAATGGGGGATATAACAATGATTTTATTTTATTAGAAAATGGTAATACCATTGATATTGGTTACTCATCCACCTTCTGAATAGCTATAAAAGTGAATAAATCATCTTTTCTGGAATATTTGAAAAATAATATCCTTTATTGAAGTATTGGATTTTTATCCATTTATTAATGTATTATTATTCATTGATTTGTTTAATTCAACATTAGTTTTTAACGGTTTATTATATAAATAATAGTAAATTTATTTCTTCCAATTTTACCATAATTATTATCTTGGATGATAACTCCATTTATTCATATTTGATTGAAACATGTATATTCATTTTAATATTATCCATACAAAGAAGAATAATTGTACAATTGTCAAATTAATAAATTTTACCTATGATTATAGTTTATAGATTCATTTATATTTAAAAATTCAATATAAATTATCAATAAATATATCATATCTATGTCAAACACACCCATTTATAAAATGATCAAAATCACTATAATACTGAAGGAGTATAATATGATGTCAAGTCATTAAAACCCTTTTAATATCCATGAAATTTAAATATGATTGTATTAAATTAAACTAAATAAATTATAAATAATATAATATACATAATTATAAATATTCATAAACAAATTTCACCCACCCCATGGGACCTCATGTAATTTATAAAAAAAAACCCCTCCCACACATTTCCTCAATGAGAATTAACAGTGACATGAAGACACGTTAGACTGATACCATCCAAATATGAAATAAAATAATAGTGGATATTTGTTTCTATATCATTCAATAAAAATTAATAGAATATAATCTTGATATTCTATATCACAAACATAAAATAATGTAAAAATGTGTTATATAGGTTATATATATAATATATTTATATTTATGGGCATGGTTTGAGCCATTTTTGACACATTATTAGAGGAATGTGTGCAGGGTTGGTCATTTTGGCCATGGGTATTTTGAGATTTGTCACAGAGTTTGTGTCTTGGAAATGGAGTGAACCATGGATGGTAAGAGGTTTTTCCTAGTAATTTCACATTACATTTTCACTTTTAGGTTTAACCTATGAGAATTAGGGAATGGTAAATTGAATGGGAAGCTGTTTTAATGATATAAGGAATGTTGTGTTTCTCATCGATTCCTACTAAGGGAAAAGAGACGTGGGTATCTATCAATGCCTTCATACAGGCTGTGGTTGGGGGGAAATCTCATAGGTTTCTACACCAAATCATGATATATATATATTGATTATTGTCATAAAAATTTGATTATAGTTTTAATGTCTCATGAATTCTCAAATCCATATTCAGTGAAAATAGTATAACTCTTTATTCAGTTGAACATGTAATAAAACGGCCCAATCCCACCCGAAATGTCACCATAATTTGCCCATTATCAGGCCAAAGTGGATACCCAATCACTATGTCCTATAGTGATATGAACATGGTTATCATTGATAACTAATTAGAACATTATTCTCCAATTCAAAACGATCATGGAACATCTATTAATTGTTTGAAAACCAACCCTAAAAGTCGGCGTGACATATAGAATATAAAAAAGAGTGTTGAAGTAATCAGTAAAAACATATATTATCATATCATCATATCATAAGTCATAAATAAATAATGAAAATTATATTTCCGTGAAAAAAAACACCACACATTTTATAATACCATGGTGGCCATTACATCATATCCAAGTAATACCAAATCATAAAACCACTCTTTAAGAGCTAAACTACATGAGACCATATATGCAACATCCATAAAATGACCACAGACATAGGAATCAAGTAGGGAAATTGAACTACATGGTTCTGTTACCTATACATGTGTCCTACAAAACATGGTATACATATTAAAAAATGTATAAGTAAGGTGTGAGGAAAAATACTAGTTGGATAACTCTATGAATCTATGTTAGGAAATTGTCCGTTAAAAACAATATTTCCAGTTTACTATATCATTTTTTTAAAAAAATTACCAACTATAATATTTTATAATAATATAATTATTTATTAATAAATTTTTTTACAATCATAGTATCATTTTGAATATTGAAAAAAGACACAATTAAACAAAGAATCAAACCTTCTATAACATGATCTATACACCAAAACATGGAATCAACAATAGAATAATACTAAACACCATAAAAAATAAATTTTACAAATTTTTTATTCACAAAAAATTAAATAATATCAGTCAACGTAAAACCCAATTATAAACTTTTTCAAAACCTAATTAGGATGTATAAAATCTATTTGAGACATTTTCAAAAAAAAAAGTACATTAAAGAAAAATTCCATTGAAAAGCCACATAAAAAATTCAATTGGACACCCAATTCAAAAGTTATAACAAGAATGTTTAATACAACAGTAATAACTCAAATTATAGGTAATTTGATTTATAAAAATAAATGGGAATAATTATTTAAAAAAAATACTTAATTTTTTTTCTTAAATAGTGTCAATTAAATCCATATGAAACTAAATACAATCACTTATAAAAAAAATCTCATGATTTGAGTAGGATAGTTCATCACAATCCTAGAAAACAATAATGAAATAAAGAATCCCATCAATACCACTCGGATTAGTGAAATTGTAAGGTACGATTATAATATTACAAAAAAATGTACGATAAAGGATAACATTATGAAAAAGGGTAAATCAGGAATAAAATGATCATACCTAAGGATAAACCACTAAATATTAGAGGTAAATCCCTGAAATAGAGATATTACAGTTTCCTAGGTGTGAGTAGAGTGTTTTTCATGAATTTGGGTTTAATTAATGTCATGGAAAGATAAATATTAAAGGGAAAAATTGTAAAAGACTAACTTTTATTAAACATGAAGACAAACATCATTTGGAAAATTGTTTATTAAAATCATGTAAGAGAAATTGTTGATCTAATGTGTCCCAAAAAACAAGCGGATAGATGCTAAAAAAATAAATATTATTTGAAAAACTTGTCTCAAACCCTAGAACAACATATTTTCATGAAAAAACACCACCACACGATTAACCACATGGATAAAAAAATAATGTGTTGACTGTATGTTAGGAAATTGTTCCAAATTTTTTTTGTTTCCGCCTCAAATACCCATAAAATCTTATAAATAATAAAAAAAATAAATAATTAATTAAAAATAGCAGTTACTTAATAATTTTAACAATTCTACCTACCATAAGGGTTTTCTCCCAACCAAAAATTTTTCAGTGAATCTCAAAATAAAATATGTGAGGATAATACTACCTCATAAAGGCGTCCTACTCCAATGTTTCAATGATTCACCCACCACACATAGAAAGAATATAGACTAATATGATTGACATGACATGGATCACCTTGTTATAATGGACAAGTATACTTACATGATACATCAAAGTGGCTATATTAGAATACAATAATAAACACCCCCACTCTATCACATCATATGGGTCTAGAAAAATTTATTCAACAATAATACCTATGAAAGTGTGAATTGAGTTATGTTTTAGTAGAATGTACAATTTCTTTTCTTCCTTCCATAGATGATCCACCATATAAATTAAGAAACAAAATAATGAACTAACTTCCAATATTTTATCAAGTGATAATGTCTTACTAATATTTATAATTGGATAAACACATGACCACAATCAAAAAACCATAAGGGGAGAAAATGATGATTAACATATGATTTCTATAAATTATGATCTATGGTTATCCTCTTCCAAATAATGTTAACATTATTCACTTTCTCTTAGATTATTCTCAATCCAAAAAAGTTATTCCCACTATGATCTATCGAACATTATGGGGACCAAAAGGGACACACAAAAATCCTTTAAATTTTGTTATCTTGATTGATTACAAGAAACTATTATTGTATAAAAATCCATCCAATGATACTTACCTCTACCATGAACCCATGAAGTTAATAATACAATCATGAAAAATATGAATAAGATTATTAATTTCTCATTTTGTTTGAACAATAGTTTATAAGTGATATCTCCCCCCAACATGAACTATTTTCATATGGCCTCATGGAAACTATTATAAAACTAAGATGTTAAATGGGTATTTTTTCAAAAAACATTCCTCAAAGAAACCCATAATGCTTGAATATATCTTCAACATAGCGGTTCCAAAGCTCTTCAATATTCATTGAATCCCTAATGGGATGACAATCAGATGCTTTAGTCAATCAATATATATCCACCCGAATTGAATATTTAGCAATATTAGTATGAGTTATACCTATTAAATTGTATATATTTATATATATATCATAACACTATAAAACAATGATTGTAAAATCCTGAAGAAACACAATCAACATATACTATTCTTCATTGATAATATATAGGATAAAACCCCGGGATAAAAAACCTACACACAAATATATCATATGGGGTACCTAATATCTACTACTCATAGTATAAAATATATTAAAATCAGTCATGTGAATTTACCATATTAACAAATTTCCCCCATGAATCACCTATATCTTAATGGGTAGGGGAATAACTGACCCCTATATATGTATAAGGTACCATTGGGAGATAAATTATAATCACATGAGGTCTCCCTAGAATTTGAAACTCTACTAATTTGATGAAAATAATGTTAAACTTCATACTCAAAAAAACATGATAAAAATATATATGGTTTGAAATGATTACTTGGAAAAAAGCATTTGGTCTCCATCCTCCAGCTCCTCTAGACTCAGATGGGTGAACAACCCCATCAATCTCTGTTGATATGGTGATTCATTAACTTCTAGGATCAGTAAACGCCTACTCAAAACATCATTGACCACATTCATTATCACATGTGTATAATAAATTTCATAATAAATGGCATGATATTTCTCATCCAAATGTATTTTCATGATACTAAAGGCACTCTGTGTGAAAATATACTTATATATATTATGATTAATATAATATACAATTCTCTCATTAGAGATTTAATAGATCCATGTATTCAACACATGCATCAGGTTTACCAAATAAATCTAATGGTTTTTTTACTATTCTCATGCTTCCATATCTAAAATGATATACAATTCACCACATGATCCTCCTACATCTGTATACACCCAAATCATACACCTCTAGAATAGCAACAAATAACATATCTCTTGCAAGAGTCATAAAGAATCAATATTGGATCATATTTCAAAAGAACCTATAACTCCTAAAAAAATTACATCACATATAAATCAACAAAAATTTAAGGCATTTTGGAGAAAAAAATTTCTTGGTTGAATCCTTTATAGAGAGCTTGTGAAAAAATATCATGCCATACTTGACCATGATTAAAATTATCCTAAAATGAAACACATTCGTGGGAGACAAAATTGAAATAAAAATTTATCTCTTATAAAGGTATATAAAAAATACATTCCTTGAAATCATATGGTCCAATTAATTTAAATAATAAATCAAGACATTGAATTTTGAAAACATAAAATACAAATGATGCTCCTACATAGTTCCCTAAACTAGACTCAGATTGTCTATATAGTCCACCTCAATCTTTCAATACACGAATATTTCATCAACAAAAATATATTCAATGGATTAAGAAATTTTATTAAATATATAGCTCATCAACAAAAATATATTCAATGATTATCATAAAAAAATTAAGGTAAAAGTAAATTACTAGATATTGAAATTTTATAAGGTGGAATATGAATGACTTCTATGGAACACCCTTCTCATATAACTTCTAGTGATCATACCTCACCATCATGTCGATATTTTTAAAAAATATTATCTTATATAAAATCATAAAAACGATATTTAATCATTTATAAATGGTATTTATTGATAATGGATTCCTAATTTTGCTCATAATAGTAGAAGAATGGTAAGATATTGAATTATACCTTTTTTTAATCTCCCATAACACCAATCGTGATACACTAATGAAGATAAATAAAATTCTTTTGTGTTACACTAACTAAACCATTAAACCTTTTATGATATTATGATACATTTAGAATTATGTAAATAAACTTGGGATCATCCTGTGGAGAAAATATATAGTGAACATCATAAATTAATGGATTATACCTCAAAAAATAATCTTCAAAAACAATAGTTTAAAGATAAATAAACAATATAATATTTATATATAAATCATTGTTTACAAAATCATAGAACAACATAAAAATTTTACATGAAATATAACCATTTATGGAGCCATAAGAACTAACCTCACTTACCACGAATCTCACTAACCATATGAGTTGCGAGTTGTCAAATAAAGAGATATAAAATAAAAGTAATGATGATATAATTAGAATAAAAATTTTAAACATATCATCCACACCACGATATAAGTGGTATCATAAATTGAATATCCAATATTATTATTAAACATATGACATATATTTTAGCATCAAAACATGAAAATTGAGCCCCAGAAATGCAGCTCATTTTTCTATACCGATGGGGTATCTAGATCCATCCCACATTGAATGAAATCCATTAACATACACAATGAATATGAAAAAAATAATTGTATAATTGAATTGAAATAACAGGTATAGAAATTTTTTAAATACATAGAAAAATGATATATTAATTGTACATCGTATAGTGGATGAACAAGATATAGAGTTTTTAGGGGCCACATCTAAATCAAAAACACATCCCTACTAACAACAAATGTAATATTTTTTAGCTAAAACATTTCCCCATTCGTAAGACTGTAGGATCACATATCATTATAAGACGATGAATGAACATTTGGTCCTTTATAAAAATTAGAAGCCATTCCACTCCAATAAAGGGATGTCCTAAACAAGGTTTGAAGAGGTCCTGAATTCACACACTAGGGGATCTTCCTAAAATATTCTATGAAATTTGGTTTGGTATAAAAAGTTATCCCACCGTTGTAACAATTCAACAACATACATTCTGACAAAGCTACTAGAACTGAATTCGATGACAACTAGTCACTTTTTCTACCACACTGAAAAGTGTTATCCTAATTACATATATAGCCACATAAAGAACATTTTGTACCTAAAGCTATAAAAGACGCCCCACTAAGGAATTTCATCCATACAATTTCACCAATTTTAATATAGATTATCCACCACCTCAGAAAAACACTCTAGAAAAATTAGGATATGTGTATATAATATATGACATTAATCTATTTTTAAATGTAGTTCACCTTGATATAGTCATTCATGAAGAGATGAATATATAAATGAACTAACTCAAAAGACGTAGTAGTATATTCCATCATGTAATTATATCTTTTCTCTATCTTCTTGAACATAAATGACTTCACCACCATTATTATATTAGGATAAAAATGACAATTTAAATTATTTTTAATCCTATTTCAGGTGAGATCCCCATGCAACCTTTCTCGAGCCATAACTCCAACAATTTTACATGGTCCATCAAAGATGTAATTAGTGAGTCCAAAATTCAAGATATTAGGGTTCTTCAATAGTATAATATACTAAATATACATTCAATACATTCCTTATTCTCATGGGAATGATTATTACCTGGGATGACCAATTGATTATTTTTAGCAAAATATTGATCATTTGACACATTCCATTACTAACCTACATATCAATTATAACCAATATAATGCATGATATATATTACTGAATCAACAATAATTGTGTCAAATAGAGGTTCCTTTTGTGAAATATACCATGTAGAACACTCTTGATGTCTATTAAAGGACCTACCTCATGTAATTTTCTACAAAATAGATGATAAATTACTGAATAAAAAATTAATTCTCATACAAAAACAACTATACCACATTAAACCCTTATGATAGGTACAAATAAAACAGTATATACATACCACTATTTTAGACAAATATGTGATGTAATTATATAAAACATAGTCCCCTTTACAATGTGTGTGGTTTGGATTAATTTTTAAAAACAATATGTGCCATCTATGTAAAATTGAAATTGAATACAATATATTTGGTCATATGATCTTCCTAGGGTTTTAACAAGAACTATACTCCAAAATCATGTTCTTCTTTTATCATCCCGAATTTCACTAGGAATCTCAAAAAATTTCAATTATACATTAGGATTCTTCATGGAACCCTTATCCAATGAAGAAAAACATAAATTCTAATCGAATCTAACTAAGATAATGGTTGACATTATAAACACAATCCCCATCCACCAACAGAAACATGAAGTTTGGCATGGTGGATAAATGATCAAAAACTCTTTCACTTCAAACTCTTCAGATTCAATTATCCAATACATTTTCAACCATTTAATCCCAAAAACTAATGATCTATTATGAAATTTAGAATGGAATATATATGGTTAATCCAAATTTTATCTCAATTTGACCTTCCACAAGAACCGATGTGCATTCCCTATCACTGTGGGCTGGAAAAAAGTACCTAGGAATTACATAAAAGCATTAGTGGACGATTTCACCAATAGATAATTTTCATGACCAATCCATTAATTTTATAGTCATGTCGTCAAAATTAGATGTCTAAATAAATAAAATATATAATATTGTTATTGGAAAAATTAGTAAAATATATCATAACATCATTATATAGAAATCGATAAAAATATATTAACATCCGGCATACAAAGTCAAAACTAAAGAAATGGAATTAGACAGTACATTAAATCATATCCCAACTATAAAATAATACAAAACCACTATATAAGGGTTAAAATCCATGAAAACTCATCTTTTAATTCCTAAAACATCTATAGATGTTGGATTCATAAAGAGATAATTAAAACAAACTTCACAATTCACTTACATGTGACATAGAATAATAGATCTTCATAAACCTAAATTAATATATATCAGTTTTGGAATAGATCATAGTAGGATACCACCATGAATATATATGAGACTATTCTATATGACAAATAATAAGCCTAGTTTTACATCTCAAATAATTAATAACATATTTAATTTGAAAATAAGGTCAATTTAATATAATATATTATAAAAAAAATTCAATTTTATTAGAATAATATATATTCTCAAACATGTCTATCTGGAATCAAATAAATAAACAAGTCCACTATAAATTACAAACAGAACACTCTTAAACATGGAATTAATGTTGAATGAAAGACCAAAACCAATTGGTCATATTTAATAGGTACCATGAGATCTAACAGAAATGCATCAAGTGTAACTTTGTCAAAAATTTCTGTTTCTTTCTGGTTATTCATGTAAAAAAATTTGGAAGTTGTATTGGCATTATCTAGGGACAACAATAATTACATGAAACCCTCAGTCCGTATGGAACATTTAAAAATCCATTTTTCAAACTTTTAATGGATTCCATGATTCACTAGACAGATTTCTCTTTACGTATGTCATAAAGGCACTATAACCAAATTCCCACATTTGCAACTATATTTCAAACATTTAAAACACCAACATATTCTAATCATTTAATCGATAAAAAATTTAATAATACAACCAAATCAAAAAAATATTCAATCATACATCACTCTAAAAAATCATCTTTCAAATAGATTTCAAAACCCCAGTTTGATGTGTAAATTTTTTTTATTCTATTTTAACGGACATATATAATGCATCAAAGAACACTGTCTTGGAAAATACACTTTTAACCATTAAATTTTCACATACATTTAAAAACATCCATGCTAAACCAACACTAATAACCCAAATAATGATAAATTTAAATAAAAAACAGTGATAAAACTAGATTAAATAAAAGTCAACTGAAAAAGTGCTAATATTGAAATGTAAACATCGATACTAAATAAAATTTTATCAACATTATAGAAAACTAGTATATTATTATAGGAGAGTTCATCACACACTTCAAAAAATAAAAAATAATTATAAAAACCACATTAAACCCCTAGGGTTTTCTAAATCATAATCTATGGTTTCTCCATTCCATAAAAATAGAAGAATAAGTGTATAAACATTGTAATGTAATAGAAATATTGATGAAAATGGTATTAACTTATGATAATCATCCTTTGATCCACGTTATGTCCCCTGAAATGTATAACAATGAAACTATAATGCATGGGTAGAAGGGTCCACATGAATTGGTGATGTAATGGGGCCAATATAAGATAAATATGACATGAGGAAATAGTAAAATAAAATATTTTTCAAATAATGGATAACACATGGTTGGGAAAACATTGATCTAAACATGTAAGATAATCTATCTCAAAAAAGGATATGCACACAATTAATGAATAATTTCTCTTAATTTTAAAACGATTATAATGATGTGAAAATTTCTTTTTCACAAAGAAAACACCATCAAATAGTCATCTAAATGGTAAAAAAAATAGTTTGTTAACAATTATCGGTGAACCATTTTTTAAAAACCATGTATTTTCACTATTAAACTCATAAAAACTCTATGAAGGAATAAATAAATGTTTAATACTAAAAATAAATTTTACTAGTGACATGGTTATTTTCACAGCACTAGGGGGATTATGGGTGGTTAGAACATCAAAATGAGATATTTGAGTATTCCACTATAAATGGGGGGCTTTATCTCACCATATTTGGATTTCTGTAATCTCAACTACTAACTGTAACCTACTCCTCTCTTTACCCACATTCCATTCCTCTTGGGGAGTATAACCCCTTAGTTTATATAGATTGATGTTTATAGGGTCACAATACATTTTCTTATACATTATATCAACTTATCGATGAACACACGATTCCTCATTTTTTGGGATAATTATGTTGGTATATTTCATATATTGTTTTCATAATTGTAGTTATTGTTCATTGTGGGTTAATATTCTTATGATTTAGTGATGTTTCCTTCATTTTTAGTTGTATTTCCATATATGGTTATTATTTTTTTCTTATGTTTCTTGCTCATGAATGATTGATCTTTTAATAGATGTGGGGGATCTATTTATTCTCTATTAGATTTCATAAAAGGGGGAATTAATCATGATTTATATCATTGTATTAATTAGATTGATAATCCTAAATTATATAATAATATGGGAATATTATAACAATATACTGAATGACTAATCAATTATCTTTATGTTATTAATAAAATAATATTTTTTTCTATTGTTTTTTATTTTAATACTTAAGGATTAATTTAATGACTTATAATAATGTTTTTAACAAATTATGAATTAATTAGAGTTTTAATAAAATTTCAGTGATTAATGAGTTATGATTCATACTATGGAAATTAATAGAATGAAAATAAGAAATGTATGATTCAATGTTATCTGTGTATTTCTTATGATAAATTTTTTTCAAAAATTTAGAAAAAAATAAATATTTAATGGTAATTATATATTTGTTATAAAAATTAATATTTTTTAATTACAATTATATGAATCGTTACGGTGCCATCACACATGCATTTTGTTTTTATTGATACTACCTAATTTTTCATTAAATAATGTCACATGTATATTTTGTAGAATATTATTTTTGGTTTGTTAGCATGATTACATGATTGAATCCTTGAAAAATTAAATATTAATATTGAATATATTTAACTAAAGTGGAACAAGAAATTTGATTACATCACATTTTGTATTTGTTTAATTTTGGAGAATAATGCTTCAAAGTAATTTTTATTTTTTTTATAAATATAGTTATCAGTTAATATATGAATCATTATAATAATATCATATTTTTAATATATTTTTTAAATATGGAATTAAAATAATGATTTTTTACTATTATATGGGGTATCCTAATCCCATTACAAGATGCCGGAAGCATGAATGCATTGATGCATGGACTGTAGTGACTTTTCCTATGTGCTGAAAATAAATATGAAATGTATTAATGATACAATAAATTAAAAGATTAATTTGTTGATTATAACATTATTTGTTTGTGATTTATTTTTACTGAATTGTATAGAGTCCTGGTGCCTGTTTTGATAATTATTATTTTGATTAGTTGAGTGGTGAGATGGTTGTCCAAGATTCAGAGACATTCACTGATGTTGATAGTGGAAAAATTTATTTTATTCAATTTTAAATAGAGAGATAAATTAGGCTACAATGGATGAATTTAGAGTGGGATATTTTTATAGAATTTAATTAAACATTCTTCATGATTTCTTCTTTATTGATTTATCAAATTTTATTTTACTTGATCAGTTTCCAACTACATGACATGGTTTGTTGTTATTCACCTCGAGTGAATGTTTTATACGGTATCATTGGATGATTCATGAAGTACCTAGATAATTATGAAATGCAAATTAATATAATAAATGATCAGGGTTAGTTCATCTTTTTAAGTATTATTATGTTATTCTTGAGAATATATGCAATGACATATTTGTGGAATTGTCACCTAGCATTGGATATTAACAACGTTACCCTGGAAATTAAAATATTAATAATTAATTATTGTCCAATTAACTAAATGATAATGTAATTTATTTATTGAGTTCTTATTTGATATATATACCTTATTAATTTAATATGGGGTTCATTTATGATAAAAATACATTAGTAATAGACTAAATAGTTTCCCTTTTAGTAGTTATGCATTATAGTTATTATATATATTATAATTTATTACTCTATCACATGTGTTCCATCAGTGTATCCAACATGAAAATGTTTCAAGGATTTTTTCTCCATCAACATGGTTTGTGAGTAAATATATGGATTACATCTTTCTCTCCCACTCTCTCCACATATAGGTAGATTATTTGAAATATCAATGTGTATAATGTATTATGGTTTAGGATCCATTCCAATTAATTTTGTAATGGATCACAAGTTACTATAAACTTATGTGTTGGATGTAATTTCTCGAGGTATAGAACATATCTCTATCTAGGAATGGTGGTTTCGTCCACCCACATGTGTAATTGGATATTCTCTAATAGCATGAGTTATATTCAATTTATTTAGGATGTAAGAGATTTTAGGAATATATTTGGTAACTATTTTAATATAATAATGATATATTGGTTTTTATATAATGTAATGATGATGATGAAATTTTTATAAGTATTGTAGGATGATATATTCGAGGGATTAAAAGATAAAATATTTCATCAGGGCATGTGAGTGAAAAATATATGGAGATGTGGAAGGGTGTGAGATACATTATATATGTGCTTATGATATATTTTTATTTATTTTTGTGAATTATTTAGCGAGTCAGATATAATGGGGAAGGGAAATTAATGGTACAGATTTCAGTGAAATGGTAGTTTCATTTTGTCATTCAATGGTCTTTAGTATTATTCAATAATCATATTCTCGAATTTTTTTAGGGAGGATCATATAATGTAAAAATTTTACTCACACCCAACATATATATAAATATTTTTACTGTTTTAAAAATATATTAGTGATCGAGGTTGATGTTACTAGATGGGAATAGTTTTTAGCAAATGTCAATTGTTTATAGATTTCATAATCATTGCCCAATTTTAATATTTTTATATTTAGTATCTCTTTTATGCATATGTATTCCATTAAATATATTATGATTAATTATTTAATTTATTCAATGTGTTAGTTATAGGTTCTATAGAATATATCTTATACCCCATAATCTAAATATATGGAAATTCCTCCCATGTATTTGATTAATATACTCATGGATCTAGTCTCCAACATGTGGACAACTAGATATGTTATTTTGTTGTAGTTATCTCCCTTCGTTCATTACTTTCATTGAAGGGCTTATATTAGAGATGGGAGTTTTTATAGAGTGGTATTAAAGTCTTATCGTTAAGAGATAATTTTTGTATTTTTGTTTGGAACCCTTAAAGATGTATAGGTTTCCAGGTAAATATAATCATTCAGGATTTATATATGCTTTTGATAAGGTACATCGACTTGGTATTGATATATTGAAATCATCTACAATCTGATGCAATTGAAATCATGTTACATTGTATTTTATGAAATGTTACACTTCTCACTAGTTAGGAATCTGATTAATGACCACGTATTATGATGTCCGTGCTTGTGTTCTAAATAATTAGATATTGGGAAATAAGGAAAAGTGGATTATTTAATTTAATAACATTAAATGGTATCTATGTTTGAGTATATGAGTCCCAAATTTTTTAGGTGTGTAAATAAATATATGTTTCCATCTGGTTAACATAAAAGTGGTTTAATACGATGTTCAAGATGATCCCCATTTAGTACAGGTCGACGAATAATATATAATGAAGAGATCACTCTTAGTTTTTTAATGTAGAGTATATTGTCGATTGAATGGATTTTTCAAAATCATGATATTGATTATTTGATTAATGTTGGATATGAAATTCATTTGGTTCTATAAACAAAAATAGTTCTAGGTTTATTTAGTCTTAAACATGTTTTTTGGTTTAATAAGGTATACATGGATTTTATTCCTCAATAATTTTTAGGAGTTAACTTTTTCATGGTAAAAGACTAGGGATCAGTTTCAGGATGAGTTTCTATCATAGGTATAAGGTTAAACATTATTAAAAGGCATGCATAGCCTTGGATAATGGGATTATAATATTCATTAATTTATAATCATCCATAAAAAACATCTAAATTATTCTTTTGAATTTATTTATTATTATGATTTTTGGAAGTGGTATTTGAAAGACACATTTTAGCTAGGGATATAATTCCTATTCACTCCATTTATGTTGATTTCACATAATGATGTAACAAAAAACGAATTTTTTTAGGGGGTTATAGGAAATGATAGGTCGATCACCAGATAATGTCCAATAAGAACATTTACAGTATAGGTATATATCCTTTTTTAATAAATGATTAGTTAGAAGAATAATTTTCAGTAAATATTAACCATATTTCATCACTCTTGAACCCTTTCCAATATGGATTATTGTTCTCAAACACATACTACTGGTTCTGATGTATTATTTTTTACTTATAAATTTTTTCTATTAGAATGGAGAGTGATTACAATTCCTCATTAGTCAATATGTGGTTGGTGGTCCAATTTGTGGCCAATCCTTGAAGTAAATTTGGAAGATGTAGTAGTAGTGGTTTGGGGTTCTAACTTATTATTAGAAGAAATGTGATGGGTAAGGAAAAGGAAGTACATGTTAAATCTCTAATCCATAGGGATAGTTAAAAAATCATATCCCCAGAGGTTCCCTCCATTAGAGAAGGAGAGTTCAAAGAGTAAGATAATCTGAGATATATGATTTATCATTGTTAGTTCATAGTGATACTAATGTCTTATGAGGTACTATATAACTCTTCACTACATAGTTTATTACCTTGATTAAATTAGATGTTATATAGTCCTTTTTTTATCAACATCAATCCATGATTTGGGACATGAAGTACAGAGGATTCCAGTAACTTTGATATTTACTATACCATTTGAGGGTTGATCAAGATGGTATGATGTTTGTATATATTTTTGAACAAGTTTTTAAGAAACACCTTTATATTTTTTATTTTATATTTTTACATATATATCTATACAATATTTTTGTCGGTCAGTATTGGTTTTATTCATAGTAAGTCATCATCAATTACATTATCAACTAATAATATTATATAACAAAAATTGAGACTAGGTACTACAAATTTTCTTTTGTGAACCTTGAATGGGTTATAGAAATTCTGAGTCAATATCTTCAATATTTCATATGATGATTGTGAGTTATCTAGAGGATACGCTGGTGGTGTTACATAAGTTTATTGAATGGAATAGTAATGTTTTTGCTATATTTTTTAGAATTTTTTCATAGTGATGAGAGAATGTGTTTGTAATATAGATAAAACTAGGTGTTTGTTCAATATCATTTTATCTTTATTGGATAATACCTTCTATGTTACATGACATGAAAATTCATATTGATGATCTCTAATTGTAGGATACCTTAAGACTAGTTTCCTTCTATAGGGTGAACTAGTTCTATTTTCAATAATGATGTATATTAGCTATAATTTGGGCATTGATTACTGATATTTTAATCAAGTGATTGTGAATAAAAATTTTCCTCTCCCATTGATTGAGTATTTTTTTCAATCGACTAAATGTATTACACTATTTCATATTGATTCACTTATGTTCTAGATATCAACATATGTGAGCATTGGATAAGAATATCCTGAACGATTCATTCCAATTTCATTATTAACCTTATGATACTATGTTGATATCATTCAGTGGTACTACTGATTGAAGAATGATCATGTAAATGACGAATGTATTGTTGTCAGAAATCCTAGACTATTTCATAGAGTTCAATAATTACGAAATCCTTGTGTTTTTAGATTTAAAGGTTGATTATTCATAGAATCTATGATATCTGATTATGGGATTTGGTTTTCATCAGTTATTTAAGAATATTTAAATGTAAGGGTTTTGTGATCATGATATTAGTTTATTGGAGATTTTTTATGTAATCATAGATTTTTTGGGGTCCTTTGACTAGTGGGGAAATGGTGTCTTAGGTAGGCCCATGGAATTTGATGAGGAGTAGAGTTACCATGGTCGTGCATGTTATTATAGGAGGTTCATAAATAATGAATAATATATTGAGTATCTAATAAAAATTGAATATATTTGATATCTTATTTTTGGAATAACTATTGTATGAATATTTTGTGCATTTTTTGGATAATAGTTTCCATTCTCCAGTTCATATTCTGATAGAAGAGGGAATTTCCTTTCAGGATTACTATAAAACATTCATCTTATAATGAGTTTATTACAGATGAATAATATAGTTTTTGGTGGTTATTTTTCATAGTAGTTTTACGATCATTAAAGGGATTATTATACCCATGACATTGACCATGATATAAAAATCTCTTCAATGAAGCTAGGCATGAAATATTTTATCAGTGCATGATTTTTTTTCTTCAAAAAAAAGAGTATGAATAATGTATTATCCTTTCCCTACCTGGTTTTCAGATAATTTAATTGGATAGATATCTTATTGGACTATGGATTTGATATTTTCTTTACACCTAGGAAATGATTTATTGTTGTCGATTACTTGATTTTGAAGTCACATGGTTATACTATGTTTGTGTTTGGAGACTAATAGACAGTTATTGAAATGTTGGAAAAAATGAACAATAATTTTGACATTGGGGATGGATGTGAGTATCTTTATCACTTAACAATGCAGACATTAATATTTTAGAATGTTAAGGAATCCCTGTCACGACCCGTCCTCGGGGCCCGTGCCGTGACTACCCCAAGCCCGCCTTCCATAGGCCAGGGGCTGGCGACTAGCACCAAGGCGTAAATCCCAACAAAAAGGGAAGGCATTGCCTTTGAAAAGTAAACAAGCACCACAGAGTCAGCAAGCGGAAAGTAACTACAGAGTGCAGAAAAGTAAAGGGGGCCGGAAATACAAGCCCAACTGTAAAGTACAACTGAAAAGTAAAGTACAGCAACTGAAGAAAAGACGGCGGCCTCGTGTCGTCCACTGGCAATCCCACCTGAAGGGTGGGTACAGATAGCCTCCAGGCTCCTCGGGTCCCACGTCCGCTCCGAGCACGTCCTGCCCAGTGGTCCACCTCCAGGTACCGTCCTGCTCCACGCCCCAACCGCGATCAGCGCTGTCCGTCGTCTGCAACCAACACCACGAAGTGCGGGCATAGCCCGTGCAGGGGTGAGTATAAGCTACTCAGTAAGGACCCCGAGACCCCCGAAGGTCTCCCGAAATCCACAAAGGATATAGCACAAAAGAAAGATGCAATCACGAAGTAACATCTGACTTGACTTAGGTATATGCCCATACATATACCTAAGTCCCCAATTCTAGCTCTGCTCACGAGCTCAAGAACAACTCAATCCACAAAGGAAAGCAAGACTCAAATCCACAAGGAGAGTAAACAGTAAATCCACAAAGGATAGTTCAACACAATCCACAAAGGAGAGTAACATAAGATTCTGCTCAACCAGGATTTTCATTATCGAAACCGTAAATGTTGAAGAGCCCCATCTCTGAAGTGTACAGTGGTCTTGTCACGACTCCGAGGTACTGCTCACTAACCTAAGACTGCTGAAGTACTCCTCCTGTCGAGTACCGCGGGTCTGCTGCCAACTACCGGGCGCTCCGTCCGCTGAGGGTCTGCTGCCAAATACCGGGCGCTCACCCAGATAGCCTACTGAGGTACTCCTCCTGTCGAGTACCGCGGGTTTGCCGCCAACTACCAGGCGCTCCGTCCGCCGTGGGTCTGCTGCCAACTACTGGGCGCTCCGTCCACTGGGCTATTCGACTCACTCCAAGTCGAGTCGGTCAAGCAGTCGTCAGGTCTCAGTCATCTACACGGTCTCCGTACTCCGCACGCGCGTCTCCACCGTCGCGGGTCTGTCGCTACAACCAAGCGCACACACTCCGTAGAGTATCGCGGGTCCGCCGCTACAACCAAGCGCTCCACCGCCAAGGGTCTGCTGCTGCATCCAAGCGCACCACCACTGTCAAGAACCACGGGTCCGCCGCTACACCCAAGCGCTCCACCGCTCAAGGTGAAAAGAAGATTCAGCTCACACAGGTTCGGTAGCACTGTTCCACGTAGGATCGCTGAGTGCAGTAGTCGACGCAGTCCACTGAGGATCTCTGCACAGTCATCGCCGCAGTCCACGAAGGATCTCTGCTCTGCCGTCGTCGCAGTCCACGGAGGATTCTCTGCTCTGTCGTCGTCGCAGTCCACGGAGGATCTCTGCTCTGTCGTCGAAGCCACAGTCAGCACTAGGGTTCCCGCACATAGCGAGCTCGTTAGGAGGGTCCGCTCCACGAGTCGAGAGGCTGATACATCAACTGACACGTAGTCCGAAGTTGATGTATCCAAAAGTTCCGTATCGACAACAGGATCTCAACGCAACAGACGGCGCGTCAATCGGACGCCCGGTCTGAGAGTTATTGGCATTTTCGTCCCAGGGGCCCGGTTGGTTTTTAGGGCAAAACCAACCCGACCGTACTCCGCCTGTGTCCGATCCCTGGGCGGAGTATGCCAAAAGTTCCGTCTCACTTAGAGGAAACTACCACAGCTGACGGTACGTCGATCGGACGTCCGTAGCTCAAGTTATGAGCGTTTCCGCTCCGAGGGCCCGGTTGGTTTCGTGTACGAACCAACCCGGCCGAACCCAAAGTCTTCCGAAACCTTGAGTATAATAAACCGAAATGACCGTCTCGATCCAAGGATCGTGTTGCCGCTGACGGCGGGTCGTTTGGAGGCCCGAAGCTCAAGATACGGCCATTTGAACGAAGTCCGTCCGAAGACGGGGGGTCCGGGCCCGGGCCGACCCGGCCCGACCCCCCCTGGTTGGCCCGAACCGGGTCGGGTCCGACTCGGTTGGCCCGGCAAGGCCCGGCCAGGGCCGGTCCGGCTCGGCTCGGCCGAGCGGCCGAGCGGCCGACGCGGGGGAAAGCCGCCGCCCCGCGTGACACCCCCGCGGCACCCGCGGGGTGTCGGCCAGACACCCGCGGGGTGCCGCGTGACAACCCCGCGGCACCCGCGGGGTGTCGCCCTGGACACCCGCGGGGTGCCGCGTGACCACCCCGCGGCACCCGCGGGGTGTCGCGCTGGACACCCGCGGGGTGCCGCTGGACACCCGCGGGGTGTCGCGCTGGACACCCGCGGGGTGTCGCGCTGGACACCCGCGGCACCCGCGGGGTGTCGCGCTGGACACCCGCGGGGTGCCGCCGCCTCCGGCCGCCGGCGCCGCCGCGCCAGCGACCCGCGCCACCTCCGGCTTCCGCAGGCCGCCGGAGTCGCTCCGGTGACCCGTTTTCCTTCTCGTCTGCGCCGTTGTTCCTCCCGGGTTCCGTTCTTTACTGCGGGATCAACCAAAGGCCCTTGCGTCGTGCTTTTGCCGTCGCCCGCCAAATCCGCACAAAAAGGAAGATCGGCGGAGGGTTGCCGTGTCTTGTTTGTTAGACCCGCACCCTCCGCGTTAGTCATAAACCACGGGAGAAACAAGAAACGACCAAATCAACAATTTTAAATAAATTTAAAATTGTTCCGTGATCGGTTCCTCATTTTAAAAGAAATAAAATCACGGGAAAGGAAAATATTTCAAATCAACCCTTACCTTGTCGTCGTCGTTGCCGATCGAGGGATCGTCGCGGGATTGCTCGTTGCGGAAGAAGGGGGATCGTCGCGTCGTCGCGGTATCCGGCGTCGCGTCGCCAATCTCCGGATCAAGATCAAACGGTTTAATTAATTAAATCCGTTGTTATGAAATTTAAAAAGGGAGAATTAACGATCCGATTCTCACCTTAGTTGCCGAACGAGGATCGGCCGCGGAAGAAGAGGCGTCGCCGAAGAACGTCGCGGGTAAAGCTCGTCGACGTCGCAGATCTCGGTGTGCGTCGTCGAATTCCAGTCGCCAGCGTTCTTCGCGTTCTTCGCGTTCTTCGCGTTCTTCACGGGGAGCCGAAGAAACAAGATTCTCTCAAATCCTTTCAAAGGATTTTTAGGTTGGTCTTATTTTATAAACATGCCAACAAACGCAAAAGCGTAAGTAACGACCCATCAGTTCGTTGAATTAATTCAACGAGCGAAACAGCCCATTTAATTCACGAAATAAACCGCCCAATTAAATGGTCTGTTAAGAATTAAAGAAAACGCGTCGGTTGACTTTTCAGTTACTTTGACGGGTTTTCGCGGGTGCGTTACTTAGCGAAAGAAACGGTGGGGCTCGTGCGGGCCCTGCCTCACAAATATCCTACCAAGGGGGTAGGATATTTCTGTATAGCATCCTATCCAGTTCAACTCAGTTCAAGCCGCCTTTAAGTGGCTTCAAGTGGCTTCCAAGCAGCTTAAGTGAATAAAATAAAGTTGTCGCACAAACTTTATTTTATTTCTGACTTAAAGCCGCAAAATTTAAAAACCACGTCTGAGCAAACGCAACTCCGGAAGAGGCGTTTCTAAGCAAATACCGGCGCTGCGATTTCATCGGTGCCCTCAGAATTCGATTCCGGGCACCGGTTCAAAAGTTAGAAAAACCCGCTCGTCTGTTCACTGAACGTACCCGAGCCAAACTTCAGAAAATGATTCCGGGCACACCCGGCCTCGGAATTAGGCACCGTCAGAAACTGCGTTCTTGTAAAATTCCAAAGAAAATTAAGAAAAAAAATTCCTTGAAATTTACGGGTCTTTACATTACTCCCACCACAGGGCTTTACGTCCTCGTAAAGCTTCAACACAAACTAGGGATACAAAAGGCGGTACTGAGCATGCATCTGAGCCTTCCGCTCCATGTGCTCACCTGGACCTTCTCTATCGTGGCCCGGACCACCTCTGGTCCCACTAGAGCTGCTAGATTTCTTCTTTGCCGATAAGATAAACCTGGTCTCATCCCCTGGATGAACCACATTCTTCGCCTAATACGGTCAATCCCGAGATGGATGATACTAATCCATACCAAGGATGACGTCGTAAGGCCTCGACGCTACTACCAAGAGATCCGACCGTTACTCTCGCCTCCAAGGGTTGATTCACACTGTCGGCATCAGTGTGTGGTAACTGGGTCTCCTCCAGTAGATGTCTCACAAGTGAGGGTCAAGTCAACAGTCAAAACTGGAACCTCTTAGTAACAACACAAGAGAGGACAGGGAAGTAAATGCCACAAGAAAGGGTGTCTTTTATTACTGCAGCTCAAGTACAAAGACACAAAGCATCTACAAACATACATCAACAAAACTAGAAGCAACATGAACAAAAGTCTCCAGGTCTGGAGCTAGTTCCTCTCCTGTCCATCTGCTCCCAGAGCTCCATTATCGAAGGCCTCAGCTGCCTGAAGCTGAGCTCTAGCATGTTCACCTACTCCCTGTGGTCGGGGCGGACCTCCTGGTGGTGGTGGTGGCAGAGCCTCAAAGCGTCTCCCACCTCCTGCTGCGCGGCCAGCTCCTCTGCCTCGTCCGCCTCCTCCCTGCGAACCGCCACGGTCGAACCTCTGCCTCTGCCTGGGAGGTTCTTCACTTAACTGCTGATCATCAGCATGGCGGGTCGGACAATCACGAGACATGTGACCAATCCCGCCACAGGAGTAACACTGCCCACTCTCGGCACGCCTGGCTCTGACTCCACCCCGGTTCCCTCGCACAACTGAGCCTGAGTCGTGCAGTCGTCCACCGGTAGGTCTGGTCTGCCTGGAACCCTGAGTCATCTGTCGGCTACCTGCTACCGAAGACTCCGCTACGTGCCGCCCTGCGGTGGGTCTCTGTGCTGGTGTAGACTCAGCAAGGAAGCTCTCGATCAGAAGGGCCCGCTCTAGTACTCCTGTCTGAGTCGGTATGTTAAGAGAGATCAGCGATGCCCTGATCTCATGTCTCAATCCCTGCTCGAAGGTCCGGGCCCGAAAGAAGGGGTCCCGTACCATGTCTGTCGAGTACCGAGAAAGGTCGGTGAACCTCGCCGCGTACTGAGCGACCGTCAGGCTGCCCTGCCGCAGCTGAAGAAGCTCCTGGATGCGCACCGCACGGAGGGTGGCCGGGACGAACTCTGAGCGGAAGAGGCTCTCGAAGTCCGTCCAGATGAGGGTGGCCTCATCGTGTACCTGGAGCATCAGGCTCCACCAGCGTCCGGCTGCTGCGTGCAGTAGGCTCGCCGCGAGGATCACCATGAGGTCTGCTGGTGTCCTCACTAGCCTGAAAACTCGGACGACCGCCTCCAGCCAGTCCTCGGCTGCCTAGGGGTCCGACTCCCCACGGAACCTGGGTGGTCGCTGGCTCTGAAACTCATGCAGAGCTCCGAGGCGTCGTGCGTCGTCAGCTGCCAGTGCTGGAAGCATCGGGGGCTCGGCGGGTAAAGGTATCGCCGGTGCCTCTGCTGTCAACGGGCCCTGTACCGAGGCCTCGTCGCTCGGCGGGCTGTCGTCGCGCCCTGCTCTAGGAACCCTAGCTGGCTGCTGTCGTCGTGCCATCCTTGAAAAAAAACAAGTATGCCACGGTCAGAACAGTATACCTGGTGAGCTGACACAAGTAATCACAAAGAAAACTTGAAACACACATGCAATCAATGTTTTCGGGCATTAAGTCGGAAATCAGAAGTCAGGGTCCTGGTGTATGGATACGTCGGCCGCCGCACCAACACTGGACTCCCTGGACTGATAACCACACTCAATACGCTAAACACTATTGCTTCACATAGAAGGAAGATCAGAGTCTGCGGTAGAACCGACCAGCTCTGATACCAATTTGTCACGACCCGTCCTCGGGGCCCGTGCCGTGACTACCCCAAGCCCGCCTTCCATAGGCCAGGGGCTGGCGACTAGCACCAAGGCGTAAATCCCAACAAAAAGGGAAGGCATTGCCTTTGAAAAGTAAACAAGCACCACAGAGTCAGCAAGCGGAAAGTAACTACAGAGTGCAGAAAAGTAAAGGGGGCCGGAAATACAAGCCCAACTGTAAAGTACAACTGAAAAGTAAAGTACAGCAACTGAAGAAAAGACGGCGGCCTCGTGTCGTCCACTGGCAATCCCACCTGAAGGGTGGGTACAGATAGCCTCCAGGCTCCTCGGGTCCCACGTCCGCTCCGAGCACGTCCTGCCCAGTGGTCCACCTCCAGGTACCGTCCTGCTCCACGCCCCAACCGCGATCAGCGCTGTCCGTCGTCTGCAACCAACACCACGAAGTGCGGGCATAGCCCGTGCAGGGGTGAGTATAAGCTACTCAGTAAGGACCCCGAGACCCCCGAAGGTCTCCCGAAATCCACAAAGGATATAGCACAAAAGAAAGATGCAATCACGAAGTAACATCTGACTTGACTTAGGTATATGCCCATACATATACCTAAGTCCCCAATTCTAGCTCTGCTCACGAGCTCAAGAACAACTCAATCCACAAAGGAAAGCAAGACTCAAATCCACAAGGAGAGTAAACAGTAAATCCACAAAGGATAGTTCAACACAATCCACAAAGGAGAGTAACATAAGATTCAGCTCAACCAGGATTTTCATTATCGAAACCGTAAATGTTGAAGAGCCCCATCTCTGAAGTGTACAGTGGTCTTGTCATGACTCCGAGGTACTGCTCACTAACCTAAGACTGCTGAAGTACTCCTCCTGTCGAGTACCGCGGGTCTGCTGCCAACTACCGGGCGCTCCGTCCGCTGAGGGTCTGCTGCCAAATACCGGGCGCTCACCCAGATAGCCTACTGAGGTACTCCTCCTGTCGAGTACCGCGGGTTTGCCGCCAACTACCAGGCGCTCCGTCCGTCGTGGGTCTGCTGCCAACTACTGGGCGCTCCGTCCACTGGGCTAGTCGACTCACTCCAAGTCGAGTCGGTCAAGCAGTCGTCAGGTCTCAGTCATCTACACGGTCTCCGTACTCCGCACGCGCGTCTCCACCGTCGCGGGTCTGTCGCTACAACCAAGCGCACACACTGCATAGAGTATCGCGGGTCCGCCGCTACAACCAAGCGCTCCACCGCCAAGGGTCTGCTGCTGCATCCAAGCGCACCACCACTGTCAAGAACCACGGGTCCGCCGCTACACCCAAGCGCTCCACTGCTCAAGGTGAAAAGAAGATTCAGCTCACACAGGTTCGGTAGCACTGTTCCACGTAGGATCACTGAGTGCAGTAGTCGACGCAGTCCACTGAGGATCTCTGCACAGTCATCGCCGCAGTCCACGAAGGATCTCTGCTCTGCCGTCGTCGCAGTCCACGGAGGATTCTCTGCTCTGTCGTCGTCGCAGTCCACGGAGGATCTCTGCTCTGTCGTCGAAGCCACAGTCAGCACTAGGGTTCCCGCACATAGCGAGCTCGTTAGGAGGGTCCGCTCCACGAGTCGAGAGGCTGATACATCAACTGACACGTAGTCCGAAGTTGATGTATCCAAAAGTTCCGTATCGACAACAGGATCTCAACGCAACAGACGGCGCGTCAATCGGACGCCCGGTCTGAGAGTTATTGGCATTTTCGTCCCAGGGGCCCGGTTGGTTTTTAGGGCAAAACCAACCCGACCGTACTCCGCCTGTGTCCGATCCCTGGGCGGAGTATGCCAAAAGTTTCGTCTCATTTAGAGGAAACTACCACAGCTGACGGTACGTCGATCGGACGTCCGTAGCTCACGTTATGAGCGTTTCCGCTCCGAGGGCCCGGTTGGTTTCGTGTACGAACCAACCCGGCCGAACCCAAAGTCTTCCGAAACCTTGAGTATAATAAACCGAAATGACTGTCTCGATCCAAGGATCGTGTTGCCACTGACGGCGGGTCGTTTGGAGGCCCGAAGCTCAAGATACGTCCATTTGAACGAAGTCCGTCCGAAGACGGGGGGTCCGGGCCCGGGCCGACCCGGCCCGACCCCCCCTGGTTGGCCCGAACCGGGTCGGGTCCGACTCGGTTGGCCCGGCCCGGCCCGGCCAGGGCCGGTCCGGCTCGGCTCGGCCGAGCGGCCGAGCGGCCGACGCGGGGGAAAGCCGCCGCCCCGCGTGACACCCCCGCGGCACCCGCGGAGTGTCGGCCAGACACCCGCGGGGTGCCGCGTGACAACCCCGCGGCACCCGCGGGGTGTCGCCCTGGACACCCGCGGGGTGCCGCGTGACCACCCCGCGGCACCCGCGGGGTGTCGCGCTGGACACCCGCGGGGTGCCGCGTGACAACCCCGCGGCACCCGCGGGGTGTCGCGCTGGACACCCGCGGCACCCGCGGGGTGTCGCGCTGGACACCCGCGGGGTGCCGCGTGACAACCCCGCGGCACCCGCGGGGTGTCGCGCTGGACACCCGCGGCACCCGCGGGGTGTCGCGCTGGCCACCCGCGGGGTGTCGCGCTGGACACCCGCGGGGTGCCGCTGGACACCCGCGGGGTGTCGCGCTGGACACCCGCGGCACCCGCGGGGTGTCGCGCTGGACACCCGCGGCACCCGCGGGGTGTCGCGCTGGACACCCGCGGGGTGCCGCCGCCTCCGGCCGCCTGCGCCGCCGCGCCAGCGACCCGCGCCACCTCCGGCTTCCGCAGGCCGCCGGAGTCGCTCCGGTGACCCGTTTTCCTTCTCGTCTGCGCCGTTGTTCCTCCCGGGTTCCGTTCTTTACTGCGGGATCAACCAAAGGCCCTTGCGTCGTGCTTTTGCCGTCGCCCGCCAAATCCGCACAAAAAGGGAGATCGGCGGAGGGTTGCCGGGTCTTGTTTGTTAGACCCGCACCCTCCGCGTTAGTCATAAACCACGGGAGAAACAAGAAACGACCAAATCAACAATTTTAAATAAATTTAAAATTGTTCCGTGATCGGTTCCTCATTTTAAAAGAAATAAAATCACGGGAAAGGAAAATATTTCAAATCAACCCTTACCATGTCGTCGTCGTTGCCGATCGAGGGATCGTCGCGGGATTGCTCGTCGCGGAAGAAGGGGGATCGTCGCGTCGTCGCGGTATCCGGCGTCGCGTCGCCAATCTCCGGATCAAGATCAAACGGTTTAATTAATTAAATCCGTTGTTATGAAATTTAAAAAGGGAGAATTAACGATCCGATTCTCACCTTAGTTGCCGAACGAGGATCGGCCGCGGAAGAAGAGGCGTCGCCGAAGAACGTCGCGGGTAAAGCTCGTCGACGTCGCAGATCTCGGTGTGCGTCGTCGAATTCCGGTCGCCAGCGTTCTTCGCGTTCTTCGCGTTCTTCGCGTTCTTCGCGTTCTTCGCGGGGAGCCGAAGAAACAAGATTCTCTCAAATCCTTTCAAAGGATTTTTAGGTTGGTCTTATTTTATAAACATGCCAACAAACGCAAAAGCGTAAGTAACGACCCATCAGTTCGTTGAATTAATTCAACGAGCGAAACAGCCCATTTAATTCACGAAATAAACCGCCCAATTAAATGGTCTGTTAAGAATTAAAGAAAACGCGTCGGTTGACTTTTCAGTTACTTTGACGGGTTTTCGCGGGTGCGTTACTTAGCGAAAGAAACGGTGGGGCTCGTGCGGGCCCTGCCTCACAAATATCCTACCAAGGGGGTAGGATATTTCTGGATAGCATCCTATCCAGTTCAACTCAGTTCAAGCCGCCTTTAAGTGGCTTCAAGTGGCTTCCAAGCAGCTTAAGTGAATAAAATAAAGTTGTCGCACAAACTTTATTTTATTTCTGACTTAAAGCCGCAAAATTTAAAAACCACGTCTGAGCAAACGCAACTCCGGAAGAGGCGTTTCTAAGCAAATACCGGCGCTGCGATTTCATCGGTGCCCTCAGAATTCGATTCCGGGCACCGGTTCAAAAGTTAGAAAAACCCGCTCGTCTGTTCACTGAACGTACCCGAGCCAAACTTCAGAAAATGATTCCGGGCACACCCGGCCTCGGAATCAGGCACCGTCAGAAACTGCGTTCTTGTAAAATTCCAAAGAAAATTAAGAAAAAAAATTCCTTGAAATTTACGGGTCTTTACAATCCCAATATGGTGATCTCATGGAAGAGTTTATTCATGATTATGTTCTTAGTGTCAATGCTCTGAATGAATGGTCAACAGATGAATGTCGTATAATATTTCCAGAGATAAATATTATTGTTCATTGAAAAAGGAATGAAGTTGTTCTTTGTGAGTACCATAGTGTTACATTAGTTTTATATCATGGTCTAATGGAGATGGATCATCCTCTAAGGGACCATTTTACCTTGAATGGGTTGATGAAGTGGGATGTAGATCTTATTTATTTTTTCACTAATATATAGAAATGGTTTAGCATTGTGTTCATAGTGATTTTCTTCAGCTACATGATATACTTCAATAGGAGTTGGAGTACATTTTAATGGAATTATTTTCTAGTTTACCTATAGATCGTAGTCGTTGTGACAAAATATAGATAATTATGGATCTTCCTATGATGTTTTCTCAAATCGTTTAGATTAAGGATTCATGTTTATTGGATGATTTATTGAGTATTTACCTCAATGAGATAATGAGTCTGCACGACGTTTCATGGTAAATCGGGATCCTTTTTAACTATTAGAGTATAAAGCTGTTGAAAACATTATTTTGGTTTATAATTCATCTTTAGAAATTATTATCACCCACAAATAGATGATTAGATAGAGAATATTATATATAAATTAAGGGATAAGTTGAATGAGGGTGTAGTGGATGTTAGAGAACTATTAGTGAGGAACATCATATTTTTGAAAATCACCAATTAAAATGTATCACTATACCATTGGAGTTACTCTATTTGACAATATATATGTTCTCACATTCCATTATCCATTTTAATGGATCTGGGTAGGAGTGTAAACAATTATTGGATGATTATTTTTGGATAATATGAAAAATAAGGTGTATAATATATAACTATGAATGTAAGAAAAGGGTCACCATAAGTACTATGTTAATTATAGGATGATGCCTCTATATTTTGACGTCACAAATCACTTATTTCAAATGTTTTTTTCTCATCATGTTAAATAAAAGATCAATTATAGGAGTATGATTTACACCAGTCGATTCATGATATTTTAGGTGTTGGATCATGTTAGAAGAATGGGTCATATTTCAACATGTCACTCATAGATGATCTATATTAATGGAATCAATCATGTATCATAACATCACATATATCTTCATGAACATCCATACCATACAATTATTGGTGAACAATATTTTAATGAGGATGAGACTATAAATAAAAATTCATTCAAGATTTATGACCACGAAGAGAAGGTATTGTGTGGGTTTGTAATTTTTTTTCTATATAAGGAGGAAACATAGTGACATGGAGAAGTTCACTTAGTAGAGGGAGTCACAGTTGTGTACTCAATATTTGGATTTTTTATATTTTTTGAAATTCATAGTTTTATATGATGATGATATATGAGATTGATACTATTACTTGTTTATTGTTGAATCATAGTCATGTAAATTTATCATATTATGTTTGAGTGTCTTCATATTTTTGTGAGACCCTTCATAGGTAACTCAGGATCTGTTTTTTTGGACCCCACCACCTACCCACTAACATTTTCTAGGAATTAATGTTTTTTAAAGATGATATTGTAAGGATATCGTTTTTTGGATAGATATATATTGTACGAAGTGAGATTTTTAATAGAAATAATTATTTATTTTCCAAGTGTTTAAAGGTTTCATTACTTAGTACAGATGATTTTTGGATGATATATAATAGTTATGATCATTTTAATGGATTCCATTCCAAGGTTATGGGAATTGTGTTGGAAATTTAAAATCCATTACGATTACATGAGTGTAAGGACATCTATTTTCTTCATGGAATGTTTTAGTTTAGCTAGGGATTTTCCTTTTTGTGGTGCAGTGCACCATGGTGGGTGAAATGTGTTGTTAGGTTTTTTCCACGCCAATTTTCACGGAGTTTAATAAAATGATAAATGATATTGATGAATCAAATTGGGAAGAAAATTTGAGGATTGTATAATGGGAATCGGTCTCAACGAGTGTCATTTTTAGAAACATGATTTGTGTATCTCAACATTTCATCATACTGATTGTGTAATGGGAAAAAATATGGATTTTTTAACACATAATTATGATGGATTTTGGGGTTATTGAAATTTTTCAAAATCATTTTACTAAGAATTGATTTTAAATGGAATTCCATGATAACATACTTGTGTATTGGTTAGGGGATCCACATGTTATATGCGAGTTCACTATATTATGGTAACATATTTTGGTATCAATATACAAAATATAGTGACAATGCTCCATTGATTCATATTTCTAGTATATTTATCAAACCTTTTCCAAGGTTAATGGTCATTATCACCCATATTTTAATCTCAATTAGAGTATAATCCCTTAGTTTATACAAACTTATTTTTTTTCAAGTTTCAAGGTACTCCATCTTTCCTCATCTGCCACTCCTCATCATTTCCCATGATATTCTTTCTTCCAAAATCCATTTATGCAATTTGCAATATATTTTGTGGACTGGAATTCATCTTTTTATTAAGGGTGGGGATTGATTTACAATTTTCAATGGTGTTTCCAATTTTTTGGGTCATCAATGTTTCATTCTCATTTATTTGATATTTTATTAACATTATAGACCTTTTAATTAAGGTATTGGATCAATTACATTATTTTTAATTATTTTACATGGGAATTAATCATGATTTATCCCCTTTAATAAATAAGTGAGAATGAAAAAAATAATTTAGTATTATGGAATCAAGGGAATCACTTATCGAAGGATTAATCAACAATATGAAATTTTTTAGAAAAGGGGGAAATTTTAAATTATTATGATTATTTTATTTCAAAAAAATGAATCAAATGCTTATAATAATTTTTTTTCATGATTTATATTATGGTTTCAATCATATGTAATAGCTTTATATGTTCATATATGAAATCATGAAATTAAAAAAATAGAAATGAAAATTTATTGTTGAATTGTTGAATTTTAATATCTTATGATAATTATTATTTTATAAATTAAGAAAAATAAAATATTTAACATGGAATTATCCCTTGTTTATGAAATGTTTTATTTATTATATATTAAAAAATGAATTATTGGAGGTGTGATAGAACATGGATAGTAATTTTATTAACAAAAATTCATGTCATTTTTAGGTACAATGATCAATATATTTGGAAATATGTTGTTGTTGATTTGTTATAATAGTTAGAATAATGAATTTTTGAAGAATGTATAGAATAATGAAGAAAAAAATTAATAGAAGTGGAAAAATTATACTGATTAAGTAATTAATTATATTTTATAAAATATTAAATATAATTGTTTTAATAATTATTACTTTTTTTTGATATGAATGAATAAAAATTTCATGTTGGTTTCCTTATTTGGAAAACTAATAATTTTCAAATAAAAAAAATAAATATGTAATTAAAAAGTTCATTTGTTTAAGAATAAATCCTTATGGATTAGCAAACCTGTTACATGTTGAGGGAGGTTCTAATTCCATGAATTTATAGATATTGACAATTTTCATATGTATGGAAAATGCAATTGAAATATATGTTTAATTTTTCTAATTAAAGGATTTTTTTAAATATGAATATTTGTATGGTTACTATTCCTTAAAAATAATATACCTAAGGGTTGGGGAAATACTAACTGGTGATTGTTTTTGATTTCACGTGTGATGGGTTGAGAGCTCGGGCTGTAGTGATGGAAGATGGCGATAATTGAATGAAATATTCATTTATAGATTGATCAATGTGGTGGGACACTAGATGATACTAAATGAGTTTATAGAATATATTTAACCTTAATTTATATTTAATTTTTAAGGATGATTTGTTCATATATTGAGAATATTGTTATATTTTTCATGATTAGCTTCTAAATGCACGATTAAATTAACTTTTTGCGAACTGTGATTCCATTTTTATAAGGATTTCATGGGTTTAATCCGAGAGTACTTGGATAATTACAAATTTATAGTTAATATGATTATTTAACATATTTGTTTTATATGGTTTGAAAATATTGATAATATTTTTTAGTAAAACTTAATTACTTATTAATTCCATTCTAACATGGATGGATGGACTAATTTTTTATTATAAAAATGAAAATTATAATAGTTTATTCATGGAAAATTATATAATTTATATGTTAATTTCATTCATTGTATGATTATTTTGTATCTAGACCATAGTAAAGTATGTTAGGGATCCATTGTTCTAATATAAGATGATGATTTTAGGGAAATGTAGTTTCCCTTAGATTGGTTTATTATTATATATTTTCTATATTTTATGATATCATATACTAACCATCCCACATTGATGGGGTAACATGTACCAAAATGTTCTAGGATGTATTTTTGTATGGTTATATAAAAATATGATAGATGTTTTAGAGTAGGGTTAGTAGACCGTAGTAATTTTTTAAAAGATATGAATTAATTATCTAAATTAATTATAAATGATAATTAATATTGTTAATTAGAAATATGAAATAAAAAATGAATGAAAGGATGTCCTAAAATTATCTTGGTCCAAATTGCACCAAGTATACTATTATAAATCCCTACATAGTAAGGAAAAAATTATGAAATATACATTTTCTGGAAGGGGGATTATATCCCAACCACATCATAATTAATGTAGTGAAATTATATCCAAATGACATTTGAATTTTTATAGGGAATTCCAACACAATTACAATAAATATATTTTATACAGGTTATCACAAAATGAATATTCATGACTTTAGAATCTAGGATTTAGAAACCTCATGATATAAATATCTTTTTAATGAATAATCATAATGATATATTTAAATCAAGTTGGATATGAGGGTAATTTTTACATACTCAAGATAAATGAATGAAATACATAAAATAGCCATAAAACATGCATCTAGTTATAGTGTGTTTGATAAACATTATTGTATCATAATGATATTAGAATAAGGGATTTTTTTCATTACTTATCATATCATCCATTAGTACTGAGAAATTTTCAATTCAGGAATAATAAACACCATATCACAGAATCAACCCCACCACACTCTTCATAAAGTGCCCGTTGAAAATTTGAAAGATAACGTATAAAAATAATATAATCATAATTTTAACACTTACACCCACCTGGAATAAAATAATGATCACTTTTTTAAGAGATAGAAATTTAAAAACAGATAAATAGTTAGTAAATTTAAATTTTAAAAATAATAAACCAGTATTATCAAGGAGATGGAGAGGGAAATAGATAAGGTTATTTTCATTCTATAAAAATCACTATCCTCAAAAACAGTATTCAAAACAATAAAGAATATTTCAAAAAAAATCAAAATCATTTGATCAAATAACCCAAAAATATTCTATATAAATTGGTAAAAATAAAATCCATGAATATTTTAATTTCAATATTTAAAATACAATATAAATCATTTAATAATATACAATTAAAATTTAGAGAATTCCTAAAATAAAATAATATTCATTTAAAATATTTTAAAAAAATATTGGGATTAATATCAAATAATATTAATATAAAAATAATAGATTTGTTGAAAAAATATAAATTAATGAAAATTATACCATGAATGGTTAGACGACTGATCAATGGTCCATATCATATGTTCTAAAAATGTGAACAAAGCTAACTACTGATGACACTATGATTTCACACACCTGGATGGAAGTAAATAAGGTGACTGGACTCCTCACTTCTATGGAGACACTAGGGATTCATGCTTTATTACTCTAGGAGACTGTTACAACAAAAGTGAAGTGAATAACCTGATAATATGGGACACTATGGGAATACACTACTTTAGACATCGATAGGCTCTTTCACCTAGTTGTATCTTCTTTCTCCAATGTTCCTTGCTTGGTTCCCCTTCCATTACCCATAATAAAATGAATGAATATGTTTTATTTCATTCAAATAAATATATAATTAATAAAATTTGAATCAATACATATGAAAATAGCATATTTCACTATTTTAGAACAGCCTGTTAAAATTCCAAATACCACATAGGAAAATTCAAATTAGGGTTTTTCAAGTATTTATTATTCTATACATATATAAAACTCACCACATAACAGAATTTAACTTAATTGATTTGATATATGTGAATTTTCTACATGTATAAATGTTGGGGAATCATTTAAGTGATTTTATGTAGGAATATTCACATTGGTGAACCAATGTATTCAAATTCACTGATCCTAATTTATAAAATCTACAAACTATTTGACTTGTCAACATTTATACCAATATCCAACCATGGAAAACGAATATTAATACTTTTTATAGAAAAATATTATTTATAAAATATCATTATCGTTCCAAATAATGAATTATAATCAGATTCCAACATCTATATCACATGTTATTATTAAAATAATGTATAAAATGGTTCAGAAATATGGTTGAGTTCATACATAAAACATTCAATGAATTCTATCCCACTTTCATACATGTTAATGAATGATTCATTATTTTATATATTAAATAAAATTTGAAATTTTTTTATGATATGTAACCAAAAAAGGATTACTAAATTTGGAGTTTTGTAGAGTAATATAATGTCTAAATACACAATTTTATAGAATATAGAAAAATAAAAATGTCGTTCTCAAATTGACCATGTCAATTTCAAATAATCTAGGGGATACGAATTTTTTTTAGGTTTATTTTCAATAATTGGATACATGGGAATAATAATAAACTTGTAATGTTTATATTTAATTTACTAAAATGACATATTTAACCTGATAACAGTTTATCAAACTTGGAACAAAGAGACAAAAACTAAAATAAAAACAAATTGTAAGTAAACAAAATATTATGTTTTAGTCAATGTAAATCTTTTAATAGATACAAATTCATAAGGATACAAAAAGTTAATTATATATAATAAGATATAATTATATTATTGAATTTATATTTTTAAAATAATGACTTATATAAAAACACATTACTAACTAGAATATTCAAATATTCTAGACATAGAATATTAATAATCCAAAATTAAAGAAACAAACATCTATATTCTAAAAAACTACCCCATTTAATAATTTAATAAACATGAAAAAACTTCAAGCATTATATACCTTTATCAAATTTAATAAAAAAAATATTGAAAATATCACTAAAAAATATCAACCTCATTAAAAATAATTAAAATGAATTTCTAACATTCTGAATTTAAATTCAATTTTTCCAATAATTGAAATTATAATTGTTAAAAAAAATTTATGTATGTGGATTTTCCATTGTAACAAATTCTAAAACATTATCTCATTTATTAATATAATCAGGAATATAAATAAATCACATGATAAATATTTTTTCATAGAGAGTTTTTTAATGTGTTTTTTAGATAAACATAAGATAAGTTTTACAATAAAAGTAGGAATATCATCAAAATTAAAACCAGTGTCATAGAATGTTTATTTAATACATAATTATTATGGAAAATAGGATTCCATAAAAATATATTAATTCTTAGAGTTTGATAATGAAATATAAATTTTTTTGTCACACCAGGAATGTAAATTCTTATTAAGATTGTAACACATATCTGATGATCATTTTTATCAACTATCCATCCTCTAAAGTCATAGTTAGTGCTCCTAATTAAATAAAAAATAAGTATAGAATAAAATAATAATGTACTAATGGTTCTATGAATATATGTAATAATATTTTTAACATTGTTTTGGTGGCATATATTAGAATAAAATTTATAATCATTTTTCTCCAACACGATAAAAATATTATCTAGAATATTTCAGCCCCAAAATTACAATATTTGAAAATATCTTCAATATTTCTCAAGGGATATTTCTAAAAATTATAGAAATCATCAAAATTTATATGTATAAATTCATTAAAATTAATCATATTCATAATATAAACTCAATAGTATTTAATAGTAGAATGTACAAAGAAATATTTCTTCAACATATTTAAAATCAAACATATCTAAATTATTTATCATAATCATGATATAAAATTTCAATCCAAAAACATTAAAATAACCAAATATTATTTTTCTACCATTATTCATTTTATACGAGGTTTTCTTCAAAATATTCATCACATAAACTCTATTTTAAACATAAAAAGAATTTTTAACAAATTTAGAAAATAATTCTTTGATAAACTATATTCATTGAGAATTGTTTTATAAACTTATTAAATAACCGTATATTTTCATTATATAAACCCATTTTTTGGGCTTCCCTAGGAAGACAAAAAATAGGGGAAAAAATATTTTCATTAGAAAATTAGTGAAAATAAAAATTAAAAAATTCACCTCAATTACCTTATATTCGAAAAGAAACTACTTTTTACGTATAGCTATTAAAAAAAATTAAATCCAACTATGTTTTCATTTTTCATAGAAAATAAATAACAACAATTAAATATATGAAAATATTATATATTAAAAATAATATATTTCATTTAAATAATGTTATTCATTGGATAAAATACCTCCACATGAAATGATTAGAGTTGTTTAAAAGTGGAATTTTGATTGATAGTTATGAATGATTATTTGTGAATTACACATTTTAAGCCATGATTAATGATATATTTTATTACTTTTATCATGTGAATATTTATAACAGTTCCTTGAATTGATAATATTTGTATCATTCATAAATGAAAATGTCCAATTATTATTTGTTGGATAACATTATCTGTTTTCCACCAAATCCATTGATCATGCTTTTAGAGTTATCCTCTAACGTGAGAGATCCTCCATCACATTTGGTATATTAGAAAAAATTGAAAAGGACACCAGTTATGTGTTGAGAACATACATTTTCAATGTACCATGAGTCTTTAGGATTCAAAAGAAGGTTTTCCTAAAAAGTAATATTATGCAAATAATATTTGTGACATTTCATGCAATTTTGGTTCCAACTAGATTGGAAATTGGATTTTTAAGAACGAAAATAGAATTAAAACAGAAAATATATAGTAATATAGTATATAATTATTTTGAAATTAAATATATAATTTATCCAATAAATTGTGGAAATATAGGTCAACATTCCATAGAATAATGTACTTTCATTAAAAATTTAAAGAATTTAATAGAAGAAACCATTATAGAATGGAATTTAATAAAATTTCTTGTATTACATAAGAATATATAGACTAAAACCAACAAAAATTATCTATATTTTAATTCATCGTAAGGTAAATATTTTAATATTTTCACATTCCATGATATAAATTAGAAAATATCTGTTTATTATAACATTCATTATAAGGCTATCATTCAACTTCTCAACTATCTCAATATTAACATATATCATACCATTAAATCATGATGTTGTATTTCTAATTCATTCTTGAGAGAATAGTACTCATTATTTACATTCATACATTTTTTGATAAGTGAATTATATTATTCTTTTAATTCATTATATAATTAAGTACATTTTAAAACATAATATTTCATATATTCATTTCTATCACATAAATAATCAAAACTATAAAAATCAATATCATAATAATAACATGAATGAAATAATTATTAATATAATAAATATTTTTATCCATAGAAATAGGTTACTAAACTATTTTCAACATCCAAATTCATAAATTGAATCTGCTTATTTAATGAGACTCCATCTAACATAATAATCACATTATATGTCATTATTTAATTTTTAACTATACCTTATTAATTAAACATTGGATTGTTGGGAATGATATTTACATTATTTATAAATTAAAAATAGATTAAATTTGGTATGTATATTGTAACCATCTATTATTTTAATCATCATTTTTAACATTACTTGTCTTCTTTGTGAAATTTTTATTTCTCAATATCAAAATATAAAAACCTATGATTATATTTTAAAAATAAGATTAATCAAATTAATGTGATTAAGATTTCAAAGTGTTTAAAATAACATATATATGTTATTTGAAAGAAATACCATTATTATTTTAAGTCACTTATTAATCAACATTATTTAATTCAAGTAATTATTTAAGAAGTGATTTTTTTGTTCATCCAATTTGTATTATTTTGAATTCATACATTCATAAATAAAACAATATTGGAATTTTATTTCATGAGTAGATATTCTAAACTATTCCAACAAGTATAATAATATTCAATATTCCTTCAAGGTAATTAATTCCATTCCCAATTATTTTGAATGAGTGGAATATTTGATTTACACTTTCATATTTACCTATTAAGAAATCATTGTACTCTTGGTGAAGAATTTTGTGTATGGTTATAAAGTATCTATTTTATCCATGGTGATTAACTTGTAGAATCCTCCAAATATCATATGTTGTATTACATTCATAGACATGACTTAAAACACTTCTATTAATAAAAGAATAAAATATTTTAACAAAATTGGAATAAAATTCAAATATAAATGATTCTATTCATATTATTGTATATGGATCTGATTTTGTTAGCTTGTATATATTTTAAATTATCAGATATTGATCTATGATTATCTATTTTTAATATTCCCATATTTTGTATTTCTAGAAAAAATATCCATTTCTATCAAATATATTTTGTTTTTTATGAATTCATCCAATATTTTCATTCATTACTGTAATATTAGAGATCTTTTCCTTAAACTATGAGTCTATAAATATGATTTCATAATAATATATATAAAATTCACTCTATAAAATCCTTTTCTAACATAACAATGAAAAAATATTTGATACAAATTTTATGGTAAATAAGTTGATGACCTATGGTTCATAAGGGATTGAATGAACCATATTAATATTTTTAAAGTGATGGATTAGTAATATAAATTAATTAAAAATTATCATTAATGGTGTTAACTGGTTGTATAAAATAATATAAACAAAAATTGGATTTTATTCTATAGTAGTTTGGTCTAATGTTCGCTTATTGTACTGTTATAACTCTCTAATCGGTATGAGCCATGTTTTGGAAAATATTTATTATTTATGGGGAACCATAACCCAACAATAACCTAATAATTCTAGTGTATGTTAATAAAAAGACACTATAATTTTATCTGGGTAGTCCCAACATAATTATAATACTAACTATAGATATTGTGAGTCACAACCTGAATGAACATGACTATATTATCTTGGAGTCATCACCCAATTATAGATAATGATTTTATATAAAAATTATTAATGATAACGTGAAATCTATCTGACATATAGGGAACATTGTTACAGAAACCAGAAACTAGAACAAAATATATTGAAGATGAATAAAACACAACAATAAGTTCGTGAGTGTTTTATCAGCATGATTATCAAATAATGGTAGTTGATGAGTTTTAAAAAAATTGTTTAAACATTGATAGATATGATCTTAGTTGTTATAAATGTAACTGAAAATAATAATGTACATCATTTCACATAATAAACACCACTAAACTATTCATACACTATCACATGAAAATATATAAGCTATCATTGAAAAAGAGAAAAATTAGAATTCTATCACTTTCCCAAATATAGAATCAAATCGTGATTCACATTTAAATAAATTTAACACAACTATGATATACTACAAAAATTTAAAATCAAAAAGGGATTATTTTCTATTAGTAGAGAGAAAGAGAGTTGTAGATATAATGATATTACAATTGAATAATAATCTCCCAACTCACTTTTAGTATTCAAAACAATAATTAATAATTAAAACCATCCTAAATTCATTATATGAAATATTTTTAAATAAATCCATAAAATTAATTCAAAAATAAATTCCAGGAAATAATTAAATCTCAATTTGAAATTAAAAATTCAAAAAAAAAATCTATTATAAATATGTTTTCAATACGTGATGAATTTCCAAAAAAATAATACGTAATTAAAAATATTAATATAAGTTTTAATAATTTTAATATAAATTTATATTTTTTTAAAAAATATAAAATCCAAGATAATTATAAAAAATATTAAAAATTCATTTTTTTTGTTTGATGTTGTACATTTAATGTGTTAAAATAGAGAACCTTTTGATCATTATAAATCAATGTTTAAAAAAATGAAAAGCATCCCATATATTATATATAATCAATGTGAATTTATAAAAAAAAAATAAAAAATTATATATAATAAATAATAATATATAAAATAGAAATATGAATAATTACATAAGACAAATCTTATTTCCATATTTTACAAAAACCTGTAGAAATTCAAAAAACCATGTAAAAAATCATGATCATGATTTTAATGTTGAAATACTACTTTAAAAAATTAAAACACACTATGTAAGAATATTTCACCAAGTATAAAAAATGATGGTGAATTAATTAAGAAAAATGATGTAACTGAATTCACATAAGAGAATTAACGTAGAAAAATTCATGTATCAATAGTTTTGAAATTTGTAAAATATTATATATCTAAAATTTTAGACCTAAATTGGACATTGAGAATGATGAAATGTATTTGGGCCATGTTTAAATATTTTTATATAATATCTTTATTTTTCTAAATAATCAGGATTCAATTAAATCAATTTGATATATCTCATTTTGGGATCAAAACATAGTATCAAAATAGATGATAAAAAATGTAGAATTTAGTCTAATAAAAAATGTGGGATCAAAATGAATTTTAGTAACAATATATATTAATTATTAATTTTTTTTATCTAATTCTCTTTATATAATTTTTATATTATTTAAAAATAATAAATTCATACAATTTTTTATTTTTAACCCATTTTGTTATCTGAATACAAATGTTAACTAATTTGGAAAAACTGCTACATAGTTCTCAAATCGGCTATGTGGATTTCAAATTGTAAATGTGGTAAATCATTTTTTAGATTGACTTTTTTTATATTATCTATGTGGGTATAGTAATAAATATGTTTACACGTAATTTCATGGTCCAAAATGCCTTATATGGAAAAAATACCTTTCTTGGCAGTTGAAGAACATGTTACAAACAAGCAAACATGAAATCAAAATAAATTTTATGTAATGATATTTTATGATATAATTAGTGTCTAAACGACAAATTATTTCACTTTATATATCTATAAAAAATTATAATTATACATAATAAGATATAATCATAATTAAATTATATGTTTTAAAATAAATTATTATATAAATACAAATTATTTTGAGGAATTGTGTAATATTAAAAAAGTAAAATATTAATACTTCAAAACTAAGAATAAAATCATTAATTTTCTATTAGTTTTTCCAAATATCCCGAATGGTGAGGGAATAGAAGCTTGAGTTCTCCCTCTCCCCCTCACTCTATATATAAATATATGCGGAGGTGTATCTAGATCTATATGTGATTATGGATTAGGGTGCACTCTAATAAGGGTTAATAAGGCCCATTATTTTTTATACATTCAGGTCGGGGGACGTAAAATCATGGGGGAGTCACACAAAAATGTATCTAGATGTAATTTTTTTGGATTCCCACTGATGTAATTTCATTATTATTAATATATAGAGTTATAATTCAATTATATATTCTATAGTGGAAACTAGCCATTTACATCATTCCTATTTGAAAATTATAATAAAATATAGGTCTAAAAATGATATAGAAATAGCAAATACACTCTTTCCAGAAGAGTGATATGATTTATAGGACCGATGGTAAAAGTACATAGTCAATATGTCATGAAAGTAACAAAATAGTGGTTAACTAGTAACATTGAACTTACAATATATATGATATTTTTATAACTAATGAAATATTTTTTTGTGTTATTTATTAATTGATCCATGCTGATGATGGTAAAATAGTTATACATTTTTTTCTCAAATGTTTATTGTCTTTTCAGAATTATTTCATATAAATTTTCTAGGAGAGGTTTCAGAGGGGAGACATCTGAGAATACATGTTATGCTCACCCTCTCTATATATAAATTAATTTCCAATTTGTATGGTACAATTTAATGGTCAAGCTAGATGTTATTGAGTGGAAGGATTCTGTTAGCATATATCAGGTGTTTATAGAGTTTGTGGTCACTTCCTAGTTTCACATCTAGTACTTGAAAAAAAAGTAGTTCTCGAATCTCAATACATGTTTTTGGATTACATCAATCTGGTATGAATGGTGTTTATTAGTGGTTATTTCACCCATATATCTTATTAAATAAATTTATATAGAGGAAAATATCTTCCATGTTTTTGATTGATATACACTTGGGTCTATTGAACAACTCATGGCCTACTATAGTAGAGATGTGAGGGTTTTTATCAATATATTATTTAAATTCTAGTATAAAATGGGTCATTGGATGGAAGACTAATGATGAAACTCAATAGGGGTTGAATTGTGTCTCATTAAAAATATTATAAAATTCAAAAAAACCCTCTTGAATTTAAGAAATTTTTCCCTTCCCCCTAATATATATGTATTAATTGGAAAATTAATAAAAGAACCAAATTGGCATGGATATGTATACTGTTTTAGGGAATAGAAAACCCATAATATACTTCTCAAAGGATCTCTTTGCTTTCTCGGTGACATTAACTATGTATTTCCTTATCATAGTGACCTCTTCAACTATATGTGGGTAGATTACACTTTACAACAAGGATTTAACATGGAATTATTATAATTTTATAAGGAATTAAAATATATGATGATATGTAAAATCATATTACACTCCATTATCAATGTGTATTATATGTCAACACTTTATAGGGAATAGATGAGATGTAAAAATTTAATACCATTTAATTTCTCCGTTTCAGCAAAAAATCACTGATGTGTAATATATTCATCAATAATATTCAACAGCAAAATAACAATCAAAGTAAATATGGATTATTTTTCATCAAATAGTAGACAATAAAAAACTCAATGTCGCATATTTTTCCTTATTCTTTTTATCTATTTATAATAAGGATTTACATATAATTTTTATCCATTTATCAAAAGACAAATTGTTATAAAATTTAAAGTATATTATTTTCTCTTCATAGTTTTAATGTCTCCACATCCACGCTACTAAACGATCTCGAGAAATTTATAAAAATAAAATAAAATATATTCTAATAGCTTTATTGGATATTCTGATTTTAGATATTAAAAATACATTGAGTCATGTTATTCCAATATTTTATCCATGAAAGTCAAAACATTGTTTCCTTATTCATTCATCTGGTGAATAAATGTGTTAGAAATAATTTCATGATAAACTTTCTAGAATAATAGCATCATTGAAAACGTAATAATTTAAAATAGAGAACTTTTGAAACGTCATAGACATTTCTTGATATTGTTTCTCAAAAATCCATAAACTATTTTAGTAAAATATTATAGTATTTATCATATTGAAATTATTATTATAAAAATAGAATTTTTATTTCCAGAATACTCATAACTGATAATTTAAAAAACCACCACCTATTAGACATGATATTCATTACTATAACATCAAACATCTTCATTGTATTTTATGAAAATTTATTTAGTTTATAAACCACTACAAATAATTCACATAATAATGTAATAGATAAAAAAAAAATAATGAAGAAAAGATTTCCATTTCCGACATTAAAAATACCTAAAAAATGCAGAATATTGAACTTCCAGAATTCTATAAAATATGATAATAACATTATTAAAAAATAATCCAATATTAAAACTCTTTAAGATATATTTCTGTAACTCAAACCATTACAAATAATTTCTCCAATCAGTTGATCAATATATCATACCTCCAAAATAATAAGTTCATATTTATGTAAAATCGACTCAAAAGAGTAATAATTAATGAGATGTTTTATTTCCTGTTATATAATCCATGCATCTTCAAAAATATAAGGCAATGTGATAGACCCTTGATGTAAATATATATCTTTACCAAATACTTCTCAAAGCCTTTTTCAATATTTTTTTCATACTAGGTAGGTGAATATTATGTTCCAACATCGAAGATAATCACCAGGCTTCATAATATAATTCCATCAATTCAACCAACTATTTAGTTAAAAAATATATTTTTATTCATGTTACATGTATGTGGTAGTCCATACACATAGAAATCATCTTTTATTCAATATTTAAGACTACTTCCATCTTGAAGAACACTCATCTTCAAATTTTTAGGTCGATTGGGCATCAAATTCGCCATGAAAATGTTGCAGAAACCTACACAGATTATTTTCTCATGATGTTATACATTATAATAAAACATTTCTTTGCATTGTGAGTAATGGGTTCTTATCCAGTGATATTTCTAAATATAATCCATTCATGGAAGAAACCAACTTCTATTTATAGCCCATGTAAATCATATGTGAGAAAAAAATTATACATCATGAGACTATGTGTTTCTTAAAACACAAGTACATAAAATGTTCTATCATCCATAAATCATGAATCATATCAATATACATCATTATTCCGTCATTTTCGTCAATAGGTTGATTTTTTTAGCTTGTAATGAACTGTACCACATGTACCCCATCTTATTGCGGCATAATATTCATACTCGATTCAACGTATGGATAATTTTATAATTTAGGGACAAGTGAATGAAATGTAAGGTAATTATATAATGCATTCATCATGACTGTAGGTTTCTTGAACAATACTATTTCCCAAGCATAATCTTCAAATATGAAATCTAGGGATAAAACCTACTGAATGTATACATCATTTACCCTAAAAAACTATTATTTTAAGAGTTAATTAATAATTTATTAATAGTTCATCATAGGATAATTATATTTATATTAATCTTAATGCCTTCACATGGATCAATTATCACCTCAATTATTCGTCAAAAACACTTGATATCATTGAAAAAAAATGAAATAATATTCTAGAAATTCAGCATCTCAGTAATGATGTCATAGAACATATGATATTTTATTTACCATGAAACCATTATTTTTATGATTCCTTGTAAACTAATTAAATAACCATAAATGTTTGAATATTCCATCAAATAAGTTTTTATCTGATCTGTATATTATTATATTGTGAAAACATTAACAAATAGTAGTTATCCATATATTTAAACAATAGTAACCATAAATTATTGTATCAATATTGATTAATATTTATATATCCAAAGAAGTAGTTATATAATTAAATTAACTACTGAAATTTATCTCAATATCATTTCTATCAAACATGAAAATTATTACATGAATCCATGAAATTTCATTTCAATTATTATCAAAATACTTATTTGAATTTAAACTGAAAAACTACTCTATTACTGAACAACATATAAATGTTTTAGATAATTTATACCTCATAGAAACAACTAAACATGATTTCATCATAAATATAAAAAAATAATATAATCTTATTATACATACTATATAAAAAATTGTATAATTTTATGAAAACTATTATGTTATATATAAAATGATTATCGAGACTTATTAAATATAAAATCACTTAAAGACATATTAGTAAAAAAATAATGTGCTCAAATAACCAACAAAACCCAGATTATAATGGAATGATGTCAACAAATAATCTCACCAGTTTTTAAATTTGAATAACCAATATATCTACAAAATACCTCTTCCTGTATTGGGGGGCGATGAAAAATATTTAAGAAATGGAAACAAAATTATCTTCTAAATTTGTAAAAGTTAAAAAATATGACTTATTTAGAATACTATGATAGTGAAATTCCAAATAAAAGTAATAATACCAACTCCAACCTAATTCATTCTTATTTGAATCGGATAAGACCTTATACTTTAGAAGAAAAAAAAACCTGATAAATTAAATTCAATGAAAATTAAAATATTTTACATCAATAAATATTTGAATAAAAATAATATATTTCAACAACAATAAGTTATTCTAAAAAAAATCCCCCTATGAAAAATAACAAATTAAAAAAATATTAACATTAGATAATATATTTTCAATGTATTTTAAAATTCATATTTTTATTTGATCCATTTATGAAGAAATCATTTTTATTTAATAATAAATATTGTATCACATATAATAATGGATTATATTGGATCATGAAATTTATTTAAATTTTAATCATTTAAATAACATGATTTTAAGAAAAAAAAATTTTAATAAATTGAAAAAATAAAATATGAAATTTTAATGATTATGTATGTTGTTAACCAAATAAATAAATGAATTATTTCATTACAAAATATAATATTGTGAGAAATTATTTAACAGTTCAACGTTAGGAATAATTAATAATAGTGAGAAACTATAAAAAAATATAATCAATTTAAAAGTCCTTATCCCCATATAAAAAAATTCCTTTATAAAACAATCAAGAAATAATTCTTGGATGATAATAGTGATGACCATGTGGATATATCTTTTTAAAATAATAAGAAAAAGAAATATCATAAATCTTAATATCTTTTATTCTGTAACCTAAAAATATAATAATGATATAAAGTGGAGAATTCATAATTTTTTTCAAATATAAAAACATTTTGGACACATAGGATTTTGGTTCTGGAAATGATAGCAATAAAAGGTTTTAGTATCCAAATATATTGATTTTGAGCGGTTTTATTTAATTATTGTTATGTTTAAGTAATGATTTTGATTAAAACTAATTATTAACACAACAAATTTATGTTTTATAAAAAGTATCCATTAGAATATTGTAGGTTAATTTCAAAATAGAAATATTTTATGTTTGAAATGATTCTTATTTTAGAATTTATAAAATAATAATTCCTAAAAAAATTAAAAATTTCTCCAATTCAATAAATTATAATTAAGACATAATTACTATTATTTTTTGAAAAATAATTGATTTTGATAAATATCTCAATTGATAAGTATATTATAATGATTTTTTAAGTATAAAACTCTTCCAATATATATATACATTTATTTTCATGAAAATCTAAAATAAAATTCAGATGATTATGATATTATATATAAAATATGGTGGGCCTAACATTATTTTTCTAAAAAATACAATAATGTTTTCATATTTCATTACTCTTTTTTTATGTAATCAAATTTTTTGTGAAGGATAAAAAATATTTAATATTTTATATATAAGAATGAATTTCATAATATTAACATTGAGTGAATGATTATTGTGCACATCATAATGAGAAATATGATATAGTTTTACCTTTTTATTTTCATGCTCAAATTCAGAATTTGATGAAAATTTATTGTTTTAAACATAAAACAAACTGAATGTAGAATTCACTGGTATATTTTTTTTGTTCTAATTATACTTAAATTTATATTTATGGAAAGGACTGGAAAGTCTAAAATAATAAATCTTCTTACATTTTTATTATATGATTTTATTATATTTAATTATCTTTAATTTATCCTTTCAATTTGAGTACAATGTTTGAATTTTTTAGTAACATATGATACCATATAAATTATATCCAATTGAGTATATATTGAATCAGAAAATTCATTCATCAAAACATTGAGTGGAACAATATAATTTTTTAAAGAATCATTATATTCAATGTCTTTATTCATCACATAATTATACATCATTGAGGATCCAATTAGTTATTTCTCATTTTAATTATTTAAATATTGTGATTTATCAAATAGTAGATGATATTCCATTCCACATAGACTGAAAAATTCAAAGTACCATTAATGCCTGATTTGGTTCTATAATTTTTCGAACATCCTAGATATGTGTGCCATTAAAAGGGGCCCCAAACCCAATTGGTCACATAACCTCAAGAGAATTTCAACAAACTCTAGATGATTCCGACTAACAATGAGGGTGAATGTTTAATAATGGGGAAACTATTCCCTCATTTGATGATTGTACACATCATAATAACAGAAAATATGCAATAGAAAATGTTGTAATACCATACAATAGATGTAAACTGTAGCAGAAAATATAGTATAGTAAAAACTAGAGCATATATAAGTGATGCATGTCATGTGTGTCTATGAAAGCATCCAAACAATTCACATTGATAGAAATACATTACTAAACCAATGTTATGAAAAGCAGTAAACCCCAACAGCATCGTACGCCCAAGCTTGGTCCCATGCTCTCCAGCTCCAACAACAATCAAGTATCTGATGAAGCAGGGCGCTTGCCATTTTTTATACCTAGAACTATTTAATCTCTTTGGGTCCAAAATCCTAACCCATACATGTTGTGAGATGACTCTCAGTAGGGAACCACTTCAAGATCTATGCCTAACTATCAGTGAAGATATGTAGTAGTCAATATGAAGAAATGATGAAATATATATGGATGTACTCAAAAGTAAACAATCCCACTCTTTCCAATTACATTTATTTACATTTTTTAATTATTTGATCCATTGAATATTGAAATCATATGGTCTATACGATGCTCTATATCCCCTCAAGTAACAGTTACGAAACAGATTCCTCAAGAAGACCTTCTCATCATACATATAAAACCAAGTACAATCTTTTGATTTTTCTTTGATGACTCATGAAAATCATTCAATCGATCATAAGAAAACATTTGGGAAAGCTCCCACTAGCTAAAACCTTTTGTTTATCATTTCACTATTCAATAAAAAATACCACCTAGTCATCTTTCATGGTCAAAACCCCTTGGTCCACATGGAATCAATAAATTATTAACGATGTTTGTGTAGAAATCACAGTTAATACCCCCATGGTCATCATAGAATAAATAATCATAATCTATTTCCTGGGTATCTCTTACGGTCAATACCCCTAGTTTAATGTATACAAAAATGCTCTCATGGTCCTAGATAAATAATAATGGAAACCCACATAGTTTTCCAGGTCCAAGGCTATCACGGTCAATTAAAAAACAAAATTCAAATGATTTATTGGAAGTAAATTTAATCAATAACTACTACATGTATAACATTCACAACCATATCTTATGAAATTCATATAATCTGTAACTTCCTGGTTCTAGAAGCCACCCAGAGTCACCCCGTACCCGGATGGTCACATGGACTCACGTGCATTTCTCCAAATGCTAGATGCTGCTGAGTAGTAGAAAGGTCCTTGTGTGTGATAGAGGTGATACTATAAATTCATTGGTAGATTACAGAGCCGAATTAAATAAATACCTGGAATAGCAGAAGTAGTGATAATTACTTATAGCAGTAACATCAAAAAACAGAAGGTATAAATTAGATAACATATATAAAATGATGCATGATACATATATCTATGAAAATAGTCAAAAAAATCACAATGCTGAAATACAACAGTGTTAAACCAAAGTAAAAACGAAATCATATAAAATCCTTATAATATCAATCCATAGCATGGTCACATGCTCTCCAACTCCACAACATATCATGTTCCTTAGGTAGAAGGGAGCATGCCCTTATCTATACCTTTAATAATATAATATATTTGTGACTAAAATAATGGCCCAAATAGGGTGTGAGACTAAATCCTAGTCGGAATCCACCCGAAATATGTGCCTAACAGTAAATGAATATACAGTAGGTAAAAGTACAAGAAACAATATACATGAATTTCCATAATAGTAAACAATCCATAATTTTTATTTCAGGAAACAACGAAGCAAATAGATAAACCACATTTAGGTAACCCTCTGGGCAGTTCACACAGCCTAACCCCTTTGGTTCATTAATAATAATATATAAAGACTCTTTGAGGAAGCACTCAAAGTAAATTCCCATTATAGTCAAAGGTAAATAAAGACTCTCTGTGGAAGCTCACAGTTAATTATTTATATAGTCTAAGGTAGTCAAGGACTCTCTGGGGAAGCATGAACGGTCAATTCACCTTATAGCCCCAAGGTATAGGACTCTATGAGGAAGCTCACATGGTCAATTCCCTTAATATCTCAGGTCGTTCAATTAAAACAAAGACTCTCTGAGGAGGATCTTGCGTTCAATCCCCTTATAGTCTAAAGTAATCAACGAATATTTAATGAAGTTAACCTGGTCAATTCCCCTAATATCCCCATGTGGCCCTAGGATCTCTGAGGATTATCACTTGGTCAACCCCCCTTATATCCTAAAATGATAAACTACTCTCCGAGGAAGCTTACTTGGTCAATACCCCTTATATTATACTACACCAGGTTCTCACGGACCAGTGTAGGTCAAAGTGTATAGTAGTGAGATCTAACCATAGTAAACCTAAATAATTACACATTTAAATAGTCTACAAAAAATCAAGCAGGTCAGAATACAAACTCTCCATCCTACACCAACATCAATGAAGAAAAACAGTCAAGGCATCTAAACTGGCTAAACAGGGCTAGACGGTTGTAAATAGAACTTGCAAGTGAAAAACATCCAAAGCATAGCAATCAAATTTAGTCATATACGAATTAACTCTACACAAGAATACAAGCATGGCAGGAAAATAGTAGGGGTAATATGGTAAACACACAATACCCTGTTCAAGGGTATTGGTGGAATCTGTACACAATACTTAGAGGATTTGAACAGAAATGAAAAACCCTCCAAAATTGGGGATACATGATCTCTATATGTGAACCTGGAATATTGAATCTCATTTGAACATCGAATATCTCCAAAAATGTATAAAACGATCAATCCTGGATATCTCACGAGAGATGAGAAATCAATAGATGATGCTCTGGGAGAATGGATAACTCACTGATTTGATTCCAACGTAGCTGAATGTGTTTAATTCGAAGGAAGGTCACATGATCTTATGTTCGTCAATGATCAGTGGGTGTCTGGAGCTCCTGGATGAGACAAATGAAGAAGGGTGTGTTTCTGTCGATTAGACACGACCCCAGTGTGTTTAATAGAAAAATGATAGTACACGACGTGAACTTTTGAAGTACACAACCTTTACTCACCTTTTCTGTACTTCGCTTTAAGCGGCCTCCAAGTCACTCCCACATGGTCGTTTGTGGGGATACTACACGACCAACAAATTAACTCTTGTGGTAAGGAAGTAAATAGAATTTACTTATAAAGTAAACTGTGTATACTTTGAAAATTTCCAAAATTTCAATTTTCCTAAAAAATGACCAAAAAATGATAAACATACCTGTAAATAAGGATTGGGTTCACATAATCCTCCCACCTTAAATAAATTCATCCCTGAATTTATATAGAACGATTTAGAAGAAGAAACCCTGAGTAGTTCTACCCACTGTCCCATTCTACACTCGCACGTGCTGCCATAGCATGTACCAGAGGAATAGACTGGCCACAGATAACCTTCGTACTGCGATCCACAATCCTAATAAAATACTCTTCAAAAGACGCATCCACTTTGATCTCAAACTCCCTAGATTGAAAGACATTAGATGGATCTGAGATGTAACATTGAAGCTGAGAAATGTGGAAGATGTCGTGCATAACCTGGTACCTCTGAGGTAACTGCAACAGATAGGAAACCGGCCCATCTATTATCCAACAACACAAACAGCATGACGTACATCGGGGAATTATTACCCTATCTAATAATCCACTTGTCTCTCAACCCCGATCCGAAACGCATGAAAACAAGATCCCCAACCTCAAACTATAGAGTTCGTCTCCGCTGATCAGTAGTATACTTCTGTCGAGACTGTGCAGTATCCATCCTCTTCTGAATCAACCGTATCTGCTCTTTGGTCTACTGAACAAGACGAGGTCCCAACAAAGCTGCCTCTCCTGCCTCTAGCCAAAATAAGGATGATCAGCATGGCCTACTGTACAAAGCCTCATAAGGTGCCATTTGAATTGTTTCTTGAGAACTATTGTTGTAGGAAAACTCCACATGAGGTATATGATTCTCCCAAAAACCATTAAAATCCATTATGCATGTTCAGAGCATGTCCTCAAGCACCTGAATCGTACGCTCAGACTGCCCATCTGCCTGGGGGTGGTAAGTTGTACTCCAACGTACCTATGTACCCAGAGCCTTTTGATTCCCCTACTAGACCAAAGAAGTAAAACATGCATCCCTGTCTAAAAACAATGGAGTGTGGAACTCCATGATGACGTACAAAATCTCAGTTGTACAACCATCCCAGATCGTCAACACTGAAGGTCTCCTTAATCGGCAGTAAATGAGAATCATTCGTGTGTCTATCAATGAAAAACCATACTAAATCATTCCCTTGAGGAGACCTCAGAAACCCTGACATGAAATCCATCGCGCCATCATTCCACTTCCACTCGGGAATGGGTAACTGCTACAAAATCCCAATTGGTCGCTGATGTTCTTCATTCACATGCTGACAGGTTTAACACCTCCTGAAAAAACCTGAAACATATCTCATCATACCTGGCCTCCAATACTGATGGTGTAGATCATGATACATATTTTTGATGCCATGATGAACTGCACAAACTGGGTAATGAAAATACCACATCATCTCCACACATATGTCTTCAGGCACCCATTTTCACCTCTAAAATGTAAGATATCATCCATTCCTATGGTCTATCCAGGAATAGAGGTCTCTCCCTAAACACTCTACCTTAGGACTAGGCCTTCAGAATCTGATAGCTGCCTCATTAGTACTCGATAATGACGAGTAGAGCTAATAGATACATAAGATAGAATCGTCTTCCCCTGTCTGTTGTGAAACTCCAAATGCATCTCAGATAAGAGAGTCATAAGCTCCCACTCATTGCTCACCTCCTTATCTTCCTGTATAGTATTCCTCCGTCTCAACCAATAAGCCATTGTGTTTCCTTTCCTAGGAGTGTATGCAAGCACAATGTCAAAGGACTGTAGGTACTCAACCGACCTGTTATGTCTCAAACTCAGATCATGATGAGTGAAGATGTACATGATACTTTTGTGGTCAGTGAAACCAACAAAATTATCACCCAGAAGAAAATGTCTCCAACAGTGTATGGTATGAACAACAACTGCAAAATCTAGATCATGCATCATGTAATTTCTCTCATGTGGCCTCAACTACAGAGACCCATATGCAACAACTCAATCTCCCTGCATAACCATAACCCCCAAACTCATAACTGACGCATCACGGTAAGCAGTATATATCGTGCCTGTCTCTAGAAATACTAGTACCAATGCTGATGTGAAACTCCCATTCAGCTCATGAAAGGCTAACTCACAAGAATATGACCTTAAGAACTTCACACCCTTCTTAGTCAGACATGTCATCCGTGCTGCCAAGTGTGAAACGTCTTGTAAGAAACAACTGTAGTTTCCAGCCAGCCCTAGAAAACTATGCACCTAAAATATGTTCTTCGGCTACTTCTATGAAACTATAGCTCTCACATTATCTGGGTCTACTGATACTCTATCCTCTGAGATAATATGAACCAGGAAGTGGATCTGATCCATCCAAAAGTGGCACTTTGAGAGTATAACTTATAACCGATTCACACTCAGTGTACTCAAAATGCTCTCAAGAAAGGTAGAATTTTCTTTTTGATTGTGAGAGTACACCAAGATATCTACCACGAATACCACAATGAAGGAATCCATGTAAGGATGGAACACACAGTTCATCAGTGCCATGAAAACTATAGGTGCGTTCGTGAGTCATAACTGCATAACCATATAATCATATAAACCATACCTACTCCGTAAAGCTGTGAGAGGTATATAAGATGGTCTAACACACAATTGATGACAACCTGACCTCTAGTAAATATTCAAGAACACATGGGATTCTAAAAAATGATCAAATAGATCATCAATCCTAGGCAAGGTATATCTGTTATTCACCATCAACTGGTTCTTCTTTCGATAATCCACACAATGTTAGAGGGTGTCACCTTCCTTCTTCGCAAACAAGACAGGCGAACCCAAGGAGAAATACTGAGTCGGATGAAAACCTTTGCCTTCAACTCCTCCAACATCTTCATGAGTTCCTAAAACTATATTGTATAAATATTATAAGGAGTAATGGACATTAGTGTCTCTCCTGGTACAAGATCAATAGAAAATTCTACCTCACTCTCCGGTGGAAAACCTAAAAAGTTCTATGGAGAGGATTCTCTAAAATGATCCACCATTAGAGGAACATGTAACTTTGAAGTCCCTAGTTCATCTAGATATAGACTAGTAATATGGGATGTAAATCCTCCCAAACCATGATACTCTAGACCCACTCTGCTCGCCTGGACATCCCATTCACCCTTATGAAGAAAAGAATCACGTTCTGGTGAAGTGAAACTCACCCTGTGACGATAATAGTTGACAAATTCTTGGAATGGAACTAACCAGTCCATTCCGATAATGAAATCATAGCACATCATATATAGGACATCAAGGTCTCATAAAATGTGATATCCACCAACCTTTAGAGGGAACCCTGTGCACTGACGTACACTAGTCGTTCTAGTCCCCAATGGGTTGTTTAGCATCATGATACCACCATAAGAAAAGATGCATAGACCAAGGATCTCCATGAAAGAAATAGATATAATTCTATAAGAACATGTTGTATCGAAAAGAGATGAATCTAAAACTGAGGATACTAAGATCGTACCTCGAACTGTAGAAGTTCTAGGATCCTGCTCGTGCTGGGTCTGCTCCAATGTAAAATTATGGCAAGTACCATGGACCTGTGACCCTACCTGACAACTCTGAGCTAATCCACCGTGAGGTTGCTGAAGAATCAGGGACTGACTACCACGACCACGACCTCCACCTCGGCCTGAATAGCTGGAAGAACACTAGTTCCCATACTAGTGGAAAACTGGTGGCGTTACTATTAAATGAAGAGTCATACAAGAACCCATGTCACCAGCTGATTGCGAGAAGAACTGAAGAAAGAACTGAAGAATACCCATCTTGTTGTAAGATCAGATCACTACTAGTCCTCTTGGGAAATGTTTCCATGTATGCCTATTTCTACCACACTAAAAGCACACCACCTGGATACCAGAAGATGCATCCTACCTACTACAATCTCCTCGTGTAGCCTCCCTATGGTGCTGCCTAATATCAGTTGGTAGAGTGCTAACTCTGGATGCCAAACTGCCCTGTATCACAGCTCCAGAATCCCTCCGATTGTGCTTTGCGATTTGTGTCTGGAAGACGATAGAAGATATCAATGTCAGTAAGAAGGTGTTCCCCCACGATCAGATGTTGTGTCTCAGACCATCCTCAAAATTCTGTGTGAGGAACAACTCATCACCTCTTGGAATAGGAATGAAACTTTTCAGCTCTATGAAGTGATATGAATACCACATAATTGTAAGAGTACCCTTCTCCAGACTCATGAAATATTGGGCTCAATCGGCACTTAATGTCTCCATATTGATGTAATCATAGAAGAAGCGTCGAAAGTTATCCCAATACATATTTTGTTGGCTTCCCACATGTGAGATCATAACTCACCTCCTCTTGGAGGAGTATCAAAGCATTTAGGTTGTGAGCTTCACCCTCTTCTCTGGAGGTATCTCCAGTTGCTCTAAAATCATCAGTGTGGCTTCTAGCCATGACTCTGCAGCCTAGGGTCCTCCCTCCCCAGAGAATGAATGAGGATGTTGCTGCTGAAAGACCTGCGTCAAATCAGCCATCGATGGGGAAATAGGCGGCACTCCCTGAGAGGTCTGCATCATTTTCAGAAATCCCTCCCTGAACTATCAATCACCACCATTGTTAGGTACAATGGCTAGTACAAAGGCTAGCACAATGGGAGGACCTATAGGTAGTCCCTGATCCGCCATGTCCGGTGTCTGATCAACATCTGAAAACTGGGATAAAACCAAAGGATGTCTCGGTGGCATGACTATGTATTTTCAAGCACACACCTTAGATCAAGGTTATCAAAGACTATAAACCAGGAGTGTATGAACTGAATATGAGAAATAAAGCATTCAAGTTTTACAAAACATGACTACACGACGTGCATATTTCCTAACTTGTGTGTTCTATTAAGTCATTTACATGGGTGTGTACTCCTGCCTAAATTGATTTTGTAACACCCCAAACCCACGTCGTATTGTTTTAACACATGGTGTGTACTTGAATCCACTTTCCATGCCCGAGTCCTTCTACACAGTTAAGCCACACGACACTCCTTTGATAAGACTACACTATGTGTTCACGATAGACACAACGTGTACTACACAAGATTCACTTGGCCAGTGTTGTTATTGACACAACCTAACACATAGCTCATAACACACAACGTGTTTCTGATGGACACGGCGTGTACGTGAAGGGGTAACAATGACCCGTGATGTATGTTACACAGGTGGACATAGGGTCAACACTACACGGTGTGTTTAACTGGTACACGACGTCTTCCAACCAGACTTTCACTGATCCCATGTCTCTGCCCACACCACCAATGACATGGTTAGAGACTACAGAGTCTGAACATAAAGTACACAACATGTACATCAGAAAAACATTTTCTTTCCGAACATAAGAACTTATTTCTTTTTCATAACATTACACGGCGTGTATTCTAAGTATTTACAGATAGTAGGCATCATTAACTACATCGGAACCCTGATAACACTGATACGAACAATGAAAGTGCCATATTCCAATTCATAAAGGCCCATAAACCCTGCGAATCAAGGATTGGCATCGTTTACAAATTATAAAATGGAAAACAAGGCAATGATCCACCAAATTATGGTCCATGAGGGGCCATAACACCTCAAGAACCCAATTTTGTGTCCAATCAAGAAAACCTCTACACAAAAAATACCCTATCAAACATTAGGTATTTGTATCAGGGAATCTATGACAACAACATGAATATTTTTCACATAATCTATCACACCAACATGCAATAATTAATGCATCCTATATGGCATGACAGAAATGCATGACATGTGATTTCTAGAAAGTGTGTGTATGATAAATGTGATGGCATACCCTTATCTCATTGGGTTGCGACAGAAATAGAACCTCAATAACTGCAACTGTAATAGCACAAAACATGTGTATCACCAAATGGTGAAATCAAATCAACTGTAAAATTGAAAACCAGAAAAATTTCAACAACGAGGTAGATTGGAATTTCCCTGTAAACAAGTTAGATACTCATAGGAATAGCTTATTACCAAGAACACTTTCTTTTCTATCCCTGGCTAAGGCTCCGAACAGAAATTCAAGATAAAATAATCCCTTGATTCAACTTTGTAATGTCCTGGTTACAGAAGCCACCCAATGGTGCCCCGTACCTGGTTGGTCACATGGCCTCAACCGCATTTCCCCAAATGCCAGAGGCTGCCGACTACCAGCGAGGGAATTCGGTGTGATAGTGGGTAAAATATTCCCTCATTGGTAGATTACACAACATAAGTAAATAAATAAATACATGAGAAAAATTAGTAATAATGACATACAATAGTAACAATATTAAATGGTAATTATAAACTGGAAAAAATATATAAAATGATGCATGATACATATTTCTAGGACCACATCCAAACAAGTCACAATGATGAAATAAAATAGTGATAATCCAAAGTGAAAAATATTGATGATAAACTTCTCAGAATCTCAAGCCATAGCTTGGTCACATGATTTCTAGATCGACAACATATCACATACCTGAGGTAGAAGGGCGCATGCCCTTATCTATAAATGCAACAATATAATCTATTTGGGTCCAAAATCATGTCCCAAATAGGGTGAGAGGATAAATCTTAGTTGGAAACCACCTGATGTTATATGCCTAACATTCTGTGAATATACGGAAGGTAATAGTACATGAAACAGTAAACATGATAGTTTTCAACAATAAACAATCCACAGTTTTAATAACAAGACATAGAGAAACAAACAGCTAAACCTCATACATGTAACACTCGAGGTAGTTCACTCAGCCTAACCCCTCTGGTTCAGTAAAAAGAATATATAATGACTCTCTGAGGAATCCCTCACAGTCAATTACCCTTATAGTCAAAGGTAAAGAAAGACTCTATGAGGACGCTCACATAGTCAATTCCCCATATAGTATATGGTAATCAAGGACTCTATGAATAATCTCACACATTCAATTCCCCTTATAGCCCTATGTTCTAGGACTCTCTGAGGAAGCTCACACGGTCTATTTCCCTCAAAGACCAGATCATTCAATTAAAAAAAACACTCTCTGAGGAAGCCCACACTGTCAATCCTTTTATAGTCCAATGAAATCAACGACTCCCTAAGGATGCTCACTCTATCAATTACCCTTATAGCCTCATGTGTTCGTAGGCTCTCTGAGGATTCTCACTCGGTCAATCCCCCTTATAGCCTAAAGTGCTCATTGAATCTCTGAGGAAGCCCACTTGATTAATTCCACTTATAGTCCACTACACTAGGTTATCATGGCCCTATGAATGTGAACGAGCATAGAAGTGTGATATTGAAAATGTAAACCTACAGAACTACTTGGCTAAACAGTCTACAACCAATCAAGCATGTCAGAATATAAACACTCCATTCTACATTAACATGAATGAAGAAGAACAAGCAAGGAAACCAAAAAAGTTAACCAGAACTTGCAAGGGAAAAACATCCAAAGAATAACAATCAACCCTATTCATATCCAAATTACCTCTAAAAAAGAATACAATCATGGTAGGAAAACAACATGGGTAAAACGGTAAACATGCAATACACAGTTGAAGGGTATTGGTGGAATCTGCACATAATACTCAAAGAATTTGAACGGAAATGCACAAACGACATACCTCAGGGTTAGGAGATCGCTATGTATGAACCTTGAAGATTGAATCACATTAAAAATCCAAAGATCTAAAAAAAGTATAAAACATTCAACCCACGATATCTCATGATAGATGAAAAATTGTTAGATGATACTCTAGGAGAAGAGATAACTCACCAATGCAATTCCAACATTCCTGATGGTGTACAATTCAGAGGACGAACGCCCTATCAGAAGTTAGTCAAATATCTTCAGTCGTATGAAGCATCTAGATGAGATAAATGAAGAATGGGGTGTTTCTGTTGAATAGACGCGACCCCGGTGAATGTAATGACAAAAAGAAACTACAAAGTGTGTAATTTTGAAGTACACGGTGTTTACACGAATTTTTGGTACTCCTCTTTAAGAGGCCTCCATGTCACACCCACACAGCCATGTGTGAGTCTACTACACGGAAAACTAATGGCCTCCTGTGGAAGGGAATTACAGGGTGTGTACTCATAATTTACACGACGTGTACATAGAAAATTTTTAAAATATCTTTTTTCATAAAAATTGACTAGAAAAAGAAAAAAAATTACCTGAATAGGAGGTCCAGGTTCATTCATAATCAATCAAACTCTACCCTAAAACACTTCATTGATGGAAACATGGTATACCTCATTTGAATCCATGACTAAGTGGATGTAAACAAACAAACTAGGGAAATTCACACATGGGGTGTCCTGTGAACAAGGAACATAACCTTAATGATATGCAAAAACCCCTTTCAATCAATTAATCATTAGCATGTTAATAATATGTTAAATTTCCAAAATACACATTTCCCCAAAAATAGGTATTTATCACTACAATAATATATATTCCAAATATAATCAATGGAAGGTACAAACCACATACCATGATGTTTTACCATCCTCACATGGGAATGTAATCCCATGATTTGGCCAAGAACAACGTAGATCTACAAAATAGTAAAATAGCTCAACCTTGAATAACCCACGAGAGAGGATTAATAAGAACGAATGACTCTAGGGGAAGATAGAACTCACCATTGGGAATCCAACACAATTGGCGGTGTCTCAATTATAGCTCTGACAGAGAAAAAGGATGGTATGATAGTTCTTCCATGTTCTATCACACACCAATACAAAAGATGAAGAGAAGATGGGTGTTCTCGATGTCAGATGCGGCCCCTCACTAATTTATCAGATACTATGAAAAGTACACATCATGTTATTTTAATGTACACTCCATATACTAGCATCAACCTTCCCCCGTATTAGGCAGTCTTCCAGGTCACCTACAAAGCTAGTATATGGTTATATGCGACAACTGGGTACACGGTGTGTACTCAAAAGTACACTGTGTGTATATTGAAAATTTCCAAATCCAAAATTTCCCTAAAAAACACCCGAAATGATGATATGTGCCCGTAATGAAGATCCAGGTTCTTATAATTGATGTTTCCATTATAAACATGAAGAAAAAATCCACTCATTAACCAACTCATTAGAGTAATGGATTCATATTCCTACATTTTAAATGAATCTAATTTATATCAAGCATTATTTCACTATTTCGTGGATCATTATCAGTTCTTTCATAGGAAACTATAATATTATTTCACATATCAAAAGTTTTATAAAATTAAAAAATGTTTTTAAAATTATCTAGCCCATGTCCCAATATGACGGCTTTTTTAGGTATTGAATTTACATCATACTCTACTTCTTTATTATTATCCCAAATTTCTAATTATTTTGAATTTTCAATTGGTATTGTTATCTTTATATAAACTTTTAAACTAATATTCTTTAAATACATAATCTGGTGATCTTTTCATTAAATATAATTATCACAATTGAAATAAGAATAATGTATCATTGAAATACCCTTTCTAAAATCATCCATTAAAATTATATTTCATTTGAATATATAACATAATATTGTTATATCCAAAAGAAATATTTAATAGTTCCATTCCTTTTGAACTAATATTTTTTCCAGTATGACGATGGAAAAGATACAAGATATGGTAAAATGTATCTTTTTAAAAATTATGAACAATTCAAAAAATCTCTCTTGAACAAAATCATTTATTCCCTTATCTCTTAAATATGAGTAAGGAATACAAAATAAAAAAATTAATGAAAATATAATGGATATGATTAGATGTTTTGGGAAAAAATCCCCTAGTCTACTCCACCTATACTATGTTTGTGAAATTGGTTGTATCCAAAATGAAGCTTAGTTTCCCGAGGGCATCTATAACTTTGTTCGAGAAGTAGAATCCATAAAACATGAATTTCATAGTGATTTCTTTTATTTATAATAGAAGAAATACACATCGTTGAATGAACATTTTTTCAGTATACCATTAATGGGTAATATTTGATGACATTTCAGAGAGGATATATAATATGTAGAAGATGATAACTATTTTATATCCTTGTTGCACCTGCAACTAGACAAAGTAGATGATTATTTAGAATGTATAGTTGTTGAAAAATAATATACAATTTAATGAATGATTATTCTTATTAGAAATAAATAAATTAAAAAAATAAAAATCATTCATATTTTCTTCTACTTATCAATTGTATAGTGTAAGAATGTTCAATGGAATTTTTCTCTTATTCAAATTATAAAAAATAATGATAATTTATCACATATTTTCTTATATGAGTTTTCTTGTCTCTTATTATATGATACATAACCTTCTATATAACTATATGTAAAGAATATAATATATTCCAATAGTTTCTGTAGCTCAAAATTCATTATTTTTTTAATATAAATTGAGTCAAAAGTTTCCAAATACATAAGCATGAAAATTATTGCACTATTACATGTTTCATTCATCCTTGAAATAAATATATTCAAAATAATTTGAATAATTTTTTCTATAAATATTATAGATTATGACATGAATTTAAAACATCCATATTTTGAATAGAAATAGTTTTATTATACAATGATGCTTCATTAAATTTATTTGTTACAACCCCATTAATATTGTATCATAAAATACATATAAATTCTAAATTTTTTAAATTATAAAAATACCATTTTCATTTCAAGAATATTTGAATATAATAATTAGATAAATTATCTATAAATTATGCATGATATTATTTTCTAGAAATTCAAGAAGATCCCTGGGAATTTATGAATAATTATCAAGTTTGAAAACCACTCAAATTATTGTAAATAAATATTAATTAGAAAAATATACCATGAATAAATAAATAAAATGTATCATAACTTTCATTGAAAATTCCTGAAAAATATGAAGAATAATAAATTTCTCTATTCCATGATTCATGATGAACTCACAATATCATTATTTAAAAAAGTATATAAAATTAATATTCAATATGATATAATGTTTTCATGTAGCATAATAAAAATTTAGTTCTATAGGTAATGGATTTTTGGTTCATAATATCTAATGTATCAATTTCATGTTCATTTGTAGTTGATAGAGAAGTGTTTTCCTTCATGCATGTTTAGATTTATTTGATATATTAAAGGATAATTGCCAAACATAGCATGAAAGGTGATACCCCCTCTATGTTAATATACAATTATAATCAATCCTTAATGCATATATGTTTTTATCTTATACATCACATTATGTACAGGAATATAGTGTTCTATAAGAATAGTTCTTCATTATGCGACATTCTTTAAATTAGAATCTTCATCCTCTTGTTTCATTCAAGTGGGTCATCTTATTCATGTGATTTTCATGTAATATTACCTTATATAGAAATGGTTAGCTATTTTTCATCATATAATATTATGTCCATTAGAATTTATAACCATTTCTATTTTTGAGAACATTTCAACAGTACATACGTTTTAAAAAAGTAGAATCCAACACCACAGTTCGATTAGTAATAATTTTTTAGCATCATAATATATATCATGAGATAGTGAGGATTTTTTTTAATCAAGGGATATATATAAATTTAATCCATTCATGTTTCAAACCATTATGTGTTTTTATCCCATGTACAACATGTTGTACAATAACATCAAGTGCGTGGAATCATTTTATTCATTGATTAATCAGTATTTTTGAGGTCTTATCTCTCATTTATAATGAATCATTTATTGAATCATACATGATCCATCATGTGTTTTTATATAATACATTGATCTATCTTGTAATGAAATATATTGCTTTCCTCCCAAGATATTGCATTATAGGATTCATACTCAATGAAATATATAAGACATTTTTAAATATAGGGATTTCTGAATGGAAAGTAAGGTTCATATATCATATGAGACACCATCACAATCATGGAGTAATAAGTTATTCAATTAATTGAAATAATTCTTATGTATTGGTATTTTTTGGGTGTTTAAGGTTGGAATTTTATATTTGTTGGTGGATGTTGTGTTTCTCACAATTTTTTGAAGATCTAGAGTAACTATGAATCAATAGTGCATGGTGGTTTGTCAATATGATATAATAAATTATCATGTATTTAGCATAGTTAGCTCAGTCATGGAATTTCTAAGGAGTAAGCATGAATGTGAACAATTATTTTCCAGTATGGGTAGTATAGTGGAAATAATTTCTGTTAAATCATGTCCCTAAATATTACATGATGTAATTCTTATAAAATATACCATTAGTTCGTTTTTATTTATATTTTCCATTATTCCCTTATTTATATTCTCTTCCCCCTATCATGCGACATGACCAACAAAGATTCCCATTTTCATGCACTTCTCCACCCTCATAAAAACCTCTCATGTTCTCGTTTCTCTTGGTTTCATGGATATTAATTAATAGTTCTCCAATGTCATATATCATATCCCTTCTTCCACTATTTTGGGAAACTTTTATTAGCCTCATTCTCTCAACTAAAAACTATTTCATGTATGTCCATATTGTTCCATTTTGTTTCTATTTTTAGAGTGAGTAATGGGTCTTTTGAGTCTTCTTGTAATGTGTTTAAATATCTGACATAAAAGTTTATGTGTTTCTATTTTTATAGACTCACCCTAACCTCTATAAGGTATATTTTTATCTTACATATTCTATTGAAAAAAATATTAGGAAATTTTTTATTTTATTTCCCCTTTGTTGATTATTGTTCACTACATCTCCATTAAGGAATCTTGTAACTGTATTCATGTGTAAGTGAATATATATATTCCCTCCTTTTAAATAATGCATTATGGTGAATGAAATATATATATTGGGGGAAATATAACATATATATGTGTTGTATGGATCAAATAATTGTATGCATACCGTAATGTATTCATCTGTCACTAGTGGAGAAAATGTTATTTACGTCACCATTTTTTAACTCGGTTATATATAACCGACGTGAGAATCTGTGAAATGTGGTTTTTTTACGTCGGTTATTTTATAACCGACGTAAAAAATGCATTGAGTAGCTTTTTAATGTCGGTAATTTTAATAACCGACGTTAAAAATTGCGCGTTTTTAGTTTTTACGTCGGTGATAAATTAACTGACGTAAAAAACAAAAGCATGATGGTTTTTTAGGTCGGCTATTTGATAACCGACCTAAAAAACAAGATATCTACTCGTTTTTACCTCGGTTATAAAATAGCCGACGTAACAAACCAAAACGCGGGGGTTTTCTACGTCGGTTATTTTATAACCGATGTAAAAATTGAGTTATCTACGAGTTTTTTACGTCTATTATAAAATAACCGACGTAAAATATATGGCTTTTGAGGCCTTTTTGACGTCGGTTATTTTATAACCGACGTAACAAAACAATCCATAGAACAGTTTTTACGTCGATTATACAATACCCAATGTAAAAAACTGTGATTTTTGATGTCTTTTTTACATCGGTTATAGAATAACAGACGTAAATAACCAACACCTGACAATTTTTACGTCGGTTATAAAATAATCGATTTAGAAAAAGCTGTATCTGATGCATTTATAACATCAGTTATTATAATAACTGACATTATAAATGTAAGAAAATAGTTTATAATGCCGGTTATTAAATTTCCGACATTATAAAACATTTAAAAAATTAACAAGCCCTGTGGATTTTCATTTACGTTTTTTCGATTGACAGTCTGGTGGCTCGTCTCTCTCGCGCGGTAAACACTAATCCACTCATCGATCTCACTGTGTTAAACTCGTTTTTGGCTTCATCGTTTATCATATTTACTATCCTTGGATCTATCATCTAAACTCACATCACTCATGTAATCCTTCCATGAATTTATTTCATTCATTTTTTTCCTGGATAGTCTATATTTATGTTTTGTGATTTTTGTGTTTTAACTAGGTAAGATTCTTCGATTTTGAACCCTCGTACCTCTTTTTTCCATCATCATATTATTTATCATCCCAAGATCTATTAGATCGAGTCGCAATATTCATGTAAACCTCAACTACAGTTATTTAGTTTTTTTTTGTTTCGCGAATGCCCGACATTGTTGGTAATTAATGTTTTTATTGAAAACTAATGATCTCATTCACCTATATTACTGCATAGAATGGTTATTGATTAAATGTACGAATTCAGAAATGATATTTCATGTGTTGTTACTGCTTATGTTTATACTCTTTTATATGAGAATCTATTAGACATATAATATAATGGCTGTTGACCTCTGTGGCCCTTCGATGCATCGCTATGTCTCATGATTCCAAATAAAAATGGGTTATGCTATGGGCTTACCCTAGTATTTTTGAGGCCTTGGAAAAGTCCTCGACAATATGATTTAGATTTCTAGAATTATCCATTACCTCATTATGATATTAGTTATCGAGGAAACTTGTGATCATTTGACAAGTTTAATATAAATGGTTATTTTTAATTATCATATGATCATTTATGTATCCATAATTAATAATATTTAATTCAATCTATTTCATGCTGAATTATATGTTAAATTCATGTGTTTTTAGTTGTTAACCATGCGTAGTTTTTATTTGTAAACCATTTTTTGGGGGGTTGTCCGGGGTGGTGGGGGTTGTCCAGAGGGTTGGGGGTGTCTAGGGGGTGTCCAAGGGGGTGGGTGGGTGTGGGGGGCTGTCCATGGGGGTGGAGGCCTGTCCAGAGGGTTTTGGGGGTTGTCCAGGGGGTGGGGGCTGTACAGAGGTTGGGGGTGTCCGGGGGGTGTCCAAGGGGCTCGGGGGTGGAGGTGTTGTCTAGGAGGGCTGGGGGTTCTGTCTGGAGGGGTGGGGTGTTGTCTATGTGTGTGTGTCTGGGGGGGGCTGTCCAAAGGGTTGGGGGTGTCCAGCAGGGTGTGCAAGGGGGTAGGGGGTGGGGGTGGTGTCCAGGAGGGGTGGGGGTGTTGTCTAGAGAGGTGGGGGCTGTCTAGGGGCTGGGGGGATTTCTAGAGGGTTGGGGGTGTCCAGGGGGGTGTCGAAGGGGGTGGGTAGGTTTGGGGGGTTGTCAAAGGGGGTGGGGGCCTGTCCAGTGGGGTTTTTGGGGTTGACCGGGGGGTGGGGGGCAGTCCAGAGGGTTGGGGGTGTCCAGGGGGTGTCTAAGGGGGTGGGTGTGTGGGGGGGGCAATGTCCAAGGGGGTGGGGGCCTGTACAAGAAGGTTTTGGGGGTTGTCCGGGGGGGTGGGGGATGTCCAGAGGGTTGGGGGTGTCCAAGGGAGGTGTCTATGGCGGTAGGGGTGGGGTTGGTGTCCAGGAGGGGTGATTTTCTCCATCTGAATTTTTATTTTAAATATGATTTGATTCTCAGGTTTACTCCATTCTCTCAAATTTTCTATCAACCATGTAGGCGCCATGGTTTTCGTTTATTCAATGGAATTTAAAACTGTTATATCTAACTATATTTTCTTTTAATAATAATATTCAAGCATATTTTTTTAAATACGCATAGATTTGTTTTATATTTCAAAAAAAAATTACATTCAAAATATGATTTCTTTCATATAAACTTATATTTTTCTTATCTTTAAAATATATATATTTTTGATATTTGTTATAGGTAATAATGAGTTGAAGAAGGATTACGGAACATCGAATGAGAAATAAATATGAGGAAGGTGTTGATGCGTTTTTTGAATTTGCTAAATGAAATGTTCCAAGTAGTGAAATTTTTTTCTGTCCATGTCTGAAATGTTTTAATATGAAGAAGATGAAAAGTAGAGAGATAAAAGATCATATGATATGTCATGGTTTTAATCCGAGTTACAACCCTTGGATTTGGCATGGTGAAACTGGACGAAATGTCACTGATGATTATGATTCACAAGATGTTAACTCCGATGGAATTGAAGAAATGATTCGCGATATTGTAGTAGAACAAATTGAGATAGAACCGACAGTTGCGTGTCTATATGGTGATGCTGAAAAACCATTATCTCCTGGTTGTACAGATTTTATGGTTTTTTCAGTAGTGTTATGATTGATTAACCTGAAGTCGAAACATGGATGGAGTTACATAAGTTTTACAGAGCTGCAACAACTGATGAAAGAAATTATTCCAAAAGGTAACGATTTTTAATATTCACATTACAAGGCCAATAAAATATTATGCCTGATGGGATTGAGATACAAGAAAATACATGCATGTCTGAATGACTGCATTGTATATAGGAAGGAATATGAATTTCTCTGAGAGTGTCCTAAGTATGGGACATCACGGTATGAGGTGAAAGAGAAATCACAGGCTAATATAGAGATTACAAAGCCCCCTTCAAAGGTATTTTGGTATCTTCCTATAATTCATCGTTTCAAACATTTATTTTCTAATTCACATGATGCAAAAAGTTTAAGATGTCATGCTGATGAGCTTGTATGTGATGAAAAAATACGTCATCCAGCTGATTGTCCACAATGGAAGAAAATTGATGTGTAGTATTCTACATTTGGAAATGAAATATGAAATCTCATATTAGGGTTTTGCACAGATGGAATGAATCCATACCGAACCGTCAGTAGCACACATTGTTCATGGCCTATTTTATTGGTAATTTACAATCTATCTCCTGAAGTTTTTATGAAGTGCAAATATGTCATGATGAGTATAATGCTCTCTGGTCCAAAGCAAACCGACAATGATTTTGATGTTTACTTGTCACTGTTGATTGATGATTTGAAATTCTTATGGGCTGATGGTATTTGGGTGTATGATTATTATAAAATGGAATACTTTCAACTACATGCAGTACTTCTGTTCACTATAAATGACTTCCCAGCGTATGGAAATTTGACTGGATATAGTGTTAAAGTGCATAAATCATGTCCAATTTGCGAAAAACAGACGTCATATTGTCAATTACATCATGGGAGGAAAACATTATACATGGGCCATTGAATGTTTTTGCCTATGGATCACCCTTATAGAAGAATGGAAAAGGCATTCAATGGATCACAAGAATTTGATACTGCTCCAAAAACCTTATCCCCAGATCTGTATTTTGAGAGGGTGAAAAACCATGATGTGACATTGGGAAAGACACATAAATCTCGTAATGATAGACATATATGGAATAAAAGGTCATTATTTTTTGAGCTTCCATATTGGAAGTATCATGAAGTTAAACATAATATTGATGTCATGCATGTGGAGAAGAATATATGTGATTTTTTTATTGGACCATTGATAGATATTAAAGGAAAGACAAAAGATGGGTTAAATGCAAGATTAGACTTACTATCAATGGGAATACGTTTGGAGTTAGCTCCCACTCCTAAAGGAAGACAAACATTTCTTCCCCCATCTTGTCATACATTATCGAAGAGGGATAAAATTACCTTTTGTTCGTGTCTTCATGATATCAAAGTGCCTCAAGGTTATTCTTCAAATGTAAAAAAATTTTGTCTCTTTGAAGGACTTGAAGTTGATAGGTATGAAATCACATGATTGTCACATCATGATGCACCAAATTCTACCAGTTGCATTGCGTGGAATATTGCCCATTCGTGACAGAAAGACTATGATGAAGTTGTGTTATTTTTTCAATTCAAATTGTAACCAGGCGATTGATGTGAATGCTTTGAAAATTTTGGAAAAGGATGCAATTTTTATACTTTGTCAATTGGAAATGTATATTCCTCGAACTTTTTTTTGATATAATGGTGCATTTAATGAATCATCTGGTTCGAGAAATAAATATTTGTGGACCTGTATATCTTCGTTGGATGTATCCTTTCAAATGGTATATGAAAATATTAAATGGGTATGTTAAAAATCCATATTGACATGAAGCCTCCATCATTGAAAAGTATATATATGAGGAGGTACCATAGTTTTGTTTGAGCTACTTTGCTGCAGCGCAACACATAGGTTTGCCTCAATCTCGACATAAACGAGTTAATAATGAGGGAAAGGGGAATCGTGGCTTGAAACTCAAATCATTGTCAACTAAATAGATGAAGAAGTTAGAATCATACATCTTGAATAACATAGTTGATGCTCAACCGTATATCGCATTGCATATTAATGAGTTGAAACAATTTCATCCAAAGAAGAATGAAATGTGGATTTTGAATGAGCACAAAAAAACTTTTTTGTCATGGATTAAAAATTCATTTCTTGGTAGATCAGATGTATCAGAGACATTAAAATGGATAGTGGGTGGTCCATGTTTAAATGTGATAACATGGTCCGGTTATGAAATTAATGGCTATACATTTCATACGAAAGCTTGGGACAATAGAAGTGCAGTTCAGAATAGTGGTGTATTGGTGTTTGTAGAAGCAATGCATTTTTCGAGTGCTAATGAAAAAAACCCAATTTCTACATCAAGTGCATATTATGGAGTGATTGAATACATATGGGAGGTTGATTTCGTTAAAATTAAAGTTCCTTTTTAACTGTAAATGGTATATCGGTAACAATAGTGTCAGACACGATGAATTTGGAATGACACTTGTTAATATGAATAGATTGGAAGACACAGCTGATTCTTCTATAATGGAAACACATTCAAAAAAATATTCTATGTAGTAGATCAATCAAATATGCAGTGGGCTATTGTTTTACAAGGGAAAACAATAAGTTGGTGAGGATGAAGTTGATGAAGATGCTGATTTATGTGATATCCCTACATCCATGGAAATATTAACATAACATAATGATGATCATGTTGAAGACATGGTTTTTTCTATAAGGAATGATCACGAAGAATGAATTTGGGAAAACAATCCATTTTTACTTTCCTAAAATTACAGGTAACATATGTTTATTTCTTGTTTACATTTATTTTTTTCATAAATGTTAGATGTTGTAAGTCATTTATTTATTAAAACATGTTTTAAAACAAAATAAGTATAAGTATTTTTTTTGTTTAAAGTTTTTTTTTTTACTTTATCACATTTACCATTACATAAATTATATATCTCTTATTTTTGTTCAATGAAAATTACTTAACCATGTTTACCAGGTTTACCATGTTTACCATCTTGACCATCTTTACCATCTTTACCATCATTACCATTGTTTAACATGATTACCATATTACCAATGTTTACTATTACATAACTTAATACACTTTTCTATTTTATTATTACAGTAGTATTAATATATTTGAATTTGTATATTTTTTATCGAACGTTTGTTTTTTTGATTTGAAGGATAATGACAGATCATTCAGCTGATCAACCACATGATTCTGGAGATGAGCATATTGGTCATACCACTAGGGAGGAACATTCAAATGCTCCTATTAGAACAAAGACTTCAAAGGTTGGTAAACATGGGTGCACATGTTAACCAAAATTATCAGTTCCCGTACACAGAATCCGAGGATAGTCGTTTAGTTTGATGATGATGATATGCCTACAGGTCCAAATGCAAATGATTTTAAGAGTTTATTAGCAACTCAAGCTAAGAGAAAAGTAAGAATTATTTATGATGACTGGAGAAGTGTGGATAAAGAGATAATCTCTCAGTTATGGGAGAAGACATTGGTATTATCTTTTTCTATTGTTTGAATATTCATTAAATGTTTCTAGTACATATAATATGTTTATCCTCTTCTTTATCAGATGAAATTTGATATTCCTGACACTAGAGGAGTTAGGAAGAAATGCTTATCGTTGGATTCCAAGAGATGGAGGGATTTCAAATCAACCCTCTCATCTGATTTCATTTATGGTCACATGATTCATGACAATCCATGTCGTATATATCCTTTTATAGATGAGAAAGATGGAGGCAGTTTTTTTAAAGTAGAAGAAAATAGTCATTTTTGGTAAGGGCAGTGTAAACATTTATTAGATTTATTATATAAATGACCTTATTAATGTTTTTTTAAAGATTTCTTATTATTAATTTACAGCATACAAGGAAATCTCATCAGGAGATACAATATAAAAATGAATACCCTCATAGTTTATCTCGGGGAGGGTATGCATTATTGGAAGAAAAAATGATGGCGGAACAAATTTCAACAACTAAGAGCTGAGTCTTCAAGATCTGGAGAGGTGGCGCCTCCATCCCCTCTATCTTGACATGAATAATGGAAGAGAGCTCAGAATGGAAAAAAAGGGAATTATCTTTCGAATGAATCGAGAATCGTAGCATAGAGGACTGTAAGATATATATATTTTATTTATTTAAGTTAACCATTTTCTTCATATAATTTCTATCATTACAGAAATGTTCAATTAATTAATATAGGACTCTCTTGAGGAGCAGAGTTCACAAGGGACATTTACAGCTACTGGGAGGGAAGATATTTTATCTATAGCATGGGGAAGGCCCGAACATCCTTGTCGTGTAAGAGGATATCCGACATGTGTATCGGTAAGAAAAGTGTTGCCATGTTCTTCAACTTCAAATGTTGAGGGGGTTTATAGAAAAAAATTGAATCCTTGGAGGATGAAATTCATAATATTAATGCGACGATAGAGGAAAAGATTAGAGCGTCGGTGCAGTCTATGTTTGCAGACATGAAAAGACAATTTCAGACTACAGCTCCCACTCCTCCACCTCCCCCTGCAGACCCCATTATTTATCCTCCACCTCCGCTAGTAGCTCCCACTCCCCCACATCAGCCTGCTAACCCCATTTTTATCCTACTCCTCCGCCACAACTTCCTATTTATTGAGAGTTGTATGTTGATGATTCTCAACAGCATATAGTAGCATATGGGTTGGTATATTTTATAGGAGATACAGTTCATCATCAACAATTAGAGGTAGAGAATCAGAGGGTCACTATATAAGATATTATAGATAGATCAGCTTGGGTACCATTACCTACAGATGAGGTGGCGACAGTTGGACATAGTATTCACCATTTTTTAATTTGGTCATCCAGACTTCTTCGACTCATTACCATAGAGGTATGAATGTTATATCTTTAATTTTATTGTTTTATTAAAGTTGTTTTATCATTTGAAAACTAATATTTTTTTCAATTTATTTTTACAGGAATACTTAAAAAGTAAATAAATATTGTATAGACAAAAACAAAGAAATATAGCTATGACATTAGATACAGAATCTAGTAGTCTTGACAGATTGTCAAGATATTCGAATTTGATGGCGGATCATTATGAGTTTCCAATAGAATCTCATGTTTGTGGACGTGAAATAAATGTGGGGATTATGAAAACTGATATCATGGAGCTTGTTACTGGAGATAAGTTGGGAATTAACGTGGTGAAAATTTTTTCCATGTAAGTCTTAACACTTTTTCCCTTCATTATATTTATTAAAAATGTATAGTTATGTCTGTTTTGTATTAGTTATCATTATAAAATTTGTGAGAGGAATGAGCTGACAGATGTATATGGATTCATGGACCCGCAATTGATTTCCCCTGAAGCATTTGAATTGGATGAGGAACAAAGAATGCTTTATATTGCAGAAAGACTTGAAACGAATATAGTCACACAATTTTGGATGATGCCTTTTTGTGAGAGATATGAAACACATATCTCTCAAAGAGTTAATTATCTTTTAACATAAAAACCCACTAACGTTAAATTTCCTTTTATAAGTGATCATTGGATGTAAGGGGTATTTTTCCCAAGGGAGAAAGCACTTTATTAGATATTCTCTATCCATGATGATGTGTGTGAAAGTTTTAAGAATATATCGGAAAAGTAAGTTTCAATTTCTCAATAGTTCTATATATTATATTGAATTTTAAATTTACCCCATTAGTATTATTTTCTAACAGGGCATGGGTCTACTTTCGAAAAAACGCAAAGAAAAGGAATGGAAAGATCAAATATGTAAATGCGAAGGTAAATATCCCTTTATAATCTGTACTTTTTGATTTATTACATTAAAATAATATATTGAATTTACACTCATTCAAACATAATTTTCATGAACAACAAGCCTTCATCGAATGCGGATATTATATGTTATGATTTATGTATTAAATAATAACAACTAGGACAGTTGTGAATTTCGACCTGGTAATATTTCCTCATAAATTTTCCATAATATTTCAATTTGATTTACTCATTATACACGTTAACTACTATCCTGTTCATTTGTAGCTTTTTGATGACCCTCATACCTATATTGTTGAAGACATAAAACACTTACAAGTGGAGTGGTCAAATTATTTTATAGGTTTGATTAAATTGTAGTTGTTTGTAATGTAAAATATAATTTTGAATAGTGTCGTTGTAATTGTGTATTTGGTAGTCCATTAGGTTGGATTTAGTTTTATTTTGTAGTTGACAGTGTAAGTTTTGAATGTTATATATGGGAATGTTTAATTGTTCTCTACTTATTGTTTTGGTCTACTTATGATGGTTTTTCTGGTATGGATTCTGGTATGGGGGGAGGGGTTTCAAGGGTGTGGGGGGTGTTCAGTGGGGTTGGGGTGTCCAGGGGTCTGGGAGGGATGTCTGGTGGGGTGGGGGTATACATGAGAGTGGGGGGGTTTCGAGGGGTGTTTGTGGATGTCCAAGGGGTTGGGGGAAGTCCAGGGGTGTGGTGGGGGCTTCAATGGGGTGGGGGAGGGCTGTCCAGGGTGTGGGGGGTATACATGAGGGTGGGGGGTTGTCCTGGGGTGTTTGGAGCTATCCAGGGGGTCAGGGGGCAGTCCAGTGGTGTGGTGGGGGCTGTCAAGTGGGGTGAGGTGGTGTTGTTTAGGAGGGTGGGGGGGGGGGTTGTAGAGGGGTGTTGGGGGTTGTCCAAGGGGTCAGGGGGCAGTCCAGCAGTGTGGTGGGGGCTCCAATGGGGTGGGGGCTATCAAGTGGGGTGAGGGGTGCAGTTCTGGAGGGTGGGCCGCAGTCCATGGGTGTGGTGGTGGGCTCCAATGCTGTGGGGGAGGGATGTCCAGGGTATGGGGGGTATACATGAGGGTGGGGGGGGGGGTTCATGGGGTGTTTGGAGCTGGCCAGGGGGTCGGGGCAGTCCAGGGGTGTGGTGGGGGCTGTCAAGTGGGGTGAGGGGATGAGGGGGTTATGTTCAGGAGGGTGGGGTGGGGGTTTTCGAGGGGTGTTTAGGGATATTCAGGGCGTCGGGGGCAGTCCAGGGGTGTGGTGGGGGCTGTCAAGTGGGGTGAGGGGGTGAGGGGGTGTTGTTCAGGAAGGGGGGGGGTTGTCGAGGGGTGTTTGGGGTAGTCTAGGGGGTCGGGGGGCAGTCAAGGGGTGTGGTGGGAGCTCCAATGGGGTGGGGGAGGGATATACAGGGGGTATACATGAGTGTGGGGGATATCAAGTGGGTATGTTTTATCTTTTATCAATGTAAATTATTAAATTTTCTTTAGTTCATGTTTTTATCTTCTGTTTTTGTGGTACGAATTATTGATTTGGTTTCTGGATGATTTTGAGGGAGAGTAGAGGACTGTAGTGGATTTTTTTTTAAAAAAAATTTCTTTCATGTTGGTTATTTTATAACTTACTTGATAATGATATGGAGAAGCATTTATCACATTGGTTTTTTTCATAACCTATGTGATAAAAACCTGTGGCATGGTTTATCACGTCAGTTAATCAATAACCGACGTGATAAACCCCTCCCAGTACTTGTTTAGCACGTCGGTTATTTAATTAACAACTTGATAAACCATAGACCAGGAGTTTATCACGACATTTATTAAATAACCGATGTGATAAACTCCTCCAGACATGTTTATGACGTCGGTTATTGTATAACCGACGTGATAAAGCCCCTCGTTTATCACGGTGGTTATAGAATTACCGACGTTATAAACCCCGCCCCCCGGGTTTTTTCACATCGGTTATTAATTAACCGACGTGATAAACACCGCGATGTTATGTATGTTACGTCAGTTTTTAAACAACAGATGTAAAAAACATTATTTATAACGTCTTCCGTATTAACGTCGGCTAAAACCCGACGTAAAAAATGAAAAATAACCGATGTAAATAACGTTTTCTTCACTAGTGTGTCCATCGACAATGGAGACATGTTTTGAGGTAAAATATTCCATTAATTTGTGCCATTTTATAAATCATAGTTTCCTTGAACATTATATTGTCCTATATCAGGAATTTATAATTATATTTCATCTTGTGTGGTGATTTGAATAAAAATTATTTATATTTAATCATTTTATATTTTTTTCTGTTTATGAGGACGTTATTTTCATATTTAAAATGAAATTTTTAATTATGATATTCTATTTTGGAAATGACCAATTATAATTTATATTTTTTTAAAGAGAAAATTGGGGGATTTTGATCTGGGTCTATTTTTTATGGAAGGAATTTTTTTAATGTTATATATATATTACCGTCTAGTGATTAACATAAAATGGTTCTTAATTGGGTTTTTGGATTATCTAAAATAGTTATTCCTAAAATTTTTATTATTTTCAATATATAAAATTACCTTTATCACATGGTATATAATAAATTCAATGGAAATGGGAGGCTTATGGACAGTTATTCGAATCATAGAGAATGACCCTTCTGTTAAGGGTGGTTTTGAAATGTTTTGAATGATTGAATGATTTTTATAATCATCTGTGTTATGTTTTAGGAAATGTGTTTTATGAAATGTCAAAGGACATAGAATCTAGAGCCTTGTGTTAGTGTTAATGGATCCTTTGGATATTTGAATTTAAATTTCTTATTTTGAGACCCCCATCAATTCTGCTTTCTTTTTTACCCATTATAAGGATCCCTTATCATTATATGATGGATTTTTCCCTTGTTGAAGGACCCCAGATTCCCGTGAAACTGAATGGGTGAATCAATGTGTCAATGTTTTATTTTAAATAAATTTATATTGTTTCTACTTTGGTATGAACATATTAAACATGTCTACTGGTAATTTGTAGATATTAAAACACTCAAATGAAACGTGACAACACAACAATTTTACCTAATTTACCTTTAAGGGCTAGTCCATGTGGAATACACCGAAAATGTGTTGGTCACACCTAAATCCAATATATGTCATTAGATGTGGAATAAAAAATCTTAGAAATAGTAAATATTTTCTCGGTACACTACCATTACCAGATATTAGGGAAAGAACACGATGTCCCTCATATTACTTTTGTCGACTCCACATAACTCATCACGTTGAGAGTAGTATAACATAGTTTATCATCTTGATGGTCACATATGTATATTTTCATTGATGTATTTTCCTCAATACACCACGATACTCTCTTTTCATAAAATTCATGAATTTATGAACATGAAACCACTAAACTAAGAAACATGGCATTCAAAACCTCAAGGTTTCTCAAAATTTTACATGAATGCCAAACCTGTTCATGTGTGAACATTTTGTTGTTGTTGAGAATGTTTCCTTTCATGTAAACCTACTATTTTTCATAGACCTTATCTTTTTTTTGCTATACCCAAATATTCACTTGTTCATGAAAATATCAATGAACACATTGCATGAATATCCCTTATTACATGCAAGTCATCACTCATGCACAACTTTATGGATTGTGTGATACACTTTTCTTCCGCATAATTCCTGCTTACATGCAACTCGGTACATATGTAATTCAGAGCTCAGATTTTTTCTATGTGTCAAGAAACTCTGAAAAGTGGGGGGGGGGGGTATCCACCTTTTAATAGGAATTTATGTCCATGTATTCAATTTCAAGAAACATTTCCCCTAACTCTGGTGTATCATCAACAAAATACTCCTTTCGCACTATCTCAAACAAAATAACCTTTCATATAAATATATTACTTTTCTACACATATTTACATTCCCAAATTTTTGATTAAAATATCCCAAAACAATCATCGCATGAATGATTCCAAACCACCTTTAATATGGTTTAAAACTCCATTTTCGAATAAAAATTCTCCATTCTCCAATTTTGGAATACAATACATAGAAAATACTAGAATATTATGCCAAATTGAATACTATTGTCTACATGAAATATTTTATACATTTCTTTTCCAACACCATGATCCTTCATCTAAATACTTAAAAAACACAACACATTCTCCTTTTCAACTAATGAACAAACATTTTTCCAACACATGTGTGGTAACTTTCTTGTTTATAACACAGTGAAATGTGTTTATGGTTAATTTCATCGTTATGTGTTTAGGGTGATGGTAGATTTTTTTATTCTGTGTGTGTCACACTTTAATGATTTTCACTATGAGTGATTTCCATTATTTTTAATTGGATATCAAGTACAATGTGAGACATCTGTTTTTATTTCTTATAGTTTTCTTCAATGTCAACAGTTTCCCAATATTTATCCCAACGACAAGGTTTACATGGGTGTTTTTAATTAATGAAATTGTTTTGTTGTATTCTAAGATGATAATTTTAGAAATAGAATTGGTTAGTAGATTGTTTACGAGGTTATATCCTCATATGGTTAGATTCCTAGAATGTTGGGGTATTTAGATAGTACCATGAAACATTTCATTTTTTTATTTTTAGGTTAAGGTGATCTAGAGTATAATTGTATCATTCCATATAAATCCATTTATATATAAGAATTAATACTTATTTTTATAAATTCCTTGATATATATTTTTTCCTTCCTTGATATTCTTGATTTTTTCAGGTCATTTGTTTTTTTTGGAAAATGAGTTTTCACATACTTTTAAAAAAATTATTTGAAATTAAATACTCTTTTCTGGGGGGGTTTAAATTTATTATATTAACGTATGTTTTGATTTTATAATGGATTTACAATTTTAAATGTATTAAATATTACATTTTCATTGAGATATTTTTTTGAGATATGTAAAAATGGTCTCTAATTTTAAAATAGACTATGATAATTCATTATTTTAAAAAATTATAATTATGTGTTCACAAACTGGGACAACCGTTTTGAAATTTTATTATAGATTTATTGTGGTTCTTTTTAGATAAATGGGAAAATTCTACATTCTAATATATTTTAAAACACGAATTGATGTAATTAATTATGAAACATAAAACATATATTCTTTGAGTTGTGGTTGTCTAGTGGGTGATTATGTACTCACCCCTATATTGCCATCACAACTGTTGCTCCATGGTATGATTGCTAGGTATCTATTCGAGTTTTGTTTTACATGGCATTCGAGGGTAGTCAATTATATTATATCATTTTTTATTTAGGATTATATCTCTTTATACAGATGGAGGGTAGTTATAATATGTGAAGTATGGGTACTTTTAGTTTCATGAATATTCTATTAGATGGGAGGGAGACAAGGGTAGTGGAGGTTTGAGATTTTGTATTTATTAATATTGTATTTTTGTTTGAATAATGTTGTTTTATTCGACATTAAAATATGATGTTAGTATTGGTCATTTTGGAAATTTATTATATTCCTACTACTAACATTACACTATCTGTTAGAAGAAAATGTTTTCATGTGTTCTTCAATGATGTCCATGAACTATTTTCCCAGCTATTGGTATTGGAATGATGTTCGGACAAATAGAGGGATACATCAAGATTCCATCAGAGGGAACAAAAAAATTAGTTCATTATAAAATTGTATTATAGTTATTTGGGTTTATACATTAAAATATAATTTTATCACATAAGAAATAAATTTTTTTATTTGGTGAGTTAGGGTAAAATCAAGTTAGAGTTTTTCATTGGAAAATGATAGGATGGTACATAGTGAGTCTAAATATATATTTCCAACACTGATACTCGAGGTTTAATTGGATTTGGGTTTGTATTTAGATCATTACAATTAATTAGATTTCAATTGGATGTTTATAAAAATTATATTTTGATTTTTATAGTGATTATTCAGTTTTTGGGAAGGCAATATATTATTTTTTGGGATAATTATAAAAAATAATTAATGGTTTATGGTTTTTTTAGAATCTAAAAAACCAAAATGTGGATAAATGATCGATTCTGGATATTCATGAGGAAAAAATTCTTCATAGAAATAGGGTCTTCAACCACATTGACATATCAAACATGGTAACACATCCTGATTGATTTTAATATTTAAATATATAATGATATTTATATATAAGGGAATATAAGGGATATGGGATTGGGTTCATGGTCATCCATTTGATATGTTGGCATCATTCAATGGAAATCTTTTATATGTATTGTGTTATTCCATTTTGTATAATATTGTTCATGTGATATGAAATCACTTTTTGTGTGTGTAAAAAATTAATTCCAAATAAAAATGGTTTTCCTTTTAAAAAAATTATCTAGAGCTTGTTGTTAATTTTATCATGTTTTTTTAAATGTTTTTAATCAATTTATATCATCTGATCATTGAGAAAAAATTAGGTATTAATGATAAAATAACAAATTGAAATCATCATTTTTAATGGTGGATTCACTATTTTCATTGAAAACTATTATTTCTAAATTGGTTTAATTTCATGTTTGGTATGTTTTAAATATTGGGTTTGTTTAAAAAAAGTTATATGACTATAAAACTATATCAAAACGTAATGGTTTTTAATTTTATTGAAAAACAATATCAGTTTTATGATTATAATAGAAGTGATTATGATTTGATTTTTTTAGAGTATCTTTAGAAATTGAACATGTTTGGTTATGACATTTTGGTGAATTTTTTAAAGATTAATGGTTGGTTTTGGATAAAAGATGTCCCAATATTAATTGTAAATTTATATTGAGAAATTATATTTGGGTAAGTCCTTGGTTATAAGTGAATCATGTGTTGTTTTTTCCTTTTATGTTTTTTGGAAAATTGAATTTTTTTGGGAACGTATGAATAAATGGTTATACACCACATTTTATTTGATGTAAATATCCTAGAATGTTTTAATATAACATACAGTTCCAATCTCTAGGGTCTTCCTCTTTATAGATACCCTTGTCATGAATCTAAATCGAGTGGAATTATCTTCATTTTGGAGTGAATTTTTTTATTTTTATATTGATGTAATTATTTAATATACATTTGAATGTTTTGGGATCCATTAGTCAAGACTTTTAATATTTGGTTGATAGTTATATCATTGAGGATAATTTTTTATTGGAGTCTCTTATATAATCATTATTTGAGAAGATTTTATTGTTTGGTTTGGTGATATTTGAGGATTTGTAAATGATAACCCAATTTGGGTTCTTCATTGGTTGATGGTTGTGGGAAGTGTTATTTTTTGGTAATTTGTTTCTGTATAATAACATAATGACATTTGTGGTTGTTTCTCTTCCGTGATGTTGACATTAGATGGTTCCACACATGTTAATTTAAGAATGTCTATGACATAGTTTACATGAGTGGATACATGGTGTCATATTTTTTTGTAGGATATACATTTAAATTGGTTTGGTTTTTTGTTTGAATTTATGAGGTATGGTGTTCTAGGGATTCAGATTTGAACACCCACACATTCCAGTTATGATCATTTGGTTATAGTGATATCATTTCATAATGAGGGATGTTTTTTAATATATAGATTTTATTGATACCTCGATTCTTAGTGATATTACTATTGTTCCTTCATGAATTTTAACTCTTCTGTTTCACTTTTGGTTTTGAAAAACTTATTGGGGTTTTACTATGATGGTGGATAATTCATTAATTCCCTTTGTGAGATTTTTGGAAGCTGGTTTCATGATGAATATCTCCCATTTTGGGGTAAGACATCATCAGTAGTTCCAAAAATTTGGTGTAGTAATAAAATATGGTGATACTGATGTTTGACACCTAATTTTTTAGAGCCTTACATCAACTGGTTTTTATAGAGGTTTTATTAAGGATTCTATTTATTTTCTTAGTATGTTTCTTGAGGTTTTTTCTATTTTGAGCTCTAATTTGGGAATGATACATTCTCAGGGAATAAATTTCATTAGTGGGGAGTTTTTAAAACCATTTTTGTCATGGTGGTTTAAATAAATAAATCAAATTAAATAATTATCTACTGTTGGGTGTTTATGCGATTTCTAGGGTTGGATTTTTTCAATTTTAAGGTAATTAAGAAAACACACTATTATATAATTTTCACGAGTAAACAAGAATCAACCTTACTTGGGAATCTATCATCAGGACATATTAGATTCAATGAACATTAGAAAAGATATCTCAACCATGAAATTTCGTTGGAGGTAACCATCTTAGTTGCCTATAAATTACAAATGGGGAAGATTTTATTGGAACACATTTTGGTAAATGGTGCATCTAACCAGTCTCCATATACTATTACTAAAAATACTTTTTACTTCTTTATCTCATCCCCTTATTACATTTCTCTAATCTTCTAGTCATACAATAGCCCCTACCAGGATCCCCCTTTTATGCCCCTCTCCACCATAGTGTAATTTTATTATAAACTGATACCTCAATGTTTCTTGGTGATTCATGATCGGTTCTGGAAGTATGTTCTCATCTCACTTCATAATCCATGTTTTGTTTGATATCTCATTCCCTCATCTCCTTGATTACTTGGATATACCCTATGTCAAGGGTGGTCATAAAATTTTCTATTTATTTTAATGGATATATAGTGTTATTGATCTACTAGGTTCTTTTTTTCATGTTTCTATATCCACCACCATGGAAAATGTGTTTCATTTCTCTTCATCTTAAACGAAACTTCTTATTGTGGATTTTCATCATCACTTTTCTTTTCACCAAATTTTAATTAGTTATTCAAGCATTCTATTTTTACCCTTTTTAGTTTTTGGCTTCACACGACTCCTTGAATGTGACTTACCTATTTATATATATGTATGAGAATATATATATATATATATATATTCCAAGCATCAACATATTTTCTAATGTAAAGAATATTTCATATATTAGGTCAATTTTTATGTATAGAAATATATCAATGTGTGGGTTATGGTTCATATATGTGTAACTATAAAAGGCTGTATTCAAGTGGCAATCATCAAATGATAGATTTTTGAGGTAGATGTTTCTACACATTTGTTTTATATTTAAAATAAATGTGTCCTTATGCTTTCTAAATTTTCATTTTAGGATAATTACAATAATATGTGATAATTGTTTCGTTTCATGAAAATATTTCAATTTTTTATGATTGGTAAACTTGGTTTTATTTTTAAATTCCATGTTTTCTAAAATGTATGACAATTATTTATTGTTCTATGTTTTCATAAAATTCTTGATCGGGTTTGAAATTATGTAAATGAGAAACTGTGGTATTTCTATATGGTTTTAGTTTTTACATAGTGAAGAAAATTTTTTCATTGGAATTTAATATTAAAGAGAATTGATGACAATAAACTAGTTTTAAATGGGTTTCCTTGTATATCAAATAGTGACTTGAAATGCGTGTCACATTTTATAGGTAAGAAAATGAATTTATGGCTTTGTTCGAAATGGTTTTTATTGAAATAGGTGGCCTTCATCCTTTTCATGGATTTCAAATAGAAAAACCCTTTGTTAATGTTGTTTTTGAATTTTTTTGACTGTGTGGGTGATTTCCATCATTTTCATTATGGGTTTATGGAATGGGTTTTTATGAAATGTGAATGGTCTGTTTATGCGAAGACATTTAATTGTGTTAAATACCCAAATGGAACTATTATCTTAAAATGGTGAATGGTAGATACCCCATGTTTTACCATTTAATTTTTTCACCTTGTGTGGATACCTTGTCAATATGTGATCCATGTTATCTCCCTTTTTGTAAGAAGGAAATTATTTATACAATGGGCAATATTTTAGGTGGGGATCAACATTATTCTGTGTTTCAAGTGAGGGAATATTTGGTTATGCGATGATTGTTGGACCTGGCCCATTTTCACTTCGAATCAATTTTATTATTGGTCATGGGATCTTGGGTACTATACGTTTTATTTATCTTTCTCCTCTAGATGGTTCACATGGAACTAGATTCTAACCAACAAAAATAGGAACAAGGGAGAGTTTTTGGTTTTTTATCACAATTTTTCTTTTGTGGGAGACTTGGATGATAATTATGGACATAGAATATATCGGTATATTATTATGGATGTTATACACTTATACGTTTAGACTCTTGTCATGTCATTTTCTTTATATGAGATCATAGAATATTTTATATCATATTGAGTTTTGTTAATGGGTTTTTATATTTTTTTTAGTTTTATCATTTCCCCATCATCCAATGTTTTACACCATTTATTATAATTTTGATACATTCCTTATGATATATATGGTTCTGGGATTATAATTATTTATATTTTGTATGATATCATTTTAATGGGAAAATGTGTTTTCAAATACATTTTATAACCTATTATAAAATTTAAAACTCACATGTGGTCATCATAAAGTGATTTTAATATTTTTTCTTCAGTTCAATGACGATTCAGCTATTTAACGATAAAATGTGACCATTTAAATTTATAAAAGTCAAATATGTTATTTAGATAATTGTATATGGATGGGTGGTTTTATAATTTTATAGGACAATGTCTTATTTTCAAAACATGTGTTTTTTGTGTAGGAAAATATATGTGATATTTTTTTTGAAAAGTGAATATGGACATGTTTGGATTAATACAAGAAATATGTAAAAAGAAAATTTTCAATTTAATTTTAGATCAATCATTTATGAATTTACATATGAAATATAATGCATATATTTGGATTTCTGGGTGGAATATTGTGTGCTTATGATCTCATAAATATAGTACTATATCAGTTATAGAATCAATGGTCTAGTGGATGAGATTATAATTGAGTGTAGTTTTTCTCATTGTTGAGGATAGTCATTACTATAATTGAATTTATAAAGATAGGCCTTTTATGATTTCAAATAACAGATGGATGTTGTATTTTGTGAATGGTCCATTAGTGTATTGGTTATAACTCTGGAATTTATTTAAGGGATGGTGAGTGGGAAAACATGGTGTTTAACCAATGTGTTTCACTTTTTTATTTATTTAATTATTATTATTTATTTGCCATGGAAATTTTATGTAATGAAATGAAAACCCAAATAATTTATGTTATTTATCTATATAAATAAATTTCATTTCATTAATAGAATATGTTTCCAACAACATCATTCTTAGTGGAACCATCACATACTATTATATTATTATTATTTGAAGATGATTGCTCTAAACTTGAAAATATCATGGAGGGTACGAATATGATTAAATTAATTATAAAAATATAGATTACATATGTTTATAAAATGAATTCATTGGTTAAAAATAAATTAGAATAGTAAAACCCAATAAAAATAAAAGGAATTATATTTATTAAAAAATGATTTTAATGCCCAAAATGGTATTTTATCTTAATAAATTAAATTAATAACTATTTGGGATAGATACAAATGAAATAAATATATTTAATCCAATAAAATGTATATAAATACATCCAATATTTTTATTGAAATAAAATAATAATAAATTGAATTTGACATATAAAAATATATATTTTTCTAAAAGGAAATTGTACCACCTTTTAAAGAGATCACTTATTTTGGAATGAAATTTGGAAATATTTATAAATACTATTTTTGAAAATAAATGTCATTTTTTAAGCTGAATATCAAAAATATCTGAAGGTGATATTTTGGAATTTTCATTTGTATTTTAATTGTGATTATGAATATTGAAATAAAATGAATTTAAATAAAAAACCAATTTTTTTTCTAATTTATTTATATAGAAAAATTATATTTTAAACTAATGTTAAAGAATAAATAGATCAAATATAAATAAATAAATTAAATTTATGTCATTTTAATACAATTAAAATTGTAATTGGAAGCAAAAAAATTAACTATCGTAAAATGAATGATTTATAGTGATATATGTAAATTAGTGAAAGAGTTTAATGTTAAATGATTAAGGCTAAAAATACCGAAAAAATAAAAACAATAATTTATGGATAAAGTGTTTATATACCCATATTTTATATTAATACATTAATTAACATCCAAATTCATGTGAATTAATTCCACCCAAATTTGGTTGACTTTTCACATAAAATAACCATTATTTAATCACCTACAGACAACCATCCAATTGTAAAAATATTTCCCCTCACCACCACATTTAATCAAAAAGCTGTAAATTTACTCAAATATATAAAAAAAAATACCTCACCAATATCATCACATTAAATTGAATCTCATATCTCCAAAACAACAATTACAATGTTCATAGGGGTTCCTTCAAAGAGGTGATAAAAAAGTGGTAATTTTCACAAAGAACCTCTATTATTTTCTTATATTCGACTATTTTATCCTCCCCTTATTCATCCACCATGGAATTATAACACATGAATCATTTATGTACTACTATTTTATGATTATAACGTAATATATTATATATACACCATTTATTACCTTCTCGTATTCAATGTAACAAACCTATTGTTAAAATTATCCCGTCTATTCACCTATACGAATAATGATTTTTTTTCGTTTTCTATTTTGGCCTTCATGGGTGGTCACCAAATTATTAATCTAGGTAAATAATATTGAATAATTTTTATTAAATAATATTACATATTTATGTACTAAGATATATCGATAATATTAAATAATAAATAAACTAGATTGTGATGGTAATTAAAACGTCCAAAATAAAGTAAAGATTTATCAATAAAATTTTATCAAATGAATAATTCTCATGTCCAATATAAAAATGATATTTCTGAAAAATAAACCATAGAATGTTCAGGAATAATATTTTATTTTTATTTTTTATTTTTATTTCCATTTTCATGAAAATAAATAAATATGAAAAAATAAACCAATCATGAAACAATCAAACAATCAAACTCAAAAAAATTTAAATAATGAAATATTATTAATGAATGGGTGGTAAGATGTCTTAAACGGATTATATAACATAATTTAAATATTAATATAGTTTTAATTAATTATAAACATTATTCAAACCATTATACATGAGTGTAATGAACTCTATAACAAAAGGACATGTGATGTTACAATTCTTCTCATACCACAATTACTTTTTACGATATTTAACATTGTCAAAACTTATTTCTTGTGTATAGTGTTTTCCTATATACATTATGTATACCATATCATTATCCGAATAATATTTATTTATTTTATTGTTTATTATTATATTTATTATTATTATGGGGTATATCTCTTGACTAATAGCATGTGATACATAATTTTGTGACTGAATTTTCATTCATTTGGAGAAACATGTATTTCATTAATTATTTCATTCTAAGATTATCTGTGAAGATATATTTAATTATCTTATTTTGAATTTCCACTTGTTTTGGGGGGTTTTACACTTTCTAAACATAATAATTTCAATTTATAAACTATATGATCCTTATGTAGGAAGTTTCCTCAAATTCAATTTATTGAGGCGTGTTTTAATATTATGCACCTAATTTCTTTTGTACAATGTATAAATTGAACATTTATTTATATATTATTATAATTCCTTAAAATGTAAACTCATTTTAAATATCCATACTTCTTCAATCATGGATATTATTATTTCATATGTCATATAACATTTTAATATAAGGTGTTTTCATTGAATTAATTTGATTAACATGGTAAATAATGGAAAATTACTATCATTTACACAATATAGTTATTTTTTTATAATGAATATTTATTAATAAATTAAATTGATTATAATATATGTAATTAACGATACAAATATAATATAATGGTTGGGTACCATATATTGAAAGCCACCGCGTTGTATCTGTAGTCTTTGGAGATGAATAAATTGGTTAAAATAAATAGGATTTTATCAATCATGAATAATATGAATTATGAATACTCGTAAAGGTAATAGAATTATATTCGTAGTTAAAATTATGTAAATAACTAAAATTTTATTAATAATGAAGTTGTTTTTATCAATGATATTTTCAATATGATATTTATAGTGGATTTAGATTTTGAAAAAGTTAATAATTAAATGACATGTGTGTGTATAATTATTTTACCTTTCATTATTGATTATGAATTACTAATTCATGTAATAGTATTCATTTATAAGCTCATACTAATATTTTTATCTCACCATTATTATGTTTCTATCCTCCATTATTTGATGAATTGATATTTTACAGTGCTTTCGAGGTTTCAGTTTATTATAACTTATTATATAGAATGATTTAATTCTTATGCCTAATGTAAAATGTGTATCATATATGCAATATATTTTTCAATTGGTATAATATTTTTTACACATTATGTATTTGATTCTAGTATATATTCTAGTAATGTATAGTAATGTATCTGATCTAGGATACTGGGGTTGTGGTCGTTATAGTTGATTTCAATGAAAATATAGTATAAATCATGAGATTATTATTATAGAAATCTTATATTATAGAATGTATCCCACTAACTGACTATCTACATAATTAAAACTATAGGATATAAGCCTATTAATTATTTAATTTTAATGTATAACATATATTAACCCAATGGATTCAAACATTCTGAAAATGTCATGTCTTTGACATCATATTAATTATTCTTCATGATTATATCTCTTTGATTAGTGTTTGTCAAACATGGTTTTGATTTTTCCAGTGGATGGAACTAGAAATTACAACGAAAATTTTTAATATCATATACAATATTTTAATGAGAAACCAAATTTAATTATTACAATATTGATAAATATTGTGACAAATATTAACCAGATCACATGATATATTTTCTGTAACATGCTCTGTAACAAACTCTTAGACTCACCAATGTAGTAAAGGATAAAATATTTTAAAAGAGATCTGTTGGTAGAGATCATAAAGAAAATATATCCAATTTCATATAGTATATTAATTTGAGAACAACCAGCCACGTTAATGTCACAAAAGATGAAAAATGTGTTTTTGGAGTAGAAAGAATGAAATAAAGCAATTAGTTTCTGAGAAAAAATTAATATTTTTGAATAATTGCATCTCTTTGAATTATCGATGCATACATGTTTTATAGGATTAATTTATGATAATTGTGAATATAAATTTCCTACAGAAAAAAAACCATGAGAATAAGAAAACATAATCATGGAATGGTTATATTACTAGTGATGAAGTGACTATATACGAAAAATAAAATGAATGAGGTACTAAGGAATGAGATGAAGAATCATACATTGTGGTTTAATAATAATGTAGAATGACTATTTTAACTTTCATTGGGATTAATGAATTATTTTATAAAATTTTAAAGGATATTATTGTTTTATTATACATCTGGTATATAAGAATTTTACTACAATACTTCCTACTTATTGTTTTGGATGCATGTGATAAATTTAACTAGTATTGATGTGATTTGGTTTTTAGTAGGTTTTGAATTTTGGAAAAAACATTATTTTGGGAATATAAATAATATATTTGTTTCATTTAGATATAATATTGATAAATAGAAATTTATGTAAGAAGTTTAGTTACCATGAATGTTTTTAGTGATACTGGCAGCTTATATTTTCAATATTTTATGACATATTTATATTAAAGGAATCTGATCAACAGCATGATATTTTATCCTTGTTTTTAGTAATTATTTTATCAACTACCATATTTCAGAATAATATATGATCAATGTATTCACATGTTTGAAATATGAAATTATGAACTGATTGATAATACCTAGGGATAAATGTTTGATCAAAAGTTTTGGATTTATAACATTCTCAGAAATATTTAATATGATTTGTAATGGTAAATAAATATGGAATAGATTAAGTTGAATTTTAGATATTATTATCTATTGTTAAAGTTTGTTTTATCAAATTGTTTAACTTGATATATATATTTTTTATTAGGAAAATATTTAGAGGCCAAAGGAATGACTAATATATTATATCATTTTTTAAAATTATTATGGTAAAAAATTCAACTTTAATTTCTATTTTAGGGAAAAATGATGAAGTGGATGTAGATCAAAGCAGAATAAAATAGTGATATTGTACTTATGAGATGAAATAACATAATTATATCGTATCAAATTTTTTATAAATAAAATTTTATCATATAATCATTTATTGGGTTCTTATGTTCTTAGAAATATATGAAATCTAAGTTCTTCAAGTGTTCTTTAATGGATGTGATATTGAAGAGCTACTTTTCTCAAATTGTCTCTCTTATTTAATATTATTCTTCTTTTTTCTCCAACATACTTCATCCATAAAGGTATGATAACTACATAATCATTCATATACTATAATTTTATTATTCAAATGGTATATGTAATATTTATCTCATTTATTACATCATCTTATTCAATTAATAAAACTAATGTCCAAATTATGTCAGTCAATCGCCTCCATGAATAATTATTATGTTCATTTTCCATTATCTCCATCTTGGTTGTTCATAAAAGTATTATTTTGGTTATCCATGACTATAAAAGGTAAATTATAACATATTTCATGTCATCTAACTAATATATATATAAATATAGTAAAATAATTTTTTTATAATTTTTGATAGTTGGAAAAACATCCAAAATATTTCATAAAACTGTCGTTTAAATATATAAAATGAAATATATACATATAAGAAATTAAAATGATATATGGGAAAATTTAAATAAATTTATTTTCATTAATACCATTATATTTCATTTCCAGATCTATATTTGTTTTTACATGAAATTCAATAAATACACAGAAATGAAATGATCATGAAACCCTTAAATAAATTCACCCAAATAATCAAAATAATGGAATATTATTAATAAATGGGTGGTAATATGTCATAAAAGGATCATATATGTTAAAATAAATATCCTTATAGTTCATGATTTAATTTATAAAATTAATTAAACCATTATTGAAGAGGGTAAATAATTATACACTAAAGGGAATCATGAGGTAATGGTGTTTCTTATATCCCTTTTACTTATTTTTCGATTTATGACTAATTAACCACATATTTATTTTTCAGGTTGTATGTATAGTTAACATTGATTTATAAAATCATGGACCTCATTATTTTCATGGTATTTTATTTTCAAATATATAATTATTACTTTAATGGTTCATATGATTTGATTAATTATATGTGGTACGGTATTTGTTACTCAATTTTAATTCATCTAGAAAAACATCCATTTCACTGATTATTTGATGCTAAGGTTATGTGTGAAATGAATTTTTATTATATTATGTATCATACCCAATTTTTAATCTACATTAATAGTGGATAAAAATAATCAATAAATTTTAATAATATTATGATCTTTGTATGTGACATTGTCTCGATTTTACTTCATTGTGGAATATTTTCATAATATGCACATAATCAATTTTTTGATGGTGTATATACTTTGACATGGTTTTACATACGCTCATCATTAATTGAAATTTTTGATTTCTCTTAAATATAAAATCTTTATTTATCATGGATATGATAATATCTTAATATTTATTCGATTTTTATATATGGTGGTTTCGATGAGAGGGAATTATTTAACTAAGGAAATAATGTTAAATATATATATATTACTCAGTAAGTGAATTTTTTGATAATGAATAATGATTAAAAATTTAAATATATTATTATATATTTAATTAAATCTTGGTAAATAAATGAATAGCTATGGACTGCATATAGGAAATCTCATCGACGTATCAGTAGTATCATAAGTGTAATAATTTTTTCTAATTAAATTAAGTTTTACAGAGAATGATTAAACTATCTTGGGAAAATTCTTGATGGTAAAGGTGTTATATTCATAGAAAAAATGAAATCCAATAAATATTAATTTCATTAAAATTAAATTGTTTTTATCTATGTGATGTTAATTAATATATTATCTATTGATTCATATTATGATAAATCATTCCATTAAATATAATCGGTTCATTTAGTAATTTTTCCTTTCCACATTGATTACGATGTTTTGATCCAAGTGGGAATATATTGTACATAACACTTAATGAGACTTCCTGATCACCCTTAGTTTCTTCCAAATCACAATGTTATAAAGAATTTATATTTGAATTATATTTCATTTATTGGATTTATTAGATTCTATTTTTTGTTGTGCTTTATTTTCTATACCAAATAATATATGGATATCATGTGTGTAATATAGATTTCCATAACTACTACACTATATATTCCTTTGAGATTTGAATATTTTATCTATTCTAATGTAATAATATATGACACTTGCTCTAGGCATCTGGGGTTGGGGTCATTACGGGACATGTCATGGTAGATTTTTACTATGTTTATTTCAACTCTAGAAAAAATTTATTGGACCAAACTATTTCCAAGTGTGTTATTATGATTTATTTGAACTGTTTTCTATCCCATTTGGATAGGGACTTAACAGAAGTAATGTTGTAGGATGGTTTAAGAATCTATCAGTGGGATGACCTAGATCAATTCATCATTTCATATTTTCAATTTAATTTTATGGTTTATTATCCATTAATTTTCCCAAATGTATGTGTCACCAAATACAACACATGGATAAATCCTACATAAAATTTAAATAGTTTACCCAAAAAACATTCACAAAATATTCAAGTCTCATAATAGCAGATTTAGTATTAAACCTAGAAAAATAATATTTATATAAATTAGAGACCATCAAAATGATCAAGAAGTGTCTCAGTCATACATCAATAGCTCCCAATAACTATAGAAATTAAAATTAAACATATTATAAACAATTTATATGTCCCAAAAAAATCATTGAACTTTATACATTTAAATAACAATATAAATAAACTTCCCACCATTTCATTCAAAATATTAATTTCAATAAAAATGAATTGGATTTCCTTAGACCATGTTTTACGTGGTTATAATTTTTTTATCTCATGAAAACATTGACAAACAGTAGCTAACATATCTGTAAACTATCAAAACAATAATCTATATTTTGTAAATGTAGAAATTTTTTAGATATCCCAAAAGATATTTTTTATAAATACTACAAAACAATTCAAATTTTATATTAATATAATAAATAACCAATGTGACACGTCATCAATGAATCAATATAGTTTCTATGGATAATTGTTTAAAATAAATATGTGTCTTTAAAATCAAAATTGCATTGATACTAGAAACCATAAAACATCCTTGAATTATTTTAAACGATATAAAAATCATTATTTTATTTCGACACAAATAAATAATATTCAGATACTATTATTATATCACAAATAGATAAGAAATCATAATATTACCATCAATTTCATTTCATATACAGAACAAATTTTTAGACATAGTAATTATGAAATAATATTAAAACAAACATATTTGTAAAATAATGATAGATTGATTAATTATCAAAATAACAATGGAAATGAAAATATTAATATGGGTACATTTGGAGGTAGGGGTTCTTGACCTAATACATTCCCCCGTCAATATTCATCATTTATAGGATTACAGTTTTTTTGATCATTTTTATTATAAACAACTTTTAAAAAAATTATCTACCCAAAGTAAATTAAATTTTATTAGCTAATTGAAATTTTTTAATTTTTCATTATTTATATTAAGTATTATTTTTTTATAAAAATATATAGGGAATAATTAATTTCAAATATTTATATATATTATAGGGTTCTAATTAATTTTAATAATGGAACACAACCTATTATGTGTTGTAATATCCCATGATTTCTTCAATAATCACATCCTTAATGTTTGTATATATAGTTAAATATATATGAATAATAATATAAGATAAAAAACATTAATTATGACATAATTAAATAAAACAGTAAATCTAATTAAAATTATTTTACTTTTATTTTTTCGATGACTATTTATTTCAAGAATCTACAAAATTAATGCGTACTACTATTGTTAATGGTATTAATCATAATGATAAAATATAAATGAAAAATTCTGGATTTATAAGGAGAAATTTTATTTTTGGATGCATTTAATTATTTTAAAAATGAACTAAAATTAATATTTCATTATTCTATTATGATAGAATAGTATAATTAAATAAAAATCAATGCATCACATGATAGAAAAATAAACACTGTCCACAAGTTTATAAATGGAGAAAACAACATATTAATAAAAATACTAAAACATTTAAATATGCAATATCATTATCCCCATCCTAGATCATATATTTGATGATTATTATTGAAATAATATAAAAATTATTAATTTTATAACCATTATTAAAAATGAATGTAGGAAATATGATGATTGATTTTATGTAAGAATGTAGTCATTAGTATATGAATGTCAATTGGTAAAAAAAATTATTATATATTTGATGAACATATATGGTAATTGGGAATATATAGTAAATTGATATTTGAGTTAATATTGAGATAGGTTATATTTTTTTTGGGACAATGTTTTTGTTACTTAATTAAACAAATTGTGAGATGTGACCATTATAAAATAGAAATTTATACAATGAGTTTGAATTAATGAAAACAAATTGTTAAATTTATAAAAAATATATAGAATCAAAAGAATATAGTAATTGAAGTCATCAATATAATGCTAATTTCATTGAGCATGTAAAAGAAATACAATTACTAGTCTTTTCCCTTAGATATTCCCAAGAAAAACTATAAAAATTATTTCTTGCAGAAACTTTTATGTGGGATATGTTGAATGTTTTATAAATCACAATTGAGATTCGATATAGATAATTGAGAATTCATTATTACCACTATTACTTAGATCACCTTTTGGAATAATATATATTCCTTAAGTGTTTTTATGATGTTTTTATGATGTCAATATTTCATTTTAAATGTAAAAAATGACATATTGAAAATATTTATTTTTATTACTTATAATTATTTTTTATTTGACAAATTTTTAATTTTTTTAGGATAAAATATTTTTTTGCATTATTTTAATAAAATTTATTAGAAAATATTATTAATAAATAGATAAATAAAAATGAAATTTTCAAAAAATAATGATCTAAAAACATGTAATAAAAATTTACTTATTCATAGTCCAAGAAATATGAATTATTTTTAAAAACAAAATTTTTTATATATAATAATTTTATCCCAATTTTTGGGAACTGTTAAAAAATACCCAATGATTAAATATTCAAAGAAAAAAACATCTAAAATATAAATTCATGAAAATTACAAAAACATATAAAAAACCAAATTTCAAATTTCAAATAAAATACCGAGAAAATAAACTAATTGAATTGAATGAAGCATATGGATTACCTAAATCAACACTACTACATCCAAAATATTATCTTATGAAAAAGATAGTCGCAAAAAACCCGAAATATAATAATTTAGCCATTAATCATTCATTTTCAATGAAGAAGTCAATATTGTAATCACTATTACAAATATGGGATCATATCACATCTTAAAAATATTCAACATCATTTCTCATCACTATTGATGTTAATAATGAGCCTCTCAAATCATCCACATCACTTTTTTTAGCACCATCATAGTTATAGAGCCTAAAATTATTGGAAAATAGGAACGTGGATAGAGAATTTGATGATATATTGAATCTCAATGAAATGATTAAATTAATTTAAAAATGGATTTGATCTACACCCACACACTTTTGTAGGATTCTCAGATGAAATTTGCATTGATTATTTCTCCATTATTTTAGGGATTATGGTAACTAAATTATGACTTCCATGTAACAAAGATGCTGGGAAATTTTCACAGGGAAATTTCTGATCGAATGGATTAATTTTTTTTATCATACTATCAATATATTTATATATCAAAATCCTTGAATGACACGGATTTGATATCACTATTACAATCAGATGATAACATGATGTTATTAAAATTTAGAAAATCATGGTGGGGGTAACCCATTCAAATTTTAAAAAAATTAAATCCAAACATTTTGAAAAATATCATGATTATTTATTTTTATAAAATATTATTTAGTTTATTTTTTTGTTTAATAATATATATATATATATATATTTCAATAAATGTTACCTAAATAAATTATTTAAAAAAACAAAGAATTTATAAAATCGAGTATTTTTTATGTAAGGCACTACCCAAGGTTGCATTTTATATTGGTTGATCATTGTAAAAAATAACCACATTTCCATATTGGGATTCCATATTTTGTTTCCACCACATCAATCTATATTAGTAAATGTGGGTCCAACTTATTTTATTTTTTTAATTATAAAAATCACCATATTTTATTTAAAAATATTAACTCTCCAAATAAAAAGTGAATCATTACAGATAATAAACATATCATTCAATTTAATGCATTACATTGTATCAATAAATCAACATCTTATTAGATTAACATGTTTTCAAAACAATAAACATGTGAAGCCTATAGATAATTTTGACAGATACTTTATAAAATTATCATTATATAATAATAATATTTTTCAGTAATATTATGCACTTGTTCTTATATTCATTTCATGAGGATAAAACCATTAAGTCATCTATTAAGTGTCACCTCTTCTATTTTATATAATTAAATATAATAAAATGTGTTTTATTTATTATAATACATAACACATAATTCCATAAAATTTATTTATGAGATTACAACGCAACAACTAGTAAAAACTGGTGATATTGAAACCAATTTGTCGGGGTTATAATTTTGAAAAACAAAAATCATCTTCAAAACATATTTTATAATGATTAAAAATCTTAATTTTGATCTACATTATAAAGGAATCAGGTTTCCTTGGAATAAATACATCTTCTATGCATTTTTACTCCAAATTTTTATTAGTTGTAAAAATTACCTAAGTATAAAGTAATTTAGTAAAATATTTGTCATAGTTTTTATGTGATCTCGCATAGACCATTGATATGGTAAAATATTGTAACCCATGTATCACAAAATCACGACTCAAGACTATATGACCTGACATTCCATTTTACATGACACCATATTATTTTTATAATGTTGATTCACTATCACAGCTGATATTGATTTATGATATCAGACTGGGCCACAATCTAATAAACAAAAATATATTCCCAATCAATTTATCTTACCATACATATTCCTTTAATGTGATAAACAATGAATCAATGGTTAAATGTGTAGTACATATTTCTTTCTAAATCATTGAATAAATTGAATAATATTAAAGATTAAATGACTATCTATATGTTGACATTTTATCACCAATATTGGTAATCCTTCTCTTTTTGGAGTGTCCAATTAATATAAAAAGATAATCATAATATTAAAAACCTAAATATTTATCATTTATTTTTTACACAAATATCCTCATAATAAATATCCAATGATTCAAACATGGATTACTAGTATATCGACTCAATTTACACACCAAAATTAAATATCAGGAATAATATAAATAATAATATACATTATAAATCCAATTTCACTAGAATACTAATGTTGTTCTATGTATCCACCAATATATGTAAATAGTTTAAATCTATTATCAAATGTATTATTTCCAGCCATAAAACCAAGAAGTTAAAATTTGATTAACATCCTTTTTATGTAATGAGATGGAATTAAATAATAACACCTTTTATGTTTTTTTATTTAATACATTGAATTATTGCAAATCATCAAAGAAACATCGTTTTTAAAAGAGGAGAAATAATTCATTTTGTCCTTTACAAGAGTCAAATTTGATCCAAAAATTATCAATTCAACCACATATATAATCATAGTAACATAATATTATTTGTAGTTTTTCAAATAATAAATATATTTATTGATATTTTTATAACTAATGATGTTTGATTAAATAATAGAATAATATACCTAATACCATTTCCTTATAACATTTTTATGGCACTCAAACTATTAAATTTATTTACACACATTATTTACATTACCTTGAAAAACCCCATCTGGTTGTTGAATACAAATATATTCATTTATCCTACCATTTAAAAATTTAGTTTTTATCATCTAGTAGATGGAAAAAAATATTCACTAATGTTAATGTGAATAAAATAATTATAAAATTAATCAAATATACATGTGCATAAGTATGTAAATAGTCAATAACTTCTTCCTTTCTAAAACCATTGAAACCAATATTGTAAAAATATATTGAATGTTGCTGTTGGAATCATAAAATTTTTAATAATCTAAATACAACCAATATGATATGAAACAAATAGTAATACTATAATGACATATTTTTTATTCCCTATAATAGAATCTATTAAAAAATTAATTTGACCTTTAAAGATATAAAAATAATTAGATGTCATTGTTTCAATATATTTATTTGGGCCATATTTTATAGAAAATTCCAGCATTTAAATACTTATAATATTATTTATTTATATCCATCAAAATTTGATACTATGAAATAATGTGAAATGAAATCTGGAATGAAATTATTTATCCTTCTTCTGTATTGTACTCTATTTATATTCATCTCAAAAATAATTCTTATTATTTTCTATTATATGTTAAATAGATGGAATACATGAAATATGGGTATAATGAAAAATATACTCAACATTATATTTCAACAAAATATAATAAATATAATCCTCTTCATTGATAAATTATATTCCCATCCAAATACATAACTCAATATTATTTTATATTTTATTAATATGTAGAAAAAAATCTGTTAATTTCGCACTGTTCAATTTTAGTAATTTTAAAATCAGGAACTCTATAGTGACTTATACACCCCTACATATTTAAATTTTAATTACTAGGTTTTACCATTCCAAATTTCCTTAGGAGAAAACATTGTTTTTCTATAGTCAATCCTACAATGAATATAAAATTTTACTAATAAACATTCACCCAATAAATTTAATGGTATATTAGATTTATTACACAATAAATTTAATGGTTTTTTCAGTATAATTTTTTTTCTTTCAGATAAATAAGTTTCATAAGGTGTTTATGTATTATTACGTTGATTAATTAAAACATTTTCTTCTTATAACTCATTAAATTTTTTCACAAAAGTATTCACCTCATGTATCTGAGTGTAATTATTTAATAATTTAATTAAATTATTTATCAACATCATCTATACAATTAATAAAAAATTTAATGGATTCATATATTATTCTAATATTTTAAATATATAAATATAGGTACACATATACTAAAATAATCAATAAAATAAATAAAATTAATTTTCCATCCATGCGTTACAAACCAGTCAATTCAAAAATATAATAATGTACAAATATAGAATGATAAAATACATATAAACATACTGAAATTGTTTTTACCTATTTCAGATTCAAACCTGATTCAAAATTATTAAATTAATTTCCAATTATAATTAATTTTAAAATCACAATAGCTTTTAAGGAATTATATATAACATCAATCATATGACAGGGCCATAAATAAGTGGACTCAATCACGAATTTTTAATATCCAATAATATTTTTAATATATAACTGATACGTGAAATCATTTTAGTACCCCTTACCTACAAACATTAATCCCCTTATTAAGATATTATTTTAAGTTTCAGATGAAACACAAGAGCCATTATTTTATAAAATATCAACAGATAGAAAATTATTTTATATCATTGTTGCATAAAATAGATAATAATGGTTCAAATTCTTCCCATAATTTTTTTTTCATGTATCCTTTTCAATGGAAATTAATGAATGCATTATTTCAATAGTTTACATTAATAATGATAGTACTATCATCACATGTTTGGAACATCAAACTATCCATGAACACATAGACCATTTCTGTTAAATAATTCCATATTACATTATTTATCAAACACATATTGAATATGAAAATCATCACAATGTGAATATATTCAACTTTTATATTTGTGTAGGTTTTGTGGTCCTAACATTGGGAGAAAAATTATATTGTAAAATTTAATAGATTTAAATTGAAAGTACATTATCCACTCTTCTTTGAATGAATGTATTTATTCTTTAGTTTTTTTCTTTTCTTCGTAACCTGTAAGGAAATTTTGAATTTTTTATTTCCCTCAATGTTATTGACTTTAGTATCCAATTTTGATTCCATACTAACATCTCTCAAAATGGATTATCATTCAATATAATTAATCATTTTATATGTTCCATGGAAACATCCTTAATCTTTATAATCTATGATTTTACAAATCCTTTCCACATATTTTGAAATTTAGCAATAATTTCACCAACATAGAATGTTTTTGGTATATTTATTTAATGTAAATATATTTTGTTTCCATAACATAAAGATCATGAAATTACTCCAAACCCAACTTTTTATTAACATTATTAATATTAATATATCATTCAATAAGAAAATTATTGGTGCCATCATCCTCCTCTTTATACTTGAATTTGAGAAAATCCCACATCACTCAAGAAGTATTATTTTGGAAAAAAATATTCATAAAGATGATTTGATAAAATTTACTTGACATATAACCTAATTATAATCAAGTTTATTAATCACATATGAATATGTAAATGTTGAACAATGTCAAAGTGTATGACATTGGGATTTATGGAATGATATTTAGGAAGAAGAGGAAGGCTTGGTTGTAGGTTGTAAAACTTAATCAATGCTATAAATAGAATCATCATCATGTCCTACCACCTGGGAAATAAGTTTCCATCTAAATGGTCATGATTTATAATGTAATTATTAAGGAATTCAAAATTATTATTCTTCGATCAGAGTTTTTATAAAAAAAATTATATTGTTGGAAAATAAGAAGAAATATTTTGAAGATGATAGGAATTTAGATTTTCCATTTTTGAATTTAATTCAATATCCATAGGGGCTTTATTTTTCCCTACAACAAATTTAAATAATATCAGTCGAAAATAAACTCTATGAGTTTATTATAATTTTTGGAAAGGCGGTAAAAAAACTACGATATCCCCAAACCACTAATGTTTTCAATAATTATTTTAGGAATGTCATATTGAATAGATAATTTTATAAATAATTATATCCCCATATTAATAGATAAAATTTTAGGTGAATCACACTGATTTGATCTAAATGTTTCTATCAAATAAAACCTAGATTTTATCTAATAAAAATTTATGTTGGTGTATTTATTCAAATCATAATAATTTGGAATTCAACAACTAACACTAATCTATTAATTCGACATTTTTATTAAAAAACATTTCTTATAAATATATACAACCATTTCACAAAAAATGTATATTTAAAAAATAATTTAAAATAATTTAGTAAAATAAATATTTTTTGGGAATAAATTCATATTATTCATTTTTCTATTGGGTAATTTTTCAGAAAAATCAACCCATTTCCAATGTTGGGTTCAATTTTTTCCCACGTAATCAATGCCATCCAATAAATATATTATCACCTTAATTTATTTATATCAATAATAAAAATTATGAAATTAATAAAATTCAAAAAAATATAACATGGGAAACCAAAATGTAATGTCCCGTAATTTCCATATAATTTTTTATATGGAATTATTTCAAGACGGTGAAATCTAACGGAGCGTGATTCCGAGGCCTGGAGTTCCCAGAATGGTCCGTGGATGTTTTGATAATATTTAATTAGTGCGCTTAAGTAGTTTTCCTGAAAAATTGTAATAGCACTTAAATGGTTTCCAAGATTAGAATTCTGAGTGATCTGTTGCGTTTAGGATGGTGGGTTTACCCTAGGTGCGACATAATTTTAATCAGCACATGCCTCCAATGACAAAACGCAAAAATGGAATAACCGTAATTAAAATAATTAAATAAAATTATTTTATTTTTCAAATGCTTATAACTCACAAAAGGTGACTCATAATCAAAATATGAGACCACCTCTAAGATCTTGACAGTATGCTATCTTTTGGTAGATATTAATAATGGATGGTGCAGGCCACAAGTGAATGGTTGTTTTTGGACGTAAATAAACTAATTAAGTGACAATTAATTTATTGTAAAATCCATTACATATAAACATTAAATCGGATTGAAAATATGAGAGTACCGCTGATATTGTGATGGTATGTTAGCCTTAAGTGGAACCTAACCATGACTGACACAAGTTGAGGGTGGCTGTTAATAATTTTCAGAACTTTTTTTCTGTTACATTTCGAAAACGAGAGAGCAGCATTCCTATCTTTTTAACTGTTTCTTAGACTAAAAATCGGAGGGAACTATTGAATCTATGTCGCCAAGAATCAATTAAGGGGGTATTTACTTTGACAATAGTAGGTTTGGAGAAAAATTTATGTTTTGTGACTTTTTAAAAGAAAAAAAATATTTTTATTTTTTATATATTCATTCCTATTCTCCAACGGACAAGTGATGTGTGGGGTAACGATGTGTCAAGCCATTAAATGGATTTACACTTCATTCTATGTAACAGTAATATTAGTGAATCAGAATTCTTCATATTAATGAGCCACCATTGATTCCCAACGTTGTTTTTTACAATCCCCCTCTCCTATTTACATGGAGCTTGGGGAGGGGTATTGGCAATGCTTCACCAAGAAATGATGTGTTGACCACGATCCGAGATTCCAAAACCTTGGACGATAGATCTAGTTCTAGTGGGTGGTGACGAGTGACACCGAACCACAAACCAAAGATCGACGTATGAGCAGCGTCATTGGAATATAGTTGCAGAGGAAGGAAAACACCTACCCGCTTCCAAAAACTTGTGATTTCAAGCATCCGTGAGGTAGGGGTTTAATTCATTTTTTAAATTCATGTGAATTTTCCCTGAAACCTGTTTTATCCCCCCCCCAATAATGTTAACGAGATAATGTATGGTGCGCAAGCCTATGAACCCATCTTGAACCCTCCGCTATCTTGCAAAACCCTTGCGTTCTCCGTGGAATACCGCCAGCGTGAAAACACCGACAGGCTACGAAGAAGGCATGAGACAACAAAAACTGCAAAAGGAGGATGTGACACAATGTAGTGGTAGTCATCAGAATGGTCGACACTGGCTGGTCGCGGAGGAGGTACGACGTGCCATCCCGCACTGATGGATAGCAAGTGGTCGTGGCTCGACATCTGTGACAATTAGATGAGGTGAACGACACATCGGCCTGAAGCGGAAAACGAGATGAAATTTCCGAAATTCCAATGATGAGTGGGGGTGGTAGCATGACATGTGCCCCACTGGAGAGCTAAAGCTGCGGCCGATGATGTGGTGGAGGAGGAACCCGTCGCAGAGGTTCCGCGGTGATCGGACATCACCCACGTGGCATAGCCGTTTCACAAAACTGAACTGCCTCTGGTCCCTTTGGGATACCTGGGGGAACATTTCCCTCTTTTCCATCTCAGGTGGACCATGGCTGGGCTACCCCCTTGCGGGTCACACCTCATGCGGCCATGCTACCTTCCAGCTAACCGTGCTGCCTGCGGGCCACGTTCCGCCTCGGACCGGACCATGCCTCATGCGTTCATCCCACCCCCTTGTGGACTGCCGCTTTGTAGGCTTCCCTTTTAGGGCCTCTCTATATAGACATTCCCGCCCATTACAGGCCACCGTGTACATGTCGAGACTCCCCATAACGGGCCACACATTGCGGGCCACCCTTTGTGGGCAAGGCCGCCTTTGTAGTCTCCCAGTGCGGGAAACCCCCTATGGTCCAGGAAAGACCATGAACCAATGGGTTGAGACCACCGTGGACGAGCCCAAATCGTGTGCGGCCGGGTCAGTCCGACTGGGTCGGACCGAACCTGGGCCCCACGGGGCCCTCAAAAAGTTAAAGGTGCTCATCTTGGGACCAGACATTCTTTTGATGAACCATAGGCGAATTTGGGATCCATGGATCATGATGGTACTTTTGGTATACTCCACTTGAGTTTTGGAGATATTTGGAGTACGACCGAGTCGGATCGAACATGAATCTAACCAAGCCCCTAGAGCAGAAATGTTTATTACTCAAAAATCGTGCATCCGATTGACACACCGTATATCACATTGGAACCCTTACGACATGTTGGTACATTTGATTAATCATTATTAGAGATTATTATAGGATGAAATATAACCATTATCTCGAGGTAAGATACTATGGAACTTGAGCACACTGGGTGCAAGGAATCCAGTTGACTAGCAGTGAAACTGAGGTTGGAGATAGATCATATGAAGGTCAGTGGTCAGTGATCCTGTGTGGGCAACACATACCGATCATGTGTTGGTCAGATCCTGTTTGGTTCAGTGCCCAATGATCTTGTGTGGGATAGCATATACTGATCCTCTATGGGTTAGATCCTCTGTGGTCAGCGGTTAGGGAACCTATGTGGGTCAGTACATACAGATCATGTGTGGGATAGCTGCGGTTAGATACCTATCGACTATGGGAGGGAAAAATCTTGTTTGGATCATGATGGGGGTTATTACATATCTATCATGTGTGGTTCAGACTCCATATGGTTAGAAAAAGTGCCTCTTGATACAATTATATGATCTAGCTTCGTGACTAATCATCTATACTTCTATACTTCACTGATAACATTGGTTGAGCTGATACTCTGTTAGAAATAAGTCTTTAACCTGTGTGGTACTTATTTCATCGTGGTGAAATCTTCGTGGGGACACCTATGTGGTACTTTTACCTTCCTGGTGATATCTATGTAGTGATACTAATGTTGTATTGTTACCTTTGTGGTGATATATTCATGGTGTAACATGTTTGGTACTTTTACATTCTTAGTGTTATCTTTTTGGAGTTACCTGTTTTGTACTTTTACCTTCGTAGTGTAACCTTTGTGATATTCTTCCCTCATGTATTTGAGTTGTATATCTTGATAAATTTGGTACATGTATGGGCATATACCAATGTAGAGTTGTTGACTGCTTCGTTCTTTGTGACTGAGCCTTGCTTTTTGGTTTTTCTGTCGTGGAATGTTACAAGATCTACAGGGTCTCAGGGTCCCTACTTAGTATCATTATACTCACCATTGCACCGGAATCACCCACACCTTGTTTTGCCTTGTGCATATGACGTACAACATAGATCGAGGCTGAGGGATCCAGGACTGGATAGTACTCGGTGGTGGACCATTTGGTGTGACATGACGTAGGGACTACTAATCGCGAGTTATACCATCCCTTTAGGTAGTATTTGTGGTGGATGCTCCATGACATTCATTTCACTTTTCATTTCTATTTTTACTTTTGATTTGTGATCGTACTTATATTTGGGCTTGTATTCCGGCATGTTTACAATCCATACTCTTTTTACTAATGTATTTTACTTAGTTGTTTCTTCATGTTGCATTCTACTTTTTATGTTTGTACAGGTTTAATGGAAATGAATTCCTGTTTTAGTTATATGCCTTTTTCAGTGCTAGTCGCCAGCCCCTAGCCTATGGAAGGCTGTCTGGGGGTAGTCACATCATGGGCCCCAGTGGACGGGTTGTGAAAAAGAGGTATCAAAGGATTTGTTTCTACTGAAGAACTAGAACTATGATCTTTTCAAATCAGTAATAGTGTTAAGTGTTATGAGTGTGTTTTTCAGTTTGGGGAGTCCATTTTTGTTGTGACGACCAACGTATCCATTCACTAGTACCATGAATTTTGATTTCCAACTCAGAACACAGATGCACTTATTTTTTGTGTTCTTGAAGATTTTTTCTTGTGGTTTCATTGATTGAAATCACTAGGCATTACATAATGACCGTGGCACACCAGTTCATTATCAGAATACCACCATATAGATAGCCATTCCGGATTTATGAGAGAGTACACAATGATGGCCCACCGAGTGGTGAGGCTCTATTGTAGGGCCCTCTTACTATGTTGGTACCTTAAAGTGGCGTGCCATCAGAACCACAACCCAATGGGCTGTCGTTAAAACCAGTGGAACTGGAGGATGGGGCATGCCGACTGAGCGCATTGTATGAGTTCTAGTGTATGAGGCCTTCGAGGATTCTATAAGAGATAGATTCTCAGGATGATAAGGAGTGACTAAAGGCTTTGTCTTGAGATTTCCACCTAGTTGAGACATTGGTAGAAGAGATGCTAATCTTAGCTACTACTATCAACCAGTATGTGACAATGAAGAAGGTCCTTAGGTTGATGAAGCTTTTGTACATGGACCATTGCCCGAGATAGTACCATGGGGTAGTGTTCCATCTATATCAATTCTCGTTGGTCAACAGTTACAACAAGCATTAATTGTGGAGGACAGATGTAGGCTTAGTTCCCCACACGAGTTTCAGCATCAGATACCCACTAGGTTCTGAGGCAAGAAAGTCTCACAGGAGGCTAATGAATGGATTGAGGTGGTGGTCGAGATTCCATCTAGCAAGGGCACCATTTGATTAGATCATGGTCCTAGTAGATATACATCTATGGGGCTCAGTTGTACATTGATAGGGTTTATATTACACTAATCTTTTCATGAGGTGACTCTTCTGTGGACAAGATTGAGAACCATCCCCAGAGAAGGAATGCCTATTACCATAAAGAGCTAAGGGATTATTGTTTCCTAGATCATCTACAACTTAGATATGACGACATGTTGGTATTAGAGAATTCATCAAGGCATATTGATGATCCCAGGTACTCGATGAATACAGTACAATTAGTGATTTAGGGCTTAGACCTCCGAGAAAGGTGTGTTTAGGGACATCCGAGTCAGCACTATTCCTCTATGAATTCCTAATTATGTTAGGGTCCTAGAGAGAAACATTGTGGTTTAATGTTCTTTGGATGAGCGAATGTAGCTAGTGAATGTTAATAGTGGGAAAGCAAGAAACTGACACTAGTCTCAGAGACCAAGGTATGTAAAATGTTTTGGGAAAAAAATTGATAGGTAAAGATGAATCTACAGGGATGTAGATGTTGATGTGGAGCCAGGAGAGAAGCATGGGGTGGTATACAATTCGACATGTTACAATTACCACCCCAATGTGGTATCGACCAAGATCAAGGAGATAGAGGACCGAGGAAGGGAGTGTCTACATGTGGTCTTGGAGTGTGACCCAAGGGCTCCCGGAATGATTCGAGGCATTGTCTGTGTCTATTTCTAGCTACAGTATTAATATACATAGTTAACAATCATTCCTCTATACCATGAATCTTTTTCAAGACCTCGAGTTTCCAGTTAATCCAAATATTTGACCCTTCTTTTTGGAGACAACCTTGGGAGGAAACTCGATAGTCACAATTATGATAATATTGTGATCTTTCCCATGAGGCAAGAGTTTTGGTTGGAACCTCTTGGTGGTAGCGTCGAGGCCATACAGTGTTAGTTTGGGTATGGAATGCACATCCATATTTCATAATATGGTCGAATTTATTATGAAAAAAGGTTGTGTTTTATATACAACTTTGGAATGGGGTTTTCCTGGGATGATGAAAAAAGAAACCCATGCAGCACAGGATAAACTATTGCATAGGAAGGTGCAACTAATCACTCTTGAGTCGGACAACCATACCGTCATTGTAGCAAGTGATTTGGATTTTTATTTCCCAAACACTATGGAAAAGTGTGGGGAAATAATTTGAAAATATGTTTTTGGGATTACCTCCTCGAAGGGAGAGGGGCTTCTACTTTGGCTAGGTACTATTGATGTATTGAACGAGACTTCTCCTGGGTAGAGGCACCCTTGTCATCTTTGACAAAGAAGGGGGAGCCTTTCCTATGAATGGAGAAGTTTCAGTAGAGATTTTAGTAAATGAGACAGAGCATATTGCTATATTTACTCCATGACTATGACTTTGAGATAGTATATACTCTTGAGAAATGGAACATGATAGAAATGAACTCATCATGAGGTCTGGTCTACAATTACTGAGTGAGACAATAGAGCGGCTAGTTGTGTTGCAGATATCCTTCGAGGATAATGATGGACTAGCATACATCCAGTCATTGGTAGTCACTCTCCACTCCATCAGTGATTCAAGGAGGTGCTACTTTGAGATGTTGACTATGAGGCACGATGTGCTCGGATATCCTTCAGACTGTCTCTTGAAAGATTCTCTGAAGGTGGGGAGCACGTAGTTCTCTTTAGAGGACACACCATGGTACCATTGATGCTTCTGGAGGAGGTGTTGAGGAAGTTCCACAGATCCCCATTAATGGTACGTTCTTGAGTGGAAAGGATGTACAAGTACCTCTGTTTCCAGTACTGGTGGCCAGGGATGAAAGAATCACTGGCACAGTTTGTATCACGATGCCTCACTTGTCAGTATGTGAAGACTGCACATATCTGACATCAGTCATATGCCAACATGAAACGGAGACCCTTGTAGTATGTGGATGGATACCGTTACTTCTTACGAGTCTCACCCATAGGAGGATTATGAATGTTTGGCTAGGGCATAAAACTTTCTCTGAGGTTCATCAAAACATTACAGATTATCAACACAGTGGGAGATGTAGAATATCGTCAATCGATTTCCCCACAGACGCACCAGGTGCATAATGTTTTCCATGTGTCACAACTGTGGAGATGTGTGCATGATCTATTACACATTATCATCTACAGTGAGTTGATCTATTGGAAATGTGGTCACTTTTATAGAGTTATTGGTTGATATAGAGGATCATAACGATTGATTCCTTCGTGTACAGTCGATCCCTCAGGTGCGAGTTCAGTGGCATCACGGAGACCTCCAGTATAGCATGTGGTAGTGGAAGGATCAGATTCGTGCTCAGTACCATCATTGGATTGTTTTTCCTTAGTTTCAGATTTTGAGGATGTAATGTGCTAATGTTGGGAGACTTTAATTTCCCAGAATTTCCATATAATGTTTTATTTAATTAGATGGAATTATTTTGAGACCGAAAAATCTGACGGCATGTGATTCCAACGCCCATAGTTCCCATAATGATTTTTCAATCATATGTAAAGATTTATTTAGAGCTCATAAGAATATTTCCTAAACAATTGGACTAACTCATAAATGATTGCTCAGACTAGAATTCAGAGGGAACCATTGCATTCAGGATGGTGGGTTTACCCTTGGAGCGACTTATGCTTAGTCGGTGCAGGCCTCATGTGAGATAACCTGAAAATGGAAAAAGCATAAATAAAATAATAAAATAATGTTATTTTATTTTTCAAATTCTTAGAACTCACGAATGGCGAATCAGATTAAAAATTTGAGACCTACATTGAGTTATTGAGGGTATGATCTCTTTAGGCTGATACAAAAATTGGCAGGTGCAAGACACCAGAGAAAGATAATTTTTGGCTGTAAATAAAATAATTAAGTGATAATTGTTTTATTTTAAAATCCATTAATTCTAAATGTTAACTCGGATTAAAACATGGAGAATATAGTTGAGCTCATGAGGTCATGTTCTCCATAGGCAGAGCTTATCCTCGATCAGTGCGAGTCATGAGTGACTGTTAATAATTTTATGAACATTGTTCAGTTAGGTTCATTTAATGCGTGAGCATCGTTTCTTAACATTTGATGCGATGATCAGATTAAAAATTTGAGGGCACCGTTGAATCTACAGCGTCACGATTCGCTTGAGGGAGACTTTACTTTTATAGAAATAAGTCTGGATAAAAAGTTACGTTTTTTGAATTTATAAAAGAAATAAAATAAAATATATTTTGTATTTTATTTTCATTCTAATCCACTAACATTCAAGCATAGTTTGAGGCCAAATATGTTTCAAGCCATTAAATGGATTGACCCATCAACATAAGTAACAACAATGTTGGGGAATTAGGATGATTCCTAATTAATGAGCCACCATTAATTACAAACATCATTATATACCCTCCCCATATCATATTTATATAGAGCTTGGGGAGGGGTATCGACACTAATTATCCAAGAAACGAAGTGTTGACCAAGTGCCGAGATGCCAAACCCTTAGAGGATGGAGCCGGTTCTAGTGGGCAGTGACGAGCGACACAGAACCATGAACTGAATATTGACGTATGAGCGGCACTGTTGGAAGCTAGTTTCGGAGGACAAAGAACACCAACTGACTTCCAAAAATGCTCCCCTACCATTGTTTGTTAGGTATGGGTTTAATTGTTTTTTTAAATTCAAGTGAATTTTTTATTGAACCCCTTTTTATTCTCCCTCTTGTTTATGAGCTAACATGGAGGGAACATGCCTAACGAACCTAACCTGAGCCCTCTGCTATCTTGATACACCCTTGAGTTCTGTATGGAATACCACCAATGTATTGACACCGACGAGCTACAAATATTGTGTGTGCCAACTCATGCTACATGAGGAGGTCGAGAAAAAATGTTGCAACAGTCATCGGAATGACCCGAACTTGTCGGTTTCAGAGGATGTGTGGCGTGCCGCCGTGCACTGCCGGTGAGAATGGGTCTGTAACTTGACATCTGTGACAATTTGAAGAGGAGTCCAGAACTTCGTCCAGCCAGGAAAGGAGTGGCGACGTGACCAGTATGCCACCAACATGTAGGGGAGGTGTCATGACCAGTGCGCTGCTGGTGAACAGAAGCCACGACCTAAGCCACGACGGAGAATGAACCCATAGCACGGGTTATGCGGTGACTAAGAGGCACCCATGTGGCACTACTATTTCACCAAACCGAACATCCTTTGGGCCATTCGTTATACCAGGGGAATTTTTACCCCATTACCATCTCAGTAAAACCATGTCTGGGACGCCCCTGTGTGGATCCTGCCTCACGCTGCCTACTCACCTGGCAGTAGACCACGCTTCTATCGGTCCATGCTCCACCTCAAATCAGGTTATGCCTCACACAGCCGGGTCACCACCTTGCGGTGGCCCCTTTGCGGGTGGCCCTTGGTGGGCTGCCCTATACGTGTCAAGCTTCCCCATTATGAGACTCCCTTTGTGGGCCTCCCCTTATTAGGGGTTGGGCCGCCCTTGAGAAATGCCCTTTGTGGGCCATCATTTTGGGCCTAACCACACTTTTGGGCCCCCCGTTGCAGGACTCCCCCTGCAGGCCCGACCGAATCGGGCTCATAAACACTTAAAGGGCCATATCATTAGGATATGTGGTCCATTTGATGAACTGTCTCCGAAATTAAGATACATGTATCATAACGGTCCATATGATATAATCAATTTGAGATTTGGAGTAAGTGTGAGTATAACTGGGTTGGAAATTTCATGAATTAAATTGATCCCGCTGATCTAAAATGATTATTACTCAGACACTGGGCGTCTGATTTACACACCCTCTATCGCGTTAGAACCCTTATGACATGGAGGTGCTTTGGTTTACTCTTTTGTGGTGCTTAGTAGCAGTCTAGGTATGACCAATATGTCTACAGTAGATACTACGGAACTCAAGCGCACCGTGTCTGCAGAATCCAGTTGGCTGGCAGTGAGGACGAAGTTGGAGACTGATCATACGAAGGTCAACAATCAGTTAAACATGTTTGGGTGATAACATATCGACCTAATGTGGGTCAGATCCTATGTGGTTCAGCACATACTGATCCTCTGTAGTTCAGATATTGTGTGGGTCAGCGCTCAGTTATCTGGTGTGGTACATCACATACCGATCATGCATGGGTCAGATCATGCGTGGGTCAGCGGGGGTACGTTAATTATCTACTCTGGGTGGGATGGATCTTGTGTGAAACATTTCTGGGTTTAGTACCTACTGATCATGTTTGGGTTAGAAAATGTATGTTCTAAGTAGTGCCTCTAAACAGAATAAGATTTTCTAGCTTCTCAACTAATCAACTGTACATCTATAAATCACTAAAAACCTACTTTGAGCAGAGACTCTATTTGAACTCTTTATTTTTACAGTGCGATACATTAATCTTCATGTTGATATCTTCGTGGTGATTCCTATGGGTTACTTTTACATTCTTAGTGATAACATCGTAGTGGTACTTATGTGGTATTGTTACCTTTGTGGTTATATCATTGTGGTGTTTCCTGTGTGGCACTTTTACCATCGTGGTTTTATCTTCACGGTGTAACCTATGTGGTACATTATCTTCATGGTGGTACCTTCGTGGTGTTCCCTTTGTGGAATTAATCCCTCATGAATGAGATAATAATATCATTATAACATAGGTATATGTATGTGCTTATACCTAAATAGAGTTGTTGACTACATCACGCTTTATGATTGAGCTTTGCTTTATTGTTTTTCCATCGTGAATCATTAAGAGGCCTATGGGGTCTTTGTTCCCCTACTGAGTATCATCATGCTCACCCCTTCATGTCCTTCGCCCGTATCTTGTTGTTTTGTATGTAGATGATGTACAACATTGATTGAGGCTGAGGGAGCCATGACTGGATGGTACTCATAGGCAAACCATTCTGTGAGACGTGACACATGGACTGCTAATTGTGAATTTTACCTACACTGCAGGCAGGATCCGTGGTGGATGATCTAGGAGATTCTTTCCACATTTCAGTTATTTTTGTACATTTTAGTTATACTCTTACTTTAATTTGGTCTTGTATTCCGGCCCCTATAATGGTAGCACTATTTTTACTACAACATTTTACTTATTGGTTTCTTCTTATTGTGTTCTGCTCTGTATTTTTGTATAGGATTAAAGAAAATGTCTTCCTATTTTAGGGATATGTGTTTTCAGTGCTAGCCACCAGCCCCTTGCCTTTGGATGGTGGGATTGGGGGAGTCACGACATGGGCCTCAGGGGATGGGTCGGGACACACAATTCTATCTACTATTTTAAACCTATAAGGAGAATGTCCCAAAAAAGATAACTTTTCAGAAATTAAGCACCCCTGGTGGGCCCCTCACCTTGTAGTGAGCTAAAAAAAACCATATCTATATATGAGTAAAAAAATTCCATAAATATACAATTCCAACACAAAATAATAATACCTTGGAAGAACATCCATACTATAACCCATGTGGTATATTTGAGATACCGGCAGAGATGACAATAAATAACTAGGAACAAAAAAATAGGAAATATCAAAGTTACAACACTACCCACAATGATAGCCGATGAAAATAAAATAAAATAAAACAAATTGAGAATCCTTATAAAGCATAACTAATTGAAAATTAGGACACTCCTCTCGAAAAACTATTCAATGGTCTTTGTACACAGAACAAAACAACAACAAAAAATAACACTTCTCTAATATGGGGTATAATATGATAGATTTGGGTGTGAGATCCGTCAAAAATATATATTCCTTACGATAACAAAATGATAAATCCAAAATAGGAACACACTAAAAAAGATGAATAATGAAGATTATAATAATATGAATAGAATTCATAATTTCTAGAATATGATAAGGAACCCTAGCCTCAAAATGAGAGAATGAGAGGGAAGATTGGGAATAATAGTTACATCGAATTTATTTATTTAAAATAAATATTTTATTCATATATTTATTTATGGTAATTTAAATTGCACAAAATCTGAGTACATTTTTTTTGGAAATAATAGATGTTTATAAAAAAATTAACATTTATATACTGTTTTTTTTTTGGATATAACTAATAATAAATTCATTTAATATTTCAAAAGATAATTTTTTAAAAAATTATTTACATGGACTATATATTTTTTTCTCAAAATTAATTTTTATGATATGTAGAAAATATATTTAAGGAAAAGGATGTCCTATTTAAAATAATTATGTCCTTATTGAATTAAACTAACATTATTTTCTGGAAAAAGATTAAAGAGCTAAAATATGAATGACGATAATAAAGGAAAAAATGAGTTAAAAGAGTTAAGTTAATGTGAGAATTATTATAATACTTATAAAAACTATTCATAAATGTGTTTAATTAGTAATCAGTGTCCAATATCCCTTATTTTTCTATTATGGAGCTTCTTTTCATGTAAAATTTCATTCTTTTCAAATGAAATAATATATATTTTCTAATATCTCACTCAAAATCAAAAAAATTACCTTATATACCTAATAAAAATAGTCCTTTTAATCTATATAATCTTCACATTTTTCGTCATTTATATTCCAAAGAAATCACTCACATTCTTGATATATTATAAAAAATTCAAAATAAAATATGATTTCTAATGTTGATCAAGGTCCTATAAAGATTATAGTAAACGCATTACATTACTCATATATTTTTCATCCCAAAATATTTATGTTTATTTCTCACATTGTAAACATGTAATTAATATAATAATCCTTATATTTTAGTAAAATTATAGTAATTAATCAAAATTATACATTTATTATTCATAACATATTCTTTTTTTAGTTTTTCACCAACTATATGAATTTTGTCAAAATATATCCATGATGAATGATTAGGGAAACATAAATACTAAAAATATTATTTATTAATTATTTACTTTTATGGTGTTTTTTAATTTATATTTTAAATATATATACTCATTTATAAAATTATTTCTTTTTATTGATTCATTATTTCCAAAAAAGGATATTTCATAATGTTTAAAAAAATATATTCTCAGGGATAAAATTTGAGTGCAAAATAAAAATATCTCTAAATTGTATATTCAAGATACAATATAGGTTTTCATTAAATAAATAAATCATATATGTATTTTAATGATATAAAAAACATAATTTTACTAAAATATAATTTAATTAAAAATTAATACCCAAAACAACTTCATTTATTCCAAAAATTAATTTTTTCTAAAATATTTGACATATGCATTGCAAATCTAGAATATAATGTACCAAATGTGTTAATTTTATCTTTAAATAAATTTTTGAATAAGTAATGGATCTATAAAATTCAATATATTTCTTATATAATGATAATCTCAAAAATGTTTTAGTTTTGGTGCACAGTTTTCTATCATTATTTATAAAAAAAATCATTTATTTGAAAAAAAAATCAAATCCCATAATAATAATTTTCAGGATATTAAAAATTAATATAGTATAATATTTTTATCAATTTCATATTTAAAATTTTTAAGAAATTTAGTTTTTAAATGAAAATACATTATATAATGAAATCTTTATTTATTAAAAATTGAATAGCTCATAAATTAGGTGTTTTTAATCATATTTTTTATGATTTTTTAATTTATCAAAAACTTTTATCTTAAAAAGGAATTATTCCTTTTGGAATTTTTTTATCTATTGCATCATAGATTAATTTACTTTAGTGTTATTAAAAAGATAATCAACCAAAAGAATATTTAATTAAAGAAAAGTATGCAATAAAATGATGTATTATTAGAAAGTCACATGTATTTTTTTTGGCAAAGCTTTTACCAATAATAATTACATCACATCACTGATATGATGTATAGGCTTCCCTCTTTCATAAATGTAACCCCTCCATTCAACATTGAAAATTAATGGGTAGGGAGGGATGATTAATCTGTTCCAACACACTAATACCTATTTTAGTCATCCACCCAAAGATGTCAGTATGGTTCCTCACTACACCACCAGCTTAATAACACCAAGCCACTAGACATGTTAAAAACATTAAATAATTGTCAAATAATATATATTTTTTTAAGTATTTTTTGTCAAATTTTAGGCGTAAAATATTATCATTGATAATCTATGGTATAATGTACCTAAAAAATTTAATAATAGATATTAATTTTTATAGATTACTAAAATTAATTTTTTTAAAATATAAATAATTATTTTTCATGTTATATTGTTATGATTATTTTATACATATATTTTACATTTTAAAGAGTTATTATTTTTATGAGTTGGTTATTTTTACTTAATTATCACTGAAGAATAATTTTAATGAAAAGTATTGGTAATCTATACAAGAAAATAAATTAACATTAATCCAATAATTATAAATAAAATGTCACGACCCGTCCCCCGGGGGACGGGTTGTGAAAAATTGGTATCAGAGGAGTCGGTTATTTGAAATAACTAAGGACTCTGATATTTCTTTTCTGTGAAGAAATAGTGTTAAGTGTACTGAGTGTGGTTTTCAGTATAGAGAGTCCAGTGTTGGTGTGGCAGTCGACACATCCATACACCAGGACCCTGACTACTGATTTCTGACTCAGTGAATGAAAACAGTGATTGCGTGTGTGTTTTAAATTTTTTTATTAAGTTAGATAAATCAGGTTAGCTCCCCAGGTATAATCTTTTAACCGTCTCGCACTTGTTTCTATCAGGATTCCTCCCCGCGGATGACCAGTTAGAGCCCCTAGTTTTGATCGTGTAGTTATACCACCCATCGATGAGGCCTTTGTGTAGGGCCCTATCATAGTGCAGGCACCAGCGGTACCACTCCCCGCCAGGACACCGATGTCACCAACCACAATAGCATATGATGCATGCTGCTTGAGCACATTGCATGAGTTCCAGCGGCAGAGGCCACCCAGGTTCAAGGGAGAGACAGACATACATGCGACTGAGGATTGGCTGGAGACTGTGGTGATAGTCTTCTGACTGGTAGAGACACTAGCAGACCTCATGGTGATACTTGCTGCCAGCCTTCTACAGGCAGTAGTAGGCAGATGGTGGCGCTTGATGCTCCATGTTCAGGATGAGATGATGCTTCTCTAGGAAGACATCCAAAGCCTACTTCGAGCAGAGTTTATCTCAGTGACTCTTCGCACAATGCGCATACAGGAGATACTTCATCTTCAATATGGAAGCATGACGGTAGCTCAGTACTCAGTGAGTTTCACAGAACACTCACACTACTCCACCGATATGGTGAAGGACCCATTCTTCAGGGACAGAACCTTCATGCAGGGGCTCAGGCAAGAGATCAGAGATTTGGTGGAATCACTCAGCATTCGGACACAGGAGGCGGTGTTGGAGTGAGCTCTTTTAGGTGAGATCATCCTTGTTGAAAAGTCTCCGGTAGCGAGACCTATCACAAGTCATCATTTAGTGGAGCCTTCTGTAGCTAGAAGTAAACAGATGTCATAGAGGTCTAAGAGGAACATACCTACATGTGCACAATCGCACGACTCAGGATCATTTGTGAGGAGAATCCAGAGTGGAGTCAAATCCAGACATTCCATGAAAATATAGTGTTACTCATGCGGAAGCATGGTCACATGGCTCATTACTTTCCGACCTGCTATTCGGATGATCAGCAGATGGTTGAAAGACAGCCCAGGCCAAGATAGAGATTTGATCGAGGCGGTCCGCCGGGAGAAGGCGGACGTGACAGAGGAGCTGGTTGTGCAGTTTGCGTTGGAAGACGTTTCGAGGTGTTATCGCAACCAGTTAAAGGTACGATATGTGTCTACTCCTCCATATCATTAGTTCTTATAGACACGGGTTCCGATCAAACTTTCATTTCCACTGCCCTCGTTCGGAGCTACAAGATTCCGACAGAGCTGTTGGCTCAATCCTTACATCTTGAGACTCTTACAAGAGCAGACTCGACGATTATGCACTGGTGCCAGCAGAGTGAGCATACACTAGGAGGCAACAACTTCGGTTGGGATCTCCTCATAGCGGCATCGGGGCCTTACAACGTCATCTTGGGTATGGACTGGTTATCTGTAGTCCATGCTCAGATCGACTATATTAGGTGCAATGTGCGGTTTATACGCACGTATGGGACTAGGTTTACCTTCACCAGAAAGAATATAGCCTTTTTCAACATAGGACAGACATACTCGGAGGAGGGTGCATCTGATTTCTGATTAGTTCGTCTGCCTTACACATGAAGCAATTGATGTGGATAGTCCGATCTATCCTATAGTGGTGGACCAGTACGTAGATGTTTTCCCTGACGATGTTCCAGGACTACCTCCTCACAGATATGTGTACTTCAACATGAAATTGTACCCTGGGACAACAACAATATCTACTCTTGCATATCTGATGGCTCCCATAGATCTTCACGAGCTGTGGGCAGAACTATAGGACTTGCAGGGGAAGGGATTCATCCGGCTCAGTGTTTCACCCTGGAAAGTCCTGATTCTGTTCGACAAGAAGATGGATGGGAGATTAATGGTTTGTGTCGACTAGAGTTGCCTAAAACATGTGACTGTGAAGAACAAGTACCTACTCATGAGGATTGATGAACTCTTTGATCAGTTGAAGGGAGCACCGTGGTTCTCAAAGGTAGACCTCAGATCAGGCTATCACCAGATCAGAGTTCAAGATGATGATGTGCAAGAAGATGGCCTTAAAATGTCGGAAAGACCATTATGAGTTCTGGGTTATGCCTTTTTGCATAACCAGTGCTCCAGCAGTTTTCACGGGACTCATGAACAAGATCTTCTAGCCATACCTCTATCGCTTTGTCGTAGTCTTCATCGACAACATTATGATCTACTCGACTACTGAGGAGGAGAATGGCCACCATATGTGGGTAGTACTAGAAAAACTATGACAACACCAGCTTTATAGTAATCTCTCGAAGTGCCAGTTCTGGATTCGATAGGTTCACATTCTAGGTCATGTCATCTCAGAGGCTGTTGTTAGAGTGGATCCAGTGAAGATTGATGATGTACTTTTTTGGGATCCACCGAGGAGGGTGACGGAAGTGCGGAGTTTCCTGGGTTTGGTTGATTACTACCGGAGGTTCGTACCAGATGTATCCAAAGATGTAGAACCACTATCAGCCTAGAAAAAGAAGGGGAAAACTTTATTGGTGTTGAAGATATGCCAACTAATGTTTCAGGAGCTGAGGCAGAGGCTGACTAGTGACCCCATATTGAGGCTTCCAAAGGAGGGCATAGGGTACGTAGTGTACTGCGATGCATTAGGGAATGAACTCGGGTGTGTCCGGATGCATGAGTGAGCAGTGATCACATATGGTTCTCATCAGCTGAGACAAAAACAACAGAACTATGCTACCCATGGCCTGGAGTTAGCAGTAGTGGTCTTCTCCTTGAAGATGTGGCGACACTATCTAATGGGCGAGCGTTTTACCGTGAAATCTGATCACAAGAGTCTCAGGTATATCTTCTCTCAGATAGACCTGAACTCAAGACAATGGTGATGGATTGAGTTCATCAGGGACTATGATGTTGATATATACTATACTCCTAGGAAAGGGAACATTGTGGGAGATGCACTCAATAGAAGAGCTGGTATAAAGCTGCTAAGCGAGGTGATAGAGCTGTTGGATTTATTATAGATATCCTTTCTGGATAGAGATAGAGAAGCTTTCCTACAGAATCTTACAGCCACTCCCCCACTTCATCAGCATGTCAGGGAGGCAGAGCGTGGAGATGCTATCTGCGAGACACGACGTGCATAGATATCCACAAGGCAGGCACCTGATAAATTTTCTGAAGGTAGGGAGCATGTCATCCACTTAAGAGGATGTACTATTGTACCAGTTTCACTTTAGGTGGACGTGTTGTGGTAGTTCCACACATATCCTTTATAGTTAAATCCAGTTGTGGCGAAGATGTACCAGGACCTTCGACGACAGCACTGGTGGCCATGTATGATGAAGATAGTAGCAGAGTTTCTCTCTCGATGCCTCACTTGTCAGCATGTAAAGGCGGTGCACCAGGTACCGACAGGCTTGGTACAACCATTAGAGGTCCCATAGTGGAATTGGTATGGGATATCCCTGGACTTCGTGACATGTCTTCCCCGTATATCTAGGTGTCATGACTCGAGTTAGGTGATCATCGACCGACTCACCATGTCGTCCCACATATTACTGATCAGAGAGCAGGGTTTAGTAGAGATCATGGGATGCCTCTATGTACAATATATTGTGGTTTTACTAGGTATACCATAAATGATTGTCTCTGATCATGAAACATGATTTAGTTCCAAACTATGAAAGGGGTTGAAGGAGGCTTTCGGGACACAGCTTCACCTGAGCACTGCCTTCCATCCTCAAACAGAAGGTAAGACTGAGAAGACCATTCAAACCCTCAAGGAAATTCTATGTACGTGTGTCCTCAACTTCGTCCATAGCTGGGAGGATCAATTACCGTTGGTAGAGATTTCCTAATACCACAGCTATCACTCCACCATCAGGATGGCACCTTTTGAGGCCATGTATGGTCGACCTTGAAGATCGCCACTATGATGGACAAACCCAGAGGATTCAGCACTAGTGGGATCAGAGATGGTTCAGTTTACCATGGAGAACTTGCAGATCATCCAAGAGAAGATGAAGACTACATAGAGCAGCAGAAGTCATATGCTCACAGGAGACGGAGACCTCTAGAGTTCGAGGATGGAAACCACGTATTTCTACAGGTCTCACCTCGACGAGGTTTATGGATATTTCTCTAAGGCTTAATGTTATCTTCACGATTTACCAGACCTTTCCAGGTCCTCAGCAGTGTAGGCGATGTGGCTTACCGCTTAGCGCTTCCACCACAGTTGCACCGGGTGCATGATGCCTTCCATGTATCCCAACTGAGGAGATATGTGCATGACCCTTCTCACATTATTGACCATGAAGAGATGGATGTCGACAATGGGGAGACATTCACAAAGATTGATTTGGAGATTTAGGATCGAAAAGTGCGGGTCCTACGTTGACAGTCGATACCTCTAGTGTGCGTTCGCTGGCAGCACGGGAACCTCAAGAGAGAACATCGGATCCAGAGGCTCAGATGCATGCTCAGTATCGCGATTTGTTCCCTTAGTTTGAGTTGTAGCTTATGGGGTTGTAAATCCCTGAGGTGGGTAGAATGTAAAGACCCAGCATTCCCAGGAATTTTTTTCTTAAATGCAAGGGAATTTTACAATTCTGTGAATATTTATGGTGCATGATTCCAAGGCCCGATGTGCCCATAATCAATTTCTAAAGAAATGTTCGTGTACATTCAATAAACATACATCTAGGTTTTTATAAATTTTGAACTGGTGCTCGAAATTGAAATACAAGGGCACCGTTGAACATGTAGAATCTATTTTAAATTAAGAATACATTCACTTTGATAGAAGTGAGTCGAGGATTGATGTTTGTTTTATTTTGGGTTTTCATAAAATAAAATAATAAAATCAAGTGAGCTACAATTTATTTTATTGAGTCTCTATGTGAGTTTTGGTGGTTAAAACCTTCTCATGGAAGTTAGAGGTGGGACCGCCACACCTTAACCTCCCATGATAGGTTATAGTGGATGGGCCCACCCAAACATAACCTCCCGTGAGAGGTTATGATGTGGGGACCACATGATACTAAAATACCCCTATTAATGGGAGGAGTGGAAAATCTCTCAAATCCCCTCATTAATGAGGGGGGGGAGTTCTGTGAACTCCTATATCATTTATGGTGCCAACACCTCACAATTAATTAATTGGGCCAACAAATAATTTATTATGCCTAATAATTCACATTAATTAGGTGAAGCTATTTATTTTAATTCTTGTTTCTTTTGAATGTTGTACAAACGAAATAATAAGATATCACAATCTCTTATTATTATTGGTTTGGCGCATCTATTAATTTTTGGAGGAGAGATTGGGAGAAAAGGAGTTCTCCAATGAAGAACCTCCACTTCCAATTTAGAACGAAGACAGAATGATGTTGATCCTTCATCAACTTCTTCCTCGATGATTTAATCGTCTTGAGAAGTCTTCGATGACCATCGTTCATGACTCCATCAATGAACGACGAACAACGAATCAAAGGTAGGGGTTTACTTTTAACTATGTATGATCTTTACCTGTGTTCTTCCTTTCTCTAAAAACAATGAATGAGGGTTGTTATGTTTCATACTTAGGAACCAATTGATACCACCCAAAATGTTGAGGGTGCGGGCCAAACCAACATGGCCCGACCCCTCCACCGAGCATGTTATTTTTAACTTTCGGTGAAGAAGAGGCAACAAGGAGACGAAGGTGGAAATGACAAAGGTAGCGCTACCTGAGGCCTCTGCGTCCCCCCCTCCCACAGCACACCGGTGCTCCTGGCCGAATTTCGCCGGCCCGCACTGGCACGAGCCTCACTGAACTGGCCAACTCGTCCGCCTGGCCGCAAGCCCCGTTGGCTTGCCCGCAGGCTCCGGTGCGCCCTGCCAGCCTCCCTGCGGCCTCCAGCGTACCCCACCAGCCTGCCCGAGGCTCTCGCGTACCCTGCCTGGCATGCCCGCAAGCTTCAGTACACCCCGTCAGCCTTCCCATGGCCTGCCCAGGTGCCTTAACCAGTGTGCTCGTGCGCTGCCCATGCGCCCCGCCGACCAGCCCGCGCCCCGCCGGCCTAACCGCGCCCGGCCCGGCGCCGTGCAGGCATACATGGCGCCCCGTTGGCCAGACTAACGCCCTGACGGTCTGACCCGCACAACCTTCTCATGCCCTACCTGATCCCCTTCTAGCCTTCCTGCACACCGCACGGCCTCCTAACGCCCGGTCGGCACCCTTATGACCTCCCGGACCGCTCTTCTGGGGTACTTCCCTCGCAACACTTCCCAAACCGGCCCTGGCCTCTGGGCCAAGACGTCTACGCATTGACCTTCTAGTCAAACCATCAGTGGCATTGGTATTCTTGGAACGCGACCATCCCTTTTAGTATACTCCACTAGAGCTCGGGGTAATGTTGAGATATAGTCCGGATGGATTGTTCACGAATCCAACCCGGCCCTCGGGACTAAAAAGATTGTAACTCACAGACCGGGTGTCTGATTGATGATTCATCCTTTTCATTGAGACACCTATGATGAGGCGGGACATTGATATACATCTATGTAGGACATCGTGATAGTTGGATTATCGAATTGTAGCTCATGGAGTGGAACCACCCGAAGATAAGCGAGCGGAGTACAGTGACCTAGATAATGGCTGAGACCTGATGACTGCTTGACTGATTCGACTTGGAGTGATTGGACTAGCGTAGTGGGGAGCCCCTAGTAGTTGTAGGTAGACCCATGGTAGGGGAGCTCCTGGTAGTTGGTGGCAGACCCACGATACTCGATAGGAGATGTTCCTCTGCAAGCTATTAGGGGGAGCGCCTGGTAATTGGTGGCACACCAACAGTGGAGAGAACCTTTGTGTGAGCACGGCAGACCCAATATACTCGACAAGAGGAGTACCTAAACAGTCCAAGGTTATAGGGAAGTTCATGTTTGTCGACGACCGACCCACTATACTCGACAGAGGAGGAGTTCTCCAATAGCCTGGGTTTCAATAATAAAAATCCTGGTTGAGCTGAGTTAGTAAATTTTGTGTTTACCTCATGATTGAGATGGATTACATGTTAAAATAGGTATATGTCTGGGAATATACATAAGTGAGGTTACCTGTTGATTTAATACTTTTTGGTTTATCCTTGTTGGATTTTGTGATAACTTGAGGGTCTTAGGATCACTACTGAGTATCGTTATACTCACCCCTACACGGGCTATGCCCGCACCTCGTTGTGTTGATTACAGACGACGGTCATCGCTGACTGAGGATCAGAGTAGCAGGACTAGACGGTACACAGAGGTGGGACTTACGATGAGTTGGTAAACAGAGGAGACTGACAATCATGGAGTGCAAAGATGGATATCTTTATCTACCCTACATGTATAAATCCTCGAGGGACTCATCGTGATATAAAAATTTAATAAGAATAAATAAAAAAATTTAAATCAAATTTATATATTTAAAAAAAATTATTTATGTGATATGCATGATTATAATGAAAAATTTTATAGACTCTTGAAACTTAGTTCGATAAAAATGTTTTCATATTTCTAAATAGAATAAAGAAACATGGTTATATGTTTCTATATTAACATAACATAAATTTTCCAAAGTAAATTTTTGATACAAATATAATATAGTTATTTTACATAAAAGTTTTTAGAAACCTTGTTAAAATTTCGCCTAAATTAAATGATCATTGTATTATAATTATAATATTATACTAGAAAAACAAAAATTATGTTAAGGATCATTTATTAAATAATATATAAATGATATAAATAAAAAATAATAATTTAAAAAAATAGTTTCCTGCAATAATATTTTCTTCTATATCTATTTTTTATTTTTAATTATATTTTTAAAATATGAAAAAATTAATCAAATTTAATGGGAAAAAATATGATTTAGAATTTTGATATTATGAAGTTAGTTTCATCTTGTATTTTTTGTAAAAGATAATTTAAATGGTAAAAATATAATTATTTTCATAAGTGGTTATGAGGTAATTTAATGTATTTATAATTTTTATAAATAACATAATACTTAAAACATCAAGAAAAATATTTTCTCATTGTTAAAGTTAATCCAAAAAATTTTCACATGACCTTATATTTTCATATATTGTAACTACAACTTATTCAATGAATATTTGTTCTATAAAATTATTTTCAACCATATAATCATATATGTCGAGTGCCTTCATCAACATGGATATATAAAAAACTGTTTTATAATTGAACTACATCATCTCCGACCTTTTTCATCATAACTAGATGACATCATAGTCATATAATACTTGAAAACATTCTTTAAAACAATTGGAGAGGAAACAAAAGAAATGGGGAGATCAGATTCATAGTTAGGGTAAATGTGTAGATATCAATATAACCTGAATATTAGGGTATGATAACATGATAATGCTATTTAAAAACCAAACTGTGCATATCAAAAATCCTAAACAAGAGTCACTGAATAAATGATCATACTTTATAAGATATTAATCAAAATGTAAATAATGAACATGATCGATGAGATTAAAACATGGGGAGAATAAATATATTTGTTGAATACACATAATCATAGAAAATAATTTCCTAATTAGTTAAGGAACATTGCCTAAAATTATAATAGTTGAATTATTTCACATCCCATACCGACATATTAGTCATGGTTTACACCCAAGACAATCATTATGGATATATAACATTACTGATCTAGTTTTAATCCCAAATTCCATTCATTTTTGTCTCTTAAGATGTAAATACATAAAATATAATTTACATTGAGATAAATGTATAACAAACGACATAATGAAGATAATATATATTTTTTATAAAAAATTCATAACAAAAATTATCATATCAAAACCCATGAAATAAAATGGGTCTCATAAAAATTTTATTATAGCATATATGAAGGAAGAAAAACATATTTCATAATAATATTTATAATTATTTATAAAATAACCCTTGAAAAAAGGATGGGTTTCTTAAATATCAATAAATAATAATAAAAAATCATGAAGATAAATAATCATAATTGTCACATTAGATCATATCCACTGTCAAAAATATATAATACCAAATTTGGTTTTCATTGATGACTGAAAATTCTATGAAAATATCATTACATCCCCTTAAGTAAAATATATTTTATATAATGAAATCACATCATTAATAATAAAATATATCTGAAATGTTAATGATAAAATTCTACTAAATAATAAAAAATCACACATATAGAGGATTATTTAAATAATTGATCGATTATGTTGTAATGAAATGTTATTCATTCCACACATGGTAAAAAATATTCCTTCCACATTATTGGTAAATGGTTAAAAAAGAATTGTTCAGAATACAACATGAAAATTATTTGTAAAATTACAATTAAAGATTTAAAAAAGGAAAAAAATAATTTAATAAATCAATTTATAGTTTTAAAACACATATTTGGAACATTAATAAAACATGTGCATGTGAGAAATTTTTTTTAACCAAGAGCTAAATAAACGATGTTTCCATATCAAATTTATTTTGGATCATTGATCACATAATAAGGGGAAAATGTGGGTAAACATTAATTTTTATTAAATAAATATACAAGGATAAAATTCATGAAAATATTTGTGGATAGATCATAATATTTTATTATTATAAGAATAATCATAATCATTATTGATAAATAATGATATTGAAATATCAAGAGCTTAACATATTGGTAATTATTGAATCATAAGCCTTATGAAAAAATATAATATTAGATAGATATTTATTTAAAATTATTTTAATGATAATAACCATAAATTATATTTTTTTACTATATATACCACAAAAAATAAATAAGTGGTGTATATTTCATGATGTCCACAAAAATAAAAGCGAGATGAAAATCACATAAAACATTTGCAATTTTTCTATAGAAAGGACTATTACATAATAAAATTAATTGAATACGTTCATATCATAAAAAAATTATTAGTATTTACATAACAATTCAAAAGATGTATATATATAGAAAAATAATGAAATGAGTGGTAAATATTCCATATATTTTCCAAAAATAAAATACATACAAGAAATCCTTTACATGATTTCATAAATTTACTCATACACATATAATCCTATTATATAATAATTATGTTTATATTATAAATATATTAAGGAAAAATGTTAAGATATATCATACCATATATCATTTACATAATAAACTATATTACCTTTTTATTAACTATTCCATGTTAAAATAATTTTTCAGGTAGTAACTAAAACATTTTTCATTAATTATAGCATTTTTTTACTTCTATTTTAGTCATAGATCCATAATATCCATAATGTTTTCTATCATTTAAATAAAAATTAAAATAATTATATATGTATATGTAGTAATAACTAAGTATTACATATTGAAAATTTATTACATTATTCGTGGAGATGGTAGGGAAATCATATGCGTGAACTCTATTTCCATTTTCTTGATGGACGGAATGAGTGAGAGGTAAATATTATTTCTACCATATAGAATAATTTTAATATAATTTTTTATATATACTAATTTAAGCTAAAATAATGACCATTATTTTCATTATAAAAGGAAAAACATGTCACATAACTTCATGGAGTTGGTAGACTATATGTTTGATCGAGTGATGTTATCATTTTCCATTGGAGGGAAAGGTAAGATGGGAAATATAAAAACATTAATTCTAGGATAATAAATATAAAATCTATAATTATCTTGAACTATGAGATTAATATAAGGGAATAGTTATCTTAGTTCATGGGGCTGTTTTCCACTATCTACACGATCGATGAATTTGTTTCTTATTTGATGGAAGATGATATGGATTTAACATATAATTTAAACAAAATAGAATATAATTATCCTATAAATAATGATTTTATAATATTATCATTGTTTAAAAATATTTTATTGAGGGTGAATAAGAAATAATACAAAAAATTCTTGGTTAAGAATAGTACCACTTCATTAAAAATCCTCCTTCGATTTTCAAAAATATTTTCAAAGGTGTGTTTAATAATAAAAATAAAACCTATATGATGTGGGGAAGATATTATTAATTTTATTTTATAAGGTACTTTATGATATAAATTCAATTGGAAGTGTAAAGTGGAGGGGATAAGTGTACCCTTCTATAAGCAGGAGATAAGATATACTTAATTTTTTTTTTGAAAAAAGATATAACCACATTTTACACACTTTACAAGGCCCCAAAATGGATCCCTATCAAATCATATATGGGATATGATCAAAATTTTAAAATTAATTGTAATTATATATATATTTACGTTATTTAATTCATTATATTACTTGATTAACCCCTCGATAAACCGGTTTTAACATTAAAGATGATATTCAATTTTTATTGTTTTTACTATTTATTACGCATAAAAATTTATTTTTCTTTTTATCAAAATATTAATTTTTTTTATTAAAAATATTTAATTCTTAATTAAATTTCCAATTCATTTATATATCATTATCCAATTATAATTTAAACCTGAATATGAAAAAAATGATTTTATGTGGAATAGGTTTTAATTAGTGAATTTTTTTAAAAAACAAATAAAATTATACCACTATTAAAATGACCCATATTTGATTAATTATGATATAATTCTACTAATTTCATTATTAAAAAATTTTCAATTCTAAATTTAACTATTAAATTTTTTAATGAAAAATATGTTAATAAAAATAAACATTTTAACTATTCATTATAAAATTAATACTTTTTGAAAACAACACTAAAATAACAATAATATAATATGTAACATTTGATTCAATATATAAATTTTATTTTCTATAATATATTTTCAATAATATTTATCAATTAATATTATTATTTTCACTAAATTTCATTAAATTAATTATTTTTGAGAAATATGTATTTTAGACGAATATAAAGGAATTACAGAAAATTATAGTACTTATTTATATAAATATTTTATTTATCTTAACCACCCATAATTAGTTTTATAAATTTTTTTATTATATTCAAACCATAATGTATAATGGCTTGGTTATAACAGTCTTGTTTAAACATTTAAAATAATAGTATATCTTGTTTCGTTAATACTTGTTCTTCTATGTAAGACAATCTATTGAAGAAATTTAAATTATACGAGAATAAATATTTCTTAAGGTACCAGGGTTTTAAATTTATATACTACCTTTACGCAAAAAAACACACCTAAATCTAATTGGATTATCTCCTTCTCCTCACATAACATTAATTTCCAAGGCAATACATATCCTTTTACAAATAAAAGATGCTAAATTCCACCAATATCATGACATGACTATACAATAAAAATCAATTTATAATATCTATATTTATATTACCCTAGATACCACATTAAATATTGTAATCTATTGACCATATACGAATCCCAAAAACCTCCCTTCCCAAATATCTTCTAAGGGAAGAATCAAATCCTCAATTCGATTACTCTCCACTCATAATCATTTTCGTTCTATATCCTTATCATATAAACCTATTATAACTATAATAAGATAATGAAATATACTTCACTATTATTCATATTTTTTTTACTATATATTAACTATTATGTGTTTCCATCTCTTCTATTTAGAAATTAAAGCACCACTAGTGTTATGTGCGAACAACTGCCACTATAAACAACATAAATCATTTTTTTGAATTGACACACATGGATGGTTCTTTGATTTAATAAAATGTTTAGAAATAATATTTATTAAATATTTTATATTATATAATTTAATTTATAATTTTTTAATATATATCCAAATATTAATATACCACTTTTTTTATTCTAAAAATTACTTAAACACGATTTTTAGAAACTTTATTGTTAAATATTATATATAAAAATATATATGAATTGACAAAAAAACATATAAATAATTATTAAATTTTTATTAAAATAACTTGAATAATGTTTCAATGATTTAATTTTAACAAAAGTATCATGTCTACAATCTCTATAAAATATTCATACTAATCATGAAAAATTACTATAATATGAGAATGAAAATAAAAAAATAACTGAGAATTAAATGTATAATAAATGATTATAATATAATTACTTAATAGGTGATAGATCATAAATAGGTTATGAAATAATAGTTTAGAATTTTTATTTATTATTAATGTTTCTAAATTTCATTAATTAAATTCGTGAATAAAGGTGGGGGTTTTTATCTCAAATACCCTTCATTGAGGAATGAATTCATATTTTTCTAATATTCTTCGATAACATGATGTAATTAATTATCTAATTAATTATTTAACTAAAAATAACCTTTAACCTCGTTATTTATACATCATATTCATAGTTTTTACTGATTTATATTTTAATTCATATTTTACCATTGCTATAATATATTTTTCTATCTAAACGTCGTTTATTTGAGTTATATGTTTTCTTTTTGAATAATATTCTTCTAATTTCCCTATACTATTTCTCATTCTATTAGATATGATATTCCCTATTCTCACCCATTATCTCTGTTGAAAAAATGTACTTTTTAATACAATTATTTATCTTATAAGAATTTAATTATCATAAACGTATAATGTTGTTATGTATAATTATCATCCTCTTCAAGGATTTTATTCTATCCATGTCCATATTAATTCATCCCAAAATAAAATCCTTTATAATATTTTATAAAAATATTTATTATCTCCTATAAAATTCATATTTTTTCTTTGTATCTAGTGAAATATAGGATTTATTATATTCATAAAAAATTTGGTATTCGATAATGGGTTTTTAAATACAAACATTGTCTTCCAATCATGATTTAATATTATTTTATAATCCACTTCACCTATTGAAAAACATAACTAATTTTTCAATAGTCCATGATTAAGTAATCTTTTTTATGTAAAACAAATAAAATTTATTCAAATCACCTTCTTGAAAATAAAATTTTAATGTGACTCGTGAAATCATCTTATAACGGCATGTTAAAAAAGTTGTATAAAAATCTTTTAAAAACATTTTTTCATTTTTATATTTATCTAAGATGACTTTACCATCCATTATAAATATATAGAATGAATTTCCCTATAAATTCACTTACTCTATTTTTTATTTTGATATTAAATTCATCATTTAAAATTATCCAATTCTTGATATCATACCATGTTGTATCATTAAATGTATTCTTCTTATAAAGGATTCATTTATGTATGTAAAAATTATTCAATGTTCTTATTATTCATAAGTGATATAGAAAAATGATATAGTATAATTTTTTTCATAGATAGACAATGATCATGTAATTTAATTCTTGAATTGTGATAGTATTTTCATTTTGTACGTTTATTTTCCAATATTTGAACATATTTATTAATAATGAATGTTGATTATTTTATTTATTGTTATTCATTTCCTTCATTTTATGAATTAATTTGAATAATGATGAGTAATGTTGGGCATGAAATAATATAAATCCTCAATACACTTGTTTTTCTAACTATGAAAACCATCTTGTGTATTATATGTTCTTTTAATTTATTTCAAAATTCTTATCACAAGGCATTGATATTAGAAAAAATTTCTTGGAATGAGGTCTTGATGGTATGTAAGAGAATATGAATGAGGCATTAAGGAAAAGATTAATATTTCATGCATTATCTATTCAATATAAATTAAATTATTCTATGTAATCGATGTGATCATCTATACCTCTATAACATCCATGTATATATTATATGACCATGTAATGAATTATATAGAATTATTTTATTGTGATTTATTAATACCATATATTTCATTCATTGTTTAATCGTAGATAACTAGTCGAATACACTACCAATTATATAGAATATGATCTCCATCTTCATATTTTTTTTGTATCCCTAGAGTTATGAAGAGAAATATTAATTATAATATTTCATGATGTCTATCATGTGTGGAGAAGATTTATCTATATTTTGATGTCTTATTAAAAAAATATGCAATCCATTGTTATTGATGAAAATTCACCATTAGATGTGAATAATTTGGTGTTTTGTAGTAACAAGATTTCTACCTCTCTAAAAAATTAAATAGTAAATGTATTGGGTTTTTATGTGAATCAATGTTGATTATTGATATTGGTATTGTAAATTGAAATGTTTGTGTTTCTTCATTTGATTTCAAAAAAAATATAAAAAATTAAATTATCACCATAACATGTACAATAGTTCTAAGGAATTAAAACACATAAATATAATTTTAATTTTATTGTGGATTTAGTAGTATTTCAATACAAATCAATATAATAATTCATAAATAAATGGAATACATGATATAATATGCGAATATTAATTCTACTTTAACATACTAAGTAGTTTATACATTCCCAAAAAACATTTATCATAGTCATGATAATCATACATCGAAATTAATTCTGAATTCAGGTACTCTTGGATTATATTACATAATGAACACAATCATTTAGGTAAAATAGTACAACACATGAATTTTTATTATGATTTTATTATATTAAGTATAGAAAACCAAACCAATATAATACCTAATAAATCTAGTTGATATAATCCATATAATAGATTATAAAAATACTTGTAAACTCATTATTCCTAGAGTCCAATCTGATATGATTAACAAGATTATCTAAATGATTTAGTAATTTATTTTTTACAGGATAATCATATTATGTCATGATTATATATGGGTATTAGAACATTAAAATATATTTTGAGTTTAAAAGTTCTAATAATTTAAATTGCATCACATTTTTTAAAAATTCAACTTAAATTCTATTTAAAACATTCAGGATATCTAATAAAATATTATTGTTGTAAAAATACCCATTATAAGCAAACATAACATTGAGAAACATCATTGAGTAAGAAAATAATAATATTTTCTATATCTTAGATGGGTAAAAACATAATAATTTTTCATTATAATTAAAAATTCAATGGTTCAGAGAAACACAATATAGACTATAGGAGTTCTTGAAATAGATCACCAAATAAATCTAGATTCAAATAAGAAGCATGAAATTATACACAAAATACTTATATAATACTTATACTGTCGATGGATTAATTATATTTTAATTTTTAAATATTCAAACAATTTGATTGAAATTCAGAAATATTTACCGCTTTTTTAAAAAATGCAAAGGATAAATGAATTTGGAATGAGATGTCTATTTAATTGAGATATATTTATTGTTCAAGTATGTTAAAGGTCAAACAAATAAAATAAATTTAAATAGAAATACCCATAATGTATCATAACATTTTTTATAATGGTCATTGAAACCTAATGGTTATGTCTTGAAGGAATGTATATTGTTTACATGTAATTGAAATATAATAGATACCTAGATGTCTAGGTGGATAATTTATGGAATATATATGTTATTTCTTAGTATTATTGAAATGAACTCATTAATTTTAAAATTTGTATCATACCAAGTCTATACTTTAAATATTTAATAACTATACATCATTTTAAATTTAATGAATGAATTGATAGACCTGCTATTATGAATTCAAATAATGAAAAATGATTTCTTGAAGAATGTTTTTCATATAATGGAATAAACCAATCTTGTATAGATCCTAATAAAAGATATTTTTAAACTAAATCTCTTATATGGTAGGGGATGTTATTTTCAATCAGTGTTTATATGAATAAAAAGAAATTGTTCGTTTATTAAATATATATTATGGTTCATCTGATTCTATAAAAAATATTAATTGAATATAATGCTAAATTATTTTCTGTTAAGGAAATAAATAATTATCTATTTTAATGTTAAAATTTTATCAAATTGATTCCATAATATAATAGTGAAATATTTTTATTAATAGTGTCTTGTTTTCATTTAATTGTTGTAAAACATAGATAACACAATATAATATTTTCATAGGATCCGTTATTTTTTAAATACATTAAATAAAGGATATAAGTATTCTACATTACAAAATGATGTGTTTTTATCGTAAAATGTTATTAATGAATGAATTTATTTTTATAGAAAATGGTATGATTATATTTACAGTATGATTAGATCAAATGTAATGAATAATCAAGTATTCATGTAAAATATAAAATTAAATGTGACTCAATATCCTAAAATGGTAATGTTATATTAGTAAACAATTAATATAATTAGATAAATTATTATCAAAAAAATGAAACAGAAAATATTGATGAATTGTTCAATGTGTGATAATGAACATATAAGTGTTAAATATAGACAATTAATATATTATTTTTATAACAATTCATGTCATGATGTTAATGATTTTAATCACTATTTCAAAGGGATAACATTGATAATATGATTACTAAGTCTCAATATAATTCAAACTACCATGATTCAATGATGTTACTCTGTAAAGATTATAGTGTGAATTTTTTATTAGGTGATCGTATAATAATGTTTATTGAGTTAAATAAAATATGAAATGAATTTAAAAAACAATCTAGGAATTTTTTTAAATATAACTACAATATAGTACTATATCATATATGATATGATTGATAGGTTTATATTTATGGTTTGGTTATGTATTTATAGTTTCTATTGAAAAGTTAAGGTTTGTGTCTACATTATTCATGTATCTAGATATATATAATGCTCAAGGGTTGCAATATGGGTTATCTCCGTTTGAATTCCCAGGAAGTGTATCACATAGTGTGTCATACACTATTTAATTTTTATAATAGGGGTGCATTTTTAATTTATTTTATCTATTCCAATGGTTGGAAAGTTACTTATCATGTTAGCCTTTATAATTTTAATTTTTATTGTTCAATACATAATTATATGTAAATCGGGCGAAGTTAGATATGTATATGATCGTGTCATTGGTTAGAGGTTAATAAAGAAGGTGTTTTCAATATTGTATTATAGGTATTAAAAACGTTTAATGATAGTGATATATTTTAAATATATAAATTCATATATTTATAGTGTATATTATGTCGTTATCTTTTTTGTTGAGCATTATTGGATAAACAAATCAAATTAAAAATATTGTAAACTATTGTATCTATCGACTTGGAAATTCTATTAATAGAATATTGAGAACATATATGATGATATATGTGATTTTCAATCTCTGAGTCCTATAGTTACATGATATTTAGGACAAATGAATTATATTAAAATAAATACAGCCACATGATGTAGCCAGTGGGCCCATGTTTTGTGGAACATCTGGTTCATATAGATCACATCATATCCCATTATATATTGAGTAGTGTTGAGTATTTTATAGGTCTTTCTTTGCTTAAATTTCTGAATGTTTTAATTTAAATTTGATGAAAATTTTATAAAGGACCATGGGGTCACAAATTGTGGTGATGAAAATGAGGACCGTGTTTCTGAAACTTTTAGTGAAACACCAACAATGTTTTAGTGGATTTAAAAATGTTGTTATGGTAAAATTTTCACAAATCTATACATACTATGCAATATAGAGTTTAAAATTTTGAATGTTTTTTCAATATAATTTTCGTTAGATATTCAATTATTTTTTATATAATAAAATAAAATCTAACATATGATGTAAAAGATTTTTTAACCACTAAATGTATATGAAGTGTATAATGAAATTTACATATTGGTGGTAATGTTCCCAAAAAGGATAGCATTGGTTTTATGTTTTACACCATTCCATGTTCTATCATTATGTAATCCCTTGAATAGCATAAGACACTATTTAATTTCATTTATATATTAGATTAATTTTCAATATTATAATTATTTATTTGAACACCATCATCTATATTTTTTATTATACTCTGGTTTGAAATATAGGATGAAAATTATTAATAGATTTAACATTTGTTAAGATATTTTTAACCATAAATTATCTTCATGAGGGATTAATAATAGATTCCAATGATTTGAATAAATTGGATCATTGTTTTCAATAAAAAAAAATTATTTGGTTAACTGATTGATTATTTTAGACCCATATAATTTTTTCCATACTCAAGAATTTTTATTGGATCAATTATGTGAAATTTTGTTTAGATTCTATACATCAAATTCACTATATAACTCACTTATCTTCAACCACTAAATATATGGGAATATAAGAACATTTATTGAGAGAGATATTTCTTATGCAACTGATGATTATTTATATCGTTAAATAAATCCAATGTAAGATGTTATTTGGATATTTCTTAACAGTACCAATCAAATGACTCTGATGATTTTTGGAAATCCATGTCAACTAGGGTATGGTATTTAATAAGTTTCCATATTAGTTTGTATTCATTATAAATTTATAAATAGTTTTTTTTTTCAATTTACTCTGGTTATATAGTTTATATTAATCTACTTTTTAGTTGATAAATATCCTTATAGAACATAACATATATCCAAATCTATAATGTCAACATGAAAAAGTTTAATGGTATAAAACTATTTTTTATTTTTATCAAGATAATCATTGGTTGTGAATTTTTTTTGGTTTTTTTAATTTTATTTCAAACTTCAATAGAAATAATAGTGTTAATAATTATTTTTGTATTTATGTTTCTTCATAAATAAACAACAAAATTCCCTATTTTGACAATTTTTTGAATTTTAATATTCATTTAGAATTTTGATATTAATTTAATGATCATTATATTTATTTATTTTTTTCATGTTGTTTTTCTAGGTATAATATATGATTATTAGAGTAATTAGTCTACCAATGAATGAGTAAAAATAAATTATATATTTGAATTTTCAATAAATTTAAATTTATACCTATTATTTAATTATATTTATTAAGAAGTAATGGTTTTTTATTCAATTTAAGAGATTAACAAAATATATGATTTCACGTTATATTATTCTAGATATTCTATAGTTGGTTCTAGATTAAAAATAGATCAATATATATGAGTAACTCAAGTATAAAAATAAAAATATGGTTTTATTAGAATCCATTAACAAATAGAATTGGGATTATATTTGAGTATGTTTGTGGAAAATAGGTTCAATGATTCTTAAATATTTTTTAGGAGGAGTAAAAATTAAACAAAAAATTGTTAATATTTATTTTATACAAAAATAGATCGATATAAAATTACATGGTTGGGCTTATAAAAAAATATTATGTAAGGTGATGATTGAATATTTAAAGCGATAAGAATTATTAGATGATATTTAATATATTTTTAAAATATATTTTTTTAAATGTATTTAATGTGATGTTTTCTTCGATGCTACTGACGTGGAATCCCATATAAAGTTTTTTTAGTTAAAGAACAATTATATGGTTATATTATTATACCTGAATTAGGATGATATGGTGATGCGATCAATTATAAGAGGGGGTAGTGGAGTGGGGTTTATATATATTATCCCAATTAACACATTTTATTATATACCTCTACACTTTTCAACGAATATGTATCTTCTATTCTCCTCTCAAATGAATTGAATTAATGAAATGATAATTATTACGATAATCAACATCATAAAAAAATGATTTATGTGGGTCATTCACTACGTGACACATAATATATAGTGTATGGTGAATATTTCATCACGCAAAGAATTGATATATTTTTATCTGCATTCAACTAAACAAAACTTGATAGGCCTGAAATATTTTTTTCCTATAACTAGATGCATATATGACATTATTAACATTCTCTCTTATTATGACCCATCACTATAATATCTAAATTTAAACTATAGTAGATATAAACCACTTCCAAAAACAATATACTCATTGAGATTCTATTATTATAATATAAATGTTTCATGAATATATATATTAAATTAAAATTTTAATGTATGAATATTGATTTTATATAATTGATACCACATTCGAGTTTATATTTCATAAATTTTCAAATAGTTTGTTTTGGGGATTACTTCTGAGTACATTATTTTTCTATGAATTGAGAAAAAAATTGTTTTAGAAAAAACAATAAATTTTATAACAAAATTCTGATATGCTATTGATTTAAAATTTATTAAAAAATATATTTAGAGAAAGAATATGTATAGTAAATATTTTAAGGAATTAAAAAATATTAATTTTTAATTTAGAAGCAATTTGTGATGTTTTAGAAAGTATGTGATTCCTTATTATATTAAAAATACTTTGAATACTTTTCAGTAATTAATTTCATACACAAATACTTTTGTTTTTTATTTTATTTCAATTCCAAATAATTTTCCTTGGTTTAATATTATTCCAATTAATTTCATGTGAATCATGTCTACACATGATTTTTTCTCATTCGATTTTTATGTTTAAAAGACAGTTTTTTTAAAAGTTGGTTGGTGTGGTTTGTATAAATTTATTAAATGTAATTTTTAAAAAATAAATAATATAATTTTTGAAATGGATTCCATATTTTCAATCATCATTTTCATCTTATGTAACAATTTCAGTATTTTTTTTCTTCAAAATAAATAGTAACCATAATAAATGATTGTCATAATGTTAACAATTTCAAATGTTTAACAAGGGGATTAAACTAAGAAATAGGGATTCAAATATAACACAAAATTGTATAAATATGATTGGATGAGAGGATTTAAACCCTATCTTATTCAAGGGTCATTATTTATTCCATTTTTCCCACATTCCCATGATAATTAATTCGTGTTATTTTAATGATTAGACTATTTATAAAGTTGTCACTCCTCTCACCTAAGAAAGGATCCCATGACCCCTCAGATAACCCATATATTTGATAACATTATCGTTAAAAAAATTATAAAATACACTCCCAAGTACTTTAACAATTAAATATTGGTACTTATCTTATAAAATGACCAACCCGTGAATGATGTAGATGAATTCAAAAGAATGATGCATGTTGAAGACTTAATTTATTTAACCAAGATCACTTAACATAATGTCTTATTAAACCTATTAAAACTAATATATAACCATAATAACATAATAAATGCATTTTAATTATTATACATAATCATAATTATATTTATGAAACAAAAATAATCTACCTCATTTCCAACACTTCAAAAAAAAATCATTAATATGTACATGTTGACAACCACTTCCATGAACGATATATTTAAATTTTCATCCCCACCTCCTATAAATGGTTATAAATTTGGATTTGAAAGTTAAACTTGAAATAAATTATAGTTTTGTAATTAAATATTTATAAATCATTTTGTATATTTTTTTCATTACATCTGTTAAAAAATGAAAACACCGCCCTTGTAAATGTGCAGACTACTGCCTTAATGAACGTTGTATTTTATTTTTTATAATAGTTTTAACTATAACATTGATAAGGAATATTTAATGTATAAATATGATATATATGACAATATTATAATTATTTAGACGAAGAAACCACATGAATGGTGTAGATAATGGAACTACAGAATGAAAACATGCATAAGAAATGAATTTGTTAATACGTAAATAATTGTTTTTTTCAACTAATTAGGTGTAAATAGGAATAAGAGAGTTATTATTCAAAGACATCTGAAAAGATTTATTTAATAATCAACCTACTATAGATTCATAATAAATATAAATTGATAATATTCTAGGTGTAAATGCATCCAAGTAAAAAAAATCCCGTGTAAGGGATTATATTCTAATATCCATTTTAATCGAGTTATTTTTCGATTAAATATCATTTGGGTTAATTTTAAAAAACATATATATTAAAACTAATATATTTTTTAAGATCTTTTACATCATGTTTTTTTCAATAAACATTTTCATTTACCACACCTTATGATTTAGAAAACAGAAAAATATAATTTATACGAAAAGACTATTGTATATCTCAATTTTAGCTAGAAATCAATTATTCCATGTCAATATTCATTTTATATTTCAATAATATTTTTTTCAATACTAAAATTATTTAATGATGCAATTTTCTATAATCACCAATTTTATTAATATTTTACATATATGTCCTCTTCTAATTTCCTTACAAAAGTATGAAAGGAATTATTTTTGTATTCTACATGGAAGAGGTCACCCGTGTCGATGGTAATTCATCATTATTTATATGCCTTTTATGGTGTTTATGGGTTTCTATCTTAATATATATTCTCATTATTATAATATATTTTTATCCTTTGGTTAATATTAATGGATATTATTTTATAGAAAATTTTGTAAGAATTCTCATTACACTCTTATATATTTTTATCATTTACCCCATAATTTATTTACTAAGAATGGTTTTAGTTTGAAATTAAATTATTAAAAAATAATTTTATGTAATTTTTTAAATGTTTTATTGACTCCATATGATTTTTTTTGATGTGATTTATAATTTCGATTGTTCAAAAATAAAACAATTGTATTATGAATGATGTTTTTAATGTTTTTTCCATTTTCCGCTCTATTATCCAAATAAATGAATTTAATACAAGGTGCTCTTTTAATTAATTTATATTCATATTTTATCACATACTTATATATGTTATATAAATAATTTTTCTAAATTTGATTTATTCATGGGTTATCTATATCATTGTTGTTATATTCTCTATTAATTTACAATATTTTTCTTTTTCTTGTCCTTTAAATTTTTTGAAAATGATATATATACTAGTATTTAAAATATTCAAATAGTGAATAAACTATAAAATAATTTACAAATGGTGTGTGAATATAAGTATAATTAATATGAATGTTATTTTATAAGGTTGGGAAATATTTATGTTATTTTATATTTAATTCAATACGGATATTTATTTATTACTAAGGAATTTTTAGAATATATTCTATTTATAAATAAATATATAATGAATTCATTAAAATTTTGTATGTGATGGGTGGGGACCCTTACAATCCCTTATTGCATTGAGAAAGGTATTATTTAAAAAAACTATATGTTTCAAGGTTTATTTTGGTAATTGTTGAATACATACACATTTATTGAATCTATGTTAGTAGTTTCCATAATAGTATGTCTAAGATGCCTATAATTATTTATTAAATATTTATTAATTTATCCATTGTCATTTATGTGACAATTTAATTTTTGATATTATCAATTTATTCATTTTATGCTCACGTTATTAACTAAATAGTTAATTTGTTGATTATTTATCATACCTTATTATTTATGAAATATGAATTCATATTATAATGCATTATAAACAACTCCTTATTGTGAACATGTTATAAAAAATTGTTTATTTTCTTTTCTTTTTAGTAACATGAAGAGATATTTGAATGATATATTCGATGTACTGAAATCAATAATAATGTTATCATGATGTTTATACTCCTTTTTTTATGTTTTGATTATAATATTAAAATTATATATGTATCATTTATATAAAATCTACTATCTTATTTAATACATTGGGATGCGATATCATATATCTTGAATTAATTGAATCATGTAAAAATCAGCTCTCGGCAACTGGTGTTGGGGTTATTATAAGTACCAACAAGAATGTACACAAATAAAAAATTTGGGTGGATCTTTATGTCATTTGATTATTATTGTAAGGATAATTATTATAAGGACATAAACAAATGTGATAAACATCATCAAAGTTAAAATTATTTATGTATACATCATTAAAAAAATTTATAATGTTTTTCAAAATATTGTAGAAATCATTAAGGCTACAACCAGTAGAGAATTATTCAATGATACCACTCTATTATATATATATTTTCATCATGTGATAATTAAAATTGATAAGATAAAGACCCATCTTTTACCATGTTATTATTTTTATTATCAAATTCATAAAGAATTATCAAATTGGGTCTATCATTTTACATGATAATGTTGATGTGTGAAAATGTTATAGGTTAGGATCAATTTTTTTATACATTCCACTCATTCAATTCTCTTTTATATTCCAAAAAAATCACATTTGGATAATATTTTCATATATGAATATTGATAAACATCAAACATGGAATCATTATCTCTAGATTTAATTATCTACTGTCTCTTGTCCTCATACTCAACATTTGAATATATTTTTCTCCAATATAAAATATATAAGTAATTAGAAATAATATTTATGATATTTTATCATTATAAATTTAGCCAATAAATATATATACAATTTTGTGGAATAATATTCAATAATATTAAAATGGTCTATCATTGACTTACCTTGAATCTCATCCTTTTAATACATTATTTATCTAAAAATTATCAAGGAACAATATTGTTGTTCTTTTATTTTCCACAAAACTCACAAGTTCATTATTCTATGCTAGTATGAACTCATGGAATTTTATTTTTGGTTAACTAATAAATTTCATTGTGTATTCAATTTTATTTTTAATATAATAAATAATAACACTAAAATAATGAATCTTCTACTAAAACATGATATTCAAATTCCACAACTACACATATTTGTACTAATTGATATCATATAGTTAATTAATATTGTAACTTCTTAATTCATCCAGAAAACTATTATTGAATCCTTGATTTTCAATTTATATTATCACTTATTGATATTGACCACAAATACATCATACCTTTGAAATATGGATATATTCTGTATGGAATCTCAATCTTAACCACCAAAACTCTACATGAATCTTGATTCATTCTTTGTGTCGTTAATGAATTGATCAACTGTGTAACGTCATCATATTATGTCTCATTTTACTATTTTCTCATTTATCCAAATATATTTTTCCTTTATATCCATCTTTTATATTATATATTATGTCTTCTAAATAGTATATTTTTAATACTAATTAATAAAATCAAACAAATTTACCCATGAATAAAATATTATACATTTCTGTGATATAATTTTAATCAAATATAGATACTAGAACTCTTGTATTGGTTCTGGTGAATCAAATGTATTCTTTTAAATAATAAACTTATTTATATACATGCCACTATCATCATCATTTTATATTTCACTCCCATGATTATTTTGGATCATTTATTCTATAGCGAGAGAACTTTTAGTGTAAATTTATATATCTCCTTGGTGAATCTTGTACATTTTTTTAAATAGTGGTGATACCCCATCATATATAAGTTCAAATTAATACTTTTATTAAATTTTCAATATTTAACTTATAATGACTCATATGTTTTATTGAATAAATCTTAAACATAATTTATCATTTCATAGTATCTATTACATATATAGTGTATATTTATAACACAATTATTCGTAGAGAACTCTATTACATATCCAGAATCCATTATCCCATCATTTAAAAACACTTCACCAAATTTATTTCTAACATATTGACCTCTTAAAACTATATTAAAATAAATTCAAAACCAATTCAATTACCAATGAAAAAAAATCTTGCGAATCACACAAATAATTCTAATTTTTTTCAATGGATATTCATTTTCTTCAATATGACCTTTGTAAACATTTGGTTATAATACTATATAGAGAAATATTATTCCATTTTCATCCAAAATCCATTAAACATCACATCAAATTTTTCATCATATTAAAAATTGAATGGATCTCGAATAATCTAGTGGAGTTATCTCACTTGGATCTCCCATTAATGAAAACACAATTATCATAAATCAAACCTACAATTTCTTCAATCTTTAATCCATAATGTATAAGGAGTTCGCTAATATATATTACATTAACAAATAGTTATACTTGCAACAAAGAACTACTACTGTTATCTTCTTTGAATCATATAGTGTTATTAGTTTATAAAATATCAACCTAGGATTTTCATTTAAAAACATAATTATAAGGATTCTAACTAATAAAAAATAAAACATCATTCATCTAAGGGATAAAAAATCATCTGTTTTTTATTTGTTATTAATATATGATGAATATTAATTACAATGTATTATTACTTTTTCATACCTATCATACTTATTTAAAATAAATAATAAAGATAGTATAATGTTATTATTTCATTAATTTAATTATCCCTATTTCTTGGTTTGATTTTCGGGGTTTATGAAAAAATATTCAATGATCATTTAATTAACTATTGAAATTCACAGCCATGTATTTTTCAAATATATCTAATTTTTCATTTATTAAATCAATCCAACATCTCCTCTATAATATGAAAACCTATTATTTTAAATATATGATGGTAAATTATGTAAATAAAACTCATCAATAACATATCCAACCACTTTTTGAACACTGAAGATTCATTAGTAATAATTATTATGGAATCATTCTCAAATACTCTCCCCTTATAACTGTTCACATTAACTTTTCTACATTAGGATTATAGTTATTTATCAAATAAGCATCTGGATAAAAATGTGAGATAATTTAAAAGATTGACTCTTAAAATATATTATATATATTTCAATCCATTGTCATGTAATGATCTCTTTATGAAAATATGCATCGACTTCAGTTACATACATAGAATGAAGAAACACAATATGTGTGGCATCTCTTCAACATCATAGATATATTAAATTGGTTGAGAGTATATTATCAATTTATATTATCCTTTTATTTTTTCTTTATCATAATGAGAAATTTTTATTCATGATTATTTATTTGTTAAATTAGTGATATTCATGGGAATCATGGTTTTTTTCCTTATAGAGTGATATCATTGGATGTATTTCCGTTCATTACATTAACCAAAAAATAACATATATCTATTATTTCTTTTATTATCTTAACTAGCCACTCCACTTATGCTATTAATATAATAAAATATTTTTTATGACATTTCTTTATTTCATTCACCTTCAGCACAACTCCTATGAAATTTTTATGTAATATAATTTTGGAAAATATTTCATAAAAATCCAAATCATAGAGAATTTATTATGTATCTTTGTCACTTTTACATATGTAATACTTTTTTTAGTCATTAATTTTACTAGAAAAACGATCATACATAATTTTGTAAAAGTCAACACATTCTCTGTTTTTACACATTTTCACATTAGAAGTATTTTCTCTAATCTAATCCGTTTATTTTCATCTTAAAATGATTTTTCTTTTTTCTATAGATTTGTGGAATAAAAGATAACATCTATAGTGATTTTTAATCATATATTGTGTAAACGTTTATCATATAATATAATAACCTTTTTTATCACTATAAAATTCATCATGAACTTCATCCTAATTATTTTTATAGTTTATTTTATTTATACATTACCCAAATAAACCTATATTTATTTCATTCATTTTATTATAAAATTTTATGGTTATTTTTTCATAGGATTTTTATATGCTCTCAGTTTCCCAGAAATAAGAATCTTTTTTACTCTAACCTTTTTAACTGCAAAATATAGACAAATTAGTAATTTTATCAATCATAATTTATGGAGAAATATTTTTACATTTTCATAAAAATGTGTGACATTAGATCAACATTACGCAACCATAATAAGGGTATTATATATCATCTATTGGGTAAAATATTATCCCAAAAATAAATATACATGTTCCAGTAATATCAATAGAACCAACCATTCCTAATAAATCAAAATATCCTTTTCATTGAAATACTATTATATATTTCTACACCATAATGTTTTTTTATATTTTATTCTACAGTTCGTCTTAATTTTAGTGTATCATCCCTAATAATTTTCCAAATCCACCATATATATTTTGGTGGGATTAAAATTATTTTTATTATCATCATATTCATAAAATCTGAAATAAATTTTTTTTTCATTGAAAATTATTTGTTTTGAGAAATATTTTATAGAAAAATTATTACCATTCATGTTAATAAGGAAGTATTATTATAATTTTATTTAAAAAATATCTTGATTTCATATTATTTACGAATTGTAGATTTTGGATCCTAATAGTTGTTATTTTGGAATAAATAATTATATAAACAAGTTATAAAAGATAGGTGGTATGATTTCTTGATTTTTCAATTTCATCTCATGATCATGATAATTCATACTAAGATTATTATTCTGGTCGTTAATGTACTTCAGCCATTCCTCTAATATTATCACATATTTTCAAAATAGTAATTATGAATCTTGATCGTTTCTTTAAATTTATTTTAAAAATATTTTATAATGTTAATTTTGATTTAAATTTTAGAATTCTTGACATAAAAAATGTCATTTTTCTTTTTATTCAACATAATCATAATATTAAAAATCACATCAAAGTATTATTTCATTTCTTAAATTAATTTTTGATTTATATAAAAAAATTTGGTGTTCATACATACATGTAAATAATTTTAGATCATTTTTCATTAAATATTCTAATATGATTTAAAATTCCAATGTTTTATATTCTAGTTATTCCTATATAATCTTATCTTCATCCGCAAGATAAGGGGATTTGTCTTGAATGTATCTAATAGAATAAAAATTAAATGCCACAAATCATATCAAAACATTTAGTTTATTCTTAAATGACTCCCATGAATCATCATATGATCATTCACATTATTATTTATAGATATGATCATACCAACTTGTACTTGATTCATTAAAATGAAATTTTTTATTCAAATATTCAATAACATCTTTGATTTTTAAGAACTATGAATCAACTAATCAATAATTGTTTTATATATTATCTCATGTTTATTTAACCACTAGTTTTTTTCTTCCATGATATGACTTTATTCTATAGATTAAAACATGTAGATACTAATTTCTCTCATATTATTTTTAAGAAATATTATTTATTTAACTTTTCCATATTATTCTTCTTTATATTCGGCATAGTATTATATGTGAATGACTAATGTAAAATAATTTCTAAATATTATATATGTCTATACTTCTTTATTTCTATTATAAGTGAAACCAAATAATAAAAATAATAAAATATTTTTTTAAAATTTTTTATAAGTAGTAGAATTGTTTCATTGATACTAATTTTTAATGACAATATAAAATATTACTAATAATAAGATGGTGGTCAATAAATAAGGATACATTTTAATTCAACTGGAACACTTCAATTTTATCTCTATACCTATAGAGTAAATGAAACTATTTATCCTATTCTACTAATATGATTGAATGCATTAGATGATAAATATTAATTTAAATAAATAGGAACATAAGAAATAATAAGGTTCAGAAAAAATGGATGAGGTATTAAGATATATATTGTGGGTTTAAACCTCCATTACCATTTTTGTAATATCATATTAGTAATAATTATCCGTGTTAAATGGGATAAAGTTGAACACATTTATCCAGAAACCAATGAAGTCGCAAAGGAGAAACAATGTACTATCTTCATAGTTTCATGAACCATCTATTCTAAAATAATATTCCAAATTGAGAGAGTTCCTCTAGAATTGTGATCAATAATGTAACAACGTTTCTTTCCTCCACATCAAAGAATTATGATCTCCTTTATGAATTATATAAATCATAAATGAAACATAATTGTCTACAAACCTGTAACTATTTTCTTACTTCGAGAAGTAATGTTTAATCCTAAAATATAAGTAAAAATATTCCAAGTATTCTCAATAATTAATATATATAATTTTAACATGTGTTATTAAATGGTGTAAATTATCGCCTCTCTCTCTATTATATTAATCTTCTTCATCAATTCAAAAAAAATTTATAGAAATTTTTGTTTTCTCAATTTTCTTTAGAATATTAATATTTAATCATGGTTGGAATACTGATTCAAATTTTCTAGCAACATTATTATAATATTTTTTATTATATACAAATAATTGAATACAAATAACAATTCCATAATTCTTATAATCATGGTATCCTCTCTCAATTTACCATAATCATAGCCATTATACCAACATTTAGTTGGTATTTTATTCAAATATTAAATGTATAGGTTATTTATTGATATGATTCTATGGAAATTTTTTATCATCATTTAAATAACTATACACAGACATAAAATATTATTCAATTATATTTTTGTCTTACATATTTTAATTTCAATATTTTGTTTGTTATTTATCCTCATGGGATCTATTAATTATTGAGACATATTCTATTTATTATTTAATTTTCAATAAATCCCATGTCATAATAAATTCATGAATAATTTAACACAAGAATATATAATATTTATGGATTATCCCATTTAATAGTGGGATCAGCATTAATTTAAGTCCATAAAACAATATCATTATGATACAGAATCAACTGTCAATCCAAAAAAACTCATTCCATCATTTCTCTTACATATTATGGCTTGTTATTATTGTTTGAAGAATTCATGTAATTTTTTTTCCATCATACTCAATGTTGTGAAGAATTCAATATATCATTCTAATTATATTTTTTCTAAAACATATAAAATTTATCACACTCTATTGTTTGGCATTTATCTATATGGAAGAAACTTACTAGGAAAAATAACTTGTATGATTTCATTATTTTAACTATCTGATATTTATCACTTGAATAATGTTGTAACATCATATTTTATTATCTTTTATAAGTATTTTCTTTTATTTTACACTGAGATATTTCATTTAATTATCAATTTGATATTATCATTTTATTACATAAAATACCATACTTCGGAAGCATCGCTAAACTCAATAATATTATCATCTACATAAATCATTAAACCCTAAAATGAGATATTTTTAAAACCAAATAGCTCTTAAACATATATTTCACTATCATATAGTTTTTGGTGATTAATTAAATAGACATTGAAATAGTTTTTTTCTTCTTATGTAGGCACTATTCATTCGTATTTTATCTTATGTGGGATTGAATAATCAAAATCAAATGTAACATTCTCATAATGATTCTAATAAACTAGTTCCCATTTCGTCCCACCACATGACCTCCGGAACGCCTCCACAAATGCTAGAGGCTTCCAACTAGTTGTGAGGGTCTAATCGAACATGTGATATTACTACACACTAATTAAGAGAGTATGTCACAGTAGATTAAATATGATATAAATGAAATAAATAATCCATAAACATACATCAACAATAAATTTCACAAAATATGGTATAATACAATAAAAAAATATAATATATTACATGTCATGTCATACAGTTCCAAGTGTAAAGAACCCCAGAATAATGACAAATAGAAGAATCCCAAAAACAAGTCATGACTCTGAGAATGGATCCCTTATTTATGCACATCCAAAACCCAAATTGAACTATCTAGATTAAGGGACTTCCCCTTGTCATGATATATATTCATGATGTCTTGTTTAGTAACCAATGGAATCCAAGGTTGGGTGTTAGTATAATGCCATAGTCCACTAACAACGGTGTTTTCAAAATATCCAAGCTAAAAAGAAGATTTATGAATGTACATAATGAATATCAAAATAAATAAAAGAGAACTATGGTGCGAGTAGTTGACAAAGTCACATAAGCCACTTTTATTTTTTGTTACAGTGGCTAACCATTATTATCAATTACACATTGTAATATTCAAGCCATATAAACAATTTATTATCTAAAACATTATGTTCCCTACTTCACTAGGGAAAATATTAAAAAAATTAATACATTAAACTAACCAGAAGCCCCTGTCTAAGTAATTAGTCCCATGAATCCATTAGGGTAATATAGCATTTGTATGAATCACCATAATATAAATTATTTAACATTATTCATTGAGATTCATTCTAGGGATTCATATACGATGAATCTTTTGGGGGAATAGAGCATCATTTCAACTCCCCAACCCATTCCTGATAGAGGTGCGTTTTAGAGCATCGACCTATCCTTACCCATGGTATTAAGTCCTCAATCATACCCAACAAAAAACACATCCATGTATACATTATTATTTAATAATTTACCACATATAACATTTGAAAACCAAGACTCACTAAGTCATTCATATATAACATCCTTGGTATAATCAATACATAACCATCTATATTCGTTAACCAATTTCCAACAATATGATTTTAAATTCTTCCATTATGAAACACATTTTTAATTTAAAACTTTAAAGCATTAAATAATTTACCATTTTTATGCATAATCGCATTAAAACAATAAAATATTTCATGTATCCCATTCACACTATAAAAAACCCTTTATATTACATTAAAAACTAAACAGAATTATATTTTGTCCCATATAAACAAAACATGTTAACTTTATAACATAATTTCCACTAGATCAATATTATAAAATGTAAATTTATACTTAATATCTCAATTTCATTATCATTATGTGGAAAACCCCTTGGATATGCCTCATATTAATCTAATAAACCTTAATTTATCCCACATGAATCATAAGGGGTTTGATTCCACATTTAGACTAGTAATTCAACATTTCTATCCTAGAAAACCGTCCATAAAATAAAACAACATAAATGAGCACCCACATTAACATATGTAAATCAATGTGATTATGGTATATAAATTTTACACCACCTACATAGATTATAAAGATGAATTTACACTTAAACATAGACTATGCTTTTGAAATAAACCACCTTTAAATCCCAATCCTAGAAACCACTATAAATATAGAGTGTGAGTTATTCTAACGAATAAGATGAATTCTAAAAGACTTAATACATAGAATAGTACAATGGGGTGTGTTAGAATCTCCATGATATTCAATCCATATCTAACAACACTACAAATAAAATATTGAGGGTGAATGATCATTGGGAAGTTTTGGAGTGTTTTTCTCATAACTCATGCAGCTAGAGTAAAATAGGGGTAGAATTTATATTAAGTAATAAAAAATTCGAAGGTCTGAAAATATTTAATTTTCCACACCATAATGAGGAGTAGGGTTTCGGTACAGAGTTGTCAAAACTATGTTCCAACTGTGTAGCACACTCTATCCAAGATGGGTCTCGGTCACTAAATTTATTTGGGATCCTGTATGGTTTTGAAAAACATTTGTTAACCTTGTGGGTCAGCTCTATCCAAGAACACATAGTTTGTCTCCTCCCCAATCAGGGTTTAACCAATAATTTCATACACCTCCAATAAAGCATGATTAGGAAACATTCAAACTAATAAATGTCCCCAACCATGAAAACATTATTTGATGGAACCAATGTCCATCTTTTTTGTCTATTAACCTGATTCCTCCATTAACCATGTTCATAAACACATAAAATAATTCATCGACCACCTGTAAGTGTTTTGAAAAAAATCATAGATAAGAATGTACCTAATTAGATTTCTGGGATCTTATAATAAATATATTGTATTACTACTAATTTCATGGTATCTCTTCAAAATGTATATGGAAATATATTTCTCATTTTTATCAACATGGAAACTCATACAAATACATTGAATCCTTGGGTATACCCATTTGTATCCCATTTGAACTTAATAATTTTTAAATTCACAACAAATAACTTATAACAACTCTCACATATGAGTAATTGACATATTTTTTTCATCATCATTTATTATTAACTATTTTTTCTATTGTGAAAATTTATAACACTATTACATATAAATTTATTCTTCTAGATATCCAACAACATATAACTGTGAATTTCAGCATGAAACCACAATCTTCTTCACATCTTCTCAATTGCGTAAACTTACATTGGATTTACTAAAAATTAGATTTCATAATAAAAATAATAATTATAAAGGTTATGCAATATATAAATATTCCATCATGTATTATATAAAAAATTTAGCTAATATAAAAATATCATTCTCAATAAGATTTTATATTCCTTCGTAGATTCATATTATTCTATTATTATCCAGTCTATATTGAATACCTCATAATCATATACCATTTTCCTCATGTGAATTTATAACTAATAGTAATGTTCAGTAATCTTAATTACATATTACCATGTAATTAAAAACATCATTTTCAGATATCAAACTTTAGTGTTCAATAAAGGTCAATCCCCAACAAGCATGGAGATCATGAATATACTAAAATTAAAAATACCATGATAAATTTCATTAGGAATTTCCACTACCATTTCTATTAATAAAATAAATAGTTTAGTTAAATCAAATTCATTCCATGTATTTCTTCTTATCATATTAATACATGAATTATTATAGGAAGTAAAAACAAAATTAATTAACCATAAACCCAGAAATGTGAAGGTAATCTTATGAAGCTAAAATGGTAACTATAGTAGTTTTTAAATATACTCCTAAATATTTAACTTCCATCATTCTAGAAAATTATTATTACGATTAATATACTAATAATATGAAATCATATGAGTTTCAATAAGGGACCTAGAACAATATTTTATTCTATACAATTGAAGGATTTTCATTTGTGCAATCAGTGTACATGTAGAAATATATGAATAGATTCTAATTCACATCCATGGAGGGAAAATATCCGTACCACAAATCATTTGGGGAGACAAAGTATTTAATTTTCTATTTTTCCATCATAATCCGATAATTATTTTTCTTGATGGATTATATATATATGGTATTGAAATTCTTATTTTTTTTTTGATCAAACAATATATTTTAATAACACAATTATCAATATCATAAATTTATTTGATGTATGTTTTATCATATATTTAATGTAATTATGTAAATTAAAATATTGAAAATTAATATTTTTAATTGAATTTTTATTGTTTAGATTATTGTTTCATCTTTTAATTTTTGAATCCTGATAAAAATTTTATTTTAAATTCAAATTAAAAATTAATGAATATATAAAAAATATTATATAATGTTATATTTGTTTCATTATTATTTCATTTAATAACATAGAAAATTTTAATCAAATGAGTTCTTTGTTTAGGATTATTAACATAATATTATAAATTATTTTTATGTATAAATATTTATAAATGATGTGATGGAACCGTAGTGTTTGATTTTGGTTAATTTCATAACTCAAAATATGATTTATAAAATTTATAATTTAGATTATTTAATTTTGAAACAAAAAATGAGTAATTATTTACCTTCTTTTAAACATAATATCATTATTATTTTGATATAAACGTTCACATATTTTTAAAAAATCAGTATAGTTTGTAACATTGAAAATGAAAACCATTTAATGGAAAAAAGGAATCATATGGTAATCACAAGTGAGACTGAACAAGGGTGTTCTATTTGGGAACACATGAGGGAAAAAAATACATAATTCCATCTTGTAAAATTACTGAAAAAAAATTTGGCTACATTTTTTATCAAGGAAATAATATATTAAAATAAATGATTCAAATCATTTAAAAAATAAATCTTTTTAATTTATTTTATTTCTACAGATTATTTCTTCTAAAAATATAAATAATCACCCACACCCCAATTTTGAGAAATTTGAAATGAAATGGATAGGATGTTGTAGAGTATATTTTTGATAGATGTCAGATAGAGACTGAAAATTTAATAAATCATTTTATTATACCAATTATCATCATCATTAAAAGTACCCCAAAACATCCATTACTATAGTTGAAAATTTTAAAAAAACATGTATAAACATTTTCTTTTTAAATATAAATGATGTAATTAATAACATTGGACCTATTAATTCAAAATAAATTATTAGGATTCCATGAATATAATATTTTGTTAATCTAAATTATATATTAATTAATAATTTACTCAAAATCCATATACTAGTATTACAAGAATATCAGAAACAAACAAAAAAAAATCAATTTTTTCTATGTTTTAATGAATCAAGATGTGGTATATATAGATAAAATAAATATGAGGAAATTAAAATTTTCAAAGATGTTACCAAATAATAGTGTATTTTTTACTTACATTTATTTCTTCTTAGAAATCAAAAATAAATATAAAATTATATTTTATGAAAAAAATTCTAGTATCAAGCAAACATGAACGTATGAATTTTTTATATTGAGATAATTTATTGGATTGAGTTTGTTTAAATATTTCTAATGAACCAAAAACCATTTCGCATGATTTCCCCACAACTAAATCTGTGAGGTTATACTCATTCAATACCCAATTGAAGCTAACCCCCCCCAAGGGATAGAGGTATGTTTAATATTTTAGTTTAGATTGTTTTATAACACACAATCACACTTTTTCCATTTAATCTTATAAAAACGTCTATAAAAGTATAAAATATTTTGTACATGGTGAGTTATTCATATAAAATCATCTCTATGGTTCCCTATGTCTAATTATAAAAATAAAAAAAACAAATAGTTAGTTGAGTGACAAAAATTGCATTGTAATGGGGATAATTCATTCCAATACCTATCAGGAGAAAACACAAGATGAAAAATAGATTCCACCACCAAAGAATTTTTGTATTTATAATTTATAAGAACATTTAATTTAAAGTACCTAAAAAATCACGGCCCACATAAATATTACAATTAAATTACTCAGGGGAGAACCCCTCAACATAATAACTAATGTAGGCCCTTTCAATCAGGGGTTAGTTATAGGCTATGATTCAATTGTCCATAAAATTCAGGATTTGGGAATCTTGAATAGTATTGAAGGTTTGGTAATGTTCAGTATAGTAATAAAACTTTTAAACAATTTCATGTAAAATTCAATTATATCCCCATTGGGAATTTATATATTTCATAAATAACAACGAAATTGAACAACATAATCATTGAAAATGAAAAAATATATTACATTTTGTTTTAAACCATAAAATCTATGATAAAAATTGGTAAATTATTTCAATTATATGAAAATTATAGTGAGTTGAGGTTTATTTCCTTCATGATAACTATGTAAAAAAGTAGAAGTAAATACTTTTATCAATCATAATTGTTTTATTGTAATTAATAACACAGGGATTGTTGAATAAAATCATATTAAAAATATTCAATATTTTTTGTAAATCACAAATATATTGTAATAGAAAATTACCTTGCAAAAAAAAATAAAAATATTCGCCATTCATTGAAAAAATTAAAGAAACTATAAAAGACTTATTTTTAGGATTACAATTTCATATAAAAATTACAAAACTATAGTAAAGAAAACATTTTGGACCTTCTATTTTTGAAAAAATTTATGAATATGACCGAACAATTATAAAAAAAATTACAATATCCCAAAATCTAGACACAAGAGAAAAACATAGTTGATATTGATTATTAAAAGTAAATAATTTAAATTTATTTAAATATTTAGATTTTAATTTATATTCAAAACGTCAAAAATGATTCAAATAAATGATGAATTCCATAAATTAATGGGTACTAAATTAAGGAAATTAATATGGTGTATAAGTTTTATCCTATTGGAAATATGTCATTAGTGAAAAATATGATCCACCATTTAGTTGTAATGACCATATTATATATTGCTTTATCAAAATAATAAGGTAATTTCAATTCATGTATGAAATTTCATATATTCAAACTTCCATAAATTTCATTTAATTTTTTTAATATACATTTAATGTAGTAGAACTGAATATTATAGGAATGATTATTTAACATGCATATAATGGCACTATTAGTCCTATAATAATTTTAGAAAATGTTTTATTAGTCTTAAAATATTAAATTCTCCATCTTACTTCTCTGTATTAGTCATCGAGCAATTTATTTTTTGTACAAAGGAACCATTAATTTTATATTAACCCTTTATTTAAACTTATAAGTCAACCCTTATTATACATAGGGGTACAAAATAATTGAAAATAGGTATAAAAGTTCTCTATTTAATCATTATTAAATATATTGATAATATATATTAAAATCAATCATTCTACCATGTCCAACTATTTGGAATGTTATCATGGGAAAAATTTATAAAATTATAATTTTAGTAACACTTTACTAGTGAATATAATAATTATTTTCAGCATAAAACTATATATTGTTTTCATGATAATTTTTTAACAACATCAAATTTTATGTCAAATAATGACAAAAATGTTAGGGAATTACTGAAAAATGTATGTATGAGGCTAATTTTACATTCTATGATTTACTTCAATTAATATATTGGAATGTAATGGAAAACATTATGTTTAATCATATTTACATTCCCAAATTGAAATGGTTACCCAAATTGAAATAATTATATAAACAATTTCATGAATGTATTAATAATACAAGTATATTATTATAATACAATGAAAATAAATTATTAAATACTATATAATGTATTAATGTGTTGTTAAAAAATGTTATATATAGTAAATCATTTTTTTAACATCATTAAAATGTGTGGGAAATTTTATAAAAATGTTAAATTTCACTACAAAAACATATTAATAATGTCATAATGAAACCATTAAATATATTAGGAATATCATTTGAAAATGAAACACTATTTCAATGATTAAATCTAGTGTTTTTCTTGAATGATACTATGATTAGAGTATTGGGAGAGCTAAATTGAATGTGTTGGTGTCAACAAAACCCATGTTATTGAGAAGGCATAACTCAGCAGCATTAGAATAGAAATTTTCTAAAAAAATAAAATTTTTATTTTTATTAAATAATGAAAATCTCTATAGGATACTTGTACATGGTTTATATAACGAATATGATAATATTTTTATGAATTAATATAGTTAATAAAAAATCTATATTCCAAAAAATTTGTGATGTAATAGGTATAATACCTTCTACATGTATTCATCAAATAAATTTGTAGAGAAATTCATAAAAAATCATAATGTAAAATAATACTTCATCAATCATCTGTAAAAGGATTTTAAAAAACATTTATCAAACATTTACTTATTTTTGATAATTTTAAAATTTTAAAATAGTAAATGTTTGAGTAGTATTGATATATTTCCTATAAAATATTGCATTACAGAAGACAAAAATGAGTTTGGGGAACATATTCGTTGAAGGATACATAATAAATTGAAAACATTCATTGATTTTAAGATAACAAACCAACTTAGATAGAAAGATAAACTAATTTATATTTTCATGAAAAAATCATAGAGATATTAATTGGATAAAATCACTATTATTCTCTATATATTGATTCATGAAATACTCCTAAATAAATATTACACATGAGGATAACGAATTGAAAATATTACATTCCATTTTGTCATCTTGAGAATAATATTAATGCATCATGAGATATGTAATCCCATTCTCAACTTGTAATTAAATAAGAGGATTATATTTTCTTTGTTATTAAAGGATTAGAAAGAAACCCTCATCAATGGAATCATTGTTTACTGGTTTTATTCATTAAATTTTTTTCTTGTTTATGTGTTTTCTTGATGAAACGTATTAAAAAAATGTGACTTAATGTTTTATTAAATTTTTATCCCTAATGTACAAGGATATTATCTTAAAGGGGGAATTCAACATAAAAATATAATATTTTAAACCATAAACTCAATGGTAGTGATAAACATGAAATCATTATTTATCCTTGTTATGTTTATAGGATCTAAAATTGATATTTATTAAAATTCCAATAAAATTATATAAATTACTTATAAATATTATTACGTTTCATGAAATGAATACTATGAAAAACAATTGAAACTAAAAATAATAATTTATCTCTAATTTTTTAGACTCCCAAATGGGTCAATCAAATTTTGTTATATAATAATACATTGGTAATCTATGTATCTGATATTTCAGGATAAAAAATAGAGATTAAATTAGTTGTTTTTTATTATTCATCTAGAAGATTATATTCTGCAATGGATAATTTCACTATTATTGAATAATATTTGTTGGATTATATTTTATCTAGTCAAAATTTAAATATAACCATTTTCTATCAAATTAGTAGGCTTAAATTATATATCAACCACTAGAGATATCATAACAAATATAAAATCCACAAACATTTTATATAGATTCTATTTGTCCTATAGTAATGATTTGACATCCAATGTTAGAATTGTTGTAAAATAATTATGGATGATCACTAGAGAATATTTACAACTCAATGAGATATTTTTTTTCATTTTATATATTAAAGTTTTCATTCCCCAAGAGAAATTGTATTGTTTATTTTCCATAAAAAAATTGGTTTCCATATATTAAAAATTACCTAGAAGTCCATTATATACATCCATGGATTATTAAATTGAAATATATAAGGTTAGTGAAGGAGTCCAATAATTATACTAGGATGAACCATATTTTTGTAACCTAGGGAGTGAAAAAATCATTTGGAGATGTGTTCCTAATTATTCATTTGGTCTAGAAAATTTTTATTATTTTATATAGGACTATGGTGGATATTTTACAACACAAAATACAGAAATACATGCTTATACTGTAAATTTTTATCACTAAAACTTATTGAATAATCTTATAAGTTCGTTATATAATTTAAATATTAACAATTTATAGGGAAATTATAAAGGGTAAATGAAACCAATGCACAAAAATTTCTATTTTTTACATGTTTTTGCTTTGATAGGAATAAACAGTATAAGTCCCTTTTAATAATTAATTTCCAAAAATGTACATATTGTTTTCTAAATACTGCATATCCATGTGAGTAGAATAAATTTCAAGAATGATATTTTTTTATTTGTTTTAGTTAAATTTTATAACATTTTTTTTCTTAGCCTATTTTTTCATCCAAGATTCATTTTAATTGAACAAGGAACTCATTTTGTAGTTGTACTCTTAATCATTTTTAGTGAAATATATATTTAATCATAATTTAACAATTAATAATGATCTAAAAAAATTTAATGGATAAAAATCCAAATATGGAATTAAAACAAGTCATAGATTAAAATATTCACAAATATTAGAAATAATATAGCATGAAATATTATTTTACTATTTGGGTTTATAAAATATCTTTTAAAATAAACATAAAAATGTATTATTTTAGGATAAATCATATAATATCATTCCATATAATAGTTTATGGATAAACCATATCATATATGGATATAAAAACCACCAACTTGAATATTGTTTTTGAAACAACCCACGGTTTTCTGAAAAAAATCTGAAATTCTTGAAACTTTGTTTAATGAAGATATTTATAAGTAGCCTTTAAAAATAATTTTATTGTTTCTATGTTTTGAATTTCGGTAAATGCTCAACTATATCTATTTTCAGTATGTTATTTGGAGTCTATAAGAACAAAATTATTTTATAGTGAATAGTAACATATCCTTATGAATACTAATATGGACCTAATGAATATTAAATTTTATTTTTGTTTTATTTTCTTATCAATTATAGATAATGACACCTTGATTAATTTTAAAATGTAATATTAAAGAAATTATTGTCTTTATATTAATAGTTGTGGAATTAAGTATGATTTTATTTATAAATTAAAATAATAATATTTAGTAAATTATTTTCGAAAAATATACTTCACTTTGGAATTCTAAAGGTCGATAAATAGTTATAGTGTAATTTTGGGATTTTTCTAGAACAATTGATTTTTCTGTGAATAGTAAAAAAATAGTTTTGAGTTTTGGTGTGTCAATGACGTCATTATTAATGTAATAATGATTTAATAAATCTGGTCTACTTGTGTACAGTACTATACGTTATGATATGTCCCATGTGTCTTATAACATGGGAAAATACCATGGGAAAGCCCATGGATTTGCATATACCACTAATGAGGTGTCCCTTGGAAATTATTAAAATAATCCCTCTCTTTTTTTATAAATACGAACCCATTAAATCATTAAATTCTTTCCAAATTCCTCATCAACAATTATTTGGCATAATTACCTCCCTAGTAGACCTCCCAAGGTTCCCTTAAGCCCCCACTGTCTGAACCATCATGTTCTAGGAGATACTATACAAAGTATGAAAATTATCAATTTTATTCTTTTTTCCATTCTTGTTCTCTTTTATGTGTTATAACTTTCATGTTTCCATTCCATGTTCTTAGTTCATCTTATTCATGATATATTCTATATTATTATTAATTTCAGAATTGGTAACCCTTGTTCCCTCTCTTTTAAATATATTCTAAATCCATGTTTCATAGCCGTTAGGTAGCCGAATATTTTTAAGGGATTTCTCAATTATTCTTCTATTTTTAGTACCTTTCATTCCTTTTTATTTCGTCATCTATTCTTACCCATGATGGATGAAATCTATAGAAATCATGTACATTTTTGATGTTCTCATATTCATGGAATGTTCATCATCATTATTCTTTTCCTCTCCCACTTATTCATGGAATAAAAACTTGTTCTATGATGTGTCGAATTACTAACATTGTGGACGATGTGATTTCAATTTCCATTAAATCATTACAGTTTGGACATAAAACCATTAATCTGGTTGGACTAGGTTATTACATATTTATAATGTCTTATCCATAGTTCTGGAATTCATCTGTACTGATGGTTTTAATATATAAGACAAAATGAGGTTGTTATTATCAAAGAACAACTAAAATGATCAAAAAAACATCATTAATGTTATAACTTATGAATCATCTTCATATAATAAATCAAAATGATAAATTGTATAAAATATGGAACTGGAAATATTTAAATACCTTTCCATTCGAATTTTTTATTTTCAATTCCTATCGACAAGAAAATATATCATAACCAATCAATGAAATCATATAAGTTACTCACCCAAAACAGTGCTAGGAACAAAATACTTACAATTAAGGGGTGAAATATGGTTATGAAATTATCATATAAGATGTTATAAACATGAAATTGTTTCTTAATAATGCTATTAACACTCATTTACCCATTATAAATTATATTTAGATAATTTTTATGTATGAAAAACCTGAGGAAAGAGAATTATTAACCTGATTTCCATCCATTGGGTTAATATTACTCATCATTATTTATGTCGTATTTAAATTTTTGGTTGATGACTTATTATTATAAATTTCTTTATTATGTATATTAAATGAGAATATACATATTTTATCTACTCTATTATGTCTCCCTTCAATATTATGATATTTGTAAGGGACATTATTTTAAAAGCCTCTTTTAAAATTCTGTTTTACAAAAATAAAAATTAATGTTTTTATGCTAATATTCATGATGTATGATTATATTATGTATCTTTATAATTGATTATGATGATTTTGGGGACCTATATTTCCCTCCAATTCGTTGGGTTTCTGTATATTGGAGGTCGACCGTGTGGTTACTCCAAGTGTGACTGCGATGGTTACACAAATAGTAATGTAGTCGTGAGGGTTACAAATTATAAGGTAGGCGAGAGGGTTACAATATTATGCATGTAATCCCCCAAGATACTACTACGGTTCTACTTATTTTATTTGGTATTGTTTAAATATCAGGTTTCACAAGGTAGGTATATATATACCGGTGATAGGTATGTCTTTTCAAGATGAGGTCATACGTGAGAAGTATTCACTGACTATTGTGTAATTGCCTTATTTTAATATCCCTTACTGAGTTTTTGTGCTCATCCCTTATTTTAAAATATTTTCCCAAGTAAATGGATGTGTATGAAAAAGTCGGTATCCTTGTTAAGTATTTAATAAGTGTCATGGAATCATGATTAATGTTTTAATGTTATTAATCTTGAAAAAAGGATATGGTTTTTATGGTATCCACTTTGTAGAATGTGTAATGTTATGGATGTATTATGTCCCAATTATTTAAAGCTCTAAATGTGAAAGGATCATAAATGTATAAGGAAGTTTATTCTTGAAAAAATATGAGATTATATATGTAATAGGCCCTGGTTCTTATATTTGGTATCAAAGGATGGTTTAGATAACCATAATGATTAGGATGATGTTAAAAGAATACCATAATTGATTTTTTTACTCTATAATTAATTTGAAATTCTATAGCATTTAAATATTACCATGTTGATTCATCAAATATATTTTGTTCAGAATTGTTACCCACATAAGGAATTTTGATGCTGAATAAGAGAGGACCCAACAGAAGGACAACCTTCCGGATCTACAGCCCATAATGGTTAGGATTTGATCAGTGCAGTTTTTGACATTAATAGATTAGCTAACTCTAACAATAAATGCTGGTTTCATCCATTCAAAAGGAAAAATAGAGGTACCATAATATAACATGACTTTTGTGGAAAATTTTATGAGACAACACCCACCTGCTTTCAATGGATATTCAGACCAACTAGCAGCTGATGGATGAATCAAATCCCTTGAAACAATATTGGATGTTTTTGGTTGTTAAGACAATCAAAAGGTAAGTCTTTCCATTTATATTTTTTTTAGGTGTGGTAGATGAGTTGTGGTCAATGGTAATGAATATCATAAGTAGATATGATTTTGTTTCTATAGAGTGGGATGAATTTAAAATACTTTTCTGTGAAAAATATTTCTTTAAGATGGTGTGATTTACAATAGAGAACAATTCCTTCAATTGAAGAAAAGGGAGGAGGATTCAATGGCTGTGTATGAAGCAGACTTAACCCAACTGGTGAGGAATGATACAAATCATATTCTCGATCATGATAGAAAAATCAACTGCTTTTACTCAATACTGATTCCAAGGTATCGTAGGGCATTGGCCTCCCGTGAATTAAAACTTTATGAGAAACTTGTCTGATTTGCTGAGAGGGTAGAGATGTAGTTTGCTGAGGATCGTTTTCATTTTGGAAACAATTATAAAAAGAGTTCCTGGTGGAAAGAGAGGTGTAATAATCAACCAATGAAATCTGATGGTAATAAAATTCAGTTTCCAGTTTGTGAAATGATTGTAAAGAAACACCCTGGTGAATGTTTTAGAAAAACTGGAAAATTATTTAAATGTGGTACGTTTGGATATATGGACCTATATTTCAATGAAAATGATTCTATGACTAATCCAGATAAGAAAACATTAAATTTCATTAAACATGGTGAGATGAGACATTATGAAAATGCCTGCTCAAAGAGAGATCTGAATGATTCAATGAAGCCATACAATAATAAGAAAGGAGTAGTGAGATCCTTTGCGCCTTCGTTAGTAGATGTCATGACATCCAATGAAGTTGTATCTGGTACTTTTTTTTGTCACTCAAATTTTTTTAAAGTCATGTTTGATACATGGTCTACAAATTCTTTCATCTCTGAGAAATTTTTTCGTAATTTATAAATATCACCTAAACAAAATATACCTGGTATTTTTTTCAAAATACTAGTAGGGAAATATTATAAAAAGATAGGAATTATATGAATCTTTCTATTGTGGTCTGTGGAAATACATTACCTACAAGACTTTTTGTTTTACCCTTAGTCGAATTTGATATTATTCTAGGAATGTATTGACTTTCTGTTTATCATGCTAAGATAGACTGTAGAGCTAAAGAATTTTTTTAAAAAAAATTATTTTCAGTTTTTATACAAGAATGATCCCATACAATTGATAACATATTAGGAATCTAAGAAACTATTGAAATATGGAAATGTATGATATCTTACTCGTATTGTTGAAAACAAGGGCACTATTAAGATTGATGATGTGCTTGTGGTAAATGAATACCTTGATGTTTTTTGTGATGAGTTACCTAGGGTCATACCTAATCGTGAAGTCCAATTAACTATTTACTAATTTTTTGATGCTAAGGCAATTTCAAAAACCCAATATCATATGGCTTATATAGAATTTATTGAATTGAAAAATCAATTGCAAGATTTTATTGATAACGGTTTCATTCATCCTAGCACTTAACCATGGGGAGCATCAGTTATGTATGTTAAAAAAGAATGGTTACATGATACCTTTCCTTGATTATAGATATTTTAATAACATAAATGTTAAAAAAAGTATCATTTTTCTCATATTGATGTCTTTTTTGATCAATTCTAGGCAGCTAAGTAGATTTCATAGACTTACATGAGATCTGGATACCATCAGTTGAAAGGGAAGGAGGATGACAACCCAAAAAATGCATTTCGTACTAGATATATGAATTATGAATTTGTTGTTATTCCCATTAGGTTATATAATTCACCAGATATATTCCTGAATCTTATGAATAGATTATTTCATGAGGTATTGGATAAGTTTGTGGTTGTATTTATTGATGGAATTCTTTTATTTTCTTAAAATAAAGTGGAGCATGAAATACATATAAGGTTTGTTTTACAAACTATAAATGAAAAGAAACAGTATGGAAAATTCAGAAAGTGTGATTTTTTGTGGAAACAGATTTCTTTTCTTGGGCACATTGTAAATAAGGAGTTAATAATAGTTGATCATACCATAACAAAATTTGTTGATGAATGTCCAAGAAACACAAATTTAATAGAGATTCATAGTTTTCTTGGGTTGGTATTTTATTACTAATGATTTGTTAATAACATTGATCGGTTGTCTAGTCTGATGTCTATGTTATCACGGAAATGGGATAAATTTGATTGGACAGAAGAATGAGATGTTTGTTTTCAGGAAATGATAAAGAGATTGGTAAAATCTCCAGTTTTGGCCATGCCTTCCCAAAATGGGGATTTTTTCATCTAATGTGATGCTTCATTGAAGGTATATGTTTTTGATTTGATGTATAATGATTAGGTAATGGCTTATGATTCTAGACATCTAAAATCCCATGTGGTAAATTATCCCACACATTATTTAGAGTTTGATGTTGTGGTATTTTTCTTTGACAATATGGATGCATCATTTATACGGAGCCAAATGTCAAATATATACAGGCCATAAATGTTTGAATTATATATTAACACAGAAGGAATTAAACAAGAGGCATAAAATATGTCTTGAACTGATAAAGAAACATGATAGCATAATCAATTTCCATCCTGGAAAAGAAAACAAAGTGGCATATGCCTTGAGTCGAAAACAAAATCCATCATTAACCATGTTACATTTGGAACATGATTACTTGAATAATGATATGATGAATTATGGTTTTGATGTTTTTGGGGTAGGTAATACATCTATTTTGTTTCAGATTTTAGTGTAGTCTTCATTGTCAGGAAGAAATAAGTGAGCAAAGAAGGAAGATTGTGAGGTACAAAAAAATATAGAATTGGTTTAAAAGGAGAAAGATTCCTGAATATTACCATGAAAAATATTGTATTTTATGATTTGAAAAAAGGTTTTCTGTGCCCTATGATTCTCAGTTGAAGAATGATTTGTTGTGTGATTCTCATAGTTCTCCATTTTCGGTTCATCCTCAGAGTAATAAGATGTATGGAGACGTTACAATGTATTACTGGAGTGATGGAATGAAAAGGAATATTATAGATTTTACCATGATATATTTGACATGTCAGTAGGTTAATGCCGAGCAAGAGTTACTGAAGGGGATGTTTCTATCCCTTTCCAGTGACAGAGTGGAAGTGGTAGAATGTATCCATGTACATTTTCGATGGACATCATAAGGAATCTCGAGGTGACAATGCAATTTGAGTTATTGGGGATCGGATGAAAGAATCTCCAGATTTTCATTATATTTGATATACAATATCTTTGGATTAGCTTTCTCATTTGTACCTCAGAGAGGATTTCAGGTGGCATTGAACGACCCTTTATATTGTATTTGACCGGGATCCCAGGATCACTTCTAATTTTTGGAAGGGACTTCAGAACTCACTGCACATAATGTTAAATTTTGGTACAACTTTTAACCCTTAATTAAATGGGAAGTGAGAATGAACTATTCAAGCTTTAGAGGATATACGTAGAGATTTTTCAATTGAATAATACTGAATTTGGGATCATCATCTTTCCTTAGTTGAGTTTTCATGTAATAATATTATTCATTCCAGTATACAGATGGAACCTTTTGAGGAAATTTTTGTAAATAGGTTTTGGACTACGACATTTCAGGCTGAAGTTGGTGAAATAAATTTTGTGGGTCCATAATTAGTTGAGGAAGTGGCTGATAATGTGAATATGACACAATAGCACATGAGGACAACTCAGAGCAGGGAAAAAAGTTATGTAGATAACTTAAGGAAAGGCATATATTTTGTGATAGGTGACCATGTTTTCTTTAAAATCTATCCTTCGAAAAGTGTAATGATTTTTGGTAATAATGGAAAGATATGCATATGATTAATCATTAATTTTGAAATCCTAGAGAATTTTGGACCAGTTTTATATTGAGAAGCGTTGACTCTGAGTTTTTCGTAGGTACGAAATTTTTTTCATGTTTCGATGTTGAGGATGTTTTTACCAGATTTGACTCATTTTTTGAGCCCAGAAGCAGTTCTACTAGAGCAGAACCCTTCATATGAAGAGAAACATATTCATATTCTTGATCGAAGAGAACTGGTATTCTTGAATAAGGCAATCCACATGGCTGAAAATGCAACATGGGATTATAAAAATTCAATGATGGAAAGGTACCCTCACTTGTTTAACAAGTAAAACAAATTACGAAGATACAATTTCCAGAATGTGGGGATAATGTAACACCACAAGGTTTTCTAAAAATAAATTGAAATTATTGAAATTTTTTATAATGTACTTATTTATAAGTAGCCTTAAAAAATAATTTTATTTCTTCTATGTTTTTAATATCATATAATAGTCATCTACAATTATGTTTAGTATGTTATTTGGAGTCTATTAGAACCAACTTGTTTTTTGTGAATAGTAACATACACTTATTAATAGAAATATGAATAGTAATATGACCCAATGGAATTGTTAATTGTATTATAAATCTATATTCTAAAAGCTCTATGATAATGACATCTGGATTAATTTTTAATTGTGATATAAAAGTAATTATTGTTTTTAAATTATTAATATTTGAATTAATTATGATTTTATTTAAAAATTAAATTAAAAATATATTTTTTTTTTCAAAAAATGGTCTTAATTTTTTAATTCATCATGTCAATAAATGGTTATGGTAAATATTGGAGATTTTTCTGAAACAATTGAATTTTTGGTGAATACTAAAAAATACAGTTTTATGTTTCGGTGTGTTAGTGGAATCAATAATGATGTAATAATGATGTAATAAATCTAGATGAATATTGTATAATAAATAAGTAATGAGGTTTCCCAAGTGGCTCATACTATTGGAAAGTACCAAGGTCAAGACCGTTGCTTCGCAAATACCTCTAATTATGTGTCCCTTGGAAATTATTAAAATAATCTCTCACTTTTTCTATAAATACCAACCCATTTGTTCTTTAACATCAATAAAAATCCCTTATCAATGATTTTATGACCTCTTTACCTTTCAAGTATCCCTTATAAGGTTTCCCCTAGCCCCCAATGTCCCAAAAGGTTTGTTCTAGGAGTTACACTACATGGTATGAAAATTCTCAATTTCATTCATTTTCCATTCAAGTTCTATTTTATGTTGAATAAAATCGAAGCTTCCATACCATGTTCTTATTTCCTTATTATTCTTGATCTATTATTTATTATGAATCATTTTTGGATGTGCGACTCATGTCCCCTCTCATTGTATTATTTTCTAAAACCATTTTGCATTGTCATTCGGCTGCCAAATATTTGTAAGGGATGTCTCAATTATTCTTATATTTTAAGTTCCTTTCTTTTATTATTTATTCTTCATATCTTCTTTCCCAAGAGGCATGAAATCTTGAGAAATCATGTAAATTCTTGATTTTATCATTTTCATGTAAAATTCATCATCATTATTCTTTTCCTCTCCCACTTATTCATGGTGTATAACATTGTCCGTGAAGTGTCAAATTACGAACATTGTAAACGACATAATTTAAATATCTATTAATTCATTCAAATCTGGTCATGAATCCATTTATATGATTGATCAAGGTTAATATATATGTATTATGTCCCATCCATGGATCTGTAATTATTATGTACACATGGTATTTATTTATAAGTTAAAATAAGGTTGTTATTATCAAAGAACCAGTAAAATGATCTAAACAAACATAATTTATGTTTTAACATTTGAATCGTCATATATAAAACATAAAAATGATAAATGGTATATATTATGGTACTGTAAATATATATATATATATATATATATATATATATATATATCTTTCCATTCCAATTCCAATGTTTCAATTCCAATCAACAAGAACATCCATTATGAACCAATCATGGAAATAATGTAAGGAACTCACACAAAACAGTGCAAGGAACAAAATACTAACAATTAAGGGGTGAAATAAGGTTTTGAAATGGTCATATAAAGTGTTATAAACATGAAAATTTATCATTAAAATACTAATAAAACCCTTATAACCATTATACAAGATGTTTATACATGTTTTAACTAAGACAAGCCTAAGGTATGTGAATTCTTTACTCGATTACCATCCATTGAGTTCACCTTACTCTTCATTATATATGTGGCATTTAAATTGTCTATGTGGTCACTTTCGATTATACTATGTTTAATTTTATATATTTACAGATTATATACATATTTTATCTACTCTATTATGTCCCATTTCAATTATATTATATTATAAAGATACTTCTTTTAAAATCATCTTCTAAAATATTGTTTCACAAAATTCAAAATTAATGTTTTTATGCTAATATTCAGGATGTATGATTATGTTTTGAATCTCTGGAATTGTGGATGATTAAGGGTGGGACCTATATTTCCCTCCAATTCATTAGGTATATTAAGTTAGAGGTCAGCCGTACAGTTACACCAAGTGTTACTGTGATGGTTAAACAAATAGTAAGGTAGCTGTGGGGGTTACAAATTATAGGGTAGCCAAGAGGGTTACAAGATTATTTAATTAATTCCCCAAATACCTTTATAGTTCAACGTATGATCTTAGGTATTGTGTAAATCATAAGTTTCATAACGTATGTATATATATATATATATATTAGATAAGTATGAATGTTGAAAATGATTTCATACATTACAAGGATTCGTGGAATTATGTGTTCTTTCCTTCTTTTTAGATCCCATACTGAGTTTTTGTGCTCATCCCATGTTTTAAAATATTTTCACAGGTTAATGGATGGGTATTTCCAAGCAAGAATCCATGCTAAATGTTAAATAATTTTCAAGGAATCATGTTTTATGTATTATTGTTTTAAATTTTGAAGAAAATGGAAACTGTTTTTATGGTATCCGCTTTGTAGAAATGTGTAATGTTATGGATGTATTATGTACCAATTTTCAAATGATCTAAACATGAAAAATACTCAATGTAGAAGGATTTTTTTCTGTAATAAATTCACGATTATGAATGTAATAAGCCCAGATCCTTATAATTTTCAATGGAAAATAAATAAATTTAGATTTTTTGATTTAGAAATATATGAATAACAGATTAAGTATATTGATGGATATAAAATGAAATAAAAAATTTATTCCATAATTAAATAATTATATATAAATAATTCAAATAAGTTGAAAAGTTTTCGATTTTTAATTCTATGTTGAACATCCACATATGAAAATTTTTATCCATGTTTCAGAACAACTCTTCATCACCGTTGTCTTGTATTTTAGTGATATAAACATTAAATAATAATTCAAAGAATTATCACTCATTAATAATGGGAACATATTAGAAATATTTAGTGATGGTTCGTAGAGTTATCAAGCGGGGTAGCTCTTTGTAACAACCCGACAAAACATACATTCTAATAGGTATCCAACACTATCGCCACATGTCCTGAAGCACGTATCCTCGTATGCCAGAATCTAATTCTAGTAGGAAGGGTAAAAGGATAGTCTATGGGGAGACTATACCATCATATTCTGTGTGAACAATGGTAAAAGTTAGTAAATTTAGAAAAATAGAAGATGTTGATATAAAAATACAATAAACTGAATAATGGAAATTTCCAACTCCAGATTATAAAATGCATGCATGTCATGGGGATACATATCGAAAAGCGGTAAAAAATGACATGTTTTAATTCTAATACAAAAATAAATAAAACACTCAAATCCACAAGGGTGATCTCCACGAGAATATGAATATAATGCTCAGTCCTTTGTGCATTTCCTCTAAATAATAGTAACAACCACATGAAAAGGTCCATAGCTCAACAAAAAAGAATGTCTACTCGAGTACCCTAGGGCAATGGCTGCCCGAATAGGGTGTGAGATATACTTATTAGTAGGTCAGTAAAACCGGTTGTCTAGCCTATTCTAGAAAATTCATTGTAATAAACAATGGGAAGAACAAATAAGGAAATATCAGAACTAAATAAACAATATACAACCTGTCCAATATCTAAAGGGATACCATATGAGAATACCTACTTTGTCACATAGCCAGAATAATAGACTTCACAATAATAATACAATCATATTTATCAAGCACAAATACATTTCAACACGTTAAAATTTATTCTCTATTTAACTGTTCATTATAATTTAGGGTCCCATGGTGTCCCTTACCTCAATACTAACATCAGTCGATGCTGGAATTAACATCACTCTCGACATTTCATTATTTTATCACATTTTTACTCGGGTTTGATCCACATCTCTTATTAATTTCATAATTAATTATTGTCTTTAATTTGGTGTAGAATTCCATGGAATACACCAAAATTCTGATTCGTGTTGATCACCATATCTATAACCCCAATTCTCATTCAATGTAGATCTTCATGTATAACACTCCAAATCTCATACAGAGTATATCTCCGTGTCCAACACCTTAAATCTAATCTTGAGTATATAGCCATGTCTAAAACCTTATATTTATGCTCTAAGTTATCTAATGGGGAGGAACACCTTGTCCATTTCCTAACTACTCCTTGGCCTTGATCACCATTTCTACAACCGACATTTTCAATCATTTATATAATTTGATATCTATTGGGGGAAATCCAAGCCCAAGTACCAACTTATCCATTACTCATGAATTCCATGTCTAGCGCCTACTTCTCATTATTTAATTAATTCACAAATTAAATATTCTAATACCAATAATTAATTCCTCAATAATTACCCACATTCAATCCCTTATTAATACAATTTTTAGTGACAAATAATAAAACCATTAGTTAGAATAAAAACTAACTATGTCCACAACACCCTTAATTATTTCATAAATTAATTAATCTATTAATGAAAATCTCATTACATAATTATTTCCCCATAATTACTAATCTTAAATATTACTGGAAAGTCACATAATTAATATGCCATTTATCATCCAAATTTTTTCCAGGAAACATATAAAAATAAATTTCGTGGTTAATTTTATAAATGATCCAATTCAATATCTTATAATTAATCCCCTGATTAATTATATATAATTCAATATCATATCACATAAAATTAAACATGGTATATATTTGTCATTTAAAAAAAAGTTATGACTTGAAGAGGAAGCCAAAACTCAAATAATGGTCTTGGTGGGGGAGAATTCGTTGTCGCCACATACGTAAGACCAAAAACATTACTTTTTTCATTTAGTAAAATGCTTCATACACAAATATTCCTTTTGAATATAAGTAAAAGTCAAAGGGGTTTATAAACCATATAAAACAATGTTGTGTATAAAACAAAATATGCCTCAATTAAAGAGGATTGAGACGAAGACCCTTACAAAGATCATTTTTTAATAAAATAGATCTATTATGTGTATTCTCTATAAGTATAGATAATGAAAGTAAAAATACAAGATAGGACATAATAATATCATGACATAATTTGAAAGTAAGAGATTAACCCAAAGAACAGAAATTGGGTTACGAAGTTCCCTTACCTCATGTCCGACATTACTCGATCGTTCTTTAATCTCCTAATAATAAACTAGAGATAATTTATACTTTCTTAAGATCATTTTTCATGTTAATTATTCCATTTATATCACTTATTATCATGTTATAAACATTATGTAATTATTTATGTTAATAACGGTCATTTTGTCGATCTTTGGTACTTGAGTCAACAATAAACTTCTTATAATTACAAGTTGTTTATGTGGTAAAATATCCATTATCTCCAGAATTATATTCCAGATTTAGGTATCATATATATCATATATATCCAGTATATTCATGCATTTATAATATTACATAACATTTAGAGGTAGTAAATGAAATGCAGCGTTCAAGGAGATGGTAAGATGTACGTACGCATGAACGCTACTTTCATTTATATTTCATATTTAATTAAATCATAACGATATAAAGGTATATTATAATTCCAATATAATTTCATATATTATATCATTTAATCCATCCATTATACATCCCACATATGGAATTAACGATTCAAATCACTTTGAGGGGGCGGTAGTCCGCACTTCCTAAAATGAAATTATCGCGTTTACCCATAATGAATAACATAAAGTTAAGACATAAATAAAAAATACAGAAGAATAAGGATAAAATAATCATAATATATATCATATATAAAAATAGTTTCATCATAATGGCCACCATGAGGGGTGTTAAAAAAAATTGAACAAGCATCGTTTCATGAGGCAGTAATTTGCCACCCACAGAAATAGTATGTTAATTAACTATTAGACGAAGGTGTGCGTAAGTGTAAATAAAATCCATATCATTCCAACATCCTTGTATACTGTAGATACTTGTTTTGTTAAAAAATAAAAGAATAAAAATAGTTTAAGGGGTTGGAGAAGAAAAATAAAACAAAATAACATAAGAGAAGACATTACTTTAAAATAAGGCAACTCTTTTTTATTTTAGCCAAAGGAATCCTTGGGAAGACTTCTGCCCAATGTGAGGCTTGTAGGAGTAAGAGAGTAAAGATTATAGATTATTTTAGAAGAGGCTGGCCGAGCCAAATTGATTTGATGGTGTGAATAAGGTGGTAGAGGTGGGGGCCTTTCATAAGAGGAGAGGAGGGTCACCCTTGGAAAGTCAAGAAATGTTACATTATTATGAAATGATTTTCGGATTTTCAAGGTCCCACAATTATATATTTTGGTGATAAGGTGATAAGGGTTGAATATATAAAAATCCAATAGGATTTTGACAAGTGTACGCCTTAAAATTTACATTATATTTTCATTTTATTTAAATCATTAATTAATGATGTAATCGATGCATCATCATGGTGTGACAAATAAATTTATTTATTTAATTTCTAAAAATTATAAAAAAATTACAATGATGTTATAAATATTTTTAGCTTTCCAATGAATATTTATATCCTAAATGTAAACTTATATAACCCTATGTAATAATTTGTTTAGTAAAACCACACATGTTTGTGACAATTTTATTTTTACTTTAAATAAATAGTTAGTAATGTCATTTTCTTACCCAAGTTTCTCCATGGGGTCCCCATGTTGACCCATGGATTTTCTTGGTCAGACATGAATCATCCAATAAGGGTAGGAAAATTGTAAAGGTATTTTCATATTTTTATAATATCATTTTTACCTTAATTTTCAGTAATTACCTTTAATCACGATTAATAAAACTTAAAAGTTACTATTCACTGGAAAATAATTTTAATCCCATTGAACCACATTTTACTTCTTAATAAAAAACATGTATGTCGTATTTTTGAAAATAACATTACAAAAGTGGTAATTTTTCATTTACACGAAAAATTAGTTTTTAAACTACCACTTAGTGGTTTCACTATTCATCAAAAAATGATGTTTTTCAGAAAAATACCAAAAAGTCACCCAATGCTATAATTGATAAGCTTAACTCAAAATTGATGTCTATTTTACAAAATTAAAAACATATAAGTTGAATTAATTAATTTAATAATTATTTCCCATTGTCACAACAAATAGCGTGTTTTTAAGAAAGAATATCAATCAAAAGATTGACAATTTTTATATCCAAATCCAAGGTGAAATTAATTATAATTACCACCTTTGGATAAAATGAAAAAAATTAATTCTATATATACTATAAAACCAATCAATTGTATAACTTATCACTATATTTTTTTTTAAAAAAAAATATGTTTTTAAGTATTTTTTACTATTCATCAAAAAATGGAAGTTCTCAGAAAAATACCAAAAATTCCACATAGGATAATTTTGATATTTCGAATCAAAAAATGAAGACCATTTTGAAATATAAAATTTATATAATTTCAAAAAGTGGCTATTACTATTCATAATAGCTACTTTGATTGGTTGCGGTGTGTTAGAACATGATGTTGCGTACAACACACACTCCTCTATTATTCATAGAGAAGCATACCATAGAAGCTTGGGGTGATACATTCTCCCCTCCTTCAATAAATTGTGTTCTATCAATTTGAAATTTATCATCGAAAATAAAAGGTTGAAAATAGAAAATACCTTTGTGGAAAACCCACATCGGAAATAGTGTTAATAAAAATATAACATTAAAAGAAATAAAGGGAAGTACAAAGGTCACCCGAGATAGCCCATACTAGGATTCTATGAAAATATGGATATGGAGGAAAAAAACCATCAAGGTCTGATGGAGAGTTGTAGAAAACAATATTTGGAGAAAGCAAACCACAAGAAAATCACAAACTTGTGATTGGGTAAATGGTCATTGAATCCCCTATTGGAAAATTTAACCGACAATGTTTTTGTTTTAAGTTACCTTTCATAAATTCGAGGAATTTATTTAACAGATTTACTAAGAACATAATGAAATATACTTACTTGTCATGTAGACTTTCATTCTTTAATAATTTTTTACCACAAACCCAACTTTCACTCCAAATGGTAACAGAACTCAAAAATATTATATTTAACCTAATTGTATAAGGTTCCAAATATTAACACATACCATTTAGATTAGGAAAACGATTTTCTAATATCCAGGGACTTCCTGTAGGCTAGTGGTAGGTAATAAAGTCCTGTTGTACTATGGTTGTGGGTTCGATTCCTACATCGTTGTCCGACACGACGGGTTACCCCCCAACCTACAGGTTGTCCTTTTCCTAAAACTATAGTATTATAATATTCCAAAAATAATATTCCGATATGTTTTAACCTTAAACAATACTATCCAAGGTTCAACATAATCCATTACAACCTTTATAGTTATCCAAAATACCTCTGTCGAGACTTTCTATAAAATATCTCTAAATTACAAAATCAATTGTAACATCAGATTCCACAAACAGAGTAAAGTTTCTCTTATTGTCACATACTAAAACTATGATTACCTTCATAATATAAAAAAATTAATGAAATCAACAAGTACTGCAGTACAATCCTTATATATTTTACATTATTCTTATAACCAGAATATAATCCTTGAGTCCAAAAGCACCAATACCTTAATTATTCCACTTCAACTGTAGTAACAACATAAGATTGTCCTTGACCCCTCGGCCTTTTCTACGGTATGTTTCCCTATCAACTAGGACAATCATTTTCATAATTCCCCATTTCCATACAATTGTATCACTCAACATTGATAGCCTCTTTCTTTCCCTTGAAATCACTAGCCTGGTGACCTTTTTCTCCACATTAATAACAAACTCCCATTCCTTTTAGGCCAGTACCGGATTGATTCTTCCCACAATTATCACATAGTGGGAAATCCTTCTTTCCCTTTTTCCCTTTTTCTGTCTCTTATTCCACCATTCTATTCTTATCTTGCTTTGCTTTAAAGTCATAAGACTTAGAGAATTCCATTTCCATCTTGATAGCACACGAGACAATAACTTCGTACGACGAGAAGGTTTGTGAGACTAATGCTTGATGGAGAAATGGTTTTAACCCATCAAAAAAACGATCAATATTACTTCTTGGGTTACATATATAATCTGGAGCATGCCTCACTAACCTTGTAATGTAGGCTCATACATTGCGACATTCTCATCGTCCTTCTGCATAAGACTCAGAAATTGCCTTTCCATATCTGCTAGATGGTCATGTGGAATGTATTTTTCTTAGAAAATTTCCTTAATACCCCTCCAATCCATACTTGGTACTTCTTCATCTTTCTTTGTGTTTTGAATCAGTGACCACCATTGATTGTCATATCTGGTGAGGTGGTAAACTGCCATGACAACATTCTCCCTTTCGCTACTCCCCAAGGCGTGGAATATTTTCTCTAAGGAGTTTATCCATTGCTCAGCTACTAATGGATTTGTACCCCCATTAAATTTTGGAGGTTGTTGCTTCATGAAAGGGTCTAACATTGATCCTCATTGTTGCAAGTAGGGTGCTCCATATGAGTAAGGTTATTATTCATAACCTTAGTGAGTTGTCCCAGTATGGTGATAAGTTGATAATCACCAGTTTCATCTCCAGCTCCAATATAATTCACTTGAGTAGTAGGGAAATCTCTACATAGAGTGCGTGCATTGATACAGTTTCCATTCCCCCCACTTGGCTCCATTTCTAAACTATAGAATAAACTAGAATAGTTTATCAATCAAAATGCATAATTCCATACTTGTAAAAAACATAACATAAATTGAACTACAATCATAAAAATGTTTTCTTTGAGGATGTATATACTCATTAACCCTTCATAATCATTTGTAAAGAAATTTAGAATTATCCTAAGCATATCCCCTGGGAGTGTCGTTACCAATAGTGCAGCACGACCCACTTTCGTGAACCATTCCTCGTTCGAGTCTATCTCAAAGCAGGGTTTTCGGGTTTTACCCATTGGTACATCTATTCTAGAGCCGCCTCTACCTGCTCGTATCCAGACAGGGTTGTATTGCTCAGAAAACTCACAAAATCTCTATAATACCAAAATTCTAGGAAGTTATTCTATACTAATCCTCATGATCTATATTTGGGCTATGTGTTCTAATCAGAGTTTATCTAAATCTATCTTCTAAGGTTAGTACTAAACTGCCTCTGATACCAACTGTAATGCCCCGACCCCAGTTACGCAGAGTCGGTGCATTATTGCGTAACATTGGCATGATCACAAAAGATCAAGTCTCAAAAGACTGATTAGTTTAGTAGCCTTAGAAACACTAGATACATTCTTATGTCTTACATTGAATCATAATTTAAAACAATACTAAAAAAACATCATGTCTTTATATACCCTCATACAATCCCTACAGGTCATTCGTAATATACTTAATCCCATCCTAGAAAAATTAAAACATTGAAAGGTGTGATCTCAGGTTCCCAGTAAGGATAACAATATAACAGAAGATTTCATAAATAAACATTAACATTTAAGGCAAATTATAACTAAAACAAAAGACTTTTAAACATTAAACTCAGCATAATGTGGAAAAAAATAAAACGAAATAATTACATTTACTTATTCACCTGGAAATTCTACTAGTAGAATAATAACATGAAATATCAATAACCACTTTCATAATAATGGAATGCATAATTCCAGACAATAATAAACACATAGCCAAGGCCTCGTGCCAAGACTACAAATAAGATTTTGTCAAGGACTCATGCAAAGACACTTGTTTGTCTCATTAGACCTACCGATGCATCGAAGAGATATAGGGGGCTCCACCCGTCAATTATTAAGTCCAATCAATTCTTTATATGAAAAGTTTTAAACATATCATATGCCATAACATAATTGTATCACATAAAACATGCATAAAATAAAACATAACATTTCCACATTTTAATCACAAGATATCAATACAACACATTGATATAATAATAAAAATTATCAAAAACATTTTCAATACCAAAATAAATGAAAAGTAAAACAGGATATTTATTTTTCATTTAAAAATTGTTATGGCATGTAGAGGAAGCTGAAACTCAAATAATGGTCATGGCGGCAGAGAAGTCGTTGTCTCCGCATACTTAAGACCAAAAACATTACTTTTTTCGTTTAGTAAAATGCTTCGTACAAAAAGATTCCTTTTTAAGAACAGTAAAACTCAAAGGGGTTTATACACCATATAAAAGAATGTTGTGTATAAAACAATATGTGTCTCAATGAAAAGAGATTGAGACGAAGTCCCTTACAATGATATTTTTTTAAATAAAATAGATTTATTATGTGTATTCACTATAATTACACATAAATAATGTACAAATCCAAGATAGGACATAATAATATCATGACATAATATAAAGTAAGAGATTAACCCAAAGAATAGAAATTGGGTTAAGAAGTTCCCTTACCTCGTGTCTGACATGACTCAATCATTCTTTAATATCCTAAATAATAAACTAGAGTTAATTTCTACTTACATAACAACCTTTTTCAAGTTAATTATTCCTTTTATATCACTTATTACCATGTTATAAACATTTTGTAATTATTTATGTCAATAACGGTCGTCTTGTCGATCTTTGGTACTTGAGTGAACAATAAACTTATCATAATTATAAGTTTTTTATGTGATAAAATATCAATTATCTCCAGAATTATATTCATGATGTAGATATCATATATATTTTATATTTCTAGTGTATGCATTCATTTATAATATTACATAACATTTAGAGGTAATAAATGAAATACACCGTTCATGGAGACGGTAAGCCGTACGTACGCATGAACACAACTTTCATTTATATTTCATATTTAATGAGATCATATTCATGTAAAGGTATATTATAATTCAAGTATAATATCATATATAATACCATTTAATGCATCCATTATACATCCCATATATGGCATTTACGATTCAAATCACTTTGAGGGGGCGGTAGTCCGCACTTCCTAAAATGAAATTTTCGCGTTTACCCATAATGGAAATCCTAAAGGTATGGCATAAATGAAAAATACAGAAGAATAAGGATAACATAATGATAATTTATATCATATATAAAAATAATTTCATCATAATTTCCACCATGAGAGGTGTTAAAAAAATATTGAACTATCATCATTTCGTGAGGTAGTAATTCGCCACCCACAGAAACAGTATGTTCTTTTACCATTAGACGAAGTTGTGTGTAAGTGTAAATAAAATACTTCTCATAAAAACATCCTAGTATATTTATTATACTGTTTTTGTTACAAAATAAAGTAATAAAAATAGTTTCAGGGGTTGGAGAATCAAAATAAAACAAAATAACATAAGAGAAGACATTACCTTAAATCGGGTAACTCTTTTTGATTTGAGCCAAAGGCTTCCTTGGGAAGACTTCTGCCCAAAGGGAGGATTTTATGAGTAATAGAGGGAAGTTGAGAGAGTATTTGGGAATATTTTGGCCGAGCCAAATGGCTTTTATGGTGTGAATAAGGTGGTAGAGGTGGAGGCCTTTTATAAGTGGAGAGGAGGGGCACTCTTGGAAAGTCACGAAATGTTACATTATTTTGAAATGCTTTTCGGATTTCAAGGTCCCACAATTATATATTTATAAGATAAGGTGATAAGGGTTAGAAATATAATCATCCAATAGGTTTTTGACAAGTGTATGTCTTAGATTTTACATTATCTTTTAATTTTATTTAAATCTTTAATTAATGCGGTAATGGCTGCCTCATCATGGTGTGACAAATTTATTTATTTATTTATTGTATAAAAATTTTAAAAAAATTACCATTATGTAGTAAATATTTTTATCATTCCATTAAATATTTATAGTTTATATTTTAACTTATATTACCCCATGTAATAATTATTTTAGTAAAACAACACATGTTTGTGACAATTTTATTTTTTACTTTAAATAAATAGTTATTAATGTCATTTTCATACCCAAGTGGCTCCATGGGGTCGCTAAGTTGACCCATGGATTGACTTGGCCGTCCATGACTCATACAATAAGGGTAGGATGAGTGTAAAGGTATTTTAATATTTTTATAATATCATTTTTACCTTAAATTTCACTAATTACCTTTAATCGCGATTAATAAAACTTAAAAATTACTGTTCACGAAAAAATTATTTTAATGACATTGAACCACATTTTAATTCCTAATGACATCCATGTATGTCAGATTTTTGAAAATAAAATCACATAAGTGGTAATGTTTCATTTACACAAAAAATTAGTTTTAAAACTACCACTTAGTGGATTCACTATTCATCAAAAATTGAAGTTTTTCAGAAAAATACCAAAAATTCACCCAAATAGCGTGTTTTTAAGAACGAATATAAACCAAAAGATTGAAAATTGTTTATGTCCAATTTTAAAGTGAAATTAATTCTAATGACCACCATTGGATAAAATGGTAAAAATATATTCTAATTATACTTTAAAACCACTCAATTGTATAATTTATCACTATATATTATTTTGATTAAAAAAGTTGTTTTTAAGTATTTTCACTACTCATCTAAATTTGGATGTTCTCATAAAAATACCAAAAATTCCTCATAGGCTAATTTCGATATTCCGAATCCAAAAATGAAGTAAATTTTGAAATATAAAATATATATAATTTCAGAAAGTGGGTATTACTATTCATAACAGAAACTTCGATTGGTCGCGGTGTGTTAGATCTTGAGGTTGCGTACAACACACGCTACTCTATTATTTAAAGAGAAGCGTACCATGGAAGCATGGGGTGTTATAGGTTGGGTCAGGTATTAATGTAGGTTAAAGCTCAAGATGGTTCTTTATAGTGGGAAATAATAAATGAACACCATCCCTTTGATGGTTTCTTGAAAATTAAATGTCTAAATAGATAATTAAAGAAGGTGAGATAATTTATTAACATATTTAATGAGAAATATTTATATACTATATGGATATATAAATGACTTTGAAGAACATTGGAAATATTTTATATTTTACAAATGACATTTAAGGTATTTTATAATGGATGGGGAAGACCTTATGATAGTTTAATATGCCCTTATAGAATTTTCAATAGTTTTTTAATTATAATGAGAATAATTGAAATTGAAAAATTCATTGAGGCTTTTTGGATGAATAATATTCATTAAAAGTTTCTCTTTCAAAATCATTTGATAAATAATTTGATACATAAAATAAAATAGTGAAAATAGTTCTATAATTTTGATATGTCTATAAATTCCACTGGATGTGTAATAATAGAGCACGACAAATGATTTTTAAAAGTCATGATCATGCTATAATGTTATATAAATAATGAATATGTATCATTTTAATAAAATATAAAATTTAATCTTAAAAATAAATTGAAATTTTATTAAACATTAATATCAGTCATTGATATATAATTTTAATATAATGTGTTTAATAAATAGTTCAATTTAATGTCTTCAATATGTAATTGTATTTAGTTAGCAAAATTTGACGTCGATATATTCCATAAGGTAATCCTTGATGGTATATATGGCATTGTTCACATAATTATACATTATATTTAATATTTTTTATTATAGACTTATTTGAAATATTAAAATAATAATCACGTCATTAATTTGAATTTAAATCATTGATGTGATGTGTCATTTCATGAAGAAGATGACCATAGTGGAAAGTAGGGTGATTTTTTACATCAAACTATGCTTGTTATTATAATTATAATACAACCATGTTGTGGGGAATAAGTCAATATTATGGGGACCATGAAATGGGAATATGATGATATCCATGAAATGATATAAAGAGTTTTATCTTATATAGTTTATTATAATAAATTTCATGACACATTTATTTCACAGTTTATGTTTCAGTTGATCTCACTTGGTGCACATGATGAATAAAATGGTGTGTTATGATATGTCATCTCATGAGTATATTTCTAAATTTAGATATTGAAAATGAGACTTTCATGGATTTAATTTTTTTGAAGAAGTATAATATAATGTATCATAGAAAATTAGAAGAATATATTTGATAATAATTACATAGGAATAAATTTTTGGAGATATTATTGAATAAAATTATTATAATGATCAATAATCCTCAATTAAAATAGGTATAATGCTCCAGGTCATTATGGGTATGAATATTTCTTATGTAATATGATTGTTTATTTTACAAGATAGATCATTTTTTAGAACTATACTACATAATGGAATCCAAATAGTATGAGATTCAAAAATTTGTTTTTTATGGGGAATAAAGCATGCGAGTCTTCACAGGGGATTGAGATTGAACAAAAAGGTCTATAGTGTATACTATGTTTATTTTTTCTGAAACAACATCATTCAAGTAGTATCGTATGGGGGGGGATTTAATATCCCCCACCACATGATTTAGAACGGGGTATCCCCGACATACATTATTTTTGCTCGTGTGAACTACGGTAATACCTATCTTTATTCAAGATGAATAAAAATTATTATTGGGTTATTTTAATTGATATTATATGAGGAATAATGGTTACTTTTGTCCTCCTCCAATCTCAATTAATGTTACTAATATTTTATTCATATTTCTTATTCTCCACATATGTTTTAATTTTTGATTAAACTATAGCATGATCAAATTTAAAGATTCTTTAGGGGATTTTATGCATCCCTAATGGATGACATCTATTGGAAGCATTTTCCTATAGTTTTTTCACAATTATTAATGTCTAATTAAATATTGAACTTTCACAAGGTCTTAATTGTACATTATTTAAATAAATTATAAAATTATCAATGTATATTAGGGGTTTTCTATGACTACTATCAGATGTACGGTACTACCCTACCATTAGTTGTAACTAATGGTTTCATCAAGCAGTGTATTTATAATTAGTTAATTGGAAAATTTTCAATTAATAATTAAATTATTATATTAATTTTATATTTTTAATAAATTTCTAATATATTATAATTATTTTTCATGTTTTATTATGATTCCGTATGCGGCTTGGACATCAATGTGTGATCAGTTAAGAATGAGAAAAGGTTTTTTATGATGGGATTGTGACAATATAACTATATATAAAAATGGGAAGTCTCTAAATGAGTTTACTATTCATTTTATATTCTCTATGGTAGATTTCATGTTTAGTCATTATCATGCATTCTGTTAAGTAGTCTCTACATTATGGGTCACGACCTAGTTAATTAAAATAATGACCTTAGAGGAATTGAATGCATACGTTATGATATAATGGTACCATTTAATTAATCTGTATGAAATCATATAACCAATATCAAAATCAAAGGGTCATGATGATCCCTTTCACTTTAGATAGAATATGTGTCCACTAATGTAAGAGTCCACAACTATTCATTCTTTTTCGAGAATGGGTAATCCTTCTTAAGAGATATATGTTAATAAAAAAATAAAAACAGATATAGTGTCGAAGTTAAGTCCTTTAGAAACCTACTTATTGATGTTAATGTATATAGTTAACGATGGAATATGTTAGTTTTAGAGGACCTTGGGTTTGGCATGGATAGATTGGGCTTGTGATGTTATCATATATAGAGAAATCCCCACATCTAATATATGCAGAATAATTAGGATGGAACATAAGAAAACTTTAATTGGGTTGGGTGATTGTATAAAATATGGATAATCATGGGGAAAAGGAAGGGTCATGAACAAGTTTCTAGGTTACTTTCAATGTGGTGTAATCCATATAGTTAGTAAGGTCATTTTATCTTGTTGATAAAACCAATATATGATATACATGATCATAGGTTTCTAACATGGGGATTAGTTTTTGATTGAGTACCCATTCAAGGCTTTACAAAAATTCGATGTCAAAGGAGATCATTAGTGTTATGTCATTGATTGTACATCCCTAGGATGGTGTGCGTGTGTTCGATAATGGTGGTTATATTTGCCTCATTAGAAACCTTATGACCATGGAATCCTAAATATGAAATGATGGTAATGAAATTTTTGTGAGTTGGATTATAGATTATTCAATTAATTTTTTATATATTTTTATGATTGATGACATGTGATTCAAAAGATTCATATTTTTAGACATTGGTCCTCAAACTTATTTGATTTCATAGGATTCCCAATAATAACTTTTTTAGATAGAACAGACCATCTAATGTGTGGTATATTTTATAAGGACCCAAACCTTCATTAATAAAAATTCATCTTGATCTAACTAAATGTCTTCTTATAGTTATAGAAAATATTAACATCATTGTTTTTATGTTTATGGATTTTAAAATACTATTACGAAAAGTCACTGTTTATAATATAGACATTGAACAATGATCACCAAATTAATATATATATAGGGCTTTAACAGATCCAATATATTCTGGAAAAAGAAGTGATGGCCTCATCTAGTTGACATGCCCCATATGAAGAACATTTTTCAGAGCTTTGAAAGGTTGTGGCATCATTGGGAATCTCTCATAACCAACCCCAATCCAAGATTGAACACGTTTAGCTTGAGCGGAACCTACTATAGGAATTGTAGGAGTTAATAGATATTACCACCTGAGCGATTTTATTTGCTCCACCCAACGATATAGAAACCATCACACACCTTCCCCGTGTGTCTTATGCAGGTGTTATAAGGTGTTATTTAACAAGACCCAATCACTATGACTATTAACATTATTTTGGAATAAATAATGTACATTCATTCTATTATTGTTAATTTTTAAAAAGTTTTTAAAACACAAAATGTATTTTTAGTTAATATTCAACTAAGAAATAAATTTGGATGAGTTAATTGACTTTTTAATTAAATAATAATTCAAAAAAATAATTTTTATTATTAAATTACTGTTTTATTAAATATAAATTATCTTATAATTTTATGAATGAAATTTTAATTTTTATTAAGGTTTGAAAGTTGTTTTTGTCAGAACCTTTGAATTTTCTGTAAAAGTTTTATTTTATTTTAAAAGAAAAAATTCAAATATTTATTTAATTATAAAGATAATATTCATATTATATTTAGAATGAGGACATCAAAATAATCCAATGGTGAATTTTTTATAATTTTCTGAGATTGTAGACTTTTTGGGTAAAATTTAAATACAGTTTAAATATATAATGTGTTTTATGAAACCATAATGAACTGACAATGTTGTAATAGAATAATAATAACATTATGGTCAGCCAATATATGTTTTACCATTAAAATAATTATATTTTTGTTTGTTTGATTTATTTTAAAAAGATTTAGTGGACCCTTCATGGCTTATAAATCATTTTGTCTTTATAAATTATTTTCCATGAGAGTGTAACTCACCTCCAAATAATAAACCCTAATATTTAATGAAGTTCATCCATTGGGCATATAAAATATTGGTTTCCTCTACCCTTTGGAAAATACAATAGGAAAAACCATGGTCTGGTTTGTGGGTTTGATTAGTTTAATGTGAGGTGTCCCAAACAAAAACATTAATGAGTGCCCTCTACTTTTCTATAAAAACCCACACATGCTCCCACTTCCTCTTCAATAAATCATTTGGAGTCTGACCAAACCCTTACCTACTCTCTCTAATATCCTCCCAAGGTTCTCCAAGATCCCAATATTCCACTTTCAATCCTCTCACAAGCCTTTGGGATCACATTTCCATGTAAGGGATTTCTTCCTTTCTCAATTTTGTTTCCAATTATCATTAAGTTGTTATGCCATTTTTCTATTAAAAATGTTTCTTTATAATTTTACACCTTTCATATACTTCCCACATTATGTTGGGATAATTGGATACCCCTTTCACTCTCATTAATGCCTCCAATGTAAACCAATTATCATACCAAAATTCCGCTAGGGCTTTCTCTCTCCTATTTTACAACCAAGTAATTCTTTTGTATTATGTATCCAAATTCTATTACGTTTGATGGGACATGTATATATATGACCCCACTTACTGTACAATTAATTTAAATATTATTATACACCAATTTCTCTCTCATCAACCATCTTCATGAAACCTTATGTCACGTTCTTATGCTGTCAAAATTGCACCGCGTTTTTTCAAACCAATATCATAGTGTAGTGAATACCATACCCATGCCTCTATAATGGGTTTTCACCTTTATAAATATATACATATTGAATGGTACTTTCATGTATTTATTCAACATTACATAATCGTGGAATAACATAGGATATTTATTTATTCCATGTTATATTACCCATGTGACACACTTATGCATGAATGGAAATGTTTTCGAATGGTGCGCCTTGACAAAGCTCTAATGCATTGGGTAAAGATTAGTATCACAAAACATCATGTGAAACGAGGGTTTACTCATGTTAATTCAATATAAATGAGTATTTACTCATTCTCCTTGTTCAATGAGCATTGGCTCATGCCAAAATCATGTAAAATGTTGTTTCCATATTTCCATTTAATGATTATCATGCTTTATCATGACTTTATGTTCAGGTTTCTCTTATGCTCCACTAATATGCCTATTGTCTAACATATATTATATTTCTCATGTTATTACATGTTTATTCCATTATTGGGCTTTATGGATTACCCTTTTCATATGCATGTCCTCAGGTTATCCTATACAATTATAAGTATAAGGGAATGTAGTGGTCATGTAAAAGAAGTTTTCAATAATGATATTTTATTTCATGTTTTAAGTTGATATTTAATTATCTTAATCCATGAAGTCCCTAGAACTCTCGATATACTATGTCGTATCAAGTGATTTTTATGTAATAAATAATGCCTAACAGTGTAATAAAATGAAGGGTTGTTATAGTTTGTATTAGATGGTAGTTTTAGTTATTTTTGATATTAGGATTAGAAACCCCTGGTAAACCATTAGAGAAAAGACTATGTATAATAAAAATATCCCTAATTTTTGAAGGTATTGAGTAAGTTTTTTATCAAAAAAATACATCCCTATACGGATACGAGTAGGTAGAGGCAGCTCTGGCACTGATGTACCTATGGTTGAAAACCCCGACAAAGAGTTTCGGGCATGACCAGTGGTATCATGGTACACGACAATGAGCCTTGTTTCACTATTGGTTGAGACACTCTTGAGGGATATGCATTGGTATGTTCACAAGCTTAGTATGAAACATTATTATTGGAATTCCTCAAATAATATATTTTAGTATGTAGATCATGTATAACAAATATTTAAGGCAACTGATTCATAAGTTAAGGAATTAAATTTTATTATAAGTCAGAAATATTGTCCTTTTATTTCCCTTTATGTTTTACCCCTATAATACCATTCGTTCTTCCCAATGGCCAATAATAGGAGGACTCGGGATAACAACCAATGTGAAAATTAATGTGACGACTATGCTAATGAGATTTCCAATCTGATGGGAGTGGGAATCAGGAACATTGAAATTCTTCTCTCTTAGTTAAATCAATTATTGAAAAGAATAATGGGTCAGGAGGAACGTTCAAAACTCCCAAAGAAAGAACAAGTCACTATCGAGGGATTGATGAGACAAAGACCACATAATTTTAAATGATCATATGATCCCTCAATCGCTAAACAATTGATCAACTCCTTTGAAATGATCTTCTCCATCCTCAATGTTCTGAAAAAGAGAAGGTTATCCATGCTACATGTCATATGGAGTGTGAATCTGATCAATGGTAGACATTGATAAAAAATAAGATGCCTGAGGAGGAGATCTAGTCATTGAAATGGAAGGATTTATGGAAGCTGTTTTTTGATAAATATTTTCCATGCACCATCCTACTTAAGATTCAAAGGGACTTATTTCCCCTCAAGCATAAAATATGATGAATCTATAATAGTGTATGAGTAAAAATTCAAAAGGAATGTATGATACACCATTGGCTTTTTCGATTCACCTGAATGCAAGGTTGACCGCTTATTTGGTGGGCTGAATCCTAGCCTGTAAAAGGTGTCGGTGATCTATGATTTCAACATATATGTGGAAATTATCTGATGTTCCCTCATGGTTGAAATAGAGATCATATAATCTCAGCTGTATCATAGGGATAAAAAGCATAAGTTGGAGTTAAATTCAGGTGTGTCGATTTATAAATGAAATAGCGCTATGAAAATTCACCAAACCACATTCCAAATGGGTGGAAAGAAGCACTCTGGAAATGTGCAGAAGGGGATGAGGAAATGATTTAGGTGTGGTAGATAAGGGAACTGGACTATTAACTTTCATTAAGAAAATCCTACGACCGTGACAGAGGAGATTAATGCTCCGTTCGACCCACAACATGTTTTTTTTTGCATAAACTACAAAGAACTGGGGCACATTACAAACCAGTGCCCCAAGCCATGGTTTTTATAAGGCAACCAACAACCTCTATGGGAGCACGACTGATCTTTTTTCCATCACTACAACTAAGGTGAACTATGAAAACAAAGAGGTGATAGGTACTTGAGTAATTCAATAAATAATAGAAAAAATACTTTTTGATTCAGGTTATACACATTCTTTTATATCCAAAATGGACAGTTGAATTATCCCAGAAACCACCATAAATCATGGAAGTATATATGTTAGTAAGTACGGATAATGGGGAAATATTTCATTCCATGAATAAAATTCCCCCTATCATAATTGGTGGATTGAACATCCTAGTGAACCTCATATACTCCATATTGTGGAAATTGATGCAATTTTTGGCATGTATTGGCCTTCCATAGATAAAGAAAACATAAATTTTCAAGAGAGTAAAACCACTCCCCTTGTGGATAATCGACCCCTAATTCAGTACATGTTGAAGGAGGAAGAAGAAACTTATTTAGCTCTATAATATCTTGCATGGTTATTGCTGCACTATGAGAACACGTATATGGATCATATGATTGAGTCTAAGTAGCCAACCATCCTTGAAGACATTCCTAGTGTGAGGGAATTCACTGAAGTGTTTCTTGAGGAACTGTGTGGTCTTAATCCTAGAAGAGATGTTGAATTCTCAATTGATATAATACCCGGGGTGATGCCAATATCCAAGCATCCATTAATATTGTCTGTTGTGGAACATGAAGAGCTGAAGAAACATATAAATGTCAATCTGGATAAAAGGTTTATATGCCCAAGTGCTTCACCATGGGGTGCACCAGTCCTCTTCTATCAAGACCAAGGATGGGTAAATGCACCTTTTCATATATTATCACTATATTAAAAAATCACGATAAACAACAAGTAACATCCCCCACGAATTGAGGAATTGTTCAATCACCTATGTGGAGCACAATACGTCATTAAGGAGGATTTTCAGTTGGGATATTATCAAGTAATTGTGATGAAGGAATATATCCCCAAGACTGCTTTTTGTACAATATATGAGCAATATGAATTCATAGTAATTCCTTTAGGACTCACTAATTATCTTGAAATCATCATGGACTTGATGAATAGTGTATTTAGAGATTTCCAAGACAAATTTTTGGTAGTCGTTATAGATGATTTCCTAATATACTCCAAAACCAAGGATGATAATGAGGAGAATCAAAAAAATGAACGAGATACCTTGTGGAAGGAGAAGATATATGCAATATAAAGAATATCTGAGTTCATGTTGATGGAGGCGTCATTCATGGGCCTTGTCATCACTTGCAATTGGATTTATGTGGATCCCTCAATGGTAGCTGCAATTGAGGGATGGTCAAGGCCAACATCGGTAATCGATATACGTAGCGTATTACAGTTACCTTAATATTATTGATGATGTGTGAGAAATTTCTAATGATTGTCCATCCCTCTTACCACGATATCTCGGATGGGATTATTGTTTTCTTGGAGTGATGAATTCGATGAAAGCATCAAAGTGTTGAAAATGAGGCTTATCACTACGCTTGTGTACACATTACCCACAAGTGGAGAATGTTTTGTGGTATTCAGTGATTCTTCGAAAAAGGTTTTGGGCTGTTCCTTGATGCAAAATGACAAATTTATTACCTATACTTCAAGGAAATAGAATTTTCATGAGTAGAATTATCCAACACATAATCTCGAGTTGACTGTAGTGATATTCTCTATAAAAATTTGGTTGCATTATCTCTTTGGGGAGAAGTGTGAAATATATATGGACCACAAAACCCTCATATATATATTAACACAGAATGATTTGCACTTGCGCCAATGAAGATGGATAGAGGTGGTCAAAGACTATGACTTTTCAATCTATTACCACAATGGGAATGTAAATATGGTGTCTGATGATCTTTGTAGAAAGGAAAAATTAATTCTATCATTGATGAGAATCTATAAGGATCCAATCTTCATAGATTTGATGAATATAGACATGGAAATCATAATGAAGGGAACATCATCAATACATTCACAAATGATTTCTCAATCGTCTCTTTCGGAATGGTTAAAGGATGCTCAAAAGGGTTATGTGGGAGTTCAGAAGAATGTGGAAGCTCTCAGAAAAGGGAAATCCCACGTGATCAAAGTTAATGAAGAAGGAATTATGAGATTTGGGAATAGACTATGTGTTCCATCAAGTCTAGACATGATGAAGAAACTTTTGTATGATACACAGAGTTCAAATTTCTCCCTTCAACCTGGAATCACAATGACGTATGGAGATCTATGAGAGCATTATTGGTGGGATAATAAGAAGGATATCTCTATGTATACATCAATGTGCATGGTGTGTAATCATGTGAAGGTAGAGAGGAAGAAGTATATGGGGATGATGAAACCATTGCCTATAAAATCATGGAAATGGGAGAACATCACCATGGACTCAGTCACCGGACATCTGAAGATATCCAAATGCAACATCGGAATCTTAGTTGTTGTAAATTCTTGTACAAAATCTGCACACTTCATTGCAATTCGGGAGGATTTCTCATTGGATCAACTGGATAGGATATATATCAGGGAAGTGGTGTAGCTGCATAGAGTACCACTATCTATTGTATCTGATAGATATCCATGATTAACCTCTATGTTTTGGAAGAGACATCAAAATGCACTTGGTACAAAAATGAACATCAATAAGGCTTATCATCCTCAAACTGATGGCTAATCTAAGAGAATTATTCAGACACATGAAGAAATGTTAAGATCATGTTCAATGGGCTTTAAAGGAGTATGGGATCAACATCTTCCTCTGGTTGAATTATCCTATAAAAATAGTTTCCCCTTGAGCATCCAAATGGCACCTTATGAAGCCCTATATGATAAGTGGTGCAGAACACCGACATGTTGGGATGAAGTCAGTGAGCATAAGCTGGTTGGACTTGAAATGGTCGAACAAATGTTGGAGAAGGTGAAAACCATCAGCAGCATATCAAGGTATCCAAGAGTCATCCGAAGAGTTATGTTGATAATTTTTTACGAGACCTTGAGTGTAAATTTGGATACATGAAATTCCTATTAATATCTCCAAGGATGAAGGTCATGAGGTTTGGAAATAAAGGGATGTCAAGTCCAAGATACATCGACCATTTCAAGAATCTTGATCGTGTTGGGGCTACGGCCTATCAACTAGTAGTCGAACCTACCATGGCTAAAGTACATGGTGTCTACATGTATCCCTCTTAAGGAAGTACATACCAAACCCTTCACATGTAAAATCTTCAGAGGTAGTACAGTTAGAGGATTATCATTCTTACCAAGAGAATCTAGTGATGATCTTATATCATAAGGAAAATGTCATATGAAAAAGGACAATTCCCCTTGTGAATGTTTTGTGGTGAAACAAGATGTTTGAAGAATAAATCTCTGAATCATAGGAAGAGATGATCTAGAGTTAACATCATCTTTTTTAGGGATGGAAAAATACATTTCAAGGGAAACATTTCTAATGGGGGAATATTGTAACAAACCAAACATTCATTAATGAAAATTATTCTCGATCTAATTAAATGTCTTCGTATGATAATATAAAATGTGAAATTCATTTGTATTATGTTTCTATATTTTAAAATAATATTATGAATTGTGACCATTGCTAATATAGAAGTTATAAAATGATTACATTATTAGTATAAATACTGGTCTTTGAAAAATCAAATTTACCCAGAAATATGATATCATGGCCTCATCCAAAAGGAATTCCCCATACGGATCCCATTTTTTAGAGCTCAGAAATGAGGTGGCATCATTGGGCTTTGCTCTTGACTAATCCCAAGCTGATCTTGAATGCGTTAATCTTTAGCGGAATCGACAACAGTATAAGTGTATGTTAATAGATATTACCACACAAATGATGTTATTGGAGCCACCCCAAGAGTTTTTCACAATCCCACACCTTACCCTTCAGTCTTATGCAGGTGATATAAGTGGTTATGTAGTAAAACCCTACAAATAAGATATTGTACCTTATTTTTGTATAATTAATGTGAATTAATTTTATTATTGTTAATTTGTAAATAGTTTTTAAAATACAAATAGTATTTTTAGTGATTATTCAACAAATAAACTATTTTTATTGATTAATGGATATTTTAATTAATATTATTTTAATAAATTATTATTATTATTATAAAATTTGTCTTTATCAAATATAAAATATTGTATAGTTTTATAAATGAAATTGTAATTTTGATTAATGTATTGAAAGCTATTTTTGACAAAATCGATGATTTTTCAGTAAATGTAATTGTTTACTTTAAAATAAAAAGTTCACATATTTATAAAATTATTTAGATAAAATTAATATTCTATTTTGAATCAGGATTCAAAAATTATCCAATGGTGAATGTTTCATAAATTTTTGAGACAATCAAATGTTTGGGTGAAAAGTAAATACTGTTTAAATATAAAATGTGTTTTATGACAACATAATGACCCAATAGTGATGTTATAAAATAATATAATGATTATTTTCGTCCAATATATGTTTTAACATTAATATAATATGATTTTGGGTTTTTTGGTTTATTTTAAAATCCATTAATGGATAATTTACGGACTATGAAACATTTTGACTTTTTAAATTGTTTTTCTTGACAGTGTGACTCACCTCCACATAAGTAACCCTATTGAATTAAGAAGTTAGGAATTGTCCTTATAAAATATTTTTTTCCACACCCCTTTGGAAAAAACATTGCCAACAAAAGGGCTGGATTGTGGTATTGATTTGTTTAATGTGATGTGTCCCAAACGTAAAAAATGAATGATTCCCTCTCATTTCCTATATAATCCTACCCATAATACCGCATCCTATTCACCCCAAGCCATTGGAGTTCGAACAACCCCTGCCATCCACACTCTATAATCTTTATAAGGTTCCCCAATCACTCAAGAAGCCTCTCTCAAGCCTCTCCCAAGCCTTTGGGATGACACTTCCATGTAAGGGATTTATTCCTTACCCATTTTTGTCCAGTTTTCTTTATGTTGTTATACCTTTTTGTTTTCCATTACAAATGTTGGGGTATGATTTCCCACCTACTCAATACTACCCATTTTATGTTTGATAATGGTAGACCCATTTATCACTCATTAAAGCCTCCCATGTACACCTATTACCATGCCAAAATTCTGTGAATGATTTCTCTATCCTCTTCTACATCCAAGTAATTATTTTATATTATTAATCTAAATTCCATTAAATTTGTTTTAACATTGATATATATGAAACCCCATACTTTCTATTCCATTTACATATTATGATACACCAATTTCTCTCTCATCAACCATTTTCAATGAATCTTTATGTCATGCTATTATTCTGCCGAAATTTCGTCGCATTTTTTCAATACAAGATCATTGTGTAGTGAATATCATACCCATGCCTTTATCACAGGTATTAACCTTTATGAAAATATATATACGAAATGGTAATTTTTTTTTTATTACATATTATATATGTAAAAACATGGAAATTTCAAGGAAAATTCTTTCTTAATTTTCTTTGGAATTTTACAAGAACGCAGTTTCTGACGGCGCCTGATTCTGAGGCCCGGTGTGCCCGGAATTAATTTCCAAAGTTTGGCTCGGGTACGTTCAGCGAAAGAGCGAGCGGGTTTTTCTAACTATTGAATCGGTGCCCAGAATTGAATTCCGAGGGCACCGATGAACTCGCAGGGCCGATATTCACTTAAGGAGACCTATTCCGAGGTTGCGTTTTATGCGGGTTGAGAGTTAGATTTAGGGGAAATAAAATGAAGTTAAATAAATTGTGGAAACACAATTTTTTTAAAACCATGTTGGTTATATCCTCCCAAAGGGAGTTAGAGGTGGGACCCACATCCACATAACCTCCCTTGAGAGGATTAAGTGTGGTGGGGCCCACACGAACCCTAACTCCTCAACTCCCCTTTAAACTCCCAATAACTCCACTCAATTTAATTTTGAAAACTTCTATTATTAATTAAGTTGAGTTGCTTAATTTCAAACTTTTGAAATTCAAAGAGGTGAAGTTTTGTAAATAAAATAAGGCTTAAGCTTATTTTATTTTGGTTAGTTTTCTCTTGCCACCTTTAGAGAATTTTGGGAAGCATTCTTCATCTTCTTCAACCACGACGAAGAACGCGAAGAACTCTTAGGCTCCGACGAAGAACGCTGACACCATAAGAAGAGAAAGACGTGACGTCTATTCTCTTCTTCGCAACCGGTGTGTTTCCGAAGAACGACGACGCCGCTTCTTTCGATCTTCTTCCCGTGTCAACGAAAGGAGACGCCGCTTCCTCCTCGGGCTTTCTTCGTCAGCTTATGAAGCTTCTCCAGCGACGTTACCTCTTCGGACGCACCTCGACGTCAACATAATCGACGTTCGATTTCTGAGACGCCCAACCTCCGCGACGCTTGTCTTCCGCGGCTTGTTGACGTGCTCTGCTCTTGAAACCGAGGTAGGGGTTCATTGTTTTTATTTAATTATTTCCATTCTTGATTCTAGAATGTCGAACTTTGAGGATATACGAATAAATGTTATCGTTTAAGGAGAGGTGGCCGGACCGCACAAACACGGCTTAACCCCCTCCTATGTTCATGTTTGTTCCCTTGCGGATGGAACGAGATGGTGTGGTGTCGTCGCACCACACGGGAATCTTACGGCAAGTATTGCGCGACGCCGTCGCGCTGCGCCGTGGAATGAAATTCAGGAACGCGACGTCGTCGCGTCGCGTCGAAGGAAACCGAGGACGCCGCGGTCGGAGCGGGGCCGCCGCAGAGGGGCGCGGTGCCGTTGCACCGCGCTGGACGACAAGGGCCACAGCCGGTTCTGGGCCGCGGCGGAGCTTGGTGACCGGCGGCCAGCCGGGCCGCTGGTGCCGGAGCCGGAAAGGGGACCGGCCACCGCCGGTCCCGTTGAGAGGGAGCCGGCCGGCCAGGTCGGGCCTGCCGGAGTGGAGAAACCCAGGGGAATTAAATTCCCCCTGCCAAATGAAGGTCCCCCCATTATGAGGGGGGGTCGCGGTTACAAAGGGGGGCAGGCGCCCCCCGTTTTTTTCAATCAGCTCGGCCGAAGCCGAGCGGGCAGCGCGCCCTGCGCGCTACGCTGAGCAGGACCGGGCCGGGCCGTGTTGGGCCGGGCGGACCCTGTCCGGGGCGGGTCGACCCGGTTCGGGCCAACCGGGGGGTATCGGGCCGGGTCGGCCTGGGCCCGAAACCCCCGATACCGAGCTGTTTAGGTTCAAATGCCCATAACTCGGGCTACGGACCTCCAAACGACGCGCCGTCAGCGGCGATGCGATCCTTGGATCGAGACAGTAATTTCAGTATATTGCACTCAAGGTTTCGTAGTACTTTGAGTTCGGTCGGGTTGGTTCGTACACGAAACCAACCGGGCCCTCAGAGCAGAAACACTCATATCTTGAGATACGGACGTCCGAATGACGTGTCGTCAGCTTTATTGAGTTCCTCTTGATGAGACGGAACTTTTGGCATACTCCGCTCGAGGTTTGGATGCCGTAGTAGTACGGTCTGGTTGGTTCGCTCACGAAACCAACTGGGCCCCTGGAACGAAAAAGCCAATAACTCACAGACCGGGCGTCCGATTGACGCACCATCTGTCTCGTTGAATTCCTCTTGACGAGACGGAACTTTTGGAATAATTCACCCATGTTTTGGATGCAGTTGGATAGTGGTCGAGTTGGATTGCACGCGAAATTCAACCGGGCCCCTGGAACGGAAAAGCTGTTATCTTTCTGACCGGACGTCTGTTTGACGAACCATCAGCGGCGTTGTTGATCACATTGAGAAACGGTCCCTATGAGTATACCCAATGAGTGTTCGGGGTATAGTTGAGTTACGGCTGGTTGGTTCGCTTATGAAACCAACCGGGCCCCTGGGACATAAGGCTAATAACTCACAGACCGGGCGTCCGATTGACAATCCGTCTATTGCATTGAGAACCCTATGACGAGGCGGTCCTTTGAGATACTGTTTGTGGGACTTTGAGATATACTTGGAGTATCGACTACTATCTCATGGAGCGGACCCTCCCAGAGACGAGCGTACGGAGTACGGAGACTGTGTAGCCGGCAGAGACCTGAAGACTGCTTGTCCGATTCGATTCGGAATGACTTACGTAGCCTAGTGGGGAGCACTACTTTGTGAGGTGGCAGACCCACAACGGAGGAGAACTACTATGTGAGGTGGTTGACCCGCGGTACTCGATAGGAGGAGTACCTCTGTAGGCTATGAGGGTGGAGCACTTCTGTGTTGGGTGGCAGACCCCGGCGGGAAGCACTACTGTGTGAGGTGGAAGGCCCACGGTACTCGACAGGGGGAGTACCTCAGCAGTCTTAGGTTAGTGAGCTGTACCTCGGAGTCGTGATAGGACCACTGTACACTCCAGAGATGGAGCTCTTCAGCAGTTACAGTTTCGATAATGAAAAATCCTGGTTTGAGATGAGACTTTTGACCTTTGTGTTTCCTCATGATTGAGATGGGTCACTTGATAACTTAGGTATATGTATGGGAATATACCTGGGTAGTGGTTATCCATTGATTTCACAATCCTTGTGTTTCCTCACGATTGAGATGGGTTACTTGATAACTTAGGTATATGTATGGGCATATATCTAAGTAGTGGTTATCTGTTGAGATCTTATTGTGGTTATCCTTGTTGGTTTAGTGAGAGCTTGAGGGTCTCGGGGTCCCTACTGAGTATCGTTATACTCAACCCTGCATGGGCTATGCCCGCACCTCATTGGGTTGGTTGCAGACGACGGGCAGTGCTGACGGAGGCCGAGTGTTCGAGGACTGGTCGGTACCCGGAGGTGGACTACACGATGAGTAAGTACCCGGAAGTAGACTACACGACGTGATGAATCACATAGGAGGTTGATGGACGAGAGCGTGGAGGTGGCTATCTGTACCTACCCTTCAGGTAGGATCCATGGTGGATGACCAGGAGCTGCACTATCTGTACCTACCCTTCAGGTAGGATCCGAGGAGGACGACCCAGGAGCTGCATCCTTCTTCTAGCTATTTGTCTTTTTGTTGTTGTACCTTGTTCAGTTGTAGTCGTACTTTCTTTTGGGTTTGTATTCTGGCCCATTTACTTTTCAGAATTTCTTTTGTACTTAGTGTTTTGCTTCCGCTTGTACTATGTGGTGCTTGTTTTCTTTTATAAAGGAAATTCATTCCCAGTTATCGAGATTTTACGCCTTTAGTGCTAGTCGCCAGACCCTGGCATATGGAAGCCGGGCTTGGGGTAGTCACGGCACGGGCCCAAGGACGGGTTGTGACAATATAATCATGTAATATCTTTTGATATTGATTGATTCCAAGTTATATTAACCATGTGGAACACTTATGCATGAAATTAAATATTTAAGAAGGGTGTTCCTTGATAGCAATCTAATGCATTGAGTAAATATTAGTATCATGATAGGTCAAGTTCAATGAGGGTTTAGTCATTCTAATTCTATTGCATTGATTATTTACTCATACTCCATGTGCAATGAGCCTTGTCTCATGCTAAAATCATGTTAAATGTTGTTTCCACACTTCCATGTTATGATTATCATGCTTTATCATTACATTATGTTACTATTTCTCCTCTACTCCATTGATATGACTATTTTCTAACATGTATTGAATTAGTCATTTTATTCTTTGTTTATTCCCTTACTAGTATTTATAACTCACCCTTTTCTTATGCATGTCCTAAGTTTATCCCATGCAATGCTATGTATGGGGGATTTTAGTGGTCATGTAAAGGGAATTTTCAATAAATATGTTGTATTTCATGTTTTAAGTTGTTATGAAATGATCCTAAGACCCAAATACACTAGAATTCAGAATCTTCTAGGTTTTACCAAGTTATATTTATGTAATAAATCATGCCTACGTCTTTAATAAAATGAAGGGGTTTTATATATATTTCATTTTCCCTCATAATTTAATCGTTGTGGATACATAGTCAATCTAAAATCCAATGATATATTTGATGTATAATTGGATTGTTAGATATGGTACCTAGGATCCATTATCATAGCATGTGATTAAATTCATATAGGAATTCCAAGAAATTGTGGGATTCTTTTGAAATAGTGATTCTGTTATGAATGCAAGAGGAGTATGAGAATCAAAATGAAATACCATTAAACAATTGTGAATATAATGTAATCATGAGATTCAAATAGAGTAATATGTTTTTATGAGGGGTGATTCCCTTAGCACATGTGTGTTAAATTCTAATTGTGACTTTGGATCCTTCCAATTGATGATTGTGATACCTATTAAGAATAGGTTGATCCACTGGATATGGTTAGGCTGGGGAGAAACATGTTTTTAGATGAACATGAGATTTATAATATGATTTAAGAGGGTATTAAATTTGAATCCCAGGTCTTCCAAAGGTTTAGTCATGCATTGATATATTGGAATTTCAAGTGTCATTTCCATTTTGGAATCAAATGTTGACCTGAAATTGAAACATTTCAAGTACATCCTTAGGTCCTAGACATATTGAATGAGGATGATTGATTAAAAGTGACCCCAAGTATTTGGTACTCATAAATGGAGGTCTGAGATTATGAAATTGAGATTATCGAAAGAGGTCCCCTAATATTTTTCAGATTCATAGTGACACCCTAGATCAATATAAAATATGAATGTTTCATTGGAGCCATGGACCTGTGGATATATGATGGTTACTCATCATGGCCTATGTTATATGTTTATGAACAGATATGGGAGGTTATGTTTTGGTTTTAACGGTATCCACAATATTATTTTTGAAATTGTTGAACTGTTATAAGAAGTTATTGTAGATTGTCTTTTTTATGTTATTTAGTTTCATGAATGAATATAATTGATAATGTCACATGAAATTATCACCCCCAATTTTGTAATATATGGAATAACATTGGTGTTTCCCAATTCAATTTTGTACTAACACTCTACTCGAGGATAAATTGCACTAGGTTACCCGAGAAACTACCCCAATATTATGGTATGAATTGTTTGGGAAGAGGAAAATGTTTTCGATCTATCCGGATGGTAAAACATCTAAGGAATTATGTGTTATAGATCATTGTTGTGGTGGATCCTAGAATCTGTATTGATTTTTATATTTTATATATGTGATCAAACCACTGGGCAATGTGCCTTTCTATATGTTTTTAAAATGTTTGTTCAAGTAGTATTATTTATTTTATTTTTATGGAATATTTTATTATTATTTATTCAATTGTATTATTTATTTTATTGTTATCGTGATAATTTGGGTTTATTTATTGTTTCATAATGTAATACATGCTTTATAGACTCCCCATGGAACATCCTTTGGTCTACACTGCTAGTTAAGATACTCATGAATTTGGGGAGGTGTGGTGAAGGCCACATGGTGAATTTGGTGGGGGCACTAGTTGAGTGGAGAAAAATTATTGTGATATATAATTTGATGGAACATATATTTTTGTGATATATATACCATTCCTGGTCGATTTATAGGTTTCCAAAGGTATGTTATTGTTTTATTGGCTTATTTTTTGAGGATTATTGTGATTTTTACATAGAATTATATCCATGAGGAGATATTTTTCCAAATTATGATTTCAAGATTCATATCTAATGGAACATTGGAATGTGAGTAGCTATTGGATTTTTTGATCATTGACTATAGAGGCAAGGGACACCTCATGTATCATTATTTGGAACATATCATTCACATGACATATAGGGCCATGATAGGGTAATTTTATCACTAATGACTGAGTCTCATTTATTGAAACTATAATAATCTATTTTTTAAAAACATTCTTATGTAAATATTTTGGGGTATTATAGTTGTCTTGGTCAAAATCTATGTATGTAGTTTTTTATAGAGTAATTCCTTTTGGATCCTATCGTGATATGATTAATGAAAATGATGGGGGTATGGTCCCATAAAAAATTAATGAAATATTTGAAGGGTTTTTAATGGAATTAAATGTGCTAGATATCATCCCATGAGGTGTCAGTGTTGTGTGTATTTGATTATTTAATGTTATATTGAAAACCTACAAATTTTTTTCTTGTATAGAATGAAATAACACTCCCTTTAACTGAACATGGTGACCTTGGATACTTGACCTAAATAGTCATGGATGATGTCATGGGGAATAACATCAGTGGATATTATCGATGAAGCGGTCATATTTTTGGAGGATCAATGAGAATTTGTTCCTTGGTAGGATATTTGGTTGGTATTTAATTCCTATGGATATATGAAACCCTTGAGATGGATTTGGAATGAGAGATTATATATGGTTATGTGTGGGTATTTACTGGTGATTCCTAGTTGTTATGATCATTCTGATAACAGACTTGTTGTGTAGGTGGATGGACATGGAGACCTTGATATATGACAACATGAAAATTGAGTCAGATACTTTTTGATGATAATGAAAAACATACAAGAGGGGTTTGTAGGGATATATTGGTTCCTTTAAGGGAGGAAGATTGTAACACCCGAGACTTTTATGTTATATAAATTATCAAAGGAATCTTTTTCTACACAACACTTGCTTGACTTGCTTTACACGCAATCGCGACCTTCCTCGATAGCTTGCGTCGTACGCAATACCGAGTTTCACTAAACAACAATATGCTATTAAAACTAGCCGTTATGAATAGTAATAACCACTTTTTGAAATTTTATAAATTTTATTTTTCAAAATGGACATCATTTTTGGACTTGGAATATCGAAATTAGCCTAGGGTGAAATTTTGGTATATTTCTGAAAACTTTCAATTTTTGATGAATAGTGAAACCACTAAGTGGTAGGTTAAAAACTGAATTTTGCATAAAACTTAATTTTACAGCTTCTGTGAATGGAATTTCGAAAATCCGAGAGACACAGTTAATATCAAGGACTAAAATGTGGTTCAATGAGATGAAAACAATTTTTTGGTGAATAGTAACTTTTTACGATTTTTACCGCGGTTAATAGTAAATAGGGTAACTAAGGGTAAATATGATATTAATATTACCCTAACACATGTCCTAATTCTATTGGACAAGTGTAATTCGACCAAAAACAAACATAGGAATAAAATATGACCATTTAGGCCCACTTGGATTAGATTAGGACATTTATTATTAATTTATTTAAAGAAGGGTTAAAATAGTTAAAATCAAAGTTTAATAAGTAAATCATTTTTAATATGGGGTTATACATAAGATAAATTCAATTGTAAATATTAATTAGAAAGCTAAAAATATTTCCTACATGATGATATTTTATTTTGAATTTTTAGACTTTAAATAATTTAATTTATTTATGACATAATGATGATGCAGTAATTATCTTATTAATGAAATATTGACATAATTGATGTTATAAACACAAAAATAAATGTAATTTGAGACTTTTTATGAATTCCACTAATTTTCTAGGTTACTATGATATATTAGTGTTGATTTAATCAACTTGGTTCGAACATATAATTCTGTTATGACTTTCAAACAAATCATATATCAAATAGTGTCAAAATTGACACAAAATAGTTTTTAAATCAAATATTATATTATTAATTGTTATTTTATTCCTAAAAATATAAGGATCGTCCAAATGACTTAGATAAGGATATATATATTAATAATAAACAATTTGGGGTTCGTTTGGCATGTTATAGTAAGTGTATTAACCACATAGTGAAGGAAAACAAAAAGACACGGTAAAAGTTAAAATAATTAACTTAGAGTTAAATCTAATTGATAAGGTTAAAATAATACCCTAAACTTGTCTAAATCCTATTGGTTGATAGGATTTCGACCCATCCCCACTTTATCTTCGAAATAAGACCCTTTGGAACCATTATAAACCGATTTTGACTTTAATATAAAATAATATTTTGAGATATTCCTAAGGTGCCCCTCTCCTCCCTTATAAAAGGGCACCTCCTCCCCCTCCTCCTCACACCAAATTGAGCACTCAAGCTCGGCCAAACCCTGCCATTTTCTCCTCTCCACTTCCCTAGAATAATCCTAGAGGTCCTGGTCTTCTCCAAAGACCAATCTTAGTTCCTTAAGTGGAGGATTCAAAGAAGCGTTCCAAAGAAGAGGTAATATCCATTACCGATCTTTTCAATTTCTGTCTTCTTCAACTTCTTCTTCTTTAGTTGTTTCATGATAAAGTAATAACATCAGTATTACTTACATACTGATATGTTATTATAAATATGAAACAACCCTAATTCACCTTCTATCCATCCTACGGAAAAATGAAATCACCACGCGTGCGTACGTACGGAATACCGTCTCCACGCCGTGGTGTAATCTATTTTCCACCATCACCTTACAAGGATGGGTATAATGGTGTAATGAGTAACTACATATGATTATTATGAAGTAATATTGATACTGAAATAATATATATATACTCCAATACAATTCCATGATCATAGGAACGATATCATCACTCGTGCGTACGTACGGAATACCGTCTCCACGATGTGATGCGACTCGTTCTACATGATCTTCATTTCATAATGATTATATAAATGAATTGAATAAATGAATATGGTATATACTACACTAATACCATTCTGGAAATTAATTATCTATAACCTAAAGATAAGAATAAGAATTTATTCGACAAAACACGCATAAGAACAAAAAGTTATAAAGACCCGAGTAACAAGTAACAATGAAATATTACTAACAAGAAGCTAATAATATGACCATATATGATATCATATAAATATGTCTGATTCTGGAATAAGTCAATAACATTATTTAAACCATTATACAGGAGCTTCGGACACGTACAAAGCTAATCGGACCTAAGGTAAGGGAAATATCACAATCTCATTTTTATCCGAGATTCTTTATTCGTAAGTATTTACTGGGGTGTATTTTATCATCCACATCCATGTTTACTCAATATGTAATATTATTTCCATCCACCTAAAATTGTTTAAATCCATTTTTACCCTTCGGTGATTTTTTAGTAATACATATGAAAGGAATCTTTTGTCGTTTTTCGTACGAGGTACTTTTTGACTTTTCCGACAAAAGTACGAAGAATGTTTTTTTTAACTTATACGGCACGAACGGATTTCTACTGTTTTATAAAGCCTTATTTTCATGAAGCTTCCTCTAAAAGATTTCATGACTATTTTCAATAAAATATCTTCCTTTTAAAATTTCATGATGTTTTGTGAAAAGAAATTTATTTTGAAGAAGAAAGTATATTTTCCTCAAGAATTCAATTCAAGTGTTTTATCAAAATTATTTTCCATCTAAGATAATAAAGGGTTCTGTTTATATCCATATTTTTACATTGATTTGACTATTTTGTGATGGAATTATGTTTATGAATTCCTTTATCTTATATGAATTGATTTATGATGTCATGATGTTTCAAGAATCCCATTTTTGTTACATGTGTTATGCGATGATGTATGTTTTATGATTATGTGGCACACATAAGAAAGGATTCATTATAAGATGGGTGGGACCTATATCTCCTTCCAATGCATTGGGTAAAGATTTTATATCTCATGATATAGACATGGCTGGAACGGAAGGTTATTTCGGTTCAGTGATACAGGACTGAAACGAGGAGTGAACTCGGTTCAGAAAGGGACTTTGTCCACTAAGATAGTCTTGGCAATGAGTCATGACTAACAAAAATGATTTTCCATGATTATGTGTGCATGCCACAAAGTTTCAAGTTTTATGTTATGATTTTGGGGATCTCATTTTCACTTCTATGATTTATTCCATGTTAAGATATTATGATCTATTTTGCAGGTTTTGATTTTCAAAAAGATATGATATGATTTTTATTTCCTTTATTTGCCCTTGCTGAGCATTTGAGCTCACCCTTTTATGTTTTCTTTTCCCCAGGTCAGGAAGATGGATATTAAGTATAATATGCTAAAAGGGACCCTAGATATGATGAAATAAATGGGAGACACTGTAGAAGATTTATGAACCAGTTGTTTATGTTTCACAGTTTCTAAAGACACTATACATATACGGTCCTTTGTGGTTTTGTCATATGTTGTAATAAGTGTGCTTCAATTTTGAAGTATTAACAATGTATGTAAAGTATGGGTCGTTATAAAGATTGAGTAGGTGCTTTAGGTTTTGAGATTGATTTGTGATAGGATCCATTGAGTTAATGGTTATTTATTTGAAGTCAATTATTTTAAAGATACATTCTAGTGCTACATCATGTTGTGGAAACTGACTTGGTATAGGGGAATCATTAGTAGTTATGTATGTTGATACTTGTCATAAGTGAGATTTTATGACCTTTATAGATGACCGAATTTGGAATTAAAATTTTTGGTTGGTACAGACATACACGAAGCATAATATAATGTTCAGTTTGGAATGTGATACTAGTTGGATCCAATGACCCTCACATGAATGTGAGTTCGGTTTGATGATAAGGAAATATGGGATTATATAACTGTTAAGAATAAAAAATATTATGGTGCATAAAATTATTCACATGAAAATACTATTTAATATTTAATCATTGAAAACGATTATCATGTTGATGGACAATGTGATATAAATTTCCACTTTTGATCCTTTTAGAATTAGAATATGATATTCTTTGATTAAGTGGATATAAAATTTTTTATATGATCAAAACTAATGATGTTATGATCAAGTATAGGTGTAAGGAAAACAATTTTATGGGGATTGAAACATACACAATTTTGAGGGTATGATACTCATTTTTAGTTTATTTTGGGGGTGTATAATGGTTATAATTTTCATGACATGGGAATACGTATTTAGTTGATAATTCCGCCAAGTGAAATGGTATGTGTGTTATTGGATATGTATCACAATTTTTTATAATGAAAAATTGGAATCAGACTATAGAGAATTGGAATTTGGTATTAGTGTGTGGAGAGAAGGATTTTATTGAACATGGGGGATATATATCACTCACATGTGTAATGATATTCATTCTGAAGGGGGATTAAGAGTGTTACATATTATGTAGGATGTTTATTATTGAATTTTGGTTATTGTGAGATAAGGTATTTGAATCTAGTTGGATTAATTAGTGTATAATTGGTGCAAAACCAAATATGGAATCAAGTAGATTACAATCAATGTAATTGATATAGATATGGTTTATGATTTTATAAATTTGTTTAATCAGTAAATCACTAGTGATCATGGAATGTATAATGTGGGTGAAGTAAACTGGTTAACCAATTGAAGAGGCCACACTAGGTGTTGTGGAACAACATAAATTTGAGTGTGTGGATGATCACAATATTCATATTGGATTAACAACATCATGATTGGTTGTTTTTAGTAGTTGATACCAAATGATATTGAGAAAATATTTATACAAGAGGTAATACTGGTTGTTTATTGGCAGATGGGATGTGGATATCACGAAACTACATTGGGAAATATATTTCAAATATGATTGGATTTTTTGAGTTATTAGTCATGTATTTTGATTGAGGAAAATCTATAATTCTCATGTTACGATTGAATAAAGGAGGATAATCAATTATTTTTTGAATTTGGGGAATAATGGTGCACGAGAGTTAGATTGGCTATTTCACATATGTTTGGGGTTTGTACATTGGTAACTATATTTGGTGCATCATTATAGAAATACATAGTCTTTTGGAAAGAAACGAAAATAGTGTGAGGAACTGAAACATTTAATTATCCTTGTTTAGTTAGGTCCTATAATGTGTATAATAACATACATAATGGTTTTAGGATGGAAACACCATGGGATGCTCAAGATATTCAGTCCAACAAATTAAAATCCATATGTTTTGGTGATGGATATGTGTGTTAGAATGAATTTTTTTATCTTTTCTATTTTAATTGGAAATTCCCCTTCCTAAAAAAATTAGTCCTTCATGTTTATAAATTTTTTTTATAAGAGTTAATAAAATACTTGTATGTTTCTGCATGTTTCATTAGGTTACCACCTTGAAATATCATGGATGAGAAGAATTATATAGGCTTGATTATAATTCACTATGTAAGTACAGATATGATAAATATGGGGGGGGGGGAATTTCAGTGTTTTGATTTCCTATATAGTTCAATATTTAAATACAATATTATAATAGAATTTAAATATTTTTAGAACCTCAATTTTTTTGTAGGTAATAAAGCATGAGATGTATGTCCGGGGTACGTGAATGATTTGTATGGGCCACATTGGCTATTAAACAAAAATATTTTTCTTTCATAATTACTCACCAATTAGAATAAATGGCTATCATTTTTCATCTATAGGATCATTGGTCATAGTCAAAGGGATACATCACATTCTGGGACCTCTCAATTTTTACATTTATAGTGTTTTTATGGTGATTATTTAATTGTTAAAGTATTATGTCAAACTTTTCATAATACCATTGATCTTTTGTTATATTTTCATATAACTATTTCTCCACAACATAGGTATTATTATGGGATTCCATAAGGTCATGGTGGAATCTCTATATTCTCCATGGACCATTGTTCATCCTTGATAGGGGATGTTCTATGGATGTGTTTTCCCATGGTGTCATAATGTTTCATTTAGGTATGAAACCATATTAAATTTTGAAATATTTTTTTTTAATTTGTATCACATCATTTATGTAATTTTAATTATCAATTAGATACATACCTAGGATTTGTATTAGGATTCAACTGCATACCTACAATGGGTGGTTTCATGAGGTGTCATTGGGAAACCAATGCCTCATAAGATAATAAAAAATCATGGATCATATAAATAAATTTATAAATAACTTTAATTTTTTTAAATAATTAAAAATTGAATATAATTAATAAAATTATCTTATTGAGATGGATATATAGTCTCATTCATAAACCTAATCTTGGTTCTGGCATGGAAGACACTCAGCAGAATGTGGTTGTTAATATTAGACTATGATAATAAATTTGAAAGCTCCAAATGAGGTTTTTGGTAGTGGTAAAATCCTAATGGTGTATATTTTTAGTTTATAGGATTCATTTTTATATGTGGGCCCACAAGCATGGTTAGTGACCTAGTTATATAAATTTATCGAGTGATAATGATGGATTATATAAGTTTGGAGACATTTGAATTATTTCACTAATTCAAATGACATCATATGGAATCAAATAAGAGATATGCTCTTTGAATCACCTTTAATATTTGGTTAATTGCATCTTCATTAAAAGGCTAATGTCATACCATGAGTGAATATCCTAGACCATAGAATCCCTATAAAGTTATTTGAGAAAATTAAATAGGTAAAACTAAGGTAGTGGACTTGTATGGAGACTTTAGAAGATCATTAATGAGGTGAGTCAGTGTTGTGATCATTGACTCATATTGGTATTAGTTAACCGTTTGATTATAGTAATCCTTTGGGGTTGTAATAATTACCCAATACAAGTGATCCAACCCCATGATATTTATTCAGGAATAGGTTGATGGACCATATTGAATTTTGATTTAGCTTTGGGTGAATACAAATCTAATGAGATTTTGAGTACTGAGATGGTATATGTTCTATCACTTAGGGTGTTTCTATTGTGACCAAACTTCTATACCTGGTAATGATATACAAACCATTTGGAAATAGTGAAGGATGAATTATACTATGAGAATGGTGTGATGATTTGAGAACATGTTTGAGGCTATGGAACTATGTGAGGGGGATTATTCTATACTATTTATAGTGGTACCCGTGGTGATACCTCATAGATCGAATGAATTTAGGTAGTTGTGTATGGGTAAGATAGTGATGGTTGTGGGTGTCACATTAGAAACCAAATAAGTATACAAGGGTGAAGGGTTTAAATATATATAATTATTGTCGTTATCTAGCCATATCCTTGCACATGATAATTTTTATATATGTTTTTCATTATGACATGAAAATTCACATGAATCCATAGAATCTAATGTTACCCTATCAATAACGTAATTTACATGTAATCCCTAGAATCAGAAGTTGATATGGATGAAACCCAATGATACACATTTTAATCAGATCTGGTATCATAATTTATTCAAGGTAGATAGCCATATCTACTATAATCCAATGATCTAGTTGAGGTAGTTAATGGTTCCAATATATTATACCTATTATCAAGAATCAAGTCATGTGATGATGTTTTAAAATAAATTATTGGGATTATATAGATTCTATTGATACAGTTTTTTCATTTACAATGCCTGAGATCATGAGATTAGAATGGAGATATCATCATAAATTTATGATGGGATAATACCCCCATTATTATAATAGTGGTATGAGGTGTTAGATGTGTATATATCCCATAGAATATAAGTTTGAAATTCTGAGTATGGATATTGGATCCCATCAATAAGTGAACAGGATATTCCATATGATCAGTGGAGTACACAGGATATTGTATTTCTAAGGTTTTACATGCTATTAGACCCCAAAGATATTGACAATGAGACACATGATGGTAATCAATATGATTTTCTAGGTTTCAAAAGAATCTGTCACACTTAGATGTATATTATTGACTACGTCCTCTATATATAAGGATTCATAAGTCGTCAAAAAACAAGGATGATCAGGTAATACCATGGAATACCTCATTGGGGATTGATTTTGAGGGATGAGTTGTGATACCCATGAATCTAAAAATCATCGTTGTTTGATTGAGAATGATATTTATATAGTGTGTAAAGATGTTCCATGAGTTTATGATCATGATTAGTGACTCTACAACACTATTAGAATGAGTTGTGGTCAATCTATGTAAGAATAATGAGGATAAATGAGGTTTACTGTTATTTCTCTATGTTATACATATACTGTCATGGGGAAGAGGTAATATTGTTGTTGGTATAGTCCCCATGATGTTCTTAGATACATTCAGGCACTGGGTGAATTAGATATTATGATGTTGGTTAATTTATTATGTTCTATAGTCGATTTAGTGATTATATGTGAGTATATAATAGTCGTATATCACATTATATACATTTATTTATTGGGCCATGTAGGTGGTTTTGAACTATTTTTTGTAATCAACCCCATTTTAGGTCACCAATGTACACAGTACATGAGAATATATTACCTGATTATTTTTTGTTTTACCATAATGATTATATTTAGAAGGATAGAATATAGTATGTATATTGATGAGGTGTTTCATAAAGATATGGTAATTCCCATATTCAATATTGTATCCTTGTATCATATAATATAATATAAGTGAATGAATAATTATGGATTGATGACATCACTACATTGGTGTTAAGTATCATGGAGAATAAAAATGTTGAGGAATAATACAATGTGGAGTATACTTAAATCAATATATGTTCATCTACTTGAGATTGATTTTTGAAAAAAAATTCCATGTTAATTATAATATATTTCTTTATGTATTTGGTTTTGAAGAATAGTTTATGATGAAGAATATCTTGCATTTGAAATTTTGAAATTTGATGTCCAATGCTTGATATTTATTAAGAGTTATTTATAGAGATATATTGAATACTACGGGATACATGTATAATCCAAACACTAAAATCAAGATATTGAAGTTATATCAATATACTGTTTTGGGTGAAGTTTTATAAATCCCTTGGGGTTTTGGGTGATACCTTATCCCAAATAATATGAGTGACACTATGGTTAAGGGTGATTTCCATTCAATTGTAATAATATTTTTTAAAATTAAAAAATATGTATCATTGAATTATTTGAACATAGTATGTAATATATTTCTATTTTTGATTCCAAACACGTAAAAATATTCAGGGGTTTTTCCATTGTTTAATTATTTAACTAAATTTCATTATTTGTGTTGGGAATACATAAATGGATCCAAAACAATTAATCATGAGTGATTGACTAATATCAATAGGGGATAATTACAGAATGATAATATGGAATTACTATCATGTTAATTTTCACATGCCGCAACGACTCAATTTACATCAATGATCAATAAGGATTTTCAAAATTTATTAGATATAATCCATTTTACCTATGATTGGATATGTTATATTTTATATTTGTTTTCTATTCCTTATATTTAAAAAATAGTTTCAATCCCTTTTCATAAATTTATTATAGTTTCATCTAAAGACATTATGTATATGATATATAGAGAGAGGAATTGATGTTGTGAATACCCTCAATTGAGAGAGAAAAAAAGACACAAACTTGAAGTCATAAATTTGGTTGTTTATCACTTAAATACATTCATTATGACTCTCAAGATGAATCCTCATTAAAATGGTGAACAAAATAAGGATAGTGAGACTATTTATGTACACATCTAATTTCCAATTATGGATCAGTTGATTAAGGTTGTTGAAAAATGTTTAATCTATAAATTTGAGTTCATCTAAGATTTACCCAATGAGAAAACAATGATATTAATATATTTTACAACTACACATGATTTTCTGAAATATATGATTCAAGAGTGAAACCAAATGGAAATAAAGAGGATATCCAAGAAAGAAAATCCTTCTTATATATGGAAAATTAGTTTTTATATAAATAAAGCAGGAAAACATAAATTAACTATAAGTATGTTGTGAAAATATACATTAATAAAGGATATATGCATTATAAAAACCAAAATTCCATGTATTTAAACAGCCAATCCATTTTAAATTGAACCTAAATTGGTGAATACAATTGGAAATGTTTTTCATGAAATGTTTCAGATGTGTGGGGATTGATTTCAAAATACAAGGAAGGGATGTAATGATAGATTGTAATCACATAAGGATAGTAAAAAACCCTAAATATTATATGCCTTGATCTAGGATTCAATTTCTCAATCACTTACATTTTCCATGATGAATCTTCACATATATATTGATGAATAATATCATGCATAAAAATTTATAAAAAAAGATACTAATATTGAAAATAATAATATTAGGGGTAAATAAACATTATTTGATCCAGGGATTAATGTACTACATGCTCATGGAAAAGCTAACCTAATCTCCCTATATGTTTTTTACTAATTAATTTTTTATCAATATGTTATATTTAAAAATTATGAGTAATTTAGGTGAAAAGAATCACGGAGAAAACCACCAGCACTTCATGATTGGAATTTTTGTGAATGATTTGTGTATTCCTAGTAAGAGTTCAAGGTAACCGTTTTTCAACTATAAAAAATGTTGAAGATGTCCTAATTGAAACCAAAATAAAAAACTGATATTTATTTGGAAAATTTTATATTATTTAATTATTTGCAATGTTACTATAATCTATTCAGAAAAATTTTTAATTCATAAATTTTATTAATGGAAATGATTATGGGGGGATAAAATATATTATTTATTGATATTCTATAATATAGAACCAAAATTCATAGAAGAATATATTAGTGAATATGTCCATCATGAAAAAATTATGATACCTTGAATATTTATATTATAATTGATATAGAAATGAGAATCTTGATGATGAGTTTGGAAAAAAATATATTTGGAATAACCCATATGTTGTATGGTAATGAAATATATAAATTTTTAAATAAAATATATGAAAACTAAGTGATCATTTATTTCCATATAAATAAATGTTGAAAAGTGTTAAACCAAACACTCATAAAAAGAATGTTATGACGGATGAAAACACCATATAGGGACTATAAAATAATGGGGGTAGATGATAGATCATGGACCATTCCATGTTGTCCATGATTATATATATTGAATAAAGATATATGGTATAACATATAGAATCAATATATGAATGAAATAAGAGGTTTTCTTAGCCGTAAATCATCATATACAAAAAAATATGAAATTAAAAAGATGTTACATGAGAATAGTGATATAATAATTCTTATAAAGAAGTTTGAAAAATCAATAAAAATAACTATGTACCTAATGATGGGATGGTTTTTTCCAAATAAATTTGAAATGAATGGAAACATAGAGAAATAAAAAGGGAATTTAATTGATAAAGGGGGAAATAAATTTACACAATAAGAAGAAATAACGTTTAATAAGAGGTTGTAAAAAGACAATAATCCATGATTTGTTGATAATATATGATGAATACACAAACAATAGGACACAGAAATAATAATTTCATGACATGATAACATGGATATTTTGAAATGATAAAAAAACTACTAAATGTTTAATTACTATATTAGAATTTCTAGAAACTATGGAAAATGTTTTCATCACAATGTGAGAGATAAATAGAAGATAAATATTCTAATTTGTTCAAATTGGTTTAAATTTTAATTTCTTTTAGGTGATGACATGAACATTTATCTCCACATGGGAGTTCAGATGAAAACATTTTCTATGTTTCGAAGTTGATCTTTGTCCTATTACTCTAATTAAGGTTATAAGGAGGAATAAAAATTATTCCCCTGTCTATTGTTTTTGTGCAAAAATATGAAAATTTTATGGTGATCCATAAAAAATAGTGAAACTGAACATTTTGAATGTTATATAGTGTAATAATATAACTATCTTGGAATATTTTTTGATATCTCAAATCACTATAAGATGTAGCTAAATATTATAATTGATTAATTTGAAGTAATTCAATAGCAATGAAGAGTTGATTGAGTTTATCCCTTGAGGAATATTTGATATCATGACCATGCATCCACATGAGTTTAAATCATTTGAATATAGAATCCTTAAAATGTGGTAATGGTGAGGTATAAAACTCACACTATTCTAAATATTTATTGAGTTATATCAAATCACACTATACGTGTGGTATATGTCATATTTTATGATTGGATGAAGGGGTAATTTATCATTAATGTGAATAATTTTATAGTGTTTGTGAGATGAGTTTAGGTTAGAAATTTCCTGAAAATATAATTGAGTACCAATATAAACAAATAATTGTGTAGGAATGAAATGATAAATAGTTAAATATGTTATATATTTTCTAGATAAAAATATTTATAATGATTTATATTACATGGAAATAGAGATAATATTTCCATGGGTCATTGATAGTTTATATCTTTTGATAATCCTCCCTATATAAATATTGATTATTTATAAATATGGGAAAAATTAATGGTGGAGGAGAATAAATTATCAACTATAAATGAAGCACAAAACGATATGTATATTCCCATACATTTACACAAATATATTCATTTTCCTTATAGTATATATATTGTCTTTTTAATTCAAATTCATTGGGATACAAAATAGGGTGATTAATGAACACAAATGAATTGAGATGAAGTTTTATATTTTTTATTAATATGACAATTTGATGAAATTTCACATGCTTAGATATAGGGTTACAGGGAAGAACGTAATGATTTGCATTGTGAGATGTATCTTTGATGTTCTATGGATAAATGATGAAAAATTTTCTAATCATATTTTCTAAAGATCCATTAATTCGATCTAAAGTAAACATTAGATTTGTCCCTATGACAGTGAAAAATGTAAAATGTTGATGACAATTATTTTTATACATGGAATTATTAAATAATCAAATCCAACATTGAAGCATGCATATTTAAGGATTTTATTGCTAATATATTAGGTATTAATGAATTTTATTATAAAAGGTAGATTCATTAGTTACAACGGCCGTTTGAATAATGAGTTGTTTTCTACTGAAATTATCATCTGTAACATCCCAATATGAAAGCCACTTTACTTGATCCTGATACTAGTTTACCATCTTAACACATTAGTACAACCCCAAATTTTAAGGGTTTTTGAATAGAAATGGTGAAATTTGATGTTACAATGTGGAGAATATACCCCCATATGAGAGTGAAATATAATGAATAAATTAAGAAATAACATTAACATCATCAGATCATTGTACACAAATGAAATATACATATCCAAAAATTATAACTCATTTAATAAGATACAAATACACAAAAATTAAATGATTCATACAAGATAAATCAAAACCAGGTCCGATCACATATTAAATGTAAGGAATATAGATAATGAAGAATAAGAAGGTAGAGAAGCCATTAACTACATGGATCACCTATACTCTTAGAATTCAACTTTGGGAACTCCATTTCAAAACCAAAAAATCAATACATTTCACCAAATGTGCCAAAAACACAATGAATTTCGTCTTGGATACACATGTTCAATGGTGTCTTGTTAAGGGTGTGTGAACATAACATTATAGGAAACAACCAATTTTGGCCTTCACATAAGTCATTGTTTAATGGTAGATGCACATTATATGGTAAGTATAAATAAATAATAGAATAAAATATAAATAAATTAACCAATGTTGACCCTGAAGAGAAATATCCTGATTTTTAGTACTAGCTTCAACTAGTGTTGAAATATTTTTCAACAAAATAAACCACCTTAGGGGGATAAATGTCCTACCTCGGGATCCAAAAAACATTATTTTATTATGGTAAAGAAAATATATCCCCAAAATTATTATAGGAATCTATATAAATCAATGATAAAATGACCAGACATCACATTTTCAAAGCCTAATAAACTAGATCATATGAATCATAGGTATATCTCTAAACTATATAATAATGACTAACATGATAAAAATCCTGGGAATCCTAGGATATCATTGATTAAAATAGACTCAAATGTCACCAAACTTACTGACCAGCTCCTAGGGATCCAGTGAATCCTAATATAGTACGATTAATATCATCAGTCTTAACTAAAAAAATGACAATGAGGTCCATGGAATATCAGAATGTAAATACCCCAACCCTAGTATCCTAGATCTTGTTCTTACATTATTAAATTGGTTTTTGATAAAATTAATGATATCCAAAAGGATATAATAGTTCATTATACATGGGTTATAAGATATATTCTTCTATCTCTCATTACATTTCAGTAAACAAATTACTTAATTGTTATTTTAATTTCGCTCCATCATTGATCTAACTAAATGTTTCTTACATGATATCATGGGGAATGGAGAAATAAAGGGTGAGATAAAAATATCATTAAGGGTTACGAAACATATAATATATAATAAATCAATATGAAAAAATTAATATGGAATGAAAAATAACTGAATACACATTCCTTTATATGAATAATTGGAAAATCATGATTAGATATGTCATAATCAATACCAAAAACTGAATAAATGAAAACATATTCCATTTGACCAATAAAATGTTCTCAAAATTAATCAATGGATAATATGAATGCAAAAATTTAATGGATGATAATAACTTAATTATAAATGATTTAAATTCTTAATATTTAACTTTATGGTCTAATTTATCTTGATATTTATACATTCAATACCTTTCACATTGGGAGTTGAATCTATGGGTAAGTATACACCAAAATCAATTTTAATGTTGTATACCTAACTCACATAATGTGATTCTTGATGCATCAAGAGGTTTTAAAATATCCCTCCCACACATCACTATATGTCCAGTGTAATCCTAATATACCACATGATAAATTTAATTCTTGAACTATATTCCTTATCGAAAAATATCAGTATTGAATAAAGAATACATATTATCAATAATTACCAACTCAATAAAATATATATCTAAATAAAACCCTATGTAGATAAATGAATGTTTTTTGTAAGAAATAAACAATCCCATGGCAAAAATAGTTTTGATATTTTTCATATATGTAATATACAATGACCACATGAAATTGAATGTTTCTTGGGAAAGATAATGACTTCAAAATTAATCAACAAAATACATTTCTATAAATTCCGTAGTCAAACTAATTAGAAACCATATATAAAATTAATTAGAATCTTGTCATTAAAAAAAATACCTGGTGGATTGTATGTAAAATAAAGGGTTATAGGAATTGATGAATGGAATTACCATAAACGTTTCATTTTCACCGTTCTTGATAAAAATAAACATCTCTTTTTTAAAATAATGTAAAACATCATAATATTATGTAGTTTTTTAATTAAAAATTTAAACATGTAATTTAATCTTAAAATATATTATTTTTATAATTGTATAAGATATTTTTCTTGACTTATATTTTTGATCAAATAAATAATTTCTAAATTTTTTTCTAGGAAAGTCTAATACTACAATGTTTAAATAATATAAGGATGATTCCTTTTATTTTTTTTTGAAAAAATAAAATCATTGTGAAAAATATAATTAAACTATAATTTTATATTATTAATAAAATTCATAAAAAATCAATGGATATTTATTTTTATGTAAAATTATTTTTAATCAACGATTGAAATAAATTCATATATTCATGTAATTAATTTCCCAATAATTTTTACTGAGAAGGATATGAAATCGGTACTATTATATAAAAAAATGATTCACCATTCTAGAAGAAATGTTAATGATTTTATTCAGGGAATGGTCAAATATCTCCGTTCTACATAATATTAATCCTAAACAATCCTAATTAAAATGAAATTGTGAGATTAACCATTAAAAACATTATACCATTGTTGTTTGGATTAATAAATAGATAGAATATGTGTGAAAAATTAGATTCCAAAAAAATACTAAATTAACCAAAAATTAATCAAATGGAATAAAAAATATAATTATATAATATCAATTGAATCAAATAAGTAGTATGCCCCAATAGAAAAAAACAAGTTATTAAATTCGATACCACTTATAAAAATAAAAGTAAAAATCACTGATATAAAATAATTAAAATTGAAACATAAAATAAATTTAATGATTAATGATTAATGATATTACATATAAAATGGGTATTATATACAACATATAAAATTAATTATGTGCATCACATTACTATATTCCTTGATGAACGGATTTTGAGAGGAAGTACTTTAAAAATATCATACCATTGAAGTGAGGATTAATAAATGGAATGATGATGTGTATCAAATATTCATCAATAGAAACATTTTTAATTACAACATAATATAATTAAACTACATGACACCCATAATATTATAATATCAAAGATGAAGGATATGTAATATAAACCACTGAAAAGAAATTCATTTATGATATTCTATACAACATTGTATCTTTCATGTAAAATAGACATCAATGAAATATTTCAAGTTCAATATCAAAATACCATGAATAATGATTTTTTAATGAAATATATTTTCAAAGGCATAGGGTATACAGTATATTAAATAAATTTAAATGATAAAATTAAAATAAATCTTATCACGAAACAACCCGGGTCGACCCTGAACCGGTCACCCGAGCCGGCCCGTGACATGGCCCGAGGGGCGTTCCCGATCCCCACGGGCTGGCAACTAGTGCCGGGCATCAAAAGTAAACAGGTGGGAACGATTTGGCCCAAAAGAAAATAAACTAAATAGCGGAAAATAAAATAGAACAAAAGTGAATAATGAAAGAGAAACCAGCAACACTACTAACCTGACCACGATCCAAACTCCAGGTAACCCCATGGGTCACTCTCCAATACCACAACCAACATCGCTCAAGGCGAACAACTGAATCTGGAACCTGCAACAAAGCTAAAAAAAGAAGAAAAACACTATAGGAGTGAGAATTAAAACTCAGTAGGTAGGCCCGACTAATTCTATTCCTAATGCACATACCAATAAATAAAGAATTTACCAATTTCAGTTTTGAACTAAATTATATAAAATAGGTTTTCCACACACTTTCATTTCTAAAACAAGTAACATTCCATTGCCCTTTTTAATTTAGAACAAGTTTAATGTTGAAAGAACAGGTGCATTGCATTTTCAAAACATTTTATGAGCAATTTAGAAATCCAAACTTTAGTTGTTAGTCAAAATGAGAATCACACACAACACACACTAAGGGCAATGGTAAAGTGGCACACAAGGGTCAGCAACCGAACTCGACCTCTCAATCGTCCGCCACACACAACTAAACACTAAAAGAAACATGGGTTGAACCTAGGAGATCGTGAACAATCTAGAACGTACTATACATGTGACTCATCCTGGAGGCATGCCATAACTCGATGACGTCATAACGCCCATAATACTACCCGGCATAGCCCTGCATGGCCTAACCGAGGGGCCCAATCCCCATAGCAGCAATAACTCAGTATTCCCCTGCTATGGGGCCACTAGCCAGTGCGTGGTCTAAACTAGTGCAGCAATCGTTCTCAGAAAATTCACTCAATATGCCAGGTTCCCATGTCATCACAAACAATAAAAAGGGGGTGCATCTACAATGTAAATAAGTCAGTCACGATGCACAAACATCACATACAGCTCACGCAAACAACGCACACCAAAGATCACCCCCGAGTGGGATTTCCGAGATAATCCATTTCATTAAAGTGCCAAACGGGCCTTCACCAATTTTAAAGTAAAACCTCATATCTCAAAAAGTTCAAAACACTGGTTCAGAAGAAATTATTTATCTTTAAAACTAGACGCACATTTGAAGTTCCGTGAATTATGTTTAAAGGCCAAACTGGCATTCTTTCAAAACTGGGTGTCCGCCCGTCAAGAAAATGACACATACGTTCGGTATAAAATAAATATCTCTTTTCGCACTAAATAATAATTTAAAGTTTTATTATCTAATATTATTTCTAATTCATTAAAAATTAATAAAACAACAAGCAATTAATAAATTCTAAATCTAAAGGTAAGTGCAATGGGGGACCTACCTCAACTCGCAGCCTGGTTATGACGACGATGCATGTCACACACTCGCGCAAGAGTACGCGCAACCTTCTGACGATCGCAACATCACGGAAAGTCTCGCCAATGCGCTGGAACAACGCAAAACCTCTCAAAATACACACAAAAGCGAACCTAAAAATAATCATAACATATAAAAAAAATAACTAGCTCGACATGTTTTTAAAATATCACATCAAAACACATATCAAAACAAAACCAAACTCTTTAGTCGAGTTCAATTACGACCTTTAGACACACCAACCGCTTTACGCACCACAAGATCAAAGTAATAAAGCATTTGAACAATTTATAAAACATTCGCAAAGGTGAAACCTAGGTTCACATCCAAAAATACTCAGTTCCACATAAGAAAATATTTTAAAATAAAACACAAAACATCATCACACCAAAACATGGCTCGCACCTAACACTCAGCCCATAAAACAATTTTATAAAATAACGCACCCGTTTGCACACACACAAAACCTCACTACTTTCCATTAAAATGTAAAGTGCATTTCACACCTTCCAAACACTCTTAAAACCCATTTTGAAACCATACATACACTGCTTTAAAAACCATAAACCAAGTCTACCTTTGAAATCAAGCGAGCCTCAAAATACTTCCAAAAAAACACTATCCGCACCACATAAATAAATTAAAGAACATAGCATATTAACCAAAAAAACAAGCCAATCAACATAGACACATGCAGACGTGAACCAGGAACTCACTCCAAACATATTTTTAACAAATTCATAAATATTCAAGAACATCATAATCAACTAATTAAAGGTATAATGAAGCCGCGAAACCAAACAACGGACATAGAACTATACCTTGGTTGGTGGTGGCGAACCAAAACATGCGGCGAGGCCAAACATGCCCCGCGAACAACAGCGGACGATCTGAAGCAATGTGAATCACTTTGCCTTCGGCGACGGGGAACAAAAAGGTATCCAACATGACCCAGACACCATTCGCGAACCCAATGAGGGAATTCGCGGCCACGTCGAAGCACGCTGAGGCGCTGAACCACGAAATTCAGATTTGTGTCGGAATATTGTCGAATGGCAGGGGCGAGGTTCGCCGAAAACGCGCCGAGAAGGGGGAAAACCGGCCGCTGCCAGTGGGTTGTGCTAGGCAGAAGGGGCAGGGGGCTCTCGTGCCGGCTGGATAGGAAAGGGGATTCTGCTGGGCAGTGCACCGCTAATGAAATAGGGGGGGTCCAGCACAGGAAAAGAGGAGGTGGTTGGGGTTTCCGGCACTGGGAAAGAGGAGGAAGTTGGGGTTTCCGGCGCTGACAAAGAGGAGGTGGCTGGGAAAACGGACCACAGTTGCTGTTGGCCAGAGTTCGGGCAGCCGCCGCTGGCCGGGGTGAAAGGGGAAGGCTGCCGAGCAGGGGTGAAATCAGAGGGCTCCGGTGGAAGGGGAAGGCCGCCGAGGTGTGGAGGAAACCGAGGAGGGTGATGTGGGCCGACGTCGCAAGAGAGGAGGCGATGCTGCGGGGGGAAACAAAGGAGCCGGATGGGGGGGCGCCGGCGTACGACGCAGGTAAATGGAGGCAGATGGCGAGGAGGTCGGACGGGGGCCGGACGTCGACGAGGTCAGACGGGGGCAGCAGGAGGCAGAGGCAGCGCGGGATGCAACGCGAAGAGGGGGAAGGGTCGGGCACTGCGCAGAGGAGCCAGGGGGGACGCACCGTAGAATGGGGGAAGAGGGGAGCGCCCCCTTAGGGTTTTACCCAAAAAAAAATTAAATACAAATTAAAATAAAAATTAATAATAAAATATATAAGTTAATATATATTTTAATATTAATTATTGTTCTAATATTAATGATTAAAATTCTAATCATAATAATAGTGATAATACTAATAATAATAACACTAATAATAATAATAATAATATTAATAATATTAATAACATTAATATTAATAATAATAACATAGTAATGTTAATAATAATAATACAAATAATACTAATATTGATAACAATGATAATGATAATAACAACATAATAATATTATTATTAACAAACATTATTTTAGAAGGTAAGTTATTTAATTATCAAAATACGAAAACTAGATTCCTGCACGTTCGTCGCATGACTTAATAAACTGCGCACAAGTTGTGCTCCTCAACCCAGACGACATGGACACTCTCACAAGCACCTGGGGCGATTGCGCGGTTGTCGGCCACCGTTCAGTGACCGCGCACGGGCCCGAAACCCAGTAAAAGCATTCAACGACAAGAAATTTTAATTCGGGCTCATCCCAGACCTCGGCACAAACACTCGGAGCCACAAAATAATAAAAATAAAATGAATAGAAACGGCGGTTGTGACAATTCTCCCCACCACAGACACTTTCTGCCCCCAGAAAGTCACCCAACTGAACGATGGACCAAACAAGAATCTCTGCCCAATTGTAACTAAAAGGAACATCACCACAAGAGAATAGGAGAACACGAGAGGGTTCTCCCCACCACAAGAATTCAACTAGCATGAAAATTTAACACCTACACATACCATCTCGGGATGGGGGGGGACATGGGAACTCCCAACCGATCCAGGCTAACCTCTAAAGCACGAGCGAAACAACCCCTCAGCTAAAACTTGGAACTCCCGACTCAAACCAAAGAAAGCTCGAACACTCGAGAAAAACATCCGAGCAGAACTTATCCCAAACAGTAAACCCGGGCATAACCACAAGCCTGGATTCCTCCCCAGGCACTTACATCTCCAAACGAACACTGCAAAAACCAAGATTGACCCATGCAAGGTCCAAACATACCTCTATGAAAACGCACAATCCTAAACACCATAATCAGACAAACGAGACTGTTTGGATTACAAACGAATACGTTCATCCCACCCTCACGACGACACAATGAACTGACAACAACGACAAAACTTTAACAGTGAAAGAACGAGAATGGAAGGACATTAAATGTTTCGTTGGAAACACTAAACACCCAAACCCGAACTAAGGCTTCACACCCCCATCAACTCCTGACTGTGCGCGAGCTTCACCCCATGTCCTGTGGTTGGGGCTCTGATGGTTGAAGCATCTCTTGCCTCACAGCCAGGCACTAGAATCTTCTAGTCACAGTGTCTTCCTCAGGCGATGCTTCCTGCAAAGCTTCTCTAGATGATCCAGAAACCTGCAATGATGGCACGTCTTCGGGGGGGGGGGGGGTGTGACATAGCGGCTCGTATTCCCTAACCGTCCATATTGATGGTACACCATTAGACGGTTCAACGAACTAGAAGTTAGAACCACTGCAGAGGACTCTTTAGGAATAGGTCCCTCTGGCAAACCCTGCTCGCCAAATGGGGAACCTTGACAAGCAACATGATACGATGGATTGCCAACCATCTCCACTCTGAAGACCAACTCCTCTAAGAACATCTCATCCACCAGCTTCTCAACGTGATGGTCCTTAGAAAGGAGGACCTGCTCCTTGATCTCTGGACGAAGACCCCTGATGGAGAGAGATGTCTTCATCCAGTCCTATGACACTACCCCGGATAAAGAGACACAAGGTCCTTGAAATGGTCAACATACGCTCTCACTATCTGCTGGCCATGTTGAACACACATGAGCTCTTCCATTTTCTTCGTCTTCACCTCCACAAGTATAAACCATCAAACCAAGATGTCTTTAAATACATGCCACATCCTCCCAACCTGCAGTAATGGCGGGGCGAACAACTCTTACTCATCCAGAGTTGGACCTTCAAGCAGACCCAAAACAACACACACTCAGATCGATTCGGGAGTTCCCAATACCCTGAAGACGCGCTCGACTTCTTCAATCCACTGCACTGTCTCTAACAGACTCCAATCACCACGAAGTACGGACGACGTCCAAGAAGGACCAAAAACTGGGCATAACTCATCAAAACTCTAGGGACCTTCCTGGGCGGCATTTTTGAAAAACATATATAACACCGAGACGAAACTGATATCAATCGAAGCAACGTCAATAAAGCACCCTCGTCCAAAAACAACAAGCTCAAAACCAAACAAAAACAAACACAACCCCAAAAACGCTTTTCACTTTATATTTCAAAACCACCTTCTTTCAAGGCTACTTTCCAAATACCAACTCCACTTTTTAAACCAAAATCACTTTCCAAAACCATTTTCCTCTTTAAAATCCAATTTAGAAAAACATGGTCAAGCCTTTAATTTCAAATAAACACCCAGGTAATCTCATGACCTGTTGCACATGTCATTATCCACGTTCCATTCATACACGCACTAGCACACAATTGTATACATTCTCTCACATGTGCAAACGTTCATAAGGGGTACCTGCGGTTTCACCCCAAACCATTCTCGACCAATTTCAAAGAAAACATCAGTTTTACAAACCAAATGCTTTTAGTTTTTAAAACCCATTTCATAAATTTAAAGTCCTTTAAAAGAAATCAGTCTCATCTTCAAAACCCCCTTTTTTTTCATTTCCAAAAATGCACTTACACTAACCAAAACGAAAACGGCACCCAAATTTGCAACAACCACTGGAGATAGGGACTAGTAGCCACGCTCAACCTGGCAACATGGTAGTGGGCCATGTCCCAAGTGAGCGTCGACCACTAGGAGGAATTCAAACCGTGTACTCAGACTCCACATGGGTCACTACTCCATGTGAAATCACGATGTAACGTCGGCTTGCCTCCGTTGTCATCTCTCAATCCAAGACAAACCAGAAAGAGACAAAGACACAATTCCCGGACTACCCCTGGCGACTCGAGGTGCAGAACGGGCGAGGGTTCATGGCATCCTTCCCGTACCGACCTCTTGAGTCCCGACAATCCTAATCTCCATCTACCGGACATCCCAAATAACAAGGGCCTCCTTTGATACCATTTTGTCACGAACCAACCCGGGTCGACCCTGAACCGGTCACCCGAGCCGGCCCGCGACATGGCCCGAGGGGCGTTCCCGATCCCCACGGGCTGGCAACTAGTGCCGGGCATCAAAAGTAAACAGGTGGGAACGATTTGGCCCAAAAGAAAATAAACTAAACAGCGGAAAATAAAATAGAACAAATATGAATAAAGAAAGAGCAACCAACAACGCTACTAACCTGACCACGATCCAAACTCCAGGTAACCCCATGGGTCACTCTCCAATACCACAACCAACATCGCTCAAGGTGAACAACTGAATCTGGAACCTGCAACAAAGCTAAAAAAACAAGAAAAACACTATAGGCGTGAGTATTAAAACTCAGTAGGTAGGCCCGACTAATTCAATTCCCAAGGCACATACCAATAAATAAAGAATTTATCAATTTCAGTTTTGAACTAAATTATATAAAATAGGTTTTCCACACACTTTCATTTCTAAAACAAGTAACAGTCCATTTCCCTTTTTAATTTAGAACAAGTTTAATGTTGAAAGAACAGGTGCATTGCATTTTCAAAACATTTTATGAGCAATTTAGAAATCAAAACTTTAGTTGTTAGTCAAAATGAGAATCACACACAACACACACTAAGGGAAATGGTAAAGTGGCACACAAGGGTCAGCAACCGAACTCGACCTCTCAATCGTCCTCCACACACAACTAAACACTAAAAGAAACATGGGTCGAACCTAGGAGATCGTGAACAATCCATAACGTACTATACATGTGACTCATCCTGGAGGAATGCCATAACTCGATGACGTCATAACGCCCATAATACTACCCGGCATAGCCCTGCATGGCCTAACCGAGGGGCCCAATCCCCATAGCAGCAATAACTCAGTATTCCCCTGCTATGGGGCCACTAGCCAGTGCGTGGTCTAAACTAGTGCAGCAATCGTTCTCAGAAAATTCACTCAATATGCCAGGTTCCCATGTCATCACAAACAATAAAAAGGGGGTGCGTCTACAATGTAAATAAGTCAGTCACGATGCACAAACATCACATACAGCTCACGCAAACAACACACACCAAAGATCACCCCCGAGTGGGATTTCTGAGATAATACATTTCATTAAAGTGCCAAACGGGCCTTCACCAATTTTAAATTAAAACATCATTTCTCAAAAAGTTCAAAACACTGGTTCAAAAGAAATTATTTATCTTTAAAACTAGACGCACATTTGAAGTTCTGTGAATTATGTTTAATGGCCAAACTGTCATTCTTTCAAAACTGGGTGTCCGCCCATCAAGAAAATGTCACATATGTTCGGTATAAAATAAACAGCTCTTTTCGCACTAAATAATAATTTAAAGTTTTATTATCTAATATTATTTCTAATTCATTAAAAATTAATAAAACAACAGGCAATTAATAAATTCTAAATCTAAAGGTAAGTGCAATGGGGGACCTACCTCAACTCGCAGCCTGGTTATGATGACGATGCATGTCACACACTCGCGCAAGAGTACGCGTAACCTTCTGACGATCGCAACATCACGGAAAGTCTCGCCAATGCGCTGGAACAACGCAAAACCTCTAAAAATACACACAAAAGCGAACCTAAAAATAATCCTAACATATAAAAAAAATATAAAATAACTAGATCGACATGTTGTTAAAATATCACATCAAAACACATATCAAAACAAAACCAAACTCTTTAGTAGAGTTCAATTACGACCTTTAGACACACCAACCGCTTTACGCACCACAAGATCAAAGTAATAAAGCATTTGAACAATTTATAAAACATTCACAAAGGTGAAACCAAGGTTCACATCCAAACTTACTTAGTTCCACATTAGAAAATATTTTAAAATAAAACATAAAACATCATCACACCAAAACATGGCTCGCACCTAACACTCATCCCATAAAACAATTTTATAAAATAACGCACCCGTTTGCACACACACAAAACCTCACTACTTTCCATTAAAATGTAAAGTGCATTTCACACCATCCAAACACTCTTAAAACCCATTTTGAAACCATGCATACACCGCTTTAAAAACCGTAAACCAAGTCTACCTTTGAAATCAAGCGCGCCTCAAAATACTTCCAAAAAAACACTATCTGCACCACATAAATAAATTAAAGAACATAGCATATTAACCAAAAAAACAAGCCAATCAACATAGACACATGCAGACGTGAACCAGGAACTCACTCCAAACATATTTTTAACAAATTCATAAATATTCAAGAACATCATAATCAACTAATTAAGTGTATAACGAAGCCGCAAAACCAAACAACGGACATAGAACTATACCTTGGTTGGTGGTGGAGAACCAAAACATGCGGCGAGGCCAAACGTGCCCCGCGAACAACAGCGGACGATCTGAAGCAATGTGAATCACTTCGCCTTCGGCGACGGGGAACAAAAAGGTATCCAACATGACCCGATACACCATTCGCGAACCCAATGAGGGAATTCGCGGCCACGTCGAAGCACGCTGAGGCGCTGAACCACGAAATTCAGATTTGTGTCAGATTATTGTCGAACGGCAGGGGCGAGGTTCGCCGAAAACGCGCCGAGAAGGGGGAAAACGGGCCGCTGCCAGTGGGTTGTGCTAGGCAGAAGGGGCAGGGGGCTCTCGTGCTTGCTGGATAGGAAAGGGGATTCTGCTGGGCAGTGCACCGCTAATGAAATAGGGGGGGTCCGGCGCTGGAAAAGAGGAGGTGGTTGGGGTTTCCGGAACTGGAAAAGAGGAGGAAGTTGGGGTTTCCGGCGCTGACAAAGAGGAGGTGGCTGGGAAAACGGACCACAGTTGCTGTTGGCCGGAGATCGGGCAGCCGCTGCTGGCCGGGGTGAAAGGGGAAGGCTGCCGAGCAGGGGTGCAATCAGAGGGCGCCGGTGGAAGGGGATGGCCGACGAGGTGTGGAGGAAACCGAGGAGGGTGTTGTGGGACGACGTTGCAAGAGAGGAGGCGATGCTGCGGGAGAAAACAAAGGAGCCGGATGGGGGGGCCGGCGTACGACGCAGGTAAATGGAGGCAGATGGCGAGGAGGTCGGACGGGGGTCGGACGTCGACGAGGCCAGACGGGGGCAGCAGGAGGCAGAGGCGGCGCGAGCTGCAGCGAGAAGAGGGGGAAGGGTCGGGCGCTGCGCAGAGGAGCCAGGGGGGCCGCACTGTAGAATGGGGGAAGAGGGGAGCGCCCCCTTAGGGTTTTACCCAAAAAACAATTAAAAAAAAATTAAAAAAAAACTAATAATAAAATAGATAAGTTAATATATATTTTAATATTAATTATTGTTATAATATTAATGATTAAAATTCTATTCATAATAATAGTGATAATACTAATAATAATAACACAAATAATAATAATAATAATATTAATAATATTAATAACATTAATATTAATAATACTAACATAGTAATGTTAATAATAATAATACAAATAATACTAATATTGATAACAATGATAATGATAATAACAACATAATAATATTATTATTAACAAACATTATTTTAGAAGGTAAGTTATTTAATTATCAAAATATGAAAACTAGATACCTGCACGCTCGTCGCATGACAAGCGCACAAGTTGCGCGCCTCAACCCAGACGACATGGACACTCTCACAAGCACCTGGGGCGATTGCGCGGTTGTCGGCCACCGTGCGGTGACCGCGCACGGGCCCAAAACCCAGTAAAAGCATTCAATGGCAAGAAATTTTAATTCGGTCTCAGCCCAGACCACGTCGCAAACACTCGGAGCCACAAAATAATAAATAGAAAATAAATAGAAACGGCGGTTGTGACAAATCTAAAAATGGAAAAGTAGAAAAAATTCCTTACCTATTGTTTCTCTTTAGTTTATCTAGGTTTAATTTCAATAACAATGCTTTTAAAATATTTATTAATTAATAATATAACTGTATTCATATTAATAATTTCTTATATATAGCTCATTATAATATCTTGTCATACATTTGTTAATAAAATCTCATTAGTACAATTATTTCATGTGTAAACTATTTTGTCTTCCCAACCATGTTTTTTCATAGTAGATCTAATCCTTATTCATAAGATATAGATAGATTATCTATGAACAGATAATAATGATATATGAGATCATAATTTTTGATGTTATACATTCTTATAACCATTCATTAATGGTTTCCATGAAAAATTAATAGCAACTCTCTTTAAAAGGTTGGGTACATCATTTTCACAAGCAACCATATATTTCCCTTAGTGGGAGAAAGGGTGAGGAAGTGTAGGATATTTAATTTTAAAGAATTAATATGACTTTATATGTATCATTTTTTAAAGGTTAGGGCTGAAGCATAATTTTATTATTAAATCCAAACAAATACCTCTTTAACTTGGTAGTGGGAGACCCATTACATTTCCTGAAGGCCCAGTGGGGATTTAGCCTAATACATGGCACGTAGGACCATTTTTTTGGACCCCGAGCGATTTTGTGAATATTAATGATATAGTTCACACGCTTCTACAGTGCCGCACAATACCCACCACTGCTACAGTATCCTACCACCGCTACAGTTACCCGCCACCTCTACAGTGCCCACCGCTGATATAGTGCCCGCCAATGATATAATACGCTACAATACTACTACAATACTTGCTTCCAAAGGATTTTGAACCCCATTTTTTCATGTTTAATTAAGGGGTTCTTACCCCCATTTTTCATTTAAATAAATTATTTAAATAAATTTTATTATCATTTGGAGTTAGTGATGAAAAAAAAATTACATTGGTTCGTGAGGAGGTAGATCACTGAACACAGGAGTGGTGGTTTTGTTTCCCATCTGATGGAGGATGATATAGATAAATATTATGAAAAACATAATATTTTTTCCATATATGGGATATATATGTAATATTTTACTCTAATGTTTAATTTATATCTGAAGGAGAAAAATGAAGACAAAAATAAGGACATCAATTATGAAGCTTACCATCTCTTTGAAGAATTACATGTTAATCTCTTATTAAGGACCATAGGGTTGATTGGTAGAAAGAATAATAGAACTAAATTGTCCTTATTTGTGATATATATTTATAATATTTCATTTTTGGTTAATCTATATATATATTTATTTAATAATATGTCGGTGGAGGGAGTGCCCTTTTATAATTGGGGAGGAGTGACATTATTGTAAATTTCCAAAACTATTCTATAGTTGCAAGTCAATCACTCCAAAATTACCTGAAATTTGACAAAAAATTGATTGGATTTAAGGTAAATTTGTGCGACACATCCAACACACAAAAAAGAAACATTTTAGTTTTTATCAGAAATGTGTACTTAATTATCCCATTTTATTTATCGCAATGATATTGAGTTTTTTTAATGGTTGTAATTTATCCATTATGTCTATAATAAAATTTGATAGTATAAATAAATATAAAATATAAGTATTAAAAGTAACAATTATTTATTAAATAAAAATTTCATGAATACTGAAAAAATAATTTTATCATATGAAAATGTAACACACAAAACAATTTTTTAACCACATTCATTGTAAATGAATTTTAATATCATTACAAATAATTACGAATAATAATAATTATGAAATTATTATATAATAATAATTAATTAAATTTAATATTTCTAATTTATTTTTTAAAATTATATTATCTAATGAGAATTTTTTAATTATAATATAAAACTTCAAATTGAATTGTAAATATCTTTTTCATGAAATGCATTTTTTATGAAAGAGATTGAAAAATATTAATGATGTCACAAACCATCCTCAGGGCCCGTGCCGTGACTACCCCAAACCCGCCTTCAATAGGCTAGGGGCTGGCGACTAGCACAAAGGTGTAAATCCCGGAAAAAGGGAAGGCATTGCCTTTGTAAAGTAAACAAGCACCACATAGTAAGCAAGCTGAAAAGTAAACACTAAGTAAAAACTGTAACAAGATGAGCTGAAAGTAAAAGGGGCCGGAAATACAAGCCCAACTGTGAAGTACATATGAAAGGGAAAAACATCAACTAAAAAGAAAAGCCGCAGCGTCAAGCCGTCCTCTGGAAGTCCCACCTGAAGGGTGGGTACAGATAGACTCCGTTGCACCTCGGGTCCACCTGACCGCTCCGAGTACGTCCCGCCCAGTGGTCCACCTCTAGGTACCGTCCTGCTCCGCAAGCCTCCACCACAATCAGCGCTATCTGTCATCTGCAACCAACAGAACGTAGTGCAGGCATAGCCCATGCAGGGTTGAGTATAAGCTACTCAGTAGGGACCCCGAGACCCCTGAAGGTCTCCCGAAATCCACAAAGGATAAACCACAACGGAAAGATACAATCACGAAGTAACAACCAAAACTGGTTAGGTATATGACCATACATATACCTAAGTCTTAAATCCCCATTCGACTCCAACATCCGAGCCCAAGCACAACCCAGTCCACACAGGAAAGCAAACATATACCCACACATGATAGCTCAACACAATCCACAAAGGAGAGTAAACCGTAAATCCACATAGGATAGTTCAACACAATCCACAAAGGAGAGTAATTCAAGATTCAGCTCACACAGGTATACTTCTTCAAATGAAGATAGAGATTATCACCGATCCATCTATGTCGTCGAACCCACAAAGGATCGCTAGGTACTAACCCCCGCAAAGACCCACACAGGATCGGGCCCACACAGGACCTGTAGGCGCTGGCTCAAACAGAACCACTGAGCGCTGAACCACACAGGATCAGATCCACACATGATCTGTAGCATTGATCTATGTAGGATCGCTGAGTGCAGTAGTCGTCACAGTCCACTAAGGATCCTTGCACAGTTGTCGTTGCAGTCCACTGAGGATCTTTGCACAGTCGTCGTCGTTACAGTAGCAGTCGCAGCCAGCTCTAGGGTTCCCGCACACAGCAAGCACGTTCGGGAGGGTCCTCTCCACGAGCCGAGAGGCTGATACATCAACTGACACATAGTCCAGAGTTGATGTATCCAAAAGCTCCGTCTCTCAACAGGAACTCAAAGTCGCAGACGGCGCGTCAATCGGACGCCCGGTCTGAGGGTTATTGGCTTTTTCATCCGAGGGGCCCGGTTGGTTTTTAAGGCAAAACCAACCCAACCATACTAAACCTGTGTCCAAACCACGGGCGGAGTATCCCAAAAGATCCGTCTCACTTAGAGGAATCCACCAAAGACGACGGCACGTCAATCGGACGTCTGTAGCTCAAGATATGAGTGTTTCCGCTCCAAGGGCCCGGTTGGTTTCAGGTACGAACCAACTCGGCCGAACCCAAAGAATTTTGAAACATTGAGTGAGATATACCGAAACGACCGTCTTGATCCAAGTATCGTGTTGCCACTGAAGGCGCGTCGTTCGGAGCCTCGTAGCTCATGTTATGGGAAAAAGATTGAAAACGGTCCAAAGACGGGGGGTCTGGGCTCGGGCCGACCCGGCCCGACCCCCCCTGGGTCGGCCGAACCGGGTCGACCCGACCCGGTCCTGCCAGGCCAGGGCGCGGCCCGGCTAGGCCGGCCGGTCCGACATGGCTCGGCGGCTCGGCCGAGCAGCGCGGGGGGCTCACTGCCCCCGCGTGACAGCATCGCGGCCCCTGCGGGGGGCCGCCCTGGTAAACGGACGCGTCAAAGGCCGTGTCCCGCTTCTGCACCAGACCCGCGCCGCCGCTGGCGCCGCCGCTGCCACGGCGGCGCGCCGGGGCACCGCCGGTGGCTTCCGCGGGCCACCAGAGTTGCTCTGGTGGTCCGTTTTCCTTCACGTCTGCGCCGCTGTTCCTCCCGGGATCCGTTCTTTACTGTGGGATCATCAAATTGCCTTTGCGGCACGTTTTTTCCTTGCCCGCTAAATCTGCACAACAACGAAGATTGGTGGAGGGTTGTCAGGCCGTGTTTTTTTGGCCTGCACCCTCCGCGTTAGACGATATCAATCGTGAGGGTAAATCAACACATAATAAACGTATCAAAAATAATTTTAATAATTTAATATTGCACTTGATTCGGGTTCTTGTTTTAAAAGAAACAATCAGGGGGATATAAAAAGGTATTTCCAAAATAAAAATCCCTTCCTCGTCAAGTCTTCGCATACGCGTTCTTTGCAGAATTGATCGCCGCGGAAGGAGGCGATCATCGCGTCGCAAAAGGCGTCACGTCGTCGCGGAAGGGCGTCACGTCGTCGTGGAATACGGTGCGCGTCGATGAACTCCAAGGTTCAAGAACATATATATTGAATTTATAATAATTAAATCCATATTGTCGTTTTAAACCACAAAGAAAACTAACGAACTTCTATCTCTCACCTCAACAGATGATCGAAGATTTTGTTGCGGATTAAGGAACGTCGCCGAAGAACGTCGCGGGAGAGGAAACGTCGGCGTCGCGGCACACGGCGTCGCGTCATCGATTTCCACGGGTTCGGAGTTCTTTGTCGTGGCCGTCTTTCTTCACGTTCTTCTCGTTCTTCGCGTTCATCGCGTTCTTCGCGAAAGAGGATGAAGAATTCTTGGTTTCTGTCAAATCCTCCCAACGAACATTTTTCCAGAAGTCGTGCGTTGGTCTTATTTTATTATTACGCCAACGGATTTCAAATAGGTTAAGAAACGAATGAAATTAATTCATAGAATTAATTTCAATGAATAAACCACCCATTTAATTAAATGAAGAAAAACACCCAATTAATTGGTGCGTTATGAAATTATGAAAACGCGTCAGTTGACTTTCATAATGACGGGTTTTCGCGGGTGTGTTACTTAGAGGAAAAGAAACAGTGGGTTTCGTGGGGGTCCCACCTCAAAAATATCCTACCAAGAGGGTAGGATATTTTTGGATAGCACCCTATCTACATCAGCTTAGCTTAAGCTGCTTTAAGTGGCTTCAAGTTGGTTCCAAGTGTCTTAAGTGAAATAAAATAAAGTTTGTCGTACAATTCTTTTATTTCTTAACTTTAAGCCCGAAATTTAAAAACCACACCAAAGAAAACGAAACTCCGGAAGATGCGTTTCTAAGAAAGTACCGGTGCTGCGATTCCATCGGTGCCCTCAGAATTCGATTTCGAGCACCGATTTAAAAGTTAGAAAAACTCGCTCGTCCGTTCACTAAACGTTCCCGAGCCAAACTTTAGAAAAATGATTCCGGGCACACCGGGCCTCGGAATCAGGTGCCGTCAGAAACTGCGCTCTTGTAAAATTCCAAAGAAAATTAAGAAAAAAAATTCCTTGAAATTTATGGGTCTTTACATTACTCCCACCTTAGGGTTTTACGTCCCTGTAAAGATACATCATAAACTAGGGAAACAAATGTGGGTACTGAGAACGCATATGAGCCTTCCGCTCCCATGTGCTCTCCTAGAGGTTCCCGTGCTGCCATCTGATATGCACAAGAGAAATTGATCGCCCACGTAGGACCCACTCCTGTCGATCCTCTATCTCCACAGGGACCTCCATAAAAGTTGCCCCATCAGCCACATCTAGCTCCCCATGGTCAATGATTTTCGTCGGGTCGTGCACGTATCTCCTTAGCTGAGATATGTGGAAGACGTCGTGCACCTGGTGCAACTGAGATGGTAGAGCCAGGAGATAAGCCACCTCGCCAATCCTGTTGATGACCTGGAATGGTCCGATGAAGCGTGGAGACAACTTGCCGCCTCAGCCAAATCTACGTAATCCACGTCGAGGTGAGACACGCAAGAAGATGTGGTCACCATCCCCGAACACTAGTGGCCTCCGCCTCCTGTCAGCGTAGGACTTCTGCCGGCTCTAAGCTGTCATCATCCGCTCCTGGATGACCTGGACCTTCTCTGTCATGGCCCAGACCATCTCTGGTCCCACAAGTGCTGACTCCCCAGGGTCTGTCCAGCACAAAGGAGATCTGCAAGGTCTGCCGTACAACGCCTCGTATGGTGACATCCCGATGGTGGAGTGGTAGTTGTTGTTGTACGCGAAGTCCACCAAGGGAAGGTGGTCCTCCCAGTTGTGACCAAAGTCGAGGACACATGCGCGGAGCATGTCCTCGAGAGTCTGAATGGTCCTCCCCGTCTGACCATCCGTCTGAGGGTGAAAGGCGGTGATCAGACGTAGCTGCATCCCGAACGCCTCCTGAAACCCCTTCCAAAGTCGGGAAGTAAAGCGAGCATCTCTATTGGAGAAGATAGATGATGGCACACCGTGAAGCCGTACAATCTCCTGAACGTAGAGACGCCCCAAGCTCTCCACTGAGCCCTGCTCTCAGATGGGTAATAAGTGTGCTGACTTGGTGAGTCGGTCATCAATCACCCAAATGGAGTCGTGAACTCTGGAAGTGCGTGGAAGTCCACTCACAAAGTCCATAGATATGTCGTCCCACTTCCACTCCGGGACCTCCAAGGGCTGTACCAATCCTGCTGGTACCTGATGCTCTGACATCACCTGCTGGAAGGTGAGGCATCGAGAAACAAACTCTGCCACAGCCTACTTCATGCCCAGCCACCAGTGCTGTCGTCTAAGGTCCTGGTACATCTTCGCCACTCCAGGATGTACCTCCAAAGGAGAAGTGTGAAACTCTCTCAGCACCACCTCCCGTAAAGCATCTGGTACCAAGTTACGTCCTCTGAAAAGGACTTCGTGCTCTACTCCAAGGGAGAAACCATCAGGTCCCTGTCCTGTGGATATATGTGCACGCCGTGTCTCACAGACAACATCCCCACGTTGTGCCTCTCTGACCCGCTGTAGAAGTGGAGGAGAGACTATGAGAGACTGAATGAAGGCTGCTCCGTCCCTATCCACGAAGGATATCTGCAAGGCGGCTAGCTGCTCTGTCGCCTCCTCAAGTAGCTGAATGCCCGTCCTCCTACTGAGGGAATCGGCTACTACATTACCCTTCCCAGGAGTATAGACTATCTCAAATTCATAGTCCTGGAGGAACTCTAGCCATCGCAGCTGTCTCTGGTTCAGGTCCTTCTGTGAGAAGATGTACCTGAGACTCTGGTGGTCAGAAAAGACTGTAAAGCGCTCTCCCATCAGATAGTGCCGCCATGTCTTCAGAGCGAAGACCACTGCTGCTAACTCCAGGTCATGGGTAGCATAGTTCTGCTCATGCGGCCTCAACTGACGTGATCCATAGGCAATCACGGCCCGCTCCTGCATGAGGACACATCCGAGCCCGGTCCCTGATGCAACGCAGTAGACTACGTATCCAACTCCCTCCTCAGGCAACCTCAAGATAGTTGCGCTGGTCAATCTCTGTCTCAGCTCCTGGAAGCTCTTCTGACATATGTCTGACCAAACAAAGGGTTTCCCCTTCTTCGTCAAAGCTGAGAGTGGCGCCGCAACTCCAGAGAATTCCAGCACAAATCTCTGATAGTATCCGGCTAGACCCAAGAATCTCCGCACCTCTGTCACGCTCCTGGGTGGCTCCCAAGCTAGCACTGCCTCGATCTTTGCGGGATCCACCACAACTCCCACATCAGAAATGACGTTCCCCAAGAAGTGGACCTCACGTAACCAGAACTGGCACTTCCAGAGCTTTCCATAAAGTTGGTCCTCTCAGAGTGTGTCTAGTATAACCCGCAAGTGGTAGGCGTGCTCCTCCTCTGTGGTCGAGTACACCAAAATGTCGTCGATGAAGACCATGACAAATCGATCGAGGTATGGCTAGAAGATCCTGTTCATGAGTCTCATGAACACTACTGGAACGTTGGTTACACCGAAAGGCATAACCAAGAACTCATAGTGGCCATACCGACACCTGAAGGTCGTCTTCTGCACGTCCTCGCCTCGAACTCTGAGCTGATGATAGCCTGACCTGAGGTCTATCTTCGAGAACCACCATGCTCCGTTGAGCTGATGGAAGAGGTCATCAATCCAAGGTAGCAGATACATGTTCCTCACTGTCACCTGGTTCAGGTGACGATAGTAGACAAATAGTCGCAAGCTCATATCTGTCTTCTTGGAAAACAATATCGGGGAAACCCAGGGTGAAACACTGGGTCAGATGAACCCCTTGCCCTGTAAGTCCTCCAACTGTACCCGTAGCTCTCGAAGCTCAGTAGGGGCCAACCGATACGCTGGAGTGGATATCGGGGTTGTCCCAGGGTACATAAGAATATAAAAATCTACCTCTCTGCGAGGAGGTAGCCCTGGAACATCATCGGGAACGACGTCCGCGTACTGATCCACCACTGCAGGAAAACTAGGACTTCGCATGTCCACTGCTCCTAGAATGAGACTAGCCAACTGATTAGTGATGGGTTTTCCCCTCCTCTGCGAGAGTCCCTCATGTTCTGCCAAGGCTCCCTTCTCGCCCGTGAAGATGAACCTGCTCCTGTCGGTGCGTACACATCGCACCTTGCGCCTAAAACAGTCAATCTGAGCATGGACTGTAGATAACCAATACATGCCCAAGATGACGTCGTAAGGCCTCAACGCCACTACAAGAAGATCCTAGTCGAAGCTCTCGCCTCCTAGAGTAAGCTCACACTGTTGGCACAAGTGCGTAATTGCCGAGTCTGCTACCGTAGGGGTCTCTAGCTGTAAGGATCGAGCCAACGGCTCTGTCGGAATCTCTGAGCTCTGAACATGGGCAGCGGCTATGAAAGAGTGACTCGCTCCTGTGTCTATAAGAACTGTAGAAAGGGTGGAATAGACACAGATCGTACCTTGAAACATCTCTGGCGCACCGTGGTCATAGGCCTCCGCTTCCTGGAGCTGTGCCTGTCTCTACCCGCCAGCTCCCTGTGGTCGGGGCGGACCTCCCGGTGGTGGTGGTGGTAGAGCCTCAAAGCGTCGCCCACCACCTGCTGCTCGGCCAGCTCCTCTGCCTCGTCCGCCTCCTCCGTGCGGACCACCACGGTCGACCCTCTGCCTCTTCCTGGGTGTCCCCTCCACCGTCTTCTGCTCCTCAGTACGGCGAGTCGGGCAGTCACGAGCCATGTGGCCCTGCCCGTCGCAGGCGTAGCACTGCCCGCCTCTCGGAAGACGAGCTCCGCGATGTGTGCCCCGCACTGCTGAGCTAGTGTCTTGAGGTCGTCTACGAGAGGGTCTGGTCTACCTGGAACCCTGAGTCATCCCTCGGCTACCTGCTACCGAAGACTCCACTACCTACCACCCTGTGGTAGGTCTCGCTGTGAACTCAGCCAGAAAGCTCTCGATCAGAAGGGCCCGCTCCAGTACTCCTGCCTGAGACGGAATGCTGAGGGAGATCAGAGATTCCCTGATCTCGTGTCTCAAACCCTGCTCAAAGGTCTGGGCCCAGAAGAATGGGTCCCGTACCATATCTGTCGAGTAGCAAGAATGATCGGTAAACCTCACCATGTACTGGGCGACCGTCAAGCTGTCCTGCCACAGCTGAAGAAGCTAATGGATGTGCACCGCACGGAGGGTGGCCGGGATGAACTCCAAGCGGAAGAGGCCCTCAAAGTCTGTCTAGATGAGAGGGGCCTCACCGTGCACCTGGAGCATCAAGCTCCACCATCATCCTGCTGCTGCGTGTAGTAGTCTCGCCGCGAGGATCACCATGAGGACTGCTGGTGTCCTCACTAGCCTGAAAACTCGTACGACCGCCTCCATGAAGTCCTCGGCTGCCTGGGGGTATGTCTCCCCACGAAACCTGGGTGGTCGCTGGTGCTGGAACTCGTGGAGAGCTTCGAGGCGACGTGCATCGTCAGCGGTCGGTGCTGGTAGCATCGGTGTCTCGGTGGGTAGAGGTACCGCTGGTGCCTCTGCCGTCAAAGGGCCCTGTACCGAGGCCTCATCGCTCGGCGAGCTGTCGTCACGCTCTACTCTCAGAACCCAAGCTAGCTGCCATCGTGGGGCCATCCTGAAAAGGAAACAAGTGCGCCACGATCAGAACAGTATACCTGGTGATCTGACACAAGTAATCATAAAGAAAACATGAAACACACATGCAATCAATTTTTTCGTGCATTATGTCGGAAATCAGAAGTCGGGGTCCTGGTGTACGGATGCATCGGCCGCCACACCAACACTGGACTCCCTGTACTGATAACCACACCCAATACGCTAAACACTATTGATTCACATATAAGAAAGATTAGAGTCTGCGGTAGAACCGACCACCTCTGATACCAATTTTTTACAACCCGTCCTCGGGGCCCGTGCTGTGACTACCCCAAGCCCACCTTCCATAGGCCAGGGGCTGGAGACTAGCACCAAGTCGTAAATCCCGGAAAAAGGGAAGGCATTGCCTTTGTAAAGTAAACAAGAACCACAGAGTAAGCAAGTGGAAAAGTAAACACTAAGTAAAAACTGTAACAAGCTGAGCTGAAAGTAAAAGGGGCCGGAAATACAATCCCATCTGTGAAGTACAACGGAAATGGAAAAACATCAACTGAAAAGAAAATCCGCAGCGTCGAGCCATCCTCTGTAAGTCCCACCTGAAGGGTGGGTACATATATCCTTCACTGCACCTCGGGTCCACCTGACCGCTCGGAGTTCATCCCGCCCAGTTGTCCACCTCCAGGCATCGTCCTGCTCCGCAAGCCTCCACCAAAATCAGCGTTGTCCGTCGTCTACAACCAACACAACGTAGTGCGGGAATAGCCCGTGCAGGGGTGAGTATAAGCTACTCAGTAGAGACCCCGAGACCCCGAAGGTCTCCCGAAATCCACAAAGGATAAACCACAATGGAAAGATACAATCACGAAGTAACAACCGACATTTCTTAGGTATATTCCCATACATATACCTAAGTCATCAATCCCCGTTCGGCTCTAACATCTGAGCCCAAGCACAACCCAGTCCACACATGAAAGCAAATGTATACCCACACCGGATAGCTCAACACAATCCACAAAGGAGAGTAAACCGTAAATCCACACAGGATAGTTCAACACAATCCACAAAGGAGAGTAACACAAGATTCAGCTCACACATGTATACTTCTTCAAATGACGATAGAGATGATCACTGATCCATCTAAGTCGTCGGACCCACAAAGGATCGATAGGTACTAACCCCCGCAAAGACCCACATAGGATCGAGCCCACACAGGACCTGTAGGCGCAGGCTCACATAGAACCGCTAAGCGCTGACCCACACAGGATTAGATGCACACAGGATCTGAAGCACTAATCCACTTAGGATCGCTGAGTGCAGTAGTCTTCACATTCCACTGAGAATCCCTGCATAGTCGTCGTCGCAGTCCACTGAGGATCTCTGCACAATAATTATCGTTACAGTAGCAGTCGCAGCCAGCTCTAGGGTTTCCACACACATCAAGCTCGTTCGGGAGGGTCCGCTCCATGAGCCGAGAGGCTGATACATCAACTGACACATAGTCCAGAGTTGATGTATCCAAAAGTTCCGTCCCGTCAACAGGAACTCAACGTCGCAGAAGGCGCGTCAATCGGACGCCCGGTCTGAGAGTTATTGGCGTTTTCTTCCCAGGGGCCAGGTTGGTTTTGAAGGCAAAACCAACCCGACCGTAGTCCACCTGCGTCCAAACTGCGGGCGGAGTATTCCAAAAGATCCGTCTCACTTATAGAAATCCACCAAAGCCGACGACACGTAAATCTGACGTCCGTAGCTCAAGATATGAGCGTTTTCGCTCCCAGAGCCCGGTTGGTTTCGTGTATGAACCAACCCGCCTGAACCCAATGTATTCCGAAACCTTGAGTGCGATATACCGAAACGACCATCTTGATCCAAGGATCGTGTTTCCACTGAAGACGCGTCGTTCGGAGGCCCATAGCTCATGTTACGGGCAAAAGACCGAAAACGGTCCGAAGACGGGGCGGTCTGGGCCCGGGCCGACCCGACCCGACCCCCCTTGGGTCGGCCGAATCGGTTCGACCCGACCCAGTAAGACCCAGCAGGACCCGGTCCAGCCACGCCGGGGCGCGACCCAGCACGACCGGCCGGTCCGGCTCGGCTCAGCAGAGCGGCCGAGCAGCGCGGGGGGCTCGCTGCCCCCGCGTGACAGCACCGCGGCCCCCGCGGGTGGCCGCCCTGGTCAATGGATGCGGCAAAGGCCACATCCCGTGTGTGTGCCGGACCCGCGCGGCTACGGGTCCGCTGGCGCTGCCGGTGGCTTCTGCGGGCGACCAGAGTTGCTCCGGTTGTCTGTTTTCCTTCCGTCTGTGCCGCGGTTCCTCCCAGGATCCGTTCTTTACTGCGGGATCATAAAATTTCCTTTGTGGCACGTTTTGTCGTCGCCCGCCAAATTCGCACAACAACGAAGAACGACGGAGTGTTGTCGGGCCGTGTTAGACGGTATCAATCAGGAGGGTAAATCAACACATAATAAACGTATCAAAAACATTTTTAATAATTTAAAATTGCACTTGATTCAGGTTCTTTTTTAAAAAGAAACAATCATGGGGATATAAAAAGGTATTTCCAAAATAAAAATCTCTAACTCTTCAATTCGTTGCACGCACGTTCTTCGCGGAATTGATCGTCGCGGAAGGAGGAGATCATCGCGTCGCGGAAGGCGTCGCATCGTCGTGAAGGGGCGTCGAGTCGTTGCGGAATACGGTGCGCGTCGATGAACTCCGAGGTTCAAGAACAAATATATTTAATTAATAATAATTAAATCCATATTGTCATTTTAAACCACAAAGAAAACTAAAGAACCGCAATCTCTCACCTCAACGTATGATCGAAGATTTTATTGTGGATTAAGGAACGTCACCGAAGAATGTCGCGGGAGAGGAAACATCAGTGTCGCAGCACACGGTGTCGCGTCGTCGATTTCCGTGGGTTCGGCGTTCTTCGTCGTGGCCGGCGTTCTTCTCGTTCTTCTCGTTCTTCGCGTTCTTCACATTCTTAGCGAAAGAGGATGAAGAATTCTTGGTTTCTGTCAAATCCACCCAATGAACATTTTTCCAGAAGTCGTGCGTTGGTCTTATTTTATTATTACGCCAACGGATTTCTAACAGGTTAAGAAACGAATGAAATTAATTCGTAGAATTAATTTCAACGAATAAATCACCCATTTAATTCAATGAAGAAAACAGCCAAATTAATTGGTGCATTAAGAAATTAAGAAAACGCGTCAGTTGACATTCATAATGACGGGTTTTCGCGGGTGCGTTACTTAGCTGAAATGAAACGGTGGGGTTCGTGCGGGTCCCACCTCACAAATATCCTACCAAGAGGGTAGGATATTTTTAGATAACACCCTATCCGCATCAACTCATCTTAAGCCGCTTTAAGTGGCTTCAAGTGGCTTCCAAGTGCCTAAGTGAAATAAAATAATGTTTGTCGTACAATTATTTTATTTTTTACCTTTAAGCCCGAAAATTAAAAACCAAACCCGAGAAAACGCAACTCCAGAAGAGGAGTTTCTAAGTAAGTACCGGCACTGCGATTCCATCAGTGCCCTCAGAATTCGATTCCGAGCACCGGTTCAAAAGTTAGAAAAACCCGCTTATCCGTTCACTGACCGTTCCCGAGCCAAACTTCCGAAAAATTATTACGGGCTCACCGGGCCTCGGAATCAGGTGCCGTTAGAAACTGTGCTCTTGTAAATTTCAAATAAAATTAAGAAAAACATTTCCTCAAAATTTACGGGTCTTTAAAAATGATATGACTTGTACTATTCATTTTATATATTTAAAAACATTTATTTACGAATCTAATTTATAAATTTAACATAAATACAACTTTATTTTTTATTTTTTAAATATGTTAAATTGAATGATGAATGTGCATTTTAGAACATTTTTTATTAAACATTGATGTTGAACTAAAAATTACAATTTAAAATAATCATATATAAATATGATTAAAATGTAATTTATTAGTTTGAATATAGGTAAATAATACATTACATTATTTTAAATATAATCAAATAAAAATAAAACCTTTTATTGATTAATTTATTGAAAATAATAAATATTTTACAAACAGATGAATTTTTTACTATTGAATAAAAAATTACCCATATCAAAAAATCCATAAATATAACACTAAAATAATTTTAAAATGAATATTTCAAAAATGAAATAAATTTTGAAAAATTTATTTTCTAAATGTTAAATAAATTAAGTAATTTCATAAATATTTATTATAAAATAAAAACATTTTTGAGATAATGTATTTAAATGTATAAAAAAATTTACTAATTTTTTTGATTATTTATATAGATTATATCAATATAATTTTATTAATTATAAACTATATATATATATGTTTTATAATTAAATTAATTTTCTCCATACAGACCAATTCACCTGCGTGGTTATTATGGTTATATTTAAATAAGAAATTAAGTGGCATGTTTACGCTCGATGTTGTATATTGTATACGTTCTCAAAATAAATGTTAATCGATAAAAATCACAGTGTGTTACATTATTCCCAACATAAATAAATTTCATCTAAAAAATTAATTCATGATCTTATAAACAAGGGGTCTGAAATTTTAAAATGCCTTTTTTTGAAAACTAGCATCATATAATGGGTTTATAAAACATTCACTTAAATAGGGAATGGGAAATGTTTGGGTAATATAGATTAACACATAAAGAGGTTTCCAATTAAAATAACATTAGTGGGATGTGAAATTATTAAAATGGAATTATTGAATAAATAATTATATATAGTGATATAGATTATTGACCACAAGAATGAAACGACCAAGTGAAAGTTAATGACAAAAACCCATAAATTCTTTGCTATAAAAATTACAATTAATTCCTAGAATATGAATATAATAAAAAAAATTCTCTAAATATTATTTTATTACGGTTGAGAAACTATATTACTATCCATGAACATATTGAAATATAATAACATGATATCTTTCTATTTAATATGCATAATCTGTTTTTTTCTTTCACCATTTTCAACCTAACCTCATAATCGAATGAAGCAATATCCAATATCAATATTTCATATCAGCTGAACTAAAATTAACTTTCAGCAGGTCATAAGATATAAATATGATTGAAAATTTATTCAGTATGCCAGTAAATATTTTCCAAAACCAAAATGGGTATCAAGAGATATCAAATACAATGTATTAATCTCTAAAACATCAATAGTAACAAAAAAATTCAACATATTCCATTCAATATGTATCAATATGTAATATTATTTGAGTAAAAATCATAATAAAAGGTAAATCCAATATTCTAGTTCTAGTAACCACAAAATTTCTACTGTTTGTTTTAGTGTTAATTTCATGTCGCCATACTGAATGTGATGGGCTATTACCCAGTATGTAGGTTTTCATTTTCCCTTAACAATTTCAATATAATTAATAAAAAATTTCCAAATTATAATTATCTATAATTATAAAAAAATGATAAAACATAAATTATAACTATACATATAATCTCATATCCCCAAACTATAATGAAAATCTTCTATAAGAAACCTTTTCACTAATACATATTCAACCCCAATAGTTGTATTCCCATATATGTACCCCAAAATACCATGAATATTGAATAACACCCAACCAGAAAAAACCTCAAAATTGTTGTTTAATACATTGGTCATATGATCAACATTTAATAAATTAACCTATGATGGTATCGATAATTATTGATCTATATATAAGTGAAGACATATACACTTCCAACACAATAACATAACCCTTTGATGTTTCATCATTCTAATTACCTAAAATCCATTGGTTAAAACCCTTCTACAATATAATTCATGAATACTTATAAAATAACACTTTAACACTATTACTGCATTATATCTCTTTCCTTTATCGTGTATTTGACCATTAAAATATGTTAATACCTTATTTAATTTCAATGAACCCCATATTCAAGAATGCATACTATAAATTGATCTCTAGGATGTAATTTATTTATCTGTATTGAACGCCTCACATTTCAACAAAAAAATCATTATTCCCTTCCATTACACATATAAAACTTTTTCCAATTAATTTGAGATATTCTCTCAATTTCTGTTTCCACATTTTCGATAGGGAGGATATTGAGATTTTTTCCCTCTTTGGTATCCACCAGTTGTGATTTTAACAGACTCTATCATTCTATTCTTTGGTTATTATGACAGTTATCTAGGGAATTCAGTGTTAATTGTATATTATCGAAACCTACTAGTCCTAATCATGATAACTATCAGCATTTTTATAATAAAATTTCTTTTATCATAATAAAAACATTGTTTAGCAATTGGAATATAAACATGATTCTTTTGGGTTCTGGTCATCGAATAATATTAGAAATCATAGTGTAACCATAAATTATCATACTTTGAAAATCATATAATCAGGTATATGAAAAATAAATTAGGAAACCTAATTTTCAAAATTTGACACCTATTGTTTAATCATGTTCACTCACAGACATCATTTATTAGTACCATTTATGACGTTTTGTAAATAAAATGTGAATTAACAAATGAGTATCCCTTAGTACAATCAAACTAGGTTTGACATAAGCCATATTTTCATGCCCCATATGATAATCCAGCCCATCAAAATGCATGTTTTCATAGTTATTACCCCAAGGTACAACTTTTCCTAATCCATGTCCACTTATAGTATCATGAATGTAATTTCTTTTTCATAAAACCATATAAAATCTTCTTTTCTGAAAAATTAAATGTTTTATATCATTATTCTATAATTTTACCATTGGGTTTTGTTCTATAATATATATTATGTTCAATTTAGTTCTATATTTTTACTCAAATTATTTTATAAAACCTTTAAAAATCCAGACACCAATATCCCATAGGTGATGGTTACTTTATTACATTTTTTCAAGATTCAAGTAATCACATCTGAACGAATATAATGGTTTATTAGTCATTGTAAACTAAAAACATACATGATCCCCATATTACTTCTGAATGAATAAAGTAAAAAATAATGATATAAAATATTATACATACATGAACTCATTCAATGATTCTTTATTCAAATCTTTCCTACTTGAAAAAAAACAGGGGAACGAAAAATCCACATTTAGAGTTATGTACAGAAGAATATTAAATGAATCAATAAATAAAAATCAATATGAAAGGGAATATTACTAAAAAGAAATTATATCTAAACAATAATTTTACAATAATTATTAGAGAATGAATATTCATTATTTAAAGAAAAATAACATAAAAAACATTAAATTTAATAATTAAAATTAGAGAAAAATAATTTATAGAAAATATGAAAGAAATATTATCAAGGGTTATATTAACTACATTTTATATAAAACTAAATTTTAATATTAGATATCATGATCTTAGTCATCATGTTATTTATACCCTCAATACCTTCCACCATAATTGTTTATTCGATGGTCTGTTATACACTATAATTCAATTAAATTCATGCATTCTAATTCACCTCATAAGAGTATCAATTCCTTATGTGAATATATAATTTTGATCCCCAATTGAAAATTTGTATCTAATTAATTACACATATATCGAATGATATATTTTATTCATTAACAATATCCCTAATAAAAAAATTCATATCGAGTAATGAATCGATATTTTAAATAATTCTACAGTCAATCAAATAAATTTCAAACTGAACCACCTTATAAAAATAGATATACATTTTAAGAAATAGACATATACATGATAAAATACTAGGGATATTTAATATATGTCAAATGATTAATTCTGAAAATAAATATTACGTTTCAATTGAAGGTTAATGAATACAAAATTAATCCATAAAGGGAATTTCAATTGTTTACTACTTCAAACTGATCATAAACCATCGAGATAAAGAATTATTATGGTATTGTTATGACATTTCCCTTGTGTAGTACATTTAAAATGAATGTTTTTTCATTGATTAATGGGAATAAAAAATAAATATAACTAAAAACATTCTTGAGGAAAATATTATTATCTTATTAAAATTAATTTTTCAAAATTGATAATATCTGAATATTGTGAAGAAAAATCATTAACATAAACAGTCTAACTTTTAAAGTGATCTTCAAATCAATGATTGGTGAGAAAACTAGTAAAGATCATTCATAATAAACATGTTAAAATAAATATACCATTCACATTTTTTTAAGAAATTTTAAAAAGTAACTTGTTTCAAAAATTATAGGAATAATATATTAATATATTATTGTAATATAAATATCATGGGAATATAATTATTCAATCTCTTAAACTATAGTATTGGTAACATTATTAATTATTATAATAAAACATTGATTTGGACAAAAAAGTATATTCGACTGAAATGATAATTAAATTTTAATTTTCATTAATGATTTTTTGGATCATTTAAATAACCATATTATGGAAATTGTACTAATACATGAAAAATTCATGAATATATTATTGATAAGAAACATAGAGGGGTTGATTTATGAAATTATAAAATGATTATCTTCAATGGAATGTCAGTCACACACAATCATGAATAAAAGTATATAGTGAAATAAACCATCACAAAGATCAAAAAAATTTAAAATAAATTAGTCAATGGATTGAATGAGAATAGAAAATTTATATCCAAACAAGACAACTGCAAATAAAATAAAAAAATAAAAAAATATATTACACACATGATCTTACAATATAAATGAAAATTAAGATTAATTACAACCCAATGTAAATAAATTGTGTTATGAAATTTATTACAAATTGTAAAAATTCATTTTAAAACCCATTAATGAAATAATTTAAAAAAAATCATAAAATAAAATGATCTATAAAAAATTCATGATATTACAAGTAGAATTTATAGTTTACACACAATGAAAAATAAATTATTTGCATAACATTACTATATGCCCCAATGAAAAGAAATTGAGACGATGTCCCAAATAATGATCATACCACTAAAGTGAGGATTAATAAATTGATTGATTTTGTGTATGAAATGAAAATAAACATAATAAAGGGGAATCAATACATAAAATATTGAATATAAATCATACATATAATCTTATAATATCAATGAAAATGAAGAGTTAATATAAATAATTGAGAATTGAATTTAGATATAAAATTACATACAACTTGATAACATTATAGTAAAACCCCCTTGGATAATATTAATATAATTAAAATATAAAATAATATTAAGAATTATTTTTTCCAGATATAATATTTCTCATCGGATTTATATATTAAATAAAAATGAAATTATGTACATAACATTAAAATATTCCCCTATGACTGAAAGTTGATATGAAATCACTAACCTCATATTTTCTTTCAGTCGATCATAATTTAATCTAATATAAAATGGTTATAAAAAATTATTTATTTATAATAAAAAAATATATGTATATATAATAACCTATGTTATATTAAGGTAACATCTTATCACATTATATTCTATAATATTTCATTGATACCATTGTTTGAAGTGTAACATAATTTTTTTTATGGTGCATGTTTTATCATAGATGTTCTATATATTTTGTATAAGATATAAAAACATGATATAAAGAATTATTTTAATGTTATAAGTGTCATATTTAATCATTTGATAGGATATTATAATCACTATTGAAATTTTCATATTGATAATGACCCACATCACATCATGTAGACGGTAGACCATACGTACACAAAAGTTATGATATCATTCCCTAAACATGTAAAAGGGTAATGATGTGTATGATAAAAAAATTTATATAGAAAATATAATATCATATATTTCATATATATTTATTATTTATATCATTATGACTATCCATGTGAATCAGTTATGAAAAAAATTACATCTGTTAACATGGCGTTACTCCACTGTAAAGAAAGGAGATTTTATTATATAACATTTTTTGAAGAAGGGATGGATAAATATAATACAATTGATTAAAAAACAATTTAATATGGTTTAAACAATATTATATATTCTAATTATAAATAAATAGTATTTTGAAAACCAAAATAATTAAATAGAAGGAACATAGTGAATACAATTATATTTTCATAGAGAACCGTTATTTGGTATCTTAATAAGGACAATAGGGATGTTATTTTGGGAATACTAGAAGATCAAATTTGTGTATAATGGTTTTTGGGATAGATTTTTTTCAGGTATTGGTTGATCCAAATTTCGTTGTTGATGTAAATAAGATAGGGTAGAGAGTACCCTTTTATTAATGATGATGAATGGAATCATTATAAATAAAAAACCATTCTATAATGGGGAGTCACTAACAACCCATTTGCTAATAAAATAATAAATAATTTATTTGATTTGCATTAAGGATGATCCAGACCACCAAAATATGGATATGTTATATACATTTTATTATTTAATTAATAAGTATACGTATTTTTCCATTTTATTTTCCACTCCAGTAATTATTTATTAAATATTGGTAATTTATCTTTAATAAATTAAATAAATTGATCAATATTAGATAATTTTGACCTAATAATTATAAATATGAAATACCTTTATCAAATAAAAAATCAATATATGTCGGAAAAAAAATTTACCTAAGAGAATGTAACATGGAAAACCCTTTTTAACCTTATTTACAATAAAGTAAACTTTTTTATTAATAAATTTTATGAAAAAATTAACTTTTACTTCATATTTAATATTTAATTTTATGATTTCAAAATTATAATACAATTTAGAAGTTAAATTCATAAAAATTAGAAAAGATTAATTTAAATATGAACCCACATATCGTGTTGATGAATTGTTTTCCAAGAAATGCATTTTTTTCTTTCACATTATGATCATATATTAACATTATCAAAAACTAATATTCATTATATGGATTTAAATTCATATATAAAGATTTATAATTTATAAATATTAATTCTATATTTCCTTCTTTTTGGATATTCGAATTTTTATTTTTTATTATTATTTTTTAGAATGATAACTTTTCCAAATTCACATGTCCCTTTGTTTAATATAAACAATGTTATAAAAGATGGAGAATTGTTTTTACTGTAATTTTTTTAAAAAAATAATAAAATCTCATCCAGTGCATTATTATATTAGATCAAATAATATTTTTTAACTCCATTATGACCAAGTTCATCAATTATGAGTTTTTACACACAATATATTTGTGTAATGATATAATATATTGATGAAATAAAATCCATGAATTTGATCCATATTACACTAAAAATTAAATATATTTTAAATGATTTAATTATTAATATACTAAAAAATAGTTGTGAAAGAACAATAATACCATATTTTCGAATAACCTCACTACTTCCAAATTTCTACCACATTGATAATACCTGGCATTTCAAAATCATGGAAGGTGATGATACAATAAGGTCCATAAAATAATACCAAAACTTCACCACCTACTTGGATGATAAAATACATTTTATTATAAATTAGGATGCAGTTGAAAATATGAATGGTCACATTGAATTATTTTTTGAGTGTGATTGCACCACATTTGTACAGGATAATAGGAATTACAACAACCATTTATCTTATAAATTTACTACAATATGGAGAAAACTAATAGATCTAAATTCATCAAAAAAATGATATTATTATTCACAAAAAGATGTGTATGTGGCACATTCAAATAAATGATTATTAGTTTCATCTCTTTTTTGATGGAATAATGCACATATAGAGAAAAAATTATGCTCGAACTTCTTGTTTTATTTTTTTCAATAATTTTACCGATGATTTTAGAAATAGTATTAAGAAGATCCAATGGTATGAAAAATGTAATTTAATTATCATTAGAAACAATATGTGGTAGTTCATTAAATTGTGAATTAATTTTATTCATTAACAACCCACATTTTAAAACATTATTGAAAATTTTGAAAACATCACAATGAATAATCACGAAATTATTGGTAAAAAATAGTTGTTGAAACCATCTCAGACATGAGAGAAACTAGAGTTTAATCCAATGATAGAATTCTTAATACCTTTAATAAATCATTAATAGAAATAGTTTTATAAAAAAATGTCATGTAGAAAGAATAAATATGGAATCTAAGGCCTAATTTTCATGAAGAAGAAAAACATTATCATTGTGAAAAACCAATAGTCTGTGAATCATCCTGAAAATTTTAATAGAGTAAAAAACTGAATTATAGTCAGCATCCATTATCCATTTGACTTAAAATGAATCTATTTTAATGGTTTCTTTGGTTTTTTAAATATTATTTAGATCATACATACTTTAGTTCTCCAGATCAATAAATACTAAAACATCATCACAATTATCACTATATTGAATAATATAAATCTGTGTTTAATGAAAAGTAAATTTATCATAAAATATAAGAACACTATGCATTTAAAAAACATATTTCTGAAACATGTGTTTTAATGAAAAAATTAAACTCTTACAAAATAAAGTATAAAGATAATTGTTAAAAAATTAATTATTTTAACTATAGAAAATTATTACATTTTTTCAAATTAAAGTGAAATAGTAATGGGAATTTAGAATCACTTAATTTATTTAAATGAAATTAAAATTTGACAAAAATTAGTATTTATCACTATTCCCGAAACATATATATTTTTTAAAAAACCAAATATTTTACCATAAAATAAATTTGACACACTTTGAAAAAATGATATTTGTTTACAATATAATTAATCTATATTTTTTAAAATTAACTATTATTCTTTAATAATTAAAATTAAAGCTAGTTTTAGATAAAATGTATTTTGATTCATAAATTGATATTGTTATGAATTTAGTTGATTATTTTATAATAATTAATCAATAAATAAGTATTTATTTGGAGATATATGTTACATAATTTTTTCAAAAATATTTATATATCTGGAGTCAATGTATATGTTATAGTGGTCAAATTTAAATAATATATTTCTTTCTTTTTTGTCATGATGTTGTGTGGAATATTCCCAATCAATCAAAATGTTCAGATTTTAGGAGTTCAGAACAGTAAAACATGTATCCAATATTATTTTGTTACTTTAGTACATTAGTTTTAGAAACAATCGATCACATCAAAATGGACCGACTAGCTATGTAGTATTTTAAAACTAGTAACATACTTTAGTAAATCATTATATTTGAAGACAAAAATAAAAAAATAGTTTATGATATCATGTTGATTTTACTCATGAGACTATTGATAGATCTAGGGTCTACTTATATTTAATACCAGAAATATCCTTTTTTCCCATGAATTCCTCAAATATTTAATCATCTATTTAATTCATAAACAATGTTCCTTGTAAACAAATAACTATATAGAGGAAACAATAATAATTTTTAATAATAATTGTATTAATGAAATTACATTCTAATTAAAAAACTTCATGATTAAATTACATATGATTTATGAAATAATAGTATATATAATTTAATTAATAAGTATATTTAATATAACTTAATTGTCTGATAATCATAAGAAATTGAATGTTTCTACACAATGTTAATGACTACAAATTTAATCAAGAATGTAAACTACAATACATTATATAGTCAAAATGATCTTAATCAATCTAGTTAATGAATATTTATGTATCATTACAACATACCTCTAGTAGTGTATGATTAAAATAAGTGGTTAATGTTTTTTATGAATGTAAATACCAAAAAAGGTCATGAAAAACATTCATGAAGAAAGAATTTTTTTCTAATTGAATATTGCTTTTAAAAACAAAAAAAAATCCAAAATATGTAGATTTTATATTTTAAATGAATCTTATATTCATGTATAGGGATCATCAAATAATAGATTTGTCATAATTGCGGGATATACTATCTATTCTATTCATGATGAAAAAATATTCCAATTACATTATTTTTAATAAATATCAACTAGTATCACCTTTGAAAAATTATCGGAATATTAATTTTACAAATTTAAGGATTAAAATGATGGGTGAATATGTCTTTTAGAAATAAATTTATAACATAAAAAAATTTATTTTATAAGAGAAAATTATTTGAATGAAAAAATATTATTGATTAAAGATAGAAAAAAACTTCATATTTATTCAAAACATATTATCAATCATTTAAATTTCGAAATAGAGGAAACATGTTCTATTACATAAAAAAATAATGACTAACTAGGAAAATAAAATCTGGGAAAGTGAAAATTGTATTCTTGTTTGGAATAATCTATTTTAGGAAAATTTTACAATTTCTAAATCGGTATACTCTTCCATGTTTTATAAATTCCCGAGAGGACTTTTAAACTGGTTAAATATGGGCATCAAGAACATTCTTTAGAGTGGAAGTGTTCCCAAAAGAATGTTCATTAATATTCCATAGGGGACATGATATAGTAACATAACCAATGGTGGAATTACCTTCAAGAATATTAAGATTTTCAATTATTCCCATTTGTCAATACTCACTTTGAATTATTTTCACAGTAGTTTGGAAGCTGTGGGATTTCTCAAAGACCAATTTTTTTATATGATGAACTTTGGAAGTAATGGATAAAATGAATATTATATTTTTAAAAAAATATGATCTTATTTTATAAAAAAGATGACATATTTGAGATGGATGGGGAAAAAGGGATCAGATCTAAAATTTTAGTTAGATAACTGGATCGGATCCCCCCTTAATGGAGAATTTATGCCTAATGTTATAAATAAATATGTGAAAATTTATATAAAATAATTCCTTGATGATCCTCATCTAATTATAGAGGATGATCTACCGAACATTTTGGACAATTATTACTTTGTCTCCATCAAGGATTTTCTAGTCTGGGAACCTTCCAAAAATGATGTGCTTAAAAGAAACCTTATTTATCAACATACCTTTAATCGTTTTTGTATGTATTTTTGTTGGATATTTATTTTATGAAACGAATAGATTAAACTGCATTGTTTTTATCTTATTTGTAAGAATTTATATAATTTAACCCCAACTAATGAAGCCCATTAAAAATTTGGTGTTGTGCTTTTCTCTTGGTGTGTTTTTTATCACCAGCATAAATATAATGAAAATCATATGTTACATAGATATGCAACTTCTACATCACTATGGAATAGAATTACTAAAAATTTCAAAATGCATGGTTTTTATTTTCATGGATTCTAGGAACTGGTGTGTTGCTTCCCTTTGACACTCACCCTTATGTGTTGTGTTGGTTGAATTCTTACACTCCAGTTCGCATAGTCACAATGTAGATTAATATGATTGGAAGGTTTTTTAATTAATTCTTATTATTGGTAAGACCATATTTATTGTTAAATACGTGAAAGGGGTTCAAATGGGATACTGTGAAAAACATATAAGACATTAATACTATAAAATTAATGGGTGTTTCTGAATGTTTTAGACCTACTATTGGTATGACTGAGGTTTTGTGGTCTCATCATATTCCTTTATTTATAAACATTAAAATGAATTGTAGAAATAATGGGAAACCAAGCCCCACATGGTTTGGGGTTTTTTTCAATATCATAAGGATAAAAAAAAATGGGTTTCTTTTATGTATCATGTGGTTTAACTTTTTATCTGCAAGAAGATGATCACGTAATTGGTAATGCTATTTATTTCTCAAAAATGAAAGGTTGTCTTGATATTTGGATTGAAAGAAACACTTCCACTATAATTCAGGCCATTAGAAATTGTGAAGTGCATATATATTGGATGCATGAAGCTAATTGATGTAGTATAAGAATACACTCATGAGTCACACCTTTATTATCCCTCATGTCTTCTGGGAGGATAACATGATTCCAAATGGGCTTGCTAAAATGTGAGTTAGTGTGCAAGTAAATTGGTCGGACGTTCTCCCGAATTTTTTAATTTATCTCATTGAAAATTATAGTAAAAGGTCATTTATTTTCAACTCTTCTAATTTATTTTAATAAATAAATACTTAGACCACTTGGTCAACAATCATTAAGAAATATGATCCCAATGAAAAGAAAATAAGTTATGCTATTCATTACAACATATTATCATTAAATTAAAAAAAATTCCCCAATGACACAATTCATTCAAGAAATTTAAAATAATATTATATATAAATAATTAAAGATATTACATGTAATAGGGGAAGAATGTAAACCATATATAATAAATTAGCCTTATAACATTAAAATATAGATCAATAAATCAAAATTGGAATGGAGTCCATTAAAATGGTCAAACCATTTTGTTGAGGATTAATAAATTGGTTGATAGCACATATCAATTGTAAAACAATATGAAAAATTTTAAACAAAAAATAAAATAATAAATAGACATTGTCCATGTAAAACTTTAATGTTTGAGAAAATGAAGATGTTATAAAACCAAATGAATATAACATCAGTTGTAAAATTCCATAAAACAGAGTTTCATTCAAATAAAATATTATTGAATAAAAAATTTCAAATATAATATAAATATACCATTACATATAATGTATTAATGATATATTTTTTCAAAATTATTTTTTATACACTATATAAAATAAATTAGTGGAATAACAATAAAATAATCAACAATGAATGAAAATCCAGATGAACTCCCTTACTTTAATATTCCCAGTATCTTATCACACTATAACCACTTTAACAATGGGTTTAAAGAGGTGATTAATTTATAAAAAATATATATTCATATTAATGATATTATATGTGGTCTTATAGTAACATATCATCATAAATTTGTAAATAATATTTCCTTATTATGTTTATTTTGATAGTTAAATGCTTTTTTCCCATGCATGTTTTGTCACAAAAGATCAGGTTCTCATAGCTTGGATATATAACCATTATATAGATAATGATATTAACATTAAAAATATCATATTTATTTGTTTTAAAAAAATTTATAACCAAACATGAATGATGGACATGGAAAATGAATCACATCCATCCTGGATATGGTAGGCCATAAATACTAATGAGAAAAATATCATTCTTTTAATGGATGATATTTCAAGGAATTGGATGATATATTAATTTAAAATAATTAATATCATGTCATGTATATCATATATATTCATTATTTGTATATATATGTCTATCCATTTGATTCGGTGATGGAATGAAAATTACAATGGTTTGTGAGGTGGTAGTCTGAGGTACACACGAGTGATGGATTTGTTTACCCAATGATGAAGGAAGAGATGGATAAATGTTATTCCATAGGAATAATTAAAAATTAGTATATGGGAGATATTTGTGTTATTATATTTATATTTTCATTAAATAATTAATAGTGGAAAATAGTGCATAAATACTATGAGTTTAGTGAAGACAATTACCTTATCTTAGATGAACCTCCATTGGATCCATTAAAAAGAACCCCGGTGTTTGAATTTTTGGAATAAAAAAATTTCTCAAATTTCTATAAGTATGTTTTAATGGATTATTTCAGGTCTTTTAGATTATAATTTTCATAATTTGTTTATAGTGTGGGGAGTGAGAACCCTTTTATGATTTATTAGTTTATGTAATTTTTCAATATACTAAAAACAATTATATAATCAGATGCCACTCCCACCCCATGTTCCTAAAAAATAATCATTAGTAGAGTGTATTTAATTTATGTTTAATCCACACCACAACCACACAATAATCATTTTTAAACGTTTTACTATTTATCCTCTATGTTACCAATTAACATTTTATTTTTCACCACGTTAATTTGTTTTTTATCATTGATGATGTATCCTTAACGACTATAATATAATCGTAAATATTATATTATTAAGAAAAAAAAATTTAATACTAAATATAATTTTTTAAATACAATTCATATGTTTGTGGGAAATTAATATTAACACTAGCACATTTGGCATGAAAACCCTTTTTTAACCTTAATCATAATAAATATAATTTTATATCTTTTCTAATCATTATGACCCAAAATTATTATGAAAATTACATATAATTTTAATTAATAAGAGAGAATTTTTTTTCTTCAATTTTACGCTATATTATTTGCATATGTTTCAAAGTTTAATTTAACGGTGAACCCACAAGTCATGTTGAAAAAATTGATTTTCTACAAAATTATTTTTCCAGAATATGTTGATAATATAATAAATATATTTTTAGTAATATTGTTTACAAGGATTTAAATTCACATTGTTAGATAAATATTAGATAAATTTCATTTACAAATGTTATAATCAGTGGTTATTTTATTTAATTTATATAGAGTAACTTTAAGAATTTAAAATAAGTTATAGAAACTTTGGTTTTTATGTATAAAACAAATTAGAGTAAAATTTGTATAAGTATATTTAATATGTAATTATTTATTAAAAATAAAACTAAATAATATTTATTTTACATTTAAATAAAAAAAATATAATGATACATTTATATTATATAATTTATTGAAAATAAATGATTAATTACAAAAATAGTATTTCTCATTATCAATTGAAAAATAACTCTCTTAAAAAAACTACCTAAATTTATCTATAATTAATTTTGAATTTATATTTATAAAAAATTATATAATTTTTAAAATATTCAATTTAATTTTTTTATAATTTGACAATAATTCATAATCCTAAATTGAAAAATAAAAAAAAAATTAGATGTAAATGAATTTGAAATAAGAAAGTGCCATTTCAAAATATTTCACTAATAATTTACTAAGATGTTTTAAATATATTTTGTATTATTAAGACCTATATATATATTTCATCGTTTTTTAATAATATTCATACACACAAATAGAATGGGAAGGATATAATGGTTATATATAAATAATATATTTTATTTGTTACATTATGCTCGTTGATTCTTGTCATTTACACTATCGAATACAATATTATTGTTTTAAAATATATAGGTGTTGCACATAATAATCATGATAATAATAGACTGCAAATACAGAACCATAAGATCATGGACATGTTAGGAAACATTTTTGACCCTGGTCAGCCAAGTCATCCCATACAGATGATAGGTTTAATCCTGAAATCATTTGTATTCTTCATATGGATCAATAGTAAGATACCAGGAATCACATATCGGTATCCAAATAATATCATATCCATACAATATCAAATTTATATATATATCCTATGAATAATATCTAGTAATACTCATTGTCCCAACCATCATATCATACTTTTCACTTATTCATTATCATAGAAAAAATTTATTGGCATCCAATTTGTATCCCGATTATACAAATACAAGAGTAAATAAATAAATATCATGGGTTGGACCAGTTCCTACCACATTCACCACCATCATTATACCCTCAATATCATATAAATGGTATAACTTCTATAATTAGACCCATTACCATCTCCACCCACTCTCATACGCACCAAATGAGGCTTTGTTTATCACATGGGAACCAGCTAGAGTATCATAAGTCATTACAAGGCCAAAAAACCGTACTAGTGATCCATAGAGACATGAAGCTCAAACATGGTATTTCCCATCATATGAGAATGATCACACTCCATATCAATATTATAAACTAAAAATTGTCCCAAATGACACATGTTGTATTCCACATCTACAAAGGTCAAGGTATATGCCTTACAACCCATCTATGAGTCCATGGTTAACCTAGGTCTGTCTGCTAACCCAACCCATGTCCTTCTATACCAAATTAATTCCAATTTGGATTAATATATGTTATGGTTAAATACTTCTCCTGTTAGGGTTTCTCTACACAAATCATCACACACCCTAACATGGATGTTCCTATGGATTTCTTGGAAATGATTACATGATTTTTTATAATTCTCATCACTTGATTAACACCCTAAAAGGTTAAAATTCATAGAGAAACTATTAGTTAATTCGAGAAAATTATTGATTGAGGAATATATAAATTTTATAAGTTTTTTAGTTGTATATTCATCTTTCTCTTCCAATCATAAGGGCACATATAATTTATTAGAATTTTTTAAATTAATATTTTTTAAATAAATTGTTCTATTAATTAATATAAAGGGATAATTACCTTATATTATATACCACACAAACCCATTACTATAACTGTCAATAAAAATCCATTCATCTAATAAAACCACTTCTTTACTCCATTACACATCCCTTTACATTTATTTACAGTGCTTCATATTTATTTATACGCCTTATCTAATGCCATCAATGCTCAAAAATCGATTTACCGGACCCTACAACAACTATCAAATGACAAGAAACACTAAAAATAAAATAAATATAAATAATTAAATATGAAATGTAACATAAATAATTTATAATTCCAAATAACTCACTGGATTCATCCACTATAGTAGTAAAATAAAAAAAATCACATGAGAGGTCCAAAACGGACCCCTAACATCATTTAAATTAAAATCATTATCAAAAGGCACATACTCAACAATTACTTTAATTCCAAATTATGTAAATCCTTCAATAAATTTTAACGAAAAACATACCTTCATAAAAATGATGATAAATCTTGTATAGACACTATTATGTGATTCTATATTGATTGGTTGAGTTGAATCCACATCATTCTGATCTAACTCCACCATGATATAGTATTGTTAGAAAAAAATTCCTTGATAGGAGAAATGTGAAATTATAAATGGAAAAAGTGGTGAAAATTATGGAAAAATAGAGTCAAATATATATCTCTAATTTCTAGAAAAAAAGATGAAGTCCCACCCAAAAAGAAGACATTATAAAGATTTGGAGTGACGAAACAACCCCTATCCCACTGAAAATGGTTTTGGAGAGGAGTTAATTAACCTTAAAGAATGATTTGGTGATAATAATAGCTCTTCCCTTTAAACCATTCCCCCAGCTATTCGGTTCCCCTCACCAGCTATCATGTGGATCACTGGCTAGTTGGTTATGGGTTACTACTTAGGCTTCTGGTGAGGCACTGGCCAGCTAAGGCTATCGTAATCCTACATCCTAACGGCCCATACATTCCATTCATACCCCCATAATCCACCAATATACATACAATGAGTTTTTAGAAGTCTATAAAAATTTTTCCATTGGACAAAACTCACAAAATTATATTCCCAAACATGATTCAAAATCTACCATTCCCACTAATTTAAAAATACATAATTCATATTAATTTCAAACCCAGTCCATACAGACATTTGGTATTATGATCTCACCCACCATATATGTTCTCATACTTGAGAATTCTTGTCAAACATTTTATCATCAGTCCTAACAAACTTTAGTCACTATAACATGTCATAATCATCACACTTTTCTCCCAAAAGCCTCACTATATCCAATATCATAACTCTAAAACCATGGATCTTTATTCAATACAACATAAGACATGGCTTTTAACTACCACTAAATAATAAGGAAAAAACATAACTACGCCCATATAAAAAATGATAGAATCACATCATCACCATATTCATTGTCCAGTTGAAAATTCTCCCCATAATATGGTCTATCTTAGTATGGGAAATTTTGATTCTTGTTGATCACAACAATCAGAATTGTGTATTCAGATAGGTTTTTAACAGTTTGTAGACACACTCATCATTGTATTTAACAAACAACAACTACAACCAAGAACCAATAGGGGTAAACCACCATTACTAACTCCCAAATAACACATATATGATAAAACATACATCTATAAAACATCCATGAATAATATAAAATATAATCGTTGAATCCAAAAAAAAAAGAACGCTATATGGTTTCCAGCTCACTATATAATTTTTTTAATGAAACAACATGTTGTACCACCTTTGAATCTCATATATCAATGACACTAGACATTATCCATTGATGACCATTTAATCTACAAGATCATAAACTATTAATCCCATGTGGAATTATTTGATAATTTAAAAACCTCCAAATTACAAACTCATCATTTGAAAAACCCACCTAGCTCAATCCTCATCCATCAAAAATGAGATGTCATTGTCTTCCATACAATGTATATAATTTTACATCTTATCAAATTATTCATTAATCACCATAATACATCCCAATAATAATATTCATGCTCAACATCCATATGATACAACATTATAATTAATACCTAGAATTCGTCAAGTAGTCCTGATGAAATCATCTCCTTTTACTTATTGACATCCCAATCCCAATATTATATTCTAATGATTTATCAAACATCGTTGTGCCCAGTTATACATGAGGTTAATTACACATAGGAAAAAATATCACTCCCCACCACATGAAGAGAATAATTATCAAATCATTACACCAAATTACAAATCATTTTTTCCAACACCCAATCCATCATTGAACATAACTGTTAGAATGACCAAGCCCTTTTATATCCTTGAATCGTGTTGAAACATCATCTAATAACATATTACTGGTTCACTGAAATGATTAGAAAAACATTTAAATATATTAACAGTGAGGTCCATTCCCTCCAAATTACTGATAGTGAACTCGTAACCATATAGTTTATATTATATAATTCCTCATAGTCCAAGCTCACCATATCCCATCATAACCCATTAGCCCTGGGATCACACACTACCATCAAAAATTTCAATTTCCACCATGACCATGAGTAATAGCTTGAATTGACTCAATTTTTAAGAAAAACAATATGAATAATATCTCATATCACCCAATCACTAAATAGTCCCACCATCATGTGAGTCTCATGACATCAAAACTAGGATAACATGACAAAACCATGGACTATGCTACATTAATTGTAAGTATTTAATTCCAAGTTCACTCGTAGATACCATTTTACTCCATTACATTCTATATACATCTACTCATGATTTTTCCATGCTTAAGATGTTCATCTACAAAAATAATGTCTTGTGCCTGACCGGTCTCCCCCTTGAAAAAATTCCTCGATAGAAGGGAACTCTATGTATCCCATTTTCAAAAATAGTATCTGTCAATGTTCTTTTACTCATGAATAACTAATGTATATATATTCCATTAAAATATATTTAATGAAAAATATCATAAATCTATCTAAAAAATAGCACAATGGCTGTAATTCCATATGTTTGTAATTAAGAAATTTGGGATAACAACCCTAATGAGTTACTGTTGGTAATCTCAAAGAACCGGCTTAATAAAACATTGAGAAACATCTTAACATCACTATTTCCTCCAAAATATCCAATAAAAATCTTACATAACTTATATGTGAAGCATCCCATGGTTCAAAAACTCACAATGCTATATACTAAGGACTGTCATGAGATAGTCATTTACTCTAGGGTTCACATACACAATCTATAATCACATGACCAATATTGGAGTTATTGGGAACTGATTTTCATGAAGTATTCTCATAAAGGGATTCTAAATTGATAATCATAACACATTGGTAGACACTAAAATAATAAATAGCATCATCATAGATGATACATATTGAGGAAAACATGGCCTTTAGCCCAGCTATGCATGATAAGATTTCATTATATATGCTAAAACACCATATAGGTTTCCATATTAACTTTAAATAACATAATATATATAGTAACCAACCCCAACAGGTTTACCACTGAGGAATACAATTCCTAGGATGACATACGAGTGACACCGTATCTCCCATGAAAATCAGAGAACATCTCCATCCTTGTCACCAAGTGCCCCATGAATATCCACATAATCCCCAATCAAAAAGAATATATATATATATATATATATATACATGCTGGTATAAATGAGTATAATTACACAAATAACATATATAATACACCACATTATGAGATGTTATTTTTTGTTATAATCATATTGACATCTCATCAATGATAAAATCTCATACAAAGAGGTATATACATCATGTGAATCAAACAAGGATGATATGATGCATGGTATCCTTTTATATCAATAGTACATGGGCCAAAATTCTAGTATAATCACATAGACAATTTCACTTGGATCACAAAAAATTAAAATCATATGACTTATAACATCTCATATAATGACTAGTTATTTTGAATACCATATAATATTACATTTCTACTAGTGTAGGTGTTTATAATGTATTGTCTTTGTATCCACCATCAAAATTTTCAAATTAAAATATATCCTTACCATCTTGTCCCATATATTATGAAAAATTAAAGCTAGAGACTTCATCATTTCATCGTAATATAATGATTTTATGGTCACAAATATTTTTTCCTTATCTCACTTCACCGCATAACATAATGCACACCTCGACAAATTATCAAGGCTATCAAATATCAATGGGGTGATATGGAGAGACTTTTGGGAAAATAATCTCTCTAATGATATTGTGATGTAATAGAAAAATATTTGAATAATACTTTAATCTTCACATCAATGTAACCAATATATTTATAAATATCTAATAATAAATAAATAAATTTAAAAGCAATACCAAGTCAAAATATCATGATGGTAAAAAATAAATATCATCTGCTATTCTGATCATGTATAAAATGCATTGAATAATTATTATTATTATAAAATAGGACATTCCCCCAACACCATACCTCACATCCAATCTACAGATCCTAATAGAGCCTTTCATGATTGAAATCGAAATATATGGACTCATCAAAACATGTTCATACAACCAAATGATAGTTAGCTCAGAAACCTAAGTGAAATAACATCTACATCAGGATCTGAGTACATAACTCCGTAGTGAACCATAAATGGGATACCATACATATCAATTAGTTATTTGATATGTGCATGTTATTTTATTATAAATGATAAGAAATTTATGAATTAATAGAAATAAATAAACAAATTTTGATTCTCAAGTTCATGAAAATAATGACCATCATTACATTGACTAGGTCTAGAATATATCTTAGAATTTTAAATCAACCCATGGGGATATACGTCATTGCCTAGGATCACAATTACAAGACTCCACTAAGATGATCACAATATATCATAAGAAGTAATCAGTGCATCCAGAAAATGTTAATCTTAAATAGCCAAGAATCGTATAAACAAGATAATAATAGGTGAAACATATGAATCAGAGGAATCTATCAAAAATGCATATTATAAATTTCTTGATGATGATTTTTAGGGATTATAGGTAATTATTGATCATTATAAACTCCAATTTCAGCATGTCAATCAAAAATATTTGTGGCTTCCTAGGAATCCTTAATTGGATCTTTTAATTTCATCAAATTTTCCAGGATAAATCCATGGGTAAAGCTATGGATCTCACAATAGTGCTTTAAATATAAAACTGTATATCTTTAGTAAATTGATCCAATAAATAATAAAAATCATAGTGTACTTTTACATCCAAGGCATCCCATACAGTCATGAGGTTGAATCTCAACATCCCCGGAAGTCTTCACTTGGATAATCAACAAAATAATGTGAAAAAAATCAATGCATCCAAAACTATAGAATCACCATACCTTGTGACCTCAATATTTGGATCCCTAGAACCACATCCACATATCCACAAGGTCACTGAGATTATCTCATAATATTATCTTAAACTATATCCAATGATGTGCATCCATGTATCCTTAATTTATAAATAAGTATCAAATAAAATCATATATAAATAAATTACTAGGGATGGGAAAACCCCTAAACCGGTTACCAAATTCTAGATCCCTTGGGCCCACATATAGGGTATATGATCTATGGTGTACGTTTTAATTGAATATACCCATACTCAAATTCAAATGCATATGACTAGTTAATTTTCAAGGATACTACTAGGGTACCAAAGGTTATTACTTTTCCATGTCACCCCTGAGATGTCCAAGGAATTAGAAATTTCTGTCTGGTCATAAACCATATAATGGGAAATTTCACAGTAATCAATATTATCTTAAATAGAATAAAAAATAAATGTTTACAAGGTGTACACTACATTGATAATATTCAACAAATATGGTTCAAATCCCATCTACCTATCCAAGGTCATCCAAGGTCAGTCTGATCAATAAACCTAAGTCCATATTGAACAAGGTATATCCCCCTAATTTATCACCCCAATCTTCCTTGGGACGCTTCTCTTTGAATAATATAGTAGCGTGAGTTGTACACAACTTCGAGTTCTAAAACACCACAACCAATCAAAGTGACCGTTATGAATAGTAATACCAACTTTTTGATATTTTATAAATTTAATCATTTAATATGGACTTCATTTTTGGAGTTGGAATATTGAAATTATCCTAGGGTGAATTTTTGTATTTTTTAGAAAACATTCAATTTTTGATGAATAGTGAAAAACACTGAGTTATAGTTTAAAACTGAATTTTTATTCAAATAATAATGGATTTTATTTAAATTTATATTAGGTCAAAATAGAAAAATAATACCTGTATAAGTTAAATTTATTTTATTTGAATGAATTTATAATAATTTTAGATATATAAAAATTTTATTGAACTTTTAACCGTGTTAAACCCATCTCCTAAGAGAATTTGCAAATTCGGATAAAACATAATTTTACCACTTCTATGAGTGGAATTCCGAAAATCTAAGGGACACAGTTAATATCATGGAGTAAATGTGGTTCAATAAGATAAAGATAATTTTTGGTGAATAGTAACTTTTTTCATTTATTTTCCACGGTTGAAAGTAAATAGGGTAATTAAGGGTAAAAATGAAATTATTATTTCCCTAACGCATGTGTAAATTCAATTGGATAATTATTATTTGAAAAAAAATCCTTATTTATTAAATATGAACCACTTTGGTCCACATGGATTATATTATGACATTTATTATTATTTAATTCAAAGAATAGTTAAAAGAGTTAAAATCAAAGTTTAATAACTAAATTTTTTTTAATACAGGGTTATACATAAGATGAATTCGATTATAAATATTAATTAGGAATATAAAAAGATTTCATACATAATGGTATTTTATTTATAAATTTTAGATGATAAATAAACTAATTTATTTATGGCACAATGATGATGCAATAATTACCTAATTAATAAAATATTAAAATAATTGATATTTTAAATATCAAAATAAATGTAATTTGGATCTTTTTATAAATAAAATAAATTTAATGGGTCAATATGACATATTAGGGTTTGTTAGATGAATTTTGTTCTATGTAATAATGTTGTTATAAATTTAGAAAAAAAAATACCAAATAGTGTCCAAATTGACATTAAAGAGTTTTTAAAACAAATATTATATTATTAATTGATATTCAATTCCAAAAAATCTATGGTTCGACCAAAGGACATATATAATGACAGGTGTATCGTTAATGAACCACTTGGGGTCCCCTTATAGTATGTAGTACGTTTATTAACAATATAATATAAAAATACAAAGAGACATGGTAAATGTCAAACTATTTAACTAAGAGTTAAATCTAAAATATAAAGATAATATAGTGTCCCAAACATGTATAAAACCAATTGGATGTATGGTTTTATACCCACGCCTATAATATCCTTTAAATAATCCATTTTGGATCCATTATAAACTGAAAATTATGTTATTACAAAATAATATTTCATTCTTTTTCTAAGGTTCCCCTCACCCCTCTTATAAAAGGGCACTCCACCTTCTCTCTAATTCACACCTTAAAAGCCTTTTGGATCGTCCAAAACCTTCCCAAATAACCTCTCAAATTACCTCAATTCATCATATATTCCTTCCCTTAGTCATAAAGCTATCCTATGGAGCCCCTTTGATCAAATCAAAAGAAATAACCCGAAAAAAAGGTAATAATTTCACCACCCTCTTTCACGTTCTTTTCTTCTTCCACTTATTCTTTCTTTGTTATTTCCATTATAAAATAATAAATCCTATATATTATATATAATGTGATTTTATTATAAATATGGTACATCCATATTCATTATTCTATCCGTCCTTTTAATGAAATGTCACCATACGTGTGTACGTACGGATTACCTTCTCCACGTCGGGGTGTAATTGTTATTCAATACATTATTATTTAGATGGGTATAATAATGATGAGTAATTCATGTAAATAATATATATATTTTGATAATGACTCTGTATATATGATATACCATCCAATTATAAATTATTTTAATGATATTGTCGCTCGTGCGTATGTACGGATTACCGTCTCAACGAACCCGATGAGATTCATTCCCCATCGTATCCATTCAAGACTAATTATCATTTTATGATTAGAAATAATTTTTAAAGACATGGTATCATTCTGTATATGAATAATATACATCCCATCCAAAACAAACATTACTCACATAACAAAGAATATAAAGGAAAAAAAATCCGTTAACACCTGAAATGACGATAATACTAAAATAGTATTAACAAAACATTGTTAAAAGATAATATATGATATCATATTAATGTATATTATTCATGTATAAATTAATAACTATTATTTCACCATTATACAGGATTTTGACCTACCCTCGACCAAGGAAAAGTACATGGTAAGGGTTTATTTCACAATCTCTTCATTATCCGAGGTTGTTTTTGCGTAATTATCTACTGAGACTTCTTAATCATCCACATCCATGTATCATAAAAATGTATTTCAAAACATTCTTATTATTTTATAGACTATGGTTTAAATAAGTGTATACTATTATTTGATTTATTATAAGTTGTTTATAAAAAATATTTCCATTGTTTTCCAAACAAGGTCCTTTTTTAACATTTTCGATTGAATTAAGGTTGGATTGTTATTATTCAATTATATGGTGGTGCGACTATTTTTAACCATTATAATATTTTCACAGCATCCCATACAAGATTATAAAAATATTTTCAAAGTAAATGTTTTCTTTTATAATTATGTGAACATAAAATGATATAAAAAAGAGTTATATTTCTCAAATTGTTTTGATTTCATCACTGTCAACATCCATTGATGGATTTTATGATTATTTGAAGTTGATTTATTATGATACAAAACATCCATATTATATTGAAGGTTTTGTGATATCTTGGACTGTGGATGTGTTATTTCTAAACCATTCATGGTTTATGGATAATGTATTGACATTTAATATGCTAGTTTTAATAAGAATGTTTATGTTATGTTTAAACCTGTTTATATGGGGAATGAAATGGACTTAGTAAGGGATGAGTAGAGCCTAATATTTCTCCTCGAAGCAACAATAGGTATCATGAGGCAAACTGGTGTCTTAGAATTGGGCCTTGACAGAAAATTAACTTTTTATTATAAAATCACTTTTTAGGAAAAGTGAAAAACCAGTCCCAGTAAATCTGGAGGTGAAGCCTCATAGGAGAAAGAAAAGCCATCAAAGCATAGCCCTAGCCTATTAGTTCTTTCCTCTGTATATTGGAAAAGGGCCTTGAAAAAATCTTATTTGTAGTCTTATCACAAAGCATTGACATTGTGATTTTGATAGTAAGGCATTATTCATTCCATCATATTTAAAGTGGTAATTGATATTGCATGTGATTATTAGACTAGTAAAATATTAATGTGAATAAGTAAATGTAATTACATCATTTTATTTTTTCCATATTATGCTGATTAAAAAGTTCAAAAGGCTTTTGTTTTAGTTATACATTGCCTTAAATTTTTATGCTTATTTATGAATGTTTTTCATATATTGTAATCCTTACTGAGCATCTGAGCTCACCCCGTTCTATGTTTTATTTTTCCCTGGATGTGAAAAATTATTTAATGACTGACCTACAGGGATAGTCTGAGAGGATATGTGTGTGGGATATGGATACTATTTTGTTGTATTTTTTTTCAATTTACGATGTAATTTAATACTTATGAATGTATCTAGTGTTTCCAAGGATACTAAAATAAATGGTCTTTCGAGACATGATCTTTTGTGATCTTGAAAATGTTATGTAATAACGCACCGAATCTGGGAAACTGGGTTCCGGTTTTTACAGTTAGTATAATAAGAGTTTTAGTACAATCCGTGGAATCTAGATTTAGATAAACTCTGATTAATGAACATAGTCCTAAGATAGAATTTGAGGATTAGTATAGAAGAACATCCTAGAATTTTTCTATTGTAAATATTTTGTGATTTTTTCATGAAATACATCCATGTCTGGATACGGTCAGTTAAATGAGGCTCTGGCACAGATGTACCTATGGGTAAAACACAAAAACACTACATTGAGCTTCACTCGAACTGGAACTGGTGCAAGAAAATGGGTCTTGATGCACTCTTGGTTATGAAACTCCCATGGGATATGCTTAGGATAATTTCCATTTTCATTACAAACCATTATAACGGGTTTATAAATATATACATCATCAATGAAAAAATATTTAAGATTATGGATTATATCTATAAACTGTTCAATTTATGTTTAGTATTTTACAAGTTTGGATTTATGTATTGTGATTCACAAACTAATCTAGTGTATGCCATTTTTTAGAAATGGCACCTAGTATAAGGAATGGAAACCGTATCAATTAATGAACTCCATGTAGGTATTTCCCTCCTGATCACGTTAATTATAGTAGAGCTGGTGATACAACTAGTTCTGATCAGCTTATCACTATACTGGGACAAATCACTCAGGATATTAATAATAACCTTACCTGTATGGAGCACCCTAATCCACTACGTAGAGGATCAATGTTAGGCTGATTTATGAGTCCATAACCACCAACATTAAATGGGAGTACAAATCCATTTGTATATGGGCAATGGATAAATTTCTTAGTGAAAATATTCCACACATTGGGGAGTAGCGAATGGGAAATAGTTGTCATGGTAGTTTACCACCTCACTTGAGATGATGATCAAGTGTGGTAATTGATTCCAAACACAAAGGAAGATTATGAAGTATCAAATATGGAATGGTTAGAGTTTAAAGAGCTTTTTATAGAAAAATACTTTCCTCATGACCATTGAGCCGATATGGAAAGGTAATTTCGGATTTTGAGGAAAAAGGAAGATGAGAATGTCGTAGAGTATGAGGCAAACTTTACATGGTTAGTGTGGAATGCTTTAGATTATATAAGTAACCCAAGAAGTATGATAGATCTTTTCTTTGAAGGGATATAACCATTTCTCTCAGGATCATTAGACTCACAATCCTTCTCATCTGACGAATATATTATCTCATGTGCAATGAAGACAGAAAAGGAATTCTCTATGTCTTATGACTTTAACGGAAAGCAAGTGATGATGTGATCTGCTGATCACTTTTGAAATGGAATTATGGAGAGGAAGGAAAAGGTTGAATATCCCTTTTATAGTAAATTTGGGAAGAAACCCCCCGATAGATGCATGAATGGAATAAGAGTCTGTTACAATTGTGGTGAAAATGGACGACAAGCTCGTGATTACAAGGTGAAGAAAGAAGCTACTAATGTTTAATTCTATTATTTTAGGGAGATGAGACATTATGAAAATGAATTTCATAAGCGTCAGGGGAACATATGTCATAAAAAGCCATGGGATCAATGCCAAGATTATAAGATCACTACTACTGAGGTTGAAGCTACGATAGTCATGGTGGTAGGTAATTTAATGGATTCCTCAAGTATAGCCAATGCCATATTTGATTTTGGATCAACACATTGTTTAATACCTTCCCAGTTTTCTAGGAAAATTAGATATTTCCAATTTGATTTAACAGGGGAGTTGTCAGTTAAAAGTCCTAAGGGAAGTGTCATCGCAACAATGTTTTGTGAATCTGTTCCCATTAGATTATATAAATGTTATTTATCTGCTGATCTCATTGTCATAACCATTATGGAATTTGATATAATCCTAGGTATGGATGGATTTATGGCCATGATGAAAATATTTCATGTAAGAAGAAGGAGTTTACTATTTTTGAGGATGATGATAAAGAACACCATATCTTTAGAGCAAATTAGTCACCACCTGATTCTTATCTATATCCACCCCCAGTAGCTCAACTAATTTCAATAATTGGGGAGGTAGAGAATGATATAACTATGGTTGAGGAAAATAGTGTTCAAATATAGGATATACCTATTGTCAAACAATATGTTGATGAGTTTCTGGAATATTTAACTGGACGTCCTACATAACAAGAAATTCAGTTTTCCAGTGATTTAATTCCTGGATCAAGGCCCATATCGAAGACCCCTTATAGAATGGCCAATGTGGAATTAGTGGAACTAATGAAACAACTTGAGGAATTGAGTAATAAGGGATTTATTCACCCTAGTGTTTCTCCATGGCGATCCCCTTTTCTTTTTTGTTAATAAGAAAAATGGATCTATGAGGTTATGTATCGAATACATGGAGATCAATGCTATAACAATAAATAAAAAGTATCCCCTACCTCGCATTGATGATTTATTTGATCAGCTACATGGAGCTCAATACTTTTCAAAGATTTACCTTCGATCTACACACCTTAAATTGTGTGTGAAGATTTAATACATTCAAAAGACATCATTTCAAACCAGATACGGGCATTACGAGTTTACAGTAATGCCTTTTGGATTGACTAATGCACCCTCTGTCTTCATGGATCTAATGAATATGTTTTTCAAGGAATATCGTGATGACATTGTAGTGGTATTTATTGATGATATATTGGTATTCTCCAAAATCTACTATGATCATGAAAATCACTTCCACATTATCCTAAAGACTCTTAGAAAACATGAATTATATGGGACATTTAGAAAGTGTGAATTCTTGCTTCAGGGGATTTCTTTTCTTGGCTATATTGTCTCTTAGGATGGAATCTCTGTTGATCCTTCTTCGACAATAGTAATACAATAATGACCAATAACAATGATTAAAACAGAGTTACACAATTTGATTTGTTTAGCAGGTTATCATCGGCATTTAGTCCGGAATTTTTCCTAATTGGATAACCCATTAATGAAGATCACATGTAAAGGGGTTAAATTTTTTTGGACAAAAGGTGGGAAGAATGTTTTGAAGAAATGATGAGAAGATTAGTTAATGCTCCAATATTGAATCTACCATTGGGGAATGATGGGTTTGTTATTTACAGTGATGCTTTAATGAATCGAATTGGTTGTTTTCTTATACAGAATGATCGGGTTATATCCTATGCATCACGACTGCTAAAAATTATTGAGCAAAACTATCCTACTGATGATCTTGAGTTAACTGCTGTAATAATTTCTTTGAAGATATGGAGACATTATCTCTATGGTGAAAAATGTGAGATATATACCGATCACTAGAGTTTGAAGTATATTTTCTCACAGAAGAACTCAACATGAGAAAAAGGTGATGACTTGAACTACTCAAGGATTATGATTGCACAATACACTAACACCTAAGGAAGGAAAATAATATGGAAGATTCTTTAAGCAGAAAGGATCATAGAGTTTTGAACAAGATGAGAATTTATAGAGATCCTATTTTCATGGATTTAGGGAAGATTTATATGGTAATTACCATGCAAGGTGATACATCAATACATTTTAAAATGTTTTCCAAACCATATTTACTATAAAGGATAAAAATTTCTCGGGCTGATGATGAAGAGTTTGAAAATAAGATTAAAGCTATGAATGGTGGGAGATTTACTGACTTTGTGTATGAAGATGGAATTTTGAATTTTGGAAAGAGTCTTTGTGTTCCCAATATACCTGATCTAAAAAGGGAATTGTTGGACTATGCTCATAGTTCTAATTTCTCTATACACCCTGTTAACATCGTGATGTATAGAGATTTAATGGAACATTTTTAGTGGGACAACATGAATATGGAGATTGCTAATTTTGAGTCCAGATGTATGGTTTGCCAACAAGTGAATGTTGGAAGGCAACAACCTGGAGAATTCCTGAAACCTCTTCCGATACTTGAGTGAAAATGGGATAATATTACGATGGGCATTGTCATGAGACTACCAAAGTCTGCCCGAAGGAATGATGCAATAAGGGTAATTGATGATCATCTTACCAAGTCAACACATTCTCTTTCTATAAGGGAGGATTTACCACTTGAACATCTAACAAGACTATATATTAATGATGTTTTGAGACTTCATGGAGTACCCCTATCGATTGTTTCTAATCGTGATCCACATTTTACAGGATGATTCTGGAAAATTATTTAGAACACACTAGATACTAAACATCATTTGAGCACTGCCTACCACCCCCAAACTGATTGACAATCATATTGAACAATTCAAACCATAGAATATATGTTTAGATCCTTATCACTTGACTTTCTGGGTATGTGGGATCAATATTTACCTCTGGTAGAATATTCCTATAACAATACTTTCCATTCAAGTATTCGGATGACACCATATGAAGTGTTATACGGAAAGAGATGCGGCACACCAACCTGTTGGGATGATTTTGGTGAATGAAAACTTGTAGGCCCAGAACTGGTAGAGGAAATGATGGAAAAGGTGAAGGTAATCCAAAACCACATTAATGTAGCTCAATGTAGGCAGAAGTGTTATGTTGATAACTGAAGGAAGGATATGGAATTTCATGTAAGAGATCATGTTATCTTGAAGGCATCTCCATTTAAGGGAGGTATTTGTTTTGGTATGAAAGTTAAATTGATTCCCAGGTACATACGAACTTTAGAAATTCTAGAACAAATTTGGGTTGTATCATGCCATTTGTCAATGCCGCCAAATCTCAACAAAGTTCACGATGTGTTCCACGTATCCTTGTTGATAAAATACATGCCTGACCCAATGCATGTACTCACCTATGATGAATTAAAATTGTAACCTAATATTTCTTATTACGAAGGGACCATCAGGATTCTTGATACAAGAGAGAAATTATTGAGAAACCCAACTACTCAACTGGTAAGAGTTCTATGGAGGAACCATAAGATGGAAGATGAAATGTGGGAACCCGAGGATCTTATGATGATGAACCAACTGAATCTTTTTATGCAGTAATATTATTGAAATTTCGAGGAAAAAAATATTTGTATTAGGGGAGAATGTAACACCCCAAGCTTCCATTGTACACTTCTCTTTGAATAATACAATAAATTGTGTTGTATTCAACTTTGAGTTCTAACACACCCCAACCAATCAATGTAGCTGTTATGAATAGTAATACCCACTTTCTGAAATTTTATAAATTTTATCATTAAATATGTAATTCATATTTGGATTCAAAATATCAAAATTATCATAGGGTGAATTTTAATTATTTTTCTCAAAACGTTTAGTTTTTTATTAATAGTGAACAACACTAAGTTATAGTTTAAATCCAATTTTTTATTTAATTAATTATTTCTTTTATTTAAATTTATTTTAGGTCAAAATAGAAACATAATACCTATATATGTTCAATTTAATTCATTGCAGTAAATTTATAATAATTTTTTTTATATAAAAATTTTATTGATCTTTTCACCCTCTTTTACCCATCTCTTAGAAGAATTTTCAAATTCACATAAAACATAATTTTTCTGATTCTGTTAGAGGAATTTTCAAAATCTGAGAGACATGGTTAATATCAATGAGTAAAATTTTCTTCAATAAGATAAAAATATTTTTGGGTGAATAGTATATTTTTATTTTTATTTACCACGGTTAAAAGTAAATAGGTTAATTAAGGGTAAAAATGATATTTTTATTACCCTAACACATGTCCCAATTCTATTGGATAAATAAAATTCAACCAAAAACAACCATAGGAATAAAATATTAACCTCTTTGGTCCACTTAGATTAGATTAGGACATTAATTATTATTTAATTCAATGAAGAGTTAAAAGAGTTAAAATCAATGTTTAATAACTAAAATATTTTTAATATAAGGTAATATATAAGATATATTCAATTATAAATATTCATTAGAAAACTAAAACTATTTCCTACATAATGGTATTTTATTTATAATTTTTGGAAATTATATAATTTAATTTTTTTTATGACACAATGATGATGCAGTAGTTACCTAATTAATGAAATATTAAAATAATTGATATTAAAAATATCCAAAGATATGTAATTTTAGACTTTTTAAAAAATTTAAATAATTTTATAGGTTAATATGAAATATTATTTTGGGATAGATGAATTTTGTTCGAAGTAATAATGATGTTATGAATTTTTCAAAAACAAAATATCAAATAGTGTAAAAATTGTTATAAAAGAGTTTTTTTAATACAATTATATTATTAATTGATATTCTATTCCTATAAATCTAATGTTTGGAAGAAATACTTATATAATGATATTTGTATCATTAATGAACCACTTGGGGTTATTTTGGAAGTATATAGTAAGTATATTAACCAATTAATTTAAAAATACAAAGAGTCATGGTAAATGTCAAACTATTTAACTAAGAGTTTAATCTAAATGATAAAGTAAATATAATGAACCAAACATATCTAAAAACTATTGGTTGAGTATTTATCGACCCATCCCCTCCTTATACATTAAATTATACATATTGTAGCAAACTAGAAACCAAAAATTATTTTATTATAAAATAATATTTCTAGATTTTCCTAAGGTGCCCCTCACCCCTCTTATAAAAGGGCACTCCCCTTCTCTCTAATTCACAACTTCACAGCCATTGGTCTCGGCCAACACCTGCACAAATATCCTCTGAACTTCCCTCAATTTATTCTAGAGGCCTTTTTTAGTAAGAAATCCACCATTAAGATCCCTTTTGTTCAAATAAAAAGGAAGAACCCAAAGAATAGTTAATAATTTATCCACCATATTTCAAGTTCATTTCTTCATCCACTTCTATGTTATTTGTTATTTCCATTATAAAATAATAAATCATGTATCATCTATATTCATTAATTTAATTATAGATATGGTACACCAATATTAATTATTCTATCCATCCTTTGAATTACATGTCACCATACGTGCGTAGGTATGGATTACCATCTCCACGTCGTGGTGTAATTGTTATTAAATACACTATTATTTGTATTGGTATAATAATGATATGTAATTCATTTAAATAATAAATATAACATGATAAATATTCTGTATATATGATATACCATCCAATTATATATTATTTTAATGATATTGCCGCTCGTGCATACGTACAAATTACCGTCTCCACGAACGTGATGAGATTCATTCCCCATAATATCCATTCAAGACTAATTTAAATTTGATGATTAAAACCAATTTTTAAAGACATTATATCTTTCTGTAAATAAATAATATACATCCCATCCAAAACAACTATGACTCACGTAATAATGAATATAAATGAATGCGGATCTCTTAACATCTGAAACGACGATAACACTAAGATATTATTAACAAAACATTGTTAAAATATCATATATGATATCATAATAATGTATATGATTCTTGAATAATTTAATAAAAAATATTTGACTATTATACAAGAGGTAAACCTACCCTCGACCAAGGAAAAGTATAAGGTAATGGTTTATTTCACAATCTTTTCATTATTTGAGGTTGTTTTTATGTAATTATCTACTTGGACCTCTTTATCATACACATCATTGTTTCGTAAAAATGTATTTCAAGACATTCTTACTATATTTTAGAATATCGGTTAATTTCATTTATACCCTTTTTGGACTTTTTATAAGATGTTTATAAAGGAAACATTTCGTTATTTTCCAAACAAGGTCCTTCTTACACATTTCGACATAATTAAGTTATGAATGTCTTTTTTAACTTATTTAGGGGGTGTGGCTATTTTCCACTGTTATAAAATCGTCGAAGCTTCCCATAAAAGCTTATAAGAATATTTTCAAAGTAAATGTATTCGTTAATAATTATTTGACTATTAAATGATTTCCAAAAATGAGATATTACCTTCAAATAGTTTGGATTTCATTTATTTCAACATCCATTGATGGATTTTATGTTTATTTGAAGTTGATTTATTATGATACAAAACATCCATATTTTATTGAAGGTTTTGTGATATGTTTGACTATATATGTGTTATTTATATTCCATTCATGTTTTATCGACAATTTATGGACATTTCGTATACTAGTTTTAATACAAATGATTATGTTATGTTTAAACCTCTTAATATGAGAAATGCATTGGATTTAGTAAGTGACATGTGGAACCTGCTATACCCCCTCGATACATCGGTAGGTCTCACGAGACAATCTAGTGTCTTGGAACAAGGCCTTGACAAAATCTTATTTGTAGTCTCGGCACAAGGCCTTGACTATGTGGTTAGGATAGTCCGGAATTATGCATTCCATCATTATGAAAGTGGTTATTGATATTTCATGTGATTATTCGACAAGTAGAATGTCCATGTGAATATGTAAATGCTATAATTTCATTTTATTTTTTACATATTATGCTGAAGTTCATGTTTAAAAGGCTTTTGTTTTATTAATACATTGCCTAAAATGATTATTCTTATTTATGAAAGTTCTCGATATATTGTTATCCTTAATGAGCATCTAATATCACCCCTTTCTATGTTTAATTTTTCCCCAGATGTAAAGAAGTATTTTATGAATAACCTATAGGGATAGTCTGAGGGGATATGAGTGTGGGCTAGGGATACTATGTTGTTGTAGTTTTTCACTTTATGATGTAATGTAATACTTATTAATGTATCTAGTGTTTCCAAGGATTCTAAACTAATCGGTCTTTCAAGACATGATCTTTTGTGATCATGCAAATGTTATGTAATAATTCACCGACTCTGGTTAACTGGGGTCGGGGCATTACACCTAGGCTAAACATATTGTGATGACCCAGAATCTCTTAGTTCTTCCCTTTGCCAAAATCCGGGTCCTAAAGGAGTGGCGTCTCGGTGAGACTGATCGAGGAAACCGATCGGTGAGAACGATCGGCGTCACCCGGCCATGTCAAGTTGTTTCCAGTAGTTCTCCTTTGAGAAAATAGGGTTTTAAACACTATTCTTACTCGTTTAAGCGTATTTTAAAGACCCGTAACGTGCATAAAAGTTTTAGTTAAATACTTAATCAATTCATGAGTCGGCTTAATCCACCCGACCCCCTTTTAATGACGATTGGAGGCGCGTGGTCAACCCACGACCCCCGCGCCTTACGCAGTTTCGCGCTTTCACCTCAACCGTCCTCAACTCTTATAAACTAAGGGTTAGCTGTGGTTTCTCTTTTCTTGATCGTGGCTTTTCACAAATAGCTTATGCTACGTCGGGCGCATCGTTATCCGTAAAGCCCCACACCTGGCCTAAACATCGATCATCTATCAACAAGTAAGGAATTTATCCTTTTCCACTCTCTTTTGTGTATCATGTAGGGTGGGCGTGCTTTTGATTCTTTAGAATTGGATAAACCAGACCTAATTAAAGATAATGAACAAATTCTATAAAGAAAGAGGGGGGGATGTGATTGTTGATGTTGTCTTATATTTTGATGTTGTTTCTTCTATGACCATCTTCTTGAGTTGTGATGGCTTATACCTCCTCAAAATCGAGGTCGTTGGTGGTCGTTGTATGTGCACTAATCATCCCTACTAATGTTTAAAATGGCTTGTTTGTGGTTGTAAACTCATGCTGTGAAAAGTAAATTGGTTAATCACATATATCCGGATGAATAAATTGAAAACAACAGGATCAACCCTTCTGTGATAACTCCCGGTTAGAATACACGGAGTTTTGAAATCATGGAGTGTGTTAAGTAGTTTAAATCTGAAAATCCCTGACTTGTGTTGGTGGTGGTAGTTGGTTGTTTTCCTTTCGGGCCGATTGCTGGAGATATGGGAGGGGATGGGATCCCCTGTTATTTTATACCCTCGGTGGTTGTGTGAAATTGGGGGACGAGATCCCCTGTTGGTATGGATTCGGTGGTTGTGAGTTTTAAGACCGGGTGGATACTTGTTTATTTCACGAATTGGGTTGGAATCCTCTGTTGTTGAGAACCGGGTGTGGGCGTTTTGGTTGATGTTTGACTGTTTACTTTCCTGGACTTATGCCTATACCTACTAGCTTCCCAGTAGTGCTTAAACATAAACATTATTACTGAACGTGAAATAAGGAAGGGGACAAATGGGTTGTTAGCGTGAGTCGTGACTCGGACTTGAGTGTTGTCGTGATCCGTAGGCTGTCTGAAGAAAAACCTAGCTTGGATTAGTGCTTGTTACCTATATATATATATACATGTAGCTTTGTGTTTCTTATTCGCGCCCCAACCAAGTTGAGAACTTAGTGCCGAACACCCCCATTTCATGGGGGAGGGTGTTTTTCTCAACACTAGTCTTAGTGGCTGGTTATTAGCTCATTTTCTGCTCCCTTTCCCGGATAGCCCAATTATCTTCGGGCAGGCTGTGATGGCCTGAGGTCCATTATTAGCCCAAGAACCTTCGGGCGGGGTAGTGTGGTGGTTGGCCAGGTCTGTGCGGCAGGTGGTTTCCCAAATGTCTTCGGGATGAGGACCAGGTGTCTTCGGGCGTGGCAGTGGATCCTTTAGCCCAGGTGTCTTCGGGCGTGGTGGTGGTTGATCTAGCCTAGGTGTTTGTAGGCATGGTTACATGTGACAGTTGTGGCCCAGGTGTGTGCGGGAGGAATTCAGCAGTGGGACTGCGTGCGGTTGGGGCCCAGGTGTGTGCGGTCGGGATTTCGGCAGAGGGACTACATGTGGTTGTGTCCCAGGTGTGTGCGGGCGGGTGTGGCCGTGGGACTGCGGTGAGAATGGCGGGATTGGTCCGATGCGTAGGATTTCTCAATAACCAGTGGGAAACTGGCACGGCGTACCCAATCATCGATGTGCTCTTATTATATATATTACTTGACTTGCGTTATTTGGGGAGTGTGCCTTGGTGAGGTCTGGGGTGGATAGTTTACCTTGATAGGTTTTTAGTTTACTCCTTTTCTCACGGTTCTTTAGTACGTTCCCCCACTTGTGCATGAGAGTCTTTGGTTTTTCCTACTGAGTGTACTTGTATTCTCACCCTACGTATATAAAATTGCTTTCAGGTTTCCAGGAGGACTTCGGGGATCACGTAGGACCTTACTAGCTCAGATCCTTGGAGCAGTTTCAGTTGTCGTTTTTCTTTCTTTGGTACTTACCTTTGTAGACACCTTTTTCACTCTGTGGCTTTTACTTTTGAAACATGCATGTGGGAATGGTTTAGTTTTGGTTTACTTTTTTTTTTCTACCTTGGTGTTGTTGGGTTTTCTTCTCCTTATCTCTTGATCCTATAAAATAAAAAGGGTAATGCCTTCCATTTGTGAGAAATTTCTATACCCTTGGTGCTAGTCGCCACTCCAGGACCTATTGAAGGCGGGTTTCGGGGGTCATTATCTCTCTTTCAACTTAAAGAAAGAAGGGCCTGGCAATCTGCTGACCCTTCCCTCCTTTTGGTGAAGGGGGGTCGTGACAGAATGGTATCAAAGGCAGGTTGAGAGATAGGATGGAGACTGGAGTTAGGAACATTGAGGATTGAATGGAATGGTAAGGCAATAGTGTTGGGTGACCTTGGCGCGTGAATTAGGCCAGGGAAGACCGGCTAGGACACGGGATTTCAGGGCCCCCCTGTGATCCGATGCAAGGACTCTGGACCTACCGAACGACCATGTGAGGCCACACAGATTGCAGGGTAGAGACCCTAGGAAAGGTACATTCATAATAATGACTTGTGTTCTTATGTTTCTTTGATGTCTTGGGAATTAAGAATAAATTAAATTTTAAGAATTTTATGAACGATATTCTGCACTACTTGGGCTTAGGCATTCCTTGGTTACCTTGCAACTATGGCACCTTGAAGGCGACCACGTGTGGTACAGGCGATCGAGGCCCCAGAGACTACTTTGGCTGATCGGAAGAGAGCTGATCGAGAGGAAGAGGGAGAATAGTGGAAGAAGACTCTTCGAGCCTTCCAGTGACAAGCCCTCGAGAAGTATGAGGGCAGCACCTCCGATATGAAGACGGAAGGCTGGATAGAGGATCTAGTTATAGTCGTCGGCCTGATTCTGGCCCCGACCGGGTGCTGGGTTCCTCTGGCCGTCAGCAAGATGCGGGGAGCAACACGTAAGTGGAGGACGCTTTACCTGGGGGAGAGGAGATAGTCTGAGGTGTCTTGGGTGGATTTTGAGAGGGAGTTCTGGGCGGAATTCCTCTCCTCGACAATAAAGGCAGAAAAGAGGCAAGAACTACTCTCCCTCCAGCAAGGGAGTATGTCTGTAAGGGAGATAGGGATCAAGCTCCAGGACCTCCTATGTTTTTCTTCGGACCTCTTTCCTGACGAGGAGTCTCAGGCAAGTCGTTTAGAGGAGGCACTCTGACCCTCTCCCTAGTATGTTGTTACCCCCTTTACCATGCCGACGTACTTGGAGGTCCAGAAGAAGGCCGAAGTGGTGGAGAAGATGCATGCTCTAGGGGGAGTGTCGCGAGAGGGGATCCAGCTGGGACAATCAAAGGGGAAGGCCGTCAGCACCAGGCCTCCAGCGTCAGGACCCTCTAGGTTCTGACCCGCAGGGAGCAGGCCGCAGCAGTTTTAGATTCGATCCCCCAGCCCTCACCCATTTCCTATGGGCCTGGGACCGCGATTCATCATCTGCGGGAGCCCTAGGCATCTACGGAGTCAGTGCCCCGGCCGGGTGCAGTATAACAGTGGAAGTCATCCCCAGCACCCGCGCTAGTAGCAGCTTCCAGCCAGACCTTTCCTGCAGCAGCAACAGGGATAGTGAGCTCCCGCTCCTCTGAGGGAAGACGTAGGAGGAGGAGGCCGACCTCAGGGTACTCCATATGGGACCTTGAGCAGGGTGTGGGTGGGGAGGTGGCTGATAGCAGAGGGGCAGGGGAGCTGGGCGTGGACAATTGCACGCTGCAGAGGTAGCAGTTCCAACAGGACCAGAGGTTGTTCGAGGTATGATCAGTCTTTTTAGCACTGTTACTTATGCTTTGTTCGATACTGGAGATTCGCACTCCTTTGTTGCACCGAGTCTAGCACGTGCCTTGGGTTTAGATGCCGAGAGACATCCAGTTTCCCTGGTTTTGAGCACACCAGTTGGAGGTCAGACCGACTTGTTGTTCGTTTGTCAGGGATGTAAAATGATGTTAGGGCCACATCAGTCGGTTAGGGATCTTCTTCTGCTATAGATTCATCCATACGATGTCATCCTAGGCATCGACTGGCTATTTTCTGTGTGCGCCGTAATCGACTATTTTCGAAGAAGGGTGGTGTTCTCAGACTTGAACAGCCGGCGTGTTACCTTCACCGGAGAGCGGAGCAGTCCGAAGGGAAGCAGGAGATAGGAACCTCTCATCTCCTTGTTGACTGAGATGACAGTGGAATCAGTAGATGCTGAAATGGTGGAAGTGCCAGAGATCGTCCGTGAGTTTATGGACATCTTTCCTAAGGAGGTGACGATTCTACCCCCTCGACGTGATATCGAGTTCGGGATAGACCTGCATCCCGGCGCTCGTCCAATCTCAATGGCTCCTTACCGGATGGCACCTTTGGAGCTACGGGAGTTGCGGATTCAGATTGACGATCTGATGAATAGGGTTTATGATCGTCTAAGTGCGTCACCATGGGGTGCTCCGGTCTTGTTTGCAACGAAGTCAGATGGTGGTCTTAGGTTGTGCATAGACTACAGGAGGCTGAATCAGGTGACGATCAAGAATCGCTACCCTCTTCCAAGGATAGATGATCTTTTTGACCAGCTGAAAGGGGCATGATGGTTCTCGAAGATTGACCTGCGGTCTGGGTACCACCAGTTGAGGGTGAAAGAGAGCAACATCCTGAAGACAACGTTCAGGTGCAGGTATGGACACTTTGAGTACGTATTCATGCCCTTCAGTGTTACGAACGCCCCGGCTGTGTTCATGGGGCTTATGAACTCCATCTTCCGGGAGTACCTGGATCAGTTCGTGGTTGTGTTCATCGACGACATCCTGGTCTACTCTAGATCATAGGAGGACCATGTAGAGCACCTGAGGATAGTTTTGGAGGTCCTCCGACAGCACCCGCTCTATGGGAATTTGTAAAAATGCAAGTTCTGGACACGAGAAGTGCACTTCCTTGGGCACGTAGTGTCTGAGCAGGGGGTAGCGGTTGACCCATCAATGGTTGAGGCAGTTTTTTCTTGGGAAACACCCAAGAATGTGGCAGAAGTCCGAAGCTTCCTCGGGCTGGCGGGTTACTACCGGAGATTCATACCCAACGTCTCCCGAGTAGCATCAACTTTGACAGCTCTGACCAAGAAGGACCAGGCTTTCGTATGGAGTGAGCAGTGCCAGTCAGCCTTCAGTTATCTGAAGGAGAAGTTGGTCAGTGCCCCAGTGCTGAGATTACCAAAAGAAGGGGCAACTTATGAGGTGTTCTGTGATGCTTCAGGAAAGGGCCTAGGATTCGTGTTGATGCAGCGACAAGGGGTGATCTCTTATGGGTCCAGGCAGCTGCGTTCACATGAGCGTAATTACGCCACCCACGACCTAGAGCTTGCAGCGGTCATTTTTGCGCTAAAGTTATGGTGGCATTACCTCATCGGGGAACACATTGTGGTCTTCACGGATCACAAAAGCTTGAGGTATATCTTCTTCCAGCGAGACATAAACTTGTGACATCAGAGATGGGTGGAGTTCCTCCAGGATTACGACTTCGAGATCTCTTATACTGAGGGCAAGGGAAATGTGGTGGCCGATGCCTTGAGCAGGAGGACACAGAAGGATGCGGTCCGAGAGTCGGCGGACGCCTGTAAGGCAATGGAGGAGTTGGCCGCCTTACACCTAGATGCGAAGATGGATAGCAGCAGAGGCTTCGTATATCATATGACAGGGCAGTCATCCCTGTTTCAGCAAGTGGAGGAGTCTTAGTGGGGAGACCTAGAGTGTGAAGTGATGCGTGACCAAGTTGACCAGGGCAATGCTCCGGAAGGATGGACAGAGGATGGTCAGAAAAAGTTTCTTTTCCAGAAAAGGTTGTTTCTCCTGGAGGCGATGCGCGAAAAGGTTCTCAGTGAGTTCCACAACTCACCCTAGGCGGTACAACCAGGAGTTTCCAAGATGTACCATGGTTTGATGAGGCAGTTTTGGTGGCCCGGAGTTAAGCGAGTGGTGGCAGTGTTTGTGGCCATGTGCCTAGTGTGTCAGCAAGTGAAGGCTGAACACTGAGTTCCAGGCGGCCTACTACAGCCCCTAGATGTCCCCGAGTGGAAGTGGGATGACATCTCAATGGATTTCGTCACGGTACTACCCAAGGCCCAAGGAGGGTACAACGCCATCTGGGTGGTAGTGGACAGGTTGACGAAATCGGCTCACTTTCTGGTGATCAGGGAGTCGAGTGTTGTGGATGCTTTGGCACGAAAGTACGTGGATGAGGTGGTGTGGTTGCATGGAGTTCCGAGGTCTATTGTCTCAGATAGGGATGCACGGTTTACCTCGCGAGTCTGGAGAAGATTGCAGCATGCGTTTGGCACCCAGTTACGCCTTAGCACTGCTTTCCATCCCCAGACAGATAGAAAAACAGAGCGCACCATCCAGACCTTGGAGGATATGTTGCGAGCATGTTTTATGGACTCAGTAGGATCATGGGTGCAACACTTGTCTCTGATAGAGTTTTCATACAATAATAGCTACCTATCTACCATTGGCATGGCCCCGTTTGAAGCTTTTTACGGGAGGCCATGCCGTTCGGCTATGTGTTGGACCGAAGTAGGAGAGGCAGGCATCCTTGGTCCGGAGGTGGTGCAGAGCATGACAGAGAACATTCAGCTCATATGGGAAAGGATGAAGGTGGCCCAGGACCGACAGAAGTCCTATGCTAATACCAGGTGGAGGCCCTGGGAGTTTGAGGTTGGGGACCACGTGTTCTTAAAGGTCTCTCCTCGGCGTGGGCAGCGGAGGTTCGGCAAAGGGAGTAAGCTTTCTCCGAGATTTGTCGGACCCTTACAAGTGTTGCGGCGGGTCGGCGATGTGGCCAACCAGCTAGCACTGCCACCACCGATAATAAGGATACATGATGTCTTCCATGTGTCCCAGCTCCGTCGGTATCTGCACGACGATTCACACATCCTTGATTGGGGTGAGCTGGAAATCGAGGATGACGTGACCTTTGTGGAGAGACCAGTGGTGATCGAGGATCGCAAAGAAAAGGTGTTTGGCGGGTGAACCATCCCCTTGGTTCATGTGTTTTGGAGACATGGTGGGCTTGAGGAGAGTACGTGGGAGAGGGAAGCACAGATGCGTAACTAGTACCCAGAGTTTTTTTGTGTTTTGTTCCTTGTTGTACCTGTTGTGGTAGAACATTTTTTCTTTTGTCTATGAATTGTGCTGGTTTTCTTTCATCTATTATGTGTAAGAAGCTCTGACTATGGGGAAGGAGAGAACCGACCCCTAATCAAGACGCATTAAGGTGGATGCGATTAAACCCATGCGGGTGAGTCAGTGCCGCCCAAAGCGGATAATATCTTGACATGGGGAAGGAGACTCCCCAACCCACATGCCCGGGCAGTTTGGCATGGTCTGTTGCTTGGTTCGTGACAGGAAGGTGTTCTTAGTTAATGATGAGGTTCACTCTTGAGAGGTATCTTTTGGGGTGGTTGTTCAGACCCGCCCTTCCCTTCTGGGTTGTTTAAATTCTCACGGACGAGAATAATTTGAGAGGTATCTAATGTGATTACCCATATTCACATGGTTCTTCCCTTTGCCAAAATCCGGGTCCTAAAGGAGTGGCATCTCGGTGAGACCGATCGGTGAGACCGATCGGCGCGACCGATCGGTGAGAAGGATCGGCGTCACCCGGCCTTGTCAAGTTGTTTCCAGTAGCACTCCTTTGCGCAAATAGGGTTTTAAACCCTATTCTGACTCATTTAAGCGTGTTTTAAAGACACGTAATGTGCATAAGAGTTTTAATTAAATACTTACTCAATTCATGAGTCGGCTTAAACCACCCGAACCCCTTTTAATGACGAGTGGAGCCACGTGGTCAACCCACAACCCCCCGCGCCTTACTCGGTTTCACGTTTTCACCTCAACCATCCTCGGCTCTTATAAACTAAGGGTTAGCTGTGGTTTCTCTTTTCTCGATCATGGCTTTTCACAAACAGCCTCTGGTGCATCGGGCGCATCGTTATCTGTAATGTTCCACGCCTGGCCTAAACGTCGATCATCTATCAACAAGTAGGGAATTTCTTCTTTTCCTCTCTCTTTTGTTTATCATGCGGGGAGGGCGTGCTTTGGATTCTGTAGAATTGGATAAACTAGACCTAATTAAAGTTAATGAAAAAATTCTATAAAGAAAGAGAGGGGGGGTTTGATTGTTGATGATGTCTTATATTTTGATGATGTTTCTTCTATCACCATCTTGTTGAGTTGTGTTGGCTTATGCCTCTTGAAAATCGAGGCCGTTGGTGGTCATTGTTTGTGCACTAATGAACCCTGTTGATGTTTTAAATGGATTTTTTGTGGTTGTAAACTCCTGCTGTGAAAAGTGAATTGGTTAATCACGTATATCCGGCTGAATAAATTGAAAACACTAGGATCAACCCTTCTGGGATAACTCGCGGTTAGAACACATGAAATATTGAAATCATGGAATGTGTTAAGCCGTTTAAATCTGAAAATCCCTGAATTGTGTTGGTGGTGGTAGTTGGTTGTTTTCCTTTCGGGCCGATTGCTGGAGATGTGGGGGGGGGGGGGGATGGGATCCCCTGTTCTTTTATACACTCGGTGGTTGTATTAAATTGGGGGATGGGATCCCCTGTTGGTATGGATTCAGTGGTTGTGAGTTTTAAGACCAGGTGGATACTTGTTTATATCACGAATTGGGGTGGAATCCTCTGTTGTTGAGAACCGGGTGTGGGCGTTTTGGTTGTTGTTTGACTGTTTACTTTCCTGGACATATGCCTATTCCTACTACTAGTTTCCAAGTAGTGATTAAAAATAAACATTATTACTGAACGTGAAATAGGAATGGGGACAAATGGGTTGTTAGCGTGAGTCGTGACTCAGACTTGAGTGCTGTTGTGATCCGTAGGATGTCTGAAGAAAAACCTAGCTTGGGTGAGTGCTTGTTACCTATATATATATACTTGTAGCTTTTTGTTTCTTATTCGCACCCCACACAAGTTGACCACTTAGTGCCGAACACCCCCATTTCATGGGGGAGGGTGTTTTTTCCAACACTAGTCTTAATGGCTGGTTATTAGCTCATTTTTTCATCCCTTTCCCGGATACCCCAAGTATCTTTAGGCAGGCTGTGATGGCCTGAGGTCCATTATTAGCCCAAGAACCTTCGGGCGGGGAAGTGTGGTGGTTGGACAGGTGTGTGTGGCAGGTGGATTCCCAAGTGTCTTTGGGATGAGGCCCAAGTTTCTTTGGGCGTGGCAGTGGATCCTTTAGCCCAGGTGTCTTCGAGCGTGGTGGTGGTTGTTTTGGCCTAGTTGTTTGCAGGCATGGTTACATGTGACAGTTGTGGCCCAGGTGTGTGCAGGCGGGATTTAGCAGTGGGACTGCGTGCGGTTGAGGCCCTGGTGTGTGCGGGAGGGATTTCGGCAGTGGGACTGCGTGTGGTTGTGGCCCAGGTGTGTGCGGGTGAGTGTGGCAGTGGGACTGGGTGATAATGGAGGGATTGGTCCGATACGTCGGATGTCTCAATAACCAGTGGGAAAGTGGTGCGGGGTACCCAAAACTTTATGTGCTCTTATTATATATATTACTTGAATTGCGTTATTTGGGGAGTGTTCCTTGGTGAGTCCTGGGGTGGATAGTTTGCCTTGATAGGTGTTTAGATTACTCCATTTCTCACGGGACATTAGTACATTCCCACACTTGTGCACGAGAGTCTTTGGTTTTCTCTACTGAGTGTACTTGAATGCTCTCCTAGGTATATAAAATTGCTTTCAGGTTTCCAGGAGGACTTTGGGGATCACGTAGGACCTTACTAGCTCGGATCCTTGGAGCAGTTGCAGTTGTCCTTTTTCTTTCTTTGGTACTTACCTTTGTAGACACCTTTTGCACTTTGTGGATTTTACATTTGAAAAATGCATGTGGGAATGGTTTATTTTTGGCTAAATTTTCTTTCTACCTTGGTGTTGTTGGGTTTTCTTCTCCTTGTCTCTCGATCCTATAAAATAAAAAGGGTAATGTCTTCCATTTGTGAGAAATTTCTATACCCTTGGTGCTAGTTTCCACTCCGGAACCTATTGAAGGCGGGTTTCGGGGGTCATTATCTCTCCTTCAACATAAAGAAGGAAGGGTCTGGCAATCTGCTGACCCTTCCCTCATTTTGGGGAAGGCGGGTCGTGACACATATGTCAGGGTTCCACAAATATTATACTATGTTATCTCCACTCAAACCATCAAAATATATATCTATAATTTATTGATGATTTCATAGAAAATACTACAATGGATTATATAAATCATGTTTTTATTAACATTCCATAAAAATTAAATGTTACATGACATACTTTTAGTTCAGTCTTCATTCATTTATGGTCATGAATTCAATTTGGTATACATCATCAATAGTGGTCATGGAACATTGTTCCTTTCCTTATTAATGACACATGAAGTAAAAAATTTAATATAAATAAAATTATTTATTTTGAAGTACAACATTTATTTAATCAATTGGGACACAACCTTATTGGAAATTTACAAAATAATAATGTATTAAATAATTATTTGTAAATCAATATTCCTAGTTCAAGGAGAACCAACCATATTAACACTACGCTTTACATTAAATTAATCATCAAAAATACTATTTCTAACCCTTTACCAAGTTCATTCATGCTAAAAAAACATTTATAATACCAGAGGGCCCCTATTACAAGATTAAGATCCCAAAAAATTTAATTTTCATCACATATTCTTAATTAATGAAATTAAAATAAACTTGTTAGAAAATTGGATAACTCACCGAATTCCTAAGTAACAATAAAATGGAAATCAACAGACCATGATGGGTTTACAATAGACCCCTAATGAAAATCCTATAATATTACCAATCAACATACACTAATATAATCATAAATTTAATTTAAATAAATGGAAACCCCATTAATAATTTAGTGTCACAACACAACTTTATGAAATCAATGAGACTTCACATACAAAAAAAATTACATGATGTCAACTTCCTACATATTGAATATTCCTTATCATGCTTGGATGATTCCACTATGCTTTATTTGAATCAGAACATAAATCCTATATAGAGAACTATGGAATTATAACTATGAAAGGATGGAATCTATAGGGATCATTGGAGTGTAAATATTATATTTTTTTTGGGGAAATCCACCAAGGACCCACCCAAAATTAATAAAGGGGAATAAGAGTAAAGGGTGAATGAATCCCAATCCATATGAAGCAACATGATAAAAAAGTGGTGTATATCCCCTAAAAACATGATTGAGGGAAAATTTATAATTATGAACCTTAAACATCCATAATGGTAAGATGATGCTAGGTCTCTAACACTCTTGTGATACCAATAGTGGTACAAAAACATATCTCGAGCCACCAGTTTGCATGTAATAGTCTAATGGTAGTAGGTTACATCAAATCTATAGTATTCCAATCTAATCCTCCCAAATATGGTCACCAAGGCCTCTTTTCAGTGAAATGAGCTCCACTACATGTCAAAAAACACATGTTTGAGGGACGTATACTCACATATTTTTATTCTAAATACTTTTAAAAAACCTATTTCACCCACAAATTAAAAAAATAAAAATTTATCTAAATTTCAATAGCCACCCATTTGAATATGGTATTAAATCATGAAGCTATGATATGTAATAACATAGATTATCGAATTAGAATAATATAATAGCAGTGTAATGTTTGAGGGCTGATTGATTGAACATATGATGAATGATGTTAGAGATTGCAAAGAAACGAATTTTTTTAATGAGTGAATTTGATTATCATTAATCGAATCATGATTTTTCAGTATGAATGTTTATTAAAAAATATTTAAGTTATGTAATTTAACATTGATTAAAAGAAAAATATACTACTAAATTATTTTGAATCCATCAATGGATAATCGAACATGAATTCGTTGAGATTTGACTATTTTAAATTAATAAAATCCTTTATATAATGGTTTAATAGTGGAAAATGTTAATCTATAATTAATGATACAGTGGATGATAATTAAAATAATAATGTAATTGTATTTAAATATTTAGATATATTATAAAGGAGAAGTAATATCATTTTAGGTTTATTTATATTTTCCAATGTCACTAACTTTGTTATTAAATTCATTCCAAATCCTTAGGGAGATTTGAAGAAGTGCTGATGGAATTTACCGATGAATTTTTATGTTCAGATAAGAAGAGTCAAAATTTGAAAACTAATGGATAATAATTTAATTAAAAAATATTTCTTCCAATAGCCTTGTATATCAAAATATGTAATGTTTTCAATATAATAAATTTTCACATGAAAATTTGAGAAATTATCTATGTCTATAAACCACTTATGTTGTATATGATACTATTGAGTAAAACTAAAGAACTAAAAATGGAATGAGTATGTGTAAATAAATAAGAATATTTCATGATATAATTCTAACTAATATAAAAATATTAAACATAATTAGATGTTGGATAAATTGGTAAATTTCACGGTCATCATATAACATATAAAAGTAATTTCATGATATTACTCAATATGTTACAATAATTTCTTCAAAAGGTATACATTTTATTTTTTCAAATATCATTTTTAGATTCTATAAAATATATTTGAAAAAGGATAATTAATCACAGATATTTATATTCCCCATTTTATAAAAAATACAACTATTCGATGTTTTTTATTCAATATTACTAGTTGATTTCTGTTACATGAACACGAAGGTCAAATTGTGATGATATGACTCAGTCCATACATATGAATATCATTTTATGATAAATAGTTTTTTCTTGAAACTTATATAAGATATATCGGTGAATTTAGACAAATGTTGATCATATCAATGAATTTCACATTATAGGGACAATCAAATATAAATATGACAAAGTACATGTCTTAATAGAAGTCATTTCATCTGATATGTTTCATTTATCATATAGTTATTCATATTCATGTCATAGTTGATGTTGTGATAGCTCACACTTGATGTAATTAAATATTGACATGGAGTGGTATGTGATGTTAATCCATGATGATATTCCCAAATGTAAATGTATAAAATAATATGCACATGGATTTCATAGATATTTTTCATTATGGTTAATTAAATGTACGTGGAAAATTAACAGATTAAATTTGAATAGGATTAAATTACAATAAAACAATAGTGATATTCTATTTCAAAAATAAATTTTCAGATTATTTAGTAACAATTAAAGTTGTCTATTCTTATTAAAATTAATGGAATTAATATTCAGGTGACGATTTCAACCATAAATGTGGAAAAAGAAGAAATGGAGAGTTGATTTAATTGAGAACATGATACATTATTCCTAGTGATTTTCATTATATCATATTCAAAGTACATATAATGATAATATTATTATCAAATAAGTCAATTCTTAAAAAAATCATTAAGAGAAAAAAAATTTCATCCAAAAATAAAATTGAAAATGGTTTTCATATTCTGTAGAAGATGATAGAACCATCCAAATAACATAATAATGAATATATATAGTAACCTATCAAGTAAATTGTTAAGAATTGGTCTGAGGAATAATATATTGTTGAGTATACTACTATATATATATATATATAATATTCATTATAATATTATATACAATTAATAAGGATAATATTCTGGGTTTTAAACAATGTCATATATTAACAGTCAAGGACTATTTCACTATATTGATGGTATTATTGTTTTTTCCATGATATCTATAGTATAATAAAATATCACTTTGAGGAGTTAATTTTTGATGACAGTTGATTGTTGGAAGAAAGTAGTATAATACATGCATTACTAATGAAGATATTGTATAACAGTTTGTTATTGTTTTATTTGAATGGTGATGTATTCCTATAAGATTAGGGTGATAAAATCTTTGAATAATATGTTGGTAAAAATAGGGAATATAGTGATTCATTCCTTATTGTAATAAGTTTTGAAAAATGTCAAAAATATTTCTCATGAAGGGATATAAACTCATTTAGGGATAGACTCTCCCATTATGATTGAAATTTAAAAAACGCATTCCCTGCTTTCTATTGTTAGTTTTATAATTTTCATTAAATAATGTTTGTTGTGTTTTTATAAATAGATTCTCAAACATTAACCCATAATAAGGTTTGAATATAATAATGGGTTATATAAGAAAGAAAGTTTTTTTTAAATTTGATGCATTGATTCACCATCATCTAAGAGTATACACTTTATCATGTCATATGGACAATGAAATAGTGAGTATTAATAATAAAAATAAACTAATGAAATTCCCATATAATTTTATATTAAATATTATAATGTATTTGAAACCTTCTTTTTTGAGGAGAATTTTATTAATACTGCACTTTTTTTTGCATCAGTGGGGTTTCCATTGACCAATCCAATGTTGTGCTTCACCACATATGGATAGACATAAATCATCTACAAGAGAAGCATGAGCTCAAGAGTATCATTATGATATCCATGACAGTTGGATGACCACTCACAAACCCCACAAAATCTTTTGTATCCCTTAATGATTATACATAGTCTTTGAAGGTGGTTATATGATGACATTATGACGATATGAACTAGTATATGTTTATTTATTCAATGAGATTTTATAAAATAATTATTTTTATTATTTTTATTATTTTTTATATTATCATAATCATTAATAGTTTTAAAATATAGGTCAATTAAATTTATATTAATAATAATAATTAATAAAATTTAATGTGTGAACACAAAATCTATCAAAAACATGTCTAATATAACTATTAAATTATATGGGAAATAATTTAATTACAAATATTCAACAAAATATGGGTCATATAAAGAAAATTATTTTTTTATAATAAATTATTTTAAATTTAAAATAATAATTTTTTGAATATAAAATTAAATTTATTGTTTGTTTAGGATATATAAAATTTGTTAACATTACTACAATTATTACCAATGGGTTACAAATAAGAATATAATCATTCAATGTTTTAATACTTACTTATTCAAATAATTACTTTTATATGTGCAATGGATTTATATTTATATGTTAATTTTTACCACATTAAAAAATATAATTCAATAAAATTGATATAAAATTGATATAAAATTTATAATTTTGAAGTAAAATATTTCTCAAATAGTTAATTTTAATTTTTGTAAACAAAATAATTATGTATGGAAAAAGTTGAGTTTCATGATAATTGGTAAAATGAGGTAGCAGTCTTAAAATATGGGTTAAACTAGAAAAATGAATTTTAAAAATAGGTAAATATATATTTATGTATAAATTATTTATTTACCACCATTATTTTTCCATTTTAGATGAACTTGACTTGTAAACATTCATTAATTTATCATTATGAATCACAAATTTTAAAAATTTACACATAAACCTAACTAAAAATTGACCCATCATCAGCCCATTTCAAAAAAAACATTTCAGTTTATTTCAAATTCAATAAGTGATTATGTTCTCTCTGTAACAGGACACTATAATGTTTTTAAGACGCAAATCTATAGAATAATCACAAAATTATTCCAAACTAAATAATGACTATAAAGAAGATCATGTTACTTTAAAATAATATAGAACATGATTTTCATATTATTCATTTATATTGTTCTTTCACCTCTTCATGAAAATTATTTCATTCATTTAAAACACTTAATTTATATCATTATTCAACATTAAGAGTATAGTTACAACAATATAAAAAAAAATTCATACCCATTTATTTGATGTATCATGATCGTTTTTCAGTTGGGTTTACCATCTACATGAATTATTTTATAAAATTTATATCGTAAATAATGTATAAAAAATTATTATTATTTTTGTATAGAAAGGATAAATCCATTTTGTAAATATAAACCATGAATTGTAATATTTCATTGTATTTTCATTAATAAACCCACTTCTATTTATTAATTCAATATGTTCAAAAAAATTAAATATTATCCACATAATTTAAATAATAAATGAATTATATTAAACTATAACATAAATCAATATCACCACGATTAATATTTTGGTGCTTATTAATACATGATAAAGGTACTGGACCCCGACAACCACACTGTTTCATGCATGAGACAAACTAAACATGTACCACATGGTGATTATGTTTAACTAAAGATGATTAATAATTGTGTAATAATAAAATATAAATAAATAGGTATTTGGTAAGATATTTATAAATATGTTTCTTGTATTTATTAATAGTCAGCCAAAATTTATTGTAAAGATGTAAGAACACATGAATGAAATTTTAAATCTAATGTAAGGGTTTTCTTTGGACCAATACCCTTTTATTAACTCACACTCATTATTACGTGAAATAGTTCATCAATGTTTCAAATATTAAAACAATGTTCTACCTAATATTGTTATTATATATATCTCTATAGAAATTATATTCTCTTATAAAAATATTATTTTATTGATTCTTCTTATATAAAAATGTTATGTTGTAAAGGATTATTATCAGCATCTATACTCAGGTTTTCCATTTAATTCCCATATATTTTTTCAATATAAATAACTATTTATATTATTTTGATAATTAGATAAAATTTATGTTTTATTCCATATAAATTTTTCTTTAACTCCATTCAAAGTAATTTTTTGATATAATTTTACTATTATAAATTACATCAAAATCATAAAAAATATCAATGATGTATTTCATTCATCCTTAGAATCATTTTTTTACATTTCCTCCAGGATTGTTCTACATAACCATAAATAATAATGAAGGATATATTATTGAGTTATCATAGTATACTTATTAAAACACCATTTAGTAATTATTTTAACATCAAAAATATATCACATTTGTAACTACGATAAAAATCATTAAAACAAAAACACAATCATGTTGACCCATATTTCTAAAAATATATTACATTATCGTAATTTTATGTATTAATAATTGTAATAAAAAATGATATTAATCATCTATATTATAAAAAAATGTATAAATTTAATAATAAATTAATTAATTTATTTGAATATATTATACACAATTTTAATTTTCATTAATATCCTTAACTAAACTACCTAGTCCTTTCCAAAATGTCCGAGGACCATAGGTTCACCACCACATATAACATAAGCTTCTGACTTGCATTAAGGGTAACCGGTAGAACCATGTGAAGACTATAACCTCCTTCAGCATGAATTTTGGAAATAAATAACCAATTATAAATATATAAAATTTGAATAAGTTGATGAAATTCAATAATAATACTTTTAGTAGTATTATTTCATGTTAAAAAATTAACCAAAACAAAACCACTATTAAATGAACAAGTACATCTAGAAAATAAGATAATATGTTGAAATCCCACCCAATGTCTATATAGAAATGTCCACATCCTCATGTTCTACATGCTCTAGAATCCTGTACAGGGCCACAATCATTGTATGGATCCCAACTCAAAAAATATATGTCCCCCCTAAAAAAAATGTAGGTTTTGAATAAATGAAATAGATGGATACCCCAACCAAACCTAACATTATTTCATTAATTTTACAACTTCATTACACGAAGGAAATCATATTGAAAATATAAAAAATATATCAAAAAAAATTAAATACTTATAACCTAAGATTATATATGGGGCTCTACCTGTTAAGTAACTATTCTAATTGGAACATGTATTTTCCTTCTTTATGTCCTTTCTAGAAAAAAAATTGGTTATATACCCAAAACATACCCCCTGGAGGATATACCAATAGTATGTTAAACAGATGATTGGTAGTAATTGACCAAATAAAAGTCGAAAAATTTCTATCACATTCAACTCAAGGGAGAACCCAAAATAATATGACCAATCACACCGTCTTAGAATACCCATGTACATTCCAATCATTTTCCAGAACATCCATCATGGACGATTCTCTAGATAGGCTCAACCTGAACTCTCAACTGTTGAAATCATAAGAATAACTCATATGACACATGTTTTAAATGATTGATCAAGAACCTTGTCCTGAAAAATTGTATTATAATCATAACAATCCATATGCAGTAAACATAAGCATTGATCGAGACTACATGCACACTTCGTGTGGTCAATAATAATACATTTTCCTCTAAGGTATTCACACACACACATACAAAAATCATGCCAACAACCTATATAAGATATTAAAAAATATTAATGTATTACAATGTCATACTTATTGATAATCAAATACACTATTTTTCAATGAATTTTCAATGGAATTACATCCATTTTTTCTGGTCAAACTGCTCAATATGGACTATTAGAACCAAATCAAAGTATTTTACTTCAAAAATAATGAAAAACAAAAAATGTTATAACACATTTTCTCTCCATGATAATTTCCAAATTCCCTATTTAATCCAAAAACTATAATTAAAAGATTCATTATAAATAAAAAATTTAAAATTTATAAGTGATAATATCCTGTCTCTATAGAATAATTTATTCATTATAATTATTCATTATATTTTAATAATGGTTATTGGATATTATGATTTGGAGAGTAATTTTCATCAATTAATAATTCCAATATAATTATCAGTTAAAAAATATTTATTCTATTCCTAAATAGTATATAGGGATGCATACATTCAAATTTAATGGGGGACAATAATATGCTAAAATTATCAGTCTCAATCATTCCATCAATAATAAAGGAGGGAGACCACATTTTTCCATGTCGTGAATCTAGAAGACGAACATGTTTTGTCACGACCCATCCTCAAGGCCCGTGTCGTGACTACCCTAAGCCCGCCTTCCATAGCCCAGGGGATAGAGACTAGCACCAATGATGTAAATCCTTAAGTTGGGAATGAATTTCCTTTATGAACGTAAACAAACACAAATGTGTACTCAATAGTATGTAAACACTAAGTGAATAATGTATACAGAAAGTAGTGTTGAAAGTAAAGGGGCTGGAAATACAAGCCCAATAGTAAAGTCAATTTACAACAGAATGAAAGTAAAACTGAAAAATGGACAACAACTAAAAAGGGAAGCCCATGGAACATCCTCCGAGTATCCTACCTGAAGGGTAGGTATAAATGTCCACCTCAGTACTCCACGTCTATCAGTCTGCTCCGTATACCATCTCGTTGTGTGGTCCACCTCTGGGTACCGTCCTGTCATGGCTTTTTCTCAGCCTCCGTCAATGTTGTCCATCATCTGCATCCAACACAACGAGGTGCAAGCATAGCCCATGCATGGGTGACTATAATGATACTCAGTAGGGACCACGAGACCCACAAGATCTCACAATTTCCACTAAGTATAATCAAAAGAAGAAAGTTACAACACAAAGTATGAACCAACCCTACTTAGGTATATGCCCATACATATACCTATGTTATCAATCTCAGTTCGACTCCAACTCTTGAGCCCAAGCACAATCCAATACACACAAGAAGTAGTGTCAATCACATCGATGATAATGATTCAAAGTCAAGACTCAGATCACACAGGTATACATCATTCGTCTAGCGATAGAGATGATCAGATGTAGTCATTGATTAATCTAAGCTGTGGGACCTAGAGAGGATACAATACCATCTAAGCTATCCGACCCACATAGGATACAAGAGTAGCTACTCTGTCAGACCCACACAGGTTACATGTACAGATGTAAAACTGATGGACCCACACATGATTGAATAATAGTAGACATCGTTGTAAACTGCCAAACCCATACATGATACAAGAACAGTAGTCATCGATGTAGAACACATGGAGGATCCTAGTATAGTAGTCATCGCTGTCGAACCCATGTAGGATTTTAGTAAAGTAGTCGTCACTGTCGAACCCATGGAGGATTCTACTACAACAGTCGTCGCAGACGCAGCCAGCTCTAGTGTTCCTGCACACAGCACACTCGATTCCAGGAGGGTCCGCTCCGCAAGAAAAGGTGCTGATACAGAAACTATCATGAATTTCAGAGTTTATTTACATTGATGTTCTGTCTCATCAAAGGAACCCAACATGACAGGCGACACGTTAATCAGACGCCCGATCTAAGAGTTATTTGCATTTCTGTTCCAAGGGCCCGGTTGGATTTTGGGTACAATCTAACCCCACAATACTCCAACCTCATCCAAATCCAGCGTAGAGTATTCCAAAAGGATTGTCTCCTCAAATGGAAACCAACATAGTTGATGACACATCTATCAGACTTATGGACCATATGTTATAAGTGTTTCGGCTATGAGGGTTTGGATATTTTTGAGATCGAACCAACTCATCCATACACAGACCTCTCCAAAACCTTGAGTGTGATATACCTAAATGACCAGCACGATCAGAGCAATACAACGCAACAGACGGTGCATCGATATGAGGTCTGTAGCTCATGTTATGGGCGAAAAACTGAATGTCTCCTAAATAGGGGGGTATGGGTCTGGTCTGACCCGGCCCCACCCACCCTGGGTCCGCCCAAACTGGGTCGATCCGACCTAGTCATAGGTTCGGCATGGCAGAGCACAGCCCGGACCGAAGGCTGTGTCCTGGCCCTACGTGCCCGCCCAGCCCGCGCTGCTCTATAGCCTGGTGGTACGGACTGCGAGGTGAAGTGGCCCGGCCTGCGTGGCGCGGTGGCCCTGCCCAAGTGGGTGTGGGAAGTGAATATCGCCTAGTCCGGGTGACCAGTTGGTGGTGGCGCTATACGGGGCCCTCCCTAGTCAAACAAGGGTGTCTTTGCCCCCCCCCCCCTTCTGGTAATGGAACCAGTAGTTGCTGGTTCCCCTCCATGGAACTCTGTCAGGTTCCACCCTGGTGCACACCGATGTCCGGATCATCCGGCTGCCCTACCCTATCCACCACAGTCTTAGGCCATATATCCTTTCTGGTACTGCGCGACTGTGCTGCGCCCCTCCGCTGTGGCCCACCATGGCCGTGGCCTCGTGCCGCCCTCCGTGTGTCACGACGGCACCGCGTGCCTCTGTCATGGCTCTTCTCTGTGTAACGAGGCGATATTGCGCCCTCCGGGTGACCTGGTATCCTTTGCGCCACCAACCCCCTTCTTTGCAGAAGTCTTGTTGATAGTCGTTGTTGTCTGATCCCTTTTTCAACAACAAATAAGATCACGTGGGGAAGATTTAGCCATGCTAGTGTGGTTTGAATTCCCCCATGTTACGGTGATACCATTTGGTTGTCAAACTCTAATTTCAACGACATAAATTGGGTACAGAAATGATTTAAACCCCTACCTCGTATTATACATTTCATGTCGATGATTCGTGGAAGACGAGCGTCACTAAGGTCAGGCGTCATACAAGACGACGTCGCATAGGATAAATATCGTTCCATCAACGTTGAAGGAAAAAGGTCGCTATCCATTGGCGATGTTCATTGTGGTATAAGTTCTTCATCGAGAGAATAATTCCTTGAGTTATTCATTGGTGAAGGTGAATTCTCCCAATCCTTTTTCCACAAAATATTTTCATAGAAAATATAATAATAGGCTTCCCCCAAAAATATAATCTTTCCATGAATTTCAAATTAGTTCAAATGAAATCACGACTCATCAAAATAATTAATAAAGGAATTAATTATCCATGAGTTGGAAACATAATTAGGGGGAAGTGGAAATGCTCCACTTAATGTGGGTGTCCAAAGGATGATGGGTTTAAAAGGGGGGTTAGGTTCCCGTGTGGGCCCCACCACACATTATCCTCCTATGGGAGGTTATGTGGGGTGTGGTCCCCACCTCCAATCTTCCTTTGGCGGATTTAACAACCACCTTTATAAAATTTATATAACAAATCAATTTTATTTAACTTAATAAAAATCCCAAAATTAACTTTCAACCTGCATAAAATGCTACTGTAGTAAAGGTCCCCTTTAGAGAATATCAGCGCTACGAGTTTATCGGTGTCAACAGATTTCAATTCCGAGTACCGGTTCAAAATATAGAAAAACTTACAAATATGTTTACTGAAATTACCAGAACAGAACTTCAGAAATTGATTCTTGGCACATTAGGCCTTGGAATCATGCGCCGTCAGAAACTTTTCTCTTGTCAAATTCTAAATAATTTAAGAAAAAAATTTCCTAAAAATTTCTACAACTTTAATTTAATCCCACCTCAGGGATTTACATCACCATAAAGATAAAACACACACAAGGGAAACAAATGGGGGTACTGATCACAAATCTGATCCTCCCACTCCAATGTGCTCTCCTTGAGGTTCCCGTGCTGCCAGAAAATCCGCACAAGTGGAATCGACCGTCCACGTAGGACACACTTCTCTAGATCCTTGATCTCTCTAGGGACTTCAATGAATGTCTCCCTATCATCGATGTCCAGCTCCTCATGACCGATGATGTGGGTCGGGTCAGGCACATATCTCCTTGGCTGAGAAGACTTAGAAGATGTCATACACGCAATGCAACTAAGGTGGAAGGGTCAGACGGTATGCCACCTCGCCTACCCTCCAGAGACCTAGAAAGGTCCAATAAAGAATGGAGATAACTTGCTCTCCTAGCCAAATATTTGTAGACCCCATCGAACTGAGACCCATAGGAAGACAAGGTCACCATCCGCAAACTCCAGTTGTCTCTAACTCCTATTAGCATAGGACATCTGTCTGCTCTGTGTAATCTTCAACTGCTCTTGGATGATCTGCCCCCTTTCCATCTTAGCATGAACCATCTCTGGTCCGACAAGTGGTGACTCCCCTAGGTCAGTCCATCACAAAGGTGATCTGCATGGTCAGTCGTATAGTGCCTCATATGGTGCCATCCCAATAGTGGAGTGGTAGATGTTGTTGTACGCAAACTCAACCAAGGATAAGTGATCCTCCCAGCTGCGACCAAAGACAAGGACACATACATCAAGCAAGTCCTCAATATTCTGAATGGTTCTCTCAGTCTAACAATTCGTCTGAGGATAAATGGAGGTTCTCAAGAGATGATGCACCCCAAAAGCCTCTTATAATCCCTTCTATAGCCAGGATGTGAAACGAGCATCTCGATCAGAGATGATAGTTGATGGCACGCTATTAATCTGTACGATCTACTGAAAGTAGAGGAGTACCAAATTCTCTACTAATCTGTAACACCCCAATATTTCATAGTGTGTTATTTCTTCAGAATAATTCAATAACCTGCACTACACGCAACACCGAGTTCAATCACACCATGACATACAAAAAAAACCATTCAAAAGAAGTTATGAATAGTATTATCTAAATTTTAAACTTTATATAATCCTTATAATTTTAGAATCCATATTATGAGTTTCTTAGATATAATGCAAGAAAAAATTTATTTTCAGTATTGCACTATTATCAACTTTTAATAGTGAACCCTTTTTAAATACAATATTTTAAACTTTTTGACTAAATGGGAACATCAAAAATTTAAAATGAAACATCCCAAGATTCCACGGTACGCTCTCTTTGAATAATACAGTAGCGTGTGTTGTACGCAACCTTGAGTTTTAACACACACCACAACCAATCAAACTAGCCGTTATGAATAGTAATACCTAATTTTTGAAATTATTTATATTTTATATTTGAAAATGGACTTCATTTTTGGATTTGAAATATTGAATTTAGCCTAAGGTGAAATTTTGGTACATTTCGGATAACTTTCATATTTTGATGAATAGTGAAAATTACTAAATTTTAATTAAAAACAACTTTTTTAATCAAAATAATTAATAGTGATAAATTGTGAATTTGAGTGGTTTTAAAATATATTTAGAATATAGTTTTACCATTTAATATAATGTTGGTCATTGGACATAATTTTACAATTAAACCGAACATAAACAAATGTCAATCTTTTGATAGTTATTACCTCTTAAAAACACGCTTTTTGTTTTGACAGCGGGAATTAATTTTAAATTAATTTCTGCCACTTCTGTGTTTTGAATTTAGGAAAATGGATTCCATATTTGGAATCAGGATGTCCAAATTATGTAAATAGGTAACTTTTATTTTTACACATTTTGAATAATTACTGCGGTAAATATTTTATTTACCATGGTTAAAGGGTAAATCCGGTAAATAAGGGTTAAAAAATTAATATTATAATAATACAAAATTACCCTAAAACGTGTCCTAACCTTATTGGTGGACACATACCCGACCATGGGCATCCTTGGGTCAATTTGGGGACCCCTTGGAGCCACCTGTAAGTGATAATGACACATTATATTAATAAAGTTAAAATAAAAATAAAAATGGCATAAGATTACATGTTTTAGAAGAACAATTTTTACATAGGGTTATACATGTTGGATTTTCAATTATAAATATTAATTAGAAAGCTAAAACGATTTCCTACATAATAATATTTTATTTATAATTTTTAGACATCAAATAAGTTAAATTATTAATGACACAATAATGATGCAATGTTTACCTCATTAATAAATCATTTAAATAAATAAGATTATAATGATTAAAATATTACCTAAAACCTGTCCAATTCTTATTGGTTGATGTTATTTAGAATATTAGGCATCTTATCTTCGACCTCAATTATTTTTGGACCATTATAAACAGAATATAATTATATTATAAAGTAATACTTTCACTCTTTCCTAAAGAGCCCCTCCTCTCCCTTATAAAAGGAGACCACTTCTACTCATTCTTCACACCTCTCAAGCCACTTGGCTCGTCCAAACTCTTCCCAACTAAGCTCCCCACATCCCTCTCCTCCTCCTTGAAGCTTCCCCTTAGGCAGAAAGCATTTCAAGAAGTCCTTTGGTTCCAACCAAAGTGAGTTACCTAAATTAAAGGTAACGATTTTTCTTAAATTATTTTCATTTATTTTGCTTCTCCAACCCCCAAACTCTTTTTATTTCCTTTCTTTTGTAACAACACCAGTATCCTCAATATACTAGGATGTTTTTATAAGAAGGATTAAAACTACACATACACACAACTCCATCTAATGGATGATGAACACAATGTTTCTGTGGATGGCAAACTAACGCCTCACGAAATGATGATTGTTCAAATACATCTTACCGCCTCTCATGGTGGCCATTATGATGGCACTGTAATTAAATATGATATTAATGATATATATTTTATATATAAGCTTCTGTAATTCCATTTTATTTCATACCATTATTCGTTTCATGTTGTATATACATACGATAATTTCATTTGAGGAAGTGCGGACTACCGCCCCCTTAAAATGATATGACTCGTTCATACCACACATGGAACGTATAAAGGATGGTGTTAATGAACTTAAGTAACATATATAAAATATTATATTATACTGGAATAGTAATATACCTATGTATCATTTGGATTAGATTCTTTTAAAATAAAAATTAAATGGAAGTAGCGTTCGTGCGTACGTACGGACTACCGTCTCCACGAACGCGATGAGATTCATTCTCCATCGTATCCATTCAAGTATAATTATCATTTAATGATTTAAAAATGATTTTTATGGACTTGATATCATTCTGGATATGAATAAGATACAACAAACATGACTTATGTAACAAAACATATAAAAGAAAATGAGTAAGTTAACACATGAAACAGCAATAATACTAAGATATTATTATCAAATCAATATTAAAAGATCATATATGATATCATATTAATGTATATGATTCTTTTATAATTTAATAACAATTATTTCACCATTATACAGGAGGATAACCTACCCCAACCAAGGAAAAGTACAAGGTAAGGGTTATTTCACAATCTCTTCATTATCCGAGGTTGTATTATACGCAATAATCTACTGGGATCTCTTTATCATCCACATCCATGTTTCTTCGAAATGTATTTCAAAACATTTTTACTATTTACAAGAATATTGGTTAAAGTCATTTATACCCTTGTTTGACTTTTTATAAGAGGTTTATAAAGGAATCTTTCCGTCATTTTCAAAACAAGGTCCTTTTTAACCTTTTCGACAGAATTGAGGTAAGAATGTTTTTTTTAACTTATACGGTGGATGCGGTTATTTTACGCCGTTATAAAATCTTCAAAGCTTTCCTTACAAGATTATAAGAATATTTTCAAAGAAAATGTTTTATTTTATATGGATCATAAATGATTTCAAAATAAAAGGAGATATTTCTTTAAAAAGAATTTTGATTTCATCTATGTCAACATCCTTTTACTGATTTTAAGATTATTTGAAGTTGATTTATTATGATACAAAACTTCTATATTGTATTGAAGGTTTTGTGATATGTTTGACTATGGATGTGCTATTTTTATACCATTCATAGTTTATGGTGAAATTATCGACATTTCGTATGCTAGTTTTAATACGAATGTTTATGTTATGTTTAAACCTTTTCATATGGGAATGCATTGGACTTAATAAGTGACGGGTGGAGCCCGCTATAGCTCCTCGATGCATCGGTAGGTCTCATGAGACAAACTAGTGTCTTGGCACAAGGCCTTGACAAAATCTTATTTGTAGTCTTGGCACGAGGCCTTGGCTATGTGGTTATGATAGTCTGGCATTATGCATTCCAACATTATGAAAGTGGTTATTGATTTTGCATGTGATTATTCGATTAGTAGAATATCCATGTGAACAAGTAAATGGCATTATTTTATTTTACTTTTTCCATACTATGTTGAAGTTCAATTTTAAAAGGCTTTTGTTTTAGTAATTCATTTCCTTAAATGTTTACGCTTATTTTGAATGTTCCGCTATATTGTTATCCTTACTGGGCATTTGAGCTCACCCCTTTTCTATGTTTTATTTTTCCCAGGTAGTGAAGAAGTAAATTATGAATGACTTGCAGGGATATTATGAGGGGTTAATAGTGTGGATATGAATAATTTGTTGTTGTAGTAGTTTTTCACTTTGAAATGTAATGTAAAACTTTATGATTATATCTAGTGTTTCCAAGGCTACTAAACCAATCGGTCTTTCGGGATTTGATCTTTCTTGTGATCATGCCAATGTTACGAAGTAATGCACCGGCTCTGGGTAGCTGGGGTCGGGGCGTTACAGTTGGTATCAGAGGAAGTTTAGTACAAACCTTGGAAGCTAGATTTAGATAAACTCTGATTAGAGCACGTAGACCTAAGACGAACTTTGAGGATTAGTATAGAAGAACTTCCTATAATTTTGGTATTGTAGAGATTTTGTGAGTTTTCCGAGCAATACATCCCTGTCTGGATACGAGTAGGTAGAGGCGGCTCTGGCACAGATGTACCTAGGGGTAAAACCTGAAAACACCGCTTTGAGCTAGACTCGAACGGGAACTGGTGCACGACAACGGGCCTTGCTGCACTCTTGGTTACGACACTCCCGGGGGATATGCTTAGGATAACTCTCATTTTCATTACAAATCATTATGAAGGGTTTATGAGTATATAATTCCTAAAAGAAAACATTTTTATGATTATGGATTATATCCATAAATAGTCTAATTTATGTTAAGTGTTTTATAAGTATGGGATTATGTATTTTGATTCATAAACTGATCTAGTGTATTCCATTGTTTAGAAATGGCGCCCAGTAGAAGGAATGAGAACTCCAGAAATGCACATGATCCAAAGAGAAGGAAGGATCATATCTTTCATGGTCTTAAGCTAGAATTTATAAGAGAAATAGTCTCCCATGTATTATCATCATATGAAGAAATAATATCATGTGTTGATAAGATAAGTAAAGATTTTACTGAGTCCTATGGCTTTGAAGGGAAGCAAGAGAAGAAAAGGATAGAAGAGAGAAAGATGGATAAAGGGAGGAGGGAGAAGAAGAATTTTCCCATATGTGGTAACTGTGGAAAAAAACACCTTGGAACTTCCCTGAAAGGAATGGGAGTTTGTTATAAGTGTGGAGGAAAAGGGCACAAAGTACGTGACTGCAAGGGTAAGAAAATGGTTTTAAATGTACAATGCTTCATTTGCAAGGAGTTTGGACACTACGCGAACTTATGTCCCAGTCATCAGACTATGCCGCAAATGATGTTATTGGATAATAATCAAGTTATGATACTACCACAGATGAAGATGAATGATTAGAGTTCTTATGTTGATTATTTTAACTGAGTGTTGTATCAACAATGTACTTGTTATAATAATTATGGAGTATATAAGGATTGTACTGCAGTACTATTTCATTAAGGACTTGAGATTGTGTGGAATAAAGAAAAGTGACTCAATAGCGGGATAAATTTGTGGAAAATATATGGTTGAGAGAATGATAAATCATAATATAGTTCTGATACTGAGGTAGTGATTTTGGAATAATATGTGATTGTTTTGGATAAATTATATTGGATATTCTTGACTACCCTGGAACTGATTAATGATTTGTATATTCTATCATTGTTGGGGTTTAAAACATTTTTGGATTAATGAAGTATATCCAGCTTTCTATATGGAATAAAGGAGCATGAATGTAATCAATAAGGAATATGGTAATTCAGGATGTTTCGGTGTATTAAAAGAATACATGATGAAGGTATTCATATTCTATTACGGGGTAAAAAGGTTCTACATTATTTTTACCTTACTTATAAATGTTGGACTGGGAGTTTGGATAGAAGTATTTTGGATAGTTCTAGTTTGGATTATTTTGAATTGCCATAAAAGGACAACCCGGAGGTCGGGCGGCAACCCGTCGCGTCCGGCAAGGCTGCGAGACTTGAACCCGCAACCGAAGGGCGACAAGGGTGTATCACCTACCACTGGCCCATGAGATGTCCTGGATTAAATAATGTAGTTTTTATTAAAAGACCTTGTAGATGAATTATAAATTCGTTTATTTTGGAACCCTATACGAATAGTGTAAATAGAATTTTTTTTTACATTCTATTATCTTTTAGAGTGAAAGATGAGTTTGTGGTAGAAATTTATTAATGGATAAAACTCTAATTATAAAGTAAGTATATCTCCTTATGATCTTAGCCAATCTCATAAATAAATTCCTCAATATTAAGAAAAGCAACTTAGAACAAAAATGTTTTCCTAGATGGTACCTTAAATCATCACTAATTTATGGCTTTGGGATTGTTGGCCTTTTCATAGCCATGTTCTCTACCACTCTCCATCAGATAATCGATGGTTAGATTTTTCTTCCATATCCATATTTTCCTACATGGAACCCGCGTATGTGTTATTTTCGGTAATCATCATACTTTCGACTCTTTATTTTAAATAAAGGCCTCGTTAATTCATTTTTCGATGTGGGATTTCAACTAAGATATTTCGAAACGTCAAAAATGTGTTATCCTAATACCCTATGTTTTGTTGAACCAATGGTATTTCAAATCATCATAGATTGATGAATTTAAGGACCTCAATTTCATACTTGTTTTTGATTTATGACCACAATCACTACCTATAAATATTTACGTTTTTCCTCCAATTATATGTCTCTAATCTCCACCAATGTTCTCCTAATCGAGATCATAATTTGGTGGTGACCCTTTCATTTCTCGTTTCCTCATATTAAGACTAAATTTTAGTAACCCAATTTCCAATGTGGGTTTTCCCACAAATATATTTTCTATTTTCAACCTTTTATTTTCGAAGAACAATTTCAAATTGCGAGGACGCAATTTATTGAAGGAGGGGAGAATGTAACACCCCAAGATTTCATAGTGTGTTATTTCTTCAAAATAATTCAATAACTTGCACTACACGCAACACCGAGTTCAATCACACCATGACATACAAAAAAAACCATTCAAAAGAAGTTATGAATAGTATTATCTAAATTTTAAACTTTATATAATCCTTATAATTTTAGAATCCATATTATGAGTTTCTTAGATATAATGCAAGAACAAATTTATTTTCAGTATTGCACTATTATCAACTTTTAATAGTGAACCCTTTTTAAATACAATATTTTAATCTTTTTGAATAAATGGGGACATCAAAAATTTAAAATGAAACATCCCAAGATTCCATGGTACGCTCTCTTTGAATAATACAGTAGCGTGTGTTGTACGCAACCTTGAGTTTTAACACACACCACAACCAATCAAACTAGTCGTTATGAATAGTAATACCTTCTTTTTGAAATTATATATATTTTATATTTGAAAATGGACTTCATTTTTGGATTTGGAATATTGAATTTAGCCTAAGGTGAATTTTTGGTACATTTCGGATAACTTTCATATTTTGATGAATAGTGAAAATTACTAAATTTTAATTAAAAACAACTTTTTTAATCAAAATAATTAATAGTGATAAATTGTGAATTTGAGTGGTTTTAAAATATATTTAGAATATATTTTTACCATTTAATATAATGTTGTTCATTGGACATAATTTTACAATTAAACCGAACATAAACAAGTGTCAATCTTTTGATAGTTATTACCTCTTAAAAACACGCTTTTTGTTTTGACAGCGGGAATTAATTTTAAATTAATTTCTGCCACTTCTGTGTTTTGAATTTAGGAAAATGGATTCCATATTTGGAATCAGGATGTACAAATTATGTAAATAGGTAACTTTTATTTTTACACATTTTGAATAATTACTGCGGTAAATATTTTATTTACCATGGTTAAAGGGTAAATCCGGTAAATAAGGGTTAAAAAAATAATATTATAATAATACAAAATTACCCTAAAACGTGTCCTAACCTTATTGGTGGACACATAACCGACCATGGGCATCCTTGGGTCAATTTGGGGACCCCATGGAGCCACTTGTAAGTGATAATGACACATTATATTAATAAAGTTAAAATAAAAATAAAAATGGCATAAGATTACATGTTTTAGAAGAAAAATTTTTACATAAGGTTATACATGTTGGATTTTCGATTATAAATATTAATTAGAAAGCTAAAACGATTTCCTACATAATAATAGTTTATTTATAATTTTTAGACATCAAATAAGTTAAATTATTAATGACACAATAATGATGCAATGTTTACCTCATTAATAAATCATTTAAATAAATAAGATTATAATGATTAAAATATTACCTAAAACCTGTCCAATTCTTATTGGTTGATGTTATTTAGAATATTAGGCATCTTATCTTCGACCTCAATTATTTTTGGACCATTATAAACCGAATATAATTATATTATAAAGTAATACTTTAACTCTTTCCTAAAGAGCCCCTCCTCTCCCTTATAAAAGGAGACCACTTCTACTCATTCTTCACACCTCTCAAGCCACTTGTCTCGTCCAAAATCTGCCCAACTAAGCTCCCCACATCCCTCTCCTCCTCCTTGAAGCTTCCCCTTAGGCAGAAATCATTTCAAGAAGTCCTTTGGTTCCAACCAAAGTGAGTTACCTAAATTAAAGGTAACGATTTTTCTTAAATTAGTTTCATTTATTTTGCTTCTCCAACCCCCAAAATCTTTTTATTTCCTTTCTTTTGTAACAACACCAGTATCCTCAATATACTAGGATGTTGTTATAAGAAGGATTCAAACTACACATACACACAACTCCATCTAATGGATGATGAACACAATGTTTCTGTGGATGGAAAACTAACGCCTCACGAAATGATGATTGTTCAAATACATCTTACCGCCTCTCATGGTGGACATTATGATGGCACTGTAATTATATATGATATTAATGATATATATTTTATATATAAGCTTCTGTAATTCCATTTTATTTCATACCATTATTCGTTTCATGTTGTATATACATACGATAATTTCATTTGAGGAAGTGCGGACTACCGCCCCCTTAAAATGATATGACTTGTTCATACCACACATGGAACGTATAAAGGATGGTGTTAATGAACTTAAGTAACATATATAAAATATTATATTATACTGGAATATTAATATACCTATGTATCATTTGGATTCGATTCTTTTAAAATAAAAATTAAATGGAAGTAGCGTTCGTGCGTACGTACGGACTACCCTCTCCACGAACGCGATGAGATTCATTCTCCATCGTATCCATTCAAGTATAATTATCATTTAATGATTTAAAAATGATGTTTAAGGACTTGATATCATTCTGGATATGAATAATATACAACAAACATGACTTATGTAACAAAACATATAAAAGAAAATGAGTAAGTTAACACACGAAACGACAATAATACTAAGATATTATTATCAAATCAATATTAAAAGATCATATATGATATCATATTAATGTATATGATTCTTTTATAATTTAATAACAATTATTTCACCATTATACAGGAGGTTAACCTACCCCAACCAAGGAAAAGTACAAGGTAAGGGTTATTTCACAATCTCTTCATTATCCGAGGTTGTATTATACGTAATAATCTACTGGGATCTCTTTATCATCCACATCCATGTTTCTTCGAAATTTATTTCAAAACATTTTTACTATTTACAAGAATATTGGTTAAATTCATTTATACCCTTCTTTGACTTTTTATAAGTGGTTTATAAAGGAATCTTTCCGTCGTTTTCAAAACAAGGTCCCTTTTTACCTTTTCGACAGAATTGAGGTAAGAATGTTTTTTTTAACTTATACGGTGGGTGCGGTTATTTTATGCCTTTATAAAATCTTCAAAGCTTTCCTTACAAGATTATAAGAATATTTTCAAAGAAAATGTTTTATTTTATATGGATCTTAAATGATTTCAAAATAAAAGGAGATATTTCTTTAAAAATAATTTTGATTTCATCTATGTCAACATCCTTTTACTGATTTTAAGATTATTTGAAGTTAATTTATTATGATACAAAACTTCTATATTGTATTGAAGGTTTTGTGATATGTTTGACTATGGATGTGCTATTTTTATACCATTCATAGTTTATGGTGAAATTATCGACATTTCGTATGCTAGTTTTAATACGAATGTTTATGTTATGTTTAAACATTTTCATATGGGAATGCATTGGACTTAATAAGTGACGGGTGGAGCCCGCTATAGCTCCTCGATGCATCGGTAGGTCTCATGAGACAAACTAGTGTCTTGGCACAAGGCCTTGACCAAATCTTATTTGTAGTCTTGGCACGAGGCCTTGGCTATGTGGTTATGATAGTCTGGCATTATGCATTCCAACATTATGAAAGTGGTTATTGATTTTGCATGTGATTATTCGATTAGTAGAATATCCATGTGAATAAGTAAATGGCATTATTTCATTTTACTTTTTCCATACTATGTTGAAGTTAAATTTTAAAAGGCTTTTGTTTTAGTAATTCATTTCCTTAAATGTTTACGCTTATTTTGAATGTGCCGCTATATTGTTATCCTTACTGGGCATTTGAGCTCACCCCTTTTCTATGTTTTATTTTTCCCAGGTAGTGAAGAAGTAAATTATGAATGACTTGCAGGGATATTATGAGGGGTTAATATTGTGGATATGAATACTTTGTTGTTGTAGTAGTTTTTCACTTTGAAATGTAATGTAAAACTTTATGATTATATCTAGTGTTTCCAAGGATACTAAACAAATTGGTCTTTCGGGATTTGATCTTTCTTGTGATCATGCCAATGTTACGAAGTAATGCACCGGCTCTGGGTAGCTGGGGTTGGGGCGTTACAGTTGGTATCAGAGGAAGTTTAGTACAAACCTTGGAAGCTAGATTTAGATAAACTCTGATTAGAGCACGTAGACCTAAGATGAACATTGAGGATTAGTATAGAAGAACTTCCTAGAATTTTGGTATTGTAGAGATTTTGTGAGTTTTCCGAGCAATACATCCCTGTCTGGATACGAGCAGGTAGAGGCGGCTCTGGCACAGATGTACCTAGGGGTAAAACCCGAAAACACCGCTTTGAGCTAGACTCAAACGGGAACTGGTGCACGACAACGGGCCTTGCTGCACTCTTGGTTACGACACTCCCGGGGGATATGCTTAGGATAACTCTCATTTTCTTTACAAATCATTATGAAGGGTTTATGAGTATATAATTCCTAAAAGAAAACATTTTTATGATTATGGATTATATCCATAAATAGTTCAATTTATGTTAAGTGTTTTATAAGTATGGGATTATGTATTTTGATTCATAAACTGATCTAGTGTATTCCATTGTTTAGAAATGGCGCCCAGTAGAAGGAATGAGAACTCCAGATATGCACATGATCCAAAGAGAAGGAAGAATCATATCTTTCATGGTCTTAAGCTAGAATTTATAAGAGAAATAGTCTCCCATGTATTATCATCATATGAAGAAATAATATCATGTATTGATAAGATAAGTAAAGAGTTTACTGAGTCCTATGGCTTTGAAGGGAAGCAAGAGAAGAAAAGGATGGAAGAGAGAAAGATGGATAAAGGGAGGAGGGAGAAGAAGAATTTTCCCATATGTGGTAACTGTGGAAAGAAACACCTTGGAACTTCCCTGAAAGGAATGGGAGTTTGTTATAAGTGTGGAGGAAAAGGGCACAAAGTACGTGACTGCAAGGGTAAGAAAATGGTTTTAAATGTACAATGCTTCATTTGCAAGGAGTTTGGACACTACGCGAACTTATGTCTCAGTCATCAGACTATGCCACAAATGATGTAATTGGATAATAATCAAGTTATGATACTACCACAAATGAAGAGGAATGATTAGAGTTCTTATGTTGATTATGTCAACTGAGTGTTGTATCAACAATGTACTTGTTATAATAATTATGGAGTATATAAGGATTGTACTGCAGTACTATTTCATTAAGGACTTGAGATTGTGTGGAATAAAGAAAAGTGACTCAATAGCAGGATAAATTTTTCGAAAATATATGGTTGAGAGAATGATAAATCATAATATAGTTCTGATACTGAGGTAGTGATTTTGGAATAATATGTGATTGTTTTGGATAAATTATATTGGATATTCTTGACTACCCTGGAACTGATTAATGATTTGTATATTCCATCATTGTTGGGGTTTAAAACATTTTTGGATTAATGAAGTATATCCAGATTTCTATATGGAATAAAGGAGCATGAATGTAATCAATAAGGAATATGGTAATTCAGGATGTTTCGGTGTATTAAAAGAATACATGATGAAGGTATTCATATGCTATTACGGGGTAAAAAGGTTCTACATTATGTTTACCTTACTTATAAATGTTGGACTGTGACTTTGGATAGAAGTATTTTGGATAGTTCTAGTTTGGATTATTTTGGATTGCCATAAAAGGACAACCAGGAGGTCGGGCGGCAACCCGTCGCGTCCGGCAAGGCTGTGAGACTTGAACCCGCAACCGAAGGGCGACAAGGGTGTATCACCTACCACTGGCCCACGAGATGTCCTGGATTAAATAATGTAGTTTTTATTAAAAGACCTTGTAGATGAATTATAAATTCATTTATTTTGGAACCCTATACGAATAGTGTAAATAGATTTTTTTTTACATTCTATTATCTTTTAGAGTGAAAGATGAGTTTGTGGTAGAAATTTATTAATGGATAAAACTCTAATTATAAAGTAAGTATATCTCCTTATGATCTTATCCAATCTCATAAATAAATTCCTCAATATTAAGAAAAGCAACATAGAACAAAAATGTTTTCCTAGATGGTACCTTAAATCATCACTAATTTATGGCTTTGGGATTGTTGGCCTTTTTATAGCCATGTTCTCTACCACTCTCCATCAGATAATCGATGGTTAGATTTTTCTTCCATATCCATATTTTCCTACATGGAACCCGCGTATGTGTTATTTTTGGTAATCTTCATACTTTCGACTCTTTATTTTAAATAGAGGCCTCGTTAATTCATTTTTCGATGTGGGATTTCAACTAAGATATTTCGAAACGTCAAAAATGTGTTATCCTAATACCCTATGTTTTGTTGAACCAATGGTATTTCAAATCATCATAGATTGATGAATTTAAGGACCTCAATTTCATACTTGTTTTTGATTGACGACCACAATCACTACATATAAATATTTACGTTTTTCCTCCAATTATATGTCTCTAATTTCCACCAATGTTCTCCTAATCGAGATCATAATTTGGTGGTGACCCTTTCATTTCTATTTTCCTCATATTAAGACTAAATTTTAGTAAACCAATTTCTGATGTGGGTTTTCCCACAAATATATTTTCTATTTTCAACCTTTTATTTTCGAAGAACAATTTCAAATTGCGAGGACCCAATTTATTGAAGGAGGGGAGAATGTAACACCCCAAGATTTCATAGTGTGTTATTTCTTCAAAATAATTCAATAACTTGCACTACACGCAACACCGAGTTCAATCACACCATGACTTACAAAAAAACCATTCAAAAGAAGTTATGAATAGTATTATCTAAATTTTAAACTTTATATAATCCTTATAATTTTAGAATCCATATTATGAGTTTCTTAGATATAATGCAAGAACAAATTTATTTTCAGTATTGCACTATTATCAACTTTTAATAGTGAACCCTTTTTAAATACAATATTTTAAACTTTTTGACTAAATGGGGACATCAAAAATTTAAAATGAAACATCCCAAGATTCCACGGTACGCTCTCTTTGAATAATACAGTAGCGTGTGTTGTACGCAACCTTGAGTTTTAACACACACCACAACCAATCAAACTAGCCATTATGAATAGTAATACCTAATTTTTGAAATTATATATATTTTATATTTGAAAATGGACTTCATTTTTGGATTTGGAATATTGAATTTAGCCTAAGGTGAAATTTTGGTACATTTCGGATAACTTTCATATTTTGATGAATAGTGAAAATTACTAAATTTTAATTAAAAACAACTTTTTTAATCAAAATAATAATAGTGATAAATTGTGAATTTGAGTGGTTTTAAAATATATTTAGAATATATTTTTACCATTTAATATAATGTTGGTCATTGGACATAATTTTACAATTAAACCGAACATAAACAAGTGTCAATCTTTTGATAGTTATTACCTCTTAAAAACACGCTTTTTGTTTTGACAGCGGGGATTAATTTTAAATTAATTTCCGCCACTTCTGTGTTTTGAATTTAGGAAAATGGATTCCATATTTGGAATCAGGATGTCCAAATTATGTAAATAGGTAACTTTTATTTTTACACATTTTGAATAATTACTGCGGTAAATATTTTATTTACCATGGTTAAAGGGTAAATCCGGTAAATAAGGGTTAAAAAAATAATATTATAATAATACAAAATTACCCAAAAACGTGTCCTAACCTTATTGGTGGACACATACCCGACCATGGTCATCCTTGGGTCAATTTGGGGACCCCTTGGAGCCACTTGTAAGTGATAATGACACATTATATTAATAAAGTTAAAATAAAAATAAAAATGGCATAAGATTACATGTTTTAGAAGAACAATTTTTACATAGGGTTATACATGTTGGATTTTCGATTATAAATATTCATTAGAAAGCTAAAAAGATTTCTTACATAATAATATTTTATTTATAATTTTTAGACATCAAATAAGTTAAATTATTAATGACATAATAATGATGCAATGTTTACCTCATTAATAAATCATTTAAATAAATAAGATTATAATGATTAAAATATTACCTAAAACCTGTCCAATTCTTATTGGTTGATGTTATTTAGACTATTAGGCATCTTATCTTCGACCTCAATGATTTTTGGACCATTATAAACCGAATATAATTATATTATAAAGTAATACTTTCACTCTTTCCTAAAGAGCCCCTCCTCTCCCTTATAAAAGGAGACCACTTCTACTCATTCTTCACTCCTCTCAAGCCACTTGGCTCGTCCAAACTCGTCCCATCTAAGCTCCCCACATCCCTCTCCTCCTCCTTGAAGCTTCCCCTTAGGCAGAAAGCATTTCAAGAAGTCCTTTGGTTCCAACCAAAGTGAGTTACCTAAATTAAAGGTAACGATTTCTCTTAAATTATTTTCATTTATTTTGCTTCTCCAACCCCCAAACTCTTTTTATTTCCTTTCTTTTGTAACAACACCAGTATCCTCAATATACTAGGATGTTGTTATAAGAAGGATTCAAACTACACATACACACAACTCCATCTAATGGATGATGAACATAATGTTTCTGTGGATGGAAAACTAACGCCTCACGAAACGATGATTGTTCAAATACATCTTACCGCCTCTCATGGTGGCCATTATGATCGCACTGTAATTAAATATGATATTAATGATATATATTTTATATATAAGCCTCTGTAATTCCATTTTATTTCATACCATTATTCGTTTCATGTTGTATATACATACGATAATTTCATTTGAGGAAGTGTGGACTACCGCCCCCTTAAAATGATATGACTCGTTCATACCACACATGGAACGTATAAAGGATGGTGTTAATGAACTTAAGTAACATATATAAAATATTATATTATACTGGAATAGTAATATACCTATGTATCATTTGGATTCGATTCTTTTAAAATAAAAATTAAATGGAAGTAGCGTTCGTGCGTACGTACGGACTACCGTCTCCACGAACGCGATGAGATTCATTCTCCATCGTATCCATTCAAGTATAATTATCATTTAATGATTTAAAAATGATGTTTAAGGACTTTATATCATTCTGGATATGAATAAGATACATCAAACATGACTTATGTAACAAAACATATAAAAGAAAATGAGTAAGTTAACACACGAAACGGCAATAATACTAAGATATTATTATCAAATCAATATTAAAAGATCATATATGATATCATATTAATGTATATGATTATTTTATAATTTAATAACAATTATTTCACCATTATACAGGAGGTTAACCTACCCCAACCAAGGAAAAGTACAAGGTAAGGGTTATTTCACAATCTCTTCATTATCCGAGGTTGTATTCTACGTAATAATCCACTGGGATCTCTTTATCATCCACATCCATGTTTCTTCGAAATGTATTTCAAAACATTTTTAATATTTACAAGAATATGGGTTAAAGTCATTTATACCCTTGTTTGACTTTTTATAAGAGGTTTATAAAGGAATCATTCCGTCGTTTTCAAAACAAGGTCCTTTTTAACCTTTTCGACAGAATTGAGGTAAGAATGTTTTTTTAACTTATACGGTGGGTGTGGTTATTTTAGGCCGTTATAAAATCTTCAAAGCTTTCCTTACAAGCTTATAAGAATATTTTCAAAGAAAATGTTTTATTTTATATGGATCTTAAATGATTTCAAAATAAAAGGAGATATTTCTTTAAAAAGAATTTTGATTTCATCTATGTCAACATCTTTTTACTGATTTTATGATTATTTGAAGTTGATTTATTATGATACAAAACTTCTATATTGTATTGAAGGTTTTGTGATATGTTTGACTATGGATGTGCTATTTTTATACCATTCATAGTTTATGGTGAAATTATCGACATTTCGTATGCTAGTTTTAATACGAATGTTTATGTTATGTTTAAACCTTTTCATATGGGAATGCATTGGACTTAATAAGTGACGGGTGGAGCCCGCTATAGCTCCTCGATGCATCGGTAGGTCTCATGAGACAAACTAGTGTCTTAGCACAAGGCCTTGACAAAATCTTATTTGTAGTCTTGGCACGAGGCCTTGGATATGTGGTTATGATAGTCCGACATTATGCATTCCAACATTATGAAAGTGGTTATTGATTTTGCATGTGATTATTCGATTAGTAGAATATCCATGTGAACAAGTAAATGGCATTATTTCATTTTACTTTTGCCATACTATGTTGAAGTTCAAGTTTAAAAGTCTTTTGTTTTAGTAATTCATTGCCTTAAATGTTTACGCTTGTTTTGAATGTTCCGCTATATTGTTATCCTTACTGGGCATTTGAGCTCACCCCTTTTCTATGTTTTATTTTTCCCAGGTAGTGAAGAAGTAAATTATGAATGACTTGCAGGGATATTATGAGGGGTTAATAGTGTGGATATGAATACTTTGTTGTTGTAGTAGTTTTTCACTTTGAAATGTAATGTAAAACTTTATGATTATATCTAGTGTTTCCAAGGCTACTAAACCAATAGGTCTTTCGGGATTTGATCTTTCTTGTGATCATGCCAATGTTACGAAGTAATGCACCGGCTCTGGGTAGCTGGGGTCGGGGCGTTACAAATCCCTGCTCTCTTATCGGAAGGAAGTGGGCCAACTCAGTGAGTCGGTTGACAGTCACCGAGATAGAGTGATTATCTCTGGATGTATGTGGAAGCCCCATCATGAAATCCATGGGTATTCCTTCCCACTTCCACTCTAGGACCTCTAAGCATTGTATCAAGCCTGTTGGTACCTGGTTCTCTGCCTTCACTTGCTGACAAGTGAGGCTTCGAGAGAAAAACACTTCTACTGCTTTCTTCATAACCGGCCACCAGTGTTGTCTTCTGAGGTCCTGATACATATTCTCCACTCATGGATGTAACTCTAGAGGGGAAGTTTGAAACTACCTCAACACCTCCTATTGTAATGCAACTGGTACCTTGGTACTTCTTCTGAAGAGGATGACGTGCTCCCCACCTTCAGAAAACCCATCAGGTGCCTTCTCTAAAGAGATCTGAGCACGTCGCATCTCATAGTTAACGTCCCCACGTGGTGCCTCTCTGACTCGTTGAATTAGTGGAGGAGTGACTACAAGAGACTGATGAAATTCTGCTCCAACTCTATCTACAAAGGATATCTGCAATGAGGAAGCATCTTTTTCACCTCTCATAGCAGCTGAATGTCTAATCTCCTGTTGTGAGCATCTGATAAAAAGTTCCCCTTCTCAGGATTATATACCTTATCGATGTCACTATCCTGGAAGAACTCAAGGAATCATTGTTTTCTCAGCTCCCGAGATCCATACGCGATCACTGCTTTCTCATGCATCAGGACACACCCGAGTTAGGTCCCTGATGTGTCATAGTAAACCACGTACCCAACGCTCTCCTTTGGTAGCCTCAATATCGGCGCACTAGTCAACCTCTTCCTCAACTCTTGAATGCTCTATTGGAATCTCACTGACTATATGAAGGTTTTCCCCTTCATCGTTAATGCTGATAGTGGTTATACATATCTGGAGAAGTCTGGCAGAAAGGTATGTCTGGCCGACTCCAGAGTGATCGACTACACCCTGTTATCCATGATTCCATTCTATGCCGCCTAGGTTTTCCTTTTCGCTGACCAATGAAAACCCTATCCCAACGTTGTAGATAAACCACAACCTTTTTTCCTAATACAATCAATATGTGTATGAAATGTGGTTTCCCAGTCCATAACCAAATTAACGTCGCAAGGCCTCGACACTGCCACCAAAAGGTTCCAACCGAAACTCTCAACTCTTGGGTCATATCACACCATCGGCATAAGTGTGATTATCATGTCTCCACCCAAAATATCTCCATACTTGAGGGTCAAGTCAATGTCTTAACACGAAAATCTAGGTCTGGGAAAAGATTCGTCGAAGGAAGGAATTTTTGTTACCTTTTTCTTTTGATATGGCAGCTAGTAGTAGACACAGACCATACATCAAATCATTCATAGAGCCCTTGGGTCTCTCTCCTTGACTCCATGCAGCTACTCTCTTCCCCTTCCCTCCAGCTCCATGATCCTAGAAGGGACTACAAAGGTGGGTGGTTGTAACATGTTGAATTTTTCTCGACATCATGTTACTTTACTAGCTCTGCTTCCACGTCTATTGCCTTGAAGATTCATATGTCCATAAACCATCCTCTTCTTGAAACATTTTACATGCTCATGTCTCTATGAATGACGCTAGTTTCATTATTTCCAACTGTTAACATTCACTGGCTATATCCGCCCATCCAATGAACATGCAACTACAATGATTCTCTCTAGCACCCTAACATAAGTATGAATGCATAGTGGGAAAAGTGCAGGATCAGATGTCCTTAAACACACCTCACTCAGCGGTTTGAGCTCTAAACCATTTTCACATCATATTCATCGAGTACCAAGAATGGTAGGTACACCTTGATAAATACCCAACTACAGACACCTCGTCCTGCCCAAGTTGTATAACCTATATAAAACACTCGACCACCTCCTCAAGGCAGTCCTCAGTCTCTTGTGGGTCGGGCTCACCTCAGAACAAGTGGGTTATCTACTACTGAAACACATGTAAGGCACTAATCCTACAATTGTCTTCTATGGGTACCTCCGGTAGTGTCTATTGACCAACGAGTAGTGATATAGTTGGCACGATACCTGGAGATACCATTTATGAAAATGGTCCAAGTAACTAAAATTCAACATTATGCGGACCATATTCATGGTCAATCATTGAAAAATATTAGTAGTTAAGGTCAACATCGGCACTAATAGTGTCTCATGTAGGAGTAAAAATCTAGTTATCGCCTCCATCTAATCCTCTACTTCCTGAGGAATCTGTCTCGCCTTGAATCCTTAGAGGCCTCTGCCACTGGAACTCATGCAAAACGCTCAGTCGGTGTGCACCGTCTGCTAGTGCGGCTGGTGGAATCTGTTGATCAACAGGTGATGGTGATGCTGGTACACCACCTACAGGTTCCTACATAGTAAGGGGGCACTGTACTAGAGCCTCATCGCTCGGTGGGCTGTCATCGTGTAATATCTCTCAAGAACCCTAGATAGTTGTCTTCATAGTGTCATCCTGATATGGAACAGGTGTTCCAAAATCAATATGTTATACCTGGTGAGGTGACTCAAAGAGAACACAAAGGAAACTCTTGAAACATGCACACAATCAGTGTTTCTGTGCACTATGTCAGAAATCAGAAGTCATGGTCCTGGTATATGGATACGTCGACTGCCACACCAACACTAGACTCCCTGAACTGAAAAACATACTCAATAATCTTAACATTATTGCTTCATAGAATAGAAATATTGGATTTATACGTTCTGTTGTAGAACAGACACTTTTGATGCCAATTTTTCATGACCCGTCCTCGAGGCCCGTGCCATGACTATCCCAAGCACGCCTTCCATAGGCCAGGGGCTAGCGACTAGCACCAAAGGTGTAAATACCTAAGCTATGAAGGCATTTCATTTATGAATGTAAACAAAAACAAAAAAGTACCCAATAAAAAGTAGACACTTAGTGAATACTGTATAGATAATGTAGCGCTGAAAGTAAAGCAGCCAGAAATTAAAGCCCAACAGTAATGTATAGGTACAACGAAAAGCATATACAACTGAAAAAGGCACAATAGCTAAAAAGGGTAGCTCCTGTAATGTCCGTCGATTATACTACATGTAGGGTAGGTACATATGTCCACATCAGCACTCCACATCTATCGGTCCGCTCCATGTATCGTCTTGTTGTGTGGTCCACCTCCGGGTACCTTCTGGTCCTGGGTCATTCTCGGCCTCCACCAACGTTGTCCTTCATCTGCATCCAACAGAACGAGGTGCGAGAATAGACCGTGAATGGGTGAGTATAATGATACTTAGCAAGGACCCCGAGACCCACGAGTTCTCACAATATCCACTATGGATATGAAAAATAATAATGATACAACATAAAGTATAAACCAACCCTACATAGGTATATGCCCATACTTATACCTAAGTTATCAATATCATTTCGGATCCAACTCTCAATCCCATGCCCAATCTCGTCCACATAGGAAGTAGTGTCTATCACTTAGATGATAATTATTGAATGTCAAGACTCATCTAAAACTGCTATACATCTTTCGTATAGTGATATAGAGGGTCAGATGTAGTAACTGATTCATCTAAGTTGTTGGACCCACATAGGATACAAGACCGAATATGTTGTCGGACCCACAATGGATACAATACTAGCTACTCTGTCAGACCCACAGAAGATACAAGTATAGAGGTTAATCTTCCTGACTGACACAGGATACAAGAACAATAGTCATCACTATAAACTGTCAGACCCACATAGGATTCAAGAACAATCACCATTGTTGTAAAACCCACAGATGATCCTAGTACAATAGTCGTCGTTGTCGATCCCACATAGGATTCCAGTACAATATTCTTCATAGTCGAACCCACAGATGATTCTAGTATTGTAGTCGTCGCAGACGCAACCAACTCTAGGGTTCCCGCACACATCATGGTCAATTCCAAGAGGGTTCGCTCCTCAATCGAAGCAGACGTTAAATCAAATATCATGAAGTCCAAAGCTGATGTACACAAAATTTATGTTGCATCATAGTAAACCAAAGGTGATAGACACCACATCAATCGTACGCCCGGTCTGAGAGTTATCAACATTTCTGTTCTAATGGCCTGGTTGGATTTCAGGTATAATCCAACCTTATCATAATCCAACCTCATCTAAATCCATCAAGGAGTATTCCAAATGGACCATCTAATCAAAAGTAAACCAACATAGTTGACGGCACATCTATCGGACATCCTGTACTAATGTTAAAAGTGTTTCTGCTCCGAGGGCCCGGTTGGTTTCAGGATCGAACCAACCTTACCTTACCCATACATATCCAAACCTGGCATGTGATATATCGAAACAACCGCCTCGATCTAAGGAATCCAACGCAATGGAATGTCCATTGATTGGAGGTATGTAACTCATGTTATGGGCGAATAACCGAATGTAGTCCAAAGAGGGGAGTCTGGGTCCGGTCCGAACCGGTGAGACCCGAACCGAATCTGGGTCTGGCCTGGCCTAAGGAACAGGCCTAGACCACGTGGATGTCCAACTCACGTGGTGCAGTAGCCTGGCCCACGTGGTGTGGTGGAGTAGTGGCCAGGCCCGCGGGGCGCAGTGGCCCAGCCTACGTGGCGCAGTGGCCTGGCCCGCGTGGCGCGGTGGCCCAGCCCGCATGGCCCGGCGGTCCAGCCTGTGAAGCATAGTGGCCCCGCCCATGCGGGGCCGTGGTCTAGACCTGTAGGCACGGTGCCCCCCCCCCCCCCCCCCGCATGGCTCAGGCAATTGAAGAACGCATGTTCTGGGTGACCAGGCGGCGGTGGCACCCTTCGGGGCCCACCCTAGTCAAACAATGGGGGGTTTTGCTCACCTGCCTTCCTGTATTGGAAGCGGAAGTTGCCGGTTCCCCTCCTCAGATCCCAGACGGGTTCCTCCATGGCCCACAAGGGAGGCCGGCTGAGACGGCCTCCCTCCCCTATCCACCACCGTCGTAGGCCGCTGATTCTCTCCAGGGAGGCGCGATAGCGCCACGGCCCTCCGTCGCGGCCAGCCTTGGTCGCGGCCTCGTGCCGCCCTGTGTGCGGCTTGATAGTGCCGCGTGCCTCCGTCGTGGCTTGTTGTGGCTTCGGCTCTTCTCCTCATAGTGAGGTTATACCGCGCCCTCCTGGGGACCCAATGGAATTTGCGCCGCTGACCCCCTTCTTCATTGCCGACATGTTTCCAGTCGCCATTGTATGCTCCTGTCGTCAACCACAATAAAGATCAAATGAGGAAGATTCGGTCATGTTAGTGTGGTTTGAATTCCCCCATGTTACGGTGATACCATTTGGTTGTCAAACTATAATTTCAACGATGTAAAATCGGTACAGAATTGATTTAAACCCCTACCTCGTATTAGAAGTTAAACGTCTACAAGCCGCCGAAGACGAGCGTCGCAGAGGTCGGGTGTCGCAGAAGATGACATCGGGTAGGAGGAATATCGTTCTTTCAATGTCGGAGGAAAAAGGTTGCTATCCATTGGCGATGTTCTTCATGGGAAAATTTCTTCGTCGAGATAATACTTCCATGAGTTCTTCGTTGGAATAAGTGAATTATTTCAAGCCTTTTTCCACCAAATATTTTCCAAGCACAAAATAATAATAGGTTTCCCCCAAAAATATAATCTTCCCATGCCTTTCAAATTAGATCAAATGAAATCATGACACCTCAAAATAATTAATAAAGGCATTAACTATCCTTGAGTTGGCAACATAATGAAGGGGAAGCGGAAAGGCTCCACTTAATGTGCGAGTCCAAAGGTCTAAGGGGTTAAAAGGGGGTTTAGGTGATCATGTGGGCCCCACCACACATTATACTCCCAGGGAGGATATGTGGGGTGTGGGCCCCACCACCAGCCTCTTTTTGGTGGATTTAACAACCTATATTATAAAATTTATTTAACACATAAATTTTATTTAGCATAATAAAAATCCCAAAATTAACTTTCAACATGCATGAAACACAACTACGATAAAGTTCCCCTTAAGATAATATCGGCATTGCGAGTTCATCGGTGTCCTCTAATTTAAATTCTGAACAAGGGTTCTAAATATATAAAAACCCGCACGTACGATTACTGAATGTACCCGAAAAAACTTCAATATTTTATTTTGGGCACACCGGGCATCGAAATAAGGCGCCGTCAGAAATTGCGGAGTTGTAAAATTCCAAATAATTTATGAAAAAAATTTCCTTGAAATTTACAGGTCCTTACATTGTTTATTTAAATAATGATCATATGATAATTTATGACGATGTTTGGGATTTCATGGAATACAAAGGATAACTAAAAATGATAGTAAAATGGTTTATATATTTTTTACGTCGCCAAACTACTTATATACTTACATTAATAAAAAATATAAATTAAAATGACCATTTAGACTATATTTTAAATGAATCGTGAATGAAGACCAATTATATCCTTCTATAAATGAGATCAAATTTTAATATTAGTCAATTAATTAATTCCCAAGATATTCTTGTTTAAAAATAATGAAAAGTTTTAAGAAGTTCATTTAGGAAAAGAAGGAACATAAAATAAGGTTTTTTAAATATTTAAAAAGAAAAACATAATAAAAGGGTAATATAATTTGACTCTTCTACAACACCTATGATTCATGCAATTGTACTTAGTGGCCTTTATAGAAAAATTTAGGAAAACTCACTACCCTTACGTAGTAGTAGGTTACAGATACCCAACCATAAAAAAACTCCTAATACCCTAATATCAAACTAGTTATACTATTACATAACATTTAGGAAACATGAGATACCAAAACATAAAGTCTATTTACCCTAATAGAGTTTTAGGAACATGTATGTAACCATTGTAAAACTCTATCGGTACTATTATATAGTTCCCTATACACTTACATTTCATTTTAAACTAGAGAGATACCATTTTACAGTGCATTAAAATTATCCCTTAACATTAAATAGTTTATATATATTTAGATAACTAATACATATGCTTAAAAAATAGATTATTACTCTTATTAATCTTCTTGAAATCAGATTTACCCTTACGTATGTTATGAAATTTTCTCCTACCCTTACATAGCCTATGAAAATGTGTTTCCAGCCTTATATAACTCTAGAAAAAACACTCTATACTTATATAGAGTCTTAAAACCCAAATTTACTCGTATTATACCATCAAAATAAACGAGTAACTGCAATAATTATTATAAAATCAGTGTAGATAATAAAATTTTAAAGTAAAAACAAATAAGGGTTTGATGATCATTTAAAAACTATAGATGTTATAAATATAGATCAATATTAGATAATTTTTACAAAAAAACTGATATGAATTGCCACATTGTGAAAGAAAAGACTTCACAATATGGTTTATCTTTAGAGACTACCAACCAGAAGAAGGTAGAACTAACTAAAACCAAAGTTTAGCCTTATGTACCAATGTGTTCTTTATGTCCACATATGTATATGAGACCATATAATTGAAAAACAAAATTAAACAAATAATGAATCAGACAATGTACAAAATCACATATCATTATTTATAAAGGAATATAACTATTTGGGTTTTATCTAATTCATGTAATAAGCATATATAAATCCTTTGATCCTACATGTATAACATGATTATTAAATGGAAACCTAATCCCAAAAATCACATACCAACATTATGTAAAAAAACTATTTTGAATTCACTGAATGGTAAAATAAGAAATTCGATTCCCTACTTTATAGATACTCCTTAGTCCACTAAGAAATTGTGATCATACAATTTAATAGTTCCCTTACATGAGTATATGATTTCATATTTTATGTATAACCTCTCCCTTAATATGGAAAATTGAATATATAATTCAGGGAAAAATATTTATTTGATTCCATATTTTAATACCAAGAATCAATCCACTGAGTTTGAGAAGGAATTCACATGTCATTAGGATCCCCCACACCAATGAAATAATTTTGTTTTCTAGTAATGATGTTCTCAGATGTAATAATTGGGATACTATATCGTATATTATATTTTATAAATAATTTAAATAACAAATTATATCTATATAAAATAAGATTCATAAGAATAAATGTTTTTCATTAACCATGATGTAGTATTTTAGAATTACTGATAATTTAATAAAATTGAATTAGAATCAACGGTATAAGAAAAATTATTAAAAAAAGAATTAGAAGATTCCCCCGTGAACTCCTTCCTATATCATTCAAATCCACCTACTCCACCTTCTCAACCATTCAGTATATGTCACATCTATTCAACTAATCCCTATTAGTGAACATTATAGGAATAAAAAATGACAAACTAGACTGTGAGTTAAAAACTATGGAGGAAACTTCCAATGGTCCTTAACATTAATTTATGATTTATACAAGTTAATAACATAAATATAAAACATGTAAAAATATAATAACTCTATATAACATAAGTACAAAACATAATTTCATTCTTCTAAGGTCAGTACTACCTACTTAAGAATCATGCCAAAAAGTACATGGATTTATCTTTTTTCTTAATATTCAATAAGAAACGTTGGGAATAATTTGAAAACATATCCCTTGAAGTATATCCCCATATATTTTAACACAACCATCTAATTGTGATATTCCATGAAAATTTTGATTAATTTAAGACACATCCCACTTGGAGAATATCCTAAAATCATGAGAATTATTCATCCATATCATATTTCCCATGTACATTATGAAATATTTATTGAAAATAACTATCAGGGGATAAATCAAATAGGCTAAAAATATGCTCAAATATATATTATTATTGAAAATATCATATGAAAAAATGTGAAAATGGTTTATCAATCATAACATAAACTCTTATACTATGATAATCAATCAATCAACACTAAATAAACACAATGAAAAATAACATATACAGACACATAAACATGCCTCATGTGATCAGATGTAAGACATATGTTTCTGATGGATATAAACACAAGTGAAAGAAATTAAGATAATCACCCAAATTAGACATGAGTTAATGTTACAAAATTACTACCTCAACCTCATTGATGAGGAAATCCAAGGTTCATCACGGAAACATTAACCTATTTATATCAAATTTTTCTATCCTAAAACAAACATCCAAACAATAATAGAACCAAATACCGGTAATAATTTCCAAAATAAATTAAAACACCCCTTGTGAAAACACTTTATCACTATTGGATATTTTCTACATTATATATTTTTTTCATAACATGTTTCAATATGATTGTATATTAATTAATAAATATAATTTCATATGTGATAATATTATATAAATAGAATTATTTAATGAGGATAATAATAATTTAACATTACATGATGATTCCAAGTAATTATCATATGTTAATTATTTATCATCCATTACAAATTTGCATACTATTATCATTTATTACATGATTATTTAGTTCATCTTGAAAGCATTGGGAATATTATTTTGAAATTGATATAAGTAAAGTAATAAATTAATATAACCTATCTCTATCATTACACTAATAATAGAGGTTAGAGGGAGTTTTAACATTCTTGAAAACAAGGAAAACAACATAGTTCATTTGAATAAGGCTTCTCAAATCCTAGCTGATGAATTTTTATAATTGTTAGACTCAATGGTATCCCAAAAAAATAATGTTGGATGGTGTTTTTATTTATTATGTTGGAATATCACATACTGGTATACTATAATATAAATAATAAAATGAATTATTCTTTTAAATTGTAATTTACATGATTCATGAATGAACTGTGATTAAAACATCCTATAAAAAATTTATAACCTTTAAGTGATTCACTGAAATTAATTCCCATGTTAATTTATTTTTAAAATAATCAATGTAGGTTGGAGGGTCATTCTGGGGAGGAATGAATGTAAAGGGATGTGTTTAATGTATTTTTTAAAAAATATAAACTATTTAAGGGTAATAATATTTTACCCTAATGTGGTAAATATGCATCATGTATAGGTAATAAGATAACATTTTTCAACCATTTATAAGGTCATTAAATCCATAAGAATTTATAGGTACTTGGTACACATCAATCAAAAAAATAAATTTATAATTATGTGAGACATTCTTTACACATAAATAATCTTCAATAATAGTGAAAACCATTTATGTAGAAACTATCTACCATTACACATTTCTAGGAATATGCGAGACTCTCATACACAACCTTATCGATACTCTTAGTGTTGTAATTTTATCATTCACTGATGTAATTGTTAATTCCATAGACCCTACATGAAGAGTACAAAAGATTACCATATCTTCTATATAGTTTGATATATATGATTTTAAAATACAATTATAGTTTATATATTTCTACATCCATTATTTAATGGTAATATACATATAATAATTTTCATATCAAAATGTTATAGCAGATCACATGATAAAATGAGAATCTCAAGATACAATGTGTTTAATATTAATAAAGGACTTATAGTCTAGATATATCAAATGGAACATATGCATTTAATGTTTTATTATAAGGTGTTGGAGGAGCATAATAATTGAGACATATTATCATGATGTTCTCACTTAGTGATCTGTAGTTGAGAGATAATAAGTACATACCCGCCAATAGAAACCTCACATAATTCAGGTGTCATTGGTAGTTTCTATCTACTCACATGTGTATTGGTCTCCTCAATTTATATCATTATAAGTGTGTGCCATTTTATCACATACATTGATATAAGGAAAAACCATGTTAATGAAATCCTGGAGAGATAACGTTTTTGGGTGTGCCATTGGTTGTTTGAAATTTGTTGAATGGTCAAGAAATGATTTTTCGAATCCATATCAAAGAAAAAATATATCTCAGAACTAATTTATCAGGATGGTAGTAACATTATAAATCTTTTCTTTGGTACTCAAAAGGTAAATCTATCTCATTAGATCAATAAAAAATGAATCACGGTATGGTGGTTACACAAGTGTGCATCATACTATATATTATATGTAAAGAAAAAGAAATTATTTTAAAATGTCTGTGGTCATAGATTGTATGTCATTTATATGACTACTCTTTATCTTTTTATTGTTTTCAATGGGATTCTAGACATATATCTTAGTCTATGTATACTATTCACTACAATAAAGATTTATTCTGAGAGGGTCACACACATTAGTGTTTTAATGAATTTATGTATTCTGTTTAATAGGTAAATTAGTCATGGTGGGTTGCACTATTGAGTTCGAGTGTATTCCAATTCATCATTCACCAATGACTAAATAAATTCCTTATTTTTCATGAAAATAATTATTTTATGGAATGTAATTATTAAAATTATTTTAAAATTTTGTATATAAAAGGAATAATATAAATCGACAAAATATTATTTAAAAATTTCACGTTGGTTTAATATTAGTGGGTTTTGCGATTCGAGTTAATGACTTAATTTTATCAAAAAATATATTAAATATATATTAATGTAATGTGATAAAATATATATAATTCATATGATGATGATTATTTCGTCATTATTATTTATTTAGTGAATGATTAATTAATGGGAGATGTCGAACCCAATCTGGGTATATGGAAATCAACTATTAAAAGGAGGTCAGAGAATCACACTAGTGAATTTTCATGGTGAATTCCATTGATCATCTTTCTATTATCCTACTTTATAAATAGATACACTCTCGATCATGTGATTTGTTTGAACTCATCTAAATGTATCTAAGTAATAATGATGGGGCGATCTTTAGTACATTGAATGCATCATCATGTCTCTACGCTAGAACCCATAATTTGATGATCAAAAATCCTGAGGATTTTTGATGTGTGTGTGGATGATATAGTGGTATTCTGATTTCGATATATATATAAGAAATTTCTTGCGACCAATAGTTGTTGAGGAAAGATTATTATATAAAATGCATGTTTTCGGATTATGTTTTTGTGATATGTTTAATTTATGTGAGATCCTTATACTGCACTGGGACTCGAATCACCGGAGATGAAACGTTTTATCACATTAATGATGAAACATTATAAAATCATGGGACCATCAACATCCAATACATATCAAGTACCATCAATATTTATCTTATGGATTAGTTTATGATTAAGTGCCTTGAAAATTATATTTTCTTTAAATTTAGTAAGAGGGTTTAATTTTGGACTCAATGAATTTGATTGCATTTTGATCTGAGGTCAGTGGTCTATGTGACAACCATCTAGAGGAAAAAATTATAGATGTAAATTGGTTATTCTATGGGTACATAAATTTTAAAACATAAATTTTGCATATTTTAATCAATTTCATTTTCAAAATTCTTATACAAATTCATGTGAGGAATCAGGTCATTGTAATTTTACAATATAGTAGATCGGAATAATTCCTCTATTGATAGAATTATTTTAAATTAATTGTAATGATAAAAATTTATTTTATAATAATAATGATGATAATTTTGATTTCAAAGGATATATTTAGAGCCTATATAGTTGTTAATGTAGGGGTTATTTGGTGGTTTGAAATTCTCATCATACGGTAAAACGTGACATATTTTCACTTGTGGAATTTGGTGAAGGGACAAACATTCAATAAAAAACATATAGTTATGAAAATTGGGAGGGTCGACCCTCCCTTTTCATCCAGCTATGAGTATCTCTCTTTCCATGGTTATGGGGCCATTTAAAGTCTGCACCTACCTCACTTTCCAACCATCCTCCTTCACAGCGACCTCTACCCAGACACTCAATGACAAAATCTCCCTGACACCCTCCATCATACTTTTCAAAGTCACGACAGTGAACCACATAACCCCTTCATACCATGACTGCCCTGGATTACACTATCCTCTTAACTCGGCACTGCTTCTGCAGACATGGTTGACCACACTGTCCTGCTTTACCATGAGGTCACTGACACACATCTAATGCCACCATAGAAGTAGGTTCCCGCTGCAAGTTTATGGAGTCTACGAAAGAAAAGTATTCTATATACACATAATGAATCCATTATTCTATATATCCAAGGAGTGCCCCCCCACACTACACAACTCTCCCTCAACTGAAGGGCCTCCTCCAAAGTGGTTGTAACCCAAGCTATATCATTTGATATCACTATCCCTTTTTCGGATAGTGGGAGATCGAATCCTACCACCCTATTAAAGAGACCCCCCTCGATGGTGCTCTTATAGCCAGATCCAATGTCGCCTCTCTTTCTTGATGTATTTGGACCCCTGTGATGCTTCTTTCCAAATTAGGAAACCCTTTTGTTGGGTCCTTTGAGACCTAAATCGCCTTAAAATAGGGAAAGGTAGGCCATCCTATCCCAAAAATGGGTCTCGGTGGACTGACCTTCCCCAAAATAACCCAATATAGGCTTTCCTCAGCTGAAAATAGGTTTGATCAGGTTTTTCATCAATTACATTAGGCATTCACATGTTACAATGTCCCAGTATAATGAAAAATTAAATAATTAATTAATTAAAATTATGAAAATATTAGTTTTTAGTTGAAAATGAAATATTTATAATTTTTCATCGAATTAATATAATTTGTGTCTTAAATTAAATTAAATAGTTAATTTAATATCATCATTTAAAAGTGCATTTTTAGTGTAACAAATATTATTAAACGCTTTGTTCTAATATAATTAATTTATATTAATTAGATACCCTCATATATTAATTATCGAAATATTATTTTATTGCACATATAATTCTATTGAATAGTTCTGAGGAATTGACCCAACTAATTCATGTCTTTTTATAAATTTAATTATTAAATTAATTATTATTATTTTAATTAATTCTGAAGGTTTACAGATTAATTAGGTCAAAATGTATAAATCAATGGGTGCACAATTTAACTGGTGCAAATTTCACTATCGAGTTTCCCTCTCTTCCCCGTAAGTATTGCATTATATTGATGAAGACGATGTAAGATGTGGACCCCATCAAGACATTATGGTACTCTAGATAAGATCTGTACCCCTCCGAAAAGATGTGGTACTCTAGAAGAGAAGTTCACATACTAGATGGGGGGAAAGATGCAACAAGAGTCGTGTTGTGGCCATGGTATGTTACTCCTATGATGTGTTTGGTCCATTGAGTAAAAATGGATCAAAAAATTTAATATTTTCAAGAACAATCATGTAGATTATTTCCATTATACAATTGATTTTTATTATATGAATTTTGTAATAGTAGGAATATAAATAAAATAATAAAAAATAAAACACTAAAAGAAGAGGTTAATATATTTTCTATTGATATTCAGTTACGGGCAAGGAAACATTAAATGAAAAATATTAATAGAAATTGATTACTTTTTTTCAAGAACAACATAAAAACCCTCATAATTATTATTTAGATAAATTGATTTCGTCATTAAAATATTAACAAAAATAGTTGTATGACGTGCTCATTAGACATAGTTGTGACTGCCACTTTATACTAGAGTGTTCTTATGCGAGTGATAGATTGAATTAAATAAATTTTCATCAATGATGTAGAATGTTCTATAATGTTTTAATTTTAGAATCAGTTGTTGAATAATTTTTTTTACGATTTTAGAAATTGGAAATTCACTCAACAGATCAAAGAACTATTAGTTAGTGTGTTTGTCTAGGAAAATGCAAAAAGTTTACTCTCAGGGTAGTAAAGTAGCCAATAATTGTAAACTATGATGGGATTCTCAAGTATCCTTTTCACATGAATACTCAAACAACATATTATTCTGATTCTGTACATAGTGTTCCTATAATTGGATAAAATAGTGGAATATATTTAATGATATAATTAATCAATAATATTTAATTTAGTAAATAAGATAAAATTACAATATAATTGTATTTATTTGGTAGTAAATGGAATGTAATACCACAAAATAAACTATGATACTCATGAATAATGTAAATATTCATACATTATGAAACATTCAATATTAGTAAAAGTGATTTCCCTTAAGACCATGATATCATAAATTTAAACTGTTTGTCTTGTCAATACCATCTATGCCACCCCAGGATGAGTGGGTTTAAATATCCTTACATGAGACTATTGTATAAGGCATATGATGGTTATGGTATTATGTTATAAAAAACTTCTGATTTCATTTCATTTCCCCAAATTAGGACACGAACGATATAACATGTATTCTCATCGTTGATAATTTTATAAGGAGAATGTGATGAATGTTATGAATGTGATGGTTAGAGTGGATATGTGTAAATTGGTAGGTACATCAAAATATTTCCAAAAATATCCCATTCACATATCATTTTCACTAATTATTCTAATATCATTTAGGGTTATAAAATGAATTGAATTGGTTAATAGATTCATTAAATTTTATGTAAGGTTCTTCATGTAAATAGGAATATGGAAAAATAGTATTATTTAGTTCTTATGGTGAAAGAATTTAAATAAAAGGTGATATGTACAATGGTATAATCTATGAAAAGATAATAATTTCCGCTTCCTTCATTAAACGTGGTAAAAAACCGGAGTTCATTTCCTTTATATATAATTAAATAATTTGATGATGGATAATTACTATGAAATGAAAAGATTAATCAGTACCCTATTCATATTTAGTGACTATTGTTGAGTATTATTTCTGATAGACATATTGTGTATTAAATAACACATGTTTATAACCTTTCTATATGAAAATACAGAAACCATGTATGTAATTGAAACATTACAGGAAGAAAGGTATATTCCCCAAGTGGCTAAAAAAGGTCAATTCCTATGTTAACGGTAATAAGCACATAACTTCTAATTCTAAAGTGATTGATTCAAGTTGAAGTAGCTTTTTATTATAAAAAACAACAATCTCATTTGTACATTGGACACTATAAGACATTATTCTAGGATACGTAGTAATTTTTTTCTCATAATGAATCAATAGTTCAGTAATACATGAATCACATGAAATAATTGATGAATATAAAATGTGAATCTAATTATACAAGTTGTTTAATGATGGCCATTTTCCATGTAAAAAAGAATGTTTGAATCAACCATATTCCTAAATTGATATTTAGACACAGTAGTTCTAAACACCTTAAATATTATCTATGTTTATACTTATTTATTTTCGAAAAAGAATCATTTTGAAATTAAGGTATGCCATAATGACTTTTGAATTAGTTCATCTAGTGACCATGAACTATTTTAAGAATGATATAGGTGTAAATATACGTCATAATATTTTGTTATGTATATAAGGACATAAAATGATAAGTATGGATGATCATAAGATATATGTTTCATTGAACTAGTATGCCAATGATTATCTTGACCAAGCAATCATCAATCAATAAAATGTAGCATGGAGCAATTCCTAAACTCCCCTTACATTATCCAAATAAGGGATATGATGTCAATAGTGATGATCAATGAATATTATTTTAGTTAATCATTGATTAAAAAAATTAGCGGATAAATTCCTAAATTCACATTTCCATATACAAATTGAATTCATGTTGTATGTTAAAAGAGAATCATTGTTTAGATATATATACAACACATATAAATCCTTTATGTTTCAGGACATGCTTGAAAAATAATGGCAATAACCAATAACCATATTCCATATATAAAAGAAAATGGATACGATAAAAGTAGAATTATGAGGGAAGAACATTTTCTTAAGAAGATGTGTTAATTTTCAAATAGTTTTTTTAGGTATAAAAAACCTGTATAAATTAATATAAAATTCCAATCAAAAGTAACTGTCCTAACAGAGTATCATGATATTAACAAAACCCTATGATATGATTCATGTAGTCCAGTGATATACTATATTTCTATTAAATGGTTCACATCCCTATTAGAGATAATGAGAGACATATTTACATGGGTTTAGTCAATGATAGAGATAAACATGTAAATGATAATGTAACACGTTCCAAAAGAGGTGCGGGATAAGTATTTCTAGAGACAAAAACAATAAAGTAATTTTATAACCATTGTGATGGATTTACATTTAATGAGGATGGTGACTAATTATTTATTAAAAATAATAATTCCTTCAAGTATGTAATATATGGAAATCAACTATGAATTAAATTGTCAATTAAAATTCAATAATGTATTAAATGTATAAATGTGAAAAATGGGTTATTATTTCCAATATTGTGGTGGATCTTCAAGTGATATGAAACATGTGTGGTATATGTGTGGTACCAATAACTCTATAATGTTAATTCCAGTCATTATGATTATTTCTTTTTGATTTTTACTTATCATATCTATGTTTTTTATACTTTTATTGTAAATTTATTGTCACAAAAACCAATCCAGGATGTTGTATATTTGATGAAACTAGAAATGGATGGTGACATCATATATTTTAAAAGGGTTGTATGTTACTGAAATCAAATGTATAATTGATGTAAGAAATTGGTTCACAGAATATTCATTTGGAATAAATATTTTACGTTTGGATTCCATAGGTTACTGGGAGCCCCATTTTTTTTGTAAAATATGTTTGGAAACCTATGATAATAAATATATTGTTCTTAAAGATAGTTAAAAGCATGAAAAAAGAAAATCTATAGTGATTGATTTAATCTATAATCCTATGTTCTAGGAATCATGATCTATTGAAGCTAGTGTAATGGTTTTTTAAAACTATTAAATAATAAATATATTTTCAAGGAATTGAAAAAGAAATGTTTGAAGAATTCAATTGAATAATTGTTTCCTATATCACATGGAATAAATCTCCCTAAGAATACATGAATGGTAATATGAGGAGATTATTGTAGTGAGTTCAATCTCATCCTCTTCTGAAATGGATTAATCATGTTTGAAATCATACATATATGAAATGATATTGGAAACAAAAACTTAATGATATATAAATATAATTATATATATGAGACCTATATTTGAATCATTCAGAACTATCCATCTATACATGATATGTTTACATGATATTTACCTGGTGTGTAGAGAAGAAGTGACAAAAAATTTTGATGCGACAAGAACTTTTCGTAATTTGGATCAATTTGATCTAGAATCATTATTAGGAAATGTTTTTTGGATAGAATATTTCATTAATGCTTTTAGTTTCCATACTAATAAATACATCGTACATTTCAAATTCTAATGAATCTATGAAGTGGTTATTAAATACAATGATCTTCCCATGTTCATTGAATATCACATAGGAAGTAATGTTTTATCATTATGAATATAAGAGTACATGTACTAGAAAATATATCGATATTTTACATTAAAAATTGATATACATAGGGACTCCATATCATGAGTATGTTTAATCAGGTATATGTGGTCACATAGATAATAAAACCAATGCATTAGAAACAAGGTAGCCCCAGTAAATCAATCTATTACTCGGTAAAAAAATGATCTCAATCATGGGAGAGATAAAAATGATGTTTTGTAAGTTGGCTCTAGTAAAGTTTGGAGTGTTTTAATAATGATTTCCCTATGAAATATATGTATAACAATTTTTATTACTGTAGAATCTATATAAGTAGATATACATGATGTAAAAATACCATTATATTTTAGTAATTTATTCTTTCATTATTTAATATTAATGTCCCGATAATTAATTTCTTATGAAATGTTGACAGGAGATCTTAGGATATAACAAATTCCTCCAGATACAATCAAATTAATCTTAAAAAACAATCATATGGTCTAGATAAACCATATTGACAGAAGATAGCTAATATCTGACTACTAGGATCTAGTGATTCATAATCATTTAGACTTCTTCTGATGATGTTTAAACCCGGTGATGTCTATTAGTGATACAATTAAAAAACATTCCAATGTGAACACCGAATTTTTTAGGTGTCATTGGTTGTACGCATATATGAACATGGGTATTATTCTCCTGATTTGATGTTTTTATCAATATATTCTATTTTAATGTGTACTTTTCTGCAATGAAAATACCATGATATGAAAATCATGGTGAGGTAGCTTGTGTTGGGTGCATCATTGGTGGTATTGAAATTGTTTAATGATCAATAATATATTTTCTTCTTCCATATTAAAGAAATAATGTAACTAAGACCCCATTATTTAGGAATCTATTACCCTAATATAACTACATCTATGGTGGTTGAAATGTAAATCTATCTAGTTAAATCAACAAATAATAAATAAAGGAAGGATGTTGACACAACTGTGTGTCCTACATTGCAAGATATTTAAAGGAAAATTGATTATATTACATAGTGTGTGGTCATTGGTTGGAAGTCATTTGTATGAATACTCCATCAATATTTAGAGTCTTTGATGGGTTGCGAGATTCGATTCTTAGTATTTGAATACTATTCACTACTATAAAGTTATAGTCTTATAGGGACACACTCAATAGCATATTCAAGAATCCTTTCTATTATGAGGAATTAGAAAATAGGATATTGTAGGTCCCACATAGGTTCTATGGTTTATGTGAATACATTGTATAATATAAATCAATTGAATATTATTTTAAAATTCTCGGTACATTTATTACTAAATGGAATTGGGAGATGAGTTGATGAATTTTTTTTCCACGTAACATATTTAATATATATTATAGGTAGGTGATAAAATAGAAATAATTTTTTTCGACATATTTTATTTCCTCAAAATAATGAATTTAGTTGACAGTAAAAGGGGTTCTGGGAACCAAATACGGGTATTTCAATATCCAATATGTAAAAGTGGTGAGCATCTATTCTAGAAAATTTTCAGGGAATATTATTGAGATAATCTATATTTTATCCAACATTCTATATAGTGAGACTCTTGATATAGGAGATCCGATCAGGCTTATCTCAATAAATTGAAGTAACATTGATACGATGATTGTTGAGGCGTCCATGGCATCATTACATCTCTACTCTAGCACCTATAATTCAATAATAATGCTTTTGGAGATTTATTACGCACTAGTGTAAGATATAGAGGTAATTTTATGATGGATATTTCAAGAATATGTCATTTTCAACAAACATATGTTTATTAATACATCAAATCATAAATTTGTGTTTTCAGATTATGTGTTTCTACTTTGTTTAATTTTTATTATATCATTTGAGAGTATAGTGGAATCGATCATTAGTGATGACAAGATACATATCTTTGAAGATAAACCATCCTATACCCACAAAATATTTTTACTACCAAGACACCTTCATAACCTACACATGAATCCCTGGAGATACCCGTATGTATCTTATACAAATATATCATTATTGTAACATTGCACATATATATTTGGGTTACCATTCTCATAACCTTCTGAAATAGTGGTATATCATTTATCATCCCACTGAAACCCATATTTCCATTATATTATTCATATAAAAAATGAATATACATTTATAGATCCAATGTAAAAGTGTTTTTAAACATATAAAACTCAAGGAAAACCACTCTACCTTTACATATAGTATTCAAAACTATTTTTACCCTTTTGAAATCCTCAAAATAACTGAGGAAGTGAAATATTTATATAAAAAAATATTTTCATATATGTATCCTTATAAATTAAAAACATAAGGGGGATTAATGAATATTTAAAAACAAATGAAGTTACATTGTTTAATATCACATACATATAAAAATCACTAACCATTAAGGGAGTGTTACCATCTCTTATCATTTTTAACTATAAAACTCTATATAAATAATATCACAAAAATAAAAATATATTTATAAAAAATTTCATTAGATTAAATTTACAATGTTTCTCAAAATTGATAAGAATAATATTTATTTGACTTCAAATAGAAGAGTTATTCAAATATTAATTTGCGTACATAATAATAAGTGAAATAATTCATTGTTATCATTCCTATCGTCATGTTACTGAAGGAATAATCCATGTAAAACCATGATACTAAATAATATTGATAAGGGATAGTGGCTATAGAACTATGAGATGGGATAGAATGTCAAAAAAATTAATTAAATATAGAATTTTTTTAATTATCAAAATAGGTCATCATACCAAACAAATTTCACAACCTATAATACAATTCCACAATATGTTTTCTCATAATTAAACCCATTTTCTCTTGTTTCTAGGTTAAATAACAATTTATATGTTTATAATTTATGTGAATTATTATTATTGAATATCATATTTATTAACGCATGAGTGACGCATTATTAAAATTGACAGAACAATAATTAAATCAAATATCTCACAAGTGCCTTAAATAATTGATGAAAAATTTAATAGTTTTCTTTAATTATATTATATATAATACAAATAATAAACATACATATTTAAATATAAAAAGAAATATTATTTTCAATAATTTTTTTATTTTAATTAGATATAAATCTTTGATTTCTGAAAACTACTTTTATTAGGTATTTTCCTTTTTTTGAGGAAGACAGAAAAGAGTAATTTTAGATTTAATTGGTTCCCTCATTTAAGAGTTCATTCATAATATAAAAATATATAAGGATGATTAACCATAATTCACATCAGATGATTATATATTGTTATGTACTGTAAATACCCATCATTTATTTTCACAATCCAATTTTTCTTAATTTACTTTCTATTCCATTAATCCTACAATAAAAAAAATACACTTGCATGTTAAAAAATATATACTCATCCACTAACAAAAATTCATTACATTGATGACAAATCATTAATTTTTATTATATGTAATTATGAACAGATAGAACAAATATAACAATGACAATACTAATATAATGATTTTATTATATTTTTAGGATTTCACTCATGTCTTTTCATATAATCATAACATGGATACACTCAATGTCCTTAATTTTTTTAACTAGAATATTTTATATTATCTATTACAATAATACTAATTGAATTATATACTCAATAAAAATAAAATTACCATGAATCGTTATTTATATATATATATATATATATATAGAAAATCAGTGTCACATATAGCATCATTTTTTAGCATATATCAAAATTAATGATATCCTATAATAATCCAACCAGTATACCATAAAAAGTTATATATATAGAAAATATATTATGATGATATGGTAGTTTATAGACATCATATTTTATTTAGGAAGATAACAACATCCCTAACTATGATCCATTTATAATTTTTTTTTTCTTTATGATACTGACTTCTTATTATAGTATGTCACTCAAAAAATGTTAATATTTAATCTCAGCAAAACAAAAATAACGATTCCAAATAAAATAATATTGACCATCATTTATTGTGTGACCAAAATTCTATAATCTTACAATATATGGGAATTTTAAAATTGAAAATAATTTCATAGTGATAAATTTATCTTCAACTATACTATATCAATGGTGTGGGATCTGCAATCTCTTATTGTTAATAACACATTTTAATCATAATATAGTACTTAATGTTCATCCAAACTCAAAATAAAATATGTTGAAAATTTTAATATTTTCTTATAATATCGTTTGTTTAAATAAAATATCAATGATTTATTCTAAAATAGTAGAAATTATCAATGAATATATCCCATTATAATAATTAATTGTAATTTAATATATATATATATTCTATTCACCAAGGGATCACACATGTATAACATATTTATATCATCTATATATATATTATACATAATTATGATTTAAATAATAATAATAACTAAAAAACACAAAATAGAAATAACAAAATCTTATATAATTCAAAAATATGTGTAGAAAGAATATTTTCATCTTATTAAATTACAATGTATGAAATGAAATAAATTTACACATTCAAAGGTTGACTCACCTTAACAATAAGAACGATTACCCCAAAGAACACCCAATATATATAAATATTTGAAGAATATTATTATTTTATACTAATTTAAACAATCTTTCATTGTTTACCATTAATTCTATATTCATTAATTTGGTGACATTATCAAATCACCTGAACAAAAAATCATAAAAAAATGAAGAATTCATTAATGGTAATCTAACCCATTTTCAATCAACATCTTGGATTAAAAACTATATATTGAACCAAGAATACTTATTGTTAATTGATATATAACATTTACACTAAACATGAAATATTTAAATGTTTTTAAATCTATAAAGTAGTGTTATTATAAATATTATCGACAAAATGAACTAAAATTTTTGTATAGATGTTATAAAGAAAATATTGAGGGAAATAGTTTAAAAAAATTCTGATTTTATATTAAATATATTTTATAACATAAAAATAATATAATGTATGGTAAATTTTATTCAAATAGAAAATATTAGGCCTTATTTCCATAAATATATGAATACATTATAAATTTTCTTCCATAACAGGTCCAACCATTTTATTTGGTGTCTAATTAATAGAATATAGTCGTAAACGCATGTTGGAACACTATTTTATTGTTTAATAGAATTAAATAGGGATTTTAGGAACATTAACATCTCATTTATGAAATAAAATTGATAATTATTTTAGTATATCATTTCTTCAAAATATTTCTCATAAAAACAAATATTCACAATCAATATATTTTAGTGGAAACAAATTTTAGAATCAATTAAAAACTAATTTAAAATCACAAAAATAAACCTAATAAATATTAGTTTTTTAAATAAAAAAACATATAAACAATATTTATAACACTCATGTGACACCTATAAAAAAATAATTTCCACGTTAAACACCAAAAATAATATATACCGTTCAAATTTTTTAATTATATATGATGTAATTAAAAATAAAAGGGTTGAGATATTCACCATGGAAGATTTTTTGTGAAGTTAGATCATAATTTTGTAAAATTCATTATTCCATGGTTCTGTTTTTCGTAATTCATGTACATTAAGATAATTCATGATTATTTTTTCATATATTTAAAAGTAAAATTAATTTTTTATAATTTTTTTGAAAATGATGCCAAATTTATCTTGGATATTCAATAATTGTTTAAATTTTAATGAAATAAATAAAAGAATTAAAATAATTTTAAAATAATTTTAGATTTGTATATAAAGGATTATAATTTTTTTATAAATAATATAGTGTCCATTTTGATATATATATTATGATTCATGAAAAATAAAATATTAATAAAATATTATTTTGTTATAGTAAACCATAAAACTTCATCGAATTCATTTCCTTCTTCCAATTTGATAGAGTTATTAGTAGTATGCGAGTGAAAAGTTAATTATACCATGAATTTTTCTTTTTTATTTACTAAAAAATTATGATAATAGAAATTTGGAGCCTTTTGGATTACATATTGACATATACGGCAGAAAAACATCCAAAAGTTTTATTTAAATGACAATGAAAAAATTCATTGATTAAATTGTTATAAATAGATGTGAATTTTTTAATATCATTAATTAAATTAAAATAAAATATTATTATATCTTGAGGAAAAAGAATAATGATTTTTTTAATAAAAATTTACAATTATTATTCAACTTAACTAAATAGTGTTAATAAATCGATTTTAAAAACAATTTTAGATGTTGATGATGGTATCTATATATTTATTTAAATATTATTATCCTAGAAATAATATTAATGTTTATTTTTATTATCAACAGTTATAAATTTATTTATGATGTGATTGTTGGGAGTTGCGATGTTAATGGTTCTTATAGAGTTAAATTATGTTAAAATATTATAGTAAAATATCATTGATGTGATTTTATTGAAATTTTATTGTAAATATTTAATTTAAGTGAAATTTAATGGGTTTTGATTACTGAATGGAATTTATGAATTAATGAGTTAAAAATAACTATTAATTTAAATATGGAATGAATGATTATTAATTTATTATAGGAAATGATTTCAATCTTAGATGGTTTAATAGAAGGTTAGTTGGGATGATTTTAATTTATTCACAGTAATATTATTATAGTAGGCCTCCATATACAATACATTGATTAAATAAATTAAATGGGAAACTATATAGAAATAATTATATAGGAGAGAGAATATTGAATTTAAAATATGGATATGAGAATATATTGGACAATATAACTAGTATTTTACTATTTTTATTTAATAGTTTGATATTATTGGATGGTATATAAATCAACTTGTTTATTAATACATTCTTTTATTTTATATCACATCAAATTTTCTGTTGGTTTTAAAAAACATATGATAAATTTTTAGTTGAAAGAAATTAAAATCCCATATATAGTTATATTAATTTTATATGGAATAAATTGTTAAAATTATATAATTTAAAAAAATTATAGTATTTGTGGATGTTATAATCTACTACAAATTAGATTTTGGATGTCCTTCTATATAATGAATTTGAAATTATTTTTTTAAAAAATTATGTTAGTACCATTGAAAAATTATAGTTTTTGTTGAAATCCTTGGATTATCATGCTTTAATTTTTTCTCATTCTTTGAATTTTTTATTGTAATTTTTATAAGGGTAATTTCAATATTCATAAGGATCATTCCAATAATTTGATTTCATTCTTCCATGATTGGAGAGTTGTCCGAGGTTGTGCCAAAATGAAGTGTTCATATTCTGAATATAAATATTTTGCTACTGAAACACCGTAAGCTTCCATGGTACAATTCTTTTTGAATAATACAGTAACTTGTGTTGTACGCAACTTCGAGTTCTAACACACACCACAACCAATCAAACTAGCCGTTTTGAATAGTAATACACATCTTTTGAAATGTGATACTTTTTATATTTCAAAATGGACCTCAATTTTTGGTTTCGGAATATCTAAATTAGCTTAGGGTGAATTTTTGGTACTTTTCAGATAACATTCATATTTTGATGAATAGTGAAGATTACTAAATTTTATTAAAAAACAACTTTTTTAATCAAAATAATTAATAGTGATAAATTTTGAATTTGAGTGATTTTAGAGTATAATTAGATTATATTTTTACCATTTAATACAATGTTGGTCATTGGATATAATTTCAAATTTAAACATGACATAAGCAAGTGTCAATCTTTTGATAGTAATTATTTCATAAAAAACGCTTTTTGTTTTGACAATGGGAATTAATATTAAATTAATTTCTGCCACTTATGTGTTGTGGATTTAGAAAAATAGATTTCATATTTAGAATCAGGTGGTCTAAATTGTCTAAATATGTAACTTTTATTTTTATTCATTTTGAATAATTACTTCGATAAATGTTTTATTTACCATGGTTAAAGGGTAATCCGGTAAATAAAGGTAAAAAACAATATTATAATAATATTAATTTACCATAATATGTGTCCTAACCCTATTTTATCATACAAGTCCAACCATGGGAATATTTGGGTCGATTTTGGGACCTCATGGAGCCACTTCTATGTTATTAGGACTCTTTATATTAATTAAGTTAATGTAAATACAAAAATGACATAAGCATATATCTTTTAGAAAATAAATTTTAATATAGGGTTATATATGTTATAGTTTGAGACTATAAATATTAAATATAAATATAAACATATTTACAATATAATGGTATTTTATTTATATTTTTTAAACATTGACTAATTAAATTTATTTATGACAAAATAATGATGTAGTATTTTTCTTATAAATGAATGAATCAAATAATTGATATTATAAATGTTAAAATAAATATTATTTTAATGTTTTGATGACATACACAAATTTTATTGGTTAATATGACATGATATTATTTCTTAACTTAATTTGGTTCGAATTAATAATGTTTTTTGACTATAACAAAAATAAATTATTAAATAGTGTCAAAATTGAAATAAAGGAGTTTTTAAAACAAATATTATATTATTAATTGATATTATATTCCTAAAAATATAAGGTGTGGCCTAAGGACTTATATAATGAGACGTGTATCATTAATGGACCACTTGGAGATCTATTATAATTATATAGTATGTTTATTAACTATATAGTATAAAAATAAAATGAGACATGATAAATGACAATCTAATTAACTGAGAGTTAAAACTAAAGGATAAGGTTAATAAAGAGACCCAAACCTGTATAAAACCAATTGGTAGAGTTGTATTTGTCCCATAACCACCTTATCCTAGAATTAAATCATTTTGGAGCCATTAGAAATCAAATATGAATTTATTATAAAATAATATTTTATGTTTTTTCCTAAGGTTCCCCTCACCCCTCTTATAAAAGGGCACTGCACCTTATCACTAATTAACACCTTCAAAGCCTTTTGAATCGGCAATCCTATGCCTAAATATCATCCCAACTTCTCTCAATTTAAACTAGAGGCATTAGTTTGACCAGAAAGCCATCATAAAGATCCATTTTGATCAAATCAAAAGGAAAAACCCGAAGAAGAGGTAATGATTTCACCACCCACTTTCATGTTCCTTTCTTCTTCCACTTCTTATTTCTTTGTTATTTCCATTCTAAAATAATAAATCCAGTATCTTCTATATAAATTGATGTTATTATAAATATGCTACAACCATATTCATTATTTTATCCATCCTTTGAAGGTCATCGCACCATACGTGTGTACGTACGGCTAACCATCTCCACGTCGTGGTGTAATTGTCATTCGAAACATTATTATTAGATGGGTATGATAATGATGTGTAATTGATGTAAATTATAAATATAACATGATAATTATTCTGTATATGTGATATATCATTGAATTATATATTATCTTAATATCAAAATAATGATATTGTCGCTCGTGCGTACGTACGGACTACCGTATCCATGAACGTGATGAGATTCACTCCCCATCATATCCATTCAAGTATAATTCTCATTTGATGATTAAAAATAATGATTGATGACGTTATATCATTCTGGATAATAAAAAATTACAACCTGTCCTAAAAAACATGACTTTTTTAACAAAACACATAATATAAAACGAGTAAGTTAACTCCCAAAATGATGATAATACTATGATATTATTAACAAAGCAATGTTAAATGATCATATATGAAATAATATTAATGTATATTATTATTTTATAATTTAATAACAATTATTTCACCATTATACATGAGGTTAATCTACCCTTGACCAAGGAAAAGTACAAGGTAAGGGATAATTTCACTATCTATTTATTATTGAAGGTTGTTTTTACATAAGTATCTAATGGGATCCCATTTATCATCCACATAAATGTTTCTTAAAAATATATTTCAAAACATTTTTACTATTTACTAGACAATGGGTTAATGTAATTTATACTGTTATATGTTTTAAATGGAATCTTTCTATCATTTTCAAAATAAGGTACTTTTTTACCTTTTCGAAAAATTTAAGGTAAGAATGTTTTTTAACATATATAGAGGGTGGGGATATTTTCCTCCATTATTACATCATCAAGGTCTTCCTTACGAGCGTATAATAATATTTTCAAAAATAATTTTTCTCTTTATAATTATGTGACTCTTAAATTATTTCAAAATAGAAATAGTTATTTTTCTAAAAAGATTTTGATTTTATCTATTTCAAAATCCTTTGATGGATTTTAATTTTATTTAATGTTGATTTATTATGATAAAAAATCATCCATATTGTATAGATGGTTTTGTGATATGTTTGGCTTTGGATGTCCTATTTTTATACCATTCATGGTTTATGGTTAAAGTATTGACATTGCTTATGCTATTTTTAATACGATTGTTTATGATATATTTAAAACTTTTCATATGAAGAATGTATTAGTCTTAGTAAGTCACGGGTGGAGCCCACTATAGCTCCTCTATGCATCGGTAGGTCTCATGAGACAAATATAGATGGAATTGTTCGAGGACCATTCCCAATTTGATTTATGGTTTTGACTGAGGCAATAATCTTTTTTAGACATCTTGGTCGAGGCCTTGACAAACATTTTCAGAATGTCCAGAATTATACATTCCCTCATTGTGGAAATAATATTTATGGTTCATGTGGTCATTCGACTAGTAGAATACCCATTATTATGTTTTATTATGTCATTATTTACCCATCTTATCTTCGTTCCATAAAAGTATTCATGTTTATTATTTCTAAAGGAATTTGGTTTCAAATATTCACCATGCTTAATATTTATGTCATTTTCTGATGTATTACATACCCTTACTGAGTGTTTGAGCTCACCCCTTTCATAGGTTTCATTTTCCCAGGATAAGAAGAAGTTAGTTATTAGTGACCTGCAAGCATAATCTCGGAGACTTGACTATTTCTAAACAACTATATTTGTGTTGTATTTCACTTAAAGATGTAATGTTGAACTTATTTATGAATCTTGTATACAGTAATACCAAGAAGATCGGTATTTCGAGACAATATTTCCTTGTGATCATGCCAATGTTAGGTAATAATGCACTGACTCTAGGTAACTATGGTCAGGGCATTAAAATTGTTATCAGAAAAAGTTTAGTTCAAACCATGGAAGCTAGATTTAGATAAACTCTGATTAGAGGACATAGACATAAGATATACATTGAGGATTAGTATAGAAGAGCATCCTAGAATTTTGGTATTGTAGAGATTTTGTGATTTTTCCACGAAATAAATCCCAATATAAATAAGAGCAGGTAACGGCAGCTCTCGCACAGATGTATGTAGGTGTAAAACATGAAAAAACCACTTTAAGCTAGACTCGAATGTGAACTGGTGCATGATAATAGCCTTTAATGCACTCTTGGTTACGACACTCTTGAGGGATATTATTAGGATAATTTTCATTTTAATTAAAATTCATTATTAAGGATTTATGAGTATATACTACCTCAAAGAAAACATTTTTATGATTATGGATTATACCAATAATCTATTCAATTTATGTTATGTGTTTTAAAAGTTTGGAAATATATATTTTGATTCATAAACTAATCTAGTTTATTCTATAGTATAGAAATGGTACCTAGTGGAAGGAATAGAAACCGTATCAATGCACACACTCAATGTAGGGATTTCCCTCCTACTCAAGATAATTGTAGTGGAGTTAATGATGCAACTGGTGCTGATCAACTAATCACCATACTAGGATAACTCACTTAGGTTATGAATAATAACCTTACCCGTATAGAGCACCCAAATCCAAAGCATGGAGGATCAATGTTAGATCGCTTCATAATGAAATTACAACTGATATTCAATGGGAGTACACATACATTAGTGGAGGAGAAATTGATAAATTCTGTAGAGAAAATATTTCATGCCTTGGGTAGTAGTGAAAGGGAAAAAGTTATCATCGCAGTTTACCAACTCACTGGAGATGCTGATCAATGGTGGTCATTGATTGAAAACATAAAGGAATATGATGAAGTATCAAATATTTTATGGTGGGAGTTCAAAGAGATTTTCTTAGAAAAATACTTTCCTTGTCACCATTGAGCAGATATGGAATGTAAATTTCTGAGTCTGAAGAAAAAAAAGGATGAGAATGTCACAAAGTATATGTCTATCATTACAAGGTTTGTGAGGCATGCTGCAGATTGTATACGTAACCCAACAAATAAGATTGATCATTTCATCGATGGGATAAAACCATTTATCTATCGGGAAATAGTATCAAAATCCTTATCATCATACTAATATATTGTCTCGTGTGCTATGAAGAAAGAAAAGGAATTTTCTATGTTTTATGACTTTAAATCAAAGAAAGAGAAAAAAAGATCTACTGAACACTATAGGAAAAAAATATGGAAACCTGGAAGAAGGGAAGAATTGAATTTCCACCTTGTGATAGTTGTGGAAGCAAGTACCCTGGTGCCTGTCAAAAAGAAAAAGGTGTATGATACAAATGTGGATAGAAAGGCCATATAGATGGTTATTGAAATGGAATGAAAGACTCTACCAATGTTCAACGCTAAAATTTCATGGATATGAGACATTATGAAAATTAATGTCTCTGGAATCCAGTAAACTTACCTCAGAAATGTCCAAGAGATCAAGGCCCGGTTTATGAAATCAATACAGAAGTGGTTGAAGCCCCGAAGGACATGGTGGCTGGTAATTTAATGGTTTACTCAAGTTTAAAAAATGCATTATTTGATTCTAGATCATCGAATTGTTTTATATCTTCCCAGTTTACAATGAAAATTATATTTTCCCAATTTGATTTAATAAGGGCGTTGACAGTAGATACTCCTATGGGATGTATCATTGCAACAATGTTTTGTGAATCCGTCCCCATTAGGGAAAATAAATGTTCTTTAAATGCTGATCTCATCAACATACCAGTGATTGAATTTGATATAATTCTAAGTATGGATTGGCGTTAGGAACATAATGTGATGATTTATTGTAAGAAAAACGCGATTACAATTTTTTATGATGATGATAATGAACAACTTATCTTTACAGAAGAATTATCACCACCTGATTCTTATCGAGATCCACCCCCAGTAGCTCAACTAAATTCAATTATCGGGGATGAAGAGAATGAAATAACTGAGACCGAGGAAAGAAATGTTCAAATAGAGTATGTACCTATTGTGAAATAATATGTTGATGTGTTTCTTGAAGATTTACCTGGACATCCTCCAGAACGAGAAATTGAGTTTTCCATTGATTTAATTCCTGGTTCAAGTCCCATATCAAAGACCCTTTATAGAATGGAAACAGTTGAATTAGTTGAACATAAGAAACAACTATGGTAATTGAGTAATATGTGATTTATTCTGCCTAGGGTTTCTCCAGGGGGAGCCCCTTTCCTTTTTTAAGAAAAAAGATGGATATATGAGGCTATGCATTGACTACAGGGAGATCAATGCTATAACAATAAAGAAAAAGTATCCCCTACCTCGCATTGATGATTTATTTGACCAACTTCATGGAGATAAATATTTTTCAATGATTGACCTTCGACTTGGATATCATCAGTTGTGTGTGAAGAAGGAAGACATTCCGAAGATAGAATTTCGAAAAACGTACGTGCATTACGAAATTACAGTAACACCTTTTTGATTGAATAATGCACCCTCTGTATTCCTGGATTTAATGAATAGACTTTCAAGGAATATCTCGATGATTTTGTGGTGGTATTTATTAAAGATATCAGGGTATATTCCAAAAGCTACGAAGATCATGAAGACCAATTGCGCATTATATTGAAGACTCTTAGAGGACATGAATTATATGGAGTGTTTAAAAAATGTGAATTCTGGCATCATGGGATTTCTATTCTTGGTCATATTGTCTCTAAGGATAGAATTTCCATTGATCCTTCTCAGACCAAGTCAATCCATGAATGGCTAGCACCGAAAAGTATAACTGAGGTACATAGTTTTATTGGTTTTGCAGGTTATTATCGACGTTTCATCCAGAATATTTCACAATTGGCTAACCCATTAACGAAGGCCACAAGTAAAGGGGTTAAATTTTTATGGGGAAAAGAGTGTGAAGAATGTTTTGAATAATTGAAGAGGTGATTATTAAATGCTCATATATTGACTCTTCCATCGGGGAATGACAGGTTTGTTATTTATAGTGATGCATCGAAGAAATGACATGGTTGTGTCCTTATGCAGAATGACAGCATTATTCCCTATGCATCGTGACAAATGAAAATTCATGAGAAAAAATATCTTACTCATGATCTTGAGTGAGCTAGTGTAATATTTGATTTGAAGATATGGAGACATTATCTATATTGTGAAAAATGTGATATTTATACCGATCACAAGATTTTGAAGTATATTTTCTCACAGAAAGAACTCAGCATGAGGTAAAGGAGATTTCTTGAACTACTCAACGATTATGATTGCACGATACACTTCATCTCTAGGGAGGCAAAAAAGGTGGCATATGATTTAAGAAGAAATTTTAATGGAGTTTTGAACAAGATGTGAGTTAAAAATGATCATATATATATGGATCTAGTAAATATGGTTATGGGATTAACCATGGAAGGTGAAACATCAATTATTTTTCAAATGGTTTCCAAATCATCATTAATAGAAAACAAAAAATGGCTCAGACCAGGGTTGAAGTGTTTCAAAGGAAGATTAAATCTGTGAATGATGGGAGGTTGAGTGACTTTGTGTATGAAGATGGAATTTTGATGTTTGGGAAGTGACTTTGTGTTTCAGATATTCCTGAACTAAAAAGGGAATTGTTTGATGATGCTCAATGTTAAAATTTATCTATACGCCATGGGAGCACCAAAATGTATAGAGATTTGAAGGAAAATTCTTGGTGGGACAACATGAAGAGGGAGATTGCTAATTTTGTTTCAAGATGTATGGTTTGTCAACAAGTGAATGCTGGAAGTCAACAGCCTGGAGGATTCATGAAACCTCTTCCCATACTAGAGTGGAAATGCGATAATATTGTGATGGACATAGTCATTGGACTACCAGAGACTCATATAAGGAACGATGAAATATGGGTCATTATTGATTGTCTTACCAAGTCATCACATTTTCTTTCTATAAGGGAAGATTTACAACTTGAACGTCAGGAAAACTATATATTATTGATGTAGTGGGGATTCATAGAGTACCCCTATCAATGGTTTTTGATCGTGATCCATGATTTACATCAAGAATCTGGAAGAGTCTTCAGAAGGACCTGGATACTGAACATTATTTAAGCACTACCTACCACCCTAAAAAATATGGAAAATCATAACGATATATTAAAACATTATTTGACATGTTGATATCCTTCTCACATGACTTTCAGGGGATGTGGGATCAATATTTACATTTGGTATAATTTTCCTATAACAATATCTTCCATTCATGTATTCATATGGCACCATATGAAGCGTTATTTGGAAAGACTAGTCACACACCGACATGTTGGGATGAGTTTGGTGATAGAAAACTTGTATTCCCAAAAAATGTTTTGGAAACAGTGGAAAAGTTAAAGGTAATCCAAAACCACATCAAAGCAGCTCAATGTGGGTAGAAGAGTTATGCCGATAACTGAAGGAAGGATTTGAAATTTCAGGTAGGAGATCATGTTTTCTTAAAGGTATCCCTATGGAAGGGTGTTATACATTTATGTAAGAAGGTAAAATTGAGTCGTAGGTACATCGGACCATTCAGAATTCTAGAACGAATTGGGGTTGTAGCTTACCGTTTGGAAAAGCTGCAAAGTCTCTGCAAAGTTCATTATGTGTTCCACGTATCACTATTGAGAAAATACATGCATGACCCAACGCATGTACTCACCTATGAGGAATTAGAACTGGAAGCAGATTTGTCTTATTGTGAAGATCCTATAAAAATTCTTGATACGAGTGAACAAGTGCTGAGAAACCAAAAAACTCGTCGGGTAAAGTTTCAATGGTGAAACCATAAGATGGAAGAGCCAACATGGGAACCCGGGGAAGTTATGATGAAGAACCACCAAATTCTTTTCATGCGGTAGTATTCAAGAAGTTTCGAGGATGAAATTTTTTGAGGAGTGAAAAATGTAACACCACAAACGTCCATGGTTCGCTTCTTTTTGAATAATACACCAGCCTGTGTTCTACGCAAATTCGAGTTCTAACACACACCACAACTAATCAAACTAGCTGTTATGAATAGTAATACCCACTTTTTGAATTTTAATAAATTTTATCTTTAAAATGGACTTCATTTTTTATTTGGAATTTCTAAATTATCATAGGGTGAATTTTTGGTACTTTTCAGATAACTTTCATATTTTGATGAATAGTGAAAATTCTTAAATTTTAATAAAAAACAACTTTTTTAATGGAAATAATTAATAGTGATAAATTATGAATTTGAGGGATTTTAGACTATAATTAGATTATATTTTTACCATTTAGTCCAATGTTGTTCATTGGACATAATTTCACATTTAATGTGGACATAAAAAAGTGTTAATCTTTTGATAGTCATTATTTCTTAAAAACACGCTTTTTGTTTTGACAATGGGAATTAATATTAAATGAATTTCTGCCACTTATGTGTTATGGATTTAGAAAAATAGATTTCATATTTAGAATCAGGTGGTCGAAATTGTCTAAATAGGTAACTTTTATTTTTATACATTTTGAATAAATACTTCGATAAATGTTTTATTTAGCATGGTTAAAGGGTAAATCCGGTAAATAAAGGTAAAAAACAATATTATAATAATATTAATTTAGCATAATATGTGTCCTAACCCTATTGGTTATACATATCCAACCATGGGCATCTCTGGGTCGATTTTGAGACCCCATGGATCCAATTGTAAGTGATAGGGACACTTTATATTAATTAAGATAATGTTAATACAAAAATGACAAAAGCATATATCTTTTAGCAAATCAATATATACATAGGGTTATATATGTTATATTTTAGACTATAAATATTCATTAGAAATATAAATATATTTCCTATATGATGGTATTTTATTTATAATTTTTAAAAATAGAATAATTAAATTTATTTATGACACAATAATGATGCAGTATTTTCCTTATTAATGAAAGAATCAAATAATTAGTATTATAAATGTTAAAATAAATATAATTTGAATGTTTTTATGACATAAACTAATTTTAATGGTTAATATGACATTTTAGGATTTCTTAAATGACTATTTTTATAATTAATAAAGTTGTTAAGATTTCAAAAAAAAAACAATTATTAAATAGAGTCAAAATTGATATAAAAGAGTTTTTAAAACAAATATTATATGATAAATTGATATTCTATTCCTAAAAATATATGGATTGAAAAAAAGGAGTTATATAAGGATATTTTTATAATTAATGGACCACTTGAGGGTCTCTTGGAATTATATAGAACGTTTATTAACTATAAAATATAAAAATACCAAGAGACATGGTAAATGTCAAACTAATTAACTAAGAGTTCAAACTAAAAGATAACGTAACTAAAGTGACACAAACCTGTCTAGAACCTATTGATTGAGTTTTTTTCGACCCATCCCAAAATTATCCTAGAAATAAATCTGTTTGGAGCCATTAGAAACCGAATATGAATTTATTATAAAATAATATTTTATGTTTTTCCTAAGGTGGCTCTCACCCCTCTTTTAAAAGGGCGCTCACCATTCTCACTAATTCGCACCATTAAGGCCTTTTGTATTGGTAACCCTCTTCCCAAATATCCTCCCCACTTCCCTAAATTAAACCTAGATGCTTTAGTTTGAGCATAACACCAACCTATGGATCTCTTTTGATCAAATCAAAAGGAAGAACCCGAAGAAGAGATAATGATTTCACCACCCTCTTTCATGTTCATTTCTTCTTCCACTTATTCGTTCTTTATTACATCCATTCTAAAATAATAATTCTAGTATCTTATATATAATTTTATGTTATTAGAAATATGGTAAAACCATATTCAGTATTCTACCCATCTTTTGAATGACATTTCCCCATACATTTGAACATATGGATTGCCGTCTCCAGGTCGTGGTGTAATTGTTATTCAAAACATTATTATTTGGATGGGTATGATAATGATGTTTAATTGATGTAAATAAAAAATATAACATGATAATGATTCTGTATATATGATATACCATCCAATTATATATTATCTTCATATCAAAATAATGATAATGTCCCTCGTGCATACGTACGATCTACCGTCTCCATGAACGCGATGAGATTCATTCCCCATCATATCCATTCAAGTATAATTCTCATTAGATGATAAAAAATAATGTTTAAGGACTTGATATCATTTTGGATCTGAATAATATACAACCTATCCATAACAAACATGAATTATGTAACAAAACATATAAAAGAAAATGAGTAAGTTTAAACCCAAAACGACGATAATACTAATATATTATTAACAATGCAATGTTAAAAGATCATATATGATATCATATTAATGTATACGATTATTTTATAATTGTATAAAAATTATTTCACCATTATACATGAGTTTAACCTACCCTCGACCCAGGAAAATACAAGGTAATGGTTAATTTCACAATCGCTTTATTATCCGAGGTTGTTTTTACGTAACTATCTATCAGGACCACCTTTATCATCCACATCCATGTTTCATAAAAATATAATTAAAAACATTTTTACTATTTACTAGACAACGGATTAAAGTCATTTATACCCTTATGTGTTTTGAATGGAATTTTTCTGTCGTTTTCCAAATATGGTACTTTTTGACCATTTCTATAAATTTAAGGTAAGAATGTTTTTTAACTTATACAGCAAGTGAGGCTATTTTCCACCATTATAATATCATAAATGCTTCCCTTATAAGAGTATAAGAATATTTTCAAAAAAAAATTCTTTATAATTTTTTGAATCATAAAATATTTTAAAAGAGAAAGAGATATTTCACTCAGAAGTGTTTTTAATCCATCTATGTCAACATTATTTGATTGATTTTATATTTATTTTACATTGAATTATTATGATACAAAACCTCCATATTGTATTGAAGGTTTTGTGATATGTTTGACTGTGTATGTTCTATTTTTATACCATTCATGGTTTATAGTTAAAGTATAGACATTTCGTATGATAGTTTTAATACGACTGTTTATGATATGTTTAAACCTTTTCATATAAGGAATGTATTGGATTTAGTAAGTGATGGGTGGAGCTCACTATTGCTCCACAATGCATCGGTAGGTCTCATGAGACTACTAGACTTGGAATTGGACGAGACCCTTTCCAAATTTTATTTATGGTTTTGGACGAGGCCTTAATCATTTTTAGACGTCTTGGCCAAGGCCTTGACAAAATGTTTCAGAATGTCCGGAATTATACATTCCATCATTATGGAAATAATATTGATGGTTCATGTGGTCATTCGAATAACAGAATACCATTGATTATGTTTTATTATGAAATTATTTACACAGCTCATATACATGCCATAAGTGTAATCATGTATATTATTGGTAAAGGCATGTGGTTTCAATTAATCACCATGCTTAATATTTCTATCTTTTTTCATTGTATTACTTCCCTTACTGAGCATTTGAGCTCACCTCTTTCTTATGTTTCAATTACCCATAATATAAAGAAGCTAGTTATGAGTGACATGCATGCATAATGTGAAAAGTTTGAATGTTTCTAATGAAATATGTATTATTTAAATTTATCTTCATGTTGTAATGTTGAACTTATGTACGAATATTGTTTCCAATAATACTAAACTTATCGGTCTTTGGAGAAATGATTTCCATGTGATCATGCCAATGTTATGTAATAATGCACTGACTATGGGTAACTAGGGTTGGGGCGTTACAATTACTACTATTTCAAAATAAAATGTTAATGATGATTAAAATTTAAATATTCATTCATGGAGGTTGTTTATGATAAGAAATTATTGTTTATAATTAATTGATTCACATATTTGATGTTTTATATTCAATTTCAGGAAAAAACTATGAATGTCTAGATATGATAAGTTCTCAAATATTATCCAACAAAATTATTTTTTTATTGATTTTCTTATCAAATTATTTAACTCTGAATTTTTAGTACGGGAAATTTTCATTATTAAAAAATGTAATATTGAGGAACTGATTTATATGAAAGATCAATTTTAATTGGTTTGTTTTTGTATATACTATTATGATTTTCAATAGGTTTTATTTCATCATATATCTACATGTTTAAAAATATCTCATTCACAAAATCATTCATTCAAAAATTGAGTGACGTTAGTGGTAAAACAAATAAAAATTGACATTATTTTACTAAAAGAATATATTGGGATAAATCATAATAAAATGTTACGCCTCATTCATATTCATTTTAATTGGATAGCTTTATTATTAATATGTTTGTATATGATGACCTATTTTAAAAAATATGAATAAGATAAATGAATACTAGATTATGGATGGGTAGGTAAAAGATAATTCTATGGAACTCACTAAAAATAATATACATGATCATATATGAGCTCTATATATAGTTCAAATAATTTATAATTAAAAAAAAGAGAAATATTTTGATGTAATTTGTGGGTTCTGTTAGTCTCTGATGTGAATAGAAAAATTAGGGAACATTCCAAATTAAATTATAAATAGAGGTTAGGTTTTATAGTAGAATTTGGAAAAATATAATGTTTTAAAAATATTATTATCAATAATTTTTTAATTTAATTATAGAAAAATGGGAATTTGAAATGGTATTTTTCTATAAATTAGTTTTTAAAACAAATGGATTTGATATTATTGATTTCATATCATCGATTTGGAATAATCAAGATGAATCAATTTTATTTATGAAAATATTTTGAAAAAAATAGTATTTATTTGAATTTAATTTCAGGTATTCCTTATTAAATGACATTCATTAAATTTATTAGATATGTAATATTAAATTTATACCATAATGCAACATGTGTGTTACTTTATAAATGTATGTCATTGTATAGATGTAGTGATCAATAACCCATTGATGAACTACATCTTAAGACCCATCAAGTTCCTAATTTCATTCCTTTTATGACTCGCCCCAAATAACATAACATATTTTAAATATATAACATTAATTTTTGCAAATTACTCCCATTAATACCAATTTTATATTAACATCTCTAAATATCATTTGAACTGTCATATGAAATTATTACACCTAGATCAATTGGAATTCCCAATCCCCATGGGCTAGCGAAAAGTTCATAGGAATCCCAAAAAAAAACATTTCCCAATGATTTCAACCAAAAAATCAATGTAAATAAATATAAAATATATAAAAATCAGCCGATATATAATAAATTAAAGTGCAATAATTTTACAATTAGATGATACAATTGTATACTGATATAGAAAGAATAAAAATAAAGTGACCAGAACCCATATTTTTGTTGTCTACACCCACCCATTGTGTCTCAACTCACTTTCCCTCTTCTTACCTATAACGAACACATACTAGGGGATAAAGAGAACATGACCAGTTTTTATGAAAATGTGAACTATATAAACAAAAAATTTTAAAATAAGGTTGTGTCTTATTGAACCTAGTACGAAACCACCAAATATTTTGTGACATTTGTCATCCATGAAATTAGGTAAATAGTGTTTTGAAAAATGAATAAGGATTCAATGTTTTTCTATTATAAATGATTATTGTAAACATTTCTCATTTTATAAAGGGAATGAAATCCTTCAATATAGGTTTTTTATAAATGGGGTATATAAATGTATCCTTTCTATTTTAAAATCAATTATTACATACTAAAATGAATCAATGTCCATAATCTCCTTCTAATAAATTTCACCATTTTTCCATAACATGAATTCAAATTTCAAAAAATTAAATAAATGGAAACAATTTCCATTTTTTGCAATATAAAATAATCCTACGACATGGTACCATGTCTCATAAAAAATCATTATACCAAGTGGTATGTTTGGATAAATAAGGTACCTCATAGAAATCAAACATTTGTGTTAAAGGATGTAAAACATTAGATCGTTGGTTCCATCCACCGATCTAGTGATATCAGTTATATATCTAGTAACAATTTCATGTTTCATTGTAATATATCATTATCATGTCCCACATACATCAGTGATTCTACAATATAATAGAAAATCAACAATTGAGATAGCATAGAAATGTAAAATATATCACAATCACAATTTAGGAAATTGGAACACTGTTACATATTTCAATAATGAGTCTATCATAAATCAAAATTCACTCGGAAGGCACTAGTCGGGGAGTGAGTCTACATAAACATAGCATAATTATAGGTTCTCTCATTTAATTGACCTACTTTCTCATCACCATTCAATGTGTTTTCTGATATAAGTATGAACAATATATCATAATGGGGATCCTCAATAGAAATAAAACACACATTCAACATTACACCCTATGAAATGTTCACATATCACCATCACAAACAATATTCCACAATGATTACAACCCGTACATTATAACCTTTCATTATGTGCATCGAGAACTATTAATAAATAAAGAGTAATATATAATTTATAATCAGTGAAATTTCATGATAAGGGAGTTCACTTTAAAATGTGTAAAACATGACATTATATTAGTCCAAATTGAAAAAAATATCAATAAATAAAAATATCCGTTTAAATAGACAAATTATCAAATGAAAATCATTCCTTCTCCCTTTAAAAAATTAAAGCTCTAAATAGGCCTTTACACAAAAAGCAACGAAAATATAAAAAACTTATTGTTTGTTTAAAAATATGATTTCAATAAATATTTATAAAAAACATTACATTTAATTTAGTATGTACATGAAAAATTATTTCAATGGAAAATACCAATTTCAAACCATTTGGAAGAAATGTTAATGAATTTATATATTTTCATTAAAAATAATTTACATTCATAATCCCAAATCACCACAATGAACTAAAAGTTTCAATTTTTGAGTAAAATCGATAAAATAAATCATAAATTTTTTAAAATGGAATAATAATTAATTCTATAAAAAAATAAACCATAAAAAGATGAAATTTTATAGAAACACATATTTGGGATATTCAAGATCCATCTACAATAATTCATTGATGAGATACGTCCAATGGATTAGTTTGAATCATGGATGTGTTATATCTAATGATGTGATAAGAGATAATTGAACCAAGAAATCCACATAAAAAATTCAATTTCCTACAAATAAAAGGGCTTCCAACATATATAGTAAAAAATTATATTAGAAGAGGAGATATCAATGCACAATATGATGAAAACATACATACAGAATAAATATTATTTGAATTTAAATTCAATCATCTAAGAGAATAGGCTGAGAGAGAAAATCCATGACTAAACTCATTGGGATTTTTTGATCGGTTTTTCTTTTTAGGTTAACTTAATATATTTTATAATTTCGGTTACGAAAAGGTATGCTTCATTCAAGGATCATTAGTTCCTAACTATAGTTAATTTTAGTAGTTAAAGTCATTAGACCTCCAAATATTGGTATCAGAATAAATCATTTCATATAGTGATGAAGCTGATAGTAGATATCGATTCATGTCTAGATTTTTGATATGGTGTGGGGTAGATAAAATTATATTTTTCATTATTATAGTTCAATAGTTTTTCTCAAGCGATTTTTTTTAATATTTGTTGGTTCTTGGGTTCCTTGTTGAGGATTTATTATGGACCTTGTTTTATATTGTAATGATGTTTTTGTTTCTTTAGATATACTTTTTCCACCTCATATATGGGATCATATGAAAGGATTTAAAAAAACGATGTTTTTTCTTCTCTTGGGGAGGTTTTGGTATCTTTTTTCTCTAAATGCATATATTTTTGGATATTGACTTTCAAAATCTGTTTATATCATTTACATGGGTGTCGTACAAAGATTGTCATTGGATTTTGTTTGAGTAGTTTATTGTTATTTTATATCCTCTATTTGTTCCATTATTGTTAAATCTCAATCCGGAAATGTCGACTGATATCCATTTTGAGGTCATTTGGATCCATTTGTTCAATGACCTAGATTCTATGGGGTATTTCATTTTTTATAGGATAGACATTGTGGTTTCACTTTGGAAAAAATAGAATATGTGATATCAAGTTAAGGTAAACACTTGGAGGTTATGGTGTGTGATTTGTTGATATCATCTTAGTTTGAGGTTATATATTGTATATCTTATGTTATAATTTAGTAATATCTAGTGTTATAAATTCTGGTATGTTCATTTTATTTCTTTTGTATGGTTAAATTGTTTTTGATCTCGCGAGAAGTCTATATTTTGGATTAGTTTTTCTTTGTTAGTTGGGACTTTCATTTATGGCTTCAATATACTTATTCGGATGTTTTCACATAGTAAAAGATAGAGATATATTATTATGTTAGAGGAATTTGATCATTGAAGACCTACTCCCCATGTTTCACTATTCCTATAAAATATTTAAATTATGGGGATATATTTTCTAGGAATATAGTTATTTTTACAGTTTCATCACATCATTATTTGGTGGGGTGTGGTTTGTAGAAGTGTTTTGATATTTGAGGATCTACTTATAGAATTCCAATGAATATTTGTGAATTTTTATTTTAGAGATTATGTCTTATGGCTACTTTTGGATGATTATTCATCTATCTTATAGACTTTACACAAACACATTATATGGTGGAGTTCTATTTGTCCCATGTTAGTCTATATTTTATTCTAGAATATTTTTTTGAAAATAATGTGATTCGGTGGGAATAATTGTTACATCTCGAAATAACAATCATCATTGGACAAATAAAGGTGGATTTATGGGTTAGAGGACAACCAAAATCATTGTTACCAGTGTTGACATGGAACTGTATATTTTGACACAAGAAGTGGTCTTCCTTCTCTCTAGTGAGAAACACCATCAAATATTTAAATTACATAATGGTTACATGTTTTTTCGATATACACGATATATTTTGTTAGTGACATACTCTAATTGATGATTCCATTGGAGAAATGATATCATCATCGATGTAGGGTAAAACAGAAAAATCAGTATATTATTTAATTTCTCACTTCCATTGAATTAATTCATTCCACTCGATCCTTGGGAAATGTCTTGGGTAAAAAAAATTCAAAATATTATCTCGGTGGATCTAATTGTACTTCAATATAGAGACCCTCTTATGATATTTATTTATCATATTGTCCTTTGATCCCTTATATTCTCTTATATTTCAGGTACTATAGTCTTTGGATACCTTTGTATTTATTGGAACTAGAATTTTTTATGTGAATTTCTAGTTCTAAGATCACTTCCCACTCCTTATAGAGACATATTCCCAAATTCGGTGTTAACCATCGATGACTAATAATCTATATTTCATTAATGATTTATATCTGATATTTCATGGTGATTTTGGTTTATGAAATGTAATGACTTATTTTAATGAAAATATTATAAATCACTTGGAATCGTTCTAAATTGTATGATATCTATGTTTCCCCTCAATATATATTTCATGGTGATTTTGTTTTGACGACGGGAATTAACAAATAGACATCATTATTGTAACACGCTATTTGTTTTGACGACGGGAATTAATTTTTAAATTAATTAATGCAACTAATATGTTTTGAATTTGATAAAATAGACATCATTTTTGAATTCATAATATCAAATATATCTTAGATCTGATTTTTGGTATTTTTCTGGAAACGTTCATTTTTTGATGAATAGTGAAACCACTAAGTGGTAGTTAAAAAAACATAATTTTTCATAAAACATAATTTTACCGCTTCTGTGAGTGGAATTTCGAAAATCCGAGAGACACAGTTAATATCAAGGACTAAAACGTGGTTCAATGAGATGAAAATAATTTTTGGTGAATAGTAACTTTTGATTTTTTTTACCACGGTTAAAAGTAAATAGGGTAATTAAGGGTAAAAATGATATTATTATTACCATAACACATGTCCTAATTCTATTGGACAACTATAATTGGACCAAAAACAAACTTAGGAATAAAATATGACAATTTAGGCCCACTTGGATTAGATTAGGACATTTATTATTAATTTATTTAAAGAAGGGTTAAAAGAGTTAAAATCAATGTTTATTTACTAAAACATTTTTAATATGGGGTTATACATAAGATAAATTCGACTATAAATATTCATTATAAATATACAAAGATTTCCTACATAATGGTATTTTATTTGTAATTTTTAGACATTAAATAATTTAATTTATTTATGACACAACAATGATGCAGTAATTATCTTATTAATGAAATATTGAAATAATTGATTTATAAATTTCCAAATAAATGTAATTTGAGACTATTTATGACTTACACTAATTTTATAGGTTAATATGACATGTTATTGTTGCTTTAAGTAACTTTTTTCGAACTTATCATTCTGTTATGAATTTCATAAAAATCATGTACCAAATAGTGTCAAAATTGATATAAATTAGTTTTTAAAAAAAATATTATATTAGTATTCGTTATTTTATTCCTAAAAATCTAAGGTTCGGCCAAATTACTTAGATAAGATAATATATATTAATAATAAACAACTTGGGGTTCTTTCGGCTTGATATAGTATGTTTATTAACCATATAGTGTAAGAAAACAAAAAGACACGGAAAATGTTAAATTATTTAACTTAGAGTTAAATCTAATTGATAAGGTTAAAATAATAACCTAAACTTATATAAATCCTATTGGATGAGATTATTTCGACCCCTACCCACCTTATCCTCGAAATAAATCAATTTGGAGCTATTTAAAACCGAACATTACTTTATAATAAAATAATATTTTTAGTTATTCCAAAGGTGCCCCTCTCCTCCCTTATAAAAGGGAACCCCCTCCCTCTCTTCCTCACACAAATTTGAGCCTTCAAGCTCGTCCAAACCCTGTCAAATTCTCCTCTCCACTTCACTAGAAACATCCTAGTGGTTCTGGTCTTCTTCAAAGACCCATTTTAGGGCCCTAAAAGGAGGTCTCAAAGAAGCACTTCAAAGAATAGGTAATGTCCGTTACCGATTCATTCATCTTTATTTCTTCTTCCACTTCTTCTTCTTAGGTTGTTTCATTATGAAGTAATAACATCAGTATCAATCATATACTGATATTTTATTATAAGTATGAAACAACCGTATTTCACCATCTACCCATCCTACGGAAAAAGAAATCACCGCGCGTGCGTACGTACAGAATATCGTCTCCACGCCGTGGTGTAATCTGTTTTTCCACCAACACCTTAATGGATGAGTATTTTGGTGTAATGAATAACTATACATAGTTATTATAACCTCATAATGATTCTGATATATTTTATCATCCACTCCATTTCAATTCAATAATTATGGAAATGAAATAATCGCTCGTGCGTACGTACGGACTACCGTCTCCACGACGCGATGAGATTCATTTTCCATGTTAACCATATAAGAATGATTATAAAGTATATATAAGCAATAATAATTAAATATATTACATTATAAAGCTACTGGATTTATGTGTATATATATGTATGTCATCTACTTAATTCCACTCAATTCAAGAAGGAAACAAAAACAGCGTTCATTCGTACGTACGACCTACCGTCTCCATGAACGGTGTATTTCTTTCCATTTATCGAACCATTATATATATGTATATTCTGAATATATATTATATATAAATCATGTTTTATATTCTATAATTATGTAATAATGATCTAAGTAATCATATGAATAATTACAAGTTAAAACACGAACGACAAATGAGACGATTTTACCCAAAACGCTAATTTAACATGAATTTACAAAAGAACGGGTAATATAAAGTCATAAGTGAACTGTATATGATATAATAACAATGAATATGATTCTATATTAAGTAAATGACATTATTTAAATCATTATACAGGAGGTTCGGACACTTACGAAGCAAATCGAACCTAAGGTAAGGGAAATATCACAATCTCATTTTTATCCGAGATTGTTTATACTTTAGTTTTTACTGGGGTGTATTTTATCATCCACATCCATGTTTCCTGAATATGAAATATTATTTTCATCCACCTAAAAATGTTTAAATACAATTTTACCCTTCGGTGGGTTTTTAGTAAAGAATATGAAAGGAATCTTTTGTCGTTTTTCGTACGAGGTACTTTTTGACTTTTCCGACAAAAGTACGAAGAATGTTATTTTTAACTTATACGGAATGAATGTATTTTTAAAACATTATTTCCAAGAAGCTTTTTTTACATGTTTTAAAGTTTATTTTTAATCAACTTCTTTTAGTTTAATGTTTTATGACATGTTAAGAAAGGAAAAATGTTTTTTAAGAAGAAAGGATATTTTCCTCAAGAATGGAGTTCAAGTGTTTTATCAAAATTATTTTCCATCTAAGAAAATTAAGGGTTCTGTTTTTATCCCTATTATTACATTGATTTGATTATGTTGTGATGGAATTATTTTTATGAATTCCTTTATCTTATATGAATTGTTTTATGATGTCATGATGATTAAGATTCCCATTTGTATTACATGGGTTATGCAATGATGTATGATTTCTGATTTTGTGGCACACATAAGAATGGTATCATTATGAGATGGGTGGGACCTATATCCCCCTCCAATGCATTGGGTAAAGAATTTATATCTCATGAGATAGACATGTCTAGAATGGTAGGTTATACTGGTTCAGTGAAACAGGACTGAAACGAGGGTGACTCGGTTCAGAAAGGGACTTTGTCTACTAAGATAGTCTTGGCAATGAGTCTTGACTAACAAGAAATGATTCTCTAAGATTATGTGTGAATGCCAAAAAGTTTCATGTTTTATGTTATGATTATTGTGATTACATTTCACTACCATTATTTATTCCATGTTATGAAATTATGATCTCTTTTGCAGGTTAAGATTTCCAAAATGTTATGATCTTATTAATATGATGTGATTGATATTTATTTTGTTTACCCTTACTGAGCATTTGAGCTCACCCTTATATGTTTTCTTTTCCCCAGGACATAAAGAAAGGTTTTAGGTATAAAAAAAGGAAGATCTTTATGGGAGATGTTGATGCTCTTCCACCAGGATTAGAATATTATATTCCGAGTTTCCAAAGACACTAAACTATTACGATCCTTGTGTGTGTGTTTTTGTTATGTACTATGTATTCTGCAAAAGTAATGTAATGTCCATGTACGTCAAGATACGAGTCTCTACAGTTGGTATCAGAGGAAAGGTTTATCCAACCTTTAGAAACTAGGATGTGAGAACGTTAGTGAGGTCCCTAGAGATATTTCTAAGGTATGTCTAGGGATGTCCCTAAGGATAAGTATACATATAGGATATAGTCCTAGAACTACGGTAACAATCATAGAATTTAACCTATGATGTTAGATATTAAGGGTACTCCCCCTTTAATATGTTGTTTTCCCTATCATGGTTTTTTCCTCTCACACTATTCTTTTTAGGTTTTAGACGATGGCTGGAACCCAAAGGAACTGTGTTGATCAATGCAATGGACAATGCAATTATTGTCCTCCTGAAAAAACAAATGTTATGGGAGATGGAGTGAAAAATCTTATTGCTATACATACACAAGCTATGAATCATTCTGTACTTCCAAATAAGCAGAGAAGGCAACAGTATTCTATTGAGTCCTTCATGAGGCAACGTCCAACTTCTTTCAGTGGGACTTCCGATCCACTTGTTGCTGAACAATGGATCAGTACCACTGAAAATATATTTTCAGTTCTTCAATGTTCTGAACATGATAAAATAATCTTAGCAATATATCGTTTGGAAGGTGAAGCTGATCAATGATGGAATCTTATCAAGAATACGAGGCCAAAAGATGAAATTGAGTCCATGGAATGGGACGAGTTCAAGAACATGTTTTTCAGTAAGTACTTCCCTCGTATTCTTCGAACAAAGATGGAGAAGGAGTTTCTTGAACTAAAGCAAAATGATTATGAATCTGTTGGTATATACGAAGCGAATTTTACAAGGTTTTCAAGGTATGCATCTGGATTTATCATGAAACCTGAAAGTAAAGTTGATCGATTTTTCAGTGGCTTAAAACCAAGTCTTCGAATGGGAATTAGATATAAGAGACTTCAGTAGCTATGAAGAAATTGTGCCTTGTGCTATCAAGGTATAAATGGAAGTTGGTGTTACATATCCATCTCATGGTTTTGACAAGAAACAAAAGATGGAGTTCAAGGAGAAATCTCAGAATAATGGTGAAAAGAAGATGAATGTTTCCTTATGCACAAAGTGTGGAAAGAAGCATGGTGGAGATTGTCATAAAGGGACTAGAAAATGTTTTATGTGTGGAAAAGAAGGTCATCGAGTAGCTGAGTGTCGAAGTAATGGAAAAAGGGTTTTTAATGATGTGAATAAAGCAAACACTGCAGAGAACGCACCCCCAACCCTTAAATGCTTAAAGTGAAAGGAAATGGGGCATTATGTTAATAAATGCCCTAATCCAAGGGTTAGTGATGATCGACATGAGCAACTGCTTAAGGAAAAGGACAATGGGAAGTCACATGCGATAACTATTGGAGATGTTGAATATGAAAACGATGTGGTTGAATGATTAAGTGTTTATATAATGGGATTCCAAAATAATGTTGTATCATGGAGTATTGGAATATTTATGTATTGGTCTAATGGGGTATTCAAAGTGATTGAGATATTTTTGGAAATAATATGATATGCGCATAATGAAGGGATAAGGAGAAAATTAAATGTTTGACAGTATTCATGAGCTCAAGATTGATATAAGGACTAAGTGATATCATTGTTTGAGTATATAGAATTTTGAGGATTTTGGTATGTGGAAGGTGTTAACTTTTAACTGCATTCATGTTTTCACTAAGATTCAATGGGTATTCAAGAGAATACATGATTAAGGACATTGAATGTTTGGAATGTGACCAACAAAACATATCTTATGATATATGGGGATCAACGATGGTATTAAATCTCTAGTAATCATTTTCACTGTGTTATGAGAGTGGACTGCAATATTATGGATAAGCCTAAAGATTGGAATGGATTATGTTAGACATAAGTTAGTATTATTTAAGGATATAAGTTTTTTCGATATTATTGATGAGATGTTATAGTAATATAGTTTTAGAAAAAAGGGCAACCTACAGGACGGGTGACATCCCATCGCGTCGGACAAGGCTATGGGAATCGAACCCACAACCGAAGTGAAACTGGCCTTTATCGCCTACCACTGGACTACAGGAAGTCCCTGTTTAGTAGAAACTAGTTTTATTATATTAAGCAGTATGATATATGAAGTATAAGTCCATTTTAGGAAACATATATGATTAATCTCACTATAGAATGACTTATGTATATTTAATAACTTTTTCTAACCTTTTGTTTGAGACAGATGGAATGACCCGTCATTCTATCACATGATATTCTAACACTTCACGAATAAGAAATTAAACTTCATTTATTTAAGAGATGAAGTGGAAATTGTTCAAGGCATGAACAACAGTGAGACTCTACCAAAATAATGTAAGTATTTATTCTAATTCAAATTCTTCAACTTTAGGGAAACGATCTTGAAAACCAAAAATGTTGTCATAGTGCTCTTATATCTGATTAATCAGATTGTACCTTAGATCGTCACAAATTTATGGATTTGTGATTGTTGACTTTTCCATAGCCATGTTCTCTACCACTCTCCATCGGAACATGATGGTTAGATTTTTCTTCCATATCCATATTTTCTCCCATGTGGAAACCCAATGATTAGTTTATTTGGTTAACCGTTACGTTTCATACTTTTGTTTTTAAATATTGGTTTTGGTATTCCTTTTTACGATGTGGGTTTCTATTAATGAAACTTTCGAATAGTAAACCATTTATAACCCCGACGAATTTCGAGGGAGAAATTCATTTTAAGGGGGGTAGAATGTAACACCACGAGATTTTATGATAAAATATTCTTTTTAATTTCATTAATGTCTTGTGTTGTATGCTACACCAAATGGAGCTTTCACAACACACATCCTTGACTTGTCTTGCACGCAATCGCGACCTTCCTCGATAGCGTGTGTAGTACGCAATAACGAGTTTCACTAAACATCGATATGCTATTAAAATATTATTAAAACTAACCATTATGAATAGTAATAACCACTTTTTGAAATTTTGTAAATTTTATTTTTCAAAATGGAATTCATTTTTGGATTCGGAGTATCGAATTTAGCATAAGGTGAAATTTTGGTACTTTTCGGATAACTTTCATATTCTGATGAATAGTGAAAAATACTAAATTATAATTAAAAACATCTTTTTTAATCAAAATAAATAATAGTGCTAAATTATTAATTTGATTGGTTTTAAAGTATATTTAGAATATATTTATACAATTTAATAAAATGTTGGTCATTGGATGTAATTTCACATTTAAACCAGTCATAATCAAGTGTCAATCTGTTGATAGTTATTATCTCTTAAGAACATGCTATTTGTTTTGATGACGGGAATTAATTTTTAAATTAATTAATGCAACTGATATTCTTTGAATTTGATAAAATAGAAATAATTTTTGAATTCATAATATCAAATATATCTTAGATCTATTTTTGGTATTTTTCTGGAAACGTTCATTTTTTGATGAATAGTGAAACCACTAAGTGGTAGTTAAAAAAACATAATTTTTCATAAAACTTAATTTTACCGCTTCTATGAGTGGAATTTCGAAACTCCGAGAGACACTGTTAATATCAAGGACTAAAATGTGGTTCAATGAGATGAAAATAATTTTTGGTGAATAGTAACTTTTGACTTTTTTACCACGGTTAAAAGTAAATAGGGTAATTAAGGGTAAAAATGATATTATTATTACCATAACACATGTCCTATTTCTATTTTACAAGTGTAATTGGACCAAAAACAAACTTAGGAATAAAATATGACCATTTAGGCCCACATGGATTAGATTAGGACATTTATTATTAATTTATTTAAAGAAGGGTTAAAAGAGTTAAAATCAAAGTTTATTTACTAAAACATTTTTAATATGGGTTTATACATTAGATAAATTCAACTATAAATATTCATTAGAATGATACGAAGATTTCCTACATAATGGTATTTTATTTGTAATTTTTAGACATTAAATAATTTAATTTATTTATGACACAACAACGATGCAGTAATTATCTTATTAATGAAATATTGACATAATTGATGTTATAAATTCCCAAATAAATTTAATTTGAGACTTTTTATGACTTACACTAATTTTATAGGTTAATATGACATGTTATTGTTTATTTAAGTAACTTGTTTCTATATTATCATTCTGTTATGAATTTCACAAAAATCATGTACCAAATAGTGTCAAAATTGACATAAAATAGTTTTTTAAAAAATATTATATTAGTATTTGTTATTTTATTCCTAAAAATCTAAGGTTCGGCCAAATGACTTAGATAAGATTATATATATTAATAATAAACAACTTGGGGTTATTTTGGCTTGATATAGTATGTTTATTAACCATATAGTGTAAGAAAACAAAAAGACACGGTAAATGTTAAATTATTTAACTTAGAGTTAAATCTAATTGATAAGGTTAAAATAATAACCTAAACTTTTCTAAATCCTATTGGATGAGAGTATTTCGACCCCTACCCACCTTAGCCTCTAAATAAATCAATTTGGAGCTATTTAAAACCGAAGTTGACTTTATAATAAAATAATATTTTTAGTTATTCCAAAGGTGCCCCTCTCCTCCCTTATAAAAGGGAAACCCCTCCCTCTCTTCCTCACACAACTTTGAAACTTCAAGCTCATCCAAACCCTGTCAAATTCTCCTCTCCACTTCCCAAGAAACATCCTAGAGGTTCTGGTCTTCTTCAAAGACCCATTTTAGTGCCCTAAAAGGAGGTCTCAAAGAAGCACTTCAAAGAATAGGTAATGTCTGTTACCGATTCATTCATCTTTATTTCTTCTTCCACTTATTCTTCTTAGGTTGTTTCATTATGAAGTAATAACATAAGTATCACTCATATACTGATATGTTATTATAAGTATGAAACGACCGTATTTCACCATCTATCCATCCTACGGAAAAAGAAATCATCGCGCGTGCGTACGTACGGAATATCGTCTCCACACCGTGATGTAATCTGTTTTTCCACCAACACCTTACATGGATGAGTATTATGGTGTAATGAATAACTATACATAGTTATTATAACCTCATAAGGATTCTGATATATTGTATCATCCACTCCAAATCAATTCAATAATTACGGAAATGAAATCATCGCTCGTGCGTACGTACGGACTACTGCCTCCACGACGCGATGAGATTCATTCTCCATGTTAACCATATAAGAATGATTATAAAGTATATATAAGAATTAATAATTAAATATATTACATTATAAAGCTACTGGATTTATGTTTATATATATGTATTTCATCTACTTAATTCCACTCAATTCAATAAGGAAACGAAAACAGCGTTCATGCGTACGTATGGCCTACCGTGTCCATGAACGGTGTATTTCTTTCCATTTATCGATCCATTATATATATGTATATTCTGAATATATATTTTATATAAATCATGTTTTATATTCTATAATTATGTAAAAATGATCTAAGTAATCATATGAATAATTACAAGTTAAAACATGAACGACAAATGAGACGATTTTACCCAAAACGCTAATTTAACATGAATTTACAAAAGAACGGGTAATATAAAGTCATAAGTGAACCGTATATGATATAATAACAATGAATATGATTCTGTAATAGGTAAATGACATTATTTAAATCATTATACAGGAGGTTCGGACACCTACGAAGCAAATCGGACCTAAGGTAAGGGAAATATCACAATCTCATTTTTATCCGAGATTGTTTATACTTTAGTATTTACTGGGGTGTATTTTATCATCCACATCCATGTTTCCTGAATATGAAATATTATTTTCATCCACCTAAATATGTTTAAATACAATTTTACCCTTCGGTGAGTTTTTAGTAAAGAATATGAAAGGAATATTTTGTCGTTTTTGGTACGAGGTACTTTTTGACTTTTCCGAAAAAAGTATGAAGAATGTTATTTTTAACTTATACGGAATGAATGGATTTTTTATACATTATTTCCAAGAAGCTTCCTTTACATGTTTTAAAGTTTATTTTTAATCAACTTCTTTTAGTTTAAAGTTTTATGACATGTTAAGAAAGGAAAAATATTTTTGAAGAAGAAAGGATATTTTCCTCAAGAATGGAGTTCAAGTGTTTTATCAAAATTATTTTCCATCTAAGAAAATTAAGGGTTCTGTTTTTATCACTATTATTACATTGATTTGATTATGTTGTGATGGAATTATTTTTATGAATTCCTTTATCTTATATGAATTGTTTTATGATGTCATGATGTTTAAGATTCCCATTTGTATTACATGGGTTATGCAATGATGTATGATTTCTTATTTTGTGGCACACATAAGAATGGTATCATTATGAGATGGGTGGGACCTATATATCCCTCCAATGCATTGGGTAAAGATTTTATATCTCATGAGATAGACATGTATAGAATGGTAGGTTATACTGGTTCAGTGAAACAGGACTGAAACGAGGGTGACTCGGTTCAGAAAGGGACTTTGTCTACTAAGATAGTCTTGGCATTGAGTCATGACTAACAAGAAATGATTATCTATGATTATGTGTGAATGCCACAAAGTATCATGTTTTATGTTATGATTATTGTGATTACATTTCACTTACATGATTTATTCCATGTTATAAAATTATGATCTCTTTTGCAGGTTAAGATTTCCAAAATGTTATGCTCTTATGAATATGATGTGATTGATATTTCTTTTGTTTACCCTTACTGAGCATTGGAGCTCACCCTTTTATGTTTTCTTTTCCCCAGGACATAAAGAAAGGTTTTAGGTATAAAAAATCTAAGATCGTTATGGGATATGTTGAAGCTCTTCCACCAGGATTAGAAGATTATATTTCGAGTTTCCAAAGACACTAACCTATTACGATCCTTGTGTGTGTGTTTTTGTTATGTACTTAGTATTCCGCAAAAGTAATGTAATGTCCATGTACGTCAAGATACGAATCTCTAAAGTTGGTATTAGAGGAAAGGTTTATCCAACCTTTAGAAACTAGGATGTGAGAACGTTTGTGAGATTCCTAGAGATATTTCTAAGGTATGTCTAGGGATGTCCCTAAGGATAAGTATACATATAGGATATAGTCCTAGAACTATGGTAACGATCTTAGAATTTAACCTAAGATGTTAGATATTAAGGGTACTCCCCCTTTAATATGTTGTTTTCCATAGCATGGTTTTTGCCTCTCACACTATTCTTTTTGGGTTTTAGATGATGGCTGGAACACAAAGGAACCGTGTTGATCAATGCAATGGACAATGCAATTATTGTCCTCCTGAACAAACAAATGTTATGGGAGATGGAGTGAAAAATCTTATTGCTATACTTACACAAGCTATGAATCATTCTGGACTTCCAAATAAGCAGATAAGGGAACAATATTCAATTGAGTCCTTCATGAGGCAACGTCCACCTTCTTTCAGTGGGACTTACGATCCACTTGTTGCTGAACAATGGATCAGTACCACTGAAAAGATATTTTCAGTTCTTCAATGTTCTGAACATGATAAAATACTCTTAGCAATATATCATTTGGAAGGTGAAGCTGATCAAGGGTGGAATCTTATCAAGAATACGAGGCCAAAAGATGAAATTGAGTCCATGGAATGGGACGAGTTCAAGAAATTGTTTTTCAGTAAGTACGTCCCTCATATTCTTCGAACAAAGATGGAGAAGGAGTTTCTTGAACTAAAGAAAAATGATGATGAATCTGTTGGTATATACGAAGCGAATTTTACAAGGTTTGCAAGGTATGCATCTGGATTTATCATGCAACCTGAAAGAAAAGTTGATTGATTTTTCAGTGGCTTAAAACCAAGTCTTCGAAAGGGCATTAGCTATAAGAGACTTCAGTAGATATGAAGAAATTGTGCATTTTCCTATCAAGGTATAAATGGAAGTTGGTGTTACATATCCATCTCATGGTTTTGACAAGAAACGAAAGATGGAGTTCAAGGAGAAATCTCAGAATAATGGTGAAAATAAGATGAATGTTTCCTTATGCACAAAGTGTGGAAAGAAGCTTGGTGGAGATTGTATTAAAGGGACTAGAAAATGTTTTATGTGTGGAAAAGAAGGTCATCGAGTAGCTGAGTGTCGAAGTAATGGAAAAAGGGTTTTTAATGATGTGAATAAAGCAAAAACTACAGAGAACGCACCCCCAACACTTCAATGCTTCAAGTGAAAGGAAATGGGGCATTATGCTAATAAATTCCCTAATCCAAGGGTTAGTGATGATCGACATGAGAAACCGCTTAAGGCAAAGGACAAAGGGAAGTCACATGCGATAACTATTGGCGATGTTGAATATGACAACGATGTGGTTGAATGATTAAGTGTTTATGTAATGGGATTCCAAAATAATGTTGTATCATGGAGTATTGGAATATTTATGTATTGGTCTAATGTGGTATTCAAAGTGATTGAGATACTTTTGGAAATAAGATGATATGCGCATAATGAAGGGATAAGGAGAAAATTAAATGTTTGACAGTATTCATGAGCTCATGATTGATATAAGGACTAAGTGATATCATGGTTTGAGTATATAGAATTTTTAGGATTTTGGTATGTGGAAGGTGTTAACTTTTAACTGCATTCATGTTTTCACTAAGGTTCAATGGGTATTCAAGAGAATACATGGTTAAGGACTTTGAATGTTTGGAATGTGACCAACAAAACATATCTTATGATATATGGGGATCAACGATGGTATTAAATCTCTAGTAATCATTTTCATTGTGTTATGAGAGTGGACTGAAATATTATGGATAAGCCTAAAGATTGGAATGGATTGTGTTAGACATAAGTTAGTATTGTTTAAGGATATAAGTTTTTTCGATATTATTGATGAGATATTATAGTAATATAGTTTTAGAAAAAAGGGCAACCTGCAGGATGGGCGACAGCCCATCGCGTCGGACAAGGCTATGGGAATCGAACCCACAACCGAAGTGCGACTGGCCTTTATCACCTACCACTGGCCTACAGGAAGTCCCTGTTTAGTAGAAACTAGTTTTATTATATTAAGCAGTATTATATATGAAGTATAAGTCCATTTTAGAAAACATATATGATTAATCTCACTATAGAATGACTTATGTATATTTAATAACTTTTGCTAACCTTTTGTTTGAGACAGATGGAATGACTCGTCATTCTATCACATGATCTGCTAACACTTCACGAATAAAAAATTCAACTTCATTTATTTAAGAGATGAAGTGGAAATTGTTCAAGGCACGAACAATAGTGAGATTGTACCAAAATAAAGTAAGTATTTATTCTAATTCAAATTCTTCAACTTTAGGGAAACGATCTTGAAAACCAAAAATGTTGTCATAGTGCTCTTATATCTGATTAATCAGATTGTACCTTAGATCGTCACAAATTTATGGATTTTTTATTGTTGGCTTTTCCATAGCCATGTTCTCTACCACTCTCCATCAGAACATGATGGTTAGATTTTTCTTCCATATCCATATTTTCACCTATGTGGAAACCCAATGATTAGTTTATTTGGGTAACCGTTACGTTTCATACTTTTGTTTTTAAATATTGGTTTTGGTATTCCTTTTTACGATGTGGGTTTCTATTAATGAAACTTTCGAATAGTAAACCATTTATAACCCCGATGAATTTCGAGGGAGAAATTCATTTTAACGGGGGTAGAATGTTACACCCCGAGATTTTATGATAAAATATTCTTTTTAATTTCATTAATGTCTTGTGTTGTACGCTACACCAAATAGAGCTTGCACAACACACATCCTTGACTTGTCATGCACGCAATCGCGACCTTCCTCGATAGAGTGTGTAGTACGCAATAACGAGTTTCACTAAACATCGATATACTATTAAAATATTATTAAAACTAGCCATTATGAATAGTAATAAGCACTTTTTGAAATTTTTTAAATTTTATTTTTCAAAATGGAATTCATTTTTGGATTCGGAGTTTCGAATTTAGCCTAAGGTGAAATTTTGGTACTTTTCGGATAACTTTCATATTCTGATGAATAGTGAAAATTACTAAATTATAATTAAAAACAACTTTTTTAATCGAAATAATTAATAGTGATAAATTATTAATTTGAGTGGTTTTAAAGTATATTTAGAATATATTTATACAATTTAATAAAATGTTGGTCATTGGATGTAATTTCACATTTAAACCAGTCATAATCAAGTGTCAATTTGTTGATAGTTATTATCTCTTATGAACACGCTATTTGTTTTGACGACGGGAATTAATTTTTAAATTAATTAATGCAACTGATATGTTTTGAATTTGATAAAATATACATCATTTTTGAATCCATAATATCAAATATATCTTAGATCTAATTTTTTGTATTTTTCTAGAAACGTTCATTTTTTGATCAATAGTGAAACCACTAAGTGGTTGTTAAAAAAAACTTAATTTTTCATAAAACATAATTTTACCGCTTCTGTGAGTGGAATTTCGAAAATCCGTGAGACACGGTTAATATCAAGGACTAAAATGTGGTTCAATGAGATGAAAATAAATTTTGGTGAATAGTAACTTTTGACTTTTTTTCCCACAGTTAAAAGTAAATAGGGTAATTAAGGGTAAAAATGATAATATTATTACCATAAAACATGTCCTAATTCTATTGGACAAATGTAATTGGACCAAAAACAAACTTAGGAATACAATATGACCATTTAGGCCTACTTGTATTAGATTAGAAAATTTATTATTAATTTATTTAAAGAAGGCTTAAAAGAGTTAAAATCAAAGTTTATTTACTAAAACATTTTTAATATGGGGTTATACATAAGATAAATTAGACTACAAATATTCATTAGAAAGATACAAAGATTTCCTACATAATGGTATTTTATTTGTAATTTTTAGACATTAAATAATTTAATTTATTTCTGACACAACGATGATGCATTAATTATCTTATTAATGAAATATTGACATAATTGATGTTATAAATTCCCAAATAAATGTAATTTGAGACTTTTTATGACTTAAAATAATTTTATAGGTTAATATGACATGTTATTGTTGATTTAAGTAACTCTTTTAGAACTTATCATTCTGTTATAAATTTCATAAAAATCATGTACCAAATAGTGTCAAAATTGACATAAAATAGTTTAAAAAAAATATATTATATTAGTATTTGTTATTTTATTCCTAAAAATCTAAGGTTCGGCCAAATGACTTAGATAATATTATATATATTAATAATAAACAACTTGGGGTTCTTTTGGCTTGATATAGTATGTTTAATAACCATATAGTGTAAGAAAACAAAAAGACACGGTAAAGGTTAAATTATTTAACAAAGAGTTAAATCTAATTGATAAGGATAAAATAAAAACCTAAACTTGTATAAATCCTATTGGATGAAATTATTTCGACCCCTACCCACCTTATCCTCGAAATAAATCAATTTGGAGCTATTTAAAACCGAACTTGACTTTATAATAAAATAATATTTTTAGTTATTCCAAAGGTGCCCCTCTCCTCCCTTATAAAAGGGCACCCCCTCCCTCTCTTCCTCACACAACATTGAGCCTTCAAGCTCGTCCACACCCTGCCAAATTCTCCTCTAAACTTCCATAGAAACATCCTAGAGGTTCTGGTATTCTTTAAAGACCCATTTTAGTTCCCTAAAAGGAGGTCTCAAAGAAGCACTTCAAAGAATAGGTAATGTCCTTTACCGATTCATTCATCTTTATTTCTTCTTCCACTTCTTCTTCTTAGGTTGTTTCATTATGAAGTAATAACATCAGTATCACTCATATAATGATATGTTATTATAAGTATGAAACAACCGTATTTCACCATCTATCCATCCTACGGAAAAAGAAATCACCGCGCGTGCGTACGTACAGAATATCGTCTCCACGCCGTGGTGTAATCTGTTTTTCCACCAACACCTTACATGGATGAGTATTATGGTGTAAAGAATAACTATACATAGTTATTATAACATCATAATGATTCTGATATATTGTATCATCCACTCCAATTCAATTCAATAATTATGGAAATGATATCATCGCTCGTGCGTACGTACGGACTACCGTCTCCACGACGCGATGAGATTCATTCTCCATGTTAACCATTTAAGAATGATTATAAAGTATATATAAGAAATAATAATGAAATATATGACATTATAAAGCTACTGGATTTATGTGTATATATATGTATGTCATCTACTTAATTCCACTCAATTCAATAAGGAAACGAAAACAGTGTTCATGTGTACGTACGGCCTACCGTCTCCATGAACGGTGTATTTCATTCCATTTATCGATCCATTATATATATATGTATATTTTGAATATATATTATTTATAAATCATGTTTTATATTCTATAAATAATTAATAATGATCTACGTAATCATATGAATAATTACAAGTTAAAACACGAACGACAAATGAGATGATTTTACCCAAAACGCTACTTTAACATGAATTTACAAAAGAATGGGTAATATAAAGTCATAAGTGAACCTTATATGATATAATAACAATGAATATGATTCTGTAATAAGTCAATGACATTATTTAAATCATTATACAGGAGGTTCGGACACTTACGAAGCAAATCGGACCTAAGGTAAGGGAAATATCACAATCTCATTTTTATCTGAGATTGTTTATACTTTAGTATTTATTGGGGTGTATTTTATCATCCACATCCATGTTTCCTGAATATGAAATATTATTTCCATCCACCTACAAATGTTTAAATACAATTTTACCCTTCAGTGAGTTTTTAGTAAATAATTTGAAAGGAATCTTTTGTCGTTTTTCGTACGAGGTACTTTTTGACTTTTCCGACAAAAGTACGAAGAATGTTATTTTTAAATTATACGGAATGAATGGATTTTTAAAACAATATTTCCAAGAAGATTCCTTTAAAAGTTTTAAAGTTTATTTTTAATCAACTTATTTTAGTTTAATGTTTTATGACATGTTAAGAAAGGAAAAATGTTTTTGAAGAAGAAAGGATATTTTCCTCAAGAATGGAGTTCAAGTGTTTTATCAAAATTATTTTCCATCTAAGAAAATAAAGGGTTCTGTTTTTATCCCTATTATTTCATTGATTTGATTATGTTGTGATGGAATTATTTTTATGAATTCCTTTATCTTATATGAATTGTTTTATGATGTCATGATGTTTTAGATTCCCATTTGTATTACATGGGTTATGCAATGATGTATGATTTATGATTTTGTGTCACACATAAGAATGGTATCATTATGAGATGGGTGGGACCTATATCTCCCTCCAATGCATTGGGTAAAGATTTTATATCTCATGAGATAGACATGGCTGGAATGGTAGGTTATACCGGTTCAGTGAAACAGGACTGAAACGAGGGTGACTCGGTTCAGAAAGGGACATTGTCCACTGAGATAGTCTTGGCAATGAGTCTTGACTAACAAGAAATTATTCTCTATGATTATGTGTGAATACCACAAAGTTTCATGTTTAATGTTATGATTGTTGTGATTACATTTCACTACCATGATTTATTCCATTTTATGAAATTATGATCTCTTTTGCAGGTTAAGATTTACAAAATGTTATGTTCTTATGAATATGATGTGATTGATATTTCTTTTGTATACCCTTACTGAGCATTTGAGCTCACCCTTTTATGTTTTCTTTTCCCCAGGACATAAAGAATGGTTTTAGGTATAAAAAAGGAAGATCTTTATGGGAGATGTTGAAGCTCTTCCACCAGGATTAGAAGATTATATTCCGAGTTTCCAAAGACACTAAACTATTACTATCCTTGTGTGTGTGTTTTGTTATGTACTAAGTATTCCGAAAAAGTAATGTAATGTCCATGTACGTCAAGATACGAGTCTCTACAGTTGGTATCAAAGGAATGTTTTATCCAACCTTTGGAAACTAGGATGTGAGAACGTTAGTGAGATCCCTAGAGATATTTCTAAGGTTTGTCTAGGGATGTCCCTAAGGATAAGTATACGTATAGGATATAGTCCTAGAACTACGGTAATGATCTTAGAATTTAACTTAAGATGTTAGATATTAAGGGTACTCCCACTTTATTAAGTTGTTTTCCCTAGCATGATTTTTGCCTCTCACACTATTCTTTTTGGGTTTTAGACGATGGCTGGAACCCAAAGGAACTATGTTGATCAATGAAATGGACAATGCAATGATTGTACTCCTGAACAAACAAATGTTATGGGAGATTGAGTGCAAAATCTTATTGCTATACTTACACAAGCTATGAATCATTCTGGACTTCCAAATGAGCAGAGAAGGGAACAATATTCTATTGAGTCCTTCATGATCCAATGTCCACCTTCTTTCAGTGGGACTTCCGATCCACTTGTTGCTGAACAATGGATCAGTACCACTGAAAAGATATTTTCAGTTCTTCAATGTTCTGAACATGATAAAATAATATTAACAGTATATCTTTTGGAAGGTGAAGCTGATCAATGGTGGAATCTTATCAAGAATACGAGGCCAATAGATGAAATTGAGTCCATGGAATGGGGCGAGTTCAAGAACTTGTTTTTCAGTAAGTACTTCCCTCGTATTCTTCGAACAAAGATGGAGAAGGAGTTTCTTGAACTAAAGCAAAAGGATGATGAATCTATTGGTATATACGAAGTGAATTTTACAAGGCTTGCAATGGTATGCATCTGGATTTATCATGCAACCTGAAAGTAATGTTGATCGATTTTTCAGTGGCTTAAAACCAAGTCTTCGAAGGGCATTAGCTATAAAAGACATCAGTAGCTATGAAGAAATTGTGCGTTGTGCTATCAAGGTAGAAATGGAAGTTGGTGTTACATATCCATATCATGGTTTTGACAAGAAACGAAAGATGGAGTTCAAGGAGAAATCTCAGAATAATGGTGAAAAGAATATGAATGTTTCCTTATGCACAAAGTGTGGAAAGAAGCATGGTCGAGATTGTCTTAAAGGGACTAGAAAATATTTTATGTGTGGAAAAGAAAGTAATCGAGCATCTGAGTGTCAAAGTAATGGAAAAAGGGTTTCTAATGATGTGAATAAAGCAAACACTGCAGAGAACGCACCACCAACACTTCAATGCTTCAAGTGCAAGGAAATGGGGCATTATGCTAATAGATGCCCTAATCCAAGGGTTAGTGATGATCGACATGAGCAACCGCTTAAGGGAAATGACAAAGGGAAGTCACATGCGATAACTATGGGTGATGTTGAATATGACAACGATGTGGTTGAATGATTAAGTGTTTATGTAATGGGATTCCAAAATAATGTTGTATCATGGAGTATTGGAATATTTATGTATTGGTCTAATGTGGTATTCAAAGTGATTGTGATATTTTTGGAAATAAGATTATATGCGCATAATGAAGGGATACAAAGAAAATTAAATGTTTGACAGTATTCATGAGCTCATGATTGATATAAGGACTAAGTGATATCATGGTTTGAGTATATAGAATTTTGAGGATTTTGGTATGTGGAAGGTGTTAACTTTTAACTGCATTCATATTTTCACTAAGGTTCAATGGGTATTCAAGAGAATACATGGTTAAGGACTTTGAATGTTTGGAATGTGACCAACAAAACATATCTTATGATATATGGGGATCAACGATGGTATTAAATCTCTAGTAATCATTTTCATTGTGTTATGAGAGTGGACTGAAATATTATGGATAAGCCTAAAGATTGGAATGGATTGTGTTAGACATAAGTTAGTATTGTTTAAGGATACAAGTTTTTTCGATATTATTGATGAGATATTATAGTAATATAGTTTTAGAAAAAAGGGCAACCTGCAGGATGGGCGACAGCCCATCGCGTCGGACAAGGCTATGGGAATCGAACCCACAACCGAAGTGCGACTGGCCTCTATCACCTACCACTGGCCTACAGGAAGTCCCTGTTTAGTAGAAACTAGTTTTATTATATTAAGCAGTATTATATATGAAGTATAAGTCCATTTTAGAAAACATATATGATTAATCTCACTATAGAATGACTTATGTATATTTAATAACTTTTGCTAACCTTTTGTTTGAGACAGATGGAATGACTCGTCATTCTATCACATGATCTGCTAACACTTCACGAATAAAAAATTCAACTTCATTTATTTAAGAGATGAAGTGGAAATTGTTCAAGGCACGAACAATAGTGAGATTGTACCAAAATAAAGTAAGTATTTATTCTAATTCAAATTCTTCAACTTTAGGGAAACGATCTTGAAAACCAAAAATGTTGTCATAGTGCTCTTATATCTGATTAATCAGATTGTACCTTAGATCGTCACAAATTTATGGATTTTTTATTGTTGGCTTTTCCATAGCCATGTTCTCTACCACTCTCCATCAGAACATGATGGTTAGATTTTTCTTCCATATCCATATTTTCACCTATGTGGAAACCCAATGATTAGTTTATTTGGGTAACCGTTACGTTTCATACTTTTGTTTTTAAATATTGGTTTTGGTATTCCTTTTTACGATGTGGGTTTCTATTAATGAAACTTTCGAATAGTAAACCATTTATAACCCCGATGAATTTCGAGGGAGAAATTCATTTTAACGGGGGTAGAATGTTACACCCCGAGATTTTATGATAAAATATTCTTTTTAATTTCATTAATGTCTTGTGTTGTACGCTACACCAAATAGAGCTTGCACAACACACATCCTTGACTTGTCATGCACGCAATCGCGACCTTCCTCGATAGAGTGTGTAGTACGCAATAACGAGTTTCACTAAACATCGATATGCTATTAAAATATTATTAAAACTAGCCATTATGAATAGTAATAAGCACTTTTTGAAATTTTTTAAATTTTATTTTTCAAAATGGAATTCATTTTTGGATTCGGAGTTTCGAATTTAGCCTAAGGTGAAATTTTGGTACTTTTCGGATAACTTTCATATTCTGATGAATAGTGAAAATTACTAAATTATAATTAAAAACAACTTTTTTAATCGAAATAATTAATAGTGATAAATTATTAATTTGAGTGGTTTTAAAGTATATTTAGAATATATTTATACAATTTAATAAAATGTTGGTCATTGGATGTAATTTCACATTTAAACCAGTCATAATCAAGTGTCAATTTGTTGATAGTTATTATCTCTTATGAACACGCTATTTGTTTTGACGACGGGAATTAATTTTTAAATTAATTAATGCAACTGATATGTTTTGAATTTGATAAAATATACATCATTTTTGAATCCATAATATCAAATATATCTTAGATCTAATTTTTTGTATTTTTCTAGAAACGTTCATTTTTTGATCAATAGTGAAACCACTAAGTGGTTGTTAAAAAAAACTTAATTTTTCATAAAACATAATTTTACCGCTTCTGTGAGTGGAATTTCGAAAATCCGTGAGACACGGTTAATATCAAGGACTAAAATGTGGTTCAATGAGATGAAAATAAATTTTGGTGAATAGTAACTTTTGACTTTTTTTCCCACAGTTAAAAGTAAATAGGGTAATTAAGGGTAAAAATGATAATATTATTACCATAAAACATGTCCTAATTCTATTGGACAAATGTAATTGGACCAAAAACAAACTTAGGAATACAATATGACCATTTAGGCCTACTTGTATTAGATTAGAAAATTTATTATTAATTTATTTAAAGAAGGCTTAAAAGAGTTAAAATCAAAGTTTATTTACTAAAACATTTTTAATATGGGGTTATACATAAGATAAATTAGACTATAAATATTCATTAGAAAGATACAAAGATTTCCTACATAATGGTATTTTATTTGTAATTTTTAGACATTAAATAATTTAATTTATTTCTGACACAACGATGATGCATTAATTATCTTATTAATGAAATATTGACATAATTGATGTTATAAATTCCCAAATAAATGTAATTTGAGACTTTTTATGACTTAAAATAATTTTATAGGTTAATATGACATGTTATTGTTGATTTAAGTAACTCTTTTAGAACTTATCATTCTGTTATAAATTTCATAAAAATCATGTACCAAATAGTGTCAAAATTGACATAAAATAGTTTAAAAAAAATATATTATATTAGTATTTGTTATTTTATTCCTAAAAATCTAAGGTTCGGACAAATGACTTAGATAATATTATATATATTAATAATAAACAACTTGGGGTTCTTTTGGCTTGATATAGTATGTTTAATAACCATATAGTGTAAGAAAACAAAAAGACACGGTAAAGGTTAAATTATTTAACAAAGAGTTAAATCTAATTGATAAGGATAAAATAAAAACCTAAACTTGTATAAATCCTATTGGATGAGATTATTTCGACCCCTACCCACCTTATCCTCGAAATAAATCAATTTGGAGCTATTTAAAACCGAACTTGACTTTATAATAAAATAATATTTTTAGTTATTCCAAAGGTGCCCCTCTCCTCCCTTATAAAAGGGCACCCCCTCCCTCTCTTCCTCACACAACATTGAGCCTTCAAGCTCGTCCACACCCTGCCAAATTCTCCTCTAAACTTCCATAGAAACATCCTAGAGGTTCTGGTATTCTTTAAAGACCCATTTTAGTTCCCTAAAAGGAGGTCTCAAAGAAGCACTTCAAAGAATAGGTAATGTCCTTTACCGATTCATTCATCTTTATTTCTTCTTCCACTTCTTCTTCTTAGGTTGTTTCATTATGAAGTAATAACATCAGTATCACTCATATAATGATATGTTATTATAAGTATGAAACAACCGTATTTCACCATCTATCCATCCTACGGAAAAAGAAATCACCGCGCGTGCGTACGTACAGAATATCGTCTCCACGCCGTGGTGTAATCTGTTTTTCCACCAACACCTTACATGGATGAGTATTATGGTGTAAAGAATAACTATACATAGTTATTATAACATCATAATGATTCTGATATATTGTATCATCCACTCCAATTCAATTCAATAATTATGGAAATGATATCATCGCTCGTGCGTACGTACGGACTACCGTCTCCACGACGCGATGAGATTCATTCTCCATGTTAACCATTTAAGAATGATTATAAAGTATATATAAGAAATAATAATGAAATATATGACATTATAAAGCTACTGGATTTATGTGTATATATATGTATGTCATCTACTTAATTCCACTCAATTCAATAAGGAAACGAAAACAGTGTTCATGTGTACGTACGGCCTACCGTCTCCATGAACGGTGTATTTCATTCCATTTATCGATCCATTATATATATATGTATATTTTGAATATATATTATTTATAAATCATGTTTTATATTCTATAAATAATTAATAATGATCTACGTAATCATATGAATAATTACAAGTTAAAACACGAACGACAAATGAGATGATTTTACCCAAAACGCTACTTTAACATGAATTTACAAAAGAATGGGTAATATAAAGTCATAAGTGAACCTTATATGATATAATAACAATGAATATGATTCTGTAATAAGTCAATGAAATTATTTAAATCATTATACAGGAGGTTCGGACACTTACGAAGCAAATCGGACCTAAGGTAAGGGAAATATCACAATCTCATTTTTATCTGAGATTGTTTATACTTTAGTATTTATTGGGGTGTATTTTATCATCCACATCCATGTTTCCTGAATATGAAATATTATTTCCATCCACCTACAAATGTTTAAATACAATTTTACCCTTCAGTGAGTTTTTAGTAAATAATTTGAAAGGAATCTTTTGTCGTTTTTCGTACGAGGTACTTTTTGACTTTTCCGACAAAAGTACGAAGAATGTTATTTTTAAATTATACGGAATGAATGGATTTTTAAAACAATATTTCCAAGAAGATTCCTTTAAAAGTTTTAAAGTTTATTTTTAATCAACTTATTTTAGTTTAATGTTTTATGACATGTTAAGAAAGGAAAAATGTTTTTGAAGAAGAAAGGATATTTTCCTCAAGAATGGAGTTCAAGTGTTTTATCAAAATTATTTTCCATCTAAGAAAATAAAGGGTTCTGTTTTTATCCCTATTATTTCATTGATTTGATTATGTTGTGATGGAATTATTTTTATGAATTCCTTTATCTTATATGAATTGTTTTATGATGTCATGATGTTTTAGATTCCCATTTGTATTACATGGGTTATGCAATGATGTATGATTTATGATTTTGTGTCACACATAAGAATGGTATCATTATGAGATGGGTGGGACCTATATCTCCCTCCAATGCATTGGGTAAAGATTTTATATCTCATGAGATAGACATGGCTGGAATGGTAGGTTATACCGGTTCAGTGAAACAGGACTGAAACGAGGGTGACTCGGTTCAGAAAGGGACATTGTCCACTGAGATAGTCTTGGCAATGAGTCTTGACTAACAAGAAATTATTCTCTATGATTATGTGTGAATACCACAAAGTTTCATGTTTAATGTTATGATTGTTGTGATTACATTTCACTACCATGATTTATTCCATTTTATGAAATTATGATCTCTTTTGCAGGTTAAGATTTACAAAATGTTATGTTCTTATGAATATGATGTGATTGATATTTCTTTTGTATACCCTTACTGAGCATTTGAGCTCACCCTTTTATGTTTTCTTTTCCCCAGGACATAAAGAATGGTTTTAGGTATAAAAAAGGAAGATCTTTATGGGAGATGTTGAAGCTCTTCCACCAGGATTAGAAGATTATATTCCGAGTTTCCAAAGACACTAAACTATTACTATCCTTGTGTGTGTGTTTTGTTATGTACTAAGTATTCCGAAAAAGTAATGTAATGTCCATGTACGTCAAGATACGAGTCTCTACAGTTGGTATCAAAGGAATGTTTTATCCAACCTTTGGAAACTAGGATGTGAGAACGTTAGTGAGATCCCTAGAGATATTTCTAAGGTTTGTCTAGGGATGTCCCTAAGGATAAGTATACGTATAGGATATAGTCCTAGAACTACGGTAATGATCTTAGAATTTAACTTAAGATGTTAGATATTAAGGGTACTCCCACTTTATTAAGTTGTTTTCCCTAGCATGATTTTTGCCTCTCACACTATTCTTTTTGGGTTTTAGACGATGGCTGGAACCCAAAGGAACTATGTTGATCAATGAAATGGACAATGCAATGATTGTACTCCTGAACAAACAAATGTTATGGGAGATTGAGTGCAAAATCTTATTGCTATACTTACACAAGCTATGAATCATTCTGGACTTCCAAATGAGCAGAGAAGGGAACAATATTCTATTGAGTCCTTCATGATCCAATGTCCACCTTCTTTCAGTGGGACTTCCGATCCACTTGTTGCTGAACAATGGATCAGTACCACTGAAAAGATATTTTCAGTTCTTCAATGTTCTGAACATGATAAAATAATATTAACAGTATATCTTTTGGAAGGTGAAGCTGATCAATGGTGGAATCTTATCAAGAATACGAGGCCAATAGATGAAATTGAGTCCATGGAATGGGGCGAGTTCAAGAACTTGTTTTTCAGTAAGTACTTCCCTCGTATTCTTCGAACAAAGATGGAGAAGGAGTTTCTTGAACTAAAGCAAAAGGATGATGAATCTATTGGTATATACGAAGTGAATTTTACAAGGCTTGCAATGGTATGCATCTGGATTTATCATGCAACCTGAAAGTAATGTTGATCGATTTTTCAGTGGCTTAAAACCAAGTCTTCGAAGGGCATTAGCTATAAAAGACTTCAGTAGCTATGAAGAAATTGTGCGTTGTGCTATCAAGGTAGAAATGGAAGTTGGTGTTACATATCCATATCATGGTTTTGACAAGAAACGAAAGATGGAGTTCAAGGAGAAATCTCAGAATAATGGTGAAAAGAATATGAATGTTTCCTTATGCACAAAGTGTGGAAAGAAGCATGGTCGAGATTGTCTTAAAGGGACTAGAAAATATTTTATGTGTGGAAAAGAAAGTAATCGAGCATCTGAGTGTCAAAGTAATGGAAAAAGGGTTTCTAATGATGTGAATAAAGCAAACACTGCAGAGAACGCACCACCAACACTTCAATGCTTCAAGTGCAAGGAAATGGGGCATTATGCTAATAGATGCCCTAATCCAAGGGTTAGTGATGATCGACATGAGCAACCGCTTAAGGGAAATGACAAAGGGAAGTCACATGCGATAACTATGGGTGATGTTGAATATGACAACGATGTGGTTGAATGATTAAGTGTTTATGTAATGGGATTCCAAAATAATGTTGTATCATGGAGTATTGGAATATTTATGTATTGGTCTAATGTGGTATTCAAAGTGATTGTGATATTTTTGGAAATAAGATTATATGCGCATAATGAAGGGATACAAAGAAAATTAAATGTTTGACAGTATTCATGAGCTCATGATTGATATAAGGACTAAGTGATATCATGGTTTGAGTATATAGAATTTTGAGGATTTTGGTATGTGGAAGGTGTTAACTTTTAACTGCATTCATATTTTCACTAAGGTTCAATGGGTATTCAAGAGAATACATGGTTAAGGACTTTGAATGTTTGGAATGTGACCAACAAAACATATCTTATGATATATGGGGATCAACGATGGTATTAAATCTCTAGTAATCATTTTCATTGTGTTATGAGAGTGGACTGAAATATTATGGATAAGCCTAAAGATTGGAATGGATTGTGTTAGACATAAGTTAGTATTGTTTAAGGATACAAGTTTTTTCGATATTATTGATGAGATATTATAGTAATATAGTTTTAGAAAAAAGGGCAACCTGCAGGATGGGCGACAGCCCATCGCGTCGGACAAGGCTATGGGAATCGAACCCACAACCGAAGTGCGACTGGCCTCTATCACCTACCACTGGCCTACAGGAAGTCCCTGTTTAGTAGAAACTAGTTTTATTATATTAAGCAGTATTATATATGAAGTATAAGTCCATTTTAGAAAACATATATGATTAATCTCACTATAGAATGACTTATGTATATTTAATAACTTTTGCTAACCTTTTGTTTGAGACAGATGGAATGACTCGTCATTCTATCACATGATCTGCTAACACTTCACGAATAAAAAATTCAACTTCATTTATTTAAGAGATGAAGTGGAAATTGTTCAAGGCACGAACAATAGTGAGATTGTACCAAAATAAAGTAAGTATTTATTCTAATTCAAATTCTTCAACTTTAGGGAAACGATCTTGAAAACCAAAAATGTTGTCATAGTGCTCTTATATCTGATTAATCAGATTGTACCTTAGATCGTCACAAATTTATGGATTTTTGATTGTTGGCTTTTCCATAGCCATGTTCTCTACCACTCTCCATCAGAACATGATGGTTAGATTTTTCTTCCATATCCATATTTTCACCTATGTGGAAACCCAATGATTAGTTTATTTGGGTAACCGTTACGTTTCATACTTTTGTTTTTAAATATTGGTTTTGGTATTCCTTTTTACGATGTGGGTTTCTATTAATGAAACTTTCGAATAGTAAACCATTTATAACCCCGATGAATTTCGAGGGAGAAATTCATTTTAACGGGGGTAGAATGTTACACCCCGAGATTTTATGATAAAATATTCTTTTTAATTTCATTAATGTCTTGTGTTGTACGCTACACCAAATAGAGCTTGCACAACACACATCCTTGACTTGTCATGCACGCAATCGCGACCTTCCTCGATAGAGTGTGTAGTACGCAATAACGAGTTTCACTAAACATCGATATGCTATTAAAATATTATTAAAACTAGCCATTATGAATAGTAATAAGCACTTTTTGAAATTTTTTAAATTTTATTTTTCAAAATGGAATTCATTTTTGGATTCGGAGTTTCGAATTTAGCCTAAGGTGAAATTTTGGTACTTTTCGGATAACTTTCATATTCTGATGAATAGTGAAAATTACTAAATTATAATTAAAAACAACTTTTTTAATCGAAATAATTAATAGTGATAAATTATTAATTTGAGTGGTTTTAAAGTATATTTAGAATATATTTATACAATTTAATAAAATGTTGGTCATTGGATGTAATTTCACATTTAAACCAGTCATAATCAAGTGTCAATTTGTTGATAGTTATTATCTCTTATGAACACGCTATTTGTTTTGACGACGGGAATTAATTTTTAAATTAATTAATGCAACTGATATGTTTTGAATTTGATAAAATATACATCATTTTTGAATCCATAATATCAAATATATCTTAGATCTAATTTTTTGTATTTTTCTAGAAACGTTCATTTTTTGATCAATAGTGAAACCACTAAGTGGTTGTTAAAAAAAACTTAATTTTTCATAAAACATAATTTTACCGCTTCTGTGAGTGGAATTTCGAAAATCCGTGAGACACGGTTAATATCAAGGACTAAAATGTGGTTCAATGAGATGAAAATAAATTTTGGTGAATAGTAACTTTTGACTTTTTTTCCCACAGTTAAAAGTAAATAGGGTAATTAAGGGTAAAAATGATAATATTATTACCATAAAACATGTCCTAATTCTATTGGACAAATGTAATTGGACCAAAAACAAACTTAGGAATACAATATGACCATTTAGGCCTACTTGTATTAGATTAGAAAATTTATTATTAATTTATTTAAAGAAGGCTTAAAAGAGTTAAAATCAAAGTTTATTTACTAAAACATTTTTAATATGGGGTTATACATAAGATAAATTAGACTATAAATATTCATTAGAAAGATACAAAGATTTCCTACATAATGGTATTTTATTTGTAATTTTTAGACATTAAATAATTTAATTTATTTCTGACACAACGATGATGCATTAATTATCTTATTAATGAAATATTGACATAATTGATGTTATAAATTCCCAAATAAATGTAATTTGAGACTTTTTATGACTTAAAATAATTTTATAGGTTAATATGACATGTTATTGTTGATTTAAGTAACTCTTTTAGAACTTATCATTCTGTTATAAATTTCATAAAAATCATGTACCAAATAGTGTCAAAATTGACATAAAATAGTTTAAAAAAAATATATTATATTAGTATTTGTTATTTTATTCCTAAAAATCTAAGGTTCGGCCAAATGACTTAGATAATATTATATATATTAATAATAAACAACTTGGGGTTCTTTTGGCTTGATATAGTATGTTTATTAACCATATAGTGTAAGAAAACAAAAAGACACGGTAAAGGTTAAATTATTTAACAAAGAGTTAAATCAAATTGATAAGGATAAAATAAAAACCTAAACTTGTATAAATCCTATTGGATGAGATTATTTCGACCCCTACCCACCTTATCCTCGAAATAAATCAATTTGGAGCTATTTAAAACCGAACTTGACTTTATAATAAAATAATATTTTTAGTTATTCCAAAGGTGCCCCTCTCCTCCCTTATAAAAGGGCACCCCCTCCCTCTCTTCCTCACACAACATTGAGCCTTCAAGCTCGTCCAAACCCTGCCAAATTCTCCTCTAAACTTCCATAGAAACATCCTAGAGGTTCTGGTATTCTTTAAAGACCCATTTTAGTTCCCTAAAAGGAGGTCTCAAAGAAGCACTTCAAAGAATAGGTAATGTCCTTTACCGATTCATTCATCTTTATTTCTTCTTCCACTTCTTCTTCTTAGGTTGTTTCATTATGAAGTAATAACATCAGTATCACTCATATAATGATATGTTATTATAAGTATGAAACAACCGTATTTCACCATCTATCCATCCTACGGAAAAAGAAATCACCGCGCGTGCGTACGTACAGAATATCGTCTCCACGCCGTGGTGTAATCTGTTTTTCCACCAACACCTTACATGGATGAGTATTATGGTGTAAAGAATAACTATACATAGTTATTATAACATCATAATGATTCTGATATATTGTATCATCCACTCCAATTCAATTCAATAATTATGGAAATGATATCATCGCTCGTGCGTACGTACGGACTACCGTCTCCACGACGCGATGAGATTCATTCTCCATGTTAACCATTTAAGAATGATTATAAAGTATATATAAGAAATAATAATGAAATATATGACATTATAAAGCTACTGGATTTATGTGTATATATATGTATGTCATCTACTTAATTCCACTCAATTCAATAAGGAAACGAAAACAGTGTTCATGTGTACGTACGGCCTACCGTCTCCATGAACGGTGTATTTCATTCCATTTATCGATCCATTATATATATGTATATTTTGAATATATATTATTTATAAATCATGTTTTATATTCTATAAATAATTAATAATGATCTACGTAATCATATGAATAATTACAAGTTAAAACACGAACGACAAATGAGATGATTTTACCCAAAACGCTACTTTAACATGAATTTACAAAAGAATGGGTAATATAAAGTCATAAGTGAACCTTATATGATATAATAACAATGAATATGATTCTGTAATAAGTCAATGACATTATTTAAATCATTATACAGGAGGTTCGGACACTTACGAAGCAAATCGGACCTAAGGTAAGGGAAATATCACAATCTCATTTTTATCTGAGATTGTTTATACTTTAGTATTTATTGGGGTGTATTTTATCATCCACATCCATGTTTCCTGAATATGAAATATTATTTCCATCCACCTACAAATGTTTAAATACAATTTTACCCTTCAGTGAGTTTTTAGTAAATAATTTGAAAGGAATCTTTTGTCGTTTTTCGTACGAGGTACTTTTTGACTTTTCCGACAAAAGTACGAAGAATGTTATTTTTAAATTATACGGAATGAATGGATTTTTAAAACAATATTTCCAAGAAGATTCCTTTAAAAGTTTTAAAGTTTATTTTTAATCAACTTATTTTAGTTTAATGTTTTATGACATGTTAAGAAAGGAAAAATGTTTTTGAAGAAGAAAGGATATTTTCCTCAAGAATGGAGTTCAAGTGTTTTATCAAAATTATTTTCCATCTAAGAAAATAAAGGGTTCTGTTTTTATCCCTATTATTTCATTGATTTGATTATGTTGTGATGGAATTATTTTTATGAATTCCTTTATCTTATATGAATTGTTTTATGATGTCATGATGTTTTAGATTCCCATTTGTATTACATGGGTTATGCAATGATGTATGATTTATGATTTTGTGTCACACATAAGAATGGTATCATTATGAGATGGGTGGGACCTATATCTACCTCCAATGCATTGGGTAAAGATTTTATATCTCATGAGATAGACATGGCTGGAATGGTAGGTTATACCGGTTCAGTGAAACAGGACTGAAACGAGGGTGACTCGGTTCAGAAAGGGACATTGTCCACTGAGATAGTCTTGGCAATGAGTCTTGACTAACAAGAAATTATTCTCTATGATTATGTGTGAATACCACAAAGTTTCATGTTTAATGTTATGATTGTTGTGATTACATTTCACTACCATGATTTATTCCATTTTATGAAATTATGATCTCTTTTGCAGGTTAAGATTTACAAAATGTTATGTTCTTATGAATATGATGTGATTGATATTTCTTTTGTATACCCTTACTGAGCATTTGAGCTCACCCTTTTATGTTTTCTTTTCCCCAGGACATAAAGAATGGTTTTAGGTATAAAAAAGGAAGATCTTTATGGGAGATGTTGAAGCTCTTCCACCAGGATTAGAAGATTATATTCCGAGTTTCCAAAGACACTAAACTATTACTATCCTTGTGTGTGTGTTTTGTTATGTACTAAGTATTCCGAAAAAGTAATGTAATGTCCATGTACGTCAAGATACGAGTCTCTACAGTTGGTATCAAAGGAATGTTTTATCCAACCTTTGGAAACTAGGATGTGAGAACGTTAGTGAGATCCCTAGAGATATTTCTAAGGTTTGTCTAGGGATGTCCCTAAGGATAAGTATACGTATAGGATATAGTCCTAGAACTACGGTAATGATCTTAGAATTTAACTTAAGATGTTAGATATTAAGGGTACTCCCACTTTATTAAGTTGTTTTCCCTAGCATGATTTTTGCCTCTCACACTATTCTTTTTGGGTTTTAGACGATGGCTGGAACCCAAAGGAACTATGTTGATCAATGAAATAGACAATGCAATGATTGTACTCCTGAACAAACAAATGTTATGGGAGATTGAGTGCAAAATCTTATTGCTATACTTACACAAGCTATGAATCATTCTGGACTTCCAAATGAGCAGAGAAGGGAACAATATTCTATTGAGTCCTTCATGATCCAATGTCCACCTTCTTTCAGTGGGACTTCCGATCCACTTGTTGCTGAACAATGGATCAGTACCACTGAAAAGATATTTTCAGTTCTTCAATGTTCTGAACATGATAAAATAATATTAACAGTATATCTTTTGGAAGGTGAAGCTGGTCAATGGTGGAATCTTATCAAGAATACGAGGCCAATAGATGAAATTGAGTCCATGGAATGGGGTGAGTTCAAGAACTTGTTTTTCAGTAAGTACTTCCCTCGTATTCTTCGAACAAAGATGGAGAAGGAGTTTCTTGAACTAAAGCAAAAGGATGATGAATCTATTGGTATATACGAAGTGAATTTTACAAGGCTTGCAATGGTATGCATCTGGATTTATCATGCAACCTGAAAGTAATGTTGATCGATTTTTCAGTGGCTTAAAACCAAGTCTTCGAAGGGCATTAGCTATAAAAGACTTCAGTAGCTATGAAGAAATTGTGCGTTGTGCTATCAAGGTAGAAATGGAAGTTGGTGTTACATATCCATATCATGGTTTTGACAAGAAACGAAAGATGGAGTTCAAGGAGAAATCTCAGAATAATGGTGAAAAGAATATGAATGTTTCCTTATGCACAAAGTGTGGAAAGAAGCATGGTCGAGATTGTCTTAAAGGGACTAGAAAATATTTTATGTGTGGAAAAGAAAGTAATCGAGCATCTGAGTGTCAAAGTAATGGAAAAAGGGTTTCTAATGATGTGAATAAAGCAAACACTGCAGAGAACGCACCACCAACACTTCAATGCTTCAAGTGCAAGGAAATGGGGCATTATGCTAATAGATGCCCTAATCCAAGGGTTAGTGATGATCGACATGAGCAACCGCTTAAGGGAAATGACAAAGGGAAGTCACATGCGATAACTATGGGTGATGTTGAATATGACAACGATGTGGTTGAATGATTAAGTGTTTATGTAATGGGATTCCAAAATAATGTTGTATCATGGAGTATTGGAATATTTATGTATTGGTCTAATGTGGTATTCAAAGTGATTGTGATATTTTTGGAAATAAGATTATATGCGCATAATGAAGGGATACAAAGAAAATTAAATGTTTGACAGTATTCATGAGCTCATGATTGATATAAGGACTAAGTGATATCATGGTTTGAGTATATAGAATTTTGAGGATTTTGGTATGTGGAAGGTGTTAACTTTTAACTGCATTCATATTTTCACTAAGGTTCAATGGGTATTCAATAGAATACATGATTAAGGACTTTGAATGTTTGGAATGTGACCAACAAAACATATCTTATGATATATGGGGATCAACGATGGTATTAAATCTCTGGTAATCATTTTTCACTATGTTATGAGAGTGGACTGCAATATTATGGATAATCCTAAAGATTGGAATGGATTGTGTTAGACATAAGTTAGTATTGTTTAAGGATAGAAGTTTTTTCGATATTATTGATGAGATGTTATTGTAATATAGTTTTAGAAAAAAGGACAACCTACAGGATGGGCGACAACCCATCGCGTCGGACAAGGCTATGGGAATCGAACCCACAACCGAAGTGCGACTGGCCTCTATCACCTACCACTGGCCTACAGGAAGTCCCTGTTTAGTAGAAACTAGATTTATTATATTAAGCAGTATGATATATGAAGTATAAGTCCATTTTAGGAAACATATATGATTAATCTCACTATAGAATGACTTATGTATATTTAATAACTTTTGCTAACCTTTTTTTTGAGACAGATGGAATGACCAGTCATTCTATCACATGATCTGCTAACACTTCACGAATAACAAATTCAACTTCATTTATTTAAGAGATGAAGTGGAAATTGTTCAAGGCACGCACAACAGTGAGATTGTACCAAAATAAAGTAAGTATTTATTCTAATTCAAATTCTTCAACTTTAGGGAAACGATCTTGAAAACCAAAAATGTTGTCCTAGTGCTCTTAAATCTGATTAATCCGAAGGTACCATAGATCGTCTCAAATTTATGGATTTGTGATTGTTGGCTTTCCCATAGCCATGTTCTCTACCACTCTCCATCAGAATATGATGGTTAGATTTTTCTTCCATATCCATATTTTAACCTATGTGGAAACCCAATGATTAGTTTATTTGGGTAACCGTTACGTTTCATACTTTTGTTTTTAAATATTGGTTTTGGTATTCCTTTTTACGATGTGGGTTTCTATTAATGAAACTTTCGAACAGTAAACCATTTATAACCCTGACGAATTTCGAGGGTGAAATTCATTTTAAGGGGGGCAGAATGTAACACCCCGAGATTTTATGATAAAATATTCTTTTTAATTTCATTAATGTCTTGCATTGTACGCTACACCAAATGGATCTTTCACAACACACATCCTTGACTTGTCTTGTATGCAATCGCGACCTTCCTCGATAGCGTGTGTAGTACGCAATAACGAGTTTCACTAAACATCAATATGCTATTAAAATATTATTAAAACTAGCCATTATGAATAGTAATAACCACTTTTTAAAATTTTGTAAATTTTATTTTTTAAAATGGAATTCATTTTTGGATTCGGAGTATCGAATTTAGCCTAAGGTGAAATTTTGGTACTTTTCGGATAACTTTCATATTCTGATGAATAGTGAAAATTACTAAATTATAATTAAAAACAATTTTTTTAATCGAAATAATTAATAGTGATAAATTATTAATTTGAGTGGTTTTAAAGTATATTTAGAATATATTTATACAATTTAATACAATGTTGGTCATTGGATGTAATTTCACATTTAAACCAATCATAATCAAGTGTCAATCTTTTGATAGTTATTATCTCTTAAGAACACGCTATTTATTTTGACGATGAGAATTAATTTTTAAATTAATTAATGCAACTGATATGTTTTGAATTTGATAAAATAGACATCATTTTTGAATTCATAATATCAACTATATCTTAGATCTAATTTTTGGTATTTTTCTGGAAACGTTCATTTTTTGATTAATATTGAAACCACTAAGTGGTAGTTAAAAAAACTGAATTTTTCATAAAACATAATTTTACCGCTTATGTGAGTGGAATTTTGAAAATCCGAGAAACACGGTTAATATCAAGTACTAAAATGTGGTTCAATGAGATTAAAATAATTTTTGGTGAATAGTAACTTTTGACTTTTTTTTACCACTGTTAAAAGTAAATAGGGTAATTAAGGGTAAAAATGATATTATTATTACCCTAAAACATGTCGTAATTCTATTGGAAAAGTGTAATTGGACCAAAAACAAACTTAGGAATAAAATATGACCATTTAGGCCCACTAGGATTAGATTAGGACATTTATTATTAATTTATTTAAATAAGGGTTAAAAGAGTTAAAATCAAATTTTATTACTAAACCATTTTTAATAGGGGGATATACATAAGATAAATTCGACTATAAATATTTATTAGAAAGATAAAAATATATCCTACATAATGGTATTTTATTTGTAATTTTTAGACATTACATAATTTAATTTACTTATGACACATAGATGATGCAGTAATTATCTTATTAATGAAATATTGACATAATTGATGTTATAAATGCCCAAATAAATGTAATTTGAGACTTTTTATTACTTACAATAATTTTCTAGGTTAATATGACATGTTATTGTTGAATTAAGTAACTTGGTTTGAACTTATAATTCTGTTATGAATTTCAAAAAAATCATGTACCAAATAGTGTCAAAATTGACATAAAATAGTTTTTAAAACAAATATTATATTATTAATTGTTATTTTATTAATAAAAATCTAAGGTTCGGCCAAATGACTTAGATAAGATTATATATATTAATAATAAACAACTTGGGGATCTTTTGGCTTGATATATTAAGTTTATTAACCATATAGTGTAAGAAAACAAAAAGACATGGTAAAAGTTAAATTATTTAACTTAGAGTTATATCTAATTGATAAGGTTATAATAATAACCTAAACTTGTCTAAATACAATTTTATGAGATTATTTAGACCCCTCCCCACCTTATCCTCGAAATAAATCAATTTGGATCTATTAAAAACCGAACTTGAATTTATAATAAAATAATATTTTTAGTTATTCAAAAGATGCCCCTCTCCTCCCTTATAAAAGGGCACCCCCTCCCTCTCTTCCTCACACAACTTTGAGCCTTCAAGCTCGGCCAAACCCTGCCAAATTCTCCTCTCCAATTCCCTATACCATCATAGAGGTTCTGGTCTTCTTCAAAGACCCATTTTAGTGCCCTAAAAGGAGGTCTTAAAGAAGCACTTCAAAGAAGAGGTAATGTCGGTTACCGATTCTTTCATCTTTATTTCTTCTTCCACTTCTTCTTCTTAGGATGTTTCATTATGAAGTAATAACATCAGTATAACTCATATATTTATATGTTATTATAAGTATGAAACAACCCTATTTCACCATCTATCCATCCTACGGAAAAATAAATCACCGTGCGTGCGTACGTACGGAATACCGTCTCCACGCCGTGGTGTAATCTGTTCTTCCACCAACACCTTTCATGGATGGGTATTATGGTGTAAATAATAACTATACATATTTATTATAAAATCATAATGATTCTGATATATTGTATCATCCACTCCAATTCAATTCAATTATTATGGAAATGATATTATCGCTCGTGCGTACGTACGGACTACCGTCTCCACGACGCGATGAGATTAATTCTCCATGTTAACCATTTAAGAATGATTATAAAGTATATATAAGAAATAATAATGAAATATATGACATTAAAAATCTTATGTATTTATGTGTATATATATATGTATTTCATCTACTTAATTCCACTCTATTCAATAAGGAAACGAAAACAGCATTCATGCGTACGTACGACATACCGTCTCCATGAACGGTGTATTTCTTTCCATTAATCGATCCATTATATATATGTATATTATGAATATATAATATATATAAATCATGTTTTATATTCTATAATTAATTAATAATGATCTAAGTAATCATATGAATAATTACATGTTAAAACACGAACGACAAATGAGACGATTTTTCCCAAAACGCTACTTTAACATGAATTTACAAAAGAACGGGTAATATAAAGTCATAAGTGAACCATATATGATATAATAACAATTAATATGATTCTGTAATAATTCAATGACATTATTTAAATCATTATATAGGAGGTTCAGACACTTACGAAGAAAATCAGACCTAAGGAAAGGGAAATATCACAATCTCATTTTTATCCGAGATTGTTTATAATTTAGTATTTACTCGTGTGTATTTTATCATCCAAATCCATGTTTCCTGAATATGAAATATTATTTCCATCCACCTACAAATTTTTAAATCCAATTTTTCCCTTTGGTGAGTTTTTAGTAAAGAATATGAAAGGAATCTTTTGTCGTTTTTCGTACGAGGTACTTTTGGACTTTTTCGACAAAAGTACGAAGAATGTTTTTTTTAACTTATATGGCATGAATGGATTTTTAAAACATTATTTCCAAGAAGATTCCTTTACATGTTTTAAATTTTATTTTTAATCAACTTCTTTTAGTTTAATGTTTTATGACATGTTATGAAAGGAAAAATGTTTTTGAAGAAGAAAGGATATTTTCCTCAAGAATGGAGTTCAAGTGTTTTATCAAAATTATTTTCCATATAAGTAAATAAAGGGTTCTGTTTTTATCCCTATTATTACATTGATTTGATTATGTTGTGATGGAATTATTTTTATGAATTCCTTTATATTATATGAATTGTTTTATGATGTCATGATGTTTAAGATTCCCATTTGTATTACATGGGTTATGCATTGATGTATGATTTCTTATTTTGTGGCACACATAAGAATGGTATCATTATGAGATGGGTAGGACCTATATCTCACTCCAATGCATTGGGTAGAGATTTTATATGTCATGAGATAGACATGGCTGGAATGGTAGGTTATACCGGTTCAGTGAAACAGGTATGAAACGAGGGTGACTCGGTTCAGAAAGGGACTTTGTACACTAAGATAGTCTTGTAAATGAGTCTTGACTAACAAGAAATGATTCTCTATGATTATGTGTGAATGCCAAAAAGTTTCATGTTTTATGTTATGATTATTGTGATTACATTTCACTGCCATGATTTATTCCATGTTATGAAATTATGATCTCTTTTACAGGTTATGATTTTCAAAATGTTATGTTCTTATGAATATGATGTGATTGATATTTCTTTTGTTTAACCTTACTGATCTTTTGAGCTCACCCTTTTATGTTTTCTTTTCCCCAGGACATAAAGAAAGGTTTTTGGTATAAAAAAAGGAAGATATTTATGGGAGATGTTGAAGCTCTTCCACCAGGATTAGAAGATTATATTCCGAGTTTCCAAAGACACTAAAATATTACGATCCTTGTGTGTGTGTTTTTGTTATGTACTAAGTATTCCGAAAAAGTAATGTAATGTCCATGTACATCAAGATACAGGTCTCTACAATCTAGGCCCCAACTCTTTGGTTTGAGATATTTCATAACCCTTTCTCTAGAGCCTTATGATGTTGTTACCTCTCTTTCAATGATAGAAGAGTTCAATGGGAATCATTTGGTTCTCCCAATAGAACTGATTATGTTTGAAGGATATGTGGGGTGATCATTTCATGCACATGTACCTCTTCTATATGATTTTGAACTACCATATCAGAAAATGTCAATGTTACCTCCCTCAATAATACAACATATTATGTTCTCCAATCCCATGATGCCACATCATGTTCCTTCCATAGGTTAACATATGTTGATTCTTTACAACTGATGGGACCTACCATAAGATGTATTGATCATATTATATCCTCTATGTATTTCTTTATTCACTTATCTCCTCAAGGATCTTAAAGGAAGTATAATGGGATTTATCTGTAGGATCAGAAATCCACATCTCCACTTGTATTATCTCCCTCTAAATATCAGAAGTGGAAGTCAGCAGTTCATAATCATCACAATATGTCAATTCCATTAACTAATGTTAGATATTTACCTAAATCCGAGATTGAAGAGGTCATAGTGTCCCTAAATTATTTGAAGTCTCTAAGCAAATAAATGTTAGAATCCAACTCAAAACTTCTTCATACTCAATGTTAAAATTCTCCGTGTTTAACTCCAACGGTTTGACCACATAGGTGAAATTATATTTTGTTGCATACAAAATATGATCTAAACATAACATTTTTATGGAAATTATCCATCCCAATAAATACATTAATAGGATATCTTTATTTTTTAATAAAAGGAGGTTTAAAATTTTATGCATGGATATCCCTCTAACCAAAATGATTGTATTTTCTGGATGTCTAATATCTCATTATATATTTTTTTTCAGAAAACTACATTACCAAAAAGATCACTATTGGTTCACTACAATATTTTGTTTCTTTTATTTATCATTGATGTGATTTTCTAGCCATGGTGTTACTGTGTAAATATTATCTTTGATTGATCCGTCAAATTATTCAAAAATGAATGGTGGTTACTTCAACACCATTGAAGATCCTTCTGAAAAATAAGCATAGAAGAAGATTTTATAGAATGTTGAGTCTGGATCTCTCTTAGTTTGTGTCTCTCTAGGTATTAAAATATTTCACCATCACTATATATAAATTCTCATGGTAAAAAAACCATAAGGGATCTAATCACACATTGTGTCATTTGGAAGTTTTTTTTCAATATGAATGTGATATCCTTTTATCTGATAGCTTCGGTATCCAACCATAATCAACCTATTTCAAATCTTACTCCAATCTGAGTGGATCAAGATATGCCTAATAAGAGGATAAAATTATTTAACTTATTAATAATTTAGAAAATTGATCTATATTTACACAAATAGGTTCTTAAATATTATTCTAAACAAATACAAGGTCAGAGTGTTGAAGGGATTTCATAGTAAATTTAAAACCCTAAAGAAGGATCTTTCCTCCATGAGTAGTATACACACCCCATTGTAGCCAGAGTTGGAAAAGGTGGTAGGACAGTGAAATGAAGTAATAAATCCAATAAGAAGTATGGAATGAGGAAACATTTGGTACACTTATTCATAAGAAGAACACCATGGAAGAATTTAATTTTATTCAACAGCGGTTGTTTCATGTGAATTCTAAATCAAGGTGATTTTGATTAGGGGACTGAAAAACAAGATACATTCAGGCATCCATCAAATAAAGAAGATGTACTAGTAACCCAAATAGTCACATTAATGATGGGTCATATTAAATGAACATTTATGTTGTATGATTAATGGAAAAAACTCATTTAAAATCTATCCTTCATGTACATAGCCACTCTATACAAGAAGGTTTTCCTATGGGACATAGTTATATTGTTGAATAAAGTAAAAAAAATATCAAGGAGGATAATAATAGATCTATTGAATCAATTAAAAAGGAGAGATAATAATGGTAGTTAGTGATACACCCCTATCATGAAATTTTTCTAGGGCCTAGTGGTTTTGCTCGATTCTTTTATGGGGCTTGTTGAATTATAGTGAAAAAAGATCCAATTTAGGCTGTTCATGTTTTCATATTAGGTAGTAGTATCCTTCAGGTTGCTAGTATTACTCACCTGTCCTAGTTCCAAAAGAAAATTATCGGTCATCATTTAGAAAAATAAAGCCAATAATTATGTGAAACTTTCATAAAAATGTCCTCACTAGTGATATCAACATGAGGATAGCTAATCATATCTCCATGGGTAGTTATGTAACAACATTGCATTGTTAGAGATCAGTCAATCCGGGGTTATATCAGACTTGGAAAAGAAATTGTAGAAGGAATAAATAAAAAACCTCAAAATTATAACATCGTTATAAATGTGGATATGGATGAAACGTATATAAAATCCTCACATATATATTATCTTAATGGTTTTTGATTTTAACAGGTATATCCACCTGGGTAGTTGATCTACTATTTAAGTGTATGTTCTCACCATGTTTCTCAATCTATTTCATGGTAAGGAGAAAATTTTCTCTATATTAGTTCATGGGATTCGTTTGTGGGAACCACTATCTACTAGTAAGTTCATATTGTCTTAGGATTATCTAGGAAGACTATCAAAATATACGATGTATGAAGGGTTCATTTAATAATTTTTTTGTAGATCCCACAACCAATGCCTTCTCCATAGTATATTTTAATATGCAAGGTCCTATTTCTTAACAGTAATGATAAAAATATTTATTGCATCAACAAAGTCATCAATGAATACTATAAATGGAGTGGTAAACTCATCCATCGCTACAAAAGTAGTCTATACATCTCGTGAGGAGGCACATAGAGGTGTGATAAATTAATTTTATCCAAAATTGGAATCAGTAATAGAATTATTCTAGTGGAATATTGAGGTTATCCACTCTTGATTGAAAGGTTTCATATCAGGAAAATGAACATGGTGATGAATAAGATTAATTCATGAAAAAGTTATTGGAAAAATCCCATTCTCATCTTTGGGGGTAAGATTGCATTGGGAAATAGCATTCCATCCACAATCCAATTTCATGTAATATTGATCATGAGAGTCTCAATGTTAGATTTAAGGAACATTGTGATATGTTTGAGTTCATTAATTTTTTTAATCTCTCTCTTTTTCCAGGTATCATTGGGAATACTTTTTGAGGATGAAATTTAAAACCGATGAGGGTGGAGTTGTGTTGAGAATAATTAATGACTTGATGCACTATTTGTAAGATAACCTAGCCTAAGAGGCGACAAAATGGTGCATGCTATGGGAAAATTTCATTTTTGAGAAAAACAAATGAAATATGTATTTTCAATGTAGTAATTCATCTATGTTATTTTCATCCATCCAAAAATCATATTCTCCATCTTCAAAAACAAACATGTTTGGTAATCGACCAAATGAGATATTAATTTCTGGTATAATAAATGGGTAGTGTTTAAGTTTTTATTCCCATGATGTCTCACTCCAAATATTATATTACTATAAGCTTGTAATTATCCTTCCTTTACTCTGAATGTGGTCAATAAGAAATAATACATTATTTTAAAACTCATTAAAATACTATATGAGAATGATCGATGTGTTTTCAAGTCTTGTTCTAGAGGCTCCATCATGACAAAGGCATAAAAACCCATTATCTAGGAAAACTGCATTCGAGATATATTGGGTGAACCTATCTTATGCAAATAAATTCCACCAAAGTAAAATTTTCTCCTTTGGGATTTTTGGATACATTCAATCTACACTAATGATGATGTGATATGGAAAGGTATTGAAAATGTATTTAAATTACAATGATCCCAACACCCATGCACTAAATCCACATAAAATTTATATTATGAGTGTGGGTGGGAAAATATAGTATATTATGAAATTGATGATGTTACATGTATTCCATTAAATTCCCTTCAAATAAATTTCCTTCTTCAATGATTTTTTAGGATGTATGGGCCAATAATATAGAGAATAAGTAATGTCCCATAATTCCATCCACTGAATGTTGGTGGACATAGGTAGCCCATAAAAAATATCAGTAGGGACTCTCTTCCAACTAGATAGAACAAGTCTCGAGAACAATGTGTATTATATCTGACATGGGAAAGCATAGTAATAAATTAGAAGATAGTCCATCATTGATATTCATGTTGCATTATGACAATCATATTTTGGACAACCAAAAAGATACTAATAAAAGGATATGGATCATTTAGAACCCTCTCACAAACGGGTTTAAGAATAATATTGATAGCTCTTATATCATTAGAGCTATGAGGTGTGGATATTTTTTTCAATGATGCATGTGGTTATGTGGTTACCGCCTTCTGTGATAACATCAGATTTAGGGATTCCCTATAGCTAGAGGCGTGGGATTATTTGTAATGTATACAGTTCTGTAATTCCAAAAACATTACACTCTCAAACATAAAAACAATTTAAATTTTTTTTAAATCTCTCTCAAGAATGATTTTTCCTTATCATATTTAGTATCATATCAAATTAAGATATTCATATCTCTTATTAAAAACTATATCATCTTGCATAACACATAGTGAGTGGGAAACATGGAGGCTGGTATTCCTCAATAGTAGTATAAACATGATGATATGTTTGCCTCATTAACTAGTGTGGTTTCCCTGACCACATATTGTTTGAATATAGTTATAGGTGATTCCCTCAGAATCCTTCACATTATCCCATCAATTATTTCTATATTTCAGTCTCTTTGGTTCCCAATACTTATGTTTTATCGTTATTGAATAAATTTTATGTGGTGTGAGGATGTGGTATGGTTGGACAATCTTTTCGTGTGCCAAGGTGGTTTGTTGGTCGTGGTTTTTGGGTGGAGAGGTTGTTTGTTAGATGGGATTTTGGAGTTGTGAGGTTATTTCATGGACATGAATTTTGGGTTGGGAGGGTTTTCTATTATTTCTATATGTCAGTGTAGTTGTAGATAATTACATATATTTTTTTGTGTTTTGAAATTCAATGGGGTCGTTTAGAGAATATTATAGAAATGAATGAAACATAATTAATAGGTGAACTATGTGATAATATTTGATTTTTTGTACTCAAAGAAATAACCTTGTTGGATGAAGGTATATGGAGAAAATGTAAAATGGAACTTGTAGAATGGGGTTTGGTGTTATTCATATAGAGGTTTCAATAAAAGTTGTGATGTTGGTTAGAGTTTGGTTGTGAAGCAATTGGTTGGGGTTTTTTTGTGAAGAAATATATACTTAATAATTATGATTTCTATATGTTCCCCAATACCATTGAGAACTATGTTTTGACACATGAATAATTACATTGGGGTGTTTTTCCAAAATCCGGTTAGGTGAAAGGTGGCTGGGTTACCGCATCTTCCAACTCTATCACCCAAGCGAGGTAGCTTTTGAATATGCTATGATAGATGAAGTTACATCAGTTAATTTTTTATTAGTTTTGACTGACTAACTTTTTTTATGATATTTTATAGCCATGGTGTATTCAGTTTATATGTGATTGTCCATGTGCTATCAGGAGAGATTTAATAGCCCATGTGTTATAATATGAAATGTTATCTTTCGGTGGGGCATCTTCTTAGTCATGGTCATTCATGGTTGGAGGAGGGAATGAGGTTAATGTACTAATGTTCAAGATACCCTACTAATATTTTTATTTATTACGGGGTGATGAATACCATGTGTTTTAGAAGAGGTTTGTTGTTACCATTCATATGGGGTAGATATCCTTGGTGTCTTTAGTCAAGGTGTGTTGGGATCGTTCTCTTGTGGTAGTGTGATTTATGGAAGATATGTGAGTTCTATGACATACATTATTTGTGATTGGGAGGTGAATACACCTATGATAGTGATGCAGAGTACCATATAATGTTATTATTATAACTATATTCTATTCTATGGCTAGTGTTATTTTGTGATCGTGCCTTGGTGGGGTTAGGTTTTGTTAGTATATCAATATTAGTTCTGCTTGGTTCTAATATTTTCCGATGAGACAATTTGTATCATCTTTTCACATATCCATGATAGACATTTTTTCCCAATATTTTATAATTCTTTTCTAAACCAATGAATATGAAATTTTTTTCAGGTTTCTAGTATTATTACATCGATCATGATTGACATAAAAATCTCTGACCATTGATAACTGATGTGTTTCTACTTTATGATTTATTTTGGGCATTTAATATACATAATTTTTTATGTATAAGTTCTATTTATACATTCGTGTGTGATTGTTTTGGATTTATATTATATGTTTTTATGGAATTTATTTTGGCTTATTTATCTTTTTTCATGATCCAATTAATATTATAGTGTGTAATGACTCAAATAATGACATTTTTTAACCTCGGATCTAGTCATGAAATTGGGGCCTAATTGCATTGGGACTCAGTTTCATTTTCTCTCTCACACCATTGTAGTATCTTTTGATGTAGGGGTCATGAAATAGTGGTATAAAAGGTGTTTTTAGAGATATAATAGATTTTCATGTTAATAATGGGGACGATTTCATGTGTTGGTATGGAAATAGTTCATGTTGACAGTTGTGCATGACATATTATAGTGAGACAAGGTAGAACATGGGATTATTATCCCACCTATAATCTAGTGCATGGAATCTGATCTTTTAAAATAACTAACTTATATAGACATTCTTACAGGATAAAATCCTAAGAGAGGTACATGCATCCTTGTGACTTGTGATATTTTTTTAAATGGGATGTTTTCAGAATGTTAATTTAATTAAAATAATTCCAAATGAATCATAATAGAAATTCCATACTTCAATAGATTAAGAAATATTATTTTCTTATTGCAACTATGGATCATGTTCATCATCTACATGTATCTCTAGCAATTGAGGTCTAGTTGGCTGATGTAGTTGGTCACCATACGGTTGATCCAACAAAAGAAAAAGAGCCTTTTTTGAGGGAATTGTGTGGTTTCCATAAATAGGCTTTGTTTATTAATGTGAATAATTTTTTAGATGCAGAGAAAAAGAGCTGGATAAAGGAAATCTTGTATGATATTAGTTTGATCTAGGAAATGGTGGAGTATTGGATCTAATGTGTCGTAAACTAGATGTGGGGTGTTTCCTGTCAATGGTGTATGTTTTATATGGGAGAGAATAAGGATGAATTTTTTGGGTTTTCATTGATAACGTGTTTTCGGAATATATTCTTTCACCAGTCATGAAGCTGGTTATAAGGTTGGAGCTTCTTTCATATTAGTATGTTAGCATGTCCCTACGAGAGTTGGGAATCATGATAATGGGCCTTCTAATCATTTCCACATAACTGTTTCTAGATTATGAGTCTCATTAATGAGGTATGTGGGAGTGACAATGTCATTCAATCAAGAATAAATTTACTCCTTTTATGATACCTACATATCTAGATGTTTTTAAAAAGTAATAGGCGATTGACTAGTTTCACTTGATATGAGGTTTATAGTGATATATAACCCTATTATATTCTTTAATGAGAATATTTATCAATGGTAGGAATCATCCACCATGAACATTAAGGATTCAAACTATTGGTATTTGACCTCAGAAGCATCGTTTCCAATTATATCTAGCCAATTACTTCAGTTCATTTCTTGGGGACTTTGTACTAGTTTCTATTGGATTTGCAGTTCATGACCATCACCATAAACAGTGCCCAATGGTCCCCCAATATCATTTTGGTCTAAGGGGACAAGTTTAGCCTCATCCTCAGTAGCAGTTTCATAGTCATACTATTTCTATAGTAGGGTTAGCAGCCATTTTCTCCCCAATGGGGAGGTGGAGTTTGTTGAGGTCAATGTCAAGATGTTCTTCATGTTTAGGGACATCGAACCGAGTATGGTAATGGATATGATCATTATAAGAGAGGAATATGATCTATGCATGGTTAGTTTTTTATACTATAGTTGAAAGTTCCATAGTTTCCTGATACATTAATAGTTAGGAACAATTGTTTTAGTTCCATTGTTTGTTCTTTGAATGGTGTAAGAGCTTCACACCACATTGTTGGACCAAATCATGTACATGCTCTAGGACTAGAGATAGCGAGGATTCACGGGACCCTGGTGTTGATTAAACAAGCCTTATTCCATATCATCTTTTTTATGTAATTTTGGGGTTAGACTAATGATGGGGCCTCATTAGTCATGTTGGGATCTTTTATTTCTACAGATGTAGTCATAAGATGTTATCCATTGCATTAACTGGATGTATTTTGTATGTGATATTATCAAATTACTTTTATGGAGAGTCTTTTTAATAGATATTGATGGACAATGTGTTGGTTTCATTTGGTGAGTGGGGTTTCTGAGTGATAAATCATCTTGTGGGACCCCTTATATCATTATTCAGGGGATTTGATGGTGGAAGACGTGATAGTGGAAGTCCCCACAACCATTGGGGAGTCCTCAGATATTTTCTTTAATGATGATTGGTAACAACCCCTTTAACATAATGTTTATATCAAGATATTATTGAATCAAGGTGCATATCTTATTTTAACTTGATGTTTATCCATGTGACGATCAAAAACTACTACCCCCTACCAACGATATATGATCATTTAAACTATATGATATTACTGATTTGGACATCAAGGATTTATTTTCGGGTTTTATATCACTAGTTGAGGGTGACTAAGGGAGATATCCTGAATAATTCTTCATATATAGTTATAGGAACATCATGTTTTTTTCATTCCATTTAGTGTCACAAACATACCACTCATTTTCATGTGTATAATGTACTCTATTTTTTTTATTTCCTAGACCAATTCAATTTTGTATTCATTGATGATATATTGATATTCTAAATGTGACATGAGTTGCATGTTGACCATCTTAGAACCTTATTATTCATTCATTGATACCACAACTCTATGAAATGTTTTCCATATGTATGTCTTGGAAAAAAAGGTTAAATTTATTTAGACATTTGGTGTCCTATAACATTGTTGAAGTGTACCCATAGAATGTTAACACTATTTTTCATTGGATATACCCAATAAAATAGAATAAGATCACAAGTTTCTTGGTCTCATAAGAAAGAATTGGATGCTTATACCAAATTTCTATCGAGTTACAACCCTATTAAAAAAATTGACTTGTAATGACTTGGATTTTGTGTGGAATGATCAGTGATATGAAACATTTATTTATCTAAATGGGAATTTTATATGTCCTCTGGGGCTTTTGTTATGTGATGAGGGTTTGAGCTTTTAGGGATTTTGTGATGTTTCCCATCCAGGCATTTGATTCATCTTGATGAAGAATAGGGTATGCATATCTTTTGGGTCGACAAATTTATTTCCCAATTACCATAACTATGAAACCCATGATATGGAGTAAGAATCAATTGTGTTTGTGATGAAAATATAATTGTATATCCTTATAAGGGATTTTTCCCTCTTGTATAACAAGATCATAAGGAATTTCATTCTTCATTGATATCAAAAAAAATTGTAGTGGAAGAGTATATGTTTTTAAGGATAAATATTTTTTGTCTTACAAAAAATTAGGAAATTGGAATGTTGTGGATGAAGATTTTAGGTGGAATTCTTAAATTGTTGTTGTTCAGGAGTATTGTCATTCTTAGAGGGAAATTGAGTACTTTTCATCCATTAAATTAGATGCGAGGGTGGATAATGTTAAAGGAAGGTTACTTAATACAATAGTATATTTATTCTCTCATGTAGTATTTGGATTCGTCTTAGTGGGGAGACTCAATGGTAGATGTGATGCATTATTTTCATGGAAATGGTGATGCTTCAAATAGATAGTTTTAGGATTTTCAGAACAAAATGTTATTTATTGAATGCTTTTTTATTCTGGTAGTGAAGCAAGAAGGAGCCCTTCAAGATTTGAATAAATCAACATTGGTTAAACACTAGTGATTTTAAATATATACTATGATTTTAGGATGTTGTTTTAGGTGCCCAAAATGAAATTTTTGGTGGAGGATTTTGTGCCAATGATAATGATTTTATAATAGGTAAAAGATTATCATAATTTTAAGTGTTTTATTTTACAGTCCATGGTTTTTTTCAAGGGGATATAAGAATAAATATTGATAAATGTTTTCATAGGTTTAACTAGATCTCATTGATATTGTGATGTTATCTAGGTGATTCTTCAATAGTTTGTGAAATCATCACACTTCTTACAGATCAAGATTTTGGGAATATTTGAATCATTTCCTAAGATGTTTGTCGATGAGGTGGTGTGGTTTTATAGAGTTATGTGGTAAATTTTCACATATGAGGATGCATGACTTGTAATAGGAGTCTATATTGTATTAAAATATTCTTTTGGTAATCAGTAACACTTAATAGCTCTATTCCACCCTTAGATTGATGGTAATATGTAGTGGACCGTCTAGATACTGGATGATATGTTGTGGGTATGTTTTAGGGAATTTGGTTGTTCTTTAGTATAACACATAAAATAGGATGTCTTAATCATAATAATATCTATCATCTATCCATTTTCATTACTACATTTGATGATTTGTATAGGAGGTCATATCATTTTCTATTTTTTTGGAAGGACAATAGGGAAGCAATATTTCATGGTAACAATGTGGTGTAGATTATAACTAATAATCGTTATCTTGTTCATGAGAGGATGAATGAATTATAGGAATAGAATAATTCATATCATTATTAGAAGAGGTTTTCATTGGAGTTCATGCTAGTAGACCACTCGTAATAGAATTCTTCCCCCTTGACATGGGTAGTGGGGTATTGGTATGTGAAGTAATATTTTACTAATGCTTTCCCCCTCTGAGGTGTTAGGGAGAGGTGGTAAGGTGGTTCATCGGTTGGCATTTCCATCACTACTAGAGGGGATCCACAACATCTTCCACGTCTCTAAAAATTTTTATAATCTTTAAGATAACCCCAATGTCAACAAATGGGTATAGTTAGATATCTAAGATTCAATGAAATTCATGGAATAGATAGTAGAGAAACCAGATCACTAATAAAAGGCATGGCATTGATAGATCATTCCACTGGTTATTGTGTTATGGAGGCATGGTGGAATGTAGGATAGAATATGGGAGTGAGAAACACCAAAGCATGCCAATATATTGAGTTTTTATAAAAAAACCTTCCTTCTTATATTTATCAGGGTGATGTTATGTTTGGATCATTTCTATTCTATTATATGAGTTACATTCCATGGGTGTTTTTCCATTACATTTGATAAAATTCATTAATATGAAAAAGGGTGTACATGATCAATAATAGAGATACATTAATTGTGATGTGATTAAACCCATCTAGGTGAGTCAGTGTTGCTCAATGAAGAATATATATTGATATGGATGACTAAATTCACTGATTCATGTTCTTGGGGTAGTGAGGTTCGTTTTTTTGTGTGGTTTTTGTATAGTAGTATGGTTGTGTGGGGGATACAGTTTTTGGTTGTGGAGATTCAATTGAGAACGTTTTTTTGGTTTTTCATATTTGGATGGCTATAGAATTTCATGTATTATTTGATCCTGTATAGGTACCTCCTGATGGGATTTTTTGGACCCATTTTATAATGGGGTTTTTTGGATTCTTCCGGTAGTGAATCAATTTATAGGTAATTTATGTGATGATCCATGCCTACATAACCTATTATACATGTAGGTTTTGTTTTTAGAGGTCCATGGATTAGGCATAATGTGGGACTTTAGGAGTTTGGAAGGTCAATGCTAGAAGGAGAGTGAATAAAATATGTTTAATGATTAGATTACATGTAAGTGTGGTTAATTACATGAGATGTTAGACTAAATGCTTGTTACATAACATTTCGATTTTTGGGTTCAAAAAATAATGTGACCCTTTTTCTACAAAAACCTAACCTTAGAGATTTCATCACCTAGAATGTGATTACACATCATTTAACAAAAACCCAAAAACATATTTTTTAGTGATATGAGAAGTCCGTACAATCCATTGTATCATAAAAATATATAAGATGTGATTGAATATGAATCATTCACTTTAAACATTAGATTAAAATTTTCTGATTATTTATCTTTTCATTTAAAATAAAAATCCTTATCATTATCCACTCATGTATATATGTGTAGGGATTCAAACTTATCCACTTATCTCCATGATTCTAAAGACTCCTACACAAAACCCTTCCACAAAACCCTATGTTACATTTTTTTCATATCCTACATTACATTATTGATCATTTACAACAAACCAAGGAATGAGATATATATCATTCAATATCTCTTTTCATGTCATCCAACCAGAAATACACTTTCATGTCCTGGTACTATCACATGTTGTGTGACCTATTAGTGTTAGATCTACGTATACCTGAGGATTTACACAAACCTAACCAAAAATACACTGGTCATTTATCTTTTATTGTTGATTATGTTATAATAATTTTTGTGGTTGAGTGTTTAGGGTATTTTTTGGGTTCTCGGACTCAATTTTCTTGGTTCTCATGGAAAAAATGTGAGAAAAAAATAGTGGGATATATTTAATTATTTAAAAGAAAAAGAAGTTGAATTTTCTAATAACTACAAAGCACTGGTTTTTTTCCAAAACCCTAAAAAATATAACTCATTATAGGTGAACATAGGCTCCCTCCCTTGGTTTTTTTTATTCTTTTCAATTAGGAATTGTTCAAGGATTCTTGTCTTTAATTAATTGTTGGGTTTTCTCCTTTTCTAATTTTTTTGTTTTCATTATTCTTTGTGGTTTTAATTTTTTTGTATATTTTGGTTTTAATTATTTTTTTGGTGTGGTTTTGGAAGATATAAGGTTTCTCATGGTGAAATTGTGGTATTCGTGGTTTCTTCATTACCATGGGATGTACAACTATTCGACAAATATTCTTTGAGGTAGGGTATCCATTATTTTTTCTTATTTTGTATCATACAAGCAATGTTTACTTTTTTTACTATGATTTATGGTTAATATGGTTTAATTATATATCACTAATCGGTTAAATTTAAATTTAAGGTTAAGAGGTTTAGATTCATATGTTTTCACATCTCTATTATGATTATGATATTGTAAATTGTATGGTCTTCATGCGTATAAAGAAATTTTGGTCATTGGTTGATTTAAATGTGTTGGAAAATATTTTCAATTAATATTATTCTAATTTTATATGTTTTTATTTAACCATATAATGGAAATTTATTTACAAATTATACATGTATACTGAAATTTTTTTCATATGATTGTGGATTTTTTGATAACTCCCCCAAAATAAATTGGAATGTTATAACACCCCCTTTATAAATATTTAAAATGATCTTAATGTATATGGATGGGTTTATTATGGGATGGTGATGTGTGGATATTTCATGTGGGGATAATCGTTATTTTTTCTTGATTTTGGAGGGAAATGTTCTTTTATTTTTCATGGTTTTTAGGAAGAAATATAGATTGGTTGGATGTGATATTCTGGATGTTAGGTAGTTTTTTGACATTATTTTTGGATAGTGAGATGGGTTTTTGTATGTGATGTAGGCTGGATAGGTTTCAGTAAATTTTTTCTATATTCCCAGGTAATCATGAAATAAATTAATGTTTTACAATGTTTTCAAATCAAATGGGATTATTTTGTTGATGGGCTGGTAATGATAAAAATAAATTTAATGGTGGTCCATGTTGTAAAACAAGGTTAAGATAAATAATTAAATGAATTGGTTGGATTATATAATTTGTTTGTAATGTGAAATGGGGATTATGTATTATTTTTCTGTGTTATTAATTAATAGGATCCAACAAATGGTGAAATGTTGGTTATAATTAGGTTGTGAACTCATAGGTTGGGGTTGTCTGTGGCTATATATATACTTTAATTTTATTCATGATTTTTATATGAATCCACCCCTCTCATGTAGCATGTTCCATCACCTTCATATTCATTTGGGAGGTGTTCTTCCTCAAATCATGTTATGAGAATATATATATATATATATGTAACCTCTATTTCCCTCCATGTCATCCATGAGAGGTTGGTGTTGCACAAGCATTGATGGACTAGGGTTTTTTAGTGATTTAAATGGAGGTTGTGATATCCCATGTGATTATTGGTATGATGTGATATCCCATGTATTTTCAAGAGAGATGTGATATCCCAAGTGTTTTCACAAGACATGTGTTATCCCATGTGTTTTTTTTTGTGATATGTAATTATGCTTATGGGGAAGAATATTTTGGGGCCGTGCATGGTAGGAAGATGGAATGAGTTTGATTTCCAATAAATCAATGATAACCTATTACTCTATTATTTGAAGAATAAGTGTTATTTCCCAGGTGTTTTCAGGAATGGTTTTTGGTGACAGAGATTGTTGTATGGTGATCTTTATTTCCTTCGAGAAATGATTATTGTGACTATTCTTATGGGGTGGGGTGGTATACTGTTGAAATGGTTGGTCTAGGAATTTCAATGTTAGGATGTTTGAGTGGAATACCATTAGTAATGTGGTGTGGGATACCCTATATCGATACGATTCATATAAAATTATATTACATGGCCTATGTTATTTGGGGATTGTTCCTTGATGAGTTTGGTATTGGTTTGTATACATTTATTGTTGTTGTTTTATAATGTAGCATACCCCAATTACACTAAATAATTCTACAATCTCGGTTTTCTACATGGACTTAGGCACATCTCCACAAACTCCATTGTCTTCTGTCTAGTAGGGAGGGCATAGTATGTGTCCATTGGGAGACTATTCCATCTTATTATAGTGTAACATAGTGGTATCAATTGTATACAAATATATGAATGTATAAATAAATCATAAAATAGAAAAACATCCAAATTAAATATATATTCAACAATTCCAAATGTAATCTCATATAAAATGATGATCTTTCCATTTATCTATAGAGAATCTAAATAAGAAAATATGCATCTGATCATTAGAATGCATATATTAAAATTCAAAAAATAACTAAATCCAAATAGAATCTAAATCCTTAGCTCGTACATGTGACACCTTTAACATAATCCTGGAATATAGACAAGCATTGAATTTTGGTTACATTCCCCAATCCATAAATACATCTAATGTGTATGTCTGAGTACCAATGATGGAAAAGAATTGTATGAGATATAATCCCATGAGGACAACTCACAATGTTCAAATAAAAAATCCTAGCTATACAATAGAAGTTAAATAATATTTCAAAGTATAGTATGAATGATATTACTAAAATTATTATTCAATGGAATGGTTAAAAATATATTGATCATGTACATGCATACAAGGCTCCCTACAAAACAACACTTAAGATTCTGTCATAAGTAATCTTGTAAACAAAAGGAAGTAAACATCACAAAAAATCCATATATATGGTATATCATATCTCTAAGGCCTTGTTTTATAACATAGATATCATATCCATCACAACCACATCATATAACAATTAGTGTCACAATTTACCACTTCCAAGTCACATAATAAAAGACGTCACATTTCCCCTATTCGTGTCGTCTATTCAAAAATATCAGACACCAAAATGCCAGATTCAAAGTATAGTGGACCAAGATATCTTTTTCAAGTCTTAGGAGCATCTCAAATGAACCTCTGTAATTTCATTGGTATAGTCCAATGATATTTTTAACAGATAATGTCAAATTGGAGTCTAGAAATCAAAATACAAGGTGTAGAAATGCCCTTGGAATCCTGTAGAATAATCATATAGGGATCATACTAATACAATAAATCTTCCTCCATAAATCAAAAACAATGGTGGAAATTCCCATTTCATCAAAATTGAATCATGATATCTAGTGTACAAAACATGACATCCACTACCATTTAAATTCACAACTCATTCCAGTCTTTAATTCATATGAATCCATCTTCCATGAGTATACCCATTCATGTAAAAATTTATGTAATCATTAACCGAAACAGTCAACATTAAATAAAGTAAAAAAGAATCACTTAACAATCAATTCAATTCTATAATGTTTATTATGTTCTTATTATAAGTTGGATAGAAATAAACCCACCCCATGGGTGGCCTATAAAAGGGGAAATCTTAAACCACATGGGAGAACTTGGATTGGGGCAAAACCTCATATAACATTCAATGAAAAAATAGGAATTACTAACGTGTTCCCTTATATAAAATTCAACTATTCAATTCATTTTTGAGGCCACTACAGAAATTCTAACAAGAAGCATAATGGAAAGTAACTATTTAAATAACCACTGCACTCTCGAAAATTATAGCCCAACATCCATAGGTCCATAGTAGAGTAATTATCCAATATTATCTTTAGATTAGACTCTGATCAATAGAAAAATTAATATTGGGTGATAAACCTAAAAATAGGGAATATTAGCTTTCAACTAAATAACACTTTTGATACTAATACAAATGAACAATGGTACAAATTGATGGTGTAATCACAGCACGAATCCAACAAGACAGAAGTAGCATGATTCTAATTTTCAATGTAGAATCAGTGGAAAAGATATCCCAATTGAATCAAAGAGGGCTCTCATAACCAAACATATGTCCAATGATATGTAAATCAGATCATGCACTAGGATATAACATAATTTATGGAAATAATGGTAATTTTTATTCAATCAAATTGGAATTATGGTTTGTCTGAATTTTTTTAAACCCTTCTCTAATCATGATCCTTATGTGGCAGTAATGTTTCACCCATATGGATACAACACATAATTTTACTAAATGTACACAAACCTTAAAAAACAAATATATTGAAAATTATATGTTCTCTTGAATTTGAATTCATCTTCATTCCCACTTTTCCTTCAATCGATAAAGTCTCATAAATCCCATTGACATGCTCCAAATGGTTAAATCAAACATTTTTTCTTGGGTAACACGGTCAATACTAAACATGTGGCCAAACTGTTTTCCTCCATGGGTCATGTTTTGGGCTTTAAAAAATACCCAGACTACTCTAAATCCACAAAAACATCAAAGTATATTCACAAAATGCTATAAAAATAAATAAAAAATTAAAATTATGAAATATATACCTTTTATGAAATTATAGGAACATATACTCATCAACCATTAAAATAAATATTCACTTAATTTCTATTTCATGGGTGTTTAATATTCACTAGAGAACAAATCTTTCCACTGAGTATGTATATCAGCCATCTACTCCCAATTCATTTCCATTAAATGATGATTCCTCCATATCACCCATTCCAGAGAAGAATTACATCCTTGGGGAAACATTCATGATCCTATTAATGATTTGAATATGTGTCTATATAAAGTATTAATCAATATATTCTTCTACCTCGTCGTGATGTAGATTTTGACATAGGCCAGAATTTTAATGGTGCAGATAAGTTACATGGGAGGTATCATGCATGACACAATACAACTATGATAACTACCAATGAGAGTATAATGGCCCACCACTCTCCATAATCTTGAATGGTTGGACATATTGTGATCAAATAATACAATATCTCATGATACATTGGTGTCCCAACCTCCTTGAGATACATAAAAAGACATGATCCCCAACCACGGACTATAGAGCTCTTCTGTGCTGATTAGTGTAATATTTCATTCAATAATGTGTGTTATCCATCCAATTCCTGACCAATTATACCTTCGTAGAAATAATATTCATGTGACATGGTATCAATAAAGTTTCCTTGTCTTAAATTAATGACTATAGAGGAGATCATTATGGCCTATCATACAAAGCATTATAAGGTGTCATCTATATATTTTCTTGAATATAATTATTATTGGAAAACTATACGAGGGGTATATGATACTTCCAAGATAGCACAAAATCTTGGAAACATTCTAGAAAAATTTCTTCAAGAACATATATCATACGCTCATACTAGACATCAATCTTTGGGTGGAATGTCATGCTCAAAAGAACCTTTGTAACGAAAACCCTCTGTAAGCTCTGCTAGAAACATGATGTAAAATAGGAATCCCTATATAAAATGGTAGAGTGAGGGATCCCATGATGTTGTACTATCTCATGTATGTAAAACTACCCAAGATCACTAACATTGAAGGTTTCCTTGATCTGTAGAAAATGAGAATACTTCATCTGTCTCTCTACAACAACCCACACATCAACACTACCATGAGGTGACCTTAGTAAACGTATCATGAAATCCATCACGATGTCAACACACTTCCAATATGTAAAAGGTAACTAATATAATAGTTTATATGATCTTTAATATTCTTCCTTCACCTACTGATAGGGGGAAATTTCGTAATTAAAACAATTGCATCTCATTTAATCATTGGGAACTAGGAGTGAAAAAATAATTAAAGATACATTTTAGTAATTTTGGGATATAATTCCAAATAAGGGAGTTGAAAATCCCACACCATATCCTCATATATGTTCACTAGTTCCATATATAACCATGGAAATTTATGATCTCATCTCTGTTGAAATTATAACAGTAAGGTAGTTCATCACAATCCAAACTCTCATGTGTGAATAACCCTTCCGAATCTTATAGCTGACTCATCCTACCTCTATCTAATATGATATATGTCATTTCTATATATGAATTATTAGTCTTCCCCTAAATATCCTACAATACCAAATGATCTCCATGACTAAATCCATAAGCTCCCACTCGCTATTGGCCCCTGGGACTACCTTTGTTGGATTCCTCTTTTTCAAAAGCATTACCACTACATTTACTTTACCAAGATTATAGGCTAGCATAAAGTTGAAAAAAATTTGGTACTCAACCCACCTATGATATATAAAATTCATATCACATTGTTTTCACAGTATTTTTTGGATTTTGATGTCCATGTACATAATAAGACTCTCTCCCAGAAAATAGAATCCTTATCAACTCAAGGAATGGACAACTACATGTAACTCGAGATGATGTGTTGGGTAGTTCCTTTCATGTAGCCTCAGCTAGTGGGAAATTTATAACATAAATATATCACCCTAAATTAAAACACCTCCAATCATGATACATGATGCGTAATAATTCACATTGTATATTCTTCCAGGATTTAGATGAATCAACACTAAAACATAAATTAATCTCTACTTTATCCCAAGAAAGGTTGTCTTATTGGCCTCTGACCATTCAAACAACTCAATTGTTATTGTCAAACACTTCAATAGCACTGCTAATAATGAGAATTAATGTTTGAAACAAATTTAATATCCATCTATCCCTAGGAAACTCCATATTTCAAATACATATTGGGATGCACAAATGAATCTAATGACCTTACATTCTCTAGGTCTACAGATACTTCTATCTCTTAGAAAATATACCCCATTTAGTTATTCTTATCTATAAGAAATTGTAACCTTGTGATCATATAATTTCACTAAATCTCTCTTAATGTATCCAAAAAATATATAATTTTTTTTCATAGTTGTGTCTATTGTGATAATACTCAATGATTTCTTCCACAAAACCCACAATTAATAAATCATGATACTGATTGAATACATGGTTCATTAGGGTCATGAAAAATAGTAGTGATTTTTTATTACCAAATGAAACAACTAGATACTCAAATAGACCATATATTCTACAAATTGTTGTATAAGTTATATTTATTCGCTTATCACGCACTTGATGACTTTCATATCTCAAATAAATTTTATTATAATAGACACGATCTTTAGATCTGGTCATAATGATCATTTATCTACAGGAATGAATTCAAATTTATAACCATTAACTTGTTCAATATTATATAGTCCACACATATTCTATGGTTACCATCTTTTTTTGGGAAAACAAAAATTGAAACCTATTAAACGTATTGAGTAGTATAAACCACTTTTACATCAAATAATCTCGCTACCTCTTGAGTTTCTATGACTACTTCACATCCATTGTGTAAGGAGGAATTGATACTAGTGAATTTATTGGAATTAGATAAATGGAAAACTGTACCCATATGTCATTATGTAAACATGAATATTCAATCAGGAAAATATCCCAAATACAATTAACTACTGGTTAAATGTCAGCATGATGTGCTCCTTGATCATCCAGATGCGAACTAGAAATATGGGTTTTCTTCCTTCCCAATGAATGATTATTTCTTATAGCTAGGATAAAATAGACTTCTTATCCACCCTTGTGAGTATACACTACACCGTTAGGTGATGTGAAATTCACAATTTGGTGATATTATTCAAGATATGCTTGATAATCCACCATCCATTCCATCTTGAGTATAAGATTAATCCCAATCAGATTGAGGAAAACAATATTATAGACATATTGTCACCCAAAATTTTCAACAAGAAACTTTTAATCTGACATAAACATGAATTCCTGATTCCCATTAATGCTTTAAGCATCATAGCACCCTCAAAAAACAAAATCACAATCTCATGGATCTCCATAACATGTATATATATATATAAATATGTGACGCACCTCCATAAAATAGATAAAATACAATAATAGAGGGTATTAATATTGTTCCACTCTCCATATATTGTCTAACACACTACTCATTGGGAGTAAGTTGTTGATAATAAATCAATCCTAAACTGAGACCTTATGACACAACCTCACTAACTGTAATTTCCCCACTCGGCTATCATAGTTCTAAAGGATCATGGATACCATGATCATGACCACACTCAACTTATCCAGATCTTCTAGTACTAATACAACACCCTGACTAATGTATATCTACAAAACCGGCTCATAATCTTGGTCTCAGAGATGACCCCTTCCATAAATTTATAGATGTATAGTCCTATAGAAACATTTAATGTGGATCATCCAACATCAATATCATCACATTCGCAGGACTTTTGTCTCACTAATTTCACATGTGGACACTCCCGACACACTAATGATTTAGAACATAGATACAAGTACTCACATCGTTTTCAGTACTCATCTTATGGTAGTCCATAAACCACCACTTCCTAACACTATAAGTCGAACCAATTTGTCAGGATACTGCATTGATTTGTTTTTCTCCCCTAGCTCCCCTAGTATCTTCTCTCTAATTTTTATATTATTTACCATCACAAAAAACATTCATCAAATTGAACACATTGTCTAGAGATAGAACAATATGTCTTCGACCTTACCTGAAGTGTCTCTCCCATGATGTCTCTTCAGTAATACATATTGAAAAAATATAGCTTTGAAAATCATGAAAATACTCTATAATAGTCTTAGTTCCTGGATCATAATGCATGAACTTACTGTTCCACCCTAATCATAGAGTCTCAAGGAAAAATTAATCATAGAATCTAGTTTTTAAATCCCTCCAAACAATGACACTTTGTGCATCATCGAGGTTTAGAAAACCCCACGGCACTTTGCTTCTCACTAAAGAATATAAGTCACAAGATTCACCCGCCTCTCAGGATGTGTCTCCATATGATCTAATATCATTAAAAAAGTCTCAAGCCCTATCTCAGTAGCATATGGAATACTATCCCAAAATACAAAAGAGGATGATACTGCTCGAACAAACGCTTTTTCTTATCCATAGACAAGGAAGTATTCAATTTCCAAATAAAATTATACAGAAATCCTTAAAAAACACATGGATCTATACCGTAACACCGATTTTTGGAAAACCCATTGCTCCCTCAACTGTCACTATATGAGGAACCACTACTATCCCATGAAATAAGGCCTCTGGTGTGTGGTTCTCACCACTCTCCTAGTGTATGACTGAATTTCATCATGGTGGCATGCCTCTACAGTGATCAACACACACTGAAGACAATATTGATAGAAATTATTCAAATCTAAAATAATTTTATAGGTCAAAAAATTCATATAAACATGTCATACCACACATCCTACTACTAAATCTAGGACTGGTAAAAATAAATTTCCATAAATGTCACTAAACACATTTCCTACTGATCACTCAATAGACTAGTCAAGGTCATATCTTTATATAATTGTATTTATTTCCCATTTAATATAAAAATCATTTCACATTTCATTTTAAATTGTTGAAGCTAATGGATCACCACTTCAGATCGATAAGGACAAATTCCTATCATGATCTAAAATATAGTATCCACCTAATCCACATCATGACACATTCTAATGCATGTTACACATGGTCTATAACTCAATTAGCAGCAATTGGCTATTTTGTGTTGCTTTTATAGGAAAATTAAGAAAACACTACATAGGATATGATATTCCCCCTATGAATTACCCATGTTTCCTAATTGCTATAATGAACTTCAATGACAAAAAAAATTAAATCTCTCCTGGAAAATTTCAAAAAATGATGAAATAATAAATGAAACTTATATGGAATTTCATAATACAAGGAATGTGATTAATGTAATGTGACCAAAATGATCCCTGAGATGAAACACCCTCATCTAATCAGATTGAAATAAAAATAAAATCTTCAATAATATTAATTATAATATCAAAATTAATATACATTACCCAATGGTGGAATAAAATAATCATTAATAGTAAACATTCTAAAAACAATTATTTTTGTTTATGAAAATTGCTATTTTTCCAAAAGGTGGGTATACTACTCCTATTGAGAACTCATTAGAAAATTTCAATTACTCAAAATCCCTTCACATTTTCACACTATATTATAGACGAAAAGAAAACTATTTAATACAATTTTTTCCTATAATACAATCAAATTACATTGAATGGTGCTCTGATCTTGGTTATCCATAAGACCTTTGGCATATCTCCCCGCAAACCAGAGGCATCTGACTGGAAGTGAGGGTATGAGGTATGCATAATGGGAGATAATTACCTATAATAAAAGTGTAACATAGCATTATTAATCATGCAACAATTGTGCAAGAAATAATTCGACCTGATAGTAGATAAACAACCAAATGAGTGATATAGTTAATAATTCTATAAGTAAAATAATATAAAATTATGATCATGGAATATATTTACAAAGAAGGAAAAAATAGTAATTCAAGTGTCATATCATCACAATGAATATATAAAAATACCCAAATGACTAAAATGCACTCTCTCTAGGTAGCATCGTGAGCATCATCTAATAATTGTTCTACCATAGTCTTAATAATCGAACAATGTTAAGCATCAAACTACATGTGTTTTCCCATATCCTATCCAGTAAAAAAATAGTTTATCCGAGTACCCAACGATTGTCTGTACAGGTTGTTAGACACAATCTTATATGGTCTTCACCTAACGTTTCTGTAATGAATTATGGTTCTACAATAATATCTAAATCATATTCAATAGTATAAATAGAATGGTACTAGTAAAAGTAAGGTACAAATTGAAAGAGTAAGAAAACTTGTGATCTGTACATCCAAACATGGATCCATGAAAATCAAGTACAATGATCTAATATCAAGTTATATATTAATCCAAATGGAATAAGCATCATGAACATGCATTATAATTGGAATGTCATATCACCACGACTTTTCCAAATAATATATATATCGTATCTATCATGGTAACTCCATATAACTAGACGTGTAACAACTTAACATGGGAACGTAATATAATAAATAATTTTAGATTTATCGTATAAGTGACCAATAATCAAGAAAATATAGATGCCAATAGACAATATACAATGTATATATGACCAAGGAATCAAAATCAATATAGAGGATAATCTTGATGGAAACATGGTAGTAGCACATCTAGAGTCTATGGATCATGTTTGGTTTAGTTGTATTATATTGAGTGTATTAGTATTATCTATTCACATGTTCACGAGAGACATTTGTTTTATGATGCAGTATAATTCAATTCTCAAACTACATATATAAACTATTTTATGTCATCTAGTAGGCTATGTGGACCATGACAGTCATTAGTAGCCCAAACTACGGATACCAATTGAGTTGTTACATTAGCATTGTTTGTGGATTTTTACACTGAAGAATTTTTCCTGCGTCATTTTTTATACAAGAATGTTGACTTGTTTTGGTTTATTTTTATATTATATCATTGATTTTGTTTTGGATTATTAATCGTATCTCATGATACTATCAACATTATAGAGGGTAGTTCCTCCCTTACAAGATATTTTTATACCTGTGATTCAAGTTGCTAACCCGGTGCCTACTAGAGGAGGGACTAAGTGGTCATTTTCTCTCTCCCCATTATATCATCATTGGAAGGAGGGGTCATGAAATTCATTTCATGGGTAATGAAAATAATGGAACATTTCATGCACAAAAACATAATAATGGACAACTTCTAAATTATGTCACCAATAATTATATAATAATAATTAGAGAGACATAAAAGATAGAAAAATATCTAATTATTATTTAAATAAAAAGAAAAATATAATTACATTTAAAATTAAATAATAAAATATATACCATTCCATAAATGTTAAAAAACATTAGACAAATAATTTGTGTTAGGGTGTCATTATATAATAATATAACATTAAAATGTGTCATAAGGAAAATAATAAGAAATCATAACAAGGTGGCACATGTATCACTACATAATTAACATACAATAATGTATTAGGAAAAACATCACAATTCATAACATATATTTGACCAAGAATCACCACATAATCCGAAAAAACATAGTGTAAATTCATGACATTATAATTCCTATAGCAGATTATGCCTAAATACTCCACTTCCATAATTATCTAAATAGGTATAAAAAATAATGTATTTTAATAAAATGATATATTAATTATTTTACACATATAATATAATGAAAAACATACTTAGATGTTTCACATGAATATAAAAATATAGGTTTTTCAAACATCACCTAATTATCCTATATAAAATAGGTGAGATTCAATAAAACAAACCATAACCATTAAATAAGCCATGAAGAGGATGATGGTGGGTGGTAGTGTAATAAAAATATCCCCATGTAAGATTAAAAATGATAAGAAATTTCACATGGATGATAACACCTTTTAGAAAAGAATACATATATCAGTACCCAATAGGAATGGATCAACGAAGAGTATTATGATTTTTTTGGCATCGGAAGAGGATCTGATAAAAGCCTGGGCCTTCGCTCCTCGCCGCTGCAATGGATCACGCCTTTTAATTTTCAGATGGGATTACAAGTTCCATATGAAGCGTGATTCCCCCTCGTTGTCGATTTGGGTGAGATTTCCAAACCATCTTCTTCAGTTTCAGAATCCTTCTATATTTTGGATGATTGGGAACCGTGTTGGTGTATTTTTGTGTGCGGACAGTCGATCTAATGTGTTATGTCACCCGCTTAATCCTTGTTCATGTGAGGAGATTGATACTTAATGAATCCCTAATGATTCTATCTAGATAATTGTAGGATAAGAATTCATATATAAGCAACCAGATTTCTATAAATCATGGGTGGATTTATGCTTGGTTTGTATGAGAATGGGTCATTCGTCGGAGGTTTGTTGGTGTGGTTCTCGAATGCAGGAGATGCAGGGTGCTCCAGATGTTTCAAGAGGGGATCCTGAGATCAATTAAGGAATTACTAGTTAGGCACCTGTGGAAGCAGAGAAGGTTATAGGGTCATTCAAAATGATCAACTGGATAGAAATCCTTCTGTTAGTTAAATATTCAATCGTCTAAGGAAGGATCTGGAGGAGCGTCAGGATGGTGTGGCAAAGTTCATGGCTAGTGTTTTTGTTGTGGACCCTTTACATTTATAGTATTCAATAATGGTTAATGATAGTGGTATTAGGTCGACATTGGGTGAAAGAATTGGTGAGGCTACAGATGCTAAAGCCTCTAAGTCTGCTTCGCATGTTGATGTTGTGCTTACTGGGCTAGGTTCTTCTAGAAAAGAGCATCCTCAGGGGACTAAGGATATGAATAGATCATTTCAAAGGTGAAGGTCTCCAGTACATAATATGGGTAACCATTTTACAGTGTTGGAGGTTGAATGATCTGATTATGATGATGATTTTCCCAGGGAAGGTTTTGATGATGAGTCTTCAATTAAATTTGCGGAAGACAATGATTCAGATGTTCATGTTAATGATATGTACGACCAACAGATGAGGAAGGGGTGGAAAGTCAATATGAAAAGCTGAAAGGATTACCCTCATCTACATTTACTTTTGGCAACTCGATCTTCTAAAAAAGTGAAAGCAAAAGAGAAATAAAATGTTTCCATTTCTGTTGGAATTTTGACTAGTGTAGAGGAGGGGGATTGTGTGGCAGATCATCTTAGGGGCGACTAGGTGGTGCTTCCATTGGAGCTATTATTTCATTCCAAAGAGGATATGTTTTAACACTCTTTTTCGATAAATTCCTCGATAGAGGATGCTGAGAAGATGATGGGAAGGATTATTCAGTTAGACACTAACAATGAACATGGTGAGTGGATAAACAAACAAAATAGTATTTTAGTAAGAGGATTTAATGATAAGAAGATCAATCAGGAGGAGTACAGAAAACTGTGGGACCATATGGTGTCTCACTTTGAAGACTTTCATGATGCTGCTTCAGAAACATCAGTATCTTTCCTTTCCTGTAAATTTTTTTGGGATACGAATGCAGATAGGGCCAACTTCTATTTCAATAGCTATGTTTTATCTTTTGATGGATGTCCTGGGTGATCTTGGGGTTTCTCTATTTTTCCATAAAAGTGTTTTGATAATAAAAAAATATTTTTCAGTTAGATATGATATTATATGGTTATTAATTTTTATTTAAATAAGTACTTTTATGATAAAATGTAAAATGGAATTGAAACAATAAATGTTTTTTATAAAATGTGTTTAACATTCTCATAAAATAAAAAGATATATTTCATATTAAAAATCTATTTTGAGAAATTGAGGTAAAAAATGTTTGAAATCATATACCTCAAAAATTTATCTATAGAAAAAGAACATTGACAATGAAATAATTATTATCTTGTTGAAAAATTGAGTATAATATAACACATAAAAGCGTGAAATAAGAAAATATTTTATGATATTATCATACATTTATTGAAACATGCATAATTAAAATTGATATTAAAAACATCAATAATAAAAAGAGAGATTTGAACTATGAGGGTCAAATGTGATAAGAGATAATAAGCATTATAAATAATATGGAGAACATATTTGGGAAGAAATTGTATATGAAAGGAAAATAAAGTGTGTATTTTTTGTGGATTTATATTTATCTTAAAATCATTATATAATATTTAGTAATTAAATCATCATAGAAGAAGATATGAATTAAAAATAAAATTTTTATTTAGAAAGAGATATTTTTTCATTAAAAATACTTATTAAAGAATAATATTATCTAATATTTTTTAACTTACAAGAGAATAATTATATCTCAAATAGAATATTTCTTATTTAGAAATGTACCCTATGGATTTCGGAACACATAAATATAAAAAACAAAGAAAAATATAACATGTGATGTATTTTTAAATACATTTAGTTTCATGATTATCTAAATAATTTTTTATCTATACTAATCTATATAAAACACACAATATAATAAACTGGTAAAATTATAATTTTTCACAATAGAATAAAAGTGAGACAAGAAAATTCCTTTAATCATGTGTAATAATTGAATAATGACATTTTTTATAAAAAACATTATTAATGGTAATTGAAATATAATTTATAAAATTAGAATGTAGTCTCCCCTTGAAAATGAATATTATTTGTAAAATATGAAATCATGAATTAATGATGGAAAATTGAGACAAAAACCCTTACCTTTTACTCTTAAAATCTAAAATATCCCATTATAATCATATATAATATACATATCTATTTAAATAACCAATTTATGAAACTTCAAAAAATAATATTACATTAAAACTCTTTAATTTTAATCATTCATTATACATTTATTAGAGAGAAAACGTTAATTTTCATTTTTGGATGTTACTAATTATGATTTGTTCACAAAATTTTTTTAATCGTAATGCCAAACCACATTATTTTATACTAATATCATAATTCATAGATTATTAATTTCATTTAAATATTTTTTCAATCATTTTTGTAGTCTCATTATCATTTTATGAAATGTGGAGGTACGACTAAAAAGAACAAGATCCATGATAATTGTGTTAAAGGTGATTTATCTATATCAGCATGTAAAATTATAATGATCATTATTTTTGTAACATATTAAGTACCATATTAATGATATAAACTACTGATTAATATATTATATATTTAAAAAATATATTTTTGTACCATCTATTTATGACAATGAGGAAAATTAAACTTGTTGTCCATAGAGGTGGTTGTCTACACATACACACGCGGGATTTTTTTCATTTTCACATGAATCAAATGGAATATTGGTATATAATAATTAATATTTCTAGAATAATAAAAATTAATAAATTTTAATTTTATTTATTTAGTAAATTTTTATAATCATTCGTGTGAGGTTGTGATTAAAATGATAAACATTATTCATGGAGGTAGAAGTCTATATATACACATGATGGATGTTTTAATTTTTGAAATGGTAATGAGTTTTCTAAAATATAATTATAACAACAAAATCACAGAAAATAATTATAAAAATGATAAATAATTAATTATATTTTCCTAGATAGTATATATTTGAATGAATTATAAGAATAAAAATGAATATTAATAAAAAAAGAGTGATTAAGTTTTTTTAACTTTCACCTTGGAATAAATCATGAAGAAATTATTTTAAGACATTTATTGGTTGTATTATATTATATATGATCTTTTAAAAACTATATGAGTTATAAGGATGTATTTAGAAAGGTTGGGATCAATATAAATTTATTTTGGTTCCAGTATAAGAAGTGTTGTGAAGTCATCCATTTATAAGGAATATGTGTGGTTCTTTTGTAAATATTTATAACCATATAATAATGGCAAGAAAACATTAAATTTCAGTTCCAAAAAACTATAAAATAATACATAGGGGATTAATATTGATCAATAAACCACTCATGCAATCATTTTAATCATATTTTATAAATTTTATAGGTATTTAACTCCGTAGATTAAGTAATTTCACTATTTTGATTTTTATAAAGGTCCCTAAAATTTTTCTATGTAATTTATTTGTTTTGGATAAACGAAAACATTAAGTCATTACATTTTTTTAAATTTTTATACCAAATATTAATAACATTATATTTGATACAAAATCAAATTTTTTATAAATTTAGTATATAATAAATAATTTTTAATTCTTTAAAAATATTTTTATAGAAAAATATATCTTATATTCTAAAATGTATAACATAGGTTTCTATATTTATTCTCTTATTTTTAAATATTTAATAATATATGAAAATAAATATAATTTTCAATAAATTATTTTCCTAAATTTTATGTTTTTATTATATCATAATGATGTCATAAAAGTCACAGTATTTGTTAAAATGTTATCATTAACTATTCAATTAAAATGAATTTTTTCAAAAAAAATAACGAATAATCATCCTATGATAGTATTCATATTTCAAAATCCAAAAAATAAGTCACTTTTTTAAATATAAGTTTCTATATTTTATTAATTTATCATCTATATGGAAATACAGAATATTTAGAAATATTGTTTATATAGGAAAATGAAATTTTCAAACATTCACTATTCTTATACATATTTATATTAAATGAATGATTAAATAATGGTATATATCTATATTATTTAAATATATATTTAATAATTCTTTAACAATAATATATTAGTTTCCAAAAAAAACTCATTCCTTATATAAATGTAATTATTTGTAAAAAATATTTCTTAAATACAATGAATTTATTATTATTAAATTCTTAGAAAGAATTATTTTATAATTTTCAAATTATATATCTATGTATAAATTTACATTATAATTATAATATAATATTAAATATTTTTTTTATGATTAAAAAACACATAAATTTAAAAAACACATATTTGGAAAATATCCTTTTCAGATTAAATGATGTGAATCAAAACTTAATAAACATTATTTATTTATACCATGATAATTAATTTTATCTTTATATTTATATAAAAATATTTCATTCAACCTCATAATTTCATTATTCTATTATTATATACATAAAACACATTTTAATTATAATGAAAATTGATAAAAAAATTTATATTTTTTATTCTTTATGTAGTATTTTTAATAATTGAAATTACTATTTTTATCTGAAAATAAAGAAATTTATTATAATTATTTTATATATGTATTTACAATGATTATATTTTAAATTACTATAATTTCAATGACCATATTTATAATTCTTATATTTTAATCTTACAAATAGAAATACTAAAATAATTTTGCCATATGTCATGTGTTTAGTTAATCTTTTAATTTATTATTTATGGTATATATTTTCCTATCATGATTTTCTATCTCATTAGAGGTATATATCAATTAATAGATATTATTTAGGTTAAAATATATCTATTCTATTTATTATTTTTAAATTTATTTTCCATTAAAATTAAATGCCCGCTTTTAATTTATGCCCTTTTAACGGATGTAATTCACCATAATCTATAATACATGACATCATGAACTTCTATTGTAATGGTTGGAATAAAAAAATATTTATGATTGTTTATGTATGGTTACTAATTTATAAAATGATCATAAACTATGTATTTATTTAATTTAAAAATATTTCAATATTTGAGGGTGTTACATTCTCCCCAAAAATAAATTATGTCCTCATAATTTGAGATATTATATAATAATAATTAATATACATATATGACTCAAGAAATAATTTTTGACTAATTATAAATGGAAATACTATAAAATTTATATTCTACATTATGATAAACATAAATTGAAAGTTGTAAACAATTTTTTTCCAAACATTCCTCCTCAGATGACAATTTGTATAAGGAAACGACCGTAGGAAATATTTAAATTGAATATTTTGAAATAAATTCATTTTTATGATCTCTGAAAGCCAATTCGATTTAGTATTTTTTAGAATTAGGTCATTGGGATTCTATAATAAAATTTTAAATCACAATTTGGACACATTCACTCAATTCCTAGTTTTTCCAAAAAATAATCCTTGTTTGGTATAAAATGTTTTATTTACTAAAAATATCATCAAAATTTTAATCTTGACCACATCCTTTTAAATACTCATCCTTTAAACACTCTAATTTTATTACATTTACAGAATGAGAACAAAAATATTAGTATGAGACATATAAATTGAAGTAATAAAACCTTATATTCTATGAATATACATTAATAAATCAATTTTACATTCTCGTTATAAACATTGAGATCAAAATAGTAATTTTTTTGCCAAATAAATCAATAAAAAATAATTATTTTAATAAAAAAATAATATGATATAATAATGGAATATTATATATCCTTATTTTTTATTTGATTTAATGAATAAAAAAAAATTAATTATGTACAATGTTATACACTTTCTCCATGAAAAGTAGAATAAACATCCATTTAATCATTTTTTTCATCATCGTTCCCTATTAGATCATATAATTTCTGTAAAATACCATAACATCATTAATAAATAATTTATATAACCAAAAAAATTCTCATATCACTCTTATAATCACTCATATAAATAGAACAACTGAACAAGAAAATAAAATTAATCTCTTAAGAGAATCCTTTAACTGGTCAACTCTATCAATCTACCCAATGCATTGAAGACCAAATTCAGATTCACCTATTATCATGCTCTACATTTGGCACACCCATCATCATTAGATATATCAGGCACACCAATCACAACATGAAATTCTTATGAAACCTAGAATAATATTAACACTTGAAAACATTCATTTCAATCATCACCCATATAAAAATATTATTTTCACCCATAATATAAATATCATCAAATATTAAATGATTCTTTCCATTTAGATTTTTTTAAAAAATACCCAAAAATATGAAGGTTGGTTTTATTGAATAAAACATGAAATTTTGCAATGTAATCTAAATATAATATAAAAATTAAAAGGATCAGAAAAATATTCAATGAACTATATGTTAAAATATAAATATTCCTTTTTCATTTTGAAAGGCAATACATGAATTCTTTAAGAAAATATTTATTTCGAAAAACATTACATGAAATTAAAATAATTGATATAAATTAATATTATTATTCATTTATGATTATATAAATAACTCCACAAAAAAAATGAATATGGTTATGGAATAAATATATTAATAATATATATCATTATGATATTTTAAAAGATGTTTTTAGGGAATGTATCTCATAAATCCAGTATGACACATCACATATGTTTTATATCCTCATGAATAATACTATTATGAATATTATTTTATTTTAAAATAAAAATTTTATTTCAATTATTCAATTTATTTTATTTATTACCATTTCATATTAAATTTCTTAATCAGGTCATATTACATCATTTGTTTTGATGAGATTCATAACATATTTCAAAAATGACATTGGTTGATTGTCTATTATAAGAGTGGCCCTTATTATATCTTATATCGAATAACAATAATGAAATAAATATAATTCTAATAAAATTATTATACATTAAAAAAATACCATGAATTTTGGTTAGGTAGAAAAGAAGTATATTACAATAGTTGAGACTATAGATTGTGTGTAAGCATTAGTAATGTTTCAATTTTTTAAAAAAACTATGAGAAGTAAGGTTAGTGTTATTTTATTTTTAAATATTAAAAATTATATCATATAATCATATAATCACAATAAATACATTTCAATATACCATCCATGTCATGTGGTGATGAAAAATATATCACATAACTTCTTGGAGGTGCGAATCCACACATACACATGATCAATGTTGTAATGTTTCAAAATGTAGGAAGGTAACAATTTACATTTCATATAATATATATAGATCAATAATTATGAAATGAATATTAAATATATTCTGTAAATAAATCATTATAATCGGTTTTTAGAGAAGGTGTTGTAAAACAAAATAAATCAGATCATGAGGTGGTAGTCTATTTTGTAAATGAACGATGAATTCATTTCACATTTTTTGAGAGATGAGTTGGATAATTATAATACAATAAATATAATAATATCTGTTTATATTATTAATACCAATATTTTTATCATAATTATTAAAATAATTTTTATGGTTTGATCAAGTATAAATAAAAATAAATCACTTATTTAAAATCTATACCTCTTTATCAGAAATCCACATTTGGTTTTATAAATTAAGCCATATATGTGTGTTTTTAATCCAAAATAATATGTTCAGAATGAGTATATGGATTCTACTAATTTATCTGTATAGTTAGTGGAAAACTCTATTGTATCATCTACTATGGCCAGAAGGGGATATTAGGTGTTAATTAATATATCTTCGAGCAGACACACATCGAATTTATTAAAATTATTAAATAATATATATACCATCTCCATGTAAAGTGACAACAAGTCTCCCCATATTAGAATATAATGATTCATAAAGACTATATAAATTCATATAGTTACATATATGAAATATTTGTAACATTTTATGTCATATATCTTAGTTAAAATAACTCAAAATCGTTATAATGTTATATGTGAAATCAATGATTTAACCATGATAATTTAATTATATGATTGAAAATAAAATTGGATATATTTTTTAACCATGATGATTCATAAACTATAATCAAATTCAGTATTTTATATTTTTTAATGCTTAAAATTTACTTTCAATATAAGAAAACAAAAATGATGAAAAAAACTTATTAGGAAAATACACTTTTTATAATTAAAAACCATTTTACCATGAAATCAATTAATAATTTATTTTTTAAGAATTTTTTATTTAAATAATAAAATATTAGGAATCATTTATTTTTTATTTACACAAAACCAAGTTGTATCTACCAACCATACAATTAAAATAAATTACCTACAAAGTGCTTTATATTTTTATAAAATATTATTTTTTCTTCATAAAAAGTCAAACATGGTTTTCGACCTAATTTTACCTCTTTTACCGAGATGGAAAATATTTTCTCTAGTAACTATTTATCATGGAAAAAAATTATGTTCCCAATTCAACTACTATTAATTAATAATATTCAAAATATAGATTCAATTTTAAAAAATTCAACTAATTATAGTTCAGGAATTAGATTTTATATTTATCACATAAAACATTAAAAAAAGATGTTTTTCAAAAAAAAAAGACATTTTATATATGTGTTTTTAATATGCCAAAATAAATATAAAAAATGATTCAAATGACCTTAACTAGATTAATAATAATAAAAATGATCTAATTTTATTGTGAAACTATTTTTATAAAATATGTAACTTTTTTTCATAAAATGAAAAAAGGAGATTAAAATAAAATTCAATATTTTTCAACATTATATTGAATCATTATTCATTGAAAAAGTTTATGTAAAATTATTCCTAGTAAAATTTTAACAGGTAGAATTAAAAAATGATATCATTTTTTAATGTTAAAATTCAGAAATGTTAAAATTATTTATATATATAATAATATATAATCCATGAAAAACTTATTTAGTTATAAATAAAGCCTTTCCTGTTATATTTAAAAATTTTCTAATATTATTGTGATAAATATAACTATATAAAATATAATTGAAGAAAATAAATAAGACATGAAAAATATTTATTTTCTCTTTACTTGGGTTGTTATCTTCTAATCCTTTTTAGTTATTTTACAATCATAATTATATTCAGTATTTAAAAGTGTTGGGCTACCTACCACTAAATGAATTTTATGATTCTCATTTATATTCATTACTCATATTGAATTTATAAAAAACCATAAACTTTTAAATTTATTTTTCAATAGAATTATGGATAAAAATTAGATATATTCATTACATGGTTTCCTAACAATGAAATATGAAATATGTCATTTACCAAATGTAAAGTAGGATGAAAGGACATTGAGTCAAAACGAAATCCAATATTATTTATAATTTCATATGGTCAAATGTATTGTTATCTTAACAATACCTTTTTACCAAAACTCATAACAATTTTCCAAATAAAATCATTATGGAAAACATTAACTCTAACCAATTACAAATTTTTATTCTTCTAGTTATCTGTATAAATTTTTGGCTTACTTAGATATATCCCCATGTGAAATTGAATCATCATTACTATCTCGTCCATTTTATATAATAATTCAATTATCAATAACGATATTTCCCTTACATCATCCCAAAAAAAAGATTCTAAAACATATTTCCATATAATACCTCAAAAAGAACCTATTTTTATAAATTAATGAAATTTATTTTTATTATAAAACATAACATTAGTTAACTTCTGATCCCAAGTTCTCTAATAACCCATTGAATAATATTGAAAAATATAATGTATGATTGTTTTCTCTCAATGTCTATTAGATTAAAGGTGAATGTCTATACATATATTCAATTCAGTACCCAATGAAGCAATAAGTATATTCCAAAATTTATGTGTTATTTTTTTCGTTATCATATACAAGGGAAATTAAGACTCAATGTCATCTTGACTGGCAACAGCTCCTTCCCGGCAGGGGCATCTCTGGATGATCTCTTCGTGGGGAGGGGGGTTCGCGAGTGTGGAGGGTTCGAAAAGGCCACTATCGGGAATTCCCTTTTTAAAAAAGAACATATACAATATAAATTAAGACTATATGTAATCCATATAAATCGTTTATATATTATTGAGAAATTTTTTCAAAGATATATTATCATGAATTTTAAGAAAATGAGTAGATTTTGATAACAATTCAAATTTACCAAGCAAAAATTTTACCTCATGATTTCATTTGTAATCCCTTTATGATATCCATGGATAAATTATTTCATATCAACATTTAACTGATAATTTCATAAACATAACATTATTTATTTTTTCCAACTTTAAACTATCAAAAATTGAGACATTCAAAGTAAAATCAGTTATATATTCCTTTATTAATTTAAAAAAATGTTCTTGATAGTATATTCACATTTTTATACCAACATAATGGTAGAAAATCAAGATATATGAACCTCAATCTAAATTTGTTTCTTTAATTTGTTTTCACATGAAAAACATAAAATTATTCTAAAGAAAAAACATGTTATCTTTCAAAATTAAATCTAGGAAACATTCCTTTCATAGAAAAATCTAACTCTTCTTGTTTCTCATAGTATTTTATTAAATATATATTAATAATATCTTCCAATAAAATGTTTAGACACACATGAAATCAAATATTGTGGGTTCAATATTTAACCATTTATAATGAAACATTCATCAAATAATTATCTATAGGATATTTTTTCATACATTATATTGTAAATATAAAATATTATTTCAAAAAAAATAATATACTACACTATTTTTTTACCAAGATTGTAACGAAATGTGGAGTCATATTCCTTTATCAATCACTATAATCTCTTATGTCTCAAATTTGACTATTTCAGAGTGAAAATATACTTCAATAAAATACAAAAAATATTTATTTCATACATTACTCCATATAAATTTTGTACCCATAATTTTAAAGCAAACACTACCTCCCACATTTCAAATTCATGTTTAATATAATCTTTCTTATCAGTATTACATGAACATATTTCATAAAAAAATTCTAATTATCTATTAGAACAATACCATATCACTTAAATTAATCATCAATGTGTCTAATAATTCACAATCTATGGATGGTATTAATAATAATTAAGATACCAGTATTCATATTTTCAGTTCCTTGAAAATTTTATCACATTCCTTTATATATATGAACCTTACACCATAAACCATTCAATTGTATAGTGGGATAAATAGTTGTTTATGTTATCAAAAAACCAACAACAAATGCCTTACAATTCTATAATACAATGAATCACTACAATAGTTTAAGGATTAGTCCATTTGTAAAAAAAATTATTTTTAGTAGAATAAGTAGTTAGCCTATCCTTGTTTACGGTATGTCCAAAATTGAAATATATTGTTACAAAATATCAAATTCTCTAAAATTTATATATATGTTGTTTTGTTTCATGTTTTGAAGAAAAAACTATAATTTTTTTTTATACTCATATCATTTATAATAAACCCAAAAATTATCAACAAATACAAGAAAAAATAAAACAAAATATTCATGTTATAATATATTCACATAATCCAGGAATATACATAGAGGATTTTTCAACCAAATGGGAGTTTACCTAGGTCAAAACATTTTATTAGGGAATTCATCCTCCTTCACCTATAACTAATAATACCCATTCTATATGACAACATTCTCAAATTACTGATCTCTCTAGAGTTAATTTAACAAATCATTGATATGTGGAGAGATTATATTTTATTAACAATAATGATAATAAATTCACTATAATCAATTCAATTCATTATTGAAAAATGTTTATTATTGGAAAATAAATTAGGATCACTATATTTTAATGTTAAATGATGATTCAAACCATAATTGGGAGAATATTTTGACATATTTTCAATTAAATAAGTTTTCCTTGATCCACTCGATATGAGTGTTTTGAAATTTTATTAGCCTGAGAGACTAATTTAGCAACAAATTAAACCTTTTTATTGGGAATAATACATGAAAAATCAATTATAAAATATATTGATATTATTTTTCTACCAATATATAATTAATCTGAACAGTAAAATTATTTTAAATAATATAATCAAAAAGTAGCTTTTTTATTAATTAAATAGTTTCTTAACATCTTCATATGTTATCGAACATATGAAGTTATTTTTCAATAAAAACTAAAACACATTTAAAAAATTAGTTAATTGTCTCTATAATCTATCATAACATGATAATATAAAATTAATTTTATAGCTAAATTAATATAAAATTATGTAATGGGAAAGACTATAATTTTATTGGGAAAATAACTTCCACATATGATAATCAAAAATGATTTTAACTTATTTTTACATTTATTATACCGATATATATTTTTACTAAAATTGTTGATATTTTATGTGTAGGTGGAAATTTTTTATTATAATCAATTTTATCTAAAATGAAAGAATGTTTAGACTCTAAAAAACAATAAAATATTAGAATAAATAAATAATTTACCTGTTATAAAATTTTAATAAGGTTTATCATGTACTGAAAGAGTCTAAAAAGGAAATCACCACACCATTATTCATATAGTTATATTTTATCACTCCAATTTTTCTCTTCATCGGATATGAATCCACATTATAAACAAACTAATTATATTTTGAACACCTAATATTTTATTGATCAAAATTAGTCATTCAAATACTATTATAATTTTATTGGAAACGATGAGCCATATGAACAAACATAATATAATTATAGACCATCATGTATTTCATAAGACATTCCCCGAGGTGGTTTTTACAAAAACTATTAAAATAGGAAGCATGGTATTTTTTCCATCATATTTACTTGATAGATTATTCTCATTTATCTACGTCATGGAACACCTTGTATTATTATTATTTTAGAACCCTTACACATTAAAAAATTCTATATATAACATCCAAGAACATTGAAGATTTTTAGCATCAATTTTAAATTTGAATAATGTTAATGCCCATTTATATTTTTGCTTCAATCATGAGAAAAAATAAATAAATATACTATAAATATCACAATTAAATTTTTTAAAAACAATGAAAATCATGTAATGTTTTTATAATAAAGGATAAAATAGTATTCATCCTTATACATTAAATTTTGAAAATTTATTTTCCATCTTATGTCAAACTACATTCGGAAAATAATTCTTAGTAATAGGATTCAAAAATGTATAAAATTTCACTGAGGTAATCTAATATTTTTCTGCATTATTATATATAATTGAAAATCATTTATTGACTTCACCAAATAATTATAAATAAAAATATTTACCTCCTGATGTTCCAAAAAACCCATAATATCCAATATATTTTCCATATTGTTTATCCATCTCTTAACTGAAAATTATTAAGATGATCCCCTAAAGGCTAGAGGGTGATTTTCATAAACTGACCCCCTATCAAGATGTTTATTTCTGATAGATTAAATTTACCACTGTAATAAATTACAAAACAATAATGACAGTAGTTCAACTAATACATTCTAGAAATAAAATAATTTATTCCAAATTTCATCAATTCTAGGTTGCTGATATTGATAGATTATATTCTCATAGTGCCTTCCCATAATAGCTTCATTATTTCCTCTCAAAAAACATAATCTAGGTGAATCAACATTGTCATATGGACATGCCATATGATGAAAATATTAAATTATATTCTCTTATAAGTACTAACATATATTATCCTAACATAAAATATTTTCTAGAACATCACTATATGTAAATAATTAAGACCAAACTATAAAATAATTAGTGAATTGATGATTATGATTATAAGTAGATTTATTTCATTACTCAAGACACTTTAGGTTTATATATTTAGTTATGTAGTCAATAACTCATTAAAACTAACATTTTACATCATAACGTGGAAACACACACTTATTACACATTTTGTGTCAAAATACCAAACATTTAATGTATAAAATGTTTCATTTTCATGACATATCATCCCAATTTTCTTCTTGAGATAATAATTATACCTACATATACTGAAAAACCAATGAAAATCATTTGAAATCCAAGAATAATAAAAAAATTAAATCGATTCAGAAAAAAATAAACCTACTAGTCTATTAATATTAAATATTAAAACATTATCAAATTCTTATTATTAAAAGTAAACATAAAATAAAAAATTTTAAACATAAGAAATAAGTATCACAGAATAAATAAATTCATAAAACAATTTATAAAAAAATAATAAATAATTTAAAATCAAAATCATTTCTATAAACCCATGGAAAACCCACGATTATTTTCTTATGATACAGATTTGATGCTTATAAAATATGATAAATATTCCTTTACAATTAATATCATACGATTAGTTTGTAAAATAATAATTTTTCAATATTATCACAGTGAAAGAGAGTTTCAACCATCTAGTTAACATGGGAAATCAATTTCATGTGAATCTTTCACTCATTATCACAAATGAAATAACCATTTATGTAATATACTATATTCTATTTGGAGAATCTTATAATTGGTTTACATTTTATGTTTGACCAATTCATTGAAGATCCATATCTAGATCATCATTTATCATCCGATGTCTAAGTTTTACCGATTGTCATGATATATGCCATGCTAAAATATCATCATTAAAATTTTCCAATATCTATAAAATATTACTAACACATATAATCCTTCATTTTCAGCATGGAAATAAAAAAATTATTTTAACTCATAAATTTTTTTTCACAAATCGACATATCCACTTAATTATTAAAATGTATTAAAATTGCATAGAAAAAATTGAATGAAGGATTTTATTGGACAAAAACATGAAATATTATAAAGGATGAAAATATTATGTAATACTATCAATGACTATAAATTTCTTCAATAAATTATTATATACAAAAGAACATACATTTTTTTGTATTGTATATAATTTAAAAAAAATTATTTATAAAATATGAAAAAAAATTCTATTTAAGACCATTAAAAGATTATAACAAACTAAACATATAATGTGACTAATAATAAATCACTTCATTACAAATGCATGAATTAAATAATATTAAATAATTTAATTTTATGAAAAATAATTTGGAAAAATATGATTAAAATATTATCAAAAAGGTCTCTATATAATGCACCCCTTACTGCTAATATAACTCGTAACATTAATTCTATATCATCCATGATAATACATTGATATAAATTTTTTATCTTTTTTTAAAGCAATTTTAATTTTAATATTCCAATAATTTTTTTATACCACATTATTTTAAATTTTAATTTAAATTAAGTTCAAATTTTATGTTTTCATGATATCTGTCTCAAATGAAAAATAAATAATTTCAATTTTAATGTATTGATTATTCATTAATATCTATAATGAAATCTGGTTAAGAATAATGAATTAAATTTTAATCATGGAGAATGTATATCATATGTATACATGAGTAACACTTCCACATTAAATAAATATTATGTAAGAAAGGTTTGATTTATTTTAACTGTGTTTAATGACAATTATATCATAAATACCACATTAAATCTTTTAATACAATTATATATTCAATCAATGTTATATAGTGATGAAAAAAAATCACATCACTTTGTGAATGAAGTTATCCAAATGTACTCCTAAATGAAATTTTCATTTTCTATAGATATAAATGTAATAAACTACTGATATATTATATTTAAATATTTATAACAAGTTCATTAATTTCATATATATTTATTAAATTTTTTTAATCTAAGAGATGTTGTGATGGAAACTCAAGTACAATATTTTGTGGGACTATAGTCCATCGTAAAAATGAACAACGGTTTCATTTCCCATTTGAATTATGATTAGAAGTATTGTTGTTGTCAAGTAAAAATAATAAAATAAACATATGTGTTATATAATGAATTTATTATATCACAATGATTAAGAATGTTTTAATCGATTCATAAGATAAATTAAAACATAAATATTCAGTTAAAATCTATATCTTTTATTCACAAAATATTCTTCAAATTATACCTTATGAAATAAATTGTTTTCATTATTCAAAATCTAAGACCATTATGAAATGTGGGTTGATTATAAGAATGTATTTAGATATGAACTAATGAAAAAAGTTTCTATTTATATGTGTATATGAGAGTATATGTGGTATAAGATCATGGCCATTCATAAAGGTATTTCATTATTTGAATTTTGGTTGATCATCATTTATTACGTATAATGAAGTGGTTCATGGGTGTATGGGAAGGTTTTTGAGAGTTCTATGGGTGTGGTTCATGAAGGGATGGAAAAGAGGCCAAATCATGTGTATTTCATGGTTGGTGCAAAGTTAGTAAATATTGTGAGCCAAGCCCATCAAATAATAGGGATTGTGGACCCATTCAGTTAAAGGCTACTGCATGGTAACCTTGTATATTTTTAAACCATTCATGTTTTGTAAAAAAAAGGTGGGTCTTACCACTCATGGAATAAGTGATCCATATGGTTAGAAAACGTTTTGGTTGACCGTGCAGCCAAACCATGCAGACTTAATAAAGGTACATTTTATTGTTTTTACCTTCTAGTCCTATTTATACCATCCTGGATATTCACCCCATTCAACCCCCTATAACAGGGTTGTGAGGACAACTGTCCCCCTAACTCCATTGGTGTTTCTACTTCGATTCATGCGAATTTCGATAGTCGTTTAGTGAGAATAAATATTTTTGCGAGTTTAACACACCTCAATGGTCTATTTTTATTTTTAGGTCATTTAGAATCTATTCTATCCATATAAATCCATAAAACCCTCACTTTTATAGAAGACTCTATGTTAACTAATTGATGGGTTTTTCGTTGGACTAAAGGATAAGAGTTTATCATGTATTCATCAATAATCAATAATTAGGTGGTCATAATGCTTTTTCACATATTCTTAATGTTTTATACATGTTTTTAGTTGTGCTATATCACTTCTATGATGTGTTTTTATGTCTTTGATTACAAAAGGTGATTTGGTGCATATATTGAGAAAATAATCCCTTTAAATACCTCATTAGGTTTTTTGGTGAGTGATACTGACCCTTAGGCTACCCATGGTATAAGATGGGCCCTTTTAAATGGTGAAAATAATTTGTATTCATTGAGATATGGGAATTAGGAGAGAAAATGGATTGTAAATGTGAAATTGTTTATGTTGGTCAGGTTAATGTGTTAATAAAAATTATTATAAGTCTATTTTTAAATTCCTGTGAGGTTTGAAATGATTTAAGTGGTGTGATTTGGGTATTTAATCAGATTGTAGATTTATTGAAGTAATTTTTTTAAAGTGATTGGTACATTTAATGGACGTGCTAACCTAAAACTTATTCAATTCGGAAAATTATTAATAAATTTACAATGTTTTTTTAAAATGAGGGAAATTTTAATTTTTCTGAAATTGGATTAATGATTGTTTTGGATGGTTAAAAAATAAGTCTAATCCATATGGAATGGTTATGTTTTCAAATAGGTAGAATGATTTTTTAAATGGTGGAATAAATATGATTCAAATATGTATCTTAATTTTTTTTTTCAATTAAATGTTGGGTTATTAAAAGTACTTTGGGACCATAGTTATTGAATTGGTGCATGGGCTAGTAAGATAAGACCTTGTCGATTTTTTTGGCATGTTTAGATTATTATAAAATGAAATAAATGAAGAATGAGAAATGTTTTTGATATTAAATACTTTATTAGTGGGAATAAGATGAAATGAGTTGGATGTAATAAAGTGATTTTTTATGATACATATGAATTGTAATTGAAATGCATAAGTGGGATTAATAAATGTGAAATAATGAACCTTTTAAATTGACAATGTATTGTGAATTGATAGTCACAGATATGGGATAATTTATGAGAAATATTGAATATACATAATAGGTTAAGGCATGAGTAAGGTAACCGGTTTAAAAGGGTTATGAAATTTAATTTGTAAATGTGTTAATTGGTTTAGGATTGAGGGTAATTCACATGATGAAAAATTTTGATATGTGAATTCCATGTTATTGATTATGTATGAATTGTGATATGTTCTATGTTGTAAATGGATAAATAAGCATGGACACCTAGGTTCATTGTTCAGGATAATACACTAAGTCTCCTCCCATGGGTCTGGTTTAACTGAGGCTCAAACCCCACTACTAGAATGCAAAGAGTAGGGAGTCAGAATAATGATTTATGCCCCTAATGGTTGCATTGGGTGATAATACCTTGAATGGGGAACCAAGTTAAGTGTGATATAGTTAATGAGACCTCGTGGACTAAGGATCTATGGTAAATGTGATTTATTTTCTTGTGAAATGATTATCCCTAATGAGATAGGGAATATAAAAAATTTACTTATGCCTAGAAATTGTTTAGAATTTTCCAATATAAAAATAATCTAAATGATTAACCCATTAGGAAAATGATGAGGATGGTCGAGTGAATATTGTAAACTAATGGATATATGGAGGTTTCTTATTTTTAAAAACCATATTAAGGTTATTTGTGTTTGTAACCACATATACCTTGGCAATGACACCCAGTGTGACAAATGTTAGTTTATTTGATTGGTTTACATGATATAATTTAAGGGATAAAATGTATATTAGATAAGTATTTAAAATATTTCTATAGATGATTATTTATTTATTGCACATGTTTCATTGTGTACACTATTTTATGGATTAGTTATTTCATTAGACACTGTTGGTGGTGGCCTAATAATTTTTACTCATATCCTGCTTATTAGAACATGGATTTTGGGTATCTGGTCAGATGCAATTTTTTTATTTATGTTTAGTATAGTTTCCTGATATTTTTTTGTACCTGAGATATCAGGTTGGATCATGGGAGGTCAAGATATGATTGGGACTTGGGTCAAAATTCATGGTCTTTTTGTAGTATTGGTTTTAGTTTATTATTTCATGACTACCTAATATGTCGTTTATTCATTATAATATTATAGAAAGTGTTTCTTGGATATATTTTGGTATTGTCGCATGATATCCATTAGGTTTTTCCTTATGATAATTATATATATTGACCTTATACTCGATGTATAATTACTCTGACAAGCAAGTATAGTCTACCCAATTTTCTTCACAGATGCATGCCATCATTTGGAAGCCTCTATCACATGAGTAGGTGTTCCTGAGGTTCTATAACAAACTATCTCAGGGCATTATAATGTGGTCTCTGTGTCAGTGATGTTTTATAGTGGTATCAACGAGATAAGTATTTTTCTTTCTATTTTATTCAATATAGGTAGGGGACTAGTATTTTTTCAAGACATGCAAATGATATCATGGATGGGTGCCTTCAGCCCGATGTATGCGAGAAAATACTTGTTTCTAGGGGTGGGAATTGATTTTTTTGTTTTTGTTCTTTTAAGGATGATATATATATCCATCTTCTATGGTGAACTTGGATGTGATTATATTTATTTACTAGGTCTTATCTATTATGGTGGTATCTACTGAGTGTTTTTATTAGATCATGGAACAATATATGCACATACGATTCGAAGGGAATTTGTATAATGCATTTTATTGATAGTTTCTAATGATTTCCATGTTGGTAGTGTACTTTTTTTCGGGATAATTTTTCATTGATTTACTATTGAAATGATTGATAATAGAAATGTATTGAAATAAATATTTGTATAGATCGTGGATTTTTGAAACGTTGGGTGAATAAAAATGTTTTTTAAAATGAAAAGTATTAGGATTCAAATGGAATGTTTTGAAATGATTTCAAATATGAAATATGGGGTTCAAAATGTTATATTTTATTTAATAATTAATATATATAATGAATAATCCTATGGGAATTTTTGTAATGGGTGTCTCTAGTATTGTGATCATACCACATATATTAGTTTTTTGGTTTGTGATAGTGCATTAATTTGAATTCACAGTTGTGGTCCATGAGGCTTAGTTTGGCCATATTGTGGAAATGGATGTTTGTCTGTTATTGTTCCCTTAGTAGTGTTGTGGCCCTGTGGTTATTATCATTTTAGGGTAATGTGAGTGTGGTAACTATGTTGATTTTTAATGTGTATGTTGTTTTTTATACCCTATAGATTTTTATTTTCTCATAGTGTTGATATGTGGGTCTGGGTACCCATGGTGTGAAACAAAGTGTAAATGGGGGTTTGTGTGCATTTTCCATGCAGTGTTTTGGAAATGGGGGTGGGAGGAGTGTCGACCTTGTGTAGTGAGTTGTATGAGGGTCTATGTTTATGGCTTATAGAAAGATCCAGTGGGATTATTTAGTTGTGTCTCTAGTTAGGTAGATTCTATTTGTTGACTTTCTAAGTTTCCTAGGATAGTGTCAGGGGTTGTTTCTTGTTATTTTTGGTGGGTACATCATTGGTGAATGATTTTACATTGTAGTGTTAAAATAGAGTGTTTTGATCATTAGAAGTTTTTACTAGAGGGATAATTGTTTGAGATAATTGTTTTGGAGATGTAACATGAGATATGGATGTAACACCCTAAGCATCCATGGTATGCTTCTCTTTGTATAATACAATAGCATGTGTTATATGCAACTTCGTGTTCTAACACACACCACAACTAATCAAACTAGTTGTTATGAATAGTAATACCCACTTTTTGAAATTTAATAAATATTATCTTTCAAAATGGACTTCATTTTTGGAAATTAAATTAGGGTTAATTTTTGGTACATTTCGGATTACATTAATATTTTGATGAATAGTGAAAATTACTATATTTTAATTAAAAACAAATTTTTTAATCAAAATAATTAATATTGATAAATTAACAATTTTAGTGACTTTAGAGCATAATTAGATTATATTTTTACCATTTATTACAATTTTGGTCATTGGACATAATTTCATATTTAAACTGGAAAAAACAAAGTTCCAATCTTTTGATAGTTATTATTTCTTAAAAACTCGTTTTTAGTTTTGAAAACGGGAAACATTTTAAAATTAATTTCTGAAACTTCTATGTATTGAATTTAGAGAAATGGATTCCATATCTAGAATCAGGAGGGCCATATTATGTGAATAGTTAAGTGTTTTTTTAGACATTTTGAATAATTACTTTGGTAAATATTTTATTTACCATGGTTAACATGTGAATCTGGTAAATAAGGTTAAAAAATAATATTATAATAATAATAATTTACCATAAAATGTGTCATAACCCTATTTTTTGATACTTGTCTGACCATGTGCATCTTTGGGTCGATTTTGGTACCCCATGGAGCCACTTGTAAGTGATAAGTGCACTATATATTAACTACGTTAAAGTAAATATATAAATGAAATAAGCATATATCTTTTAGCAAAACAATTTTTACATAGTGTTATATATGTTATATTTTCGACTATAAATATTAATTATAAATATAAATATATTTCCTACATAATTGTAACACCCGAGACTTTTATGAGAAATATTTTGTTTTTATATTACATAAATCATCAAAATAATCTTTCACTACACACAACACTAGCTGGGCTTGCTTTACACGCAACAGTGGCCTTCCTCGATAGCTTTCGTCGTACGCAATACCGAACTTCACTAAACAACGTTATGCTATTAAAATATTATTAAAACTAGCCATTATTAATATTATTAACTGAATTTGTAATTTTATAACATTTTAATTCAACTTATACATTTTCTAGAATAAGGTATAAAAGCAAAATCAGTTTTTTTGGATAAAAGAAGTATTTTTCTAAAAATACAGTTTTTCCGCCTTTTGATGGCGCACCCACATTAAATCTATTTTTTGACTTTTTTTTAAGTTCAATTTGACAAAATAAAATTCTTATTTTGAATCATGGTATAAAAATTTACAATGGATAAATTTTTGATATTTTTCTGATAACTTTCACATTTTGATGAATAGTAAAAATACGCTAATTTTTAATTAAAAACAACTTTTTTCATTGACATAATTTGTATGGATAAATTATAATATTTAATTGTTTTAAAATATAAATAGAATATATTTTTATCATTTAATATAATGTGTGTCATTAGCATTAATTTCACATTGAATTCATAGGTAAAAACATTTCAATCTTTGGCAATGTTTTAACTTCTAAAACCCGTTTTCTTAACAATGGGATTTATTTTAAAATAATTACTGCAACTAATATGTTTTGAATTTTAAAAAATGTATTCCATATTCAGAATCAGTGGGTCCAAATTATGTTAATAGGCTACTTTTTATTTTTAGGCATTATGAATAGTAACTACGGTAAATTTTATTTACCATATTTAAAGGTAAATCAAGTAATTAAGGGTAAATATAAAATTATAAAATTACCCTAACACCTGCCCAAATCTGATTGGTTGACTAAAGGTCTAACTATATCACCTAAGGGTCAGATTACATTCATTTAATGGAATTTTTTCTATGAAAATAATTTAATTATTATTAAAACCAAAGAATGTGACAACATGTCACTTTCTTAAATCTTATAATTATAATTATTTTAATTTAGTGATAAACATCATGATACTTCGAACATGAATAGTCTCTAGAAAGCTAATACAATTATCTACATCATAGGAATTTATTTAGAATTTTTAAGGATTAAGTAATTATCATTTATTATGACACAATAGTGATGTTGAAATTATTTTATTAATTAAAATATCAAATAAATGGTTTTAAAAATAATAAAATAAATATTTTATGAACTATTAAACGTGATCCCCTAATTTTATAGATACATATGACATTTTATGGATCAATTAAAGCTTTTAGTTCAAACATATCTTCTGTATATATTTTTTTCAAATAAATGAATAGTGTCAAAATTGACCATTTGTTATTTTATAAAAATAACACATTATAAAATTGTTTAAAAATTACAAAAATATTTAGAATTTATAAATTAAAATTTATATGGTCGAAAATGTCATAAAGTGTCAAATTATGCAAAATTCACGACACATGAGTAATTATTTATAATTTAGAATATTATTACCAAAAATAAAATTAAATTGATAAATAAGGATAAATCAAGTTGATAATGTTTAAAATAAATTACTAAAATGTCTAAATTTTATTGGTTGATGAGATTACAACCATATCTCATCTAATATTTGGATATGAGTCATTTTTGAAGTTTTTAAGTGGGGATGGGATTTAATATAAACTAATATTTCTTATATTTCCAATGGTGCCCCTCTCCTCCCTTATAAAAGGGAACCTCCTCCCTCTCCTCCTCACACCAATCTGAGCCTTCAAGCTGAGCCAAACCCTGCCATTTTCTCCTCTCCACTTCCCTAGAGACATCCTAGAGGTCCTGGTCTTCTTCGAAGACCAATTTTAGTGCCCTAAAAGGAGGTCTCAAAGAAGCGCCTCAAAGAAGAGGTAATGCCCGTTACCGATTCTTTCATCTTTATTTCTTCTTCCACTTCTTCTTATTTAGTTGTTTCATTGTGAAGTAATAGCATCAGTATCACTCATATACCGATATTTTATTATAAGTGTGAAACAACCATATTTCATGTAGAGACCCGATGCCTGACGTACATGGACATTACATTACTTTTGCGGAATACTTAGTACATAACAAAAAACACACACACAGGGATCGTAATAGTTTAGTGTCATTGGAAACTCGGAACGTAATCTTCTAATAGTGGTGAAAGATCTTCAATATCTCCCATAAATATCTTCCAATTTTTTTACATAAAATCTTTATTTATATCCTGGGGAAAAGAAAACATAAAAGGGTGAGCTCAAATTCTCAGTAAGGGTAAACAAAAGAATAATCAATCACATCATATTCATAAGAACATAACTTTTGGAAATCTTGACCTGCAAAAGAGAGCATAATTTCATAACATGGGATAAATAATAGTAGTGAAATGAAATCCCAATAATTATAACTTAAAACATGAAACTTTGTGGCATATACACATAATCATAGAGAAGCATTTCTTGTTAGTCAAGACTCATTTCCAATACTGTCTTAGTGGACAATGTCCCTTTCTGAACCGAGTCACCCTCGTTTCAGTCCTGTTTCACTGAACCGGTATAACCTACCATTCCATCCATGTCTATCTAATGAGATATAAAATCTTTACCCAATTCATTGGAGGGAGATATAGGTCCCACCCATCTCATAATGATACAGTTCTTATGTGTGCCACACAATCATAAACCACACATCATTGCATAACCCATCTAATAAAAATGGGAATCTTAAACATCATGACATCATAAAACAATTCATATATGATAAAGGAATTCATAAAAATTTTTCCATCACAACATAATAAAATCCATGTAATAATAGGGATATAAACAGAACCCTTTATTATCTTAGATGGAAAATAATTTTGATAAATCACATGAACTCCATTCTTGAGGAAAATATCCTTTCCACTTCAAAAAAACACTTTTCTTTTCTTAACATGTCATACAATTATAAACTAAAATAAGTTGATTAAAAATAAACTTGAAAAATTATAAAGGAATATTCTTGGAAATAATGTTTTAAAAATCCATTCTTTCCATATAAGTTTAACAAAACATTCTTCGCGTACTTTTGTCAGAAAAGTAAAAAAAAGTACCTTATATGGTAACCAAAGGAATGATTCCATTCATTCAATGTGGTAAAAAGTCAATAAAGGGTAAAAATGACTTTAAACATTCATGGAATAATGGTAAATATTTTAGAAAAACATTTTTATAAAAACATGGTCATGGATGATAAACGTAACCCCAGTAAATACTTACGTATAAGAAATCTCGGATAAAAATGAGATTGAAAATTTATCCCTTACCTTAAGTCCGATTTGCTTCGTAAGTGTCCGAACCTCATGTATAATGATTTAAATAATGTCATTGACTTATTACAGAATCATATTCATTGTTATTATATCAAATATGGTTCACTTATGACTTTATATTACCCTTTCTTTTGTAAATTCATGTTAAAGTAGTGTTTTGGGTAAAATCGTCTCATTTGTCGTTTGTGTTTTAACTTGTAATTATTCATATGATTACATAGATTATTTTTACTTAATTATAGAATATAAAACATGATTTATATATAATATATATTCAGAATATACATATATATAATGGATCGATAAATGTAATGAAATACATCGTTCATGGAGATGGTAGGCCGTACGTACGCATGAACGCTGTTTTCGTTTCTCTATTGAATTGAGTGGAATTAAGTAGATGACATTCATATATATACACATAAATCCAGTATCTTTATAATGTCATATATTTCATTATTATTGCTTATATATACTTTATAATCATTCTTAAATGGTTAACATGGAGAATGAAACTCATCGCGTCGTGGAGACGGTAGTCCGTACGTACGCACGAGCGATGATATCATTTCTATAATTATTGAATTGAATTGGAGTGGATGATACAATATATCAGAATCATTATGATGTTATAATAACTATGTATAGTTATTCTTTACACCATAATACCCATCCATGTAAGGTGTTGGTGGAAAAATAGTATACACCATAGCGTGGAGACGGTATTCCGTACGTACGCACGCGCGGTGATTTCGTTTTCCATAGGATGGATAGATGGTGAATTAGGATTGTTTCATACATATAATAACATATCATTATATGAGTGATACTGATGTTATTACATCATAATTAAACAACCTAAGAAGAAGACGTGGAAGAAGAAATAAAGGTGAAAGAATCGGTAACGGAAATTACCTCTTCTTTGAAGCGCCTTTTTGAGACCTCCTCGTAGGGAACTAAAATTGGTCTTTGAGGAATACCAGAACCTCTAGGATGTTTCTAGGGAATTGGAGAAGAGAATTTGGTAGGGTTTGGCCGAGCTTGAAGGCTCAAAGTTGTGTGAGGAAGAGAGGGAGGAGGTGACCTTTTATAAGGGAGGAGAGGGGTACCATTGGAATAAATAAAATTATTATTTTATTATAAAGTCACGTTCAGTTTTAAATAGCTCCAAATTGATATATTTAGAAGCTAAGGTGGGGATGGTTCTAAATCCTCTCATCCAATAGAATTTAGACAAGTTTAGGTTCCTATTTTAACCTTATCATTTAGATTTAACATTAAGTTAAATAATTGTACTTTTACCGTGTCTTCTTCTGTTCTTACACTATAAGGTTAATAAACATACTATAAGAAGCCAAAAGAACCCCAAGTTTTTTATTATTAATATATATAACCTTATCTAAGTCATTTGGCCGAACCGTAGATTTTTAGGAATAAAATAACAATTAATAATATAATATTTGTTTTAAAAACTATTTTATGTCAATTTTGACACTATTTAGTAATTGATTTTTGTGAAAATCATAACAGAATGATAAGTTAGAAAAAAGTTAATTAAATCAATACTAACATGTCATATTAACATATAAAATTAGAGGAATTCATAAAAAGTTTCAAATTATATTTATTTTGGTATTTATAACATTAATTATGTCAATATTTCATTAATAAGATAATTACAGCATCATCGTTGTGTCATAAATAAATTAAATTATTTAATGTCTAAAAATTACAAATAAAACACCATTATGTAGAAAATATTTTTATATTTCTAATTAATATTTATAGTCGAATTTATCTTATGTATAACCCTATATTAAAAATGTTTTGTTAAATAAATGTTGATTTTACCTCTTTTAACCCTTCTTTAAATAAATTAATAATAAATGTCCTAATCTAATCCAAGTAGGCCTAAATGGTCATATTTTATTCCTATGTTTGTTTATGGTCGAATTACACTTATCCAATAGAATTAGGACATGTTTTAGGGTAATAATAATATCATCTTTACCCTTAATTACCCTATTTACTTTTTACCGTGGTAAAAAAAGTAAAAAGTTACTATTCACCAAAAATTATTTTCATCTCATTGAACCACATTTTAGTCCTTGATATTAACTATGTCTCTCGGATTTACGAAATTCCATTCACAGAAGTGGTAAAATTAAGTTTTATGAAAAATTCAGTTTTTAACCTACCACTTAGTGGTTTCACTATTCATCAAAAATTGAATGTTTTCAGAAAAATACCAAAATTTCACCCTAGGCTAATTTCAGTATTCCGAATCCAAAAATGAAGTCCATTTTGAAAACTAAAATTTATAAAATTTCAAAAATTGGTTATTACTATTCATAACCGCTTGTTTTAATAATATTTTACTAGCATATTGTTGTTTAGTGAAACTCGTTATTGCGTACTACACACGCTATCGAGGAAGGTCGTGATTGCGTATAATGCAAGGAAGGTCAAGGATGCGTGTTGTGCAAGATCCTTTTGGTGTAGCATACAACACAAGACATTAATGAAATTAAAAATAATATTTTTCATAAAATCTCAGAGTGTTACATTCTACCCCCCTTAAAATGAATTTCGCCCTCGAAATTCATCAGGGTTATAAATGGTTTACTATTCGAATGTTTCTTTAATCGAAACCCACATCGTAAAAAGGAATACCAAAACCAATCTTTAAAAACAAAAGTATGAAATGTAACTGTTACCCAAATAAATTAATCACTGGGTTTCCACATAGGTGAAAATATGGATATTGAAGATAAATCTAACCATCATGTTCTGATGGAGAGTGGTAGAGAACATGGCTATGGAAAATCCAACAATCACAAATCCATAAATTTGTGACGATCTAAGGTACCATCTGATCCATCGGATATAAGGGCACTAGGACAACATTTTTGGTTTTCAAGATCATTTCCCTAAAGTTGATGAAATTGGAATTAGTAGAAACACTTTCATGATTTTGGTATAGTTTCACTGTTTGTCGTTCTTTGGACAATTTACACTTCATCTCTTAAAGAAATTAAGTTGAATTTGTCATTCGTGATGTGTTAGCAGATCATGTGATAGAATGATGGGTCATTCCATCTCTTTCAAAGAAAAGGTTAGCAAAAGTTATAAGTCCATCTTATGGTTAATCGTATATGGTTCAAAAAATTGACTTATACTTCATATATCATACTTCTTAATATAATAAAACTAGTTTCTACTAAACAGGGACTTCCTGTAGGCCAGTGGTAGGCGATAAAGGCCAGTCGCACTTCGTTTGTGGGTTCGATTCCCACAGCCTTGTCTGAAGCGATGGGCTGTCGCCCATCCTACAGGTTGTCCTTTTTCTAAAAATACATTACTATAACATCCCATCAATAATATCGAAAATCTTCTAACCTTAAACAATACTAACTTATGTCCAACATAATCCATTTTAATCTTTAGGCTTATCCACAATACTGCAGTCCACTCTCATAATATAGTGAAAACGATTACCAGAGATTTAATACTGTCGTTAATCCCCATATATCATAAGATATGTCTTGTTGGTCACATTCCAAACATTAAAAGGCCTTAATCATGTATTCTCTTGAATAAACCATTGAACCTTAGTGAAAACATGAATGCAGTTAAAAGTTAACTCTTTCCACATACCAAAATCCAAAAAATTCTATATACTCAAACCATGATATAACCTTCTCCTTATATCAGTCATGATCTCATTAATACAATCAAACACCTCATTATCTTATTATTCCTTCATTATGCGAATATCATCTAGTTTCCAAAAAATATCTGAATAAAATTTCATGGTTACTAGTACCATTAATCTTACACTTTAAAAACTTAGGAAAGACAACATTGTAACAATCCTTAGATGTCTCTTTATTCCATAGTACCATGAGATTACTTATACAACATTACACTTGATAAACATGTAATCATTCCACTACCTTCTTAAACCATTGACCGAGCTTCAACAATTCTTTCATCTCACATATCATTTGTAGTCTCTTCATCATCATCAACATAAATTCTTCCCATATGACCATACTGATTATCTTCATGAGACTTTCCCTTAGGGAATTGGTTTGCATAATGCCCGTACATTCCACATTTAAAACATTTAACCATTGTTGATGTCGTAGCAATAACATTATCCTCATCCATGTTGTTAACTGAACCTTTTCCTTTGCATTTACTTGCTTTGTGTCCTTCTTTTCCACACCCAAAGCATCTTCCAGTTACTTTGATACATTCTCCTTGATGCCTCTTCCCACAAGATTTACATAGGGGAAATTGAACTTTCTTTCCTCTATGATCATCATGAAACTCCATCTTTCTCTTATTAGCCGAGTCAGGAAACTTACCAACTTTTACATTGTTGATCATATTATGAGATTGCTGATTCGGCATAATAATGATGTTTGGACTTCCAAATCCCATTTCATTATGAAAAATATCATTCCATTGTCCATCATATCCTCCATTATCGTGAATCATCTTGTTTCCAGCCATTTTCTAAAACCCAAAAAAAGAATAGTGTGAGAGGCAAAAATCATGTTAGGGAAAACAACACAATAAAGGTGGAGTATCCTCAATATCTAACATCTTAGGTTAAATTCTATGATTGTTACCATAGTTCCAGGACAGTATCCTATACGTATACTTATCCTTAGGGACATCCCTAGACATACCTTATAAAAATCTCTAGGGATCTCACTAAAGTTCTCGCATCCTAGTTTCCAAAGGTTGACTAAACCTTTCCTCTGATACCAACTGTAGCATTCTGGAATTACTTCCAGTGGACTATAATTGATACCTATCAGGGAACTCCATGGGAGGCTACACCCCCTGGGCGGCACACACCACCATCCCCAGTGACAGCCATTTCCTCATGAATCCCTTGGGCGGAGAGCCATGATTCGTCCAACGCTCACATGTGAGAGTTCCCAAGGATCAAATACATTCCTACATCCATTTCCCCTGATACCAACTGTAGAGACCCGATGCCTGACGTACATGGATATTACATTACTTTTGCGGAATACTTAGTACATAACAAAAAAAAAACACACACAAGGATCGTAATAGTTTAGTGTCTTTGGAAACTCGAAACGTAATCTTCTAATCGTGGTGAAAGATCTTCAATATCTCCCATAAAGATCTTCCCTTTTTTTACCTAAAACCATTATTTATATCATGGGTAAAAGAAAACATAAAAGGTTGAGCTCAAATTCTCAGTAAGGGTAAACAAAAGAAAAATCAATCACATCATATTCATAAGAACACAACTTTTGGAAATCTTAACCTGCAAAAGAGAGCATAATTTCAGAACATGGGATAAATCATAGTAGTGAAATGAAATCCCAATAATCCTAACATAAAACATGAAACGTTGTGTAATACACACATAATCATAGATAATCATTTCTTGTTAGTCAAGACTCATTGCCAAGACTATCTTAGTGGACAATGTCCCTTTCTGAACCGAGTCACCTTCGTTTCAGTCCTGTTTCACTGAACCGGTATAACCTACCATTCCAGCCATGTCTATCTCTTGAGATATTAAATCTTTACCCATTGAATTGGAGGGAGATATAGGTCCCACCCATCTCATAATAATACCATTCTTATGTTTGCCACAAAATCATAAACCATACATCATTGCATAACCCATGTAATAAAAATGGGAATCTTAAACATCATGACATCGTAAAACAATTCATATACGATAAAGGAATTCATAAAAATATTTCCATCACAACATAATCAAATACATGTAATAATAGGTATATAAACAGAACACTTTATTATCTTTTATGGAAAATAATTTTGATAAAACACTTGAACTCCATTCTTGTGGAAAATATCCATTCTACTTCAAAAAACACTTTTCTTTTCTTAACATGTCATACAATTATAAACTAAAAGAAGTTGATTAAAAATAAACGTGAAAACTTATAAAGGAAGACTCTTGGAAATAATGTTTTAAAAATCCATTCTTTCCATATATGTTAAAAAAACATTCTTCGCGTACTTTTGTCGGAAAAGTCAAAAAAGTACCTTATATGGTAACCAAAGGAAAGATTCCATTCATACAATGTGGTAAAAAGTCAATAAAGGGTAAAAATGACTTTAAACATTCATGGAAGAATGGTAAACATTTTATAAAATCATTTTTAGAAAAACATGGTCATGAATGATAAACGTAACCCCAGTAAATACTTTCGTATAAGCAATCTCGGATAAAAATGAGATTGAAAATTTATCCCTTACCATAGGTCCGATTTGCTCCGTAAGTGTCCGAACCTCATGTATAATGATTTAAATAATGTCATTGACTTATTACATAATCATATTCATTGTTATTATATCATATATGGTTCTCTTATGACTTTATATTACCCATTCTTTTGAAAATTCATGTTAAAGTAGCCTTTTGGGTAAAATCGTCTCATTTGTCGTTCGTGTTTTAACTTGTAATTATTCATATGATTACTTAGATTATTATTACTTAATTATAGAATATAAAACATGATTTATATATAATATATATTCGGAATATACATATATATAATGGATCGATAAATGGAAAGAAATACACCGTTCATGGGGATGGTAGGCCGTACGTACGCATGAACGTTGTTTTCGTTTCCTTATTGAATTGAGTGGAATTAAGTAGATGACATAAATATATATACACATAAATCCAGTAGCTTTATAATGTCATATATTTCATTATTATTTCTTATATATATTTTATAATCATTCTTAAATGGTTAACATGGAGAATGAATCTCATCGCGTCGTGGAGACGGTAGTCCGTACGTACGCACGAGTGATGATATCATTTCCATAATTATTGAATTAAATTGGAGTGGATGATACAATATATCAGAATCATTATGATGTTATAATAACTATGTATAGTTATTCTTTACACCATAATACCCATCCATGTAAGGTGTTGGTGGAAAAACAGATTACACCACGGCGTGGAGACGGTATTCCGTACGTACGCACGCGCGGTGATTTCGTTTTACGTAGGATGGATAGATGGTGAATTAGGATTGTTTCATACATATAATACCATATCATTATATGAGTGACACTGATTTTATTACTTCATAATGAAACAACCTAAAAAGAATAAGTGGAAGAAGAAATAAAGGTGAAAGAATTGGTAACAGAAATTACCTCTTCTTTGAAGCGCCTTTTTGAGACCTCCTCTTAAGGCACAAAAATTGGTCTTTGAGGAAGACCAGAACCTCAAGGATGTTTCTAGGGAAGTGGATAAGAGAATTTGTCAGGGGTTGGCCGAGATTGAAGGCTCAAAGTTGTACGAGGAAGAGAGGGAGGAGGTGCCCTTTTATAAGAGAGGAGAGGGGTACCTTTGGAATAACTAAAATTATTATTTTATTATAAAGTCAAGATAGGTTTTAAATAGCTCCAAATTGATATAATTCGAAGATAAGGTGTGGATGGCTCGAAATACTCTCATCCAATAGATTTTAGACAAGTTTAGGTTCCTATTTTAACCTTATCATTTAGGTTTATCATTAAGTTAAATAATTGTACTTTTACCGTGTCTTCTTGTGTTCTTACACTATAAGGTTAATAAACATACTATAAGAAACCAAACGAACCCCAAGTTGTTTATTATTAATATATATAACCTTATCCAAGTCATTTGGCCGAAAATTAGATTTTTAGGAATAAAATAACAATTAATAATATAATATTTTTTTTAAAAACTATTTTATGTCAATTTTGACACTATTTAGTAATTGATTTTTTTTGAAAATCATAACAGAATGATAAGTTCGAAAAAAGTTAATTAAATCAATACTAAAATGTCATATTAACCTATAAAATTATTGTAATTCATAAAAAGTCTCAAATTATATTTATTTGGGTATTTATAACATCAATTATGTCAATATTTCATTAATAAGATAATTACTGCATCATCGTTGTGTCATAAATAAATTAAATTATTTAATGTATAAAAATTACAAATAAAACACCATTATGTAGTAAATAGTTTTAGATTTCTAATAAATATTTATAGTCGAATTTATATTATGTATAACCCAATATTAAAAATGGTTTAGTAAATAAACTTTGATTTTACCTCTTTTAACCCTTCTTTAAATAAATTAATAATAAATGTCCTAATCTAATCCAAGTGTGCCTAAATGGTCATATTTTATTCCTAAGCTTGTTTTTGGTCGAATTACATTTATCCAATAGAATTAGGACATGTGTTAGGGTAATAATAATATCATCTTTACCCTTAATTACCCTATTTACTTTTTACCGTGGTAAAAAAAGTAAAAAGTTACTATTCACACAAAATTATTTTCATCTAATTGAACCACATTTTAGTCCTTGATATTAACAATTTCTCTCGGATTTTCAAAATTCCATTCACAGAAGCGGTAAAATTTAGGTTTATGCAAAATTCAGTTTTTAACCTACCACTTAGTGGTTTCACTATTCATCAAAAATTGAAAGTTTTCAGAAAAATACCAAAATTTCACCCTAGGCTAATTTCGGTATTCCGAATCCAAAAATGAGGTCCATTTTGAAAAATAAAATTTATAAAATTTCAAAAAGTGGTTATTACTATTCATAACGGCTAGTTTTAATAATACTTTAATAGCATATTGTTGTTTAGTGAAACTCGTTATTGTGTACTACACACGCTATCGAGGAAGGTCGCGATTGCGTGTAATGCAAGGCAGGTCAAGGATGCATGTTTTGCAAGATCCTTTTGGTGTTGAATACAACACAAGACATTAATGAAATTAAAAAGAATATTTTTCATAAAATCCCGGGGTGTTACATTTCACCATCTATCCATCCTACGGAAAACAAAATCACCGCGCGTGCGTACGTACAGAATACCGTCTCCACGCTGCGGTGTAATCTATTTTCCACCACCACCATACTTGGATTTTTATAATGGTGTAAATAATAACTATATATGATTATTGTAAGGTGATATTGATTTTGAAATAGTATACATACACTCTAATACAATTCCACGATCATGGGAATGATATCATCGCTCGTGCGTACGTACGGAATACTGTCTCCACGATGTGATGCGACTCGTTCTACATGATATTAATTTAATAATGATTATATAAATTAATTTAATGAATGAAAATGATATATTAACTAATAAAATTTTGGAAATGAGGTATCTATAACCTAAAGAGATGAATAATAATTTATTCGACAAAACACGCATAAGAACAAAAAGTAATAAATACCTGAATAACAAGTAGTAATGAAATATTACTAATAAGAAGCCAATAATATGATCATATATGATATCATTAAAATACGTATGATTCTGGATTAAGTCAATAACATTATTTCAATCATTATACAGGAGGTTCGGACACTTACGAAGAAAATCGGACCTAAGGTAAGGGAAAATATCGCAATCTCATATTTATCTGAGATTGTTTATACTTTGGTATTTACTGGGGTGTATTTTATCATCCGCATCCATGTTTCCTCAATATGTAATATTTAAATAATTCTACAATATTTTATATCCAATTTTACCCTTCGGTGAGTTTTTAGTAAAAGATATGAAAGGAATCTTTTGTCGTTTTTCGTACGAGGTACTTTCTTGACTTTTCCGACAAAAGTACGAGAAGAATGTTTTCATTTAACTTATATGGCATGAATGGATTTTTAAAACATTATTTCCAAGGAGATTCCCTTAAAAGTTTTCAAGTTTATTTTTAATCAACTTCTTTTAGTTTAGAATTGTATGATATGGTAAGAAAGGAAAAGTGTTTTTGAAGTATAAAGGATATTTTCCTCAAGAATGGAGTTCAAGAGTTTTATCAAGATTGTTTTCCATCTAAGATAATAAAGGGTTCTGTTTCTATCCCTATTATTACATTGATTTGACAATGTTGTGATGGAATTATTTTTATGAATTCCTTTATCTTATATGAGTTGTTTTATGATGTCACGATGTTTAAGATTCCCATTCATATTACATGTGTTATTCTATGATGTACGGTTTATGATTTTTTGGAACACATTAGAATGGTATCATTTTGAGATGGTTGGGACCTATATCTCCCTCCAATGCATTGGGTAAAGATTTTATATCTCATGAGATAGACATGGCTGGAACGGAAATTTATACCATTTCAGTGAAACATGACTGAAATGAGGAGTGAACTCGGTTCAGAAATGGACATTGTCCACTAATATAGTCTTGGAATTGAGTCTTGACTAATAAGAAATGATTCCCAATGATTATGTGTGTATTCCACAAAGTTTCATGTTTGAAGTTATTATTATTGGGATTACATTTCACTACTATTATTAATCCCATGTTATGAAATTATGATCTCTTTTACAGGTTACGATTTCCAAAAGTTATGTTCTTATGTATATGATGTGATTGATATTTTTTTTGTTTACCCTTACTGAGCATTTGAGCTCACCATTTTGTATGTTTTATTTCCCCAGGTCAGTAAAAAGGTTATTAAGTAGGATATTCCAAAAAGGGACTCTAGATATGATGAAATAAATGGGAGGCAAAGTAGATGCTTTATGAACCAGTTGTTTATGATTTCCAGTTTCTAAAGACACTATACCTATACTGTCCTTTCATGGTTTTGTTATATGATTTAATAACTGTGCTTCAATTTTGAAGTAATAACAATGTATGTAAATTATGGGTCGTTATAGTTGGTATCAGAGGTAAAGGAGGTTGGAATGTTTCCGATCTTTGGGAACTCTCACATGTGAGCATTGGAGGAAGCATGGCTCTCCGCCCAAGGGCTTCATGAGGAAATGGCTGCCACTAGGGATGGTGGTGTGTCCCGCCCAAGGGGTGTAGCCGCCCATGGAGTGACCTGATAGGTATCAATTATAGTCCACTAGAAGTAATTCCAGACCGTTATAGTTGGTATCAGAGGAAAGGTATAGTAAACCTTTGGAAACTAGGATGTGAAAGCCTTAGTAAGAACCCTAAGGATAATTCTAAGCATAGAACACAATCTTAGTGGTTTTGAAATGACCATGAATAACCTAGGATAAGAACATATGTGTGAAATTTTATTCTTGATTATGTGGTTTTCCTATTATAATTAGTGTTCCTCAAACTATTCTTCTTGGTTTTAGTCAATGGCTGGAACCCGAAGGAATCGTGTTAAGGAGGAATGCGATGAGCAATGCAATGATTGTCCCCCTGAGAAACCAAACATTATGGGAGCTAGAATGCAAATTCATGTAGCCATGCTCACACAACTTTCTCAAGATATGAATCATGATGGACTTCCAAATGAGAAAAGGAAGGAGAAACATTCTATTGAATCCTTCATGAGGCAGCGTCCACCATCATTCAGCGGGTCTACTGATCCATTAGTTACTGAACAATGGATCAGTACTACTGAAAAGATATTTTCAGTTCTTCAATGTTCTGAACATGATAAAGTCATCCTAGCAGTGTATCATTTGGAAGTAGATACTGATGAATAGTGGAATATTATTAAGAATACGAGTCAAAGAGATGAAATTGAGCCCATGGAATGGGACTTGTTCAAGAACTTATTTTTCAATACGTACTTCCCTCGTATTCTCCGAACAATGACGAAGAAAGTGATTCTTGAACTGAAGCAAAAGGATGATGAATCTATTTGTACCTATGAAGCTAATTTTACAAGACATGCAAGGTACGCTTCTGGTATTATTATCCAACATGATAGTAAGATCGGTCGATTCTTTAGTGGCTTAAAACCTAGTCTTCGAAGTTCAATAGCCATAATGGACTTCAATACATATGAAGAAATCGTTTGATAGGAAATCAATGTTGAGATGGAGATTGGAGTAACCCATTAGTCATATGGGTTTGATAAGAAGAGGAAAATGGAATTCAAATGAAAATCTAAAGAGCACACTGAAAAGAATATGACCTTTCCCTTATGCTCAAAGTGTGGAAAGAAACATGGAGGGAGTTGTCTTAAAGGGACAAGTAAATGTTTCTAATGTGGAAAGTAAGGTTATCGGGCATTTGAATTCCACAATGATGGGAAGAAGATGTCTAATGATGCAAAAAAGTAAGGGACACACAGAATAAACCTACTACAGTTCAATGTTTCATGTTCAAGGAGATGGAGCATTATGCCAACAAATTCACTAATCCAAGGGTTTTTTATGATGATTGACATCAACAAAATCTTAAGGCTAAAGACAAATGAAAGTCACATGCAATTTCTATCAGTGATGTGGAGTATGATAACGATGTGGTGATAGGTACACATACCATCCACTCTAATGTAGCAACTGTTTTATTTGATTCTGGATCCACCCACTCTTTTATTTATGAATATTTTTCTAAGGGTATCACCATATTACCTCAACAATTAGATGTTGAGTTAGCTGTGAAAACACCTAATGGCACAACTGTCGCATCAAAAGTTTATAATTCTTCCCCGATTGAAGTTTGTCGGAAAGTGCTTCCTGCAAATCCTTTGATCCTTCCTATAGTGGAATTTGATGTGATTCTTGGCTTGGATTGGATTTCTCTATATGGAGCTCATATCAATTTCCAAAGAAGGGAAGTCACATTTCATATTCCAGATCAATCTATGATCGTCTATCGATGCAAGGATGAACATAACCTTCCAGTGGAAATTTCTTCCATCTAATGGGTCTTGATTCCACTGAATGAAGGTTATTTATCTCAAATGGTTGGTGAGAAACTCACGATTAATAATATTCCCATTGTGTAGAAGTTTGACGATGTCTTTCTAGAGGAATTTCCCGGTCTTCCACCAAATCGTGAAGTTGAGTTTTCAATAGAACTCGTACCGGGTTCTTTTACTATTTCAAAGACACCTTATAGAATGGCCCCAATTGAGTTGCAGGAATTGAAGAAGAAACTCTAAGAGAGTCTTGATAAGGGATTCATATGCCCTAGTGTGTCACCTTGGGGAGCACCTGTTCTATTTGTTAAGAAGAATGATGGATCAATGAGATTCTACATTGATTATCGAGAACTTAACAAGCTCACAATCAAGAACAAATATCCTCTCCCACACATTGATGACTTATATGACCAACTACGTGGAGCTCAATACATTTCCAAGATTTATCTTCGTTCAGGTTATCATCAATTAAGGGTCAAAAGGGAGGATATACCAAAGACGACTTTCTGTACAAGGTATGGACACTATGAATTTATAGTGATGCCATTTTGTCTTACTAATTCCCCTGCTATCTTCATGTATCTAATGAATAGAGTCTTTATAGACTATCTTGATCAATTTATGGTAGTATTTATAGATGATATTATTGTCTATTCATAGAGCAAGGATGAACATGAAGATCACTTGATAATTATTTTGAAGACCCTGAGAAAGGAGAAGATTTATGCCAAATTTACCAAGTGTGAATTTTTGCTTCAAAAAGTTGCATTTTTGGGTCACATAATCTCAAAAGAGGGGATATCTGTGGATCCAACAAAAACATAGGTTATCGAAATATGGTCGAGACCAACAACAGTAACTGAGATCGAATGTTTTCTTGGTTTGGCTGGATATTATCGATGTTTCATGAAATATTTTTCACAATTATATAATCCACTAACTAGGTTGACTCAGAAAGGAGTTTAGTTTGTTTGGACGGAGGAATGTGAAGAGAATTTCAAGGAGTTGAAAAGAAGGTTATCTAGTGCACCTGTGCTCACACTGCCTTGTAGTGGAGAAAGGATTGTGATCTACAGTGATGCATCCAAGAAGGGATTGGGGAGTGTTCTTATGCAAAATGATATGGTGATAGCTTATGCCTCACGATAGTTGATAATACATGAGAAAAATTACCCAACTCATGATTTGGACTTAGCTGCGGTAATCTTTCCATTAATGATTTGGAGGCATTATCTTTATGGAGAAAGGTGTGACATTTATATTGATCATAAAATTTTAATGTATATTTCACACAAAAGGAGCGGAATATGCCCCAAAGAAGATGGTTGGAATTGATTTTGGATTACGACTGCTCAATTCATTACCACCATGGGAACGAAAACAAGGTGGAAGATACATTAAGTCGACAAGACCATGCTAGCTTATCCATGATGAGGATCACAAATGATCAAATATTTATGGATTTACAAAGGATGTATCTTAGAATTTTAATGGAAGGGGGAAAATCGTATCTTTCTCAAATTAATGTTCAACCATCTATACATGTGAATATTATAGTGGCATAGAAAGAAGATGTAGATTTACAAAAGAATGTGAGAAATACTTTTGAATTCAACCTTGAGTGTGATGGGATAATAAAGATCAGAAATCCGGTTTGTGTTCCTCCCATCCTAGAATTAATGAAAGATCTGCTGGATGAGGCTCATAGTTCTTCATTCTCTATTCATCATGGAAGCATGAAGATGTATAGGGACCTAAAAGAGTACTTCTGGTGGGATGGAATGAAATGTGATATTGCTGAATATGTCTCTCGATGCTTGGTTTGTCAGCAAGTTAAAGTTGAGAGACAGAAGTCTAAGGGGATGTTACAACCATTACTGATACCCGAATGGAAATGGGAAAACATCACTATCGACTTTGTCACAGGACTTCCTAAAACATCCAAAGGCAATAATGCTATCTGGGTCATAGTTGATCGTCTTAAAAATTCTGCACACTTCATTTCTATTAGGGAGGATATCTCTCTGGATCAGCTTGCCAGGATATATGTAAAGGAAGTGGTAAAATTGCATGGAGTACCACATTCTATTATTTCTGATCGGGATACGATATTTACCTCGATGTTCTGGCGAAGTCTTCAGCATACTCTGGATACAGTGTTGAGTTTCAGCACTGCTTATCATCCTCAGACAGACGGTCAGTCTGAGCGAACAATTCAATCTCTAGAAGATATGTTGAGAGCTTGCACTATGGATTTCAAAGGTGGTTGGGATCAACACCTACCATTAGTTGAATTTTCTTATAATTATAATTTTCACTCCAGTATTCAGATGGCTCCTTATGAAGCTCTCTATGGAATGAAATGCAGGACTCCAAATTGCTAGGATGAAGTTGGGGAAAGAAATCTATTGGGACCTGATCTTGTTGATGAGATGGCAGAAAAGGTCTGATCTATTCCACAACACATAAGAGCAGCTCAGAGTCGACAAAAAATTTATGCCGACAACCGATTAAAAGACTTTGATTTTGAAGCTAGTGATAAAGTGTTCTTACGAATATCTCCCTAGAAGAGGGTCATGAGATTTGGAAAGAAGGGGAAGTTGAGCCCTAGATATATCGGTTATTTAGAATTACTAGATCGTGTTGGAAAGGTAGCTTATAGATTAGAGCTTCCCCCAAATCTCTCTCAAGTTCACGATGTGTTCCATGTATCTCTCCGGAGAAAGTACATACCTGATCCTTCACATGTACTCAGCTCAGAAGTTGTACCGCTGGAGAAAGTTCTTTCTTATGAAGAACAGCCGATAGAGATTCTAGATTGTAGTGAAAAAGTCCTACGAAACAAGACCACTCGCTTGGTGAAATTTTTATGGAGGAACCTCCAACTATAAGAAGCTACATGGGAGCTTGAGGATATGATGAGGGAGAGGTATCCTCATCTGTTTGTTACAATGTGAAGAATTTCGAGGGAGAAATTCATTTTAAGGGGGGTTGAATGTAACACCCGAGACTTTTATGAGAAATATTTTGTTTTTATGTTATATAAATCATCAAAGGAATCTTTCACTACACACAACACTATCTTGGCTTTCTTTACACGCAACCACGGCCTTCCTCGATAGCTTGCGTCGTACGCAATACCGAGTTTCACTAAACAACGATATGCTATTAAAATATTATTAAAACTAGCTGTTATGAATTTTATTAACTGAATTTTGAATTTTATAACATTTTAATTCAACTTATTCATTTTCTAGAATGAGGTATAAAAGTAAAATCAGTTTTTTGGATAAAAGAAGTATTTTTAAAAAAATACAGTTTTGCCGCCTTTTGATGGCGCACCCACATTAAAGCTACTTTTTGACCTGTTTATAAGTTCAATTTGACAAAATAAAATTCTTCTTTTAAATAAGGTTATAAACATTTACTTTGGATAAATTTTTGATATTTTTCTGATAATTATCATATTTTGATGAATAGTAAAAATACGCTAATTTTTAATTAAAAACAACTTTTTTCATTGAGATAATTTATATGGATAAATTATAATATTGAATGGTTTTAGAGTATAAATAGAATATTTTTTTACCATTTAATATAATGTATGTCAGTAGAATTAATTTCACCTTGAATTCATTGGTAAAAACATTTCATTCTTTGGCAATGTTTTAACTTCTAAAACCTGTTTTCTTAACAACGATATTTATTTTAAATTAATTACTGAAACTTATATGTTCTGAATTTTGAAAAATGGATTCCATATTCAGAATCAATGGATTAAAATTATGTTAATAGGATACTTTTTATTTTTGGCCATTATGAATAGTAACTACGGTAAATTTTATTTACCATAGTTAAAGGTAAATCGGGTAATTAAGGGTAAATATAAGATTATAAAATTACCCTAACTCCTGGAAAAATACTATTGGATGACTTAAAGTCGACCCATATCACCTAAGGGTCGGATTAGATTCATATAATGGACTTTTGTCCAAGAAAATAATTTAATTATTATTAAAACCAAAGAATGTGACAACATGTCACTTTCTTAAATCTTATAAGTATAATAATTTTAATTTAGTGATAAACTTCATGAAACATCGAACATGAATAGTCTTCAGAAAGCTAATACAATTATCTACATCATATGGATTCATTTATTATTTTTAGGGATTATATAATTATCATTTATTATGACACAATAGTGATGTTGAAATTAATTTATTAATTAAAATATCAAATTAATGGTTTTAAAAATAATAAAATATATATTATGTGAACTATTTAATTTTCTCCACTAATTTTCTAGATAAATATGACATTTTATGGATTCATTTAAGCTTTTATTTTTAACATATCTTCTGTATATATTGTATTCAACTAAATGAATAGTGTCAAAATTGACACTATTGTTATTTTATAAAAATAACATATTATAAAATTGTTTAAAAATAACAAAAAAAATTAAAATTTATAAATTAAAATTTATATGGTAGAAAATTTCATAAAGTGTCAAATTATGGAAAATTCACAACACATATGTAATTATTTATAATACAGAATATTATTACCACAAATAAAAATAAATTGATTAATAAGGATATATCAAGTTGATAATGATTAAAATAAATTACTAACATGTCTAAATTTTATTGGTTGATGAGATTACAACCCTATCTCATCTAATCTTCGCATATGAGTCATTTTGTAAGTTTTTAAGTGGGGTTGGGATTTAATATAAACTAATATTTCTTATATTTCCAAAGGTACCCCTCTCCTCCCTTATAAAAGGGAACCTCCTCCCTCTCCTCCTCACACCAATTTGAGCCTTCAAGCTCGGCCAACCCCTGCCACTTTCTCCTCTCCACTTCCCTAGAGACATCCTAGTTGTCCTGGTCTTCTTCAAAGACCAATATTAGTGCCCTAAAAAGAGTTCTCAAAGAAGCGCCTCAATGAAGAGGTAATGCACGTTACCAATTCATTCATATTTATTTCTTCATCCACTTATTCTTCTTTAGTTGTTTCATTATGAAGTAATAACATCAGTATCACTCATATACTAATATGTTATTATAAGTATGAAACATCCATATTTCACCATCTATCCATTCTACGGAAAACAAAATCACCGTGTGTGCGTACGTACGTAATACCGTCTCCACGCCGTTGTGTAATATATTTTCCCCCACCACATTACTTGTATGAGTATAATGGTGTAAATAATAATTTTATATGATTATTTTAAGGTGATATTGATTCTAAAATAGTATACATACACTCCAATACAATTCAACGATCATGGGAATGATATCATCACTCGTGTGTATGTACGAAATACTGTCTCCACGATGTCATGCAACTTGTTCTACATGATCTTCATTTAATAATGATTATATAAATTATTTGAATGAATGAATATGATATATTACAATAATAACATTATATAAATGAGGTATCTATAACCTAAAGAGAAGAATAAAAATTTATTCGACAAAAAACGCATAAGAACAAAAAGTAATAAACACCCGAATAACAAGTAGTAATGAAATATTACTAATAAGAAGTTAAGAATATTACCATATATGATATCATAAAAATACGTATGATTCTGGAAGAAGTCAATAACATTATTTAAATCATTATAAAGGAGGTTCGGACACTTACGAAGCAAATCGGACCTAGGGTAAGGGAAAATATCACAATATCATTTTTATCTGAGATTGTTTATACTTTGGTATTTACTGGGGTGTATTTTATCATCCGCATCCATGATTCCCAAATATGTAATATTTAAATAATTCTACAATATTTTATATCTAATTTTATCCTTTGGTGAGTTTTTAGTAAAAGATATGAATGAAATCTTTTGTCGTTTTTCATACGAGGTACTTTTTGACTTTTCCGACAAAAGTACGAGAAGAATGTTTTCTTTTAACTTATACGGCATGAATGGATTTTTAAAAAATTATTTACAAGAATATCCCCTTATAATTTTTCACGTTTGTTTTTAATCAACTTCTTTTAGAATATAATTTTTTGACATGTTATGAATGGAAAAGTGTTTTTGAAGTAGAAAGGATATTTTCCTCAAGAATGGAGTTCAAGCGTTTTATCAAGATTATTTTCCATATAAGATAATAAAGGTTTTTGTTTCTATCCCTATTGTTAAATTTATTTGATTATGTTGTGATTTCATTAATTTTATGAATTCCTTTATCTTGTATGAGTTGTTTTATGATGTCCCGATGTTTAAGATTCCCATTTTTATTACATGGGTTATGCTATGATGTATGGTTTCTGATTTTGTGGCTCACATAAGAATGGTATCATTATGATATGGGTGGTAACTATATCTTCCACCAATTCATTGGGTAATGATTTTATATCTCATGAGATAGACATGGCTGGAACGGCAGGTTATACCGGTTTAGTGAAACAGGACTGAAACGAGTAGTGAACTTGGTTCAGAAATGGACTTTTTCCACTAAGATAGTCTTGGAAATGAGTCTTGACTAATAAGAAATGATTCTAAATGATTATGTGTGTATGCCACAAAGTTTCATGTTTTAGTTTATGATTATTGGGATTACATTTCACTACTATGATTTATCCCATGTTATGAAATTATGATCTCTTTTGCAGGTTAAGAATTCCAAAACTTATGTTCTTATGTATATGATGTGATTGATTTTTCTTTTGGTTAGCCTTAATGAGAATTTGAGCTAACCATTTTGTATGTTTTATTTCCCCAGGTCACGAAGAAGGTTATTATGTAGGATATTCCAAAAAGGGACTCTAGATATGATGAAATAAATGGGAGGAAAAGTAGATGCTTTATGAACTAGTTGTTTATGCTTTCCAGTTTCTAGACACTATACCTATACGGTCCTTTCATGGTTTTGTTATATGTTGTAATAAGTGTGATTCAATTTTGAAGTAATAGCAATTTATGTAAAGTATAGGTCGTTATAATAATGGTATGTTATTTATAATTTTTAGATAATTAATTATTAAATTTATTTACGACACAATAATGATGTCATATTTTCTATATTAATTATTGAATCAAATCATTGGTATTATTAATGTAAAAAGTAAATATAATTTGATAGTTATGATAAAATCCAAGAATTTTATTGGTTAATATGACATGATATTATTTCATAAATAAACATGGATTGAATTAATAATTTTGATATGACTTTAACAAAAATAAATTATTAAATTGTGTCAAAATTGACAAATGCAGTTTTTAAAGCAAATATTTTATTATTAATTGATATTCTATTCCTAAAAATCTTAAGTTCGGACAAAAGACTTATATAATATTAGGTGAATCATTAATGGACCACTTGGGGGTCTCAAAGAAGTATATAGTATTTTTATTAACTATATAATATATAAATACAAAGTGACACTGTAAATGTCAAACTAATTAACTAAGAGTAAAAACTAAAAGATGAGGTTAATAATGTGACCCAAAACTGTCTAAACCCAATTTATTGAGTTTTTTTCGACCCATACCTACATTTTTTTCGAAATAAACATGTTTGGAGCCATTATAAATCACAAAAGATATTATTAAAAAAATAATATTTTATGTTTTTTCTAAGGAGCCCATCACCACTCTTATGAAATGGCACTCCCCATTCTCACTAATTCAAACCTTAATAGCCTTTTTTCTCGGCCAACCTCTAACCAAATATCCTCCCAGCTTCCCTCAATTCAACCTAGAGGCCTTTTTTGATCATAAATACAACCTAAGGATCCCTTTTGATCAAATCAAAAGGATGACCCCAAAGAAGAGGTAATGGTATCACCACCCTCTCTCAAGTTCCTTTCTTTTTACACATCTTCATTCATTCTTATTTCCATTATAAAATTATAACACCAGTATCTGCTATATACTATGATGTTATTATAAATATTTTACAACCATATTCAGTATTCTATCTATCCTTTGAATGGCATGTCACCATCCGTGTGTACGTACGACTTACCGTCTCCACATCGTGGTGTAATTGTTATTCAAAACATTATTATTTTGAAGGGTATTATAATTATGTGTAATTGATGTAAATAATAAATATAACATGATAATGATTCTTTATATATGATATACCATTCAATTATATATTAATATAATATCAATATATTGATATTTTCGCTCGTGTATACGTACATACTATCATCTCCACGAACACGATGAGATTCATTCCCCACCATATCCATTGAAGTAAAATTGTCATTTGATGGTTAAAAATAATGTTCAAGGACGTGATATCATTTTGTATATGAATAAGATACAACATATCCATAAAAACATGGCTTATGTAACAAAACATATAAAAGAAAATGAGTAAGTTAACACACGAAACGACGATAATACTAGGATATCATTAACAAAGCAATGTTAAAAGATCATATATGATATCATATTAGTGTATATGATTATTTTATAATTTTATATCCATTATTTCACAATTATTCATGAGTTCAACCTACCCTCAACCAAGGAAAAGTACAAGGTATGTTTTAATTTCACTATCTCTTTATTATATGAGGTTGTTTTTACGTAAGTATCTTCTAGGACCCCCTTTATCATCCTCATCCAGGTTTTTTTAAAAATATATTTCAAAACATTACTATTATTTACTATAAAATGTGTTAAATTCATTTATACCCTAATGTGTGTTGAACGGATTCTTTCTGTCGTTTTCCAAAAAAGGTACTTTTGTCCTTTTTAACAAATTTATGGTACGAATGTTTTTTTAACTTATATGGAGGGTGCGGCTATTTTCCGCTATTATAACATCATCAAAGCTTCCCATACAAGATTATAAGAATATTTTCAAAAAAAATTAATCTTTATTATTATGTTACTCTTATATTTTTTCAAAACAGAAAGAGTTATTTCTTTAAAAAGGGTTTTGTTTTCATCTATGTCAACATCCTTTGATATATTTTACGTTTATTTGAAGTTCATTTATTATGATAAAAAACATCCATATTTTATGAAAACATTGTGATATTTTTGATAATGGATGTGATATTTTTATACCATTCATTTTTTATGGATAATGTTTTTAAATTTCATATGCTATTTTTAATACGATTGTTTATGATATGTTTAAAGATTTTCATATAAGGAATTTATTGAACTTAGAAAGTGATGCGTGGAGCCCGATATAGCTCCTCGATGCATCGGTTGGTCTCATGAGACAACTAGACATGGAATTGGATGAGGCCCTTTCCCAATTTGATTTATGGTTTGGGCCGAGGCCTTAATCATTTTTAGACGTCTTGGTCGAGGCCTTGAAAATATGTTTGAGAATGTCCGACATTATACATTCCCTCATTATGGAAATAATATTGAGGGTTCTTGTGGTCATTCGACTAGTATAATACCCATGATTATGTTTTTTTGTCATTATTTAATCATCTCATATTCTTTCTATAAAATTATTAATGTTTATTATTGGTAAATTCATGTGGTTCCAATTATTCAAAATGCTTAATATTTATGTCATTATCCATTGTAATACTTACCCTTACTGATCGTTTGAGCTCTCGCCTATCTTATGTTTCATTTTCCCAGGATACAAAGAAGTTAGTTATGACTGAACTGTAGGAATAATCTATGATGCTTGGATGTTTCTAATGAAATATATTTGTGTTGTATTTCTGTTCAAGATGTAAAGTTGAACAGATTTATGAATCTTGTTTCTGATAATACTAAACTGATCGGTCATTCGAGACATGATTTCCTTGTGATGATACCAAAGTTTTGTAATAATGTACCAACTCTGTGTAACGAATTTCACGACATTATAGTTGATATCAGAGGAAGTTTAGTAAAAACCTTGGATGCTAGATTTAGATAAACTCTGATTAGAGCACATAGAAATAAGATAGACTTTCAGGATTAGTATAGAAGAACATCCTAGAATCTTGGTATTGTATTGATTTTGTTAGTTTTACAATTAATACATGCATTTCGAGATACAAGCAGGTAGAGGAGGATCTGGAACAGGTGTTCCTAGGGGTAATACCCGAAAACACCTCTCTAAGATAGACTCAAACCGGAACTGGTGCATGACAACGGGCCTTGCTGCACTCCTGGTTACAACACACCCATGGGATATGTGTAGGATAATTCTCATTTTCATTAAAACCATTATGAAGGATTTATGACTATATACTTATCAATGATAACATTTTTTTGATTATGGATTATATCCATAAACTTTTCAATTTATGTTAAGTGTTTTTTATTCTTGGAATTATATATTTCAATTCATAAACTAATTTAGTTTATGCCATTGTTTAGAAATGGTGCCTATTAAAAGGAATGCAAACTCTATAAATACAGACACTCCATGTAGGGATTTCTCAACTGTAGAAGATAATTATAGTGGAGCTAGTGATCCAACTGGTGCTGATCAGCTAATCACCATACTGGGACAACTCACTCATGTTATGAATAATAACCTTACCTGTATGGAGCATACAGATCCACAACATGGAGGATCAATGTTAGTTCTCTTCATTAGTCAACAACCAACGAAATTCAATGGGAGTAAAAATCCATTAGTGTATGAGCAATGGATAAATACCATAGAAAAAATATTTCAAGCCTTGGGGATTAGTGGAAGGGAAAAAGTTATCATGGCAGTTTACCGCCTCAATGGAGATGCTGATCAATGGTGGTTATTGATTCAAAACACAAAGGAATAGAATGAAGTTTAAAATATGGAATTGAGGGAGTTCAAATAGATTTTCTTAGAAAAATACATTCATCGTGACCATTAAGAAGATATAGAATGGAAATTTCTGAGTCTAAGGCAAAAGGAGTATAACAATGTTGCAATTTATGAGGCTAACTTTACAAGGATAGTGTGGCATGCTTTAGATTATATACGTAACCCATGAAGTATGATTGATCGTTTCTTTAATGGGTTAAAACTAATTTCTCTGTTGAGCATTAGAATCAAAATCCTTCTCATCATACAATGATATTGTCTCATGTGATATCAAGACAGAAAAGGAATTCCCTATGTCTTATGACTTTTAACCAACGCAAGCGAAGATGAGATCTACTGAACACTCTAGGAATGAAAAAAAGAAACAGTTAAGAAGGGAAGAATTTAATTTTCACCATGTGATAATTGCGGAAAGAAGCACATTGGTGCCTGTCAAAAAGTAAAAGGAGTATGCTACAAATGTGGACAGAAAGGCCATCTAGCTGGTGATGTAATGGAAATAAAGACGATACTGATGTTCAATGCTACAATTGCAGGGAGATGGGGCTTTATTCAAATGAATTTCCTATGCATCAGAGAAACTTACATCAGAAAATTCCAAGACATCAAGGCGAAGCTTATGTAGTAAATATTGTTGAGGTTTAATCCCCAAAAGACGTGGTGGCACATAATTTAATGGCTTCCTCAAGTTCATAAAATGTTTTATTTGATTATGGATCATCACATTGTTTCATATAAATCTAGTTTGCTATTAAAATTAGATATTTCCAATTTTATTTAATAAGGGAGTTTTCATTCAATAATCTTAACGGAATTATCATTGCAACAATGTTTTGTGAAATGGTCCCCATTAGAAAACATAAATTTTCTTTATCTAATAATCTCATCATCATACCCATGATTGAATTTGATATAATCCTTGGTATGGATTGGATTTCTGACCATAATTTGAAGATTTATTATAAGAATAAGGAGGTTAGGATTATTGATGATGATGATAAAGAACACCTTATCATTAGTGAAAAATCATCACCACCTAATTCTTATCAAGATCCATCCTCAGCAGCTCAACTATATTCAATTATCAGGGAGGAAGAGAATGAAATAAATTTGAGTGGGGAAAGGAATGTTAAAATAGAGGTTGTACATATTGTGAATGAAAATGTTGATGTGTTTCCTGAATATTTACCTAGACATCCTCTATAATGAGAAATTGAGTTTTCCATTGATTTAATTCCTTGTTCAAAGCCCATATCGAATACCCCTTATAAAATGGCCACTATGGACTTAGTTGAACTAATGAAATAACTAAAGGAATTGAGTAATAAGGGATTTATTCACCCGAGTGTTTCTCCATGGGGAGCCCCTCTCCTTTTTGTTAATAAGAATGATGGATATGTGAGGTTATGCGTTGACTACAGGGAGATCAACGTTATAACAATACATAACAAGTATCCCCTACCTCGCATTGATGATTTATTCGACCAACATCATGGATCTCAATATTTTTCATAGATGGACCTTCAATCTAGATATCAACAGTTGTGTGTGAAGAAGGAAGACATTCTGAAGACAGCATTTCGAACCAGGTACGGGCATTATGATTTTATAGTAATGCCTTTTTGATTGACTAATGCACCCTCTATATTTATGGATATAATGAATCTAGTTATCAAGAAATATCACGATGATTTTATGGTGGTATTTATTGATGATATCTTAGTATATTCCAAAATCTATTAAGATCATGAAAATCACCTCCGCATTATCATGAAGACTCTTAGAAGACATGAATTATATAGGAATTTTAGAAAATTTGAATTCGGGCATCAGGAGATTTCTTTTCTTGTCCATATTATCTCTAAGGATGGAATTTCCATTGATCCTTCTAGGAACAAGGCAATCCATGAATGGACAGCACCAATGATTATAATTAAGGTGCATAGTTTTATTGATTTAGCAGGTTATTATCATCTTTTCGTCCAGAATTTTTCCCAATTGGATAACCCATTAACGAAGCTCACACGTAAAGGGGTTAAATTCGTTTGGACAAAAGAGTGTGAAGAATGTTTTGAATAATTGAATAGAATATTAGTCAATGCTCCTATATTTACTCTACCATTGGGGATTGACAGGTCTGTTATTTATAGTGATGCATCGAAGAAAAGACTTGGTTGTGTCCTTATGCAGAATGATAGGGTTATTTCCTATGCATCATGACAATAGAAAATTCATGAGAAAAACTATCATACTCATGATCTTGAGTTAGATTCCATAATATTTTCTTTGATGATATGGAGACATTATCTGTATAGTGAAAAATTTGAGATATATACTGATTAGAAGAGTTTGATATATATTTTCTCATAGAGAGAACTCAACAAGAGGCAAAGGGCATGGCTTAAACTACTCAAGGATTATGATTGAACGATACACTACCACGTGGGGAAGGAAAAAAAGGTGCTATATGATTTGAGTTGAAAGGATCATGGAGTATTGAACAAGATTAGAGTTAAGAAGGATTATATATATATGGATCTAGAAATGATGGATATGGTAATATCCATGCAAGCTGAAACATCAATGATTTTTCAAATGGTTGCCAAACCATCTTTACATGAATGGATAAAGAGTTCTCAGACCAGTGATGAAGAGTTTCAAAAGAATATTAAATCTCTAAATGATGTGATATTGTGTGACTTTGAGTATGATGATGGAATTTTCAAGATATGGAAGAGACCTTGTGTTCCTGATATACCTGCTCTAAAAATGGAATTCTCTGATTATGGTCATTGTTCTAATTTCTCTATACACCCTGGGAGCACCAAAATGTATAGAGAATTGAAGGAAAATTTTTTGTGGGACAACATGATGAGGGAGATTGCTGATATTTTGTCAAAATATATGGTTTGTCAACAAGTGAAATATGGAAGGCAACAACCTGGAGGAGTAGTGCAAATCTCTTCCCATACTAGAGTGGAAATGGGATAATATTATGATGGACATTATAATGGGACTACCAAATACTCGTAGAATGAATGATGCAATATGGTTCATTGTTGATCGTCTTACTATGTTAGAACATTTTTCATGCTATTAGGGAAGATTTACAACTTGAACGTCTAGCAATAAAATATATTAATGATGTTTTGTGGATTCATGGAGTACCCCTATCAATTGTTTCTGATCGTGATCCACATTTTACATCATGATTCTGGAAGAGTATTCAGAAGGACCTGGATATTGAACTTCATTTGAGCACTGCCTACCACCCTCAAACAGATGGAAAATCAGAAAAAAAAAATATTCAAGCATTAGAAGACATGTTGAGATCCTGCTCACATGAATTTCAGGGTATTTGGGATCAATATTTACCTTTGGTAGAATTTTCCTATAACAATAGCTTCCATTTAAGTATTAAGATGGAACCATATGAAGCATTATAAAGAAAGATATGTTGCACACCAACCTATTGAGATGGTGTTGGTGAATGAAAACTTGTCGGCCCCAAACATGTTGAGGAAAACATGGAAAAGGTAATGGTAATCCAAAACCACATCAAAGTAGCTCAATGTAGGCAGAAGAGCTATGCTGATAATCGAAGGAATGATTTGAAATTTCAGGTAAGAGGTCATGTTTTCTTGAAGGTATCTCCTTGGAAGGGTGTTATACGTTTCGGTAAGAAGGGAAATATGAGTACCAAGTACATCAGATCATTCGAAATTTTTGAAAGAATTTAGGTTGTAGCTTACCGTTTGGCAATGCCGCGAAGTCTCTCCAAAGTTCACGATGTGTTCCATGTATCACTATTGAGAAAATACAGGCCTGACCCAACGCATGTACTCACCTTTCAGAAATTAGAACTGGAACCCAATCTATCATATTGAGAATAGCCTGTCATCATTCTTGATATGAGAGAACAAGTGCTGAGAAACCAGATGACTCGTCAGGTAAAAGTTCTATAGGGAAACCATAATATGGAAGAGGCAATGTGGGATCCTGAGGAACTTATGATGAAGAACCACCTGAGTCTTTTCATTTGGTAGTATTCAAGAGATTTCCAGGACGAAATTATTTGAAGGAGGGGAGAATGTAACACCCCATCCTTCCACGATATGCTTCTCTATGAGTAATACCGTAGTGTGTCTTGTACGCAACTTCGAGTTCTAACACACACCACAACCAATCAAACTAGCAGTTATGAATAGTAATATCCACTTTTTAAAACTTAATACATATGATCTTCAAAAAATTGACTTCATTTCTAGATTCGGATTATCGAAATTAGAATAGGGTAAATTTTTGGTACTTTTCGGATAACTTTCATATTTTTATAAATAGTGAAAATTACTAAATTTTAATTAAAAACAACTTTTTTAATCAAAATAATTAATAGTGATAAAATATAAATTTGAGTTGTTTTAGTATATAATTAGATTATATTTTTACAATTTAATCCAGTTTTGGTCATTAGACACAATTTCACATTTAAACTGGACATATACAAGTTCTAATCTTTTGATAGTTATTATTTCTTAAAAAGACGCTTATTGTTTTGACAACGGGAATTTATTTTAAATTAATTTATGCCACATTTTTATTTTAAATTTAGAAAATGGATTCTATATTTAGAATCTGGAGGTCAAAATTTTGTAAATAGGTAACTTTTATTTTTATACATTTCGAATAATTACTTCGATAAATATTTTATTTACCCAGGTTAAAGTGTATATCTGGTAAATAAGGGTAAATAAATAATATTATAGTAATATTAATTTACCCTAAAACGTGTCCTAACCCTATTGGTTGATACATGTCCTACCTTGGGCATATTTGGGTCGATTTTGGGACCCCATGGTGCCACTTGTAAGTGATAAGAACACTTTATATTAATTATGTTAAAGTAAATACAAAAATGACAAAAGCATATATCTTTTAGAAAAAAAATAACATAGGGTAATATATGTTATATTTTAGACTATATATATTCATTAGAAAGATAAAATGATTTCCTACATTATCATATTTTATTTATAATTTTTAAACATTGAATAATTTAATTTACTTATGACATAATAATGATGATGTATTTTCATTACTAATGAAAGAATCAAATAATTGGTATTATAAATGTTAAAATAAATATAATCTGAAATTTTTGATGGCATCCACGAATTTTATTGGTTACTATGACATGTTAGGATTTATTAAATGAATTTCCTTAGAATTAATAAATTAGTTATGACTTTAGAAAAAATAATTTATAAAATAGTATGACAATTGACATAAAGGAGTTTTTAAAACAAATATTATATTATTAATTTATATTCTATTCCAAAAAATCAATGGTTCATCCAAAAAACTTATATTATTATAGGTGTATCATTAATCGACCACTTGGGGTTCTCTTGGATGAATATAGTTTGCTTAATAACTTTATAATATAAAAATAAAAAGAGAGATGGTTAATGTCAAACTAATTACCTAAGAGTTAAAACTAAAAGATAAGGTGAATAAAGTGGCCAAAACCTGTCTAGACCCTATTGGATGAGTTTTTTTTGACCCATATACACCTTATAAAATAAATAAATCAGTGTTGAACCATTAGAAACCAAATATTAATTTCTAATAAAATAATAGGTTATGTTTTTCCTTAGGTGCCCCTCACCCCTCTTATAAAAGGGAACTCACCCTTCTCACTAATTCACAACTTTAAAACCTTTTTGTTCGGAATAACTCTACAAAAATGTCCTCCAAAATTCCCTCAATTAAACATATAGGCCTTATATTGATCTGAAATCCAACATAAGGATCCCTTTTGATCAAATCAAAAGGGAGAACCCGAAGAGGATATATTGATTTCACCACCATCATTCAATTTCCTTTCTTCTTCCACTTCTATGTTCTTTGTTATTTCTATTCTAAAATAATAACTACAGTATCTTATATATATTGTTATGTTATTATAAATATGGTACAACCATATTCAGTATTCTATCTATCATTTGAATGACATGTCACCGTACGTGCGTACGTACGGCTTCTGTCTCCACGTCATGGTGTAACTGTTATTCAAAACATTATTTTTTGGATGGGTATAATAATGATGTGTAATTGATGTAAATAATAAATATAACATGATAATGATTCTGTATATATGATATACCATCCAATTATATATTATTTTAATATCAAGATAATGATATTGTGGCTCGTGCGTACGTACGGACTACCGTCTCCACGAACACGATGAGATTAATTCACCATAATATCCATTCAAGTATAAATCTCATTTCATGATTAAAAATAATTTTTAAGGACTTTATATCATTTTAGATATGAATAAGATACAACCTATCCATAAAAAACATGACTTTTGTTACAAAACATATAAAAGAAAACGGGTAAGTTAACAACCGAAACGACGATAATACTAAGATATTGTTAACAAAGAAATGATAAAATGTCATATTAATGTATATGATTCTTGTATAATTTAATAAAAATTATTTCACCATTATAAAGAATGTTTTCCTACCCTCGTCCAAGGAAAAGTACAAGGTAAGGGTTAATTTCACACCCTACTTATTATCCGAGGATGTTTTTACATAAGTATCTACTAGGACCCCCTTCATCATCCACATCCATTTTCGTAAATATATATTTCAAGAAAAAATTGTATTTTTTAGAAAATGGGTTAAAATCATTTATAAACTTATGTTTTTGAATGGAATATTTCCGTCGTATTCCAAACATGGTACTTTTTGACCTTTTCTACAAATTCAAGGTAAGAATGTTTTTTTAACTTATACGGAGGGTGCAACTATTTTCCACTGTTATAACATCATCAAAGCATTCCTTATAAGATTATAAGAATATTTTCAAAAAAATTGTTTTCTTTATAATTATGTGACTCTTAAATTATTTCAAAATAGAAAGAGATATTTCCCTAGAAAGGGTTTTGATTTCTTCTATGTCAACATCCTTTGATGGATTTTAATTTTATATGAAGTTGATTTCTTATGATAAAAAACATCCATATATTATAGAAGGTTTTGTGATATGTTTGACTGTATATGTGCTATTTTTAAACCATTCATGGTTTATGGTTAAATTATTTACAATACTTTTTCTAGTTTTAATATGATTGTTTATGATATGTTTAATCCTTTTCGTATGAGTAATGTATTGGACATAGTAAGTGATGGGTGGAGCCCGCTATAGCTCCTCGATGCATCAGTTGCTCTCATGAGATAACTATATGAGGAATTGGCTGAGGCCCTTTTCGAAATATTCATTTACCAATACCTAATTCCATTATGATTGAGGATGAATATACTGACAATGAAGAATGAAAGGTATAGATTATTTCTTAACATATGTTTTCTTATTATTGGAATCTTTGGAATTGATTCATGATTTTGTTTGTAGGAAAGAAGTATTTCAGAATAAGTTGAAAAGGAATGGCTAATAGATCATGAAGAATGATGAATGAGTAAGAAGTCATAATATAATGGATTCAAGAGTTAAGGTAGATTTTAGTATGGTGAAATTCTTAGATGTATTAAGTCTCTTTTGATGATGGGGTTACATTAGAAGACTTATTATAGTAACCCTGATGTTTGATATATGATAATTTTATTCAAGGAATAATTATCCTTTCTTTTGTGGATGTAGTTATAAAGAACCATTTGGGTTTATATGATCCTTGAATTTGAGGCAATTACTGGTTAATACATTTTGGGTTTCAATCATAGTCTGTTTTTTCATTGTAGAATTTTATGGATAGATGTTTATGTAATGGTCTTTGTTGAACTTTGGGTTTTGTTTGAAAAATTTTGGAGATTAAGAATATATTTTTTTTATAAAGGATTATCCATTTTTGGTATTATCTGATCTCATACTAGCCTTTTTGGTTTTAGTTATGGTTAATTTCTAAAGGCATTGAAAGTATATAGTTATCTTTTGTGGATTATGTGATTCTCTAGATGTTGATTATAGCTCTCTTAATGAGAACAAGTCCTCCTAAATACTCGTCTTTTGGAGAAAATATGAGTTCTTGTATGAAATATTGTAAAAGTTGAAAGTTAACAGGACAATTAAGTATGCTTCCTAATGTTTTAGTTGTGCTCATATATAAATTCCTCAATGAAAAGTAACTTAAAACACAAATTTTGTATGTTAATTTTTGTTACTGGGGAATCAAATACCATTTAACCCATCAGAATTTTGTGATTTTCGTGTTGTTAACATTCTCCTAGACATGTTTACTATCACTCCCCATCAGAACATGATCATTGTTTTCTCCTCCATATCCATATTTTAATACTTGGAATCCTAGTATGGGTTAACTTAGGTGACATTTTTACTTGTCTCCCATTCTTTTAAATTGATAGTTTTAATGACTCTTGTTCCGATGTGGGATTTTTAATGAAGCTTCCAAGCCCAACATTAAAATTTTGAGGACGAAATTACCAAAAGGGGGAAGGATGTAACACCCCTGGTAAATAAAGAACATGACATTTTCATATTTATCCATATTTTTTATTAAAATATTAATATTACTTTAATGGGAATTCTATGCTCAAGGGCGTACCCAATACATAACAACGAGTATCTTAGAAATCTTACGTTACACTCTAATAATAAAATCAGATTATTTTAAAAGGTATTTAATGCCTAGCAGTTATAATGGCGGGAATGAACGGAACTAACTAAAAAATTATTATATATGTTTTTCAAATATTTTTACTTTTATCCAACAAATGTTAGAGGCTTAAAATGAAAATGAATCCAATTTTAAGCATAAATCTTCTAATATTCTTTAAAAGGTCGATTAACCACCATTTGATGGAGAACCATTTTTAAACATAATTTTGAAAATTTTATATGTTCTGTTTGACAAATTAAATCCTACTTTAGAATATGGACATCAAAATTTACTTTGTGTAAAATTTTGTTATTTTTCCGATAAAGATCATTTTTATAGAAAATATTGCATTTTAATTCAAAACCTCCTTTTAATATGATTTATTTATATGGATATATTATATTTTTAATATAGATTAAATTTTATTTAGAATATATTTTTACCATTTAATCTAATGGTGGTCATTGTAATTAATTTCACTTTTAAATTGGACTTAAACTAGTGTCAATCTTTTAATAGATATTGTTTCTTAAAAACACGCTATTTGTTTTGACAGTGGGAATTAATTATTAAATTAATTAATGCAACATATATGTTTTTAATTTTGTAAAATAGACATCATTATTGAATTTGGAATATCAAATATATCTTAGGGTGATGTTTTGGTATTTTTCTGAAAAACTACAATTTTTTATGAATACTGAAACCACTAAGTGGTAGTTTAAAAACTGATTTTTTATTTAAATGAAACTTTACCACTTCTGTGATTTGAATTTCAAAAATCTGACATACATGGTTGTAATTAGGATGTAAAATGTGGTTCAATGGGATTAAAATAATTTTTTGGTGAATAGTAACTTTTGAGTTTTTAAACGCGATTAGAGGTAATTAGTGTAATTTAAGGTAAAAATAATGTTTTAATAATATTAAATGACCTAGACACATGTCCTACCCTCATTGTATGTGTCATGGCCGACCATGAAAATCCATGAGTCAACTTGGGGACCCCATGGATCCACTTTTTTTGGAAAATGTCATAAATAACTTTTTATTTAAAGTTAAAATAAAAATTTCACAAGCATGAGTTACTTTACTAAAACAATTTTTAAATGGGGTTATACAAGTCATATTTTTTACTATAAATATTCATTAGAAAGATAAAAATATTTCCTACATCTTGATAATTGTTTTATAATTTTTAGACATTAAATAAATTAAATTATTTATGACATCATGATGATGCAGCGATTACCTCATTAATAAAGGATTTAAATAAAATGAAAAGAAAATGTTAAAACTATAACAGAACTTGCCAAGACCTATTTCATGAGTATATTTCGAACCCTTACCACATTATACTCGAAATAAATCAATGTGGGACCTTTAAAATCTATAACTCATTTGAAAATAAAGTATCATTTTTTAACTTTCCAAGAGTGCCCCTCCTCTCCTCTTATAAAAGGACATCAACTCTACCAGTTTACCCACACCACTCAAGCCTTTGTCTCGGACAAAACCTAATCATTTTGTCTCTCTAAATCCCTATATTACTCCTAGAAGACTCACATTGGGCATAAGTCTTCACAAAGAATCCTTTGATCTCAAATCAAAGAGAGTTACCCGATTTTAATGTAATGTCTTCACTTATGTTATTTTGTTTTATTTTGCTTCTCCAACCCCCTAAACTCTTTTTATTATTTTCTTTCGTAACAAAACCAGTATCTTAAATATACTAGGATTTTTTTATAAGAATTATTCTAGCTAAAATTATACACACCTTCATCTAATGGTTAAAGAAAATGTTGATTCCGTGGATGTCGAATTTCTACCTCACGAAACAATGATTGTTCAATATTCTTATAACACCTTCAAAGGTGGCCATTAAGATGAAAGTATATTTATATATGATATATAATATGTATATTTTTTACTTAATCTTATGTATTTTTCATTTATGGAATACCTTTATGGTTTCCATTATGGGTAAATGCGATGTCTTCATTTTTGGAAGTGCGGACTACTGCCCCTTCAAAGTGATTTGATTCGTTAACACCATATGTGGTACATATAATGGATAAATTTAATGATATTATATATGATAACATACTAGAATTATAATACTATTATGTATCATTCTGTTTTAATTCCATTAAATAAGAAATAGAAATAGAAGTAGCGTTCATGCGTGCGTACAACTTACCGTCTCCATGAACGGTGCATTTCATTTCTTACCTCTAAATGTTTTGTAATATTATAAATGCATGTATATAATGGATATATATGATATATATGATATCTAATTAATTAATATAAATCTGGATATTATATATATTTTACCAGATGAACAACTTGTTATTATAAAGAGTTTATTTTTTACTCAAGTAGCAATGATCTACAAAACGAACATTATTAACTTAAAAAAATCACATAGTGTTCATAGCATTGAAGTAAGAGATATAAAAGGAATAGTGAACTTGGAAAAGGTTCTTAAACAAGAATAAATTAACTCAAGTTTATTATTCATGAGGATAAAGAACAATCGACTCAAGTCAGACCCAAGGTAAGGGATCCTACCCCTCTGTTTCTTTTTAAGTACACTCTTTTATGTCATTCCATTTAATCTCATATTTCTTATGATTGGGATGTTATTTTATATTACTCTTACTATACATTTTATGTTCATATGTTGAGAGACCCAATTTTCTCTCATCAATCAATTTTGGATGTTTTAATTGGCATCGTTAGGCTGCCGAAATTTCGTAAGGGGCTTTTTATGTCACTTTTTGTTTTCGTGAGATTCAGGCTACATTTGCCAATATTTCCTTTTGAGTGGTGTATTTAATGTCCATTATTCTACTATTTTTGTAACATAAATTTGTTTAGGAGTATTTAAATCAATGATGTATTGTCCTTCTTTCATGGGGTGTACGTTTCGAAAGTTACCCAAATCGGTAAGGGAACCTTTCACCCTCCTCTTTTTAAAAGACGTCTTTTGTTATGTCTTTTAATTTTCATCTTATTATGTGGAGATATGTTCTTATATATCCCTATTTCCGTAAATTTTATGTCCAAGTGATTAGATACCCTTTATCTCTCTCATCAACTCTTTTTCCAAAATTTGATGTGACGACGTTAGGCTGCCAAGGGAACTTCTCAACCCAATTTCAATTTCTTTGGGTTCAACATGTAGTTATTGAATATGTCATCCTTGGAATATGTGTGAATGACCATTGATTATTTTACACGTAATATCCACTTATATTGGGTGTATTTATATTTGACACACATAATTATGAGATTGATTTATCCTTAATTTAAGGATACCATCTTTATAATGGATTTCATCTCAATTTACATTTCCATTGAGACTTCATTGTTGTTATGCACCAATTCACTCTTATATGGTGTATATACTGTCCTTTGTAATTTTATATCATGAATCCCTTTATTATCATGATATTATAAAGTTTTTATTAAATGTTATTCCTCAATTATTGTATTCAACTGTCTCTCATTTTTGTTAAAAACCCTTTAACTAAAATATCATTTTAAATTTTTTAATGATTTAATCTTATAAATATTTCTAAATAATATCCTTGTTTTCAAAATGGTTTTATGTATGTAATTATATGGATTTTAATGGCTTAAAATTATAAAAGCTTCAATGTGGTATGGGACACTTTGATTTAGAAATCTCTTTATTAAATGTTTTAAATGGTTTTGAAAATGGTTTTTAGAATGGATTCATTATTTAAATATCTTAAAATGTTATATTGTTATTACAATGTGGGAATATTATCTTTCCTTTTTTGCTTAAGTTATGTTCTATGATTATGTTATGTTTCTTAGGAATTGATATGAAGATGGGTGGTTCTATGATAAACTAAGGGCGGGTGAGCCCGATATAGCTCTCCAATGCATTTGGTAACATGAAGGAGTACAATGTTAAGGTTTCTCTGAAGAGATTTAGGGAATATGTTGTGATGGGTATTCCAAACGTAACCAAGATGGTTACTCCCTACGTAAGAATGTTATGAATTCCTCAAGTTATATTTATGTCTTATGATTTTTATGATTTATTCATAATTTGATGAGGTATGATAAAGTGCATATGTTTTATGAGTTAAGTATGATTTCATTGATTCTTTATGTATACATGTACTCATTTTTCCTTTCCATATTTTTATATCCTTTACTGAGCTTTTTATGCTCATCCCAAGTTTTTTGAAATGTTTTTCACAGGTCAAGGGAAGGGTACATGATACGATGATAGTGTCAAAGAAGTGTCAAGAAAGAATCCATGTTTTATTTTAAATATGTTTCTGTTGATGGGAAAAATGAATACTATCTTTTATGTAACCAGTTTGTTTAAATGTCGAAAGTAATGCAAGATGTATGATCTAATTTTCTAAAACTCTAAACCTGAAAAGATCCTCAATGTGTAATCTTGTAATAACTCATGATTATGTAGGGTTTGAGGATGGGTCCTTATACAAAGTTATCATCAAAATACAAATCATGATAACTGTAATGTAAAATTTCTTAATGGTATTAACATTTATTTTCTCAAACTATATAATTATATAACACCTACTCTAATTCCTACTATAATGAATCTATCCTTATTCAATACATGATTTAATTATTGAGCAATAATTCATTATTTTACATTCAAATAGATCATTTTAGGTTTATAGTTATAGTTTATTATTTTATAACATTTACAAAACAATATGATGCATTACAATGTGGTCATAATTAATAAGTGTTTATTTTAAACACAATGAAACACATTTAAAATGACAATTTTCTCTTATCTGGAAAAATATTAAAGAATTTAATTAGAAAATTATAACTTTTCTAAGTCATCTAATCATATGAAAAATTTGAAACCATGGGATGGCCATATAGAAATCAATAGTTTGTATTTACTAAGTAGAAACTAATCTTATTGGTCTATTTAAAAATCTAGTGATCACATAACATAGATATAATTAACATAATAAACATTGATCTAAAATAATAATTTAATTACAAATGAATTCATGAAAATCATATATTTTTTTATTTCATTATAATAAAATATTAATGAAAAATAATTATCATTAGTTTTTTATTGAAAACATGAGAACCAAAGGAAAAAATTTACAAAAATACCATTTACCGTTAATGCTCATAATCCTTCCTTAAATAAAAATACCTTACATGAACCCTTAACAATGGATAATCCTACCTAGTTAATCGAAACATAATTATATGGGAACAAATTCATTTCCAAAGTCATTGAATATATATATATATATATATATATATATATATATATATTGGGAACAACCAATATCATAAACAATGTATATAGATGATAATATATACTAAAAACTGAACATATTTTATTTCCATTACTATACTCATAATAATATAATTTTTTTAATGCCTATGTATCGAATTTTTGGATATTAATAAATATGATTACTTTATAAAATCATTTTCAAAACAAAAAATTCTTTATGATAGGGAAGAATGGTTTTTTATTTGAGTAAAACATGTAATATTAGATGGTCTGCTAAATTTAAAAGAATACTTGAATTGGTTGGAAAATATATTGAGTCGTACGTATAAATTGAAAAACATTTCTTTTGTAATATTTGAAAAAGAAAATCATTATATATAAAATGAACATAAATATTACATTCTAAGACCATTTTATATAAGTGAAAATGATGTAAATTAACAACTACAATTCATTTATTTATGGGTTTACATATCCTTAATACAATATGGTCATGAGGGAAATATATTAGATATAAATATACAAAAATATTTTAATATAGTTTTATAGTTAGAATATCCCTTATGAATTGATAACTTTTTAACCAAAGTAACATTGAATAAAACAACATATAATATATCTATAAACTCATTTATTTTTTTGATAAAATTTTTAAAATATACACTTTATTCATATTATACACCAACCCAAAGAAATAATGAGTTGAAAATAGAATTTTATTCATTGAAATGGAATTGAAACTTAAAATCCCTTTCCTTGAGTCTAACAAGTCATGGATTTTATTTATAACAGTATATAACAATATTGTTTAAATTATTTTAATTATTTATTATATTATTAAATTTTATTATTCTCAATATTTAACTTACTATAATTTCTTACCTAATCAAATAACTAATTACATTTTCTTCAGATTATTTGAAGATATATATTTTATATGTCCAAAATAACATCGGTAGGTTAGCTATGGGAAAATATACCATGATTATAAAATTTAAATAATATTACCAATTTTATAATTATCATTTTTATAATTTAATGATAATCATATAAAAAAATATGTAGGGTGATTAGAAAAATTATTATCTTACAATCACGGGGAAATCAGTCCATATATACACATGAGTAACATTACCATTAATCAATGAATGTGAGGAATAAAAGGTAATTATTATTAATTTTTTCTAAAAGTAAAATTTTATGATAAATGTCATATTATGTCACGACCCGTCCTCAGGGCCCGTGCCGGGACTACCCCAAGCCCGCCTTCCATAGGCCAGGGGCTAGCGACTAGCACCAAGGTGTAAATCCCAGTAAAAAGGGAAGGCATTGCCTTTGTAAAGTAAATAATCACACAGAGTACAAGCGGAAGAAGTAAACACTAAGTAAAAAATGAGTACAATAGTAAGTGCGGAAAGTAAAAAGGGGCCGGAAATACAAGCCCATCTGTAAAGTACAACTCGAAAGGGAAAACAAAAACTGAAAAGTAAAGCTTCTACGCTGAGCTGTCCACTATAAATCCCACCTGAAGGGTGGGTACAGACAGCTCCCCTGCTCCTCGGGTCCCGCCGTCCGCTCCGAGTATGTCCCACCCAGTGGTCCACCTCCAGGTACCGCCTCGCCGTCACGTCCACCTCTAGTACCATCTCGTCGTGAGGTCCTCCTCCGGGTAACATCTCGTCATATAGTCCACCTCCAGGTACTGTCAAGTACTCGAACACTCAGCCTCTGTCAGCACTGCCCATCGTCTGCAACCAACACAACGAGGTGCGGGTAGAGCCCGTGCAGGGGTGAGTATAACGATACTCATTAGGGACCCCGAGACCCTCAAGGTCTCACTAAAACCAACAAGGATAACCACATAGAAGATCTCAACAGATAGCCTCTACTTAGGTATATTCCCTTACATATACCTAAGTTATCAAGTATCTCATCTCAATCATGAGGAAACACAAGGATTGTGAAATCAACGGATAACTACTTCCCAGGTATATGCCCATACATATACCTAAGTTATCAAGTGACCCATCTCAATCATGAGATAAACACAAAGGTAAAAAGTCTCAACTCAAACCAGGATTTTCATTGTCGAAACCGTAACTGCTGAAGAGCTCCGTTTCTAGAGTGCACAGTGGTCCTGTCACGACTTCGAGATACTGCTCACTAACCTAAGACTGCTGAAGTACTCCTCCTGTCGAGTACCGCGTGTCAGCCACCCAGACACAGCAGTGCTTCCCGCCAAGGTATGTCACCCAAACACAGTAGTGCACACCCCCTAGTAGCCTGCTGAGGTACTCTCCGGACGAGTACCGCGGGTCTGCACTTTCACACAGGTAGTGCTCCGTTCGCCATGGGTCTGCACCTCAGAAATTAGTGCTCTGTCCACTAGGCTAGTCGACTAACTCTATGTCGAGTCGGTCAAGCAGTCGTCAGGTCTCAGCCAGTTACACGGTCTTCATACTCCGCACGCTCGTCACTGGGAGGGTCCGCTCCACGAGCTACAGGTTGATACTCCAAGTATGTCAAAGTCCCATGAATAAGTATCTCAATGGACCGCCTCGTCATAGGGGTCTCAACACAACAGACGGCGCGTCAATCAGACGCTCGGTCTGTGAGTTATTAGCCTTTTCGTCCTAGGGGCCCGGTTGGTTTCGTGAGCGAACCAAACCCGGCCATATCTCAACTGTACCCCGAACTCTCATAGGGTATACTCATAGGTACCGTTTCTCAACAAGATCACCAACGTCGCTGACGGTTCGTCAAACAGACATTCTGTCAGAAAGGTATCAGCTTTTCTGTTCCAGGGGCCCGGTTGGATTTCTGTGCGATCCAACCCGGCCACTATCCATCTACATTCAAATATCGGGCGGAGAATGCCAAAAGTTCCGTATCGTCAATAGGAACTTAACGCAACAGATGGCGCGTCGATCAGACGCCCGGTCTGAGAGTTATTGGCTTTTTCGTTCCAGGGCCCGGTTGGTTTTTAAGGCAAAACCAACCTGACCGTACTCCACATGCATCCAAACCTCGGGCGAAGTATGCCAAAATATCTGTCTCATCAAGAGGAATTCAACGAAACAGACGGCGCGTAAATCGGACGCCCGATCTGTTAGTTATTGGCCTTTCTGTCTCACACCCACCCTGGGAAACTTCCCCGGAGGTCACCCATCCTGATCACTACTCTTGGCCAAGCACGCTTAACTATGGAGTTTTAACCACGTAGGCTCTCGAAATGGAAGGTGCACCTTGAGTATAGTATACCGAAACGACCGTCTCGATCCAAGGATCGCGTTGCCGCTGACGGCGAGTCGTTTGGAGGCATGTAGCCCAAGATACAGGCATTTGACCAAAAGTGGTCCGAAACTGGGGGTCTAGGGCCGGGCCGACCCGGCACGACCCCCCCCCCCTGGGTCGGCCGAACCGGGTCGACCTGTGTCAGGTGGCGACCCGGCTCGACAACCCGGCCCGGGGCGGCGGCGCGGTCCGGCGCGGCGGCGCGGGCCGGCACGGCGGCGCGGCCTGGGCGCCGTTCGTGTGCCGCGCGCGGGGGGCAAAGCCCTCGCCTTTCCTCAGCTGGCGGCGCGGCAACCTTCCGCGCCTAAAGAAAAATGCCCCCCCTCACGTGGGGGCCTGCCTTCGAGAAAACGGGGGGCCGCCTGCCCCCCCTTTGTGAAACCGGCCCCCCTCATAATGGGGGGGGGGCATTAAGGCTGGCCGGGGGAAATTATTTCCCCCGGTTTTCTCCCTTCCGGCCGGCCCGACCTAGCCGGCCGGTTCTTCCTCAACGGGACCAGCAGGTCCGGTCCCCCTTCCGACTTCCGACACCGGCGGCCCGGCTGGCCGCCGGTCTTCTCGTTCCGCCGCGGCCCGGAACCAGCCACTGCCTTCGTCGTCCGGCGCGGTGCGATGGCACCGCGCCCCTCCACCGCGCCCCCGCTCTGGTCGCGGCGCCTTCAACTTTCTTCGACGCGGCACGACGACGTCGCGTCCTTGCATTATTTAACAACGCGGTGCCACGGCACCGCGCGTTTCTTGCCGCATGATCCTGCGCAGTGCGACGGCACCGCGCCACACCCGTTTTAATCCACAACAAAATCAACATGAAAGGAGGAGGGTCAGCCGTGTTCGTGTGGTCCGGCCCCCTCGCGTTATCTGCTAACAATTGGCCTTTAATGAATGATAAACATTCACAATCATTTAAATTAAATAAAAAGATTTGGAATAAAGGCCCGACAAATATAAACCTTCAAGTTCGAAGGAGAGATCCACATAACATTAAAAAGTTAAAACCCCTACCTTGATTTAAGAGATGACGAGATTCGGCGTCGCGAAAAGAGATGTCGCGGAAGAAGACGTCGTCGGTATTGTGGGTATGGAGTCGCGGAAGACGGTTCCTGAGAACGTGGCGTTCTTCGTCGATGTCCGATTGTTCTTCGTGTTCTTTGTCAAGAGGATGAAGAAACTTCAAGGCTTCTAAGACTTCCTTCCAAAAGATCTCAAACAACACCACCCAACCAAATGAAAAAAATTTATCCACTTATTTAATTAAGTTCACATGGCTTTTGAAATTCAAGTGTTTGAAATTCAAAAGACTCACACAACTCACCACATTAAAATCAACTCATTTAAGGCATAAGTTATAACTAAGTTAAAATCATTTAAGTGGGAGTTGAGGGGTTTTAGATGATATGAAGAGGTGGGGTTCGTGTGGGCCCCACCACCCTCATAACCTCCCAAGGGAGGTTGGGTTGTTACCCAACTTCCACCATGATCTAACACTTAGAGTATGTTAATAACAATTTTAGTTTAGTTATAAAATAAACTTCCACAATTTTTATTATCAACACTCGTGTAAACGCAACTTCGGAACAGGAGTTCCTAAGAAATTACCGGCACTGCAGTTCCATCGGTGCCCTCAGAATTCGATTCTAGGAACCGGTTCAAAAGATAGAAATTTCGGCTCGCTCGTTCGCTGAGCGTACCCGAGCCAAACTTTGGAAATTAATTCCGGGCACACCGGGCCTCCGAATCAGGCGCCGTCAGAAACTGCGTTCTTTTAAAATTCCAAAGAAAATTAAGAAAAAAAATTTCCTTGAAATTTCCGGGTCTTTACATTACTCCTACCTCAGGGCCTTACGTCCCCGTAGAGCTTCAACACAAACTACGGTCACAAAAGCGGTACAAAGCACGCATCTGATCCATCCGCTACTATGTGCCCACCTGGAGGTTTCCATACTGCCAAAGAAAGTGCACCCGAGTAATCGATCGTCCTCATAGGATCTGCTCCTGTCGATCCTCGATCCCCACTGGAATCTCCGTGAAAGACACCCCATCACCATCGTCCAGCTCCTCATTGTCGATGGTATGCAAAGGGTCAAGAACGTATCTCCTCAGTTGAGATTTGTAGAAGTCGTCGTGCACCTAGTGCAACTGCGTTAAATGGGTCAAGAGGTAAACCACCCCGCCTACCCAGTTGGGGACCTAAGAAGGTCCACTGAACCCCGGAGATAACTTGCCGCCTTGGCCACATCTCCGTAAACCTCGTCGAGGTGAGACTCGTATAAGGATGTGATCGTCATCCACGAACTCCAGATGTCTCCATTTTCTGTTAGAACTGGAACTCAAAAGGCTGCTGCCACGAGGGTAATGTTGACCGACTCAAGAGTGATCGGTCGCACCCTCCTGTGCAAGAGTTACCCTACGCTGCCTGGGGTTTCCTTTTCCGCCGAGCAAGGAAAACCCATCCTGACGTTTTCCTAAAACCGTCAATTTGAGTATGAACAGTTATTTCCCATTCCATAATCAAACTAACGTCGTAAGGCCTCGACGCTGTCACCAAGAGATTCCAACCGAAACTCTCGCCTCGAGGGTATGACCACACCGTCAGCGTAAGTGTGATTATCGAGTCTCCTCCCAAGGTATCTCCAGGCGTGAGGGTCAAGTCCATGGCTTACCGGAAACACTAGGTCTGGAACAAGATTTGTGAAAGCAAGAAATGATTCACATCGACGTTCGTTACAACAACAACTAGTAGTGGACACAGACTGTCCCTTGAATCATTTCTAGAGCCATTGGGTCACACTCCTTAACCGCGTGCAGCCACACTCTTCCTCCGCCCTCCAGCTCCCTGAGCCTGGCAGGAATAACTAAGGCGGGTGGTTGTACAATGTTAGGATTTACACCACCTCATGCTGCTCTCCTAGCTCTGCCTCCACGTCTGCTGCTTCGTAGAATCATCTCTCCTTTAAGCTTCCTCTTATTTAACACGCCCGAGTCTCTAAGACTAGAACCGGTTTCCTGTTTCTTACTGTACCGTGCAGTCTTCATCCTCTCTTGGATGTCCAGGGCCTCCTTTAGTCTCACTAGAGCTGCTATGATTTCTTCTTTGCCGATAAGAGAAACTCAGTCTCATCCCCTGGATGAACCACATTCGTTGCCTAATACAGTAAATCCTGACATGAATGATGCATTCATGCCATGGATGACGTCAGAAGGCCTCGACGTATCTACTAAGAGATCCAGCTGTCACTCTCGCCTCCAAGGGTCGAGTCACACTATCAGAATCAGTGTGAGGTCACTGGGTCCCCTCTAGTAGAAATCTCGAAAGTGGGGCTCAAGTCAACAGTTTAACCGGGACCACTCAGTATCAACCAAACAATAGGAAAGGAAAGAAAACAAAGATAAGTGTCTTTTTATTATTTTAGCTCATAGTACAAAGACACGAATACAAAAGCAACATGGAACTAGAAGTACAAAGGACGTATCCACTAGTTCCTCTCCTACCCACCTGCTGTCAGAGCTCTACTGCCTTGTCCGCTGCTCGGTTGTTGCTCAAGCACCAACTGCTGCTTCTATCTCGGTGGCTCCTCCAACACCCGCTATTCAACCGAACTAGGATTCGGACAGTCACGTGCCAGGTGACCCTTCCCGCCGTAGGAGTAACATTGTCCATTTCTGGCACGCCAGGCTCTGACCTCACCTCGGGTGCCCCACACCACCGGTCCTAAAACCCGAGATCGTATAACTGCTATTCTGGTCCTCCTGGACCTCTACATCATCTGTCTACTTCCAACAGATGAGTCGGCTACTGATCAAAAAGTACGCGGAAAAGGAAGAAGCTCCTGTACACGCTCGGGGTGTAGAGCTACTGGCACAAACTCCACCCTGAAGAAGGTCTCGAAGTCTTCCCATGTGAATTTCATCTCATCGCAAAACTGGAACAAGTGGCTCCACCACCTACTTGTTGCTGCCTTAAGGAGGCTGGTAGCAAAGATCACCATGAAGTCTGCCGGCGTCTCCACTAGCCTGAAGACTCTCACCACAGCCTCCAGCCAAACCTCAGCCGCCTGCGGGTCAGTCTCTCCCCGGATCCTGGGTGGCCTCTGGCGCTGGAACTCGTGCAGCGCGCTCAAGCATGGTTCATCTTCTACTGCTGTGGCTGGTGGCATCGGTGGCCCAACGGATTGTAGTACCGATGGTGCCTCCACTGCAAGAGGGCCCTATACCGAAGCCTCATCGCTCGACAGGGTATCAGCACGCACATACCTCTGGGCTCTAGCTGGTCGTCCGTGAAAAGGAATCCTGAAAGAAACATCGTGACACGGTCAAACGTTTATACCTGGTGGGATGACCTGGTTTGAGATATTTTAAGGGAAAACCTTTGAAAACACACACACAATTAGTGTTTTCGTGCACAAAGTCGGAAATCAGTTGTCAGGGTCCTGGTGTATGGATACGTCGGCCGCCCGCACCAACACTGGACTCCCTGAACGGAAAACCACACTCGGTACTCTTAACACTATTTCTTCATAGAATGAAAAACTTAGAGTCATAAGTTCTGCGGTAGAACCGAACTCCTCTGATACTAATTTTTCAGGACCCATCCTCGGGGCCCGTGCCGTGACTACCCCAAGACCGCCTTCTATAGGCCAGGGGCTGGCGACTAGCACCAAGGCGTAAATCCCGGTAAAAAGGGAAGGCATTGCCTTTGTAAAGTAAACAATCACACAGAGTACAAGTGGAAGAAGTAAACACTAAGTAAAAACTGAGTACAATAGTAAGTGCGGAAAGTAAAAAGGGGCCGGAAATACAAGCCCAACTGTAAAGTACAAATCGAAAGGGAAAACAGCAACTGAAATGTAAAGCTTCTACGCCGAGCTGTCCACTGGAAATCCCACCTGAAGGGTGGGTACAGATAGCTCCTCTGCTCCTCGGGTCCCGCCGTCCGCTCTGAGTATGTCCCACCCAGTGGTCCACCTCCGGGTACCGCCTCGTCGTCACGTCCACCTCTGGTACCGTCTCGTCATGAGGTCCTCCTCCAGGTACCATCTCGTCGTATAGTCCACCTCCAGGTACCGTCCAATCCTCGAACACTCGACCTCTGTCAGCACTGCCCGTCGTCTGCAACCAACACAACGAGGTGCGAGCATAGCCCGTGCAGGGGTGAGTATAACGATACTCAGTAGGGACCCCGAGACCCTCAAGGTCTCACTAAAACCAACAAGGATAACCACATAAATGATCTCAACAGATAGCCTCTACTTAGGTATATGCCCATACATATACCTAAGTTATCAAGTATCCCATCTCAATCATGAGGAAACACAAGGATTGTGAAATCAACAGATAACTACTTCCCAGGTATATGCCCATACATATACCTAAGTTATCAAGTGACCCATCTCAATCATGAGGTAAACACAAAGGTAAAAAGTCTCAGCTCAAACCAGGATTTTCATTATCGAAACCGTAACTGCGGAAGAGATCCGTCTCTAGAGTGCACAGTGGTCCTGTCATGACTACGAGGTACTGCTCACTAACCTAAGACTGCTGAAGTACTCCTCATGTCGAGTACCACGGGTCATCCACCCAGACACAGTAGTGTTTCCCGTCGAGGTATGTCACCCAAACACAGTAGTGCACACCCCCTAGTAGCATGCTGAGGTACTCTCAGGACGAGTACCGAGGGTCTGCACTGTCACACAGGTAGTGCTCCGTCCGCCATGGGTCTGCACCTCAGAAAGTAGTTCTCTGTCAACTGGGCTAGTCGACTCACTCCATGTCGAGTCGGTCAAGCAGTCGTCAGGTCTCAGCCAGTTACACGGTCTCCGTTCTCCGCACGCTCGTCACTGGGAGGGTCCGCTCCACGAGCTACAGGTTGATACTCCAAGTATCTCAAAGTCCCACGAAGAAGTATCTCAAAGGACCGCCTCGTCATAGGGGTCTCAACACAACAGACGGTGCGTCAATCGGACGCCCGGTCTGTGAGTTATTAGCCTTTTCGTCCCAGGGGCCCGGTTGGTTTCGTGAGCGAACCAAACCCGGCCGTATCTCAACTGTACCACGAACTCTCATAGGGTATAATCATAGGGACCATTTCTCAACGATATCACCAACGCCGCGGACGGTTCGTCAAACGGACGTTCTGTCAGAAAGGTATCAGCTTTTCCGTGCCAGGGGCCCGATTGGATTTCTGTGCGATCCAACCCGGCCACTATCCATCTACATCCAAATCTCGGGTGGAAAATTCCTAAAGATCCGTATTGTCAACAGGAACTCAACGCAACAGACGACGCGTCAATCGGACGCCCGGTCTGAGAGTTATTGGCTTTTTCGTTCCAGGGGCCCGGTTGGTTTTTAAGGCAAACCCAAACTGACCGTACTCCACCTGCGTCCAAACCTTGGGCGGAGTATGCCAAAAGATCCGTCTCATCAAGAGAAATTCAACGAAACAGACGGCGCGTAAATCGGACGCCTGATCTGTTAGTTATTGGCCTTTCCGTCTCACACCCACCCTGGGAAACTTCCCAGGAGGTCACCCATCCTGATCACTACTCTTGGCCAAGCACACTTAACTATGGAGTTTGAACCACGTAGGCTCCCGAAAAGGAAGGTGCACCTTGAGTATAGTATATCGAAACGTCCGTCTCGATCCAAGGATCGTGTGGCCGCTGACGGCGAGTCGTTTGGAGGCCCGTAGCCCAAGATACGGGCATTTGACCAAAAGTGGTCCGAAACCGGGGGTCTGGGCCCGGGCCGACCCGGCACGACCCCCCCCCCCCCTTGGGTCAGCTGAACCGGGTCGACCCGCCTCAGGCTGCGACCCGGCCCGACGACCCGGCCCGGCTCGGAAAACCCGGTCCGGCGTGGGGGCGCGGGCCGGCACGACGGCGCGGCATGGGCGTCGTTCGTGTGTTGCGCGCGGGGGGAAAAGCCCTCGCCTTTCCTCAGCTGGCGGCGCGACAACCTGCCGCGCCAAAAAAAAACGGCCCCCCTCACGTGGGGGCCTGCCTTCGAGAAAACGGGGGGCCGCCTGCCCCCCCTTTGTGAAACCGGCCCCCCTCATAATGGGGGGGGGGCATTAAGGCTGGAGGGGGGAAATTATTTCCCCCGGTTTTCTCCCTTCCGACCGGCCCGACCTAGCCGGCCGGTTCTTCCTCAACGGGACCGGCAGGGCCGGTCCCCCTTCCAGCTTCCGAAACCGGCGGCCCGGCTGGCCGCCAGTCTTCTCGTTCCGCCGCGGCCCGGAAACGGCAGCAGCCTTCGTTGTCCGGCGAAGTGCGACGGCACCGCGCCCCTCCACCGCGGCCCCGCTCCGGTCGCGGCGTCTTCAACGTTCTTCGACGCGGCGTAACGGCGTCGCGTCCTTGCATTATTTAACGACGCGGCGCGACGGCGCCGTGCGTTTCTTACCGCATGATCCTGCGCAGTGCGACGGCACCGCGCCACACCCGTTTCAATCCACAAAAAAATCAACATGAAAGGAGGAGGGTCGGTCGTGTTCGTGCGGTCCGGCCCCCTCGCATTATTTGCTAACAATCGGCCTTTAATGAATGATAAACTTTCACAATCTTTTAAATTAAATAAAAAGATTTGGAATCAAGGCCCGACAAATATAAACCTTCATGTTCGAAGGAGAGATCCACATAACTTTAAAAAGTTAAAACCCCTACCTTGATTTAAGAGGTGACGAGATTTGGCGTCGCGAAAAGAGATGTCGCGGAAGAAGACGTCGCCGGTATTGCGGGTATGGCATCGCGGAAGACGGTTCCCGAGAACGTGGCGTTCTTCGTCGATGTCAGATTGTTCTTCACGTTCTTTGTCAAGAGGATGAAGAAACTTCAAGACTCTTAAGCCTTCTTTCCAAAAGCTCTAAAACAACACAACCCAACCAAATGAAAAAAAGTTCTCCACTTATTTAATTAACTTCACCTGGGTTTTGAAATTCAAGTGTTTGAAATTCAAAAGACTCGCACAACTCACCACATTAAAATCAACTCATTTAAGACATAAGTTATAACTAAGTTAATATCATTTAAGTGGGAGTTGAGGGGTTTTAGAGGATATGAAGAGGTGGGGTTCGTGTGGGCCCCACCACCCTCATAACCTCCCAAGGGAGGTTGGGTGGTTACCCAACTTCCACCATGAGCTAACACTTAGAGTAAGTTAATAAAAATTGTAGTGTAGTTATAAAATAAACTTCCACAATTTTTATTATCAACACTCGTGTAAACGCAACTTCGAAACAGGAGTTCCTAAGGAATTACCGGCGCTGCAGTTCCATTGGTGCCCTCGGAATTCGATTCCGGGCACCGGTTCAAAAGATAGAAATTCCCGCTCTCTCGTTCACTGAACGTACCTGAGCCAAACTTCGGAAATTAATTCCGGGCACACCGGGCCTCGGAATCAGGCACCGTCAGAAAATGTGTTCTTGTAAAATTCCAAAGAAAATTAAGAAAAAAGTTTTAGTTGAAATTTCCAGGTCTTTACATATTATATCCTTATAGACAACTTTATATACCTTCCAAGGGAGGTCGTGAAGAAAAATACAATCCATCAGCTTAAAAGGTAGTACAATGCACAAACACATGAGGCCTTTTTTCATTGGATATTGAAGAATGAATTATAAATTTAAATTTGTATTATTGAGTAATTTTTATATAATATAGGTCATATTTTTTATTTTATAACCATTATTATTACAATCCATAATATTTATTGATGAAAAATTAAATACATAGTCTCATGAGAAGGTAGTCTGCACATACGCATGAAAGATGTTTTTATTTTCAGTTAGATAAATAATAAGATTCAAAAGGGTAAAATAAGAAATATTAAAATTAAATATATTTTATATATTTATATTATCATTTCATAGTTTTGTAGAATGTTTTCATGGATATAAAATGAAAACGATATGAAAAAACATGATCAATAACTATACCTCTTATTTAGAAAACCTCATTAGGTTTATACCTAAGGCTTTCCACATATGGTATTATGATCATCCCAAGACCCCTATGACTTCAGAAGGAATGTTATGATGGTATTTGAAATATTATTTGTTCATATTTGTAGAAGAGTTTTTATAATAGATGATCGATTTCATCCATTTTTATTTGGGCTAAAAAGTACTTATGGAATTTTTGAAATGATTAAAAAATATTAATGCCTTACTCAAGTAATGTGGCTACATCTTGATTCATGTTAAAATAGGTGATAATATAGTGTCTAGATATGACTAAAAATAGGATTTCGAGATTTTTTTATTTCATTTATTCAATTATCATTTTCATTTATACCCTTTTAACCAATTTTAATGGTCCCACAATAATTATAACATTTAACCAATGATATTATTCCAAAAGAAAAACAAATTAAATTGACCACATTAAGAAATTTGGATTTGAGGTATTTAAATTTTTTATTTTATATAATCAAATTTCTATAATTGAAGAATATTAATTTCAAAAACTTGTAAAACACAATAAAAAATGGATTTCTAAATAAATTCATTTTTGTGTATAAAAATGTTTTAATACAAAATAAATTATATTATTGATCCTAGTTACATTGAATTTTTTTTTAATTTAAATTTTACTAATTAAATTTTAAAACTAATAAAAAATAAAGTTAATTTTTTAAAACATGAAATGAAAAATCAATTATCATAAAAATTGATATTTTATACTCTTCACCAAAAAAAAATTTCAAAAAATTCTAAAAACATCAATCACAAATAATTTTCAATTACTGAAATAAAAGATATTTCATCTTTTCCTATTAATATTATTGAACGTAGAAATTAATTTTTTTGATATAATGTTGCCTAATGAATGAGAATCAATTATTACAAATAAAATTATTTTCTTTTCAAACCACAAATATCCAATTGATCATATAATGAATATGGATTATTAAAATATAATTTAGGAATATTAATAAAGTATTAATTTATTATATTAATAATATCACCTATGTTTTCTCAATAACAATTATAAATCATTCACTAACTTTTATACGAGATAATATTATTCTTACGCATGATAAAATTTTGGTATGATACATAGATAATGGAATCCAATGATATATAACTGCGTAGAGAGTATAGAAATATATTATAAATATGAAATTGAGAATCCTTCCACCGAAATCAAGTATATAATCTATTACAAAATTACATATTTTATTTAAATTGGATAGTAATTATTTTTCTATCATTCCCAAATATCATATAGGTTTTGAGATATTTATAATTAAGGTAAACACTTATATATTAAACTCATACATTATTGGCTGAAACCAACAATCATTATCTATTTTTATAGTAGTTTAATTTTTTTTTAAATTAATCATGTTTACTTTTCATATAATATCTTAAAAAATTATCCTTACGCCATATATGTTCCTACTCAATCTTAAATCCTTGTAAAAAGTCATTTTGAAATGTGAATTGTTAAAAAAAAGAAAAAAAATACAACATACCATTAGTACATGAATACAAAAAAATATTTGTTCACATTAAAAATAAGTATTAGACTAAAAATAAACCTATTTCATAAAAAAATTCTTATTCTATATCACACACTAGTCATTAAACAATTTTTTAAAATATTTATGGAAAATTAAACCGATAATGTAATATATATAATTTTTAATATCACATGATTATTTTTTAAAAAATGATATATATATAAAACATATACAATAAACAAAAATCTTGTTTACAAATGGAGTTACCATTACAGTTACGCATGGTATAATCGTTACTGTTATAAATGGATTGACCGTCATAATTACACATGTATTAACCATAATGTATGAATTGGGAGTAACCACCATAGCTACTAATGGAATACCTTCACTATTAACATAAAATAATTATTCTATAAAAACCATTAAATGTTCACATTGATTAACAATCTTAGTTAATTTAAGAATAACCATTGTGGAAAACATTTAAACATTACACAATAAATTAAAGACCTATAATGGTTATCACCTTACATATGAGCTGTTTCAGGATTACTAATGTGTTATATTGAGTCTGGGAACGTCATAAGTATTTTATTAGGATATTTTCCATAATATAACCATTAAAACTCATATGAACCCGTGTTCAATAATGTTTTAGATAACAAAATACCATTTTTTAGATCTCATTTTTTAAAATTAAAAAAATCATCACATTAAAACCCATTTTTTAACAAAATATGAACACATTTAATGGAAACCTAAAATAATTAATGTTTCATTATATATGAAAAATACACTTTTGTTGTATAAGTTAAAAAACCTTTTCCCTATTTATTTGTTGGTAAATTCCAAAATAACCTAGTCTGGAAAAAATAAAAAATATACCTTTAAAACATTTCTTTTAAAATGAAAAATATATAAAAAATTATTCAAAAATAAATATTAATATAATAAAAACATTATTCAAAACATTTTTATAAAATACTAATATGCAATAGAAAGAATTGTTTTTGGAAAACCTTAATGTATAAATTTAAAATGAATGTCTCGTACCACTTTGGAAACATTTTAATAATAATCCCTGTTAAATAATAGAATTATAAAACGTTAAATATCATATTAAAATTGAAATTGTTGGAATAAATAGTTAATGGGTATGCATATACATATCATCAATGAATATATCATTGTAAAATCAAATTATTCTTCAATGAATGGAAATTGAGATAACGTCCCTTACCTTGAGTCTAAATCAACACAAATGTTCTTCATAATCATGAATAATAAATATAGGTTAGCTATTTAATTTTTTAATAACCCTTCTCATTTATATTATTCCTTTTATTTTATTTCATATCAATCTATATTATGTTATTTAATTATTTTAATTCACATCTACTATTTTGACGGTATTTTGTACATGAGTCCAAATTGAATTCAATAGGATGACTATAGTCGAATAAGTCATTTTTCATAAAAAATTTAATAATAATCATGATTAAATTATTTTTTTATACATAAATTATAATTTATCATCCAACCATTATATTTTTTATGAAATATGAATTATGTAACAATCATAGAGATTGTAGGGATTATATACACATGATAATAGTTTCCATTTTTCAATGGTCTTTTTGGATTGAAGTTAATAATTATTTTCTATTTTCATAATTATCATGATATCTTTACTATCATATTAATTATAAAATATTTTTATATAAAAATTCAATAGTTTTGTTCATGAAAACTAATCGCCTCGCTTCATGGACGTGGTATTTCACATGAATGTAAGAATGACATTATAATTTTTTTGTGAATGGAATGGTAAGAAGGTGAATGTTTATATATCCATTCATAAATATAAATATTCAATTATTATCATACATAATTATTAATTCCATTTTTATAATATATCCATGAGAGAAGGTGATTAAGAGAAATTAAATTTTTTCGCGAGGAGGTAGTCCACCATAAACACGAATGACAGTTTATTCCCATTTAATTGAAGGGGAGAAGTATATAGTTTGGGATATTAAAATGATAAAATATGTGTTTACATATGATACTAGTGTTATAATTTTATCAGAGTTTTAGAAAAAAATTATGGTTGTGGATAAACATGTAATGAAAAATCAGGCAGATTATAACTATAAATCTTCTTTGGAAAACCACATAGGATTAAATCCTTAACCAATCTATGGTTCGTGTTTTGCCTAAATCATGATATCTTGAAAGATATTACACATTCTAGGAAGGTATTTTGTCAGGTATTTTCTGAACAAATTATTAATTGACATGTGAAGTATTGAGAGTAAAATATTCCTTTTAAAATATAGGAGCCTACTCTTTGAAGTGCCCAAAATAATTAATTAATATAAGATAATTTTCAATTAAAAATGTAATGAAAATCATTTATGATAATATTGTATAATTATTTATCAAAATACCATCATAAAATAAATATTTAAATTTTTAGGTCACATATATACCCTTACCGTTTTGATAACCCATTTTAACCCCTTTTGAACTTATTATAAAAATGATGATTTTTACTCATTGAGGGTCAATATTGTTACTATAAATTGACTAAAAACCATTAATGAACAATGACTGTAATTTTAAACCATATTTTAATCTCTTTCCAACATATTTTTGATGAAAAATAAAACATTTAATAAAATATAAAATCATTCAAAATATAATAAATATAATTTTAGAATTATTATTAACTTTGAGTTAAATAATGTCAAGATAACAAATACAATTCGGAAAAATAAATAATTCATAAATTATATGTTTATTACATTGATTAATATTTATTTTTATATTAAATATCTTAAATTATAGTAATTTTAATATATTTATTATCATTTTTAATTTTTTTATTAATTAAATAATAAATATGTTAGAGTTTTGTTTGAATTAAAATAATTAGTTATAATCTAAAAAATAAACAATAAATATTCTTTATATAGATAAATTTTTATTCTCTAAAATTAATTTTTTTATAGAAAATATGACATGGATAAAAAAATTAATAATATTTTAGTTATTACAAAAACCTTTTTGACTTGTTTGACGTCCCATGAAATAAAATACTATAAATGTGATGATTTCATCCAAAGGGCTATAAAATTTAGTATAACTTATTTTCGGCGTAATATGGATGAATTTGACACATAATATATGGTTATATTATGTTTTACTGTAATTTCAGAATCCTTATCATATTATTTTTTAAATATATATATCTGGTTTAACTTTCATCTTAATAAAAAAAAGTTTCTAAATTTATTGTTAAAATTGACCATAAATAAGAGTTAAAATTTAACTAATTATGAGAAATTCGTTCAAAATATAGAATAATTATTTTCTTGTTCTACTCGTATAATTTTTACAAATTAATTTAAATTTCATCTTTCAATGAAAAATAAAATAGTTTTCGTTATAAATGTTTTCTTATCAAAAAATGTACTTATAATAAAATATTCAATAAGGATGATTTAAATTAAAAAATATATTTATATAAAACTAAGTAGTTATTAATTTACATTTATATAGAATTAAAATAGAAAAATGTGTTTTTAATATGATTAAAAATATATTTTCTTAGAAATCAATATTTTTTTTATTCACTGAAAAAATAAATCATTCAGAAAACTCAAAAAAAATCAAAAGGTAAATTTGACATGCTAAAAAAAAAATTTAATTTTTTCAAACACATTATCTAAAACTTATTACATTAATTATAATATTCACTGTTAAAAAACAAGAAACACTATTTTTTATGAAAACATAATTTTTGAAGAATAAAATAAATTTTCTAAATATAGGGTACATATTTAAGAATCAATATTTAATACATTTTAAATTAGTAGCACCCTTTTATTTCATAATGTGGTTTAAATTATTAACTAATTCCAATTTATTAGCATATTATTAAAAGTCACATTCTAATAATAATATTTTATTTTTCATTTATGGTCGATTTTGTGTATAGTTTATGCTATCAAACATAGAATTTCATTTTAAAATCCTGGGATGATTCATTATAAGCAATTGAATTAATTTAATCCTCAGAATCTAATCATATACTTGGAAAACTGGGTTCAACTTTTAGAAAATACATTTTCTGAAAACCTCCATCATAAAACGTTTAATAAAAACCCAGATTTGAAGGAGAGGAATAGAAATTATGAAGTGTATCTGTAATTCCAAATAACTAGTTTTCCATATTTTAAACATTATATTATCATAAAAACATTGATATGGAATTGACAAATAACTCTCAATGACAGATAGATAGTGAGAGAAAACATGATCATGAAATAATTACCAATAAAATCGTAAATCTATTATAGAGTAAAAGGCCAAGGATTTCTAAACAAAAAAAATTAAATTTTGTTTAAAACCCATTTTCATAAAGTTGTGTGATTATTTTACTTAAAATAAGGACAACAAAAGGAAATAGTCATTATCTAAAATTATAATTTCATCTAATAATCAATTTATAACACAAATGAAATTTTTTCCCAAATAATTAGTATTCAAGATGAATTTTCCATGAATCAAGAATTATACTAAACTTATACCAATAAAAACCCCAAAAGGAAACAATATATTCCTCATTTCATTAAAAATAAACAACAACCAAAAATATTTTATAAAAGGTGAGATAATTGTCAAAAATAATAAACCATTATATTAAGATAACTATATTAGTCTCTATAATTCAAGAGTAATACCCAATGTTAATCATAGAGCATTAAAAAAATATTTTTTCTTAAAATTTCATAAAATATTCCATAATAATATTCAAACCATAAAATAAGAATTATTTGGTAGCATACTATTCCAGGTTCTATTTTAACATTCATCTTCAAATAACATCAATTAATCATTAAATATCAAACATAAGTTTAATTTTTCTAATCATATAATCATTAGGATATGAATATAATTTAAATAAATAACACGAATTGGCCTAACTGTTCAACAATATCCTATATTCTTCAAAAATATAATTTGACTTTTTTTCCAAAAATAATATCCCATGGTATTATTATACCTCAATCCTATAATGATCCAAAACATTATGCTGAACTTATTCTGAAATAACATATATCACAAACTAAAAATCTATATTTATAATCCCATAGTTATTTATATGATAAATTGTTCCATTTGAAAAAAAACAGTGTCATGCTAAATCATACATCACATATGATATTAGTAGGAATTTAAACCATTTCAACATTATGTTTTGATTCAAACCCCATGACCATTCCAGACATGATGGGTTATCACCCAACCAAAGCATATCTATTTACATAAACTATATTAATATAATTTCCATAACATTCACACAATTTGATTAAAATATTAAAAAATCCAATACCCATTAATTATCACAAAAATAAAGAAAAAATAAATATTTAATTTTATCCACATCGTTAAACTTATTTCTAAAATACTAATGATATTCTTCTTGAAATATGATTTTTTCAATCAAACCACGATTAATCATAAATTTTTTAACAAAAAATGCCTCTCAAAATACACTTAATCGTCATATTCAACCACTACCTAAAGAATAATGATGTGGTGTACAATATATTAGGATTATGATCAAAATTAATGATTTAAACACATGATGGTATTCATAAATTTTCTTATTAACACACGTAGAAACATCAGAATATTTAATGTTATATAAAATCTACATTTGTACCATCTATAAGGACCCGAAAATAAACATTATATGCTTTACAGACAATAGTCTAGAATATTGTTTATTTAATTAAAAACCTTATTTTAGTTTTAGTTATTTATATAATTAGAAGAAAAAAATAAATATAAAACCCATACAATACATGTGGACACTTTTACTCAATATCTATTATCCCATTATATAATACATTTAAAAAGAATATTGTTTCATTTGTAGGATATATCTTTTCATATTTTATCATAACCTCATCCATATTTTGTATCTTATTAAAATAAACGAAAAAAATTTTAAAATCATGTTATAGGTACAAAATTATCAGAAAGGGGCTTGAAAAAACTGAAAAAATCATTTTTATATGAATACTTGTAAATTAATTTATGTTTTAGGTACAGTATGGGTTATAAATAAACACATTTCTTACTCAAGAAATCATATTCTCTATCAAATAATTTTCATTAAACATTACATTTAAAATCATTAAAGATAATTAAACCCAAAATGGTTACTTTGAAAATATGAAAACCCCATGATGTTGTTTTCATACTATTATGGTTTTACGTCAAACAATTCAGATAAACGGCTTGGTCATAACTAGTGTAACCATAATAATTATGCATGGAATAACATTCAAAATTATTAATGGATTAAAAATTACAGGAACACTATTCTATGAAATCAATGTTAAATTTGTGATATACTTCACAAAAACACAAGGATCAAATTATGTTTATCCCAAAAAATTAAATTAGTGTGACCATCACATCTATTTAGGGATTAGACATCACAGTTAGTCACTGAATAACCATCAATGTCAACTTCCAATCACTAATGAATACATTGGAGAGTTTTACATTGGATCAACCTATATATAAGATGAATCATGATCTCTGATGAACTTTAATGGGGCTCAACCCTTTGGAAAAAATTACATGGTTAAAATTATTAATACAACCTGTGAAATAATTTTTATACCCTTGTGAGAAACTCTATTAGATTTAAAAATACCACATTTCTTTAATAAATAATATTAAAATATTAAAAATATAGTTAAATAAATAATTAAACAATTATATTTGAAAATAAATGTGAAAAAATTTATAGAAAACCTCAAATCCTTAATGATTCATTATATAAAAAAGCCACTCATGTAGTATATGTTAAAAAAATTTGTTCAGTATTTTTTGGAAATGTCAAAAAGTAGCTCAGTTGGAAACCAAGAAAACTATTCCTTGAAAAAAAATCTATAACTAAAATACCGTGGGTAAAAATGAAATTATAAATCATATGACTACATTAAAAAAAAGTTTAAATAATTTTTTGAATAATGGATATTCAAAAAAAGATAGTTTTAAGGTAAAAATTATATAATTTTTTTAATGACATTACATTGTTGATTTGGAAACATTTTAATCCAAATTATAATTCAATAATAACATTAAGAACAATAAATATCCTGATAATATTTAAATTAAGGATATATCATGTCAATGGGGATGTACATTGACCTCGTATAGTAATATATGTGCATAACATCCAAATATGCCTTAATGGACGTATATTGAGATGGAGACCCTTAATATGAGTCATAATCATCATGTAAATTATTTATATTAATGAATAATAAGAATAAGTTAATTATTTAATTTTTTTAAGAAATATTTTTTACTTTATTCATTATTTTATTTTATTTCTCGCCATATTATATTTAATTATCTAATTATTTGAATTCACATTGGACATCCTGACAACATATAGAACATATCTCGAAAACTACATCAATAGGCTAACTATGGTAAAAGTGGTCATTATTCCATCATATACAAAATTATTATCATGACATAATTATTATTGTTATACAAAAATTATCTTTTTCTATTGAACCATTAAATATGGTTATGAAAAATAAATTATGTAACAATCATGGTGAATTTAAATCGTTCATACGCATGATTAATGTTTCATTTTTTCAAAGATCATTATGGAAGGAATTTATTTTTTATTTTATCATTATAAAATGATAATAATATATTATATATCATATAACAAATTTTAATTTTAATATATATATATATATATATCACTTATGTGATGTGGTGATCAAAAAAATATTCACATCAATTTGTGGAGTTAGTAGTCCACACGTATGTATGAACAACATAATAATTTTAAGTGAAAGAAAATTTAATAAGATAAATGATATATTTTAATTTCGAAATGATTAATGGTTTATATATATAATATATAAATATTAAAAAAGTATTGAAAATCCATCCGCGAGTGATGTTGATGGAAAACGAATGCAAGCGGTTTACAACGTTGTAGTATGCCATAAACATAAATAACAGTTTCATATTCCATTCGAAGAAGAGGATATAGATATACATTTGTTATTAACATAATAAAAATTATATATTTTTGGAAACATTTTATATTATATTTTCATTTCTTTAATATTATATGGTTGTGAAAGAACAAATAAAAATAATGTCGATTAAAACTATACCTATTATTTAGAAAACCTCTAGTGATTGACACTTTGTCCTATAAAGATGTTGGTATGCCAAATACATGAACTCTAGAATGAGAGTAGAGTTTATATTAATATATTTGGGTAGTTATATAATAAATAAATCGTCTTTGACGTTTGATTTATTGAGAATAATAAGTTCTCATTTAAAAGATATGGTAAATACACTCATTGATTTACTCAAAATATTTAATTAATCTAAATTAATTTTTCATTAAAAATGGATATTTTTTTTAAAAATTTAATTTTGATAGGGATCTATAAAAAATCATAGAATATTTTTAAAAAATATTTTACATCACATTTTTACCATTATCATTTTGTTTTATCACCTCATTAACCATTTAAAACCTACTCTAACAACAAGGATTTTTTTATTTGAGAGACAATATAGTTACTATATATAGAATAATGTCCATTAAATTGAAATTTTATGATATTATAAACCATATAAAAATATCTTGGTATAATTTAATAATTTAATTATCATTATATCATATATTAAAATATATTCTATTTTAAAATATCACTCTAATCACTTTTTTGAACTAATTATTACATTGAAATTAATAATAAGAATATAAGACTAATAATTTGAAACCATTTTTTAATACATCCTTAACATTTCATGTTAATCTATTTAATTTATTGATAATATAAATTATTTCAAATTTTTTTCATTATAATATTTTTGTTATAATTTATTTTATTTTTCCATCAATGAAAAATATATTATGATAGTGTTTTGTAACAATATATGGTAATTATTTTCATACTAAAAATTAAATATAAAATAAAATGATCATGATCCATCTTTTTGATTCCATAATTATCGTTTTTTTTAATATGTCATCTATATATCTCAATATTAAAAATATAATAACTTTTATAAAAAAAAGTGTGACAAGTTTCACATTTCATGAAATAAAATACTATAAATGTCATAATATATTTTCAATAGAGATATAATAACAAATAATATAATATTGTATGATTATGGACTAAAATAAATAATTCAATAAGATTAAGTGATTTATTATTATCAAATTATAATCCATATCATTTTATAGTATTAACATTAAATACTTGATTTACACTTTTCCAGTGTAGACAAATTACAAAATTTACTATTAAAAATTGAGTAAAATTAAAATGGGTATATTAAAAAAATAGTACTATAAATTCGAAATATAATAACCATTATTCAATATTCTTCTCAAATAGGTGGAATAATTTATTTTTAAATGAAACACACAAAATGCGGTGAAAAATAATTTTCTAAATACATGCATTTTCACGAAAAAAATGGAATTATAACAAAATAAGTTATATCAATGATTAAAAATTATTTACTTATATAATATATAACTAAATAGTAATTATATTAAATTAATATTAAATTAAAATTATAAAATTACTATTTCATAAAATCAGAATTCACTTTTTTTATGAAATTTCTATTATATATATTTAATAATAAATTATTCACATTAGAAAACTCTCATAAACTCTTTATAATTTAATTTTAAAATGATGAATTAAAATGTGAAATTATGTTTTTTGAAATTAAAATAGTATATCTTCCAAGAGATTATTATAATATTCACTCATAAAAGTAATTTATATTTTTTTACGAAGAAGTAATATTTTTTATGAATATAATGACATATCTAAAAATAGACTAATAATTTAAAAAGGATTAATTAATAAATTATAAATTAGTAGTAACATTATATTTTTCCTTAAGAGTTTAAAAATATTCATTCCATCAAATGTAATGACTATGTTATAACTATCACATATAAATAATATGATTCTATTGTTCATTTAATCACAGTGTTACATATCGTGTACAATAGCGAACATTGTCTTTCATTTCAAAATCACATGATGATAGACACAATATTCTTTGATATCTCAAAAATGATATTCCATCCAAACCATAGGCTCTATACCAATCTATACATACTCAATCTATAAGAACCACCAAAACATCAAAAATATTCAATCATCATAACCATATCATCATAAATCGAAAATCATATTAGGACATCTTCCATTGATCTTTATATATATTAGAAAGATCACAATGATCTTCTACAAAATATGAAATCCATGGAGTATTTTTATGATCCGATAACACCTAAATATTTTTATCCCATATCTGATATAAATCCAATGATTCATTAATTAATCATATATTATATATAAATTAACAAACCCTCTTTTAATATATCAATTATCTAATGTGATTTTGATGATTGACAACACGAAAAATAATCAGTCAGATACAAAAGTAGATTTCTTATTCAAAATGATCTGCCATCCCATCTATATTATAGATAGTTAATGATTAGAAATATTGATACATCATGGATCTCCTAAAAACAATCTTATCAGTCTCAATAAAAATAACATACTGAAAAATTGTTTCTTTAACAGAATCATCAAGAATACCTATAATGACTCAGAAATTCGGTGATTTTTTTTTCATTAAATACATGCAAATTTCACTAGTCTGCAAAATCTAACGGCATGTGATTCCAAGGCCCAAAGTTCCCGTAATTATCCGTCGATGTTTTATGAAGCATAAAATAACGCGCTAAAGTTATTTTCTAGAAAAAGTGGAAGAACTCTCAAACGGATACTTGGATAAAAAATATGAGGGTACCGTTGTGCTCAGGTATGTGGGTTTTCCTTAACTGCTACTTATGTTCAGTCGGCGCGGGCCTCCTGTTAGAAATCCCAAAAATGGAATAACCGTAGATAAAATAATTAAATAAATTATTTTATTTTTCAAATGGTTTTAACTCACAAATGGTCGCCCGGATTAAAAATCTGAGACCACCATTAAACTCATGAGGGAATGAGTTATTTAAGAAGATAATATCTTTGTCCATCGTGGGCCACCAGAAAAAGATATTTTTTTTGCCGAAATTAAAATAATTAATTGACAATTATTTTATTTTTGAAATTCATAAAATCGAAAAAGTAACTCGAATCAAAAATCCGAGAGTAATGTTGGGTTGTTTGTGGTGTGTTTCACTTATACAGAGCCTAACCTCGACCGACGCGGGTCGAGGGTGACTGATTAAACTTTTTTGATCTTTTCTTTAGTACATATAGTAAACACGTGAAAAACATGTTATATATTTTGAACCGGTGCTCAAAATTTAAATCTGATGGCACTTTTGAACTCGCAGCGTTGGTGATTTCATAGATATCCCTTCACCGCAGTTTCATTCAGATGTGAGTAGAAGATTATTTTTGTGGGATTTTAATTAAATTGAATTAAAATAATGTGTTAACTTTATTTTTATTAAGGTAGTTAAAACCACCAAGTGGTGGCTAGAGGTGAGACACACCAGCACTTAACCACCATTGGGGGGATAATAAAGGTGGGGGCCACCCGAGCATATAACCCCTTTAACGCCCCATTTAAGTGGTGAAACCTTTAAACTTCTATGGTTTAATTTTTTCCAACTCTCTTATTTTAATTGAAGACTCTTGAACACCCCTCTTTGTGGTGCCAACCCTCCCAATTAATTGATTGAGCTCATTCAATTAATTAATTGTAACCATTGAAATTCATTTTTCCAACATTATAATAAAGGATATCTTGTATGTTATTTGGGTTCGGATAATTTCTTTTGGTGGAACCATTGGGAGAGGAGGAAGAATGTTGGAGAACTATATCCTCCCCATGAAGAACTCAAAGAACGTCTTTCTCTCCACCGAAGAACAACTACTCCATCTTCTTCCTTCTTCATCGTTCATCAACCAAGGAAAGGAATGGGAAGTGATGCCCATGAAGAACGTTGCCAACGACGATGTCATCTCCTCCCGATGTCAATGGAACGACACCGCCTTCCCACGACTCCGTCAAGCCATCACCGAGTATAGGGTAGGGGGCTGTTTTGAGTTGTTTATATTTCCGAACTTCTTCGTTCTATTTTCAGAATGTTAATTGTCAAATGTTAATGTCATCATGTGGAATGATCAGGCTGCACAAACAAAGCCCGAACCTCCCCTGTATTTGTTTATCTTGATAACGATGGAGCTAGATCAAATAGGGAGTGGTGTCATCACACCATGCCAGATAATTACCACGGTGGATGAAAAGATGTGTTGTCGTTACACCGCGTTATGGAACCGAAGGACGTAGCCAGGTTGGGCCGCGACAGTAGTGGACCGAGCCGTCGCACCGGCCACATAGAGGAAAACTACGCCTGACATTCTCGGGCTACTCAAATGGAAAAAAACCATCTGGCCTCATACTGACCGGGATGGAAGTACCGGACGGCTATGGCCGGTCGGGTACGAAGGTCACGAAGCCCGCATGCGCCGCGCGGTGGAGGAGTCGCGACCCTCAAATACAAGCCACTTTCCAGGAAAGCCGGTCATCCTCTTGCCGGATAGGCTGAAGACCCATGGAACCGCTTGGTGCCACGTGGGAGGAACAATGGCCCGTAGTGCGGGCCACCCGCACCAGACAGAAAAGGCCAGCTTCGGCTGATCGGGCGTGGAGAGGCGGCACCGTTTGGCGCCGCCGGGCGAACCCGATCGGCCCGCTTCGCATGTCGGGTCTGTTGGTGGGATATTCCCCATTGGGCTGGGCTGACAAACTATCAGGGTTGGACCCGCCACACCGGGTCGGGCCGACCCGCAGCCGGGTCGGACCCACCATGTTGGTTCGGGCCAACCCGCCAGCCCACTAGGCTTGACGGGCCAGGCCCGACAACGCCTATAAGGCCCCAACCTTAAACCTTACATAATCTTGAGTTATAACAAGATTATACATTGAGTATCTTTTCAGGTTTAGAGTTTTAGAGAATTAGATCATGAAACTTGCATTACATTCCACATTTATAAAAAGTGGTTACATAAAAGACAGTATTCATTCTTCCCATCAATGAAAACTTATTTAAAATAAAACATGGATTCTTTCTTGACACATCCTTGACACTATCGTCACATCATGTACCTTTCCCTTGACCTGTGAAAAACATTTCAAAAACATGGGATGAGCATAAAAAGCTGAGTAAGGGTTATAAAAATATGGAAAGGAAACATGAGTTCATATATACATAAGAATGAAATCTTACTTTACCCATAAAACATAGGAACATTAACATACCTCATCAAATCATGAATAAATCATAGAGATCATAAGACATAAAAGGTAACTTGAGGCATTCATAACATTCTTACGTAGGGAGTAACCCTCTTGGTTTTGTTTTGGAATACCCATCACAGTATATTCCCTAAATCTCTTCAGAGAAACCTTAACGTTTCACTCCTTCGCGTTACCCAATGCATTGGAGAGATATATTGGGCTCACATTCCCTTAGTTTATCACAAAACCACCCGTTTTCATAATAATGCCCAAGAACCTCAACATAATCGTATCACATAAAACATGCATAAAGGAAACATAACATTTCCACCTTTCAATCATAAGATATCAATACAACACATTGATATAAAAACATTATGAAAACCATTTTCAATACCAAAATAAAAGAAAAGTAAAACATGGTATTTATTTTTCTTTTAAAAATAAGTTATGTCTTGTATTGGAAGTCGAAACTCAAATAATGGTCACGGCGGCGGAGAAGTCATTGTCGCCCTATACGTACGACAAAAAATTCCCTTTTAACGTTTAGTAAAAAGATTCATATAAAAAAGATTCCTTTTGGATAAACGTAAAAGTCAAAGGGGTTTATACACCCTATAAAAGAAGGTTGAGTATAAAACAAAATATTCCTCAATGAAAGGAGATTGAGATGAAGTCCCATACAAAGACGATATCCTTGGATTAAGTATAAATCAGTTACATAACAATGTGTGACAAACGAATACACGAAATATAAGGGGTTATTAAGTGTAAAACAATCAGAGGACATTCACACATAATCATTGAATGACATATTCAAGGTGTACATGTTTATCCAAATGAATCAAAATTGGGTTAAGAAGTTTCCTTGCAAAAATTAGATAGCCTAACGACGTCACTTCAAAATTCAGAAAAAGAGTTGATGAGAGATAAAAAGGGTATCTCATCACTTGGACATAAAATTTACATCAACAAGGATATAGAAGAACATATCCCAAAATAATATTATGTAAATTAAAAGAAATAAAAAAAATCAGTCTTTTAAAAAGAGGAGGGTGAAAGGTCCCCTTACCGAGTTGGGTAACTTTTGAAACGTACACCCCATAGAAGAAGGGTCATACAATGAAGATGTGAATACCCATAAATGAAATTATACTACAAAAAGTGTATAATAATGGGCATTACATACACCACTCAATGGAAATTGTGGAAAATTTAGCATAAATCTCACAGGAATAAAAGTGATATGAAAAATCCCTTACGAAAACTCGGCAGCCTAACGACGCCACTTAAAACTTCCAAAATGGATTGATGAGAGGAAATAGGGTCTCTCATCATATCAACATAATGTTTACAGAATGAGGAATACAAAATAACATCCCCCAACATAACAAATATGAGATTAAAAGAAGTGACATAAAGGAGAGTACTTAAAAAGAAAGAGAGAGGTTGGATCTCTTATGAAAATTTGGCAGCCTAATGGTGCCACTCAAAACTTCCAAAATGGATTGATGAGAGAGAATAGGGTCTCTCATTATATTAAAATAAAAATTACAGTAAGAGTAATATAAAATAAAATCCCAATCACAATAAAGATGATCTTAGAAGAAATGACATAAAAGAGCGTACTTAAAAATAAAGAGAGAAGTAGGATCCCTTACCTCGGGTCTGAATTGACTCGATCATTATTTAGCGTCCTGAATAATAAACTTGAGTTAATTTCTACTTGATTAAGAACCTTTTTAAAGATTATTATTCTTTTTATATCAATTATTTCCATTTATAAATATTATGTAATCATTAAATTAATAATGATTGTTTTGTAGATATTTGGTTCTTAAGTCGAAAGTGGACTTCTTACAATTACATGTTGTTTGTGTGGTCAAAGGTTCTTTATATCCAGAATGAAATTCCTGATTTTGATATCATATATATCATATATATCCATCATATACATTTATTTATAATATCACATAACCATTTATTGGAATGAAATGAAATGCACCATTCATGGAGACGGTAATCCGTACGTACGCATGAACGCTACTTTCATTTCTATGTCATATTAATGGAATTAAAACTATATGAGAGGTATGTATATTTTAAATACAGAATTATATTAATCGTTTATATGTAAAATAAATCATATATATCCATTATATATATGTACTCATAATAATACATTACATTTGGGGATAAGAAATGAAATGCCCCGTTCATGGAGACGGTAAGCCGTACGTACGCATCAACGCTACATTCATTTCTCTCTCATACTTTAATGGAAAGAAAATAATAATGATATAAAGGTATATTATAATTCCAGTATAACATCATATATAATAACTTTAAATCCATCCTTTATATGTCCCACATATGGCATTAACGAATCACATCACTTTGAGGGGGCGGTAGTCTGCACTTCCTTAAATGATGATATCACGTTTACCCATAATGGAAACCATAAAGGTATGCCATAAATTAAAAATAAATAAGATTAAGTAAAACATAAAAATATTATATATCATATATAAGTATAGTGTCATCTTAATGTCCACCTTTGAAAGTGTTAAAAGAATGTTGAACAATCATCGTTTCGGGAGGCAGAAATTCGCCATCCACAGAAACAGTATGTTCTTTAACCATTAGATGTAAGTGTGTGTAAGTGTAGCTCAAATACTTCTTATAAAAACATCCTAGTATATTTAAGATACTGTAGTTGTTACAAAAGAAATGAATAAAAAGAGTTTAGGGGGTTGGAGAAGCAAAATAAAACAAAAGGACTCAAGTGAAGACATTGCCTTAAAATCAGGTAACTCTCTTAGATTTGAGCTCAAAGGCTTCCTTGGGAAGACTTCTGCCCAATGTGAGGCTTCAAGGAGTAATAGAGGGATGTGGAGAGACAAAATGGGCAGGGGTTGGCCGAGTCAAAGACTTTGTGAGTGTGGGTAAGGAGGTAGAGGTGGGGGCCTTTTATAAGAGGAGACGAGGGGCACTCATGGAAAGTTAGAAAATGTAACTTTTTTTGAAAATGAGTTTCGGATTTAAAAGGTGCCACATTGATATAATTAGTGGATAAAATGATAATGGTTCTAAATCCACCCATCCAATAGGTTTTGGACATGTGCAGATCTTAGATATTACATTATCCTTCACTTTTATTTAAATCGTTAAATAATGAGGTCATCACTACATCATCATGATGTCATAAATAATTTAATTTATTTAATGTCTAAAAATTATAAAAAAATACTATGATGTAGGAAATCATTTTATCGTTCCAATGAAAATTTATAGTCAAAATATGACTTGTATAACCCCATGTAAAAATTGTTTTAGTAAAATATCTCATAATCAGTCTTCATCAATTAGGGACAATCAAATTAGTGAGTTAGGATCCCATATTTTATTATTTTATATACATACCATGTTAATTTTATCATAGTTTCCCAAATTCCATATAGTTTTCATATAATGGAATTAAAGGAAAGTACCATACATATTTTTATGGACATGATTCATTTTTTATGTATCAATTTGTGCCACACATAGCACATATTTTGAGTGATTCATGGTCCTTTTAAAACAATATTAAGTCACATGATTTTTTTATAGAGTTCATTCCCATTGAACGTATAATTATTTAACTTCATATATATGACATGGTAATTTATTTTCTTTCGGTATCATATCATTAAATATAATAGTTACATTTTTCATGATTCTATCACTCTATCCAATTTCATCTTTAAAATTATAAAACATCAATACAACTGATTATGTTGTGTATTTAGTAAAAATGGTATACAATGGTCATTATGAACAACAAATTAACATCATAAACTACATTCCAAAATCATGATGGACATATTAAATTTCCATTTTTCTTTCTTCCATGTGATCACCATCATCATTTACACTGGTATTCATTTCAAATGATTCATAATCTTTACTATCATCCCAGTCATTCGGCACATTCATTTTTCCCAAAAAATTTCCAATATTTATATCTTTAATCTATTCCATGTCAAATCAAATATTCTTCCATCTTTTCCATAATAATTTTACTTGAATAACAAAAATGTAAACAAACACATTGTAAGGGTAATATGCCCGATCTCTTGCAGAATTGACAAAATTTTGACAAAATCATTAGTCTCTTTTGTTAGATTATTAGTGTGCTTAATTTTTTATTCATATTCATCATTTTAGATCCATAAAATATAAATTTTATAGAGTAACCTAAAAAATACACATAATATATATATTATCAAAGGTGAATGTTTTATATAATTCTTAAAAGGGAAACCCAACATTTGATTTCTTCAAATAATTTCATTATGGTTTGTAGAAAATGGGTAAATAAATTTATGAAAATAATTACACCACTATGGTTGGGGTTATCCACTAAATTCATTAAATGGTAAATGTTATAGACAAAATTCATTCATATCGCCTCATCTCCAATACATTTAACATTGCATTTTGTTTTCTGGAACACATCCTCCATCTCTTGTGGACATAAACCTGTATTTCTTGAAATAATCTACATGATAGTCATCCATGGGTAATAATTTATCATAGTAGTACATCCCATATAAAAGATATGGTGGATTATACTCAATAAAAAAATTAATTAACTATTCAAGAGATGAAACTGATGATAATGACAATTGTCTATAAAAGGGTTGGGGTATGAGTCTCAAGAAACAAATTTCCACAAATAACTATTATTTGAAACACATAAATAATTAATTATATACCCTAAATAAATAAAAATATATTATAGATAATTAAACATTAATAAGATACCCCAATTTGAGGAACATGAGTAATTAAATCTCATTTAATCAAATAGATAACATAAAAATGTATTGATAAAACATTTTAATAAATAAATAGTTATTTAATATACATGGATGGTAATTAGGGAGTCTTAGGGTTGAAACCAATACATGTTGGACTAATATGATAAATCCAAAAACATAATTTCTAATATATATAATTTTAAAATCTAAATTATATTTTTTGAAAGAAGTGGCATAAAAAACAAAGAAATTATTACTTTTAATGTTAATGGTATATCAAATATTTGAAAACAAATATGGGATCGTTGGATTTCATAACGCGGCATCGATCTATCCCATGGATTCAAATGTGTAGATCACATTAGATCTACCGATCTGAAGGGTTCTAGGGAGGATATTATGCACACATTGATCCATTGTTTTGATTTTAAGGAGATCCATAAAAAATTACGCATAAATTAATAATAAAAATCAATACATTAGACCCAAAACAAGAGATAAAAAACAACCCTTGTAACATAAATCCCATACAAACTAGACTCTAATAAGATAGAATAACTACTTAAGGTCACACTTTCATTGGGGTCATCCCTTACATCACATACAAAACTATGTGGATTATTAAAAATAACTGACCTATAAAACACCACTCCCCATTTAAAGTCTCAAGTACATAAATAAAAAAACTAGCCAGTTTAATATGCTAGGAAGTAGTATCATTGGATACCGAAACACCATCATGGAAATTGATACATACAAAATTATATTGATGATGAAAAATGGGATGTGACTTCTACCATATGGTTAATTGCTAAATTTATCCAATGAATATAATAATTAACTCATCAAAAAAATATCATAAATAAAATAGAATCTCATAAATCCCCTATATTAATTCAAAAATCCAATAACCAGTTTCTCGAACCATTGATGTTTCACAGTTTAATTTCCACAAGAAAAAGAAGGGAAAGTATTACATTTGAGAGTAATTATAGATATACTTACATTCAATACTTGGATTCATTAGACCATTGAAAAGTATAAACGTTTGATTTGAGTCTTGTATTATTTAGAGGTTTTCTTTGAGATTGATTTTCCATATAGAAGCACTGAATGATTCTAGAATCTCCAGAAAGCTTCAGATATTGCTATGGGTTCTTGACTATTTATGGTTTAAAATATATGGTGAATATTTTATCAAAATATCTAAAAAACAGTAATAAATAACTCTTTTATCAGTGCTAATGTTTTTTCATTATTGATGATGCATTTTTCCAGTGATGTTTTAGCACTAATAAATATCTATATTTATCCGTCCCAAAAATTGATGATAATTATTCATAACTACACTTATTATGTAAGAACTGATAATGGATTTATAATTATAAATATAAATAATAATTTGTAAATATATATATATATATGTATATTTAAAAAATATATTTGAATATAAATATAGTAAATATATTCATTATTTAAATAAATTCATTTTAATTTTGTAAATATTTATATACATACATATTTACTTATTAGTATATGAATATATTCTTAAAAATTATTTATATAATTATATATAATATAAAGATATATAAATATAAATATAGTAAATATATTAATTATTTAACTATCATTATTACAAATATAACTGTAATTTAAGTATATATTTATATATTTATTTCAATTATTTACATATATATAATTTTTTATTTAAAATCAGATAATTAATTTTCTAAAAATTTAATATTTATTTATTTATATTTATATATATTTAAATGTATAAATCTATTAAATGCACAGTAATTAATATATTTATTTAGAAATAGTTTTTTAGAAATATATTTTTCATATTATTAAAGAATTAATAATATTAAATTCATGCATGATAAAAATGGATGAAATTTGATAAAATAAAAAAAGTACACATTAAAATAACAAGTATGTTTTTTTTACGATGTATATAAAATGTCAATAATTATGTATATGTGAAATCAATATAAAACAAGTTTCATCTATTCTAATTTGAAAATTATAATGACATTAAATTATTTTTATTACTCTATACAAATAAATATTTTCTATTATATAAATCGTGATCATATAACTCATATATAGATATACATAATTTATTAAGATTATCAATAATCATCCAATTAATAAACTATTTAATAGAGTTTATAATTTCATATTTTTAATTTCTTGTTATTTTTTATTCTACATATACCAATATATACAAATATTTTTAATATATACTATTTATTAGTAATTTAAAGATAAATACACAATAATAAATATATTCATATTTTTGAATAATTTTTAAATTAATAATTTTTTTTAATATTTATTTAAAATAAATTATTTATTTTTTATTTACTTAATTATTTCATTTAACTTAGAACATTGTTTGTGTGGATAAACCACTGATTACGACTCCCTTGATGAGCACTAAAAATAAAAGCTCTGAAAAAGGGTACACTTTATCCATGGTAAAAATAAATCACCAATAATGTGTACCATTTATCAGTGTTAAAATTAAACTGATAATAATGTTTTCTCATTTATAAATGTTAAAAATAAGTGCTGGTAAATGGTAAATTATATGAATTCTAAAAATAATGTGATGATAATAGAGGCCATTATCAATGCTTAAAAAATGAGATTATAAAGTGAACCCTTTATTAGTTAATTATTTATCTTGAATAAAGGTTCTATTTTTCAGTGCTTTTGTATAACTTTTATAAAGGGAAACATAGTTAAATAAATGTTTTATAGTATTTCATAATCATTTATCATTAAATTTATTCTGATAATATCTTTTTGTGTTAGATCCACCCACTCACTAAATTTTTCATTAACCATAATAAATTTTATCTCAAATAACCATTCAATAAAAATGAAATTATCATTACTGAAAAAACACATTATAAGAAACTCTAAGGGTAAATAATAATCAATTGGGTTTCTATGAAATGGTATGAACCCATGAAAATCATTTTCATTAAAACATACATTATAACATTATTAGAAATTGTATTTCTTTTAAATAAATCAACTTTATCATGCCTCTTGAAATTATAATATTTTTATAAAATTTCATTTTCATGCATATAAAATTGTTGTAGGTTCGTTGGGAAAAAATTTCAAAGAACCTTTATAAGAACCCTTGTAAAATGAATAACATAATTAGTTAATTCCAACATAATTCTTTAGTGAACATGATCATTACCAAACGAATTGGAGAGAATAACAAGGATAAACCATCCACATAAGCAATTTACATGGAACATATCATTCCTAGAAAACATAAAATAAATATTTTATATCATAAGACTCATAAATATATACATTGAAACCCATAAATGAAATAATTTTCAATATTGATATATATCACATATCATTAAAACAGAATATCAAAACCAAAATAACTAGAATAAATAGATGATTTTTTCACTAAAGAAAGCATAAAAGTTGGTATAGGAATATAAATATAATTTTTTTTTGTGGAAAGTTAAAAAATTTATCCTATTTTAGATGATAACAAAAATACATTTTTACAGGTAAATAAAGACAAACATTATATATCTATTATAGAAAATGATTCATTTTTATGTCCTTAGAAAGAATGTAGAATGATTTTTAAATGAATCTTTTTAAATCCTTTGTGTATGTATTTATATATCCATAAAAAATATTCATATTGAGGAAAAATATTAATATGAAATATTCAATAAAATGTATACATAGATTTTGAGAGAAAATATCCTTTTCAACTTGATATATTATGAAAAAATGAATCAATGAAGGAAAAAAATTTAATGGATTTTTCAATACATTTATTTTTATAGTAAAATGTTAAAATAAAACAATATAAATTTTTATCCACTAAACAAATGGAATCTTGTTTTCCAAGTATATTATCTCTCAAAGAAAGGGAATTGATAATAGAATTCCATTATCAATAGTGTGAATTTTCATATACACCTACAATCTTCATGAATAATTAATTCATCTGAGTAATTTATTTTATTACTAATATATTCTTATTTTACCATCTATTATTATTCATTTTAATTAACATTATTCCGTCTTATATATAGTATCGTAATATATTACTGTTTTTAATGATCTATTGATGTTTTTTAGTTCATATGTCTGGAATTACGTTGGCAGTTTGACAACTGAAAAATAGATCATGATTATATAATTTAATTAATTTAAATACTAATATAATTATAAATTATTACATAATTATACTTTTATAAACATATGTGTATGGTGGTTATGAAAAATGAATTTTGTTTCAATCAAAAAGATTGTAATGATTACATACACACGAGTAATAATTCCATTTTTCATTGAACATGACTGAAAAAAGATTTTTATTAACTCAAATTAATATAATTATAAATATATCCTAAATATAACATAATTTATTTAAATCCACACATTTACAAAAACAATGTGATTCTACGATGATAAATAAAACAGTTTTCTTTTTGAGGCGGTAGTCTATAAAATCCCACAAACAATGTTTTTCATTTCTATTGGATAGTAGAATGGAATTGAGAAATTTTTTTTAAATTATAAAATTTAATTTTTATCTTATATATCATATATATTCATTTTTTTCGAATATTATTAACATCAATTAAATTTAGTTATGAAAAAATAAATGTTTCATCACATGATGCGATAGTTTTATTGTACAACTGAGAGATGTTTTTGTTATAGATTTAACAGAAGATTGGGTCAAAAGGGGTTATAATTTAATCTTAAAAACATTTCAATGTATTCTAAATACTATTATTAATACATTTGAGTGGTTAATAGAGATTATTTTAGGGAATATGAATAAATAAAATAAAAACAATTAATTAACCAAAATAACCCTTCTTCCGACAACCATCATTATATTATACAAAAATCATTACTTAAATGGCACTATAATCAATACAGAACTATATAACCTTTTTAATATTGTTTCTAATGTATTTGTGAAGGGTTTGGAAGGGCAATGTGTATATTTAAGTGATGATAATGTAGTATATATTTTATCCTTTTCAAGAGAGGGTGAGGAAACTCATGGAATGATTCGAAAAATGAAAATATATAAACATCTTACTCATTAAAAGGGTATCCAAAAACACACATATTTTTTTCATATATAATATAGGATACAAATATGAACATAAAGTAGTATTTAGGATGGTGTTTAGGAAAATTTAATCATTATCATTTCAGTTTCAACCCATTTATATTGTTTTTACTCTCTCCATGTTCAATACCATTTAACAAATATTTTAATAAAAAAAATAAAAAATCAATGAGTAATAAATACCATATTAATAAATGTAGATTAATTATTTTAACTATATTTTTAATATATATGTGTGTGTGTGTGTGAAAAATGTTGCAAATAATTGTTTCCTAAATAAAAATGTTATTTATATGAATGTTATTATAGGAATACAAATAATATTATTGATCTACAATTTTTTATTAACATATTTATAAATAAAATTATATAATGATATTTTAAAACCAATAATAAATATAATGTAACTTTTATAAAATTTTAAATGAAGATATAATTTTCTTAAAAATTACTATTTTCTACAATTCATGAAAAAATAAACATATTCAAGAAAATTAAAAAAATCATCTTAAGAATATTTTCACAGTATGATGTGATATATTATTTAATTACTATAAAATTGAAATTATTAGAATTTGAAATCAATTTTTTTAATAAAACCATATCATGCATGAAACTCAATTTCACTAAAAACAAATATATTTTCTTCCTAACTGAGAAATTTATTATTATTATAATAATTAATAATGATCAATGAAATATATTTCTGTAATTTTAATATGGAATGAAATTTATATATTATAAATATCACCTATTTTTTATCATTCTCCACACAATTTATAAATTTCAACCTAAAAGTGTATATTTTATTATTAAACAAGTGGTGATATTTTTCCATCATTACATTCTCAAATTCCCATGTTTCGTCATCAATAATACAGATTTAACCAAAAACCATAAAATGAATAATACAATTATTCCAAAACATCACATCTCTTTAGTAAGAAATCAGAATAGAATGTTCCTTATATTAATGATTATCTTCGAACAAAAGTAATTCATAACTCAAAATATGATATATATCGGGAACATAGTTTCATAGTATACTGGTGAATATACATTACCTTCTCAACCATATCTTCTATCAATTAATTTCCCCAATACATTATTTCCCCTAATTCATCCCAAAACTAAACGATCATAAACTGCTCTATATATAATTCCAAAATGGGTTCCATTATTATAAACAAATAGTGTGGGGAAATATATTTATCCCAACCTCCCGAGTAATACAATAAAAAATATTAAAGAATATTGTAAACATATGGAATCATTCACTCTAATTTTATATCGTATTGAGGATAAAAAGATTCAGTGTGATTTAATTCAAAAAAAATCTTCTATATTCTTTTTAAAAGAATTGATGTTAATCTGGGATGAAGATTTGATTCAACTAAAACATCTAATTTATGTAATATTATTATCTCATTAACATAAATTCTATAAATAACATTTAAATTTATATTATATTGAATATGAATAAAATATGAGGATGTTTTATGACGATCAACAATAACTTATAGCATGTTATAACCATGATATTAATTTTTTATATAAATCTTGAAATACAATGATATATTATCAAATCTTCATTCCAGTATGGGAGAAGGCTAAATAATTCTCGATGGCTTGTTTCATTTCAATTTTAATATTTGAACATATTTACCATTTCATAATTCTTGTTATCACTCGCTATGTAATATGGTCAGGTGATCCATTAAAAAGATATCTTTTCTTCTAAGACATCCACATCATTATCATATATACATACTGACTCAACATTTTACACATAATATGAATGTTTTCATATTTACACTTCCCTCATATTTTTTTTAAAAAATATGATTACATGTTTTATTATATGATTTTATTGGGATATACATTTAATACATTCATTTACATGACCTTGTTCTCAATAAAATAAAAAATAATTTTTTTATTATAATATCTAATTAAGAATAAATGATCATTGGAATAATTTAAATCAGTCTAAATATTACCTCTACTGCGATGAATTTATTTGAAACTATGAAATGTTTACTTAAATTATTATATAATTGGCCACTCTATAACTCCTTCAAATTCACCAATGTTGTTCATGGTCAGTTCATATTTGCATCACCAATTTAAATGGTAATGTATTAATTCAAAAAAAATCAATTTATTCCCTAATTTTTTTTATAATGTCTATATGAATCACTAAAGAATATCCTCAGAGAGTTACCAACTATGTCTGCATTTAGCCTTAATTTTCATAAATTATTTGATGCTTTAGTTAATACCATGCAAATTCCATTCAGGGTTATTTCCAATTGGTGTATCTATTTTAAATCCTACATCCTCGTATGTATACCCAGGCAAGGATTTTATTGATATAAAAGCACATTCTCTGTACATTACTAGAATTTTATGATATTTTATTGTATTTAGACCCATTATAATGGTTTTCAGAAATACAATCTCGTAAAAATCCAAAACATTACCACACACTACCTTGATACAAACTAAAACACACCAAACAGTCCTTCCCATCACTGCTACAAAAAAATATTCTTTATAGATTGAAATTTATACCATCATTGTGGAACCATGATAATCATGAATACAATTCAAATTAATCATCTTTATTATCTTAAAATTAAATGAATTAATGTTTCCCCATCAATAGTGAATAAAAACATAAAAAATTTATTTTAAACAACTTTTAAATAGTTATATATTGTTTTAACATTAAATAACCTCTTATATAAACCATATAGATTATTATAATAATAAATACAAAATTTTTTATAAGCATAACTAGTGGTGATATAAAATTTGTAGTTAGGGAAATCGTATTAGTGATTTTTAAACAGGCCAGTTCATAGTGATTTGAGAAAATAAGAAAATTAGAAAAAATATCAACTAATAAGAACCATTAAATAATAAGAGTTTTTTATATTTAAAGATATAATAACATGTAATATCATGTTTTAGAAATAATAATATAGAAATAGAGTCTAGAATCTTGAGACAATGATAATAATCCATGGAACCTAACACAATATGTTATCATTGAAATGTTTAATAAGAATAATATTTTATAATCATAACATTATAAAATTATCAAAAAATTAATTTTTTTCCTGAAATATGATTATCATATCATATCTAAAATTACATTCACATGAATCATTTTTACCATATCATACTAAATTAAAATGAAACACAAACTTTTGAGGGTATATTAACCACAATAACACCCATGAAAAATTATAATTGCATATATATACCTCAATATCACCCACACTCAATATCATTATATCATGAGATATCCAAAATTACCAATTTCATTAGTGGGAGATATAATACCCCAACCGTCATAATAAAAATTATATAATCATATTTGTTCTCTAATAAATTCAAAATATTTGTATTATAAATATCACTTCATTAACACATGAAAAAACTATTTGTTATGAAGAAATGAAAAAAAATCATAAATCAATCAAGGAATGAATGGGGACTAAAAAAATGAAAAATATCCCCATTTAATAATAAAACATTTAATTTATCTTATTATATAAAAAATGTCCTTTGTAATAAAAACACTAAGATCAACATGAAATAATAAGGTATCTAGATTAAGATAATTTATTATATTGGGTATAATTCCAAAATAAAAAATAGTTTAAGTAATTATAGAGATAAATTAATGAATAATAACATACGTAGAATGAAATACTTTTGAGATAAAGAGTAACATAGAGGGAAAATTGTAGTTGTCTTTTATTTTTTTTAAATATCATCAAAGAAGAAGGTATATGTTATTTTCAAATGTAATTATGGAAATAGTGAAGTCAATACATTAAAAAAATTAATATCTCTAAAAAAATTCAAGATAGAGACTAAAAAATGAATATAGGATATCATGAGGAAATTTTGTATGAAATATAAAATTATTGATCATGAATTGAAACCATTTACTATATTATGAAATACCATTTTTAATATGAAATAGATAAAATTGTAATAATTATTATTTTTTAAAATATATGAAGGAATATGTGAATATAACAAGAAATAAAAGAAATTTATATAACAAAATAAAGACTGAGAACATTTGAGGGGTGAAATTATATAGACATTTATGTAAAATGAATTATTATAAAGGACAAGAATTAATCTAAAAAAATTGACTTATGGAGAAATAATTTCAACAATGACAATTAATTTATTAAAGATTCATATTCCCTAGATTAGTAGTGATTTTAGTACATAAATTAATAATTGGTTTGAATACAAAAATATAATAATGCAGTTCATGTTAAAAAATTATAAAACATTGAAATTATTTTTGAGATAAGAATAATTATTATAGATTTAAAAACACATGAATCAAATACATGTGTAAATGGGAATTGGTTAGAGAAATGTAAAACCCATAAATTAGAATAAATGTTTGATAAAATTAACCCATTGATAGTAATACACATAGCATAGAACAAAACATGTGTTGAATATGACATCTATCTCAAATAAATAATTTCGGGATGAGAATACACATTAAAATTGACACACACACACACACATATATATATATATATATATTAATTTATCATGAATGAATTATTGTGTGATAGACTTTAAAATAACATGATTATGTTTTATCATTTACTAAATATTTATATGGACTTGTAATTGTATCAGATAATGGTAGATTAAGTGTATAATTTGAAATCACACAATAATGAATGATATATGATATGAAAATCCATACCTTTACTATCAACATAAATGAATGAAGTTTATACTATTTTATTTAAAAAATTTATACCTCATTTCTAAACCATTTCTAATATAAGTAAAATTGTATATACATCATTTTTAATAATTTATCAAATATATATTCACCTACTATCATTGTTTTTTATCAACTAATGTAAGTAATTTATTTCATTACATACCATGTTTTTATGGGATATATTTACCCATGTTAGTTTGTGAAATTCAACCAATACAAAATTATTAAATTAATTTCTATATAAATTATACAACGATTTCTAATGTAATAATATAATTCCATGATAGTTTTAGTTTTGATTTTATAATATGTCTTTATGGATGATCTTGTTTCAGGTAGTTTTCACCATATTAAAGGATTACATAATAATAATCATTGATATTTTCTGTCATTCATTGAAAAACATATGAATCCATTAAATTAATCCTTAAATCATATACATTAATTACAATAATTTGAACTATTAATTTATAGTTGAAATAAAAATTATACATTATTTACATAGAGTAAGTAGTTTATACATACATTGGAGTGATGTTATCATTTTCTAGTTAATTGGTAGGATTGAAGTTAGATTTTTATTTATACTTCCTATATTATTATTATTATTATATGAATATCATATTATTTATTTAAATAATTGTTTAATCCAGACATGTCTGGAGGTGATGTTGAAATGAAATATGTCATCCATAAAGGTGGTAGTTTACGCGTACACATGAACAATGTGTTCACTTTTCAAATGGTTGTGAGGAATGTTGAAAAATATTTATCTTCAACTAATAATAGTAATAATAAAATTATCAAATTTATTCATTAATTTACATATTTAAAACCATATAGTTATTTTGGTGACAAACAAACTCTACTGGAAATCTGACCTTTCCCAACACTTCGATACCAACAGTTTGTAAAAAATATTGGTATAGGTCCCCTTTCCCAACGGTTTGGCCAAACCATTGGAAAAGACCACTTTGAGGCCACCTTTTCCCAACAGTTTGGAAAACCCGTTGAGAAAAGTCCACTTTGAGGCCACCACTCCCAACAGATTGGCCAAACTGTTGAAAAAAGTCCACTTTGGGGACACCATTCCCAAAGGTATGGTGAAAACGTTGGGAAATGTGGCCAATATATCAACCTTCAATGCAGAATTGCATCCAGAATTAGGATCTCTACCAACGGTTGTCAAAACCATTTGTATACGTCTATACCAACGGTTTTGACAACTGTTGGTACATGTCCTTTGAATTTTTATCAGATATTCTTTTGGAGAACATTATATAAATCATAATTTAAAATAATTAAGACAATACTTATATATATTTATGTAATTATGTTCACAAAAGTCATGTTAGGTTAGTGGTTAAGTCGTTTGATTATAAACTAAGGGTCCTGGGATCAAATCCTAGCGTATGTTTTTTCTAAAATACATATACTATCGGTTCCATAACGATTTGTATAGATTTTCATATTACATATACCGACGGTTTCCAATACCATTGGTATAGAAATATCCCAATGGTTTACTTTGCAACGGTTCTCCAAACCCTTGTTATAGGCTATACCAACGGTTTGGAGGCCTATACCAACGGTTCCAAACTATTGGTATAGGTTAGTTTTCCAGTAGTGAAATAAAACCCATCGTTCATGGAGCTGAAAGTATTCATGTATGCATTGATGAATTTTTTAATTGTATAGAGAAATGACGATGATAGATAATGATTATTCCATAAAAATAATAATATGAAATGTATTATAATTACATATTTCTTTTTGTAAAAATTTAATTTTATGTAAAATAAGATGAAAAAATTCTATATATATAAAAATAAATGATTTGACAATTCTACCTTGTTCGTTTGAATAACTAATTTGTAAATTGGATTATACCATTGTTGGATGGTAATATATTATATGTAATATTGTGATGGATAATTTTTGGAAGATTTGGTTCAAACATGAGATATTTTTGGGTGAGTATAAATAGGTGGTGAAGGGGTCCTTTTATATGTGAGTATGGTGGAATTATTGTGAATACCCATAACTTTATATCATAGGAAAATCACTTTTAAAATATAGTTGCACAAAAAGTGTAAAATAATTATTTTTATTATGGTGAAGTTTGATACACCCTTCGACAATGCATTTTTAATCATGATTTTAAAATGTTTTCTATCTCTTACCATTTCATTCAATCCTTTCACTATTTTTATAATTACCTTGGAAAAAAATATTTACCGATGTATTTCCTTCTTATATATCAAATTTAAATATAAAATTTTACATAATTTGGACATTAATTTAAATTATTGGTTCCATTTTTAGATAAAATTTATAAAAAATTTTTTAAAATTTTTTAATATAATAAATTTGAAACTCATTTCAAATAGAATTAGGGAAAAATAATAACAAAAATTCTATAATTTCAAATATTGTTTTTTAAATCAGACATTATATTATTATATATTTAATATGGAACAAAAAATATAAAATTTTCCATTTAAATCATATCATTAAATTTTATTATTCATATATAATAATTATTTCATAAAGGCTATGGTATTTATGAAAAATAGTATTTTTCATAATTCTCCAAAAATTAAAACATAGAAAAAAATATGAATGATTTATAATATCCAAATCTATCCCAGTGGGGCCCGTGCCGCACCTCCCCAAGCCTGCCTATAATAGGCCAGGGGCCAGTGACTAGTAATGAGTAGGCATGTCACTCAGATGGGAGGCATTTCTTATAAACAAATACACACACACACACACACACACACAGACACACACACTCTCACACACACACACACACACTTCTAAGTCCACAAAGCAGAAAAGTAAAAACAAAAAAAAATGGAAATGTATGCATACACTAAAAATCACAACCCAAAGAGTTCGACAGGAATGTAAAGTACAGTAGTGTAAAACCCTGGTCTAAAAGTACAATCCCACCAAAAGAAAGTCTGCAAAAAATTCCAACATGTAATGAAAGAAACTAGGACTGCAATCCATAGCCGTAGGAACACACCCCAGCCTGCCTGATCTCACAGAGCTCCATGTGGTCCGGGTCCACCTAGAATCCTGTTAAAGAATCACTTGACTGCACAAGAAATGACACGAGTAGGAAAAGCCCGTGCATGGGTGAGTATAACAATACCCAGTAGGACACCTCGAAACCACAAAGGAATAAGTCAAGGGAAATAACAAAAAGGAATGATATAATTAGCTCTATGCAGTATATGTTTAGAGAACATATAACAAGAATACCCAGATATACTCAAACATGATCGACTATCACGAAACCACCACTAAGATCCATCTCGAAGATTCCACTAAGAATGTAACCGGGAGAACATACTCTTATGTCTGAAGAAAGATACGATGCACTCGTTCTGAGAGAACTGACTTCATGAGTACTGAAGAATGATACCTGATGTGTAAGATGAGGATCAAAACCAGTAGATATGGGGTGATTTCAATAACTCAGTTTAAACTAACCTTCTAGTTAGAGGATCGACTCTCGGGTAATGTAGGTCACATCGATACCAAGAAACTCTACATAGGGTACCACGAATGAATAGAGGATTCGACTCTATGTCTCAAAGAGGAGATTCCCAGAACTCTATTCAGGAAGTCCTGCTGAAGGGATCATACTCTTGTAAGTAGGAAATGATACCAGAAACCTTCAGCTGAAATTCTAAGGGGATGATCCCTAATGAAACTAGTCCATGACATGGAAGACAAATGGCTCGAGCCACATAAAACATGTTACATGGCAAGTAGTAGGGTCACATGCCGTGTTACTTAACTTAGGGTACTGCCTGTGTAACAATGACAGTGTCTTAAAAAATGTCGTATAAAATTAACTATACAAAATGTAGAAGGAATACACGCCATGTCCCTGTGTCCGGGGTTTGCTCTGTGTACGCTGGCCATGTGCCCGTACATGGCCTCAACCCGTGTCACCTTTCCCGTGTACCAGTACACGGGGTATCCCGTGTATCTAGCCGGGTCTGGCTAGGGAAGGGTATACATGTCGTGTCCTTGGCCATGTAACCATCCCATGTCTATGTACTCTCAGAGTACATTCTAGGTGGTCCACCGACGAACACATGCCGTGTTGACCATACTACACGTCATGTAGTCGGGATTTCTCCAAAATCATCACCTTCTTCCTCGCGCCTCGGCCGAACCTCCCGATTTGCGATCATTGATCCTTCTGTTTCGAAACACGAGATCTTAGGTCACCTCATCACCGTGATGCTGAATCCATTGGTTTCGGGCCTTCAATCGGCTCCGAAATCCGATTCTGGTCACCTGTGCAGAAATTGTTTGAAGAATGATATCTTCTAATCCGCATGGATCCATCCATATCCACCACATTCGCTCCTCTGTGGGGTTGTCCCGATGCCATATCATCAACATGGGATCGTTGCATCTCACAATGGATGCACAACGATCCATCGTTCATATCTCCGTGAAGAACGGGTAGAACGCACACGAAGAACCCGAGAAATCAGGGAATAAAGGCACAAAAAATCAAGAGGGGAGAACCTCGATCAATGATTGTGTCGATCTTGGTTCGTCACCAATATAAGGCTAAATGAAACCAAAATAACCTTCAAGAATCAATCCCCAAATAAGATCCTCCAGATAACCCATCCCAAATAACGATCAATCTGCAAGCCAATCTATTTGTTGATTGGTCTACGTCCATTGTGGAAATCAAGAGCGGGAATGAAATCACAAAGAGATCAAACACCCTACCTAGATCAGTTGCATTCATTGGGTAATATCCAGTCGCTGCGTCATCGTCGCTGGTGAAACTCAACATAAACGTCATCGCCGCGTTGGGGGTTTCCTCCAGAGCATTTCAGAGCCTCCAGGGGAAGTTCAGGGTTATGAGAACTATAACCCTGATCCCCTATGATATCATTAATTTAAAAAAATTAATAGACTTAACTGTAGAATGAAATAATAAAAAAATATTTTTGTAATATTTCATTATGGTTACATCCAAAACTTGATTTCACCACCGACCATCGCCAGCCAATGTTAGTTCTCACCTAAGGGAAACATGCTGCTGTAAACGCAATAGTGACTTTGGATTTTTGATCCAAGCAGCTGTTCAAGAGTTATTCCACATTTTCAGGAAAAACATACATGTGAATTATTTATTTATTTTATTAAATTCATAAATATGAACCGGGCTCACCGGGCCTCAGAACTACATGACGTCTCAGAGCCTGGTCTCAAATGAATTCCCATATAATATTAAAATAATATTTGGAAAAAAATCCGGGACATTGAATCCTCCCCACCAAAGGGATTTACATCCCTGAAAAGCCAAAACAAAGGCTACTAAAAAAGTTGTGGGTACTGCACATGAATCTGAGCCTCCCAATCCCACTTTCTCTCCTAAAGATTCTCATGTTGCCACCAGACACACACCAAGGGAATATCTCGGCCATGAAGGATCTTCTCCTGCCAATCCTCGATCTCCACTGGGTACATAGAAATGTTCTCTCCATCATCGATGTCCAACGTTCCCCAGTCGATAACGTGAGATGGATCATGAACATACCTCCATAGCTACGACACAAGGAAGATGTTGTGTGCCCGGTCCATCAGAGGAGGTAGAGCCAAACATTACTCCACCTCGCCAACTCTACTCATAATCTGAAAAGGGCCGACAAACCTCTGAGATAGCTTGCCGCCTCAGCCAATTCTCTGCAATCCCCATCGAGGTGAGACCCGAATGAACACATGGTCTCCCTCCTCGAACTCTGAGGGACTCCAACTCTTATTAGAATAAGACTTCTACCGACTCTTTGCTGTTTTCATCCACTCCTAGATGACCTGTACCTTTTCTGTAGTAGCTCGCACCATCTCTGGGCCCATGAGTGTTGAATCTCTTGGGTCAGTCCAGAAAAGTGTTGACATGCAAGGTCTCCCGTACAATGCCTTGAATGGAGCCATGCGAATAGTGGAATGATAACTGTTGTTATAAGAAAATTCCACCAGTGGTAGTTGATCCTCCCAGCCATGACCGAAGTCATGTATACAAGCTCGTGGCATATCCTCCAGAACATGGATGGCTCACTCTGTCTGACAATCAGTCTTAGGATGAAACACTGTGCTGAAGTGCAACTGAGTCCCAAAAGCTTCTTGAAATCCCTTCCAAAAATGAGATGTGAAATTAGCATCACAATCTGAGACAATCTTTTATGGCACTCCAGGAATTTGAACTATCTCTTGCACATAGAGGCATCCCAGGATCTCTACTAAACTCTACTCTCGTATGGCTAGGAAGTGGTCCGACTTGGTGAGTCGGTCAACAATCACCTAGAGGGCATCATGTCCCCTAGACATATGTGGTAAACCCATCACGAAGTCAATGGATATCTCATCCCACTTCCACTCTAGCACCTCAATGGGATGAGTCAAACCTGCTGGAACCTGGTGCTCAGCCTTTATATACTGACAATTAAGGCACCGAGAAACAAACTCTACCACACTCTGCTTAATTCCTGGCCACCAGAACTGACGTCGGAGGTCCTGGTACATCTTTCCCACCCCTGGATACACTGCAAAAGGAGATGTATGCAACTCCCTCATAACCTCCCCCCGAATCATCACTGGTACTATATTGTGCCCTCTAAAAAGAACAACGTACTGCACAACTTTTTAATATCCATCTATAGCATCACCTATTGATATCTGAGAACATAGAGTCACACAAACTAGCATCCTCGATCTATGATTCCCTGGATCACTGTAAGAGTGGAGAGTAACAACCATCAATTGAAGATAAGTTCCTTTATCTCTATCCATGAAAAATATCTCTAAAGAGGCCAAGTGCCTCATCACATAATCCAACAACTACATACTGGATTTCCTGCTGAGAACATATGCAACAACATTCCCCTTCCCAAGAGTAAAAACGATCTCAGAGTCATAATCCTGGAGGAAATCAAGCCACCGCCTCTATCTCAAATTAATATCCTTCTGAGAAAAGATATATCTGAGACTCTTGTGATCATAGTTGACGATAAACTACTCACCCATCAGGTAGTGGCTCTACATCATCAATTTGATGACTATCGCTCAAAAATCAAGATCATGGGTCATGTAGTTCTGCTCGTGTGGCCCCAAGTGACGTGAGCCATAGGAGATCACCACTTTCCTCTGCATCAGGACACAACCAATCCCGGTTCTTGATTCGTCGCAGAACACTATGTACTCAACACCCTCTTCTGGTAGTCTCAAGATCGAGGCGCTCGTCGGACCCTATCTCAACTGCCGAAAAGCATGCTGCCATCACTCGGTCCACAAGAATGGATTCCCCTTTCGGGTCAAAATTTTCATGTGTGTTGAAATCCTGGAGAAATCAAGACTGAATCTCCGATAATAGCCTGTGAATCCAAGGAAACTCCGTACCTCCATCACGCTCTGGGGTGGCTGCCATGCTAACACTGTCTCTACCTTGGCTGGGTCCACATCCACACCATCTACTGAGATAACGTGTCCCCAAAAGTGGATCTTTTATATCCATAATTGTCACTTCGAGAGTTTCCCGTACAACCCGTACTATCAGAGTGTGTTCAGAACCATCCATAGGTTCCTCGCGTTCTCCTCCTCAGATGCAGAGTACACGAGGATATCGTCGATGAATACCATCATGAACTAATCTAGATAGAGCTGAAAGATCTGGTTCATGAGTCCCATAAACACTATCGCGGAATTCGTCAGGATGAAGGGAATCACCAAGTTCTCATAGTGACTATATCAACATCTGAAAGTCGTCTTTTGTATATCCTAATCCCGTATTCACAACGAGTGATAGCTTGATCGTGGATCAACATTCAAGAACCATCGTGCCTCTCTTAACTAGTATAAGAGTTCATTGTTCCTCGATAGTGGATACCGCTTCTTCATGGTCGCCAGATTCAAGCACTGGTAATCCACACAAAGACTCAAGCACTCGTCTGCCTTCTTCAAAAAAATTGCTGGGTCCACCCAGGGTGAAACACCGGGTCTCACGAAGCCCTTCCACTGCATGTCTTCTAGCTGCACTCTCAGTTCATGAAGCTTTGTAGGAGCCATCTTATATACTGATGCTGATATCACTATCATCCTGGGTTGCAACTCAATGTAGAAATCTATCTCCCGACGGGGAGGTAGTCTTGGGACATCCTCTAGAAATACATACTCATACTCAGCCAATACTGCTGGAAATTGGATACTCGTAACAGATGTTGTGCCAAGTTCTAGGCTAGCCAACTGATGTGAAATCAGTTGTACCTTCCTATGCGTGAGTCCAGAATGCACTACCTGGGTCACCTTTTTACCAACGAAGGAGAACCTCATTCCATCACTACGGACACACCGCACCCTGTGCCTAAAACAGTCAATCTTGGTATGAAATTAGGATAGCCAATACATACGCAGATTGGAATTGTAAGGCCTAGACACTACCACCAATAGGTTCCAATAGAAACTGTCACCTCCAAGGGTTAGGTCACAATGTCTGCCAAGGTGTGTGATCTCTGAATATTCTTTAGTCAATTTTTCTAAGCGTAAGGGTTGAGTCAATGGCTTAACTAGAATCTCAAGGTCTCGAAAAAGATTAGAAGTATGAAATGAATGACCATCACCTGTGTCTATCAGTACGGAATCCAAAGTTGAGAAGACATAGATTAAACATCTAATCATTTCGGGAGTACCTTAGTCATAAGACCCTACGGCCTACAGGTGTCCCTGCCTCTGTCCACCAACTCCTAGAAAATGGGGTGGACCTCCTAGGGGTGGTGGTGGAAAAGGGAAAAAACCCCGACCATCTCCAAATTCTCTCCCAGCTCCTCTACCGCTCCCGCCATCCCACGGATCAGTCTTCTCCACACGTTTCCTATACCATAGTGGTCCATTAACTACTCCCCTGTCAGTAGTATGGAGGGTTGGAGAATCTCGAGCAAGATGTACCCTTCCATAACATGAGTAGCATCGCCTCTCTCGAGGATCTCTGGATGCGCACTGTAAACCCTATATGGTGGATCCCATGTCCTCGGATCTCCTCTGGAAACGTCTCCCATGCCTGGGTCCCTGATGTCTACTCCCTGTAGCCGAGGTCTCTACTCCAACTTTTCCACTACTGACAAATGATGGCTACCTCTACTCTTCCAAGAAGATCTCGACCACCAATGTATGCAAGAGCACCCCCAACATATGTAGGAATGCTCAAACTCCGACCATGAAAGAGTCGCCTCTTCGTGAGTCTGGATACCCAAACCCTACCACTGCTATACTGAGCCCTGTAGAAGGCTCGCTGTAAGGATAAACATCTATTCTGCTGGTGTCTTGAACAAATGGAAAACTCTAGCCACTCCCTCAAACCAGTCCTCTGCTGCCTGTGGGTCAGGCTTGCCTCGAAACATGAGGGGTCTCTGTCTTTAGAACTCATGGAGTGTGCTCAGCCTGTGCTCCTCCTTTACTGGTATAGCAGGCACTAAACATTGCTCCACAGGTGGTGGAATTGCTGGCACACCACCTGAAGGTAAAACTGGGGGATCTGGTCCCTCTATCGAAGCTTCATCACTTTTGGGGTCATCCTTGTCATCAAGCTTATCGATCCAAGCGGGTGTGTGTCACTGAGGCATCCTGTAAAGAAACAAGATTTATCACATTCATTGAGTATTTATAGAGAGCTGACTCATGAAAGAAATTGAAACCACAACCCATTCCTATATGATGCATGTACCATTATTTTCCCCTACAACTAGTGTTATCATGTTCTGAGTTGAAGAATAATTAATTAGAGTCTCAGTGTATGGATATGTCAGCCGCCCGTAACAACACTAGGGTCCCTAGCCTGAAATCTGAACTCGAAACACCTAAGACTATTGCCCCAAACCAACTCAAAGACTCTCAGTCCTAAGATAGAACCAACCAGCTCTGATATCACTCTATCACGACCTGTCCTAGTGGGGCCCATGCTGCAGCTCCCCATTCTTTCTTCTAATATGACAGGGGCCGGTGACAATCACTGAGTAGGCATGTCACTAATATTGTAGGCATTGCCTATAAACCTGTACACACACACACATATCCAAGCCCACACAGCTGAAAAGGAAAAACTACTAAAAAAGGAAATACTTGCATACATTAAAAAATGCAAACCAACAGAGTATGATAGGAATGTAATGTACAGTGATGTCAAACCCTGGGCCAAGAGTACAAGCCCACCAAAAGAAAGTCTACAACAAAATCCAACCTGTAAAGAAAGATAGTGGGACTGCAATTCATATCCGTACTAATACACCCCGGCCCGCCTGATCTCACTCAGCACCACCCAGTCCTGGTCCACCTAGAATCCTATCAAAGGCTCACTCGTCTGCACAAGACCTGACACGTGTGGGAAAATCCCGTGCATGGGTGAGTATAACAATACCCAGTCGGACACCCCAAAACCACAAAGGAATAAAACTAAAGAAATTACACAAAGGATTGATATAGTCAGCTCTACGTAGTATATGTTTACAGAACATATAACAAGAATATCCAGATATACTGATACATGATCGACTATCGAGAAACAACCACTAAGATCCAGCTCGAAGATTCCACTAAGCAAGTAACAGGGAAAACATACTCCTATGTCTGAAGAAAGATATGATGCACTCGTTCCAGGAGAACTCACTCCACGATTACTGAAGAAAGATACTTAATTCAAAAGATGAGATCACAACCAGTAGTTATGGGGTGATTCCAACAACTCAGTCTGAACAAACCTACTATGTAGAGGATCAGTGCTCAGGTAAATTAGGTCACGTCATTACTGAGAAACTCTTCCTAGGGAACCACGAAGGAATAGAGGATTCGACTCTAAGTCTCCTAGAGGGGATTCCAACAACTCTATTAAGGAATTCATGATGAAGGGATCATATTCCTATAAATAAGAAATGATACTGAAAACATTTAGGGGAAATAACAAGGGGACGAACCCTAAGGAAACTAGTCCAAGTCATGGAAGACAAATCGCTCGATCCATGTAAAACAGTTACATGATGCATAGTAGGGTCACACGTCATGTTCCTTAACTCCGGGTACTGCCCCTGTAACCTGACATGTGTCTTAAAACATGTCGTATAATATTAACAACATGTCGTGTAAAAGGATTACACACCATGTATGAGTGTCCATGGTTTTCTCTGTGTAGGCTGGCCATGTGCCCATATACAGCATCAACCCGTGTCTCCTTACTCGGGTACTAGTACACGGGGTATCCCATGTATCTGGCCAGGTCTGGTCGAGGAAGGGTATACACGCCGTGTCCTTGGTAGTGTACCCAACCCATGTCTGTGTACTCTCGGAGTACATGCTAGGTGGTCTAATGATGAACACATGTCGTGTATCCCATAATGCACGCCGTGTAGTTGGGATTTCTCCAGAATCATCGCCTTCATCCTCACGCCTCGGTCGAACCTCTAGATTTGCGATCTGTCATCCATTTTCCTTGAAACTCGAGATCTCAGGTCACCTCGTCATTGGGATTCTGAATCTGTGTGTTTCGGGCCTTCGATCAGTTCCGAAATCCGATTTCGGTCACCCATGTGGAGATCGTTCAAAGAAAAATATCTTCTGATCTACTTTGTTTCATCCATCGCCACTATAGTCACACATCCATAGGGTTGTCCCGATTCTAGATCTTCAATTTGGGATCGTTGCATCACACAAAATATGCACAACAATCCAACGTTCATATCTCCGTTAATAATGCATAGAACCCACAAAAAGAACATGAGAAATCTAGGAAAAAGTCACAACTAATGGATAGGGATGAACCTCGATTGATTTACATGTCGATCATGGTTCGTCACTGTTAGAAGGCTAAATGAAACCAAAATAACAATAAAGAATCAATCCCTAAATAAGATCTTGTAGATAACCCATCCCACATAACAATCTATATTTATGCCAATCTATTCGTTGATTGGTCTGTGTCCATCGTAGAATTCAAGAACGGGAATGAAATAACAAAGAGATCAAATGCCCTACCTAGATCCACGTCGTTCGTTGGCGATGATCCGGACGTCGCGTCGTCGTCACTGGTGAAACTCTTCAAGAACTCCATCACCGCGTTGGGGGTTTCCTCCAGAGCTTTCCACAGCATTCAGGGGAAATTCAGGGTTTTGAGATCTGTAACCCTGATCCCCTATGAAATCATTAATTTAAAAGCATTAATATAATTCACTATAGAATGATTTAATAAAAAAATATTTTTATTATCTATTTTATTACGGTTACGTCCAAAAACAATATTTCACCACTGACCTACGCTAGCCGATGTTAGGTCTTACCTAAGGGAAACTCGCTGCTTTGAACTCAATAGTGCTATCTGATTTCGGATTCGAGCACCCGTTCAAGAGTTATTCCACCTTTTCAAGAGAACCATATGTGCACATTTTTTTATTATTTAATAAATTCAAAAAGATTTTCTAGGCTCATCGGGCCTTGAAACTGCACACTTTCGTAGAGCCTGGGCTCAAAGGAATTCCCATATAATATTAAAATAATGTACGAGAAAAAATCATGGAAATTACAAAAAATAATATAGAAGTGCTTCACATAATCAAAAAAGGGAAACAATTTTTCCAAAATCCAATTCTAGAATTTGAAAGTTTAACTCTACAAAGGAACAATAAAATATTAAAATGTGACTTTTTTATTACTAAATGATCATTTTATTATTTATTAATAATTAATGAATATATTTTTAATACTGTGTTATTAATATTAAAAATATATATTAGAATATTTTTCAATAATATAATTGGTTTTTTAAAATAATAATTTAGATATTGAAAAACGTATTTTACGGTGACTAACATTTTAAGGAATAAAATAATTTAGACTTATTGGATACCTAGCATAAATACTAAATTTATGATAAATTTATATTTCATTTATGTATTTAGAATAATTTTTTTTCATTATCATTAAATCAAGATTAATTTCAAATACAAAAAACATTAAAAATAATATGACAAAAAATATTTGCTTTAATATTTAATGTTTTGAATCATATCATATTAATTATTTATTATCTATTCAATAATTTCATCAATTAAGGGTTATTATATCATATAAAATTATTCAGAAAAAGTACAATAAATATATATAAGTAATTATAATACATATTATTATAATTAATCGTTTTAATATCTCTTTAATTCTATATATTATATTATTATTTTAATTTTCATAATTACATTTCACATGGTGTACAATTATTGTATTATTATTTAGTATGTATTGTGAAAATTTATATAATGTATCATTTGGGTTCAATGTTTTATGTGGAAAAATATGTTCATTGTATATTTATTTAAGAATAAATATATTATTAAATCTCAATGTGTCACATATAAGTCATGATGTTTTCATTATTATGATAATGAAAATGGTTACTGTATTAACAAATTGAAAGGAATGGATCACTTCAACATGAAAATGAATAAGGATGTGTATTTTATCAATTTACCATTATGTAACAATAAATTATAAAGATTATAAATAGAGAACTCATTGGATAAGAATAAATGGAATGTTTGAAACATAATGATAATTTTCATCAAATTCTAGAACATAATTTATGTAGAATGGGTAAATTTATTTTTAGATACAAAAATTTTATCCATTTAGATATTTCAAATTTGTTGGAAATATTCCCTACCCCTAGTAGTGGAATACTTAAATGTATAAAATCATCTTCTCAAATATATTTCTCTAAAAATATAAATCCATAAATCCTGGGTCGATTAATATTTTAAATACTAAATTTCTCAATAATTAAGATACCTGTTTTTTATTTTCCAAAACATTCCATAGATTAAAAAGACATTTTACAAAAAATATCATTTTAAATAGAAATTTTGTGTTTTTTTAGATACTTGTATTTAAGAAGACTAAAAAATTATTAATACTATAATATAATGTAAATTATCCACAAAATCAAAAAATGATTATAATATTTTATTAAAAATAATCTTAATTTAAATTATTAAATTATATTTTGTGAAAAAAAATTATTTAATACAATTTTTAATATGATGGATAAATATATGATAATGATATTAGATATTTTTTATGTATATAAATTTGGAGTAATTAACACCACAACATTGTATACTCTATAGTAGTGTTCTTTCTATATAATGTTAAAACAGTTAAATGTAAGGATTATGAATCGTATTCGCCCCACAATTCAGAAAATATTTCATAATATTTGTTGAAACATTAAATGAGATTAGTAAAAGAATTATTGTATTTATATATATGTGTTGTATGTAATTCATGATGAAAAAAATGTTTCATGAAGCCCTAAAAATCATTAATATAATGTTTCCCTAGTTTTTTATTGTATATTATAATATTACACTTCCATATTTGGTTAGTTTTTTATAATTCTTAATGATGTATATGAATATAAAATTCTTTATTATATTATTAAAATAGAATAAATAATTTATCATTATTTCATGTGAGCTTATTTTATAACATTATATATATTTATAATTACCGTCTCAATAGATGACATTATATTTTCACTAATTGATGTACATGAAGGATATTTTTAGGTTATGATTATATATAAATACTTTAATGTGTCATGCTTTATATAGAGATATGAAATTACATTATAAGGCATAAAATAGTATTTTTATGATACAAAAAATAGAATTTAAATGATGGATATACCATAAAGTATATGAAAAAGAGGTGCACACACTTTATATTTTTTATACTATAGATATAGGCAATGTTGGAATGCTAATTTGATGATGTTGCAAAAATACTTATCTTGAGAACATTTATTCTTTGACACTGTTCTTATAGAATCATTGTGTCTAATCTAATATTATTATTGTTCAGTTTTTAAAATATTTTAAGTGAAAATTTATTTAAATATTATATTTCCCTCTCAAATGAATATTGTATCATTTGAGCCAATAATTTATAATTACTGAGGATACGTATGGTCAGACCCAGATATGTAACATGTGATTTCATTACATATTTTTTTAGAAACTTTTTGATGTTTCCACATATCTTGTAAGGCAATACTAATTTAATTCCAAACATAATGCTTATTTATAAGATAATAACATAATCATTGGCTTGTAGACACTTGATTTATCAAATGATGTTATTATAAAATAATTCATATTGTATATAATATAGTTTGTGGACCGTACTATATTATAATTTTTGTTTGATGTAGATCATGTAAGATTCATTTATATATTGAAAAAAGTAAATTTTTCAAATATTATTATCATTCATTATTAATGTTGATTAGACAATTCATTTTTCTTATAGGGTTATTTTTTACTATAGTGTACCTGTTTTAATGGTGAATTTTTTTAAGGAAATACACTAGGAACTACAAATGTTTTTGATATATTATTATATTTTATTTCACATTATGAATATTTAAGTTAAAATATAATATTGTAAATCTATGATGCTTTATTGAAAAAGTTTTAATGTTATATATTAACACTAAATAAAGACCATGATATGTTTTTCTTAAATAATCCATGGTTTTTAATTAATTGTACCTTTTAATAGTAGTGTTATCTATATTTTTGTTCAATGAATTATTTTTTATGGATTATCTGATATGAAATGTTATTTTGTATTTCATCCATCATAGTTATGTAGTCTGTTATTATAATATTTTATATATTTTATCGAGGTTAAGATATCTAGGTATTTTTAAACATTAATAATAAATGATAGTTTGAATCACATCTTACAATGAGTTATAATGTTTTAAATAATTTGACAAATTGTTCAGTTATATTTGAATGTTTTAGAAGGAGTATATTCAATAATCATGATTGGTATATTAAATGCTTTAATTTTTTTTAATTTCATACAAAATGTTCACTTTTAAAATATTATAAAAAATTATATAATGTACTTATATTTATCTAAATTCATTTAATTTATCCTAATGTTTTAGTTGATTTATTAAATATTTAAAATTCAGTAACAGTTGTAACTTTTTAAATAATACCATGAAACTGTCATCAAGAACATATAAATTATATTGGATGGATCAAATTATCAAAAAAGATAGAAGTTATTTTAGGGGCACTAAGAAGCACACAAATCGATCTAGTGAAGTTCATATATTATTTCTGACATGACAGGAAATTATAAACAACGATGAAACAGAAATGTATGATTTATATAGTTATGTGGTATATATTACATAAAAATCATTGGTATCTTTAGTAAATCATTCCACTTATAAACATTCTAAATATACCATACATCATTAATAATTATGATCACATTGTGAAATTGGGTATTATATGAAATTAGTGGTATAATATTCATTGTATGGGATAAATAAATAATTAATGAGTCATATATAATCAACAAATAAATTAAAAACATGTCATATTAACGATTCTGGGTGAGAAATTTTGGTTACTGGAATAAGATCATGAAATCAAAATAAATTATTGTGAGGAATGAGAGAAGGATCTTATTTCATGGTATAAAGTCAATGAAATAATAATCTAGAAATAATATCATATAACTAAAAGATTAATACATGGCTGAATAAATCAAAAAGGATTTCCCTTATAGTTAATGTTTTATCTATCGAACAACACATATTTGATTAAGTGGAAGACATTAAAATAATTTAATCCCAACATCGTCATTAATTAAACTGAACCCACGTTTATAAAACATTAATGACATTGTATAAATTTAACTTAATAAATAAAAAAACTTTTCATTCAATCCTACATTGGAAGAGTATCCATTATTAGTCACCTTCTAACATCATCAACTATGGTGTATACATTGGGCTAATCAAAATCACATGTAACTTGGGTGTGATTACTCTTAAATCTATTATATTATATTATATCATAATTTAAAAGATGAAAAATGAGTTATATGCACTTGGTTAAATCCATTAAATATATATAAATTTTTTCAATTCCATCGGTCTATTTATATTGGCCGTATGGACAGTCAATGGGCCATCCAATTAATTTTCTCGATCTTTTTGAAATACTCATTTTATGTTTTCTCATAAAAAATGGTAACATAATAACCATATATTTCTCTGAAATGTTTCATCATATGAATAATAGTTAATAATGACATTAAACACTAGAAATATGTGTACTTTAATGAACATTGATCAATTTATATGATAATAGTATGATTTTATCGGTATCATACAATATTAATTGCAACATTATGATATTTCCATTGCAGTGGTTATGTTATCATGATATCATAGCCAATAAAATTCCAGAAATATAACATTGAAAATAATTTTTGATAATATATAACATACCATATGAAAAAATTATATCACTCATTAGGAATTTTTTTTAAAATATATCATCTATTTAATAACATTATATAATATCGATACAACTCATTTAATTTCACTAAAGCCTCATTAAATTTTATTCATTTAATTTTATTCTATAAAATATACAACATATTCACACTATTTTCAAAATAAATCTTTTGGAATATCTTATGAAACACTACAAAAAATCTTGCATCAAATTAATGGTTTATAAAATTATAGGTAATACCATGTGAATATCCTTCCAATATATTTGTATAGCAATTATAAAAATGTTTTAGATTAACTGTATGAGTTAAAACTCAATATCCATTAATTAAACCACAACATGTGACCTCATTGGAATGTTTAGTAATATTATCAAATATGAATCCCAAGATTCATTAATTTAAGCAAATAGTGGCCCCTAACAATGAATTTGTTCTACTCAAGAAATAAATGTATCACCAATTTTCTCTTTCAAGATAATGTATCCATATAAATTTATCAAAATTTTAAATCCATTAAATGTGTCTATTTAAATATGATCCATTTATTTAATAAATCATGTAACCCTGTGACATAAGGCATGTTAATCACATATAGCAATAAATCCATTCATAATTCTCTAAGTGTTGACAGACCAAGTCAACGAACATATGAAATAGAATTCAATAGTATTGATGATAAAATTACATTTTCATCATTTTAAAAATGTAAAAATTATATATCAAATCTATATACATCCATAAAATCCTTATCCCTATTTAAAATGAGGTCCCAAATGTCATGTTAATAATATGACAGAGATAAAAAATTATTTTGGTAAATCTATATTTTAAATTAGGATAAGAAACATAACAAACCACCCATGATAATCAAATACTCAATTACATCATATTAAGGTTATCAAATTATAAAATTTTTAAAACTAGGATTCTAATCAACCATATTTATAGTGCAATAAATATCTTATAAATTTACTCAATTTTTGTTAAATTCATATTGAATGACACTCCATGTGGTGTACTTTTAGGTTCACCCCCACAAAAAAGAACTATATTGTTCCATATGATAATATTTTATGTATGTCAATGTACTCTGACCTATGATATTTAAAATTAAATTATAATAAATCAGCATTATGTTTGATATCATATTCAACATGAAAAACTATTTTTAAATTAATATGGACATATTATTAAAATATAAAAAATTATATTTGACCGTTTTAACCTATAAATCTAATTAGTGACATATTAAATATACTTATAATATTTTATTTCTATCTATGAACTCTCACCCATTTATGGTCCTATATGTAAGCTGTCTTCGTACATGTACCTTCATTATCGCTTTCCCGTACAATTATAAATCATGTTTAAGGAGTTCACATGTATGTTTTAGAGCCATTCCACCATGATTTCCTCACATTGGATTCCAATAGACTAGCGATGAGAAATGTCTATAGGTGGTGGGACCTGATCCAGTCGTGATACCTCTGGTAGTTCAACCTATATCACATATTTTTGTTGTTACACTGGGAGAAAATTCTCAGTTCCATGATATTTATCATTTTTATATGGATATTGTTCAAGGTTCTCCTTAGCATGCCGCTACTATGGGAGAGATAACATAAGACATTCAACAGTAGAATCATACCAACTTCTCAATGGACGGATGACCTTGAGATATTGGGTAATATATATAATCTATGGTATCGATCATTCATAATCAATAGATTCATCCAAAGAGAAGGGTTAAGGTTACTAGCTACATGTTACATGATTCTACTAAATGCTGGGGGAATATCATCTGTGTTGTTGAGCCTCAACATTGTATGGTAAGGGAATACATCTAGAAGTACATCTAAAATACATATTCCAACCAAATCATATGGACGATCACACTAGTGTGTTAATGGATATTAATCATTGTACTTTAATCATTCTAATGTATTCCTCTCTCTTCACCGATCATCATAATTTTTCACCTTCTCTGTCATATGATTATATATTGTTTTTGTGACACTTTGAACAAGAGACTGGGTAGACAATCCACTTTTAGTAGAATTGTTTTGGTTAACTACTATTACAAAAATATTGAATAAGTCTCTAATTATAGAGTGGAATCTCATAGACACTGGCCATGTGATACAGGGTGGTTCAGTTCTCAAGAATAGATTTGGTTCTACTAAAAACCGGAAGTAGCATTTCTACGATTCATGTGGGGTACCTCTAACTACATGAAACATGTTGACATCTCTATAGTATATCACCATTATGGTTGGTCAGGGCATAAGATGATTCAATACATGAGAAAAAATATCATGAACTCAGCTTCTGAAGGGATGGGTAACCATCATCACTTTTTTCAGTCTTTTCCTCATATATCTAGTGAGAGGGGAACCTTATCAACACATATATCATGTATAAGATCCATGAATCCATATCAATTTTGGATTCAGTCATCTATATTTTGTTTCGTCTGATGTGGTAGTGTCCATGGCTGATGTCGAATGGCCCAATAGCTATAACATCAGTAGACTTTATCTACTCATGATAGTCAGGAAGCATCTCTATGTCATAGTTCAGGCTATATTTATGTAGTGTATCATGAACATGATTATCATATTCCACATCCTTCTACAAAACGAGGTACTATTTTGGTATCATCCACTTTAATGTACCCCCTATTTGATATATGATCATCACACTCATTGTTATCATTTATGGATCTGGAACGTCTTGTACATGAAATTTAAAAGGTTTTTATAATAATTTATCTTAATACACCATTAGATGATATATTAGAGTGTATAAGATAGTACCAGGAGTTCTTTATAGAGATATAACTGTTCCATTTCTTCTAGAGTTTCTTTACCATCATGATGAACAACATCGACATCATTATCAGAATGGGTATTCTTGTTCCATATCATGAAGAATTGGATTTTGAAATCCATTTTGTGTCCGTCAAATCACCTTAGGGAAGCACATATATATATAAGTATGAATGGGATATACAGGAAGGTCAAGCTGGAGTTAAGTGTACTGGGCTAGGTTGAGTGACAACATAGTTGGTCAGTCTCCTGATGAATGATTAGGGAATGCATTTATCATATATACCACCAATATTATATCTTTTCATGAACCTTTTCCATGATAATTTCTAAATATTATCTCTTGAGATACTATTTGAGTTTACCATCGAGCTAGTTATAAGGGCAGTACTAGTGTTCATTCCTCTATATAGGATGGAAACCATTGATCTTTAGGAACTCAAAGTTTTTCTTGATGATCTAGAAGATATTTGTTTTATCCATCATATCACATAACCATGACATTAACCATTATTTTTCATCAATAAGGTATAATGTACCCATAGATTACACATGGATTACCACAAGCTGAATCAAGTTATAGTGAAAAACCAGTATACACTTTTATGGATTGAAGCCATCATTATCCATCTCTAGGGATAGACGATTTTCTAAATGATTTATCTGAGGGGTGGTACCATCTTCTTTGAGTGTGAAAATCAAACATTCCATATACAGTGATCCAGACTATGTAACACCTTTATGAGTGTTCAGTAATTCTATATGGTCTAAAAAATGTGGTGGCAGTCTTCATGGATATGGTGAACTGAGTTTTCCGCCTGAATCTTTCTTCTTTTTTATGGTCTATGAAAATGACATATTAGTGTTATCAAGCACCATTCATGACCATTATAATCAGCTTGATATCATGATAAGTACATGAAAATAGAAAAATATATATTCAAACTGCAGTGAATTACATTTAGGTTAAAAATGATCCACATCATAAGCCATATAATATTTGAAATAATCAGGTCAGTTGGCCCCTAGAAGTTGAGAAATGTGCTTTCCTTGGATCATTCAATGAAATTTTTTATCAATAATTATTTCTTATGGATAACTGTATAATAAATGTAATAAATATATTAGTTTTCATACATAATGGTACCACTAAAAATATTGAATAATATGTGGGTCAAATATTACTAGATTGAAGCTTATGAGACCACCTTTTAGGATTTAATGGGATGACTGATGTCATCACCATCCTTTGTTATTCTTGGGGTGGGATGAAGTTATATAGTCTACATTGAAACATTATAGATTAGTATAGGTGTTGTTTTTATGAATGGTGAATAGGTAGTAGGTTATGGGTCTCACCCCATGAGGCCTCATGAGAAGAATATCCATATGCGTAACCATGGCAAGAATACAGGGTTCATTATCTATGATATTGGAGGAACTTCAATTGCGAGAGTGATTAATTTTCTTCATGGATCATAAAATTCATAAAAAATTGACAAAGTGATAAAGGAATACGAGGTAGAGTAGGTGGCTAGAATACCTGAAATCGTTCAACATTGAGCATGATTACCCACCCGATATTGGTATTTTCAAAGATGATTTCATGATAAAGAAGTCAAAAATGAAAGCAATAAAGGAGGCTAGGATTGATTGGTTGATGATAGATATGTTTTTTATATTCAATTGGAGGTTCAATAACATCATTGGAATCCAATCTTAGTAGCTCTAGTAGTGACATCATATCACATGGAATTAGGCCAGTTGTGGCAGTTTTCTGATTCCAAGGGAATAATTTTGAATGATATCATCATAGGAGATAACCAGAGTGTTTTTTGTGTTTTTATTGAATTTTTTACCCTACAATTTTGAGGGATTTTATAGGATCCTTCTAATACACAGTATTAATTTTTTAGGAATCTCCTGTGTTAATTTATTATGTTCATCATGGGATTAACATGATGTAAATAGATATTCTCCATTAATATTTTTGTATACGTATAAAGAGTCATATAAGAGATTCATCACTCAATGCCCCACCCATTAGAAGGTTAAGAAAATGTACCAGCACATCTTTATTCCTAAGTGGATGTTAAATGAAGTCACTATGGACATCATGATGTTTTTTCGAGGTACCATTAAAGAATCCATTCTTTATTGGTGAATATAATTACTATAACCAATGTTCCACACTACTTTTCATATCATATTGACCTTCTATTTGGATGAGTTATGTGTGATTTATATCCGGGAAATAGTATGACTAGGATGGGTTCCCTGTTTAATCATATCTATTCGACACAACCATATATTATCATGGTTCTTATAGGTGTTAAAAAGTAATTTGTTGTATAAGTAATTATGCATAAAACATATTACCCTCGGACTTATGAGAAAAATAAGAGGAAAACATATGTTTTAGAGAATATTGTTTACTCTTGTATCCTTAATTTTGGAGGTTCATGAGGAAAAAATATACCCCTAGTTCAGTTTTCCTAAAAAAATCATGTAAATGAAATAGATGGACTCTTATGAGGCACTCTATAGTAGGCCATGTTATTAACCCATATGATGGATTGAGGTTGGTGAGTTATATTTTTTGGGACCTCATATCATTATGAGACTTCATAGAATGTTCATCTCTATTAGAAATTTATTCCTACAAATTAGTGGAGGAAAACGCCTTATACTGGTCATAATTGAGGAACTCTAGATTTTGTTGAGGGAAATCGGGGTATTCTATGTGTAATTAATAAATTTGGTAATAGACCAGAAAGTAAAAGTTATAACCTCATTTTGTGGGGCCTTTTGACATAATGAGAGAGTCGGGATAGGGGCATATATGTTTTTATTAACTCAAGTGTATTGTTCCATTAATGAAATCTTCTATATATCTCATCTTCGATAATAACATCGTGACCTATCTAATTAATTTGACCATAAGGATATTGATATAGAGGGGCATGATTAATTATAGGGGCAACAGATATGTATCATTGATTAGAGAAAGAAGTCTCTCTAAGGTAGTTTACTTTCTCTTATCAGGGTACTATGCAGAAAAAATGAGTACAAGATGAGACATAAGAATATGAGGCCAATATACGTCTGTAGTGGCTAGAACATTTAAAAAATGGTGCGTGACCACCATTGCAAGGGAAACTCTTGTAAGAGTTGTATTAGAGAGCTGGTTGTGTAATGTCCCATATTTTTATAAGGTACATACCATATTTTTTCATAAATTACATTATTTCTCCATAAAACCGATGTCTAATGAAAGAAAAGAGGTCACAATTGTATCTGAGGATCATTGGGTTTCTTGAGACTGAAAAGATAAATAGTAATACTAGGATATAAGGTTAGTATAAACCGTGACAACCATCCCGCACATTGTTTCTTAACTATGCACTTATAGTTAGTGGGGACCTAGGGGCCCCATGATTTGTTTATATCCATGTGACCCTAGGAACACGAACGTGCGGTGATAGTGATGTTTGGTATAGAGTCCATAGGTATGGTTGGTGTAGAATTTTTACAACCTAGTGGAAAAATGCACAATTGGTTTCATGTTTAAATAACCATTTCCTAATATTGAATTAGTTTAATTCACCCACTTTTTCCTCCTTGTATCTTCCAGTCTTTCATCACTCCTCTTCCATGCATGTTATTCAATATCCCCCTTCATAGGGTTTGTGATAACTAATTAAATTAGACTCTTAATCTCTCTCTGTTTGAGGCAACATATTTCCCTCAGTAATCTCATTGTTTGCTTTTGTTAAATTTAAATTTATTCGACCCTATTTTTTTATATTTAGGTGTGAATTTTCCCCCTTTTTCCAGGTTTATTGATTATAAATTATTTTTCCACCATTATAGATTGTTTCAATCATTGAAAATGTATGTGTGGAGTTCTACTACAATGATGTAGGTGATATACGTCTTCAATGCTATTTATTCCTCATTTTAAATGGCGTGTCACTATTCCACTCAACGTACCCCCTGGATTGAATTGAAATTAGTTTAATAAAATAAATAAAATTATTTTTCCATTATTTTAGCCTACCTTATGATTAAAACCATCCATGGGATATTCTGTTCTTTGTTAGAACCATTTTGGTGCAGCAACTATTTGTTTCCTAATTTAGAATGAATTATGTTGTTGAATAACTTGTGTGTTTTTCACCATGATAAAATAACATAAATCAATATATTAAATTGGGATTAATGGTTTGACATAAAAATATGTCTTTGAACATCATTCCTCACACATAGTATTTATATTATTATTCTTGAAACTTCTCAATGATTCCACATTCCTTATATTTAATTTCTTAAGAATATTTTTGAAGACATGTTTTATGCCCTATTTCATTGGATATGTTTATTATATTCCATGTGACTTGTTCCTCAGTCTATATTTTTTGATCATTACTTATTACAATACTGTATTGTTTTGATATGGTTGTTAAGATTGGGATAGTAAGACATCCTGTTGTATTTCCATACATTATTGACGACATGAGATTATATGTTATATGTCTTGTGATATGTTATTTGATTAATGTTCTGAACCTAGTATGGTTAGGAGGGAATATGAGTCCCAATTCAAAGACATTTTGGATGGGCTTTCCATGTTTGATTGGATTCTATTGATTCACCAAGAGTGATACATTGTATTTCCATGTATGGTCTCTCGGGGTTTATTTTCACATACTCATGAGTGACATCGGTTCTATAGGGGAGAAATAGAGGATGTACCCATTGGAAAGATGCTTATGTAATGCCTTTATAGATACATAGTCGTATATGTTTGATTTGTGGTATAGAGTCATAGATGGACATGCCACAAATGATTCATGGGATTCTTTTATGGGTTCCCATGGATGGACCTCGTAGAATTGGTTATATAAGATATACCTATATAAACACATGTGATTATTTATAGATAACATTGGATGTGATTAAGAAGAAAATAAGGATTTTATTGATATATAACCTGTGATATATGTGTCATTTATTATATATATTATGAGAAGGATTGTATGATGACATAAAAATTTGACTACCATGACCAATAACAAGATTGGTGTATGAATACCCTTGTTTCTTATTTTCAATTCCCTAGGTACATATATTATTTCTGGTATGGGTACCTTGGTTGTGTATTCTGATGTAGGCCAACGTAGGTGGAATCTGTCGGATGTCCATTTAGAAACCTAGACAAAAGTATTTATTATTGTTTATTTATTATCATCAATTTATCTTATAACAACACACTTTTTATTAATTAATTTCTCTAAATGGATTGGCCTTAAATCCATGGGTGGAGGTCGACTGATATTGTATATCATACCAATATCATTCCACAAATGGTACCCTTGAATATATTATTATTTAAATAATTGATATTGGGAGGTTTGAAACTTTTGAGAGTTGATTTATTTAATTATTTATTGTGGATTATGGGAGAAAAGGACTAACCTTTTGATCAATATTCTGGTGTATCATTTGTTTGGAAATTTTTTATGTTTTTTTTAAAAAAAAATTGGTTTAGGAATGTATAACATATTCCCCATTTACTCTCAGTTAACCACAACACCATTGAATTTATTTTTGTTATAATATTTATTCCAGTTATCTATGTCTCTTGCATGGTCTATTATGATTATTATTATGTTGTTTATGCTTCTATCTATTTCAGATTTATGAATCTTCTATGTAATATATGTTATTTTATTATTATTGCCTTGGTATATGAGTGAATATTCTCCCTATAGACACATCATATTCCCTCACATCCATTTAGTAGATTTTGGCATTTGGGGAGGTGCACTTGAGGTCTTGTGGACCTTGTCTGGGGGAACCATTATGTGGCACCTAGGGTGGGGCTTTACATACCCCATGTAAATTTTTTTATAATATTTTGTAGTAAATATATCCATCACATTATATTATGTTTATTTAAAATAAATTTAATTTCTAATTGATAATGTTAATATGGATGATATTGTTTCAATATAAAGATTACAATGAAAAATAATGTGTTATTTGAAAGATAACTTTTACCATGTGGTAATTTTGTACTGAAACACCATGGATGATATAGTTAAAATTTAACTATAGAATACCATTAATTATGATCAAATATTCATATTAAATGAAAATGGTGTTTTACATAAATGACAATAATATGAATTTCATCATAACAATAAATAAGTCATAGTAGAATGTAAAATTATATGCAATCACATAACATATGATCCATTTTAGTTAAAATAATTTTAAAATATTATATAATGGTTTTGTGAATGTTATTAACATTTTCCAGAATCATATCAATAATTATTTTCTTCAATCCACAAGGGTAGAACATGAACCGGTCAACCAAGAAAATATGTGGAAAGGCCATAAGGGCGTTCCAGATTCCCATGGACTCTTACATAGTTTCAGGTATCAGATATTATAATAGGGAATGATTTATACAAAAAAAATAGAGGAACATGAAGAAAAAAAGAACCAAATAACACATTATATAAATAAAAATGAGATTATTATTCATTATACAAAATCATAAAATTTGAAAAATCTGACAAAACATCCCACCAAACAAGAAGTCAACACCTTCTCTATTGGACCTTGATGGTCACACTCCAACACAACAACTGCTCATCGCCCATGGAGACCAAACTAAAGATGAACTGTAACCATGGTATAAAAAATGGAAAGAACAATAGGTGTGAGTATTAAATCTAAGTATTCTCTCCCGAAAATATATTTCAAATGGACATACTTTAAAATAAAAGAAACTTGACCTAATTTCTGAACTACGTTATATTAAATTATTACATTATAAAAAATTGCCTAAAAACAAAGTACAACTCATTTCCCTTATCATTTCAAAATAGAGTTTTAATTCATATTTGCGCCATCTACATTTTGAATGGGATTATGTTGACTATATATTTTAGCTTGAACAAATTGGTTAATAATACATTACATGAAAAAATATCATAATCCTTATTAAATACAGGAATTACTTTTACAATAAAATCATTACTCAGGAATGAACTACAACAAACAAAAAAATAGAAATGAAACTAATTATAATAGTATCATGTTCATCACGACAATCAACCAATAGATAATAGGCATAAGTGAACCCATGAGATAATGAATAATCATGAAGACACCAATACCTATGACCCCATATATGGTAACATTCCAAACATGATGAAAAGAAAATGCTCAATACACTTGACCACAATTCCTAAGGATAAACCAAGGGAAAATCATATTGCAATAATCCAAATATATCAACCTACTAGGGGACATTGGTTAGTTCCATGAACTACCAATGCATCAATCATTATTAAAAAATTATCTCAATATACCAGGTTCCCTTGTATCAATTATTTATGATAGTTTAGCCAATAAATTCAATACGAGAATTCATTCACAACATATATATATAAATATATATATATATATATATATTAACAACTAACAACAGGCATCTCCCATATTCATACCATGAAAAGACCTCGTTCAACTTAACAAATAGAATAGAGAGAGTCCATACTCATTCACTTTAATAGTCGATCGCAATGATTCCAAAGTTATGAAATCGAATCCATTATATACAAATACTAGTCATGAGAACATCCAAGTTAGGTTTTCTATAGTAATCAATTTCACCATTTTCACAATGTATTCGAACAATCTATTAAGGTTTTCACAAAAACAACATTTATTAATTGTATAATTTTGACTTTTCATACTGAGGTTTTACCACAATATTTGAAGTATCTAAACATTTAGATAAATCCCCTAAAATATTTATGTTTAATATTCAAATCCCATCCATTTTTATATAAATTCCAAATGTTCTATTCACCGACAACTCATACAAAATAACATTTAAAACCAAAACACATTACATTGTAAAGACAAAACCATATTAGATAAAACATTAGTGATCAAAAATAACCTTTCACATGCTTTATGTATATTTATAAATACAAAATAAATAAATTCATATCACAAAAAATCCGCAAAATCAAATTGAGAAATTTATTGAACACATGGCATGCCACATTTAATAAAACCATTTCATTTAAATGTTAAAAAGGTATGAAACAAAAATTTTAATGCCATAAATTTAATTCAGCTTCTAAACACATGTTCAAAATATCACAACCCATGTTTGAAAAAATAAAAAACATTTTAAAATAAATGTGGTGTGCACTATTTAATTAAAACAACGTGATTTTCCCCAAAAAGAACTATTAACAAACACTTTTCAAACCCATAAAAATATCTTCTATTGTATATGAATATTTAGAATGTAAATAAGGTGAAAAATTAAATAATGTGATGAATCCCAAATTATAATGTCCTGTTATATGTATAAACGAACTCAAATCTATTGATGAATTCATACAGACACTCAAAACCACTCGTCGTTGGTTCAAAAACCCAATATCTATGAAACAAATCCTAGACGACCAAAACCCCATTATAAACATGGTAAAAACCGAGCCCGTGGTTGACAGTGAATAGAGATGAAAAACAAAACCAAGAATGAAATGGATATGTAAGAAGATGGATGGGGAAATATAGGGAAAATTACCTGGGATAATTAACCGACAATTCCAATTCTTATTGATATACACTATTAGGGGAGGATGAATTGTTTGGGAATCCATAGAAGATCATATTATGTATTGAAAAACCAGTATAAATGGTTATTTTTGAAATTAGGTTAAAATACTGAAATGGTTATATTAGTAAATCTAAAATTTTAATTCTGGGTAGTCCCACTGGGTTTAGCCTGATAGTTTATTAAACCACGCACCAAACCGTGCAAAAAACACAAGATTTATTGAATTGTCACTCATATGCTACTGTATGCCCATCCACCCTCCAGGATGTAGGTTTTATACCTACTGCATAGTTTATCAAAATGTGCACCAACTTCGTATAGGCCATTTTTAGGAAAAAATCCCCTAATTTCTCCAAAAAAACACCCAAACAAACCAAGGATCAACCATGAGGAAAATATTTGATAATGAAAACACATCAAATTCAACAATCGTCACACTTGAAACCCAGAAAATGAATGGGATACCCAATGATCTATGGAAACAATCAAAAAATGATAAAATGTGTGTGACATTTATAATATAATATATGATATTTTATGACTTATTATCACCCATTTTTTAATAATCAGTAATTATTTTCATTTTTTCAGTATATAATAGACTTATTTATAAGGTATGATTATGGATTGTTTATTTTTTCCTCGTAACTTAATCATGATTTAATCATATATAGAATATAAACACGAATGTTAATATCTTATATATTTGGTATAATATATATATGTATATATATATTTAAATTAATCAATAATATTTAGTGATAGTAGAATAAATGGACCCTTCATGGAAACGGTTGGCCAAAAATACTCCAGAAAGATGCTTCCATTTTCTTTTAAAATTAAAATAATGGATTGTTAATTATATATATGTACATTATAGTAAATTTATATGTTTTTTAAATTTATATAACATATATTTATAACCATCCTTAATATATTCCAAAAAAATCGTGAATGAATCCATCGCTTTGAGAATACATTAGTCTACATGTCACAAACTTATATTATCATATTCCAAAAAATGGAAATTAGGATGGTATGTGTTATATTATAATTAAATAAAAATAAATAAATTACATTCATCATATATAGCTTATATTAACTATAAATCCAACATTATTCTCAACCATGAATGGTGGTAATTGAAGAATGAACAACATCAGTTTGCGATGTGGTAGTCCTCTGTACACAAAAATGATGATTGTGTATCCTATTGGATTGAAGTGTTGAAATTTTTATGTCATTAACATATCATAAAAAATATATATGTATATTTTATATAATTATTATACTATATAATTATGGTATAATAATAATTTATATTGCCGAGAATGAAATAAATCAAAAGTTCTCATTGATTCTTATTAACTCTTCTTCAGGTAACTCATTTCAATTCATAGAATAATACTTAATTCTTTTTCTAACTGTATAAATAAATAATCTAGTAATAGGGGTGGAATTTTAGGGATGATTTTGATATTTTTTTATGATCCAAATTTCCTGATATGTATGAATAAGTATGTCGGGTGAGTTTCCTTTTCTTATGGTGGAGGAGTACCATTCTTATAAATACCAAAATGTGGACATTAATGGGATGTATCCCTTAAATATTGTGATTCCATTAATGAATGATTTTTTATCCAATATGTTGCAGGATCAAAAAAATTTCAAGAAATTGGGATTTTTACATGTTTATTGGTAATTTCGACCCTTAAGAGTAAAGTTTAACAACTATATAAACTCATTTATAACATAATCACATTAATTAATTATAATTTATTTTACCTAACATTTTAATACAAATAATTTTTAATAAAAATATATTATAATTTATCATTATTAAAAACATTTTCTATATTTTCTGAATTTCAAATAATAGTTCTGTCAAAAAATAAATTCAAATTTAGGTAACAAACACAATAGAAAAGCCGTTTGTTATTTGAAAATGATCAAATGTTTAATATTTGTTTCAACTTAATTGAATGTCAAATAAATAAAATGAAATAAATTGTTTTAATATCTGTTTAATTTATTTGATTTTACTTTAAAAACTATTCAAAATACAATTTAACAATGAAAATATATTTTAATAAAAGCTAGATTTCAATTAAAATATAATATTTGTCAATATTTATCAAATATAATACTTTTAAAATAATTTCTAAGATTTAACAATAATATAATATTTATTTATTTTTTGAAATTTTTTTGATTATAATTGAAAATAATATTTATATATTTTTCAATATTTTTTTTAAACATATCCCCATTACAAAAGGGAAAATCATTCTTTAGAAAAATATATTATTTTTATGTGAAAATTTTTATTTGTTCTTATCTTATTCATGTATAATATAATATATGACATTAAAAAAAATATTTAATGAATATATAATATATAATACATTATTATCAATCAATAACATTAATTAATTTAATTTATTATGGAAAAATCCTTTCGTTGAAATAAAATACATTTTGTTAAAAACATTTCCATCATATTCAATTTTTTTATATTCATCACTTATAAATTTGTTACTAATAAATACATTTCATATTTTATAATCTAAAAATTATCATCATTCAGTTGATCTTATTCATATCCCTAAATTTAATAACAAATAGATAATTGTAATTTTAAATAATAATATTAACATTATTCAATAAAACTGAGTCCAATGTTTTACACATACTATAAAAAAATTATTATATTTATTTCGAACATGATAAATAATTATACAATGCAATGAAATCTATATAATATATTTAATTTATTCAAAATATAAAATATATCATAAATTTTATGGATGTTATATTCATTTTTAGGATTTTTCTTCAATGTGATACATGATATCAAATACAATGTTATTATATTTTAATGTATTGGTGTTACATTCTCCCTACAATAAATAAATTGGGTCTGAAATATTTATTATTTATATTCGTAATCAATGTATTGGCATTTTTAAATACGATTGTTCAAAAAAATAACATCATAAAAGTCTTAGTAAAATATCCTATTAATAAGAGATAAAAGGAACTGAAATATTCATTTAGAATAATCACAATCCTAATTTTACATATTGGATGTCGTAGGTAAGAAATGTAAACCTGGACATGGAAGAGATAACTAGAACTAAAAAACTAAGGTAGAGTGACATAGAATGTGTTTATTATAATTTATTTATACCCTAATTCCATAAATTAGAGATTCAAAAATGGTCCTTGATATCATAATTAATGACGATAATAGGAAAAAAATTGTTTCAAATCTCATTTAATAGAGTTAGGGAATTCATTCACTCTCTAGGAATATAACGATATATAATAAATTGATAAATATCCTTTTATGAACAATAATCGAATCTTTTCATTGTTAAAAAAACTATTTCAACATTATCTTTAAGAACAAGATGTGTGATATGCTGAAATAAAAAATTAATCACTAAATAGTTATCTATATATCAACATAAAACTTTTCAAATATGGTATATTTTTTTAAATTATTATGATCAAAAACATTAGAATGATTTATAATGATTATCAATAATGAACCTATTAATCTTCAATCAATATGATGTTGCTCTTAATTGTCACATACCAAACATGGGAATTCATTTATTATGTATTTTCTCAAAAAAAATATAATAACGTGAATTTCTATATAATCATGTTGAAAACATTCACACATCCTTATTCACTAAATATAATCTATATAATTGTATATATTTCTTAAATCGTAAAATGTTGATTACTAAATCAATTATGTGATAAAGTTTTTATAAAAAAATTGTTAATAACATTCATGGTGATCATCACATATCTAATTTATATTATAAAAAATAGTCATATATTAAAAAAATATAATAATTAAACAAAAATTTCCTTCAACCATGTTTTATAAAGAAAATTGATATTACAACTATATAAATTTTCTTTTTACCATTCAATACATTCGTTCGAATCCATAAGAAATGGTATTTTACTACAATCCATTAATATATATATTATTATTTATATAATGAGAATATATTTAATAAAATAATTTTAAAATATATTTCATGGATCAATTTATTGATGAAAAATATTCATTCCACTTTGGTTGTGTCAATAGATTTAACACAGTCTTCTTCCCTTGGATTCTTCTATGGTAGATCGCCATGATTCATGTGGGATTTTTTTGGAATATTTCCCTATATTCATAAAGTTGTAACACATAATAGACTAGATTTCCTTCTTCCCATTTCATTATTTTTCAATGTGACCCATTTATCGACACTAGAAAAAAATCCCCAATCACATCATGAATTTTCCTGGTTATTTATTTTTACATTTATCAAAAGGGATACAATCCTTCTTTCAATACATCCCTTTATCTTTTATTTTTCTCATTCGTACTATTCTTATATCTCATTAAATTGAATTTATAAGACATCGAGAATTTTTTTCAGTCTTGATATCATATAAATCCTTATAAACTTTTAAAGAAAATTATTGAGAGACTATTTCCCTTGGGATACATTGCATAATCCCTTCCTATAAATGGTCAATCATTCATTCTGTGTTGAGTTTGAAATCCATTAGATACATTTATAATAATGTAAAGTTTTATTTATACCAAATAACTCATTCTACTTCATTTTGAAGAAAACTAAATAATTTTATATTCATCTCATTTTTGTTTCTCTGGAGGGAAACATCTTTCAAAGAATATATTTGAAAAAATATTTAAATTACATGTGTTATATTTCCTCCCAATTTTTATAATTCTCTATTAGTTATGAACATTTCTCAGAACCCCCATCATGAAAATTCAATAACAATAACTTTTTACTTTTCACCAAATTAATATTTTGTAAATATATTATCTAAAGACTAAATAAATTTTTTAGCATCCACTGGATTAGTATTCCCACTAAATTTTTGGGGCCTCTACTACAAAACGTAATACAACATAGGGGAATATCATTATAGAATATGTTTATCTATATGGGAATGGTTATGTGTCATAACCAGTATACTATTATATAATATATTAAAAACATACATAGATACAACAATATTAATATTGGATTCTTCAACATGAAAATCAATAAATTCGCAACAATTATTGATACCTTCATTCTTTATAAGTATCATTTCAATGAAATGGAATGTATTGGAAGATCTAATGTGATTATGAATAATATATAATTACAAATATTGTGTAAATATTTAAATAAAATATAAATATATTCATTGATAATCTCTAAATAAAAAATAATAATATTATTTTGGTTTCCTTCTATACGTAAAGAGAAAGTGAAACTTAATACATTGTTTCCAAAATGATTTTTTTAAATCTTGTTTCCCTATTTTCTACTACTTATCGTTTGATATTTACAATAATGACACAACACCGAAAATCCTGGAATCTATGCATTAATTTATTTCATTATAAATATTAATTGGGAACAAATACAAAAGGACCAATTAGTAAATAGTGTTGGAAAACTATATTTCATACATGAAACATATATTATTATATTGGAAAAAGATATTTAATTAAAAAAGCAAAATCAAATCCTCAATAAACTCATTCAAAGAATTAATATTGATATCATGGGTAAATGAGAAAATATAAGGTTTATCTCAAATTTTTAGGGGGGTATGTATAATAGAAGAGATAATAAATCTTGAGCTTAATAAACATGGAAATGTAAATAAATGAATCATATTCCATTTAATCAAAAAACTCTGAATGAGATGTGTTCATAGATAATTTAAAAGAGAAAAACTATTTTCAATATAAAAACTAAATTAGAATGACGGAAATATGTGATAATTGTATGAATTTTTTCTAAGAATCTTGATACCATTACCATCAAGCCTATTTACAAGACGTATTATAGCATTTGGGTAAAAAATATATCTAATTTTTCAAGTGATTATTCTCATGAATCTACCAATCCATCAAGGGTATTTCAATAACTATGAACCACCCATGTCATAGATATAAGGCCAAATCCTTAAACCTTACTTAATCTTGAGTTTTTACAAGATTACACATTGAGGATCTCTTTAGGTTTAGAGTTTTAGAGAATTAGATCATGAAACATGCATTACATTCCACATTTAAACAAAGTGGTTACATAAAAGACAATATTAATTCTTCCCATCAACGGAAACATATTTAAAATAAAACACGGATTCTTTCTAGACACATCCTTGACACTATCATCACATCATGTACCTATCCCTTGACCTGTGAAAAGCATTTCAAATACTTGGGATGAGCATAAAAAGCTCAGCAAGGGTTATAAAAATATGGGAAGGAAACATGAGTTCATATATACATAAGAATGAAATCATATTTTACCCACAAAACATAGGCACTTTAACATACCTCATCAAACCATGATTAAAACATAGAAATCATAAGACAAAAAGGTAACATGAGGCATTTATAACATTCTTACGTAGGGAGTAACCCTCTTGGTTACGTTTGGAATACCCATCATAGTATATTCCCTAAATCTCTTCAGAGAAACCTTAACGTTTCACTCCTTCGCGTTACCCAATGCATTGGAGAGCTATATTGGGCTCACCCTCCCTTAGTTTATCACGGAACCACCCGTTTTCATAACAATGCCCAAGAACCATAACATAAACGTATCACATAAAACATGCATAAAGGAAACATAACATTTCCACATTTCAATCACAATATAACATTTTAGTATTTTGAAATAATGAATCCTTTAAAAAAGAAACCATTTCCAAAACCATTTAAAACATTTAATAAGGAGATTTTTGAATCAAAGAGTCTCATACCACCTTGAAGATTTTAACATTTTAAACCATTAATATCTATATAAATAAATCCATAAAACCATTTTGAAAACATGGATATTAATAAGAACAAATCATTAAAACATTTAAAGCGATATTTTGGTTAAAGGGGTTTTACCAAAATTAGAGACACTTGAATACAATAATTGAGGAATAACATTTAGTCAGAACTTTTTAATATCATGAGAATAAATGGATTCATGATATAACATTCAAAAGGATAGTATATACACCATATAAGAGTGAATTGGTGCATAACAACAATGATGTCTCAATAGAAATGTCAACTGTGATGCAATCCCTTATAAAGAAGGTATCCTTAAATTAAGGATAAATCAATCTCAAAATTATGTGTGACAAATATAAATACACCCAATATAAGTGGATATTAAGTGTAAAAAAATAAAATTTCATTCACACATATTCAAAGTATGACATATTCAATAACTACATGTTGATCCCAAGAAATCGAAATTGGGTAAAAAGTTCCCGTGGTAAAATTCGATAGCCTAACGGCGTCACTTCAAGAATTCAGAAAATGAGTTGATGAGAGATAAAAAGGGAATCTCATCACTTGGAAATAAAATTTACATCAATCAGGCTGTAGAAGAACATATCCCAACATAATATTATGTGAATTAAAAGATATAACAAATGAAGTCTTTTAAAAAGAGGAGGGTGAAAGGTTCCCTTACCGACTTGGGTAACTTTCGAAAAGTACACCCAATTGAAGAAGTGTCATACAATGAATATGTAAATACCCATAAATGGAATTATATTAAAGAAGGAGTGTAATAATTGGCAGTAAATAAACCACTAAAAGGAAATTGTGGCAAATGTAGCATAAATCTCACCGGAATAAAAGTGATATGAAAAATCTCTTACGAAAACTCGGCAGCCTAACGACGCCACATAAAACTTCTAAAATGGATTGATGAGAGGAAATAGGGTCTCTCATCATATCAAAATAAATTTTACATAAAGAGGAATAAAAAATAACATCCCACAACATAACAAAAATGAGCTTAAAGAAGTGACATAAAGGAGAGTACATAAAAAGAAAGAGAGAGGTTAGATCTCATACGAAAATTCGGCAGCCTAACGGCGCCACTCAAAACTACCAAAATGGATTGATGAGAGAGAATAGGGTCGCTCATCACATGGACATAAAAATTACAGTAAGTGTAATATAAAATAACATCTCAATAACAAGAAAGACGAGATTTAGAGGGAATGACATAAAAGAGTGTACTTAAAAAGAAAGAGAGGAGTAAGATCCCTTACCTTGGGTCCGACTTGACTCGATCATTCATTAACATCCTGAATAATAAACATGAGTTAATTTACACTTTATTAAGAACCTTTTTCTTGTTCATTATTCCTTTTAGATCAGTTATTGTCATGTTATAAACATTATATAATCATTTAAGTTTATAATGTTTGTTTTATCGATATTTGGTTCTTATGTCGAAAGTGGGCTTCTTACAATTACATGTTGTTCGTGTGGTCAAAGGTTCTTTATATCCAGAATGACATTACTGATTTGGATAGCATATATATCATATATATCCAGTATATAAATGTATTTATAATATTACATAATCATTTAGAGGTAAGAAATGAAATGCACCGTTCATGGAGACGGTAAGCCGTACGTACGCATGAACGCTACTTTCATTTCTTTGTCATATTAATGGAATAAAAACTAAATGAGAGGTATGTATATTTTATTTCCAGAATTATATTAACCATTTATATGTATCATTCATCATATATATCCATTATATACATGTACTTATAGTAGTACATTACATTTGGGGATAAGAAATGAAATGCACCGTTCATGGAGACGGTAAGCCGTACGTACGCATGAACGCTACTTTCATTTCTATCTCATACTTTAACGGAAAGAAATAATAATTATATATAGGTATAATATAATTCCAGTATAACATCATATATAATAACATTAATCTATCCTATATACGTCCCACGTATGGCATTAACGAATCACATCACTTTTGAGAGGGCGATAGTCCGCACTTCCTAAAATGAAGATATCGTGTATATCCAAAATGGAAGCCATAAAGGTAAGCCACAAATGAAAAATACAGAAACTTAAGTAAAACATAAACATATTATATATCATATATAAATATAGTGACATCTTAATGGCCACCTTTGAAGGTGTTATATGAGTGTTGAACAATCATCGTTTCGTGAGGCAGAAATTCGCCATCCACGGAAATAGTATGTTCGTTAACCATTAGATGTAGGTGTGTGTAAGTGTAGCTCGAATCCTTATTATAACAAAATCCAAGTATATTGAAGATACTGTAGTTGTTACAAAAGAAATTAATAAAAAGATTTTAGGGGGTTGGAGAGGCAATATAAAACAAAAGGACTCATGTGAACACATTACCTTAAAATCGGGTAACTCCCTTTGGTTTGAGCTCAAAGGCTTCATTGGAAAGACTTCTGCCCAAAGTGAGGCTTAAAGGAGTAAAAAAGGGAAGTGGAGAGACAAAATGGGCTGGGGTTGGCCGAGCCAAAGGCTTTGGGGGTGTGGGTAAGGAGGTATAGGTGTGGGCCTTTTATAAGAGGAGAGGAGGGGCACTCTTGGAAAGTATGCAAATGTTACTTTATTTGAAAATGGTATTCGGATTTAGGAGGTCCCACATTGATGTGTTTCGAGGATAAGGTGATAAGGGTTCAAAATCCACTCATCCAATAGGTTTTGGACATGTTTAGGTCTTAGATATTACATTATCATTCCATTTTATTTAAATCATTAAATAATGAGATCATCGCTGCATCATCATGATGTCATAAATAATTTAATTTATTTAATTTCTAAAAAATATAAAAAAATACTATGATGTAGGAAATATTTTTAGCTTTCCAATTAATATTTATAGTAAAAAATATGATTTTTATAACCCCATGTAAAATTTTGTTTAGTAAAACATTTCAAGTTTGTCTCATTTTTACTTTAACTTTAAATAAAAAGATATTAATGTCATCTTCCAACCAAAGTGGCTTCATGGGGTCCCCAAGTTGACCCATGGGTTGTCTTGGTCGGCCATGACACATCCAATGAGGTTAGGACATGTTTCAAGTTTATTTCATATTATTAAAACATTATTTTTACATTAAACTACACTAATTACCTCTAATCGCGATTAAAAACTTAATAAGTTACTATTCACCAAAAAATTATTTTAATCCCATTGAACCACATTTTACTTCTTAATGACAACCATGTATGTCGGATTTTTGAAATTCAAAACACAAAGCTTGAAAAATTTCATTTAAACAGAAAATCAGTTTTTATAAGTACCACTTAGTGGTTTCACTATTCATCAAAAATTGAATTTTTTCAGAAAATTATCAAAAATTCACCCTAATCTATTTTTGATATTACGAATTCAAAAATGAAGTCTATTTTACAAAATTCAAAACATATAAGTCACATTAATTAATTTAATAATTAATTCCCGCTTTCATGACAAATACCATGTTTTTATGAAACAATAAGTATCAAAAGTTTGACACTAGTTTAAGTCCGATTTCAAGGTGAAATTAATTCCAACGACCACTATTGGTTTTAATGGTAGAAATATATTCTAATTTCACTTTAAAACCAATTAAAAAGATAATATAATCGTATCAATAAATTAGATTAAAAAGAGGTTTTGAATTAAAATACAACATTTTACACTATTCATTAAACAAATGAACTTTATTGGAAAGATACCAAAAATTTACACAATGTAAATTTTGATGTCCCGATTCTACAGAAGAGTTTTATTTGGTCCAAATAGAATGTATAAGAGTGAACAAAACTATATTTAATGACAGTTCTCCATCAAAAGGCGATAAGTGAACCTTCAGTGAAAACTAGGGCATATACACCTAAAATTGATTTCTTTCCGTATTTTATGACTTTATCCTTTATTGGATAAATGTAAAAAAATTTAAAAACATATATAATCATATTTTAGTTATTTCTATCCATTCCCACTAATACAACGGCTACATGTTAACTTCCATTTAAAATAATAATATTTTATTATTAGAGTGCAACGTAAGATTCCCAAGAAACTCGTTGTTGCATGTTGGGTACGCCATCGAGCATAGCGTCCCCTTTAAAGTCATATTAATATTTTTTTCACAAATATGGATAAATATTAAAATTTCATATTATTTATTTACCTTGGGTGTTACATCCTTCCCCCCTTTTTTGGAATTGCGCCCTCGCAATATTAAAATTGGTCTAGGAAGCATCCTTGAAAGTCCCACATCAGAAGAGGAGTCGGTAAAACAATAACTTTAAAATAAAGAAAGATAAGTACAAAGGTCACCCGAGTTAACCCATACTAGGATTCCAAGTATGAAAACATGGACATAGAGGAGAAAACATAGGGTTATGTTCTGATGAAGAGTGATATAAAACATGTTTAGGATAAAGTTAACCATGAGAAAATCACAAACTTGTGATGGGTTGAACGGTATTCGATCCCCCAGTACGAAAAGTTAATAGACAACATTTTTGTTTTAAGATACTTTTTATTGGGGAATTTATTCATAAGGAAACATAATCACTTATCATGTTGACTTTCAACTTTTATTAGATTCCTTACAGAAACTCATATTTTCTCCAAAAGGAGAGTATTTAAGAAGACTTGTTCACATTAAGAGTACGATAATTAACTTTTAGAGAATCACCTAATCCACAAAAGAGAACTATATACTTCCCATGTCTTTAGACTTTAACAAAAACCAAAACCAAAAGGCTAGTACAAGATCAGATAATCCAGAAAAGGATAACCCTTTATAAAAAGAAAATATATTCTTAACCTCCAAAATTTGTCCAAGAAAACCCAAAGTTCAACGAGGACCATTAGATAAACAATTTTTCCATAAAATTCTTCAAAGTAAACCAATATAAGATTGAAACCCAAATATTTGAAGGATTTAGTAACATAGTATTCCAAGTTAAATTGTAACATTTATCTCTAAACAACATCAGTTGCTTCTAAAGTCTCGTATTGAAAAGTAATTAACCTAATCACATATCCTCCATGATAGGTTAATCATTTTCATAAATAACCCAAAATCAACTTACTATTAATTCATAAAATCATATAACTAGAAAGAATCAGTCAAACTAACTAGGGACTTCACGTAGTCCAGTGGTAGGCAATAAATACCAGTCACACTTTGGTTGTGGGTTCGATTCCCACAACATTGTCCAACGCGACGGGTTGTCACACGGTCTGCGTGTTGTCCTTTTTCCAAAGCTATATAATTCTCAAAACATTTCCCAAAATGAGATAAAATCTTCAAAAATAAACATAACATATTTTAACCTCAAGTTTATCTCATGCCTTTCATTTTCCATCATAACATATAATATCCCATAATTACATCAAAAGTAAGGATCATATAAACCCTAATGGTTACCTTTTTAATTATTACCCGAACTTCCACATCGATTGGTCATCTCGTACATGAGGCATTATAGAACATACCAAGGTTCACGTGGTTGATCATGACTTCTTGATAGTTTGATTAGAACAACCATGAGTTTCCTCATTGAATACCCCATTTCATCGAGTCTCTTAATCAGAGAACCACCACAGTTTCCTTCAAACCAATTGTCACTTTGGTGCCTGCGAGATCCAGCCATTCACAAAAAACAGAAATGTCAGTGTGAGTATATCAACAAAACCATCAGGTACCAATGAGGAAGGTAAACACTAAGATATACTTACTCATTCACATTATCTAAAACAAGGACTCTTTCTGAAATCCTAACCATTATGGTAATGTCACTTATGCTTATAGAATACCCTAACCTCTAAAGTTATCTAAATCGACATTTGATACCAACTATAAGGCCCCAACCTTAAACCTTACTTAATCTTGAGTTATTACAAGATTACACATTGAGGATCTTTTTAGGTTTATAGTTTTAGAGAATTAGATCATGAATCTTGCATTAAATTCCTCATTTAAACAATGTGGTTACATAAAAGACAATATTCATTCTTCCCATCAACGGAAACATATTTAAAATAAAACACAGATTCTTTCTTGACACATCCTTGACACTATCATCACATCATGTACCTATCCCTTGACCCGTGAAAAACATTTCAAAAACTTGGGATGAGCATAAAAAGCTCAGTAATGGTTATAAAAATATGGAAAGGAAACATGAGTTCATATATACATAAGAATGAAATCATACTTTACCCATAAAACATAGGCACTTTAACATACCTCATCAACCCATGAATAAATCATAGAAATCATAAGACATAAAGGTAACTTGAGGCATTCATAACATTATTATGTAGGGAGTAACCCTCTTGGTTATGTTTGGAATACCCATCATAGTATATTCCCTAAATCTCTTCGGAGAAACCTTAACGTTTCACTCCTTCGCGTTACCCAATGCATTGGAGAGCTATATTGGGCTCACCCGCCCTTAGTTTATCACGGAACCACCTGTTTTCATAACAATTCCCAAGAACCATAACATAATCTTATCACATAAAACATGCATAAAATAAACATAACATTTCCACATTTCAATCACAATATAACATTTTAGTATATTGAAATAATGAATCCTTTAAAAAAGAAACCTTTTCCAAAACCATTTAAAACATTTAATAAGGAGATTTTTGAATCAAAGTGTCCCATACCACCTTGAAGATTTTAATATTTTAAACCATTAATATCCATATAAATAAATCCTTAAAACCATTTTGAAAACATGGATATTAATAAGAACAAATCATTAAAACAATTAAAGTGATATTTTGGTTAAAGGGGTTTTACCAAAATTAGAGTCACTTGAATACAATAATTGAGGAATACCATTTAGTCAGAACTTTATAATATCATGTGAATAAATGTATTCATGATATAATATTCAAAAGGAAAGTATATACACCATATAAGAGTGAATTGGTCCATAACAACAATGAAGTCTCAATAGAAATTTCAAATGTGATGAAATCCCTTATAAAGAAGGTATCCTTAAATTGAGGATAAATCAATATCAAAATTATGTGCGACAAATATAAATACACCCAATATAAGTGGATAATAAGTGTAAAACAATAAAAGGTCATTCACACATATTCAAAGGATGACATATTCAATAACTACATGTTGTACCCAAAGAAATCAAAATTGGGTTAAAAAGTTCCCTTGGTAAAATTCGACAGCCTAACGACGTCACTTCAAGAATTCAGAAAATGAGTTGATGAGAGATAAAAATGGAATCTCATCACTTGGAAATAAAATTTACATCAATCAGGATATAGAAGAACATATCCCAACATAATATTATGTGAATTAAAAGACATAACAAATGAAGTCTTTTAAAAAGAGGAGGGTGAAAGCTTCCCTTACCGACTTGGGTAACTTTCGAAAAGTACACCCCATTGAAGAAGTGTCATACAATGAATATGTAAATACCCATAAATGGAATTATATTACAAAAGGAGTGTAATAATGGTTAGTACATAAACCACTCAAAGGAAATTGTGGCAAATGTATCATAAATCTCCCCAGAATAAAAGTGAGATGAAAAATCTATTACGAAAACTCGGCAGCCAAACGACGCCACATAAAACTTCTAAAATGGATTGATGAGAGGAAATAGGGTCTCTCATCATATAAACATAAATTTTAAAGAAAGAGTAATACAAAAGAACATCCCCCAACATAACAAAAATGAGGTTAAAAGAAGAGACAAAAAGGAGAGTACTTAAAAAAAGAGAGAGGTTAGATCTCATACGAAAATTCGGCAGCCTAACGGCGCCACTCAAAACATCCAAAATGGATTGATGAGAGAGAATAGGGTCTCTCATCACATGAACATAAAAATTACAGTAAGTTTAATATAAAATAACATCCCAATAACAAGAAAGATGAGCTTTAGAGGGAATGACATAAAAGAGTGTACTTAAAAAGAAAGAGAGGAGTAAGATCCCTTACCTCGGGTCCGACTTGACTCGATCATTCTTTAACATCCTAAATAATAAACTTGAGTTAATTTAAACTTTATTAATAACCTTTTTCTAGTTCATTATTACTCTTAGATCACTTATTTTCATGTTATAAACATTATATAATCATTTAAGTTAATAATGTTTGTTTTGTCGATATTTGGTTCTTAAGTCGAAAGTGGACTTCTTACAATTACATGTTGTTCATGTGGTCAAAGGATATTTATATCCAGAATGAAATTACTGATTTGGATAGAATATATATCATATATATCCAGAATATACATGTATTTATAATATTACATAATCATTTAGAGTTAAGAAATGAAATGCACCATTCATGGAGACGGTAAGCCGTACGTACGCATGAACGCTACTTTCATTTCTTTGTCAAATTAATGGAATTAAAACTAAATGAGAGGTATGAATATTTTAATTCCAGAATTATATTCATCATTTATATGTATCATTCATCATATATATCCATTATATACATGTACTTATAATAGTACATTACATTTTGGGATAAGAAATGAAATGCACCGTTCATGGAGACGGTATGCCGTACGTACGCATGCACGCTACTTTTATTTCTATCTCATTCATTAATGGAAAGAAATAATAATTATATATAGGTATATTATAATTCCATTATAAAATCATATATAATAACATTAAATCATTCCTTTATACATCCCACATATGGCATTAACGAATCACATCACTTTGAGGAGGCGGTAGTTCGCACTTCCTAAAATGAAGATATCGCGTATACCCATAAGGGAAGCCATAAAAGTAAGCCAAAAATGAAAAATACAGAAGCTTAAGTTAATCATAAACATATTATATATCATATATAAATATATTGACATCTTAATGGCCACCTTTGAAGGTGTTATATGAGTGTTGAACAATCATCGTTTCGTGAGGCAGAAATTCGCCATCCACGGAAACAGTATGTTCTTTAACCATTAGATGTAGGTGTGTGTAAGTGTAGCTCTAATCCTTATTATAACAACATACTAGTATATTGAAGATACTGGATTTGTTACAAAAGAAATTAATAAATAGATTTTAGGGGTTTGGAGAGGCAAAATAAAACAAAAGGACTCAAGTGAACACATTACCTTAAAATCGGGTAACTCCCTTTGGATTGAGCTCAAAGGCTTCATTGGGAAGACTTCTGCCCAAAGGGAGGCTTCAAGGAGTAATAGAGGGAAGCGGAGAGACAAAATGGGCAGGGGTTGGCCGAGCCAAAGGATTTGGGTGTGTGGGTAAGGAGGTAGAGGTGGAGGCCTTTTATAAGAGGAGAGGAGGGGAACTCTTGGAAAGTAAGAAAATGTTACATTATTTGAAAATGGTATTCGGATTTAGGGGGTCCCACATTGATGCGTTTCGAGGATAAGGTGATAAGGGTTCGAAATCCACTCATCCAATAGTTTTTGGACATGTTTAGGTCTTAGATATTACATTATCATTCCATTTTATTTAAATCGTTAAATAACGAGGTCATCGATGCATCATCATGATGTAATAAATAATTTAATTTATTTAATGTCTAAAAATCATAAAAACAATTCTATTATGTAGGAAATATTTTTATTTTTCCAATGAATAATTATAGTAAAAAATATGATTTTTATAACCCCATGTAAATTTTTTTAGTAAAACATTTCATGTTTGTCTCATTTTTACTTTAACTTTAAATAAAATGATATTGCAGTCATTTTCCAACCAAAGTGGCTTCATGGGGTCCCCAAGTTGACCCACAGGTTTTTTTGGTCGGACTTGACACATCCAATGAGGTTAGGACATGTTTCATGTTCATTTCATATTATTAAAACATAATTTTTACCTTAAACTACACTAATTACCTCTAATCGTGATTAAAAACTTAATAAGTTACTATTCACCAAAAAATTATTTTAATCCCATTGAACCAAATTTTACTTCTTAATGAAAACCATGTATGTTGGATTTTTTAAATTCCAAACACAAAGGTGGAAAAATTTCATTTAAACGGAAAATCAGTTTTTATAAGTACCACTTGTGGTTTCACTATTCATCAAAAATTGAAGTTTTTCAGAAAATTACCAAAAATTCACCCTAAGCTATATTTGATATTACAAATACAAAAATGAAGTCTATTTTACAAAATTCAAAACATATAAGTCACATTAATTAATTTAATAATTAATTCCCACTGTCATGACAAATAGCGTGTTTTTGTGAAACAATAAGTATCAAAAGTTTGACACTAGTTTAAGTCCGATCTCAAGGTGAAATTATTGCCAACGACCACTATTGGATTTAGTGGTAAAAATATATTCTAATTTCACTTTAAAACCAATTAAAAAGATAATCTAATCATATATATAAATTATATTAAAAAGATGTTTTGAATTAAAATACAACATTTTACACTATTCATTAAAAAAATGAACTTTATCGGAAAGATACCAAAAATTTACACAAAGTAAATTTTGATTTCCCGATTCTAAAGAAGAGTTTTATTTGGTCCATATAGAATTTATAAGAGTGAAAAAAACTATATTTAATGACGTTTCGCTATCAAAAGGTGATAAGTGAACTTTAGTGAAAACTAGGGCATATACGCCTAAAATTGAATTCTTTCTATATTTTAAGCCTTTATCCTTTATTGGATAAATGTAAAAACATTTAAAAACATATATAATCATATTTTAGTTATTTATATCCATTCCCGCTAATACAACGACAACATGTTAACTGCCATTTAAAATAATATTATTTTATTATTAGAGTGCAATATAAGATTCCCAAAAACTCGTTGTTGCATGTTGGGTACGCCATCGAGCATAGCGTCCCCTTTAAAGTCATATTATTATTTTATTAAAAAATATGGGTAAATATGAAAATGTCATTTTCTTTATTTACCTGGGGTGTTACAATAGATATCAAAATCATTATTCATATATTGAATAACAAATTTAATTAATGAAATTGTTCTTTATCAAATATTTTTATTGGGTAAAAGTTATAGATTTATCTATATTTCCCTAGTGAATGAAATATCATTCAATGTATACAAAATTTGTAAAAATTGTAAAGGGTTTATGAAATAACAATACCCATTACCTAATATTAATTATATTTAAAATAGATGTAATCTCCACCGTAAAATGTCATACGTAAGTGAATTTTTTAAGAGAAATATAAAAATTACAAAATATAATAAAATTGAAATGAAAACTTTTTTCAGTTGGTTATTATCAAGTCAACACCCATGTAAATTATAATTTAATGTAAAACATTATATAAATTTAAATTTTACTAAATAAGGATATTAAATTATATATGGGATGTATATACACCATATTTATATGAATTGTTGTATTGTAATGTAAATTGTGTTGAAATCCATTAATAACGCTCTCTTTTGGTTAAAATCTCATAAAACCATATTATAATTGTTCTAATAATGTTATTAACTTAAAAAATGAACATATTAAAATTTATAATAATTTATATGATCTTTAGATAAGATATTATCACCTATTTTTGGAAATCCTTCATTATTTTCATTAGTTAGTGTACTAATTTTTTCATTTTTTAGTATGTTTAGACTTGTTATTTTTTATTCCCACTTGGGTTGATAATAATTTCATCATATATAGAATGGAAAACATTATTTAAATTTCATATGTTTTTATCATTTATGTATTTATATTAATCAATAATGTTTAGTAACCAGGCATGAAGTGCACTATTCATAGGGATGGTAGGTCGTATGCATGAATGAACACTCCTTCCATTTTTGTGTCATATTAAAATATTGAAATGTAAATGATATATATTTTACTTAATTATATTATATTTTTGATATCATATATATCAATTATTTTTTAAAATCCGTCTTTAATACATTCCATGTATAGAGTGAACATATCACATTACATAGAGAAGACATTAGTACACACATACCCTAACAACATTAACATATTCCCAAAATTTTAAATGCATAAATTTATATTTTTTTATAAAAAATAAACAAAAATATAATTTATGATTATTATATATAAAATATCTAAACTGTATATCGATCAGTATTCTGAACCATGAATGGTTGAAATAGAATAACACATAACATCATTTCGTGAGGCTGTAGTCCATCTTTAACACAAAAAATATATTTTGTATGCCATTTTAAGGAAGTGCATTTTTTTGTCATAAATTTTACATAGAAACATATTATTATAATTAATATACTAATTTTATTATATTATAATTATATAATAATAATTTATGTGTAGGATAATTGAATAAAATAAAAGTTCTTGTGGATGGATGTTCCCACTTCTATGGTAACTACTTTTGGTTTATACCTCAATCATTACATCGTTTTATATCAATCCAAAAGCAAATAATATATAATTACATGAGGTATGTTGATATGCTTTTGGTCTGTTTTTTGGTGATAAAAAATCGAGATAGGTATAAAGAAGTTAGGGTAGTGAGTATCCATTATTATAGTTGAGGTGTGAAATTCTTTCCAATTCCACAAGATAAAAAATATTGGGAGAAGTCTCATACATAATGTGCCTAAAATGATGGAAATGATTATATAAAATGGTTATATGGTTTTAATATTTATATAAAACTGCATTGGGGCAAGTTTATTGGTCATTTGGCCCCATATAGTTAATGATTACCCTATAAGAAAACTCATTTTTACATTAACTGTTATAATTAATTTTAATTACATTCACTAATATTCTGGGTAACAACTATGTTGATCGCAATATAAATTATAAATTATTCTAATTTGATATATGGAATCCATTATTAAAAAACTAAATTATAGAAGTGTCTTAAATTAAATTAATATTAATCAGAAAAATGATACTGGAATGCCAGATTATTAATGTAAATATTTTGATATTATTACTAGGTTTTATATCTAAATTAAAAAAAAAGATTCCAATTAGATAAATTAGATTAATATATTTAAAATATATTTAATTTTAATTTAACATATATTTAATTTATAATTTATCAATACTTATTACTTAGATGAAATGCAACATTTCTATTAAATTCCAGTATTTTTAAATATTTTTCAAAAAAGAACAATTCTCATAAAAATTAAAAACATTAATACAATATAATTTTAAACATTCTATTAGCTTAAAAGACTTTTATTTCACAAAAAAATATTATAATTGTTTCAAATAATTTTTTATAAAAATTTATCCACTAAGAGGCAAGTAAACTGCCTATAGAAAAATATATATTTTTTATGTGTAAAATTGGATATTATTTTCCATTTTCCTATAAAATATATTGGATGAATTTAAAAGATATTTCATTTAAAATATAATATATATATTTAATTTATTTATTTCATTAATATTATTTAATATAATTTATTAATAATAAATACATTTGGTGCATCAAAATATTTTATTATTAAAATATTCTTTTATATACAATTTCTTTTTATATTCATTTATCATTATTTGTTAACCACATAATTTATTTAATATTTTTTATAATAAATTTTTCCTAAATTACATTATTCTATTCATAAACTACTATTTAATTGCTAATGAACTATCCAAAGGGGGTCAAGAAGTAACACCCCAAGCGCTCCCACTATTGGATAGGGGTGTAATGTAGAGCTGAGTAAGAATATCAAATAGATGGGAAGATTCTTAATAAGGTACATATACACACATGTCCAAAGAAATATCTATATAATTGTGAATATATAAAAATCGAGAAAATGATATGAATACATACAACTATCCCAATCTAGAGTACAATAGAAAAACCAAAAGAAAAAAACACACACTCACTAAATACTATAGAAGTGGCCAACCTACTTGGAAGGATTGGATCACCATGAAATAAAACACATAGAATTATCCTTGTTAATACTCCATTAAACAACCTAGTTGGAATAACTCCCTCCACATGGCCTTTCTTGGTTCCTCCGATGACTTCATCGAAATTCATGTGTTTTTCACAATACAAAATAAGTGTGGAAAATACAAAAAAGGTGTGATTTTAAAATATACGTATTAGGAATCCAAAAAAACCAAAATGGAAATATGTGAAACTGAAGGAAAATAGTCCAATAATACTAGACAGTTCGAATACAATCATGATACAAACTTCATATCAAACCATCCTTGGATATACATGACAAGCCAATATAGTAAACAAGGGGTTTCAAACCCAGACACACCCCAACACCAAAAGGACTCTCAAAATCACCATTATATACAGATATCATACTCTTAGTCAAATGATGTTCTGACCTCATGCCTAGTTTCATCATTCTACTTCTGGTTCTATAGGTAACACACCACTGGGAGAACACACTCCATTCGAGCTTTTATCCCACATGTCACCTCTCCAAGAGATACACTCCATTGGAAAAAAATTCTACCATTCATGATGGAAATTTTGAGAAAATTCACTCCATAAGAAAAAAAACTACAATTTCTAACTATATTATGAATCACTAGATGTACTACCAATGCTAACGTAGTCCCAAAAAATGTTTATAGGACCTCATATAAAGATTCACACAACTCAACATGACAAATAGTAAAGGGGTAACATCTATATAATATGCACCTTTTGAATCCTCATTAAAGAGAGAGAAAGAAGGGGCCTTCACCTAGACAATACCTTGTAATTGATAGAGTATTATCTCATAAGTAAACTTCTAAACCATTTATTATCCTATATGTAGTGCCCACTCCATTGTCTTTCGGGGGATCACTAACTCCTAACATGGTAAAACATTTAAAAATTGTAGGGGCCGACTAATCATAACCACATTCCACCACTACGGGAGATCTAGAACCAATGGAGGAACCAAACCCTAATTTGATAGGGGAGTACCACTGCGTACATGATTTCCCCTTCCTTATTATGACCATGGAATAAAACTGAAATGATAGATAACCCTCACCCTGGTATGAGAGGGTATTAACACTCTACCAGATTTTTTAATTTGGGGTACCCACACATAGGAAAAACAATGGAGTACTGAACCTATGCTAGATGACCCTCTCTCTAGTAGAACTTTGTAATACCATCATATCATTACATAAAACTTCCTTAGATTTTTCAAACATGGGATCTTTTAAATATTAGTTTCTTAAAAAAGGTACATAATTCATGAAAAAATAAAACATTATTCTAGAAAACATTAAAGGATCATTCAGTGGTTCATCCTAAGTATTCTTACTACATATAATAACCTAGGGACATACATGAAAGGAAAATGTGATAATAATTTCCATTTAGGTTTATAATTTACATATCTTCATGAGGAATATGTATAAGAACAGTAGAAATATCAATGTGGAATGGGAAATGTAACAATAGGAATATCATAATCATAAAACATGATTTATAAAATGAATGTGTGGATTTTTTTATTTTGATTTTCATAATAATGTCACCATGTTTATTCACTAAATATTCATACAAGAAAAATTCCTTGTTTACACAACATGGTATCATTAAACATTCCATGTAAATAGATTAAATTCATTACCCAACAAATTGGATAAATATCAAGGTGGACCCTTCATATATATTAATTAACGTGATCCACATAGATCATAATAAAGTATTTCATAAATAACCCATGCAGTGAAAAAAGATATATATATCAAAATCATGGCATTCCAAAAGTGTATAAAAACATGATCATTATGTAATTTTCATCCCAAAAAATAGAATGTGGGTTATATATATTAATCCATGAAAAAAAATATTTACATATAAGTACATGCCCTTGGAAAATAAATTGTGTTTTATATTTAAAAGACTAAAATTAAAGAGGAATTCATGAGGAGAAGTTTTAAGTTTTTATAGTAAATTTTGAAGCATGACGTGTATAAATCATAGTTTTGAGAAAGTGTAAATTGAGATGAGAAAATTATATTCCATTGATAAAACATTATTTAATAGTAAGAGTTTACTCAAAAGGGGAATATTGGAGTGTAAAAATAACATTCCTAATACATATATGTAATTAAGTTATTCAATCGAAATGAAAAGAAGGATAATTCCATTAACTAGAAATGAAAAAACTAAAACACGGTGATTGGGGCCCTGGGGGATTAAGGGAACCCTGATAGGACTCAATGGGAGTGAAGATATTATATAGTCATGGATGATATATTTTTAGTGAATTTAGATGGTTAAATCGGTACATATTTATAGAATAATTGTGTTATTTATTTCATAAATAAAAAATAAAAGAATCAAGAATCCCGGTTTTGGGAATTGTGACACCAATTGCTTTCACATGGTTTTTTCCATGGGTTGAAACTTTTTTTACATATGATATCTCAATATAACCCAAAATATACATAAATAATATTATATAACTTCTATTTTCAATGCAAAATATGATTTCCACATAATAATTTTTTAATGATAAGGTTTCCATTTTAGGCATTAGAAATTAACTTGTATTTTTGAATATTTAATAAATTATAAAAAATATATGATATTATAAACATAAAATATTTTCAGTCATTGATTCCGGTTAAACAATTATTACGTCATTAGGAAATAATTTTTAAGACTATAAACATACCAAAACCCAAACAATGTTTTTACTATTCATAGAAAAACCATGTATTTTATAAAAATATCATAATTTCACCCTATCCTAATATTAACATGATGACATAAAAAATTATTTTTTTCATATTATATCTCCATGTTTGAGAATTTTAAATTTTAAAAATCAAAAACTAATTTATTGCAAATAATAACGGGTTGATATTACATAATGAACATTCTCAAAAATAAAAAAAGTAAAATAATTTTACCCTTAATATTAAAAAATAGTTTTTTATATTATGATCTTAAAATAATTATTACATATAATTATTTATATTATTTTTTATATTTTATATTTTCTTGAAATTTTCAATTTGGTTATGAATGTCAATTTATTATATTCCATCTCAATTAAACAAAATTTTATGGCGCAAAACACTTCTTAAAATGGAATTGCTGGAATAATATTTATATATATATAAATTAATTAAACTATATAAAACTAAATATAGACATGTAAACCCTTATTTTATCCATCTACACCCTATGAGTAGGTGTGTAATGGTGGTAGTTTTGCGGAGTTCCTCCGAAAACATCAACTCAATGGTAATATCCATTAACTTGAACTTCACCTGCAAGACATTTTTTTCAAGATTAATATTTTAAATATCACCATGATAATGGTAAATAGAGAAATCTTGTGATGTACCTCCGTATCATGTTTTTGAAGGAGAGATTCCAACAACACAACTCTACATTCAGAGGCAATCGACACTTCCTTTTGTATCAATTATCTTCTATCTAAATTTACTTATAATCATTAATTATAAAATTAAAATAATTATCAAGAGTATTTTTTCCTACAGTTATAGAGGACAAATTTCATATAAAAGATGTATAAATATGGTTGCATTTTCAATTATATTTTCACCATTATTAAATGGATGTTATTTTCTTGTATAATATTATTTTTCACACATTTTAGGGAATATTTATCATTAAAATTGTTATAGACATTACTTTCTTCCCCCTTATGAAATTTAATCCCTAAAATTTTTAATTTTTCTCTATTTTGAATAGAGGTGTTGGTATTTATAGCTCAGGGTATCCCCCTATTCCCACAACACACCTTATATTTAATTTTCCTCCCAAAAAATATGATGTTGTGGTTAATCTTGTTGAATATAAACTTGACCATTATATCCAATATATCCACTAGAAAACCCTCATATGGGTGGTCATGTTCCCTTTGTTCCACCTCTCAATCCAGTACATGGGGAGGGTCAAGTATGTCCTTCAAAAGTGATACATGGAATACATCATGACCACATTATATATTTGATTGAAGTTCTAGCTGATAGGCCACTGCTCCAATGTGATCATGGATTTCACAAGGGCTAGTGTACTAGGGCCTATGCTTCCCTTTCTTCCAAAATCACATGAATCTCATCTAAGGTGATATTCAAAGGAACACCATTTCACTAACATTAATCATTATTACCCTTCCATAATTATCAGCATAGATCTTCTATATAATTTGATCAACCATTACATGTTGTTATATGGAATGAACTTTTTCAATCTTCCCTTTCACAATATTATCCCCAAGAAGCTTTTCCTCAACAACACAACCCCAACAACTTAGGGTTCTACATCTTATACCATAGTGATCTTTATAGGGGTTCATTTGAATAAATGAATTGAAGGTATATTCATATGAAAAATATATTAAGGAGATACATTGATACCATAAACCATAAAATTTAATTGATCAAGTTTCCTTCATTTCCTCATGAGTTTTAATATTCCATTCATATTTTCCATCATATTGGGAATGATTTTGAATACTAATATTCAATTTGGTCCTCCAAAAATGAGGAATACTTCTCAAAATTAATAATTTGATCCTTGGATCATAATAAGAAATGATAGAATGTGTAAATACTTGTAAATTATCCACTTCCTTTACAAAAATCATGAAAATTTGAGAATGAGATAAATAATATCGAATAAAGATGAAATGGGAAGTCTTAGTGAGTCGATACTCTATAACACATTTCTCATTATTTCCATTGGATGTCATTTGAGAACCTACTGATAAACTCTATAGTGATGTTATCCCACTTCTAGGTTGGTATGAGTGGTGGTTTTAATTACCTTTTAGGATGTTTTCGCTCTACCTTCACCTACTAACATTCAAAGAACCATTCAATGTAGTAGGAAATATAATTTTTCATTATAACCAACCAATAATGATCATGAACATCCCTTTACATTTTTATTCATCCATTATGTATACATAATGTGAATCTATGATCATAATTCATCGAATCCTTAATTATTATTCAAATAAATGTTATACTTATCCCTTTATGATAATTTAGTACTAGTTATTGATCAATATTGAACTAAATAATCATACTATTATTCACAACCAATAGATTCTATTGTATTAAGGTAAATTATATTTATGATTTATAGGTATTCTATTGTATTGATTATTGAGAAATAATTTGGAATAAGGTTGATGATTTCCCTTCCTTATGATTCCCATGTCTAGTTTTACTAGTTATTTAATCAATGAATCTTCTTAAATCCTCATCGTTTCCAGCAAAACAAGGTATTTCAATTTTAATGCATCCGATAGATGTTTGATTCATATGGATGATAATAAATTAAACAATGATTGTCTTTTATAATTTCAAAACCTATCCTTTTTTGATATCCAATACATTTTTCGTGAAAATGTACTTTAAACATTGGTGGTATATGTATATATAAAATTCCTTGGGTAATTATAGTGCCTTCGTATTGTTAGAGGTAAAATTAAACACTACTATCTCCATTTCAAGTGTTGAATGATTTTTCTCATGATTCATAAGTTGTTGTTATACACAATACATCCACTTCTAGAATATTAGGAGGACACACCCTTGACTTATTAGAGATGAATTGATGAAAATTAATTAATCCTTCTTGGATATAGGGTATAGTTAAAATATGGTTTGTATTCAATCTCTTATTTAACTGATGGAAACTTCTTCACACTAATTTGTCAAGAAGAACATAGCCCCTTTTCTATTTAACTTATTTAGTGGATTAGAAATTAATGAAACATCTTTCAAAATACTCCTATAATATCATTATAACCCGTTGAAACAACCCTTCTCAGTTACTATAGAAGGATGTTTAAACTCCCCCAGATCCTTTAACATTGATTGGTCCTTTGAGATTCCTTCATTGTTTATAATGTTTCCAATGATAGTTACTTGTTGTAACATAAATTCATGTTTGATGAACTTTCTAAATAGCCACTCAGTCCATAGAGTTTTCTATATAAACCTTAGATGATCCTTATGCTCCTTTCTATTTTTTGAATATGTCAGAATATCATCAATACGAACAACAAAAAAGTTATCAAGGTAGTACATCAAGAAAAAATTCATCAAATCCAAAAATATACGAGGATCATTTGTGAATCCAAATTTCACAAAAAACACATAATGACCATATCTTGATCAGATTTCAGTCTCTGAAAATTCTTATTTCTTCACCCATGATTTATGATAACCATAGCGAAGATCAATCACGAAGAAGAATTTATGCCCAAGAAGATGGTCAAATAAATCATCTATCCCTGATAGAGGGTACATATTCTTCATTATGATACTTTAAATTTATCAATAACCAATTCATACGCATATTGATCCATCCATATTCTTTACAAAGTGAATATTTGACCCCCATTGAGACACACTTGGTTAGAATAACCCCTTATTCAAAATATCTTGAATCCATTTACTTAATTCCTATATCTCCACAATTTTCATTATATAAGAGGTCATGGATATTGGATTGGAACCAAGTATGATATCACTGGATAAAAATTCTTTTATTATTAGAGGATGTCAATGTAACTCTTCTATAAATACATCAATGTATTTCTGAATAATGAGGAAAAATTATATTATTATACATTAATTTCTATGTTCGTCTTTAACGATCATATCGATAAAAAAGGATATGGGAGGTTCATATAGAAAAATCTCTTCTCACAATATCCCTTAATTAAAAATTACGAATAGTTTCCATTAAATAATATTATTATTTCTTTACTTATTCTATTCATCATAGAATTATAATTTGAGAGATTCTACATTCACAATAAAACATTGAATTTCATCACGGGAATGACTACTAGATTTGTGATGATACTATTCTTTAGAAATTCAATAATAGGGTTTATATACAATATTGATACTTGCATAACCCCTCCAGCAGTCTTGATAAATAACTCAGCTTCTAGAAGATTAAGCATTTATTCTATAGTCTTTTTCAACATAGAGGATATTAAATAATTCAATGTACCAGAGTAAAAAAATGTGAATTTTATCATTGTCGGATTAATTATTGTACCTTTCACCACATCATTTGGAGTCTCTATGTTAACCATTATGATAGATAATTACCAACCTTTATCCCTTGTCCAATTATCATGTTTATAATGTTTCCACTCCATTACGGTCGATGTTTAACTGTGATTTAGTAATTTTCTAGGTTTTCATAATTTATGTCATTATACATGATGCTATTATGACAAAATATTTAAATTTTAATTAGTGTAGATATGTTTAGGCTTTACCACACTATGATAGTTTTGATCTATATTTCTATATCATCCATACTTTTAGAATTTGTTATTCCTTACTATGATGTTCCCAAAATGATTCTTGAAAACTTTTTTACATATAAGATGTTGTACTTTCTTTCATCCTCTTTCATGGTAAATATTCCCCTCTCCTTTAGGTTCTAATGATCTATTATTTTGATTATATTTATGTGACCACCACATCTCCCCAAACATCATGTCAATCTTAATAATACTCCTCACTATCTCTTCATAACATTTAATGTCTTGATTGGATATATTCTTTATAGATGGGATTTTATTCCACAAAAAAATCAATGAAACATACAATTAGGATCAATAAAAAATCTCGAGGTGTGATGAGAATGCCTGTAAATTTAATCTCATAGCTTCCAATAAACTCAAACCTTTCTACTTCAGCTCTATCAATTCCTTCCCTAATGTAGTTCTCATCCAACAGGGTAAATATTTTGGAAAAAAATATCCCAATAAATTTTCCCAATTTATAACATCAATATCCTATATTGGATTTCGTTTTTTCATAAATTTACATCACTGATAATATTCAATATCATGGAGGTAACTATATTTGGTGAATTTATCTTTTTTCTAGATAATAGATTAATAAAGATCATTTATATAGATTGTATCCATTGTTCAATAATTAATGTGTTGGTAGATCAACTGAATAAAGTTTTCCATTGATTCATAAAGGAATCAAAGTATATTTATTCTCTTTGAGGTGAATCTTGTCTCTTGGATTTATTCAGGTTATTTTTCATAACTCTATTTAGTTAATTCATCATTCTCATAATTTTTTACATTCCAGATTACATACAAGGGTCGTCAGTGCATGATCTATTGTGCTCACCATTAATGAACGTCATCATATTTCATGATACATTAAAAATGAATTAATACATAATGAGGATCATTCATATATTAATACTTTTATAATTAATAATTAATAATATGTATGAAAAATTATTCTTAAATATGTTATTCATAACAAAAAATATATTTTCTATAAATCCATCATATTGCTTTATTAAAATATTGTGATTAACCTACCATAAACCTTTGGAGTGTCAAACCAGTAGTGTATCAAGGACCATTATGATGCGCCAAATATTTTTTGAGTCTAGATCATTGTAGTGTATTCATATTTTACTAGTAGATACATTTCTGTGAGAGACACTTCAACTTGATTATATTGAAACAATGATTTATTTACTCAAAAACCATGTACACCATACATCAAAAATAATACCAAGATGTTTTCCTATATTTAAACATCTTCTCCAAGTTCATAAAATAGTTTTAGAATCATAATTTCCATAAATAATTCAATCATACAATGATAAAAACTATCGAATCTCACCTTGTTATGGCATTACTTTTTATGACATTGTATAAATCGAGTATCTCTCAAATTTTAGTTTCTTGTAAAAATTGAATATTATACCTAAAAACATAAAATATTATTTAAAAAATGATAATATTCTCAATTTTTTCCTCCAATGCTCTTTTAATATGTCTCATACTCTAGGTATATATAGAAAAGTAAGGAGTAAGCATAAGGCCATGTTAGGGAATCGATTTACATGTACTCTTGTGGAATAACATTAAAAACCTAAGAATTATCATTATGGAATGATAAATTGAAGAAGGGTCATATCATAATAAAAATGAAATGATTCATAACATGTAAATGAGGATGAAACATTTTTTCTATGAATTCGTAATCATATCACCAATGTTATTCACCATTGTGTTGTAAATGAAAATTAACGATGTTATTCAACAAGGTATTGTAGAACATGTCATCTATAGAGATTAAATTATTTATCAAATTTATTAGAGTGATATCTAGGTGAACACTTCACGTGTATTAATTACTGTGATCTACATAGATCATAAAAAATTATTTCATCAATAAATTTTGGTAAGTAATTTTTTTTTTCATATCAAAACATGCCATTTCAAATGTGCTTAAAAACAAGATTATTATGTCATATCCATCCAACATAATGTGAATGAAGGTTTAATCTTGTTAATAAAATATATATATATATATATATTAGAAATTATTACAATACCATGGGACACTAATTAGGGTTGGATATTCAAAATAATAAAAAATTATGATAATATCTTTAGGCGAAAAGTGAAATTTTGGGAAGTAAATTCTGTAGCCTATTGAGTATAAAACATGGTACTTAAAAAGGTTAAAATGTGATGGTACAAGGTTATCCCATTGACAAATCATATTTTTTGGGTAAGGTCATGATAAATTGGGAAATTTAAATGATTAAACATAAAATTTTGAAGACATATACAATTAATATATTCATAAATTTAAATTAAATGAAGGATAATTCTATATCCTTGAAATGTAATACCTAAAATATGAGGATTGAGACCATGGGGGATTTAGGACCAATTGTCGGAAATACTCAGGAGGGAAAACCATAGCTTCATATAGGAAATATTATCAGTGAATTTATGTAGATAAATTGGTGTGTGGTTATAAAAAAAGATGGGGATTTGTTTAAAAATTAAAAAAATAAAGGCCTTGGAAATCAATGTTGTGGAAAATGAGATACCATGTCTTTCACCATGGTTTTTAACATGGTTCTAAAATTTTTTTATGTATCATTTTTTATTTTAACCCATAATTTCATAAAATCATATTATATTACTTATTTTCATATTGAAAAGTATTTTTTCCACAAAATAATATTTTTAATGTTAAAGTTTCAATTTAAGAGATTGGAAAGTAACTTATTAGTTTGGAAATTTAATAAAATATAGAAATCTAATTGATATTAAAAAAATAAAAATATTTTACAATTGAATTAAAATTAAATAAAAATTACATCATTATGAAATAATTATAAATTCATTAAACATACATATAAACCGAAGGTGTATTTTTATTGTTCATAAAAAATTAATGTATATTAGAAAATTCTCATAGATACACCCAAACATTATTTTGATGTGAATATTTCAATAATGTTTGTTATTTTATCATAATAATTCCCATTGAATAAATATTTTCTTATTTATTTATAAAAATATATATTAAAAATAATAGCTAATTAAAAATGAAAATTTATATATCATACACTAAAAAATATAAAATCATTTTATCATTTATATTTTTATAAAATGAAATTATCATAAAATTTCATTAAAATAGTTATTATTCATAATTCCTCAGTTTATTATAAAAAAATAACTTTTCTGAATAGTACTATTTGGGTCTGAAAAGCCATGTTATCAAATTCCATCCCAATTAATCAAATTTTTATTGAGAATGAAAATTCATAAAAACAAATTTGTGGAACAAAAATTTATTTATACTTATGAATTAAATATTAAGAAATAATTCCTGGATAGTCAACCATTTATTTCATGTATTCATTCTCTATTATTAATGTGTGTAATAGTGGTAGTTTGTGGGTTTGCATAGTTAAAATTGATTGAGTGGTAATCTACAATAACTTGAACTTCCCTCGTGGGGGATTTTGTTGAAGTTTCAATTTTTGAAGATATAATTGTCAATGGGAAAGGGAAAACCCCAATGATTATACCTCCCTCCAATGTTTAGACATATGGGCTTAAAATGGCCAAACACTACTAGTTTATGTCATCCAATCATTGTTCTCTATCAATTATTCTTTGTAAAATTTTACATTAAAAACCAAATTATAATTCAATAATTATTAGTGGGAATATACTTCCCAATATACATATTTAACAAAAGTTATAATTGACCAATGGTCATATAATGGTAAAATCTAGATTTCCAAATATTCTAATATATTTACATAATTAATAATGATATATGTTTATTTTTAATGTATTATTTAGAAGAACATTTTAGGAATAATTATCGTTAAAAAGTTGGCTATTAAAAAGATAGTGTAGTACAAACTCTTTCGGAATAACACATATGGAGGAACCACACCCGAGAATGATAATGGAATTCAGAATCCCAGGATTAGAGACCTTCACCCTAACTTGGTAGGGGTGTACCAACTCAAAATTTATGTCTAATATATAGCACCCATACTGTATTACAGTGGGGGATTATCAATCCACTGATAGAGGAACAAAAATAAGATCCAACTAGGGAGTATGAACACTATCGGACCAATGTGTATGGAGTGCCTGCAACCTGGCGCGGTAGGGGAGCATTGTATCAAAATATATGAATGATATGGGACACTCATTCCATAGATTGATATTATTGTACCAACCAAAAATTAACTACTGAAGCGATATAGAACCCACACCCATGGAAATGGGAGTTCCATATCTACCAAATCATAATGGTAAGAGAAACATGCACCCTCTTTATATAGTGAAGTATCATTCCTAATGTATCTCACTATGAACCATGATGATATCCAACAACAGTCAAGTATCACTTAATATACCTTCACAGTTATCATACCTCTCATATCAACATTGTCATATATAGGGTACCCTCACCATACTATAATATGGTAGCACCACTCTACCACTCTCAAGATTCTAGGGGACCTACATCCTAAAGTTAAACAGAAGGGTACAAACCCTAATTTCAACCTACTGATCCACCCTAATCATTACCCAATGTTATGCACATATTCAAATATTCCATGATCAAAACACACCACATCATATATCACAACCCACAATGGAAGAATCCATCATGTTTTTTTGAAAAAATATGTAGGATAGGCTACATACAAGCCTGATATTTTGTCTTGTAAATGGATATATGCAAGGCATATGATCTAAAGAAGATCCCAAATGTAGTACATGGTAGGAAATTTGTTATATACAACTAGTGACCCCAATTGAGAAACTAGTCATCAATCCTTTTTTACATATTTCTTATCCATTTAGTCATACAAGGAATGTAAGATAGTACACAATTTTTCCGGCATCACCTTTCCCCCCATTCTTATTCTTTATCCACATGGTTCGACATTCCGTGCCCCTCAAAAGTTATGAATCCAAAAATACATGTAGTGTATTGGTTAAATGACCCCCTAGCCTTTTTGTTAACCCATTCCCATGTCGAGCACCCGAGTTCTGTGTACTAATTACAAATAATTTTACATATCCATATACAATCAAATGACTAAAAATTCCTTGTATTTTGGCCACACTACACAGGGTCAATACAACATGTGTAACATTGGAAACCATTGTGTACTCACAACTGTTCATCTTATTCACAAAAATGAAATGATACAGTATGATTATAATGAAATAAACGTTGTGTAAATAGTTTTTCTATATTGGAGTTACCTTGAGATTTAACTTATTTTCACTGGTTTAACAAAAATCCAACAAATCAACCAAGATTGGGTATTAAGAAAATTAAATAGGTATCTACAGACTTATCACAATTTATAATTACAATGATCAAGACTAAAAACCATAATCTCTTTCTTCAAGGTATCAGATTTAATTATTATGGTTTAGAAGGATGCCTCGATTGTCCAGATCCTCCTTCAAATGACGATGGTCCCCTATAACGGAAATAAGCAGTGCTTCATCTATTCAATTTTTCGTTGTTTTCCAGAAACTAAAGTGGGAGAGGAGAGTGATTCTCTTATTTTTAATTTCAATACAATGTATTATTGGAGTAATTTTTTTTAATTCATTAATTAAAGGTTCATTTAATTAACAATTTCACCAAACAACACCCTGTAAACATTCCACTACTAATAGAAATATACCCAGGAACATTATGTCATACCTTGGTTGAACACAGTGATCTGATCTCAAATGTGGACCCATAATTTTGATATGGGAATTTGGTTTAACACTATTTCAATTTTCATGATAAATATTGTGAACATGAAAAATTAAATTTAATATCATTATAATAAACTCAGTATTGATTTCATAGACCTAGAATACCATGTCAAGATAGCTCTTGGATTCTGAAAATTTATTATAATTATTACAAAGTATTATATCTAATCATATGAGTAATTTCATTCTCCCCACCTTATGTATATTCATTCATGAAAGGAGAAATACAATCCATAATGTGAAGAAATTTGGCTCTCTACAGGGAACCCCACACGAGCAATATCACCCAGAATTTTCACACCACTATGAAGCACACTCTCTATGGAAAAACTATTGTCAACCACTCTTAGATGAATCAAAAAACAGTTCAACATCATGAAACAAGTGGTACATGTCTCCTTGGATACAATAGATAGGAAACACCAAACAATAATGTATATCTACAGTCATAGGGTCCAAAAATATTCCACATCATTAACATGTCAATTTTACTAATGTATCCCTCTAGGTCACATCCACCACTGGATGAAATTCACCATGACCACCTCACGAATATTTCATTCATAGTTGTTTCTATCCAAGTAAGGATACCTATGAATAAATCATGGTTTTCCATGGGTAGGACATGGGTCTTACACATCACTTCATCTAGATTATGCAACTAAAACATAGCTCACAAACCAAAAACACTACGAGAGACACTATTTTTTTTCTTACATGAGTATATATTGTAGGAAACCAATCCATACAATGAAACATTGTATGGTCCAAAACTAATATTTTGGAATGGTTATAAAAAATAATCTCCATCTCCATGGGTAGCCAGAAAAAAAATATAAGAATGAAAAATACCAATGGAAATGCAGGACATGCTCTAACACTTCATCACAGAAACACCCCCCCCCCGCACACATTTTCATAGAACACATCCACTACACCTCGACACTATCTTCTATGGATAACACTGAATCAATTGAATTATTTTAATCATGTAAAAAACATTTCATGGTGAAGAATAAAATATCTCATCATTAGAAGATCAAATCTACATCCACAACATTAATATAGGGTTTTACCGATGCCCCATGTCACCCATGTTTAATCCATAACAAAGAAGAAAATACAAATAAAATTATACGTCACTCATTGTTTAACAATTACCAATAAAAAAATTAGAATGAACATAGAATGTGACTCTATTCATCCTTAGAGAATATATTTCAATGGCCTCTATAACCTACTACTTCCCTCTCTTACATACTCCAGCTCCCCGATCCTTGCATGGTCCACCGAGGGGGGGTGGAAGAAACACTTCAAACCAATTTCCACCAACTAGTTATCTCCTAGATCTTTCTCCACATCCACCAACGTGTATAACTCCTTGATTCAAATGATTCTTGTACCATGGTGGAATGTATAATGGTTTTCCTTCATAAAAAAAGTGGGTCAAAAAATATCTATCATGGTGTTCCTATCCATCAAAAGTGTAACACCACCTCTCATGTAGATGACCTGATCCCTAATGTGACTTCTTTTATACAGGCATATGTTCCTATGTCTAGGAATTGATATACATTCTACACAGTGTTCTTTTCACCTACCATTTTAATGTTTCAATATATTCCTCATCATTTTGAATGTCAAATTTAGCTATATACCCATTTCCCTCCACCAAGATGTTATATACACCAAGAGCTCATTCCAGTACCCCACCCACACATATGTGGGATTGAACAAGGAACCCACACCTTCTTGCAAACTTCTACAATGAAAATGTGAAAAGGGATGATCACTGAATAAAGGATCTTGAATTATATATATGGAATATTTATATTGTTTTGTGAACCATGATGTGTACTCATATAAGGTCATTATAAATTTTTGAATCTATAAATGATCTTTGATAAAAAATGATCTCAACATGACTGTGTGAAACTATTCTATGAAGACCCACTAATACTCCAAAAACTCAGAATTTCTTCATCATTGGACTGATTTAATATAATCCACCATCTATAAGATAAAACCTTTTTAAGTCACTCCTTTAGGACAACAATCTGATCTAAAGGTTTCATCACAAGGAAGGAAACATGCATGACTTCCTCAACCTATTCATCAGCTTCCTAGGGGATATGATCACCCCGATAACTAAAAGGTCAATCAGTATGGAATTTATTCATCACACTAATCATATATATATCCTCATCCTTAACCTCGAGTGCAATAAGAAACTAAGTGGTTGGTAGATCAATCGGAATACATCCCATATATACTTTCTCATAACCAGTGTCCTACACAAAATCATATTCATTGGGTGGATCATCCACCCAGTCATTCCATGAAAAACTATACAGTATTCATAATGATGATATCCTAATATAATTCAAGATTCACTATAGTCAAAAATTATATCTTGGAAGCTGAGTCAAGAAGGAAAAGGATCTCATAACCCAATCCTATATGATTTAGGTACCATTATTTCCCGATGACCCGTGACTTGAGTTACCTAGTAAAAAAGAATATTATAAGTGTACTAGTGATTGTATATGTTGACCATTTTTCTAACACTATAACCTATATCCTAGGAGATAATATCCAAACACCCTACCTCTATCTCTATGAAACACAAACCAATCTCACCATAGTTCGGTGCCAATCTGGCACCTACTCTAATAACACTCTTTCATGACCCGACCTAATGGGGATTAGGGTGTAAATCCCCAATACCACCTCCAATAGGAAAAAATATTTTTACTAGAACATGGTAACAATATAATACATATGGTAGGCCATTTTTAAATGCACCTATATAAAAATTCCCAAAACAACTCAATGCTATATTGAAAGTATATAAAAAGATGAAATCTAAAATTCATGCATAAAACTATCCCAAACTACAGTACCAAAGAATCATTGAATGTGTTAAAAAACGACACACATTCCTACAAAAAACTATAAAAACATCCAACCAACTCATAATAAAAGGATCACAATCAAATGAAAAGGATGAAAGGATTTGTGTCTTTGCTCCATAAAAGAAAATTTTTAGTCTATCAAACTATGATCCATCTGCCTCAGGTCCTCTTGGGATTCCATTGAACTAAATGGTATCTACAAAAGTCACAAATAATATGGTAAAGCACAATTCATTTTTTATTATAAAAAACAATTAACATGAACCCCCATAAACAAAAATGGTAAATGGATAAACTGAAACAAAACAGTTGGCTTAACAAAGCCAATGGGAATTCAATCAACAGTGAAACTCCATCTCAAATAATCATGGGATATGCAAGACTAATTGGTTGTGTCTATAAATAGAGTAAAAATATATATCTGATAAGTTTAATGGAATATCATAATCACCTAGATATTTTCATATAATAGTTCATGTCACATGAGGTTTTTACCTCATGTTAATACATATGATTCTACTTGATGCTATAAAGGTAACCCATAACTAGGAGAGAAAACTCCATGGGATCTTCCATCCATGATGTAACCCTTCAAATAGATTCAATACATTATAAACAACACTACCATTCCTAGAGGTAAATCCTATAAATCTACCTCTATTGTTAGAAAATTACAATGTCAAGCATTATTACCATGCACCAGAGGTTATACCAATACTAACATGAATCCTATACAAGTTCTTATGAACCCATATGGAGAATCCTTATCCACATGACCTCACATGTTTAAGGGAGAACTTCTATAGACTATGCACCACATGCTTCCTCTATAATGAGACTGAATGGGTGCACCAAGAAATCTCAACAACCCTCTTGTTGATGGAGTACAAGAACCTAACAAACCCAAACAAACCATTATCACACATGTATGGAGTGACCCAAAGGGAAATAAATCATGTGAAAAATAATTGTTAACCGACTACCACATATAACTATTGGGGTGTCCCACTCTTTATAACCATACTCAAAACGTGTGGAAAAACTGATGCGGATGGAGGAACCACATCTTAATTTTACAGGGGAGTATAACTATATAGATGATGACCCACACACTAGTACAAAATTGGAGTACCACTCAAATGATAGAAGACACCCACTGATGTCCAATAGGGGATTACCACTCTATTTATATAAGACATTAACCATGTTATGATTGGAGGTGCCCCTCTACCTAATCTTTTACAATGGGGGACCTATACGGTAACAGAAAAAGGGATCATCTCCTCCATGATAGAGGTGATACTCTCTGGTACAACAATAGGGTACCGACGATACTGGAAGAATATGTATGAAGGACATTCACTATAGAACAATAGGGTATTTCTGACTATAAATATTGATGACACACCCAACATGATAGTGTAGTACCAACTCTACCTTTATATCTCATATGGTTTACCCATACCCAAGATTGTCATGGGAGTACTGACACCACAAATATTGGAATTGTACCCTGGATTAGTAGGTGTGTACCAATAATATATGTCCAGGGTGTGAAGAGTCCCATATCCCAATCATGACTGGGGTGAATTGTTTCCAACTATATGAATGATGTACGAAACCATTTCCTTAGTATGATAGGGGTGTACAATACCTAAAATAACTACCACCATTATATAAAACCCACTCCCACGACATAATGATTTTGGTATATACCAATGTAGATATGTAAGGGAAACATTTCCCATGATTTCACATGGGAGTAAAAGTCACATCATCTCTCTAAGAACATCAGGGATATCCAACAAAGGAAAAGTTTCACTATAAAGAGAGTCACACATAACATTCCATACATCACTACACTAGGACATGTAGTAGACATGTGCCATATTACAACAGACGATCATCTCTCAACCATTCTGAAGAGTATATGGGACCAACAACCAAATTTGAAATAGAAGGGTACTAACACATACATCAGAGGCATCCATCATGTTCTATAATTGTACCTTCCTTGGGAAGGATATTCTAAAGACTAAATCAAAATCATAGAGAAAGAGACATATAAGGCAGAATATTTCAAGAAGGTCCCAACGGAGTACAGAATGTCCACTAATGTCCATGCGGCCAATTAACCAACCAAAGAACCTAGATGTCTATAATGTTTACATAGATTTTCAATCTATGTTGGAATACATGGAATGTACAACCTGTTCATTGAAATTCCTACCTCAACCAGCTCCCCATATGTGTTCTTCCTAAACATGGCCCTACAAGTCGTCTCACAAACATGATGTGCATAAAATACTGCACTATATTTTAGTTTAGACAGACACCTACCCTTGTAATTTAAATATTTTAGTGGATAGTGCCTTTAATCTATGTATTTTTTCTATGTAATTTTACATTACCTTGTATAATCACCTGACTACCCCATACCATGTCTTTTAGAGACATTACTCAGTGTCACAACATGGCGTGTAACCCCAGTACTGGGAGTGGAGTCTCCAAAAGTTTTGTTATTACCCAAATAGAATGGATACATCACATATCAACAATTCTACATGTCATGTAGATGGTACTTATAGAGGGTAATTACTTTGAGATTATCATGATTCATCTTGGTTTTACAAAAAACAATAGATAAAATAAAAAGGGATCAATAATAATTGTAATAGGGATACACATCTTTAAAACATTAATTAATAAGTGGATCAGGACTAAAAATTAAATAAGGTTACCTGTAGGGTGAAATAATAAAACCTTGGGTGTAGAATGATGGCTAAATCATGTTTCTCGTTAGTCTAATGATGATCATATCAATGAAAAGAGATCAACAATGCTTCTTCGATTAAATTTGTCATGGTTTTCATATTCCACCAAAGGGAGAGTGGAGATGTAAATTCCTCTTATTTCGATCACACCAATGTGAGAGGGAGGAGATATATTTTTTTCGTTTATTAACTAAATTTTCATTTATTTGACAATATAAACACACAATTCCCATCATACTCACCCCTACTCATGGACACGACCCATATATCTTTATGTCATGTCTTAGGAAAACATGATATTATGATCACTCACTATAGTCTCAAAATTAGTTCTTAAAGTCTACTCATGTGTTATTCCATCATTCAATAGAAACATAATGCACGTGAAAAAATATATTTAGTAATTTTTAAATCACCATGAGTATTATTTTCGGGCCCTTGAATCGCATACCTACACAGTTCCTAGATTACGAACTATTCTTAGAAATATTCCAAATTTTTATATGTCAAATCCAAAGTTATTAAATGATAATATCAATTTAAAATAATTACATTTATAGTATTATGTAAAACTCAGTCTTGTATATAATGAAATATATTAGTGAATGTATTTGTTTCATGTAATAAGATCTAACCCATTATTTCATGTATTCCAATCCATATACTTGATTTTGATTATTTAGTAAAGAAAATATTCCATAAATTTCTTTGATGATATATTCCATTCGATTCATTATGTTTTTTTCATATACTCACGTAAATAAAATTTTATCACTTTATAATTTAAGGTTCTTAGACTGATGATCATTGGGGTAGTACTTGTTTGATATTTACATTTAAAAATAAAGTAATAATATGTTTAAAAGGAATCGGTTTCTATAGTTGGTATTAGATAAAAGTATTAGTTAACAATTAGAATATAGGATGAGATCATTTTATTGATAACTAGTACTTTCCCGTGCATTTTCACGGCGATAAAAGAGAATTCTTAGTTCATGCGTTCTCACAACGATATGGTTCACTACTTTTATAGAGACAATAAAATATTTTGGAAAAATAAAAGAAACTGGGAAAGTTGTTAACCGTACAATGGATAGTAATTAGCAACCTAAATTAAGTGGAAATAATTCATTGAAAGGAATAACAATTTCATAAAAACTGTGAATAAAACATGTTAAGAATATCTACATAATCTATTAGCAGTATAGACTATAGGGGAAAGGAAAATTAAGAAACAATGTTGAAAATAACTGAATAATTCTTGATTATCAATTACCATGAAATTACATCAATCTTTTGGTTTCATAAATCAGAAAACCCGGCTGCTGGTGGGTTATAAACAATTAATAATAGAATCACCTTCCCAATACAATATGAAATAATGTTTCAGTACAATATTGTTATGAAAAGATAAGCTGCTATTACTGCCACTCCTGGTTTTCCATCCTTCTTTAAAGTTGTGCCAGAGCTCCTGCCAAACTGTAGTCCCATGGTGCTGTGTCCTGGAGCGGCTTGACCCAAGTGGGGAGCTAAAATTTACAACAATGAAATTAACAGTAAAACACAATCAGTTGGTTCGGGTACCTATATTTCATGCTGATGAGATGAATCCATACCAGCAGGCGACCAAGAACCGGTACTCATGGCTTCAGGAGCCTGAGAATTGGGTGTAGAACCAGGTGGAGACACTGTAATTCCTGCTCAAAAAAACCCCATAGAAAGATGAATGGCCTGTTATCAAGTACATATCACCGAAATGTATCAAATTATAATAACAGGTGGAGATGTCGGCCGAAGTGTTGCAGAGGCACGAGAGCTAGAGGGTGAGTGTGTGGTTGAAGGGGAAGGTAGCAGCCATGGTGTTGTTGAGGAGGATGTTGAGGGAGGCTGGCTACTGGGTTGAGAGCTGAAAGTTAGCATACCCAACAACTGTAACATGAATAAATATTTATCATCATATTTATTCTCTGTCATTACCACGAATGGATTGTGCCCCTTGACTATGGGTATTACACAACTGTTCCCGCTGATAAACCAATCATAAGTCGCACCGACCTGCAGTAGAAACTGTTAATTTCCTTCCATTTATATTAACAATCAGAACATTCACTCAGTTGAAGTCTAAATGATTTATATAAACACCAAAAATACAATTTAATAATGAAAAACAATCAATACAAAAAACAAATCAGGTCAATTTCACTACATAAAAATGTAACATATCATATTAGAGACACAATAATAATAATTTAGAGATTTATATCAATTTTTACAAATACAAACAAATTGTTTTTTATCTAATTACAAAAAAAACAACCATGAAATTAAAAAATTGAAGAAAAAAATGGAAAACATATGCTCGTGATATCAAATAATGAACAACATAACTTGATTCTATACAGAGAAAAAAATCATGCATGTACAAAACTGTACAATGTTTTAACAAACTTGTATCCAAAATTAGGAATGAAAACATTCTTTGAATGGAAGACATGAAATGCTAGTGAGCAGAAGATATGATTGAATTGATTTTACCTGGAATACTTTGAATTTGCTACATAATCACCCAAAAACCTCATCATAACTGGAGTACATGGCTTCATTAATTATCATGTTGCAAACAGGATGGTCCAGAGGAAGCATAACTACAAGATTATTGTGCTTGAGAATATCCTTTACATTTCCAAGTTTAAGGTGGACATTTGAAGTGCAGAACCAATTATTTTTCTACTTATTGCTGCATCTTCAAGAAGGGGTACAAAAATGTTTTCATAATCGGAGGAGAGATTATATGTGTATGATTAAAGGAACAACATAAATATAAAATAAGTTTACCTGAACGATCACTTGATTTCATGTGAGTTGCTTGGATGTTTATTCATTCACTTCAGGTTGAGAATCAAGACTGGGAGGGGTTTTTCTAACTGTATCCTCGAGCAGTTGAAAATGAAAACTTCATGTTCACTTCAGACTGCATATTGGTTGTGCAAACAGGAACTTGGTGGAGTTCATATCAATTTAGATAAGGGAGAAGACAAGAGCTGCAAGAATTATAATAATTAGCAGAGGATATGGCCACTAAAAATTTAATTCAAATTAAAATACTATTTTAGTATTTGTAAACAGCTTACTGTAAGAATTCCTTGATAGAATAGAATCATAAAAAATAACTATATTAGATTAAATCTGGAGGACAAATTCAGACATGATTCAATGAAATTAACTTATAACATAAACATTGTTCTAATCTATGTTCGATTTCACAAGGCAGTTCACAAACCTGAACCTTTGTTATACATGAAAAATTGAACATGGTAATATCAAGAACCTATGGTGAAGAAAAATTCAAGTTGATATGATTCCATGGGGAACCTTTAGGTTAGTATTTATGTATTGAATATCATAAATACTTACATGAATTATAACGATAGATAGAGGTTCTAGCCATAAATAATTTAAATCAAATTAAAATAGCATTTTATAATCTGAAAACTGATTAGTGTATCAGATACTATATTCGATAGAAGCATACCAAATCCATATATGAGATGAAATATGGAGGCTGACATCAGACATGATTCAATGACATCATCTTCTAATATTTAGATTGAAAACAACATTAAATAATATTTATGGTAAATAAGGCCTCCAAGTCCAAACAAAGGAAAGAATTATTTGATGTTATTTGGGAAATAAATAATAGTCACAAAAATTTGTATGCATAGTCAATGTAGTAATATAATAGTTTAGTAAATACAAATAACATGTATGTTCAGTTGTTTCAAGTTGCAGTGACTTATTTGCAGCATTCAACTTCACGTTATGTGTTATTGTTGTATTTTTTTGTAATACAAAATAAAAAGTAAAACAGTTCAATGTAGAAAATATAATGTCCATGTTAACATACCTATGAAGTTGGATGGAGGATCTATGTATGAGTTTCTTATAGATGTAGTTTCTGTCAATGTATGATCCATTGAATGTTGTTCCCCAGGCAGTTGGGTAGAACCAACATGCTTATTACTCCCACATTAGAATAACATCATAGTTTACAATGTTGTTAAATATTATAAAGTGTATATATATTAAGAGATATATAGAAGAGAAACATGATATGATTTATGGAGTGTATAAAATAACTTGGATGTTTATGCATTCAATTCAGGTTTAGAATCAATTTAGCAGTGGTTTTCCTGACTGTATCCTCAAGCAGATGAAAAATGAAAACTTCGTGTTCACTTCAGACTGCATATTGGTTGTGCCAACAGTAACTTGGTGGAGTTCATATCAATTTAGATAAGGGGGATGACCAGAGCTGTATGAATTATAATAATAAGTAGAGGATCTGGCCACTACAAATTTAATTCAAATTGTAATACTATTTTAGTATTTGAAAATAACTTACTGTAATAGTTCCAGGATAGAATAAAATCATATAGAATATCTATATTAGATGAAATCTTCTACCACCTAATCTTAGTAGCTCCCCCTCTCACCTCAGCCTCCCCCCTACCCAAACCCTTCCACCACCACCACCCTGCCCAATCGCTTCCCCCAGTAGCCCCCTCCTCCCTACCCTCATCCTCCCCACCCCTCCCCGCAAACCTGCCCATGCCCTCCCCCCTGCCCTCATCCTCCACTCCCCTCCAACCTGCCCAACCCCCTCCCCTATTCCCTTATCCTCCCCTCCCCTCCCCTCCCCTCCCCTCCACTCCCCTCCACCCCATGCCTATCCTCTTCCACCAGAATCCCCCTCCCCCTCCCCTCCCCTCCCCACCCCTCCCCCTATAGTATATTTCTTATATAGAAACAGTGAAAAACGAAATAGAGAAATCATCTGTTAACTGGAAAAATTGTACATTTCAGACCGATATATAAAGCTTCCTACATCTTGCATGAAGCCTTTTGTAAGTGTGCATCGATGCTGAAATGGGAAACCGCTTGTGGATGAAGGTTGAAAATAATTATATGCATTTGTTTAATATAGATGATAAAAAATAAACTGTAAAAAAGTAACAGTGTATTGCCTATAAAAATAAAAAAGGATACATGTGTGTGTTATATTTGTTATAACTGGTTATCTGTAACCTATAATAACATTAGAGGTAAAAGTTGATGTAAATATTCATAATTTAATTTGAAAAGTACAGGTTAAATGGTTTTTTTGATACCTTGAAAATTGGCCACATAATGTCAGTCAATTTTTTCAGGCTTGGTGATGTCGCGTCAGGTTGAGACATTGCAACTCTTCATTGGCCTGCATCATGAGCATCAAACTCATCAACAGATTTTTGTACATAAATAAATGACTTCAATAAAAATTTTGCCATAAATTTTGAAGAATGTAATAATTAGAACAGAATTAATGATGTTTAAGAAATTTTAGTGGAGAATAAAAACTTGCACTATGTTTTAATAATAATGTAAATGGAATAGGAAAAATCATTATTGTTTACTCCAATGATGTATTAAAAATAAGACAATTAAAGAAGAAAACATGTACCTGAGTATATCATATAATTTTATTTGTTTTACCAAATCCACTTCCATTGTTGCAGCTGCCTCCTTAACATCCTGCACTTTGAAAATAACAGAATCAATGATGTTTTAACCATACCTTGCTGTTGCAATAATTAATTGTAATCACTAATTTAGTTTTTTTTCCTTTAGACGTTATTGCAGTTCATTGGTATGGAATGTTTTTTCCAAAAACTCTCGTGACATTATAAGATGGGTATTAAGATCCATTTCATATATTGATTCAACAAATGTTGAAAGGTCCCATCAGTAGATAAGAAAAAACACATAATGATAATAGGTTGAATGATATTTTCATTTGGTAAAATTAAAAACCTGATTAATAATAATCTTCTTAACCATGGTAGATTGAACACTTTGATACCCTCCTCGTTTACATCCACTCCTCCAAATTTGTTTGGGTGAGCCATATGCATTTAACAAAATTACAAGGATTAAAAAATAAAGGAATGGAATTGTTGGAAAAAAATCTTCCAGTAAAAAGATTTGTTTATGCTTTTATATACTGAAAATGATAACAATTGGAAATCCAGTTTTCTAAATAAACTAAATTGAAGATAAAACGTGAATTTTTTTGGATGAAATTATGTTTTCCAAGTTATATTAAAAAAAATTAATCAATAAAAACTGGTCGCACAATTGAAATATAGGCAGTAATTGGTAAGTTAGAGAATGAACCATGTACAATGAAAATCGCTTAAAAGAAACAGAAAAGAGAAAAAAAAATCTTAGAGTATTTCAACATTGAACATGATCTTTAATATAATATGAAGGCTACATCCATATAATAAACACCCAAAACTCCCTATATAACATTTATGTGAAAGTGGGGAAACAACTATAGAGTTAGAAAAACATACCTTTATGGATGAATAGATCCCTAGAAACCCATACCTACAACCCAACTATAAATAACACGTTTAAATCATGACACCATACACATTAAAATCTCCATTCATACATGAGCTCAAAACATTTCCATGAACACTGATTTATATAACCAGGAAAAACACCAAAAGGAAAATGAAATCAATGCTGCATAATTTCATATTCACCTTCTTTGAAAGGAAGGATTGGTGTTATGATTCATTTAATATATTTATTAAACCAATGTTGAAATCATCAAATGATAAAAACAAAAAATGACAATAGAGAGAATAATATTTGTGTTCTGTAAAATTATAAACCTGATTCGTACAAATCTGCTTAACCAGGGTACCTTAAACACATTGTGACCCTCCAAGTTTACATCCAATTCTTCATATTTGTAAAGAAAATCCATCTTCAATTAAGAAAAATTATATGAAACACCCAAGAAACCTACAGAACATGTATGTGAAAGTGGAAAAATAACTACAAAGTTAACAGAACATACCTTTAGGGAAGAAAAGATTCCCAGAAGCCCATACATATGACCCAACGGAAAATGACACCATTAAGTCATGACACAAAACACATTCAAGTCTCCATTAATACAAGAGATCAAAACATTTCGATGAACACAGAGTTATATAGCAAAGAAATACACAAAAAGGAAAACAAAATCAACAATGTGTAATTCCATACTCACCTAATGTGAAAGCATGGATTGGTGTTATGATCCATTTTATATGTTGATTAAACCAAATTTTAATTCATCATGTGATAAAAACAGGAAATGATAACAGTTTGAACAATATATGCATTTGGAAAAATTAAAAACCAGATTTATACAAATCTGCCCAACCACGGTACCTTGAACAATATGAAATCTGAAATCTGTAAAAAAAAATCTTGTATAAGAAAAATCTGAAAACAATTATGGAATCCTTTTGAGAAATCATCAATATGAAAACATTTATATATAAGTTGTTTGAAAAAATTTGTCTATAAGTAATCTAAAAATAATTTCAAATGATAGAAAAGTAATAAGACTAAATGAATTTTATGTTTTAATTGTTGAAAAAATGGAAATGAGTATAACAAATGCACATTGAAAAATCCAGATATAGCTGGAAAATCAATATATTAGATAGAACTAAATAATTATCCAAAAAACTATGAGGACCGACCTACTATGAAGAACTGTATTGTACAAAAATATGGAAAAATCATATGAACTAAGTGAAATGGTGAACTATAAAGTAGAAAAAAAAATACGGAGAAGATACAGAGCTGAAATGACCATATGCATGATGTAGGAGCTGATAGAATATGGGATTAGGAAAAAAACTACCGTTTTTAAAAATTCTGTAATGAAAATAGAAGAGTTATTTTCAAAGAAAATAGAACATTTATGTGATGGTGAATGGATTCGTGAAGCGGGTGAGAGGCATGATTTACCGTGGTAGAGTTTGGAGGAGACTGATAATGCTTGGAATCCTCGTAGACGGTGATAGATTTCGAGACTAGGAGGGGAGGCGGTTGGAGGGATTGAGCCTGATGGGAGGAGTAGACTCTTGGATGAAGGAGGTAGAGCTCGTAAGAGTCTAATAAGAACTAGAAACCCTGGAGATAGTATGAAAACCATCTATTTATGTAATTGTAAGAGGATATGTCTGGATTCTCAAGGATGAGCAGCAGAAGAAGAGTAGTTAAATGGTGACGAGGATGTGGGGATTATTCTACGGGATGAGCCGGACAATGGAAGGTGATACCAAAGTGGAAACCCTAGGAGTTAACTTAGGAATTTCCATGGAATAGCGTGAGGGGATTCATGTATGGAGGGATGAGACTCTCGCAGAATAATACTACGGGGCTCATTGTCGAATCGTAGGAGGAAGACGCTGGAAGACGAAAACCCTAGGTGGGGAGACGTGCCATGATATGGCGTAGGTACCCGACGATTTTCAGTGGGTGTATCGGGTATTAGATTAGAATATGGGGGGGTAATTGGTAAATGGGTAGCTGAATTAGGTGACGTGGATGAATGTGGTGGTGACACATAAGCAAGGTAACACCCAAGTTTAGTAAATATAGTGGATTATAGGGACAAGCCTATGGAAAATTATAATTACATTAAATTATCTTAAAATACTTGTGATAAAGAGAATGTGGTTTGTAAAAAAGTACATCACTATCTCGATACCACAGAACAAATTGGATCTATCACAGTTGAAATTATTGGTAAAGAGAAAAAATAAGAATATTAATCTAGACTCAATCATCACATGGTGTAAGAAAATAATCTTATTGTGAACTTGTATTGACATTCCCTAGTGATATGATTTGAAAATTCAAAAACACTTTATGAATCATCTTAAAGGACTATAATAGACAATATTAATGGATGGCCTAGTTTAATCCTAATGTTTTATTTGTTGTTATTTTGATCGTTGATAATATATTTAAATTAATATATACCCTTTATAGAGATTTTATTTCACGGAAGTCTGTGAATACTAATATTGTTTTGGGAGACATTTAATGTTGTATGAACCTATGTTTTATTATGGGTTTTAGAAAAATATCTTATTTGAGGAATAATAACATATATTTTACGGATATATGATTAATTGAATTATTAATTTTTTAGTTTTATCCTATTGTTGAGGTTAAGGTAATAATATTCTTGTGTGATTATTGGATGTTTTGATGATGTTTTTCATTTTTTACTAATATGAGAATTTTAATTTTATAAATTTGATACCTCGCAAGCTGGGTGACTAAATTTCACATCTGGAAATGATGTAGTGCATGAACACACAACCATAGGTTGTTAAGGGTTCAATTCCTACCAAATTATTCTGTGTTGTACTTGTTAATATACCATTATTTTCACATAAAAAATATCATTGATAAGTATTATATTATTTTTTCGAAAAAATGGAGGACTCTATATATTTAGTTTTTTAGTATTTCTAGGGATTAATATTATTTTTCAAAACATTTAATTGTGTTGATATATATATATATATAAACATTATGTTTAATATAATAGTTTATTTAAAAATATTGTTATTATGTTTTTGAAGGTATAAATAAAACGACATGAGATAAAATTTTAGGATAAATCCATATTTCATTTTGAGTTTATTAATTTATTTGGGAGATAGTTTTACATATTTTAGGTATTACCTATGTTAAAAATATTATTTTGTAATTTAATTTTGTAGATTAATATATTCATACACTTTTCGGGTGTTATATTACATATTTCTAAAAATTTTGTTTTTAATATGGAAATAAGAAATTTCTCGTTACTCATTAACAAATCTTATTTTCTATCAAATTTAAATTTTAGTTCAGTATGAATTAAATTTTTGTTTGGTATTCATTTTTTTAGATTAACAGGTTATGCAGGATGAGACTAAAAAACAAAAAAGGGATGAAATTACATTTATCAAATAAAAATATATCAAGTAGATGTATCTTCTTTCGTTCAATATCATTATATTAAACTAATCATCACATATAAGAAAAATATATTTAAATTATAATGTTGTCTTATTACCTTTATATCTTGTAATTTAATTTTCTTTTAATTGATCAGAAATTTATGAATTTGTGGAATTTGAATTTATCGTGATAATTAACATTATTGTTATTAGTGTTCTCTAAAACTATTGATATATTTTTTTTATCTATTTCCATATATTGAATTTCTTACAATGTTCTAAAAATATTACCTTCATATTTCTCATTCCCCCATTTTAAAATATTTTTTTATTAACCCTTTTTACAATGTGGGTTTTTTCATGAATAAAATTTTAAATTATAAAACCTTGATTACTTAACATAATATCAACTTACATGGATGTATTTTTTTAATGGAGTATTATGTAAAAATTTGATAATTAAAAAAACCACGTTTGATAGAATATTCAAGACACACCACAGAGATTAAATGAATTTTGACATATTATTAAAATATTATTATATAAATATGATCATCATAGAGTATATGTCATATTGGAATGTATGAATATTGATAAATATAATATTAAATATATACAAAGGTCCTAAAAAATATTAATGTATTTATAAAATCATACAAAACTATCACTGATCAATTTTAAAAACATTTATTTCAAAAATGTTATTTATTAATGTTTGTGATACTTATTAAAAATAGTTTTGGCATTTTAAAAAAATATTTTATAGGATTAAAATCTTTTTTTAATCATCACATAGATTTTATCTTAGGATAATTTTTTTGTGGCATTTCTCAGAAAATATTGATTTCTTAGTGAATAGAATTTGGTACCATTTTTTATAGCTATCATTTCTTTAGTAAGTTAAGTAAATTAAATTTATCATTATTAAATTTATTTTAGTTCTATTAATAATAATTTATATTTATAAATATTAATTCAAAATATTTATGTTGAAATTATATTTATAAAATATTGTAATGTATGTTTATTATTAGGAAAAAAAAGATATTTATCGGAAAACAATACAAATGTTCATCATGTTTCTCAATTTTAATAATTAATAAACTCATAATGGGTTATTTTTAAATTAAATATATATATTTGATATCATAAAATATTAATTTAGAAATATTTTATTGTTTTTATCATATAGTTATTATAATAAAATCTAAAGCATGAAAAAATCATTTCATAGAATCATTTTTTTAGACATGTAGGCTATTTTAACATTAATTTAAATTATATCACCTTTATAAAATGAATTTGATAAAATAGATATAAATTTTCTAAATAAAAAAATTATAATATATAATAAGGTATACTTAATTTTTTTCATATTGAATAGAATTTATATAAAAATAATAATTATGCTAAAAATATTAAATTCTTAAAAGTTAGTATCCGTACAGTTATAATGTATAGAATTTTTAGAACATTTTTATTTTTAATATTATTGATATTTACATTATTTATATCTCCTAGCCTACTTTATTTTTAAATTTTCTTGGAACATGTAATTTGAGTGACTTCTGATTATTGAATAGGTTTGGGTATTTGCAAGAATGTCATTACTCTTAAAATGTCAAAGTTCACTATTATCCTCTATTTTACAAAATTCCAAACCACATTGGTTATGGAAATCCCTGCGAAAATAAAATCCTTAATTCAATTCCCTTATATTAAGATCAAGTGTTTTATCATAAATCTATCCTATAGAATATTTTGGTGCTAGATTAAATATTTTTTCTGAAGAATAGGATAAAATCCTAACCGAGAATATATATTTTTATTTATTGATCCACCTCCATGAGATATTATTTAAAAAATTTAATATAATACCCTTATTATATTCAAAATAATTTTTTATACCTTAATTTAAATTGACAGACCATATCCTCATCTATTAAATAGGAAAAAAAATAATTGATCGTTGTACGACGGACTACTTCCTCACAAACTGATGTACTTTTTTTCCTTAACCACGTATCAAAAATGGATATAATGATACATTTAAACATTATATATTACATATAATACATAATTGAACTTCTAGAATTATTATATCAAATTATTTAGAAGACAAGATAATGATATACGTAACCCTGAGAGGGGGTTGAATTAGTGTTGGGGTCTTGTTAAACCAATAACACCTTTTTATCCATGTACCTCTGGACCAATTAGGATTGTGCTTCTATTATTCTATTTTCCCTGTCGCATGTAATAATTTAATGTGTAAAAATATGCACAACTAATTTTTAGAAGGTTTACCAAAAAATAAGAGTAGCTAAATCCTTTCCATGCATGGGAATGACCAGTGCATGGATTCTCTACTACATTGTGATATGATGATACAATGGAGTGGCTAGGAAAACAATCATCTAGCCAGTGTGAGACCCTACACTTGAGAGGGGTGGGAAAAATCCTCTTCCTTGGACTTTTGATTGCACAGTCCAACTTGTAGACTCAAGATGGTTAGTTATACTGCATTTGAAGACAATCTTCTTCCTTCTGCAAAAAGGTAAAGACTACACTTGATCTATTTCACTACTCTTCACATGATTAGTAACAATGAATTAGGAATACAATTCCGTTATTTCTTTCACTTATTGTATAACTCAAAAACCAAATTCTCTAGTTCTTATTCTTTATTCTTCATAGTGTAACAACCGTCTCCACTAATATTCTTTTATCTTTATCTAGAATCACATAAACCAATGTGACTATTCAAAAAATGAGGATCAAATCACATTAAATAATTTGAATTATAACTCCCTGAATAAGTGTCACCCTTATGTTGTGTATACTATGTTCTTATTATTCTTCTCTTCTTTCACTATGGTAGAGTAAAATATTGAATTGTACTACAAAATATTAATATCTTTCTTCAATTATCAATAACAACACATGAGTGTATCAATATACTTCCTTATTAATTTGGGAAGATTCTAGTCTAGTTACACATATTTATCTTCATCACACACGAAACATCACCTCTACAAACAGTGTATATAAATCCAGCAACCAGAGAGTGTTCACAATCCTGTAAGTAGAGAGCTCCATGAGTCTTCTTCTTTAGGTAGAGGAAATGTGATTATTCTTCAAAGAACTAGGAATGGTTCATGGATATTTCATTGTGATGTAAAAAAAAGGATGAGTATTCCCTTGTTGTGTACTCACGAGATATCTTTCTTGAAACACAATGATGTTTTGAGAAAACTAGTATCTTCTTTGTGGTATCTTCTTCGCACATATGGCGAAGTTATCCTTCGTCGCAAGAAACATCAAGAGTGCATAATACTTGTTGAAGGCATGTGGGACAACAATTGTTTTCATGAAACCTTTTGGGTGTATTTCACCTAATTTTCTTTTCTTGCACACACAAATAATCTTTTGGCACGTAAACTTTTACGCTCATCCTAATTTTTATTCACAGCCCCTCCTTTTTACACGCAACATAATTTTTAGGAAAAAATACATTTTTTTGTGCATACTAGCTCATGATTTATAAGTTATTTAGCCTTTAAAATAAAATGGGTTCACCTTTAATTTATAGGTGCCTCCGACCCTTGCGTGAAAAAAAACATTATGCGGTGTGCAGTCCTTTTACGTAGAACAACATATTTTTCCTCAAACATTAGAATTTTTCACACAATTCATGGCTTTGTTTTTTTTTGACATTATAATCATGATACAGAAACATCATGAAAAATTCCTCACCATATTCCTTTTTTCAAACCAAAACAATCTTTCGTACAACTTCATTTTTGTGCATAGTGCCAAATTATTAACCCAATCCATGACTTTACCTTAATTCCCTATATCGGTTTTGGAACTCTGCTTTCGAAAATAAATTGTATCAAATATTTTTCATATGAATAATATTTCACAAGAAAACCATATTTTTCAGGCCCCTTCCTCTTTCAAAAAATGAGGTCTCTATCTCTTGTTTTTCAGGCCCAAAATTTTGGCAAACACTAGAAAACAAGGCCACCTTCAATATATTCGTTGGCTATAATATTAATTCTTCTTCTCATTGATGTAGATTATTCAATAAATTTTATAATTTTATCACGAACTAAAAAATCATGATATATATCCTTCAATTGATCATCTTTAGCATCGTCAGAGATTCCATGGAAAGTACTATAACTTCCCTGTTTTCAAACAACATCTTTCCTTCTAATCAAAAGTATATATCACTTAAAGCACATTTACTCCACATTTTCATCATAATGCCTACATAATATATTATCCTATCTTATGATATTTTTGAAATACAAATTTTCAAAGCGTCGTCTGATTACACAGAAATGTGTAATGGATGACCATACTTGAATGCCAAGCCCTTTCAAAATCCCTCTTCTTGTTCAACCATTATTCTATAATTCATGAAAATAATATGATTCTTTTCTTCCAGTAATATATTTTATAGTTCTCATGAAATCATGAATCATTTCTTAGTCTTCTTAAAATCCTCATTCTACATAAATCATCCATATATGGATGAAACGTCTCCATTCTTCATTATTGTAGACAATATGTCACATTTGACACAAGTTCTTTGAACATTTGATCTGTTCAACAATCTTCTGAATTTTATTGTCAATTAACTATGGAGTTCTTCTTTACCTCCCACAACATTTTGACCATTATTGACTTCTATTGTCAACAAATACAATCTTCATAGACAATGTGGTGACAACATTAATCCTTCTTACATTCCATTCCATAGTGAATTTGATAATGTTACTCGTCTGTATGGAGGACAACAACCCCACAAAGCAATGTGATTCTTTTTTCTCTTAATTTTTACATGGATGTAAATAATTAATTATTTAATTTTTATACTTGATTATCATGAAAATTTAAAAATTCTATAAATTTAATATATCATATTATTTATTACATTTCCAACAATTTAAAATGGTAATGTCATCCATGTGTATGTTCACATATCACCTCAATACAGTTTTTTATTCATCTTATTTTAACAAAATCCCATGGAATGTATATATACGTGTATTTTAATAAATCAAATAAAATTTATTATATAAAGATAAAATTTTAACTAAAAAATAGTAGTAAAAGTCAGTCCATCGTTATCATTGAAAATGGAAATGTCACTCTTAAATATGTATGAACTAAATTATCCATGATAGTATCATATTTCATTTTTAATAATCATATATTATGGTTTGTTTTAAACATATTATATATAAATGATATTTTTAATAATTTCATTATTTTAATTAATGAGATGATTAAATAAAAATCTCTTTGACGATATTCATCATAGCATTATTATAAAGGATATAAGATTCATTTATCGTTAAAATATCCAAAATGATATAATTTGGTTAAGTAATTGAATATATCATAATCATATATAATATAAAATAAGTAATAATATTTAAAAATGTTCTGATGTCTGTAAATAATTAACATGGATTTCTTATTTAAGAATTTAAATATCCTACCAAACAAACCATAATTGAGGTAACTGATCCCTCTGAACCACCCTTTTTATTGGATTATAACCTTTTTCTCCCAAACTAACATTATCTCTACATTTAAAGTTGGGTAATTGTTATAAATTCTACATAAATGAATCTATGATATATTCCATTGTTTTTATCGCTTACATTGATGTGAGAATAAATTCATTATGATTATTTTCTAAATTCATTGATTACTAAATGCCTATTGATTATGATATGGAGTAGTATTATGCTACCCATTTTCATTACATGTGTAATTATTAAGTTATTATATACGCATGATCTCCATTATTTTGGACCCATATAACATGAACATGTTATGATGGGTTTATATAGATATCACTAAAATATATTGGGTAATGCTTCAACCACATGAGGTGTCGTGAAAGAGATTAGGGAGTCATCCTAATGTATTATGTGACTTTCTATACCTTGTAATGTTTTCTACGAAGATAGATTTCAATCATTTTTATATCATGTAAAAAAATTCATCTAAATTTACTCTAGATCCAATATAATTTAATAACATGTAATTTTTTATGCTTCCATTTGATTACTCATGAGACTCCTCTTCAATGACATTATGTTGTGACTTTGACTCACATATCATGTTACATTATAATTATTGTTACCTTACTATAATTTTAATATCAAACGTTCCTTTATATATTCCATTGGTTATCAGATGACAATTTAGGATCCCAAATGTATTTTAATAGATCACTAAGGTGAATAAAATAATGATTCCACGTTTTAAAAATCCATTTATTTCATTATGAATATAGTCTAAAAAATACACATGTCCTCATGATCTTTTTGTTTTGTAATTGTTTGATATCTATACATCCATGGATTCTAGATTTGGTGAGGGAGATTACCATACTCACTTGTTACATCAATCCTGACGAGTGTTTATTGGCCCTCAAAGGAAGGATATAGTGAAGGCAATAACCGCTACGACAGAGGTATACAAATTTGATGGTTTGACGATGTCGGTCATAGGTGATGCAGATAGTCGTGATTCATTATTGTGTACTGAGGTTCATCATCGACAAGTGGTTGCAGTAGCCAAGAAAGACTTATCTCATATATTTGAGGGATCTCTCCCAATTTTGGTGAGATTTGAAAATTTGGATGACCAAAAATCTCTGGCGATGTCAATAGTGGTGAATGATGATGTGGTCATGGTGGTGGCGGTGAATGATGCGCTGGTCACATGTTATGTTATTCGTCATGAACTGGTAGAGAATGTTAAGGTATCTATAGTAGTCAAGAGTGAATTATTTGAGGTATCTATCCTGATTGTGGAGATATCTGTGAAATGTTAGGACCATAGAGCACCAGTAATGGCCACAATGATGAACTATGTGATAGTGGTGTAAGATCTGAATCGACAACCTTCAAATAGAAATAAACCCTTATTGGGGTATGATGTTATGTTGTCGTAATAGAATGTTATTGGGTCCTATTATAGGGATGCAGCGGGGGCCTGTGTTGTTGTGGCTAGTATGAAAGATATAGGGAACCCTAGAAGGTAAAATGTAGGGATTAAAGAGGATTATAATCGACGACATTTCAAATCTATTTGTGATGGTGCTTCTGAAAAAATTGTGAAAATATTTGATACTATCCAAGTGGATTCCAATATGGAATTTATACTTAATAGTAGTTAATATTGTGAGCATTCATTCATTTCCATAATTTTTCTACCTGGTGGAGGAAATCATTAGAAGATTGGTGATTTTCATAGGATGTTTACTTCTGTTTGGGGTTTTTATGATTTGCGATGTGTACAAATGTATTGAAGATTATTTAAAATTATTTCCAAATTATAGGATTTGAAATGACTTTCTTGGGGAATTTGATCAGTTGTGCTAAATCCATGTATGATTTGATATCAATAATGGGACTTTATTTTCGATCATTTCTCTTTAAAAAGCACCAGGGTTCAAGTTTTGATAATAAAATTTGGTCATCACTAAATTCATTGGCATCCTATGATTCATTTTGATATTGCCTCTACAGTGGTTATTCCAATCTAAAAGGGTAAGACCACTGATGATACATTGTTTTCTCATTATGCTATGGTCTATATGAAGTTGATCTATGTTCTTCTCTAATTCATAATGTTGTATTATCTACATTGGATGATGAAATCTCACTAAATATTTAAAATGTGAGATTATCAGATTTATTCTTTGATTGTAAAGTAATTGGTCAAGTCAATGATAAGTGATATAAAACATTATATGCTCTTTTTTCTTGTGAAAAGACATCATGATTCCTCTTGTAAGAATATGTTGTGTAAGAATACAAATTTTAATAGTGGTGATGGAAACAACAAAATATTTACTTATGATGGTGTTCCACAAGTGGTAGATGATTTTTCATATGAATAGGCACAAGAGCATTAGGTTGTTTTGGAGACTGAATCAAGTGTGCATATATATGCAGGGGAATATAGAACTAACTTGACTAGATTTGAGATATGATTGGCCTTGGTGTTGGATCCTAATAAGGGTGTTGAGGGAGACATGATCTCAATATTAGATCAACATGACTATGGTTCTGAACTCGAGGGGAAACAAAATGTAGGAAACATTAAAAATCATTCAATGTTTCTGGAGGAAATTACCAAATGAAGGGAAACATGGGGCATCTATGGAAGGTGGGATGATGTTGAGGAAGATTACCCATAAAATTTAACTTATATTAATTCTTTATCCAAAAGAAAATGTGTTGTGGATTATGAAGGTTTCAACTAATTACTCCAAATGAAGTAGGATAGTAGAAATACTACTCATATCTTGAATCCAACTATGGTTACCCAGTCTCATGGTCTTTTTGATAATGAGTTATATTGGCATGGTGATAATGATTCTGCCTACTGTGTCTATGTTTTCTTATGTCGTTTCTTCTACTTGGCATGATGGCATGTATGCTTGTATGACACCATCCATCCACTCTTTTTGTTTCTTTTGTTATTAATAAAAATGGACTTCCATAAAATTACGGTAATTATAGTCTAACCATTATATATTATTAAAATTAATATTTTTCTATGAAAAATATAAACAAGGGATAAAAAAATATATACCTCGTAAAATGAATTAGAAATTCAATTCAGTGTTATATTCAATCAATAAGAAAGAATGAAATTTTTAATATTTTATTCTGTATAAAATTAATAATTTTATTTAATTATCATATTTTTATAAATCTATATAGACCACAAATATACCATATAATAGATTGTTTAATCATATCAACATTTATAGTCTATATTATCATATATATGTTTGCTGATCTTTTAGTGATTTGTTGAAATCATTAAATCTATGTGTAATTTTTTACACATCTATATGAATATATCTAATAAAACCCTAACAAAAACACTTATAAGAGCATCATCTATGATGTACACTAACTTGTATAACTCAGACACTTGTTAATATTATTCCAATTATTTATCTTATAATTATAGGTATCCAAACTCCAAAACATGAAAATATATAATTTTATAATTTTAATAATAATTATTTCAAACATATAGAAATATAAATTTTCATCATCATCATAATTTTTTGAATTCATTTTATATTACTTTTCCATTGAAATTTTTTGGTATCATATTTTACAATTTTCATTAGTCTCTTACTAGAATACATTAACATAATGAGATGTTCAATTGTTAATGAATTTTTCATTACGTAGGATAATTTTATTTAATGTACTTGAAATCATATAAGTAAACCTATAAATCCACAAGCCAATTGGAAAAAAAATTCTCTTTATAAGATCATGATAAGATATAAAGAAACCATTATGTTATGAAATAATGTTAATTTACATCAGTTGAAATATTTGAAAAATAGACTACTTTATCAATATCTATTATGGTATTCTATATTATTAAATCACTATAATTAATCAAATATAATTTTCTTAATATTATTCCATTGACAGAAAGTGGAACATACCCCTAATTTTTTTATAAACACCTTGATGAACTCTTCATCCATTATAAGACATTTTTATCTTCACATTCCATTCAATAATTTTAATGATTTTCAAAAATTATAAACAAGGGTATTAAAATATAAAATTAGATTATTTTAAATAACATTGTAAATTTTTTATCATATCATATAATTTATATAAGATGAAAACAAATAATTTTTATATCCAATCACTTAATCATGATAGTTTCATATACACTGAAATCCAATTATTAGCACTCATTTTCTCTTGATTTTGAATGAATAAAATCTTTTTTATCAAACCATTATATGATTTTAAACAATTGAATATTTAAGCTTATATAAATGCATATTGTTTTTCTTTTTATAGATTCAAATTATATGGATTTATTTCTATAAAAATAATTCATACATGGATATTATAGAAATACTATATATTTTTTCAAGTTTAATAGAAAATTCACTAAGTTTCAAAAAATTATCATATATTCTGAAACTATATATAGGTTTTAGTGACCATTAAGATATACATGGACAAAAAACAATACAACATCCAAATAAAATTTCTACTTATTTTTTAATTTTTTACCCATTTTTATAATTAATACATCTCAATAACCTTGACATCACATATTTAGTTGTTTAAACACAATCATTTTTAAAAAATAGGGTAAACACTTCTAGAAAATATTCATATTTCTAGAATATTTTTAAATACGATTATAGAGCTAATTAAATATACTGATAAATATATTAATGAAATATTTTTTGAATCACTCTATCATTATAATTATAATATAGATTCATTTTTTGGAACCACATTAATGTGTATATACTTAGAGTGGTGTTACCCAAACATATTTAATTATTCATCTTATTTAATAACTATTCTTTGGATTCCATACCAAAGATTATAATAATATGATTCTTATTTGAATAATATTTATTTGAATTTAATGGTTAATAAGTATGGTTCATGTTTTGTTATGTATAAAATTTATCAAAATATTAGAATGTATTCAAAGCATTAAATATGGAGTTTTATTAACTATGATCACAATAAAATAATGAATTCCTTTTAAATCCATTATATCAATATTTTTAAAATGAAAATTATATAACTGTGAAATGTTATTAACATTTCTGTTGCTATCACTAATAACAGATCTTGGAATTCCATAATTTCAATCATATCATTTATTAATATTTGATAGTTAAAAAGAAAATACATTAAAAATCGGTTTTCTAGACAAACTCAATAACATCATCATATATCTAAAATAATATAAATTATTATATAAAAACAACTGAAAAAATTAAACAATCATGATACCAAAATCCAGGGATGACCTCATTACATTCCTTCATTATTGATGATAATTTCGGGGTACTCAAATTTAAAATAACCTACCCTATTTGATAATTGCGTTCTTGATAAGTGTTCAATTTGGAATGAATATGAAACTTACTATTATAAAATGTATGTAAATTAAAAAAACCATTTCATTTCATTCAAATATATTACATGCATAAGATTAATTATTCTATATGAAGTGCATATCCAATCCTATAAAGAAATTCATTCTGGCTATGTTGATGTGTAACCATTTAAAAAAATCATTTTGTTAGTTACTTACACAAATTAAAATCGAACAATATACATATATATCCAAAATTTTCTCTTTAATATTGTAATTGAAATAATTTCATGTAATGGGATATTATCATGTGATGTAAAAGAAATCCACAAAAAATTTAGGTATGAGCGATTGATTGTGAATCGTTTCCTTTCAAGAAAAGGGTTAATCATCCAATCGAGTGAGAATTCCAACCTAATTTCCACCTAAATAAATAAAAAGGTATTAATAGATACCTCATTCCATCATTATTATAACCCCTAATACATATAATTTATAATTAATATCACAATTCATGCTCATTATCTACTACAAGACAATGTCAATGTAAAATAAAATTAAATAAATGAACGCAGCAGATATGTAACTAATTGTATGCATGTTAGATAATCTAAAGAATATATAAAAACAAATAAAAGAGAAGAAACAAATTATTAATGTGTTTATAATTATAATGATTAATATTATAGAGAAACTAACTAAATAAATGAAAATTACATATATTTTAACATGGGATAAATATTTCATAGGTTATAAAATTATAAAAATTTATTGGTTACCCATAAATTATAGAAAATTTATAATTCAATACATATAAACACATCATATTTAAATATTATATTAAATCCTTCATTTTGTTGTTTATTTCTCATCCATAAATAATAATCGATATTAAATAACATAAAAAAATTAGTATTCTAATTCCATTATATATTATATTTGAATAATTTAATTATCTAATATTTCAAATTTTTCAATATTTTATTATATATAATATCTAAAATCCTTTGGGTATAGAATAAAAAAATTTCAAATAATGAATTTTCAAATAATTTTGTAAAAAAAATAAATTAAAAAAATAATTTTAAATGTAACCCCTGTTATATTTTTCCATATTTTTAAATTTATAGACATATTATAAATTACAATAATAATTTCAATATAAAAATTTTATATCAAAATTTTATTGTATTCATATAATTTTTTATATGCATTTAATATTATCAATTTTCATTATATAATATTTATTTATTAGATAATGAAAAAATTAAAATTTAATTGTAATATTTTAATAAATATATGATTTAAAAAAATTAAATTAAATAATCATCCTAATGTAATTTTTCAAAAAAATTATTAACATTTTATAAAATTTTTATGATAATTTGTAATTGAATGTTTAGAATTTTTTTAATATAAATAATATGTCATAATTAACTATTTGTAAGTTACAGCTCATATATCAAGTTTTATAGCAATCATTTTTCGAAAATGAATTGTAATATCAAATTCAAAATAAAATAATATGGTGTAAAATTTTACATCATTGAATATTTATTCAAAATCAATGAAAGGCTGATGAAATATTAACAAAGTGTACATAATAATCCATATGATTAATTATGTAGCATAATCATACATTGTTTTATGATTGGATTGCCGAACATAATACCAACTGTACCTAGAAATCATTTTATATTATTGGTATTGATTTATACCAAGCGATATAGTATATTATTCTAATTTCATTTTAATAGTCCCAAGTAGAGGTTCTATTATTAAAAATTCCTATATTTCTCAATATTATGTACTAAAACTATAGTGATTAAATAGTATTATAAAATACCATATCACAAATCATATGGAATGATCCAACTATGGATAATGATATTATATATTTTATAGATAGACACAAAACATTGTATCAGTTGTTTATTATGAATTGATTATATGATTATTTATTTAATTATTTCTCAACAAGATGTCATGATTCAAACAGCTAGTGAATTCTCTAATAATACTATTAAATTTTTAGGAATATGATGACCACTATTAAATGAGTAAAAGAAAATAAAAAAAATTCATTCAAAAGAAAACAATTAATGTATCTCAAATAATATATATATAACTAAAATCTCAATTTGTATCTTTTAAAAAAATTTCACTTTCATTTTATTCAATCATACACATAAAGATTATATATTAAATGGATCAATAAAACATCCTTATTCATGGAATATCCATGTGAAAAATTGAATCACCTAATGATTGTCATTTAGTTCTTATTAAATTCATGATATGTTAGTATCTGAGAAGGTAATGTATGAAAAAAGAGATAAAATAACAATGAATAATCCATAGAATTCAATAAGGCAAGACAATTGACTTAAACCAGTTTTTATAGGACTCGGGAAAAATCTATGATCCATCCATGTTATTTATGAAAATGTTTTGAAACGTATGATTAAAACCATATGTTGAATCCCTTATATAATATGGTCGATTTTATTCTCCCATATGATTCATCATAGGATAGACTGATAATATAGAATGCTAATTTACAAGAGATTTGAATTCTAAGCCATAAATGTTTTCTATTATTCTAATCATGGGATGTTACTTGTGTCAGACAATATGAAGTGTAGAATTATAATATATATGTTAAATAGGAAATAATATGACTCTATCAGATATAAATTATAAAAATGTAAGGAAATGAAATCTGAATTTTTCTTTGTAGGTCATATCATAATACATAGTTATATTATACCATATGATATCATCCAATACAGGTCAAATGTATTATGGATTTTCGACATATCTGTATCACTTACATATATATTTATTGGAATCCCTTTTTTCATGGTATAATAATATAGAATATATAAAAGACAAAAATATTTATAATATATAAATTCCCTCTCCCAATACCATAATTACATGGTGGATTGGGTTTAATCCCCATACACATTAACATATTTGATTGAGTTTACTCATTAACCCCTTAAAAGTAGTTATCTCATGATATTTAGAACACAACCCTATTCATTATAATGATATTTAAGTTGGAGACACCTATTTTCAAATTTATATATAAATAAAAATATTATCCTTATGTATATAAATTTCAATCCTAATTCCAAAATGAGTATCATGAAGAAAATATGAAAATAAAATGGGTATCCATAAAAATAAGTTCACTATCTACATAAATTCCCATCAAAAAAAATAATAATCCATTATATATTCTAAATATATAAAATAATGGGTATATAAACAATTAAATAATTTCCCTAATCAACTAAATGTATGGGAATATAAGTGAATACCTTTCAATTAAAAGAGTTAAGTAGATATAATTTTAAATGGACATGAATTCATATAAATATTAGGTTTATTCATAATAGAATAAATTTTAATAAAAAGGTATTGATAGACCATACATGTCATTAATATATCATTTAACCCACACCAAAAATACATAAGAACTTGAAAAACGAATCAATGAATTATTTTGACAAAGGATTCTTTTATTTAAATGAACCAAATCAAAGAGAGATAACAGATTAAAATTTTCAAGAGTAAAATCTGAAATATTATTGATATAAATGATAAAAGTTATGAATAGACAATATATTGAAAAATTTTGAAGTAAACATATTCTTAGTTATTTCATAAAATAAAAAACAAATATACAAAAAATATATTTTTAATGAAAGACATATATTGAACAAAATAAAATTTTATCAATATCTTAGTAAGAAATATATAATATATATAAAGGGTGTAGAAAATATTCCATGAAATAGTATAGAGAAAAAACTATGATATATATACTATTTTATTTAAAAATAATTCTTGGAATTTCATAATATTAGATGAATAAATTATTTTTATAAACAATTTTAAATTGGAAAAAATATAATTTATAATTAATTTTTTAATAAAAAGAATTTACACATAATTAAATATCAAAAATAATTTGGCTTAAATTTGAACAGTTTTGTAGTTTGATTTTCATAGAATAAAATATTCCTTTAGAAACATTTTATGATTTCATATTAAAATTTAAAAGTGATGAAAAATGTAATGAGTATAAAGAGAAAAAGGAAGAAAGTTGAAGTATAAAATATATATTGGAATAATATGATATTTTAAGAATTTATAAAATATATTGATGTAGAATAATATGAAAAAATATTAAAATTAATAAAAATGGGTTGGAAAGAATACTTATAAGTAGTGTCTGTTATGAAATTTGATTATATTGGAGAGATAAGACTATAAGTAATAATTGAAAAATATATGGAAAACAGCCAAATTATGTGTTAAATTTTTTTCTAATGTGATATGTAATGTGGAAAGATAATAGATAATGAATACATCAATAGAATGATCATATTGAAGAGGAATCCCCAAACAATGTATCCTTATTCACTCTATATTCCCTCTATTGTCAACAATAATTAAATTAAATTTATCAATTATCTATTTTAGAACATTATTCATGTATATTTAATTAATATTATTCAACTATTTTATTATTAATATGTTTTATTTTTTTATTATATTAATATTTCTTCTGGGAATCAATTTTTAGTTGTTTGGTTTATGATTAAAAGTATTTATTAATATTATGGAAATGGACTATAATCACTACCCAATTATTTCATATGTTTCAAATGTATCATGTTATATTCTTCATTTAATTATAAATTTATATGTGTCTAATAGTTCCTTGTATCCATCAAAATATTTCAAAATAATTAAGTGTTTCTCCACAATCATACATTAAATGGATAATATGATATTTATAATTTAATTTTAATATCAATATTATCATGTATATATTATTAGTTTATAAACATTAAAATCATTTTATTGGATTATCAATGTTATAATAAATTAGGATGTGAGGTAATGGGTAATAACAAAATGATAACAGTTCAATTCATTTTTATTACAATAAAAACATATTGATGAAATCATAGGAATAAGTTAACTAAATGAAAATTAAACATTGAATTTAAATTATATAAATTTATATATACTTGAAACCATTCACATTATCCATGTGTTCACTACATTTGATTGTGTTTAGGGACTTTCAATTAGTGTCTATTCATAGTACCATATCATTAGGAATGAGTATAATTATGTATATTGAGGGATTCAGAATTTTCTTTGTCAAATAGAAGAGTTTTGGAAGTGATCGAAAATGGGTGAGGACCTTCATTTTTAGAGAAAATACAGAGGTTTATTTTTAAATAATGCATTTGATATTTTATTATTTAAGATTAGTGTTATGAATAAATTTGACCATTATAAATTTTATTACTGTAAGAATATAAAATATAATTATATTTTACATTTATATAGAATCATAACTAAATGGAACATTAAAGATATTTTAGAAAGGGAAATGAATACAATATAGTTTTTTATTTAATTAAAATATATCATCAGTTATAAAAATAAATTTCTTTATTCAAAAATTATTTTTCATATTTTTACATGAAGTGGTTATGTAATAAAACATTAATACATAGATATATATTTATAAATATTGTAATCATATTTATATCAACTTTATTTCATATAACATACGATATACATAAAAATTATATTTCAACTATAGTCATAAAAATAATGTTCATTGAAATAAAAAAATTACATATGATAATGTGGATATGAAAGTTCCAAAAATGGATTATATTTTATCAATAAAATTTTATTTTGGATTTTTAATTTTTAATTTTTATTTTAAAATACATAAAATAAATGATTTTATCATAAATAATAAAAACTTATTTCATAAAAGGATATCAGATTTAATTTTTTTTATTAATTAATATATTTATTATAGATAACTTCTTGTGCATGTAAAACATATAAATTTCATAAAATTCATCTTAAAATTAAGAGTAATTTTTTACTAAAATAATTAATTTTGAAAAAAATGTGGTTTATTGAACATTATAAAATATCACTAAAATTCTTTTTAAATGTTCATTTTCCACTACAAAAAAATGAATTATTAAAAATAAATATCCATTTTATGAATCTAATTCAATATATATATATATACATACATATGAATAAGATAAAATTTAAATGAAAAAATAACAAATATATAATAATTTTATTTTATTGTAAAACATGTTACTTAATTATTTTTAAGAAAAATTCAAGAGTATAAATATTCATATAGAATATAGTTTCTATCATTAAATTTATATTAAATAAATCATAAAAAATATAATAATATTATAGGGTGAAAATAAAATTTATCCACTCTTTTTAATATGCAATAAATATAAAACTCTTAAAATAATTACATTACATTAAATGGTATTTTACAAATATATGTAAATTAACACATGTTCAAAACAATGTTAACATTTATATTAAAATGATAAAATAATTATTTTTGTGGAAATCTGAATATAAAACGAACTAATGAAATTTCTTTATAAAATACCAGTATATGTGAATAAAATAATGAATACAATAAATGATATTATATAAATACATTTTAATAAATATTTATTCATTATAAAAAATTTTATAGATGATTTAATATTTTATAAGTAAATAACATATAGTTGATTTGAATTACCATTGGATAAACTTATTAATTATTTCAATAACATCATGTAATTTCATGAGGTGATCATGAGGTATGGCTGAATAATAATTTATCCCCACATAAAATTCCTAAAATAATGATCCAAAAAGATAAACATATAAAAATCATTATCGGTCTATGGTGTATATAACTCATGGGAGGTACTCATATCCAAATTCCAAGTGGAATCACATTCATTATGAATTAATAATTTGTAATGTATATAATGATATAAAATAATAACATAATTCAAGGGATTATTAAAACACAATATCAACATAAAAGAGTTGGTTTACTCCTTGATCCAATAAACATAGTGGATTTGTCTCACTCTCTAATTTCATTAGCACAATGCATTGGTTTTACATTATAGTATAAAAAACATCATTAATTTATCATAATTTGAATCCCATAAATAATTTTATATAATGAGTTCTAAAAAATAACCATTGTATTGGAGGAAATTAAAATTTAATTTCCAGTGATTTTCATAATGATATAACAGTATATATGTCAATGACATGAATACAAATAAAATCATGTAACTGTCTAAATCAAGTAATCATTAATATGTAAATATATAACTAGTATTTAAATTGATAATCTATCCCTATTTGTATATAAAATTTTGTAATGATAATGAATTATATATTATTCATGTTTTATAGAATATAGGGTTTATGGTTATGTCCATATCTTTCTCAATTAACTAAATGTATGAATATCTTGGTAAAACCAATTCAATATGAATAATTACATGGTTTTCACAATGGAAAGGAATAAGAAGAAAAGTAATAATATTAAATAGTTTAAGATAATATAACATAAATGTAGCTATGAATAGTTTCTAAATAGATATTTTATTTCCATTGCAACTCTTAAACATAGAAAAATGGACAATAAAATAGGTAATTATACTGACATGTGGTAAAATGTTGAAAAATGTGCTATTTGGGGAGATAAATTTTTAAAAAATTGAAGGATTATAATATAGAATAGTATTGAAATGGACTAAAAATATTTCAAAGAGGGATGCAATTTAAATATATCTTAAGATAAAAATTGTGTCATATTTTTATATCATCGTAATAAATGATAAATAAAAATTTAAAGGAAAAAATTAAGGTTATAAAATGATAATATAAAATATAATATTTATATAAATTAAATAAAAAATATATTTTTCTACGAAAATTATACATATTAGAGATAATAGAAAAATTGTAAGTAAATCTCAAAATGTTTTTTCAACACATTTGGGTACGTAATCACAAAAATTGACGTGTAACAGAAGGAAAAAAAATATGGACTTATAATCCACAAATTTATCTTTGAGTCACCTCATCAAGATTGAGTCTAAGGCCTCTAGTGGAGGGCCTTATAACATTAAAAGTGAATTAATTTCATGATCTTGGATTCTAATAGAGGTATTTATAAAAAAAATTAATCGGAATAATTATGTTGGTGAATATAAATGGGTGGGGTTGGAGGGCCTATATTCCAAAAGAAGAATCCTATTTTACCATTAATAATTGGTTATTGTATTATTATTTTTTGATAAAAAAACAGGATTAATATTTATTCTTATGACATTATATAGAGTTTGATTATAATAAATTTTAATATATAACATATTATGAGGCCAAAAAACTAAATGAATCCTTTTAAATATTATATAAACATTAATGAATCAAATAATAATTTTTTTTGGAATTAATAATTAAATATCTTGTGATAATGGATATATATGATTGGAAGATAGGTTTATTAATTTTAAATGATAGATTTAACTCAATAAATACATTATAGTTTTCAAAAACCATATATATGTTTTTACCATTTTGATCATAATTATTTCACAAAACATTCGATACAATTAAATATTATATTATTTTATTATTCACAGGAAAATATATTTTGTATTAAAAACAATAAAAAAACCTAAGCTAATTTCTACAAAATGATTCCAATAATAAGGATTATTTTTATTGAAATCGAGATTCTAATTAGTTTAAATTTATTTTTTGATAATATTATATAATATATAGAAAAATTAGTCTTCATAGGATATGAATTATTTTTTATTTGAGAAATAATGTTTTTTATTATTTACTAATTATTAAATATTACATAATTATTTATTTATCTATTAAAAAATATAAAATTCAAAAAATTCATTTTTTAAATAAGTGGAATTATTATTTTAAAAAATATTTTTTAAAAACATTTTTGTTACAATTAACATTATCAATTATTATTAGAATTATAGGAACATGAACATTTTAAATTTAAAAAAAATTATTATTGAAACACTAGAAAATATTAGGGTATAATAATACACAATATATATTGTTATAAAAACAATTTCCAAATAAAATATAAATACATTATAATATTGTCATAGTGGACAACATGTAAATAAAAAATTTACAAAATATTACTAGTCTATAATACATGATAATAAAATAATATAAAAATCATTAAATTATTATAAAATGATTATTGAAAAATAAATTACTATTTTATGGTATAAATGCAACATAACCATTAATTTTTTCATATAATTGTCCATAAATATCAAAAATTATAATATGGATTTAAATAGTTATAAGGTATAATTATATATCTTTTAAATCATGTAAGAACATTATTAAAAATTATATTAAAGTAAATCATGTAGTATTAAAATAAAAATATGAAATGAAGTCTTTAAATCGTAATATAGTTATAAAAAATATATATAGGAAAAAATAATTGTGTGATTTGTGTTGTGCCGGCCCCTCTATAAGGCTAGTCGTGGAAATGAAATATCTTTTTATTTCATGAAGATAGATTCCTACAATATTATCATTTATTTAGTTTGATTATATATCATCAAATTACATCTAAGAGAATCTTTAGAAGGGGATAACACTTTTGTTCTGTTATTCAGGAAATATTAAGGATTACTTGTAAATTTACCTATTGATTTTTTCAATTGAATCTTAGACTTATTTAGTGTATTTTCACCTATGTTGACATTATAAAGTTTAGGATTCCACAAATAGGTGTATCATTTCCATTAGTAAATCAATTATTGATTCATTTTCACTAATATTTATTCCTAAGTGAATTTTATAAATGATACAGAATTGACTAAAAGGGATTTTATATATCATTTTTAAAAAATAAATATACACAAAAAATAATAATTATACTTGAATTAATAGTTTATAATATCACCTGTAGTGGTTATATAAAAATAATTATAATCATAAAATTTATAATATTTCTATGATAATATAGAAAAAATAGAAATAGAAATAATTAATTTTAATTTACATTGACAATTATAAGATAAAAATATATATAAACATATTTATTGATATTTTTAATGAAACAAATATTATACTTTTTTCAAATTATTGGAAATAATTCTGTTTTTTGGAAAACAAATCTAAGGGTTTGTTTCAACTATGAATATAAATTGTTTCTCCACACTAATATATAAAAATGATAAGTTTCTGAAGAAATTATGGTCTATAAAAATACTAATTGTGATGTTTTTTCTATTTTCAAAACTTTTCAAGACTTTGTGCATTAAATTTGTAATGGAAAACAATGTTGCGTTCAGATGAATTATTTATTGTAAGTAATAAATAGTATGGGTAGATATTATAAGAAGATATGATTATATTTAATAATATTATTTCAACACATTTATCGGGGTTACAAGAATATGATTAGGTTTCTATAGGAGGAGAGTTTTGAAAATTAGTTTTATGAATTTCTGAAAATAGGTTATCACTCAACTATCAATGAGTTTAATATTATATTATATAATTGATATCTTTATCTAAATTTATATACCATTAGATAAAAATAATTGTGTCACAAAATTAATTAATACACGAGTGTCAGTACACTAATATATATGATGTGAACATGATCGTTATTCTAGTGAGTTAATATTTCATAAAAATTATTATTTAATAATTTTAAATCATGATAATGATAAGATAAAAAATTCTATTATAAAATAAATATAATAATGATAAAGAATTCCATTAATATAAATATTATAACATACCAAAATTAATGGGAAATATACATGGAATAATATAGGAAATAAATAGCTTTTATCAAGAAGGGATACAAATTTTTTTATTCGATAAATCCCTTCCTAGTTTTCTGATTTGTTATGTTATTTAGTGACATGATGTGGAAACTTATTTAAATAATAATAATAATATTATTATTTTAAATACACTAATTTATGAACACAAGTATGTGAAGATGAATAATAACCATGTGAATATATAAGTGTTAATGATTTTAAATAATTAAAAGAGTTATATCATGAAAACGAAATCAATTGGATCTATGAGGTTCTAAACAAGAATTATTTAGATAATAAATTATTCTTCTACCATATTCAAGTAAAAAAACATAGTGTATAATGACCCTACATTTCTAACATGACTATTACATCATTATTGAGGAAAAACAAATAAAATCAACACCAAACTTATATATAGTGGTTTAGTGTACTATGAAAATTAGTGTAATATGTAACATTTACATAATAAATCATAAAAACTATTTAATTCCTTCTTTTCTAGATTCCTAGTGGCCCTCATATACTCTTTAGTATTAGTAGTAACCGTATGATGTGGATCAATGAACGGTGTGAGCTAATAGCCTAGTAAGTGGATAGATAAGAATATTAATCAAATATAACATGATTGATCATAATCATAAACATTATAACTTAAGAATGGTATCAAAATCACATTCTTGAGATGAAAATTTGATAATTTCCTGAAATGGAGAAGAGAATAAAAATGAAACCTAATATGTTAGTGGTCAAATACCAAACTCAGTTGAGAACAAATATAAATTCATGTTCAATAATAAAAAATGTGCATAATCATAAGATGATTATCATTTTTAAAAAAATATAAAATTGTGTTTTTGTATATTTAACATTATCTCATTAGATACATAACATTTCCAAATGCATTGGAGCACTATATAATTTTGGGTTCACCTATCACACCATTTCATTTATATAACATTGGTTTCTATATATAACATATATCAATCTTGGACATAAAATATCCCATTGAATTGAATAGGATTCATTTCAAAAAATATATAATCACCAATATTTTTTTGGATTAAGAATAGTTAAACCATATTTATTATATGAATTATTACACTTAAGTGAAGAAGAAAAAATCCGAAGGAAAGTCTTGATGTGTTTTAGAAAGAAGATTTCATTAGGAATTTTGTTTTTCATTTTCCATAAAACCAGATAAAAAACATGTTTATCCTAGAAGGGAAAAGTCAAGAACATGAAATTATATTTTATGAATTTTAAAATACTATCCACCCAAAAATTTTGTACGATAGTGGAATAACCAAATGAATTGAAAATGGGTTTCAGAATCTACATACGTTATGTTCGACTTCTTTATCCACTTTTATATCAACGATAATAAAATTCGAGTCATTGATTTCTAAATCCATATCATAGTATTAATTTTTTTTTCATTGTTAATGTATTACGTTCTTTTATGTATATTTTAATGTTTTATATATGTCAACTCATCCTTAGAGAGTGTTTTTTTCTTCTTCATTTCTAGTATTTTTTCACTTGTTAATTTGTATATAGTACTATGTAAAATCATATTAATTATCTATAATTGATATTAAACCCTGAAATTCATGGATATGAGCATACATAGAAAATAAATCTATTTATAGAGAAGAGTACCAAAGTAATGATCATACAGTATAAGGGGTTTTCCATACCCAGGTATGAACCATACAACACATTCCATAATTCAAAAAAGTGGTACAATAATTAGGTGTTTGTACAGCCCACATTTTTCATTCATCAAGGACCTCCATTCGTGACAATGTTCCAGACACCATTTTGGCCTATATATATCCTTTCAAAACCATATTGTTAAGCTGATTTCACTACTTCATATATTTAATCCACTAATCTTTAAGCTTCCTTGGGACACTCCTCATTATTTTTGTTAGTGAAACTACAACATTCTCCGATTCGTATTTGATCCAAGTGTCATTCCACTTATGATGAACAAAATATTTAATGGCATACAGTGTTTCCCAAATATCTACATCATATGCAGTTCATATCCCAATATATTTCTAAAGACACCATTTAACAAAAGCTTGATATGTTCAAATTAAGACTATATATCCCGATTGACCTTTTGTACCTCAAGACACACCATTGACATTAACATCGATTTACAATTGAATGGAATGTATCCATCTCACATATTTCATAACAATTCTATTATTTAGGCATACCTTAAACTCTAATGTGCCTCTGGATATTCTATTCATCAACATCACTTTTCATTACTCCATTCTAATTTTTTTAGTATCATGGACATCCATGTACATCAGTATAATTTTAGGATGAGTGGATGGATCCCGGTCTTCAAACACTCTCAATATCCATGCCCTCAATATTCTATTGAGAATTGATGATGTAGTTGCTAACAACTGGTTGAACAATTTCATTATCTACTCAGCATTGTATTAAATGTAAATTTACACCTCCATGAATCCCCTTAAACAAAGATTAATCCATATGGTGAGACCTATATTCTAACATAGAGACTTTTATATACTTAAATCAATTAAATTTTGATAATTATCCTCCCAACCTGGAAGACAGATTGTGCATGTTAAGACAGTTTATTTCTCATCTCACCTCAAATGCTCACATGTGGGTATATTGTTTCTATAAATACTCTATATTTCTAGAAACTAGGATCATTGTTTAATTATATATTTAAATTGGAAAATCCAAACTTGGATAATATAGGAGGTCCCATTTTTCAACTTGTTTTATTTCATAGTTGTGAATTGACAATTCTCACAAAGTCTCTAAACAAGGGTGTCAACATTCATAAATGTATTTTTTTAACATCCAATAAAACTAGAGAAATAATAAACTAATGTGTAATATACTTTGTTATATACAAGGAAATATTTATATTCTTGTAATCAGTGGGAACAATCATCTTGTTTTTGAAGGGTTTCTCAAGAAAAAAAGTGTTCCAACAGTTGAGAAAAGAATGCATTCTCACTAACCATGTATTGTTCTTAAAAATATCTTTAATGGATAACATGATTTATGGCCAAAATTAATATTTAATGTAATGTGAATATCCATCCATCAATTTACCCATATATCTATTATCAAAGAAGTTACCATGAAGGCTCATTAATTGAATCATTACATAAATCATTAATGAGAACTGTTTGGATTAATTTAATGTTTATCAATCATCACAAAATAGTATTCTTTTCTTATTTTGTATATTGAATATATGTTTGTTACATAACATAAAAGATGTTATAACATAGATTTTACAATATTATTCCACCATTATATTTTAACATTGTCCATACGTGAAGGTATTAATGGAAAATATAAAACATATCATCCTTAATTGTGATAAATCAAAACCTCACAGATGATGATTTCAATTTTTTTAAATAAATAGGAGTGGAGGAGAGGTTTGATGATTGATTGTTCAATTTAAAAAATAACATTACATAATATATAATATATTAGAGGTTTAATTTAACTTGTATATGGGGAGGTGATGAGTGAATATACAAATAAAATAAACTGAAAAGAAATTAAAAGAAAAAAAAATATGAATTTACCACTTGAATTGTTCTCATTATGCTCCTCCTCATAAATATTGGGCTTGTTATTTATTTAATATAAAAGGATATTGTAATTGAGGGTGTAATATCCCAAGTAAATAATTAATAATAGATATTTTTATCTATGTCTATTAGTGAATTATATAGGGTTTTAGAGGCTTAAAATGAGAATAAATCCAATCTTAAGCATGGAATACACTAATATTATTAAAAGATTGTTTTACTGCCATTTGATGGAAAACCATTTTTAAATATATTTTTTAAAATTTTATAAGCTATGTTTGTCAAAATAAACTAATTCTTTATGATTGGGACATCAAAATTTACTTTGTGTGAATTTTTGGTATTTTTCCGATAAAGTTCATTTTTTAATGAATAGTGAAAATGTTTTATTTTAATTCAAAACCTCTTTTTAATATAATTTATTTATGTGATTAAATTATCTTTTGAATTGGGTTTTAAGTAAAATTAGAATATATTTTTACCATTTAATTCAATGGTGGTCATTGGAATCAATTTCACTTTGAAATTGGACTTTAACTGGTGTCAATCTTTTGATACTTATTGTTTCATAAAAACACGCTATTTGTCATGACAGCGGGAATTAATTATTAAATTAATTAATTTAACTTATATGATTTGAATTTTGTAAAATAGAAATATTTTTTGAATTCATAATATCAAATATATATTTGGGTGATGTTTTTGTATTTTTCTGAAAAACATCTATTTTTGATGAATAGTGAAACCAATAAGTGGTAGTTAAAAAAACTGATTTTTCGTTTAAATGAAACTTTTCCACTTATGTGATTTGATTTTTAAAAATCCTACATACATGGTTGTAATTAAGAAGTAAAATGTGGTTCAATGAGATTAAAATAATTTTTTGGTGAATAGTAACTTTTATGTTCTTTATCGCGATTAGAGGTAATTAATGTAGTTTAAGGTAAAAATAATGTCTTAATAATATGTGATGAGCTTGACACATGTCCTACCCTTATTGTATGTGTCATGGACGACCAAGACAAGTCTTGGGTCAACTTGGGGACCCCATGGAGCCACATTGGTTGGGAAATGACATAAATAACTTTTTATTTAATGTTAAAATTAAAATGACACAAACATGAGTTGTTTTACTAAAACAATTTTTAAATGGGGCTATACAAGTCATATTTTTGTCTATAAATATTCATTAGAAATAAAAAAATATTTCCTAAATCATTATATTTGTTTTATAATTTTTATACATTAAATAAATTAAATTATTTATGACATCATGATGATGCAGCGATTACATCATTAATAAAGAATTTAAATAAAATGAAAAGATAATGTAAAATATATGACCTAAACATATCAACAACCTATTTTATGGGTGGATTTAGAACCCTTATCACCTTACCCTCGAATTATATCAATGTGGGACCTTTTGAATCCGAAACTCATTTTAAAATAAAGTAACATTTCTTTACATTCCAATAGTGCCCCTCCTCTCCTCTTAACAAAGGCCCCAACCTCTACCTACTTACACACACTTCCAAAGCCTTTGGATCGGCCAACCCCTGGCCATTGTGTCTCTCTAATTCCCTATCTTACTCTTTCATGCCTCACATTGGGCATAAGTCTTCCCAAGTAAGCCTTTGAGCTCAAACCAATGGGAGTTACCCGATTTTAATGTAATGTCTTCACTTGTGTTCTTTTGTTTTATTTTGCTCTCCAACACCCTAAAATCTTGTTATTCATTTCTTTTTTAACAACACCAGTATATTCCATATACTAGGATGTTTTTATAAGAAGTATTTGAGCTACACTTACACACACCTACATCTAATGGTTAAAGAACACACTGTTTCCATAGACGGCGAATTTCTGCCTCCCGAAACGATGATTGTTCAACACTCATATAACACCTTAAAAGGTGGAAATTAAGATGAAACTATATTTATATATGATATATAATATGTTTATGTTTTCTTTAATCTTCTGTATTTTTCATTTTGGGCATACCTTTATGGTTTCCATTATGGGTAAACGCGATATCTCAATTTAAGGAAGTGCGGACTACCGCCCCCTCAAAGTGATTTGATTCCTTAATAAAATACGTGGGACGTATAAAGGATGGAGTGATGATATTATATATGATATTACATTGGAATTATAATATACCTTTATATCATTATGATTCCATTTCATAAAATACGAAATAGAAATGGAAGCAGCGTGCATGCGTACATACAGCTTACCGTCTCCATGAACGGTGCATTTGATTTATTACCTATAAATGTTATATAATATTATAAATTCATGCATGTACTGGATATATATGATATATATGATATCAACATCATGAATACCATTCTTGATATAATGGATACATGAACAACTTGGAATTATAAAGGGTTTGTTTTTTACTCAAGTACCAATGATCGTTAAAACGACTGTTATTGACATAAATAATTACATAGTGTTCATGACATGGAAATAAGTGATATAAAAGGAATAATTAACTTGAAAAAGGTTATTAAACAAGTATAAATTAACTCAAGTTTATTATTTAGGAGATTAAATAACGATCGAGTCAAGTCGGACCCGAGGTATAGGACTTCGTCTCAATCTCCTTTCATTGAGGCATATTTTGTTTTATACACAACTTTATTTTATATGGTGTACAAATCCCTTTGTCTATTACGGTTATTCAAAAGGAATATTTTTTATATGAAGCTTTTACTATATGTCAAAAGGGAATGTTTTTTTTTCGTACGTATGCGGCAACAACGACTTCTCCACCGTCGTGACCATTATTTGAGTTTCGGATTCCTCTATATGTAATACTTAAAAAAATTAAATGTTTTACTTTTATTTTGTTTTGGTATCGAAAATGGTTTTCAAAATGTTTTTATATCAATGTGTTTTATTGATATCTTGTTATTTAAAGGTAGAAATGTTATGTTTCATTTATGCATGTTTTATGTGATAAGATTATGTTGTGGTTCTTGGGAATTATTAGGAAGACGGGTGGTTCTGTGATCAACTAAGGGCAGGTGAGCCTGATATAGCTCTCCAATGCATTGGGTAACGCGAAGGAGTGAAACGTTAAGGTTTCTCTGAAGTGATTTAGGGAATATACTGTGATGGGTATTCCAAACGTAACCAAGAGGGTTACTCCCTACGTAAGAATGTTATGAATCCTCAAGTTACCTTTTTGTATTATGATTTCTATGATTTATTCATGATTTGATGAGGTATGTTAAAGTGCTTATGTGTTATGGGTAATGTATGATTTCATTATTATGTATATATGTACCCATGTTTCCTTTCAATATTTTTATATCCATTACTGAGCTTTTTATGCTCATCCCAAGTTTTTGAAATGTTTTTCACAGGTCAAAGGAAAGGTACATGATATGATGATAGTGTCAAAGAAGTGTCAAGAAAGAATCCATGTTTTATTTTAATTATGTTTCCATTGATGGGAAAAATGAATACTATCTTTTATGTAACCACTTTGTTTAAATGTGGAATGTAATGCATGTTTTATGATCTAATTCTCTAAAACACTAAACCTGAAAATATCCTCAAGGTGTAATCTTGTAATAATTCAAGATTAAGTAAGGTTTATGGTTGGGGCCTTATAGTTGGTATAAGAGGTCGATTTAGATAACATTAGGAGTTAGAATTCTATTAAATGATTATCCAAAAATATTTTTTTAAATGAAATAGCATTTGAAGATTACCATGTTTCTTTATCTAAGACATGTTTGTTCAGAATGGTTTTCCGCAGAGGAAACAAGGAAGCAGTGCTAGGAAGGCATATAGAAGGAAATAACCTTCCAAATCAGCATCCTGAGATGGTCGGAATTGGAACTGAACAGTTTTTTGCAATAATGGCGCAGTTGACTGAAGCGATAAATGGTGGTGGTATCCATGCACGAGATCGGCCAGATCAACCGCAGAGGAACATGTAAGTGGTGGAACATTTCTTGAGGCAACATCCTCCATCATTCAGAGGATCATCTTACCCTGTGTTAGCTAGAGGGTGGATTAAAGAACTAGAGAAGATTTTTGATGTCATGGGGTGTTCATAAAATTAAAAGGTTAGTCTTGATATTTACCGTTTGGAGGGTGAAGCAGATCAGTGGTGGTCGATGGTTAAAAATATCAGGGACGCTGATGAGATTGATTCTCATGACTGGGATGAATTCAAAGGTATGTTTCTTGAGAAGTATTTTCCTAAGGCTGTTCGACTTAGGAAGGAAAAAAATTCTTGGAATGGAGGCAAGAGGAAGACTCATTGGCTGCCTATGAAGAGAGGTTCTCTCGATTGGAAAGGTATTCTCCAAATTTTATCTGAGACCTTGATAGTAAAATCAATCGTTTTTACTCAGGATTAAAGCCAAAATATTGAAGGGAATTAGCTTCTCGTGAGTTTAAAAGTTTTGAAAAGCCTGTTTGATGTGCTAAGATGGTGGAAATAGAGTTTATAGATGATCAAGTGTTGTATAACATCCCGCAGAAGAAGAGACTGAGGTGGCAGGAGAAAGGGAAGAATTCTTCAAAAAAGTCTGATGGTAAGAAAACTATGTTGCCAGTTTGTGATAAATGTGGTAAAAGTCATGGTGGGGAATGTCTTATGAATTCTAGAAAGTGCTACCAATGTTGTAAGATGGGACATAAGGCTCGTGATTTCACTAAAAATGATCAAGGTGATGGTAAGTAAAAATTTTATTTACAGTTAGTGAAATTTTTTGAGTGCAATGAGATGGGTCACTATGAAAACGAGTGTCCGACAAAGAGTTTCAGTGATGGGAAGCAGTTAGACTACAAGCAGAAAGGGGTGGTGAAATCCTTTGCAACTACATCAGCAGATGTCGGGCCATCAAATGAAGTTGTATCAGGTATTTTTTTGTTTTTTCAGATTATGTCAGTGTGTTGTTTGATTCAGGGTGCACACATTCTTTCATCACTGAATCCTTTTCTAGTAAAATGGGAATACCATCTCTAGAAATTACTCCTGAACTTGTGGTAAAGACACATGGGAGAAATGTTGAGGCAAAAAGAATTTATAAGAATCTTCCTATCCTTATATGTGGAAAGAACCTACTTGCAAACCTTATTGTTCTACCTCATGTAGAGTTTGATGTTATCCTGGGTATGGATTGGCTCTATATTTACAATGCTAAGATTGACTGCAGGGCTAATGAAGTTTCTTTTCAGAAAGACATTCAGTTTGTGTACAAGAATGAACCCTTACTGCTGATAACTTATCAAGAGGCCGCAACACTTGTAAAAGATGGAAATGAATGTTACCTTGGACATATTGTTGAAAACAAGGGAAATGTTCATATTAATGATGTGCCAGTGGTAAATGAGTATCCTGATGTTTTTCCTGATTAGTTTCCTCAAATAATACCAGATTGGGATGTTCAATTTACTATTGACTTAGTTTTTGATGCTAAGCCAATTTCAAAACCCCCTTATCTAATGGCTCAAATTAACCTTTTAAGAGTTGAAGGAGCAATTGCAAGATTTATTAGAGAAAGGTTTCATTCATCATAGCACATCACCATGGGGTGCTCCTGTTTTATTTGTTAAAAAAAATATGGTTCTATGAGACTTTGAATTGATTATAGAGCCTTGAATAACATCACTGTTAAGAACAAATATCCTTTTCCTCATATCGATGATTTGTTTGATCAGCTTCAGGGAGCTCAGTTTTTTTCAATGATTGAAGTGAGATCGGGGTACCATCAGCTGAAGGTAAAGGAAGAAGTTGTTCTGAAGACTGCGTTTCGTACAAGATATGGACATTATGAATTTTTAGTAATGCCTTTTGGGCTAAACAATTCACCTGATGTATTCATGGAATTAATGAATAGAATTTTTCATGAGTTCTTGGAAAAGTTTGTGGTGGTTTTCATTGATGATATTTTGGTGATTTCTAAAAGTAAAGAGGAGCATGCAAGACATTTAAGGGTTATATTTCAAACCTTAAATGAAAAGAAATTGTATGGGAAATTCAGCAAGTGTGAATTTTGGTTGCAAAAAATTTCTTTCCTTGGTCACATTGTTTCTAAAGATGGGATAACGGTTGATCCTGAAAAAACAAAGGTTGTTGAAGAATGGCCAAGACCCAAAAATGTAACAGAGAATAGTAGTTTCCTTGGTTTGGCAGTCTATTACCGATGGTTTGTCAGAAATTTTTCATGGTTATCTATTCCAATGACGAAGCTAACTCGGAAGGGTGTTAAGTTTATCTGGACAAAAGAATGTGATTATTTTTTCACGAACTGAAAAAAAGATTGGTGAATGCTCCAGTTTTGCCACTACCTTCAAGGAATGGTGAGTTTGTTATCTACAGTGATGATTCATTGAAAGGACATGGTTTTGTCCTAATGCAGGATGATCATGTAATTTCTTATGCTTCACGACAGTTGAAAACTCATGAGGTAAATTACCCTACACATGATTGGAATTAGCTACTGGTAGTTTTCGCTCTAATAATTTAGAGGCATCATTTTTATGGAGTAAAGTGTGAAATATATACCGATCACAAAATTTTAAAATATATATTCACTCAAAAAGAATTTAACATGAGACATAGGAGATGACTAGAATTAATCAAGGATTATGATTGTACAATTCATTACCATCCGGGAAAAGCAAATAAAGTGGCTGATGCTTTGAGTCGAAAAATTAATGCTTCATTTGCAATGTTGCATTTGGAACGTGATCCTTTGGTTAAGGATTTGATGAACTTTGGCATAGAATTTGTTGGTGTAGGATGTTCTTATGTTCTGTTTCTGGTATTAGTGAAATCTTCTCTATCAGAAAGAATCCAGAAAGCATAGAAGCAAGACAGTGAGTTGCAGAAAAAGGTAGATCTGGTTCAGAAAGGTAAGTTGCCTGAATTCAACATTGATAGTGATTGTGTTTTGAGATTTGGGAAGATATTCTGTGTGCCTTGTGATTCATATTTGAAGAGAGACTTGTTATGTGAAGCTCATAGTTCTCCGTTTTTAGTTCATCCTGGGAGTACTATGATGTGTAGAGATCTGCGGGAGTATTACTGGTGGGATGGAATGAAAATAGATATTGCTGATTTTACTGTGAAGTGTTTGACATGTCAACAGGATAAAACAGAGCGGCAGTTACCGAAAGGGATGCTTCAACCTTTACCTGTTTCAGAGTGGAAATAAGAGAATATATCCATGGACTTCGTTGTGGGATTGCCGAAGACCCCTAGAGGTAATAATGCAATCTGGGTTATTGTTGATCGCTTGACTAAATCCTCTCATTTACTTGAAATACGAGATACCTTTTCCCTAGATCAACTTTCCCATTTGTATAATAAAGAGATAGTCAGGTAACATGGAGTTCCCCACTCCATTGTATCTGACCGTGGTCTCAGGTTCATTTCTAACTTTTGGAAAGGCCTTCAGAAGTCGTTGGGTAATGAATTAAATTTTAGTACAGCTTTTCATCCTCAATCAGATGGGCAGTCAGAACGAACAATTAAGACATTGGAGGATATGATACATTCCTTCTCTATAGATTATCAGGGATGTTGGGACCAACATCATTCTTGGTTGAGTTTTCTTAGAATAAAAGTTTTCATTCTAGTATACAGATGGAACTATTTGAGGCGTTATATGGGAAGCGGTGTCAAACTCCCGCTTTTTGGGATGAAGTGGGTGAAAGAAAGGTGATGGGACCAGAATTGGTAGAAGAGTCGGTAGAAAAATTTCAGCTGATACAGAAACACATGAGAATAGCTTACAGCAGGTAGAAGAGTTATGCAGACAACAGGAGGAAGGATCTATCTTTTGAGGTAGGTGATCATTTTTTTCTCAAAGTCTCACCATGGAAAAGTGTGATGCGATTTTTTAAGAAAGGAAAGCTGAGTCCAAGGTTCATTGGACCATATGAAATTCTGGATAAAGTTGGATCAGTTGCATACCGAGTGGCTTTACCTCTGAGTTTATCTCAGGTGCACAATGTTTTTCATGTTTCGATGCTGAGAAAGTACATGCCAGATCTATCTCATGTTTTCAGTCCAGAGGTAGTTCAGCTGGAAGAGAAACTGTCTTATGAGGAACACCCGGTTCAAATTCTTGACCACAAGGAGAAAGTGTTATGGACTAAGGTGATTAATCAGGTTAAGGATTTGTGAAATACCCACATGATGGAAGAGGCAACATCGGAATCTGAAAATGCAATGAGGGATAAATAACCCCACTTATTCGATAAGTAAATAAATTGAGGGGACACAATTTTCTAAAGGAGGGAAGGATGTAACATCCCAAGTAAGTAATGAATAACAGATATTTTTATCTATGTATATTAGTGAATTTTATAGTGTTTTAGAGGATTAAAATGAGAATAAATCCAATCTTAAGCATAGACTACACTAATATTATTAAAAGATGGTTTTACTGCCTTTTGATGGCAAACCATTTTTAAATCTATATTTTGAAAATTTTATAAGCTGTGTTTGTCAAAATAAACTTATTCTTTATGATTGTGACGTCAAAATTTACTTTGTGTGAATTTTTGGTATTTTTCCGATAAAGTTCATTTTTTAATGAATAGTGAAAAATGTTGTATTTTAATTCAAAACCTCTTTTTAATATAATTTATTTATATGATTAGATTATCTTTGGAATTGGTTTTTATGTAAAATTAGAATATTTTTTAACCATTTAATCCAATGGTGGTCATTGGAATCAATTTCACTTTGAAATTGGACTTAAACTAATGTCAATCTTTTGATACTTATTGTTTCATAAAAACACGCTATTTGTCATGACAACGGGAATTAATTATTAAATTAATTAATGTAACTTATATGATTTGAATTTTTTAAAATAGACATCATTTTATAATTCATAATATCTAATATAGCTTACGGTGATGTTTTGATATTTTTCTGAAAAACATTAATTTTTGATGAATAGTTAAACCACTAAGTGGTAGATAAAGTAACTGATTTTTTGTTTAAATGAAACTTTGACACTTCTATGATTTGATTTTCAAAAAATCCGATATACATGGTTGTAATTAAGAAGTAAAATGTGGTTCAATGAGATTAAAATAATTTTTGGGGAATAGTTACTTTTAAGTTCTTAATCGCGATTAGAGGTAATTAGTGCAATTTAAGGTAAAAATAATGTTTTAATAATATGTGATGAGCTTGACACATGTAATACCCTTATTGAATGTGTCTTGTCCGACCAAGACAAGCCATGTGTCAACTTGGGGACCCCTTGGATCCACATTGTTTGGGAAATGACATAAATAACTTTTTATTTAATGTTAAAATTAAAATGACATAATAATGAGTTGTTTTACTAAAACATTTTCTAAATGGGGTTATAAAAGTCAAATTTTTTACTATAAATATTAATTAGAAAGATAAAAATATTTACTACATAATGATATTGTTTTTATAATTTTTAGAATTTAAATAAATTAAATTATTTATGACATCATGATGATGCAGTGATTACCTAATTAATAAAGGATTTAAATAAAATGAAAAGATAATGTAAAATCTATGACCTAAACATGTCAAAAACCTATTGGATGGGTGGATTTCGGACCCTTATCACTTTAACCTCGAATTATAACAATGTGGCACCTTTTTAATCCGAAACTCATTTTAAAATAAAGTAACATTTCTTTAGTTTCCAAGAGTTCCCCTCCTCTCCTCTTATAAAAGGCCCCCACCTCTACCTTCTTACCCACACTTCCTAAGCCTTTGGATTGGCCAAACCCTGCTCATTTTGTCTCTCCACTTCCCTATCTTACTCTTTGAAGCCTCACGTTGGGCAGAAGTCTTCCCAAGGAAGCCTTTGAGCTCAACCCAAACGGAGTTACCCGATTTTAAGGTAAGGTCTTCACTTGTGTTCTTTTGTTTTATTTTTCTTCTCCAGCCCCCTAAACTCTTTTTATTCATTTATTTTGTAACAAAAACAGTATCTTTCATATACTAGGATGTTTTTATAAGAAGTATTTGAGCTAAACATACACACACCTACATCTAATGGTTAAAGAACATATTTTTTCTGTGGATGGCGAATTTCTACCTCCCAAAACAATGATTGTTCAACATTCATTTAACACCATCAAAGGTGGCCATTAAGATGAAACTGTATTTATATATTATATATAATATGTTTATGTTTTCCTTAAGCTTCTGTATTTTTCATTTTGGGCATACCAGTATGGTTTCCATTATGGGTAAATGTGATATCTTCATTTAAGGAAGTGCGGACTATCTCCCCCTCAAAGTGATTTGATTCGTTAATACCATATGTGGGATGTATAAAGGATGAAGTTATGTTGTTATGAATGATATTAGACTAGAATTATAATATACCTTTATATCATTATGATTCCATTTCATAAAATTCGAAATAGAAATGGAAGCAGCGTTCATGCGTACGTACGGCTTACCGTCTCCATTAACGGTTCATTTCATTTCTTACCTCTAAATGTTATATAATATTATAAATTCATGAATGTACTGGATATATATGATATATATGATATCTACATCATGAATAACATTCTGGATATAATGGATACATGAACAACTTGTAATTATAAAGGGTTTATTTTTGACTCAATTACCAATGATCGTTAAAACGACCGTTATTAACTTAAATAATTACATAGTGTTCATGACATGACAATAAGTGATATAAAATGAATAATGAACTTGAAAAAGGTTCTTAAACAAGTAGAAATTAACTCAAGTTTATTATTCAGGAGATTAGTGAACGACCGAGTCAAGTCGGACCCGAGGTGTGGGACTTCGTGTCAATCTCCTTTCATTGAGGCATATTTTGTTTTATACACAACCTTATTTTATATGGTGTATAAAACCCTTTTACTTTTATGTTTATTCAAAAGGAATATTTTATATATGAATAGTTTACAAAAAGTCAAAATTAAATGTTTTTTTGTCATACGTATGCGGCAACAACGTCTTCTCTGCCGTCGTGACCATTATTTGAGTTTTGGCTTCCTCTACAAGCCATACTTTAAAAAAATGCCATGTTTTGCTTTTATTTTATTTTGGTATCGAAAATGGTTTTCATAATGTTTTTATATCAATGTGTTTTATTGATATCTTGTGATTGAAAGGTAGAAATTTTATGTTTCCTTTATCTATGTTTTATGTGATACGATTATGTTGTGGTTCATGCACATTATTTTGAAGACGGGTGGTTCCGTGATAAACTAAGGGTAGGTGAGCCCGATATATCTCTCCAATGCATTGGGTAACGCGAGGGAGTGAAACGTTAAGGTTTCTCCGAAGAGATTTATGGAATATACTGTGATGGGTATTCTAAACCTAACCAAGAGGGTTACTCCCTACGTAAGAATGTTATGAATGCCTCAAGTTACTTTATGTCTTATGATTTCTATGATTTATTCATGATTTGATGAGGTATGTTAATGTGATTATGTTTTATGGGTAATGTATGATTTCATTCTTATTTATATTTGTACCCATGTTTCCTTTCCATATTTTTATATCCCTTACTAAGCTTTTTATACTCAACCCAAGTTTTTGAAATGTTTTTCACAGGTCAAGGGAAAGGTACATGATATGATGATAGTGTCAAGAATGTGTCAAGAAAGAATCCATGTTTTATTTTAAATATGTTTCCATTGATGGGAAAAATAAATACTATCTTTTATGTAACCACATTGTTTAAATGGGGAATGTAATGCATGGTTTATGATCTAATTATCTAAAACTCTAAACCTGAAAAGATCCTCATGGTGTAATCTTGTAATAACTCAAGATTAAGTAAGGTTTAAGGTCGGGGCCTTATAGAGGGAGTGTATTGGCATATTTATTGGTAATAATGTGAAAAATATTTTAAGAATTGGAGGTTTGAGTAGAAGAAGGGTTCAGTGGAGGTATTTATAGGGGAGGAGATGGGTGGTTTTTGATTATTTTATTCATTAGTTTATTATTTATTCTAATATTATAAATAGTATTACCTTACCTCAATTTATATTAAATAATTAATTGGATTTTTTGATTATCAGTTTAAATCATCCTGACATAATATAAGACTCAATAATTCATGTATTTGTTAAATGTTGTACATTACCGTATTTCACAATTAAAAGAAAATATACTATTTAAAAAAATTAATGTTCAACACTACCATTTTTCAATGTGTATAAAAAAAATTACCAGTTCTTAAAAATTATTTCAATAAATATTATAATTTTAATTTTAATTTGAAATCATTATTTATTTAAAAAATACCAATGATAAAATTATAACAGATTTAATGAAACATTGATAAAATATTTAAGATTTCAATAAATTATCTTATGATAATAAGGTATAAAAATTTTATTTTATGAAATAATTATAGAAAATAAATTTTCAATTTAATTATTAAATTTATTATAAAATATTAAAAAACAATTAAGGAAATCCCTTAAGGTATCATTGATTAATTTTTTAGGTGAATGTGATTGTTGACAAAGTAGGCCTTCATTTTGTGTTTGTTGAAAAAGCAGACCATGAGGCTAAAATTTTGGTTAAATGGGGTTACATGGTGATTTTTCAAGTTAAAGAGATGTTGTTGACAGTCCTTTATTTGAAGAAGAACATCGAAAAAGGAATGAACCATCTTGAGGTTGTACAAAAAGTGTAGATAAATGGTGGCATTATTTTCTAGTGTTTTTTGAAAAGGAAGGTGCACAGAATATTGGAGTGATGTGTCAAATAGTGGAATGTAGGTTTTCACGCAAGAGGTTTCTTGAGATCAGAAGCAAGAAAATTGGTAGAGGCATAAGGTTTGCAAAATATTTGAGAAGTGTGCGAAATACGCTGTTGTACGGATGTTGTGTTTTCCACAATTGAAAAGTATTACGCTCTCCAAGAGGTTTTTTCGAATAGGATCATGTTTTCCTCTAAATATGTGTTTACCCCTCTCATTAAGAGAGATCAATACATAGAGGGAGTCTAAGCTCTGGAGCGCAAAATTGGAGTATCCAACGGTGTTTCACGTAAACGACATGATTGCGCGTAAAAGAGGTGTTTGTACGTAAGGAAAAGGTAGCATGAAAAAGAAGGATACTATGCATAATAGGTATGTTTTCATGTAAAGAAAATGTTTCACATAACAGAAGAATTTTGTTCCTAAACAAGGGGTTGTGTGTAAAAGAGATGGCACACAACAAGTGTATTTCACACAAAAGTAGGGGATTGCACGCAAGGCCTAGTGAAGGCTGCGCGTAAACATTGGATTTGAACGATACATTTTTTGAAATGTGAGATTCATATATAGGTGAAATATGGACTTAAATAGAGAATATATCAATATTTAATGATGCATATTTCATTAGTGATAATGAAAATACATATAGGTTTGTAAAATATGATTTGGATAGTCAGAAGAAGTAGTGAGCGCACTTCAGTGGATAGGGATGTTAGTATTCATATTGTGATTTTTTGTAAACAATAAGGGATAATGAGTCGTCTATGATCATTGTAAATAGAACTCCACATATAGTGCATTTTCTATATCATCACATCGTTTGTGTATGCTCCTTGGACGTAGCCCAGTGAGGGTGAACCAAGTAAAAATTGTTATGTAATGTGTATGATTTAATATCTAGTTATACTATAATGTCGGAAGGAGAGAGAAGAGTGTTTTTATTAATAGTGAAACAACATCTAATGTGGTATAGGATTAAATATATAATTTCTTGATTTACCCCCCTATCGGGGTATTTGGACTTGTGGGGTAACAAAAACATTTATGTCTTATAAAAATTCTGACACATTATTTATCATTTGAGAAAAATTTATTTTGTAACATTATGATATGAATGTATCATATTTATATATAAAATATCATTAAATTTTACTTATACTCTAATTTGTGAGGTTACTATTATATTATCCATTTTACTATTCCTAATTATCAGATTAATCTTCCAGCATTCATGTTATTAGTCCATTGTTATTGGTTCCTTGCTTTCTATGAATACCACTTATTTCATTCTCAATTTATAAAAAACTTATTGAAATAAATACGTTATTTAAATATTTTAAACCATAAAAAATAATTAATATAATGGAAAAAATGAAAATGATAAATTTTTCAGTTGTTACATTATACACCCTATTTTAATGTTCTCCACCATTATTTCATTTTACATACAATGATGAGAAGATGTGAGGGATCTTTACATTCATTTATTCCTTTGGTTCCTATGTTTCCTCCTCAATGTTATGGTTATGATATAGTATATTTACCAAATGAGTATTCTTGTCTCGTAAAAAATTCTCTATTATCCTAGAACATCACTGAATGCTCCTCGTAAGAGAGATCAATTTACAACTCTACCACCTGCAAATTCAATACATGTGATGCATCTGGTATGTAATTAAACAAGAGTAATACATGGAATACATCTTGTACTTGATACATGGTTGTTGGAAGTTCTAATCAATAGGCCACAACTCTCACATGATCAATAATTTCAAAGGGGCGGATGTGCAAAGGAATCTTCATTACATTCTTCCTATATCTCATAATCCTTTTACATAGAGATATATAGGGGAATACCTTGTATCTAACTAATATATGACTTATAGATTACTTTGTACATATTTCATTTGTTGACTTTGGGATTCATTTATGTGATGATGAATGTTTCTCAATATCTCAAATATTTTATAAACCATTTCATGTGATAGCTTCTTATGTTCAACAACTTAATCCCATAATGTGGGTGTTATATATATTTTCCCCAAATTAGATTCATATAGAGTTAATATATATACTTTAGTGTGAACTATTGTTTTAAGTGAACTCAGCAAGAGGTAGATGTTGTTCCCACCCTCCTTTGATATCCAAAGGAAATTATCTCAAATTATCTTCCCATGTTTGAGTAGTCTTCTTAGATTTTACATTAGTTTGATGATGATAACTCGTAATGAAGTTCAACACAGTATTTTGATAATGTTCAAGACAAGTCGTGAAGTTTAGTTGAGTCTCAGATCCTGATAATATACAATAAATAGTTTAACTCCACTCACCCTTACCACATCTCTAATATATACAAATTCATGTTGATCAACTGAGAAGACCCCATGAAATGTGGTCAATTGGTATTTATTTTTTAGAATATCTACAACAACCCACATAGCATTATTTCCTATGGATATATTGATATGTTTGATGAAAATGTAAAGGGTGATGATTCCCCATTTCTATGTTGGCATGATTAACTGTTCAATCATTCAATAATAATAATTCCATTTTTCCTTCACATTTTGAAATAATAGGATCTTTGAGGTAAATTTAGTGATATATTTCTTCATATTGTCAACAAAATAGTTCCATCAGGGATATCGATACATCATTTTGATTCTTCTTTGGATAGAAAAAGTTGATAAATGTGCACCATTCACAATATCGTGCTTTATCTAGGGATTTCATGGTACCCATGGTCATGACCCAAGTCATAAGACACCTTCCTCATCATTTTCATCTATAGTGATTTCTTATTTCTAATAACATCCAACATCATTTGAATTTCTACCACATTTCATTGATAATCCCTTCTTTTATACTTGAGAGGTGTTTTGTTAATAATTTCAAAAAGGATTTACGATTTTCCTTCTTTAATGACTCACTTGTCTATCTTTTTAAAATCCTGCAATATGGGGTCCTTTTAAACTATCATTATGGAAATGTTTTCAATATATTTTATATATAATGAATTTACCACTTTTTTTCCTCACTAGGATGGTAGTTGATTAATAATTCATAATCCTTGATGATAACTATTAATATTTTCTATAACATATTAAGATCTTTCTGTGTGAAAATATATTTGAGGCTCTTATGATCAGCATATAACTCACAATTCTCAACATATAGATAATGTGATCATATTTTAAAAGTGAATATCAAAATCGCCAACTCTAGATAATGTATAGGATTTTTTTTCTCATTAATTTTCAAATTACAAGATGATTAGTCAATAATTTTATAATTTTTTATTATTATAGAGACTAATACCTTCATTGAAGAATCTTTGTATACCAAAATGTGTTCCCCACTTATCGGTAGTGTGAGTACTTCTGAAGTGATATGCCTATTTTTCAACACTTGGAAGTAGTATTCATAATCAATAGTATAGAATCAATTTACACCCTTTTGTGTTAACATGGTAAGTGGGTTTTAATATTAAGATAAATTATTAAGGAAAGTCATTGTTAATAACCACATAGACCAATAAAAATCTTGATCCGCATTACTGATGTTGTCTAGGGACTCCCTTTGTTTTCAATTATATTTTAATGGTAAAAAAATATTATGATTTAGATGATAAAATTCCCCAAAAATGATATTTCTTCCATCCATAACTCACATTTATTTTACATGGCTAATATAATCTCCATTTGAACAGACTTTATCACATTATTAAAATGTTTCTAATTTCCCTCATTCCTCATGGAATATATCATAATATCATAAATAAATACTACAAAAAATTTCTCATGGTAATCATTAATGACTATATTCCATAATAAAATGAACGTTTCTAGAGAATTAGTGAGTCTAAATGTCGACACTATGAAATGATTACGTCTATAACTTCTTCAGAAAGAAGTATTTGGAGTGTCTTACTTACTCACTTTTAGTTGGTGATATCCTAACATAAAATACACCTTAGATAAATATGTGGTCGTGCATAGGTCAAATAATAGGTAATCTATCAAAGGAATATGATACTTGTTTATCTTGATTTTTTGAGTTCATTATATACAATGTAGAGGGGAATTGATCCATCATTCTCTTGATGAAGAGAACTGGAGGACCCAATGATGAAGCACATGGAAGTATAAAACCCCTATCTAGATTCTCATGTAATTTCTTATTCAGTTCTTCCAACTCAATGGTATCCATTATATAAGGGGACCTTGATATATGAATAGATCATGTAATAAGATCAGTTGATAAATAAACATCTCGATCATGTAGGAGACAAGAAAATTGTTCAAGGAACTAAACAATGTATTTCTTGATATTGGGAATGAATTGGATCATGATTCTATAAATTGTATCAATGATTTTAGAAAGATATGATTTCCCACAATGGAGTAATATATACAATGGAGATTATGATCATAATGGAGATTCATCTTATTGCTTAAAATTTTATAGAAATATAGTATACCTCAGGATGTTATGAGTGATATTTTATTCCAAATCGTTTTTGATGGATTTGTATAAAGATATCCTATCATTGAAATATATAGATTCAAAATCCATTAAAGGATATAAGCCTTGATTTTCATGGAGGTTCATCCCAAAAACATTAACCAAGCATGAGTTACTTTGGATGCAAAAATTTCCCCATTATTTTTGTCACGCATAACTCAATATCAATATTTTGAGGGGGAGTATGAATTTTTGAGAAAAACAAGAATGAAATTAATATATTTTTAGAATCAGTGTAAAATAGTATGATCAATATTATTAAATTAATATCCAATATAACTTTCAACACATAATTGTTGGGATCCACATCATCAATAATAATGACCTAAAATTTCCATTTCCCATTTGTATTTGGTGTCTATTGATGTAGATTACCATCATGAAAACAATGTTTACTAAACTAGAATTCATAGTTCATGATCTCTCTATAATTGAATCATTAAACCGTAGGTGCTTCTCTCCATTCATTGACTGCATTGTCTTCCATCCTCAGTTCTCATTAATATTCATGTACTTTTAGGTCCTCTCTCCCTCACATGAATCATGTCCCCATTCTCATTGAGGGAATTACCAGGACGATTATACCAGTATTTTAGACTTTTGAGTGGATGAGTATTCTCTCCACTATTATCATTAGATCCTCTAGAATAAATATCTATATTTTGTATCTTATCTCTAAATCATTGGGGTCGTTCCCCAAACTCCTTATCAAATTTGAGATCACATAAAAAAACTTCTTTATCAATCCTTATGTCTTGTAAAACTATATCATTTTGAATTTGTGGTTTTAAGAGACAAAGAATCTATCTAGTTTTCTATCGTTTTTTATAACAAAACATGAGGCATACCATGTAATCCATGTAATATTTTATTATTATGACATGAATGATTCACCACACCTTTTCATCAACTCTATTAATTATCAATTTATATTTTTAAGAGTAGTTTATGGGAAATACGTATTAATATTTATTATCTTATCATTGTAGCATATAAAATATCATATTCATTATGTTGACAATCTATTACATGAAATTTGGATAAAAAATCTAAGAATTTTCAGTGGTCATTGACATGTAATATATTTGATGGCATGTTTATACCTCATAGGTGAAAGATTAAGTTAAAATTATCCAGGTTTTATTTATATCATCAAATATCTTGGTAAGAATCAAAATGACATTTTAAAAACCACCTCCCAAGGAATTAGGTATGTAATTTAGGCAATGGATACATTGTAACTCACATGGGTTGTAGGCCAAGTTAGTCACAGTACCCACCATTTTTTAAAAAAGAGGGGTTTTTGACAAACCATCAGTCAATAATTAATGAATATATAATTTATTTATTTATGAAATTAACCTAAAAGGGATATCTTGTTGTATCCCTTTTTTATCATTTTTATAAAAATAATTTTTTTGGAGAATAAATTTACAGTCATAAACTAAGGGCTTTCAGTACTATTCTCTAACCATATTTCCCAAATTAGATAAATCTTTCCTTAATATCAAAAATACCTAACCTACTTTTCTTAGATTATTATTATATCATTTTTGACATAAATAACATAAAATAATTAAAAAATATGATCCAAAGGATTATTATCATGGTAAAATTAAAACTATACATAACATGAAAGTAATATAAAATATGAATTATTTAAATCGTTCTCTAGCTTCTTAGTGGCCCTCATATACACATTAGTTTAAGTAGTCACTCTAGGATATACATCATGGAATGGGGTGATCTAAAATACTAGTAAGATTATATTTAAGAACATGAATCAATATAAAATGTGTGAGAATAATTATCGTAATCATCACTTATGAATTATATAATCATAAAATCATGATAGATAGAATTATATATTTCCATGGAATATGTCAATGCATAGAAATGAAATATCATGTTATAGTGGTCAAATATCACAAACAGCTGTGAGAAAAGCTAGAATCGTGTTCAGTCATATCATATGTGCATAATCATTACATAATAATCATGGTGATCAAATATAGAATCAGATTTAATCAGATTTCATAGTTTCTCATGAGATACATCACATTACCAAATGCATTAGAGCATTATATAATTCTAGGCTCACTTGACACATCATACCATTTTCATAAGCATGGTTTCTATATCGATCCAATATCAGTCATGGAAATAATGAAACCCATGAAAATAATGGATTTAATTTAATAATGCTTAAATATCTGACTACCCATTGATATTCATAAAATTGGAAATCATTATTGGTATAAGAATCATCAAATTTGAGTAAGGAAGAAACAATATCAAAATGAATAATGCTTAATTGTTGAAAGAAATGTTCTTTTGGAAAATCAGTTTATTAGTCATAAAACTATATTTGAATGATGTATACCATAGAAATAAAATGTTATGAAAAAGAAATTATATTTTAAGAATTTGAAAAAAACATCCACAAAAATGATTTAATGAAATAAGAATAACATAAAGAATGAAAATTGGGATCACGAATACCTCTACCATATATATGAATCATTTATTTAATTTAATGTCTTGGATAATAAAATTAGATTCATTAATTAATAAATAAATAACATCTTTTCCATGTATATTATTAATTATAATGTTATTAATATTTTTTATGGTAATTATAATGATTTATAGAGTTCAATTCAACATTATGGAGTGTTCATTTTCCAAGTTTTCATGATCATTTCACTTGTATTTTTTTATAAGGGATTTTTCAAAATGAAAATTATTATAAAAAATTATATATTTTTTATTAAGGAAATTAAATAATTTTAAATGGAAATTTCTATTTTTAATATTCAGTATAAATGGATGATTGATTAGATAAAATGTTAATGATGTTATTTTTTATCAATGTGGCAGTTTTGGTCATCATGAACTAGTTTTGTTATATAATTATGTATTATTTATATATGTTACTTTCTTAAAATAAAAAAGTTTACGTCATAAATCTTAAAATTTTAATTAACCAATAAAATGTTTTCATGACCATCCATTAAGGTTGTACTGGAAAATTAAATCATGTTGTCCTCGAAGTAGTCCAATCGACACCTCACAAATGGTGTTTTCTTTTTTTAGAATAAAAAGGAGTAGAGAAGAGGTATGATGATATTTATTCCCATAAAATAATAAAATTATTTTATATATAATATACCATATTTTTAATAACACTTGAATAAGGGTGTATAAGGATAAACTAATAAAGGAAAATAAATTAAAATTAAATTAAATGGAAATAGTATATGATTTTACCATTAAATTATTCTACATGAGAACCTCTGTATAACGATTGTGTTTGGAAATTTTCTGAGAAAAAATTCTCTTGGACATTGGGGACAGGATTAGAAAGATTACTAGGAGGATGTTTCACTATATTCAACTATTTTTTGGTTATTAGAGAATATATGGTGAGGGGTTATATTTATCTGATAGAAGAGAGGTGTTATTCAATTATTTTACTCATTAGTTTATTCTTTGGATCATGGATGGGAATTGGTTGAAAATTGTAAATAAATATAATATATTACGATTGACAGTTATGTTTTATATGATTGAATGAGACAAACACCTTCTATGAATAAATGATTCAATTACTTGTTAAATTTCGTAAATTATCGTATTTTTCAATTCTCTAAAAAGTCAACTAATTTATAAAAAAATAGCCATAATCATTTTCAATGTGTAATGTTCAAAAATAAACTCCATTCAATGAAATTAATTTCATAAATATGAGAAATTATATTTTTAATTAAACTCATTATATATTCAAAAAATACTGATTTTAAAATTATTTCAGATTTTATGAAAAGTTTAACAATTATTTATGACCTCATAAAATTATTTTATATTCATATGAAAAAATATTATTTATTATTCTATTTAATGAAGGTAAAATTTTATTTAAATAATTATATTATTTAAAAAATTTAAATAAACATTTAACTTTTATAAAAATAATGTCATTTACTTTATCATTTTTAAAACAGTTTTTATATATATTATGATATGTTAATATCATATTTTCATTTAGAATATTTAAAAATTTTATTTTTACTCCAATTGGTTAGTTTACTATTAATTTTGTCTAGATTATAGTTCTTTATGTCCATTTTATTATTACTTGATTCATGTTATTACTCAATTGGTATTGGTTCTTAAATATATAGAAATACCACTTATTTTATTCTCAATGAGTGAAAATAATGTTTTAATGTGGATAACTATTATATATATATTTTTTATGTCTTATAGCAAAGTTACAAAAATGGAAATATAATCCATTGATAAAAGTATGGTTTTTATACAGTGTGGGGATTAATCAATGTTAATGATTATTTACCAATTACAACTTTTCCATCTATATTACCTATATACCTATTTGGTAAATGGGTCCACTAACACTCATGATCATTTTTAATACATGTAAGATATATATGAATGAAATAATAGATCAACAATAAGAATATTAATGAGTTTCGTATCTATAAAGGATATGAATGTCCTCGATGTATAATGCTTGTAATCCTTCAAACAAGGATATTCAATTTCATTATCAAAATAAATCTCAAAAAGGGTATAATATTGAAGCTACATAATTATAGGCACTAACTAGACATACATGAAAGCAGCAACTAATTTTCTATAGGATCTGAAAACAATCAAACCTTCCTCTCATAATTCTAGATTCGGTGGGCTCCGCTTGGAAGTGTGATCAGAAAAATGAACCCATCTATTTTGACACACAAAATCTATGAACCATTATCAATATGCTTAAATCTCAAGGGTATCTTAAATCCTTAGTATATAATTATAAAATATTCTTTAATTTTTCTGATGTTGAGCTATCATTGGATTGATATCTCAAATAATTGACCTATCTAGTTCTCATGGGATATTAGTAAGGTCATGATCTCTATCATTTTTATTCATTAATAAATAAGGCTAATTTTTTTTATAATGTTTTTCCTAAAAATTATTCGAAATATTGAATATAATTGATAGTAGAAATGTTGGGTTAATCTCTTTGATTGTATCTTCTACTAATTATTTGGTCATTAAAATCTAATTATTTCAAAAACATATTTTCTCTTACATTAAAAAAGAAACCCCTTAAAACTCATAATTTATATTGGTCAACATTCTTAGTATTTAAATACATTGAAACTTATCACATAACATATTTAAATAAGAATCATTATTTTAACCTCTTCATGATATCATAAAATATCTTATTTTTTATTCTTTCATGAAATCTACACTATCCACTTTATATCTGCATGATAACATACAACACATCTATCATGATCTAAATCTCACCCACTAAAATCACATTTTATAGGAATAATAGTTATCATGAAATTAACTAAGAAGAAAATGAAAACCATGAAGTATAATATCTATAATCAACAAATTAAAAATGAAATAAAAATATGAACATAAAAGTATTCATACATAACCTTTCATGAATTCCATATTTTATACATTGTATTTGTAAAATTGATGGAGAATATTATAATGGTATATGAATTCTTCATGAATCCATGGTATTGAACATACCTATTGACACCTGATCAATACAATAGTTCCAGAATCCAAAAATGTGTTGTAGATACTTCTTTCATTATTAAATGGTATTTTTGTTGTGAATAATGTTTCATATTTTTTATGTGTATTCTGTCAAATACAAATATGAGGGTTCACACAAAATTTTTAGACATTCATTAATAATTATAGAGTGTACTTTTTGGGTTATTTGGACATCAATCACATGATTTACAATATGTTACATCCCAATTTTGTAGGATTAATTACATTATCCAATGAATATACAAATCCAAATTTAAATCAATCCCATTAGTTTGTAATTGTTGAAACCATGTAGTAGGATCTTGATGTATGAAATTTAGTCCCATTGCATGAAAACCATACTGTAAGGCATATCATATGACATGAAATAATACAATATATGTATACATGTTCCTTTTATGATTTAATATTATTTTATTATATTATATGAATCTCATTCATATCATATCTTTTGAATCACTGGATATCATTGGCTTTTATAACCATCATTTTATTTGATATATCAAAATTTCCCACAATAAATAAAATCCTATATTAAATTTATTGTAAACACCAAAATACATTTCCAACACATTTTAAACTCAGTAATATGTTATTAATTAACCTCTCTTAATTTTTGAAAAGATCCTTCCCTACAATAAAATACTTAACTAAAGATTAACTATATTTCCTTATGGGATATAATATCATTTATGGTCATATATATATATATTGTGACATATATATACTAAATAATTAAATCTACTATAAATATAATGATATCTGGTGTGACCACGATAAAATATAGTCATATTTATATAAAAAAATAACTACCATAATATGTATCACACACATATTATTTATTCTTATCTAATCATTTTTTACAAAAAAAGTCACAACTAAACATGAAAAAATATTAATATATTGTAGTGGTGATTTTAAAATATTGATTCATTGGATATGATTTATAAGGTCCACTAACACATCATATATATTTCAAATAGGAGATAATCACATCTCATGTCCCTTATCCATGTTATTGAACACATCACAAGTGATATAACTAATAATGGAACAAACATTGTTTAATCATGGTATATAATATTTACCTCATAATATCTGTGAATATATGGCATCATGGAAAATCTATTATAGAAGAAATGATTTGAATCATACAAAAACTATCCCAAATTAAATATGTCAAACGACTTGTGTAAAAAATGAATCAAAGTAAGAAGGTTATTATGTCGCCTATCTTTCAAAACCCATGTCAATTGAATTGATAATATTCAAACACTTCTTGGTATATCAATGATTGTATGGAAATGTATGGGATATTCATTGGTCGGGAAGTCCATGTTATGAATATTACCATTTTACCTCCAGAATATACACACCATATATCATATAAAACTCTTTATTATGAATAAAATTAAATATTAATATTAATCATAAATATAATCTCATCATATAATATCTATGGTGGTCAACAATTAGGGATAATTTTATATTGTACATTGAGTAGATGTTTTCATTCCATTACTCTTGTGAAATGATTTTAGCACACATAAATGAATGATAAATAGTAATATTATCTATTTATTAAACAATGATATAATTACAAACATTACTTCAATAAGAAATGTATAATTTAATAAAATATTCAATATGAATAACATGATTGTGTTTCAATAATTACATTATCATTGGATCATTTAAAATAACACCTTTTAAAAACATATAGACAAAAAAATTTCCCCTCTCAAGGGTTTATCTTATAATATAACAATATTAATCTTCTTTTTTGGTGCAATTATGAAGTCTGTGTTCTTTATCAAAAAAATAGATCCATTTTTCACTATAATGCTCGATATCTCCATTAATGTTATGAAAAATGTCATGTTAAAGAATTCACATCTTGATAAATACACATTTCACAAAATTTTATGATGTATCGACCTATGAAATATTATAATAAATATTTTTCAACATTTTTAATATTTATAAAATATATTTTATAGAGTTATTTTCATATAAGATTATTTTTTAATTTTTAATCCAATAGTGAATTTGGTTCTATTCTAACTAAATTTGATTCCATATATGTCTTATTTAAAGACATGATTTCCAAATTAATGAAATTTAATTTGTAAACATGATCTTAATTTTTTATTTGAATATAAATTTTATCTTAGGGTGATGTTTTGTTATTTTTCTATAAATATTGATTTTTTACTGGATAATCAAATATACTAGTTTTAAAAAATGATAATATCCTTTAAAAAATCCAATTAATTTATAAATTTGATCTTGTTGTGACATATTTATTATATCATTAAAAATAATATAGTTTTTATCCCTATTATACCTCTTTTTTGAATAGGTTTATTTTTTTGTTTTAAAATCCAATTTTCCAAAAAATTATTTTTCATTGTGTTGTACATGATTATATTAAATTAATTTTGTCCACTTATAAAATTTTACTCACCAAAATAGGAAATTGTATTTCTAATCATGAGGTCTAAATTGGGTAAATATATTAATTTTTTTTGAATATTTTCATATATTAATTGTTTTTAAAGAAAAACAATGTTTGATAGCTTACATTATATGCTACAACGACTTTAGACGAACCACATAAAATTTTAATTTAAATATGAATATTCTAACATAGAATTTGAAATTATGGGTATGAATAAGAAATAAATATTTTTGAAATGTATAAAATTATCCATATAAATATAAAATTATCATTTAATACTTACGTAAAAAGCACGCAATTTGTAGTAATCACATTTTAATTGTTCAAAATATATGTTTTTTTCAGAAATATGGTTATTATTAATTTTATATAGAATATAATAAAATGTACCAGGATAGTTTAGATATTTTTTAAAAAAATACAACCTTTTGTAAATTATCATAATAGAGTTATGTTAGAGTTATGGATGGGTATTGGATTTAGAATATATATTTTTCTATTAACTATAACAAATATGGTTTTTTGTTGAAATTTATGTTGCTGATTAATCATATTAAAAATAACCATTTATTAAACGTTTTGAAAGTGAAATAATTTAAGATATATTATTTATAATACATTTAGCTCCATTGGAATCGTTTTTATGGAATCATTTGGTTAAAATTGATTTGTTTCTTAAATTTATATTTGTCTGAACAAAAAATTTTCATTTTTTTTTTCATTTTAATATTAAATTAATCTATTCTTCTTCAAGAAAATTGATATTAAAATAATGTGTTCCATATTAGATATCATGTGAGGATTTATTTCTAAATTATATCCCTTTTATTTTTGTTTATTTTTGATAAATACCATAGTAAATAATTTTTAACTTTGTAAGGGTTAATAAGGTGATTAAGGTTACCAATAAAATTATATGACCACGAAAATGAACCAAAGAGACTAAATTATCATATGTTATTATTTTTCATCATTACCATCTATTTTTCAAAAATATCAAAATTTTGTTCTATATTTCTGTGATATTGGCCGACATCATATTTATGTAAAAAAAAGTAAAAAATTTCACTTTCTTTCTTTGAATATCTATATTGTGTTATAGGTATAAATGGATTCTTAACATAAAAATGTATACATTAATGTAATATTATAATTTTTCCAATTTTATTTAGTTATAATTTTTATTAATAAAACAAATACCATAAATTATTGCGTAGGGCCATCAAAAAACATCTTTCACTAATAGGAAGCTAAAATGAATGGTCCTGAAAATATTAAATGTAATATATTTTAATTGATAATTTTTTTCAATTATTTTTTTAATTATAATAATATATATCATTTTTATATAATTACTTTATAATACATTTTCTATCATTTTTATCCAGAGTCAAATTAAATTTATTGTGAAAATTTTGAAATTAATTATTTTTTCTATTATATAATATATTATAAAATTATTTAAAAAATATATAAAACACTAAAATTTAAAATTATAATGTCAACTGGTATAAAAGGATGTTCATTTTTCTTTTATTTTAACCTTTAATCTTATAAGTTACATTATAATAGATTAATATTTAAAAATACATTACCATGATTATGTTTAAAAATCGCTAAGAAAGAGGATAATTGAAAAGGAAGGGGTTAAAATTATCTCAAAACCAATAAAAATATTATTATATGATTATATTATTATCATATATTACTTATCATTTAATTAAAATCCTTTTTCAAGTATTTAACATGATATATATATATATATATTATAACATTTCATGTCATTTTAAAAATGACTGAAATGGTGTTCTGTAATATAAAATATTTTATTTGATGAATTAAAATATATTGACTTACAATTTTAGTATATTTTATTTTAATATGGTTAAAATATCATCAAATATCCGTTTGTGAGACAATATTTCTTTTATTTTAACTATATTGACCCCTAAAGGATCAAAAAAAAATTTTGATCATAATATTCAAAACGGTTAACGAAGGTTTAAAACAAATATTTTTGGGTGAATACAATATCTAAACATATAAAAAAATTGGATGATGGTATTTAAAATAATACCCATATTATATTATAATTATTTAAATTGGACACATTTTAAACCTAAAATTTATTTATATTGGGTTAATACTTTTATAAATTTCATGGAAACCCCTCTGCTCTCTTACAAATGGTCACATCCCCTTGTATTTTCCTCACACACAAAAACACTTTATGTCGAAAAATTAACAGAAATAATTTATTCATGGAATTATTAGGAAAAATATGTGTATTTTTATGTACGACACCAACATTGGAGGGTATAACGTATAATGAAAATGAGATTGTTTGAAGAAGTAGTATTGATTATAATGAAATTTTTTAGAGTTATTTATTCATCCACATTTATGTAATATTATTCAACCATGATGAAATTATAAAATATATATATTTCAAAGAAAATATATTTTTTTAAGGGAATACCATATATCAATATCCTCTACAGTTAAATTGTAAAATAAATAGTTGTTTGTGTGTATGAAAGACTACCCACAGACCAAATAATGAAACATGTTTTTCATAACCCAATCTCACATAAAGATATAATATTGTATTTAATGTTTATATATTATATTCATGACATATTTTTTGTTATATAAAGATTTTATATAATATAATTTCATACCATAACATTCTTTTAAAAATAAAACATTCTTTTGTGCATACATGTGGACTTCCACAACAATGAATAGATGTGATTTTTTTTTCATCAAAACATCACAAGGATATTATATATATATATATATGAATGAATATTTAATTATATTATAAAATATATTTGATACACTTATATAAAAATATATATTATATTTCCATAATGAATATTAAAAAAATTAATTGATACTTCTGGTTATGTTTGACCTACCAAATCCATGATTGGAGAATAGTTCATTTTTCAAAACTATCTTTAATTTTTTGTCTTAAATGTAAAATTTATGTATAAATAGAACATTATTTCATTATTATTATTATAGATATTGTGGAATAATTTATCTATTTACCATTTTCTTCCTATCAATGTCAATTTGGATAGACGAGTAAAATATCATAAAAACATCATAAATTATGATATTCATGAAAATGAATATAACATGGTTAAGAAAAAAATAATAAAATTAAAAACGTTTTTTATGAAACTGAATAATTTACAATTTTTTATAGAGTCAGTTAAATAGAATGCATGAGTAGTTAGACTCGAGGTAGGGGAAACATTACATTAAAAATATCATTTAAAAATAATTAATGATTTAATTTTCAAATTACTATCAACTATATTCATATATATAAATTAATTATTTGAAATATTTATATGGGAACTAATTATTTTTAAAATACCTTTTATAACCCCTTTAACTTTATTTCTTTTGTTTTCTATTAGAATCATTTTTCGTAATTTGTATGGAATGTCTTCACATTCATTACAAAAGAAAAATGGGAATGTAATATTTTAATTTATGCATTGAAAAAAACCATTTCATAGAACTATAACCAATATTTAGTTATTTGGATGACTTATAAGATTCTAAATTTTCATTAAACTAAAACCCTCATTCACCTGTTATAGGTATTTTTTCTTTAAATTTTTTTCTAAGGAATTAACATTTTGATATATGAATTTATTTTTTACATATGTTAGGAATATATTTTGAAATGAATTATGATTAAAAGGTGAAATTATAAAAAAAATAATTCATTACATAGTCTTTTAACATGATCATTATGACAGGTGATTCTGATATATCTCATTATGATGGGTGACCGGGATATAGATCTTGATGATTATTGATCCAGATATAGTTCTCATATAAATTTGGTATAGATATGTTATCCATATAATTATGTAAAAATTCGAACATATATTCATTCAAATTGTAATAGTACTTTTAAAGATTCTGTAAAGAATATTATCAAAGGACAACACATATCTTTTATAATAATTCAATGATGTTTTATTAGAAATTAATCGATTTCAAAAGTTAATATATAAATAATTTTAATTTAAGGTGTTGCACCTATATTTGGGTGGTACAAAATATAATTTATTTTCATACTATAACATATAGGTTGACTAGTGTTGTCTCACATTAATAGTTTCCTAGTTGGTTATATGAGTAATTATCTTACTCCTAATAAAAATATATGTGTTATTTTTATTATTTAAGAAAACATTTTTTTAGTATTTTTTTAAGACTATTGAATTTAAAAATAAAACCTAAATATAGGTAAAACCAAAATTCGTGTTAGAAATAAATTTATTTTTTAAATGGTTTGGATACACTAGTTCAATTACTATTGAATTGAATTAGACAATAAATTAATATTCATACATGTATTTATATTGTCTAACCTAAAAAGTACTTTTATCATGCCTTGGAATCCTATTGGGAATACCAAATCACACTACCACTAATAGAAAGTAGTTATTAAATTGGGATAAACCCAAAGCTAGACTACTGTAAAACACATGAAATTCTATCACATCATCTACATATTAAATAATAATATTTTCTAATTAATGAACAAAAATTAAGGACACTGTGAGACCTCTTCCAAGTAAATGAATCTAGTTAGTTAGTTTACATTTCTATGTGTTAAGAGATAGAAATTTAATGAGAGAAGAATAGTTTCAAAAGAGTGAAATATATAGTTGGATAAAAAAATTTATTAGAAGCATAATGAACACTGTAATTAAAATATGAATGCAAAACATGAGAAAATAAATTCAAAACCAAAAAAAGAAAAAAATATCAATTGCATCCCAAAAATGCCTCATTTTGTTGGATCCTCAAGAAATGATCTAGTTTTATCCCATCCTAGAATCTTATTTATATGAATTATTCCTCCTACACGGTGTCATATATATTAAAAATTCATAATTGATCATTCTATGTTTGTTTAGATTATTCACTAAAAATTATCCACAAATCAGTGTTTAATGGCTCTATTTGCGAGTAATTTATCGTGAAATTGATTCACGATATGTAATTTTTGGAGATGTGGATAGTTTTCCTTTTGGGTATTCTTTTCTGGGTGAGTTAATTTGTGTCACTATTTGATCATATGTTTCATTTTATAACACATGGCGGTTGGATTAAAAATTTCTTTTTTCTATATTATGTATTGTTTTCACGGCTTGTAATTATCCATGTTGCACATCATTAATAAAATTCATGATGTGTGATGTTTTTTATAATACATTTTTCTCAGTTCCATAGTCAAACTTCATTTATAATCCTTCATCTCGGTCCTTGATTTCCTATTTGTCATCAGGATCCATTTTTATGATCAAATATATTTCAAATTTCATCTTCAATATTTTGTTGTTGTATCGTCCCTATACACATTGCATCACAATGTTCCTTTAGCATTCTCAAATCAAAACATTTAATATTTTTTTTAAAAAAAATTCATGTATCCTATAATAAGACAACAACATATATAAATACCAGTAATTTTAAACAATTATTGTTTAAAAACATTATGTATTATATACAAAAATATCTACAAAATAGGACATTGTCATAAGGATTAATCCCTTTTATTATGAAACAATATGTTTTGTAGAATATGTTTTCATGGGTTTTCATTTTTTATATTATAACATGAAAATTGTAATTTTTATTTATTTTTTAAATAATTTTATTAGTAAAATTAGGAATTTGTGATGATTTCATGAGTATTGAAAAAATTATTTATACTCAATGTTTATTACCTTAAATGAAATAATATATCATAATATATAATGTTTTAAAAACTTATGATGGATTTATTTTTTACATTTGTATTTAAATTATAGATTGTTTATACACATCACACATTTTAAAATGTTTTTCATAGGTTTTTTATGATTATTAGGGAAAATTTATTATGGATTAATGTTGGTGAAATTTTTCATTAAAATAAAGAGGTCTTCTATTTAAATATCTTATATTGCGGAAAAATGGATTCTGAATAGATATTAATGGAATTTAATATATGGGTTTCATATTTTTATTTATGAACAGGTTATATAAAACTGAAATTTTATTGATTGTAGAATAGAATGAATGTGAATTGTTTTATAAAGATTGTTTTTAGATTATTTATGGTCAATTCCATAATGTTGTTATCAAGTAAAAGGTTTAGATAACTCCGTAGGTTATGATTATTTCTGGTTATGTTAAATTAAAAGTTATTAATTCCATAAATTGATTAAATTTATATTGTTTATCACAAGATCGATTTTGTAAACACCACCCTATGAGGTTTTATGTGATAGGATTTAACGGTGAACTATATTTGGAAACATTATTTATTAGGATGATGTATTTTAAAACACTATTTTCAACATGATGGATTATTTCTGTATATTGATATTAAATTTTTGAGGATGTTCAATATAAATTTTTCAAACATTATTAGAATAATATTAATAGTTTTTATGAAAACCATAACCTATGGGCTATGCAATACCCTGTTGCATCTAGAAAGTGCATAGAGATATAGACCACAACAAAAATGTAACAATGGTGTTGAACCAACCAATAGCCTACATGATTTAGTATTTTTTTTTTATTTTTTAGTAAAACAGTTTTCCGTATTCAGATTAAGGTTATTTTGGGAACACATGTTTTACCACGTAGATAACATGTGGATTATATAATGTTATTTATTTATAAATTTATATATGTTATTTCAAAATAGTTTCACTATTTTTTAATCCTTATTTGATTAAAGAAAATGGGGATACATTATATAAAATGTGATTCTATTTTAGGAATTATGATTAAATTATCATCTGGATGTATTATGATATATGAATTTATATGGTTATTCATGTCATATTTTAAAATATTTATCAAATCAAAGAGATTATATGATAGTGTATTATATATTATTGTTACAAGTCATGAATAGTGATTGCTGTTATTAGGATATCGATGTTATATTTATGATTTTGTTCGTTAATGGATGAAATATATCCCAGGTCTATAGGAATTCAGTTAAGCCTTATTTTTAATTGTGGGGTGTTGTTTTCTCACACAATAACTAACATCTAGCCTCCATTTCAATTCTTAAAAGAATATACCAACATTTCCCTCACATAAAACTGGATACTGGAATAATTTCTAAAAGCATGTGGTTAATTCAGGTCTTAGAGTCAACGATTCATAGTTAAACGCATTGGTCGAGAAAATTTAAGGGTGGGATCATCACACCCTTTTGGGTGGAATTATTTTCAACTCTAGGAATCTCATATAGATTTATGATATGACCACGAATCACTTCTTAAAACTTATATGAATATTATTACCCAAAGAAATATATTAACCTTATGTATATTGTATATTCAAAATAAATGTGGATCTCATTATTGAATACATCTGTATATATCTAGGGTTCTTCATTTGCTTCCATAGTAATGGGAAACTAATTATTTGTTGAATATGTATAACCAAATACATTATTATTTTCAACAATATAGGGAGATATATAATATTTTAAGGTGATTGAGACATTATAAGGAATCCTACATATATTGTTCTTTGAAATAATCATAACCTAAATAGTTGGTTAAACCAAGGTATATTGATATCATATGGAAAGAGCATATATGTGGGCTCTGAGGAACCATGTATTGAAGATTGAGTCTAGAGTTTATTCTGTACATATCCTGATCATGGAATGATTTGTATTTTTCATTGTTTAGTTACACCATTGGGACTGGATCCAATATTGATTTCCTCAAATGGGGGAGGTTTATATCATTTCACTCATCAAGGATTACATGATCATATTTCCCTGAATGTGGGTGATTCATGATTCCAATGACGTGTTAATTTCAACTCCCTATGACCACGCTAGCTACATATGGTGTGACAAATGAGTGATAGATATTGTCAGCTCATTTCATATGGGTATAAGGATAATGTGTTGGGACTATACTAGGGATGTTTAATATGGACCTACGGCCTCAGGGAGACATTCTACATGTCATGGATATGTAAGGAATTGTAGTCATCATAGTTCAATAGATTAATCAATCTATTGTGGGTGGGGTAGAATGATTAACCCATGAAAAATATTGGGTCCCAATAGTTTAAATTTCATAGACATGTCGGGACATACAAAATTTAAAATTTCCATTTAATATTGGGTTCAGAACATAGGAAGGCTTATTACATTTACTAGTTATGCAGGAAATAAAATCAGTGATGTTCTACTAATTTCTCAGTATACTGGGCGATTAATTAAATGATCAGCCCAGGTGAATAATTGTGTTCCACTAGTCGGAATTTTGGAGATATTATGGGATGTATATTACTTTGGATTCCCATTTGATTTTATTTCTCGATCCATAAGAAGGCGTCCTACACATCCTGGTATAGGATGGAATTAGAGCCCTTATAGTTCAACTGTTGAGGGATTAAAGTTGACTTTCCTATTTAATGTATGGCATATCATATTATTTCATTGGTCATGGTTTAAATAGTATTTTATCCTATAATTTTTTAGAGACTTGAGATCCAAATTATATGATAATTGTTCTCTTTAAGCCCATGTGATCTATTCTCAGTGTGAGAAACTAAGGATGGAAACAATTAATCATATTGCATATGGATGTGGGGCTTATTATAAGGACATGACCGTATTACATTACAAAATCTTGAATATAGTCAAGAAATCACATAATTTTTCATTTATAATCTTTTCAGATGCAGATATTTGGAGAAAAGATACATAACACATTCATAACATTACACTTTATTAACGATTGGATACCATAAAAGCAATATTCTCTTCATGTGACATATAAATCATATCTAATAAAACATGAAATATTTAAAAAATTTTAAAATATAACATGAAATATATCCTTGTCTTACACATTCTTATAACCTATGAAAAAAATTAAAATCATGGTATGAGGAAAAAATGATTAGTAAGGTATATAAAAATTCAGAAACAACAAATTATTCCTTGAATTCTTGTAATGTATGAAATCATTATTCAAAAGATGTACTTGTCACACATATATACTTCCATTGTGAAACCTGAGATTTCAAAATCATTCCCAATTACATAAGAACATAAATTTAACCATAAATTTATCTTGGGATATACTTTCATAAATGTTTAACCCTCTCAGATACCTTATAATTTGTAGCCCTTACATCCACCTTCCAATTTGTGTAACCATCGCAGTTACATTATGAGTAACCATATAACCAACCTCCAACTAATACACACCAATTCATTGGAGGGAGATATAGGCCCCTCCCATCATCATAAAAAATTCCCATGAACTATAACAGAATCATAACACATAAATACTTTCATAAAATCATTTCTTTTGAATTTCATAAAACTAAATTTTAAAAGACGATTTTAAAACGAAATCCCCATATAAATATCATATAATTGAAGAGAGAATTATTTGAGTGGATGTAATATGTATATACACTATTAATAAACATAATTATACATTATATGAACAAATCTATTCCTATAAACAATTTTAATACCACATAAATACCAAATTAAGAGTTTATCCCAAAGAACAGAAATTGGGTTATGAATTCAATTACCCTGGGTTTGTCTTACATACCACTCATTTAAACATCTTGAATAATGGTTAAAATAGTCTTCTTTATATATTATAGAATAATATACATATTTACAATTCCTTATATGATCATTTCATTACATCATTTAACTATTTAATTATCAGTATTTTGTTCAATGCATTGTTTTGGTAGTGTTCCTCAAATGTTTTCCTTGATCAGTTCATGATGAATGTTCTTGTTTATTGGAAGTGAAAATATAGAATTTTAATAGAGTGGTATTTACATATTAATAGAACCATAAATTATAAAATCGATCTTTTTGAGTTCTTTCATGAGGATGATTAATTAGTTAAAACATCAATGATGTTCACTTAATTCATTTTAGTGGTTTTTTCATATTAACGACACCATTTGTTTTTGTAAATTATTACCGTGGGTGAAAAATAATTCATGAAAAATGTATGAGACCTAATTAATATATTATAATTGGGTTCAACCTTAAAAAATTTTTCATGACCATACATGAAGTAATTAATGACAATTGAAATCAAATTGTCCATGATGTCTGTAATTCAACACAATCCGAACAATGTTTTTTTATTCCTTGAATAAGTAGGTGAGTATAAGAAATATAATGGTGATTATTCTGTAAACATGATGAAATAATGAATATTTTAGATATTATATCATTTGTGCCCCTGTTATAATGGAAGGTGACAAAAGAAAAATAAAATAATGGAATCTTGAAATAAAAAAGAAAATATGAAAAATACCTTACAAAAATCTGGCAGCCTAACGACGTCACTTATAATATCTTAAATTATTTTTATGGGAGAAAAGGGGTCTATCATAATTATTACATAATATTGGTATTATATAATTATATTTAATGAAATATCCCTACATAATCCAATGGAAATTAAAAAAAATGACATTAAATGAAGGAAAAGAATGATAACAAAAGAAGATATTTACCTCTTCATATCTTCTCCTTGAAATCCATCTTAAGACCATTGGACTTGTCCTTTTGGTGAGACCATAAGCTATTTTATGAAGGCAAGAGCCTTGGAAGGAGTATTGGGTAGAACATAGGAAAGGCTCCAATCTTGAGAGGTGTGGGGGGAAGAGGGAAATGAGGGTTGTATTTATAATGGAGGAGAGGGAGAATTTTTTATTAATTTATTCATTATTATAATATTTTTACACATGATTTGGAATAGTCTTAATTAATGTCACCCCAAATAGTTATAATGTCATATTAGTTCTTACCATGTGGCCTGACAACACTAATGATGTCAGAAATAATGTATTTTAATAATAAATTGAATATACGGTATTTTACCATATTTCACTATCCTTGAAAATTAACAAATTTTATAAAAATCACAATAATACACCCTAACCATTTTTCAAAGTGCATTATTCAAAAATGAACTCCATTTTTTGAAAACAATTTTCTAATTATTATTAATTTAATTCTCAAATAAAATCATACATATTTCAAAAATTCACAATTTTAAATCTATAATAGCTTTTATATCACATTGAAAATTTTTCCAAGATTTCATTATCTTAAATCCGTAAGAAAATAAAATAATAATAAATTTTACTATTCATTAGGGAAATATTACAATTCATTAATGTATTTTACTATTCACCAAAAACGACAAGTTGCTTCCATTATACTCCAAATTACATACTGAACACAATTGTAGATGAACGTTTTTTGAAATTCAAAACTTATATGTAAAAAAATTATGTTTAATGGATAGTTTAAAATATGTACATAAAAGAATATTTCATGCACTTAAATTTATTATAAATAACATGGGGTGTTAGATTTTCCCACCTTCTAAAAATTAAGTCCTCGTAATTTTTTTTACATATTTAACAAGTGAGGGTATTTTATCCATCATAGCATTTTCAGCCACCCTTTCCGCTTCTTTAACTATGCAGTTTCTCCACATAACCTTTACCTGGTGGATTACCTTATTCTGCAATAACTATTCATGTTGATCATGAAACTGAACTAGTTTATCTTAAAAGGAATGATTCTCTTCAAGCTGAACAACTTCTAGGATCAAGACATGTGATGAATATGGTACATACTTTCTCAACATCAAAACATTAAAAACATTGTGTAACTAAGATAAAATCGAGGAAAATCTACTCCGTATGGAAATGGTCCAACTTTATCTATAATTTTAAAAGGACGGATGAACAACATACATAAATCCCCTTTCATACCAAAATGCATCACACTATTCCAAGGAGAAATTTTAATAAAAACATGGCCACCTACCTCGAGAGAGATGTCTTTCCTTTTTCTATCTTCATAACTTATATAAACACTCTAAGCATTCCTCAAGTGTTTCTAGATCATCTTCACTTTCTCATCCATTTCCTCTACTAATTCTGACCCCATCAATGTTCATTCATCGACTTCATCCCAAAATGCAGGAGTCTGACATCGCTTCCCATATAATTCCTCAAAAATTTTCAGTTGTAAACGGGAATGAAAACTATTAATATAAGAAAACTCATCTAAATAAAGATGATGATCCCAACGTCCCTTGTAGTCCATTGAACAAGATCAAAGCATAACCTCTAAAGTCTGAATAATTCGTTCTCACTGCCTATCTGATTGAGGATTACAAGTTGTACTGAATTTTAATTTTGTGCTCAAAAACTACAGAAGTCTCTTCCGAAAGGTAGAAGTAAACCTGGGATCCTGGTCATATACAATAAAAAGAGGAACTCCATGTAACTTGACAATATCATTGATATACAATCAATAAATGTGATCCATGTACATTTTATCTCGAATAGAAATAAAATGTGCAGATTTTGTCAGTCGATAAAGAATAACTCAAATCGTATTGTTACCTTGAGAATTCATTGGAAGTCCAACAACAATGTCAGTGGATACATTCTACCATTTCCACTTAGAATTGGTAAAGGCTGAAGCATCCACATTGGTAACTACTGCTCTGTATTGACATGTAGACATGTCAATCATTTCATGGTATAATCATCAATATCACTTTTCATTTCATCCCACCAATAATACTCCCAATGGTCTCTGTATATATTAGTGTTTCCAGGATAAACTGAAAATGGAGCACTATGAGCTTCACACAACAAATATTTCTTCAACATAGAATCGCAAGGCACACAAAGCATTTTCCAAATCTCAACACAGAATCTTTATCAACAATAAATTCTTTAAACTTACCAATTTTAACCAATTATACTATTTCTTTAGCTCAATGTCTTCTTTCTACGCTTGCTTAATTCTGGATGACCAGGATATCTGTACAGAAACCTGAAACAAAACAGAGGTATTTCTTACACCAACAACTTCTATACCTTATTTCATCAAATCATTAATCAACGGATCATGTTCCAAACATAAAATGGTTAATTATGAATTATATTTTTGACTCAAGGCATCAGCCACTCTGTTTGTTTTCCTGAAAGTTAATTGATCATGAAATCATAATCCTCTATCAGTTCAATCCATCTTATATACCTCATGTATAATTTTTTTTGATTGAATACATACATCAGACTTTTATAGTCGGTGTGTATTTTACTTTTGGATACGTATAAATGATTCCTCCAAATTTTCAAATAAAAACATCATATTCCAATTCCAAATCATGTATAGGATTATTTAACTCATGAGGGTTTAGTTTTCTTGAAAAACATAAATTACATTCTCATTCCGCATCAAATAACAACCATGTTTCTTCCTTGAAGCATCACTGTAGATGACAAACTCAAAATTTTGGGAAGGCAATGCAAAAAATAGAGCATTAAAAAATATGTTTGTTCATTCCAGAAAACAATCACCACATTCTTCTAACAAAATAAATATAACCCTTTTCACGTTATCATGGTTATTAGGATAGATAAACGTGAAATGTTTTTAACAAACAGTCGGTAATAACCTGTTAATCCAATAAAACTACATATTTCTATAACATTTGTAGGTCTTGGCCATTCATATACGACTATTGTTTTGGTAGGATCAATTGTTATTCCTCTTTATTTACAATGTGCCCAAGAGAAGAAATATGTTGGAACCAAAAATCACACTTGATGAATTTTCCATAAAGTTTTTTCCCACGGAGCTTGTAAAACAATCCATAGATGTTTTTCAAGCCCCTCGTTATTTTTAGAGATTATAGGAATGTAATCAATAAACACAACCACAAAATTATCTAATAACTCATGAAATATTCTATTCATAAGACTCATGAACAAAGCAAGTGCATTAGTTAAACAAAATGGCATAAAACAAAATTCATAATGCACATATATAGTATGAAAGGATATTTGTACGATGCCATCCTCCTTCACATTTAGGTGTTGGTATCCAGATCTCAAGACAATCATTGAAATGTAATGATATCCTTGGATCTAATCAAACAAGTCATCGATGTGAGGCAAATCGTACTTGTTTTTAATAGTGATGTTATTTAATGCTTTATAATCAATGAAAAGTCTCATAGAACCATATTTCTTTTAAAGATCAAAAAAAGAGCACCACATGGTGAAGTTCTAGGATGAATGATGACTTTATCAAGAAAATAATGTAACAAATTTTTCAATTCATGACATTCTAACTGATCCATACGATATGGGGGTTTTGAAATTGGCATAGCATCTGGAACTATGTCAATTGTGAATATGACTTCTCGTTCAGGTACAACACTAGGTTAATCCCCAAGAAAAATATCAAGGTATTAATTTACCACTAAAACATCATTAATCTAAAAAGATCCCTTATTTTCATCAAGATGAGAAAGATAACATTCATTTAAATATTTCAGTAGTTTCAAATCTTCTTGATATGTTATCAATTGTATGGGTAAATGTTTTTATAACAACTGAGACTCTTTATAGAGAACAAATTATTTAGCTCTACATTCAATCTTAGCATGATAAACAAAAAGTCAATCCATTGTCAGAATAACATCAAACTCATCTAAAGGAAAAACAACAAGGTTTATGGGTAAAGTAATTCCACAGAAAATAATAATAAGATTCTTATAATTCCCCTTTCCTAAAATATTTCCCCCTGTTGTTTTTACAACATGTTCTGCTCTCATTTTATGAGGATATATTTATACTAAAAAAAAATTCTTATAAATAAATGTATGTGTCCACCCCATTTCAAACAAAACATTAGAAATATATGAGTAAACAAAAAATGTACATGATAAAAATTCATTGGATGGATCGACATCTACTGACGTAGTTCAAATGATATCACTACATCTTTTTTCTTATAGTATTAATTCTTTTCTTTATTCGTATATCTTTTTGTGAATGAATTTGCATAATGACTCACCACATTTAAAATGCCTTACAATTTTCATATTAGGATTAGTATTAGGATCATTTTCATTACAATTATAGGCGATATGTCCAAACATACCTCATCAAAAACACTCCCCTGTTTTTGTAAGTCATTCCCTAGGGTGCTTATTTCTACATGTTTCATAAACCAGAAACTGTATTTTATTACCGTCATATTTCATTGGTTGATTCTTACCCATCACATGCCATCAATACCACTTATTCTCCTTGTTTAGAAAATTCATGTTAGTATCAGCATATTCCATATGTACACTCTCAGCAAATTAGACAGTTTTCTCATAAATTTTCAATTTACGAGAGGCCAACGTCCTTCTATACCTTGGCTTAAATCCTGATTACAAGCTATTTATTTTGATATCATGATCCAAAATAATATTGGAAACATACCTCACAATTTATGTAAATATAGCTTCATACACATTCACTGAATCCTCCTTGTTTTTCATTAATTCAAGGAATTGCTTCTCCACCCTAAGTCTCACCACCATATGAAAATATTATTCTGGTTAAAAACGTTTAAATTCATCCCTCCCTAAGGGAAAAAATCCAATCTATCACTAATATTTCGTATCATTGGACATCACATATCATATTCCCCTTCAAAATGATAAATGGAAAGATATGCCTATGGATTATCTGAACAACCCATTACATCAAATATATTTTCAAGTGATTTAATACATCATTTAGATACTACTATGTAAGAAGATCTATTGAAAGCATGTGTGGGTTTCCCCATAAAATGTTACACTATTGTCATTTTCCAATATGGTACCTCTAGTTAATCTATTGCATGGATGAGACCACAATTTATTTCTTGAGTCAGCTGAGCCATTACTGTCACAAACTACTCAGTTCGAATCCCTACCACTTTGGGCTAGAAATTTGGTAGGATGTCGTTCCGTAAATTCCTCTCCTCTTTAGCATCCCTATTTCTTTTGCGGATAACTATTCTGATAAAACATATCTTTGTTAAAGAAACATGGTAATTGTTAAATGATATATCATTTCAAATTAACCATAAAGTAAAAAAAACTTTTATAGTATTGTATTGACAGCATCCTAACCCCTGTATTTATCTAAACCAACCTCTAATAACAACTACAAGGACCCGACCTTATTAAATTACATATTCATGAATTTAGAAAGGAAACTTATACCATTATCTTTGAGGATATTTTTTGGATTAGAGTATTAGAGAAAAGGGTCATAACTATAAGAACCCGGCCTTATTACATTACATATTCTTGAATTAAATTGGATATTTCACATTGAGGATCATTCCAGGTTTAGAGATTTAGAGAATTAGGACTTAACTATTTCATCTCAAAGATTACAAAGTAGAGACATCTACTCAGTTTCCATTTTTTTCAAAAAAAAAACTCTTGAACAAAAGTGTCATGCCAATTTCCTTTTTTAAGGCATCATTAAATTTCCTTGATCCCATACATGACCCAATTGCACTTTATGTCATGTGAAAAACATTTCAAACAACTTGGGATTTGCATAAAAAGCTCGATAAGGGTTATAACATTACGGAAAGAAAATATTATTTCATGTATACATAAGAATCAATGAAATCATACATTAATCATAAAACATAAGCAATTTAACATGCCTTATACAATCATAATATTTATGCATAACTCAATAAAAATCATAAGACATAAAGGTAACTTGAGGCATTCATAACATTCTTATGTATGGAGTAACCCTAATGGTTATGTTTGGAATACCCATCACAGTATATTCCCTAAATCTATTCAGATAAACCTTAAAATTTAACCCCCTTCATGTTAACCAATGCATTGGAGAGCTATATAGGACTCACCCACCGATAGTTTATCACGGAACCACCCGTCTTCATAAACAATCACCAAGAACCGTAACATAATCGTATCACATAAAACAGGCATAAAGGAAACATAAAATTTCAACATTTCAATCACAAGATATCAATAACACATTGATATCATAAAAAATTATCAAAACCATTTTCATTACCAAAATAAATGAAAATTAAGACATGGTATTTATTTTTCATTTAAAAAAAGTTATGGCTTGTAGAGGAAGCTGAAACTCAAATAATGGTCACGACGGCAGAGATTTCGTTGTCGCTGCATACATAAGACAGAAATATCCCCTTTTGTCTTTTAGTAAAACGCTTCATATAAAAAGTATTCCTTTTGAATAAAAATTAATGTTAAATGGGTTTATACACCATATAAAACAATGTTTTGTATAAAACAAAATATGCCTCAATGAAAGGAGATTGAGACGAAGTCCCATACCACATTGAAAATTTTAACATTTTAAACCATTAATATCCATATAAATAAATCCTTAAAACCCATTTTGTAAACATGGATATTAATGATAAATATTTATAAGAATAAATCATTAAAATGTAATTTTAGTTAAAGAGTTTTTTAACAAAATGAGTGACACTTGAAAACAAATAATTGAGGAATAAAATTTAATCAGAACTTTGTAATATCATGAGAATAAAGGGATTCATGATATAATATTCCACAGTATAGTATATACACCATATAAGAGTTAATTTGGGCATAACAACAATGAAGTATCAATATAAATGTAAAATGAGATGAAATCCCTTATAAAGAAGGTATCCTTTAATTAAGGATAAATCAATCTCATAATTATGTGTGAAATATATTAATACACCCAATATGAGTGTATATAAAGTTTTAAACAACAAGAGGTCATTCACACATATTCATAGGATGATATATTCGATAACTACAAGTTGAACCCAAATAAATTGAAATTGGGCTAAGAAGTTCCCTTGTAAAAATTTGATAGCTGAACGACGTCACTTTAAAATTTAGAAGACGAGTTTATGAGAAAAAAAGTTTATCTCATCACATGGAATTTAATTTTACATCAATAAGGATTTTGAAGAACATATCCCAACATAATAATATGTAAATTAAAAGACCTAACAAAAAGAAGTCTTTTAAAAAGAGGAGGGTGAAAGCTTCCCTTACCGACTTGGGTAACTTTCGAAATGTACACCCCATGAAAGAAGGACTATACAACATTAATGTAAATACTCATAAACAAAATTATATTACAAAAAGAGTAGAATAATGATCAGTATATACACCACTCAATGGAAATTGTGGAAAATGTATCATAAAACCCATGGGAATAAAAGTTAGATGAAAAATCCCTTAAGAAAACACGACAGCCTAACGACGCCACATAAAACTTCAAAAAATGGATTTCTGAGATAAAATATGGTCTCTCATAATATGAACATAAAAAAGTACAGAATGAGTAATATAAAATAACATCCCCAAACAGAATAATCATGAGCTAAAAAGAAATGACCTAAAAGAGAGTACTTAAAAAGAAAGAGAGAGGTAGGATCCCTTACATCATTTCCGACTTGACTCGATCATTCTTTAAACTCCTTAATAATAAACTAAAGTTAATTTATACATTATTACGAACTTTTTTATGTAATGTATTCCTTTTTTATCACTTATTACCATTTTATGAACATTATGTAATTATTTACGTTAATAACGATCGTTTAGTCGATCATCGGTACTTGAGTTAAAAATAAACATCATATAACTAAAAGTTGTTCATGTGTTAAGATATCAATTATATAGAGATTTATATTCATGATTTATATATCATATATATCATAAATATTAAGTACATAAAATATTTTATAATATTACATAACATTTAGAGGTATGAAATGAAATGCATCGTTCATGGAGAAGGTAAGTCGTACGTACGCATGAACGCTACTTTATTTTATATTTCGTAATAAATGGAATGAAATCATAATAATATAAAGTTATATTATGATTCAAGAATAATATAATAAATATAATATCATTAACTCAATTCTTTACACATCCCACATATGGAATTAACGAATCAAATCACATTGAGGGGGCGGTAGTCCGCACTTCATAAAATGAAGATATCGTGTTTACCCATAATTGAAACCATAAAGGTATGACATAAATGAAATATAAATAATCATAAGGAAAACATAAACATATTATATATCATATATAAATATAGTTACATATTAATTTTCACATTTAAAGGAGTTAAAGGAATATTGAACAATCATCGTTTCGTGAGGTAGTAATTCGCCATCCACAGAAACAGTATGTACCTTAACCATTAGACGGAGGTTTGTGTAAGTGTAGCTCGAATACTTCTTATAAAAAAATCATAGAATATTTAATATACTGTTTTTTTGTTACAAAATAGATTAATAAAAATAGTTTAGGGGGTTATAGAAGCAAAATAAAACAAAATAACATTAGAGAAGACTTTTCCTTTAAATCGGGTAACTCTGCATGGTTTGAACCAAAAGGGTTTATTGAAGAACTTTATTCCTAATTTAAGGAATATATGATTATTAGAGGGTTGTTTAGAGATAAAAGTAGTATATTTTGGCTGATCCAATGGCTTGAGAGGTGTGGGTATGGAGGTAGTGGTGGGGGCCTTTTATAAGAGGCAGGAGGGGCTCTCTTGGAAAGTCAAGAAATAATACTTTATATTAAAATGTGTTTCAGATTTTAAAGGTCCCAAATTGCTATATTTCAAGGATAATGTAATAAGGGTTAGAAATATACTCATCCAATATGTTTTAGGCAAGTGTATGTCTTATATGTTACATTATCTGTTCATTTTATTTAAATCATTCATTAATCAGAAAATCGCTACATCATCATGGTGTCATAAATAAATTAATTTATTTAATGTCTAAAAATTATAAATTAAAACACTATGATGTAGGAAATATTTTTAGCATTCCAATTACTATTTATAGTCCAATTTATCATTTACACAGACAGAACTAATTTTTTTTACTTGGGTGATACATATATTGGTTAAACATTCCTTTTAAAAACAAGAAATTAAAAAGTGTCACTATCACCCCTAAAGTGATTCCATGAGGACGCGAAGTCTATTACAAGTCATCCCATGGTCGGCCATGACACAACCAGTGGAATTAGGACACATGTTGGGGTCATTTTTTATAATTTTGATATTTTTTTATTACCCTTAACTACCCGATTACTGATTAATCACGATAATTAAAGATAATTATCGTTGTTACTATTCATAATGTCCAAAAACAAAAGAGTCTTAATTACATAATTTGGACCTTTTGATTCCAAATATGGATCCATTTTATCAAATTCAAAACATAGAAATTGTAGTAATTAATTTAAAAGTAAATCCTGTTGTCAAAACAAATGATTTGTTTTTAAGAAGTAAAATTTATGAAAGGATTGACTTATTTTTACATCCAATTGAAAAGTGAAATTACTTCCAATGAACAAAATTATATTAATTGATAATAAAATTCAATTACACTTTAAAACAATTAAAATTAAAATCTAAATATATAAGGAAATTGGATGAAAAGGCTGTTTTGAATTAAAAAAGCAGTATTTTTCACTATTCATTAAAATAAGGCATTATTAGAAAAATAACAAAAATTAACCCTAATATATATTTGATATTACAAATTCCGAAATGATTCCATTTTAAAAAATTCAAAACATATATGTTTCATTAATAAATCACATAGTTAATTCCCACTGTCAAAACTAATAGCGTGTTTTTAAGAAACAATATCTATCAAAAGATTGACACTTGTTTATGTCCATTTTCAATGTGAAATAAATAATAATGACCACCATTGAATTTAATGGTAAAAATATATTTTAATTAAACTTTAAAACAATTAAAAAAGATAATAAATCCATATAATTAAATAATATGAAAAAGCAGTTTTGAAGTAAAATGCAGTATCTTTCACTATTCATTAAAAAAAAAAAAAATTTCAGAAAAATACCAAAAATTTATCTAATGTAAATTTAAATATCCCAATTATAAATAAGAATTTTATTTTAAAAATTAATGCTTATAAAAAAGTCAAAAAGATGATTTAAAAAAGGTTCTCCATCAATAATCGGTAAAATAATCTTTTAAAAATATTAGAGTATTTATTCTTAAAATTGGATTCATTTACATTTAAGCCTCTAAAATTTATTGGATAAAAGTTAGAATATTTAACAAACATATGCAATCATTATTAGTTAGTTATTTTCATTCCCACCATTACAACGGCTAGGCATTAACTATTTAAAATAATATTATTATATTATTAGTGTGCAACGTAAGATTTCAAAGAAACTCGTTGTTGTGTATTGGGTATGCCATCGAGCATAGCATTCCCTTTAATGTAATATTAACATTTTATTAAAAAATATTGATAAACATGATAATGTAATATTATTTATTTACCTGGGATGTTACATCCTTCCTCCCTTTTGGAAATTACGTCCTAGCAATTTTAAAATTGGGCTTTAAAACTTCATTGAAATCCCCACATTAGAAAAAGAGTAAATTTAACTATCAATTTAAAAGAATGAAAGAGAAGTACAGGGGTCACCCAAGTAAACCCATACTATGATTCCATATAGGAAAACATGGATATGGAAGAAGAAAAAACGGTCATGTTCTGAGGGAGAGAGATAGAAAACATGTTTAAGAGAAAGTTAACCACCAGAAAATCAAAAAATTTGATGGGTTAAATTGTATTTGATTCCCCAGTCAGAAAAATAATCAGAAAATATTTTTTTTAAATTACTTTTCATTTAGGAGTTTATTTGTGTGCTTAACTAAAACATAAGGAAACATAATTACCTGTTATTTTGACTTTCAACTTTTGATATATTTCTTACATAAACTCATGTTTTCTCCAAAAAACGAGTATTTAGTATAACTTGTTCACATTAAGAGCACTATAATAAACTTATAGAGAATCACCAAATCCACAGAAGAGGATTAAATACTTCCCATGTACATTGACCAAATCCAAAACCAAAATTGTTAGTATGAGATCAGATAATCCACAAAAGGATTATCCTTTTTTAAATGAAAATCTATTACTAATCTCCAAAATTTGTCCAACAAAACCCAATGTTCCAAGAAGACCATTCGATAAACAATTTTTCCATTTAATTATTCAATGTAAACCAAACTACGATTGAAACCCAAGTCATTGAAGGATTTAATCACATAGTCTTCTAAGGTAAAAATTAACATTTATCTCCAAGTAACATCAGTTTATCCTAAATGCTCATATTGAAAAGTAATTAACCTAATCATATATCCTCTATGATAGGTCAATATTTTCCTAGATAACCCAAAATCAAACTTATTCTTGATTAATAAAATTATATAACTAAAAATAATTTTTCATACTAACCACGGACTAGATGTAGTCTAGTGGTAGGCGATAAATACCAGTCGCACTTTTGTTGTGGGTTCGATTCCCACAGCTTTGTCCGACACGACGGGTTGTCACACGGTCTATGCGTAGTTCTTTTTCCAAAACTATATAATTATTAAATCATTCCCCAAAAAGAGATAAAATCATTAAAAATAACCATACATAATTTAACGTCATGTTTTTATCATGCCTTTCATTTTCCATCATAATATATAGTAACCCAAAATTACCTCAAAAGTAAGGATCATATAAACACTAATGGTTACCATTAAATTATTACCTGAACTTCCACATTGAGTTGGTTCTCCCATACATGATGCATTAGAGAACTCACCAAGGTTTAAGTGGTTAATCATGACTCCTTTATAGTTGGTTTAGAATAACCGTGAGATTCCTCATTGAATCCCCCATTTCATCCAGTATCTTAATCAGAGAACCACCACAGTTTCCTTCAAACCCATTTTCACTTTGGTGCCTGCTAGATCCATCCATTTACTAAAACCAAAAATGTCAGTTTGAGTATATCATTAGAATCATCATATAATACTAAGATATAATTATTCACATTATCATAAACTCATTCAATTTATCTAAAACTATGACCCTTTCTGAAATCCTAACCATTATGGTAATTCCACTTATGCTTAAAGGATACCCTAACTTCTAATGTTATATAAACCTACCTCTGATACCAACTATAATAACACGGCCTTATTAAAATACATTTTCTTGAATTAAATTGAATAAATCACATTGAGGATATTTTCAGGTTTAGAGTTTTAGAGAATTAGGACTTAACTATTGCATCTCAACTATTACAAAGTAGACACATCTACTCAGTTTCCATTTTTTTTCAAAAAATAAAAATACTTGAACAAAAGGGTCATGTCTATTTACTTGGTTTTGACTGCCTGACATTTCCTGGATCCCATCCTTGACCCTGTTCCACTTTATGTCCTGTGAAAAATATTTCAAAAAACGTGGGATGAGCATAAAATGCATAGTAAGGGTTATAACAATATTGAAATAAAACATTATTCCATTTATACATAAGAATCAATGAAATAACACTTTACTCCTCAAATATAAGCAATTTAACATAACTCATGAAATCATAATATTTATGCATAACTCAATAGAAATCATAAGACATAAAGGTAACTTGAGGCATTCATAACATTCATACATAGGGAGTAACCCTCATGGTTATGTTTGGAATACCCATCACAATATATTCCTTAAATATCATTAGAGAAACCTTAGCGTTTAACCCCTTCATGTTACCCAATGCATTTGAGAGCTATATCGGGATCACTCGTCCTTTGTTTATCACAGAACCACCAATCGTCATAAACAATGCCCAGGAACCATAACATAATCGTATCACATAAAAAATGAATAAAATAAACATAACATCTCCACATTTGAATCACAAGATATAAATAACACATTGATATAATAAAAAAATTATTAAAACTATTTTCAATACCAAAATTAAAGAAATGTAAAACATGGTATTTATTTTTCATTTAAAAAAATTTATGGCTTGTAGATGAAGCTGGCACTCAAACAATGGTCACAGGGGTGGAGAAGTCATTTTCACCGCATACGTTTGACAAAAACATCCCCTTTTTTCTTTTATTAAACCACTTTGTATAAAAAAGATTCCTTTTTAATAAAAGTAAAATTCGAAGGGGTTTATACACCGTATAAAAGAAAGTTATGTTTAAAACAAAATATGCCTCAATGAAAGAAGACTGAGACGAAGTCCCATACCACTTTGAAGATTTTAACATTTTAAAACATTAATATACATATAAATAAATCCTTAAAAACCTTTTTGAAAACATGGATATTAATGAGAAATATTTATAATAATAAATCATTAAAACGATATTTTAGTTAATGAGTTTTATAACAAAATGAAAGACACATGAATGAAAATAATTGAGGAATAACATTTAATCATAACTTTATAATATCATGAGAATAAAGGGATTCATGATATTATATTCCAAAGGACAGTATACACACCATATAAGAGTGAATTGGTGCATAACAACAATGTTGTCTAAATATAAATGTAAAATGAGATGAAATCCCATATAAAGAAGGTGTCTTTAAATTAAGGATAAATCAATCTCATAATTATTTGTGAAAAATATAAATACACCTAATATGATTGTATATTAAGTGTAAAACAACTAGAGGTCATTCACACATATTCATAGGATGACATATTAAATTACTACAAGTTGAACGCAAAGAAATTGAAATTGGGTTAAGAAGTTCCCTTGTAAGTATTTGACAGCCTAAAGGAGTCACTTTTAAATTCAGAAGACGATTTGATGAGACAAAAAGGGTATCTCATAACTTGGAAATAAATTTTACATCAATATGGATATAGAAGATCATATCCCATCATAATAAGATGTAAATTAAAAGAACTAACAATAATAAATCTTTTAAAAGGAGGAGGGTGAAAGGTTCCCTTACTGACTTTGGTAACTTTCGAAATGTACACAACATGAAAGAAGGACTATAAAACATTGATGTAAATACTCATAAAGAAATTATATTACACCAAGAGTAGAATAATGGGCATTACATACACCACTCAAATAAAATGGTGGCAAATTTATCATAAAACCCACAGGAATAAAATTGAGATGAAAAATTCCTTACGAAAACTCGGTATCCTAACACCGCCACATAAAACATCCAAAAATGGATTTTCGAGATCAAATAGGGTCTCTCATAATAAGAACATAAAAATTACAGAATGATTAATATAAAATAACATCCCCAAACATAAGAAATATGATCTTAAAAGTGATGATATAAATGAGAGTAGTTGAAAAGAAATAGAGAGGTAGGATCCCTTACCTCGTGTCCGACTTGACTCGATCATTCATTAATCTCATGAATAATAAACTATAGTTAATTTATACTTTCTTAAGAACTTTTTTTAAGTTAATTATTCATTTTATTTCACTTATTACCATTTTATGAACATTATGTAATTTTTTAAGTTAATAACAGTTGTTTTGTCAATCATTGGTACTTGAGTCAAAAATAAACTTCTTATAATTACAGGTTGTTCATGTGGTAAGATATCCATTATATACAGAATTATTTTAATGATTTATATATAATATATATCATAAATATTCATTATATAAATGCATTTATAATATTACATAACATTTAGAGGTAAGAAATTAAATACACCGTTCAAGGAGACGGTAAGCCGTACGTACGCATTAACGCTACTTTCATTTCTATTTTATATTAAATGGAATGAAATAATAATGATATAAAGGTATATTATAATTCCATTATATGATCATAGATATAATATCATTAACTCCATCCTTTACATTTCCCACATATGGCATTAACAAATCAAATCACTTTGAGGGGGTTGTAGTCCGCACTTCCTAAAATGAAGATATCACATTTACCCATAATGGAAACTATAAAGGTATGACATAAATGAAAAATAAAAAATCATAATGAAAACATAAACATATTATATATCATATAAAAATATAGTTACATATTAATGGACACCTTTAATGGTTTTAAAATAATATTGAACAATCATCGTTTCGTGAGGCATTAATTCCCCATCCACAAAAACAGTATGTTCTTTAACCATTAGACGATGGTGTGTGTAATATTTGCTCTAATACTTCTTATAACAACATCCTAGTACATTTAATATACTTTTATTGTTACAAAATAGAGGTATAAAAAGAGTTTTTACGGTTGCAGAATCAAAATAAAACAAAAGAACATTAGAGAAGACTTTACCTTTTAATTGGGAAACTCTGCTTGGTTTGAACCAAAAGGGTATCTTGAAGAGCTTTATGCCTAAGTTAAGGATTCTAAGATTAGGTGAGGGATGTTGAGAGATAAAAGGAGGAGATTTTTTTCGAGAAAATGTCTTGAGAGGTGTGGGTAAGGAGGTAGTGGTGGGGGCCTTTTATAAGAGGGAGGAGGGGAACTATTAGAAAGTCAAGAAATGTTACTTTATATTAAAACGAGTTTCGGATTTTAATGGTCCCACAATGATATATTTCTAGGTTAAAGTGGTAAGGGTTATAAGGATACTCATACAATATGTTTTAGTAAATTTTATGTCTTAGAATTTACATTATCATTTCAATTTTTTTAAATCGGTCATTACTGAGATAATCGATGCATCATCATGGTGTGATAAATAAATTAATTTATTTAATATCTAAATTTTTTAATAAAATACTATAATATAGGAAATATTTTTATTTTTACAATTACTATTTATAGTTCAAGTTATCATTTAAATAGACATGAATAAAATTCTTTTAATTGGTTGATACATACTTTTGTTATACATTCCTTTTAAAAACAGAAAACTAAAAAGTGTCACTTTCATCCCAAAAGTGATTCCATGGGGTCCCAAGGTCTGGAATAAGGCATACCATGGTAGGACAAAACACAGAAAGTACCATTACGAAACATTTTTGGGTGATTTTTTATTATTATGATATTATTTTATTACCCATAACTACCCAATTACTAATTAATCACGATAATTAAATATAAATACCGTCATCACTATTCATAAAGTGAAAAAACAAAAGTGTCTTCATTATATAATTTGGACCTTCTGATTCCAAATATTTAATACATTTTATCAAATTTAAAACAAATAAATTGTAGTAATTAATTTTAAATTTAATGTCATTTTAAAAAAAAGACGGGTTTTTAAGAAGTAACATTTATCAAAAGATTGACTTGTTTTTACATCCAATTGAAATGTAAAATTACTTCCGAAGAACAAAATTGTATTAAGTGATAAATAAATAATTCAATTATACTTTAAAAACAATTAAAAAGACAATCTAAATATATAAATAAATTGGATGAAAAGGTTGTTTTGAATTAAAAAGCAGTAATTTTCAGAAATCATTAAAAAAAGACATTATCCGAAAAATACCCAAAATTAAACGTAAGCTATATTTTATTATAAAAATTCAGAAATAATGACCATTTTACCAAATTCAAAACATATAAGTTTTATTAATAAATAATATAGTTAATTCCCGTTGTCAAAACAAATACCATGTTTTCAAGAAACAATATTTTTCAAAAGATTGACACTTGTTTTTATCCATTTTCAAAGTTAAATTAATTATAATGACCACCATTGAATTAAATTTTAAAAATATATTCTAATTAAACATTAAAACAATTAAAAAAGATAATCTATCCATATAATTAAATTTTATGAAAAAGTAGTTTTAAAGTAAAATGCAGTAATTTTCACTATTCATTAAAAAAATGAACATTTGTCAGAAATATACCAAAAATTTATCCAATGTAAATTTCAATATCGCAATTCTAAATAATAAGTTTATTTTGAAATATAGAGCTTATAAAATTGTAAAAATGTGGATTTAAAAAATGTTCTCCATCAAAAGGAGGTAAAACAATTTTTAAAAATATTAGAGTATTTATTCTTAAAATTGGATTCATATACATTTTAAGCCTCTAACATTTATTGGATAAATGTAAAAATTTTTGACAAACATGTGTAATAATTTTATAGTAATTTCTATTCATTCCTGCTATTACAATGACTAGGCATTAACTATTTAAAATATTATTATTATATTATTAGTGTGAAACGTAAGATTTCAAAGAAACTTGTTGTTGTGTACTGGGTACGCCATCGATCATAGAATTCCCTTTAAATTAATATTAATATTTTATTCAAAAATATTGATAAACCTGATAATGTAATATTATTTATTTACCTGGTATGTTACATCCTTCCCTCCTTTTGGGAATTACGTTCTCGCAATTGTAAAATTGGGATTGGAAACTTCATTGAAATCCCCAAATCGAAAAAAAGTAAATTTAACTATCACATTAAAAGAAATAAAGAGAAGTAAAAGGGTTACCCATGTTAACCCATAATGTGATTCCATATATGAAATCATGGATATATAAGAAAAAAACAAACGGTTATGTTCGGAGAGAGAGTGAAGAAAACATGTCTAGGAGAATGTTAACCACCAGAAAATCACAAACTTGTGATGGGTTAAACAGTATTTGATTCCCCAGTAGGAAAAATAAAAAGACAATATTTATGTTTTAAATTAAATTTCATTGAATAATTTATTTTTCTTCTTAACTAAAACCTATGGAAACATACTTACTAGTCATGTTGACCTTCAACTTTTTCTAGATTTCTTACACAAACTCATATTTTCTCCAAAAGACGATAATTTAGGATGACTTGTTCACATTAAGTGTAATATAATAAACATCTAGAGAATCACCTAATCGAAAAAAACAGAACTATATACTTCCCATGACCTTAGACCAAACCCACAACCAAAATTGTTAGTACGAGATAAGATAATTCACAAATGGATAATCCTTTATAAAAAGAAAATCTATTCGTAAACTCCAAAATATATCCAACAAAACCCGAAGGTCAAAGAAGTCCATTCGATAAACAATTTTTCCATAAAATTCATCAAAGTAAACCAATCATAGATTGAAACCCAAACCTTTGAAAGATTTAATCACATAGTCTTACAAGGTAAAAATTATCATTTATCTCCAAGTAACAGTAGTTTCTCTTAAAGTATCATATTGAAAAGTAATTAACCTAATCATATATCCTCCATGATAGGTCAATATTTTCCTAGATAACCAAAAATAAACTTATTCTTCATACATAAAATTATATAACTAAAAATAATTTTTCATACTAACCAGTTACTTAACGTAGTCCAGTGGTAGGTGATAAGTACCAGTCACACTTTGGTTGTGGGTTTGATTCCCATAACTTTGTCCGACGTGACAGGTTGTCACACGGTCTAAGTGTTGACCTTTTTCCAAAACTATATAATTCATAAAAAATTCCCCAAAAAGAGATAAATTCATCAAAAATACCCATAACATAATTTAACCTCAAGTTTGTGTCATGCCTTTCATTTTACATCATAACATATATTAACCCATAATTACATAAAAAGTAATGAGCTTATAAACCCTAATGGTTTCCCTTATAATTATTACTTGATATTCCACATCGAGTTGGTTCTCTCGTACATGATGCATCAGAGAACTCACCAAGGTTCAAGTGGTTAATAATGACTGCTTGATAGTAGGTTTAGAATAACAATGAGATTACTCATTGAATCCCCCACTTCATTCATTCTCTTAATCAGAGAACCACCATAGTTTACTTCAAACCCATTGCCACTTTGGTGCCTGCTAGATCAATCCATTTACTAAAACCAAAAATGTCAGATTGAGTATATCATTAGAATCATCATTTAATACTATGATATAATTATTCATGTTATCTTAAACTCATCCATTTTATCTAAAAGTATGACCCTTTCTGAAATCCTAACTGTTATAGTAATGTCACTTGTGCTTAATGGATACCCTAACCTATAAAGATATCTAAACTGACCTCTAATACAAACTATAGGAACCCAGCCTTATTACAATACATATTCTTCAATTAAATTGAATAATTCATATTGAGGATATTTTCAGGTTTATAGTTTTAGAGAAATAGGACTTAACTATTACATATCAAAGTTTACAAAGCAGAGACATCTACTCAGTTTCCATTTTTTCTCAAAATAAATTCTCTTGAACAAAATATTCATGTCTAGTTCTTTGTTTTAGACAGCATTACATTTCCATGATCCCATCCTTGACCCTATTCCACTTTATTTCCTATGAAAAACAATTAAAAAAACATGGGATGAGCATAAAAACCTCAGTAAGGGTTATAACAATATGGAAAGAAAACCTTAGTCCATGTATAAATAAGAATCAATGAAAACATACTTTACACATAAAACATAAGCAATTTAACATACCTCATGAAATCATAATATTTATGAATAACTCAATAGAAATAATAAGAAGTAAAGGTAACTTGATGAATTCATAACATTCTTACGTAGGGAGTAACACTCATTGTTATGTTTGGAATACCAATGACAGTATATTCCATAAATCTCTTTGGAGATACCTTAGATTTTAACCCCTTCGCATTACCTAAGGAATTGGATAGCTATATCAGGGTCACCCGCCCTTAGTTTATCAAGGCAACACCATTCTTCATAAACAATACACAGGAACCATAACATAATCGTATCACATAAAACATGAATAAAGGAAACATAACATTTCCACATTTCAATCAAAATATATCAATAATATGCTGATATAATAAAAACATTATCAAAACCATTTTCAATACCAAAATAAAATAAAATTAAAACATGGTATTTATTTTTCATTTAAAAAATTTATGGCTTGTAAAGGAAGATGAAACTCAAATAATGGTCATGGCGGCGGAGAAGTCATTGTCGCTGCATATGTACGACAAAAATATCCCCTTTTTTCTTCTATTAAAATGCTTCGTATAAATATGATTCTTTTTGAATAAAAGTAAATGTAAAATGGGTTTATACACCGTATAAAATAATGTTGTGTATAAAACAAAATATGCCTCAATTAATGAAAATTGAGATGAATTCCCATACCAATTTGAAGATTTTGACATTTTAAACCATTAATATCAATATAAATAAATCCGTAAAAACCATTTTGAAAACAATGATATAAATGAGATATATTTATAAGAACAAATCATTAAAATGATATTTTATTTAAGGTGTTTTTTAAAAAAGGAGAAACACTTGAATACAAATTATTGAAGAATAACATTTAATCAGAACATCATAATATCATGAGAATAAGGGGATTCATGGTATAATATTTCTAAGGACAGTATATACACCATATAAGAGTGAATTGTTGTATAATAATAATGAAGTCTCAATGGAAAGGTAAAATAAGATGAAATCCCTTATAAAGAAGGTATCCTTAAATTAAGGATAAATCAATCTCATAATTATGTGTAAAAAATATAAATACACTCAATATGAGTGGATATTAAGTGTAAAACAACTAGAGGTAATTCACACATATTCATAGGATGACATATTCAATAACTAAAAGTTGAACACAAAGAAATCGAAATTGGGTTAAGAAGTTCCCTTGTTAAAATTTGACACCCTAAAGGTACGACTTTAAAATTCAGTAGACCAGTTGATGAGACAAAAGGGGTATCTCATCACTTGGAAATAAATTTTACATCAATAAGTATATAGAATAACATATCCCAACATAATAAGATGTAAATTAAAAGACCTAAGAAAAAGAAGTCTTTTAAAAAGAGGAGGGTGAAAAGTTCCCTTACCGACTTGGGTAACATTCGAAATGTACAACCCATGAGAGAAGGAGTATACAACATTGATGTAAATACTAATAAAAAATTTATATTATACAAATAGTAGAATAATTTGTATTACATACACCACTCAAAGGAAATGGTGGAAAATGTTTCATAAAACCCACGGTAATAAAAGTGAGATGAAAAATATCTTACGAATACTCGACATCCTAACGGCGCCACTTAAGACTTAAAAAAAATGGATTTAGGATATCAAATAGGGTCTCTCGTAATATGGAAATAAAAATTACAGAATGTGGAATATAAAATAACATCCCCAAAAATAATAAATATGATATTAAAACAAATTACATAAAAGAGAGTATTTAAAAAGAAAGAGAGAGGTAGGATCCCTTACCTCGTGTCCGACTTGACTCGATCATTCTTTAATCTCCTGAATAATAAACTAGAGTTAATTTATATTTCCTTATGAAACTTTTTTAATTTCATTATTCATTTTATATCACTTATTTCCATTTTATGATCATTATGTAATTATTTATGTTAATAACGGTCGTTTTTTCGATCATTGGTACTTGAGTCAAAAATAAACATCTTATAATTACAAGTTGGTCATGTGGTAAGATATCCATTATATCCCGAATTATACTCATGATTTAGATATCATATATATCATAAATATTCATTATATAAATTCATTTGTAATATTACATAACATTTAGAGGTATGAAATGAAATGCACCGTTCTTTGAGACGGTAAGCCGTATGTTTGCATGAATGCTAATTTCATTTCTATAAAGTATTAAATAGAATTAAATCATAATGATATAAAGGTATATTATAGTTACAGTATAATATCATAAATTTAATATCATTAAATCCATCCTTTACACATCCCACATACTGAATTAATGAATCAAATCACTTTGAGGGGGTTGTAGTCCGCACTTCCTAAAATGAAGATATCACATTTACCCATAATGTAAATCATAAAAGTATTCCATAAATGAAATATACAGAATAATAAAGAAAATATAAACATATTATATATCATATATAAATATATTTACATCTTAATTTCCACCTTTAAAGGTGTTAAAAGAATATTGAACAACCATCGTTTCGTGAGGCAATAATTCGCCATCCACAGAAACAGTATGTTCTTTAACCATTAGATGGAGTTGCTTGTAAGTGGAGCTCTAATACTTCTTATAAAAACATACTATTATATTTAATACAATAGTTTTGTTAAAAAATAGAGGAATAAATAGAGTTTAGGGGGTTGGATAAGAAAAATAAAACAAAATAGCATTAGAGAACACTTTACCTTTAAATCAGGTAACACTGCTTGGTTTGAACCAAAAGGGTTTCTTGAAGAGATTTCTTCCTAAGTTCAAGATTATATGATGAGGATAGGTATGTGGAGAGATAAAGTGAGTAGATTTTGTTCGAGCCAATGTCTTGAGTGGTGTGGGTAAGGAGTTAGTTGTGGGTTCCTTTTATAAGAGGGAGGAGGGGAACTCTTGGAAAGTCAAAAAATGTAACTTTATATTAAAATGAGATTCAGATTGTAAAGGTACGACATTGATATCTTTATAGGATAAGGTGGTTAGGGTTATAAATTTACTCATCCAATAGGTTTTAGTCAAGTTTATGTCTTAGATTTTAAATTATCTTTTAAATTTATTTCAATCGTTCATTAATGAGATAATCGCTGCATCCTCATGTTGTCATAAATAAATTAATTCATTTATTGTAAAAAAATTCTAAAAAAACACTATGATGTAGGAAATATTTTCATCTTTCCAATGACTATTTATAGTCTAAGAGGTCATTTACACAGACAAAACTAAAATTGTTTTACTTGGGTGATACATACTTTGGTTATTCTTCCATTTAAAAACAAATAATTAAAAAAGTGTCACTATCATCCCAAAAGTGATTTCATGGGGTTCCAAAATTTGTAAAAAGGCATCCCATGGTCGGCCATCACACAACCAGTAGCATTAACACAAATGTTAGTGTCATTTGTTATTATTATGATATTATTTTATTACCCTTAATTACCCGATTATTAATTAATCACGATAATTAAAGATAATTATCGTCATTACTATTCATAATGTCCAAAAACAAGCGTCATAATTACATAATTTGGATCTTCGGATTAAAAATATGGAATCCATTTTATCAAATTAAAATCACAGAAATTTTAGTAATTAATATAAAAGTAAATCACGTTGTCAAAACAAAAGATGGGTTTTTAAGAATTAAAATTTATCAAATGATTGACTTGTTTTTACATCCATTTGAAAAGTGAAATTACATCCAATGAACATAATTGTATTATGTGATAAAAATTAATTCAATTATACTTTAAAAAAATAAAATTACAATTTAAATATATATAAAAATTGCATGAAAAGGCAGTTTTGAATTAAAGAGCTGTATTTTTCACTATTAATTAAAAAAAAGACATTATCAGAAAAATACCAAAAATTAACCCTAATCTATATTTGATATTAAAAATTCACAAATGATGTCTATTTTACCAAATTAATAACATAGAAGTTTCATTAATAAATCATATAGTTAATTCCCGCTGTTAAAAAAGTAGCGTGTTTTTAAGAAACAATATCTATCAAAAGTTTGACACTTATTTATGTCCATTTTCAAAGTGAAATTAATTCTAATGACCACCATTGAATTAAATTTTAAAACTATATTCTAATTACACTTTAAAACAATTAAAAAATATTATCTATCCATATATTTAAATTAGATGAAAAGGCAGTTTTGAAGTAAAATGCAGTATTTTTCACTATTCATTAAAAAAAGAACATTTGTCAGTAATATACCAAAAATTTATCCAATGTAAATTTAAATATCCCAATGATAAATAATATGTTTATTTTTAAAAATAGGGTTTATAAAACTTTCAAAAGTTTTATTTAAAAAAGGTTCGCTATCAAAAGGAGGTAAAACAATCTTTTAAAAATATTAGAGTATTTATTCTTAAAATTGGATTCATTTGCATTTTAATCCACTAAAATTTATTGGATAAATGTAAAAAAAATTAACAAACACATGTATTCATTTTTTATTTATTTATGTTCTTTCCTTCCATTACAATGACTAGGTATTAACTATTTAAAATAATATTATTATATTATTAGTGTGCACCATAAGATTTCAAAGAAACTTGGTGTTGCGTATTGGGTACGCCAACGAGCATAGCATTCCCTTTAAAGTAATATTAACATTTTATTCAAAAATATTGATAAACATGAGAATTTAATATTATTTATTTACCTATAATGTTACATCCTTCCCCCCCTTTTGGGAATTGCGTCCTCGCAATTTTGAAATTGGGCTTGGAAACTTCATTGAAAGCCCCACATCGGAAAAAGTGTAAATTTAACTATCACATTAAAAGAAAGAAAGAGAAGTAAAAGGGTCACCCTAGTTATCCCATACTAGGATTCCATATTGGAAAACATTGATATGGAAGAAAAAAACAAAAGGTTATGTTTTGAGGGAGAGTGATAGAAAACATGTTTAGGAGAAAGTTAACCACCCGAAAATCACAAACTTGTGATGGGTTAAACGGTATTTGATTCCCCATTCGGAAAAATAAAAAGACAATATTTTTGTTTTAAATTAATTTTCATTGAGTAATATATTTGTGTGATTAACTAAATCATAAGGAAACATACTTACCTGTCATTTTTACTTTCATGTTTTTCTAGATTTCTTACACAAACCCATTTTTTCTCCAAAAGAAGAGTATTTAGGATAACATGTTCACATTAAGAGAACTATAATAAACTTCTATAGAATTGCCTAATACACAAAAGATAACTATATACTTCCCATGTCCTCAGACTAAAACCAAATCCAAAATTGTTAGTACGAGATCAGATACTCCACAAAAGGATAATCCTTTATAAAAATAATCGATTCTTAGTCTCCAAAATTTGTCCAACCAAACCCAAAGCTCAAAGAAGACCATTAGATAAAAAATTTGTCCATAAGTTTATTCAACTAATCCAAACTGAGATTTAATCCCAAATCATTGAAGTGTTTAATCACATAAGCTTCCAAAGAAAAAATTAACATTTATCTCCAAGTAACATCAGTTTCTCTTAAAGTCCTATATTGAAAAGTAATTAGCATAATCATATATCCTACATGATAGGTCCATATTTTCCTAGATAACCCAAAATCAACTTATTATTTACTCATATTATATAACTAAAATGAATTTTACATACTAACTCGGGACTTCACGTAGTCCAGTGGTAGGCGATAAATACCAGTCACACATTGGTTGTGGGTTTGATTCCCACAACATTGCCCGATGTGAAGGGTTGTCACACGATCTATGTGATGTCGTTTTTCCAAAAATATATAATTCAAAAAACATTCCCCAAAAAGAGATAAAATCATCAAAAATAACCATAAAATAATTTTACCTCAAGATTATCGCATTACTTTCTTTTTCAATAATAACATTATGTAACCCAAAATTACCTCAAAAGTAAGGATCATATAAACCCTAAGGGTTACCATTATAATTATTACCTGAACATCCACATCGAGTTTGTTCTCTCATACATGATGCATTAGAGAACTCACCAAGGTTCAAGTGGTTAATCATGACTCCTTGATATTTGGTTTATAATAACCATGAGATTTCTCATTGAATCCCCCATTTCATCCAGTCTCTTAATTAGTGAACCACACTGTTTCCTTTAAACCCATTGTCACTTTGCTTCCTGCTAGATCCATCCATTTACTGAAAAAAAAAATGTCAGTGTGAGTATATCATTAGAATCATCATATAATACTAAGATATAATTATTCATGTTATCATAAAATCATTCAATTTATCTAAAACTATGAACATTTCTGAAATCCTAACCATTATGGTAATGCCACTTATGCTTAAAGGATACCCTAACATCTAATGTTATCTAAACCTACCTCTGATACCAACTATAATAACTCGGCCTTATTACAATACATATTCTGGAATTAAATTGAATAATTCACATTGAGGATATTTTCAGGTTTAGAGTTTTAGAAAATTGGAACTTAAATATTACATCTCAATGATTACAAAGTAGACACATCTACTCAATTTCCATTTTTTTCACAAAATAAAAACTCTTGAACAAAAGAGTCATGTCTAGTTCCTTGTTTTAGACAGCATGCCATTTCCATGATCCCATTCATGACCCTATTCAACTTTATGTCCTGTGAAAAACATTTCAAAAAACATGGGATGAGCATAAAAAGATCAGAATGGGTTATAACAATACGGAAAGAAAACCATAATCCATGTATACATAAGAATCAATGAAATCATACTTTACTCATAAAACATAATCAATTTAACATACATCAGGAAATCATAAGATTTAGTCATAACTAAATAGAAATCATAAGACATAAAGGTAACTTGAGGCATTCATAACATTCTTACGTACGGAGTGACCCTCATGGTTACGTATCGAATACCCATCACAGTATATTCCCTAAATCTCTTCAGAGAAACCTTAGTGTTTAACCCCTTCGCGTTTCCCAATTCATTGGAGAGCTATATCAGGCTCCATCACCCTTAGTTTATCACGGAACCATTCTTCTTCATAAATAATGCCCAAGAACCATAACGTAATCACATCACATAAAACATGCATAAAGGAAACATAAAATTCCCACATTTCAATCACAAGATATCAATAACACATTTATATAATAAAAACATTATCAATACCATTTTCAATATCAAAATAATAGAAAAGTAAAACATGTTATTTATGTTTCATTTAAAAAAAGTTATAGCTTGTAGAGGAAGCCGAAACTCAAATAATTGTCATAGTGGAAGAGAAGTCATTTTCGCCGCATATGTACGACAAAAACATCCCCTTTTTTCTTTTAGTAAAACGATTCATATAAAAAATATTCATTTTGAAGAAAAGTAAAAGTCAATGGGGTTTATACACCGTATTAAAGAACGTTGGGTGTAAAACAAAATATGCATCAAGGAAAGGAGATTTAGATGAATTCACATACCACATTAAAGATTTTAACATTTTAAAGCATTAATATCCATATAAATAAATCCTTAAAAACCGTTTTAAAAACCTGGATATTAATGAGAAATATTTATAAGAATAAATCATTAAAATGATATTTATTTAAAGGGTTTTTAACAAAATGAGAGACACTAGAATACAAATAATTGAAGAATAACATTTAAACATATCTTTATAATATCATGAGAATAACGGGATTCATGATATAATATTACAAAGGACAGTATATACACCATATAATAGTGAATTGGTGCATAACAACTATGAAGTCTCAATAGAAATGTAAAATGAGATGAAATCCCTTATAAAGAAGGTATCCTTAAATTAAGGATAAATCAATCTCATAATTATGTGTGAAAAATATAAATACACACAATATGAGTGGATATTATGTGTAAAATAAATAGAGGTCATTCACACATATTAATAAGATGACATATTCAATAACTTCACGTTGAACCCAAAGAAATTGAAATTGGCTTAAGAAGTTCCTTATAAAAATTTGACATCCTAAAGGCATCACATTAAAATTCAGAAGATGAGTTGATGAGACAAAAAGGTTATCTCATCACTTGGAAATAAATTTTACATCATTAAGGATATTGAATAACATATCACAACATAATAAGATGTAAATTAAAATACATATCAAAAAGAAATCTTTTAAAAATAGGAGGGTGAGAGCTTCCCTTACTGACTTGGGTAACATTTGAAATGTACAGCCCATGAAAGAAAGAAAATACAACATTGATGTAAATACTGATAAAAATTGTATTACACAAATAGTAAACTAATGGTCAGTACATACACCGCTCAACGTAAATGGTGGAAAATGTAGCATAAAACCCGCAGGAATAAAAGTGAGATGAAAAATCCCTTACGAAAACTCGACAGACTAACAACGCCACTTAAAACTTCAAAAAATGGATTTATGAGATCAAATTGGGTCTCTAATAAAATGAACATAAAAATTATAGAATGAGTAATATAAAATAACATCCCCAAACATAATAAATATGAGCTTAAAAGAAATGACAAAAAGAGAATACATAAAAAGAAAGATAGAGGTAGGATCACTTACATCATGTCCGACTTGACTTGATCATTCTATAATCTCCTGATTAATAAACTAGAGTTAATTTATACTTTATTAAGAAATTTTTTAATTTCATTATTCCTTTTATATCACTTATTACCATTTTATGAACATTATGTAATTATTTAAGTTAATAACGGTCGATTTGTCGCTCATTGGTACTTGAGTCAAAAATAAACTTCTTATAATTACATGTTGTTCACGGGGTAAGATATCCATTATATCCAAAATTATATTCATGATGTATATATCTTATATATTATTAATATTAAGTATATAAATTCATTTATAATAATACATAACATTTAGAGATAATAAATAAAATGCACCATTCATGGAGACGGTAAGCCGTACGTACACATGAACGCTACTTTCATTTCTATTTCGTATTAAATGGAATTAAATCATAATGATATAAAGCTATATTATAATTACAGTATAATATCATTAATATAATATCATTAATTTCAGCCTTTACACTTCCCACATATGGCATTAACGATTCAAATCACTTTGAGGGGGCGGTAGTCCGCACTTCCTAAAATGAAGATATCACATTTACCCATAATGGAAACCATAAAGGTATGACATAAATGAAAAATATAGAAGCATAAGGAAAACATAAACATATTATATATCATATATAAATATAGATACATCTTAATTTACACCATTAATGGTGTTAAAATAATATTGAACAATCATCTTTTCGTGAGGCAGTAATTCTCCATCCACAGAAACAGTATGTTCTTTAACCATTAGACGAAGGTGTGTGTAAATGTAGTTCGAATACATATTATAACAACATCCTAGAATATTTAATATACTGGTTTTCTTACAAAATAGAGGAACAAAAAGTGTTTATGTGGTTGGAGAAGCAAAAGAAAACAAAATAACATTAGAGAAGACTTTACCTTTAAATCTGGTAACTCCCCTTTGTTTGAACCAAAAGGGTTTCTTGATGAGATTTCTACCTATGTTAAGGCATCAATGATGAGGATAGGGATGTGGAGAGATAAAATGAGCAGATTTTGCCCAAACCAATGTATTGAAAGGTGTGGGTATGGAGGTAGTGGTGGGAGCCTTATATAAGAGGTAGGATGGACACTCTTGGAAAGTCAAAAAATGATACTTTATATTATAATGAGTTTCGGAGTTTAAAGGTCCCACATTGATATAGTTCAAGGATAAGGTGGTAAGGGTTCGACATATACTCATTCAATTTGTTTTAGGAAAGTTTAATTCATATATTTTACATTATCTTTTCATTTTATTTAAATTGTTTATTAATTAGATAATCTTTGCATCATCATGGTGTCATAAATAAAATAATTTATATAATGTCTAAAAATTATAAAAAAACTACTATGATGTAGGAAATCTTTTTATCATTCCAATGAATATTTATAGTCCAAGATATCATTTACATAGACAGAACTAATTTTTTTTACATGGTTGATACATACATTGGTTATACTTTTCTTTTAACAACATAAAATTAAAAAGTGTCACTATCACCGGAAAAGTGATTCCATGGGGTCCCATAGTTTGGTAAAAGGCATACCATGGTCATCCATGAAACAACCAGTTTCATTAGGACACATTTTGGGGTAATTTTTTATTAGTATGATATTATTTTATTACCCTTAACTACCCGATTAATAATTAATCACGATAATTAAAGATAATTACCGTCGTTACTATTCATAATGTCCAAAAAAAAAGAGTCTTAATTACATAATTTGGACCTTCTGATTCCAAATATGGAATCCATTTTATCAAATTAAAAACATAGAAATTTTATTTATTAATTTAAATGTAAATCCCATTGTCAAAACAAAAGATGGGTTTTTAAGAAGTAAAGTTTATCAAAAGATTGACTTGTTTTTACATCCAACCGAAAAGTGAAATTACATCCAATGAACAAAATTGTATTAAGTGATAAAAAAATAATTCAATTATACTTTAAAAAAAATTAAAAAACAATCTAAATAGATAAATAAATTGGATGAAAATGCAGTTTTGAATTAAAAAGCTGTATTTTTCACTAGTCATTAAAAAAAGACATTATAAAAAAAATAACAAAAATTAAACCTAAGCTATATTTGATATTCCAAATTAATAAATGATTTAAATTTTACAAAAATAAAAACATAGAATTTCCATTGATAAATCATATAGTTAATTTCCGCTGTCAAAAAAATTGCTTGTTTTTAAGAAACAATATTTATCATAAGACTGACACTTGTTTATGTCCATTTTCAAAGTGAAATTAATTCTAATGACCACCATTGAATTAAATGGTAAAAATATATTCTAATTACAATTTATACATTTAAAAAATATAACCAATACATATAATTAATTTATATGAAAAATTAGTTTTGAAGTAAAATGCAGTAATATTCACAATTCATTAAAAAAATGAACATTTGTCAGAAATATACCAAAAATTTATCCAATGTAAATTTAAATATACCAATTCAATAGAATAATATTATTTTGACCAGTAGATATTATAAAATTGTTAAAATTTGGATTTAAAAACGGAACTCCATCAAAAGGCGATAAAACAATCTTTTAAAAATATTAGAGTATTTATTCTGAAAATTGGATTCATTTGCATTTTAAGCCTGTAACATTTATTGGATAAATGAAAAAATATTTAACAAACATATGTAATCATTTTTTTAGTTAGTTATATTAATTCCCTCCATTACAATGGCTAGGCATTAACTATTAAATATAATATTATTATATTATTAGTGTGCAATGTTTGATTTCAAAGAAACTCATTGTTGCGTATTGAGTATGCCATCGAGCATAGCATTCCCTTTAAAGTAATATTATCATTTTATTCACAAATATTAATAAACATGAGAATGTAATATTATTTATTTACCTAGGATGTTACAATAACACATTCATAACATTACATATTATTTTAAAGTTGATACCATAAAAACAATATACTTTTCATTAAACATATACAAATTTTCCAATAAAACACGAATTCTTTGACAATTCATCAGACATTTAACATGACTTACTTCCCTATTTACACCTCCCTATAACCTATGAAAATAATTTAATAAAATCTTACTAATACAAAAATCATTGTAAGGGATATAGAAAAAAGGAAAGAGTAAATTAGACAATGAATAATTGTAATGAATGAAAACATTTTCCAAAAGACAAACTTGTCTCACATATATACATAATTTGTGAAACATGATATTTGACATGATTTCAAAAATACATAAGAGCATGAATAGAACAAAAAAGGAATCTTGGGGAATTAAATATTTAATTTTGTAACCATCTTGACTACCTTATAATTTTTAACACTGATGTGTACCTTACAGTTGGTGTAACCATCATAAAAGAGTACTTTAAAAGAGGATTTTAAATGAAAATCCCCTTATAAATATCACATAATTAAAGAGATACATAATAGAGTGGATTCAATATGTATATACACTATATATAGACATTATTTAACCTAATATAAAGAAAACCAACAATTAAAAAAATTAATAACACATATATAAAAAAAGTAATATTTTAACCCAAAGAACATCAATTGGGTTAATAATTCCATTACCATGCGTTTGTCTTAGTTTCAACATGTATAAAAATCATTTATAATGGTTAAAAGAAGAATATTAATATCTTAAAGAATCATATCCATATTTATAATTCCTTATATGATCATTTCATTACATAATTTCACCCTTTAATTGTTAGTATTTTGTTCCTTGCATTGTTTGGGGTGTGTTATTTACATGTTTTCCATTATCGTTTCATGATAGATGTTCTTGTTGATTTGTAGTGAAACACATGAATTGGAATGGATTAATATTCAAAAATTTAAAAAACCATAAATTATCCCATATATAATTATTAGTAATATCATGAGGATTATTCATGAGTCAAAACATTAATGATATTCATTTAGATCATTTTAGTGGTTCTTTGATATTAACGACCTCATTTTGTTTTATAAATTAAAACCATTTTTAAAAAATAATTTCAAAATCATGTTTGATACATGATAAATATATTATATCCATGTTCAACAATGAATGTTTTATTATAACCATACTTGAAGGAATTAATGTAAATTGAAATCACATCATCCACGATGTCGGTAATTCGACAAATAACATACATTGTTTTTTTCATGAATAAGTGGGATAGGAAAAGAAATATAATGGTTGCATTAACATGAAGAATTATATAATATGTATGATACTGTATCATTCAATCATATTGAATAATGAAAAGTGAGTTAAGAAAAATAAAATAAATGAATTTTAAAAATAATGAAAATTTGAGAAATTCCTTAAAAAATTCGTCAGCCTAACAGTTTCTCTTAAAATTTCATAAAATATATTGATTTGAGAAAAGGGGTATCTCATAATTATTACATAAAAGGGGATGTAAGGGGGTGTATGGAATGAAATATCCGAACATAAGTAAATTTAAATTAAAAAATAATAACATAAATTGAAATAAAAGAAAGAAAACAAAAGAGGATGTTTACCTATGGATCTATTCTCCGTGATATCCTTATTAAAAACTTTGGTTTTGGCCTTTTGTGAGACCAGAAGCTCTAGGAAGTGGGTAAGATACTTGGGTAGATTATTTAGAATATCTTTGGTCAGTATCAAGGTTAGGGAGGTGTGGGAGTAAGGGGAAATGAGTGTGGTATTTATTGTGGAAGAGAGGGGGTATTTTTATTTATTTTAATAATTATTGTAATATTTTTGCTTAATACTATGAGTATTCATAATTTACGGTACCGAAAATAGTTATAATGACATTTGAGTTAGAACCATGTGGCCTTACATCACTTATGATGTCATAAATTGTGAATTTTACTGATAATTTGAATATACGGTATTTTACCGTATTTCAATATTCATCGAAAATTCATGAATTTCAAAATAATACCCAAAATTCACCCTGATCATTTTTCAATGAATAGATTTAAAAAATGAACTCCATTTTTTTGAAATAAATTTTATAAATATTATTAATTTAATTTTTAAATATAATCATACTTAATTCAAAAAATTAACAATTTTAATTCTATAACTGCTTTTCTATCACATTGAATAATTATCCAAGATGTCATCACCCCAAATTACATAACAAAATAAAATAATAATAAAATGTACTATCCCATAGATCTATGTTAATATTAATTATAGAATGTTACTATTCACTAAAAAACCATGTTGGTTCCTTTAAACTACAAATAACATACTGAACATAATTGTATATGAATCTTTTTAGAAATTGAAAACATAGAAATAGAAAGTTATGTATAAAGGATTGTTATAAATATCTACAAAAAATGATTCATTCATTAGAATTTATTTTTAAAAACATGTGGATTTACACTTCATCATTAGAAAAACCCTTATATGGGGGTCAATTTAGAGCTCATCCCTTGATGAGGCATCCTATGTATCTTGTTTATTGCATGAATCATATTCTTCAAAGTTATCTTAATTGGCTATTACACGTAGATGTTCACATTTTAATCACTATATAAACACCAAGGATGGAAAAATAAGAAATCCTTGGGATATCCTATTATCATATTATGTTTTATTGTTTGACGTTCATTAATTTTTGGAATTAAATGCCTTATTTTCCTACTTGACATATTTGTGGATGTCTACCTGACATTTCAAAAGGAAATGGAAGGGTCCAGTTAACATGTCTTGAGGACATTACCTAATATTGGGAGAATACATGATTGTTTTCACAAGATCAAGGATGATTTGTACATAGTAAATCATAAGAACAATCAAGTTGATCTTGGAAGTTATTTCAAGATCTCCACTAGCTTAATTAAAGGGTGTCTCATGATCTGGCTTACCATGGTGTCTTCACAAGAGTTGTCACAAATTCTTGGATGGTGTTGTGAGAGTTAGTGTGACATGTCTTAATGGGTTTCTAATTTCCAAGATAACACATCTTGAGGGAATTGGTAGATTTATCTAGGGTACCTAGAGGGAGATGTCATTGCCAGTTGATAGGCCTTGGTGATATGACCGAACTCACCAGACATGAATCGGTGGCAACATATTAGTATTGTAAAATGTCTTATAGAAATAAGTAGGCTTTGATGACATGCCTAGAGGGTTTTTTAGATGTTGTTTACATTACCTAGGGGAACCATTTCAATTTATTTGTCATTCCAAGAGGACCTCTCATGACCCAAGAAGTATATAGAAGTAGGATCATGAGATATGGAAAAATTTTCCTAGTATTGTTGCGTGTCATAGGTAGTTTATACAATGCACATGATGATTAGATAATTTTTTAATTTTTTAAATTTTTTAGAAAGTTTTTTTATTGGAATTATATTTTTAATGACTTAGACTATTTATGTGGTACGTTGTTTAAAAACATGGTTGACTTAAGAGTAATATGGGATTTTATTTTTGTGTCCGTCCATATGTCTTCGTGTGATCTAGGAGTGATCATGTAACGTTCCTTATGAATACTAAATGATTTCTATGGTGGATCCCCAGTGTCCTACCTAAAATAAAACATTCTGGTCATGATATCAATCACCCAGAGAAAATTTTCCTTGTGATTTATTTGTCTGGTGCATCTGGAAAATAGAAAATGCCTACATCCTGAGAGTCATCCATTTTTTATTCTGTTGTGTGAGATTTATAGGGATCACCACCCTAATATTTCCCTTCTTTGTTTGGAAAATAACTCAGGAATACATGATGGAGCTGGTGGAGGGCTTCAAGGTCAAAAGTCATAATGAGTCCATACCATGGATCACTATGAGGGCGTGCATATATTTTTAGAGACTCTAATTCCATCGTATTGGTGCCTAATTTCATTGATTATTTTATATTTTAGTGGTGTAATTGAATCATTAAAACATTTCTAGGGACTCTTATATTGTTATTCTGACATGTTTGAGTGCCTTCAAGAGATTATTCAGCCGATAGAAAGACATTCATGGGATATCGAGTTACTTTGCTAGGGCTATTCGTGAGACAATGATGGATCGTTAGAGTTCCTTCATGAGAGTAGTAATTTTTTTTCAAGTGGTGTTGTTAGACCATGTTACTGACAACCTTAGTGTATATCATTATTTAAATGACTACAAGAGGCCCCCACCTATTCCAAATTTATTTTCTGGTTAACATATCAATGGTTGGTGATATCATGAGTTTGAAGGAGTGTTGTTGAAGATAATCACTCAACCTATTGCTAATGTGGCACATGATCAAAAGAGATCCTATCAAGATCTGTGAGAATTTGAAAATAATATCCACTTTTTTTATGTATCCAATGGGAGATAATGGGGTATCTTATACATGAATGGAACCTTTTGCGGAAGGGAATGATTTTCTGGGGGCTTTTTCAAGATGAGGATGACATTTCAAAACAGGATTTTAATATTATTTGGACTGCAAGGGGAATGTCACATGACATTTATGACTGAAAGAGGCTCCCACCTCCTCCATATTTAGTTTATATTTTATTTCACAATGGCTGGTGATCAATATAATTTGATTAATTTTTTTCTATAATAATCATTCCCCCTATTGGTGACTCATCATGTGAGTTTTATAGACATCAGATCATCCCACATTTTTTATGTTTTCCTCCTATTTTCCAATGACTATTCGGGGGTTATTTAGGAAACATCCAATTGATAATAAAATTTTTTCAGGGGAGATCATATGGATCCCTCCATGTGATCAGTGAGTTTCTAGGGTGCCTTTGCACTAGTAGAAGTGGATTATAAAGGGGGTTCATGTTTTTTTGCTTCATATGATTGTTTGCATTACCTTTTGCTCATCATGAGATCACAAGTATCCTATGAAATCACATGATATGTGATGGTTTTTCTACCACATTATTTCATTAATGTTTAGTAATAATATTACTCATATTATGGTATTTCTTCACTTATGGATTTACTGAAACTCTTTTGGTGGGATTCAATAAATTCCCACCTCATGAGTGACATCCTCAGTGATAAGGTATTGGTTCTGAGGAATGTAAATACATGGCTAATTCATTGGGGATGCCTCCATTTTTTATCCTAATATATCCTATAAGGGGAATTTTCTATAATTTTTTAAGTTATTAGACCATGTGACCATAACATTCTCTATTCAAAGGCCATGTGATGGGCCACAAAAGATTTTATAACATTTACATTTTTTACATAATAAAGTTGTTGTGTTGTGGTTGGGTATATTCCATCTCAATCCTTCTCTAATTTTAGTTTTTGGTTCCATCAAATCTAACATTCTATCAGTATATTTTTGGGTCTTTCAACCCAGACATTGTATTTCAATATTTTAGAATCTCTTAGCATATATGATATATTTTTTTAGTTTACTTACTTTTAACTTAGACCTTCCTTTTCATTATATTAAGGTCTTTTTATTCAGACCATCTATTGTGTCAATCTAGGTACATTTATCTCAGACCTTATATCAGTATATATTAGAATCATCTAGCTCAAAACATATATTGAGTTAGTTTATGTAATTTTAACATGGAATTTCTATTAAATTAGTTTTTGTAAATTTAATTCAAACCTTCTATTTTACTTTTTTAGGGCATTTTAACTCAGAACTACTATCATTATAGTTTAGTGTTTTTTCATGTACCTTATATTCATGTATTTTAATGATGTTTATATCATTCCATCTATTTATTTATTGTAAGAATTTCATGTCAAACATTATATCAGTCTTATTTAGGTCATTTATATCATACCTTCTACTATTATAATTTAGTGTCTTTTATGTATGACATTCTATTTTCTTTATCATGAGGGGCGGTTAGCTCAATAATTCCATTAATGATGTTTACTATCTTTTATAATTTATCATAAAATTATGTGTTTTATGTTCATTGAGCCCAGAACTTCTATCATTGATGTTTTGTGTCATTTTTCTCATAACTTCGATTTTTTTAGATTTATGGTACTTCGTTTCAGACTCTGTGTTGTTGTAGTTTTGGGACTTCTAGCTCAAACATTATATTTATGTATTTTTGGGCCACTGGGCTATCACATTACATAATTTTAGTTTAGTGTGTATTTTCTTGGACCTTATCGATGATCAACGTTTTTTCTGGAGACATTCTATGAATGAGAATAACATACTAATATGTTCAATTTTCTTGTGGTATTTTATTGGTTCGTTATGATTAGAAAAACATTCCTATAAGGATGAAATTATTATAGTTGGTAGGTCAGAGAACATGTAAAAACTCGGAATTTAAATGTAACATTTTTTTAAATATATGGGAATTTTACAAGACCTCGAAAATTGACAGTGTGTGATTATGAGGCCCAGAGTGCCCCAAATTAATTTATGATCTTTACTTCGGGTACATTCAGTACACCTAAGAGCGGGTTTTTATAACATTTTAACTGGTGCATTTAATTGGAATATGAGGGAATCGTTGAACTCACCACGCTGGTATTCTCTTAAGGAGACTTTCACCTCGACGGCAGTTGGTCGAGTGTGAAAGTTAGTATTTGGTTTTTTCATGAAATAATAAAATAAAAATAAAGTCGTGTAACATTTTATTTTTATTTGAAACACCCATGGGGATGTTTAGAGTTTATAGAAGTGGGGAACACTAAACATAAAACACACATTATAGGTTATGGAGGTGGGGACCACCTAGCCTAATCCTTCCATGAGAGGTTATGGTGGTGGGGACCACCGGAGTCTAAAACCCCTTGAACTACCTCTTAAGTGTGGGAAATCCTCTTAAACATCCCCCACATTAATGGTGCCACCCCCTTAAATTTATTATTCCAACACAATTAATTAATTAATTTTGTTTGAAATTGTGCAAAAAAACATAATAGATAACATAATATATTATTTGGGCTACCTCTTCATTTTGGTGGAATTGGGTTGAAGGATCCATGGGAGAAAGCTCTCCAATGAAGAACACTAATGACGAACGCTGCATTCGACTCCGACATCTTCCCCGAACATTCATTGATGAAGAAATTATTCAACGTCAATGAAATGGAGATTGAGGAAACACCAACGTCACTGACATTCTTCTATTCCCAATGACATCGTCACTTTCTCTGCGGACATAATTCAATGAATCAAATGAACGAGGTAGGGTTTTTTTATTGAATTCATGAAATTCCTTGTTCTGGAAAAGCCTGGTGAACACGGATCAACCTAAAAAAGTTGATCCACGATTCGTATGAAATTGGAAGATTTGACGATTCTTCATACTTATTATTGTTGAGCGGCATGCTAGCGCTCTAATGTGGAGGGTGCAAACCAAAATAACAAGGCCTGACCCCTAAGTTGTTCATCTTGAATTGTATATCATTCGCATTGAAAGATGGCGACATTGGTGACAGCGACCAGTGCCGGTGGTTAGCACCGGTGGAACTCGAGAACCGCCAACGAAGAAATGTGACCCACCACCCCGAGGCCTCTATGCCCCATGGTGCTCTGACATATATGGCCATCGCCTCATGATGGCCTCAACGTGTCGCCTCCCGGCCTCGTCGCGCTGCCCTGGTCGAGCTGTCCCACGGCATCTGCGGCCTTTGCCCTCCCGGCCAAGCCGCCCCAGTCGAGCTGCCCCGTGGCATTCATCCTCCTAGACGAGCCACCCCATGTCCTCATGCCCTGGTGGCACCCCCCGCAGCCAAGCATCCTCGTGCCTTCATGGCACCTCCATGACCTCATTGTGCCGCCCGCAGCCTTTTCGAGCCACCTTGCGGTCGTGGTGCCCAAGGCCTCGTCGCTTCACCCACGGCCTCACCACGCCACCCATTTCCTCACAAAGCTACCCCGCGGCTAAGCCGCCCATTGACTCACCACGCCTCATGTAGCCTCGTGGCCACCTGCGACCCTCTACGACCACCCGTGACCTCGGTGGACCTCACGGTGTGCCGGAATGCCCAGCGGTCCGGGCCAGACCCATCGGGTCGGGATGCCCTACAGATTGTGCTGGACATAAAAGACCAGGCTGGACCTAGTGGTTTTGTCCGGGTTGACCCAGGCTGGGTCAGCCCCGGCCGGGTCAGGCCTGGTCGGTCTGACCGGGTCGAACCTTACCCGGACCCACTACGACCCATTTATGATTTTTTGGCCAAAACATTGGCACCAATTGTCCATTTGATGAATCTTCAGTGGCGCTAGAAACCTTGGAAAGAGACTGTCCCTTTCAGAATACCACACTAGAGATTTGGGTTATTATGGAGTACCATCAGGTTAGATTGCGAACGAATCAAATCGGGCTCTCGGGACTAAAAGGCTAATAACTCGTAGACTGTGCGTCTGATTGACGCACCGTCTGTTGCGTAGGACCCCTATGATGTGGAGGTCCATTGAGATACATCTTCCTAGGATATATTGCCTATTGGAGTATCGACCAGTGGCCTGTGGAGTGGACCCTTTCGGATTCATGTGAGCCTAGTACAGGAACCTAGTAGCTGGCTGTGACATGAAGAATGAAGAGTTATCCTTTCTGGGTCATCACGAAGTGATCCAATGTGGGAAAGCACCAAGCTATCATTTGTGGGTCATCACATAGATATCCTGTGTGGTTCAGCACCTAGAGATCCTGTGTGGGTCAGCACCAAGTGATCTTGTGTGGGTCAGCATAAATCAATACTATGTGGGTCTGCCTCTTAATGGAGTAAGATGATTCAGTAGTTATATCTAATCATATTTACTGCCATATCTATGTTATACATGGTTTGAGAAAAGTCTATACCTATTTGGTACATTCATTCATGGTAATACCTTCGTTGTATTCTTCTGTGTGCTTACCATTGTGGTTTTGCCTTCATGTTATTGCTTCCTTTGTGAAACAATTGACACTGGGGATCTGGTGTTGGAATCCGTGTTTTACTCAAGTTTCAGATGGGTTTACATGATAACATAGGTATATGTATGGGAATATACCTAATTAGGGATATCAGTTGTCTTCATCCTTGTGTTTTATCCTTTGTTGATTTAGTGATACCTTGTGGGTCTCGGGGTCTCTACTGAGTTTCATTACACTCACCCCTGCATGGGCTATGCCCACACCTCGTTGTGTTTTGTGCTGACAAATTACAACATTGACAGTGGAAGTGGGTACTCAAAATGGACAGTGCCTAGAGATGGACCATAGGATGTATTAGTACGTGGAGGATACAAGAGGACTTGGAGTGATGAGGAGGCGATATGTACCTACCCTTCAGGTTGGAACCACAATTGATGACCCAGTAGCTGTCTTTCTCTTTCTTCATTTATATTGTATTCTAGTTGTACTTGTACATTCTAGTTGGGCTGATATTCTAAACCCTTTTACCTACTGCACTCACAATGATTAATATTATGTTTACTTGTGTTCCTATCCTACTTTGTGCTTGGTTGCATGTTCTTATAGGTTTTAAAGGCAATTCCTTCCCAGTTTTAGGGAATATGCCTTCAGTGCTTGTCGGTAGCCCCTAAAATATGGAAGGCCGGATTGGGGTAGTAACGACACCGGCCCCGGGGGATGGGTCATGAAAAATTGGTATCATAGGAGTCGGATCTACCGTATCAAAAAAGACTCTGATCCTTTAACGTCAATAATGATAAATTTTGTTAGTGTGGTTATTAGTTTATTAAATCCAGTCTTTGTGGGATGGCCGAAATATCAATACCCCAGGACCCTAACTTCTGATTTCTGACTCAGTGATGGATAACACAGACTGCATCTGTGTTTCCAATAATTTTCATTATGATCTCTTGAGTCATCCCTCCAGGTATAACTTATTGATCATGAAGAACATTTCTCTTTTCAGAATGCCTCCACGAAGTCATCCATCTAGGGTTCTGAGAGTAGTACACACTGATAGCCCACCAAACGATGAGGCCTTGGCGTAGTTCCCTTTTCTAGTACATGCACTAGCGGAGGCATTAGTGGTACTATTACCGGTTGGGCCACCAATGCCACCTGCTCATGTAGTAGAGCGTGCACACCACTTCATCACATTGTATGAGTTCTAGTTCCAGATCCCACCTAGTTTCAAGGGAGAGATGGACCCACAAGCTTCTAAGGATTGGCGGGAAGCCGTAGTGAGTGTCTTCCAACTAGTATGAACAATTTATGACCTCATGGTGATCCTTTCTGCCATCCTTCTAAAGAAAGCATGAGTCAGATGGTGAATCTTGATTCTCCTGGTTCTAAATGAGGTGACGCTTCTCTAGCCAGACTTCAAGAGCGAGTTTCAGGCATAGTTTTTCCCATTGAATCTACACGCAGTGCGCATACTAGATCTAATTCATCTATAGTAGGGTAGCATGATTGTGGCTCAGTACTCATCTAGGTTCACTTAACTCTCACACAACTCCATAGATATGGTTCAAGACCCAATCTTTATTGACCGGACCTTCGACCATGGGCTCAGGTGAGAGATCAGGGCTTCGATGATCTCACTCCGCATCCCGACCCAGTTGGGGGTGTTAGAGATAGCCCTCTTACTGGAGAGTTTTCTTACTGAGTAGTCACCAGAACCGAGTCCCACCACCAGACGTCACGTAGCGGAGTCTTATATAGTTCTCAGAAGATAGACATCACATAGGTCCAAGAGAAAAATACCAAACAATAGATGAACTTATGATTTAGAGTCGGTTGTGTGAGGAACCGAAGGTCGATCCAGTCAAACCAGGAGTGGGAAATGATACGCATAAAGTTGGTAGGGTCACATGGTTTGTGACTATCCCACCCATCATACGGATGATCATCAAATGGTTGAAAGACCACCCAGGCAGAGATAGAGGTTAGATCGAGGCGGTCCTCAAGGAGCAGGAGGATGTGGCAGTGGAGTTTTCCGTGTAGCTGGCGGTGGATTATTATTCGAGATGATACAACCACCACCACCAGGAGGTTCACCCCGAACACAAGGAGCATGTGGACAAGGGTGATCTCAGCTCCAGGCAGCTGAGTCCTATGATCATGGTGCTCTTGACATGATATGAGCAACGATCTGTGTCTACTCCCCATTAGCTACAGTACTTATAGACACAGGTTCCAATCATTATTTTATTTCCATTTCCCTTTTTCGGAACATAGAGATTTTGACGGAGCCATTGGGTCAAACCTTACGACTAACGATTCTTACAGGAGTGGATTCGATGATTACACACTAGTTCTGATAGTGTGAGCTCACTCTAGGAGGTGAGAGCTTTGGATGGGATCTCTTATTAGAGTCATTTAGGCCATAAGATGTCATCTTGGGTATGGACTAGTTATCGACAGTCCATGCACATATTGACTGTATTAGGTGCAAAGTGCGGTGTGTCTGCATATATGGGACCATGTTCACCTTCACCGGTGAGAAGGGATCCTTTACAGCACATGACACAGTTATCTATTAGAGAGTATAGCCAATCACTCATTAGTTGGATAGCCTTACCCTCATAGTAGTTGAATTGAATAGTTTGAGCTATCCTGTAGTGGTGGACCAGTACGCGGATGTCTTCCTTGATGATGTTTCGGGTATACCTCCTCACAGAGAGGTGGAATTATAAATTGACTTGTACCCATAGAGGACAACAATATCTACACCACCGTATCGAATGACTCTCATGGAGCATTAGGAGCCGTGGGTACAGCTTGAGGACTTGTAGGGGAAGCTATTCATTTGGCCCAGTGTTTCTCATTGGGCAGCCCTGATTTTGATCGCCAAGAAGATGGATGGGAGCTTGAAGAATTGTGTTGACTATCAACACCTAAAATAGGTGACCGTGAAGAACAATTAATCACTACAAAGGATTTATGATCTCTTTGATCAGATTAAGAGAGCATGGGAATTCTCGAAGATAGACCTCAGACCAGGTTATCATAAGCTCAGAGTGTGAGATGAGGATTTCAAGAAGGTAGCTTTCAGATATCGGTACGACCATTATGAGTTCTTGGTTATTCCATTCAGTGTAACCAATGCTATAGAAAGGTTCTTGTGACTCATGAACATGATCGTCTAGCCATACCTTGATCGCTTGATAGTTTTCTATATCAACAGCATTCTGCTCTACTCGAATACTGAGGTGGAGCATGCATATCATTTGCAGGTAGTACTTGACACACTTCGAGAGCACTGGCTTTATGGTAAGCTCTCGAAGTGACAGTTCTTGATCCTATAGGTTCACATTCAGGGAAATGTCATATCAGAGGCTGGATTTGCAGTAGATTCAGTAATGTTTATGGTGTTATTTTCATGGGATCCTCCCAGGAGTGTGACATAGATACAGAGATTCCTGGGTTTTCCTGGTTACTACCATAGATTTTTTTCTATATTTATCTAGAGATTCATAACCACATTCAGTGTTGATGAAGAAGGGGAAAACCTTCATGTGGTCTGAGAGATTCCATTGGAGTTTTTATAATCTGAGTTTGAGGCTTACTAGTGCCCCATCTTGAGGCTTCCAGAGGAGGGCATAGGGTACGTAGTCAAGTGCGATGTATCAGGGACCGTGCTCAGATGTTTCATAATGTAGGATCGTGCAGTGATCACATATGGATCTCGACAGCTGAGAAATCATGATCAAAACAATGCTACCCATGACTTGGAGTTAGCAGCAGTGGTCTTTGCCTTGAATATGTGGTGACATTACTTGATTGGAGACCGGTTTACAATATATATTGATCACATGAGTCTCAGGTATATCTTCTCTTAGAAGGACATGATCTTGAGACAGTGACATTGGCTTCAGTTCCTCTAGGACATTGAGTTCAAGATAGTCAATACTTTTTGGAAGGGAAACATTGTAGCAGATGGACTCAACTAGTGATTTGTTATACAACTTCTAGGTGAGGTGATGGGGCATCTGGCCACTTTTCATATATCCTTTGTGGATTAGGATTGAGCATCTTTTCTTCAGTGTCTTATAGTCACTCCTCAACTTTTCCAGTGATTCAGGGAGGCGCATCTTGGGGACGCTGACGGTGAGGTTCGACATGCTCATATATCCAAAGGACATGCACCTAATTGTTTTTCTGTTGGTGGGGAGCACTTCATCCTCTTCAGAGGAAGTACCATGGTACTAGTGTCACTTCAGGAGGATGTATTAGGGGAGTTCCACACTTCCCCTCTAATAGTACATCCACGAGTGGAAAATATGTACTAGGATCTCTAGCGACAGCACTGGTGTCCAGGAATGAAGAAAGTAGTAACATAGTTTATCCCTCGGTGGATCACTTGTCAGTAAGTGAAGGTAGAGCATCAGGTACTAGTTGACTTGCTTCAGTCTTTAGAGGTCCCATAGTGGAATTAGGATTGGATATCCATGGACTTCGTGACCGTACATTCACGTACATCTAGAGGTTATGACTCAATTTGGGAGATCGTTGACCAACTCACCATGTGTTCTCACTTCCTACTGATCCGAGAGAAGGGTTTAGTAGCGAGAATGGAACACCTCTATGTGCAAGTGATTGTGCGGTTACAACGAGTACCATTGATGCTTGTCTCTGATTCTGATGTACTTTTTACTTCCAGGCTATGGAAATGGTTTTCAGAGGCTTTTGGGACACAACTTCGTTTGATCACCGCCTTCCACCTCTATATGGATGGCTAGACTGAGCAGACCATTCAGACCCACGATGGCATGCTACGTGCGTGCATCCTCGACTTCAGTCAATGTTTGGAGGATCACATGCCTTTGGTTCAGTTTTCATAAAATAGTAGTTATCACTCCACCATTGGGATGACACCTTTTTAGGCATTATACGAGCGACCTTGCAGATCACCTTTGTGCTTGACTGACCCAGGTGAGTTAGAACTCATGTGAGTAGAGATGGTTCGGGCTACCACAGAGATGGTGTAGATCATATAGGAATAGATGAAGACTACACAGAGTAGGCGTAAGTCCTATACCGACTAGAGACAAAGACCTCGGGATTTCGAGGATAGTGACCTTGTCTTTCTACGGGTCTCACCTCGATGGGGTTTACAGAGATTTGGCCGTGGTGTCAAGTTATCTCCAAGGTTCATTGGACCCATTCTGTTCCTCAACAGAGTTTCCGAGGTGGCTTACTGCTTAGCTCTTCCACCTCTGTTGCACCGGGTGCACGACATCTTCCACGTTTCCTCGTTGAGAAGATATGTGCATGACGCTTCTCACATCATTGACCATAGTGAGCTATACGTCGACGATGGGGAAACATTTATGGAGGTTTCAGTTGACATTGAGGATCAACCGGAGTGGGTCCTTCATGGTTCGTCGATACCTCTTATGTGTGTTTGTTGGCAGTATAGTTGCCTCAAATAGAGCACATGGGAGCGGGAGGCACGTATTTTTTCTTAGTACCCCCACTTGTTAACCTAGTTTTGAGTTGTGTCTTATAGGGACGTAAATCCCTGAGGTGGGTAGAATGTAAAGACCTTGAATTTCAATTCAATTTTCTAAATATATGGGAATTTTATGAGTCTATGAAAATTGACGGCGCATGATTTCGAGGCTGGGATTTCTCGGAATGAATTTCTAAACATTATTTTGGGTATGTTCCGTAAACGTGTGAGTGTGTTTTTCTAACTTTGGAAAAATTGCTTGGAATTTAAATCTGAGGGAACCATTGAACTCAAATTTCAGGTATTTGTTTAATGATACATTCACCTTGATGGCATTTGATCAAGGGTGAATGTTAGTATATGGGTTTTCGTGAAAGAATAAAATAAAAATAAAATTTTGTAACATTTTATTTTTTTGAAACACCTATATGGATATAGAGAGGTTATAGAAGTGGGTACCACTAAACAAAAACATCTCATGAGAGGTTATGGAGGTGCGTACCACTGAGCCTAAACCTCCCATGAGAGGTTATAGTGCTGGGGACCTACCAAGTCTAAAACCCCTTGAAATCCCTCTTAAGTGTGGGGAAGCCTCTTAATCTTCACCCACTTCAATGGTGCCACCCCCTTTAATTTATTACACCAACACAATTAATTAATTAATTTTGTTTGAAATTGATCCAAAAACTTAATAGATAACATAATATATTTTTGGGCTACCTATACATTTTGGTGGAATTGGGAGGAAGGAGCCCTGGGAGAAAGCTCTCCAACAAATAACACAAATGAAGAACACTGACATCGACTCCAACTTCTTCCTTGGAACATTCGTTGACGAGGAACGTCTTCAACGTCAACGAACCAACGATCGAGGAAACTTCGATGTCACCGACATCCGTCTATTCCCAAAGACATCGTCTCTTTCCCCGCGGTCAATATTTAACAAATCAAAATAACAAGGAAGGGGTTGTTATTGAATTCATGAAATTCCTTGTTCTTAAAAATCGTGGTGGACATAGATCCACCTAAATGAGTTTATCTATGAATTGTATGAAATTGTTAATTTTAAAGATTCTTCATTCTTGTTCTTGTTGAGTATCTTGCTACCGCTGTAACGTGGAGGGTGTGGTACAAGAAAACATGGTATGATGACCCCATCGTTCTTATTGAATGTTGTATCCTCCGTGTGGAAGGAAGGCAACATTGGTGACATCGAACAGTGCCAGAGGATGGCACCAGTGGATACTGAGAACCGCTGATGAAGGCCCGACGCCCCGCTGCCCTGCGGCCTCACTGTGCCACCCCGCGTCCTCACTGTGTCACCCTGGCCGAGCTTCCCCATGACATCCGTAGCCTCCACCCTCCCATCCGCGTCGCCCCAGCCAGGCCGCCCCACAGCCTTCTCTCTCCCGGCTGAGCTGCCCCGATGCCTCATTCCCTCACAGAACCCACCACGGATGAGCAACCTGACACCCTTGTGGAACCCCCGCGGCCTCGCCACACCGCCCGCGACCTCGCTGCACCGCCTATGGCCTCGCTGCACCATGTGTGGACTCACCAAGACAGCTAGAGGCCTGATCGCTCTGTCTGAGGGCTTGCAGCCGCCGACAGTCTACCAGACCGGCCATCAGAACGGGATGGACCCAGCGGCTCAGTACATGTCAACCCAGGCTGTGTCTGACCAGACCCGGACCCAGTGAGACCCATTAACACAATTTTTGGGCATAAAATTGGCATCAGGTGTCCGTTGGATGAACCTTAAGCGATGCTAAAAACCATGGAGTGAGACGTTCTATTTGAGTATACCCCACCGGAGATTAGGGTAATGATGGGATACTGTCAGGTTGGATTGACCACGAATCCAACCAGTCTCTCGATACTAAAAGGCTAATAACTCACAAACTGAGCATCCGATTGTCACACCATATATTGGGTTGAGACCCCAGTGACAAGGTAGTCATTTGAGATTCATATTCGTCAGACTTTGTGGATGTTTGAGTATCGACAGGTGGCTTGTGGAGAAGACCCTCCCGAAGGTAAGAGTGCCTAGTGCGGGAACCTAGTACCCGGTTGTGATGTGAAGAATGAAGAGAAATCATCGGTGGGTCAGCACTAAGCGATCCTGTGTGGGTCAGCAGCTAGTGATCCTATGTGGGTTAGAACCTAGAGATCATGTGTGGGTTAGCACCTAGTGATCTTGTGTGGGTGAGTACTGAGCGATCCTATATGGGTCACCACCGAGCAATCATGTGTGGGTCTACCTCTTAACGGAGTATGACAATTTAGTAGTTATATCTAATTGTCTTCACTACCATATCTATGTTATCCCTGGTGTGAGATGAGTCTGTACCTATGCGGTACTTTCCTTCATTATTATACCCTAGTGGTATTTTTTTTGTGGCATACCAGTGAGGTAATTCCCATCGTGTTATTACTTCCATTGTGGAATAGTTGAGCCTGGTGCTTGGGAGTTAGGCTCAGTGTTTTCATCATGATTGAGATGTGTTTACATGATAACATAGGTATATGTTTGGGCATATACCTATGTAGGTTTATCAATTGATTTCATATTTATGGTTTATCATTTGTTGATTTAGTTATACCTTGTGGGTCTCAAGGTCCCTACTGAGTATCGTTATACTCACCCCTACACATGCTATGCATGCACCTCGTTGTGTTTGGTGCAGATGATGGAAAGAGTTGACTGAGGATGAGGGAACCAGGACTTGACAGTGCTCGGAGTTGGACCATATGGAGTATCAGCACAAAGAGGATACATGAGGTTGTGGAGTGCTAATGAGGCGATCTGTACTTACCCTTCAGGTAGGAACCTCAAACGATGACTCGGTAGATGTATTTATCTTTCTTCAGTTGTATTGTATTTCAATTTACATGTACTTTCTAGTTGGGCTTGTATTCTGGCCCCTTTTACCAATTTCACTCACTCTGTTTACTCTTTAGTTTACTTGAGTTCATATATTTTTGGGTTCTTGGTTGCGTGTTCTTACAGGTTATAAAGGAAATGTCGTTCCAGTTTTAGGGAATATGCCTTTGGTGCTAGTTTCCAGCCCTTGACCTGTGGATGGTGGGATTGGGGTAGTCAAAACACGAGCCCTGGGGGATGGGTCGAGACAGAACATATGTGTGTGTTGTATTTTCAATCAGATGTACCTAACAATTTTTCCAAGGGCCTTGGATGGTTTGTGTACATAACATTTGTTGAGGGAGAAATACATGGGAAGATAGATCTGTATGGATTGATAAAAAAAATGGGAGTGGTAAATCATAACCCAAATGACTGATTTTGTGAATATGAGAATTGGCAGACATGATAGGGATTTCGAAAAACTCTATGAGGTTCAAGGTTCCACCACAGTGTTTACATGGCCTATAGAGATTGAAGCACATTTCATGCGAGTAGAAGATTACTTTATTAGGTTGGTAAGAGCCCTTATGTATCTATAACATAGAAAAAAATTATATGCACATCTTTCCAAGTCCCATGAATGATTTTTTATGATTCAGAGATCCATATAGTGAGGTTCGGTATAAGGGAATTCTACACAAGAGTGGTTCTAGCACCCTAGGGTATAATAAATTTTAATATTAAATCATGATACCTATGCCCTATTATTTCGAATCACATGGTGTGGAACATCAAATGTTTGGTAATTAAGTGTCACATTTATACCTTGAGAAATGATATAGAACATAGAGACATAATGTTGATAATGTAAAATTATATTGGATAATTTGGTAAGAAAATTTTAAATCATGGTACAATGTTCTTGGGATATGAGGATGATCGGGGAAAATCATACCATGAATTCCCCAAAACCTGTTTTATTGATGGATTCATTCATATATATTTTGGGAGTCATGATTATAGACATCAATTTATTTAGAGAAAAATATTTGATTTAATACTATAGGAAAATATGTAGGAGCCACTCGTATACATGAATATTCAAGAAAGGGGTCCCCTGAAACCATGAATATTTTTCAAGGGAAATGGAATGATTTTGTGATCTAAGGTACTCAAATAACGAATTGTTTTTTTATAGAAATTATAATATCCAAAAAAGGGGAATATAAACCTAAAATTTCCATCCTAGTATAGAGAACATATTATTTAGGAAAAGATATGAGAAAAATATTTACACTAAATATTTGATAAAAAATGGGGTCTAGTAAGAAATGATTAGATTTTATTAGGGCTAAAAAGTAGAACTTATTGGATTTATTCCTTATTTTCTCAGTGTAATTGTTTCCTAAACAATATATATGAAGAGTTTTTTCATCATATACTTAAATTTTCCTCAGCCAATAGATTATGGGTTTTTAGAGTAGAATTATTTTTCTCTCATTGACTAGTTGTGTATGGTCTTGTGATTTGGACCACTATAGGCTAGAGTTTATTGTTATAAAGATTTGAAAAATTTTACTAATGTTTATGGTTGTGACACAAATATAACTAATATGGGGGGTGACACACAAGAGATCAATTAGGATACCCATGGTGAAGAGTACTCCAACAAACCTATGAGTATGATATGGAAAATTTTTAAATCATGGATCAAGGTTTACATGTCATGATTAACGAATTAGTTAAATCATTATGAGATTAGTTCAAATCAAAATGAGTTGATGAGTTCTATCAAGATAATTCTAAGGCTCCCAAGGTTCATAAATCCCTTTATGTAGAATAGGGTATTTGGTTGAAAATAATAAGAACCTATGTAGGATTGATAGCCATACATGGCCACTGAAAAAAATGATCCCTTGAAGCTGAGTATCTTTTCCATGGGTCATGAAAGGTTTTGGAAACACAAGTCATTTGATACATAAATTATGATTTGTGGATGGAGGTTCTTTAATGGATGGTGTAATAACCCCATAATTTTTCTGACTATAGTAAGCCTTTGTTTGTCCATTGATATGGGATCAATAATGGGTGACGGCATGCATAGTTTATTATCATATAATCAGGATGATCTTCAAAAAGTTTATTGTGATCTGGTAAATACATTTTTCGAAACAGTTTAGATTCATGTAGTAAGGACATTATTGTTTTGCATATTTAATGCCATGTGACAAGACAATTTTGTAACAGTTTAATATCATCGGTATCGATTTTTTTGACGTTTTAAATTTATTTTAATAGGATTTTTTCCATTAATCTTTACATTATGTAGTAAATAAATTTGAACCGATGTGAAATAATTCTGAACGATATTTTTTGTATAGAAGTTAGAAATAAATAGATATGGATCGTTTGTAGTTTAAAAGAGCTTGTGTAATTCATCCCCAATGTAATTTGGGTGAATTTTCGTTATCAGTTGTTATATCGAGTTCAAGGATTTGAGATCTTGGTGTCACTAAATATCTTGTGTTTATAGAAATTTAACAACACATAGTACATGAAATAGAATATATCTATATAGGTCTGACCTATATGTTGATGTGGAAATTGATTCCATTTATTCATGTAATTGATCTGCATATTAGAGATCCAAGAGTCAGTATGTATATTGTGATGACATGAATCAATCTACATGTAATTCTTAAGGAACAGTGAAGTTCAACATAATGAATAAATTATGTGGGATTTATGATTTGCAAATTGGAATTTCGGATGGACCAAATAATGGAATTATTGGCATCTCTACATATCCATTAGTAATATGAATCATGATAAATGTAGTTCATCAAGAATTACACTCTAGTTTATATCTGTTCTATATACATAGAGGTGTAATCATTATATATATTGAGAATAGACCTAGGATTGATGACATGGATGTTATTATGTATCATGTGATGTTATGAATAATGTCACACATAGTTCATTAATAATGGTGTATATTGATTCCAATACTAGGAATGGTGCTCCTCTTGGTTGAGGCATGTATGAAGGTGATGTTTTATGTCACACAAGAGATATCAACAGGGAAGCATAACGTCATGTGGAAAAGGCTCATGATATTACTTTAACAGCCTTCAAATTATGACCATGATGGGCCCATACAAAGATTATATGTCTTGGTTGAGTGGGGAATCACTTACTAAAATTCTAAATATGAAGTGATATGTTCATTGTATGATAAACATTGAATATAAAGGCTTCCTCTCACTATAAAGCTGTAATTAAGATTAGAACATGGGATATTTGTATCATGTGGTTGTTGGAATAAGATAGAGGATTGATTCAACCTTATTTATCTCATTAAAAATGATAATCAAGACATATATATTTCTTGAGAACACTTGTTGTTTAATGTCATGTGGGACGGAAATTGGTCATGGAGTTGAACAAATTTTGGTAAGGACATGGATCACCTAACATTAGGGAAAATAATGGCTGTGGATGGGCCTAATAATGAAGGTTTGGGTATCACTAAAAATCATAAAAATGAAGGAATCAAGAATCACTTAGTTATTTTGGATGAAAACAATTTTATGGATCTAACTCTCACATGGGGATGGGTGGAAATTTATCATTCACAAAAATCAGATTCGTTTCTTGTGAGTTGTTTGTGAGATGATGGTTCCTATGTAGTTTAACATTTTGTGATGAGGAAACAAGTTAGGAATTTTAACATCATATGATTTGGTTTAAACTTTAGAATATAATTTCTTGTGCTCGGGATGTGTGATGCTTTCTAGTTTAACATCTTTCTTCCAGGATGAATCAATATAGTTTAACATCTTGTGTTTTGGATGATCTACAATGAAGATTACTATCATGTGGTGAGGATGTCTCTATAAATGTTTAAATCATGTGGTATTGAAGTCCTATTACATATTAAGATCACGATACTATAATAATATGTTATTGATGATAGTTATGTGATGGATTTCATAATAAACTAAATAATAAATCTTGAGTATGGAGGATATTCCTTATGTGTCTGGATTATGGAAAGAATCATTGTTTTTGTATTCAGTACATTTACATAGTACTATCCCAAATGTAGATGTCATTATATGGTGGATTTTTATATTATTATACTCATCAAGGATTACATTATGATATTTCCTAGGCTATGGGATATTCATGATGTCAATGATATGTCCATTGCGAATTGATATTCCAGTGAGATCAATGCCCAGTTTGATAAAAAAGGGATAGAAATCGGTCAACCTAATTTCATACAAGTGTGGGTATAATTTTCTGGGACAACCATGGGTATGTTTAATATAGTGATCAGGCCTTAGGGAGATGTCCTACTTATCGTAGTTATGGGTAGAATTAGTGTCATATTTGATTAGTTGATTTCTATGTCCACTATGGGATGAAACCGAATGATCTTCCCATGATAATTATTAGGACTTGACATTTTATATTTTGGAGATATGGATATATTTAAACTCTGGTGGATTCCCATTTGAGTTAAGGATTAGGACCTATGATGGACTCCTACATATCTTAGTATTGGAAGGCTTCATAGTCCTTTTAATTCATAAATTTTTCCACTATTGGATGAGGTAGAATTATCAACCAATGTGAATGATTGGGTCCGGATTGGTGGAATGTAGGAGATATGGATGGAATTACATTGATATGTTATAATTTGAGTTCTTGATCAGGCCTTTAGACGACGTCATGTGCATCCTTGTTATGGAATGAATAAAACTCATCATAGTTCAACTGGTCAGGGTGTAAACAATGATGTTCCCTATTTACAAGAGATATATCATATTATTCTATTAGTCGGGGTTACACACTTTCATTTCACCAAACATTATAGAAGCATATAATTCAAATGATATGATTATTTAACATCCCCAAGTGTTTGTGAGCTATGATCGGTGTGGGAAACAAGGTATAGAAAGTAATATTCTCATTACATATGGATGTTGAAGTTATTCACTAGACAAAACCCTTCAGTAGAGTTAAATTTTGAGCTCAAACATTAGAGAGATATCCTATGTATCCTAGTTATTTTTGGAATTATATTTATAATATTTACTTTATTTGGTGCATAAAAACTAATGTTTCCCTTTTAATAATGGTTTAAACACTGAGGGTGGAAAAATTATCAATCCACAGGATTCCCTATTTACCTGGCCCAATTTCTTGTTTAATATACATTGATTTTCTACTAGAAATGCCATATTTTCCTTAATGAAATGTATTTGGATGTCTTCCTGACATGTACAAACAAAATTTCATAGTCCATTTTAATTTTCTAAATGACCATTCATAATATTTGTGTCATATCTGAAGGCTTTCACATGATCAAGAATGACTTTTACAGAGGAAATCAGAAGTCTTATATAGTTAATCATGGGTGTCATCAAATACTCTTAGCCAGATTTTCATGATGGTGTCTCGTGATCTAGGTGAAATACACTAGTTTCATCTCAAGAGCTGCAAAACACATTGAAGAGTTTCATATGATCTAATGTGACATGTTTCATATGGTGTCATATATTTGGGATTCCATGTATGGAGGGCATTGCGATACCTAACAACTACACCATGAGGTAATAAAAAGATCTATTTGACATGTACATGTGCAATCAAGGGACTCAGTTGTCATGAAATGTTCTCACAATATGAGTTTGAAGATATGTTTAAAGGAAGTCACAAGGATGGGATGGAGAGCCTAGATCGTATCACAAGATATGGGTGGAATGCCCGAGGGGAACCATTTTATATTCACTAACATTCAAAGAGGAAATCGAATGTCCAAAATAGTATACCGATGGAGTTCAATGAGACCTGGGAGATATGGCGTAGTGTTTTCATGTGTCATGGGCGGTTTGCGTGAAGTGAAGGAGGATCAATATACATGTTCTGTAATTAGTTCGTACATCCCATGGTCATTTTTATATCAATTATATTAACAAATATTTATCCATGTTCAATGTGTAATTATTTTAAATATTGGGCGATATTTAAGTGTGAATGATGTTATTCATGTTTCCTACTAGAAGTCCTTTATGTGTTATTTTAGTGATCACAAAAATTTCGTTATGAATTCTAACTAATTTCTTAGTTTGTTCACCAATATCTTTCCCGATGGAAACCATACTAGTTCTATGATCATCTTCTATGAGAAATATTCTATAGTGAATGTGTTCCCCTATGGATGTGGATGTAAAATGTGGACCCCTTGTCCAGAGATCCTTACTTTTCTATACTAGTGTTGTGGATTTTTACGACTCATCACCCTAGATGATTGGCTCTTGGTGACTAAAATACAATGAAAATCCAATATGGAGATGGAAGAGGATTCGGTGTGACACATATTCAATAGCCCTCCTCATAGATCACCCTAATGTAATCTCTAGTTTTTCAGTGAGCAATATCCCATCCCAGTAACACCTATGTTATTGCATAATTTACAATTTATGGGTAGTTGTTTAATCTACAGGCATGTAGAAGGAATTAAATAATTTTAGGATGGCATGTCTGAGGGCCATCATGAGGCCCAGTAGCCTTTTTAATGTCATTTTTATGATATCGAGAGAAACTTTTCTACAGTCATTCGTGAGATAAGGATGGGTCATTAGGGTGCCTTCATGAGACAATCCCAACTTTTTCATGGGGTATAATGAGGCCACATTGTACAAATCATTATTGAATATCATTTTTTTCCAGTGAGAGGATGATTCCTTTTCCATCATTATTCCTATTATTTATTTTATAATGGATTGGGATCTCATGATGAAATTTGAGTGATGTTGAAAAAAATCACTCTATGTCTGGGTGATACATCACATGAAAAAAACGATCCTATGGAATATGAAATAATATCATGGAAAAATCCATATCTTTTCCCTTTTGGAAACAAAGGGGTAGTGTGAGGTCGCCTTGTAATATCATAAACGATTCATGGTATTAAGATTACACACCATTGGTCTTTTGTTAAATGTGTTATACATCTTTTTGGGGGCTTGTGGTGCATTGCTGACCTCCAGGGGTGTATCAAGTGACGTTTATGACCAAAAGTGGTTTCAACATTTTCTACTTTCATTTCATTTTTTTACAATGATTGTGGAACTCAAGATTTTTCTTGAATGTTATAAGATTAAATCATCCCCCCTTGTTGATGTACAATTTCCGTTTTTCTACTAAAAGATGCTCCCACCATTTGGAAGATTCCTACAATTTTTAAAATTTATTTAATGATTTTTTACTTTCACCCACCAGTTGAGAATCTATGGTACCGATGGAATGTTATATGGTTATATCTTCATGATCCACTATTTTTTAGGGCACCTTCACAAAAGTATAAGGGATTTTCAAAAGATATTTATGGGATCTTATGTGTGTTATGCGCTGCATGTGACCACCTCCATGACCATTTCTCTTTATGTTATCATGTTTACCTTAAGAGTTCACATGATCTGCATTAATTTTACCACCTTCTGCTTTCATTTTCAGGGGGTAAAATAAAACCCAAATTTTAGGTATTTCTCTCTTGAAGTATTTTTCGATGCTTATTTGTGGGTATGAACAATTATCTTGGAAGAATATGTGATCAAATAAATATAATATTTTACATTAAATGTTATTCCAGAACATTTTTATATATTTCTACTATTTTTATTTAAAAAATTATTTAGGTTAATCATTTAGTTTTGCTATTTTATATTAAGGATTAGTGTAATATTAAATCCTCTCCTATTGTGTTGGAAATTATATTATATTTTTGAAATTTTGATTTTTGTTAACATTTATTTGAATGAATAATAATTTTTTGGCCCATTATGAAACTATATGATCTATTTGAAGTTTATTTAATTCCTTAGGCCTAATAAATTTTTCATGAATACTACTTTCTAGGAATGAAATATGATATTGTAGTGGAAATTGATTATAGGATGAAATTATACAAATCATGTATGTATATTTTATGATTTCCATATTATAGAGGTTAGATCAATTCCTAAAATCATGAAAAAAAATTTAAATAAAAATATTATCCTATTAAATTCCTTTCCGATTAATAGATGGATTTTTTTCTCAACATTGGATTATTATTTTTAGTCTTTTACTTCTTCCTGATCAAGGATATTTTTCTTATAAATTTTATATATCAATATATATCATTATTTAGAAATTATAATTTTCATATATGTCAATATTTCACCTTTTAAATAATTTTATCATACTTGGAAACCAGTTTTGTGTTATTCTAGATGACCATAGTGTTTTGTGTTCCCTATTTTAAAGAAGAATTTTAATTATACCTTTTTTGATGTTGATTTAAAAAAATTACATTAAAATTTAATACCCTCGATTTTTTAGAAAATGTTAAAATCATAAAAATTTAATTCACTAATGTTTATAATAATGTAATATCATGATATTATGAATGGAAACCTATCCTCAATATAGTATAAGACACATAAAACTGATCATAAATGTACCACAAAATATTATAATTTAATATGAATATTTTAACACAGGTGATATATTAGTGGTTATAAATATGATTAAATTCCATATTAAATATATATAAATGTATAAATAAATATTTATTTAGAGATTAATAATTAGGAAATAAACATCTAATTTTTATTGAATTCATTTTTATTCTTCACAAAAAATCGTCAAAATATGGTATATATTTTTTTATAGATTAATATAATTAACATACTGATATTTTTTAAATTATATATTATAAAAAGTATAATATTTTTTATTTAATAAAATAAAAATTATTTTAGAAAGAATTTTATCAATCAGTCTAAAAAGTCTTATTTTTTAGTGAATAATGAAAATTAAAAAATTCCCTAAAAATCTATATTTTTATTCCAGAATTTAAATTCATAAATTATTTTAAATTGTTTTAATATAATATTAGTTCAACGAAATTAATAATATACCAATAATGATAAATAAAATCAATCTAATTGTTGTGTTTTTATATAAATTCATTATTATAAGAATTGTTTTCCAAATAATAATTCTTCATTCCATTTTTTTTAAATTAATTTATTCCAATAATATATCTTGAATCAAAAAATAGATTACATATTTTTTATTAGGTGTTAATATCAAGTAAATAATATCGTTATATTTTTTGACATTATTAATATTATCCGATGAAAATAATTATTCCCACGAGAAGTGTAAATCTTCTAATTATCGTCAAAAATATTATTGTACGGACTATAAAAGAACTCCACCATTTTTCAATTATCCTGTTGTATGATTTTATTTTGAAAATTACCATCCTAATACTAAAAACACTTAATATGGTTCAATATTTATTGTATTATGATATATATAATATTTAATTAACAGATAAAGAAAAAAATATCACTTTCATGATTTTAATATCTATAATAATTTATTACACGAATGACAAACACTTATGTTCTATATTATAAACATATGATAATGATAAATTATATTTTATCATAGAAGTTTATTTATATTTTTTTTGTGATAGTATTATTACATTGAAAGGATGAACAACATTTAAACCACATTTCTATAAATAATATATAAATAAAATTATTTATCATAAAAAAATTAAAATTAATATAATTTTAAAAATAAATTATATTGATGATTTTCTTATATAAATATAACATGTTACAGATGTGTTAAAATATTATATTCAAATTCAATTGTTTTGTTGATGTTTTCATTTTCAAATTAAATGAATAAGGTCATAAATGATATTAATTATAATTTATGTTAAATATTATTTTACTAAATTATTTAAAAACATTACGATAAATGAAGTAGAATATTAGGTTGGTAAATTCTAAATAATTTCAATATAATTTATTTTATGTTCCATTTATAACATTATAAATATAATTTTAACCCTTAAATATTGAAATTCTATTACTATTATAGAGGGAAATAATTGTTAACCAATGGGTAAATAAAAAATGTATGTGTATAAAATCATATCAACCCCAGTAAAAATTTTATTTAATGAATATATGAACACCATATATTTATTTTCCTATAATCCGTGTCATTTTGGATCAAATTTACAATATTTTTTTCACATATTACAGAATGATATTTTATTTATTTTAATCAATTACATAAATGATAATTTTAAATAAAAAATATTTTATTAAATGATATAAAAATCACAAAAATATTATCTTTGAACAAGTTATTGTTAGATTGTGGAAAATATAATCCATGGTACGTTTATGTTAAAAAAAATTATAGTACTCATCATATCCCATAATGAGTAAAAATCATTATTATTATGGTAATAGACAAAGGGGTAAGCAATAGTTAATATAAAATGATAATAGTGAATAAATCTCATAAAGATATTCAAATATTACTAGATGAAGATATTTAGTCTCTTCTTTGAATTATTTTCTAATTATATCAATTTTGAGTAATTGAAAAATGAAAATTAATTTATATTAATTATATACATTATGAAATAGTAAGAATTCACCTTCCTTCCCTTATAAAAGGGAACTTATTCTCCTCCATTATTACCACAAAAATAAAAATTTCGATAATACAATTTGTTCATGAGTTACATCTAAGATACCCTAGCATTATTTTATATTTTTGTAGATGGAATGCGTTCCATAGAATGCATAAGGTATAAGGAAAAAGGTATTATCTAGAGAAGAGGTATAAAATTAAATTCAATATTTTAGTTTTATAAATTCTTGAAACTCCATCAAATATTATTAAAACAATATGACATAACTATTCCAAAATATTATATACAATTATTTTTTTTTGGTAATTTAATTCCTAATATCTTTCTCATCTTCCACCTAATGGTAAACAAAAAAATCATTTACATATTATGGATGTATACTGCCTCAAAAACAAATTTCATTCATTTTTCCATCACCACAGCAGGTGAATGAATATAATGGTTGATTATATATATATATATATATATTTATTTATTTCTAATTAAATATTTATCATTATATAAATCAAATATATAACATACTTTCTCAACTTTCCATTCATTAAAAATTATATCATCGTTTAGTTGTACTTGTAGACTACAAGCTCATTGAGTTGATGTTATTCGTTTTTCATCACCATTTTTCATGGATGATACATATAAATGTATTTATAGAAATAATATTTAATATAATATAAAATTATATTTCTGAAAAAAAAATAATTATATCATTTTCACCATTATGTTCATTGAATAAATGAAATTTTACTCATCCATACATAGGACATATGGTCTCCATGATTATAACATAGTATTTTTTTACCCATCATTCATGAATTGTATTAAAATTATAATTGATTTATAAAAATGGTAATTATATAATTATTATTGTAAGAACCATGATCTTTTTTTTCATGTATGTTTTCCTTTTCTTGCCATTTTTTAGAAAAAGGGGAATTTCTAGAATGTTTTTAAGTATAGGGCGTGTACTTTCTAAGTACATGCCGTGTACTCAGTTATCGTGGGTAGCCATGTGGTGGCCATGTAGTGGCCTTGTACACGACCAAGTTGGGTTGACCTAGTGTCCGCATAATGTAGTGTACGGAAATGGAAATTACACGTCGTGTACTTCCAGAATACATGCTGTGTATTTACATTTATTTCATTAAACACAATGGGGTCATGTCTAACAGACATAACCACCTCTTTCTAGGTTTGGTTCATCTGAGAGAAAGAGAATGGCCATGATCTTCTTCTATACCCCCAACTGAGCATCTGATATCCAATTAGACCGCTGTCAATTGTATTGGGATCGCCTCAATAAGCTCTCTCTTCCGCTTGTGCTTCGTTTCCCAATTCTGATTCTTTCTCAAGTTATCCTCTACTGAAATTTTTAGACGTTTTTGTAGATATTCAGCATTCTAAAGTAATTCAAGACCTGATACTCTAGTATATTGATCTCCCAATGCCAAGGTAGGTGACTTGTGCCTTTCTGTTTAATGTCTTTGAGTAATATTTTCAAAAACTGCCAATACCCATGAATGGGGTATTTCACTTTTACCGTTTTAGCCCTATTGTTTTCCTTTTATTCTTTTATTCCTAATTTTATGATAACTAATGTGAATAGGGTTAATTTATTTTCTTAGTAATTTCTTTCCCTAGCATGATTTAAAGTTTTGATTTTTAGGTCAAGTTTTCCTGTTAGGACGCTGTTTACTTTCACATGCCTAGTTGTATGATGGTGTGATTGTTATGATATTCTGATATGTTGTAGAATACTAGCCAAGTAGTTCTTGTGGTTTACAATGACTGATATGTGGTTCTATAGTTTAATTACTTACATTGGGCCATGAGAACCTGGTTTATAGACCATAGATAGAATGGATGTAAGGGCTTCATTAGAGTCTCTGTTTTACTTAAGATGCATGATTGTAGTGGGAATTTACGTAAGTGCTTCCTCAAAGGGTCAGTAGATCATTGACGTAGGACACATGAGAAATAGACATTATGTGATTCCACATTGCTCCTTTAGATAACAATATGAGACTATAAGAGGAACTGACAGTGAGTTCTTCCCCAGAGATTATATGGTTAAGCTGAACTAGAGGGGTTAGAATGAGTGTACTGCAAAGAGGGTTTCTTGTGTTCCTAGGCAGGACCAGAGGGGATTGGCATTGAGTAATTCCCATTGGGATACCTATTTGTGATTACCTGCTTTGTTTAGTTGTTTCATGATATTTGAAACAGTGAATTGTTTGTCCTGGGTACTTTTTTGTTTACTATAGTTATTGGCTTGCTGCCTAAAATATATTCACTGACTGTTAGGAAAATATATCGTGGTGGTTGCATACTGGGACATAGTCTCACACCCTACTTGGGCCATGTTTTTTCACAAACAGATTATATTGATGAAGTTATAGATATGGGAAAGCACCCTCCAACATCAGGTACTTGATTTGCTGTATAGCTGGAGATCATGTGACGAAGATTTGTCTTGAGATGCTAAATAGTTATTTATCTGTTTTATTTTATACTTTGGCTTAGAAATATTTTTATTCCAGCATTATGATTTGCTTGGATGCTTTCCTACGCATTTGTATCATGCATCATTCATATATATTTGTGCTTAGGTTTATCATTTCTATTCTTCTGATGTTTACTTTTGATGGATTATTCATGCTTCCGCTATTGCTATTTGTTTTACTTCTGCTATGTTATTATTCTAATGAGGACATAGTTTCACCACTATCTCTCCCATGGCCCTCTCTACTAGTCGGCTGCCACGGGTGTTCGAGGAAATGGGTTTGAAGCAATGTGACCTACCCAGTACAGGGTGCCTATGGGTGGCTTTCAAAAACGAGACGTTACAAAGTAGTATCAGAGGAATTATTTTCTCTTGACAAACTATTTGGAGTCTATATATAGGGATAGGAGGGAATAGGTACTTGGTAATAAGTTTTTCTCGGGAATATCTAACCCGTGTACCAGGAAAAGAAAATCTACCTTGTTTGTTGAATTTTTTTGTTTTTTCATGTTTACGGTTGTTCTGATTTTCATCATTGGGTGACTCACCTGTATTGGGTTGTTATTGTTGACATTTCTAAGGTTATATTTCTATTGATACCTTATGAGATGAGTGTATAACATCTCATGCATCATATTGGAACCTACTAGAAATCACATGTCTTGCATTCGTGTCATGCCATATAGGGTGAATTAGAAATTGAATGTTGTTGTGATAGATATTGTGCTAGAGATTCATGTTTTTGTGATAGTTTAAATTATAAAATACTTGTTATTTGATAGGGTATTGTTATTGTGGGTATTTGCTTGAATGGACGCCAAACATTAGTTATTGAGCTGTTTTGGGCCCTAATGAATCAGAAATTAGTGTATCTTTTACTTTTTTACCTTGTTTATAACATGTATAAGATGACAGGATTTGAATTGAGGGTAGTATGGGCCCTCAGAGATCGGAATTTGGAACTAAAATGACCGTTTCGGTGTTTTTCTAGGCTCTTGAGTAGTTTCTAAGGCTTACTGTTCGGAAAAATCCTGAATACATGCCATGTAGTTTTGAATACATGACATGTGTTCTTCTGTTCGGGAAGAAACTGTTTTTATTAAGTACACATCATGTACTTTATGTACATGTCATGTAGTATCTAGCTGTTTCATAGGCCATGTGGGCAGAGACATGGGATAGGGAAACATTTGGCCGAACAAGTCGTGTACCATCTGAACATGCCCTGTTGTGTTGAACCAATGTCCTCCCATGTGACCAAAAACCCAAATGGAAATATATTAGGTTATAAACGTTGTGATAGGTGAAAACACGCCATATAGTTTATCCTTGGAAATCCATATGTGTAACTAACAACACGAGTTGGTGTGATCTTTTCAAGTACACGTCGTGTCCGTCTGGAACATGTCGTGTGGTGTAACCCTGGTACCCAACCGTGTAACTAACAACACAGGTCAGTGTAATCCTTTCTCATACACACCATGTCATCCTAGAACATTCCGTGTTGTGTGAGTCATGTAACTGTCTGTGTATCTAACAACACGGGTCGGAGAGGTTTATCTAGTACATGTCGTGTTTGGAACTAAAACACCGTGTAGTCTCATTTTAAGGAGAACTATGTGGCTTATCCATGTAAAAGGACTCTGGCAGGGGGAGAGTATTTAAGTACACATCATGTGTTAGGATAACACACTATGTGTATGGGGTGTTACACAACCCGTTTTGGCAGGAGTATGCACCTATGTGACTGGATGAAGGGAACAGACTGTGTAAAAAACAAAATAAATATATCATTTTCAACATTATGGTCATTGAATAAATGAAATTTTACTCATGCATACATAGGACATATGGTCTCCATGATTATAACATAGTATTTTTTAACTATAATTAATGAATTATTTTAAAATTATAATTGATTTATAAAAATGATAATTATATAATTATTATTGTAAGAACCAGGATCTTTTTTTCATGTACGTTTCCTTTTCTTGATGTTTTTGAGAAAAAGGGGAATTTCTGGAAATTTTTGAAGTATAGGGCGTGTACTTTCTGAGTACATTCCGTGTACTCAGTTACCGCAGGTAGCCGCGTGTTGGCCGTGTAGTGGCCATGTACACGACCATGTTGGGTTGACCTAGTGGCCTCCTAATGCGGTGTACAGAAATGGAAAGTACACGTCGGGTACTTCCAAAATACATGATGTGTATTTTCATTTGATTCATTAAACACAATGTGGTCACGTCCAACAGACTTAACCACCTCCTTCTAGGTTTGGCTCATCCGAGAAAAATAGAATGGCCATGATCTTCCTCTATACCCCCAACTGAGAATCTGGTCTCCAATTAGACCACCATCAATTTTATTGGCATCGCCTCAATAAGCTCTCTCTTCCACTTGTGCTTCGTTTCCCAATTCCGATTCTTTCTCAAGTTATCCTCTACTGAAATTTTTAGACGTTTTTGTATATATTCAGAATTCTAAAGTGATTCAAGACCTGAGACTCAAGTATATTGATCTCCCAAAGCCAATGAAGTCGGATTGTGCCTTTCTGTTTAATGTCATTGAGTTATATTTTAAAAAACGGCCAATACCCATGAATGGGTTATTGCACATTTACCGTTTAACCCTATTGTTTTCCTTTTATGATTTTATTCCTAATTTTTTGATAACTGATGTGAATATGGTTAATTTCTATGCTTAGGAAGTTCTTTCAGAAGCATGATATAATGTTTTGACTGTTGGGTCAAGTTCTCTTGTTAGGATGTTGTTTACATTCACATGCCTAGTTTTATGATGGTGTGATTGTTACGATATTCTGATATGTTTTAAAATACTATCCAAGTAGTTCTTGTGGTTTACAATGACTGATATGTGGTTATATAGTTACATTACATACATTGGGCCATGAAAAACTGGTGTATAAACCATAGATAGAATGGATGTAAGGGCTTCATTAGAGTCTCTATTTTAATTATGATGCGAGACTGTAGTGGGAATTTATTTAAGTGCATCCTCAAAGGGTTAGTAGACCCTCGACATAGGACACAGGAGAAATAGACATTATGTGATTCAATAGGGCTCCGTTAGATAACCATATGAGACTATAAGAGGAATTGATGGTGTGTTCTTCCTCAGAGAGTATATGCTTAAGCTGAACCAGAGGGGTTAGAATGATTGTACTGCCAAGAGGGTTTCTTGTGTTCCTAGGTAGGACTAGAGGGTATTTGCTTTGAGTAATTCCCATTGGGCAACCTATTTGTCATTACCTTCTTTGTTTAGCTGTTGCATGATATTTGAAACTGTGAATTGTTTGTCCTGGGTACTTCCTTGTTTACTATAGTTATTGGCTTGCTTCCTAAAATATATTCACTAGATGTTAGTAAAAGATATCGTGGTGGTTGCATACTGGGATTTAGTCTCACACCCTATTTGGGCCATGTTTTGGCACAAACAGATTATATTGATGAAGGTATAGATATGGGAAAACTCCCTTCATCTTCAGGTACATGATTTGTTGTAGAGCTGGAGAGCATGTGACAAAGCTTTGTCTTGAGATGCTAAGGAGTTATTTAACTGTTTTCTGTTATACTTTGGCTTAGTACTATTTTTCTTCCAGCATTATGATTTGTTTGGATGCTTTCCTAGGCATTTGTATCATGCATCATTCATATATACATGTGCTCAGGATTATCATTTCTAGTCTTCTGATGTTTAATTTTGATGGATTATTCATGCTTACACTATTTCTATTTGTTTTACTTCTTCTATGTTACTCTTCTAAAGAGGAAATAGCTTCCCCACTATCTCCCCCATGGACCTCTCTACTAGTCGGCAGCCACTGGCATTTGGGGAAATGCGCTTGAGGCAATGTGACCTACCCAGTACAGGGTGTGTATGGGTGGCTTTCAAAAACGAGACGTTACAAAGTAGTATCAGAGGAATTATTTTCTCTTGACTTACTATTTGGTGTCTATATACAGGGATAGGAGGGAATATGTACTTGGTAATAAGATGTTCTCGGGAGTATCTAACCACTGTACCAGGAAAAGCAAATCTACCTTGTTTGTTGCAATTTTTTTGGTATTTCATGTTTACATTTGATCTAATTTTCATCATTATTTGCCTCACCTAAATTGGGTTGTTATTGTTGACATTGATAAGGTTATATTTCTATTGAAACCATATGTGATGAGTGTATAACATCTCATGCATCATAAAGGAACCTACTAGAAATCACATGTCTTGCATTCATGTTATGCCATATAGGGTGAATTAGAGATTGAATGTTGTTGTGATAGATATAGTGCTAGAGATTCATGTTTTTGTGATAGTTTCCATTATAAAATACTTTTTATTTGATAGGGTATCGTTATTGTGGGTTTTTTCTTGAATGGACGCCAAACATTAGTTCTTGAGGTGTTTTGGGCCCCAATGAATCGGAAATTCATGTATCTTTGACTTTTTTACCTTGTTTATGACATGTATAAGATGACAGGATTTGAATTGAGGGTAGTATGGGCCCTCAGATATCGGAATTTGGAACTAAAATGACCGTTTCAGTGTTTTTCTTGGCTCTGGTGTAGTTTATGAGGCTTACTGTTCGGAAAAATCCCGAATACACGCCATGTAGTTTTGAATACATGACATGTGTTCTTCTGATCGAGAATAAACTTTTCTTTATTAATTACATATCATTTACTTTATGTAAACATCGTGTAGTATCTAGTTGTGTCATAGGCCATATGGGAAAAGGCATGGCATAGGGAAACAATTTTCCAAACACATCGTGTACCATCTGAACATGCCCTGTTGTGTTGACCTTTTGTCCACCCATGTGACCAGAAACCCAAATAGAAATATATTAGTTTATAAACGTTTTTATAGGTCAAAACACGCCATATAGTTTACCATTTTAAATCCATCTGTGTAACTAACAACATGAGTCGGTGTGATCTTTTCAAGTACACGTCGTGTCCGTCTGGAACATGTCGTGTGGTGTAACCCTGGTACCCAACCGTGTAACTAAAAACACATGTCAGTGTAATCCATTCTCATACATTCCATGTAATCCTAGAACACGCCGTGTAGTGTGAGTCATGTAACCGTCTGTGTATCTAACAACACGGGTCCGTGAGGTTCATCTAGTACATGACGTGTTTGGCACTAAAACGTCGTGTAGTCTCATTTTAAGGAGAACCGTGTGGCTTATACATGTAAAAGGACTCTGGAAGGGGGATAGTATTTAAGTACACGTCATGTGTTAGGATAACACACTATGTGTATGGGGTGTTACATGACCCGTTTTGGATGGAGTATGCGCCTATGTGAATGGATGAAGGGAACAAACCGTGTTAAAAAAAAGATAAATATATCATTTTCACCATTATGGTCATTGAATAAATGAAATTTTACTCATGTATACATAGGACATATGGTCTCCATGAATATAACATAGTATTTCTTTGACCATCATTCATGAATTGTTTTAAAATTATAATTGATTTATAAAAATGATAATTATATAATTAGTATTGTAAGAACCAGGATCTTTTTTCATGTACGTTTTTCATTTCGGGCCGTTTTTGAGAAAAAGGGGAATTTCTGGAAATTTTTGAAGTACAGGGAATGTACTTTCTGAGAACATGACGTGTACTCAGTTACCGCAGGTAGCCGTGAGCTGGCCTTGTAGTGGCCATGTACACGACCAAGTTGGGTTGACCTAGAGTCCACCGAATACGGTGTACGGAAATGGAAAGTACATGTCGTGTACTTCCAAAATACATGCTGTGTATTTTCATTTATTTCATTAAACACAATAGGGTCACGTCTAACAGACATAACCACCTCCTTCTAAGTTTGGTTCATCCGAGAGAAAGAGAATGGTCATGATCTTCCTCTATACCCCCAACTGAGCATCTGAACTCCGATTATACCACCGTCAATTGTATTGGGATCACCTCAATAAGCTCTCTCTTCCTCTTGTGCTTCATTTCCCAATTCCGATTCTTTCTCAAGTTATCCTCTACTGATATTTTTAGACGTTTCTGTAGATATTCAGCATTCTAATGTGATTCAAGACCTGAGACTAAAGTATATTGATCTCCCAACGCCAAGGTAGATGGATTATGCCTTTCTATTTAATGTCATTGAGGTATATTTTCAAAAACTTCCAATACCCATGAATGGGGTATTTCACATTTACTGTTTTAGCCCTATTTTTTTCCTTTTATGATTTTATTCCTAATTTGATGATAACTAATGTGAATAGGGTTAAATTCTATTCTTTGGAAGTTCGTTCCCAAGCATGATTTAATGTTTTGACTATTGGGTCAAGTTCTCCTATTAGGATGTTGTTTACATTCATATGCCTAGTTTTATGATGGTGTGATTGTTATGGTATTCTGATATGTTGTAGAATACTAGCCAAGTAGTTCTTGTGGTTTAAAATGACTGATATGTGGTTCTATAGTTACATTACTTACATTGGGCCATGAGACCCTGGTGTATAGACCATAGATAGAATGGATGTCAGGGATTCATTAGAGTCTCTGTTTTACTTAAGATGTGAGACTGTACTGGGAATTTATGTAAGTGATTCCTTGAAGGTTCAGTAGATCCTCGATGTAGGACAGAGGAAAAATAGACATTATGTGATTCCACAGAGCTCCTTTAGATAAAAATACGAGAATATAAGAGGAATTGACGGTGAGTTCTTCCTCAGAGAGTATATGCTTAAGCTGAACTAGAGGGGTTTGAATGAGTGTACTTCCAAGAGGGTTGCTTTTTTTTCCTAAGTAGGACAAGAGGGGATTGGCATTGAGTAATTCCCATTGGGCTACCTATTTGTGATTACCTGCTTTGTTTATCTGTTGCATGATATTTGAAATTGTGAATTTTTTGTCCTGGGTACTTCCTTGTTTACTATAGTTATTGGCTTGCTGCCTAAAATATATTCACTGACTGTTAGGAAAAGATATCGTGGTGGATGCATACTGGGATTTAGTCTCACACCCTATTTGGGCCATGTTTTATCTTAAAAAGATTATATTGATGAAGGTATAGATATGGGAAAGCGCCCTTCAACATCAGGTACTTGATTTACTGTAGAGCTTTAGAGCATGTGACCAATCTTTGTCTTGAGATGCTAAGGAGTTATTTATCTGTTTTCTATTATACATTGGCTTAGTACTATTTTTATTCCAGCATTATGATTTGTTTGGATGCTTTCCTATGCATTTGAATCATGCATCATTCATATATATGTGTGCTCAGGTTTATCATTTCAAGACTTCTGATGTTTACTTATGATGGATTATTCATGCTTCCACTATTGCTATTTTTTTTACTTCTGCTATGTTACTCTTCTAAAGAGGACATAGTTTCCCCACTATCTCCCCCATGGCCCTCTCTACAAGTCGGCAGCCACTGGCATTCGGGGAAATGCTCTTGAGGCAACGTGACCTACCCAGTACAGGGTGCCAATGGGTGGATATCAAAAACGAGACGTTACAAAGTAGTATCAGAGGAAGTATTTTCTCTTGACTTACTATTTGGAGTCTATATATAGGGATAGGAGGGAATAGGAACTTGGTAATAAGATGTTCTCTGGAGTATCTAACCCGTGTACCAGGAAAAGAAAATCTACCTTGTTTGTTGTAATTTTTTTGGTTTTTCATGTTTACGATTGATCTGATTTTCATCATTAAGTGACTCACCTTTATTGGGTTTTTATTGTTGACATTTCTAAGGTTATATTTCTATTTAAACCGTATGAAATGAGTGTATAACTTTTCATGCATCATATAGGAACCTACTAGAAATCACATGTCTTTCATTTGTGTTATTCCATATAGGGTGAATTAGAAATTAAATGTTGTTGTGCTAGATATTGTTCTAGAGATTCATGTTTTTGTGATAGTTTCCATTATAAAATACTTTTTATTTGATAGGGTATCATTATTTTGGGTTTTTGCTTGAATGGATACCAAAAATTAGTTCTTGAGGTGTTTTGGGCCATAATGAATCGGAAATTGGTGTATCTTTGAATTTTTACCTTGTTTATGAGATGTATATGATGACAAAATTTGAATTGAGGGTAGTATGGGCCCTCAGAGATCGGAATTTGGAACTAAAATGATTGTTTCAATGTTTTTCTAGGCTCTGGAGTAGTTTCTATGGCTTACTGTTCGGAAAAATCCCGAATACACACCACGTAGTATTGAATACATGACATGTGTTCTTCTATTCGGGAAGAAACTGTTTTTTATTAAATACACATCGTGTACTTTATGTAAATGTCGTGTAGTATCTAGCTGTGTCATAGGCCATGAGGGTAGAGACATGGGATATGGAAACATTTGGCTGAACACATCGTGTACCATCTGAACATGCACTGTTGTGTTGAGCCTATGTCCGCCCATGTGACCAGAAACCCAAATAAAAATATATTAGGTTATAAACGTTGTGATAGGTCAAAACACGCCATATAGTTTTACCGTGGAAATCCATCTGTGTAACTAACAACACGAGTCGGTGTGATCATTTCAAGTACACGTCGTGTCCGTTTGGAACATGTCGTGTGGTGTAACCCTAGTACCCAACCGTGTAACTAACAACACAGGTCAGTGTAATCCTTTCACATACACGCCGTGTCATCCTAGAACACGATGTGTAGTGTGATTCGTGTAACCGTCTGTGTATCGAACAACACGGGTTGGTAAGGTTCATCTAGTACATGTCGGGTTTGGCATAAAAATGACGTGTAGTCTCATTTTAATGAGAACCGTGTGGCTTATCCATGTAAAAGGACTCTGGCAGGGGGAGATTATTTAAGTACAACTCATGTGATAGGTTAACACACTATGTGTATGGGGTGTTACATGACCAGTTCTGGCAGGAGTATGCGCCTATGTGAATGGCTGAAGGGAACACACCGTGTAGGTGTTATACACCCTGTGTAGTCATGTTTTGTAAAACATGAATGCTTTCCGTCCCTGTTCCCTTCTTACGTTTTCAGTTATTGTTCCTTGATAATCTTGATCTAAGGTGTGTGTTTGTCTCTGTAGAGTCATTCTATTGAGACGTCTTACGGTTTTACGCCAGTTACAGGTTAGTGATAGGACATAGGAGATGGACGATCAGGGACTACCTATAGATCCTTTGGTTGTTCCATTTTTATCACTAACCGTTATACTGGACGTAAGTGCTAATGAATAGTTCATGGAAGTATTTATGAGGATTATGCAGAACTTTCAGGGAGCACCGCCTCCTGCCCGGTCGATGGTAGAATTGACGCAGGACTTTCAAGAGCAGCATCCTACCACATTCTCATGGGATATAGGACCCCAGGCTACAGAGTCATGGCTAGAATCCATGATGATGATATTTGATCATCTAGAGATGCCTCCAGAGAGGCGGGTCAGGCTCGCTTGATATATGCTTCGGGACTACGCCATGAGGTGGTGGAATGTGATCTAATAGGCAGGACCAAAGAAACTTATGAATTGGGAGGAGTTCTTGCGTAACTTCTATGACTACATATACCTAGAGACATTGAGGGTTGATTGGGCCCGAGAGTTTGTGAGTCTGGATCAGGGTACTATTTTGATTATAGATTATTCCTCTCATTTCATTGAGCTGTAGTTTTTCATGCCTATTTCTGAAGGTGGTCTGATATTCCTGGAAAGGATTTTTGAGGATGGTCTGAGGCACGACATCCTATCATTGGTGAACATCTTCTGGTTGACCTCTATCACTTCTATCGTCAACCAGGTGCTTATCAATGAGCGAAATATGAGGGATTCTGTAGTTGTGAGCTGGGACGGCTCTACATATGGATTTTGTATTCCACTTAATAACAGCACGAAGCACCGTAGGGGGTCTACGAACGAAGATCCAAGGAGGCTAGATTCTTCATCTGGTAGTTCGGTGGTGTGCTGCTAGTTCTAGAAGAGAAGGAACCCGAGGCCACAATGCCCAAGAGACCTAGTGGAGTGCTAATCTTGGGGAAATATGAGTCATCTATAATATTTCTGTTAGATCTTCTCACTAGGAGTTGGTGATATGGGTTCTTCTATGACTCCTCGTTCAGGTGCAGTACCACCGGTTTCTCATCAGTCTTGGAACTGGAGTGCTTTCAGCCGTTTGAGCCGAGGTGGAGGTCTTGGTCGTGGTATCCAGTCGCATGTTTTTCAGTATCAATATGGCGGATCAGCTCAGGTGGCCAAGTAGGGTCACAGGGTCACGGTGCAGGTCAGACTATTTCAGTGGAGTAGTCCCTATAAGAGTTGGATCCCAGACCCTCTACTGTTCGAGGTATGATCTTAGATGCCTCAGTTTTAGCTTTAGATCTTTTTGATACATGGGATTCCCATAGAATTATATTTATTGCGGTTGTGGAGAGATTTGGGATTTATATATTTTCATCAAATGAAATCTTCCCACTAGACACTCTGTTGGGGAAAGGAACGGAGAGTGTACATCAATGCCAAGAGTTCCCTCTAGAGGTTGGTGGGTGTCACTTTTTAAGGGACCGCTATGTACTAGAGTTGATAGAAGATGATTTCATTATCAAAATGGACTAGTTAGTTCCCTGCCAAGCAGTCGTCGATTACTATCATCATAGGGTGAGTTTCACATCACTAGAGGGAGGATCATTTCTTCATAAGGGAGAATGTGATGTCCAGGCGAGTAGTGATCGACCTGAGCATCATGGGTTATGAGGAGTTACAACCCAGATTTATAGTCTATATCTGAATGACCATGGGATTTCATAGGTATACTTTCCTCCAGTGGGGGATCATTTCAGGGTCTTTTTTCTAGCGGAGTTTTCATGTTTTCCTCCGAAGCGTGAGGTAGACAATTCTATTGAGCTTGTTCCAGGGGCAGCACCGGTCTCCATTCCTCTTTATAGGATGGCTACACCAGTGTTACAAGAGATCAAGAATAAGTTGGATGAGTGGAAGGAAAAGGGTTTCATCTGACCAATTACTTATCTGTGGTGCTCACATTTCCTTTTTTCGAAGAAGGAGGATGGTACCCTCCATCTTTGTGTGGATTTTTGGAAGTTGAAGAAGTTGATGGTCAGTAACCGATATCCCTTGCAGAGGATTGATGATCTCTTTGATCAACATCGATGAGCTCGTGTGCTCTTGAAGATTGACATATTGTCCAGTTAGCATCAGTTTCATGTTAGACCATCTGATATACCTCTCACTGCCTTCCAGAGCAAGTATGGTGTATAGAGTTTATGGATATGTCGTTAGGTCTCATGAACGAACTTGCAGTTTTCATGGAAATGATGAACTGAGTTGTCCATCCCTACATGAATTGTTTCATTATGGTCTTTATGGACAATATCATGGTGTACACTCAAACTCGACATGACAATGCTACCGATCACGATATCATTTTGAGTACACTAAGAGAGCATCAGTTATATGCTAATCTCTAAAAATTCCACTTTTGGATGGATTAGATTCACTTCTTAGGTCATGATATCTCAAATACATGAGTATCAGGGGACCAAGAGAAAGTGAGAGGATTACTTTCTTGGGAGTATCCGAAGGGCATCTTTGAGGTATAGTGTTTTCAAGGGCTGGTAGGACACTACAGACGCTTCATTCAGGACATTTCACGCTTATCATCACCACTCACTGGTCTGACTCAGAAGGTTGTAAGGTTCTGGTGGTCAGATTCCTGTGAGTTATCATTTCAGGAGCAGAAAAAGAGGATGACTTCAGCACAGATAAAAGTATTGAAAGATCTGAGAAAGAGTTATACTATGTAATGTGATGCATCAGGAATCGGGCTTGGAGATGTTATTATGCATGTATAAATAGATGTTGTGAATGGGTATCGGTAGTTGCGACCACATTAGAGTAATTACCAAATGCATGATCTTGAGTTGGCTGTAGTTGTTCATTCCTTACATTGTTAGATACATTATCTTCCGGGAGGGCATTTTGTTGTTTTCACCAACCAAAAGAGTATCATGTACATTTTCAATCAGCGTGATCTGAATTTGAGATAGCGAAGGTGGGTTGAGTACCTTCAGTCTTTTGACATTGAGATTTCCTATATGCCTGGGAAGGGAAACACCGTGGCAGATGCATTGAGACGGAGGACTCAGATACATGCATTTCAGGAGGCCAACAGTGAGTGGATGCTTGTGGATCTATTCTTTATGATGCATTTGGAGGTGCATGATAGATATGGGAATACATTTGTTTCTTCTGTGGCTGTTACCTCTACTCTTCTTGATCCAGTGTGAAGGAGGAAACTATCTGATTCAAAAGGCGTAGTCCTACATGAGAGTGTGTCAAGAGAGGACACAATTCAGAGATGCACCATAGGCGAGGATGATATATTGTGTTTTCAAGGGTGTGCATGGGTGCCCGCAGACTTACATGAGGAGAAGACTCGGGGCATTCATTCCTCAGTTTGGGTAGTACATCCTAGTGTCACCATGTTGTATCATGATCAACACTGTTAGTATTGGGGGCCAGCTATGAAGAGAGAAGTTGCTAGTTTCTTCATAAGGTGTTCCACCTGTGAGTAGGTAAAGGTGAAGCAGCAGTGACTAGTAGGGATTTTACAATAGTTCACCATTCTCGAGTGGAAGTGGAATGATGTTGAAATGGATTTCATGACAGTTTTACCAAGGTCGCCTCAAGGGAATGATGAAGTCTGGTTTGTCATTGACAGACTCACGAAGGTTTCTAAATTCGTGTTGATTAAGGATACCTTCATTTTCAATGAGCTGGTACAGTTGTACATATGTGAGATTATATGTTTTTCATGGGGTTCCATACTCCATTGTTTCAGACAATGATACATGTTTTACTTCTTGAGTCTGACAAGGGCCTAAGAGGGATTTTTGTACACAACTACTTTTGATACAACATACCACCCATAGAAAGATGGACAGTATAATCATATGATTCAATTGCTTGAGGACATGCTTCTAGAACCCTTATGTTAGCTAGAGGTAGAAGAGACAGCTTTGCTGGGACCTCGTCTTGTTCAAGAGACCACAGTGTTGATAGTGTAGATTCGAAAGAGGATAGTTTCTGCATTGTCTCGATAGAAGTCTTATGCTGATCAACCGAGAAAAAATCTAGAGTTCGAGGGCACGGATCAGGTTTTCTAGAATTTCACCCAGAGGATGGGACACAAAAGGATTAGGAGACATGGTAAGTTTTCACCGAGGTACAGTGGGGCATTTGATGTGTTGGAGAGATTTGGCCTAGTTTCATGTCAGTTGCAGTTACCTCAGAGGTACCTCTCTATGCACAACATCTTTCACGTTTTTGAGGTTCAACGTTACTTCTAAGGCTCGTATCATGTCTTCCAACCCAAATATGTTGAGTTGGAAGGGGTGAATCTTTTGAGGAGCTTCCTATCTGGATTGTTGATTGAAGTACAACGTTTTTATGTGGCCGTTCTGTTCCTCTAGTACAAGTGCTATGGTAGCACGGGCGAGTACATGATGAGACTTGGGAGAGGGAGGCCGATGTAGGATTACATTGGCCGGAGCAGTTCGGGGTTTCATCTACTACGCCTCCTTGCTAGGGAAATTCAGGGAGGAATTTCTTTAAGGGGGAATATTGTAAGAACCCAGATCTTCTTTTTCATGTATTTTTTTCCCTTTCTAGACGTTTTGAGATAAAGTGGAATTTCTGGAAATTTTTGATGTACACACCATGTACAATCTCAATATACGCCCTATACTCAGTAACCATGGGTATCTGTGTGCTGACCATGTAGCGGGCATGCACATGGGCATGTGGGGGTAACCTAGAGGTCGCCTAATGCGGGGTATAGAAACAGCATGTACACACAATGTACTTCAAAAGTACACACCGTGTCTTGTCTTTTTTTTCATTAAACACATTGGGGTCGCGTCTGAAGGACCGAACCAACTCCTTCAAGGTTTTTTTTGTCCGACAGCAGGTAAACTACCATGACATTGCTCTGATTCCCCAATCAAGCATTTGATCTCCGATTTGACCATCGCTGATTTAATTGGGATCACCTTAGTATGATCTGTCTTATGCTTGAATTTTGTTTCCCAATTCCTCTTCTTTCTCAAGTAATCCTATATATAATGTTTTAGACATTTTTGTACATCTTTGACATTATATTGTGATTCAATCCCTGGGACTCAAGTATATTGATTCCCCAATTCTGAGGTACGTGGTTTGTGCCTTTCTGTTGAATATATTTGAAATAAATGTTCATAAACCGCCAATACCCATGAACAGGGTAATGCGTGTTAACCATTTTAGCGCTATTTTATCCATCTATGTTTTTATGTTTGAGTGGATGATAACTGATGTGAATAGGGTTAATTTCAATGGTTTGGATTTGTTTTCCCTTGCATGATTTCATATTTTGACTGTTGTGTCTAGTTTTCCTATTAGGCTTTTGTTTACATTCCCATCCCTAGTTGTAAGATGGTGTGGTTATTCTGATATGCTGATATGTTGTAGACTAAAATCCAATTAGTTATTGAGGATTAATTTGGATTATATGTGTTGCTATACATTACAGACTTACACAAGACTATGAGAACCTAATGTATTGAACATAGGGGGAATGGACGTAAGGGATTCCCCCAAATGTCTGTTTTACTTAAAATGAGAGACCATAGGGGGAATTGGATTAAGTGCTTCCTCAATGTGTCTATAGATCCCCGACAAAGGCCATAGGGGGAATAGACATGGAGTGTTTACCCGGAGTTCCATTAGAAAATTATACGAGACTATAGGAGGAATTGACAGTGAGTTCTTCCTCCAAGATCCTATGCTTAAGTTGTACTAGAGGGGTTATACTAAGTGTACTGCCTAGAGGGTTGCTTTTGTTTCTATGTAGGACCAGAGGCGATAGGTTGTGAGTACTAACCATAGGGTTACTTTTTTGTGATTACATGGTTTGTTTAGCTATTGCTTGATATTTGAAACTGTGAATTGCTTACCTTAAGTACTTCCTTGTGTACTGTATTTATTTTCATGCCGCCTTCCATAAATTCACTAACTGTTAGGAAAAGATCTCATGGTGGTTGAATATTGGGATTTAGTCTCAAACCCTTTTTGGGCCATGTTTTGGGCCCAAACAGATTATATTGTTGTAGGTAAAGATAAGGGAAGGTTCCCTTCTACATCAAGTTCTTGATTTTCTATGGAGCAGGAGAGCATGGGTCCAAGCTATGTCTTGAGATTCTGAGGATTAGTTTATCTATTTTCTTTTGTACATTGCCTTAGCACTATTTTGTATTACACCATTGTGATTTGTTTGGCTTCTTTCCTATACATATTTATCATGCATCATTCATATATGTGTGTTTTCCAGTTTATCATTTCCAGTATTCTGTCGTTTACTTTTGTATGTATAATTCCTGTTCCGCTATTGTTATTTTTTTACTTCCATTACGTTACACTTCCAATGAGGGAATAGTTTCCCCACTATCACACCCATGTCCATTTTTGCTAGTCGGTATCCTATGACATTATGGGAAATGCCTTTGAGGCCATGTGACAAACTAGGAACAGGGTGCCTCTGGGTGGCTTCTAGATCAGGGACATTAGAATTATTTTTTTGTCGATGATTTAATAATGTTCCTATAGACCATAGTAGTCTGACTAATGTTATTTTGGACTCATGAGTCGAATATCATCAAAAAATATGACATGAACTTAAATGATAAAGTAATTGGACAAAATATTTTATTCATTCAATAAAATTAATAATAATCATGAAAATGGTTAAAAATAATGTTAATAATTTACACATATTTATTATTTATGAATATAAGGAATGCATGAGATAACTTAGACATAAAAAAAATAAAAAACATACGTCTAAAACGTCATTTTAAAAAGAATAATGGTTTAATTAATTTAAAATTATATTATGGATAAAATTATATTAAAATAAATGAACTTTAAATGAAATTATATATCTCCTTTTAAAATCATTTATGTGTTATCAAATTTAATTTCTTTATTTTTTGTATGTAATTTTTTTACATTCTTTACAAAGGAAAAAAAATTTATTTTTAATTATAAAGATAAAACTCAATTCCCCCAGTCGTAACTGTTATTTTATATATTTTTTTTATTTTTTTGACATACATGGTTTTTTAAAATAAAAACACTTATTCCCATTTTTACATTTTTTAGGTTTCACAAATGTGGTTTTAAATTCTAATGGTATTTTTATATCCAATGTTTTTCATATATAATTATAAGTGTTTTCCAGGGGAACTACAATGAAAAGGTGATTGATTTAAATGTTTAATTCGTGATTTTGTTCATAGACATAGTTTATTATGATCGATGAGCGTAATCTATCTCTCTATGATAGGTGATCCTGATATATCACTCTAATGCCTGGGGTAATTTTTTATTTCTCTAGAGATTAATGTCCAGAGATGATTTTATGGAAATTCTTATTGTATGGGTTGTTATAATTGTTTATGGAAGATTCCTTCCAATGTACAATACATTATTATTATTTTCTTGATATAGTGTTTTCATGGAAAAAGCTTTAATTTTGAAGGTATGATATTGATCTTTTAAAATGAAGGATTATGATGATTTGGGATAAAAATTTAAATATTTAATAAATAAATTTCATTGTTTTTGAATTTTTTATAAGAAACCCTCATAAATTTTATATATCGAATATGATTTTTTATAGTTTTTTTATGAAATAAATTTTCTATTTAATTTTATATGATGAGTAATTAAATGATTATTTATGATCAATGTTTTTTATTTTAATATAAACCTCTCTCTTATGATCTCATGTTTTTAAAATGACTAGTGGGGTCAATTTATTTTAAATGTTCCTTTCTGAGGTATTTTGTAAATCACATATTTTAAAATATTTTTCATTGTTTTTTATTGTGGGATAGAAAAAATAAATAAGTTTAGTTGTATTTTATGAAATATCTTCATGGAAATAAAATTTGATTCTTTATAAATGTTTTATAATGTATTAAATATGGATAATAAATATAATTGTCCACATTGTAATATACAGGTTTGATATGTAAGCGTCAGAACCAAATTCTGTAAAACTATAAACTGTAATGATCATTGAAATGAAATAATGTGAAAATTATTCAATATTTTCATATCATGTATATGGTCTAAGGTCGATTATTTAGAATTATGAATAGTAATCATTGAAAATAATTATTAACTGAAAAATAGTAAATTAGGTAATAGCTGTTAAAATATAATGAAATTGAAAAAAAATTACACTAAAAAGCCTATATCTTATTGGGTTAGTGTAGTTTAGTCTTCTCTGTCTAATTTTTCATAATATCACTACTTAGTTCAATATTTCCTTGTTTTTTATATTTATAGTTTTTATATAAATGAGAATGTAAAAATGTGTATTTCTCCTTTTAATATCTATAAAATTTTGTGACACTGATAAAAATAACATAAATCCCTTTAAAAATGATTATTTGAAATATATATTATTTATTATCATGGTGATTTATTTTTAATTTTACTTATGAAATTATACCCTTAAATTGTTATGTATTAATAACATAATATAAATTAAATAAATATAAAAACAAAAAAAAATTATTCTCAAAACATTAAGAGAAATATATGTTGCATAAATATTTGTGATAAAAAAAATTTATACAAATACAACATGTTAGAGGTATTTTAGAGTATTTTAATATATATTAATTATTTTCATATTTTTTTCAATGTAAAATAAATATAATAGTTTCCAAAATTACATTAATAACATTTTATAATAAAGTATATTTTATTAAATGATTAAAAACTATAAAAATACTCTATTAAGTTAATTAACATTGATATGGTTGAATATATCAATATTTTTTGATTTTCTATTAAATTCATATTTTATAGTAATTATGTTGACCACTAAATAGTAAGAAACATTATTATCACAGTTATATTCAAAATATTGTAGATGGGTAAAAACAAAAACATAAGGGAGAAATATTCGACAAATCATATCCATTTTTATTGTATGTGTTGATTTAGTATAATACTAATATTATAATATAATAATAAAAGTTGGGATCCCTTTTTATATGAAAATATTTTATATGAAATTAATACTATAAGAAAATTTAAGATTGCCTCCCACCTAACTTAAAAGAGTGAACGTCATATAATATTTTATTGACACATCAAGATCATTTTTTAGGAAATATATTCATAAATAATTTCATTAAATCCCTCCAAACATCACAATGTCCCTAGATTGATAGTAATGTTATACTATGAAGACTTTATATATAAACCTAATAATTATGTCATAAGAAGTGGTATCGTTCATTACTAAATATTTTCATTTTATTTTCCTATTTATATTCTTAAAATCTTGTTCTCTTCAGAAAAAATAATAAAATTATTATATTACATATATTGAGATGTAATCATATTAATTTAATAAACTATATTTATATCTTGTTATTTAAAATCCTAAAGGAAACTATCATTTGTATTTATAACTGACTACCACCCCACAAACCGATGAATATATTTTTCCATTACCACCACCAAAGAATAATTATAATTATGTATTTAATATATAAATATATATATATATATTAGATTATATTTTTGTGATATTCATTCCATAATTATAAATATGTAAAATTAATATATCATTGATTTCATTACCTTTACACACACCGAATGAAGAAAATGTAGATCTTTTATACGTGTGGACTACCTCTTCTTTGATGCGGTGTGACTCGCTTTCCATAAAAACATCATATAGATTATATATATATATTATTATTAGAAAAAATATAATAGTATATAGGATATAATTATCATTGTATGATTATAAAATAATGTGTACCTTTTTTAAATGAAAATCATTAAAAAAAAGGAAGTGTTACTCAAATGTTCGTACGACCAACCATCTTTGTGACTTTAATATACATAATTTTTCATAACCATAACAATTATATAGTTTTTATACTATAATGTATATATATATATATATATATATATTATCATTCTGTCATTATTACTATTTTCGAGATGGTGGAATAAAGGTCTCATAGACAAAATTCATCCCATCAAAGTCACTTTTGACAGATAATCCCAATTTTTTTCATAATTTCCCACATGAAATTAAGTGAATATGCAATTAATTATCACATGTTAATGAAAAAAATTAAATTTAAAGAAACAAGAATTTTTTTCATAAGAATACAAAAAATAACCTAATTTTATTGATTATTAAAACAAAGAAATCATGGGAAATGTTACAATCTAGGTAGAGGACAAAAACATTATACCTCATTTTAAAAAATTTAAATAATTATTTTATATATCTTTTTTATCCATTTCCATATTCACAAAATTATTGTATCAGTCTATTTTTATAGACCTAAAATAGTTATAATGGAGATTTTATGTACCTTTTTACTTTCTCTCAAAGGTTTCTAAATAGAATTATTTACATATTTTATAAGGAAAAATTTTACATTACAAAAAAAGAGAGAAAATGTTTCATTTTACTCTATATCTCTTCAACAGGTTTTCCTACCTCAATATATAATATTTAAAATTTTGATAACTTTATAATCTACCGTGTTTTATTAATAGAAACCCCTTAATTACCTTTGTTATGTGTGTTTTTGTTTTTGAAAAAGATTTTGTAAATGAAAATTTTATTTTAATGTCCAAAAGTGTTTTGCATTTGGGTTTAAATGATTTATAAAGGGATTTATCATGAAAATGTGAAATAAATTATTTAAAAAAAATTTATATGGTTCATGTGAATTATAGAAAAAGGTATGGTGATACCATTATATCTTATATATGATAGTGATCTCAATAAAACTTTTAAGAATATGAAGGGCCAATACAACTTCTCGGAATGATTGAGAATGATCCAGATTATAAAATATGTCATCTCCATCATATATCTCTAAATCCTTATTAAAGGTTCCTTATCATAAATGGAATGAATGAAGAAGTTATTTATAGAGGTTTCACCTATGTATTTAATTGGGAGCTAGTTGCTTCTGTCATGGGTTATTAATATAATTCTCAAATTAACCAGGAAGGGTTACTACTAGTTTTCAATGTCTTGTCAACAATTATTTTGATAAAAAAAGTGTTTAATATACATATGGATGGGATTTATTTAATACACTCGAAGAATATTTTTACGATGTTAAATATTTTGTTGGTTTTCCTATTGGAAATTGGCTAAAGAATTTATTATTTTTATATAAATTAAACATATTATGGTTTTCATTTAATTTTTTAGAATGTTTTTATATGGTTTAAAGATGGGTATTTGTGAAGAAGATGTCAGGATGATATATTCATATTATGTTTTTTTATTTGTGAAAATAAATTATGTCACATTTTAAATGTATAATATTGTTGGAAACATTAATATTGAGTATATTTGTCTACTATTTAATGTATGCTATTTATTATTTATGAGTTATTACTAAATTATATAAAACACTAAACGAGGAGAGGTCGGAAGATTGGTGATTCTAGGAGATGGATCACTAGATGACCGAGGCAGAGTTCCCCCCAGAAGAAGGAGGGGAGAGGATGAAATCATTCATTCACCTCCTTGTTATAGGAAACCATTTATTCAATTTTCTAACACTAGAATTCTCCCAGACGTCGTGATAATTTTGTTAAGTCTAAAGGTCTCTGATCTGCATATTCGTGGCCATCAGCTTCTGATTTCTCTATCAGAGTTCTATGAAGCATCAAGCCTTGTGGATTTCACATTGGTTTCCCACTTCAATCATAGAAGGACATTGATCGATGATTTTCATTGGTTTATTTTTGGTAAATGGGACCTGCATGACATCACGGTTGTTGGTATTCTTGATAGAAAAGCAGCTCATAATATGGTTTTCCTCAGAGGATGATCTAATATGGTCCTGGTCCAGCGCTCCACATTGTTGAAATGGATGAAATTTCTTCCCTCATCAATGGTCATTTATCCTATGAATGAATCATGAACCATCCCTTATTTTGACATGGGTATGACTTCTTCAAGTCCATTTACCCTTTCAAAATCGTGCAATTCTTCAAATGATTGGAAACACGGTGGGTCAATTTCTCTGTTTTGATATCTACACTTCTACCGTGAGTCATTCGATAAACCCGAACATTTTGGTTTATGCGGTCTTGTTAAATCCCAATGTGGAATGAATTATGATAGTTTTATATGTGTATTTTAGATGGATACATGCCGTGGTTTTTGAATCATGGGTTAACTATTGTTCAAAATGTTGTCTTCTGCGGTATCTGGTATCGCACTCTCATGCTGAAGGAAGGTGCTGGAGGAATGATCGTAAGTTGATGAAAGGTGAGGGACATAAGTAACTTTCTGATGTAGTTCATGGAAAGGATTATGGTTTTGAGAACTGAGATGTAATGAAAATGGGAAAAAAGGTAGTGGCCTCCTCCAATCTGATGGTCACTCTAATTTTTGTTAGTCTTAAAACTAATGTGAGTGTCGAGGATAGTGCGAAGTTGGTTGTGGCTGAGGATGTCTCTTGTAAGGGTGACCATGGTTCTAAAGGCAGGTTTATTAGCAGCATCATGGATTCTTCTTGGACTATGGGGTAGTGGCATGGGGATGTGGGAAACATGGAGTCTGTTATATGTGATGATAGTCCAATTGTGGGGATTTCAGAGGTCTATTTTGATGGGTATAATGGTCAAGCTCATGATGATGAAGGTGTGATGATAACCTTTTCCATAGGATATCGATTACAAGGTCAAGAGAATGAGGGCATGGATGAAGTTATTATAAGGCATGATGGTTCCATCCTACAAACCGAGCTCATAGTGTAGGATGATGTTACAGTGAAATAGGAAATAAAAGATGGATACGTGATGGTCAAGAATTAGTGGAAAACCCAAAATGCATTGCTGTGATTTACACTAACAATCAGATTCATCAGGACCGATTATAGATTTATCAAGATATGCCGATCCTTGGAAAATTGGGGGATATGTCTGACAACAATAAAGAAAATTGCATGGTCAGGACCTCAAATAGTGATTTTATCTATGGAGGGATAAAGATGTTGTCTCCAAAGCAGGAGGATGTGATTTCCTCTCCAGGAAAAAGGATGAGGAAGGGTTACTCTTATCTTCCAAAAGTGAAGTTCACCATGTCAAAAATCAAAAAGAAGGTGGGGAAGTATCTATATTAAATAACACTATGCAAACTACTAATGAGTTCCGTTCATTGGAGCAGTTATACATTAGAAGGAAGTATTTTATGGGTTTGAAGAATCATGAAAGCTCATAATGGGAATCAACGACTGTGGATTATGCTTCTTACAATGGAGGTGATGACAGGTTTGATTTTTATGGTATGTTGTTGTTGTTTTTGTCATGTGGGGCTTGATAGCTATAAGTTCCTTTATATTATTAAATGTTTATAGGTTTTCCTCTGACCAAAAATTTTTGGTATATAAAACAAAAAATAATAAGTATGAAATGCAATGAATGAAAATCAATTATAGTTTAAAGACACTATATTACATAATTTTTAGTGATGGGTATGTATAGATATACCAATATACTATAAATTTATTTCTATCTTTTCCAAAGTGGATTACATGAATTCCATCCAACTAATAATCATCCATTACTTAAAAAGGAATATAAATTTAGATTTCATATCATATATATGAGATTGTAAACTAGAATTAGTGTGAAAATAACATGGATATAATAGTCCCCTATAAACACTAGTATCATATATTTAGTCTATAATTACTACGTGATGGTATTCATTATAGTAATGTAGGGACCCTCGCTAGGATTTGATTGATAACTCATTGTTATTCTAATATCATAGGAGACATTAGTTGGAATAAACCAAAAGGAAAACCTAATCTATCCTATGGTTGTTGAATATGTTATTTAGTCCAACATTTTATTTATTTAAATGAATCTTGAATAATACAATGACATGTTCTATGCATCACTGGTAAATTACTCTTTATCTAGTTCCTACTATTAGACCTATTTAACACATTATCGATTTATATAGTCGAAAATTGTCTAATAAGACTCTTAAATACATCTAAATTTATCCCAACACCCATTGTGTATGATGATTCACCCATGTATTTGATATAGAAGCATTTTCAAAACCATATCCATATAGACGGTAAAATATATAAATGATTTCTAAAAATAAATATTCCATTCACACACAATATATACAGTTATAAAACACTCCCTCTGAACAAATTATATACATTTTGATCATCCCATTTTAATGTGAATCAAAAATATTTTATTTTGTCGTATAGTTACATATTTCACATCTATGATTTTTAAATTATTCCATAAATGGACAATCATAATATACATACCATATTAGACTCATTTTTATCTTCAAAACATTTAATTTGTATCATATACGCATCCTCACAATCATTCTCATTAATAAAACTAGTTTTTCAACTATATGATAGTTCAAATAATAAAAAAGATATGTTTTGGAAGGTAATATACCAAACGAATATTTCATCTGAACATGATAAAATGTTTCTTCATAGTTAATAACAAAACTATTTTTGTATCATCATTCAACTAAGCATTCATTTTATATATACAATATATCATCCATGTCATTATTATTATAAAGAAACACAATTACAACCAATGGACTCACCAATTCATGTTTATATTCCATGATCCCATCATTGTTGTTATATACAGTTGTCATTTTTTATATTATTTCATTAAACAATTTCTATGAATAAAAAATAATAGTTGTAAGAACATAGATCTTCTCTTCAGGTATGGATCGTGATTTCAATTGTTTTGGAGAAACAGAGGTGTTTATAGAAATTTTAAGAGTACATGTCGTGTACTAAGTATTACATACCGTGTACTGGGTTGCCACAGGTATCCATGTAATGGCCATGTACATGGACATTTGGGGTGACCAGGAGACCACCAAAAGAGAGGCATGATAAAGGAATATTCACAACATGTATCTTTGAGGAAAATGTCCCATATTTTTATTTTTAATTGTTATGTTGGACTAGCGTCACATTTAATCGACAAAAAAAATATCTTCTGAACCCATCTCGTCGAGGAGCGACAAATATCGCCCATTATCCTCCAAGAACCTGATCAATTGTATGTGCATCGAATCAAACACTTTCTATTGAGATGAAATCTCCACAATGAGTTCTTCCTTATTCTAGAGCCTCATCTAATGATTCCTCCTCCTTCGTGATATATCGATGGTTGAACATTTTAGAGATTTTTGTAGATATATGGTATTCTAGGTCGATTCAAAGGTTGAGGATCAACTATATCAATCATTCAATGTCGATGTAGCTGTTTTTTTTCTTTTTGTAGTATGTCATTGATTTGTATGTGCAAAATTTCCCAGTACCCTATTTTGAGATATTGCGTGTTTATGGAATTTAACCATGTTAATTCCTGTTATGAATTATTCTCTTGATTAGGGATGTTGGACTGTGAATAGGGTATATTTTCCATGCTATGGATGTTCTTTCACATGTTTGATTGTTTGGGACGTTGGGTTCAGAACATCCTATTAGGATGCTTTTTTCCATTCATAGTATTGATTTGATTGAGTGATATTATCTGAAATGATGTGATATGAATCGTAGTTGTTTATCCAAGTAGTATATTGTGATTTACATTGGCTTATGGATATCATTTTTACACGATTGACTTACACATGGCTATGGGAACATGGTGTAGTTAGACCATAGTGGAATGGATGCTGAGGGCTTCCCCGAAGTGTCTGTTTTACTTTTTACGTTGTGAGATAATAGGGGGATGGACTTGTGTTCTCCCTCAAAGTGTCTGTAGTTCCACATTTTGAGTCCACAAGGGGGAATTAGAGGGTGAGTGCTTCCTTAGAGAGTCTATTGATTACCCTTAAAAGAACATAAGGGGAATTTATAGTGATTGGTTCCTCAGGGAGTATTTGTCTATGTCAAACCATATGAGTAAGTTTTTGATAACTTTCCTAAAGAGTTTCTTGTATTTTTTTGGATGAATAATTTATCAATGTAAATGAATGTAGTTTGAACTATATGATTAGTTAATTTTGAGTACTTCCTAGTTTATGAATTTATTTTTTTGTATTACCTTATATATATATATTTAGTTAAAGTTAGACACAAATCATTGGGTGGTTTCCTACTGAGATTTATCTCACACCCTGTTTGGTTCAAGATTTTGAGCCCAAAATGATTATATTTCTATAGGTATTGATAAAGGAATGTTCCCTTCTACTTCAGGTACTTAATTAATGTGGATATGGAGAGCATGGGACCAAGATGAGGATTGTGATGCTGACGGATTTATTAAACTTTTTCACATAGTACATCAGTTTAGTACTATATTTCCTGCATTGTGACAGGTTTGGATGCATTCCTAGACACATGTGACATGCATCATTTATATATGTGCTAATGTTTTTTATTTACTTTATGTCTTTGTTGATTTCTTATTTTATTGTATTACTGCTTATGCTATTGTATATTTTTGCTATTCCACTATGTTACTCTGCGAATGATGGAATTGTACATCACTATCCCACACAAAGAACTCACTGCTAGCCGTCATCATCTAGAATTTGGGGAAATGTTCTTGAGGCCATGTAACCAACCAGGTATGGGGAATATTTGGGAGGCACCTAGAACTAGGAAGTTACAAATTCGTATCAGAGGAAATCACTTTCTGTTGACATACGGTTCAGATCCTATATCCAGTGATAGGAATTAAGTGGTAGTTGGTATAATGCAATGTTCGATATTAGCTTACCCGTGTATATGGAAAATCTAATTTATCTCAATTATTTAAATAATTATGGTTTTTCAATTTTACAGTTGATATAATTTCACAGTTTGGTGATTCACATGTTTTGTGTTGTTATCAATGATTTTTTAAGGTTTTTATCTATTTCAACCTGATGAATTGAGGGTATCCAAACTCATGCATCATATATGAACTTTCTATAGATCGCATTTCATTCATTATCGTCATACCATATAGGGTGAAATAACAATTTCATGTTGTTATGATAGATGTTTTACTAGATATGTATGATTTTTTTAAAGACTCCTTGATAGAATACCTGCTGATTTATATGATATTGCTAATATGTAAATTTCTTTTGGATGAACAAAAAAATTTGGTCCCTGAGGTGTTATGGTACCTCATGGATCAGAATTTAGAGGATCATGTTATTGATTGAACTATTATTCCATGTAATATATAGGAATAAGATTCCATGATATGATTAGCGGGGTGTATGGGGCCTCACAGATCGGATGTTGACACTTAAATATTTTATTCCAGTGTTTTAATTGGTTTGAGAGTAGTTTCAGAGGATTATTGTCTGAAAAAACAAAGAATACATGTTTTTTTTATAAATACCCACCATGCATCCTTCTGTTAAAGAAAGAACTATTTTTATTAAGTACACGCCATGTACTAAATGTACACTACGTGTAGTCCTTGACCCTGTGACTTCATGTGTGGGTAGAGACATGGAGTTGGGAAATCCTTCATGGAACACGTAGTTTACTAGATGTACACCCGGTGTTCTAGAGGCCATGGGTCTGTATGTTTAACTAATGACATGAATGTATAAAACGTAGGTATCACACACAATGTCTATCCCGAAAAAACCATGAAGAGTCGACTTTGTCACCGACCTTGTGACCAACCACACAGGTAGTTTGCAATAAAGTGGTACACGCCATGTGTATGCTGAACATGTCATGTAGTGTTACCAAGGAGAGAATTGTGTGGTTTAGCCATGTTGAAGATCTCAAGAATGAGGGAAGGATTCTAGTAAATGGAATGTAAATGGAGAATTAATCATGCGCATGGGATGTTACATGACCGGTTTTATAGAAGTACACTCCCTTGTAAAGGCTTAAGGATACACATTGTATATGTTTCATACACGTTGATTATCCCTATTTTGAAAAACATGAATTTTTTATTTCTCATGTTCCATTCTTGAACTTCTATATTTAATCCTTTATAATCATGATATATTCTATGCATTTTACCTTTCTATGTCTTTCCATTGAGATACATTTTAGTTGTACGCCAGATTCCGGGAATCAATCAGACATCAGACATGGTAGATCGGGGACTACAAGTAGATCCTTTGATCCAAAATTTCTTGGAACCAACTATTATCCTGGATACAACTGTCGATGCATAGTTATGAGAAGGATTTATGAGGATTATTCATTATTTCAAGGGAGCGCCACATCCTACCCAAACTATAGTAGAGTCGACGCGGGTTTTCCAGCAGTTTTATCGTCCCACTTTTTTAAGGGATGGATGACCTTAGTCTTCTGATTCATGGTTAGAATCTATGCTAGTTATCTTCAGGCATCTGGAGACGCCCCAATAGAGGAGGTTTAATCTCACTACATACAAGCTTCTGGATTCTACCAAGATATGGTGGGATGTGATCTCATAGGTGGGACTCCAGAAGATTTTGGATTGGAATGTGATCCAGTGTGCCTTCGATGATTAATTATACCAAGATACTTTGAGAGCATATCGAGCCTAAGATTTCATGAGTTTGCAGCAGGGTAGTCTATTAGTTATGTAGTATTATTCTCACTTCACAGAATTGTATCACATCACACACATTCTGTGTGGTGATGAGTTATTTTTGGCGAGAATTTTTGGGGATGGACTTTGGAATGACAACTCATATCAGGGGAACATCTTCAGTTTGACTTCTGTCACTTCCATAGTCACATAGGAATTGATCACATAGCGCAACATAAGGGATTTTGGAGTTATGATCCAGGGCGGCTCGACTTCTGGAGTTTTTCCTCTTCTGACTGATAGTAGGAAGCGTAGTAGGATGTCTATGCACAGAGACCTAAGGATATTAGATACTCCTTCAGGTAGCCGGATGGTATTCTACTTGTGTAGGAAGAGCAGAAATACGAGGACAAATTTAACTAGAGAACCATTTTACTACAGATCTTTTGTCAATATGAGTCATCCACACCATTTCTATCAGATTTTTTGTAACACCCCGACCCCAGTTACCCAGAGTCGGTTCATTATTACATAACATTGGCATGATCACAAAAGATCATGACTCGAAAAACCGATTAGTTTAGTAGTCTTGGAAACACTAGATATATTCATAAGTCTTACATTACATCATAAATTAAAAAAACTACAACAACATGTTGTCTTGATATCCCCTCATACTATTCATGTAGTTCATTCATAAATTACTTCTTCACATCCAGGAAAAAATGAAACACTGAAAGGGGTGAACTCAGATGCTCAATAAGGATAACAATATAGAAGATACTTTTATAAATAAGAACAAACATTAAGGACAATGTATAACTAAAATAAAAGCCTTTTAAACTTGAACTTAAGAATAATATGGAAAAGATAAAATGAAATAATTCCATTAACTTATTCACATGGATATTATAATAGTCGCATAATCACATGCTATATCATTAACCACTTTCATACTGATGGAATGTGTAATGCCAGACTATCATAACCACATAGACAAGGCCTCATGCCAAGACTACAAATAATATTTTGTCATGTCCTTATGCCAAGACACTAGATTGTCTCATTAGACCTACCGATGAATCAAGGATCTATAGTAGGCTTCACCCATCACTTATTATGTCCAATGTATTCCTCATATGAACAGGTTTAAACATAACATAAACATTCGGATTGAAACTAGAATATGAAATGTCAATACTTTATCCATAAAACATGAATGGTATGAAAATAACACATCCATAGTCAAACATATCACAAAACCTTCAATACAGTAAGGATGTTTTGTATCATAATAAATAAACTTCAAATAAGCTTAAAATCCATCAAAGGATGTTGACTAAGATTAAATCAAAACTATTTGAGAGAAATATCTCTTTTTTGAAATCATTTAAAATTCAAATAGTTATAAAAGAAAACATTTAATTTGAAAATATTCTTATAAGCTTATAATGGAAGCTTCAACGATTTTATAACGGTGGAAAATTGTTTCACCCTCCGTATAAGTTAAAAATTGACATTCTTACCTTAATTTTGTCGAAAAGGTAAAAATTACGTTCTCTGGAAAATGACAGAAAGATTCCTTTATAAATTTATTATAAAAAGTAAAAAGGGTATAAATTACTTTAACCCATAGACTGTAAAATAGTACAAATGATTTGAAATACATTTTCAAGAAACATGGATGTGGATGATAAAGAGGTCCCAGTAGATAATTATGTATAAACAACCACATATAATGAAGAGATTGTGAAATAAACTCATACCATGTACTTTTAATTGGTTGAGGGTAGGATAAATTCATGTATAATGGTGAAACAACTATTATTAAATTATACATGAATCATTTAAATTAATATGCTATCATATATGAGCTTTTAACATTTCGTTTTTAATAATATCTTAGTATTATCATCGTTTCCGGTGTTAACTTACTCATTTTATTTTATAAGTTTTGTTACATAAGCCATGATTGTTATGAATAGGTTTTAATATTATCCATATGCAAAATTATATCAAGTCCTTAATCATTATTTTTAATCATCTAATTAGAATTAGAATTGAATGGATACGATGGGGAGTGAATCTCATCATGTTCGCGGAGACAGTAGTCTGTACGTACGCACGAGCGATAATATCATTATTTTGATATTAAAAATATATATAATTGTATTTTATATCATATATACCAAATCATTATAATGTTATATCTATTATTTAAATTAATTAAACATCATTATTATACCCATGAAAATAATAATGTATTGAATAACAATTACACCAAGATGTAGAGATAGTGGGTCGTACGTACACACGTATGGTGACATATCATTCAATGGATGAATAGAATACTGAATATGGTTGTACCACATTTATAAAAAAATCACAGTATATTGAAGATACTAGAGTTATTATTTTATAATGGAAATAACAAATAAAGAAGAAGTTGAAGAAGAAAGGAACTTGAAAAAGGGTGGTGAAAACATTACATCTTCTTCGGGTTCTTCCTTTTGATTTCATAGAAAGGGCTTCATAGGATGGATTTTTGATAAATATAAGGCCTCTAGGTTGAATATAGGTATGTTGAGAGAATAATTGGACTGGTTTTGGCCGAACCAAAAGTCTTTGTAGGTGTGAAGAATTGGTTAGAAGTGGTGTCCTTTCATAAGGGGGAGGAGGGGCTCTTTTGGAAAAACATAAAGTATTATTTTATAATAAATTCCTATTCAGTTTCAAATGGATCAACAGTGGATTATTCAAAGTATAATGCGGGTATGGGTCGAAATACATTCAACCAATAGATTTTAGATAGGTTTGGGTCATTATATTAACCTTATCTTTTAGTTTTAATTCTTAGTTATTTAGTTTGACATTTACCATGTCACTTTTTATTTTTATATTATATAGTTAATAAACATACTACATACATCCAAGAGACCCCCAAGTTGTCCATTAATGATACACCTATCATGATATAATTCCTTTAGACGATCCTTAGATTTTTAGGAATAGAATATCAATTAATAATATAACATTTGTTTTAAAAACACTTTTAAGTCAATCTGGACAATATTGGGTATTTTGTTTTTGATAATTTCATAATAGCATTATTACTTAGAAATGAATTTATATAACCAATTCTAATGTGTCATATTAACCTAGAAAATTATTGTAATTTATAAAAAGTCTAAAATTACATTTATTTTGATATTTATAATATAAATGTTTTAAATATTTCATTAATTAGGTAATTACTACATCACCATTGTGTCAAAAATAAATTAAATAATTTAATATCTAAAAATTATAAATAAAATACCAATATATAGGAAATATTATTAACTTTCTAATGAATATTTACAATCTAATTAATCTCATTTATAACCATATATTAGAAATGTTTTAGTAATTAACCATTGATTTTAACTCTTTTAACTATTCTTTGAATTAAATAATAATTAGTGTCTTCATCTAATCCAAGTGGACCTAAATGAAAATTTTTTATTCCTCAGGTAGTTTTTGGCCGAGATACACTTGTCCAATACAATTAGGACCTGTGTTAGGATAATATTAATTTCATTTTTACCCTTAATTACCATATTTACTTCTTACCATTGTAAATAAAAGTAAAAAAGTTACTATTCACCAAAAATTATTTTCATCTCATTGAAACAAATTTTATTCATTGATATTAACAGTGTCTCTCCAATTTTAGAAATTTCACTCACAAAGGAGGTAAAATTGTGTTTTATGTGAATTTCCAAATTCTCCTATGAGGTGGGTAAAAGACGGTGAAAAGTTCAATAAAATTTTTATATATATAAAATTATTCTGAATTAACTCTAATGAATAACATTGAACTTATATGTGTATTATGTATCTATTTTTACCTTTATTAAATTTAAATAAAAAAATATTTATTTTAATGAAAATTTGGTTTCAAACTATAACTCAGTGTTTTTTCACTATTTATAAAAAATTGAATGTTTTCAGAAAAATACCAAAATTTCACCCTATGCTAATTTAAATATTCCAAATCCGAAAATGAAGTCCATTTTGAATGATAAAATTTATAAAATTTTAAAAAGTTTGTATTATTATTCATAACGGCTAGATTGATTGGTTGTGGTGTGCGTTAGAACTCAAAGTTGCGTACAACACACGCTACTATATTATTCAAAGAGAAGCGTACCGTGGAGGTTTGGGGTGTTACATTCTCTCCTACATCAAATAATTTCATCCTCAAAATTTCTATAATATTACCGCATGAAAAGACTCAGGTGATTCTTCATTATTTGTTCCATAGGTTCCCACGTTGCCTCTTCCATCTTATGGTTTCTCCATAGAACTTTTATCAGAAGAGTCGTCCGGTTTCTCAGCAGTTGTTCTCTGGTATCATGAATCATGATGGGATTTTCCCAATAATATAGATCAGGTTCCAGTTTTAATTCCTCATAGGTGAGCACATGCGTTGGGCCAGGCATGTATTTTCTCAACAGTGATATGTGGAACACATCTTGAACTTTGGAGAGATTTGGCTGCATTGCAAATTGGTATGCTATAGCACCAATTCATTCTAGAATTTTAAATGGTCCAATGTACCTGGGACTCAATTTTCCCTTCTTACTGAAATGTATAACAACCTTCCATGGAGATACCTTCAAGAAAACATGATCTCCTACCTGAAATTCCAAATCCTTCCTTTGGATATCAGCATAGCTCTTTTGCCTACTTTGAGATGATTTGATGTGTTTTTGGATTACCTTTACCTTTTATATTGTTTCCTCCACTAGTTCTAGGACTACAAGTTTTCTTTCACCAATGTCATCCCAATATGTTGGTGTGCGACATCTCTTTCTATATAACACATCATATGGTGCCATCTGAATACTTGAATGGAAGTTATTGTTATAGGAAAATTCAATCAGAAGAAAATATTGATCCCACATATCCTGAAATTCAAGTGAGCATGATCTCAACATGTCTTCTAAGGTTTTAATAGTTTGTTCTGATTTTCCATCTATTTAATGGTGGTAGGCAGTGCTCAAACGAAGTTCAGTATCCAATGCCTTTTGAGGACTCTTCTATAATCATGAATTAAAATGGGGATCATGATCTGAAACAATCGATAGGGGTACCCAAGGAAGTCTCGAAACTTCATTAACATATAGACTTGCTAGACGTTCCAGTGGTAGATCTTCTCTTATAGATGGAAAATGTTCTGACTTGGTAAGAAAATCAACAATAACCCATATTACATCATTCCTTATAGGAGTGTTTGGTAGCCCCACGACCAAGTCCATCATAATATTATCCCAATTCCACTCCAGTATGGGAAGAGGTTGCAATACTTCTCCAGGATATTTCCTTCCAGCTTTCACTTGTTGAAAAACCATACATCTTGACACAAAATCAACAATCTCTCTCTTCAGGTTGTCCCACCAAAAATGTTCCTTCAAATCTCTATACATTTTTGTGCTCCCAGGGTGTATATAGAAATTCGAACTATGAGCATCATCCAAAAATTCCCTTTTTAGATCAGGTATATCAGGAACACAAAGTCTCTTCCCAAATTTCAAAATTCCATTTTCATACACAAAGTCTCTCCATCTCCCATTATTCACAACTTTAATCTTCTTTTGAAACTCTGCATCACCGGTCTAAGAACTCTTTATCCTCTCTAGTAAAGATGGTTTGGAAACCATTTGAAAAAGTATCGATGTTTCACCTTCCATGGTAATTCCCATATACCTCTTCACTAGATCAATGAAAATAGGATCCCATTCAATTCTCAACGCGTTCAAAACTACATGATATTTTTAGCTCAAAGAATCTGCCACCTTATTTTCATTCCCCAGGTGGTAGTGTATCGTGAAATCAGAATCCTTTAGTAGTTCAATTCATCGCTTTTGCCTCATGTTGAGCTCTTTCTGTGAAAAAATGTACTACGAACTCTTCTGATTAGTATAAATATTACATTTTCACCATAGAGATAATGTATCCATATATTCAAAGAAAATATTACATTAGCTAACTCAATATAATGAGTAGGATAGTTTTCCACATGCATTTTTAGCTGTCATGATGCATAGGAAATAACCCTATCATTCTGCATAAGGACACAACCAAGTCCTTTCATTGATTCATCACTATAAATAACGAACCCATCATTCACTAATGGTAGATTAAAAATAGGGTAATTGACTAATCTTATCTTCAGTTCATCCAAACATTATTCGCACTTTTTTCCCAAAAAAATTTAACCCCTTTACGTGTGATCTTCGTTAATGGATTCGCCAATCGGGCAAAATTCTGGACGAAACGTCGATAATAACCTGCTAAACCAATAAAACTACGTACCTCGGTTATACTCGTTGGTGTTAGCCATTCTTGGAATTCCTTGGTCTTAGAAGGATCAACATAGATTCCATCATTAGAGAAACTATGTCCAAGAAAAGAAATCTCTTGAACCCATAATTCCCACTTGCTAAACTTCCCATATAATTCATGTCTTCTCAAAGTCTTCAATATAATTCGCAAGTGATTTTCATGATCTTTTAAGCTTTTAGAATATACCAAGATAACATCAATAATTACCACCACAAAATCATCTATATATTCCTTGAAAACTCAATTATTTAGATCCATAAATACAGAGGGTGCATAAGTCAATCCATATGTAATTACTGTAAACTTGTACTGCCCGTACATGGTTTTAAATGCTGTCTTTCGAATGACTTCTTCTTCACACACAACTAATGGTATCCAGATCAATGGTCAATCTTTGAAAAGTATTGTGCTCGTTTCATTTTGTCAAATAAATCATCAATGTGAGGTAGGGGATACTTGTTCTTTATTGTTATATCATTGATCTTCCTGTAGTTGATACATAACCTCATAGATCCATATTTCTTCTTAACAAAAAGGACAAGGCCTCCCCATGGAGAAACACTAGGGAGAATAAATCCCTTATTACTCAATTCCTCTAGTAGTTTCTTTAGTTAAAATAATTCCACAGTGGCCATTCAATAAAGGGTTTTCTATATGGGCCTTGAACACGGAATTAAATCAATGGAAAACTCAATTTCTCGTTCTGGAAGATGTCCATGTAAATATTCAGGAAACACATCTACAAATTCTTTCAAAATAGGTACATCCTCTATTTAAACATTCCATTCCTTACCCACAACCATTTCAATCCCTTCCTCCCCAATTATTGAATTTAGATGAGCTACTATGGGTAGATTTAGATATGAATTCGGTGGTGACGATTATGCTCTGAAGATAATGTGTTCGTTATCATCATCATATAAAATTTTAACCTCCTTCTTCATACAATAAATCTTCAAATCATGGTCCAATATCCAATCCATACTGAGTATTATATCAAACTCAATCATCGATATTACGATTAGATCAGCTGATTAGGAACATTAAAATTCTCTAATGGGAACTGATTCACAGAACTTTGTTGCGATGATACACCCCTTAAGAGTTTTAACTGAAAACCCCCTTGTTAAATCAAATAGTATATATCTAATTTTCTTAGAAAACTTGGAATATATAAAACAATGCAATGATCAAGAATAAAATAATGCATATGCTAAACTTGAGGAAACCATTAAATTACCTTCCACCACGTCATTCGGAGCTTCTACCTCAATAGTAGTGATAGCATATGCTTGTCCTTGATCCCTTGGCCTTTTCTGAGGATTGTTATCCTGACTCTTAAGACATTCATTTGCATAATGTCCCATCTCTATGCAGTTCTAGCATTGACCATCGATATCTTCTTTCATCCCCATGCAATCAAGAGCTTGGTGGCCTTTTTAACCACACTTGTAACAGACTCCCATTCCTTTCAAGCAAGTACCAGGGTGTTTCTTCCCCCATTTACTATAGGATGGATATTCAACCTTTCACTTCTTCCCCTTATTTACATTCCCATAGTGATAAGAAGATCTCTTCTGCTCTATCTTCGCTTTAAATTCATAAGACATAGAGAATTCATTTTCTGTCTTGATATCACATGAGACAATATCTCCGTATGATGAGAAGGATTCAGACCTAATGCGCGATGAAGAAATTTTTTTAACCCATAAAAGAAATGATCAATCTTACTTCTTGGGTAACATATATAATCTCTAGAATACCGTTATATCCTTGTAAAGATGGCCTCACACATTGCGATATTCTCATCCTCCTTTTGTCTCAGACTCAGAAATTGGCTTTCTATATCTGTTGTATGGTCATGAGGAAAGTATTTTTCTAAGAAAAGCACTTTGAACTCTCCCCCTTCGATATTTCATAATTCATCACCTTCCTTTGTGTTTTGTATTAATGACCACCATTGATCAGTATCTCCAGTGTGGCGATAAACATCCAGGATAACTTTCTCCCTTTCAGTACACCCCAAATCATGAAATAGTTTTTATAGGGAACATATCCATTTCATAAATGCCAATGTATTTGTACTCACATTGAGTGTTGGTGGCTGTCGCCTCATGAAGCGATCCAACATTGATCCTCTACACTGTCGATCGTGGTGCTCCATACAGGTAAGGATATTATTCATAACCAGAGTTAGTTGTCTCAGTATGGTGATTAGTTGATCAACACCAGTTGCATCACAAGCTCCACTATAATTATCTTGTGTAGAAGGAAAGTCTCTACATAGAGTGTGTGCATCGATACAGTTTCCATACCTTAAACTAGGTTCCATTTCTATACAATGGTATAAATTAGATTAGTTTATAAATCAAAATACATATTTTCAAACTAGTAAAACACTTAACATTAATTGAACAGTTTATGGATATAATCTATAAGAATAAAATTGTTTTCCTTGAAGAGGTATATACTCATAAACCATTCATAATGGTTTGTAAAGAAAATGATAATTATCCTAAGAATATATCTCGGGAGTTTCATTACCAAGAGTGCAGCAAGGCCCGTTGTCATGCACCAGTTCCCATTTGAGTCTATCTCAAAGCAGAGTAATTGGGTTTTACCCCTAGGTACATCTATTCTAGTGCCACCTCTACCTACTTGTATCCAGAAATGGATGTATTGCTCGAAAAACTCATAAAATCTCTACAATACCAAAATTATATGCAGTTCTTCTATACTAATCCTCAAAGTCCATCTTAGTTTAATGTGCTTTAATCAGAGTTTATCTAAATCTAGCTCCCATGGTTTGTACTAAAATTCCTCTAATACTAACTGTAATGCCCTAACCCCACTTACCCAGAGTCGGTACATTATTACATAACATTGGCATTATCACAAAAGATCAAGTCTCGAATGACCGATTATTTTAGTAGTCTTTGAAAAACTAGATATATTCATAAGTTTTACATTACATCATAATGTAAAAAAAGCTACTACAACTTCTTGTCTTCATATCCCCTCATACAATTTCTGCTGGTCATTCATAAATTACTTCTTCACATCCTGGAAAAAAACATTGATAGGGGTGATCTTAGATTCTCAATAAGGATAAAAATATAGCAGAAACTTTCATAAATAAGCATAAAGATTTAAGGCAATGTATAACTAAAACATAAGCCTTTTAAACTGGAACTTCAGCATAATATGGAAATGATAAAATGAAATAATTCCATTTACTTATTCACATGGATATTATACTAGTAAAATAATCACATTCAATATCAATAACTACTTTCATAATGATGGAATTCATAATGCTAGACTATCATAACAACGTAGCCAAGGCCTCGTGTGAAGACTAAAAATAAGATTTTGTCAAGGCCTTGTTCCAAGACACTAGTTTGTCTCATGATACCTACCGATGCATTGACGATCTATAGAGGGCTCCACCCATCACTTATTAAGTCCAATGCATTCCTCATATGAATATGTTTAAACATAACATAAACATTCATATTAAAAATAGCATACGAAGTGTCAATACTTTCTCTATAAACCATGAATGGTATAAAAATAACACATCTGTATTCAAACATATCACAAATCCATCAATACAATAAGGGTGTTTTGTATCATAATAAATAAACTTAAAATAAGCTTAAAATCTATCAAAGGATGTTGACATAGATGAAATCAAACTATTTGAGAGAAATATCTCTTTTTTTGAAATCATTTAAAAGTCACATATATATAAAAGAAAACAGTTACATTGAAAATATTCTTATAATCATGTAAGGGAAGCTTCCATGATTTTATAACGGTGGAAAATAGCTGCACCCACCGTATAAGTTAAAAAAAGACATTCTTACCTTAATTTTGTCGAAAAGGTTAAAAGTACATTGTTTGGAAAATAAAAGAAAGATTCCTTTATAAACTTATTATAAAAATCCAGCAAGGGTATAAATGACCTTATCCCATAGTATGTAAAATAGTAACAATGATTTGAAATACATTTTTAGGAATCATAGATGTGGATGATAAAGAGGTCCCAGTAGATAATTACGTATAAACAACCTCAGATAATGAAGAGATTGTGAAATAAACCCTTACCTTGTTCTTTTCCTTGGTGGAGGGTAGGTTAAACTCTTGTATAATGGTGAAATAATTGTTATTAAATTATAAAATATTCATTTAAATTAATATGATATTATATATGATCTTTTAACATTTATTTGTTAATAATATATTAGTATTGTCGTTGTTTCTGGTGTTAACTTACTCATTTTCTTTTATATGTTTTGTTACATAAGATGTGTTTCTCATGAATAGGCTGTATCTTATTCATATAAATAATCATATCAAATCCTTAAACATTATTTTTATTCATAAAATGAGAATTAGACTTGATTGGATAAGTTAGAGAGTGAATCTCATCGCGTTCGTGGAGACGGTAGTCCGTACGTACCCACGAGCGACAATATCCCTCTTCTTATATTAAAATAATATATAATTTGATGGTATATCATATATACAGAATCAATATAGTTTTATATCTATTATTTATATGATTTACATATCATTATTATACCCATCCAAATAATAATGTATTGAATAACAATAACACCACGACGTGGAGACGGTAGGCCGTATGTACACACGTATGGTGACATGTCATTCAATGGATTGATAGAATAATGAATATTTTTGTACCATATTTATAATAACATAAACATATATAGAGGATACCATAGTTATTATTTTAGAATGGAAATAAGAAAGAATGATGATGTTGAAGAAGAAAGGAACTTGAATGAGGGTGGTGAAAACATTACCTCTTCTTCGGGTTATTCCTTTTGATTTGATCAAAAGGGCTCCATAGGTTGGCTTTCTGATCAAACTAAGTCCTCTAGGAAGAATTTGGGGACGTTTAGAGAATAATTGGGTAGGTTTTGGCCGAAAAAAGGCATTGAAGGTTTGATGAATTAGATAGAATTGGCATCTTTTTATAAGGGGGAGGAAGGGCTCTTTAAGAAAAACATAAAGTATTATTTTATAATAAGGTTAAATTCAGTTTATAAAGGCACAAAGGTGGATTATTAAAAGTCTAAGGTGGGTATGGGTCTAAATCCTTTCATCCAATAGATGTTAGACGGGTTTGGGTCATTATATTAACCTTATCTTTTAAATTTAACTCTTAGTTAATTAGTTTGACATTTACCATGTCACTTTGTATTTTTATATTATATAGTTAAATAAAATACTATATACATCTAAGAGACCCCCATGTGGTCCATCAATGATACAAATATCATTATATAAGTCCTTTGGCCAAAGCATATATTTTTATAAATAGAATATCAATTAATAATATAATACTTGCTTTAAAACTTTTTTATGTCAATTTTGACACTATTGGGTAATTTGTTTCTGATAATTTAATAAAATAATTATTAGTTAGAATATTTTTTTATAACCAATCCTACTATGTCATATTAACCTATAAAATTAGTGTAATTCATAAAAAGTCTCAAATTACATTTAATATCTAAAAATTATAAATAAATTAAGATTATGTAGTAAATTACATTATATTTCTAATGAATATTTACCATCGAATATATCTTATGTATAACCCTATATTAAAAATGTTTTATAACATAAACATTGATTTTAACTCTTTTAACTCTTATTTGAATTAAATAATACTTAATGTCCTAATCTAATCCAAGTGGACCTAAATGATAATATTTTATTCCTAAGGTTCTTTTGGTCAAGATAAATCTGTCCAATAGAATTTGGACATCTTTGAGGATAATATTAATATCATTTTTCCCTTAATTAATGTATTTACTTTTAACCGTGGTAAATAAAATTAAAAATTTATTATTCACCAAAAATTATTTTCATCTCATTGAACCAAATTTATCTCCTTGATATTAACCGTGTCTCTCGGATTTTTGAAATTTTACTCATAGAAGCAGTAAAATTAAGTTTCATGTGAATATCCAAATTCTCTTAGGAGGTGGGTAAAAGATGGTGAGAAGTTCAATAAAATTTTTAAATATCTACAATTATTCTGAACTAACTCAAAAGAATTAAATTGAACTTATATAGGTATTATGAATCTATTTTGACCTTAATTAAATGTAAATAATATAAATTATTCTTTAAATAAAAATACAGTTTTAAACAATAACACTGTGTTTTTTCCCTATTCATCAAAAATTGAATGTTCTCTGAAAAATAACAAAATTTCACCCTAGGCTAATTTCGATATTCCAAATCCAAGAATGAAGTCCATTTTGAATGATAAAATTTATAAAAATTCAAAAAGTGGATATTACTATTCATAACGGCTAGTTTGATTGGTTTTGGTGTGTGTTAGAACTAGAAGTTGTGTACAACACATGCTACTATATTATTCAAAGAGAAGAGTACTGTAGAAGCTTGGGGTGTTACATTTTCTACCCAATAGCTGGTGATATGGGTTCTTCTATTACTCCACATTTTGGAGCAGGACCACTCGTTTCTCATCAGTTTAGGAACTAGAGTTCATCCGGCCATTTAGTCTGAGTTGGAGGTCATGGTCATGGTAGCCAGTCACACGACATTCAATAGCAATATGGTTGATATACTTAGGGCGGTCTGGGAGGATCACAACACCAGGATACATGTCAGAATTTTGAAGTGGAGTATACCCAATAGAATCCGGATCTCTGACTCTCTATAGAGAGAGGTACAATTATAATTTCTTATGTTTTAGATTCTTCTCTATTCGATATAGTGGATTCCCATAGATTCATATCTTTTTCTATTATTGAGAGCCTTGGGAAATATATCATTACATCTACAAATATCTTGATGCTAGAAAATCTATTGGGGACTCGAACGGCTAGTGTCTGTCAGTGCAAGGAGTGCACTTTTGAGGTTGGTGGGTGTCACTTCTTATGGGACCTCTATTTCATGGATATGACGGGCTATGATGTCATTCTCGGAATGAACTGGTTGGTTCCCTACTAAGTTTTTGTCGACTGCTATCATCGTATGGTTAGTTTCGCATCACTAGATGGTGGTTTGTTTTTATATAAGGGAAAATGGGATGTCCAGGCGTGCAATGAGGGACCTGGGTGTCAGGTGTTGGGAGGAGTTACATAACATATTTATAGTTTGAATCTGGATGACCCGGGGACTTCACAGATGGAATTTTTTCCAATGGTGCACCATTTTATAGATGTACGTCTAGGGGAATTTTAAGGTTTTCCTCTAAAGTGAGAGGTATATTTCATGGTTGAGCTTTTTTTAGGAGAAGAACCATTGTACATTCCTACATATAGGATTTATGCACCAGACTTATACGAGCTCATGAAGCAGTTAGAGGATTTATAGGAAAAGGATTTCATCCGACGCAATACTTATTCTTATGTTTCACCTGTCCTATTCTTGAAGAAGGCGGATGATACCCTCAGAATTTGTGTAGATTATCAGATGATGAATCATATGACGGTCAAGAACTGATATCCCTTTCCAAGGATTAATGATCACTTTGATCAGCTTCAAGGAGATTGTGTATTCTTGAAGAATGACTTGAGGTCCGGTTATCATTTGTTGCACGTTAGACCATATAATATACCACTTACAAAATTTCAAAGAAGGTATGGTCTATAAGAATATGTGTTTTTGTCGTTTTGTCTCACGAACGCACCTCTTATTTTCATGGTACAGATGAACCGAATGTTCCATCCATACGTGGACTCCATCGTGGTGGTTTTTGTTGATGATATCTTGGTGTACTGCCATAGTAGACACGACCATACTACCCATCTTGACATCATTTTATGTACATTGAGAGAGTATAATTTATATTCTATGCTCTCAAAATGCGACTTTTTGATAGACCAAATTCACATATTGGGTCATGTAATATCAGAGACAGGATTATTAGTAGACCCAGATAATGTGAGGGAATTAGATTCCTGGGATCAGTTGAAGAAAATTTCTAAGGTACAATGTTTTCTAGGGTTGGATGGTTACAATAGATGTTTCATACATTATTTTTCCCACATAAAATCTCCAAAAAGGGCCTTACTACAAATGATGTGATGTACATGTGGACTAATGACTATGATTCATCCTTTCATGAGATGAAAGTGTGGTAGACTTCTGCACCAATCGTAATTTTTATATAGTTGGGTATGATTCATATAGTTTACTGTTATACTTTTGGTATTGGGCTGGGGGAAGTGCATATGTAGGGGTAATTCATCGCTGCGTACGAGTCTTGGTAGTTGAGGAAACATGGGAGGAATTCCCAGACACATGAACTGAAGATAGTTTTAGTTGTTTGTGATTTACCTTGTCGGAGACATTGTCTGTTGGGATCCTATTTTGTGGTTTTCACCAACCTCAAAAGTCTCAACTACATATTCAATAAATGCAATCTGAATTTGAGACTGCAAAGTTTGTTTGAGTATCTTAATTCCTTTGATTTTTAGCTTTACTACATTCCTATGAATGGCAATGTAGTGGCAGATGCGTTGAACAAGAGAAATCAGATACAAGCATTTCAGGATGCCAGTAGTGAGTGGAAACTTATGCCTCTATTCTTTAAGATACATTTGGAGGTTCATGATAGAAAGGGGCATGCATTTATTTCTTCTGTAGCTATTACGTCAAATCTACTTGAGTGAGTGAGAATAAGGAAACTATTTGATTTTGAAGGCCTAGTCTTTTGGGAGAGTGAGTTAGGAGGGGACCCTATTCCAAAATTGACAATAGGTAAGGATGAGATCTTTAATTTTTCATGGGAGTTTAAGGGTGTTAGCTGACATATGCAAGGATTTGATGTGGAATATTCATTACTCGGTTTGGGAAGTTCATCCTAGTGTTACCAAGATGTACTGATATCTACACAGTCAGTATTGGTGTCCAGTAATGAAGAGATATGTTGGTGGTTTAGTGATGAGGTGTTCCACTAGTCATCATGTGAAGGTAGAGCATCAGCAACTAGTGTATATTTTTCCGTAGTTACCCATTCCCGGTATTAAGTTTAATGATGTCATAATGGACATTGTGATAGTTTTACCAAGTTTGGATCGAGGGAATCATATAATTTTGGTTTTCATTTCCAGACTCAAGAAGGTTTCACAATTCTTATCGATCGAATAGACATTCAGTGTTGATGAGCTAGGAATAGTGTACCTATGAGAGATTGTACATCTACATGGGGTTATACACTCCATCATTTCATATAGGGTCACCCGTTTTACTTATCAGATCTTGCAGGGACTATAGAGGGATTTGGGTACCCAACTGATTCTGAGTACAACATATGTTCCCCAGACAGTTGGCCAGTCTGAGCACACCATTCAAGTGTTGGTGGACATTCTTCGAGCATGCGTCCTAGATTTTGGAGGTTCTTGGGAGAAGTAATTACTTTTGGTAGATTTTTCTTACATTATGAAACATTATGTGGATTTTTATGGTAGGCCATACCGAGGCCACCTATATTTCCTAGAGGCCGAGAGGGCAACTATTCTGGGACCTTGTCTTATCCAGGAGACCTTAGAGCAAGTGGAGTTGATTCGGAAGGGGATGGCCACTACATAGCCACCCCAGGAGTATTGTATAATCGATGAAGAAGATTTCGGGAGTTCTTGGTTAGGGAGGAAGATTTTCTAAAGGTCAAAACATGGATAGGAGAAAAAAGGATTCGGGGATAGGGTAAGATTTCACTAAGATATATCGGACCATTTGAGGTTTTGGAGAGTGTCAGGCTGGTTTCCTATAAGTTGCAGTTATTATAGAGGTACCGGGTTATGCATGATGTTTTCCATGATTCTCAGTTGCTGGGATACTTCTTTTACCTATCTCATTTTTACCTACCCAATGATGTTGAGTTGGAGGTGGATACATCATTCTAGGAACATATGATCTATATTATTGGTCACAGTGTGAATTTTTATGTGGACGGTGTTTTCCTCTAGTACTAGTGATTTGTTACCATGAAAAGGTATAGTATGATAATTGGGGGAGGGAGACCTATGTGCGATCATAGTGGCTGATGTTGTTCGAGGATTATTCTTCATCCTAGCCTTTTTCATAGGGATATTTGGGGATTAATTTCATAAGGTGGGGGAGTTTGTAGGAACATAGATATTCTTTTCAAGTATGGATCTCAAATTTTCATGTTCTTAAGAAAATGATGTGTTTCTGGAAATTTTAGTAGTACATGTCGATTACATAGTAGTGGACACCGTGTGCTAGGTTGTCGCAGGTAGCTGTGTACTGGCTATGTAATGGATGAGTACATAGCCATGTGTGGTAACCTAGAGACCGCCTAAATCGGGCCCCAGTAATGGCATATTCACGATGTGTATATTTAAAGAACACCCCATTTATTTTTATTCTTATTTTCTATAATAGACTGGGGTCGCGTCTAATCGACAGAAATGACATCTTCTGAATCCTTCTCGTCCTAAAGCGATGCATATTGATGATTTATCTCCAAGCCCCTGATTGACTGTCTGCGCTCCAAATCCAACACTATTTATTGTGTTGGAATCACCACATTGAGTTATTCCTTCTTCTAGAGCCTCATATCATGATTCCTCTCCTTTCAAGAGATGTCCACGGTTGAAATTTTTAGACTTTTTTGTAGATCTATGGTGTTATAGGTCTATTCAAAGGCTAAGGTTAAACTTTATCGATTGTACAACATCTAGGTATGTGGTTTGTGCATTTCTATAGTTTGTATTTGATTATTATGTGCACAATTCCAAAATAACCTATTTTGGTGTATTGAGTTTTTAGGGTATTTAACCTTGATAATGCCACCTATGCATTGTTTTCTTGAGTAGGGATGATGGAATATAAATAGGGTTAATTTTCCATGTTATGGATGTGTTTTACTATATTTGATTGTTTTAGTCGTTGGGTCCAGAACTCCCTATTAAGCTACTTTGTTTTCCAAGCCAAGGGTTGTTAAGATGGAGTGATATTGTCTAATATGATGTGATATGAATTGTAGATATTGAGAAATGTTTTATATTGTCAATTATATTTGTTTTTGGCTATCGTTTGAGTATATTTGATTTACACAGGGTTGTGGTAACAAGGATTAGTTACACCATAGGGGGAACAGATGTAGAGGGCTTCCCCAGAGTGTCGGTTTTGCTTTTTTACTTTGCAAGACCATAGGGGGGATAGACTTGTGTGCTCCCTCATAGTTTATGTAGTTCCACGTTGTGAGATCACCAGGAGAATTGGATATTTAGTGCTTCCTCAGAGAGTCTGTAGTTTACTATTATGAGACCATAGGGTGAATTAATGGTGAGTGCTTCATCGGATGGTCATTGTTTAAGTTAAACATGAGGGGTTAGTTTGTGAGAACATTCCAAGAGGTTTTCTTGTGTTTTTTGGTTGAATAATTTTAAAATGTAAATTAATGTAGCATGAACTAAAGGATTTGTCAGTTTTGAGTACTTCATTTTTTATTACTTCATTTTTTATATTACATTCCATATATATATTCATTGAAAGTTAGGAACAACTCATTGGGTGGTTGCCTACAAGGATTCGTCTCACACCCTATTTGTGTCATGATTTTGGGCCCAAAATGACTATATTGCAGTAGGTATTATTAAGGGCTAGCTCCCTTGTACATGAGGTCCCTCATTGTTATAGAGTTGGAGAGCCTGTGACCAAGCTGAGGCTTGCGATGCTGTTTGAGTTATTCACTTGTTTTCATTTATAAATTTGTTTAATTCTATATTTACAGCAATTTGATATGTTTTTCTGCATTCCTAGACACATGAGAGATTCATCATTTATATACATGCTCAAATTGTTTATTTTCTTTCAGTCTATCTCTGCTCCTTATTGTATGCTCTTAATTCTCCTGATGTTGTATATTATAGTTATTACTTTTTGTTACTCTGCCAATGAGAGTTGAGTTTCCCCACTATCACACCCTAGGCCCTATCTCCTAGTCAGTATCCTTTAGCATTCAGGGAACTGCGCTTGATGCCATGTGACCAACCGAGTACGGGGCACCTTTGGGCAACACCTAGAACTGGGCCGTTACATTAGAATTATCCTATTATATATTAGGCTTATCTCATATGAATATAACTTCATTATCACATTCTATTTGTAATTAATGTCTTTGGGGATCCTAATTAAACCTTCTATAAAATTTACATACATTTATAACGTAACTTATTCATACTTTCATAACTATTTAAAGAACTAAGTCACCACCCATCTTAGAATCATTTCCAATATTTCTGTCTTATCTTCTATAATATTAACATTCTTTTAACTGAAAACATTATATATATAAATTCATTATTATTTAAAATACCATATTTAAGAATAAAAAACTTGTAGATGCATATTATTATAGAAATAATACCCATTAGTTTCTTTCGGAAAACCAATAATAATAATTTTTCATCACTAGGTAATGTTAGAATCCAATTATTGTAAGACATAATCGTAACTCGAAATATTCATTAGGTCAAATTGGGATTTTTTTTCATATCGATATCTCACATAGTCTATCTATGACTTATTAATTGGAAACATTTTTCAGAATGATAGTAGTAGTCTATTGAGAATAACCCCATAATGAAATAATATGGTCCCACTGACCTATTATTAATGAAAACATGGACAATACGCAAATATTTTTTATCATTCACACACCATTACAATGTGGTAACCCTTTATTAGTGTGTTATAGAAAAATAAAATTAGCTTTCCAATAATCTATGAAATTTAATATTTTTAATTTTATAATCTTGTCTCAATTTATAACCTTCATAATTTTTCCTAACCTATTTTGAAATTCATATGGAAAATCATTGAAATTTATGGAGGTTTCATATTTGTAGTTTATTAGAAACACATAAATATAGAAAATATATTATTTATAGAAAATATTATAGTAAATAATATCAACAATTGATTATGTGATCATCAATCCTCAATAACGACATTGTATGAGATCCAATAACCAAATTGGCCCTTTCCCCTTTTACAATATAAGTTTATTTTATAAACCTTACAAATAAAAAAATTACCATATGTGAAATGGTTAATAATGATATGAGTCTAAAAATTAATATATATGGAAATATTTATATGTATACTTAATTTATATGTACATGGTGTAAATAATAATGTTTAGTGGTATAAGAATCTATAAATTCCAATGATTTTACAATATATATCTTCTAAAATGAATTTATTAAATTCGATAGTTTATATTGCACAAAAAAACTGTGACATATATATAATTAGTAACATCACCATTGGAATATTAATGTGACCATTATGAATAGTAATCCAAACAACATAATAGTTACCATTTCAAATTTTTTATAAGTAATATTTAGGTATCATGTGAAAGAAAAAATATGGTATATTTAAATCATGGTATACATAAATAAATGTATTAAAATGAAAAATTATGTTTTGGTACATAAATTAAATTTTTATTTTTATTTCAATCATAATAATAAATATAAAAATTTGAAATATTTTTTATTTTCAAAAAATGGATGCATAAATTAATATATCATTATTTTATGATTATAAGATAATGTTATTAGACCTTTATAGATTTTAAATGTTTTATTAAACAGTTTATAGTTTTTAAATAATTTTTTTATTAGTAAAAGATAATTTTAATTAATAATTATATTTATCATATTTAGAAATTTCATTTCAAAGATGAAGCAATTTTTTAATTCTACATATCAAAAAATGTTTTGGGGTAATTTTTTGCATTTTTTCTAAAAAAGTTGAATTTTTGATGAATAGGGAAATAAAATAATTAACAATATAAGCTTGATAAATGAATTATTGAGTCATGGTTAATAGATATATGATTTACGAACCATTTTTTGATACTAAGATGCAGTAGACACTTTATATAGTAACAAAAATCATCATTATTTTTTGCATTGTGCCAAAAATTAAAAAAATAGATAAAATAACCAAAAAATTCCCCATTATCCACTAAAAATACCACACATAACCACCACTTTTTCTCACACATTTAATACCGTAAATCATGTCCAATTTCATCCAAATCCTCTACCCAAGTCTCCCCATTGTCATCTAGAATCTTTTTGACTCACTAAAAGAACAATCACATGCCCCTTAAGGATGTTCTCAAGGTAGATAATTCCAGTTGTAAAATATATTCATATGTATTTTAATCTTATTATGAAAATGGAATATAACTCATAAGTCCCCTTACCATATCTCTTTTTTTCAAAAAATGAAAACATCATCCGTGATGTGTTGATTTACTACAATTATGGATGATAAATTTTCATTTTTCATTGTGGTCGTTATGTTTGGTCGTAAAACCACTATTATAATTAAATAAGATTTTAATGAACATAATATATGTTATAAAATGTTTCATAAATTGTATATATACATAATATTAATTAATTATACAAAATTATTTCATAAAGATAAAAAATACTAAAATATTATAAATGGTTATTAGTAATGATTTATTTTATGAATAATTCCCATATCTGATAAAAAATGTTGAATAGTAACAATAATAGTTATGGAAGTTCGTTAATAAAAAATAATTTCAATTATGATTAATTATTCAAATTTTTTATCTTATTTAATACAAGTGTACGTGTGAACCAATCTTGAAAACCAAGCAAACAAACACTCTCGATAAAGAAATTGAATCATATAACTCATAATAAAGGTCATAAATGAACATAATAAAATTATACTAAATAAATTAAATAATTAAATAATTTTCAATAAAATTATTAATGAATAGTACTTCATTATATAGGACATTATGTGTAAGTGCGGAACACTTGCCGACATAATGCAGATGTTTCTTTCTAAACAGCCATTTTTTGGGTTACGGTTTCTCTCTATTTAACCAAATATGATCCCTAAATATTCATATTTACTACTCCAACATAAGGTTTTTAGGTTCATAATATTGTTTCCTCTAACATTTATTCATAATGTGATTGGTAAATAAATTTTTTAGGTTTTTTTATCGATTATTTTTGATAAACAAGCCCGATTTGAAGGAATTATCCAGTTTCGTAAATGTTTTCATGTACAGTCCATAATATATTTTAATCAACCAATACTTTTCTATATCACTATTTTCATCCTATAAAATGATATTTATTTCACTTATGGTCTTATACCTACAATTATTCTTGTATTCATTAAAACGAATATTTAATATTTTATACCACAATTAAGTGGAGAATTTATAATGTTTTCTCAATTTGTTTTACAACATTCACTTGGATTGGATATAATTTATCATCATATGTTCTTATAAATATTCAAGTATGATTTAAGTCCATTTTTCATAGACAACATTAAGCTATTTCCCTTGGATATGCCTTATTCTCCACTTATTACTTATGTGTGGTTTATCTATAATTCACGTTTATGATCACCATTCATTAATTATTTCATTATTTACCAATATATATTTTATCATTGATATTATTGTTTCATAGATGTATGAAATTTTTATATATGTTACTTTCTATATATAATGTTATTTTATTAAATTTATGCATGAATAATGATTATAACATGTAATGATGGGTGGGGACCAGTTAAAAATATCCCCTCAATTCATCAAAAGGTCTATTAAGACTTTTTTTGGGAGAAAACCCTTCATGATTGTTTGTAAAAATACAACTATTGTTCTCCACCCATGGACATAATCTGTATAAATTTTATAATGGTTTATGTGATAGATATTTAATGTCCAACGATTAATCATTTTTTAATTTAGTTTTTATTTATTAAGTTCAATTAAATAAAAATTACGAAAAAATATACGGATTAATTTTCATTTTCAGTTAAGTGACAGAATTTTTTCATTAGTTTTTTTACCTTTCCATAATAAATATGAAATATTGAATTTAGTACACTTATTAATGATTGATGCAACCTATACTAATTATCTAAAGTCGGTGATTTATTTTTTTTCTTTCACTGGGATATGATGATGAATTTTGTTTATAATTATCAAAGAATAGGTTTATTTTCTTTTCTTATGTTTTACATATAATTTACAATGTAAAAAAGGAAACCCTGTATATATCTAGTTCTTTAGGAACACAAAATCGGTCGATCCTTGGAGATTAAATCTCTTGTGTCTATGTCATTGTAATAAAATCACCACCCACTATTTGATATTGTCGGTGGGGATATTATAGTTGGAATTAGTGTCAGATTTTGTAGAAGGATTTTGATCTAGTTGTTAAATAAACATGAGAAATATAAAAATTCATTGTAGTAGATTATTTATTCAATATTCATGATGATTATAATATAACATATTGTGTGACATTATTTACTGATGAATCTTAATGAATGTAATGGAATCAATACCTAGGAAATTTTTTGTTATTTACCTATTGATAATGTCAACATAGATAATGTTAGAGTAGAGGAGATCATGACCCTATTATGAACGAATACTCAGGTTATAAAAAATAACCATACTAGACCATTATTGGTCTATTTTATGGAGAATGATCACCCATACATTAGTGGTACTACTAATCCAGTTGTATCTAAATAGTGTTTCAGGTCATTTGAGATGATATTTATATAATTTGGATTCAATGAAAATTAAATAATAGTATTATAAGTATATTTTCTAACGGTAGACGATGATAAATAATGGTCATTGATCTAGAATAGAAGGAAGAGGTTGAAATATAATATATGAAATAGAGATATTTAAATTAAACAATATTTTTCAAATATTTATCTCAGCATAAATGAACAAAAATAATGATAAAATTACTTCTCATTAAGAAATTTGATGAATAATGTGTTTAATATTATGTGGATACCTTCAAAATACAATCCATGTATTCTATATATTACATACATGATTCTGAATACAATATTGATCATTTCTTTTATTGTTTAATACAAGGATCATAAGGTCACTGGGTTCTCAATCATTTTGTTCATTTGATGAAACTGTTTTAAGTGCCATCCTAATGGAGAGTGAAATTCCTAGATCCTAGATGATCAAGGTATATCAATATAAAAAGAGACATTCTAAAAACCATGTAAAAGGTTAAGCATCAAAGAAGATGAGGGGAATAATTAAATTCCCATTATACAAAAATTATTGATAATATCATCATGTAAACTGATTTTAAGGAATGAGAGTTTGTTGTTTTTTTGAGGAATATAGTCATAGAAAAAAATGAATTAAAAGGAAAAACATCAATGATTTTAAATGATTCGACTACTATGTTATGGTAATTATTATAATAAATTCCACATGTGTTAATGTAATATACCATAGAATAGCCACATGTATATTTCTATACATATGCAATCACCATAACTGTATTTTATGAACCTAATGATGTGGTGGTTTGTACAATAATCCTATATTCACATTTTTCTTATTATTCATAGGAATAAGGATCATTTAAACATTTATTAAAATTAATTTTCCAATTAAATTCTATATTTCCATTCTGATTTAATATTGTAGTTTTTATTTAAAACCCCAATGGGAAGTCTCTTATAGAAAACAAATTTGGTTTCATCCAATTATGGCATATAAAAATTCAATATTTTCTAACCTTATCATCATTCCTCTATTTGAAATTGATATATTTCTCAAAATTTCCTAGCATTCAAAATATTATGTTTCAATTTATAGTAATAAAAATGAAATATTATTTCTAAAGACATTTTAAAATATATTATCTTTAGAGGAGAGACCTTATCATCTTATTTTACCATCGATCCTCCCCTAGTAGCTCTAGAGATTGAAATTATTTGGGAGAATGTGGAAAAAAATTCAAAGTTGAGGAATTAAATATATAAATTTATTATATAACATTTTATTGGAATATATTTTTTCTTTTTATAAATAATTACATTGAAAAAGAAATGTGTGAAGTTGGGTTTACAATTGATTTAATCCCATATGAAAGACTAAATTCAATTTCCCCTTATATAATGTCCACAAATTAATTAGTTGATATGAAGAACCAACTAATGGAGTAACCTAACATTGGATTTATTTTCTCTATTTTTTCTCTATAGGAAGTCATATTCTCATTGTTAATAACAATGGTGGATCCTTGAGTCCATGCATTTACTATAGAGAAATAAATGTGTTTACAATAATAATAATGTATCATCAGCATCATATTGATGATTTATTTGATCAACATGAAAGAGATAAATATTTTTAATTGATTTAACTTTTATATGGTTACATAAATTATTAGTGAAGAAGGAATATATTTCGAATAAATATTCTCAGATTAGTTATAGACATTAAAAACCTACAGTAATGACATTTTTTAAGAATAATGCACCCTAGGATTTTATGGATCTAATAAATATAATGTTCAGTGAATAACATGACTAATTTATTGTAATCCATATTTATTATATTATTCTATATTATAAAACAAATGAATACAATTATAATCAATTATTGATTATTCTTGAGATTCTCAAAAGGAATGAGTATTGTGGTAAATTTAGAATTTTTCGAAGATGGCTTCAGGTCACTTTTCTTCATGGACTTATAGACTATAATGAAATAATATTAGTTGATATCATAAAGACTAAGTCAATAAAATAATTACCTAGACCAATGAACATAACATAGGTAAATAGTTTTATTGGTTTAGTAAGTTAATATTTGTGTTTTGATAAGAATTTCACCAGATTAACTAACATGATGACCAAGATAATATGTAAAGGGGTTGTGTTCATATGTAAAAAAGTGAATGTGTAGAATTTTGTAATGAATTGATGAGAATATTAGTAATTATTTCTATTTTGAGTCTACAATGATGAAATAATGGGCTTGTGATATACAATTATGCATCGATGAATGGATTGGTTTGTTTCCTTACATAAAATGATAATGTTGTTGCTTATGAGTCAAGGAAGTTGAAGACTAATGAACAAAATTATCCAACCAAAAGATCTCACGATAGCTACCATAATCTTATCTTTGAAGATATGAAGACAAAAAATATGTATAGTGAATGATGTAAGATATGTACAGATCAAAATAGTTTGAAACACATCGTGACATAAGAATAAAATCAACAAGATTAAAATATGATGGCTCGAGATACTCATAATTTATGATTTCTCAAAACACTTCCACCCATGAAAGTCATAAAATGAAGAAAATTCCTTAATAAAGAATGGTCATGAACATATTACCCAAAAAAGGATTGAGAAAGATTCGGCATTAATATTTTTATTATATATGAATATAGTATTTGTTAAGGAAGGGTAACCATCCTTACTTTATCAAAATATTTCTAAACCATCATTATTGTAGAAGATAAAAAGTTCATAATATTATGATTTTAATTTTCAAAAGAAAATTAAATTCATTAATGGTGGATGATTGGAAGAATTCGTATGAGAATGGAATTAATTTTTTTTAAAGTGGTTATATGATTGATCAATAACTACGATAAAATAGGAATCTATTGGTTGATGCTCATAAATTATATTTTCTATACACAATGGTAGTGCCAAGATGTATTGGGATATGAAAGCTAATTTTTTGAGGGAAAATATAAAATTGAAAATTTCCTAATATTTATTAATATTCTATTCTTCCATCAATTGAAGGATGAGAGATATTATCCTCGATGATTCGGGGAACCTCTAGATATATATATATATATATATGGGAATAAATTACTATGGAATTGAACAATTGTTAACCAAGGTCCCCCATAAAGAATGATATGATATGGGTTATTGTTGATCACATCATGAAATAGGCACACTTTTTTCTATATGAGAAACATTACTACATGATATCCAATGAAGAATATATATAAATGAATTTATATGACATAATGGTTCACCAATATCGATTGTGTTTTATTGAGATCCCAATTTTAGGAAAACATTCCCGTGGATACATTATAGGGATTTCATTGTTGGGCTTTATTTGAGTTTCGTATATCATTTTTGATTAGTGGATAATATGAAAGGGTTATTAAAACATTTTAATAAATTATTAGATCATTCCCACATGGATTTTATGGTATTTTGAATCATTATTAATAATCTGTGATGTTTTAATAATATAATAGTATCCATTCTAGTTTTAAAATGGTTCCATATGAATCATTATGTTGAATGTGTTTTCATACTCAAACTTTTTGGGATAATGTTTGTAGGAGGAAACTGTTGGTTCCATAAAATATTTAAGAGAAAATGAAAAAGTTAAAGACTATTTAGTATGCTATAAATGATTCTCAAGGACGAAAACAGGGTTGCTCTTACAAATAGATATATGATTTTTAATTTCATTTATAAGATTAGGTATTTATGAATGTATATCCCGGGAAGGGTGTCATGAGGTTTAATAAGAAGTGTAAAATGATAACCATGTATGTCGGTCCATTATAAATTACTTAAATAATTTGAGTTGAATATTATCTATTATTAATTTAACCAATTATCTATAAATTGGAAAAAAATCATCATATGCCAATAAATAATGTACATGCCAAACCCAGTGCATGTTATCACCAATAAATAAATTAAACTAGACCATTAATTGTCTTACTAAATAGATCCTATTGAGATTCCTTACACAAGATAGTGAATATCGACAAATCATATGACACGTCAGGTAATGTATCTTTAGATAAACAATAAAATGGATGAAACAATGCGGGAACCTGATGATGTTATGAAAATGAAATTACCTCATCTGTATAGATGGTAATATTCTGGGGAAAATTTGAGGATGAAATTCTCGAGGGAGGGTTGAATATAACATCCTAAAATTCTATCATATGTGATATCTATATTATATTTAATTCATTATAATTTTTACATTATCATAAAATAATCATGAATGATAAATAAATAATAACATGATCATTTGATTTGAACTCTGACCATTTGGATTACTAATCCAACCAATTGAATAGGAAAGATACTTATTAAATTATAACTAAAATTCAGCAATCTTATTAACGAAAATATTGTATATTTATATCATGTAATTTATAAATATATGTACTAAAAATGATCAATTATGTTTTTTTTTAATTTTTTAAAACATAAAATTTAATTTAAAATATAATTATTAATATAACATTTTATGCAATTTTTTCATAACAACATTTAAAAACATATGATTTTTTTCTTATGATTATAATATATTTTTTGAGATATTAATTATTTTTTTAAAGGGTTATGAAATCCCTTATAATGTTAAAATTAATTTTTTTTGAAAAATGATTATTTAAATTAAGCATTAAATTTATCAGATCTAGAATATTTTTTTCAATAAAATGATTCCATTTTTTATTTCATCATGTTAACAAATTTTTTGGGTGCAATATTTAGATTTTTCTAAAATAGCTGAACTTTTGGTGAATAGTGAAATACAATAATATATATTATAAATTAAATAAATGATGAAGTATTTAGTCATGGAATATGTATGGATGATAAAATCAATATTGTATCGAACTCAAATGCATTAGTTAATGTATTTAGTGACATGAATCAACACTATTAATATCCTTGATACACAATAAAAAAATGATTAAAATAATAAAAAATAACCATCCTTTTCCACTATTAATACCACCCCACACTACCTAATTTCATCACACCTAAAATGCATTTAATATAGTCCAATTCATATCCAATACTCTTCCCAAGTCTCTACCCCATGCCCAAGGGTGTTTTTTTCAACAGAATACCGATAACAAGTTCCATAAGTAGGTTCTCCAGGAGATAAAATAAAGATGTAAAATCCAATTTCATATCCTATAATTGTTTTTATATTTTATTTTCATTTTTTATCCTCTAATTATCTCCTCTATCCCATCATGAATGAAACCTAATGTGTATTATAAATTGTATAATTTTATTATTCTAATGTAATATTAATCAGTATAACTGTCATGACCCGTCCTCGGGGCCCGTGTCGTGACTACCCCAAGCCCACCTTCCATAGGCCAGGGGCTGGCGACTAGCACCAAGGCGTAAATCCCGGAAAAATGGATGGCATTTCCTTTGAAAAGTAAACAAGCACCACAGAGTAAGCAAGAGGAAAAGTAAACACTAAGTAAAAACTGTAACAAGCTGTGCTGAAAGTAAAAGGGGCCGGAAATACAAGCCCAACTGTAAAGTAGAACTGAAAGGGGAAAACAGCAACTAAAAGGAAAAGCTGCAGCGTCGAGACGTCCTCTGAAAGTCCCACCTGAAGGGTGGGTTTAGATAGCATCCACAACTCCTCAGGTCCACCTGACCGCTCCGAGTACGTCCCGACTAGTGGTCCACCTCCAGGTACCATCCTGCTCCGCAAACCTCCACCACGATCAGCATTGTCCGTCGTCTGCAACCAACACAACTTAGTGAGAGCATAACTCGTGCAGGTGAGAGTATAAGCTACTCAGTAGGGACCCCGAGACCCCCGAAGGTCACCCGAAATCCACAAAGGATAAACCACAAGGAAATATACAATCACGATGTAACATCCGACACTACTTAGGTATATACCCATACATATACCTAAGTCATCAATTTCTGTTCGGCTGCAACGCCTGAGTCCAAGCACAACCCAGTCCACACAGGAAAGCAAAACATAAACCCACACAGGATAGCACAACACAATTCACAAAGGAGAGTAAACAGTAAATCCACACAGGATAGCTCAACACAATCCACAAAGGAGAGTAACACAAGATTCAGATCACACATGAATACTTCTTCAAATGACGATAGAGATGATCACTGATCCATCTAAGTCGTCGGACCAACAAAGGATCGATAGGTACTAACCCCCGCAAAGACCCACACAGGATCGGGCCCACACATGACCTGTAGGCGCTGGCTCACACAGAACCGCTGAGCACTGACCCACACAGAATTAGACCCACACAGGATCGGGCCCACACAGGACCTGTAGCACTAACCCGCAAGGGATCGCTGAGAGCCGTTGTCATCGCAGTCCACTAAGGATCTCTACAAAGTCGTCGTCAGTGTCCACTGAGGATCTCTGCACAGTCGTCGCTGCAGTCCACTGAGGATCCCTACACAGTCGTCGCTGTCGAAGTAGCAGTCGCAGCCCGCTCTAGGGGTCCCGCACACAGCAAGCTCATTCGAGAGGGTCTGCTCCATGAGCCGAGAGGACGATATATCAACTAACACAAAGCCTGAAGTTGATGTATCCAAAAGTTTCGTATCATCACCAGGAACTCAACGTCGCAGACGGCGCGTCAATCAGACGCCCTGTCTGAGAGATATTGGCTTTTTCGTCCCAGGGGCCCGGTTGGTTTTTAAAGCAAAACCAACCCGATCGTACTCCACCTTCGTCCATACCTCGTGAGGAGTATGCCAAAAGATCCGTCTCACTTAGAGGAAAACAACAAAGTCGACGAAACGTCGATCGGACGTCCGAAGCTCAAGATATGAGTGTTTCGGCGCCGAGGGCCCGATTGGTTTCGTGTACGAACCATCCCGGCCGAACTCAAAGTATTCTGAAACCTTGAGTGTGATATACCGAAACGACCACCTCGATCCAAGGATCACATTTCTGTTGACGGCGTGTCGTTAGGAGGCCTGTTTCTCATGTTACAGGAAAAACACCGAAAACGGTCCGAAGACGGGGGGTCTTGGCCCGGCCCGACCCCCCCGGTCGGCCGAACCGGGTCGACCCGGTCCGAACCGTCTGGACCCGGTCCGGTCCGGCCAGGCTTGGCTCGGCCGCGCGGCCGAGCGCGGTAGCCGTGGGGCGCCGCCTCCGCGGGTTGAGGAAGCCGCGACCCTCGAGGGGACGCACTGGACTTCAGCGGACGCAGCATGTTGTCGCGTCCCGTGCGTGTGAGCCGAACCCGTGCGGCCGTGGCGGCCTTGTCTGGCGGCCCGCCGGGGCGCCGCCTCCGGGGACTTCCGCAGGCCACCGGCGTTGCTTCGATGTTCCGTTTTCCTTCCCGTCTGCGCCGTGCTCCTCCCGAGTCTCGTTCTTCACTGCGGAAACCTCAAATCTCCCTTGCGTCAAGTTTTGTCGTCGCCCGCCAAATCTGCACAACAACGAAGAACGACGGAGGGTTGTCGTGCCGTGTTTGTTTGGCCCGCACCCTCCGCGTTAGACGGTATCAACCGGGGAGAAATAATCAACATATCAAACAACAATTTTAATGAATTAAAATTGTTCTTGTTAATCGGGTTCTTATTTTGTTTTAAGAGATGTTCACGAGAATATAAAACATTCAAGACAACCCCTACCTCGTCAAGTGTCGCACGCGGGTTCTTCGCGGAATTGATCGCCATGGAAGGAGGTGATCATCGTGTTGCAGAAGGCATCGCATCGTCGCGGAAGGGCGTCAAGTCGTTGCAGAATACGGTGCGCGTCGACGAACTCTGAGGTTCAAGAACAACATATTTAAATTTAATAATTAAATCCATCTTGAGTTGAAAACCATAAAGGAATTTAATGAATCAAAAACTCTCACCTCAACGGATGATCGAAGATTTTTGTCGCGGAGGAAGGAACGTCGCCGAAGAACGTTGCGGGAGAGGGAACGTTGGCGTCGCAGCACACGGCGTCGCGTCGTCAATTTTCGCGGGTTCGGCGTTCTTCGTCAGAGGCCGGCGTTCTTCGTGTTCTTCACAAAGGATGATGGAGAACTCTTGGTTTCTGTCAAATCCTCTCAACGAACATATTTCCAGAAGTCGTGCGTTGGTCTTATTTTATTATTACGCCAACAGATTTCAAACAGGTTAAGAAACGAATGAAATTAATTCATAGAACTACTTTAAACGAATAAATCTCCCATTAAATTCAACGATGAAAACCACCCAATTAATTGGTGCGTTAAGAAATTAAGAAAACCCGTCCGTTGACTATCATAATGACGGGTTTTCACGGGTGCGTTACTTAGTGGAAAAGAAATGGTGGGGCTCATGCGGGTCCCACCTCACAAATATCCTACCAAGAGGGTAGGATATTTTTAGATAGCACCCTATCCGCATCAACTAAGCATAAGCCGCTTTAAGTGGCTTCAAGTGGCTTCCAAGTGGCTTATGTGAAATAAAATAATTTTTGTTGTACAATTATTTTATTTCTTAACTTTAAGCCCCAAAATTAAAAACCACACCCGAACAAACGCAACTCCGAAAGAGGCGTTTCTAAGTAATTACCGGCGCTGCAATTCCATCGGTGCCCTCCGAATTCGATTCCGGGCACGGGTTCAAAAGTTAGAAAAACCCGCTCGTCCGTTTATTGAACGTACCTGAGCCAATCTTCAGAAAATGATTCCGGGCACACCGGGCCTCAAAATCAGTTGCCGTCAGAAACTGCGCTCATGTAAAATTCCAAATAAAATTAAGAAAAAAATTTCCTTGAAATTTACGGGTCATTACATTACTCCCACCTCAGGGCTTTACGTCTCCGTAAAGATACATCATAAACTAGGGAAACAAATGTGGGTACTGAGAACGAATCTGAGCCTCCCGCTCCCATGTGCTCTCCTGGAGGTTCACGTGCTGCCATCTGATGCGCACAAGAGGAATCGATCGCCCATGTAGGACCTGCTCCTGTCGATCCTCTACCTCCATCGGGACCTCCGTAAAAGTCTCCCCATCATCCACGTCTAGCTCCCCGTTGTCAATGATGTGCGTCGGGTCGTGCACGTATCTCATCAGCTGAGATACGTGGAATACGTCGTGCACCCGGTGCAACTGAGGAGGTAGATCCAGGCAATAAGCCATTTCGCCAATCCTATTGAGGACCTGGAATGGTCCAATGAAGCATGGAGACAACTTTCTGCCTCGACCAAATCTCCGCAAACCACGTCGATGTGAGACACGCAAGAAGACGTGGTCGCCATCCTCGAACTCTAGTGGCCTCCGCCTCCTGTGAGCATAAGACATCTGTCGGCTCTGAGTTGTCCTCATCCGCTCCTGGATGACCTGGACCTTCTCCGTCATGGCCCGGACTATCTCTGGTCCCACAAGTGCTGACTCCCCAGGGTCTGTCCAGCACAAATTAGATCTTCAAGGTCTGCCATACAATGAATCGTATGGTGCCATCCCGATGGTGGAGTGGTAGCTGTTGTTGTACGCGAACTCCACCAAGGGTAGGTGGTCCTCCCAGCTACGACCAGAGTCGAGGACACATGCGCGGATCATGTCCTCAAGAGTCTAAATGGTGCTCTCCGTCTGACCATCCGTCTGAGGGTGAAAGGCGGTGCTCGGACGTAGTCGTGTCCCGAACGCCTCCTGCAACCCCTTCCAAAGCCAGGAAGTGAAGAGAGCGTCCCGATCGGAGATGATAGGTGATGGCACACCGTGAATCCGTACAATCTCATGATCGTACAGACGCCCCAAGCTCTCCACTATGCGCTGCTCTCGGATGGGCAAGAAGTGTGCCGACTTGGTGAGTCGGTCGACAATCACCCAAATGGAGTCGTGACCTCTGGAAGTGCGTGGAAGTCCAGTCACGAAGTCCATAGATATCCCATCCCACTTCCACTCCGGGACCTCCAAGGTCTGTACCAAACTTGCTGGTACCTGATGCTCTGCCTTCACCTGCTTGCAGGTAAGGCATCGAGAAACGAACCCTGCCACAGCCTTCTCCATGCCTGACCACCAGTGCTCTCGCCTGAGGTCCTAGTACATCTTCGCCACTCCAGGATGTACCGACAAAGGAGAAGTGTGAAACTATCTCAGCACCTCATCCCGTAAAGAAACTGGAACCAAGGTACGTCCTCTGAAAAGAACGTCGTGCTCTGCTCTAAGGGAGAAACCATCAGGTGCATGTCCCAAGGATAAATGTGCACGCCGTGTCTCACAGTTAGCATCCCCATGCTGTGCCTCTCTGACCCACTGTAGAAGTGGAGGAGAGACTATGAGAGACTGAAGGAAGAATGCTCCGTCCCTATCCACGAAGGATATCTGCAAAGTGGATTGCTGCTCTGTCGCCTCCTCAAGTAGCTGGATGCCCGCCCTCCTGCTGAGTGAATCGGCTACCACGTTCCCCTTCCCAGGAGTATAGAGTATCTCAAAGTCATAGTCCTGGAGGAACTCGAGCCATTGCCGCTATCTCAGGTATAGGTCCTTCTACGAGAAGATGTACCTGAGACTCTTGTGGTCCGAAAAGACTGTAAAGTGCTCGCCCTTCAGATAGTGCTGCCATGTCTTCAGAGTGAAGACCACTGCTGCTAACTCCAGGTCATGGGTAGCGTAGTTCTGCTCATGCGGCCTCAACTGATGTGATCCATAGGAAATCACGGCCCGCTCCTGCATCAGGACACATCCGAGTCCGGTCCCTGATGCATCACAGTAGACTACGTATCCAACTCCCTCCTCAGGAAACCTCACGATAGGTGCACTGGTCAATCTCTGCCTCAGCTCCTGGAAGCTCTACTGACATCTAACTGACCACAAAAAGGGTTTCCCCTTCTTCGTCAAAGCTGAGAGTGGTGCCAAAACTCTGCAGAAGTCCAGCAAAAATCTCCGATAGTATCTGGTTAGACCCAAGAAACTCTGCACCTTCGTCATGCTCCTGGGTGGCTCCCAAGCTAGCACTGCCTCGATCTTCGCAGGATCCACCGCAACTCCCGCCTCAGAAATGACGTGCCCCAAGAAGTGTACCTCACGCAACAAGAACAGGCACTTCGAGAGCATTCCATAAGGCTGGTGCTCTCGGAGCGTGTCTAGCCCAACCTGCAAGTGGTAGTCGTGCTCCTCCTCCGTGGTCGAGTACACCAAAATGTTGTCGATGAAGACCACGACAAATAGATCGGGGTATGGCTGGAAGATCTTGTTAATGATGCTCATGAACACTACTGGAGCATTGGTTATGCCGAAATCCATAACCAAGAACTCATAGTGTCCATACTGACACCTAAAAGCCATCTTCTACACATCCTCGTCTCGAACTCTGAGCTGATGATAGCCTGACCTGAGGTCTATCTTCGTGAACCACCGTGCTCCCTTGAGCTGATCGAAGAGTTCATCAATCCTCAGTAGCGGATACTTGTTCCTCACTATCACCTGGTTCAGGCGACAATAATCGACACACAGTCGCAAGATCCTGTCCGCCTTCTTGGAGAACAATATCGGGGAATCCCAGGGTGAAACACTAGGTCAGATGAACCCCTTGCCCGGCAAGTCCTCCAACTGTACCCGTAGCTCTCGAAGCTCCGCGGGGGCCATCCGATACGCTGGAGTGGATATCGGGGTTGTCCCGGGGTACAGATCAATATAAAAGTCTACCTCTCTGCGAGGAGGTAGCCCTGGAACGTCATCGGGAAAGACGTCCGCATAATGATCCACCACTGTAGGAAAACTAGGACTCCGCACGTCAACTGCTCCAATGATGAGGCTAGTCAACTGATGAGTGATGAGATGTCCCATCCTCTGCGAGAGTCCCTCCTGTGTTGCGAGGGCTCCCTTCTCGCCGGTGAAGGTGAACCTACTCCTGTCGGTGCGCACACATCACACCTTGCGCCTAATACTTTCAATCTGTGCATGGACTGTAGATAACCAATCCATGCCCAAGATGACGTCGTAAGGCCTCGACGCCGCTACAAGAAGATCCCAGCCGAAGCTCTCGCCTCCTAGAGTAAGCTCACACTGCCGGCACCAGTGTGTAATCGTTGAGTCTGCTCCCGTAGGGGTCTCTAGCCGTAAGGATTGAGCCAAAGACTCTGTCGGAATCTCCGAGCTCCGAACAAGGGCAGCGGATATGAAAGAGTGACTCGCTCATGTGTCTATAAGAACTTCAGCAAAGGTGGAATAGACACAGATCATCCCTTGAATCATCTCGGGCACTCCGTGGTTATAGGCCTCCGCTGCCTGGAGTTGTGCCTGTATCTACCCACCATCTCCCTGTGGTCGGGGCGGACCTCCTGGTGGTGGTGGTGGCAGAGCCTCAAAGCGTCTCCCACCACCTGCTGCTCGGCCAGCTCCACTGCCTCATCCGCCTCCTCCCTACGGACCACCATGGTCGACCCACTGCCTCTGCCTATGTAGCCCCTCCACCGTCTTCTGCTCCTCGGTACGGCGGGTCGGGCAGTCACGAGCCATGTGGCCCTGTCCACCACAGGCGTAGCAATGCCTACCTCCCAGAAGACTGGCTCCACGATGTGTGCCCCGCACTGCTGAGCCAGTGTCTTGAGGTCATCTGCGAGAGGGTCTGGTCTGCCTAGAACCCTGTGTCATCTGTCGGCTACCTACTGCAGAAGACTCCGCTACCTGCTGCCCTGCGGTATGTCTCACTGCTGAAGTAGACTCAGCAAGGAAGCTCTCGATCAAAAGGGATCTCTCTAGTACTCCTGCCTGGGTCGGGATGCTTAGGGAGATCAGCGATGACCTGATCTCGTGTCTCAAACCCTACTCAAAGGTCTGGGCCCGGAAGAATGGGTCTCGTACCATATCTGTGGAGTAGCGAGAAAGATCTGTGAACCTCGCCACATACTGTGCGACCGTCAAGCTGCCCTATCACAGCTGAAGAAGCTCCTGGATGCGCACTGCACAGAGGGTGGCCGGGACGAACTCTGAGCAGAAGGGGCTCTCGAAGTCCAAACAGAGAAGTGATGCCTCATCGTGCACCTGAAGCATCAAGCTCCACCATCGGCCCACTTCTGCGTGAAGTAGGCTCACCGCGAGGATCACCATGAGGTCGGCTGGTGTCCTCACAATCCTGAAAACTCGAACGACCGCCTCCAGCCAGTCCTCGGCTGCCTGGGGGTCCATCTCCCCATGAAACCTGGGTGGTCTCTGGCGCTGGAACTCGTGCAGAGCTCCGAGGCGACGTGCATCATCAGCGGTCGGTGTTGGAAGCATCGGGGGCTCGGCGGGTAAAGGTCCCGCCGGTGCATCTGCTGTCAACGGGCCTTGTACCGAGGCCTTGTCACTCGGTGGGCTGTCGTCGAGCTCTACTCTCGGAACCCTAGCTGGCTGCCGTCGTGGAGCCATCCTAAAATGGAAACAAGTGCGCCACAGTCAGAACAATATACCTGGTGAGCTGACACAAGTAATCACAAAGAAAACTTGAAACACACATGCAATCAATGTTTTCGTGCATTAAGTCGGAAATCAGAAGTCAGGGTCCTAGAGTACGGATACGTCGGCCGCCGCACCAACACTGGACTCCCTGGACTGATAACCACACCCAATACGCTAAACACTATTACTTCACATAGAAGAAAGATTAGAGTCTGCGGTAGAACCGACCACCTCTGATACCAATTTGTCACGACCCGTCCGCGGGGCCCGTGACGTGACTACCCCAAGCCCGCCTTCCATAGGCCAGGGGCTGGCGACTAGCACCAAGGCGTAAATCCCGGAAAAAGGGAAGGCATTTCCTTTGAAAAGTAAACATGCACCACAGAGTAAGCAAGCGGAAAAGTAAACACTAAGTAAAAAATGTAACAAGCTGTGCTGAAAGTAAAAGGGGCCGGAAATATAAGCCCAACTGTAAAGTACAAATGAAAGGGGAAAACAACAACTGAAAGGAAAAGCCGCAGCGTCAAGCCGTCCTCTGGAAGTCCCACCTGAAGGGTGGGTACAGATAGCATCCATATCTCTTGGGGTCCACCTGACCGCTCTGAGTATGTCCCGCCCAGTGGTCTACCTCCAGGTACCATCCTGCTCCGCAAAACTCCACCATGATCATCATTGTCCGTCGTCTGCAACCAACACAACGTAGTGCAGGCATAACCCATGCAGGGGTGAGTATAAGCTACTCAGTAGGGACCCCAAGACCCCTGAAGGTCTCTTGAAATCTACAAAGGATAAACCACAAGGAAAGATACAATCATGAAGTAACATCCAACACTACTTAGGTATATGCCCATACATATACTTAAGTCATCAATTTATGTTCGACTCCAACGCTCGAGCCCAAGCACAACCCAGTCCACACAGGAAAGAAAAACGTAAACCCACACAGGATAGCACAATACAATCCACAAAGGAGAGTAAACAGTAAATCCACACAGGATAGCTCAACAAAATCCACAAAGGAGAGTAACACAAGATTCAGCTCACACAGGAATACTTCTTCAAATGACGATAGAGATGATCACTGATCCATCTAAGTCGTCAAACCCACAAAGGATCGATAGGTACTAACCCCCACAAAGACCGACACAGGATCGGGCCCACATAGGACTTGTAGGCGCCGGCTCACACAGAACCGCGGAGCGCTGACCCACACAGGATCGGACCCACACAAGATCAGGCCCACACAGGACCTGTAGCACTGACCCGCAAGGGATCGCTGAGTGCTGTAGTCGTCGCAGTCCACTGAGGATCTCTGCACAGTCGTCGCTGCAGTCCATTGAGGATCTCTGCACAGTCGTCATTGTTGAAGTAGCAGTCGCAGCCAGATCTAGGGTTCCCGCACAGAGCAAGCTTGTTCGGGAGGGTCTTCTCCACGAGCCGAGAGGCTGATACATCAATTGACACAAAGTCTGAAGTTAATGTATCCAAATGTTATGTATCATCAATAGGAACTCAACATTGCAGACGGCGTGTCAATCGGACGCTCGGTCTGAGAGATATTGGCTTTTTCATCCCAGGGGCCCGGTTGGTTTTTAAGGAAAAACCAACCCGAATGTACTCCACCTGCGTCCATATCTCGGGCAGAGTATGCCAAAAGATCCGTCTTATTTAGAGGAAAACAACAAAGTCGACGGCACGTCGATCGGACGTCCGAAGCTCGTGATATGAGTGTTTCCGCTCCGAGGGCCCGGTTGGTTTCGTGTATGGACCAACCCGGCCGAACTCAAAGTATTCTGAAACCTTGAGTGCGATATACCGAAATGACCGTCTCGATCCAAGGATCGCATTTCCACTGATGACGCGTCGTTCGGAGGCTCGTAGATCATGTTACTGGTAAAAGACCAAAAAAGGTCCGAAGAAGGGGGGGTCTGGGCCCGGGCCGACCCAGCCCGACCCCCCTGGGTTGGCCGAACCGGGTCGACCCGACCCGGTCCGACCCGGCTGGAACCGGTCCGGTCCGGCTAGGGCGGGGCCCGGCCGGTCGGACCGGCCTGGCTCGGCTCGGCCGAGCGGCCGGGCGCGGCAGCCGCGGGGCGCCGCCCCCGCCGGTTGCGGAAGCCGCGACCCTCGAGGGGTCGCGCTGGACATCAGCGGACGTGGCATATTGTCGCGTCCCGTGCATGTGAGCCGGACCCACGTGGCTGCGGCGACCTTGTCCGGTGGTGCGCCGGGGCGCCGCCGCCTCCGGCCGCCGGAGACCTCCGCGGGCCACCAGAGTTGCTCCGGTGGTCCGTTTTCCTTCCCGTCTGTGCCACTGCTCCTCCCGGGTCCCGTTCTTCACTGCGGAAACATCAAACCGCCCTTGCGTCACGTTTTGTGGTCGCCCGCCGAATCCGCACAACAACGAAGAACGACGGAGGGTTGTCGGGCCGTGTTCGTTTGGCCCGGACCCTCCGCGTTAGACGGTATCAACCGGGGAGAAATAATCAACATATCAAACAACAATTTTCATGAATTAAAATTGTTATTGTTAACCAGGTTCTTCTTTTTTTTAAGAGACGTTCACGAGAATATAAAACATTCAAAACAACCCCTACCTCATCAAGTGTCGCACGCGCGTTCTTCGCGGAATTGTTCGCCGCGGAAGGAGGCGATCGTCGCGTCGCGGATGGTGTCGTGTCGTCGCGGAAGGGCATCGGGTCGTCGCGGAATATGGTGCGCGTCGACGAACTCCGAGGTTAAAGAACAACATATTTAATTTTAATAATTAAATCCATCTTGAGTTAAAAACCACAACGGAATTTATAGAATAGAAAACACTCACCTCAACGGATGATCGAAGATTTCTGTCGCGGAGGAAGGAACGTCGCCAAAGAACGTTGCGGGAGAGGAAACATTGTCATCGCGGCACACGGCGTCACATCGTCGATTTCCGCGGGTTCGGCGTTCTTCATCAGAGGTCGGCGTTCTTCGCATTCTTCGCGAAGGAGGATGAATAACTCTTGGTTTCTGTCAAATCCTCTCAACGAACATTTTTCCAGAAGTCGTGCGTTGGTCATATTTTATTATTATGCCAACGGATTTCAAACAGGTTAAGAAACAAATGAAATTAATTCATAGAATTTATTTCAACAAATAAACCGCCCATTTAAGTCAATGAAGAAAACCGCCAAATTAATTGGTGCGTTAAGAAATTAAGAAAATGCATCAGTTGACTTTCATAATGACGGGTTTTCGCGGGTGCGTTACTTAGCGGAAAAGAAACGGTGGGGATCGTGCGGGTACCACCTCAAAAATATCATACCAAAAGGGTAGGATATTTCTGGATAACACCCTATCCGCATCAACTCAGCATAAGCCACATTAAGTGGCTTCAAGTGGCTTCCAAGTGGCTTAAGTGAAATAAAATAATGTTTGTCGTACAATTATTTTATTTCTTAACATTAAGCCCGAAAATTAAAAACCACACCCGAGTAAACGAAACTTCGAAAGAGGCGTTTCTAAGCAATTACCGGTGCTGTGATTCCATCGGTGCCCTCAGAATTCGATTCCGGGCACCGGTTCAAAAGATAGAAAAACCTGCTCATCCGTTCATTGAAGGTACCCGAGCCAAACTTCAGAAAATGATTTCGGGCACACCGGGCCTCAGAATCAGGTGCCGTCAAAAACCACGCTCTTGTAAAATTCCAAAGAAAATTAAGAAAAAAATTTCCTTGAAATTTATGGGTCTTTACAATAACCCTTATTGTCTCCATTTTATTCTAATTATGAAAACATTATTAGTAATGTGTCAATTTTCTGAAAATGTGTATGATGCATTCTAATTTTTAAGTACCTACATCAAGGATGGTCATAAAACCATTAATATGATTGAATGAGATATTACTATACACACAATATTTTATATAATAGTATTGAACTATAATATATACAAAATAATAATTAATAAAACAAAATCATCTCATTGTGATTGAAAAATGAAAAAATTACCTAAATAGTTATCATTGATGTTTAAAATAATGAGTAATACACATAAAAATAAAATATGATTATCAAGACCATTTATTATTATTTATGTCCATTAATAAAATATTATTTGAGTTTTCTAAATATTCTAATTTTATAAGATCATTCCTACATGTATACAACTGAACTAATCATGGAGACCAATGAAATTAACACTCTAAAATGATGAAATTAAATTATATAACTCATAAAAATGCCATAAAATAGCTTACTAATAATATATAAAAATATATTCGTGTTTAATTCGTTATTAATTTAAATATTAATGAATATAATTTCATTATTCAGACCATTAATAGCAAGTGTATTACACTTTGGGATAAAGTTGTGGGATTCATTTCAAACCCCCATTTTTTAATTTGGGTTATGTTTCTCTCATTTTACCCCACTGTAATTCTTAATTATTCTTATTAACTGAAACTAAATTCTATATATAATATCCAATCATATTTAACTATCTCAATTATTTTTTCTTTGAGGGGGAAATATATTTTTTAAGGTTCCTTCTCAATTCCTCTCGACGAGCAAGACTGATTTAAGGGAACATCCAAATCATAAAAACATTTTCAATTCCACTACTTAATTTATTTAATTTCTCCATTATATTTTTATAATCTCAATTTTTATCCTTGAAATATATATTTTTCATTTTTTTACAAACAATTATTCTTTTGTTCTTATTTAATAATCAATAATATTTTCCCATAAACCACACTAATGTGGAACACTTATATTGTTTCATAAATACACTTTTTTACTTGATTTCAGTTCACTTTGAAAAATTATAACATAATATATAACAATAAAGTCTATATATTATTTAAATATGTTGATTCATTGAAAGCAATGTGATATTACATTTGGATGTGCCTTATTCACAACTTCTTATTTGTGTGTGGTGTATGTATACTTCCCTTTAATGATCATTATACATTTAATGCATCATTAATTATCGATACTAATGTATCATGTATATGTTTTTTCTCTTAGATGTATGACATTTTTTACATACATGTTTTTAATTGAATGATGCAATTGAATGAAATATATGTATTAAAGATGATTCTGACATGGATTCATGGTTGGGGCCTTGTTTTTAGTATCCCCTACTATTATTCTTTTATTCGAATAAGAAAATATTTATTATTTTTTATACCACAAAAAAGTGGAGCATTTTAATGTTTTTTCAATTTTTTTGAAATGTTTTCACTTCCATTGGAAATAATTTATCATTATATGTTATTATAAATACACATGCATGATTTATGTCTATTTATTATAGACATCGTTATGATATTCCCCTTGGATATGTCATAATAACCACTTATTCCTTATCTGTGGTTTATCTATAATTCCCTTTTATGATCATCATTCTTAATTATGTCATTATTTATCCATATTTATTTTATCATTGATATTATTTATTCATATATATATACCATTTTTATATAAGGTAATTTCTATATATGATGTTATTCTATTGAATCTATTCATAAATAACAATTAGGACATGTATTGATGGTTGTGCACTGGTTGCAAATGTCCCCCCAATGCACCAAAAGGTCAAATGAGATTTTTTGGGAGAATACCCTTTTTGATTGTTTCTAAAAATAAAAATATGGTTTTCTACCAATGGAAATAATCAATATAAATGTTATAATGTTTTATTTGACAGATACACAATGTCCAATGATGAATCATTTTTTTATTTTAGTATTTAATTATTACATTCCATAAAATATTAATAATGGAAAAATATATGGTTTCATGTTCATTTTCAGTTAATTGAAGGAATGTGTTATTTAGTTTTTTACCTTGCCACAATAATTATGACTTATTGAATTTCATTCACTTATTACTGATTGATGTTACCCATACTAATAATTTGAACTCAATGATTTTTTTAATCACTTAGATATGAAGATGAATTATTTTAATAATTATCAAGGAATCAGGTTATTTTATTTTGTTATTCTCTACACATAATTTCCAATGTAATAATGATACAATGTATTTATCTAGTTCTTTAAGAACACAATACTTGTCGATACTTGGTGATTAGATCTCTTGTATCTATGCCATTGTAATAAAATTACCACCAACTATATGATATTGTGGTAGGGGATATTATAGATGTTATTAGTGTTAGGTTTTATAGAAACCATTTGAACTAGATTTTAAATAGACATGAGAATTATAAAAATTCATTGTACTAGATTATTTACTCAATACAAATAATGATTATAATATCATGTAATGTGTGACATTATTTAGTGATGAATCTTAATGCATGTAAAATAATCAATACCATTAGAAAATTTCATTACTTACATAATGATAATATCATCATAGAAAGTGTTAGAGTAGAAAATATCATGACCTTGTAATGAATGAATACACAAGTTATCAATAATAACCACACTACACCTTTATTGAATCATTTTATGGAGAACGATCCCCCATACATTAGTGGGACTACTAGTTAATTTGTATCTATGTAGTGGTCCAGGTCCTTTGAGATGATATTTTTATAATTCGGATTCCATGAAAATGAAATGGTAGTACTATAAGTATATTTTTGATGGTAGATAATGATAAATTATGGTCATTAATCCACAACATAAGGAAGAAGTTTAAATATATGATATAAAATGGATAAATTTAAAAAAAAATTAAAATATTTATCTCAGGATAAATGAACAAAAATGAAGATAAAATTACTTCTCTTAAAGATAGTAGAAGAAGAAAGTGTTTCATATTATGATGATACCTTCAAAATACAATCTAGGTATTCAATATATTTCAAACATGATTCTGAATACAATATTGATCATTTCTTTGAAGGTCTTAATACAAGGTTCATATGTTCACTGGGTTCTCAGTCATTTTGTTCATATGATGAAACAATTTTATGTACCATCCTAATGGAGTGACAAATTCATAGATCTTAGATGATCAAGGTAAATCAATATAAGAAGAGGAATTAAAAAACCATGTAAAAGTATATTCATCAATGAAGAATATGGGAATAATGAAATTCCCATTATCTAAAAAATATGGAAAAAATTATCATGGAAAATGATTTGACAGAATTGGAGTTTGTTATAAGTGCGAGGAATATAGTCATGGATAAAAAGAATGAAATGAAAAAAAATTCAATGAGGTTTAATGATTTAACTACAATGTTATATGGAATTATTCAAATCAATGTCCCAAGTGTTAAGGAAATATACCATAGAGGAGACCTAGTGGATATTTCCATGAATATGCAATCTCCATAACTAAATATGATGTACACAATGATGTGGTGGTAGGTACAATAATCCTATATTTATATTTTTTCAATTCTTCATATGAATATGGATCATTTGGAACATTTATTATAACCAATTTTCTATGAAGATTATATATTTCTCTTCTGGTTTAATATTTTTGTTTTTATTCAAAACCCCAATAGAAAGTGTCATTTTTGAAAACTATTATGGTGAGTTCCAATTATGTCATATAAAAATGTATTATTTTCTAACATTATCATCAATCACTTTTTTGACATCGATATATTCCTCAAAATGGCCAACGATTCTAAATATTACATTTCAATTTATATAAATACAAAGGAACTAATGATTTCTAATGAGGTTTTAGAATCCCTTATCTTTATTGGAGAAACATTATCATCTTATTTTTACCTAGATCCACCCCCATTAGCTCTACAGATTGAAATTATTTTCATGAAAGATAAAAAAACAATCAGGGATGATGAATTAAATATCTAAATTTACTATATAACACTTTATATGAATACATTGGTTCATTTTATAATGAATTACATGGAATAATTTAAGTGTCCAGATGGGTTTACCATTGATTTAATCCCAGATGAACGACTAAATTCAATGACCCCTTATATATTGTCCTCAAATTAATTAGTGGACATGAAAAAACAACTGAATGAGAAACCTAATAGTGGATTTATTCCCTCTATTGATTCACTATAGGAAGCCATATTCTCGTTGTTAATAATAATGATGGATCCTTGAGGCCATGTATTTACCATAGAGAAATAAATGTTTTTATAATAATAATAATGTACCATCGGCCTCATATTAATGATTTATTAGATCAACATGAAAGGGAAAAATATTTTTAGATGATTGACCTTTTATCTGGATATCATAAATTATGAGTGAAGAAGGTATATATTTTGAATAAATATTCTCAGATGAGGTATATACTTTAAAAGCTTACAGTAATGTCATTTTTAAATACTAATTCACCATAGGTTATTATTGATCTTATAAAAATAATATACAATAAATATCTTAATTATGTTATGGTAATAATAGTTTATTATATTATTGTTTATTCTAAAACATATTAAGACAATTAAAAGCACTTAATGATAATTATTAATACTCTCAAAAGGAATGAGTTATGTGGTAAATTTAGAATTTTTCAATTTTGGCTTCCAGTTATTTTTTGTCTTGGCCAAAAAGTCTCCAAATATAGAATATTATTTGATATCTAAAAGACTAAGGAAATAAAATATTTTCCTTCACCAATGAACATAAAATTGGTAAATATTTTTATTGGTTTACTAAGTTAATATTTGTGTTTTGATAAGAACATCACTAGATTTGTTGACATGTTAACCAAGATAACATGTAAAGGGCATAAGATCATATGTAAATAAAATCTTGTGTAAAAACTTTTTATGGTTTGACGAGAATATTATTAAATTTTATTATTTTCATTCTACCATGATGAAATAATGGGTTTGTGATATACAATTGTGCACCAATGAAAGGATTGGTTTGTTTCCTTACACAAAATGATAATGTTACTACTTATAAGTCAAGGATGTTGAGGACTCATGAACAAAATTATCCAACACAATATCTTGAGTTAGCATCCATAATCATATCATTAATGATTCAACGAAAAAAAATATCTATAGAAAATGATGTAACATATGTATTGATCAAAATAGTTTGAAAAACTTCTTTAATAAAATCAACATGTGGAAAATATGATGGCTCAAGTTACTCATATTTTAGGATTTATCAATACAATACATCCCATGAAAGTCATAAAAGGAAGAAGATTCATTAATATGTAATGGTCATGGTCATATGACCCAGAAAAGGATTAAGAAAGATCCAGTGTTAATGTATTTAATATATATGGATATGGTAATTGTAAAGGAAGTGTAACCATCCTTCCTTTATAAAAATATTTCTAAACCATCATTTTTGAAGAAGATAAAATTTATTAATATGAGGTTGAGAGTTTTCAAAAGAAAATTAAATTCATTAATGGTGTAAGATTAGAAGAATTCGTTTGAGAATAGAATTCAATGTTTTTTAAAGTTGTTATATGTTCTATTATTACTCGCGGTAAAATTGGAATCTATTAGTTGATGCTCATAAATTATATTTTCGATACACCAAGGCAGTACCAAGATGTATTGGGATATGAAAGATCATTTTTAGTGGGATAATATAAAATTGAAAATATCTCAATATGTATAAATATTCTAGTATTTCATCAATTAAAGGATGAGAGAAATCATCCTCAAAGATTTAGGGAACCTCTAGATATTTTTATATATATATGGGAATAAATTACTATGTAATTGAATAATAGTTAACCAAGGATTCCTAGAAAGAATGATATGATATGGGTTATTATTGATCCCATCATGAAATAGGAACACATTTTTCAATACGAGAAAATTTACTTCTTGAGATCCTATAAGGAATCTAAAAAATTAATTTGTAAGACATAATGTTTCACATATATCTAATTTGTTTGATTGAGATAAATATTTTAGAAAAAAAATTCCACAGGAAACATTATAAGGATTTCGATGTTGGGCTTGATTTGATTATAGTATATCATCTTCTGAATAATGAATATTCAGAAAAGGATATTAATACATTGGAATACATGTTGAAATCATTCCCACATGTATTCGAAGTTATTTTGAATCATTATTTATCATTAGTGAAACTTTTATACAATAATTGTATCCATTCTAGTATTAAAAGTTTTTCCATATGAATAATTATGTTGAATGAGTTTTCATCGTCTAAATTTTTGTGATAATGTTGATGAGAGGAAACATATTGTTCCATAACATATTAAAGAAAAAATGAAAATTGTAAAGACTATTTATTATCATGTAAAGGATTCTTAATAAAGGAAAATGGATACTCTTACGAATTGATATATTATTTTGAATTTCATGTAGGAGATCAGGTATTTATGAAGGTATATCCATGGAAGGGTGACGTAAAGTATAACAAGAAATGTAAAATGAGACCCTTTTATGTTGGTCCATTTTAAATTAATTATATTATTGGAGTTTAATATTATCAACTAGTAATGTAACCAATTCTCTAAAAATTTGAAATTTTTTTCCTCATATCTCAATAAATTATGTACATGCCATACCCCGTGCATGTTATAATATCTAAATAATTCAACTAGAACATTGATTGTCTTACTGAATAGAGCCTATTGATATTCATGACACAGTATAGTGAATACTGATTAATAATATTACTTTTATTGTAATTTTTCTTTAGAGAAACAATAAAATCGATGAAACAATGTGGGAACCTGATGCTGTAATGAATATGAAATATCCACATCTGTTTTGAAGGTAATATTCATGGGAAATTAATTTGATCAAATTTTTGAGGGAGGGTTGAATATAACACCTTAAAATTTTATTGTATGTGACTTATAAATTATATTTAATTCATTTTATAGTTTACAATATCATAAAAGAATCATGATATATAAATAAATAGTAACATGGCCATTTGAATAGTAATATGATCATTTGGAATAGTAATCCAACTAGTAAAATATGAACCATTCATTTAATATTATAAATAAAATTTAGCTATATTATGAATGAAAATATTATACATTTATATTATTTAATTTTTAAATATATGTACTAAAAATGATAAATTATTTTATGATAATTTTTTTGAAAATAAATTTTTATTTAAAATATATTAATTAAGATAAACATTTGAAGAAATTTTTTTTATAACAATTCTTCATAAAATATGATTTTTTACTTATGATTATAGAATAGTTTTTTAGACATTAATTAATTTTTGAATGGGTCATAAAACCCATTATAATGTTAAAATTAAATTTTTTTTAAAAAATTATTATTTCAATTAAAATTTAATTTTTTTATCTAGAAAATTATTTTCAATAATAGGATTCCATTTTTTATTTCAACATGTTGGATTATTTTTAGTGTGTAATTTTTGGATTTTTATAAAATAGATTAATTTATGTAGAAGAGTGAAATACATTAATTTATAGTATAAATTAAATAGATGAAGTATTCTGACATGGAATATGTATGGATTATAAAGTAAATCTTGTATCAACCTCAAATGCAATAGTTAATATATTTAGTGACATGAATCAACACTATTCATAGCCTTAATCCACAATAAAAAACAAATTATTAAAATAATTAAGAAACACCCTCCTCCTCCTCTATAAATACCACCCCACACTTTATAATTTCATCACACCGATAATGCATTTAATAATATCCAATTCATATCAAATAGTCTTCCCATGTATCTCCCCTCATGTCCCGAAGCATTGTATTCAACAAAATACCCCTATCAAGTCCCATGAATATGTTCTCATGTATATGAAATAAAGAGGTAAAATCAAATTTCATATAATTCAATTGTTTTTAATTTTATTCTCTTTTATTATCAGTTAATTATCCCCATTGTCCCATCATGAATGAAAAATCAAGTATATTATAAATTGTTTAATTTTATTATTATAACGTAATAAATATCATTAAAAACATTATCATCTCCCTTTTATTCTAAATATGAAACATCATTCGCAATGTGTCAATTTACTACCAATGTGTATGATGCATTTTAATTTTTAATTACCATCTTCATGGATGGTCATTAAACCATTAATATGGTTGAATTAGATATTATTATACACATTATATTTTGTATAATATTAATGAACTATAATATATACATAATAATAATTAATAAAACAAAATCATCTAATTATGATCAAAAAATGAAAAAATTGCCTAAACAGATAGCATTAATGATTAAAATAATGAGTCACGCATATAAAAAGGAAAAATTATTGTTAAGAATAATTTTATATACATCGATTAATAACATATGATTTCAGTTTTTTAAATATTCTCATTTTTGAAGATATTTTCTACATGTATACAAGTGAACTACTGATGGAAACCAAGGAAATGAACACACACAAATGGCGAAATTAAATTATATAACACATAAAAGAACATAAAATATCTTAATAAGAATATATAAAATTAAACACATGTTTAATATGTTCTTAATTAAAATATTAATGAATATAATTACACTGTTCAGACAACTAATTTCAAGAATATTGCACTTTGGGACATAAGTGAAGGGTTTCATTCCAAACCCACATTTTTTACATTGGTTTATGTTTCTCACATTTTTCCCCATTGTAATTATTAATTATTCTTATTAACTCATACTAAATTCTATATATATGTTTCAAAATTATTTAACTATCTCAATTATTTTTCCTTTGATGGGGAAATACATTTTTTAAGGTTCTTTCTCAATTTCTCTCGATAAGCAAGACTGGTTTAAGGGAACTTATAAATCTCAAAAACATTTTCACACCCACTACATGATATAATTAATTCAACCAGTATATTTTTAAAATATAAATTTTTTTCATTGAAATATATATGTTCAATTTAGTTTTTTTCATGCAATTATTCTTTTGTTCTTTTTCATGAATAATTAATATTTTCTCTTAAACCACACTATAGTGGCACATTTTTAATGTTTAATAAATACACATTTTTACATGATATCACTTTATTTAGAGAAATTATTACATAATATATTTCTTAAAAGTCAATATATGTTCTAAATATGTTTAATCGTTGAAAAAAAGTGATATTACATTTGGATGTTCCTTATTCACCCCTTATTCCTTGTGTGTGGTGTATGTATACATCCTTTTTATGATCATTATTTATTTAAAACTTAATTAATTATTGATATTAATGTATCTTGTATATGTGTTTTTTCCTAGATGTATGCCTATTTTAAATACGAGTTTTTAGTTGAATGATACAAATGAGTTAAATCTATGTATTAAAAATGATTTTGACATGGATTCATGGTTGCGGCCTTGTTGTTGGTAGCCCCTTGTTGAATCAAATGATCTCAATAGAAATTAGTATGTTAAAACCCTTAATTTTGTTGCCACACAGAATCATATGCGTTTCTACCCATATATTAAAATTGTATTGATGGAATAATGGTTCATGTTCTAGATACATGATGTCCAATAATTAATCAAATTCTTCATTCAATGTTCAGTAATCACATTCCATGATATTTCTACTATGAAACAATATATTGACTCATCATCATTCTTGGACTATTAATTAAATGTGTATTTGAGTTTTATTCTTTTGAATAATTATTACTCCTTCATGACTTTCCATAACTTATTATTGATTTGTGTTACCCGTACTAAGAATTTGAGCTCTACTTTTTTTTCTTCCGTCCATAGGCTAAGAATTTTTTTTTAAAAAAATAGTAATAAAGGAAGAATTTTATTTTTTGTTTTTATGTATTATAATTAATTAACAATTTAATAAGGTCACCATATATATATCTAGTTCATCAAGACAACTAAATGAATCATTCCATGTTGTTGTGATATCTCGTATCTATCAAGCATTAATAAAAACCCACTATATCTGGGATACTAAGCTCAATGTAATTTCATAATGAACCCTATATGTCTTATTGTAAATATTATAAATAGTTTCATCTATATCTACAATTTATAAAAAAAAATTATGTTCCAAATGTATAAAATAACTAATTTATATTTATATATATATACTCTTCATCTTATTAGTAAATTAATATACCAATGTATATAAAAAAGATATTGAAGGGCCTTTACAATTTATGGGGGGAAAAATAAAATAGTTCACCAATTCTATAAATAATTTAATAGATAGTCAAAAAACATATGTTTTGACATCCAATATAGAAAATTGAATGCCATTGAAAAAATAGACTACTTGTACATTCATTAATTCACTCATATAAATCTATCTATGTTTATTAGAAAAAATGATTTATGAATACCCAGTTTATGATAGCCAAGAGTTTGACATCATGAAGTTTCTATTTAGTTTGTTTTTTAGATAGTTGTAAAATTAGATATTTTAATGATCCAAGCACGTTTTCCATATACAATTTGTGAATATTTTGATGTTTTTCTGTAAAATTGTTTTCTATGTAAAATTTAAATATTTTCTTGATTTGAAAGCCACTATACCATACACAGATCTTCTGCTTGGAGATAATGTTTAAATGACCACCCATCAAAACGGAGTTAATGTAGAAAAAAATTAAAAAATGTTTCTATAAAACTAATAAATTTCAATGTGTTTCAACTATCACATGAGAAAATTTCAACAAAAAATGTATGTTAACTGACAACATATTGAACATTCGGTCTACTGCACATCATAACTGACATATTGGAAGAAGAAATAAGTGAAATCATTAAAAAATAACGAAATAAAAAGGATTTCAAGTTGCTATAATAAAAAAGTACCAAACAACCATATGGACTGACCATAGAAACAATTATTATGTTACATTCATGTTCAGAAATGTATTGTCTAAATTAAAAAATCCCAATGACTTTTTATTTTAATTTATAAAGAACTAATTTTGTAGTTAGTTCATTAGTATATGATAATAGTAATTCAATAATGGTTATATGGATAAGTGGCCTAAAAATATAATTTCTGACATTTTCAAGGGTTTATAACTTATTTTAAAATTAAAATAATCATTTTTGTCCTCATCCCTGGAACAATGTTTTCTAGATTAAATAAAAAATAAAATTATATAGATGAGTAGAAATTAATATTCACTTAGAAGAACCTTAAAAATAATAAATGGAAGATAATCTTAATGATCCAATGAAATCGATTATAGACTGAGCTACATAAAACTTCTCTATAAATCATAACTCTCTCTATTACATTTAATTTTTTAGTTATGATTTTTAATTAAGGTTTTTTAATCACTTATCCAATACTATAAATAGAAAATATATAATACTCATTAGTCTAATTCTTTAACAATACTATCCCAAAAAATACTAAGGAAGATTCTATATATGTTTGGATAACCCTCTATGTATTTCTTCAGTATAACCCAATATAAATAGTTTTGTTTTTTTATATTTTAATAAATGTTATTGGTGGTGGTTAATTGTAAATTCGATATGACGAATCCCTTTTTTGAACTATGATTTTGTTTAATTACTTTTTTCAATATAAATTATTGTTTTTAATTTCTTATAAAATATTATTAATTTAATAATATTTTTTAAACCACTGAACAAAAAATATACATTGATAGTTTTCATTTGAAAATGTTATTTATATTGTGTTAGGTTTGAGTATAGTCATATTAATTGTTAAATTAATTTAGTTTACTTTAATATGTTTATATCATGCATTTAAAATACTATTTCAATCTACAAAATATCTTATATCAAATGTTTTTGTAAACTGGTATATGTTTTTAATTGTATGATATAAAAATTATAAATCTAAAAAAATATTATTATCTAAATAACCCCCCCCCCCACTTGTGTATTCCATTTAGGATAATATTTCATAATTGAGCTTAAATTTCACTCTATTTTTCTTCTATTATATTTTATCTACACCATAGTCTTTTTTTTAAAGGATTTTTATTTTCTATTTATTTATTGAATAATTAGGGATTATATAAATAAATTTCATGTTAATAATCAGTAAAATGTATTTTCAATTTAAATTTAAAATTAAAATATATCTTGAAAGAATGTAATTTTATATATAGGGAACTATAGATGATTCATATGAGTAACCCAATACATCTAGAAAACAATGGGTTATTCTAGCTAATTTTTCTTATTAGTGAAATAAAAAATATATGAATTTATTTTTATGTGATGTTGGTGAAGAATGATTTAATATTATTCCATATTTTTCTATTATAAGGTAAATCTCAGATGCCATAATTTTTCCATATTAAGAAACATATATTGTCAAAATGAGTATATTGAACATAAATAATTTGAAGAATTGTTATTAAAAAATGAAACCATATGTGGAAATTTCTGAAATGTAATGCAGTATTAATGTAATTATTAAAATTATAATGTAACATGAACAACCCATAGATGTGAAAAAAATTATCATGTATTATTATTAGAGATACCATAATGATGGAGAGGTAGTACTATTTCTATAAGTTAATTATATAATATCATTAAACTACAGATCAAGAAAATTGTTGGTAAGATGAAAATGTATGAAGAAAATATGAAGCAAAAAATGAAGAGTTCATATTAAGAGGAATAATATATCAATCAATATATCGGAGTTTCTTAAAAACAAAATGTATTGTTTGATTTAAAAGGAAGTGAATATTAATATTTGAGTGATGTGGATATGGATTTTATTTTAAAAATATTGAAAAATAAAATAAATAATGATGTTTTTCAAGATGTAATATATTAATTTAATGTTGATAATATATTAAATTATAAGAATTAATAGAGAAATTGTTCCCCATAAAAATTATAACACCATACATCATGTACGTTTAGTGATCTAATATCAATATTTCACTATTTTATGGGTCACTTTATTTTTCCACATCACATTTCTATTTAGGTATGAAATATATTCAATTATAACAGTTACAAGCCATTGGCTTTCAAAGAGATAACTCTATCCAAAACGATGACATAGAAATTCACAAAAATATTCTCCTAGTACCATAATCTTATTATGGTATCCCAAACAGTGTAAAACACAGCTGATTTAGTGTATAGGTTTATAATCCTATTATGTTTAACAATTAAATGATTTTCATAAAAAATAAAATTCAAGGGAACCGAGCTATGGAATGACATACCCAGTATGATGATTGATGTCTAGAACAGTGCTACATTAGAAGTTATATTTATTATAGTTTTTAGGGGTTTCCTTTTAAATTTTCACTAGATTTTTATAAGTTAAATAAATATTAAATATATAACCATTACATAACATTCATTCTTTATTATCTAATGTTTTATTTGTTTATGAATGCATAAATATAATTATTCTATTTTTTCTACATGAATCCCATAAAAAAAATTAATACATTAACTACAAATAAATGGGTTACATTATACAAAACAAAAAATATGTGTTTATCACCAAAATATATAAGCTATTCAAATTCGAATATATCCAAATTCATATTATACATAAGGTATATGGACTCTTAATGTCAATTATTATGATTATATAATAATGTTAATCAACACATGAGTAATCCCTTATCTTTAAATGACAAACCCCACAATTAAATAGTAATCCATAAGCCTCCATACGAATGTAAAGTCCAACTCAAAGTCTATCTACCATGGTATACATTAATCAATTCTCAATAAAATTCATCACACTTATAATAAAAAATATAAACATACTATTTACAATAAACATGTTCATGATAATAAATAAAATTAGAAATATAGGTCATTGTACCTGAAAAATAAATCGCATGGTATCCTACTAACCATGTAATTCGTTGAACTGTAATCATAAAGAATAAATTTGTAACATTAATTATGAATTCAAAATTATCATATTTTTTAAACACATTATAAAAATGAAAATTCTAAATACATAAAATATCAAATAATTTTCCAAAACATTAGGTTGAATATATTCTTTTCAAAATTATTTGATCATGATAAATCTATTTTTACATGGTTTAACACTTATAATTTATAAAAACATTATAAACCATAACAAATTCTGGATATAAATAAAATTTCTATCATTCAATCCCAATATTGTATTTTATGACTAATGCAAGGATTATTAGTGATAATATATTATGGGTTTATTGTTTTAGTGGTTTATATTAATCATATCTTATGATATAATAATAATATAATATATTGTTTATTTCACCACATACATATAATGATATTTTATATATATTATCATATTTAATTATACTCTTGATATCATGTATATGTTACAATTATCATATATCTTATATCCTTATTTAAAAAATATTTTTCATTATTTAATATTATATCCATCTAATTAGTTCAAATTTGGAAAAAATCATTATTTGGTGACCTGCAACATAAGTCATTTGAATTATCTCACAACTCCAAATAGAATAATTTCAGAATTTTATATTTTATGATATGATTTCAAATGATCCATGATATATGATTTCTTCATATAACTATTATATTAACATGTCGATCTATTGAATAATTTGGCTCGGATATCCTTGATGGGTTTATGTGTTTTCAGTGAACAAAATTGGAAAGAGAAGATTCCTAGGATGTACTTTTTATATCATCGAAAAATTAAATATATTATATAATTATGAACATAAAAACCTACAAACCATAACCATTTTTAATTCCGTATTTTACCCTTCAGAACACTAAACATGATAGAGATTATAATAGCGGCATCTAGATGTAGTTTTCATATGAAGGATTACACCAACATATGGGTCCATTATCATATTGTGAGTATATATGGTCCAAAAGGGGTTACAACACCTTTTTTGAAGCCAAATGTTGATTAGAGAGTGAATAGATTCTTGAAATTTCTTATATGTATCAAGTATAGAAGAAGTGGATAGATCACATCATTTATAATTCTACACGTTGATATATGATGAACATTGGAGAATCATTGTATCCACAGACATTTTTTAGTTGTTGATATATTACAATATTTTTATTTAACACTCATCAACTTATAAAATGAATTAAAAAATTTCCTTAATATATAAATCACAATATTTTAGAATCAGATAAATCGTATGAATTAATGTAAATTATTCATATTCACTCACATCCCATAAATAACCTATCAAAATCATAATAGTATATTACAATATAGTCTTCTATAAGTATCTCTATTTTCCTTTAAAATAAAATATTACTTTAAATTACAATATGAATCTCATGTATATCGCAAAAAATACAGTGTAGGATATGATTTCCCTTATTTTAGTGCATATACATAAGCGTTAGCATGTATTATAGCATTGTATTCTCTTAGTGGTATGATTATATCTCAATATACATAACTATGTTTATAATTTTATATTCATCTTATGATTCCTTGAATAAATTATATTCTTATTCATGGTGTGAATCCAACTCCCCTAATTAATTATCCACTAGTACAATTTATTGCTTGAATCATGACCTTCTCATTACATAATAATGATTTTTTATTCTGGAGGAACATATCATCAACATTAAACTTGTTATTCATTATAATACAGAATTTCATAAGTCTATAGTTATTGTAAAAAATAACCAATGTACAAAAATATTATATTCACGTATTCATATTGATATATCATTTAGTACGATACAATGATATCATTATTTGTGAATATAAATTTCCAATTTTCATCCAAAACATATGATATATTGGATTTGTATCTATATCAAATTTCCCCATGTATCCCCTACTAGGTCACCATTACGTATTTATTATGAATTTTATAGAATCATATATACTATGAATCGGAATTTTATGTATCATAATATATTTTAGATACTTTTTGAAATCCCATTTCATATGTGAAATTTTCCAAATACCTATGATAACTTTTTTGTATAATGTAAATTATATTTTTATATCACAATATAATGTGGGCCACTCATAAATATATATTCCTCGATGTATAGAATAAATTTATGTATTTAGTTGATTTTCACAGTTCATATTACTTTTGGAGTAAGCTCATGTTGTTACTTTTCCATAATATCAAGAGTAACATTATATATCACTTGATGGTTCTAGTTTTTTCTAATTTCCATAAAATCATCAACTCTATGATATTATACTTAGGATTCTTCACTGAAGTAAGAATTTTTTGTTTTTATTCTCCAACAATCATAGAAAATATTTAATGGAATTATAAAAAATTCCAATCAATTTTATTCTTCTAATATATATGCATAAATCATTATACATCTAAAAATACGCTTAAGGTATTTTAAAGATAATCTAGTAGATCAACAAAATTAGTTCTTCCTTAAGAATCTTCCACGTATAATTATTTATGACATATAACTCTTAATGTTTTATAATAACATTGATGAAATGTAAAAACTATAATTACCTTATTCAAAAATCATATATAATATATACAAATAACAATGCTCCATGTAAATCTTCAAAGACAATCAACTTCGTCAAATAAGATTAACCTTACTCTGTATGTTAATTTTCATGTATATTCCAAATCCTCCTTAAAAAATCTTACATTTAATAGTATAGGAGTTTTATCTGTACAATACTAATTAAAACATAATCTAGGTTTTATATTACTAGCACCTCATAGATCAATAAGGTTTCTGACCTTTAAAAAATATAAATTTCTCTTAATCTGGAAGATAATTAGAAACACTTCACATCTATTTTTCTCTTTATTTAAAACATTCGATTAGAATAATAAAATATGAGATATATTTTATCCTCAATCATGAAGGAATAATCCAATATTCCAATTTCAAAACAACTCAACTTATTCAATATCATCCATTTTCCCTGGGAATATAATTATCTCCATAAAAATTCTTAGGAATTATAAAATCATTCAAATTGTCCATTCAAAATACATATTAATATTTTTCACACTAACTTCATTATTATTGATAGATAATATATCCCAACACCAAGTGGTTTCTAAAAAATAATCAATTTATTTTTTTAACTCATGTACTCACTATGATAGGGTATGATAATGATTCGTAGAGGATGAGATCTAATTTAAGGCTTGTTGGGAATAAAAAATAATGATACATCTCTGAAGAAACTGATTGAGTGGGGTTAAAATTAAGTGGTATCCTAGTTATAATTTTTTTTCATTAAAAATAATCAGAGCATATCCCTTTATTAGATGTAGCATGTTAAATTAATCATTCTCTATTAAATTATCTTACTAAAGCATCAAACCATAAAAAAATATAAATTTCACACAAAACTAACTATAACAAATGAGCATTAATGTGTAGATGTTTCTATGAACCAAAACTAATTATGAGACATTATTCATTTTAAATAAGTATTGTTTTCACTACATTACAATACATTAAATATTCCAAATTATTTAGGGATATAACACTACCTATTAAGGGTAACTCCCCATTCTTTCTCTAGTCCAAATGGATTCAAGGATGCCTTTCATGCTTTATAAACAAAACAGTATAAAAATGATAAGAATATTGAATTGATACACTATAAATCAAAACACTATATTATATGAAATATTGATTTTGAATTTAATATCACCTCAATACTGAACTATATATTTTTTCCTTAAAAACCTAATGAGTTTAATACCATTCAATTCATGAATCACCAAATATAAAAAACCATGTAGAATTATATAACCCATATAACGTTAATCTTATATTATTGGTTATATATAGAGGTTAACAATTTAAGAGAAATATGTATAAATAATGAACACTTAATATAATAATTAAATGATAAAATTAATTACTCTATCTAGATAATTAATAAAATTAATTTATAATTAAAATTGTGCTTTTTTACTTAAATTTATCTTCATATTAACAATGTATTATGAATATAAATATATTATGGATTAGATAAATTGATGATATCAATAATATATATTTTTATGGATAATACAGTAACACTAATTGAATTTGTTATTAATATGAAATAAGAATAACAATGAATATAACTATGTATAGTTACATTCCAACTAAATAACAGTATTCTAATCAATTTTAAAATTTTATTGAAATAATTTATTATAAAATAAGTAAAATATAATATGAATGAAATAAGTTAATTTAATGATTTGGTTATAGAAATATATTATATGATTAATTTTATTTGTTTTTCTAAAATGTTTTGTTTTAAGAGAGTAGTTGAAGTATATATATTTTTTAATATCTTTATATTTAAGAAATTATTTTAATAAATTAATTACATAATTTATTTAAAACATATTATAGTAAAAATATATATATATAAAATTAAAAGACAATTTTTAATGTATAAAACCCATCATTAGCATTTTGTAATTTCATGTAATATTTTACTCAAATTTTTACTTCATATTAAAAATTAATTTCTCATCACGTGATGAAAATAAATCTATAAAAATTGATTTGATATTTTGGGAAAAAATTATATTTTTTGAATACACTAAATTTAATTTTTTGTCATAATTTTATTGTTACTTCTATTAATGTTGTGGTCCATGAGAATGGAAAAATTATTATGTTTTTACAAATAATTTTATTAATAATTTTAAATGTTAATCTCATCAAATAAAATAATATATTATTAAAATTAACATTCGTATAATGGTTAGAAGTATACTAAATTAAATTATAACTCCCCAATATCTAATAAATGCTAAATAAAATTAATAACACATAATGGGGAAAAACAATTTTCTATAAAAAATATTTCTTATAAATAAAATGTAAAAATTTAAATGAATTTGGTTCATAATTATAAATTTAATTAAATTAAATTTAGGTTTATTAAACCCACATTTTTAGGACTGTTTTTATGTTAATTTAATCAAATTTTAATTGGTAATAAATAATTAACATAGTGATAAAAAAGGTTTTGAGTAAAAATATAAGAATCAGAGACATACAACAGGATTAAAACAACTTTCAAAATAATTGTTGAGGACTTATAAAACCAAGATCTTCAAAATAAATTATTTATATATTTTTGGGTCATTATAAAACTGTAATTATAACAATGAAATATAAATGGAATTAATTTTTTTTTCTTTTTTCACAAATTAAAGGGGGTACTTCAACACCTTATTATTAAATACATTCTTATGAATTTATTTCAAAAACCCTAAAATTATTCCCCTCCACAAATCCACTCTCAATTTCAAAACCAATAAGTCTTAATTAATTATCATTATCCTCCATTTGTAAGTATAATTTCAATCGAATGCACAATGTACCAATTTGAATATAGAATAATAATTTAATTTTAATATTAATATTTATCATGACAATCCATTATTTATTTCATAATATAGTATCGCTAGTATCATTAATAAATTAATGTGTTATTATATTAATGTAAAACCATAATTTCTTCGGTTACATTCACAACAGATAACAAAATAATTTAAATTATGCATTGTTTAGACTACCACCTTAATGAACTATTTTTTTTATTTCATCAATGTTTTATATATTTATCTGAAAAACCTAAAATATTATTCATCAATAGAAAAAATATAAATATTATTATTATTATTCTATTATGGGGATATTATCTGCTTTCTTAACCATACCCACTATCGAGATATAAAATTTTAATGTTTTAGATTTCTTTAACATCCCATATTAATATTGATGTAAAATTATACCATGGATTGCAATGATAAGTTATAAAATTATATTTTTATTTATTAATAATAAAATAATTATTTTTTATTTTGAATTTTTCTATTACATAATTAAATATTTCTTAAAATATCATCCTTGGTCACTAAAATTACAAAAAAAGATGATGCCTATTAAATATTCACCATTCATAAGAATAACCTATATAATAAATAAATATAAAATTATGAAAAATTGTATAAATATTACTTTAAATATTGTGTAATATGATTCATAACATGATATATGTTAAAGTTAAGTTGATTTTTTAGAAATTTAGGCACATTTACAGAATGAATCTAGAATAAGGTATTTTTTTCTTTTTTCAATTTTCACCCATTAATTTCTATTTATAATTGATAACCATGATTTCTATTCAATCATTTACATATAATCCATTAATTATTATTTTGAAAAATTATTTTATTATATTTCATTGTATTCATTTCTATATTCATTTTTCTTCCTCTTTGGTGTTTTACTTATAAATTTTAAAACCAATCACTGTTTTGATCACAATCACCTCCCATTGAGAAATGATTTTATGTTATTAATCAATAATAAAATTTATGGTGTAACTATTCTTATATAGACCAATTATATAATAAATTATTATTGATTTTGTAAAATTAAATTACATTCATTATCTTCTTTATTTTGGGTTACATTTGATATCCTCCCAATAATATATGGTTATTTCTATATCTCAGTGTTATTTCTAAATTTATACTGATTCTCCATGATAATAAGATTTTATTTAATATAAGACAATATATTTACAAATTAGGGGATAAATTATTATTAAAATATTCTTTTTTTTCTCTTCCTCATTTTAAATGTAACCATGTGAATAATATTTTCCATCCTCTGAAATGACAATTTCAAATCCCTGTCTTTAATTTATTATCCATATAATTTTCTCCTTTTTAATTGGATTCCTAATTAATTGTTATTTCATTTGATAATTATATATTCCTCATATTATTCTCAATATTAATTTTTATTATCTAATTTATGATGTGATATTTAAAAACACATAGTTTTAAAACATAAAAATGAATTACCTAAAACAACCATAATTGCTTTTGGGTTTCCCATTCTCATTAATTTTATCTGATATTCTCTATATTATTTTCATGTATTTAATAAATATTTTTTATATATGTTCATTACATATATACCTAGTTTATTATACCTTTTCTAGTTATTTATATTAATTTCCCACTAAAATTTCAGCATTTATCTAAACACAAATTATGGGAACATTGTGATATCTTTTTTCATGGAAATTTTAACCACCATATAAGGTTTTTCTCGAAAAATAATTTTTTTAAAAATTAAATATTTTATTAAAAACAATATTAACTGTGTTATGGTTTAATGATAAATAATTATATACTTATTTTATTAAATGTGCATCAGCTCATTTTGAAAAGTATCTCATATGTGGTTTTTTTATTATTACATCTTCTTATTATATCTCTTGAATTTTACTACATTGAAAATTTATGATAATGAGTTATTTTTATTTATGAATATATGAACATCAAAAAAATATCATAACCCATTTTTATCTTTATAGGATTTATGATTTAGCCTTTGTTTATGATTTGTGAGAAGTCTATAAACCCACCGCTTTCTCATGTATTTTATCATGTTTATGACTTCTGTGTGGGTTTATTTCATTATGTGGAAGAATTATGCATGTACATATTATGATTTCATTTTTTTAAAATAATTTCATTGATATATATATATGTCTCTATAATGTTTTGGGTAAGGATTTATATCTCATGAGATGTTACAGATGGGATTATGGAGTGATCCTAATACACTATGGGACTATTCGACTCTCTTTATAATAACATGGAGTGAATAAAATCTACAATGGCACACCTTCCAATGTAAAATACTTGATCGTGATGCTTTAATTATTTTATGATTTTATTTTTTGTGTTTTTGTGATGTATTAATTAATCTTTAATATTATTATATCATTTACTCGCATTATGTTTCAATTTGTATCTCATAGTTTTATTTCACGGTACTTGTTTTTTATTTTTATAAATGATATTTTGACAATTTTTTTTTAAAAACTACTATTTTCCAATATATATTAATTATTAGACATCTCTATTATATAGGATTTATCATATTCCTATTATAATATCATTGATGACATGTGGATAGATTTTCCATTATTGTGTTTTTGAGGTATCCTCGTTATTATAATCCCCATTTGTTGGTTATGAAGATTAGTAGAAGATATGAGATTGTATATAAGGGAGTCTTGGAGCACATTTTTATATGTAATATGAAAAAAAAATTTAAAATAATAATTGTAAATAAAAATTTCTCAAATACAAAAAATCGAAATGATTCTATAAGTTATGCGAAATTTTTTGAGCTTTAATGTTTATCTGTCGATAATAATGACAAATGACTCTATTTTAAATTAGATGTATATATATTGTATTAAAGGATGTTATAGTAATATTTAAATTATTATATTCTCACTAGGGGTTAGGATTATATATGTTCGTAGAAAATTGTTTGGATATGTATAGGGGATATGAAGTTTCCATGATTACATCAATTTCTTTTTCTCAAAGATAATTTATCCCCATTTTTTAGATATATCATCAATTTATAGATACTAAAAGATAGATAAAAATAATTATTAGATGATATTAGTGATATTAACCCTAATAAGGGAATATTTGATACTAACCCAATGATACTATGATCAAAGAAATATTTAATTAGGTTTATCTGAATGAAAACATAAAAATTTAAAAGGGTAAGTCACTCTGATTCTGATTTTATCATGTTACTATCTTACGTATAATTTTAATGGTGTTGATCAATCTAACTTACTAATTTTTGTTTAATTATTGTTTGATGACCTTGTGGAAATAGTTACCAATGGATTAAATATATTATGAGGACAAATTAACAACTTTATAACTTATTGGAAATGAGACAGAGTGAGAAATTATATGATTATTTCAAACCGTCTAACACAGATTATTATTAACTAAATGTATTTACGGGGGTTTCTAAACACAAAAAAGAAGATAAAGATTTTGTCTCATGTATGTTCATTTGAGGAAGATTATGATCAAATAATTATATAATAATTTTCATATGAAAATTATGGGAATAAACTTCAAAAAGAATATCTTAATAGAACGAGGAGATGATTTTATTATGGAAAAGGTAGTAACCATATAATAATATTTCAAGAACAAATAAAGAGTTAAGATAAAATGACGTGTATGTATAAATGTATTTATTTGGACCCATTATCAATTAAATTATTTAGATGTGTGTTGTTTGGGATGTATGAAAACATGTGAAATGAACAAAGGGATTAATATGAAAATAGACACCCAGAACCACTAATTCAATGGAAACAATGAAAATACTATTCAACGATTACATTTCAAGTGGATAATGATAAATCATTAGTGATAGGTGTTCTTGAGTCTATATTTTTTGTATTTATTATGTCATGTAAATTTTCTCCAACTAATAGATATTATGTTGTAAATTAAAATTCCAAGTAGATTGACCATATTATTTAAATATCCATATATTATTAGGAATTATTATTTAAGAAATAATTATTGTCCTTCCATTTAGATTTATCTATATTGACGTGAAATCATATATTTCCTTTGTTTGGAGAGATGGAAGTCTCTCTATAAAATATATAATCAGAAACAGTTATATTTTTAGAACCCCTAATTATTTTTATTATTAGGAAACTATTAAAATTATTGGGAAATATTTTATTTATGTGGGGGGGGGGATGTAACACCAAATTATTTAAATATGTAATTTTTTTATTTAAAACCAAATCTTTTAAATATCAATCCTCACAAAAAACAAAAAACCAAAATTGACCACGAAATAGTATACGACAAAACCAATTTGGTCATAAAGCTGCTGAGGAAAAATTGATATAAGAACATTATTAAAAATATATTTAAATAATAATCAAATTATATGCTAATGAATTGAAAAAATTCATTTACTCTTGTTTGATAGGTAATAAAATCATTTTAGTATTAAAAATGGTTTTTTTTATAATAAAATTATCTCTATATGAGAATCTGATTGAAGATAACAATATTATAAATAATGAATATTATTTATATTAATAATAGATATATTTATGAAATATATTATTATACTATTTTTATTATAATTTTTTATAAAATAAAAAAATCATAACATATTAGAAAATTAATTTTCCCATAATAATAGTTTCCCATAAAAATAGTTCCTCAATATATTTTATTATTTTATTTATAATATTAATTTTGAATTTTTTTTAATTTATAAATATTAGCATAATTGTTTTATTTAGAATACTAATACTATATAAGGTAAAAATTTTAATTTTTATAATATAAAAGATATTTAGGTATAGATTATTAATTTACCAAATTTTTCAAAACCAATACATTTGTTACATTATAATTACACATAAATAAATTAAAAACTTATGGAAACTATTATTTAAAATGAAATGTTACTATAAAATTAAAATATATTTAAAACATTAATATGTTGAATTTATAAAAAAATTATTTTAAAATTTCTAAATGTATGTAAAATTTTATCCAAAAAATGTTTTCATTAGTATATATTATAAAATAAACATCATTATATATAGAAACTAAGTATAGAAAAATTTATTTCATATTTATAATAAAAATGTTAATATTTATCACTAATACTTTTTATTTTTTTTTCATAATGTTATGAATAATTTTTTTAATGAAAATTAATTTAATAATTTTAAATCTATTATTTTCAAAATATAATTTTATAAATATTGTGAAAAATTAATATAATAAAATAAATAATTCTATTCTCATAAAGCGAGTATAAATTAATTTTTTTATACTTTATTTATAATAATACCACTGCTTTAATGTGTAATATATACTAAATAATATTTAGAAAACATAATTTTAGAAATAACATTTTTCCACAAAATAATATTCTATATAATTTTTTTAATATTAAATAATTTTGTTGATAAATGTTTTTTATATTAAATGAAGAATAAATTGTTTTATTACAATTATTTTGATTCAATGTCATTGTATTTTGTTTATTAAATGATATGTCTCCTAGGTGAAAACTAGTTACCTAGATATAAATATAATAGAATTGTAAAAGTGAAAATATTAGAAAACGTGAATTCCATTGTATAAAAAACATATGTTGAAAAACAATTGATAATTTGTTTACCAAATATCACAATACACTATATTATTAATAACCTTTTTAGTAATTAAACCATGAAATGTGCATTTAAATCATTGAAAAGTAATGGGTATTCAAAAAATTATACTTTTTATCACATATAAAGGGGAAAATTCAACCCCTTCTTGTAACAAACATTCCTTAGAATTAAATCCTAAAAATATTAAATGATTTAAACCTATAATCCTTTTTCTTGTTTATAAGCCTCTTAACTCAATTATTTTTCAAAATATATTTATTTCTATCAGACTTTCTAGAGACTATTAATGGTACCAAAGTGACTGTTACTTACTCTTTACTATTTATTTTTATATCTTTTAATACTTCCTTAAAATATAAACATGATTACAACAATATCATTATTATACATATTTGTTATTATATTATTGGAAAACCCATAATACATTTATTCCCAAAAATATAAAAACAAAATAATGTTAATTTTTTGTTATGCAGGCTACCGCATAAATTAAGTAACTTTTTTTCATCTTATTTTATATATTTATCTGAAAAATATGAATAATAAAAATATGATAATCTAAATAAAATCCTTATATTAACTTAATAATTTTTTATAATCTTATTTAACCATTATCACCCATTCATATATAGTAGGATGATATTTGGATTTTGTATAACCACCAACATCAATAATTCTATAAAACACTATAATGGTATACAATGATAAGTAAAATACTAATAATATTATATTTTAATAAAAAATAAATTATTTTTTAGTTCATGAATATTAATATTAATAATTTAAATTATTCACAAAATATCATCTTCGATCAAAAAAACTAATAAAATAACCTAAAATTGATTCAATTTTCTCAAAAATATTAGGTAAGATATAAAATAAATAAATAGAATTGGATAAAAAATGGTCAGAAGAAAATTAAATATATATTTTTAATTTTTAAAATAAGGATTATGATAAATTGAATTAAATTTATATTATTATTTTTCTCATGTGAAAAACAAATCAGGATTAATGTAAGTGTTTTTGTATAAATTATCACTAATTGACGAGCATTATGTATTATAAATAATTTCTTTTTCAAATTGTGAATACAAGTCCCTTAAATATTTCAGAGCCATGATTGTATTCTTTTTCATCATATTATATTCTCTATCAAATTTATATTTTCTCATGTGTGTTGGGTCAAATATTTCATATGATGTTAGGGGTTTTAACCAGATCACATATCACTAAGGCCTGGATTGATATTACATATGAATCCACATTTGAATGTTAAACCTAAGTAACCATGTAATTATATTATCAGAAATCATTATTTATCATTGAAAAATCACTTGTAATAAAAACGTTCATTGTTGTAGGATATAAGTGATATGTTCCCCAAATTTTAAAGGATCTTCATAACAAATTTTTCTATCATTATATAGAATAATTATCCTTGAACATAATCATTCATTTTAATTTTAAACGTTATTTATATTTTGGTAGATTAATTTGTATTCAAATCATTTTTATTGATGACTTCTATTCATTGATGACAATTTCATCACGTTGAGAGTAATTCACATCCTGTTAAATGGTAGTTTCCCCTCCATGTCCGTAATTTTTACTCTCATGAGTGATCACATTTTTAATTTTAAACCTAGTTATGTGTTATCTCATGTTACCATAATATTTACCTGATCATAATTTAAAAAAATCATAATTTTTCATTTTATTATGTGGTATTTTAATAAAACAAATTAAAAAATTAAAATGTATATTTTAAAAGCATGTTCCTTACAATTGGGTTATACATTAAATTTATTTATATAATATTTTCTCAATATCATTATAATATTTTTTAGAAATTAAAAATATATTTCCCTTAAATATGTACCTATTTTTATATACATTTAATTTTTTGAGTTAATTCATGTTTTTTGTTCCTTAAAGGTTCCCACATTTATGTAACCCGACTTAAGGGATCTTCTTGATTTCTTATATCATGTAAAATATCACATCCATATTTTTTTCACCATTAGTATATTTTGTAAAATGTTATTATTTTATAAAATATCATCCCAGTTTACTTCATGTATAAATGATAATGATAAACTATTTCCTTCCATAAAACCTCATATTCTCATTTAGTAATGCATCGTTGTACCATTTATTTTTTGCATAATTTTTCCTTAATAATTGTCATGTATTTTCTTGTATTTGAACAGAATATTCATAATTTTTTTTAATTATTAAAATATAAACTTAATGATAGGATTCAAATACTTCTTATAATGTGTATTATTATTATTATTTACCCTTGAGGTATAAATTGGGTCATGATTATGGAACCCAATTCATTCACATGGGTTTCAATTTTCTTGTGATTTTTATATGGTTTATTTTTCTCAGGTGTACCACATTTGTATTTTTATATTATGATTTTAATTATTTTAGGGGTGGTAAAAAAATTATATATACCTCAATTGGATTGGGTATATCGTTATATATTTTGATATTTTATGTGTTCGAATAGGCAATGAACCTAATATACTATAGGAATTTGACCATGTTGTTTAAAGAAATGGGGATATAACCAAATCCACTAGTGGACTGTATAAACACAGATTTCATTCACGTTTATCGATTACTTATTATAATTATTTAATGTATGATGTTTCTGAAAACATTTGTATCATTACATTATTATATGATATCATTTTCTTATGTCATATTTATATGCGAATATCATACCCATATTTCATGGTTAATATTTCTTTTTTAATTGTATTTACATTATGATTTATAGAAAGAAATTTACCTTTCTCTCTTTAATGTTTTTTCACTATTCATGTTTTTTCATATGCATATGATATAACGCTTCATGACATGTTGATATATTTTCTATTCCTAGGGGTTTGAGCTCACCCCTATCTTATTTATACCTTAAGAAGGGTATAATGATATGTATAACAAATGAAAAACTATTCCAGATTGTATTAATGATTTGGATTTTTAATAATGTTTTATAATATTTCAAAATAAGTTATATATATTACTATTACTCAATGATACTAACACAAAGAAGAGTCTCTAAGAAACATCACATTTTTTTATATTTAATATTTTATATTTGTTAATAATGTAAAATAAGGTTATGTTTATCTTATGTCTCTATAAATTCAATAAAAATCATTTAATTTAGTGGAAAATGGGATAATCAAATTGATTATAATGTCAAATATATATCTTTTACAAATTGAAAATAGAGAATAAAGGATTTTATATTAGAATAATATATTAAAAGAATTATTAATTCATACTATTTATACATCTCCAATATCTAAATATATTAGATAATGTTCATCTACTCATGAAATTTCATTTAATAAGACACACATATCATATAATATATATGTGTTATTTTATACTCTAATTACCACTCATGGATTATTGAGGAAATTTTCTAATCCTTTATTCACTGTATAGGATCCAATTCATTCTATATCTTGTTAAAAGGTCACAGAAGTTGTTCACATCATTTTAATGTGGTCTTGTTCATATATTTAATTTTAATATCTCTCCAAATACGTTTCTACATCATCCTCTACTAAAAAAATATCATAATATAATGGCGTGATAACCTCTATTGAATAGTTATAGACCTCAAATTAAAACACATATGAAAATATATTTTTACTTGATTTTTATTTTTTCATAATGGAGTCATGTGTTACATGTATTTTTATCCAACTAGTTTTCCTGTTTGACACCATTCATCACTGTGAAATAGTTCATCAATAAATAAATAATTTTATAGAAAATGTTTATAGTGTATATTCAATGGTAAAAATGAATTCATTATAGCATATATTGTTCTAGTTTAGTTTAATTATGTTTTAAATTAATAAATAATATCCTTATTGTGTTATTATAAAAATTATATGGAATGATACAACCAACTTGATAATTATGTGCAATTTGAAATTTTGATGGCATCACCATCATTGTATAACAAACTAATATATAGTGAAAATAATGTTACTTCAATAATAATACTTTAATATCATATCATATGAACCAAGGGTTTATTCTGTAATATTAATCAAACTACGACCATGTGTGTTGTGAAATGACTGTATTTATTTTACATAAATATCCTTCAAAATATTTTCAAATTCTACAATAATTGTTGTGAAATGACTGTATTTATTTTACATAAATATCCTTCAAAATATTTCCAAAATTATTCATACAAAATATTATACCTGAATCAATAATTGTTACTTTATCATAACATAAATCAATAATAAAATATTCCAACTATATTTGATTAAGCATCATATCTTTATATCTTCATAGATGTTTCAATGTTAGGATATTTTTTTATTATTATCATAGATTTACTGGAAATTATAGGGACATCAAATATTCCGTAGATTCTTGGTGCATAAATATATAAGACACATAGTGAGTTGTTAATGTAATATAAACATGTTCTATTTATTATTTGTGAATATGGTCTAGAATGAGTACTGAGATTTATCTTCTATATGTGAAAATCATATATTATTGAATGAATTAGTTGGTTCATGGAAGGATATCCATTCTAAAGATATTGAGAAATCCCTTCTTGATCTGTGATGTACACCCAAAGATTCTAGAAAGATATCAATTTTATTTATGTGGTGAGGTATTTTAGATACTATTTGTATCAAGGAAGGTAAGGATAACATATTTAAAAGGGGTGGCAATATTAGTGTTTTGAATTTATAGATTTATAGTTTGATAATGGAATGTTTATTCATATTAATGATTTGTACATGTTTGATAAGTAATAAACAATTAATGTCAATGATTATTTATGTTTGGGAATTGATGATTTGGTTAATAACCAATCAGAATAATGGGTAGTTCAAAAAGGCAATCCTTGTAAAAACACCAGTTTCGATATTTACATTTATTATATTCATTTAATGTGGTTGATTTCTAATTAGTAAAAAAATATATCATACAATATTTATACGAATGATAGATTAATAATTAAATGGAGTTCATTTTTTATATAATATTATGATTTTATTAATATTGGACAACAACTTATTAACCCCCACCCAACCCACTCACCTATCCACATCATGTGTTAACATTAACCGTTTTGTAATATAAACTAGTAACAGAGAATAGTTTCCATTTGATAGGATATAAATATTATATTACATTCATTTTTATCATATTTTATCAATTTAATGATTTGTGTTGTTTGATATAAAACCACAAATAAAAAAATGTATTTTATTATTCAGCATGATTTTAAATCATGTCCAATGCATTGAAAAATTAGAAGGAAAAACATGAAAGGAAACAAAAACAAAAACAAAATAAGATATTGTAATATCACATTTTTTCATGAGGTAATTTTATAGTTTAACATGACTATTTTTATTACTCTATTGAATAATCCGTAAAACATGAAGAAAAAAAAGCTCTATGATGAAGAAAGTTGTTGTTTTTACTTTGATATCAGTAGTTATATAAATAATTCTACTAAATATGATTTTCCATATAAATGATCTCATATCACATGAATAATAAATAAAAGGATTGATCATTGAATGGATGCTAAATATATCGATGTCATATTTTCTAAAAGGTATCACATAAGAAATAACAACAAAAAATTAAGATATGAAAGGATAAAGTTATATCACATTTTATTGAAAGATGTTTTCAGGTTTTAGAATTATTTTAAAGAAATTATTGTATGAAGGTGGATATTATTTTTTCTACTAATGAAATCTATGAACTTGTGAATATATTTTTGTTGTTGTGAATTTCATGGATAAATAGGTCTATGTTAATGAATTATTTGTGAAATATCATGAAAATTTATTAAAAATTAACATTATATATATATAAAATAATAAAACATTTGTTAGATAATGGTAATATTTGTTTATATCAGTTAAAGATGTAAAAAAACTCTGAATGTGATGTGTATTAACCTAAAAAACTATGTAACCTAAAAAAACCAGACCTGAAACATCCCTTAACAGTGAGAATGTAAGTTTTACAAATAAAATTTATGATAATTTTTAATAAATAGATTTAGTTTATGTTGTTATTAAAGTGATCTTGAGAACATCTGGAGAAGAATAAACCCCAATGTCATAAAAGATGGTATCCTAGTTTTATGAAATATCTTTTGCAATTAAATTTATTTTTTTCAGATATTATAACATTTAACTGAGATTCTATATTTTTTTGAGTTATGAAATAATCTAATAAATCCAATATAATATCATTTATGCATATGATAATTTCTAATAATAGAATCTCCAAAATATATATGAAAATGCGGTTAAAAAAGTGGAAACATTATTGTCCAATATAAAAAATCATGATACAGCTAACATATAAGAAAAAAGATTAATTTATAAGGCTAGTGTTAGTTTTTTTGATGGTTTTGAGGTATGGGAATTGTTTTTTTGAATAATATTTCATCAAATTAAAAACATAAATTTCTAGGTGAAAGGGGGTGCAGAAAACATAAGGGGAAAACACACTTGTCCAATGTAGTTTTTATAAAACAAATTAAATCTATAAACCATTAAACTATTTTATTGATTAGAATTTATTATTTATGATGATTATAGGAATGGAAATTGTTTTTGGTATTTTTTTATATCAATATGGCTCATATACTAATTATATGTGGATATCAAAACAATATAAAAAAATGATGATGAGTTTTCTTTAAGAAGTAATCAAATTAATAATGATTTTGAGAATATTACTTTTTATAAAACACTATTTTAGTATATAAATAATATTATACTATAGAATATAACCTGATATTACTATTTTGAAAAAGGAAACATGATGAATTGTTATAAACTATATATAAATATCAATGTTCAGGTTTTTTAGATCAAACCAAAAAAGAGAGTCAATCCAATGAAGTACTAAGAAGATGTTCAATGTAGAAGACATCACAAATTATGTGTTTTGATTGACATATTTTAATTTTTAACTTTTTCTGTTAAATAATAATTCAAATTATTTTACCTACTCAAGTAGATAAAAATAATTTTTATTTTATTTTAATTTAGTTTTCTTTTTAAACAATAAATTTTCTCTCGATGTTTTATAGCATGTATACTTACCACATTGAAAATAAACATCAATAATTCCATTATACTTACTATGTTTGGACTCTGTTTATGAAACAACATTATAACATAGTAAAATCAATGTAATATATTTCCCTCACTTAAATATATTCCATTGAACATAATATTTATATTTATTCAGTTACACCCCCATTTATCTCAATCACATGTTAAGAAAATTAGAAAATAAAAGATGAAATCACATTATGTGTGAGTAATACAACCTACTAAAAAGTTTTCAAAACAATTTACCATCTTTCATAGGGAATCATCCTTCTAAAGCTATGTTTTAAATATGTTTAGTATTTATCTAATTCTCTCTTTGAATTATATAAGATCTTAACTTTTTTAAAAAAATTACATAAGATTCTACAATTGGTAAATTTACTATCAAAAAAAATTGATACCATTCTGGCAGGAAAATTTTTAATAAGACATGAAATCCTTCTTGAATATATATTCTTTAAATTGAAAAATTTATAATCTTCTATTTCAGGAATATAATGAATTTTCTATTCTTGATAAAACATGTTTAAGTCATTATTTTACATGAATACACATAATATTTAAATAATTTTATATCAAAATTAAATATTCCAATATGAACATGAGTTCTAAATAAGTAATTGATAACTCATATGGTTTATGTGAAACCATATAAAATGTATTCACTTTATTATAATACAATAACCACATATATAATTCTTAATATTTTAAACTAAATCACTCTACAAATACATATTAATGATATGTGATTGGGTTTAGTGGTTATTCTTGAATGTTCATTTTTAAATGAATTTAGTTAGTCATGATAAATAAACACTTTTCTTCCAACTTACTTCCGATTATATTTTTGGATCTCCTTTGAATTATTTAATACCTATAAACATATTTTATGATATTTTTTATGAATATGAATTCTTTTTAGTAATGATTTATAACAATAATATTAGTCAAATATATATTAATTATGTTTATTCCATTTATTATTCATCAAAAAAAAATTTATATTTCATATTATATCGTCAATGTAGTATTACTATAATCTTCTCATTTTAAATTGTTCTTAAATTTGTGAAAACTCAAGGTCTGGATTCATGCTTGTCATATTCCTTACACAATAGAACCACTGTTGACTAATCCATCAATTCATTATTACTATTTAAAACAACAATATACCTTTTTTCAATTGACTAAATATATTTATTTATCAAATAGTTTGTATTATTTTTTCCAATAACATTATTTTTCGATGAATATATCTAATAGTTCATGATAATCACTTTATTTAATTTCATATAAACATAAATAATAATACATTTCTATTTCCACGAAAGATATATACCATCCATTTTTACGTTCCTCAAATTTGACATATAAACGGTTTGTTTTCAATTGGAAACACCATCTTTTCAACAGTTGTAGTGTCTTATAATATAACAAAAATTAGTACAATAATATGTATAAAAAATGATTACTTCATGTACTCACATAATAGTTGAGATGGTGTACTAAATTTTCTTCCACCATAGAGTTCATTGTATTTATAACAATTTTATATTAGTTTTATCTTTACACTTCTAAAATATAACCACATTATCATTCTTTTTCATGTAAAATCAATATATTTATCAAGAAGATTCTACTCACTCATAGATTTATGATTTATATTTATTAAAAAAAATTAATTTAATGATGTGAGGAATATATTGGTTTCTAATTAATTATTTGAATGATAGAGAATATTGATTTATATTCGTGTCCTTATATATCAACATTCTGACCATACACTCTATTTTTGAATTTTATTTCTTTAATGAAAATAATCACCCATTATGGATATTTTTAGAGGGATTTTTCTTATTCTTATATATAGACATTGTTTCTATTAATTCATGTTCATTTTCATAATTTAGGTAGCTTTTACATCTATATTTGAACCTATTCTTATAAATGTTTCATTCATGTTAATATATTTATTTTTAAACCTATTATTCTACAAAACAATTTATGAAATGATGTTGTAATCCAATCTATTTAATATCATCAATTAATACACGTCTTTATAGATGGATTGGATATCACCATGATTACTACATTAATTTCCTCATGATTGACGAATTACTTTCATTTAAACATCATCAAAAGGAAAATCATCGAATTTAATCTCTATGGAGGAATATTAATTACCATTTTTTAAAAAATAATCAAGAAATAACATTAGTAATAAATTTATCAAAAAACAATTTTGAATCACCTAGGTAGGTTTTTTATTGTTCATTATTGGATTTCTATCTATATAATTTATTTTATCTTTTTCAGAGTGAAACACAATATTTATTTATTCCTTGGGTTTTCTATTTTAATTATTTAAATTATTTAATATCTTAAATGTAGTAGTATAAAAAACTGATATCCTTTAAATTTCATTGGGTACCAATTTAGCATTTTTTTTCTATCTATAGATTATAATATCCTTCTTAATTCAACCTCAAGTTTTCATAATTATCTGTAAAATCCATAATATAACCACTATAATACTATAAATAACAAATTATCTCATATTTTATTGTATTAAATTTATCCCCAAAAAAATTGGAGGCCTTATAAGTAATTACATGTTTCAAAAATTATAATAGTGGAAGACGAAGAAGATTGAACTCAATATCAAAACCTATGGTAATGGATACCCATATTTTGGACTAAATTTTTATGTTTAATAACCCAATGAACCCTTAGTGGGTTATATTAGAGTTCCACATCATTAAAATATTTTCATACTTCATTAATCACCACTTATACCCTTATTATTTGGAATCCATTCAATCTATAATTATGCCTGGATTTCTCCCATGAAATAATTAAATATATATAATCAATTGGGTAATGAATAATTCCACAAGGATTTAAATTAGCATAACCATAATACTATACATATCAATAAAATACACAAAATGATGTACCATTTCCATAAAATCCACTATCACACAATGTTCAATAGATATAATTAATTATCATTGTCACTCTACTATTTATAGTACAACATTAACAATATTTTAGGGATAATATAGTTTCTCATAAGGGTTTATCACCATTCTTGTTCATATAAACAATACATCAAGGAATTATTCATCAATTTATAGAAATGATGGTATATATATTACTATCATATATAATTAATGCTATCAGCATAAAAAATCTATTATTTATGAAATATTGAACACTTTTTTAATCTATTCCTCACCATAAAATTCAGATAATATAATTCCAGCAATGAAATATTGGATGTTTTTATTCAATGTTATCACTGTAGTTTTGAAATTCATATATATGAATATAATTTCATATTAGAGTTATTGTAACATTAGAGATTCTATTTTCCAATAGCTATATATATCAACGAATCCTCAAACTAAAAACAAATTTTATTTTTATTATCTAGTTTAATCAACAAAATCGTCTTTTCATTATTGATTTAATTTATTTATATAAAAATTTTTAGTATCTAATTCTAAAATTACCTCTATGAAATTGTTAAACAATGTCTTTGATTATCCTGGATTTATTTGACTTCATTATGTTTTTATGTTACAATCTCTTCAATATAATGTTCTATAATGATTACTTGTATCCCCATGATTTTATTGTGTTAAAATGAATCATTGACATTAGAATATCTATGTCAATATAATGATACACCATAGTTGACTTTAAATAATACTGAATATATAAAATGAACTATATTTACCCAAGTCATTACATTATTTTTCTATTTATTGTGTCAAATCTGTTGACATCAACAAGATTGTGGCGTAAAAGAATTTATTTTTTTAGAATACATTATAACTTATTTCTTATTTAAAAATAATGGCCCCATCTCTTTCTTATTCCTTGTATATAATGGGGTCGATTCCTTTCAATAATCCCATCAATAAATATGTTAATCCACATACCATTCATCAAGAATTAATTCTCTATATACAATAAAAATGATAAGAGTAAAATTTTAATATCTTACCCTTTCAATAAAAATGTTACCATCTCATAGAGAACCCTTTGCTATAGTGTAATTATTATTTTATGAATAAAATAATATTCTTTATATTACTATTTCACATACATATTATGGTGTGATCCAGTCAACATGAGCATCCAATGGTGAGTGATCTTTTCATGGAATCTTTATCCTTGAAAAACAATCAGAATCATAGAGAAATGAATGTTATTTTAGTAAATATCCTTCAATATTTAATTTTATGAATAATTGGTATACTTTTATATTGTTTTTACATTGTGACCTTGTTATTTGTTTTGTGATTTCATTACTTCATCCTAATTATACTTTTTAAAAAATTTAAATTCAAATAATCACATGGAACACTTTTTAATTATTTTGTATTATCCCAATATTAAAAAATTTACTTCATCTAATAATCCATATACACAAGATCAATATAATTTTTTTTTAATTAATCTCAATAATTTAAATATATTCCATGTACATTATATCTATTTCCATATTTACTACAACATTTCCATATCTTAATATTTTATTTCATGGGACACCAATACATTACCTATAGATATTCCATTTTCATCCCCAAACTCCATGGTCTTATAAATTCATAGATACTCTTGTGTTTCAACATTATCCCTTATTAATGGAAATACAATAACCAAAAAAATATGATACAACTTTGATAACTACTTTTATTTTTTTCAATTTATCACTAGGATCAAATTAAGAATTTTAAATAAACCATTATAGTCAATATTATTTACCAAAATTTATTTATTGATGTAATTTATTAGAAATAAACCCAAAAACCCAAAATGTTATTATAATATTCTCAAACCTATGTGAACCAATTGATTATTAATAACTATAAAATATCTCTCTGAAATCCAATGTTAACTGAAATAGAAGTTGAAATTAAACCTTTTATTTCAACCAGCATACACTTATCAATAAAACTAACTTGAAAATTAATTATATTATGTTTTTAATAATATTTTTGATATAAAAAATTAGCATGATTGAAAAATATGACATTATAATTTCAATATTTTGATGATTATTGTATTATACTTGGGATGTCCAAGATTTAGTGATGCAATTTTAGTAAGGATTGGAAAAAATTTAATTTGAAAGAGGAAAAACGTTATTGGATGTACAAATTTTGAAACTAGGTCACTGAAGCTAAAATGAGGCTTCGAGATGGAGGGGTTTTGTCTTCATTATTGATAGATATGTTATTTGAAATACAATTATTAATTATTTATTAAGGGGTGAAAAAAATTATCGATGATTCCACATCATGAATTAATGTAATAATAATAAATTCTTCTTGTTTTAAGGAATATATGACACAAATATTAAAATAATCAATATTATTTAATATTTATATGTAGAATTAATTCATGAATGATAATTATTGTTGTTTTATTAAAAAAATTATCTAATAGTTGTTGTGATATAGATAGGAATGTACAATATTATTTAAAACGTGGTAGAATTCATGATTTTAAAAAAAAAATTATAATATCATATTTCTCTTATGATAATTGATAATTCATAGGTAAATACTTTATTTACTTATATCATATATTTATTTAATATAAATGATTTATCTCATTTTCCATACTAACACATGTTCCAAAAATAATAGATAAAAGGATTTTTCTAGGATTAATGATATTTATCAACGATACCTAATAAAATACGAGGGAAAATAATCCCTACCTCCAATTAATTGAAATTTAAACAAATATTAATTTTCATTCAATTGATATGTCTCAAAAAACTTCCATTATAGATATAGTTATAAATTTTCATTAATGGTTTATCCCACAAAAAAATTGTGTTTTTTTATTTATAGAATCGTCTTTCTCTTAATGAATTTTATTCAAGTGAACTAATTTTTTCTAATAGGCTGGTGGTTGTTTGTTAAATCATTTAAAAGATGAAAATTCAATTTATTAATGATGATATACGTTAAATTTAATATGAAATTCCATATCTCTTTGAAATATTTTACTGGATATTTGGTAATCAATTATCATAATAAAAAGAGTTATTTTTGAATATATAACCAAATTATCTAAACTATAAGTTTAATTTTTTTTATAATGTATCCAATTTTAAAGTAGATTAAATCATACCAGAGTTTTAGGTATATAAAAATTACAATTTAACAGTATAATTATATTTAATTTAATGAAATATTATGTGAAAGTTTTATTTTTTGAGTAGCAAATAAATTGACTATGAATCATAAATGTCACTAGTTCCATATAAATGTAATTCATAGATGTAATAGATAATAATGTATTTTTGGTGGTGGATTTATCTTTTTTGTTAATGTGAGATGTGTCTAAAGTTCATGTTTTTTGACATATTCAATATTTCTAACAATGTTTAATAATATTAAGAAATTTACTAATTTAGTTTATTTGATATGATTGATGTTTACCCTTATTTATAGATTTTTAGTTTTCTTGGGAGTTTTATAACACAATAAATATATAATTTTTTAATCATTCATTTTCACATAATATATATTTCTTGAACATTTGATGACAAACCATCCCATAATTATTGAATCTGAGTTTCCCATATTGATTCAATGTTCTTGAATTGAAATTTTTGTTACTATAAATAAATATCATCATCAGTATGGGATCGTGTATAGATATATAGGAAAATCATGAGGCATAAAATGATTTTTGTGTTCTCAAGGACCCAATTTAGTAGACCATTAGTCATTTCATACACAACAAAAAATTTATTCTTGTTGTACAAGTCTGATATTAATCCATGTTACCAAATCATTATAAATAATCTCCAATGTGAACATTTATTTCTTGAAACCATAGATACCCAATTCTTGAGGATATTCTAATTTGAGGTGACTAGGTTTATTGTTGATCATGTGGTAGGTTTTTTAAATTTTAACGGATTTTCCCCTCTAAATGCAAATTACACCATTGAAAATACTTAATAACATATAGTAAGTATGTTTATATCAATACCACTATAAAGAAATAATAATATTCTTCTCTATTTTAGTAACTGACATGTTATGTAGTCATATACATAGACGTTTGAAATTGTATATCAATTTTAATTATCAATTATATATGGAATTGAGAAAATAAGAGTATAATTATAGATGATTAACAAATTTCATGTCTTTAATTGATGTATTTAAAAAATAATATCATTATTTTTCATTCTCTATAAAATAAATTAGTGTACATATATGTACTATTATATATATATATATATTATAGATACCAATAAAAATCATTATGTTCCTTAAGTAGATCTAGAACATTACAATATGATTATTTATCTGTATAATCATGGAATAAATATTTCAAAAAAATTTATGCTGAAAAAATAGCATGTTGTCAAATATAGAGGTTTTGGGAATGAGGATGCGTTCAGTTAAAATGTGTTTTCAGAAATATTTGAGTGTATATCGACAGATTCCCACAAATTAGTTTTAGTGGATATTCAAAATGACATTAACATATAGATTCCCATGTTTTAATATATATTTATTCATAGGATTAATGTTAAAAAATATCATGATTCATTATTTAAAATTTTATATATTTAAATAAGTAGGAAATATAGAAAATCATTCACATTGTGATATTCAGTATAATCTAGATTGTATTGAAGAAATTCACAATAAGGAAAAAGATAAAAATAAATGTTTTCTACTTGTAACCTAATTAAATATTATATAATAATTGAAAATTATTTCTTCCATTTAATGCTATCATAAATGGTTTATATTTCCATTTATAATTACATTATGATGTTCAAAGTGATATTATAATTATATAGTACAATATAATTGAAATTGAATCAACCATTCACCTTGAAATAATTGTCTACAGTAAACTACATTTTATAGAGATTCATTCTCTCATGTTTTTATTATTAAAACATGTTTCCTGTGTAACAATCTAAAAAAATTAACAAAATCTATATATTCACAAATATTCTCCATAATCGACGATTTGTTACTGCCAAGATATTTTATCACCACAAAAAGAAAAAAAATTCATAAATAATCCTTTTTTAAATATATATTTATTATTAACATGTATTTCATAATTTATGGAATTTTTATAACTTATTTATATATGATTTTACGACATTTAAAATAATAGATAGTATTATAAATTTTAAATATGATTATAAAGATTGATGTTTGTAACTGAAACTCAAATATTTACACATGTCATTACATTTGGGTTATTTCCAATATTATATTCTGAATGTATTGTATAATATCCAAATATAATTACCTAGATATGTTGTTTACACTATTAAATTGATATTATATAAAGGTATAAAACCAAATAGGATCAATAAATATATCAATCATGGTAAAATATATATAAACATGATCCCCTTAATTTATTGGAAATATAGAAACATAACATGTAAATTATTCACACATCCATAATATTATTCACAATAACATTTTTCATATCCTAGAGAATGAAAATATATAATGGAAAATAATAGATTATTTTTAAGGGTTATATTGAATGGAAGATAAAATGAGTAAATAAGGAAAAATCAATACGGTATAGTGGTTTATAAATACAATTTTCATTTCACTCTAAAAATTAGTTCAAAAAAAATCCATATATAATATCAATAGATCCATCACATGGAAAATTTAATCTGAATTCATATTAATGAATGTTGGCGATTCAATAAATACATAACCAATGCCTCTAAACCTGGATATCATTAATCATACCATCAAGGCCTCTCAACAACGAAAATATTCATTATAAATGTGTAGGTGTAAATAAAATACCCATATTAAATTTCATACATGTTTTTTTCAATTGATTCTTATAGATGTATTAAGGTCCTATTAAAAATAAGGCCCCACCCATCAATTTCATATCCTATGCATTCATTGTATATTAAATGATTGTCAAAACTGATTCTCAAAATGCCTTATTAGTCAACAATTATCCAAGTTTATCATGAATATGGAATTCAAATATGTCATAATTATAATCAATGGCCATCCGAATAATTTCTAAATAGGGGATTACTGGAACACATTACATGTAAGATCAATGGGATTTTATATATATGATAATACATTTAAATGATCACTGTGAGATTTTTTGAATAACATACCCTTATAATATTTATAATAGATTATTTTAAATAAATAAAATTATAATTATATGGAAAACATTACATTGATAATTACTATGGAAAATTATTAATGGGGCTTCAATTTAAATATTACTCATGATGGTCGAAAAATTCAAAAATGCGGTGTTTGTTAAAACAATGATTTAATTTACACCTATGTTAAAAATAAATATTTTCTCAAAATGAGAATAGAATTCCTTTTAAAATATTTCATAGAAATTATAATATTCGTACAAATGAATGTAATCAATCTGTATGAGATATTAAAAACATTCTTTAAGTTGTTAGAAAGAAGAAAAGGACACAAAAATAAATTCAATGGAAAATATATTTATATTTTTTTAAAAGAAATTCCCTTACATGAACATACATGTTGATTTTTGATCGATTATGTAGCAGTGGAAAATAATAATTTAAACCCAATAATGATGCTGAGGAGAATAAATTATATGTGTTTAGTTATATTATGGTTAATGTTTATAATGCTTTCCATGTCCATAATGCTCATGGTCATGGAAACCAATGCTTGTAGCCCCATTTTCTCGCTCTCCAAAGGCATGGGTCATTCATAAATTCTTCAATGATGTATGATCAATTATCAAAACTAGATAACGGAATGATAGTTCCCCCTCTTGTGGAATACTGCATGTAATTTGTCTCCTAGTCTGAGTCTCCCAAATAGACATGATTCATTTTTCAAAAACCATACTCCTGAATAAATATATTTTTCTAACTTAGTTAATTACACCGCTTTTATATTAACATTCCTTGAGATCTTGACATGGAAGTATCCTTCGATCAGAGTGGATAGTAACATCAGGCATTTCGGGGCATCTCTAGATGCTTGAACATTTATCATCTATAATTTTCATTGTCATTGGGATTATCATGGGGGAATCATCCATATTTTTCCCATGTTTATCATGGGATATCATATGATAGATTCATGTATATAATTTTTTCCTTGACATCCCATGTCTAACGCAGATTATTCTGCATGTTTAACGTCTAGCAGAGATGGTTACGCTAAAGGCTTGTCCACTAAGGTTTTCCATAGGTATATCATGTTTAACACAAGGTACACTGTGTGTTTAATGTCTTGAATATATTTAATGAGAGTGTTCAGAGTACACTATGTAGATATATTAGAGAGGTGGAACCTTAGGGGGAGGCACCTGGAAGGTTTACAGGATGGGTGGATCAGAATAACCCACGAGGAAGGACCCGGGATGGAGTGGCCCAAAAGGGATGATTTCACACAATGAATGTCGATATAGACACAACATGTGATGGATATAGGGGTACGTCCATAGATTAGATAACCATTATGTTTTGTCAGATGGATTGATCAATATTCCCATGAGAATAGACCCTCGATGTTGTGCCCAAAAAAGATGATATTTCACACCCTGAATGCTGATATGGACACCAAAGAAATATGTATCAAGGATGAAAACCACAAAAAATGGGAATACGATGGTTTACTATTGAGAGATATTGATCATTAGTGAGGCATCCTTCACACCCAATTTTCAATACATGGATCAAACCCTGGGTTGATTGAACATGTGATTTTAGGCATACAAAATTGTAGTTACCCTACAAAAGATGATCACTCTTTGTTGGATGTATATGATATGTAGGTATTATACATGTATAGTAGCTCATCTGATACTAAGAGTCGTGATGAAGTGGGTGGAATGAACTCACCAGGATGTGCCAGCCTGAGTAAGAATCATGATGGATGTTGGAGGATTGAGTGAACTCGGAGGAATGGATGAGTTGGACAAAACTTGATGATGATGATGATAATCTTCATCCATATAGATCCTTCCTATATATCCTGATGTCTTGGAATCAATATCCATGTAATTTACAATGGGGGCATAGAATCAGGGAGCACACATAGGAAAGAGACTCGGTGTCATGTAAGGGGCTTATTCATGGTTAAAACCATTCTCAAGATGGGAACTCCTGGATGTAGAAGTATGGTGTAGTGCAGGGCTTGTTCATGTTTAGATACCCATGTGTATTAGATCACCTAATGGAGGAGGATCAAGGTGATTCATCCCAAATATATAATATGTCACATTAAGTGGGTGAATCCCTAGGATGGAGCACCAGATATTATCATTGGTTTATATTTAAACTATGAAAGGCTTCCTAGACACTCAAATGTGATCACAATACATGTACTTTGGAAGGGTTCCTAGAATCGGGGGGAACACAATGGAGTGTGACACCGATATTTTTCATTGGATTATGCGTGGTTCACAGCCCAAGTGGAGGGAGGTGGACAATGTGATCTCACTGGGATAAGGGTGAAGTGATTGATAACGTGATGGTGGATGGATTAAAACACAAAAAGTTGGTGGACCATAGAACAGTGTCCTATAAAAAAATATTTCACACCCTGAGGGTGCGTCCATAAGAGGGGTAACCTGGTTTTACCAGTGGATGGACCAGAATAGAATATGAGAGAATACCCGGTAGGTGTGTCCCACAAAGGGAAGATTTCATACCATGAGGGTGTGTCCCTAGGATGGAACATCTGATTCTACCAGTGGATAGATCAGAATTTCCAATGAGGGAAAACCTGAGAGGTTTTCCCCGTAATGGGAAGATGTCACACTATTAGGGTGCATCCATAGGATGGAGAACCAGTGTTCACCAATATATGGATCAGAACTCTATATGAGAGTGGGTCTAAGAGGTGTGTCCCATAATGTTAATATGTCACACCGTGAAGGCTAATGTGGACATCGTAGTAAGTAAATTATGGAGGGTTCACCCCAAATATGGGTCCCTAATGATTACCATTGTTCATAATTGAACCTCTATATATAATCCTATGTTCCATGTATAGAATACAGGGATAAAATCATACATAGATCATAAAGTATTATGGAGTACACATAGAAGTGGTCCAGGTGGTACTATGGTGCAGTTATAATGGATTTTTCTTATTCATGGATGATTCTCGGGTGGTACTTTAGATGTGTAAGGATGAATGTGGATTATAAAAGGAATCTACCAGGTAGTCTGTAGAGAAAAATAATAGTTAATGGGGATTATGCATGGAAGTTTCCCAGGTGTGGATTAGTATTGTAAAATGTTAATGGGTCGTACCCATGGAAGAAACACAAGTGCAGTTGAGGAGCAGTAATGATGAATGAGGAATACATGTTGAAGCTGCTCGTGTTCCACGATGTAGTGGAAATAGTGGATGGAGATTACACTTGGATGTTTCTCGTGTTTCACAGAGTAGTTTCTATAGTCGATGGGTTATTCACATGGATATTTCCCAAGTTTCAATAAAGAGTGGTTATGGTGGATGATGCATGTGTGTGGAAGCATACCATATATAGATAAGTATTTTCTATAGTTTAGAGGACTTATCCATATAAACATTATGTCTACCACTAAAGAGTTGTTATGGTGGATGGGGTATACACTTGGAATATTCCTATTATGCTTTCTTCATGTCATTTAATGAGGTGATATCAGAAATGTCATTGGCCATTGGAAAATGTTTGGGGGATTTCACTATAAGAAGAGTCCCATAGTGGTTCTTTGATATTTCTCTCGTGATGAGGCATCTTACTCATGGTGAAAAAACAATTCTATTATAGAATTATAGGGAATTCTACAGTTTAATGTCATGTATTGAGGACTGTTAGCATCCTACGCTGCATGTATATAGAATCACATATTTTTTCACGGGTGGAATCATATGATTTTCATATTGTGTAGAATATATTTTCATGTCATATAGTAAGGACCATTAGGTAGATCATTTCTAGAAATATTAGATGAGGGATATATGTATGAATATTACTATCTGGTTCATCCGAACATGGAATCGAGGTAGTGGGTGATTACGTGTTGTTTGATTAATTGTTCGATTAATTTTAATTGGGAAATGTAAAATTAGAATTTGAACTCATAAAATTGTATATGGAATAAGTGGAATATGATGATTCAAGGTTTCTCGAGGGGTTTAATAGAGTAACTGAAGTCATGATATTTTATAGGTGTAAGTATAGTGCGTATAAGGTCACAAGGTAAAATTTCACCAACCTAGCTTCAAAAGATCATGGTGCGACTCCAGATATTCAATGGTGTTTAGTGAAGGTTGAAGAGGTACCATCCATGAGGGCTTGGACTGATGCTTGACAGGGATCCAAAGAAGTGGTACAATGTAGTACCCCCTACTCTAAGGACTTGAGGTCGTATGCCTGGATGGTTTTTTCTATAAGATGGATACATGAAAAATGACAATCATGAAAGGATTGTCAACATGGCACTATAAAATGAAATATTGTGTTTTCTTACAAGAAAAATGTTCCATTACAGATGTAGTAATGAAAACAAATGAATTAGTAAAAACATATGACGGGAAACCATCAAGCCACCATAGGATTGTGTGATGACAGAACTATCATGAAATGTCTCAACATGGTGGGTTACATTCTTCTGTGATGATGAAAAAGATGAAGTCTAATGAGAACCAGAGTGGTGGTTGGCCACTAGAGGCTCACCATATAGGGGAGGGTTACCCATTTATTTATATATAAAAATCATAATAATTTCCCATAGGAATGATGGCGTGTAACATGACATTTGAAATCGAACTTTTCCTGTAAGAGGCCTAAAAATATATTCCAATCTTGCATACACATCTCAAAACATGCATTCACCTGATATAGGCATTTTAAAGTGGTCGGGGTGGAATATGGACTTTCAAGTCATATTGTGAACAAAAGATAATTCTACCTGGATCGAGTATTCAGTGAAATATTCCATTCCTCATATGAATACCTTCTTTCTTGAGCACAAATCTATATTTTTACTCAAAATCATTTAGCACGACCATTTTCAATATTCTGACTTCAAACAGCAGTAACTATTGGCCTAGGACATCATTCAGTATCCAAGACTAGTAAAATAGAATCCATCAAAAATAGCTATGCTTCGAGGTCATGTACGGAACCACTAGCCTCATCTTCTAGACTTGTATTCTTCTTCCTATTGTTATATAATATTCCAAATTTAATATGAAAATAAACAATCCTGAAACAATATGGGAATATAATGAAACATTTTATCTCATGTTTGATTCCCCAAGAATGTCTATTTAACCTCATATATAATCAAATTTTATTTATTATAATTTTATTTTATAATTATATATTATCTTATAATATAAAATATGACCAATAAGTAACATTCCAGCAACCATTTAATAATAATTACTCCATAAAATTGTCATATACAAGTGTTAGTTTTCTTGTTTTCATATTTTTTTTAACTAATATAGATTCCCCTAAATATACATTATAATTAATAAAATGTATAAATATTATTAATAATGATATAAATATACTATATATTAATTATATAATTTTATAATAATTCAAGAATGGTGTACATGAGAAATATTACATTGATTCACGAACGTTGTAGTCCACACGTACAGACGTTCGACATTATCATTTTTAAATGGGTAAAACAATATAAAGGTATATGATATATTATATTTATATGATAATTATTAAATAAATTCATAAATATACACTATATTCATCATAATAAACTTCCATGAAATAGGTAGATGAAAATCAAAAAAATTGTTTTGTGATGTGGTAGTCTGCTCAAACTCACAAATAATGATTTCATCTATAATTTTTTCTAGAACGAGATAAATTAATATTATTAAATAAATGTAAAAATATTATTATTTTAGAGTTTTAGTTTTTTATTATATCATTATTTTTTCATCAAATTCAATGAACTATAGGATAAATTAAATGAAAATACTATATCAAGATTCATAAATCTTCTTCAGAATATTTCATTTAACATAATCCTTAATCAACCTAAGGATTTTATTCTCATAAAACAAAAAATCCTAAGATGTGGGGAGAAATTTGATGAATGTATTTGGGTTGGTATTTTAATTTCTTGGTGTCTCTTTATGTTCACATAATTGTGGATTTGTTGTGTCCTTCTATAATTTCGATAGAGGATGCACATGAAATATTTACAAAAATTAATATTTATATTAACATTTTTATAATAAAAATTGGATAACAATGACCCATATTCAATTATGATAATGATTATCTTTAAAAACAGCCAAAAAAATGGTTTTCAATAATGTTTTAGTTTTATTATCTTGATGCCTTTTCCCTTTATTATTGACTTATTTTACACTTAATCTACGTTTAAAATATTTACCATGGATTGGATTCTTTATGAACAGAAATAAGTTCACCTTATTAAAAATATTAATTAAAATTATAAAAAATATTGTATAAATTTTACATGAATCAACAACAATACTTTCTATAAATTACATGAAATATAATTTTTCAAAAGACAATGAAATTCATTTTTAGAAAAATGATAGTTTTCATACTAGAAAAGATTTTACAAAAAAATAATGTATAATGTTTATTAAGATGGAAATTATCGGAATATTTAAAATATATAATTACTTATTTTCCATTAAAACCAAACACAAAATTTATTTTACCCTGTAAATACATGATTAAAATAATATAAAAAAATTAACAAAAAAATTTCTTAGATTTCCAAAATTCTAAGAATGTAATTGTTAGTTAAAAATTTAATTTTTATATGATTCTTTGTACATATAAAATATATGAATTATCTATAAAAAATCAATAAAAACCATTATTATATTCTTATATGACTACAATAATAAAAATTATAGTATTGTATAATATTGTTATAACTATTCTACTAAAAATATATTATTATAGAATAATTTCAAAAATTAAATCTATAGTAATTTTAATATGATGAATTTAAAATTATTAGTAATTTTGTAAAATTTTATTTTAAAAATTTTGGATCCTAATTATTAATCATATTTTTTAATCTATCTATGTGTATTATGTTATTGTTTGTTTTGAAATAAAATCATTCTCCTTAAATTTGAATATCTTGTGTAACATTCATCCCCCAATCAAAAAAACTCATTCATGATATTTCCTAATTGTCACATCATGCATAGATATATCATAATTTTCATAAGAAATTCATTATATTAATGTGTTGAATCTTATATTTAATTTTTTCTACAAAGTATAATCACTAATCAAGTCGTTTATTTACAAAATACTTGTTATTTATAGTCAATAATCCAAAGAGGTTCCCAATAAAAGATATAACATGATCTAATTATATATAAAAGAAGGTAATCACACATTATAAAATTGAAGTGTGGTTTCTTAATAAACATTTATGTTACTTATCAGGGGATTCAGAGATTCTATATGGGATTTCTAAATGGTAATATCCTACTCAAATTCAATCAAAAATTTCAAAAGTAATAATGTGAATTTGACATAGTTTTCTTATTTTTAGAACCTAATAACACCCTTCCAAATAGATTCCGTCATGAATACATAGTCACCCCTTGAAATAAAAACCTATATTGGTTTCCTATACAACCGATTTTTCTTCTTCGAGCATATTTATGATGACTAAGAGTTTTTTCCTATTTAATTGTTTTATCCTCATATAGTTTTTGGATTAGAATATTTTTTTCACTAAATCCATCCGAATAATTTGGTGTGAAAAACCATTTTCTATAAAATTAATTAAATGGTACTGTAACGACCCAAAGATTCATTAATGGAAAATACCTCTTGATCCAGTTAAATGTTTCTTTATGATAAATGTTTTTATAAGATGTCAACTTCTTTAGTTTTATGTTAAGATTTGTGACCGTTACTTTTTAGTCGTTGAGCAGTGATCATCTGAATAGTATAAATATAAGGATTTAACGAACCCATTTCTACTCAGACAAAGGAAGCGATGGCCTCGTCCTATAGAATAGCCCCTTACGAAGCCCATTTGTCAGAGCTTGGAAAAGAGGTGACGTCTTTGGGCTTTGCCCTTGACAAAGCCCAAGCTGAGCTTCATCAAGTCAAGCTCGAACGTGATCGCTTACGGAAAAAGTGGAAGTTGATTGAAATTACCACTCGAGCGATGTTATTCGAGCCACCCCAAGAGTCTGTCACCATCACACACCTTACCCTTAGGTCTTATGCGACTATTTTAAGGGGTTATGTAACAAATAAGTAGCACCATGTTCATGTACATTATTTTTGTATATAATAATGAATATAATTTCTAGTCATTTTTTATACATTGTAATTAGTTTTTAAGGTACAAATGTTGTTTTTAGTTATTATTTAATTAAGAATTATATTTTATTTAATTAAAGGATTTTTGAATTAAATAATATTTTAATAAAATATTATTATTAATATTAAATTAATTTTTATTAAATATAAATTATCTTATAATTTTATGAATGCAATTAAAATTTTTATTAAGGTTTGAAAGCCGTTTCTGTCAAAACCCGTGAATTTTTTATAAATGTCGGTTTTTATTTTAAAAGTGAAAATTCACATATTTAGAAAATTATTTAGATAAAATAAATATTATATTTGGAATCATGATGTCGAAATTATCCAACAGTGAATTTTTATAATTTTCTGAGATAGTCAAATTTTTGGGTAAAAATTAAATACCATTTAAATATAAAATGTGTTTTATGACATCATAATGACCCAATGGTGATGTAATAAAATGACATAATCCTTATGTTCGGCCAATATGTGTTTTATCATTAAAATAAAGTGGTTTTGGGTTTGTTTGACTTACTTTTCAAAGCATTAATGGAGCCCTCAAGACTTATTCAACAATTTGCCTTATTATATTAATTTCCATGGGAGTGTTACTCACCTCCACATAATCAACCCTAATTTTTTAATAAGTTCGGACCTTTGCCTGGTAAAATATTGTTTTACTCTTTCCTTTTCCAGAAACCATGGGCAAATACCATGGGATGGTTTGTGGTTTGGATTATTTTAATATAAGGGGTCCCAAACCTAAATAATAAAGAATCCCCTCGCCTTTCCTATATAAACCCACCCAAGCTCCCACTTCCTCCTCACTAAAATCCCTTGTAGTTCGTCCAACCTCTGCCCTACTCTCTCTAGAATCCTCCCAAGGTGCCCCAAGCTCCCAAGAAGCCTCTCACAAGCCTCTCTCTAGCCTTTGGAAGCACACTTCCAGGTAAGGGTTTTTTCTTCCTTTCTCATTTTTGTCAATTTTCTTTAAGTTTTATTGCCCTTTTAATTTCAATTATGAATGTTGGGGTATGGTTTCACACCTCCCCCATAATACCCTCTTATTGTTTGAATAATTGGAGAACCCTTTCCCTCTCATTAAATTCCTCACATGTACACCCATTACTATGCCGAAATTCTGAAAGGAACTTCTCTCTCTTCTTGTACATTCAAGCCATACTTTTGTATCACGAATTTAAATTCCATTTCAATTGTTGGGACATGTATATATATGACATCCTTACATTCCATTACATGTAAATATGATGAGGAACCCTTTTATCTCTCATCAAACTTTTTTATGAATTCTTATGTCACGCCGTTACGCTGCCGAAATCGCACCGATTTTCTAAGCCAATGTCATTGTGTAGTGAATACCATGCCCATTTCTCCACCAAGGGTATTCACCATTATGAACATTTACTTATTGATTTTAATGTTTCATGTGTGAATTCCACATTCCTTTATCATGGAATAAATGATTATGTTTTATGAATCCATGTTTTATGATCCATGTGGCACACTTATGCATGAAATGAAATGTTTAAGAAGGGTGCGCCCTGATAGCGCTCCAATGCATTGGATAAAGTATAATATCATGATACGTCATGTGCAATGAGTTTTTACTCATGCTAATTCAAGTGCAACAAGGGTTTACTCGTTCTTCAAGTGCAATAAGGTTTTACTCATGCTCCATGTGCAATGAGCCTTGGCTCATGCTAATTCAATGTTAAGTGTTGTTTCCACATTTCCATGTTATGATTATCATGCTTTATCATGCCTTTATGTTCATGTTTATCTTATAATCTATTGATATGCCTATTTTCTAACATGTATTTTACTCCTCATGTTATTCATTGTGTACTCCCTTACTGGGCTTTATAGCTCACCCTTTTCTTATGCATGTCCTCTGGTTATCCCATGCAATGCTATGTACGAAGGAATTTAGTGGTCATGTAAATGATGTTTTCAATAAAGATGTTGTAATTCAAGTTTAATGTTTTTATGTAATGATCCTAATCCCCAAATACACTAAACCTATCGATCTTCTTTGTTGTATCAAGTGAAGTTTTATGTAATAAATCATGCTTAAGTTGTAATAAAAAGCAGGGTTGTCATAGTTGGTATCAGAGGATAGGATTAGTTATTTTTGGTATTAGGAAACCCTAGTAAAGCCTTAGATACAAGACTAAGTATAATAAAATCATCCCTAAGTTTTGGTAAATACTATGTAAGTGGTTTATCAAACAAATACATCCCCGCCTGGATACGAGCAGGTAGAGGCGGCTCTGGCACAGATGTATCCTAGGGGTAAAACCCGAAAACACTGCTTTGAGCTAGACTCGAACAGGAACTAGTGCACGACAACGGGCCTTGCGGCACTCTTGGTTACGAAACTCCCGGGGGATATGTTTTGATAAATTCACAATCTTAGTATGAACCCTTATTAATGGAAAAAATGCCCCTAAGAATATATGTTAGAAGGAAGATCGTGAAAAGCCTGGATTGAATCCTATAGACTCATGAGTTAAAGAGATTAAAGTTTATTTATATGTCATCAACTTTTGTCTTTGGATTACCCTTTATGTGTTACCCCTAACTTTCCTTTTATTCCAGCCAATGGTCGGTAATAGGAGAACTCGGGCTGACAATTGTTGTGAAGATCAGTGTGATGATTGTACTTATGAGATGCCCAACCCAATGAGAGCGGGAATCGCAAACTTTGTCATGCTTCTCTCTCAGCTAACTCAAGTTTTGAATAGAAACACTGGTCAAGAGGAACGTTCAACCCCCCCCCCCCCAAGAAATAACAAGTCGCTATTGAAAGCTTAATGAGACAAAGGCCTCCTACTTTTAGTGGATCATCTGATCCCACGATCGCTGAACAATGGATCAACTCCATTGAAAAGATATTCTCCATCCTCCAATGCTCTGAAAAAGAGAAGGTTCTCCTGGCGGCTTATCGTATAGAGGGTGAAGCTGATCAATGGTGGACGTTGATCAAAAATACGAAGCCTGAGGAGGAGATCGAGGCTTTGGAATGGAAGGAATTCCGGAAGATGTTTTTCGATAAATATTTTCCATGCACCCTCCGTCTTAAGATGGAAAGGGACTTCCTTTCCCTCAAACAGAAAGATGAAGAATCTGTGGGAGCGTACGGGGAAAACTTCACAAGGCTTGCACGATACGCTTCCGTCTTTGTCGTTACCCGCGAATGCAATTTTGACCACTTCTTTGATGGGCTGAAGCGTAGCTTGCGGAAAGCATTAGCGATCCGTGACTTCGACAGCTATGAGGAAATTGTCTGATGTGCCCTCAAGGATGAAATGGATATCAGACAATCACATGGGTATCATGGGGACAAGAAGCGTAAGGTGGACTTCAATTCTGGTAGTCCGATGGATAAATCCAACAGTGCTAAGAAATTCCAGCACCCCACTTGCCAAAAGTGTGGAAAGAAGCACCCTGGAAATTGCCTTAGGGGGACAAGAAAATGATTCAAGTGTGGAAGAGAAGGGCACCTAGTTGTTAACTGTCAGCAAGAAGGACCCATGGCTACGACAGAGGAGAGGAACGCTGTGTTCGAACCTCAACGCACTGTTCAATGCTACAAATTCAAAGAACCAGATCATTTTTCAGATCAGTGCCCTAATCCAAGGGTTATCGGAGGCAACCAACAACCTCCAAGACAACAAGGAAGAGCTTTTTCCATCACTTCTGCCGAAGTGAACCCCGACAACGAAGTGGTGACAGGTACGCTAGTTACTCATTCAAGAATATGGAACGTACTTTTTGATTCAGGTTCTACACATTCTTTTATATATCAAAAGTTTAGTAGAACAATCCCTGCACCACCACAAATCATGGGAGTAAAGATGTCGGTGAGTACGGTAAATGGGGCAATCATTGCATCCCATGAGTATAAGTCCTCCCCTGTTATAATCTGTGGATTGAATTTCCCGGCGAACCTCGTCATAATCCCTTTGGTGGAATTTGATGCAATTCTTGGCATGGATTGGATTTCCTTATATAGAGCCAACATAAATTGTCGAGAGAGGGAAATCACACTCCATATGGAGAATCGACCCCCGATTATTTACAAGTGTCAGGAGGAAGATGAATCTCCTTTAGCTCCATCATCTCAAGCATGGATATTACTGTCTTATGAGCATGCATATCTGGCTCAGATGATTGAGTCCAAGGAAGAAACCACCTTTCAAGAAATGCCTATTGTGAGGCAATTCGCTGAAGTATTTCCCGAGGAACTTCCTGGTCTTCCTCCAAGAGGAGATGTTGAGTTCTCAATTGAACTTATACCTGGGGCGCTACCAATATCCAAGACTCCATATAGAATGGCTGTTGTTGAGCTTGAAGAGCTGAAGAAACAACTACAGGAGAATCTGGATAAAGGGTTTATACACCCAAGTGCATCACCATGGGGTGCACCAGTCCTCTTCATTAAGAAGACGGATGGGTCAATGCGGCTTTGCATCGATTATCGTGAACTTAACAAAATCACGATAAAGAACAAGTATCCTCTCCCAAGAATCGATGACTTATTTGATCAGCTGCATGGAGCACAATACTTTTCAAGGTCGACTTGCGATCAGGATATTATCAAGTAAGGGTGAAGAAGGAAGATATCCCCAAGACTGCTTTTCGTACAAGGTACGGGCACTAGGAATTCATAGTAATGCCTTTCGGACTCACCAATGCTCCAGAAATATTCATGGACTTGATGAATAGAGTCTTTAGAGATTACCTAGACAAATTTGTGGTAGTCTTTATAGATGATATTCTAATATACTCCAAAACCAAGGAGGACCATGAGGAGCATTTAAAAACTGTACTAGAGACTTTGCACAAGGAGAAGCTCTATGAAATGTGCAGAAAGTGTGAGTTTTGGTTGAAGGAAGTCTCATTCTTGGGCCATATCATCACAAGCAATGGGATATCTGTGGAACCCTCCAAAACAGATGCAATTGAGGGATGGCCGAGGCCAATATCGGTAACTGATATCCGTAGCTTCTTGGGTTTAGCTGGATATTATCGACGATTTGTGAGAAATTTCTCACGGTTGTACAAACCTCTTACCAAGCTAACTCGAAAGGGAGTAATGTTTTCTTGGAGTGATGAATGGGAAGAAAGCTTAAAGGAGTTGAAAAGGAGGCTTATCACTGCACCCGTGCTCACTTTACCCACAAGTGGGGAGATTTTTGTGGTATTCAGTGATGTTTCGAAGAAGGGCTTAGGATGTGTGCTGATGCAGAATGATAAAGTGATATCCTATGCCTCAATGAAGTTGAAAATCCATGAGCGAAACTATCCAACGCATGATCTGGAGTTGGCGGCGGTGATCTTTGCTTTGAAAATCTGGCGTCATTATCTCTATGGAGAGAAATGTGAGATATATACTGACCACAAGAGTCTTAAATATATATTCACACAGAAAGAGCTTAATATGCGCCAGAGAAGATGGATAGAGCTCATCAAGGATTATGACTGTTCAATACATTACCACCCAGGGAAAGTGAACAAGGTGGTGGATTCTCTAAGTAGAAAGGATCCAGCTATTCTATCAATGATGAGAATTGAAAAGGATCCAATTTTCTTAGACTTGATGAAGATGGATGTATGAATCATAAATAAGGGAACATCATCAATCCTTTCAATAATGATTTCTCAACTATCTCTTTTGGAAAGGATAAAGGATGCTCAAAAGGATGATGTAGGAATCCAAGAAAAAGTGGAAGCTATCAAAAAGGGAAAATCCTTAGAGTTTAATGTTAATGAAGAAGGAATTGTGCGGTTTGGGAAAAGACTATGTGTTCCATCATGTTCGGAGCTGAAGAAGGAACTTTTGGATGATGCACATAGTTCAAATTTCTCTATTCACCCAGGGAGAACAATGATGTATCAAGATCTCCGAGAAAACTTTTGGTGGGATAATATGAAGAAGGAGATCGCTGAGTATACATCAAAGTGCCAGGTGTGTCAGCAAGTGAAGGCAGATAGGTAGAAGTCTAAGGGGATGATGAAACCATTTCCCATACCATAATGGAAATGGGAGAACATCACCATGGACTTCGTCACTGGACTTCCAAGGACATCCAAAGGCAACAATGCAATCTGGGTTATTGTGGATCATCTTACAAAGACTGCACACTTCATTGCTATTCGAGAGGATTTCTCTTTGGATCAACTGGCACAGATATATACAGGGAAGTGGTACGGTAGCATGGAGTACCACTATCTATTGTGTCTGACTGAAATCCAAGATTTACCTCTAAGTTTTGGAAGAGTCTTCAACATGCTCTGAATATTGAACTGAACTTCAGTATGGCCTATCATCCTCAAATTGATGGCCAATCCGACCGGACTATCCAAACACTTGAGGATATGTTGAGAGCATGCTCAATGGACATTAAAGGAGGATGGGATCAACATCTTCCTCTAGTTGAGTTCTCTTATAATAATAGTTTCCACTCGAGCATCCAAATGACACCATATGAAGCCCTGTATGGGAAAAGGTGTAGAACACCAGCATGTTGGGATGTGGTCAGTGAACGTAAGCTGCTTGGACCAGAAATGGTCGAAGAAATGGTGGAGAAGGTGAAAACCATTCAGCAGCATATCAAGGCAGCCCAAAGTCGATAGAAGAGTTATGCAGATAATCGTCGACGATACCTTGACATTAAAGTCGGAGACATGGTGTTTTTACGCATATCTCTGCGGAAGAAGGTCATGAGGTTTGGAAAGAAAGGGAAGTTAAGTCCAAGGTACATCGGCCCCTTCGAGATTCTTGATCGTGTTGGGGATGGGGCCTATCGACTAGCACTTCCACCTACTATGGAAAATGTGAATGATGTCTTCCATGTATCCCTCTTAAGGAAGTACATACCAGACCCTTCACATGTACTCTCTTCCGAGGTGGTACAATTAGAAGACGATCTTTCTTATGAGGAGAAACCAGTGAAGATCTTAGATCGTAGAGAAAAATTTCTACGAAATAAGACAATGCACCTCGTCAAGGTGTTGTGGACAAAACACAAGTTTGAAGAAGCAACTTGGGAGTCAGAGGATATGATGAAGCTAAGTTACTCACATTTGTTTTAGTGTGGGAAAAAGAAAAAATTTCGAGGGCGAAATTTCTTAAGGGGGGAATGTTGTAACGACCCAATGTTTCATTAATGGGAAATCCCTCTTGATCCAGTTAAATGTTTCTTTATGAAATTTTTTTTATAAGATGTCAACTTCTTTAGTTTTACGTTAATATTTGTGACCGTTAATTTTTAGCCGTTGAGCAGTGATCATCTGAGTAGTATAAATATAAGGCTTTAACGAACCCGATTATACTCAGACAAAGGAAGCGATGGCCTCATCCAGTAGAATTGCCCCTTACGAAGCCCATTTGTCAGAGCTCGGAAAAGAGGTGGCGTCTTTGGGCTTTGCCCTTGACCAAGCCCAAATTGAGCTTCATCAAGTCAAGCTCGGACGTGATCGTTTACGGGAAAAGTGGAAGTTGATTGAAATTACCACTCGAGCGATGTTATCCGAGCCACCCCAAGAGTCTATCACCATCGCACACCTTACCCTTAGGTATTATGCGGCTATTTTAAGGGGTTATGTAACAAATAAGTAGCACCATGTTCATGTACATTATTTTTGTATATAATAATGAATATAATTTCTTGTCATTTTTGATACATTGTAATTAGTTTTTAAGGTACAAATGGTGTTTTTAGTTATTATTTAATTAAGAATTATATTTTATTAAATTAAAGGATTTTTGAATTAAATAACATTTTAATAAAATATTATTATTAATATTAAATTAATTTTTATTAAATATAAATGATCTTATAATTTTATGAATGCAATTAAAATTTTTATTAAGGTTTGAAAGCCGTTTCTGTCAAAACCCGTGAATTTTTTATAAATGTCGGTTTTTATTTTAAAAGTGAAAATTCACATATTTAGAAAATTATTTAGATAAAATAAATATTATTTTTGGAATCAGGACGTCGAAATTATCCAATGGTGAATTTTTCATAATTTTCGGAGACAGTCAAATTTTTGGGTAAAAATTAAATACTATTTAAATATATAATGTGTTTTATGACATCATAATGAACCAATGGTGATGTAATAAAATGACATAATCCTTATGTTCGGCCAATATTTGTTTTATCATTAAAATAATGAGGTTTTGGGTTTGTTTGACTTACTTTTCAAAGCATTAATGGAGCCCTCAAAACTTATTCAACACTTTGCCTTTTTAAATTAATTTCCATGGGAGTGTGACTCACTTCCAGATAAGAAACCCTAATTTTTTAATAAGTTCGGACCTTGACCTTGTAAAATATTGTTTTCCTCTTTCCTTTTCCAGAAACAATGGGAATATACCATGGGATGGTTTGTGGTTTGGATTATTGTAATATAAGGGGTCCCAAACCTAAATAATAAAGAATTCCCTCACCTTTCCTATATAAACCCACCCAAGATCCCACTTCATCCTCACTAAAATCCCTTGGAGTTCGTCCAACCTCTTCCCTACTCTCTCTAGAATCCTCCCAAGGTGCCCCAAGCTCCCAAGAAGCCTCTCACAAGCCTCTCTCTAGCCTTTGGAAGCACAATTCCATGTAAGGGTTTTTTCTTCCTTTCTATTTTTTGTCAATTTTCTTTAAGTTGTATTGCCCTTTTAATTTCAATTATGAATGTTGGGGTATGGTTTTGAACCACCCCCATACTACCCTCTTATTTTTTTAATGATGGGAGAACCCTTTCCCTCTCATTAAATGCCTCCCATGTACACCCATTACTATGCCGAAATTCCGAAAGGAACTTCTCTCTCTTCTTGTACATTCAAGCAATACTTTTGTATCATGAATTTAAATTCCATTTCAATTGTTGGGACATGTATATATATGTCATACTTACTGTACATTACATGTAAATATGATGAGGAACCCCTTTCTCTCTTATCAAACGTTTTTATGAATTCTTATGTCACGCCGTTACGCTGCCGAAATCACACCGATTTTCTAAGCCAATGTCATTGTGTAGTGAATACCATGCCCATTTCTCCATCAAGGGTATTCACCTTTATGAACATTTACTTATTGATTGTAATGTTTCATGTTTGAATTCCACATTCCTTTATCGTGGAATAAATTATTATGTTTTATGAATCCATGTTTTATGATCCATGTGGCACACTTATGCATGAAATGAAATGTTTAAGAAGGGTGCGCCCTGATAGCGCTCTAATGCATTGGGTAAAGTATAGTATCATGATACGTCATGTGCAATGAGTTTTTACTCATGCTAATTCAAGTGAAACGAGGGTTTACTCGTGCTTCAAGTGCAACAAGGGTTTACTCATGCTCCATGTGCAATGAGCCTTGGCTCATGCTAATTCAATGTTAAGTGGTGTTGCCACATTTCCATGTTATGATTATCATGCTTTATCATGCCTTTATGTTCATGTTTCTCTTATGCTCTATTGATATGCCTATTTCCTAACATGTATTATACTCCTCATGTTATTCATTATGTACTCCCTTACTGGGATTTATAGCTCACCCTTTTCTTATGCATGTCTTCAGGTTATCCCATGCAATGCTAAGTACGAAGGAATGTAGTGGTCATATAAAGGTAGTTTTCAATAAAGATGTTGTAATTAAAGTTTAATGTTTTTATGTAATGATTCTAATCCCCAGAGACACTAAACCTCTCGATCTTCTTTGTTGTATCATGTGAAATTTTATGTAATAAAGCATGCTTAAGTTGTAATAAAAAGCAGGGTTGTCATAGGTACCATTATAATTTTTGAATGAATTCTATTATTATATGAAAACCCATGTAAATTAATATATTTACATCATGTACCATGATTGTTTGTGAGAATGAAATTAAAATTCCCTATAAAGTGTAAATAGACCTTTCATAGTATCCTCATGTCAAAGGTTGAAATGAATTTTCATAATGTATCTCAATGCCATGAACCTTGTGAATACATTTCTAAAATATTATGGTATCCAATTGTTTAATATATGATAAATTCCAAGTATGTTGACCATGATATTTGTTGAGGTCAATAATATAGAGACACTTGAGGCGATCAAATAGTATATAATCTATTATAGTGAGTAAATTAATATGTGTGGTAAAGAGATTAATAATCATGAATATGGAATCATTTTTTCATAGATTAATTCAAAACATTGTGTTGAGGCTGAGAGAGATATCAACTCATTCCCATACAGAATTTGGTAGAAGTTATTTGACACATTTTCGATGTTGTATCATAGAATTTCTGTATTGAAGATCCAATCTTACTAGTTAATAATATGTAATTTCCATATTAATATTATTCCTCTAGAAATTTCCATTAAAATAAATATATATATTTTTATTATTCCACTATTTATTGAGATATTTCTTCAAATAGATTTATATAATAATTATATTTTCAACTCATACATGGATATATAAGAAAGTCACATTCAAAATTTAAAAACTACAATTCTCATTAACATAGTCTACCAACATCTCATATTTCATAAAATTATTTTTTTTTCAATATTTATATCATTAGGTTGGGAAATTTTCTTTTTATTCAATAAATATGGTTTAGAAATAAATTAGAGTAATTTTTTTATTAATGATTCTCAAATAAATCAATACTAAAACCATTAACATATGTTACTTTTCAATCATTATTTTTTTAAATGTCAATGATCATACCATCACAACAAAAAACATATTTACCTTCATATGGTTGTAATGTATTGGAAAATCTTAATCCTTGATCAATTATAACCACCAAATTTTATTCATGATGATATCCGTCTCTGACATAATGTATATTAAACTTCTATGATCCATACATCATTCATGTACTACAGAATTTATATAATTACAATTTATAATCATTTCAAATATTAAGGATTCCAACTTTAGATCATGGGTTGGATAATTCTATTCATAGATACATAAATTCTGTGATGTGTTGGAGAAGACTCTATCACTAGGAATAATGACACATTAATGTCTCTTTATTGATGCACCAATACATATCACAAATATTACCCTGCCCATTAGTATTGTTAAAATTATGGAATTCACCAATATCATCTTTAATTATTGGAAACATTCATTAATTTCTTATGACCGTATAAAAATAAGTCATTTAACTATAAACATCAGGAATATGATAGATAACCAAGAATGATATTTAATAAATTGTCAACACTGAACTACAAATCTAGGTAAATTACTTATCTCGATTATATTCAATGGTTTTAACCATTCATGCACCACCTTTCACTATGAATGGTCAATAGGTATTCAATACTTAAAGAAAATTTGACAAAGAAATAAAATGTCTAAAATATAAAATTATCATTTTCTTAATAATTTATATAACTCATTTTCTATATGATTATTATTAATGAGTTAAAAATGAGTTTTATCATAAGATAAGAATTATGATTATATCAAGGAATTATCCAAAAATAAAATAATGATTTTTTTATGATAATAAATTAATATTGAATTATTTATAGAAATAGAAAAATAGGGTGAATTATTAAATGTAAAGGAAAGTACAATAAATTTATAATTTATAGAACATGTTAAAAATTTAATCATTGTATATCCACTTTCATTAATCATAAATGAGTATACCCATAATGATGATCAAAATTTGAATCATGATTTTACTCTTGTTATAGATAAAAAATTCCCCAATTTGGTGTAGATGATATATAATCTTAAAATGAATTGCATTCAATTCCATGTAATTAATGGAAATCCCCATAGACTCATCCATATTATTAATAAAAAGACAAGGGTATCCCCATGATAAAATAGTATAATGTAAAAATAAATCTTACGATAAATCATTCATTTGTTCCTTTGATTACTATAATTTATTTATGCTCATCTTATTGAGAGTCCTAGATTTGGAATTTCATCTTTGAGGAGATCAGTAGAAAATAAAACATCACTCTTAGGTTTATGTAAAATTATTCTTCATGAATCATAATAATATATCATTTCATAATCAGTACATCCTACATCCTAAGGATAAATATGGTATTCACTGATTTTGTATACTCTTTTCCTCTAAAAATTTCATTAGTAAGAGCCACTAGAGGTGGATCTGGACATGATTAAGAAGATATAGTATACCCTATAATGATAATGGATTCAACACTTCCATCTTGAATAATAATATTTTTCCCATGGTAGTTAATATTATCTGTATAATTTGAAAAAAAATCCATGAAAATGATTATATAATATAAAACCATTATAATAATATTCATGTTTTCAAATAGGTAATGTCTTTCTTTCATAATGGGATGAAACTGACACTTCCTTAATATATTATTATTTAAACATGGTGTGATGTTTGAAAAATATATTCTTATGGTTATATATAAATATGCAATTTTATTGTTAATAATTGATGATATAAAATAGTATAAAGTTTTATAATCAAATAAATATAACATATATTTTATATTAAAATCCATTTACCAAACACCACATCTTTGGGAACATCATCTGAAGTGTAATAATCATATAAGCTTGTCCATCTCCCATTGTCATCTTATAAGGACGGTTCCCTAATTATTGGTACATTTTTTTGAATAATTATATATCTATTTATATTTATATAAGTAGATATTTGTATTTATTCATTTACCTTATATTCAATAGCCTCATGAACCCTTTATTCATAATTGGAACAAAATCTTTTCCCAGTTATCTGTGTACCTAGTTTTCTCTTTACATAACTATCAAATGTTTGAAATCATATCGTCCATTTATTCGTATCTAACACATTTTTTTCATTATGCTCATCCAAAGTCATCTTGTACGGATTTCACATCATGATATAAGAAAAATAAAAATATTTCACAATATAGCTGTAAATTATTACTATATCACGATTTAATGAAGATTTTTGTGAATTCATTTCCCTTCAGATACACGACTATATCCCATAAATGAAATATTTAATATTACTTTCTATATAAGTAATGTAGTCCATATTAATCATAAAAAATATGATTATGTTAGAATTATAATCTTCAACACTTAATTATCCTTAAATATTAATGTTTGTAACATACTATAAATTTAAAATCTCTACCCTAGAGGATATTTATTCCAGAAATTATTCATATTAAATGTTCTTTATTTGATAATATCTATTTCATCAACCTCTTAACTTTTTTGGGTCAATGAATACCATTGATCAATATAACCCTTTAGAAAATAAACTAATAGAATAAAAGTTTCCCTTTAATTGATTCCCAAATAATTGAATATGATTTCAAGGTTCCTAATCCATCATCCACCCACTGATTAGTTAATAATACATTAATATATGTATTATTTTGTTACAAGAAGTGATCCAATGTAGTTGATTCAGAGTATCATACAGTAGGATTCTCTAATTGTGAATTGTTATGCACCATGACCTGAGTGATTTTCCCTAATATTTCCATTATATTCTATATTCAAATACCAACAACATTGGATTTATCAGAAGGTAAATCCATACATTCACTACGGGTGTTTATTCTAATAAATCATTTATCTTTCATCTTTAAACAGTGAAACACAATGAGTTATCCCAATCTCTTAATGAATATTTATCCATAAAATAAAAAACCTTATAATATCCAAACTCTAGTCACACATAGATTGTGTTTATTAAATTAAATCTGTATAAAAAAATAAGAAATCACACTATAGATCATTTGTAATTTTTTATTCATTATAAAATAGATACATTCATGACTCATATATTACATTTCTAATATAATAAAATAACATAATAAAATTTTATTAGAACAAGATATTTTTTATAATATTGGTGTTCATACACAAGTAAACATAATAAAAATAATCCGTGAACTCATATTCTATGTATGGTTCATGTACATCAAGAACTATTTTGCGTAAATATGGAGTAGTCAATAAGACATATTAAACAACCAAAATGTATTCCATTCAGTCAAAACATTGGTTAAATAATCATCTATGAATAAAATCAACTTTTAAATCACATGGATAATAGAATCTAAACTATTAATAATGGAAATTATTAACTTTACCATTTGTGATAAAGTGTTTTAAACCTATAAATTTGGAATCGTATTGTGTATGCCTATGAACCAAGGAATCATTCATAAAAAATTGGAAGGATTAAAAAAATTACCCATAAGAAATGGAATTGATAAGATTACTTCTCTTGATTCTATTATATGAATCAATTTTCTATCTATAACAATCCTCACATATCTCTTTTATGTGCTATGCATTCCTCATATATTAAATGAAAAAAAAAATTCATTTTCAGTAATCCATATAAGCCATCAACATTTAATATTAAATGTAGAGTAAATAATTTTATATTTAATAATAATAGTAATGATAAATTAAATTAATAAATAATTATTTTATCATTGGAACATATCTTCAATAACATCAATGGGTTTTTTATGAAGAGAACACTACTAAAAGATCACTGAATCATTTCTTGATGAAAATACAAATTTCATTATTCAAATCACATATTCAAAATCAAATTATTACCAAAATATTATGAAAAACGTAATTTTAATATATCCATTGAAATAAGGAATGAAATATTTAATTAAATTAGTATTCACAATGGTGGAAAATTAGTTCGTACGATGTACAATATAATAAATATTCCATTGACACCTTTGGAAAAAAAAAGTATGTTGTTCAGAAAATGACAAAAATATTCCAAATAAACGATTTTTTATTTTTCCAACCATGGGTGGATATTAATATAATAAATATTTGTGTAATATTATGAATATTTTTTAAAACATTTAATAGAAAATATTTTCATGGATTAAAAATAATTCAATTGAAAATATGAAAACCATTTTTTTAATAAATTCCTTTAATAAAAATTATTTAATTTTCATACGAATGAGAATAAATGTAAAATAAACAAGTAATTCCAAAATAATAATAGATTTGAATAAATAAATATATTATATTAATATGATTACAGAATATTCCGAACGAAAATTTGAACAGAAATAATCTCAACATAAAATGATATTGTAGTGGAAATATCTTACCTCATGATTGACATTCCCCATATTTTCATTTAACCTACTATATTATTCATTTATATTTATATTAAATATAGATATTTTTTATAATGTCTGAAATAAGATTATATTTAATAAAAAATAACCTCTAGGGTTTATTAAGTATTATTAGTTATGAATTATTTATGATTATGGCAGATAGAAGAGGACATTTATGTGTTTATAAGAAAGTAGATGTGGTTTTATTTTATATTTGTGGGATTTGATACAAATGGAATTTTTTAAAGACTAATATATATATTGAATACTAATGAAAAATCTCCCAATCATTACTCATATGTGATGTTTAAAACTATAAATTAGAAGAAGAAACAAATTAGTTTTTAGAAATATTTATTTGTTATGTTTATTCCATTTTCCTTATATATCTATCATTTTTAACACATTATAACCTTCAACGATGTGATAAATATTTTACATGAATATTATTCACAATGAAAAAAGGGGTAACTAATAATACCCAACATTAATAATTATTATTAAAAATATGGAATCCATTGACATGATTAAAATCAAGTTTTAGAAGAAAATAAAGTTATTATAATTTAACAAAATGTGCCAAAAACATTTTTTTTTTATAAAAGGTAAGTATACCAATAATATTGTAGCAAATTAGAGTATAATATTGATTAAAATTTACTAAAAATGATTATATTAAATAAATATAGACATATTTTTCATTCAATCCAAATAAACCCAGAAATTCAACTATTAAATACATGACTAATATCAAAAAACTATAACTATTTTTCATTTTAACAAAAACATTAAATTGATTTCTAAAAATTATAAGAATATTTATATAAATTAATTATAATGTTTTTATAATAATTATATTAAAAAAAAATTTTTATAAAAAATTGATTTACAAATTTGGGTATTTAAATTTAATTTATTATATTTGGGTATTTTTTCTTTATTATTATTCTTGATTAAAGGTATGTGCATTATGTTATTGTATCTTATTAAATAAAAACATTCTTATAATAATTGAATCATAGAAATTAAATGTCATAATGAAGCTACAAAATAAATAAAAATTCTCATTCCACATTTATCATTTATGAAAATATGTGGGGAACTGGTAATGATTGTATTCTTAGATGTATGTGAAAATAAAATGTTATAATAATTTGGGGATCCAATATTTTGTAAACTGATGAAGGAGCACTTGTTCCAAGAAGGATTATGTTCCATTACCTAAATCTTTCATTGAATGGACATAAAAATGTTGAGGATATTTTCAGACCAAAATGGATATGGGATAATATATAGCATAAAATAATAAAATCACATCAATATTATTAGAGAACTACAACACAATATATAGTTAATGATAAATGTTTTAATGGATATATAGTTATTAAATGGTAGGTATAGTTACTACATTAGAATATATATACATGGGTTATGTCATAACCATATTTATTATTCCATATTAATAGAAAAAAGAAACTAAAAAAATAAGATTTTAGTGAATATTGATGGATTTAATATATAAGGATCTTCGAAGAAAAATTAATTATAGTATAATGATTAGCATTATTCCATGATTAAATTTTATGAATAAGATTCATTTTTTTCAATTATTAATTGAAATTTACACTTTATAAGGATCATGTATTTCTTGAACATTATTAAGGAAGACTTGGAGTGGTCCATTGTGACATGTGTTTGATTTTTCAATTATCTATAATACAAAATTTAATATATTATTATTTATTCCATTAAGGTGATTACTTTATTTATGATTTATTCTGTTTCAATTATGTGTTATTAATCGCCTTATGGGGTGATCATTTAATGGTATATTATTTGGCTAATATTTATTTATTGAAGTCACTTTTAAATTAGCTCATCAAGTTTATTATCATATTTAGATTAGCTTTTTTAATCTTAGTATTTAGTAATAAATTGTTGAAATGTTTTTTATCGGATGGAATCAAATATCGTTATATTATTAATGTAGTCTTGATACATAATTTTCTATTAATATTAGGGTATAATACACCTTATTTTATGTTTTTTACTTTGCGTATAACAAATTTAATGGTTTGGGATAGCCTTGATAGATAACGATCAATGATAAAAAAAATTATTATGATTTCCAAATAACTAATGATATTTTAGTTAATGTCGTTTTATGTCATATGTATATATATATATAAACCTTTATTTTAATGTAATTCGTTATATCATATTTTTATATAAGAAGTTCTAGTTGTTCATATTTTGTTTTATTTTAATTTTTTCTCTCACATAGAAATTTATTATTCAATAATAAAAAATTTGTTATGCTATGAATTTTTTTTATTTTACTTCCATGTGATATAAAAATTAAATTTAATCAATATAATATTTTAATTTTTTTTCTTAAACGTGATGTGAAATTTTAGTTTTAGGCTTTTCCCCCTTATATTTGAATTATTAAAAAATTCAAAAAATAATTATTTTTTCCTTTGGTACTGTGGAGTTTTCAAACATTGAAAAAAACTAAAAACATGGTATTTAGTTGGTATGTTGATTCAATGTTTTTAATTTTTTTCTTCTTTAATTTGAATTACTTTTTATATGTTTGGTATATAATTCTATTAATATCATTGGTTATGATTTAATCATGTTAAAAATAACCAATCACTCAATAAATTCTTATTAATTTGAACCCTTAGTGTTAAACTTAATATTATTATGTATTTTTCAATTAAACAATACATTGTGTGGGCCAAAATCTCCTCGAAATGAAAGGGAATTAGACTAGAAAACAAATTAAAAAAGCTCCAAATTAGTAGTGAGATATGGAAATCATGTGTTATGGAAAACAATCTGTTATGGTTTCTTCCCCATATATATTAATACTACAAGTTCAATACAAAAACATGTACAATAATAATGTGATTTAGAAATGATCTAGAATATTTGTCAATTTGGTTCCATAAAAAGTGAGAATCCACTTAAACACCTCTGAAATTATCTATAGATATATGATACTTTCAATAAAAATATTGTCTAAAATTAGTTGATAAGGATAAAAACCTTCAAAATTTTATTATACTTTAAATAAATGGAATAGATAATGTGACTACGAACTTGATTGATCACCATAATAGATTAATTAAAATGTATATTTCTATATAAGTACATTATACCCATAAAATATGTTAATACTCATTAATGATTTGTCATTGTTTATTCTAAAACATATCGAATAAGCCCTTGAGTCATGGAAAATATTTATGGAAATATTATGAATGTCTACAAATCATGGGATAATTATTTTGATTTAATTCTATATTTATTACCTGATAAAACCAAATATGATAGTGAGGGTCAATGTTGTATCTAGGGGAGGTTTCAACCTGTTGCACATGTGATCTTTAATTAATTTTTCAGAATGTTCATTTAGTGGAAATAAAAATAATTCCATCCTTTATGAATTACTAATGATGTTTAGTAAAAAAAATTAAAAAACCCACATGGATATCTTTTCAATGTAATTGAATATGTGACTTGGTATTCAATGTACTGAAAAACATCTTCATTTATAAAAACACATATATTTTTGATATATAGAGGATCATATTTATTTTCTAATTTTCATGTTTGAAATAAGGATAATTAAATAATATATTCTTTTTTGGGGTACAAAGTACCTCAAAATTTCTTATTAAGTTGTTATTTATAGTCTTTTTTTCTGATGACCCAAAACCCACCATTGATGAGATTTGATAGGGGAATTATTTCACTCAATACCGAGTTTAACATCAATTTTCCACAATAAAGTAGTAATAAAACACCATTTCATAGTTAATATAACAATAAGACCGTATATTATCAATAATGGAACACATAATAAAAATTTTATTAAATTTTATACGAGGCCCAAAACACTATTAAATCATTAGAAACTATCTATATTATCATAAATGAACATTTTCCCAAATTTATGAAAATAATTCTACATTAATAAAAAAATTGAATGCCCAAAAATTACCCCTTTTGAATATCGATAAAAATTTTGTATAGAATTTAAATATAATTTTTGAGATTACAAATAATACAATACTGGGAAAAACTGTGTTTCCATGTATATAAGAGAAAAAATAAATGTTATTATGGGGGCGAAATAGTATATAAAGAAATGATCCAACAAAGAGATTCATTTTATTATTGACAAAGATATTTTGGAAAAAATTACATTATAAAAAAAGAAATTAGTGGCCATTAAATAGATTGAATAAGTATTAATTAGGAAACATAAATGAAACAAATAATATAACATTCATTACCACACATTTAATTACTAGGGATGTTTGGCCAGGGTAAAGTTGAATATCAAATCATGAAATTCAGGGAGGTATTCAAAAAAATATAAATATTTCTTTAATAAATCTAATTTTATTAATATCAATGTACAATATAATCCTCAATAAAATCCTTTTTAACAATAATAATATTTAATATTTAGGAATAATCTCTTAAAATAATTAATGATTAGTTGATATTCAGAGAATGATCCGACTGAAAATTTGTGATCCATTTAGATTTTAAATTACATATATATTTTTATCATGAAAGTTAAATAAATATATACTTTAATATGGGAAATATTTACACTTAATGACATTAAGAATTGTTACAAAAATAGGAGAGATACAATAATCCCAATATAGTACTTTTTTTCTTGAAGAAAAATCCATGAAGTAATTTCTTCAGATTCATAAGAAAACATAATTCAATATGAAATAATTTATTATCCGTAATTATTTCCATATAATATAGATATAGAATTAATGTGGGATTTAATAAAACAAATTAAATTATTTCTAGTAATGGGTAATACCTATTTTGATTTGAACATTGTTTGGTTGATATTTTTGGTTGGATAAGAGAAAGTATGAATTATAATGAAAAAATATATGAAATATATATCTGAGAATTGGGATTTTAATGAGACCATCGCCCATGAAGAAGAATATTGTCTCTTTGATATGAATTTAAAAGAATATTTATACTTTATAGATCTTATGAAATTATATTTCTTTACAAAATAATATTATAATAATTATGTGAATGAAAAAAATGTAATGATATTGGAATATAATTCAATGAAATTTTCACAATGATTTGATCCCTTAGATATTTATAATGCCCAAATTAGTGTAGATGAAAATCCCATGAAATATAATGTATTCATTTTTTGGGAAAATAAGATAAATTCTGATAATACATGTTGTCAAACATTCAAAATAACAAGATCACCAACATATCACAAATTAATTTAATAGAAAATTTTTATTTATTAAACATCTGTAGTTATTAAATGCATTTTTCATTCAACTTACACATGATAGGTATGACTTAATAAAGGAAGAAAAATAATTTTGATATAAATATAAGGGTAAATTCTTCCAAAAAATAATAATGTGATAAAAGAGTTATTTTTTATAGAAGATTATTATATACCATTTCTAATAGTTAACGTGTTCTCACCCACCATGTAAACACATAGAGAGGATGATTTATGGTTTTAATGAAGGAATATTATTTTTTATAATATATAATTATGATGGTTAAGAGAGTATCTATTATTATCAATAACTAAATTATTCCATGATGAATACCATCCCAATTCCTTCATTGATAAAATGATTGAATAGTTATGTAGGGAAGATTTATAATATTTTCATAATATTTTAATTAAGTAAAATATTATTATAGTGGTACTAAATGATCATATATAAATATTATTCATATTCCCCAATGGAAACATGGACTACTAATTAATGTTTTTTTGTATGTATTATACATTCAACACTTCTTAGTGGTACATTAAACATATATTTCGAGTGATAAAAAAATAATTACTAGTGACATTAATAAATGACTAATTTATACATTTCCAATAATTAAAGGTATGATTGAAGAATACTATTATGGTGTTAAAATGGTATGAGGAATAATTATTTAAGTTGAATTTGGATATGTATCAAATTATAGTAAGAGATAAAATTTTATTTTGCTAATTCATCTCATGTTATGGAATTGTATATTTTCCTATAAATATAAATGTGGAATTAGAGTTTATGGAACTATAAGATTTATGGAAATGTCTATCTTCCCAAGAAATTTTTAATTTTACTATCATTATGTCAAATTCCTTCTCAAAATTATAATCATCTCACCCATCTATTAAAAAAGGATTTATAAATATGATATATGAAAAATTACAAAGAACCATTTTAATCATTAAACTGAGTCTAGGTGATAACAAAATCATGGTACATATAAATTGAATAGATCACTGTTACATAATGTCTGATGAGACTAATTACACTCTTAGATAAATATTGGAATATAGATAAATGAATTTTCCAATAAATATACTATGAAATTTATAAAAGCTATGATAGATAGCTCAATTCCATTACCATGTATGAGGAATTTGAAAATATAATTATTTACATTCATAATTTGATATTATTATTTTTTTACCTTGCATGGTGGTGGATTATATTTATCATAAAATGCTATATAACATAATTTACAATTAATATTCTATGAGAATCTTGATTATATAGATTATATTTTTTAAAAATAGATATGAAAATCAATGAAAATAAAGAGTTATAAAAAATGGTTATTTTCCACCTATAAATTCATTAATTTAAATATTTGAGTGGAGAATAAAACATAGAAATTAATGATGATTTTATAGATGTTCACTTGTTTAAAATGAATCTGATAATATGGAAATGGTTTTTCATTATCACTAATAATTTTGTCACCAATATTATTTAATCATAATTCAGAAATAAATAATGAAAAATTCTACAATTTAAATAGAAAAAAATATTTTTTATTATAATCTAAAATTTAATAAATTTGTTAAAAACATGAACTACATAACAAGATAAACTACCCTGAACTATCATAATACATCATAAATAATATTTAATCATGGGTGTATAGAGAAAATATTGAAAATTAATATAAGGAATTGTTTATATTGATTTTACCTCTTTGAAATTAACCAATGAATATGAATTTTTTTTTATCCTGAATTATTGTAGTTTGAAAATGATAAATATAAAATTATACCTACTAAAAATGTAGATAACCTACATTCCTTATAAACATGTACACTAAAAATATAAATATTACTATAAACGAATATATATTTATCTCATTCACAATATACTACTATATTCTAAAAAGACGTTATAGACTATAAAATTGACATAACAAGATATAATAGATATGTGTATAACTCTTGTGAAATAAAATAAAATTAAATAGTTTCAAGTGAAGAGAATTATATTTAGATTAATATATGATAACCACATAAAAATTACTCATTATCCTCATAAAATTAAAATATAAAAATTTTATAAAATTTACATAATATCAATTTTCTTATCCTGAATATTTATTCATAAAAGCATTCCACAAAAAAATATTATATACAATAATATATTAAATCCCATAAAGAGTGATATCAACGGCTTTAGTGTGTAACACCTAGTAAATGGTCACCATTCAACCGCATCGTATCATTTAGAAAAAACATTTCGTACAAAATAAAACAATGATTGTAGATAAAAAATTTAACACTCAATATACTTGAATGAATTCCCCTAAGGCTTTAATTTTTATTATTAATCATAATCGACCATAAAGCGGTGAGATGAATCCTTAGAAGGACCGAAGGTTTAGAGATAATTACATAACCTATAGCTATTAGAGAAAATCACTCAAATTAGAAAACATGGAACTCATCCTCCATATCACATGTCATGAAATTGGCACTCAACCTTCGTAACTCTAGGAAGTTATTTGTCCTATGAAGATCTGCACATGCCTGATACTGATGGAAAAGACATACCCTATTTTTCTCTATATTCTTTTTATCTTTTCTGTGGTTAATGCACCTGCTCTGAATCCTTATCTGAATCCTTGTCCCCTGTAGTCCGACTAGTAAATCTGAACATTTATGTGGCCCAATGGCATTGGGGTGGCCTGATAGCCTTAATAGAAAGCTGACCTGATGGACATGGGTGAAACCAACATATTACACATTACATATCATTTCTAGTCGAACTAACATTACTTATTTTGAGATTTCCCTAAATCAATGAAAAAACAATACATCTTTTTTTCGACACCATTTAGTCCATCCAAATGGGGAAGTGTAGTATGATTCTATATTTAGAGAGCCATTAATATCATATCATAAAAAGGGGATCTTTTATGATTTATAAGTAAAATATGAGATAATCCAATATTCCAGAACATATTAATGATTATATTAGACACACATTTTTTAAATTTATAGTAATAACACAACTGTTATCACATTATAATTATAACTATAAAATATATATACATATTAATGAGATATTATACAAAATTACTTCTTGACATGATCAATTTTACATGAATAAAATACAAAACTATAATGATGAATGATATAAAAAATGAAAAAATAGAGAAATAATAATGCACAACTAAAAAAATTATTCCAAAATAAAAAAAAATTATATCTATTTCATAAATTTATGAAAGCATTTATTTTTTAAAATCGAAATTCATTTTAGGATAATATCACTTCTCTGAATGTATCTATTACACCAACTACATGGAAAATGCGAAAGAGTTGAAGATTTTCTTTGAGTTTTTTTTAAAAACCATATACATTATCCCGAAATAAGTAGATATTATATAACATAAAAAATTTATAGTCATATAATGTATGATATAATGGATTTTTACAATACAACAATAGTTGAAAAAATATTCATAGAAAAACAATGTCTTTAATTTTTTACAAACCAATGTATTAGCTCGGAATAAAAAAATGATATAGAAGAACATATTTAAAATAATAAAAAGGTGGATTTAATCAATAAATGTATTTTTACCCAACGTAATTTTATATCAATGATGGTGTGGGTTTCCCTGAATTTAGTTATAAGAAGATGGCCTCCAATAAACCCGTAAATATTATTCATATAATATTAAAGTAGTAATTCAATTTAAAGAAATACTTTTTAGAATAATAGACTTAGGGAGGATTAATGAGAAATAAATAAGGATAAATCTATTTAAAATGGGTTTTGGCATTTATATTTTTATGTAAAATGTTCTGATTAAATTCATTAAAAATATCCACAACATTTTACTCGTTACATTGTATGAGAAATTTTTTTGTTTTTTCAATTCACCATATGAATATATAATCTCACCATATGATTCTAGGTACCAGAAACACCTCTACTAAGTAAACAATAATACTTCTTCACCTACATGACAATTTATCTCCATATTTTTCCTATCTATATGAATTTAAATATAAAAAATCCAAAATATTTTTTATTTCCTCCCTAAAGTAATTGGATATTAATAAAAATTGGAACCTCATTGAAATTAGTTTTTATAAATACCGATTCATTAATCTTCTCTATCATTAGAATATTCATTGATTCATTAATAGAAAGCAATTTTATCTTATGTATTAACCTCTTCCTATATCTCACTTTTTTCATCCTACCACCATACATGTTATCATATAAAAAACAAGAGGAATTACAATAAAAAATAATATAATTTTACAATAATAAATTAAACCGATAGGTTTTTCTTTAGAGGTACAATTTTAACCCAACACATTATCATCATTCTAGAAAACATTTCATATTGTGTATGTATTTTGATAATTTTGAATCATCAATGAACTTATTTATAAAAGATATTTTAAAATGAAATTTATTCATATATAATATCTCTCTAAAATGGCCATGAATCAGTAATGGATCAATTAAAATTTTAACTATATTATAATTGAATCCCATATTTTGGTGTCCCAATCATGAAAAAGTTGTTGGAAATCATGATATAATAAATTAATGTCCATCGTTTATACATTTCAATCAGCACATTACATTCAATAACTTTAACAATATATTTGTCCTTTACATTTAATTTTGAAAACTCCATCTTCTTATAAATTATTTAAGGCCCAAAAAATTGATTGTCATATTTTAGTTTATGTTTGGCGAGAATAAAAAAGACAATAATATAGTTATTTAAAAGGTCTGATTTAGATGGATGGTAAATATGTATATTATTGAAGAAAAATAAATTTTTTTACTGATCATTTAGTAAGAGAAAAAATTTTAGAATGGAAGTGATAGAAATATCCTCATGGACGTGAATTTTATGATAAAAAATTAAATCTATCTATGGGTGATAAGTTATAATTACTTTCATTTTAGTACGATTAGATTACGACAAAACATTCTAAAATTGAGATTTCAATATAATGTCCCCATCCAAAACGATTCAATTTACATCCATCTCAAGCATTATGATCCCACAGTCAAATAACATTCCCAAATGAAACATTTTTGTTTCTTCCCAGACTGAATAAAATCAAATGATCATTATAAAATGATATAAAAAAATGAAATCAAAAGGCATTATTTTTTAGTATAATCCTTATATATAGTCTATGGTGATTTTTTCAATTAATGTATCAACAAAATTTATTGTATTGAATTCATATATAGGTCAATGATTTTCATTATAAACACACCAAAAAAGTTATTTCATTTATATTATATAGTATAGATATATTTTTATGCTTTGGCACTATAAATTTTCAATTGAAATAATTATATATTATCACAAAACCAATGATTAAAAACTCACCATCATCAATATTATTCCTTCATCACACATTATAGATTTTTTATATTGACCATTATACTTAATAAAATTGAGAAATTAGATAGAATCCGTAGGATAACCATAAAAACTTTCCTACTGTCAACTATTACTAAAATAATAAAACATTCATGATCTGATATCTTTTATTCCATTAATCATTCTAGAATAGATGATTTAATCTGGATTTATAATATAAAAATCCAATCATGATCTATGAGGAATTGAAAATGAATCTTATAAATCAATGGAATCATTATCCACTCTTTTTCCACATCATTCATCTTCTAATGATCAAATTTTTTACTATTGGAATTAATCTTACAGTTTCCCATAATTTATTCATATATGAATAAAAAATTAAATAAACTTAATTATTCAACCCATTAGCATGGACTCATATTTATATAAAATTTAGAATACATATATCTAATGAAATTGTGGTTAGTGTCCACCAAAAACATCTCATATAGATGATTATACATGAATGATGTAAATAATACGTAGTAAATTATACATCAGGGTATGTAAAATTTTGATTGTATATTTAGTTCTAATAAAAACCATAATATGAAACTCATTGATATTTCATAACAATTTAGTGTTTTTCTAAAAAATAATAATAAAATTATTCAACAAATCATTCACATAAATCAAGAAATGATAACGAAATTTCTTGATTACAACTACTATTAAACACATAAAAAGTGATTTAATATTTTTTTAGATAATGAAAAAGTGTATCATTTCTTCTACAATTCTTTTATTAAAGAATAAATCAAAAAAATCATTGATATAATTGTAAAAATACACCACATTCCCCAAATAACTCATAATTTATTTATTAAATGGAAACTATTCAATACAAATGGATTATAAAATATTTAAAGGAAAAATATTATAAAATTTCTCTCTGTAAATTTTAGTTATATTGTCTGTCATCATATTGATAAAATTAATTTCATTAATTAATATAAATGTTAATTTTTTTCATAATGAATTTATTCTCATGACATTAGTTTATTTTAAATTTATTGTGAGTAACTAATTAAATTAAATTATTTTACAACCCTATTAGAGTTTTTATTCATTTATGAGAAAAATTAAATAAATGGTTTGGAAAATATTGAAATTAATAAAATTTGAATTACTTATAGTGCATCTTGAATTTAGTAGATAAAAGTATTTTTTAGGAAAATAATTATAATATAATTGCATCTTCATATTGTTGAATTAAAATTGAAATAAAATTAATTTTTCTACGATTTACCTAAATTATATTTTGTAATGAAAATATTCTATTAAATGACATAAAATTCATAAAAATGTGATTATAATAAAATATAGTGGAATATTAGTGAACACATCTACCATAGTTAATTTATTAGTCTCTATTATATTTCGAGTAACATTCATAAACCTTTAGGTCTAAAATTGTTGTAACGTTGTCTAATATCAATTTTAATTAATTAATTCATTAATCCAAAAGTAAAATGATAAATGTCATGAAATTCTCTCCAAATTTAATTTTGTAAATACATAAAAACAATATAAATATTTATTTTTAAAATATTACCTATTGTAATTTATTTTGATAATAATGACTATTAAATATTACTCATTTATTCAATTCTTGAAATTATCCAAACCTCAATTATAAAATGCAACATCTTTCTCTCTATAAGTCACACATTTTGTGCCATAAAACTCAATAATAACCTAAAAACATACCCAAATTACTTATCCAAAATCAATAGGTTCTTTTCCTTAAAAAATACAAACCTTAGGATCCATAAGAGAATATCTAAATGAGTTATTTCAAAAAAGAGTCAATCACCTAAACTGATCCCTTTATTTTTAATTATTAATTTACATCATTAAAATATATTTTATTCTAACTATAATTATAACTTGAGTGTCCTAAATATAATGAAATTTTATAGTATTTCTAAAATAAACCATATCCACCCTTTTTCCTACAAATGGGATGTGATTTTATCTATTGTGTAGTGGTATGGTTTACCATCTCTGCATTGCGATAAGAATCATTTTCCATCACTATCATTCAAAAATGGTTTTTATGAATGGTTTAATGTGTATATATATATATATATATTTGAAAAATATTTTGACATAAAATTTATTCTATAATGATAATATAATAAATAATTTATTAGCATCAAATATGTTGGAAAATGATTATATCGCTCATATGTACCTATGGATCACCACCTCCATTAAGTGATGTGATTTATTTTTATTTTTCATTGTTCAAGGATGACAATGAGGATGCATTTATTGAATATATATGATTTAATAAATTTTGTAAGGTTATTTACTATTTACAATTTTTTTGTCAAGATGTCAAAAAGTGATTCATCCATACGAATGGCCAACCATCTTCGTAAATGTTATTATTCATTTTGTATATATATATATTTTATGTTATTATAAATATCTTTTTAATGGGTATATAAAAATATTTATATCATTATTAACATTACATGTATTATAGAACCACAATCAATTTCCTAGTATATGAAATACCAATATAAAATTCAAAAGAAAAGAGTCCCAATTAACACATGAAAATTATAATTTTAATTTGAAACAATTAGTATTTTTTTAAATGTTATGAATGATAACATAATATATAATATGTTTTTAAAGGATTCTATTTTAGAATAATAATATATAAATTTTTATTAAAGTTTTTGTTATAGTTCATTCAATGTAAGTGGAGCATAAGGTAAGAATTTAACATTGTGAATTGTTTTCTTCAATATCAATGTTATGTTATGCACCTATATTGTTTTACAAGTACCATATAATGAAAATTAGTCATGGTATATCATGAATTCCTTGATTTTCTAGATAAATATTTATTTATTTTATGTTATTACACTAGGGTTTTTATGTTTCAAATGTTACCAAAATGGTATGGATTTAATGTTAAAACCTCATTGTTTATCAGGAATGTTTATGATTATTATTTCCAGGATAAAATTGTATTATATACATGTAAAAATTATCATTAATATTATTACCCTATTTTAATTTTAAGAGTGTAATTTTCTTTCCTTTGTTGTTTCGACCTTTAAGAACTGTAGAAAAATAAATAATATTTTAATGGAAATCCAAGAAGATTTATTATATTTTTTTGGCAAAAATATTTAATTTTCTATGCCTATGAATTGAATAATTTTTTAAAAATCACACAATGATTTTATAAATTCAATTTTACATCATATTTATTTTTCACAAAATTATTAAAATAGAATATTTTTTTTGAATGAGGTGTTCATGGATTTTTTACAAAAATATGAGAAAATGCTTTCTTTTAACTAATATAGAATTAATTTCATTTCCCTATTTATTGAACACTCAATATATTAATTAAAATAATAATTTTTTCCAAGATTTTATTTGATGAATATTATTTTGATCATATTTTTTGAGTTTTTTTAAATGGAATTTTTATATTGAAAATGTTATTTTCATAATGGTTGTTTTAGTTATCTTTTAATGGAATTTATATTAACCAAATTAAACAACTATTGATTTTAATTATGATTTATAAGGTATATAATCCATGGGTACCATCCTTATTCATTATATGGATTTATGATATTCATTATGAAAATATGATTACAAAACGCATTTCATTTCCATGGAGTATGATTTGATTACAGGTTTATGAAACCCATTTCATTTCATGGATTCTGATATAATTAAATTTTAACGACCTTGTGGGAAAAATAATCATGATTTTTATAATTTTATTGGTGGTGTTATATATTCCTCTAATACATTTATTAAAGATTGATTACTAATTATATAAATAGTAATGGAATTTGGAATGAACTATGTTAAGTAAGGTTATATGTCCACAATTATTGTATTAGGTGTGAACATTGACTAAAATGATAGTTTTGGGAGTGATCCAATTCGACAATGATAGTCACGGTAGTGAGCCATTAATACTATGGAAATGAATTTATATGCTTCTATGTATGTCATAATTCTATATATGAATCTAATGTTATTCCCTAATTACTGATGCTCATTGATTCATATATGATTTATGTATTATGATTTTCAAACCTTACATAGCATCTAATCTAACCCATTAATATGATTCCAGGATTCCATGTTTCCATGTTATGAATAATTATTTTATGTATGATGTGTCAAAGAACAATGTTTGTTATAAAAAGGATAGTGTGAGATGATGTAGACATCTTATGAAAATGTATCCTATATGTCCATGTTTCCAAAAAAATTATACCAGTATGGTTATAGAATGTATAATTATTAAAAATATTTAGTATTAATATAATATTATGTAATATATATTTATGTATATTATGGTTTAATATAGTCGGTATCAGAGAAAGGTTCAGATAAACATTGGAATCCTGGATGAGTAATTCTATGTTAGAACCTTTTGGATTGGACAAATTACAGGGTGACCTCATAATGTTTTGATAATAATCATGGATGATATATTTTCATAATAAGGTGTCAGGTATTTCAAAAAAGGTTTCCTTATTTATACATTCTCTAAATTCTTTTTTATTATAATGTTGTTTTCATCTATGATAAATTTTTTAACATTATTCTTTTTTTTATTTTATTGGATTGTATAAACCTGATGGAATCATGTTAATTCTCAATTAGATGTTCTATGAAATGATTTTCCCCATGAAATACGAAATGATAAAACATCAACAGTTAAAAATTTAGTTTTAACAATCACACAACATTTCCAAGATATTTTTTATTTATGATATACAAATGAGAAAGGGATGTAAATTTTTTTGTTGAATCCATCACGAGGAAACTTTTTCTATAATTGAGTTCTTCCTCTATTCCACTATATATTATATAATAGATATTTAGAGCTAAAAATATATTTTTCATTCTCTAGTATTTATTAAATGAAAAATATATTTTATCTATCTATCATTTGAATGGTGAAGATAACTAATAGTAGACTCTTATAGAAAATATGATGAAATTGGAAAGAGTAAAGTCCATGGAGAATAATTTTTTTAGTATCCGATTTTTCAATATATACATCCTCAATATTCATTATATGAAATAGTGAAGGAATTCATTAATACAATGTAGAAGGATGCTGAATTTATTTGTACCCATTATATAAATATTACAATAAATAGGTGGCATTATTTTTGTATCATCATCCTAACAGAAATTAAAGATGGTTGATTATTTAATGTCTTAAGACCATTTCGTTTAATGGTGTTAACCACAAGAGTATATTGTAACTATAAATAAGTCATTAAATGTTATGTCAATGTAGAAATGGAGATTGGGGATAACTATACATCTCCTAGTGTTGATATGAAATGAAATATATATTTCCAATGAGATTCTAAAAATCATTGAGATAATAAGATGATGTCTCATTTATGATCGATCAGTGGAAGGAAAATGGTGGAAGTTTTCAAAATTTTACTAGTTAATTTTAAAATTGCCTAATAAATGGTCATTAAGTAACAGAATATCAGAATTATGGGGTATTGATAGCTCGTGATGAGAATAGAGATTAATCTGTACTAAATTCCCCACCCCCACTTCATTGTTTCAAATTTTAACATTATAGAAATTATTCTATCTAATATAAAAATATTATAGTTAATGATGATGATCAATGTTAGACACCACAAATTCTTAGATGCATAGAGAAATATTAGGCGAACACCATTAATTATGATATTTATAATAACAATATGGTTAGAAGTATAATAACCATCTACTTGAGAAGTGTTAATATCTTATTTGAATATGTATATTCCAAAAAATTTATATCTGATGAGTTTTATTATGTTATGAAAATGATACCAAAATGGATATATTTTGATGTAGTAGTGAAAGAAACCAATTTTATAATGATCATATATTTTGAATATGATTACTATCTTGATGTGTCTATTGGAATGTGATTCCGAAAAAAATCATCATTCTTTCTATGGATGAAGTTATTTTTATTTTTTATCATGGATTGAATTTAATTTCATAAAACCCAGTTCAATTAATGAGTAAGGGAAGTAAATATTGATGTTAAAACCATCCTATCAATTTCAATTACTTAAATAATAAATAGTAATATTATATGGAAATTCAAATCATTATGGGATTCTCAAACCCTATTGAAAATTTGATTTTATCTCATGTGGTTGGAGGAAAATTTAATATAAGAGAAATGAATAAATTTGAATGTTTTTTAATGTGTTTCTAGAATGATTTCATGGTATTTCACAGAATCATGACGTTGGTATATTATTAAAACCAACACATAGTTCTACAACTATTTTTAAGAATCTATATTGAAAGCCCCTATTGTTGTATAGTAATTGAGGAGTAAATCAAGAGAATATTTACCAAGAATACCTTATGAAAAGTGTTTCACATTCTGGTGAACATTTTCTTTTTGATAATATTTATGATAGTTTAGGGAGATGCATTATTGATTATCAAGAACATTGAAATATAATAATCAAGAACAAGTATCCACTACCACATATTAATGAACTATTTGATAAACAATTATGGGTTATGAATGGGAATGTACCCACGAAACAATTCCATACAAGTTATATAAAATATTAATTTATAGTGATTATACATGTACTTACTAAATCATCCTTTATGAAAACATATCTAATCAATAGAGTATTTATAGACTTCCTTAATGAATTTTAGATATTATTGTCATGACCTGTCCTCGGGGCCCGTGCCGTGACTATCCCAAGCATGCCTTCCATAGGCCAGGGGCTGGCGACTAGAACCAAGGCGTAATTCCCAATAAAAAGGGAAAGCATTGCCTTTATAAAGTAAACAAACACACTGAGTAAGCCAGAACAAGTATACACCAAGTAAAATTGGGTACAAAGGTAAGTTCGGAAAAGTAAGTGGGCCAGAATACAAACCCAAACTGAAAGTAAGTACAATTGAAAAAGGAAAATACAGCAAATGAAATGTAAAGCTTTAATGTCGAGTCATCCACTGGAAGTCCCACATGAAGGGTGGGTACAGATAGCCTCCTCAGCTCCTTGGGTCCAGCGGTCCACTCCGAGTACGTCCCGCCCATTGGTCCACCTCCAGGTACCGACCTGCTCCGCAAGAATCAACCACGATCAGCGATGTCCGTCGTCTACAACCACCACAACGTAGTGCGGGCATAGCCCGTGAAGGGGTGAGTATAAGCTACTCAGTAGGGACCCTGAGACCCCTGAAGGTATCCCATAATCCACAAAGGATTATCCACAAAAGAAAGATACAATCACAAAGTAACAACCAACACTACTTAGTTATATGCCCATACATTTACCTAAGTCGTCAATTTCAGTTCGGCTCTAGCATCTGAGCCCAAGTTCGATCACGTCCACATAGGATAGCACAACACAACCCACATAGGAAAGCAAGAAAATCATATCAATGATAATGATAGAAATTCAAGACTCATCTCACACAGGTATATTTCATCATATGACGATCGAGATGATCAGATGTAGCCACTGATTCATCTAAGATGTCGACCCCACACAGGATTGATAGGTACTAACCCCCACCAGGACCCACACAGGAGCGATAGGTACTAACACCCGCTTTGACCCACACAGGATCAGACCCACACAGGATCGGTATGTGCTGGCCCACATAGGACAACTGAGCGCTGCCCCACACAGGATCGGTAGGCACTGATCCACACAGGATCACTGAGTGTTGTTGTCATCGTTGTCGAACCCACAGAGGATTTATGTACAGTCGCCATCGTTGTCGTAGTCGTAGCCAGCTCTAGGGTTCCCGCACACAACAAGCTCGTTTTGGGAGGGGCCGCTCCACGAGCCGAAGGGAAGATATATCAACTGACACGATGTCCGGAGTTTATGTATCCCAATGTTCTGTATCGTCAAAAGGAACTCAACGTGACAGACGACGCGTCAATCAGACGTCCGGTCTGAGAGTTATTGGCTTTTTCATTTCGGTGTACCGGTTGGTTTTTAAGTCAAAACCAACCTGACCGCACTCCAACTGCATCCAAACCTTGAGCGGAGTAAGAAAAAATGTTTTTCACACTAAAACCAATCCAACAAAGTCGACATCATGTCAATCGGACGTCCGGAGTTCAAGTTATAAGTGTTTCTGCTCCGATGGCCCGGTAGGTTTCTTGTTCGAACCAACTCGGCCGAACCCAAAGTTCTCTGAAACATTGAGTGTAATATGCCAAAACGACCGTCTTGATCCAAGGATCGAATCGCAGCTAACAGTGCATTGATCTGAGGTTCGTAGTCCATGTTATGGGAAAAAGAAAGAAATAGGTCCAGAAGTAGGGGGTTCGGGCCCGGCCCGAAACCCCCTGGGTCGGACCGAACCGGTTCGACCCGACCCGGGTCTACGTCCGGCCCAATAGGGCGCGGATTGGCCTGATGGGCGCTGCCCGGCCCGGCCTGGCGTGCTCGGCCTGGCCGGCGTGGCCAGGCGGCTCGGCCAAAACGGCCGAGCAGAAGGGGGGGGGGGGGCTCGATGCCCCCCTGTTTGTGAAACCATGGCCCCCCATGTGGGGGGTTGCTCCTTCGACCAGCCAGGGGTTACGACCACAAGCTTCTTGGAAGCCGTCCGGCCCGGTCCGGCGGGCCGGTTTCTGCTGTAGTGGGACAGCCGGGGTCCTGCCCTCCGGTCTGGCGACGGTGGCCAGAAGCCTACAGCCGCTTCCTGCTCTGCCGCAGACATGGTCGAACCGGCGCGGCGCGACGGCGCCGCGCTCCACCGCCGCGGCCCTGCCCCGGCCGCGGCCTCTTCGAGGTTTTCTGGCGCGGTGCGACGATACCGCGCCTTTGTTCGTCTTTAACGGCCTGGCGGGACGACGACGCGCTTCACCGCCCATTCCGTATTATTTCTGGGCGGTGCAACGGAACCACGCTTCTCTGCTCGTGCCGCAAACAATTCAAACAATCAAGGGGGGAGGAGGTTCAAACGTGTTTGTGCGGGCCGAACTCCTCCCGTTATTGCGATAACATGTGGCTCAATTAGAGACGATGATCAGCGATGAAAGTATTCATGAAAAAAATCCCTACCTCAGGCGTTGTCGTCGAGCGAGGTTTGTCACAGAAAGGGACGTCGCGGAAGGAGACTCTGTAAGCATTGCTGGAGGAGGATCGTCGGCATCGCGGAGAAGAGAATCGTCAACGCCACGTCATCAATCTTCGAGAATGGAGTCTCTCACCAGCCGTGGAGAGGGAAGAAGATAGTACGACGAACATCCCTTTGCGGTGATGGAGTTCTTCATCGAAGGCTCGGTGTTCTTCGTGTTCTTCGACGAGGAAGAAGATGTTCTTCAAGAGTTAGAGAAAATCCTCTCCCAAAATCCTCTCACACAACCAAACAACAAATTAATGAACTAAGACATTGTCTTATTTAATTAACACACAAGACAACTTAAAATTTGAAATTCGAATTGAATTCAAGAATTAATTACCTTGAATAAGTTAATCAATTAAAGAGTTGACATTTCAATTAATGGGGGGTACGAGTGTGTTACCTAATTAAAAGAGGGGGTTTGAGGATGTTGAATAGGTGGGGATCGTGTGGGCCCACCCCACAAATATTCTACCTAGTGGAGTAGGATATAAGGGGTCCCACTCCATCCAATAAGCTTATGTTAACCTACATTAAATAAAATAAAATTGGTTGCACCATTTTATTTTATTCTTTTACTTAACCCAAAATTTTAATAACCACACCCGAGCAAACGCAACTCCGGAAAATGTGATCCTAATAAATTACTGGTGTTGTAGTTTTATCGGTGCCCTCGAATTTCAATTCCGAGCACAAGTTCAAAATTTCGGAAATCCCGCTCGTTTGTTCACTGAACATACTCCAGCTAAACTTCAGAAATTATTTCGGGATCACTGGGCCTCGGAATCAAGTGCCGTCAGAAACGGCGTTCTTGTAAAATATCAATGAAAATTTTGAAAAAATTTCCCTTGAATTTGACAAGTCTTTACATTACTACCACCTCATGGCTTTACATCCCCGTAAAGATACATCATAACTAGGGAAAAAATGTGGGTACTGTGCACGCATCTGAGCCTCCCTCTCCCATGTGCTCTCCTGGAGGTTCCCGTGCTGTCACCTGATGCACACTAGAGGAATCGACCATCCACGTCGAACCCACTCCTGTCGATCCTTGATCTCCACTGGGACCTCCGCAATAGTCGCTACATCATCAATGTCCATCTCCCCATGGTCGATTATATGCAACGGGTCGCGCACGTATCTCCTCTTCTGAGATACGTGAAAGACGTCGTGCAACCGGTGAAACTAAGGTGGTAGAGCCAAGCGATAATCCACCTCGCCAATCTTGCTGAGGACCTGGTATGGTCCGATGAAGCGTGGAGACAACTTGCTTCCTCAGCCAAATCTCTGTAATACATGTCGAGGTGATACCCTCAAGAACATGTGGTCGACATCCTCGAACTCTAGGGGCCTCCGGCTCCTATCAGCATAATACATCTACCAGCTCTGAGCTATCCTCATCTGCTCCTGGATGACCTGGACCTTCTCTGTCGTGGCCTGGACCATTTCCGGTCCCACAAGTGCTAACTCCACAGGGTCTTTCCGGCACAGTGGTGATCTGCAATGTCGGACGTACAGTGCCTTGTATGGTGCCATTCCAATGGTGGAGTGGTGGTTGTTGTTGTACGCGAACTATACCATGGGTAGGTGATCCTCCCAACTGCAACCAAAGTTGAGGACAAATGCACGGAGTATGTCCTCGATAGTATGAATGGTCCTCTCAGTCTGACCATCCATCTGAGGGTGAAAGGCGGTGCTCAGACGTAGCTGCGTCCCGAAAGCCTCCTGCAATCCCTTCCAAAGCCGGTAATTAGAGAGAGCATCTCGATCAGAGTCGATGGATGATGGAACACCATGAAGCCGGACAATCTCTTGAATGTAGAGACGTCCCAATCTCTCTACTGAGCCCTGCTATCTGATGGGTAAGAAGTGGGTCAACTTGGTGAACCGGTCGACAATCACCCAAATGGGGTCGTGACCTCTGGAAGTGTGTGGTAGTCCAGTCATGAAGTCCATAGATATATCGTCCCACTTCCACTCTAGGACATCCAAAGGTTGTACCCAGCCTGCTGGTACCTGGTGCACAACCTTCACCTGCTGACAGGTGAGGCACTGAGAAAAAAACCATGCCACAACCTTCTTCATACCCGGACACCAGTTATGTCTTCTAAGATCCTTGTACTTCTTCACCTATACTGGATGTACCGCTAAAGGGGAAGTGTGAAACACCCTCAGCACCTCCTACTGTAAACCAGCGGGTACCATGGTACGTCCCCTGAATTGGATGATGTGCTCTCCTCCCATAGAGAATCCATCATGTGCATGTCCTGAGGATATCTGCACACGTTGTGTCTCACAGTCAACATCCTGACGTTGTGCCTCTCTGACCCACTAAAGAAGTGGAGGAGTGACTGTGAGTGATTGAAGAAAGGATGATCCATCTTTATCGATGAAGGATATCTGCAAAGCGGCTAGTGACGATGCCGCCTCCCCAAGTAGCTGAATGCCTGTCCTCATGCTGAGAGCATCACCTACACCATTACACTTTCCAGGAGTATAGACAATCTCAAAGTCATAGTCCAGGAGGAACTAGAGCCATCACCACTATCTCGGGTTCAGGTCCTTCTGCGATAATATGTACTTGAGACTCTGGTGGTCACAGTAGATTTTAAAGCACTTGCCCTTCAGATAGTGTCGCCACATCTTCAGAGCGAAGACCACTGATGCTAACTCCAGGTCATGGGTAGCATAGTTCTGCTCATGCTACCTCAACTGACGTGATCCATAGGCGATCGCTGCTGCTCCTGCATCAGGACACATCTGAGTCTAGTCCCTGATTCATCGTAGTATACTACGTACCCTACTCCCTCCTCAGGTAGCCTTAAGATAGGGGTGCTGGTCAATCTCTGTCTCAGCTCTTGGAAGCTCTGATGACATCTTTCTGACCACACGAAGGGTTTAACCTTCTTAGTCAAAGATGAGAGTGGTGTCGCAACTATGGAGAATTCTGGCACAAACCTCCGGTAGTACCCAGCTAGCCCTAAGAAAATCTACACCTCTGTCACGCTCCTGGGTGGTTCCCAAGCTAGTACTGCCTCGATCTTCGCAGGATCCACCGCAAATCCCACCTCTGAGATGACGTGTCCCAAGAAGTGTACCTCACGTATCTATAACTGACATATCAAGAGCATAGCATAAATTTGGTGCTCTCAGAGTGTGTCTAGTACAACCCGCAAGTGGTAGGCGTTCTCCTCCTCAATCGTCGAGTACATCAATATATCGTCGATGAAGACTATGGAAAATTGATTGAGGTATGGCTGAAAGATCCTGTTCATGAGGCCCATGAACACTGCTGGAGCATTGGTTACACCGAATGGCATAACAATGAACTCATAGTGTCCATACCGACATCTGAAGGCCGTCTTCTGTACGTCCTCGTCCCGAACTCTAAGCTGATGATAGACTGACCTATGGTCTATCGCTTAGAACCATTGTGCTCCCTTGAGCTGATCGAAGAGGTCGTAAATCCTCGGTAGCGGATACATGTCCTTCATGGTCATCTGGTTTAGGCGACGATAGTCGACAAAAAGTCGCAAGCTCTCGTCCGCCTTCTTGGTGAACAATATTGGGAATGCCCAGGGTGAAACACCGGGTCGGATGAATCCCTTTCCCTATAAGTCCTCCAGCTATACTCGTAGCTCTCAGAGCTCGGAGGGATCCATCTGATATGCTGGGGTGGATATCGGGGTTGTCCCGGGGTATAGGTCAATATAAAAGTCTACCTCTCTGCGATGAGGTAGTCCTGGAACATCGTCGGAAAAACGTCTGCATACTGATCCACCACTGCAGGTAAACTCGAACTCTGAACGTCAACTACTCCTAGGATGAGGCTATCCAACTGATGAGTGATGGGATGTCCTCTCCTCTGCGTGATTCCATCCTGCGCTGTAAAGGTTCCCTTATCGCCGGTGAAAATGAACCTTCTCCCGTTTGTGCGAACACATATCACCATTTGCCTAATGAAGTCAATCTGAGCATGGACTATAGATAATGATTGAAATTCAAGCCTCACCTCACACATGTATATTTCTTCATAGGACAATAGAGATGATCAGATGTATCCACTGATTCATCTAAGCTGTTGGACTCACGCATGATTGATAGGTACTAACCCCCGCAATGACCCACACAGGATCGATAGGTACTAACCCCCTCTATGACCCACACAGGATCAGACCCACATAGGATCGGTATGCGCTGGCCACACAGGACCGCTGAGCACTGACCCACATAGGATCGGTAGGTACTGATCCACACAGGATCGCTGAGTGCTGAAATCGTCGATGTCGAACCCACAGAGGATTTATGTACAGTCGTCATCATCCTTGTAGTCGCAGCCAGCTCTAGAGTTCCCACACACAACAAGCTCGTTTCGGGAGGGTCCGCTCCACGAGCCGATGGGCTGATACATCAACTGACTTGAAGTCCAGAGTTTATGTATCCCAAAGTTCCAGATCATCAAAAGGAACTCAACGTGACAGACGGCGCGTCAATCGGACGCCCGGTCTGAGAGTTATTGGCTTTTTCGTTCCGGGGCCCCGGTTGGTTTTTAAGTCAAAACCAACCCGACCACACTCCAACTACATCCAAACCTTGATCGGAGTAATCCAAAAGGTCTGTCTCACTAAGCGGAATCCAACAAAGTTGATGGTACATCAATCGGATGTCCAGAGTTCATGTTATAAGTCTTTCCGCTCTGAGGACCCGGTTTGTTTTGTGTTCGAACCAACTCGGCCAAACCAAAAGTTCTTCGAAACCCATAGTGTAATATACCAAAACGACTGTCTCGATCCAAGTATCGCATCTCAGCTGACGGTGCATCAATTGGAAGTCCGTAGCCCATGTTATGGGCAAAAGACCGAAAAAGGTTTGGAAGTAGGGGATTCGGGCCCGGCCCGACTCGGCCCGATACCCCCTGGGTCGGCCCGAAATGGGTCGACCCGACCCCGGTCTAGGTTTGGCCCATTATGGCACGGCCCAGCCCTGTGGGCACAACCCGGCCCGGCCTGGGCGCGACCCGACCTGGCGCGCTCGTCCTAGCTAGCGTAGCCAGGCGGCTCGGCCGAAATGACCGAGCGGATGGGGGGTGGGCTCGCTTCCCCCATGTTTATGAAACCACGCCCCCCATGTGGGGGGCCGCCCATTCGGCCAGCCGGGTGTTACGATCTCCGACTTCTTGCAAGCCGGCTGGAGCGGTCCGTCCAGCCAGTTTCTGCTACCGCGGGACCGCCGGGGTCTCGCCCTCCTGCTCCGGCGCTGGCGGCCGGAAACCGGCCGCCACATCATGCTCCGCTGCGGCCAAAAAGAGCAGCCTTGGTCCGACCGGTGCGGCGCGACAGCACCGCGCTCCTCCGCCATGGCCTCGCTCCGGCTGTGTCCTCTTCGAGGTTCTCCGGCACGGCGTGAGGGCGTCGCGGCTTTGTTCGTCTTTAACGGTGCGACGCGACGGCACTGCGCTTCTCCACCCATTCCAAATTATTTCCACGCGGTGCAATGGCAACGCGCTTCCTTGATCGTGCCGCAAACAATTCAAACAATCAAGGGGGGAGGAGGTTCGTTCATGTTCATGTGGTCCGATATCCTCCCTTTATTGCGATAACAGGCGGCTCAATTAGAGACAACGATCATCGATGAATGTATTCACGAACAGAAACAAAATAATCCCCTACCTCAAGCGTTGTCGTCGAGTGAGGTTTGTCGTAGAAAGAGATGTCGCGGAAGGAGACTCTGTAAGCATCGCGGAAGGAGGATCATCAGCGTCGCAGAGAAGAGAATCCCCGGCGTCACGTCGTCGATCTCCGAGAATGGCCTCTCTCACCGGCTGTGGAGAGGGAAGAAGATGGTACGGCGAACATCCCTTTGCGGTGACGGAGTTCTTCGTCGAAGGTTCAGTGTTCTTCACCTTTTTCAACGAGGAAGATGATGTTCTTCAAGAGTTAGCGCAAATCCTCTCCCAAAATCCTCTCTCACAACCAAACAACAACTTAATGAAAAAAGACCTTATCTTATTTAATTAACACACAAGACAACTTAAAATTTGAAATTTGAATTGAATTCATGTATTAATTACCTTGAATAAGTTAATCAATTAAAGAGTTGACTTTTCAATTAATGGGGGGGTGCGGGTGCATTACCTAATTAAAAGAGGGGGTTTGAGGAAGTTGAATAGGTGGTGTAACAACCCGAGATTTTATAAGATATATTCATTTTAATTTCTTTAATATCTTCTGTTTTATACTACACCAAGGTTGTCTTGCGCTATACGCAACACCGTATTAGCTTGAAGTATACGCAACACTAATCTTGAATCGTGTTACACACAATTTCATGTTTGTTTGATAGTAGTTATTCTACGCAACATTGAGTATATATATATATATTCAATGTATTAATGAAATATGGTTGGATTTTGTTATAAAAACAACAAAGGATTCGTGCACTACACACAACCCTGACTTGGCTTGCATTACAAGCAATCACGACCTTCCTCGATAGATTGTGTTGTACGCAATACCAAGTTTCACTAAACAACGATATGTTATTAAAATATTATTATAATTAGCCGTTATTAATAGTAATACCCACTTTTTGAAATTTTGTAAATTTTATTTTTCAAAATGGACTTCATTTTAGGATTAGGAATATCGAAATTAGCCTAGGGTGAAATTTTGGTATTTTTCTGAAAACATTCAATTTTTGATGAATAGTGAAAACACTAGGTTACTATTTAAAAACCGACTTTTTATTTAAGTAATTATTTATTTTATTTAAATTTATTTTAGTCAAAAATTGATACATAATACCTATATAAGTTCAATGCAATTAATTAGAGTCATTTTATAATAATTTTAGATATATATAAATTTTATTGAAATTTTGACCGTCTTTTACCCACCTCCTAGAAGAATTTTCAAATTTACATAAAACATAATTTTACCAAATTTGTGAATGGAATTTAAAAAATCCAAGAGACACAGCTGATGTCGGTAAGTAAAATTTGGTTCAATGAGATGAAAATAATGTTTGTTGAATAGTAACTATTTACTTATTTTTTCCACGGTTAAAAGTAATTGGGGTAATTAAGGATAAAAATGATATTATTATTATCATAACATGTCCTAATTCTATTGGATAAGATTAATTCGATCAAAATAACCTTAGGGATAAAGTATGATTATTTAGGCCCACTTGGAATAGATTAGGACATTAAATATTAATTTATTTAAATAAGTGTTAAAATGGTTAAAATCATAGTTTAATAAGTAAATCATTTTTAATATAGGGTTATACATAAGATAAATTCGACTATAAATATTAATTAGAAATATAAAAAGTTTTCCTACATGATGGTATTTTATTTGTAATTTTTAGACATTAAATAATTTAATTTATTTATGACACAATGATGAGGCATTAATTATATTATTAATGAAACATTGACATAATTGATGTTATAAATAACCACATAAATGAAATTTTAGACTTTTTATGAATTACAATAATTTTCTATGTTAATATGAAATTATATTATAGATTTAATTAACTTTTTTCTAATTAATCTTTCTGTTATGAGTTTCACAAAAATCAATTACCAAATAGTATCAAAATTGACATAAAATAGTTTTTAAAACAAATATTATATTATTAATTGGTATTTTATTTCTAAAAATCTAAGGTTCGTCAAAATGACTTAAATAAGGTTATATATATTAATAATAAACAACTTGGGGTTCTTTTGGATTGTTATAGTATGTTTATTAACCTTATAGTGTAAGAAAACAAGAAGACACGGTAAAAGAAAAATTATTTATCTTAAAGTTAAATCTAAATGATAGGGTTAAAATAGAAACCTAAACTTGTCTAAATTATATTGGATGAGATGAGTTAGACCCATACCCACCTTAGCTTCGAAATAACTCAATTTGGAGCTATTAAATACTGAATATAACTTTATAAGAAAATAATATTTTTAGTTATTCCAAAGGTGCCCCTCACCTCCCTTATAAAAGTGTACCAACTCCCTCCCTTCCTCACACCACATTGAGCCTTCAAGCTCGGACAACCCTACCAAATTTTCTTCTCCACTTCCCTAGAAACATCCTAGAGGTCTTGGTAATCTTCAATGACCAATTTTAGTGCCCTAAGAGGAGGTCTCAAAGAGGCGCTTCAAAGAAGTGGTAATGTCTGTTACCGATTCTTTCAACTTTATTTCTTCTTCCTCTTCTTCTTATTTAGTTGTTTCATTATGAAGTAATAAAATAAGTATCACTCATATAATTATATGTTATTATATGTACGAAACAACCCTATTTCACCATCTATCCATCCTACGGAAAATGAAATCACCGTGTGTGCGTACGTACGGAATACCGTCTCCACGTCGTGGTGTAATCTATTTTCCACCACCACCTTACTTGGATTGGTATAATGGTGTAAATAATTACGATATATGATTATTATAAAGTGATATTGACATTGAAATAATATAAATACACTCCAATACAATTCCCCAATCATGGGAACGATATCATCGCTCGTGCGTACGTATGGAATACCGTCTCCACGACGCGATGAGATTCATTCTCCATGTTAACCATTAATGAATGATTATAAAGTATATATAATAAGTAATAATGAAATATATGACATAAAAATGTTACTTGATTTATATATATATATATATATATATGTATGGTAACTACTTAATTTCATTCAATTTAATAAGGAAACGAAAACAGCGTTCATGCGTACGTACGTCCTACCGTCTCCATGAACGGTGTATTTCATTTCATTTAATCGATCTATCATATATGTATATATATATGTATATACTGAAATATATGTTATATATAAATAATTTTTTACATTATGGAATTTATTAAATCAGGATATAAGTAATAATATCAATAACAACAAGCCCAAATACATACGATAAATAAAACGATTTAACCGAAAACGCAGCTTTAACATGGAACAAACAAAAGAACGGGTAATAAAAAGTCATAAGTGAACCATATATGATACCATAACAATTAATATTATTCTTTAATAAGTAAATGATATTATTTAACTCATTATACATGAGGTTCGGAAATGTACGTAGTATAATGGACCTAAGGTAAGGGATAAATTTTCCAATCTCATTCTTATCCGAGATTTTTTATTCATAAGTATTTATTGGGGTTATTGTTCTCATCCATGTCAATGTTTCCTAAAAATGGTTTCATGTATGTTTAAAGTCCCTTTTACCCACATTTGATTTTTAATACATGGTATGTATCGAATCATTCTTTTACGAGGTACTTTTTGACTTTTCCGGAAAATTTACGAGAAGAATGTTTTTTTATCTTATACGGCGTGAACGGATTTTTAAGGTTTCATAATGCCTCATTTTCATGAATCTTCCTCTATAATATTGCATGATTATTTTCAACAAAACCCTTTTATTTTAAAATTTCATGGAATTTTGTGAATAGAAAATGAATTTTAAGAAGAAAGGGTATTTTCCTCAAGAATTCATTTCAAGTGTTTTTATCAAAACTATTTTCCATCTAAAATGACATTATTTAATATGTTTATGTTTCAAGTATAATGTCTCCATTATTTACATGGTTTGATTCTTCTTATGATGAAAATATATACAATTTTTTATATGGATTATGTTATGATGGAATGATGGTTATGAATCCCATTCTATTACATGGGTTATGTTATGATGTATGATTTATGATTTTGCGGCACACGAAAGAATGATTTCAATATGAGATCGGTGGGACATATATCTCCATCCAATGCATTTGGTAAAGATTTATATCTCATGAGATAGACATGGCTGGAACGGTAAGTTAATCTAGTTCAGTGTTAGATGACTTAAACGAGGAGTGAACATGATTCAAAAAGGGACTTTGTCCACTAAGATGGTCTTGGCAGCAATGCCATGGCTACTATGGAAATCATAACAAGTGCTAAATGGTTTCCAAAATTACATGTTTTATTCCCATGGTATTTTATCATGATTGATGTTCCATTATGATCTATGCCTATTTACTTCCATGTTTTTTCAAATTGCTCATGATTTTCATGTTTAAACATTATGTTCACATTTTAAAGTTCAAATGTATATGTTTTGATTTATTATATCCATGCTTACCCTTACTGAGCATTTGAGCTCACCCCTTTTATGTTTTCTTTTCCCCAGGACTTGAAGAAAGGTTTTATGTAAGAAACCCAAAAGGGGATGATCTTTTTCGGAGATGTTGAAGATCTTTCACCCTGATTAGAAGACTACGTTCCGAGTTTCCAAAGACACAAAACTGTTACATTCGTTGTGTGTCTATTTTTTTTATGTATTCCGCAAAAGTAATGTAATTTCCATGGATGTCATGCTTTGGGTCTCCATAGTTGGTATCAGAGGAAGGTTTAGTCAACCTTTGGAAACTATGATGAAAAAACGTTAATGAGATCCCTAGAGATATTTCTATGGTATGTATAGGGATGTCCCTAATGTTAAGTATACGTATAGGTTATAGTCCTAGAATTGCGCTAACGATCTTAGAATTAAACCTAAGATGTTAGATATTTAAGGTACTACCCCATTATTATGTTTTTTCCCTAGCATGCTATTTTCCACTCAAACTATTATTTTTGGGCTTTAGACGATGGATGGAACCCGAAGGAACCGTGTTGATCAATGTAATGGAAAATGCAATGATTGTATTCCTGACTAAACCAATGTCATAGGAGATGGAGTGAACAATCATATTTCTATACTTACACAAGCTATGAATAATTCTGGACTTCAAAATAACCATAGAAATGAGAAACATTCTATTGAATCCTTCATGAGGTAGCGTCCACCTTCTTTCAGTGGGTCTTTTGATCCCTTAGTGCCTGAACAATGGACCAGTACTACTGAAAAGTTATTTTCAGTTCTAAAATGTTCTGAACATGATAAAGTCTTATTAGCAGAATATCATTTTGAAGTTGATGCTGATCAATGGTGGAATCATATCAAGAATATGGGGAAAAGAGATGAAATTGAGTCCATGGAATGGGACGAGTTCAAGAAGTTGTTTTTCAGTAAGTACTTCCCTCGTATTTTTTGAAAAAAGATGGAAAATGAGTTTCTTGAGCTTAATCATAAGGATGATGAATCTGTTGGTATATACAAAGCGAATTTTACAAGGTTTGCAAGGTATGCATCTGGATTTATCATGAAACCTGAAAGTAAAGTTGATCGATTTTTCAGTGGCTTAAAACCAAGTCTTCGAAGGGAATTAGCTATAAGAGACTTCAGTAGCAATGAAGAAAATGTGTGTTGTGCTATCAAATTATAAATGGAATTTGGTTTAACATATCCATCTCATGGTTTCGACAAGAAACAAAACATGGAGTTCGAGGAGAAATCATAGAGTAATGGTGAAAAGAAGATGAATGTTTCCTTATGATCAATGTGTGGAAAGAAGAATGGTGGAGATTGTATTAATGGGACTAGAAAATGTTTTAATTGTGGAAAAAAAGGTCATCGAATAGGTGAGTGTCAAAGTAATGGGAAAATGGTTTCTAATTATGTGAATAAAGAAAATACTACAAAGAACACACCACCAACACTTCAATTCTTCAAGTGAAATAAATTGGGGCATTATGCTAATCAATGCCCTAATCCAAGGGTTAATGATGATCGACATGAACAACCACTTAAGGCAAAGGAAAAAGGGAAGTCATATGAGATCACTATTGGCGATGTTGAATATGACAACGATGTGGTGGAATGATTAAGTGTTTATGTAATGGGATTCCAGAATGATGTGGTATATAGTATCGTGGAATATTGGAATATTTAGGTATTGGTCTATTGTGGTTATCAACAATTTTATGGTACCGGTAACCAGGTAAAGTGATTGAGATATTTTTGGAAAGATTTTGATATGCGCATAATTAAGGAATAAAGAGAAAATTAAATGTTTGACAGTATTCATGAGCTCATGAATGATATAAGGAAATAGTTATATCATGGTTTGAGTATATAGAATTTTGGGGTTTTGGTATGTGGAAAGAGTTAACTTTTTACATCACTCATTTTTTTCACTAAGGTTCAATGGGTATTCATTTTTCAAGAGAATAGATGATTAAGTTATTCACATGTTTGTAATTTGACCAAAAAGATATATCGTATGATATATGGGGGATAAATGATGGTATTCACATGCTCGACAGATGACATTTCTAGTAATTGTTTTCTTTCTACTATGAGCTTGGACATAAGTATTTTAGTTGAACCTAATGATTGGAATGAATTATGTTGGACATATGTTTGTATTGTTTAAGGCTAGAACATTTTTTCGATATTATTTCTAGAATTTTATAATAGTGTTGTTTTAGAAAAAGGACAACCTGCAGGATGGGCGACAACCCATCGCATCAGACAATGCTATAGAAATCGAACCCACAACCTAAATGCGACTGGCCTTTATCACATACCACTTTCTTACATGAAGTCCCTGGTTAGTAGAAACTAGTTTTATTTTATTAAGCGGTATGATATATGAATTATAAGTTCATTTTTGGATCCACATATGATTAATCTAACCATAAGATGGACTTATAACTTTTTCAAACCTTTTGTTTGAAACAGATGGAATGACCCATCATTCTATCACATTATATGCTAACACATCACGAATAAAAAATTCAACTTCATTTCTTTAAGAGAGGAAGTTGAAATTGTTCAATTCATGAACAACAGTGAGATTGTACCAAAATCATGTATGTATTTATTTTAAATCATCAACTTTAGGGAAATTTTCTTGAAAACCAAAAATGTTGTCCTAGTGCCCTTATATCCGATGAATTAGATGGTACCTTAGATCATCACAAATGTATGGTTTTGTGATTGTTGGCCTTTTCATAACCATGTTTTCTACCACTCTCCATCAGAAATTGATTGTTAGATATTTCTTCCATATCCATATTTTCACATATTTTCTCTTATATGGAAACCCAGTGATGAGTTACTTTGGGTAATCATTACGTTTAATACTTTAGTTATTAAAATTATGGTTTAGTATTCCTTTTTATGATGTGGGTTTCTATAAATTGTAAACGATTTATAACCCCGACGAATTTCGAGGGCGAAATTCATTTTAAGGGGGGTAGGATGTAACAACCCGATATTTTATAAGATATATTCATTTTAATTTCTTTCATATCATCGGTTTAATGCTACACAAAGGTTATCTTGCGCTATACACAACACCGTACCAGCTTTCAGTATAAGCAACACTAATCTTGGATCGTGTTACACACAATTTCATGTTTGTTTGATAGTATTTATTCTACGCAACATTGGGTATATATATATATATTCAATGTATTAATGAAATATGGTTGGATTTTGTTATTCAAAACAACAAAGGAGTCATGTCTTACAGGCAACCCTGACTTGTCTTGCATTACACGTAATCACGACCTTCCTCGATAGCGTGTGTTGTACGCAATATCGAGATTCACTAAACAATGATATGCTATTAAAATATTATTATAACTAGTAGTTATGAATAGTGATACCCACATTTTGAAATTGTGTAAATTTTATTTTTCAAATTGGAATTCATTTTTGGATTCGGAATATCAAAATTAGCCTAGGGTGAAATTTTGGTATTTTCTGAAAACATTAAATTTTTGATGAATAGTGAAAATACTCGGTTACTATATAAATACCAACTTTTAATATAAGTAATTATTATTTTAATTATATTTATTTTAGGTCAAAATTTATTAATAATACCTATATAAGTTCAATGCAATTCATTGGAGTCATTTTATAATAATTTTAGATATATAAAAATTTTATTGAACTTTTGACCGTCTTTTACCCACCTCCTAGGAGAATTTGCTAATTTACATAAAACATAATTTTACTACCTTTGTGAATGGAATTTTAAAAATACGAGAGACACAGTTGATTTCAGTATGTAAAATGTGGTTCAATGAGATGAAAATAATTTTTGGTGAATAGTAACTTTTCACTTATTTTTACCGCGGTTAAAAGTAAATGGAGTAATTAAGGGTAAAAATGATATTATCACTACCCTAACACATGTACTAATTATATTGGATAAGTTTTATTCGACTACAAACAAACTAAGGAATAATATATGACCATTTACGCCCACTTGGATTAGATTAAGACATTTAATATTAATTTATTTAAAGAAGGGTTAAAATAGTTAAAATCAATGTTTAATAACTAAATCATTTTTAATATAGGGTTATACAAATGATAAATTCGACTATATATATTCATTAGAAATCTAAAAATATTTCCTACATAATGGTATTTTATTTTTAATTTTTAGACTTTAAATAATTTATTTTATTTTTGACACAATGGTGATGTAGTAATTATATTATTAATGAAATATTGACATAAATGATGTTATAAATACCCAAATAAATGTAATTTGAGACTTTTTATGAATTAATATAATTTTATATGTTAATATGACATGTTAATATTGATTTATTTAATTTTTTTGGAATTAATCTTTCTGTTATGATTTTCACAAAAATCAATTACCAAATAGTATCAAAATTGACATAAAATAGTTTTTAAAACAAATATTATATTATTAATTGTTATTTTACTTCTAAAAATCTATCATTGGGACAAATAACTTAGATAATTTTATATATATATTAATAATAAACAACATGGGGTTCATTTGGCTTGTTATAGTAAGTTTATTAACCTTATAGTGTAAGAAAACAAGAAGACACGGTAAAAGAAAAATTATTTAACTTAAAGTTAAATCTAAATGATAAGTTTAAAATAGAAACCCAAACTAGTCTAAATTCAATTGGATGATAGGATTTCGAGCCATCCCCACCTTATCTTCTAAATAACTCAATTTTGAGCTATTAAAAACCGAATATGACTTTATAATAAAATACTATTTTTAGTTATTCCAAAGGTTCCACTCTCCTCCCTTATAAAAGGTAACCTCCTCCCTCTCTTCCTCACACCACATTGAGCCTTCAATCTCAGCCAAAACCTGAAAAACTATCCTCTGCACTTCCCTGGATACATCATAGTGGTCTTGGTCTTCTTCAAAGACCAATTTTAGTGCCCTAAGTGGAGGTCTCAAAGAGGCACTTCAAATAAGAGGTAATGTCCGTTACCAATTCATTCAACTTTATTTCTTCTTCCACTTATTCTTATATAGTTGTATCATTATGAAGAAATAACTTCAGTATCACTCATATAATGATATGTTATTATAATTATGAAACAACCCTATTTCACCATATATCCATCCTACAGAAAATGAAATCATCGTGCGTGCGTACGTATGGAATACCGTCTCCACGCCATGGTGTAATCTATTTTCCACCACCACCTTACCTGGATGGGTATAATGGTGTAAATAATAACTATATATGATTATTGTAATGTGATATTTATTCTTAAATTGTACACATACACTCCAATACAAGTCTACTATCAAAGGAATGATATCATCGCTCGTGCGTACGTACGGAATACCCTCTCCACGACGCGATGTCATTCATTCTCCAATTTAACCATTCATGAATGATTATAAAGTATATATAATAAGTAATCATGAAATATATGACATAATAATGATATTGGAATTATTTATATATATATATATATGTATGTCATCTACTTAATTTCATTCAATTTAATAAGGAAACTAAAACAGTGTTCATGCGTACGTACGACCTATCGTCTCCGTGAACGGTGTATTTAATTTCATATAATAGATCTATCATATATATATGTATATACTGAAATATATATTACATATAAATCATGTTTTACATTCTGGAATTAAGAAAATCAGGATATAAGTAATAATATCAAGAAAAAAAAGTCCACACACATACGATAAATAAAACAATTTAACCCAAAATGCTGCTTTAACATTGAACTTACAAAGGAAAGGGTAATATAAAGTTATAAGTGAACCATATATGATATCATAACAATGGATATGATTCTGTATCAAGTCAATGACATTATTTAAATCATTATACAGGATGTTCAGAAACTTATGAAGCATATCGGACCTAAGGTAAGGGATAACTTTTCCAATCTCGTTCTTATCCGAGATTGTTTATTCGTAAGTATTTACTGGGGTTATTGTTCTCATCCATGTCCATGTTTCATAAAAATGGTTTCATGTATGTTTAAAGTCCCTTTTACCCATTTTTGATATTTAATACATGGTATGTATGGAATATTTATTTGACGAGGTACTTTTTGAATTTTCTGGCAATAGATCGAGAAGAATTTTTTTTAACTTATATGGCGTGAACGGATTTTTACGGGTTCATAACGCCTAATTTTCATGAATATTCCTCTAAAAGATTGCAAGATTATTTTCAAAAAAAACCTTTTTCTTTTAAAATTTCATGGCATTTTGTGAAAATAAAATGATTTTGAATAAGAAATGATATTTTCCTCCAGAATTCATTTCATGTTTTTTTATCAAAACTATTTTCAATCTAAAATGAAATTATTTAATATGTTTGTGTTTCACATATAATGTATCCATTATTTACATGGTTTGATTCTTCTTATGATGAAAAGATATCCATTTTTTATATGGATTATGTTATGATGGAATGATGTTTAAGAATCCCAATATATTACATGGGTTAAGCTATGATGTATGATTTATGGTTTTGTGGCACACGAAAGAAAGATTTCCTTATGAGATTGGTGGGACCTATATCTCCCTCCAATGAATTGGGTAAAGATTTATATCTCATGAGATAGACATGGATGGAACGGTAAGTAAATCCGGTTCAATGTTACAGGACTGAAATGAGGAGTGAACTCAATTCAGAAAGGGACATTGTCCACTAAGATGGTCTTGGCAGCAATGCCTTGGATACTATGTAAATCATAACAAGTGCTGAATGGTTTCCACAATTACATGTTTTATTCCTATGCTATTTTATCATTATTTATGTTCCATTATGATCTATGCATTATGTACTTCCATTTTTTCTCTCATTTCTGAAGATTTTCATGTTTTAACATTATGTTCATGTTTTTAAGTTCAAATGTATATGGTTTGTTTTATTTTATCCATGCTTACCCTTACTGAGAATTTGAGCTCACTCTTTTATTTTTTCTTTTCCCCAGGATTTAAAGAAAGGTTTTAGGTAAGAAAACCAAAAGGGGAAGATCCTTTTTGGAGATGTTGAAGATATTTCATCCCGATTAGAAGACTACGTTCCGAGTTTCCAAAGACACTAAACGGTTATGGTCCTTGTGTGTCTGTTTTTGTTATGTATTCCTCAAAACTAATGTAATGTCCATGTACATAAATCTTTGGGTCTCTACAGTTGGTATCAGAGGAAAGGTTCAGTCAACCTTTGGAAACTAGGATGGAAAACCGTTAGTGATATCCCTAGATATATTTCAAAGGTATGTCTAGGGATGTCCCTAAGGATAAGTATATGTATAGGTTATAGTCCTAGAATTGCGCTAATGATATTAGAATTAAACCTAATATGTTAGATATTGAAGGTACTCCCCCATTATTATGTTGTTTTCCCTAGAATGGTATTTTCCTCTAACACTATTGTTTTTGGGTTTTAGATGATGGCTGGAACCCGAAGGAACCATGTTGATCAATGTAATGGACAATGAAATGATTGTATTCCTGACCAAACCAATGTCATGGAAGCTGGACTGCACAATCTTATTTCTATACTTACAATAGCTATGAATCATTCTGGACTTCAAAATGAGTAGAGAAAGGAGCAACATTCTGTTGAATCCTTAATGAGGCAACATCCACCATCTTTCAGCGGGTCTTATGATCCCTTAGTGCCTGAAAAATGGATCAGTACTACTGAAAAGATATTTTCAGTTCTAAAATGATATGATCATGATAATGTCATATTAGCAGTATATCGTTTGGAAGGTGATGCTGATCAATGGTGGAATCTTATGAAGAATATGAGGCAAAGAGATGAAATTGAGTCCATGGAATGGGACGAGTTCAGGAACTTGTTTTTCAGTATGTACTTCCCTTGTAATCTTCGAACAAATATGGAAAAGGAGTTTCTTGAGCTTAAGCAGAAGGATGATGAATCTGTTGATATATACGAAGCGAATTTTACAAGACTTTCAAGGTATGCATCTAGCATTATCATCCAACCTGAATGTAAAGTTGATAGATTTTTCAGTGGCTTAAAACCATGTATTTTAAGGGTATTAGCTATAAGATACTTCAGTAGATATGAAGAAATTGTGCATTGTGCTATCAAGGTAGAAATGGAAGTTGGTTTAACATATCCATCTCAAGGTTTTGGCAAAAAACGAAATATGGAGTTCAAGGAGAAATCTTAAAATAATGGTGAAAAGAAGATGAATGTATCCTTATGCTCAAAGGGTGGAAAGAAGCATGGTCGATATTGTCTTAAAGGGACTAGAAAATGTTTCAAGTGTGGAAAAGAAGGTCATCGAGCAGCTGAGTTTTGAAGTAATGGAAAAAGGGTTTCTAATGAAGTGCATAAAGAAAATACTGCAAAGAACTCACCACTAACACTTGAATTCTTCAAGTGCAATAAAATGGGGCATTATGCTTATAAGGCCCCAGCCTTAAACCTTACATAATATTGAGTTATTACAAGATTACAAATTGAGGATCTTTTCAGGTTTATTGTTTTCGAGAATAAGATCATAAAACTTGCATTACTTTCTACATTTAAACAAAGTGGTTACATAAAAGAGAGTATTCATTTTTCCCGTCAACGGAAACATATTTAAAATAAAACATAGATTCTTTCTTGACACTTCTTTGACACTATCATCATATCATGTACCATTCCCTTAACCTGTGAAAAACACTTCAAGAAACATTGGATGATCATAAAAAGCACAGTAAGGGTTATAAAAATATGGAAAGGAAATATGAGTACATGTATACATAAGAATCAATGAAATCATACTTTACTAATAAAACATTATCAATTTACGATACCTCATCAAATCATGAATAAATCATAAAAATCATAAGACATAAAGGTAACTTGAGGCATTCATAACATTATTACGTAGGGAGTAACACTCTTGGTTACATTTGGAATACCCATCACAGTATATTCCCTAAATCTCTTCGGATAAACCTTAACGTTTAACTCCTTTGCATTACCCAATGCATTATAGAGCTATATCGGGCTCACCCGCCCTTAGTTTATCACGGAACCACCCGTCTTCATTACAATGCCCAAGAACCATAAAATAATCATAGAACATAACTTGAGTATAAAGGAAAGATAATATTCTCTCATTTCAATAACAATATAACATTTTTAGATATTGAAATAATGAATCCAATCTAAAAACCATTTTCAAAACCATTTAAAACATTTAATAATGATATTTCTAAATCAAAGTGTCACATACCACATTGAAGATTTTAACATTTTAAAACATTATTATCCATATAAATAAATCCTTAAAACCATTTTGAAAACAAGGATATTAATGAGAAATATTTAAAAGATTAAATAATTAAAACAATTAAAACGATATTTTAGTTAAAGGGGTTTTAACAAAATGAGAGACACTTGAATACAATAATTGAAGAATAACATTTAATCAAAACATTATAATATCATGATAATAAAGGGATTCATGATATAATATTCCAAAGGACATTATATACACCATATAAGAGTGAATTGGTGCATAACAACAACGATGTCTCAATGGAAATGTAAATTGAGATGAAATCCATTATAATGATGGTATCCTTAAATTAAGGATAAATCCATCTCTTAATTATGTGCGACAAATATAAATACACCCAATATAAGTGGATATTAAGTGTAAAATAATCAATGGTCATTCACACATATTCAAAGGATGACATATTCAATAACTACATGTTGAACACAAAGAAATCAAAATTGGGTTAAGAAGTTCCCTTGACAGCCTAACGGTGTCACATCAAATTTTGGAAAAATAGTTGATGAGAGAGATAAAGGGTATATAATCACTTGGATATAAATTTTATGGCAATAAGGATATATAATAACATATCTCCACATAATAATATGAAAATTAAAAGACATAACAAAATATTTCATTAAAAAAGAGGAGGGTGAAAGGTTCCCTTAACAATTTGGGTAACTTTCGAAACGCACACCCCATGAAAGAAGGACTACACAACATTGATGTAAATACTCATAAACGAAAGTATTTTACACAATTAGTATAATAATGGACAGTACATACACTACTCAAAAGGAAATATTGGCAAATGTAGCATGAATATCAAGAAAACACAAAGTGAGATAAAAAGCCCCTTACGAAATTTCGGCAGCCTAACGGTGCCAATTAAAATTTCCCAAATGGATTTATGAGAGAAAATAGGGTCTCCCATATTATGAACATTAAAATTACAGTAAGAGTAATATAAATGAGCATCCTAATCATAAGAATGATGAGTTTAAAAGGAATGACATAAAAGAGTTTACGTAAAAAGAAAGAGAGGGGTAGGATCCCTTACCTCGGGTCCGACTTGACACGATCGTTCTTTAACATACTGAATAATAAACATGAGTTAATTTCAACTTGCGTAAGAACCGTTTTCCATGTTCATTATTCCTTTTATATCTCTTACTACCATGCTATGAACACTGTAATTTTTTTAAGTTAATAATGGTCATTTTGTAGATCATTGCTACTTGAGTCAAAAATTAACTCTTTATAATTACAAGTTGTTCATGTGTTAAAATATATATTATATACAGAATTATATTCATTATGTAGATATAATATATATAATATATATCCATTATATACATGTATTTATAATATTACATAACATTTAGAGGTAAGAAATGAAATGCACCGTTCATGGAGACGGTAAGCCGTACGTACGCATGAACGCTACTTCAATTTCTATTTATTATTTAATGGAATTAACAAATAATGATACATAATAGTAATATACTTCCAGTATGGTATCATATATAATATCATTAAATTTATCCTTTATATGTACCTCATATGGTGTTAACGAATCAAATCACTTTGAGGGGGCGGTAGTCCGCACATCCTAAAATAAAGATATCACATTTACCCATAATGGAAACCATAAAGGTATGCCATAAATGAAAAATAAATAATCTTAAGTAAAAAAATAAACATATTATATATCATATATAAATATAGTGTCATCTTAATGTCCACCTTTGAAGGTGTTAGAAGAATATTGAACAATCATCGTTTCGTGAGGCAGAAATTTTCCATCCGCGGAAACAGTATGATCTTTAACCATTAAATGAAGGTCTGTGTAAGTGTAGCTAGAATCCTACTTATAAAAACATACTATTATATTGAAGATACTAGTGTGGTTACAAAATAAAAGAATAAAAAGATATTAGGGGGTTGGAGAAGCAAAATAAAAAAAGAACACAAGTGAAGACATTAACTTAAAATCGGGTATCTCTCTTTGATTTGAGCTCAAAGGATTCCATGGGAAGACTTATGCCCAATGTGAGGATTCTAGGAGTAATATAGTTATGTGGAGAGACAAAATGAGCAGGGGTTGGCCGAGCCAAAGGCTTGAGTGGTGTGGGTAAGGTGGTAGAGGTGGGGTCCTTTTATAAGAGGAGAGGAGGGGCACTCTTGGAAAGTTACAAAATGTTACTTTATTTTCAAATGAGTTTAGGATTTTAAAGGTCCCAAATTGATGTGTTTCTAGGAAAAGGTGGTAAGGGTTCGAAATATACTCATCCAATAGATATTTTACTAGTTTAAGTTATCGTTTTAACATTATTTGTTCATTTTATTTAAATCCTTTATTAATGAGGTATTCGATGCATCATAATGATGTCATAAATAATTTAATTTATTTAATGTCTAAAAATTGTAAAACAAATAACATGATGTAGTAAATATTTTTAGATTTCTAATTAATATTTATAGTCAAATTTATTACTTGTATAACCCCATTTAAAAATTGTTTTAGTAAAACAACTCATGCTTGTGACATTTTTATTTTAACTTTAAATAAAAAGTTATTTATGTCATTTTCCAACCAAAGTGGCTCCATGGGGTCCCTAAGTTGACTCATGGATTGTCTTAGTCGGCCATGACACATCAAATGAGGGTAGGACATGTTTCTATGTCATTTCATATTATTAAAACATTATTTTTACCTTAAATTACACTAATTACCTCAAATCTTGATTAAAAACATAAAAGTTACTATTCACCAAAAAAACTATTTTAATCACATTGAACCACATTTTACATCCTAATGACAACCATGTATGTCGGATTTTTTAAATTCAAATCACATAAGCCGTAAAGATTCATTTAAACGAAAAATCAGTTTTTAAACTACCACTTAGTGGTTTCACTATTCATCAAAAATTGAAGTTTTATAGAAAAATAACAAATGTTCAACCTAAGCTATATTTGATATTCTGAATTCAATAATGTTGTATATTTTAAAAAATTCAAAACATATATGTTGCATTAATTAATATAATAATTAATTCCCAATGTCAAAACAAATAGCGTGTTTTTAAGAAACAATATCTATTAAAAGATTGACACTACTTTAAGTCCAATTTCAAAGTGAAATTAATTCCAATGACCACAATTAGATTGAATGGTAAAAATATATTCTAAATAAACTTTAATCTAAATTAAAAATATAATCTATCCATATAAATAAATCAGAATAAAATGGGGTTTTTAATTAAAATGCAACATTTTCAATAAAAATGATCTTTATCGGAAAAATAACAAAATTTTACACAAAGTAAATTTTGATGTACAGATTATAAATAAGGATTTTATTTTTTCAAACACAACATATAAAATTGTCAAAAGTATATTTAAAAAGGGTTCTCCATCAAAAGGCGGTTAATTGACCTTTTACAGAATATTAGAAGATTTATGCTTAAAATTGGATTCATTTGCATTTTAAGCATCTACATTTATTGGATAAAAGTAAAATTATTTGACAAACATATATAATAATTTTGTAGTTAGTTCTGTTCATTCCCGCCATTATAACGGATAGGCGTTAACTATCTTTTAAAATAATATTATTTTATTATTAGAGTGTAACGTAAGATTTCTAAGAAACTCATTGTTGCGTATTGGGTATGCCCTCGAGCATATCTTTCCATTTAAAGTAATATTAATATTTTATTAAAAAATATGGATAAATATGAAAATGTCATATTCTTTATTTACCTGGGGTGTTACATCCTTCCAGCCCTATTGGGAATTGCGTCCTCGCAATTTTAAAGTTGGACTTGGAAGCTTCATTGATAATCCCACATTGGAACAATAGTCAGTAAAACTATCACTTTAAAACAATGGGAGAGAAGTAGAAATGTCACCCGAGTTAACCCATACTATGATTCCAAGTATGAAAATATGGATATGGAGGAGAAAACAAAGGGTCATGTTCTGATGGGGAGTGATAGTAAACATGTCTAGGAGAAAGTTAACAACAAGAAAATCACAAACTTCTAATGGGTTAAACGGTATTTGATTCCCCGGTAGGAAAAATTAATATACAACATTTTTGTTTTAAGTTACTTTTTATTGAAGAATTTAATTATGATCTTAACTAAAACATTTGGAAGCATACTCAACGATCATGTTGACATTCAACTTTTACTAGATTTCTTACACGAACTCATATTTTCCCCAAAAGACGAGTATTTAGGATGACTTGTTCACATTAAGAGATCTATAATAAACTTCTAGAGAATAAACTAATCCACAAAAGAGAACTATATAATTCCCATGTCTTTAGATCTTAATCAAAAATAAAACAAAAAAGGCTAGTATTAGATTAGATAATACCCAAAAAGGATAATCCTTTATATATAAAAAATATATTCTTAATATCCAAAATTTGTAAACCAAAACCCAAAGTTCAACAAATACCATTCAATAAACATCTATCCATAAAATTCTACAAAGTAAAACAAACTAAGTTTGAAACCCAGAATGTATTAACCAGTAATTGCCTCAAATTCAAGGATCATATATACCCAAATTGTTCTTTATAACTATATCCACAGAAGAAAGGATAATTATTCCTTGAATAAAATTTTCGTATATCAAACATCAGGGTTACTATAAAAAGTCCTCTAATGTAACCCTATCATCAAAAGAGACTTAATACATCTTAGAATTTCACCATCCTAAAATCTACCATAACTCTTGAATCCCTTATATGATGACTTCTTACTCATTCAACATTCTTCATGATCTATTATCCATTCCTTTTAAAATTATTCTGAAATACTTCTTTCCTACAAACAAAATCATGAATCATATCCTAAGATTCTAATAATAGGAAAAAATATGTTAAGAAATAATCCATGCCTTTCATTCTTCATTGTCAGTTTCTTCATCATCAATCAGAATGGCATTAGGTATTGGTAAATGAATATTTGTACGATCTTGGTGACCCATTCCCAAATCTTCTTCATAGGACTTGTGTTCGCATAATGACCATACACACCACATTTAAAACATTCAATTGATCCTTCAGAAAGAACTTCATTCCCTTTCCTAGAGTCAACTAGATGCTTCCTTTTTCCAAGGCAGGTTCTTGCTTTATAACCTTTATTTCCACAACTATAGCATCTTTCTGTCCCTTTGAAACATTTTCTTATGGGTTTCTTTCAACATATATGACACATAGGTTTTTTAATATACATAAATTTATGATTATTAACTGAACTTCTGTAGGTATTTGTTTCCCGCATATACGATGACTTATAAAAATAACTAAGGTTCAGGAGGTCATTCATGACTCCAGATAGTTGGTTGAGGATAACCACAAGATTTCTCATTGCAGCTCCCATATCATTCAGTTGTTCTTTCATAAAACCGTCATAGTTTTCTTCAAATCCACTATTACTTTGGTGCCTGCTAGATCCAGCCATTTACTAAAACCAAAAAGGTCAGTATGAGTATATCAGTAAAATCATCAATAAAAAAAGAGGAAGATAAACACCAAGATATACATATCCAAGTTATCTCAAACTCATTATAACTTTCAAAAAAAAAACGATGACTCCATCTAATATACTAACCATTGTGGTTATACAAAACATGTAACTTTATCTTAAAGAACACTCTAACCACTAAAGTTCTCAAATCCGACCTCTGATTCCAAATATATGGCCCCAGAATTAAACCTTACTTAATATTTAGTTATTACAAGATTACACATTGAGGATCTTTTCAGGTTTAGAGTTTTAGAGAATTAGATCAAAAAACAAGCATTACTTTCCACATTTAAACAAAGTGGTTACATAAAATATAGTATTAATTTTTCCCATCAACGGAAACATATTTACAATAAAACATGGATTCTTTCTTGACACTTCCTTGACACTATCATCATATCATGTACCTTTCCCTTGACCTGTGAAAAAAGTTTCAAAAAAAAATTCGATGCGCATAAAAAGCTCAGTAAGGTATATAAAAATATTGAAAGGAAACATGAGTACATCTATACCTAAGAATCAATGAAATCATACTTTACTCATAAAACATAAGCACTTTAACATACCTTATCAAATCATGAATAAATCATAAGAATCATAAGTCATAAAGGTAACATGAGGCATTCATAACATTATTACGTAGGGAGTAACCCACTTGGTTACATTTGGAATACACATCACAGTATATTCCCTAAATCTATTCGGAGAAACATTATCGTTTAACTCCTTCGTGTTACCCAATGCATCGGAGAGAGATATCGGGCTCACCTTCCATTAGTTTATCACAGAACCACCCATCTTAATAACAATGCCCAAGAACCATAACATAATCATAAAACATAACATAAGGATAAATGAATGATAATATTCCCACATTGAAATAACAATATAACATTTTAAGATATTGAAATAATGAATCCATTCTAAAAACCCTTTTCAAAACCATTTAAAATATTTAATAAAGATATTTCTAAATCGAAGTGTCCCGTACCACATTGAAGCTTTTAAAATTTTAAACCATTAATATCCATATAAATAAATCCTTAAAACAATTATGAAAACATGGATATTAATGAGAAATATTTATAAGATTAAATAATTAAAACATTTAAAATGATATTTTAGTAAAAGAGTTTTTAACAAAATGAGAGACACTTGAATACAATAATTGAGGAATAAAATTTAATAAGAACTTTATAATATCATGAGAATAAAGGGATTCATGATATAATATACCAAAGGACAGTATATACACCATATAAGAATGAATTGGTGCATAACAACAATGAAGTCTCAATGGAAATGTAAATTGAGATAAAATCCATTATAAAGATGGTATCCTTAAATTAAGGGTAAATCAATCTCATAATTATGTGCGAAAAATATAAATACACCCAATATAATTTGATATTAAGTGTAAAATAATAAAATGTCATTCACACATATTCAATGGAAGACATATTCAATAACTACATGTTGAACCCAAAGAAATCGAAATTGGGTTAAGAAGTTCCCTTGATAGCCTAACAACATCACATCAAATTTTGGAAAAAGAGTTGATGGGAGAGATAAATGGTATCTCATCACTTGGACATAAAATTTATGGAAATAAGTTTATATAAGAACATATCTCCATATAATTAGATGAAAATTAAATGACATAACAAAAGAAGTCTTTTAAAATGAGGAGGGTGAAAGGTTCCCTTACCGATTTGGGTAACTTTCGAAATGTACACGCCATGAAATAAGGACTATACAAAATTGATGTAAATACTCATAAATGAACGTATGATACAAAAAGAGTATAATAATGGACAGTACATACACCACTCAAAATGAAATATTGCCAAATGTAGCATGAACCTCACGATAACACAAAGTGAGATAAAAATCACCTTACGAAATTTCGGCAGCCTAACGACGCCAATTAAAACATCTAAAATGGATTGATGAATGAAAATAGGGTATCTCATAATATGAAAATAAAAAGTACAGTATGATTAATATAAATTAACATCCCAATCCTAAGAAAGATGAGCTTAAAAGGAATGACATAAAATAGTGTACTTAAAAAGAAAGAGAGGGGTAGGATCCCTTACCGCGGGTCCGACTTGACTCGATAGTTCATTAACCTCCTGAATAATATACTTGAGTTAATTTATACTTGATTAAGAACATTTTCCAAGTTCATTATTCCTTTTATATCACTTACTACCATGCTATGAACAGTATGTAATTTTTTTAAGTTAATAATGGTCTTTTTGTAGATCATTGCTACTTCAGTCAAAAATAAACTCTTTATAATTACAAGTTGTTAATTAGGTAAATATATATTATATACAGATTTATATTCATTATATAGATATAATATATATCATATATATCCATTATATACATGCATTTATAATATTAGGTAACATTTAGATGTAAGAAATGAAATGCAGCGTTCATGGAGACGGTAAGTCGTACGTACACATGAACGCTACTTCCATTTCTATTTCTTATTTAATGGAATTAAAACAGAATGATACATAATAGTATTATAATTACAGTATGGTATCATATATAATATCATTAAATTTATCCTTTATACGTACCACATATGGTGTTAACGAATGAAATCACTTTGAGTGGGAGGTAGTCCGCACTTCCTAAAACGAAGATATCGTATTTACCCATAACGGAAACCATAATGATATGCCATAAATGAAAAATAAAAAAGCTTAAGTAAAAAAAAATAAACATATTATATATCATATATAAATATAGTGTAATCTTAATGTGCACCTTTGAAGGTGTTAGAATAATATTGAACAATCATCGTTTTGTGATGCAGAAATTCACCATCCACGGAAACAGTATGCTCTTTAACCATTAGATGAACGTGTGTGTAAGTGTAGAACGAATACTTTTTATAAAAACATCCTAGTATATTTAAGATACTATTTTTGTTACAAAATAATAGAATAAAAAGTTTTTATGGGGTTGGATAAGCAAAATAAAACAAAAGAACACAAGTGAAGACATTACCTAAAATTCGGGTATCTCTCTTTGATTTGAGCTCAAAGGCTTACTTGGGAAGACTTCTGCCCAAAGTGTGGCATCTATGAGTAAGAGAGAGATGTGGAGAGACAAAATGAGAAGGGTTTAGCTGAGCCAAAGGATTGAGAGGTGTGGGTAAGGTGGTTGAGGTGGGGGCCTTTTATAAGATGAGAGGAGGGGCACTCTTGGAAAGTTACAAAATGTTACTTTATTTTCAAATGACTTTCAAATTTTAAAGGACCCAAATTGATGTAGTTCTAGGATAAGGTGGTAAGGGTTTGAAATATACTCATAAAATAGGTCTTTGACAAGTTTATGTTATAGTTGTAACATTATCTTTTCATTTTATTTAAATCCATTATTAATGAGGTCATCGTTGCATCATCACGATGTCATAAATAATTTAATTTATTTAATGTATAAAAATTATAAAACAAATATCATGATTTATGAAATCTTTTTAGATTTCTAATTAATATTTACAGTAAAAAATATGACTTGTATAACCAAATTTAAAAATTGTTTTAGTAAAATAACTCATGCTTGTAAAATATTTATTTTAACTTTAAATAAAAAGTTATTTATGTCATTTTCCAACCAAAGTGTCTCCATGGAGTCCCCAAGTTGACTCATTGATTTTATTGGTCGTCCATGACACATACAATGAGGGTATGACATGTGTCTAGGTCATTTCATATTATTAAAATCTTATTTTTACCCTAAATTACACTAATTACCTCTAATCGCTATTAAAAACTTAAAAGATACTATTCACCAAAAAAATTATTTTAATCCCATTGAACCACATTTTACATCCTAATGAAAACCATGTAAGTAGGATTTATGAAATTCAAATCACAAAAGTGGTAATGTTTTATTTAAACAAAAAATCAGTTTTAAACTACCATTTAGTGGTTTCACTATTCATCAAAAATTGAAGTTTTTCAGAAAAATACCAAAACTTCACCTTAAGCTATATTTGATATTACAAACTCAATAATTATATATATTTTGAAAAATAAAAAACATATATGTTGCATTACTTAATTTAATAATTAATTCCTGCAGTCAAAACAAATAGCTTGTTTTTAAGAAAAAATATCTATTAAAAGATTGACACTAGTTTAAGTCTAATTTCAATGTAAAATTAATTCCAATTACCACCATTAGATTAAATGGTAAAAATATATTCTAAATTCACTGTAATATAAATTAAAAATATAATCTATCCATATAAATTAATCAGATTAAAAGGAGGTTTTGAATTAAAATTTAACATTTTCAATAAAAATGATCTTTATCGGAAAAATAACAAAATTTTACACAAAGTAAATTTTGATGTCCAGATTCTAAAGAAGGATTTTATTTTGTCAAACACAACATATAAAATTTTAAAATGTATATTAGGAAAGGGTTCTCCATCAAAATGTGGTTAATCGACCTTTTAAATAATACTAGAAGATTTATGCTTAAAATTGGATTCATTTTCATTTTAAGCCTCTACAATTTATTGGATAAATGTAAAAATTCTTGACAAAAATATATAATAATTTTTTAGTTATTTTCGTTCATTCCCGACATTATAATGGCTAGGCATTAACTACCTTCTAAATTAATATTAATTTATTATTAGAGTGTAAAGTAAGATTTCTATGAAACTCTTTGTTGTGTATTGGGTACGCCCTAGAGCATATCATTCCCTTTAAAGTAATGTTAATATGTTATTCAAAAATATGGATAAATATGAAAATGTCTTATTCTTTATTTACCTGGGGTGGTATAATGATAATAAATTCCCTAATCCAAGGGTTAATTATGATCGACATGAGCAACCACATAAGTCAAAGGACAAAGGGAAGTCACATGCGATCACTATTGGCGATGTTGAATATGACAATGTTGTGGTGGAATGATTAAGTTTTTATATAATGGGATTCCAAAATAATGTTGTATATAGTATCATGGAATATTGGAATATTTATGTATTGGTCTATTGTGGTTTTCAATAATTTTATGATACCGAGAACCATAGAAAGTGATTTAGATATTTTTGGAAAGAAGATGATATGATCATAATGAAGGGATAAAGAGAAAATGAAATGTTTGACAGTATTCATGAGCTCATGACTGATATAAAGACATATTTATATCATGGTTTGAGTATATAGAATTTTGGGGTTTTGGTATGTGGAAAGAGTTAACTTTTTACATCAATCATTTTTTTCACTAAGGTTCAATGGGTATTCATATTTAAAGAGAACAAATGATTATGTTATTCACATTTTTGTAACTTGACCAACAAGATATATCGTATGATATATGGGGGATAAATGATGGTATTCACATGCTCGGAAGATGACATTTCTAGTAATTGTTTTCTTTATACTAGGAGCGTGGACAGATGTATTTTAGATGAGCCGAATGATTGGAATGAATTATATTGGACATATGTTCGAATTGTTTAAGGCTAGAATGTTTTTTCGATATTATTTCTAGAATGTTATAAAAGTGTAGTTTTAGAAAAAAGGACAACTTGCAGGATGAGCGACATCCCATCGTGTTGGACAATGCTGTGGAAATCAAACCCACAACTGATGTGCGACTAGCCTTTATGACCTACCACTGGCCTACATGAAGTCCCTGGTTAGTAGAAACTAGTTTTATTTTATTAAGCGGTATGATATATGAAGTATAAGTTCATTTTTGGAACCACATACGATTAATCTAACCACAAGATGGACTTATAACTTTTGCTAACCTTTTGTTTGAAACAGATGGAATGACCCATCATTCTATCACATGATCTGCTAACACATCACAAATAACAAATTAAACTTCATTTCTTTAAGAGATTAAGTGTAAATTGTTCAATTTATGAACAACAGTGAGATTGTACCAAAATCGTGTAAGTATTTCTTTTAAATCATCAACATTAGAATAATGATCTTGAAAACCATAAATGTTGTCCAAGTTCCCTTATATCTGATGAATCAGATGGTACCTTAGATCATCACAAATATATGGCTTTGTGATTGTTGGATTTTTCATAACCATGTTCTCTTCCACTATCCATCAGAACGTGATGGTTAGATTTTTCTTCCATATCAATATTTTCACCTATGTTCTCCTATATGTAAACCCAGTGATGAGTTACTTTGGGTAATCATTACGTTTCATACTTTAGTTTCTAAAATTATGTTTTAGTATTACTTTTTACGATGTGGGTTCCTATAAATAGTAAACGATTTATAACCCCGATGAATTTCGAGGGCGAAATTCATTTTAAGGGAGGGTGGAATGTAACAACCTGAGATTTTATAAGATATATTCATATTAATTTATTTCATATATTCAGTTGTACACTACACCATGGTTATCATGCGCTATACGCAACACCGTATTAGCTTGCAGTATACGCAACACTAATCTTGGATCATGTTACACACAATTTCATGTTTGTTTGATAGTAGTTATTCTACGCAACATTGAGTATATATACATATATTCAATGTATTAATGAAATATGGTTGGATTTTGTCATACGAAACAACAAAGGAGTCGTGCACTACATGCAACCCTGACTTGTCTTGCATTACACGCAATCACGACCTTCCTCGATAGCATGTGTCATACCCAGTACCGAGTTTCTCTAAACAACGATATGCTATTAAAATATTATTATAACTAGCAATTATGAATAGTAATACCCACTTTTTGAAATTTTGTAAATTTTAATTTTCAAAATGGACTTCATTTTTGGATTAGGAATATTGAAATTAGCCTAGGGTGAAATTTTGGTATTTATCTGAAAACATTCAATTTCTGATGAATAGTGAAACACTGGGTTACTATTTAAAAACAGACTTTTTATTTAAGTAATTATTTAATTTTTTAAATTTATTTTAGGTCAAAATTGATACATGAAACCTATATATGTTCAATTCAATTCATTGGAGTAATTTTATAATAATTTTAGATATATAAAAATTTTATTGAACTTTTGACCGTCTTTTACCCACCTAATAGGAGAATTTGCAAATTTACATAAAACTAAATTTTACTGCTTTTGTGAATGGAATTTAAAAATTCCGAGAGACACGGTTTATTTCAGTAAGTAAAATGTGGTTAAATGAGATGAAATTTTTTTGGGGAATAGTAACTTTTCACTTATTTTTACCACGGATAAAAATAAATGGGTTAATTAAGGGTAAAAATGATATTATTATTACCCTAAAACATGTCCTAATTCTATTGGATAAGTGTACTTCGACCAAAAACAGCCTTAGGAATATTATATTACCATTTAGGACCACTTGGATTAGATTATGACATTTAATATTAATTTATTTAAAGAAGGGATAAAATAGTAAAAATCAAAGTTTAATAAGTAAATCATATTTAATATAGGGATATACATAAGATAAATTAGATTGTAAAAATTCATTATAAATCTAAAAATATTTCCTACATAAATGTATTTTATTTTTAATTTTTAGACTTTAAATAATTTAATTTATTTATGACACAATGATGATGCAGTAATAATATTACTAATGAAATATTGACATAAATGATGTTATAAATACCCAAATAAATGTAATTTGAGACTTTTTATGAATTAAAATAATTTTATATGTAAATATGACATGTTAGTATTGATTTTATTAACGTTGTTTGAATTAATATTTCTGTTATGATTTTCACAAAAAACAATTACCAAATAATATCAAAATTGACATAAAATAGTTTTTAAAAAAAATATTATATTATTAATTGTTATTTTATTTAAAAAAATATAAGGTTCGGCCAAATGACTTATAAAAGGTTATATATATTAATAATAAACAACATTGGGTTACTTTGGCTTGTTATAGTGTGTTTATTAACCTTATAGTGTAAGAAAAAAAGAAGAGATGGTAAAAGAAAAATTATTTAACCTAAAGTTAAATCTAAATGATAAGGTTAAAATAGAAACCTAAACTTGTCTAAATTCTATTGGATGAAAGTATTTAGACCCATCCCCACCTTAGCATCGAAATAACTCAATTTTGTGCTATTAAAAACCGAATATTACTTTATAATAAAAAAATATTTTTAGTTATTCCAAAGTGCCCCTCTCCTCCCTTATAAAATGACACCTCCTACATCTCTTCCTCACCACGGTTTGAGCCTTCATGCTCGGCCAAAACATTAAAAATTATCTTCTCCACTTCCTTAGAAACATCTTAGAGGTCCTGGTATTCTTAAGAGACAAATTTTAGTTCCCTAAGTGGAGGTCTCAAAGAGGCGCTTCAAAGAAGAGGTAATGTCTGTTACCGATTCTTTCAACTTTATTTCTTCTTCCACATATTCTTATTTAGTTGTTTAATTATGAAGTAATAAAATCAGTATCACTCATATAATTATATTTTATTTTATGTATGAAACAACCCTATTTCACCATCTATCCATCTTATGGAAATCAAAATCACCGCGCGTGCGTACGTACGGAATACCGTCTCCACGCCGTGTTGTAATCTATTTTACACCACCACCTTACTTGGATGGGTATAATGGTGTAAATAATTACTATATATTATTATTGTAACGTGATATTGATTCTGAAATAGTATACATACACTCCAATAAAATTCCATGATCATGGGAACGATATCATCGCTCGTGCGTACGTGCAGAATACCATCTCCACGACGCGATGAGATTCATTCTCCATGTTAACCATTAATGAATGATTATAAATTATATATAATATGTAATCATGAAATATATGAAATAATAATGATACTTTGTATATTTATATATATATGTATTTCATCTACTTAATTTCATTCAATTTAATAAGGAAACGAAGACAATGTTCATGCGTACGTACGGCTTACCGTCTCCATGAACGGTGTATTTCATTTCATTTAATCGATCTATCATATATATATGTATATAATGAAATATATATTAAATATAAATCATGTTTTACATTATGGAATTATGTAAATCAGGATATAAGTAATAATATCAAGAACAATAAGTCCAAACACGCATGATAATTAAAACGATTTAACCCAAAACACTGCTTTAACATGGAACTTACAAAAGAACGGGTAATATAAAGTCATAAGTGAACCATATATGATATCATAAAAATGATTATGATTCAGTAATAAGTCGATGAAATTATTTAAATAATTATACAGGAGGTTTGGAAACGTACGAATCATATCCAACCTAAGGTAAGGGATAAATTTTCCAATCTCGTTATTATACGAGATTGTTTATTCGTAAGTATTTACTGTGGTTATTGTTCTCATCCATGTCCATGTTTCCTAAAAATGGTTTCTTGTATGTTTAAAGTCCCTTTTACCCATTTTTTTAGTACATGGTATGTATTGAATCATTCTTTTATGAGGTACTTTTTGACTTTTCCATCAAAAGTATGAGAAGAATGTTTTTTTAACTTATACGGCGTGAACAGATTTTTAAGGTTTCATAACGCCTCATTTTCATGAAGCTTCCTCTACAAGATTGCATGATTATTATAAACAAAACCCTTTTCTTTTAAAATTGCATGGCATTTTGTGAAAATGAAATGATTTTGAAGAAGAAAGGATATTTTCCTCAATAATTCATTCCAAGTGTTTTTATCAAAACTATTTTCCATCTAAAATGTCATTATTTAATATGTTTATGTTTCAAGTTTAATGTATCCATTATTTACATGGTTTTATTCTTCTTATGATGAAATTATATCTATTTTTTATATAGATTATGTTATGATGGCATGATGGTTAAAAATCTCATTCTATTAGATGGGTTATGCTATGATATATGATTTATGATTTTGTGACACACGAAATAATGGTTTCATTATGAGATGGGTGTGACCTATATCTCCCTCCAATGAATTTCGTAAAGATTTATATCTCATGAGATGGACATGGCTGGAACGGTAAGTTAATTTGGTTCAGTGTTATAGGACTGAAACGAGGAGTGAACTCGATTCAGAAAGGGACTTTGTCAACTAAGATGGTCTTGGCAACATTGCCTTGGCTACTATAGAAATCATAACAAGTGATGAATGGTTGCCACAATTATATGTTTTATTCCCATGCTATTTTAACATGATTGATGTTCCATTATGATCTATGCCTTATGTACTTCCATGTTTTATATCATTGCTCAATATTTTCATGTTTAAACATTATGGTCATGTTTTTAAGTTCAAATGTATATGGTTTGTTTTATTTTATCCATGCATACCCTTACTGAGCATTTGAGATCACCCCTTTTATGTTTTCTTTTCTACAGGATTTAAAGAAAGGTTATTGGTAAGAAAACCAAAAGGGGAAGATCTTTTTGGGAGATATTGACGATATTTCACCCCGATTAGAAGACTATGTTCCGAGTTTCCAAAGACACTAAACTATTATGGTCCTTGTGTGTTTGTTTTTTTATGTATTCCGCAAAAGTAATGTAATGTCCATGTACGTCAAGCTTTGGGTATCTAAAGGTGGGGCTTTTGTGGGCCCCACCCCACAAATATCCTACATAGTGGAGTAGTATATAGTGGTCCCCACTCCACCCACTAAGCATAGGTTAAACTACTTTAAATAAAATAAAATTGGTTGCACTATTTTATTTTATTCTTTTACTTAACCCAAAATTTTAAAAAACACACCCGAGCAAACACAACTCTGGAAAAGGTGTTCCTAAGAAATTACTGGCACCATGGTTTCATCGGTGCCCTTGGATTTTGATTCCGAGCACTGGTTAAAAAGTTAGGAAATCCCGCTCATTCATTCACTGAACGTACCTTAGCTAAATTTTAGAAAATTATTTCGGGCTCACCGGGCCTCGGAATCAGGTGTCGTCAAAAACTGTGTTCTTTTATAATCCCAAATAAAATTATGAAAAAATTTTCCTCGAATTTTATTGGTCTTTACAATTATTTTATTATGATATTATATATTATCATAGATTTATGTAGAACTTTTTTTATCTAACTAATCTAATCAACTTGTTGACTTGGAAGGGGGATAAATTCTATTGTGTAGTTGAATGTGCAAAATATTTGAATGAACTGAACATTAGGTTTGTCAGTGAACTCATATATATATATACGAAAATATATTAAAGAAGGGTTTATAGAAAATAGTTATTAATAAAAAAGGGTAAGGGAATAAATTCACATGAAGAATGAAATGGTGATAGTTTATTCCTAATTCTATGTAATGTTTCCTAATAAAAACTACCCACCTTGTGAATTGGAGTTAGCTATTGAATTTTACCATTATTGAGATTGATGATTTATCGTTACATATAAAGGTGTTATATTTATATATATACAAAATATTAAATTTTATACTCACCAAGAAGTAATTGAATATGTTCATGAGAATATTATAGGATCTCATAAAAATAGGGGTATCGCAATACATTACAACTTAAATAATGAGAAGAATGTAAAATAATATCTATGTTGGAAGGATAAAAATATCTTAACTATGTTGATGATCAAATGATCCTATATTTCTAGAATTTTATTGGTTGTATCAATGGAATCATTATGTTAAGGGATAAAACATATCATTTTATAATAATTCATCAACCGTATATCCATGTGAAGAATAAATCCGTTCATATGTAAGATATGGATCTACAGAAGAAGGTGATAAATGTTGCAGAAATTATATTTTTTATGGTATAATAATAAAATTCATGTACTATATATGTTTTCAATACATATATTATTAAACTTTTACACCACTATATGACGATCATAATTCATAATGGACTATTCATCCTAGAAGTGTGATGATCTATAGAGATCTAAAAGATTATTTTGTGCAGGACATAATGATGTGATACAATTTTGATTATGTATTTTGGTTTTTAGTATGTTAGGAACTAAATATGTTAAAAAATATACAACGATTTACCAACAAATACCTATAAAATAGTAGAAATGTGAAATGTTCCCCATTGATTTTTTTTTGAACTCCCCAAAACATCTGAAGCCACAATGTTTTTTTGGTTATACATGATCACCTTAAAAAGTAATATCAATTAATTTTCATCAGATGAGACTTCTAACATTACTAGGTTTTGAGAATTTACATTAATATAGTGGTAAGTATTGATGGAGTACAATATTTTGATGCATGTAAATGGGTTATAGGGCTTGTTATGATGTTCAAGTGATGTCTTCACAAAGATCTAGAAAATAGTTTAGTATCCGTTTGATGTATCATACTAAAAAAATGTCAGTTTGAGTGAAATATTCACACCCTTATTGAAATTTAAATATCATTTTCTATAAATTTAAATAGTGGTTGGGATCAATACCATCCACTAGTAATTTTTCATTATAACAATTGCTTTTACTCAAGAATTTGGGTGGTTCATTATGAAGAAATACATGGAATGACGTGAAGTACTCCAATAGGCTAGGATGTGTTTGGAGAATGATTTTTGTTGGATCCTCATCGTTATCATATAATTTTATAGATATTTAAAGCCATTCAGCAACACATCAAGGTTTTTCAGTATTGATAGAAATGTTTTGTGGATAATCATTACCATGATATTGAATATGAATTTAATGGGAAGGAATTTCATTGAATTTTTACATGGAATACAATTATGATATTTATAAATAATGTAATGCTGAGCCCTATGTATACTAAAAAATCTATAATTTTTGAATGGGTATGGAAAGTATGTTACCTCTTCCATTATACCTCTCTCACATTCACGACGTGTTCCATATATCCATCATGGGGAACTGCACACAAAATCATTCACATGTAATAACTCATATGTTGTTGAAATGGAGCATGATATTTCATATAAGCAATAATTGTTTGAAATATTTTATCATACACATAATATGTTATGGATAGAGACTACCTTCCCTGTTAATTTTTTGTTTATAATTAATAAATTCGAAGAAGTTAAACAAGAACCCAAAGAGGTGATGAATCTGTGATATCCCCATTTTTTGACTCATAGTGATGAATTTCGAGGGTAAATTAATTTTCAGGCGGATGTAATGTAACAGCTAGAATTTTTTTAAAAAAATTTCTATTTAAAAAATTATTTTCATGACATCTTTGGATTATCACAACATCATGTTTAGAAAATGATGACATAAAACTAAATTTTTATTATGATATATTTAAAACAAATATATTGTATTGGTGGGTATTAATATGAATAAATTAATTCTAAATAAAATATTTTTAATTATGTATATAATAAATTCATTGGTTATCAATTAATTTAAACTCTGTCAAAAATAAAAATCAATTTTTATGAAAAGCTATTTTAATGGGAAAAATATATTATTAGGATAATATATTAAATCATTATATTAATTTGACCAATTTGAATTTATCATATTTATTATATATTAGATTAAATGTATTAAATTTCATTTATTATTTTTTTCTATGAGTGGGTCAAAATAATTGAACATTTCTTCATCATTATGAATTGTTCTAAAATATAATTTTCCTTGTATTTTGTTACATTTTTTTAATACATAATATTCAACAGTTAATGATACTGAATAATAATAAATGGAGTCTATAGTTTTAGTCAGGAATTTGAATATTTCTAAATAGGACCCTTTTATTTTCTGTCAATATGAATTGTTAATTTGATAAAAATTTTCCACTCGACAATGGGAAAATTTGGCTAATCTATGTCAAAACTAAGAAATTATGCAATAAATATTCATCATAATTTTCATTGGGTGATGATAATTTGATTCTTATATATTTATAATTAAAATTTATTTTTTTAATGGGCTCATTTCCATGAAAATTAACAACCTAATATTTAATGTTGTGAAGTATAATAAATGTCACTCTCTTACTTTTAAATATATAATATATGTTCATATATGGAAAAATTTTGCGGTTAATAAATATAAATGGTCATTTTTTGAATAAAATTAATTTCTTCATGATGATAATTGATTTTTTTATGATTCAATAATAACCTCAAATTATTGTTAACCATAAACAGTGTATTTATTCCATGTAAATAATAATTAAATAAATCATATTAAAAACTAATAAAAGTGACCTGATTTAGAAGAGTTATATTGTTCCATGATTTTTAAGATTCATATAACATAATATTTCTTTATGATTACAGTATTCTATTCTAAAAATTAATTTTTTATCATTAAATTCAATCTAAATATATATATCAATGAGTAACATTAATGATATTTTTTAATAAAATATTATTTATTAAATGATATAAATTTATTAAAAATATAATAGATATTAATGTGACTATTATATGGGTGATAAAACACCCATGGCCAATTTATGATTGACTTTTACTTTTATGGTAACACTCATAAATCATTACTATTAAAAATCTGTTATGGGGGTTAATGTAAAAAATAATTTACATTGGGGTTAGTCAAATTGATAATGCTTACAAGGAAAAATAATGAATATATATTTATTTATATGAATTAATTTCTACCCTCTGAACATTTTATTCTAATTCATATCCATTATGAATGTTTATTCTTGATAATTACTTTGTTATTTTTTATAATTTTGAGAAATTACAAAAGTACCCCTCACCTCAATTATTAATGGGAACCTCCTCCCCTCACTTCATCACACATTTTGAGCATTTTAAATGAACAATAACAAAAAAAATCGCTTATAATTATTTTTTTCATATTATATTGGTTTTTTATTCCCTAAAGATAAAACCTTGTATCTATAGGATAATATATAATGAGTTTATTCAATTAAGAGGTAATATCCTTAAATGAACACATTCAATTAAAATAATATTTTAAAACAAATAAATATATTTGATATTTAATAAAATAATATGATATGTTAAAAAAATGTAGAAAATGATTTTTTATGGGTATGAGACCACATTTATTCTCCCTCTTTTTAATAAATATTATATGAAAGTATCGCTCATACATATATATAGCTCACTGTATCCACACAATAATATAATTATAATTAAAACACCAATATTTATTTATGGTTATTTAGATGGTTTTAATGTTTATATGAAATAGATTTTACTTAATTGTTATTCTTTAATGATAATATAACATCTAACCCATGACCTTGTGCTCTGTTTGACAATTTTGATGTCACTCGTGCATTCATATAGACAAACAACTCCATGAAAAATGTGAATTTTTTATTTCTATTTTACATGGATTATAATAATTATGAAATTAATAAATATATAATATAAATAAAATATTTTTCAATTGTGGTACATTAATTACATTAATTTTTTTCCACCCATTGAAAAGTAAAACCATCATTCATGTGTACATACGACATATGTTTTCTATGAACGATTTATTTAATTTACATATATCTATATTTTATAAATGAAAAAAATATGTATACAATATGTATTTATGATAATTATATCATTATTAACATTAAATATTAGTTTTAACAAAAATAAAAGAATATGTTCTGAAAATACCGAACATAAATTCTAGTGATAAACAAACCATTTTACACTCAAAAACGATGATTTGGAAAGGAAATGTTTTAAATTAGTCTTGAAATTTTTATAAAGGTAAAATATATGATATTATAACTACTTACATGACTCATGTAGTGAAATATAATCAATATAAATTTAATATAAATGAGTTTAATTTTTTTCGAGTGAAGTGGAAGTTAATGTATTGGTTTATCTTCTTAATGTTTATTCTATAACACATATGATATGTTGTAAACCAATATAATATTATGATGTGTATATACATAAATTTTACATTTTATATAACAAATACCTTCAATTGTATGATATTTAATATTTCATTTAATGATATTCTTCTATTGATATTATAATTTAAATTTCACAATGTTGGGAAGGGTTTTATATTACAATATCATTATTTATCAAGATTTTTTATGCTTATGTTTACAATAATTTAATTTCATGATATATATACCAATATTATCATTAATTGTCTTACACTATATTGATTTTTTTGAATAATTTCATTCCATTAAATTTAATCTCCTTATGATATTCAAATATTGAATGAATGGTTTTATAGAAAACTGTCTACATATGTCTCTTCAGTCAGAAATCTATTCTCTTCTATGTTTGTTACTTCTTCAAACGTTTTCATGGCTATTTTTTATATTCTTAGATTTTTTGTAATTTCATTTTTAAAAAGGAATAATTTTTTTCATAACTGATTATAATTAATGTTCTTGTTTTGTTCTAAAAGATGTACACATTGAATTTTTAAAAATAATTTCAAATGAATGTTTTCTCTATTATTTATACAATATTTTTAAATTTTCTGATCATTATAATCATTAAATATTTTAATGATTGAATTATTATTTCCAGGTGTGTTTTCACTCAAATTAAAGGATTAAAAATTTATATATATCATAATATATTCATGACCATGATATCGGCCAACCTAGTTATGTATGGTACTCAGTCTACCATGGTAAGATCGGTATTGATCCTTATATACTATGATGGATTGGGGAGTAAATTAAATCATGTATGGTTGTCATGGAAATGATACATGTGTAATATGGAAATGATTTAATATTATTATGTTTATTCCCTAATTCCATGTATTATGAAAATGTTATTCTCTAATGACTCAAATTATTTTATTCCATGTCTCATGTTATTTTACTCATATATGACTCATATATAACTGGGGCCATGGCTCATGATAATGATCTATAAAATATGTGTAATTATTTTCGAATGTTATTCTTATGTTCACATATCCATATGTTCATGTTATAATTAAGTGGTTATTAATATATCTATTAATTAAAATTAATGAGAATTTGATCCCCATCAGTTCTATGTATCAATTTCTATAGGTTTTCAATAATAATTTTATTATTTCTATGTCTAAATATGTATATAGTTATGAATAATATTGTGGGAGTTGATGTAGATATTTTATTTTCTATTCTCTTAGGTTTCCATGTTTCCCATGTTACTAGACATGTACATTTTTAGTATGGATTGTTATTTTATGTTAGTAATATTCATATAATGATGTGAAAAATAAATGTAACAAATTTTTGGTTAGTTATACCACCTCAATTAGAATTTATGAAAAGTTGAAAAGAGAATATAGTACCTCTCTTCATGGAAGAATCACATGAGTAGTGATAGTTTCATGAACTAAAATTGATCGAATATATCATGGTTAAGATATAAGTTTGAATATAGTTATATAAGATAATCTTACGTTCTAATACCTAAGAGAGTATATTTTAATTATGTAATTTTAGAAAACAATGGTTGAGTTATGGATATTGGTTTAATATAGGTTCATTAAAAAATTACTATAATGTTTGAATAATGAAGATAGTTGGGTAAAATCACCCAAGTGATGAGTGATATTGAAAATAACGTGAGAGAAGGATATTTTGTGAAGGGAGTTATGTGAACCATTCCAATGAGAAGGTTTCTGAGTGAAATTTTTTAAGTGATCCCTATTAAAATTTAATTGGAAAAATGGAATTGTTTGGTCAAAATTCTGTTGGTGGATTTTCTAGAAGCTACTGATATTGTAGTATCATACTGAAAACATTATATTTCAAATTAAAAAACATATTATTTCCATTTTGGAATAATATTTTACATTGATAATGGAAGTAAGACTGATGTTATGTGAATATGGTCTGAAAATGGATTCCACTAAACTAGATATGGTAAATGGGTTTTGGTGAAAATGTAAACCAATGTTTCTATGATCCTTGTATTTTTCCTTTTTTGTGAACAATGTAAAATCATTATTTAATGATATAAATTATATATTTTTTAATTTTGTGATTGTGAGAATAAACACCATAAGTTTAATGTGTTTCTATATGTGTGGGAATAAAATCCTCATAATTTGAGAAAAGTTTCACAATCAAAGTGGCACTTTCACTATTCGGATGTATTAGATTGTAATAAGATGTATCAAAATTTATGTTACATCTATTAAATCTATTAGGTGATCCAATTTGATATATAGAACATAGTTAATGTGAAAGGGTGAAGTCTAGAAGATGAAATCAATTTTAAAATTTGAAAAAATTTAATGACATCACCCAAATTAATTAATGGGTAATAATTTTTACACAATATAATGAATTTAATAGTAATTAATGATGTACGAAAATTTTTTATGAATTATGATCATAGGAATCTGATTGATATTAATTTAGAAGCCCAAAATTCAATATCTATTAACCTTTCAAATAATATCTACATTAATTTTATGAGCTACACTACATCCAAATCCATTTTTGAATAACTATAAAATATATATAATGGTGATCCTAAGGGGATTCATGAAAATATAAATGTGTATAATATTTTTTAAATTAATTGAAAATATTCCAAAATAAAATTTTTGATGGATTTTCCTTCAAATATATAATGGTTACAAGGGAAATAATTTATCATAATGAAATGATCATGAATATAAATATTGATATGAAGAATATATAGATATTTCCCACATATTTAATATATGATGGGTTTTGGTCATGGAGAGAGGGACTTGGTAGAACATTCATCAGAAAATTTGAAAATATGTATTTTTTCTTATAAAATAAATATCATGTCAAAGGTAATTTCAAATCAATCATATATATATATATATATGGAGTTTAATGTTTTTGAAAAAATATATATCGATAAAGATGAATATAATGAAGAATATGTATGGGAGGAATTTATACATCTTATGTATAATATCATAGAAGGATAATGAGGAGGATCAAAGTAAATATACCCATAGAATTATTTCATTGTGGTAATTTTTTAAACAATAAAAAAATGTGTCTATGAAGATTTCACTGAGATAAAATTATTGAATAATTTATACATATTAAATCGATGCAGTTAAATTTTAATATATATTTTTACCAGGTAAATTCATCTAGATATAATATTTGTGAGAATATATTATGAAGTAAACAATTATATGATAAGGAAAATAAACTAGATAATGTCTCAACTGAAGAAAAATTAGAAAAAAAAATTTTTATGATAGAAATTATTGGAAAGAATGTATATGAACTGAAAGAGAACAACTTACTTGTAGTTTTTTTTATCATATAGTAGAACATGAGGTTTCTGTACAAGATTTCAATATTGAATGAAAATTGAATAAATATTGGTAAATTTTTGAGGTATTTTAAAAATTATTTAGATTACTTTAGGATTCAATATATCAACTACAGAATGTGTATGATTATTAGTAACATTATAATGAAATGGAATAATAAAAATAGTTTGAAGTTATAATTAATGTGGAAGTAAAACTGATTGATGATCAAGACTCCATTCTAGTGGAAAAAGATGGGGGGTGAACATATTATGGAATAATGTGTGGTATTCAGATGTAATAATGGATAGAGAATAAAATATAGTCATCCTAGGAAGAAGATATATTTTTTGGGCGCTACTAGGATATAGAGTTTTTCAAAGGGAAAAAGGATATGAAATAATTAATAAATATTTTAATGAATAATTATCTAGACTCATGTATACATGAGGGATTACATATTACATAGTGAAAATGAAATTATCAACAATGAGGATTTATAAAAAAATTAACATGAATGACGAAGATTTTTGTATCAACACAAAGAATACATTTTCATTGAAAAATATAACTCCAATTAAATAAAATTTTATTGTAGTAAACCATATTAATATTATGAATTAATCAATAAATTTTAATCTTTGTAACGGATAAGTATATTTTGAGGAATGAATGATAGATGATATTTCCTCTCATGAAAATAAACTTAAATTAAACACATGGCCATATAATGTCCTATAATGAAGAGGTGATGATATATATAACTATGGAAACACCCTAGAGTTAATATAGATGTATGATACCTTATCCTTAATGACATTGAAGAAATTATTTTTGTAGATATTTGTTTCTTTATATTTAATATTTATATAAAAAAATTTATTATAGGAAAATAATAATAAATGGTGGCTACAATAATGGTATTCATATGATAACGAATTGTTAAATACATGGGATGATGTCCTTGAATAATAGATACACCATACTATAGTATGAATAACATATGATTATTATATTGGTATTGTTGTGAGGGAGATGAGGCTATGATATTAAATGACAATAACATGTTTATCTTAGAATGAAAATAATAATATAAAGAATAAATATTTGGTAGATATTACACTCAATCATACAAGGAACAATAACAATTGATTCACGGATAGTTGGTGATCATCCCACATGAGATAAAATGAAAACATATTAAACAATTATGAAAAGACGAGTCCAAAAAACAATTGGACAATGATATATCATTGAAATCACAAGGAGTCGATTTAAATGATTTGTATGTGACAATGTGGGGAAAAATTATTTTTTATTTGGGGACGAATTTCAAAATAACTTTTTACCTTAGAGTCACATTTATCTATTTTAACAAGATGTTTCATTTAAAAAATTTCTTCCACAAAAAGACTTATAACGTGATCAAGAAATTATATGGACAAATGGTAATTTATAATAAAAAGATAGTAAATAAAAAATGGTCTTAAAATAATATAAGAATTGAATAAGTTATGGATATGGATGATGGGGAACATTCAAAAACTTATCATGGAAAACATGTATAATCTATAAGCTATATATAAATTAAAAATCTAATGTATGATAATAAAATGACAGGTGATACTTATAAAAATTTAAATATCATTTGAAATACATATTAGAAGATGGAGAAAGGGGAATATAATCTAATTTATCTTACTCCCACAAAATATTATAGTATATTGATTCAACCAATCATGTATGTATATAGGTATTTTATCATCATCAATATGTATTATAGTAGAATGAATCATATTATAATCATATAAACAAAGTAATAAGTCATGTACTTCATGATGTAGTACCAAAAGGGTGTTTAGAATTATATTCGACACATAATAAAGATCTTATGAATCTTATGTGAAATACAATACACATCGATTAAATTGATATACAACATATAGAAGAAATGCAATAATAATGTGTTCTATTACATTAGATATCCAAAGTAGATTGGTTTTTTTAAATGATGAAATAAAAAAAATAATATATCCAAAAATATCATAGAAATTAGGATTTTACTACACTATTGGAAGAAATTAGCGAATGGTGCATTATATACTAGAAAAAAGGAAGTGAAAATCCAAGGGGAAGGGAAAAAATATATGAAATTTCTCATTTATTAAATCATTTAAATAAATTTTAATACCCACAAAAGAAGTTGAAATATTATAAATAAGGTAAAAAATAATAGAATTTATGTTGATGTGTAATATTAATGAATGTGTCAAAACGATGAAAAACTAAATATGTATAATAGATTATATTAAAATCAGTTGAGTGACAATATATATAGAAATGATTTCATGTTCACAAATATATAATTATCTACAAGATACATTATGAATGATTTATTATGTTAATGAATTACATTAATTAGTGATAGAAAACCCATAATTTTGAAATATCGATCTAACCAAGACTAATGTGGTTAAAAATAATATCCAGTGTGATATTTTTATAGAGATAGATATTTCTTGGTTGGTTTTTCATAAGATAATTTATGATAAATATATTATGTTTTTAATTATCCATCAAATATATTAACCCATTTTTTTAGTGATGGTTAGTTCCTGACGAAACCAAGTATTAAATGTATATCATGGACAATATAGAGATTATGATTTTGAACAATCTTTAAGATAAGTGATGAAGTGATAAATCCATTAATTATTCAAAACTAAATATCAAGAATTGTGTTTTTAAATATGAGAATTTTGGATTTTTAAAACACAGTATAGAATATAATGATTTAGTATCATAGCTGTTTATCTGGTGAAGATGAGGAAGGAAAGAATATTAAATATCACCCATGTCATGTGGGATAAGACTCTATGTGGAATATAATAGATGAACTCTAATATATTTGGTCTATATTGAATGATGTAATTAAGAAAATATATTTTGTAGAAAATAGACGAATTTAGCTCTCCTAATTAGGAAATATAAAATTATTCCGAAAGATCCAAAGGAAACAAAATTTTATAGATCTGATGAATTTAATTATAATGACTCCAAATGAACTAATAAAAGTGATTAATATGAAAATAAATACCAAAATCCACATATACAATAGATCCAATAAAATTCTTATGAAATTACTAGTTTTTTAGTTTATTTTTATTGTTATGTTTTTCATGGTACACTTATTCATCACTCAAGATTTGTAGATGACTTACATAGTGAAATATTTACCCAGCAGTTAGCTATAAAAAATATAATATTGAATAGTTTCACTACTAAAAAATAATCAGCCTCAATAGGGTTTTTCTAAGACTAATTTTGATGCCAAAAAAATATTTTTACACTATTATAATGTTTTATTGTGATAAAAGATAAAAATTAATGGAAATTACCATGAAATCCATGATTATAGAATCACAACCCATGATTTCTAGAAAATATTACATTATGGTTAGATATCATACAGAGATGTTAATTGGAATGTGATGAAAAATTTAGATGAGGTAAACATGTAATTTTTAATGTAATAATTTATATGTCTCATTAATTTTATACAATAATATATACTAATGAATTTATAAAATGAACAATATCAGTTCATTATAAAATTTATTTTTCATTCAAAATTAAAAATTTAATGTTATTTATTTATAGAATCATAGTATATTATAGATAAGATATATTGTTAATATTAATAATATATTAAAACAAATATAATTACAAATTTATATAAATCCATGTAGAAATGGTTATTATTCAAAAGGTTATTTTCCAATTAAAAAACCATCATATTTTTATATTAATATTATAAAAGATACATTTTAGAAATTTAATTTTTCCAAATTAAATACATTTTTTGGGATAAAAATAACAATAATATCCTAGTATTTTTTTCAATTTTTATGAAATAATTGATATTTAGTAAATGGTAAAAAAATATTATTTTGATAAAATCGTAATTTTTATAAAATTATCATATTTCAGAATGTCTAAAATTTTTCTAATAAAATTTAATATAAAATAAATATACTTTTTACAAAAAAAATAATTCATTTTAAATTACTAAGATATATTTTGAAAACCCATTATTAAAATTTCTAAAACATATCTAATGTTTAAAAAAATACTTGTATTCACTTATTTTAAAAGTAAGTTTTCATACATTATTGAAATAGAATATATGAATATGATTTCCATCTATAATATCAAAATTCTCTTATTATTTAAAAAGTATTGCCTAATTTTTAATCAAAAAAATTATATTAATATTAATAATGTTAGTGAATACATTTATTGAAAATTTGTTATTTCCAATGATTTGTTTTGATATCTTTGTGTAATTTATTACTAAAAAAATATACTATTAGGTTATAAAAATTTGAATAATATAATTTTTAATCATATATATTAATATATTAAAAACCATTTTATATTTAATAAATTTTATTCTATATTTATAACAGCTATAGTTGAAAGATTATTTTTCAAAAAATGGTTTTTTATATTTTAAAATTTTTAATTTGATAGTTATTTATAAAAAATTTAGAAATCGTATGATATTTTTTTCACACCCAAATATTATAAATTTTTTTATTATATAATTTTTGTGAAACATCAATTATATATTAAGAATCTAGGTCCCTTGGTAAAACATTAATTGTAATATGTAAAAATTAATCAGTAAATTTATCAAAATAAGTTCAAAACTTGTGGGAATATAATTTAGTAAGGGTGTAACACCCCGACCCCAGCTACCCAGAGTCGGTGCATTACTTCGTAACATTGGCATGATCACAAGAAAGATCAAATCTAGAAAGACCGATTGGTTTAGTAGCCTTGGAAACACTAGATATATTCATAAGTTTTACATTACATCATTAAACGAAAAACTACTACAACAACATATTGTCTCCATAATCCACACTCATATCCCCACATAATATCCCTGCAGGTCATTCATAACTTACTTCTTCACTTCCTGGGAAAAATAAAACATAGAAAAGGGGTGAGCTCAAATGCCCAGTAAGGATAACAATATAGCAGAAACTTTCATAAATAAGAATAAACTTTTAAGGCAATGTATAACTAAAACAAAAGCCTTTCAAACATGAACTTTCAACATGGTATGGCATAAATAAAATGAAATAATGCCATTTACTTACTCACATGGATATTCTACTAATCGAATAATCACATGCAAAATCAATAACCACTTTCATAATGTTGGAATGCATAATGCCAGACTATCATAACCACATAGTCAAGGCCTCGTGCCAAGACTAAAAATAAGATTTTTTCAAGGCCCTGTGCGAAGACACTAGTTTGTCTCATGAGACCTACCGATGCATCGAGGAGCTATAGCGGGCTCCACCCGTCACTTATTAAGTCCAATGGATTCCCATATGAAAAGGTTTAAACATAACATAAACATTCGTATTAAAACTAGCATACGAAATGTCAATAATTTCACCATAAACTATGAATGGTATAAAAATAGCACATCCATAGTCAAACATATCTCAAAACCTTCAATAGAATATAGAAGTTTTGTATCATAATAAATCAACTTCAAATAATCTTAAAATCCGTCAAAGGATGTTGACATAGATGAAATCTAAATTCTTTTTAAAGAAATATCTCCTTTTATTTTGAAATCATTTAAGATCCATATAAAATAAAACATTTTCATTGAAAATATTCTTATAACCTTGTAAGGAAAGCTTCGACAATTTTATAATGGCGGAAAGTAACCGCACCCGCCGTATAAGTTAAAAAAAACATTCTTACCTCAATTCTTTCGAAAAGGTTAAAAAGGACCTTGTTTTGAAAACGACGGAAAGATTCCTTTATAAACCTCTTATAAAAAGTCAAACAAGGGTATAAATGACTTTAACCCATATTCTTGTAAATAGTAAAAATGTTTTGAAATACATTTCGAAGAAACATGGATGTGGATGATAAAGAGACCCCAGTAGATTATTACGTATAATACAACCTCGGATAATGAAGAGATTGTGAAATAACCCTTACCTTGTACTTTTCCTTTGTTGGGGTAGGTTAACCTCCTGTATAATGGTGAAATAATTGTTATTAAATTATACAAGAATCATATACATTAATATGATATCATATATGATCTTTTAATATTGATTTGATAATAATATCTTAGTATTATCGCTGTTTTGGGTGTGAACTTACTTGTTTTCTTTTGTATGTTTTGTTACGTAAGACATGTTTGTAAAGGATAAGTTGTATATTATTCAAATCCAGAATGGTATCAAGTCCTTAAACATCATTTTTAAATCATCAAATGATAATTATACTTGAATGGATACGATGGAGAATGAATCTCATCGCGTTCGTGGAGACAGTAGTCCGTACGTACGCACGAACGCTACTTCCATTTAATTTTTGTTTTAAAAGAATCGACTACAAATGATACATAGGTATATTACTATTCCAGTATAATATAATATTTTATACATGTTACATAAGTTCATTAACACCATCCTTTATATGTTCGATGTGTGGTATGAACGAGTCATATCATTTTAAGGGGGCGGTAGTCTGCACTTCCTCAAATGAAATTATCGTATGTATATACAACATGAAACTAATAATGGTATGAAATAAAATGGAATTACAGAAGATTATATATAAAATATATATCATTAATATCATATTTAATTACAGTTCCATCATAATGGCCACCATGAGAGGTGGTAAGATGTATTTGAACAATCATCGTTTCGTGAGGCGTTAGTTTTCCATCCACAGAAACATTATGTTCATCATCCATTAGATGGAGTTATGTGTATGTGTAGTTTGAATCCTTCTTATAACAACATCCTAGTATATTTAGGATACTGGTGTTGTTACAAAAGAAAGGAAATAAAAAGAGTTTGGGGGTTGGAGAAGCAAAATAAATGAAAATAATTTAAGAGAAATCGTTACCTTTAATTTAGGTAACTCGCTTTGGTTGGAACCAAAGGACTTCTTGAAATGCTTTCTTCCTAAGGGGAAGCTTCAAAGAGGAGGATAGGGATGTGGGGAGCTTAGGTGGGCAGAGTTTGGACAAGCCAAGTGGCTTGAGAGGTGTGAAGAAATGAGAAGGAGGAGTGCCCTTTTATAAGAGGGGTGAGGGGCACCTTTGGAAAAGCTAGAAATATTAATTTATAATAAATTCATATTCGGTTTCTAATGGCTCCAAATTTTACTATTCAAAGGTTAAGGTGGGGATATGTCGAAAACCACTCAACCAATAGAATTTATACAGGTTTGGGTACTTATATTAACCTTATCGTTAACTATTAACTCTAAGTTAATTAGTTTCACGTTTACAATGTCTCTTTGTATTTTTATATAATATGGTTAATGAACTTACTATATACATACAAGCGACCCCCAAGTGGTCCATTAGTTAGGAACCTATCATAATATAAGTCTCTTGGCCGAACCTTATATTTTTAGGAATTTAATATCAATTAATAATATAATATTTGTTTTAAGAACTCTTTTATGTCAATTTTGACACTATTCAATAGTTGATTTTTGTGAAACTCCTAACAGATTGATTACTTCGAAAAAAGTCAATTAAATCAATCCTAATACATCATATTATCATATAAAATTAGTTTAATTCATTAAAAGTTTCATATTATAATTATTTGGGTATTTATAAGATCAATTATTTTAATTTTTTACTATATTAGTAATTACTGCATCATCATTGTGTCATAAATAAAATAAATTATTTAATGTCTAAAAATTATAAATAAAATATCATTATGTATGAAATCTTTTTATCTTTCTAATGAATATTTATAATCGAAAGGCCAACATGTATAACCCTATGTAAAAATTGTTCTTCTAAAAGATGTAAGCTTATGCCATTTTTATTTTTATTTTAACTTTATTAATATAATGTGTCCCTACCACATACAAGTGGCTCCAAGGGGTCCCCAAATTGACCCAAGGATGACCATGGTTGGTTATGTGTCCACCAATAAGGTTAGGACACGTTTTAGGGTAATTTTGTATTATTATAATATTATTTTTGTAACCCTTATTTACAGGATTTACCCTTTAACCATGGTAAATAAAATATTTACCGCAGTAATTATTCAAAATGTCTAAAAAGAAAAGTTACCTATTTACCCAATTTGGACATCCTGATTCCAAATATGGAATCAATTTCTCCAAATTCAAAACACAGAAGTGGCATAAATTAATTTAAAATTAATTCCCGCTGTCAAAATAAAAAGCGTGTTTTTAAGAGATAATAACTATCAAAAGATTGACACTTGTTTATGTTCAATTTAATTGTAAAATTATGTCCAATGACCAACATTATATTAAATGGTAAAAATATATTCTCAATATACTTTAAAACCACTCAAATTCATAATTTATCACTATTAATTATTTTGATTAAAAAAAGTTGTTTTTAATTAAAATTTAGAAATTTTCACTATTCATCAAAATATGAAAGTTATCCGAAATGTACCAAAATTTCACCTTAGGCTAAATTCGATATTCCGAATCCAAAAATGATTTCCATTTTGAAATATAAAATATATATAATTTTAAAATTTAGGTATTACTATTCATAACGGCTAGTTTGATTGGTTGTGGCGTGTGTTAAAACTCAAGGTTGCGTACAACACACGCTACTATTTTATTCAATGGAAAGCGTACCGTGGAAGCTTGGGATGTTAAATTTTTTTGATGTCCCAATTTATTCAAATAGTTTAAAATATTTTATTTAAAAAGGTTTCACTATTAAAGTTGATAAAAGTGCAATACTGAAAATGAATCTGTTCTTGCATTATGACTAAGAAACTCATAATATGGATTCTAAAATTATAAGGATTATATAAAGTTAAAAATGTTGTTAATGATATTCATGACCTCTTTTAATGGCTTTTTTTTTGGTAAGTCATGGTGCAATTGAACTCGGTGTTGCGTGTAGTAAAAGTTATTGAATTATTTTGAAGAAATAACACACTATGAAATCTTGGGGTGTTACATTCTCCCCTCCTTCAATAAATTGCGTCCTCGCAATTTGAAATTTGTTCTTCGAAAATAAAAGGTTGAAAATAGAAAATATATTTGTGGGAAAACCCACATCGGAAATTAGGTTACTAAAATTTAGTCTTAATATGAGGAAAAGAGAAATGAAAGAGTCACCACCAAATTATGATCTCGATTAGGAGAACATTGGTGGCAATTAGAGACATATAATTGGAGGAAAAACGTAAATATTTATAGGTAGTGATTGAGATCATCAATCAAAAACAAGTGTATAATTGAGGTCCTTAAATTCATCAATCTATGATGATTTGAAATACCATCGGTTCAACAAAACATAGGGTATTAGGATAACACATTTTTGACATTTCAAAATATCCTAGTTGAGATCCCACATCGAAAAATGAATTAACGAGGCCTCTATTTAAAATAAAGAGTGGAAAGTATGAAGATTACCGAAAATAACACATACTAGGGTTCCATGTAGGAAAATATGGATATGGAAGAGAAATCTAACCATCAATTATCTGATGGAGAGTGGTAGAGAACATGGCTATGAAAAGGCCAACAATCCCAAAGCCATGAATTAGTGATGATTTAAGGTACCATCTAGGACAACATTTTTGTTCTAAGTTCCTTTTCTTAATGTTGAGAAATTTATTTATGAGATTGGCTAAGATCATAAGGAGATATACTTACTTAATAAATTTCTACCACAAACTCATCTTTTACTCATAAAAAAAATCTATTTATACTATTCGTATAGGGTTCCAAAATAAACGAATTTATAATTCATCTACAAGATCTTTTAATAAAAACTACATTATTTAATCCAGGACATCTCGTGGGCCAGTGGTAGGTGATACACCCTTGTCGCCCTTCGGTTGTGGGTTCAAGTCTCGCAGCCTTGCCGGACGCGACGGGTTGCCGCCGGACCTCCGGGTTGTCCTTTTATGGTAATCCAAAATAATCCAAACTAGAACTATCCAAAATTCTTCTGTCCAAACTCACAGTCCAACATTTATAAGGAAGGTAAACATAATATAGATCCTTTTTACCCCGTAATAGCATATGAATACCTTCATCTTGTATTCTTTTAATACACTGAAACATCCTGAATTACCATATTCCTAATTGATTACATTCATGCTCCCTTATTCCATATAGAAAGCTGGATATACTTCATTAATCCAAAAAATGTTTTAAACCCCAAAAATGATGGAATATACAAATCATTAATCAGTTCCAAGGTAGTCAATAATATCCAATATAATTTATCCAAAACAATCATGTATTATTCCAAAATCACTAACTCGGTATCAGAACTATATTATGGTTTATCATTCTCTCAACCATATATTTTCCAAAACTTTATCCTACTGTTGAGTCACCTTTCTTTGTTCCACATAATCTCAAGTCCTTAATGAAATAGTACTGCAGTACAATCCTTATATACTCCATAATTATTATAACAAGTACATTGTTGATACAACACTCAATTGACATAATCAACATAAGAACTCTAATCATTCCTCTTCATCTGTGGTAGTATCATAACTTGATTATTATCCAATAACATCATTTGCGGCATAGTCTGATGACTGGGGCATAGGTTCGCGTAGTGTCCAAACTCCTTGAAAATTAAGCATTGTACATTTGAAACCATTTTCTCACCCTTGCAGTCACGTACTTTGTGCCCTTTTCCTCCATACTTATAACAAACTCCCATTCCTTTCAGGCAAGTTCCAGGGTGTTTCTTCCCACAGTTACCACATATGGGAAAATTCTTCTTTTCCCTCTTCCCTTTATCCATTTTTCTCTCTTCCATCCTTTTCTTCTCTTGCTTCCCTTCAAAGCCATAGGACTAAGTAAACTCTTTACTTATCTTATCAAAACATGATATTATTTCTTCATATGATGATAATACATGGGAGACTATTTCTCTTATCAATTCTAGCTTAAGACCATGAAAGATATGATCCTTCCTTCTCTTTGGATCATGTGCATTTCTGGAGTTCTCATTCCTTCTACTGGGCGCCATTTCTAAAAAATGTCATCAACTAGATCAGTTTATGAATCAAAATACATAATCCCATACTTATAAAACACTTAACATAAATTGAAATATTTATGGATATAATCCATAATCATAAAAATGTTTTCTTTGAGGAAGTATATACTCATAATCCCTTCAAAATGATTTGTAAAGAAAATGAGAGTTATCCTAAGCATATCCCCCGGGAGTGTCGTAACCAAGAGTGCAGCAAGGCCCGTTGTCGTGCACCAGTTCCCGTTCGAGTCTAGCTCAAAGAGGTGTTTTCGGGTTTTACCCCTAGGTACATCTATGCCAGAGCCGCCTCTACCTGCTCGTATCCATACAGGGATGTATTGCTCGGAAAACTCACAAAATCTCTACAATACCAAAATTCTAGGAAGTTCTTCTATACTAATCCTCAAAGTTCATCTTAGGTCTACGTGCTCTAATCAGAGTTTATCTAAATCTAGCTTCCAAGGTTTGTACTAAACTTCCTCTGATACCAACTGTAACGCCCCGACCCCAGCTACCCAGAGTCGGTGCATTACTTCGTAACATTGGCATGATCACAAGAAAGATCAAATATCGAAAGACCGATTGGTTTAGTAGCCTTGGAAACACTAGATATATTCATAAGTTTTACATTACATCATTAAATGAAAAACTACTACAACAACATATTGTCTCCATAATCCACATTCATATCCCCACATAATATCCCTGCAGGTCATTCATAACTTACTTCTTCACTTCCTGGGAAAAATGAAACATAGAAAAGGGGTGAGCTCAAATGCCCAGTAAGGATAACAATATAGCAGAAACTTTCATAAATAAGAATAAACTTTTAAGGCAATGTATAACTAAAACAAAAGCCTTTCAAACATGAACTTTCAAAATGGTATGGCATAAATAAAATGAAATAATTCCATTTACATACTCACATGGATATTCTAGTAATCGAATAATCACATGCAAAATAAATAACCACTTTCATAATGTTGGAATTCATAATGCCAGACTATCATAACCACATAGTCAAGGCCTCGTGCCAAGACTAAAAATAAGATTTTGTCAAGGCCTTGTGCCAAGACACTAGTTTGTCTCATGAGACCTACCGATGCATCGAGGAGCTATAGTGGGATCCACCCGTCACTTATTAAGTCCAATTCATTCCCATATGAAAAGGTTTAAACATAACATAAACATTCGTATTAAAACTAGCATACGAAATGTCAATAATTTCACCATAAACTATGAATGGTATAAAAATAGAACATCCATAGTCAAACATATCTCAAAACCTTCAATACAATATAGAAGTTTTGTATCATAATAAATCAACTTCAAATAATCTTAAAATCCGTCAAAGGATGTTGACATAGATGAAATCAAAATTATTTTTAAAGAAATATCTCCTTTTATTTTGAAATCATTTAAGATCCATATAAAATAAAACATTTTCTTTGAAAATATTATTATAACCTTGTAAGGAAAGCTTCGACGATTTTATAACGGCGGAAAGTAACCGCACCCGCCGTATAAGTTAAAAAAAACATTCTTACCTCAATTCTGTCGAAAAGGTTAAAAAGGACCTTGTTTTGAAAACGACAGAAAGATTCCTTTATAAACCTCTTATAAAAAGTCAAACAAGGGTATAAATGACTTTAACCCATATTCTTGTAAATAGTAAAAATGTTTTGAAATACATTTCGAAGAAACATGGATGTGGATGATAAAGAGATCCCAGTAGATTATTACGTATAATACAACCTCGGATAATGAAGAGATTGTGAAATAACCCTTACCTTGTACTTTTCCTTTGATGGGGTAGGTTAACCTCCTGTATAATGGTGAAATAATTGTTATTAAATTATACAAGAATCATATACATTAATATGATATCATATATGATCTTTTAATATTGATTTGATAATAATATCTTAGTATTATCGCTGTTTCGGGTGTGAACTTACTTGTTTGCTTTTGTATGTTTTGTTACGTAAGACATGTTTTTAAAGGATAAGTTGTATATTATTCAAATACAGAATGGTATCAAGTCCTTAAACATCATTTTTAAATCATCAAATGATAATTATACTTGAATGGATACGATGGAGAATGAATCTCATCGTGTTCGTGGAGACGGTAGTCCGTACGTACGCACGAACGCTACTTCCATTTAATTTTTATTTTAAAAGAATCGATTACAAATGATACATAGGTATATTACTATTCCAGTATAATATAATATTTTATACATGTTACTTATGTTCATTAACACCATCCTTTATACGTTCCATGTGTGGTATGAACGAGTCATATCATTTTAACGGGGCGGTAGTCCGCACTTCCTCAAATGAAATTATCGTATGTATATACAACATGAAACGAATAATGGTATGAAATAAAATGGAATTACAGAAGCTTATATATAAAATATATATCATTAATATCATATTTAATTACAGTTCCATCATAATGGCCACCATGAGAGGCGGTAAGATGTATTTGAACAATCATCGTTTCGTGAGGCGTTAGTTTTCCATCCACAGAAACATTATGTTCATCATTCATTAGATGGAGTTGTGTGTATGTGTAGTTTGAATCCTTCTTATAACAACATCCTAGTATATTGAGGATACTGGTTTTGTTACAAAAGAAAGGAAATAAAAAGAGTTTGGGGGTTGGAGAAGCAAAATAAATGAAAATAATTTAAGAGAAATTGTTACCTTTAATTTAGGTAACTCACTTTGGTTGGAACCAAAGGACTTCTTGAAATGCTTTCTGCCGAAGGGGATGTTTCAAGGAGGAGGAGAGGGATGTGGGGAGCTTAGTTGGGTAGGGTTTGGACGAGCCAAGTGGCTTGAGAGGTGTGAAGAAATGAGAAGGAGGAGTGCCCTTTTATAAGAGGGGTGAGGGGCACCTTTGGAAAAGCTAGAAATATTAATTTATAATAAATTCATATTCGGTTTCTAATGGCTCCAAAGTTGACTATTCAAAGGTTAAGGTGGGGATAGGTCGAAAACCACTCAACAAATAGAATTTAGACAGGTTTGGGTACTTATATTAACCTTATCTTTAACTATTAACTCTAAGTTAATTAGTTTCACTTTTACAATGTCTCTTTGTATTTTTATATAATATGGTTAATAAACTTACTATAAAATCCAAGAGACCCCCAAGTGGTCCATTAATGAGGCACCTATCATAATATAAGTCTCTTGGCCGAACCTTAGATTTTTAGGAATTTAATATCAATTAATAATATAATATTTGTTTTAAGAACTCTTTTATGTCAATTTTGACACTATTCAATAGTTTATTTTTGTGAAACTCCTAACAGATTTTTTACTTCGAACAAAGTCAATTAAATCAATCCTAATACATCATATTATCATAGAAAATTAGTTTAATTCATTAAAAGTTTCATATTATAATTATTTGGGTATTTATAAGATCAATTATTTTAATTTTTCACTATTTTAGTAATTACTGCATCATCAATGTGTCATAAATAAAATAAATTATTTAATGTCTAAAAATTATAAATAAAATATCATTATGTAGGAAATCTTTTTAGCTTTCTAATGAATATTTATAATCGAAAATCCAACATGTATAACCCTATATAAAAATTGTTCTTCTAAAAGATGTAAGCTTATGCCATTTTTATTTTTATTTTAACTTTATTAATATAATGTGTCCCTACCACATACAAGTGGCTCCATGGGGTCCCCAAATTGACCCAAGGATGACCATGGTCGGGTATGCGTCCACCAATAAGGTTAGGACACGTTTTAGGGTAATTTTGTATTATTATAATATTATTTTTTTAACCCTTATTTACCGGATTTACCCTTTAACCATGGTAAATAAAATATTTACCGCAGTAATTATTCAAAATGTCTAAAAAGAAAAGTTACCTATTTACAAAATTTGGACATCCTGATTCCAAATATGGAATCCATTTTTCCAAATTCAAAACACAGAAGTGGCAGAAATTAATTTAAAATTAATATCCGCTGTCAAAACAAAAAGTGTGTTTTTAAGAGATAATAACTATCAAAAGATTGACACTTGTTTATGTTCAATTTAATTGTAAAATTATGTCCAATGACCAACATTATATTAACTGGTAAAAATATATTCTAAATATACTTTAAAACCACTCAAATTCATAATTTATCACTATTAATTATTTTGATTAAAAAAGTTGATTTTAATTAAAATTTAGAAATTTTCACTATTCATCAAAATATGAAAGTTATCCGAAATGTACCAAAATTTCACCTTAGGCTAAATTCGATATTCCGAATCCAAAAATGATGTCCATTTTGAAATATAAAATATATATAATTTTAAAATTTAGGTATTACTATTCATAACAGCTAGTTTGATTGGTTGTGGCGTGTGTTAAAACTCAAGGTTGCGTACAACACACGCTACTATTTTATTCAAAGGAAAGCGTACCGTGGAAGCTTGGGATGTTAAATTTTTTTGATGTCCCAATTTATTCAGATAGTTTAAAATATTTTATTCAAAAAGGTTTCACTATTAATGTTGATAAAAGTGCAATACTGAAAATGAATCTGTTCTTGCATTATGACTAAGAAACTCATAATATGGATTATAAAATTATAAGGATTATATAAAGTTAAAAATGTAGTTAATGATATTCATGACCTATTTTAATGGCTTTTTTTTGGTAAGTCATGGTGCAATTGAACTCGGTGTTGCGTGTAGTGCAAGTTATTGAATTATTTTGAAGAAATAACACACTATGAAATCTTGGGGTGTTACAAAGGGTTTAGTGAACCAATAAATCGTACAATATTATTATTTATCAATTTAGTTCCATTTAACTGTGAGTAGTGTTAGTCCATTGTTGAAAAATAATGGGTTTCCACAAAATGACCATTTATTTAATTGTAAAATTAGATCATTTCAACAAATGTATCCAAATGTTAAAAATACTTTACTCTACCAAAAAAATCATAGAATCTCTTAAAAACTATACCCACATCCTAAAATAATTGTTATTTCCAAAATATCATTTTGAGGATTCATAAAGAGTTTCCCAATGGAGAACATCTAAAGGGAGAAGTATATTCCCTCAAATGAGGTCTCGTAGTTTCATTCTACTTATACCCACTCAAATAATTTATATCTATAAAATTATGATAAAATTAGTATTTTTAATATTATTAATGTTATTATACTAATGTAATATAAATTTCAACCTTCCTCCAAAACTATTTGAAAAATGATGACAAGATCTTGTGTTGGTGAAGACCACCACATCCATGAACAAATGGTACTATTTTATCTATCCATTTATAATAAATGGTAATAAAGTGATATTTGATAAAAATATTAGTTGTTATAACCTGAAAAATAATATAAAATTATTGTTTTTTTGTCTTTATACCACATATTTTTAGGAATGTTTATAGAATCTTCCATCCACATGTGAATTAATGCCGCTACAAAACAATATAATTTATTTTTATTTTACTTTTAACAATGAAAACATTGAAAATGTTTCTAATATATAAAAAAATAATTATTAAAATAATAATATTATAGAAATAAAAAATTTTACAATAAGAATTTTATATTAATTATTAATTGTTAGGTTAATTTTAACCAAAATAATTGAAGATACAAAGAAACTTTTTTAAATATTTAATAATTTTAAAATCCTAAGTAACGTCATATATATTTTAATAACATGATAATAAATGGAGTACATTTATAAAATTATTATTATTGTGAGGAAATTTCCAATTTCTTTGAAATGGTCAATATACCAAAAGTGTTTTAAAACAATTTACCATACCACCTCTTATAAAAAAATAAACGTAAAATTTTTAAATAATTAATAAAATATTATAATAAATAAATCGTATAAAATAAAATATAGATTAAAATTTTTTTATAACTTTTTAATTAAATTAATTTTATTATATATTATGTTATTAGAACTAGTAGAATGAATCAACATATATGATAATTATTTTTAGATATAAATTTTGTTTGATTGAGATGTGATACATGTTCGCTACCTAATCTATTAATCTATTTTTTGATTTGGAAATTGATTAATTGTTTTTATAAATTTAAATAAATCAATAGGATTTTAAAATCTATCCCATGTTATACATTCCGTGGATTTTAAAATAAAAATATTTCAATGAGGTAATTGGATTTATTGACTCAATCTTATTTATAATTAGTTTCCATTGTCACATATTGAGCATATTAGTTCTGTATATGGTATATCATAACATAAGATTAAATATTGAATCTCTTTTTCGAATTTTTTAGAAAATGATTTTTTAAAACAATTCTCTTTCCTTGACGGTTTTCTTTATAAAATATTTTATCATTTTTGAGATTAATTATCAACCTATTTAACAAAAATTTTCAATTCCTGCACATATTTTCATTTTTCACCAATATTATCCTTATTTTTGGAAATGTATTAATGTATTGTATCTTTTGAGATTTATATTTCCATTCAACAATTTACAAAATATGTTTTCTTAATATTTTTATTACGTGGGTTTTTAAAAAAATAGGCATGGATAATTAATGGTGGAGTCTTATGTCATAGTATAATTCATTGGGTAATGTTTGATATCACATGAGATGATGTAGATTAATCCAACTTGGATATGCTAAAACAACTAATTTTATGCTTTCTTGGATATGCTAACTAAATTTATCTCATGCCTTATTAGATATGAAAACAAACTAAAGAGTGGGACATCTTGGATATGATCAAAAACCAATGTGTGGTACATCATGGATGTGATCCCAATATGATCATAATTTATTCTTAGGTTTTTATAAAATTATATTGTTCATATATGAAACAATGGAATGTTACATGTATATAAAAAATTACTAATATTATTCACCTTTGATCACATTTATTAACTACCTATTCAAATATATTTTACCATGGTATATGTATTTTATTACATATTGTTCAGTTATTTCTCTATGAATATTCGTAGGGTTCTATATCCTTTTAGTTGTATTTTTTATCTGTGGTCTTGTCTTATCATATTAATATAGTCTAATCATTAATAACATGATGATACCCTTTCACTAACTTATCATTTTATCTCAACCATTTCTCATATCCTAATTTCCTATGTTTTTGTGTTGAGTATAACTGATTATAATTTTATAACGTGTATTGTGTTTCTAAACTATAGCGAAATTTTCAGGAGTACTATAAAATAAATTTATTGTGTATTTATTCAATAAATAATATAAACCATTAATTAATTGGATTGTGATATTATTTTTTGTGATTAAATAATATATTATAAAAATTAAATAAAATATTTATGTGTTATGATTGGGTCATAATACTATAATTTGAGAAATATTGGTTGAATGATGGAATTTAATCATGTCCATATTAACGGGGAGAATTAGATATTTCCAATATCCCAATTTTTATCTTATACATTCAAATTTTTTTATGCTTTGACGATAATTTTCATTTGTGATTAATTTCAATGTCTGAGAATAACTATGGGGAAATTATCTTGAGAGAAGTTAATCATTCTCTGAACTATTCTTGTAGTGTCATGGATTAATGATTTTTGGTGTTGGTGTGATGATTCACCCGAAAATTTGGATAATATTAAATGAATTTAAACGGGAGATATTATAGATTTGTAATTGATGAAATGAGGTTGATCATGTTGAATAATAGGGTGATTTTTAGAAGAATAGTGACATAAGGCGTGGAATTCTCCTATTAACTCTTGTATTATACTCTTTGAAATACTCTGTAGAAAAAATGTAATGTATGGAATATTCTAATTTCACCAAGATTAAATTATGTGGATGTTTGGTATATAATTTCATTTGGGAATACCAAGAAATAAAATGGGGAGACTGATGGATCAAATGGTATTAATGTGGAATCATTTTTTATGTTGTTTATCAATGTGGTAGTTTTAAATCGTGTTCAAGTGATTTTTCCCCCATTTAAAACTATTGCTAAATAGAATAACATGAAGATGTTAATGATTCTAGAATTTTTGAAACATTCCATGATAAGGTATATTTCATGTTGAATTTTGTAATTACAATTTTTTTAGAAAAGAATAAATGATTATTTTGGTTAAAATGATGGGATTTCAGTCTAGCTAAAAAAGATTCATGATGGTTAGGTTTCACTCCAGTCATTCGGTCCCATTAATATCATTGGAGTTTTCACCGAAATATTCCTGATAATATGGTATTGAATAATTATATCTCTATGAATGAGGTTTCATTAATGTTATAATGTTCAATGTTTCAAAATGTGTTGGGTTTTCGTATATATAATGGTCAACACCACATTTATCATTTTGAACTAAGGATGATTATGAGATGCTATAAGGTATCATTATTCATTATATTGTCACTTGAGGAAAGTCATTTTATATAAATGAAATCGTGAAATCATATTTGGGTGAACAAAACTTAATGAAGAAATTTCATTGATTGATACATGCATGAAAAAACATGAGTAAAGAATATTATAGAATATTATTTCAATGAATTTATATTGAGATAAGTCATTTTCATGAACATAGTTCAATGATAATAGTATAATAAATTTTATATGGTTAACCCACATGTAAAAAATAACTTTATAAAATGGAGTTTAATGTGAATAATTGAGTGAGAACACATAGTTGAGGAGGTTGTTCAAATTTACTTATGTGAACAATAATTTAAAAAAAAGAAATTGAGTGAAACTTCCTTAGTAAACTGTGAGTGATGGTACTTAGTAGAAATGTTTTATATAATAATATTATTATTTATTGATGTTATAGATGTTAAGGATGATATTGGATAGATATATTAAACTCCTCATGATAAAAATAAAATCCCACATTCATGTCATTGTAGAAGAAATATTCATGCTAAAAAACTAATGTAAAATTATTCCAAATTATTTTCTAGGTTAGGAATAAAAGAAATTGATATGATAGAGGTCGTGTACTAATCCAAGATTCCTTTTATAAAGGATGTGGTCATAGAAATGAGTTATTTTGTATAGAAATTTTAATCCACTAAACTAGTGAAAAATAATGGATTATGGGTGACATTAAAAAATATTTATTTATACACTATCTCCATTCCAAATGTGATGAACTAGGTAATATAATTATATCAGGTTCTAAATTAAAATTTTTTATTTTACTAAATACATGAAAAATTATGACAAGCATAACATGTTCCTACAACCATAGAAATAATATACATATAACGCTAAATGATCACACAATAATTTTACCCGCCCTTCTCATCATGTCATGGGTTACAACAATTATCATATCTAAATTTAAATTTTTCTACTATAATATTATTTTGATGATATATTTTTATTTAATAAAATATTTATTTTATATCAATCATATATTACTTTATCATTTATAATTAATTACGTAAAAATCAAGTAATAAAAAAATTGTTACAGAAATTTCATCTTGACTGTTATTTATATATATATTCAAATTTTAAAAAGATATAAAATTTATAAACGATGCCACATTCTAAATAAAGGATATAATGGGAACCAAATATCTTAAAAAATAACTATGAATTAAATGAAGCTGAATTATTCAATCCAATTATTATGAAATGATTATATATTAATTATGGATGATTTTTATAAAACAAGTAATTGAAATAATACAATTTTAATTGAGATACTCTTACACTAAATATTTTTATTCATCAATAGAGTTCTTCCATACTAGATAATTTTTTTGTAAAATGTTAAATTAATGAATGGTAGAGAGGTCATTAAACCTAACATGTAATTTTTTTCATTTATAATATCTTGGTTATATCATAACTGTATATGTATATTATTTTCATTTTAAAAAAACCCTACTAACATGATGATGATTATTAATGATATTGGTAAAATGTTATTAGTTTCAACATCTTATTTATTGATTTATGTAAATATTAAATTAATAATTTTAAAATCAGTATTCCTAAAAATAATTCACAGAAATTTTCATTTATTGGTTTCTTATTGTAATTCATCCCATTTATAATCATATAAGATTTACGTTTTCATTCAAAAAAAAATATTTTATAACACTCTGATATATATTTTTTTCATCCATATGAAATAGATATACATTGGAATTATAGGATATAAAGAAAAATATATACAATATTTTCAAAACATTAAAATAAAAACACATCAAAATGATTTATGTAGTTTTAGTATATATCCATGACTAAACAATTTGGACTAAACAATTTTGACTACCCTTACTATTATACATTTATTTAGAATTATATTCCATTTAAAATGTTACTTTGTGAGACACATTTCAAGCATTTTTTCCATTCCATACCTTATTTTTATATTTTTATATTATTAAAAAATAAATAAATTTTGGAGAATAATCATTCATGATATGTTTCTTATGAAAACCATTTTTTTTAAAACACTTGAGAGAAGGCATATTGAAAAACCTATAAAAATGTAGGGACAAATTCTAAAAATTCACAAAATACCTCAAACCCACCCTAGAAAGGCCCACCCACACTAGACTTTATAAATCATATTGGATATTTAATACTAGAAAAAAAACATAAGGAATAATCATTTTCAAAACACATAATGAAAATTAAATGTGGCATTTATGCATCCCATATACTATATGATTCCTAATAAAAAAATCACCAAACCCCTGATACATTAAAAAATTATCATCAACCCAATGATGTTCAAAAAGATTTATAAATATCATTTGGGAATGTTAGAAAAAAATTTCACCATATTAGAAGTGAAATAATTTTCAATTATAACTAAAAAAATATTCAACCTCAACATGCAACATCTATAGTAATATAACATTGTGTGGAGGTTGAGACCTTGATTGACGGGAAGATAATGGAACCCAATATATGAGACAGTAGAAGAATATAATATAATAAATATATGTTTTTTATATTAATCTTTTGTGACACCCTAAAACATTAGTCATATTATTTTAAATTAATAATTTTATTGGCTGCATGTAACACATTCACTATGATCATAAAAAATAACAATATAATATAAAAATAGTAATATAAAAATATAATATTTTTGACATATCCATTGGTGAAAATGCATAAAAATAAAAAATGAGAAAATATATAATTATTTTTTTACTTGATAAAATAAATAATCAAGCATACATTAATTATCAATTTGTAAGAAATGACGATAAAATATTTAAATGGTAAATGATGTATTTTCTATTAATTTTTTTTTACATGTAAAATGTATTTTTATATTTATAATAAAAATTTATACCTATTGATAAATGATTCAAATTCAATAATTATATTATTTATATAATTGAAGAATATAATCATTTAATTAATGTTGTCTTGAAATTATTGAGAATATATTCATTTTATGATTTAATAATATATTCTTTTAAGAAATTGGTTTGATTTCAATTTTCTACACGAAATATAAAACAATTGTGAGACTTTTAGAAACATATTTCAAAATAATGGAAAATATTTTTCAAAACCAAATTTTATTACAAGCGTATGATTATTTTTTCATATTTTCTGAAATATATATGGTTCAGTGGATAGTAAAAAATTCATATTTCTAAAAAAACATCAATTTTTCCATTATATCAGTTATTTGAAAAGTCTCATTTTTTTGGAATTATTTTGAAATTGTAATAAAAAACATTTATTAAAAATATTCTATTTTCTAAAATAGTAATAAGAAATATATATTTTTTATATTTTCTTATTTATACATAAAAATGAATCGTTCTAAAAATAAGTCTTAACTTCATTTTGTAAACATATATTAATAATTAATTAACCTACATAAAAAATTTATGATTGGAAAATTTATTTATATTAATTATTAATAATTAAAAAAATATCTATATCTAAAATATGGATTTTGGTCTAAAAAATAAGTTACATGGTTAATAAATTATTTATCATTTTAAAAAATTTATTGTAAAAATAAATATTAAATAATAAATCCCAAAATTGCTATAGAACATATCACATTTAATTGTTATTAGTTTTTTATCTACACACACTAATTAATTATCTATTTTGGTGAATTCCTTTCAAAACATTGTTGGATTCAATGATATGGATGTTTTACTATTTATATAATGTTATTTTCTGTCATTTTATAATTTAAAAATGATTCCATCAGTAGTATAACAACAAATATCAATTATGAATAATATATACCCAAAATTATTTATGATAATTTTATTTCATATTAATTTAATGTTTTTCATTTTGAAATATAATTATATTATTTGAAAAAAAATTATGAATTAGAAATAAAATTCCTGGGAAAGATTATGAAAATAAAATAAATGGTTTAACAAAATTATGAAGTGATAGTATTTTGATTGTTTATGGTATTATAAAAAAAATACTTATTAATTGAAACTCATTAAATATGTGTTTTAAATAAAAATATATTTTTTTCGTAATTCTTATAAAAACATTTTTATGAATTGTTCTAAAAATTAAATCATATTGTATTTGTTGTATATAATTAATTTTTAAAACATTATAAAAATATAAAAAACTACAATAAAAATATTTTATTTGAATTTTTAGATTATATAAAAAGGTTATATTTATAAGAATCTTTAATAATTTTAAAATTACTCTCATTACCCTTATATCTTTAAATTTTATTAAAAAAGTTATTCTTAACCAATATTAGTAGGTGTTAAACCAAATGATAATGTATATAAATAAACATAAAATTGTATAATTTATTTTTACTATATTTCACAGATATTCTCTTTATATTAGAATCTATGGAACTTTTTATCCATTTTACAAGAGTTTTAAACTATTATATTTTAATATCTCATGTATTTACATGAATTCCACTGATCTAACTTATAAAAGGAGGAATAATCTCATATAATACTCACACATATTAATCCACTTATCTAGACAATTATATATCCTTGTTCTTTTAAAAAATAAAACCTCATTTCCTAGTGGTTATATTATCACTAAATGAATCATCCTATATGGATAATGGTGTAAGAAAAATGAGGCTCATCAAATTATCGATATACTTAACAGAGTGTTTCCATATTTATTTCTTCATGTATCCCATTAAAATATTATTTAAACATACTCATATAATAAAATAAAAAATTTAATATACTAAATTTATATTATGATAGTGGTGCAACAATTTTTCAATTCCTTTTCAATCCAATTAAAATGGAAAACACCATTCGGGAATAATTTTGGATTACAACCTCAACAAACAGTTCTGTTTCATTTTAAATCACTATATCATAAAACTAGTTAATATTATTGAGAAAATGATTGTGAATTATATTTATTACATAATTATAAATATAAAAATATTATACATGAAATACTTTCATAAATTTTCATCTTTTAAAAATTGATAAAATTTCTCTTGTATGTGAGTGGACCACTACCACCACGAAGAGAGGTGATAATTTTTCCATTAAAACCTCACATGAATTTCATATGTATGAAAATAATGAATAAATTTGACAGGTATAACAATTTTACAATTCTAATAAATGAAAATATTTTTTAATATATTTTTTCCACACATTTGAAATATAATAACACCATCCATGTATATATACAGACTAAAATCTCTATGATATGATGTCATTCATTTAACCTAAATAAATTACAGGATAGTTATAAAAGTATATTTTTTATAGGAATTATTATTATAAAATTGTTACTAGTGTTGAGATTATGTAATGATTAACTATTTGACCATGGTCAATGTACAAAAGTTCTTTTCGGATTATGAACCGTACATCATTAATATGTGTGATGAAAACTTAACTGATTTAGTAACTAAGAGAGTCATAGTAATAATATTAATAATTTGAATATGTATGATGTAATTAATTTTAAAATTATTAATAATAGTTTTGGAAACTGATATAGTTTTATTATTCTGAATTTGGGGATTAGAAAAAGCTATACATTACTTAATGTATGGGGATTTATTGTCATAATGTTCATTAATTAATACGTATTCCATATAAAAAAATGTTTATTTTTTTGGTGTATAAACATTAATATGTATATATTTTTTATTAATATAATGATATTAGAATTTTTATAAATATTCCTCACCTTATCTCTTTCAATGATTTTGTTCTTCAAATGATTCCAATATTTTAAGGAGTTTTTATTTAAAATTTTTTTTTACAACATTCCTTTCAAATACTTATCCTCCATGAATATTTTAGATTATAATTTTAAATAATTATTTTTTTTGTACATTAAAATATTTAAAAATAAATTGTCAAATAATGTTTAACTTTATTAATAAATGTATATAAATGACTATTTTTATAATTCATCGAATTTGTTATTTTGATAATTTTTTTCAAAAATTAACGGAATATATATTTTACATTTACATTATGATATTAATTTCCCACTCTCAAATCCTTAATTTGTAAAAATTTTACTCACAATATTGTATTGGTTTTAAAAAAATTAAATTCAAAATGTTTGGTTGATTTTTTCATTATACTGCATTATTAAAATAAATGGATATAGCTCTTTTTTCTGAAATTTTAAAGTGAATTAAATATGGGTTAAAATAATTTTAAAGTTAGTTATAATAAAATGTGAAATATTATAAATTTTTTCCTCATGATATGATAATTGATAATTTTATATGATGATGGGTGATCCTGATGTAGATCATGATCAAGGGTGAGCCCGATATAGCTCTTGAATTCAACAGGTAATTATAAAGTTTTCAAAGATCCAAATGAGGGAGAGATCTGGGTTGGTTACTCTTATATAATTAATTATAATATGGATTTTATGAAACATTTAATGTACTATTTAACAATGGTTTTCAATATAATTCTTTATTTGTATATATTATGTTGAAAAAACTGTTTTTTATGTAAATCATTTAATTTTATGATGTGAGTAATGATTATAAATATTTATTGGGGAATACTATTTTTAAAATAATGGTTATTATGAGTTCATAAAAGAATCAATATTTCATGATTTTTTCCAATATTTAATAGTAGGTTTAAAATATTTTATTTCACAGAAAGATTATTTTTATACTTGTAAATATTTATTTATGTTCCCTATATTTTAGTAAAATAACATAATCATCTTCATAAAATTTTATTCTTTCACAAAAATAAAAAAATTCATTCATTTTTTTGTCAGTTAATAATATTTTTCTTTTCATTCTTTTTGTTTAAATACCTTTTGTACAATCTAAGGAGGATTAAAAACAATTTCAAGTTCAAATACTATATATTTGACTAAATTTAAATTAATGGTGTTTTTCTTTAATAAAGAAGGGCTATAAACATAAAATCTCCATTGAAAAGAATTGTTGTTAGTGACCTCAACTAATGTTTGGTTTTATGTTATTGAGGTTAAATATAGTTCCTAACCATAATCATATTTAAATGGGGGATATTCTTTAAAATAATATATTATATTTATTTTGAAAATAAAATAAAATAACATAAACATGCTACGTAAAAGTATGGGGTTTGTTTAATTATTTATAATATTAGAAGAATTATGTTGGGTAAAGATTGGATTTTTTTCAATATTGTTTTTTCTCCCAAATGATTTTTGGTTTGTGGTTTTTTAGTAATACAGAAGTGGATGGACAACATCATATCTCAGAAGAGGAATCAACTGAAAACAAAATATAAATGGTATTTTAAATATAAATTATTTTTTAAAAAAAAATACATAAAATGATGTGGTGTTTATTTATCATTTATAAACCATGTATAAGTGTTATTGACTAATGTTGTATTTTTTTATGTTTTTGAAATGTGATTAAGAAAAAAAAAGAACATATTTTTTATGAAACTATTTTTATAAAGAGTAATTTTTATAATTGTATCTCAGTAGATGTTAATAATTCCAAATTTAATTAAATTCCACTTAATTATGGTCCCCTTATTTGTTAACTCATAACCTAATGAAAATAATATTTACCAAAAATATGATGAAAAATTAAACAATGGGATGGTTTTAGAACATCAACTTGTGTCACCCTTATTGTATTGTTTTTATAAGGATAACTTATGGAAAGTGGTAAATTAGGGAAAATATCAATTTTGAAAATGAAAAAGAATTATGTTTTAGGAATTTTTTTGACCACTATAAAATGATTATTTTTATTTTTTTTGTCGAGTATGATCATGCTCTCACAATTTACACAATTCTGGACGTCCGAATTTTATGTTAGTTGTTAAATTTAATGAATATCTTATTCAAAATTAAAAAATAAATAGTATATCATATTATTTTCATTACAGTATCAAAATGATTATAAATAAATAAATAATTTAGGTAAGAGATATGTTTATTTTTAAGAAAAATACTCTTCTATGGGAAGTGTAGTAATCGTAGAAACAAATTGCATTTGAAAAGGATTAGAAAAGTTATAACCTAATAACTGTTCTTATCCTAATTTCCCTCCCAGTAAATTGAATTATCCAATAATATAATGAATAAATTATTCTAAATTGATGAGAAACTTGTAATTTTATTTAATAAATAAAAATTTACAACAATGAAATGTAAAATTATACCATTTCCAAAGAGATCATATCATGATAGCTCCTCTCCTCTAATGTTGATTTGAAATAGAAAATAATAACTTACCCTCTTCTAATTATCCTCTATGACCCTCCAACACCTACAAAATGAGAAATAATGTTATATAGTGGATGAGAGGATAGGTTTATAAAAGCTTTCAAGTGTAAATGGGGAAATTCATCTAAATATTTTAATCCTAATTACATCGACATTTCACCCAGACACATAAATAAACAATATATATTTCTCGAATTATGATTTTTTAATTGGATCATTAAATTGTATCCATATTTTAGCTCAATATAATCCCATGTGTAGATTATATGGCCCAAATGGTGATGTGTTTTCCAATCTACTGATTCCAGTACAATGTTGAATTCATGGCCCATTTAGTCCAATAAAATGCTGAATTTAGGTCATATTACATAAAATAATATTTATTCCAATGGAGTGTGGAAACTTGATAATAATATTAATGATCACATACTTCACATGAAAATATTGATGGTCACAATAATACAATTCACTTTAAATATCCAAAAATAGAAATTTCAGCAAATTTGAAAATGAATGGCCAGATCTTCAATATTCCATCAATTAACATATTGAACAAAATGTGAGGATAAAATTGTCATTCATTATCAATAAAATTATCAATAAAAAAGTGGTTCATCATCACCAACACACATACCTTTTCCACTAATGGAAAAAGTCACATGTCTTATATTTTAGAAAAATATGATGAGATATGCATGTTCCTATTTCCTAACCCATAGTTTCAATATTGGAAAAGTAATATTCCCATATATAGTCTATATTAATAAATGTGATATTCATTTTCTTGTTATTTTTATCAAAATAATCTTGTTATATTGATAACAATAATCATAGTGAAACAAGGTATGGGTCCACCTAGCCACTAATTCCTTCTGTATGTATTCCAACCATTACAAGTTCATATATCTACATTTTATTTAATATATTTAGCTCAAGAAAAACAAATATTATTACATGGTATAATCTACATAACCTATTATACATTATATTATAAATAAATTTCTATATCCAGTAACTTAATTATTCCTGAAATTGAAAATTAAAACTCATTACATAAATACCCTCACATTTAAGACAATAAATTACCCCCATATTTCATAAGAGAATATATTTTTATGATTGATTTTTATTCATGTCGGATAACTTTTAGATATACAGTACACATGTTTATGCCAATTTAGTGTAGTAAAAATTCAAATCGGAAGTTAAATAAATGTATTTATCAGCCATTGATATAATCTATTTTTACCTACAACGGATATAACATGAATTCATTATAATAATTTCACATGTTACGATTTTTTGAAAAGACGTTTGGGTAAATAAATGATTTAATTGACCATAAAAAATAACAAATTTTTTGTGATAAAATATTACAGTTTTATAATGAAGCAGCCAATCATGTCCTCAACAAAATCTATTTTAATAAAAATAAACTCTTAATAATGAAATCATTCTTATATTTATCATAACTTCAAATATTTTTGAATCCATGAATTATAAATATATTCCATATCAAAATTATATTTTCAAATTATATTTTATTACCCCTTTTATTTTGGGGCGTTCTTCTAAAATTAACACAAAACAAACACATAAAAACACACATACAAAAATCATAAATAATCTACCCCAAAATATTTTCCCCTCACACATACATAAAATATTTCATTTTCCTTAATGTGAACCAATGTGTTGATTAATGAACAAGATATGAATAATTTTAAATAAGAAAAGTAATATAAATGTGGAAGGGTTTAGAATAGCCTAATATTATCATGTGATGATGGTATCATGCAATGTGATGAAATAAATTCCATCTATAGGAAGTCCCTCAATGTATTTATTAAAATATTCCATTTGATTATAAATACCATTCCTATGGATTATTTTATGACATACACTTCACCATAAAAAAAACACATTAGATCCAACATTAGGACCTAACCATGAAAAATGAATCTTATCAGGTGTCAGCTTCACTCATGAACTATATATTTGGGCATTCTATCAAACATGATGCTCCATTTTCTGGATAATTATATAATGATCCACATTGATCATCTTATGTAGAGACATTAATGATCATATTATTAAACTCAATTATCCTCATTCTCTGAAATTTTTAGCTCTTATTGAATTCTATCTTGGGCCAAATCAATTTTTCATTCCATTATAGCCATGTATTCCCAATACTCGACGTCCATAGATAGATTAAAAGATTTACCAAAAATAATTCCACATTGTGGAAATATAAATAGATTTTTTGAATACTATCACATAATACTATAGTGCATCATCCTATATCTTTCTAAAATAATTCTTATTCAACTACATAGTTTTCTCCAAAATTTGGTTCAACTCATTATTTGAAACCTCGGGATGGCCATTTTGTTGTTGATGGTATAGTGTTAATTCTTTTCATATCACCAAATACATACAAAAATGGGAAAAAATATTATAATGAATGAATTGTGTCCCTTTGTCATTGAATTTGTCCATTGCTACTCCAAACCTTTAAAAAATCCATTCCTTGTAATAATTGACAAGAAAAATAGAATCATCAATTCAGATGGTCTTTCCCTCGACCCATTGGATCATAAAGTAAAAAATTTAAAAATCCCAATTGAACCTTAAAAATGTCCCATAAAATAAATTTCCCATGCATCCAAAATATATTATATTAATATGATTTTTTTGGGTAAACTATTGTTCCAACAAATGGTTTCTTTTTTGTCGGAAAAGAGAGTATGATTTTTAAGGCTCTTTGGAATCATGAAACAATGATGGATATTATTATCTCGCATTTAAGAAATGCGTGGATATATTTATCATTTAAAACTATTCTCTACTTGTATTTTTATGGAATCAATTTTGAACAGACATAAACTCATTATTAGAAACGTACCACTTCATAACATGATCACTACACATGGGATATAGGATGGGATCATCCCACAAATAAAACCTTAACTAAGTTTTAAATTTTTTGACTTGAAGATTCATTTATTTTATCCAGAATTTGAAAGGAAATAATGTATTTCACTAAATCAGCATACCAAGGTTGATTACATGAGAGTGAATAATTATTCTCAATGGGAAAAGTGTAACTTCTGGTACCTAGATCAAATTTTGATCCTCGAGTGTGTGAGTAAGAAAACTCATGTGTTCTACCACCATGTTTTTTGTACCATTAACTTCTTATGTCTAAATTTTTAATTCCTCAGAATGATAATCCATCGAATAAATCTTTTATTCTCATGTAGTTTCTTCAATAGGTACCTAAATATTATATGATTAGAAAAAACAAAAACTTATAGCCCAAAAATTATGGATAGAAGTTATCTAACCAAGCAGGATGGATAGAAACTTCTTTTCCATGGTATTTTATTTTATTGGGTGGAATCCAATGTAATTTCTGCATCAAATATTATATGTTACCTTCCATTCAACATATGTGATAGGGAAACACAAATTGTGTATTTTGATGCATCAACCATAATAAAAAATGAAATGTCCAACCGTGGGGCCTCTTTTATTATTAGAGTAGTCATATTCTTTGTTAACTAATCAAATGACACTTTTTAGGAATCATAAAAAAGTTCAGAAAATATTTTCTAAGAAACCAATATATATGTGGAATTCTCACACTGAAAACACGAATGATGAATCTATAAAATCCCACATATCCTAAGAATGATCTAAAATCATGCTCACATAAAAGATATGAAATGTATGAAATAATATCCACCGTAGATCTATAAACCTTTATTCCATTTTATGACACTACAATCCCATATGAAATTACATTCTCTACCATAAAATTTTACTTTTCAATGTTTGAAACTAGATTCTTCTCAATAAAAATATTCAAAACCTTGACAACAATACATGTACATTCATAAATTAACCATCCGTACACTGTAAAATCATCCATAGTTAACTAAGTGAAGGTATAAATTAAATCTGAAGAATTAATCTACATGCATCTCAGGATGGTACATATAGAATTGGAATTTACTAATGGCATCCTTCATAAGGAAAATATACCAAATGGACAAGTGAATATTTTCTCTTCTTGATCCTCCAAAGCTATAGGAACCTAAATATTTCATGAAACTAAATCTAAGGAACATTTGTGTGTCTTATGAACTAGTATATAAATCAGGTTATTAATAAATGGTAGTATAATATGATACATATGAGTGGAATGATTTAGTTTCATATATTAAACACACACATGCCAATGGTTTTCCAAATTCATTAAAATAAACGAATCTCTCTCATTTATATTAATAGTAACACAACTTATATTAGGAACAACCATAATAGGACTCCCCCACTGAGAATCTGAAATTTAATAAATGATACTAGCCTAATGAATTTTTTAAACTTCCTTTTTGACAATACAATAGTTTTATTAATTTTTTGTTATAAAATCTTAACCAGTTTTGCCCAATCATTCAGGTTTATCATGTTCAGGAAAACATATGGTATAATACGAGATATGATCGCATGGTCCACCCGATTTCATAAATGCTCTACCTAAAAATATTCTAATGCTTTTTTCATGATGAAATATTAGATTTTTTGCAATTATAATAGGTATTCTCTCGTCACTAAACATGTTTGACTATTTGTGATTTGGTGGAAATTAAATGAGTTCAAATGGTGGGGGTTATGTATAGATAAAGATATTGAAAAACTAAAGTATTTTCAAAATGAACATCATTATCATTATAGAAATGATAAAAATTATAGAATAATGCATCAAATCTATTAAAATAATCATTATCCAGGTCATAATCTGAGTGAACAGGATCTTGATCAGAATATGAATCTTGATAAAAAATATTAAATACAATATAGGTTTATGAATTATAATAATATGTTGATGTTATTTCTTACATCAAACTATAGCTACTTCTCATAACATCTCTAAAAATATTACACTGAAAATCCATGTTTTTTACTTGGTGGGTCAAAATGGGTGATAAAAAATGTAGAATGGTCCTCTAATGGATACTTCATTGAGTCTATAATATTAAATATTATGATTTAATCTCCAAATTTCATGTAATTTGTACTCTCTATAGAATTTTAATCACATTTTCATATTTGATGAAGTACTTCCTACCTCATAAAATGGGAGAATGGGAATTTACCTGATCATCATCCATGCTAACCATATAGAATTATGTTGGAAAGATAATGTCTTTTACGTAAACAAGTACATTATCATGTTATCATAATAGATATGGTGTATCCCCTTTTTCTAATTTCCCCAGAACACTCTTCATCTTCAACTCGCTGACCTATAATTATTTTAATACAGAGTGCAACATCAAATTAATTGAATCTCAAAAATCACACAAAGCATTAGAAAAGTGTAATTTCCATATGGTGAATGGGATGGTAAATGTCCAATAATTCTTCCACCTTTCTGGAATTACATGAGATTGTGTAGTTATTAATAGTATATTCCTCTAATAATGGTCTTATAATTTCATTTAAGTTTTATTTGATTTGTATAATGTCTTTATGAATTTCCCATACCATGGGATTTTTTTTAATTCTTTTCAATTAGAGGGATGTTTATATCGACACCATTGATGTTTCAAAAACCACCTTTTGAATTCCCCTTCATAAATACTTTTTACTTGAAAATTTCTATTTGGAAATGAAAAGTGTTTAAGTTGAACAAAATCAATATTTTTCTTACATTTTTCTTTCTCCATGGGATGCTAATTAGTTGGTATTAAATGGGGCTTTATCAGAATTTTCGTGAATCTTGATTGACTAGAACGTGATGATGTTTTAGTCTTTTTATTACTATTTTACATTATGATGGAACTGAAAATACATTTTTTATGAGTCAATAAAGTAATACTTCTAGAATTATTACATACCATTTAACAGAGGGAGATGGAAGTGTTTCTCATTTGTTTATTCATCTACCTCAACTCTGAACATTGACTCCTAAACTAATTCTTTTGATTAAGAACAATTTGTTTCTAAAGGCCATAGATATTAGACTATATTTTTTTTTGATAATTATCATGTAATTTAATTTCCTATATCAGAGGTTCAAATCCCATTTGGGTTGTTGAAAACATTATTGGTATAGTAGATGCTGGATAAAGTTTTATTGAAAATGGGTAATTTATGTTCTTCAAATCCATATATCATGATATATTGAACCTTCCATAAATAATATTTTGTTCAGGAAAATATATCATACAAATTTTGGGGGAGTGGATGTCATTTCTACTAAAATGGTCTCTAAGGGAATATGGTTGTGTAATCCTTTGTCTATTGTAATTTTTGGGGAATAGTCTCTTGGGTTGTATATTTCAATGAAAATGCCACAAGGCCTAATATGAGTGGGTTGGGATGTATTTTGATAAAAATAAATATTCCTCTGTATATTGATCAATGAATATAAATTTTTATCAATTCAATTATTTTCAATAGAAGATATATTAAACTAATGTACTCATCTAACATGTGGGGTAACTTAATAGGAAAATAATTGGGGTTTTATAGCAATATTTCTATCAAATCATGTGGAACTATTTATGTTTTGTAGAACAAATCACCTCCATATATGGAATCCCCCATGATTTAATCCATATGTTTTTTTCCTTTATATAATTATTGGATGAGAAGTTTCTCACTGATTTGGTGATCTGGGGATATAACACACAACTTTTTTAATCTCTCCCAGTACTCATACATTAACTCCACTTAATCTTCCTTCATCCCTATGATTGTTCATTTAATAGAAGTGGTCCTTGATACTGGAAAAACTATTATCCCTAAATGTATTCCAAATCATTCCAACAGGTTACATCATGAGGTTGTATTTAATATATCTAATATATTGTAGTTCTGTCAAGTGAAAATCATAGTGATCTTATTTTTTTTCTAAGAAATTTAATAGTTTCATTATTGAGAATCAAATATTTAATTATTTAAGGTTTTTGTTTTGGTCCTCATATGATAATCCATGAAATTTTGTATGAATTTGAATTAACATAGATTTCAGTTTGAAGTGGGATTAGAGAGTAATATTTGAAATGTTGGTAGGCTAATAATTAATATCATGTACAAAAAACTATCAAATGTTCCTACTGACATCATTATTTTTATTTTCATACATTAGATATAGTTTAATATTTGTTTATGATGATATAAATTTAAAAAACTGTGTAGTGTATCAGAAATCTTATGTTGGGTATATTTCAACACTTCCCCTAGACTGAGACTGTATGATTTGGTCTATAAGGATGAATTCAATCTTGGGGTATCGATAAAAGAGATCCTTTGGATGAGATCATTTCAAATATCATCAACATTTAAAATATTAGATCACAATATCATGAGAATAATTTTAAATTGATGTTCTAATAGAAAAAGAAATGATAGTGGGAAAACGAAGAAATAATTAAGAAATGGGAAAGAAGAATAAACAAGAAGGGAAAAAAGGATAAAAAAATTCCGATAATTAGTGGAACAAAATACTGTTCTTTTGTTAAATGGATATAATTTTGAAGTTATTTTTGTCTGAACGGTCAAATGATTATTGGTTTTCGTTTTTTTTGTGTGTATTATAGTGGATAACCAAGGTAATCTCTCAAAGGAGGATGTAATGCGAAGTATCATATTTGAGGTATTAAAAATAATTAAAATAACATAAACACAATACACAAAATAATAGATTGTTTTATATCATTTGTATAAATAGAATAAATATTTTGGGAGAAGATTAAATTTTTTAAATTAGATTGATAAAATACAATGACAATATACTTTTTCGAAAGATATTTTTAGAATGCATAATATGTCTAACTCTACCTCTTACCATACTTATTAGTCATTCTCATTTAAACTAATATCAAATTAAATATGATCCCCTAATATATTAACCATAAAATTATAAGAGAATTATATATACCACAAAAATTAAATTAATTAAAACCTATGATGGCATTAGAACATGGAATCGTAGTACACTATATTGATTACTGTTCTAAATACTAATTATGATAAGTGGTAAATTAGGGAACGTATCCATTATGTAAATGACAATCAATTTATTTTTAATGTTTTTTTACTCTAAAAATTTATCTCCTGTAGTTTTTAACTAAAAAAATAATTTTCCCAAAATTTAAATAATTCAAAAAACTCACGTGTTTGGTATTAAATACTCAATTTTGTTCTTAGTTTATTATAAATTTAAAAATAAAATTATATATCTAATTAATATAATTACATTAGCTCATGAATTTAAAATAAATAAATGAATATGATAAGAGGTAGAAATATTTTAATGAAAACTACTCTACCATGAGTGGTATAATCATTATAAAAATGAATTGGATTTGAAACATATTTTAAATGGTATAACATAATAAAATATCTAATCCAGGGTTACAAAAAAATAAGGAATTTATTGATGATTAAATTTGATCGAAATATATGATAAAAAATATGTTTATTTCTTGAACAAAACATTACAATAGAGAAGTGGAATATAAGATCATTTCGGAGGATATCCTATCTTTATAGATTCCCTCCTCCAAAGTTGACTTGAAAAAGTAAGGAACCAATTATAATATACTCTCAATAATCTAAGGCATGTCCAAACCCCACCGAATACGACAAACAAAAATTTATTGGGTGCGTGGAGGGATAGGTTTATACGAGGTTTAATGTGTGATTGGAAAAATTTGGTAAAATATTTTATACCTAATTAAATATCCTTGTTGACCAATAAAATATGTAAACCATCTAAAATTATAGACTTATTCTATATATAGACCTTGATCCTCTATCTACAATCTGATTTTTAGCCCAGTCCATGTGTGGACGTTGAAGATAGGGAAAAATTATTGATGTGGTGTTGAATCTCGTAAGTCTAGTCCACATATGATTTCTTGAACCGTTTATTGCAATAAAATTAATGATTTATCTCTTACTTATTGAAGGAAAGTTGTTTCCCCTCGATTTAGTAACATAGTTAAAAAATATTAATTTCAAATAACTTTTATAAATATTTATTATCAAACTACTAAACTTCACTAAATGGGGTCAAAAAAATAATTTTTAGAACATTTTCAAATGAATGATCGAATAAAAAATAATCATTAACTGAACAAATTTATTTTTTTTTTGAAGAAAATGCTTTATTTATCATAAATATTATATTAAACAAATAAGTTATTTTCAAATGTCTATTGTTGTAAAATGTAACCTATATTGAAGTGTGATAATTATGTTGTAATTTAATTCACAGTTACTTAAATAACAAAACAAAAAATTCCATGGGATGGTAATAAAGGAAATCCTTGTAATAATTCATGTAATCAGGAGTTAATTATTATATGGCATTCTATAGTTCATATTAATTTGTTTTTTTAGCAGATAAGATGTTGTTTTATGTGATGAAAATAACTAGTAATATGATGTTTGTTGATATCATAGTGTTTATCTGTTCCATAAGATTGATTGTTATGAATTTCATTGATATACACACAGTTACTAATGTGGATTTAAAAAATTCTTGGAAATAATGAGAACTATTTTAGTAATATATTTGAATGAAAATGTGTTTTTTTTCTAAACAACCAAAAAAATTAAATGGTAGATAGAGTGAATTATATTGTGGTTACTGATAACCACCTATCACAAAATATGATTTACAACAAGAATTAGGGAGTTTTCATATAATAGAAAATAAGTGTAAAATGGAGTTTCCAGTAATATATTGTGATAAAGGACATTGGGAAAATTGATTCAATTTATTACCTATAATTAATGTGTTCATTATTACCCCATTAAATTAATCAATAAATAATAATGATGTTCCAAATTATGGGAGAATGAGAATTTAGAATATCAATTTTATATGAGTTAATTTTTTGAAGGTGATCGTTAATACTATAATGATAAAGTTCTATCAATGTTTAATTCCATCACATTTTTCAATGAGGAAACTATGCATGACATATAATATTTATGTACACTGTTTTATTGATGAATCTCTAAAAATTATTCATTTTATTATTATGTGATGGAATTTTTATAGAATAAGATGGAAAAACAAAGTCAACTGATTATGAAGAGTGTTGAATGATTAAGATTATTATATATTAGAATTGAAATGATATGATGTAGTGATATTTTATTTAAGGAATCATATAAATTAAGGATGATCAAATGTTCAGCATTATTAAAACTACATTGATATTTAATCTGCTATGGAGAAATGTTTTCTTTTTAAAAAAATTGAGTTATATATAACCCTTAATATTAACATGTTTTGTAATGAATATATTATTGGGGGAAGAATAAATTTATATTTTGTGCACATATTTTTAATGGTTTGGAAAAACATTAATATTAATTAGATATACAATTTTGGGGTTAATTATAGTAAAAGGGTTATTACATATTACAAACATATGATATATTATTAAAATAAAAAAATTATTAAATAATTATTCCCAGAATATTTGAATAATATTATATATTAAACTTTTCACTATATTAGAATCATTATATGATTAAGATAAATGAAAATATTTTTTCAAATATGGAATTTTATTTGCGTAATTATAAATGTTTTATCTTTTGGAAGCATATAAGTATTTTTATTCTACTATAATATGTATTCTCGTTATTTAGGGAAATGAATATCAAATTTTGGAGATTAAATTATTAGGATATTATTTTTATTATATGAAATTGTGAAAATATAATTTCATATAAATATTAATGATATATTGATCTTTTAAGAATATGTTATCACATACTCCATATTTTTGGGGATTTCACATGGTTAGAAATATTTTGTGTAGTTTTAAGGTTAGTTATTTATGGAATGATTCATGTTGAACTTTGTGTTTGGTTGTTGAGTATTTACACATCAATGTAGTATTTCTTTATATAAAACATTATTCATACTTGATATTTTCATTACATGTGTTCACTATTATTGGATATGATTAATTGATAAAAATAGTAGAAATAAATTTTTATATATTTATGGATTATGTAATTTATTAGAATCTAATTTTTTTTCTTCATACATGTAAAATATTTCCAAAATATTCATTTCATAGAGTAATCGAAAAATATAATTGGAAACTGATCATAGCCAAATGGTAGATGAAATTGCATATAAATTTGGAAATAAAAAATTTATGTATATTTACATAAAATCACATTCTCAAGGGTAAAATAATATATCAAATCTATTTAATCTTTTTTGAAATGTAATTCTCAACTATCAAAGTGAATAATTTCATATAATTTTTTTCTTATATATAAACATGCATTTAGGATGTCATATTCTCCCTATACTGACATATATATTAATCGTAATGATAATACATATATATTATTATATTACAATGTCATTATTAATTTATTTTGAGAGAATAAAATTAAAATTTCAAGGAAAAAATTCATTATGGGGTAGTATATAACACCTTGATATTGTAGTTATATTATTTTCAATGAATAATTTGATCGATTGTGTATACAACACCCAATAACATGCTTTAAAAAAATTGTGATATAATATTAAAATACTTTTATTTAAATATAAAAACATTAACTTATCCCTTACAGAGTGTGAATTGAAATAATATTAGTTTGAAATAAAATTTGGAAAAAGTATTGTTACTAAAATAAATAATAATTCATAAACATAGAAACAGTTGGATGGAAATGAGGATTAAATTCTTGGTAGGTGGAAGAGGTTCCCTTCATAATACAATATTAATGTGTTCCATGTAGTTTGTCATAATAAATTAAATAAATCAATATTTCTAAATGATTTTAATTAAATATATTGATTATATGTCTCATTAAATTTAATAAGATTAATGTTTTTTTGTTTTTAAGAATTTTAACATAATAAATCATTTTTCTCTTTAATAATACAGTTTCTTAAAAAATTATTTTATTGAATTTTGTAAATGGATAATATAAATAATTTTATAAAATTTTCTAAATTATTGTTGAAAAATTGGGACCATTTTCTTAATAATCATGTCATTATATTCATTGTATAAATTTTAATGATATTTCTAAAATTAATAATTTTTTTGTGAGTTGTAAAAAACTATTTTTTACACAACAAAATATTAATTCCCATAAATAGAGTAATCTAACTGTTTAATTATAGTTTTTAATGTAACATAATTACATTTTTTTAAATATAATATAATTAATTCCATTGTAACCAACAATATATTTTATTTTGTTTATGTATAATTTAATACTTAGAAACACATTTTCGATAAAATTAGATTTCATTTTTTGTGGACTTATATTAAAACCTATTTAAACAACTTATACAAATTTAATCTCATAAAAAGGATTTTTATTTTGGAATCATTATTTTATTTTATTTTTGTCAATTTTATGGTCATAATAATAGATAAAAAACATAAAATAAGTGTTTTCATCGTAAATGAAAATTATGTTAAACTCTGAAAGTAACTATAAAAGGATAAAACCCATAAATATATGACAATTTTCCTTATGAGATTTTTAAATATATATAATATTTTTTGAGATATATTGGGTGGTTTCCCAAGAAATAATTTTATTTTTCTAAGAGAAATAATTTTCATATTAAATAAAATTTCATTTTCTCTCATTTGTTTTACAAAATATCTTTTCACAATTATGATAAGATTAAATATTCATTATGAACATAAAAATATGGTCATATTGATTTATAATCGTATAATTTCAGATATTTAATTTATTTTTTATTCCTATATAGTTTATTATTGTTTAATACTCTTATGTTGTATCGATACAATAGTCGTGCATGAATGAGAATGCAGAAATAAAATTATGCAAAAATATTAAAAGAGACAATATTTCGATGAGTTGTGGTTTTTAAATAATTTTATAGAATATTTTGAATTAAATATGATGAATCAATTGTTTTTATTAGAATTAAATTATTATCTTCATTCCATTAAAGTCAAATTTTATGATTTTTTAGACAAATTTCATTAAATTGTATTTAATCTTTAAAAATAACATTGAAAACATTATAAATCATAAAAATAATGTATTAACAAAAAATAGATGACATATTTTCTATTAATTCATGGATTTCTATTTTATTCTTCCCGATTAATTTTTTGACTTTCTTTAATGTCCCTTAAATGTTAAAAAATGATTTACACATATAAGTTTAATAATTGTTAATAAGTTGTTAACGAAATCGATAATGACCAAAATTAAATGCATAATGTTATAAATTTTAATTTCATTATATTTTTTCATTATCCTCAATATATTATAATATATAGAATTTTTCATCCATTTGAAATGAGTTAAAACAATATTATATATTAATACATTATATATTTTTTCATGATTTCTATGGACCTCACCAATAAAGAGAAATATCATAACATCTCTTACTCAAAAATTTTGAAATATTTATATAAAACCCCATCAATATATTAGGCATTAATAAATAATATATCGCATATTATTAAACATAATACATCCCAGATGATTGGGATGTCTAGTGTAATTAGTTAGTAGGCACATTACATAAAAACTTAAAAGAGGGATTACACCATGTATATTGAAATCATCCTTAACGTGATAGTAATTTTCCATCGAAAATGAAACTGCATGTGATATCCTGTGGTTATACATAACCTATGGGTGTTCAATAAAGCCCGATAAGGGAATAAACATGGAATAATAGATAAAATGATTTACATGTTATGAAGTAATCATATAAATGTGGAATAATTGGAGTGAGAATAAAAAACATGAATAATGAGACAATATATATGATTATAATAATAAAGGAAACATGGGGAATGTAGAAACAACTTAAAAAATGAAATCTAATATTAGGAAAAGTCTGACTACCAAGAAACCATGATGTAAAAAATCCAAAAAAAATCCAGGTTCACTATGTGCTCCAACATGATGTCTTATTATACTAAACATTACCCTTTTAATTGTAGTTCTCTTTATTCATTAAAAATAATTTTGAAAATATAATTGTTGAATAATATATATGTTCTTATTCAAAAATAATATTTATTTTAATTAATGTTTTTTTGAATATTTTAATTTTCACTTTTCAAATATAATCGACATTAATTGAAAAAAAATTTCATTTTTATTACAATAAAGATTTCCAAACCCTTATATAAAATTACATTTTACTTGATAAAAATTATATGATCATTTATTATTGATAAAAATTATTTAATAATATTCATTTATTATAATGTTATTTATTTCAAAAATCCCATAATTTATCATTATAAATTCCATATTAGAATATCAATATTAACAAAATATATAATTTTTATATTGTATCTATAAAAAGTCATTTATAATATAATGAAAATAGGATGAAAATATATACTTTATCATTTAAAAAATAATTTAAATACTCATATTTCTAGATTCATGATACATATCACCTTAATACATAAGAAAAAAACTTATGAGGAAGGAGTGTGATGGTGATACATCCATGGGGAGGTTCTAAGTATGTTGTTTGAGCCCAGATATCAATGTGTTTAAACTTATCCCATAAATGGTTTCAATCAGGATTATATTGTTTAATATTTTATTAGTATTTTTCATGGAAAAATAATTGAGAGGATAAATCAATCATAATCTCTGATAAATGACCTTCATAGGGTAAGATTCTATTGATTGAGGCCATAACTCCCTTTCTGTCTCTTCGATTTGTTAATACCTATATTTATAATTAAATTGTTACCATTGATCAATAAATATAATAATCATGGTTAATATTCATAATAATATTTCAAATTAAAAAGGTTATAATAAAATCAAATAAGTGCATGTGTTTTCAATAACCACAATATATAATAATACATCTAATAAATCATTAGTGTATTTTTCTTAAAAGTTTGGGTTTCTTCTATCCTCCCCCTTATGAAATGCCTCCATAAAAACGTTCTTTTATCACACTAAAAATTATGAGGGTAATTGTTTCATCATCTCCTCTGGTTCTTATATCACATCTCGAATCATTTCATTTCTCTACAACACTTTGACCAGGTGCATCATCTTATTACATAGAACATTATCTCCATGATCTATGGTCTTGAATGGAAACTCTATACCGGAATAATCATTCTCCAATGGTACCAACTCTAAATGGATAACAAGATATGGGTCTGGTATTTACTTTTTAATGAGGGATATATGAAAAAATTCATGTAATTGTGAATTGTTATTTGGGATTTCCAGTCGACAGGATATAGGTCCAATTTGATCTAGGATCTCAAGGGGACCGATGTATCATGGAATAAGATTTACCTTATTCCAAACCAAAATAATATTATTCTATATAGGTAAAAAGAGGAATGTCGTGTCTCCAACATCAAACTCTAAGTCTTATTTATGGTTGTTAGCATATCTCTTATCTTGACATTTAGAAACCTTGATGGGATACTGAATGGTCTTAATTTTTAAAAACATTTCCAATAATATATCATGACCAAGACGTTTTTATTCCCAAACATCTTCCCATGATTCATGTGTTATTTATTTATTCTCTTCAATAGATTATTATGGATCCATGTCTATTATTTAATGGAAACATTTATAGTATGAGAATTTTACTAGATGAAGATCTTGATACCATCCTCTGTTGAAGTCAATTGATTAGGCCCTCAAAATATTCTCAATTGTCTAGATAGTCCACTCAAATTGGAAATTATTTTTAGTGTGATAATGGACGTTGATTTATGATTCTATATATAGAAAATGTTGGAGACTCATTATGAATATAGATGTAAATCATAGATCATGATCAGATATAGATAATAGTGGTACTCCGTAGATCCTTACCAACTCTATAATTTGTATCCTTCCAATTTGATCATGTGGGAAGTCCAATAAAATTAAAATTAATTTTTCAATCATTATATGACTATCCACCACAACCTAGTGACAAAATTTCCCACTTGATGTCTTTGGAAGACCAGGGACAATGCATATAGGGATGTTTTCCCAATTCTATATGGGAATGAATAATGGTTGCATCATCCCCTTTGTAACACCCCGAGATTTTATGAAAAATATTTTTTTTAATTTCATTGGTGTCTTCTTTTGTACGTTACACCAATAGGAGCTACTATAAACCGAATATGAAATTATTATGAAATAATATTTTATGTTTTTCCAAAGGTGCCCCTCTTCTCCCTTATAAAAAGGGAACCCTTTACCTCTTCTCTTCACACCCTTTTGAGCATTGAAGCTTGGAAAAACCCCGAAAATTCCTATTCTCAACCTCCCTAGTTATATAATAGAGGTTCGTGTCTTCTCAAAACACCAACTATAGTCCCCTAAGAATAAGTTTAAAGGAGATGCGTCGAGGAAGAGGTAATCTCTTCTACAGACTATTTCAAGTTTCTTTATTCTTATAATCCCCCTTCATTAGTTGTTTAAATATAAAGTAATAAAATTTTTATTAATTATATACTGATATGTTTTTATAAATATGAAACAACCCTATTTCATCTTCTATGCATCATACGAAAAACGAAATCACCGCGCGTGCTTACGTACCGAATATCGTCTCCACGACATGGTGTAATCAGTTTTTCCACCACCACCATACTTGGATGGGTATAATGGTGTAAAGAATGACTATATATGATTATTATAACATCATACTTATTCTCAGATATTATATCATCCACTCAAATTCCATTCAATAATTATGGGAATGATATCATCACTCATGTCTACGTACGGATTACCGTCTCCACAACGCTATGAGATTCATTATCCATGTTCACCATTAATGAATGATTATAAATTATATATAATGAATAATAATGAAATATATGACATAATGAAGCTACTGAATTTATATAAATATATTGCATCTACTTAATTTCATTTAATTCAATAAGGAAACGAAAACAGCGTTCATGTGTACGTACGGCCTACCGTCTCCATGAATGGTGTATTTCATTCCATTTATCGATCTATCATATATATATGTATATTATGAATATATATTATATATATAAATTATTTTTTACATTCTGGTATTAATAAAATCAGGATATAATTAATATTATCAAGAACAACAAGTCCAAACACGTACGATAAATAAAACGATTTAACCCAAAACGCTGATTTAACATGGAACATACAAAAGAACGGGTAATATAATGTCATAAGTGAACCATATATGATATCATAAATATGAATATGATTCTTTAAAAAGTCAGTGACATTATTTGAATCATTATTGAGGTGTTTTTGATAAATACGGAGCATAGCGGACCTAAGGTAAGGGATAATTATTACAATCTCATTTTTATCCGAGATTTCTTATACGTAAGTATTTACTGGAGTTATATTTTTATCCATGACCATAAAAATGTTTTTCATTAAGTGTTTAATATTCTTCCATGTATGTTTAAAGTAATGTTTACCCCTCTTTGACTTTAACTTTGTGTTATGTAAATAACCATTCTTTTGATTACCCTACAAGGAACTTTTTGACTTTTCCGACAAAAGTAGAAGGAGAATGTTTTTTAACTTATACGGCATGAACATATATTTACGGTTTCATAATGCCTTATTTTCATGAAGCATACTCTACAATATTTGATAACTATATTCAACAAAATCATTTTCTTTTCAAATTTTGTGGCATTTTGTGAAAATAAAATGATTTTGAATAAGAAAGGATATTTTCCTCAAGAAATAATTTCAAGTGTTTTATCAAAACCATTTTCCATATAAGATGAAATTACTTCATATGTGTATGTTTCAAGTATAATTTCACTATGATTATAATGGTATCACTTTTCTAATGATGAAATAATATCCATTTGTTTTATATGTATTATGTTATGATGGGATGATGTTTATGAAACCCATTTTTATTCTTTGGGTTATGATGAGTGATTTATGTTTATGTTGTTGAACAAGTAAGAATGATTTCATTATGAGATGGGTCGGACCTATATATCCATCCAATGAATTGGGTAAAGATTTATATCTCATGAGATAGACATGGTTGGAACGGTAAGTTAATCTGGTACAGTGTTACAGGACTGAAATGAGGAATGAACTCGATTTAGAAAGGGACTTTGTCCACTAATATAGTCTTGGAAGCAATACCTTCGCTGCTATGGAAATAATATCATGTGTATAATGTTTTTCCACAATTACATGTTTTATTTCCATGCTATATTAGAATGATTTATGTTCCATTATGATCTATGCCTTATGTACTTCCATGTTTTATGACATTGCTCAAGATTTCGGTGTTTAAACATTATGTTCCAGTTTTTATGTTCAAATGTATATGGTTTGTTTTATTTTCTCCATTCATAGCCTTACTGAGCATTTGAGATCACCCTTTATATTTTTTCTTCTTCCAAGGATATAAAGAATGTTTTTAGGTATGAAAAAAAGTGATGATCTTTATGAGAGATGTTGAAGATCTTTCACCGATATAAGAAGATTATTTTCCTGAGTTTCCAAAGACACTAAACTATTATTTTCGTGGGTGTTTTATTTTATTATGTATTCAGTATTCTGAAAAAGTAATGTAATTTCTCTGTATTTAAAGCTTTGGGTCTCTACAGTTGGTATTAGAGAAAAGGATTATTCATCCTTTGGAAACTAGGATGTGATAACTATAGTGAGATCCCTAGAGATATTTATATGGTATGTCTAGGGATGTCCCTAAGGTCAAGTATAAGTATAGGTTATAGTCCTAGAATTATGGTAATGATATTATAATTAAACCTAAGATGTTAGATATTTAAGGTACTCCCCCTTTATTATGTTGTTTTCTTAGCATGATTTTTTCCTCTCACCCTGTTCTTTTTGGGTTTTAGACGATGGTTGGAACCTGAAGGAACCGTGTTGATAAATGTAATAGAAAATGAAATGATTTTCCTCTCGAGAAACCAAATGTGGTGGGAGATGGAGTGAAAAATCATATTGCTATACTTAAACAAGATCTGAATCATTCTGGATTTCCAAATGATCAGAGAAGAGAACAATATTCTATTGATTCCTTCATGAGGCAACGTCCACCATTTTTCAATCGGTCATCTGATCCACTTATTGTTGAACAATGGATCAGTACCATTGAATTGATATTTTCCATACTTCTCTATATAGAACATAAAAAGTCCATTTTAGGTGTTTACCATTTAGATGGTGAAGCAGACCAGTGGTGGACTCTAATTAAGAATACAAGGTCCCAAGATGAAATTGAATCCATGTAATGGGATGAGTTTAGTAACTTTTTTTAGTAAGTACCTCCCTCATATTATTTTAACAAAGAAGGAAATGGAGTTCCTTGAGATTAAGAAGAAGGATGTTGAATCTATTGGTATATACGAAGGGAATTTTACAAGACTTGCAAGGTATGCATCTGGATTTACCATCCATACTGATTATAAAGTTGATCGATTATTCATTGGCTTAAAACCAATTCTTCTCATGGAATTAGCAATAAGATACTTCAGTAGCTATGAAGAAATTGTGTGTTTTGATATCAAGGTAGAACTAGAGGTTTGTGTAACATATCAATCTCATGGTTTTGACAAGAAAAGAAAGATGGAGTTCAAGGAAAAACCTCAGAAGAATGGTGAAAAGAAGGTGAATGTTTTTTTATGCCCAAAGTGTGGAAAGAAGCATGGTGTAGATTGTATAAAGGGTACTAAAAAATGATTCAAGTGTGGAAAATAAGGTCATCAAGGAGCTTAGTGTCGAATAAATTGGAAAAAGGTTTCTAATGATGTGAATAGAGAAAAGACTATAGAAAATGATCCAACAACACTTCAATGCTTCATGTGCAAGGAAATACAGCATTATGCTAATAAATTCCCTAATCTAAGGGTTAATGATGATCGGCGTGAGCATCCTCTTAAGGAAAAGGACAAAGGGAAGTCACATGCGATCACTATTGGTGATGTTGAGTATAACGACGATATAGTGGAATGATTATGTGTTTCTGTAACGGGATTCCAAAATAATGTTGTCGAATTTAATTTATAGTACTGTGTAATATTGGAATATCTATGTATTGGTTTATTATGGTTTTCAATAATTATATGGTACCGATAACCATGAAAAGTAAATCAAATATTTTGGAAAGTAGATGATATGTGCATAATGAAGGGATAAGGATAAAATAATATGTTTGATGGTATTCATGAGCTCATGATTGATATAATGACAATGTTATATCATGGTTTTAGTATGTAGAAATTTTGGGATTTTGGTATGTGCAAAGTGTTAAATTTTGACAGCATTCATGTTTTCACTAAGAGTCAATTTGTATTTATTTTTTAATATAATACATGATTAAGGTATTCAAATGTTTGTAAATTGAACAACAAGATATATCATATGACATATGGGGGATAAATGATTGTATTCACATGCTCAATAGATGACATTTCTAGTAATTGTTTCCTTTATACAATGAGCTTGGACAGAAGTATTTTGGATAATCCTAAAGATTGGAATAGATTATGTTGGACATAAGTCAGTATTGTTTAAGGCAAGAACTTTTTTCAATATTTTTTATGGAATGTTATAATAAGGATGTTTTAGAAAAAGGACAACCTATGGGACGAGTGACAACCCATCACGTCAGACAAGGATGTGGGAATCGAACCCACAACCGAAATGCGACAGGCCATTATCACCTACCACTGGCTTACAGGAAGTCCCTGGTTCGTAGAAGATACTTTTATTATATGAAGAAAAATTATATAGGAAGTATAAGTCCATTTTAGGAACCATATATGATTAATCTCACTATAGATAGACTTTCGTATTTTAGATAACATTTTATAACCTTTTGTTTAAGACAGATGAAATGAACCATATTTCTATCACATGATCTACTAAAACATCACAGAAGAAAAATTCAACTTTGTTTCATTAAGAGATGAAGTGGAAATTGTTCAAGGAACAAACAATAGTGAGATTCTACCAAAATCAAGAAACTATTTCTTCTAATTAAAAATTTTCAACTTTAGGGAAATGATATAAAAAACCAAAAATGTTGTCCAAGTGATTATATATCTGATGAATCATATGGTACCTTATATCATCACAAATTTATGGATTTCTGATTGTTGGCTTCTTTATATCCATGTCCTCTACCACTCTCCATAAGAACTTTATGATTATATTTATCTTCCATATATATATTTTCACCTATGTTATCCTATGTGGAAACCCAGTCATTAGTTAATTTGGGCAACCATTATGTTTCATAATTTTGTTTTTAAATAATAGTTTTGGTATTCCTTTTTACTATGTGGTTTTCTATTAATGAAACTTTCTAGTAGTAAACCATTTATAACCCCGATGAATTTTGAGGGAGAATTTCATTTTAAGGGGGTAGAATGTTACATCCTAATATTTTATGAAAAAATATTGTTTTTAATATCATTGATTTTTTATGATGTATGATACACCAAATGGAGCTATTATAAACCAAATATGTCTTTATTAGAAAATAATATTTTAGTTTTTTCCAATGGTGCCCCTCTCTTCCGTTATAAAAAGGGAACCCCTTCCCTCTTCTCTTCACACCCTTTTGAGCCTTGAAGCTAGGCCATACCCTACCAATTCCTCTTCTCAACATCTCTATTTGTATCATAGACGTTCTGGTCTTCTCAAAATACCAACTCTAGTGCCCTAAGAATAAGTTTAAAGGAGGTGTGTCGAGGAAGAGGTAATCTCTTCTACTGAATCTTTCATGTTAATTTCTTCTTCTAATTCCTCTTCATTAGTTGTTTAAATATAAAGTAATAACATATGTATTAATTATATCCTGATATGTTATTATAAATATTAAACAACCTTATTCCATCTTCTATCCATCCTATGGAAAACGAAATCACCGTGCCTGCGTACGTAATACCGTCTCCACGTCGTGGTGTATTCAGTTTTTCCACCACCACCTTACATGGATGGCTATAATGGTTTATAGAATAGCTATATATAACTATTATAACATCATAATGATTCTAAGATATTATATCATCTACTAAAATTCTATTCAATAATTATGGGAACGATATCATCGCTCATGCATATGTACGGATTACCGTCTCCACGACGCGATGAGATTTATTCTCCATGTTAACCATTCAAGACTGATTATAAAGTATATATAATAAATAATAATGAAATATATGACATAAGGAAGATACATAATTTATGCATTTATATATATACATGTCATCTACTAAATTCCATTCAATTCAATAAGGAAACGAAAACAGCGTTCATGCGTATATACGACCTACCGCCTCCATGAACGGTGTATTTCCTTCCATTTATCGATCTATCATATATATATGTATATTCTGAATATATATTATATATATAAATCATGTTTTACATTATGGTATTAAGTAAATCAGGATATAAGTAATAATATCAAGAACAACAAGTCCAAACACGTACGATAAATAAAACGATTTTACCCAAAATGCTGCTTTAACATGGAATTTACAAAAGAACTGGTAATATAAAGTCATAAGTGAACCATATATGATATCATAACAATGAATATGATTCTTTAATAATTCAATGACATTATTTAAATTATTATACAGATGTTTCAGAAATGTATGGATCATATCAGACTTAAGGTAAGGGATAATTATTGCAATCTCATTTTTATCTGAGATTGATTATACATATGTGTTTACTGGGGTTATATATTTATCCATATCCATATAAATGATTTTCACAAAGTGTTTAATATTCATACATTTATGTTTAATGTCATGTTTACCCCTCATTGATTTTAACATTGTGTTATGGAAACAATCGTTCTTTTGGTTACCCAACGATGAACATTTTGACTTTTCTGACAAAAGTATGAGGAGAATGTTTTTTTAAATTATACGGAATGAACAGATTTTTACAATTTCATAATGCCTTATTTTCATGAATATTACTCTATAATATTTGAATACTATTTTAAACAAAATCCTTTCCTTTTAAAATTTAAAGGCATTTGGTGAAAAGAAAATGATTTTGAATAAGAAAGAATATTTTATTCAATAATTAATTTCAAGTGTTTTATCAAAACCATTTTCCATCTAAGATGACATTATTTCATATGTGTATGTTTCATGTATAATTTCAATATGATTAACATGGTTTCACTTTTCTAATGATAAAATGAAATCCATTTTTTATATGGATTATGTTATGATGGGATGATGTTTATTAAACCCATTTTTATTCTTTGGGTTATGATGACTGATTTATGTTTATGTTGTGACACAAGTAAGAATGATTTAATTATTAGATAGGTGGTACCTATATCTCCCTCCAATTCATTGGGTAATTATTTATATCTCATGAGAAAGACATGGCTGAAACGGTAAGTTAATTCGGTTCAGTGTTACAGGACTGAAATGAGGAGGGATCTCGGTTCCGAAAGGGACTTTGTCCACTAATATGGTCTGGGCAGCAATGCCTTGGATACTATGGAAATAATATCACGTGCTTAATGTTTTTCCAATATTACATGTTTTATTTCCAAGATTTTTTATCATGATTGATGTTCCATTATGATTTATTCCTTAGGCACTGCCATGTTTTATGTCATTTCACAAGATTTCGATGTTTAAACATTATGTTCATGTTTTTAGGTTCAAATGTATATTCTCTGTTTTATTTTCTCCATGCTTACCCTTACTGAGCATTTCATCTCACCCTTTATATGTTTTCTTTTCCCCAGGATATAAAGAATGGTTTTAGGTAAGAAAAAAATGGAAGATCATTATGGGAGATGTTGAAGATATTTCACCAAGATTAGAAGATTATTTTTCTTAGTTTTCAAAGAAACTAAACTATCATGGTCCTTGTGTGTCTGTTTTTATTATGTATTAAGTATTCCATAAAATTAATGTAATGTCTATGTACGGCATGCTTTGGGTCTCAACACCCTTGGACTTTTTCCTTTGTGCCATCACATTCTGACATATAAGACATCATGATGTATACACTATGATCTTCATCTTCATCTTCATATTATCCCACCCATAGTTTTCTCGGAGATCCTAATATATATTAGTGATTCTATAATGGATATAGAATGCCGAGCTTTGTGTATAATCTAATAAATCCTTCTTTAACTCAGGTTTTGATGGTACACATTATCTTGACCCAAATCCCACAACACCTTCTTCATTAACATTGAACTATGAGTATTTCACTTTTATTATAGTTTCCACATTCTTCTAAATTCCCACATATTTTATTTGAGAATTTTTATCTTCTCTAGAAGTGATGTTTGGGTAATCATTTTTGAAAGGATTGATGGTTTTGCTCTATTTATTGTTCACATGTAAATCATTTTATGTATAATAAGATTAGATAATTCTATATTATTATCAATGATCAAATTTTTGGATTCATTATACTTAGGAAATATTCCAATTTATTCTATTTCTTAGTATTGTAATAGATTAAAAATTAATTTTTCTCGACTAGCTCTAAAAATATTCATTTTTGCATATTCAACTCTTTTTATGTGAATATATATTGGATGATTTATGGTTTGTTATATTTAAATAATCAACCCAATGTGATAATTTCACGTTATTTTCAATGATAATATTACTATAGGAAACTCTATATTCGGTATTATGTAGTTATATACATGATATATAAACTACTTTTAAGCATAGTCTATGATGTTTATATTCTATATTAACACATAACCCATTCCTTTATTTGAATAATCACTATATAACATGTAAGAATCACCACTTGTGGGTAGTGTGAGCACTACTGTAGTGATAATCCTATACTTTAGCTCCTTAAATATCTATTCATATTCATCATTCATACAAACATTACCCTCTTTCCAGGAATCTTGGTTAGAGGGTTTGAAAACCACAAGAAATTTCACAAAAATCGACAATAGTCCCCAACTAATCCAAGAATGAAACAGATATCTATCAATGATGTTAGCTTCACCATAATTTAATTTATTCTATTTTTGAAAAATCTAATGATATTCAATATCTTATAATTGTTTTTCCAAATAACAATACTTCCTATAACAAAAAACCATTTTGATGATATTATAATAAGTCTTATCCTTTATCAATGTATTTATCACAGTGCCCACGTTATCCTTACGCTCCTCCTTTCTATCATAGTATATTATAATTTCATTAATAATGAATACAAAAATTTTCTAGGTAAACTATAAATACTCTATTCGTCATGTTCTTGTAGATGTATGTAGTGTTAGTGATTCCAAATTGCATTACTATGATCCCATATTTCTCATACCAAATACAAAAATGAAATCATTGGGATATAGTCCTTATTCACCCAAACATGGTAGTATCATGACCACCAATCCACCTTGAAGAATTATTTTTCTCAATATAGCTGACTGAATAAGTCATAAATTCAATGTAGAGGTTACTTTTTTAATTATTATCTATCTAAGATTTGGTTAATCAGTAGAAAAGCACATGGAGCCATCCTTTTACTAGATAAAGATGATAGGTGCACCCTATGGTGACACACATGGTCATATGAACCCTTTATTCAAATTCTACAGTATTTTTTATTGATATTATTATCATCCAAAAAATACATTCAATATAGATTATTGTATAATGGTAATTCCCTATGTAAGATCTCGATTGAAAAATCAACCTCACAGCTAGATAGATAACTATGAAATTCTTAAGGAAACTCATCCACATATTCATTCATACTGGCCATATATTCAAGGATGATATTTTCCATAGAATTAATCATTTTATCTAGATACTCTTTCTCAAATGGTTGATAATATCAATTCCTAAGATTTTTGTACTATAGAAGATTCATTATCATTCATACACTTTTACATAATTAGTTTTCTATTCTTTATAGGAAGAGTAATTTTCATCTCATGGAAATTTATGTAGGATCTATGTTGGGAAATCCAATATATAAATATAATTGCATAAAGTTCTACCAAAAAAAGTTTGAAAAAGGGTTTTTGAGAAAATTATAACAAAAATATTGAAAGGGGGAGGAGTTATATACTTGGGATCTAATAATTTTTATATTTTCAATTTTCACCGATAGAACCAGATCCACAAATTGTGGTGGTGATTGAATATTTATACTAAACATTTATGTTATGAATGATTATTTAAAACCATGGTAAAATTTTATTATAATAATTATTTAATAAATAAATATCATACCAACCACCAATTCATTTTTGGGATCTACCTCATAATTTGTAATTGAAAAATATCTCCCTTCTTTTCTTGGATGTTGTTGGTTGTCTTCAAAAACACATGTCTTAATGAATTGGTTTGAAAAGATCCCATGTTACATGAACATGATGCAAAGAACAAGTAACTAAGGGTTTATCATCGCATTCCACTACTCCAATGCTTTATTTTGATTCTCTTATCGATAATCGTTGGGTAGGTTCCTTTTGATCGTGAATCTAAATCATTTCCTCATCCACCATAAGAATGTTTTCAGGTTATTCTATATAAACTGTTAAAAATAAGAAATATGAAATTTTATTGCACCATTATATTTCTGCATCATACTAACAAATATAAATTTCACATTACACGTGATATCCTTATGATGCCCTTGATATAGAAAAATAATTATTTCCACATCAACATCACATCAGATAATTTCCTCATCACAATCTAATTCACATATCATTAGGGATATTCATATAAAAGGTTTAATCCCAACTAATAATTGTTCTGCATTAATTTTATATGTAATGAATGTTTATTAGGAATGCAATGAATTCCTTGTGAATATTTCATCATAATCCTCAATATATTCATCATCTTTTTTCTTGAGGGAAATGAAATCCCACTCCATTTTATGATGGGGAGTCAAAAAAAATATTTCTCAAGACACATTTTCAAGAACATCGTCAACCACATAATATCAATATATTCATCTAGATTCCTCTTATTGACCATTTTCCACCCATTAACAACTTCACCCTCCATACAATAAACATTCATTTGAACATTCTCTTACTAAAAAATTTTATTATAAATAAGATTCTCTCAATGGAGTTGATCCATTGTTCAATTATTTTTATATCATATGACCCATTTAAAGATAAAACCCATTATTTCATAAAGAATTCCATTTCATCATTTTAATTCATATGGGGTTTACGAACACTTCTTGATGTATGTTTCAATTAAAAGCATTATCTAGCTAAGAAATTATTGTCAAAATGATTGTGATTCCTACTCCCATCATGTTGTGTGCCTTATTTGGTGTAAAGACACGGAAATTATGTGGAATTTTTTTTAAATACATGGTAATTTAATGATTCCGCGAAAATTAACGGCACCTAATTCTAAGGCTCGTTGTTCCTAGAATCAATTTCGGATCTTCTGTTCCGGTACGTTCAGTAAATGTACGAGCGGTTTTTTATAACTTTTGTGTCGATTCTCGGAATTGAAATCGGAGGGCACCATGGAACTTGCAACACTGGTATTCGCTTAGGGAGACTTTCACTTTGACAGATGTGGGTCGAGTTTAAAAGATAGATTTTTGGTTTTCATGGAAAAATAATAAAATAAATTGTGCATCACTTTATTTTATTTGATCTGCCATGTTATTTTTGGGTGGTTAAAGCCTCCTCTTGGAAGTTGGAGGTGGTTCCACCACACGTTATCCTCCTATGAGAGGATTTGGTGGTGGGCCCACTCGAACTCAACCACCCATGTGAGGATAAAATAGGTGGGGACCACCCGAGCATTTAACACCTGGAAACTCCTCATTAAAGTGGAGAAAATATCATGATTTTATTAGTATAGGGGGTCTTCTTCAACTCCCATTTATTTAATTTGCGCCAAACCTTCAAATGAATTCGGTGGAGACTATCTAATTAATTTAATTCTACATTTGAATTTCATGCCATCATCTAAAATAAAAGACAAACAAATATTATTTTTGTGCTTGGAAGTTCTAATTTGGTGGGAGATTTTGAGAGGAGATCTTGGGATAATTAGATTTCTCGAATGAAGAACCCCATATCCCAATGAAGAATGAAGAATAAAGAACACTAACCTTATTCAGCTTCTTCCACGAAGCTTTATTCATAGTAATACGTCTTTGACAACTGACTTCCACGACTCCGTCAACGAATGAAAAACTACAAATCAATGGTAGAGGGTTTATTACCTGATAATGATATACCTTTTCTTATCTTCTTCAACGGTTAGAAAGGAATTATTCGTGGAGGTGTTATTGTTCATAAGCATTTCTTGATGAGAAAATTGATACGTCCCTAAATGTGGAGGGTGCGGGCCAACCTAACATGGCATGACATCCTCCGTCAATTTTCCTTCTTGTGGTGTTCTTCATCATGGCGACACAACACGACTAGGCGACAGAGGTGGAAACGACAAAGTTCGTGCTACCCACGTCCTCGGTGAACTGCACTACCCTTGTGGTGTCCCGAACCGGCTCCAGTCAAGCATGTGCCAGCCTGGCCTCCCAGCTTCCCATGCCTCCCACGTGCCCCAGCCGAACACGGTCTGCCCGACCTCCCAGCTGTCCGGCCGCTCGCGCCATCCACACGCCATGGCGAAACCCCACGCCATCCCATGCTCTAACCAGTTTCTATGATGCCAACCTGGCCACCTGCGCTGGTCACGCCCTTCCCAAACCAACCGCCCACTTAGATGCCCTCCTGGGCGCCCGCGTGGCTGCCCACTTGTTCACCCGTGATGGCCGCTCCCTACCCGAATCGGCCACCAAACAGGAATCCCACATGGCCCCAAGCCTGGCCGCTAGCGCTCGTCGTGCCCTTGCCGAACCGGCCACCCGACCACGCTCTTGATCATGCACTACCCAGCCACCCACCTGGCCGCGCCCGAACCAGCCATATGCCGGACTGTGCGAACCCCTACACGATGCCTCGAGACGGACCCCCTTACAGCCTCTCGGCCGAGTCAGTGAACCGGCCACCTTTCGGCCTCTTGACCGAGTTGGCATTCTGGACCCCCTTGTGGTGCCCTGGCCAAACCGACCCGGTTGCGCCCTCTAAGCCAAGCCGTTCCAAGATATTCATTCATGATGCTCCAGGCCGAACTGGCCCCGAGCCCAGGTCGAACCGCCCTCGCGGCCTGCTGGGCGGGGCCCAGCAGGTCGGGCCGGACCTAAGTGGAGGGGCCGCCCAATGGGTCGGGCCAGACCCAATAGGTCGGAACGGGTCGACTCAGATCGGGTCGGCCCGGACTGGGTTAGGCCAAGTCTGTCCTACTGGGTTAGACCAGACCCGGGCCCAATACTGACCCTTTACATCCTTTGGCCATATCTTGGGCACCAGACCTCCGATGGACGATCCACCAGTGGCACTAGAAATCTTGAATAATATTCATCCCTTTGAGTATACCCCACTAGAGTTTGTGGTTTAGTTGAGATACATTAAGGTTGGATCATACATGAATCCAATCGGGCCCTCGTGACAAAAAGGAAAATAACTCATAGATCAGGCGTCTGATTGACGTTCCATATGTTGCGTTGAGACCCATATGATGTGGTGGACCTATGAGATACTTCTTTGTAGGAATTTTTGGAAGTTGAAGTATCAACTATTTGATTGAGGGGCGGACCCTCCCGGAATCAACCATGCTTTGTGGAAACCCTTTGGCTGGCTGCTCTCTGACAACTGTTTTGGGATCCTGTGTGGGTCTGACAGTTATGACTTCAATGCCTGGATCCTGTGTGGGTCTAATAGAATAGGTGGTCCTAGATCCAGCGTGGGTCCGACAGCTCGGACTACTGGTCCTGGATCCTCTATTGGTCTTCCATTTCTGACTACTATTTCTGGATCATGTGTGGGTCCGACTGTTCTAACTTATGTTCCTGGATCCAATGTGGGTTCTACAGAATAGTCGGTCCTTGATCCCATGTGGGTCTGACATCTCTGACTGTTATTCTTGGATCTCATGTGCGTCTGACAGTTCTAACTACTGGTCTTGGATCCTCTGTGCATCTGACAACTTAGATGATTCAGAGGTTATATATGATCATCTCTGTCTCTATATAGAATTTGTATACCTGTGTGAGCCGAGTCAATGACTTCTGTGTTCTCCTCATTATTGAGATGGGTTACTTGATAACTTAGGTATAAGTATGGTTATATACCTATGTTAGTTCTATCTGTTGATTTCATACTCTATGGTTTTTACTTGGTTTATTTTGAGAGACCTTTGTGTTCTTGGGGTCTCTACTGAGTATTGTTAAACTCAGCCCTGCACGGTCTATGCCTGCACCTCGTTGTGTTGGATGTTGATGATGGAAAACACTGACCGAGGCTGAGTATGCCAGGACTGGACAATACCCAGAGGTGGACCACACATCTTGACGGTACATGGAGGAGATGGACGGACGTGGATTTCTTTGGAGTCTATCTATACCTACACACCAGGTTGGATTTCCCGAATGATGATCTATGAGTCGTTTTCCCTTTTTTTAGTACTCGTACATTCAATTTATTTGTACATTACAGTTGGGCTTGTATTTCCGGACCCTTTTACTTTCATCACCCTTATGTTATACATATTAAATAGTGTTTTGTATCTATTTGTGTGATCTGTTATGTATGTTTATAGTTCATAAAGGAAACACCTTCCCAATTTTAGGGAACTACAACTTTGGTTCTAGTCTCCAGCCCCTGGCCTATGGAAGCCAGGCTTGGGGTAGCCATGGTATGGGCCCTGGGGGATGGTTCATGAAAAATATTTATCAGTGGAGTCAGTTCTAACGCAGAACATAGGACTCTGATCTTTTTTGTGAACAAAAAGTTTTAAGGGTACTAAATGTGGTTTTCAGTTCAGGATTTATAGTGTTGGTGCAGCGGCCGACGTATCCATACACTAGGACCCTGACTTCCGATTTCCAACTCAGTGCACAAAAACACTGATTGCGTCTGTGTTTTAAGTGTTTTGTTTGTGATCTCTTTGATTTACCTCTCCAGGTATAACTTATTGACCGTGGCACACCTATTCCTTATCAGAATGATTCTGCGTAGACACCCAACTAGGGTTTCCAGAGAGTACACAATGAAGGACCACTGAGCGATGAGGATCCGATGCAAGGTCATCATACTATGTTGGAACCATCGGGTGGTGTACCATCATCACCACCACCCATTGGGAAGAGGATGCCACCAGCCGTAGTGGCGGACGGTGCACGCTGACTGAGCTTATTGCACGAGTTCCCATGGAAAAGGTCTCTATGGTTTTTAGGTGAGACAAATTTCTAGGTAGCATATGACTGGATGGGGGAGATTACTAGAGTTTTCTTCCTTGTTGATACACTAGTATAAAATATGTCGATCTTAGATACTAATCATTTTCAGTGTGTGACCATGAGGATGGTATGTATAGTGATGAGGCTTCGTTATGTGGGCTTATGTATGAGATGGTACCTTCAGGTAGTGTTCTAGATATATCAATTCCCGTTGGTTAGTATTTATGACAGGTAGTACCGGTAGAGGAAACTTATAGGATTAGTGCCTTACATGTGTTTCAGTATCAGATACCCTCAAGGTATTAGGTGAGCCTGACTCATAGGCGGATGAGGACTGGCTTTAGGAGGTGGGTGATAGTTTTCTAGAGAATATACTGCTTCGACAGGATGACATGTCGGTAGTTGAGTATTCATCAAGGCGAACCTATTGTTCTTGGTACTCAATGAATATCATACGATCAATTATTTAGAGCTCGGACCTCAGAGCAAGGAGTTTTATGGACATTCTAGAAGACACTTTTTCTTCTATGACTTCCTACTTATGCTAGGGTTCTATAGAGAACATTTGTGGTTGAATGTTCTATGGCTGAGCAGATATAGCCAGTGAATGTTGGTAGTGGGAAGTAGGGAACTAGTGCTAGTCTCAGAGACTTCGGCATGTAAAATGTTTCAAGAAGAGGAATTGCTAAGTATAGATGAATCTGCAGGGCCGTGGACATAGAAGCGAAGCTAGGAGAGAAACATGAGGTGGTGTACTTTTCGACATGTTACAACCGCACCCTTGTTTTGTACCCCGCTAGGCTTAGGGAGATGAAGGATAGGGGAAGGGAGGAGTTTCATGCAGGCAAGGAATGCGGCCTAAAACTATGGAATGATTCATGATATGATATATGTCTACTACTAGATTTCGTATCAATAGACATAGGTACCAATCATTCTTTCTTCCGAAAATATTGTCGAAGACCTAGATATTCTGGTTAAACAAATGAATTGACCCTCACAACAAGATATACATTTGGGAGGAGACTCGATAATCACACTTACATTGATATTGTGATCTGACCCTTGAGTCAAGAGTTTCGGTTGGAACATCTTGGTGGCAGCATCGAGGCCTTATGACATTAGTTTTGGTTTGGACTTGACATCCAAATTTTACACTCAAGTTGATTGTGTTATGAAAAAAGGTTGTGGTATATATACAACGTTGGAATGATGTTTTCCTTGGTTGGTGAAAAACGGAGTCCCCTGTTGCATATGATAAACTCATGCGTAGAAGTTTTTAGTTTTCATAAGTAGTGGAAGAGTTTTGGGATATCCAATCAGAAGATATTTCTAGGATTACCTCCACGAAAGGAGAGGAACTTCTGCTTAGCTGGATACTACCGGAGGTACATACTAGAAATATACATAGGTGCAACACAACTATAAGTCTTGACCATGAAAGAGAAACCCTTCATGTGGTTAGACAGATGCCAGCAAAGCATTCAGGAGCTGAGGCAGAGGCTGACTAGTTCCCCCTTGTTGAGGCTTCCAAAGGAAGGCGTATGGTACGTAGTCTACTGCGACACATCAGGGACCAGACTTGGGTGTGTCCTGATGCAGGAACGAGTAGTGATCGCATATGGTTCTCTGTAGTTGAGACATCCTGAGCAGAAATACACTACCCATGACCTGGAGTTAGCAGCAGGGGTCTTCACCTTCATGATGTGGTGGCACAATCTTATGGGAGAACGTTTTACCATGTACCCTGGTCAAAAGAGTATTAGGTATATCTTCTCTCAGAAAGAGCTGAACCTGAAACAAGGTCTATTTCTCCAGTTCCTATAGGACTATGATTTCATGATAGTCTATACTCATAGGAATGGGAACGTTGTAGTAGATGCTCTCAGCAGGAGATCTGGTATAAACCTGCTAGGTGAGGTGACGAAGCAGCTGGCATCATTGCAGATATCCTTTGTAGATAGAGATGGAGCAGCTTTCCTATAGTCCCTTGCAGTCACTCCCCCAGTTCTTCAGCGAGTCAGGGAGGCACAACATAGGGACGCTGACAGGGAGACACGATGTGCATAGATATCCATAGGGTAGGCACCTGATAGGTTTTCTGAAGGTGGGGAGCACATCATCCTCATCAGAGGACGTACCATGGTACCAGTGGCACTTCAGGAGGAATTTTTGAGGGAATTCAACACTTACTCTCTTGAATAACATCTAGGAGTGGCGAAGATATACCAGGACATCAGCTGATAACACTGGTGTCTAGGTATGAAGAAGGTAGTTGAAAATTTTTCTCTCGATTCCTCACTTGTGAGCAACTGAAGGCAATGAATCAGATACGAGCAGGCTTGGTATAGCCTTTAGAGGTTCCTAAGTGGCATTGAGATTGGATATCCAAGTATTTTGTGATAGTTCTTCCATGAACATCTAAGAGTCATGATTCGATATGGGTGATCGTCAACTGATTCACCAAGTCGGCCCACTTCCTACCGTTTAGAGAGCAGGTTTCAGTAGAGATCTCGAGATTCCTATATGTGCAGAAGATTGTGCATTTACATTGTATAACCTGTACGATTATCTCTGATCGTTACACAAGGTTTACTTCCAAACTATGGAAGGTGTTGCAGGGAGATTTTGGGACACAACTTCGCTTGCACACCGCCTTCCATCCTCAGACAGATGGTCGGACCGAGCGGACCATTCAGAACCTTTAATACATGCTCTGTGCATGTTTCCTCGACTTGGGTTGCTACTGGGAGGATCACATACCCTTGGTGGAGTTTCCAACAACAACATCTATCACTCAACCATAGGGATGGCGCCTTCGGAGGCATTGTATGGTCGACCTTGCATATCGCCACTATGCCGAACAGAACCATGTGAGTCAGAACAAGTTGGACTACAGATGGTACAAGCTACCACAGAGAAGGTATAGATCATCATGGAGTGGATGAAGACTGCACAGAGTAGGCATAACTCATATGGTGACAGAAGAAGGAGACCTCTGGAGTTCATGGATGGAAACAAAGTATTTATACGGGTCTCACCCCTTTGAGGTCTATAGTGATTTGGCCGAGGAGGAATGTTATCACTGAGATTCATCGGACTATTTCATGTCCTCAGCAGAGTTGACAAGTTGTCTTACTTCTTAGCTCTTCCAACATATTTTCACTGGGTGCACAACCTGTTCCACATATCTCAGATGAGGAGATATGTGCCTGACACTTCTCACAACATCATCCATGGAGAGAAGTACATCGACGATAGGGTTACTTTTACGGAGGTTCTAGTGGAAATTCAGGATTGATAGGAGTGGGTCCTGTGTGGATGGTCGATACCACTGCTGCATGTTTGATGGAACCACGGGAACCTCCAGGATAGCACATGGGAGCGGGAGGCTCAGATACGAGCTCAGTACCCCCACTTGTTCTCATAGTTTGAGTTGTATATTTTGGGGACATAAATCCATGAGCTGGGGATAATGTAATGTCCTGTAAATTCCATGGAATTTTTTTTCTTGAATGCAAGGTAATTTTATTCATCTGCAAAAATTGACGGTGCCTAATTCCAATGCCCGATTATCATGGAATCAATTTCTGATGTTTTGTTCGGGTACTTTCTGTAAACATAAGAGATGGTTTTTCTAACATTTGAACCGGTTCTCAGAATTCTAATTTGAGGGCACCGTTGAACTCGTAGTGCCGATATTCTCTTAGGGATAATTTCACTTCGATGGTAGTGGTTCGAGTTAAAATGATTGAATATGGGTTTTCATTGAAAAATAATTAAATAAATAGTTCATCACATTATTTTATATGAGCCTCTAAGTGAGTGTTGGGAGGTTGAAACCTCCTCATGGAAGTTGGAGGTGGGGCCACCACACCTTATCCTCTCATTAGAGGATATGGTGGTGGGGCCCACTCGAACTCAACCTCCAGTGTGAGGAAAAATGAGGTGGGTACCACTCGGGATTTTAACCCCTTCAAACTCCCCATTAATGAGGAGAAACTCTCAAGATCCAATGAATATAGGGGAACCTCTTCAACTACCCTTTATTTAATTTGTGCCAACCCTTAACATTAATTAGGTGGATACTTTCTAATTAATTTAATTATCTATTTGAATTTCATGCCTACATCTAAAATAATAGGAAAAATGATATTATTTGTGGGCCTGGAAATTCTCATTTGGTGGGGGATTTTGAGAGGAGATCTTGGGAGAATTAGAGTTCTCCAACGAGGAACCCCATATCCCAATGAAGAACAATGGACAAAGAACATTAACCTTCTTCAACATTTTCCTCGAAGCATTAACTGTAATGAGATGTCTTCGATGACCGACTTCTGCAACTTTGTCGATGAACAACGATTAATGAATAAAAGGAAATGGGTTTATTACTTGATGATGATATACCTTTTCTTATCTTATTCAATAGTTAGAAAGTTATTGTTTGTGGACGTCTTATTGTTCATATTCTTTTCTTGATGAGCCAATTGATACATCCCTAAAAACAGAGGGTGTGGGACAACATGACATGGCCCGACATCCTCTGTCAATTTTCCTTCTTGAGGCGTTATTCTTCATAGAGACGTAACATGAATACCCAACAAAGGTGGCACCGAAAAAGTCCATGCTACCCACAGCCTTTGTCAACCACGTCACCCCTGCAGCGTCCCGCACTACCTCTGGCCAAGCCCGCACCGCCTCGGCCTCCCGCGCGCCTCGACTGAATCCGTGTCGGCCCGAACTTCTGGACGTCCAGCTTCCCGCGCACCCTGGTGGATCCCCTTGTCAGCCCGCGCCCTAACCGGTCACTTGGTCGCCCGCCTGGCAGCCTGCACTAGTCATTCCCTTCTTGATCGGGCCGCCCGCCCGGCCACCCACCTGGACGCCTGCCTAGACACATGCTTGGTCGCGCCCATCCTGAACCGGCCGCCCGCCTGCCCCCCCCCCCCCATCCGCCCGAACTAGTTGTGCCATAGCCGAACCGGCCACCCTCTAGGTGTGCGCCCTAACTGGCCTCCAAACCGCACGCCTAGTCGTGCCCGAACCAGCTGCATTCTAGCCTCTGCACACGCCGCCTTGAGACGACCCCCTTTGCGGCCTCCTGGCAGAGCCAATGAATTGGCCCCCATGTGTCCTCCAGACCGAGCCGGCATTCTGGCCCCCCTCACGGTGCCCTGGATGAACCGGCCCGGTCACGCCCTCCGGGCCGAGCCACACCGAACCGTGCCTTCACGACACTCCGGGCTGAACTACCGCCAAGCCTGGGTCGTACCGCCATCGCGGCTTGCCGCCCTGGGTCCATCGGGATGGGCTGAACCTAATAGGATGGCCCGCCAAATCGGTGAGGCTAGACCGCACACGTCCGACTGGGTCGACCCAGACCAGGCCAGCCCAGATTGGGGTGGGCCAGGTCGGTCCGACCTGGTCGGACTGAACCTGGGCCCACTGCTGACCCTTTAATTCATTTGGTAAAATATTTGGCACCGGACATCCGATTGATGATCCAATAGTGGTGCTGGAAATTTCGGAGCATAATCATACCTTTTAGTATACCCCACTAAAGATTAGAGACTGGTTGAGATATGGTCAGGTTGGATTGTACATTAATCCAACTTGGCCCCCGGGACAAAAAGGCTAATAACTCACTGACCAGACATCTGATTGATGTGCCATCAATTGCGTTGAGAACCCTATGACGTGGCAGACCTATGAGATACTTATTCATTAGAATTTGTGGATGTTGATATATCAACTCTTGGATTGAGGATCAGACCGTCCCGGAATCATGCATGCTTTGTGGAAACCCTATGGTTGGCTGCGCTCTGACTATTTTTCCTGGATCCCGTGTGGGTCCGACAGTTCTGACTTCTATTCCTGGATCCTATTTGGGTCTAATATAATTGTTGGTCCTGGATCCATCATAGGTCCGAAAACTCTGACTATTATTTCTGGATCATGTGTCGGTCCGACAGTTCTGTCTTCTGTTCCGGAATCATGTGTGGGTCTGACAGTTCTGACTTCTGTTCCTGGATCCTATGTGGCTTCGAGAGAATAACATGTCTGGGATCCTGTGTTGGTCTGATATCTCGGAATATTGTTCCTAGATCCTTTGTGCATCTGAAAATTCTAACTATTTTTCCTAGATCCTTTGTGGGTATGACAACATAGATAATTCAGTGGATATATCTGATCATCTCTATCTATCTATAAAATTTTTATACCTGTGTGGGCTGATTGAGGTACTTATGTGTTTTCCTCATATTGAGATGGGTTACATGATAACTTAGGTATATGTATGGGCATATACCTATGTAAGTGATATCAATTGATTTCATATTTTGTGGTTTGTCCTCACTGGATTTTGAGAGACCTTGGTTATCACGGGGTCCATACTGAGTATCTTTATACTCAACCCAGCTTGGGCTCTACCTGCACCTCATTGTGTTGGATACAGACGATGCATAGCGCTGACCGAGGCTGAGTATTCTAGGATTGGACGGTACCTGGAGGCGGACCACACGGCGTGACGGTACACGGAGGAGGCGGAAAGATATGGAGTGATGTGGAGGCTATCTGTACCTACCCTTCAGGTAGGATTTCCCGATTGATGATCCATGAGTCGTTTCCCCTTTTTCCAGTACTTTTACATTCATTTTCCTAGTACATTACAGCTGGGTTTGTATTTCCGTCCCATTTTATTTTCACCACACTTTTTTTATACAGTTTACTTAGTGTTTTGTATCCAACTATGTGATCAGTTGTGTCTGTTTATAATTCATAATGGCAACATATTTCTATTTTTAAGGAATGACGCCTTTGGTTCTAGTCGCTAGCCACTGGCCTATGCAAGGTGTTCTTGGGGTAGTCACGGTAGGTGCCCCGGGGGATGTGTCTTGACATTTGGGCAGTCATCAAAATGCTCGTCACATTGATTTTTTACATGATTCCTCCCATATTGTAATTTCTTTTATAATAAAGGGAAAATAAGATTTCATTATTTTTAGACTATTAAACATAAATAATTTAATCCAATGGAATTAACTAAATAATAATAAATTAAATGTATTTATATAACGTATTAATTTCTAGGATTTAATCTATGTTATCAATGATCCATTTCATTGAATATTTTATTAATAATAATTTTCCCTTAATATTGTTATGTAATCAGATCATGATTTTGGCAATGAATTTCACCAACATGTTTGAAAATTTGTGTTATAAGAGGCTCATTTTCATGGTCCGGTTCTAGGTCAAGCATTGATCAATGTGGTGTTCTTGGGTTTTAATATTATGTACATATCTTCCAAAATCACATCCCCATGTATTATCTAGACAAGGATCAATATTTTTTTATAAGCCATATAATATATACATTAAAAAATAGAAATTATTTCGTATATGTAGTCTTAACCCTAAGGAATTCATTATAGTTTAATAAACCTAATCATAAAAATAACTAAACATTTCCTTTAATCTTCATACAAGACAAAATATCTATAACTTTATTTTAATTGGGAATTAGTTACATTACATAACAAATTAAAATAGGTAATATATCATTTGTGTTGAAAACATCCTTAAAATGATGATAATATTCCATCAAACAAAAAACATCATGGGACAGCCTAGTGAAATACATAAAAAAGGGGTGAGTTATAAATCTCATAAGGGAATATATATGGAATAAAATAAAGAAAATAATACATTTTATCCACTAATAATACAAATGGGGAATAAAAGGGGTGATAATCATAAACATGTTCAACGAAATGGATATAGCATGTTAATCTTAAAGGCAACATAGGAAATGAGGCATCAACAAAAAAACGATTTCATAAATATAGATCTCGGAAAACTACGATTAAATCATTATAGACAAATTAAAATAAGTAAATCCAGTTAAATCCTTATAAAAACATGAAATCTCATGATATTAAGCATTAACCAATATATTGTGGTGCTATATACTTAAGGGCACAATAATAAAAATCCTTTGATTCTCATGGTTAAGTGTGCAACAAATATAATTCAACATGGATTCACTCATCATCATATTTAATTTTAGTATTAATGTGTGTGAAAAATGTACATTTAAGTGCCAATTATAATAATTATATGTGCATAAAGATGAAATCCTTTAGAAATAAATCATTATGATATTCACTTCACAATTGTTTTGGTATAGAAAATCACGGTGAAATTTCAATAACATAATGACATCTCCTAAAACTTCGTAGAATTGATTGATGATAGAAAATGGATATCGATTAATTTTTAAATAAAATTATATTTAATAATTATAATTAAATACTTGTCCCATCATTACTAATCATAAATATATAGAAAAAGTTAAAAACAAACCTAAATAAATAATAGAATTTGAGGTTCCCATAACTGAGTGTGTGACTCAAAATTCAAGGGGGTCATATTAAGATATCTAGGAAATCATTGAAGAAAAATATAGGGGGATTTTTTGGTACATACTTGCTTAAATTATTTTCTTTTAATACATAAGGGTAGCATCAGTGGGTTTATATAAGTAATTTTTAGTGTTTTTTATTACTTCTTAAACATAGGTTTTCGACTCTATATAATAAAATAACCAAAACTATATAAATTCTATGTCTTTTTCACCATTTTTATACCAAATTGTGGTGATTTTAATTAATGTATAATTAATTGGCCTAACTTAATAAAACATTTCTCTCGGTGATGTGGAGGTGAGTCGTACTCTTACTGAAATGATTTTAAAATCGTAAAATATATTATATGTTTTTGAGGATTCATAATGGATTTATAGATTTAATAAAATAAACATTAAATGAAATTATTATAAAGTTAATAAACATATTTTACTTTTAAAACCATTTAGAGTATTTATTAAATCAATTTTGGGATATTATGATGGCATAATATAGATAATATATTTATATTGTTTTTAATTTTAACTTGAAAATTTTAATATCTCCAAAAATTATTAAATATTCATGGTTTGATAATTTCAATGTTTTAATTCATATATAAATATTATTTTTAAACAAATAACTTTTAATTTTATTGAATTTTAACTTTCATAATAAAATCAATATTTAGTGAAAAATGGTGTTTATTTTTATGATAATTGTTTTTCGAACACTTATAAAATAATTACATTTGAATTTATAAAAATTATATGATGATTTATATTTTATAAAAAAAATTAATAATATTTTATTATAATATTAGTCATATTATAAATCAAATATTTCATTAAAAAAATTTCTTTTAATGACTTCCAATATAAACAAAATATACAATTTTTGTATTATTTTAGCAAAATATACCCCATTTATAAAATAAAAATAATAGTATGAGAATTTATTTATTACACTGTTAAAAATAATGTACATACACATACTAATAGGTTATTGATTATAAACTCTTTCAATACACTAAAAAACCCTTAATATATGGTTTGTAACTAGGATTCATTCTTGGTGTAGTTATATGTACATGGTTTGAGAAGTGATCTCGAAAAGTATGAAATTATACTATAAATTTTTTACCTCTTGATACTTTGGATGTATATCAACTTTTTTGTGGTCAAGGGTAAATCTCATAGATTATATCACTCTCAAAAGCTCCAATAAATGGGATTTATAGGGTACAATCATACTAGTTGAGGCCAAAACATCATAATTCTTTGTCAATTAGATTTTTTAATAACATATATTTATACTAATCATGTGATCACTATTAAATGACTATAATATTATCACTAAATATTCATAATAGTATTTTATATCTTATATTATATAATAAAGCCAATTAAGGTTGTGCGTTTTCTGAATCTTTAATACTTAAAAAGACAACTAATTAAATAATAAAGGGAATTTTATTTATAAATTTTTTGTTACATACAACTAGATCACACAATATCTATCCAAATGAATTCCTTGATTTAGTACTCATGTCCTATATTATCATGTCTCACTAGAGGACCATCATAGAGTTCATCATATGTAATCCAAAAAATGTCGCTCAATGAATAGTTATAACTATATCCAATGTTCTTTCATGTTTATTTATTCATCGTACGCATTTAAATATTTTTTAACCATGAATAAATTATAACATATATATTTAAAATATACTAAATTTTTATTATGTAAAAATAAAAACCCTTTTGACTCATTTGAATCCTTTGGTAAATGAAAAGATCTCTTTTGTGTAAATGTGTTCTCCAACCTCTATGAATTGATGTGTATTGTTTTTCATAACAATAAAATTTTATTGGTAAAAATTCTATATAAAATAACCATATATGATATTTATGATATAATTATGATTCCAAAATGATCATGTATTATTTATATTCATATCATTTTATCTTCTGTAATATGATAATGTATTTCTTATGTGTGGACTAACTCATCTATTAAGCGATGTGATTCATTTTTCATTACTCCCTCACATGAAATATAATAAGGATGAAAATAATTAATTAAAAATATTTTTATAAAATCTTTTCAATTCTTTAAAATGAATGTATCATCTAATTTATTACTCTTTCACCCATTAGTGAAATGAAAATTTCATTTATGTATACATACAAATTATTATATCCATGTAACAATGTAATTAATTTCTCAAAACCTCCATACTAGGATGATTATATAAATATATTGATTGTATAAAAATAAAAAATATGTATTTTTTAATACTAAATATATATGTATTGACAATGAATCATTTCACTATGCTGAATCGTCCCATGTAGTTTTGGGATTCAGTATTAAACATCATTAAAATTTTTCATGATGACTTATCTGATTTATTAACTAAAATTTTCATGGTTAAAAATAATATAAATGGATAAATATGTAATCATCCTTAATATGGATCTCAATATGGTTTAGGAAGAAAATGATTTTTTAATTTAGGAGTAATAAAAATTATAAATCAATATGAGACATATTGAATGTGGATTTCGTAAAACATTTTTTATTCAATGAGACTTCTATTGTCATCACAACATGTTTTATTTGTGGTTGTGTATGAATTTCAATAATATGAATTTTATAATTAATTTGATGATGTTAAATTGTTTTACTATCATGACCGGTCCCAATGGGGCCCATTTTGGGACTCCCTAATCCTTCCACCAATAGGCAAGGGTTGACGAAAAGCACCTTGTTGGCACATGATTATCAAGGGAGGCCTTATCTAATGTACATGTAGATATCAAAACTTATCCAATCCCATAAAATTATGATATTTAAAAAAATATCAACCATAAATTTATAAATTTAAATAAAACAACCAAATTAATATAAGAAGTAATGAAAAAATAGGGCCAAATTATGATCCCCCTCATAGTGTTTGAAAACAATTTCAATGGTAACGTAATACATATGACTATTTTTGAGATTCTAAAGGATCACACCTCGATCTGTCTAGTATTTCCAAGAAACATATGCTCATAATCCATCTAGGAATCTATCAAAAGTCCATTTTTCATCATAACACTCCACATATGTATGAAAATACCATATATGTGTGAGTATAACAATACCCACTAGGTCACTCTAGAACCATAATGAATAAAAAAATAATATTACCATATCTACATAGGTATATTTATTAAAAAACAAATATCAAGAATATCCATATATACTCAAAAAGATAAACATCTATAGGTTTGACACAAAAAATGTCATCCAAGGATTCTAACTCGAAGGATCCACATAACACTTGTTTAAGAGAATAAAATACATGAGTCTAATAGCACTACTGAAATATATCTTACAGGTAGTAAACGTTAGGTATCACCATGGGAAGTCATCACAAATATTCTATTGTTATATGATAAATAAATGAGGATCACTCCCAAATCCTTTAGGTATACCAAAAACTCATTATAGATGAACCGAATAACTATAGGATCATTATCCATGTATTTTTTGGTCATGTTGATACTAGGAACTACACCTAGGACAGAAATATGAATTAATGATAACATTTTAGGCTTAACGGAGGAGTTGCAACAACTCTATCCAAGTGTTCGTGTCAAAGGTAACATTGTCCTTTGTGTGGGAGAATAATCCTCCCTAACTATGAAGGAATTTATATAGTGGACTCAACATTAGAAAACATATCAAAAATATAGGGGAATAGAACTTAAAGTAAAAATATTTTGATTATTAGGCTTATATTATGGTTAAACACTGCGTCCATTCTACCCAGGTTCCTGCCCGTGTAAATGACCGGTGTCTATTTCTGTATAGAATTTCATGAAATTCCTTTACCCATGTATTAAAACAATCTATCAGTATACATCATTACATGTCTATCTTTTTTTAGGACGTATTAATTTGGGATTACATTGTGTTATAATTCCATTATACTATATCCCAGTTCGATGTTCCCACCGAGGTAGAGACAAATCCTTCATGGAGGGGTTTCATTATGTGTGGAAGGGTCACATTCTTGTGATACTTATATTTTTCACAATCCCATCGAGCTACTAGTAAGAGGGAAAAAGTTTTATAGATCTATGTTACATTCCATGTAGTGGAGAAACATCATGATTCAAAATATGGTTTCACGTGTTTTTATCCATTTATTCGACACTTATATCTTCCACAATTTTTATCAATCACACCCTTAGGACTTTTATATGGTTTAATCAATGTTAATCATACTTAAGTAAACAATTTATGATGACCTCAATAATTTTAGAATCATCCAGAACATCCCTCATAAACATATGATGAAGCACCGCAAGGCATGTATCAACATGTTCATGATCTTACTACTACTTTCATTATCACATGAACCACCTTCCATACTGAGTGTTGATCTATGGTATCGAGCAAGTACATTGGTAAATGAGTGAACAACATTTAATTCCATGTTATTTGGGACAATTCCTCATGAAAAATAATCCTGAATCTTTTAGTCATATAGATAAATAGGAGAAAACCATGAAACACATAAGAATATGAAAAAAACTCAATCATTTTAAGTTTGAATTTAATTTATTCCCATTTAAAAACAAAAAATTAAGAATGGTAAAAAATGAAATCTCTAAATAATTTTTACAAAAACAATCCCATCCTAAAATACACATGATCATTAGATCAATATGTTAGTTTATGATAAGTTTCCATTGTAGAAATTAAAAATATTGAAATAAAACCAAATCAAACAACATATTACAACGAGATTGATATATTTATCAGGAAGAAAAAGAATGTAATCTGATTACATGTGAGGTCCTTTAATTTAATCTCGCATCGGTCATCAATATATAATTTGGTGACCATCTACCACCAAAATCACCTTCATTGGCGCGAATAGAACACTTCAATACACATTATTATGCTTCTAAATCATCATGTTTACCATAAATGGATATTTACTAGTTAAAAAATTTTGTTTCATCAACAAAAAAAGTAAAATAATTTATATTATTATTTTATTAATTTTATGCCTCCAAAAACATTTCTACAAACACCCCATGTTAATAAAGGTTATGTCTCGCTGAGGAAAAACCCCGCATTTTAAACTCAAAAATTCCCTTATAATTATGATCTGAAGCTTTTTTATATGTTATTTAACATTTATTAAAAAAATTGTGAGTGATTTTTAATATACTTAGTATATTTAAAATAGTTATTCACGGAACCCTAGGCCTTGTAATCTCGCATTGTCTCATCATTGGTCTTGAAAATAATCAATACAATATCCCAAATTAAGGAAAATAAATTTGGAATCATTACATTATCTCTATGAGTAGTATTTATATCTCTATAAATCTAGAACAAGGGATATAGAATGATTTTTTTGGTATAGTGCATTAATTTGAGCCAAATTTTCCCCTTAGACTTTTAAAGATACAGATACATATCAAAAATCCACTAATGAAACATTTTTCCCACAAATGATCATCTCTTTCCGATACACTATCTCTACCAAATACATAAAAATTCTAGCTTCATACATGATTTCCACCTCACCCCATTGATAACATGTGATGTGTAATTCTAGTATCTCCTCAGTAGGGACATGTGGAAAATATCGTGTGCCTTGTCTAATTATGAACATAGAACTACTTTGTATTCCACACTGAATTCTAAACACATTACTTTGAATGGGACAATGAATCACAATGATTTTTTCCACCTCATCCAAATCATTATAATCCATGTTTAAGTGAAACACATAAGAACACATGGTTTCAATCCTTGAACATCGTTGTATAAATGCATTAGACTTTTGATGTATATATGAATCGTCAAATTCTCTTATATGATCTACATCTTCTCTATATTTTCTTGCACCAACTATAGTCCCATGAGTGTTGACTGACCAAGGTTAGTCGAAAAAAGTGGTGACCTATAGAGACACCAATAAAAATCCTTGAATTGTGTAATACAAATGATGGATTGTTATTATCTAATGTAAATAATATCCACATGTTCATGTTGATCCTACCATCTAGGGAAATAGTACATCATGCAATATAATATATCTTTGTACAGAACATGAATTGTATTCTCTTTCTGGTAATCAGTTTTGTGGTGATGCACTATGTATAAGCGCAACGATGTCCTATACTTCTCTTGCAATCCCTTCAATAACAAATATGTGATATGTGCATCATGGTTTTAAATACTTATTAATGGAACTCCATGGATTTAGACTATCTACTACCCATAGATTCATCTTAATCTCTTTTCTAAACTCTACTCCTGAATAGCTATGAATATGGAAGAGCTGGTGAGTCATTGTACGATCATCCAGATAGAATCATTTCCCCTAGATGTACATGGTATGACCATAACAATTTCCATGGATATATCATCACATTTCTTCTTTGGCCCCTCAAGGGGTAGAGATAAACTAATAAGAAATTAATTCTAAGACTTCACATTTAATAATTAGAGAAGTGAGAGGAAAAAACCTGCAACTCCCTTCTTAATCCCTAAATGCCAAATGTGATTTGGGAATTCCGGGTATATATTTTCAATACATTTATGTACCGCTAACGGATATGTAATAAAATATCTTAGAATCTACCCCCCCCCCAATTTCACTTGTACTATCATGTGTCATTTGAAAATAACTATATGCTTCAGAAATTCAGAAATGTCTTTTAGGAGAAAATTCCATGGATATTTGAGTATATAGTTTCACACTATCACTATCCAAAATCTTTTACTCCTTGAAACATCGTATGATTGGAGGGGTGAAACCCATAAATTGGAGATATGTTTTATTATCTCCATCCACATGGGATAACATGAATGAGGCCATTATCTATGACACCTCATTCAACAACTGCGGACATGATCTTATGATAAGGGAATATCCTCTCATTGTCCCATTCATAGGATTATAGACATTTTTATGTAATAAAACTAGAAAAACACTAGACATCACATCTATAACATGTTCATATCCTTATGAGATCAGATATACTTGAGACTAATTTTATCATAATAGAAGATAAACTGATCTCTATTCATGTAGTGTCACAATATATTTAGTGTAAAGACTACCATTTCTCACTAAATATTGTGGGTCACATGGTTCTGCTCATGTGGTCTCAAATAATATGAACCATAGAAAATCCCCACATTCCTCTAAATGAGTACATAAAAATTATTGGTTCCATATGTATCATATAGAACTATATAATTGACACCCTCATCTATAAATATCAATATTGGATCGCTAATCAAACTCATCCTCAAATCATGAAAATCCCACTACCACCTCTCCTACACATGGGGTTTCCCCTTTTGGGTCAAATTTTTCATGAGTCCTGATATCCTATAGAAATAATGTATGAATATATAGTATGTTCATTAATGAACAGGAAATCTCACTACCTCCATCATGCTCTTGGGTGGATCCCAAGATAACATTACCTTGACCATGGTTGGGTCCACGACCACTCCATCCACTGAGAAAACATGTCTAAGAATGTGGACCTCCTATATCCAAAACTGACACTTTGGGAGATTAATGAATCATTAGTTCTCTAGGAAAATGTTCATACACATCATCAAGTGTCTCATTTTCTCCTCCTTGGATTCTGTGTATGCAAGGATGTCATAGATAACAACTACCATGACCAGGTCAATGAAAGGACAAACATTTGGTTTTAAGTACCCTGAACACTATTTGGGTATTATTCATGCCAAATGGAATAAAAAAATAATCATATTAACAATTTTTACAAATGAATGTGATATTTCGTATATCCTCAACCTCTAATCACAAGTGATTATATCATGATCTGAGATCCTCTTTCGAGATAAAAATATGCCTCTAACAATTGATGAAATAGCTCAATGATCCTGAGTAGTTGTTAATTATTCATCATAGTAAACTCATTCATGCATCGGTACTCCAATAAGAACCCCATGCTCATGACCACATTCTTTGAAAAAACATTTTCCTACACAATGTAAAACATTTGATCTACTAATTCCCTTAATTTGAAATCCATTCAACTATACCCTAATCTAGACAATCCTTATGGGATCCAGCTAATATATTGGTGAATATATCACCATCATCCTAGTATATAGTTAAATGAAAAAGTATATCTATTTGTGGGGAGGTAAACTGGTAACATCCCTAGTAAAGATGTCCTCAAACTCCACCACCATTGTAAAAAAACTAATAAGTCATAATTTCCATTACACCTAGGGTCATGAAACCCATCTTTTCTGTAATAGGTTGCACCCTCCATTGCATGAGCCCATCCAAAACTACATAGGTTTTAACTTCACAAATAATAAACGTATTCCCATTACTAAATACAAAATACATCCTCTTCCCGAAATAGTCAATCATTGTATGAAATGTGGATAAACATTACATACACCAGATGACATCAAAAGTTGTCATTGCCACACCAACAGTATCCCAACTGAAACTCTCACCACCAAGAGTTATTTCAAAATATTGAAACAAGTGTGTGATTTTTGATTCATCCCATTTATGAGTCGTTATGAGCATAGGTTGACCCAGACCCCCAACCAGAATCACTACATCTAAAAAAATATATATGGGAAGAAAGGAAGGATGAGAAATCATATCTATGAATAATGCATCTGTGGCTAAAAAAACACAAATAAAATTTCTTATCATTCATGGAGCCTCTATTTCATAATCTATGACCTCCTATGGTATTCCCCACCCTAGAACCCCAGCTCTAGAAGCCTAGCAAGGACCACCTTAGGATTGTGGTGGTAACATATCAAAGGGTCTATCACCTCATGTGGCTCTCCTAGCTCCTCTAGAATATCCTCTACCCTACAAACCAATATGTTACTACTATTATACCTAACCAATTGACACAACGACTATATATCTATTATCCATATGCTGTTTCAAAAATCATGTGAATGATATACCTCATAGTCAATTATGTAGCACTATTTGTGCTTAATATTACTATACGCATCCAATGATCCCCGGACAACATATCATTTATCCTAGGACCTCCTACTACACTTTATTTTACGTCTCAATCACTATTATTGATGTCATATCCATGCTTCCATTAACTCTACAGCTTCATTCACACTACAAGAAACCATGGGTGGTGTCTTCTGAGCCAAGAAACTCTCAACCACCAATTCTCAATTAACCACCCCATCATAGGTAAGAATGCATATAATGATAACAGTAGCAAGTATGTCTCTACCCCTCCAATGCTAAAAATTTAGGCCCTAATGAACTAGTCACGAACCATATCCATAATGTACCTTGAGAGGTTTTTTAACCTTGATGAATACTCAACTACCATATTGATTCCCATACGGAGCTATAGAATCTTGTGGATGTGTACAGAAATAACTGTTTATAGATATAACTCCTCCCCAAAATATCCCTCATAATATGAAAATGCTAGAGTCGTATCATCATATGACTTAGTCACTAAAATCCACCAGCATCCTATTAATCCGTGGAGAAGTATCACCATAGAGAACACCATCTGATCTACTAGTGTCTTGTTTATAAGTAAAACCCTATCATTGCATCAAGACATTCAATAATAGTCTATTCGATATGATTTCCTTCAGAACTAAGGGGTCTGTGATGCAGAAACTGATGATGTGAGCTTAGCCTATGCTCCTAATCTTCCGGTACTACTTGTAAAATGTTCTTATATATATTTTTTGTTATATATAGTGCAACACCATGAGCTTAAATCATTATGATTGGTTCATGTATTGATTCGTAGTCACTAAGGGATCATCCCAATGATCACGATGCTAAATCCTATCCAAAATAAGTCACATCGGAATCATGAAAGTAAAAAAGATGTACCAAATCAATTAGTATATGTAGAGATATGGATCATGTAGGAATTAGAAACCAAAAATCAATTCTTATAAGATTCGTGTACTATTTTATTCATTGAAACTAAAGTTATCATTTACTCATTCAAAAATTATGTGATTGGGGAACTAGTGAATTGATACTCTAGCCACAACACCAACAATACAATTTCTATATTTGAATAATAACTCAAAACTATTAACAATGTTTACCCAAACATATATCATTGACTCTGTTCCAAAGGTAGAACATGTTTCCTATGTTACCAAACTATTACAACCCATAACAATAGGGATCATGCCATAACATCCCAATCATGCCTGCAATAGGCTAGAGGCTAGCAACTAGTGGTGAGTTGGAATGTCACTATCCTGTGAGGCCTTACCCTAACTACTTATATAATCATTCATATATACAATGAAATAAAATGATGAAATGTAAAAAAACTAATCAACCATGCATAAATGCATCAAAATATGACTATTAGAGTACGAAATGAAGGTATGTAATGTAAAAAATTCTAAATAGAATCCCAACATAATGAGTCTGAATACAATTCATACTCGAATAAAATTATAGATAATTGTAATGTTAAATAAGTAAAACACATTGTGCAATCTAGAATATTTATGTAGTGTCGGTTTCTTGTTCTTCTTGGACTATAAAAAAGGTTACTTATCATTATAGGACAACACATGTGCTTGAAAAGACCGTAAAGGGGTGAGTATATCAATACACTATAATAAACCCTATAACCAAAAATTATACAACAAAATAATATAGTCATCTATATGTAGGTATATTTATAATGAAAATATAAGAATAATATCTACATATACTCAATAAACTCAAACAATATAAATGTAATACACAACCATAATTCAATCCATGAATCCCACCAAAAAGGATCCGTATATCAATCTACTATAATAACACACCCAATGATTCTGATAGAACTAATGGTGTACATCAGAGATGTAGTTCTCATCTGGTCTCTCCTTGGGAAGTACAAATAGAAAGTATGAAGAGATACAATAGATAGATGGGGATCACTCTGAAGTCGATGGGTTATACCAATAACATAACATGGATTAACCAGCTAAGTAAATGATTGGTACCCTCATAATTTTAGTAATTAAGTCACCAGAAAATCAACCTTGGGAATGGATATAAATATAGAACATCACTCTGGGAAACATTAAAGGATTCCAACAACTCTATACAAATATTCAAACTAAAAGAATTATTTTCCTGTGAGTAGGATGTGATTTCATCATGACCCCCAGTGAATGTAAGTAGGGATAAACCATAATGACTCTTTTTTATGATACATAGGATTACTTCTGGAAAACAACATCTTATAATTACACTACAATTAATATTGATACATGTCTTGTGCTATTTTAATCGGGTCCTAATTGTGAAAATGGATCGTGTCTGTTTTAGTGTAAAATTTCATAGCGTGTTGATGACCTTGTACATATACCTATGTATCAGTACATTGGTTATCCCATTTAACTATTTCCCATGATGTATCGGTGTGGGAGTACACAACATTCTCATGCTCTAGTAATCAGCACTGTGTCTGTATAATAATCGATGTACACACCAAGTCATCACATAGGGTTCATAGATCGTGTGATTTTTATAATCTTCTAAAACCATATCCACCACTATGAGGGCCCACGCAAAATGTGGATTGACATGACACACATTTTAGTGAATCAAATTCATTATTTGTAGATCTAGTTTCAAAATTTTTCACTAGTTCATCTAAGACCTAGATCTGCAATCATTTCAACCAAACACTCACATAGAATTCATATATGTGTCCTCTAATACTGATTATATAATGAAATATGATTTTATAAGGCCTTGGTAAATTGAGAATCATATTGATGATCCCACATAACCATGTTTCCTAGAACAAAACCGACACATTTTCATATTGTATTGATCTACCCACCTATATCCTCATCACACATTCCTCAGACCATGTTGAGTCTAGAACTCTAATATCGAGTCTTTGCACCAAAAAAATGTGTCTGAAATTTTTTCCTCTATATTAGGCTCAAATAAATAAGAAATTGAAACCTATATGATCAATGAACATAAAACAATGGGATAAACCCTAGAATCATTCAAGAATATAAATTAACCTCGATAATTTTTGGTTGTTATTGATCTATTTCCATTAAAACGTTGAATGAATAAAATTAATAAATATAATCCCAAAATAATTCTTGCAATAAAATAATTGCATCCCACAAAATATATGATACATGGATCAATAATAAAGTTGATTAATCCATTTTTTTCACTAAAACAGAAAATCGGGAAAGAAAAAAATCAAATAATATCACACCTCATGAGGGTTCAATCATTGACGAAGAACAATTTTATATAGTGAACACTACAGAGGTCCGTTAATTTCATCCCACACTATTTTTTGGTCATTTATTCAGTCATCATATCCCAATGGAATATCCTCTAATGGATTCAATGAATATCATCAATTTTCATGTCTATATATATATAACCCTTCCAATTTACCATTATTGTGTTTTGATGATTAAAAACAATATCTTTGTAAATGAATAAATAAAATAATTTATTTAATAATTTTATTCATTTTACCCTTGGGATTATTTTTCTACAAATGAATTATATAAAATATGGTGCATCCATGCCTAGGGTAAAACACACTTAACAAACTCAACAGTTCACATGGATTTCTGATATGGGGACCCAATTGAGAGTTATTCCACTATTTTAGAAAAATGTGAGTACATTGTTTTCAAAATATTTAATATATTTAAAACACTTCTTATGGGAACCTAGGGCTGTATAATCACATTTTAATATAATCCCATGTCTCAAAAATAATCAATACAATATCCCAAAGTAACAAAAGGAAAATATGACTCATTAAATTGGTAAATATATTACATGTTCCCTTATTTAAATACATTTTCATTAAAATGTTTAATATATTATAACAATTCTTTTTATGACTTATTTTTTATTATTCATTTTAAATATTAACCCTCCACATATATGTTCTATTAAATGTTTAATAAACGATCTTATTTATATGTTAATGGACGTTAATGATATTTAAAAGATAAATTTTTATTTATCTGAATGGTTTTAAAGTTTAATGTGTTTAAAATTTACCATATGGTTCCTTTGGACATTTTCATATGAAAGTGAAAAAGTAATACTTTTTAAACGTATAAAAAATTAGCATATCTTTATACCACCATGCCCTTTAGATGAAGCATTCAATTGTATTTATGTTTTTTTATTTCTAATTGTGAAATAGATTCCTATTTTTTCAATAATAATTTAATTTTAATGTGTTTTCAAAAGAAAAGAATATTTAATCCCAATTTTGTTTCAAAAAGGAGATGTTTTTCATATGGTTTCATATATATTTTTTAAAATAAAATGAGAGTGATTGTACCTTTTTTGTCATGACATAGTACATGATAATAATTTATGTTGGAAGTTGAGCCTAATAAGGCTTTTAATGATGTGTGGGATTGATATATGTCTCTAATTAATTGGTTAGTGAAGTAATATTTGATGGAGAGAATAAGGGAGATAAATAGCATGGTTGTAGATATAGAATTTATTGGGTTGTAGTTATTCTAACATAGTTAAAAAGTTATTGGACTTGGTTTATTATTATGAGCATCTTAAAAACAAATATTATTTGAGAGAAAATATTTTTTATAAATATCCATTCATTTCATGTGGAAATGAAAGTTTTTTGACATTTAAATCAAAATCATTGTCTTTCGAAAATAAAATTTCATAATTTTCTATAGGAATCATTATGAATTCCTATTTTTTGTATGATTAATAATCTATTATGAAAATAATTTTGTTAGAAATCATTTTTTCATAGATTATAATATTTTTTATATGCTCAATGTATTTTTGGTAAAAACTAAATAGTTTCATGGGTTATCATATTTTGACTACACATATGGGTTTTTTTATTTTTTTGTATCATACTAATAATTTTATACTCATAATACATTTTAAATTGTTTTTTCAATTGAAGTAATGGTGATTAAAAAATATATCATGGTTACGTATTAAACTTTTGACTTATATTAATATGTAAAAAAGTGTCTTGTATGGTATAGCAGTGTAAACATAAACCCCTGTTTCTTTGGAAAATGTATATTGTGTGGATTTCACTTCTTTGTAATGTAATGTTTTACATAATTATATAATGATTTAAACATAAATCATCATGCGAATTTATTAAAGTGAAATGCTTATTATAATATATGTAATCATGTTTTGATTATAATATAGTTGAAACCCCTAACTTAAATTACCTAGATATGATGTTTATTTTTCTATATTGGTACATGATACATGGAATCAAATATAACTAGACTGATTTATTTAGTTGATGGGACAAAATACCTCAAGGTAAACTTAAATAATTTTGGGATTTATTTTTTTCTATTCAGAATGTATGTTGCAAAGGACTAATTTTGAGTTCAATGGATATTTTTGACAAGGTATACTTATAACAGTCTAAAAAAATAATGGATTATCTAGGGGTGGTATATAAAAATTTTTAGATAAGGAATATTTGACTCAATGTGTATGCAAAAAATTACGCCCCAAAATTTTCAGAATGACTAAGATATCCAAAAATTGAAATTCCATGGGATTCATTGTAAAAGTTTTTAAAAGTTAGAGATTTCATAAAAAAATTTATCAAAATGTTATGGTGCTTTGGGAGCACTCAGTGATTTACACTGGACTGTTGGATCAAGAAAGAGACCTGATCCCTAAGGGTTGATGGTAATCTAAAAGACAATGATAAGCTTTTTGAATGAAAATTTTCCTTGGTTCATCGTGATGTTCAAGAAATTCTATAGCAATAATGAATAGAATCTCGTAATGGTTTAGGAAAAGATAAAATCATCTTTGTAGGGACGAGACATCAATAAATAGGCCTCACCCCCCCCCCCCTCATCATTTGAAAAGGTAATCCTTAACATAAATCCAAATGCTCTGAATTTGAGAATGTGGTTTTTCGGGGATTTTTCATGCATGAATACATTTAGACTACTAGTTGTTTTGTATAGTAAATGATATCATAATTTTTATGAATACATTGATAAATATTTTAGTGTCGTTAATGTTTTGGGAGCCTTTAAATATATTAGATTTTATTGAATGCAGTGAGATAATAATATCATAAGAGATCTTCAAAAAAGGTTGGTTATTCAAAATAATTGTGTGTTATTTGTGAAAGTGGCGAGCTTCACAATACTATATTATTAGAATAGATAAAATTTTCTTGTGATGAATATGGTAGTTTTGTGAATGTTTGAAGGATGGTATTGGGAAATGGAAATATTATTTTACCCAAAAGGGATTTCTATGTAATTATGGGGTATTATGGTACTCATTAAATAAATGAAATTAGAATATAATAATAAACAAAATGATTTGTAAAACATATTGATTCAATTGATCAAAATAAGAATCATTTGAAGGAGAAATGTCAACAAATTAGTTGATTGAGCAATAACCACTCATATAGGGATTTGTTTTAAAATATGAGGGAAAGTGTGTCCACTAAGAACATTTTAATAATAGTGTTCATTACTGGATTTTGTACATAGGAACATTTTTGTATATTCTCATAGTATATAGCACAGTTCTGCTAAATAAAGTAAAAGTTTTCTATCTCATGAATTCATTCATTTAGTCTCACACATTTATATGGGAAATATAGTTAAAGTTTCAATATTTAACAATGAAAATAGATCTAAGGAGATTCATTTTAAATATATCATTCACTAATTCACCACTTATCTGAGGGTATTTAACCTATTTTTATTAAATATAGTAATCTTGATACACTAGATACATATATGATTCTCAAATTACACTTAATATTATTTATTAAATCTTAATATTCTTATGATTAAAATATTATTTCCTTTATTATATAAACAGAATATTTTATATAACCCATTTTGGAAGATAAAGGATGGAAGAAAAATAATGAAGGGTTAGCATAGTTTCTTTGTAAGGGCAATCATAGATACTATAATATGATAAAATATATAGATCATGTATAATAAAGGAAAAAGTAAAATAAAAAACCATTTTAGATAAATTATATCATAAAAATTTATTTTATAAATGGATAACAGGGATACAGAAATAGTAACATGGATAACCAGAACTAGTTTCTTAACAATAGAGTGCATAATGAATCTGACCATACTAATTCCATCAAGGCCTTCTTCCAAGACATCATAGAAAAATAAGTAAGGCACCAACAAAATAACCAAACAAGTTATTCACATTAAAATTAATAATGCCTAAAAGGTCTATAATGGTTCCCACCCATCACAAACTATGTTCAATTCCTTAATCATATTAATAAAATGAATAAACACTGAATACATAAGATACATAAGAATTCATATTTCATAAAAATGACACAAATATTTTAAATCTACAACCGTAAATTACTATTTCAACATCATTATATGCCATAATGATTAATATTTTGGATTGTATCATTATATTAAATTTCTATTAAGAATTATTATACAATTAATATAAATTACTTTTATAATATCACTAGAACATTCTTTAAGTAATAAAACTAATATCATTTAAAAATTAATTATATAAAATCATAAAATATTAAAGATATTGTGCAAAATATTATAATTCATAATAACCATATAAACATATAAAGAATGATTCTTATTGAATAATAGTAATTATAGTGGTAAAATTCAACTATGTGATAAAAAATAAAGCATTGATTCTATTCACACCTTTGGTTAAAAGAACCTCATTCAAAATATGACAAAAAATTTCATTTTACCGTTTTAATTGAAATAAAAATATGTATAAAAATTAATTTAATTGCACACTGTGTAATATTATAACATTTGAATTAAATTATAATGAAAATATGGGAATGGAATAACTTATTCTAGACTGAATAGAAAGAAACAATATATTTTATATTAGAAATTATTTTTGTAATTTGGGTACATAAAGAGAGGAAAATAAATGGAAAATATTTCAAAACTAGATTTAACAAGTTGAAAAGATAATAGATGTTATTTTATATAAAAATATGATATATTTCCCACAATATATGTTTCATTATCTTTAATCCAAAATAAGGATTCGATTATTAAATAAACACTTACCATAGATAAAAAATTCTTCATATTTGACTCTGACCACCTATATAATAAATTTATAACTCTTATATTAATATTAAATAATAATATATTTACTTATAATATCAAATATGAAACAATTACAATATTTTAACACCCATTTATGAAAAAATAATTATTAAATTCATTTTTTTTGAATTGATAACTATTTTGGTTTTCATGTATGTTTTTTTCAGGGGTTTTAATCCAAGCATCTTTCTTATTGTTCAATAATCACTATATACTTAATCATTTTATAATAATAATATTTTATCATTATATAAACATTTATAATGACTAATATAATTATGTGAGGAAAAATGAATTACATAAATTCATGGAGAAGATAGTTCATATGAATGAATGAGTGATGATTCCATTTTTCAATAGATGAAAAGAAATATAAAGGAAAATAATAATTTAATCATCAAATTTTATTATTTTATAATAAATATCATAAATTCATAAAACATATATTAATTACAATCCTTGTAATTTTTTATTTAAAAATGAATCAAATAACATAGTAGAGATGGTAGTCAATATTTACCCAAAGGTGATAATATTGTATATGAACTGATGGGATAGTAAGATGGTGGATAATATATTATAATTATAGAATCATAATTACATCATAAATATGATATATAAACATTAAATCTATCGTGGTAAGCTATCATGAAATATGGTATAAGATAATGAATCACATCTCTACGTAGAGGGAGTAGTCGACTTGTATATATGAGCGATACTTTATTTTACTATTTGATGGTAAGTGTGTAGAAAGTGGTTTATCAATGTAAAAAGGAATATATCATTATGTTATTGATTCCAATGTTATTATTTTAATATGTATACATCATATTTAGTGTGTGAATCCCCATAAATAGGATTCTAGAGATGGTTCTATAAACATATATTTTATATTGTGTTGATACCATCTTAAGATTTTAGACGTAACTATAATATATTTACATAAAAAAGAATAAACTGCATTACATACACCCCAATACCATTTTGGGTTATTTCATCATATAATTATCATAAAACATAAACTAATAATTCCCATGACATTCTCATTAAATGGAAATTGTTTCCACTATATAAGAAACACAGTAATCAATAATCAAACATTAACATATTCCAAAAAACTCATTCATTTATTTTATCCTCTTAAACAACTCACATGTACTATTTTTCATGATATCCTAGGCCATTAAATCATATTAATGTGGTGGGATCAAATACTCATTATGTCAATCCTACAACTAAATGAGTCAAAAACATAAGCATGCTCTATATAATGTCTCTTTAATAAATAAATGTAAAATTCAATATTAAACTAGAACTGAAATAATTATATATCCATTTAAATAATTTAAATCATGGATATCAATAATAATCATCTAATATTGATAATTTTAAACTTTAATAAATTTGAAAAATGTTTTAAATTCTTATTCGAGGATACTTTACTGATATTGGCATATGTATACGACAAGACCCATACTATATTATGTCATCAAACCCATTTATTAATTTAGGGGATATACAATGTTCATCCCCACCAATCTATTTATTACATTCAATACATTATCCATAAGATTGAAAAATACATTTCATACCCTTCTGATTAGAAGTTCTTAGTGAATAAAAACATTTTCTTCTATATAATAAACATATAAAATTTCAATACATTATCAAACATCACTAGAAGAAAATAATCATCAAGGATATCAATAAAATTTCTCTATTTTAATATGATGGTTAACATGATCGCAAAATATCCAAATAATAGGGTTGGTGGTTAAAATATTTATATTTAACATTCCCATAATCATGTATATTATAATAGAAATATATATAATTACAATAAAATTTCCAAAGTGAAAAATTGAAATAAAAATTTTAACATATTCGTAGAAAGAAGGGTTATTGTTCAAAACCAACATATACCTTTTACAAAAATGAAATGTGTAAGGATTTTGACATAGATGAATCAAATCGTGGAAAATAAAATGGATTGATCAACATCCCAAAGAATGGATCAAGGAAAAAAATTCTTGATACACTAAATATAGTCCAAAAATGATTATATATATAAAAATAAGAATATAAATCATTAATGAATTAGCCCGTTGTGGAATATCATTATGAAATTTATAAATTAAATAGAAAAAACTATAAAATATCTTATAGAAAACAATTAATAGCGATGTAGGAAAAATATTAGCATGTCTCATTCAAAGGGACACTTTTCAAAATATTAAGAGAAGGATATAACAAAAATTAAATTTAAATATTGATCCCTATAAATGGTTTAATGGAAATACATAAATTTTCTATTATAGAAATGATGATAGGAAGAAAATACATATGCAAAAATGGAAAACCATTATTAAGTTTTTTGAAATATGTTTGTTACAAAATCATGTTGTAATAGGTGAAATAAAACATAAATATTTATTAAAAATTATTTTAACAAATTATATTATAAATCAATTAATAATAATATATTTGGGTGGGAGAACCCAATCATTGAATATTAAATTACCATAATAAACATTGTAACTCAATGAAATGGGATTTCATATATCAATATTCATTATGGGAATCATACTCCATAAATTATGAATCATTTGAAAAAGGGATTATGTTGAAAAAATTAATATTTGATTAAAACATTATAAAAAATAAATTAAATGAAATTATCCAAAATATATGATTTATATTCAGGTGAAAGAGCACAGCATAATTAATTAATTTTTTTAAAAAAACATATACAACAAGTTTAACACATGAGTGATAAGAAATTAAAAGAAACCAATAAATGGATTTTGATTATTTTATCCAATATGTAAAAATAGAATAATGAATATAATATTCATGGTGCATTAAATCCATATAACATCATATAAAGGATTACAAGTGCATAATGTGTATCATTTTTCATATAATTTGAATTAAGATGTTGAAAAACCTTGTTGTTTGACTAAAATTTTAATAAAATACCCTTATAGATGATTGATTCTAATTGAAATTAAAATAATATGAATAATATATAATAAATTTAATTTTATGAAAAAGAGGAAATATATACACCTTAAAAAGTAAACTCGGTGCTTAATAGAAAACATTTCTCATAAACAGTAATTTGAGACGAACACCCATAACTGAGTCTAGATTTATTCTAAACTTGAAGAAAACATCATGAAAATTTAAATTATGTTCATTAAAAACATAACCATGAAAATATTAATATATATAACAATTAAACTATTAATTTAAAATCATTCTATAAATATATATATATATTTTATACAATGTGTGTATGTAATCATTATCATTTTGAACAAGTTTCAATAAATACTTGTTGGGGTTTATTTTTTGTACCAAGATATATTACTATTATATAAGATGGTGTAGTGTAATATATGCTTCAAGATACATTATAAATTTATATTCTTATTTCATGGTAATTTTTTTATAATAAATGAGTATAAAATATGTGATAAGCATGTTATGGTGATTCTTCTTAAATGACTGGTTATATGTTAATTAATAAGTAAAATGTTTTATAACATTATAGGATGAATAAAATATTATATATATATATATATATATATATATTTATATCATATTATACCATTAAATTGTTTTTCAATGTGATCCATGATATGAGTAATTAGTATTGTTCGAGTATGTTGTTATACCATACAAAATATGAACCTACCTTGACAAATTGATGATTTTTTAGTTGATTATTACAAGTATAATTTGTAAAATAGCATAATTATCTTTTTTCACTTTTTATTATTTTTATATTTCAAAATTTCAAAGAATAATAGAGAGATTATATGTCATATAAATTCATTACTTAGAATCAATATATCATTTTCCACATAGTAAACTCATTTTAAACAATTTAAATAATGATATACATTTGTTTATTGTATTAATAATATGTTCTAAAATTAGAATACCATAACAATTAATATACCCTAAAATAAATATTTATCATGTAATAGAATCATTGTTATTATCCATTTTAGGTGGGGATTGAAGGAAAAATGGAAATCAAACATTATATGGAGGCAGTAGTACACATGTACGAATGTATAATGAATTTATTTTCATTGATCATGGATAAGGAGTAACATAGATTATTATTTCATAATGATAAAAATGTTATAAATCTTATTATTATTCAATAAATTTCCACTTTATAAATTTACTTTATGATGGATAAGTAAAACCAGACACATTGTGTCATGGAGGCGGTAGTCCATAAAAAATGTGAATGGTGGTTTAGTTTTTATTAATTGAAAATGGATGATGTGAATGAAGATTACTTCAAAAGAATAATAAGTGATATTATATAACCAGTAATAATTTCATTACATAGGTATTTTAATATTATATTTGCAAAATAATAATACAAATGAATGATGTTAAGTAAAAAATGAAACATTAGATGATAACTTTGAGAAGTCCTTGTAAAATCCATATGAAAATGAAATTATTTGGAAAATAAAATTTCACCAGAAGAATAATAGAGTGGAAAGTTAATATTAGGAAATTATAAATTTCATATTTGTAGTATAAAACATTATATTTATGTGTATCATGAAAGGGTGGTGAGAGGGCCCTTTTATAAGTTGTGAGAATGAAAATATTTTTAAATATATGACCTTAATTAAATGTAGAACAAGTTAAAAATATCAAATATAACAAAAATGGATAAATAATTAATTATATTATATATAAAGTATATAAAATTATTATACAATCAATTATAGATATGTTGTGATCATGTTTCAAAAAATTTAACCCTTAAATTTATACTTTTACCAATTTATCGTTTATGACAGCAACATGATTTTACCGATGATAACATATTATATTTTCCTAAATATAATGTGGTACTTATTATAATATTTATGCCCAATATTTATAAATATTAAATCCATTTCACTTGATACAATTTTAATAAGAGATAAATGTTTTTATTAAAATAAAAAAATTTAATATACAATGAACAATATTTTAGGAAATATTACATATGTTATAAAATCTCAAATTTAAATTTATAAATTAAAACCAAAATTTTTAATATTTTATAGTAATTTATAACAAATATATATTGGGTCTTGTAAAATATTTTCATCAATTTATTATTAATACATATATTCAAACTATGATATAAAATACATGTTATTTGTAAAAAACAAATTGTGACACATTAAACAAATCTAATTCCCTTTTGAAAATACCCTAATTTCTTTTCAATGTTATATTTTAATGATTAATCCCAAAAGTATGGCCATTTTTAAAAATAATATTCAAAAATAGTTTTATCTATCATTTAAATATAATCCATAATTACTAAAAAATAGTTTATGTTGGAATATATGTTTTTTTAAATGAAATTAAATCATTATTATTTTCATACATCAGTTACTAATGAATTGTTATATATAATTATACACTTAAAAATTATATTATCATCCTTAGTCATATATTTATTAAAATATAAATTCATATCTCAAACAAATTTGTTCTTTTTGAAAAATATTCCTGTATAAAATAAATTATGTTATTAGTCATTTAAGGAGAACAACTTGAATTACATTCATTAAATAATAGCCATTAAATTATATTTTTATACTTGATTTAATTAGTTACTTATATTAAATAATTAAAATTCATGGTATAGTTTTTAATAATCATACTTTAATATTTATATGTTATCTAAATATATTTGGGTTTCTTTTAAATTAAGTGTATTTTGTGGAGAAAAATATAGACAGAAATTATTTTATTTGATGGTATTAATAAAATTTAATTTTGAGGTTTCAAAGTCTTCCCCATTAAAGAAATGTCATCATCATAATTTGACCCATAAGATAATTGTATTTTTGATAGGTAAATTTTAATTAACAATACATCACTAGATGATCATTAGTTTTTTATGATATGGAATGAGATTTATCTAACAAAGTATTTTTATAAGGGAGTTATAAAGAGAGATAACCTATTCTTAGTCTCATACAGATATCTATTTTGGAATGATGGTCTAGATACATAAGGAATAACTTCCCATAGTCTTGAAAATGAAATATATGATAATCAAAATAATTTGGGTATTTATTAATAACACAATATCTTTTATATCATAAAAATTTACCAGACACATCACAATAAAAAATACAAAGTTAAAACTCAATATTTTCTATATTTGTTTTAATTGTGTGGTATTTTTTTGTTCGCATGGTTTTCAGGGAAAATTTTCTGCATTGGCCAATAGATTGGGAAATTGGGGCCCATAATTCCAACAATACATGAAATTTAACCCATATATGTTGGTAACTTTTCTCTTCCCCGTACCATTTTAAGTGTGATAACCTTCACCTCCTTATACATAATATTTACCTATCCCTTTATGGAAATTTCTAATATATTTTATCCCATATTTTGACATGTTGGACATGGAATCGTCATTACATTATCATCATTGGTTAAAAAAATGAGATCACATCCTTCTTTTCATTTCTATGTATGATATTTCAAAAATGTTTATTTTTTATAATTTTTTTGTTGATAAAATGTTTTTAGTAATCAAAATATTTATCACTTCATCTGTGATACCATTAGGTTTTTCATTATGATTGTTTTTATATTCTCCATGTAAACCACAATTATCTTTCTTAATCCGGTATTAATACATTTTAAAAAATATACTTAACATGAGTGACGATTATTATTAAAGAAATATCATATCTTATCATTGTAATATTTATACTCAATGTTTATAAATTTTTTAAATTATCATGTTTTTTATTGTAAATGATCTTGTATCAAACTCAGTTAAGACTATATTACTCTTAGTTTAATTTATAGCATTCTAGGTTCAATATATAATACATTTAGTAGGTTTTTGTCATATTTTTGTCATATTCCATGAAATGGAGTGCCCAAATTACCATAAACATTCTTAAAATATTCAAATCACGTAAATATTTGAAATGAAAAATCACAAAATGATACGAATCCTCTATCTTATAAAAAATAATGTTATTTATGTGTACCTTATAATATGAATATAAAATTTTAATCATTTTTATACATTGTCACATTAATATTAGTTTATCTTTCCTAAAAAAATTTAAAACCATTATAATGATTAATAAAGATTATTTGAATTAAGAAAAAATAACTTTTGAGTGTTTCAAAACAGATGTGTCGTTAGCTCTCTTTCTTGTTTATATCATAATAATGGAGTTAGTACCAAATCCACCCATTTCTAGGTTATAAACCATATGCACATCCTTTATAAGGAAAATATCCAAATATAGTATCTATATACGGATGTAATTTTTTAGAGTAACAAAAAAATCTATAATTTTCAAAAACATCATTATTTTATAATATATATATAATTCTCAGATGAACGTATCTGTAGAGATTCTATTAATGTTATATAATCCATGATCAAAATAATATTTTAATTGATTTATTAGAGTCATATCATATATTCTCCAAAAATGTAATCTATTATGATCAATGCTAACATATAAACTATTAAATTATTCTCAATAAACACTCTAATCTACAAATATATCTACAAATTTCTATGATAGCAATTATTTTGCCCCCACCCAGTCTCCATACTATGGTTCCATAGACACATACAATAAAAAGTATATTTAAAAAACCACTATATATTTTCAAACATAAATATTCTATTAATACATGAAATAATTCATGAATATAATTAAATACATTCCAATGTACTTTTATATTTTCTTTATTAGATTATTAAGACAAAAAATATACTAATAAATATCATATAATTCTCATCAATGAAAATTTTTCTATATATATAAGAAACTACTTTTTCTATAAAAATATTTTCATAATATCACAAAAATTCTTTATGATGTATTATCCTTCAAAACTGCTTATGAATTATACATTTAATCATATCTTAGGGAATTTAATCATAAGAAATGGGTGTTGTCAAAATCATAGTTCGAGAAACAAATTACTGATGTTTTCAAATACATTAGCATTGTATACATATTATGGTAGGAATAAATCATCTGATTAATTCTATAAGAAATTAGAACTGTGAAAAATATATATCCATGACAATAATTGAAATAATTGATATAAATAATACTAAATTAATAGTTATGGAATTTATAATTATTTAAATTAAAAAATTGAGGACATGTTCTATGTCACTATACTGATATTGGAAGAGGTATAAACCAAAACCCAAAATATTTTTTTCATCATATTTGTTGATTCTATACGTGGATTTATAAAGAATGTCCCCAAATATCCAATGGTTTGGAATAATTAAATAACATTAAGATCCGACATGATATTTCATATCAATCCCTAAGGAACCACTAGATGAATAAATATATCGTAATCCATTTTAAAAATTAAATTTCATTACATAATAAATTTGAAATATATTTTATTAATCATAAATTATATCAATATATTTTTTCAGGTTAATTAAATGTATAACTTTATCATAACCTTTGACAAGGAATATTTAGGATTACTAAAAAACAAAGTTAACATCCCAATTGTAATTAGTATTGAAGTAACAACATATATAGAATATAATTATTTTAAAATTGAAAATAAAATGGATGAGATGATCATAAACCATACCGAGTAATAATTTGGATTCTTTTATAATAAAATAACCTCATTGTGACAAAATAAACATAGTAGGATATAAAATAATAAAAAATCCTCACAAAAAGAAAAATTCAATCTTTATCATAAAATAAAGGACCATCAATCATATTATTCGATACATCATGGTCAATCACAGAAATTATAATATTTTATCATATATACATATTAGAGGATAAATTATGAAACGTAATCTTTATTTATCTAATTCCTAATAAAATTATATTGGAAATATAAGATAGATTTAAAAAGTTCTTTTAGAAAAAATTATTAATAATGATTTAAAATTAAAATGTACATGTCTCTTTGAACATAATTTTTTTTGAAATGTTTAATGAGATATTTAGATAACAATTACATTTCTAATGAATAAAAAATTATAGACCCATGAAATGGTATGATTTTTACATCCGAGAAATAGTGACCATAATGTAAAATAATGGTCAGTGAATGGGGAACCCCCATTTTATTTTTAAAAAAAATTACATTCAAAACTGACATTTAATGAAGAGTTAAAAATCATTCATTGGTATTACGACTAAATTTATCATAATATAATTATATTGTTGAATATAATTGACTATTAGGGTGGGAGGACGCAATCTTTGGAATGAAATTATCAAGATGAATCATTATAACTCTAATAAATGAGATTTGGTTTTACAATATTTATAATGGAAAAATAATCCATTACACATGAATCCTTTGTATAGTGCATTATATGGTATAATTAATAAAAAATGATATAAACCCACATATTAATATAAAAATTATAATTATAATTATGCTTTGTGAAATGATATCATCTTAATTATCATAACTGAATGAATGAAAGTGTATTTACCAAAAATTTCAAGAGGGATTTCTGACAAGGTATACAGATAATGGTCTAAGAAAAAATAATGAATTTTTTGGTGGTGGTATATAAAATTTTCTATATAAGGAATATTAGATTCAATTTGATTTCAAAATTTTTGGATCCAAAATTTTGAGGCTGACTCAGGTATCCCAAAAGTGTTGTTCCATGGGTTTATTCATAAAAACTTTTAAATGGAATGGATTTCAATAGATTTTCTTGAATCAAAATGTTCTGGTTCTTTCGGAGGCCTCAGTGACTCATGATGGACTATAAGTTCAAGAAAGAGATCTGATCATAAGGGGTTGATAGTAATCTAAATTACATCGATATTCTTTATGAGTGAGAAACTTCCATGGTTTTTTGTGATGTTCAAGATATTCTAGAACAATAATGTATATAATATCATAATGGTTATGGAATGTTAGAAGAATCCTGAATGGGAGGAGACATCAATAATATGACTCACCCCCTGATTTGAAAAGGAAATCCTTAACATAAATCCAAATTCCCGGAATTTTACAATTTGTTTCACAATGGATTTTTCATGAATGAGTACATTCATAATACCAGCTGTTTAGTATATTAAATTATTTTATAATGGTTATGTATACATTGATAAATTTGTGTGTCTCGCGAATGTTTTGAGATTCTTGAAATATATTATATTTATTTGAATGTATTGAGCTTTTAAAATCATAAAAGAGCTTCTAAAATGCTTGGTTATTCAAAAAAAATTGTTTGCTTCGTGAAAGTGGTGTTATTTAAAAAAATTGTCTCATTATAAAAGGAAGGATATTCGTGTGATGAATAGAGTAGTTTTGCGAATGTTGGAAGGATCGTATTAGGAAATGTAAATATTATTTAACCTAGAAGGGATTTCCCAGTAAATATGATGTAATGTGGTACACACTAAATAGAAGAATGGAGATCATAATAATGAATCAAATGCGTTGTAAATTATATTGATTCAATTGATCAAAATAATAATCATCTGAAGGATCAATGTAAAAATTTTATTTGAGAGTGTAATAACATCTAAAATAGGGATTTGTTTCAAATTATGAGGGATACTGTTTCCACTCGGATCATTTAAATAAAAGTGTTGTTTAGTGCATTTTTTAAATAGAAACATTTTCTTTATATGATCATAGGACTTGGCATGCTGTAGTGGAATCATGTAAATTGTAGTCTCTGATGAATTCATTCATTCGGTCTCATAAATTTCTATGGTAAATATGGTTAATATTTCATATTTTAACGAAGAAAATAGATCTAAAGGTGATTTAATTTTAATAAATCATACCCTAATGAACAACTCCTATGATGGTATTTAACATATTTTTATTAAATTTTGTAAACATGCGAATCTAGATATATATTTTATTCTCAAAAAAATTTAATATTATTTATTAAAACATAACAATCTTTTGATGAACATATAATTTCCTCTACTATATCAATGGAATATTTTACTTAACCTTTTATTGTATCTAAAGGAAAGAAAAAAATAATGAAGGGTGAGCATAGATTCTTAGTAATGGGAATCATACATCATAAGATTTGATAAAATATATAGATAATGTATAACAGGGGAAATATAAAAATAAGAACGAATTTTAGAAAAATTATATCATAAAAATTTATTAAATAAATGGATAACATAGAAACAGAAATAATAACATGGATAACAAGAACTAGTTTCATATTGTAAGAATGCATAATGAATCTGATAATTCTCATGCCATCTAGGTATTCTTCCAAGACATAATAAAAAATTAAGTAATGTACCCAAAAAATACCCAAAAATGTTATTCTCATGAGAATTAATGATGAATAAAAGGGACATAATGGTTCCCACCCATCACATAATATGTCCAATTCCTAAATATTATTAATTAAATGAATACATATTGAATACAGAAGATACATAGACATTCATATTGCATAAAAAGTATACAAAAATTTTAAATCTCAAACTATATAACTCGAAAAAAACTTGATCATATTCAATAATGATTAATATGGTGGATAGTATCAAAGATATTGGGAAAGATATTATAATACCTAATAACCATATAAACATATAAAGAAAGGCTCATATTGAATAATATTAATTATTGTGGTAATATTCATCTGTGTGGTAAATAATAAAACATTGATTCTATTCACACCTTTGTTAAAAAGAACATCATTCCAAAAAATGAATAAAATATTTCATTTAACCCTTTTAATTGAAATTAAAATATAGCTATAAATGAATTTAATCAAAAAATGCATAATATTATCACATTTAAATTAATATTATAATGAAAATATGGGCATGGAATAACTTATTCTAGACTGAGTAGTATGAAACCATCTATTTTCAATATAAAAGTATTTTGTTAATTTGGGTGATAAAGAGAGGATAATAAATTTTATATTTATCATTACAAGATTTTACAAGAGGGGAAGAAAATATTTAGTATTTTATATAGAAATACAATAAATTTCGCATAATATAAGTTTCATAATATTTAATCCAAAATAATGATCAGTTTATTAATTAAACAACTACCTTAGATCAAACAGTCTTCATATTTTACTATGTCCTCCTATATAATAAATTTATAACTATTATAAAGATATTAAATAATAATATATTTACTTTTAATATCATATATTATACAATTACAATATTTTAACACCCATTTATGAAAATATCATTATTAAAATTGTTGTTTTCGTTTGTTAACTATTTTGGTTTTCATGTATGTTTTTGTTAGGTGGTTTTAATCCATTCATCTGGATCATGGTTAAATAATCACAATATACTTAATCCTTTTATAATAATAATGTTTAATAATTATATAAACATTTTTAATGACTAAAATAAATAGGTGATGAAAAAAGTATTACCTAAATTCATGGGGAAGATAGTTCGTATGAAGGAATGAGTGATGTTTCCATTTTTTAATGGATAAAATAAAATATAAAAGAAAATAATAATTCACACTTCTAGATTAATTATTTTATAATAAATTGCATATAATCCTAAAATTTATCTTTATTGTTATCCTTGTAATGTTCAGTTTAAAAATGAATCATATAACGTTGTGGAGATTGTAGTCTATAATTACGTATTGGTGATAATATTTTATAGGAACTAATGGTATAATTAGATGGTAGATAATATATTATAATTATAGAATCGTTATTATATCAGAAATATGATATATAAACATTAAATCAATCATTATAAGCTACCATGAAATATTGTAATCGAAAATGAATCACATCTCTATGTCCAGGGTGTAGTCCACATGTATACATGAGAGATACTTTATTTAACTATTTTATGGTATGTATATAGAAAGTGGATTCTCAATGTACAAAATAACATCTCGTTATATAATTTATTACAAAGTGATTATTTTATTATGGATACAACATATTTAGTCTCTAAAACATCATAACCAAGCTTTTAGATATGGTTATATAAAAATATATTTTATATTGTGTTGATACCAACTTCAGATTTTAGATGTAAATTTAATATAATTACATAGAATAAAGAATAATAATCATTAAATACGTCACAAATACCATTTAGTAATATTTCATCACATAATTAGGAAACAACATAAACTAATAATTCCTATGTATTTCTTATATATTAAAAATATTATCCATTATATAAGAAACACCATAATCCAAAATCAAACTTCAAGATATTCCAAAAAATCTTTCATTTGTTTTATCCTCGTAAACAAGTCACTTGTACTATTTTTCAGCATATTTTAGGTAACTAATACATATGAATGTGGTGGGATCAGATACTCATTATGTGAATCCTACAACTAAATGAGTCAAAAACATAAGCAGGGTATATATAATGGGGAATGAATAAATAAATGAATAATTCAATATTAAACTATAAGTGATATCATTCTATATAGCTTTAAATAATTGAAATCAAGGGTGTAAATAATACTAATCTAATACCGATATTTGTAAAATTTTAAAAATCTGAAAAATGTTTTCAATTCCATGTTTCAGGACACCTTACTGATATTGGTATAGGTATACGACAAAACGTATACTAGATTTTATCTTGAAACCATTTATTAATTTAGGGGATATAAAATGTTAATCCCCAAAATTCCATTGATTGAAACCAATACATTGTCCATAATATTGAAAAATGCATTTCAAATTATTCTGATTCGAACCTCTTAGTGAATAAAAATATTTTTATCTATATAATAATAATATATAATATCAATACATAATAAAATGTTACTAGTAGAAAATAATCATCAAGGATATCAATTAATTTCCATATTTCAACAATATGTTTAACATGATCACAAAATAAAGAAAAAATAGTGTGGGTGGTTAAACCATTCATTTGTAACATTATAATAATCATTTATATTGTAATAGAAATACATATAATTAAAATAAATTTTCCAATGTAAAAAATTGATAAAATGATTTTAACATATTTCGAGGAAGAAGGTTTTTTGTTTCAAAACAACATATATATTTTTAAAAAAGAAATTATTTAAGGATTTTGACATAGATGAATGACACCATTGAAAAGAGTTAGGATTGATCAACTTCAGAATAAATAGATCAAGAACCAAATTTCATGATACCCCTTATATACTCCAACAAATGATTATATATATATATTAGAATATAAATCATGAATAAAGTATACCATTGTGGAATATCTATATGAAATTTATAAATGAAATGAAAGATAAAATTAAAAATATAATTTAGAATAAAATTATTAGCGATGTAGGAAAAATAATTTACATGTCTCTTTCAAGTGATAATTTTAAAAAGTTATGTTATATATTTAAAAAAAATGATTTAAAAATTTATCCCTAGTAATGGTACAATGAAAATACATGAATTTTCTTTTATAGAGATGATTATAGGAAGAAAAACATGAAAAGAACAAGAAAATCGTTAATTATTTTTTCGAATTATGTTTGTTCTAAAAATAATTTTGTAATATGTGAAAGGAAATAGTAATATTTATTAAAAACTATTTTAACAAATTATATTATAATTTTTTAATAAAAAAATATTTCTGTGGGAGAACTCAATCATGGAAAATTAAATTTCCATATGAAACATTGTAACTCAATGAAATGGGATTTGAGATATTAATATTCACTATTGGAATCATACTCAATAAATTATGAAACATTTGAAAAGTTATTATAAGGAATAAAATTGAAAATGTGATTAAAACATTATCAAAAAATAAATTTAATGAATGTATCCAAATAATATGATATATGTTCATGTGAAAAATCACAACATAATTAATTAAAACTGGGTTAAAAAAAACTTTTATGACAATGGTAACACATGAGTGATAAAAAATTTAAAGAAATAAATAAATTAATTTTTATTATTATATCCAATATTTAAAAAGAGAATAATTTATATAATATTCCCGGGGCATTAAATCTATATAAATCTATACTGAGGAATCTTAGTTCATAATGTGTATCATTTCTCAAATATTTCAAATTAAGATGTTGAAAAGCCTTATGGTTTGAATATAACTTTATTAAAATCCACTTAAAGGTGATTGATTCTAATTGAGATTAAAATAACATGAATAATTGATAAAACTCATTATTTTAGGAAAAATAGGAAATATATACACCTCATAAAGGAAATTATTTTTTTAATAGAAAACATTTCTCATATACCATAATTTAAGATGAACACCAATAACCTAGTACAAATTCATTCTAAAATTTAAGCAAACATCATGAGTAATTAAATTTTGTTCAATAAATGCACAGCCAAGAAAATAATAATATATATAAAAATTATAATCATAATTTAAAATCAGTCTATAAATATAAATTTTAGTAATTTTTTTATATATTTTATACACCGTGTGTATGTAATATTTATCATTTTGAAATAGATTCAATAAAAACATGTTGGGGTTTATTCATTTACCAAGGTACATTAATATTATACAAGACTATGTAGTGTAAAGTATTATTCAAGATACATTATAATTTTTTATTCATATTTCATGGTAATTTTTTTATAATAAATGAGAATAAAATCATTGATAAGCATGTTTTGGGGATTCTTCCTAAATGAATGGTGATATCTTAATTAATAAGTTAAAGGTTTGATATAACAGTATATAAAGAAAATAAATATTATATATATCTTTATATCATAATCTACTAGTAAATAATTTCTCATTGTCATTGATGATATTTGCAATTAGTATTTTTCAAGTATATGGTTATGCCATTCAAAATATGAACCTAACATGAAAAATGAATGATTATTTAGTTGATTAGTTGAAGTATAATTATAAAAATAGAATAATTTTGTTATTTAGTTTTTATTATTTTGATATTTAATAATTTTAAAGAATAATATATAGATTATAAGTTATATAAGTTCATTTCATAGAATGAATATATCATTTTTTCATATAGTACAATCATTCTAAACCATTAAATTAATTATAAACATTTTTTATTATATTAATAATATGTTCTAAAATTAGAATACCATAAACATAAATATACCAAAAAAATTATTGATCATTTAATAGAATCCTCATTATCACCCATTTTATGTGGGGATTTATGGAAAAAAATAAATTCAAACATTATACAGAGGATGTAGTCTACACATAAGAATAGATAATGAATTTATTTTCAAAGATCATGGAGAAGGAGTGACATGGTTTATTATTTATTAATGATAAAAACTATATAAATCATATAATTTTTAAATAAATTTCAATTTTATAAATTAGTTTTTTGGTGGATAGGGAAAATGAGACACATTGTGTCCTAGATCCAGTAATCTATAAAATATATGAATGATAGTTTCATATTTATTAATTGAAAAAAATATGAGAATAAAAATTATTACAAACAAATAATACGAGATATTATATAACTGCTACTAATTTTATTATAAAGGTATTTTTTTATTATAATTAAAAAATAATAATACAAAATATTGATGTTTAGTTAAAATGATTACAATTATTGAGAACTTTGACAAGTCATTGTAAAATCCTTTAAATATGGGCATAATTGGAAAATATAATTTTACAAGAAAAATATTATAGTGGAATTTTATTATTGTGAAATTAGAAATTTCTTATTTTCAGTAGAAAACATAATATTTATGTCTATCTTGGAAGGGTGGTGAGAGGGACCTTTAATAAGTTGTGAGAATGAAGATAATTTTAAATATTTAATTAAAAGGGAGAACATGTAAAAAATATCAAATAGAAAAAAAATTTAAATAATGAATTTCATAAGATATATGGTCTATAAAATTATTATACACTCAATTATAGATATTTTGAAATCATGTTTCGAAACATTTACCCCTTAAATTTATACTTTTACCATTTTATCTTCTACGATGGTATCTTGATTTAAACTATGATAACATATTATATTTTCTTAATAATGTGGTGGTCCTTATTATATTATTTAGACCTAATTATTATAAATATTAAATCCATTTCACTTGAATAAATTTTTATAAGAGATAATTTTTTTATTAAAATGATTATATTAATCTACAAAGAACAATATTTTAGAAAATATTACTAATGTTATAAAATATCAAATATACATTTATAAATTAACACCAACATTTATAATATTATGAAGTAAATTATTAATAATATATATTTGGTCTTAAATTATATTTATCATGAAGATATTATTAATATATATATATACTAACACTGTTATAAATTACATGTTATTTGTAAAAAACATATTGTGCACCATTAACCAAAATTAATTCCCGTTTGAAAAAACACTAAATTCATCGCAATATTTTATTATAATGATTAATCCAAAAAGTATGTCCATTTTTAGAATATTTTTCTAAAATAGGATTATTTAACCTTTAAATAAAATCCTAAACTACTGGAAAATAGTTTATATTAAAATATATATTTTTTTAATTATAATAATTCATTATTTTTTTCATAAATTAATTACTAATTAATTATTATTATCTAATTATACATATATGATTTATATTATCAATATTAGTCATATGTTTCTTAAAATATAAAATCATATTCTGAAAATTTTGTTATTTTTGAAAAAACTCATGTATATAATAAATGATTTAATTTGTCTTTTTAATAAAACTATTTGAATTCCATTCATTTAATATTAGCCTTTAATTTATTTTTTAAATATTTCTTTTAATTGATTACTTATATTAAATAATTATATTCCATAGGACGTTTTTTAATGGTCATAATTGAATATATATATTTTTTCTAAATATGTTGTTATTCATTTAAATTTAGTATCGTTTGTGTAGAAAACTATAGAATGAAATTGGATTAGTTGAAGGTATTAATAAATTAATATTTTGAGGTTTCACAGTCTACCACATTATATAAATTTTATACACATAATATGGCTCATAAGATCATTGTATTTTTTATAGAAAAAATTATAATTAACATTACATCACTAGATAATAATTTGTTATTTATGATGTGGAATGGGGTTTATATATACAAAATATTTTTATAAGGGATTTATAAAGAGAGATACCCCATTCATAATCTCATATAGATATCTACTTTGGGACAATGATATATATATAAGGAATAACTTCACACAGTCTTGAAAATGATATATATGATAATCAAAATACTTTTCGTTTTTATTAATAACTCAATATCTTGTATTACATGAAAACATACAAGACACATCAGAATAGAAAATCTAGAGTTAAAATGAACTATTTCCTACAATAGTTTTAATTACATTGTATTTTTTTGCATGGTTATCCGAGACTATTTTCCTCATTGGCAACTAGATAGGTACATTGAGGACTATAATTCCAACATTACATGAAATTCAACCCATATATGATTGCAACATCCCTCTTCCCCCATACCATTTTTAGTTTAATAACCTTCAGCTCTATAAACATAATATTTACTTATCCATTTAATGAAATTTCGAATATTATTTATCCCATATTTTGACATGTCGGACTTGGAATCTTCATTCCATTATCATCATTGGTTACCCAATTTTTAGAAGATCACATCCTTCTTTTCATTTCTGTCTTTGGTATTTTAAAAATGTTTATTTTTTATAATTTTTAGTGTTGATAACTTGTATTTAATTATTAAAATATTTGTCACTTAATCACTATTACCATTAGGTTTTTCATTTTGATGGTTTCAATATTCTCCAAGTAAACCACTGTTATCTTTATTTATCCGGTATTAATCAATTTTAAACACCTAGAGTTAACATGAGTGATGAAAATTATTAAATAAATATCTTATCTTATCATAGTTATATTTATACTAAACGATAATAAATTTATGAAATTATAATGTTTTTTATTGTAAATAAACTTTTATCATACTCGGTTAAGACTATATCACTCTTAGTTTAATGTATAAAATAATTGGTTCAATAAATGTTTCATTTAGTAGGTTTCTATCATATTTTTATCATATTCCACAAAATGGAGTTCACAAATTACCATAAACAATCATAAAATATTAAAAACACATAAATATTTGAAATAAAACAAACAAAATGAAATGAAGTATTTATCAACTAAAAAATAATGTAGTCGATTTCTACCATAACATAATAATATAAAAAATTTAATCTATGTTATACATAGTCACATTAATATTTTTTTTATCTATCATAAAAAATTAAAACAATCATAATGATTCATAAAAATAATTTGAATTTTGAAATAATATTATTTGAGTGTTTCAAACCATGTTTACAGTTAGGTGTCTTTCTTATACATCTCATAAAAATCGAGTTAGTACCAAATCTATACTTTTCTAGGTTATTAACACCTATGTACATCTATTATAAAAACACTATCCAAATATAGTATCTATATAAGGATGTAATTTTTTAGAGAAACATAAAATCAATAATTAAACAAAACACCATTATTTTGTAATAATAACCTTCACCTCCATATACATAATATTTACATATCCCTTTATGGAAATTTTTAATATATTTTATCCCATATTTTGACATGTTGGACATGGAATTGTCATTACATTATCATCACGGGTTAACAAATTTTTATGAGATCACATCCTTTTTTTCATTTCTGTGTATGATATTTCAACAATGTTTATTTTTTATAAATTTTATTGTTGATAAAATTTATTTAGTAACAAAAATATTTCACACATCATCTATAATACCGTTATGTTTTTCATTATGACGATTTTTATATTCTCCAGGTAATGCACTATTATCTTTCTTAATCCTGTATTAATCCAATTTTAAAACATAAAGTTAACTTCATTGATGATAATTATTAAATAAATATCATATCTTATCATAGTTATATTTATACTCAATGTTTATAAATTTAATAAATTTTAATGTTATTTATTTTAAATGAAATGTATCATACTCAGTTAAGACTATATTACTCTCAGTTTAATGTATAGAATTCTTGGTTCAACATATAATATATTTAGTAAGTTTTTGTCATATGTTTATCATATTACACAAAATGGAGTTCCCAAATTACCATAAAAATTATTAAAATATTAAAATCACATAAATATTTAAATAAAAAATCAAAAATGAAATGACCCCTTTATCCTATAAGAAATAATATTATTGATGTGTACCTTAACATATGAATATAAAAATTTTAATCTATGTTATGTATAGTCACGTTAATATTAATTTATCATTCCTAAAAAATATGGAAAATCAAAATAATGATTCATAATGACTCTTTAAATTAAGTAGAAATAACATTTGAGTGTTTCAAACCAGATGGGAAGTTAGCTCTCTTTTTGTTTATCTCATAATAATCAAGTTAGTACTAAATCCACACATTTCTATGTTATAACCCCTAAGCACATATACTATAAGGACACTATCCAAATCTAGTATCCATATACGGATGTAATTTTTTAGAGAACTAAAAAAATGTATAATTTACCAAAAACATTATTATTTTATAATATATATATAATTCTCAGATAAACGTATCTGTAGAGATTCTATTAATGTTCTATAATCCATGACCAAAATAATATATTAATAAATTTATTAGAATCATCTCATATATTCTCCAAAAATGTAATCTATTATGATCAATCATAACATATGAACTATTAAATTATTCTCAATAAACTCTCTAATCTCTAATGATATTTAAAAAATTTTATGATAGTCATTATTGTTCCCTATACCTAGGCTCCATACTATGGTTCAATAAACACATATATTACATAGTATATTTTAAAAAAATTATTCAATTACAAACATAAATATTCCACAATTACAAGAAATAAATCAAAAATCTAATTAAATAAATTCAAATGTTCTTTTAGATTTTGGTAACTAGATAATTAGGACAAGACATAGACTACTAAAGACCATATCTTTATCATTAAATAATATTTTCCCATAAATATAAGAAACTATGTATTCCATAATATGTCTTCAAAATATCTGAAAAATATTTTTTGAGGTGTTTTCTATAAAAACTATTTATGAATTATACATTTAATCATATACTATGGAATTTAATCATAAAAAAAGGGGGATGTCAAAATCATAGTTCGAGAAACAAATTTATGATGTTGTCAAATACATTAACATGGCATACATATTATGGTAGGAATAAATCATCTAATTAATTACATAATCAATTGAAACTGAAAACAATATATATCCATGGAAATAATTGAAATAATGGATATGAATAATACTAAACTAATAATCATGTAATGCTTAATTATTTACATTAAAAAAATTATGGACATGTGCTATGTCACAAGATTAATATTATAAAGGTATAAACCAAAACCCAAATTATTTTTATCATCATAGTTGTTGATTATATCTGTGGATTTGTAATTATGGTAACCACCAATCACATGGTTGGGTATAATTAAATCACTATAAAAGTTAACATGATATTTCAAATCATTCCTTAAGGAACCTCTTGATGAATAAATATATGGTAATCTATATGAAAAAATTGAAATAGCATTACATAATCAATATGAAATATATTTTATTAATAATAAATGATTTCAATATATTTCTTTTTGATAATGAATGTTATATCTTTATCATAACCTTTGAAAATTAATATTTTGTTTCATTAAAAAACAAAGTCAACTTCCCAATTGTAATTTGTATTGACATTACAACATATATTACACCAAATATTTTAAAAATGTCAATAAAATGGATGACATGATCATAAAACTTCCAGAGGAATAATTTGGATGCCTATAAAATAAAATAACCTCATTGGGACAAACTAATCATAAAAGGATATTGACATACATGAAGAAGATCCTTATAAAAAGAATAATCCAATATTTTTCATAAAACAAGGGATCGAAAATCAAATTATTTGATACATAAATGTTCAATCGAAGAAATTATAATATTTTACCAAATATAAATATTAGATGATACGTTATGAAACTTAAACATTATTTTGATAAATCCTAATTAAATTAAATTAGAAATATATGATAGATATAACAAGTTCTTTTAGAAAAAATTATTAATAATTCTTTAAAATGTAAATTTACATGTCACATCGAAAATAATTTTTTTTGAAATGTTTAATGAATGATTTAGAAAAAAATTTCATTTATAATGAATAATAAAAAATATACCACTAAAAATGTATAGAGTTTACATCTGTGAAATAGTGAGAATAATACAAAATAGTGGGCAATGAATGGGGAACTCACATTTATTATTTTAAGAAACCATCATTCCAAACAAACATTTTAAGAAGAGTTATAAAACATTCATTTCTTAATACTAAATTTTCAATAATATAATTATGATGTTGAATATAATTGACTATTAGGGTGGGAGGACACAATCAATGAAATGAAAATATCAAGATTAATCATTATAACTCCAATAAATGAGATTTGGTTTTCATATATCCATCATAGGAAAATACTCCATGAAACATGAATCATTTGAAAAGGGGTTTACATTGTATAATTATTAGAAAAGGATATAAAAACCCATACTAAAATAAAAGGTATAAATATAATGAAGTTATGTGAAATGGTCTCATGTTAATGATTATAACTGAATGAATGAAAATTTAGTTACCAAAAAATTTAATGACTAGGGTGACCTATAAGTCATCTAAAATTTCAAGAAAAGAAAATTACATGGTTCAGTTTATCCCATAGATTAAACTAAAATAAATTAAATAAAATAAATGGTATAATAAATCCATATTAGACCATACAAAATGAACATGGTGCCCCAAATATATCACGTCTTGATGAATTTGAATTAATACCAAGAAAAACCTTGTCACTTGGGTAATATAATAATAAAAATCTATTTAATTATTCATCATGTTTTGAATATAAAATACCATTATTAATAAATAATTATTGATATGATATCATAAATATCTAATATATATATATATATATACTAAATAAACGAATTTAAGGGTATAATACAAAACATGTCTAAAATAGATGAATTTGAGATGAAAACCCTTACCTTGATCTAGATTAATTCTGAACTTACACAAAATATCCACACTAATTTAATTAATTTCAATAAAACATACCAAGGAATATTAATAAAAAATTTATCCATTTTCACTCATTATTAACAATCATTATATATATAGAGAGTCTTTATATTTTTTGTATGTTCGACATCGAGAGTCAGTAAACATTACCAATTTGATGTAATTTTTTAAAGGTGGTATTTTTAAATTTTATATTTCAAAACTCTATTACTATTAAACTATATAGTATAGATTATTTTGTTTTAAAATATTATTTATAAACATAAAATTTCATTAATGCTATTTTTTATTATGATCCATGGTTATCAAATCAGAGACCGGTGTGTTTTAATGATTCTTAATGAAAAAGGTTGATTTCCTAAATAATGTGTTAATTATTGATATAAAATTATATGAAATAAATATATATATATATATATATATATATGTTGACCATAACATATGTCCTCATCATCATCCATGAGGTAAATATATAGTATTGTTCATTTAGGATTATAATGTGACCCAAACATGAACTGGCCATGATTAATGGATGACTATGTGGTGGTTTATTAATAATATAATTATACTAAAATATAAATTATTTTACATATATTTTATTAGACTGGTAGATTTAAATTTGAAATTATTATATTGAGAATATAATTTATATAATGTTTTTACATATAAGGAAGTGATCATTTTTATCCTTGTTCTATCATTTAGAAGATTGAATTAACTAAATCATTTGTTAATCATATCATTAATAGGTTATAAAACATACATATAAGTACCTTTATTATATATAAAAAATTCATATTTATCTATTAATATACTCATCGTGACCATCCCTTTAAGGCTATCCTAAAAATAAAAATATAAAACAAACATTCTATGGAGTCTATTGTCTACATGTATGCATGAAAGATTATTTAATTTTCCTAGAAATAGTGGAAGGATTAATATGGTTTATGATTTTAAAATCATGAATTTAATATCTATATCATAAATATTTATTAAATTTTCTTCTTCCAATATTCATTTATTGTTGTTATGAAAAATTAAACATGTTTGGTAGTGGAAGAGGTTGTACAGACAACTCACAAACAACAATTTCTTTTTTAGTAATAAAAATTTGGGATGATATTAATGATTATTAACATATATTAATAAAATATGTTTTATAGAAAATATATCTTTTTTATATTCTGATTAAACATTGTTATTGAAAAAAAATAAGAAAGTTGTTAAATAATAATTATTTCTCATGTTGAGCACATTGAGATTTCTAGGGAATATCCATTGGAAACTGAATAAAAAGATAACAACTTCCAATAATATGCTCAAGAGAGTGAAAAATTATTATATAAAAGTTAAAAATTGATTATTATTGGAATTAATGAATATTTTGAGGAGAAAAATTTGGGGGTTTTTGATAGACCCCATTCATAGGTGGTGAGAATATATTCGTTTTAATTATTTCATCTTAATATAAAAGGATCATATGTTAAACTTGTAAAGTTAAACCAAAATTAATATATAAAGTTGTGGAAATTATATATGATTGATCAACACCATAAATAATAAAATTTTGTCCTATATTATCATATTTTAACCCCATTACACAATAAATTTTTCTCATTTTTTATTTTTTATTTTACCATAGTAACAAGTTTTTATGTTTGTTAAAAAAATATTAAACATAAAAAATAGATAGGTTTTTATTAGATAAATATACCCAATGATTATAATTTTTTATAAATAATTTTTGATTAAATATATTAATGTGAACAATAGTGAATTTGAAATAAAAATTTATAATGTGTTATATATGAGTTTTGAGGAAATATTACCTAAATTCTAATATAAATAATATTCCACAATAAATTAAAACAAATATTTAAAATATTATATATAAAGTAATAAAATAGATATTTTCTCTTAAAAATTTGTTTTACTAATTTAAAACTCTTTTTATATATTAATAATTTCAAAAAAATTATTTTATTTTTAAAAATTAATATTTCACAAAATTCACCTAAAAATAATTTTTTAGAAAAATCCCCAAATTTAACTGTAAGATTATATTTTTATTATAAATAAATTAGTTATTGTTTTGTATAAATAATGTTTTAATATATTAAATTTCAATATTTTAATTAAATCCCAATATATTTTGTAAATTACTCATATTTTATAATATCATTTTAAAATATTAATTATACATTGATCTAATTTACATTTAATTACATGTTATTATTTTATCCCATTGTTAATATAAAATATACATTATAATAATTAATCATACTTTTCATGAAATATAAATGAATATCATTTAAATATATATTTATAGAGAAATATTTTTCTCAACAATAAATGACCTTATTAGTCACTTTAAGTAAACTAATTACATGTTGTTAATTTAAAATTATATTTTAGTTTCTATATATGTATATATATATTTATTAAATGTTGTACATATATTCAAGGAAACTCTTTCACCTACAATGTTTTAAAAGTCATACATAATTTGTAAAATGTTATTGAAATATAACTTGGCTTCATTTATATTCGATGTTTCATGTGGAGAATGCTTTCAAACATATTGGGATTATTTAATAATATTTATATATTAATATAATTTGATGTTATATAGAGTATGTATATGAATATATAATCTATAAAAGAGTTAATTATAATGATTATATCGTCATTGAGAAACCTTCTTTGGATTTTTCCTTAATCCTTCTTCATATGGTATTAAAAGAAAAATAGAATATCGAGATCAAATTAAATGAATATTTTAATGTTTTTTGGAACGTATGTGATAGACTTATAAAATAATTCTATTAATAGGGGAGAATATACCATATTTCTTAACTGGGGGAGGGACACACATGGAAATAATAAAAATATTCAAATAATATAAAGCCATTTTCTAGAGAAAGTGAAACCTAATGGATTGTTCATTAAATTCACAACATCATAAGTTCCAAATCTCAACAACCAATATGATTTTATAATGATTAATTTCAATTATTTCCCTTATCACATTGATTACACCCCTAGGTAAACTTGTTTTAACCCTTATTGTAGCAGTTTTTAAAAAGTCATTACTATTAATTATAACCAATAATTTTGTTAACTATATTAAATAATATTAAATGTGATGATCCATAATTTGGAATCTATTTTTCAGGGATTAATTTCTAGATGTTGATGAAATAATTTTTTTATAAGTGTGAAAAAATCCCATTTTATGAAAAATAAATTCATTATGAATAAAATTAAATCATAGAAAAGTAATGAATAATTTTTATTCCAATGTATTCTATTGGTTTGTGTTATATAAAAGCGGATATATTTTTCCTTCAAACCATACCAAAACCGATGGGTTGATCAAAATATTTACTTTAATTTCCAAAATTTTAATAATATATTTTTAATAAAAAAAATTCATTTTTTTACATTTTCCTTCAAATAAAATATAAATATTCTCTTATAAAAATGTTATATTATTTAATGTTATTATTATGTCGTTATAATTTCTTAAAATGAATTTTTTTGGTAAAATTTTCTATTTTCACTATTCTAAAAAAATGACTTTCTATAATATCTCTGAAAATCACCATTATATAATTTTTACCTGATAAATGAAAAAATTACTTTTCATTTTTAAATAAAAATTATAAAAATTATGATTTTAGGTTATAATAATTTTATTAAATATTTTATTATTCTTTATATTTTATATTCATTAGAATTAAAGACTTTAATTCTACAATTGAATCTCATGTATTACATTTTCTCCCCATTAAAATATTTAGTATATGAAATATCTATAATATTACCTCATAAATATATTTGGGTTATTATTCATCATGAAATTAATAAGCTCCCTCTTCTCTTCTATTAACTATTTTTTCGATGTACATTTTCTATCTAAGTCATCTAATGACAAAAAACTTGTTTTATATTATGAAAAATATAAAAAATTATTATTTCATTCAACAAATATACATTCACAAAAGATGATCATGATCTTCGAATTCTAAATATTTTTTTCAGTATAAACAATATTTTTTCTGTTTATCATTCTATAAAATGATTATAAATTTTCTTCACCATCACTATTTTATCCTCACAATGTCTAGGACTAACGAATTTTTTTGAAAAAATTAAATCCAAAAGTGTTCAGTATAAAAAATCATTTCATGAAATTTTTTTTAAGGATTCATTTGAATTCATAAATAAAACTACTATCAGATGAACATTAAAGAAAATGTAAATTCTGATAAAAAATTCTATGAATATAAACTAATAATGAACGTAATATGTATTATAATATTTTTATAGTCCATTAGGACATCCCATTAGTTTGATGATAATATGTGGTGTTAAAATGTATCTCAATGTTCATAGTCATATGAAGGATATTCTAGATTTCTCATTTAAACTCTATATCGTTATCAGATACAATCCAAATAAGTACACCATAATATCATAAAAATTCATTAATATAGAGTTTCATGACTCCCTATAAGGGTAGATCAATTATTATGGAGATAAAATTCATGAAATTTTTATAATGATTCATAATATCCCTTAATGAATTATTATTTATTTGTGTCTTTGGAAATTCAGTTAATAATTATATAATAAAATCATCCAATTTCCACAAAATAATATGGGTAGGATTCATGATTCATTTAATGTTTATTTCCTCATACAACATATAATTAAAAACAAATAATATTCATACATTGGCAGAAATTTCTTATTTAATTTTTTCCAATAATATATATTCCATCGAATCCTCATATATTTTGTTACTACATTGGTGTACAAAGAAATGTCAGTTATGAGCTTCATACAATAGTCCTATTTTTAGCTCATATAAGTAACTAACACATATACTCCTTATAAATTTAAAAATTTTATATTTGTATATGAAGTATAACAACATCCAATTATCCATAACATTGACATTCTATATAATATTATTGTCATAAAGATGGGAAAATTTTATTTTTTCAAATAATTATCATTTGGAAATAATTTGGAATAGATGTGATGTTTCCCATTCCATAATTTTTTACAAATCCGACATTAATAAATCCATGAATATAAGATATTTAAAAAAATTCATTTTATTAAAAACCATCTAATATTTCATATATAATTCCTCAACCACCTTACTTACCTCACCATGGAGTTACAGTATTTAGAAAAAAATTCCTGGAGTTGTTTCATCAATTAAATTTTCTTCATGTTATGATATTGAAATGAAAATATATATTTCAATCACTTTTTATCCAATCATATTTGATATCAAACCCATTAATTTAATTCCACCGTATCTTCAATGTACTGATTATGTTAAGATACTCAAGACAATGAGTTGGATAATTCAAATCATTATTCATTAAATGAATTGATTCATATGAAATAACATTATAATTTTGTATATTCAAAAATATAAATCTTTTATTTTGTGAATTATTATATAACAATGATCTATCCATTCTTAATGGAAACATCAATATTAGTCCATTAAATAATATCCTCATTAATTATTCAAAAAATTCCATTTTTTAAATTTCAATATGAACTTACCATGTTTGCATGTCAACATAGATATTAGGTTAACTAATTGATAATATTTCAAAATAAAATTGATAGGCCTACTAATAATAGAAAATTATGAACCTACATTACATTGATTTACCATTTCCATTTAATTAGTTCATTTATATTTTATGGATTAACTGATATTTCACCCTTAAAGACTATCTGTACAATAAAAAACTTCCAATAAACTAATTTTTCATTTATAAATTTTCAATAAAACATATATTCATTATGTTTCTTAACAATGATTCATAAATGAATCATATGTTATTCATAGCATTAATTGTTTACCAATAAACTAGAATTAATATACATAACAAAATAATAAATATAATCCATTAATACTATGTTTGTAAGATCTACTGAAATAGAGGGTCCATTATTAAATAAAAATGGGAATTTCTATATATTCATAATTTCTATACCTCATATAGAAGGATTTATATTGAATTTATTTCTAATTATATAATAGTTGATGATACTGAAAACTAAGATCAATATTTAAAACATATAGATCTCATTAGTGTTGATAAAATAAGTAATCAATGTGGGGTAGAGGATACTTTTCATTAATTTTAGGGGCTTTGATTTTCTTGTAATTGATGCACAACATCAAATGAAAATATTTAATCTCGACCAAAATAATAACAACTCTTTATGGTGAAACACAAGGTCATATAAATCCCTTATCAGATAAGTCATGTTTTTTTCATCATATCCACTATTTTTTACATTTATTTCATGTACAGTGTCCAAGAAGTAGGTTTAGTATCAAAGATAATATCAATGGAAAACTGAAGTTCATACTCATGTTGGTGTCCAAATATTTATACAAGAAACACAGTAATGTATTCCTAAAGAATTGTTAAATACTCTATTATTGGGATACATTTACCATTCATTGGTTTTGTCTTCTATTTATCTGATATAATATAATAAATAATATCTCTATGACCTAGATCCATAAATGATTATTATGAGGTAGTATCATTGTTAAAGACAAGGAATTCAATATAAATAATACAATTCGAAACAACCTTTTCTTGGGAATAAATTTTTGAATTGTAATTTCTAATATAATATATTTCAAATTTTATATCAATCTCATCCATGGGTATAATAATCAGCTTCATAAATTGGGTATGTATATGTTACATAATTGGAACTAACTGACAAGTCGTTTTTATAATAATATTTCCACTATGAGTCTTGACTCACTCCTTTATTATGGTTCTAGGTAAATACCTAATTTTTATAATAGACATGGAAGATATAAAAGAGTTAAAATATCTTCAATTAAATACCTCATTTCCAAAATCGGTGTCTATGGTCAACATAACATCTACTATATATTTTGTAACATCATCAATAGCTATATTGATTTAAATGGTTTATAAATTCCCCCCTATCATTTTCTAAGGACAATTCTGATGATTATTGTGTAATTCATCTCAATATTACCCCATATACTTATAATTGGAGAATTATACATTAGAGTCTCCTTTATTTACCTTCCAATAATGATCATAATGGAATTTCAATCCACATGTGAGGAATATTCTCATTACCCTCATGCATGTCCCTATATTTTTCAATCCATAATTATAAAAATTTTCAAATTACACCTTATCTTTCTTCCATATTACAATATTTATTTTTTTGAATGGTCAACCAACTATTTGTTTTCATTTTTTCAATAAAAAATATATGAAATAGTTAATTATGTTTCCAAATTGATCTCAATTAATAGTATATCATCATAAACTAATTTTTTCTACTAACCCATTTACTTGTAGAGGATATATCCAATAAATTTGACATTCAATATTACTCCTTATATTACATACATATTCCATAGAATGATTTTCTAACCAGGTAAAGATAGCATAATATTAAAAAAAATCCATAATCCTTATTACTTGGATAGAGGAATTTCGTCTACATTATAGATTATTGTTCATAAAAACTGTATTTTTTTAACAATATCTCTATCAATGTATATCTCCCCCTTTGATTTATTTCTTCCAAATCCATTGTTTTCAATATCAATGACCTCCATTGATCAATATCTTCTTTGAGAAAATAAACATCCATTCTAACACTATCTATTTCAGTAAATCATAATTAGATAATTATATTTTTATGAAAATGGGTAATTGATTATCTAAAAATGTATTATTAGTTTCATTGAATAATTGGGGTTATCATCAAATGAAATGGTCAAGAAAAATTTAACCACGTCTTGGATAAATATGATGCCCCATATGAAAAGTTATTGGTCATAACCATTATCAGCTTCACAATATAGTAATAATTTTTCCATATCAACATCCTGATTCATATTCATTAATTTTCTATAGAGGGAAACCCCTATATTGATTTTTTTTCAATGATATAATTTTTATTCCATCTTCTAAGAATCATTTCTATATAGTGGAATGTATTGAATTATCACATAACCTTACAAATATTAAATTATATCATATAATTATAAATACACTATAACAAATTACATAAAATAAAAAAATAAGAATATATAATATCATAATCATAATTATAACATCATTTGTAATTTACAAAAATTATTAAATTATTTTCAAATCTTTCAAAATGATTCATAAAGAGAATTTCAATCTACAAAATCCAATAAATATGGTGTCAATACTGATGTGTAGAGTCTTATATAAACTCTTTAAGAAATTATAATTATATAGTTCATAGCCAATAAACCATCATTAAGAGATATTACTCATAGTTTCATATATTCATTGACCCTATCTATTATAATGTAATAATATTTCTCTTCAGACTCTGTTATAGTGAAATTTTTTCTAATATATGTTTACTTAAATCTAGTTCATAGGTTTTATATTAAACATCCAACGATTCCAAATTTAACTCATAGATTCTAGTAACCCAAAGGTGGTGGTTATATAACTAAATTGGAACTGGATATAAGTTGTCAGATCATAAAAGATCAAATACATAAGTAGTAGAAGAATATCATATATGTACATGATTAGCACATTTAATTTTAAAAATGAAATAAAACATAAAATAATATTATGAACATTATTAATTCTTCTAAAATCATTTTCATATCATTTATTGATCCTTTCTTTATTTACTCGGAAATCATAGGGCATAACCCTAATTATTAAAAGAAATGAAAGGATCCCTTTTTAGCTGTGAGAGGGTAACCCATTACACGCCCGAAGGCCAGAGGAAAATAGCCATATGATTAAGAGACAAAAGTCTAAAAATACACAGTTCAAAATAAAAAAACCCAGAAAATCAATTCCAAATGCCGATAGCCCAAAAAAACAAATACCACAGTGAAACCCTAGCCGCTGCCATGTCATCTGGAATACTAGCCAACAAGGGCCACCACGAGCCGCTGTTTCCATCACATCCACCCCCAAGAAAATAGCTGGAGAAGCCATCACCACTGCAGACCGAAACCAAAACTACTTCTCGAGCCACAACCAGCACTGCACATCCGCAGAGAAGTCCGTCGCTCCCACATAGGACCCCAGGAAACCATCATTCACAGCCAAATCAAAACCATAGATGGGAACGATGTTGCATCCCATTGTTGTTGGAAATACTCACCACGACCAGATTCCCCCACCACTGATTTCCACCTGTCATTGCCCATAGTGGCATCACCACACCGCCACCATCCCGCTGCCCCAGTGAAAAGCTGCATCGCTGCATCACCGCACCGATCTCCGCCCAAACTGCCCTTGCCCACCCACACGGATTCTATGAATAGCAGTCAGCCATCGCCAAGCCCACAGAGGGTAAACTGAGACATGTTCACCCCTCCAAGTGCCAAATCAGACCAGATCTGGTCCAGTATGGATGCCGACCGCCAACGAGAAGCCCCCGAATCCTCCTGCACGTAGAAGCATCACATCCACTAGTGGAAAACCCAGATCTTCCGCCTCCTCAATGGATGCTTGTTCCGCTGCAAAGAGGCGAACAAAGCTAAAGCCCTCGGACCTACGTCGTCACCTTGTCAGAAGCTGAGGAAGAAATCGCCGTTGAGGAGGATTCGTGGCCGATGCCGCTGAAAAAATAATTCCACACCAGATCCAAATCATGATCTCCAATATCAAGTAGATCTGGAAAGACACCAACAAAAATCCCGCATGACTGGAAGGAGATGAGGACCAAAGCCTCTCTGCAATGACATTGCACCCTCTCCACTGCCGAGAGACAGAATATACCGAGGAAGGAAGTATAACAGGAGCCAATATAAATATATTCATAATAGGGAGATTGTATTCATAAAATGAGAATTTATGAGAAAATCTATCAGAGAATAAACTGATCTTGAATAAAATGGTAGATATAATCAATATAAATATATTTTATAATCTCATTTAATAAAATGGGGATTATATATAATGATTTGATAGAAAAAAATAATTATATGGATAATAATCACTAGTTTTGAAAATATATATTACATAATGTGGGAAATTAAAAACATTCTTTGAAGCCTCCATACAAATACATCGTACATAAATAGCTATGGTGTATTCTAAATACCAAAAAATGATTGTATCATTAGAACAATGGATTCATTGAGGGGATATATAGGCCCTACCAATCATTTATTAACCCCAATTCATCAATTCTATGATATGAATGAATAAATATCCAATGCATCCACAACATAATATTCCTATTGAAAAAAAACTACATGAAATGATATCATTTTTCATTTAAAATCACTCTATAAACATGATTAAAATCATTTTATAGCAGGATTGTGGATGTTATCATTGGTTTATATTCATATTAAACCATAAGATTCATCAAATGATTGAGATATAGATGAAAAATCTATTAAAAAGTCACTAAAACATGTCATGATGAAAAAAATACTTATTTTCAAACAATATATATAGGATCGAAAAGTTTTCATAATAATATGAGGATTTTTATTTCGAAATTAAAAAGGGAAACATATAATTTATTATTCAAGGAAAAAATATTTATAATTGTGGGAAACTATTTTCATCTAGTAAACATTATAAAACTACTTTGTTCAATACATTGGTTAAAAGTACCCCTATCACAAAATTAGAATAATTTTTCCGTATAACCATTTTTTTAAATAAACCCATAATAAAAATAAAATTAATAAGTATTTTGACATGATTTTAAAAATATTTGAAAAATATCAAATAAATAAAGAAATGGAAGAAAAAGATACAAAATCTAATAAAAATACATTATAATTGTTCTATATAAACATTATTTCATAATTTTAGTTACATAGGGAAATTAAAATGACTGAAAAACAAGAAATTAATAGAAATATAAACTATAAAAGAAACAATATTAATTTTATATATAAATATCATTTTATTCCCCCATTGTCTCTTTATGTATAATTAACCTTGAATAAGGATGAAATTGTGAAATAAACTCTTACCTCACGTAAAAAATCCTAAATAAGTCATTTAAACCTTCTATAAAATAAATTTCTATTTATTATAATCAATAATATAGTATTATAAATACGTAAAAAATCATATATGATCAAATTATCACATTTCACAACCTATATTTTAATAGATCCTTATTTAAATCAACGTTCTAGTTTGTTAAATGTTTCTTTCATCATATATGTTAAGTTGTTTCAGTACATTAATATTATACTTTGTCAAATAAACACCATACAATTAATAATTTCATTTGTTCATATTTAATCATTATATAATCATTAATGAAAATTCATATAATTCATTAATGAATGATATCGTATATCACATCATGCTGATTGTAGTCTATACATACACACAAGTTGTGTTTTAACTTTTTATTGGATGGAAAAAAATATAGTTAGAAAATAATTCACTTTTATAGAGTCATTATTACTAATAACCATCATTTATATCTATTTAATATATATTAGTTATAAACTATGTATAGTGTAAATGAAAAATGAGTCAAATCATGCCATGGATATGGTAGTCCACATATATGCATGAGTGAAGTTATCATTTATAAGTAAATGGAAAGGTAAAAATCTATATAATATATTATAATTATATAAGAATAATTATTTATTATATCTCATATTTAAATTTTAAATAAATCATAAAAACAAACTAAGAATGTTGGACAAGGAAAAATAATCATATCGCAATATGGAGTCAGCAGTACACAAGTACAAATGGGAGATACTTTCATTTCCACATTGATTTAATGTAGGTTGAAAGTGGTTATCCCATAATCATAATAAGAACTTATAATAATTTTCTAATAATATTATTTTGATTAAGAGATAAAACACCTTTTTAAGAATTAAATGAATAAATAATCATTTAAATGGAGTGGTAAATAAGGTAACATTTTTTTATGAGATCCCCTTTGCCTTATAACATATGGCTCTCTTGGATGGTATTAGTAGAAGACCAACAGCACAAATATGAGGATAAATAATCTTATAAGGGGATTTGGAAGATATTTTATACAATCTAGTGATAAATATTTTTGTATAATGGATGAGATGAGGTGAACGTATATATGTGACTGGAAAGACAGACCTAGAATTACATAAAATATTTAAATAATATTAATTAATTATATTGTGAAGATAGAGAAAAATATTTTGGACAAAAAGGGTTATATAATATAATATATAAATCTCACTAAAAAATGTTAATTTTTCATTGTTTTCCAAATATCTTATTCAAACCCCCTTTAGTAATCATATTTTAACCATTTCCAAGAAAAAATAAATAGATATTTTAAATAATAATTATTAAAAAAAATTAAGTGTAAATTATTAATTAATATTTTTTATTTCAAATATGAAATCATATTTTAGATATTCAATTTATGTATATCGTAGAAATTAATTTTAATATAAGTGAACAATATAAAACAAATTTTGTTTAAAAAAAATCCTCTTTATGCATAAATAGGTTTAAAAGTAAATTAAATAATAATGCTTATTTGTAAGGAATTAATTAAATTATGTTCAACCTAATTATAATAAATTTCCATTAAAATCAACCCAAAACCGAAACATAAATTTTATATACTATATTATGAGAGAATAAAAATAATATTTTTTTTAAAGAGAAATTTTTTTCATTCCAAATGGGTAAGAATATATTTATATATACATAATTATATTTTCTATATGAATTAATATATATATATATATATAATAATTATTTGGTCTAGAAAAGTTTTCTCCAAATATTTCATGTTATTAATATAACATTAAAATGTCATGACAATCATTGTTTTGATAAATTCTATATTTTTCAATATTTAACTAAAAATTAAATATTTCTAAAAAATTTATAATATTCATCGAATGATAATTTTAACATGATTAGTTCAATATTAATATTAATTTAAAGAAATTATATTTTCATATATATATTGTTTTATATTTTTACCACATTCTTAAATAAATCTATAGGCATTATACTATTATTTTTATAGAAATAAAATAATAATTACAATAATTGAAAATTATGTGTTAGATTCTCACCCTTCTAAAATTAAATCCTTGTGGTTTTTATGATATCACCACATTAATATATTTTTTATTCAACACAACTACATCAGGTACCCATTTCACACCTTCTATTTTATTATTTATTGAATGTTAATTAACTATCCTTGTTATATTATTCCAATATATGTGTTATCTACTGTCAATCATATGAATATGAACTTTGCAGTTTGTTAAATAATATTCCAATTCGATTTTATATGAAGGGAAAAAATTAATTGTGTTTCAAATATACTTCTTAAATAAATAGATATGGAAGATATCATCAATATTTTAGTGGATAAGTAATATTTATGAATGTTAATACACTAGTTTAATAATTTCCATAATTTTAAAAGTCTTTATGTACCTAGGATGTAATTTCCATTTCAAGATGAACCTTATGACACCCTTCCACAATGATGCCTTCAATTTAACATAATCAAACACCTGAAATTCTAAATCCTTACTTTGTCCATCAGTATATTTTTTTTACCTACATTTATCTTCAATTATATGATTTTGAATAGAATATAATTTCACTATTCCCTCCTATATGATATCTAGGACTAAAATATCACTTTAACCAATTTCATCACACAATATTAGATTATGATACATCTTACCATAAAATACATTAAATGGTATCTCATTAATTAATAAATGGAAGTAATTATTATATAAAAATTACACCAAAGTTAAATTATGATATAACGTACCATAAAAATATAGTTCTGATAACCTCAAATGAATTTTGATTTCTAAATGGACCTTTTAGACTTCCAACTTGTTTTAAGATAATAGGTAGTGATCAAATGTATCTCATAATCATATGTATTTTCAAGACACTTCCAGAATACTTAATTGAACTATAGTTATTGATCATATAATATCAAAAGTGATTCACCATAAAATCTATAAAACTCATTAATATAGTATAATTTGAGACACTCAAGAGAAACATATTCCCTTATAGCAATGACATGTGCTATATTTGAAAGGTAATAAAAAATTAACAATATAGAATGCTTCATTAATGGATTCATTGGAAATCCATTTAGAAATTAAAAAATAATATCATCCAATTACCATTCAGTAATTAGTGGGGGTTTCTTGTGTCATTAAATATGTTTTATATTAGAATCTAACTATTTAAAAAATAATAATCATAATATTCAGTCTGAAACATCATGTTTCATATTATACCATAAAAAATGTTCTTTAAAATTTGGATACATATGTCTAATACTACGGTGTATGGGGAAAATTTAGATTTGAGTTTAATAATCTTTTTTTCACATCTTGCATGGATAGAACATATAACCCATTTTCAATGTTCCAAATTACTTTTTAATATATTATTTTATCAAACATACCATCATCCAAATATTTTTTTTCTATCATAAATTATCATTATGAATTTATGAAATTAATTTTTTCTCGAATAGTTATGCTTTGGAAAATATTCACTGTAGATTTATTGTTTTATATTACACAATTATCCCCATATCCAACATTACTAAGTCAATGAATATAGGATAGTTTTAAATCTCAATTTTAGAAAAAACACCCAGATCATTCCCACTCATTGAATCATCCACCTCATTTTCATTCATATGGTTGTAGTTTATTAATCAATCATAATAATTGAGAAGTCTTAAACATAATTTCTTCCAAATATTGAGCTCATTCTTTGAAATGATGTATTTTATTCATTTTTGATTCATATAAATTTCATATATTTCACCATAAATTTAATGCATTAATATATATATAATTTAAATATTATAGTGTCCAACATAAAATCAGGGCTATTATATTTCATTTCATGAATCATTACCTATCATGATGCATATTCAACTACCTTCTCAATCTACAAAAGTAAACATCCAATTACTTTATTTTATGAATAACTATATATAAATAATATATAACAAATTAAGATTACTTTTATATTTTTGATTTTACTAATAACCACATTAATAATTAAATTTATCCATTAAATTATTTTGATGACATGAACATAATCCATTAATGTATCAAATCGGTTAATCAACTAGCTAAATAAGATTTTTTTGAAAAACTCATTAATTATAACCTACCAATCGAAGAAAACTATGTACCTTGTTGACATTAATTATAATTTTCTACTATATACCTACCTTATTACTTGATGTATCAACTGATATTAAATCCATAGAGAGAATATTTTTAATAATAGAACCATCCTAAAGCAAATGTTCATATTTTCATTAATTTCCCATATATATCCATTATTATAAGAGTCATAATAATGATTTTGAATTCCTTGTTTAATCATAATTGATTTTATTGTATATCATGATATCATAAATAAATACCATAATGATAATATCAATATAATAATTGAATAAACAATTCACGATGTCCAAAAAAATAGGGTGACTTGGATAATCAAAAAATTCATTATTGTAAGTTCATATTATAAATTATTCATATTAAATAAAATATGTGGAATATCATTAATATTTATAAGTATATTATGATATTGAATATGATTATCAATGTTTTTGAAATATTGTGAATCATGAATTTCATGAAACATGTCATCAATATGGGGTTGAGGCTAAAAGTACTCAATTTTAGTGGAAATAATTTCCACGTAATCGATTCACAACCTCATATATCCATTTTTCATCAAAAAATGTATAGGACCTCCCCATGGAGAATCAATGGGGCATATAAGTCACTTATGACACAAATCTGATAGCTAATTTATCTTTTCTACTAATTCCATAGTGTCCATATTGTACAGGGTCTTAGATATACATTTACCATTGCGGATGAGTTTAATAGAAAACTCAACATCACATTTAGTTGGATTTCTAGGTAGTTTATTAGGAACAAAATCAACATAATGTAAAAAAATTGGATCAACCTATCATTTATGGATACATTTTCAATTAATAAGTTTTATTTATCTTATTCTCCATCAATTTCATTATAGAGAATTGCTATAGGAGGGTCTATATAGGATTCCGATGATGTAGTAACCTCTATAAAGATAGGGAATTATAGATCATGTCAATAATTAAAATCCCCTTAACTAAAAAATAATTCACATTATAATTTGATATCCAATACATTCAAATTATTATTTCAAAGATAACCATTATAATAATAATCAATTTTGTAAATGAGGAATGGCAAGGTGTTATAATTGTAATAGATTAAATATAATTATTATAATAATATTTTAACTATGTTCTATTCTTGAAATCTCACTTATTAACATTATAGGGAAATATATATTTTTCATAGAAATCATGGGTGATATAAATGTGTGTGAGGAATCTTAGTTAACTATATAATTAGCTAAATATATGGCTATGATTATCGTACCTTCCACTAAATCTTTCGAATCACCAACCTTAACTATTGTGATCTTATTAGACATTTTTTCTTAAACAATTATAATGAAAATTCCCTTGAGACATGGTGAATGAAAATTAACAGTGTCCCATAATCGTACAAGAAAAAAAGTAGACATTTTTTATAACTAGAAATTTTATAAATGAGTTCCAAAAAATTTATTATAAATACATTATTATGTATTACTTTTATAGAAACTACACGCACTAATTTGGTAACATTGAAAAATATTGTCATGTAATATTTTTAATACATTTAATAATCACAATCATTGTTAATATATCCATTAAACATTACAATAATGATGACTATATATAATGGGTTGTGATAAAAAAACATTATAGAGTAACGAAGAGATGACCTCGACTAAAAGGTGAATACCATGTGAATCCCATTTATCAAATCTTATATGGGATATATAATTATAATTATTTACACTTGACCAATCCAAATATAGGATTTAACAACTGAAGGATGATTGAAACTGTTTAGAATATATTTACATGATCATTGAGATCACATCCCAATCCATGTCTTCTAAACCGCCCCATGCAAATCTAATCATCACACAAATTACCCTTAGGTCATTTTTGTATCATGATAAAGAATTTATCTACACCATAGTAGTATAAATTAATTAATATTTAGTAAAAGTAATACTTTATTTACACCTTAATATTATTATTACTTCCTAAATGATAAGATATTTAGATTGATAAAATTTATTTTTTGAAATAATGAAACACACCTTTTATTTTGTTGTAAATGTACATTTTCAGTCAGGACAATCTATTTTATAGAAATAATTCTTTTGTAAAATATATTTTATTTTAATAAAACAATATTTTTAAATAATTTTATTAAATATAAATAATAATATAATTTTATGTTTTTTCAAAAATATTTTTTAGTGGGTTAGAACATTTTCATTGAAGAAAAAATATATTTTTGAATTAATTGTTACTTGTTATATAAAATTATAAATTATCATAAAATTAAACATATACTAATAAAAAATTTTGTTTTTGAAATCATCATGTATAAATTTTATAGAACTTATTTATTTATAATAATTGTAGATAGTCAAATTTTTTGGGTTAAAATTAAATAATTTATAAATATATATGGTCTCATATTAGATAATAATGACCCAAAAGTGATATAATTTATAACATATAATTTTCTATAGACCGAACGATTATTTACCCTTAAAAATAATGTGTTCTGAAGTTATTTTATTAAATTAATAACACTTTAATGAAACCTAGAAAACATTTTTTTATGGGTTTCAAATCAATGATTGGAAAACATGACCCAATTTCACATCTCCAAGGGTAGTATTTTGGTGATCATTGTTTATAATCATGTTAAATATTAAAAATCATTGAAAATAGTGGAAATAATTGGAAAACCCAAGGTATGGTTTTCGGTATTCATCACTTAGTCATATAGAGATAAAATTATAAATTTAGAAATTAATAATGAATTGTCTTTTATTTTGATATATAAACCCACAAAAAATACAATTAATATTAAAATAAGCAATTATATTACGAAATTACTCTTTAATTCCTTTTAAATATCCATCCCAATGATCCAACATGCTCTTAAGAAGCTCCTCCTCGAATTCTAATTCTTCTATCTCATGGTAAGGGTCCCTCTCATTCAAATTATTATTCAGACGCGTTAATTGTTTTATGACTTTTAATTCAAAAAAAGTCAAGTTTTATTATTTTATGACATATAAATATTAATGTTTTTATGATTTAAAATTTATTATATAAAACAAATACTCTCATTAATACATTATAAATTTTTATGTACCTCCATTGTTCTAATAAAATTATCCTACGATTTTAATTTACAAAAAATTTGTAGTGAATACACATACCCCTTTTCACTCGATTGTATTCATATAGTTGTACATATCCTTCACAAATTTGGTAAATCTATTTATTTACTTCAAAATAATAAATATTTGGATTATATTTTATTAAATACATCATTTTTTGTATGATCTATGTGGCACAAATATGAATGTACATTATATGAAAGTGATGGGTGTGCCTGGATTTATATTTCCCTCCAATGCATTGGGAATTCTATTAATCTCATGAGATTCTATGTATGGTTTAGTGGATGGTATCAAAAAAGCAATATTTTATTTTTTATTTTATTTTATTATTCACTTATCTTTATTAATCAAATTTTATGTTGTTTCCACATTCACATATTTTTGTATGTTATGATGTTATATCATGCATCATTGTTCAAGATTATGATACTCACCGCAATTCTGTTACATTTCTTTTATCAATGGTTCACATGTACTATTTTCCTAATTGTTAGGTTTTCTTATATCATTTCTAGAATATATAGCTCACCCAATTCTTATGTACATCCCCCAGTTATCTCACACATTTTTAAATGGATCATGTTATTTTTGAAGAATGTAAATTATGTTTTCAATAATTCCATTTTATTTAAATTTACAATTTTTATTTTCTTTACCTAATTTTACAAAACTAATATTTTTTGAATTTTCATATTTTATTATTTCTATATCTATGTAATAAATAATTGAATAATTTGTATTCAATACATGGGTTTTCAAATTTGGTATCAATGAAATGTCTAGTTATTTTTTTATTATGATTATAATACCCCAATAAAATCTTTAAGGATAAGAATAATCATAACAATATAACCCTAAATATTGTTAAAGTATATATTAATCTCATTAAAATAAAATATATCACTTTATATATTCTATAATTGGTTTTGGATCCTCAAAATATGTACATGGGGGTAATAACACAAAAAGGAAACATTGATAAGAACTCGATCCATAACTATTCAATAATAATGGGTTTTACTGGAAACCAATTTTGACACTATTGGGGATATTATTTGTTAAAATTCATATTATACTTATGAAGCATTATCATGGGAATAATATTTCTTATAAGAATAAATGTTACAAATTAAATCATGGTTAAAAAAATTGAAACCCAAAAATCACTATGTAATATATTGTATGTCATTTATGAGTTATCCTTTTAATTATCATATTTTTTGATACATTTATCTAATAAATTAAAAATACACATCCCTAATTTTCCCTTAAATATTATTCAATGGCATATAATAATAAGAACTGAGTCAACAACAAATGCGAAAAACAATGTAATGACTTCCCCAATAAAATGGATAACCCAATGGGAGTAGTAATTATGAATATCATAAAATTTCACTCTCAATTGATTAATTTCTTCAACAAAAACATGAATCCATAGTAACGCTAGAATCCCCTTAAAAATAACAAAATATAATTAAGGTATATATATATTAAAGGCCTCAAACATTCAATGGATATTCTCATCCCATAATAATTGAGTAATCTATCAACTCCACTGAAATGATATTCTCTATCCTTCAATTATCCATGTAAGATTTGTGCATGCTGTCTATTTATCGTACATGGGAAGAATATAATAAATGGTTTACATTGGTAATAATTATAATTCCTAAGGTGGATATAAATGTGACACAATGGAATGAATTCTGCAAAATGATTATTTGAAAAATATTTTACACACACTCTCTAATGGAAAATGGTGAGGAGTTATGTATCCTCCAGAAAAATGATGATGAATATATAAATTTTTATGAGAAAAATAGAACAAGACTTTCATGATATGATTCTGACTATGAAATTTTAATAGAGTAAAAAGTTTACTGCTTCCTTTTTTGGATAAATATGAATATATGAAAATCCATAATTGTTTAAGACATCAAAAGCTACGAAAAAAATTTCTAATGTTCCATAAATGTCATAATAGAGAAGGAGTATCACAAGGGTATTTGGGGATGGAGGGAAGAAGTAGATAATGGATTTTAATTTGTTAGTTATGTTGGAACAAACTCATGGGGGAATGAAATTATATCATACCATTTTAGAATAATGTCAGAAAGAAAATCCAAGAAACTACCAAATTTAAATGATGAAATGATAAATATGTAGGATGGAAGAGAGCCTATCAAAAAAATTCTATTAGGGGAGCCTGATAATGTAATGTAAGGATATAATGCTTCAGTCAACCCTCATACCATTGTGAAATGTTTCCTCTACAATCAATAAAGAAGCTATGTGAACCAATTATTGTACCCAAAAAAATCAGTCAATATAAATGAAAATATCCTCTGTTCCCAAGAGTGGATGAGAGATATTATGAAATAACAAATGATATTTCTATTACTTATAAGATTTTTTTGAACAAATCATTGGTTATTTATTTAGGAATGGTGAACATAAACTTTGATTCTCATTCTAAACATTCTTTGTTGTCACACAATTTTATTAGAACTATTAAAAATCCAACTCAAAACATGGAAGTTGAGTTATTTATGAAGATGGAGATGGGTTAAATTATTTTGTACCAATTATATAACTCATCTCTTGATCATATTTGATGTCTAAATATACCAAAAAAAACTTGTGATTCCTCCTCTAAATTAATTTCATTGAATTCAAAGAATATATTTTCTTTCCTTTTATCTATATAACATAAATTATCAATATGAGGACATAACCATCTATATATCCAACCATCCTCTGATTAAATTTATGTGGAAGGAGGCGGATAAAACATATTTGGTTCCAATATATCATGCAGGGATACAATTTTCTATATAAAAAATAATATCATGATAAAATTATTGAGACTAAATAAGTGTTTATCATTGATGAAATTCCCATAATAAGGTTATTCAATAATGTATTTCCTAGAGAACTTATTGGCCATACACCTTGTTTTGAGGTTGATTTATCAATTCATATGATACTCATATACTAGAAAATATCAACGACTCCATATAAAATGGTAATTTTTGAAATTCAAGAGGTGAAGAACCAATTATAATAAAATGTATAAAAAGGATAATACAACCAATTTCATCATTATGGGTTTCTTCATGCCTCTTTACCAAGAAGAATGATTGTTTAATATCTCTATATTATGTTTTTCAGGATATTAAATGGATAATAATAATAAAACATTTCTCTACATTGTATTTATTAATTTTTTGATGAGTTACATGGATCCATATGTTCTCTATGATGGATCTTTGGTTCAGATTTAATCAAGTATAGTTGAATATGGATAATATCTCTCAGAATACATCTCGTATAAGTTACATTCACAATGATTTAATATTGATGAAATTTGGACTCACTAATTCTCTACAAATAATTATTTAAATAAAAAATAGATTCCATAGTTATTACCTGGAATATTTTTTTTAGTATTTAATGATGGTATGTTTTTCTACACCAAATGATTGGAGATGTATGGGTAGTATTTTAATTCAATACTGAATAATTTTTTAATAGAAAATTTATTTCCTATGTATGATATATTTGATATTTTATTAGAGAAATTTTATTTAATGGGGATTATTATCTCCTGTAAATTAATTTCATTAAATACATTAGAAATCAAGTAAATTAAATGATAACAAAATCCAACCTCCATGTATAAAATACAAAGTATTGTGGTATAGCTAGGTATTATATATTTTATGTGAGAAACATATAATGATTTTAAATCCCACCAAAACATGATTACTTAGAAGGGATTCAATTTTTTCTGGACTAATGAATGTGAAGAATTATTTAGAGTTAATGAATAGGTACATCACTACACTTGTGCTATCATTACAAACAAGATGGTTAGTATTCGTGATATATGGTGATACACCCAAAAATGATTTGGGTTTTTAAATCATGTATGGTGAGACTTTGATCACTTACTATACCTTATAATTAATGATCCTTAAACAGAACTACACAAAGAAAGATATTGAATTAGCATTAGGGATCATCACATTGATGATCTGGTGACATTATTTCTATGCGTATAAGTGTGATATGTATATACATATAATAAAACCTAATGTATATATTCAAACAAAAGAATATTGATATAAACTAACGAATAATTTTTGATTATATCATGGATTATGATGATTTAATGATTACCATCATGAAATTGAAAACAAAGTCAAAGATGATCATAATTGAAAGAATCCTACAACTCTCTCTATGATTAAAATTGTATGGGATACCATCTTCTTATACATGAAGAGTAAGGATATGTTAATAGAAAAAGGTTATTTATCCTACCATTCAAAAATAACTACACACCTTTCTATTCTTTATAGCATCAAGAAGGCCTAAAACTATGATGAGTTACTATTGAAGAACGTAGTGAATATTTTGGTGTTTAACATTGATGAAGATGGTTTAATAATGTTTGGAGCCTGGATATGTGTCCCATAAAAAATGAACTAAAGTGGGATCTTCTAGATGATTCACATAGATCTCTCATCTCTATTAATAATGGAATTAGTATGATTTATATATATTGGAAGAAAATTTTCTAGTAGGATGACATGAAGAGGTAGATTGTGGAGTTTGTATCTCTATTATTGGTATTCCAACAATTCTTGGTGGAATAATAAAACACTATGGTTATTGACGAAACAATTTCCCATACACTTTTGATAATGCTAAACAAGAACATTCATTTCATAGTTGGAATCTATAGGAAACCTAATGGAAATACTTTCATATGGGTAGTGGTCGATCACCTTACAAAGATGGAACATTTCATTTCTATCATTTAAAATTTCTCTACTAACCAACTCACCAGGATATACGAAAGGGATTTTTTTGATACCCCATGGAGTAATATTCTCTATTTTATATGACAAATAAATGTGGTTAACCTAAAGGATTTCAAAAGACTTTATTATGCATTGGATAGTGAATCGGGCTTCATTACATAATATCACCCTAAGATTGATGGTCGTTTTAAAAGAATCAATAACATATTTCACAATATATACAGATCATATTAATTTTATTTAAAAAATATTTGTACCAAAACCATCCCTGAGTGGACTTATCATATAACTGTTTTTTCCATTCTACGATTCAAATGAGATCTTCTAAGACACTTTATGGGATGTGGTGTAGAACTAAAACTTTATGGGTAAATTTGGGGAGTTGAAGCATATGGAACTTGATGATATCAAAAAGATGATATATAGGTTTTAAAAAACCGACATCATATGAAATCCACAAAATGTCAACATAGATGTTATTCTAATAATAATTGACATTATCTATAGATTGAGTTCATAGATATAGTAGCCTTTCCAATATCATCATAGATGTAAGTTTTGAGGTTTGAAAATAAGTTTAATAATTATTATATATATTTTACCCCATTTAAATCTTTCATCACATCGATACAATGGATAATTCATAGGAACTACCACCAAACATATCTCCAGTACATGATGCAGTACATGTATGTGATGTACCGAACCCAGATGCCACATAATAGGCGCTCAGAGCTTGGTTGGCCACATTGAATCAAGAACATCTCCCGAACAATAGATTTTGGTGACGAGTAATGAGGGCTTGGGGTGTGTCCATCATGAGACTATTACCTCATTACAATAGTGTATCACAATAGATAAATATAAAAACAGGTAAACATCAGAAAAAATTTAAGGGAATAGTGTAAAAAAGATAAATTTATTTCTTGGAAAAGGATATCAATAACTGAATCAACTGGAATCACCGATGATGATAATCCATGTAACCAGAAGACTAGAAAACATGGTTTTATGATATTAAGCATAACATGTTACAAAAAATGTATAAAGGAAAACAAAATTCTATACCTATAATCATGAGATCGGGCTTAACTATATGTTTTTTTATCCATCCCAAACAGCAAAAAATCATTTGTTCGAAGTTGCATACTTCCCTTTTTCGACACCTTCAAACATGAAATCATCCATGGGTACCAAACGACACCTAGAGAGGGTGTGAGATAAATTTCAAGGGGTCACTAAGAAAAGATTCTATAACATCCATCTCATGAAATGGAATATAAAAATTTTCATGAATGAATATATAATGTAATGAATTACAACGTTACTAAATTTTAATGTACATACATCAACCCTTAGCTGGTGAATGAATATTTAAAAAATCCTTTATTTGATAATTACATGTTTATAAATGAGTTTCATGTTGAAAATATTAATGATTACAAGATGTGACAATGATTATTGTAATGATTTTTAATAATTATGTTCGAAGGTAATAAACAAGGAAACACATACCTCAAGGTTCTCCAACTCAGTAATGACTATGTCATAGGTAAGGGGTATGATTCTAATTAAAGGATAATTGTCCATGGAATTCAACAATAAGTCACCAAAAATGACAAAGAGTTTATCCCAGGTTAAATGGGTCTAGGAATGGATGTTCATTATGTTCTTTAACCTTTACACATATTTTTGAGTGGTGGATCCAGGGAGTGTATCTACTGAATCCTATAGTACTAAAACGATGGATACTGTGGTGTCAAACTAGGAATCCATTTGAAGATAAATATTAGGTTCTAGGTGGGTCTCAAAATAAGAAATCTATATTCATTAATTAGGAAAGGCATCCTTGAGTGCTTATAAAATTCCCCATAGAACTCAATGAGATATCGAGTTAGGTAACTCTTATTATGATAAATATGACATATATAATTAATAAGGCTCAATACATTACCGTTCAATAATTTAAAGGTCTAATAAAAAATTAAACCATTTAATTGAGTAATTATTAATTAATAATTTCTTTTTGTTCACGAAATTTTTCATTATAATTACTAGATCATGTAGCATGAAACGATTCATTTAATCCATTTATGGAATTTTAATAATCATGGTTCACCCCCCTACCATTCATTAACAGAGTAAGGGGTGAAAAGGACACAAACCTATTATTCAATAATATTTTATAATTCAATTTCATATTGTGAATCCCAACATCTAACTCAACATCCTTATGATAAATTGTATGAGAAGAATTAGAATGATATTGGGGAAGATGTAAAATGCAGATAATTTTGTTAACGACATGGTTCATTTTATGTAGTAGTTATTGATAGGAAATTTTACAAACACCATATAGAATATAAAATGGCCCTACGTAACAAGGATATAACTCTCCTTGTTTTTGTAACCATATATGTAAAATCATGCATTATAACTGATGGAATATAAATACACATCCTTGAATTGGACAATTCATCACTGGAAATAAACGTAAGATTGATTTCCAGACATAGTAGTAGTCATATTATTTCTACTCCAGTGAACCTACTATAATTTATTCTGAATGAGATGAGGACCATGTATGGCTTCCGAACATGCATCTAGACATCACAGGGGTGAACAAAATGGACATCCATATATGTTCTCAAAAGGATCAATCTGAATTTTTACCTAAATGTGGTTTTTATATGAAAAACTCAATGAGTGGGATTTGTTTCTCCCAAGAACCACAAAAATCATGGACACATGCTCAGAGAACTTCTTCTAGGACATGTACTGTCTGATCCAAATTTACATAAGTCTGAGGGGGAATAGCTTTTCATAGAATCACATTTTTCCCATATCATTTTCCAATCCCTTTAATAATTGTGATGTGAAACTAGAAGCCCTATATGAAATTATATTATGAGGGACTCTGTATAATTATATGATCTCATGAACATATTGCCTTCTTAGATCTTCGAATGAGAAATTATACCAACGAATAATGAAATAGGATACCATCATTAGTCGGTGAATAATCACCCATATAGCATGGATACTACTTGGTGACATTAGGAAGATGACTAAAAAATCAATTGTAATATCTTCCCATTTCCATTTCGGGATTGGAGGTGGCAGTAAACATCTTGTAGGTCTCTTGTGATCTGTTTTCACCTATTGAAAGGTGGAACATGTAGTGATAATGATTGTTATCCTAATGATTCCTAAAAGGCCTCAAATATTATCATCACATATCTTGATACATCCTGGAGATTCCTTGATGAACTACCCTACACTAAGTGTGGGAATTTTTTTTCAAATCCTATCAAATATAAGTAAGAACCTAAAAACATCTATGAATACATTTAATGTCATCACATTACATTGACAAATCTAGAGGTGGGTTATCTCATTATATACTACAACATAGAACTAAACCCCCAAGATCTGTAATTTTTATACCATTCAAATTCACAAGGAGGGAAGAGGTAACTATCATAAATGAGAGTTAAGAGTACTTATGACTGTGATAAACATCTATATGAAACTCTAAAAAGAGCCATTATATTGCAGTCATCACTATATTCTCATACCAAATGATCCCTAGTCTTCTGACTGAGTGAATCTACAACTATATTACCCTTTCCAGTTGTATATGAAAGCCCAAAATCAATAGATTGTAGATATTCTCCCCATATTCACTGTATGAGTTTTAATTTCCGATGTAAAAGAGATATACTTGAATATCTTCTGGTCTGTGTACACCAAAAAGTGTTATCTCCTTAGATAGTGTATCGATCAATTTAAGGCATGGATAATTGCTAAGAGCTCAGGTCCATGTGTCTGGTTGTTTTTCTCATGACGTCTCAACTATCAAGATCCATACGAAATGACTATGTCCTCTTGTATTATCACTTTTCCATGTTCGATGACCGATGCATCATAGAATATGGTATATAATATTTCTGGATCTAGAAGTGTTAGAATAGGATCTGAGACTTGCCTCTCTTTCAACTTTTGAAAATATTTATTGCATGCTTCTGACAATAGGAACATCACACCCTTCTTTGTAATACAAGTGAAATTTGAAGCAAGGTGTGAGATGTCTTGAATGAAATTACAGTAAAATCTAGCTATCCTGGGGAAATATGTTATACAATTTATTTACATTTGATTCTACATGAAAGCTACATCACTATCCTTATCAATGTCAAAATATAAACATAATTATGAGATAATATAAACCAAATACGGAACTTTTTCTATCTATATATGGCTCTTAGCAAAATTTCCATAAAGTTGATGCTCTCTCAGTTTACGAAGAAAGATCTCAAGGTGTTTGGAATGGTCGCTACAACTGTGGGAATACACCAAGAAGTTCCCTATATGGACCAAAAAAATTTTTGATCAAGGGATGCAAAACCCTACTAATTAAATCTATAAAATTGGATGGTGTGTTCATAAGATCAAAAAACATTACTAGGTACTCATACAGATCATACTAACATAGAAAATTGGTTCAAGGTATGTATGATGGACTTACTCACATTGGATGATAACAATATATCAGTTCAATCTTATATAAGACCCTAGATCCTAAAATATTGTCTATGTGATCATCTTTTTGAAGTAATGGATACCAGTTCTTCACCATAACTTAGTTTTACCTGCTGTAAATCATGAATAGACATAAGGTTCCACCATCCCTCTTGGTGAATTGTCCCAGATAAAACAATTTGGATGTACTAGGAAGTATAAATCCATTAGTATCTAAATACTATAACTACCACTAGAACTCTTGATCCTCTATAGGTTCCATCCAGAATGGTGGGATAGAAACTAGAGATGATCCTAGAACAAGATCAATTGAAAAATCTAACTCTCTATCCGGATGTAATCTTGAAATATTGTCTAGAACAAAATCCTTGAAAATAAATACTACTAGAGGTAAATTTTTTTGATGTAATCACAAATAATCTATAAAGATCTTATAAATCTAAGAATCGGGTTCACAGAGAAGGTTTCTGGAGACAACAGAAGTGGGAATCAGCGAGTGGAGAAGAATAATCTTGTATGGGATGTGGGGATGACTAAGGTTATTATGATGTTTAATGATATCCTGTTTTGTGTTGCTTGTTGTTTTTTTGTTCTCTTTACCACATTTTGGGTTGTATTTTGGGCACCGTCCTCCCTTGAACTGGCATTTATAAAATGAATAAAATGACTGGAAGACAGTGATGTAAAAGATACCCTATAGCAATAGTAGTCAACAAAAATAATGATATTGGACTAACCAATCCTTAATAAGAATGAAACTAAATCCTTTCATCAAGATAATGATTATGTTCCATAAGAAATGGTAATGAGACCATCCCTACACTGGCGTGTTTCCTCTATCTATATCCCTAACGGTGTGTAGAGGGTCATTACACCACTGTAATACTATATCACCAGTTTGAGACATTCCATATTAGATATAGAGATAAAAGAGTTTTAATCACATGTTTTAACTAATGAATATACAATGTAGATTCCACAATAATAATACCTCATAATTTAGATGGTCCCAGGGCATGGTACTTGGGTATTAGCTATCGGGCATGAAACTATCATGATTCATGGCCCTATGCCATAATAGGATTACCTTGACTAAAACTTCTCTACCGGTATGATTGGTGATCATGAGTTTCACTATTGTGGCTCCATCAACCCACTTGGGATGTACATATAGTTCTATTTCATCTCCCCACCTAATATAGTAATAAATAACCACTCTCGAAGGTGGAGCTGGCACAAATCCTTTTCTGCTCGACGTGAGTAGAAGGGTCCTGTAAAAATGATGAAGATTCCATATACTGTCGCACGCCCAACACTCCATTTGGTATCAATCACAATGATGGTTTATATTCCCTTATCATCCAACTATTGACACATCATTGAGCTATCAAAATTAATACTATAGTTTCCACTTCCCAATCAAGAATCATTGACGAATCCTTTCCTTCCACTATGAGAACTATTGGGATATTGCAATAATGAAACTCTATGCCCGGTGCTATTGTCAACCTTCATGTTGTTAATAGTGATATTTTTTAGGTTTATTATTTTATAGATGTTAGTAAATATAATTAAATTCACCTATATAAGGCTGGCATACAAAGTCCAATTATAAAATTGTATAGCATGTGAATTCTCAGAACCAGCTAAAAGTGGTACAAAGCACTGCAACTCTGTGAAACATGATGAATATTACATAACTGACATAGAACTATGATTAAGAATAATGAACTCCATAGATCAATCTTGTATTATCATGTGAGGATTGAACTGATCATTTAAGGTAGTCTTAAGGTTATCCTAAATCATTTCATGATGGTGATCATCTTGGGAAACCACAACCCACCAACACATGGTCGAATTATGAAGTATGTTTGTAGATAAAATGACCCTCTTCCCCAAAGTCGTTTCCATATGCTCATATGTAGATAGGATATCCAATAGACAAGGCTCAATATCATGCGGTTTGATATTACCTAATAAAGTAGGAGGAAGCTTCTGTTGGAAGTTGCGAGTCAGAATAAACCATCATAGGTGCATGTCTTGGGGCATCATGCATATACAACATCAAACATAAGATACTATCATGAAATTTGGAATCAGTACCCAGATCAGGTATTATAGGTGGTACCTTAATTTATAATCCTAGAGGCAAGAATAGCATCTCAAGGCCCACTATGTCTAGATCATGATCGTTACCACCTTCCCAGTATACGGTATGAGGACGTGATGGAATCCTTGGTCTACAAATTCCAGGAACACACCTCAGAAAAATCCTTAATTAGATAGATAACAATAATTATAGATGATAAAAAAGGAAGGTCCCACTATCCAAGGTATACTACCTCAACTACCCACTTATAAAATCATTTTATAATATTTTCTCAAGTAAATGTTTCATTTCATATTATATTTAATTTCCAAGTTCACTCTTATACTTTAAAAAACATGAAAATGTAAAAAATGGTGTGTTGACAATTCATATTATAGGTTATGCTTCACTTTATAATGGATTTACATTCACATTTAATAGGTTCACATAAACCTCATAAATGAAAACGACACCCATTTATTTATTTCATTATGAATCAATTCATAAATTACTTATCCAAGCCCATGAGGGCCCATAAACATCATGAATTGATATAGACAATCACTCAATCACATGCACATTTAATATAATAAAAATCTAACTGTCACAACATCAATAAACAATCACATGCATAACAAGGAATAAAATTAGTGAAATGAAATTATATGGATTTGAAATATACATTCCATGAAATTTTTACATGCTTATAGTGATGAATGTAACAATGGTCATTGTCACCATATCATCTGTCCAAGTATGAGGTGATGTTATCAATAATAATAATAAATAAAAACACCAAAAAACATTTCTGTCACCCCATGGTGAAATTATTTCAATGGTAATTTGAAAAATATTATTACAATTATATTTTTGGGGACTTCGATTTCACAGTGAACCTGGGTTTCAATGCCCTCAAATAGATTATGACCATGTCCAAATCTTCCTAATATCCAATAAATTATCTCTAAATAGTAAAGGAAAAATTATTTTTTTCGATACCACTCAGTGACATCATGAAACGAGATGCCACATAGTGGATGCTCTAACCCTGGTGGGTCAGTTATTCTTAGGTGCATCTCTCCAAACTCTACATGATGTCGAATAGTAGTGAGGGCCTATGGTGTATATGTTGGGAGACTATTCCCTAATAACCAGGGTGTATCACATCAAATTAATATAATGATAGGTAAATAGAAAAATTAATATATGTAAATAACATAATAATATAAAAATAATTTCTAGATAATGATAATAATAACTATATTAACTAGAATAACTGATGATGATACATTATTTCAATATAAAACTAGAAAACATGGTTACAATACAGTTGAAATAACAAGTTCCAAAAATGTATAAAAGAAAACAATAGACTATCCAAAGAATCTCATGCTCGTTCTCAGTAATATGATATCATGAACCATCTTAGAAAATATGTAATCATGTTTTCGAAGTCATGTTCATCACATTTTAAACACTTCCATGCCTATAATCATCCCTGAGTACCGAATGACACCGAAGAGGGATTGCGATAAATCTCAGTGGGACACCACTATATTGGTCTATAACATATGACCCATGTAATAGAATATAATAGTGTGTAATCATTCTTATAAAATGTAATATAGTACAATGTATCTAAATATCAATGAACCAAATTCATCCCTTAGTAGGTTTTTGAACATGTAACCAACACTTTATTTGATCATTATTAATTTTTAATTAAGAAACATTTTAACAGTATTTATGGATCCAATGTGTAACAGGTAAAGCTGTATTGATATTTAATAATGAAGATATATTGTAATAACCAAGGGAATATAGACCTCAACAGCCTCTAACATTGTAATGCTTGTAGCATGTCTAATGGGTAAGACTATAATCCCTGGAGCATAGTCCAAGGCATTCCACAATAAGTCGCCTACCATGTTCAAAGATTTTTTCCAAGGTAAAATGGGGATATGCAATTGCTGGGTGTAATGGGATTTTAACGAGGAACCTTTATGTCAATGATATATAAAAGTGGTGTTTCCAAATAATCATGTAGTACTACATGGGTGATACTACCGTGTCATATCGGGAATCTATTTTCAGAAAACGGTTAGTTTCATGCTGTGATTCAACCTAATCATGTTTTATCCTTGAATTCGGAATGGGGTCCTTGAGTGCATAAGGAATTATCTGTGGAATACAAGTTGGTATCGAGTTAGGCCTATCATATTTTTATAAGGATTTCATATATAATTCATAGGGATCAAGCCATTAATTATTATTACTGTGAAAAGGATAATTTTGAATACAACATTTTAATCAATTCAAAATTAATTAATACATCCATTTTGTCAACCCCTTTCCTTGCATTAGTGTTACAAGACAAGTAGAATTCTACCATTCAATTAATAAATTTATGGAATTTTAACAATCATGGTCCAATTGAGTACATTCCATTAACATGTTAAGGGTATCTATAGACATGCAAAATATTATTAAATAATATATAATAATGTCAACTCATATACATAGTATGTTTTCCAAATTTCAATTATTATTTAATTTTCAATTGACGCATATAACATATGCATGTCATGTGGGTAACATAAATGGTTCATTCATTTTTGAAATTAATGATATAAATCGATCCATATAAAATATAAAATATTATTCTTTGGAAGGATAGGCCACGGTACCCCTAAATGGTGGCTCGACAAGTCAAAACACTAAATTGAGAATTATGACATAACATCCAATATTGAATGGTTGGATTTGTTGGTGTTACCCCTAAAATGTAATCACATATTTGGAATGATAATTACAATATAGTTCAAATGATTATAATCATGTCGTATAAATTAAATAAATGGTATCTATTGAAATCAGTAGGCGCCATAGAACAATTCCATAATCAATGAAACTGATGGATGAGTTATAGACCAGCCACCTTAGGCTTGTATAACTCCAATAATCTTGTATCATCCTATGATCATTATTGGATCATAGTATATCTGAGATAAAAATTCTCACTTGTCGATAAACTGGTTTGGAGAAATAGAAAAGAAGATGAAATCAAACAGGCTCGAGTTCATTCTGTTGGGAATCCAACATGATGAAGACAAGCTCAAATGGATCCCAACTAAAGGATACATTTTTTTTAAGAAGGTGGCGCTTTGGTCAAGAGACCAAAGCAAATTTATTAGCAAAAATAAAGATTACAAGAGTCTAAAAGACGGGATCAAATTACAATCTTTGACTTGCAACGGAATCAGGTTTTCTGGGATCTCTTCCATCCAATTTATAGCCTGATTAATGCCTTTGTTAGCGAGAGCATCCGCAACCCTATTCGCTTCACGATAAGTATGAGTTGCAATGTAATTGACGTCATGGAGATATTGGAGGCAATTCATCCAGCGTGTAGTGATCATCCAAGCAAGATGAAAATCTCCCTTCCAAATGGCTTGAACAATAGTGGTAGAGTCGCTCTCAATCCATAAGTTGTTCCACCCATGACGAAGAGTAAAATCAGTGGCATGAATAACACTTAGCATCTCATCTTCTAGTGAGGATGCAGTACCACAGCCTCCAAAAAAGCATCCCACGATGTGACCATGATGATTTCTGAAGACAGCTCCACATCCCGCAGGACCTGGATTTCCTTTAGAGGCGCCATCCACATTGATTTTAATCCAACCTAGAAATGGGGGTCTCCAGAAAACCTCAAGGGTGCGCAACGGCTTCAAGAAAATGGATTCAACTTGAAGACGGCGAAGGATCATAAAGTCCGCCACCGAATTGTTGCAGGGACCATTCTGGATCAAAGCGGCTTCCCGAATAGCAATGAGATTCTCATTTTACCTGCATTAGTGTTGTGTGAGAAATTATTATGAAGAATATAGTTTATATAATAGAAAATCACATGAATCAGCTCAGCAACCCCAGCTAGGATCAAATTTCTAATTTGGTGAGAGGAGTCCATAGCAACACAACGTTTAATCTGGTCATCAATAGAGTTAGAAATCGGCCATCTGCAATCAAAAGCATCAAAAATATATTTCCAAAGAGCAGTGGCAGTAGCACAAGATAGAAATAGGTGGTTAGTATCTTCTCTATGCTGATTGCAAAAACGACATTTAGAACAAAGTTGAATGCCAAAACTTTGAAGACAAGCATCAGTGGGGACCCTATTGTAGGCAAGACGCCAAATGAGAGTAAGTCTGGAAGGCTTGATCCAGGGCTTGTCAAAAAAATTTATCCAGTTCAAATCATTATCAGCGTTGTGGAAGGAATTATTATAAAACTTTTTGGAGTTAAGAATCCCATTATGAGAAGGTTCCCATATCAAGAAGTCACACGAGGTAGAAAAGTAGTAAGAATCAATAATTTGAACAATGTTTTCAGGTAGATTATCAGTTTGAGAATTAAGAACATTACAAATGGATGAGTTGATGTCATCAGGGATATAATCAAGGGGGATCAAAGAGATAAGTGGAGTGCCAGTCCAGTTGTCCAACCAGAATCTCATGGAAGAGTTTCTCGAGACCATTCATCTAGCATTGTGCATAATAGTGTCAAACATGTCTCTAACAGAGGGGCAAATGGAGGAATTCATGAAACTCCTATTATTTCTTTTCAATCTATCAATGAACCTATTTTTTATGAAATCAATGGGGTGGGTGTCATTATGTATCAGGTTCCAAGTTAATCTGGCTTGAAGAGCTTCATTGAAGTGTTTAATGTTTTTAATGCCAAGACCACAAATGCTTAGAGGTTTGCATCATTTAGCCCAAGGGATAGTCACAAGTTTCCTGTCCAAGGTGCTACCAGTCCAGAAAATGTTTTTTATGTGAACATTTATTTTTTTTATGAGACTAATGGGCCATTTATAAACCATCATAGAATAAACAAGTTTGGAAACAATAACAGACTTGACAAGGCAGATTCTCCCCGCCATGGAGAGAGATTTTCCTTTCCAGGAGGAAAGCTGATTAAGAACCTGGTCAACAATGTTAGAAAAGTAGCAAGCTTTAGGTCTACCCCAGAAAATGGGAACGCCAAGGTATTTGAAGGGGAAGGAACCCTCTTTGATGTTAAGCTCATTGATGATATTATTTTTCCTAGAAGGAGGGATGTTTTTTCCAAAGTAAATGAAAGATTTATTCCATCCAATGACTTGACCCGAGACCTCCTCATAATGCTTGAGAGCAGATTTAAGTGTTATAATGTTTTTTATGTCACCCTTTAAAAAGAGAATGATGTCATCAGCATAAAGGAGGTGGGTGGGGGCATTCATGTTTCTATAAGCATGAATTGGTTTGAGCTTGCTTTGCACAACCAGCTGGGTGAGCATACGACTAAAATAGTCTTCAGCAATGGAGAAAAGAATTGCAGAAAGGGGGTCACCTTGTTGTACACCTTTAGAGCATTTGAAAAAACCTCTAGGAGAACCATTAACCAGGATGGAAACATTAGCTGAATGGAAGAGGGTTTTAATTCTAGAAATGAAAATGTCATTGAATCCAAAACCATGGAGAACTTTGAAAATGAAGTTCCAATCCATAGTGTCAAAGGCTTTACAAATGTCAAGTTGAATGGAAATGTTTCCGCCTCTATTCTTATTATTTAACATGTTAGTACATTCCGAAGCAAGACAGATACAGTCTTGGATAGATATCCCCTTGATAAAGCCAAATTGATTGCAGGAGATAATTTTATCAGTGATAGTGTTCTACAACGTACGCATTTATGTAGGTTCTCCATTATGGCCCGTATTTCCTATCTCAAAGGTAATCGACCTTGGCCACTCTCTGAATTACATGCTCACATCTCACAATGTTGGAAGATTGTTAACTGGAAACTAATTCCAGTCGGAAAAAGATACTTTCATATTCTGTTAAACTCTCAAGAAGATTTTGATTGTATCTGGAAATTAGGAAATCTTAACCTCAAACCTGGTTTGCTTCGCCTATCTAATTGGGACTCCAATTTCAACCCACACACTCACCGAAACACACTAGCACAGGTCTGGGTCAAGCTTCATGGCCTCAATTGGTTTTTCTTTCACCCAAAGATACTGAATGACATCGCTTCATGCATAGGCACACCCCTCAAAATCGATCAACGAACATTGAATGCTGATTTAGGAATCTTTGCTAGAATCATGGTAGAAATTAATCTGGAATCAAAACTTCCCAACACTATCAACTTCACTGCCAAGGATTACAATGTTGAAATTAATATTGAGTATGAGAGGATACCCCCTTTTTGGGAGCATTGTAAGATCATTGGTCATAACATCTATAATTGTAGATTGATTAGGAAGCAGCCAATTCAACTACCTGACAATGACTGGAAAGAAATAAGGAGGAATAAAAAGGACAAAGCTCCCATGGTGAGTGCTCCTGAAACATTTAAAACTGCAACCTGGGTTAAAAAACCCATAATTTCATCTCATTTAAGGGAGACCTCGGGTTCCAAATTGGCTGACCTTGTTGAGGAGGAAGAAAACAACAAAGCCCTCACAAACAACTTGGAATTTTCTGTTTTAGATAGCCTTAAGTAGGATACTAAAATTATGAATTTTGGTTCATGTACTGCTGATCTGAATAAGGAAGCTTCCACTCCTCACACTTCTTCCAATATCAATTTAATCACGGATGTGCAGAATGCTCCTCAGGAAAACTTGAATATTATTTCGCAGGAGCCTCTCTCTTTGGTGAAAAACTCCACTAACATGCAGGTTTCTAGCTCTGACCTGCCAGAGGTGCATTGTCCTTTGGAGAAGATCAGTGAAGAGCATACCACGGTTGTTCCGCAGCAGGTCCAGGAGCATGCTTCCCCGGTTACAGAGGCCTCTCCTGCTCTCATCGCTGGGCAAAGCTGTGCTTCTCACCTCAGAAAGCTGAGTTCTCTTGCTGCTCCCCATTCTGATCCGGAAATCTCAACAGGTACTTGCAGTATTTTTGTCCAGCAGGATAGTTTACACTTGAATTGTGTTAAGGCTGATAACAACAATGATCTCATTTCTGTTTTGCCGACACTCAACAATAACAACTCCCATGTTATTGACACTCAAAATAATTCTTTAGATGATTCTGCTCCCATCATTGTCCCTATCAAAGGCAAGAAATTACCTCACTCAAGCCCCAACATGTCAAAAAATGTCAGAAGATCAAATAGACATAATGGCTCGGATAGTAAGAAAAAATGGAGTTCTAACTCCAAAAGTAGATTTAAATGAAGATTATTTTTTGGAATTGTCAAGGTATTTCAAACTTTGACACCTTTAATTTTTTACAAAAAATGGTAAATGTTCAGAAGCCTCTAATTTTTGCCATTGCTGAACCTAAAACAATCTTTTCTACTGATCTTGTGCAATTTTGTCTCTTTGGATACACCTTCATCGGTGCTTGTCAAAACAACAATAATTTTGAATCTCTTTGGACCTTTGCTCATCCCTCCTTGTCTAATGTTAATGTCTTCCATGTTTCTGATCAAAGTTTCACTTGTGATTTTATAATCGATAATGCCCATCTCTTTTGTTCCTTTGTCTATTCTAAGAACAAATATCAAGATAGGAGATATCTCTTGCAAGACCTCTCCTCTCTAAACACAAAAATTCATTCCCCCTGGATCGTTGCTGGTGATTTTAATGCTATTACTTCACCTGGTGAAAAATTTGGTCCTCTTCATTCTAGTTTGTCTATGAGGGAGTTTAAGGCTGCTATCGAAACCTCTAATCTTACTGAGATTATTTTAAAAGGCGCCAAATACACTTGGTATAGGAATCATTACAATAGAGTGGTTGCGAGAAAACTTGATAGAGCCTTTACTAATGACCTTGCTTTAGATACTTGGGACTCCATTTCCAGTACCACACTTCCTAAGATTCATTCTGATCATCATCCTATTTTAGTCATCATATCTCCCAATACTAGGATGCCCTCTTTCCCGTTTAGATTCAACAATTCTTGGTTCTCTGATCCTGACTGTTGTAATCTCATAAAACACTGCTGGTCCTCTTTGAACCATCTCGATGATGATTTCACTTGTCCCCCCTCTAAAGAATACATTGTTTTCCCTGTTTTAGGCCATAAATATCAGTAAAATGCGTAAAATGGAGTCAAATTATATTGGAAATTAGATCAGGGATGAATGGTGAGTAATTAGACAATTAAGGTTGAAAATGATGAATGTCATAAAAATAGCATGTTTATGATTAGGCTACACTATTTTACAAACTATTTTCAAGCCATGCACAAGTACCTAGGGAAGGATTCCAATTACACAGTTAGGCCACATGTTTATAGAAACCATGAACTAACCATGGGAGATGGGTGTTCCTGAAATAAAAACCATTCGCACAGTTCGATCTAACCGTACACCCATCCCTCACAATTTTCTATAACCAAGTAATTGGTCTAGTATCCCAAAAATAATGGTTCTGGGCTCCAAAAAATCCTAAAACACCCTCATAATTTTATATAACTCATTATGCATCCATATTAGTTCCAAATAATTATTTAGACATAAATTTAAAGGATATATGTCGGAGTGAAAAACAAGGTTATGAAAATATATCTATATTGATAAAGTAGATACCAAACCGCTCACATGGTCTTAATCCAATGTTGGGATGATTATACAATTAAATTTCATATCAAAAATATCCAATAAATTTCATAGATATTAGAAATATGGTACATTGAAACAATAGAACTCAGTATCTCAATATGTTATTCCTACACCATACTTTTGAGTAAGAGACATGGGAACTGAAATATACAGTGTAAAAAAAAGTATCCTTGTATTTTTCTTATATGAAAAGAAAATTTTAACAGTGAATTTTTTACGGTGGATTAATTTATCAAATCAAACATATATAAATGAAATTACATAATTTTATAATGAATTTATTTATTAATTAATAATTATATCGAAAACCAATGCACATCTTTGGTTATTTTATAACATTATATCCATGATGATTTAAAATACTAGTAACCATTATAACCATTAATAATATTAATTTTGAACAGTGATTTTATGAATAGTATATATAATGTGTTATTAATGAAATAAAATTTATTCACATGAAAGAAGTAGTTTTGTTAATGAATATTATTTTACACAATAGTGCCAATTTATCATAGAATCTGATAGTGGTAGAATCACATGTCTATTAGCATGAATAATCTCTATCATTGATTCTGAAATAGATGAATATGAAAAACTATTTATTAGAGATGTTGATGCTTGTCAATATCATAGCCAAATCCATGTTTTTTAAACCAACCATGAAAATATCACTATCATACACATTACACTTAGGTAACTTTCTCGTGTAATAAAGGGATATGTATCTCGATCATAATAGTATATTTTTCCATATTTTTTGTAATAATGATTATATTTATCTTTTATTATTATTATTTCATTTAAAATTATTATATACTAGGTTTGATAAAAATAAATTTTTGAAGTTATGGTAAATATATAAATTCAATAAATACAAGCTAATTTAATCAATTAAACATTTTCAAATAAATAAAATTGGAAAAAAATTTATTAATTTGTTTTTTAATAAGAAATGATATTATAATTTTATGTGGCCATAAATTATTTTTATAATGGTCAAAAAATAGTTATTATAAAAAAACTCTAGTTTTCAATCAATCTAGATTTTTGATTTATAAAAATAAATTATTATATATAGAAAATAATTTGGAAAAAATAATTTTTTTAAATTCAATAAATCTAAATTACACTATGGATTTATTTTCATGATTTTTAAAAGAGGTAAAATATTTCGGTCAAAATTATATATTTTATAAATATATTGTTTTTAATATAACATCATAATTACCCAAAAGTGATGCATCAGATGTTATGAAAGGTATACATGACTAAATATATATTTACCATTTGTAATAATTGGTTTTTTTGTTTTATAATTTTATAAACCATTAATGAATCATCCAAAACGTATATTATATTTTACGGTTTAAAAAAATATTTGAAACATGACTCACTTCCACTTCACCAAGGGTATTATTTTAATGATATCAGTTTTTAATGATATAAAATAAATAAGACATCACTATATTGATAGAAACAATTGGAAAAAATATGGGTTGGTTTTTAGTCTTGATTACATTATCATAGAATCTGAAACCTAAATTAGTAAATTAGTTTAGATTTTTCCTTTATTTTTTATATAAATCCACATAACCTTTTATTATTTTTAACTAGTAACACAAAAATATTAAAAATATCTACCATTATCACCCCAATGTCTCCCCAATATTTTAATAAGCTCATCCTAATAAGTTATATGCTCTATCTCATGTAATTAATCCTCCTCTTATCCTCTTTATTCAATAACCTTATTTATCCTTTATAATTTATTTCCAAATTTCTCAATTTTTGATTATATTATTAGATATATATTTTAATTTCATTATGATTTAAAATTAATGGGATATGCCTTTAAATTTAATTAATATCTTCTATTAATCGTTATGCATCCCTGTTTTGCTATCAAATTTATCTTCTGTTTTTGTGCCAAATATTTCTGTAGTGAATATTGATCCCTAAATATAGTCAATAATGTTAAACTTTATGTGAATGTCTGTTATTAATTAAGTACATACATGTTTTTGTTTCACAATACTCAATAATAGTATTAATATATATGATTTTCACCTTTATGTTTTATAATAAATGTGGTAAACTTATGCGCATACATGATTTGATTGTGATTGGTGGGATCCGAATTATATACCCATCTAATGCATTGTGTGATGCTTAAATATCTTGATATTAAATGTGCAGTGAATTGGATGTTATATTAATTAAAATATATTATTTTAATTAGTTGTTATACTGTACATATTTTTATGATTCAATGTTTTATGTTCATCCCATATTCATATGTTTCCTTTATGATACCATGTTATATTAGGCATGAATTTCCATGATTATGATTCTCACCCCTATTGTGTTTTGGTTCTAACTACCCTTGGATATCATGTACTAAATTAGTTTATTCTATGCCATTTTTATTCCCTACAAGGAATTATAACTTACCCATTTCTATTTTATGACCTTTGGTTATCCTTTGAAGTTTTACCACCGCTAAGAAGTTTATCTTTTAAATATTTTTTTTTCATATTTTGAATTAAGAGGATCAAATTTTGTAATATGGTCCAATTAATTATTACTCCTAAGAATATGTTACCAAGGTAAAAATTAGTCAATATGATAAAGGATCATAGGTTTCGGTGGGGTTAAACTAAGTAATAAGACAACAAATAAGAAAAAGCATATCTAGAATTGATTAGTTGGGTGGAATATTGACACTAATCATGTAATCATGAAATATTGGACATTTTTTCACCTAAAATGAATAGTAAATTTATTATAAATTATTTATTCAATTATTTACAAGAGGGTCACTACACTCACATTTTAAAGGATCCATTCATCACATTAATGCTTCTTACTCTAACTATAACATATCCACGAAAATAAAATTAAAAATCCCTCCGAAAATATATTTCCCGCATTATATGGGTTCTTATTTTCCCAAAACACCAATATATGGATCCTTAAGGAAGATCGTAACAAAGGATATCCAAAGAAAATTTAAAATTTTTATGTCAGTTATTTTCCCACATTTAATTATATTTAACCCTCAGTAATATAATTATATAATAATAATTGATGCACTAAAATTTTAATATGTTTATTTAAAACCATTATCAAACTCCCTTCCATTAATTTTAAATATGAAAACATTTAATTATTATGTGATGACAACTACATCAATGTAAAATGTAATTCATTTTTTTCATTACTGCTTTATAGGGATGGTTTAACAAATGGATTTAATTAATAAAAATGATATTAATAAAATTATTAATGTTTTTGGAGATATAATTTTTCCATTTAATTTATTTCCTTAACAAAAAATCTTCATCATAAAATCAAAACACATAAAATGATCATACTAAAGAACATTCTATGTAATAACATATTAACATGATATTTCATTTATCATACTCATCTTTGATTTATCATATCTACTTTATCTCTTTAATAATAATTTTTTAAATTGTTTCTGATAATATAAAATTTACATTTTCACTATACGATAACATGTTCTCACACCATGAATGGTTGTACCCTGTTATGGTTTGGGATTGTCTTACATAATACAAGAATGGTAGTATAATTTTTATGTCAAGATTTATTAATAAAAATTAAAAATATGAAATAATTATGAAATTGTATGATTTAATAATTATTAAATAGAGAAATATCCATCATAAAACATAAATAAAATTGAACACTCATGGTTATTTAAACCATAAAAATCAATATTGTCATAGAAGATTCACAGAGGAGTAACTATATCTTTATCAAATGAACTACCATTCTCTAAAATGATAAAACCCATATATCATAAAATTATAAATATTATGAATCCATTTGACCAATTACATTCCATTATTATAGATATATTGAATCATCATTAGAGATTAAGGACCAAATGACTGAAAAACAATAATTGTGAACTAAATTAATATAGTAACTGAATTAAACATGATAAAAAATAAAATAAACAGACTTATAATAATGAAATAAAAATGTTAAATTTTTTAAAAAAATTTAATAATGAAAAAAATTATTACCCTAAAGGGTAGAAACATGTTAGAATAAATCTTGGATTTGAGTTATTTTATTTTTTTTAAAGTAAATTTTAAGTGTTTATATATTATTCCTCAAACAATAATTCCTCAATTTTCATCATCTTGTAATTATTCTATAGTTTTTAAATTTATACATGTATAATTGTACAAATTCATTTTAATGTAAAATTTCTTTATTGATAAATGATTTAAAAAGGAACATTTTTAATGTTTTTGGTATGGATATTCTTGATTTTGTTTATAAAAATGACAAATGGATGTTGTTTAACATTTATTACATGAACACATATTCTTCAAAATATTCCCATTATAACATGATTATATTCCATTCCCGGATTCCTTGGTTTTTAAAGAAGTTCTTATTTATATTATTCAATTAATTTCATTGTTTTAGAATGTCTTCAAAGTGAATGTATGTTTCCTTTCTTCATTAATGGGTTCAAATAATTTACATTTTATTATGGGGAAATGAAATGATGAAAAGTGATAAATTCCCAATTTATCTTTCATGTAATAGTTCATGGAAAATAAAGATAATGATGAGGTATCTGGATAAATTCCTCCAAAACAAAGGTTAATCAATTATTCTAATGAGAAATGATGATTAGATATATCAAGTCATAATTTACTCTATTAAAGCTGGAAAATACTTGAATACATTTGATTAATATATTGTCCCAATCTATATCCCTAGGTTTTATATGATTTATATGATATTTCATGGGATTTTTTATAAAAAATAAAATAAAATTTTGTTTATGAGATCAATGTTTATTATTTTAAAAATTAAATCATTATCATGGTTTTTCTTAGTTTTTAATGCCTTAAATAGGTTTTTTTATTGTTATATCCCATACTGAGATTTTTTTTGGTCATCACCCATTTTTAAATCACTTTATAAAATTTATTGATGTGTATAAACTATAGTACTGTAATATATCAATTTTGGATGAATATATTAAGTGAATCAAAGCTGTCATGAATGAAATAGGAGTGTAAAATAAAGAATTTATTTTTTTGGGAAAATTTGTAGTTGGTCATTGTGTTCAGTTTTTCGATTCAATAGTTTTCAAAAATTTATATAAATAAAAAAAGAAACATATGATTAAATAAAAGTGTTTTTTTTCTAATAAATTTACAATTATGGGTTGATTATGAATAAATTGTTAAAGATTTAGGTTATTTAGATAGATTATATTGAATGGGTGATCTAGTACATGGATGTTAATTGATTGAAATAAAATATTATTTTTTCAAACACTTATTTTAAGGAAAACGTAGTATAATTATATATGTGTAGATATTTTGAAGTGAATAATTTTGACTTTAGGATACTGATGGTTGATTATTATATGACACATTAGGATATATATATATAATTTCAGTATCCTTTGTGTGTGATGATTTTATCAGGATACTTGTTTGAAATATAAAAAATCTTAGAAATCCTTGAAGATCTTATTTATTTTTATATAGAGACCCTAAACTATTGGAAATATTATTTTCATAGTTTAGAAATGGATTATATTTTTTGTGTATTTTTTATCACATTACGTTGATCACGGATTCTTCAAGACAAGTGATCTAATAGTTTTGGAGGCTTCACTGATGTCGGTGGAAACATTTCCTAGTGTTTCCCAATTTTTCGGGGGTAAAAATATAGAGGAATGGACTAGCATTACAAACTATGGATTTATTTGAATAATGTATTCATGTATGGAAAAATTATTAGATTTATATAATTTTAGAGTTTCAAAAAAAAATTTAGTTTTGTGAAATAATCTAGTGTCATAATGTTTAAAAGGGTTAGGATTGAGGTTTCATGAATAATAACTATGAAAAAATGGATTGTGGTATGTTATGTTATTACGAGAATATTTACCAATAATAACATTATACTAATTTATCTTAATGAAATGGAGATTAATGAACATTAATTTGGGGGTTTGAGTAATTATTTTAGTGAAATTGAAATCATTGTGAAGTAAGTGATTTCTATATATGTGGCTGCTCATAATTTGTGACAATCAAAGAGTTTGGAAAAGGGGTGTATTTATATAAATTTTTTAACGTCTAACTGTAATATATTTCTTTCATGTATAAATATATTTTGATGAAAAAAACACTTTGAAAATATTTTATTTATGAACTTATTGATAAAAAAATATATTCATTAAAGTTTGTTTCACAAAGGATAAGGTTTTTGTGAAATATTGGAGTTATAAAAAATCATGGTGTTTCATGAAGGCTAGGTGATTTTATAATGTATGTTGTTTCCAAAATAAGAATGATCTTTGAAACAAATTGGGCTTTCAAAATTTTCATAGTTTCAAAAAACGTTAATTATGTGAACAAAAGTTTTTAGACCTTTTGTGTATGTGATCAATGCATTCAAATATATCAATTCAGGACAACGGTGGAAGGAGATCCACATATTAATTTCTGAAAAACAAATATGTGACCAATATATTGGCATGTCCTTCATGTCAATGAATAGATTAAGAAATCATCCATGTTAGAGATAATGTGGGAGTCAATGAGCTGATTTGAGGGTGGAATTGTTTTATCTGTAAAACTCATGTAAACGAACTGTTATTAGAACAGAGTAACCGTGTATGATCTTTTATAATCCAAAATATCAGGTAAACCATAGTGCATTGAAGAAAGACTTAAAAAATTTCGGTATATACTCCTTTGACTATCCCATAGTGGTTAACCATGTAAAATTGATGTTTTGTGTTTGTATTTCTATATATTTGTGTTTATTAAATACACACCTCCACAAGATAGGTTTATTATTTTCTACCATCATGGGGAAACGATCGATCTTATTGAGTGAATATATTAACAACATGATTCACCCCTCCCCTATCATGGTGTTAAAGGGTCTTACAATTGGATTCACATAATACTTGTTATAGGTGTGTAATATGTACTTTTATTTATTTCAGGGAGAATTAAGTGAATATGAGAGGTCCTCCCCATTGTTCATTGAAAAAACCTCAAAATTTGGATGAAGGGAATGAGATATCATTTTTATCTGCTTTTAATTATTTTTTCTGTGACACATTTTAAGGGATCAAGGTCAATGATGTGACAATACTATCTATGAATATATTATCTTGGAAAATACATTATGTAGATCTTGAAGCACAAATAGATCTTATTTCAACAATACGTAATCACATATATTAAAACTTTATAAGGTTTACTAAGTCCAAGTCCATGTGGGTAAAACTAGAAAATATATACGAAGGTGATATGAAATTAATGGAGGCAAAACATAAGTGTCTCAAAATTAATTTTTTTATCTGAAAATAAATACCGGGGAAAATGAAGACAACTTTTTTAGTCTCATTACTAGTGTGGTTAGATCAATTTAAGAAAATGGGGATGAAATTAATAATAATTACATTGTGAATAAAATAAAAAGAAGGGTCCCACCTCTACACAATCCAGAAGTGCCATACCATGATGAAATATATCTATATGGGATTTATCAAAATAACTTTCTAAGCATCCCAGTGGACTATGAAATTGTAGTAAATCTAAATGACCAAAAATTATAGTTATAAATGAAATTGTATTCAAATACATGAAACAACATTCCATTTCCTACATTATTAATGACGTATAACAAAAGATTAAATATTATATTGATGATTTCATGATTTCGATAATTCAAATGATAGAACCTATATAATATTAATTCAATCAGTAAAATTTTTTTGTAGATATCAAGGTGGAACTTTAGGGTTCCCTTTATGAGATTGAAAATCAATGAAATAAAAACAATAATTATGGGAGCATTGTTGATAGATTAATCAATGTATGTGGATCATTATTATGTAGAGAATAATCAATTATATGGACCTATATATGAACATTTGAAAACTCTTGAATGATCCAAAGATGCTTTGAAATTTAAATTCATTATTGAATATTAATAAAAAGACCTTAAAAACCTCACTTTGTGACTAGAAGAAACGGAAAATAGAATTGATAGAATTTAAAAAGATGAAGTTTATTTAAGGATTAAACTAGAAAATTCATAAAAAGTAACATAAAAAAAGACGAGTGTATAAAATGGATTGTTTTCATAGGTAGATCATTTGAAATGAGTTAAACATGGTTCTCATGTAGTATAGAAATCCATGAAATATAAAATTTTTATGTTTAAGGGAAAATGTTGAATTGGATTTGATATGGAAACATAAATTGATATAAATGAGACAAGACCAATAAAGGGGAATTAGAATATTGTACATAACATAAATGTTCCTGATTTCCTAAAGAAGGTAGCTTTGAAGCTTACACAAAAATAACTAAAACTACTACCCAATTATCCATAGAGGATCTTCAATCAAATACTGATCAAAGGAAGGGTAAATGTGATGAAAATAATGTGATAATATATATACTCTTATAAAATTTTAATTGAGTGGTTTTATTGGAAATAGTGAGTCTTACTGTATATAAGAAACGATACATCTTGATGGGGAAACATCTGAAAGTAAACAAGGGAGAATGATATCATATCATTCATCCTATAAAATAAAAAATTTATATGGCCATTATTTTTTCTATTCAATAATTTTAAATAAATCTATTCACTATAGGTAGAGTAAAGTTAGTAACATTAACTACTGAACTCTGATACATGATAATATATGTCAACCAATAAGAATTAACCTCGAAAATATGAATTCTATTGTGGATGAGGAATATGAGTATTATTAAATCATGCATGTAAAAAAGATATTATATATGAATATTTTGACACTACTCAATACAGTATCTCATGGAATGAAATGAACGTTTTTCATAAATATGACTTTCAAAAATCCCTCCCAACTCCACAAATAAAAGTAACAAATGGATTCTTGATTATGAATAATCATCACACCTGATAGGAAATTAAAATTTATTGAAAAATTATAGGATACGTTTTAATGGAACAATTATATTTAGAAATTATAGTTCTTTAAACATAAAGGGTATTAGAAATATTGAATTAGTAAATGATGAGATAATGAAAATATAACGTCTCAAGGAGTATGGTTTTCATAAAAATCCCTTAACTCTGAGTCAACTCTATGACTCAAGTAACATAATGAAAATTAATAAAAAATAGTGCACTGTCAAAGGGAATACATGTAATTATTTCACTAAATGAATCATTTATAATGGTAATATATACCATGTGGAATATAAATAAAAACACTATCTTCATAACAATTTAAGTGGAAAAAATCATGTGGAACAATAAGTTGGGTCACATTAATCAAAAAAACCAGGAAATCTTATCAAATGTATAGGATATTGTCTATATTCATAATTTAAATTATGATTAAGAAAATAAATGTGATGATTTCATGAGAGGAATGATATTCCCAATTTCATATTTCATGACAAACAAAATTATCATTTAATCAACCTAATCTTGAACTAACAGATGTGTTTGGTATAATGAATGTGGCTGGTATAAATGGGGAGTGTAACATCATATTTTTTATTGATGATTATAGTAGAATGACATAGTTGATGTTTAAGTACAGAAAATGAGAATTTATGGGCTCTATTAAGATATATATATGATTAGTTGAGAATGAATCTTTGCACACAATCAACATTTTATGATATATCAATGGAACAGAATATAAATCCGTTGAATTTGAAAATTACGTTGATAACAATTTTATCATGGAGATGTTTTCTTCAATTATAACACCTCAATAAAATGAATTTTTTGGAATCAAAAATAGATATGTTAATAATATGACCAAAACTATTCAAATTGTGTATTTTGGTTCACTACATTCATAGAAAGAGTTAGATCACGTTAATATGTACTTTAAAATATAATTGGGCTTTCTATCATATAGGAAAGGAAAAAATATGATATATGTCATGGTAGGAACCTCTGAATAAATTATTTTTTCCTTTCTGCAATAAATATATCTTTTGAAACAATAAATAAGGTAAAATAAAGTATGGTCCCATTGCATATGAGTGAATGTTCCTTGGATACTCAATGAAGATTAAATCCTAAAAATGAAAAAATAACCCCCTTTGAAATATTATAGACATAAATTATATCAATATCATTAAGTATAAAAAAATGAATAACTTGAAGATATCATATGTGAATATGGTTGAAGATGATGAATAAAGTACAAAAGAGAAAAAATATAATATATAAATTGTGAAATTCATTCAAAAAAATTAAATCTCTCAAAATGATTATGATTCAACAGAAGATTTATAAGTGAAAAACATTTCCAAAAAAACATTCATACCCTCAAATGATAAATGTAGGAGTAAATGTTCATTAATACATAATTATTGGGGGTTCAACCATACGTATAAATAAAATGAAAATGGGGAATGAAGCATGTTATACACTCACATCAAGTGTGAACCCCTCCTCTATTGATAAAGCAGTAACAGATGAATCGTGAGTTAATTCCATTAATTTTTAACTAGATCGAAATGGATCTTAATTGACATAGACCATTAAATCACAATTCATTTGGAACTATTTTTATCTTTGAAAAAAATTTGATAAACTAGTTATTTTTATAAATAAACAAGGCATGCTTGGTGTTAAATATTGTACACATATTGAACGTATTTATCTATAGAAAACATTTTCTCATGTAGATTGATCAGATTAGATTTGGAATATAGTATCCTTGGTGATTCAATTCAGGTACAATGTCTATCTAATGGATGTCATAACTGAATTTTTAAATGGTGTCCTTGAAGAATTATTCAACAATTAAACCCCAATTGTATTTATAATCGGTAATGATATAACAAAGGTTTTTATATTTCACAATGATATTTTAGTCTAATATGGGAACCATGAGCATGGAATTGTAATCTTGATTCTAATATTAAGAAACTATAATATAAAATAGTAGGTATTAAACAATATCTCAATGTGAATAATTTACAAAGAGATTAGTTTATATTGATAATATATATGGATGATATTATTTTTGGAATATGAATGTGTGGATTAGTGAATTAATTTTCTAATCACATGGAATGTGAATTAGAAATACACCTGATTGGAGAACTCACATATTTTTTAGGGATGAAAGTGGTTCAAAAGAAAGAATACACCATAATTTCTATGGAAAATTATGCATGAGATATTTTGAATAAATTTAACATATATGATTTCAAACGAATATTAACTCTGAATGTGATAAAGAGGAAATATGAAAATCATGAGGAAGGGAAATATTTCAATCCCACCATATTGTGGATGGATATTGGAAGTTAAATATATATAACAAAAAATATCTAGATATCATCTATGCAACAAATTACTCTGAACTCTTCCAAATTCCATTAAAGGAATATCATTTATCAGGAGTTAAATGAATCAAAAGTTATTTTAATTTTACTCTCAAATTTTTTTTATTATTTGCAGAATGAGGAGATAATAAATTATTATATTTTTTATCCTGACTATGTTAGAGATTTTGTGGATTGAATGTCTAGACGGAGAGGTTCATTATTCATTGGAAATTAATGTGTTTCCTGGTTGAGTAAGAAACAAGAAAGAACACCTAGTTTTCAAGCATAAATAGTGTATACATCTATAAATATAATTTACTCAATTATTGTGGATAAAGAAACAATGTACTAATATTGGTGATGATGTGAAGCATATCCTAGTGATACCCTATGATTACAAGAATGTTATTAATATTAAAACCAATCTGGTTCAACACTCTCATACCAAACATATTGAGATCAAAGGAAACTTAATAAAAAATGTTTGAAAAAGGTGTTATTAAAATAGGGCATGTTTTACCTAATAATTAAGTGGATTACATCCAATCTAGGCCTTTAGCGGCTCCAATTTTTGGGAAATATCAGTTGATCCTTAGTGTTCATCCACCTTATATTATATGGGGAGGTAAGGGTTCATCCACACTATACATTTTTTAATTATTTTAATCTTTGTAAGGATGTCTAGTATATATATGAGCAAGATAAATTTTTTGGGGGGGTTTTCTGTATTAATGTCCCAATATAGTTTATTTGGGTCTATTTCTGAAATGGGGTAATGAAATTCAATGAATGTTATATTTTTTTAAAATATTAGTGGTATCTTGAAGAATAAAATTATCATTTTCTTCACATGTTTTCTATATTAAGATTATATGAGATTGACATGGATTAATGAGAGATTTTTTCCATGAATATCGGGTTTTTGTTCAAGGATAATGCCTTATTTAATATTTCAATAAATTTCAAATAAAACCAAATGGGGAGATTATTGGAACAAATAATTTTCAGAGTTTGAAAGAGAATGTATTTTTGGATTTTTTTTTCAATTGACACTAGTTTGATAAATTAGTTTTTATGAAAATTGATATACTGTTATACATGGATTTTGTGTTGGATGTAGTTTAATTTCCAATTGTTTTAAAACAAATAACTTGACATCCAGAGGAAGGATAGGCTTCACGAATGAGGGATTTCTAGGTTATGTTAATTATATTATAAAAAAGGAATGGATTTCTTGAATTTGGGAGTTTCATGATGATTTAGAGTTTTAAAAAATAATATATGGTCATAAAGTCTTGAAGGTATATGAAATAAGGTTATTTAATAATTCATTATGCATGATATAAAGATGGTAAGTTAAACAATTATAAGAAGCATACTAAATGGGGGAATTTAAAAACTATTTCACTATGAAATTGAGATTCTTGAATATAAATATAGTGGTTCTAAAACACTCCATTGTGTTCTTGGAAGTATTATGATGTAGAATATGTCTATAAATATGTTTCCCCTCATCCTAGGAGTTAATTGAGAGAGGTTTGATATTTGGTTAGTTGAGCTAATCTCATTTAGGTCGTATTTGAATGTAATTCTTTCACAAATCAATAACTTATCACAAAAATGCAATTTTAAAAAATATGATTATAAACTAATTAACAATAATAAATTTATAAACATGGATTTTTCAAGTAGTCTATAATTTTTGTGGTAGTTTACAGTTCTATGAATTCCTATATTTTCATTAATGATGGGATTTTCACAAAAATGTAGTTCTATTAACCCTAAATGAACCTTTAAATGAAAAGGGGGTATGTGATAGAGGGAGTTTCCATAATGTTGCATACACTAATACCTAGATTTGAATATCTTGTTTGAGTGATCATTGAATTCCTGTGTATCAATTCAGGTGTATGGTGAAAGCATTGTCGCATGCTAATCATATAAAAATTTTTATGCACGAAATTTTTTCAGGGAAACATGATGTCAATAAATGTAATAAGTAATCACCCAATGTAGTGAGAAAGGGGCCGTTGAGGGAAGTGATCTTAGGGAGGTAGTGTGATATCTACAAATATCATGTAAATGAAGTGTACCAGGCAAATATTGAATGTGTCTTATATTTTTTAATCCCGAATAACATGTGAAGCTTTGTGGATTCTGGTACAACCGACACACTATCGATGTAAGGTCCTTGGAATCACCCTTAATAGTGAACCAACTAATAAATTTTCATTTTTATCTATTTAATCATATAGTTTTTTAATAATTACATTATTCCATTATATAGATCTAACAAGTTCATACCATCATTGGTATAGAATTAGATTCATTGAAAAAAAATCAACACCCAAATTCTCATATCCACTATTATAGTGTTATAGGGACTTATAGACAAAATATTGTTGAAATTTATTTTTAAATATGATTAACTCTCATTTCACAGTATTTTTTGTTAGATATGTTGAGTAGGATAGCTCTGATTAGATGAAATCGCATTGACAGTTAGTCAATAGAATAATCCGTTAACAAGAGAAAATGATAAATTTTATTCAAATGAGGTGGTAGCTATATATTTTTATGTGTTGATACTAATAATATTCGATGCACTACTGAAATAAAGTTGGTTTATATTATTTTCATTATAAAACAATTTAGTATTACTAACATTCATCATTTTAATACCCATAATGTAATGTAATGTTCCATATAAAACACATCCAATTCATTATCAAAGATAAAATGGATGTGGGGTTATGGAATGATCATTATATAGGGACGGGCATATATGTCATTACAAACAATATTTTATTTGGATGACTCTTGGGAAGTGTTTTTATCAAAAAACAACAATTTTTGGCGGGGGAAGAATTATTGAGTTATTAAGGTGTTTTATCGTGTATCCTATTTTAATATGTAATAACAATAGAACAACATAAATATTTAAAAATATATACAATATATCTAAAATAAATATTATACAATTGACTATAGAGAATAAGAATATAAATTCATGTTACTATAATTTTATAACAAATAATAAAATTTAATTCAAAAGGTAAATAATTAAATAATAATACATTCCAACTTAATTAATTATATAGTAAATAAATATATAAATAATATAAAAAAGAATGTGTTAATAAATGAAATATTTAAATATTTTTTAATAAATATAATATATAACATATATATCTACTATTAGTAAAATGATTTACATATTAAAAAAATATACATAAAAATATTAAACTATATATTTGTAAATTAATATCAATATATATATATATATTAATTCTAAAATTTGAATTATTATTTTAATATAACTGTAATATTATTGATTACTTTTAAAAAATAAAACCAAGAGTCAAAAACGAAAAAAATAACCAATCAAAATTACTTCCATCAACTAAAGAAAACACATTAATGATTTACAACACCAAAATTTTGGTCACTTCATAGATCGGGAAAGAATTAAATTATTTGTGTTGCTAAAATATCCTCAACTCTTCTCTTGGAGATCCTAGAAAAAATATTTTCATTTAGGATTTAATTAAAAAAAAATATGATAAATCAGGATGTTTATAAGAGACATTTTTTCATGTCTGTTTTCCTATGACGATGTCAATTCCTTTAATTTGATGGACAACCCGTACAAATTATTTTCATTTTTTATAGTACCCCATTGTAACATTACTAGGAATGGTAGTGCAGTACATTTGAGATAATTATTTCTTCTCTTTATCGTAATTTAACCCTTCATTATCAACATTTGATTATACCATTGGCTATCAATTCACTTGTTTTAGTTGGTTTATTGTTTTTGAAAAGTATAACAACAGTCTATCCATTCCCAATATCATATTTATTTCCATTGGGAAAATTAATGTTGTCAACATAAGTTGTATAATTTTAAATAGTATTACTGATCTCTATAATATATTCACCTTTGACAATCATCAACCATATCTAGTTTGAGGTTGTATTCATCTATGTATGATAGGACCCCAATTCGGTAGACAAGGGGTGGAATTCATGAAATGAATCATAGAACTTATTACAACATACCCAAAAAAATATTATTAATCATTTTATCCACCATTTACCTAATAATACATGAAATATAACTCTTGTTCTCAATAGGTATCACATTATTTTGAGACTACACGTATGCAAAAAAAATCCTGAAGCCCTCTAATTAGTATTTCTTTTATTTTGTATACATTGATATTAAATGTTAGATGATAATAATATTTTTATCAGATATACTCCAGGCATAGTATACCTAAGGGTACCATCAATATGAATTTCTACTTTATTTTGTGAGTTATAGAATATAATAGTATTGTATTCAATGTAATTTCTAATTTTATGCTGAAATACTTCATGGGAATCAATACATATATCTGCATCAATATAATTCACATGGAGAGGTCAGTCATTTGAATTATGCCTATTACTTATTAATTTTACCACAATTTTAATATCATAATAATGGAACTTTACAAGAGAAGATTCATACATCCTTTTATTTTCCATTGGGACCTCATCTCAACCCTAATCATACATTATTTAATAGTTCCTAGCCAATATAATCATCACGATACTATGTTCATGATTATCCCCCAATAACTAACAATGGTGAAAAAATTCTGATTGGATCTCGTAGAAAAAACTACCGATTTAATGAACACTTTCTCCCACATTGAATTATATATTTAATGGGATAAATTTGCGTAATTCTAATTTAAATCATTCGCAAGTATAAATTGGATTATTCACAGTTAATTCCTGACCATGATTCAAAAAAAACTATCAATAACATAGCCAAATTGATGCAGGATTGATGATTTATTAGAATTAAGAGTAATAATTGGAATATAAATAAAATTAATTATTATTAGATAATATTTTATATAATGTAACATGTTTTATCGTAAAATAAATAAATACAAATGTAGAGATAAACAATAAAGTTATGAGAGCACATTGTCAATATTGTTCCTTCATATGAATATCTGGGAGAATTTTGATTATGATTCTAGACCACCATGACTATAACATATCATCCCTCCTAGTTTTCTTTATAAGTGATAAGAAAGAAACAAGGAATCAGGGAACATAATAAAGACACTTAATGATAGAAATATATTCAAATGGAAACAAGAAAAATTGGCAGAGAGTTTTCCCATTGAAATATAAAACATCTAATCTTCAAAAATGGAATCCAACCCAACAACATTATGATAAATAAATAGAAAATAAATCTAAAAAACCTTAATAATAAAACATATCAAAGTAAAAATGGAAACTAGAAAATTCACTCATATAGAATCAAAATTCATATAACTAATTGCCCCCAAGAAACACCAACAAACAACATCCAACACCAAAGATCCAACGTCATATTCCATACACATTGTTTCAATAATCATCATTAAATATCAAACATAACATTCATTTACTTGTGTTTAATTATATTATATCTATAAATAAAATATATATCCCATGAATGGGGGACTCTAAACTCCATAATAATTCCTAAATGACTTCTCACCTCACAAAACATTAATGAAACATGTTACAAAAATTTATATAAAATATTTTTAAGTTGTAAAAACATTTTATATTGAATCAATAATCAATTTTACATGAAATGAAATAAAACAAGGCCTTCAAACAAATTCTTCATTTATTAGGTAAACACATGACTATATCTCCACACACACAAACATCATTTATTCCTTAGAGATAATTCTATAATGATGACTGGTCTCTTATTGATTAACTAATTCATCACATTGTGACCAATATCACATTCCCTAATGGAAGACACCACTTCAACAAGGACTTTTATAATGAAAATGAACATATTATAACCATGTATTACAATTATTCATTAAAAAATATACAAGAAAACTTTCTAATTAATTTAATAATTTCAAAAATTACATTACATGTGTCAGGACAAAATAAAAATATAGATTTTCTTTTAAAAATTATAAACAAGGAAGGATTTTCCTAATAAATTTTCCCAAATTTTGAATCCATTACCTAAATAGTTTTCTATTAAGAATAACATAAGGATTTGAAAGTAATTTTAAAAAAATTAATTAATTAAAATAAATAATTCAACATTTATGTCAAGTGGAGGTAAGATAAAATCCTCCTACCTCACAACTGATGGTGAGAATGAAGAACAAAATAAAAAAAATTAATGTATTATCACAATCCATTTTTTCATGTCATGATTCAAAAATATTTCATCATATAACAATTCATAACATGTGTATCTATACATAATTGACTATAAATATGGTTCTGAGAGAGATAGAAAGGATATCCATATATCTAGGAAGAATGTGGAAGAACAGGTATATACCATGAAATTTGAACCTCCAACTAACATCAACTCACCAAAGAATATATTCTAAAATAAATGGAAAATTATCTTAAGCATTGGGAGAAAAAATAGATTTTAAATTATATACATAATAGATAATTATAGTGGGTATAGAGTATTCATTCTATTTGATCCACATTTCTAACTATGCACAACATAGTTATGCTACATATTTTTGAAAAATGTGCACCAAATGAGTGGTTTTATTTTCATAATCAACCCCTACATGTTTGGCTCACACTATTAGAAAAACATTGTACCAAATAGGTTTTTCCTTATATTTCATGTTTCACAGATTCACTTGGGCACTCACACAATTTTTCCAAACCTTGTTCTGATTATTCCCCTACCCAATGCACACAACCTTCCATTATATAGTCACTAAGTGATATTGAGAAAATTCTTCTAACAATAAACAAACTATTACCCTCCATAAAATCCTCCAAAATATGAAAAACCCCATATTAAATCCTAGATAATATTCCATATAATTATATATACAAACAATCATTGAATAAATAGTATTTTACCAAAAACAGAGGGTTCTATATTCTCCTTGCCATTGTCCTTTCCATCATTGGAAGGTAGAAAATTATAGTATCAAGTGAATAATTTTAGATATTTCTCTATTGTTTCCTTTTCATGATCCAATTTTTTATTTACAAATATGATCTTGTTTCCATAAAATCACCACTCAACCAATTGTTTTCTATCAAAAGATCATTTCATGAGAATCCATAAACAAAACTAGAACATTAATTAATGTGGAATCCGAATCAATGTCAATGTGATCCCATAGAATCACATGGTTATAATATGGTTTATCCTACTTAAGATCTGATAAATGAAACAAATTTTGATATAAAATATTCTTTACCGACCATGCCAGTTGATATTACACATCACTGACTTGTTTAAGTATCTCAAAATCACCTATATATCAATGATACAAATTTACTATAATACATAGATGATGATTCCCATTATTTAGAGATATTATAAGAAACCCATGGTCCCTCAACTCAAATGAAAATAGTCAGTAATAGTAGTCCACAAACACTTTTTGATTACCCTTATCTATTTATATCCTCTCTATAATCACCAGAATATTCTATGTGGTGTCTCGGAAAATTATTGGTCTATTTAGTGAATTATCACATTTTCCACCAATCAATGTGTAAAATGACGAGGATTCCACTAGAATACATTAAAAGGAGACATATGTATCGAGTCTTGGTAACAATTATTGAATGTTAAATCTACTAAAGGGATACCATATTCCTAAGATCCACAAAAATCCAACATAGAATATCTACGAATGTCCTATATTGTTTGGATTTTCTATTCAGGCATTCCACCAAATTTTGGATGAAAATTCATACATATACTCAAATTGGATTTGGGGGATTTCTATAAGGATTTTGGAATTGAAGAAATAAAATTGGTTCTTGATAAAGTACAATTGATATTGGAACAACACTTATCTTTATGATTTCAAAAATATAGAATTTCTAATAACCTTCCACCATAGTAATTTCAGGAATATGGGTGAGATGATATTTTTTTTAATTAATCCATTATCACCCACAGGAAATAATTTCCACTAAACCTTACTTGTATGCCTATTAAAAAATCAATCAAAATCTACTCCCATTTCCACAAACGAATTAATAAATACTATATCATACTCATTTTCTATAGATACATTACCGTCAAATTATATTATGTGATGTATATTGAGTTATATTACTCCATATATATTATCATACCAAACTTCAAAAACTATGAATTCAAGGCTGTATAAAATTTCAAAATCCTAGGGTGAAAATATTATATCAAAGCTTGGTAAAAAATAAGATTTTTTTTTGACAAGGAAAACTTATTAACATATGATCTCTAAATAATAACATTGAATTCATATCCATATTCCAAACCACAATAGTCTCCCCAATATTTAAAATTGACACCATATCAATACATTTTGGTTAAAATTTCATAGGCCTTCTAACATGATCAACCAAATAAAAATAAATGAAACATGAATGAAAACTGAAACACCACCTTTGAACGAGAATTCATGATTCATATCTTATATGACATATACGAGTTTCCACTAGTATGAAACCTCTTTATATAACTAATCATTTGAATTTATAATCAAATAGTTCTCCACATAAGTCAATTTATATAGTGTATAAATTATGTATAGGTCAATGAAACACTCATTTTTTATGCATATTTATTTAGAAACATTCAAGTTTTTTAGAGTATTTTAATTGATATTCTGTTATAATACGTTTTATTTTCAAAAATAGAAATTTTATCATAGAAAATGAATATTAATTAAATTTACTAATAATCTATTGAATTTTGGATGTGGATTATATGTTTTGAAGTAGTGAATAATTTTTTATATCAATTAGAAATCATTCTAAGTATCATTTTTTATATTTTTATCAAAAAGGTTTTCTTTACCAGTCTGCATCCTAAGGTCTTTTATTCTACAATGTTATCCCATAGGGGGGTACCTGGACATAAAATTCCATGGGAGTTCCAAAATAAGAATTAGGACCACACAAGGTATTTGCACATTACAATGACCTGTATGGTGTATTGATGGGCTTCGGGGATAGTGCACAGGTGCATAGTAGTCAAGACATTGTGGAGACAAGGTGAAAATTTAACCCAGATATTGTGGTCCATGATGATGGGTGTGGGTCCTCCATCTCCCATATTATATAATTTTCAGTAAGGATCTGTAGCTTGATACTTATACAAGCATGTAAGGACTGAAAATTTTCAATAATCGATGGATTTTTCTGGTACTATTCATTTTTAAAATAAAATTTATTTATACAGCCAAATTTTCATCTACACCTCCACATACATAGAACTCATAATCCTCCATGATGCTCATTAACTTCATCCTTGATTGCCACTGCATGTTAATTACAAAACAACAATAGATGTTACTTGGAATCTTAAATGAAAAATCATTCCCATTAGATAGAGATACTAACACCATGGATCATCCCATAAGATTGTTCTAAAATCCATTATGACCATCTTGATGTTTTTTCAATCTGCAAGTACGGATATATAAATAAGGAACTTCTTATTTCTGTGGGAACTCAAACATGAGGTGTACTTCCACCCTCGAAGACTCGTTCCACCATGGATTCCATCTAGGCCCTCACTTGATATCAACTAACTACTTTTCAAAGAATAATGAATCCACTATCACATGTATGAGCCTAGTGAGGTTATTTCCACTAAACCACTAAAACACTCACTAGGTATCTTCATTGTAGACAATATGTATGTAACATCCCATGTAAATAAATAATAAGGAATATTAAATATTTTATAAAACTTTTGATTTAAATATAAATTTTACTTTAAAGGGGTTGCTATGTCCGATAGTGTACCAGATACACAACAACGAGTTTCTTTGGAATCTTATGTTGCAAACTAATAATATAATATTATTATTTTAAATTGTAGTTAACTCCTAGCCGTTGTATAGGCATGAATGAATGAAACTAACTACAATATTATTATACATGATTTTTAAATGTATTTACAATATCTGATAAAAAGTTAGAGGCTTAAAATGTAAATGAATCTATTTTTAAGCATAATTTATATTAAAAGGATGATTTATCCCCTTTTAATGGAGAAACATTTTTAAATCTGGTTTTGGTCACTTTAATATATTATATACAACCAAATAGAATCCTTCTTTAGAATGGGGACATCAAAATTTACTTTCTCTAATTTTTTGTTATTTTTCCGATAAAGTTCATTTTTTAATGAATAGTGAATAATATTGTATTTTAATTCAAAAGTGGATATTAATATAATTTATTTATATGGATATATTATATTTTTAATTGGTTTTAAAGTGAAGTTAAAATATATTTTTACTATTTAAACCAATTTTTGTCATTGGAATTAATTTCACTTTGATGTTGGACATAAAAAAGTATCAATCTTTTGATAGTTGTTGTTTCATAAACACGTGCTATTTGTTTTAACAGTGGGAATTAATTTTTAAATTAATTCATGCCAATACTATGTTTTTAATTTGTAAAAAGAGAAATCATTTTTAATTCAGAATATAATATATATCTTAGGCGGAATTTTTGGTATTTTTCTGGAAACATCATTTTTTTTATGAATAGTGACACCACTTAGTGGTAGTTAAAAAACTGACTTTTTCATTTAAATAAAAATTTACCACATCTGTGAATTGAATTTAAAAAATACTACATACATGGTTGCTATCAAGAAGTAAAATGTTGTTCATTAAGATGAAAATAATATTTGTTGAATAGTAACTATTGACTTTTATTTAGCACAGTTAACGGTAAATAACGCCTCAAGAAACGATGATTGTTCAATAACATCTTACCACCTCTAATGGTGGCCATTATGATGGAACTGTATTTATATATGATATATTTTATGTTTCTGATTTCATTATGCTTCTATAATTCCCAATTATATCAAGACCTTTTGGTTTTCATAGTGGGTAAATACGATAATCTCATTTGAGGAATTACGGAATACCGCCCCCTTTAAGTAATGTGACTCCTAAATGAATCATGTGGGATGTATAAAATATTGTGTTAATGATATTATATATGATATTATACTGGAATTATAATATACCTATGTATCATTATGTTTTATTTCCATTAAAATAAGAAATAGGAATGAAAGTAGCGTTCACGCGTACGTACGGCTTACTGTCTCCATGAACGGTGTATTTCATTTCGTTCCTCTTAATGTTATGTAATATTATAAATACATGTATATACTAAATATATAGGAAATATATGATATCTAAATCATGAATATCATTCTGGATATAATGGACTATTTACCACATGGACAACTTGTAAATATAAGGTGTTCATTTTTTACTCAAGTGCCAAATATCGACAAAAATAAAGTTATTAACTTAAATGATTACATAATTTCTAAAACATGGTAATAAGTGATATAAAAGGAATTATAATCTTGAAAAAGGTTCTTATGCAAGTAGAAATTAACTTTAGTTTATTATTCAGGATATTAAAGAACGATCGAGTCAAGTCGGACACGAGGTAAGTGACTTCATCTCAATCTCCTTTCATTGAGGCATTTTTTGTTCTAATACAAAAATTTATATTATACACTATATAAAAACCTTTTACTTTTCATTTAATTCAAAAATAATCTTTTTTTTATGAAAATTTGTACTAAACCACAATGAAGAATGTTTCTTTTAACGTACCCGGTGACAACGGCCTTTTCCGCCGCCACAAGTATTATTTGATCTTTAGCTTCCTCAACAATTCGTAATGCTTTTAAAAGATAATAAATACCATATACTCTTTTACATATTTTTGGAATTGAAATTTTTTTTGAAAATGGATTTGTTATGTCAATATATTTATGTGATATATTTTGATTAAAATTTTGAAATGTTTCCTTTCCTTTATATTTGTTGTATGCAATATTATTTTATATTGGTACTTGGACATTTGATGGGTGGTTACATGATAAACCAAATGACAGGTGGTGTCGTGAATACCAGGATGGGTGGTTACGTTATAAACTTCAACGCATTGGGTATGGAAGTAGGCCGTATGGGTATTCCATTTAATGATATGTGTGGAAGTCGATCGTATGGTTATTCCATTTAAGTATGTTTATGTCCCAATTTACCTTTATATGTTATTAGTTCTTTATATGGGTTTTATGGTAATCATTGGTTACAAAAGAGTATGTAATGATCTTTAAATTTAGTTAAGAGTATTTACTACTTCATATAGGTGAAAAGTATTACTTATGTTATAGTATTCATGGTTTTCTTGTTATTTGGAAAAACTAAATATTTTCCTTCTTTATGTATCCCTTACCGAGATTTTTATGCTCATCCCATGTTTTTGAAATTTTTTTCACATGACATAATGTGGAATTGGGTAAAGGATGAGATCAAGGAGAAGTCATGCTATCTTAAACATGGAACTAGACATGACTCTTTTTTTCAAGATTTCATGTTTTGTAAAAAAATGGAAACTGTGCAGAATTCTCTACATTGTAATATTTTGAAATGTAATAGTTGTAACCTAAATCTCTAAAACACTAAACCGAAAATGTTCCTCATTGGGAATTTTTTATTTAATTCGATATTATGTATGTTTAATGTCAGGTCCTTATAGTTGGTATCATAGGTCGGTTTAGATAACTTTATGTGTTAGGGCATTGTTAAAGAAATATCCATAATGTAATTTGTGTTAATATTGAAATCATACAGCACTTCCATATTACCTTGTTGCTTCGCCTATGATATTTCTCTGTTCAGAATTGGTTTCCGCAGAGGAAATAGGGTATCTATGTTGGGACAACATCAAGAAGAAGATAACCTTCCAAATCAGAAAACTGGGATGGTCAGAATTAGAACTGAACAGTTGGATGCAGTGATTGCACAGTTGACATAGGCTATAAATGCTGGTGGTATTTATTCATGAGATTATCCAGATCTACTTCCGAGGAACATGTCAGTAGTGGAGCATTTCTTGAGGAAACATCCCCCATCATTCAGAGGATCATCTGACCCTATTCTAGATGAATGTTGTATTAACGAATGGGAGAGGATTTTTGATATCAGGGGTCATCCAGAACATCAAAAGGTTAGTCTTGTTGTTTACCATTTTGAAGGTGAAGCTGATCAATGGTGGTCGATGGTAAAAAATATCAGGTATAGTAAAGATATTGATTCTCTCAATTGGGATTAATTCAATGGTATGTTTCATGAGAATTATTTTCCTAAGGTGCTTTTTCATTAGATGGAAAAACAATTCCTAGAATTAAGGAATAAGGATGACTCAATGGTTGCTTATGAAGAAAAGTTCACTCGACTAGCAAGGTATGCACCAAATTTCATATGAGATCATGATAGTAAGAGAAATCAATTTTACTCAAGACTGAAGCCACAATATCGAAGTGCATTAGCCTCTCGTGAGTTCAAAAGTTATGAGAAACATGTTCGATGTGCAGAGAAGGTGGATATGGAGTTTTCCGATGATCATGTGTTCTATGACAAACAACAGAGTAAGAGGCCCAGTTTGTAGGAAAAGGGGAAGAATTAATCAAATAATCCTGGAGGTACGAAAAATAAATATCAATGTTGCGAGAAGTGTTCTAAAAAGCATCCCAGAGAATATTTATCAATGTCACGAAAGTGCTTCCAGTTTGGTAAGTCTGATCATATTGCTTGTAACTGTAATGAAGATGATCAAGAGGGGAATGAAAATCCTTTGGTAAGATGTTTTAAGTGAAATGAAATGGGTCATTATGAAAAAAAGTTTCTAGTGAAAAACTCAACTAAGGTAAAGCAGCCAGACTATAAGCAGAAAGGGGTGGTGAAATCCTTTGCAACTACTTTAGCAGATGTTGGTCCATCAAACGAAGTAGTATCAGGTACACTGTTTGTTTCTACAGATTATAACAATGTGTTGTTTGATTCAGGGTCTACACACTCTTTCATTTCTGAGAAGTTTTCTAGTAAATTGGGAATTCCATCTCATGATATGAATACTGAACTTGTGGTAAAAACATCTGGAGGATATTTTGAGACAAAAAGAAAACATAAGAATATTCATGTCCTTGTGTGTAGAATGAATCTTCCTGAAAACCTTATTGTTTTTCCACTAGTAGAGTTTGATGTTATATTGGGCAAGGATTTGCTTTCTCTTTATTATTCTAAGATTGAATGTAGAGATAAAGAGGTTTCATTTTCGAAACATTTACAGTTTGTGTACATGAATGAACCCTTGATTTTGATAACATATCAGAAAGTTGAGAAACTAGTAAAAGATGGAAATGAATGTTACATTGATCATATTGTTGAAAATAAATAAAGTATTGAGATTACTAATGTTCCAGTGGTAAATGAGAACCTTGATGTTTTTCATAATGAGTTTCCTTGTATTGTACCTGATTGAGATGTTTAATTTACCGTTGAATTAGTTCCTGATGCTAATCCAATTTCAAAAACCCCTCATCGAATGACTCAAATTGAACTTTTATAGTTAAATAATAAATTTCAGGAGTTATTAGATTAAGGTTTCATTCGACCTAACACATAACCGTGGGGTGCTCCTGTCTTGTTTGTTAAAAAGAAAGATGTTTCAATGAGACATTGCATTGATTATAGAGAATTGAATAACATCACTGTTAATAATAAGTATCCTTTTCCTCGTATCGATGATTTGATTGATCATCTCCAGGGAGCTCAGTATTTTTTTAAATATGACTTGAGGTTGGGGTACCATGAGTTGAAAGTAATGGAATCAAACATTCCAAAGACCGCATTTCAAACTAGATATGCCCATTATGAATTTGTAGTTATTCCTTTTGGGTTAACCAATACACCTGCTGTATTCATGGATCTTATAAATAGAATTATCTGTCAGTTCTTGGATAAGTTTTTGGTGGTTTTCATTGATGATATTTTGGTTTATTCCAAAAGTACAGAGTAACATGAAATTAATTTTAGGGATTTCATGCAAACTAGAAAAGAAAATATCTATTTGGGAAATTCAGTAAGTGTGAGTTTTGGATACAACAAATTTCATTCCTTGGTCACATTGTTTCAAAAAAATGGCATAATTGTTGATCCTAGTAAAACAGAAGTTGTTGAAGAATGGAAAATACCCACAAATATAACCTAGATTCGTAGTTTCCTTGGATTGGCTGGTTATTACCAGAGGATTGGTGAAATTTTTTCACTTTTATCTAGTACAATGACTAAGTTAACTCGAAAAGGTGTTTAGTTCATCTGGACAAAAGAATTTGATGATTGTTTTAAGGAATTGAAAAGAAGATTGGTGAATGCTCCAGTTTTGGAACTGTCTTCCAGAAATGGTGAGTTTGTTATCTACAGTGATGATTTGTTGAAAGGACTTGGCTATGGCCTAATGAAAAATTATCAGGTAATTGCTTATGCTTCACATCAGTTGAAACCACATGAATTAAATTACCCTACACATGATTTGTAATCATCTACAGTTGTTTTTGCATAAAAAATTTGGATGCATAAATTATATGGAGTGAAGTGTGAAATATATACTGATCACAAAATTATAAAGTATATATTCAATTGAAATGAATTGAACATGGGACAGAGGAGATGGTTGGAATTAATTAAGGATTATGATTGTATGATCTATTACCATCCGGGAAATGCAAATAAAGTGACTGATGCTTTGAGGTGAAAAAGTAATGCATCATTAACCATGATCCGTTTGGAACAAGATCCTTTGGTTTTTTATTTAATGAACATTGGCATAGAAGTTTTTGGTGCAGTAAATTATTCTATTTTGTTTCAGGTGACAGTGAAGTCATCTCTATCATAAAGAATAAAGAAAGCACAGAAAGAATACAATGAGTTGCAGAAAAATGTAGAGTTGGTTTAGAAGGGTAAGTTTCCTGAATTTTAAATTGAAAATGATCGTGTTTTGAGATTTGGAAATAGATTATGTATGTCTTGTGATTCACAGTTGAAGAATGAGTTGTTATGTGAAGCTCATAGTTCCCCATTTTCAGTTCATCCAGGTAGTACTAAGATGTACAGAGTTCTTCAGAAAAATTACTGGTGGGATGGAATGAAAAGACACATTGCTAATTTTACTGTGAAGTATTTGACTAGTAAGCAGGTTAAAGAAAAGTGGAAGTTACTGATAGGAATGCTTCAGCCTTTACCGTTGATATAGTGGAATTGGGAAAATATATCCATGGACATTATTGTGGGATTACCAAAGACATCTCGAGATAATAATGCAATCTGGGTTATTATTGATCGATTGACTAAAACTGCTCATTTTCTTTTTATTCGGGATACTCTGTCTTTAGATCAACATTATCAGTTGTATGTTAAAGAGATAGTCATGTTGCATGGTGTTCCCCTCTCCATTATATCTGATCATGATCCCAAGTTCACTTCTATCTTATGGAAAGGCCTTCAGAAGTCATTGGGTACTGAATTAAATTTTAGTATATCTTTTCATCCTCAATCAGATGGGAAGTCAAAACGAAATATTCAGACATTGGAATATATGTTATGAGCCGGATCGAGGGATTATCTGGGAAGTTGGGACCAACATCTTTCTTTGGTTGAATTTTTGTATAATAACATCTTTCATTTAAGTATACAGATGTCTTCATTTGAGGCATTATATGGAAAGCATTGTCGAAGTCCAGATTTTTGGGATGAAGTAGGTGAAAGTAAGCTGATGGAACCAAAATTTGGTAGAAGAGATGGCAAAGAATGTTCAGTTTATTTAGAAGCACATGAGAACAGCCTAGAAAAGGCAAAAAAGTTATTCTGATAACCGGATGAAGGATCTTTCCTTTGTGTTAGGTGATCATGTCTTTCTCAATGTTTTTCCATTGAAAAGTGTGATGTGTTTTGGTAAGAAGGGAATGTTGAGTCCGAGGTTCATTGGACCTTATGAAATTCTGGAGATTGTGGGATTAGTTGCGTATAGAGTGGATTTACATCCATGTTTATCCTAGGTACACAATTTTTTTCATGTTTCAATGTTGAGAAAGTATATGCCATATCCATCTCATGTTCTAAGCCCAGAGGTAGTTCAGTTGGAATTGAATATCTCTTATGAAGAACGACCAGTTCAGATTCTTGACCGTAGAGAGCACGTGTTGCGGAATAAGGTAATTCACCAGGTAATTGTTTTGTGTAAAACCCACATGATTGAAGAGGCAACGTGGGAATCTGAAAATGCTATTAGCGATAAATAACCCAACTTATTTTGATAAGTCAATAAAAATTGTGAGGACGCAATTTCAAAAAGGGGGAAGGATGTAACATCTTAGGTAAATAATGAATAATAAATTTTTAAAACTTATTAATATTTTTGAATTAAATATTAATTTTACTTTAAAGGGGTTTCTATGTTCGATAGCGTACCAGATACACAACAACGAGTTTCTTTGAAATCTTGTCTTGCACACTAATAATATAATATTATTATTTAAAATGGTAGTAAACTCCCAGCCATTATATTGGTGGGAATGAATGAATCTAACTACAATATGATTATACATGATTGTTAAATGTATATACATTATCCAATAAAATGTTAGAGGCATAAAATGTGAATGAATATAGTTTTAAGCATATTTTACATTAAAAGGCTGATTTATCGCCATTTAATAGAGAACCTTTTTTAAATATAGTTTTTTCACTTTAATAAATTATATATGACCAAATAAAATCTTTATTTATAATTGGGACATCAAAATTTACTTTGTGTAAATTTTTGGAATTTTTCCGATAAATTCATTTTTTAATGAATAGTGAAAAATATTGTATTTTAATTCAGAAGTGCCTTTTAATATAATTTATTTATATGGTTAGAATATCTATTTAATTGTTTTTAAAGTAAAATTAAAATATTTTTTACCATTTAATCCAATTATGGTCATTGGAATTAATTTAACTTTGAAATTGGACATAAACAAGTACCAATCTTTTGATTGTTATTGGTTTTTAAAAACAAGATGTTTGTTTCAACAGTGGGAATTAATTTTTAAATTAATTAATTCCACTTATATGTTTTGAATTTGTAAAAATATACATCATTTTTGAATTCGGAATATCAAATATATCTTAGGCTGAATTTTTGGTATTATTCTGAAAAACTTCAATTTTTTATGAATAGTGAGACCACTTAGTGGTAGCTAAAAAAACCGACTTTTTCATTTAAATGAAATTTTAGCACTTATGTTAATTGAATATCAAAAATCCGACATACATGGTTGTTATAAAAAAGTAAAATGTGGTTCATTAAGTTCAAAACAATTTTTGGTGAATAGTAGCTTTTGACTATTATTTACCGCGGTTAAAGGTAAATAAGGTAATTCAAGGTTAAACGAATAATCTAATATTTCAAAATTACCATAACACTTGTCATAAATATATTTTTTGAGTCATTAACGAGCATGGGCAGCTTTGGGTCGATTTTAGGACCCCATTTATCCACTTGGGAGTGAAAATGACAATTTAAATCAATTAATTTAAAGTAAAGGAAAAATAGACAAAAAAATCGTTTAGTAATGAATTTTTATATGGTGTTATATAAGTCCTATTTTCAACTATAAATATTATGTGGAAGGATAGAAATATTTACTACGTCATGGTATTTTTTTATATTTTTTAGACATCAAGAAAATAAATTATTTATGACATAATAATGATGAAATATTTACCTCAATAATAAATGATTTAAAAAAATATGATTAAATTATTAAATTATTTTCCAAACCATGTCCAATTTTGACTGGATGATTTTATTTTGAATATGAGTCATCTTATCTTTGACCTTAATTATTTTTGGACCATTAGAAAACGAATATCATTATATAATATTATAATGTTTTCATACTTTCCTAAAGAGCCCATCTTCTCCCTTATAAAAGGAGACCACTTCAATCCAATTCATCACACCTCTCAAGCCTTTTGGATCGTCCAAACTCTACCCACATATTCTCACAAAATCCCTATCCTCCCCCTATAAGCCTTACCTTAGGTAGAAATCATTTCAAGAAGTCCATTGGTTCAAACCAAAGGGAGTTACCCAGATTAAATGTACCATTTTCTCTTAAATTGTTTTCTTTTATTTTACTTCTACAACCCCTAAACACTTTTTATTTCTTTCATTTGTAACAAAAACAGAATCCTCAATATACTAGGATTTTTTTATTATATGTATTCAAACTACACTTACACCCACCTCCATCTATTGTATGAAAAACAAAATGTTTTGGTAGATGGAAAACTAACGCCTCACTAAACGATGATTGTTCAATTACATCATACCACATATCATGGTGGCCATTATGATGGCACTATATTTATATATGATATATATTATGTTTATGATTTCATTATTCTACTTTACTTCCCAATTATATCAAGCCTTTATGGTTTCCATAGTGGGTAAATATGATAATCTCATTTGAGGAAGTGCAGACTACAACCCCCTTAAAGTGATATGACTCATTAATGCCTTATGTGGGATGAATAAAGGATAGTGCTAGTGATATTATATATGATATTATACTAGAATTATAATATATCTATGTATTATTATGTTTTATTTCCATTAAAATAATAAATTGAAATGAATGCAGCGTTCATGCGTACGTACGACTTACCGTCTCCATGAACAGGGCTTTTCATTTCATACGTCTAAATGTTATGTAATATTATATATAAATGTATATAAAGGATATATATGATATATATGATATCTAAATCATGAATATACTTCTGGATATAATGTACTATTGACCACATGGACAACTTGTAAATATAAAGTGTTCATTTTTGGAATGTTTTTCCTAGGACATAATGTGGAATATGGTAAAGGATGGGATCAAGGAGAATTCATGCTATCTTAAACATGGAAGTAGACATGACTCTTTTTTCAAGAGGTCAGGTTTTGTTGAAAAAATGGGAACTGTGTTGAAGTGTCTACATTGTAATATTTTGAAATGTAATAGTTATAGCCTAACTCTCTAAAACACTAAACCTGAAAAGAGCCTCAATTTGAATTATTCATTTAATTAAATATTATGTAATATTTAAGGCCTGGTCATTATAGTTGGTATCAGAGGTTAGTTTAGATAACATTAGGTGTTAGGGTATTGTTAAAGAAATATCCATAAAGTAATTTATGTTAATATTGAAATCATATAGCATTTCCAGATTAACATATTGCTTTAACTAATATATATCTATGTTCAGAATGGTTTTCCACAGAGGAAACAGGGCGGATATGTTGGGACGACATCAGGAGGAAGATAACCTTCAAAATTAGCGACCTGAGATGGTTGGAATCAAAACTGAACTGTTCGTTGCAGTGATGGAACAATTGACTCTGGCTATAAATGGTGGTGGTATTCATTCACAAGATCATCCAGATCAACCGCAGAGGAACATGTCAGTAGTGGAACATTTCATGAGGCAACATCCTCCATCTTTCAGAGGATCATCTGACCCTGTTCAAGAGGAAGGGTTGATTAAAGGACTGAAAAAGATTTTTGATGTCATGGGTTATTCAGAACATCAAAAGTTTAGTCTTGATGTTTACCGTTTTGATGGTGAAGCTGATTAGTGGTGGTTAATGGTGAAAAATATCAGGGATAGTGAAGAGATTGATGCTCTCAATTAGGATGAATTCAATGGTATGTTTCTTCAAGAAATATTTTCAAAATGTGGTTCTCCTTAGGATGGAAATAAAGTTCCAAGAATTAAGAAAGGATGATGACTTAGTGGCTGCTTATGAAGAAAAGTTCACTCGATTGGCAATGTATGCACCAAAGTTAGTCTGAGATCTTGATAGTAAGATAAATCGATTTTACTAAGGACTGAATCCACGATATCGAAGAGAATTAGCCTCTCGTGAGTTCAAAAGTTATGTGAAACTTGTTCGATGTGTGGAGAAGGTGGAAATGGAGTTTGCCGATGATCATGGGTTCTTTGACAAACAACTGAATAAGAGGTCTAGTTGGTAGGCAAAGGGGAAGAATTCATCAACGAATCCTGGAGGTATGAAAACTAAATATTCATCTTGTGAGAAGTGTGGAAAAATTCATCCCGGAGAATGTTTATCAAAGTCGGGAAAGTGCTTCATGTCTGGTATGTCTGGTCATATTGATCGTAACTGTAAGTATGGTGATCAAGCGGGGAATACAAAGCCATTAGTAAGATGTTTTAAGTGTAATTAAATGGGACATTTTTCAAATGAGTGTCCAGAGAAGAACTCAACTGAGGGAAAGCATCCAGACTACAAGAAAAAAGGGGTGGTGAAATCCTTTGAAACTACTTTAGAAGATCCTGGTCCATCAAACGAAGTAGTATCAGGTACACTTTTTTTTCAGATTATACCAATGTGTTGTTTGATTCAGGTTCTACCCACTCTTTCATTTCTGAGAAGTTTTCTAGTAAATTGGGAATTCCATCTCAAGAAATGAATACAGAACTTATGGTAAAACGCCTAGAGGAAATGTTGAGAAAAAAAGAAAACATAAGAACATTCCTATCCTTGCGTGCGTAAATAATCTACCTGAAAACCATATTTTTTTTCCACTAGTAGAGTTTGGTGTTATATTGGGAAAGGATTGGATTTCTGTTTATCATGATAAGATTGACTGTAGATCTAATGAGGTTTCATTTTAGAAACATTTACAATTTATATACAACAATGAACCCTTGATTTTGATAACATATCAGGATGTTGAGAAACTAGTAAAAGAAGGAAATGATTGTTACCATGCTCATATTGTTGAAAATAAAGAAAGTGTTGAGATTACTGATGTTCTAGTGATAAATGAGTACCTTGATGTTTTTCCTGATGTGTTTCCTGGTATTATACATGATCGAGAAGTTGAATTTAACGTTGAATTAGTTCATGATGCAATGCCAATTTAAAAAACCCCTTATCGAATGACTCAAATTGAACGTTTAGAGTTAAAGAAGCAATTGCAGGAGTTATTAGATGAAGGTTTCATTCGACCTAGAATGTCACCATGTGGTGCCCCTGTCTTTTTTGTTAAAGATAATGATGGTTCAATGAGACTTGGCATTGATTATAGAGCATTGAATAACATCACGGTTATGAATAAGTATCCTTTGCCTCATATCGATGAATTGTTTGATCAGCTCCAGGGAGCTCAGTATTTTATAAAGATTGACATGAGGTCGGGGTACCATGAGTTGAATGTAAAGGAAAAAGACATTCCAAAGTCCACATTTCGTACTAGATATGGCCATTATGAATTTGTAGTTATGCCTTTTGGGTTAACCAATGCACCTTCTGTATTAATGGATCTTATGAATTGAATTTACTGTGAGTTCTTGGATAAGTTTGTGGTGGTTTTCATTGATGATTTTTTGGTTTATTTAAAATGTAAAAAGTAACATGAAAGTCATCTAATGGTTTTCTTGCAAACCTTTAAAGAAAAGAAACTATTTTTTAAATTTATCAAGTGTGGGTTTTTGTTACAACAAATTACTTTCATTGGTAACATTGTTTCCAAAAAATGGCATAACTGTTGATCATGCTAAAATGAAAGTTGTTGAAGAATGGTCAAGACCCACAATTATAACCGAGATTCATAGGTTTCTTTATTTGGATGGTTATTACTGGAGGTTTGTTGATAATTTTTCACGGTTATCTAGTCCAATGACTAAGTTAACTAGAAAAGGTGTTAAGTTCATCTGGACAAAAGAATGTCATGATTGTTTCCAGGAATTTAAAAGAAGATTGGTGAATGCTCTAGTTTTGGCATTTCCTTCCTCAAATGGTTAGTTTGTTATCTACAGTGATGCTTCATTGAAAATACTTGGTTGTGTCCTAATTCAAAATGATCATGTAATTTCTTATGCTTCACGTCAGTTGAAACCACATGAGTTAAATTACCCTACAAATGATTTGAATTATCTGCATTTGTTTTTGATTAAAAAATTTGGAGGCATAATTTGTATTGAGTGAAATGTGAAATATATACTGATCACAGGAGTATAACGTATATATTCACTCAAGAATAATTTAACATGAGACAGATGGTATGGTTGTAATTAATTGAGGATTATGATTGCACGATCCATTACCATCCGGGAAAATCAAATAAAGTGGCTGATGCTTTGAGTTGAAAATGTAATGCTTCATTAACCATGTTAATTTTGGAACAAGATCCTTTGGTTTTTAATTTGATGAACTTTGGAATATAATTTTTTGGTGTATGAAATTATTCTGTTTTGTTTCATGTGTCAGTGAAGTCATCTCTATTAGACAAAATAAAGCAAGAACAGAAAGAAGATAGTGAGTTGCAGAAAAAGATAGATTTGGTTCAGAAGGGTGTGTTACATGGATATAACATTGATAATGACAGTGTTCTATGATTTGGAAAGAGATTATGTGTGCCTTGTGATTCAAAGTATAATAATGATTTCTTATGTGAAGCTCATAGTTTCCCATTTTCTGTTCATCCTGGTAGTACTAAGATGTACAGAGATCTTCGGGAGTATTATGGTTGGGATGGAATGAAAAGAGATATTGCTACTTTTACTATGAAGTGTTTGACTTGTCCGCAGGTTATAGCAGAGCGGAAGTTACCTAAAGGAATGCTTCAACCTTTACTGGTGCTAAATTGGAAATGGGAAAATATATCCATGGACATTGTTGTGGGATTACCACAGACATCTCGAGGTAATAATGCAATCTGGGTTATTGTTGATCGATTGACTAAATCTGATCATTTCCTTCATATTCAAGATAATTTGTCTTTAGAACAACTTGCTCGGTTGTATGTTAAAGAGATAGTCAGGTTGGATGGTTTTCCCCACTCCATCGTATCTGATCGTGATCCCAAGTTCACTTCTAACTTTTGGAATGCCCTTTAGAAGTCCTTGGGTACTGAATTAAATTTTAGTACAGCTTTTCATCCTCAATCAGATGGGAAGTCAGAACAAACAATTCAGACATTGGAAGATATGTTACGAGCTTGCTCGATCGATTATCAGGGATTTTGGGACCAACATCTTTCTTTGGTTGAATTTTTATATAATAAAAGTTTTCATTTCAGTATACAGATGGATCCATATGAGACATTATATGGAAAGTGTTGTCGAGCTCTAGCTTTTTGGGATGAAGTAGGTGAAAGGAAGCTGATGGGACCAAAATTGGTAGAAAAGATAGCAGAGAAAGTTCAATTGATTTAGAAGCACATGAGAATAGCTCAGAGAAGATAGAAAATTTATACTGATAACCATAGGAATGATCGTTCCTTCGAGGTAGGTGATCAAGTCTTTATAAATGTTTCTCCATGGAAAAGTGTGATTCATTTTGGTATGAAGAGAAAGTTGAGTTCGAGGTTCATTGGACCTTATGAAATTCTGGAGAAAGTGGGATCAGTTGCGTATAGAGTGGCTTTACTTCCAATTTTATCCTAGGTACACATAGTTTATCATGTTTCGATGTTGAGAATGTATATGCCAGATCCATTATTGTTTTGATCACAGAGGTAGTTCAGTTGCACGAGAATCTCTCTTTTGAAGAACAACTAGTTTAGAATCTTGACCATATAGAGCAGGTGTTGTAGAATAAGTTAATTCAACAGGTAAAGGTTTTTTATAAAAACCATATGATTGAAGAGGCAACATGGGAATCTGAAAATTCTATAAGCGATAAATACCCCCACTTATTTTGATTAGTGAATAAAAATTACGAGGACACAATTCCCAAAAGGGGGGAAGGATGTAACATCCCAGGTAAATAAAGAAAAGAATGTATTTAATATTTATTAATATTTGTGAATTAAATATTATACTTCAAAGGGGTTTCTATGTTCGATAGCGTACCTGATACACAACAACGAGTTTTTTTTGAAATCTTACATTGCACACTAATAATATAATATTATTATTTTAAATGGTAGTTAACTCCTAGACGTTTTATTGGAGTGAATGAATGAAACTAACTACAATATTATTATACATGTTTTTTAAATGTATATACATTATCCAAAAAAAAGGTTAGAGGCTTAAAATGTGAATGAATCTAATTTTAGGCATAATTTAATTAAAATACCGATATATCGCCTTTTAATAGGGATCCTTTTTTAAATTTAGTTTTGGTAACATTAATACATTATATATGACCAAATAAAATCCTTCTTTATAATGGGGACATCAAAATTTAGTTTGTGTAAATTTTTGTAATTTTTCTGATAAAGTTCAATTTTTAATGAATAGTGAAAAATATTGTATTTTAATTCAGAAGTGCCTTTTAATCTAATTTATTTATATGGATATATTATCTTTTTAATTGGTTTTAAAGTGAAATTAAAATATATTTTTTCCATTTAATAAAATTTGGTCATTGGAATTAATTTCACTTTGAAATTGGACATAAAGAAGTATGAATCTTTTGATAGTAATTGGTTTTTCAAAACATGATATTTGATTAAATAGTGGGAATAATTTTTAAATTAAATAATTCCACTTATATGTTTTGAATTTTTAAAAATAGACCTCATTTTTGAATTCGGAATATCAGATATATCTTTGGATGAATTTTTTGTATATTTTTGAAAAACTTCAGTTTTTTATGAATAGTGACACAACTTAGTGGTAGCTAAAAAACTGACTTTTTCATTTAAATGAAATTTTACCACTTCTGTGAATTGAATTTAAAAAATACGACATACATGGTTTTCATCAAGAAGTAAAATGTGGTTCACTAAGATGAGAATAATTTTTGGTGAATAGTTTTTTTTTGAATTTTATTTACCGCGGTTAAAGGTAAATAAAGTAATGCAAGGTTAAAAGAAAATTATAATAATTAAAAATTACATTAACACTTGTCATAAATTTATTGGTTGAATAATTAACGAGAATGGGCATATTTGGGTCGATTTTAGGACCCCATTTATCCACTTGGGAGTGAAAATGACAATTTAGATCAATTAATTTAAAGTAAACGCAAAATAAACAAAAACGAAAATCGATTAGTAATTAATTTTTATATGGTGTTATATAAGTCTTATTTTTTACTATATATATTATTTGTTAAGATAAATATATTTCCTACATCATAGTATTTTTTTATAATTTTTATACATTAAATAAATTAAATTATTTAAGACACAATAATGATGCAGTATTTACCTAATTAATAAATGATTTAAATAAATATTATTATAATGATTAATCGGTTTCTACCTTAGTGATTTTTGGACCATTAGAAACCGATTATCATTATATAATAAAATAATGTTTTCACACCTTCCTTTAGAGCCCCTCTTCACCCTTATAAAATGAGACCACTTCTAACTAATTACTCACACCTCTCAAGCCATTTGGCTAGTCCAAACTCTACCTAATTATTCTCCCTAAATCCCTCTCCTCACCTAGAAGCCTTACCTTATGTATAAGAAATATTAATGATTCCCTTTGGTTCAAACCAAAGGGAGTTACCCAAATTAAATGTAAGAGTTTCTCTTAAATTGTTATCTTTTATTTTAGTTCTCCAACCCCTAAAAACGTTTTATTTCATTAATTTGTAACAAAACCATAATCTTCAATATACTAGGATATTGTTATAAGAAGGATTAGATCTAAACTTACACTCACCTCCATTTAATTGATGATGTTCAAAATTTTTATGTGGATGGAAAACTAACGCCTCACTAAACGATGATTGTTCAATTACTTCTTACCACCTCTCATGGTGGCCATTATAATGGAACTGTATTTATATATGATATATATTATGTTTATTGTTTCATTATTCTCCTGTATGTCCCAATTATACCATGAATTTATGGTTTCTATTGTGGGTAAATACGATAATCTCATTTGAGGAAGTGCGGACTTCCACCCCCTTAAAGTGTTGTGACTCATTAATGCCTTATGTGGGATGTATAAAGGATAGTGTTAATGATATTATATATGATATTATACTGGAATTATAATATACCTATTTATCATTATGTTTTATTTTCATTAAAATAAGAAATTGAAATGAATGCAGCGTTCATGCGTACATACGACTTACCGTCTCCATGAATGAGGATTTTCATTTCTTACGTCTAAATGTTATGTAATATTATAAATACATGTATATACTTGATATATATGATATATATGATATCTAAATCATGAATATACTTCTGGATATAAAGTAATATTGACCACATGGGCAACTTATAAATATAAGGTGCTCATTTTTTACTCAAGTGCAAAATATCGACAAAACGAATGTTATTAACATAAATGAATACATAATGTTTATAACATGGTGATAAGTGATATAAAAGGAATAATATACTTGAAAAAGGTTATTAAAAAAGTAAAAAATAACTTTATATTATTATTCAGGATATTAAATAATGATTTATTCATGTCAAGAGGTAAGGGACTTCGTCTCAATCTCTTTTCATTTAGGCATATTTTGTTCTAATACATGACCTTTTTTTATACGCTATATAAAAACCTTTGACATTTCATTTCATTCAAAAAGAATTTTTTTCTACAAAACCTTTTACGAAATGAAAAAGATGAATGTTTCTTTTAACGTATGTGGTGACAATGGCCTTTTCCGCCTCTGTGAGTATTATTTGATCTTTTGCTTCCTCAACAAGCTGTAATGTTTTTAAAACAAAATAAATACCATATACTCTTTTACGTATTTTTTGTATTGAATACGGATTTGAAAATGGATTTTTTATGTCAATATATTTAAGTGATATATTGTTATTGAAATGTTGAAATGTTTCCTTTCCTTTATATTTGTTGTATGTGATATGATTTTATATTGTTACTCGACATTTGGCAGGTAGTTACCTGATAAACCAAATGACAGGTGGTGCCGGGAATACCAAGATGGGTGGTTACATTATAACCTCCGATGCATTGGTTATGGAAGTCGGCCGTATGGCTATTCCATTTAGTGATATGTGTGGAAGTCGACCGTATGGTTATTCCATTTAGGTATGTTTATGTCCCAAGTTACCTTCATATGTTATTTGTTCTTTAAATGGGTTTTATGGTAATCTTTGGTTACAAAAGGGTATGTAATGATCTTTTAATTCACTGAAGAGTATTTACTACTTCACAAAGGTGAAAAGTATTACTTATGTTATAGTATTCCCGGTTTACTTATTACATTGAATAACTAACTGTTTTCTTTCTTTATGTATCCCTTACTGAGCTTTTTATGCTCATCCCATGTTTTTGAAATGTTTTTCAGAGGACATAATGTGGAATAGGGTAAAGGATGGGATCAAGGATAAGTCATGTTATCTTAAACATGGAACTAAACGAGAATATTTTTTTCAAGAGTTCATGTTTTGTAAAAAAAATGGAAATTGTGTAGAAGTGTCTACTTTGTAATATTTTGAAATGTAATAGTAATGGCCTAACTCTCAAAAACATTAAACCTGAAAATATCCTCAATGTGAATTATTCATTTAATTCAATATTATGTAATGTTTATGTTCAGGTACATATATTGTAATCTCAATATAGATTTTAAGAACCACCGCTTCTACTATAGGCCACTATAAATCACCTCTTGTCCCTTAGATGACCCCTATGATTCATGTTCTTTCTAACATGAATCCGTTCTTCAAAAAGGGGATTCAATAACATTTCAATCCATGCTTCCACATAAACTATCAGGAATCTTTTCATTATTATGGGATTCTATCTATTTTTGTCCCAATTGTAGATCTGATTTACTAATGTTCCAATAGTAGTTGTGCTATACAATTGAGTCAATGGTATATGTTATTAATTATTGAAACAATGGTAGATGTAGACGATCTCATCTCGAATTCCACCAGTCTATGATACCTGATTCCACTCGTTTCTACCATATTATCATTATGGATATCCGTGGAATATCATCCCATGTTATATTACAATAAGGTAGACAATTTATTAAGAATAATGACACCACTATCATTATTAGAGATCTACGTGTCAACTGTGAAGGCTAGGGGGGGCTGATGGTTGACTCAATCTCTAATTATACAAACCTTAGTATCAGAAATAAATTATCAATAACCACACAAAAATTCCATAATGGTAGAAGGCACATGTGACTTCCTTGCATGAAGAATATACCCATTCTCCCATTAAATTCCATTCCTAATGTTGAAGATTTCATGTTCAACTATAAATGGTAGATATGATATAACATTGGATAAATAGTATATATGTTATACTAATGAAGAATTTTTTGATTTTTACAATGTACCCCCATAATTCTCTTATAAGAAGGACGTTGAGGTTCTGCTTGAGGTACATCGGATATTTCCAATATGTAGAACCGATGATGGATGAAGAATATGTTGGGGATAGATGACAAAATTATTGATTTGGTTCGCTGCCAAAGGTAGATGATTTACACCAATGGACCATGATAGTAAAAATTTGGCATTATAATAGTGGATCACATGTATGCATTGGTTGATGATGATGTTATTTAGAAAATAATAAATTTTCAATGAGCATTATATGATTAATCGTGGATGTACATGAGGAATTATGAATAGAATAAAATATTATATTACCATCAATTACAGATTCTATATAGTGGACACAACATATGTGTAATGGTAGATGTGATGTGATTGATTATTCTACCGCCAATGGATCTTTATCCTAGCACTGCAGTATCGAATAACCCAATAATTTATAATATTTAATATATAATGTATTTAGAACAATATATTCAGCATTTTCAATGATAAAAAAGATACAGAAGAGTGATACAAATAAGATACCCTAATCAATAAAGAGAGGGATGTTTCACTAAATTAAATCATATTAATTCATGATTGAAATTTTAAAATTCAATTATCAAATAAAATTTAATAATCCAACATGAATTATGTTTAGAAACCTAAATCCATCTATAAAAATTTATGTTATTTCATCATTCCTTATAACATTGCATGCATGTATAATTTTATATTTTATCTTTAAGAATGTTTTCCATTAATATGAACTATAATTTATCAATACATACGTTGGGAATAGGAAACGAATATATGTACTTCTTTATGTTTATATTATGTAAATGAAAAAAATATGAATCTCCTCAAATGAGATTACCCTGGTCAATAAATGTGTTGAACTAAGAAACGACTCAAAACTTTTATTTTATCACACCCCACCATAATAATGTATGTAATCTTATTTCATTGGGTAAGAGATAATTTGTTATATTTTTTTTCATTCACATTGCAAATATTTTTTTTTATTTTCAAAACAATAAAAAACATAAAAAATTATTTTTAAATAATTTATCCAAAATATTATGTTTTTTTATGTGGAAACTACTCATAGGTGTTGGTGACACAGGAATAATATACTAGTAATGATAAATTCCATGTGTTGGAAATTTTAAAATACATAGGATAAATATAGAGAAATAATAAAATAGAATATAAATATGTTTTTTCATTTGTGGGGTAAGAATAGACAGAGAACGAACCTCATGATGTAAAGGAGGAAGTTCCACCAGATTTCTCCAAATTCACTAAAACAAAAATGAATTTCAGGCTAAACATGAGGACCATCATCATCCCATCAATTTGAAGAACTTGATACAAGATTACCAGGATGAAGTATAGTGGAATAGTGATGAGGAAGAGATGCATATTGAGATATGTGTGGGATATTTACAAAATATGGATAATTTTTTAAATCTGTGTGAGATTAAATATAAACTCCCAAGTCCCTAAAAAGTATAATTGATATAACTATTGAATTTATCTCCTAACAGTGAATAAAACATCAACCATGTGGTATAATTTAGACAAATATGGAGTGTTTTGACAACCTACCTATTTACAATGATATCAAACATTATAAGGAACATACCACAAAAACTATTTGAAGGAAAATTGAATCATGTATACTATCTTATTTTTATCTGTTTTTTCTGATTTTGTTCAATATTATTTTATTATCACGCCTTATTGTTTTCATTTTCATGTTTTTTCAATACGTGGTATCAAATCGTACAATATGAAGAAACAAAACTTTCATCCAGTGAGGAACACATGGAGCTCCATGATTTTGATGAACATGCATTAGAGGATGAACCTAAAGATGTTCATGTAGCAGAACCTATGGAAACAAATACACATTAATCACACTTTGAAAGGGGGAATTTTAATTTGATTCTATAAATATAAATTCTATTCATCTGAAATTAATTTCTTACCTTTCCTTTAATTAATCAATCAATAAAACATGAATTGACAAAAAAACAGGAAAGGAAAGAGAGGGTCGCACAAGTAGAAACCAAGGAAGTGGATGATATTTACATCATCCCACCCCTTCAATTAATTATATACTAAATTGAGAATGGAATTTATTTTGTGTACACTATCCATGTATAATTCATTATCTAAAAAGATGAAGTGAAATATCAAAAAATCCAAATGTGGTGGTTCATCCCCAAGAAGATACAACCCCATTAAAATATGGATGAAAACTAGTTCTTCCTCTAAATACTGAAAAAATCTAGGTCCAAATTTGTGTATCATAACAATATTTATCTTTCTACTTTATATCTACATCATTAAATTTTAATATTAGAAATAATTAAGCATGAAACCCTACTCACTCTATCATTTTAAGCTATAATGACATGATATTTGAGCTTAATTGAATTATTTACCTTTGTAGGATCATGATGGAAAAAGGAAGGCCCAATATAGAGAAGGGACAGGTCTAAATTCACATTAAAATTTGGTGTTCATTATTACATTCTTTATCTTTCAAACTTCTTTCATTTTTGTCTAAACCCAAGTTTTGTAATTTAAACCAGAAAATTTCATGACCATGATTTGAATTTTTGGTTTACTTGATTTATCTAGGAGACATGTTTTTATTAAAAGCGATGACATGTTTTATATTTCAATGATAATTAGATTTACTAACCAATTCACATAATTTAATTATTAGATTGAATAATGAAATTTATAATGGGGACTAGTGATTTGAGGGAATTAGTTGACTCATGTAAATGAAATTACATTTATAAAAATTCATGTATTTAATTAATGAAATTAATTTGAATTGATTATTTTTATTATTCATGATATAAGTTATTTTAAAACTATATTTTCAATTTTGTGTTGATTTTCTTGTCCAAATTTAGGTTCTTTTATAGTGATCATATATTTTGATTGATCTATGGACATTCCACATACTTGAACTTGTTTTTTGGATTTTGCATTACTAATGAATATGAGAAAAAAATTAAAATGATATCTGAATATTTTTATAATACCTTATCAATGTTTATTCTATAGAGACCATGAATAACCTTGTTAGTAAGGATCAATGTTTCAATCCATTTATCTTCAATTATACCATTCTCTTTGTATTTAAATAATATTTTAGAGATGAATGTGTGTTTTTTGGGAATTCACTGTAAGTGTGATGAAATGTATTGTAAATAAAATAAATTTGGATCCTAATTTTTTTATTGGGAATGTTTAATAAGTTAATTAATTATACATACTATATTTTCCTTCTTCGAAAAAATTAAAATAAATAAAAAAGAAAAAAAATTGGTTATGACTTGGGAGAATTAAAATTTACAATCACTATAATGATGATTTTTTCTCACATGTGGTTATATAATTGATGGGAGATAGATTATAATAATACATTTAAAAATGAAAAATGAAAAAATTATCAAAGTGAAACAGAATATACTCAATAAGGAAAAAATATCTCATTATGATTTCATATTTTTTAATATTTACTCTATGTTTAGGGAAAGAGGAATTAAAATTTTGAGGGGAGAATTTCATTACACATTTACCATGGATATCATTGCTTATAAATTAGATATAAGCCTACCACTTTGAACCTCAATTTTGAATCATGGGTCAATGTTAATTTCAAGACATAGATTCATTTAAACCTTTATTAATCATCCTCTTAATTTCATTCTCCTTTTTAATTTTCAAAAATAAAATTAGATCCTTTACATGATAATGGAAATGGATAATAATCTCATATATGAGTAACACTAATTGAATTATATCATGTCCTATCAGAGAAATTATTTAATGGTAATGATGATCTGTACATTACATGTTAAATAATAATAAATTGAGGATCATGAATAAATAAAATGATAATTCATAAAATATAAAACGGGAAAAAAATACATGGATTCATTATTTCATTCAAAAATCAAGTAGTCAAATTAATATATTTTTTATATTTTATAATGTTTCATTTCACACTAATAATTATTTTATATTATTTCTCTGAAATTTATATATTAGTATAAAATTTTCCCTCTTTATATTAATGATGATATTTTATTCCTGATTAAAATCATAATTCATGTGTGGGGTTATATGACACACCCTTTTTTATGAATATTTTATTTCAAAATTCAATGGTATTTATAATCGTTAAAAGGATTTCTCTTATAAGAAATTGTTTTATTCCAAAAATTGAATTTACAAATAAATAATTTGATTTTATTTAAATGAATATTGATTTAATGATTTTTATTATTATTTTATGAATTAATTAATAACATTTTATATGTGAATATAAAAGAATTCTATGTCTCATCGTTTCCTACATATTATATAAAAAATACAATATCTTATCCATCCCTCAACCTAATAAAATTCGTTCTACATAGGCATCCCACAAGAGGCCACCCATCCATGAAATCACATAGTAGGGCACACATATGTGGTAGTTATGGTATAAGAGGGAGGGATGCAGTGGGTATTAAGCCCATGTGAGGAACTCATGGTGGATCCTGGGGGTTTATATCTAAGATTAGTCGTATGTGAATAGGGTTGTTATGGGAAATCCTACAAAACTATGGGAGGAAACAATCAAAGTGATGTACCGGTCTGTGCCAGCAGGAGGGTGTCCTCCAACCCCCACCTGGCATCATTACTGTTGTGTCGTCATGGTATGTTAATTATAACTAAATGGAGAACCATTATTTTTAGATGTAGGATGGCGTTTGAGAGTGTTATTGATTTTTTTATTCAACAATTTCCCTCCTACCTATTTTTTTATGACATGCCATGGACACAACCCTCACTATCTTATGCAGTGCTCATCATACTTTTCCTTGAATTCCAATACCTTTTATATCTTGAATCACCACATACATCAACCTGAAAACATTATTAGATACACATTATGACTTTTGAGAGCTTCAGATTTCATGGGTAATCTCAGTATCTTATTCCAAACTCTACGATGGCCATCTTGATGCTTCATCCAGCCACTATGAACTTTTGATGAAGGGGGTAATACTACATTATATGTGTACATTAATGTGATCTCTACATCCACCCTCGAATACTCATCCACCGTATATCCCATCTTCGGACTCTAATGACCCTAGATTCTTTATTTTTATTATAGAATGTATCCAAAATCACACGGATGACACCGACGATGTTACATTCACCAGACCACTAGACCAATAATCAAATAACTCAATAGAAACCCACTATAACTCTCAATATCAAGATGATAAAGGTATTCACCAACTCTAAACCACCAAATATCCCCTTCGGTTCCACATAAGACCTCATTGATTCCTTTTCTTAATTTATTGAATACATGCCTGAATAAGTGTTGGCTGCCACATTATACTCCCGGTTTCAACCCAAAATAACTGTAAAAAATCTCCATATTGGTAAATCTGATCTAAATGTGTTCCAATTGTATAAACATGATGTTTTTATGGATATAAATATTAAATGTAGAATTGTAAATGGATATAACTCTTTAATGTTGATAAATTATTTAATGGGGAATTGTTTTTATTAATTCATCTGATTTAAATAAAGACCCAGTATTTTTGTGATAAATTGTAATGTTTCACCATAATGATACTTTTTGATATGAATCTTAATGATTATTAACATTGATGAATATTATGTATGTGATATATGTGATTTATTGTTAAGTGAATTGGAGTAGGGATTTATTCTTCATATACTAGTATAAGAAAATGAGTGTGGGAATAGGATTGATTCTGTAAATATCTGTATGAACATTGAGGTGCAGTGCCTGGAGAGGTGATCCAACCACCCACGGGCTACCAGACCTGATGTTCTCTGCAAATGTTATTTTCATTGGGATGGTATTCAAAGTAATGATGTTATGAATATCTCTTGAAATTAATAATGAAAGATCATGATATAATGAATTTTGATTTACTCTCTGATATGGTTCATATTTTGACATGTGATTAGGTTGGTATAGATGGTTCTATGTTCATCTTGAACCTAATAAATTAATGTTATAAATTAAATAACAATGAAATGGGAAAATTGTTAACAATAATTTTTTTACTTGGTTCTTCGTAAAACTACATAAACTATTATTGAATCAATAATGTTGTATACTCCATTAGTGGTGGCCTACATAGTTTTACTCTAACCCTACCTAGGTTTTTTGATTGATATAAGAATAGAAATCATGTTTTTAGGACAATATAAGGTAAATATCTCAATGATAAATGGTTTAGTCGGGATGGATCATAGAAGAGGGAACTAAACGTGAGGTCAAAATCTGTTTGGAGAGTTTTTAGTGTTCCATTATTTCTGTTTTTCATATTAAAACATGACACATTTATCAAAATAAAGATCTAATTTATTAAATTGGGTATTGTTATCATCTACTAATTCATCATATGATGATGGTCTATAGTAATTATGGGATTATTCTGGTTATTGGATTGTCATTTGGAATCTATTTCCTTTATTATTATAATTCTTTGATAAAGAGGGTATATTTTTCCTTTGTTATATATTTGACCCTTTCTCCTAGTCTGTAGCCTCAGGTATAGTGGGAGGCACACCTTAGGTCATGTAACTAATCTGCTCGAGGCACTGACATATAACACACAGGTCAGGATGTTACAAAGTGGTAACATTTTATTTTTCTTTTCTTTTTAATTATCTTAATATTTAGGAAAAACACACAAAAGACTATGATGGGTATGGTCTTGTTTAAGATCCCATTCATATGAGTATCTGACCAGTGTTTATGGGATAATGTTAATTACCCAGGGTGGGATTTCTGTTATTAATTTTTTGTTGTTATAGTTCGCTATTATTTTATCATTTGTAATTCCCTTGTTGTGTGATGTTATTGACTTATTTTGATATATTTATTCATTTCTCATATAGACTATGATTTGGGTATATATGAATTAATATTAGAATTAAGGATTTATTGTGACATGTATCATTTTAGGTATGCAATAAAAAATTGGTTTTGGGGTGAGTATTTTACATCAAAATGATTTTCCTACTTGTGAAATTTAAATGAAAAAAGATTTTAATAAGAAAATAAAAATTCTAAGAGACGATATATGTAGTGAATTTATGTGGAAAATGGGTCTCTAATGAGAATCCTTGAATTATTAAAATGTTTTACCCTAATTTAATCATGACATGGATTATGGATTTTTTTGGGTAGTTGTGGCACCACTATTTTTACATTGTGGTGGGGTATGGGATGACTTGTAATTGATTTATATGAACCAATATAATTAATTATTTATATTTTTATGTTACATGTCCAAATATGGGTGTATGATGTTATAGAAATATCACTCCATGATGATTCTTGTTGTCAGGATAGCATGACAGAGATCGAAATGATCCACTAGTAATGAAACAAAATGCTATGATAGTTATGGGAGATGAAGCCAAAGAGCATTTTGATGAGAAAACATTTAACTTTATGCAGTTTCTGGATAGATTCCCAAATTTGGTTGTGAATAGTTCTTCTAAACAGACAAGGAAGTTCGAGTTACAGATTATTATGACATTTACAAGAGTGTGTGTACTTGAGGCAGCTTATTTATGGATTGATTCTATACTGATTATCATTGACCACATGGAGACTATTATGATAAGAGAGTCAATCTGGTTCCTTTGTAGTCACATTTTCTTTTTATGTTTTGGTTGGATATATACAGAATCAAGATGAAAATATGTAGAATATGGAGGGGTTCTAATTATATGAGAAGTTCATGGAGAATTTTAACCCTAAGACACTCAGATAGGGGATGGTATCATATTTTTTAAAGGTTACCTAGGGGAGTATGACTGCGATGTACCTCATTGGTTTCATTACTAATTTCTAGTTCCTTATTCCAATATTTTTATGGGATGACATGACATTAATGAATTGTAGAGTTGAGAGGAGAAAGGATAAATTACTTAGGACATTAAAAAAATTTTGTTTCACAAGTACGGTATTCCATGTAACATTTTTAGACAGTTTCCCTCAACACTAGTATATATTTTAATGCATCTGTAATGATGGGACTTATATAATGCTTATTCATAATCCCACAATAGGAGGGTAATGATAGAGGAGCATGGAAGATTCATAGTACTTGATTGGATTCTTCTACCTCATATCAGTCTGGTAGTTAGAGTTCTTCTAGCCTTGGATATGGAGGAAGCGGATGAGGTACATCAAAAAAATAGCACACATATCAGCAAATTAATTTTTCTTAGAGTCCTCAGACTGTAGCATTGTGATGAGGGGTAGGAAACTTTCATATATCTTTTCCTACACTTTTGGATAGATAGATGGTACCATTGAAAGTTAGATTTATTGTTCTTATATATTATATGCTGTTTATTCCTTATTTGATATATGACATTCTCATTATTTATTATCTTCAAAAATGATGAATAGGTTGGATTTAATGATGGAGTTTTCAAGTGGCGTTATGATAACCAATACACCATTGGCAGTCCAATCAAGATACATCTGGTTATACAAGGGGTGTTCTCTTATGGTTAGGAGTATCATTTTCTATGGGATATTTTCAGCCATACTATTTTGGATTTTACTTTATTTTAGTTATGTATTGTTTGGTCACATATCGATAATGGATAGATTTTTCATGCAGGATAGGGACTTGAATGAATCATGGGTGTAACAATAATATTCATCAGGTATAGCGGGATATTTCTACAGGTCATAAAAATAATAGTTTATCAGAATTTGGGGGATCTTACCACCCAATATGTGGATCCATTTCTAGATAATGGGGGTGTAAATTGTGGTGTCATTACACCAGTTGTGGAAGGGATTCCATACCCATTTCCAATGAAATTCTTAATGATTACCTAGATAGAGTTGTAGATTTTATGATTGATTTAATGATTATTGTTGAGTGGGATTACATTCCTTTTTCTATAACAGAACCAAATTAGCATAAATAGATAATGAATCAGTTAAAGGAGTGGTCAGATAATGTATTTTTCCACCTGCGTATGATTCCATGGGGTTCTCTAATCTTTTTTTATGAAGAAGGACAAAACATTTTGTATTTTTATTATAAGATGTTAAACTATATGATTGAGAATAATTTTTATCCTCTTATAGGTATCAATGTTTTATTTAACTAGCTGGGAGGATATTTTGTTTTTCCCATGATTTAAATGTCTACTTGGTATCACTAGTTGGGTTTTCAACATCCAAGTATACCACAGACAACATTTAGAAGTTTTTATAACATTTTGGATTTTATTCTGATGTTGTTTCGGCTGAAGAATGATTTGTAGTGTTTACGGCCATGATGACTAGAATCTTACACCCATACCTAGTCAAAATTGTGGTTGTTCTTGTGTATTGTATCATAGGGTCCGAAAAAAATTAGGGAAATCATTTCCAACATCTAGAAATCGTTATGATTTCATTGAGAGAGAAATAGTTACATTACAAGCTATCGAATTGTCAATTCTAGTTCGATCAGGTACTTCAGTTGGGTCATATAATCTACTAGAATGTTTTTCTAGTGGTCCCAAATTAGTTACAGGTAGTGGTTTTTTGGAATCATCCCCTGAATATTTTTAACATTTGATGCTTTTTGGGATTATATGGTAATTATCAAAGGTTCATCTCAGGATTTTCCATTTGTAAACAACAAATTTAGTGGGTTACTAGGGTGGGTTTTACGATTAAATGGTGAAGGGAATGTGATAATTCCTTATAGAAATTTATGAATCATTTGAAAACACTACTAATTATTATCTGATCGGATCCGGGTGAGTTGTATACCATGTTTTTTGAAACATCCAAGAATGGGAATGGAGTAGTGTTGATTCATGGGTTTGGGTTGTATAATATGTGGCGTGGTAGTTGATCCCAGATTAATGGAAATACCCTACACATGATCTCATGTTATATTCATTTTTTTATTCTTAGATGTTTTGGCAGAATTATATTTTAGGTTAAACAATTCTTTGAATATTATCCAAAGGAGATTAAAGATAATCAGTTTTCAAAGATATTTATATCTTTATAAATGTAGGTGTGTTGAGAATATTATAATTTTTTATGATGACTCTCCATAATCACCCAGGAAAGGAAATAATTTTTAGACCCTTTCATCATGAAAACTAATACTCAAAAAATCATGAATCTTTTTTTGAGAAGAAGATGAGGATTTTGGAGGAAGAGATGCATATTGTGGTTCCAATGGTCCTGGTGTAGAAATCACTCATAACAATATCTATAGGGACTACACAATTGATCTAGATAAAGTAGTGTACTTATAAGGATCTAGAGTGTTTTCCTTGAGATAAAATAATGAATGTGGAGGATCAGATATAGGTGTGTGTCATAGACATTAACATGTCTTTTTAGAGGCACCTAGAACTTATTTTTTATTCCTACTAAAACACTTATGAGTTGAATATTCATATGGAACCATATGAGACTCATTATGGAAGAGCATGTGGATCAACTATATGTCATATGGATATACGTGAGTCATTGTTGCTGGTACACAGTCTCATAGAGGATACATTGGATCTAGTCCCGTTCATTTATAAATTTATGTCTGTGACTCATAGTTCGTAGATGTCATATTTTGATTGTCTTCTAAGACCCCTTGAGTTTACAAAGGGTGGTTTTCTGTTCCTTTGGGTGTCTCCAAGATTGGGTAACTATAGGATTTAGAGATAGAGAAATTGGGATCCATGATTTTTGAGACCTATTGTGATTGAGGATAGAATCGGATTAGTAGCATACAAATTGGATCTCCTAGATAGTTATAGTTCTATCTATGATTTTTCCTATGTCATAGCATTGACAGTATCACTCTAACCATTATCATGTTTATAATGATGATTATGTTGAGATTAAGGCTAGAGTATCCTTTTAGGATAACGTGATATTTTTTATGGGGAATATTAAGAAAGTGTAGTGGAGAATGATTTTTCTGATTGATTGAGTATTATAGAAACAATTTTTTTGCTCGGGGGTAAGAATTGGAGAGAGTAGAAGATATAAATTTTTAGTTGCCTCATCTATTTACCTAAAAGTTATAGAGATTATTGGGATCATAGAATGAATATGAGCTATAATAGAGTGTGGATAATGTAAGATCCTAATCATTCTGTAGATTTCTCAGGCATGATTTTAGGTAATCTTTTACCATATTTTATCATTTCTTGGTTGTATTTTTAGGGGGTTGTTTCAAAAGAATTTTAAAAGATTTGGATGATTTTTTTTTTGAAAAATTATATGATGTTCATGGTTTCTATATGGTTCTCCCTAACCATGTGTCCACCATAGAAAGCCATGCATTCCCAAATAGAGTAAAATTGCAAAGTGGAACATATTTTTTCAAATCAAGCACCCTCTTCGTAAAAACCATTCACCTCTAAGGTGAGTAATAGGGCTAAGGTGCACTATTTTCAAATCTATGTTACCCATCCCCAAAAAAAGTTCATGTGGGATTATTTCTCAAGAAATTTTACTATATATTCCGAAATACCTATGTTATTATCCCAAAACTCCCTATTTGCGCCTTACAAAATTTTATACAATTATGGAACTCCTGGGTTTATTTCAGGCCTCTAAAGACACTATTTTTGAAAAATTGATGATCTAATTGAAATATTGTCTTCCTTTTAATATGGTCAATCTTCCATATTTCATTTCCTCCCGCACCCTCTCCTTTTTTCAATTTAAATTTAGTGATTATTCTTCCTTTGTTGATGGTTTAGATCTAGTTTTTCAAGGATCTTATTCACTTTAGGTATTTTTTCTAGGATTTTCTGTTTGTTCTTTATATCTATTAGGATATTTATCTTTCGAAATAAATTTTAGGATTTATGTTTGGAGAATTTATACTGCAACATTATGATAGGCTGTCTAATTTTATATTTTTGTAATATTTATTATGATTTAATGTATATGTAGTAAAATTGAAATTTTCATTTTTGGAAATTTCATCTTGAAATGAATTAATGATTTTTTTTATTTTTTAATGTTATTATGCAATGGATAGAATAATTGGATTAGGTAATTAGACAATTAAGGGATTTATGGAATTGGTTATTTAATTGAATATTGGGATTTATTGATAATTGGAATTAAAGGGTTAGTTGTTATAACCTTGAATCGTTTTTGGATATTATTATTAAATATTTATTAATATTATAATTGGGAAGTTTTCATATTATTCCTTGTGATTTTAAAAAATAAACAAGACTTTTTTGATAAACTGAAATGACGTAACATGATGATAATTTCCAATATGATATTTAATGGTGATTAACCTTTATGAATCTGATGTATGAGATATATGTGATTGTTTAATAAAGAGTGTGGGATAGGGACCTATGCTCTAAATAATAATATGTGATAACATGTGTGGTACATGGAATCATTGTTGAAATACCCATTTGATCATTGATTTATGGGGAATGGAATGACTATCCTAGTACCCAGATGGTTCTATACATGACCTTCTAGGCCCATGATATTTTATTTGTATAGGATTTCCATGTAGTCTTGATATAAAATATGTTTTAAATGAATAATAAAATACCATGATAAAATAATTTTGATTCCATATGTTATATGTTTTATAATCCATTACATTCAAAAGTCAGTATTGATGGATCAATGATATCGTGAACACAAGAAATTTATTTAGTACATTATGGAATAATAAAATGTCTTAACTATTTATATTTTTTATTGTACATTGTTATTTATATATATACATAAACAATTAGAGAATGTATATTGTTTTATACCCTGTTAGTTTTGGAGTACATATTTATACACACACCGTACTCAGGCTGCTTGATCGGTACCCGGACAGATTTCATGTTTGTACAATTGAACCACGGGAAATATCCATATGATAAATGGTTGAGCTGGGATGGGGCAAGCATGAGGGAACTGAATTTGAGTTTGATACCCTCTTGGGTTATTTTATTGTGCCTTTATTTTAGTTTTTGATATTGAATCATGACACATATAAGGTGTGAAATATCTACTACTTCAGTTTAATTATTTTTGTTGTTGTTCAGATTCATCACATGATATTGGTCAGTATTAATTAGGGTATTATTGTAGTTATTGATTATGTAATTTTGATGTTTAATATTAATTTATTCTATTTCTATTATTCTATAAATAGTTTATAGTCTCCCTATGTTATATATTGGACCCTAGATTCATGTTGAAAACTGCCCGAATATAGGTAGGTTCAGTTTTATCAACTCAACCTAAGTCTGAAGTAAAAAATCCTTTAATTATTCTTTTTTTGTTTATTATGTATATGGGTAGAGTTTGGGAGGGTTGGGATAACCAATAGAGTTTCTTTAAATTTATACATGTTCAGAAATTTGAAAACCCATGAAACATCTACAGGAAGATATGCATAGTTATACAGTGTCAAAAGGGAATCGAGATGGGTGGAGCATCGTTTTCCCAAATTGTGTATCCACTTGGTGGAATTTTTACACATGGAATATTGTATTTGGTCAATCTAAATTATTTGGTTTGGAATGGTAGTTTCATAGATTATAGATATACATGATGTCAATGTGAGGTTCATCCTTAAGTTAGTCGCTGACACAGTGTTAGTGCACAGTTTTCTAAACCGTGAAATGAATCCTTGAGTGAAAAAAAACTAGATCCTAAAAATGTAGATATAGGTAGAACTTTTCCTTTAATAAGACAATTTTTATCCAGAAAATGGCCCATAATCAATATTATAGTCTCTTAAAGGTCATAAATGGTTCTCCCAACAATTTAGAGGTGATCTGAAGGCTTGTGTTGGTGATTACATGTTGATTCCTTGTAGTATGTTATAGTTCTTCATTTTTCATGATGTTTTTCATTGATCTACATCACAATGTCTATCAGTTTCTCATATTAATGCCTACTTTGGGTAGATCAAAGACATTGAAATCTAGATATTTGTATAATTTGTTATTTTTATGATTGAGGAATTGATATAGGGTGGGTTCATCGAGATTCAACCTAGTTTTGTGATGTTTTTTGTGTTGTTAATAAATTTTTCCAGAACTCTCATTGAAGGTAGCTTCACTTTATATTCCTCTTTCATAAACTGATTTTATTAATATTAAAATGATATAATTTCATTAAATTTATTGTAAACTTTTGGTTAATGTCTGACTGAAATCATCTTTAGTGACGATTTATGTTTTTTAGTAAAATTTTCATATAGTGGAAATTTATTGTGCAAAGTGCATTGATTTCATGATTTTGAAATGTAATTTTTAAAATAATTCATTTCTGGAAATTTTAAATGGATATTCCGAGAAATGTTCTCAATAAAAATGTTGTTTTATTTAAAAGGTTTTGGAATGCTTATATTGGCTTTCATTTTTAGCATACTTAGTGTGTTTGTGTTAGTATTTTATTTTAGAGTCTGGGTTGAAATATGACCTTATACTCAGTGAAATGGGAGTAATGGAACAAGGGGTATAAATACTCTAAGATGACATTATATATATATGAGATTCTAGTCATTTGCATGGATCATTCATAATGATGCATGCATGGATGGTGGCGTGGATATGTGGAATGGAATGGTTATGCCCAGTGAAACATGTGAAAAGTTATTAAATAATTTTTTGGATTCATGCATTGAAAATGCCATTGGTTGGAAAACTGGATGAGATGGAACTTGTTTATATTTAATTATAAAATATTTTAGAATCATTTTTATATAAATGTTTCTCACGTTAAAATCTTAGTGGCCTAATTAGGGAATTCATTATGGAATAAATATGGAGTTTTATTACTCACCCCTTCATTCAATCAATGGTGGTTTTGCAGATATCATCTACCATGAGAATGGAAAATGTAAAGTATCACACATATTTAGTAATAACTCTTGATACTCGAACTATTTCATTATGTTGGAACATGAATCATGTAGAAAATTGGAGTAGTAGTTTTCTTAAAGAGTGATGGTTTATAGTCTTCTGTTATTTACAATGATGTTAGTTTGTCTTCCAATTTCATACACATTGGTTCATTTTGAAAAAAAATTAAATGTTTGAGTGTTCTATAATTTTGATAATGCTTCATGAAGTTTTTTATTTGGTAATTTTTTGTTTTAGGTTGTTTATCATCATTGTAAAATCATCCCTCAAATTGAAAATGTATCCCCTATTACTTATTTCTGTCCATTTATTTCTTGGGGACTTCGCTTAATCACTAGTAACGTATCACCTCCCTATCATGATAATGAAATGGGGTTACACATTAAAAATGGTATAAAATTATATAGGTCCAATCATTTCATTAATAAAAATCGTATCAATATAATTTGGACCAAAATTGTGTTTAAGACAACTGCTATCGGCAATGTATTTTCCATGTGGAACAAGTAGTCATCAATTTTTTCAGTTCTGTAGTTGAATTTCATTCAACTCTATTCCAAGACATGGAATCATATAATGTAGTGGGATTTTCCTACCATGAAATTTAGAGCATAAAAAGAAGTATCGATCCATTTTATGATGAACATCATGTTACAAATTAGTTGATTGCATAAGTGTTTTGGAGACAATAATTGGTTCAGTATCTCATTGATATGGATTTATCGAATGATATGGGCATTAAATAAATAATAAGAATTAAAATACATTAATATTTCATTCATCCTTTTCAGTACAGAGTTATTATTTTTTGTACAGGTGTTGGTTTTATGAAAAATGGTAATGTTTTTTTCAAATGCAATATATGAAAACAATTATGATAATTGTGTTTTAAAAATTAAAATGAATTTTAAAAGAAAATAACATTTTTTAAAATTGGATAAATATAAAAAATCGTGATTTTGGAATGTAATGTTTTGATATTTTGTTGGAGATAATTTTAAATGGTATTCCTTCAATATTTAGATAGTGATACTTATGTTTTTTGTCATTCATATAGAAAATGTCACCTAGTTGGCCCTATTGAACCCATATAGAAGATACTAAAGGGAATGTTTTTTCAACTGAGCCGCAGGTGACATAACAATTCAATTAGAGTATCCTCAAATCATTTCTCTATATTTACGTATGGAACATGAGGGATGATACATGACATGTATATTATTCTATTTAGTTTTATAATCATAATCCACCCATAATTCGAGGAGATTCCGAACAAAAAACGGTAGTGGTGCGGCTGAATATGACGAATCGTATCATAAATTTCATCAGTACACTAGTGTAAATAAAAGTTAATCTAGTGAATGATATGTTCAAGGATCCTGAGTTATAGTGGTTGGAACCATTGGTATGGTATAATGTTTATCAAGTCCTTTTTTGATAGGATTTTGAGTAATTTTTCAACAAACAATTTTATTTTCACATCTTCAAGATTCATATAAAGATGTACTTGTTTATCCAAATGAATAAAATTAATTGTTTCACCGTGTATTTGGATAAATTCCTGAATTTTGTTTTCTTTTTACCTGAAGACGTTTCTAGGTCTTCCTTTATGGAAAGAATATCTGAATCAGGGCTGAGATAAGAGATTTTCTCGAAAATAGTATTGCTATGTATTATAGATTATATAAAGATATTGAAGTGATCGATAGTGGATGAAATATATATCTTAAGACTTATGGGTGGATGAATTATGTTTATATCTTAAGGATCTAGTGGGAACACTAATGTTGGGGGAATGACGAAGATGGACACCTACAACAATGGTGGGAACATGGGTCAAAATTAGATGGCTATATTGGTAATTCTTCTTATTAGACCCGTAAAAAACATGATGTCTCCAATGTTGATTGATTGACCACATAAAATGAGAGTTTATAGAAAAACCAAGAGCATTTCATAATTTTCACATGATGGGAAAAATTTAATGTTTTTGTCATATTTTCCTAAAGTCCGGCGATTAAGAGAATTCTCAAGGATCACATGCGTCGTATGTTTTAATTGGGGAAAGGAAAAAAGATCCAAACTCATTAGTAAAACAGAGAAAGCCGTAATGATTCTTGAATACTAGGACTTATCATCAAGGGAAATATTAGTAGAGATGAAAAACAATGTTCGTTGATGATGAAATTATATTGAGCTATGAATGTGATTGTGGATGATCAGTTCTGGCCATCTATGGTGATAGGTATGATTATTTTGAATTATACCCTTATACAAGTGGTGATTGATAATGGAAAATATAAATCTTTTTTTCCTATTTTAGTATTGATTTTTGGAGTTTAAAACGTGAGATGATTCCAACTGTGAAAAAACATCAAACTTTTATTGGGAAAATAGAATTTCAAGCCTTTATGGTTAGCGAATCATCTATAATTATTGAGGGAGAAAAATTAATTTGGGACTTCACAATGCTCGGGAGGAACATCTATGATATAATCATGGGTATTGTTTTGTTGAAAATGTTAAAGTATCACATTGAATTTTGTTGTAAGATAGTTACTTTTGTGAATAAGGATGTCTTTGTGAATTTCATTAGAGGATAATGGGATAGAAAGATATGTGTAATGAGATTGATGGCACCATCTATGAAAATAATATCTTTCCAGTTGGTGAAACTATATTTTAAGGAATGTTGAGTTTACAATTGATCTCTTCTTAGGGACATGCCTTATCTCACATAGGTATTATTTAATGGCAGCAAAAGAATTAAGGGTGTTAAATTGTAGTTGGAAGTCCTGTAAAGAAAGGGAATGATTGGGAGGGGCACATCTCTAAGGAAAAAATAGGTCTCTTTCGTGAAGAAAGAAAATTGAACTCCAAAGATGTGTGTGGGTTATAGTAAGCTTAATCAAGATAAAATAATGAACAGTTATATACATCAATTCCTTGGTGATCTATTTGATCAATTTTGGGGAGGTAATTGGTTCTCTATAAAAAGAATTGTGATATGGATACCAGTAATTGTATGTTCTAATGGAGGGTATTCTAAAGTTATCATTCTGAAGTATATAAGAGCATTATGAATATTTTTTCATATATTCCAGTCTTTTTAATACACCATCCGTCATTATGGAATTTATGAATTAGATATTTCATTAATATCTGGATTCTATTGTGTGGTGTTTGTGTATGAAATATAGGTTCATTCAAGTATTAAGTTATAGAATTATCAACACATGGTGACAATGTTGTAAATTTTGATAGACCATCATTTGAATGGGAAATTAACAATCTGTGATATTTGGATACAAGAGGTATGCTTTATTTTCCTTTTTATTTATAAAAGAGGTGTTTTAGTGGTTTATGTAATGATATATGTTGTTATCTCTTAAAAACATCTGAATAATGTATTTGACATAAAAGGTTTTCTTGGACCAGCTTGTTATTAATAATGGTTTTTTTGATATTTTACATGAATATATTCATCTATTATATAATTGAAATTGAAGAATGTTTCATTATAAGGGACTAAGGAATTTTAGAAAACATTCCATGATCTCAATGTTCATCTTAAATTTTATCATATCATGAATTTTATGGATTTTAGAATATTGTATGTCGTGAATTGTAATGATTTGGGGTCGAGGTGGGGTTTTTATCATGAAATGAGATCATTTTTTCTTTTATAACTCATGTGAGGTGATGGTGAATGAAAATGACTACCCAACACATGATTTGGAGTTATCTATACTCAACTATTATTTAAAGACTTTGTGACATTATCTATTTCTTGAGAAATCTACTGTGTTCATTGATTTTCAGAGCATGAAATTAATTTTCTCAAAAATTAATATGTCTCTGAGGAAAAGAAATTTGAAGGAGTATCACCCAGTATTAGAAATTGGTTTGATGTATATACTAGGGAAATGAAATTAAGTGTCTAATGCATTATGTATAAATTCATACTCTTAGTTAGAAAAAGAATCTTCAGATTAGTGGTAGCTAATTTCAGGCCAATATGGCATAAATGTGGAATGCGAATATCAAGATGATGGTATGGTTTTCATTACTATAATATTGTTCTTGATTGGTTGAAGATGGTAAATGAGGCACAAACATCTTATGTAGAATGTGTTTCAATGAGATCAAAACTCCATGGTGGGAATAAAATTGAGGGATGAAATTTGAATCGGAGTTCAGATCTATTATTTCGAAATCAGATGGGTGTACATATGGATTGTCAAGAACATCTGCTTCATGCTTACTACCATTCAAGATAGAATGTCCATCAAGGAATACTGAATACGTATAAGGAATTATAGGAATATTTTGGTGAGTAGGATGGAAAATGATCATGGATGATTATGTTTAAAAATTCTAAAATCATCATCACCATCAGGACGAACATTAGTGACCAGTACGTATATTTCATTAATTGCCTATTCTGGTTATGAAATTTGAGTAACATGTTGTGGATTTTTTATAGGTATCCCATGAATATTTTGGAAACATGATACCAAATGGGTGATTATGGATCTACCAATCATGTTGGTTCATTTCATCAAAATTCATGAAACTTATACAGTATATTTTTTTACAAAAATATATATTAAAGGAGTGGTAAAGAGACATGTAATAATAGTTTCGATTATTTTTTAAAAGGATTTAGGGTTTACGAATCATTTATAGAAATCCTCAAAAAAATATAACTTGGGACTATGTTGATTATTAGTACGGTGTATCATCCAAAAATGGATGGCTAATCTAAATAGATGACACAAACATTGAAAAACATGTTTCAGGCTTGTGTACTACATTATTTGGGATCATGTGAAGATCATGTGTTTCTAGTAGAGTCTTCATATAAAAACATATATCATACCTCAATACATATGGGTCCTTTTGAAGAACTGTATGATCCTATTATCATTCTAAAATTTTTTGGGTGGAAACAGGTGAGACTTCACTAGTTGGGGATTATCCATGTCTAAGAGAAAAAAATATTCAATTGATCATAAATAGGATGAAGATGGATCAGATTTGTCTTAAATCTTATCTTGATCATCACCGACGCGTATTTTATTCACTGAGAGTGATCATGTATTCTGGATGTATTTTTTAAGGCATTGAAATTTTCTTTTTAGATATATGATAATTTTAAATGCTCGATACATATACTCTTTGTTATATACTAAATTAGTTTGGTGAGGTGGAATATTTTTTTTCATTTCCACCAATATTAAGTGTGGTTCATAATGTATTCCATGTATCTCTATTAAAAAAATTTCATCTTTATCCTGACCATGTGATCATATTGTATCTAATTGACCTAGATTTGGATGATTTTTTTGGTATATATCCCAATGTGAATTATTGATATGTATGGGAATGACATTCAAGGAAGAATCTTTAGTCTTGTGTGGGTTTTATTGGGAACATGGTCTGATCGTGGAAGATATGTGGGTACATGAGAAGGAAATCAAAGAGAAATGGTCTGAACTCATTCAGGGTAATGAAAGTTTTCTACTTTATGGTAATATAATTTTCAACTTTTGGGGGAACTTTTCACCCTATGTTTCAAGTATGTAACACATTAATTAATTATTTTAAGTATATAATGTTTATGGGTGGTGTTTTGGGAGTTTAGAGAACTTCTTTAGTGTTTTGAGGAGATTTTATGTTGGATCAATTCAGGTGCATGGTTTGGGAAATCCATGAAATATAAATAAGAAACCATGGATAGATAGAATGGGTAAAAAGGAAATAACATTGGAGGACCCTTGTTTTTCCAATCCATGCTTACACTATGGAGAAAACATATGCTTTGAAAAATGGAATTGGTCTTTTTGGGTTCGTGCAATTGGCATAATTAGTGAATGGTTTAGAGACTGTGTGAGATGATCTTGCGAGGTTCATCATTAAGTCATTGATTGGAACACGGTTTTCCTAACTGTGCGACTAAATCGTGTTCGAAAAAGAAACTACATCCAAAAATAGATGATCTAGGTAATCCTTGTGTTTTAATTAAACATTTCAACCCAAAATGGACCTAACGTGGTATTTGATTCTCTTAAAATCGTGATAGGCTCTCCCATTAATCCCTTTGTGATATGTAGGCTTCCTTTGGTGATTGAAAGATTATTCCACATGGTAAGTGATCATTCATCCTTATTCCTGACGTTTTTCATATAATTATTTCACTATCTCTATCAGTTACATAGATATTCCTCTAATTTGGGTAGATTTAATGTTTAAAATTCTCAATGATAGTAAATAATGTTTTTCTGATGTTAGGGAAGGATATATAATGATGAGTTATTTTAGATTAAACCTAGTTTTGTGACATCTTTCATTTGGTTTATCATGTTTAGAAGAACTCGTGAAGTATGTGGCATCAATGTAAACTCCTCTTGCAATAGGTGATTTAATTAATTTAAAATTTATTTAATATCATGAACATGATTGTGAAATTTTTTATAAAATCATGTTATAAATAATCTATAGAGATGAATAATGTTTTTTTTAAATAGTGATATTGTGGTAATTTTTGGGAAAATTTCATTGATTCCTTGATTACAAAATGTTGATATAAAATATTTAATTATTGGATATTTGAAATGGATTGTTTGAAAAAAGTTTTCAATAAATTTTTTTTTCTTATTGAAATGATTTTTTCATGTCTGTATTGGTATGGTTTTTAGAATACATGGTGTGTGTGTTCGTTTCACATTTATGAGGCATGGAAGAAATATGACCTTGTTCTCTGTTCAAAAGGTGTAATGGAACATGAGATAGAATTACATTATGAAGACTTAGTAGATCAATGAGAGACAATTCATGAGTATTTCACTGCAATTAAAATTCATTCTTGGTTTGTGTTGTGGATATGCATAATGGAATGGTTATTCCATTTGAAAACTTTGGAATGGTTATAAAACATTGAATAGTTGTGTTCCCTAAAATATGGATTTTTTGGGATATTTTTTGATATTGAACATGAATATATTTATTTATAAACTATTTTATAAATTTTTCTAACTTCTCTATCCATGTAGTGTGTGTAGATAATTCATTTAGGAAACCCTATTTAGTTTTAGTACTCAACATTATATTTCACTTTGTGGATTTTCAAGATGTCTTACACCATGACATGGGAAATGGTAATGTATCACACATATTTAACACTACCTCATGATACATTGTCTATTTTGAGAAGATAGAACAAGGACCTTATAGAGGCTTAGAGTTATATTTTTCTTTGATTTTGATGGATTATATTAGTCCACAGTTCGCATTGATTTTAATTTATCTTTCAATGTGGTACTCTTTGCTTGGTTTTGATATAAATGAAATGTTTGAGTTGTCTTCCATTATATCATGCATCATGTATTGGATTATTTGGATTGGGATTCTTGGTGGGTTTTTTATCTTCATAGGGAATATTGTCTAACTAATATAAAATAAATTCCATGGAATTTATTTTCATCCCTTTTCATCATGGGGATATCTCTTAAGGGAAAATCACATCACACATCCCTCTCAACCCAATGAAAATTGGAGTGATGTAACCGTACATGAGGTATTGTGACCAAATAGATATAGGAACCAGAATGTGGCACCATGGATGGAACTATATAGGTTTACTGGACACCCTAATAAAATTACTCAATTTGTATAAATAAATTATGTTGTGTAGGTTGTCACAAGAACAAGCAATTTTTTTAGAAATGATAAATTATTTATCCTTGTATATAATATATTAAATTGAAATTTATTTTTTATTAACCTTTATGATATACTAAATGATATATGTCAATGTGACCAAATTCATGAAAAAATAGGTCATCCTATTTTTCAATTCATTAAATATGTGATTCAAAATGTGAATTTTTTATTCATCCCTACAACTTTATAGTATATATATCTACTCATTGTACTCATTAAATCATTCGATAGGAATATAATATTTAATATTTAATGTTCAATTGCACTTCAAATAGAAATTCTTTTGAGTTCAGTTACAGATCCAATTTATTTTCAAACTCATTTCTATATTCTATTTTTAACTAGTCTATATTTTCTTCTTATTTAAATTCTTTGTGACTTTGACTTGATATGGATATCTCCTACGTATAGTCTATGTCATCATCCACCATTACATGTTTACATTAGTATCTTCCAAATGATTTCATAGTAAATATTTCAAAATAATATCCCATGTTTCTGGGTATTTATCAAATTTTTTACTCCTGGGTGTTTCCCCGCACACCTAGTGAGAATCATTTTTATATTATTTCTACTTCTAACTATGAAAAATGTAGAATTTTTACCCTATTTTTAATATTTTTTCCCCTATGAAATTACTTATCATCCTTTACATCCAATTTACAGTCACATTATTCTTATTGAGTTTAATCTACCCTGAGAAAATCAATAGTAGATTCAGTGGATTCCACTATGTTCTTATAAATCATTTGTTCAAAAATTACATCGTTAACAGTGGTTTTATCCTTCATCTACATTGAAATCAAGACTTCCCATCCATTATAATCATTTTTAATATCTTAATATATACCAAATATCATAAAACATTTAGCACCCATAATTCTTGAGTACTTTCCATAACATTTAAATCAACAATAATATATTCATAAAAATGATCTTTACCTTCAAGACCATTGGTCCCATCATGATATGTCCCCATTCAATAAAAATATCTTTACAAACCCCCATAAAAAACTATCTTCTAACATATTAAAAACATACACATGTATCCACATCCATATTGTTTTACATATACTTAGACTCAGGGGTATCCTCATATTTAATTAATAGATGATAGGGGAGTTACAAGGATTTTCAATGATTCTTTCGGCACAACTTCTTTATTGGTCAATTCAATAACTGGCCATTTCATACTTGCCTCATCATTTTTTTAATTTCCACTAATAGGGTGTTGATGGGATCATTACTGATTTATTTATCCCCAATAATATAGATTTTTAAATCACAAATAAATTCATATTTCATTACGTGACCTTTTCAATACACCTGTGTGAAATGTCTAAATCGGTTATAGAAGGATTGTTAGTAGAACCATGACTTAGAGTGCACCATCTATATGCATCATAACTACTCACCAACCTCAATTCAAATTGATATTAAAATATTCCAATATATGATTATAACAACCCACACTTCACATTCATTCTTATTGGATAAAAATTAAGCACACTTATTACAACATATAACAAAACCATGAAAGGACCGTATAGGTATAGTGTATTTAGAAACTGGGAAACAATAACAACTTGTTCGTCAAGCATCTAAATTTTCTCCAATTTATTTCATCATATCTAGAGTCCCTTTTAGAATATCCTACTTAATAACCTTCTTCCTGACCTGGGGAAAGAAAAAATACAAAAGGGTGAGCTAAAATACTCAGTAAGGGAAAAAAAAAAAAATCAATCACATCATATTCATAAGAACATAACATTTTGGAAATCTTAACCTGAAAAAGACATCAGAATTTCATAACATGGGATAAATGATAGTAGTGAAATGTAATCCCAATAAACATAACATAAAACATGAAACTTTATGGAATACACACATAATCATAGTGAATCATTTTTTAGTAGTCAAGACTCATTGCCAAGACTATCTTAGCGGACAACGTCCATTTCTGAACCAAGTTGACTCCTCGTTTCAGTCTTTTTTCATTGAATCGGATTAACCTGTCGTTCCAGCCATGTCTACTTCATGAGATATTAATCTTTTCACAATGCATTGGAGGGAGATATAGGTCTCACCCATCTCATAATGAAACCATTATTATGTGTAACACAAAATCATATATCATACATCATAGCATAACCCATGTAATAAAAATGGTATTCTTAATCATCATACCATCATAACACAATCCATAGAAGATAAAAGGACATCATAAAAATAATTCCATCATTACATAATTAAAACAATGTAAAAATAGGGACAGAAACCGAACCCTATATTATCATAGATGGAAAATAATTTTGATAAATCACTTGAACTCCATTCTTGAGGAAAATATAATGTGTACTTCAAAAACATTTTCCTTTCTTAACATGTCATATAATTTTAAACATAAAGAAGTTGATTAAAAAAACCTGAAAACATGTAAAGGAAGCTTCATGGAAATAGTTTTCTAAAAATCCATTCATTCCGTATAAGTTAAAAACCATGCTTCTCATACATTGGCCGAAAATGTCAAAAAGTACCTCGTACGAAAAAATGAAAAAAGATTCCATTCGTATCATTTACTAAAAACTCACCGAAGGGTAAATTTGGATTTCAACAATTGTATGAAGATATAAATAATATTACATTTTTATTAAACATGGATTTGGATGATAAATATTCCCTAGTAAATTCTGATGTATACACAATCTCATATAAAAATTGAGATTGTGAGTTTTTCCCTTACCTTAGGTCTGATTTGCTTCATAAGTGTCTGAACCACCTATTCTTTGAAGGGCCTCTTCATGACCTCTTATTAGGGAACTAAATATGGTCTTTGACAAATACCAGGACCTCTAGGATGTTTCTAAGGAAGTGTAGAAGGTAACTTTTCAGTGTTTGGCCGAGCATGAAGGCTCAAAGTGGTGCGAGGAAGAGAGGGAGGAGGTTCCCTTTTATAAGGGAGGAGAGGGGCACAATATGAAAACTTAAAATATTCTTTTATTATAGAGTAATATTAGGTTTTTAATAGCTCCAAATTGATATATTATGAACCTAAGGTGTGTATGGGTCGAATCCTCTCATCTAATATAATTTAGACAAGTTTTGGTTTCTATTTTATCCTTATCATTTAGATTTAACTTTAAGTTAAATAATTTTACTTTTACTGTGTCTTCTTGTTTTCAAACACTATAAGGTTAATAAACATACTATAACAAGCCAAACGAACCCAAAGTAGTTTATTATTAATATATATAACCTTATCTAAGTTATTTGGCCGAACCATATATATTTAGGAATAAAAAACAATTAATAATATATTATTTGTTTTTAAAACTATTTTATGTCAGTTTTGACACTATTTGGTAATTGATTTTTGTGAAAATCATAACAGAATTATTAGTTCGAACAATGTTAATTAAATCAATAATATCATGTCATATTAACATAAAAAATTATTGTAATTCATAAAAAGTCTCAAATTACATTTATTTCGGTATTTATAACATCACTTTTTTCAATATTTCATTAATAAGATAATTACTGCATCATCATTATGTCATAAATTAAATAATTTAATATCTAAAAATTATAAATAAAATACCATTATGTAGGAAATATATTTATCTTTCTAATGAATATTTATAGTTCAATTTATCTTATGTATTACACTATATTAAAAATGTTTTTGTTATTAAACCTTGATTTTAACTATTTTAACCATTCTTTAAATAAAATAATATTTAATGTCCTAATCTAATCCAAGTGGGCCTAAATGTTCATATTTTATTCCTAAGGTTGTTTTTGGGTCAAATTAAACTTATCCAACAGAATTATGACATGTGTTAGGGTAATAATAATATCATTTTTATCCTTATTTACCCTATTTACTTTTAATCGTGGTAAAAAAAAGTAAAATGTTACTATTCACCAAGAATTATTTTCATCTCATTGAGCCACATATTAGTCCATGATATTAACTGTTTCTCTCGAATTTTCGAAATTTGACTTACAGAAGTACTAAAATAATGTTTTATGTGAATTTTCAAATTCTCCAAGGAGGTGCGTAAAAGACGGTGAAAAGCTCAATAAAATTTTTATATATCTAAAATCATTAAAAAATGAATCCAATGAATTACTTTGAACTTATATAAATATTATGTATCAATTTTGAACTAAAATAAATTTAAATAAAATAAATATTTATTTAAATAAAAAGACATTTTTCAAATAGTTACCTAGTGTTTTCACCATTCATCAAAAATTGAAAGTTTTCAGAAAAATACCAAAATTTCACCCTAGGCTAGTTTTGATATTCCGAATCCAAAAATGAAGTCCATTTTGAATGATAAAATTTACAAAATTTCAAAAAGTGGGTATTACTATTCATAACGGCTAGTTTGAATAATATTTTAATATCATATCGTTGTTTAGTGAAACTCGGTATCGCGTACGACGCAAATTATCGAGAAAGGTCATGATGGAGTGTAAAGCAAGCCAAGATAGTGTTGTGTGTAGTGAAATATTCCTTTGATGATGTATATAACATAAAAACAAAATATTTCTCATAAAAATCTTAGGTGTTACATTCTACCCCCCTTAAAATGAATTTCTCCCTTGAAATTCGTCACTTTGTAACAAACAGATGAGGATTCCTCTCCCTCATCATATCCTCAAGCCGCCATGTAGCTTCTTCTAATTGGTGGTTCCTATTTAAAACATTCACCAAGAGAGTGGTCTTGTTCCATAGGACTTTTTCACTATGATCCATAATCCCTATCGGTTGTTCTTCATAAGAATGATCTTGATCCAATGGTACAACTTTTGAGATGATTACTTGTGAAGGATCAGGTATGTACTTTCTCTGTAGTGATACATGGAACACATCATGTACTTGAGAGATATTTGGTGGAAGCACCAACCGGTAATCTACCTTCCCAACGTGATTCAATATTTCGAAAGGACCGATTTACCTAGGGCTCAGCTTTTCATTCTTTCCAAATCTCATTACTCTCTTCCAAGGAGATATTCGTAAGAACAATTTATCACCCACTTCAACCTCTAGATATTTAATTCGGTTCTCAGCATAAATTGTTTGTTGACTCTAATCTTCTCTAATGTGTTGTTGAATAGATATGACCTTTTCTGCCATCTCATCAACAAGATCGTGTCCTAATAGATTTCTTTCCCCAACTTCATCCCAACAAGTTGGAGTTCAGCATTTCATTCCATAGGGAGATTCATAAGGAGCCATCTGAATACTGGAGTAAAAGCTATTATTATAAGAAAATTTCACTAAAGTTAGGTGTTGATCCCAACCGACATTGAAATCCATAGAGCAAGCCCTGAAAATATCTTCTAGGGTTTGAATTGATCTCTCAGAATGACCGTCTGTCCGAGGATGATAAGCAGTGCCAAAACTCAACTCTGTATCCAGATATGCTAGAAGACATTGCCAGAACATTGAGGTAAACCTCGGATCCCGATCAGATATAATGGAAAGTAATACTCTATGCAATCTTACCACATCCTTTACATATATCCTGGCAAGCTGATCCAGAGAAAAATCCTATCTTATAGTAAGGAAGTGTGCAGACTTTGTAAGACGATCAACTATGACACAGATAACATTATTGAATTTGGTTGTTTTAGGAAGTCCAGTGACAAAGTCCATAGTGATGGTTCCCCATTTCCATTCAGGTATGGGTAATGGTTGTAAAATTCCATTAGACTTCTGTCTCTAATCTTCAACTTGCTGACAAACCAAGTTTCGATAGACATATTCAACAACATCTATTTTCATTCCATCCCACCAGAAGTACTCTTTCAGGTCCCTATACATCTTCGTGATTCCAGGATGAATAGAGAATCAAGAACTATGATCCTCATCCAGCAGATCCTTCTTTAATCCTGAGATGGGAGGAACGCAAATCATATTCCTGAACATTATTATCCCATCACATTCAAGGATGAATTCAGGAACATTTCTCACCTTCTTTTGTAACCCTACATCTTATTTATGTGCCTCTTTAATCTTCACTTGTATAGATGGTTGAACATTCACATGAGAAAGATAATATTGTTCCCCTTACATTATAATTCCATGATATTTCCATTGTGAATCCATAAATATTTGATCTTTTCTGATCCTCATCATGGATAAGCTAGCATGGTCTTGTCGACTTAATTCATCTTCCATCTTCTTTGCATTCCCTGGGTGGTAAATAATTGAGTAGTCGTAATCCTTAATCAACTCCAACCATCTTCATTGGTCCATATTCAGCTCCTTTTCTATGAAAATATACATTAATATTTTATGATTAGTATAAATATCACACCTTTCACCATAAAGATAGTGCCTCCAAATCGTTAATGAAAAGATTACCGAAGATAACTCCAAATCATGAGATGGGTAATTTAGCTCATGGATTCTAAAATGTCTTGAGGCAGAAACTATCAACATATCATTTTTCATATGAACACACCCCAGCCCCTTCTTGGATGAATCACTATAGATCACAAACCTTTATCCACTACAAGGAAGTGTGAGTACAGGTGCACTGGATAACCGTATTTTCAACTCCTTGAAATTCTCTTCACATTCCTCTGTCCACACGAACTTAACTCCTTTTATAGTCAACCTGGTGAGTGGATTGGATAATCATGAAAAATCGTTCACAAAACTTCGATAATATCCATCCAAACCAAGAAAACTATGGATCTCAGTTACTATTTTTGTTCTTGTCCATCTTCCGATAAACTTTGTCTTTGCTGGATCCACAAATATCCCCTCTTTTGAGATTATGTCACCCAAATATGCATCTTTTTGAAGCCAAAATTCACACATGATAAATTTTGCATAAATATTCTCCTTTCTCAAGATCTTCAATATAATTCTCAAGTTATATTCATGTTCTCTATACTCATTGAATAGACAAGAATATCATCTATAAAGACTACCACAAACTGATCAAGATAGTCTTTTAAGACTCTATTCATCAGATCCATTATGATAGTAGGGGAATTAGTAAGACCAAATGGAATCACTATAAATTCATAGTGTCCATACCTTGTATGGAAATCCTTCTTTGGTATATCCTCCATTTTAACCCTTGATTGATGATACCTTGAACGAATATCAATCTTGGAAAAGTATTGAGCACCGCGTAGTTGGTCAAATAAGTCATCAATGTGTGGGAGAGGATATTTGTACTTGATAGTGATTTTGTTCAGTTCCCTATAATCAATACAGAGTCTCATTGATCCATATTTCTTCTTAACAAATAGAACAGGTTCTCCCCAAGGTGATGCACTAGGGCGTATGAATCCCTTATCAATATTATTTTGGAGTTGCTTCTTCAATTCCTACAACTCAATTGGGGCCATTCTATAAGGATTATTTGAAATAGGCAAAGCACCCGGTACAAGTTCTATTGAAAACTCAACTTCACGATTTGGTGGAAGACCCATCAATAAATCTAGAAAGACTTCATCAAACTCTATTACAATGGGAATATTCTTAATCATGATTTCCTCACCAACCATTTGAGATAAATAACATTCATTTAGTGGAATCAAGACCCATAAGATGGAAGAAATTTCCACTGGAAGGTTATGTTCATCCTTGCATCGATAGACAATCATAGATTGGTTGGGAATATGAAATGTGACTTCCCTTCTTTGGAAATTGACATGAGCTCCATATAATGAAATAAAATCCATGCCAATAATCACATCAAATTCCACAATAGGAAGGATCACAATATTTTTAGGAATCACTTTCACACAAACATCAATCGGAGGAGAATTATAAACTTTTGATGCAACTGTTGTGCCATTAGGGGTTGCCACAGCTCACTCAACATCTAATTGTTGATGTAATACGGTGATACCCTTATAAAATTCTTCAGAAATAAAAGAGTGGGTGGATCCAGAATGAAATAAAACATTTTCTACTTTAGAGTGGATGGTAAGTGTATCTTTCACCACTTCATTCTCATACTCCACATCGCTGATAGAAGGTGCACTCTATGTAGCCTTTTCTTTGTTCGCATCACTAGACATCTTCTTCCCATCATTGTAGAATTCAAATGCCTAATGGCCTTCCTTTCCACATTTGAAACATTTACTTGTACCTTTAAGACAACTCCCTCCATGTTTCTTCCCACACTTTGAGCATAAGAAAAAACTCATCTTCTATTTAGTGTGCTCTTTATATTTTTCTTCGAATTCCATTTTCCTCTTCTGATCAAACCCATACGACTGATGGGTTACTCTAATCTCTAACTCAACTTTTAGAGCACATCGAACGATTTCCTCATAGCTATTGAAGTACCTTATGGCTAACACCCTTCGGGGACTTGGTTTTAAGCCACTAAAGAATCGATCGATCTTACTCCTAGGTTGGATAATAATCCCAGAAGCATACCTTGCAAGTGATGTAAAAATTACATTGTAGGTACTAGCAGCTTCATCATCCTTTTGCTTCAGTTCAAGAAACTCCTTCTCCATATTTGTTTGATGAATACGAGGGAAATACTTATTGACAAATAATTTCTTGAACTTGTCCAATTCCATGGACTCAATTTCATCTATTGGCCTCATATTCTTGATAATATTCCACCATTGATTAGATTCACCATCCAAACGATAAACTGATAAGATGACTATATCATGTTCAGAACATTGAAGATCTAAAATTATCTTTTTAGTGGTACTGATCCATTGTTCAGCAACAAATGGATCAGTAGACCCGCTGAGTTAGGGTGGACGCTGCCTCATGAAGGATTCAACAGAATGTTGCTCCTTCCTTTGCTCGTTTGGAAGTCCTGCATGATTCATATCTTGAGAAAGTTGTGTGAGCATGGATACAATATTCTTCATTCCAACTCCAATAATGTTTGTTTACTCAAGGGGACAATCATTGCATTCCCATCGCATTCCTCATTAACACGGTTCCTTCGGGTTCCAGCAATTAACTAAAAACAAGAAGAATAGTCTCAGAAATACTAATTATAATAGGAAAACCACATAATCCAGAATAAAATTTTACACATAACGTCTTATATTAGGTTATTCATGTCCATTTATAAAACACTAATATTTTGTTCTATTCTTTGATATATCCATAGTGTTCTTGGTAAGTCATTCACATCCAAGTTTCCAATGGTTGACTATAACCTCCCTCTGATACCAACTATAATAACCCACACATTACATAAATTGTTATGGCTTCAAAATTGAAGCACACTTAATAAAACATATAAATAAACCATGAAAGTACAGTATAGGTATAGTGTCTTTAGAAACTGGTGAACATAAACAATTGGTTCATAATGCATCTACATTGTCTCCAATTTATTTCATCATATATAGAGTCCCTTTCGGCATATCCTACTTAATAACCTTCTTCCTGACCTGTGGAATGAAAAAATACAAAAGGATGAGCTCAAATTCTCAGTAAGGGTAACAAAAATAAATATCAATCACATCATATTCATAAGAACATAACATTTTGGAAATCATAACCTGCAAAAGAGATCATAATTTCATAACATAAGACAAATCATAGCAGTGAAACGTAATCCCAATAATCATAACATAAAACATGAAACATTGTGGAATACAAACATATTAATAGAGAATCATTTTTTAGTATTCAAGACTCATATCCAAGACTATATTAGCAGACAAAGTTCATTTCTGAATCGAGTTCACTACTCATTTTAGTCCTGTTTCACTGAACCAGATTCACCTGTCGTTCAATCCATGTCTATCTCATGAGATATAAATCATTACCCAATGAATTGGTGGGAGATATAGGTCCCACCAATCTCATAATTAATCCATTCTTATGTGTGCCACAAAATAATAAATCATACATCATATCATAACCCATGTAATAAAAATGGGATTTTTAATCATCATGCCATCATTACACAATCCATATAAGATAAAAGGTGATCATAAAAATAATTCCATCATAAAATAATCAAAACAATGTAAAAATAAGGATAGAAACATAAACCTATATTATTTTAGATGGAAAATAATTTTGATAAAGCACTTGAACTCCATTCTTGAGTAAAATATCCTTTCTACTTCAAAATAAATTTCCGTTCTTAACATGTTATATAATTTTAAACTAAAATAAGTTGATTAAAAATAAACTTGTAAAGGAAGATTCATGGAAAAAATATTCTAAAAATCCATTCATGCGGTATAAGTTAGAAAAAAGTCTTCACGTACTTTGGCCGAAAAAGTCAAAAATTACCTCGTACGAAAAACGAAAAAAGATTCCTTTCATATCTTTTACTAAAATCTCACCGAAGGGTAAAATCGGATTTAAACAGTTTTAGGAAGATATTAATAATATAAAATATTGATGAAACAATGATGTGGATGATAAATATTCCCCAGTGAATTATATAGTATAAACAATCTTGGATAAAAATTGAGATTGCGAGATTTTCCCTTACCTTAGGTCTGATTTGCTTCGTAAGTGTCCGAACCTCCTCTTCTTTGAAGAGCCTTTTCTTAACCTCATATTAGGGAACTAAATATGGTCTTTAAAAATATCAGGACCTCTAGGATGTTTCTAGGGAAGTGGGGAAGAGAAATTGGAAGGGTTTGGCCGATCATAAAGTCTCAAAGTGGTGTGAGGATGAGAGGGAGGAGGTTCGCTTTTGTAAGGGAGGAGAGGGGCACCATAGGAAAACATAAAATATTATTTTATTATAAAGTCATATTCGGTTTTTAATAGCTCCAAATTAGTTTATTTTGAAGAGAATGTGTGTATTGGTCGAAATCCTCTCAACCAATAGAATTTATACAAGTTTAGGTTTCTATTTTAACATTATCATTTAGATTTAACATGATGTTAATTAATTTTACCTTTACTATGTCATCTTTTTTTCTTACACTATAAGGTTACTAAACATACAATAACAAGACAAACGAACCCAATGTTTTATATTATTAATATATATGACAATATGTAAGTCATTTGGACGAACCTTATATTTTTAGGAATAAAATAACAATTAATAATGTAATATTTGTTTTAAAAACTATTTTTTGAAAATTTTGACACTATTTGGTAATTGATTTTTGTGAAACTCATAACAGAATGATTAGTCTGGAAATATTTAATTAAATCAACAATAACATGTCATATTAACATAGAAAATTATTTTAATTCATAAAAACTCTCAAATTACATTTATTTGGGTATTTATAACATCAATTATGTCAATATTTCATTAATATGATAATTACTTCATCATCATTGTGTCATAAATTAAATAAATTAATGTCTAAAATTTATAAATAAAATACCATTATGTAGGAAATATTATTAGCTTTCTAATGAATATTTATATTTGAATTTATCTTATTTATAACACTATATTAAAAATGTTTTAGTTATTAAACGTTGATTTTAACTATTTTTACTATTCGTTAAATAAAATAATATTAAATGACCTAATCTAATCCAAGTGGGCCGAAATGGTCATATTTTATTCCTAAGGTTGTTTTTGGGATTAATTACACTGATCCAATAGAATTAGGACATGTGTTAGGTTAATAATAATATCATTTTTACCCATAATTACCCTATTTACTCTAAATCGTGGTAAAAAAAGTAAAATGTTACTATTGAACAAAAAATATTTTCATCTTATTGAACCACATTTTAGACCTTGATATTAACTATGTCTCTCAGATTTTCAAAATTACACTCTTAGAAGCGGTAAAATTATGTTTTTTGTGAATTTGCAAATTTTCCAAGGAGGTGGGTAAAAGATGGTGAAAAGTTCAATAAAATTTATATATATATATATATATATATATATATTATTATAAAATGACTCCAATGATTTAGTTTGAACATATATAGGTATTATTTATCTATTTTTACCTAAAATAAATTTATATAAAATAAATAATTATTTAAATAAAATGTCGGTTTTTAAATAGTAACCTAGTGTTTTCACGATTCATCAAAAATTGAATGTTTTCAGAAAAAAGACCAAAATTTCACCCTAGGATAATTTCGATATTCCGAATCCAAAAATGAAGTCCATTTTGAATGATAAAATTTACAAAATTTCAAAAAGTGGGTATTTCTATTCATAATGGCTAGTTTTAATAATATTTTAACAGAATATCGTTGTTTAGTGAAACTCGGTATTGTGTATGATGCAAGCTATCGATAAAGGTCACAATTGAGTGTAAAGAAAGCCAATATAGTGTTGTGTGTAGTGAAATATTCCTTTGATGATGTATATAACATAAAAACAAAATATTTCTCATAAAAATATCGGATGTTACATTCTACCCCCCTTAAAATGAATTTCGCCCTTGAAATTCATCACTTTGTAACAAATAGATGAGGATACCTCTCCCTCATCATATCCTCAAGCTCCCATGTAGCTTCTTCTAATTGGTGGTTCCTCTATAAAACTATCACCAAGCGAGTGTTCATGTTCCCTAGGACTTTTTCGTTATGATCCAGAATGTATATCCGTTGTTCTTCATAAGAAAGATCATCCTCCAGCTTTACAACATTTGAGCTGATTACATGTGAAGGATTGGGTATGTACTTTCTCAGTAGAGACACATGGAACACATCATGAACTTGAGATATATTTGGAGGAAGCTACAACTGGTAATCTACCATCCCATCACGATCCAGTATTTCGAAAGGACCGATATACCTAGGGCTCAGCTTTCCCTTCTTTCCAAATCTCATTACTCTCTTCCAAGGGGATATTCATAAGAACTCTTTATCACCCACTTCAAACTCTATATCTTTTCATCGGTTATCTGCATAAATATTTTGTTGGCTCTGAGCTGCTCAAATGTGTTGTTGAATAGGTCTAGCCTTTTCTTCCATCTCATCAACATGATCAGGTCCTAATAGCTTTCTTTCCCAAACATCATCCCCGCAAGTTGGAGTTCGGCATTCCTTTCCATAGAGAGCATCATAAGGATCCATCTGAATACTGGAGTTAAAGAAATTATTATAAAAAATTTCCACCATAGGTAGGTGTTGATCCCAACCAACTTTTAAATCCATAGAGCAAGCTCTGAACATATCTTCGAGAGTTTGAATTGTTCTTTAAGAATGAACGTCTGTCCGAGGATGATAAGAAGTGCTAAAACTCAACTCTTTATCCAGATTATGCTGAAGACTTCACCAGACCTTTAAGGTAAACCTCAGATCCTGATCAGATATAATGGAAAGTGGTACTCAATGCAATCATAACACTTCCTTTACAAATATTCTGGCATGCTGATCCAGAGAGAAATCCTCTCTTATAGCAAGGAATTGTACAGACTTTGTAAGACAATCAACTATGACCCAGATAGAATTATTGACTTTGGTTGTTTTTGGAAGTCCAGTGACAATGTCTATAGTGATTTTCTCCCATTTCCATTCAGGTATGGGTAATGGTTGTAACATCCCCTTAGAGTTTTGTCTCTCAGCTTCAACTTGGTGACAAACCATGATTCGAGAGACATATTTAGCAACATCTCTTTTCATTCCATCCCACCAGAAGTACTCTTTCAGGTCCCAATACATCTTAATTCTTCTAGGGTGAATAGAGAAAGAAGAAATATCAGCCTCATCTAGAAGCTCCATCTTTAATTCTGTGATGGGAGGAACACAAACCCAATTCCTGAACTTTATTATCTCATCACAATAAAGGTTGAATTCAAGAACATTTCTCACCTTCTTTTGTAGCTCTACATCTTTTTTTTGTGCCTCATTAATCTTCACTTGTATAGATGGTTGAACATTCATTTGAGAAAGATACGATTTTTCGCCTTCCATTATAATTCCAAGATCAATCCTTTGTAAATCCATGAATATTTGATCTTTTGTGATCTACATCATGGATAAGCTAGCATGGTCTTGTCGACTTAATGCTTCTACCACCTTGTTTGCTTTTCCTGGGTGGTAATTAATTGAGTCGTTGTAATCCTTAATCAACTCCAACCATATTCTTTGGAGCATATTCAGATCATTTTGTGTGAAAATATACTTTAATATTTTATGATCAGTATAAATATCACACCTTTTACCATAAAGATAGTGCCTCCAAATCATTAATTTAATGATTACCGTAGCTAACACCAAATCATGAGTTGGGTAATTTTTCTCTTTTATTTTTAAATGTCGTGAGGCATAAGCTATCACCATATCATTTATCATAAGAACACACCTCCTCCCCTTCTTGGATGCATCACTATAGATCACAAACCATTCTACACTACAAGGAAGTGTGAGTATAGGTGCACTGGATAACCTTATTTTCAACTCCTTGAAATTCTCTTCACATTCCTCCATCCACACGAACATAACTCCTTTTCGAGTCAACCTGGTGAGTGGATCAGATAATCGTGAAAAATGTTTCACAAAACGTCGATAATATCCATCCAAACCAAGAAAACTCCTAATATCAGTTATTGTTGTTGGTCTTGTCCATCTTCTGATAACCTCTGTCTTTTGCTGGATCCACAGATATCCCCTCTTTTGAGATTATGTGACCCAATAATGCAACTTTTTTAATCCAATATTCACAGTTGGTAAATTGTTCATAAAGCTAATCCTTTTTGAGGGTCTTCAATATAATTCTCAAGTGATCTTCATGTTCTCCATGCTCTATGAATAGACAAGAATATAGTCTGTAATGACTACCACAAACTGATCAAGATAGTCTCTAAATACACTATTCATCAGATCCATGAAGATAGTAGGGAAATTATTAAGACCAAATGACATCACTATAAATTTATAGTGTCCATACCTTGTACGTAAAGCCTTATTTTGTATATCCTCCCTTTTTACCCTTAATTCATGATACCCTGAATGAAGATCAATCTTGGAAAAGTATTGAGCTCCGCGTAGTTGGTCAAATAAGTCATCCATGCATGGGAGAGGGTATTAGTTCTTGATAGTGATTTTGTTAAGTTCTCGATAATCAATGCAGTGTCTCATTGATCCATCTTTCTTCTTAACGAATAAAGGAGGTGCTCTTCAAGGTGATATACTAGGTCGTATGAATCCCTTATCAAGATTCTCATGGAGTTTCTTCTTCAATTCCTGCAACTCAATTGGGTCCATTCTATAAGGATTCATTGAAATAGTCAAATCACCTGGTACAAGTTCTATTGAAAACTCAACTTCACGATTTGGTGGAAGACCCAGTAATTCATCCGAAAAGACATAATAAAACACTCGTACAATGGGAATATTCTGAATCGTGATTTTCTCACCAACCATTTGAGACAAATAACCTTCATTTAGTGGAATCAAGACCCATATGATGGATGAAATTTCCACTGGAAGGTTATGTTCATCCTTGCATCGATAGACAATCAAATATTGATCTGGAATATGAAATGTGACTTCCCTTCTTTGGCAGTTGACATGAGCTCCATATAAATAAATCCAATCCATGCCAAGAATCACATCAAATTACACTATAGGAAGGATCACATGATTTGCGGGAAGCACTTTACCACAAACTTCAGTCGGAGAAGAATTATAAACTTTTGATGCAACTATTGTGCCATTAAGAGTTGTCACAACTCACTCAACATCTAATTGTTGAGGTAATATGGAGATAACCTTGGAAAATTCTTCCGAAATAAAAGAGTGGGAGGATCCAGAATCAAATAAAAAATTTGCTACATTAGAGTGGATGGTAAGTGTACCTTTCCCCACTTTGTTCTCATACTCCACATCACTGATAGAAATTGCATATGAATTTCCTTTGTATTTAGCCTTAATAGTTTGTTGACGTCGATCGTCATCAACAACCCTTAGATTAGGGAATTGATTGGAATAATGCCCCATTTCCTTGCATCTGTAACATTGAAGTGTATGAGGTGCACTTTGTGTATCCTTTTCTTTGTTCACATCACTAGACATATTCTTCCCATCATTTTGGAATTCAAATGCCTGACGACCATCCTTCACACATTTGGAACATTTACTTTTCACTTTAAGACAACTCCCTCCATGTTTCTTCCCAAACTTAGAGCATAAGGAAAAACTCATCTTCTTTTCAGTGTGCGCTTTAGATTTTCCTTTGAAATCCATTTTCCTCTTCTTATCAAACTCATATGACTGATTGGTTACTCCAATATCCATCTCAACATTGAGAGAACATAGAATGATTTCCTCATTTCAATTGAAGTACCTTATGGATAACGCCCTTCGAATACATGGTTTTATGCCACTAAATAATCGATCGATCTTACTTTCAGGTTGGATAATAATCCCAGAAACGTACCTTGCAGGTCTTGTAAAATTTGCTTTGTAGGTACCAACAGATTCATCATCCTTTTTATTCAATTCAAGAAACTCCTTCTCTATCATTGTTCGATGAATACGAGGGAAATACTTATTGAAAAATAAGGTCTTGAACTCGTCCCATTCCATGGACTTAATTTCATCTCTTGGCCTCATATTCTGGATAAGATTCCACCATTGATCAGCTACACCTTCAAAATGATAAACTGATAAGATGACTATATCATGTTTAGAACATTGAATAACTGAAAATATCTTTTCAGTGGTACTGATCCATTGTTCAGCCACTAATGGATCAGTAGACCCGCTGAATGAGGGTGGATGCTGCCTCATGAAAGATTCAACAGAATGTTGCTCCTTCTTTTGCTCGATTGGAAGTCCTGCATGATTCATAGCCTGAGAAAGTTGTGTGATCATGGCTACATGATTTTTCTTTCCATCTCCCATAACGTTTGGTTGCTCAAGGGGACAATCATTTCATTGCCCGTCGCATTCCGCATTAACACGGTTCCTTCAGGTTCCAGCCATTGACTAAAACCAAGAACAATAGTGTGAGAAATACTAATTATAATATGAAAAAAACATAATCAAGAATAAAATTTTACACTTAAGGTCTTATCTTAGGTTATTCATGTCCATTTCTAAAACACTAAGACTGCGTTCTATGCTTATATATATCCTTAGTGTTCTTACTAAGGATTTCACATCCTAGTTTCCATAGTTGACTATAACCTCCCTCTAATACCAAATATAACGACCCAAACTTTACATACATTGTTATTGCTTCAAAATTTAAGTACAATTATTACAACATATAAAAAATCCATGAAAGGACTGTATAGGTATAGTGTCTTTAGAAACTGGGAAACATAAACAACTGGTTCATAAAGAATCTACACTGTCTCCCATTTATTTCATCATATCTAGAGTCCCTTTTGGCATATCCTACTTAATAACATTCTTCCTGACCTGGGAGAAGAAAAAATACAAAAGGGTGAGCTCAAATGCTCAGTAATGGTAAACAAAAGAAATATCAATCACATCATATTAATAAGAACATAACATTTTGGAAGTCATAGCCTGCAAAAGAGATCATAAGTTCATAACATGGGATAAATCATAGTAGTGAAATGTAATCCCAATAATCATAACATAAAACATGAAACTTTGTGTAATACACACATAATCATAGATAATCATTTCTTAGTATTAAAGAATCACTTCCAAGACTATATTAGCAGACAATGTCCATTTCTGAACCGAGTTCACTCCTCGATTCATTCCTGTTTCACCAAACCAGATTAACCTGTCGTTCTAGACATGTCTATCTCATGAGATATAAATCATTACCCAATGAATTGGAGGGAGATATAGGTCCCTCCCATCTCATAATTAAACCATTCTTATTTTTGCCACAAAATCATACATCATACATCATAGCATAACCCATGTAATAAAAATGGGATTTTTATCATCATTCCATTATAACACAATCCATATAAGATAAAAGGACATCATAAAAATAATTACACCATAACATAATCAAAATAATTTAAAAATAGGGATAGAAACATAACCCTATATTATCATAGATGGAAATTTTTTTTGATAAAACACATGAACTCCATTGTTGAGGAAAATATCCTTTCTACATCAAAAACATTTTCCTTTCTTAACATGTCGTATAATTTTAAACTAAAAGAAGTTGATTAAAATAAACATAAAAATTGTAAAGGAAGATTCATGGAAATAATGTTCTAAAAATCCATTCATAACATATAAGTTAGAAAAAACATTCTTCTGATAGTTTGGCTGAAAAAGTCAAAAAGTACCTCGTACAAAAAACGAAAAAAGATTCCTTTCATATCTTTTACTAAAAACTCACCGAGGGTAAAATTGGATTTAAAAAATTGTAGGAAGATAAACATAATATTAAATATTGAGGAAACATGAATGTGGATGATAAATATTCCCCAGTAAATTCTGAATTATAAACAATCTCAGATAAAAATTGAGATTGTGAGATTTTCCCTTACCTTAGGTCTGATTTGCTTCGTAAGTGTCTGAACCTCCTCTTCGTTGAAGCGCCTCTTCTTAACCTCCACATAGGGCACTAAATAGGGTCTTTGAAGAAGTAAAATACCTCTAGGATGTTTCTAGTGAAGTGGAGAAGGTAAATCGGTAGGGGTTGGCCGAGCATGAAGGCTCAATGTGGTGTGAGGAAGAGAGGGAGGAGGTGCCCTTTTACAAGAGTGGAGAGGGGAACCTTAGGAAAAATTAAAATATTATTTTATTATAAAGTCATATTCGGTTTTTAATAGCTCCAAATTGATTTATTTATTTTCGAAGGTGGTTATGGGTAGAAATACTCTCATACAATAGAATTGATACAAGTTTAGGTTTCTATTTTAACCTTATCATTTAGATTTAACTTGAAGTTAAATAATTTTACATTTACCATGTCTCCTTTTGTTCTTACACTATATGGTTAATAAACATACTATAACAAGTCAAACTAACCCCAAATTGTTTATTAATAATATATATAACCATATCTAAGTAATTTTTCCGAACCATAGATTTTTAGGAATAATATAACAATTAATAATATAATATTTGATTTAAAAAGTATTTTATGTCAATTTTGACACTATTTTGTAATTGATTTTTGTGAAAATCATAACATAATGATTATTTCGAAAAAAGTTAATTAAATCAATACTAACATGTCATATTAACCTATAAAATTAGTGCAATTCATAAAAATTCTCAAATTACATTTATTTGGGTATGTATAACATCAATTATGTCAATATTTCATTAATAAGATAATTACTCCATCATCATTTTGTCATAAATTAAATTATTTAATGTCTAAATGTTATAAATAAAATACCATTATTTTGGAAATATTTTTAGATTTCTAATGAATATTTATATTCAATTTTATCTTATGTATAAACCTATATTAAAAATGTTTTAGTTATTAAACTTTGATTTTAACTATTATAACTATTCTTTAAATAAAATAATATTAAATTTCCTAATCTAATTTAAGTGGGCCTAAATGTTCATATTTTATTCCTAAGGTTGTTTTTGGTCTAATTACACTTATCCAATAGAATTAGGAAATGTGTTAGGGTAATAATAATATCATTTTTACCTTTAACTACCCTATTTATTTTAACTGTGGTAAAAAACGTAAACTGTTACTATTCACCAAAAATTATTTTCATCTCATTGAACCACATTTTAGTCCTTGATATTAATTGTGTCTCTCGGATTTTCAAAATTCCACACATAGAAGCGGTAAAATTATGTTTTATGTGAATTTTCAAATTCTCATAGGAGGTCGGTAAAAGAAAGTGAAAAGTTCAATAAACTTTTTATATATCTTAAATTATTATAAAATGTCTTCAATTAATTGAATTTAACTTATATAGGTATTATATATCAATTTTTACCGAAAATAAATTTAAATAAAATAAATAATTATTTAAATAAAACGTCGGTTCTTAAACAGTAACGTAGTGTTTTCATTATTCATCAAATACTGAAAGTTTTCAGAAAAATATCAAAATTTCACCCTAGTCAAATTTTGATATTCAGAATCCAAAAATGAAGTCCATTTTGAATGATAAAATTCACAAAATTTCAAAAAGTGGGTATTACGATTCATAACGGGTATTTTTAATAATATTTTAATAGCATATCGTTGTTTAGTGAAACTCAGTATTTCGTACAACGCAAGCTATTGAGAAAGGTCACGATTTCATGTATATTAGTGAATATGAATCAAAATTAAATATTTTTATATAGTTCCTAATATGTTAATGAGTGAAGATGAATCAAAATTAAATAGTTTTTTTAATGATTCACTCATTGGTATTCAGGACCAATAATAATTAAATGAAAATCCTATGGAATCTATAAGAAAGGAACAAAGATCTCAAACATCTATAATATGGAAGAACCATGTGACACCCATGTACTAACATATAATTATTATGTGACACATTTGTCTCTTAACAAGTCAATTCCATAACACCCTAAAACACACATAGCTCATAGAAACAAATATCCTAATCAAAAGATTAAAATTATAAATGTTAAAGTATGAATATGTAGATTATAATTTTGTCTTAAATCAATTAGTTAATACCAATACATTTAATTTTAATATTTTTTAATGATTTCTATCCCATTCATCAATTAATTACCAATAATATATTATCATAATAATTCAACTAACATGTTTATAATTTGTGTCACAACATCTTTATAGTGTTATTGATCAAGAAAAAGGGTTCCACCATCCACCAATCATTATGGGGGACAATTAATTTTCTTCCAACCTATTTATTTCAAATAGTTTTTTGGTCCCACAAGGAATAGATAGAAGACTACTAGTGTTATGAATTTAAGTATAAAATATGGTTACCAAATTTCATCCCACTTTAAAATTATGGTGATATATCAATATATATTAGATTTAATTGACAAGATGCCGTATTTAAATAATTATATACACAAAATAAATAAAACTATTAGCTTTTTAGAATACCCCAGTTACATTAAATAAGAAAAATAAAAATTAATAATAAATGTTTTAATAGAATAATCAGATATATAAAATTAAAAATAGTAAGCCCATTAGAAAATATGAAACACGGTATGTACTGCATAAGAATCCAAATACTGAAATGGATAATATTTACAGGGACAAATAATAGTAATGGAACCCATTTCTTTAATAATAAAATAGTATGTGGTTTGCAACATGAACCATGGTATCCTCATTCCATGTTGAATACATTCCAAACTTAAAATCGTACAGATGGTAATAGTGTACCATATTAGGAAACAATGTCTTCTTATCCATCCAATCACACCATCATTTTAGAAAAGAACATGAAATCTCATGATCAATTATAATTACAGATTGTGGCTTTATTAATGTGGATCATTCTTCCAATACCTTGAATAAATTTATCTCAAATGATCGACAAAAATAATAACATCATACAATAAATAACATTGATCTCAATGATTAAAAAAATATTAAAACCAAAATGAATACATTTACAATCCTAACTCATCTATAACTACTTTCAGTACAGTCAATAAAATATTACTTGTGATGGAACTACAAAGAAATAACATGTTAGCAAATATTCGCATGTAAACAAAATTATATAAATTTTAAATCAATACTATTCAAATAAATATAGTACATAATCTATAGTTTTATATAGCAACACACTCCAATAATTAGATTCTATGTTTTTATAATTTTGTATAAATAGTATCATACATTTCACTCCATCATCTGATTCATGTTGATTTACACTCCATTGTATTATGTTTTTTATTTCATCATAATACTTTTATCATCCTTTGAATTCTTTTTATCACATTTTGTCATGTTAACATATCACAACATCATAAAATATATTCAAATAATACATTATACTCATGAAAAAATTAGAAAAAATTGAAAAAAGTAATTATGTTCATTCATGAGTTTATTACAATTTTAAACACAATGAATTAAAATAGGTATTTGACCCAAAAATCCCACATTATTTCAAACTACATGACACAAATGAAAAGTTGTTTTTTTAATTGGAATGTTACAGGGTTACTCTAAGTGATTAAAAATAACATATTCACCAATTCTTCATAATATGCCCTTTTAAAATATGAATAAGTAATCAAATCTTTTTAATATTATCGAGAGGAAATATTGAGTTGAAAAATATTATTATTTTAAATAATAATCCTGTTATCATGCTTAACATGTAACACTAAGCATTATAAAAATTGCAATACACTATAAAAATATCATTATTTAATTGTTATAAATATAACCAATACATATAATTAGTGAAATCAATAAGAATAAGCACATTATATAATATAGATATTATTTATATAATTCAAATTTATTGATTTTATCATTATAAATAATTCTTCATTTTCAATAATGTCATTTTATAATCCCATTTTTTTTCTATCCAAATTAGTTTTATTTCCTTTTGTGTGAAAAATATTATAGATAATTGATAATATTTTTTTGAAATAAATTTCTATATATTATTATCCTTTTTAAAATTATAATTTTAATATTAATTTATGGTGGGTTATTTTTATTTTTCTAAAATTAAATAATTTTTAATGAATAGTGAAAAAATATATATGTAAAACTATTTTTCATTTTATGTAATTTATGTAAATTAAAAATACCATTATATTTAATTTTTTTTTAAATGTCATGACCTATCCTCGGGGCCCGTGTTGTGACTACCCCATTCCAGCCTTCCATAGGATGGGGGTTGGAGACTAGAACCAAAGGCCAATCCATGATAAAAATGAAGCCATTGCCTTTAAACCTGTAACACTCACAGTCTAATCACATGATGTAGAAGCAATAAGTACTAAAATAGAAATGAAATTGGTGATGAATGTATGTGGGCCAGTATACAAACCCAATTGAACAACAAGTACAAGTACAAGTAAAAAGAGAAAATAGCTCCTGGATCATCCACCGGGGAATCCTACCTGAATGCTAGGTATAGATCTCGAACAACTCGTCCCTAAGGTATGTCTCGTCTAGTCTAGCTCTGTACAGCCTCTTGTCTATCACCCTCAGCCTCGATCACTGCTAACTATCATCTACACAGAACACAACAAGGTGCGGGCGAAGACCGTGCATTGGTGAATATAACAACACTATATAGGAGACCCCAAGACCCCCGAAGGTCTCCCAGAATCCACTAAGGATAAACCAAATAAGAAATATACAATCACGAAGTATCAACCAACCCTACTTATGTATATTCCCATTCATATACATAAGTTACCAGTCACAATATGGCTCCAAATCTTTTTCCCAAAAACAACACAGTCCACAAAGGAAGTAAAGTGAATCACCTCATTGATATTTATTGAAATTCAAGACTCCGCTCACACAGGTATACAACACATGAAGAGGGGAAGAGATGATAAGATGTAGCCTCTAAATCATCTCCTCTATCAATCCCACATAGGATCCTGGAACAATGTCAAGGTTGTCGAACCCACAGAGGATCCGAGTACAGAATTCATCATTGTCGAACCCACATAGGATCCCGGTACTGAAGTCACTGTCGTTGAACCCACGGAGGATCCTGGTACAGAAGTCATCTCTTTCAAACCCATAGAGGATCCTAGTACAATATTTTCGTTTTTGAACCCACGGAGGATCCCGTTATCTCAGTCCCAACTAACCATAGGTTTTCTACACACAACACGCTCGATTTCGGGAGGGTTCGCTCCTCGAGCCAAGTGTCGATACATAAACTACCACGAAGTCTTCAGTTTATGTATCTTAGTTGGTTTTTAGGCTCAATACAACCCGTCCGTACCCCAACTATGTCCAAACCAAAAGTGAAGTACGCCAAAAGAATCATCTCGCTCCAAGAATTCCATTACCGCAGACGGTTTGTCGATCAGAAACTCGTATCCCAAGATGTAGGCTAAAAGCTAAAACTGGCCATATTGGGTTTGGGTTCGACCCAACTCAGTCGGACAGAACCAGGCCAACCCGGTCCGATCGGGGTCTGACCCAGTTTGCGAGTGCGGCCCGACCCGAGTGGTCGGGGCGACCAGAGTAGGTGGCCCGAACCAAGGGAGCAGTCCGGCCCGTGGCAGCCTTTCCGAAGGGTGGACCTATAACGCCCTGACCCTATTTACCCAGAGTTGGTGCATTATTACATAACTTTGGAATGATCACAATGAAATAAAGTCTCGAAAGACCAATTAGTTTAGTAATTTTGGAAACATGATTCATACATATGTTCAAAATTACAGCTTGAAGAGAAATACAACACAAATATATTTCATTAGAAACATCCTGGCCTCCTAGATTATGCCTACAGGTCACTCATAACTAACTTCTTCATATCCTGGGAAAATGAAACATAAGAAAGTGGTGAGCTCAAACCCTCAGCAAGGGTAAGTAATATTGTGGAAAATGACATAAATATTAAGCATGGTGAATAATTTAAACCACATTCCTTTACCAATAATAAACTTGAATACTTTTAAGGAAAGAATATGAGATGAGTAAATAATGCCATAATAAAACAGAATCATGGCTATTCTACTAGTCGAATTTCCACATATACCATCAATATTATTTCCATAATGTGGGAGTGTATAATGTCGTACATTCTGAAACATTTTGTCAAGGCCTCTTCCAAAATGTCTAAAAATTATTAAGGCCTCAGCCAAAACAATAAATCAAATTGGGAAAGGGCATCAGACAATTCCACATCTAGTTGTCTCATGAGACCTACCGATGCATCGATTAGGTATAGCAGACTCCACCCGTCACTTATTAGTTCCAATACATTCTTCATATAAAATGGTTTAAACATATCATAAACAATCGTATTAAAACTAGCATATGAAATGTCAATACATTAACCATAAACCATGAATGGTATAAAAATTTCACATCCATAGTCAAAAAAATCATGAAACCATCAATAAAATATGTAAGTTTTGTATCATAATAAATCAACTTCAAATAAACATAAAATCCTTCAAAAGACGATGACATAAATGAAATCAAAACCCTTTTTAGAGAAATATCTCCTTCTATTTTGAAATAATTTAAGAGTCACATACTTATAAAGAAAAAATTTATTTTTGAAAAAAATTTATAAGCTTTGTAAGAGAATCATTGATTATTTTATAACGGCAAAAAATAGTCGCACCCGCCGTATAAGTTAAAAAAACATTCTTACCTTAAATATGTCGAAAATGTCAAAAAGTACATTTTTGGAAAATGACGGAAAGATGTGTTTCAAAACACATGAGGGTATAAATTTATTTAACCCATTTTCTAGTAAATAGTAAAAATGTTTTGAAATATATTTTTATGTAACATAGATTTGGATGATAAAGGGGGTCCCTGTAGATATTTACGTTAAACAACCTCGGATAATAAAGGGATTGTGAAATTAACCCTTACCTTGTACTTTTCCTTGGTCAAGGGTATATTAACCTCTTGTATAATGGTAAAATAATAGTTATTAAATTATACAAGAATCATATACATTAGTATGATATCAAATATGATCATTTTAACATTTCATTGTTCACCATATCTTAGTATTATCGTCGTTTTGTGTGTTAACTTACTCGTTTTCGTTAATATGTTTTCTTACATAAGACTTGTTATTTATGGTTATGTTGTATCTTATTCATATCAATAATTATATCATGTCCATAAACATTATTTTTAATCATCAAAATGAGAATTATACTTGAATGGATATGATGGAGAATGAATCTCATCGTGTTCATGGAGACGGTAGTCCGTACGTACGCACGAGCGACAATATCGTTATTTTGATAATAAAAAAACATATAAATGGGTGTTATATAATATATAAATAATCATTATCATGTTATATTTATTATTTAAAACAATTACAAATCATTATCATACCCATCCAAATAATAATGTTTTGAATAACAATTACACCACGACGTGGAGACTGTAAGCCCTATGTAAGCACATATGGTGACATTTCTTTCAAAGGATGGATAGAATACAGATTATGGTTGTACCATATTTTTAATAATATCACAGCATATATAAGATACTATATTTATTATTTTATAATTGAAATAACAAAGAATTATGAAGTGGAAGAAGAAAGGAACTTGATAGAGGGTGTTGAAATCATTACCTCTTCATTGGGTTCTTCCTTTTGATTTGATCAAAAGGGATCATAGGTTGTATTTCTGATCAAAATAAGGCAACTGTGTTGAAGTTAGGGAAGTTGGGAGGATATTTGGGCAGATTTTGTCTAAGCCAAAAGGATTTGATGGTGTGAATTAGTTAGAAGGGGGAGTTCCCTTTTAGAAGAGGGGTGAGGGGCACCTTTGAAAAAACATAAAATATTATTTTATAATATAATAATATATGGTTTCTAATGGATCAAAACTGATTTATATCAAGGATAAGGTGAATGTGGGTCGAAAAAAACTCAACCAATAGGTTATAGACAGGTTTGGGTCATTTTATTTACCTTATTATTTAGGTTTAACTCATTGTTAATTAGTTTTACATTAACCATGCCTCTTTGTACTTTTATATTATTTAGATAATAAACGTACTATATACTTTCAAGAGACCCCCATGTGGACCATTAAAGATACACCTATAATTATATAAATCATTTTCTGATACTTATATTTTTAGGAATATAATATCAATTGATAATAAAATATTTGTTTTAAAAACTCCTTTATGTCAATTGTGACACTATTTATTAATTGATTTTTGTTAAATCTTAAAAACTTTATTAATTCAATAAAAAATCTTCTAAGAAATCATAAAATGTCATATTAACCAATTAAATTCGTGGATGTCATCAAAACATTCAAGGTATATGTATTTTAACATTTATAATACCAATTATTTGATTTGTTCATTAATAAGGAAAATACTTCATCATTATTGTTTCAAAAATAAATGTAATTATTTTATGTCTAAAAATAATAAATAAAATACCATTATGTAAGAAATATTTTTATTTTTCTAATGAATATTTATTGTCGAAAATATTACATATATAACCATATGTAAAAATTGTTTTCTTAAATGATATATGCTTATGTCATTTTTGTATTTACTTTAACTTAATTAATATAATGTCCTTATCACTTTCAAGTGGCTTCATGGGGTCCCAAAATCGGCCCAAATTTTCCCATGGTGGGACATGTATCAGAAAATTGGTATATGAAACTTTTTAGGGTAAATAAATATTATTATAATATTACTTTTTACCCTTATTTACTGGATTTACCCTTTAACCGTGGTAAATAAAATATTTACCGGCATAATTATTCAAAATTTCTAATAATAAAATTTTCCTATTCACACAATTTGGACCTCCTGATTCTAAATATAGAATCTATTTATTTAAATTATAAACAAAGAAGTGGCAGAAATTAATTTAAAATTAATTCCCGTTGTCAAAACAAAAAGTGTGTTTTTAGGAAACAATAACTATCAAAAGATTTTCCCTTTCTTATGTCATGTTTAAATGCGAAATTATGTCCAATGACCAAAATTGGATTAAATGGTAAAAATATAATCTAATTAAATTTTAAAATGACTCAAATTAATAATTTATCAGTATTAATTATTTGGATTAAATTTTTTTAATTAAAATGTAGTAATTTTCACTATTCATCAAACTATGAAAGTTATCGAAAAAGAACAAAAAATTCACCCTAAGTTAATTTCGATATTCCAAATCCAAAAATGAAGTCCATTTTTAAATATAAAATGTATTAAGTTTAAGAAAGTGAGTATTATTATTCATAACAGCTAGTTTTATTGGTTGTGGTGTGTGTTAGAACTCGAAGTTGCGTACAACACATGCTACTGTGTCATTCAAAGAGAAGTGTACCGTGGAAGCATGGGGTGTTACATTCTCCCCTCCTTGATATAATTTCATCCTCGAAATTTCTAGAATAATACTATATGAAAAGACTCAGGTCGTTCTTCATCATAACTTTCTGGGGCTCCCACGTTGCCTCTTCCATCTTATAGTTTCTCCATAGATCTTTTACCATACAAGTCATCTGGTTTCTCAGCACTTGTTCTCTCGTATCAAGAATCCTGACAGGATATTCACAATAAGACAGAATGGTTTCCAGTTCTAATTCCTCATAGGTGAGTACATGCGTTGAGTTATACATGTGTTTTCTCAACAGTGATATGTGGAACACATTGTGAACCTTGGATAGACTTGGAGGCATTTCAAAATGGTAAGCTATAACCCCAATTCGTTCTAGAATTTTGAATGGTCCGATGTACCTGGGACTCAATTTTTCCTTCTTACCGAAACATATAACACCCTTCCATGGAGATACCTTCAAGAAAACATGATCTCCTACATGTAATTCCAAATCCTTCCTTCGGTAATCGTCATAGCTTATCTACCTACTTTGAACTGAATTGATGTGGTTTTAGACTACCTTTACCTTTTCCATTGTTTCCTCAACAAGTTCTGGGCCTAAATGTTTTATTTCACCAAAATCATCCTAACAGGTTGGTTTGCGACATCTCTTTCCATATAACGCTTCATATGGTGCCATCTGAATACTTAAATGGAAGCTATTATTATAGGAAAATTCAAACAAAGGTATATATTGATCCCACATACCCTGAAAGACAAGTGACCATGATCTCAACATGCCTTCTAAGGATTGAATTGTTTGTTCTCATTTTCCATTGCTCTGTTACTAATGGATTTGTGCTCCAACGGAATTTCGTTGTTTTTGCCTCATGAAACGATCTAACATTGATCCTCCACATTGTGGATCTGGGAGCTCCATAGAAGTAAGGTTAATACTCATAAAATGAGTGAGGTGCCCCAGTATGGTGATAAGTTGATCAGCACCAGTTTCATCATTAGCTCCACTATAATTATCTTGAGTAGGAGGGAAATCCCTACATGGAGTGTGTGAATTGATATAGTTTCCATTCCTTCAACTATGCACCATTTCTAAACAATGGCATAAACAAGATTAGTTTATGAATCAAAATATATAATTCCAAACTTCTAAAACACTTAACATAAATTGAACAGTTTATGGATATAATCCATAATCATAACAATATTTTCCTTGAGGAGGTATATACTCATAAATCCATCATAACGGTTTGTAATGAAAATGATAATTATCCTAAGCATATCCCCCGGGGTGTCGTAACGGAGAGTGCATCAAGGCCTGTTGTCATGCAGTAGTTCCCGTTTGAGTCTAGCTCAAAGAGTTGTTTTTGGGTTTTACCCCTAGGTACATCCGGGCTAGAGTCACCCCTACCTTCTCGTATCCAGACAAGGATGTATTGCTTAGAAAACACACAAAATCTCTGCAATACCAAAATTTTAGGATGTTCTTCAATACTGATACTCAAATTCTATCTTATGTCTATGTGATCTAAAAAGAGTATATCTAAATATTGCTTCCACGTTTTGTACTAAACCTCCCTATGATACCAACTGTAACATCCCGACACTAGTTACCTAGAGTCGTTGAGTTGTTACATAACTTTGGAATGATCACAAGGAAGTCATGTCTCAAAAGACTGATTAGTTTAGTATTGTTGGAAACAATATTCATACATAAGTTCCACTTTACAGCATGAAAGAGAAATAAAACAAAGATATATTTCATTAGAAACATACAAGACTCCTAGATTATGCCAGCAGGTCACTCATAAATAACTTCTTCATATCATGGTAAAAAGCTAAATAAGAAAGGGGTGAGTTCAAACGCTCAGTAAGGATAAGTAATATAGCAGAGAATGACACAAATATTAATCATGGTGAATAATTGAAACCACATTCCTTTACCAATAATAAAAATGAATACATTTATGGAAAAAATATGAGCTAAGTAAAGAATTCTATAATAAAACATAATCATGGGTATTATACAAGTCAAATTACCAAATGAATCATCAATATTATTTCTATAATGAGGGAATGTATAATGCCATACATTCTAAAACATTTTGTCAAGGTCTCGGCCAAGACGTCTAAAAATGATTAAGGCCTCGGCTAGAAACATAAATCAAATTGGGAAAGGGCCTTGTCCAATTCCATGTATAGTTGTCTCATGAGACTTATATATTCAACGAGGAGCTATATCGGGCTCCACCCATCACTTACTAAGTCCAATACATTATTCATATGAAAAGGTTTAAACATATCAGAAACAATTGTATTAAAACTGGCATACGAAATGTCAATACTTTAAACATAAACCATTAATGTTATAAAAATATTACATCCATAGTCAAACATATCACAAATACATCAATTGAATATGAAAGTTTTGTATCATAATAAATAAACTTCAAATAATCTTAAAATCCATCAAAGAATGTTAACATAGATGAAATCAAAACCCTTTTTAGAGAAACATCTCTTTTAATATTGATATATTTTAAGAGTCAAATAATTATAAAGAAAACATTTATTTTTGAAAATATTCTTATAATATTTTAAGGGAATTTTTGAAGATGTTATAATGGTGTAAAATTGCCGCAGCTGCCGTATAAGTTAAAAAAACATTCTTACCTTAAATTTGGCCAAAGGTCGAAAAGTACCTTTTTTGGAAAATGATGGAATGATTCCATTCAAAACACATAAGGGTATAAATTAATTTAACCCCTTTTCTAGTATATATTAAAAATATTTTGAAATATATTTTAAAGAAACATGGATGTGTATGATAAAGGGGTTCCTAGTAGATACTTATGTAAAAAAAACCTCGGATAATAAATAGATTGTTAAATTAACCCTTACCTTGTACTTTTACTTGGTCAAGGGTAGGTTAACCTCCTGTATAATAGAGAAATAATTGTTATTAAATTATACAAAAATCATATACATTAATATGATATCATATGTGATTTTTTAACATTGCTTTGTTAATAATATCTTAGTATTATCGTCGTTACGGGTGTTAACTTACTTGTTTTCTTTTATATGTTTTGTTAGAAAAGTCGTGATTTTTGTGGATAGGATGTATCTTATTAAAATATAGAATGAAATAATGTCCTTAAAAATTATTTTTAATCCTCAAATGATAATTAGATGTTAATTTATATGATGTGGAATGAATCTCATCGCATTCGTGGAGACGGTAGTCCGTACGTACGCACGAGCGACAATATCACTATTTTGATATTAAATTAATATTCAATTGGATAGTATATAATATATACAGAATAAATATCATTTTTTATTTATTATTTACATAAATTACACATCATTATCATACCCATCCAAATAATATTGTTTTGAATAAAAATTACACCACGACATTGAGACGGTAAGCAGTACGTATACACGTATGGTGACATGTCATTCAAAACATGGATAAAATACTGAATATGGTTGTACCATATTTATAATAACCTCACTATATATAGATGATACTGGATTTATTATTTTATAATAGAATTAACAATGAATTAAGAAGTGGAAGAAGAAAGGAAATTGAATGAGGGTGGTGAAATCGTAACCTCTTCTTCAGGTTCTTCCTTTTGATTTGATGAAAAGGGCTCTTTAGGATGGAATTCTGATCAAAATAAATCCTCTAGGTAGAATTGAGGGAAGTTGGGAGGATATTTGGGCAGAGTATGGCCAAGCCAAAAGGCTTTGAAGGTGTGAATTAATGAGAAGGGGGAGTACCCTTTTATAAGAGGGGTGAGGGGCACCTTACGAAAAACATAAAATATTATTTTATAATAAATTCATATTCGGTTTGTAATTCTTTAAAACTGATTTATTTCGAGTCTACGGTAAGGATGTGTCGAAAAAAACTCAACCAATAGGTTTTAGATAGGTTTTGGTCACTTTATTATCTTTATATTTATGTTTTAAATCATAGTTTATTCGTTTGACATTTACCATTTCTCATTGTATTTTTATATTATATAGTTAATAATCTTACTATATACTTCCAAGAAACCCCAAGTAGTCGATTAATGATATAGATATTATTATATAAGTCCTTCAGCCAATCCTTAGATTTTTTGGAATAGAATATTAATTAATAATATAATATTTTTTCTAAAAACTCCTTTATGTCAATTTTGACACTCTTTAACAATTGATATTTGTTAAAGTCTTTACAACATTAGTAATTCGAACCAAATTCATTTAAGAAATCCTAAAATGTCATATTAACCAATAAAACTCGTTTATTTCATCAAAACATTAAAATTATATTTATTTTAAAATTTATAATGCCAATTATTTGATTCATTCATTAATAAGGAAAATATTGCATAATTATTGTGTCATAAATAAATTTAATTATTTAATGTCTAAAATTTATAAATAAAATACCATCATGTAAGAAATATATTTATATTTCTAATGAATATTTATAGTCGAAAATATAACATATACAACCCTATGAAAAAAAAAATTCTAAAAGATATATGCTTATGTCATTTTTGTATTTACTTTATCGTAATTAATATAATGTGTCCTTATCACTTACAAGTGGCTCCATGGGGTCCCAAAATCCACCCAATGATTCCCATGTTGGTACATGCATCAACACATAGGTTTAGGACACGTTTTAGGGTAAATTAATATTATTATAATATGATTTTTTACCCTTATTTACCGAATTTACCCTTTAACCATGGTAAATAAAATATTTACCGAAATAATTATACAAAATGTCTAAATATAAAAGTTACCTATTTACACAATTTGGACCTCCTTATTCAAAATATGGAATCCATTTTTTTAAATTCAAAACTGAGAAGTGGCAGAAATTAATTTAAAATTAATTTTCTTTTGTCATTTAAAAAAGCGTGTTTTTATGAAATAATAGCAATCAAAAGATTGACATTTTCCCATGTTTAGTTTAAATGTGAAATTTTGTCCAATTACCAAAATTGGATTAAATGGAAAAAATATAATCTAATTATACTCTAAGATAACTCAAATTCAAAATTTATCACTATTAATTATTTCAATTAAAAATGTTATTTTTAATTAAAATGTAGTAATTTTCACTATTCATCACAATATGAAAGTTATCTGAAAAGTACCAAAAATTTACCCGAAGCTAATTTCTATATTCAGAATCCAAAAATTAAGTCCATTTTGAATGATAAAATGTATTAAATTTTAAAATGTGGGTATTACTATTCATATGGGCTAGTTTGATTGGTTGTGGTGTGTGTTAGAACTAAAAGTTGCGTACAACACCCGCTACTATATTATTCAACGAAAAGCGTACCATGGAAGCTTGGGGTGTTACAGGCCTAGCCCGTGGTGGCCGACCATAGGGCAGCCCGACCTGGGGTGGCTCGGAAGAAGGGTGGCTCGACTGATCACGCATGAGACGAGGGTGTCGACCCCCTGGTTTGTCAAACGGAACCCGTGAATTGTGTCGGTTCAAGAGCCGTGAGACCTGGGTGGTCCTGCTAGTCCAGCTCCACGGCGGCCGGCCTGGACGGCCACATATGCACCTCCATCGTGGCATGATAGCGATGTGGTGTCAATGCACTCCGCACGGTGCGATGGCGCCGCGGTTCTCCTTACCTCCGCTCGGTGTGACGGTATCGCGCCCCCTCCGTCACGGCCTGACCTGGATGCAGATTTCGACTCCATCATTCGGAATGATGACATTATGCTTCTTTATCCACAGCAAACCTCTTAGTCATGGTTCCTCTCCCACCTGGTGCGACGACACCATCCCCCTTCAGCATCGTTGCGGCCCGCCTAGCCGCGACGCGGTTTCTCTGCACGGCATGGCGGTGTCGCGCCCTTGCGGCGACCTGATGGCCTTGCACCACCTCATTGTTACGGTGCTATAATTTGGTTTCCAAAATATAAATTTAACGACGAAGGACGGGTATAAAAAAACACAAATCCCCTACCTTGATACTAGGATTTTTCGTTGATGATGACGTCATTTCATTGACATCGAGGATGGTCTGAGTAAGAAGTGTCGTCGAGATTATTCGCAGGTGGCTCCTTGTCTTTTAGCTTGGTCGAAGATCGAGGACGGTGTTTATTATTCTTCAGAGATGTGGAGCGTTCCTTGTTAGGAGGATGATATTCTCCCAATGATTCTCCAGAGCTACCAAGGATTATGAAAACCCAAAAAATAAAATAATATGATCTCTTATTTTAATATTGGCATAATGAATTAAAAATAATTCAACTCACAGGAAATTAAATAATTATTCCAATAATTAATTTGTTGTTTGGAAAACTTATGAAGGAAGGTGAAGTGGCTCTGCAATAAATTGGGAGTTCCAAGGGTTAAAGGGGGGTTAAGGGGGTTTGATGCTCATGTGGGCCCCACCTTATAACATCCTCCCAAGGGAGGTTATGTGCGTGTGGGCCCCACCACTAACCTCCCCTTGTTGGTTTTAAATACCACACATAAAAATAAAGTGAACACTTTATTTTTATTTAATTTAAATAAAATCCACAAAAACTATCTTCCACTGACGTCAGAATGAAACTGCGTTAAAGGTCATATCAAGTGATTACAGGCACTGCGAGTCCAACAGTACCCTTGGATTTCAATTATGAGAACCATTTCAAAAGATATAAAATCCCGCTCGTATGTTTACTGATCCTACCTGAACAAAACATCAGAAATAGATTTTGGGGACATCGGGCCTCGGAATCAGGCGCTGGCTTAAACTACATACTCGTAAAATTCAAATTTATTTACGGAAACAATTTCGATGGAATTTCCGGGACTTTACATTATAGACACCTGAGGAATTTATGTCATCGTAAGCTACAACTCACACTAAGGAAACAATTGAGGGTACTGAGCATACTCTTGAGCCTCCGGCTACCATGTGCTCTCCTGGAGGTTCCTGTGCTGCTAGCGGACAGGCACCAGAGGTATCGACCATCCACGAATGACCCGCTCCTGTTGATACTCAATCTCTACTAGAACCTCTGTGAATGTTGCCCTATCATCGAATTCCAGCTCCCCGTCGTCGATGTTGTGGGACGGTTCGTGCACGTATCTCCTCAGTTAAGATACGTGAAAGATGTCGTGCACCCGGTGAAACTAATGTGGAAGAGAGAAGAAGTAATCCACCTCTCCTACCACTTTGAAGACCTGGAATGGTGAAATGAGTTGTAGATATAACTTTCCGCCTTCGCCAAATCTTTGTAGACCTCGTCGAGGTGAGACCCGTAGAAAGACGTGGTCGCCATCCTCGAACTCCAGTGGTCTCTATATCCTATCAGTATAGAACTTATACCTGATATGTGCAGTCTTCATCTGCTCCTGGATGATCTGCACCTTCTCCGTCATAGCATAAACCATCTTCGGTCCCATAGTTGCTGAATCCCCTAGTTCAGTCCAGTACAGAGGTGATCTACAAGGTCGGTCGTAAAGTGCCTCAATAGGTGTTGTCCGGATTGTGTATTGTTTGTTGTTGTTATACACATACTCCACCAAGGGTAAGTGGTCCTTCCCATTGTGACCAAAGTTGAGAATAGATGCATGGATAAAGTCCTCAAGAGTTTGAATAGACCTCTCTGCCCTACCATCCGTCTGAGGACGGAAGGTGGTGCATAAGTGAAGCTATGTCCCGAAAGCCTCCTATAACCCCTTCCATAGTAGGGAAGTGAAATTGGCATCTCCATTGGAGACGATCGTTGATGTTACACCATGAATCCGTATGATATCCCATATGTAGAGGTGTATCAGTCTCTCTACTGAACCATACTCTCTGATCGACAGGAAGTGGGCCGACTTGGTGAGACGATCAACAATCACCCATATAGAGTGGTGTCCCCTGGATGTACGGGGAAGTCCCATCACAAAATCCATGGACATCTCATCCCACTTCAACTCTAGGACCTCTAAGGGCTGAAACAAGCCTATGAGAACTTGGTGATCTACCTTAACATACTAACAAGTGATACATATTGAGACAAACTCTTCTACTTCATTCTTCATACATGGCCACCAGTGCTGTCGTCGGAGGTCCTGATACATCTTCGCCACTCCTGGATGTACCGCTAAAGGAGGTGTGTGAAACATTAGAAACACTTACTCCTGAGGTGAAACTAGTACCATGGTACATCCTCTAAAGACAATGAAGTGCTCCCCATCTTCAGAAAACCCATCAGGTGCTTGTCCTATGGATATATGAGCATGTTGCGTCTCACAGTCAACGTCCCCACGCTGCACCTCCCTGACTCTCTGAAGAAGTGGAGGAGTGATTGTGGGATACTGTAGAATGGCTACTCCATCTCTATCCTCAAAGGATATCTGCAATGTGGCCATATTCTCTGTCGCCGCTTCAAGTAGTTGAATTCCTGATCTCCTTCTTAGAGAATCGACTACAATGTTCCCCTTCCCAAGAGTATAGAATATCTCGAAGTCATTGTCCTGGAGGAACTCAATCCAACGCTGATGTCTCAGGTTCTGGTCTTTCTAGGAGAATATATACCTGAGACTCTGGTGGTCAGAGTAGACTACAAAGCATTCGCCAATATGATAGTGCTACCACATCTTCAAGGTGAAAATCACTGCTGCTAACTCCAGATCATGGGTAGTGTAGTTCTTCCCCTTCTATCTCAACTGTTGAGAACAATACATGATCACTGCTCTATCCTACAACAGGACACACCTGAGTCCGGTCCCTAATGTGTCGTAGTAAACTACATACCCTACGCCCTCCAATGGTAGCCTCAATATGGACGCACTTGTCAACCACTGCCTCATCTTCTGAAAGCTCTGCTAGCATCTCGCTGACCACACGAAGGGTTTCCCCTTCTTCATCAAAGCTAAAAGCGATTATTCCACTCTGGATAAGTCTATCGAAAATATTTGATAGTACCCAACCAGTCCCAGAAAACTCCATACCCGGGTCACACTCCTGGGTGGTTCCCAAGAAAGCATTGCCTCAATCATTGCTGGATCAACGGCAACTCCAGCCTCCGAGATAACGTGTCCCAGAAAGTGTACCTCTCAGATCTAGAACTGGCACATCAAGAGCTTACCATAAAGCATGTTCTCTAGGTGTGTGTCCAGTACTTCCTGCAAATGGTAGGTGTGCTCCTCCTCAGTAGTCAGGTATATCAGTATGTCATCGATGAAGACTATGACAATGAGATCGAGGTAAGGCTTGAAGACCCTATTCATGAGACTCGTGAATACTTATGGAGGATTGGTTATGCCAAAGGGAATAACCAATAACTCGTAGTGGACATACCGACACCTGAAGGTTGTCTTATGCACATCCTCATCTTGAACTCTGAGCTGGTGATAGCCTGACCTATGGTCTATCTTCAAGAACCATCGTGCTACCTTGAGCTGATCAAAGTGATCATCAATCATCATGAGCGGGTATATGTTCTTCATGGTCACCTGGTTCGGGCACGATAATCCACACACAAAAGCAAGCTCCCATCCGCCTTCCTGGAAAACAAAATTGGGGAATTCCAGGGTAAGACACTGTGTCAGATAAATCCCTTCCCCTGCATGTCCTCCAGCTATACCCACTGCTCATGAAGCTCGTGGGAGCCATCCGATATGTTGGAGTAGATATCAATGTTGTCTTAGGGTGCAGGTCAATGTAGAAGTACACCTCTATGTGAATAGGTAGTCCTAGAACAACATCAGGGAAAACATTCATGTACAGATCCACCACAATAGGAAAACTCAGACACCACACATTAACTGCTATGAGGATGAGACTAGACATCTGATTTGTGATCGGATGCCCCCTCCTCTATGTAAGTCCATCCTATGCTACAAAGGCTCCCTTCTTGCCAGTGAAGGTAATCCTCATCCCATTCTTGCAGACACATCACACTTCCTGCCTAATACAGTCAATATGAGCATGAACTGTGGATATCCAGTCCATGCCCAAGATGACTTCGTAAGGCCTCGACGCCGCTATGAGGAGATCTCAGTCGAAGCTCTCACCTCCTAGAGTAAGATCACATTACCTACACTAGTATGTAATTGTTGATTCTACTCCTGTAGTAGTATATAATCATTAGGATCAATCCAAAATCTCTGTCAGAATCATCGAGATCCAAATGAGGGCATCGACAATAAAAGAATGACTCGAACCTGTGTCTATAAAGACTACAGCAGGGGTGGAGTTGACACAGATAGTACCTCGAATCTTCTCAAGTGAGACATGGTCGTAGGCCTCGACTACCTGGAGCTGAGCCCTCCTATGTCCTCCAGCTTCTTATGGTTGGGGTGGACCTCCTGGTGGTGGTGGGGGTAGGGCCTCGAAACGTCATCCACCACCTGCTACTCAGCCAGCTTCTCTGCCACGTCCGCCTGGTCCTGGCGGACCACCACGGTCGAACCTCTGCCTCTTCATGAGATGTATCTCTATCGTCTTATGCTCATCTGCATGGAGGGTTGAGTAGTCATGATCCGTGTGACCCTACTCGTTACAGGCATAGCACTACCTGCTCCTCGTATGGCTAGATCTGTCTCGTGTTCCATGCATAACTGAACCTGTATCCTAGGGTCTCCCACCTGACGACCTAGTCTGCTTGGATGTCTGCGGAATCTGTCAACTTGTGGCTATAGATGACTCCTCTACGTGTCTCCCTGTGGTGGGTCTTGCTACTTGTGTCTGCTCGGAATGAAAAATCTCCACAATAAGGGCTCACTCCAACACCCCCACCTGTGTCGGGATGTTGAGAGAGATCATCGAATCCCTAATCTCCTGCCTGATTCCTTGCTCAGTGGTACGAGCAATGAATAATGGGTCCCGAACCACATATGTGGAGTAGCGTGAGAGGTCAGTGAACCTCGATGAGTACTAAGCTACTGTCATGCAGCCCTACTACAGATGAAGTAACTCTTGAATTTTCACCGAATGAAGGGTGGCTGGAATAAACTCTGACCGGAAGAGACTCTCGAAGTCTACCCAGAGTAATGATGCCTCGCCATGCACCTAGAGAATTAGGAATCACCATATTTATGTTTCTCCATGTAGGATACTCGTGGCAAGGATCACCACGAGGTCATATGGGGTCCCAACCAATCTGAAAACTCTCACAACAGCCTCCAGCCAATCCTCAAAAGACGTGCACTCACTATTTCTGGAGCTGGTGGTATTAGTGGCCCAATGAATAGTGGTACTGCTAATACCTCCACTGTGATGGGCCCAGCACCGAGGCCTCATCGCTCAGTGGGCTACCAGCTCGTACGAAACACAGAACCCTATCTGGCTGCCTTCGTGGGGCCATCATGGAACAAAACAGGTGTTCCACGGTCAAAACAACATACCTAGTAGGCTGACAAAAAGTAATTATGATGAAAACTTTTCAAAGGAAACACACACTCAATCAGTGTTTTCGTGCGCTGAGTCGAAAATCCGAAGTGAGATTCCAAGTGTATGGATACATCAGCCACCGCACAGACACCAGTTTCCCTAAAATGATAACCACACCAAATACACTTAACATTATTGCTATCAAAAGAATTAGAGTCCATGTTCTGCGGTAGAACCGACTCCTCTGATACCAATTTTCTTGACCCGTCCTCAGGGCCCATGTCGTGACTACCCCAAGCCCGCCTTCCATAGGCTAGGGGATGGAGACTAGCACCAAAGGCGAATCCCCGATAAAAGGTAATGCATTTTATTTTAACCTGTAACACTCACAGTTTGAACAGAAGCTTTAAAGAAACATGTACTAAAATACAAAAGAAAGTTGTACTGAAAGTAAGTGGTCTAGTATACAAATCCAACTAAACAACAAGTACAAGTACAAGTAAAAAGGGAAAAAATCTCCTAGATCAACCACTAGGGAATCCAACCTAATGGGTAGGTACACATATCGAACAAATTGTCCCTGAGGTACGTCTCATCAAGTCTAGCTCTGAGCAGCCTCCCTTCCGTCACCCTCAGCCTCGATCCCTGCTGACTATCGTCTGCACAGAACACCAAAAGGTGTGGGAAAAGCTCGTGCATGGGCGAGTAAAAATATACTCAGTATGGGACCCTAAGACCCCCGATGGTCTCCCAGAATCCACTAAGTATAACACAAAGAAAAAATACACAATCACAAAGTATCATCCAACCCTACTTAGGTATATTCCCATACAAATACCCAAGTTACCAATCACAGTCCGACTCGAACCATCAAGCCCAACCACAACCCATTATTTAGTGGAAATAAAGTGAATCACCTTGTTAATAATGATTGAATGTCAAGACTCCGCTCACATAGGTATACAACCCATGATTAGCGGTATAAATGATTATATGTAGACTCCAAATTATCTCCTCTATCGAACCCACCCAGGATCCTGGAACAATATTAGCAATGTCGAACCCATGGAGGATCCTAGTATAGAAGTCATCACCATCAAACCCACATAGGATCCTAGTATAGAAGTCATCACTGTCGAGTGGTCAGGCCAGCCCGAGTGGGCCACCCGAACTAAGGGAGTGGCACAACCCAAAGGGGCGGCCCGACCAGAAGGTGAGGCCCGACCGAAGGTGTGTCCCGGCCCGGGGCGGCCCGGCCTGTGGCAGCCCTTCCCATGGTGGCTTGTCCCATGGCGGCCCCACCCATGGCGGCCCAGCTGAAGGGCATCCCGGCCGTGGTGGACAGGCCGTGGCGGCCCGGCCTATGGCAGCCCGACCGTGGGGGCCCGACCTATGGATGCCAAGCCGTGGTGGTCGAGTCGGCCACACATGGGATGGGGTGAACCCCACCCCCCCCCCCCCAGGGTTTGTTGAACGGAAATGGCGCATTGCATTGATTCAGGAGCCATGGGACCCGGGTGGTACCGCTTATCCGGATCCATGTTGGCCGGCCCGGTCAGCTGCCTCTACACCTCCACCACGGCGTGATTACACCGAGGTTCTGCGGTGGAACACCCCGACAATAGTTACCCAGAGTCGGTGCATTATTTTAATACATTGGTATGATTACAAGTAATATTGTCCTGAAGGGCCGATCGGTTTAGCAGTCTTGGAAAATAGATTACATACATGAATGATACATTACACTTTATAACATACAAAACAACAATAATAATACTTTATGAACACCATTATTCTCTTGGATGAACCTTAAATATAAATCGCAATACCCTTCTTGGAATCCTGGGAAAATAAAACATAGAAAGGGGTGAGCTCAAATGCTCAGTAAGGGTAAGTAATACGGGTAAAACATTCAAAATTAAGCATAAACATGTAAGGCAATGTGTAAAACTAAAAAAAAGCCTTTCAAACATAAATTAATGTATAATATGGAAGAAATAATATAAAATAATTCCATTTACTTATTCACATTGATATTATACTAATCGGATAATCACATGAAATATCAATATCCACTTTCATAATGATAGAATACATAATGACAGACTATCATAACCACATAGCCAATGCCTCGTTCCAAGACTACAAATAATATTTTGTTAAGGCCTTATGCCAAGACACTAGTTTGTCTCATTAGACCTACCCATGCATCGAGGAGCTATAGAGGGATCCAACCGCCACTTATTAAGTCTAATGCATTCCTCATATGAACAGGTTTAAACATATCATAAACATTCGTATTAAAACTAGCATACGAAATGTAAATAATTTCTCCATAAAACATGAATGGTATAAAAATAACACATCTGCAGTCAAAAATATCTCAAAACCTTCAATACAATGTGGATGTTTTTTTCATAATAACTCAACTTCAAATAAGCTTAAAATTCATCAAAGGATGTTGACATAGATGAAATCAAAACTATTTGAGAGAAATACCTCTTTTTTGAAATCATTTAAAAGTCACAAAATTATAACATAAATCATTTACCTTGAGAATATCCTTATAAGAATGCAAGGGAAGATTTGAAGATTTTATAATGGAGGAAAATAGCTGTACCCACTGTAGAAGTTAAAAAAACATTCTTACCTAAATTCTGTCGAAAAGGTTAAAAATGATCTTATTTGGAAAATGACAGAATGATTCCTTTATAAACGTATTATAAAAAGTAAAAAATGTTATAAATGACTTTATCCCATATTCTGTAAAATATTAATAATGTTTTGAATTTTTTTTTAAGAATCATGGATGTTGATGATAAAGAGATCCTAGTAGATAATTAGGTATAAACAACCTCGAATAATGAAGAGATTGTGAAATAAACCCTTAACAATTTGATATCTTATGAAACATACACCCCATGAAAGAGGTATCATAAAATGAATATCTGAATACACTTAAATTAAAGTGTGTTACACAACGAATACAATTATGAGTAGTACATACACCATAAAAAATGTAATAGGGGCAATAAGGTATGAATCTCACAGGAATAAGGAGTGAGATGAAAACCCCTTACCTTCTACTTTCCTTTAGTCGAGGGTACGTTTAGCCTCCTATATGAAGACTATAGTATGTTATTATATTATAATAGAACCATATTAATATTTATGATATCATAAATTATTAATTTATTACTTTATACTACCCATTTAATAATAATTACCATGTTATGTTAATATTTCGGATAATAATCACTTTCTTTATCGTACGTGTCTTAACTTGTTACTCTCGATTGTATCACATAGATCATGATTTAAATACATACAGAATATAAAACATGATTAATATATAATATATATTTAGAATATAAATATGTATAATAAACATATATATGAAATTAAAAACACCATTTATGGAGACGGTAGTCTGTATGTACGCGTAAACGTTGTTTCTGTTTTCATATAGTATTGAACATAAGTAAATGAATAATATATATGTAAGTAGATAAATACTTATATATATAAATATATATATCTCTAGTAGAATTATTATGTCATATATTACATACTTCTTAGTAATATATATTTTTTTAATCGTCGATGAATGGTAAACTTGAAAATGAATCTCATCGCATCGTGGAGACGGTAATCCGTGCGTACGCACTAGCGAAAATATCATTTTTTTGATAATAAAATAATATATAATTGGATGTTATATCATATATAGAGAATCATTATAATGTTATATTTAGTATTTAAATGAATTACACATCATTATTATACCCATCCACATAATAACATATTGAATTACAATTACACCATAACGTGGAGACGGTAAGTCATACGTACGCGCGTATGGTGACATGTCATTCAAATGATGGATAAAATACTGAATAAGTATGTACCATATTTATAATAATATCAAAATATATATCATATAATGAAGCTTTTATTTTAGAATTATAATAATAACGAATGATGATGTTGAAGAAGAAATGAGCTTGAAAAAGGTTGGTGAAAACATTACCTCTTTTTTAGGTTCATCCTTTTGATTTGATAAAAAGGGATCCTTAAGTTTCCTTTCTGATGAAACTAAGTCCTCTAGGTTGAATTGGGGGAAGCTTGGAGAGTATTTGGGCAGGTTTTGGCCGAACCAAAATTCATAGAAGGTGTGAATTAGAGTGAAAGAGGAGTGTCCTTTTATAAGAGGGGTGAGGGGAACCTTAGAAAAAACAGAAAATATTATTTTATAATAAATTAATATTCTGATTATAATGTCTCCAAAGTTGATTATTTATGGTATAAGGTTGGTATAGGTCGAAATAAGTTCAACAAATAGAATTTAGACTTGTTGGGTTCATTATATTAACCTTATCTTTTAGTTTTAACTCTTAATTAATTAGTTAAAAATTTACCATGTCACATTGTATTTTTATATTATATAGTTAATAAACATACTATATACATATAAGAGACCCCCATGTTGTCCATTAATGATACACCTATCATGGTATAATTCTCTTGGCCGAACCTTAGATTTTTAAGAATTTTATATCAATTAATAATATAATAATTGGTTTAAAAACTCTTTTTTGTCAATTTTGACAGTATTTGGTATTTGTTTTTTTGAAAATCATAACAGTGGGATTATTTGGAAAATAGTTAATTAAATCAATACTAACATGTAATATTAACCTATAAAATTCCTTAAAAGTCTCAAATTATATTTATTTGGGTATTTATAATATCAATTATTTTAGTATTTCACTGATATGGTAATTGTTGCATCATCATTGTGTCATAAATAAATTCATTTATTTAATGTCTTAAAATTATAAATAAAATACCATTATGTAGGTAATTGTTTTATCTTCTTAATGAATATTAATAGTATAAAATCCAACATATATAAAACTATGTAAAAAATTTTCTTTTAAAAAATATATGCTTATGTCATTTTTGTATTTACTTTAACTTAAATAATATTAAGTGTCATTATCACTTACAAGTGGATCCATGGGGTCCCAAAATCGACCCAAATATGCACATGGTCGGGAATGTTTCAACCAATAGGGTTAAGACACGTTTTTAGGTAATTTATTATTATTATAATATTATTTGTTTACCCTTATTTACCGGATTTACCCTTTAACCATGATAAATAAAATATTTACCGATTTAATTATTCAAAATGTCTAAAAATAAAATTTAACTATTTACACAATTTGGACATACTGATTTCAAATATGGAGTCAATTTTTCCAATTTCAAAACACAGAAGTGGCATAAATTAATTTAAAATTAATTTTCGTTGTCAAAACAAAAAACGTGTTTCTAGGAGATAATAACTATCAATAGATTGACATTTGTTTATTTCCGATTTAAATGTGAAATTATGTCCAATGATCAACATTGTATTAAATGATAAAAATTTATTCTAAATATACTTTAAAAACACTCAAATTCATAATTTATCACTATTAATTATTTCGATTAAAAATGTTTTTTTAATAAAAAGTTAGTAATTTTCACTATTCATCAAAATATAAAACTTATCCGAAAAGTACCAAAATTTAGTCTTAGGATAATTTTGATATTCCAAATCCAAAAATGAAGTCCATTTTGAAAGATAAAATGTATTAAATTTTAAAAAGTGGGTATTACTATTCATAACAGTTAATTTGATTGGTCGTAGCGTGTTAGAATCTCGAAGTTGCGCACAACACACGCTACTGTATTATTCAAAGAGAAGCGTCCCGTGGAATCGTGGGGTGTAAAAATGTAAATTTTTTAATTCACCATTCTAATTAATATATTTATTTAGTCAAATTGAATATATAAAAGTTTAAAATATTGGATTTAAAAAGGGTTCCCTGTTAAATGATGGTAAAAGTGCATTTTGGAAAAATACTTCTCTTATATGAAAAAAATGAATTTGTTCTTACATTATGTCTAATTAAGTCATAATATGGATTTTCAAATTATAAGAAATATATAATGTTCAAAATTTAGTTAATATTATTCATAACATTTTTTTAATGGCTTCTTTGGTATGTCATGGTGCTCTTAAACTCGGTGTTGCGTGTAGTTCATGTGATTGAATTATTTTGAAGAAGTAACACACTATGAAATCTTGGGGTGTTACATTATTCCCTCCTTCATGAAATTTTTTCCTCGCAATTTGATATTGTTATTTGAAAAAAATGTTTGAAAAGAGAAAATATCTTTGTGGGAAAACCCACATCGGAAATTTGGTTAATAAAATTTAGTCTTAATAATAGGAAAAGATAAATGAATGGGTCACCACCAAATTATGATCTCGATTTGGATAACATTGTTGGAAATTATAAGCATATATTTCGTGGAAGAAAATAAATACTTATAGGTAGTTATTGAGGCCATCAATCACAAACAAGTTTAAAATTGAGGTCCTTAAATTCATCAATCAATGATGCTTTAAAATACCATCGGTTCAACAAAACATAAGGTATTAGGATAACAAATTTTTTATTTTAATATCCCTTTAATAAAGAATAAGAATTAATTTCTTCATAGAATAAGTGGAGATGAAATATATATACTTGAAAAGTATATTTCCATCCTTTATCTAATTTCTACCACAAACTCATCTTTTACTCTAAATGATAATAGAACATAAAATATATATTCAATTTATCCTATTTGTTTGGGGTAAAAAAATATAAATTTCTAATTCATATACTAGACCATCTTAAAATGAACTACATTATTTAATCCATGACATCTCTTGGGCCAGTGGTAGGTGATACACCCTTGTCTCCCTTCGGTTGCGGGTTCAAGTCTCTCGGCCTTGCCGGACACGATAGGTTGCCGCCCAACCTCCTGGTTGTCCTTTCAATGGAAATCCAAAAATAATCTCATACTAGACTTATCCAAAATACATATTCCCAAACACACAGTCCAAAATTTATAAGGTAGGTAAACACAATGAAGATCCTTTTTTTCACTTAATAGCATGTGAACACCTTCATCATGTATTCTTTTAAAATATGGTAACACCCTGAATTACCATAAAACATTATTGATTACATTCATGCTCCCTTATTCCTTATATAATATTAGATATATTCCTTATATCCAAAAGCTTTTAATATTCCAACAATGATGAAATAAACAAACCATTATTCAGTGCCATGGTAGTCAAGAATATCCATTATAATTCATCCAAATAAACCATCTCTTATTCAAAAATTACTACTATAAAATCAAGACCATATTAAGGATTACCTCTACTTCAACCATGTATTTTCCAAAAAATGTTTAACTTGCTCTTGAGTCACATTTCATAGTACCATAATGTCACAAATCCTCAATGAAATATTACTGTAGTAAAATCCTTATTTATCTCCATAATTCATATAACCAGTACATCGTTGATACGACACTCAAATGAAATAATTCTTTGATAACAACATAAGAACACTATTAATTCCTATTAATCTGTGGTAGTATCATAGCTTTATTATTATCCAATAGAATCATTTGGTGCATACTTTGATGATTTGGACATTGGTTTGCGTAGTGTCCCAACTCCATACAGATGAAGCATTGTACATTTGAAAACGTTTTCTAACCCTTGCAATCACATACTTGGTATCCTTTTTCTCCACACTTATAACATACTCCCATTCCCTTCAAGAATTTTCAAAGCTGATTCATTCCATAGTTATAACATATGGGAAAATACTTCTTTACCTTTTTCCCTTTATCTGTCCTTCTCTCTACCATCCTTTTATTCTCTAGCATCCCATCAAATCCATATGACTCTGAGAATTATTTACTTAACATATCAACACATGATATTATTTCTTCATATGATGATAATAAATGGGAGATTATTTCTTTTCTAAATGTTGTCTTAATGCCATTAATGATATGAACCTTGTTACACTTTGGATCATACGTATTCCTGGAGTTCTCATTCCTTCTACTGGGAACCATTTCTAAACAATGGCATTCACTAAGTCAGTTTATGAATCATAATTCATAATTCCAAACATGTAAAATACCTAACATAAATTGAATATTTTATGGATATAATCCATAATAACAAAAATGTATTCTTTGAGGAGTTATATACTCATAAACCCTTCATAAAAGTGTGTAATGAAAATGATAATTATCATATGCATATCCCCCAGGAGTGTCATAACCAAGAGTGCAGCAAGGCCCGTTGTCATGCACCAGATTCCGTTCGAGTCTAGCTCAAAGCGGTGTTTTCATGTTTCACCCCTAGGTACATCTGTTCTAAAACTTCCTCTACCTGCTCGTATCTAGACAGGGATGTATTGCTCGGAACACTCACAAAATCTCTACAATACCAAAATTTTAGGAAATTCTTTTATAATAATCCTCAAAGTCTATCATAGGGTAATGTGCACTAATCAGAGTTTATATAAATCTAGTTTCTAAGGTCATTTCTAAACTTCCTCTGATACAAACTATAACGCCTGACCCTCGTTACCCAGAGTTGGTGCATTATTTTATTACATTGGCATGATTACAAGGAATCAAGTACCGAAGGACCGATCGGTTTAGCAGTCTTGGAAAATAGATTGCATACATTAATGTTACATTACACTTTATAACATACAAAACAATAATAATAATCCTTTATGAACATCATTATTCCCTTAGCTTAACCCTTCATACCAATCACAATACACTTCTTGGAATCCTGGGAAGATAAAACATATAAAGGGGTGAGCTCAAACACTCAGTAAAGGTAATCAATACAGTGAAAACATTCAAAAATAAGCATAAACATGTAAGGCAATGAGTAAAACTAAAAAAAATCCTTTTAAACATGAGATTCATCATAATATGATAGAAATAAAATAAAATATTTCCATTTACTTATTCACATTGATATTCTTCTAATAGAATAATCACATGAAATATCAATAACCACTTTCATAATGATGGAATTCATAATGCCAGACTATCATAACCACATATCCAAGGCCTTGTGCCAAGACTAAAAATAAGATTTTGTAAAGGCTTTGAGCCAAAACACTAGTTTGTCTCATGAGACCTACCGATGCATCGAGGAACTATATAGGGCTCCACATTTCACTTATTATATCCAATGCATTCCTCATATGAACAGGTTTAAAAATATCATAAACATTCGTATTAAAACTAGCATATGAAATGTAAAAACTTTCTCCATAAACCATGAATGGTATAAAAATAACACATACACAGTCAAACATATCACAAAAACCTCAATAAAATGTGGATGTTTTGTTTTATAATATCTCAACTTCAAATAAGCTTAAAATTCATCAATGGGTGTTGACATAGATGAAATAAGAACTATTTGAGAGAAATATCTTTTTTAAAATCATTTAAAAGTCACATAATTATAAAATAAAACATTTACATTGAAAATATCCTTATAAACTTGTAAGGGAAGCATTGAAGATTTTATGACGGCGAAAAATAGCCACACCTTCTGTATAAGTTAAAAAAAACATTCTTACCTTAATTCTGTCGAAAAGGTTAGAAAGGACCTTGTTTGGAAAACAACGGAAATATTTCATTACAAACTTATTATAAAAAGTCAATAAAGGGTTTAAATGACATTAACACATATTTTGTAAAATAGTAATAATGTTTTGAAAAACTTTTTTAAGAAACATGGATGTGGATGATAAAGAGATCCCAGTAGATAATTATATATTAACAACCTCGAATAATGAAGAGATTGTGAAATAAACCCTTACCAATTTGATAACTTACGAAGCACGCACCCCATGAAAAAGGTATCATACAATTAATATGTAAATACACATAAATTAAAGTATATTAAACAAAGAGTACAATTATGATCAGTACATACACCAAACAAAATGTAATAGTGGCAATATGGTATGAATCTCACGGGAATAAGGAGTGAGATGAAACCCCCTTACCTTGCACTTTCATTTAGTCGAGGGTAAGTTTAGCCTCATATATGAAGACTATAGTATGTTGTTAAATTATAACAGAACAATATTAATATATATGATATCATACATTATTCATTTATGAATTTATACTACCGATTTAATAATAATTACCATGTTATATTAATATTTCGGGTAATAATCGCTTTCTTTATCATACGTATTTTAACTTGTTACTCTTGGTTGTATCACATAGATCATGAGTTAAATACATAAAGAATATAATAAATTATTAATATATCATATATATTTAGAATATAAATATTTATAACAGACATATATATGAAATGTAAAACACTGTTTATGGAGACGGTAGTCCGTACGTACGCATAAACGATGTTTCTGTTTTCATATAGTATTGAACAGAAGTTAGTGAATAAGATATATGTAGGTACATAAATAATTATATATATAAGTATATATATCTCAATTAGAATTATTATGTCATATATTACATACTTATTAGTAATTTTTTTAATCGTCGATGAATGGTGAACTTGGAAATGGATCTATTCGCGTCGTGGAGACGATAATCCGTACGTACGCATGAGGGAAAAGATAATTATTTTGATATTAAAATAATATATAATTGGACGTTATATAATATATACAGAATCATTATCATGTTATATTTATTATTTACATGAATTACACATCATTGTTATACCCATCCACATAATTACATATTGAATAACAATGACACCCTGATGTGGAGATGGTAAGCCATACGTACGCACGTATGATGACATGTCATTCAAAAGATGGATAGAATACTGAATATGGTTGTACCATATTTATAATAATATCACAGTATATAGGAGATACTAGAGTTATTATTTTGTAATGGGAATAACAAATAAATAAGAAGTTGAAGAAAAAATGAGCTTAATAAGGGTTGTGAAAACATTACCTCTTTTTCGAGTTCTTCCTTTTGATTTGATCAAAAGGGCTCATTAAGATGGCTTTATGATCATACGAAGGAATCTAGGATGAAGTGAGGGAAGTTGAAATAGTATTTGGGCAGGGTTTGGCTGAACTAATATGGTTAGAAGGTGTGAATTAGAGAGAAGGGGGAGTGCCCTTTTATTAGAGGGATGAGGGGCACCTTAGGGTAATCATAAAATATTATTTTATAATAAATTCATATTCAGTTTATAATTGATAAAAAGTTTATTATTTAAATTATAAGGTGGTTATATGTCTAAATAATTCCAACCAATATAATTTAGGTCGGTTTGGGTCATTATATTAACCTTATCTTTTAGTTTTAACTCTTAGTTAATTATTTTGACATTTACTATATCACATTGTATATTTATATAATATAGTTAATAAACATACTATATACATATGAGAGCCCCCCAAATGGTCCATTAATGATACACCTATCATTATATAAGTTTCCTAGCCGAAAAATTGATTTTTAGGAATTTAATATCAATTAATAATATAATAATTATTTTAAAAACTCTTTTATGTCAATTTTGACACTATATGGTATTAAATTTATGTGAAAATGATAACCGAATTATTACTTAGAAAAACATTAATCAAATCAATACTAACTTGTAATATTAAGCTATAAAATTCATTTAATTCATTAAAAGTCTCAAATTATATTTATTTGGTTATTTATAATATCAATTATTTTAATATTTCACTGATAAGGTAATTACTGTATCATCATTGTGTCATAAATAAATTAATTTATTTAATGTATAAAAATTATAAATAAAAAACATTTATGTAGGAAAACTTCTTATCATTATAATTAATATTTATAGTAGAAAATACAACATATATAACCCTATGTAAAAATTGTCTTTCTAAAAGATATATGCTTATGTCATTTTTGTATTTTCTTTAACTTAATTAATATAAAGTGTCATTATCACTTAAAAGTGGATCCATGGGGTCCCAGAATAGACCCAAAGATGCACATGGTCTGACATGTATCAACCAATGGGGTTAAGACATGTTTTAGGGTAATTTATTATTATTATTATAATATTATTTTGTTTACACTTATTTACCGGATTTACCCTTTAACCATGGTAAATAAAATATTTACCGAAGTAATTATTCAAAATGTCTAAAAATAAATGTTACATATATACACTATTTTTGCATCCTAATTAAAAATATGGAGTCCATTTTTCCAAATTCAAAACCCAGAAGTGGCAGAAATTAATTTAAAATTAAATCCCGTTGTCAAAACAAAAAGCGTGTTTCTAAGAGATAATAACTATCAAAAGATTGGCACTTGTCTATGTCTGGTATAAATGCGAAATTATGTCCAATGATAATAACTGTATTAAATGGTAAAAATATATTCTAAAAATACTTTAAAACCACTAAAATTCAAAATTTATCGCTATTAATTATTTCGATTAAAAAAGTTGTTTTTAATAAAAATTTAGTAATTTTCATAATTCATCAAAATATAAAAGTTACCTGAAAAGTACCAAAATTTCATCCTAGGGTAATTTTGATATTCCGAATCCAAAAATTATGTCCATTTTGAATGATAAAATGTATAAAATTTTAAAAAGTGGGTATTACTATTCATAATGGCTACATTGATTAGTCGCGACGTGTTTGAATCTCGAAGTTGCGTATAACACATGGTACTGTATTATTCAAAGAGAAGCGTATCGTGGAAGCTTGGGGTGTTAAATTGTAAATTTTTGATTTCTCCATAATAAAGAATAAATTTATTTAGTAAAATTGAATATATAAAAGTTAAAATATTGGATTTAATAAGGGTTCACTATTAAAAGTTGGTAAAAGTGCATTTTGAAAAAATACTTCATTTATCTGAAAAAAATTAAATTGTTCTTACATTATTTATAATAAACTCATAATATGGATTCTAAAATTATAAGGATTATATAAAGTCAAAATTTAGTTAATACTATTCATAACCTCTTTTTAATGGCTTGTTTGGTACGTCATGGTGCACTTGAACTTGGTGTTGCGTGTAGTGTAAGTTATTGAATTATTTTGAAGAAGTAACACACTATGAATTCATGGGGTGTTACATGCTACCCTACGTGCGGTGCGATGGAGGCACGCTGCTACCACTATGGCCCAACCTAGACGCGACCATCGGCTCCACCATGCGGCTGGACGGTGCCTCGCTTCTTCATCCGTTGTAGCCCTCCCGGTCGCGGTTCCTCTTCAGCGTAGTGCGACGACACCACGCACCTTCGGCACCACCACGAGCCGCTTGTTAGTGGATTGGTTTCTCAATGTGGAATGGTGGTCCCGCGCCCTTCCAGCGACCCGGTGGCCTTGCGCCGCAAACTTCTTTTTGCGGTCCACCTCCGTCGTCATCAAATGGGAACAAACAAAGGAGAGGGTCGGAAAATGTTTGTGCGGTTCGAACCCTCCTTGTTACGGTACTACCATCTGGTTTCCAAATTATAAATTCAACGTCTAAGGACTTGTATAAAAACAACACAAATCCCCTACCATGATTTGACAATTGTTCGTTGACGATGGCGCCATTTCATTGATATCGACGAGCATCTGAGGAAGAAGCGTCGTCGGCATTCTTCACAGGCGTATCCTTCTCATTTAGCTTGGTCGAAGATCGAGGATGGTGTTCATCATTCTTCGGAGATGAGGAGCGTTCTTCATTGGGAAGATAAAGTTCTTCCAATGTTTCTCCAATGCTCCACCAAGGATTATTCCACCACACAAAATAAAATAAAATCATCTCCTATTTTAATATTGGCATAATTAATTCAAAAGAATTCAAATCACTTCAAATTAATTAATTATGCCATTAATTAATTTTTGGTTTGGCACAGTTATGAAAGTAGGTGAAGAGGCTCCGCAATAAATTGGGTGTTCCAAGGGTTAAAGGGTGGTCAAGGGGGTTTGATGCTCATGTGGGCCCCACCTTATAACATCCTCCCAGGGGAGGTTATGTGCGTGTGGGCCCCACCACTAACCTCCCCTTGGAGGTTTTAACTACCACACATAAAAATAATGTTAAAACATTTTTTTTATTCAATTTCAATAAAAACCTCAAAAACTATCTTCCACTCACGTCAGAACTCAACTGCGGTAAAGGTATCCATAAGCAATTAACGGTGCTATGAGTTCAACAGTGCCCATGGATTTCAATTCCAAGAACCAATTAAAATGATATAAATTACTTCTCTACGTTTACTGAACGTACCCAAACAAAACTTCAGAAATTGATTACGGGTACACTAGGCCTCAGAATCAAGCAACGTCAGAAACTACGAACTCGTAAAATTTCCTTTTATCTATGAAAAAAATTTCCACGGAATTTTTGGTTATTTTCATTAAATTAATGTGAGATCCATTTTAATAAAATTTATCTAAATACTTTAACAGTAAAAAATATTATAATATAAATTTGTGTAAAATTAAAATTTTTCCAAAAATTTATTTTTCATAAAACTATATTCATTGGTATTATATTATTCAATTTAATTTATTAAATAAATAACCAATTATGAATGATGTGAATGAAATTTATAGATTATATATCTATAAATTTAAATTTAAATTCATGTAATTATTATTAATATTTATTGATTAATTGTAAGATCATCTTATCTTTTAAAATCCTATTTCCCTAAAATAATTTTTTTCATCACATTGTATTGAATTATTTTTAAAATTAATTTATTCCATATATAGAAATAAAATCTGTTAAAATATGTTTTGTATTTATAGTCAATATTAACATAATAGGTAAAAGTTTTTCATTTTTTATTATGAATTATGATTCGTAAATTTATTAAGTATGGGTCACATCAGAAATGTTATATATGGTAACTAAGGATTGAAATAATTTTATAAGTCCTTATAAATTTATCTATAACATATATTATTTATTTAATATTGATTTAAATTGACCATACTAATCTAATATTTAATTATATAAAAATTTGATTCCAATTTTCTTTGATAATCACCTTAATATAATTTATATTATTAAAAATTACAAACATTCACTCCCTTTCTTTTAATCATCTTATATGATTACATGTGAATAAAAAGTTATTATGAAACAATATTTGAGTTTATTTTTTAAATAAAATGTTTTTTATAATTTTAATTTTATTATAATTTATAATGATTTATTAAGTACCTTAAATACTTAAAAAATGATGACACGAAGTTTATTCAATTAGTAGTAATATTTAATGTAATAATATTAAAAAAAATAATTAATATTTTATGGATAAATTATTTTTTATCTTGAATTTTTTCTATATTAATAATGTATTTGTTTTTTAAAAATAATTATATTTCAATTCCATTAATATAATGATGTTGTTAGTTAAAAATATGTAAATAGTTCATAAAATACCATTATTAGTATTTTATGTTAAATAATATATTATTAAATGAATATAAAATCATAAAAATATTGAATGTGTACAATGGGGATGGGATATATTTCATAATTACATCCCTTAAACCATTTTATCCAATTGATACATTATATACCAGTTTACAACTCATTGACAATGAAACCAATCTAACCATAGTTATGGTTAATATTTTTTAAAGAATGGATTGAGCAAAAAGATAATAATTCAAATTTAAAAAAAACATATACATTTTTCATATTGATATTTTATCATTACCATATCAAGGATTAGAAAATTCATCCACTTGGTGCATCTTTCAAAAGAAAAATAATTATATATTTAAATCATTAAAGTAATTTCCTGTGAGTAAATACCTTCATTATAAATGAATACAACCTATCCTCCATTACTTGAACAACATTAATCATTTTATCTAGAAATAATCCTCCCAAAATATATCCCCAAAAAATATTATCCATATTATAGAGGTTCTGGTCTTCCAAAAATTCAATCCCATGGGACCTTAACTGAATATCTAAACAATGATCAGAAAAGTATGTTCAATAATCTAATCCAAATATTCCCAATATTATATATTATTTGAATACTGCAAATAAAATTAATAAATAACAACTTAATTATCATAAAAATAATACAAATTTAATATAGTTATGTGAAAATTAATTTCATCTTTTTCTAGTCTACAAAAAATTAAAACATCCTTCATGCATGTGTAAAACCTACCATCTCCATGTATTGATGCAATTCATTATTCATCACCGCATTATATTTATTATTATAAAATATAAACAATGGATATTTTTTTAAATATGTATGATTATATAAATATAATATATCATTTACCTTCATACACTTCAACCTATTAAAAATGATATTTTTGATCATGTGTACGTGTGGACTATTACCTCAACAAATAAATATGATTCATTTTTCATAACCAAATCTCATTAGTGATGAAAAATAATTAAATAATAAAAATATATTATGATTATATAATTATTTAAATATTATATATTAATGAATCAGGATAATGATTCCTCTTTTGAATGTATCGTACAGAAAAATCATGATAAATGAAACAATTAATACTCAGAAATGATGTTTTCAAATAAAATAATTATTTAATGTATGTGGAAATGTTATCAATGTGTCACATATGATATTATAAGTTTTTATATGAATTTGGTATTTTAATTTATTAAATTTAAATTATTATATAAGAGGATAATGACACTTAATAAAAATATAGTACCATAGGTAAGGGTTTCTTGTCTCACTTTTGTTTTAATGCGTCATTTTCCATATTGACTAGTATTTTTCTATGTAATGTGTATATTATATATATTTTATATGATATATAATTAATTTATTTTAATTAAATTTATTTAATGTTTCATTTTTACTTATCACATCCATTGGTCTTGTGCTTCAAATTTTACGAAAGTAGTTATGGATTATTTCACAAAATCATACTTATTTGGGATTGTTTTTATTTATTTTTCTATTAGTGGAAATATATGATATATATATATATATTAATCCACATAAATTTTATAATCCTATATATATATATATTTAAAGTATTAGTTCAAATGTTTCCTTCTCTGAAACTCAAAAAACCAAAGTAATATTTAAATTGAATATTAACTTTGTTTATATTCGTTATAGTGTTTTTAATTATTAGTTCATATATTCTTTTATATAATTGTAATAATTATTTTCTAATTCTCACGAGACTTATGAATATCATTTTTACAAATTTTAACTTTATATAAATTCTATAAAACAAATATTATTATCATTTTGTAAATAAGGAACTTTTTAATGAATATGATATTAAATTCTTTGTTTTAACATTTAAAACATAAAATAATTTAAAAAATTCATGGATTTTATTCCATAAATGATTTATTATATGTTTCAATGGTTCTAATAAATGAATATAATTTTCCCAATATTCTTTACATCTAATAATTTTTTTTAAATGGAAATTGTATTTTCGTTATGAAAATTATGAGTGATCATTTTAAATTTTATTCATTTATATCAATATCCTTTGATGAATTTTATTTTTTAATGGGGATGTACACTAAATATACCATTAAACTTATTTTCAAATATTTCATATGAATAATTTGTTAAATTGATTCATTTGGGAAATAATAACAATTAATATGCAATTTTTTCGATATGAATTATTATGATAATTATGTATAGCATTGTTATTCACTAGTTTCATATGATTCATTATTAGGTCTAAAAAGACAATATATTGGGGAATTTTGCATATTTATTATCTATTAATGTTTTATTTCATTGAACAATTCCTTGATGGTTAGTTTATGGTGCCCGACATTATGTATTCTATTAATATTAAACTAGTAATTTTTTTCTATGTGATTATTTTTGTTTCAATATCATCTATAGATTTTGAAAACATATGATATTATATTTATAGAATATTAGATAATTATTTATCTATTAAATATTAGTCATTCCTTTTTTATTTTATGATATCTTATAATATTTTTCCATTGTTTAACATATGATCTCACCAATTATTATGTTTTCCATCCCCATTATACCAATAAAGGGTAAATAAAATTATTCATGGATTTATAAAAAGAAATAGTAATGTTTTAAAAATAATATTATTATGTTTTCTTCATTAATATAGATGTAACAAGAGGATCAATTATGTATCTAGTATTCCCAAATTTCTAAACCATAATATCCATTGGTATTTGATCCCTTGTATATTTCGAAAATGTTTTAAAATAAGAACAGACACCATGCTACTATAGTCAGGAAGTTACAGTTGGGATCAAAATGTGATTAACATAAACCATTGGAACTTGATTTTATAAAACTTGTGTTAGAGAAAAATAAGGTTTCAAACTAAGAGTATATATATATTTATTGGATAATATTAAAAATTTTGGTAAAGTATATATAGTGTGGGTTTCCAAGAATATTCATCAATGAATGGATATTATAAATTGGATTCAATTGTTGAATTGATACACTTATGAAAAATAATAATCAAGGGATAGATTTGGTATTAATTTTATCATCACTTTTGCATGATGAGTGAAGCTAATAATTCACACCTGTCAAGACACTCCCACGGTATATTCTTTGGTTTTATAAAATGATATTTAAAATCCATTATGAAATATTAAAAAATATTTTTATGAAAAAGTGATATTCTAAATGATACTAAGCTTATAAATCTATGATTAGTCATGAATAAATATTAAAATTAAGTTAGGTATTGCAATATATTTTAAATTCTACATACGATTCAAAATGTTATGGAATAATATAGTGTATGAAATTGTTTATAAATTTTTACTAATGGGGGGAATTGAAAATCTTCAAATATTATAGTCTATATAAGGATTTCTATCCTAAAAACTTATATATGAATAATTTTGTTCTTAATAGGATTTTAGAAATATTTTTGAATGCTTTAACAAGTAATCATTTATATATAGAGGAACTAATTTCTTCATCCTATGGAACTAGGATGTCAGTCTAATTCATAATGAAAATGAATCAATCCTTTAATATAACTAAAAATATTATAGAAGCATAACAATTGATTTATTCAAGAGAAAATATATTTCATGAATTGGGATGTAATAAAAGTGAAAATATTACATTGTTGTTGTATTTATAATGATAAATGGTTTTCAATGGGTAAACATGATTCGAAATACACTGGAGGCTATGAAAATATAGGTTATGGAATCGGAGAGATTAATAATATGTTCAATGAAAAATAAATTCCATATGAGAAATGTGTTTTTTTCTAAGGGAATTATTTTATTTTAGGATAATTGTAATAGTAAATTGATTTTATGTGTGACTCATTTTGTAAAATATTAGAAAATAATAGTTTGGACTACGAAGATGATCTATAGGGTAATATTGATTGCGTCATTAGTGGGACAAATCAAAGATGTTTAAGGGTGTTACTCCCTCAATATTTTTCAGCATACGATTATATGAAATAAATTTCCCTCAATGTTTGGAAAGAAATGTCAAAGCCTAATATTTTCAAAGGAAAACAATAGAATACGGGAACACATAATCATTATGTATTGTGAAATATAAAAATACGTGGAAAGGGATGAGTGGAATACAAAACAAGTAATAATTATTGAGAGCGACACTGTATAACATACTTGAAAGGAATAATATTTTTCTCCATGTGTAAAGAAAATGTCTCTCTGGCACGTGAGTGTAAGGGAATGAAAGGAACCAACACTTTATAGTTCATCAATTATATGGATAGAGGGAAATATTTAAATAGATTTCCTAATATTAAATGGGGTTCATCACAAAAAATTGATTGGGAAGAAGACCAATATTATGAAAATACTATAACTGAATTTTATGTCCCATAAGTTTGGATTGTTGGTACATTAGTCATAGATTCATTATTATTTAATTATGAAAATGATTTTGGATCTATGATCTATTATATTTTTACTATATAAATATAAATTTATTCATCCCCAAACACTCTAAGGAAGGAGTTCCCAATAAAATCACATCCTAAGAATCAGTTTTTAATGAGCGTATAATGTGACATATCTAATAATATGGATATATATTCTCCAGTTGAAAAATATATTTTTATACAGATGATTTAATTTTAAATAAACCAAATGTTTCATTTAATTAGTTTTTTTGAAATATAAATTAGTAAATGAATGATAAAATTACATATGATAATCATGTGTTTTTATAATTTAAGGGCTAATGTGTAGTGGAATTTCAATGTCTGTTATTATTGATGTTTTAGGAATAAATGTATTTCTTCATCACATGAAGGATTATTCATATTGAGTATTATATTAACATGGGAAATAAAATTAGACATGTGAAATTTCTTTTAATTATTTTATGGATCTTATGAATCTTTATAAGTTGATTTTTGATCTTTAAGAATTAAATATTTCTCTTTGTCATTACTCATTTGAATTAGATATGGAAAATTATTAAAATAATCAATTAACATAATTCATCGATGATCACATAAATCATTTATGTATATTTTATTTGTATATCCATCAATGTAGTAAAATAATCTTTGAACTCTAGGAAAAATTTATTGAAATAATAATGTTTTCTTTTTAGCTTCACTTTTGATGGATTGATGTCATTATTTATCCCTTACAAATGTATTGTTTTATTATCATTAGCATTCTCATGATCTTGAATTTTATAATCCTTTATTATAACATGGATGGTATTATTTTTCCTCAATATCCATATTTTGTCTTCTTGCTAATGTTATTCAAATATAGGAACATGTTTGTGTGTGATTTTTTGTAACATTTACGCTTCTCACATTCCCTTTTCAATTTTAGTTTTTGTATTCCTTTTTACATTGTTGGTAGTGGATTATAGTTTTTTAAAATATTGATCCCTTTATTATCGAGATAATAATTATGAGGATTTAAAATACTTAAGAGGGATTATGTAACACCAAAAAAATAACTAAAAATAACAATAATTTTAATTGCTTTATATCTCGACAACAATAATATTTAGCTGAATTGTTATACATTATAAAAATATAATAACTAAAATGTTTCCTTATTATATATTATATTAATTTAATTTTTTTAATAGGAATAAATATATTAGAAAAAATATTTATAACAGTTTTAAATAATATATATTTAATGTCTAATTCATATTAAAAAATTAATCAGTTTTCATTAAATTGAATTTATCCTTCAAAAATATGTTTTCTTTAAAAATAGTTTTTATTGAATTTTATGAAATGAAATTATAATTAATATATAGAAATATTTATAAAATGTAGGTTAGTAAAAACATACATTTTTAAACAATTATTTCCAAATTATTAAATGATTAATATTTTTTATGTTTCCAAAATGATTTATTTTTCACTGAATAATTATGAATTATAATTTGTGAGGAACTATAGTTTTTCAATTAAATAATTAATTTTAAAAGTATTTTTTGGATTTGAATTTATTATTAATGTGATAGAAGACATATTTTGAAATAAATATATAAATAACTTCAAAAGGACTAAAATTATAATTTATTCTCTATATGTTTATTTTTAGGTAGAAAAGTATTATTTTCATAAAACGATTTCTAATTGCATAATGTCACACAATTTAAATTAAGTAAAATAATAACTAATGATGAATTAATTAATGTAAAAATTATATATATACTTATATATCTATCTATCTATTTTAATGTATATTTATATAATTATGATTTCTATTCATAGAGTTAATGCAATTTATTCTTGAAATTGTATTTTTCTAAAAATCTATTTTTTAAGGATTATAAATCTATTTTAATATTAATTTAAATTATTCATAGTATATAATTTAATTTTATAAAAATATTTCAAAATTTATAAATATGTGGTGAAAATTTTGTGAATAGGACACATTTATATTTATTCATCATGAATAGTAATCATGGAAATTATGTGTCACTTCAATATAGGTTAATCGGGTAATTAAGGTAAAAAATATTGTGATAAGGCTTCAAAAATTTATATAACAGCTATAATATTTCAATTTGATGATATTTTTTCAACCATACTCATCCAAAATTAGAATATATATAAATTTGGTGTTATTTTTCATTTAAAATGACCTTAATATTATTTTATGTAATATAAAATTCCAAAATTCTATTCTCTTACATTTAATTTATCTCATATGATAATATAGTATTGAGAGGATATTATGAATGGGGATTAAATATTATTTTCTAAGTAATTTTTTATTTTTATGGTGGAAATTTAATTTTATGTTTCATGGATGATATAAGTAACAAAAACTCTAACACAACCCAAATAGAATGAATTCTATAAAAGAAGAAAATTAAATTATTTATTTTAGAATAACATATAATGTAATATTATTTTGATAAATTATGAATAAATTTAAATTTTTTGGTTGATAATAATTGATAATATATTTTGAATGAGTTTATTTTCAAATTTAATTCATATCATGGTTTATTTAAATTAAAAATATAATAATAGTTTTTAAAATGAAATTAAATAAATTTTCTGTTAAATATTTCATTGTTGAATGATTTAAATATAATATACATCTTCAAATATTAAAATAATGAATACATATTATATGAAATTTCATTCTTTAACATTTTTTTGATAATTTTTACATTATATGTAAATTAATAACTCTATATGAATGAAATAGTTTTTTACCACAGTTAAGTTACAATTCGTTTAATGAAGATGTTGAACTAAATGATAATACTTATAATAACACATAATCACATAGAATTTTTTTGGCCGAATATATTTAATCACTTTACTATATAAGGGTAAAAATTATTGATATTTAGCGACACATACACATTAAAAATAATTTATAATATTTCAATTATTTATGTAATTTCTACTTTATCATTTTCATCATGATAAAGAACACCACCACTCTTATATTATTTACAAAACCATCAGAATTTTATCTCATCAAAACCCTAACAATGTATATCCCAATAATCATTATTCATATTATATATGTTATATTATTCCCAAAATAACAACTCTATTTTCTTTATGGGAATATCTAATTCCCCAATAAGTATGTAGTTGTATTTACCGATACATTCAAAGATTATTTCGGTATCAAAATCATGTTAATATTTTATATACATCCTAAAATAATAGTTCTAGTATCATATGAATGTTGATATGATATTATTATTGTGGGAAAATAATTTTACATCCCTTTTTTTCCTACATTAAATGATAAAATCCTTTAAGTGTGCATACGAACAACTATCTCTAGGTAGTGGTGTCATGAATTTTTTCACCACCAATTTACCTATATGGTTATAAATATAGTAATAATGAATTAATAAAATATATATTAAATAATGTTAATTTTATTAAAAAAATATATCATTTATCTTCTTACCCATCCTTTCGTTAATAAATTATAATGTATCTTCTGTGTATATGTGAATGGCCACCACCATAATTATAACAAATAAGTAGTGGTTTTAGTTGTAGGAATTATGTTTTATTTTACCTCATAATATACATGGTGAAGGTTTTTCTATTTATTTTTACATGTGTTCAATTTTTCCCTTTCATTTCAGCTAAGGAATAAAATTTTTTTCGTTTTTTTGTATTGTTCATTTATAATTATGGTGGTTGTCATTAGTATTGTTCATGATTGTTCAATAATGATGGTGATAATGCCATGATTCGGAGAGTTCACTCTAAAATGATGGTTTTATGCTATAGTGGAATATGATTGGGGTTATGATATATTTTTTTGTTTTATGACGGTGATGATGGACTCTAACATTCAGTTACACTAACAACTGGTGTGGAGATAGGTTCAATATGATAATTGTGGTGATATGATAAAAATAATGATGGTGGGTCTCAATATGATTAGAGTAGGTGACATGATGGTCCATTTGATGATTTGGGAACTCATGGCCTAGTTCTCTTGTATTATGTGTGTTTTTTTAATTTAGTCAATTTTTTGAAATTAATTTGTATCTCATAAAAATATTTTATTTACCCCTCAACCATAAAGAAACTTTTATAAATCAAAAATAGAGAATTTTCCTTCAATTTATGAAATTAAAATATTATTATATGTATATGTATAATAGTTACATATTTTATTTATATAATCACTAAAATTATGGAGAATATGGTCCCTAAGAAAGATACAAGGACTGAAAGTACTGAACAATATCATTCATGAAATATAAAATTGTTAATACTCAGAAATAATGATTTTAATAAATATTTTTTTACAAACAATTGTTGATCTTTTATATGTGGATAATATATTATATGATAATACTATATATGTACTTTTATAAAATATTAAAGGACATAAAATAATATATAGGAGGTTTAAATCACATATGATGATATATAGACCTGTGGTATATGTTTCTTGTCTCACCATTATTTAAATGATACATATTCCATATTAAAAAGTTGTTTCCTAAATTTGGTATATAGTGATACTTGAATATGACATACTATTAATACCATTGTATTCATATTATTTAATTTTAATTTCAAGAAATTTCTTTTTTGGGGTAATGATTCAAGAGTTAATAAAGCAACTATTAATTATTTTACATTCTCATCCTTATTAATGATTATTTTTTCATTATGTTTCCATTATGAGGGATTATTTGATATTTATATCATAAAACCATTGAATAATTTTTCTTATAGTATATATATTATTTTCATTTATTATTTTAATTTCCACCATCATTATACCTCAATAATAACATGTGATTTTTTAACGAAAAACTGGCACTATTTCTCTATTAATTTAGGAATACATTCTTTATTTGTCTATATTTTCTTCAAAAAATATAATATATTTATTAATATTATTTAATGATATAGGAATTTCATTTTTACACATTTTTTATTTCTATAAAATGCTTCAAATGATTCTCTTTTTCATTATCTGAATAAGATCCTTTTTACTGAAGGTGAGATCATGATCATTTTTAATACTTACCACACGAATGAATTTTCCCACTAGCATTAAAATTACATGCCTTAAATCATAATTAATAAGTTTATGTGGTTCTTTTTATGGTTGTCTTTTTTTAAAAAAATTCATGATGTTTTTATATTTTAAACAAGTTCTTTCAAAATGAAAAATTTGATTTCTTCAAGAAATGTTCTACATATATAATAAAATTATTTTAATATAGGTCAATATCCTTTGATTAATCTGTTTTATTATTAAGTATATAATAACATGATACCATGAACCTTATTTTTATGGATTTATTTTTGGCCATTTTTAAATTTTCATTGACTATGTAAAATATTAACAATTCATACACTACTCTTTCTATATAAATATTTATTTTTATGTTGTTTTGAATTACATTCCACCCATTTCATGGGATGAATTAATTAGACTAGTAGTTAATATATGGGGCTTCTTGTATGCCATTGATTTATTTGGTAGATCTCATTATACAAAATAGTTTGAGTATTTTTCATACCACATACCTATTTATATATGATTCCTTGTCATAATGACTGGATGTTAAGATTATAATGTATGACATTATACATTCTATCATTATGAAACTCATTATTTTTTCTAGATAATTATTTATATTTTTATTATATCTTTGTTTTAGTCTATTTTTAATATATTATTTATATAGAGTATTTTATTATTATATTTCACATTTATATTATTCATTCTATACTTTATTTATAATTCATCATATTGTATACATTACCTTACTAAGTATATGATATCACAATTTATTATTTCTTTATTTCCTCAAGATACCATTAGTGGATCTCAGAATGAATTCAGTGATTTAATTAAATAATTAATAATCATATAATGATAAATTTAAATTTTATTTTAGGAAATTATATGTAATTAAATAATCCTATCAGTTTCTAGTCTCACAAAACTACTAAACTATAAAATAATTTATTTAATGATACCTTGTATTTTTCCATTTTGGTAAAATAAGAACTGGATATAAGTTAATGGAGGTCTGTTGTTGGACTGAGATCATAAAAAATATGGACTGAGATCGTAAACAATATCCCACATTATGATTGTATTAAATAATAAAAAATTATAATAAATAGAACATGATCTAGGTGAAGTGGACTTAAATTTAATAACAATATAGTTTTTCCCAATAAAATTTGATTGTAAAAGAGAAAATATTTTATTTTTTTATCCTTTATATATGCATTTTTCCTCTGTGGTTTTGAGGATTCCCCCATATAGGATTCACCTTTCACCCATTATAAATTCAACATGTCAACACATTAATAATTCTTCCCATAGGTTAATAAATCTAATTATAATATAAAGTATAATCTTCCATATATGTTAGAAATATAAATATTAAGGAAAAGGAAAACACCATTTACTATATGGATTCCTTATAAACCAATGTATATAGAAATATATCCTTTTTAATATAGTATTTCATCTGAAGGGAAAAAATTTAATCATCGTAAAATATATAATGAAATTGAAATAGAAAAATTCCATTTCACATCAAGTAATAAGACAATGATAAATTAATTTATCAAGAAAATTTAAACCATTTAATAAAATATACTTCACGAAGTAGTTATAAAATTTTATTTAAAAAATAATTATACATGTAACCTCTAACTTTCATATTCTCAATATGAGAAAAAAATTAAACATAATTTGTTAGTGGACAAAAATCTCAACCTCATTCAAAAATAAAACATGAAGATATGAAATGAAAATATTAATGAAAATTATCCCTATTAGATAAATATTTATCCATATCTATCATAAAATAACATTTAGAGACATATATGTTCTTAAGAAACACTCTATGTATCTTTTATGGAGAATAATGTCTCTCTATAAATGATTAAATATAAATCATCTCCTTTTTTTAAAGAGTTATTCGAATAATTAATAATAACCTAAATATATCAATTTTTTAAACAAAATGTTGAATACACAACAAATTACATAAATTTGTTTTAAAATTTAACTAATCCTCTTTTTATGTGTTTAAAAAATAGATTATTATAAGAACCCAGATCTACGTTTCATGTATGTATTTTCTTTTCTGGTTATTTTAAAAAAAAGGGAAAATTTGGGAAAATTTCAAAATACACACCGTGTAATTTATGAGTACACACTGTGTACTTTGACGCAGCGCTAGGCAATGTGATGGCCATGTCCGGGCCACACACACGGTGTGTAGGGGTGATTTTGAGGCCGCTTAAAACGGAGTACGGAAAGGCCAATTACACACCGTGTACCCCAGATATACATGTAGTGTACTTTCATTTTTTCCATTAAACGCACCAGGGTCCCACATAATCGCCAGAACGAACTTCTTCTAGGTCTCGCTCGGCTGATAGCTTCTGTACGGCTGCGATACTTCTCCGAGCCCCCGAGCCTCCGTCCGTCTTCCAAATCAACCGTCGTTGATTATGTTGGAACCACAACGGTAATCCCTTCCTTCTCCTGGATCTTTGTTTTCCAATTCCTCCTCTTTCTCAAGATATCATGGGGTGATATTTTTGTGCATTTTCATATATCTACGTCGTTCAATGGAGAATCTTGCCTCGTGGTTCGAGTATATCAATATCCTAGGATCGAGGTGGGTGGTTTGTGCCTTTCTGTAGGAATTCATTGAATATTTTGTGCAATTCCAGCAATTCCCTTGAACAGGGTATTATGTGTTCCCTATTTTTTCCCTTGATGTTTGACTGATTTGCTTGATTTCTTGAGTAGAGGTCAGTGCTTGTGAATATTGTAATTTTTTTTATTCTCGGTAAGTTTTTCCATGAATGTTTTTCCTGTTAGGTGTTTTACCAGTTTCCATACCTAGTTGTAGGATAGTGGAGCTGTTGTACTATTATGCAGTTGTGGCTTAGAGTGATAGCCAAGTAGTTACTGAGTATTACTTGGGGCGATACGCGCGCTATGCATGTTTATATTACACAGTGCTGTGAGAACCTAGTGTAGTATACCATATGGAAAATGGATGTTAGGGCTACTCCAGAGTGTCTTATTAATTTGATGCAAGACCAAAGGGGTAATTGATGATGATTTCTTCCTTAGAGAGTCGGTATTTCCTCGAAGCGGGCCATAGGGGGAATGAGACATTGAGTGCTTCCCTAGAGAGCCTTTAGTATGATGTGAGAGTATAGGGGAGATTGATGGTGAGTGCTTCACCAGAGAGTCTATCCTTTCTTTATCTCGACTAGAGGGATGATACTGTGTGTTCCACACATAGGTTTTCTAGTACTTGTAGGTTGAACCATAAGGGTAAGGGTGTGAGAACTACCCAGGGGTTACCTGTTGATCTACTTGTTGATTTTTTGTTACTTCTGTACTTTCTGTGATAGACATTGTGTATTGTAGCTATTGTGTGCTTTCCTATTTACTGGTGCTGGTACTTTTACTTGCCACGTATTCACTGACTATTAGGCATAGATCTTGTGGTCGTTGCCTACTAGGACCTTGTCTCACACCCTGTTTGGGCCATTCTTTTGGGCCTAAGAAGACTATATTGTTGCAGGTATAAATAAGGTCAAGTACCCTTCTACTTCAGGTACTTGACTTGATATTGAGCTTGACAACATGGGACCAAGATATGGCTTGCGATGCTGAGGAGTTTACCTGTAATATTTTTTACTTTGGTTTAGTATTTTATTCAGCATTGTGACTTGTTTGGCCATTTTCTTAGTCTTATGTATCTTGCATCATTTTATATACTTGTGTGTCTGCTCCAGTTATTTATTGTTAGTCTTCCACTATTTATCGTTTGCTCTTGAATGGATGGTTACAATTTTTTCTGTTGTCAATTTTTGTTTCTTTCACGGTGTACTCTATCAATGAGGGAATAGATTCCCCGCTATCACCCCCAAGGCCCTCGCTGGTAGTCAGCAGGCTCTGGCGTTTGGGGATATGCGCTTGAAGCCATGTGACCAACCGGGTACAGGGAGCCTTTGGGTGGCTTCTAGAACCGATACATTACAATGTGGCATCAGAGTCATTTATTTTCTTTTGATTTACTGTTTTGAGCCTTTAGCCAGGGATATGACGGATTCGGTACTTGGTATTTAGCTATGCTCAGCAGTAGAAAAACTGTGTATAGGGAAAATCCAATCTACCTCACTTATTACAGTTTTCTTGTTTTGCTATGTTATAGTTGATCTGATTTCACCTAATGTTTTTCACATGCTTTGTGTTGTTATTGTTATTGATATTTCGGTTCTATTTCTGTCGAAACTCGATGAGATGAGGGTATGCCATCTCATGCATCGTATAGGCACTTGTTAGAAATCACATGCCGTGAATTCTTTGCCATGCCATATAGAGTACATTAGAAATTGAATGCTGTTGTGAAAGACGTTGTGTAAATTATGCATGATTTTGTGATAGTTTCTTTGATAGAATCCATGTAGTTTGATAGAGAGGTTTTTTTATTGTACCATGCTTAAATGAATGTCAAATTTTGGTTCTTTAGGTGTTATGGGCCCTCATGAATCAGAACATGGTGGATCATTGACATGTTCCCTTATATATGATATGTATGAGATTTCTAGATTTGATTCACGGGGTGTATGGGCCCTCACAGATCAGAATTTGGCACCTTCAGGGTGGGTTTTCAGTGTTTTCTGGGCTTCAGTGCAGTTTCAGAGCTACTGCACGGAAAAATCCAGAATACACAGCGTGTACTTTATATATACACGCCATGTAGTTTTTAAACTATGTCTCTGACCGTGAAAGCAGAAACACGGGTTGTGAAAAATCTCCAGGAACACATCTTGTACGGTTGATACATACCATGTAGTAGTGAACAGTGTACTCGGCTATGTCCCTAACAACACGGGTTGAGGAAGTTCATGTAATACACGCCATGTTTTGTATGAACACGTCGTGTAGCCTTGTTCTAGGTACCCATTCATGTCATGAACAACACAGGAAGATGTTATCTCCTCTAATACACGCTGTGTTTGATCGTTACATACCGTGTAAGGGTCATCCGTGTACCTGGCACTGTCTCCAACAAAACGGGTCGGGAAAAATCTTCAAGTACACGACATTTTTGTTCAGAACATGCCGTGTAGCCTCATCCATGTAACCGGTAGTGTAACTAACAACATGGGTCACTAAAACCTTGTTTAGTACACATCATGTCAATAGGGAAAACTTCATGTAGCATCAGTTTAAGAAGACCGTGTGGGTTAGCCGTTCAAGGAGACATGCGTAGGGGAATAGAGTTAAGTACACGTCGCGTAGAGTTTATACACGCCATGTAGTCATGTTTTGTAAAACATGAGTGATTCCTTCTCCTATTTCATTTTTGTACTCCTTTGTTCTCTGTCCATGATATTATTGTTCTAAGGTAAAATTTTGATTTTTCGTAGTTGTGCCTCCGATACTTCCTCCAGTTGTACGTCAGTTGAAGGATAGTGATCAAACTGTAGATATGGCTGATCAGGGACTTCCTGCCGATCCTCCAATCACACCATCCTTGGAACTGGTTGTCATACCAGTTGCAGGTGATGATGCACAGTTTAGGGAAGGATTTATGAGGATGATTCAGACCTTTTAGGGAGAACTTCCTCTGGCCATGACTATGGAAGATTTGATGTGTGTTTTCCAACAGCAACATCCTCCTACTTTCTCGGAGGGAAAGAGGACCACAGGATGCAGAGACATGACTGGAATCCATGATGACTATCATTAAGAATCTGGAAATGCCCCCAGATAGGTGGGTCAAGCTCACAACCTATATTCTACGAGACTCCTCGAAGAGGTGGTGGGATGTGATCTCACAGGCGGTTCATCAGCAGGTTATGGCTTGGGAGGAGTTCCAGCACGTGTTTTACGTCTGCATCTACCCAGAGACCCTGAGAGGTGATCGAGCCTGAGATTTTATGATTCTAGAGCAGGGTACTCTCTCTTTTATGGAGTATTCCTCTCGTTTCACCAAGTTGTAGCATTTCACTCCCCTCTGGGATAGAGATGAGATGTTCTTAACAAGGAATTTTGATGATGTTCTCTAGAGGGAGATCCACTCATAGGTGAATATCTTCCAGTTGAAATCCATCAATTCCATCGTGAACCAGACACTGATTGAAAATCATAATCTAAGAGACTCCAGAGTTCCAAGCTAGGGAGGTTCTGCTTCCAGAGCTAATATTCCTCTAGTTGACAGCAAGAAGCACCGTAGGGAGTCTACGTGTGGTGATACGAGGAGGCGAGATACATCTTTAGGTGGCCAGGTAGTATGCTACCAGTGTGGAAGGGCAGGTCACATGAGGCCTCAGTGCCAGAGAGACCCATTGGAGTGTCGATCTTGTGACAAGATGGGTCACCTTTAGCGTTTCTGCCAGGTTTTCTCACCAGTAGCTGGTGATGAGGGTTCTTCCTTGACTCCTCGTTCAGGAGCAGCACCACCAGTTTCTCACTAGTCAGGGAACTAGATTTCCATCGGTTGTTTAGGCCGAGGTGGAGGTCGAGTCCATGCTGGTCAGTAACCATACATTCAGCGTCAGTAGGGAGGATCAGCTCAGAGTGGTCCGGCAAGCCAAAAGGGTCACAGGGCGGGCCAGACTTTTGTGGTGGAGCATACCAATCAGGAGAAGGATCTCAAACCTTCTACAGTTCTAAGTATGATCTTAGTAGCCTCAGTATTATCTCCAGCTATTTTCAATACTAGTGTTATGCATAGCTTTATCTCTGTTGCTGTTGTGGAGTGCATTGGGCTCTATATATTTTCTTCCGCCGACTTGTTGACACTAGAAACACCTTTGGGGACGAGGAAATCTTGTGTATGTCAGTGAAGAGAGTACCTTCTCAAGGTTGCATGGTATCGTTTCTTATGGGATCTTTATTCCCTAGAGATAATAGGTTATGATTTCAATCTCAGGATGGACTGTTTGGTACCCTTCTAGGTAGTCGTCGACTGTTATCGCCATAGAGTGAGTTTCATTTCACAAGTGGGTGATTCCTTTCTTCATTGAGGCATATATGATGTTTGGGCGAGTCGAGCAGGACTCGAGCATCATGGGCTAGGAAAGGTTATGTCCCATATCGCAAGTCTCTATCTAGATGATCAGGGGACTTCATAGTTGGACTTTCCTCCAGTGGTGGAGCATTTCAGAGATTTCATTCAAGACGATTTTACTAATTTTACTCCAGAGCATGAGGTAGACTTCTCTATTGAGCTCGTGCCAAGGGCGGCACCGGTGTCCATTACACCCTATAGTATGTCAACATCTGAGATTCAGGATCTCAAGAAGCAGTTGAAGGAGTTGCAGGCAATGGGTTTCATCCAACCCAGTACTTCTCCTTGGGGTTCACCTGACCTGTTTGCGAAGAAGGCAGGCAGTACCCTTAGGCTCTATGTGGATTATCAGAAGCTGATCCAGTTGACGGTCAAGAACCGATATCCCCTGCATAGGATTGATGATCTTTTCGATCCGCTTCACGGAGCCCGGGTTTTCACAATGATCTATTTGAGGTCTGGTTAACATCTGTTGCACATTAGACCACCAGATATACCTCTAACAGCCTTCAGGAGCAGGTATGGTCTACACGAGTATACGATTATGCCATTCGGTCTCACGAATAAGCCAGTAGTTTTCATGGCACTGATCAACTGAGAGTTTCATCCTTATTTGGATTCCTTCATCGTGGAATTCGTGGATGTTATCTTGGTGTACTCTCCCACTCAACACGACTATGATACCCATCTTGAGATCGTTCTATGTACACTGAGAGAGCATCAACTTTATGATAAACATTCGAAGTGCCACTTTTGGATTGATAAGATTCACTTCATGGGGCATGTCATCTCAGAGGTAGGAGTATTTATGGAACTAGAGAAAGTGAGATCTGTAGTTTCCTAGGAGAAACCGAAGAACATTTTTCAGGTACAGAGTTTCCTAGGGATGGCTGGATACTACAGACGCTTCATTCCTGAAATTTCACTCCTAGGAGCACCATTGAAAGGTGTGACCAAAAAGGTGGAAAAGTTATTATGGTCAGATTCTTGTGTGTAAGCCTTTCAGGTGCTGAAGGGAAGGTTGACGTTAGCACCGATACTAGTCTTTCCAGAGCTAGGAAAGAGCTATACTGTTTATTGTGATGCTTCAGGAATTGGGTTGGGCGTTGTGCTTATCCAAGGAGATGGAGTTGTTGCGTATGGGTCTCAACAGTTGATGCCACATGGGAGGAACTACCCATATCACGATCTGGAGTTCGCATATGTTGTTCATGCCTTGCACTGTTGGAGACATTACCTTCTGGGAGAGCACTTTGTGGTTTTCACCGTCCACAAGAGTCTAATGTACATATTCACCCAGTGTGATCTAAATCTGAGACAACGCAAGTGGGTCGTCTACCTTCAGTATTTTGATTTCAAGCATGCCTATACGCCGGGAAAGGGAAACACAGTGGAAGATGCATTGAGCAAGAGAACATAGATTCAGGAATTTCATGAAGCCAGTAGTGAGTGGCAGTTTATGGATTTGTTCCCTGAGATGCATCTAGTGGTGCATGAAAATCAGGGACAGACTTACCTATCTTCTGTAGGTATTACCTCTACACTTCTTGATCGGGTACAGATGAGGCACCTATCAGACTCAGAATGATTAGTCTTATGGGAGACTGTCTTATGAGAGGAACCTATTCTAGGATGGACAGTGGGCGATGATGAGATCTTTTGTTTCCACAGATGCATATGGATGCCACCAGACTTTCGCGTAGAGCTGATGCGGGATTTTCATTCCTTAGATTGGGAAGTTTTTCCTGGTGTCACCAAGATTTATTGAGATCTTCATCGCCAGTACTAGTGGCCAGGAATGAGGAGAGATGTTGCTGGTTTTTCCATGTGTTGTTTTACTTGTATGCGAGTGAAGGTGGAGCATCAGCGACCATCAGGACTTTTATAGAAGTTACCCATTCCGGAGTGGAAGTGTAACGATGTAGCGATGGGCTTAGTGACCAGATTGCTGAGGTCTCTTCGAGGTAACAATGCTGTTTGGGTTGTCGTTGATAGGCTTACGAAGGTTTCTCACTTCTTACCAATCAAGGAAACCATCACTGATGATGATATGGGACAACTATACATCCGAGAGATTGTACGTTTGCATGGGGTTCCACACTCTATTGTTTTATATACAGATGCACGATTTACTTCTCGTTTCTGATAGGGGATTTAGAGGGCTTTGGGTAAACATGTACTTTTGAGTACATCATACCATCCCCAGACAGATGGTCAGTCCGAGCGTACAATCCAGGTGCTTAAGGATATGTTCCAAGCATGAATTCCAAACATTGGTGGTTCTTGGGAGAAGCATATCCCTCTTGGGGAGTTGTCCTACAACAACAGATTTCAGGTGACCATTCAAATGGAATCTTATGAGGCATTGTACGGTAGGTCATGCTGACCAAAATTATTTTGGCGGGAGGTAGGAGAGGATGCTTTTCTGGGACCTAGTCTTGTTTAGGAGACCTCAGAGTCGATAGAATTGATTAATAAGAGGATGGATACAACACAGTATCGACAGTAGTCTTCTGTTGATCAGTCGAAATGACCTCAGGAGTTTAATGTCGCAGATCAGGTTTTCATGCATGTTGCACCATGGTTGGTACACAAGAGGATACAGAGACAGGGTAAGACTTCACCATGGTATGTTGGACTATTTGATGTATTGGAGATAGTTGGGTGGTTTCCTATTAGTTGAAATTACCTAAGAGGTACCGAGCCATGTACGACGTATTCCACGTCTCTCAGTTCCGACGTTACTTTTCAGACCTATCCCATGTCTTTCAGCATGTGGAGGTTGAGTTTGAAGAAGATGCATCATTTGAGGAGCATCCTATCTGTATTGTCGATCATAGTATGAAGTTTCTACATGGGAGGTCTGTTCCTCTAGTACGTGTTCTATGGAAGCACGGGCAAGTACAGGACGTGACCTGGGAGAGGGAGGCCAATGAACGATCACGGTGGCCAGAGCTATTCAGGGTTTCTTCTTCTATGGCTCTCTAGGGAAATTTAGGGATGAATTTCTTTTAAGGGGGGAAGTTTGTAAGAAACCAGATCTTCATTTCAGCTATGTCTTTTCTTTTCTGGTCATTTTTTGAGAAAGTGTGGGAAATTTGGAAATTTTCAAAATACACACCATTTACTTTATGAGTAAAAATTATGTACATTGATGCAATGCCATGCCTTGTGTTGGTCATGTCTGAGCCACACACACGTTGTGAATGGGTGATGTGGAGGTAGCTTAAAGTGGAGTAGGAAAAGGCCAAGTACACGTTGTGTACCCCAGAGTTACACACTGTGTACTTTTTATTTCTTCAATAAACACACCGAGGTCATCCCTAATCACTAGAATGACCTTCTTCTAGGTCTTGTTCAGCCAATAGCTTCCGTACGGCCGTGAAAATTCTCTGATCTCCCGATCCTCCATCCATCTTCTGAATTGATCGCTGTCTATTGCGTTGGAACTGCAATGGTAAGTCCTTCATTCTCATAGATCTTTGTTTTCCAATTCCTCATCTTTCTCAAGATATCGTGGGTTGGGTGTTTTGTGCATTTTTGTAGATCTACATCTTTGTAAGGAGAATCAAGCCTCTTGGTTGAATTATATCGATATATTATGATCTAGGTGTGTGGTTTGTTCCTTTCTGTAGGAAATCTTAGAATATTTTGTGCAATTCCACCATTTCCAATGAACGGGGTATTGTGTGTTTCCTATTTTTCCCCTTTTTGTTTTCCTTCTTTGCATGATTTCTTGAGTAGAGGTCAATGCTTGTGAATAGGGTAATTTTTACAGTGCTTTGGATGTTTTTCCATGCATGTTTTTACTGTTAGGTGTTTTTCCTGTTGCCATGCGTATTTCTAGGGTAGTAGAGCTGATGTACTCACTACTAGAATAAACACCAATAGCGACCGCCAAAAGCGGTCGCTAAAGGTTTTTAGCGACCGCCTTGCGACCTCTTTTGGCGGTCGCAATTGCTCCGTCGGTAAAAACCAATAGCGACCGCCAATGGAGGCCGCTAAAGGTCCTTTTAAAAAACCAGGTTTCATGTCCGCTGGATAGTGTGGGTGCGACACCGGACACGCGGGGGCACGAGGCGGAACCAGAGACCTCGAGTGGTCGGCCATGGCGGATCTACGGCGGCAGAGGGAGGGGCGGGTGTGACGACATGTGATGGAGGGGTGGCCGGAGGGTGGTAGGGCGATGGCATGTGAGGTAGGGGTAACTGGATGGCGGTGACCGAGGGAGGTAGCACGACGGCGGGGCGCGATGGCGGGCCGCGATGGCGGGGCGCGACGGCGGGGCACCACGGCGGCAATAGTGATTTTGAAGAAGAGAGCAACGATGGGGAGGGAATAATACCGCCCATTCATTTCCGTATTAGCGACCGCCTTTGGCCGTCGCTAATACTTTCAGTAGTGACCGCCAATGGCGGTCGCCCGTACCCAGAGGCGCAGAATCCAATTTTTGTAGTAGTGACTGTTATGTTGTTGTGCCTTAGAGTGAAAGACAATTAGTTCTTGAGGTCTACTTTGGGTGATATGCGGGTTATGCATGTTTGTTTTACACAGGACTTTGAGAACCTACTGTAGTGGACCATAGGGAGAATGGATGTAAGGGCTTCTCTAAAGAGTCTTATTAATTCTTTGCGGGACCAAAGGGGGAATTGATAATGAGTACTTTCTCAGAGAGTCTGTAGTTCCACGACGTGGGTCACAGGGGGAATGATACATTTAGTGCTTCCCCAGAGAGCCTTTAGTACGATATGAAACTATAGGGGGGATTGATCGTGAGTGCTTCCCCAGTGAATCTATCCTTTCATTAGATGAACCAGATGGGTGAGACTGTGTGTGCCTCCTAGAGGGTTGCTAGTACTTGTAGGATGAACCATAAGGGTTGGGCTGTGAGAACTACCATGTGTGTTACATGTTGTTCTACTTGTTGATTGGTTGTTACTTGTGTACTTTCTATGATAGACACTGTGGATTGTAGCTGCTGTGTTCTTTCATATTTATTGCTTTTTGTACTTTTACTTGACATGTATTCACTGACTATTAGGCACAGATCTTTGGGTGGTTGCCCACTGGGACCTTGTTTGACACCCTGTTTGGGCCATGATTTTGGGACCAAGAAGACTATATTTTTGCAGTTATAGATAAGGGAAAGCACCCTTCTACTTTAGATACTTGACTTGCTGTGGAGCTGGAGAGCATGGGAACAAGATATGGATTGTGATGATGAGGAGTTTACCTATTTTATTTTTCACATTGGTTTATTATTGTATTCAGAATTGTGACATTTTTAGCCTATTTCCTGGACAAATGTATCATACATCATTTTATATACATGTCTGTGTGCTCTGTTTGTTTACTGTTTGTCTTCCTCTGTTTATCGTTTACTCTTGTATGGATGGTTACAGTTTTTGTTGTTGTCTATTTGTTTTTCATCCGATGTGTACTCTGCCAATGAGAGCATAGTTTCCCCACTATCACACCCAAGGCCCTCGCTGCTAGTCGGAAGCCTCTGGCATTTGGGGAAATGCCCTTGAGGCCATGTGACCAACCAGGTACGGGGCGCCTCTGGGTGGCTTCCAGAACCGGGATGTTACTATTATATAAGTATTACGAAATTATATTATAATCATTAATATATAAAAGAAAATTAATTATAAAATATTCAATGCAAAAAAAATTATCGAAATCGACAATGAGTCATTATGATATAATTTTATGTATTAATTCTTCTTGTATGATAAATTCATTGAATTAAAAAATGATTACTGAGAATAACGACTTTATTCATTGTGAATATATGAGAAAATGCATTTGGAGTGCATGTAAAAAAATTTAATTAGTTTAACCTAAATTAGAAAATAAAATTTTAACTATAATAATCCATTTAAGGTTTTCTACCATAATAATTGACTGATCTAATTCATTCAAAAAGTGTTTCAGAAAAACCATTTGAAGGATTTCATACCCATTGTTAAAGGCCATAGAAAATGAAAAAATAATTTGAAACAAAAAATTTAACCAAAATATAAAATCCCTCATAATAAAAGGAGATATACATATAATGAAAAAAATAAAAATTTATTTATTTATAAATACTAAATGAATATGTCATAATTTGAAAAACTAAATGAATGTTTACTAGTATGAGATAAGTAATTATAGTATTCGGTGTATAGAAGCACCACAATATAAGTCCCTATATCTAGGGAATCTAGTCTTACATTTAATGTGGAATTATTTATGTCGAAAAATTAAGTAACCCACATATAATCAACCATCTCATATTTAACCAAACGAAGTGATTTTGAGTTATTATCATGGTTTTGAATGATTTATTAAGGTTTTGTCGAAGGGAATTTGGTCTTCTAGTGTCTACATATTTGACACTATATTTAAAAAATAGAATTTCATTGTATAAAATAGTTGGAATAATATATAATAAACCTTATAGTGGATTTATGCATATTCCCATATGATTTTATATTAATCATAAATAAATATACATTTTTAATGATTTCCATCAAGTAATAAAATTTGTTAGAATCATCATTAAACATTTAACCACTAAGTTATTCTTATATTTTTCAGTCATACCATCTGATGATTTTTCACAGAATGTATTATATTCTATTTAGTAGTTGTATTATAATTTTTTTAATTATAATTACACTCATTGATGAGTATTACTAGTCCTCATCCTCCCCTCATCAATTTTAATATATCATTTTTTAATCATAAAATAATAATTAGGTTCTTTTATACTATCTTCTACAAAATATATTATTTTTTTAAACATCTAACAATATTACTTTGAAATATTTAATTTTGATTTATCTAACTCAGAAAGAGTTTATTACTCAAATTCATCACATAAAATAATTCGTAATTTGACTTCATAAGATTATTTTTATCATTTTGTTTTCAATTTTATGATCATTATATTATTTCTAATGTTTTTAATATATCGTCTTAATTATTAACATATCATTTTCATCTCATCATAGGTTTTTAGACCATTTTCCTCATAAACTGAATGAGATTCACTATCTGATTAATATCTAATCCTTGTCTGGAAGTAAGTATCATATAATTTGTTAGACAGTGTCTTCCCCATGATACATTTTTTATTTAATGGATAGTATTTATTAAAAAAAATAGAAAAAGTATTTATCATTATATTTTTCTCACTATAGTATGATGAAATATCAAAAGAGATAGTTTTCCTCACTATGCTTATAGTTATCCAAAGCCTTCATATGATTATTTTTTATTTATATGGAGTAAATATTTGAATATCTTCATTACCTTCTTTTTATATTTTTAGATTCATGTAAAATTTTCTTTTGTTTCATTTATCATTTGAAATAGTGTTTAAAGAATCATTATTACTTTGTTTTAAATTTCCATCATTCATGTAATGTCCATGGAGATTTCAATTTTTAAAAATCCTTCAAATAATATATTAATGATAACCATCATTAGAGTTAAAATATGATTCTTTGTTTTGATATAATAAATAATTAACAACTATATTTAGAACACTGTAGATCCTAGATATGAAACAATATTATGATACCAAATGATGTAGATATGGAACTATTACTGGAGGTTAATTTAAGTGTAAAACATGACAAATAAGTTAAATCCCTATAAAATTAAATTGATCAAATGATATATATTCTGACCAAAAATTAATATTTAAAAGTTAAATATAATATAACTAGTATAAATAATAATATTAAAAGTTTGGATACAATATGATACATTAATTACGAATACTTGTAATTAAATGTTCAGTTGTTAAACAAACTAATTTGATATATAAAAGTAAAAAATATTAAACATGTAATAGAATAAGAAACACAATATATATTTGATAATAATCTTACTACCTAAAATCACATTATTTTCTAAAATATATTCTACCAAGGGGACACTTTTCTATTAGACAAATGTGGTAGGTGCATTGTAAAACGAACCATGGTATCCATATTCCAAACACATAACATACTTCATTAAAACCCCCTAGATGGTGTCAATATCATATCCCAAGAAAAAATTTCTTCATATATCTAAAATACTTTAATCAACTAATTAAACATTGGAATGATAATACACTCAAATCATCATCGATTGTGACCTTTCTAGAAGGGATTTGTATTCATATCTCTGTAATACCTCAATCTATAGTGATCATGAAAAACAAAATCCATATTAGAAACCCCTCAATCATAATAATTTACAAGGAATTATTATAATAATAATAATAATATGAATATTTAAAATCAAACCTCACCAACAATATCTCTTAGAACAATTATAAAATAAATTCATGTGAGATCACTTAGAAGTGATTATATTATATTATGTATTTAGTAGAAAATAATTTTTTTGAATATTTAAATCAATACAGATACTCAACTACTTATGAAAAATTTACAGGTTCTTATTATTTTAAAATCTTGTGGGTGGATTCCATGTTCATTTGTTCTTTCTGAAAAAACATCATGTGTTTTACACCACTGTATGATGGATATAGCTTCAAACTCTATTATATAGCTTGTGAAATGTAATAAGAATAATTCCTTTTATTTAAACAAATAAAAATTTTTCATATGGTAGACTTGATACAACATCAATACATATGAGAAGAAAATAAATTCACCACATAAAATACTCAAACAAGATTCACAAAATTAATTCTATTTAAACATAAATGTTTCGCGATTTTCATACCAAGGATACAATTTTATTATATAAGAAAAAAGTATATCCCCCAAAAAATTCAACATATGCATAATTCTATTATTACCAAAATATATCATACTATTATAAAAATAACGCAAATTCCTTTTGAAAAAAACACTTGTAAAAAAATTATGTAACATCAACAGGGAACCCTTACACATGAAATTTCTTTTTCACCCCATCATTAAAACGTGACCATCTCCCCACCAGTTTTTCCAAAACAACATCTGAATCACTATATGATTTACTATAGTAATATGTCATTGAAATTTAAAACAAAATATACATAGATACAATTTTGAAAAGTAAATAATAAGAAACTTGATGGATTATTTACATTTTCTATAACTCGAAAAATAATATCTAGAAAACATTGAATCCACCGCAACATAAGAAATTTTTTTAACATATCAAATTCTATCACAACAATGACTATATCCATACACCTTATAGTCACCTAAGATCTAATTTCTTATAATTATCCATTAGAATTTTTATGGAATAAATATTTGGATAACATGTTATCAAAATTATTTTTTCAAGTAATCATCTACTAGACTATTACATCATCCTCTAACACCTCCTAAATTACATGATTATTTAGGGAAACGTTCTTCTTTATGATTGAATCACTAGATTTTTAATATATTAAATTTTACTTTTATTCATACAAAATAAAAGTATATATTCCTTAATTTTTCTAATATCCTTAAATAAAATCTCCATAAATATTTTTCCTTTATCTGCTTCTATGACATCCATATATTTTTCACAATTGGTATAGTTATATAATTAGATTCTACCTTGGTATACATCACATAGTTCGTGCTTCAAATATATTCATGAAGCCTTTGGGAATTTCCAATGTGTCTATATATCCTCTAATGTTAGCATCCACATATCACTAAAACAGATCTTATGTTTCTAATAATAATGTTCTATCTATTAACCATTTGAGGTATATGATAATCCACATTACATATTTTAATTATTCCTTTCTTGTATTATCAATAAACAAACGTAAAATCCCACTAAACCTTGTATATACCTTGTTGTACATAAAACTAATTATCACTAATTCAAACATAACCTTGACTATATACAAAGAATAATATAGCATTTTTCAATTTTCATTAGATTATTCTCAATTCTGAATTAGTGAGGTTGACTCTAGTGTGTATCTGGTTGATAAAAATATTATAATTACCATTCCGGTGTACTTCTTTTAAGACAATACCAAACACCCAATTTTTTAATATCTATCAATCAATATCCCCAAAATATATTATTGGGAACACTATATACTTTTTTCTTGAAGCATCATGAAAAATTGACTATAAATTTTTGAATACATTTAATATCAAGACCCACAAATATCATTCCATTAATGTATAATAGAGGGATGATAATCCTCTTATCCCCAATAAATATCATATTGAAACTATTATTGGAGTTTTTATAGAAGAACACACTCTCTAATATAAGCGCGTTCAATGACTAGCCCCACTACCATGGTTCCTATATTATTTTATAAAGACACATTTTCATCGTAAACAAAAATTTGTTGTATAGTATCATCAATAAACCATATGGATCATTCACATATTCATCATCATTATAATCATCGTGATGTAATTTTTTCATCGTATCTATTTATTCTAGATGAATTATTTTATTGGAAAGAAGACTCAAAACTACTTATATGGTTTTATGTTTAATAATAGTTTCAAATTATTCTATGAATGTTTCCCTTTAATTATCTCTAAAATCCTTTAAAAATTATGGGGACTTGTAAATAATTCCCTCATCATCATCGTGCATCAAACAAAAGTGAAAATTTTAATAAATTGATTTCACCCCTGTGGTAATATGATTTCATCCATAGATTTATTTTCATTTAATGAATCAAATTGATCTTTAGTAGTTCAATACAACCTTTCAAATTGATGAAATTAGTCACCTATTACAATTCCACAAATCCACACTATTTATAAGAAGCATGTAATGAAAATTTATTTTTGAATCACTTAACCATTCATCTGATTATATTTAATCTAATAAATTCTATAAATTCATAGATCATTTCCTCAAATATTTAAATATTCATACCTATTTTTTATTTTTTTTATTTTTTATATATTTTTATGAAAAACAGAATTGAGGATGAGAAGCTTTTGTATGCAAAAATGTTAGTTTGGTATGCTTTCATTCAAAAAAGGTGGTGGAATTCCATAGTGGAGGTGGATATACCATTATTGTATTGTTGAGATAATCCCACACAATAGAATAATGGGTAGATTTATTGTGATGTTATTCCATAGGGTTTCCATCGTATCAATCATTGTAGATGGATAATCAAGGTGGTTTCACTATAGTGAGTTCTATAATTCCACATATCAATCTATGTGTTATTTATAGAAACTTTTAGGAGTTATTGGTCTTCAGATATGATGAATTATTAATAGGATGTTATGGTTTTGTTTTGGAGAAAACATTACATGAATTTAAATGTGATATAATTGGGATTTTCTATATGTATTGAACCCCTAAAAAGCTCGTCATTCTATCATTATTTTATTCATGGATCTTGAGCATTCAATGAATTCATAGATGACTCAATGCAATATTTCTCATCATACATATCATCTGTTAATTATTTTTTTATTTTCTATTCTATAGTGATCCCTTATATTTAACTAGATGTTTAATTTCAGTTATTTCCCTACTATAGTGTTTTTCATTAACTATGGTGACTCACTCTATACAATGTCGGTTTTTTCGAGTGCACCTATATGATATATATTCTATCATATTCTATTTTTTATTTTTTAAAAATTATATATACTGCCTCTCCCATTATTCATTATAGATCCTACAAAGGAATTATTGGTAGCCTTGGTCCTTCACCATTTTTTTCTTACTATGGTTTTTTAGGTAAGAATCAGTTTTACATGTTGGCCTATTTTCCTTTTCCCTTCACTAGAATCCATGATAAGTTCATTAGAATAGGTTCTTGGAATACTTTGTGTGTGATACATTTTTTATCATGTTCACAAAATATCCAGGTGATGATAACCTTGATGAAACATAATTTCAACGTTGATGACATTATGGTATGAATTTTCTTACCATTTTATGCTCACATATACCCTTTTTTTTCTATAGTAAAATTCAAATATTTTCACACCAAGATTATCTTTCTAGATTATGATTGCATGTTTGTGGGTGTGTATCCCATAATACCCATTGTTCTTTTTATTATAAGAGAATTTGTATTTTAACTTATTTACGTGATTCTCATTGATCACATGATTTTACATGTCGCTGTTATTTACACGTTATGATATACTATAATTTCCATGTATTATCAACCCTTTTATCAATGTTACCATTCCATGGAGTTTACTTTTGGTACTTGTGATAGTTGGGCCATCATGTGGGGTTAATCCCTTAGAGGGGTGAGTAAATGTAATATAATGACGATGATGATAGACCAAAGCATAGTGTAGGGGTATTATATTCAGGAGACATGACTTGATGATGTGTATTTGGGTAATGATGGATTGTAGTCCTGATCAAAATCTTGGATGGGGTATGACGATCTAGAGGCCTAGCCCATAAGATATTCAATTTATAATGGTTTGGGTGCCCGATCTGACTTGATGACAATAGTCCATTATGAAGATATTTTATAACACTAATGAAATTTTATGTCTCACTAGTTACATCATATGATGATCCAATAGTTGTTGAGTTAAATAAGGTACAAACATGTGTATGTGGGGGATAGAATAATGAAAAACTACTCAATATGTGGGGTATTATTGTTAATATGGTTACACATTATCATGGAATAAACTTGTTATACATCAAATCACTTGTTAGGGATGCATTGTTAGTTTCCAACTTTGATATGATACTCACACTATGTATATGAATATTTATACATGTTAATAATTCTTGGATAGGGACACAATTAAGGGAATGGAAAATGAGTATGATGACAAATAAAAGGATTATATAGCTAATGGCAGATTGGTATAGACTACAGGAAACCCCAATGTTTTGTTTATTTATCTTCCAGATATACTCTGTATAGGAAATTCACCATACGAGAATAAATTTATATTTATTGTATGAAATGTATGTCATGTCTATGTTTTCCACATGTTATAATCATTATTTATTATAGTGATTACTTATTTATTTTTTGTATTATGACCTTGTAAGAAGGGTGTTGACTCCCCACTGATAGGCATAGATCATCACATCTAGTTAGAATCCTCTTGCATATGGGGATCTTCATATAATGTAATTTGACTCACTAATTTGAATTAAGTAGTTTGGGTGTGGGTGTTTCAAAAAGGATTCAGATATCAAGTTTTATTATAATATTTTTATGTGCCTTGGACATGGTAAAAGGGATGTAGTTTTGCATGACTAGGGTAGGATATTTTCAATGTGTATGTCCATCACATGTATAATATAACTTTTTAATTTCCATGGAAAATATTTTTATCACAATATTTATGATGTTTCATGTGAGTTAAAGAATCATGACTAGGCTTGTAGGACCGAATTCCATATATATATATTTGTTTTTGTGCAATATGGTAGTTATTTAATTAAGATTATTTTACTATGATATCTATTTATGATTGATTTTCAATTGTTTGATATATCTTCTTTCCGTGTTTTTATGATATATCTCTATTAGAATTAATTAGTTTAATATGTTATGTGGTATTGTTTTTGAATATATATGATGAATATGACTGACATGAATGCATGAAACTTCTATTAGTTCCAGGACAATTACATGTTGGGGAATGGGTAGACACTTAGGGAAATATTTGTGTGATCCCTTTGGACTTGTTAGGATATAACATCTTATTTTAGAATTCTTTCCATCAAGATGTAAAATATGTCACCTTGTATAATACTAATGGGACTTCCTACTGATGTGGGAAATATTTCTCCCAATACCCATATTCTACCACCTACTATATAGGAGTGTGCTGCAGAAAATTATTCTTCACATTATCTAGTGGTACATGCAATAGTCCTAAATAGTTGGGAGTTACACAACCACGATCCATTATTCACTAGACTAGGTATTTCGACATATAGTATCATTTAGGATTTTAGATCCATGAGGGAATAAATGACAAAGGATTGGTTATACATGATGAAAGGTATCATAAATCACATAAAGATTTTGATAGACAGTAATGTGAAGAAGCTAACATTCATATTGTAGGGACCCACAAGTATGTGATTGGGATTCACAGAAAAAGATGGCCATGGTAAGGGACTAACATGGAAAGCCTTCAAGGACCCATTCCTTGGGGATTTCATTCCAAATAAATGAAATCTCAATAATGAAAATGTGTTTATAGAGATATATCAAGACTCCATGAAATAACATATATATGCCACTCACATTACCGAAATAATTTGTTTTGATCTTATTCTACATGGAAAAGAGGATTTAAAGTCCATGAAGTTTGAGATTAGATTTTTCTTGATAATTCAAAAAATAATTCCATATCGATAATATAGAATAAACCCATATTGTTTATTAAAAGTCCATGAGCATCAAAAAAGTTCTTTTAGGAGATTCAATTAGTTTCTCAACTTCTACCCTTTATTGATCAGCCAGTTGGACATCCTACTACATCTTTGGGAACCATTTATAGTATAAGTAAGTGGAAACCCTTGGAAATATAGATGGGTATTCATATTCATATGAAGTAGGGTTTACCTTCATTGTATCCCTTCAGAGGTAAAAATTATTTCTTCAACTGTTGGCTGATCAAACATTATTGCATATCCTACTACACACCTCTATGAAAGTTGACAAAATGTGGGTAGATGGGAAATATCTAATATTTTTTACATCAAAAAATTGAGGTTTTTATTCATATAGAAGAAAGAAAATATAGTTAGGGAATTGTAGATATATTTATGGTTCTCATTTGTAGATTTTTATTATGGTATATTATATTCATGTGTCTTAGGGATAGGGATACTAATTTGTTGTAGGCACTATTTACACAATGGATTGAACTCCATCATATGGTAGAGAGGTACCATCCACTGTTCAATGTATGGTTTATATCACCACTACATTATCTAATACCTTCACTTATATAAATACATCCATTATATAATATCTTAATTCTTTTTTAATGTACTTTACTTACTGATTACGGTATCCTCTATGTTACGTTACCTTGATACACCATTCTTCATGAATGTGGAAAATCATCAATGATGTCTCGAGTTCTATATCGTAATTTACAATTATGAACATCTATGGGACATCATAATACTAGATTTGAATATATATGATGTGATTATAGATATGTATTAGTTACACAACATCTATGATCACATTGATTACTATCGGATAAGGGTTTCATTTAGTTCCCTAAAGAGAGGTATCTTCATAATGACTATATAATGGGAACTATGATTAGCCATTGTTTGTTAATACCTGAGTGAGATCAAGAAAACCATAACATAGAAGGAGGGTATGTATCCCTCTTTGGGATTTGTGACAACCCCATCATCATTTATTATATACATGTATTCATATTCAGAAATATATATTGAACAATTCTTATAAATTCCACATAATCTACAAGTTTAATTTTATATTGAACTCATGTCAAGTGTACATTTCTTTTTGGTACAACTTATCATTTGGAACATACTAAGATGAATGAGATAATGATGCATCATAATGAATTAGTGATGAAGAGATTTATTAGGTAAAGTACTTCACCATGGGGTTCACTGATCATGTTATCAATGATGTCACATGTTATTCTTTAACCCTACGTTGACTAGAAAATACGAAGAAGGTGACGGTGAAGAAAATGTATCATTTGCGTAGGAGTAATGATCATTTTGACTTTTTACAAGGTGTATAATGGTATCTATGATCGATATTTTATTAGGATATCAACAGATATGTGTTATAGGGGAGGAAATACCAATGAAAACATGTTAGTGTAGGAATAGGCTATATGTGTTTTTGGATAATATTTTTGGTTTGATGAATGTGCTTAATATTTTCATGGATCTCCTGAAAAAGATCCCCTACCCATATCTAGAATTTTTTATCAGGGTGATCAACGATGAAATACACATCAAATAACTGATACTATATCAGCATGAATGACATCATGAAATATGCATGTGTACAATTTGTGAACATTGTCTTTATGCTACTATTTAAAATTGTTTTTCTAATCAGTGGGTGAAATTCTCAAGGCATGTTTTGAATTGGAGTGTTGTTTCCATTGATCTAAAGAATGAGGAGGTAGTGATTTCTTATAACAATCCCAAGGCACTGTTTTTTATAATGAATATCCTAGTTATTGGAGGATATTATTAAAATTTAGCACATGAATTTTCTTGTTCATTAGAACATGTGAGTGACCTGATAAATGGGGGTTTGAAGTTATTGTAGATAAGACAGTGCAAAAAGGAATTTCTTTAGTTTCATATGTGGTAGACTATAACTATAGAGATTCCAAATCCAAAACCAACAATTAGGTATGTTGTATACTATGATGTATTATGAATTTGATTGAGAGATGTAATAATGATGAGGGATAATACATGTGTTTATGGATCACACTCATTATGATTGTACGAGTAGAAATAACCTAAACATGGCCTGGATTTGAAAATGTGGTCCATGACTATATGTTATGGCCACAAAAACATATAGTGACTTGATACAATTGTGGTCACTGGATGATGAAGATGCGATCCGTCTATAAGGGAGAGTTATATTCATTGCTTCGATCTATGAGGATTTGATGAGGGTCATAGTTACCTTTTACTAGGATGTATATTCTAGGGAGAAAAAGATATACCACAACTTCATGTTATAGTTATTATGGTCATGATTTAACGAGGACATTTATTGGTACACTCCCCAATGACTTACCTATCATAAAGTTACAGTCGAGCACCAAAATCATGGTGGCCTATTCCCCTCAGTTATTTTTCCCGTATGAATATAGAAGGATGTCACGATGATGTTTTTATTGGGTTACCAAGGACCCCAATGATTCAAAACACTATCTAGTTGATTGTGGATTGGTAGATGAAAGATACTCATTTCATACTGATCTAATAGATTTTTTAAAAAGAGAAGTTGTGTAATATTTTTATCAATGTTATAATACGACTACATTGACAACCCTTGAGCATGATATCTGATAGAGATTTGAATTTAATGTCGTTGTTTAAGAAGATCTTAAAGCAGGTCATATGGACTCATCATTAATTAGACAATGTGTACCCCCAAATATATATGAAAAGTCGTATAAAATTATATCATATTGGATAATATTAGTTCAACATATATCCTAGATATCATTAGTGCTGGGGATGAACATATAAATGGTTTTGGTGTCTTGTACGATAATAGTTACCAATCTTCAATTTAAATTTAACAACATTAGGATCTCTATAAATATTCATTTTGTTAACTACTATTTTAGAATGTGGTTGGATAGGAAGTTTCTATAGGGAAAGAATGGTACAATAGTGATCTGAGACAGTGATAATAAATCAGATGTTTTGGTCATTGCTGAGAATAAATAGGGATATTGTCTTGACTGAGGGTGGATACAGTAGGACATCTCTATAGAAGATCGAGTATTCATTATAGTGACTCCTTATTCAAGATTCCAATGTCTAATAAAGAAAGTATGGTTGTACTCATGGTATATTAGACCCTTTAAGATAATTGATTGGGTTGGGTAAAATGGATCATCATCTTTATCATCCTTATCACTGTTGAGGTATAGATGGTATTTTTCATCTAGGTCAACTCCTGATGAACATGATTGATTATTTAAATGTCATCAACTATGAAGATTTTATGTGATATCAAAATGAATAAAATGAGGATCTCCCACTATTGATCATATATAAGGGTGATAATTTCATTCAGGGGAAGATAATTCTACTTTTCTATATCTTTATGAAATGTGGGATGATCAATGATTGTACATGGGAGTTAGTGGATGAGGATCAATATCATTAACCAGATTTATTCAGTTATGAACCATGGGGATTCTTCTTATGGATCAAAAATCCTTAAAGCAGGGATCAGAAATTTCTAGATATTTCTATAAAATATGTATGGGATTTTTTTTCTAATTTTAGTTTTTTATGGTTAGCTGTAACACCCCAAAATTTTATGAAAAATATTATTTTTAATTTCATTAATGTCATGTGTTGTACGCTACACAAAAAAGATCTTACAAAACATGCATCCCAAACATGGCTTTCATTACACGCAATCGCGACCTTCCACGATTGTGTGTGTTGTACGCAATACAGAGTTTCGCTAAACAATGATATGTTATATAAACTAGCCGTAATGAATAGTAATACCCAATTTTTGAAATTTTATAAATTTTATCATTCGAAATGGAATTCGTTTTTGGATTCGAAAGATCGAAATTATCCTAGGGTGATATTTTGGTGTTTTTCTGAAAACATTCAATTTTTTATGAATAGTGAAAACACTAGGTTACTTTTCAAAAAACCGACTTTTTATTTAAATTTATTTTAGGTCAAAATTAATATATAATACCTATATATGTTCAAAGTATTTCATTGGAGTCATTTTATAATAATTATAGATATATAAAAATTTTGTTGAACTTTTCACCATCTTTTACCCACCTCTTAGGAGAACTTCAAATTAACATAAAAATTAATTTTACCGCTTATGTGAGTGGAATTTCAAAAATCCGAGAGACACGGTTGATGTCAGTAAGTAAAATGTGGTTCAATGAGATGAAAATAATTTTTGGTGAATAGTAACTTTTTACTTTTTTTTACCACGGTTATAAGTAAATAGAGTAAATAAGGGTAAAAATGATATTATTATTACCCTAACACATGTCCTAATTCTATTTGATAAGTGTAATTCGACCAAAAACAACATTAGTAATAAAATATGACCATTTAGGCCCACTTGGATTAGATTAGGACATTTAATATTAATTTATTTAATGAAGGGTTAAAATAGTTAAAATCAATGTTTAATAAGTAAATAATTTTTAATATAGGGTTATTCATAAGTTAAATTCGATTATAAATATTCATTATAAAGATAAAAATATTTCCTACATAATAGTATTTTATTTGTAATTTTTAGACTTTAAATAATTTAATTTCATTATGACACAATGATGATGCAGTAATTATATTATTAATGATGTATTGACATAATTGATGTTATAAACATCAAAATAAATATATTTTGAGACATTTTATGAAGTCCAGTAATTTAATACGTTAATATGACATTTTATTATTTATTTAAGTAACTTTTTTAGAACTAATCTTTATGTTATGATTTTCACAAAAATCAATTACCAAATAGTGTCAAAATTGACATAAAATAGTTTTTAAAAAAAATATTATTTTATTAATTGTAATTTTATTCTTAAATAACTAAGGATCGGCCAAATAACTTAGATAGGGTTATATATATTAATAATAAACAACCTGGGGTTCTTTTGTCTTGTTATAGTAAGTTTATTAACATTATATTGTAAGAAAACAAGAAGACACTGTAAAAGTTCAATTATCTAACTTAAAGTTAAATCTAAATGATAAGGTTAAAATATATACCTAAACTTGTCTAAAATCAATTGGATGAGATTATTTCGACCCATCACCACCTTATCTTAGAAATAAATCAATTTTTAGCTATTAAAAACTAAATATGACTTTATAATAAAATAATATTTTTAGTTTTTCCAAAGGTGCCCCTCTCCTCCCTTATAAAAGGGAACCTCCTCCCTCTCTTCCTCACACAACTTTGAGCCTTCAAGATTGGCCATACCATGCAAAATTCTCTTCTCCTCTTCCATAGAAACATCCTAGAGGTCCTGGTCTTCTTCAAATAACAATTTTGGTTCCCTAAGAGGAGGTCTCAAAGAGGCGCTTCAAAGAAGAGGTAATGTCCATTACTGATTCTTTCCACTTTATTTCTTCATCCACATCTTCGTCTTTATTTGTTTCATTATGAAGTAATAACATCAGTTTCACTAATATACTGATATATTATTATATGTATGAAACAACCCTATTTCACCATCTATCAATCCTGCGGAATACAAAATCACCGTGCGTGCGTACGTACGGAATACCGTCTCTACACCGTGGTGTAATCTATTTTCCACCACCACCTTACTTGGATGGGTATAATGGTGTAAATAATAACTATATATGATTATTGTAAAGTGATATTGATTATGAAATAGTATACATACACTCCAATACAATTCCACGATCATGGGAACGATATCATCGCTCATGCGTACGTACGAAATACCGTCTCCACGACGCGATGAGATTAATTCTCCATGTTAACCATTCATGAAGGATTATAAATTATATATAATAAGTAATAATGAAATATCTGAAATAATAATGATATATTATTTATGTATATATATATTAATGTCATCTACTTAATTTCATTTAACTCAATAATTAAACGAAAACACCGTTCATGTGTACGTACGACCTACCGTCTCCATGAAGGGTGTATTTTATTTCATTTAATCAATATATCATATATATATGTATATACTGAAATATATATCATGTTTTACATTATGGAATTATTTAAATCGGGATATAAGTAATAATATCAAGAACAACAAGTCCTAACACGTACGATAAATAAAATGATTTAACCCAAAACGCTGCTTTAACATGGAACTTGCAAAAGAACGTGTAATATAAAGTCATAAGTGAACAATATATGATATCATAACAATGAATATGATTCTATAATAAGTCAATGACATTATTATAATCAGTATATAGGAGTTTCGTAAATGTACGAAGCATATCAGACCTAAGGTAAGGGATAATTATTCCAATCTCTTTCTTATCCGAGATTGTTTACTCGTAAGTATTTACTGGGGGTTATGTTTATTATCCATGTACATATGCTCTCAAAATGTTTTCATAAAATGTTTACTCTACTTCCATGTATGTTTAAGAAATTTTTACCCGTTTCTTACTTTTACCACATCGTATGGAAGGAATCTTTCTTTTGTTTACCATATGAGGTACTTTTTGGCTTTTCCGAGAAAAGTACGTGGAAATTGCTATTATTTTAACTTAAACGACATGAAAGGATTTTTACCGTTTTATAAAGCCTTATTTCCATGAATCATCCTCCAAAAAATTTCATGACTATTTTCAACAAAATCATTTTCATTTAAAATTGAATGGCATTTTGTGAAAAGAAAATGATTTTGAAGATGAAAGGATATTTTTCTCAAGAATTAATTTCAAGTCCTTTATCAAAACCATTTTCCATATAAGATTAAATTATTTCATATGTGTATGTTTCTACTATAATGTCTCTATAATTATATGGTTTCACTTTTCTTATTATGAAATGATATCCATTTCTTTTAAATGGATTATGTGATAATGGGTTGATGTTTATGAAACCCATTTTATTCGTTGTGTTATTATGAATGATGTGCGTTTATTTTGTGGAACAAGTAAGAATGATTTCATTATGAGATGGGTGGGACCTATATCTCCCTCCAATGCATTTGGTAAATATTTATATCTCATGAGATAGACATGGCTGGAACGGTAAGTTAATCTGGTTCAGTGTTACAGGACTGAAACAAGGAGTGAACTCGATTCCGAAAGGGACTTTGTCCACTAAGATTGTCTTGGAAGCAATTCTGTGGCTACTATGGAAATAATAACAAGTGCTGAATGGTTTCCACAATTACATGTCTTATTCCCATTATATTTTATCATGGTTGATGTTCTGTTATGACAGATGCCTTACGTACTTCCATGATTTATGTCTTTTCTCAAGATTTTGATGTTTAAATTTCATGTTCATGTTTTTGCTTCCAAATGTTTATGTATTGTTTTATTTTATCTATGTTTTCACTTAATTAGAATTTTCAGCTCACACTTTTTATGTTTTCTTTTCCCCCAGGAATAAAAGAAAGGTTTTGGGAAAGGAAACAAAAACTGGAAGATCTTTATGGGAGATGTTGAAGATCTTTCACCACGATTATAAGATTACGTTCCATGTTCCCAAAGAAACTAAACTATTATGGTCCTTGTCTGTCTGTTTCTGTTATATATAATGTATTCCACAAAAGTAATGTAATTTCCATGTACGTTAAGCTTTGGGTTTCTACAGTTGGTATCAGAGGAATGGATAAGTAAACCTTTGGAAACTAGGATGCGAGAACTTTAGTAAGATACCTATATATATTTCTAAGGAATGTCTAGGGATGTCCCTAAGGTTAAGTATAAGTATAGGTTATGGTACTAGGATTACAATAACCTAAGATGTTAGATATTTAAGGTACTCCCCCTTTATTATGTTGTTTTCCCTAGCATGATTTTTGCCTCTCACACTATTCTTTTTGGGGTTTAGATGATGGGTGGAACCCGAAGGAACTATGTTGATCAATGTAATGGAAAATGAAATTATTGTCCTCCTAAACAAAAAAATGTTATGGGAGATGGGGTGCAAAATCTTATTGCTATACTTACACAAGATATGAATCATTCTGGACTACCAAATGAGCAGAGAAGGGAACAATATTCTATTGAGTCCTTCATGAGGCAACATCCACCTTCTTTCAATGGGTCTTCTGATCCACTTGTTGCTGAACAATGGATATATACCACTGAAAAGATATTTTCAGTTCTTCAATGTTCTGCACATGATAGAGTCATCTTAGCAGTATATCGTTTGGAAGGTGAAACTGATCAATGGTGGAATCTTATCAAAAATACGAGGCCAAGATATGAAATTGATTCCATGGAATGGGACGAGTTCAAGAACTTATTTTTTAACAAGTACTTCCCTCGTATTCATCGAACAAAGATGGAGAAGGAGTTTCTTGAACTAAGGAAAAAGGATGATGAATCTATTAGTATAAACGAAGCGAATTTTACAAGGCTTGCAAGGTATGCATTTGGCTTTATCATCCAACCTGAAAGTAATGTTGATTGATTATTCAGTGGCTTAAAACCAAATAATCGAAGGTAATTAACTATAAGAGACTTCAGTAGCTATGAAGAAATTATGTGTTGTGATATTAAGGTAGAAATGTAAGTTGGTGTTACATATCAATCTCATGGTTTTGACAAGAAATGAAAGATGGAGTTCAAGGAGAAATCTCAGAATAATGCTGAAAAGAATATTATTGTTTCCTTATGCTCAAAGTGTGGAAAAAATCATGGTGGAGATTGTGTTAAAGGGACTAGAAAATGTTTTATGAGTGGAAAAGAAGGTCATTGAGCTAGTGAGTATTGAATTAATAGAAACAGGGTTTCCAATGGTGTGAATAAAGAAAAGACTGCAGAGAACGCACCACCAGCAATTCAATGATTCAAGTGCAATTAAATGTGGCATTATGCTAATCAATGCCCTCATCCAAGGGTTAATGATGATCGACATGAGCAACCACTTAAGGCAGAGGTCAAGGGAAGTCACATGCGATCAGTATTGGTGATGTTGAATATGAAAATGATGTCGTGGAATGTTTAAGTGTTTATGTAATGGGATTCCAAAATAATGTCTTATATAGTATCGTGGAATATTGGAATATTTATGTATTGGTCTATTGTGGTTTTCAATAATTTTATGGTTCCAGTAACCATGGAAAGTGATTGAGATATTTTTGGAAAGAAGATGATATGAACATAATGAAGGGATAAGGAAAAAAATTAAATGTTTGACAGTATTCATAAGCTTATGAATGATATAAGGAAATAGTTATTTCATGGTTTCAGTATATAGAATTTTGGGGTTTTGGTATGTGGGAAGAGTTAATTTTTGACAACACTCATGTTTTCACTAAGATTCAATGGGCATTCATTTTTCAAGAGAATACATGATTAAGGCCTTCAAATGTTTGGAATGTGACCAACAAGACATATATTATGATATATGGGGATCAACGATGGTATTAACATGTTTGTTAAATGAAATCTCTAGTAATCGTTTTCACTGTATTATGAGAGTGGACTGCAGTATTATGGATAAGGATAAAGATTGGAATGGATTATGTTGGAAATAAGTTAGTATTGTTTAAGGATATATATTTTTTTCAATATTATTGATGGGATGATATAGTAATGTAGTTTTAGAAAAAGGACAACCTGCAGGATGGGCGATAGCCCATCACGTCGGACAAGGTTGTGGTAATCGAACCCACAACCAAACTGCGACTGGCCTTTATTGCATACCACTAGCCAACAGGAAGTCCCTATTTAATAGAATCTAGTTTTATTATATTAAGTTGTATGATATATGAATTATAAGTCCATTTTAGTAACCATATATGATTAATCTCACCATAAGATGGACATATAACTTTAGCTAACATTTTGTTTGAAATAGATGGAATGACCCATCATTCTATCAAATGATCTGCTAACACTTCATGAATAAAAAATTCAACATCATTTCTTTAAGAGATGAAGTAGAAATTGTTGAATTCACGAACAATAGTGAGATTGTACTAAAATCATGTAAGTATTTCTTTTAATTCATCAACTTTAGGGAAATGATCTTGAAAACCCAAAATGTTTTCCTAGTGCCCTTATATCTGATGAATCAGATGGAACCCCAGATCATCACAAATTTATGGCTTTGTGATTGTTGGATCTTTTATAGCCATGTTCTCTTCCACTCTCCATCAAAACATGACCGTTAGATTTCTCTTCCATATCCATATTTACACCTATCTTCTCCTATGTGGAAACCCAGGGATTTGTAAATAAGGGAAACCTTTACATTTCATACTTTAGTTTTTAAAGCCAAGTTCTCTTATTCCTTTTTACAATGTGGGTTTCTATTAAAGAATCCTTCAAGTAGTAAACCATTTATAACGCCGATGAATTTCGAGGTCGAAATTCATTTTAAAAGGGGTAGAATGTAACACCCGAAGATTTTATGAAAAAAATTTCTTTTTAATTTCATTAATGTCTTGTATTGTATGATACACCAAAAAGATCTTGCAAAACACGCATCCCTGACTTGGATTGCATTACATGCAATCACGACCTTCCACGATAGCGTGTGTTGTAGCAAATACCGAGTTTCTCTAAACAATGATATGTTATATAAACTAGCCGTTATGAATAGTAATACCCAATTTTTGAAATTTTATAAATTTTATCTTTCAAAATAGACTTCATTTTTGGATTCTGAATATCGAAATTTTCCTAGGGTGAAATTTTGGTATTTTTCTGAAAACATTCAATGTTTGATGAATAGTGAAAACACTGGCTTACTATTAAAAAAACCGAATTTTTATTTAAATAATTATTAATTTTATTTTAATTTATTTTAGGTCAAAATTGATACATAATACCTATATAAGTTAAAATTAATTCATTGGAGTCATTTTATAATAATTTTAGATATATAAAATTTTCATTGAACTTTTCACTGTCATTTACCCACCTCCTCGGAGAATTTCCAAATTCACATAAAACATAATTTTACCACTTCTGTGAGTGGAATATCAAAAATTTAAGACACACAATTGATGTCAGTATGTAAAATGTGGTTCATTGAGATGAAAATTATTTTTGATGAATAATATCTTATTACTTTTTTTTACCACGGTTAAAAATAAATAGGGTAATTAAGGGTAAAAACCATACTATTATTACCCTTACACATATCCTAATTCTATTAGATAAGTGTAATTAGACCGCAAAAATCTGTCACGACCCCTCCTCGGGGCCCGTGTCGTGACTACCCCAATCCCGCCTTCCAAAGGCCAAGGGCTGGCAACTAGCACCAAAGACGTAAATCCCAATGACTGGGAAGGCATTTCCTTTATAAAAGCAAACAAAACAGCACAGAGTACAAGCGGAAGTAAAACACTATGTATAAAGAGATGTTCTGAAAAGTAAATGGGCCAGAATACAAACCCAACTAAAAGTAAAACTACAACTGAACAAAAGTACAACAGAAAAAGACAACAGCTAGAAGAACGGAAGCGGCTCCTAGGACGTCCTCCTCGGAACCTACCTGAAGGGTACGTACAGATGGCACAACTCCTGGATTGTCCACCACGGATCCTACCTGAAGGGTAGGTACAGATAGCCTCTACATCACTCTCGCGTGTCAACCTCCTCTGAGTGTCGTCTCGCCGTAAAGTCCACCTCCGGATACCGACTCGTCATGTAGTCCACCTCCGGGTACCGTCCAGTCCTCGAACACTCGGCCTCTGTCAATATTGCTCGTCGTTTGCAACCAACACAACGAGGTGCGGGCATAGCCCGTGTAGGGGTGAGTATAACGATACTCATTAGGGATCCTAAGAACCTCAAGGTCTCACAAAAACTAACAAGGATACCCACAAAGAAGATCTCAACAGATAACCTCTACTTATGTATATGCCCATACATATACCTAAGTTATCATGTAACCCATCTCAATCATGAGGAAACACAAAGACTATGAAATCAACAGATAGACACTACCCAGGTATATGCCCATACATATACCTAAGTTATCAAGTGACCCGTCTCAATCAAGAGGTAAACACAGAGGTCATAGACTCAGCTCAAACCACTATTTTTCATTTTCGAAACTGTAACTATTGAAGAGACTCGTCTCTGGAGTGTACAGTGGTCCTGTCACGACTCTGAGGTACTGCTCACTAACATATGACTGCTGAGGTACTCCTCCTGTCGAGTACCGCAGGTCTGCCACCTCACACATTAGTGCTCCTCCGTCATGGGTCTGCCACCTCACACAGTAGTGCTCCCCCTCATAGCCTACAGAGGTACTCCTCATGTCGAGTACCGTGGGTCTACCACCTCACACAGTAGTGCTCCTCCGCAATGGTTCTACCACCTCACAAAATAGTGCTCCCCACTGAGCTATGCTAGTCACTCCGAATCGAATCGGACAAGCATTCATCGGTCACATCCAGCTACACGGTCTCCGTACTCTGTATGCTCGTCTCCGGGAGGGTCCGCTCCACGAGCTACAGGTCGATACTCCAAGTATCACAAGTCCCATGAAGATGTATTTCAAAGGATTGCCTCGTCATAGGGGTCTCAACGCAATAAACGGTGTGTCAATCGGACGCCCGGTCTGTGAGTTATTAACCTTTTCGTCCCAGGGGCCCGGTTGGCTTCGTGTGCGAACCAACCCGGACGTATCTCAACTGTACCCCGAACTCTAATAGGTTATACCCATAGGGACCTTTTCTCAATGTGATCACCAATGCCGCTGGCGGTTCGTCAAACGGACGTCCGGTCTGAAAGATATCATCTTTTCTATTCCAGGGGCCTAGTTGGATTTCGGGTACAATCCAACTCAGCCATACTCCAACTGTATCCAAAAATCAGGCGAAGTATGCCCAAAGTTCTGTCTCATCAAGAGGAATTCAAAGAGACAGACGGCGCGTCAATCGGATGCCCGGTCTGTGAGTTATTGGCCTTTTCGTTCCAGGGGCCCGGTTGGTTTCGTGAGCAAACCAACCCGACCGCACTATGACGACATTCAAACCTTGATCGGAGTAAGCCAAAAGTTCTATCTCATCATGAGAAAACCAAAAAACTCAGCAGCACGTCAATCGGATGTCCGGAACTCAAGATATAAGCGTTTCTGCTCTGAGGGCCAGGTTGGTCTCGTATTCAAACCAACGAGGCCGATCCCAAAGTTCTCCGAAACCTTGAGTGTAACATACAGAAATGACCGTCTCGATCCATGGATCGCATTGCAACTAATGGTGCATCGATCGGAGATCCGTAGCCCATGTCATGAGTGAAAGACAGAAGAGGTCCGAAAACGGGGGTCTGGGCCTGGCCCGGCCCGGCCCACCCACCCTAGGTCGGCAGAATCGGGTCCGGGTCCGGCCCAGCTGGGCGCGGCCCGGCCCGGCTGTGTGGCCCGGCCCAGCCTACGCGGCCGGCTAGCCTCGCGCCAGCGCGGAGCGACGGGTGCGGGGGGTTACAAACCCCCCCCGGTTGTCAACCTAGCGCAGCTTAAAGCCACGCCACCTCAAACCCGGAACGGCCCGGCCGTTCCGGTTCATGTCCCACCAGTGCGGCTCAGCCGCGGCGGTTTGCTCCAGCGGTGCGACGCCGCCGCCTTCTGCGGACCACCGGATGCGCTCCGGTGGTCCATTTCGCATGCCTCCTTTTCCAACAGTCATCCCGGGACCCGATCTTTACTGCGAAGAAATTCAAATGTCATTTCGGCCTGATTCATCGTCGCTCGTCGATCCGCACTCAACGTTCAAAATGCGCCATCTTCATGGTTTTCTGGTGCAGCGTGATGGTGCCATGCCCCTTCGCAGTGGCCCTACTTCGACTGCTGATTCGTTCGACCCCAAAGGCGCAGCGTGACGGTGCCACGCTTCTTCATCGTGATTCTCTAAATTCACGCATGGTGCGATGACACTGCATTTCATCCATTTCAATCCACATAGATAACCAAAAAATTAAAAGGGGAGGAGGTTCGGCCGTGTTTTTGCGGTCCGACCTCCACCGTTATTTTGATAATAGTTGGCCGTTAATATCGAAGAACGTCTAAAATTTTTCACGACCAGAAAACCAAACCCCTACCTTGCAAAGACGTCACACGTCGTCGAGCCGCGGAAGAGGTAAGTGTCGCGGTGATCAGACATCGCAGAAGATCGGTGTCGATTCCATTGACATCGGAGGGTGAGTCGTCGTCAATGGGGACGTTCCCCGCGGTGGTGTCTCCTCCCTTAACGCAGATGAGGAAGAGGAGAAGGCACATCGTCGGTGATCACCTGATGAAGAATGCGGCGTCTCGCTTCCTTCGACGAGGAGAGAAGGTGCAAGATGAGACGACGTTCTTCGTCGAAGCTTCGGTGTTCTTCACGTTCTACAACAAAGGAGATGAAACGTTCTTCTTCGGAGGAGGAAGTTCTTCAAAACTCAAATTCCCTCTTCCCTTTCCCTTAACAGAACGTTTCTAACCAAAATAAAATAAGGCTCCACCTTATTTTATTTGCCCATTTCATGAATTCAAAAATTATAAAATTCAAAACCAACACACTTAATTAATTGATCTTGAGTTGTCAAATTAATTAATGTTTAGGGGGAATGAATTAATGTGTGAGGTGAGGAGGAGAGGAGTCAGTTATGTTAAAGTAGAGTTACAATATTAAAGTGGGAGTTGAGTTATGGGAGGTCAAGGGGGTTATGGGAAGATCAAGGGGGTTAGGGTCTCGTGTGGGATACACCACCCTCTTAACCTCTCATGGGTACTTCCCTAACTTCCACTCAAAGGATATAACTACATTAAAGAAATAAAATTTGTAACTCTATTTTTATTTTATCTTCCACAAAATTTTAACAACTCCTCCCATGAAAACACAACTCCGAAAAAGAACTTCTTAATCAATTACCGGCATTGTGAATCCATCGGTGCCCTCAGAATTCGATTTCGAGAACCGGTTCAAAAGTTAGAAAAACCCTCTCGTTCGTTCACTGAACGTACCATAGCTAAACATTAGAAATTGATTTCGGGCACACCGGGCCTCAGAATCAGGCGCCGTCATAAACTGTGCTCATGTAAAATTCCAAATAAAATTAAGAAAAAAAATTCCTTGAAATTTCAGGGTCTTTACATTACTCCCACCTTATGGATTTACATACTCGTAAAGCTTTATCATAAACAAGGGTTACGAAAGAGGTACTGAGCACGAATCTGAGCCTTCCGCTCCCATGTGCTTACATGGAGGTTCCCGTACTGCTAGTGAAAGTGCTCTCGAGGAATCGACCGTCCTCGTAGGACCCGCTCCTGTCGATCCTTGATCCCAACTGGAACCTCCGTGAAATACACCCCATCGCCATTATCCAGCTCCCCATGGTCGATGATATGTGCAGGATCACGCACGTATATCCACATTTGAGATACATGGAAGTTGTCGTGCACCTGGTGCAACTGAGGTGAATAGGTCAAGCGGTAAACCACCCCTCCTACCCTGCTGAGGACCTAGGAATGGTCCAATGAACCTCAGAGATAACATGCCGACATGGCCACATCTCTGTAATCCTCGTCGATGTGAGATGCATATAAGGACGTGATCGTCATCCTCGAACTCTAGAGGTCTCCAATTCCTATTTATAACTGGAACTCAAAACGACTAATGCCACGAGGGTATGTTTTACCGAATCAAGAGTGATCAATCGCACCCTCTTGTGCATGAGTTTATCCTGTGCTGCCTGGGGTTTCCTTTTCACTGATCAAGGAAAACACATTCTGACGTCGTAGTTAAACCACAACCTTTTTTCCTAATACCTTAAATTTGTGTATGAACTGTGATTGCCCAGTCCATACTCAAACCAACATCGTAAGGCCTCGATGATGCCACCAAGAGATTTCAACCGAAACTCTTGCCTCGATGGTCTGACCACACTATCGGCATACGTGTGATTATCGAGTATTCTTCCAAGGTATCTCCAGACGTGAGGGTCAATTCTATGAATTACCGGAAACTCTAGGTCTGGGACAAGATTCGTGGAAGGAAGGAATGATTCATATCGACGTCTGTTACTAAGGAAGCTAGTAGTGGATACAGACGATCCCTTAAATCATTCTTGGAGCCATTAGGTCACTCTCCCTGACCGCAATCAGCTACTCTCTTCCCCTACCCTCCAGATCCCTGAGCCTGGCGGGGACAACTAAGGTGGGTGGTTTTAGTATGTTAAAACGTACACCACCACATGCTTCTCTCCTAGCTCTGCCTCCATGTCTGCTGATTCACATAGTCATATCTCCTTAAAGATTCCACTTATTGAAACATTTAACATGCCCGAGTCTCTAAGACTGGTTCCAATTTCCTGTTTCTTACTCCAATGTGCAGTCTTCATCCCCTCCGGGATGATCTGCACCTTCTTTTCCTACGATCTGAAAGAGCTGCTAAATTTTCTCCTTTGCCGAAAAGAGAAACTCGGTCTCATCCCTTGGACAAACCATGCCCATTTCCTAATACAGTCAATCCTGACATGAATGATGCATTCATGCCATGGATGACGTCATAAGGCCTCGACGTAACTACCAAGAGATCAAAATGTCACTCTCGCCTCCAAGGGTCGAGTCACACTGTCGGCATCAGTGTGAGGTCATTGGGTCTCCTCCAGTAGAAATCTCGAAATTGAGGGTCAAGTCAACAGTCTTAACCAGGACCACTCAGTATCAACCGAACAAAAGGAGAGGAAAGAAATCCTCATAAAGATAAGTGTCATTTCTTTATTTAAGCTCATAGTACAAAGACACAAATACAACAACAACATGGAACTAGAAGTACAAGGGTGATATCCACTAGTTCCGCTCCTGTCCACCTGCTCCCGGAGCTCTATTGTGTTGTCCACTGCTCGGCTTTTTCTCAAGCACTCGTCGCTGCTTCTACCTCGGTGACTTCTCCAACGCCTGCGGATCGATTGTGCGAGGATTCGGATAGTCACGTGCCATGTGACCCTTCCTGCCGTAGGAGAAACACTGTCCTTTTCTGGCATGCCTAGCCCTGACTACACCCCGGGTGCTTCGCACTACTGATCCTATAACCCGTGGTCACCCACCTGCTAGTCTGGTCCTCTTGGACCTCTGCATCATCTGTCTACTGCCCACATATGACTCGGCTACTGATCGAAAACCCTGCAGAAAAGGCATAAGCTCCTGTACACGCTCGGGGTGTAGAGCTACTAGCACAAACTCCACCCTGAAGAAGGTCTCTATGTCTTCCCATGTGAAGGTCATCCCGTCGCAAAACTGGAACAAGTGGCTCCACCACCTTCCTGCTGCTGCCAGAAGGAGGCTAGCAGCAAAGATCACGATGAAGTCTACTGGCGTCCCCACTAGCCTGAAGACTCTCACCACAGCTTCCAGCCAATCCTCAGCCGCCTACGGGTCCGTCTCTCCCCGGAACCTGGGTGGCCTCCGGTGCTGTAACTTGTGCAGCGTGCTCAAGTGGCATGAATCACCTACTGCTGGGGCTGGTGGCATCGGTGTCCAAATGTATGGTAGTACCACTGGTGCCTTCGCTGATGCCTCAACTGCAAGAGGGCCCTGTACCGAAGCCTCGTCGCTCGGCAGGCTGTCAGTACGCACATCCCTCTGGGCTCTAGATGGTCATCCATAAAGATGCATCCTGAAATATAAAATGTGACACAGTCACACGATTATACCTGGTGAGCTGACCTGGTTTGAGATGACATTTAAAAACTTCTGGAAACACACACACAATCAGTGTTTTCGTGCACAATGTCGGAAATCAGTTGTCAGGGTCCTGGTGTATGGATACGTCGGCCGCCCGCACCAACACTGGACTCCCTGAACTGAAGACCACACTCGGTACCCTTAACACTATTTCTTCACAGAAAGAAAATATCAGAGTTATAAGTTCTGCGGTAGAACCTCCCTTTGATACCAATTTGTCACGACCCATCTTCGGGGCTTGTGTCGTGACTACACAAAGCTCTCCTTCCAAAGGCCAGGGGCTGGCGACTAGCACCAAAGACGTAAATCCCGATGATTGGGAAGGAATTGCCTTTATAAAAGTAAACGAAACACCATAGAGTACAAGCGGAAGTAAAACAATAAGTACAAATAGAAGTGCTGAAAAGTAAATGGGTCATAATACAAACCCAACTGAAAGTACAACTACAACTGACCAAAAGTACAACAAAAAAAGACAACAGCTGGAAGAACAGAAGTGGCTCCTGGGACATCCTCCTCGGATCCTACCTGAAGCGTAGGTATAGATGGCGTAGCTCCTGGATCGTCCACCACAGATCCTACCTGAAGGGTAGGTACAGATAGCCTCCACATTGCTCTCGCCTATCAAGCTCCTCAGAGTGTCATCTCACCTTCATGTCCATCTCCGGATACTGACTCGTCGTGTAGTCCACCTCCGGGTACCGTCCAGTCCTCGAACACTCGGCCTCCGTCAGCACTGCCTGTCGTCTTCAACCAACACAATGAGGTGCGGGCATAGCCCGTGCATGGGTGAGTATAATGATACTCAGTAGGGAACTCAAGACCCTCAAGGTCTCACATAAACCAACAAGGATAACCATAAAGAAGATCTCAACAGATAACCTCTACTTAGGTATATTCGCATACATATACCTAAGTTATCAAGTAACCTATCTCAATCACGAAGAAACACAATGATTATGAAATCAACGGATAACCACTACCCAGGTATATGCCCATACATAAACCTAAGTTATCAAGTGACCCATCTCAATCAAGAGGTAAACACAAAGGTCATAGACTCAGCTCAAACCATGATTTTTCATTATCGAAACCGTAACTACTGAAGAGCCCTGTCTCTTGAGTGTACATTGGTCCTGTCACGACTCTGAGGTACTTCTAACTAACCTAAGACTGCTGAGGTACTCCTCATGTCGAGTATCGCGGGTCTGCCACCTCACATTGTAGTGCTCCTTCGCCATGGGTCTGCCACCTCACACAGTAGTGCTCCCCCTCATAGCCTACAAAGGTACTCCTCCTGTCGAGTACTGCAGGTCTGCCACCGCACACAGTAGTGCTCCTCCGCCATGGGTCTACCACCTCACAAAGTAGTGCTCCGCACTGGGCTATGCTAGTCACTCCAAATCGAATCGGACAAGCAGCCATCGATCACAACCAGCTACACAGTCTCTGTACTCTATATGCACGTCTCCGGGAGGGTCCTCTACACGAGCTACAGGTCGATACTCCAACTATCACAAGTCCCACGAAGAAGTATCTCAATGGACCGCCTCGTCATAGGGGTCTCAACGCAACAGATGGCGCGTCAATCAGACGCCCGGTCTTTGAGTTATTACCCTTTTTTTCTCAGGGGCCCGGTTGGTTTCATGTTCGAACCAACCCGACCGTATCTCAACTGTACCTTGAACTCTCATAAGGTATACCCATAAAAACCATTTCCCAATGTGATCACCAACGCCGCTAACGGTTCGTCCAACAGACGTCTGGTCTGAAAGATATCAGCTTTTCCATTTCAGGGACCCGGTTGGATTTTTGGTACAATCTAACCCGGCCATACTCCAACTGCAACCAAAACATAGGCGAAGTATTCCAAAAGTTCCGTCTCATCAAGAGAAATTCAATGAGACAGACGGTGCGCCAATCGGACGCCCGATCTGTGAGTTTTTGGCCTTTTCATTCCAGGGGCCCGGTTGGTTTCGTGAGCGAACCAACCCGACCGCACTCCGACGGCGTCCAAATCTTGAGCGGAGTAAGCCAAATGTTCTGTCTCATCAAGAGGAAACCAACAAAGTCAACGGCATGTCAATCGGATGTCCGGAACTCAAGATATAATCGTTTCCGCTCCGAGGGCCCGGTTGGTTTCGTATCCGAACCAACCCGGCCGAACCCAAAGTTCTCCGAAACCTTGAGTGTAACATACCGAAACGCCCTTCTCGATCCAAGGATCGATTCGCAACTGACGATGCATCGATTGTAGGTCTGTAGCCCATGTTATGGGCGAAAGACCGAAGAGGTCTGAAAACGAGGGTCTGGGCCCTGCCCAACCCCCCCTAGGTCGGCCGAACCGGGTCGACCCGAACTGGGTCCGGGTCCAGCCCAGCTGGGCGCGGCCCGGTCCGGCTGTGCGTCCTGGCCCAGCCTGCGTGGCCCGGCCCGGCCCGGGTAGCTGGCTGGCCTCGCGCTGGCGCGACGCGACGGGTGCAGGGGGGTTACAAACGCCCCCGGTTGTCAACCTGGCGCGAATTAAAGCTGCACCGCCTCAAACCCGGAACGGCCCGGCCGTTCTGGTTCACGTCCCACCACCGCGGCTTAGCCGTGGCGGTTTGCTTTAGCGGCCCGCCACCATCGCCTTCTACGGACCACCGGACGCGCTCTGGTAGTCCGTTTCGCCTGCCTCCTTCACCAACAGTCCTCCCGGGACACGATCTTTACTATGAATGAATTCAAACGCCATTTCGGCCCAATTATTCGTCACCCGTCGATCATCACTCAACGTTCAAAACACGTCGTCTTCTTGGTTTTCCGGCGTGGCGCGACGGCACCGCGCCCCTTCGCCGTGGCCCGACTTCGACCGTGGATTCGTTCGACCTCAAAGGCCCGGCGCGATGGCGTCGCGCTTTTTCGTCGTGAATCTCTAAATTCTGGCACAGTGCGATGGCACTGCGTCACTTCCATTTCAAGCCACGTAGATAACCAAAAAAATATAAGAGGAGGAGGTTCGGTTGTGTTTGTGCTGTCCGACCTCCTCCGTTATTTTGATAACAGTTGGCCGTTGATATCGAAGAACGTCTAAAATTATTCACGAAATGAAAACCAAACCCCTACCTTGAAAAGACGCCGCACGTCATTGAGCCACGGAATAGGTAAGCGTCGCGGTGATCGGGCGTCGCAAAAGATCGGTGTGATTCCGTTGATGTTGGAGGGTGAGTCGTCGTTAATGGCGACGTTCCCCGCGGTGGTGACTCCTCCCTTGACGCGGAGGACGAAGAGGAGAAGGCACATCGTCGGTGATCGCCCGATGACGAATGCGGAATCTCGATTCCTTCGACGTGGAGAGAAGGTTCAAGATGAGACGACGTTCTTCGTCAAAGCTTCGGTGTTCTTCACGTTCTTCAACAAAGGAGATGAAGCGTTCTTCTTTGGAGGAGGAAGTTCTTCAAAACTCAAATGCTCTCTTCCCTTTCTCTTAACAAATCATTTAAAACTAAAATAAAAAAAGGATCCACCTTATTTTATTTACCCATGCCATGAATTCAAAAATTACAAAATTCAAAACCAACACACTTAATTATTTGATCTTGAGTTTTCAAATTAATTAATGTTTAGATGGCATGAATTAATGTGGGAGGTGAGGAGGAGAAGAGTCACATAAGTTAAAGTGGAGTTACAATATTAAAGTGGGAGGTGAGTTATGGGAGGTCAAGGGGGTTATGGGAAGATCAATGGGGGTTAGGGTCTCATGTGGGCCCCACCACCCTCTTAACCTCTCATGGGTAGTTCCCTAACTTCCACTCAAAGGATATAACTACTTTAAAGAAATAAAAAATGTAACTCAATTTTTATTTTATCTTCCACAAATTTTTATCATCTCCTCCTGTGAAAACGCAACTCCGAAAAAGACCTTCATAAGCAATTACCGGCGCTGCGAATCCATCGGCGCCCTTAGAATTCAATTTCGATCACCGGTTCAAAAGTTAGAAAAACCCACTCGTTCATTCACTGAACGTACCCGAGCATAACTTCGGAAATTGATTCCGGGCACACCAGGCCTCGGAATGAGGTGCCGTCAGAAACTAAGTTCTTGTAAAATTCCAAAGAAAATTAAGAAAAAACTTTCCTTGAAACTTCCAAGTCTTTACACCAACATTAGGAATAAAATAATACTATTTAGGCCCACTCGAATTAGATTAGGTGTTTTAATATTAAATTATTTAAAGAAGGGTTAAAATAGTTAAAATCAAAGTTTAATAAATAAATCATTTTTAATATAGGGTTATACATATGTTAAATTAGACTATAAATATTCATTAGAAAGATAAAATTATTTCATAAATAATGGTATTTTATTTGTAATATTTACACTTTAAATAATTTATTTTATTTTATGACACAATGATGATGCAGTAATTATATTATTAATGAAATATTGACATAATCGATGTTAGAAATACCCAAATAAATGTAATTTGAGACTTTTTATGAATTCCAATAATTTTCTAGGTTAATATGACATGTTATTATTGATTTAAGTGGCATTTTTTCGAACTAATATTTCTATTATGATTTTGATAAAAATCAATTACGAAATAGTGTCAAAATTGACATAAAATATTTTTTAAAAAATATATTATATTATTAATTGTTATTTTATTCCTAAAAAACTCAGGTTCGGCCAAATGACTTAGATAATGTTATATATATTAATAATATACATCTTGGGGTTCGTTTTTCTTGTTATAGTAAGTTTATTAACCTTATAGTGTAAGAAAACAAGAAGAAACGGTAAAAGTTAAATTATCTAACGTAAAGATAAATATAAATGATAAGGTTAAAATAGATACCTAAAATTGTATAAATTATATTATATGATAGGATTCCGACCCATACTCACCTTAGATTTGAAATAAATTAATTTGGAGCTATTAAAAATCGAATATGACTTTATAATAAAATAATATTTTTAGTTTTTCCAAAGGTGCCCCTCTCCCCCCTTATAAATGGGAACCACTTCCCTCTCTTCCTCACACCACTTTGAGCCTTCGAGGTCGGCCAAACCCTGACAAATTATCTTCTCCAATTCCCTATAAACATCCTAGAGGTCCTGGTCCTCTTCAAAGACCAGTTTTAGTGCTCTGAGAGGGGGTCTCAATGAGGCGCTTCAAAGAAGAGGTAATGTCCGTTACCGATTCTTTCAACTTTATTTCTTCTTCCACTTCTTCATATTTTGTTGTTTAATTATGAAGTAATAACATCAGTATCACTCATATACTGATATTTTATTATAAGTATGAAATAACACTATTTCACCGTCTATCAATCCTATAGGAAAAAAATCACCGCACGTGTGTACGTACGGAATATCGTCTCCACGCCGTAGTGTAATCTATTTTCCACCACCACCTTACTTGGACGGGTATAATGGTGTAAATAATAACTATATATGATTATTTTAACATGGTATTGATTCTGAAATAATATAAATAATCTCCAATACAATTCCATGATCATGAGAACGATACCATCGCTCGTGCGTACGTACAGAATACCGTCTCCATGACGCGATGAGATTCATTCTCCATGTTTACCATTAATGAATGATTATAAAGTATATATAATAAGTAATCATGTAATATCTAACATAATAATGATACAGGAATTATGTATATATATATATGTATGTCATATACTTAATTTTATTTAATTCAATATGGAAACGAAAACAACGTTCTTGCGTACGTACGGCCTACCGTCTCCATTAACGGTGTATTTCATTTCATTTAATCGATATATCATATATATATATGTATATACTGAAATATATAACATGTTTTACATTATTGAATTATTTAAATCAGGATATAATTAATAATATCAAGAACAACAAGTCCAAACACGTACGATAATAAAACGATTTAACCCAAAACACTGCTTCAACAAGAAACTTACAAAAGAACAGGTAAAATTATGTCATAAGTGAACCATATATGATATCATAACAATGAATATGATTCTGTAACAAGTCAATGACATTATTTAAATCATTATACAGGAGGTTCGGAAACATACGAAGCATATCAGACCTAAGTTAAGGGATAATTATTCCAATCTCTTTCTTATCCGAGATTGTTTACTAGTAAGTATTTACTGGGGGTTATGTTTGTTATCCATGTCCATATGCTCTCAAAATGTATTCATAAATTTTTTTACTTTACTTCCTTGTATTCTTAAGACATGTTTACCCTTTTATTACTTTTACCACATCGTATGGATGGAATCTTTCTTTTGTTTACCATACGAGGAACTTTTTGACTTTTCCGAAAAAAGTACAAGGAAATTTTTATTGTTTTAAATTTTATAGAATGAAAGGATTTTTACGGTTTTATCAATATTTATTTTCATGATTCTTCCTCCAAAATATTTCATGACCATTTTCACCAAAATCCTTTTCATTTAAAATTGACTGGCATTTTGTGAAAAGAAAATGATTCTCAAGATGAAAGGATATTTTCCTCAAAAATTCATTTCATGTGCATTACCAAAACCATTTTCCATCTAAGATAACATTATTTCATATGTGTATGTTTCACATATAATGTATCTATGAATTGTATGGTTTTACTTTTCTTATTATGAAATGATATCCATTTCTTTTATAAGGATTATGTGATGATGGGATGATGTTTATAGAAACACATTTTATTCGTTGGGTTATTATGAATGATGTACATTTTTTTTGTGGAACAAGTAAGAATGATTTCATTATGACATGGGTGGGACCTATATCTCCCTCCAATTAATTGGGTAAAGATTTATATATCATGAGATAGACATGGCTAGAATGGTAAGTTAATCAGTTTTAGTGTTATAGTCCTGAAACGAGTAGTGAACTCGATTCAAAAAGAGACTTTTTCCACTAAGATGGTCTTGGAAGCAATGCCTTGGCTACTATAGAATCATAACAAGTGATGAATGGTTTCCACAATTACATGTTTTATTCCAATTATATTTTATCATGGTTGATGTTTCGTTATGATAGATTCCTTATTTACTTCCATGAATTATGTCTTTGCTCAAGATTTTGATGTTTAAATTTCATGTTCAAGTTTTTGCTTCCAAATGATTATGGATTGTTTTATATTATCTATAATTCCCATACTGAGCATTTGAGATCACCCATTTTATGTTTTCTTTTCCCTTAGGATTAAAAGAAAGGTTTTAGGTAAGGAAACAAAAAGTGGACGATCTTTATGGGAGATGTTGAAGATCTTTCACCTCGATTAGAAGATTACGTTCCAAGTTTCAAAAGACAGTAAACTATTATGGTCTTGGTGTGTCTGTTTTTGTTATGTGTTAAGTATTCTACAAAAGTAATGTAATGTCCATGTACGTCATGCTTTGGGTCTCTACATTAGCCATGTTTTGTTAAAGTAATTTAGGCTTCGAGAAGATTTTTTGTTCTTAAAATTTCTTTTGGTCTACGTTTTATCCATAACATTTAAAATAATCTCATAGTTTGAATGTCAACTTCATAGTGCTACTATTGAGTTAAGGGATCACTAGAGTGCAAGGGGATGCATTGTGATGATTCTGTCCTGAAGGGTTTTCATTTTATCCATAGCTGTGTTGCACTAACTACCATGGTTAGAAATAATTTTCTTATAATTAGATAATTACACTGGGATATGGTTTTCCAACAATTAATCCATGATATTTAAGAAGCGATTCTATAAAAATTTATCCTTCATATATATGTATATTTTATATTATCAGAACCTCTAAAAATATATCAATTTTATTTGGAAATACAATATTCATAATTTAAAATGGTTATTGATTATATATTTTAAAATATCATCACTAATAATACAAACATCTAAAGTGTAACAAGTTTATATAATCGCAAAATATAATATTATGTAATTAAAAAATACCTAATCCAAAATAATACATCGAACTGACTCATCTATCCCATTGAAAAAACAAAATCCCCTTCAAGTCATTATAAAATCCGTCTACTCTATAACTCCACTACCATTGTTTTAATTTATTAGTTACAATGAAATATGTTTTAATTTAACCTATATTATTCTAAATATAAAAAACTCCACTATGTTGTGGGTGTTGTGGGTGAGTAAATGATTCATTAGGATACCCCCTGAATTCCCATGTTCCCCATTAATGTTAAACCCATTACACATTTAATTGAAATTGAAAAAAATCCCATTAAAATTATACTTTTGGAAAAAATGTAAATTAATATAAATAACAACATTCATGCATATTTAATCAAATATAAAATTATAAAATTATAATTTATGTTTTTTCTCGAACCATTAACTAACATACCTTTTCACTTATAAAAAATCAAAGGGATCTATTTGACAGCGAGTATGATTATATGGGAACCTCCTACTTAGGAGTGGATTGGCGACCCTAACCGACCGTATTATACTAATAATTCCAACAAACTAAATAAAATATTCCCGTTATCTCCATCATACCTTATGAAAGAATAATAATTATGTATTTTTTATATATTTCATGTATTTAATATTACAAAAAAACTAAACTATGACAATTATATCAATAAAGATACTGAGACCAATTTCACAATTCTATAACTAATTCTATCATGAAATCGACAGAATGAGATTTACTCAGTCTTCCATGAATTAAAACATGAACCTGAATATCAATTGATCCAAATTTCTCCAAATCCAGACACACTGTATTCATTTTTATTTAAATAATTTAATTGTTAAAATTATATAAATATAAATATATAAAACAACATAATAAAATCCCAAAATTAAATGATAAATTATTTGTAACAAGAATATATGGAAATGATACCACAATCCACTACATTATGATAATTTCAAATCTTGTAACCAGTCTCAGGATATATGAATTCTTTGACCATATTTATCACCAAGAAATACACTCCCTAAAAATACCCATAAACCATCAATTTTATAAAAACCTTCATATTTTGGTACTATAAATTTATAAATTTATATGCATGATGGTAAAAGAGATTTAGAGCAATGTACATTTATTTTATTCCAAAATATCCAATGATTCAATGGTATAGAACATCAAGAGGAGAGAATAGCCTAAATCACAAAAAAAATTCCTTATGTCAAGAGAATAGTATAAGATAGATAATGGAAACAATCACTAATATATGGATATCATACAAGTTATATGTAACTTTTCAAATTCATTAAATGACCCGACATAATGGTCTCTGAGATATTGTACTCTATTATGTATTTCCTATCAAAATAATTACTATTATGAAGGATTTCTTTATTGTGTAATCCCATCAGTGCATTAAACCATTTATTTCATTATGCCCCAAGTAAACTTATATTCAACATTTAGAAATCATTATATGAAGCCCGTAATTCATACACATAACAAAAAATTCCACTAAAATACAATGATTCTCCCAAATTTGACCACTAAACCTCTTAAAAAGCCAACTAAATAAACAACTAAAGTCAAATACCACAAACAAGTCCCAATGAAATCCTAATGATTTAATATTCAATAATAATGATGTCCGATAGAAATAGTTTTAGAAAAAATATCATGCCAAAATTGGGGCAAACGAAATTTCCATTCTTATTCCTCCTCAAGAACAATACCATATTTTAAAATCACATGCACTACTAAAGCATTATTAATACACAATTATTTCTCTCCCTGATTAAAAAAATTAAGAGGTCTATTAAAAAAGAATACATTTGTATTTTAATCAATTTTATTCCATAGATAACATATATTGGTATTCAATTACATTTTTATAAATGAAAATATTGAAATAAAATTTTAAATAGAATAGTAATGTAGTTGTATTTCAAACAAGTGTGCACCTAAAATCGCATAACTGATGACTTAAAATTGACAATCATATATATGAAATAAATTTCAAGATTTTCTCATCCAATGATGAACTAATTTAATTGATACCCAATAGAAAACATAATCACCATTGACACTCTCTAATGGATGGTGATAATTATTAATATAATAATTTTTCTAATGCTAATTTATTTTATCTATTTAAAAATCTATATAATAATTTTAATCATCTCCAAAACCATTAATGGTCCATGTCGGGAATCTTCCATCACATATTCCAAAACATTGGGGAATAAAATGTTTTATTTTAATGTTCCTCAAACTTGTCCCTCCATATCATTTTTAAATTACTACTAATATATAAATAGTTCACCAATGTGGGTTGGTTCTCATATATTCCCCCAAATTTGATTAATAATTCTCTAAGTTAGTCATCAAATATTTTTATTTTTTAATAGAATACTCACCAAATTGGGGATAGTAGGATTTTGTAACGTTTATCTATACATCCATTACAAAATGATAACATTTTCAAAATCTAAAATATAACTCTGGGAACCCATCTAATATAATTTATTTCAATATACCATGTTTTTTAACTATATTCGATACATAAAAATTTTCCATAAAAATTATTGAATTTGTAACATCACATTTTTAATTATTAATTTTCATTCCCTATGCTACTTCATTTTCAAAATAATTTTTAATTAAATTTATTAGGATATGTATATAATTATCCATACATCATTCATTCATAATAAATGATTTAAAAAATAGTTCAATAGAGAAATTATTACATTCAATGGATTATTATATACTAAGGATTATGAAATCCATTATAAATATATTAAATGAATTTTAAAAACAGATACCAAATATTAATACTTATTAGTTAGAAAATTCCATATATCACCTCGACCATTAAGTAGAATTTATTGTAGAATTTCACCAAAAATGATAAAAACATAGAGAATATGAAATGTTTTTTTTATAAAATACTAGAAACAATTAAAATAATATGACGTGTGATTTAATAAATTAAAATATAAAAAAATTATAATTTAATTATAGTTATTTTCCGACTATTTGACCCTTAGAAATATTTAATCCTCAAATATGGTATAAGGAATCTTATTAATAGTTTGAAATTATCTGTAATTTTTTTTGGAAAATGATGTTTATTTAGATATTAAATGAAAAAATATATATATATATATACAAATACTTTCACTATAAATACTTTATTTTGTATAAAATATATTATGAAATAAAATAATATTAAATTATTTTTTAAATTATAATTTATTGAAATTTTTTTAATTTTTTTAAATTTTTAATTTTTAAAAATTGATATTAATAATAATGATTTATTTCATTAACTGAATGATTTATAAAATAAGTAAATGACATATAGTAAATAAATAATACATTATGTGAAATTAATATTTAATTATTAAATTAAAATGAAAAATGTTTTGTTTAGAAAATTGTTTTTATTATGTTTATTCAAACAAATTTTTTATTTATACACATATATCAATTTAAATTCAAGGAATTATTATTAGACTATATGAAATAGGAAGATAATCATTTAATATAAATAAATGATATTATTTAAATGAATCTTAATTTTTATGGTTTTATAATTTAATCTAAATATAATCAATTAATCACTATTAAACAATGATATTTATATAAATGAATCCTTTTATAGAAAAAAATAAAGTCTTATTCTTCTAGTTATTATTAAATTGTATAAATTTGAATAACAAATTAAAATATATTTTCCAAAAAATATGTGTTATTAATATTTATATTTAAATTAATTTATACAACTTATAATGTTTTAAATTGAAAAATGAATTATGAATTTTTAATATGAACTTATATTTTGGGTAATATGATTAATATTGTATATTAGGGAATATTTAATTAATATAGTGAGTAATTAAACCATATAAATGGAAGTTGAAATAGGGAAGACAAATGTTAGGGATTTAAAATAGTTAAATTGATATTTAGACATTTTAAAAGGACTTTTATCCTATGGGGATTTTCATTCTATTTTAATATTTATTTCCTCACTTAAATCTACTAATTTCCATCGGATTCCATGTTTTCACTTCATCTTACTTATGATTCTAATGATATATTCTCTATATACATTGATATTATAAAAATATCATCTACCTATTATAGACCACTTATATCATTAAATTTTATATCGAATCACTAAAAAAAATTCACTCTTAATTTCATATATCATATTGGATATATTTTGAAAATAATAATAAATTATCAATCCTTCATTACAAATGATATCATTATCATAATGATTGATTCAGTGGAACATGATAGTGTGTGTTCAATCATGTGGGAATCATATGTATAACTTGTTTCGATCAAAAATTCCATTCCTTATGTCAACATTAATGTTATATACCTATTTTAATATATATTATATATATATTATAAAATATATATCAATTATGATTTTTTACAATTTATCCATGGGATTTGTAATTCCATTCTCTCTTTCCTCAACATTTTATTCATACACCACTAATGTTCTATGATTTTTTCTTGACTCAAACTCCTTTTTATTAAAACATACATTGTATCCATTTAATATTTCATTTTATGTATCATATATTATTTGAGACAAAATTATCATAAAATAAAATCATAATATATATTTTCATATAATTATTCATTGCATATAATAATTAATCACACCTTGTCCTTATAGGTGTGTGACTTTAAATAATATATACATCATAAAAAATATTTTAGAAATGTAATTTAAAATATCTCACATATGTAATTAAAAAATTAAACCCTTATAGTTCAATAATATATAATATTTCTCCATACAACTTATGGAAATGTAAAATAAGAAATGATGACCTCAGGCACTTAGTAAGGGGTGAACAAAAGAGATATAAATTTATTATCATATATGTGTATATGATGAAAACAAGGGTATTAGAAAATAAACTATGCATATTAATATAAATTAGTAAATGAATACCCATTTATACATGGATCATAAATCATGAATCATTTTATATACCATTGATAATAACATAAGACATGTGTTATCAGAGTAAGATAATATTCTCTAATAATCACGAGTCATGAGAACATGACATATATATGTTTCCAATGATAAGAATGTTTCACAATCATTGTGATATAAACCATAAAATATGGCTTGGATAACCAATAACACATTCATATCAATATATAGTTGGATATGCATCGACTAATAACATAATGGACAATGGATAACCACTGGTTCGCCATTAAATTTTTGACTTGGGATTAAAATAGATAAAGAAAAATTGACTCAAGGGAACAAAAACATTGACCAATGAATTGTAGAAATATAATATAAAAACAAATGAACATAAAACGTTCATATATGTGAATTTAGAAAAATAAGGTATTCATAATCCTATAATTGTATAATTAAAACATGATAAGTAGATTAGTTTCCTAATAATTTCCACAAAATATGATCATAAATCATCTGGTGAATGAAATTAGATGACATCATTAGAAATTATCCCTATTAAATAATTATAATATTAAAGTATAATAAAATAGATAAGAAACACTTTAAAATAATTAGTAAATTTTCTGGAAAAATTATGAAGAAAAACCCATTATGATTTAAAAAAATTTATATTCAAATGAAATTTGTTATGAAAAATGGGAATATTAATTTCATTGAAAACCCATGAAAACATGAGAATTATTATTTGTAAATAAAATATAATATGTTGGTGAAAGAATTATTTCATTTTGAAGTAGTTCGAAAAAAAATTCAGTCACTCCTTTTTAATTTAATTAATAGTCAATAGAAAATAACCACTGAATATAGAGTTTAAAAGATATTAATATTAATATTATGTAAATAATTTCCCAAGGGAATATTAAATGACCATAATAAATAATCTATGTGTATATAAGGATACTATTAATACAAAATAATGAATACAAACATGGCTTAAAAATATTTCCAGCAGAAAAATAAGATATAAGGCCTTTTCTATTTAATATAAACATTTTTATTTAATTTTTAACCAAAAGAAAGTTGAATTAATGGAAGGATTGTAAGTATGGTTATTTTAATTTTTTTCACCATTATTATGTTCTTTTGGCTTCTTAGCCATTAGACTATGTGATCTGGGAATCCATGTAAGGTAAGGGTTCCCATTCAACCTAATTAAAAGTGTGATTATCCAAAAAGTTAAATAAAATAGTATTAAAAAATGACACATAGAAATGGAAGACATATAAATAAACATAGTATAATAAATAGAGATATTGTAATAATGATCTATATAATTTTATTTCATCCAATTAAAACAAATACATAGTATTATCGATTTCAATGTGAGTTTTGAATAAAAAATCATTACATACATATTTTTCATGGTTAGGATTATTCTAACTAATTATATTATAAATTCATATGTATAAATTATTTTTATAATAAACATAATAATTTTTTAAAATAATATAATTCAATAATACTATTTACCCAAATATTAATTTATAGATGTTAAAATTATCATCTAGGTGTTTATTTCATTTTTTCTTCACATGCTTTAATTTGGTGGTTCATGTTCTTATTTTTTAAACATGGGTTCACCTATCGTGGATATTCATTAAGATATTATATATGATGTTTATATATTTATGGAATATCTTGGTCATTTTATAGAAAATATGGTTATGATTGACAGTGAATTCTTATAAATAATATTTTACGTGATTATAAAATTAGTAAAAAAATTAAATTCTATGATGAATATGACATTTAATATTAACACTCCATAATTTTGAAAAAAAAATATATTAATCATTATTATATTATATTCCATAAATTAATTTTTATTTATTCATTAATTTTATAAACATTAAAACAACATTCATGTAGGTTGTAAAAATGGAACAAATAAGAACATGGTACAATGATTTTAAGAGTAAGAACGAGAAACTATATTGTAATGATATCACTTTTATTTAATACTAATGATATAAAAAATGTATTAATGTTTTATTTAATATTTAGGAATACCAATATTTATAAGATAATGAAGAATGATTAAGGAGGGTGTTACACTTTTACGGAATACTTCAATATCTACATAGAAAGATTCTTGGAAATGTGTTATTTAATACTCATTCTAATTTCCAAAGGTTAAAAAACATGAAAGTGGATTATTTCGAAGAGAAATTTGGATAGGATTAAAATAATATATTAAAAATAAATATGTTATTTTATATTGTAAGATGAGGGTCCTTTTAATGAATATATGGGGTGCATTTTTTGTAAATATAGAATCCTTATAATCAAAGAAATGTAATATTCAAAGAAAACTGGTTAAAAGGGGAAACATGTTGAAAATAATATATGAGAATCTTTAGAAATCCCCCATCAACAAAGTTAGATATAATTTTATGATATATTTTATGTTGATATCCCTTAATTTAACACTTCTACAATAATTTACCCTTTTTTATGGTGAATAAATTTATCTATACTAACTTATTTTTATGTAGACAAATTTATTTAATTAAATGAAAGAAATAGACAATGTGATTAAATCCACAAAGACAATAATATATATCTCAATCTATAATAGTTCTAAAAATTAATTTTAATATATGTGTATATAATGAATAATATTTTTTTTACAAAAATGTACTGTTAACAAAATAAATTACATTCAATTATTCCATACCAAATAACAGTCATTAAATTGATGGTAATCTATTTGGATATATATATATATATATTAATTATGCTTCATAATTAAATGTTCATAAAGTTTATATTAAAAAAAATTATATTATATAATAGAAAATATTTTTATGCAAGAAAAAAAATTAGGTATGAATAATGAAATTATTATTCTTTCTAGTTGAAGTAAAATTTATTTGATTTCATAAATTTACATTATTAACATTCAATTAATTTTATCAATAAATTTTTATGTCATCCTCTATTATATAATTTTAAATTTGAAAAACATAATAAAAATTCCTTATAATCTATTGTATTTTTAAATATGAATTAGAACCTCTTAATTTTAATATAACATTTTTGTTTCTAGTTATGTTTCAATTTAATATATTTGAATTTATTTTATTCAGAATGTAATATTCTATTATAATAAAAAAATTATATTATTTCATTGTATTATGTATCATACATTATGATACAGGATTGAATTATTTAAAGTAAAATACATAATAAACTATCATTGTGATTCATTCAACCCCCGTTAAATGAATTTTCTCTAAAAAATCATTGCTTTTCGGAAATATTGAGGGTAGTTAAACCACATTACATCTTCAATATCTCACATTACATCCTTAGTGATATCCATTTCCTTCTTACATATCTTAATATCCTCTTTTTATTTCTCACAAATCATGACATGGATGGATGGTTGAGAACTAAATTTAGATATAAATGACATTATTACATCCTTCATGATTTAAATGTCAACACATTGAAAATAAATTAGTCTAGTATATCTATTAGTATCCATGAATTATATTTTATGATGAATATTTTCAATCATAACATCATCCATATTGTTCTCCTTCCTAGGGTTGTTATGTATTAATCTATCATAGACCATTCTTTACTCCAAAAATCTCTTTAGGTTCATGTTAATATTTTTGTATGTCAATATATATTTTAGGATCATATGATTACTATATATTGAAAAATTATCATAAAAAATATAATTCCAACATATCATAATAAAATAGTAACACTTAAACTCTAAATCAACAATCGTGTAGTTTTTTTATAATTCGTTAAATGGGTTGAGGTATATGCTACCACCATTTTATTTTGCATGAGGAAACATACCCATTTATTATTTTATGAGTCACTCTATATCACAATATCATCTCCACTACAAGATTGTGTGAGATTAAGTATTTTTGACAAACTTCTCTTAATATCATTTAAATTTTACCCACTTTCATTTATGTAAAAGAAGATAAATCCCTACATAGTTGAAAAGGTTTGTAGATTTACTAGCCATGAGAAATTTATCAAAAAAATACTTGATATTATCCATTAAATTATAGAAAAATAATGAACTATTTTATAGTGGTTTTTCATGTCCATCATTTAATTACATATTTAATTTAATGATGTAGAGATATACCCTCTCTTGTGAATACATATACAAACAATGATAATTTTTATACCTGTAATTCACACATGTAAAATTTGGCTTATATTATCAACATTATAATGTTTTTCTACAAAATATTAAAAAAATATTTATTCCTTTTATTTATCTTTTAATATGTTTGAATTTCATCTTTAAAGACATATGAAATTTGATCATGTTAATATCAAGGGACAATATTCATATTATCCATGATGTTGATGGGTATATTTCGTTATCTAAATGGAGCCAATATGAATCCATAATGTCAATATATTTTTTGAATAATATATTGGAAAAATTTTCCCTTTTAAAAATTAATTATTGATACCTAGATCAATTTATATTTATTTTTACTAATTTATCAAATTTCATTTTTTCATATAAGTCAGCAATATGCGGTACATGATATTTTCTTCTAGATAATGATCATTTTCTATTTATGATGGTAAATTAAGAGACCCATTGATATATATTTTATCTTATAATAGTACTTATTTCACCCCATGGGGAAGAACATGGGAATATAAAACCATTATTTATATTCTACTAGAGTTTCTACACTAATTCATTTCATTCAGTGGGGCCACTATATGAATATTATTTCATTTATGAAAATAAATAAATATCAGTTCTATAGAAAACCAAAATTCATCACCATGAAGAATAACTAGAAATTATTCCTGAAAAATTGTAAAAATTCTTGAACACAGTCATGTTTTGGATATTTGGTTTCACCAATAAGAAAATTTTGATATATATCCATCATTAAATGGTTACACATCCCATATATGGGAAGTAACTTTTTAATGTATTTCGTATTCGACAATTAATTTATACATGATCATGGGTTAATTTATAATATGAAACCTAATTTCTTAATTCCAGTAATTGTTGTGGGATCTAGGTAGAGAGATCCATTCAATTCTTAAATTACATAATATTTGAAAAAAATGGGCAATAACATAATTTTAGAAACACTTTCCCACAAACATCAATATGATATGATTTCATTAATTGAGATAAAATCATCTCAAAACATATATATTTCATATATAATATAATATCACCCTATTTGTGGTGTGAATTTATGATCATATGTAACTTTTTAGAGATTAATTATAAGGTAGAAATTGAATCAAATAAAAAATATAGTTATTTATTGGAATATTAAAATACCTTTTATAAAATAATTTTCACGACAAACATATATAAATATGATGACATATTCATTCCATTTAACCCTTGGATTTAGATTCTTCTGTATTCATTTCTTATTATTAATCATTATTTTGGTTCACATGGTCACTTAATGTACATAAAAAATATTGCTGAGGAATTAATGTTCAGGTTGTGCAATAGGATGATATTTCTATCCATAATTTTCATTTATTAGAATATTCATATCTCTTCTACATTTATGTGCTAAATAGACTTCTCTTTCACACATAGATAATTTTTTATTATTTAAAAACATTTATATCCTTTCTTATTCCCAATTTTTACAGGAAATAAGACCATGTTATTCCCTAGATATGTTTTATTTATTATATTTCCCAAAAACACTATTTTTCTCTAATTATTCACAAAATAATTATAATAATAAGAACTACCAATTTCTATTTATAGCTTGATATCACATCAAAAAATGTTTCTAGTGCTACTAAAGTCTGTTACATCTAACACTTATAAAAACAAGGTTTTATGAAAATTGTGTAAAATTAATATTTTCATCTAGGATATATATTAAAACTAGAATCATATAATATATGCCATTGTATTATTTATAATGGTGAAAAATTATTTATCCTCTTGTTTTTCTAATTCAAAAAATCCATCAATATTTTGGTGTGAAAAAATATTAGGAAAACAATTATTGAAATTATCATCATAAGATCATTCCATTCCTTGAGGTCAATTTCATATACATACCAAATTTATTTTATTACTTTTCAACAATTTTCAATATTACTATGAAAATTTTAAATTTATAAAACAAACCATTTATTTAATGAAAACTGTATTGTGAAAAGTAAATTTCTATTCTATTGACACACTGCATAGTAATTAGTACACTAGATAAACCATTAAGGGAGGGTGGATATTTTTGTTTGAAGGACACCTTAAAAAAATTACTTACATTATGTTCATTTGTGTTTTTTAGGGTTCTAATTATTTCACATATATTAGAAGAATTGTGTTGTAATATCAATAAGAATTTCTCCCCTCTCTCATCCTGTTTGGTTTTTCATTATACTGATAATTTAGTTGTAAATTAAAATTTTCGTTAACTCGATTACTCCATGTTCATTCAATTCACCAAATCAAAATAAATTAATGTGAGAAAAATAATAATAATAATTATAGTATGAAATCATATTATATGTAAAATCAATTCAAAATTTCTTAAAATTATAACGTCAATATTTCAATATTTGAAATATTTTTCTCATACTAAATCACTTTTTTATAAACCAAGGTTGTTTTTGGTTATATACTAATATAATTTGTAACCTAATATAAAAAATTTAATACACAAATCCTTCAAATCATATTAGATAACCCGATAATATAATAAAATTATACTACATCATTTTAAATGATTGTTAATTCCATATCAAAGTAAAAAAAAACCTAAAATCAATTTGGTTTGAGTATTTGGATAAATTATATATAATGATTTGTTTAATGCATTAAAAAAATATTTTCTAAATGTAAATTATAAAAAATAACCATATAGACATTTCATGATTAGCATTCTTCCTTCTAAATGACAATAATAGAAACATATGAAATGGTTATTGTATATTCTTAGTAAGAGGTGAACATTGGGTTCGAAATCAATGATAATAAATGATAATTATGTGAATGATAAATTATGAGAGAGTAATAAATATAAAAAAATAAAATAAGGAAAAAATTCTTAAAAAACATGGCTTATAAATCCTAAATCATTACATAAATCCTTGAGCATAAAATAATACCCGAGTCCTATGAATATGGAAACATTATATATTAATAATGAGTTATGAAGAGCATTACATAGTTATATTTCACCATATAAAATATATCCTTTGTATAATAAAATGAATCATAACATATGTTTTGGATAACTATCTAGACATTCATATATTAATGGACAAGGAAAAGCATATACCCATACCGTAATTGACATGGTCAAACCATGTAGGACCAATATCTTTTTTCTCTACATCTTTCCAAAAGTGTGTCATCTTGTTTTCATGATATATAAACATTACAAAATGAATTAGATGTCTATAATATACCCCCGATGACATTATTATAATACATGAATCTATTTGTCTCCTGAACATGAAAACATACACAACCCCATCATATATTATTAACCATTGTAAAATAAATTATTTTCATGAATATTTTCAAAAAATATGATCATATTCTAAAAAGGGAAAGAATGTTGGTGGATTCGTTAAATTATATCCATTATAGAGAAAAATAATAAATAATGAAATCTGATTGATTTTGAAAATACATTATAAAATAATTTTGATGTTATCAATAAAAAACATGGGGAAATTTCATATTTATTTTTGTATGTTTTATTTCTAAAGAAATATATTATAAACCAATTGGAGCATAAATTAATTCATAAAACTAAAAAATATTGAATGAAATATTCAATAATAAAAAAATATGGTATGACAATTCATTGATGTAGAAGAATTATGAAATGATTCATTTTACAACATTGTATGGCATGTCAAAGATAATAAAAAGTAACTTATACAGAAACCAATTAAATGAAATTCCCAATATTGTCTTGTAGAGAATGTTAAGGTTGCGTTTAAATGGTCTGAATCGATAATATTAGTTTAGATAATGGTATTTATTAATCAAAATACATAATATTGACATGTTAGAGAAATATTCGCAACTAAAAAAAATAAATAATCTTTTCTCCATTTACGAGTATCATTTTAGTTGAATTATCAACCAATAGAAGGTGGACTGTTATGATTATTTGTAGAATTAATCAATATATATAGTATAATAAAATATATTATTTTTAATATATAAATAATATTTAATTTCTTCAAATTAAAAACTAATCTTATATAATATTTATTTCAGTGAGATATTTGGAATGAAACCTTTAATTATGACTTCCACAAAGTTGGACATGTTCTAAATCAAAAAATAATAAATTTAGGATCATTATTTTTATATATATGAACCTTATTAATATTTATATTATTTTATACCATTTATTTATAATTTTTTATTTCCTGCAAATTCAATGTTTATTGTTAAAATTAATATTTTTGTGTATATTGTTGAATTTTCTACACATGCTCTGGTTTGGGTCTTATGTTCCATTCTCTGTTTTCCAGGGTTAATCATATCTTTTATGCTCAATAATATATTATTTATATTAATTATATATTGGTAAATTCCAACTTTTAGTTATTAAAACATATTATGAAAGTTCACACAGAGCGCTTACAAATCTCATCTTTTGTGATAGTTATGATTAAAAAATAATTGAATTTATTTCTAAATATTACAATAAATATTACTTACACAGGGTTATAAAAACATCATGAATTATTAATTATAAATTTATATTAATTTAATGTATGTTTTCATAGTCATTAATGATATAAAAATTATAACATATTTCATGTAACAAGTTAGACTGTCATAATCAAGAATTCATTATAACTATCGAATGACTAAAAACATGTTATTGTGAAGTAACAATATTAATTTTATAGAAGATAAATGTTTTCAAAATACTATTATTGTTGTTATAAATTATATATAAAAATACATAGATAAATAAAGTAAATAAAAAATATTCAGGAGTGAATAACGCTTATGTTAAAGGCTTTAATCTTTCATTAGAGAACCTATTGTAATTTAGGGATTTGGGACTATTGTTTTTGACAAGTGGTTTCCAAATATGATATTGGGTTTTCAATGATATAATTATTGTATTTATTCAAAATAAATTAAAAATAGATGACATATTTCAAGTGTTAATACATGTAATATCCTTGATTTTTAAAGGGTTATAAGCATAAATGATATGACTCATTTTAACAAAGTATAAAAAAATTAGGGTGCCTAAAAAATTTGATCATAAAAGTTATGAATGATTAGAATGTGGTTGTTATGATGATGGGTGAACATTTTTAAAGATTCCAAGGGTGTTTTTGAGTGAGAAAAAACACACTGTAAAGACCATGTATTGGAATTTGGTGGCAATAATTAGTCTGATGTGCCATTATGGCATTTGGGTGGGACCCATAGATGAGACCACATGACTCGGGGGAAATGAGTGGTTCCTGATGGGCTTGGAAATGATATCCATTTTATTCAGTGGTATCTATAGTATAATAAGGGCCTTGTTGTAAAATTGGTATAATATGATTAACACTATATGAAATGAGGTAGAAATTCATAAGTTGAGATATAAGGTGAAGAGTGAGGATATTTTACTCTAAATAGGGGGTAAATTTGACACCCTATAATGTTAAAGTGTTATTAGGATATATGATATAAATCATGTTAACAAGGTAAACCTTTATTTTTGATTACCTGTCTAATTAGAAACCCCTAGTTAAGAATTATTTTCCCAGAGTAGTGATCAGGATGGGTAACCTCCTAATAAGATTCCCATGGTGTTTTTGAGTGAGAAAAAAGGACACAATAAATGTGTGGGTATATTGTTATTTTATTCGTTTGATGATCTTTCAGGGACATGGTTTGGACCCAGCTAAGAAGTCACATGTCTGTGGGGGAACATATGGTGTCTGGTGGGATTGGACACAATGACTATGTTAAGGAGGGGAGTTTCTACTATCTGTGAACCCATTCGATACAATTGTAATTGGTAATGTAGAAATCATAAAAGGTGGTAGAACTACCCAATATTGATTTTTATGGCGTCAATGAGGGATTTTTTCTCCAAAAGGGGGTTTGGGGATTATTACACTATGTTTGTGTAGGTGAGGAAAAATCACTCTAAAATAAAATGTATTCGTAGATGGCGATGATCATTATTCTGATGATCCATTTGGGAACATGGTTGGGTCACAAATATGAGACCATGGGTATGTGGTGCAACTGATGGTGCATGGTGGGCCATGAATCGATGACCATGTCATGGTGAGGTGTTTGTGTTGCTTGTGATGACCTGTTTTAACATTCCTATCAGTGGAGAATTCTTGCATTATGTGTGGTGGCACTACCTAGGATTGATGTTTGGGGTCTACAATGAGTACATTGTTCTCTAAAAGGGGTGGGGTGAATTTAAAAACCAATGTTAATGGGTTATAAGGACAACTGATATGACTCATACCAACAAGGTTAATCATTATTTTTGGGTATATAATTGATTTTAACACCACATTTATGCATTATTTTCTTATAATTTTTATTATGATGGGGAAACCACTTGGAATCTTCCGATAGTGTGTGAGGCTTAGGAAACAACACATTGTAGAGATCATGTATTTCATATTGGAGAATCATTTTCTTCATGGAATTTTTGGGAATGTGGGTGGGCTCTATGGATGAGACCACATATCTACGGGGAAAATGGTGGTTCGTAATGGGCATTGACCCAAGAACCATGTTACGATGGGGTTTCAGTACTTTCAATGGGGACCATATAATACAAAACAAAGGGCCCATTCTGAAAATGCCAATGGGTGATTTGTTTTTGTAAATTCCCCTTCCATAAAATAAAAAATAATGAAATATTATTTGAAAGTAGATAAAAAATGATAAATATTAAAGAAAAGATAATTTATGTTCAAAAAATACTAATACACGCATTTAAGATAATTATTTGTAATATTATATGACCATAACTCTTAATTTATAAATTTTCCCTTATTTTATTATTTACTGTGGTGAATCTCTTTTACCATTAACACTTTCTTATAGATATAATTTAAAATTCAATTATTAAAAAAAATTGACATGTAGATTCTCAATTTGAAAACCATTCAAATGGACTGAATTAATATAGCTTCTAAAAATTTATTTTAATATCCATTATTATAAGCATTTTTTTTTGAAAAAATTATTTTTTATCATATAAATGAATTTATAATTATTTTTTACCGAACAATAATCATTAAATAAATGAATGTTTTTATGAATATATATATTTAAGTATAATTTAATTAAAATTTATTCTTTAAATATGATAGTATTATATTTTAAAAAACACACACACACACATATATATATATGTATATAATGAAAATAATATTTTAAAATTATACATTATTGTTTGGAAATGAATATATAAATATTATATATATATAGTTTCCTAGTAATTTATTCGATGTTATTAATTTGTTTTAATGACAATTAATTGTATTTTATCAATAAATTTTCTTGATATCATTTTTACTAATGAATAAATTATAAAAAAATAATATATAATATATAATGTTTCTCTAGAATCGAAGTTATTTCCATAGTGAATTAGAACATATTAATTTCATAAGGATAGTTGTTTTTATAATTTTTTATCTTAAATATGTTTAATTTGAATAATTGTTTACTATCATAGTCTACTATAATTGTTTACTATCATTGTTTACTATCATAGTCTATCATAGTCTATCACATAAGATTTATTTATTGGGAAACACGTAAAAAATGATGTGTTACATTACTCAAAATCTATATCTAATATTTCATATTATATTTCTGTATTGAGAAATGAAATTTTAGAATCATAATATTCTATTTAATATATTTCTTATATTAAACAATTATGACATTATCAAGTATAATTTTGACTCTATATTTTGGTTATTTCACTTTTATTTCCCATTTATTTCATACTTCAACTATTTTTTCCTTTTTATTGTAAATTATATAATTAGTTATTAGTATATAATACATTTTTTAATATCTATTCAATGTTATATTTTATTATTAATTCATTCGGGTTGGTTGAAACAATTAAAAATCGTACATGGTATTCCTCTCACATTCAAGACAATTTTATTCATTCACTCTATATTTCCTCATATTTGTCTTTATTTATATTTTTGATTTCATTATTTGAATTATTTTTTAATATATTTTCTATTTTCAATAATTAAAATTGATTTTAAAAAAAAAATAAATTACTAATTGTGATAGCAATAATAAAATGTAAAGAAACCAATATTTATTATTTAACTTGAATTTTCTCTTGTATCTATAGATTTATTAATTAAATAATGTTATTTTATTTCTCATTAAATTTTCTTAAATATAAACATTATTATAATGAATTGCCATTATATGTACCAAATATTTCCTCTTAATAAAAAATCATTCTCCTATATAACCATACCATGGAATTGATGGGGAAAATATTTTTCCCTGACCTTATACCCTTTTATTAAATGTGATATAAATATAAAAAACATCTTTATTTCAATAAAATTGTGTGCATCATTCTATCCAAGATCAGTCATTGTATAATATATAACTCATTAATTTTACATATATATTATATTATTTTCAAAAATTATTCATGATATGATTTTAATGGGTGTTTTATTAACTTTATTATATCACTTATGTATGGTTTATCATTATATGATCCATGATTTCGAAATTATATAAACATATAAGGAATGGTAATTAATATATTTCATGGGATGTTATGTAGATTAGGATGTTATCTTATTCCTTCATGTTATGGGTTAAAAATAGTGATTCACAATCCATTATTTTATGAGACGACAATAATGATTTTTGGCCTACTATGTTAGTGGAAAGCGGTAATGATTCCAGATCTATTATTATATAATAATATTTATGGTCAACCTTAACATATGTAATGATTTTATATGTTATTATTATTTTATTTTAATGAGTTATATTACCATGGTTCTTGATTATTGTTTCAAAAATATTACTCCATGATGTAATATATTCTTTAATGATGTATCAAAGATTAATCAACAGTCTAATACCTTGATCTATGGTAATTATATCACACATCATGAAGGATTATTATAATTCCTTTAACTTATTCCATTAATCATTTAATTTCTCAACTCTTGACGGGTTTCTATGTGTTGTGATATAATGATATGCACTACCTGATCTATTATTCCTTACAAACAATATCTTCTCACCATATTCATATGTTTCTCTTTTTCCATTCTAATGATGAATATTATTATGTAGAACTAAGATATAAAAAATCATTTTTGAATGTTGTAGTTGATGAAATATGAAATATATCATGAACATAATTAGTTATATAGGACATTCCAGAGACACTAAACCTATGGATTATATGATTTCATTTTATTTCTGGCACGCATTATATAGCTATTTGAAATGATGTAAAATATTTGTGCTCCATGCTTGGGTATCTTAAGATTATATTTAATGGATCGAAATTAAATTATTCAACATATTTAGCCTAAAAAAACATGAATTATGGTGTCATGTTTACATAATTAATTCTAAAAAACCAACAAAAGCAAGGAGATTTATGACCTCTTTATGACTATAATACTAAATGGTTATACCATTCTCATTGGATAATTTTTTTCCATTTGAATAATGATAGTTTAAGAATATTTTCTCATATCATGAAACATCATTAATTATGGTTTTCTACTAAAACACCCAATTTTATTTCATTATACATTTTTTTGCACAAATGAAATCTATTTAATAGGAATTATTAGATAATTTTTTTACTTTTTCTAGTATAAATGATGTAATTAAAAAAACACTCAAAACAAAGTTTTCAATTCCAATTATTTTCTGAATCCATCCATGATATACAATATATTTATATAATCCATCAATGTAGTTAATTTTTTATATTAAAATTCATCTTCCTGTACTGAATAAAAAAATTAGTTTTAAAATGACACAAAAAACACCATCCATTCATCCTTCTCGTCTATATATATTCTTATTTATATGAGTAATATAATGTGTTTCTAGTAATATTTTTCTTCCATAAACATGTTAACATTTTATTCATTACTCTATATGTTAATAACTATATTCTATATCCAATATTTATACTCCAAAATGATATAAAATTACTTCAATAACTCTATTTGTCATTAAAAAACTCACATTTTGAAAATGGAGTGAGAAAACATACCTCAATATATTATTAATTGTATATATAGTAAAAATCCCACCATAGAAGTAGTGAAATAATGTTTTACATGAATACATGATACCTAAATTGTAATGATTTTTTATTGGTTAATTTATTTATGAAACATCAATATTAAGGATTTAGACACTACTATATGATGAACTTTTAACAATACATACCCAAGCCCAATTGTCATGGATTCACAATACACAAAATATACATCATATGTTTCATGTATGGTTTGATTGAGTGATGATGTCAAAACATTATTTAAATACTTTATAGATATATTAAATTCATAATTATACAATATTTTTCATCATGGTTAATCAAATCCATCATTTGTGAACCTAGTCATGAAATATTATGAATTTTTTTTGAAAAAATCCAGTTGATATAATAAAATACACACCACCAAAACATCACATTGTACTTTTATGGAGAAAAATCAGTTATCGTTCTCTAGGTCAACCAATATCCCATTTTCATAAATCATATTATTGAATAATATAATCACATAAATTATTAGTATATATGTAGAAATATTTATATAATATTTAATGGTCTAGAATACATCTCAACATAATCTTAAAACATCCCACATGATCCACCTTCAATTTCTAATATAAATATATATCATATATGAATAAAAATACACATGAATTATAATATCTATGAAATATACTATATATCGATTCTAATAAAATAATAAAAGTGTTATTAAGAAAAAACTAAACCACCGGGTAATCATAGTAGTTTTACTTACTCCAAAAATCTATTTTAGGAATATCCTCCATCACCATCTTATGTTTGTGGAATCCTACACTAAATTAAATTTTATAAAAAATTATTTCACCAATATATTGGTAGAAAAAAATTTATTTCGAAGAATGTGATATTTTTTCAAGATTTTGGATTTAATCATGTTATTATAATATATACATATGCACAATGTTTCACTTAACCACATAACAAAGTGCATAAGGTAAAGTTTTGGGTTCTAAGTATGATAAATCCCTAGCATTAAAAAAAACAAAATTAACCATTCAAGACATTTAGTTCCACGAGAACCATTTATTATACATGTATATATATCTTTCTCCTCAATGTTGAAAAATACTATAAGAATTATACCTCAAGCTTTAATGTTTTTCTATAGGAAACATCAATAAACAATTCATGATAGTAATTATTAATATCTATGAATCCATCCTACCCAGATAATATTTTTTACCTCAACACCATATCAAATAACATTACTGATATAATTTTGACACACATCACCAAAATTCTATCTCTACCAGAATTCAAATATCATTCCCCTTGAACAAATTAATCTCAACAACAATATTAAAAACATAACTATTTTAATATAGTACATTGTATTAAAATTCTATAAAATTTTCTATTTAATTTCATTGATGATACAACATAATCATGGAAAGGATAGTTATATTCAATGAAGATTTTATACTGCTAGTCATAATAGATCTTAATAAAATTTTGAATCATTGACTATCATATTCTCATAATGGTTCTTGGATAACCATGATATATGACATCATTTATAACAAAAAACATAACAGATATACTACATGTAATATAATAATTGAATAATTAGATTATATATAAATTAATTAAATAAAAAATGTATAATAAATAAATAAATTCCTATAACTATCATAGGTCTCTATCTATCTATATTGGATAGCCATAAACAAGTAGGCATAATTATTCGCAAACTTGGGTTTACCATTCCTAAGAACGCTATCCATGTGATATAATTGTGTTTATAAATACCTTCCTCATGATGTTTGAGTGCTAAAATGAACTATAATAATAGATATTCGAATAATGGTCTTGTGATAAAGGATTAAAATTCAACACCTTCAATATAAGTGAAAAATGTGGTCCCAATAATAATCAATCGGACATCTTATCATAAAAATAAAGGATAATTTTTTCTGGTGGTTTTAAAAACTACTATTTTCCTAATATTACTATTTTATCAATGTGGAGCCTCATGTTTCCTCCAAGGAGTATATATTGTTCATCGTGATGATTTTTTTTATATTCTATTGAATTGTAATATCAATCAATGTAGGGGTGTGTGTATTTTATTTAATTGTAATTAGAATATAGGGGGAAATATCAAATATCAAAAGGGTGATAGTTGATTGATTTATGTGTAGTTTACCATAGACTATATTATCATAGACAATTCAAATGTTTAACAATAATTGTTACCCTTATTCGATGATTGAGAAAAAAATCATAATCATTTCATCTTTTGTTGAGATAATTTGTGACTATCATCCCTAATATGATCGTAATAAGTTTATTCTATATTCTATATGTAATTTAAACTGTTTAAAAATAACATACAATTTCAATATTAAACTCATAAATAAATACTAATCAACTCCAAATTGATAGGTTTCCAAAAGGAATGATATTTGAGAAAAAACCTTCAACACACATATTTGTAATTAGCATATACTAAGTAGTTAATAAATATTATATCATCATATATATAATTAATCATGAGGAGTGAATTGTGATCCAGCATCCAACAAATTGAAATATTAAATAATATTTAGAATGATATAAATTGTATATTAATTTTTAATTCAACTCCCTATAAACTAAAATCAAATAATAAATGATAGAATTTTATATATATAAAGGAACGTAATTATAGTTATGTGACTCCCACATAAAAGAATGTAATTTTTTTATGTTTCATGTAATTTGGATCAGCCATGGGAAATCAAAAAACCAGAAAAAATATTACAAAATAAGTCAACATTGATAGATATCTCTAAAAATTTGAGTGTATGGGTCCAAAAAATCCCCATGTCTTCATCCCTCATCATCCTTAACACCAATGAATACTCTTCATGTATAGTGATGAACAAGGATTCATTTTATGTAAACTATAAAAATTCTTGACAATCAATATCCTCCTTATATTTCTATAATTCACAGGAACCTATTCAATTTATTTTCAAGGACGATTATGGTATATATGTTGTGTAATTCGAACTGATCATTTGGTCACATGAGTTTTAAGTTTAGTGGAATAAATAATTTCAAAATATATAGTTAGACATACAACCTGGGAGTTAGAAACATTACATGGTTATTTATGTGGTTAAAGGGAAGTTAGATTTGTAATGTTCTTGATATGTCTCATGAGATTTGGGCTCTAAATTTCTGTTATTGGGTGTACCATCAAGCGGTGAATGGTTAGCTAATGGTTAGTTCTATCCAAACCACCCAACCATAATGAAATTTCTACAATTGTGCATGGATTGTTTAATTTTTGTCAGGGTCTCTATTATACCATGTGATACTCTATTAAAATAATGATGTATTTCACATTGTTTTCATAAAGACTAGTAAACCATGAACACTAAACATGTTAAATGATCTGTCCTAGGAACATTGGTTGACAAATTTGGAAAACAATTTAACAAACCATAGGCCAAACTAATAATCCATTTTATATGTAAAAAAATTATTATTTTCCATACATAATTGTTGATGATCAATCCTCTAATTACCTCATTTTCTCAGCCACCATCCCCTATTTTAACTCCCATCCCTCTTCACTCTTACAATGGTAGGATTTCACCCATTTCATATCTATTTATACTTATTTTGTATGAGAATTTATGATAGATGTAAGCTTATGTGTCTATATCCTTTTATTCATTTTTTATTTCTCTATAACATAGTATCCCTCTAGTTTTTTCTAATACAAAATATTTCTATAACATTTTTTCAAGTTTCGATATTTCTTATGAAAGAAGCTGAATTATTAGTTTATATCGATCATGTTAAAGCTCCTTGTCACATGATATGTTATACCATTAAATTAACCCACAGTATCTCATTTAATTTATTTATTAGGATGTGTTGTCATATAATATTTTTTGGAATTGACCACAATTTAAATATAATGATTTCAAATGTGCTTTCCTAACATTTAAAGTCCATTTATCATGATTGGAAACATAAAAATGTAATTCCAATTCATACACCATATATATGAATTTTAAAATATAATTGGATATTTTAATTATTAGTTTTTCTATAGAATGGTATTTTGAATTATTTATAGGGGAAATTGTGTTTGGAATATTTTTAATTGGAATTTTGAAATAATATGATGGTTCTAAAATGTAATTTAACAAACATCAATCTGGTAGAATGAAAATCACACTTTATTAAGGATAAATATAGTGGTCAAGGGATGAGAAAGTAATGAAATAGGGAAATTTTTTAAAAGTAACACGGAATGTGGTATTTGATAATGTAATTTTTAATTGATGGAAATGTTATTGTAATTTACGTAATGACATTGGTTTAATTTATTACCATTGTTAATTTTTGATAATTGAATGGAATATTCCATGAAGGGGACCTCTATATTTTTTCTAGTCTAATGCATTTCTATCATATGGAAGGTTATTTTCATAATATATATATATAGATAATTTATAAATAAATTCCTCTTGATATGGTTATGGGTGGGAACTATTTGGGAGGATTTCATGGAGTCCTTATGCACCCTGAAATGTGTAGAATTACATGAGAAATCCTTGTATTCCACTACGTGAATCAAATGAATTATATGGTGTATTGAAAACCATGCATTCATATATGTATAATGATTTGGAATTCATTAAGATATCTATTATATTCATCATTATTCATTATATTTAATACCATGGGGAAGTTATATATAGATTTGGGTAACATATATGTTATTGAATTTTAAATATTAATATTATTGAATCTTATGAGGTTCCTTATTGAATATCTGAAGATGAGATCCATAGACTCAGTAAGGCTATATTGAGTATAGGGCCACCATAAAATTGAAAGAATTCAAAAAGTATCATGTTTCCAAATGTTATGTATGGTTTCTTGAGTGAATAATTGTAGTTATGATTAGTGTAATTCCAAGGGTCTCCCTTCCCTAAAATTTTATATGGGATTTATTGTAACTGACTTAGTAGTGGTGCCATTTTTGTTCCCTCATATATATATAACAATGGAAACCTTGGTGGAACACTTTTGAACTAGTCAATCTGTAATGTGTACCATGATCAAAGAAAATCTAGTGAGGGATGAAACATGTATAGACTATTTTTGGGTGTCACCATGAAGCATGTGTATGATTTCTCATTAACTAATTTTATTTTTAATTTTTTTTGTGTTCCCTAAAATGATAATAAATTAGTTAAACATATAATGGTTTATTTAAATTACACATCCATTCACTCTATTATAGACTATATATTTTAGGTATTTCATTAGTGATGGCCTTCTATAACTTAGTCACACCCGACTGAATCTTCGATGGAACATAGGTACCAATGAAGAATATTATCTAGTTTTAGGGATGGATTGTGAAGCACCAAATGTCATTTGTTGATTGGAATTTTCATGGATTATATGTAATGTATATTATGGGAACATGGTTGCATTCCTATCATTATGGGGATGATTTTAAGAAAAATTTTCATTTTTATGTTATATTAATTATATCTAAACCAGTCATAGGTGACCATTTATAACATTATGGAATTTCTCTTTGGTGCACATTATTTATAAAATATATTATTAAAAATTGACCTTCTTGAACTATGATGGTTTTCTAATGTCAATTATAAATATAATGTTGTATTTTTACTATTATAACTCTAATAAGAATATATATTCTCTTCATTTTCTACCTTATACCTACATTTCTATTCATATTCATCTTCTGTATGAGTAGGCATTCTTGAGGCCATGTAGGGCACTGTCCTGAAGCACCACTTTAGTAACATAGGGGATGGGAATTTACATAATTGTATAGGTTAATTTATTGTATTACTATTTAGGTATGGTAGACTTAATACAAAGACTGTAGAAGAATATTCTATTGATCTTGTTTCGAGGATTCATTAACCCAAATATGATGGAAAACCAAATATGTAAGAGATGGGACATAATGATAATCAATTTTTATTTTTTAGTTCTAATTTCTTTTTACATTGAATGAGATGCATGGTGTGTGTGATGTTATGAGTTTATTGGAATGATTTATTAGACTACAATGGAATGTCGTTTTTATTGTGTTCATGAATCATTTCAAGATCGTAAGGATTCACATTATTTGAATTAAGCTTGGGATATTGGTATTTGATGTTTATTTCAGGATTCCTGTTACATCTATTAGCGTGTGAATAAATTTCTTTATTATAATGGTCTTATTTAGGTATTACTATGTTTTATAATTTTTTTTGGTATTGATAGTGTTGGTGATATAAATGTTTCTAATGTCATATATATATACATCGTTTTAATATGGTGGCATATAACAAGGCCAACTCCCAGAATGTTCTATTGATTCATATGTAGATAAAAACTTATTAATGATAGTCTTGGTTAAATATGATGTTAGTAAGAAACCAATAATGTATTTTCCATCATTGCATGTTAATGACAATTGCATATTCAATCCATGGACCATTTAAAATCTTATTAGAAGCTAGTTGGAATCAAAGTGTATGTTCTTGAAAAATAAAAAAGAATTTGTAGATAATGGTGGTAGTTAAATAGTTTTTCAGAAAAAAATATATATATCATTTCATTATATAACATGTAAATGATACATTATTATATCAACCCATGGGGTTATGAATATCATGATAAACGATGGTTTAAATAGCGTGTGAATCTAAGGGATTTTAGAAATTGAAACTCCTAGAAATTGTTACAATAATGAAATGATAGATGTGTTAAATTAGATTCTAGTAAGAATACTATAAATTATATTCATCTATAACTTGTGTTGGAAAAAAAATTTAACCAAAATTGGAATGTTAAAACTATAAAATTTTATTTTTTTTATATTTTTTGCTTTTTAATTATTGATACTTATGAGGGGATGGGATGACATATGGGATTTTGTGATTGTTTTGAACTACTGTATGAGTATTTTTATCATTTTGAGTTCATGAGTTATGTTGTTTTCATGTTGTGGATATTTCATATGTGAGGAGATTACCACAAAAAGGAAATGTGTGTCACAACCCATCCCCTGGGGCTCGTGTCGTGAATACCCAAACACACTTTCCATAAGCCGGGGGCTGGAAGAAATTACCAAATAGGAATATCCCAAACAGGAAAAGATTTTTCGTTTTAAACCTATACACACGCACGAAACTAAAACTTCATAATGTAAACACAGAGTAAATAACAACTAACACTGAGAAAAAAATGGAGTGTACAATACAAACTAAAAGTAAAAAGGGGCTAGAATACAATCCCCAAACCACATTGACTGTTCAAATTCCACGATCAATGCTTTCGAGGACCCACCTAAAGGGTATGTATAGGGTATCATCCTGTAGCCGTAGAAGTACACATGTCTGTCCCATCTCATAAAGAACCACCTAATCCTGGACCACCAAGGTCTCCATAGAAGCATCTTCTCATCATGTCTCACTGAGAACCACTTAGTCACAGACAACTAAGGTCTTCATCGAAGCATTGATCCCCAGCATGGGACATGACACATGTAGTTGAAACATGTGTAGGGATGAGTAACACAATCTTTAGTAGGGACCCCAAACCACAAAATAAATCCCATAGAGTAATACAAGAAATACATGAATCATGGTCACAAAGCATGACAACTCACACAGGTATAATCTATATTATGGAAAGAAATACTATCATTCGTAACACTGAACACCTTGTACTATTGAGGTACTCATGCCAGATGAGTATCATGGGTATGCTGGGTCACATAGATCCACATATAGCTAATCCACTTTGGTTCTCTTGGAGAAGATAAACATAGCGTAACTAGGAGATCATCAACATAGGGTCGGTAGGAGTTGAACCACACATGGTCGCTAGGAGATGATCCACACATGGACTCTATGAGATGATCCACAGAACATCCCTATAAGATGATCCAAACAGTGTATTTAGGAGCTGACCCACACATGGTCACTATGAGATTATCCACATAGGGTCTATAATAAATGATCCACAAAGGTTCTCTAGGGATTGATCCACATAGTGTACCGAATATTTGATCCATGCTGGGTTGCTTTTCTTCAGGTCTCATCCAATTGTCGGATTCCCGCACATAACATTCTTGATTTAAAGAGAATCGACTCCTCAATGCACCAGTTGATTCATGACTACAACAAAAACTAAATTTGAGTGTACCCAAAGGACCGTCTCGTCGCATGGGTCAGTATTCCATAGAAGGAACATCAATCGGATGCCCAGTCTTGAAGACATTGTATTTTTAGTAAACAAGGCCTAATTGTGTCTGGGCTAAGTCTGACTTGGTCGGACTAAACAGACCAACCCGGCCTATAGGTCCCGCAAAACCCGAACCGATTCAAACCACCCGACCTGACCTGGATTGGGTCTCAGTGGGCCTGGTCTGACCTGGCGAGTGGGTCAGGAACATTAGTCCTTACTTGACCTATTATTTTTTGGACATTAGTCCAGCCCACTGGGTCGCTCAGTAACCCAGTCCCATATGGCTCAGTAACCCAGTCACATAACAATTTCACATTTTAGAATATCAACATATCAGCATTTAATCATTTGTTCAGTTTCAAATAGAGCATGTCATATATATCCCTCAATGGATCCAAGATTAACTATTCATTTATAACGAAGACTCAATGAGCCCAAACACAAAATTTGTGTCCCACTCACAACCTTTATGTAGTGATCCTCTTGAGTCTATCCATTTCCTTTTAACTGAAAAAATGGTTCACCCAAGGTAAAAAAGATGTAATAAGTCACATGAGCCCAAACATTTCTTTTAATTGGGACTGTGTCTCTCCCATTTCTAATTACCTCTTTTAAAAATTTAAAATTTCTTAATGAAAATTGATGTATTGGAATTAAACATTCACATGGCTTAGACCTAACAACTATATTTGGGAAATTCAAATAGCAGAAAACACGTGGAAATTAAACAATTGAATGGTTTCAATCATAACAACTCATGTGGTAATTTCATATATCAAAATAACATTGTAATAAATACCAATATGGAAAACACTCACATGCCTCAAAGGCGTTCATTCCAAATGGATAACCATGGGAAATGCACCCATGGGGTGTACCTAAGTCAAATAATCAGAAACCACATTCTTCAATTTCATATACTCAAATATGTAAACATAATTTGGTCTCAAAAAGTTTTAATATTAGAGAAAAACAATACCCAACAATTTTATCATACTATTCTGGAACAAATAATCAACTTGAAAAATAAAAAAAGGAACATGAAAACCTGCATTGATGTCGTATGACTGATATAATCCAACATTAGCCCTTATATCGACTTAGAAAATTTTAGATCTAAGAAAAATTAGTAAATAATTCATCCTTAAATAACTCTATCAAGAGAGAAAATCACAAATATTGGCTCTACAAGAATAATGACAATACTGATTCGGTTCTAACTTAACCAACGTCACTTGAATCAAGTTCTAGACAATGAAACACGGGAATGAAATGGCCTCACAGCTCATTGTTCTTCACCTGGGGGCTCTTTTGTCTAGAATAAGGGGAAAAGAGGCTACTTCCCATTTTATGTTGAAAATTTTGAGTACACAAGGTGTAATTTTTTATACAAGGCGTCTATATCATTTTACTGTTTATAAATTTGCAGACTTACTTTTCACTCCATGCACCGACCTTGCCGATTTGACTACACAATGTGTACCATGTAGAACACGGTGTGTAGTGGATTTTTCATCTCCCCCATTCCAGAAAAAGCAGGCACAATGTGTCTCCATCCTATATGGCCAAATTACACAGTGTGTACATAAGATTACAGAACGTATACTACTAAAACTTATCATTTTTCTAGTTTTCCATGTTTTCTAAAAAATAACTGAATGGAAAAGAAAGAGAATAAAATTTTACCTTAAATGAAGAACCACGTTCTTACAAACTTCCCCCCTAGAATAAATTTGTCTCTGAATTATCCTTTTAAGGGTAGTGATGGAATATCTGAGAATAACTTTGGCTACAGAGCATTTACATTGGCCTTCATCTCCAATGTCTCATCCTACAGTCGACCATTCTACCATATAACCTGTATGATAGGACCTGAACATCCTTAGAGAACCATCATTCACTAGTTGAATATACAAATTTGATACTCCCCAAAGGATTCATCAAACTGAATCTCAACCTCATCAGGTTGAAAAATGTGAGATAGGTCAGAGTGATGGCAGTAGAGCTGGGATACGTGGAATACGTCGTGCATGGATTGGTACCTCTAAGGTGATTGAAACTGATATACAACCATCCTAACTCATTCCAGAGTCTCAAATGGTTGGAGAAATCATGATGAAATCTTACCTTGTCACATGATATTTTATTTTCCCCATCTCAGTGTGACACATAAGAAAAATCCATCCTCGACCTCAATCTCCATGGGTCGTCAACATCGATTTTCATAATATTTACGATGAGACTGCGTAGTAGCTATACAATTTTGAATCAAATGAACTTGATCAGTAGTCTCCTAAACCAGACAAGGTCCATTCATAGAAGCCTCTCCTGCCTCCATCCAACATAGAAAAGAAGTAGTCGTAGAAGACTATATGGAATATTCAATCACTGATATAATACCTTACTCCAGATTCATGAAATCTCGATCTCTATTGGCCCTGAGGGTCTCATGAAATAAGTAGTCATAGAAGACTATCTGGATGTCACCCCATACCATGTCCTAATGATGTTTTGTCTATGTGATAACATCCAACCACCTCTTTGATGAATCTTGTAGCATATAAGTCATGATCGTGACCATCCTCTCAGTAGGCATATCATGATGCTCATAGATAGTCAGCACAGATTCCAACCATGATTCTACAGCTTGTGGTCCACCATAAACTATAAATGTTGGCCGATGGTGCTATTGGAATATACGTGTCATCTCTACCATAGATGTACTAGGATGAGGTGCTCTCTGGAAAGTCATCATGAACCTCACAAAACCATTGCAAAACTGTGCGTATTCACCTATATCCGGTATAAAAACTATTTCCGCAACTAGAACAACTAGAGTATACAAAATTATCCCATGGCCCACAATTTCGGGAGTATTCTTGCCACAGCTCTCCTAGAATATATCTCTTGGGCATCGCAGAGTCCCGACTCTACAATTTCCTGCACACACACCTTTGTTCTATCTTATTGAAAAATGAAATTGTTACTCACAAGTCCATTAACGGAACAAGATAAGGAAAACATGTATGTTTTTTCAAAATAAGAGTATGCGGCATGTAATATCTTTTACACGGTGTGTCTTCATAAGCCTTTACATGGGAATTTATTTCCATCCAACCTGGCCATACAACTCACCTCCTAAACGACATGTTCCTCCTAAGATATGACATGTACCCTAATATTATTCCCTTCTACATGGTTAGAACATCACAATTCTTTTGGTGTAAGACTACATGGCATTTCTCTCTCAAAACAGTGTGTACCTCTATGTTTTTCATCCACCCGTGTTGTTAGTCACACGATAGGATACACAGTTGCCTTCCACACAGTATGTACTCCTATTACACCGTCTTTCCTACTCAAATCTCAACAATCCATTTTCCCTCCTCAAACGGCATGTTACACGGTCAAGGACTACACAGTGTGTATTCATGGCACAAGTCGTGTTCTTATTTAAACATGGATCACATCCTTCCCCAAAAAAAATTGAACACACACCGTGTTAGACTAGACTACGCGCCATGTGTATAAGGTTATTTATTAAGGAAACTCAATATTTCCCAAAAAACACATGTTGAGTAGAAAACCCAATAGGAAAAATGTCAAATTACAATCTATGAGGGCCCTTACTACTCACAGATCTAGGATTGACAACCAAGGGAAACATATCATAGTATATTTATAGAAAAATTGTTAGGTGATGATCCTCCAATTTCTAATCCAAGTGGGACTATATGCCTTATCAACCAATGTTTGGAGTCCATTCAATCCAAACCATATCACATACTAATAAACCCATCACAACAGAAGTCATAGCAATCACATCATATATCCCAACAACATGGGTTAACTAATACATTCTAGATGGAATGGCATAATGAATGTAATATGATTCTAAAAAGATCTTATATGAGGCATGAGATGGAATACACTCATCTCATCAGGTTTAAACTAAAATTGAACCCACAATTTAATCAATAGTAATAGAATAAATCTTGGGTGTCACCCGATGATGAAATCGAATCATTTGTAATAGCTCAAAATCTAAATATCCCAAATAATTCTTGGAAATTTGGCTTTTCGCAGTACTTGTGGTAGCTACTCTTGGGGAAAACTAATTAAAAATTACCCATTCCTTTATATCCCTATGTATAGGCTCCAAAAAGTAACAAAAAAATTAAAGAAGCCCTCTGATTGAACTTTGTAACGTCCTGGATCTGAGTACCACTTAATGGTGCCCCATACCCTATTGCTCACATGACCTCAAACACTTCTCCCCTAATTTATAAGGATTCCGACTATAAGTGAGTGCCTCATATAATAGTGGGAAAACTATTACCTCATTGGTAGAATATAACATTATGTTATTCAATAATAATATAATAGCAGAAGTTGTAAAGAGTATACGAATGAAACAAAATAGTATAAGTCTGATAGATAAATATCCTTGTCTCAAACCATAAAAATGATAATATAACATGTTATATGTTCTTAGAAACAAACCAAAATAGGATACACTACAATTATATAATAATATAATACATGTACAGATAAAGAAATAAAACTCAGAAGCATCTCACACCTCGAATCGGTCCCTTTCCCTCTATATTCTATGTAGAAATCAAGTTATTGAATAAGGGAACCTGCCCTTGTCTACACCTGCAATAACATAATCTTTTTGGGACCAAAATCATGACCCAAACATGGTGTGAGACTAATCCATGTAGGAAACCACCAAATACATGTTCCGAATAGTCTGTGAATATATGCAACAGTTGTAATGGGAAATAGCAACTAGGAAGTGATCATGTAAACATTCCATTTATTTAGTTTATGTACTCAATAAGTTTAGTTTCATTTAAGATACCTATCTCAATATCCATCCTTACCCTTCCAATTACTCATATAGAATTAAACAAAAAATATGTATCAATAGACCATCTAGATAATTAACTGAAGACGAAATCCAAGGTTGTGATTTGTCTTGGCAGGCACGTCATAAGTTATTCCATTTCACTTAACAAGTTATGTGAACTTTACAAAAGCTTTGAAGATAGGCATAAACACATCAACCCCCCGTAAAAACGTAATCATCTACTCATTACATTACTATTTCTCATTTATTCATATCACCGTTTCTACATTAAATCATTTTTTCAATTTCCAATAGAGCTCGTCCTAGATATCCCGCAATGGATCCAAGAATCACGTGCACAAGTCACATGGCAGCAAACACAATAAAATTAAACAATTTCATGCTCTTAATCTTAAAAACAAACATGTGAATTTCATATATCAAAATATCATTCTAATAAATCCCATGAGGTAAAAAAATCACACAACTCAAAAGAGTTCATTCTAAGAAGCTAACTATGGGAAACACACCATTGGGGTTTCCCTAAATCATACAATTAGCATGCACTTGCTTCAATTTCATATAATCAAATACATAAACATAATTAGGTCTCAATAGTTTCCAATTATAGAGCAAAAAAACCTAAAAATAGTGCAATAATATTTGGGAAAATATAATCTACTTGATATTTAACGAAAGTAACAATACCCCTTCCTCCATGTTGTATAACTTATATAATCTAACGTCGATCCTTATATCGGACCAAAATTGAATATATCTAAGAAAAGTGGAAAATCATTCAACCATAAATAACTCTATCAAGAGTAAAAATCACCATAAACAACTCTATAAGAATAAATCCCTTACCGATTGGGTTCTAACATGAACGAAGGCACTTGAATCAGGTTCAGGTTGAAAAAACGAGAAGTAGATATGACCTCACGGATCCTTGTTCTTCACCTGGTGTCTATTATATAAAAAAGAAGATAAAACAAGGTAAGTTAACATTTTATGTCCAAAATTAGGATTACATGGCGTGGAAGTTCATATACACGGTGTGTATATCATTTCACTATTATAAATTCACCGACTTACATTAAAATTCTCGCACCGACCTTGCTGACATGACTATACGATGTATACTAGGATGTACACAACATGTAGTGGATTTTTATTCTCCTCCATACCATCAAAATAGCACACCATGTATCCCTATCTAGCATAGACAAATTACATGGAATATAAATAGTAATACACACCGTGTACTACTAAAACATAACATTTTTCCAGTTTTCCTTGTTTTCTCAAAAACAACTCAAATGAAAATGATGAGAAGATAATTGTACCTTAAAAGAAGAACTGGGTCGTTAAAAATTCCCCCATACAGAAATTATACCCTGAATATCCATTACAGGGTGGTGATGGAATATATAATAATAACTATGGCCAATGAGAATGTACGTCGGCCTCCATCTTCTAAGTCTCGTCCTACACCCGGCCGTGTTTCCATTGAACTCGTACGAGAGGAACCAAACTGGCCTCGGAGAACCTTCCTTCTCTTGTCGACTATACAAATCATTTTATCCTCAAAGGATTCATGAACATGATTCTCAACCTCCTCGAATTGAAAAACATGAGACGAGATTGAGAGATAGTGGCAGAGATGATATACGTGGAAGACGTCATGCATGGAACTTTACCTCTAAGGAAAATGTAAGTGATAGGAATCTAACATGACTAGTTCCAAAATCTCAAATGGTCTGACATATCATGGTGATAGTATACCCTTTCTCATGTTCCTATTTTTGCTGATATTGGTGCGACATATCGAAAAAATTGATCACTGATCTCAATCTCCAAGGGTCATCTATGGTGATCGACATAAGATTTCCTACGAGACTAGGAAGTATCCATATTTTTTGGATTCATGTGAACATACCCAATAGACTCCTTGACAATAGGAGGTCCCAAAATAGTTACATATCCTACCTCTATATTACTCAGGGGAGATTGGCATGGCCTATCGTACAAATCCTCACATTGCTCCATCTGAATAGTAACCTGGAAGCTATTATTATAGGAGAACTCAAACTGGGGTATGTGTCACTACCATGAACCCCAAAAATATATCACACAAGCACCCAACATGTCCTATGGAACCTGTATCATATGATCTGACTTTCCATCTATCTGAGGGTGGTATGTTATGCTTAGGAGAACCAATTTATCAAGTGACATCTGAAAAATATACCAAAATTGATGAGTTAATAAGGATTCCCTATTAGAAATCATTGAACGTGGAACCCCTTGAATTCATACCACCTATCAGATATACATATTTCTGAGATCATCAACACCAAAGGTCTCCTTGATAAGCATGAGTTGAGAAAGCTTCGTAATCCTGTCAACTAAGACCCACATATCATCATTGCTTATAGGATTTATCGGTAACCCTGTCATGAAATCAATCACAACATCATCCCCCTTCCAATCAGGAATGGGTAGCTTCAATAAAATTCTAGTTAGCGGCTGATGTTCTGCCTTCATCTTCTGACAAGTAGAACACCTCATAAAAATACCAAATAATTCACACTTCATTCCTGGCCACTAGTACAGGCTGCACATGTCACGGTAGATATTGGTGACTCTAGGATGCACTGCCCAAGCTGAGGCATGAAAATCCCGAATCAGTTCCTTGTGTATATCCCCTGGAACCCACACACGTACATGGACACGCAAAACATCCTCCATGTTTATAATCTATCTAAGAGGATTTTCCTCACCTTCCACACACTCTTATAGAACTAAGACTTTGAAATTCGATTGCAACCTCATCCTCACTTTTCCTAGTAAGGTATAGGTAATAGAAAAATTAGAATGATAATAATGTCCCTGACTGTTGTGTACCTCAAGTTGCATTTCATAGAAGAAGGCCATAAGCTTCCACTCACCACTGGCCTCTTACACTTCCTATATCTGAATCCTCTTATTTAGTGTGTTAGCCACTGCGTTTCCTTTTCCAAGTGTATAGCCATGACCAAAATCAAACGACTAAAGGTATTCCACTAACATTATCTCTATAATATTAAAATCACATAGAGGAAAGATATATTTGATCATTTTTTGGTTAGTATGTACAACAAATCACTCTCCCATATGGTAGTGTCTCTAACAACGCAAGGCATGCACAACTGCTGCTAACTCGAGATCATTCATGGGGTAGATCTTTTCATGTGGCCTCAACTTCCGAGACCCACACTCGATGACTTGATCGCCATGTATAAAGACTTCTCCAAACCTAATACCGAATGCATCACAGTACATAGTGTAACTCATGCCCGACTTAGGAAATATCAGTATCAATGCTGATGTCAAACATCCCTTCAGCTCCTAAAATGCTACGTCACAAGAATATGAACATTCAAACATCGCAACATTATTTTTCAAGACCGTCATCGGTGATGATATTAGTGATAATCCCAACATAAAAAACCTGGAGTAACAAGTCCTTCAGAATCTCTGCAACTCAATAATATTCTGAGGATTTTACCAGGTATCTACTGCTCTCACCATCTCTAGGTCCACTGATACTCCAGTCTCAGAGATTACGTGACCCAGAAAGTGAATTTGATCTATCTAGAGGTGGAATTCTGTGAGCTTATCATATAACTGATGCTCTCTCAGGGTATTCAAATCAATATCATGGTGTTTGTCATAGTCATGTTTATTTTGAGAATACACCATGATATCATCCACAAAAACGACCACAGAAGAATCTATGTAGGTATGGAAAACACAGTTAATCAGTGCAATGAAAACTTCTATTGAATTCATTAGACCAAACGAAATAACCATGTACTCATATATGCCATACATGTTAAAAAATGGTGTATTAGGTATGTCTGCATGTTATACACGTACCTCGAGATATCCTGACCATAAGTCAATCTTCAAGAACACTGAATCTCATTGAATCTAATCAAATAAGTCATCTACTCGTGGAAAGGGATATCAGTTCTTGACTATTAATTGGTTCATATTTCATTAATCCATGGATTTCCTAAGTGTATCATCCACCTTTTTTGCGAAAAGGATCGGTGAACCCCAAGGTGAAGTACTTGGTCTGATAAAACCCATTGCTTCCAGACCATCCTTATGCATCCTGAGCTCTTGCAACTCTTTTGTATCCATCTTGTAAGGTGGAATGTATACCAGTGCCTCTCCTGGAACAAGATTAACAGTGAACTCCACCAATCTAATTGGAGGTAAACCTGATAAGTCATCAGGGATAACGTCCCTAAAATGATCAAACACATGAGGAAAATCCAATAGAAATGTTCCCTGATCATCTAGATATAAACTCTCAAATCTAATATAGAATCCCGCATATCCCATCATGCTCAGGTCCATCTCTGCTCACCGAGACATCCCATTAAATAGTGTATAGAAAAGTCCTATAATCTAGTGATATAAAACCCACCCTAACCATATTTAGTCAAAGAATGCCTGATAGGATTTCATACAATTCATCCTGAGGATTACATGAAACCCTGTCATCTCTAAGACATAGAGATCCCAATGAAGGTGACACCCACCAATATGAAGGGTTCACTCTTGCATAAACACACACTTGTCACTATAATTCCTAAAAAAGTTTCTAGTGTCATAAATCTCATAGAAGTATAAACACAATAACCAAGGCTCTAAAAAATATGCACATATATAAACTAATGTGTAGCACCGGTATCGAAAAGTTATGAAGATAAAATAGAGGAAACTAGAATAGTACCACTGGTAGTTGAAGGTATGGGATCCTGCTCATGCTGGGTCTATTGTATTGTATAAGTCTGACTAGTATCATAGCCTTACGACACAACATGGCTACCATGCGATGACCTGCCCAGATGTAACTGAGATCCCGGGGTCCAGCTAGCAAGGTCACACCCACAACATTGGCCAACATTCACCGACATATTCTAATTTTTTAACCAGTGATAATCTACCAAACCTGCTCCTAAACGTGGAGTTTGTACAAAACCTCCCTCACTAGCCACTACAGGAATCGTCCTACAAATTATTTTTAGATGACCCATCTTTCCATAAGGTCGGAAGACAACTATTTAATTCAGGAAATATGGTATAGTATAGCCAAATCATCCACACAAATAGCACCTCCCCAATATACCATAAGATAAATCATGAATGCTCTTATTCCCTTGAGAAAACTCAATTCGACACTTCTTGATTCCATTCGAGACAATAACAGATCTTGGGGTTGAACCACCCTAGAATGCACATCCATATTCCCAAAGGTTTCTCTTGGTAATTAGTGCCTGATTCATAATGAAACTTAAAGAAGGAGACTTGAAAACATTCACCTTAGCTCTAATTTCATACCTAAGACAATCCTCAATGCACTTAACTCTTAATATCTCATCCCACATGATAATTGGGGAAAATCACTAAACCTCGGTAAAATGGTAAAAATAGTACATCACTAACATAATACCCTACTCCAAATTCATGAACTCTTAGGCTAGATCATCCCTGACGGTCTCAATAAAAAAGTAGTAATATAATACTATCTTAAAGTCTCCCAAAACCATGTACTGATAACGTTTTATCTACGTGATATCATCCCCCCACCACATGGTGGTATCTTGTAGAATATAATTCACGACCTTTTCATCCTATCAGGAGGAATCTTAAGATTCTCAATGATAGTCAGCACTGATTCAAGCAATTATTTCATATCCTATGGTCCTCCATCCCCTAAAAAGTTAGGGGGATATTACTTCTTGAATTTACACATCAACTCTGCCATAGATGTGGCAGTCTACAATGCTCTCTGTAAGGTGTACATGAACCACAAAAAACATTCATGGAAATGTGTGTCGGCACCCCTGTCTGGTCTATTGGATGAATCCATAGATTGCACAACTGAGGATCCATCAGTATCACATGGACCACCATTTCTGGACTATGCTCATCACCTCTATCCTAGCATAAACCTTGTGGTCTTCATGATGACATGACTCTACAAAACATGCACACACACATCTGTACTGGAATAATGAAAAAATAAACTCTTACTCAGATGTACATGAATGAAATAAATTAAGGAAAACATTCATGATTTATAAAAATAGTAGTAGAGGATGTGTATTACCCCTTACACAGGGTTTCCTCTTATTCATTTTCATGGGCGTGTATTTCTGCCCAACATGGTTGTATAACTCTCCTCATACATGTTATGTTTATGCTAAGACATGATGTTTACATTAATATTTCTCCCTTATACGTGGCTAGAACTGCACAGTTCTACTAGTGTAAGACTACACAACATGTTAAATCTTGACCCGGCGTGTTCTGATTTGTTTTCATCCACTCGTGTTGTTAGTCACATGATCTGATACACCGTCAACATCCACAAGACATGTAATACCATTACACGGTGGGTCCAACTCAATGCTCAAAAACCCATGTTCTCCCCTCCATCGAAAAGTTACAGGTTCAAGGACTACACGACATGTATACATGGTACACTGCATGTTCCTCTTAAATCATGGAACACCACCTTCTCTAAACAGGAAGAACATACGACATGTTAGAAAATACTACACACTATGTATACTAGATTTTTCTTGATAGAAACTACAAATATACCATAAAACTCCTATTTAGCAGAAAACCAACCGGTAGAATGCAAAATTCCAATCCGTGGGGGGCTATATTCCCCACAGATCAATGTTTGTCACCCATGAAGAATATATTGTATTACATTTATATATATATGGTGGGTTATAATCTGCAAATTTCTGGTCCAAGTGGGCATGTACACCACATGAAACAATGTTTTGCATCCATTCAATCCAAACCCCAACACAGACCAATAAACATATCACAACAGTAGGTGTATTTATCACAGCATCAATCAAAAGAGAATGTGTTAACTAATGCATTTTAGATGGCATGACATAATACATGGAATGTGATTCTAATATGTTCTTATATGATACCCGAGATGGAATACCCTCATCACATTATGTTTCAACTAAAATAAAACCCAAAATTTCATTAATATTAATTTCTAAAATCATGTGTGTCACCCAATGGTGAAATCGATTCAACTATAATAGCAAAAAATCTAAATATCACAAGTAAATTTGAGGAAAACTAGCTTTTCCCTTTACACGAGGTAGCTATTCTTGTGCACAACTAATTAATAAATACCCATTCTATTCTATCCCTATCTATTTTCTAGAAACAATAAGACAAAAAAGAAAAGAAACCCTCTGATATCGCTTTGTAATGAGACAGATATGGGGGCCACTAATGGGTTCCCCGTACACGATTAACCACATGGAATCGAGTGCATTTTCATAAACCCCAGAGGTTGTTGGATAGAAGCGAGGACCTTTTGTGTTATAGTTTGTAAACTATGCCCTGTTTGGAATAGTATAACACATCGAGATTCAATAATAATATTTCATCACAAGCAGTAAACATTATACGACTAAAAAAATAGCGAATGTATGATAGATAAATATCCAATTCTCAAACCATTCAAATGATAATGCAGCATGCTATATTTTCAGAAAAAGTATCCAAAATAGGATACACAACAATCAAATACTAATACAATACAAGTACAAAAAAAGAAATAAAACTCTGATGCATTGCTAGCCGTGGCTCGGTCCCATGCCCTCTTACTCCAAAGAAGAAATCAGGTATCTGTATAGGGGAACATTCCCATGTCTAAACCAGCAATCATATAATCTATTTGGGCCCAAAAGCATTACCGAAATAGGGTGTGAGACAAATCCCAGAAGGCAACCACCAATGATTTGTGCCTAACAATCTGTGAATATATGGAATAGTAGTTAGGGAAAATAGTAAAAAGGAAGTTCTCATGTAAACTATCCATTTATTCTATTTAATCCATTTATCAGTTATGTTTCATTAATGTATAACTATCTCGAGATCTGGCCATAGCCAACGAATTCCCAATGTAGAAGTAAACATAGAAAATGTCTCAGAAGATCATGAAGATAAATAAGTGATGAATAAATCCAATATTTTGTTTCAGTTTTGCAGACACATCATAAGTTGGGACATTTTATTTAATATGAGCAGTGAACTTTACAATGTTATTAATGTCTAGCCTAAACCCATCGAACACCCATACCAATGTAATCATTAACTCAATAAATTACAATTTTTCATTTAACCATATATTTATTCCATCATTTAATCATTTATTCATTTACTAACATAGACTGTCTTAGATATCCCTCAATGGATCCAAGATTCACTTGGCATTTATAAATAATACTTAGTGAGCCTGACCACCAAAACTGTGGCTCACTCAAGATAGTTATGTAGTTAACCACTTGATTCCATATGTCACCTTTTAAGAAAGACAATGTTTCACCCAACGTAAACAAGATGTAATTAGTCACATGAGGTTGACATTGTCTTCTAAAAAAAATTGTGGCTCTCCCATTTCTTATTACCTCTTTTAATCATTTTAATTTTCTTTTAATATTTGAAACATGTGAATTTAACTATCTCATAGATTTAATATAACAACTCTTTTACAAAATTTACATAGCTGTAAACAGATGAAAATTAAACTGTTGGATGGATTTAATCATAATAACTCATGTGGGAATTTCATTTATCAAAATAACATTATAATCTATCCCAATAAGGAAAAAATTCCCACACTTCAAAGGCATTATTTCCAAATGGATATCCATGTGAAACACGCCAATTAAGTGTCCCTAAGTCAAAAAATTAGAAACTACATGCTTCAATATCATATAATCATATACCTAAACATCAATAGGATTCAACATGTTTCAATTCTAGATATAAAAATACCCAATAATGGTATCATAATATATTGGCACATACAAATAACTTGAAATTTATCAAAAGGAACACGAAAACCTACCTCTATGTCATATAATTGATATAACTAGACATCGGCCCTTAAATCAGCCTAGAATGATGTAGATCTAAGAAAATATGTAAATCATTCAACCATAAACAACTCAGTCAATTGAAAAAATCACCCAGATTTCCCCTTGAAGAAGAAATCCCTTACCGATTGGGTTATAATATGACTCATGACCCATGAATCGGTTTCCAAACGATGAAACGAGAGATGAATATGACATCCTATCTTCTTTTTCTCCACCTGGCAGTTCTTCTATCCAGAAGAAGAGAAAACGAGGATAATGGCTGTTTTAAGATGAAAATTAGGATTACATAGCATGTAAGTTCATATACACAGCATGTATATCATTTTACTGTTCATAAATTCACAAACATACTTTACGTGTCCCGCACCGTCCTTTTCGACATGGCTACACACCGTGTACTAGGAAGTATATAGAATGTAGTTATTTTTCATCTCCCCCAAGCCATAAAAATAACATACCAAGTTTCCCCGTCCTATACAACCAGATTACATAGTGTGTACATCTAAAACATATCATTTTTCATGTATTCCTTGCTTTCTCAAATACAGCTCAATGAAAAAGAAAGAGAATAAAATTATTCCTCATAAGAAGAACTGGGTTCTTAAACATTAAGCTCCACCTCAACTTCTGAAAGCTCTTTTGGCATCCTTCTTTCCCCATGAATGGATTTCCCTTCTTCTTATATCCTATCATTGGTTCCAAATCTATGGAGAAGTATGGTACAAACCTCTAATATTATGTGGCCAACCCAAGGAAACTCCGCACCTAAGTAACTCTCTTGGGTGGATCCAAAGAAAGGTCCCCCTTTATATTTTTGGGATCCACCACAACTCCATCCTCAGAGAGACATGTCCCAGAATGTAGACCATTATTATCCAATACTCACACTTTGAGTGATTTCTGTAAAGCTGGTTCTCTCTGATTGTGTATAGATCTATCCTCAGTTGTATCACATGCTCCCCCTCAGATTCTAAATACAGTAAGATGTCATCAATGAAGACCAATACAAACTGGTCAATGCACGGCTGGAAGTTCATGTTCATGAGTCCCATGAACACTATTGTGGTGTTCTTCATGCCAAACGACATCCCTATGTACTCTAATTGGTCATCAAGAAAATTGAACGACATCATCAATATGACTTTATACTTATCCAAGTCTATGAGACTGAAGTTCATTTCATGCTTTCCCATTGCTGACATCAAATGGATGTATCTGATCATCCAAATAACATTAAACAACAATGGTTCTCTCTAGCACCCTAACTTAAGTTGGATTGCACCGAGGAATAGTTCAACCTCAAATATCTCTAAACAAATCTTACTCATAGGGAAAATTCATGAAGCACTGGTCATATCTTATTCATTAAGTACATGGAAAGGTTAGTACACCTTGATGAATACACAGCTATCAACATCTAATCCTGATAAATCAGTAGAAGCTCTTGGGCACACATAAACCTTATATTTTATGGTACGTTACCCTTCTCTATGAAATTTTTTAAATCTTTGTCCCTAAAAAAGTAACCACATCGTATGATTGGGTAATCTAAACCCCTGCTATCGTCCTACTGATCCGTGTAGAAGGCTCCCTGCAAGACCCACCATTTGATCAAATTATTCCCTGGATAGATGGAAAACGGGGCCACCATCTCAAGCCAGTCCTTAGCCGCCTATGAGTTGGGAATGACTCTGATCATGATGGGTCGTTATTTATAAAACTCACGAAATGCACTGAGAATACATGAATCCTATACCGGTAGCGCCGGTAGTAACTGCTGACCAACGGGTAGCGGTATCGCTAAGACACTGCCTGAAGGTACCATCTTGGGAAACAATCCCTATAACGAAGCCTCATCACTTTGTGGACCATCCTCATGGTCACACACATGAATCCTGACAAGCTATCTACATGGAGGAATCTTGATAGAGACTCAATTGGAACAATGATTAATTTATTAGACTTATTGAGATGGCTAAGTATAAAAACGATCATAAGAAAACACCCCAAGTTGAATGTAACTATTGTTTCCAAGTATCGGGTCAAAAAACAGAATTCATGGTCCTGGTGTATGTATATGTCATCCTCTGCACCAACATTGTACTTCCTACCATGATATCCAATATTGAAATACATAACACTATTTCCCAATCCAAATTTTAAGACACTTAGTTCATTTGTTTGAACTGACCTACTTTGATACCACTTTTTCACGACCCGTCCCCCAGGGCTCGTTTTGTGACTACACTAAGCTCGCCTTCAATAGGCACGGAGCTTGCAACTAGCACCAAATAGGAATATCACAAAAAGTGAAAGCATTTTACATTAAACTTGTAAAAACACACAAAACTCATACTACATAACGTAAATAGGAATTAAAACACAAGTGACACTCAGAAAACTATAAATAATACCGTAAAAACTTAATGTAAAAAGGGGATAGAATACAAACATAAAACCACAAAGAATGTACAACATCCACAGCCCATCTGCTCAAGGCCCCACCTGAAGGGTAATTGCAGGGTAGTTTTCTATAGGTGAATATGTACACTCTTTCTTCGCATCACACTAAGAACCACCATGTTATGGACTACCAAGCTCTCCATTGAAGTGTTTTTCCATCATGTCTCACAATGCACCACATGGTCCCTGACCACCAATATCTTGATCTAAGCATTTACCACCTGCACTAGACACGACACATTCGGGTGAAACCTCTGTAGGGGTGAGTAACACAATACATAGTAGGGACCCAATACCAAAAAGGAAATACCACAAAAAATCCCTAATTAAAACCACTATGCATGGCCATGATGAAATAATGATCACATAGGTATATCCTAATATACGCAAAGCAATACTAACAGTTAAAACACTGAACACCTTGGATTGTAGAGAGACTCATCCCAAATGAGTACTATGTGTCTGTTTGATCACATAGAGACACATGTACCTGATACAAATAGGGTCACTTGGAGATGATATACACAACGTCTCTAGGAGAGGATCTACATAGCGTTTCTAGGAGCCAAATCACCCAGAATCAAAACATGATGAACCACGCTGGACTGCTATAAGCTGACTCAAATAGGCTTGCTAATAGCTGATCCACAAAGGGTCTTTAGGATCTGATTAAAACATGGTCTCTATGAGATGATCCACACATGGTCTCTTGTCACTGAGACTCATCTAGCTTCATGATTCACATACGAGACACGCTTTATTCCCAAATAATAAACTACTCAGGAAGCCAAATATATCTCAACTATTGTGAAAATTTACTTAGATTATTCCCAAATAATCAACTCATCACAAGGGTCACAACGCCACAGATGACACATCAATTGGATGCCCGATTTTAAAGATATAGGCATTTTAGTAAACCAGGGTCGGTTGTGCCTGGGCCGAGTCCGACTCGGTAGGACATACTAGAAAGACCCAGCTAAGGGGTCCCACATAATCTAACCTAATTTGACCAACCCAACCTGACCTGGTTCATGTCAGGTCTGTCCCTGTCCATCCTGGCCAGTGGGCCAGGCCCATTAGATCCTGACGGACGCAGCTCAATTCTACTATGGGTTTTTCCCACTGGTTCACCCAACGTCTCTGTCCCATATGGCCAGCCATGCAAAAGGCGGGCTGATTTATTCGCAGCCCAGCCTGATTTGTGGCCCGGTGTTAATTTTTTTGTTCTGGACTATAGATGAAGGACATCATCATTTCTTGCCTGGGCCTCCCTACTGCCCAGTTCGTGTCCCAGCCCGACCGCTTGGGCGACATAATTCTTCTAGCTGGGAAGACATTGCTAGTGGATGCACTGCCCTTCTCCTATGCAATGTAGCATAAGCCATGTCGATCGCCTCCCCACATCCTGTTGCTACGGGGATTCACCTATCGAATGAACATCACTAATCTATATGGCCAATGTCAACCAATAGAACTGTCGTGGGTTTTCCAACCCTCATCTGCCACTTTGTCAGGCTACGACCCATCACTTCCACCCACTAACAGGGTTCTGTGGGTTCCTCCTATGTCTCGGCCTGGGTGTCGCGCCCCTGCTACTTCCAACCACTGGCCTGGGTGCCGAAGACCCTTTTTGTCACAATGGAGCACTTCCAACACGGAACCTTCCTCCTGCAGCCATAGATGGGGGTGCTGAGGGCTAGTGCTACCACTGTTGATAGTCTCTACGACCTCTCATCATTGTTGTCATGGCCTACCTTGACACAGTCCATTCTCCTGGAGCTTACTCAGCCGATACATAGTCGACGTTGCACTATGAAGAACAGAGTGGGGGGGGGGAGGGGTCACAAAGAACACCCATCAAATGATCCATGTCTTTGTTTGTGTTGAACTGGATGTGTTCATGATAGTGGGCCATGAATAAAGAGTTGAATAATCAAAAGACATGATATCCCCTTTATTCTGCATCACTAACCAACCTGCATGAATGATCAATCCATGGGTTCATGTTTTGGTGAGTTGACCTACATATGTTTATTAAAATAAAGATGGGTTAAGCTATATATTCACTTAAAATAAACCCCTTACCTGAGATAAATGATTTGGTCACAAAACAGATGCATCACGTGTCTTTGTTCTCCGGTCTTGATCTTCTTCCCATGTTTCTTGTGATCCATTGAACGGTGGAAGGAGGATATGTTCAGCACATTATGGTCTCGTTCTTCAAGGTGCATCGTTGTCACTCGTGATAATCCGGCGATCATCGTTAGTGATAATTTCTTCACCATCCATCAGAGAAATTGTAACTCTGACTCTCAAACTCGTTATCCAATTATAAGAGAAGTTTGTCACATTATTTTTTTTACATTGTGTTGTCACATTTTTACTTAACATAATTTATGAAACATCGTCTGTGTTATGATTCAGTTAACGAGTCTCATTAATGGGGGTTTGTCAGCACCTCATCGTAGAACCCGAGTTCTTTCATGTCACCGGTCAACAATGAGTAATGGAATATAAAATATCATCTTAATTTATTTTATTTTTCTTCTGAAAATTCAGAAAATTATATTTTCTTGTCGACCAATTCCGGTCAATGAAAGGTCCTTTCTTTGGAAATCCCAATGTCCAGAGTTCAATGGTGCCCTAGGATTTTTTATTTGATCACGAGATAAAAAGTTTTCAAAACCGCGCACCAATGCCATTTTAATTCCCTTAAAAAAGATAAAAAACTATCTTTCACCCTCGATATGAACCAGTTGTGGATATGCTCCTCGTAAGGGAAACATTCCCTCACAGGCTCAAAAGTACTATCAGATTTCCAATCTGAGTTATTTTTTAAGAGTTATATTGATTCAAAAATAATATATAATTATTCAATTATTTTATTTACTTCCAAAAACTACAACACACTATTGACCTGCACCATCCAATGATTTGTTCTCCCTAAGGATAGCATACCCTCTCAAGGTCAATGGGGTTTATTCATTTTTAATATGAGTCTCCATTCTTGTGTTATGTGGATTCAGAAAATATAATAAATTTATTTAAATATTTTATTTATATATATGTAAATTTTTGATATTCTCCCAACAGGATACCACCGAGTAAACATATATCATTCCTAGAGTAAACCTACCATAATGGATGAAATAATGCCCTTGTTTTTCTAATCTGGAACACATTTAATAGTTGTTACATTTTTTAGGAATACCCACTCACCCATGCTATTTAATGCTTAACATTTTTTGACGTATTATTTCAGGCAATCTGGGCATCCAAACAATACACAGTCTTATTTCCTAGTCTCGAAATAATTCCATTTAATTTAAAAAAATTCATGGAATTCCAAGGTATTATAATGTGGGGATATAATTTGAACATGGTTTTTGAGAACCTTGAGTAATGTGTTTCACACAATAAAATATTTGTGAATTATAGATGATGAAAACATCCATCCTTTATGTTTAGTATTTTTTTAGATCTTAGTTGATAGACTTGGTGTTAGGACATATTGACCAGTGATTTTTTCCTCGGGTTGTGTGACTTAGAGCATTGTGACAATCGAGATTAACCTATTAGATGGGTTGGATATATCTTATGTGATTTCGTGGTAGTTTGAGGTGGGGTAGATACATTAATTTATGCAGTTGATGTATGTTTGGTGCTTCCATGTGAGCATGATTGTGGCCTTATTCCTTAGAGGGTATTAAAGTGAAGGAATTATTAGATGCATAGACTTGGATATAATGGATGTGTTTTTCTTCTAGTTAGTGGCATGTGAAAATTCTTAGGTTTTTTCTTGGAAGGGCTCATGGTGTGTTTCACACTCGTGAACATATCATGGATACGTGTGAGGTTATTAGAATATTGTAAGAGAGTATATGGGTTGTCACAAGTTAGTATAAGTGGAGTAGTAGCATCATGACCTATTTATTGGAATGTAAAGTGAGCCTATGATCAGTGTCCCTCATCTCATGGTATGTTGAGTCTCGTTATTTGATCTACTCAAAATGTAGAAATTGCCTTTTGTGTCATGATAAGATTATACGGTCAACGGGTAAGTATCATTTTTCATGGGGACATCCATATGATGCTTAATAAACTTGTGAATGTGAGGTGTTACTGAGTATACATCATTGTAAAAGAGACTATGTCAATGGTTTTAAATGTGAAAGCACCTAAAGTGTGATAAGATGGAATTGAGTGTGGGGGTTAGGGTCAAAGCAGTTGATTTTTTATCCCTATAACGTTTGATATGTACTTCCTAGAGAATAGTGAAAATGGTGGTATATTCTTTCATACATTCAGTGAGTTCAGTTAGTGGGAGACCATGTAAAGGGAATTAAAAAACGTGAAGTGTCTATTTTTTTGGAGGATATCTCTTGGTACTCTTGGATAAATCAGGATGACAAACACATTTATATGGTAAATGGTTTAGGATAAAGACATTAGTTTGAATGGGATGAAACTCATGGTTGTGTGAGGAATTATAGGTGATCATTTAGTGTCGGAGTGTGTGCCTATATTAATTTTAGGGGTTTATTATGTTCATGATGGCAAGAACAATGCATACCATTATTTGGTTAACGAATGTTCATGTATGATTTGGGGGGAAATGACATTGACGATGCATTCTAGGAATATTCACATCATGTTTTAATGAAAAAAATTGAAAATACTATTAGTTAAAAAGTGTGAAAATGGTTTGGTTCATTTTTTGGTTACATGGTTGATCAACAGAATCAGTCTTAGTTAAGTATTCATAGGATGATGGGGGCGGATTGGGAGGAGTTCCACATACATGGTCAATGCATGCCCTGTTGGGGATAGTTTAATGGAAATATTATAAGTAAATACTAATGGAGATGATACAACCATAAGCCATTAATGTGTTTTTTCCATTGATTTGGATTAAATTTGGTATGTATTAATGAGAGAGTTTCATGATTCAAAAACCCGTATGTAATGAACCGACCCCAGCTATCCAGAGTCGACACATTATTTTAATACATCGGCATGATTACAAGGAATCAAGTCCCGAAGGACCAATCAGTTTAACAGTCTTGAAAAATATATTACATACATGAATGTTACATTACACTTTATAACATACAAAACAACATAAATAATCTTTTATGAACACCACCATTCCCCTAGCTTAACCCAGCATATCCGTCATAATACACTTCATGGAATCCTTGGAAAATAAAACAGAGAAAGGGGTCATCTCAAACGCTCAGTAAGGGTAAGCAATACAGTAGAAACTTTCATAAATAAGCATAAACATTTAAAGAAATGTATAACTAATATAGAAGACTTTTAAACTTTAACTTAAACGTAATATGAAAAAAATAAAATTAAATAATTACATTTACTTATTCACATTGATATTCTACTAGTTGAATAATCACATGCAATATCACTAACCACATTCATAATAATGGAATGAATAATGCCAAAACATTTTTTCTCTATCAAGGCCTCATCCCAAGACCTAGGGGCTAACTGTAACCAGAACCCAACCTGTAGAGCCTCTGTAATCGGACTCCAACACGGAGAGCCTCTGTAATTGGACTCCAACCCGGAGAGCCTCTATAACATGACTCCATCCCAGAGAGCCTCTGTAACCGGACTCCATCCTGGAGGGTCTGCTATAACCGGACCCCAACACAGAGGGCATACATTTATCGGTCCTCAACCCGGAACATACTACTCCAATACATTCAGCTTAAGAATAGGTTTAAATAAAAATTCTTATTAAAACTAGCATAAGAAATGTCAAATACATTAACCATAAACCATGAATTGTATAAAAATAACACATCCACAATCAAGAATATCACAAAACATTCAATAAAATATGGATGTTTTGTATCATAATAAATCAACTTCAAGTAAACTTAAAATCCATCAAAGGATGTTGACATAGACGAAATCAATACATTTTTTAGAGAAATATCTCTTTCTATTTTGAAATCATTTAAGACCCGCATAATTTTAATAAAAACCATAATTTTTAAAATATTCTTACATGATTGTAAGGGAACTTTCGACGATGTTATAATGGCGGAATATAATTGTACCCGCCGTATAAGTTAAACAAACATTCTTACCTTAAATTTGTCGAAAAGGTCATAAAGTACCTTGTTTGGAAAACGAGGGAATGAATCCTTTAAAAACTTATAAGGGTATAAATGACTTTAACCCATTTACTATTAAATAGTAATTTTTTTTGAAAGGCATTTTTAGGAAACATGGATGTGGATGATAAAGAGGTCCAATAGATAATTACATATAAACAACCTCAGATAATGAAGATATTATGAAAGCAACCCTTAACAATTTGGTAATATATGAAACATACACCCCATGAAATATGTACCATACAATGAAGATGTAAATACACATAAATTGATTTTTATTACACAAAGAATACAATTATGGGTAGTACATACACCACACAGAAGAAAATAGTCGTGATATAACATGAATCTCATGGGAACAAAAAGTGAGATAAAAACCCCTTACCTTGTAATCTTCATTGGTTTATGGTTGGTTAACCTTTTGTATAATGGTTAAATAATTTTTATTAAATTATAGAAAAATAATATACATTAATATGATATCATATATGATCTTTTAATATTGATTTGTTAATAATATCTTAGTATTATCGTTGTTTCTGATGTTAACTTACTCATTTAATTTTATATGTTTTGTTAAATAAGTCATGTTTGTTATGGATAGGGTGTATATTATTAATATCCATAATGATATCAAGGCATTAAAAATTATTTTTAATCATTAAACGAGAATTATTCTTGATTGGATACGATGGGGAATGAATCTCATCTCGTTCGTGGAGACGGTAGTCCGTACATACGCACGAGCGACAATATCATTATTTTGATATTAAAATATTATATAATATGATGGTATATCATATATAAAGAATAATTATCATTTTATATTTATTATTTACATGAATTACACATCATTATTATACCCATCCATATAAGAATATATTGAATAACAATTACACCATGACGTGGAGACGGTAAGTCGTACATATGCACATATGGTGACATGTCATTCAAAAGATGGATAGAATACTGAATATGGTTATAAAATATTTATAATAACATAAAATTATATAGAAGATACTAGAGTTGCTGTTTTATAATGTAAATAACAATGAAAGAAGAAGTTGATGAAGAAGGGAACTTGAAATAGGGTGGTGAAAACATTACCTCTTCTTCGGGTTCTTCCTTTGGATTTGATCAAAAAGGCTCCATAGGTTGGATTAATGAATAAATGAAGGCCTATAGGATTAAGGGAGGATATTTTATAGGGTATTTGGGCAGATTTTTGCCGATCCCAAAGGCTTTGAAGATGTGAAATTGAGGGATGGGGGAGTTCCCTTTTATAAGAGGGGTGAGGGGCACATTTGGAAAAGCTAAAAATATTATTTTATAATAAAATCATATTCTGTTTATAATGGCTAAAAATTGGATTATTTAAAAGTTAAGGTGTGGATAGGTGTAAATACCCTAAACCAAAAGGTTTTAGATAGGTTTTGGTAACTTTATTACCCTTATCTTTTAGTTTTAACTCTTAGTTAATTAGTTTGACATTTACCATGTCATTTTGTATTTTTATATTATATAGTTAATAAACATACTATATACATCCAAGAGACCCCCAATTGGTCCATTTATGATAAAAATATCTTGATATAAGTCCTTTTTCCAAACCTTAGATTTTTAAGAATAAAATATCAGTTAATCATATAATATTTGTTTTAAAAAGCTTTTTTTTTCAATTTTGACACTATTTAATAATTGATTTTTGTTAAAGTCTTAACAACATTATTATTTCGAAAAAAAATCATTTAAGAAATCCTAACATATAATATTAATCAATAAAATTTGTTTATGGCATCAAAACGTTCAAATTATAATTATTTTAATATTTATAATACCAATTATTTGACTCATTCATTAATAATGAAAATATTGCATCATTATTATATCATAAATAAATTTACTTATTCAATGCTTTAAAATTATAAATAAAATAAAATTATGTAGGAAAACATTTTATAATTATAATTAATATTAATATTCAAAAATATAATATATATAACCCTATGTACAAATTGTTTTACTAAAAGATATATGCTTATGTAATTTTTATATTTACTTTAACTTAATTAATATAATGTGTCATTATCACTTACAAGTGGATCCATTGGGTCCCAAAATCGACCCAAATATTCCCATGGTTGGAAGTGTATCAACCAATAGGGTTAGTACATGTTTTAGGGTAAATTAATATTATAATAATAATAATTGTTTACCCTTATTTATCAGATTTACCCTTTACCCATGGTAAATAAAATATTTACCGAAGTAATTATTCAAAATGTCTAAAAATGAAAGTTACCTATTTACACAATTTGGACCACCTTATTACAAATATGGAATCCATATTTCTAAATTCAAAACACAGAAGTGGTAGAAATTAAATTAAAATTAATTCTTGTTGTTAAAACAAAAAAGCGTGTTTTTAAAAGATAATAACTTTCAAAAGATTGACGGTTGTTTATGTCCGGTTTAAATGTGAAATTAGGTCCAATGAAAAAATTTGTATAAAATTGTAAAAATATATTCTAAATATACTTTTAAAGAACTTAAATTCATAATTTATCACTTTTAATTATTTTGATTAAAAAATTTGTTTTTAATTAAAATATAGTAATTTTCACTATTCATAAAAATATAAAAGCTATCTGAAAAGTTCCAAAATTTTACCCTAGGATAATTTTGATATTATGAATCCAAAAATGATGTCCATTTGAGAGAAAATGTTTATAAAATTTCAAAAATATGATATTACTATTCCTAATGGCTACTTTTATTGGTTGTAGTGTGTGTTAGAACTCGAAGTTGTGTACAACACATGCTACTGTATTATTCAAAGAGAAGCGTACCGTTGAAGTTTTGGGTGCTACATTCTCCCCTCCTTCAATAAATTGTTTCCTCGCAATTTTAAATTGTTCTTTGAAAATAAAAGGTTGAAAATAGAAAATACCTTTGTGGAAAACCCACATCGGAAATAAAGATAATAAAATTTATACATAATAAGAGGGAAAGGGAAATGAAAAAGTCACCACCAAATTATGATATCGCTTATGAGAATATTGGTGGAAATTAGAGACACATTATTAGAGGAAAACATAAATATTTTTAGGGATTGATTGAGGTCATCAATCATAAAAAAGTGTAAAATTGAGGGCCTCAAAGCCTCCAATCTATGGTGATTTAAAATATCATCAGTTCTATAAAACATAATGTATTAGGATAACACATTTTTTGTTTTAATATACATTCCCTAAAGTTTAAGAATTAATTTATTCATAGAATAAGTGATAGGCATATATATATATACTTTAGAAGTAGAGTTTCAACCCTCATCTAATTTCTACCACTAACTCATCTTTCACTCATGAAGATAACATAACTCAAAAATAATATATTTATACTAATCTTACAAGGTTCTAAATATTAACACATTATATTTAGATTAGGAAAAATATTTTTTAATAATCACGGACATCCTGTAGGCTAGTGATAGGTAATAAAGGCATGTCGCATTAAGGTTGTGGGTCTGATTCCTACAGCTTTGTCCGACACGACGGGTTATCCCCTGACCTACAGGTTGTCATTTTCATAAAAATATATTATTATAATATTACAAAAATAATATCTAGAAATTTTTTAACCCTAAATAATACTATCCAAATTTCCATGTAATTCATTCCATCCTTTATTGTTATCCGAAATACCTCTCTCCAGCCTTCCTCTAAAAGGTCTCTAAATTCCAAAATCAATTGTAACATCAGATTCCCCAAACAATGTAAAGTTTCTCTTACTGTCACAAACTAAAAATATAATTACCTTCATTATATTAAAACATTAATGATAAAACAAGTACGGTAGTACAATCCTTATATATATCACATTATTCTTATAACCAAAATATAGTTCTTGAGTCCAAAAACAGAAATACAATAATTTTTCAACTTCATCTTTAGTAACAACATAAGATTGGCCTTTCTACCTTGTCCTTTTCTGAGGTAAGTTTCCTTGCCTCTTAGGGTATTTATTTTCATAATTCCCCATTTCTCTACAATTGTATCATTCAACATTGAAAACCTATTTCTTTCCCTTGCAATCACGAGTCTAGTGACCTTTTTCTCCACATTTGTAAAAAAATTCCAGTCCTTTTAGGAAAGTATCGAGGTGTTTCTTACCACAATTATCACATAATAGAAAATCCTCCATTCCGTTTTTTCTTTTACCTATCTCTTGCTCCATAGTTATCTTCTTCTCTTGGTTTACTTTGTTGTCATAAGACTTATAGAATTCCTTTTCTGTCTTGATAGCACACGAGACAATATTTTTGTATGATAAGAAGTATTGTGATACTAAAGCTCGAAGAAGAAATGTATTTAACCCATAAGTGAAACGATCAATCTTACTTTAAGGGTTATGTATACAATCTCAAGTATACCTTACTATCCTTGTAAAGTTAGCATCATACATTGTGTCATTCTCATCTTCATTTTGTCTCAAACTTAGAAATTTCCTTTCAATATCTGATCGATGGTCACAAGGGAATTATTTTTCTATGAAAAGGTATTTGAACTCTCTCAATTCCATATTAGTTACTTTATCATCTTCTATTGTGTTTTGTATCAATGACAACCATTGATCATCATATCCAGTGAGTCGATAAACTTCCATGATAACTTTCTCCCTTTCACTACTCCCCAATGCCTGAAATATTTTTTCTAGGGAACTTATCCATTTCACATATACCAATGGATTTTCACTCCCATTTAATGTAGGTGTTTGTTGCCTCATGAAGCGATCTAACATTGATCCACCATGCTACGGATCAGGGTGCTCCATACGGGTAAGGTTATTATTCATAACCTGAGTGAGTTGTCCAAGTATGGTTATTAACTGATCAGCACCAGTTGCATCACCAGCTCCACTATAATTATCTTGAGCATTAGAGAAATCCCAACATGGAGTGAATGCGTTGATACCGTTTCCATTTCTTCCACTAGGCACCATTTCTAAAAAATGGAACAAACTAGATAAGTTTATGAATCAAAATATATAATTCTGTACTTTTAAAACACTTAACATAAATTGAACTGTTTATGGACATACACTACTGGAAAACTAACCTTTACCAACGGTTTGGAACCGTTGGTATAGGCCTCCAAACCGTTGGTATAGCCTATACCAACAGTTTGGAGAACCGTTGCCAAGTAAGCCGTTGGGATAGGTCTATACCAACGGTTTTCCAAAAACCGTTGGTATAGACCTATACCAACGTTTTTGGAAACCGTTGGTATAGGTAATATGAAATCTATACCAACGGTAATGGAACCGTTGGTATATAAATTCCAAAAATAAAACATCCGCTGGGATTTGATCCCAGGACCCCTCGTTTATAATCGAATGACTTAACCACTAAGCTAACATCACTTTTGTAAACATAATTTCATAAATATATATATGTATTATCATAATTATTTAAATTTTTGATTTATATAATGTTCTCCGTTAGTAGATCTGGAAAAAAATCAATGAATGTATCCCAACGGTTGTCAGAACCGTTGGGATAGACCCATCCCAACGGTTCTAAAAACCGTTGGGATAGGTTCTGGGTGGGAGTAGTTTTAGTTGGGTGGATGCTGGATTTTTTCACTCTTTTTCCCAACGGTTCTTGAGAACCGTTGGGAAAGAGTAACCTTTCCCAACGGTTCATCAAAACCGTTGGGAAAGGGCCTAAAAACACACCCTTTCCCAATGGTTTTGGTGAACCGTTGGGAAAGGGTACTCTTTCCCAACGGTTCACCAAAACCGTTGGGAAAGGGCCTCCAAAATAGACCCTTTCCCAACGGTTTTGGTGAACCATTGGGAAAGGTCACTCTTTCCCAACGGTTCACCAAAACCGTTGGGAAAGGGTGTGTTTTTAGGCCCTTTCCCAAAGGTTTTGATGAACCGTTGGGAAAGAGTAGCTATACCAACGGTTTTTACAAACCGTTGGTATAGAAGTGTTGGGAAAGATCATGTTTCCAGTAGTGATATTCCATAATCATAAAAATGTTTTCTTTGAGGAATTAAATACTCATAAACCAATCATAATGGTTTTTAATGAAAATGAGAATTATACTAATAATATCCCCCTGGAGTGTCATAACCAAGAGTGGAGCAAGGCCCGTGGTCGTGCACTAGTTCCCGTTCGTGTCTAGCTCAAAGCGGTGTTTTCTGGTTTTACCCCTAGGTACATCTATGCCAGAGCCACCTCTATCGGATCGTATCCAGACAGGGATGTATTCCTCGGAAAACTCACAAAATCTCTAAAATTCCAAAATTATAGGAAGTTCTTCTATACTAATCCTCAAAATCTATCTTAGGTCTATGTTCTGTAATAAGAGATTACCTAAATCTAGCTTCCAAGGATTTTACTAAACTTCCTCTAATACCAACTGTAACGCCCCGACCCCAGTTTCCCAGAGTCAATGCATTATTTTAATACATTGGAATTATTACAACTAATAAAGTCTTGAATGACCAATCAGTTTAGCAGTCTAGAAAAATAGATTACATACATGAATGTTACAATACACTTTATAACATACAAAAAAACATAAATAATCCATTATAGACACGATTATTCCCCTAGATTAACCTTGTATATCAATCCTAATACACTACTTGGAATCCTGAGAAAATTAAACATAGAAAGGGGTGAGCTCAAACGCTCAATAAGGGTAAGAAATACAACAAAATATTTCATAAATAAGCATAAACATTTAAGGAAATATATAACTAAAAAATCCTTTTGAACATTAACTTTAGCATAATATGGAATAAATAAAATTAAATAATTCCATTTACTTATTCACATGGATATTATAATAGTAGAATATTCACATGCAATATCACTAACCACTTTCATAAAGATGGAATGCATAATTCCAAACCTTACTTTCTCTATCAAGGCCTCGTCCCAAGACCTAGGGGCTAACTGAAACCGGAACCCAACTCGGAGAGCCTCTGTAACCGGACTCCAATCCGGAGAGCCTCTATAACCGGACTCCATCCTGGAGAGCCTCTTTAACAGGACTACATCCAGGGGAGCCTTTAAAACCGGACTTCATCCGAGAGGGTCTGCTGTAACTAGACCCCAACCCAGAGGGCTTAATTTTATCAGTCCCCAACGCGGAACATACTACTTCAATACATATATCTTAAGAAAAGGTTGAAATAAACATTCGTATTAAGACTAGCATAATAAATTTAAAATACATTAACCATAAACCATGAATTTTATAAAAATAACACATCCACAGTCAAAAATATCACAAAACAATCAATACAATATGGAAGTTTTGTATCATAATAAATCAACTTCAACTAAACGTAAAATCCATCAAAGGATATTGACATAGACGAAATCAAGACATTTTTTAGATAAATATATCGTTCTATATTGAAATAATTTAAGAGCCTCATAATTATAATAAAAACCATAATTTTGAAAATATTCTTATAAGCTTGTAAGGGAAGTTTCGAAGATGTTATAACGGAGGAATATAGCCGTACCTTCCGTATAAGTTAAAAAAAACATTCTTACGATAAATTTGTCAAAAAGGTCAAAAAGTACCTTGTTTGAAAAATGACAGAATGATTCCTATAAAAAAAGTATAAGGGAATAAATGACTTCAAACCATTTTCTATTGAATTTTAAAAAAATTTTGAAGGACATTTTTACGAAACCTGGATGTGGATGATAAAGAGGTCTCAGTAGATTATTACATATAAACAATCTCGGATGATGAAGAGATTGTGAACGTAACCCTTTCCAATTTGGTAACTTATGAAACATACACCCCATTATATATGTACCATTCATTGAAGATGTAACTACACATAAATTAAAGTTTATTACACAAAGAATACAATTATGGGTAGTAAATACACCACACAAAAGAAAATAGTGGTGATATAGCATGAATTTCACGGGAATAAGGAGTGAGATGAAAACCCATTACCTTGTACTTTCCCATTGTTTAGGGTAGGTTAACCTCCTTTATAATGGTTAAATAATTTTTATTAAATTATTAACGAATTATATATATTAATATGATATCAGATATGATGTTTTATCATTGATTTGTTAATAATATCTTAGTATTATCGTTGTTTCTGGTGTTAACTTACTCGTTTTATTTTATATGTTTTGTTACATAAGCCATGTTTCTTATGGATAGGTTGTATCTTATTCATATAAATAATGATATAAATTCCTTAAACATTAGTTTTAATCAATTTATGATTATTATTATTGAATGGATACGATGGGGAATGAATCTCATCTCGTTCGTGGAGACGGTAGTCCGTACATACGCATGAGCGACTATCATTATTTTGATATTAAAATAATATATAATTGGATTATATATCATATATACTGAATCATTATCATGCTATATTTATTATTTATATGAATTAAAAATCATTATTATACCAATCGAAATAATAATATGTTGAATTACAATTACACCACGACGTGGAGACTATAAGCCTTACGTACGCACGTATGGTGAAATGTCATTCAAAGGATGGATAGATGACTAAATATGGTTGTACCATATTTATAATAATATCAAATTAAATAGAATATACTGGATTAATTATTTTATAATGTAAATAACAAATAGAGAAGATGTTTAAGAAGAAATGAACTTGAAAGAGGGTGGTGAAAACATTACCTCTTCTTCGAGTTCTTCCTTATGATTTGACCAAAAGGGCTCCTTATGTGGGATTTTGTACTAGATTAATGCCTCTAGGATGAAGGGAGGATATTTGATTGGGTATTTGGGAAGAGTTTGGCCGATCCCAAAGGCTTTTAAGGTGTGAAATTTAGAGAAGGGGGAGTTCCCTTTTATAAGATGGGAGAGGGGCACCTTTGGAAAAGCTAGAAATGTTATTTAATAATAAAAAAATATTCGGTTTCTAATGACTCCAAAGGGGATTATTTAAAGGTTAAGTTTGGGATAGGTAAAAAACACTCAACCAATAGGTTTTAGATAGGTTTGGGTCACTTTATTAACCATACCTTTTTGTTTTAACTCATAGTTAATTAGTTTGACATTTACCATGTCACTTTATATTTTCTTATTATATAGTTAATAAACTAACTATATACATCGAAGAGACCCCAAAGTGGTCTATTAAGGATACACCTATCATTTTATAAGTCCTTTCTCCAAACCATAGATATTTAGGAATAGAATATAAATTAATAATATAATATGTTTTAAAAAAACACTTTTATGTCAATTTTGACACTATTTAATAATTGAATTTTTTAAAGTCGTAAAAACATTATTAATTCAAAAAAACGTCATTTAAGAAATAATAACACTTCATATTACACAATGAAATTCGTCTATTTTATCAAAACATTCAAATTATATTTATTTTAATATTTATAATACAAATTATTTGACTCTTTCATTAATAAGGAGAATATTGCATCATTATTGTGTCATAATTAAATTTACTTATTAAATGAATAAAAATTAAAAATAAAATACCATTATGTAGGAAAACTTTTTATCTTTATAATTAATATTTTTAGTCAAAAATATAATATATATATCCATATGTACAAATTGTTTTTCTAAATGATATATGCTTATGTCATTTTTGTATATTCTTTAACTTAATTAATATAAAGTGTCCTTATCACTTACAAGTGGATCCATGGGGTCCCAAAATCTATCCAAAGATTTACATGGTCAGACATGTATCAACCAATAGGGTTAGGACATGTTTTGGGGTAAATTAATATTATTATAATATTATTTTGTTTCCCTTATTTACCGGATTTATCCTTTAACCATGGTAAATAAAATTTTTACAGAAGTAATTATTTAAAATGCCTAGAAATAAAATTTACCTATTTAAAAAATTTGGACCTCCTGATCCCAAATATGGAATCTATATTTCTAAATTCAAAACACAGAAGGCGCAGAAATTAATTTAAAATTAATTCCCATTGTTAAAATAAAAAGCGTGTTTTTAAGAGATAATAACTATCAAAATATTGAAAGTTGTTTATGTCTGGTTTAAATGTAAAATTACTTCCAATGAACATCATTGTATTAAATGGTAAAAATATATTCTAAATATAATTTAAAACCACTTTAATTCATAATTTATCACTATTAATTATTTTGATTAAAAAAGATGTTTTTAATTAAATTTTAGTAATTTTCACTATTCATCAAAATATAAAAGTTATTCGAAAAGTTCCAAAATTTTACCCAAGGATAATTTCGATATTCCAAATCAAAAAATGAAGTCCATATTCAGAGATAAAAATTATAAAATTTTAAAAAGTTGGTACTACTATTCATAACGGCTAGTTTGATTGGTTGTGTTGTGTGTTAGAACTCGAAATTACATACAACACACGCTACTATATTATTCAAAGAGAAGCGTAACGTGGAAGATTGGGGTGTTAAACCATAACATTTTAAGGAATGAGTGGTACCCTAGAATTAATGGAATAAACATTTATGACCATTCAATTTGGGCATGGATAGGATATGAGATGACAAGATCATATTTTTTTCTAGTAACATGATTATAAAGAAAATACTTCGGTGAATGGATTCTTGTTAATTGTAAGTGATTCACCCTTATCCTTTATAGGTTTTTAGTATTTGGGAAAATTCATTGGGCGGTAGGGACTGCACCAGATTCTAGTGAACATTTAATTTTGAAATAATATAAATGCATTATTTAATTATAGGGATATTTTATTAAGTGTTACAAGTTGAATCTATGGTGTTTTATAAGTATTAGAATGGGTTTTTTATCCATTCATTGTTTGGTGTGGTGAGACGATGGTTCTTGTTTGAGATCATAGTCATTAGTGAGAGTGGTCAATGGTTTTACCAAGTAATTACTATTAATGTTTAATGTTTAACAAAATTTGTTTCTTATAATGACCATGGGATACCTATATAAATAATTGTATCTTTTTTAGTGTTGTATAGTAATTGTTTTGTGTGAAGTCATATTTTTTAGATTGTTTTTATGGACGAGGCTGGAACTTTTACTTTTCCAAGAATTTCAGGTAATGGTATAGTAACTATGTGGGGAAAATCCATGTGGAAAAAATTATTTTGAATGTTGTAAATGTACATACAATGTAAATATAGTGAATTCCAGTTGGTCAAGTATGGTAAAGGAATGCCCATTTTGTATTTGAATATGGAAAATGAGAGGTTGGTATAAGCATTTAATGGTGATCTTATGTGTGTTTAGTAATTATGAATTATGAACCAGTAGAGCTGGTTCATGGAATACTAAGATTTTTTTTATGTATATTATGATTTCGATAGTCTAAATGTTTTGTAATGATCTTTTTGTGTAAAGTCCTTTGGTTGGGAGAATGATCGTAGTGTTCAATGAGAAACTTGAGTGTTATATTAGGATCATGTAGCATTTTTCCCTTTGTTTTGAGATTCATTTTTGAAATGTTGTTGAGATTTAGAAAGTGAATACGTAATTTCATGTTGGTGTTGACAATTGATGTAGGTTGAGTGGAATAGATAAAGGCCCACCATGACTTCTTGGGGTTGATTAGTGATATGGTTTGGTGTTTGTAATACCATGTTTTAATTTAAGAATATCAGTTTTGATATTGGGGGATATTCAATTGTAAAAATTGAGGGATGGATTGAGAATTGGAGAGTTATAAATTCATAATGATGTGTTTTTGAATATGGTTTCAGGTTGTATATGAGACTTGGGTGGTCAAATAAGTCTCTGGAGCTCTGGGGATGATGTTTTGGATTTGGGTAGCATCCCAGGTCATAGGATTACCACATGGTTAGTGTAAATAGTGAACCCCAACACTACGGCTTGGTATGAATATAGAAATGGTTTTTTATACCATGAGAGAGGGTCTAGAATACTATTCCATAATCTAAAAAATTTCCTTGGAATTTCACATTGTTTGTGGATGGTATAGTATATTTTTCTCACTAATAATGAAAAATAGTGTGAAAGTGTTATATATATATAAATGGTTGGCACACAGATTAGATAACCATGTATCCAAACCATGAAAACCGTTAAAAAAGTTATGATTATGAATTTTATCTTTTGAAAATTTAAGTTTTTAACCACATATTTTTACCATTTACAATCCACTAACCCATAAGAGCCGCCCCTCCCACTCATATCTTCCCACCTTGAGATCCCACTCATCTCCTAGTCATTTCAACATTTTAGGATACCAATTAAAGTATGAGTTTATCTTATTTTATTTCCAAATTCTATTTATATTTTTTTTCATTATCATATAGTTTATCATTAGTTTATTCTAATATTAGTTATTTTTATAGCCTTTGTCTACAATCAGGATTTCTCCTGATTCCAAATGAACCAGATCATAATATCAAATGTGTGAATTCTCCATTTAATGAGTTAGGTAGTCTATTTAAATTAACATGTAGTATTTTACTATGTTCATCATCCTTGGATATGCAGCTGTACTAGATTTTTGAGCGTTGACCACAATTTAATTAAAATATTTTACAATTTTTATTGATGAAAATCAATACCCTTGGGATGGGGATTCCTATTCAACCACCATAAAGATGAGTTTGATCATCGAATAATCTAGTTAAACAGTTTTATTTTCTATTGAAATGAATTTGGAATTTTTTTAATGGGTATATCTATTTAAAATAGATAAAATATGGTTTTAAAATAATTTAATTCTTGTAAAATTTAATTTAAAAACCAACGAAGTTGTAAAGTGGAAATGGGTATTTCATATTTATAATTGTGTTTGTAAATGGGTGGTAATTTAATACAATGGGATATGGGTTTTAAATGTAAATTGTATTATGATTTTATGTGATGTAATTTTTTAATAATGAAATGGATAATTTAATTAATTTAATGACACGAATTTTACTGGTTGGGATTGTTCTATATAGATAATTGGGATGAATGGATCATGAATGGGAAAAATAATTTTTCCATATTAATTCATTTCCTTATTATAGAATTGTGTTACCTTAATTTATAATGAATATTATTTAAACGCCCTATGCTATGATGATGGGTGGGAATCCCATTTTTGGATTCCTTAGAGTCCTTATGAAACATTACATATATAGAAAAACATGATAAAGCATTTTATTCCACTTGGGGACTATTATTAATTCTATGGTGTGATTACACCCTTGGAATCAAAGAGGTCCAATGTTATGGACTGATTTGAGAAAGAAATTAGATTCCATAAGATCATATATCATTAGTTCTATGGGGACGATAACCCTTTTATTTAATTAATGACTTTTTTATAAAATTCCATATATTATTGTCATATATTATTGTGAGGTACATTGTTGAATTTTGTGGGATGATATATATATATTGAAACCTTGTTTTGATGAGTGTAATGACTCGGTTATAAGACGATGATTCCCAAAAGGTATTGACATTGAATGTCAAAGATAGTTTCTAGAGTTAATACCAGTAGTTTATATTAGTATAATTCTATGGATAACCCCTCCCTTTTATTTCATATATGATTTCTTGTGAGGGGATTACTAATGAAACAATGTGGTTTACCTCGTGTTTTTATTAAATTAATTTCATTGTTATTTAATATTGGAAATATTAAATCCATAATGCTTACTATGATCAGAGACTCACTGACAACGTAAAAAATATTTATTGATAGATATTGGGTTTCACTGTGAATTATAGTAATAATGGTCATTTTTTTCTTGTTTTTTAATTATAAATAAGATAACAGTTGTATTGGAAAAATAGTTAACTATTTAAATGTTAATTTATAGAACTCCTATATAAATTTTATTGTATCCTTATTATTTTGGCTATATAATTGGTGGTGGTCTACAAATTTTTATTCACACCATTATCAGTACACCATGACACTAAGGTAACATATAATAACACTATCATGTTGAAAATATAAAATTTGGAAATCTACCAATGTTGTTGATTGATTGGTTATTTTCATGGTATTTATTAAGTATGCACAACGTGATAGTGTAGGACATGGAATGAGGATGGGGATGGGTTTTTGAACTATTTTATTTCAATCTTATTAATACATTGTATTATTATTATTATTATTTATGTTTCTATTATAACTCTAATAAGTGGGCATAGTCAGAAAACTCTTCAACCGTATACATTCATTTCTAGTCTGCAACGTTTGGAGTTTGGCAAGGTGCTTCTAAATCTATGTGACGGACTAGAAAATAGAATCGTTTCAGTGTCATCCATGTTAAGGAATTACATATATATTTTGTTAGAATCTTTCCTAAATTAGAGTAATCATAAAAAATATTATTTTCCCCCTCATGTTTTCTTGAAATTAACCATTCCATCCTTTTTTATCAAAGTCCATGGTATAACATGATTTTTTATTTAACATTCACATTATTTCTATCCCTTGTGGAATGATCACAATTTACTTTGGATGTATGGATAGTTATTATATATATATAATATAGTTTTAATTTTTTTAAATAACAAAAATTGTAATATGTAGTTAATAATGTCTTCATTGGCTATATAGATAGAATCAAGGTCTAGTCACATCCTTAATTAGGGTCATTACAAAGTAGGTACATGTGTCCATGTTTCAATTAGTGTTATTGGAAAAAATATGATTTAACTGCATTTAGTGAAATGTGTCATCAGTTGGATGACAACTATGAAAATTTTTAAGGATTATATATTTACAACATTATCTCATTTAGTAAGTTTAACTATTTCATTGTAAAAAGAGATTAAATATAATGGTTTTTCTATTCATAGTATCCATATATTTACCAATATCTCCTATCATTGGACGAATTAACTCCTTCCATTATATTGATACATATACATGGAAATTACTCAATGGTTCTTTCTAATCATCATTTTAGGAGGTTATTTTAAATTTTATCTTACCCCTAAACATATTTTATTGTAATTTTGGGGCCTTCTTCATTTCTATGATAGGTAACATTGGTTGTTTTATAAAAATAAATATCATTGGAGATATAATAGGTAACATAATCTATTATATCTCATATGGGTTGTTGGAGAGACACCATATGAGATCTTATTTTTCTTATATAGTCGTGTTTTATGATGTCATATCTTCATATCATGGGATCGAAACATGGTGTCAACAATTTTCATTACACTCTACAATTGAGCATCAAAACATAAATTCTAGTATATTTCGACTCAATTTTGAGAAATATGATAGGCATTGTCATAAGGATACATCCATTATGAGATTAAATTTCAGTTTCATTATATGTTATCGACATGTTTCATAATTTTATATGTGTTGGTTTCCCCTATATAATCTACTGAATTTTATAAGGGTATGTGACATCCTACCATTTTATTTTATGGTATTAATGAAACAAACAATATTATATTGTCATATTCTATGAAAAACACATTTTTATTATCACTGATTTTTAGTTACTTCTATGGATCATTAAAAAAATATTTAATAATATAGATAAATCATATGATTTTGAAGAACAATAAGTTTTTTTATTCCAAAAAATCTATTCGTCTATTAAATACACATTTTTTAATTAATTAATAAAAAATTTTAAAATAAAATGAAAAGATTATTTAATTTAAAATAAAATATATTTTCAATAATTGTGACATATGAAAATGAATTAATTAATTTTATTCCAATTAAATATATTTAATATATTACACTTATAAATACCCATAAAATAATTTCATTATACTCTACAGAACTCTATAAAGTGATATCCGAGAATGTTTTTTGACACAAGTATAAGTGATGAAATATTTTCTAATTTATTTTACAATACTTTACTCATAAATTATCAATGAATTCAATTCCATTTTCATTTTATGATAAATCCACCTATTTTTCACGATTCTCATCCCCACACTAATTTATATCTACCCAATTCAATAATATATCCATCACATTTTAAAATCATATATTACAATGTTATTATCCTTCATTAAACATTTAAGGGTCATAATAAATTTTTTCACCTAAGGGTTCTCTTATAAAGAATCAATGATCTTTTTATCCATCATAAGGGATTTTTATGTGGTTCTATGTTCAAGGATGGAAAATAATTATTCAAAATTTGATGAATGTGAAAGTTTAGTTATTTTAAATGCTAAATAAGTGATCTATATATTATAAATATAATGTGTCACATCACATAATGTTATAAATAAAAACCACCCAAGAATACTCCAGACATAATGTTTTTGTTGGTTAATAGTTCAATGATTTAAAAATATTAAATTCATTCATATTTATTCCTTATAATTTCACTTATTCAATATCATGAATTTATAAAAAATAGTGGTTACATAGGATTAATTTTATTTCAATGCAATTGTGTGAACACTTCTCTTAGAATGTGGGATAACCCCCTTTGTCATCCCTACATGATGTAACATTTCTTAATTCTCACATTATGGTCACTCACTAAACTTAATTTTTATAGTTATCATGTTTTAACATTAATAAAATTGTAGATAAAATTTTTTATTATTATTTTGTTACATGCTAAAATTATTCATGTATTATATGGAATTAACATAATGGTTATATTTAAATACAGATTTTTGAGAGAGGTTACAGCACATGATTCTCAAAACTGAATAACATAATTATTTGAAAAAGTTATAAATCATAATTTTTGGTACCATAATTCACAATGAATTATACGTTGTCATTAATATATTAGGTCTCTAGGTAAATTTGTGTTGTTTAAGAATATTTTGAAATATCTTTAAGCCTATAAGGAATTTGAAAATAACATTTGTCATTATCTCGTGTAATATTACTAAAAATCATTAGTCTTTTCAAGAGTGTTATTAATTATATCATAGGAATTCAATTCCTTTCAACAATTTTTTAGCTAGGTTACTCAAACCAAATAAGTTTATCACTAATGAAAATAGTTCTCCAACCTTCTAGTGTATTCAACTTTCATGAGTTGTTTTAACAAAATAGAAAATAAACTAAACAAATACAAATAATGTTAAAGGAGATATCCTAAAAATTATATCATAATCGAACCCACCCCTCCCTCAAATATATTTTATGAAGTATCATTAATTTATGATTTTATATATAAATAATTTATTAATAATATATAATAATGCTATAATATTTAATATAGGGGGATATCATTGTGAATCAGTTATAAATATTAGAAAAGAGTCTGATCTAAAATAATTATTTCTCAAGGAGGTTCCCATGAAAATTCTTTAGCGATTTCTTATGGCGAATAAATTATTTTCTTCCCCTTGATTTATTTACTCAACAAAATAATAAATAACTTCAATAAATAAAATATCGCTATAAAATCTATGATGATTCTTGAAATTACTGAATTATTTTTTTGGAGTTAGGGATAATCACATAATATTATATAGATAAGTATTTTTATGGGATCAACATATAATGTTTTTCATTTCCTTATAAATTCACGTGTATTATAAAATTGGTATTTAATTTTATCCTACCACAATTTTGAGTACATATAATTAAAAAATGAATAAACTATATCTTTAGACCTGAAATGATGATGATTATTTTTACCAGACCTTTTTGTGTTTGTGTTTCAGAGATTTAGGTTATCATCAAAAAGAAATAAAATATTACATTACAAAGTTGAAAATTATACTCAATATCCATTTTCCCACAATATAAAACTTTTAAGGTATTATATGTTTTCTTTTCTTTACATAGCTACATATTTTTAATTTTGACCTCATCCTTCTATGTACTCATCCTTAAAACCATGTGAAAAAATTGAAAACATGGGATGAGAAGAAAACAATCTAACATATAAAAATGAAAAAATATACTCATTAGTCCATGAATACACGTTTTAAATATAATTTACCCATTCCATTATAAACCATTATCTCAAAATAATAAAAATTACCCCAATAAATCATCTTCACTACCCAAAAAAATCAAAAAAATGTTCACAATATATCTTAAATGAAAAAAATGATAGTTTTTTCCTTACACCCATAATTAAATCGTGAAATATTTCTCCCACTATTATACATATCATCCAAAATATATATATTACATTTTTTATACGAAATCTTGTTAAATTTCCATGTTATGTCATCATATTTTCATAAAGAATAATAATATGAATAGACACATCATGTTAGTAAACTGGGATATCATTTTCATATCACTATAAAATGTAATATTATAATAAAATATACAGCATGGTAAATTACTATAATATATTATAAGAAACCTAGATCCATTTAACATTATCAATTTACCCATTTAATTATAGAGATATATAAACCTCACACATCAGTGTGATATTTATTGGGGTTTCCCATCTTAATGAGCTATATCAAGCTCACCATCAATATAATATATTATAAATAACAAAATCAAAATAATGACACACAAAATCATGAATTTATAACATCACAATAATAAAAATATTCTTTGTAACAATAATAAAAATATTTCTATAAACCTATATATATAATCCCTTTATACGCCTCATTAGAATTACCTAAAAAATGGTAATGATGATTTTTAATAGAAGAAATATTGAAAGAATGAAAAGGATTCCAAATAATAAATAAATATTATAATTATGTTAAAATAACAAGTATTGTGTACATTAAGATAAAATATTACTTTTTCTCTTGTAAGGAAAAATAAATAAACCAAATAAAATTTCTAAAAATATTCCTCCTAAACCCCACTGAAATAAAAAAAATTCATAAAATCTCCTTCATAATTTATTTATATCCATATAAATAGATCCATAAAATATTTATGAATATGTAAATATAAGAAAATTGTTTATAAAATATATTATAGAAAATTTAAAATGATGTATTTAGATAATGTTTTACTTATCTCATGCATGACTTTTCGCATACATTCATTTTATTTATTTTTTAATTTCTAATCGTCATCTGATTTAAAATTTTACCACCCAAAGGATAGTATTAAAATGAAAATAATAAATTTAAAACATGGTGAGGGGTTCTAAGTAGGTATTTTCATTGATATTGGTGGAACCAAATGGCTCTTTATCTCTATAGAAGTGATGAGAGTGGGTATCATTTAATAAGTGGAAGAGAGAACATACATATAATTACTGAAAGTAATAAAGATATTTAAATTTCATAATATTGTAAAGTGATACCAATAAACCCCATATTCTAATATAATGTTTGATAGGTTCTAAATTAACACAACTAATTACATTTATACAGGTTTTTTATATTGTTTAGGCTATATATTCTAGGTAAATCACTTAGAAAACATTTTTACCATAACCTTGATAACGTATTTTGTTTCTATGATAACATAATTATGTGACCAAAAATAAAATGTTACCTCTAACAATAAATTTATATGTTTATTCAAATATGGAATATATTTTATCAGGGTCGATTTATATTGGTTTAAGAAATTATATTTAATATGAGAAAACAAAATGCATGAAAAACCTTTTCAGGAAAATACGTGATTTAATCATAAACATATTATTACCTATAAATATGGAAATAAAATTATTTCCACGAATTATTGTAGTAAATTAATAAAAATTATGTTTTTTATACTTTTGGATCAAGAAAAAACAAAATTTAATCATGCAAAAATATTGTTAAATTCAATGACCCAAAAATTGTGTTTAATTTGAATAAAGTAAAACTTATCAATGGAACAGTCTTTCTTGGTTTTTGAAATTCAAAATAATATTTTAAAATATATTAATAATCTTTTTAATCGTTACTTTGGCCCAACAGAAGCCAAAAAATAGGATAAATACAATTTTTGGAGAGATTTTCAATTATTACATCCTCGTCTTAAGTCAATTAAACATCCGTTATTGAGAAGGAATATAATTTCAATGTATACTATTCATACTGACTAAGAATAATTTGCCACACATTACCTATTATTATTTATAATGATCAAAAATATAAAATCAAATTTATAATATTTATTTAAATTAATTTTTCAAATTTAATTAAACATAAAACTAAATAACTTGATAAAATATAAGTCTCTGGAAAAAATATCATCTTAAGTATAAAATGTTTTTTTTAAATGAATAAAATTGTTTATAATTACTATAGTTTTATCATTATAAATATAAATTAAATACTACTACATTGTGATCATAGAACAAATATAGCACTGTAATTTATTGATTTAAATAAAATCTATAAAAATATATATCATGGACTACTCATTCAAAAAAAATAATTTCATAAAAATATCACAAAATGATTCTATAATAGTTTTTGACATGATGGATGAATAAATGATATCATTTAATTAAAAAAAATATAAATTTACAAATTATGTTTTCAAATAAAACCACATATTTTACAAAAACACAGTTGAATTAGAAATAATGAATTTTATTTTTTTTAATTAACATAATATTGTCATATAGAGTATATAAATTTAAAATTTTATTTATTTATATTAATAAAGAATTAAAATTAATTATTATAACATTAACTTGTTTTTAAAATTCATCCCCCTTTTAGGAATTTAATCCTCATGATTTTATTAACAATTTCAATTAGTTGGGATATTTTCACAAATAAAATTTTCAAATTCCCATAAATCTTATTCAACCAAATGCATTTTTCTAAAAAAACCTTATGAATGTAAGTAAAATTATTCCATAGAAAATTTTATTTTTGGTTATGAATCTATAATGGTTTATCATTATAAAAACGGCTTTCTTCCATCAGAACTACATCATGAATCAAAATATTAGATGCATCCAGAACAAAATTTCATAAACATGATACATTAAATATATAATATAACTATAATAAAATTTGAGAATAAAACACTAAATAATATATCAATACAATCCTATCCAAAATTAAATGTTGTTTAATTGACTACATACTTAACAATCCATTTTTAATAAAATTAATAAGACTTTTCAATAGATATACTTTAAGGAAAAAAAATCCTACCTTTAATGAAATATCATTCTTATAGTTATCTACAAAGATTTATTTCATGATACTATGAGTCCTTAAGTGTTTCTCAATCATCATCACCTTCTGAATAATTACTTCTACCTAATTATTTTTCCAAAAAATTTATTTCATCATATTTATCCCAATAATAAAGAGTCTCACACCACATTTCATAAAATTAATCAAAAGGTTTCATCTGTATAAAATAATGAATATTTTTATTATAATAAAAAAAGGTAGATGTTGAATCCAACATCCCTAATAATTAATTGAACAAGCATAGAGCATATCTCCCAAATTCAAGATCATTTTCACATAATGTATAAAATATTAAGGATTAATGGAATTACTAAAATTTTAATTTAGTACCCACTGAATCGGGAATTCATTTCATTAAATTATATGTGATTCTATTCTCATTATTAGAAGAAATTTAAAATGGACTCCATGTAATATATTTATCAATTTAATAAAAATTTGACAATGTTGATCCAAATACACATTATCTACAAAGGGAAAAAATGACTAGATTTCTAGAATCATCAAATAATTACCCAAATCATATTACTACCTCATGATACAATTTTAAATAACACCATGAAATACATTAATATATTCTACCATTTCATTCTACAACTGAAAAAAATGATTTATTTCCTTTAGTAACTCTCATTTAACATTAACCAATAGATAAGGACAACATATCACAGTAAAATATACAATATCATTATTATTTTAACTCCAATAGTAAAATTATATAATTAATCTATATATTTGTGTAATCCTAGTATGATTGTAAATTAGATATCTATGAGCCTCACTCAATAGAAATTTCATTAATGTGGGGTCACATGGAACACATAATCTTTTTATGAATATCTAAACACCTTTTTATCAATATTGAATTTAAAAATATATCATTCTTATCTAATTTTACCTTTTCGTATAACTAAAAATATTCTTTATGATCATGTATAATCATGTCCTAATTAGATGATTATATTGAACACTAGAAGAAACTAATTGGAGATCTTCAATGAAAATTTTCTAATTCAAAATTCATAAAATAATTAACTAAAGGATCATGTTCCTATCATAAAATTGTTAATGTTGTTTTGTCTTTTATACTCCAGGAATAAGATACTCTATTTTCTTAACATGGATAGTAATGAATTGAGTAGTTATAACCCTTTATCTTTCCTCTACATATCCCATGAATCAAGTACAACTCTTTCTATGTGATTATAAACTTTAAAATTTAAATATTAATATATTGTTCACAATTTAATCAATATAAATGATTTTTCAAAATTTGTTAATAAAACACTCCTGACACTACATTAATTTTATATGTAGGATACTTATTCTCATGATGTTTTAATTAAAATCTTGCATATGTAATTAACAATTTTTTTTATAAAAACATAGCCCATTTCATTCAATGAAGCATCAGTGTAGGTAAAAAATTCACCATTTCTAGATGGTAGGTCCAAAACAAGACCATTATCAAATCTTATTTTTAGTTCATATAAAGAATCATCACATTCTCTTTTCTAAATCAACCCAATTCATTTTCTTGTTATATTGGTCAGTGAGAATGATTTCAATGAAAATTATTCAAAAACATTTATTAATACTCATTTTGTCCTATAATGGTTTGAATATTAGTAACATTTTTTATTCATTGTACATTCATCATCAAGTTTAGTTATTGAAAGGCCTATTATTATTACATATTATTTACAATATATGTTAGTGATAAAATCTTCTATATTAATAATTAAAATTTAATAAATTTGATATATAATTTATTTTCATTAAATGTTATAAAACCATACATATATTTTTTCATGAACATCAAAAAATTTATAAAAAATAAATGATCATCAATAAACACTATAAAAAATATTTCTTAATATTCATTAAAAACTCTATTCATAATATACATGAATAAATTTGGAAAATTCATTAACCAAAAAGGATAAAAATAAATTCATAATTCCCAAACAATGTATAAAAAATTACCTAGGGATTTTATCCTCCATAATCATCTATTGATGGTAAACAAATGATATAAACAGTCAGAAAATATTATGTTCTGAGGGGTAATTAAATAAGTCATTTATATTTGGTAATAGATAATTATTATCAACACTACAGTTACTCTATGGTCTATAGTCTATGTAAATCTTTATATAAATATATTTCTTTTTAATAAATATAATAATAGTACCCCATGGTGAGGTTCTAGGAAGAATTAAAAATTTATCATGAAATTCTTGAAACTACTCTTCAAATTCCAAAAGTTTTACATTATCAAATTGATAAGGGTGTTTGAAATTTTCTTATGTTGGTAACTATATAAATGGTAAAATCAACCACTAGATAGCATATAAAAGTAATAAAATCATAAAAAAACTTCTAGATATATATTTTCTATCATCACATCATTAGCCTGAACAGTTCCCTTATTTTCAATAATATGGGCAATATAACAATTAGTTCCATATTTTAAAAAATTTCCATTGTCTTGATATGTTATCAATGCTATGATTTCATTATTATATACAAAATAATTATCATTTTAAGAAATTAATTTATTATCACTATAGTATATCTCAGTATGAGAAACTGATTTTCAATCTATATCTATAATAACATAAAATACAATAATAGTAAAGACAATAAGGATTTTAGGGAAACTCCTTCAACATATGATATCATGAATATCTAACTGAATTACTACCTCTATATTTTTAATCATAAATCATTACAAATTTTATCATGGTGAATTTTTTATTTTATATAAAATTTAAAAAAAATGAAGGATATGTTGAACCAAAATCAAAAAAATACATTAGGGTATTCAAAATAAACCTATAATATAACAGTTACCACATTGCTCGAGGGCCCAACATATATCAAATTAATTCCATATGATTTAACCAAACCCATCTTTATATAGTCTTTTTTTCCTATTATTGATTCTCTTCTCTAGATGGACATCCACATAATGATCTATATTTTTACATTTAAAACACATAATCTCAATCTTATCTGAATTTTTCTTTCCCCAACCATGATAATTTTTATTGAAATAACATGCGATATACAGAAACATACAGCATTTGAATCACATAAAATATATTATAAGAAAATCATGAAGGTTATCTATACAATATGTATCAAAAAAATTACACCTGTTTCTCTTACCATCATACTCTCCTGATGGATTCTTCTAATTTGTCATCCACCTCAACCATTTTTTTCTATTTTTTATAAAAATAATAATCACTAGAAAAATACACATCTAAAATATCAAAAAATATAATTAGTTTCTCATTAAATTTAAATTTGTAATGTATCCAATTCCCATTTACAAATTGGTTTTAATCTTGGTTAAAATGATTACTTTTGTTATCAAAACCCTGAATACAATTTGGTGCATAACATGCTTTTCTGATGGAGATTGCTTCCTACGCAGCTACAAAATATTCCTTCTTATGACTCAATTATAAAAATTAATTTTAATACCTAATTAATTCACCCTTTTAAAAATACATCACAAAGATAATATTGTTAATTATATTTATTTCAATTCATAAATATCTTCTTATTATCAAGTATTTTTAGCCATTCGCCACCATTAATTATATTCATCATCAAAGAGGTAAATAAGTGTAGTAAAATTTCTATGTTTCAAAACCTAAATGAATTCAAATATATTTTCTATAGAATTAACCCATCCCTTCACTACAACTAAGTCATAATGTTATCTAATTGATGGATAGTGATGCCTCATAAACTGATAAACTATCGGAATGATCATCTATGGTGGATCTGGTTATTCTATATCATATATGATACCAACATTTATATCCTTCATCAAATGAACCACCATAGAAACAAACTTTTTAGTTAAAATTCCATCCATTAAGGGTCACTAATGTGAAATGAGATGGTTCTCCTGGAGACTTCATACTTCATCTTCCCATTTTCCAATACCAAAGTCCATTTAGAACAATCATTTTTTTTACAATGAAACATGTTACTCTTTAATTGCTATATAATGATGGACAAATTTTAGAATCACTTATGGATACTTATTTGAAAAATCCAGTCCTATAATTTTATCAAAACCATACTCAATGATAACAACTATAATGGCCTAACATTAAACAATATGTAAATTGAATCTTAATTAAGACAAATAATTTCTTTTATATATTTAATACCATTTAGTTTTACATAATTATTTGACTACACTTTAAAAATAAAATAGTACCTCATGAAGTGGACACCATAACTCAATGCCCAGTTTTCTATCAACTCAAAAAATATAAGTTATAATATGATTTCATTTCATAAATGATATTTAAATTTTTTATCTTGACCCCATCCATTCCCCACATCATCGTAAAAACACTGTGCTAAATATTTGAAAATATGGGATGAGAACAAAAATCTCAACAAATAATAGATATAAATAAATAAATAAACCAATATTTACATGAATACACATTATGAAAATGATTTAAATTTTTTAATATAGACTTGAAAATAACAAATATAATTTTATTATCAATTAATTCAAGTTCACTACCCATATATTTCAATAAAATAATACAAAATAAATCTAAATGTATAAAATACAAATAAATATTTTTTGTGAAATACTAAAAAAACACATCAATACACTTTCAGAAAGTTATACATTTGACCCTTAAAAAGTATCTTAAACATCCATCTAAACATATTCAATTTAAATTACCTTGTGAAATCGTAAGGATTCTATAAAACCCCGTAGAAATATTATATAAATCATAATGTAAACATTGGACATAATTTTTATATAAATCTTACAAAAAGAATAACATAATTTGTACATTCCAATAATCTATTTGGGGAAACATATAAATAGATAATGCCATCCCATTACCCAATGAACTGGAGACTGACATCAGGCTAACTCATCATTATGTGTTTTATCATTTTCATCCGATTGAAAAAAAAAATCCCAATAACCATAAGAAAATAATAAACATTACTTATTGTATTTCCATCACCACACTAATAAAAATACTCACTTCACCCATAATAAAATTATTTCCTGATTCTAAAATATCTATTAAATTTGGAACCCTTTTTAATATTATCCATAAAAAAGGGAAGGAGTGTTTTTCTTGGTAGAAAACATAAATTATATAAATGGGATACAAATATAAAAAACATGTATGAAAATGTAAATTTATCAATTTATTATATTTTGATAAATAACATTCATTTTTTTATTTGAAAAAATTGTAAAATATTCCTTATAAAATATATAAAATCATTTCTTTCAAAAAAAACTTTAATAAATGTAATGAAAGATACATAAAAGTTCATTTATGATTAATTTATGTTTATATAATAATATACATAATATAATTTTATGAGTATAGAAATGTAATGAAAATGTTTATAAAAAAATCATTAAAATAAGGATTTAAATAATATTTATCTTAACTCATGTCTAACTCTCCACATTTGTTCTTTATCTTTTCCTTCATCAGAAAATTTACATTTCATTATAACTTAATCCCTATAAGGTTGGTATTATGACCAACTTGAGAACATGGGGGGGATTCTAAGAATGTACATGGATAGATATTGAGTGAACAAATTTTCCCTTGATGTGTGAAGACGTGAAGATATAGGGTGACATTTTATATGTGGTAGGAGGCCAAGAAAAGAGTTTTTCAAAATATTATGTAATATATATCACTATCATGTAATGTTTTACTAAGTTACCCCATTTTCAAATATGTAATGTTATAAAATAGAAATAAACAAAACAATTACATTTATACATGTTTTGGATACATTTTACACATTATCTCATCATAACCCCACTCCATACTGATTTTAACATTAAACATTATAACATGAATTTTTATCATGATAACATTATTACATAAACAAAAATAAAATGTAACATATAAGAAAGATTTTAATTGTTAATTCCAAATTTGAAATAAATTTAACCGTGTTCATTTTTTATATGTGGAAGAAATTACATTTAATAAAAGATCACAAAAAACATGATAATATTTTTGTAAAAATACGATATATAATATTAAAACAAATTAACTTGAGATCATGTAAAAATTTGTTTTAAATGATTTTTTAGATAAATTAAAAAATATATTTTTTATAGTATTATATCAATCCAAAATAGAATGGTATATTCCAACCATTAGATTGAATGTAAACACCAAAAATTTGCTTATAATTTGAATAAAATAAAATTTATCATCACAAAATTCCGGATTTGGTACTAAAATATAGAATAATGTTTGAAAAAAAAATTATTTAACTCATTTTACATGAATTTTTCCAAATACCACTCATATAATAGGATAATTTCATGTATTAATGTTATTATCAATCAATACCCCACAATTTCAACCTTGTTTTTTCCTATTTTAATCTAGTGAAAAAATATTTATATTGATTTCTATTTATAATGACCAAAAATAATTTTAAGATAACTTAATATTATATATTATGAAGAATAGAACTATGGAGTGAATTTTATAAAATTCAATTCATATATGTGTCATAATTAAATTTAAAATTAAACCCATGATGCATGATAAATGTAGTTTTCCTGAAAAAATGTATTCCTTTGTATAAAACGTTTTTATAGGAAAATAAATAATAAAATTGATTCCAGTGAACATAGTTGGATTAATAATAATATAAATTAAAAAAATTATACTTTTAATACATTTCAATACAAATTGGATAGTTTTAATTTCATGAAGTGAAAATAAAATAAAAAGTAGCATTTAATACTTTTCATATGAAAAATCAATATTTTTTATAATTATCAAAAAATAATTCTATGATAACATTAGAATTATGATTTTAAAACATGAATCCTTTTTTAAAATTATTTTTATAATATTTAAAAAATACATTCTTATATAAATCAATAGAATGCATGAAAACCCAATTGAGATAGAAATTAACCATTTCCCTTTTTAGAGAAAAGTTTACTCATATTATTATAATGAATATAACTCTATAAAATATAATTTATGATAACTAATAAGACTTCGAAAATATTTATCTTAAAATTACCATGGTTGTAAGACCAGTATTGGTAATTATCATTTAATTTATTTTTTTTCTTTAAAATATACGTTCATATTCATCACATTAGATTATTATCTATATTATTATTCTACATGAATATGGGAAACATTTCAAAATAATACCCAATAATTGATAATTATTAGGGTTGTTATATAAAAAATATTATTATCCAATAATTTACTTTCCTTTCTTTTTAGATAATCCTTCCAAAATAAGCACAACAATTTTCTCTAAGAACATTTTTACTCATAGTGTTATAATTCTACTATGAAATTAGGCTTTTAGTAGTATTATGAATATTTATTAAGTGTCAATACATATTTCATTATTTATTCTTCTATAATTAAATTAAAAATTAGATTCCCGTATTAATTTATTATGTCAATTATTATTCCAAAAATGTAAACAATTTGAGTATTGTGAAACTAACAATATGGAGAGCCATCAATTCTTGTATCCTTTTCCTCAATACATTTTGATACATCTCCAATGGATATTAAGTTATTAAAATATGAAAAATATAGGGTAATGGGTCACATGAATTCAATTACTCACAAATCAGTTATTTTATAAACATTCAGTAGCCCTTGAAGGATTTTTATTTCACATAGTAATACATCTATAAATTAAAATATTCATAAATTTCATAAAATAAATAATATGAGACATTAACAATGTAAAGGGTATAAAACATAATGTTATTAAATTTACTTTATATTCTCTAATATAAAATGTGTCACCTATAAGTTGATTTGTAACTAAAATTAATATTCTCTTTCACAATAGGTTAGGTTTACTCTAGTAAATTAGTACTTATAGACTCTCAATTAGTATAGATCATATCATATAGAACCAATGAATTTATAATTAAGTGTCCAAATTTTTTATTTAGTCATAATTATGTAACTTAAGGACTTTAATGTTAGATAACCCAGTAAAATTACTAGGTTTATAACCATCTATCAAATATATCTTCTTCCCAATAAGTGAGTCATTCAATGGTTGATTCTCTTGATTTTTAACATCAATTGTGGGAGGTAATATACTCATATGATATGCTACTATATTCTTCATTCCAGTATTATCTTTTATTAAAAAAATTATAAATAATAACTATACACATCACTTATCACAACCTTACATCATATTTCTTATTGATGTATCATATTATATAAAATTCGAGGAATAATTAACATTAGTTTTATTTATTTATAATAAAACCTTCTCGAATTTTTTTTCATTGAATCATTATACGTAGTTTTATTATTGTTTTATAAAACATAATATTTTTATAATTTAAATAAAACTACATAACATTTTCCTTATATCATTTGTATATTTTCTTCTCCCTTTGTACTGTTTGGAGTGTCACATAATTGGTCAAACCATTTATCATAGTATTTTAATTGAATGACATGATTTGTGGTAAATTAATATTTCATTTCACCAAATGATTATATAAAAATAATTATAAAAAAAGTATACTTAAATTAAAACAAATTTTTTTATTTTAATGAAATATTAATTGATTTATTTATGAATCCTGAGTGTGGTCATTCATTTCCAAAAAATAAAATATTTTTTTTCAAAAACATTAGTAAGGGAATAGAGGTGATGATAGAAACTATTGATCACTCACCCACTTTAATGACCTCAAAACTAGTAACCTAGAGCTGCATGTTATTTTTTTTACATTGGTACAAAATATAAGAAATCATATTACATTATGTAAAATAGTTTATTTGTATTATGAGACTAGATAAATACATTTTCATTATTTTTAATACGATCACATCAAAAACAAAAAAAAATCTAACAAATCCTAAATTTTAATGGTCCGAAAATTTATAAATTTTACTCCATTAAAGATATGTTAACTTATAATTAAATAATGTTGTTATAGAAAACATCTAAACTATATTCAATTTTGTTACCTCCATAAAATATATCCCTAAATTTTATTTCATGAATAAATTAACATTAAGAATCATAAGTATTTAAAAAACAGATGTTATACAGTGATCATTAAAATTAGTATTTGATAAAGGTTATGGTAATATATAATAAATATATAAGGATGAAGATATGTCCTTTCCTAGTGGTATCATTAGATACCAAATTTGTTTCAACGAATTCAAGGAAGATTTCATTACTAGGAATGTACCTTTATCAACTCCATGATGAAATTCAACAACTAAAACATGATAAAATGCATTTGCATGATAATTTCATGTTTATAATGTTCACCACTCAATTAATGTTGGTTGATCCACCCCAAGAATGGACTATTATCGGAAACTTTACCATTAGGACGTCCATTTGTGTAATATGGGGTTATTTATCTACACCTAGTGGTTTGAATTTTTATATTTTCATTTTAATAAAATAGTATATTTATTTATAAATTTTATTTATTACTTTATATATAATATATTTAATAAATATAATGTGATAAGAGGAATACAAAATTATATATTTTTCGAAATATATAATTTCAATTAATATAATAATTTTGATGAAGACATTATTTTTTAAATAAAAGTTTATCTCATGTAGTAGTAATTTCTATAATATATATTTAAATATAAATGATAATATAATTTATTAAACCCACTTGTAATTTTTATAAGATTCATAAAATATTTAGTATCTTAAACAATTTAATTTCATTAAATATTTATATTTATTTAAAATTATAAATTCTAATCTTTTTAATAAATTTATTTGAAATAAATATTATTTCTAAAATTAATATGTCAAAACTAGCGAGTTGTGGATATTTCATAATTTTCCAAGCCAATATAATTTTTCGGTAAACCTTAAATACATTATTATTATAGGATATATATTATGACCACAAAATGGACATAAATTTTTTCAAATATATTATTAAATGCATCCAATGATAAAAATATGTTTCTCTAGTAAAATAATATGTTTCAAAAGTTATGTGAATGATATTATAGTCTTATATTGAATATTATAAAACATATATTATATTTAATGTTTTTCAAATCCATTATTTTGGAACATGACTCACTTTCAAATCATGAATTTTATATTTTTACGAGCTCAATTCATTACATAATTTTATACGAGAAACACACCTATTTTTTAATGATATGAAAACCCCATGGGAAGGTTTGTGGCTTCAATTATTGTATTAGTTAGAGTCCAAACACTATGTATAGAAATTAATAAATAATTTTTCCCTATTGGGTTATAAATACACGACAAACCTACCATTCTTATCCACTCATATCACTTGATCCTGAATTTATTCTCACACTGCATATTTAAATCCTTTACAAGGTTTTATAATTATCTTTAGAAGATATTTCTAGTGTTGTTTTAGAAACTAATCATGTAAGGGATTCCCTTCCTCCTAATTATTCAAGAATTTTTTATATATTATGAATTTTATATGCAATTATTCATAGTGAAATATTTTTTAAAAAATAAATTTATTATAATTTTGAGGCCCCAGTAAACCACACTCCTTAATAATTTTATTAAATGTGGACAAATTAGTATTTATATTGTGTAATCTATGAGGAACAAAAGATTTTGGTACACGATATGCATGTGGGGAGTGTAATTGAAATTTTATTTACCTCTAATACATTATGTAGTGTTTTTATCTCATGCGATTCCATATATAGTACACTGGTGGTTAGCCTGAGTATTCAATGTTATGTCTTTTAGATCGTTATTTGTGACATATTCTTTTGATTTCTTGTTTTATGTTGTTCCAAATTATTATGATTCATGATGTTATCATATTATATAATGGTATAATTTTAATAATTATGATTCTCATATTATATTGCATCATGTTATTTCTCTTGACTCACGTATACTAATTTACATAATGTTTTTTATTAATTATTCGCTTGCCATCCATTATAGCTCACCCTTTCTTATGTACATGGTGTTATGATCCCATGTAGTATAAAGAGATTAATTAAATTTTATGCCACCTTATAGTGTTTTAATATAATTTTGTTTCATACTTATTTTTTTATACTTTTATATGTCTAACTTCTTAAAGACACTAGGAATATTGATTCTTTAGGTTGTATTATTTTTTTATTTATGTTATAAATCATTAGATATGGTCTAAAAAATATGGGTATACCTGGTTAGTATCAAATAATATGTTTTTTATGATTATGACAAGAATACATTAGTGAAAACCCAAATAATATGACTATTTAAAAGAAAACATACAAAAAAATTGGTGACGTATAAAATAAGTGGATTTTGAGAAACAACATAACAGTCTTGATAATATAAGTGGATTTAGCTCTGGAAAAAATGTTTCAAGGGGTAATAACCCAAAAAGGGATCATTGTGTATAAACATAATATAATCCTAGAGAATTGAAAATTTTCCCCGAAACACACCTAGTTTGACACTCTTGGGGATATTAATTGTTAAATTCAAAATATCATTAAGAACAATTATCAATGGAGAATAATTTAATTTGTAATTTAATGCTAAAAAATAGATCATGGAAAACATAGATTGAAACCAAAAAATCAGAAGTTATGAAATATATTCCATATATGTGTTATCCATTTAATGATCATAGTTTCTGATTTATATGTTTATAAATTTAAAAATTAACATCCTTAACTTTTTTAGTAAATAACTGAAATAGGGGGATCATGTTGACAAACAAAAAAATGTAATGTGTAATGATTTCCCAAATGCTATTCCCAACTTGATGAGATAAGTTGTTGAAAAATTCATGATAATAATTAAATCAATTCACACATCGCTTTAATAGAAACATTAATAATTTGGAACACCCACACCCCCCATGAATGAGAAATTTGTAATTGAATATATTTTGTGACAGATGAATGTGTCTATTTTTGTATCTTTATATCCATTAATCAATGAAAAATACATAAATACATTGATTATGTACTCTGTGTACTTTAATACTCCATGAAAGATAATTTCATTATAACTATTTATTTTTTATAAAAATAATTTGAACCATAGTTTACATTATGTAAAATATCAAATATCAAGGATGAAATAGTAGTGATACATTGGAAAGTATTCTTTAAAATCTTTTCCAAATTTTTCGTTCACTCTATATATTGAAGTAGAGGGGGTATCCCGAGGAATTAAAAAATGAAGATAAATTCATCCAGGAATACAAGAAATAACTAAAAATACATTAATTATATGGCATTGGAATTATCATTTACCCTAAAAGTATAGTTAACTATGTACATTGTGTTTTATGTGTGTATATATAAAAATATTATGTGATTCAAGAAATTGATAGCCATAAAAATAGTGTTTTCTGTTCCCTAAAATTCAAAATAGATATCGAAGAATCTCAAGGGTCTCACAGGACTATAATTAGGAACTGGAGAATGTGGTATAATTCTAGGGGAGTGATGGAGAATTTTTATGGTGGTAAGAAATTCCATAATCTCACTTGTGAAAAAATATAGGGAAAAGAATCGTAAAAATTTCATTAAGGGGAAATAATGATACTACAAACGTAGTAAAGAGGGAAACCAAGAACGTGAATTTTAATAGAAGAAACAACCAATGATATGGAAGACAAAAAATCTCTATAAAACCCTCATCATATTGTAAAATGATTCAAATATAATAAAAAATTACACTAAACAAACCAATTGATTATGAAAAGTGTTAACCTGTAAAACCAATGACAACAACCAGGAAGGACTAGATAGAATGGGGGAGCATATGTCATCAAAACTATTTAGGTGAATCCAAATAATATTTTGGAAACAATTACTCTTGTTATTCATTCAATAATAGATAATATAATCACTTATACTGGTTATATGCATTATTTAATTTCATGAATGTTTTCTAGAACTATTCAAACACTACCTAAGACCATCTATGTCATCTTATCGATGAATAGAAAAAATTGTGAAATTTTTTCATCCCAATTATTCATCTTCTCCACAATCAATATTTGTAAGATAATTTTCCTATCCAACCACGTCATAGTCCCTTTATAAGATTTTGATGTTATTATTTCTATGGATTGTATTTCCTCTTATAGAGACAACATAAATTTTCATGAGAATAAAATAACCTTCTTTATGGAGAATCACCATCCAATTAATTACAAGTACAAGGAGTATGATGGGTCGCTTTTGGAATCATCATCTCAAGTATAGATATTATTAATATATGATAAAATATATTGAGCTCACATGATTTATGTTGAGGACAAGATCATCCTTGATAACATTAAAATTATATTATAATATATTGATATCATCCCTGAGGAATTTTATAGTCTCCCTCCTTTCGGATAGCCTCTGTTATATTTTTAACTCATACATAGATAATATCACATATCGAAGACTTCATATAGATTGGACACTCAAAACCCTATTGAGATAAATAAGTAACTACAATAGAATAAATTTAAAGGACATATATTCCGAAGTACATAACCATGGGGTGTGATATTTGTTTTCATAAATAATAAGGTTATATCATTATGCTTCAGCATTTATTATAATTATGTTAATAATATATTGATAATGAAAATGCATCATCTACTATGAATTGATTTCTTATTTGGTAGGATATATATATTCTAGTACTTTACTATTTTGGATCTTTGGTTATGGTATTATTATGTAATGATAATGATGGTGGATATACCCATGAAGAATTATGATACAAGGTATGAGCACTATCAGTTTAGTATAATTCTTCTGTGACTCACTACACTCCAACTATCTTTACAAAAATAATTAATAGAGCCATTTGGAATTACCTGAACAGATTTTTGGTGGTTGTTATTGATGATATTATTACATATGAAAAAATAAATTAGGAACATGAGTAAAATTTTAATTTTATAGTAATGATATTAAATAATGAAGATTTAGATTGAATGTATAGTAAATTCACATTTTAGATTGAATATGTAACATTTCATGGGAATATTAAATTCTCAATGGGATATTGGTGGATACTTTAAAGATAGAGGCAACTGAAAGATGGTCTAGACCAACTTCTGTGATGAAGATTCTAAATTTCCTTATAATAGATGTGTACTATCATCAAAAAGTGATAAACATATCCTGATTTTCAAACTCACAAAACAAGATAACACATCAGTGACTAATTTTGTTTTCAGGACTAATGAATGTTTTGAGATATTTATGGAGTAAAATATGAGTTCATTCACTACAGAAGTGATTATATTACCAACCAATGGAGATATATTACTGATATAAATTGTTATGATAAAATATATTTGGTTGTATGATCATGAAAAATCAATAATTGATAGACGATGCCTCCAACCAATTAAAAATGCAGTAGAATAATTACCAAACTCCTGATCTAGAATTAGTTGTAGTGATAATTTCATTAATGATTAGATGATATTATCTCTAAAGGGATAATTAATACATATATAATGATTATAAGAGCCCAAAATATATATTAAGATAGTAATATCTAAATATTCACCAATTATGGTTTTTGTAGAATATCAGGGGTTATTATTGTTCAATCCATTGTCATCCTAGGAAGGTGAGAAATGTGGAATGTGCTCCAAGTTGAATGGATCCCACAACTATATCCATGATGAATATTGAAAGGAATCCAATTATCCTTGAATGAAAATTATGGATATGGGAATCAAAAAAGAAACATTATCGAACCATGATAATAATACACCAAACCTTCCATTCTTGAGAGGATTAAGGGGGCCAAAATGTGGTCGAGGGTCTACATTGAAATAAATAAAATATTATAGAATTGAACATTTATATAGATGAATTATCAAGGTTTGGAACTCAAATTTGATTCAAAAAAATCCAAAAATGAGCAAGTAATTTATAAATGAATTAAATATTTCATTAGTATCTATTCATCAAGGAATCAGTAATATGTATTGATATTTGAAGTATAACTTATTCTCAGATAAAATTCAAAATGAAATTGTAGATTTTTTATCTCAATAATTGGCATGGAAACATGTTTAGGATAAAAATATTAATTTAACTGTATTATGTAATAATTTTTAACACTTGTTGGGAGATTGTAAAATATATCTATTTATTTTTTTCATTGGAATCCTCAAGTGATCTATTTTCGTAAAACCACTTCAGTGGTGGTCAATCACAAAACTTGGTTTGTACATAGCATTTCAATTAAAGAAGACTTATCTAGTGAAAATTTGATGAATTTATAAATATGATTTATTGTAAAACTACATTTAGTACCACTCTATATTATATAGTAATGATATATGAGAATTTCCTCAGGTATTTGTACAATAAATCCGTATGCATTAGATATAGGGTCGATTTTATGTATTGCTTATAACCCATAGATAAAAGATCAATCTGATAGAACCATTAAAACTCAAGGGTATATGTTGGGATCATGTTCAATTTATTTTATTTAATATTGGTATCGAGGCCTTCTCCTAATGATTTTCACATTTAACCACATTTTTATTATATAATTAAAATATCTACATTTCATCCATAGTGTAGGAAGTGGTTTCATACTTTAACATGTTAGGATAGTGATGGAGTCTGAGAGGTTATGGGATATTTTCTTATCTAATAGAAGTGATAGAATATTAAAATCTGTGGGAATCAAATGAAATCAATTCAAAGTCGATAGAAAAGTCACATAGACAATCATCAATTATACATAGATATTTAAATATAAGTGATGGTGTTCCTTCTTATATAATAGTGGATTAATTTTATGACATTTGAGAATAGTCGAATTCATAATAATTGATAGATCACCACCTTTTAAATACTTGATCAGACTGGATATATTGTCTATCAACTATAATCCCCACCTAAACTATCTTGGGTACATTATGTTTTCCATGAATCCTTATTATGTAATAACATAAGGGAAAACTCACATTTCCAAATACAAATGATGTAACTTTGGGGAGAGATATATCTTATGAGGAATATTTGATGAAGATATTTTATCAAGGGAAAATTTTATAACAAAAAAAAAATCACTTGGTCAATGTACTATAGAATAAATAAATGTTTTATTATGAAAAATAGGAACTGAAAGAGGTAATGAAAAAGAAGAACACTCATATATTTTAGTATATGAATTGAAAATTTGAGTATTAAAATAATTAATACATAATAATGTAATGAAAAAATATTTTATAAATTTAATTAACTTATGGATGAATAAATGTTTTATTACATAATTTGGTTATATAAAACCCATGAAATATGTATGATTTTTAATTTTGGATGGTTTTAAAATATCGATGGACTTTTTTCTATAATGTTTAATGATTGTTAAGTATTATAAATGTTGTTAATATAGACATTATAATGTGACCTTTGATATTAGAATATATTAATGGTTTTGATAAATTCTAATTAAAATAAGTAGATGAATTGATACCCATGACGAATATAATCATACCCTTTTAATTCCATATTACAAAACCTATGTGGGAGATAGTTTAATGCCAAAGGTTTTATGATATATTATTATAGATATCATTATCATCATAATAATTTATATTATTACATTAATTTATGATAATACTTGTAATGAAATTTTATATATTCTATATAAAGAATTAAAACAAGATTAGAAATCATACCCTTCATGATATGAATGATCAGAAACCAAATTGTATCATCCCCATTCCAAACACCTAAAATAGATCATAAAAAGTTTCGAAAGGAATACCGGATCCCCATGAGCTAATAAAAAGAATCATGGTGTGGAGTGATAAATAACTTGGTATGATTTCACCCAACAATGCTAAACATTGTATATAAAAAATCATGCAACACATGTAGTAGGATACATTTATCACTAATAAAAAAATGTGAATATATCCTAATATAAGATACCAGAAATAATACAATATCCATTGTAGATGAATAAACAAACTATGACTGATTAATTGGTCACAACCATCCAAAAAACTAACATAGTCTATTACAATACCTAAACAAGATCATAAGAATTTAAAATTGCATAGGTCTTACAACACCATGTTGCACATGTGGGGGTGAGCATACAATAACTCAATTAGTAAGTACTACGAAATCCATTCATTTATTTTCCAAAATTATATTCTCATAACTAGTTTAAAAAGGTATTTAGAAATTTTGTTTTATTAGTTAAACATCCAAACACATATTTCCCAAAATCCCTATTCAAAAATAGAAAATGTATTTCTTTTAAAACATATTCCAATTTTAAAATTTAGTTTTGAAAACCAATCATAAGACAAAACCACAACATAGGTAATTACATAAACCATAAGATCAAATCTAAACACGATTAGTGTACTATATTAGAATATAAATCCTGAATGAAAATGGATAAGTACATTTATAAAATGTACATGTAAACATAAAAAAAATAGTGTGCTACAAATGAAACAATAACATAATGTTTACCTTATCATGGTCATGTCCTAAACATCCCTATAGATGACCTTATATGTACTCATATTGGAAAACTTTTCTTGTACGTAATGTGGTTTATTGAATGTCCACAACATATTTTCTCTACTATCAGAACAATAGTGTAACACCACCCATGGCCATTCACCTTCAATTGTGATATAGTTTGTTTTATCATGAACTTGATAATAACCATTTCTCATCCTTATAGATGATATATAGGATCCTATTATGACAATATATGGGGAGATGTAGGGAGGGGGGGTCATCACACATTATAAATTAACTATAACCAACATATTGTAATTATTATTTAGATCTTATATCTCAAAATCATTAATATGGACACCCTATATTTAAATAGGACACCCATTTAGGATCTAATCGAATTGAAAATATTTTACATGTTTCAACTGGACCTACACATTGGATACATAAACACACATTTGAAGAAATATATCAAATTAACAAATAATCCTCAGTAAAAGATAATACTAAATACTTTTAAAATAGATGTCAAAATTTAACAACTAGGATGTATAAATTGGGACCCATAACCGTTTCATAGGTATAAACCCTTATTTCCAAATCCATTACCAACACAACAATAATAACCCAAATATATTTCTGAAGTATAAAATGTGACTCTCAAGGTGACAAAGGGGATTTTTTAAAAACCATATGAAAAATTATTTGAAACATTACTTGTAAGTAAATTATTATCCAAATAAATATTTGGAATGTATTTGGAAACTAAAAAATTATTTCAGGAAGAATTGTTTAAAAAGTAAGCATTCTATGGAATAATAACCATATATGCATAGACACATCTATATTCACACCATGTGGGAATATATATGTATAAATATTACAAAAAATTATATATGGACATCCATATTAATTTAAGTGGTTCAATAAAATAAAATAAATATCATTACAATGTATCATAAGTGGAATCACATAAGAAACAATCTGACTAACAGTCTAGAAACAATTCCAAAGAATAATTATATAGTCCACCCAAATTTATCAAAACTCCATCAAGGAAAAAACAATATAAAAATATAAATTCATTTAAAATTAAACATTTCATTTTATCAACGATCAATTATACGTATAATTTTGTTAAATATAGACATAATCATAGAAATCCATTAAAAAGGTCTGTTTTACAATCCACCATCATAGAAAATCCATGAAATTTCATTTGATCCAAAACAAATCATAAAGAATACTATAAAAATATATTTACAAAACATTAGGCACTACATGGGATGTTCTAAAAAAGAAATAGAAAAAAACACATACCTTAGTGGTGTGTGAATGTAATGAGACCTCAAGCCTTGGACAAGTAGAAAAGAAAAACCAAACTACAGACCATAAATAAATAAACACAATAAAACATCAACCACAAACATATAGTATTTTTATGAAAGGAAATATTGGTATTAAATTAGGAAGAATAAATATGAAGGGTAAAAAATGAGGAGAGGGATGATAAGGCTTACACAAGGATAAATCCACAAAATATTGATGTGGAAAAAACTATAATCTATGGGAATTGAATGAAAAATGTCACCTATGAATCCATAGTTTATTTTTTATAAATTGTGGAAGATAGGGGTTGATTTTGGGATTATATTAGGAGGCTAAAATTGAAACATTAACTTTTATATATTCTAGGAATGTTCCATGGTTAGGCCGCATGGTTTTTCTAACTATGTGCCATCTCTGTAAACCCTTCTGGAAAGACAAGGGACCGTTAGACAGTTTGATATCATGGTTTGGAGACCATGTTCCAAACTTTAAAATCATGTCTATAAATATATAAAAATACTACAATACTCTCCATATTGTTTCCCATATCTTTATGTAATCCATGTTTCAACAATCATATACTCAATGATATTGCACGATTACTCTTCTGCCTCTGAATGCTTGGCTAATCCATGTTCTAAACCTGAAAGAGGAACTATCAATAGGGTGTTTTAACTACATATACCATTTGCATCAACAAAACACCACCCTCCCAATCTATGTACACTAACTTTGAATTCATCCATGGATATATTGGAACCTCCACAACTCTAAAATTCTCACCGGGAACTCAACCTTAAAATCAAAAGAATGAACAAGAGCCATGAAATAAATAAAATTAAATAGGAATCCAATTTTAGGGTGTGAAAATTATCCCATCCAAAACAATATTCCACACCCACAAATTCACCAATCCAATGAAAGAACCAAAAATATAACTATCATCCAAAAAGGAGACCACTTCAAAAAAAACATCCTAACTATGATGGAAAAATAATGATACATCAAACACCACTGATACCTTAAAATATCACCAGTCGCACTCAAATATATCAAGATAAGAAAAGTATGAGATCTATATATGGTTTCCAAACCATTTAATAAATCATCTGAAATGGTGATTCCACTAACAAGAATTCTCAATTAGGCCCCTAACCAATGTAATATGGGTCTGACCAATAATATTCAAGATGATAATATGATCAAACCATAATGAATATTTTTCTACTAAACCCAATCCCCCAAACCCCTCAAAATATAACAAATCACCCAAGAAATTACAAAAATATATAAATTAAGAATATATAAACAAAAATGAACAAGGGAAGAAGAAATAAGATAATCAAAATGGAAAACATAAAAAGGGTTCCCTAAAAATAATTGAAAAGGAATTCTAGGATCTGTAACTTTTTCAATATAAATGGGATGCTATTAGGAAACCAACTCAGCCAGAAACACCTCATACAACATCTTTCTAGTCAAATAATTCTTGGATGTGATATCTAAACCTTTAATATATATTGTATAACCCCACAAAAAAATGATATTTTTTTATTTCAATTGATTCTATTTTTTAGGAATAGTTAACGTTCCTCCTAAATTGATCAATATATCACTTCACTCTATGATTCCGTTAGTGAATAACTGTTATAACACACACATTGATAACCATCACATTATCGTTTATAAACTATTGATTTAAATTAGTCATAATGATTTTCCAAGTCATACCTACATGTAATGGGGATTGAACAATCACCTTTAATTTATCCAAACAAAATCCACGAGATAGGCCTAATTCAATACACATCCTAAAGGATCTTGGTGTTACCAAGAACATGAAAACACCTTCAGTTTCTTCATGCCTCATTTCATCATCTAGTGTTCCATAAGAACAATTTTAAAAAAATTATAATTTCTTGTCTTTAATACTCTATATGGAGTCTGGGATGAGTTAACAACTATAATTGAATCAAGGGAAACTCTATGGCCATTTTAGTGTATCATAATCTAAATAACATGAAACACAATAATAATTCAACATCAATAAATAACTCAAAAAATATAAAAACATGTTAATTCCTCATAAAAATACACCAATATCATAGAAATTCACATCAAAAATAGATTTAAAACACACCATTAAAATACACCATATCCATTTTAAATTCAAAAACCATTTGAAATATAAAATCATCTTTCCATATATAATTTTTCATTTCTAGTACAGTTGGACAAAAAACATTTGTACATTTATTTTCATTATAAACACTCAAATTTAATCTAAAATAAAACTAATAAAATCAACCACCATATAACCCATGAAATAAAAAACTAGTATTCATGCATGAAATGGGGACAAGGTATTGAATACCATGTCTAAAGAACACACCTACCACTAGATTCATAAGGAACCATGTACTCGGGCATCACATTGTTTTCTACACTATGAAAGATAATTGTTGGAAACTATATCACATCCATTGTAACCCCCACCAAAAAAAACTAAATAATGAAAAATATTTACCAATATTATAAACAAAAATTCAACAATAAAAAATCAAAATCGAAGTACCCATAGTAACATAGGATTGATTGGGATGTGTGGTGATTAACCATTGACACATTTCATGCCTCATGAGATGTAATGATAATTTATTCATTCAAAATAATAAACTAAATAGTGTAGGACTACATTGATGTTATTTTACCATGATATAACCGAATTTGTCTCCACCCCAATCACCCAAAATGGAAAATGGAAAGGATAAAGGGCATCACCAATCAACATGGGAAAACAACAAGAACTAGATAATTAATAAAATAATTGAATGGGATGATTCCACCTAATAACTATCAATATAAAATAAAAATTAAACAAATAATGGCTCTGATAATACATAAATATCATATCATAAACAAAAAAATGTACAAATCCATATATAAGATAGAAAAAATCACATACATACTAGAAGAAGATATGGCCTGTGAGTTACCTCCTTTCCACCCCCATCCAAAAAACTAACATGATCCACATGCATACCTAATAATGAACAAAAAACAAAAAAAAATTAAATTCTACCAACACCGAGTGGTACAAGTATCATGTGAGCAAACAAAAAAATAATAAGTAAGAACAACATAATCCATATGGGTCCATTCCAAAAAAAAGTCATACAATACAAGTTTGAATATATAATTATTGATTTGGTTTTATCGATTAAAAAACCCAACACATATTTCCAAAAATTCCATTTTGGAAATGAGACATGGATTACCATTAAAACATATACCCCTTTCAATAAACTATTATGAAAACCAATTCAAATAAAAAAACACAACCCATGGAAGTGCATAAAAAACTGATATATATTATAAACAATCAATAGAATATATCTTAAAAACATTTCCAAAAGAAACATATGAATAATAAATATAAAAAGGTACATATAAAAAAATAAGAATAATTAAAAAACAAATTATACATGAAATTATATTGTGAATAATCATGGGAATGTCCTAAACGTCATTAGAGGTGAACCAATACATACAATTTCTAGATCCATCTATCGGCATTTGATGGTATCTATAGCCTATTCCTATCGTGGATTCTCTATTATCCTAACACTAGTGGTACACCCATTATGGGATATCTAGTTTATCTCATCGGTAACAAGATAATAACCATCTCTTGACCCTCAAGATGACATCAAGGATCCCATGGTTATAGTATTAGGGAGAAATTGAGGAGGTCATTACAGATATGAAATTTACTACAACCCATGAATTACAACATCCAATCCCTTCACACATTTCAAAACCATCTATGTGGTGACCCACTCTAACTAAAGGACTACCAAGTGGGATACCATAACACGAAAAACATTTCCAAACTTCGAAATAGGCCTAAAAATTTGATAATTCAAAACCCATTTTCAATAGACATATCAAAGTACTAAACATGCCTAAGTAAAAACCAGAATCCAAAATTGCTTTAAAAAGATATATCCAATGGTACCAAATGGTACATATCATTATATTTCCAGAAAAATTAATTAAAAATACTTTATTATTATAAAATTTCTAAAATATATGTAATTTTCCAAGTAAAATAAAATAGTTCTATACTAACCTATCAATTGACCGAAAGTAAATTTAATGAAAACATAAGGAAACAAATTAAAACCATAATTGTGATTCATTTGTAATCCAAGGATGAATTTTCAAACCATTTATAATTCTATAAATCATTTAAGGAAGGTATGATTCTATAAAATGAACATTCCATGTAATTCTAAATTTATATGAATTCAAACATCTAAAAGAACTCCCCACATACATATATATTTATAAACATATCATACTTTCATATATATGGAAATCCATAATAATTTCAATGTATTAATAAAAAATACAATGAATTATTACAATTTAACAAGAAATGTATCATATAATCATCAAATCCCCAAAGAGGGAATAAATCCATCCAATGAATAATATTACATTTCATAAAACTTTTAGAAAATTCCAATAACTCCCAAAAACACATTAAAATTACCAAATCCATTTTAATAGAAATATGGAATTTTATAAAACACATAAAATGAATATAAATTAGATTCATATATGCATAATAATATAAATCCTTGCAAAACAAACATATTTTTTCAATGAACCACCATAGAAAATTCCATAAAAATTTGTTTAACAAACAAAAAACATTAATAACATAATAAAAATAGATAGAGGAAAATAAAAAATCACCCGGATTGTTTTGGAATGTAAATGGATTGAATCAACTACCTCAATGTTGTGTGAATGCAAAAAAACCTCATGAATAGGATAAGGAGAAACCAATAACAAAACCCAACACCCTTAACATATAGAAAATAGAGGACAATATCATCCCTCATCATCAAGGGTTGGGTAAGTGCATACCAAACCCATGAATGAAGAAATAAACAATATAGAAGATGAATGAGAGTGAGGTTAAGGATTACCTAAAAATAAATCCACCAAATATTGATGATAAGATTTCCAAAATCAAAAGGTAATGAGATAAAAAAGTTTCACAAGCCTCCCAAGGTCTGATCAATAGAATGAATGAATTAATGAATTAATTTTAGGATATATTTTGGACTTAATTATTAAAAATCATATGTAACTAATGCTATTAATGTTTCATGGTAAGGCTACAGGGCTTTCAAAACTGTTCACAACATTTTAGAAATAGAAGTAAGCCTTTCTCTATTTAGTCACACTGTATAGACAGATTTCACCAATCAAGAAATCATTGCCTATAAAGATACAAAAACCTTTAGAATCTTTCTACGTAGATACCATAACTGTGATTCAGTCATGCATCATCTCACAAACACCCATAAAATCTGCATAGTTACTCCAATGTCTCACATAGTTCTTTTCAAACCATTAGCTAGCACTGAAATAAAAACCATTTAAGAATTATTCGAAATAGAAACTTCATTTCCATCCACCAACGACATAGTATCTCCCCAATGCATGCAAACAAACAATTCAAAGGCCAATAACATATCAAACCCTCCAATTATCTAAACATTTCACTACATAATCAACCTAAACAACAAAAAAATCAGTAACCATTAAATATGGAAAATATTGTTGGAAATAAAAGCTTTTGTGTGGTATGGGAAAAAAATTCATACACAATATTCATTAATAATTGGTATTTGAGAAAAACAAAATGTAAAACAATGTACCTCGTAACATTGATTATTACTCACAATGGATGAACTAAATAATTTAATATTTCATAAATAAATAGGTGAAAATAGATAAAAAATAATAAAATCATCATGATCATGAAATCTACTTGGTCAGTTTCAATCCCGAAAATGATCATTATCCAAAAATACACCTAAAATAAGGAATACTAGCATTAAATGAGAATGAAATATAAAAAATCTATAATATGAAATAACAACTATTCTTTATGACATGATAGTTGAATGAACAAGTGAAATAGAAAGTCTATATTTATGGAAACCAAATACTGTCATTACACATGTGGTTATAACAATCACATTCATTATTAATGTTATCATTACAAATAGGTTTTTTTTTCATATATCATATTAGTATAAAAGTATTGAGTATTGTTATGTGGTAGATAAAATATAATATTACACCAAAAATAAAAAAATTAAATTAAAATATTATAAAAAAATTAATTTACATTTAAATAATAGTATTACTAGTAAAATATTATATGATGTATATACAAAATTAAAATAGATATTTAATTAACAATAGAGTAGTAAAATTAACTGCTTTCATATAAGTAATTATATTTTAATGGAATTTATTAAAATGTATTTAATATTAATGTTTAATTCCTTTTTTGAAGGAATTATGTTTTTTCATATAATGTATACTATATCCTAATAGATCAAATATAAAACATTCAACAAATTATTATATATCAAATAATAAATTAACATTAATTAAATTTTAAATTGATATGGAATAATATTATGAATTCAAAATATTTAAGAATTTATATTTTTCAATAAAATTATTTTCATTATATATAGAATTTTCCTTAATGAACATGATTTATAAATCATAGTGTTTTTATATGTAAAATAGACATAATTATTAATTTGAAATGTTAAAATATTCTTATGATTATTTTTTTTAGTTTATTCAAAAATAACATATTTTTAGGTGAATATTGAATAATCATTATTTTACTATTACATTCACTTTTATGATATGTAACACACCAATATATTGTGAAAAAAATTCAAATAAATTTAATATTTTCGATGCTTTTTTTGTTTCAAACAATACTGATATATAGATTTTGTTATATAAAATCACTTATTTTGGCTTGTGTACCATGTAACAGAAGGTAAATATTTCTCTATAGGAATCACTTATATTCTCTTTTTGTACAAATAATAATATCTTTTCCTTTTATTACACACAATAATGAGCTTTTTGATATATTTCCCTACATGCCAGATCGAGTTTTATTGAACTATAATATACTATTATTAAATTTTAATTATAACTACCATCTTTCCATTGGAATGAAAGTTACAAATTAGATAAAATAAATTATTAAAATATTATTTACACATATATATATTATAATTCATTTGGTTATAAAATTTTAAAATTGAATGTAAGAAAACACTTTTTCTAAGGAAATGAAATTTCTTATATGGAAAATTATATATCATTTAATTAAACAACCATGTTTAGATTTTTTTAATAAAATTTTTATATTAGATAATAAATCAATATTTTTTATACTATTCCAATAAATTTTATTTGTATAAGAAGATATTAAATCAAATTTTATCAATACAAGTAGGGTTTTTGAAAGGGAAATTTTACCGCCTTTAAATAGATAATCCATTTCAAAAATAAATTTTGGGATTTTTATAATTTTATTTGAAAAAATATATCTCCTTTTGTAAAAGAGAATATGAAAAATTACTTTTTCTGTATTTTTTCTTGTTCTTGAGAAATTAATTTTTTGATGAATACTGAAAAATAATGAATGTTAATAAAAATATTATTGTTCGTAAAAATAAATTAAAGTGTTATTTTATATTTGTAATTGATTTTATATTTTAATTATATAGTATTTTAATAAATATATCCAATTGAGGCCATTATAATAAATTTCAGATTGACTTTGGATTGAAAATTATTTCAAACTTATGAATCCTTTTACTTATAAAAACAATTTGTTGTCCCATCTACAAGATTGAATTTAAATTAATTAGTTCAACTTATATTTTTCTAATTTCTAAAAATAGATTTTATATTTTCTATTAGAATGATTTATAATTTCAAATAAATTCAACTTATTTTTTGACAAAAAATAATGGTTAATGTGATTAAAATTATTTACAAGGATTAAGATAAAAATTTTATTAATAAAGAACTAAACCTCATGCATAAGGATAAAATGACCTAGAAACTTTTTTAAAATTCATTGGTAGTTTATATTTAGTTGCTAAACTCTCTTTCAATGTAGTTTCACGATTCATTTCACTACATTGATTGGGAAAATTTGAATGTAATTCTCTTTTAAAAAATTTACAAGAATTCCACTCCACCTTAACTATAAAAAGGTACCAAATCCTCCTATTTTTACACCTCTAAATACCCATGTATCATAATAAAACATCCAAATTATACTCCCAAAATCCCGTAAGTAATCATAAAATCGTCCCTTTTGTAATAAATCCAATCCAGGAATCCCTTTGGTGAAAACAAAGGGGTGGTACCCAAAGAAGGGGTAAGGTACTTCACCAAGATCCTTTGTTTTTTTCATTATCTAACCACTAAAATATTATTATTACATACATATTTAATAAAATTATTATCTTCAATATACGTATATGTTTTTATTATGATTTTTATACTTAAATTTACACACAGTTTCATATAATGGGTAAACAACATAACGTACTTGTGTATGGTGGACTTTCGCGGAGGGAAATGATATTTCCAGGTTTTCCTTTACCACATCGCATGACTAGGAATTATGATAGAAACTATTTTTTATATTAAATATATATGAAATATTTTATTTATTTATGCATATTTAATTATTATATAAAATAAACCATCATTTTTTCAATTTTTTAAATGATAATTTCATTTGTGAATGTGTGGACTAACGCCTCCTTAATGTAATGTGATTTGTTCAAACTTTGAAAATATTGTATTAAGGATGTGTTTAGTGAACATATATGATATATGTGACATAAAAATTATTTTGTAATTATATTATATATATCTATATATCATTTAGTTTCATTCATTCAAAATCCCAAAAAAACAAAAAAATGTTCATGATTACGTACAACCTAACATCTCCTTGAATGGTGTATTCCATTTTATATTTAAATATTTTATTGATTTTAATATATACTTATATAATGTATATATGTGATATTTATATCATTTTTACATTATTTTATTTATTTACTCATGTTTAATGTAATTTAATCAATAATAACATGGGGGAAAATATACAAAAAAAAGTTTATATTACCCAAAACGTAATATTAACATGGAGTTGTTAATAAATGTGTAATATAAACTAAAGAAAAATATGGTGTTTATATAATAATATATTTATTTTTCTTTTGATTTCTAATTACATTATATTGATCATACATTTGGATTTAATGTGTACAATGAGATTCATGAATTAATCTATGGGTTTTCACATCTCACATTTATTTTTCTGATACTTATGCATAATTCACCACTAATTTCATTTTTATAGTTTATATAAATATAAATAATTTATTAAAACATTATTATATGAAATTTTATTTGGTTATATATTGATCATTTTTATGATATTTCGTTTATTGTGTTTCTACTTCAAAAGTTACCACAATAATATTCTCTCAATTTGTTTTCTTTGAGATTCATGTCATGTTAAGAACATACATTTTACTATGAGATTTATATACATACAGTTGAAATTTTATACCATGAATCTCATTATATTAATTATATTTTATGATTCATGTAATTTTTTAATGTCATGGGGATTATCATATAATGTTATGAATGTTGTAAGATTTTATTAATACAATCTCATCGTTTATTGATATTTTTTAGGATTATGCTTCTATTAATGAAATAGTATAATTCATATTATAATAAATCTCAATTCATTTTCATATAATTTATTTAATAATGTCATATATATGTAATGGTTCTATTTTTTCACTCTATTCTACATAATATAATTACGGATGGTTTTTTACAAAAAACCCACATTATTTCTCCTTTCAGCAAGAAAAATGTGTTCATTCAAAATCATGTTTTCTAAAAAAACCATAATTGTATTAATATTATATTATTATGTGTAAATCTCATTTATAACAATTTTATAACATTTTAAAAAATACTTTTAAAAGTAATATTATTATTTTCTGATTTGAATTTTTATAGAAATTTTATGGTGAAAAAGGATTGCTTGTCGTGTAAATACTTCCCCCCATCATGAAAATAATTATTTTTGAGCTTAATTTATATTTTTATAAGGTTATTTATAATTAAAATATTTATTTAATATTATGAAACATTTTTATTTTAATGTTTCATTATGAATAAGGATTTCAAAAAAATTTCATATTAAAAATTATTTTAAAATATTTCATATCTTATTTTGTATGTTTTAGAAACGTTAATTTCAATGAAAATGATTCAATGGATTTGAATATTTTTTTAATTTTTAAATAAATTTTATAGAAAAGGGTTTAAGATATTGTTTCAATAATTGTTTATGAATACAATTTTTTTTGAAAGAAAAGAGAAAAAAATTTAAAAAAAAATCCAGATTATTTTATAATTTTTAATGATTAATTTAATAGAAAATAGTTTTATAAAAGATTTATGATTTAAAAATATTTTCTCAAAGAGTAAAATATATTTTTATAAAGAAATTTTTAAATGAAATTATAATTCTTTTTTTATAAGAAAATAATTTTATAAATTTTATTATGAAAATGTTTTTCATGGGAAGACTATTTTAATTTTTCAATATTAGATGTGGTATATGAAACAACTCATCCATATAAGATGGAATAATTATTTATACATTATCCTTCATATGGTATATAATATAATATTTCTATTAATATTATTTTTTAAATTGTTTATGTTTTGAGGGAATGATGTTTATGGGACATGATTCTCTTGCACATGCTATATTATTTTTATACGCCCTTTATTTAATGGGTTATGAATTGATGAACTATTTATTAAACAAGTCTCTTTTCCATAGGTTATGATGTGATAAAATATACATGATACCCATTTATTTTTAGTAGTGATGATATTAGGAATGTTTTTATATTATGTGGTACATGCATGTATAATTTCATTATGTGATGGGTGGGAATATATCTCCATATAATGAATTGGGTAGTGATAAATTTCTTATGAGATCATACGGTACATAGGAGGGAATCCCAATTTTCGAATATACAGGGAATCTTAATCCTAAAACAAGATGGGGAATGGGATAGAATCCTAATCCCCGAAATAGGGTACACATGATATCATCCAATTCCTAAAAAATAGGGTACTTGGGTAGTCATCCCAATTCCAAAACAAAATTGTATATGGGAGGAAATCCCAATGCTAAAATATGAGAGTACATGGGTTGGAATCCCAATGCTCGAAAAAGAGGGTACGTGAGAGGAAATCCCAATCACAAAACAGGAGGGTACATGGGAGGGAATCCCATTCCCAAAAAAAAATGGTGAATATGAGGGAATTCCAATCCGGATGTAGGTACTCCAATTATAACCCCATTTCGAAAATGCTATTAATGTCTTGGTATATATTATTGATATATGCTTTTTTATTCAAATGTTTCTTCTATCAATTTCATGTCATATTCCTATGTTTTGTTTTAAGTATGTATTCACCTGATTCGCTTATTATTCATGTCTTATTAACATCTAATCATAATTCCATGATTCAAATTTATGATCTCCGGTATGTAGGTTATGATATTATAATTTATGTTCACATTAGGATTCCCTTATGATCATTTTTATACTTATATATGTTTCCTATTCAACCTTACAAAGCATCTATGGTTACTCCATTCTTTTGTTTCAACTCCATGGGTTATGAATAATTGTGTTAGGTAGAGCTATTAATGTGGAATATCATTCTCGTAAAAATTTATGATTGTTCAACAGTATTGAATAATGTGTTACATGTTTCCAAAAACACTAAACTTTTATGGTCTAAAAGAATGTACATTTTAGTGAGATATATATTCTTCTAAAATCATATAATATCCATGTATGTTAATCATGGATCACTATAGTTTTAATGAAATGAATGGTTTACTGATGGACTAAAATATAGGAATATAAAACTTTATTGAGACACCTACGGATATTTATAATGATATTTATAGTTATATTTCTAACATTAAGCCTAAGGTGTCATATACATAAAATAAGGATTCATTATTTTTACACCCTCTATGTTATTTTTCATGATTATGTTGTTTTAAAATATGATAACTGTTAATAACACTATTCATTGTGGTTTTAGTAAATTTAGGGAACTATAAAGAACTGGTAGACGTTGTATGTGACAATGAAATTGCAGATGATCAGTTAAATGGGATGGTCATTGGAGGGAAGGATGTTATGATCATTCCTAGTCAGTTTTCACAGAACATGATTAACAATGGGTATGTTGTCAAACTCTCTAGATCATTAAATAATTGTATGAGTTATTTTTCTATGATTTCCGTTAATATTTATGAAGTATGAAATAACATTTAGAATCCGTTGTGTTATGAGTGTGGAATGAATCACCCTAGTGACTGTCCTAAAGGAGCAGGAAGGTGTTTTTGACTGTAGAAAAGATGGAAGAAATGTGGGTAACTAAAAATAAATATTAATGGTTTGGTTAATGAAATGGAAGAAAATAATTTCCTCCAAAATAAATTATCAATGTTTAAATTCATAATGTATGAAATGAAGGGTCACTATGTGAATGGATTTTCAATATGGAAATATTGTGAAGAGAATCAGCCAGGTGGTAAGAGTAATGGTTATATTGCATATGATGGGGATACTACATGTGTAATTTAAAAGGATTGAGGCATCTAATAATAGGATTAGGTACCCTTGATAATGGATTAATAATGAAATATTATAATTGAAATATTTATGTATTTAGATTCAATAATTATGAATTGAGAAATATATAAGGACTGTTTAGTTTATTTTTTTCACTAATCATTTAAACTAATAGATTTAATGGTTTTTATAGAAAATAAAATTTTTTGAATTGAAATGTGATATTCCTAGGAAACATATGGTTATGGTAATGATAACCCTTAATTTATTTCTAATGTTGAGATAACAATGTTTCGATAGAGATATGTTGGATATGAATATGTAAATTTGATGGTACTAATAACCTTGGAACTGATAAATGATTTGATGAAAAAGTAGTTTGTGATATCACTGATGAAGTTTAGATCAATTTTTTGGTTTTATGGAATTTATCTAATAAACATTGGAATAAATAAATATTCATGTTTTTAATAAGGATTTATGGTAACACTGGTTATTACCATGTTTCATGAAAATAATTGATGAAGGTATTCACATGTTTGGTATATGAAAAATAAGTTCCATTTTATGGTATATGGGGGATCATTTCAAATATTTTTTTTTTGGAATTTAGTAATGTTCTTTCTAATGTTTTTCACATCCATATATAGTAATGGTAATAAGTTTAACCATTTATGTAATGGCCTTTTTAAAACATTAGAGGACGTTTTATATGTTAAATCATTATCTCAACATATTTGGATTTAGGTATATTGGATAACATGTGTTGACCTTTTTTGTGATGTTAACTAATGACATATAGAAAGAAAAATAATTCTATTTATAGATTTCATGATCTTTTAGTGGTTTAGGAATGTAAAATTCTACTAAAATTCTTAGAGTAAATGATTTAGTGGAAAATTATTGAATGAAAATATGTGATGTTATGTTGAAATCAAGTAAGTATACCTCCTTGTAAAAATTATTCATTATAAAATGATATTTAAGTAAAAAAATTCTTTTTTATCATTGTTTTTATGACATAAATGGCCTTTTTAGGCTTTTTTAGTTTCGATTTTTGTGATTGTTAACATTCATTGGATCAACCACTTTTTTATGTTTAGTAATATTTATCAGTCTCTATGAATATTTACACTTTTATTTCATGTTTGTGTTTTCACTATCCACTAGTTTTCTCCTGTAGGGAAACATATTTATGATTAATTTTCGTTAACTATTCTATTTATAACTTTATATTATTAAATGAAGTTATAGTTTTCATTTTTATGATGTCGGTTTCCATTAAATTAAATTTAACATAATATAAAGTTGATCCACTGGATGAATTTAAAGGGAGAAATTCATTTTAAGGGGGTAATATATAACTCCCTAAGAGTTTTTGATTTTTTATAACAATTAATTTAATCTCTATTATGTTTTTTCCATTTCACATAACACATAATATCACTTTTTTTATAAGAAATCACTATGTTTTTTTGGCATTATCTCCAACACCAAGTTAATAATTTTGATGACCCCGACCCAGATGCCACTTAACAGGTGCCCCAATCCTGATGGACCAGTTGGCCTTAAGCACATCTTTCTAAATTCCAAAGCCTATTGACTAGTAGTGAGGTCCTAGGGTTTGTCAATGGAAATACTATGCACTCATTAGAAGAGTGTAGCACAATGGAATTAATATAAATGTATATTAAACTGTGGAAGTAATATAAAGGATATAAATAAACTTAAGAAGAAAATTGAATCCATAGATATATAAGGAAAATAATAACTTTATCAATTGGAAGAATTCTGATATAATGTAATGTCACTAGAAAACTAGATATCATTGAAACAAGACAACATGCATAACATGTTCTAAACAGTAGAAGAAAACAAAGACTACTCCAAGTATCTTGATATCCTACTCGGTCATTAGCTATCAATCTCCATCCTATCAGCAAGCCATCAAGATTTGGATGTTGTATGCTTCCCTATATAAATACTTACAACCATGTAATTTACTCTGTGTACCAAATGGCACCCGGAGAGGGTGTGAGATAAATCTCAATGCGCCACAACCAACGATGTCTATAAAATTTGTCTCGTGTAATGGAATATAGCAGTGAACATGCATGTATTTATATTATATAATTAAAATAGATCAATGTAACTAGATACCCAAGTATATGCTTCATCCCTCGGTTAGTGTTTGAACATGTAAACAACTCATTAATTAATAAATTACTAATTAATGTTAATAGGTCACGTGACGCATTGCAAACACTGACATCACCTCGTGATAATATAAGTAGTGATGGTCTCAAGACGTAACAAGGAAACCTAAAAATGATATACAATGAGGAGTTCTAGGTTAATAAATAAGGTAATTTAAATTCATAGAAACCAATCGCATTAGTATATGAGATAATCTAAGAGATAATAGTGAAATCCAAGGAGCGTAATCCTAGGAATTCCATTATAAGGCACATATTGAGTCCATTTAGTGAATCCAATGTATAATAGTGATAATCGAGGACTAGGTTGAAGGAGTGTATCCAATGAACCTACTTTTCAATATTGGATCCATGGAGTGTATCCAAGGTATCCTATAATAATGAAATGGGACCCTACAGTAGTATACCAAGAATCCAAGGAATAGAAAAGAACCAAAATTTAAGTGGGTATCATCCAAACCAAACTACATCTGTAAATCAAAATAGGGTTCCAAAGACCCATGGTATTCTCCTCTCAGAATCAAAGGAGAGCACGATTCAATCCATTCATTTCTGATTTTGTAATCATGAGATAAATCATTTGGTTCAAATATTTCCTTCTATTAGTCTGGATAAGTTATGTTGATTTGAAAAAATTTATTTATTGGTCTAATACTTGTCTTCACTATTTCTAGAGGGGCCATGTATCTTTCCAACCATTTAATTAAGTCTTAGTTAACCATTAATCCATATAAAATTATTGAGGTTCTCTATGTTAATTTCCATCAACATGGAAGGGGTGTTGCAGACATGTAACCTTTATTCAATCGGTTTTGATAAGGCCAAGCTATATTCATAGTATACTTTCCATTACACATTATATATTTAGTAATCATTTGAAGCACTTATCATTGGCGGGTCAAGTGGTGAGAATTCATGGTACATGAAATTATGAAATTCTCATTTAACAACTAGCCATTTATTATAGGAAGGATCTCCTTTTGTAAGATCAAGCACGGGCACACCCGAATGGTGGCTCGAACGTGTCAAAACACCTAAAACCCAATTATGGAATAACCTATGACATGAGGTTGATAACATTGTGGGCGAAACCACTAACAACTAATCAAATGTTTTGAAAGAGCATAACCATACAATTCTAACAAGTACAAGTATAATTGGTAAATTTATGAGATGGACCATGATGGGATCAGCGGGACCCATACGAACATTCCAATAATCCACAAACATTAGTGATGAGTTATAGACCACCCACCTTATGGTTGTAAAATCCTCCTCTTCCATTATAGACCCTTTATTTTCCTCAGATCAGATTATATCTATGAAAATGTGAAAAACATTCACATAGAGATACCTAGGTCGATAGATAAATAGAATAATAGTTGATAAATACTACTTGAGAACTTACTATTGTGCATCAAATGATACTAATGGAAGCTCAATTGGGTATTGAATGAAGGATATCTCTCGATCCTTATCCATGTCCTTCAAAAATATCCAAATTTAGAGATAAATTGGTAAATCCCGCATAAACATGGGTTTAATAGGAAGGGGTGACTAAATTAGATCCTTAAGTTAAAAACATGGAATATACCCAAAACAATAACTCATACACAGTTTGAAAAACTGTGTCCAGACATTATAGAACGTTGATACCCCAAATCACATCCTCTGGATGGTTTCATCAAACTGTGCATCAGCCATGCACAATCACCTAGTAAAATGGGGAACTATCGTGTTTAGATCACATGGTTGTGATCCAACAGAGCGAGGTGGTTGTGTTTGGATAAACACCCTTCGCGCGGTTCCGAAAACCATGAGGAAATCCCTCTATGTTTACTCTATATTGTGTGCATGGTCTGTTTTCTCCAAAATGATGGGTTCCTAGCTACGAAAAAGCCCAACACACCCATAGAAACATTACTAGCTCATTAAGAATCCATATCAAGACCACTGAAAGGATTTATAAAAAAAAGGATCCATACCAGAGTGATAACCTATGTTCATAGAGTCTTCCCCCTTTAAAGAACATACCCCTGAAGTTCTCCTTCCATGGGTAATAAGCAATATCTGGGATCAAATCTGGCCACTAAGCACGTACTTCAGCTTCCCTCTACCATGTCTCATCTTGTACTTTATCGTGCTGCTATAACACCCATATGATAGTGATATACCTACCTCATAGAACCATTGTGCTTCAGTCAATGATTCATAATAGATACTCCTCAAAGGTAGCATCAACATCTAACTCATCTTTGTCGGGATCAATGGTATGAGATGAGTCATCAAGATATTGGAAAAGCTGGGTGATGTGAATGATGTCGTGCATGGAATGGTACCTCTGAGGTAGTAGAAACCCATCAACTATCAGCCCAACTCTCTCTATAATTTCAAACATCTTGATGTAACGAGGAAACAACATTACCTACTTCCTTAACTGTCTATTCCCTTGCCTGGGCGATACCCAAAAAAACATGATCCCCAACCTCGAACTCAAGAGGTCATCAATGGTGATCAAAAAAAGTTTTATGTCTAGACTGATCAGCAGTCATACATTTCTTAATCATGTTTACATATTATAAAGTATCCTAAAAGAGACCCAGACCTGGTAGGGCTGACTCACCTTCCTCTAGCCAGCACAGGGGTGTACAACATGGCCTCCCATTTAAGGCCTCAAAAAGTGCCATCAGGATCGTTGTATGAGAACTATTATAACAAGATAACATGAGAATAGAGATATGATACTCCCATGAACTGCCGAAGTCCGGAACACATGCTCAGATAATATCCTTTAAAACCTATATCACCCATTCTGAATTTCCATCGGTCTAAGGGTGAAAAGTTGTCCTTAAAAAACATCAGTCCCCATAACATTTTATAAACCCTACCAGAATTGTGATGTGAAAAAATAATCCCTATCTGAAATGATATAACATGGAACCCTGTGAATTCATATGATCTCAAGGACATATTGTCTTCAAATTTCATCAAATGAAAAAGACTCAAAAATACGAATGAAGGGGGATGATTTCATTAATAAGTCAATGACTTCCCAGATAGCATTTCTATCCCTCAATGTCCTAGGTAAACCAACTATAAAATCCATAAAAACATCATCCAATTTTTATTCTGTGACTAGAAGCAGTTGTACCAAGACTCCAGGTCTCCGGTGCTCCGCCTTCCTTTGATGATTGGTGGAAAACCTAGTGATGAATCTTACAATCTGACATTTTATTCAAGGCCACCAGTACTGGTGTTGCATATATTGAAACATATTAGATATATCTTGATGAAATATCGAATGAGATGTGTGAGACTCTTTCATAAACTCATCTCTCATATCATCAGGAACCCACATATGTCCATGTAGATGTAGGATATTATTCCTATCCACATACCAATCTGAAGGTGGGTTATCTATTGATATACTCTCTCTGAGAACAAAATAATCAAGGTTTGAAAACTAACTACTCATCACCTTTACAAGGAGGGAATATGTATCTATTAATGCTAAGAATTGTGAATACGTGAGACTATCATGAAACTCCAGATTAAGTTCTGAAAAAATGGCCATTAACTTCTATTCGTCACCGGCTTCCTGCATGGACTGTGTTTGTGTTTTTTTGGAATCAGTGCAATAGTGGCCACATTGTCCTTTCTAGGAATATGGGAAAGCTCAAAATTTAAGGATTTTATATATTCAACCCATATCCACTAACTAATATTCATTTCACACTAAAAAAATATATATTTTAGTCTTTATTGATTTGTATACACTGAAAAGCGCTCAACCAAAATATAATGTCTCCAACAACATAAGGCATGGACAACTGATGCTAGTTTGAGGTCATATGTTGGGTTGTTTCTCTCATTAGGCCTCCCCTTCCAAGATCCTTACGTAATGAATTTTTCATCCTACAACAAAATTACTCTTAGGACAATTCCTGATGTGGGGAAGGAGATGATTTAACCTTTACCAGGTTTTTGATGTTTTAGAATCAGGGCTGAGACAAGCCTCCCTTTCATCTATTGAAAGGATTTATTTCATGATTCTGACCACAAGAATGTAACACCCTTTTTTGTAAGTCCTATAATTGGTGAATAATGATGTGAGAAGTCCTGTATGAAATGACTATAATATCTAGATAACCCTAAGAAACTCATGATATCAAACTCGTTCATGGGATGCTCCTTAGAAACTAAAACTCTAATCTTTTTATGTTAAACAGATACTTTTAATTATAAAATAATATGACCCAAGAATCAGACATTGTCAATACAGAAGCCACATTTAGCAATTTTTTCATAATGTTGATGCTCTCTTAGTGTACTCAAAATGATCTCAAGATGTTTGGCATGGTCGTTACAAGTGTGAGAATACACCAAAATGACGGCCAAAAAAACAATTAAAAAAGTGTCCAAATACGGGTGTAAACCCTATTCATAAAAACCATGAAATGGAAGGAGAATTCCAAAGATCTAATGGCATAAAAAGGTACTCATTCAGACCATACCTGCAGCAGAAAGATGTACGAGGTATGTTTGATGTTCTTACTCGCACCTGATGATAACCCGATATCAGTTCGACCTAAAAGACCACCATTGATCCTCATAGACATTAGAAGAGATCATATATTCGAGGAAGTTTATAGTAGTTCTTGACCATAATCTGTTTCAAAATTCTGTAATAAACACATAAGATAATAGATCCATCCTCCATCTTATCAAAAAACATAGTTGAACCCTAAGAGGATGTACTAAGTCGTATAAAGACTTAGGAGTCTAGGTCCTCTATCCTCCACATGAGATCCTGAATCGCAATAGGTTCCATCCTTTAGGGATGAATGGACATTGGATAATCTAACGGAATAAGCTCGATTGTCAAATATACCTCTCTCTTATGAGGTATTCTAGAAAAATCATCAGGAAATACTTCCCTGGAATGATCAACTATTGGAGGGAAATCAGTTTATAGAAAACCCTAAACCAAAATTAAAATATTTTCAATATGAGTGTCCACTTCTCATATCCCTTGATGCTTCGGTCCAGCTCTCTCATACTATACATCACACTCACATTTGAAAAGAGAACTACAACCTCTTGGAGGTGTAAAAGAAACCCTTCAGTGATATCATTCTACAAAGGCATGGTAGTGGACTTACCAGTCAATCACTAGAATGATATCAAAGCCCGTTATCTTGAGAACAAATATATTACATAATAAAGTGTAATTTCCTACCTAAAGGGGACAGTCCATGCACTGGAATATTCCCTGTGTTTGTATTCCCAACAGTGTATCGAGGGTCATTACACCATAGTGATAATGTATCTCTAGTCCCAGAGTATCCATGATAGATACAGAAATGAAAGAGTTGGAAGAACCTATATAAAATATTTCATAGACAATAGTAGAGCCTACTAGAATAGTACCTCCTACAATTGATGGTCTGGAATCCTGATCCTTGGGTAAATGTTGTAAGGAATGAAACTGACCTGATCCACAAAAATGTGCAATAGATGGATTACCATGATCATGAATACTCTTCTGGAGCTGGTGCTAATCAGGGATTAGACTACCACATCTATGACCTTCTCCTTGGCTATACCATCAAGTGTTATTCCAACTCCCCACCAGATGCAGTGGAAAAGAAATCACTTATGAAGGTGGAGTTGGAAAAAACTCTTTCCACTCAAAGCTGCTGGAATGGACCTAAATAAATGCTGAATATGACCCATATGGCCACACGATTGTCACCCTATAGGGTCTCTATCACAATGGGGATTATTATTCCATGATCACCAAAACTTATGAGACACCACTAAACTATAAAACTGAATACACTTTCTTCCACTACCTTGAAGAAAATCCTTGAAGGAATGTTTCATTCCACTGGAAGAACTACTGGATTAACATGACACTGATCCTTTAAATATATTACTTGTGTCATCCCTCAGGTTACTCTCAGTGATAAGGGCCTAATCCACTATTTTAGAAAATGTAGGAAGGTGAATGACATTCACCTGAGTTGAGATGGAATACTTGAGACCATCCTCAAAACATCTAGCACGTGAATGCTCATCACCGACCAGAAGATGTACAAAACACTGCAAATTAGTGAAACGTGTTGAATAATCCATAACTAACATAGATACCTACTCAAGATACATGAACTCTCTAGTTCTGTCATCCATACAAGTCTGAGGAATTAACTGATCGTAAAAGGAAGTTTATAAATCAACCCATAACATGTCATGATGTTGATAGACCTGGTTAACCACAACCCACATACACTTGGTCAAATCCTAAAACATGTATGTAAAAATATTTACTCTCCTCCTAGATGAATTTCTAGATGTTCAAATATTGACAAAAAGGCCTTTAGCCAAGACTCAGCAACCTAAAAACCGCCACCCCCTGGATAAGTAGGAGGATGCTCTTGCTCGAACCTGTCAGTCAGATCATCCATCGTAGGTGCAACCTGGGGAGCACCATGAAAGGACTGAATCAGATGTAGGGAACTATCAATGACATGGGAATCATTTCCAAAATTATTCATATTATATGGTGCCTCATGTGGCACTCCTAGAGGTAATACTAGTAGCGTAGGGCCCACCATGTCCGCGGCATGGTCATCACCAAACTATTGGATAATGAAACATGGATGACGCGGTGGCATTGGTCTACAATGAACTAGAAAAAACCTTGTAATAACCATAAAATCATATGATAGAATCACAAGTGGAAATTTAATGTAATTAAAACTGACTAACCAAGACATACTACCAAAAATACCCGCTTATACAACCAGGAATCGGTACGTTCTCAAGTATAAGTTTCATTTATTTTGTAGTTAATTTCCATGTTCACTCATTTTCCTTTCATAATCATGACAATTTGGGATAAGTATGAGCAACCAATATTTTTTTGATTTTAGTAATAACATTATAATGGATATCCATTTCTGATGAATCAGTTCCCATTCACCTATCACCAAAAATGACAACCATTTATTTATAGTATAATGGATCAACTCGGAAAATAACTCATCCCAGCCCATGTGGGCCCATACACCTCATTAATTGAGACACAGAATCAATCAATAGAATCCAGAGTAAATCATGTAAAATCTACTATCATAGAATTTCAATGTAATTATAGGCATATAAAGCAATGAAAAGTAGTGAAATCCATCTATATTACATGGAAATTTTCATTACATGTGAATTCTAGGTGCCCTAATGTTTCATGTTATAGTTCCCCTTGCCCTCAAATCATTGGGATAATGATGAAATAAATTATCAATAGTGTAATAATCAAAAACACCATGAAACATGAGCATTATCCAACTGTGAAATAGTATCAATTGTAAGATGAAAAATACAATAACATTTGTATCATGGGTAACTTGGATTTTACATAGAACATGGGTTTTTGATGCCCAATAACAGCTTATTACCATGTCCCAAGCATTCCAATTATCCAATATATTGTCTCCCAATACTGAAGAAAGAAAATAGACAACATTTGACACCACTTTTTGATGACCTAGACCCAGATGCCACTTAATTGGTGCCCAATCCTGGTGGGCCACATGGCCTCAAGAACATTTTCCCAAACTCTAGAGGTTGATGACTAGAATCAAGGGACTATGGTGTGCTTATGAGAATAATATTCCCTCATTAGAAGAGTGTAGCACATTTGAAGGAATATGATGGAATATAAAAGAAGAAGAAATATAAATGATGTAAATAAACAAAGGAAGAAAAAAAATTCCAAAGATAAATGTGAATAATAATAACTGTATCAATTATAACAATGGTGATGTAATTTCATGTCACTAGAACACTAGAAAGAATGGATTCAAGACAATAGGAATAACATGTACCATGAGGTAAAAGATATCAAATACTCCTCCAAGTATCCTAAGATCCTACTCGGGCATCTCTTATCATGCTTTATCCAATCAAAAATCAATCAAGAGTTGGAAGCGTTATGATTCCCTTTTTCAATACCTACAACCATTTAATCTACTCCGAGTACCAAATGGCATCCATAGAGGGTGTGAGATAAATCTCAGTGGGACACCACCAATGATGTCTATAACATCCGACCCATGTAATGGAATATAGCCGTGTGAATTCATGCATATATATAATGTAATGAAAACATTTGAATGTAACTAAATAACCATGTACCTGCTTTATCCCTTGTATGGTGTACAAACATGTAACCAGTTCATTAATTTATTAATTACCATTTATTTTTAATAGGTCACATGAGGCATATCGAAAACTAACATCACCCCATGAGAAAATAAGTATTGAATGTCTAAAATGTAACAAGAAAACCTGAAAATGATATCCAGTGAGGGAGATCTTGGGTGAAACCCAAGGTAGCGTAAACTCACGGAAAGATAACTAAGTAGGATCTGATTCTAGCAAAGGGATAAGAGTTAATCCACGTAGCGTAATGCAATTCATTCCACAAAATGGGATTACTATGTCCAAGGAGTGTATCTAAGGTAAAATTGGCTTAAAAAAGAACTAGGTCCAAGGAGTGTAACCAAGGTACCTACTTTTCAATGTTGAATCCTAGGAGTGAATCCCACATATCCTAGAATAATCGAAGGGGACCCTGTGGTAGTATACTGGGCATCCAAGGAATGGAAAAGAACTAGAATCTAGGTGTGTATCTGCAGCACTCTTGTTTTGAGGTATATATCCTTTGATTATGCCTTTTTATTTTATTAATGTTCTTGGGATGAGTTAAGAAGATGTTGGGAGCGTTTTGAATGGTTTTTAATATGTTAGAATTCTTTTTTAAGGGCGTACAATTGGAGTACAGTTATGGGAAACCATGAGGGTTCTCTAGGAAACCGTGTATGGGGATAAAGTAGGTTCTTCAAGGTTTGAACCTGGTTTTCTAATCCATGCGAGAAAACCGTGTGGACCCCTTCTCTCGATAAAGTGGCGTGCACATGGTTAGCGCACAGTTTTCTAAACCGTGTAGACTAACCATGCGGCCACATAAAGATGGGTTTTTTAAATAAAATATCCCTTGGGATTAACCAATTTCACTCTAAATCATCTCCCAATCAATCCTCTCTTGGGATTCAGGGTTCTCAAATGTTGTAGGTTCCCTCAAACATGTTTTGGATGCAAATCGAAGGGGTTTCGGGATGGATTGAAGGTGGTTCTTCTCTGGTAAGTCTCTCAGAGTGGTTCATTGGGGTTTCCTATAGATTTATATATATATATATATATATATATATATATATATCTCTCATTTTTCATTATCTACACCCATTTGGTGTAGATATAGGGTTTTTGATTCCTTGGGTTTTGATTTTAAGGCATGTTGATAATAGGGAATGAGATCTTGGGCGATTTAGTGTAGCATTTTCTAGATTTTTGGAGCAGTTGTTCATTGGTCAAATTCATCGGAACCCTAAAGGTAGGTGGATTCTACCTCACCTCTACATGGTTAGAATTTTTTTCTTGGGTTGTGACTATTTTTTTCTTGAAATTAATTCTGATACGGTTGTGTGATTCTGCTAGGTACTCATTTTGTGGTGATTTGGGGATTTTGGGGAAAATGGGTTATTGTTCCAAAAAGGGGATTGTTCTATGGTTTTAAAATGTGGATTTTAAAATCGAAAGTGGTTGATTATGAATTTTTTTTGTGAAATATGGTTTTCAATCAATATGTTTTTTGAATTGTGGTTGGTCTTAGAAAATTGGTTAAACGTTTATTTCAATAAATGGTTGATTTAATGAAGTGGATTGACATGTGATGGAAATGGTTATTTGGATATTGTTGAGGCCTTGGTGTGTTTTGATTGGTTATGAATTTATTATGTATTGTGTGTAAAGTTGGTGAGAAGAAAGAATATAAAATTGAGGATGGATAGTGAAGATAAGTTGACAGAAACTACCATTAAATTAGGAAGGATGGAAAGGGTTGGACAGAAGTGCCACCATGATTGTTATACTAGTTTGGGTTTGTGAAGAATTGTGTTGTGCATGATTGTGTAGTTGTATTTAGAAGTGGAAATTGGTTGTACTAATGTGTGTGACAGTGATGTTTCTTATGACATGTTTTTGGGTTTCCATTTTTTGGCATGGCTTCGTAAAGGTATATCTGGCTTGTCATAAATAATGATCTATTGAATGTTTAATATAAATTATTTTATAAAAATATGCTAATAGTTTTATCCTAGTGGTGTCTGTAGGGAAGTCATTTTGGGATAACCTAGTTAATAATAGTACTCACACCCTACATAGGCACTTGGGTGCTTTTGCAGATGTTGTATTTTGCGACACATGAAAATGTAAAGCATCTTAGGGCTAGTGGTTCGTGGTGATTCTTGGGAGATGTGGTGGTTCATGGAAATGGAGCTTGGGGTGGAACTGTGGAGTTGTGTCTTGGTCTATTTTGGGTCTCATGTTTAGTATTTCCCATGGTACTCTAATATTGTGTTTGGTTGTACTGAATAATTGGAATTTTGTTGGAAATTTTTGTTGTCTTATGTTAATGTATTAATTTGGATGTTTTGTTGACATGCATCATGTATTCATTGATAGTGAATGGTTTTTTAGTTGGTTTTATCTCAAGGTAAAATCGTTCACCAAATTTATCCTCGAATCCCTCGACATTTGTTACCAGCATTTGGCTCCATGAGAACATCGCATAAGGTTGAGTAGCATTCCTCCACCCCCTCAAGAAAATGAGATGGGGTGGGATGTTACATGTGTTATTTGTTTGTTTGTTCCATGTATTTCATGTGAGATTAGTTGTTCGATCCTTGTTGTTGAGAATTGGTCTCGGTGTTGACATTCATTTTTGGATTATTCCTTGAGTCAATATGGATGCAAGGTTTAGGATTTTCAGAACATGGAATTTATAGAATAATGGGACGTAGATATCCCTTTTATGATGAACTTAATTTTACCAGAAAGTATGGTACATAAGTGCTGGGAGACACTTATAGGCATTGGATATCTCATTGTCCTGGGTGTATTCAATGGGATGATCCTGGCATGAATGGTAGAAATGGAATCCCAGTTTGATGCATATTTCATCGGGGTATAATGATCTATGGTGTGATATGAATGTTTGGATTTTGAAAATCTATATTGTGGTTAAAATAAAAGTGTTTGAATCCTTGAAACTTGTGGTATTTTGAAAATGGTTCAATTTTCAAAATATGGTAGATTATTTAAATTCGTGCAACATGGGAAATGTGAACCTGTGGAAAGCCATGTTCTGATAGTTTTAGTGTAATTGAAATATAATTTGTGAATCATGTTCTACTAAAATATAAGGACATATGGTTGTTTTTGTGTTGATATAAATGGCACTCGGTAGACATCGTAGAGGCCAACCGGAGGAGGCTACTGAAAATGTGGTATCACCTAATTTCTAGGTGAACCAGAAGCTAATGAAGAGTATAGTGCTAGATTTCTAAGTAGTATTAAGTAAAAATAATGCATCTAAACCAAGGAATGTGAATCATGTGGTTTAGTTTCAATGGAATAATCCCCCCATCATTAGGGGTGATTCAGAGCTAGAGAGGGTTGACGCATGGATGAATGGAATGAATATGATATTTAACTATTTTGGAACAATGGGAGAGATGAAAGTGAATTAATCCACATATATATTAGATGATCTTTCCCTTCAGTGGTGGGAGCTAGGGGTCAAATATGGGACAGTCCAAAGTATGACACGGGAGGGGTTTTAGGAATTTTTTAATAAACAATTCTACCCTCATACGTTTAGAATTCTGCATAAAAATTATTTCTTTATTTTGAAGCATGAGAACCTAGTGGTGATGGAATATGTTTCTATGTTTATGAACATAGTTTGGTTTGCACCCGAGGTGGTAGGTATTACATAGTTGAATTAATGAATTTCTAAATCTGGGTTGAACTAATAAATTCATTCCAAAATAGTGGTGATGTGTATAGATGAGTACATAATAATGGTGAATCATGCAACAATTTCTGAGAAGAATTTTATGGGGTCTAAAGGAAATGGAAGTATGTTGGTACCCATGAAAAATAGTGGGAACTCGGATACTAGGTTTAAGAGAAAGAGGGACACTTATTTCCAGGTGGGAGTATGGCTCAGAATCCGACGAAAGGATCAGTGAATCTTCTTCTGAAACCTCATAGCATGCTGCAATGTTTTCAATGTGGTTCTATGAGCCACATCAAGCAATATGTATGAAACAACCTCGATCATGTCATAATTGTAAGTAGATGGGGAATCTCCAGTGTTATTGTCGGAATACACCAAGGTCGGGTGTGAGTGACACTCAACAGGGGTCGTAGGGGTCATATGCTTCGACAAGAAGTGGTAGCAACAGACCCATCGGTAGTAGAGTAAAGTTGGTCATGGTGATTCAAATAATACCACAATGCCTCAATAGGGTAATAAGGAGAAGAGTGTGGACAGTAATCTATTGTTTGGTGCTGAGTAGGGGGTTATGGATGATCAGTCAGGACCATCCACGGTGCAAGGTATTGTTCCATTTAATTTCACGTTGATGCAAGCATTGTTTGAAATGGTTGTCTTGCCGTGTTTTACTTCTTCTCACGTCGTTGATTTGTTAGGATTAAAAATGGAAATGATGCCTTCTGTTTTGAAACCAAAAACTCCTCTATGTCAGAGAGAGTGTCAATCCTACCTATTTCAAGGCCTTTGTTTAGTTTTGGATGACATCAAATTTAGGTGGGATTTCTCAATTCTTGAGATAGATGATTATGATATAATCCTGGGAATGGATTAGATGACATTGTTTAAGTCCCACATCATTTTCTAAGCGTGAACGATTAACTTTGTGATGGAGGATGGCATTAGAAATCTATTTAGTGGGGAGAAGAATGAAAATATTGGTACAATGGATTTTTTACCACAAGGAATTGGCCCGATCTCATATCATTTAGAGGCATTGTGGTTGGCCTCACAGGAAGTTGTTGACCAGAGTGTTCTTCCATCAGTTTTTGATCAGTTTATCGATTTATTTCTTGAAGAATTTTCATGTTTTCCACCCATGAGAGAGGTATAGATTTTGATTGATATCCTTATGGGTACCAGTCCTATCTCAATATTATCTTAGCGAATAGAACCAACAAAATTTCAATAGTTAACGGTTTAGTTGGGAGAGTTTGAAAACAAGGGGTTCATTTGGCTGAGCATATCTCTACGGGAAACACCCATTTTTTTGTTAGGAAGGTGGATGGAACCTTGCACATATGTGTCGATTATCGTAAACATAACCATGTTACTATAAAGAATCGATATCTACTTCCACACATTGAATATTTTTTTGACTTTTTGAGGGGAGCTCAGAAGTTCTCCAAAACAGACATTATGTTAGGGTATCACTAATTTCAGGTGAGGAAGGAAGACATTCCAAAAATAGCATTCAGAATTATATATGGAAATTTTGAGAATGTGGTTATTCCCTTTGGTATAATTAATTCACTAGTGGTGTTCATGTGATTGATGAATCATATATTTCAATGATATTTGGATTCTTTTGTGGTGGTATTTGTTTATGTTATACTGGTGTATTCGAGGACAAGGGTAGAGCAAGATAGGAACTTAGAGATTGTGTTGAGTATCTTGACGTATCATCGGTTGTATGCCAAATAGTAAAAGTGTGACATTTGGATACCAGAGGTTCATTTCTTTGGCCATGTTATTTCTAAGAATGGTGTTTCAGTTGATTTGGAAAAGATATAGGCTATTATCTCATGGGAACGACCAAAGAATGTTTTCGAGATACAGAGCTTCCTTGATCTAGTTTGGTATTGTGGAGGTTTTTTTTTTATTATTACTCACAACTGGCTACACATATGATTTCATTGACAAGGAAGAATATACCATTTCAATGGGATCAGAAGATCTAAATGGTTTGAGGAGTTAAAGGGTCTCCTTAAATCAGCACAAATAATGGTTTTTCCAGAACCAGGGAAAGGGTACGTGGTGTATTGTGACACATCAGGATTATGGTTGGGGTGTGTTATCATGTAGGGGGGGTCATGTGGTTGCATATGGCTCAAGACGTTTGAGGTTTCATGAGAGGAACTACCCAACACTTGATTTGGAGTTGGAGGCAGTAGATCATGCTTTAAAAATGTGGCGTTATTATATCTTCAGTGAGAAATATACATTGTTTACTTATCAAAAGAACAAAAATCATATTTTCTAATAGATTAAATTGAACATGAGGAAAATGGGTTAGATGTAATGTCATCAGATGTTTGATTTTGAATTAATGTACACACCGGGTAAAGTAAATTCAGTGGCATATGCATTAAGAAGGAAATCTTATGCTCTGTTGGGGAAGCATGTATCAGATTAGTTGTAGTTGATGTCAGACATAACTGATATGTGATTGGAATGTGAGGATCATGGTGATAGAGTGGTCTTCTTTCTTGTTTTTTTGGTTCCTGTAATGGTTGGTTTGGTTAAAAAGGCACAATCATTTGATTCTGATTGTATGACGATGAGGTCAAAATTCAATGGTGGGGAGACCATTAAGAAATGGGAATAGAATGGAAATTTAGTCTTGTATTTTTCGAATAAGATGGTGGTACCAATGTGTTTTCAGAAGGAACTTCTTAGGGTTTATCATAATTTCAAGAAGTTTTTCTATACTAGAATTCAAAAAAATTATAAGGAATTTAATGCGTAATTTTGGTGGGCCGGTATGAAAAGGGACATGGTCGGGATTGTCTCGAGATGCTTGACTTGTCAGCAAGTCAAGGAAGAGAATCAGCTGTTTGCAGGATTGTTGTAGTCATTACATATCCCAATGATGAAATAAAAGCAAATATTAATGGATTTTTTGATGGGTATCCCATGAATGGTTAGAAAACACAATACCATATGGGTGATTATCGATCGACTCACATAGTCGGCCCATTTCATCCCGATTTGAGAATTTCATACAGTGGAAGATTTTTCCAAAATCTATATTCCGGAGGTAGTAAAAAGGCATGGTGTTCTATTTTCTATTGTATTAGATATAGATATGAGGATCACATCTCATTTTTGGAAATCCTTGTAGTGTACCCTTGCGGCACATTTGACGATGACCATGACATATCATCCTCAGACAGATGGACAGTCAGAGAGGATGATAAAAACAATGGAGGATATATTAAGGGCTCGTGTGATGGATTTTTCGAGTTCATGGAGGATCACATAACATTGGTGGACATATCCAATAATAATAGTTTTCAAGCTTAGATACATATGGATTTATTTGAAGCTTTGTATAGGCATCCTTATCTTTTTCCACTATGTTGGGTGGAAATGGAAAAGACATCGATGATCGGACCAACCCATTTCCAAGACACTATGGATAAAATCAAGTTGATAATGAAGTGGACAGAGAAAGATCTATGTAGTTAGAAATCTTATATGGACCATCATCAATGACCTATGTCATTCCAGGTGGGGGATCATGTGTTTTTCAGAATTTCTCCTAGGATGGAATAACGACGGTTTTGGAAGCATGGAAAGTTATATCCAATGTATATTTGACCTTTTGAGATACATGAGAATATTAGTGGGGTGGATTATCATTTGGATTTTCCACCATATTTTAGTGAGGTACACAATGTGTTTCATGTGTCTGAGATGAAAAAGTGTCAAACAGATCATGACCATGTGATTTGTTGAGATCGTGTTGAGATAGAACATGATGCTTCCTTGGTGGACATGCCAGTGCGGATTGTGGATAGGGAAGAGAATGTATTTCATGGGAAATGCATCGCTTTAGTTCGTATTTTTTTGGAATTATTGTTAGATTCGAGAGGATAAATGGGATCAGGAGAAATAGATGGTTGATCAATGGACCGAGCTCTTATGGAAAATCAATGGTTCCCTACATTCTGAGGATGTAATGAACAATGGTGGTGAGAATTTTTCTCCCCAGTTTGAAAAACGTGGACATTTTTTATTCCATTTTATGTGTTTAATGTTCTAGGTATGAGATGGGAAAAGGATGGTAGAGTTTGGAATGGTTTTGAATATCTTTGGAGGTATTTCTAAGGGTGCACGGTTAGTGGAAACCATGTGTGTTTTCCAAGAAACCATGTAAGGGGATAAAGTATAAAATTCATAGTTTTCAAAATCATGAGGGGAAACATTGTGGACCCCGTCTCTCATGATAGTTGCATTCATACAGTTAGCACGTGGTGTTCCGAACCACGAGGATGAACTGTGCAGCCACTTAAAGATGGGGTTTTTAAATCTGGGCTCCCTTGGGATAAACCTATTTCACTCTAAATCATCCCCCACTCATTCCTCACTCGTTATTATTGGTTCTCAAATATTTGAGGTTCTGTCCCACACGTTTTGGAATGAAATCAACGGGGTTTCTTTGTTTATTGAAGGTGGTTCATCTCATGTAAGTCTCCTCTCGTGGTTAGTTTTGGTTTCAATTAGATCTACATCACTCTCTCTCTATGTTTTCTATATATACACCTGATGTGTATAGATATAGGGTTTTTGTTTCCTTTGGTGTTGATTTTATGTCTTTTTGATGATAAGTACGGAGATCTAGAGTGGTTTAGTGGAGCGTTCACAAGATTTGTGGTGTGGTTGTTCGTGGGTCAAATTCTCTAGAATCATAAAGGTATGTGGATTCTCTCTTGGATCCACATGGATAGAATTTGTGGATCAGTTGTGATAAATTTGTTTTTTCTTGAAATTCATTTTCATATGGTTTTTTGAGCCTTGTTAGAAGATCATTAGGTGGTGATTTGGGGATTTATTGGGAAAATGGGTTAGTGTTGAAAAACGGGGCTTGTTGTGTGATTTTAAAATCTGTAGTGGTTTATTATGAAAATTATTTTCTTAAAGATTGTATTCAATAACGATGTATATTGAATTGTGGATGGGCATGGAAATTTGGTTGAATAGTGATTTCAATAAATGTGTACTTGTTGTAGTGGATTGACATGTGATGGAAATGCTTATTTGGATATTGTTGTGGCATTGGTTCATTGTTCCTAGTTATTACTTGTTTATGTAATATGTGTAAAGTGGGAAATATGTACTACTCTAAAAGAGAGGATGGATAGTGTACATAATTTCCACCACTAAGGATAAGTGGATGAGATGTTCCACAATATTGGGAGGGAAGGAACTAGTCGAACAGATGTGTCATTGTGATTAGTATACCTGATTGGGTTTGTGAAGCATTGTCTTGTTATTGAGTGTGATGTTTCTATGTGAAGTGGAAATTGGTTGTTCTAATGTGTGTGACAGTGTTATGGCTTATGGAATGTTTGTGCCTTTCCCTTATTTGACATGGCTTGGTATGGAGATATTTGGATTGTGGTAAATGTTTAACTGTTGAATGTTTTATATAATCTATTTTATTTAAATATTCTAATGGTTATATCCTAGTGGTTTGTGTAGGGATGTCATTTTGGGAAATCATAATGAGTATTATTACTCACCCCCTACTTTGGAAGTTGGGTGCTTTTGTAGATGTTGTATTCTAGGACAGTAGTAATGGTAAATCATCTCATGGCTAGTGGTTTGTAGTGATTCTTGGGATATGTGGTGGTGCTAGGATCATAGAGCATGTTGTTGAGTTGTGGAGTAGTGTATTTGTCTGTTTTGGGTCTTCTGATTAGTCTTCTACATGGTACTCTGATATTGTGTTTGTTTTTATTGATTCATGGGAAATCTTGTAGAGTTTTTGGTTGTATTTTGATATGGTATGGGTTTGGTTGTTTTGTTTTCATGCATCATTTAGTCGTTGATAGTGGATTTCATCATTGGTTGGTTTTATCTCATGGGAAATTTTTTCCAAAAATTATCTTTGAAGCCTTTGGAATTTTTTACCAGACTTTGTTGCCTTGGGAATGTCATGACCCGTCCTCGGGGCCCGTGCTGTGACTACCCTATTTCCTCTTTCCATAGGCTAGGGGCTGGAGACTAGCACAGAAGTTGCAAATCTCGATAAAAAGAAAATGCATTGCCTTTATAATGTAAAAAAACACCACAGAGTACGCAAGCTGAGTAAACACTAAGTAAACTCGGTACAAAAGTGCTGAAAAGTAAATGGGCCAGAATACAAACCCAACTGAAAGTAAAGTACAACTGAAATGAAAGTAAAAAAACTGAAAATTAAAGCAGTGAGTCTGAGCCGTCCTCTGGAAATCCCACCTGAAAGGTGGGTACATATAGTCTCCTCTACTCCTCAGCTCCGGCTGTCTGCTCCGTGTACATCCCATCCAATGATCCACCTCCAGGTACCGTCCATCTCCACAAGCTCCCACATCGATCAGCGTTGTCCGTCGTCTGCATCTAAAAAAATGTAGTGCGGGTATAGCCTGTTCAGGGGTGATTATACGCTACTCAGTAGGTACCTCGAGACCCCCGAATGTCTCTACGAATCCACGAAGTATAAACCACAATGGAAAGATAAAATCACGAAGTAACAACCAACTCTGATTAGGTGTATTCCCATTAATATACCTAAGTCATCAATTCCAGCTCGGCTCCAGCACAGGAGCCCAAATAAAACCCAGTCCACACAGGAAAACATAACCCATTCCACATAAGAATTCATAACCCAATCCACATAGGAAAGAACAACCCAATTCACACAGGAAAGAACAACAATCATATCGATGATAATGATTGTAAGTTATGACTCATATCACATAGTTATACACTTTATAAGATGATAGAGATGATAAGACGTAGCCAATGATTCATCTAAGCTGTCAGACACACATAGGATAAAAGACTAGCTAAGCTGTAGGACCCCCAAAGGATACAAGACCAGCTACTCTGTCGGGCTTACGTAGGATACAAGTATAGAGTCAAATATTGTCGGACCTATATAGGATACAAGAATAGTAGTCAAGTACTGCCGAACCCACCTAGGATACAAGAACAGTGGTCATCGTCGTTGAAACCACGGAGGATTCCAGTGCGGTTATCGTCATTGCCGAACCCACAGAGGATCCCAATACAGTCGTCATCGTCGTCGGAGTCGTAGCCAGCTTTAGGGTTCCCGCACACAGCACACTCGATTCCAGGAGGGTCCGCTCCACGATCCATGAGATCAATACATCAACTGTCACAAAGTCCATAGTTGATGTATCACAATGTTCTGCCCCGTCGAAAGATACTCAACGCGACAGACATCGCATCAATCGGACGCCCGGTCTGAGAGTTATTGGCTTATTCGTCCTAGGGGCCCGATTGCCTTTTATGCTAAAACCATCCTGACCGTACTCCAGTTGCATCCAAACCTCAATCAAATTAATCCAAAAGAACCTTCCCACTACGAGGAATCCAACACTGTTGACGGCACGTCAATCGGACGTCCGAATCTCAAGTTATAAGTGTTTCCACTCCGAGGGCCTAGTTGGTTTCTTTTTTGAACTAACCCGAAGGTACCCAAAGTTCTCCTAAACCTTGAGATTAATATACCAAAACGACCGTCTCGATAAAAGAATCTCTAAGACACTGATGGTCCATCGATCAGAGGTCTGTATCCCATGTTATCAGCGTTTGAACGAATCTGTTAGGAAATCAGGGGGTTCGGGCCCGGTCCGACCCGGCCCGATACCCCTCGGTAGGCCCGAACCAGGTCGACCCAACTCGAGTCTGGGTCTGGACCATTAGCGAGCGTCCCAGCCTGGCGCAGGCGGCCTGGCCCCACACGAGCAGCCAGGTCCGGCATGGGCTGTCCGGCTCAGCGCGGGCGGTCCGGCCCAGAGCGGGCCGCGGCTCGGCTCGAGGCCGAGCTGGACGCAGAGGGGGAGCTGCCCCCCTTGATTGTGAAACAATGGACACTCATTATTGGCGGGGTCCACCCTAATTAAACACGGGGTTTTCCACCCAAGAATCTCAAAAACGTCCAGCCCGGTTGGCCGGCTGGTGTGCTGCCGCGAGACCCCCTGCGGGTCCCGCATCCCGACGCACCGGCGACCGGCTCAGTCCAGCCGCCACCTCTACACTGCGGCGACCTTAGGCCATGGCCCCTGTCCAACCGGTATGGTGCACCGGCGTCACGCCCCTCCGTCGCGGCCCGCACTTGGCCGCGACCACCATCGGCTTCCCTGGCGCCGTGCTCCTTCGTCGTGGCCCGCTCCATCCGCGGTTCTCTCGTTCCTGTGCGGTGCGGCGATTCCGCCTCCATTTCAAGCCATGATGAAAATCCAAAACAACAAGGGGAGGAGGTTTGGACGTGTTCGTGTGGCCCAACCTCCTCCCATTATATTGATAACAGGTGCCCAAAATTAACGATGAATGTAAAAATATTCTTGAATGTAAAATCAACACCTACCTTGATTCACGAAGGTTGATCGCTTGGAGAATAAAGGATAAACCTTGGCTGTTCTATAGACGTTATCGCGGAATGACGGTATCACTTTGTCAAGCGTCAAGAAAAACGAAGCCGAGGTTGGCACCAACATTCTTCGCGTTATTCAACGTTGATGAGGATGAAGTTCTTCAAATACTTAGTGCTTTCTCTCCTAAATCTCCACACAATGAAACCACTCTAATAAAATAAGGCTTTTGCCGTATTCTATTACATATGCCAACATTTTAAAAATTCAAAAGTTGAATTCACCTAATTAATTTTGAGTTGTCAAAATTAATGGTGTGCTCAGTTGGTAACATTAATGTGGGGGTGATTCACCCAATTTAAGAGGGGAGGTTTACAAGAGTTAGGAAAATTGAAGGGGTGGGGCTCATGTGGGCCCCACCTCACTAATATCATATCATGTGGAGTTAGGATGTAGTGGGTCCCACCCCAACTTCCTCATTTAGGTTGTAAATACTTAGAGTAGAAATAATATTGTAACACATATTTTATTTCAATATTCAATTAATCCATTTATTTAACAACTCCTCCCGAGCAAATGCAACTACAGAAAAGTTCTTCCTAATCAGTTATTGTCACTGTGGTTTCATTGGTGCCCTCAGATTTCGATTCCGAGCACCAGTTCAAAAGACAGAAAAAACCCGCTTGTTCATTCACTGAACATTCCCATGCTAAACTTTGTAAATTGATTCTGGGCACACCGGTCCTCAGAATCAGGTGCCGTCAAATACTGCGTACTCGTAAAATCCAAAATAATTTATGAAAGAAATTTTCCAAGAAATTTACAGGTCTTTAAATTAATCCCACCTCAGGGATTTACGCCCCCATAATGATATGTCACAAACTAGGGGAACAAATGAGGGTACTGAACATGCATCTGAGCCTCCCGCTACCAAGTGCTCTCCTGGAGGTTCCCATGCTACCACCTGATGTGCACTAGAGGAAGCGACTCCCACGTAGGACCCACTCCTGTAGATCCTAGAGCTCCACCAGGACCTTGGCAAAAGTTGCCTTGTCATCGATGTCTACCTCCCCATGGTCGATGATATGTGTCAGGTTGTGCACGTATCTCCACAGCTGAGATACTTGGAAAACATCGTGCACTCGGTGAAACTGAGGTGGTAGAGCCAGGCGATAAGCCACCTCTCCTATCCTACTGAGAACTTGGAATAGTTCGATGAAGTGTGGAGATAACTTGCGCCCCGGACAAATCTATGTATTCCACATCGAGACGAGACTCGTAAGAAAACATGGTTTCCATCATCTAACTCTAGTGGTCTCCACCACCTGTCAGCATAAGACTTCTGTCGGCTCTGAGATGTCCTCATCCTCTCCTGGATGAATTGTACATTCTTCATCATGGCCTAGACCATCTCTGGTCCCACAAGTGCTGACTCCCCAGGGTCTGTCCAACACAAAGGTGATCTGCAAGGTCGGACATACAATGCCTCGTATGGTGTCATCCCGATGGTGGAGTGGTAGCTGTTGTTGTACGCAAAATCAACCAAAGATAGGTGATCCTCCAAACTGTGACCAAAGATGAGGACACATGAAAGTAGCATGTCCTAGAGAGTCTGAATGGTCCTCTCCGTCTTACCATCCGTCTATGGGTGAAAGGCGGTGCTCAGGCGTAGCTGCATCCCAAATGCCTCATATAACCACTTCCAAAGTCGTGAAGTAAAGCGAGAATCTCGATCAGAGACAATAGATGAAAGAAGACCATGAAGTCGTATGATATCCTGAACGTAGAGGCTTCCTACGCTCTCCACTGAGCCCTACTCCCTGATGGGTATGAAGTGGGAAGACTTGGTGAGTCGGTTGACATTCACCCAAATAGATTCATGTCCTCTGGATGTACATGGAAGTCCAGTCATGAATTCCATATATATCTCCTCCCACATCCACTCCGCAACCTCCAAGGGTTGTACCAATCCTGCTGGTACATGGTGTTCCGCCTTCACTTACTGGCAGGTGAGGCGTCGAGAAACAAACTCTGCCACAACCTTCATCATACCCATCCACCAGTGCTGTCGTCTGAGATCCCGGTACATCTTCGCCAATCATGGATGTACCGCTAATGAGGAAGTGTGAAAATCTCTCAACACCTCCTCCTTTAATGAAACGTGTACCATGGTATGTCCTCTAAAAAGGATGACGTGCTCTCCTCCTATATAAAATCCATCAGGTGCCTGTACTGAGAAACTTTGTGCATGCCGCATCTCACAGTCAATGTCCCCACGTTGTGCCTCTCTTACCCACTGAAGAAGTGGAGGAGTGACTGTGAGTGACTGAATAAAGGCTTATCTATCTCTATACATGAAGGATATCTACAAAGCGGCTAGCTGGTCTTTTGCCTCTCCAAGTAGCTGAATGCCCGTACTACTGTTGAGAGAATCGGCTACTACGTCCCCCTTCCCATGAGTATAGACTATCTCAACGTCATAGTCCTATACGAACTCGAGCCATTGCTGATGTCTTAGGTTCAGGTCCTTCTACGAGAAGATGTATCTGAGACTCTGGTGGTCAAAGTAGACTGTAAAGCCCTCTTCCATCAGATAGTGTCACCACATCTTCAGTGTGAACACCACTGATGCTAACTCCAGGTCAAGGGTAGCGTTAGTCTGCTTGTGCTGCCTCAACTATCATGATCCATAGACGATCAATGCCTGCTCCTGCATCAGGACACACCCGAGTCCGGTCCATGATGCATCGCAGTAGAATACGTACCCTAATCCCTCCTCCGGTAGCCTCATAATGGGTGCACTGTTCAATCTCTATCTTAGATCTTGGAAGCTCTACTGACATCTATCTGACCACACGAAGGGTTTCCCCTTTTTCGTCAAAGCTGGAATTGGTGTTGCAACTCTAGAGATGTCTGGCACAAATTTCTGATAGTACCCACCCAGACCCAAGAAACTCCACACCTCCATCACTCTCTTGGGTGGCTCCCAAGCTAGAAATTCCTCAATATTTGTAGGATCCACTGAAACTCCCGCCTCTGAGATGACATGCCCCATGAAATGGACCTCACATATCCAGAACTGACACTTCGAGAGCTTACCATAAAGATGGTGCTCTCGGAGTGTGTCCAGTACAACCCGCAAGTGGTAGGCATGCTCCTCCTCAGTGGTCGAGTAAATCCATATGTCGTCGATGAAGAATAAGAAAAATCGATCGAGGTAATGCTGGAAGATCTTGTTCATGAGTCTCATGAACACTGCTGGGGCATTGGTTTTTCTGAAAAGCATAACCAAGAACTTATAGTGTCCATACCAACACCTAAAAGCTGTCTTCTTCACATCCTCATCCCGAACTATGAGCTGATGATAGCCTAACCTGAGGTCTATCTTCGAGAACCACCGTGCTCCCTTGAGCTGATCGAAGAGGTCTTCAATCCTCGGAAGCGGATACTTGTTCCACATGGTCACCTAGTTCAGGAAACGGTAATCGACACACAGTCGCAATCTCTCGTCCGCCTTCTTGGAGAACAAAATCAGGGAAGCCCAAGTTGAAACACTGGTTCAGATGAATCCATTTCACTGCAAGTCCTCTACATGTACCCGTAGCTCTCAAAGATCAATGAGAGCCATCCAATATGATGGAGTAGATATCGGGGCTGCCCCGGGGTACATGACAATATAGAATTCTACCTCTCTGTGAGGAGGTAGTCCTGGAAAATCTTCAGGAAAGACGTCTGCATACTGATCCACCACTTCCGTAAAACTCCGACTCCGCACGTCCAATGCTCCTAAGATGAGGCTATCCAACTGATTAGTGATCGGCTATCCTCTTATCTGCGTGAGTCCATCCTGTGCTACAAAGGCTCCCTTCTCGCCAGTGAAGGTGAACCTGCACCTATCGCTGCGGACACACTGCACCATGCGCCTAATACAGTTGATCTGATCATGGACTATAGATTACCAATCCATGCCCAAGATGACGTCTTAAGGCCTCGACGCCTCTACAAGATGATCCCAGCCAAAGCTCTAACCTCCTAGAGTAAGCTCACACTACTGACACCAGTGCATAATTGTCGAGCCTGCTCCCATAAGAGTCTCTAGCCGTAAGGATCGAGCCAACGACTCCGTCAGAATCTCAGAGCTCCGAACAAGGGAAGTGGAAATTAAATAATGAATCACTCTTGTGTCTATAATAACTGCAACAAAGGTGGAGTAGACATAGGCAGTACCTAGAATCATCTCTGGTGCGATGTGGTCATGGGACTCCACAGCCTGAATCTGTGCCTGCCTCATTCCTCCATCTCCATGTGGTTGGGGTGGACATCATAGTGGTGGTGGTGGTAGAGCCTCAAAACGTCATCCACCACCTTCCGCTCGGCCATCTCCCCTATCACATCTACTTTCTCCCTACAGACCACCACAGTCGAACCTCTGCCTCTGCCTGGGTAGTCCCTCAACCGTCTGCTGATCCTCTGCATGTCGAGTCGGGCAGTCAAGAGCCATGTGGCTCTACCCGCAGCATGCATAGTAGTGTCTTCTCCTGAGAAGGATGGCTCTGCGCCATGTTCGCCACATTTAAAGACCCAAATCTTGACGTACATGGTCATTATAATACTTTTGTGGAATACATAATACATAACAAACACGACACACATGGACTGTAATAGTTTACTATCTTTGGAATCTCCAAATTTAATCTTCTAATCATGGAGAAAGATCCTAAACTTCTCCCCTAAAGATCTTAATATTTTTTTCTTACCTAAAACCATTCTTTATATCCGGGGGAAGAGAAAACATAAAATGGGTGAGATCAATTTCTCAGTAAGGGTAAGCATAGAGAACATAAAACAATCCATAAACATTTGAATGAAATAGATTGAACATAAAATCTAAATATTAAAATCATAAGCAAGGACATAAATCTTGGAAATACGTAAGGCATATATAATAATGTAAAATAAATCATGATAAAATAGCATGGCAATAAATCATATAATTGTGGAAACTATTCTGCACTTGTTATGATTTCCATAGTAGCCTAAGCATTGCTTCCAAGGCCTTCTTAGTAGACAAAATCCCATTTCTGAATCGAGTTCACTCCTCATTCTAGTCTTGTATCACTGAACCAGAATAACTTACCATTCCAGCCATGTCTATCTCATGAGATATAAATCTTTACCCATTGAATTGGAGGGATATATAGGTCCCGCCCATCTCATAATGAAATCATTCTTTCACGTGCCACAAAATCATAAATCATACATCATAGCATAACCCATGTAATAGAATTGGACTCTTAAACATCATGCCATCACAAAATAATCCATACAAAACAAATGGATATCATTTCTTCATAAGAAAAGTGAAACCATGTAATTCATAGAGACATTACATTTTAAACATAAACATTCTAAATAATTTCATCTTAGACGGAAAATAGTTTTGATAAAACACTTGAAATGAATTCATGAGGAAAATATCCTTTCAGTTTAAAAATAATTTTCTTTTCACAAAATTGCACACAATTTTAAAATAAAATGATTTTATTTAAAATAACCATGAAAACATGTAGATGAATCTTATTGAAAATTAGGTGATATGAAACCGTAAAAATCTGTTCATGTTGTATAAGTTAAAAAAAACTTTCTCCTCATACTTTTGTCAGAAAAGTCAAAAAGTACCTCGTATGGTAAACAAAAGAAAGATTCCTTACATAACATGTGGTATAAGTCAAAAAGTGTAAAAATGACTTTAAAAATACATTTAGGAATAGTAAAAATTTTATGAAAACATTTTGAGAAAACATGGACATGGATGATAAACATAACCCCACTAAATACTTACGAATAAACAATATCGGATAAGAACAAGATTGGAAAAGTTATCCCTTACCTTAGGTCCGATAAGCTTCGTACGTATCCGAAACTCCTGGATAATGATTTAAATAATGTCATTGACTTATTAAAAAATCATAATCATTGTTATGATATCATATATGGTTCACTTATGACTTTATATTACCCGTTCATTTATAAATTCCATTTTAATGTAGCATTTTGGGTAAAATCGTTTTATTTAGTGAACGTGTTTGGACTTGTTGTTCTTGATATTATTATTACTTATATCTTGATTTACTTACTTACAGAATGTAAATAATTATTTATATATCAAATATATATATTCAGTACACACACACATATATATATAATAGATAGATAAATGAAATGAAATGCATCGTTCATGGAGATGGTAGGCCGTACGTACGCATGAACGTTGTTTTCTGTTTCCTTATTGAATGAAGTATATGACATAAATATATATATATATAAATCCAGTAGCATTATTATGTCATATATTTCATGATTACTTATTATATATACTTTATAATCATTCCTGAATTGTTAACATGGAAAATGAATCTCATCGCGTCGTGGAAACGGTAATCCGTACGTACACACGAGTGATGATATCATTCCCATATATATTGAATTTAAATGGAGGGGATGATATAATATCTTAGAATGAGTATTATGTTATAATAATCATATATAGTTATTCTTTACACCATTATACCCATCCATGTAAGGTGGTGGTGGAAAAACAGATTACACCATGGCGTGGAGATGGTATTCCGTACGTATGCATGCGCGGTGATTTCCTTTTCTACAGGATGGATAGAAGGTTGAATAGGTTTGTTTCATATTTATAATAACATATAAGTATATTATAGATACTGATGTTATTACTTTATAATGAAACCACTAAATAAGAAGAATTTGAAGAATAACAAAATTGGAAAGAATCATTAGAAGAGATTACCTCTTCTTTGACGCACATCCTTTAAACTTCATCATAGGGAACTATTGACGGTCTTTTGAGAATACCAGAGCCCCGATGATATAACTATAGTGTTTTATAAGAGTAATTTTCAGGGTTTTCCTGAGCATCAAGGCTCAAAAGTGTTTGATGATAAGAGGGAAGGGGTGCCCTTTTTATAAGGGAGGAGAGAGGCACCTTAAGAAAACAGAAAATATTATTTAATAATAAAGTCATTTTCGGTTTTTAATAGCTCCAAATTGATTTATTTAAAAGATAAGGTGGGTATGGGTCTAAATAATCTCAAACAATAGGTATTAGACTAGTTTAGGTTACATTTTTATCATTATCATTTATATTTAACTCTAAGTTTATTAATTTAGCTTTTACCGTGTCTTTTTGTTTTCTTACACTATATGGTTAATTAACTTACTATAACAACCCAAAAAATCCCAAGTGGTTCATTATTAATATATATATCCTTATCTATGTCATTTGTCCGAGCATTAGATCTTTAGGAATATAATAATAATTAATAATATAATATTTTTTTTAAAAACTATTTTATGTCAATTTTGACACTATTTGGTAATTGATTTTTGTGAAAATGATACCATAATTATTAGTTAGGAGAAAGTTAATTAAATAAATATTAACATGTCATATTAACCTATAAAATTAGTGGAATTAATAAAAAGTCTCAAAAACATTTATTTGGTTATTTATAACATCAATTATGTTAATATTTCATTGATAATATAATTATTGCATCATCATTGTGTCATAAATAAATGAAATTATTTATTGTCTAAAAATTATAAATAAAAGACCATTATGTAGGAAATATTTTTATCTTTATAATGGATATTTATAGTCGAATTTATATTATGTATAACCATATATAAAAAATTATTTAGTTATTAAACATTGATTTTAACTATTTTAACCCTTCTTTAAATAAATTAATAATAAATGTCCTAATCTAATACAAGTGGTCCTAAATGGTCATATTGTATTCATAAGGTTATTTTTTATCTAATTAAACTTATCCAATAGAATTAGTACATGTGTTAGGGTAATAATAATATCATTTTTACCGTTAATTGCCCTATTTACTTTTAACCGTGGGAAATAAAAGTAAAAATGTACTATTCACCAAAAATTAATTTCATCTCATTGAACCACATTTTAGTCCTTGATATTAACCGTGTCTCTCTGGTTTTCAAAATTCCACTTATAGAAGCGGTAAAATTATGTTTTATGTGAATTTCCAAATTCTTCTAGGAAGTTGGTAAAAGACGGTGAAAAGTTCAATAAAATATTTATATATACAAAATTATTATAAAATGACTTCAATGAATTAAATTGAACTTATATAGGTATTATGTATCAATTTTGACCTATAATAAATATAAATAAAATAAATAATTATTTAAATAAAAATTCGGTATTTTAATAGTAACCCAGTGTTTTCACTATTCATCAAAAATTGAAATTTTTCAGAAAAATACCAAAAATTCACACTAGGATAATTTTGATATTCCAAATCCAAAAATGAAGATCATTTTGAATGATAAAATTTATAAAATTCCAAATAGTTGGTATTACTATTCATAATGGATAGATTATATAATATTTTAATAGCATATCTTTGTTTAGTGAAACTCAGTATTGCGTACAACACACACTATTGTGGAAGGTCGCGATTGCGTGTATAGAAAGCCATATTCGGGATGCGTTTAGTGTAAGCTCGTTTTGGTGTAGGGTACAACACAAGACATCAATGAAATTAAAAATAATATTTTTCATAAAATCTCGGGGTGTTACATTCTACCCCCCATAAAATGAATTTCTCCCTCGAAATTCGTCCTAGTTATAAATGGTTTACTACTTGAAATTTCCTTTAATAGAAACCCACATCGTAAAAAGGAATACAAAAACTTGACTTTAATAACTAATGTATGAAATGTAACTATTACCCAAATTAACTAATCACTAGGTTTACACATAGGAGAACATATGTGAAATTATGGATATGGAAGAGAAATCTAACAGTCATGTTATGATGGAGAGTGGTAGAGAACATGGCTATGAAAAATCCCACAATCACAAAGCCATAATGTTTTGATGATGTATGGTACCATCTCATTCATCGGATATAAGGGCACTAGGACAACATTTTTGGTTTTTAAGATCATTTCCCTAATGTTGAAGAATTTGAATTAGTATAAATACTTACTTTATTTTGGTATAATGTCACTGTTGTTCGTACCTTGAACAATTTCCACTTCATCTCTTTAAGAAATGATGTTGAATTTGTCTTTCACAATGTTTTAGAATATCATGCGATATAATGATAGATCATTCCATCTTTCTTAAACATAAGTTAGAAAAAGTTATATTCATAAGTCCATCTATGGTGAGATTAATCAGATATGGTTCCAAAATAGACTTATACTTCATATATCATCCCGCATAAGAAAATTAAACTAGTTTATAATAACCTAGGACTTCCTGTTGGATAGTGGTAGAAAATAATGTCATGTCACACTTCGTTTGTGGGTTCGATTCCCCCAACCTTGTCCGACGTGATGGGTTGTTGCTCGTCCTGCAGGTTGTCCTTTTTTTCTAAAAATACATTATTATTACATTCCATCAAAAATATCTAAAAAGTTCTAGCCTTAAACAATACTAACTTATGTTCAACATAATCCATTCCAATCTTTATGCTTATCCAAAATACTACTGTCCAATATTATATTATAGTGTAAATGATTACCAGAGAGTTCATATAATAAGCATGTTAATACCATCATTGATCCCCATATATCATAATATATGTCTTGTTGGTCACATTCCAAACATTAGAAGGCCTTAATAATGTATTCTCTTGAAAAATGCATTCCCATTGAACCTTAGTGATAACATGAGTGTTGTAAAAAGATAACACTTTCCACATACAAAAATCCCAAAATTCTATATACTCAAACCATGATATAACTTTTTCCTTATATTAGCCATGAGCTCATGAATACTGTCAAACATTTAATTTTCTCCATATCCCTTCATTATGCACTTATCATCTTCTTTCCAAAATTATCTCAGTCACTTTCCATGGTTACCAGTACAATACAATTATTGAAAACCACAATAGATCAATACATAAATATTCCAATATTCCACGATACTATATAAAAAATTATTTTGTAGTCCTATTACATAAACACTTAATCATTCCACCACATCATTGTCATATTCAACATCTCCAATAGTGATCAAATGTGACATCCCTTTGTCCTTTGCCTTAAGTGGTTTCTCAAGTCGATCATCATTAACCCTTGGATTGGGTCATTGATTTGCATAATGCCCCATTTCATTGCACATGAAACATTGAAGTGTTGGTGGTGCGTTCTCATCATGATATTCTTTATTCACATCATTAGAAACCCTCTTTCCATTACTTCGACACTCAGCTTCTTGATGACCTTCTTTTCAACACTTAAAAAATTTTCTAGTCCCCTTAAGACAATCTCCACCATGCTTCTTTCCACACTTTTAGCATAAGTAATCATTCATCTTCTTTTCACCATTATTCTGATATTTCTCATTAAACTCCATCTTTCGTTTCTAGTCAAAACCATGAGATGGATATGTAACACCAACTTCCATTTCTACCTTGATATCACAATGCACAATTTCTTCATTGCTACTGAAGTCTCTTATAGCTAATTCCCTTCGAAGACTTGGATTTAATCCACAGAAATCGATAAAGATTACTTTTAGGTAGGATGATAAAGTTAGATTCATACCTTTCAAGCCTTGTAAAACTCGCATTGTATATACCAACAGATTCATCATCCTTTCTCTTTAGTTCAAGAAAGTCTTTCTCCATCATTGTTCAAAGAAAATGAGGGAAGTACTTATTGAAACATAGTTTCATGAACTGGTCTCATTCCATGGACTCAATTTCATCTCTTGGCCTAATATTCTTGATAAGATTCCGCAATTTATCAACATAACCTTACATACGATATACTGCTAAGATGAATTTATCATGTTCAGAACATTGAAGAACTGAAAATATCTTTTCAGTGGTACTGATCCATTATTCAACAATAATTAGATCAGAAGACCCACTGAAAGAAGGTAGACGTTACCTCGTGAAGGACTCAATAGAATATTGTTCCCTTCTCTGATCATTTGGAAGTTTAGAATGATTCATATCTTTTGTAAGTATAGTAACAAGATTTTTCACTCCATCTCCCACAACATTGGTTTATTCAAGCGGACAATCATTGCATTGGTTATTACATTGATCAACATGGTTCATTCGGGTTCTCGGCATCGTCTAAAGCACAAAAAGAATAGTGTGAGAGGAAAAAATCATTATAGGTAAAACAACATAATAAAGGGGGAGTACCTTCAATATATAACATATTAGGTTTAATTATAATATCGTTTCTTTAATTCTAAGACTATAACCTATACATATACTTAACCTTAGGGACATCTCTAGCCATACCATAGAAATATCTCTAGGGATCTCGCTATAGTTTTCTCATCCTAGTTTTCAAAGGTTAACTAATCCATTCCCCTGATACCAACTGTAAAGACCCAAATATTGACGTACAAGGACATTACATTACTTTTGCAGAATACATAATACATAACAAACACAGGCGTAATAGTTTAGTATCTTTGGAAATTCAGAATTTAATCTTCTAATCATGGTAAAATATCTTCAACTTCTCCCGTAAAAATCATCCCCTTTGGTTTTCATACCTTAAACCATTTTTTATATCATGTGGAAGAGAAAAAATAAAAAGGTTGATCTCAAATGCTCAGTAAGGGTAAGCATAGAGAACATAAAACAATCCATAAACATTTGAATGCAAAAGCATGAACATAAAATCTAAACATACAAATCATGAGCAAAGAAATAAATCTTGGAAGTACGTAAGGCATATTTAATAAAGGAACATAAATCTTGATAAAATAGCATGGGAATAAATCATGTAATTTTGGAAACCATTCAGCACTTGTTATGATTTACATAGAAGCCAAGGCATTGCTGCCTATACCATCTTAGTGGACAAAGTCACTTTTTGAATCGAGTTCACTCCTCGTTCCAGTCCTGTATCACTGAACCGGATTAACATACCGTTCTAGCCATGTCTATATCATGAGATATAAATCTTTACCCAACGAATCAGTGGGTTATATAGGCTTCACCCATCTCATAATGAAATCATTCTTTCGTGTGCCACAAAATCATACATCATGCATCATATCATAACCCATGTAATAGAATTAGATTCTTAAACATCATTCCATAAAAACATAATCCATATAAAACAAATGGATATCATTTCATCATAAGAAAAGTGAAACCATATAAATCATAGAGATATTACACTTTAAACATAAACATGCTAAATAATGTCATCTTATATGGGAAATAGTTTTGATAAAAAAACTTGAAATGAATTCTTGAGGAAAATATCCTTTCTCTTTAAAAATCATTTTCTTTTCACAAAATTCCACACAATTTTAAAAGAAAATAATTTTATTTAAAAAAACCATGAAAAAATTTATAGTAAGATTCTTGAAAATTAGGTGATATGAAACCTTAATAATCTTTTCATGCCGTATATGTTAAAAAACATTCTCCTCATAATTTTGTCAGAATAGTCAAAAAGTACCTCATATGGAAAACAAAAGAATGATTCATTACATACCTTGGGGTATAATTAAAAAAGTGTAAAAATGAATTTAAACATACATGTAAGAATAGTAAACATTTTATTAAAACATTTTGAGAAAACATGGACATGGATGATAAACATAACCCCGGTAAATACTTACGAATAAACAATCTCGGATAAGAACGAGATTCGAAAAGTTATCCATTACCTTAGCTCAGATATGCTTCGTACGTATCCGAACCTCCTGTATAATGATTTAAATAATGTAATTGTCTTTTTAAATAATCATATTCATTGTTATGATATCATATATGGTTCACTTATGACTTTATATCACCCGTTCTTTTGTAAATTCATTGATAAAGCAGCGTTTTGGGTAAAATCATATTATTTATCGTACGTGTTTGGAATTGTTGTTCATTATATTATTATTACTTATATCTTGATTTAAATACTTAAAGAATCTAAATCATGATTTATATATCACATATATATATTTAGTACATATATATATATAATGGATAGATAAATGAAATCAAATACACCGTTCATGGAGACGGTAGGCCGTACGTACGCATGAACGTTGTTTTTTGGTTCCTTATTGAATTAAGTAGATGAAATACATATTGATATACATAAATAAAGTGGAATTATTATGTAATATATTCCATGTTTACTTATTATATATACTTTATAATCATTCATGAATTGTTAACATGGAAAATGAATCTCATCGCCTCATTGAGACGATAATCTGTACGTACGCATGAGCGATGATATTGTTCCAATATTTAATGAATGGAATTGGAGGGGATGATATAATATCATAGAATAAGTATGATGTTATAATAATCATATATAGTTATTCTTTACACCTTTATACCCATCCAAGTAAGGTGGTGGAGGAAAAACAGATTACACCACGGCGTGGAGACGGTATTTCGTACGTACGCACGAGCGGTGATTTCATTTTCCATAGGATGGATAGAAAGTGAAATAGGGTTGCTTCATATTTATAATAAGATATCAGTATATTAGAGATACTTATGTTATTACTTTATAATGAAAATAATAAATAAGAATATGGTGAAGAACAAAGAAACTTGAAAAAATCGTTAGAAGAGATTACCTCTTCTTCAACACACCTCCTTTAAACTTCTTCTTAGGGCACTATAGTTGGTCTTTTTAGAAGACCAGAACCTCTATGTTATCACTAGAAAGGTTGATAAGAGTAATTTTCAGGGGTTTTCCGAGCTTCAAGGCTCAAAAATGTGTGAAGAGAAGAGGGAAGAGGTGCCCTTTTATAAGGGAAGAGAGGGGCACCTTAGAAAAACTTAAAATATTATTTTATAATGAAGTCATATTCAGGTTTTAATAGCTCAAAATTTGTTTATTTCGAATACAAGGAGGTTATGGGTCTAAATACTCTCAACCAATAGGTTTTAGACAATTTTAGGTTAGTATTTTATCCTTATCATTTAGATTTAACTCTATGTTTAATAATTTAACTTTTGCCGCGTCTTTTTGTTTTTTTACACTATATGTTTAATAAACATACTATAACAAGCCAAAAGACCCCCAAGTGGTTCATTATTAATATATATATCCTTATTTAATTCATTTTTCCAAACCTTATATTTTTATGAATAAAATAATAGTTAATAACATAATATTTGTTTTAAAACCTATTTTATGTCAATTTTGACACTATTTGGTAATTGATTATTCTGAAAATCATAAAATCATTATTAGTTCGAAAAAAGTTAATTAAATAAATAAAAACATGTCATATTAACCTAGATAAGTACTTTAATTCATAAAAAGTATCAAATTACATTTATTTTCATATTTATAACATCAATTATGTTAATATTTCATTAATAAGATAATTACTTCATCATCAGTATGTCATAAATAAATAAAATTATATTATTTCTAAAAATTATAAATACAATACCATTATGTAGGAAATAGTTTTATCTTTCTAATGAATATTTATAGTCGAATTTATCTTATGTATAACCCTATATTAAAAATGATTTAGTTATAAAAGATTGATTTTAACTATTTTAACCCTTCTTTAAATAAATTAATAATAAATGTCCTAATCTAATACAAGTAGACCTAAATGGTCATGTTTTATTACTAAGGTTTTTTTTGTCGAATTAATCTTATCCAATGGAATTAGGACATGTGTTAGGGTAATAATAATATCATTTTTACCCTTATTTACCTATTTACTTTTAACTATGGTAAATAAAAGTAAAAAGTTATTATTCACCAAAAATTATTTTCATCTCATTGAACCACATTTTCATCATTTATATTAACCATGTCTCTTGTATTTTCGAAATTCCACTCATAGAAGTGGTAAAATTACGTTTTATTGAATTTCCAAATTCTCCTAGGAGGTGGGTAAAAGACGGTGAAAAGTTCAATAACATTTTTATATATCTAAAATTTTTATGAAATGACACCAATGAATTACATTGAACTAATATAGGTATTATGTATCACATTGGACATAAAATAAATTTAAATAAAATAAATAATTATTTAATTAAAAAGTCAGTTTTTAAATAGTAACCTAGTGTTTTCACTATTCATAAAAAAGTGAATGTTTTTAGAAACATACAAAAAATTCACCCTAGGCTAATTTCAATATCCCGAATCCAAAAATGGTGTCCATTTTGAAAGATAAAATTTATAAAATTCCAAAAAGTGGGTATTACTATTCATAACATCTAGTTTATATAATATTTTAATAGCATATCATTGTTTAGTGAAACTCTGTATTGCATACAACACATGCTATTGTGGAAGGTCACAATTGTGTGTAAAGAAAACCAAGTCAGGGATGCATGTAGTGCAAGCTAGTTTTCGTGTATGGTACAAAACAAGACATCAATGAAATAAAAAATATTATTTTTCATAAAATCTCGGGGTGTTACACCACATCTCTAAGCCAGTATCCTGAGGTCGTCCGCCTGATGTTCTGGTCTGCTTGGACCCCTGTGACATCTGTCGACTACCAGCTATAGGAAACTCTGCTACGTGTCGCCCTGCGGCAGGTCTAGCAGCTGGTGTAGGTGCAGCAAGAAAGATCTCTACATGAAGGGCCCGCTCCAGTACTCCTGCATGCGTCAGAATGCTGATGGAGATCATCGATGCCCTGATTTCATGCCTCAGTCCCTTCTCAAAGGTCCTGGACCAGAAGAATGGTTCATGTACCATGTCCGTGGAGTAGTGCGAGAGGTCAGTAAATCTCACCGTGTACTGGGCTACTGTCATGCTGCCATGGCACAGATGTAGTAGATCTTGAATGTATACTGCACGGAGGGTAGATGGAACAAACTCCGAGCGGAAGAGGCTCTCGAAGTCTGTCCAAAGAAGAGATGCCTCGTCATGCACATGGAGCATCAAGATCCACCATCTACATGCTACCGCGTGCAGGAGACTCGCCTCCAGGATCACCATGAGGTCAGCTGGTGTCCCTACTAATCTGAAAACTCGTACAACAGCCCCCAGCCAATCCTCAGCTGCCTGAGGGTCCATCTCCCCGAGAAACCTAGGCGGTCTCTAATGATGAAACTCGTGTAGTGCACTAAGGCGATGTGCACTCTCAGTGGCTAGGGTTGGTGGAATAGGTGGCTCGGCGGGTAGAGGTACTGCTGGTACCTCTACTGTAATAGGGCCCTACACTGAGGCCTTGTCAATCAGTGGGATTCCATCTCATACAATTCTCGGAACACTAGCTGGCTGTCATCGTGGGGCCATAATGAAAAAAACAGGAGCGCCATGGTCAATACAGTATACCTGGTGAGCTGACACAAAGTAATCACAATGAAAACATTTAAAACACTAATGAAATCAATGTTTTCGTGCATTGAGTCAAAAATCCGAAGTCTGGGTCCTGGTGTATGGATATGTCGGTTGCCGCACCAACACTGGACTCCCTGGACTTATTACCACACACAATACACTTAACGCTATTGATTCACATAGAATAAAGATCAGAGTCCTGAGTTCTGAGGTTGAACCGATCTCCTCTGATACCAATTTGTCATGACCTATCCTCAGGGCCCATGTAGTGACTACCCCAAGCCCGCCTTCTATTGTCCAGGGGTTGGAGACTAGCACCAAAGGCGTAAATCCCAATAAAAAGGGAAGGAATTGCCTTTATAAAGTGAACAAACACCACAGAGTATTCAAGCTGAGTAAACACTAAGTAAACTGAGTACAAAAGTAAGTGATGAAAAGTAAATAGTCCAGAATACATACCCAACTAAAAGTAAAGTAAAACTAAAATGAAAGTACAGCAACTGAAAATTAATGTAGTGAGTACAAGCTGTCCTCTGGAAATCCCACCTAAAGGGTGGGTACAGATAGTCGCCTCTGCTCCTTGGCTCCGATAGTCCGCTCCATGTACGTCTCATCCAGTGATCCACCACCAGGTACCGTCTAGCTCCATGAGCTCCCACCTCGATCAGCATTTTCCATCATCTGCATCCAACACAACGTAGGGAAGGCATAGCCCGTGTAGGGGTGAGTATACACTACTCATTCAGGACACCGAGACCCCCGAAGGACTCCCAGAATCCACGAAGGATAAACCACAAAGGAAAGATACAATCACGAAGTAACAACCAACTCTACTTAGGTATATTCCCAAAAATATACCTAAGTCATCTATTCCATCTTGGCTCCAGCACACGATCCCAAATAAAACCCTGTCCACATCGGAAAACATAACCCATTCCACATAGGAATTCACAACCCAATCCACACCGGAAAGCACAACCCAATCCACACAGGAAAGCACAACAATCATATCGATGATAATGATTGTAAGTTAAGACTCAGATCACATAGTTATACACTTCGTAAGATGATAGAGATGATCAGATATAGACATTGATTCATCTAAGCTTTCAGACCCACATTTGATACAAGACCAGCTAAGCTATCCGACCCACAAAGGATACAAGACCAGCTACTCTGTCGGACCCACATAAGATACAAGTACAGAGTCAAATACTGCCGGACCCACATAGGATACAATAATAGTAGTCAAGTATGGCAGGACCCACATAGGATACAAGAACAGTAGTCATCGTCGTCGAACCCATGGAGGATTCCAGTATGGTTGTCGTCGCTGCCGAACTGATGGAGGATCCCAGTATAGTCTTCATCATCATCGCAGTCGTATCTAGCTCTAGGGTTCAAGTACACAACACACTCGATTTCAGGAGGTTCTGCTCCATGAGCCAAGGGGTCGATACATCCACTACCAAAAAGTCCACAGTTGATGTATCACAAAGTTCTGCCTCGTCTAAAGGAACTCAACGCGATAGACGGTGCGTCAATCGGACGCCCGATCTGAGAGTTATTGGCTTATTCGTCCTAGGGGCATAGTTGGTTTTTAATTTAAAACCAAACCGACCATACTTTAACTGCGTCCAAACCTGAAGAGGAGTAAGCCAATATAAACTTCTCACTATGAGGAATCTAACAAAGTCGACATCACATCAATCGGATGTCTGAAGCTCAAGTTATAAGCGTTTCTTCTCCGAGGGCCCGGTTGGTTTCGTTTTCGAACCAACCCGGACATACCCAAAGTTCTCTAAAACCTTGAGTGTAATATACGAAAACTACTATATCGATCCGAGGATCGCTACGCAACTAACGGTCCATCGATCAGAGGTATGTAGCCCATGTTATGAGTGTTTGAACGGATCTGTTCAGAAATCAGGGAGTTCGGGCCCGGTCCGACCTGGCCCGATACCCTTGGGTCGGCCCGACCCGGGGGGACCTGACCCGAGTTCGGGTCCGGCCCGGCTGGCGCAGCTGGGCCCGGCGCGGACCGCGGCTCGGCTCGAGGCCGAGCAGGATGCGGAGGGGGGTGCTGCCCCCCCCCACTTGATTGTGAAACAGCGACCCCCCCTTATTGGTGGGGTCTGCCCTAATTAAAATGGGGGTTTCCCCCACCCCCCCCCCCCCCCGGATTCTCCGAAATGACAGGCCCAGTTGGCCGGCCGGTTTGCTGCCGTGTGACACCCGGCGGGTCCTGCCTCCCGACACGCTAGTGGCCAGCTGAGTCAGGCTGCCTCCTCTGCACCGCCGTGGCCTTAGCCTGCCGCCCTTTCCCGACTGGCATGATGCGACGGTGTCGCGCCCCTCCGCTAGGCCACCTTCGGCTTCACCGGCACAGCGCGACATTGCCGAACTCCTTCCCCGTAGCCCGATCTGGCCACGGTTGTCTCATTCCCGCGCGGTGTGACGATTCCGCCATCATATCAAGCAACGATGAAAATCAACAACAAAAAGGGGAGGAGGTTTGGACATGTTCGTGCGGTCCAACCCCCTCCCGTTATATTGATAATAGGCGGCCAAAAATAACGATGAACATTGAAATATTCATGAATGTAAAATCAACCCCTACCTCAATTCACGAATTTCGATCGCTTGGCGAAGAAAGGAGAAAGCACCACTATTCCATGGACGTTTCCACAGAATGATGGTGTAACTTCATCAAGCGTCGAGAAAAAGGAAGCCGAGGTTGGCACCAGCATTCTTCGCGTTCTTCAATGGTGAGGAGGATGGATTTATTCAATGACTAATAGTTTCCTCTCCAAAATCTCCACACAACGAAACCAGTCCAATAAAATAAGGCTTTTTCCTTATTTTATTACTTATGCCAATATATTAAAAATTAAAAAGTTGAATTCACCTAATTAATTTTGAGTTGTCAAAATTAATGGTGTGCTAGGTTGGAAACATTAATGTCGGGGTGAGTCACACAATTTAAGAGGGGTGGTTTAGAGGAGTTAGGGAAATTGAAGGGGTTCGTGTGAGCACCACCTCACAAATATCTTATCAAGTGGAGATAGGATGTAGTGGTTCCCACCCCAACTTCCTCACATAGGTGGTAAATACTTATAGTAGAAATAAAATTGTAACACATATTTTATTTCACTCTTCAATTAATCCATTTATTTAACAACACCTCCTGAGAAAACACAATTCCAGAAAAGGTCATCCTAAAAAATTACCGGCGCTGCGGTTTCATCGATGACCTCAGATTTCGATTCCGAGCACCAGTTCAAAAGTTAGAAAAACCCGCTCATTCATTCACTAAACGTACCCGAGCTATTCTTCGTAAATTGATTCTGGGCACACCTGGCCTCGGAATCAGGTTCCATTAGAAAATGCGTACTTGTAAAATCCCAATGAATTTAAGAAAAAATATTTCCTTATAATTTGGGGTCTTTACATTACTCCCACATTAAGGCTTTACGCCCCCGTAAAGATACATCACAAACTAGGAGAACAAATGAGGGTACTGAGCACGCATCTGAGACTCCCGCTCCCAAGGGCTCCCCTGGAGGTTCTCGTGCTGCCACATGATGCGCACTAGAGGAATCAACACCCCACGTAGGACCCGCTCTTGTCGATCATCGATCTCCACCGGTACCTCCACAAAAGATTCCCCGTCATCGATGTCCAGCTCCCCATGGTTGATGATATGCGTCGGGTAATGCACATATCTCCTCAGCTGAGATACGTGGAAGACGTTGTGCACCTGGTGCAACTGAGGTGGTAGAGCCAAGCGATAAGCCACCTCACTTATCTAGCTGAGAACCTGGAGTTGTCCGATGAAGCACAGGGAAAATTTGCAGCCCCGGACAAATATCTGTAATCCACGTCGAGGTGAGACCCGTAAGAAAAATTGGTCGCCATCCTCAAACTCAAGTGGTATCCTCCTCTTATCAGCATAAGACTTCTGTCCGATCTAAGCTGACCTCATCCACTCCTGGATGACTTGTACCTTCTTCGTCATGGCCTGGACCCTCTTTGGTCCCACAAGTGCTGACTCCCCAGGGTCTGTCCAGCATAGAGGTGATCTGCAAGGTCGGTCGTACAATGCCTCGAATGGTGCCATCCCGATGGTGGAGTGGCAGCTGTTGTTGTACGCAAACTCCACAAAAGGTAGGTGATCCTCCCAACTATGACCAAAGTCGATGACACATGCACAGAGCATGTCCTCGAGAGTCTGAATGGTCCTCTCTGTTTGACCATCCGTCTGTGGGTGAAAGGCAGTGCTCAGGTGTAGCTGCGTCCCAAATGCCTCCTGTAACCGCATCCAAAGACAAGAAGTAAAGTGAGCATCCTGATCAGAGATGATAGATAATGGTACACCACGAAGTCGTATGATCTCCTGAATGTAGAGGCATCCCATGATCTCCATTGATCCCTGCTCCATTATGGGAAAGAAGTGGGCCGACTTGGTGAGTCGGTCGATGATCACCCAAATAGAGTAATGTCCTTTGTATGTACATGGAAGTACAGTCACGAAATCCAAAGATATCATGTCCAACAACCACTCCGGGACCTCCAAGGTCTATACCAATCATGCTGGTACCTGGTTCTCCACCTTCACTTGCTGGCAGGTGAGGTATCTAGAAACGAACTCTTCCACAACCTTCTTCATACTCGGACACCAGTGCTGTCGTCTGAGATCATGGTACATCTTCGCCACTGCTGGATATTCCGTTAATGGGGAAGTGTGAAAATATCTCAACACATCCTCCTGTAATGCAGCTGGTACAATGGTACATCCTCTGAAAAGGACGACGTGCTCTCCTATTATAGAGAATCCATCAGGTGCATGTTCTCAGGAAATCTGTCAATGCCGCGTCTCATAGTCAATGTTCCCACACTGTGCCTCTCGGACCTGCTGATGAAGTGGAGGAGTGAATGTGAGTGACTGAAGAATTTCTGCTCCATCTCTATCCACAAAGGATATCTACAAAGCGGCTAGCTGCTCTGTCGACACTCCAAGTAGCTGAATGCCCGTCGTCCTGCAAAGAGCATCAGCTACTACGTTCCCCTTCCCAGGAATATAGAATATCTCAAAGTCATAGTCCTGGAGGAACTTGAACCCTCACCGCTATCTCAGGTTCAATTCCTTCTGCGATAAGATGTACCTGAGACTCTGGTGGTCAGAGTATACTATAAAGCGCCCGCCCATCAGATAGTGCTACCACATCTTCAGTGCGAAGACCACTACTGCTAACTCCAGGTCATGGGTAGCATAGTTCTTCTCATCCTTCATCATCTATCGTGATCCATAGGTGATCACTGCCCACTCCTGCATCAGGACACACTTGTGTCTGGTCCCTGATGCATCGTGGTAGACTACGCACCCTACTCCCTCCTCTGGTTGCCTCAAGATGGGTGCACTGGTCAATCTCTGTCTCCACTCCTAGAAGCTCTGCTGATATCTATCTGACCACTTGAAGGGCTTCCCCTTCTTCGTCAAAGATAATAGTGTTGTTGCAACTCTTTCAATGTCCGGCACAAATCTCGGATAGTACCCAACCAGACCGAGGAAACTCCGCACCTCCATCACGCTCTTGGGTAGCTCCTAAGCTAGCACTTCCTCTATCTTCCCAGGATCCACCGCAAATCCAGCCTCAGAGATGACGTGCCCCAAGATGTGAACCTCACGTATCCAGAACTGACACTTTGAGAGCTTACCATAATATTGGTGCTCTCAGAGTGTGTCCAGTATAACCCGCAAGTGGTAGGCGTGCTCCTCCTCAGTGGTAGTGTAAACCAATATATCATCGATGAAGACTGTGAAAAATCAATCGAGGTAAGGCTGTAAGATCCTGTTCATGAGACTCATGAACATTTCTGGAGCATTGGTACAGAAAAAGGCAGAACGAAGAAATCATAGTGTCCATACCGACACCAAAAACTTGTCTTCTGCACATCCTTGTCCCGAACTCTGAGCTGATGATAGCCTAACATGAGGTCTATTTTCGAAAACCACCGTGATGCCTTGAGCTGATCAAAGAGGTTATCAATCCTCGGATGCAGATACTTGTTCCTCACGGTCACCTGGTTCAGGCGACGGTAATCGACACATAGTTGCAAGCTCCCGTCCGCCTTCTTGGCGAACAAAATCGGGGAAGCCCAGGGTGAAACACTGGGTTGGATGAATTCCTTGCCTTCAAGACCTCCAGCTATACCCGTAACTCTCGAATATTACTAGGAGACAACTAATATGCTGGATTAGATATCGGGGCTATCCTGGGGTAAAGTTCAATATAGAAGTCTACCTCTCTGCAAGGAGGTAGTCCTGGAACGTCTTTAGAAATGACGTCCGCATACTGATCCACCACTGCAAGAAAAATTGGACTCCGCACATCCACTACTCCTATGATGAGGCTAGACAACTGATTAGTGATCGGTTATCCTATCCTCTGCGTGATTCCATCCTACGCTGCAAAGGATCCCTTCTCACCGGTGAAGGTGAACCTGCTCCCATCGGTGCGGACACACCACACCTTGCACCTAATACAGTTGATCTGAGTATAGACCACTGATAAACAATCCATGCCCAAGATGACATCGCAAGGCCTCGATGCCGCTACATGAAGATCCTAGTCAATGCCATTGCCTCCTAGAGTAAGCTGACACTACTGGAACCAGTGCGTAATCATCGAGTTTGCTCCCGTAGGAGTCTCTAGCCATAAGGATCGATCCAACAGCTCCATCAGAATCTCCGAGCTCCGAACAAGGGTAGCGGAAATGAAATAATGACTCACTCCTGTGTCTATAAGAACTGCAGCAAGGGTGGAGTAGACACATATAGTACCTCGAATCATCTCTGGTGCACCGTGGTCGTAGACCTCCACTGCCTAATGTTGCGCCTACCTCTGTCCGCCAGCTCCCTATGGTCGGGGTGGACCTCATGGTGGTGGTGGTGGTAGAGCCTCAAAATTTCATCCACCACCTGGCACTCGGCCAGCTCCTCTACCTCGTATGCCTGCTCACTGTGGACCGCCATGGTCGATCCTCTGCCTCTGCCTGGGTGGTCCATCAACCGTCTGCTGCTCCTCTGCATAGCGAGTTGGGTAGTCACGAGCCATGTGGCCCTACCGGCCACATGCATAGAACTGTCTGATCCTCGGAATGATGGATCTGCACCGTGTTCCCTGCACCTTTGAGCCAGTATCCCGAGGTCATCCGCCTGATGGTCTGGTTTTCTTGGACCCCTGTGACATCGGTCGACTGCCAGCTGTATAAGACTCTGCTACGTGACGCCCTTCGGTAGGTCTCACTGCTTGTATAGGCTCAGCAAGAAATCTCTCTACAGGATGGTCTCACTCTAGTACTCATGCATGAGTCAGAATGCTGAGGGAGATCATTGTTACACCGATCTCAAGCCTCAGTCCATGCTCGAAGGTTCGGGCCCAAAATAATGGGTCTCATACCATGTCTATGGAGTAGTGAGAGAGGTCGGTAAATCTCGTCGAGTACTGGACTACTGTCATGCTTCCCTATCACAACTGTAGTATCTTTTGAATGTGCACCGCACAGAGGGTGGCTGGAACGAAATCTGAGCGGAAGAGGCTCTCGAAGTCTGTACAAAGAAGAGATGCCTGGTCGTGAACCTGGAGCATCAAGCTCCACAATCTACCTGCTACCACGTGCAGGAGACTCAACGCAAGGATTACCGTGAGGTCATCTGGTGTCCCTACTAATCTGAGAACCCGTACAACAGCCTCCAGCCAAGCCTTGGCTGCCTGAGGGTCCATCTTCCTGTGGAACATGGGCGGTCTCTGATGCTGAAACTCATGTAGTGCACTAATGTGACGTGAAATCTCAGCGACTGGGGCTGGTGGCATCGTTGGATCGGCGGGTAGAGGTACTGTCGGTGGCTCTACTGTAATAGGGCCTTGCACCGAGGCCTCGTCACTCGGTGGGATGCCATCTCACAAAACGCTTGGAACCCTAGCTGGTTGTCATCATGGGGTCATCCTAAAGAAAATAGGAGCGCCACTGTCAATAAAGTATACCTGGTGAGCTTATACAAAGTAATCACAAAGAAAACTTTTTAAACACACATGCAATCAATTTTTTCGTGCATTGAGTCGGATATCAGAAGTCAGGGTCCTGGTGTATCGATACATCAGCCGCCGCACCAACACTGGACTCCCTGGAATGATTAATACACTCAATACCTTTAACATTATTGCTTCACATAGAATAAAGATCAGGGTCCTGAGTTCTGCGGTATAACTGAACTCCTCTGATAGTAATTTTTCATGACCCGTCCTCGAGGCCCGTGCCATGACTACCCCAAACCCGCCTTCCATAGGCCAGGGGCCGACGACTAGCACCAAAGGCATAAATCTCGATAAAAAGGGTAGTCATTGCCTTTTAATGTAAACAAACACCATAGAGTACGCAATCTGAGTAAACACTAAGTTCACTGAGTACAAAAGTACGTGGTGAAAAGTAAATGGGCTAGAATACAGACCCAACTGAAAGTAATGTACAACTGAAATTAAATTACAACAACTGAAAAGTAAATCAGCGAGTCTGAGTTGTACTATAAAAATCCCTCCTGATGGGTGAGTACAGAAAGTCTCATTTGCTCCTCGGCTCCGATGTCCTCTCTGTGTAGGTCTCGTCTTGTGATCCACCTCCAGGTACCGTCCAGCTCAACGAGCTCCCACCTCGAACAACGTTGTTTGTCGTCTGCATCCAACACAACGTAGTGCGGGCATAGCCCATGCATGGTTGAGTATACGCTACTCAGTCGGGACCCTGACACCCCCAAAGGTCTCTCAGAATTCACGAATGATAAACCACAAAGGAAAGATACAATCATGAATTAACAAACAACTCTACTTATGTATATACCCATACCTATACATAAGTCATCTATTCCAGCTCAGCTACCGCACATGGGCCCAAACACAACCCAGTCCACATAGGAAATCATAATCCATTCCACATAGGAAATCACACCCCTATCCACATAAGAAAGCACAACCCAATCCCCACAAGAAAGCACAACAATCATATCGATGATAATAATTGTAAGATAAGACACAGCTCACACAAGTATACACTTCATAAGACAATATAGATGATCATATACAGCCACTGATTCATCTAAGCTATCAGAACAACATTGGATACAAGACCAGCTAAGCTGTCGGACCCACAAAGGATACATGACCAGCTACTCTGCCGGACCCACATAGGATACAAGTGTAGGGTCAAATACTGCCAGACTCACATAGGATACAAGAATAGTAGTCAAGTACTGCCAGAACCACATTGTAAACAACAACATTAGTCACCTCCATCGAACCCACGGAGGATTCCAGTATGGCCCTCGTCACTTCCGAACCCACGGAGGATCACAGTACAGTCGTCATCATCGCCGAAGTCGCAGCCTGCTCTAGGGTTCCCACACACAGCACATTTGATTCCGGAAGGGTCCGTTCCATGATCCAAGGGGTCGATACCTCAACTGTCATGATGTCCAGAGCTAATGTATCACAAATTTCCAACTCACCAAAAGGAACTCAACGCGATAGACGACGCGTCAATCAGACGCCCTGTCTGGGAGTTATTGGCTTATTCGTCCTAGGGGAACGATTGGTTTTTAAGCTAAAACCTTCCCGACTGTAATCCAGCTACAACCAAACATCAATTAGAGTAATGAAAAAGAATCGTCTCACTATGAGTAATCCAACAAAGTCAATGGAATTTCAATCGGACGTCTGAAGCTCAAGTTATAAGCGTCTCCGCTCCGAGGGCCAGGTTGGTTTCGTTTTCAAACCAACCCAGTTGTACCCAACGTTCTCTAAATCCTTATGTGTAACATACCAAAACGACCGTCTCTATCTAAGGATCGCTAAGAAACCAATGGTGCATATATTGGAGGTCAGTATCCCATGTTATGGGTGTTTTAATGGATCTGTCCAGAAATCAAGGGGTTCGGGCCCGGTTCGACCCGGCTCGGCTAGCGTGGCCCGGCCCAGCATGGGCAGCCCGGCCCAGCGCGGGCGGCCTGGCATGGCGCGGGTGACTCGGCTCGGCGCGGGTGGTCCGACCCCACATTTATTGTGAAACAGCTTTCCCCCATTATTGGTGGGGTCTTCCCTAATTAAACCGGGGGTTTCGCCCCTCCCCCCCCCCCCCCCCCCGGATTCTCGGAAACTGCCGGCCCGATTGGCCAGCTGGTGCACTGCCGCAGGACCCATCGTGGGTCTCGCCTCCCGACACGCAGGCGGCCGGCTGTGTCCGGCCACCACCTCTGCACCGCCGCGGCCTTAGGCCACGACCCTTGTCCGACAGGCGCCACGCGATGACACCACACCCCTCCGCTGTGGCCCGCACTTGGTCGCGACCACCTTCAGCTTCACTAGCGGGGCACGATGGTGTCGCGCTCCTTCGTCGCAGCCTGCTCCAGCTACGATTCTCTCATTCTCACGCGGTGCGATAATTCCGCCTCCGTTTCAAGCCACGAAGAAAATCAACAAAAAAAACGGGAAGAGGTTCGGACATATTTGTGCAGCCTGACCTCCTCCCATTTTATTGATAACAGGTGGCCAAAATTAACGATGAACGTCGAAATATTCGTGACTGTAAAATCAAATCCTAACTAGATTCACAAATGTTGATCACATGGAGAATAAAGGAGAAAGCTCCATTGTTCCGTAGACATTACTGCGGAATGATGGCGTCGCATCATCAAGCATCGAGAAAAAGGAAGCTGAGGTTGGCACCAGCATTCTTCGCGTACTTCAACGATGAGGAGGATGAAGTTATTTAAAGACATAGATTTTTCTCTCCAAAATCTACACACACAAAATTCACTCTAATAAAATAAGGCTTTTTCCTTATTTTATTACTTATTCCATAATTTTAAAAATTGAATAGTTGATTTCACCTAATTATTTTTGAGTTGTCAAAATTAATGGTGTGCTAAGTTGGAAACATTAATGCGTGACTGAGTCACACAATTTAAGAGGGGAGGTTTATGGGAGTAAGGGAAATTGAAGGGGTGGGGCTCGTGTGGTCCCCACCTCACTAATATCCTATCAAGTGGAGTTAGGATGTTGTGGGTCTGACCCCAACTTCCTCACATAGGTTGTAAATACTTCGAGTAGAAATAAAATTGTAACACATATTTTATTTCACTATTCAATTAATCCATTTATTTAACAACGCCTCCTGAGAATACGCAACTCCAGAAAAGGTCTTGCTAAGAAATTACTGGCGTTGTGGTTTCATTGGTGCCCTAGGATTTCGATTCCGAGCACCAGTTGAAAAGTTAGAAAAACCCGCTCGTTCATTCACTGAACATACCCGAGCTAAACTTCATAAATTGATTCCAGGGACACCAGGCCTCAGAATCAGGTGCTGTCAAAAACTACATACTTGAAAAATACAAAAGATTTTATGGAAAAAATTTCCCGTGAAATTTATCGGTCATTACAGGGAATACCTGTTAAGGCCATGTAGCATCCCTCTAACATCTCAAGACAATGAGATGTGGCGGGATGTGACAACATTAACCTAATCAAACCACATCGTTGAATCCGAATGGGGTTCCCAATACCCAAGGTATTCTCCTATTATATTTCAAGGAAAGCTTGGGTCAACACATACCTATTTGATATTGTAATCATGAGATAAATCATTTGGTTCAGGAATTTCCTTCCATTATTGTGGTTAGGTCGGGTAGAGTTGAAATCATTTATTTTTTGGTCAAGCCTTGTCTTCCATTAGTGTGGTTAGGCCAAGTAGTGTTTCAACAATTTAATTATGTATTATTTTACCATTAAGGCATATTCAATTATTTATTTTCTATAGCGACCCATACATTACATACATGGTTAATACTTCAAAATTGAATTATACTTATTACAACATATAACAAAACCATGAAAGGACCGTATAGGTATTGTGTATTTAGAAACTAGGAAACATAAGCAACTGGTTCATAAAGCATCTACACTGTCTCCCATTAATTTCATCATATCTATAGTCCCGTTTTTTCATATCTTACTTAATAAACTTTTCCTGACATCGGGAAAGAAAACATACAAAAGGGTGATCTCAAATTCTCAGTAAGGATAAACAAAAGAAATATCAATCACATCAAATTCATAAGAACCTAGCATTTTGGAAATCTTACCCTGCAAAATAGATCATAATTTCATAACATGTGATAAATAATGGTAGTGAAATGTAATCCCAATAATCATAAATTAAAACACGAAACCTTGTGGAATACATACATAATCATAGATAATCATTTCTTATTAGTCAAGACTCATTTCCAAGACTATCTTAGTGTAAGAAGTCCATTTCTGAACTGAGTTCACTCCTCATTTTAGTCCTATTTCACTAAACCAGTTTAACCTGTCGTTCCATCCATGTCTATCTCATGAGATATAAAATCTTTACCCAATGCATTGGAGGTATATATAGGTCCCACCCATCTCATAATGATACCATTCTTATGTGTGCCACAAAATCATAAACCATACATCATAGCATAACCCATGTAATAAAAATGGGAATCTTAAACATCGTGACATCATAAAACAATTCATATAAGATAAAGTAATTCATAAAAATATTTCCATCACAACATAATCAAATGAATATAATAAGAGGGATAGAAATAGAACCCTATATTATCTTATATGAAAAATAATTTTGATAAAACACTTAAACTCCATTCTTGTGGAAAATATCCTTTCTACTTCCAAAAACATTTTTCCTTTCTTAACATGTCATAAAATTTTAAACTAAAAGAAGTTGATTAAAAATAAACTTGAAATCTTGTAAATTAAGATTATTGGAAATAATTTTTTAAAAATCCATTCTTACCGTATAAGTTAAAAAAACATTCTTCTCGTACATTTGTCGGAAAAGTCAAAAAGTACCTCGTACGAAAAACGACAAAAGATTTCTTTCATATATTTTACTAAAAACTCACCGAAGGGTAAAATTTGATTTAAACAATTTTAGAAGGATATAAATAATATTAAATTTTGAGTAAACATGGATGTGGATGATAAATATTCTTCAGTAAATTCTGAAGTGTAAACAATCTTTGATAAAAATTGAGATTGCGAGATTTTATCTTACCTTAAGTCCGATATGCTTTGTACGTGTCCGAACCTCCTGTATAATGATTTAAATATTGTTATTTACTTATTACAGAATCATAATTATTGTTATGATATTATATATGGTCATATTCTTAGCTTCTTATTATTAATATTTCATTACCACTTGTTATTCGGGTGTTTATTACCTTTTGTTCTTATTAGTGTTTTGTCGAATAAATTCTTATTCCTCTTTATAGGATATAGATACATCATTTACAGAATGGTATTAGTGTAATATATATCATATTAATTCATTCAGTTCATTTATATAATCATTATTAAATTAAGATCATGTAGAACGAGTCGCATCACATCGTGGAGACGGTTGGCCGTACATACGCACGAGCGATGATATCGTTCCCATGATCATGGAACTGTATTGGAGTGTATGTATACTATATCAGAATCAATAACACTTTACAATAATCATATATATTTATTTATTCGCACCATTATACCCATCCAAGTAAGGTGGTGGTGGAAAATAGATTACACCATGGCGTGGAGAGGGTATTCCGTACGTACGCACGCACGGTGATTTCGTTTTCCATAGGATGGATAAGAGGTGAAATAGGGTTGTTTCATATTTATAATAACATATTGGTATATGAGGGATAATTATGTTATTACCTCATAATGAAACAACTAACGAAGAGGGAGTAGAAGAAGAATGGAACTTGAAGAAAACGGTAGAACCTATTACCTCTTTCTCGAAGTGCCTCCTTTAAACATTCTCTTAAGGCACTATATATGGTCTTTTGAGAAGACCAGTACCTCTAGTAGGTTTATAAGGAAGTGGGGAAGTGAAATGGGAAAGGGTTGTCCGATCCTGAAGGCTCAAATTGGTGTGAGGAAGAGAGGGAGGAGGTGCCTTTTATAAGGGAGGAGAGGGGCACCTTTAGAATGTGTGGACATATTATGTTATTATAAACTTATATTCGGTTTCAAAAGGTCCAAAAATCATTAACTATGAAGATAAGATGACTCATAGTCGAAATAAAATCATACAATCAGAATTGGACAAGTTTTGGAAAATATTTTAATCATTATAATCTTATTTATTTAAATCATTTATTAATGAGATAAATACATCATCATTATTGTGTCACAAATAATTTAATTTATTTGGTGTCTAAAAATTATAAAAAAACTGTCATTATGTAGGAAATCTTTTTATCTTTACAATGAATATTTATAGTCAAAAAAATAATTTATATAACCCCTTATAAAAATTAATTACTAAAAGATTTTTGTTAATGTCAATTTTGTCTTTACATTAAATTAATTAATCCAAATTGTCATTATCATTACCAAGTGGCTCAATGGGGTCCCCAAATCGACCCAAGGATGCCCATGGTCGGACACTACTCATCCAATAAGGTTAGGACAAGTTTCAAGGTAATTTTGAATTATTATACTATTCATTTATCCTTGAATTACCCTATTTACCTTTAACCGTAGTAAATAAAAAATTATCGTAGTTACTATTAATAATATCAAAAAAATAAAAGTAACCTATTAACATAATTTGGACACACTGATTCCAAATATTGAATCCATTTTTAAAAATTCAAAACACATAAGTTGAAGTAATTAATTTAAAATTAATCTCGTTGTAAAGCAAACGGGTTTTAAAAGATAAAACATTGCCAAAGATTGATATGTTTTTACCTTTGAATTCAACGTAAAATTAATGCTAATGACATAAATTATATTAAATGGTAAAAATATATTCTATTTATACTTTAAAAACATTAAATATTATAATTTATCCATATAAATTATTGCGATGAAAAAAGTTGTTCTTAATTAAAATATATCGTGTTTTTACTATTCATTAAAATATGAATGTTATCAGAATAATATGAAAAATTTATCCAAAGTAAATTTTAATATCCTGATTTTAAAGAAGAATTTTATTTTGGCAAATTGAACATATAAACTTGTCAAAAACTAGATTTAATGTGGGTTCACCATCAAAAAGCGGTAAAACTACATTTTTTTGAAAAATACCTCTTTTATCCAAAAAACTGATTTTGTTTTCATACCTCATTATAGAAAATGTATAAGATTTATTAACATGTTATAAAATTTAAAATTCAGTTAATACTATTCATAATAGCTGGTTTATAATATTATAATATATAGTTGTTTAGTGAAACTCGGTATTTCATACTACACACGCTATCGAGGAAGGTCGTGATTGCGTGTAACGCAAGACAAGATAGTTTTGTATGTAGTGTAGGATTACTTTCCGTATAAAAAATTACATAAAAAATATACATCTCATAAAATATCAGGGTGTTACATTCTACCCCCCATAAAATTAATTTCTTCCTTGAAATTCATCACTTCGTAACAAACAGATGAGGATACCTCTCCCTCATCAAATCCTCAAGTTCAAATGTAGCTTCTTCTAATTGGTGGTACCTCCATAAAACTTTCACCAAGTGAGTGGTCTTGTTCCGTAGGACTTTTTCGCTATGATCCAAAATCACTATCAGCTGTTCTTCATAAGAAAGATCTTGATCCAACGGTTCAACTTTTGTTCTAAGTACGTGTGAAGGATCAGGTATGTACTTTCTCAAGAGAGATACATGGAACACATTGTGAACTTGAGAGAGATTCTATGGAAGCGTCAATCGGTAGGCTACCTTCCCAATATGATCCATAATTTCAAAAGGACAGATATATCTAGGGCTCAACATTCCCTTCTTCCCAAATCATATTACTCTCTTCCAAAGAGATATTTGTAATAACACGTTATCACCCACTTCAAACTCTAGGTCTTTTCTTCGGTTGTCGGCATAACTTTTTTGATCAACTCTGAGCTACTCTTATGTGTTGTTGAATAGATCTGACCTTTTCTGCCATTTCATCAACAAGATCAGGTCCTAATAGCTTTCATTCCCCAACTTCATCCTAGCAAGTTGGAGTCTTGCATTTATTTCCATAGAGAGCTTCATAAGGAGCCATCTGAATACTGGAATGAAAGATATTATTATAAGAAAATTCCACCAATGGAAGGTGTTGATCCCAACAACCTTTGAAATTTATAGATCATGCTCTCAAAATATATTCTAGAGTTTGAATTATCCTCTCAGACTGACCGTTTGTCTGAGGATGATAAGCAATGCGGAAACTCAACTCTGTATACCATCCATCTCCACAAGACTCTACCTAGATTAGTGATGTCCGTCGTCTGCAGCCAGCACAATGTAGTGCGGGCATAGCCCATTCTGGGGTGAGTATATGATAATCTGTAGGGACTCCGAGACCCCCGAGGGTCTCTCAGAATCCACGGAGGATAAACCACAAAGGTAATATACAATCATGAATTATAAATCGACTCTAATTAGGTATATGCCCATACATATACCTAAGTTATCAGTTACAAAATGTCTCCAACTCTCCAGCCTAATCACAACCTAGTCCACACTAGAAAACACAACCTAGTCCACAAAAAAAAATAATGTCAATCACATCGATGATAGTGATTGAAATAAAGACTCATCTCACATAGGCATACACTGCGTAAGACGATAGAGATGATCAGATGAAGCCATTGAATCATCTAAGCTATTGGACCCACATAGGATACAAGACCAGCTAAGCTGTCAGACCCACAAAGGATACAAGACCAGCTACTCTGCCAGACCCACTCTGGATACAAGTACAGAGGTCATACTGCCGAACCCACATAGGATACAAGAACAATTGTCATCGTCGTCGAACCCACAGAGGATCCCAGTACAGTCTTCATCACTACCGAACCCACGGATGATCCAAGTACAGTCATCGTCGCTGCCGAACCCATGGAGGATCCAAGCTAAGTCGTCATCGTCGCAGTCGCAGCCAGCTCTAGGGTCCCCACACACAGCATTCTCGGTTCCAGGAGGGACCGCTCCTCAAGCAAGAGATTTGATACATCAAAATTCATATATTCAAGAGTTGATGTATCCCAAAGTTCCGTCTCGTCAAAAGAAACCCAATGCGACAGAAGGCACATCAATCAGATGCCCAGTTTGAGAGTTATTGGCTTTTCCATCCCAGGGGCTCGGTTGGTTTTAAGCTAAAACCAACCCGACCGTACTCCAACTACATCCAAACCTCAAGTGTAGTAATCCAAAATAACCATATCAACAAAATTATTTTAAGACATTCGATGTAACGTCAAACAGATGTCCGGTCTTTAAGATATACGCATTTCCACTCCAAGGGTCTGGTTAGTTTCGGGTTCTAACCAACCCAGCCATACCCAAAAATTTCAGAAACATCAAGTGTTATATAATAAAAAGACCATCTCAATTAAAGGATTCCTAAACAACTTAAGGTGTGTCGATTAGAGGCATGGAGCTAATGTTATGGGCAAAAGACCGAAAATGGTCCGAAGTGGGGGGTCTGGGCCCGGTCTGACCCGGCCCAACCCCCCTGGGATGGCCCGAACCGAGGCGACCCAACCCAGGTCCGGGTCCACCCTGCTAGGAAGCAGCCCGGTCTGACCGGGGGGGGGGGGGGGGGTGGCACTGGCTCAGCCAGCGTGACAGGCGGGGGGGTGACCCTTGCTTATCATGGATGTGAAGCCAGGGTGGGGTCGCGGATTCCCTGGATCCCACGCGGCCGTGGGATCGGTCCCTTACCACCACAGCTTCAGTAGGTGGCCCGTCGAGGCACCGCCACCTACAGGAGGTCGGCCGGTGCTGGCCGTCGGCGCTGCCGTGCCAGCGCCCAGCACCGCTGAGAGCTTCCACGAGCCACCAGAGTAAATCTGGTGGTCTGATTTTTCTCCTGTCTATGCCTGCGGTTGCATTGGGACCCATAAATCTCTGCGAGGGCCTCCAATCGCCATTTTGGACTCACTTTTTCATATCCAATTATTTCGAACATCATGAACAAAGTAGCGGTGGGTTCAGACTTGTTCGTTACTCCGCACCCACCGCGTTAGTGGTTCTCAACATAACCAAACAATTTGCTTGCCATGCTGAGGGTATAAAGTCACATAATGAAATATATACAATTTCCCCTACCTCAAAAGTTGATGTAGGACATCAACGTCGCGATAGACGGCATCTCTATAAACGGTGTCACGAGGAAAGTAATCGTAGGCGACGTCGGAGTGCGCTGAAGAGGAAGAGGTGTCTCCTCTCTTGTCGCAAAGAAGAGGATGGGTGGTACGATGTTGATCTTCGAGGAACTGACATTCTTCGTTAGAGGTCAGAGTTCTTAATTGTTCTTCGTCAAAGACCGACGTTCTTCCAAAGCTCAAGATCTCTCCCCCATTCTTCCTTTCTCCAATAAAGCTTTCCCCAAAATTAAATAATAGGCTCCTCCTATTATTTAATTACATATGCAAAGAATCTCCCAGTATTAAATCACCACATTTAATAACAATGTGACCATTGATTTAATGGAAGGGAGAGGGAAGATCCCCAATAATTAAATACGTTGGCAAATAAATGGGGGGTTTTCCAATTTAATGAGGGGTTGTTAATGAGTTTGGTGGAAATTAAATGGAGGGGATAGTGTGGGCCCCACCTCTCTAACATCCAAACTTGGGTAGTTAAGTGGTTGTGGGACCCACCCCTAACCACCCATGGTAGGGCATAACCACCTTATAAAATAAAAATTGTTCCGACAATTTTTTTTACATCTTAAATAAATCCCCAAAATTATCTTCTCCTACTTCGCGAATGCATCTACGGTAAGTGTCCCCTTAGGAAATTATCGGCGATGCGAGTTCATCGGTGCCCTCAAATATTAATTCTGAGCACCAGTTCAAAAGTTAGAAAAACCTGCTCGTTCGTTCACTGAACGTACCTGAGCTAAACTTCATAAATTGATTTTGGGCACACAGGGCCTCGAAATTGATTACGGTCAAAAACCATAGACTCATAAAATTCCAAAGTATTAAGAAAAATTCCATGAAATTTTTGTGATTTTACATCACTCCCACCTCAGGACCTTGCATCCCCATAAAGCTACAAAATGAACTAGGGGAACAAATGGGGGTACTAAGCACGCATCTGAGACTCTCGCTCCCATGTGCTCTCCTAGAGGTTTCTGTGCTACCAAAGAATGCGCACCAGAGGAATCGACCATCCACGTAGGACCATCTCCTATCAATCCTCGATCTCCACTGGGACCTCCTCAAAAGTCACCCCATCATCGATGTCCAGCTCCTCGTGGTTGATGATATGCGTCGGGTCGTGCAGATATCTCCTCAGCTGAGATACGTGGAAGACGTAGTGCACTTGGTGCAGCTGAGGGGGATGCGCCAACTGGTAATCCACCTAATCTACTCTGCTGAGGAAATGGAAAGGTCTGATTATCCACGAAGATAACTTCCCGCCCCATTCCAAATCTGGGAAGTAAGGTGATCATCTCGATCGGAGACGATAGATGATGGCACAACATGAAGTCTTACGATCTCCTGAACGTAGAAGAGTCACAAACTCTCTACTGAGCCCTGATCTCTGATCGGTAGGAAGTGGGCCGACTTGGTGAGTCATTTTACGATCACCCAGAGGGTGTCGTGTCCTCTAGAAGTTCATGGGAGCCCCATAACGAAATCCATGGATATCTAGACCCACTTCTACTCCGGAACCTCTAAGATATGTACCAAGCCTAAAGGTACCCGGTGCTCCGTCTTCACTTGTTGGCAAGTGAGGAATCGTGAAATGAACTCTACTACAACCCTATTCATAACCGGCCACCAGTACTGCCGTCTGAGGTCCGGGTACATCATCGCTACTCCAGGATGTACTGCTAGAGGGGTAGTGTTGAACTCCATCAACACATCCTCTTATAGTGTAACAGGTACCATGTTACATCCCCTAAAGAGGATGACATGCTCCCCGCCATCAGAAAATCCATCAGGTTCCAGCCCGGAGGATATCTGAGCATGTCGCGCCTCACAGTCAATGTCCCCACGTTGTGCCTCTCTGACCCGCTGTAGTAGTGGAGGAGTGACTGTGAGGGACTGAAGATAGGCTACCGCATCTCTATCCACGAAGGATACCTATAAAGTTACTAACTGCTCTATCACCTCTCCATGTAGTTGAATGCCCGATCTCTTGCTGAGAGCATTAGCCACAACGTTCCCCTTCCTAGGAGTATAGAAAATATCAAAATCATAATCCTGGAAGAACTCGACCAATCACCGCTGTCTCAGGTTTATGTCCTTCTATTAGAAAATGTACCCGAGACTCTGGCGGTCAGAGTAGACTCTAAAGCACTTGCCCAACAAATAGTTCCACCACATCTTCAGGGAAAAGACCACTGCTGCAAAATCCAGGACATGGGTGGTGTAGTTCTGCTCCTGTTACCTCAACTACCATGAAATGTAAGATATCAATTCTCGCTCCTGCATTAGAACACACCCGAGTCTGGTCCCTGATGCGTCGCAGTAATCTATGTACCCTACGCCCTCCTCCATTATCCTCAAGATGGGCACACTGGTCAATATCCACCTCATCTCTTGAAAGCACTACTGACATCCGCCTGACCACACGAAGGGTTTCCTATTCTTCGTCAAAGAAGTAAGTGGTGTTGCAACTCTGGAGAAGTTTGTCACAAATCTCCTATAGTACCCAGCCAGAACTAGGAAACTCCACATCTCTGTCATGCTCCTGGGTGGCTCCCATGCAAGTACAACCTCGATCTTCATGGGATCCACTACAAATCCTGCTTCTGAGATGACGTGCCCCAAGAAGTGAACCTATCGAAGCCAGAACTGGCACTTAGAGAGATAACCATAAAGCTGGTGCTCTCGGGGTGTATCCAGTACAACCCATAAGTGGTAGGCATTCTCCTCCTCGGTTGTCAAGTAAATCAGTATGTCATTAATGAAGGCTACAACAAACTGATCATGGTAGGGCCGGAAGATCCTGTTCATGTGACTCATGAATGCTGCTGGAGCATTGGTCATGCCGAAGGGCATGACCAAGAACTCATTGAGGACATACCTACACCTGAAGTCCATCTTCTGCACATCCTCATCCCAGACTCAGGGCTGATGATAGCCTGACCTGAGGTCTATCTTCGAGAACCAACATGCTCCCTTGAGATGATCAAAGAGTTCATAAATCCTCAGATGTAGATACTTGTTCTCACGGTCATCTAGTTCAGGCGACTGTAGATGAAACAAAGTTGCAAGCTACCATCCACCTTCTTGGCGAATCAAATCGGAGAATCCCAGGGTGAAACATTGGACCGGATGAAACCTTTCCCCTATAAGTCCTCCAGCTGTACCCGTAGCTCATGAAGCGGGGCGGGAGCCATCCGTTATGCTGGAGTAGATATCGGTGATGTCCTAGGGTACATGTCTATATAGAAATCTACCTCCCTGTGAAGAGGTAGTCCTCGAACATCGTCAGGGAAAACGTCCGCATACTGATCCACCACTACAGGAAAACATGGACTTAGCACGTCAACTACTCCGAGGATGAGACTAGCCAACTGATGTGTGATCAGCTACCCTCTCCATTCCGTAATTTCATACTATGCTACGAAGATTTCCTTATCGCCGGTGAAGGTGAACCTGGTCCCATCCGTGTGGACACACCGCACCTTGCACCAAATACAGTCGATCTGAGCATGGATTATAGATATCCAGTCCATACCAAAGATGAAATCGTAAGGCCTAGACGCCGCTACAAGAAGATCCAAGCCGATGCTCTTGCCTCCTAGAGTAAGCTCACACTGTTGGCACCAGTGCGTAATCATGGAGTATGCTCTTGTAGGAGTCTCTAGCTGTAATGATCGAGCCAATAGCTTCATCTGAATCTCTGAGCTCCGAACAAGGGTAGAAACAATAAAATAATAACTCGCACCTCTGTCTATAAGAACTGCAGCCATGGTGGAGTAGACACAGATAGTACCTCGAATCATCTCGGGTGCGCCATGGTCATAAGCCTCCGCTGCCTAGAGCTGAGCCTACCTCTGTCTGGAAGCTCCCTATGGTCGGGGTGGAAATCCTGGGGGTGGTTGTGGTAGTGCCTTGAAGCATCATCCACCACCTGCTGCTCAGATAGCTCCTCTGACTCGTCCGCCTGTTCTCTGTGGACTGCCACGGTCGAACCTCGCCCTCTCCCTTGGAGGTCCCTGAAGGACCCTGGGACACCCTGAGAGGGGACGGGTGGATCATGGTGACAAGTTTTTCTTTTAATGTGATGGATCTTGTTCCCAAGTTGGTAGGAACTTGTTGAACCTGTAAGATGAATATGATCAAAAAGAAAACATTCACATGCCCAGAGAAGACACAACACTTTTTACTTGGTTCACCACTATGGGCTACGTCTAAGGAGAATACACCGACATGTTGTCGGTAGTACCAAAATCCACTATGCTTCACTAGTTGTAGATTACCATGGTTCGGGAACAGTCACTCTGTCCCAGGCTCACTGCCTTTACGAAAGTTCAGGGATGGCTCACCGCATCCCTCAGGTCACTCCCGTTGACTCCCCCTGGCTCACTGCCTTTGGTGAATTCCCACTCAGTTTATAGACGTGAAGGTCTCTTCTATATATTTGCATTGAAGTCTTTGTCTCTACATAGCACGAGACTTTGCTTGCATCCAAGTTTGAAATTGTTGCAAAAGAATGCACAAAACCACTGAAGTAGATAACCAGAACATGCAAACAAGCTTCAATGACAATTGCGCGCAACACCAACCCTTTGGGCGCAAAACCTTCCTATTGCGCGCAAAATTTCATTTTTCATGTGGAAAACTATTTCGCGCCACAACACCCGTTTTCGCACAACTGAATATTTACGCGCTACTCCAATATTTACCCGCAGCTCTTCCTTTTTCGCGCATCCCAGAATTTTCCGCGCAATCCAAAATATTTCGTGAAATCCCTTTATGCAATCCTTTTTCACGCATCAGACCTCAAATCATCTCTAAGTCTTCAACCGTATGTAATGAAGGGGGTCACCTCATATTTATAGGCGTCTGAGACCCCCGCGCGCAAAATCATCTATGGCGCGTAACACCTCTCATCTGACGCGCAATCTTTGGCGCCGATATCGTTTCTCGCGCACATCATCAGATATTTTTCATAGCCCATGCCTTTGCTGTTTTTTTGCCGTTCTAATTCTGAAACAATGTTTGCGTGAAATCCTCGATCCTCTATTTCGCGAATCCTGCTCTTTTTCACGCCCAACTCAAATTTTTCACGCACAACCCTTCTTTTTCACGAAGCACATCTTTTTTGCTCGCACGTCATTTTACCAACAATCCATGTCTTCATTTTCAGATTTTGGGGCACAAAAAATTGGCAAACAATGGGAAATGGAACCACCTTCAATTCTGTAGTCTACTCGAACTATACGATCACTTTGCTGGTTCACATTCTGAACTTCTACTGAGGATTTTCAACAAACACAAACCATACTCCAATTCATTCATAGAAGACCATGGTTCCAACAATATCCCCCTTTGGATTTGTTGGCAATCAGAAAATAAATTCAATAGATCCCCATCCATGTGCAAACCAAAAACTCAAGAATCAAATCATCCAATACTCTAAGTCTGTGTGAGTAATGCTTGGTGTAGAAAACTAGAGAGGAAGCTGGAATTGGGTTTCTGTGTTTTTTATTTCTCAATGACACCCAAAAAGCATGACATGACTGATGAATTCCTTCTCATCCATCTCATCCTATCACTGACACTGAATTTGTTACATGACTAAACATGTCTGAATTTATTACTTTCTCCCCCATTGACAATAAACCCAAATACCAGTAATTTATTCAATGTTCAGCTCAGACCATACTCCCCCTGGATAGTGTATCCTCTATAAACATGTATCACACCCCTAAACATATATAAATAGTTACCATAATTGTGGAGAGGGGAATTTCGGAACCTCCTTATGCAGTAGGAGGCGGTTGAACACCGAGGTTCAACTGATGCTTTTCAAACATAGCTGCTGACAGTGGCTTCGTCAGGATATCAGATACTTTCTCATCAATTCTCACGTGATCCATTCTAATCACCCCTTTCTCAACTTTTTCTTTGATAAAGGGATATATAATTTCAATATGTTTTGTATGAGAATGCTGAACATGATTCTTTGTAAGATCAATTGCACTCATGTTATCATAGTAAATCACCATTGGTTGCTTTACCTCATCACCAATATCTGTTAATTGATGCTTCATCCATAACAGTTGAGTGCATGCCTTTGTGACGGATATATACTCAGCTTCAGCAGTACTAAGAGAAGTACATTCTTGTTTCTTACTCATCCATCCAACATAGTTATTCCCAATAAATAAGTCTCCACCACTGGTGGAATTTTTGTCCACAACATCTCCAACCCATTCAGCATCAAAAAATGCTGAAAATTCACTATCCCTTCCATCAACATATTGTAATCCACAAATGTGAGTACCCTGAATATACCTCATGATTCTTTTTACTACTGCCATATGTTCCACCTTTTGATTACTCTGAAAGTCCCCTACAATACATGTGGAAAAAACAACATCTGGTCGTGTCACTGTCAGGTACAGTAGGCTCCCAATGATAATCATGTACATGGTCGGATCTACAGATTTCCCATCCTCATGTTTTCCTTGTTTGGTTCGAATTACAATCCGAGTTGACATTGGTTTGGAATCTTGCTTATTAAAATTCTTCATCATCTCTCTTGAATACTTTTCCTGAGAGAAAAAAGTGTAGTCTTTCCTTTGACTCACCTGTAGTCCCAGGAATTATGCGAGCTCCCCAATCATTGACATTTCAAATTCAGATTTCATATGATTGGAAAATTCATCCACTAATTGCTGTCTACTACCACCAAATATAATGTCATAGACATAAACTAGAACCATGAACTGATCTTTCAGAGAGTTCTTCACATAGAGATTGTGATATACTCTTCCTCTTTTGAATTCTAGTTTCTTGAGGTAAGAATCCAGTCTGGAGTACCATGCCCGTGGTGCTTTTTTCAAGCCATAAAGTGCTTTCTTTATCTTACAAACCTTTGATTCATCAGCACCAAGAAGAAAACCCACTGGTTTTTCAATGTAGACTTCTTCTTCGAGCACACAATTTATGAATGTTGTCTTGAAATACATTTGATATACTTTATATCCTCTTTGGGGAGCCATGGCAAGGAACATCCCAATAGAATCTAGTATAGCCACTGGAGAAAAGGTTTCTTCAACATCAACACCTTCAATCTGAGAATACCATTTACATACTAGTCGAGCCTTATTTCTGATAACAGTTCCATGCTCATAAAACATGTTCTTGAATATGCATTTTGTTCCAATCACATTGTGACCTTTGGGTCTCTACACAAGATCCCATGTCTGATTCTTGTAAAACTGATATAACTCTTCATTCATGGGTTTCACCCAGGATTCGTCCTTTGCAGCTTATTCAAATGAGGATGGCTCCACCAATGACAGAAATACAGATGGTGTGTTATTCCTTATCCTCCTTGTTTGTGTGGGTGCATTCCTATCTCCAATTATGTTAGAAGGATCAATATCTACTCTTTGATTTCTCCTCTGAGGTTCAGTCGCAATCTCACCATCCAAGATTTCCTCTTCAGATTCTTCGTCTGGGTCAACATCATGATGTAACCCCTTAGTGTTTTGTACACCTTTCCCTATTTCTTTATTTGTATTTATTCCATGTTCACATTCATTATCATCTTCAATCTCATCAGCATAGGTACTATTTAAAGCATTTGGGGTTTTTCCTTCAATGATATTAACATCATTGCTTTCCATAATCCTCCCCATGAATTTATTGAAACACTTGTAGGCTTTGCTATTCATTGAGTAACTGAGATAAATTCATTCATCTGCATTGTAGCCATATTTCCCTTGATTTCTTTCTTTGTTCCTAATGAAGAATTTACATCCAAAGAAACAAAAGTATTTTAAAGAAGGCTTCCGTCCATGCCACAATTTATATGGTTTCTTCGTCTCACCCATATAAAGTCATGATCAATTCTGAATGCACACTGAATCTTGAACAGCCTCTTTCCAGTAATGTCGTGGAATATGACTCTCAATCAGCATAGGTCTTTCCATGTTGTTCACCTGTCGATTCCTACGTTCAACAACTCCGTTTTGTTGTGGAGTTCTCACAGCAGCTACATCATGATGTATCCCATGCTTCTCCAGATAATATTAAAATTCAACGGATGTGTATTATCCTCCATTTTCAGATAACAACACATTGATTATTCATCCAGTATCATTCTCGGTGATTTGCTGATATGTTTTCATGCAGTCAAGGACTTTTCATTTCCTGTGAATGACGATCACACATGCCATTCTACTGTAATCATCTATGTAATGGATAAAGAACCTTTCTCCATGAGTTCCGACAACATTTATCAGCCCACATACATCTGTATGAATCATATCAAGAAGGTGAGATACCCTTTTCTTGATTGGATGATATGAACTGCAGACCAACTTCCCATGAATGCATGCATCACAAGATTTTTCACGCTCATGATTCATGTTGGGAATTTCCATGACAATTCTCAATTTTGATATTTTCTCCCATGTCTTGTTGATTGATGAGTCCCAGTCTCCGATGCCACAAATTTGTTTCTTCTTCAACAGTCATGTAACATACGTTTTCATCACTATCAACCTGATACAAGTTTCCTATTTTTCTTGTATCCCTTCATATTTGAATTTCCTATCATTCCCATGATAGTGAAGCCTTTCTGATTAAAAGTAACTATAACTCCCATGTCACAGAGTTGACTCACACTGAGGAGATTATGACGTAGGCCATCTACGTAAAGGACTTCAGTCATCTTTAGTTCTCCATTAGCTAATTTGGAACTTCCACACCCTTTTCTTTTTAGAGCCCCGTCATTACCAAATCGTACTATACCATCAACCGTCCTTTTGATATCTGTTAGCAGGAAGACATTACCTTTCATATGAGACGAACAACCGCTATCCAGAATTCAGGTACTGTTGTTCTTTGTAGCTTTAAGGGCCACCTCTGCAAGGTTGGATTTCACAATCTTCTTCCTTTCCTTCCATGAGACATTGTATTGAGTATATCGTACTGATGGCCTTTCAATTATCTCTTCTGAATACCTAGGTTCTTCATAGTCAAAATCATTTTTTTGAGTAAAGAAAACCAGTTTGAAAGAGCACCACTGTCTTGCTGACGAGACTTGACTTGTCTTGAACTTCGGTATGAGCTGTCGATGACCCTTCTCTTCCTGTAATTAGAATACTTATGACCAAAGTTAGAACAATGATAAAAATATCCATAGTAATTGTTTCTTTTATAAGAATTAGGATATGAATTTTTTCTCTTTTATTGAACTTCTATATCTTCTCCATTCAGATTGCTTCTTGCCTCTTTGAAATAAGACATGGTATGGCCTAGATAGCCACAGAACTGAGACTTCAGGATAGGAAATGACTTCCCACTGGAATTTCTCCACATACCTTCTTCCTTGGGAGAATAGTTAGACTGTCTATCATTTCTGAATGTTTGTGGATAATTTTCAGTTCTCTTTTTAGTTTGGATTGAGGGTTCCTTTTTCGGCACTTTAGGTAACGTTTTAACATGTTCAACATTCATCTTTTCTTTCTTTTGGATCTTTTCACTTCCAGTAGTTGATGTCTCAGCCACACAGCTAATTCCACTCTTTACCATGCAAGCGGGTCTTTGATCAATCATGATTTTTCCAACCCCATCTGATCCACAATTGGCTCTTTATAGTAATTCTTCATTTGAGAATCTTCCAAACAGTATATTCTTCCTCAATTATTTTGGAATTGATTCAGTCTCAAGTTTACTCCTTAGTGTAACAAATTCTTCTCCAAGACCCTCAGTAGTCTTGGATTTTTCATCATGTCTGGAGTTGAGTTCATTGATGACCTATGCCTACTCTTCAATTCTCAGCTTCAGATCCACTACATCATCATTGCTTTCAATTATTTTAGAATTTACCTTCATAAACTCTTCTAGTCGTTCAATTTATGCTCCAAGTTGATCAACGTATTCAGTTTATTCTTCTACAATTAATTGCCACTTATTGAAACTCTTACATTTAATCTTAAGCTTACTAACGGCATCCTTATGTTTCATCTCGGGATCTACACATGTTCTCAGTTGTTCTTCTCCACCAATATCTTTTGAATTTTCAACAGTGGCCATCAGGGAAGCATGGTTCCCAGTTTTGAATTCTGGTTATTCTTCATCATAGAATTTATTATCATCTTCTTCCTCTTCACAGACAAAACTCTTCCTTTTCATTTTCTTTCCAGATTTGAAGTCTCCCTTTTTGAAGAACCTTCTCTGAGGCTTCTTTAAGATTTCATCTTCACTATCTTCATCATTGATCATTCTTATGCACTGGGAGGCAATGTGCACAACTTTTCCACAATGAAAACATGCTAGAGGTAACTTCCCTTTGAACTTAATTTTCCCCTTCTGGATCTTCTTTGGAATAAGAGAAAGAATATCTTTTTCTTTGTCATCATCACCACATCTATCAATTGAGATTTTCTGTTTATACATGGCCTTGAATGCCATATCGTTTCTCACACAAGTCATAGAATCTTCTACTTTAACTCTAATTTCATATTCTACCAAGCTGCTGAGTAGATCATCCAGAGAATGTATGGAAATGTCTCTTTCCTCAAGGGCTGAAACCTTTGCATTGTACAGAGGTGGAAGTCTTCTTAATTTTTTTTTACAATATCAATGTTTTGATTTCTTCACCTAGACCCCAAATTGCTCCAACCACTTCAGTAATTCGATTGAAGAAAGAGTCTGCATTCCCATATAGATGCATCTTCAGATCATCAAACCGATTTTGCAGCACTTGTAGTTTCGCCTCCTTCACTTTGCTATCTCCTTTATAAATATTCTCAAGATTATCCCACATGGAATTTTCTGAGGTGAAATTAATCACCTTTAGGTATATCTAGTCAGAAAGGGTTGTAGTAAGTGAATTTTGTGCTTTAGTATCTGCATCAAGAATTTTCCTATCTATTTCTGTCACAGCCAGGCCTGATGGATCAGTGAGTTGTATTCCTTGCATAGTAGAAAAAAAACTTCCATTCGAAGAGATCTTAGATGAGATCTCATTTTGTTCTTCATGATCTAGAAATTACTTCGATATATGTGAGGGACTCCCCTGACATTGACTACATTCCCCATGATGATAAAGGATAGATTCAACACCAGCAACTTGGCTCTGATACCACTTGAAGGACCCCGGGACACTCTGAGTGGGGAGGGCTGAATCAGGGTGAAATTGTTTTCTTTTAGTATGATGGATCTTTCTCCCACATTGGTAGGAACTTGTTGAACCTGTAAGATGAATATGATCAGAAAGCAAACCTTCACATGCACAGAGAAGTCACAAAACATTTTACGTGGTTCACCACTGTGGGCTACGTCCAAGGAGCATACGCCGAAAAGTTTTCAGTCATACCAAAATACACTATCATTCACTAGATGTAGATTAAAAAGGTTTGGGAACATTCACTCTGTCCAAGGCTCATTGCCTTAACAAAAGATCAGGGATGGCTCAGTACGTCCCTCGGGTCACTCCCATTGACTCCCCCTGGCTCACTACCTTTGGTGATGTCCCACTCAGTTTACAGACGTGAAGGTCTTTTCATTATATTTTCATTGAAGTCTTTATATCTACTTACAATGAGACTCTTCATGCATCTGAGTCCGAAATTGATGCACAAGAACGCACAGAATCACTGAAGCGGATAATCAGAACGTGCAGCCAAGCATCATGGACAATTGCGCGCAACACCAACCCTTTGCATGTAAAACCTTCCTATTGCACACAAAATTTCCTTTTTCACACAGAAAAATATTTCGCACCACAACACCCATTTTCGTAGAACTGAACCTTTATGCGCAACCCCAATATTTACACGCAGCTCTTCCTTTTTCAAGCATCCCATAATTTTCTGTGCAATCCAGAATATTTTGTGCATTCCCTTTACACGATCCTTTTTCGCGCATTAGACCTTGAATCTTCTCTAAGTATTCAACTGTACGAAATGAAAGGGGTCACCTCATATTTATAATCGTTTGAGATCCCCGCGCGCAAAATCCATTGTGGAGCGTAAAACCTCTCATCTGGCGCATAATCTTTCACGCCGATATCGTTTTTCAATCACATCATCAAATATTTCGTGCATCCCATGCCTTTGCCATTTTTTGACGTTCGGATTCTGAAACACTGTTTTCGTGAAAAACCTCGATCCTCTATTTCGCGAATCCCGCTCTTTTTTGTGCCCAACTCAAATTTTCTGGGCACAAACTTTCTTTTTCGCCCACCACTTCCTTTTTGTGCTCAGCTCATTTTACTAACAATCCATGTCTTCATTTTCCGATTTTGAGGCCCATAAAATTGGCAAACACTAGGAAATGGAACCACATTCAATATTGTTGTATGCTCGAACTATATGATCACTTTGCTAGTTCACATTCCGAACATACACTGAGGATTGTCAAAAAACACAAAATACACTACAATTCATGCATATAAGACCATGGCTCCAACAGTCACTCCACTGTTTGCTGCTAGTCTGCAAGGAGGGTCGGGAAGTCACGAGCAATGTGGCCTTGCCCGCTACATGCGTAGCACTGTTTGCTCCTCGTAAGGCTGGCTCTGCGCTGTGTGCCCCGCACAGCTGAACCCAAATCCTGAGGTCGCCCACCTGTCTGCCGGGTCCGCTTGGACCCCTGAATCATCTATCGACTGTCAGCTACAGAAGAATCTTCTCAGTGCTGTCCTGTGGTGGGTCTCGCTGCTGATGGCTGCTCTGCGAGAAAGTTCTCCATTAACTGGGCTCGCTCCCGCACCCCCGCCTACATTGGGATGCAGAGGGGAATCTTCGATGCTCTGATCTAATGCCTCAGTCCCTACTCAAAGGACCAGGCCCAAAACAATGGGTCTCGTACCATGTCTGTGGAGTAGCGCGAGAGGTCGGTAAATCTCACTGAGTACTGGGCTACTGACATGCTGCCCTGCCACAGCTATAGTAACTCCTTGATGCGCACCACACGGAGGGTGGCTGGAAAAAACTTCAAGTGGAAGAGTCTCTCAAATTCTGTCCATGGTAGAGATGCCTCATCATGCACCTGGAGCATCAGGGTCTACCATCAACCTGCTGCTGTGTGCAGGAGACTCGCGGCAAAGACCACCACAAGATCTACTGGTGTCCCTACTTGTCTAGAGACTCTGACAATGGCCTCCAGCCAATACTCGGCTGCCTAAGGATTCGTCTCTCCATGGATCGTTGGTGTCCTCTACCTCTGAAACTCATGAAACATGCTCAGGCGGCGTGCACTCTCCACCGCTGGGGCTGATAGCTTCAGTGGCTCAGCGGGTAGTGGTACCGCTGGCGCCCCTACTGTAATGGGGCCATGCACCGAGGCCACATCGCTCGGTGGGATGCCATCCTGCACGTAACTAAAATCCCTGGATGGTGGCCTTCGTGGGTCCATCCTGAAAAGAAACATGTGTGCTATAGTCAAAAAATATACCTGGTGAGATGACAAAAACTAATCAAAAAGAAAACTTTTGAAAGGATATACACAGGCAATCAGTGTCTTCCTGAACTGAGTCGGAAATTAGAGGTCAGGGTCCTGGTGTATGGATACGTCAGCCGCCACACCAACATTGGACTCCCTGGACTGAAAACCACACTCAATACTCTTATCTCTACTGCTTCAGAGAAAGGAAAGATCAGAGTCCTGAGTTATGCAGTATAACAGACTCTTCTCATACCAATTTGTCACGACCCGTCCTCGGGGCCCATGTCGTGACTACCCCAAGCCCGCCTCTCATAGGCCAGGGGCTGGCGACTAGCAAAAAATGCGTAAATCAAAAAGAATATAATGCATTTCCTTTTATGAAGTAACATACACAATAGAGTACGTATGTGAAGTAAGCACTAAGTTAAACTGGGTACAGGGTAAGTGCTGAGAAGTAAATGGGCTAGTATACAAACCAAACTAAATGTATAGTAAAAATGAAAGGAATGTACAACAAGGGTAAGTATAATATAAACACCGAGTCATCCATTGGGAATCCCACATAAAGGGTGGGTACAGAGAGTCTCCATATCTCCTTGGCTCTGGCCGTCCGCTCCGTGTACATCCCGCCAAGTGTTCCACCGCCGGGTACCATCTAGCTCCACAAGCCTTCACCTCGATCAGGGATGTCTGTCATCTGCAACCAACACAACGTAGTGTGGGAATAACCCATGCAGGGGTGAGTATACGATACTAAGTATGGACCCCGAGACCCCTGAGGGTCTCTCAGAATCCACGAAGGATAATCCACAAAGGTAAGATACAATCAGAAAGTATTAATCGACTCTACTTAGGTATATTCCCATACATATACCTATGTCATCAGTTACAAAACAGCTCCAACTCTCGATCCCAAGCCTAACCTATTCCACTTAGGAAAACACAACACACTCCACATAGAAATGAATGTCAATCACATTGATGATACTGATTGAAATCAAGACTCATCTCGCACAGGTATACACTTTATAAAGTGATAGAGATGATCAAATGAAGACACCAATTCATCTATGCTGTCAGACCCACATAGGATACAAGACCAGATATGTTTTCGGACCCACAAAGGATACAAGACTAGCTACTATGCCGGGCCCACTCATAATACAAGTACAGAGGACATACTGCCAGACCCACATAGTATACAAGAACAGTAGTCATCACCGTCGAACCCACAGAGGATCCTAGTAAGGTTGTCATTGCTTCCGAACCCATAGAGGATCCAAGTACAGTCATCTTCACTTCTGAACCCATGGAGGATCCAAGTGCGGTCGTCATCGTCGCAGTCACAGCCAGCTCTAGGGTCCCCGCACACAGCATGCTCAATTATGGGAGGGTCCGATCCTTGAGCAAGGGAGTCGAAACATCAACTGTCATGATGTACATATTTTATGTATCCCAAAGTTCTGTCTCGTCAAGAGAATCCCAACGCGACAGACATCGCATCAATCAGATGCTCGGTCTAAGAGTTATTGGCTTTTCCGTCCGAGGGGCCCGATTGGTTTTTAAGATAAAACCAACCAGACCATAATCCAACTGCATCCAAACCTCATGTCGAGTATGCCAAAAGAACTGTCTGAACTATAGGATTTCAGCGCATTTTATGGTATTTAAATAGACGTTCGGTCCTTAAGATATAAGCGTTTTCGCTCTAAGGGTCTGATTGGTTTTGGGTTCGAATGGACCCGGTTGTACACAAACTTTTCTGAAACATCGAGTGTTATATACCTAAATGACCGTCACAATCCATGGACTCCTACTCAACTAATGGTGTGTCAATCGGAGGTTCGTAGATCATGTTATGGTCAAAATCCCGAAAATGGTCCTAAGTGGGTGGTTTGGGCCCAGTCCGACCCAGCCCAACCCCCCCCCCCCCCCCCCCCCCCGGGTCCGCCCGACCCGGACAGCGTGACCCAGTCTGCGCGACCTGCCCCGGCCCCTCCGGGGGGGGGGGTGCGCTGGCTCAGCCATCGAGCCGGGCAGGGGGTTCGTCCCCCGCTTTCTGCGGACGCATCACCAGGGTGGTGTCGCGACTTACATGGATCCCGCACGGCCACAGGATCCAGCCCTTACCATCGCGGCTTCCGCTGGAGTGGGCTTCGGCCTGCTGCACACTGGGGCACCATCGCGCCGGCAACCCATGCCGCTAGGACCTACCGCGGGCCACTGGTGTCATTTCGGGGGTCCGATTTTGCTCTCGTGTGTGCTTGCGGTCGTCTCGGGACCCGTGCATCACAGCGAAGGCCTCAAATCGCCATATCGGTCCCTCTTTATCGTCACCAATTATTCTTCACATCATGAAAAAAGTAGCGGGGGGTTGAGACTTGTTCGTTAGTCCGCACCCACTACGTTAGTGGTTCTAAACATCACTAAACAATTTGCAGGCCATGCCGAGGGTATAAAATCACATAATGAAATATATACAATTTCCCCTACCTCAAAAGTTGTAGTTGGACATCGGCGAAGCGGTAGACGGCATCGTGGGTAAAGGAATCATAGGAAACGTCGGAATGCACTGAGGAGGAAGCGACATCTCCTCTCCTATTGCAGAGAATAGGATGGGTGGATGGTCGCCAATCGTCGTGGATCCGACGTTCTTCGTCGTTATTCATCATTCTTCGTCAGAGGCTGGCGTTCTTCGTCATTCTTCGTCAGAAACCGGCGTTCTTCCAAAGCTCAAGTGCTCTCCCCCATTCATCCTTTCACCAATGAAGCTCTCCCCAAAATTAAATAATAGGCTCCTCCTATTATTTCATTATATATGCAAAGAAACTCCGATTATTAAATCACCAAATTTAATAATGTGTTGACCATTGATTTAAAGGAAGGGAGAGGGAAGATCCCCATTAATTAAACTCGTTTTCCATTAAATGGGGGGGTTGCCAATTTAATGAGGGGTTGTTAATGAGTTTGGTGGAAATTAAATGGTGGGGCTCATGTGGGACCCACCTCTCTAATATCCACACTTGGGTAGTTTAGTGGCTGTGGGCCCCACCCATAACTACCCATGGGAAGGAATAACCACCTTATGAAATAAAAAATGTTCCGATAATTTTTATTTACTTCTTAAATAAACCCCCAAAATTATCTTCTCCTCTTTCACGAATGCATCTACAGTAAGTGCCCCCTTAAAAAATTAGCAGTGTTGCGAGTTCATGGGTTCCCTCAGATTTTAATTCTGAGAACCGGTTCAAAAGGTAGAAAAACATGCTCGTTCTTTCACTGAACGTACATGAGCTAAACTTCAGAAATTGATTCCGAGCACACCGGGCCTCGGATTCGAGTGCCTTCAGAAGCCATAGACACGTATAATTCCAAAGTATTAAAAAATATTTCCTTGAAATTTCCAGGTCATTAAAATAGAACTCTATGACACGATCTCGATGCATAAACTCAAATATGTGTATAGTCTGCTTCAACTTTCCATTGGACTGAAGATGGTACACAAAGATGAAGCCCAGTTCAGTCCCTAGGTATTTTTGAACCCCTAATGAAATAATAATTTATATTATTTATCTCTATCAGAAATTATGGTCTAGGTATCTCCATACTAGAGTATGATATCTCAGAAATATACATTTCTTATCTCTTCCTCTAAGTGAGTCTATATGATCGATAAAATATGAGAAGATTAAGAAAAATAATCCATAATCATTCAGACAACATCATGAATCCTTGGGGACCAAGGTAAACCAATCACAATGTCCATAATGATGTACTCCCAATTTGACATAGCTATTCTGAGTGGATACAACAACCCACTATATGGTTGGTGATCATCCTTCACCCTCTGATAGGTGAGGCATCAAGAGACAAAACTAATAATGTCTCTCTTCATACCTATCCATCATAACTTTCTCCCTAAGACATGATACATTTTGTTCATTCCATGATGTACTTCACATCTAGAGGTATTGTAATCCCTCATCATCTCCCCTTTTATTTAATTAGGTACTATTACCCATTCATGTACAATGATTACATTTTAGTTTTCGTCAACCATCTAGTAATTAGGTCACATTCATCTAACTATTACTTCATCAATGTATACTATGGGTATGACCTTTGAACAGTCTTCCCTTAGTCCACAAGTGAGGATGTGATCAGTAATGAGGCGCAAGTCATTGAACCCTAGTCCTTTATGGCGTCAGTCCTCAAATCATCCAATAATATCACAAACTGTAACTAATGTTCTAAAGGCCACATAAAAATATTTAGATAACCACATTTATTATGGATAAAATAATCCTCAATGAAATTAAATTTTCCATGGTTCATACATCATCTTGAAAATAAAAATATAGAGATACTCAACACAGTGCCTCTATCTCTGGTTAGGTTCCCCGTATGTGAACATGTTAAGGTGTATCTTGTTGTTCATGTGAACAACATAACTATTTAGTAATATATAGTATTACCAACACTTCAAATCATAGACCACTACTTCTAGCTATAATCCTTGTTTATGGAAGTTATTATCATGGGGTAATAGATTATGAGACACATAGCCTTATACGACCACTTTGTGCATCCATACATCTCTATGACCAACACCTGATGATTCTAAATACACTACATAACAATTCCCAGGAAAGGGGAGTTTTAGTATTGCAGCTATTATCAAACATTTCTTCTTCTCAAGTAACATATCTTCACATTTTTCTCAAATGAGGGTATGTCACTATTTTCTTGTTTAATACTATCATGGGTGCTGATTTCCAGAATAATTTCAATAAAAACCATTAGTAATATCCTATTAGACTCAAAAATATCCTCATCTGAAACAAATCTAATGATTTATAAAAATCATGAATACCTCAAAATTTTCTTCTTATATATCAATATCAGTCTCAAAGTCCTCACATTTTAGGAACTTCACCTTACAAACACAAAATTCACACTTCATTATCCTAGATTAAAAAATGTGTTTTGAATGAATAATTGTGACAATCTACATGTGCCTATTATGTTGCTCTACTAGTGTTGAGTAGACGTGGAGATCATTGAAGAATAATATAAAGACTATATACAATTATGAATGGATTATTTTCTTCATAAGGTTCATGAATTCATTTGTTTAATCCTTCATCCCAAAAAAACATCACTAATTACTCATACATTCTATAGAAACTCTAAAACACTAATTTATGTCATCTAATCTAACTGAAAATTTGTGATTTTATGATCAGAGATAAACCTTAGAGAAACCTATGGCTCACTGTAGTTTATCAAAATGATCATCAATATTGTAAAATAGATATCAGTTCTTCACCATCACCTCATTTATTTTAGGGTAATCAATAAATAACTGAAAATTATCTCCCTCCATCATGGTTACCAACACATGTCAACACCATTTTTATGTACACATCCTTTTTATCATTTCCATCTCATCTAATAAAACCCTGATATCTATTAGTTTTTCACCCTCAAACAATAAAGTGGTACAAAAATTGGATATTCACATGGAGTGACCTCAATCTCAGCTTGAATTTCCAATCCATTAAAGTTTTTACATGTTCAATGATTCCAAAAATCATTTCAAACCATTAATTAGCATCTGGATTTCCTCTCATTTAACTGAAGGATTGAAAATGATATATTTAGAAAATGGTAATATTTTATAGTTTCTAATACACCAATGTTAATGGCCTGAACTAAGATAAATACATCTAGTTGTTGTAGCAATTCTAAAAAAACCACAGAAATCATAAAAGATAATGATCAACTGATTTATAATACCCACCAAGTAGTAAAATTTATTGAACCCTTTTATGTGTATTCTTTCATACCTCTCATTTAGTCACATTAACTTATTCATGGTGGCATCCTGTATGACATGAATTTAACAAATAAAAAAATAGAGATGTTAGGATAAAACATAATTGATCTATGGGATCACACAAGGATGTCCTTGGAGTCTATGGGATAAAACAAGCTTCTCCTAATAGTCTACTACTAACCTAAGGTATACACCTCATAACAAAATCCCTAGTCTCTATCCCAACACTTTAGACATATTCCTCATATATATACTAACACAACAACATGATCAGTTCAAATAGTTAATGAAAATAGAGATATATAAAAGAGCCTGGGAAAAAGTATATATGTCAAAAGAAAAACTATCTCGAATACATATCATAAAAACAAGGTATTTAATTAATGAATTAATATAAAGCACGGTAAAAGATAAATATTTTTCATGTGAACCTATGTTCCTAGTCATAACGCTTGAACTCACCCTAAATCTCTTAAATACCATATCTACATCATGTGAAACATTCATGATGAGTTTAAACAAAAGTAACATCAAAACATATATTCACCACCTTATGGAAACTATGAGGTCCACTACACAGTGTTGTCCTATCATTGACATAATTCACCATCCTGATTCCTACTATAAAATATCATATCTATCATGCTTCAAACCAAGGGAAGAGACAACAATTTTAATGTGTCACGATCCCCCAAAACCATTTTGTAACATCATGGACCGTACCACTCAGTCAGATCCCAAAGCTTGTATAATCTCATGTGAAACACCCCATAAGAAAGAGATTCTCAACTACTAGAGGGTGTTGATTATTTTATATTGGAGATTATACCATCGGTATCTTGTCATATTATAACCAATAAATATTATACAATATAAAAAATAATCAAAATAATATTGATGAATGTAAATGGTAGAATACATGTCATACAAATAATGATTCTACAAAAGTGTAAATAATAACTATTGTGGTAATCGGTATATTAATAAAATGATAAATATAATATTCTCTACCATATTCTAATATCTCCGTACTCCACTTATCAGCTGTCTATTGTTATGCACTTTCCCTTAATCGGATCCCCCATGAAATCTACAGGCACATCAAAATGTTTGAAGCGGGTTTGAGTATAAGAATCAATAGAACGCCATAAATGATTCCTTAAACTGATATTATAATGTGTACAAGTGTATTCATAATAATAATAATAATAATTGTGAAACAATCATTGTAACACAAAATCACAAATTGAACAATCATGTGCTATCCAATACGCCAAAAAACTGTAGCCGTACATTCTTATTATCCATGTTAAAAATGTATTGTATATTGATAAGTATAAAAATATATATATAAGGCCATTTTAGAGTGTTTATGAATCCATAAGGTATCAATTAAAAAACTACACAAATTACCCATGGAATTTGTTAACACTAAGAATCTACACGGCATCTTGTATCTGTAACCTACCCGGAATCCACTGGGCGTCAAGTAACACATAAAATCCTCAAGGAATCAACTTTTAGTCATCTAAAAAGAATTCACAAGGAATAAATTATATTAAATGTTAAATTAATATTATTTTTACAATCGTCATCACAACCCACCTTGCCCACACCCCACAAGGATTAATCATACCATGATAGACACCTATAAAGTATACACATACCAATCCTCCAAGGGAAAACCTAACTGGTCATAGCATGATAACAACCATATCACATATAATGAGTTATATAGATTCATTATATAAATAAACATATGAATGTAAAATCATCATCGATTCTATATATCACATCAATCTCATTGAAACAATCCATGTCGTATCAAGGGCCACACCCACACCCAAATCGGATAAAAAATCGAGCATGAATATTAATAAAGACACAGATAAATCATGACATGTCAATAAATGTTAATGATATCCCTTGATGGTAAGAAACATCCTGTGTAAAAATAATTTGACTTCAAATGAAAAGATAAACCACTATGTGTGGTTAGACACCTAGATTGGAATCCACAATAGTTAAGAACAACTATTTTAGGTCTTATTATCATATGCGTCGATACGTAAATGCTCATGGTCCATCAAAGGTTCATAGAAATAATAACCATATATTTTATTCCAAAAAAATATAGAATGCGATAATACATTCTCTTTCCAAGATAATTTCTGCATTGTTAATCTATGTTAGCATAAACACTCGTAATATTTTTCATAAGAGTAATTATCCTTTTATAATTTCTTATAAATTATCCATCTATAATTTATTCTAAATTAAGTATCTGTAATTTATCCTAAATTATCTTTTTATAATTTATTTTAAATTATACTTTCATAATTATCACATATAATTTATCATAAATTAACATTTATAATTATCCTTCTATAATTTATTCAAATTTATCACTTCTAAACATATGTTCATAATTTATCATAAATAAGACTTTTTAACTATCATTTCATAATTTCTAATAAATTATTCATTAATAATTACCATTTGATAATTTACCAAAAATTATCCTTTATAATTTTATTTTAACAATTTATAGTAATTTTTTGTTATAATTATCTTCTAATAATTTGTTATAAATTTTCCATTATAATTATCATTTGATAAATTGTCATAAAATGTTTTTTATAATTATCTCATGAAAATGTTTATGAATTAATATTTTATAATTAAATTTTTATAATTTCTCATAAAATATATTTTTATTTTTATATTTTTTGAATTTAACACAAATTATTTTTTTATAATTATTTTTTTAAATTTTAAACAAATTAACCTTTTATAATTATTTTTTGATTATTTTACACAAATTATCAATTATGATTTTATTAATATAATTTATTATCTCTATTAAATGATAATTACTTGATAACTATCCTTGGAGAATTTGTATATTTATTTTTTAATAATTATTCTTTACAAATTATAATTTTGCAAAAATGTTATGTTAATTTGTTTCCAAAAATTATCAAGTGATAATTTGATTCGATTAACACTTATTATTTCTTGATAATTATTTTTGATAATTCCCATAATAAACCCATGACAATTTGGATAATATTTGTCACCTGAAAATTATCTTATAATTATCTTTTACTAATTATATAATTATCATATAATAATTTATTTTAAAAATTAAAAATATATAATTATTTTATGATAATGTTTCACAAATTATCTATTTATAATCCAAAAACTATACTTGGATAAATGAATTCAATTATTGCTTTCCAATTTTAAGAAATTATATCTTGATAATTCCACGTGATTATAGTTTGATAATTTTGAAATTTATCACTGAATATTTTATTTGATTAACTTTTTAATAAAATTGACATTTATACTTGCAAATTTTTATAACTATCTATTGAAAATTAATTAGTTGTTTACGAATTATCATTCAATAATTTTGGAATTATCCTTGATTTTCTTTGTGGTTTATCCTTCTATTTAAATTTATCAAAAAATTTCATAAATGAGATAGGAAATATTGAAAAATAAAAAAAAATAAAAATGAACATAACATGGATTAATTCATGCCGAAAAAATCCCACAATAATTGAAAACATAATTCCTCCACACCTAAAACCACAATGGTAATTATAATAGGGTTGATATATTACACCAAATAATGTTTTAGGGTTACTATAACTCAATGGAATCGACCAACATCAAATGATAAATTATTCAAATAATTAAAAATGAAATATCATCATAACAAATCCCTCAAATTGATACCCACATTTTATTCCTCGAATCAATTAGATATTGATGATGGATTCATTAATTTAACATATGTAATGTGTTGATTTCATTAGGTAAAAAAGGATGAAAAGCGAAAACTTTTGAATTATAGGAGCACATTAATGATGGACCATGTAATTTTAGTGAAGTAGAATCCAGTAAATACTATTATTATAAATTAAATTTATAATAATTTTTTAGTTAAAAACATGAAATTAATCATCATGCGCAATGTGACCAATGACATACCACACATAAATGTTATGTCTCAACTAGTGTAAACCCCACAGCTTGGACCTAACAATGGACTCATTATTCTTATACAAAACAGCTTTTGGGAGATATTAAATTACTATCAACAAATAATATAATAAATTTATTATGCTATCCTCATGTGTGATCTAACCAAATTTCATAACGACATAAATTTTATACCACGGATAGGTTAAACCCTAAGTTCCTGACCTAACAATGGTCTTTGTTTTCTATTACGATGGAAATTCTAGTATATATTCAACTATTTGGGTACAATCATGAATACATGATACAATATATTTTATATTTCTATTTTTTCTATTATGACGCACTATGTGCCTCATAATCTCCCATTAACTCATCACGTATCTCTGAAAATTTTCCATAGAATATTTCAAGATGTTAACTGGTCTTTTACCTTAATGAAAATACATTAAAACATTTTTTAAAAACTATTATTTTTTAACAAACATACCTATAAATTATTAACAATGAGGGTTTTTATTGTCTTTTAAAATTCATGACATTACATCTCTTATTGATGTAGAATATAACCACCCGCTACTATAGATGGTGAAACTAGGCACGGTGGATATGAGAAAATGGGAATGTATTTTCGTGACCTTGAGGCTAGGAACAATTCAAGAATCATGTTAGATGCCCCAAATTATTAGATCATATTTTGGATTTTTGGAAACATATTTGGGTCTTGGAATGCATTTTTTGTAAACAAGAAATGTAGTGTAACTGGATGTGGTGGTGCTTCTATCCCCCACCACCATTTATCATTGATTGGTTAATGATGTAGGAAATGCATGGACTAGTGAAACAGGAATGAGAGGATATGTGTTGTTTTATATTTAGTCTATAAATCTATTTGAGGGATAAATTGGAGAGGTGTAGGATAGTGCAGTGGATGTGGATACTCTGCAACAGTTCATGAGGGGATTGAACATGGATATTAATAATCCATGTAAAATGGAGGAGAATTCATAATCGACATCATCACTAGGCCTCCAAATTCTATTGACACTAAAATTCTGATGAACCATGAGTGATTAGGGTTATGTGTGTTTCTTCTATCTTTTATAATAATTGGGAATCATATTTCATTCATTAGATCAATTTATTTGATATTTTCAATGAATATAAGGAACCAAATACATCTTAATAGTAATACCTGTGATATATTTTACAAAAAATGTTTAGGAAGAATAAAACATATAGATTATTACAATTATATGTGAATCTTTGTGATTATTAACTCTTTAAAAATGTTAATATCTAGTCTGTTTATAGAATCCCTTATCTAACTTACATACTAATTAATAATTTATAACTGTGAGGAAATAATTTTTATAAGGGGTAATGTAATTCCCCAGTCCTTAAGATTTGTTGCTATTATTATTATTGTTGTTGTTGTTGTTATTTTTTTTATTAATATTATTATCATTTATGACTATAAATTTAATGAACATTACATTATTCTTTCAAAAAATATGAAACATGATTAAAGAATGTATCATTCGAGATATTAACAAAACTAAATACACATTATTCATTAAAAACTGGGATACTATAAAAAAACTCATAAAACTAGTTACTACACACCATGTATTCTTATTCCCCATATATTATGTAAATCAAATAAATTTTCATAATTCAATAGTGGACATTAATACAAAATAATAAAATCTTTATCAAAAATAATTCTCCTAGATCAACATAAAATATGATGATGAATAGTTTCTAAGAAAAACATATAATTAGAAAGATCATAATAAAAGTTGAATTCATTATACATAATATATCATATGAAATATAATGTATGCCTTTTAGAGTGGGAGTAGAATGAATAAATTATTTAGTTAGTCTATATATATATCAATGAAATTTTTTATTGCAAATATGGTTGTTGAAAATATAGACATTTAAAATATGGTCCTTTAAAATTTGATCATTGGTCATTAATCCAACAGATATACTATTGTTATGTATTGGTAATTGGTATATTTAAAAGAATACAACTCGGAATGAAAAAATATCATATTTAAATATTATAAATATATAAATATATTAATATATATTCAATGTATAAATATTGATATTATTATTAAAATATGATATTATATATAGATAAAATTAAATTATATATTTTTATATGAATTAACTAGTAAAATAAAATGTTATAAAATTAGAAATGAAACTTTAATTTTATTTGTTCAAGAGTATTTTTTATAAAAGTGGTACTTCATTTTTTATCAAAGAATACATTTTTTAAGTATTTTCTATTTTATCCTAATAGATTAAATTTAAATATTTTAAAATATTATTTGATAAGATCTATTATATTATATTTATTAAATTTAATATTTATTTTTAATAATATAATGAAAAATATATGATTAAAATTTTCATCTTTTAGTAAAAGTAGTTTTTCATTATATATTAAATTTTCTATTAAAAACTATAAAATTTAAATAATAGTGTATGAATATTTTAAAATGAATATAATTTTTGAATTTAGCATGTCAAATTTATTTTAATATTAATTTTTAATATTTATGTTAAAGATTTAATTTTTATATGAGTATTGAAAAATACGGTAGTTAGTAATTATGTTACTTTTAAGAAATTTTTAAACCATACTTAAATGAGTGTTTTTGAAACCATTTTTCCAAAAAAAATTATTCAATAATTTTAAATTAATTATTATGATATACAGTTTATAAAAAATGCATAGAATTTTAAATAATTTATGTAATGTTTTAACAAAAATTCATTTTCCCATCTGTATATTTTAATAAAATATTCACGTTATTGAATTGAATTTTGATCATATATGAATGTTAATTAAATCATATATGAATAATAATAAAAAAATTTATTTCAATATGTTAATACCACTAAAAATTGTATCATAAACATAATTCTTATTCGTAAAAATAATTTTTTTATAAAAAATATGTTTTCAACATCATATTAGCTTTCAATAAAAATAATTTTTTAAAACATTGAAATTTTATTCAGAAAAATAGATTCAATATTCCAAATAATTGTGTTAAAATTCGATAATAATTATTTTTTAATTTTTAATAATAAAAAATAAATTACATTTGTAAAAATTAGTTTCCTCAATGAAAATAACCACTGTTAAAAAGGAAAAATCTGAGTGTTAATGGCATAAAATGTTTAAAATTTTTATTGAGAAGTTTTAATGTGTATTTATATATAATTTTCCGTACTAAATTTTATTATTATCCAATTTTCCTTCACATTCCTTGTGAAATATTTCCCCTCTATTTATTAAGTGGTTATGTTTACCAAAAATTACATTCTGTCTAATTGTAATTATAAGCAGCATCCCTCTACTTCTACAAACATAAAAATTCTCTTAGTATTGTCCCAAAATATTCACTAGATTATTATTAATTATATTACAAGGTTATATATGTATTTTTATTTCAAAAATAGTATTCTATGGATCCTTTAGGTTGTGACCAGTGGAGAACATCCAAAGAGAGATGTAAAAATTTCTATAACACCTTCTTATTTCATTTCTATATATATCACAAAAAAACATTTCTATACATGAGTGAATAAGAACAGTATAAAGAATAATAATTTATACTTTTTTCATACTAATGAAATATATAAAATTAACTTTCATTCAAAACATTTCAAAAAATGAAGATGTAAATATGTGTACATGAGGACTACCACCTCCACATGATGTCATTTCTCTTTAATTTTCCATATTGACTAACATGGGTGGATTTATAAAACAATGTAAATAAAAAAATTATTTAAAGAATCATTAAAATTATATAATGATAATATTATTCATTGAACAGGTGATTAAAAATAATCAGTAATAGTAAATATAACCTCTAAAAAGGACATATTAATGTAACTTTTCAAATTTCAATCCATTAAAGGAAAACAAATTTAACCAAAAAAAATCTTGTTCTTGTTTAATAAAAATTTAAATAATAATATAAATTTATTGATATTATCAATCTATATTATAAAAATTTTATTTTGGTCAACATATCATAAATGTTTCTACGAAATATACAAAAGAACCTTAAGTAACTCACATAATAAGAAATGATGTAATAAATTATTGACACATAATGATAAATATACGTTAAATAAATATAGATATATATATGTTTTTCATGAATATTTTAAATAGAAAAAAAATTATAATTCATTATGTTAAGTTAATGGGGATTTAAATTTTATACACTAGGTAAGAGATCATTTGAACAACCCTCATTACATATTGAGTACAAATTCTCTTTATTTTCCCCATTTTACATAATATACTTCTCAATAAACTCATATAATTTTCTATTTTTGACCCTGAGACATATAACTAGTTAAATTTACTTTTATATTTATGTGTAATTCATGTTATTTGTTTCCTTTTAAATTCCATCTTTTAAATATACCTCATTTAAGTGAACTTTCATATTTTATTTTCCAAGTCAATTTTCAAACCCATATTTTCTTTAAACTAGTAATATATTACAAAAAAATATTTTTTAATAGAGAACCATCAAGGAAAAACTATTTTTTTATATAAAATTATAATGTATTACCTTACATTATAACATCATTTTCTTGTTTTATAATTCTCCCCTAATGTGGTGTGTTTTTATAATTTTTTATCATTGAATTTACCATGAAATATATATAATTGAAATAAATGATTATGAAATATATTAAATATTAAAATATTTACATGAAAAATAATTATTTATTTCTTCAATGGGGAATAATTATGATTTAGCTTTTCGTTAATCCCTGAATCATAATTATGAGACACACATTATTCTCTTGTGGTTGATCATGATTATGTTTTATATATGGTTTATTTTCCTCTTGTGGAAAACACATGTATTTTTTTCATTTCTGTGATAGGGGGAATATAATTATATATCACAAAAATTCATTGGGCATTGATATATATCTCATAGGATGTTATGTATTGGATTATGGAGTGAACAAAATAAACCCAGGGACATTCTCCACTTTATGATGATGGTCTTGAGAGTGAATCTTAAGTTATGTGTATATTATCATGTTTTCTTTTTCTTAAAACATGTTTATTATCTTATGATATACTTTATCTATTCTATATATCAATGATTATGATACTATACAATATTATATCCAATTATGCAACTTGACTCTATTACCATGCTTTATTGACATGTTTCCTCCCTTCAAGATATTTCTATCTATCCCTTTTCCTTATGTATTTTCTCTTTGCTGTCCTTTTCATTTCATGAATATCCATTAATGTTAGGAGAAATATATGAATATTTAAACAAATAGGATGTTATTTGTTTAATATTATGTATTATTATATCTAATATTCTCATGAAATTGGAAATCTATATCCTGAGAACGGATTTATTAATAAATTATTTTAGGAATTATGAAATAATAAGTGTTTATAGCTTGAGTCTCTATAATTTGAATCACTAGGTCTTTCCCTTGATTAATAAAAAGATAATATTAAACAACATAAACATGAGTGAAACTCTTTTTGGGGTATGTTCAAGATTATATATATCAATACCCAGTCTCTATTCGCCAATCCACCATAAGTATGTAATTAAATATTGAACCATACGTTTAGGGTGTGTGTTGTTGTAAAAAGGGGTTATATATCTTGACAATGGTAGTATGGATTTTTTCGATAATTTAAGGAATATATGGATCCCTTTTAATTATTACTATAATTATATATAATGTGTTATGAAAAATAAAATCTTATAAAAGAATTTTAATTATTTATTGGGAAATAGAAGGTTCCAAATATAACACTCTTTTTGGTAAGTCTAATAATTTTGAAGTAAAATTAATTTTTAGTAAAAAAACATTATTATATAATATCTATTTGAATTTTAATGGTAAAATAATTTAACAAATTCTCATATAATTTTTATAAGGGTTACAAAGATGTCTATGTCATTTAATCATGTATTTTCTAGTAAATTGGGATTTTTATTTATATGTTTAGAATATCATATTTATGAAATTATATTAATAAACTAAACATTAATTTTTAAGTCAGTGAATCAAAAATAGCGAATGTTTATTTCTTCAAATTTTATTAATACAGTTTATTTTCATATGATAAAATTACATATGGTATAAATATATTAATTTTATTATGACATCATAATAGCCAATGATTGATATAAATAATACTATAAAAGGAATCCATGACTAAATATTGATTTTAAAATTAAATTAATATTTTTTTCTAAATTATTGGTAAAATTTTTAAAACTGATAATGAATCCTCCAAAGCCTATATTATATTTAATGGTTCCAGAAACTAATTTTTTATGAACCTGACTAACCTCCACATTTTGAATGGTATTATTTTAATTACTTTGATTTATATAATGATAAAATATTAGAAGACACACCCATGAGGAAGAATGAATGTGAAAAATCATGGGATATATTGTGCTTTTGACTATTTTATTACTTAGATTCAAAATTTTATTATTAGAAATAAATAAATTAAACCACTCTCTTTTGTTATAAATTCACACCCATAATCCAATAGTATTTACTAAAAACCCAATGATTGTAAATTTTACCTCTATCCCCCTCTAAATCCCTCCCATTATGATCATAATCTCTTAAGAATCTCCTCCCAATCATTTAAAAGAAACCTAGCATGTAAGGGACTTTATTATTCCTCCTCTTTATTCAATTACATTATTTATATTAACAATTTTTATTAGAAATTTTTCATTTTAAAATATTTTTATAGACATATGTATATTTTTATTATGATCCATATGTAATTAGATAACACCTTTTACTCTTATTAATCCATTCTATAAACCATTATTCACACCTATTATGGAGCTGAGGTAATTATATGAATTTTTGTTCCAAAATTTTATGTTATAAATAAATGTACCCACTTCCAATCATGATTATAAACATACATATACCAATCCATTATTTATTGTGGAATTCCATTTATAAAACCCACACACCATAATCATGTGTTTAAATGTGATGAAATAAGTCCTTATCATGTATGATATACATAGAACACATGTTCATTTACATTAAATTTATGTGAAAGGTGTACCATGAATTATATTGAACTTAAATTTATTGTGTAATATTATTATCTCATGAGATACAATGTATGGTTCATGTGTGGTGAGTGCAATCACACAAAGTTATGATTTCTCGGTGGTTATTCTGGACTTTTTTTACGATGTCATGCTCTATATTGCAGCTAAATTCTAATCAATGATTCATGATATCATATTATATTATTCATTTATTTTCATGAATATGATTATAAGAATTATATAACATTATGTTAGGTCTATTTACTAATATTTACAACATTAATTTATGTTATTACTTAGTTATTATCTTATTGGGTGTTATAGCTCACCCTATTCTTATGTATATCGGCATGTTAACACATGGAGTATTAGAAGATCAATAGAATATAAGAGCATGTTATGGATTTTTAAAATCTTGTTATTGTATCCCAATTTTAGGTCACAGTTCTTGGTATATTATATCACAAAGACAATTTTCCTATAGATTATTTGGATTTTAATTATATGTATACTTATATAATAAATCTTTAAATAAGGGGTAACAATATAGGCGTTGTCATATTACTATTGATTATTTTCTATGTATCAATTTCCTGTTAATAAAAATATAAAATATTTTGAAACCCCTCTTCAAGATTTAATATGAATGAAGAATAAACTATATCAATGAAAAATGATTAACATGGTTTGTACCATAATACAATGAATTTATGACCATCAATATAAATTAATATTCATAACAAAGATCCCCCAAAGGTAGCCTGATGAGTCCCTATATTTTTTTAACCATGGGATGACATGAATCTCCAATCTCTAAGATAAGACCCTTTTTTATTCCTACAATATTATAGAACATATTGAGATAAGGTGAGAAAGTGTCAAAGAGCTTCGATGGGGACACATATAATACTTTGGAATGTTTTAACCATCACCATCTCATGATGACTATCACATGAGTTTCCATAACCTTCCATCATGAATTAAGTCATATGTTATGAGGTATGTATGTGGTTACAAACTAGTTTATATGCCTTCAAAATTATAATTCCCTCATGTGTTTGATATAATAAAACACCTCATTGTTATTGAAAGACAATGTGGGATTATTATAAAAAGATAATTTTTATCATTTAACACCGTGTCAATAGTGGGGGTAAACATGGTCCATTTTAAACAAATAATTCATATAATAAAGCCATATCATAATATATCCTTAGTTAAGTAAGTGGTTATGTTATTCTTATATCAACAATAATGACATTACAAAAACCCATGAATATGATATGATTTATAATCATGTATTTTGTACAATATGACTTGTTAATATTATACATTGTTTTACGATTACTATATGAGACACCTCTATTAATCTACGATTAATAATAAAGCGTCATGAACACTGTCTTATTTCTCATTACATTTTATCACATGTAATAACATATGAACAAATATCTAAATATCAGTTTTCATATATTACAATACACATTTGGAAATATTTTACAAACATAAAAATGTATCACATCATTTGAAATACATTATGAAGACCAATAAATATATTATTTTTGGACAAACTATGAAATAAATTTAGATTGGCTATTTGAGTAAAAATAATCTGATCTTCAAAAAAATATAAGTTTTGACCTCAGTGTTCCTTAAAAATTTGAAGAAAATATGAATTCATTAATTAGTAAATATATGTAAATATAATCCCATAGAAAATCATTACTGATAATGAAATTATAGTAGGAATTGGAATGGTCTCTATCACAAACTTGTGTATCTATACCAATGTCCACTAGTTTCATCATATTAAATAATGAACTATCATATGATCCATTTTTCTATGAAATTGATAAACCATGGGACATAAAGTATTTCAATAACATATATATACTGATGTTCTTGATTCACTAATTAGATATAATTCATGTTAATAAAAAACATCACATGTCAATCAACCTATAATATAATCATTTTATATTCATCTCCCTTATTAGATTTGTAAATAACATTTCTTTTCTAGTTACCACCATACACATCCTTTGTCTATCTATATTGATGGACTAAATTTGATTCTTTAAATTTTATAGGAAATATCGCCCCATGGTTTTTATCTATCTAATGACATTAACACCAACGTATCCCACCAACACCAAATGAACGATGCCTCAAGACATATATAAGAATGTTGTAGAAGTAAGAAATATTATCTTTCTAGGTAACTAAGAAATAATGAGTATTGGAAAATATAAATATGATCAACGGAACCTTATTATAAAAAATACATGGTTTCTGACACTCTATGTGGTATAATTCATTAGTCATTTAGTGTATAAAATCCATTTTGTGCGTAATGAGAAAATTTTGTGTCCCAATACATAAATACATATCATGATATCCATAAACTTTCATAATGACCTATAAGACACGATGAAAAAAATATTAGAGGTAACTCAATGTCAAATATTGAGAGTTAAATCATCCTTCCACATAATTAGCGTATGTAACCAACATGGAAGAATGACCACATAGAGATTTAATTTTGGATAAAATCCTAAATTTTATATTATTAAACCCCATTACTAATCATAAAAAAAAACTATATACCTGTTCCAATATTATCATATCACATATGATATAGGGAAAAATTAGTATTCTACATAATATACTTTTTTAGGCATTTATTAAATTTAATTAATCTTTATGTAATACTTATCAAAACTCTATTTGAGAATCTGATTAAACTCATCCACAAAACTCTATACTAAGTAATATTTATTAAGATAAAATTTTACAATAATTTTGAGTCCTTTGATTCATATTAAAAATGTTAACATAATTTAACTTAGTATCCAATGTCATAAAACAAATTACATGAGATGTTATGATATTAATTAATTTTATCATCCACTAAAAATGCTTCCTATGCTTGTCATCATCGTAATTATTGGAACCTATCTATAAAAAAAAATTGAACTAATTTAGTAAAATATGTAAATACATAAATTAATATTTTACTAAAATTTTCTACAACATTTAGGATATTCAGTTATATTCGCATTGATTGGAATAATCCACTATTTCTAAACATTGAAATAAAAAAATAAAAAAAATACTATAATAAGACTCTTAGAAACTATATTCTATTTAGTATATCATTATATGATACACTAATTTATATTTGAGATAAAATAATCATCAATTATTATTAGTTTTAATATTTATCAATTAATAACTTAATATATAAATCGTATATAACATAACATGTGATTAAAAATAGAATATGAAAATAAGACATTTTTCATTAAAATGTTCCACTGAAGGAGGGAAGATCAAATACATCATGTTTTACCAAGCATCTATATAATTATTTTAATCCTAAACCAACCATTTTTATCCTATAACTTATTCTAATATATTGAATATAATCTGAGTAATAATTTTTTTTAAAAAAATCATATTATTGAAAACTAATCTTTGTTTACAGATAACATCAGTTATTAAAAAAGATAAATAAGTCAAAAACTCATATCATTTTACAATATATTTTACCTTGATATATTTTTCCTCTACCTCCAATACATTATTTAGAAACCATTTTCAATATCAATTCAACGAATAGTATAAGATCCTGTAATTATTTCATTGATTTTGAATTATTGTATATGTACAACACATGTACAACATAATGTTGATATCATGAATAATTTAAACTTTAAATATTTATTTCTATAAGAAGGATATCTGATTTATATTTTCCCAAATTTTTTAAAAACTTCTCCAATAATACCAAAAAATTATATCATTTAAATTATTTCTTCTAATTTCTGATACCTCCTTTAGTTTACAAAAACCTTTACTGATTAATCGACGAAACATTTTTATATAGTCCATCTAACATTTCATCCTTAGGGTTGTTCTTTTACCAACCTATATTGTGTAAAAACACTATCACATTTAAATTTACTCCCCTCGTACATCTATCATTAAAAATTTGTGATAAATAGTGAAAATTTTCTATAAATGATTCACATTTTCATAAAATGTCCACGGATGATTCCAAAATATATTAAACAACTAGAAAAATAAATTAAGTATAACTCTAGTAACTCTAAGTCAATAACATATCCATAAAAATTAAATTTATGCATAGATGTTGATGATTTTTATTAATATTTCATTTAATGTTTTTGAAAACATCAGTGAAAAATTAACCTTTTATTATAATAAACTCAATTGATTTTTTTAATATATTCAACATTTGGTTACATAAAATATTATTTCACTTAATAAATATAGTTTTATCATAACTTAATAGAAATTCATAATCTTTTCACTAGTATAATATTTGTCTTCTATTAATATTCTGTTACTAACATATTGATCTAGATGCAATGTTTTATTATGATGATTATTTTTATTTATAGTATAATAATTCATTATATGAGTATCATATTTTTCACAAATTTTATAATAACTATTAGATACTACCATCTCACTATATTGATGAAACATTTATAAAAAATATATTCATTATTGATCCAGCATCAATATATAACTAATCAATGAGTCAAATTTAGTTTTAATCACAAAAATTAGCTTTTTAAGTATGTATTCATACCAATCATATTTTATATGAATATTAAACGTTGAAATGGAAAACACATTTCCCAATTTATCATATATATATTATAAACACCATTCCTCATGTAAATAACCAAACCGTTACTTGGTTATATTTTACCAATATAAATTTTTTTAAATTAGGCACCTAAATCCTTGGGTCATCTAACTACATAATTTATATACCTAAGAGAATCCATTGTAACATATCTTTAGTATGAAGATACTTATTTGGATGATAATTTTCAATGAAATTATATATTATTGGATAAATCCAACCCATATTATTTATAATGTGAATTTTAAATCATAATATTATCACTTGTATTATTTTTATTGTATGCATTGTGATGTCCGATGTCCTCTATGGTTGGGGAGGGTAGATAAAATATTATTTTTTCTTAATTGGTGGTCTTATATTATAAAACAATAATTTATTATATAAAATAATCTAAAATAATTTTTTTACAACAACTTTAGTCCTAGAATAGGGTGTTTATCCTATGATAGTTTTTTGTTGAAATTATTAACCATTTTAATTTTCATGAAAAATTTATTATTTATTTAAGTAAATATTTCTTATTCTTGGAAATTTTTTCTATTTTACAATATAAGTATATGATATAATTGACATTCCAGTAATGTGATTGGGTGTGGAATATGGAGTTTTTTAGGAATGGAATAACCTTGCATTAGTTGTTTTATTCAGGCACATGACCATTTTTATATTCATTTTATTTTTGCATTTATTTTTCAAATTTTCAATTCTCTTTTCAAATTGGGATATAGGCATTCCTGACTCCACCACCTTAATGGGGGTCTCACTCTGTTAATATGAAGGATAGGGATAGGGATAGGTAAGTCATGTCACAGAGCAAGCTTATATCTAGATTAGTATTCAGGGGTCTCATTTTGAGGACTTTGAAAAAAATCATCTATGATTTTCATAAACACGTCCCACCAATATAATGTTTATAAATGAAAATCATCATATAAAAATATTTAGTTTTATCTTTTTATGTGTTTATTGGGGTTCTATGTGTTCCCCCAAAGAATATCTTCAATATTTCCATAGGTTTGGACTGATCACAATGGGATTTTAATTTCATAAAACCCAGTCACATGTTTTGTTTCAATAATAAAAATCATGTTTTCTTCTATTTTTATTGGAGGTTTGAAGATGGGGGTTACATGATGTGCGTGTTTGTGTTATATAAATTGTGAAACTTACAACTCACTATGTTGTCTGGAGTAAAAATATAGAACCCATCTTGGGGAACATGGTGGTATAACATACCTGACTAGAGCTTATGTATAGCACATGACTATAGGTAATGTGGAATATATGGCCTAAATATTTTCAGGGTACATATCTAGGTACATTTTTTAAAACATCCTTTTTGGTACATGCCATGTACAATGATGAAAAGTTGTGCAATATCAATAGTACAAGCTTGGATTGGTTGTGGTACATTTCCAGGGAGACTAGTTGTGGGTATAGACTGGGTACATGATGTACACACCATGAACTCAATCATTTGGGGATTTTCACATGGTTTTTCCTTGGATACATAATTAGACTGTTTAGTAGTCTTTTCTTATCATATATATATATATATATATATATTTTAATGAAGGAATCATTACGGCCTGTGGAGGTTGTTTAGATCAGATTTTTGGACTGATAGATCCTTTATGGGAGTATTTTTATATGGTTCTTATTTAGAATCGTCGTGAGGGTTGGGGTGTGATATATGCAGCATGAGTCAGTTTCATGAACATGTTAGTAATCTTGGATCAGAATGCTATGTAGGTTTTTTATGGTCCTCTCATCCATTTCCCAGAAGGTGGGACTGAGTAGTGACTTTGATTATGAATGTGAATCTTCATAGAATGAGTTTACATATAGTTAGTAGATGGGATTCATAGATAGTTTCTTTAGTATTAGTTCAATTAGAGCCATTTTTCTGGGGTGGAACTATTGGATTCCAATTATGGTTTGGTTTTATTGGGTATATGTTGATATGAATCAAAGAATCCCTAGTAGATTCCCTCATAGATAAAGTGATTATTATGGATGGGTTGAGTACGAGGGTCACCAATGAGATTAAGGTATGAAACTTTTACATTGGGATTATAGAGATGTGATATAGGGAACCATTATGGATGACCCTAATTCTATTGATCATGGTGGATTTGGGGTGGATTTTAGTGTTGGTGAGTTCAAGTATCACTATATAACCTAGATATCATTCTATCAATAATAATATATGTAGTGATACAGACTGGTTTGGGTTTTGGTCAAATTGGGTATTAGTGGATTGGATGATTGAGGTTATTTCGTTTTAGGTATATGATGGGAGAGAAAACCATTAGGATATTATTGGATAAAGAATTAAACCTGACATTTATTAGATTTTATTCATCTCTAGTTAGTTTCTTTTAGTTGGGTCAATGGAACTAATGTAAAATTTATATAAATATGAATAATTAACCCTGAGTTTAGTAATAGCTCAATAAAGGGTCTACATAAACGTGATATGTTGAGGAGCTCATGGAGATGGGTATGTGATACTAGGTTATCGAGTGAAATCATATGGTTCCTTAGGGTAGCACCATGATTCTGGGTTGATTTTTTCTTAACTAGTTCTATAGTACATAAGGGCCATTATAGGTACTCTTTTTCAGTAGAAAGAAGGTTCCTTTTACCAATTCAAGTAATGTTATTTATGTATTAGATCCTATTATATTTTTTTGGTTGTATTACAGACATAAGATGAGATATTAGGGGTTTTAATTGTTTTTGGGCTGTTTAAGATGTCTTAATGCTCTCCTATAGATATGGTAGGTACACTTGATGTTGTTTGGAAAGGGTGATAGAAATTCTATAACTCTACTAACATGGGATACAGTAGAGGTAAATTTACCTCTATTAATTGTCTTGATCTCATGTTATGCTATTTCAAAAAAATTATATTTCCCGTCCTTATTTACTCCTTTTATTCTACTAGTATATATTATAATAAGTTAATCATATAACTTGTTTGTAGGAAATTTTATGAATGAAAATAGTAGCACTACAGTTAGGGGTGGCCTAAAAAGATTTATTTATCATCCCTATACATTATCAATGTGTGGATTCTGATCATATATCTAACTTCTGGTTGAGAAAAGGAAACATAATAAAATATTTTATGTCCCAATATTTTATTGACATGATGGACTATTCATACAGAGTCTATGGACAGAGATGGAGTGACTAATCCTTCGTTAGAGACAGAGTATGTGTTATGAATTATATGTTGAAATAGATCCATTTTAATTTTTTCTTTATTTCAATCTTTATTTATTATATATATAGTCTACTAAGTGGTATACTAGTTTTTGTGTATTATAGCATGAAAATGAGTATGTATACTCTTTTTAATTTGTTATAACATTATTTTTTAGCTATTTATTTATCTGCACTTTTATTTTTATTGATGTCTATGATTCTATGTTATTTTTTGGTTTTTACTTAATCTAATATGTGGGTACAGTCACCCACATTGAATGGATTATCCCTACACCACTAGTCGGTATCCCCGGGCATATTGGTATACATGCTTGAGGCAATTCCATGATCCAGACCAGGTGTTGGGACAAATCAAACTGGGATGATTCATGAAAAAATTAATATTCATGCCTATCATGTTTTCTATTATAGTGATTTCGTATAAATACTTTTTAGTAAAGTGTCTGAACATATTATGGACCTCAAACTGGTACATTGTGAAAATCTATTCAAATGGAATATCTAGGTTACTATTGCGATGTTTTTTTATTGTTATTGATTTTATGGATCTATGATTTCACCATAGGTGCTGGACTTGAAGATTGGATTTATGATTTTTTGGATTTGGGATTTTGGATGCATGGAAATATTCCATTTTTCATGCATAATTATATGCATTTATGTTTCATATGACTTATGTATTTTTTCAATTAATTTCACATATGATGAAGATTATTATTTTTAATGTGTTTGAGATAATTTATATTATAACACTCCATATTAAATTGTATTAATTATGATATTCTTCATGAAGAAAAAATATCATAATAAAAAAAATAATTATTCAGGAAAAAATATCAATTTTTATACTTATAATTTTGTATAATGAATTTTATTTTTGAATTTATTTTTTAGAATTATCTTAGGGTGATATTTTGATATTATTAAGAAATAGTTTATATTTTTGGTTGCATAATGAAAAATAAAAGTCCGAAAAATGTTATATCTGTTATGACATTACAATGATATAGGAATAGGTCAAAATTGTTTGAAACCATATTTTAGAAACAAGAAATATTATAGAAGTAATATAATGGGTATAAAAATATATTGTTGAAATTCAAAATAAATTATTACTATTTTTAAATTTATATAATTTTTTTAATAAAATAATCATTTTTAGGCTATTCAGTATTAAAATATTGTGATAATTTTTGTAATGGTATTTTCCTTACTTGTCCATTAATATTCCTTTTATTGTGGTTGGAGGAATTTGGAGTATGCTTTGGTTGTTTCAATGGAGGTAAGAGGAGCAGCATAGCTTATTTAAGGAGTATAGAAGATTTAAATTTATTACAAGGCTTGTAATAGTGGTTTGTGAATTGTTGAGAGTGGTTCATGGGATTATAAATGACAAATAAAATAATGTGTTTAAATAATAAAAAGGTGATTCGGGTTTTGGTTATATTGTATTACAACATTTACACGATGTGTAGATGGTTTACACACCACATAATTCCCTGGTAAATTTGTTTTTTAATCATTGTGGCACCATGGGTTTATTCCTCAAACCCTATGCTCCATATCACATTCTAGGTGGATGGTAGTGCTATCTTGAGGTGTGTTGGGATTACATTGATGTTTATTTATATGTGGATTCTTGTATATGATAAGTGTCACACCATCATCAATCTGTTGTAGATTTTGGGTTTCTCATTGTATGATTGTTGTTTATGGGTGTTATTCCTTGCCCTATGGGGAACATATAGACTAGAAATATTATTTAATGTAATTGTTCCTTTTTCTCAGGATTTTTTCATGATAAAAGTGTGAATTTTATGAATTTTATTACCATTGGGTTCATATTAAGATTCAAAAAAATCATATCATTAATTATCATGTCAAAAAATAATTGTTATGGGGAGATATCACATGTTTTTATATTTTATAATATGTTGTTCATGTTGTTTTGACTGCCTGCTGCCAATTCTGAAATAGTGGATATTGGAATCCTTTCAAACACAATAGATTATATATGTGATGGCCCATACTGTGTTTTTTTTGTGCTCGAACACTAAATAAATTGTTAATGAACTTATTTTTGTTTAATAATGGTTTTTTCCTAGATATCTGGTCTGTGGGATAATATCCAAGCTAATATAAAAATGTAATGTGATTAATCACCGGAATAAATGTGATGTTGGGATGTGTTGTTGTGTGTGTATATGATTTTTATGAGGATTTTTGTGGTTTATTTATTATTTGGTGATGTTATTGATTAGTTAGGTTTTTTTTATGTTGGGTAATGATGTGATGGTTGGTTAGCATAGATGTGATGTGGGAAGTTGGGCATTGTAGAATACATGTAGTGGGATAGTTGTTGAAATGAAGATGTTATGGAATTGTGGTTATGTTAAAATGGAAGTGGTGCATGGAGGATGTGGTTGTGTGATGGAAAATATGTGTGGTTCCTTCTTTGTGAGAATGATTGGGCGATGTGATGCGCCGACAATGGTGGATATACGGTGTTGTGATACAGATTGGGTGATGTGATGGGATTAATATGGTGTTTGTATGATGTTGTGGAAAATATTTTATGTTGTGGATGTGTTATTATATTGGGTAGTAGTTTAATAAAATGTGTTGCTGAATCTAAACGGATAACTGAATAAGATTGGGATTGAATATAACATGGTGAAAATTTACATGTTTTTATGGCTTAAATTTAATTTAATGAATTGAATGAGTGGATTAATGTAAAATGGAATGAACAATGAAAAACATTTTTTGAACATTTATTTTGAATGTAAAAATGTTTCCTTTATTGTGTGGATGTTGTTTTCTTTGTTTCATATATGGGTGGGAACAGTTGTGAAAGTTAATGTATAGTATAGTGATGGTAGTTTGGCATTTAATAGTGTTTTTATGTGAGTACATATTTTGGGTGTCGTGTGTTACATCAATATCATTTATGTTATTGTTATTTTATACACACTAACATTGAGTTAGAAAACCTTACCAATGTATATAGGTTCTAGTATATGGTTCCTAGAGGACTTTGGGGACCGATCTGGTCATTACTAACTTGGTTGGAGTTGCTATTCTGTAAATATTGTAGACTTTTCATTTACATATTTACATTATTTATATGTATCATTTTTTATCCATGATTTATGGAATAGTTATCTATTTACCTTTCTATGGTCTATTGTAATTGTTTGTTGTTTTTTATCCTATATCTTGATCATGTCCATTCATAGAGGGTGGTTCCTCCTATATTGTGTGATTTTTATACCATCGATGCAAGTCGAAAACTCGGGGCCTATTATAGGTGGGACTTAGGAGTCCTTATATCACACTATTCACTACAAAATGTTTGGTTGTATGGGGTCATGAATGAGTGACATTGGAGTTTTTGAGGGAGAGATAGACTACATTTTTTCATTAGGCATATTGAGGATTCCATGGGATGGAATTGCATAAGTTGTAGATGACTTTGCTGAATGACATAGTCCAAGGGGACTAGCATGGAAATGAAATTTTAGGGGTGCCAATGAACCATATCATAGATTATGGGCCTAACAAATGACCTATTTTGTTAGACCAATTTCAAGGGCGAAGACTTAAAAGAGGTATATGAATAATGATGACCTATATTCCTAATTTGTTTTTGGGTTTTGGGAAAATAAAATGGAAATAATTTAAGTATCTCATGATTATAATTCAATGCTACTAGGATTATGATCTTATCTTTTTTTAGGAATGGATCTTGTTCATCATTCAAGAGATTATCAGGAAGTTTAAGTTCATTAGGATGATTCAGTGGACTGTCCGAACCATTACCTGATATAGGAGGATGGAATATGTCATCATTAATTTTATTCCTTTCAGCCACATAGTTTTTTAATATTTTTATGAGTGCCAAATATTTGGATAAGAAGTACTATATTGAGGATCATGATTTTTATTTTGATCTTATACAAGAAAATTATGTGTTTGGGCTGTTTTTGTCAATTTTTCAGCAGAGGGGAGATGTTTTTTTAGAGGTGCACATTTTTTAATTGTGATGAGAATTAGAAAGATGTGTTGTGGATGGAATTTCTTATGTAGTTCCATGAGGAGTTCCTTTCATGGATTGTGAGAGTATCCAAAATGTTGGGACTTATATCCATTCATTAGAGGATTATGAGCAAGTGGGAACCTAGGAATGATTTCAAGTATCTTCTACCCTTTTCTAAATATTTCTTTATATATGGGAATTCCAAAACAACGAATCTATATGAGGATTTTCGTCTAATGACTAGGTATGTGCTCACACAATTTATACTCTTACTATATCCATAGGTGAAGAAAACGTCTAAGGATATTAGGAGGATTATTTTACGGGGATTTTAGCCTAATTAGAATGAAATGTACTATGTTTTGTGTAGAAGTGCTTCTAGAAGTAGGATATAAGTGTTCAGTTTTTACGGGCACCATTCAGTGGGGAAATGAATGTGATAGTTTCTTTCCCGACCATCTAAGACATGCTTTTTTAATGATCCTTATGGGGAGTTTTAATTTCTGTTCCATATCTATGGTAAATATGATCCGTACTAGGATTAGTTTTTTTCTTCTCGAGGATACATGTTTTAGATGGGTGATCATGTGTCACATCAATGACATATTTTAATGTTAAATTTAATTTAATTTCCATTATTTTTTTTTGTGGGTTTCACAATATTTCTTAGAATAAAGGGTGAGTTTTCCTTATTTGTGCCAAATTATGAGCCCATTTCCAGATTTAAAAAACAAATTTGTTTCATTTAAAACTATTCATTTTTCAACATTTTGAACACATTCTACTTCCAAAATGGCCTCCCTGACATATTAACACCTCTATATAAATTTTTACTATTTAAAAATCCATATTCAAGATGGATTTGGGTTTTTATTTAAGGAATTGGGCGAGCCTGGAATCCCATTTCCAGTTTTAAAAAAAATATATATTTAATATCAAATTCAATAATTATTATTATTTGGTGATTCCTACTCTCACCTGAGCCTAATGACCCTTGGCGCACCCCCATCGTCTTTTTCCCCTACTTCATGATCATATGGATAGATAATTAGGGCATAACATCTTAGGATTTCTCAAATCTTCTAGATTTGAATAGGTTACTTGTTTCATTCATAAATCCTTCAATTTTTACTACTTTCCCCCATTTTAGTACACACATGACCATATTATTCATATTCTATCCATAGTTGCATTTTTTTTCTTTCTGGAAATTCAGCTACTGGTGTATTTGGGGCGATTTCTTCAAGATCCCTCAAGTAAGTGGGTTTCCTTCCTTCTTCGTCCCATTTTCTTAAGGATTCTTCCATTTACATAGGGTTTCTTCATTTTCGTGTTGATGTTCATAATTTCCAAAAATTGGGGATTCAAACCTAGAGTTTGATATTGGGTTTCTTGATCTATTCTTGTGGTTTTAGGCTTGAGCTATGTCCCTCATAGTGCCACAAGGGTATGTTTAAACATTCACACAAAGATTCCTGGGTTTAGACACTTTTGGTAGGTTATTCCATGTGTCTTAAATGATGGATGTGTTATAATTTCTTAATTTCAATTTTTAGGACACTTCTAATTGATTACACTTACTGCAAAATTTGGTTTTGGTGACATTTGTTATGAAAACGATTTTTAGGTACCAATTTATTGTCAAATTGGGTGATTTACATGTCGATTTTGTGTTATTCCAATGGGGATTGTTTAGTAAATCATAAAATGGATTTATAAAAAAAAGTGATGAAAATAAGGTTTTTTTATTATTAGTATGCATATAGTGTTCCATGTGGGGTTTTTATTGGATTTTTTGTGCCAAACATTGGTTACTTTTGTGATGTTATTCTATTGAAGTTTTAAAGATTTTATTTAGTGATGTAATGGGTGAAAACATGTATAGATACTTTTTTGAGTTGTTTATGAAAATAACTTATGTTTTTATGAACAAATGGCTTTTGGTAGAATGTGAATGTTGTTTGAGAACAATGTGGGAACCCGAGTATCTTGGTGTGTGGATATGTACTAGTACGCTTGTGATCCGGAGCAGTTTTTTCCTTATTTCACTTAGTAAAATGGCTAACTACGACACTAGAAAACTATATTGATGATGGTTTCAGACCACTAGATTATGGAAATGTTCCCTACTAGAGGCTTGTTCACAAGAAAGAACGTTTCTATAGTTACATTACACCAAGGTACAGGGTACATGGGGCCCGAGACTAACTAGTGCCTAGTGGTATTCCTGAGATTGGTTCTCATTGAATTTTTTTATTAATATATTGAATATTTTGGTTTTATATGGAAAAAATGTATCTTAAATGGTTTGTTAAAATTGTGTCACTAATGGAAAATTCCCTTTGAAAACTGTTTTAATTTAACAGATTCATTTTTTAGAAATTACTTTCACCACTACTTTCTTAACCAAACTGGCATGCTTTATATCATGTATTTCATACTCTATGAAATATCATGGTGGTATCCAATTGAAATTAGGCTCACACTGTACTTAAGATCCTTGGGTATATGTATACTCGATCTTGTTTGACACAGGTAATGGAAAGGCCTTGGGTGATGGTGGTTCGGCTTGTTAGTTCCTATCCATGGTACAGTGTTGTGGATATAGCTTGTAGGTGATGACTAATTGTTGTTTGGAGTCCATGGGGATATTTTTATTCTTCATTTATAAGTATTTGGACATCTTGTTCTATGTTTAAAACTATGTATTCTGTTCAGTATTTTTTAAAATGCTTATTTGGCATGAATTTTAAGATTCAGTTTATCGATTATTTTTTATGTTTTATGTATCCATAATCTGGTAAATCATTACCAAACCAAAATCAATGATACTCAGAAACATGATCCTGCCCATGGGGAAAGGGAACCCCCATCGGGCCTTGTCACTGGCTGGGTTTGTTGTCAGTTTTTTTGGTGACTAGATTTGATTCATGAAAAAATGGTATCAGAGGAAGTAAATGTTTTTGGATTATAATATAATTTTGGGATGATTCAGACTTGACAAGAGCTAGGACTATCAGGACACTATGTTTTGGTGATGAGTAGGGTGCATGGCCCACACCTCTCTTGGAAGAACATTTGACACAGTGGGACACAAGATGTATTTGGTTGACTTCACTTCCGGGTGAGATTTGAGGGTTGTTGACTACATGTCGACATCAGGTGGGGTGGGGTAGTTGTTTCTTTTATCATTGTAATGATTATGAATTTTTTATATTTGATTTTATTGATGAATTTTTCATAATTTTTTTAAAGTTTTTTCATATTGGGACTATTTCTTTTGTAGAAACCTGCCTCAAAAAAATGCTCTCATGCTCCCACAGGAGGAAGCTGGAGAGACTTCACCCTCCTTGCTTGATGATAGGCTAGTTGAGGCTGTGATTCAAGATATACAATCACTGTGACACAAATTGGCTCATGTTCTAGCACCTATTTGTGAGGCTGAAACATGTACTAGGATGGAAAAGGCCCAACAGTTCAAAAAAACAAGCCTTCTACTTTCTGAAGTTACATAGAACACCAAGAAGTAAAGAAATGACTCAAAAAGATCAAGTGAATGATCATGTTCCTAGAAAAACATGAGGAATGTCAGGGTGACGTGTGCCTATTTTTTATTAGAGGGTCCTAGACATAGGTGCTGAGAATTAGTATATCATACTTGAAAGAATGAGAAGATTCACTGGGATATTTCAAGGTCGTCTTTAACAAACATTACATCCTTGAAGTCTTATCATATGCTAGATCACATGATTTCCGGGATCTTGTTCAGGGGGGATCATTCTGTGATGGAGTACCCCAACTGTTTAACTGATCTGGTTTGGAATGCTCTTAAAATCATCTCAAATGAGCATGTGAAGGGATAGAGGTTTGAGAAAGGCTTACGACCAACGATTTACTTCCAGGGTTTCATGTTTAAGGTGAGGACCTATACTGAGGTGGTATACTGGGCATGTATGGTACAGATTGACAAAAAATGGAGGGTTTAATTCTATGGGACAATATTAGTAGTGGGAAGTGGAAGCTCTTTGGAGAAGAAAGGGAAGTTATAGGAGTAGAGTAATAAGGGAGGTGGTAGTTCTATCCACCCTTCCAGACAGTTTCCATCTATGGCATCTGAGGTGAGATTCATCGTGTTCAACTAGTGTGGGAGTTCGGGGCACATCCAACCAGCACTCCCATTTCTTTTGAAGACATGTTATCATTTTAGAGTTATGGGTCACCTGCAACACATTTTTAGGGTGGAACATCCACTTCATTGTGGGGAAGTATCAATGGATCAAGAAGAGTTTCAGCTCAAGAAGAGCCATCGAGGATGGGGGGATATCGATTTGGTGGCCATGGGGGTAGGGTTGTGTCATCTTCTATGTAGATCATGTTTAGGGAATATCGACAGACTAGAGGTAATCCTCAGGAAGACAAAAGATATTCAAATATGGGGAGAATGCACATGTAGGATCAGAGGTGGAATCATCAAATGTTCGAGGAATAGTTTTGATTTCATCTTTTATAGCTGCTATTATTTTTGATACTGATGTCGGTGTTTCATTCAATTATACATATTTTGTGAAAATTCTGAAATTGGAAACTGATTTGTTGTATTTTGGGATGGATTTATTGATGCCGCTGGGAAATGAGATGGGGCATGTTCTCAGGAGCCCATCGTGTGCGCTTTCTGTGTCAGGGGTTGAGAGGGAGTAGGAGCTCTTGCTCTTAGATATGGATTTATTTGACATAATACTAGGAATGGATTTCCTAGTCCACTTCCAGAAACACATTGATTTCTATAGGGGCGAGTGAGTTTCAAGGCATCTAATGGGAGTAATCGGGTTTTTCGTGTGGAATGGGGTCCACAGTCGAGTCGTGCAGGACCTCCACTCCCTATGTTGGTAGATATTGTTTTTAGTTATCATCGCTCGTGATTGAGTACAATGGTCATGCTCGTGATGGTGGACTACCTCATGTATTTGATATGGTATTTATGGATGATTTTTCAAGTTTTCCCTGGGAGCGGTATGTATAGTTCATGATGGATCTGGCATTGGGAACAAAGTCTATATCTCTTCCCTCATATGACATGGCCACCACCTATCTGTGGGAAAGAAAGATAAAGCTGGATTAATTAGAATCCAAATGATTTATTTGGCTGAGCATCTCCCCTTGGGCCGCTCATGTGTTTTTCTTGAATGATGATGAAAGATCACTCTAGTGGTTCACTGACTACTGGAATTTGAACAAGGTAACAATAAAAAAATAACTTTCCATGAATATATTACTTGTTTTATCAGTTAGAGTTGGAAATATAGTTTTCTAAAATCGACTTGAATTCGGGCTATCATCAACTCAGGGTGAAAGAGGTAGATCTTTTGAAGGCTGCTTTGCGATGTAGGTATGGCCACGTCAAGCACGAGTTCATGCCCTTTGGAATGACCATTTCTCCAGTGGTCTTTATGGAACTCATAAACAAGGATTTCCATCAGTATCTAAATACATTGGTTGTGGTATTTTAGGATGACATTCTAGATTATTTAGGATTCGAGGAATAACATGAGCATCAATTATGGATCATTATAGGCACTTTGCGAGAGAATCACCTTTATGAAATGTGTAAAAATTGCACTATCTAGATCAGGGATGTGAAATTTCATGGGAATGTGATCACAGAGAATGGGGTTTCGGTGGACCCCATGAAGATCAGTGTTGTTATTTCATGGGAGAAGCCGAAGTTCGTGTTCAAGATTAGGAGTTTCTTCGGCTTGGCTGGTTATTACAGGTGGTTTGTTAGGGAATTCTCATGGATTTCTTCACCAATGACTGTGATCACCCAAAAAGGGGTGAAGTTTTTATGGGGCCTAGAATTTTAGTTATCCTTCTAGGAGATGAATAGGCGGTTAAGAACCACCCCATTATGATTTTTCCAGATGCTGGAATGGGGTATGTGGTGTATTGTGATGCTCCAGGTAGTGTGTTTATACAGGATGATCACATGGTGTTGTATGGATCTCACCAACATCAAACACATGAAATAATTACACCAACCATGACTTATTGTTAGCATCTGTGATTCACGATTTGAAGACTTGGAGTCACTGCCTGCTTGGGGAGAATTTTAGGGTCTACTCATATCACAAAATCATGTCCCGTATCTTCTCACAGAAGGACCTCAACAAGAAAGAATCTTCGTTGGATCGAGTACTTGCAGTGGTTCTACATTTACATTTTCTATACCCCAGGAATGGGCAACGTGGTGGCTGAAGCATTAAGCAGATGAGTCCTAATGCAGGCTTTGAGGAGATACAATGATGAGTAGAATCTAATGTCACTCTTTGCTCATATTCATGTGGAGACGAATGAGAAAAATGGTGTGCATTCTTGGAAAGCATTCAATGGACTCCTTATTTAGCAGATCCAATTCAGATAGAATGGACATGTAATGATATTTGTCTATAGTTGAAGTAGATTCTTCATGGTGGGGAGATGTCTTCTGATTGGTCATTGTCTCCCAATGAAATCTTGTGCTTCAATGGTCGTTCTGTAGTGTTGTTATCTCTATAGAAGGTGGTTGTGTAGGATAGCCACTATTATTAGTGGGTTGTCAATCCAAGTGACACCAAGAGGTATTATGATTTCCATTGGTAGTTCGTGTGGTTTTGTATGGGACGAGACATCATGACTTTCTGTTGAGATGCTACACATCCCAGCAGGTTAAATCATAGCTTCATAGGCCCTCCAGTTTTCTACATCCATCACCCATTACTACTTGAAAGTGCGATGATGTCACCATGTACATTATTTTTTAATTTTCTTGTACACCTCGGGGTAATAATTCCACTTTGGTGGTGATTGATCATCTAACCAAATCATCCCACATCCTTCCGATCAGAGACACAACTAAAGTTGATGAGTTGGGTCGTTTGTATCATCATGATCTGTCAAGGTTCTATGGTGTGTCATTAAAAGTTTCCTCATATAGAGATCCTCATTTTACATCTCGGTTTTGGGATAGGATTCAGAATGCCTTGGGGTCTCAGATTAAAATGAGCATTGTATACCATCCTCAAATGGATAGTCAGACAGAGCATGCAAATATGATTTTGGAGGACATGCTCTGTGCATGTGTTATAGACTTTGGCTGTTATGGGGATATCCATTTGGGATTGGGTTAGTTTTTTTATAAAAATAGTTACCAATAATTTATTCGAATGGAATCTTTTGAGGCTCTTTATTTTCAGCCTTGTCAGCCCCCCTGTGTTGGGTTAAGGTAGGTGAGACCTTACTACTGCTGTCAATTCTAGTGAATGAGACTTATGATAAGGTCAAGTTGATCGGGCAGTGCTTATTAACAACGCTCGAGTCTCCATAAATCTTATGCTGATTAGAGGTGTCGAGACCTAGAGTTTTCTATGGGTGATAGGGTATTCTTGAAATTTTCCCCTCGTATGGGCCATTGTGGATTTTAAAATAAAGGAAATCAGACATCGCAGTATATCGGACCTTTAGAGATTATCAAGAATATTGGAAATTCCAAATAGGTTGACATTACCTTTTCAGTTTACATCCATCCATGATGTCATCCATGTCTCCCAGTTGATGAAATAAAAACCGGAACCATCCCATGTACTGAATTTAGAGGAGTATGATATAGAGACATATTTATATATTTTTGAGTGGTTGAGGGGGAAAATGGACTTCTATGAAAATAATCTTCGGGAAATGTCCATTCCACTGGTTCTGATTCTTTTACAGCATGGGAATGATACAGATGAAACTTTGGAGTGGATTTTTCGGGTTGAGAAGCAGTACCAATTCATGTTTTTTGGTCAAGCTTCAGGTTGAATTTTCAGGGTGAAATGTTTTTCATGGTGTGGAAAATTGTCACATCCATGACATATTTTAAAGGTAAATTTCATTTAATTTCCATTAATTCTTTGTTTTGGGAGTCTCTCGTGCATTTTTGGCAGAAAGTGTGAGTGTTCATGATTTTGGCCAAACCGTGATCCCATTTATAGATATAAAAATCAATTTTGTTTCATTTATAACTCAATAATATTTCCACAATTTTTACTCATTTCACTCCAAAAATGGCCTCCCCTGACCTATTAACACCACCATAACAATTTGTTCACATTATAAATCCATAATCAGGGTGGATTTGGGTTTTTATTTAATGAATTGAGCTAGCCTAGAAGCCCAATTATAGTTTAAAAATTTTATTTTCTTATTAAATTTCTATTATTTTTAAGTGATTCCAACTCTCATCCTAGCCCACTAACCGTAGGCACAACCCAATTCTCTTTCCCCTCTCTTTGGAGATCATATAAATTGTGAATTAGGGGAGAACATATTAGGATTTCTCAAATCATCTAGAATTGTAGAGGTAAATTGATTCCTTCATAACTCCATCAATTATTAATATTTTACCCAATTTTATTTTCCACTTGATGTTCTCAGCATTATTCAAACCTCGCGTGATTTTTTCTCTCTTTGTAAATTCATCTACTGGTGTATTTTGGGTGATTTCTTCAAGATACATCAAATAAGTGTGTCTCCATCCTTTTTCTTCCCATTTTCTTAGGGTTTCTTACATTTACTTAGGGTTTCATCCATTTCATATGAATGTTTCTATTTTACAGATTGTGGGGATTCGAACCAAGGGTTTGATCTTGGGTTTCATGGTGTATTTGTGGGGTTTTAGGATTGATCTAAGTCCCTCATGGTGCCACAGTGGTACGATTAAACTTTCACACAATAATTAAAGGGTATTAACCCTTGTAGTAGTTGATTCCATATTTAAGAAATTAAATATGAATTATATTTGATTAATTTCCATTTTAGAACACTTATCCTTCATTATCATTGATGATAAATTTGGTTTTGTTATCATTATTCAATAAAATGATTCCTATGTACATATTTTGTGTCATATTGGGTGTTTTACATGTCCTTTTTGTGTTATTCCAATTTAGGTTTTTTTATAACTCATGTAATAGATTTATAAAAAATGTTTTAGTTCTAAAAATTATGTTTTGGAAAATATGGGTTTGCATGTACTACTCAATGTGGGGTTTTTTTGGATATTTTTGGCAAAACACTGGTAAATTTTGTGATGTTATTCATTTGATGTTTAAAACGTTTTATTGAGTGATGCAAGTTGTGAACAGAATGTGTAAAAACTCTTTTGAGTTGGTTATGACCAGAACTTATTTTTTTATGTGCTAATGGATTTTGGTATCATGTTAAAATGGTTTTACCACAACGGGGGTGCTCGGGAATCTTGGAGGGCAGATATGTACTAGTACTCTAGTGATCTAGAGTGGTTTTATCCATATTTCTTTGACAAAAATGGATAATGAAAAGACTAAAAAACTATATAAATGATGTCTGGTGAACACTAGGTTATTTTTATTTTCCATACTAGTGCCTCGTGCACGATAATGAATGTTTCTATGGTCAGTTTATAGAGAGGTACATGTTATATGGGTCTCAAGTCTAACTAGTGCCTCGGGGTATTCATGAGATTGGTGCTCATAGAATATTTTGTATTTATCTATGGAATATGGTAGTTTTGGTTGGAAAATATATTGTCTTACATGTTTTATTTATATTTTCTCCCTCATGGAAAATTCTCTTTGAAAACTATTTTTGTTAAATAGTATCATTCCTTAGATATTTTTTCCACCACTTCTTTCTCATCAAAACTGACATTCTTTTTATCTTATATTTCATTCTCGATGGAATATCATGATGCTATAATATTGGTCTTAGGCTCACACTCTACTTACACCCCATGCATTTAAGTATAATTGATCATGTTTTACATAGGTAATGGAAAAGCCTTGGGTGATGGAAGTTCGAGTTGTTAGTTTCCATCAAGGGTGCGCTTTTTCCGAGACGGGTTGTGGGTGATGCCCCTTGTCATGTGGAGTCCATGGGGATTTTTTCTGCTACTTTTATGTTCCATTATACATTTTGTTATATTTTTAAACTTATTTATTCTGGTAAGGATATGTTTAATTCTCTTTTGTCATGAATTTTCAGATTCGGTATATCAATTGTTTTTTGTGTTTTATATATCCAAACTTGGGTAAATAATTCCCCAAAAAAATCAATTATAACCGAGAACTTGTTCCAGAACATTAGGTTAGGGAATTCCCTTCAGGCCTTATCATGAGGTGGGTTTGGTGTGTTTTTTTGGGTTCCAAATTCAGTTCGAGACATCATGCCTCTTTTTAGTAGCAACAATTAACATTGAGATAGTTCCAATGGAAGGGATCCAATCTGTTTTTAAAGCTGCCGAGAGCTTATAGATTTGGCATAGTATATCTTCATGATTATCCTGATCCATATAGACCCATGATAGAGCACATTTATGGAGATCTACTGTAGAAATATTGATGATCTTGGCATGGTTAGATTCACACATTAGTGGTTGCATTTCCAATAAAGCCGTATGTTTTTTAGGTATGAAAAAATTATCATCTCCCTCTATATTTTAATTGTTTGATTTAGTATCCATAAACTCTTTTGTCCCTATTTACTTGGAGCATTAGTTGGTAATGGATGTGAATAGGCTTCCAGCTCCCCTAGTGTTATTTATGATATTTGGACACTATGCCTCCTTGTTTAATGTGTTCCGAGAATGCAAACTAGTTATTGGGTATCACTAGTTAGTGGCAGACTACTTCTTGTTAATGATATATCCATAAAATATATTCCTTGGAATTAATTTTATGCATTCCAAGAATTAATTCATTAAATTATTCTATACGATAGTCATGTTTTCATATGTGGAGGTCCAACGAGTGGTGTTTGTAGGTGGGAGAGGTTATTGGTAGGGTGGTTGGCAAGTACTTCTTATTTGTTTTAATAGTTTGCGGATATGTATTTAGAGGATTTTGTGGGGATTTTTTCCTATTTTTTAGTCATTATTTTATATTTTCATAGAGTATATTAGGACACTACCTCCTTGACACGATGTTCAGTTTGTGGTAGAGTTACAGTTGGGTGTGTCTTTGATTTCAATGACTCTCTATTAGATGGTTCCCATTTAGTTGTGTTTTGTGAGACTATAGCTGGATGGCTAGATGAATATGGTTTCCATCTAACCCAATGTGTATTTATGTGGATATCTAGTGTGGTTCTCCAATATGGAGAGAAAATTATGTGATTGGGTATATACTATCGGATGTTGAATAACGTAACAGTTAAGAATAATTACCCTATTGTGTTGATCGATGTTAAATTAAACCATTTATAAAGAGGTATTTAGTTATTGAAGATAGATATAGGGTATGGATATCACCATATGAGGTTTAAATTGGACGATATTCAGAGGACATCCATCCGATGTAGGTATGGGCACTTCGAATTTGTTGTAATTTTCAGTGAATTGAACGCACCAGTTGGGTTCATTGGACTTATGAATTCTAGGATTCATGAGTTCCTCGGCCAATTCATCATTATACTCATCAATGATATATTTTTCTAATAAATTTAATAAGATAATAATTTCATGCATATTAAAGTTATTTTCAGGTCCTTTGATACCTCTATCTTTATGGGATGTTATCCAATTGTGAGTTCAATAATCGATAGCTTCAAATCCATGGGAATGTGGTGTCTTATAAGGGTGAGGAAGTTGACATGTCAATGTTTTAAGTAGTTATTTCTTGAAAAACATCCAATAATATTGGAGAGGTTTGTTGTTTCCTGGGTACACAGTCTATTATCAGAGTTTAGGGCCTGATTTTTCTCAAGTAGTATCTTTGTTAATAGTGTTGAACATGAAGTAACAATATTTTTAGTGGATACACTAAGAAGAATTTTGTACATGATGGAGTAGTTTTTTAGTGCTCTAATGCATTAGTTACCCAACGAGGGTGTGTTGTTTGAGGTTTTATTTGACCCATCACTTCTGTGATTGGAATGTCTATTAATGTAGTAGTGTGTAGTAATCTATTATGGTTCTAGGAATTTACATCACCATAAGTGTAACTGTGTCACCTTTGATCAAGATTTCATGGTAGATATTTTTATGCTAAATACATGGAGGCATTACCTTAGTGGTAACTGCTTTATAGTTTTCATGGAACATATAATCCAAAGATATGATTTTCATTAATTGAATTTGAATCAACACAAGCATGGGTGGATGTATTTTCTTTAATATAAAAATTTATAGATCCATTACATCCCAGTGAAGGTTAATATAGTGACTGAAGAATTAATATAGAAGTGCCGACAGGATGTGGCATGGTATTCTGATGATGTTTGGAAATGAGTAGAGGATCTGGAAGCAATTCCTCTATACATTGGAGAGATTAGTGGATTAGATTATATCAATAAAATGATCATTGATTCATCTTTGTTGTGGAGGATGGTCATTGTGGGGACTTAGATAAATTGGTGATTCATGATCATTTTAGTTGTGGTGATGCTCCTGAGGGATGCTCATAGTATGATCAGAACTATATGTTGATCCAGGGGTGGAATTTTGTCACATAGGCGATGCATGAGGGAGTTATTTATGAGTTTCATGTCTCACCATTATTGGTACATCATGGGTGAAGATGATGTATCATGGATTGAGGTTATATATTTTGTCCATGGAGATCAAATGGCCAGTGATGATGTATTTGGTATGATGTTTGGTTTTCCAGTAGGTGAAATCTGAAGATCAGATTCTAAATGTTTTTTTACAGTCCTCATATAGACCAAAGTGGAAATGGGTGGGCATATTGATGGATTTCATCATAGGGTTACCCTGAGCATAGGGATTTTGTATTTCAGTTTCGATAATAGTGGAACAAATAATCAAATCTGCCCACTTTCTGGTGATATTTGAGTCAATTTTCATGGAAATTTAATAAAGAAGGTATGTGGATTATGTGGTTTGGATTAATGGGTTAATAAGGACCATCAAAACTGATTAGGATTTTCATTTTACATTTTATGTATACAGGGTATTACAACACGTTTTTGTCTCTCAACCTCAGTTTTTCAGAACATTCCACCCTCAGACAGAAGGGAAAGTTGAACAAACCATCCAAAAATTAGAGGATATATTTCATTCATGTGTATTCAATTTTGGAGAATCTTGGGAATGAAACAAACATTTTTTCGAGTTTTCCTACAATAATTGCTATGATTCATCCATTAGTGTGGCTCCATTTGAGAAATTGTAAAAGAAACCGTAACATTATTCATTGTGCTCATCAGATTTTGGAGATTAGAAACTCATGATGTAGTGTAGATCATGATTGAAAATGTCCATTTGGTTCAATTTTAGATTAGGGTAGAACATGACCATTAAGAGGACATTTCCAAATGAAGTTTAAGGTTGTTGGAGTAAACCTTTTCTGAACATGTGTTCTTGAGAGTGTCCCCTCGTCACATGCATATAAGGAATGGCTAATGGAGTAATCTTTCTCCTATGTTTTTTGTGACCATTGTGGTGTTGTTGAGTTTTAGTAAGGTGACATATTTGTTGGCATTGAAATAGTGGATGTACCAAATCCATGAATTCTTAAACATATATCATCTTCTTGGTTATCTTCATGATGTCTCTCATGTCATTAACTGTGGAGATTATGATATCAAAGATGATGTGACATTTTTGGAGTGTATATTATATATATAGGATCATCAAGATAAAGTAAAACATATACAGGCCGTTCATTTTGTTTTTTGTGTTATGGATGCATATTGTCTTGGAGGAGAGTACATTTGTGTAAGTGACACCAAAATGTGTTCAGTAAATAGAGTTGTTTTGAGTTTTCATTTTTTTTTCTCATGTGATGTTTGGATCTTGATATGTTATGAGATGATATCATTCCCTTGATGTGGGATTCAAGATAATTCTCTATCATATGGAAATGGGAGGACATGATTCATAATCGAGACACATTAACTATGATTTGATTAAAACTGGATTGGTGAGTAAATGCCTCTGTGAGTAGATAGTATCCTGACCTAGAGGATGATATTACATGGTTTATATGTTCGAGGAATCATAGATTGTGAGTTGGACATTATATAGGAATGGTGGTGGAGTTGTTGTTATATTAGAAAGAGGGGGTTGTGGTTTTTACTAGATGATGTAGTGTTGTTCCTAGGGGGAGGTGGTAGTGAGGTTTTGTAGTGTTTAGTGGCCATTTTATTTGGTATGTTTGGATAGTGGTGGCGTTTATTGTGCGATGATGTTTTGAGAGGTATCTCATTGGATGGTTATTTGGCTCAATTCCCTCAAGGTATTTTTTTATTCCATAGGGAATTAATCATTTAATATCAATCCAATATAGTATTTTGTTCCTTATCAGTCTTACATTTTTTGTTTTAGAAGTTGGAGGAATTGAGAAATGGTTTTGAGTGTTTCTATAAGAACCCGGACCTTCTTTTCACATATGTATTCCTTTTCTGGTATTTTTTAAGAAAAAGAGGAAATTTCGGAAATTTTTGATGTACACGCCATGTACTTTATGAGTACATGCCGTGTACTTGGTTACCAGACGCAACCGGGTGCTGGACGTACACCTTCCATGCACACGGCTATGTGGGGTGACCTGGAAGCCGCCTAAAGAGGAGTACAGAAAATACGAGTACACGCCGTGTACATCAAAAGTACACGATGTGTACTTTCTTTTTTTCATTAAACACATTGGGGTCACCTCTGATGGAAAGAAATAAGTCTTTCTAGGTCTGGTTCGTTCGAGTGCGAGGGTAGCGTCGCAGATCTTTGAAGAACCCACGAACAATCATCTGTCCGCCAAATTGAAAACTGTTGGTTGTGTTGGAATCACATCGGTGATTTCTCTCTTCTCCTAGAGCTTTGTTTTATAATTCATATTCTTTTCTATGCTATCTTCCGTTAAACATTTTAAGTGTTTTTGTAGATCTAAATCATTCTGGGGAAATTCAAGCCTCGAGGTTCAAGTATATTGATCTCCCAATGGAAAGGTAGGTGTTTTGTTCCATTTTGATGAATTTCTTTGAGTTTTATGTGAAAATATTTCCAATACCCATGAACGGGGTATTGCGAATGTATTGCTCTAATCCTATTGTTTCTCAACTATGCTGGTATGCCTGAGTAGATGATTATTGATTGTGAATAGGGGAAATCTCTATGATTTGGATGTATTTCCATGGATTTGTTTGAATGTTTTGACCTTTGGGTCTTGTTTTCCTGTTAGGATACTGGTTAAATTCCCATTCCTAGTATTGTTAGATTGTGTCACTATTGTTCTATTATGCTGTTGTTTTGTAGAATCCTAGCAATGTAGTTCATGAGGTTTACCTTGGTTGTTACGCAATGCTACACTTTCTAGACTTACACAGGGCCGTGAGAACATGGTGTATAGACCATAGGGATAATTAACATTGAGGGCTTCTACAGAGTGTCTTTATAATTATATGATGCATGACCATCGGGGGAATTGACGTTGAATTCTTCCCTAGAGTGTATGAAGTCCCTTGATGTGGGCCACATAGGGAATTGATGTTGAGTTCTTCCCTAGAGAACCATTAGTACGATACAAGACTATAGTGGGAATTGATGGTGAGTGATTCTTCAGAGAGTCTATACTTTAGCTGAACTAGAGGGATGTGACAGTTTGGGCTGCCCAGAGGGTTGCTTGTGTTTCTAGGTAGGACCAAAGGGGATAGGCTGTGAGTACATCCCATAGGGTTACCTATTATTGTTTACCTACTTTGTTAGATGTATCTTATAATACTTAATTCATTGAAACTGTAAATTGTTTACCTTGGTTACTTCTTTGTTTAATGCATTTATTTTCTTACTGCCTGACATATATTCCCTGACTGTTAAGCACAAATCTTGTGTTGGTTGCCTACCGGGATTTAGTCTCACACCCTGTTTGGGCAATGCTTTTGGGACCAAATAGAATCTATTGTTGCATGTATAAATAAGGGAAATAACCCTTATACTTCAGGTACTTGATTGCATTGGAGCTGGAGAGCATGGGACTAAGCTGGGGTTTTCAATACTAAGGAGTTCCTTATCTGTTTTCCTTTTGTACTTTTGTTTAGTACTGTATTCATTATTTTGACTTGTTTGGTTGATTTCCTAGATATATATGTATCATGCATAATTTATATATATATATATATGCTCCAGTTGTTTCTTTGTCAGTCTTCCATTGTTACTGTCGTTTGGTATTATTACTTCTTCTGCTATTGTATATCTCTTTACTTTCGTTGTGCACTCTTCCAATTAGGGAATAGTTTCCCCACTATCACACCCAAGGACATCGCTTCTAGTCGACAACCTCTGGAGTTTCGGAAAATGATCTTGAGGCAATGTGACCAACCACATATGGGGAGCCTTTGGCTGGCTTCTAGAACCGGGACGTTACAAAGTGGTATCAGAGGGGTTTCATTTCTCTTGACTTGAGGTTTGGATCCTTTAGCCAATGTTAAGAAGGAATAGGTACTTGGTAATAATCTATGCCCAGGAATACCTAACATGTGTACAAAGAAAATCCAATCAACCTCGTTATTGAAATTATTTCTGGTTTTCAATTTTTCAGTTGATTTGATTTTAATGTTGGGTGATTCACATGTTTTGTGATGTTACTGTTGATGTAATTGAGGTTCTATTTCTCTCTCATCCCAATGATATGAGTGTATTCCATCTCATGAATCATATAGGCACCTGTTAGGAATCATATGAAATTTATTCATTCCCTTCCATTTAGGATGCATTAGTGTTTTCATGTTTTCATGACAGATGTTGTGTAAAATATGCATGTTGTGGAGATATATGCCTTGATAAAATACATGTTGTTTGATAGGGTATTGTTTTGAGTAAGATTTTTCTTTAATGAATGCCAAACATTAGGTATTTGAGGTCTTAAGGGAAATCAAATATAGGAATTTAGTGGATCATTGCACAGTTATCCTTGTTTATAACTTGTATAAGTTTCCAAGCTTTGATTTGCAGGGAGTATGGGCCCTCATGAATCAGGATTTAGTACCTTCAATGTTCGTTTCAATGTTTTTTGGGTTCTGGAGTAGATTCTAAGGATTATATTACGGAAAAACCTAGAATACACGCTGTGTATGTAACATCATAAGCTTCCACGATACATTTGTCTTTAATAATACAGTAGCGTGTGTTGTATGCAACTTTGAGTTCTAACACACCACAACCAATCAAAGTAGCTGTTATGACTAGTAATACCAACTTTTTGAAATTTTATTAATGTTATATTTCAAAACGGACTTCATTTTTGGATTCAGAATATCAAAATTAGCCTAGGGTGATTTTTTTGTATTTTTCTAAAAACGTTCAATTTTTTATGAATAGTGAAAAACAATGAGTTATAGTTTAAATCCGAGTTTTTATTTAAATAATTATTTATTTTATTTGAATTTATTTTTGGGCAACATAGACACATAATACCTATATATGTTCGATTTAATTCATTGGAGTCAAATTATAATAATTTTAGATATATAAAAATTTTATTAAACTTTTCACCGACTTTTACCCATCTCCTAGGAGAATTTGTAAATTCACATAAAACATAATTTTCCCGCTTCTGTGAGTGGAATTTCAAAAACTTGAGATACATGCTTAATATCAAGGTATAAAATGTGGTTCAATAAGATAAAAATAATTTATGGTGAATAATAACTTTTTACTTTTATTTACCATGGTTAAAGTAAATAGGGTAATTGCGGGTAATAACGATATTATTATTACCATAACACATGTTCAAATTCTATTGGATTAGTATAATTCAACCAAAATCAACCTTAGTAAGAAATTATGATCTTTTTGGTCCACTTGGATTAGATTAGGACATTTATTATTATTTAATTAAATGAAGAGTTAAAAGAGTTAAAATCAAGGTTTAATAACATAAAACATTTTTAATATAGGTTTATACATAATATAAATTCGATTAGAATTATTCATTAGAAATATAAAAGGATTTCCTACATAATGGTATTTTATTTGTAATTTTTAGACATTAAATAATTTAATTTATTTACGAGACAATGACGATGTAGTACTTACCTAATTAATAAAATATTAAAATAAATGATATTATAAATATCCATATAAATGTAATTGGAGACTTTTTAGGAATTCTACTAATTTTCAAGGTTAATATGACAAATTAAGGTTGTTTAGATGAATTCTCTTTGATGTAATTTGGCTGCTATAAATTTTGAAAAAACAAAATACCAAATAGTGTCAAAATTTCCATAAAAGAGTTTTTTAAAAAATATTATTGTATTAATAGATATTATATTCATAAAAATTTAACGATCGGCCAGTGTACTTATATAATGATAGGTGTATAATTAATGAACCTAATGGGGTCCTCTTGGAAGTATATAGTAGATTTATTAACCATATAATATAAAAATAAAATAGACATGGTAAATGTCAAACTATTGAACTATGAGTTAAACCTAATGATAAATTTAATATTGTAACCCAAGCCTATCTAAAACCAATTGGATGAGTTGTTTTCGACAAATCCCCACCTTATCCTATAAATAATCCATTTTGGAACCATTAGACACTGATAATTATTTTATTATAAATTAATATTTCTAGGTTTTCCTAAGGTGCCCCTCACCCCTCTTATAAAAGGGCACTCCCCCTTCTCTATAATTCACACCTTCAATGCCTTTTGGATCAGCAAACCCCAGCCCAAATATCCTCTCAAATTCCCTCACTTCATCTTAGAGCCCATAATTTAGTCATAATGCCAACCTAAGGATCCATTTTGATCAAATCAAAAGAAAGAACCTGAAGAAGAGGTAATAATTTCACCACCATCTTTCATGTTCTTTTCTTCTTACACTTCTTTATTTGTAATTTCAATTCTAAAATAATAAATCTTGTATCATCTAAATACTGTGATGTTATTATAAATATCGTACAACTATATTTGTTATTATATCCATCCTTTTAATGATATTTAACCATATGTTCGTACATACGGATTATCGTCTCCTCATCGGGTTGTAATTGTAATTCAATACATTATTATTTGGATGGGTATAATAATTATGTGTAATTCACGTAAATAACAAATATAACATGATAATTATTATTTATATATGATATACCTACCAATTATATTTTATTTTAATGATATTTTCGCGCGTGCATATGTACTCTGTCACACCCCGACCGCGGACATCAGTAATTTTTCTCCTCTCTTGGTCCCGATTTAAATTTTTCGGAGATTAATTGCATTGGCGGTTTCGCGCCGGTGCGCGGTCACCGCATCGTTAGCGGTGACCGTGCGTTCAGCCCGGGTGACAGTGTGTTCACCCGGTGTTTTAAATATTATAATTTTTAAGTTAGTATTTTATTATTAATACCTTTTTATTTGTGTTATTATTATTGTATATATGTTTATATATGGCTATATATATATATGTATAATAATGTGTGTATATATATATAGATCTATATATGTATAAATATATATATATGTGTAACATTTTCAAATTATTTTAAAATTATTATTTTAAATATTTGATCAAAACATTTATTATTTGAATTAACTAATTTATTATTTATTATTATTATATAAGTTTTATTATTATTATATAAGTTTTATTATTATTATATAAGTTTTATTATTATTATATAAGTTTTATTATTATTATATAAGATTTATTATTATTAAGATTATATGTTTTATTATTATTATTATAATTATAATTATTATTTTTATCACATATATATATATATATAAACCTACCCCTACCCCTAGCCTAACCCTAATCCCGTCCCTCTCCGCCGCCACCCTCACCTCTCTCTCCCTCCAGCCTTCCTCCGCCTTCGCCACACCCAGCAGCAGCCCGCCGCCTCAACCCGACCTCCCCCTCCTGCTCGCCCCGGCTTCCCTCGCCGCGTTCCCGTCCAGCCGCCGAAGTCCGGCGTCCCGAGCCCTGCCCTTCCTCCGGTATCTCCCCGTCGCCCCTCCCTGCTCCCTCTCCCTGTCCCGAGCCCATCCTGGTTCGGCCGACCCGCACACATCCCCTCCGGCTTCGCCCTCCCTGCTCCCTCACTGCACCACCCCACCTGTGCGCCCTCCCCTCGGCCTCCCGCGCACCCGGCCTCACCCCTCCTTCACGCGGCGTGCACGCAGCCCCCTCCGCGCTTTTGTCCCCTTCTCCCTCCTCCCGTCCCAGCTTCCTGCCCTCGGCCTCCGACTCCTGCCTCCTTCCCAGCACCCGGATCTTCCGCTCACCCCCCCCCCCACGCACTGTCGCGTCGTCCCGGCTCCCACCTTCGCCTTCCGTCGAGCCGGCCTTCCTGCACCGCCGTCCCTGTTCCCACCCGGCCTCCCTCTCCTGCGTCCCGACCGCCGCGCCCTCCTGCCATCCGCCGAGCCCGCTGGTCATCCCCGGCGCGCTCCCTCTCCGGTGGCCGCACCCAGCCGCTCACCTCCTGCTGCGTCGCCCAGCTGCCACGCCCACCCCCGGCTGCCGCCTCCTCCCTTACCGGTGCTTCCGCTGTGAGTTTTTTTTTTTTTTTTTTTATTTTATTTTGTTTTGTTTTGTTGTTAATCTATAACGTTATCATTTTTTTTATCATATTAATAATATTCTAATTATTTTATTATTGTTCTATTATTATTATTATGTTAATATTATTTTATTATTATTAATATTATGTTATTATTACTTTATTATTATTATTATTATTATTATATTATTATTATTATTATTATTACCAATATATTTATTATTATTTTAATTATTATCATATTATTTTTATTATTATTATTATGTTATTATATTCTTATTATTATTAAATTATTATTATTATGCTATTGTAATTATATTATTATTATTAATATTATTATGTTAACATTATTTTATATTATTATCATTATTATATTATTAATATATTATGATTATATTAAATTGGCATTGTTCCTATTATTATTATTGTATTAATATCATGATATTATTATTATTGCTATTATTGATATATTATTATTATGCTAAATATATTATTATTGTTATTGTCATTGTTACGACTATATTATTATTGTTATTATATTAATACTGATATTAACATTATATTTTGGTTACTGCTATTATATTATTATTACTGATCGTTACACCCGTTTTTCGGTCGACTGTTTTAGGATCTGTTTGACGGCGCAATTCGATGCGCCATTTTCACAACGGGAGTCTTGGGCCGTGTCATTCGTCATTCCGATTCAAGTTAGGTCTCCCTTTGCACTCGCCTTTAAATTTAGAATTTATTTATTCCTTGACTTTTTATTAACGTTCAGTAAATTCAAAAGTATTACTATTAGTTATCTATAGTTTGGTGATCTGCTGATGATAAAAGTTGTGTTAATTATAGCATTTCATTAAAAGTGTTTTCTTGGTTTCAATTGTGGTATTTCATAGTAATGTCGCTAAATGGTTTTTTCTGAGTAACTAAAGACATGTTGAATTGGGTTTTGAAATGTTTTTGGCGTGTGTAGATTAGTAAATGTACTGTTTATGAAAAATGGTGTTTTCTTATAACCTTGATTAGAGAAAACGTCGTGTGACCTTTTGAAATTGTTTTTGGAAACTTTACGTGTGGTTCTTGGTTGACGAAAGATGTTTTCCCTTGTTGTGTTATTAAAAATAATGTTTTCTAGGTTGTGAAAGTTGGTTATGTTTTTGTTTGAATGTTTCCAAAAAGGGGTTTTTGCGAAAAGATTACGTAATGACATTTATATTTTCAGAATGGTATTTTTGACGGGCGTGAGTTTTGAAATATTGTTTGGATGTGGAAATGGTGACTTTTGTGTGCGATATCTGGTTTGGCTTGCGATATGAGGAAGTAATATATTATGTGAATGTGAAGCTTGTTTGAGCACACGGGAAACCCTGGGTATCTAGATGGGCGGACTAGAACTAGTGTGCTAGTGAGCCGGATGGGTGTCGTCCCTGTTTCACTTAGCAGGATTGACGATCGCAACACTAACTAAACATATTATATCTGAGGGTCGTGGCCTTCTAAGCCATGTGTTCTGAGGGTCGTGGCCTTCTAAGCCACGTTTTCTGAGGGTCGTGGCCTTCTAAGCCACGTTTCACCGAGACACGAGGTTCTAGGGTCCCACGCGAGCTAGATGAACCTTAGGGGTTTTACCCATAGTGCTCTACCATCTCTGGCGTGGTGCCTTCCGGCGGCATACAGGGGACCACTTGGGTGTGAGTGTGTGCGTGTGTGAGTATGTGTGTGTGTGTGTGAGTGTGTGAGTGTGTGAGTGCGTGCGTGTGTGCCCATGGTTATTGCTGATAACTTCTGGTTTATTCTTACTTGCACTTGGTTTTTTCCTTGCCTGTTTACTTCTACTTGCACTTGCTTTCTTTCCTTCTTGATTACTTTCAGTTCTTCTTTACCGCTCGTACTGGTTGCTTTGCGAAAAGGGTTTTCAAATAAAAATGTGTTTTTCTCTTGTATAGTAAAACTGAAAGTGTAACACTTCTTTATCGTTCAGAACGAATTTAGAATCAATGAAAAGAAATTCAACTTATAAAAAGGAATAAGGGTGATGGCTTGTGTTTAGTTTTTCAAGTGAAACATTGTAAAAGCATACTTTTATACATTGTAGTTCAAACCTGGAATAGGTAGATTCTTTATTTACTGGCAGTGCATTGGGATTTGTTGTTGGGCTCACCTACTGAGTACTTTTGTGCTCACGACTATCTTTTACCACTTCAGTTGCAGGTTCCTTGTGTTCAGGTTTTCCTGGCATGAGTCGCTCAGTGATGGGGCGACGTTGGTTTGTAGTTGGGTGGTGACCCGCGAGGTCACGTGGAGGTATGTCGTGGTTTAGTTTTGTTTATGTCTTTAGTGTCTGTTTGTTTGTTTAGTTTATATTCATTATTTTGATCCTGTTTTTAGTTTGGGCTAAAATTGTTCCCAACGATTAAAATTTTAACGCCCGGCACTTGTTGCCATCCCGGGGGGATCGGGAACGCCCCTTGGGACTTGCCGCATGGTATCAGAGGTGGTTCTTGTTATTTGGGTTGTCCGGTAGAAGGAGATTAGGACTGTCGGAACTCGAAGGGTAGGTGCGGGAAGAGCGTCGCGAACTCTTGCTCGCACTGATCTTCGAGTTACCAGGGGTAGTTTGGGAATTGTGTCCTTGTCTTTTCTAGTTTGTCTTGGATTGAGAGATGATAATGGAGGCAAGCCGACGTTACGTCGTGATTTCACATGGAGTAGTGACCCATGTGGAGTCCGAGTACGTGGTTTGAATTCCTCCTAGTGGTCGACGCTGACTTGGGACATGGCCCACTACCATGTCGCCAGGTTGAGTGTGACTACAAGTCCCTCATTTCAGTGGTTGATGCAAATTTGGCTGCTGCTTTCGTTTTGGTTTGTGTGGGTGCGTTGTTGGAAATGAAAAAGGTTTTTGGGAAATTGGACTGGTTTCTTTTAAAGGACTTTAAATGTATAAAATGGGTTTTAAAACTGAAATCTCTTGATTTGAAAAATCTTTTGTTTGCTTGGAGTTGGTTTAGAATGGTTTGGGGTGAAACCACAGGTCCTCTTTATGAACGTTTGCACATGTGTGAGAATGCATGGAAAGTGTGTGTTGATGCACGTATGAATGGAATGTAGATAAAGACATGTGCAACGGTTCATGAGATTACCTGGGTGTGATTGAAATTTAACGCTTGAATTTGTTTTCTAAACTGGTTTTAAAGGGAGAATGGTTTTGGAAAGTTTTTGGTTTGAAAGTGGATTGGTTTTTGGAAAGTGATCTTGAGAAAGGGTGGTTTTGAAATCAAAAATGAAAAGGGAATTTTTAAAGAGGAGATTTTATTTTGGGTTGTGTTGTATTTGTTTGGTCCTGGTGCTGACTATTTTTGAGAAAGGTGCTTTTATTGATGTTTCTTCGTTTTGATGTGGGTTTTGGCCTTGTGTTTTATATGTCGCTCAGGAAATGCCGCCCAGAAAGGTCTTTACGGATTCGGATATGTCATGCCCAGTTTTTAGTCCTCCTCAGACTTTGCCTGTTCTCCATGGTGATCAGGGTCCGTTAGAGGCAGTGGAATGGCTCGAGGAAGTGGAACGTGTCTTTAGAATATTGGGAACTCCCGATAATGTTAAGGTTCGTGCAATTATGGAGTTGTTTGAGGGTCCAGCTCTGGACCAGTGGAAGATGGTTACCCCACCTTCAACGCAAGGTGAAATGACGTGGGATGTCTTCAGAACCGTTTTCATCCAATGGTTTGTACCTGAGGAAGTGAAGCTGGAGAAAAAGGGAGAGCTTGTGCATATTCAACAAGGCCAACGGACGGTGAAGGCATATGTTGACCATTTCAAGGAACTGATTTCCTTTTCTCCAGATGTAGCATCGCATGAGCTCATGAAGGCCTCTCTTTTCACTGGAGGTCTTCGTCCAGAGATCAAGGAGCGTGTCCTCCCTTCTAAAGACCTTTGTTTCGAGAAGCTGGTGGAGAAAGCTTTCTTGGATGAGTTGGTTTCCGGTGTGCGGCTGGCTAATACTTCAGCATCCCCTATTGTTCGTAAGAGTTCCCCCTCTGGTGAGGAAAAGGCGCGAGAGATACCTGTCCCCAATGAGTTATCCCCTTGGGTCCCAGCTTCCAGTTCATCAGATCATTCGATGGTATGATTTCAGTATGGTCGTTTCGGGAATTTAAAGTCGTCTTGTCGCAACCCTCCGAAGACATGTCATCGATGCGGTTGTCTAGGTCATCTGGAGAAGTTTTGCAGGAAGCATCGCTTGAAAAGGACGCTGTGATGGGAGAATGTCAGTACCTGACTGTGATGCAGAAGATGCTTCAGCCATCAGAGCCCCAACCACAGGTCGTGGGGTGAAGCTCGCGCACAGTCAGGAGTCCCCAGGGGTGTGAAGCCTTGGTCCAGGTTTTGTGTTCCGTGTTAGTAGTGGAACAATCAAGATCTTTTAGTGCTTGCTTTCCTGCTATTAAAGTTTCAACAGCGTTTTCAATGTATTGTTTTCCTATAAAGTGACGATGGACTTGTTCTATAATAAATCTAAGTGGACTTGTCGTGTGAATGTAATATTCTAAATCGTGTGTCCTTCTTAAAAGTGTGTTTGACTCTCGTGTGGGTTGACCTCGTTTTAGTTATGTTTAAAATGTGGTTATGTTTCGTGGACTTTGGTGGATCATGTCTCCAATTTGATGTTGGTTAAATGTTTTCCATGGGTTTTCCCTGGTGTTGAAGTTGTTGACTCTAGTCGTGGGTTCAAGGTTTCGACGAAGGCGTTGTAGTAATCGTGCTATAAGAGTTGGTTTGAATTGGTTGGGAGTTCCCGCGTCGCCCCCCCCCCCTTTTCCCAGGGTGTTCTATTTAAATGGTCTTCTTTTCTGCACTAGTTATGTTCTTGTGGTGGGGAGAACTCCTTCGTGTTCTCCCCTCACCCTCGGACCCCAGTTTTCTCTTGAATCGGTCGGGTGTGACCTGTGCAGAGTAAGGTCATCCCTGAGAACTTTAGTTTTCTTCAGTACTGTTGGGCATAGACTTGGATTTTGGATGACTTGTGACCTGGTGACTTTCTGGGGGCAGAAAGTGTCTGTGGTGGGGAGAATTGTCACACCCCGACCGCGGACATCAGTAATTTTTCTCCTCTCTTGGTCCCGATTTAAATTTTTCGAAGATTAATTGCATTGGCGGTTTCGCGCCAGTGCGCGGTCACCGCATCGTTAGCGGTGACCGTGCGTTCAGCCCAGGTGACAGTGTGTTCACCCGGTGTTTTAAATATTATAATTTTTAAGTTGTTATTTTATTATTAATACCTTTTTATTTGTGTTATTATTATTGTATATATGTTTATATATGGCTATATATATATGTATAATAATGTGTGTATATATATAGATCTATATATGTATAAATATATATATATGTGTAACATTTTCAAATTATTTTAAAATTATTATTTTAAATATTTGATCAAAACATTTATTATTTGAATTAACTAATTTATTATTTATTATTATTATATAAGTTTTATGATTATTATATAAGTTTTATTATTATTATATAAGTTTTATTATTATTATATAAGTTTTATTATTATTATATAAGTTTTATTATTATTAAGATTATATGTTTTATTATTATTATTATAATTATAATTATTATTTTTATCACATATATATATATATATAAACCTACCCCTACCCCTAGCCTAACCCTAATCCCGTCCCTCTCCGCCGCCACCCTCACCTCTCTCTCCCTCCAGCCTTCCTCCGCCTTCGCCACACCCAGCAGCAGCCCGCCGCCTCAACCCGACCTCCCCCTCCTGCTCGCCCCGGCTTCCCTCGCCGCGTTCCCGTCCAGCCGCCGAAGTCCGGCGTCCCGAGCCCTGCCCTTCCTCCGGTATCTCCCCGTCGCCCCTCCCTGCTCCCTCTCCCTGTCCCGAGCCCATCCTGGTTCAGCCGACCCGCACACATCCCCTCCGGCGTCGCCCTCCCTGCTCCCTCGCTGCACCACCCCGCATGCGCGCCCTCCCCTCGGCCTCCCGCGCACCCGGCCTCACCCCTCCTTCACGCGGCGTGCACGCAGCCCCCTCCGTGCTTTTCTCCCCTTCTCCCTCCTCCCGTCCCAGCTTCCTGCCCTCGGCCTCCGACTCCTGCCTCCTTCCCAGCACCCGGCTCTTCCGCTCACCCCCCCCCCCCCACGCACTGTCGCGTCGTCCCGGCTCCCGCCTCCGCCTTCCGTCGAGCCGGCCTTCCTGCACCGCCGTCCCTGTTCCCACCCGGCCTCCCTCTCCTGCGTCCCGACCGCCGCGCCCTCCTGCCATCCGCCGAGCCCGCTGGTCATCCCCGGCGCGCTCCCTCTCCGGCGGCCGCACCCAGCCGCTCCCCTCCTGCTGCGTCGCCCAGCCGCCACGCCCACCCCCGGCTGCCGCCTCCTCCCTTACCGGTGCTTCCGCTGTGAGTTTTTATTTTTTTTTATTTTTTTTTTTATTTTTTTTTGTTTTTTTTTTGTTGTTAATCTATAACGTTATCATTTTTTTTTCATATTAATAATATTATAATTATTTTATTATTGTTCTATTATTATTATTATGTTAATATTATTTTATTATTATTAATATTATGTTAATATTACTTTATTATTTTTATTATTATATTATTATTATTATTATTATTACCAATATATTTATTATTATTTTAATTATTATCATATTATTTTTATTATTATTATTATGTTATGATATTCTTATTATTATTAAATTATTATTATTATGCTATTGTCATTATATTATTATTATTAATATTATTATGTTAACATTATTTTATATTATTATCATTATTATATTATTAATATATTATGATTATATTAAATTGGCATTGTTCCTATTATTATTATTGTATTAATATCATAATATTATTATTATATCTATTATTGATATATTATTATTATGCTAAATATATTATTATTGTTATTGTCATTGTTACGACTATATTATTATTGTTACTATATTAATACTGATATTAACATTATATTTTGGTTACTGCTATTATATTATTATTACTGATCGTTACACCCGTTTTTCGGTCTACTGTTTTAGGATCTGTTTGACGGCGCAATTCGATGCGCCATTTTCACAACGGGAGTCTTGGGCCGTGTCATTCGTCATTCTGATTCAAGTTAGGTCTCCCTTTCCACTCGCCTTTAAATTTAGAATTTATTTATTCCTTGACTTTTTATTAACGTTCAGTAAATTCAAAAGTATTACTATTAGTTATCTATAGTTTGGTGATCTGCTGATGATAAAAGTTGTGTTAATTATAGCATTTCATTAAAAGTGTTTTCTTGGTTTCAATTGTGGGATTTCATAGTAATGTCGCTAAATGGTTTTTTCTGAGTAACGAAAGACATGTTGAATTGGGTTTTGAAATGTTTTTGGCGTGTGTAAATTAGTAAATGTACTGTTTATGAAAAATGGTGTTTTCTTATAACCTTGATTAGAGAAAACGTCGTGTGACCTTTTGAAATTGTTTTTTGGAAACTTTATGTGTGGTTCTTGGTTGACGAAAGATGTTTTCCCTTGTTGTGTTATTAAAAATAATGTATTCTAGGTTGTGAAAGTTGGTTATATTTTTGTTTGAATTTTTCCAAAAAGGGGTTTTTGCGAAAAGATTACGTAATGACATTTATATTTTCAGAAAGGTATTTTTGACGGGCGTGAGTTTTGAAATATTGTTTGGATGTGGAAATGGTGACTTTTGTGTGCGATATCTGGTTTGGCCTGCGATATGAGGAAGTAATATATTATGTGAATGTGAAGCTTGTTTGAGCACACGGGAAACCCTGGGTATCTAGATGGGCGGACTAGAACTAGTGTGCTAGTGAGCCGGATGGGTGTCGTCCCTGTTTCACTTAGCTGGATTGACGATTGCAACAGTAACTAAACATATGATATCTGAGGGTTGTCGCCTTCTAAGCCATGTGTTCTGAGGGTCGTGGCCTTCTAAGCCACGTTTTCTGAGGGTCGTGGCCTTCTAAGCCACGTTTCACCGAGACACGAGGTTCTAGGGTCCCACGCGAGCTAGATGAACCTTAGGGGTTTTACCCATAGTGCTCTACCATCTCTGGCGTGGTGCCTTCCGGCGGCATACGGGGGACCACTTGGGTGTGAGTGTGTGCGTGTGTGAGTATGTGTGTGTGTGTGAGTGTGTGAGTGCGTGCGTCTGTGCCCATGGTTATTGCTGATAACTTCTGGTTTATTCTTACTTGCACTTGGTTTTTTCCTTGCCTGTTTACTTCTACTTGCACTTGCTTTCTTTCCTGCTTGATTACTTTCAGTTCTTCTTTACCGCTCGTACTGGTTGCTTTGCGAAAAGGGTTTTCAAATAAAAATGCGTTTTTCTCTTGTATAGTAAAACTGAAAGTGTAACACTTCTTTATCGTTCAGAACGAATTTAGAATCAGTGAAAAGAAATTCAACTTATAAAAAGGAATAAGGGTGATGGCTTGTGTTTAGTTTTTCAAGTGAAACATTGTAAAAGCATACTTTTATACATTGTAGTTCAAACCTGGAATAGGTAGATTCTTTATTTACTGGCAGTGCATTGGGATTTGTTGTTGGGCTCACCTACTGAGTACTTTTGTGCTCACGCCTATCTTTTACCACTTCAGTTGCAGGTTCCTTATGTTCAGGTTTTCCTGGCATGAGTCGCTCAGTGATGGGGCGACGTTGGTTTGTAGTTGGGTGGTGACCCGCGAGGTCACGTGGAGGTATGTCGTGGTTTAGTTTTGTTTATGTCTTTAGTGTCTGTTTGTTTGTTTAGTTTATATTCATTCTTTTGATCCTGTTTTTAGTTTGGGCTAAAATCGTTCCCAACGATTGAAATTTTAACGCCCGACACTTGTTGCCATCCCGAGGGGATCGGGAACGCCCCTCGGGACTTGCCGCGGACCGGCTCGGGTGACCGGTTCAGGGTCGACCCGGGTTGGTTCGTGACATACTCGAATGTGATGAGATTCATTCCCCATCATATCCATTCAAGACTAATTTTGATTTGATGAATAAAATAATGTTTAAAGACTTGATATCATCCTATATATGAATAAGATAATCCCATACAAGAAAAATATGACTCACATAACAAATAATATAAAGTATAATGAATCTGTTAACACCTGAAGCGATCATAATACTAAGATATTATTAACAAAACAGTGTTAAATGATCTTATATGATATCATATTAATGTATATGATTCTTGTATAATTTAATAACAATTATTTAACCATTATACAGGAGGTTAACATACCCTTGACCAAGTAAAATTATAAGGTAAGGGTTTATTTAATAGTATTTTTATTATTCGAGGTTGTTTTTACGTAATTATCTATTGAGACCTCATTATCATCCACATCCATGTTTCTTAAAAATGTATTTCAAACATTCTTACAATTTTATAGACTATGGGTTAAAGTAATTTATACACTTTTTTGACTTTATATAAGATTTTTATAAAGAAATCATTCCGTCTTTTTCTAAACAAGGTTATTTTTAACATTTTCGACAGAATTAAGGTAAGAATGTATTTTCTAACTAATAAGGCCGATGCAGTTATTTTCCTCCATTATAGGATCTTCTAAGAATCCCTTACAAGATAATAAAAATATTTTAAAATTAAATTTTTTCTTTTATAATTAAGTTTCTTTTAAAATATTTCAACTAAAGATATATTTCCCTCAAATAGTTTTTATTCCATCAATGTTACCATCCTTGGATGGATTTTAAGAATATTTGAAGATGATTTATTATGATACCAAAACATCCATATTGTATTGAAGGTTTTGTTATATTTTTGACTATGGATGTGATATGTTTGACTGTGGATGTGTTGTTTTTATACCATTCATGGTTTATAGAGAATGTATTGACATTTCTTATGCATGTTTTAATACGAATGTTAATGTTATGTTTAAACCTGTTCAAATGAGGAATGCATTGAATATAGTAAGTGACCTGTGGAGCCCGCTATAGCTCGTCAATGCATCGGTAGGTCTCATGAGACAAACTAGTGTCCTGGCACAAGGCCTTGACAAAATCTAATTTATAGTCTTTCCACACGGCCTTGACTAAGTGGTTACGATAGTCTGGCATTATGCATTCGATCATTATGAAAGTGGTTATTGATATTGCATGTGATTATTCGACTAGTAGAATATCCATGTTAATAAGTTAATGGAATTACTTAATTTAATTTTTTCCATATTATTCTGAAGTTCATGTTTAAATGGATTTTGTTTTAGTTATACATTGCCTTAAATGTTTATGCTTATTTATGAAGGTTTACGCTATATTGTTATCCTTACTGAGCATCTGAGCTCACCCCTTTCTATGTTTTATTTTTACCAGGATGAGAAGACTATTTTATGACTGACTTGCAGGGATAGTCTGAGGGGATATGAGTGGGTACTATGGAGACAATTTTGTTTTATTTTTTCTATTTATGATGTAATGTAATACTTATGAATGTATCTACTGTTTCCAAGGCTTCTAAACTAATCGGTCCATCGAGACGTGATCTTTTGTGGTCATTCCAATGTTATGTAATAATGCACCAAATCTAGGTAACTAGGGTCGAGGCATTACAATTGGTATCAAAGGATGATTAGAACAATCCTTGGAATCTAGATTTAGATAAACTTTGATTAGATCACATATCCCTAAGATATACTTTGAGGATTAGTATATAATAACTTCCTAGAATTTTTGTATTATAAAGATTTTGTGAGTATTCCAAGAAAATACATCTCTGTCTGGATACAAGTAGATAGATTCGGATCTGGAATAGAGGTACCTAGGGGTAAAACCTGAAAACACCGCTTTGATCTAGATTCGATCTAGAACTGGGGCACGACAACGAGCCTTGCGAAATTCCTAGTTACGACACTATCGAGGGATATGCTTAGCAAAATTCTCATTTTCTGTACAAACCATTATGAAGGGTCATTGATTATATACTTCCTCCATGAAAACAATTTTATTATTATAGATTATATCCATATAATGTTAAATTTATGTTAAGTGTTTTACATGTTTGGATTTATGTATTGTGATTCATAAAATAATCTATTATATGACGTTGTTTAGAAATGGAACCTACTAGAAGGAATGCAAACAATATCAATGCATGCACTCCATGTAGGGATTTCCCTCCCACTCAAGATAATTATTGTGGAGCTGGTGATACAACTGGAGCTGATCATCTTATCAATATACTGGGAAAATGCACTCAGGTTATGAATAATAACCTTACACATATGGAGAACCCTAATCCACAACGTGGAGGATAAATGTTAGATAGATTCATGAGGAAACAACCACCAACATTAAATGGGAGTAAAAATCCATTATTAGCTGAAAAAATGGATAAATTCCTTAGAGAAAATATTACATGCCTTGTGGAGTAGCGAAGGGGAAAAAATTTCATGGCAGTTTACCGCCTCACTGGAGATGCTGATTAATGGTGGTCATTGATTCAAAACACAAAGGAAGATTATGAAGTATCATATATGGAATGGAGGAAGTTTAAAGATCTTTTCATAAAAAAATACTTTCTTCATGAACATCAAGCAGATATGAAAGGAAATTTCTAAGACTGATGCAAAAGGAGGATGAGAATGTCTCAAAGTATGAGACTAACTTTACAAGGTTTGTGAGGCATGCTGCAGATTATATACGTAACCCAGGAAGTAAGATAGATCGTTTCATTGATGGGTTAAATCCATTTCTTCGTTGACCATTAGTCTCACAATCCATCTCGTCGTACAAAGATATTCTCTCATGTGCTATCAAGAACGAAAAAAAATTCTCTATGTCTTCTGACTTTAAATAAAAGAAGGAGAAGAAGAGATCTGCTAATCACTATAGATATAAAAATAAGGGGAAGAAGGGAAAATTTGAATATCCATCCTGCAGTAAATGTGGGAAAAAACACCCCAGTACATGCTTGAAGGGAATGGGAGTCTGGTACAAGTGTGGAAAAAAAGGACACCAAGATCATGAATGCAAGGGGAAGAAAGAAGCTACTGAGGTTCAATGCTATTCTTTCATGGAGATGGGACATTATGCGAATGAATGTTATAAGGGTCAGAGGAAATTACCTCTTAAAAGGCCAAGGGATCAAGGCCAAGCTTATGTGATCACTACTACTATGGTTGAAGCTTTGAAAGATGCAGTGGTAGGTAATTTAATGGTTACCTCAAGTTTAGCCAATGATTTATTTGATTCAGGATCATCACATTGTTTCATATATTCTCAGTTTTCTAATAAAATTAGATATTTCCAATTTGATTTAACAAGGGAGTTGTCAGTTAAAACTCTTAAAGGAAGTATCATCGCCACAATGTTTTGTGAATCTCTTCCCATTAGAGAATATAAATGTTCTTTATATGTTGATCTCATCGTCAAACCGGTAATTGAATTTGATATAATCCTCGGCATGGATTGACTTTCAGACCATGATGTGAAGATTTATTGTACGAAGAGGGAGGTTGTAATTTTTGATGATGATGATGATGACGAACACCTTATCATTAGAGCAGAGTCATCACCACCTGATTCTTATCAAGTTCCACACCCATTAGATCAACTAAATTCAATTAATGGGGTGGAAGAGAATGAAATTACTATGGGTGAGGAAATGAACGTTCAAATAGAAGATTCACCTATTGTGAAAGAATATGTTGACGTGTTTCAAGAAAATTTACCTGGGCATCCTCTAGATTGAGAAATCGAGTTTTTCATTGATTTAATTCATTGATAAGGGCTCATATCAAAGACTCCTTATAGAATGGACACTTTAGAATTAGTGGAACTAAAGAAACAAATAAAGGAATTGAGTAATAAGGGATTTATTCTCCCTTCTGTTTCTCCATGTAGATCGATGTTTTTTTGTTAAGAAGAAAGATGGATCTATGAGGTTTTGTATCGAATATTGGGAGATCAATGCTATATCAATAAGGAACAAGTATCCCCTACCTGGCATTGACGATTTATTTGACCGACTGCAAGGTGTTCATGAATTTTAAAAGATTGACCTTCGATTTGGATACCATCTGTTGTGGGTGAAGAAGGAATACATTCCGAAGACATCATTTCAAACTCGGTAAGGGCATTACGAGTTTACAGTAATGCCTTTTGTATTGACTAATGCACCCTCTGTACTCATGGATTTAATGAATATATTTTACAAGGAATATCTTGATGACATTGTAGTGGTATTTATTGATTATATCTTGGTATACTCCAAAATTTACTAAGATCATGAAAATTACTTGCGCATTATCTTGAACACTCATAAAAGACATGAATTATATGGGATTTTTAGCAAGTTTGAATTTTGGCATCACGAGACTTCTTTTTTTGGCCATATTGTCCTTATGGATGGGATCTTTGCTGATCCTTCTAAGACATGAGATATCCAAGAATTTCCAGCACCAACGAGTATAAACGAGGTACACAATTTTGTTGGATTAGTAGGTTATTATATACATTTCGTCCAGGATTTTTCCCGATTGGCTAACCCTTTAACGAAGCTCACACATAAATGGGTTAAATTTATTTGGAAAAAAGAGTGTGAAGAATGTTTTGAATAACTGAAGGGAATATTAGTCAATGCTTTTATCTTGACTCTACCATTAGGGAATGATTGGTTCGTTATTTTTAGTGATGCTTCAAAGAAAGGAAAAGGTTGTCTCCTTATGCAGAATGATAGGGTTATTGTATATGCATCAACACACATAAAAATTAATGAGAAAAACAATCCTACAATTGATCTTGATTTAGCTATTGTAATCATTGCATTGAATATATGAATACATTATCTTTATGGTAAAAAATGTGAGATATATACTGATCAAAAGAGTTTGAAGTATATTTTTTCACAGAAAGAACTCAACATGAGACAAAGGTGATGGCTTGATCTAATCAAGGATTATGATTGCATGATACACTACCACCCGAGGAAGGAAAATATGGTGGCAGAATCTTCGATCAGAAAGGATCATTGATTTTTGAAAAATATGATATTTTAAAGGAATCCTATTTTCAGGGATCTAGTGAAGATGGATATGGGAATTTCCATGGATGGTTAACCATCAATACATTTTCAAATGGTTGACAAACCATCTTTTCTAGAAAGTATTAAATGTTCTCAGGCTGATGATGAAGAGTTTCAAAAGAAGATTAAAGCTGTGAATGATGGGAGATTGGGAGACATTGTGTATGAAGATGGGATTTTGAAATTTGGGAAGAGACTTAGTGTTCCTGATATACTTGATCTTAAAATAGAATTGTCTGACGATTTCATAGTTCCAATTTCCCTATACACACTGGGAGCACCAAGATGTATAGAGATTTGAAGGAACATTTTTGGTGGGACAACATGAAGAGGGATATTTCTGATTTTGTGACAAGATGAATGGTTTGTCAACATGTGAATGTTTCAAGGCAACAGCCTAGAGGATTCATGCAACCACTTACCATACATGAGTGGAAATGTGATAATATTACAATGGACTTTGTTATGGGACTGCCAAAGACTCGGAGAATTAATGATGCAATATGGGTCATTATTGATCTTCTTACCAAGTCATCACATATTCATGATATAAGGGATGATTTAACACTTGATCGTCTAGGAAGACAATATATTATTGAAGTTGTGAGACTTCATAGAGTACCCCTAATGATTGTTTCTGATCGTGATCCATGTTTTACATCAAGATTCTGGAAAATTATTCAGAATGTCCTGGATACTGAACTTTGTTTGAGCACCGCCAACCACCCCCAAACTGATGGACAATCAGAATGAAATATTCAAGCATTAGAAGTCAAGTTGAGATCCTTATCACTTGACTTCCAGGGTCTGTGGGATCATTATTTACCTATGGTAGAATTTTCCTATAACAATAGCCTCCATTCAATTATTCAGATGGCACCATATGAAGCGTTATACGGAAATGGATGTCGCACACCAACTTGTTGGGATGATGTTGGTGAACGAAAACTCATGGGCCTAGAACTAGAGGAGAAAACAATGGAAAATGTGAAGGTAATCCAAAACCACATCAAAGCAGCTCAAAGTAGGCAAAAGAGATATGCTGATAACTGAAGGAACGATTTAGAATTTCTGGTAGGAGATCACATTTTCTTGAAGGTATCACCATGGAAGGGAGTTATAAATTTCAGTAATAAATGTAAATTGAGTCCTGGGTACATAGGACCTTTCGAAATTCAAGAACAAATTGGGGCTATAGCTTACCATTTGGAAATGCCGCCAAATTTATCCAAATTTCACGATGTGTTCCACGTATCACTTTTGAGAAAATACATGCTTGACACAACACATGCACTCACCTATGAGGAATTAGAACAGGAACCCAATATGTCTTATTGTGAAGAGCCCGTCATGATTCTTGATACGAGAGAACAAGTATTAAGAAACAGAACGACTCGTCTGGTAACAGTTGTATGGAGGAACCATAAGATGGAAGTGGAAATGTGGGAACCTGATGAACTTATGATAAAGAACCACCCAAATCTTGTTATGGCATAATATTTATGAAATTTCAAGGACGAAATTATTTGATGTAGGTGAGAATGTAACATCACATGCTTCGATGGTATGCCTTTCTTTGAATAATACAGTACTGTGTGTTGTATGCAACTTTGAGTTCTAACACACCACAATCAATCAAAAGAGATGTTATAAATAGTAATACCCACTTTTTGAAATTTTATAAATTTTATCATTCAAAATGGACTTCATTTTTAGATTCGGAATATCAAAATTAGACTTGTCTTAATTTTTGGTATTTTCTTGAAAACATTCAATTTTTGATGAATACTGAAAAACACTGAGTTATAGTTTATAAAGGATTTTTTATTTAAATAATTATTTATTTTATTTAAATTTATTTTAAGTCAAAATATAAAAATAATACCTATATAAGTTCAATTTAATTCATTGGAGTCAATTTATAATAATTTTAGATATATAAAAATTTTATTGAACTTTTCATAGTCTTTTACCCATCTCTTAGGAGAATTTGGAAGTTCACATAAAACTTAATTTTTCTGCTTCTGTGATTAGAATTAGAAAATCTTAGAGACACGATGAATATCAAGGAGTAAATTCTTGGTCAATATGATAAAAATAATATTTCATGAAAAGTAACTTTTTATTACTATTTACCATGTTTATAAGTAAATAGGGTAATTATGGGTAAAAATCATATTATTATTACCCTATCACATTTCCTAATTCTATTGGATAAGTATAAATCGACCATAAACAACCTTAGAAATAAAATATGAGCCTCTTTGGTTCACATGTATAATATTAGGACATTTATTATTATTTAACTCAAAGAAAATTTAAAAGAGTTAAAATCAATGTTTAATAACTAAAACATTTTTAATATAGGGTTATAGATAAGATAAATTATATTATAAATATTAATTAGAATGATAAAAAGTTCTACTAGATAATGGTATTTTGTTTATAATTTTTAGACTTTATATAATGAAATTTATTTATGACACAATGATGATGCAGAAATTACCTTATTAATGAAATATTAAAATAATTGATATTATAAATATCCAAATAAATGTAATTTGAGACTTTTTATGAATTAAACTACTTTTATTGGTTAATATGACATTTTATGGTTGGTTAGATGAATTTTATTCTAAGTAATAATGCTGCTATAAATTTTGAAAAAACAAAATATCAAATACTGTCAAAATTGACATAAAAGAGATTTTTAAAATAATATTATATTATTAATTGATATTCTATTCCTAAAAATCTATGGTTCCACAAATGGACATATATAATGATAGGTGTATCACTAATGAACCACTTGGGGTTATCTTTGATGTATATATGATGTTTATTAAGCATATAATATAAAAATACAAAGAGACATGGTAAATGTAAAACTATTTATCTAAGAGTTAAATCTAAATAATAACATTAATATAGTGACCCAAACCTATCTAAAACCTATTGGTTGAGTGGTTATCAACCCATAACCACCCTATACTTTCAATAATACATTTTGAAACCATTAGAAACCGATAATTATTTTATTATAAAATAATATTTCTAGCTTTTCCTAACGTGCCCCTCACCCCTCTTATAAAAGGGAACTCCCACTTCTCTCTAATTCACACCATCAAATACCTTTGGCTCGGCCAAAACCTGCCAATATATCCTCTAAAATTCCTTCAAATCATCCAATAAGCCTTCCTTTAGTCAGAAAGCCAACCTAAGAAGCCATTTTGATCAAATAAAAAGGAAGAACACGAAGAAGATGAAATATTTTTACCACCCCCTTTCAAGTTCCTTTCTTCTTTCACTCATTCTTTATTTGTTATATCCATCATAAAATAATAACTCCATTATCTTATATATAATTTGATGATATTATAAATATGGTAAAACCATATTTATTTTTTTATCCATCTTTTGAATGACATGTCACCATACGTGTGTACGTACGGATTACCGTCTCCACGTCATGATGTAATTGTTATTCAATACATTATTATTTGGATGGGTATAATAATGTTGTCTAATTAATGTAAATAATAAATATAACCTGATAATGATTCTATATATATGATATTCCATGCATTTATATATTATTTTAATGATATTGTTGCTCGTGCTTACATACGAATTACCGTCTCCATGAATGCGATGAGATTCATTCCCCATTGTATACATTGAAGAATAATTTTCATTTGATGATTAAAAATAATGTTTAAATACTTGATATCATTATGTATATGAATAAGATACATCCCATAAAAAACAAATATGACTCACATAACAATGAATATACAGGAAACTGAATCCGTTAACACCCGAAACAACGATAATACAAAGATATTATTAACAAAACAATGTTAAGAGATCATATAGGATATCATATTAAGGTATATGATTCTATTATAATTTAATAAAAAAAATTCACCATTATAAAAGAGGTTAACCTACCCTCTAATAAATAAATGTACATGTTAGGAGTTTATTTCACAAACTCTTCATTATCCGAGGTTGTTTTTACGTAATTATCTACTGGGATCTTTTTATCATCCACATCCATGTTTCTTAAAAATGTATTTCAAAAAATTCTTACTATTTTATAGAATATGTGTTAATGTAATTTATACCCTTGTTTTAATTTTTATAATATTTTTATAAATGAATCATTCCGTCATTTTCAAAATAAGGTCCTTTTTATCCTTTTCGACAGAATTAAGGTAAGAATGACTTTTTTAACGTATACGGTGGGTGCGGATATTTTCTACAATAATAAATTCGTCAAAGCTTCCCTTAAATGATTATAATAATATTTTCAATGTAAATGTTTCCTTTTATAATTACGTTACTATTAAATGACTTCAAAAAAAGAGATATTTCACTCAAATAGTTTTGATTTCATCAATGTCCACCTAATTTGATGGATTTTAAGCTTATATGGAGTTGATTTGTTGTGATACCAAACTTCTATATTGTATTGAAGGTTTTGTGATATGTTTGACTATGGATGTGTTATTTGTTTTACCATTCATGGTTTAAGGAGAAAGTATTGACATTTTGTATGCTAGTTTTAATATGAATGTTTATGTTATATTTAAACCTATTCATATGAGGAATGCATTGGGCTTAATAAGTGACAGGTGGAGCCCTCTATATCTCCTCAATGCATCAGTAGGTCTCATGAATCAAACAACTGTCTTGGTTCAAGGCCTCGACAAAATCTTATTTGTAATCTTGGCACAAGGCCTTGACTAAGTGATTATGATAGTCTGCCATATTGCATTCCATCATTATGAAAGTGGTTATTGATATTTCATGTGATTATTCTACTAGTAAAATATCCATGTGAATAAGTAAATGGCATTACTTCATTTTATTTTTTCCATATTATGTTGAAGTTCATGTTTAAAAGGCTTTTGTTTTAGTTATACATTTCCTATATTTTGTGCTTATTTATGAATGTTTCCTCTATATTGTTAACCTTACTGAGCATCTGATATCACCCCTTTCTATTTTTTATTTTTCCCATGATGTGAAGAATTATTTTATAACTAACCTATATGGATTGTCTAAGGGGATATGAGTGTGGAGTATGGAGACTATGTTGTTGTAGTTTTTCACTTAATGATGTAATCCAATACTTATGAACGTATCTATTGTTTCCAAGGCTAATAAACTAATCAGTCTTTCGAGACGTGATATTTTGTGATCATTCCAATGTTATGTAATAATGCACAGACTCTGGGTAACTGGGGCCGGGGAATTATCGTGTATATTTGATTACATTCCATGTGTTCATCTGTTCGTGAATAAACTGTTTTTCATAATTACACACCATGTACTTTATGTACATGTATTGTAATCCCTAACCGTTTCATAGGCCATGTGGGTAGAGACATGAGATGTGGAAGGACTGGTGGGAAGATGTCATGTACCAGTTGAACACACTATGTAGTGTAATCCTACAAACCTGGCCGTGTCACAAACAACAGGAGCCGGTGGGGTCCTTTATTATACATGACGTGTCCTGTATAAACACATCTTGTAGTCTAACCAAGGTACCCGACCATGTCACGAACAAAACAAGTTGATGTTATCCCTTCTCATACACATCGTGTCCTTCTAGAACACACCTTGTCGTGTGAGCTATGTGTTAGGACATGTAACTAACAACACAGGCCTAGAGAATCTTGTGTAGTACACGATATGTGTATCTTGAACATGACATGTTGATTTGTTTTAGGAAATCCATGTGGATTAACTGTGTACAAGAACTCAGGAAGGGGAAGAGGATTCAAGTACATGACCTGTGTTAAGACAACATGTCGTGTGTTTGGGGTGTTACACGACACATTTAGGCATGAGTACACACCCATGTGAATGAATTTAGGGAACACGCTGTGTAGAAATTGTACATGTCGTGTAGTCATGTTTCATAAAATGTGAATGTTTTCTTTCTCTTGTTATCTTCTTACACTTCCTTGTTTCAGTCCCTGTGAATTCTGATCTAAGGTGTGCGCTTGACCTTGCAGAGTCATGCCTCAGAGACGTCATCCAGTTGTCCTCTAGTTACAGGGCAGTGATCAGACACCGGAAACGGCTGATCAGGGACTTCCAGCAGATCCTCATGTTCTGCCTTTCCTGGCACCAGTAGTTATACCTGCTACAAGTGATGATGCATAGTTCAGGGAAGGCTTGATGAGGATTATTTAGACCATTTAGGGAGCACTGCCTCCAACCTCATTTATGGCTGATTTGATACGAGTCTTCCAGCAGCATCATCCTCCAACTTTCTCAGGTTTATGAGGACCTCAGGCTGAAGAGTCATGGCTAGAAGCCAGGATGACGATCTTTTATCATCTGGAGATGCCTCCAGAGAGGAGGGTCAAGCTCTCTACCCATATTCAATGAGATTACACCAAGAGATGGTGGGATGTGATCTCATAGGTGGGCCATCAGCTGGATATGGATTGGTAGGAGTTTCAATGCATCTTCTATTACTACTTTTATCCGGAGACCCTAAGGGCTGACCGAGCCCCAGAGTTTATGAGCCTTGAGAAATGTACCCTATCAGTTATGAAGTACATTTCTTGTATCACCAAGCTTCTGCATTTCACACCCTCCCTGGGAGGAGATGGGTTATTCCTATAAAGGATGTTCGAAGAAGTCCTTAGACATGACATCTTCTCTTGGGTGTGAATACCTTCAGGTTGACTTCCATCACATCCATCGTCAACCAGGCACTGATCATAGAGCGGAATCTGAGGGAATATATAGTTTTGATCTAGGGTGGATCGACATCCGGAGTTAGTGCTTTTCCAGTGGATAGATGAAAGCGCCACAGGGAGACTACATGGGGAGATCCTAGTAGGCGGGATTCATCTTCTGATATCCAGGTGGTGTGCAACCAGTGCGGGAGAAGCTGGAATATGAGGTGGCAATTCCAAAGAGACCCAGTGGATTGCTGATCTTACAGCATGTTGGGATACTTTAGGGATTCTACTAGGTCTTCTCAACAGCAGTCGGCGACTAGGGTTCATCTATGATCCCTCATTCAGGAGCAGCTCCACCAGTTTCTAACCATTCCCAGAACTGGAGTTCTTCCAGCCATTCAGGTTCAGGTGGAGGTCGCGATCGTGGTGGTCATTCACCAGGCTTCCAGTGACAGCTGGGTGGATTGGCTCAGAGTAGACATTTAGGGTCACAGGGTAGTGGAGCTGGCCAGACATTTTTTGTGGAGCAGACCCATCAGGAGTAGGATCTCGACTCCCCCACAGTTCAAGGTGCAGTCATAATTGCCTGGGTTTTATCTTCATCTCTTTTCGATACTTATGCCACACATAGATTTATATCTGTCACTATTTTGAAGAGCCTTGGGATTTGTATCTTCTCTTTTTCCGATGTTTTGACACTAGAAACTCTATTGAGGAAAAGAACATCTGGTGTACGTCAGTGCAAGGGTTTCCCTCTTTAGGTTGGTGGGTGTCACTTCCGTTGGGATCTCTATGTCCTAGAGATGAGAAGTTTTGATTTCATTCTCGGAATGGATTGGTTAGTTCCCATCGAGGTAGTCATCGACTATTATCACCACAGTGTTAGTTTCATATCACCAGATGGTGGATCTTTCCTTCATAAGAGTGATTGGGATTTCAAGGAGAGCAGAGCAGGTCTAGAGCATCATGGGTTGGGATAAGTTATAGCCCAGATTTCTAGTCTTTATCTGGATGACTAGGGGACTTCACAGTTATATTTCCCTCTAGGGGTGGATCGTTTATGAGATGTATTTGTAGAGGAATTTTCAGTTTTCCCTTATGAGCGTGAGGCAGAATTTTCTATTGTGTTTGTTCTAGGGGTGGAACTGGTCTCCATTCCTCCATAATAGATGGCTACACCTGAGTTTCAAGAGCTCAAGAAGCAGTTAGAGGAGTTGCAGGCAATGGGTTTCATCCGATCCAGTACTTCTCCCTGGGGTTTTCCTATCCTGTTTGTGAAGAAGGAAGATGAAACCCTTAGGCATTGTATGTATTATCAGATGTTGAACCAGTTGACAGTAAAGAATTGACATCCCTTACCAAGGATTGATGATCTATTTGATCAGTTTTGTGGAGCCTGGGTGTTCTCGAATATTGACTTGAGGTCTGGTTATAATCAGTTTCATGTTTAACCATATGATATACCTCTTATAGCCTTCTGGAGTAGGTATGGTCTATACGAGTATATGGTTATGCCGTTCGGCCTCATGAATGCGCCTACAGTTTCCATGGCACTAATGAACCATGGGGTCCATCCGTACTTTGATTCCTTCATGGTTGTCTTCATGGAAGATATCTTGGTGTACTCCCACACTCGATATGACCATCACACACATCTTGATTTTATTTTCAGTAAAATGAGAGAGAATCAGTTATTTGATAATCTCTCGAAATGACACTTTTGGATGGGTCATATTCACTTATTGGGTCATGTTATCTGAGAGACAGGAGTATCAACCCACCCAAAAAAATTGAGAGCCATATTTTCCTGGGAGAATCTCAAAAAAGTATTTGAGGTGTGTTGTTTTCTGGGGATGGATGGATACTACATATGCTTCATACAAGACCTTTCATGCTTAGTAGCACCGCTGATGGGTCTGACTATGAATGTTGTGATGTTCTTGTGGTCTGATTCTTGTGAGTTATCCTTTCATGAGATGAAATTAAGGTTGACTACTACACCAATACTAGTATTTCCAGATCTGGTAAAGAGCTATATTGTTTATTGTGATGATTTAGGTATAGGGATAGGAACTGTGCTTATCCAGGGAGAAGGATTCGTTGAGTATGAGTCTCAGCAGTTGAGGCCATATTAGAGGAACTACCCAACACATGACCTCGAGCTGGAGGCAGTTGTTCATGCCTAACACTATTTGAGATATTATCTTCTTGGAGAGAATTTTTTTGTTTCACTGACCACAAGAGTCTCAATTAAATCTTCACATAGAATGATCTGAATTTGAGACAATTAAGTTGGGTTGAGTACCTTCAAAATTTTGATTTTGATCTTGCCTATATGCAAGGGAAGGGAAATGCAGTGGCTGATGCATTGAGTAGGAGGACTCAGATATAGACAGTTCAGGAGGCCAGTAGTGAGTGGTAGCTTATGGCTCTATTCTCTAAGATGCATTTGGAGGTACACGATAGACAAGGGTAGACTTTCATTTCATCTGTAGTTGTTACCTCTACCCTTATTAATCAAGTATGAATGAGGCAACTATCATATTCTGAAGTCCTAGTCCCATGGGAATGTGTGTCAGGAGATGACTGTTTTCCTAGATGGACCATAGGAGAGGATGAGATATTGTGTTTCTAGGGGTGTGTATGGGTTCCAGTAGACACATGGGAGGATCTAATGCATCACATTCATTTCTCAGTTTGGGAAGTTCATCCTGGTGTCGCCAAGACGTATCGTGATCTACACCATCAATATTGGTGGCCAAGAATGAAGATGGATGTCTCTGGTTTCATCATGATGTGTTCCACCAATCAGCAGGTGAAGGCGGAGCATCAGTAGCCAACATGGATTTTATAGTAGTTACCCATTCCCGAGTGGAAGTGGAATGACGTCGCGATGGATTTCATGACTGGGTTACCGAGGTCACCTCGAGGGAATGATGCAGTATGGGTTGTCTTTGATTGGCTTACAAAGGTCTCTCACTTCTTGCTGATCAAGGAGACCATCAGTGTTGATGATCTGGGATAGTTGTTCATCCATGAGATTATACATTTATATAGAGTTATGCACTCCATCATTTCAGATTGGGAAGCATGTTTTACTTCTCGGGTTTGGAAGGTGATACAGAAATCTTTGGATACACAGGTACTTTTGAGTATAGCTTACCATCCCCCTAAAGATGGATAGTCCGAGCGTACAATTCAGGTGCTTGAGAACATGCTTTAAGCATGTATTATAGATTTTGGAGGTTTTTAGGAGAAGTACATACCTCTTCTACAGTTTCCCCACAACAATAGTTTTCAAGCAAATATTCAGATGGAACCTTATGAGGTTTTTTACGGTAGGCCATGCCGATCACCCTTATGAGGGTGAGAGGAAGGAGATGCAGCTATGCTGGGACCTCGTCTTGTTTAGGAGACCAAAAATCTGATAGATTTGATTCAGAAGAAGAAGGCTACTACAATGTCTCATCAAAAGTCTTATGATGATCATCATATTTGACCTCTTGTGTTCGAGGTCGGGGATCTGTTTTTCCTATATATCACACTGAGGTTGGGAGACAAGAGGATCAGGAGATAGGGTACGATTTTGTCGAGGTATGTCAGTCTATTTGAGGTGTTGGAGAGAGTTGGTCCGGTTGCCTATCGGTTTTAGTTATCTCAAAGTTACAGGGCTACACATGACGTCTTCCACATTTTATAGCTACACGTAACTTTTCAGACCCGTCTCATGTTTTTCAACCTAAGGAGGTTCAGTTGGAAGTGGACGCATATTTTGAGGAGCATCCAATCATGATTTTCAACTGCATTAAAAATGTTCTACGTGGCCGGTCTGTTTCTCTGGTATGTGTGCTATAGCAGTATGAGCGAGTACATGACGAGACTTGAGAGAGGGATGCAGATGTACAAGCACAGTGGCCGGAGTTGTTCAGGGTTTCTTCTTCAATACTGCGCTAGGGATATTCGGGGATGAATTTCTTTAAGGGGTAAGTTTATAAGAACATATAACTTATTTATAGGTATGTTTTCCTTTTCTAGTCCTTTTAAATAAAAAGAGGAAAATCTGGAAATTTTCGAAGTACACGTCATGTACTTTTTGAGTACACGCCCTGTACTTTATGTGTACACATCGTGTACTCAGTTACCACTTTTTTCTGGGTGCTGGCCTTATACCGGCCTTGCACACGTCCGTGTTGGGTGACCTGGAATCCTCCTATATCAGAGTATGAAAAAGGCTATTACATGCCGTGTTATTCAAAAGTACACGCCTTATACTTTCTTTTTTTTTTTCATTAAACGCATCGGGTTCGCGTCTGACGGACAGAACCGACTCCTTCTAGGACTAGTTCATTTTAGAGTGAGGGTACGACCACATATATTTGACAAACCCCCCGATTGATCATCCATCCTCCAAATTGAACACTTTTGGTTGCATTGGAATCACAACGGTGAGTTGTCTCTTCTCCCAGAGCATTATTTCCTAATTTCACTACTTTTCTATGTTACCTTTGGTTGAACATTTTGAGCGTTTTTATAGATATACAACATTATTGAGGTGTTTCAAGCCTCGAGGTTCATGTATATTGATCTGCCAACACCTAGGTAGGTGTTTTGTGCCTTTCTATTGAAACTCTTTGAGTTTTATGGTCAAATTTTCCCAATACCCATGTAAGGGGTGTTGCGTGTTTACCATTCTAGCCCTATTGTTTCTCTACTATACTGGTATGCCATAGTATCTAATTATTGATTGTGAATATGCTGAATCTTTGTGCCTTGGATGTATTTCCATGCATTTTTTGCATGTTTTGACCTTTGGGTCTTGTTTTACAATTAGGATACTAGTTAATTTCCCATTCCTAGTATTGTAGGATTTTGTGACTATTGTTCTGTTTTTCTTTTGTGATGTAGAATTCTATCCAAGTAGTTCTTGAGGTTTACAATGATTATCATGCACTAATACACTTGCTTGACTTACATAGGGCCATGAGAACCTGGTGTATAGACCCTAGGGATAATTGACGTTGAAGGCTTCTCTAGAGTGTCCTTATAATTATACGATGCGAGACCACATGGGAAATTGATGTTGAGTGCTTCCCCAAAGTGTCTTTAGTTCCTTGACGTGGGCCACTTGGGGAATTGACATTGAGAGCTTACCTAGAGCACCTTTAGTACGATATGAGACTATAGGGGGAATTGACAGTGAGTGCTTCCTCAGAAAGTCTATACTTTAGCTGAACCAGAGGGGTGAGACTGTGTGGGATGCCCAGAGGGTTTCTTATATTGTAGGGTAGGACCAGAGGGGATAGGCTGTGAGTACATCCCAGAGGGTTACCTATTTGGGTTTACCATCTTTGTTAGTTGTCATTTCTAATACTTAATGTATTTAAATTGATCTTTATTACCTATGGTACTTCTTTATTTACTCAATTTATTTTCGTACTATCTTCCATATATTTACTGAATGTTAAGCACAAATCCTGTGGTGGTTTCCTACAAGGATTTAGTCTCACACCCTATTTGGGCCCTGATTTTTGCCCCAAAATGATTATATTTTTGAAGATATAGATAAGGAAAAGTGACCTTCTACTTTAGGTACTTTATTGGATTGGAGCTGTAGAGTATGGGACCAAGCTGAGGCTTGCGATGCTGAGGAGTTTCATATCTGTTTTCCTTTTGTACTTTGGTTTAGTACTATATTTAGCATTGTGACTTGTTTGGAGGTTTTCCTAGACATATATGTATCTTGCATCATTTTTATATATATAATTTCCAGTTGGTTCTTTATTATTCTTACGTTATTACTATTCTTTCATATTTTTACAGCTTCATCTATTTTATATCTGTTTACTTCCTCTATGTACTCTGCCAATGAGGGCATTGTTTCCCCACAATCACACCAAAGGCCCTCACAGATAGTCGTCAGCTTCTGGCATTCAGGGAAATGAACTTGAGTCCATGTGACCAATCGGGTATGGGGCGCCTCTAGGTGGCTTCCGGAACTGGGATGTTACAGTTTCACTGGAGGATGGAAGTGTAGCCTAGTTTTCTTAGGAAGTACAGACGATGAAAATGTATTACAAGAAATGAAATGGTGGTTCACAAGATTCAACATGATGTGTGATTTTCTAGGGTTAAAACATAATTAGGTGATTAATTTTTCCTGGAAATATGACCCAGATATTTACACTATGTGTAATTTGTTTACGTGTCATGTACTTCCCTTGTTTAGAGTTTCATTAATTGTAGGGGTGACTTGAGGTTTTCCACAAATCATACAATCCCTCTTTTATTCTAGGTGATCTATGAGGCTCTGTTGAGGTGTCTTGAGATTCTTACAATGTGGATTGGTCAGTGGCTTCCCATATTCGATCCGTAGATTCCCATAATCAATCTATGGCTGATCCATGGATTATCTTGGTGTGGTTGTGGTTTCTAGGTGTTCTTCATCACCCTGTACTGCACAAAGACATTAAAATGATTATTTATGGATGGGGATACCAATTCTCCCCCTTTTTACATGATTTGTGTATGAATTTCATGCTTTTTCTTACATTTGGGTGGATTGTAAGGGTCAATGTGATCATATAATTAATTTTACAGAGTAAATTTGAAGGGTATCGTGAGATCTAACATTTTTTCTATTTTATTCTATGTTATTTATGTTTTTATTACATCTTACTTAAAATTCTGAAAATAGTAGTTATTTTAATACCTTTTTCACTATAGTTGATATTTGTGATGTCCCTTGTTTTTATTTTTCTATGATCACACCCAAAATAAAAGGTCAAACAATATAAATTTGGATAATAATTGACTTCCCATAGATATTTGGATTGTGTGAAAATACCCATGATTATATAATGAAGTAATTTGATTAACCCCAGGAATAAATCTAAATCCATGATGTATTTTATGTTGTGGGTGGATTTTCTTTTTTTTCATGCTTTGTGTGGATTTCGATTTATTGAAGAGATGTTATTAAATTGTTGGGTTCTGTAGTGTGTGTGGATGTGATGTGATGGTTGGTAAGAATGGGTGAGATTTGGGAAGTTTTTTTTGTGGCATAGATTTTACGGGCTAGTGGGTTTGGAACAGATATTGTGGTGTAGTGGTTATAACAGAGATGTTCTGGCACAACGGTTGTAGAACAATGTCTATGGTACATGGTCTTTATAGTTGTGCGATGGATGGGATGTGTGGTTGTTTTGTTATGATTTTATTAGGCAATTTTATGTGGTGATTATGGTTGATGTTTGTGTTGTTATGATAGTTGTGCATTGTAGAATTTTTTGTTTTCAAATATAGAAGTGGAATAAATTATGAAGCTGAAAGAAATGAATACATGAATGAGATGGGAATTCAATAAAATGGGGTGAATATTGGCATGTTATTAACTACTTAAATTTACTTTATTGTATTGAATGAGTCATGTAACAAAATGTTAAAATGCTAATGAATAAAAGTTCAAGAATATGCACGTTGAAAGTGGAAAATGATTTGTGTCATGTATGATGGTTGTTCAGTGTGTATTATATAGGGGAGACAATAGATGTGAAGCTTGATGTGTGGTACAACAGAGATAGTGTGGTGCATAGTAGTGTTGTTGTTGAAAACCCTTAGGTTTGGTATTATGTTCTATATCTATATCATGTATTTTTATGTTATTTTATACACACCCCAACCTTGATGGATAAACTCACCAATTCTCATAGGTTTGGGGATCCATTTTTTTTCAACGTCTAGGATGGAAGTATTATAGATGGATGACTACCCCCTTTTCCCTATACTTCCATATGTAGAGACATGATGGACCATGTGTATTTGGGTGAGATGTGATATTTGGACCAGGTGTTTTCATGAGAGATGTGATGTCTGTTCCCAGGTTTCTTTATGATGAGTTGTGATGTGTGGTCCCAGGTGACATCAGGATGAACTGTAGGGTTAATTCCAATGTTTCTTTCGAATGAGTTGTGATGTATAGTCCCATGTGTCTTCAGGATGTGATGTAATGTGATGTGATGAAATTTTTTATGTGGCCCAAGTTTTGTGGGTTTGATGTTAGGTGATATGTGTGTATGGTTTTGGTGAATAGTACATTTGTAATTTTTTTATGAGAGTGGAAAATGATTGTGGAAGATTTAGTGAGACTCATTTTTATGTTATGATCTTGATATTATATTATTATATGGGATTAATGATATGGTGAGTGATCTATAGTGATGTTGGGTTTGGACAACTGACATGTTTTGCTATTATTAGTTCTATTGTTTATTCACCTTCTCATTAGAATGAAATTTTCACATGTGTATGTGTTTCCTTTTTTATGTCCTTAAAGAGTATACATATTATTCTCACCCCAAGAATATAAACTATTTTCTAGATTTCATGACATTGGTGAGCGATTAAGAAATTTCTAGCTAGGTTGGATTTTATGTTGAGTCACTATCATAGACTTTTTTTTAGGTTTGTACAATGGGGAAATTTATGTGTGTTAGTTTTATATTATTCATGAATTTTACTGTGCTTTTTGTTTTAACATTATAGTATGATGGATTATTTGGGTGTTCGTTTAACATATCATCCAATTATGTTCATTAATTAAAGGAAATGCCTCCTATATTTTGAGATTTTTATACACATTGTGCTAGTCACAAACCCGAGGCCCACTAGATATGGGACTAGTGGGTCATTATCTTTCTTGGATTATAGTATCATATTTGGTTGGAAGGATTCTTGAAAATGTCCCTTTCGGTTTTATTTTGATTGTTAATAAAAATAAATTTCATTTTCTTTAACATGATAAACATTATTCTATTAGAATCCAAATTATACAAGATTTTTTTTAAAACACTTTTTTTATGTATAAAATATTATTTTTTCTAAATTTTTTTCAATTTAAATTTTCAATCCTATATTAAAATTAGTTTTTTCATTTCAATAAATTTATTATTTTAAAATGTAATACATATTTGGAATATGCATGATTAATATTATATAATAAGTTCAAGATAATATTTGTTCAAAAATAATATTAACCACAGTAAATATTTATCACTTTGGTTAAGGTTAAATTTTTAAAAGGGAAAAAATGGATTAAGTCTAAGGATTAAATAAAAACATTATAAAATGTCATTGTTGGGGGGAATTGTGAACTTAACATTATTATATTTTAATCTATATTAATTTAGAGCAACATTACATGAGTAATATATATAAAATATAATATAGTTTCATGTATTTATAATCATATCACCCACCTCATTTATAAATTGGAACCCATATTCTCTATTTACTACAGAACATGATACTAATAGCTTGTCTGATTTAACAATTATGGTTTTTTGATTATTCCTATCAATATTTATATTTATATATCTAAGATTTTCATTTGAGTGGAAATGGTGTTTAGGTGTCTTTGTCCCCCAGAAATAATATATTAAAATATAAATATGTTTTAATACATGTGAGCACATAATTTCTGTTTAAATGTATATCCATTTTTAGATAACAGTGATGTCAAATATGATTGGATAATAAATTATTGAATGAATGGTTTTACCTTGGAGTTTCCTAAGGTTTATCAAGTTCTTCAATATCCTCCCACATGGTTGCAGTTTGACATTTTCATGGTGTGATTTAGTATGATTGAACCCCCAAATTTGGAGAGTATGCACAAATGATGGAATTATTGGTAGTTTGAGGATGGATTGTGATTAGATTCCAATTTCGATGCACCAGAGGCCATGAAATAATGGCCCAAGAAATTCCCATCAGTTTTCAGTTCTCAAATACTGTGATTTTTGGTGGAGAGGGTAGATCTAGAAACCACATTGGGACCATACTTTACCACCTATAATAACCCCAAATACATGTCATACAATGTAGAAGAACATGTTTCTTGTAGTTACCAAACTGGGCCATCTATATTTCTGAGTAAATATACATATCAAATGATGTTTATGGACCTTATACACCATGTGACCATATGTTGGAAGCTCAATGTCTTCTATATATTACATGGGAATGGGAATAACTAATAGCATGGACACATCCCATATACACAGGAATTGTCTTGTAATCACACATGGCCAATGAACACATTAATGGGCTGAGAGGACACTGGTAGGGCCCCTAGGTAGATGAGATACACTTTGTACCACATATACATGTTGAATAGTATGAAATGGATTATAAATCCATGTCATGGGGAGAAAATACCCAGGGGATTATATGAGGTCACATTTCATGTTACCCCACACACACATTATGTACATCATCTACGAACTTCTACCTACATTAGAACCTTATTTTGAACTCATTTTTAGGACCTTCAGTAGACAATATTGTGTAGTTTTCCATGTTGTAAATGTTTGCGTCTTCTATTGTGTCATATGGGATATGATGTGAGGTTTTGTGGTCATTTATATTATTTAGGTTATTCTTAACTAATGGCAATGATATAATAGGACTATCAAATAAATTATAGGTTTGATACTTACCAAGAACACTAGTGTGTGGGTCCCCCACTCTCTTGACATATGCATGGTCGAACTCTCATATATTTCACTGGGTTTGGGTCCACTTTCTATGGAGTGATACTCTTCCGTCTCTAAGGTCTAGTGGGGAGAAAGTCCTCCACTATAGTTGGATTTCATTGGATGTGGAGCATACTTGCATGGTAAAGATTTTCCACTCAGATTTTAGTGAGGGTATGTGAGAATCATATTTTATAAGTTGAGATATCATAGCTATGGAGAGTATAATTGATGTGTGGGACCCTCCATATGAATTATTTTGTCGTTTCAAATGTTTTTTAGCATCAAAGATGGACTCCTGGAGCTACAGGTAGACTAATAATTCTTTGATGGGCTATGGAGATAACGATCCACTATATCTATTGTATGGTATTTTTTATAAACGTTTATATATTGGGATTGATTTCAATATGTTATGAGATGACTTCTTTTCTATCATTATATTTCTCCCTATATGGTCATTAGGGAATCATATAGTCTATGTGTATACTCAAACCCATATGGAATTTTTTAACATGTGTCATGGATTATGCATATTTCTACTATATATTCTTGGTCATCGATGGAACATAGTGATACGTGGGTTTATTGAACACGTTCGGTGGTTTGGCATAGTTATTAGGAGAACATTTCTTTATGTTTTTCCCTTTTTTGAGATTTGTTTGGCTGGGGATTCATTTCTGATTAGGTGTATATTTTTCTTCTTTTTCAATTTGGATTATATTCTATTACTGTATTGTTTTCCCTATATGTTATTTTATGTATATTTATAATCCATAAGTTACAGTATGTTAGTATTTCAATACACTTTTTCGTGGAGATGGTGGTTGGTGTTTCTATAAGAACTTATGATAAAGCCTCCAATATCATTTTATTCCTCCTAACACATATCTACATCCCCAAAAACTATTAGGTATGGTCTCGGGTTGGTTACACCAAGCCTTGTGTATTCTAGTTGGATCCCAGATGGTCGGGTCATTAAATAGTGGTATCATAACAGTTCATCCTTAATTCAATGTTATAGGTGGACCCATGACGACAATTGGATTGGAATATAGGGAAAAGTTTTATAGTGTCCCAATTATTGCTTCATGACATGTAATCTAATGTTTGTTTAACAACTGGTCCCCAGTGAAGACATAGAAACAAACCTTAACATTGTCGTTGGGTCTTGGCCCAACAGGTTCCACCAGTTTCCCCGCAGACACGTGGTCTACACATTGTGTCCCACCCACATGCTCGAATGGGTAATCTGACTAATGAATTGTCCCATAGGCAAACACAATTCCTTTATAGTGTGCTTTTTCCTCACTCACACAGACCCTGGGAGATATCCTAGAAGGCCCCCTATCCTAAACACCACTCCAGGTCAACCACGCGTAAAATTGGAGTTCTAATCAGGTAGGATCCCAAAAATGAATGTGCACCATGTAGAAATGAGTCATACCATTTAATAATTTTACCCTATTATCATTCAAGGGTGTTACATTCACCCCTCTTTAAATCACAACATCCTCATTTTGGTCCCTATATCTTAACCCATGAAGTGCACCACACTTATGGATGGTTTCATCCATTAATACAAAATGTAACTACTATGCCCTAGTTACAGCACAAACACCCTACCATAACATTATTGTTGGGTACTGTACTACCAAGTACCACCAGTTTCCCCCCAGACATGTGGTTTCCACTTGGGGGCCCACCCACATGCTTGAACGAGTCATCTAACTAATGACTATCCCCACATGCCAACACATGTCATTTCCAGTGTTTGTTATCCTCACTCACACACAACCTAGGAAGAATCCAAGAAGTTCAGTCATCCTGAACCCTACTTTAGTCCAAGCATGATTAAATGTGGAGTTATAATTAGTTAGGATCCAAAAAATGAAGGTATACCTCTTTGACATGAGTCATGTCATTTAGTCATTTAGCCCTTTGTCATTCATAAGTGTTAATGTTTTTGTCTAAGCTGATTTATTTATTCACCATGACTCTAACTACCAAATTGATGGATTTTTATACTAAGATATTAGATATAGGGAACCATTGGTACATGAATTATATAATATTGAGTCCATTGATTTTCCTTCTTGAGTCAACTCCCCATATTTATTATCAAAAAACCGTGATATGTCATTATCACTTTCAGGTTTCCTCCATGAAGATATTTATTAAGGTTTTTTATTTGGGATCATGATGAGTAACTATTGAGTGATGAGCCCTCAATTCATGGTCTATCCCATGAATTGTTTCCTCTAGGTGATCTGAGAGAAGTTCCACCTCATTATTAGAGGGAGATATTACTAGTAAGAAAATATGCCAATGTTTGCATAAATAGCATGCTACGTGAGTCCAATAATAAAAAACTAATTGGGTTCTATGGTGAGTTATAACCCCAAGAATCATAGTATTTATTTGAGTATATGATCCTATTATTTACTCTTTTTTAGACCATGATAGCTCATATGGTGTTGTATATAGTCAGCCTTCTTCACAGGGTTAAGGATAATGGTGGGTCCATCGATTCAAAAGCATACTTAGAGGATTTTCTCATCGTCAGACAGCATAAATCTATTTTTAGTGATTATTTCCTATCATTATTTTGCATAATATGGATTCGTGAGATTATCTATATGCATCAAAGTGATATGATGATCATTGAATAATCTTTGAGTTTTGCTGACCTCAAGAACTACTCCATTAACATAGTACAATGTTGATTCTTATAGGAATTTATGTTTGAGAAGGGTCTTCATAGAGACATCAATTTAAAAATAATCTCCTTATACATTTCAACCTATGATGGAGAGCTAATGCTGGCTCTATTTATAGAGAAATTACAAAAAGAGAGACATCATGCTATTCATACTAGCATTGTCTATCACTGGGTAGAGTCATCTGGAAGCACAAGATGTCAATAGACATCGAGCTGTCAAAACACAAAGAATGCATATGCCCCAAATCTTTAAGAACCTGATTATTCATACGAGGTGTGGATCCTTTTCTTTTCTGTTTAACTTTTCAATTGAGGCCTAATTTGGTTTCCTAACATGACCATGTTTTCAGCTGGAAATGGCCTGACACATGATTTGCGCATTACCTGCGCATGACCTGGGTAACCTGTGCACCTTGGTGCAGGCCTGCCAGAGGCAGGAGCATGGCATGCGCACGTTTTGAGGAAACCGTGCGGGTTGGTCATGCAGTTGCCCCTTTCCTTCCCGTATGGTCTGCATTGTCACTACACGGTTTTCCAGGCCATGCAGTTAAATCGCGTGACCGGCTATGTTTTGGAATCTAATTAATTTTTAATTAAATTGATTAAATTTTATAAAAACTAATCCTTATTCTCTCATTCTTCAACCTCATAGCAGGGGGTCCCTCTAAGGTTGATTTGGAGAATTTGAGACATCTCCTACGTCCGAACATTGATTCGAGCACCATTCGTCTCGTTGGATCCACAACGGTATGTCCTCAGATACTTTATTATCCTTTGCTATTCTTCTGGTTATGACAAACCCGGATTAGATTAAGGCTCATATGCCCTAATTTCTCGTTCATAGTTTTTTCATCATACTTCATCCAAACTAGGACTAATCAGAGCCAGATACTGGATGAGCTATCTAGTACGAGCCTAAGGTAGGTGGTCTCGTGTTTTTCGCTGATTGTCAAGCTGTTTATATATGCTGGAGTGCCGCACACCTTCTTTTGGGGGTTCACTTGAACATGTAATTTAACACTGTTATTACTTATCATGGTGTAGGTAATCTGAATAGGATGGTATGTGCTTGAGTTAGGCTGTACACCTTGGACAGGAACCACCCCTTGGGTGCGTTTCCATGAATGAATATTTTAGTGGTTTTGACCCTGTATGCTTTTCCTTCCCATGGGATTGTTAAAATATGAAATTGATTAAGAATGGGATTGTAATAAGATGAAATTGTAATTGAATTGGTTTTGAGTATGGGACGATGTTTTTACCTTGACCCTTGTATGATAATTCTTGAATTTCTAGCCCGCTTTAAATCCGAAACCAAGTCATGGGTGAATCATGGAACCCATGTAAGTTTCCATGGACAGACTCATACGGGACGTGCTACTGAGATGCCGAGTAAATCATGGATCCCATGTGATATGCCATGGACGGACTCAACAGGTCATGATTTGTCATGGAAAATACCCAGAAATTATTTATAAGATATCAGGGATAAGCTCAGATGACATACTATACCACACCTAGTGCGATGCTGGGTACCTAGGAGGTTCCAGGAACGGGCTTGTAGGGTGTTGGTGGATTTTCACCTTGAACGATACCTAGTTTCTGAATTGTGTATTCCAGGAACGGGTTCAAGGAATTTTTGAACACTAGAATGAAATGATTAATTATTGGAATGGATACTTGAAGCGATGCCAATCCAAGGAACAAGATTTGGTCAGTCTTGCTAGTTTTCATTGTTGATTGATTTCCATATTACACTACCGTTTTATATATACACTAATGGATTAGCACAGATCATTAGTGGTTTCCTACTGGGATTTTGTCTCACACCCGGTTTGGGTCATGTTTTTGGACCCATGTAGATTATATGATTTTAGGTATGGATAAGGGGAAAGGCCCTAGTATAGTTACATGACTTGCTTCTCGGAGTAGGAGCACACAGGACCATGCTGAGGCTTGTGATGCGACTGGGCATATATTTTGGTTTATTTTTGGTATTTTGTGTACTTGTACTATTTTATTGACATGAACCATCATATATATATCAGATCCCTCTATTGTTATATATTTCTACTGTCTATGTGTTGTCTATTGGTTATATTCTTTTGCTATTATATGTTTGTCATTCTACTGTGATGCTTTGGTAATGAGGGCATAGTCTCCCCACAGACTCACCTAGGCCCTCGCTGCTAGTCGGCATCCTCTGGTGTTTGGGGAGATGCGGTTGAGGCCATGTAGTGACAGGTTCGGCTACCGAGTTGAATGGTAAATCGGGCTGAGACATTACAAAGAGGTATCAGAGGATTTTAACATTCTAATTTGACTTAATATTTGGTGACTGTAGATAGGAGTAGGAAGGGTAGGGACTATAGTAATAGACTGCGCCTAGGAGTTGCAGACTAGCATACAGGGAAAAGCCAAGTTGCCTCGTATGGAATTGTGTTTATGGATTTAATTATTACAGTTGTTCTAATTTCACCATTGGGTGACACACATGGTTTTTTCTGATACTATTGATATTATTGTGGGTTCTATTTCATTTAAACCTGGGGAGATGAGGTTTTTCCATCTCATGCATCATATAGGAACCTTGTTAGGAAGCACATGTCTTGCATTATGCCACGCTATCTAAGATGCATTATATATTTCATGCAGTTTTGATAAATGTAGTGATAGCTATGGAATGTTGTTTTGATAGTTGATAGATAGGTGTGCCTAATGTTGTGTTGGATTGGGTGCAATGAATGAAGATTGATGTCATCTTTCAATACATAAGGTGTGTGATCCATTTATGGATTGGAAAATGATGCACCAATGGGATGTAAATGCTAAATGAAATTGAATGGTATGGTTATAAGGGAATCAAATTTTGATTCAGGAGGTGTTATGGGCCCTTAGGGATTGGAACTTTTTAGACCATTGGTTAAAGCTTTTGAACAGAGGTATGCTAAAGGAATGAATGTTGAAAATAGAGCCTGACCTAGACCCGACATATGAGTGGGAAATAGGTAGTGAATCTAGTGGTTTTTGGGTGACTGTATCTTATTCAGTCCTAGATTTAGAAGTAGACTGTGGGTTGACGTGGTTTTTAGGAAGTTCTTGACTTCTCTTGTACTGGTTCTTCTGCACGTGAGTTTTGAATCCCGTTAAAAGTCGTGAACTAAGGCGTGTGTTTGGCATTACAGAGTCATGCCACTACGGCGACCTCCAGTCATACGTCAGGAGAGCAGTGATGACCACATTCTGGAGATGGTAGGCCACGGGTTACTAAAAGAAACTCCAGTTGTGCCAGCTGTGGCACCAATGGATCTACCGGACACAGGTGATGAGGCACATTTCTGTGAGAGCTTTTTGTGTTTTGTGCAGACCTTTCAGGGAGCACCGTGACCTACCCCAACTATGGAAATGTTGACGCGTGAGTTTCAATAGCAGCATCCACCTTCATTTTCAGGGGATGGCAGGCCACAGGCTGTAGTGTCCTCGTTATAGGTGATTCTAGCTATCTTTGGGCATTTGGTGATGCCTCCTGAGAGAAGGGTCAAGATCGCTACGTACATGCTGCATGATTATGCAAAGAGGTGGTGGGACGTGATCACCAAGTCAGATCGTCATCCATAGATTGTGTGGATAGAGTTTCATACAACCTTCTACGGTTTCTTTTATCCCAAGTCTTTGAGGGCCGATTGAGCCTGTGAGTTCTTGCGTCTGGAACATGGCGCGTTATCAGTGATGGAATAATTGGACTGTTTTACTGAGCTTCAATGATTCGCACCTATCTTGATGGGTGATGAGCTGTCGAGGGCTAGACTATTTGAGGATTGTCTGAGATATGACATCTGATATCAGGTAAATATCATCTGGTTGACTACCATTTCTGGAATTGTGAATCAGGTTCTAATCACAGAACATAAACTGATAGAGGCTGGAGGTGTGAGCCAAAGCGGTTCGGCATCGAGATCAGGTACTGAATCGATAGTTAGTAGGAAGCGTCGTCTGTATCTTTCACACGGTGATTTTTACAGTCAGAACCTATCTTTAGCTAGTAACCTAAGATGATACCAGTGCGGTAGGCTGGGACAAACAAAGCCGCAGTGTTTGAGGGACCTAGTCGGGTGCCGATTATGTGGAAAGATGGGTCATCTTCAACGTTTCTACAGAATGTTTCCACCAGCAGCCAGAGATTGAGGGTAAGCACCGACTCTATATGCAAGAGTAGGGTCGACAGCTTCTCATCAGACAGGGAGTTGGGGTGTGACTGGCCGATCAAGCCGAGGTAGTGGATTTGGTAGAGGTATATAGGCATAGGTTACACTGAGATGTCAGAGTGGGCCAACTCCAGGTAGTGAGGTTGTATCACAGGGTCGTAGTTTAGGCTAGATTTATTCAGTGAAGTCTACTTCTGAGGATCAGGGAGCACGACCATCTACAGTGAGAGGTATGATCTTAGTATCATATGTTATTTCATATCTCCTCTTTGATACAGGTGCATCACACAGTTTTATATATACGCCTATAGTGAAAAGAATTGGGCTAGTTTTTTTGCCTTCTGATGGCGTTCTGACGCTAGACACACCACTAGGAGTTAGGGAAGAGGTTGTATGATAGTATAGACGGTACCCCCTTGAGGTTGGAGGGGTTCACTTCGTATGGGATCATTATTTCCTCGAGATGACAGTTTTGTATGTCATTCTCAGTATGGACTAGCTAGTATCTTACTGAGACTACGTTGATTGTTACTGCCTGAGGGTGATTTTCACATCACTAGAGGGTGCAGTAAGGGCGAGTGGGATCTCCTGGAAAGCCAAGCTGTACTAGATTGTCATGGGCTAGATATGATGACATCCAAGATCACTAATTTGTTTCTGCATGATCAAGGAGTGAGTCAGAAGGACCTTCTTCTAGTAGTTAATCCCTTCAGGGATGTTTTTTCTCATGAATTTCAATTTTTACCTTCTGAGGAGAGTTGGAATTATCCAATGAGCTAGTTCAATGAGCTTCACTAGTGTCCATTCCTCTTTATAGGATGGCTACGACAGAGTTTCAAGAGCTCAAGAAATAGCTCGAATATTTGGAGGAAAAGGGGATTATTCGAACCAATAATTCTTCGTGAGGTTCTCCGGTACTATTTTTCAAAAAGCCGGACGTAACTCTTAGGCTATGTGTGGACTATTGGAAACTGAACAAACTAATGGTTAAAAACTGATATCCCTTGCCGAGGATAAATGACCTGTTTGATCAGCTTCGAGGAGGTAGGGTGTTCTTTAAAATAGATTTGAGGTCAAGATATCACGAGGTGCATGTTCTACCTGCAGACAAACCTCGTACAACATTTCATAGCAGGTATGGTTTATATGAGTATCTGGATATGTCGTTCGGTCTCACGAATGCTCCAGCCCTTTTCAATTCTTTGATGAATAGTTTGTTCCATACTTACTTGGACCAGTTTGTCGTGGTTTTTGTGGATGATATTTTGGGGTATTCTCGAAATCGAAACCACCATGCCAACCATGTTGATATCGTCCTGAGTACACTAAGAGAGCATCAGCTATACGAAAACATTACTAAGTGCCACTTTAGGATGGATCATATTCACTTCTTGGGCCATGTTATCTCAAAGACAGGAGTGTCTGTAGACCCAGAGAAGGTTAGAGCAGTGGTTTCTTGGAAACATCCCAAAAAAGTATTTGACATACAGAGTTTGTTGGGGCGTGCTTGTTATTATTGTGATTTCATATAGGATATTTCATGCTTAGCAGCGCCGTTGATAGGCCTGACTAAGAAGGGTGTGAAATTTGTATGGATAGATTCTTGTCAAGTAGTCTTTCAGGAGCTGAAAGGAAGGTTGACATCAGCACCAGTCCTGATACTACCAGAACAGGTAAAGTGTTACACGGTCTATTGTGACACATCATGTACTGGGCTGGGTGCAGTGTTGATGTAGGGAGATAGAGTTGTGGAGTACAGATCTTGGTAGCTGAGGCCACATGAGAGGAATTATCCGACGCACAATCTTGAGCTAGCAGAAGTTGTTCATGCGATGCACTATTGGAGACACTATTTATTGGGAGAGCATTTTGTGGTGTACACAGACCACAAGAGCCTCAAATATATCGTTACTCAGCGTGATCTAAACCTTAGGCAGTGACGGTGGGTGGAGTACCTAAAGTCCTTTGATTTCAAGCTTGCTTATACGCCTGGTAAGTTCAATGTTGTGGCTGATGCATTGAGCATGAGGACATAAATACATGTTGTGAAACATGTCAATAATGAATGGAAGCTTATTTCTTTATTCTCGGAGATGCATCTTGATGTGCAGAATAGCCAAAGGCAGTCTTTCCTATCGTCATTAGCTATGAATTCTACCCTCCTGGACAGAGTAAGGATGAGACAACTATCAGTTATGTATGTCCTAGTTCTATGGGAATGTGTGTCAGGTGATGACCCTCCTCCTGGTTGGACGATAAGTGAGGACGAATTTATTCCTATACATGGATGTGTGTGGGTTCCAATTGATATTAGAGGGGTGCTAATGTGGTAGTTTCATACTTCATTTTGGGAAGTTCATCCTGGAGTCACTAAGATGTATCGTGACATGCACCGACAGTACTGGTTGATGGGTATGAAGAGGGAAGTGGCTTGTTTTATTTCAAGATGTTCCACCTATCAGCAGGTGAAGGCAGAACACCAGCGGCCAGCTGGGCTTTTAAAACAGTTACCTATCCAGGAGTGGAAATGGGATGATGTTGCGATGGATTTCGTGACTGGGTTTCCGAGGTCACCTCGAGGTAATGATGCTATGTGGGTTGTGGTTGATAGGCTCCTGAAAGTTTCTCATTTCTTACCAATCAAGGAAACCTTCAATGTGGATGACCTGGGAAGGTTGTATATCTGGGAGATAGTAAGACTCCATGTGGTCCCGCGCACCATTGTTTCAGACATGGATGCTCATTTTACATCATGTTTCTGGCAGAGTCTTCAGAGGGAGCTGTGTACATAGGTGCTCCTGAGCACAAAATACCACCCTCAGACTGATGGCCAGTCAGAGCGTACGATACAAGTGCTTGAGGAAATGCTGCGAGCATGCGTCCTGGATTTTGGGGGCTCATGGGAGAGGCATATTCCCCTAGTTGAGTTTTACCATAAGAACAGTTATCAGGTGACTATACTAATGGCACCATAAGAGGATCTATATGGTAGGCCATGCTGATCACCCCTGTGCTGGTTAGAGGTAGGTGAGGCAGCTTTACTAGGATAATATCTTGTTCTAGAGATTTCTAAGCAGGTCCAGTTGATACAGAGGTGGATGGATACCACACATTCTTGTCAGAAGTCATATGCTGATCGCCGCAGATGACCCCTAGAGTTTGAGGTCGGGGATCAGGTTTTCTTGCATGTTTCACTGAGGCTGGGACACAGGCAGATCAGAAGATAGGGTAAGCTATCGCCAAGATATGTTGGGCCATTTGAGATTCTGTAGAGGGTTTGTCCAGTAGCCTATTGTTTGTAGTTACCGTAGAGGTACCGATCCATGCATGACATGTTCCATGATTCTCAGTTACAGAGATACTATTCAGACTTGTCACATTCCTTCCAGCCTAAGGAGGTCGAGCTTCAGGTAGATGTGTCCTTTGAGGAGCATCCAGTTTGTATCATTGATTAGAGACCAAACATTCTCCATGGATGGTCAGTTCCTCTAGTACGGGTGTTATTGAAGTATGACCATTTATAGGATGAGATTTCAGAGTGAGAGGCCAACATACGTGCTCAGTTTCCAGAGCTGTTCGCAGACGAATCTTGACCACTCGGGAGAGAGAAATTCGGGGACGAATTGTTATAAGGGGGTATATTGTAAGAACCTGAGTTTTCATACGAGGTAAGGATCATTTTGTGAGGTTAACTATTCTGTTGAGGACTAATGTGGATTCCAAACTTGACCGAGGGAGATACAGAGGTGTATGTGGCTTGTTCAGAGCCCGAAACCAAGTTTTAGGCTGGAAATGGCCAGCACATGGTTTGCCCATGGCCAGCACACGGCCTTGGTAAACTGTGCGTGTTGGTGCAGGCCTACCACAGGCAGGAGTACGGCCTGTGCACAGTTTGAGGAAACTGTTCGGGTTGGCCATGCGATTTCCCTTGCCTTCTAGTAAGGTCTGCACGGTCATCGCACGGTTTTCCAGGCCGTGCGGGTAAACCATGCGACCTGCTGTGTTTTGTAATCTAATTAATTTTAAATTAATTTGATTAAATTATATAAAACTAAAACTAATTCTGTCATTTTTCAACCGCACAGCAGGGGGAGCTCTCCAAGAAATATTTTGAGAATTTGAGCCTTCTCCTCCATCCGAACTCTAATTCGAGCACTGTTCGTCTTGTTGGATGTGCAATGGTATGTCCTCAATTCATTTTTAATCCTTCTCGATTCTTCTGGTTACTACAAACGCAGATTGGATTAAGGTTCATATGCCATAATTTATCATTCTTCTTCTATTTATCATATTTCTTCCAAACCAGGATGAATCAGAGCTTGATAATGGATGAGCTATCTTGAACGATCCTGAGGTAGGTGGTCTCATTCTTTTCACTGATTGTCAAGCTGTTTATATATTGAAGAGTGTCGTGCGCCCGCTTTTGGGGTGTCACTTGATCCTGTAATTTAACCCTGTTATTACCTAGCATTTTGTCATTAATATGAATTGGATGGTATGTGCTTGTGTTAGGTTGTACACCTTTGACCGGAACCACCCCTTGGGGGCATTTCCTTGAATGAATATTTTAGGGGTTTTGAGCCTGGATTCTTTTCCTTCCTTTGGGGTTACTAAAAAAAGGAAATTGAATATGAATGTGATTGTAATAAGATAAAATTGTAATTGAATTAGTTTTAGGTATGGGATGGAGTTTTTCCCCTTGAACGATGGATAATAATCCTTGAATTGCTAGACCACGGGAGGTAAATGCTTTGAACTGCATTAAATGTGAATCCAAGTCATGGGTGAATCATGGGACCAATCTGAGTTTCAATGGGTGGACTCATATGAGGCTTGTTATTGAGATGCCATGTGAATCATGGATCCTACCTGAGATTCCATGGATGGACTCAACAGGGCATGATATTTCATGGGTGATACCAAGATCTTATTTATAGGATACCGGGGACGTGCACAGATTACGGACTATAACAAACCTAGAGCGAGGATGGGTACCTAGGAGGTTCGTCGGAACGGGCTTGTAGGGTGTTGGTGGATTTTATCCCTGAACGATGCCTGTTTTCAGAATTGAGTATTTTAGGAACGAGGTCAAGGAATTTTTTAACACCTGAATGAAATAATTAATGAATGGAATGGATACATGAAGCGATGCCAAGCCAATGATCAATCTTGGGTTAGTATTTCTAGTTTTCCTTGTTTACTTCTTTCTATAAGTCACTACCATTTTATATATTTACTGACGGATTAGCACATAAGTTTTGTCATTGCTTACTTGTATTTTTTCTCACACCTTATTTGGGGAATGTTTTTGGACCCAATATGATTATATGATTTTAGGTATGGATAAGGGGAAAGGCCCTAGTACAGGTACATGAGTTTCAGCTCAGAGTAGGAGCGCACGAGACCAAGCTGAGGCTTGCGATGCGACTGTGGATACATTTTGGTTTCTTTTTGGTATTTTGTGTGCTTGTACTATTTTATTGACATGCACCATCATATATATATCAGATCCATCTATTGTTTTCTATTTCTTCTATCAACATGTTTATTATTGGTTACCTTCTTCGGCTATTGTATGTTTGTAATTCCGCTGTGATGCTTTGGTAATGAGGGCATAGTCTCTCCACAGACTCACCGAGGCCCTCGCTGCTAGTCAGCAGCTTCTGGAATTTGGCGAGATGCCCTTGAGGCCATGTGGCGACCGGTCCGGCTACCGAGTTGAATGGTAAGTCAGATCAGGACATTACAAAATTGATATTATGGATCTAAAAATCGAGTATCACACAAACAATCTAGTCAGCTAAGAAAGGTTCAATTTAATTTTTGTGATATTATAATTTAAATATATTATTATTGGATGAAAAATTATGATGATTTGGGTGAGTAGATAGTGTATGGTCCACCATGGTAGATGAAACATTGGTATTAGAGATCTCTTAGGAATGGTCAGGGTAGACCCCAAGGAGGTTGTGTTGGTTGAGGATAAGGTGGATCCCAAGATAGAGGAGTATCTATTCGGGCGAGATGATACAAGATAGTATTAGAACAACAACCTTGTGACCCATCATTAGATAAAATTTCTAGTATTTGAAGTTGTGGAATGATGCAAGCTATGTATACAATTTGATAAGGATGCCCATGATATGGTATGGGGTATGATCTGGGACATTTCTAAAAATTCATCATTTTTTTCAAAAACATGTGTGAGTGATTATTTAATCTTTATATTTCTTGTGAGTTAGATTAAACTCCCCATTGAGCCATAAACTAGTAGTTATTTCTATAGTTTCCTACCAATATTGTTTCATCGATGATGCATTTATTATAACAGTAAGAGTTGGTGTTTAGTGGAGATATTTTTTCATGGGACAGCCTAGTAGTCCTGATGAAACATTATGATGTATTCTAGGTTATGGAATAGTTTAACATGTTTTGGTCCAATATTTAATATCATCATTGAAAAGTTATATTCCGTCAAATAGAATGGACACCATTCTTCATTTTGGGTTAGAGATATCTCATGGATGAGAAAGAGTATCTTGTGATTAAGAAATTGCAACCCATCACCCATCAGTTACATAGATTAGATATTGGTGTAGTGGTCTCATCCAGAATCTGGATTCCCTTTTTAATGGAGGATTATATGTACATCTACCCTAAGGAATATTCAGTACTACCTATGAGGAAGAATATATACTTCTACTTCAACTTCCACATTCGGACAACACGAATATATTCTATGGAATATCATATGGCCTCTATCGATCTCCAAGAGCTAATGTTATGGTTGGAATACTAGCAAGAAAATAATATTATTATAACCAATGTTTCCCCCTAGGAAGATCTAGTGTATTTCATGAAATATGTGAATAGGATCCTGTGGCAGTTTTCTGATTATTATCACTTACATTAGCGTAATGGTAATGAAAAAATACATCATTCCAATGACTGAAAAACCCTTTAATTGGTTGAGGGCCATCATTTGGTTCTAAAAATTCAATTTCAGTTCTATCTATCACCATTTGAGCTATCATGGTCATTACATTATGAAGAATTAATTTTTTTGTCTCTATAGACTCTATGATTTCGTAGTGGTGCCTTTTGTTGTGAAAAAATCCCTTACTATTATTATGGCTCTTAACTATTAGGTTTCATATCCATTAATTGACAGTTTTTTGGTTTTATTCACTGAAGAATTACTTATTTAAACTATGATAGTGAAGCAGTATCAAAATCATTTGAGGATCATCCTAAACTAATCATTAGAGCACTATATTTTTTTAATCAATAAAATTTCTAGTCTGGAAAAGCATGGATCGCATTTTTTACATGTCTTCTCTTAGAATAGTTTGGATATTGAATAATAAAATAATTATGTGGTGATTTAATGGGATCTCCCATGAGCCTGTTTGTGGTGCTTAGTTGTCTGAATTAGTAGGGTACAACAAGTGGTTTTTTGAATACATAACTAGGATTGTATCCAATTTGATTATAGTTGATATAGAAAGGGATTATGTTTACCTAGAATAATCAATTAATGGAAATATTTGAGGATATAAATATGAGGTTAAATAGTTCTCCTATGTTGAGACTATGAAATGAGGGTTTTGGGTATGTAGTGTTTTTTATTACATCGAAAACGGAATCAGTTGTGTGTTGATGAAAATATAGAAAATCATCACATATGGGTTAAGTTAGTTGAGACCCCATGGAAAAAACTACACATCTAAAATCTAGAGTTGGTAGTGGTAGCATTTTCATTGAATATATAGAGTCCATATCTTTAGGGAGAGTGGTTTATTATTTTGTTAGACTACCGGATTATCATCTAAATATTCACATAGAGATATCATAAACTGTGGTAGAGGAGTTACTAGTAGTTCATACATGAATACGACATGCAGGTAGTGTATACTCATGGGAATGGAATATTTATGGGAGATTCCCATAGCTAGAAGTCCCATGCTTGCATAGTAGAGTTAGAATATGTTTAATTTTCTTCATTTCATCAATCCATAATAGAGGATAGGAGAAAAATATTATTCATTCAATAGTGTCTAATACTCCACATCATTATCATATGATAGAGGATCAATTAGGAGAATTTTACATTGTTCATTCATGACATGATATCCATAGGATATGTAATAGATGTATTTTCTAACATAGGTTAGTAGTTCATCATTTTTTAGGGATGGATAGTGGTTCTGGTCAATTTTATTGAGGAGGTGATCAAGGATTTTCACACATACCATGTGCTCCTTAGAGTATAATCTCTCTCATAATCAATTTCATATAGGATCTACAACTAAATCATCTACCATATGATAAGGTCTCTCTAAGTGAATATGTACATTATACTATGGTGGTCTGATTAAACAACAAATAAATCATCCTAAATATCCTACCTCCATGTATTCAATATGATGACTACCACTACTAGCTCTAGGATTTAAATGCATAGTTTTCCTCATGGGGTCTCAACTAACATGACTCATATATAATGATTTCCTACGTTTTCGTCAACAAGAAACCGACTCAATATCCAATGGAATCAAAAAACACATCATACTCAACACCCTCCATTTTCAATCTCAACACAAGAGAACTATATAACCTTTTCCATATATCTGTAAATATTTCTAGAAAATGATTATTCTAGGTAAATAGAAACCCAATAGTTTCAATTTTAATCAAATTTTCTACAATCCATGATATTTTTTTACGAAAATCTGTTGTTTTAAACTGCTACAATATTAAAAACTTACACCCATGACATTCTCTTTTGTGGATCCAAATAAAGATCCACATAATTATTTTATGGTTCCACAATGAAACTATTATCATACTTGATGAGGTATTTTGACATATTAGAATGTAACAGATGAGAAAATGGTTCTAGTAGGTTTAATACAGTTTATTGATCCCTCTATGTGGTATGAAATGGAATATTCATGGGATTTGTAAATTTATTCCATGGACATTTAGAATCCACGATACAATTATGTTGATTATCGTTTGTATTACAATGTTGGAACACTTTTTTCAATAAAATAATAGATTTTTTATTTGATATTATGGTGAAGTTTGATGTGTGGTTAGTCTCCTGACATCCTAGGGTGCCATCAATGATCATATGTAACTATGATACTTGGTTTACCTCATGTTTTTTTAGAGTCATACACAAGGATATTATGATGAATTTTGGATCAACAGAGTGATTCACCCCAAGATATATTGTTATACTAAGCGGATTACCAATGTGTTGGAGGATATGCTATGGGCTTGTGAGCTGGAATACAGCTGGAGTTGTGATGATTAGTTTCCTTTTGTATATTTTTCTTGTTATATCTATAATCAATCAACTATTTTCACAGATGCTTTCTCGTCCCTATATAAAAAAACCTACAGGGAAGTCCTATGTTTTATTAATAATTACGAGACCTCACATGTTGAACCATAGATTGTGTAAGAGATAATAGAGAGGGTTTATGTGATACATGATAATATAATGACAAACTAGATAATAGAGATATCACAAGTATAATGATTTTACTTTCCATTGGAGTTCAAAAAATAGAGATTATATTTTACAAAGAGTCCCCTCACTATGGGGATAATTAAGATTTTGATAGGGAAGAAATCTATCATCGATGTTCATCGGGTTGTTTGACATTACACAGAGGGTTGGTGAGGTTGATTACCACCTATCATTTCCCCCACAGTTTGAATGAGTGCATGGTGTCTTCCATGTGTCTAATATTAGTGGATATGTATATTTAACTATGAATTATATCGACTAGATCAATCTAGATATTGAGTTTCTTTCCACCTTCATGAAGTTCCTAGTGGAGAACAAGAATTGCAATAATTAGTTCTTCCCTAGATGGATGATTTTTTATTTTTTGTGTTTTTTCATTACTGGATGGTGTAGGAGAGCATGAGAGTCATACATGGACTTAGTAGCCCCACCATTTTGTGTAACATTTTCATTTTATGATAAAAATGCCTATCTAAGCGTATAATGTTACAACATTGGGTTTAATAGATTAGCCCTTTGAATATTTTTTTTTGTAAATATTTGTATTTTTCAATGGATTAATCTTCTAGTTTATGTGTATTGACACCCTACAAACAATATATTAAAAATATTAATTAATTTTAATCCATTTTCATGCATCAATTTATTTTAAATGGTATTCTAGTCATTAAATCCACAGGATGTGATCTTTGAGATCGAGGTTGATTCCAAAAAATGGTGATTAACATATGTGAGAAAAAATATTATCCAGTATTAAGAATTTGGTGGGAGGTGATTGTGGTGAGGTGTATTTAATAAAATAAAAATTTATTTATTTATTTTAATTAAATAACCTAACATAAATCCCCTTATATAAATAAATTATTATATAAAATCACTATATTCAGCTATATAGCCCTTGAAAAACATTATAGGAGGAGGATTATTCTATTTGGTGATGAAAACCCTTCCTATATGGGTTGAAGAATAGCTCAAGCTGAACTGAGGTATGAATGATGACGATATAAGTTTTTTTCTTCAATCTATGCAGACCTGTTCTTCACAAAAAACATTTCATAATTAAGACAGGACTCATTTTTTTTTGTTTCCTTCATATTTGATGGATGATAATAAATTTTCAAAAATTATTTTCCTTTATATATTATTACCAACCCTTCACATGATCACATTTGTAAAATTAAATTGTTGCATCAAGTGTATATTTTTTATTCCATCAAAACACCCATAATCCCACACATTAAGATAATTGATTTTTATTTAATTTGATAATGAGGATCATTACTATTTTTTGTATGCCTTACCACCATTAATTGTTATGTTCACTATAATTTTCCAATGGGTTTGTGGATTGATGTTATAAAGGTGGTTTTGATCATTGTCAAACCCTCAAATTCATGGTGTATTTGAAAAAAGGAACCATTTATGATTTGGGGATGGATCATGATGGTAGTGTGGATTTTTGTGTGATGGATATGTGTTTAAAGGCACATAAAAGTGGTGGACATGTGGTGGAATCCCATTTAGATGATTATATTTAAATTGTTAACCAAACAATACTATGAATCGATAGAGGGATGAATTTCAAATCAATTACATGTGGTTAAATGGAATGAGTTGTGGTGGTGAGAGAAAACTCGAAAAAATTGAGGACATTTCATTACATATTATGGGAAAAATAACTATAAGGAATGTAGTATCGAAGAACACACAGTGTGTAGTCTTTCAAATTTAACGACTATAGTTTTGAGTAATGATACAAATCACACATCATGTATTGACCTTACACACCATGTGACCTAGTGTTGTATACTGTTGTCAAATCTCTGAGTACACTATAATGGAAAAAATTAGTCATAAGGGGACATCCATAGAATACATGAATGGTTATATACTCAGACATAGCCGGTATACATTATCATGGGTGTTGTAGATGGGCACGATCTGGGGGGCCCAGCAGTAGGTCCTTGGAATCATAGACACTCCCTATATATCCAGTACATTCTATATAGTATGACATGACTTCCCAAGTCATGTACATGGGAGAAAATACTCAGGCGATCTATCATGTTCACGAATTGTGTCACCACACACGCATGCTATATTCATCTACCAGGAATATCAAAATTTCAAATATCCTTCTTCATGTCTCAGTTTCTAGTATGTGATTTTCCTATCCAGATAGGTTTTCCTCATGGAATGAGATGGGGACCTTCATAATTGAATATTGAATAGGATGTGAGATGTTATGTGCATAAAACATCTTCAATAGAAGCTTGACTGATGGTAGTGATTAGGTTATACCATAAAATAGATCATATGGTTAGTACTCCCATATCTCACTGGTTATTGTTTCCCTCATACTATCTAAATAGTTTGGGTCTATAATCCCATATACATAGTTGTGTGAAGGTCCCCTATTTATAGAGTGTTAATCCCTCAGCTCTAAGATTTGATGGGGAGTGGGTCCTCCCCTAGAGTTAGTGCTCCCTTAGATGTGGAGAAATTGGTGATGTGTAACATCCCCAGTCGAATTATTGAAGTTTTACACAGGATGCATAGTTGTGAGGTAGAACTCCCTAAAATGTGTAGTGTAGTAGTGAGGTGTGGGAACCTACACATTGATTCTTTGGTGGTTTCACAAGATACATGGAATTGGAGATAAACCCTTAGATATATTGTACGGCACATATTCCTTGGATAGGCTTTATATATGAGGATACACTTTCTATATCATTTGCGTTTATTTATGATAATTTATATCTACGGTTTTATTTCTGTCATTATATTGTTTAAGGCGACATCATTTGTATCTTTCTATATCCTGATTTTTTGTTTTTAGTGTGTATTTTTGGGTATTTATATACTGACCCTTACATTTTCTTTTCCTTTAACTGTTGTTTCTTATGAAGGATGCTAGAATATTAGAAGTTACATCAATGTAGAATAGATATAATTTGGTGCATTGAGAACATTTTTTGTTTGATATAGAGACTTGGAATAAAGTTCTCTAATTTTTCCTATTTTCCTAGTTTTTTTAGGTTGGGAATAATATTTTGTCTAAGAATGTATTTCACCACTTTTTCTACTTGGATTATATGTTTGTGATTTAATGCATCACCTTGTGATTGTCTTATGCATGGTTATACTCACGATGTTGCATTCTATTTTCAGTCATATCAACTTTTCCATGGATACATTTGTTTTTGTTTGTTTACAAGTAATTAGGATGAACACTTCCATTTCATTTTATACCTTCTCATCTATTGTCTCAATCCCCAAAACCTATTAGAGGACCGATTAATGTGGAAACACACATCTTTCCACCAACATGGTGGGGCCCATTGGGTCTAGTCAGGACACCAATGTCTTCCAAAATACCATCTCAACATCCCTCACCATATATTTGGGGTTATATTATTAACAAAATACCACATCAAGAAGACTTCTAGTTTAATAAAAATAAGATTATAAAAATAAGAGGTTTATGTTCTTACTAATATTAACAAATTTATCTTATTATCAAACCTGATATAAATCTTAAATAATCATATTGATATAATTACATCATTATATTCATAATGATGAATATTTTTTATATTAATGGGGAATCCAATTTATATCCCCAACTATCCCAAGGAAAATAAGAACATTTCTCACAGATATATAATAACAACTATCTCTCATCCATTCCATTATTTATTAATTTCGGTGGCACATGGGGTGATAATGACATCCCATTATAGAATTTTTTTGGTTATTTACAAATATACCACTAATCCTCAATTATAAAATAGAACTACATCCCCATAGTTCATAAAACCTATCATTCCAGTTGGAAATACCAAACAATTCAAAAAATATAACCCCATTATACTTATCCACATTATAGTGGTGTTTTTATCCTAAAATTCAACCCCTAAGGTCCTTCATAGGAGAGATCCAAATGAGTTTTCACTAAAAGAAGATAAATTTATAAAAAAAAATATTTTATATTATTTCTTATTTTACAAAATCAAATTATTTCATAACACAATCAATATAATAAAACCCTTATATGCCATATAAATATATATTATGATGTATTTTGGAAAATATTTAACCATATGCTTCTTCATAATATGGGAAACACATCCATTTCTCATGAGTATGGATGACTAAAGCCTCAGGAAACAATATAATCTTATTTAGGTCACCGACTCACATGGATAGTCATAATGATGAAAATAATTAATATATATAATAAATATAAAAAGATGAAAGTTGTATAAAATTAATATATCGTCCAATTCATTACTCATTCAATAATTAAGGGAACGAAATCATAACTCATTCATATTCATGACCTACCATCTACTCGAAATAAGGAAATTCATTTTCAATGTCTAAATTTTATGAATGTAATTAAAAATGTGTCGAATGAGTCAATATGATATTTCAATCATTAATATAATATTAGAGATGGTATACCTATATCCTATGAAAAATAACTAAAACATATATATTAAAACATTAATGGGAATATATGTAAATAAATATTTTATATAATAAAAATAATGAGATATTATTAACACATAGGTTGTAAAATGTTATAATAGGATCACATATGATATTAGAAAAATGAATATGATTTTGGAATGAATTAATGACATCCTTAAAACCATTATACAATATGATATAGCTTTTTCATTTAAAAGAATGATCAAGGAAAGGGATTTCATCTTAATTTCCATTTCATTGAGAAATATTTGTTTATATTCACCAATTCACATTTATGTGGTATTTGTATTTCTGTTTTTAAGTATTTACTGTGTAAAATTATTTATTCATTATGGTAAATTTTTCATTTTCAGTTTTTTATTGCATGGGGTTTCAATATCAAATTTACCGAAGAGGTGGGAATATATTTTACAATATCATGTTATTTTGTGATTTCATTAACCTTCATTGATGTAATCTTACCATTTATCCTTCAAAAGATCTAATAAATTTGTTTCTACTGGATATTTAAGGAGTTTTTATATTTTTTTCCATTGTATTGAGTCTTTGGTACTTAATTCACGAAAAATAATTTTTTAATATAAAATCTTATTTTATTTCTCTTAAAATTTTATATAATTTTCATTCATGTCCATGTTTTAGAAAATAGTGATAAAAATAACATCCAATTAATCATAGGGTTTATTAAATAAAATTTATATTATAAATGAATTTGAAATTTTTTTAAATTAATTTGTCTATTTTTTTTAAAGGGGAATTTTATACAATTAGATAAATGAAATGTTTTTTTAGTTTATACGATGATAGGGAACTCCCCCACCATCATAACTATTAAAAAAGTGTATATTTTTTAAATGTTTTCAATGGAATTAATAATAAAAACCTGTTATAAAATATTATAATAATATCTCTATTGGGACCATGTTGGCGGATAAGATTTTTGGATGAATTAATTATTGTCTTTTATTTTCATGGATGATTGATAAGAAATGTAATCACATCACTTTTTTATAAGTGGGTGAAGAAAGACGAGAAAGTCCCAAAATATTACAAGGTAAATCTGATGATACTTTGCTAATCTATAGTTCACATTAATCATTATCCAGTTTGAGAACTTTTTTATTATTATTTATGAAGTAAAGGGGAAAAATATGTGGTCAATCAGAATGGTTAGTCTTGGAGAAGTAGGTGTCTTTGGTGGCACATTGTTCCAGTGTTTTGCCAAATTTTTGGGGTCAAAAAATTGGAGTTGAGCAAGCAATTCGAAAATGGGATTTCCTTCAATATCATATAAAAATAGGGGAAATAAATGAATTATGAAAATATGGGCTTCATGATTTATATTTTTCAAAGAACCGAAGAATGTGGATGGTGTTCTTCATGATTATGATAATCTTTGTGAATGGGAAAGGAAATGAGTGTTTCAGGTGAGCATTGTGGCGGTGAAGGTGAAGAAAATTATGGTGGCACAAATGAATAAAGAGAAACATAGTGACCCAAAGGAATTGACAGAACACGTTGTGACTAGTAAGAGCTTTGAGAATCTATAAAATGGCCATGGTACTTTGTGAAATAGTGTTAATTTTTTGGGAAATTTCAATGCTCTGAGATTTGATACTGATGTTGAGTTCAGGTGGATGGAGGGTTCTAGAGTCTGTGGTAAATTTTTATAAATAGGACTCCACCCTTAGAGAAATGTAAGGACACTTAAGAATTATTTATAGCTCCCAAATTGTGAATAAGGTTCACAGAGATAGTGAGCTCTATGAATTTATAGATCTCCTCTAAAGAAGGGAGCTTCGTGGTGATCCATTGACCTTTACGAAAGAAGTTAACCTTGTAAAGAAAAATATTTTCTCTGTGAAATAGTGATCTATGTTATCAAGTGACCTTTTTAAACTTGAGATCATTGTGAACTAGAGTGATTTGTGAAGCTGGGAGATTCACAAAGGGGATCTGTGAGGAGCTCTACGTGCTGAAGAATAGAGTACCCAAATTAAGTGATAAGTGCTTCCATGTGGAACAAGATATGATGGGGGAAGATGAATAAATATTATTGTGAAGCCCAAGTACTTATTATTAGTTTCTAGATAGGAAAGAGAAGATGTTTTTTTCAAAGATCGGATTTGAGAAATTTATTCAAGAAGAACATATTAATTTCATTACCCTATTTATGTTAATTGGTTGCACACATACTTGAGGATTGTCTCTCAAGTATTACACAAGTTAAAGGTAATATCCTTCTCATTTTCATCCACATAAAATTATTGTTTTCTAGTCATTGTGTGGTACATGATTTTTTTTGTACCATACCAAGGACGTAGCAACTATTGTTGAGTAGTGATCCTTATAAATCTTGTGTTCCAGTGGTTTTGTACATTAAGCAAGGAATGAACTCTTTGATAGGTGGTGAAGGTTGTTTTAAAAATAAAGGAAACATAAAAAGTTAAAGATATCACTGACTCACCCCTATCCCTTTCAATTATATTTGGATTATGATTGGGTAACTTCAACTAACATTCTCATTATTCATCCAAATGGAATGATATTATTGAAAAAACCTATATTCCATATAAGATGATGGTCATCAGTCATTTCTTGATTAATTTTTTGAATGATAACTTTCTATTGAGATAATAAAATTCTTCTTATCATTTTTTAATAAATATTATATTTTCCTTAAATTTAAAAATTCATTTTTCAAGGGTAGGGTTATTTCTAAAATTGTATAAAATTTGTACATATAATGTTTAAATTGAATATTTATTGAATAAAATCATAAATATTGATAAAAATTAAATATTTACTCAATAAGGATACTTGTGGATAAGGAATTGTATTCATGAATGAATACAATTATTATATATATATATAATTATTTGGAAATAAAGTGATGGGTGGGATCAAAATTACTTATCCTAATGACGCATCGGTATGTCTCATGAGACATGAAGTTGGCCAAATTAAATGGGTAATTACAAATGATTTTAAGTGTTACTGTCAAATAACTTGGAAACATAGATACCATGATGTCTAATATCATGATGTCCAAAATTAATCATTTCCATCATTTTTAATTTATAAATTTTTTCCATGTTTTTATTAAATTTATATTGTCATAGACGGTTTTTTTCTCATGTTATTGACAAAGTAGCCCATAGTTATAGTTATTTAACATGATATAATGATTTTTCTTTATATATTTATGATATTAATGTTATTTATTAATTTTAATGTGTGTTCTATTATTGACCATTCTATATTGATTATTCCTTATTAATTGATGATAAATTTCATTATACGTAATCCTAAATGTTAATTTTAGCTTACCTTTATTCTGTTTATTTTTCATTGAATATGATGATGAATTATTTAAATGAGTTCAAGGATTTAGAATTTTTTCCATTACTATTTTTTATCCCCATCATAATATTTTTAACATTTAAGTATATGGTTCTCTTAAAAAACAAAACATATATGTATTTTGGGGTTTTAACCATTGTAAATATTCTTTTATAATAATGTATTAATATAATCTAGGTTAATGGATTTGGGGATGTAATAATGGTTTGAAGAGTTGGAAACATTATATTTATATCTCTCATAATTAGATTTAGTTTGTGAATGAAATGTTTAGTTACCGATTTGGGGATAGAAAAATACCGTCTTAAAAAAATGATGACTTACAAAAATATATATTATAATGGATTATGTGGTTGGTATAATAAATTGAAATAGTTATTTCTTATTGTTAATATTATCATTGATTTGTAATAATATACCATAACATCATTAAATATTTAAATGTGAAGGAGTTAAATCTAGTTTCCTAATGGAAATGAAAATAAAGGTAAAAACCATTACATTTCCTTGTACATCCCCATGCGTGAGGGTGATCACCATATATCCATAAATGTGTGGTATATTTAAAGTGAAATTTGGATTATGATTTGGTAATCCTCGTCTCATTATATATCTTGAAAAAACTATCTAGATCATCCTTGAAGATATAAATGGAGACATGGTTTGAAAACATTATTAACCTTTGTCATACATATAAGACACCGACCTTAAACCTTACTTAATATTGAATTAAATGAATAATTCACATTGAGGATCTTTTCAGGTTTAGAGATTTAGATAATTAGTACATAACTATTACATCTCAAAATATTACAAAGTAGAAACTTCTACTATGTTTCCATAAATAAAAAACTCATAAAAGAAACATGTCTAGTTCTATGTTTTAGATAGCATGTATTTCCTTGATCCCATCCTTGACCCTATTCATCTTTAAGTCCTGTGTAAAACATTTCAAAAACTTGGGATGAGCATAAAAAGCTCAGTAAGGGATATAATAATATGGAAAGGAAACATGAGTACATTTATACATAAGAAACAGTGAAATCATACTTTACTCATAAAACATAAGCACTTTATCATATCTCATCAAATCATGAATAAAACATAGAAATCATAATGCATAAAGGTAAATTGAGGCATTCATAACATTCTTAAGTAGGGTGTAACCCTCTTGGTTACGTTTGGAATACCCATCACAGTATATTCCCTAAATCTCTTTGGAGAAACCTTAATGTTTAACTCCATTGTGTTACCCAATGCATTGGAGAGCTATATCGGGCTCACCCGCCCATAGTTTATCACGGAACCACCCGTCTTCATAATAATGCCCAAGAACCATAACATAATTGTATCACATAAAAAATGCATAAAGGAAACATAACATTTCCACATTTCAATCAAAATATATCAATACAACACATTGATATAATAAAAACATTATGAAAACAATTTTCAATACCAAAATAAATGAAAAGTAAAACAGGGTATTTATTTTTCATTTAAAAAAAGTATGGATTGTAGAGGAAGCCGAAACTCAAATAATGGTCACGATGACGAAGAAGACGTTGTCGCCTCATACTTACGAAAAAAATCATTCCTTTTGTCATTTAGTAAAATGAATTATATAGAAAAGATTACTTTTGAATAAATGTAAAAGTCAAAGGGGTTTATACACCGTATAAAAGAAAGTTGTGTATAAAACAAAATATGTCTCAATGAAGGAGATTGAGACGAAGTCCCTTACAAAGACGGTATCCTTGGATTAAGGATAATTCAATTACATAATTATGTGTGACAAACGAATACACAAAATATAAATAGTTATTAAGTGTAAAACAATCATAGGAATTTCACACATATTCATAGAATGACATATTCCTGGAGTGCAAGTTTATCCCAAGAAATCAAAATTGGCTTAAAAAGTTCCCTTGCAAAAATTCAACAACCTAACGGCGCCACATCAAAATTCAGAAAAAGAATTGATGAGAGATAAAGATGGTATCTCATCACTTGAACATAATATTTACATCAATAACGATATATATGAACATATCCCATCATAATAGTATGTGAATTAAAAGACATAACAAAATAATTCTTTTAAAAAGAGGAGGGTGAAAGGTTCCCTTACCGACTTGGGTAACTTTCGAAACGTACACCCCATTGAAGAAGGGTCATACAATGAATATGTAAATACCCATAAATGAAATTATATTACACAAAGAGTATAATAATGTGTATTAAATACACCACTCAATGTAAATGGTGGCAAATGTAGCATAAATCTGACGGGACTAAATGTGAGATGAAAAATCCATTACGAAATCTTAGCAACCCAACGGTGCCACATAAAACTTCCAAAAAATGGATTGATGAGATCAAATAGGGTATCTCATCATATTAAAATAAAATGTACATAAAGAGGAATATAAAGGAACATCCCCCATCATAACAATGTGGAGATTAAAAGAAGTGACATAAATGAGAGTACTAAAAAAGAAAGGGAGAGGTTATATCTCTTACGAAAATTCCTCAACCTAAAAGCGCCACTCAAAACTTCCAAAATGGATTGATGAGAGAAAATAGGGTCTATCATAATATGAACATAAAAAGTAAAGTAGAATTAATATAAAATAACATCCAAATATAAATAAATATGAGCTTAAATGTAATTACATAAAAGAGTGTACTTAAAAAGAAAGAGAGGGTTAGGATCCCTTACCTCGTGTCCTAACATGACTCGATCGTTCATTAATATCCTGAATAATAAAATTTGGTCAATTTATAATTTCATAAGGAACTCTTTTAAAGATTATTATTCAGTTCATATCACATATTATAATGTTATATTAATTGGTTAATAAAGTGAGTTCATATCAGACGTTTTTGTCGATGTTCGGTACATGAGTAAAAATTGAACTTGTTCGAAAAGAATTTTTCATGTAGTTATATGTATATCATATCCAAAATAGTATTGATGTTTTAAATATCATATATATCCAGTATATATTCATTTTATACTATTACATATCATTTAGAGATAAAAAATTAAAAGCACCGTTCATGGAGACGGTAGGCCGTACGTACGCATGAACGCTACTTTCATTTTGTTGTTATATTAATGGAATTAAAACAAAATGAGTGATATATATATTATAATTCCAGAATGATATCCATAATTTATATGTAATATATTACATATATATCAGTTATATATATGTACTTATAATAGTACATAACATTTGGAGATAAGAAATGAAATTTACCGTTCATGGAGACGGTAAGCCGTACGTACGCATGATCGCTACTTTCATTTCTTTTTTTAATTAAATGGAATGAAATAATAATGATATAAAGGTATATTATAATTCCATTACGATATAATATTTAATACAATAAATTCAATCCTTTATACGTCCCACATATGTCATTAACGAATCAAATCACTTTGAGGGGGCGGTAGTCCACACTTCCTAAAATAAAGATATCACGTTTACCCATAATGGAAACCATAATGGTATGAAATAAATGAAAAATACAGAAGCTTAAGGAAAAAATAAACCTATTATATATCAAATATAAATATATAGACATCTTAATGGCCACCTTTGAAGGTGTTAAATGAATATTGAACAATCATCATTTCATGATGCAGTAATTCACCATCCACAGAAATAGTATGTTCTTTAACCATTAGACGGAGGTGTGTGAAAGTGTAGATATAATCCTTCTTATAACAATATCATAGTATTTCTATGATACTGGTGTTTTTACAAAATAATGTAATAAAATGATTCTACGGGTTTGGAGAAGCAAAATAAAACAAAATAACACAAGGGAAGACATTACCTTTAAATCGGGTAACTCTCTTTGATTTGAGATCAAAGGCTTCCGTGGAAAGGATTCTGCCCAAAGTGATGCTTAAATGATGAAGAGAGGGATGCGGATAGATTAAATGGGTAGGGTTTGGATGAGGAAAAGGCTTGACGGGTGTTTGTAAGGTGGTATAGGTGGGGGCCTTTTATAAGAGGAGAGGAGGGGCACTCTTGGAATGTTATATAATATTACTTTATTATAAAATGATTTTCGGATTTTAAAGGCCCCAAAAGGATATATTTTGAGGATAAGGTGATAATGTTTCTAAATCCATGCATCCAATAGGTTTTTGAAAAGTGTAATACTTATATTTCACCCTATATTTTCATTTTATTTAAATCGTTCATTTATGAGGTAATCACTGCATCATCACGGTGTCATAACTAATTTAATATATTAAATGTATAAAAAAAACCATCATGTAGGAAATCTTTTTATATTTCTAATTAATATTTATAGAAAAAAATATGACTTGTATAGCCCCATGTAAAAATTGTTTTAGTAAAACAACACATGTTTGTGACATTTTAATTTTAACTTTAATTAAAAAGGTATTAATGTCATTTTCCTACCAAAGTGGCTTCATAAGGACCCCATGTTGACCCATGGATTGTCTTTATCGGACATTACTCATCCAATAAGGGTAGAACATGTGTCATGTTCATTTCATATTATTAAAACATTATATTTACCTTAAACTACACTAATTACCTCTAATCGCGAATAAAAACATTAGAGTTACTATTCACCAAAAAATTATTTTAATCCCATTGAACCACATTTTACATCCTAATGAAAACCATGTATGTCGGATTTTTGAAATTTAAACCACAGAAGTAGTAAACATTCATTTAAACGAAAACAATAGTTTTTAAACTACCACTTAGTGGATTCACTATTCCTAAAAAATTGAAGAATTTTAGAAAAATACCAAGAATTCACCCTTAGCTATATTTGATAATCCGAATTCAAAAATGATGTCTTTTTAAAAAAATTCAAAACCTATAAGTTGCCTTAATAACTTTAATAATTAATTTCTGCTGTCAATAGAATAACATGTTTTTAAGAAACAATATCTATTAAAAGATTTACAGTAGTTTAAGTCCAATTTCAAAGTGAAATTAATTCCATTGACCACTATTTGATTAAATGGTAAAAATATATTCTAATTTCAAATTAAATAAAATTCAAAATATAATCTAATCATATAAATAAATTAGATTTAAAATAGGTTTTGAATTAATGTTCAACAATTTTCACTATTCATTAAAAAAAATAACTTTATCGGAAAAATAAAAAAAATTTACACAAAGTAAATTTTGATGTCCCGATTCTAAAGATGAATTTTATTTTGTCAAATATAACACTTAAAATTTTCAAAAAGTGGATTGAAAAGAGGTTCTTCATCAAAAGGTATTTAATCATCCTTTTAAAAAATATTAGAATCTTTACCCTTAAAATTGGATTCATTCGCATTTTTAATCCTATAACATTTATTGTAAAAATTAAAAATATTTGACAAACATATATAATCATTTTGTCGTTAGTTCTGTTCATTCATGTCATTACAATGACTAGGCGTTAACAACCATTAAAAATAATATTATTTTATTATTATAGTGCAACGTAAGATTCCGAAGAAACTCGTTGTTGCATACACTACTACAATACAGCTCTTTAGCGATAGCCAAAAGTAGTCGCTAAAGGCCTTTACCAACCGCCTAGCGACCGCTTTTGGCGGTCGCTGTAGCTCCGTCGGTAGAGACCAACAGCGACCGCCAATGGCGGTCTCTCTAGCTCCGTTAAAAAATACCGCATTTCACGAGTTCAAGATGCCAGTGAGTTGCGGGGAGGGACACGGGGACAAGGCCAGTTGACTACATGGACCCTGTAGGTATGGGTCGTCGGCCATGGAAGGTTCCCGGTGGCCGGAGGAATAGGTGGGTGCGACGTTGAGGGGTTATGTGAGTGCAATCAAATGTCGGGGGGTTGTAGGGTTCGACGTTAGAGGTTATTAGGCTAAAGGGAGGTGAAGGAGGGTAGAAACGGGGCTGACCGAGGGTTATAGAGCCAGAGGCATCGTTTATGAGATGTTGCAGTGGTTATTTGGGGAAGACGACGACGGGGGGGGGGAGGAAATCCCGCCAATTTTTTTATCATCATTAGCGGCCGCCATTGGCGGTCGCTAATTCTATCTATAGCGACCGCCAATGGCGGTCGCCCGTACGTAGGGGCGCAAAAACAATTATTTCTAGTAGTGATATTGGGTATGCCATAGAGCATAGAGTCCCCTTTAAAGTAATATTAATATTTTATTCATAAATATGGATAAATATGAAAATTTCATATTCATTATTTACCTGGGGTGTTACATCCTTCCACCCTTTTGTGAATTGAGTCCTTGCAATTTTAAAATTGGGCTTGGAATCTTCATTGAAAATCCCACATCGGAACAAGAGTCAGTAAAACAATCACTTTAAAATAAAGAATGTGAAGTAAAAAAGTCACATGAGGTAACCCATACTAGGATTCCATATAGGAATACTTGGATATGGAGGAAAAAACAAAGGTTCATGTTCTGAGGGAGAGTGATAGTAAACATGTCTAGGAGAAAGTTAACCATAAGAAAATTAAAAATCTGTGATGGGTTAAACGTTATTTGATTCCCCAATATTAAAATTTGAGAGACAACATTTTTGTTTTAAGTTACTTTTCATTGAGGAATTTATTTTTGAGCTTAACTAAATCATAATGAAACATACTTACTTGTCATGTAGACTTTCATCTTTTACTAGATTCATTAATCAAACTCCTATTTTCTCCAAAAGACGTGTATTTAGGAAGGCTTGTTCGCATTAAGATAGCTATAATCAACTTCTAGAGAATCACCTAATCCACAAAAGAGAACTATATAATTCCCATGACTTTAGACTTTAACCAAAACCAAAAAGGTTAGTACAAGATCAGATAATCCACAAAAGTATAATCCTATATAAAAAGAAAATATATTCTTAATCTCCAAAATTTGTCCCAAAAAAAACCCAAAGTTCAACGAAGACCATTCGATAAACAATTGTCCATAAAATTCTTCAAAGTAAACCAAAATAAAATTGAAACCCAAATATTTTAATAATTTAATCACAAAGTCTTCCGAGGTACAGAATAACTTTTATATCCAAATAACATCAGTTGATCTTAAATTCTCATATTGAAAAGTAATTAACCTAATCAAATATCCTCCATGAGGTTAATCATTTCCATAGATAACCCAAAATAAACTTAATCTTTATTCCTAAAATCATCTAACTAAAAGGAATTAGTAAAACTGACCAGCAACTTCTTGTAGTCCAGTGGTAGGTGATAAATACCAGTCACACATTGGTTGTGGGTTCGATTCTCGCAGCTTTGTCCGATGCGATGGGTTGTCACACAGTCTGTGTGTTGTCCTTTTTCCAAAACTATATAATTCTTAAAACATTCCCCAAAATGAGTTAAAATCTTCAAAAAATAATCATAACATATTTTATCCTCTAGTTTATCTCATTCCTTTCATTTTCCATCATAACATATAATAACCCATAATCACCTCAAAAGTAAGGTTCATATAAACCCTAATTGTTACTTTTATAATTATTAACTATACTTCCACATCGATTAGTCATCTCTTACATGATGCATTACAGAACATACCAAGGATCAAGTGGTTGATCATGACTCTGTGATAGTTGGTTTAGAACAACCACGAGTTTCCTCATTGAATCCCCCATTTCATCCAGTCTCTTAATCCGAGAACCACCACAGTTTCTTTCAAACATATTGTCACATTGGTACCTGCTAGATCCATCCATTCACTAAAAACAGAAATGTCAGTGTGAGTATATCAACAAAACCATCGTGTACTAATGAGGAAGATAACCACTAAGATATACTTACTCATTCACTTTATCTAAAACTAGGACTCTTTCTAAAATCCTAACTATTATGGTAATGTCACTCATGCTTAGAGAATACCCTAAACTCTAAAGTTATGTAAACCGACCTCTGATACCAACTATACAACCCCATCCTTAAACCTTACTTAATATTGAATTAAATGAATAATTCACATTGAGTATCTTTTCAGGTTTAGAGTTTTAGAGAAATATTACATCTCAAAAGATTACAAATTAGACACTTCTACTAAGTTTCCATAAATAAAAAACACATAAAATAAACATGTCTAGTTACATGTTTTAGATATCAGGTCTTTCCTTGATCCCATCCTTGAACTTATTCATCTTTAAGTCCTGTGTAAAACATTTCAAAAACTTGGGATGAGAATAAAATGCTTAGTAAGGGATATAAAAATATCGAAAGGAAACATGAGTACATGTATACATAAGAATCAATTAAATCATACTTTACTCATAAAACATAATCACTTTAACATACCTCATCAAATAATGAATGGAACATAGAAATCATAAGGCATAAAGGTAACTTGAGACATTCATAACATTCTTAGGTAGGGAGTAACCCTCATGGTTACGTTAGGAATACCCATCACAGTATATTCCCTAAATCTCTTCAGAGAAACCATAATGTTTAACTCCTTCACGTTACCAAATGCATTGGAAAGCTATATCGGGCTCACCCGCCATTAGATTATCACGGAACCACCCGTCTTCATAATAATTCCCATGAACCATAACATAATCGTATCACATAAATCATGCATAAAGAAAACATAACATTTCCACATTTCAATCACAAGATATCAATACAACACATTGATATAATAAAAACATTATGAAAACCATTTTCAATACCAATATAAATGAAAAGTAAAACATGGTATTTATTTTTCATTTAAAAAAAGTATGGCTTGTAGAGGAAGCCGAAACACAAAAAATGGTCACGGCGACGGAGAAGTCGTTTTATCCACATACGTACGAAAAAAACATTCCTTTTGTCGTTTAGTAAAATGCTTTATATATAAAAGATTCCTTTTGAATATATGTAAAATTCAAAGGGATTTACACACCGTATAAAATAATGTTGTGTATAAAAAAAATATTCCTCAATGAAAGAGATTGAGATGAAGTCCCTTACAAAGACGGTATCCTTGGATTAAGGATAAATCAATTACATAATTATGTGTGACAAAAGAATACACAAAATATAAGTGGATATTAAGTGTAAAACAAACAGAGTAATTTCACACATATTCATAGAATTGCATATTCAAGGAGTACATGTTTATCCCAAAAAATCAAAATTGGGTTAAGAAGTTCCCTTGAAAAAATACGACAGCCTTACGACGTCACTTCAAATTTCAGACAAAAGAGTTGATGAGAGATAAAAAGGGTATCACATCACTTGGACATAAAATTGACATCAATAACAATATATAAGAACATATACCAACATAATAGTATGTGAATTAAAATACATAACAAAAGAAGTCTTTTAAAAAGAGGAGGGTGAAAGGTTCTCTTACCGACTAGGGTAACCTTCGAAATGTACACCCCATTGAAGAAGGGTCATACAATGAATATGTAAATACCCATAAATTAAATTATATCACACAAATAGTATAATAATGGGATGTAAATACACCCCTCAAAGGAAATGGTTGAAAATGTAGCATAAATCTCACGGGACTAAAAGTGAGATGAAAAATTCCTTACGAAAACTCGGCAGCCTAATGATGCCACTTAAAGCTTCCAAAAAATGGATTGATGAGATAAAATAGGGTATCTCATCATATTACAATAAAATGTACAGAAAAAGGAATATAAAAGAACATCCCCCATCATAACAAATTGGAGCGTAAAATAAGCGACATAATGGAGAGTACTAAAAAAGAAAGAGAGAGGTTAGATCTTTTACGAAAATTTGACAGCCTAACGGAGCCACTCAAAACTTCCAAAATGGATTGATGAGAGAAAATAGGGTCTATCATATTATTAACATAAAAAATATAGTAGTATTAATATAAATGAACATCCCAATCATAATAAATATGAGGATAAAAGAATTACATAAAAGAGTGTACTTAAAAAGAAAGAGAGGGCTAGGATCCATTACCTCGTGTGCTTACATGACTCGATCGTTATTTAATCTCCTGAATAATAAAATTTGGTCAATTTATAATTTCATAAGTAAATCCTTTAAATATTATTATTTAGTTCATATCACATATTATAATGTTATAATAGTTGGTTCATAAAGTGAGTTCATATCAGACGTGTTTGTCGATGTTCGGTACATGAGTAAAAATGGAACTTGTTGGAAAAGAATTTTCCATGTAGTTATAGGTATATCATATCCAGAATAGTATTTATGTTTTAAATATCATATATATCCAGTATATATTCATTTTATACTATTCCATAGCATTTGGAGATAAAAAATTAAAAGCACCGTTCATTGAGATGGTAGGCCGTACGTACGAATGAACGCTGCTTTCATTTTTTTGTCATGCTAATGAAATTAAAACAAAATGAGAGATATATATATTATAATTACAGAATTATATCCATAATTTATATGTAATATATTAAATATATATCCATTATATATATGTACTTATAATTGTACATTACATTTGGAGATAAGAAATGAAATATACCGTTCATGGAGACGGTAAGCCGTACGTACGCATGAACGCTACTTTCATTTCGTTTTTTTAATTCAATGGAAAGAAATAATAATTATATAAAGGTATATTATAATTACAGTAGGATATAATATGTAATAACATTAATTAAATGCTTTATATGTTCCACATATGGCATTAACGAATCAAATCACTTTGAGGGGGCGGTAGTCCGCACTTCCTAAAATGAAGATATCGCATTTACCCATAATGGAAACCATAAAGGTATGACATAAATAAAAAATAAAGAAGCTCTAGTAAAACATAAACATATAATATATCATTTATAAATATAGTGACATCTTAATGGCCACCTTTGAAGGTGTTAACAAAATATTGAACAATCATCGTTTCGTGAGGCAGTAATTCGACATCCACAGAAACAGAATGTTCTTTAACAATTAGTCGGAGGTGTGTGAATGTTTATCTCGAATAATTCTTATAACAACATCCTATTATATTTAATATACTTGTGTTGTCACAAAAAAAAGTAATAAAATGAGTTTAGGGGTTTGGAGAAGAAAAATAAAACAAAAGAACACAAAGGAAGACATTATCTTTAAATCGGGTAACTCTCTTTGATTTGAGCTCAAAGGCTTCCTTGGAAAGGATTCTGCCCGAAGTGAAGCCTCAATGATGAAGAGAGGGATGTGGAGAGATGAAATGGTCAAGGTTTGGACGATCCAATGGCTTGAGAGGTGTGTGTAAGGTGGTAGAGGTGGGAGCCTTTTTTAAGAGGAGAGGAGGGGCACTCTTGGAAAGTTATAAAATATTACATTATTATAAAATGATTTTCGGATTTTAAAGGACCCAAAAGGATATATTTCTAGGATATGGTGATAAGGATTCGAAATCCACCCATCCAATAGGTTTGTGACAAGTGTATGGCTTATATTTCCCCATATCTTTTCATTTAATTTAAATCGTTCATTTGTGAGGTAATCACTACATTATCACGGTGTCATAACTAATTTAATATATTTAATGTATAAAAATTATAAACAAAATATTATCATGTAGGAAATCGTTTCATCTTTCGAATTAATATTTATAGATAAAAATACTACTTGTATAACCCCATGTAAAAATTGTTTTAGTAAAACAACACATGTGTGTGAAATTTTAATTTTAACTTTAAATAAAAAGGTATTAATGTCATTTTCCTACCAAAGTGGCTTCATGGGGACCCCATGTTGACCCATGGATTGTCTTGGTCGGACATGACTCATCCAATAAGGGTAGGACATGCGTAATGGTCATTTCATATTATTAAAACATTATTTTTACCTTAAACTACACTAATTACCTCTAATCGCGAATAAAAACCTAAGAATTACTATTCACCAAAAATTTATTTTAATCCCATTGAACCAAATTTTACATCCTAATGAAAACCATGTATGTTGGATTTTTGAAATTCAAACCACAGAAGTGGTAAAGATTCATTTAAACGAAAAAAAACAGTTTTTAAACTACCACTTAGTGGTTTCACTATTCATCAAAAATTGAAGTTTTTTAGAAAAATACCAAAAATTCACCCTAAGCTATATTTGATATTCCGAATTCAAAAATGATGTGTATTTTAAAAAATTCAAAACATATAAGTTTCCTTAATTAATTTAATAATTAATTTCCGTTGTCAATAGAAATAGCGTGTTTTTATGAAATAATATCTATTAAAAGATTTACACTAGTTTAAGTCCAATTTCAAAGTGAAATTAATTCCAATGACCACTATTGGATAAAATGGTAAAAATATATTCTAATTTCACAGTAAAAAATAATTCAAAATATAATCTAATCATATAAATAAATTAGATTAAAAATAGGTTTTGAATTAAAATACAATAATTTTCACTATTCATAAAAAATGAACTTTATCGGAAAAGTACAAAAAATTTACACAAAGTAAATTATGATGTCCCGATTATAAAGATGAATTTTATTTTTTCAAATATAACACATAAAATTTTCAAAATGTGGATTTAAAAGAGGTTTGTCATCAAAAGGCGGTTAATCTACCTTTTGAAGAATATTAGAATGTTTACGCTTAAAATTGGATTCAATCGCATTTTTAATCCTATAACATTTATTGTAAAAAGTAAAAATATTTGACAAACATATATAATAATTTTGTAGTTAGTTCTGTTCATTCCTGTCATTACAACGGCTAGGCGTTAACTACCATTTAAAATAATATTATTTTATTATTTGAGTGCAACCTAAGATTCCTAAGAAACTTGTTGTTGCATATTGGGTATGCCATCGAAAATAGCATCCCCTTTAAAGTAATATTAATATTTTATTAACAAATGTTGATAAATTTGAAAATTTCGTATTCTTTATTTACCAGGGGTGTGATAATACATTGCTCAATGAACTAGAATCCATCCTAAGCTTGTAGTAGGCTTAGTTTTCTACCCCAATAATGTAACCAATATGCATTGGTATAGTGATTAACACTTCATATGAAATGACACATGATAGGAGGCCATAACCTATTTCGTGAAAACATTAAAAATCATCACATTGGATTAAAAAAATGATATGTCTGGTAAACATCAAAATATGAAATCTATAAATGTATGTTACTCAAGATAAGATATTGAATGGAGTAAAGGTGTGTAAAAAATAAACTAAACAAAGGATAATAATAAAATTACTACAAAACATAATGTAAAATAGCCTATAAAAACTGTGGTAAAGGTATTTTTATATTAAAATGGTCGTAGACATGAATTTCATACACTACATTAACTTTTGACCACAAAATAATATCCTACTCCATGAAACAATCGTCCAAATTTTTTGAACTGATCTATATTTCATTGGTATAATAGATGATACATGAAATATAAATGAACATTAGAGGTGGAGTATATATATACATATTTCTACTCCTAAAAATCCCAATGTAACTAATAATAGAAGTTCCAATTATATTATAACCATAGAAGAAAATTAATACCTACTTAAGGTAGACGAACATGAAGCTTAAACATAGATATTTATTCAATTTAGTGAACCACAAAAACTATGTGCCTCCCATTAATAAACTGTATTCAGAATAAAATGTCTCTCATCGGGAGACCCAATATTTAAAAATTTCCACCTAAACCTAACCCATGTCATCTCACCAACTATAGTGGGTAGAAATTTCATTTTCATGTATAGTCTATTACAAGAGTTTATTGAAGCCATGTTGGATTACCCAATCCTAATCGAATAGAGTTATCAAATGATAGTTTATATAACTCTATAAATATAATATATATCCCCTAATGATATCAAGAACATCTATTAGGGGACTACTAAGCTCTATTAACCCTTTAGAGGGCACACACTGTGTCATGCAAGATGGATTACAAACTATACACTCAAATAGTCATGGATATTTAACCCATGAATATAAGGGACTAACGAATTATATAACCGTAGGTGGGACCCGTTACCTTTCAACAACCCATGAAAATGGTAGTACCAAACACCAAAGCATGTTCCTATTTTCTTTCTTACACCCAGTGATTATGCCTTCTGTGTTACATTATAATACAACCTGAAACATGATTTAAAATATCTTATGTTGGATAATGTATTTCACCATAATTGTAAAAATATAAATGATTAAAATATTCCATATTTATTGCACAATATGAAAAATTTATGAATAAATATAAATTTCTATAAGTTCTCTCATTAGGTCATCATCACTATTGATCAACATAGTAATGGAATGATATTTACTACTATGATAAAAGATCTGGATATATTAATTACACATTTCAATAGAGATTCCACACACTATTCCCTAATGATATTGTTATCCCCTCTACACTATAGTATTCACATTTTTGTTGAAGCTCTCACCTTCACACTATTCCTATAACCACCTTATCACTTCACAATTGGTATATTCTTAATTATGGACACACATCCTAAAATAACGGGTAACACCCTTTTATTCCTTCATTTCATGGATACGAGGTGGGAACAAATCAATTAGTTGTGTTGTTTCATAATCATACCATTATGGGTAGAAAAATGATTCCTGAAAATTATTTTTTGTGGCCTAACGTGAATTTTCATGGGACAATGAAACATTGTATTAAATTGGGTCCCTATAATAACTGTTTCCACCCCATATCATTTGTTCCATGTCATTTCTCTATTATAATGAAACAAATAATATAATACATCATTTCAAATGGATAATGACATATACTGAATCAAATGATGAGAACAATAGGTTTTTTTAGAGAAGGATTTATAATGGTTATATTTGACGAATGAAACACAAGAATAAGTGATACATTTGAATGATGAATTATCATAATAATTGATAACAATTAATAGTAAATCTATAATAAGGAAACGTAAAAGGAACCAATAATTGATTTAAATTCAATATCATGAGATAATATAGCATGAGATGTGAAAATATTACTTCAGCAAATATCATTCACCCTTTATAGTAAAATATGTATTTTCATTATTCCATGTTAAAATGACCGTATCATACATGTTAAAGGATCCTACAGGATTCTTAATGAACTAGAAACACACCATAAAAAGATAATAGGCCCCCAAGAGGTACAAAAATGAAAAATAGGTTATGAATACTATCTATAATTAATCTTCAGGTCCTATCCTCCACAATACAGTTCCAATAATCAAGATAGAATGACATAATTATAGGAAAAAATATATAACAATAGGTATCATCACACAAAAAACACACATGTTCAAATTAAGATAAATAAAATATTGTATGATCAATTATCTTTTTCAACTCCACAAAAAACATTGTTAAACAGTACACATTTAGATGAATCAATCCCCATTACAACATGATAATGTGTGTCACAACATATTTTCTTATGTATTAGGTTAAAAATAAAATATTCCTTTCCACTGTGGAAGTGTTCCCAATACCGTAGTGAAATTCCTCTTATATAATATTAATTTCATGGGGATAGATCTCTTCATGATACAACCCAAAACACTATAGTGAAATATAATGCTCATAACATAAAATAGAACACCATTTTATAGTGAGGAACTCAACTCAAAAATTATATAAAGTGGAAAAAATCAAATATGAATGTCATTTTAATCTCCCTACCTTCAAGGATTTTCATCTAAAAAATCCTGACCTATTAGAAATTGTTTAATTAGTGATCTTATATCTGACTCTCACATTCTTATGAGGTCATCTAAAGGTTACCCTACAATAATATCACACTCACCAAATGTATTTCCTAACATCATAGGATCCTCTCATACAAATCCTCAATTCCTTCTTGGTAAATTATGAATTATTAATCATCATTGATGTTTGTCTCACCATGTTGATAACATGTAATGGATTGGGTAAAAATCTCCTCAAATAGAAAACCTAAACGATAGTGTACAACCAGTCCAAAAAATGGGTAAATACATTTTATAAACAACATATACCACCCTGTAAAGAATATGGAATGGCCCGATGAATCTAGTGTTAACATTCTTACCTAATAAAAACTCCACAAGTATCATGGTATAAAGGCATTAAAGAACGTATGGTAGCCTTATTGATACTATAAATTACTCTATCAATACTCTATATTTAAATTTTGAAGGCCATAATCTATCCTAACTCTCCAATGGGTCATAAGTATCTTCATTTCAATTAGTCTCACTAAATCTAATCAATTAATGGTGATTGGACAATCTCTTCCACACATAGGCATGACCTAAAAGGTATTCTATATGGTTCATATAGTATTACTCATTCCAATTGCTGAATTATAACTATTACGATATGTAAATTAACCTATGTTTATGTTATCCTTATAGATCTAACAAAAATATATGAATAATTCCATAAACATATACATCAGAACAAAAATGGTTCTCCCCATCTACTAATGATTATAAGGGTGTAACACCAAACATAAATGAAATTGAGTCTTGATGGAATATTATCATATCTTCCAAAATAGAAACATAAGTTTAGAATATATGTAAAAAACAAGTATCTAAGAAATTCAATATAACATAATAATATTATGAACACAATAAAATAATAATTGTTCAATTGAACATTTATCCAAAACTGGATTGATGTGGGGTGACTAAGTTCATTAGTAAATGATTCTCCACATTATTTCAAGTCCATATACCAATAATTTAGGTCCCCTTACTATTTCCAGCAATATTAAGTCCCAAATCCATTTTTAAATCCATTTGGATTGAGACAAACCCATTGGAACTAGTTTGTAAACCTCCATCTATTGACAAGTGAAACACTATAAAATAATCCCAGTTGAACTCCTCTTCATACTAGGTCACAAAAATTGATACATGTGTTCATCAAGTAATTTAATTACAAAAAGATCCATTTCTAAGGAGGTATTATGGAACTCATGTATCACCTCCTCGCATAGTGTCCCTATATCTACTATTTATCCTTGAATGATGATAATGTTTTCCACACCTTTATAAAATTATCTAGTGCTTCACCTGATTATATCTGGTCATATGGGACATCATAATCTATGACTATCAACTGGGCCTCACTCATGTTCATTAAAGGAAATGGGACTATAAACAATGAGATAAGATACTTCATATCTCTCTCATCAATGGGGATACATGCATCATTGAAAATGTATTCAAAATCTACTCTATCTACTGATTTTTGGATTTATTTATCCAGCAATTGCCCATGACATTTCCCTTACCTAGAGTATAGATTATATAATATTAATAGGACTATTGGAACAACAAAAAAGGACTATTTCATAAGTTATTGTATCTCTAGGTGAATATATATGTGTGTGTGTGTGTGGCTCTTTTGGTATATGTAAACTACAGAAAATCACTAAATATATAATATCTCAAAGGATTGAATGATAATGTTCATTATGAAAAATCCAATTCATGTATTCCATAATTATGCTCATAAGTTCATATTTATCTAGAAAAATAATATATTTCCACCAACATCTACATAAAAACACAACCAAACCTAGCTCAAAATTCACTGTAGAATTCTAACATCTCAAATCCATCATTTATAAACCTAAGAACATGATTAGTCATCAATATCTCTTTAATATCCACCAAATCTCTCTAAAAACCGATAAATCATATAAATGGATTCACATTTAAGGAAACTATATCAAGGTAAGTTTTAATATTTTAGAATTACGCCACAAATATTTGGTCGTATAACAATAAACCAATGAATATTTATATATGAAACAGACTCTAGGGTAGCTACCGCACTAGAACTACCTTTATAATTTTTTGTTCAATATATGAAATGATCACTAAGATTACATTAACCATGAATTTGACCCCTTAGATATATATATAACACATTTTTATCATATTATACAACATTTTTAATTGATATTTGTCCAAAAAAATCATCAGTGGCTATGTGTGATCATCCTCTATCAATAAATAGAATAAGATTTCATATAATAATAAAAAACATATATAAAAAGGATGAAATATTAAATTTATGAAGCTCATGAATATAGTTAGATAATTCTTCAGCTACAAATAAATTATTATATACACATAATTTCAATAGTATCACTATAATTTCATCTTTAGGATATCCTCAAAATGAACCAAAACCTATATATTGACAGATTAGAGATTAGTCTTGAAGTACAAATATTATACTCTTTTGAGGAGTTCATCGATCCTTGGAAAATGCTATTTTGTCTTTACTAACACCAAATTATTGTATCCATAGAAAAATAAATTCCTCATTTATTGGATGTATTTATAATGAGAAATACTACGGATACCAAAGGGGAAACTCATGGTCAATTGAAACCTTTATAAAAAATGTCATATAGATAATGCTTCTTATCCATAAGCTTATAAAAGGATATATTAAAATTTATTAAAGAATTTAGAGTGGTATTTGGGTGAAAATAAATATATAAATTAACAATATTACAAGGGGGAAATCTAGAAATATCATATTGGATGATGTTCGTATAATCATCCAAAACTATAGGGGGATGATTATCTGACGTGTATCCATCATATATTGTTAATATTTATAATTAATGGGTGATCTAATACATCATTCAATACATAGGACTTGGTCATCATAATAAATGCTCCCAGTATCATGTGATGGAAAACCATGATCTATATATTCTTAAACATATCACTATTTTATTCCACTAGTCTTTCTCATCTAATATTAAGTATAAAAGTACTAAATCAAGGATGAAGTAATATTGTTTCATACTGGCCTCTATGATATCCCATGATAACCTCTCTCTCTACTATGAAAAAGGTTGCATCCCCGAAAAATCAAGGGTGATCACGTAATCACTAATACAATGAGTTTCTAGAAAAATAGGCCAACATATTGTGTCCTAAAAATCTGTAAATATTTAACAATGGATTAATCCATAAAATAATATATCACACTAGTATATATCTGTAGGATTTCTAGATTATAAATTAAATAAATAGTACATTTAATCATAGTGGGCGATTCTTGGTCATAAACTTCCCGTATCGGCATTTGTCTACATCCCATCCCATTATCTCCATGTTCTTATCATGAACATCATATAAGTGGTTTTAGAGGAAGCATATCAAACCACCATCCACCTATGACTTCTTTTAGTTCACCACTTAACCCTCTACTATAGCTACCATCCTACAGACCACCCTATCTTCATAGGTATGTCCCTAATCATATCACCTCCTCAAACATGGATTTCCACCTATTTCATGACTTCTAAATACTACATATATGTTTAGGATGCCTCATCCCATATGATCACTACCAAAAATTAATATAATAACCTATCTTTTACTTATATAGATCTTCTATGATTCAACTATAATAATGATACTAGGGTCTTGGACTATACATTAATATTTATCTTATGTCAAAATATTAATGTATATCCTTAAATACCATCAAAATGATAAATATTACCATGGATAAATGCCACCATACCCAATAACATATATAACATATACATAAAATATAATGATAAATGAAACACTATCAATAACTCTATCATAAGTGGGGATGTACAGGGCATTAATGATTGTTGGATTTCAAGGGGCATAACATAATAAAACATAAATTATTATAAAAATCATGATAAATCATTTCATTAGAGTACCCTATAAGTTTTGTGAAACATTACATATACTCTGGAAAAAAACTACTACAATGATTATCTTCATCAACTCTGAGTGTTAACATACCTCAATATTGGTGGGTTTACAAATTCACAAAAGATCTTCTTGGAATCAGTCCATTAGAGAATCACCTCATATGTGGTATATATAGTCATAGTCTACAATCTATCTATTGTATCATGGAGAAGGTTGGATACTATTACCACTATCTTATCATAGGGTATTCGAACAGGGTGGAACACCGAATCACCACCACAAGATAATCATTTACCTATTAAGGATTATGCTCACCTTTGAACATTGGGGGTCAATATCAATATAAATCATGAATCAAAATCAAACAACGTGCATACTACTACTTCTCCACTAAAACTATTTTCCAATCATCAAGTAGTGGGGTATCTATCGGGGCTATGAATAGTGGGTCTGAATAGTGAACTATGGGTAGAGGATCTACTCCCTAATCAAAAAGTGTGGAATCCCATTATTAATCCCTTGGGTGGAACAGTCACCACTCTACTGATCAATGAGAGGAGTATAAGTCACTATCTTGAAAACAATAAACCCTTCCTTCAGATCCTAACTAAGAAATAAAAGGTGAAATCCACTAATTTTTTAAATGTTGAACCATTTTGAATAAATATATTCTAGATATCTAAATTAATATTATTATATAAATCATAAAAATTATCCAACATAATGCATGTATCATTTACTTATCCCCCATAACTGATGATTTTTAGCTCTGAGTCAATAAGAAGGGTATTAGAGTCTTGGATTATGGATACACTACGAATCATACAAATAGTTTGTTTCATGAAAATAAATTTAAACTCACAAAACCCCTTAACATTATTTCATTAATTCCACAAACTACTTATTATATAAATAAAAATCCATACATCATTTCTAAGATAAAAAATATCTTATATCACTCTAAAAATATTAGGCCCACCAGAACCCCACCAATCCCAGTATTAAAATGAGTGTGCTCCCCCTAAGCCACATCTCTTAGTATAAGGGAATGTTAATAGAAACAAATTATAATATTAATGAAATTTGGATTCATTAGCCTAATTCAACTTATTACACACACATATTCATATATGATATAATAATAATGCAATACTAGGAAAATAACCGATCAAATATCTATAAATCCATGTGTCACATACAAATATCCAAAAATTCATAATCATTCTTAAATCATAATGTATATATGGGAAAAATAAATTTCTAACAAAATTAAATGGAATTAAATCTATATAAATTTGGGTGAGAGGATATTGTCTGTGAACTATCATCAATAATGAAGAACACCATCTAATGTCACCTATAAGAACCACTAATATCATGATCCATCAACATGTATTCCATAAAAATAATCAATAAAATGTCTTCCATATTTATAAGACATGCAAAATTTGAAAAAAAATTACATGTTGGGGAAAGAATATACATACCTAGTAGGCTACCCCAAAAACCAAAATCGAATTAATAAATGAAGGTCCATTAAGCTCAAAATAACTAATGAAAAGGATAAAAAACATTGGGAATTTGATTCCCTAATGTTTTATGATAATAACAATATGTTCCATAAAAATTATGATACACAACTATTGAGTCAATAAGGTTTTATTTATGACTTTTCCATTCCTTCTTGTTTTGAAAATCACAAACACCCTATACTTAAGAAAATCTATATTTTACTTTCTTAAAGAAAATTTCCTTCCGTAAAGGAAATTTACCCTAACCAAGATTTCCTTATTCATAGAAATATTTTTCATAAGTATAAAAATCAGATTCATACCAAAAACCTCGGAATCATATAATGCTATGAGATGAAGCATTATGTTTTAGGATCCGAATTCTGGATGTGAACTGTAATAATGTTCCACTCTGAATTCTGGATATGAACTCTAATAATGTTTCACTTTGAATTCTACATTCAAACTCTAATAATGTTCCACTCAAAATTCTGGATACGAACTCTAAAAAGTTCCATTCCGAATTCTGGATACGAACACTAACAAAGTTCCATTTTGAATTCTGGATACGAACTCTACAAAGTTCAACTCCGAATTATGGGCTCCGAACATTTAGTAGTTCGACTCATAACTTTAAATAGTTAGACTCTGAACATTTACTAGTTCAACTCTGAACTTTAACTAGTTCGACTCCAAACTTTTACTATTTGGACTCTGAAATTTTACAAGTTCGAATCTGAACTTTTACCTGTTCGACTCTAAACTTTTATGAGTCTGACTCTGAACATTTACTAGTTCGACTCCAAACTATTATGAGTTTTATTCCGAACTTTTACAAGTTCAACTCCGAACTCGGTATGTTCTGATTCTGATCTCTGATGAAACCAGACCTTGAATTTCCATAGAAATTCAGACTGTAGATTTCTACATAATTCAGGTTTCGAATTCCTATAAAATAGAATACGAATATCCTTTTTATTATAGACTCCAAATTCCATTTTTTTAGACTCCTATCTTTTATTTTATTAAATTCTGAACTTTAGGTTTTCTTATGATCACACTCCCTTCATTATAAAAAAAAGTGGTGCTTTCAGTTACCCATGTTTTTTATAAAACAATGTCGTCGATTTTGTTTCTAACTAACTATTTGTTAAGTGATACGTATACAGGTCCCTCCAAAATTTAAGGAAAATATGACCATTAGAGGAGGGAGCCAACTGTTCCAACCGAGCCTATAAATAGGATCTAATTTGAAAGAGCTCATACAACTACTGATGTTTATCACTATAGAGACCACATGTTGTTAAAATGATTTCTATATAGAGAATATTTTAATTCTTTGTGTGTACTGAACTTCTTGTTCAGATTGCTACGTGTGACTCCGAATGTTGGTGATTACATTAGAGGGCATCCGGGGATAGGAATTCAGTGGTTCCAACACCTTTAAGTTTAGGGCTTCCTTACTGAGGAAGAACGAGGTTCCAACTACATTGATATTGAGGGATTGTGGGGATAACAAGATAGAGAATCTGATCTTCGTATAAAGTGGATACCCTAATGTGGTTAAGAATGACTTTTTTGAATGTATAAATCAAGGATCCTTTATCCAAGGTTGTTGGATACCCTTCTCTTTGGGTTAAACGATTTATATCTTGTTACTTGTAGTTTTATTACTTGTTTTTCCGCTGCAATTTTGTATTATAAGGAAATTATAACCTTCTTATATTTCCTTACAATTTTATTATGATTAGTTTAGATTCTATATGATTTAAGGTATAATCTCATATTGTATACATTGGTAAAGTTTGAATTTCCAGATCTATATTTCTAGAACCACTTTTTCAGAATCACTTTCCAGATTTAAGAAAGTGCGTAGAACTAGATGTTTGTAACTTCATACTTTGTCCCAATCATTCATTGGTGTTAGAGGTGTTTTGGATTTTCGTATGTTTAACTATGTTAAACATAGATCTTTCCTTGTTTAATAAAATTTTTAAAGAGTACAATTCACCCCCTCTTGTAAATTGAGAAAATACATCATAATTTTGAACCTACAATTGCTATCAGAGGAGGTCTCTGAAATACTTATACTCACATATAATTTTTCCTTGTTCAATTTTTCCTTTGTTTAATTTTTTCCATTCTTAGGAATATTTTCCTTGAATCCGAGCTTTTGTTATTAACAAGTTTATTTGTAGAAATATTTTCATAATGATGGAAGGTATAAATATTGGTTCCATTGAAAACTTTTATCCGATAGGACCACCAATTTTTGATGAAAATGATTATGAATACCGGAGAGATCAAATGAAGACTTTCGTTATCAATACTGGGGTAGATAAATTTATTATTCTTACTGGAGGTTATAAAATTCTTGATAATGATTTTAGAGCTTTAACAGACCAAGAGAAGCATGTTTATCAATTAAACTATAAGGTACGCAATACTCTACTATGTTCAATGACTAGGAACATATATAGCCTAATTTCTTCATGTGAAACAACTAACTGTATATGGAAGAAATTTGAAGTTACTCATTTTTGTACATCCAAAGTCATATATACAAGAAGATCTATGTTGAGAGCAGAGTATCATGGTTTAAACTTTCCTTATGGAGAACCTATAAGCAGAGTGCAGCAAATGTTTATGAATATCGTGAATAGCCTACAATCTATGGGAGAGAAAGTTTTGGATGATTAAGCTCTTGTGGACAAGATTATTGATATTATTCCCAATTAGTGGGAATCAAAGAGAACAGAAATTGATGAGAATAGGAAGGTCACTCAAATTTCCTTAGACGAGATGTTTGGAACTCTTCCCCAACATTAAACAAGAATGAAGAGGGATGCTAGAACATCAAAAAGAATAATGGGAATGGTACTGTTGCTTTTACTATAACATCAAATCACATGAAAGCTAAGACTCCTGAGAGAGTAACTAGATCCAAGTCTAATAAGGTTACTATCCAATCCGAATCTAGTGAGAGTGAAGTCTCAGAGAATGAGTTAGCAAATATTGCTCGAATAATGAACATGATAATTGGTCAGAGAAATTTCCAATCCAGGTATAAAAATAAGGAAAGGAAAGATAAGAATGATTCAGAGGTCACATGCTATTAATGCAAGAGAAGTGGTAACATACAACCTGATTGTCCTATGATTAAAAAGAAATAAATAAAAGAGATGCATTCTGAATGGAATAGAAATTTTTTTTTCAAATATAAAGCTAAGAAAAGTCTGAAAGCTAATACTACATTGTGTGCTAGCTGTAGAGATTCTTCAGAAAGTGAATCCTCAGAATATGATTCAGCAGCTCAAAAGAATATGGGATTCATTTGTAATACTGCTTTTCCACATACATGTCTTATGGAAAAGGTACGCTCTACCGATTCTTTAACTAATTTTTCTCTTGATAAGAATTACTATTCCGAAAATAGTACTTCTAATAAAGATACTTCATCATCAAGAAAATGATGAACCATCATATGAAGAAGTATCTATATCTTCCAAGTTACTTGAAATAAAAAATTGTAAAATTTCTATGAAATTAGACAAGGAAAATAATAGGGAAGAAATTCTTACAAAAGAGATTTCAGATCTTTCTTCAGATCTTAAAGATAAAGAAGAGCTTATAGAAAAACATTCAAAAGACCTTGAGAAAGAAAATTCTGAAAAGGAAGTACATTCTAAATATATTAACAATTCTATTTTAAAAATGATAGTTTTTGAGGAAAAATCTAACTCTAAGGACATGATTATTGAGGATATGAATTTAGTCATTAGACTAAAATCCGAAATTTTATCTCTTAAGAAGCTCCTTAAAAAAGTTACCTTAGGGAAGAAAATTTTTGACAAGATTTATTCTCAAATTAAACCTAACGGAAACACTACTAGACTAGATTATACTCACCAAAAACCAGTTTTCAAAAACAACTATTTTGTTCCTTCTAGAGCCCATTTTTGCACTAAGTGTCAAAGTGGTGGGCAATGGAAGATAAATTATTCTTTGAATAAAGTTCAAACTCTTGGGTTTCATAAATCATATTTTTCTAAACAAATGTGGATATCCAAAGTTTGGTTATCTGAAAATCTCGGATCCAAAAAAGTTTGGATTCTGAATGTCTTATTACTTTATTATTTTCAAGACGAAAAAAGATGTACCGACAATAATACTGGGTACATGGATAGTGGATGTTCCCGGAACATGACTAGTAACAAAAACTATTTTGAAAATATTATCAATATGTAAGGTGGAAAAGTAACTTTCAGAGATAATGCTTAGGTAGAAATTTTTGGTATAGGTAATATTGTTCTTCTTGGTAAAATATTGATTTCAAATGTTTTGTTTGTTAAGGGTCTTAAGCACAACCTCATTAGCATAAGTCAATTATGTGATGAAGGATACCTTGTGAATTTTTGGAATTAAAAGTTATTAGTACTAAATTACAATGAAGAGTTTGTTATTTATGCCCATAGGAAAGAGACTGTTTATACATTGAACATAGATGATCTTAGGAGACAAGACATACCTTACCTTACTGAAATGGAAGATCATTCTTGGTTATGGAATAGAAGACTAGGTCACTGTAACCTTATGAACCTATGAAAACTCTCTAAGAAAGGAATATTTAAGGATCCACTGGAGCATAGATTTGATTCTTCTAAAGTCTGTGATCCTTGTCAATATCGAATGCAACATAAATCTAGTTTTAAGTCAATCAGTGAAGTCTGAACAACTGATGCATTACAGTTGGTGCACATGGATATTTTTGTTCCAACACCAACTGGAAGAATTGGAGGAAAATACTATGTGTTTGTTGTAGTTGATGATTACACTAGCTTTATATGGGTATATTTTATAGCAATGATGTCTGAAGATTTTTCCAATTTCGAAATTTTTAGAGCCCATGTTAAAATTGAGAAAAAACTTCCACTAAAAACTATTCATTGGGATAATGCAGGAGAATTTCAAAATTCTGATTTTGAAATTTTATGTAGTAGAAAATGTATTACTCCCTACATTTCAGCACCTAGAACTCCTCAAAAAAATTATGTAGTTGAAAGAAGAAATAGAATTCTTTATGAGATAACTAGAACCATGTTGAGTGAATATTCTATAGCTAAACAATTTTGGGATGAAGCTGGAAGTACTACCTGTTACTCTATAAATCGAGTTTTGATTATAACTTTTCTTAATAAAACTCCTTATGAGTTATGGAATGGAAGAAAACCATGACTTTCCTAATTCAAGTTTTTGGTTTCAAGGTAATCATCCGGAATACTAAATATAATCACCACAAATTCGCAAAAAAATCTGATGAAGGAATTTTCTTAGGCTACTCTACAACTTCTAAGGCTTATAGAGCTTTGAATAAAAACAATTGTACGGTTGAGGAAACAGTGCATGTAAAATTTGGTGAATATGATCCTTTTGTTTTTAAACCATCCCAACCTATATCCTGAGATGTGTTTTCAAAAACTGAATATCATCCTTTGATAGAGGATCCTTCTGATTAGGAAAATGTTCAAAAAGATATTTCTGAAACAATTACCCCAGAAGACTTTCTAACCTATGTTGATGAACATGTTTTAGAAAACCCAAGTCAGTTGTTTGTAAAGAATCATGCAAGTGATAGTATCATTGGTGATGTAAATCAACATGTAAGGACTAGAAGTTCCTTGAGGAATGAAGTAGAAAATCATGAATTTCATTTCCAATAAGAACCAAAGAGCACTGATAATGCTTTAGGCGATGATGATTGGATCAAAGACATGCAAGATGAACTAAATGAATTTGAAAGGAATAAAGTCTAGACCATGGTTGAAAGACCTAAGGAAACTTCTATTATTGGAGTAAAATTGTTCTTCAGAAATAAGTGTGAAGAAAATGGAGTCATCATTTGAAATAAACATAGACTAGTTTCTAAAGTCTATAATCAACAAGAACTAATAGAATATGAAGAAACTTATGCTCCGGTAGCTAGACTTGAATCTATTCATATTTTACTTGCCTTTGCAGCATTCATCAATATTAAATTTTTTCAAATGGATGTGAAATGTTCTTTTCTTAACAGTTATGTTCAAGAGGGTGATTTTGTTGAAAAACCTCATGGATTTGATGATACAAAACATCCTGATCACGTTTTTTAACTTACCAAAGCTTTTTATGGCCTTAAACATGACCCACGAGCATGGTATGATAGACATATATGATTTTTTCTTCAAAATAACTATGTTAAGTGAAATGAAGCTCCAACCCTTTTTATAAATAATGATAAGAAAAATGTTTTTATTGTTCAAATTTATGTTGATGACATTATTTTTGGATCCACTCTGCAACCTTTAACTGATTACATTGTGGATCTAATGAAATCTGAGTTTGAAAAGAGTATTATGGGTGGGTTATCATTTTTCCTTGGTTTTCAAACTTCTCAAAAACCAGAAGGAATATACATATCTCAACATAAGTATATTAATGACATTATTGAAAGGTATGGTTATGACAACACTAAGAGTATATGTACTTCTATTGGTACCTCAAACACACTTGATCTTGATGAAGTTGGGAAACCATTAGATCAAACATCTTTTAGAGTTATGATAGGAAGCCTACTATACTTGAAAGCTAGTCGTCTAGAATTAATGATTTCAGTATGCTTATGTGCAAAGTATCAATCCAATCCTAATGAATCTCACTTAAAGGGAGTGAAAATAATTTTCCACTATTAAGTGGAACCCTGGATTTAGGACCCTTTTATAGTTCTGGAAATGATTTTGTTTTAAAAATATTTTCAGATGCTGACTTTTGTGGATGTAGAATGGATAGAAACAGTACATCTGGAACATGTCATTTCTTAAGAGATTCCTTATATTCTTGGTCATGCATGAAGAAAAAATCAGTAGCACTCTCCACTGCTGAAGCTGAATATGTAGCAGTTGGAAGTTCTTGTGCTCTAGTGTTGTGGATGCAACACACACTTACAGACTATGGTTTGAGTTTTACAAAAACTCAAATTTTTTGTGATAACACAAGTTCCATTACCCTTAGAAAAAACCTACACATCACTCTCATTCAAAACACATAGATATTAGGCATCACATTCTCAAGGATCACACACTTTAGAGAGATATCATTCTTCAGTTTATCAGAACACAAGATCACCTTGTTGAAATTTTCACAAAATCATTACCCACTGATAGATTTGTATACATTAAATAGAAGTTAGGAATGATAACCGTGAGGTAATATTTCTTCATTAACTTCTGGTTGAACAAATCTCCTTAAAGTAAAAAACTCATTTTCATAGGGGGAGTACATTTTCATGTTAGCATAATTAAAATTTTTATAGTCAGTTTTTTTATTGTTTTTGTAATCAAAATTTTCATAGTCAGTTTTTTCAATATTTTTCAACAAAAATTATTTGTAATGAGTTTTTCAAAAAATTTAGAACTGAAATTTTCGGAATGGAAATTTTCGGAACTGAAATTTTCAGAATGGAAATTTTCGTACTGTGAATTTTCGTAATGATGTTTTCATACTGACATTTTTCGTAATGATGTTTTTCGTAGTAAGTGTTTCTTTGTCAAATTTTTTTTCAAGAAGAATATTAAAAATTACGAACAATCTTTCTAGCCAAACCGAATGGTATGACTTCATTACTTAAGTCTTTGTACTCATATTTTACTTGCTGCTGTTTTCTTATGCGTTTTAAGAATTTTCATATTCTAGTTTTCTAAAATCCGATTGTTTTTCTTAAAACCTCAAAGGATCAGATTCAAGATTTTCTTGCAGGTATGTTTTCATACATTAGATCAGATCAAAAGGTTTTTCAACTGTTAGATGGTTTTTGGATGTTCAAAGGTCAACTCCCTCACCTATATAAAGGGAACCCCGAGGGTCATCCGACATCGGTTTTCCAAAGCTCTAGCGTATCAAAGCTCTGCCTATTTTCTTAAGGTCGTTCCGATATTTGTCAAAGACCGTTCCAAATATTCCAGAACTCTCCATTCCGAATGTCTGTTGAAGCTACTTCCCAAGATATGTCAAAATCAAAACAAATCGCAAAATGGTTTGTTTATAGGGACAGGTTAGTCCATCCGAGCTTTTTCAAGTATGATTCTCTTATATCTATGAATATAAAATTGAATTTCTAGGAGGAGGTTTTCTTATCGAAGCCAGAGAAACAGGATCCAGTTTATACAGATTAACGTGTTGAGTTCTACGAGTCTGTTTCCTTCATTGAGGAATATGGTAGAGACTTTTTCTCTTTCAAGTCATATGGGAAGACTTACAAATTATCCTACACCAAGGCTGCCAGTTTGGTGGGTTTGTATAATGAAGGTTAAGCTGATTTTTGTTCACATAAGCTTCGGGATGAGCAAGTAAGTATCATCAAAGTGAAGGCATCGAAATTTCTTGGACTTAAAGATGCCAAGACTACTAAGATTGCTCATCTCTCTCCAAATAATCATATTCTATGGCTGTGGGTACAAGGTTTTCTCGCACCAAGAAGGGGTTCTAAGGATAATTTAAAGAAGAGTGACATTTACATCCTATATTTCATGGTATATCTATGGAAGATAAATATGATGAGTCATGTTATGATTACAGTTAAGATTATCAAAGAAGGGAATCTGAAAGCTCAGATTATAAAGTATCCGACCCTGATTTCTGAACTCATCATCAGATGTCTTGATTCATTCAATGTTTCTTGCACTTCCAAGAAAAGAAATTGCAATGTAATGCTAGTAAGTGATGATACATTAAAGAGGATTAAAATGGGTTTTTCTGATAAATCCAGATAATTCTACCCTTTACCAGAAGAAGAGGCTGAGACCATTCTAGAAAATGTGGAGAAGGCTGAACCATTTGAGAAACTTACTAAGAAGAGGAAGCTTAAGGAAGTGGTTGCTGAAGACAAAACACCCAAAGCTATAGAAACTCAATCTGCACCTCCCATGCCAAAAACCAAAAAGCATACCAAGATGAAGTGGCTGCTAAGTTGAGGGAAGAAAAGGAAAATTTGAAAGAAGGGGATCCACAGTTCGGATTGGGCCTTGCTGAGACTAAGGCCTAAAAAGAGAGAGCTACAGATGTGTTAGAAACACAATCAAAAGAGAAAAAGATGAAGAAAAAGATGTATGAAGTTGAGCTTGTACAATCTCTGTTGAGAGATACTGAAATAGCCTATGAGAAGATTCATATTCTGGAAACCTTTGATGTTCAATCATTACCAGAGACTCCTGGGAAGATGTACATCACTCCAGAAAAGTTGAAGGGTAAAGAGGTAGTTGAAGAAGAAGAAAAAGAAGCTGGTGAAAAAATAGAGGAAGAGGTTGTTGAATAAGAAGAAGAAGAAGAAGAAGAAGAAGGAAGTGATGATCATGATGACTTGATTAAACATGTATATGATTATCAAGAAAAGGCCGAATCCACAAAATTAGTCATTCTGTGAAATGGAGTTGAGAAAGAAAATAGGAAGGATGATGATAAGCTAGAGGAAGACAAGGAAAAAGTTTTATCTGATGAGGAAGTGAGCTATGAGAAGTATTATCTTGAAGAAGGAATAGAGAAGGAAAAAATTGATGAAGACCAGATTGTTCAATTATCAGAGTGTGAGGAAGAGTCTCCAGATGATCAACCTATTCCGAAAGCAGATAAAGGTAAGAAAATTCTTATGGATACACCAATAAAAGATATCATCAAAAATAATGAATTTGGTGGTTATTCTAAAAGGAAGTTGGTTAAAATTGAAGAAGAACAATCTCCAAGAAAGGTCTCTAATTCGGAGTCATCAGCACACGATCATGACTTTATTGTTGAATCTTTGAAAAAGTTGGTGGAAACCATTCTGATATTTCCCACTATAGTCTCCAGATGCCAGATGTTGCGACATAGATCGAATCATAAGTATGAATCCTTATCTATGGTGATGGATAAGTGTATAAAGATTGAGGCCGACCATATAAATTTCCTTATCAATTATTATGTACATAGGAAATCATGCAGCAAAATTACTTTGTGGTCTACGAAAATTGAAGAAGAGGCGGCTGAGTTTGATCGCTTTCAGAATGTGGTAAAAGATGCCTTTGACACCATGGATAACAATATTAAGAATATTCCGGAGGAGCTGATCATTGAACAATGTTCTTGGAATCAAGTGATGAAACTGAATGATAAGGCTAACTCTCTTGCTCATAATTTTATAAGGGGTAGAGATCTCCGAATTGAGCTTGAAAAAATATATTTAAAGCAAGATAAGTTAGTAAATAAGCAAGAAGAAGCCATAACGGCTCAGGAAAAGTTTTGAATGCTCAAGATTAAAGGATACAAGCTTTAGGGAGGCAAGCTATGTAGGATCCAAGAGATTTGAAGAATCTAACAACCCTATTGAAGAAGCTAATTCCGAAGGAAAAGGAAGAAAAATAAACTCAATACGATATTTTGTTGTATTTGACATTCCTTGTAAAAAAATTTCTCAACTCTAATGAAATTTTTACTTGGTTTTACTTTGTCTTGTTATATACTAATGTTTCAGGTACTCTATTTCGTTTTCCATTTCCTTAAATTATTTTTGAAATTCATAAAGGGGAGAAGGAAAAAGAACTACTAAAAAGAGGAGAAGGAAAAATTTAAAATAGAGAAGGAAAATTTTCTAAGTGAAGATATCCTTAAATTAAGGGGGTGTTTCTCATTACGATGTTTTTCATTCCCATGATAATGAAAACTCAACTCCAAAAATTCAGAATACAATCCTTAGAGTTTCAATGCCTAAGGGTGAGTTAGTTTTATTCACTATCATCCATTAACAAGGGAGATAAGTTTTAATTTCAAAGTCTAATGAAAATATTCAAATTCCTTATATTCTTTTTTCGTAAGGATGTTTGTGATTTCCAAAAAGGGGAAGATTGTTGATTCAATAAGGTTTTCCTAATGACTTTTCCATTGATTCTTGTTTTGAAAATTACAAACACCCTATTCTTAAGAAAATCTATATTTTACATCCATAAGGAAAATTTCCTTCCTTAAAGGAAATTTACCCTAACCTAGATTTCCTTATACATAGAAATATTTTTCTTAAGTATAAAAATCGGATTCATACCAATAAATATGGAATCATATAATGCTAAGATATGACGCATTCAGTTTTAGGATCTGAATTCTGGATATGAACTCTAATAAAGTTCCACTCCGAATTCTGGATATGAACTCTAATAAAGTTCCACTTCAAATTATGGAGAGGAACTCAAATAAACTTCCACTCCGAATTCTAGATACATACTCTAATAAAGTTCCACTCCGTATTCTGGATACAAACTCTAAAAAATTACCATTCCTAATTATAGATACGAACTCTACAAAGTTCAACTCTGAATTCTGGACTCCGAAATTTTACTAGTTCGACTCCGAACATTTACCTGTTAGAATCCAAAGTTTTATGAGTTCAACTCTGAACTTTTACTAGTTCGTCTCTGAACTATTATGAGTTCGACTCCGAACTTTTAAAAATTTGACTCTGAACTCTGTTTGTTCATATTCTGAACACTTATGAAACCAGACTCCAAACATCCATAGAAATTCACACTCCATATCTCTATATATTTAAGGTTTAAAAGTCCTATAAAATAGAATCAAAATATCATTTTTATTATAGAATCCTAATTCCACTTTGTTTCAACTCCGAACGTTAATTTTCTTTCATTCCTAACAATGGTTTTTCTTGTGCTTACACTCACTTCATTATAAAATGATGGAGTGCTTTCAGTTACACATTTTTTTTTATAAAATGATGTCATCCGTTATATTTCTAACTAACCATTGGTTAAGTGACACATATATAGGTCCGTCTGAATTTTTAGGAAAATATGATTGTTGGAGGAGGGAGCCGACTGTTCCAACCAAGCCTATAAATATGATCTCATTTGAAAGAGCTCATACAGCTACTGATGTTGATCATTCTAGAGACCACATTATATTAAGGTGATTCTAGAGATAGAATCTTTTCATGCTTTGTGCGTACTAAAATGCTCGTTCATATTTCATTGTGCGACTCCGAAAGTTGGCGATTACATTCGAGGGCTTCCAGGGATAGGAAGACATAGGTTCCAATACCTAGAAGTTGAGGGCTTCCTTGCTGAGGAAGACAGAGGTTCCAACTACCTTGAAGTTGAGGTCTTGCGGGGATTGCAAGGTAGAGACTTTGATCTTCGTATTGAGGGATTACACTGGTGTGGGTAAGAAAAACTTGATTGAATGTACAAATCAAGGTACATGTGTCCATGGTTGTTGGATACCCTTCTCTTTGGGTTAAAAGATTTATATCTGGTTACTTGTAGTTTTACTATTTGATTTTCCACTGAAAATTTCTATTGTAAGGAAAGTATTACATTCTTATATTTCCTTACACTTGTACTCGGATTAGTTTAGATTCTATAAGCTTTAAGGTAGAATCTCATATTGTAAAATTTTGTTATGTTTCAATTTCCGGATCCTTATTTATGGAACCACTTTTTAGTAATCACTTTCCAGATTTAAGCAAGTGCATAGAACTAGAAGTTTTTAACTTCATACATTGTCTCAATCGTTCATTGGTGTTAGAGGTGTTGTGGAATTTCTTATGTTTAACTTTATTAAACATAGATCTTTCCTTGATTATGGGAAATTTTAAAGTGTACAATTCACCCCTATTTTAAATTGAGCATCTACATCATAATTTTGATCTTACAAGAACGAAAATATAAAATAAAAATGTAAAAACCAAATACAATAAAATAGTTTTTAAAAAATCAATTACATTAATGACTTTTTTTACACACATAACTGAGTTTTAACGAATAATGATATATTATTAACATTATTATTTAAATAATACCATTATAAACATTCCATTAAATTTTTGTGTATAAATATGATTAACTAGATAATAAATTTTAAATAAAGTTCATACCCATCATAAATTTATTTATAACTACTTATTAACTAATCACTCATTTTTTTTCAATGTCATTCTATGAATCGAGAATTCATTTTCATAAAAAAAAAATTATTTCTGATGGTATCTATGATAAATTAATATAATTTTCTGCATTTTCGAAAGAATTTTAATAAAATGAAACTCATTTTATAATCATCCAATATATATTAACATATGGTGATATTTTTTAGGGGTTTAAAAAATACACCTTTTTAGTGAATATTGAAATACAACGTTTATAATAAAAAATTTAATATTTTTAAATAATAATGTAACATTAATCATGTAATTTTATTTATAATTTAAATTATTATTAAATATTTATATTATATCCCAATAATTAAATTTAATTATTATAGTATAAGTTTGATTTTATGCATTAAAACTCTTCTTTCTTAAAAATATTTTAAAGTGCATAATATCTATCCATATTAAATAATTAAAATATTCACTAATGATGATTTATTTATATTTAATTTAAATATTATATACTTATAAACATAAAATTAAATTATTTAAATTATTATTAAATATCATACGATAATATGAGATCATTTATTTCTTATACAAATGTATTTCTTGAAAATTAATCTTTTCGACATATCAGTATGTTAAATATAAAATGAAATTATAAAAAATATGTTGGTTTAAATAAAAAATAGAATCCATATTTGAAATCATAATAAATTCTATTTTCTAATATGATCACTTTAAATTTTTAATGTAATGAATACTGAAATAGTAATAATTTTTTGATGCGGTTATGGTAATAATGGGATTTTTATAGGGTCAAAATAATAACAAATAGGCTTAAAATGACACAAAAAAAATCTATTTTATATTTTATGGTAACATTTAGACCTAATGACTTAGAATGATAAAAAATATTATTTATCCCTTTAAAATGGGGAAATATTTGTGTAATTCGTTTTTGAAATTTGATATCTGTCCTCCACCCCACTTATAAAAGGCCAACCTCGCTCCTCTAACCTTTACACATCAAAACCAAATTGACCCAAACAATACCTGACCAAATCAAATAAATTAATCACTGCTTGCCTCCTAAAATCCATTATTTTAACATAATGCCATCCTACTACATATTTTGGTGAAAATCTAATGAAATTTTCCAAATAAGATATAATTTCCTCAACTGAGCATTCCAATAAATACATTCTAACAATCATTCCAATGTTATTAAAACATTATGATATAAAAACCTTCATATATTTCATATAGTTAGATATTTTTATGTTTATTTCATGAAGTAAAATTATATCCACATTCCTCAAATGGGAATGAAATCATTGATCTTGTGTTCGAAGGACTACCACCCCCCAAACCGACATAATTCATCTTCAATCTCCACTTCTCATGATCAGATATAATGATTTATATCATTATTATGACTTATATTATTTATGTAATTAAACTTATATAACTATATTATCATAAATACCTTCTTAATTTCTATTTATTATGGGATTTAATAATGTCTCCTATGTATACGGTGGACTACAACCTCCTGAAGAAATGGGATTCACTTTTAAATTATGCTATACATAAAATATAATTATGGTTGAATTTAATTAGTATATTTCATGTATATTAAATTATTTTTACCATTGATAACTAATATAAAATTCACTTCCATATCATTATATCACTTATGGAAATTATAACATCACATATGCATATATACAACCTATCGTCTCCATGAAGCAATGCTATTCCTTCTCAATGTTAATAAATAGATAATGAATATAATGATGTACCTAATTAAAAAAATGATACTTATAACATTAATATATTTATTTAGATTATGTAAATATATCTTATGTTTAAGATCCATAACTTCCATGGAATACCATTATTATGAAAATAAGGCAATTAACACTTGAAAATAATATTGCTAATAAATGTTTCTTATTGAACTGGGGATGATATGTTTTAAGATGGATCACATATGAAATTATAAATATTACTATTATTCAGGTATATATTAATAACTTTTTTAAAAATATGATACATGATGTTATTTTGTAATCAACAAAAGGGAATAATGAAGAAATGTGTTTATTAACTCAATCTCAATTCATTGGGTTAAAAATCTACTTCAATGATTATGTTTTGATATGATTTTGTGTGTAATTACCTTTTATGATTTTATTTATTATTTTATATTTTTTAATTTTTATTGAAATTTTATATAAATAATAAATTCATTGAATAATTTCTACTTCAGTAAAATAATCTTTTTAAGTGTTTCATCTCAAAACTTCAATCTTTCAGGCACATGTTCCTTTATAAACCTAACTTTTTTCATTACGTATAGAATACTCGTTTACATAATCTATCATGGATCATTAATGCCTTAATATATTTTAATTTATAATTTATTTAATTTATCCATGGGATTTATTATTCTATAGATATCAAAGAGGTGAGGGTTTATGTTTCAATCTCATTTTATTCAAGATTTTGTGTGACGAAATTTTCAATGTAAGAAATTATATAATAATTTTTATAATAAAACCATATTATAATATTTTATTTTTTCCCTTAAATTATAATATAATATAAAATTTTTATTTATTTGGTATGTAAAATATTTGACAAATATTTTTAAACAAAATCCTACTATATTTTTCTCTTTGATCAAAAAGCCTTTTTCTTCCATTTTGATGTTTTCTAAAAATATTTTAAAAATATTTTCTCTATCATCAAATGATTTTTATAATTAATTTTTCTACATGTTTTAATTATTAAAAAAATTATATAAAAGTAGTATTCATATAATTTTATGAACAATACACTTTTTAACGTTTTCCAAATATGTGAAAGGAATATTTCCTTTTCTATGTATGGAATAAATAGAATAATCTTACATCATGACCGCTATTTTACATGAATTTCCCCTATACTATTCCTACTATAATTTCAAACAAAAAGTGTTTACAAAATATTGTTTATATTTTTGTTAATTGTATATTTCAAAGTTAAACGGATATTTTTTTTCACGAATGATAATAATATTACAAATGTATTTATATTCATCAATGATAATGACAAATAATTTTATAGATTTATTATAAATTATATAAATATATATCATATATATATATATATATCTCACTATATTTCCCTTTTATGACATAATATATGACTTATGTTCCCTTCCCAAAATCCTTCTTCATGAAATCACATCGGATTATGATAAGAGTAAATAATATGAAACCCATTTTCTTCACATAGATAATTCTTATTCTTATTACATATGTTTTATATCCTTATGTGTTTTATAAATACATGTACATAAAACGAATGTGATGTTTGGGACTATAATTATATATCCCTCAAATTATTGGGTAGTGTTTAAGTCTCACGAGACACCATATATATGATTCGGGAGTGAACATAATCTATTTTGTGACTCTGTCCACCATGTGATGTTTTATAGGAAATTATCCTTGAGTTACTTTTATGTAATGTTTTATATTGTTTACACATTTATAATAATTCAATTATCTTCTTAATACCATGATCTTTATGATCTACCTAAATGTTAATACTCATGTGCCTTCTCTTTTATGATATCAATTTATATCTTTGACTGGCATGTTTTGTTTCCTTAGCATGTTTATTCCCATAAAGAGATTTCTAGATCACCCTTTTATTCTATGTATACCCTAGGTTATACAATGATTTTTTTTTGTCAAAAAATAAAATATGAGATCATTATGGATAATAAAATAAAGAAAATAATTTTAAACTCACATTGTATTATTATCAAACATTTTTTACAATGATACCAAGCCTGATTGTCCTTAAGTTTTAATTAATAAACTTTTACGTTAAAAATCATGTATTAATATGTGTTACTAGATTGGGTCTCTATATTTGGTATCAGAAAAATGGAATAGTTATCCATAAAAAACATAGATTATAAAATCATTATGACACACTAAGGATAATTATAAGGTAAGATTGTGGATAAGCATATGTATAGGAAACTATCGAGGAATATTATTTATGTATAGAGTTAGTGAATTCTATGAATTTCCACCCATTTATGGATAATACATGTTTACATCATTATTGAATAGATGTTTTTAGTAGTAATAACTCTGAAGATGATTTTTTGTTTTGACTCAAGCATTACATGGTACACAAAGACATGACTTACTACAGATCATGATTTACACTCTCATGGGATATGTTTTTGAAATTCACAAGATCTTTATAAACCATCAGGAAGGAAATGAATAGTTTATAATCATGGATTTCCAAGGTTAAACCTAAAGTGCATTGGGTGGAAAAGTATAAAGTTGATCGTAACATTAAATTCATATGTACCCATTTAAATTTTTATGTTATGAAAGCATAAGATGATTAATAGTATATTTGGAGACATTGTTTGTAATATAAAACATTTTATTAGATTGGGCATCAGAAAAATCAATGTAATTTGTGGAATAAAGTCTATATATTATGGATATTAGATTAATATTATTGGTATACTTTAGGGTTTATCCTATATTTCATGTTGTGGTAATTAGTGTCAATTGATCTTATGCTATTATTATTGTAAGAAAATAATGTTTATCGATAAACTTAGATGAAAAAAAGATTTAACAATTAATTTCACTTTTAGGATGCCCATCATATTTTTTTGTAACGTTAAAGGAATAATAATTTAAGAGAAAAACAACCCATATGTCGGGAGATAGATCATTTTTTTGGTAAGGTCGTATGGCTTAAAGACACTATTGAATGGTGATTATGTTGTTGTGTCTACCACTAGCCTACATGATGTATTATTTATTATGACATCTTATCGTAAAAATTTTGGAGGATCAATATTAACTTGATTTTGGGAAATATTTTAGAGGATTAAATTTTTCATATTGTTTTTTGATTTTGAGGGGATTAATTATATTTTGGGTTACATTCTGTTAAGTTAGGATATATATATTTTTAGAACCTCTATTTTTACGGAATTAATTATTTGGTAATAATTATATTAATCATTTTTTGATGTAATTTCAAAGGCTATGTGGTAAACTTGTTAATTAAAAAAAAATTCAGGTAGAGGTTATTGAGGAAATTTGGGATATAGATATTTATTAAAGGAACAATATTTGTTAAAAATATTGTTTTATTATTGAATTTTAGTGATTAATAAACTCATAGCCATTTATGGTGTTATCTCAATTTGTAGATACTATTTTTTAACAATGTTAGGTGGAAAACATTATTACTCATTTAAGAATCATATAACATGATAAAATTTAATTTTAGGTATTTGAGTTTAAAAATGTGGGTATTGGATATTCATTGCTTTGAGTAAGAGGTGATGTGTAAAGTCATCAAAGAACATACAAAGGATGAAATCATGTTTTCAAAATAAAAAATATAACTCGAAACTATATTTTCGGGTGTTCTCAATATTAATCATAAAAGAATCCCTCAACTATAGGGAAATGATCTTGAAATAAAGTTATCATATTACCTTCATATATTATGCATCAATGATATTTTAATTCATCACAATATTATTTTTTTCAGATTTAGACATTCTCTTGATCATGCAAATGTATTGAAATCAATTTCTTCTATTACACTTTTTAATTATTTAAGTGTTTCTTCCATGCCCATATTATCATTTTCAATAACTGTTCACATACTTAGATACCTAGTACAGGTTATTCTAGATAACCATAATTTTTTTTATCTTTGATCAGGAATAATTTTAATCTTTTTAATGATGTGGGATACAAGCGAGTTATTTTAAATTGTTAAACCCCTATTCACCAAGATAAAGGTTAAATGTCGAGGACACAAAATATTTAATGGGGTAGAATGTAACCATAGGAGTTCTAAAGTGAATAAAATTATGTTTGATAGCATATATTACATGAATCACTAATGTAAATTTAAAATGTTACACTTTTACAAATTACATTTTTCTTAAAATAATTTAAATTTCATCAAAATATTACATAACATTCAATGAGAATTTTTAACGAATTATGATACAATATTTATAGAATTATTAAAATATGACTCTTATTACGAAGACATTAAATTGATTTTTATGAATGTTATTAGATACTTTATACAATTTATATAATGTTACTAAAAAATAAAAATTTATTTATGAATTCCTATTAATTAATAACTCGATTTTTTGAAAAGTGGTTTTATTCTTGAAAAAATGCTTCCTTCAAAAAATTGTTTCTTCTGCTTTCTGTGAGAAATTAATAAGAAAAACATTTCCCAATATTATAAAATGAAATTGGTAAAATTGAATTCAATTTTTAAATGATCATATCTATATTAACATATGGTGAAATTTAGTGGATTGTTCATAAAATATACAATTTTTAGTGAATAGTGAAATTAATTTATTTTTTAAAAAAGTTATTTTATTTTAATTAATTATGATCATTATTAATAAAATTTAATTTAAAATTAAAATATCTTTTAAATTTTTATATAAAATCTAATTAATTAGATATAAATCAATTTTATATTATATTTATAATATGTTTTTTTGGGATATAGAAAACATTTTCCATAAACCAGTATTAAATTGCATAAGTTTTCTCCATTTTAAAATTTTATACTAAGAAATAATGAAGATTTATTTAAATAAAATTGTCTGATTATATAAATATAAATATAATTTTTAATTCATATAAATTTTATTAATTTCCATATATTTATTATGATATCATCTTTTCCTTAAAAAATAAATTTTCTGAAAGCCCCTTTTTCGACTCATTAACAAGTTTAATCAGAAATTAAAATATAAATATTTTTTGCGTTGAATTTTTAAAAAATATTCCCATATTTGGAGTCAGAATATTTTATATTTTCAAATAAAGAAATTTAATTTTTACCATGATGAATAGTGAAAACTGTATAAATTATTTTCCACAGCTTAGGTAAAAATGGGCTTACCGCGAGGTTCAACTAAATTGATCAAGGTCGAAATGACCCAAATCATGTCAAATTAAAATTTAAAAGTCACATTTAGATATTTTCACTTATAATTCTATAATATTTTCTCTTTTCAAATTTTTTTTAATGAAAAAATTATGGGTTTAATTCCTTCTTATCGAAAATTCAATGTGTGTCCTCTCTCCCACTAATAAAAGAAAACTCCCAATTATATCCTCGTTACACTTCATTAACATTTATGATTGGATAAAAACATGAAAAATAAATTCTCTAACACACAATAATAATTCTTATAATGATTTTTTTTATCATAAATATAACCTAGGAACGATTTTGTTGAAAACAAAAAGAAGTTGTTCAAAGAAGAGGTAACATGACTAATCGTGCTTTTTATAATTTTTATATTTCCCATCCAAAAAAATATAATTATGTAAATATGTTATAATAAAAATTTTATATTCTATATAATTATATTTTTTATGTTAAGTTCATTAACTAAACCCAATTCCTTCCTCAAATGTAAAATGAAACTATTGATCATTCATACGGTTACTACGACCTCACAAACCAATGTAATTAGTTTTCCATTACCACTTCTTACATATTGATATAAATATTGATATAAATTTTATATATGATATATAATATATAATTATACTTCTAAAATTATAATATAATGTATAACTTCTTTTATTATTTTTAGTATAGAATATGACAACATCGCTCATGTGTATGGTGGACTACCGCCACAATTAGTGATTCAATCCACTTATCACCAACTCATTACATGTATGACAATAACTAATATATTGAATGAAAATATGTGATATATATAAAATTATATTGATTCTTTGAAATTACTAAACAGTCAAATCCCATACCCTTTAACCCATTAAGAAAATGATCATGTCGCTCATGAGTTCATACAACCTACTACCTCATGGAAACACATTGATTTATTATCCATGTTCAATGTTTTATAATGATTATAAAGATGTATATAATGAAATAAATTATATATTTATAACATTAAAATAATTATTTATATACTTTAAATATATTCTATGTTTATGATCTGGAACATCCATCACAAAACATGGAGGGGAAAACAAGGAAATTAACAACCAAAATAATAGTGAAAATGAAATATTGTTAACAAAAGGTTGATAATATTATATAAAATAGATTATATATGATATTATAAATATTAATATTGTTCTTTTATATGTTAATAACATGTTTAAAACCACTATAATTTAGGTTAATGAGTGCTACTCTTAATGTTAGAGATAGATTAGGGGTTTCGTAACTCATTTTCCATTCCTTTGGTTAATCATATACTTATTTATTTTGTTATTATATGATTATTTCTCTTATTATCATTAATTTGTTTTTAAAAAATCTGTGTTTTAATTTTTATTTAAATTTTAGACACATAATCATCTCATTTATTAATCCTCACTTCAATGATATAAATTTTATATGCGTTCCATCTCAAAATATCTTTCATTGAGATATATGTTCTTTTATAGACCTAATGTTTTTAATAGTGTCTTTAATTACACTATAGAAATTATATCATTAATAATTCATATGTATTGATACATTAAGTTAAAATTCAAATAATTTAAAAATTGGATTTATGATTCCAATTTTACCAAATCTATAAGGTTATATGTTTTAATCTAATTTTGATTAGTATTGTTTAGGAATGATGTTTCATTTTATAATATTACTTGATAATTTTTTTATTAAACAATTTAATTTTAATAATATATGCTTAATAATTATATTTTAAATTCATAGAACTATTTTAATATCTTTTTATATAAAATTATATATACTATTTTTTCAATAAAATCGTGAATCATTTCTCTATTCGGTCAAAAATTATTTTTCATATATAAAAGTATTTTGTAAAAATATTTTCAATTTTTTTAATTATTATACTGTAAATGTTATATGTAATTCTTACACTATTTTTATTTTTTTAATAGAAATTAAAATTACTCTTCATACAATTTTTGGAACATGTTACAATTTTTATTAAATTAAAATTGTAAAAGGAATCATTATTTTAATTTGTATGGGATGAATAAAATTAAACACTATTATGAAAGTTATTTTCCATGAATAATACGTTATAATACTACAAAGACATTTAGAAAAAAACAAAATTCAAAAATATTTTTAATATTCAATGTTTTTTAGGAAGTTTATTTTCAATTTTGAATGGTTATTTTCGTCAAGAATGTTTTTAATATTGATAAAAATACTTCTATTCATAGTTGAAAACAACCTATAATGTTATGTAATGGTTATAAATTCTATATATCTATATCTTAATAATATACATATCTCACTCTCCATTCCATTAATGGGTTAAATCATGCCTCATCGTCACTTCTAAAAATTCATTCTTTTGGAAATCACTTTTGATTATGATATGAGGCAAGATTATGCAACCGATTTTTCCTTGGGTATTTATATTGATCATTAAATATAATTAATTCCAATATATAGAAATAATTTAAATTTTCATGGAATGAACTTGATTGGGGGGATTTAAATTATATAGATATCTAGTTAATATGGTCATTTTTTTGTCTCATGAGACTTCATATGTAAGATAATGGAATAAACTTAATCCATTTTAAGGCTATGTCCACCATGTGATGTTTTCTTTGAAGTTACCCTAGAATTTTGTTTATTTAATTTATTATGTTGTTTAAATATTTTTTAGGATTCATTGATCTTATGATAACATGATATTTTTTTTATTATATGTAAAATATGAGTTCTATTTTATGATATCATGTTATAACTTTGAGTCACATTTTATGTTACTTTATCATGTTTGTTATTTTATTATGATTTCTAGCTCCCCATATTTTTCAATGTATTCACAATGTTTCCTAGTCATCTTTTGGAGATCTAAATGTGTTAATATCTCATTATAGAGAATAAAATAAATAATTCTTTACATTTTCCTCACTTTGATTTCTTTTGAACGCATTCTTCCGAAGATACTAGCCCTCGTGATCAATAGGTTTTAATAAATATATGTTTAAGATGATAATATTTTAATTATATGTGTAAACTTATGGGGTCACATTATAAATGAAAAATATGATGATATAAAAAATCCTAAAAATACATCGCATTTAATGAACAGAGGACACCAGATGAAACCCATCAATAGTATGACTTCAAAAATAAATTCATCACCCATAGAAATATAATAATCAAGTCCTCCCAGCTGAACCATACCCATTCCATATCAATGACTATGGTGGGGGGGCTTCACCTGACAAGGATATGTTATGGTCAAGTTAGTACTAAACCCCTGAGAGAGTCTTAGTCCTCGCCAAACAAGATTATAGAATATATAATTTAATAATACTATAAAAACAGTACCCATTCCTCGATGATTCAAGGAACATCAATAAAGTGGGTTCTAAACTGTATTATCCATATGGGAAGATAATTATTTCCCAAATAGAATGGACTACATACTTCACTGATGAACTATTAAATACCAACTCCATTTGAATAAGGGATAGTACCAAACACTAAAAATCATGGGGGAACATTTCCCAATCATGAAATTTTGAAAACGGAAGAACCAACCCTCAGGGAATACTCAACTTATAATGATTGAGTCCAATCAAAATAATAATAGATCTAAAGCCTATACATACCCTTATCATGATAAAAAATTATTTTAGTATATTAAAATATCTCACTATCACGATTTACATGTTAAAATATGAGTATTAACCATATAATCTCTGTATTCCAATATATGGATGAAAATATACATAAATTAAAATTATATTATCTTACCAAATAATACACTCTTAGGCTCAAAAAATACATTATAGGATAATTACCACCTTTCCTCATGTTTCAGACCTATGGGATGATACAACATGGATCTATACTTAGGATCTATCTAGGTATAACCACATGGTGATAGACAATTAAAGTACCCTTCAAAATTTTTAGGGAACCAGAAACACAAAACTAGACATTAAAAAGTTAAGGGGAAAAAAATTTAAATCTAGGGTGTGGTTTCTATTTATAGTGAAACTCGGGGATATCCCTTTCATGGAATGAATTCCCATTAAACACTGAAATTCATTCATGTTAATAAAAAAAATCATAGTACAACATGTACCACCACTACAAAAAATTTCCTTGGTCAACCTGATATCCAAAACCAACAATACAAAAAATTCCCTTCACAACTCCCTAGAAAACATTATCCATCCTAAAAAATCAAGGATCACGACACCCCTTGTGGAATGAAAAATGGTATAATAGTGGAACATATATTACATTGTATTCAAGATAAATTCATTATTTTCACCATGGAATAATTACCACTCTCAGACCATGGAATATGTTTTAAATGATTAATCTGAATGAAGCATAATACTAAATTATTTAACATACCACACTAAAATAAAAGTGAAAGAAATCCCAGAGTAAAATAGAACACCATTCTACAATAAAGAAATAAACTCAAAAAAAATGATAAAGGCTTCAAGATGAGAACAAAAAAATTAGTAAAAAATATCATATGAATTCTCCTTTATAAGGATAATGAGAGAATACACATTCTAAGTGTATTTTGAGTGGATATGAATGAGATTATGGGTGGGTATTTAGATTATATGAATGATAATTTTTTATTAAATTCTAAATGTAGTTTAAAAAAATTAAGAATTTGAAAAAAAGAAAATCATTTCCTATAATATGGTTTTGAACCATGTGGTTTTATATTAATGAAATTTTTAATTATGTTTACATGCTTACGAACCAAACTCCATTATATTTTACTATTTTGGTTATATCATGGAATATTTTTGAAGTATTCAAATATAGTTTCGTCTTTGGAAGCATTTTTTTTTGTTTTGGAATATTACTTATATGTTTATAAAACACATTATTATAATGAATAAACATATTATTTTCCATTAAATCCTTTAAATTGATTATTAAATATTTTTTACATATTATTTATTTCAAAATTCATATCATATACACATACCAAATTAATTATTTAGCCAAAAAAATTATTTTCATTAAAAAATATGATAAATAAAATTTTTATTAATTTCATTATGATGATTCTAAATTTGAATTAGATTTTATGAAATCTATTTTACTTATATGAGAAATTTGGTCATTAAATAAAAAAGGTTACATATTTCAAAATCATACATATAATCTAAAAATTTAAAAATCTCTTTTTCTATGAATATGAATTAAATTGCATTGCAATTCATTGTTGAATATAAATTATAAAAAATGAATAATTATATTACTTGTAAATTATTTTATATATTTTATCATAAAATTAAATGTATTAGTGTTACATAACTACCTTAACCTTCATATATGGTAGTTATAGTTATAACATTCATTTTTACAATGGTCACCTTACCCTACTAGTGATCATATTACCCATTTTATATACACATAATTCTAACATCTAATATCATGAATATACTTCTATTAGTCAATATAAATCTTTTATTATATTGATTAATTTCTTTATCAAAATATCATTTTATCTTAGATATTTATTTTATTTTTTTTAGTGTAAGATCCATTAGAGTTCATGATTATGGTGTTTCCTTATATTGTTAGGTGTTTTATAACACAAGATACAATTTTTTTATGAATTTTATTTTCTACTCTATATGTTACTATGACTATGTAAACAAAGGGACTCATATTTAAAAAAAAATTAATGTCTTATTCCTCTCCCACTTTTTACATTATCCTCTATTAAATAATTTATTCCTCAAATTTTTCAGTACACATATATTCATAATCAAATTTTGGTAATTGTTTATCATTTCTTCCCCAAGATTCCATATTGCGTCTTATAAATATTGATTCATCTAGAAGACACTAACTAGTAGAGTTTACTAATTCAAAAACACATTATCACTACTATCAAGAATACAGATAATGTATTCATTATAATATAAGTTATTCTCAATCTCTATTTCATTGTTTTTTAATAAATGTGTTGAGTTTTTAATGTAATTACAATAAATATATACATGGATGAAATCATGAATATTAGATAGGTTTTTTGTAATATATGTATAAAAGGCCACCACTTTAAATACCTATGTGATCCCATAATTATCAATATTCCATGAACATATCTTCACATTATTATCAAACATTATTACTCCCTTCCATGTATATACGATAAATAATACATGATCCCATACATTAAATTATACTTCCATTAGTTTTCAATATAGATTTTATGATGGGTTTGATCATTGATTATATTACTTTGAAGTGGTAAAGAATTCATAGTTTTCACATCTTTTTTCTAGAACAAATAGTTTCCTTTATAAATATTTATCCAAAAGGTTTGAGTATGAAATCTTTTCCCAATTAAATATACAGATGGTAGTATTTTTATTTTTACTAAAAGTTATTATTTTTTGAAAACTCTACCAAAGGTAGATTTGGGAAATATTTTCCTTGGATGTCAATTGAAAATAAATTTATGAAATACCATATTGTTTGGATAGTTATTTTAGGATTCCCATAATTTTAATTATGATTGGTAGTACACAAAATATATATTAATTATTTGATCCCTATAATGATTCCTATTAAATTTTTAAGTGAAATGAGAGTCAAGATTAGATAAAATTGATATAGATTAATGATAAATCCTCATAACATCATCAATAAAGAGTCTTGTAAGACTCTCAATGGGTTAATGCTCCCAAATTTATAGGATATGATAAATATTTTTAATGTGATCCATAATAACCCCTACCACTTCATTATTATTAAATGTGTTGGGAGGTATTATAATAGTGTCCATTATCATATAACCCCACATACACATTTAAAGGGGGAGAGGATCTGTGACACCCTCATTGTAAGAACAAAGATCATATTTTCATTTATGGATCTTGTTTTTTGGTTGTTTTGAAGAAATTATGAGAAAATATTATTTTCTAATTACATATTGTTTACATCTGAGTAAACATCGTGTACCTAGATTTTCATGTACAACCGCATTTTGACATTGTAATGGCCAAGTTCATGGTTTTGTGGTGACCTATCAGACCCGGTTAAGTTGGGGGTCCTTTTAAGATATTACATGGAATGTAATGTTAATGAACATACCATATGATTTTGTTTTTATTTGATATATTGGTGTAGGGTAATGTCTTGTATTCGAAAACACAATCTTCTTCCTGTATATCATACATGAGCACTCTAGAATGATGGAAAAAGTTCGATATCCAGATTCTCCATATGAGCTACGATTGAGAAATCATCAGGTGAGATGGAATACCTCCAGTTATTTATCAAACCCCTTTCATCCCTTATTCCCGATTCAACATCTATTGTGAGTTATTCACAGTTGGGTGTATTTCGCCTTTTTGTAAATCTACACTGTTCTAGGCTGATTAAAGGGACAAAGTTCATGTATATGAATCGTATGACATTGAGGTTGGTGGTTTGTGCAATTAGTTGTTAGATATTGGATAATATATGCTAAATATGCTTCATACCCATGTTTTGGGTTTTGCGTGATTTTGGAATTAAAACCTGTCATTACATGCATTTGTTGGTTTGTGAGATAAAGTGTTTTTGTTTATCCATAATGTTAGAAACCTTGTCTAAGGGAAACACCATGGGTGTGTTTTCCAGTGAATTATTATTTATGGATATTTAGTCCAGGTGGCCTATGAGGCATACCTTATTTTCTATTCCTTGTTTGATTTGGAAGGAGTTCGGATGATTATATGAAATGCATGTGATATGCATTGTGAATGGTTTTCAATGTAGTCGTTTTAGATCACACGGTCTACTTTGATGAAATATTTACACTATTTTCTAAAGGATCATGAGAGACTTGGATAAAAAATACTTAGGGGGATTCCAGATTACTTTTACGTATATTATTTTTTCAATGGATTGTGAGAGACATGGATCGGGAAGAATGAGGGGACTTCCAGATTATAGACACTAGACCGTGAGAGCCTTGGTGTAGAACTTTTACCAAAGGTGTTCGACTATGAGATCTTACTTATGGGACATTCTTTAATGAATTGATGATATGATGGAACAAATGGGAAATACTTCGAGAGCATTACTAGAGTGTTGTTTGTGAATAATTGAATCATTGGGAAAAGACTTCTACGCCATAGAACAATCATGGATTCGGTCATAGATGATTATTTAGATTGGCTTCTGAGAAATCTATTTGTTAATTTACATGAGGGATAAAATGATTAGGAAAGACCATAGGGAAACATGATTCAATGGATGAATAAAAAATGCTAAAATAATTTGATGGAAAACTGTAGGATTGTTTAATTTCGAGTACTTACTAGTTTATTACTTAATTTTATAGTATTACATGCTACAAATGTTCACTGGAAGTTAAAAACGATCATTGGGTGGTTGGCCGCTGGGAATCTTATCACACCCTTTTTTGGTCATTCTTTTAGACCCAAGAAGATTATATGATTTTAGGTAAAGTTAAGGGATTGTTTTTATATTCATCAAGTACTTGATTTCTTTTGGTGCTGGAGTGCATGTGACAAATTTGCGATAAGGAATTTTATTGGAGTTTTCATAATATTTCTTTGTATTGGAATTTATTACATTTCAATCATTACTAACAATTTTGGAATCTTTCTTTGACTCATATGACTTGATTAATAGATATATTTATATGATCTAGTTGATTATTAATATCAGTCTTCCATTATTTACTTATGTTGTATGGTGTTACTGCTTCCACTATTATTTTACTATTAATTTCGATGTGTATACTCTTCCAATGAGGGTATAATTTCCCCATTATCCGTCTATGTCCCTCACTACTACTATGAAGCCTCTGGAATTTTAGGAATTGTGCATGAGGTCGAATGACCAACCAGGCACGGGGCACCCTTGGGTGGCACCCAAATCTAGGATGTTATAAAGTGGTATGAAAATCAGTTCTCATTTCTACATTGTTATACTGTTTCGTTAAATTAGAAAGAGATATAAAGAGACTAGTGTTTGGAAATTAGATGCGCCTGAGAGTAGCTACCAATGTATAGGGAAAATCCAAATTACCTCGAATTGAAATTTAATTTTTGGATTTTGAATTATTAAAATTTATTTGACTTCCCCATTTAGTGGCAAAATTGTATTTTGATGTTAGTATTGATATCATTATGGTTCTAGTTTATTGTAACTTGATCAGATGAGGGTATTCCATCTCATGCATATAATAGTCACTTATTAGAAATCACATTCCATGAATTCTTGACATGTCATTTAGAGAGCATTGCTAATTTCAAGGTGTTGTGATAGATTTCATGCTAGATAGGCATGATATTATGATAGATTTCATGATAACATACCTGCTATTTTTATAGCGTATTAGTATATGTAAATATTCATTTGTATGGATTCCATGATTTGGTCACTCGGGTTTTTAGGCCTTATTGGATAGGAATTTGGTGGAACATGTTTTAATATTAATTTAATTATGTAAAAATATGTTATAAATAAATATTCCAAATTTTATTTATGGGGATTATGGTCTCTCTCGGATATTAATAGGGCATGCCTTAGCAATATGTTATGATTTTGGGGGTTTCAAAAAATTTTATGAGGATTCTTGTCAATAAAACTTATAAAACATAGTGTGTGTTGTTATGAACACCCGCAATGTGTTCTTCTGTTCTGGATGAAATGGCTTTTCTAAAGTACACACTATTTAACATATGTACATGCCATGTAGATGTTGACCGTGTGACTAGATGTGTGGGAAGAGAAACATGGTTGGTAAACTGACGGTAGAACACGATGTATACTAGGGGTACACGCTGAGCTATAATCGAATGTGGATCTAGCCTTGTGACTAACAACACTGGTGTATGGAACTTTAGTTGTACATGTTGTTTCTTGGATGTGTATGTCGTCTAGTGTTAGAAGAGAAGAATAGTATAGTTCCATCAGTGTATAAGTTCTTGGGAAGCAGGGAATATTCAATTACATTCCATGTATCAAGAGTAGAATACCATGTGTATGGGGTGTTTCATGACTAGGCTGGCATAGGTACACTCTATTATTAATTATTAAGGGAACATGCCATGTAGTATTTCTACAATCCATGCAACCCTCTTTTTAAAAACATGAATGATTTCTTTCACCTATTTTTTCTTTCACTTCTGAGTTACAGTTCTATTAATCTCTTATTGAGGTTTGTAGTTGACCTTATAGAGTCATGCCACCCAGATGTTCTCTGGTTGTACGCCATGTACATGGTGATGATTAAACACTAAAAATGGTAGGTCAAGGACTACCAGTAGATTATCATATCATTCTCATGTTGGAATCAACTATTATACTAGATTTATGGTTCAGTGCATTGTTCTATGAATGATTTTAAGGATGATGATGAACCATTACATATAACCACATCCTTCCCTGAATATGGAAAACATTACATGGGTCTTCAAACAACAACATCCTCCAACTTTTTCAGGTGATGGAGGACTATAGGATGTAGATTCATGGTGGGAGACCATGATTTAAATCATAGAGCTTCTGGAAACGACTCTTGAGAAGAGGGTGAATCTCGTGAATTACATGTTATGTGATTCTACCAAGAGATAGGGGGTGTTGTTTCACTGGCAGGACATAATTTGGATATGGCTTGGAAATAGTTTTAGAGTACCGTATATGATTAATTATTTCCCAAGATATTAATGGGAAACTGAGCCTGAGAGTTCATTCATATGGAGTAGGGAACTCTTTCAGTGATGGTCTACTCTTCTCTCATTACAGATCTTCCTCACATCACACCTCTTCTGGTGGTGATGAGTTAGCATTGGATATGTGATTTGAGGATGGTCTCAGGTACCAAATATGATAACATGTGATTGTTTTTAGGTGTACTTTGGATAATTCTATTGTAAACCAGGTGCTGATTACTAAGAAAAATCGGAGGGAGTTTAGATTGGTGAGTCAGGGTTGTTCTATATCATGGGCTGGAACTTCATTGACTGATTTAAGAAAGATCCACAAGGAGATTCTAGGCCATGATTCATGTATCCAGGATGTATCTACAAGTTCCTAGGTGTGTTGATAATAGTGTGGGAAGAGTGCGCAGACTGGACCGCATCACCTGAGTGACCCAGCTGTGTTCTAATCTTGCAGCAAAATGGGCCATCCCTAGAATTTTTTCAGGATGTTCTCAACAACATCTAGTGATAGAGTATCTATTATAAATCCATGTACAAGAGTGGGGACACCAGTTCTTCATCAATTAGGGAAATGGAGACTATCAGGGCGTTTAGGCTTTAGTGGTGGTCATGGTCATGGTATCCAGAAGACATGTTTTCAATGATTGTATGGTGGATCATAAAAAGTTATATATGAAGGGTCACAAAACCTTGGTATGGGAGAAACTTTTTTGATGGAGTGGAACCAGAAGGTGTAGGATCTCAGACCCTCTACGGTTAGAGTTACAATTTTATGTGAATCTATTTTAGATTCTTCTCTTTATGATATAGGGGCATCCAATTGTTTTGTATATGTTTCCATTTTGGAGATCCTTGGGCTTGGTATCATTACATCTAATGATATTATGATGCTAGACTCTCTTTTGAGGATTAAGAAAGCTAGTCTACATCATTTCAAGGAGTTCCCTCTTGTGGTTAGAGTGTGTCACATCTTATGGGACCTCTTTGTATTAGAGAAGGAAGGCTTCACTGACATTCTCAGAATGGACTAGTCAGTTTACTTATAGGCCATTGTTGACTACTATCGCTATATGATGAGTTTCAATTCACTAGAGTGAAGATGTTTTCTAAAAAAGTGTGAATAGGAAGTCCATGTGAGCAGTGCTAGACCCGAGCTTCTTGGGTCCGAGGAAATCACATCCCAGATTTCTAGTTTATATCCGAATGACCATGGGACTTCACAGATGGACTTCACTCCTATGGTGGTTCATTCTATAAATGTCTTTCCTTAAAACATTTATGTTTTACCTCTAGAGTGAGAGGTGTATTTCTCTATGTAGCATGATCTGGGAACGACTCAGGTGTCCAATCCTCCTTATAGGATGGCAACAACAAAATTACAGGATCTTAAGAAGTTGTTAGAGGAGTTGATGGAAATTTTTTTCATATGACCCAGTACTTATCCATGTGATTCACTATTTTTTTTTCAATGAAGGTAGAAGGTACCTTCAAATGTTTTGTGGGATATCATAAGCTAAAACAGTTGGTTATCAACAATCGATATCCCTTGATGAGGATTGATAATCTCTTTGACCAGCTTCAAGAAGATGAGGTAATCTCGAAGAATTAATTGAGAATAAGTTATCATCAGTTGTGTGTTAGACCATAAGATATACCTCTTACAGATTTTTGGGGATGGAATGAACTATATGTGTTTTTGGTTATTCCGTTTCGACTCACAAACGTGTCAGAAGTTTTAATTGCACTAATGAACCCAGGGTTCCATCTTTACATTGATTATTTTGTGGTATTCTACATGGATTATATCATGATTTACTCTCACACTCAACACAACCATGACATCTATCATTATATAATATTGAGTACACAAAGAGTGCATCATTTATATGTTAATCTCTCAAAGGGACACTTTTGGATAGACCGGATTTATTTATTGTTTCATTTCATATCTAGGATAGTAGTATTAGTAAACCTAGAGATGTAGATAGTGGTAGTTTTCCGAGAGTAGTTGAAGATCATCATTGAGGTACATAGTATTTTGTGGCTGGATGGTTAATAAAAACACTTTATTTGGGACTTTTCATGCCTAGAAGCACCACTAACAGGCCTGACTAAGAAGGCTATGAAGATATTATGGATAGACTCATGTGATTCATCGTTTTATGATCTGAATGGGAGACTTACTTTAACACCGATACTAATTTTTCTAGAATTGGGTAAAATATACACTATTTACTACGACCCGTCATGTTTTGGGCTAGGAGCGGTGCTTATGTATAGGGAAAGAGTCATTGCCTATTGGTCTCAGCAGTTGAGGCCACATGCGAGGAACTACCCAATTCATCATCTCGAGTTAGTCATGGTTTTCCAAGCCTTGTACTGTTGAATTCATTATCTTTTTGGAGAGAATTATGTGGTATACACTGACCACAAAAGCCTCAACTATATATTAACTCAATGTGATCTCAATTTGAGACAAAGAAGGTGGGATGAGTACCTTAGGTCTTTTTACATAGATCATTCCTACAATCCAAGGAAATGAAATGCATTTGATGATGTTTTGAGTAAGAGGACTTAGATGCAGGTAGTTTAGGAGGCCAGTAGTGAGTGACATCTTATGGATTTGTTCTCTATGATTTAATTAGAGGTTCCTGAATAATAGGTCCAGACATTTCTTTCTTATATATTTGTTACCCCTAATCTATTAGATCGAGCGATAATAAGGAATATATTAGATTCTAAAGGAATATTACTATGGTATAGTGTGTCAGGTGAAGGGCCCACTCTTGGGTGGACCGTAGGCGAGGATGAGGTTTAGCATTTTCATGGTGGGTATGAGTGTCCACCAACATACATGAGAAACTTTTGGGGTATTTTCATACCTCAGTATAGGATGTTCATCCTGGTGACACTGAGATGTACTGAGATCTAAATCGTCAATATTGGTGGTGTGGTATGAAGAGGGATGTACCAAGTTTGGTTATGAGATGTTCCAACTGTCAGTAGGTGAAAGTGGTGCATCTGTGACCCGAAAAGCTATTACACAAATAACCCATTCTTGAGTGGAAGTGAGATTATGTCACAATTCATTTTATTATGGGGTTACCAAGGTCACCTCAAGGATGTTATGATGTATGGGTAGCTTTTTACAGAGTCATGAAGGTATCATATTTCCTTCCGATCAACAAAATCCTCAGCATTGATGATCTTGGAATGTTTTTCATCTAATAGATGGTATATTTTCATAGGTTTCCACACTCTATTACTTAATAAAATGATATCTGGTTTACTTATCATGTCTAACAGCGTCTATAAAGGACTTTGGGTACATAGGTACTACTGAGTATAATATACCACCCCCAAAAATAAGGAATGTTCAAGTGAATGATTAAAGTGTTAGAGGACATGCATCGATCATGAGTCCAAGATTTCAAGGGCTCCGGATAGAGACACGTACCCCTGATGGAGTTTTCTTACAATAATCGTTTTCAGGAAATGATTTAGATAAAACCATATGATCCTTTTTATTATAGACCATGCTGATCACCCCTTTATTGGCTTGAGGCATGAGAGGTAGCTTTGCTAGGACACCATCTTGTCCAAGAGACCACTAAGTAGGTGGAGTTGATTCATAAGAGGATGGATACTGCATAGTGTTTCCAGAAATCATTTCCTAATCAATGGAGATTACCTATAGAGTTTGAGGTTAGAGATAAGGTTTTCCTACGTGTCACAACAAGGTAGGAAAAAGGAGGATTAGGATACCTAGGACGATTTCCCCTATATACATCTGGTTGTTTGAGGTTTTGGAGAGAGTCGAGTTGGAGGTACCAAGATATACAAGATATAATTCATGTGTCTTAGCTACTACTTTACTTTTCAAACCCATCACTCATTTTCAACCTGAAGAGGTTGAGTTGGAGGTGCACACATCCTTCAAGGAGCACCGTATTTGGATTTTGGATCACATCATGACGGTTCACCATGGCTGGTTTGTTCCTATAGAACTAGTGTTATTGCATAATGGGAGAGTGTATGAATAGACATGGGAGAGGGAGGCTGATATGCAATTATAGTTGAAATAGTTATTTATAGCTTCATCTTCACCACCCTTGGAAGGGAATTTTGGGGACAAATTGCATTAAGGGGGGAATTTTTTAAGAGCATGGATCTTCATTTCAGGTATGAATCTTGTATTTATGTTCTTTTGATGAAAAATAAAGAAATTATAATTTTCTATGTACACAACATGAACATTAAAGTACACACCATGAACCTTGCGTGTTGCGTACAACTATGTTTTGACAGTGTAACAGCTGAGTACGTGGTCTTGTGGTGGCCATTCAGACCCACTTAAGTCAGGGGACGGTTGTGGCTACTAAATGTAATGTAATGTTAATGGACTTGTTGTAAACGTGTTTTTCAGTTTATATATATGATCTGGGTCACATCTCATATCCGAAAACACCTTCTTTTTCCCATGTTTTGTACACGAGTTCTCCAGAATGACGGGTGCTGTTTCATCACCCGCTTCTCCATCGGAGCTTCGATTGAGACACCATCAGGTATGTTGGAATCCCACCAGTGATTCCTCAAACCCTATGAATCCCTTATTTGTCATTCATCCAATATTGTGAGTTACTCAAGGGTGTGATTTGATATCCTTTTTATATATCTGTGATAATCTAGGTTGATTCAATGGTATACATTCAATTATATCAACCATGTGACATCGGGGAAGGTGGTGTATGAATTATTTTGTTTTTCATTAGATTATATATGTAAATGTGTTTCATACCCACATTTTGGGTTTTGTGTGATTTTGGAATTAATACCAGTTATTAACTAGATTGGTTGGTTTTTTTTGATAAATGGTTATACCTTATGTTTAAGGTTATATACCTTGTCTAAGAGACACCCCATGACTTTGATTCCCCTTGATTGATTGTTAATGGGTGTTTAGTTCAAGTGGACTCTGAGGCATACCATTTTTCCATTCTTTCTTTGATTTGGATGGAGTTTGATTGATTATATGAAATACATGTGATATGCATTTTAAATGTTTATCTAGGTAGTTATTGTGGATTACGAGGACCGCTTTGATATAATATGCTCACTTTTTTCTAATGGGCAACGAGAGCCACTGACCAGGAAGACTAAGGGGGATTCCAAATTACTTAAACGTATTATGTTTCTTCATAGGACCGTGAGATCCATGGATAAGGAAGGATTGGGAGAATTCTATATTATTTACACATGATAGTGAGATCCTGGGTAGGGAAATTTGATCAAAGGGGATTGAACACAAGAGATTCCTAGACAGTCATTATCTAATGAATTGATTGTATGTTTGTAAAAATGGGTCAAACCATGAGTGCATTCCCAGAGGGTTGTTTATGAATAATTGAATGATTGTGAAATGATTTCCAAGACAAATCACAATTCTTGGATTTGGTGTTACTTGATTGTTTACTTGGTCTTCTAAGACATCTATTTTATTACTTTTCATATGGTATATAGAACTTAGGCTAGATACTTGGGTTACATGATTCAACATATGAATATTAAACGTAAAAAAAAGGTAATTAAAAATTAAATGAATGATTACATTTGGGTACTTACTAGTTTATTACTTCATTTTTTCATATTATCTATTATATATGTTTATTAGTAATTAGGCACATATCATTTGGGTGTCACCTACCTAGACTCCTCTCATACCTATTTTGGGTCATGATTTTGAACCCAAGAAGATTATATGACTGTAGGTATAGATAAGGGAGAGTTCCCTTCTTTTTCAGGTATTGATTGTTGTTGGAGATGGATTGCATGGGACCAAACCGAGGCATGTGATGCTGTTGGATTTTAATTACAATTTGTATATATTGGATTGTATTCTATTTCCATCATTGGGACATGTTTTGGATTTTTTCCATAACACATATTACATGCATCATTTATATATAAATATGATCTCGTAGTCTATTACTATCAGTATTCTTTAGTTTAATTCTATTTTATGATATTACTACTTCCACTATTGTTTTACTATTAATTCCTCTATATATACTCTTCCAATGAGATCACAGTTTCCCAATTATTAGACCATTTCCATCGCTACTTGTCAGCAGCCTTCGGCATTGTGGGAAATTCAATTTATGTCATGTGACCCACCAAGCATGGGGAACCTTGAGGTGGCACTCTAATCTAGGACATTACACTCCTGGTGTTCTCTCATAACAATTAATTATTAGAACAAATATAATCATGACCCAAAATCAGAAATTTTCATCTTCATTCTATATTATAAATAATATTACCTTAAATACCAATGAATCTATGTTATACTAGGGTATATAGTGAAATTTTACTTATGATCACATTCTAGTGATTCCCTCTCCAACACAAGTATTCATAGAGCACATTATATCATTCAAAACATAAATACATTATTTCCATTGATGAATTCCATAAATTTTTATAAATTAATTGATTTAATCTTTTATTGTAAAACCTAAAAAATCATTTGAGACAAATATATCTTCTATACTAAAGAGGTCTATTAAATCACATGGAAAATAAATGATGTTTCCCCTTTACTAAATATTTTATTATGTAATGTTACTAAATACATGTATATTGGATCCTTGTATATCTTTTCCCCAGATAAAACTCCATGATATTTACTAATCAATGCACCATCAATATTTTTATTCCTCATATTTTGGTAGTGTATCACACATTTATATTCCTTATGCTATACCAAACCATCCTATTTATTTCATGTTTAATCATTCTATGTGAATATATGCTTCAAAATTCTGTGATATATATACATCACATCTTTCATAATAAATATATTTACTCTCTATCATTATGTTGATGAAAACTACATCCAATACAATATCGTGATATGGAATGTATTGCACATGGTATTTAATTATCATAATATATAATTAATAGAACTACCAAAATTATAAACCTCCAAAATCGTGTCGTTAATGATGGTTTATTGGATAATAACATCATAATTTCCTTGAAACGTCTTCAAATTACATTGAATATTTGAATTGGGCACTATTAACTATTATCTAGGATCACGTGTTGGATAATTGGGATATTTTTCAAAATATTCCCAATATATTGGTCATATTATTTTGTATAATCCATTATTTGGACCCCTAGTACTTTGAAGGGTCTACATATATCTCATCTATATAGATAATATTTCCCTAAAATATAACATGTTAGATCCAAAATTCATAATTTCTAAATTTACCATACAAATTATTTACTGAAAGATTGTTAAGAATAATTTACAAATGGAACTCATTCTCTAAATTGTTTTTTTGGTGTTTATAAAGATATCATTGATAAATGATGAAAAAATTAATCATTTTCACAAATGACTTTTTTCATCAAATCCAAAAACACCAAGGATGAATTAAATAATCCAAAAAGAATTACTATAAAACCAAATTTTTCTAACCTTGTACAAAATTCCATTGCAAGTATAACCTCTTTTATTACCCTTAATTGATGAAAACTAAAATGAAGATCAACTTACAAGATGTATTGTTCAAATTGAAAATGATCAAACATGTTTTCAATGTGAAGTAAAGGATAAATGTTCTTTATAATAGTTAAATTAATTGTATAATTATTGATTCAAAACATTATATACCCTTCAATATTTTGGGTAATCTTTCTTCAAGGTTTCCCGATATTTTTTATGAGTCACTTATAATACATCAAATTTAAGTCCTAATTTAACTCTACCATATTACCAAAGGGACATTCTATCAATAATATTATATATTGGGTTTTACTCAATTGTGAGTTCAATGTAAAATTAATGATTATTTTTAGGGAAAGTATATGTAATTTCTCAAGAAATACATAATCGTATTCATGAGAAATATTAATATCATCCATTACTAGGATATAATAACCATAAATATATTTATATATTTTTTTAAAGAATATTCTCATAGAATCTCATTAATATATTTGAATGTATGTGGTTCTAGACAATATTTTATAAATCCTTTACAAATTATAATATTATTCTTTTCGTAATAAATTATATAATTATACTTATTTATCCAATACCAATACATTTTATTTCAAAGTCATTCATTGGTATAAAAATAATATTTAAAACTAGATTGTATCTATGAATCATAATATCAAATGTGAAATATATATACTTTTTAGTTAGTATTCCACTAGGTTTTTTATTAACAAATTATTTCTTAACATATAAGGGGAATTATATAATATTTTAAAAACATTAAAGATATAAAAGAGAAAATATATTTTGAATCAAATATTTCATTACCAAAATTTTCATATATAATAAAATTAAATTTTAACACAACATTATTGACATAAAATTATAATATAGTACTATCATATTACTGATCATGATCTATTCATCTCATTTCGGTTAGATTCCTTGATTCTTAAGGAATCGATTTCAATACTATCCAATATTCATGTAATTGAGTGAGTAGACATTAAAAATTTCTCCCATTCCATTTAATTAACGTGTCTTGTGGATTTTGTGTCCACACTGGTACAAAACACCCATTATCATTATTTACATCATAGGTTTTATCCTATGATTATTTCATATTATAAACTCATCCCTTACTATCTTCTCCTTTCCCAATATTCTCCCAACTCGATAATTATTTTCTTATTCTTATAATATATTTGTAACACCCCAAGATTTTGAAAATAAAATATATAATTAATGAATGAATCTTTGAGTCTCTAAAAACTCCACTTTGTTATAACCTAGCCAGTAAACACAATTTTAACAACTCTATTATGTAAATTTCAAAAATCTGATATATAGAGTTTTGATCAGTAAGATATTTAGATTCTGATATGACCAAAATTATTCTTGTGAATAGTATCATACCCTTATGAATTGTAATGTTACCCTTTTTAATTGTGAAATACCCCTATGAATTGTAATATCACCTTTAATAGTATATGAATCCGATTTAAGTGCATGTATGATGTACCTATTTTTTTAAATTAGTAAATAAATGTTTTAAAAATGGTATTTATCAGGTAAATTATAATTCTAATTAAAAATTAAATTAATTATATTTATAAAAAAATTGAAAATGGGATTCATTTGAGGATTCTACACATCGAATAATGCTTATGGTGAATTTTTGGTATTTTTCTAAAATACATAAATTTTATATGAATAGTGAAATACTGTAATGTATAGTATATATACATTGTGAGTTAAATATACTATTTCTAGCATCATCGATGATGTGAACACCCTAATTTCCAAGTCACATGAACATATTACAACTTTTGGTAATAAAGTTGTCACTATTTATTGTCTTGTTGAAAGATAAAGATCAAATGATTAAAATATTTAGAAACCCCACCTCCCCCCACTATAAATACAACATCTTCAACCTTCTTATAATCACTCCTCTCAAGCCTCGTGCCTTATCCAAATTATGACCAAATATCTATCATGCTTTTCTCCCACAACCAGATGGACCTAGTATCATAAAAGACCCAATCCTTTTCATTTAAGAGACTCTCAAGGAAGGATAAATCAAGAGGTCAAATTCCTCTTTTCTTTTCTTTTGTTTTCATGTTACTTTTTTTACTTTTAACTCATAACATCTTCTCATACAAATGCTATGAAAAATATAGTAACATAAATTTACTTTAATATTTTTATTATAATGGGATAATTTATCTTCATATGTCATTTCCCCTCATTTATGCTATAAATGAAACATCATCTGAGATGTGTTGATTTATCACATTCAAGGATGGTGGTGATTTCATTTTGATTTAACTTCCTAAAATTCGGTCAAGAAAAAAAATATATGGTCAAACCATACTATAATATACATATTTTATATTATGTATTGTATTAGAATCATTATTCACTAATGATGTAAAATAATAATACAAAACAAGGTATTTGTTCGCGAAATCTCCTAATTAATCAAAGCATTTATCTTTAATGATTTATATAAGAATTCACCTTAAATAAAAAAATGAATTATATGACCATGAAATCATATACATATTTATTAATAACATATAAAATCAATTATGTACTTCAACTCCCATCTTACATGAACTTCCATACTATTTTATAAGTGAGATGATCATGGATATTATTAAAATGAGCAATCACGAATAATGAAATTGAATTCCTTAACCCATATAAGATGCCATGAATGAACTTAATAAAGTCATAATAAACAAAATAAATGTAAAAATGGTTATGGAATTGTAAATTAATGATCCTAATTTGGTTATTCATGTCATTAAGATTAAGTTAAGAACACCATGTGATGTAAGGTAATGGATCCTCTCGCTCACTTTTATTCATGAAACCCCCCTATGTTGTGTCCTTTTATTTGTAGTTTCTAATTTTGGGGTATGTTTTTTAACCTCCACCATATTGACATTATGATATATAAATTCTGATATACACCTGTACCTTTCATTAATCCCTCACAAGAACACCTGTAACCTTGCTGAAATGTTGGTACGTGGTTTCTTCATCTCACTTCCAATTTTTGAGATATTCTATATTCGCTATTATTACCTATTTATGGTGTATATATACATCCAATTAATTTTTATTATCATGCATATCATTATTTTCATGATATTAAATGTATAATTTGATTATTATTAATTTGTGGGCATATTATTCAATTAATTACAAAGTAGTAAGTATTTTCTACCCGAACCTCCATTTTCATTTGGGTTTTTCTTATTCTGTATTCATATTTATGATATTATTATTTATTCTAATTTAATACTATTAAATTATGTTTTATTGTTATATTTATGTTTACCAATCATAATCCATATATATTTTATTATGGGATACATGTTTTAAATGAATCATTCAAAAATTTATCTGAAATGAATGCCTAATTCGAGGGAATGTCTTGAATTCTAACATATTATGATGTTTAATATATAATTTCTTTAAGTCATAATTATTATTCTAAAATAAATAATTTTATCATGGAAAACTAACCGGGTTAAGTCATGTTATTATTATATCAAACAATCATTTATGGTTTAAATTCTATTTTATATTTTCCTTAAACCGCACTAAAATGATTTATTTTTAACGCTTCTTTAACAATTATTTTTACAAGATGGAAAAAAATTTCTTCATAAAATATAATTTCATTTTCCTATCATTTTATTTTATGTGATATAATTTTTTAAAATATTATATCATGTTTCATTCAATTATTTTTCCAAAAAAAACTCTTCTTTCCTAGGTAAAATGGATTTTTCTCATCTCGCTTTAACTTTTATGAGGTATATGCCTTGTTAAAAAAATATTCCATGCATGTGGTGTATGTAATGAACTTTGTTATATCACATAAGAAGTATCTTTATTATCATGATATTCAAATGGATTATTATTTGAATGTTTCAAGGTGATATGAGAAACATTTGAATGTGTAAGGACTATTTCCTCAAAGATTTTTCAAAGGTATCTTTTGAAATTATTTTCAACTATGTCGACATCATTTGTTAAATATTGTACATGATTGAGTTTTATCTCTAATGATATCATTCAATATGTTTTAAAGAATAGTTTATGATGAGTTTGACTATTCATGTGAAATCATGAAACAATTCACCATATTACTCTGAATGGTTACTGTTTACGATTAATGATTGGGGAATGTTATTTACATTTCCTATGATAGTGTAAATATAAATGTCTATGTTGTTTATTCTTATCCCCATTCATTTGAGGAATGAATTGGACTTAGTTTAACATGGGTGGGGACCACCATGACCCCTCGATGCATTGGTAGTTTACATGAGACAGACAGATATAGACTTGGGAGAGGCCTTGTACATTTCTACATTCAGTTTTGGAGGAGGTGTTAATCAATTTTATATGTCTTGGTCGAGGCCCTGACAGAATGTTTTAAACACCCTAGCAGGTGAATATCAATCATTATGAAACAAGTAACTGAATGTTCATGAGGTTATTTGACTAGTAAAATAACTATGTTTATGTTTTGATATAGAATTATTTACTCAACTCTTATTCCTCTCATAATGTGTTCAATTTAATTTTTAAAGGAATGTGTGTTATTTATTCACCATGACTATTATATTTGTTTATTATATCTTCTATTGTATTATATACCCTTACTGAGCATTTGATATCACCAATTTCTTATGTTTTATCCTTCACGGTTACATGAATGATTATACTATGAATTAATTACATGGTTAATCAATGAGATTATGTGATTTTATATATTACTTATTATGGTGTCTTAAGTTTTGAGTTGTAATTTTGAACTATTGTATGTATCTTGTTTCCAAAACTACTAAATTGGTCAGTCCTTCGGGATGTATCTTCGTTGTATCTATGCCAATGTAATATAATAAGACACTGAATCATATCTTCTATGGTCGGGGCATTACAATATTCCTCTAAAAATTAATTATTTGGATAATTCGTTATCAGAATTGATATCATTTGAAAATAACTTCACATATGTTGAATTGTTTTATACTTTAATTCCATAAATATATTTGATTTAGTAATACATTTTTATAACCAATATTTCATCAAGGGTTGTATATAACATATTTTTTATATCATCTTGGCCATGAAAATCTAACCTCATACTCATCACTATTTAGGTTCTAATTTTTCCTTCAATTTTTGAATTTCCTTTCCATATCACCTCATTATAACGTGGAAATTAGTTATTATGAAATTCAATATTACATGAATTATAATAAATAATATCCTAATCCTCTACATTTACTGTTTCTGGAATCACCGACCATCAATGATCAACATCTCCCCTTATAGGATATAAATTCATCATAATGTTCTCATTTTCCAATTTTTTTAAAATAAAGAAAATATTTTTAAAGAGTTTATTCCTTCTTCAATAATTAATAAATTAATGGTTTCATTTAAGGATGGAGGATACTTTAACATGTATTACTCCAACATTGTTGCACTAGGTGGGGGTAAAATAGGGTTTTATATACTAGAAGGTTTATTTTTTATAACATGACTCAACTTCTATAATATAGTTATTATTTTCCAAACTCCGTCATAATATTTTTAGGCCAGCTGAGTTGGGATATTCCAAAATATTTTTTGGTAGATGAAATTATTTATATTCCTTAGGTCAATGTAAATTCTATATAATGAAACATACATGATTAGTTAATGATTAAGACCATGAATTTTCAATCATAGTATATGATTCCAAAATAATTCTAATGAATTTTTCTTAGGATTTTTTCATAAATATGTATTTTCCCGCTATTATCATCAAAATATATTTCCTAAGTATTCAAATCATGTTTATTTATTATCATACATAACAACACTAAACCGAGTAACTAGATTCAGTTTATATTTTATTAAATTGTAATAGATTATCATATATCATGTCACGTAGGATCTATCATTTTAGAATAATTAAGAGTTAATATTCATTTATGATCCTTACAATACATTTGTAAAACTAAAATATACCACTAAATATAAATAAAACATTATTATTAAACTAATAATATACATATATAATTCACAATAGCTTTCTCAGTTTCCTATAGAAAAATGAAATAGAATAAATAGGTGGGATAAAATAATCAATAATATTGATAGAAAATGGAATCTAATATGGATTAGCCTAACCCAAAATAATATGGTGGGAATAGATAATCAAATCCATTCATAATTAGAACAATATATACCTATAATAAATGATCATGGGAAGATATAATAGTAATAAATCAATTCAAAATGATAGAATACATAATTTCATAAATCATAAAAAAATAAAGGCTTTTCAAAGAGATCATTATTATAATTTTTGGTCCTTATTCCAAGAAAACATTAAAACTATGATTCACGAAAAAAAAATAACGAAAATAGTTTTCCTCATGATACCTTCCGATTCATCAAGCTTTAATATAATTTCTACCCCCACATATTACAAATTAACTCCAATGAATATATCATATGAAGTAGTTACGATTATACTACACAACATAATTTTACAAGAGGAACTGTTTACTTTCAACTACCTTAGTGGATAATACTAATCCCTATATAAGTATTAGGATTTTAATTTCCAATGTCACTATTATCAATTGAATTACAAAAATATTTAGTTTAATATCAATAAATGTAGCAGGATTTATATGTTATTCACATTGGAAAGGATAATATCGTTGATCATGGTGTTGAATATTTGTATGCTTTCATCATATATGTAGAGACCCGAAGCCTGACGGACATGGACATTACATTACTTTTGCAGAATACTTAGTACATAACAAAAAAACACACACACAAGGATCGTAATAGTTTAGTGTCTTTGGAAACTCGAAACGTAATCTTCTAATCATGGTGAAAGATCTTCAATATCTCCCATAAAGATCTTCCCTTTTTTTTTACCTAAAACCTTTCTTTATATCCTGGGTAAAAGAAAACATAAAAGGGTGAGCTCAAATGCTCAGTAAGGGTATACAAAAGAAAAATCAATCACATCATATTCATAAGAACATAACTTTTGGAAATCTTAACCTGCAAAAGAGAGCATAATTTCATAACATGGGATAAATCATAGTAGTGAAATGAAATCCAAATAATCATAACATAAAACATGAAACTTTGTGGCATACACACATAATCATAGAGAGTCATTTCTTGTTAGTCAAGACTCATTGCCAAGACTATCTTAGTGGACAAAGTCCCTTTCTGAATCGAGTAACCCTCGTTTCAGTCCTGTTTCACTGAACCGGTATAACCTACCATTTCAGCCATGTCTATCTCATGAGATATAAAATCATTACCCAATGCATTGGAGGGAGATATAGGTCCCACCCATCTCTTAATGAATCCTTTCTTATGTGTGCCACAAAATCATAAATCATACATCATTGCATAACCCATGTAATAAAAATGGGATTCTTAAACAACATGACATCATAAAACCATTCATATAAGATAAAGGAATTCATAAACATAATTCCATCACAACATAGTCAAATCAATGTAAAAATATGGATAGAAACAGAACCCTTTATTATCTTATATGGAAAATAATTTTGATAAAACACTTGAATTGAATTCTTGAGGATAATATCCTTTCTTCTTCAAAATCAATTTCTTTTCACAAAACATCATGCAATTTTAAAAGAAAGAGATTTTATTGCAAATAGTCATGAAATCTTTTAGAGGAATCTTCATGAAAATAAAGCTTTATAAAATAGTATAAATCCGTTCGTGCCGTATAAGTTAAAAAAACATTCTTCGTACTTTTGTCGGAAAAGTCAAAAAGTACCTCGTACGAAAAACGAAAAAAGATTCCTTTCATATCCTTTACTAAAAACTCATAGAAGGGTAAAATTGGATTTAAACAATTGTAGGTGGATGGAAATAATATTACATATTAAGGGAACATGGATGTGGATGATAAAATACACCCCAGTAAATACTTACGAATAAACAATCTCGGATAAAAATGAGATTGTGATATTTCCCATACCTTAGGTCCAATTTGCTTTGTATGTGTCCGAACATCCTGTATAATGATTTAAATAATGTCATTGACTTATTACAGAATCATATTCATTGTTATGATATCATATATGGTTCACTTATGACTTTATATTACCCGTTCTTTTGTAAATTCCATGTTTAAGAAGCGTTTTGGGTAAAATCGTTTCATTTATCGTAGGTGATTTTACTTGTTGTTCTTGACATTATTAATACTTATATCATGATTTACTTACTTCCAGAATATAAAATATGATTTATATATCATATATATTCAGTATATATATACATATAATAGATAGATAAATGAAATGAAAAACACCGTTCATGGAGACGGTAGTCTGTACGTACGCATGAACGCTGTTTTCCTTTCCTTATTGTCTTGAATGGAAGTAAGTAGATGACATACATATATATATATACACAAATCCAGTAGCTTTCTAATTTCATATATTCCATTATTATTTCTTATATATACTTTATAATCATTCTTAAATGGTTAACATGGAGAATGAATCTCATCGCGTCGTGGAGACGGTAGTCCGTACGTACGCACGAGGGATGATATCATTTCTATAAATATTGAATTGAATTGGAGTGGATTATACAATATATCAGAATAAATATGATGTTGTAATAACTATGTATAGTTATTCTTTACACCATTATACCCATCCATGTAAGGTGGTGGTGGAAAATAGATTACACCACGGCGTGGAGACGGTATTCCGTACGTACGCACGCGCGGTGATTTCTTTTTCCGTAGGATGGATAGATGGTGAAATAGGGTTATTTCATACTTATAATAACATATCAGTATATGAGTGATACTGATGTTATTACTTCATAATGAAACAACCTAAGAAGAAGAAGTGGAAGAAGAAATAAAGATGAAAGAATTGGTAACGGTAATTACCTCTTCTTTGAAGTGCCTCTTTGAGACCTCCTCTTAGGGCACTAGAATTGGTCTTTGAGGAAGACCAGAACCTCTAGGATGTTGCTAGGGAAGTGGAGAAGGGATTTTGGCAGGGGTTGGAGGAGCTTGAGTTCTCAAATTGGTGTGAGGAGGAGGGGGAGGAGGTGTCCTTTTATAAGGGAGGAGAGGGGCACCTTAGGAATATCTCAAAATATTATTTTATATTAAAGTCAAAATCAGTTTATAATGGTTCCAAAGGGTATTATTTCGAAGATAAGGTGGGGAGGGGTCGAAATTCTATCAACCAATAGAATTTAGACAAGTTTAGGATATTATTTTAACCTTATCAATTAAATTTAACTCTAAGTTAAATAATTTAACTTTTACCATGTCTTTTTGTTTTCTTCCACTATATGGTTAATAAACTTACTATAACATGCCAAAAGAACCCCAAATTGTTTATTATTAATATATATATCCTTATCTAAGTCATTTGGCCGAACCTTAGATTTTTAGGAATACAATAACAATTAATAATATTTTATTTTATTTAAAAACTATTTTGTGTCAATTTTGACACTATTTGATATATGATTTTTGTGAAAGTCATAACAGAATTAAATGTTCGAACCAAGTTGATTTAATCAACCTTAATATATCATAGTTACCTAGAAAATTAGTGTAATTCATAAAAAATCTCAAATTACATTTATTTTGGTGTTTATAACATCAATTATGTCAATATTTCATTAATAAGATAATTACTGCATCATCGTTGTGTCATAAATAAAATAAATTATATTATGTCTAAAAATTACAAATAAAATACCATCATGTAGGAAATCTTTTTATCTTTCTAATGAATATTTACAATCGAATTTATCTTATGTATAACCCCATATTAAAAATGATTTACTTATTAAACTTTGATTTAAACTATTTTAACCTTTCTTTAAATAAATTAATAATAAATGTCCTAATCTAATCCAAGTGGGCCTAAATGGTCATATTTTATTCCTAAGTTTGTTTTTGGTCGAATTACACTTGTCCAATAGAATTAGGACATGTGTTAGGGTAATAGTAATATCATATTTACCCTTAGTTACCCTATTTACTATTAACCGCGGTAAAAAAGTAAAAAGTTACTATTCACCAAAAAATTATTTTCATCTCATTGAACCACATTTTAGTCCTTGATATTAACCGTGTGTCTCGGATTTTCGAAATTCCATTCACAGAAGCGGCAAAATTAAGTTTTATGAAAAATTCAGTTTTTTTAACTACCACTTAGTAGTTTCACTATTCATCAAAAATTGATGTTTTTCAGAACAATGCCAAAATTTCATCCTAAGCTATATTTCATATTCCGAATTCAAAAATGAAATCTATTTTACCAAATTCATAACATAGAAGTTGCATTAATTAATTTTATAATTAAATCCCGCTGTTAAAATAAATAGCGTGTTTTTAGGAAACAATATATATCAAAAGATTGACACTTGATTATGTCTTGTTTAAATTTGAAATTACAACCAATGACCAACATTGTATTAAATTGTAAAAATATATTCTAAATATACTTTAAAACCACTCAAATTAATAATTTATCACTATTTATTATTTCGATTAAAAAAGTTGTTTTTAATTATAATTTAGTAATTTTTCACTATTCATCAGAATATGAAAGTTATCCGAAAAGTACCAAAATTTCACCTTAGGCTAAATTCGATACTCCGAATCCAAGAATGAAGTTCATTTTGAAAAATAAGATTTACAGAATTTTAAAAAGTGGTTATTACTATTCATAACGGCTAGTTTTAATAATATTTTAATAGCACATCGTTGTTTAGTGAAACTCGGTATTGCGTATTACACACGCTATTGAGGAAGGTCGCGATTGCGTGTAATGCAAGGCAAGACAAGGATGCGTGTTGTGCAAGCTCCTTTTGGTGTAGCGTACAACACAAGACATTAATAAAATTAAAAAGAATATTTCTTTATAAAATCTTGGGCTGTTACATTCTACCCCCCTTAAAATGAATTTCGCCCTCGAAATTCGTCGGGGTTATAATTGGTTTACTATTCGAAAGTTTCTTTAATATAAACCCACATCGTAAAAAGGAATATCAAAACCAATCATTAAAAACAAAAGTATGAAACGTAACGGTTACCCAAATAAACTAATCATTGGGTTTCCACATAGGTGAAAATATGGATATGGAAGAGAAATCTAACCATCATGTTCTGATGGAGAGTGGTAGAGAACATGGCTATGGAAAAGCCAGTAATCACAAATCCATATATTTGTGATGATATAAGGTACCATCTGATTCATCAGGTATAAGATCACTAGGACAACATTTTTGGTTTTCAAGATCATTTCCCCTAAAGTTGAAAATTTGAATTAGAATAAATACTTACTTTATTTTGGTACAATATCACTATTGTTCGTGCTTTGAACAATTTCCACTTCATCTCTTAAAAAAATGAAGTTGAATTTGTTATTCGTGAAGTGTTAGCAGATCATGTGATAGAATGACAGGTCATTCCATCTGTCTCAAACAAAAGGTTAGCAAAACTTATATACATAAGTCGATCTATAGTGAGATTAATCATATATGGTTCCTAAAATGGACTTATACTTCATATATCATACTGCTTAATATAATAAAACTAGTTTCTACTAAACAGGGACTTCATGTAGGCCAGTGGTAGGCGATAAAGGCCAGTCGTACTTCGGTTGTGGGTTCGATTCCCACAGCCTTGTCCGAAGCGATGGGCTGTCGCCCGTCCTGCGGGTTGTCCTTTTTCTAAAACTACATTACTATAACATCACATAAATAATATCAAAAAAAAGTTCTATACTTAAACAATACTAACTTATGGTTAACATAATCCATTACAATCTTTAGGCTTATCTAAAATACTTCGGTCCAAGCTCATAGTATAAAGAAAATGATTACATGAAATGTCGTCAACCAAGCATGTGAATACCATCATTTATCCCCCATATATCTTGTTGGTCACATTCCAATCATGTGAATACTTTAATGATGTATTCTCTTGAAAAAATATGAATACCCATTAAACCTTAGTGAAAACATGAATGCTGTCAAAAGTTAACTCTTTCCACATACCAAAATCCAAAAATTCAATATACTCAAACCATGATATAACCTTCTCCTTATATCAGTCATGAGCTCATGAATACTATCAAACATTTTATTTTCTCCTTATCCCTTCATTATGCGCATATCATCTACATTCCAAAAATATCTGAATAACCTTTCATGGATACTGGTAACATTAATCAGACAACAATGTAACAATCCTTACATGTCTCTTTATTCCATAGTGCCATGAGATTACTTATACAACATTACACATGATAAACATGTAATCATTCCACTACATTCTTAAACCATTGACCGAGCTTCAACAATTCTTTCATCTCACATATCATTTGTAGTCTCTTCATCATCATCCACATAAATACTTTTCATACGACCATACTGATTATCTTCATGAGACTTTCCCTTAGGGCATTGGTTTGCATAATGCCCGTACATTCCACATTTAAAACATTTAACCATTGTTGATGTCGTAGCAATACCATTATCCTCATCCATGTTGTTAACTGAACCTTTTCCTTTGCATTTACTTGCTTTGTGTCCTTGTTTTCCACACCCAAAGCATCTTCCAGTTCCTTTGAAACATTCTCCTTGATGCCTCTTCCCACAAGATTTACATAGGGGAAATTGAACTTTCTTTCCTCTATGATCATCATGAAACTCCATCTTTCTCTTATTAGCCGAGTCAGGAAACTTACCAAATTTTACTTTATTGATCATATTATGAGATTTCTGATTCGGCATAATAATGATGTATGGACTTCCAAATCCCATTTCATTATGAAGAATATCATTCCATTGTCCATCATATCCTCCATTATCGTGAATCATCTTGTTTCCAGCCATTTTCTAAAACCCAAAAGAATAGTGTGAGAGGCAAAAATCATAATAAAGGGGGAGTAACTTCAATATCTAACATCTTAGGTTTAATTCTATGATCGTTAGCGTAATTATAGTACTATAACCTATACGCATACTTAACCTTAGAGACATCCCTAGACATACCTTAGAAATATCTCTAGGGATCTCACTAAAGTTCTCGCATCCAAGTTTCCAAAGGTTGACTAAACCTTTCCTCTGATACCAACTGTAGAGACCCGAAGCCTGACGTACATGGACATTACATTACTTTTGCGGAATACTTAGTACATAACAAAAAAACACACACACAAGGATCGTAATAGTTTAGTGTCTTTGGAAACTCGGAACGTAATCTTCTAATCGTGGTGAAAGATCTTCAATATCTCCCATAAAGATCTTCCCTTTTGTTTTACCTAAAACCTTTCTTTATATCCTGGGTAAAAGAAAACATAAAAGGGTGAGCTCAAATGCTCAGTAAGGGTATACAAAAGAAAAATCAATCACATCATATTCATAAGAACATAACTTTTGGAAATCTTAACCTGCAAAAGAGAGCATAATTTCATAACATGGGATAAATCATAGTAGTGAAATGAAATCCAAATAATCATAACATAAAACATGAAACTTTGTGGCATACACACATAATCATAGAGAGTCATTTCTTGTTAGTCAAGACTCATTTCCAAGACTATCTTAGTGGACAAAGTCCCTTTCTGAATCGAGTAACCCTCGTTTCAGTCCTGTTTCACTGAACCGGTATAACCTACCATTTCAGCCATGTCTATCTCATGAGATATAAAATCATTACCCAATGCATTGGAGGGAGATATAGGTCCCACCCATCTCTTAATGAATCCTTTCTTATGTGTGCCACAAAATCATAAATCATACATCATTGCATAACCCATGTAATAAAAATGGGATTCTTAAACAACATGACATCATAAAACCATTCATATAAGATAAAGGAATTCATAAACATAATTCCATCACAACATAGTCAAATCAATGTAAAAATATGGATAGAAACAGAACCCTTTATTATCTTATATGGAAAATAATTTTGATAAAACACTTGAATTGAATTCTTGAGGAAAATATCCTTTCTTTTTCAAAATCAATTTCTTTTCACAAAACATAATGCAATTTTAAAAGAAAGAGATTTTATTGAAAATAGTCATGAAATCTTTTAGAGTAATCTTCATGAAAATAAAGCTTTATAAAATAGTATAAATCCGTTCGTGCCGTATAAGTTAAAAAAAAACATTCTTCGTACTTTTGTCGGAAAAGTCAAAAAGTACCTCGTACGAAAAACGAAAAAAGATTCCTTTCATATCCTTTACTAAAAACTCATAGAAGGGTAAAATTGGATTTAAACAATTGTAGGTGGATGGAAATAATATTACATATTAAGGGAACATGGATGTGGATGATAAAATACACCCCAGTAAATACTTACGAATAAACAATCTCGGATAAAAATGAGATTGTGATATTTCCCTTACCTTAGGTCCGATTTGCTTCGTATGTGTCCGAACCTCCTGTATAATGATTTAAATAATGTCATTGACTTATTACAGAATCATATTCATTGTTATGATATCATATATGGTTCACTTATGACTTTATATTACCCATTCTTTTGTAAATTCCATGTTAAAGAAGCGTTTTGGGTAAAATCGTTTCATTTATCGTAGGTGATTTTACTTGTTGTTCTTGACATTATTAATACTTATATCATGATTTACTTACTTCTAGAATATAAAATATGATTTATATATCATATATATTCAGTATATATATACATAAAATAGATAGATAAATGAAATGAAAAACATCGTTCATGGAGACGGTAGTCCGTACGTACGCATGAACGCTGTTTTCCTTTCCTTATTGTCTTGAATGGAAGTAAGTAGATGACATACATATATATATATATACATAAATCCAGTAGCTTTATAATTTCATATATTCCATTATTATTTCTTATATATACTTTATAATCATTCTTAAATGGTTAACATGGAGAATGAATCTCATCGCGTCGTGGAGACGGTAGTCCGTACGTACGCACAAGCGATGATATCATTTCTATAAATATTGAATTGAATTGGAGTGGATTATACAATATATCAGAATCAATATGATGTTGTAATAACTATGTATAGTTATTCTTTACACCATTATACCCATCCATGTAAGGTGGTGGTGGAAAATAGATTACACCACGACGTGGAGACGGTATTCCGTACGTACGCACGCGCGGTGATTTCTTTTTCCGTAGGATGGATAGATGGTGAAATAGGGTTATTTCATACTTATAATAACATATCAGTATATGAGTGATACTGATGTTATTACTTCATAATGAAACAACCTAAGAAGAAGAAGTGGAAGAAGAAATAAAGATGAAAGAATTGGTAACGGTAATTACCTCTTCTTTGAAGTGCCTCTTTGAGACCTCCTCTTAGGGCACTAGAATTGGTCTTTGAGGAAGACCAGAACCTCTAGGATGTTTCTAGGGAAGTGGAGAAGGGATTTTGGCAGGGTTTGGACGAGCTTGAGTGCTCAAATTGGTGTGAGGAGGAGGGGGAGGAGGTGTCCTTTTATAAGGGAGGAGAGGGGCACCTTAGGAATATCTCAAAATATTATTTTATACTAAAGTAAAAATCAGTTTATAATGGTTCCAAAGGGTATTATTTCTAAGATAAGGTGGGGAGGGGTCGAAATCCTATCAACCAATAGAATTTAGACAAGTTTAGGATATTATTTTAACCTTATCAATTAAATTTAACTCTAAGTTAAATAATTTAACTTTTACCATGTCTTTTTGTTTTCTTCCACTATATGGTTAATAAACTTACTATAACATGCCAAACGAACCCCAAATTGTTTATTATTAATATATATATCCTTATCTAAGTCATTTGGCCGAACCTTAGATTTTTAGGAATACAATAACAATTAATAATATAATATTTTATTTAAAAACTATTTTGTGTCAATTTTGACACTATTTGATATATGATTTTTGTGAAAGTCATAACAGAATTAAATGTTCGAACCAAGTTAATTAAATCAACATTAATATATCATAGTAACCTAGAAAATTAGTTTAATTCATAAAAAATCTCAAATTACATTTATTTTGTTGTTTATAACATCAATTATGTCAATATTTCATTAATAAGATAATTACTGCATCATCGTTGTGTCATAAATAAAATAAATTATTTTATGTCTACAAATTACAAATAAAATACCATCATGTAGGAAATCTTTTTAGCTTTCTAATTAATATTTACAATTGAATTTATCTTATGTATAACCCCATATTTAAAATGATTTACTTATTAAACTTTGATTTTAACTATTTTAACCTTTCTTTAAATAAATTAATAATAAATGTCCTAATCTAATCCATGTGGGCCTAAATGGTCATATTTTATTCCTAAGTTTGTTTTTGGTCGAATTACACTTGTCCAATATAATTAGGACATGTGTTAGGGTAATAGTAATATCATATTTACCTTTAGTTACCCTATTTACTATTGACCGCGGTAAAAAAGTAAAAAGTTACTATTCACCAAAAAATTATTTTCATCTCATTGAACAACATTTTAGTCCTTGATATTAATCGTGTCTCTCGGATTTTCGAAATTCATTCACAGAAGCGGCAAAATTAACTTTTATGAAAAATTCAGTTTTTTTAACTACCACTTAGTAGTTTCACTATTCATCAAAAATTGATGTTTTTCAGAACAATGCCAAAATTTCATCCTAAGCTATATTTCATATTCTGAATTCAAAAATGAAATCTATTTTACCAAATTCATAACATAGAAGTTGCATTAATTAATTTTATAATTAAATCCCGCTGTTAAAATAAATAGCGTGTTTTTAGGAAACAATATATATCAAAAGATTGACACTTGATTATGTCTTGTTTAAATGTGAAATTACAACCAATGACCAACATTGTATTAAATTGTAAAAATATATTCTAAATATACTTTAAAACCACTCAAATTAATAATTTATCACTATTAATTATTTCGATTAAAAAAGTTGTTTTTAATTATAATTTAGTAATTTTTCACTATTTATCAGAATATGAAAGTTATCCGAAAAGTACCAAAATTTAACCTTAGGCTAAATTCGATACTCCGAATCCAAGAATGAAGTTCATTTTGAAAAATAAGATTTACAGAATTTTAAAAAGTGGTTATTACTATTCATAACGGCTAGTTTTAATAATATTTTAATAGCACATCGTTGTTTAGTGAAACTCGGTATTGCGTATTACACACGCTATTGAGGAAGGTCGCGATTGCGTGTAATGCAAGGCAAGACAAGGATGCGTGTTGTGCAAGCTCCATTTGGTGTAGCGTACAACACAAGACATTAATGAAATTAAAAAGAATATTTCTTTTTAAAATCTTGGGCTGTTACAATATACATTTTATATTATTGATTGTTTAATGTATCTAATAGATGAAAAGAAAATTATGTATAGAAAAATTTATTAATGGAATGAAGATGATTATGATATAGAAATATTATAAGGGATTATTTGGACTCTATAATAATAGGAATTAAAAATATATTATTCATAATACCATCATGGATTTTTAATAATGGATTGTAGAAATGTAATGGAATTCAATATTATTTTAAAAGTGAAATGAAGATGATGGTATGAAAACCAATACCTTTCTACGTACATTTATAATTGTCACACCTCATCCCAGAACATTATGGTTGCAGTTATTTTATTTATATTTGATTCAATTTTTATATAGTTTAAAATTTAATAAATTAAAATTATATGAAAACAAGTAAAATTAAATTTAAATGTTTTTAAAATAACAATAATAATGATAATATTATTATTATGTATAATGATATTTTTTAGTATGCTTATTATTATTATTATTATTATTATTATTCATATTATTAGTATTATCTAGTTTTTTCCTAGTGTTTTTATCCCCTACCTCACCCATATAACCCCCCCCCATTTTCCCACTTCCATATCTTGCTCATGACCTCCCCAAAACGCACCACCCCCCTTCGACGGATCCTTATGGGGAGCCTCCGTCCTAACAACCCTCCACTATGCCACACAGCCATCCCCCATTCTACCCTTATCTAGGTCCTCTCTCGCAACCCCCTTATTCATGCACATCCCATAATGGTCATCCCTCCGCCGCGACGTGCCTCCATTCATCTGACGAGCTCCCCGTCGGTACATCCCCGACACACGGCCCCTCCCTCCGGTGGCCATTTTGGCTTGTTGTTAATATTTAAATATGAATTGTAAACAGTTTTAAAATATCGAGGGAATGTTTTGAAAAATGTTTTGGGATATGTGTGGGTCTTTTATGTGGTGTTTTGAGTTGTTGGTAAATTTTTTCCATAGTTTCTTGGGTCTCATTGATTTTGTTTTGGGTTGTGGGTATCAATAAGACCAATATGTGGATGGATTATTAAGGAATATATATATATATATTCCCTCTCAGTATATATTACTTCATGGATCGAGGAATATGTGCAATGAAGGTAGTGGTATATATATATATAATTAACGCATGTGTGTGTATGTGAGAAGTGTTGGTTCAGGTGCTCATCTTCAAGGAGAGAAATTAATGACGTAGGATCCCTTCTCCAAGCTTATTAATTTGAAATATATGGATTATTTATTGTTTTTAAAATATGTTATATATTTATATTTTATTTTCATGTTATACGGACAAGTAGGGATTATTATAAATATTTATTTATTTGTTTAAAACTGTTATTTAAGCTCAAGGGAATTTTGTTAATATTAAAACATGTTTTTAAGTTTGTGAGAAATAGTGGTGTAATTATAATTATTAATTCATATTTAATGTTAAATATTTCAAAGTGGTTTCCTTAACGGTTTTAGTGTGTGATTTGTATTTTAAATGGGTTTTATAGATTTAAACATGTTTTATAGCTTACTTTTAAATGTGTTGTGCCTTTGTGGTGTATGTGTGGTTTTAAATGATATTATGAAAACAAAGGTTTTGAGAAATTGTGTTTTCTAAAATGTTAAAATTCCTTGTGAAGTTATGAGGCACGTTGTTTTACATTGGGAATGGATTATGAAAGTGTAAAACCCTTCTTAAGGCATTCCCCATAGTTTTAGAACTGATAATGTGGGATTTCTGATATATTCCGAATTTAGAGGCTTACAAAATATTGTGTGTATTAAAATGAGGAATGTTCTTGTGGATGGAGATATGTGGTGTGAAGTTTATTCTGTTTTTGGAAATAGAATTTTATTTGTTTATATGTTTTTTCATAATAAAACCTCACCACCGTTTGAAATAGAGCACAAGGTTAACCTCAGGTAAATAGGTGGGATGAATAGGACAAGTACATTAGATGATATGGAAGTCGTTCATCATAGTTTTGTATAGAATTATTAATTATTTCAATATTAACTAAATGATTTTGATGACTTGAGGCAACTAGGTTATGGTAGTGACCTCCACTAGTGGATCGTGTATGAGAATACTGATGATCAAGGTTTCTAAACCATGTTTCCCTATGTTATGATGATCTTAGGTCCCAAACTAACATTATATTAATAGGGTTTTCCCATGGTGCCTATGATGTGATTTTTATTTTGGTTTCCTCAAACTTGATGTCTCATTTGTTAAACCCATATTTTAATCTTAATTGGTTTCTTTTGAATTTGAAATGTTAAAGAAATATTGGAACCTATTTTAAAAATATAGTGGAAGTGAAATTATTTTATTGAAAATGAAATCTTGTTTAATGATTTTTAATTGAATGAACCCCATTATTTTATTAAGTATTTTTTTTAAAACTATAATGTTTTTTTGTTCTTTTTAATGTTAATGGAATAGGGTGTTGATTACCTGTGCAATATATTCTAAACATATTGTTGTTTATTCCAACGTTATCCTTTCATTTTTAGGTTCCTCTAGATGCATCACTCTTATAATAAGTGTGGTTTTGAGACTGGGGGTGACCCATATGTTTTATTACCTAGTTTAGTTCTTTTTCAGTTTCTTTTTAGTTTAGTTTATGTTTTTATTTGTTTATACTTATTTAATTTATGGTCCAACCCATTCCCAACTGATTTTTTTATGCATGACACTAGTTTACAACCAATGGGGATTAGGGAAACCCTTTAGTCATTTTCTTGTGCCAACATGGGTGACATGTTTAGGTTTCAAATATGTTATATTTTGAAAAAATGCTATCAGAGGCATGTTATGATCAATTTAGGGTCATTCGTTGGGGTAGTGTTTGGTACACCGAAGCTAGGATTGTTAGAAAATGATGATATGGCTATAACTATGGTGTGTATACATCACACCTTATGATGGGACCCAAGTCGACAGGGGAAGTCAGATTTTATCAAAATCATTTTTTCCTTGTGGTTGTTCATTATTTTGAAATAGAAACGTGATTTGAAACACTAGTCTCAGTGAGCTCGCAGGGCCTGGAAATCCATGTGGATCTAAAGACAGTGTCCTAGAACACTTTATGTGGTGGTATTTTTACTATAGTATGTCCTCCAACCATATTTCTTGGTCACCCATCGACACTAGTTTACCCTTGCATCATCATTTGTCTCTTTGGGGTTTTAAAAATAAATTTTAAAGGTCCTTATTTTGGAATTAGGGAATCTCAGTTTAAAAGGGAAAATTATTTAGTTTTGGGAAGGTGGAAAATGAGTTTTTAGAGTTTAGTAAATAGAAATTTTGGAAACAAGACCATTTGTAAAATGATTTTGAGGAATAGGTAGAGTTCATCTCGGTTTTATTTTTATAAACAACATTTGTGATTTATTTGAAAAAATTAGTTGTTTGGGAAAATGGAAAATTCTTTCTAAAAGGTTTTTGAAAACTTGACTTATAATTAGAAGATATTATCTTTTTAATAAATGGTTATTGGTGAAGTTGAGTATTTTGAGTAAATGGATGTTTTTTTAACTGGTTGAAGATTTTTGGAAATTGATGTGTGAAATTTTTAAATGTTTTTTCATATTGTGGCAACTATTCAGGAATGGAGGATTTAGTTAATTTTATAAATGGAAAAGTGGGTTGAATATTTATTTGGGAAAGTGGAAGAATTTTTCTGAAACCATTGGCATTTTTGTTAGTTACCACATTCATAGGACATGTGAGGGATATTTATGGGTTCCCTGTTTCGGATGATAAAAATTCATGTGACAGGGTCAATGGGATAAAAATGGAGAATTTGAATGCCAATGGTCTAATTTTATTTTAAAATGTTCTTTTAAAAGATAATGTAATATTTTTATAACTTGGGATCACATGGTGTGTCATGTATTTTGTAAATGTTGTATTTGAGGTGTTTCATGACTTTGAATTTATAATTCATCTTCGTCAACTCCTGTTTCAAGATTGAGTTTTTCTTATTATGTTAGCTTTGGGATAATTGTTAGTGGTTCCTTTTTATTAACTGTTTTTGGAAACTATTTCGATAATTCCATTTGAATGTTTAGGGGTTTTTGTAGACTTTTTATTTTCTTTGGACCCTTTATTTCTTATGTTGGCTCATGTAATCCACTATAATTAATTAATTCACAGTTAAAGTGTGCACATTATTAATTCACCATTGGAAGACCCTCTAGTTGATCAACATAAAGAATATCTCCAAAAAAATTATGATGATTATTCATTCCTTCTATACTGATTAATTGATTCCCCTCATAGTGGGATAATATATGAGAGTGGAGTTGAAAGAATCATTGGTTATGTTGAGTTTTTGGAGTCATCATGTATGAAGTTTGAAATGGTTTTGTATGATGGTTCTAACAGGAAATAGTGATGGGAATTCCAGTGAGAAAAGGGGGAGGTAGTCTGAATTTGTTTGTGTTGGTCATCTTCTTGAAGGTCCTTTAGATCATTTGTTGTGTTCTTCTAAGGGAGGTATCATGAAATCCACCAGTTGGGTAAATTAGGTTATAAGGGGATGATATGGCCTTTTTTTATGTTTTGTTTCGTTTGTGACTTAGTTTAATAGTTTTTCTTTGTAAGTTATTTTATGTGGGGATGTTCAAGTTAAATGATGTTTTTCATCATCTTTTACTTGTTCATATGATAGGGTGGATATCGTGAAATCTTTAAAGAAAATTTGTTTTAACGGACAAATTTTCTCTTATAAAAATTCTAAAATTTCCTAGTTTTATGGAAAGTGTGTTCCATGTGTTCCCGTTTTATCGTATCCCCACTCTATGTGAAAGGGATGATCCATGGGAACATCTAAGTCCATGTCATTATAAATTTCCATATAGAGGAAATGTAGTTTGTGGGATGTGTTGTGCTCTGTTGGTACTGTTTCGATTGTAGCGTGGTTTCTTGTGGCACTAGAAGGAGAATCATTGTTCAGGATTTTTTAATGGCTGACTGTAAGTAAGGTGATGCTTCAACGAATAGAGCTCCGGTTTTTGGTTCCATAGTGACGAATATGCATAGTCGGGAACCCCTAGGGGTGTAAAAAGATCTAGTTTTAAATTATTTTATTTTTGTTGGCAATGGAGACAATTTAAGTGTTTTGTGTAGATATTTCATTTCGATTGGTCTTGTTTAGTGGAAAGTGGTTCCATGTCCTCGTTCAAACCTAGTTACCCACATGGGTGGAAATGTTCATTTGTTGTAAAGATGTGTGGTTGTCTCATTTTCCTGAGCCTCTATAGTTGATACATTTTCATGAAATTCTATATTAGGTTGTTCATGTGTGGTACTCCTTATATGTCAGATTTTGTCCTGGTTGTGCCAGTTGAAATTTGTCATGTCCATTGGATGTGGAAAAATTATGTTGTTTTTCTGATTGGTTTGTAATTAATTTTATCCTTCCCCCTATCGTGGTGGATTCAGTTTTGGAAGGATGTTCTCAAGTAGGTCCATGTTATGATACCAAATTAGATTATTCAAGTTAGGTGAGTATTTTGGATCTAATGGGTGAGATACCCACTATGGATCTCACTATAATTCCTCTAGAGTGAATCTGTGTTAGCCTATCTTTTATGATGAGGATTATATTTGGTTGTCCCCTATTGGTAACCTGGTTGTATTTCAAATGTTGTCATGGAAATGAGTGATCTTGTTTTCTTGTTCCTAGATAGTGTTGAGTGTTTTGTTGATAATGACTGAGGTGTTTTTATTTAAGGGTATGGGTTATGCATTGAAATAATTCTTTACCATTGGTTGATCAACTAGTGGTGTTTAGACTTTTGGGACAGGTGGCACATAGAGGGGAGTACATTTTGATCTCCTATGTTTGATTTGAATGTTTCATTTTCTATTCATTGTATTATAGTATACTTATCATTTGAAATTCATTGGGAATATCCTTATGATGTGAAGGATGTTTGGATTTTTCCTTTCAGTTAAACAATATAATGGATTTCTACGGCCGAAAAAAATTAATACATGGGAGAATTGAAACACCCTGACCAGGTACATTACATTAATTGTTATTTTATTTATATTTGATTAACTTTTTATATAGTTTTTAATTTATTAAATTGAACTCAAATGATAAAACATAATATGAAAAGAAATTTATTTAATATTATTATTATTATTATGATTATTGATATTATTTTTATTAAGTTTATTATTATTTTTATTATAAATAATCATATTATTATTTTAGTTTTCTTTTTTTATTTTTATTAGGGTTTTGATCCCCCCTTCCCTATTTCATCACAACCCCTCCCATTCTCCACCAACCATATCCATCTCATGACCTCCCCTACATGCAATGCCCCCTCGAAGATCCGTCTGGTGATCCTCCCACTAGTAACCCCTCCTCTATGATGTGTGACAATTCCCCTTCCCCCGTCTTTCCCCTTTCCTATTACACTTGTGTAACCCCTTGTACTGGGGCCTCCCCTTCTAGTCATCCCTCCTCCCCGGCACACAACCCCTCCCACCGAAGTCTGCCCTTAAGGGTATGTTTTCTTCCTGTTTCAATTTGGTTATTCTTCTCTAGTGGTCAGGTGGTTCAATTTATAGTGATATCACTTTTGTTAAAGTCTATTCATGGTGTCTTTGTTTGAATATTTCTTTCTTAGGTATTGATAGAGGCTTGGTTGATGCATAGTATCATATTGGTAACTTTTTTAAACAACTTCTTTATATGAAGCAAGTTGATTCATTCCATAACAGTTTTAAATAAATTTCTTATTCTTTTTTGAATTTATAAACGTGTTCTTTGGTTTAATTATGCAGTGTGAATGATGTTTTTGAAGTGATTTTTATGTTTATATTTTTTAAATGGTATTTAATAATGAAAATTACTATGGTTTGGTTGTCATATAGAATATTGATTCTTAAAAATGGGTTTTTGGGTTTATTGAGAGGTCATAATCATTTTATTAAATAAACTTGTGGGGTGGATTAGTTTTTGTACATTTTTTGAAAAGGAAGAGAATTTTTTTGACAAGTAAGTTTTGGTGTGAATATTTTAATTTTAATTTTAAATTATTATAAAAGATGGAAGAAATGTTTTGAAAATGTTTTAGGGTTATTCATGTGTCTTTTCCATTGAGTTTTGAGATGTTGGTAAATTTATTCAGAGTTTGTTGGGTCATGTTGATTTTGATTTAGGATGCGGTATCAAGAAGGCCTATATGTAAATTTATAAGTAATGGATATATATATACAAATATTCATTATTTGTACATATTTCCTCAATATGTGGGGAATATGTTCATGGAAACAAAGGGTATTTATTAATATGGGTATAAATTCTTGTGAATTTAAGTGAAATGGGTTGGTTCAGGTTATCGTCATCAAGGAGTGACATGTTTGAGGTAGAATCCCTTTGCCAATAAAATTAATTTAAAATTTGTGATTTCTAGAATGTTTATAAAATATGTTTTATACTTATATAGTAGTTGAATGCTATGTGGTCCTTCTGTTATTATTATAAGTAGTTATTTATTTTTTTTCATAATTTATCTATTCTCCAGGGTATGATTTTCATATTGAAACATGTTTTTGAATTTGATGGAAATAGAGCTATATTTCTAATTATCAATTTATCAATAAAGTTAGATCATTTAATTTTATTTAATTATTTTTTAGTGTATAATTCGTATTTACATTAGGTTTCTTATATTTAAACATATTTTATAGATTTTTTTAAAATGTGTGGTACCTCAGTTGTGCAAGTGTACTTTTAATTTCTTTTTGGAACTAAAAGGTACTGAGAAATAGTTTTCTCTAAAATGTTTAATTTCCTTGTAAATAAGTGACAGTCATTTGGAACTATGTGAATGGTTTTTGAAATAAGAAAACCCCTCTCTAGGCATACCCCGTAGTTTGATAATTAAGATGCAAGTGTTAAAGTGTGATTTTTGACTACTGTGGTAGCTTGTGTAATGTTGTGTGGTGTAAAAATGATAATCCGCTCATGGTGGGAAATCATTTAATTTGTGTTTTCTTGGTAAAACCTAACCTACATTTTAAATAGAGCACCTGGGTAGCCGCTAGTACCTAAGTGGAAATACTAGTACTAGTATACAATATATTATAGACGTTTTTCATCTTGGTTTCTCCTAGAAGGATTGATGAATACAACACTAACTAAATGATAATTATAATTTCAAACCACTGGATTATTGGGGAGTCCCATAGTAGTAGAGAGTGAATGATAATGGTCATTTTCATGTTTTTTAATCCATGATTCATGGAGGAATTATGATTATAGGTATCAAACCAACACTAGATTCTTAGGAATTTCCCATGATGATTTCGATATGATTTTCCTTTTATTAGCTTTATACATGTTGTCTCATTTGTAATAACCGTGTTTTAATCTAAAGTTGTTTCCTTTCATTTTGAAATGGTAAACAATTCATGGAACCATTTTTGGAAATCTAATCGAAGAGATGTTATTTTCAAGAAAATAAAAACATGTTCAGTGAATTTTAAAATAAAAAAATTTATTTTATTATGTCTTATTTTCAATCTAGAATGTTTTGGGTTTCTTTTTAATGGTATGGGAATAAGGAGTTGTTTTCCCTTAGAAATCTTACTGAGCTTCTGGGTGATCACAACTAGTTTATCCTTTTAGATTCAGGTTCCTCTACTTGCATCGCTCATGGATTGAGTGTGGTTATAAGGTTAGGGAAGACTCACAAGGTCATGTGTGGTTTCTTTTGATGACTTGTTTATTTATTTTCCCACTTCCAGATTTTCTTGTTTAGTTTTTTATTTATTTATATGTCTTTAATTTCAGTGAAAAAATATTCTCACCTATCTTTTTTTGAAACTCAACAATAGATTCCAGCCAGTGGGGATCAGGAATTCCCTTCAGGCCTTTTCACAACCCAACTCGGGTGACCTGTTTAGGGTTGACCCGGGTTGTTTCATGACACCAAAGAATAATGTTGATCCCCTTATATCCACCAGAGTTAAGGATTTCAAAATAAAAATGAAGATATGTATTTTGGAATCCAAAATAATGTATTCATATTGAAAAACCACTTAGGAAAAACTTTTGAATGATTAAAAGAGAAAGAGTTTGAAATCGTTATATATTTAAATCTATTACTAGTAATTAATAAAAGGTAAATTGAGAAAACAACCATTTCCAATAATTTTAGAGAGGATAGTAAAAGGATGGTGGGTAGTAATTTTAATTAAATGATATATAATTTTTAGTTAATTTCTAGCCATATAGAATCGACTTTATATTGTGGGAAGATATCAAATTGTTTGCTTTACCATGGTTATAAACCATGGTATTCAGCATTTAGGGTCTCTTATTTTCACATTTAAATTTTTAAGAACCAAAAATCATTAAATTATGTTATAATGGACATGAAAATGTATTTTATTAATTATGTTTCATTTAAAAATACAAATTTATATTTTACGCTTTTGAAATATCTTTATATGATTGGATAGTAAATTTATTATTTAACAATATATTATTTAAATAAATAAACTATTTTTTTCAATTATAATGTATTTAAATTTATTATATAAATATTTATTAAATAATAATGATTTAATAATCCTTAGTATATACATATATATTATGATAAATTTTACTATAAAAATTTACTATCTCATGAAATTACTAAAAGTTCATTACATTATAAATTAAAAAATATGGTTCCATATTTAAAGTTTGTATTATGAAAATTAATTTCTATATATGAATTTTTTTAATTTATAATTAAAAACAAATTTTTATTTTGAAATCATTTATTTTGGATAAAAAAATTAAAATAATCAAGTAAAAGGAATATGTATATAGTTTCATTATTATTAAATAATGACTATATATTATTAATCATTAATAATTTTATTATTTCTAAATTTTTATGAATTTTATTTGAAAATTTTTAAATAATGTTTAATATAGTATTGTAGTTGTTATATAAGAATGTTATTATTTGGATTGTCTTATTAAAAATTGTGACATTAGCCTTATAAAAATGATATTTTCCCATATATAAACACATAATTATAATCTCTAAAATCATTCTTATATCTCCTTTTGTACTTATGTCATGTATTTTCCATTGATTATTATTTCCATAATAATAATAATGTATCTTATATATTTTTAATTAAATTTTTTGTTTGAATAAAAATTGTTCTAATATATAGTGATGCCTTATATTATTTTTTGTTTTTTTCACTAATTGTAATTATTATTGTAAATTTAATGTTTTAGAGTTTATAATACTATTATTAGGTAAACAACGGTATTATGGTTGTAATATGTCATTTATTTGTTATATACATTTCATTTGTGTTATATTCCCGCATAATAAATAATGCCACACATGAATGTTTGGGTATTTGTAAAACCACCAAAAAATATTAGTCATTTTTTATCATGGATTCCTTCTTCACTCATGTTTCTTAACCTAAATTTGGATTGATATTAGGTATATGCACTATCCCACTTATGTAATTCCATAATGAATTCCCTCTAGTATCAAGAATGTTGATGGTTCCTTCATTATAAGATAAGTCTTGATGTATTTATATTTATTTAGTGGTGAGTTTGTATGTTCGATCCAGAATGTACTTACTAGAATAGAAAAATAGAATACATCATGCTTATTAGATAGGTTGGGTGACTAATCTAAATGGTATGAAATAACTCAAATTATCTCTGAAATATTAAATGAAAAAATATACAATGAATATATATTAACTTTTAAAATTTTATACATAACACCCTTCAATTTAGATACATTAAGTATTTCATCAATCCCTAATTAAAAGTACATGTCCTTCCTTAAAATATCTTCATATATTTTTCCAAGCATTGAGATATCCTGGTATATTTTTAATCAATGATACCTTCAAAACATCCTCCATAATTATTTCATGACAATCTAATTTATATTCTATAGCATCATCTTATTAGTATCTAATATGGAATATTTTCCCATACAAGGAATTCAAAAGTGATATTTGAATATTTAATTGGATCCAATTATTGGATAATATTTTAAAAAAAAACATATCTATCATTCCTATGATTCATGGAATACTATAATGAGTGACCACGTCATGTCATATAGTGTTCCGATAGTCAATTATATGATCCCATAAATTTCAGAATGATATCCTTATCTCAAATATTTCTCAGTGTTTTGAAATTTATAAATACATCTCCAACATTTCTATGTAATATGAGGGTCGTGATCAGATAATGTTGATAAATGCGTTCCATCGATCCTCACGACTTTATTAATACCGAGTATTATATGATTTCGAAGTGGAATAACCTAAATTAATTCTAATAAATGTGATAAAATTGTATGTTGATAAAAAATAACCCAAATTTATGCATTCTTATTATATATCATGGAAATTACTAATAAAAATTCAATTGTGATATTATCACACTACAAAATTTGAATTGAAATTTGTTGTAGGACACCCCTAGGATATTGTCTATCATTATCTACTTATTAGCACAATAATAATCATTATACATAGATATTAATTTCTTGTTTCATATTTTATTACTCAAAATGACCTCTCAAATATCTATGTATATTGGTTCTATAAATTTGAATAGAGAAATTTTAGTTTAAATGTTCATATAATAATTCCATAATTTAATAAAGTATTGATGGAACTCATAGCCTCTTTCCAAACCCTAATAGATCATCTTTTTTAATTAATTCCATCAATTTCACATTATTTATTAATATTATCTTCTCTTATAAAAAATTATAATCTTGTTGTTACATTATTATTTGCTCTATTAATCATGGCTTAAAAATCACATTGAAAGGGAAGTCTTTTCCATTAACTAATTATTTTAATATCCATCCTTACCAAATCCATGATTTTTGGATCCCTATATATCATCTTCATTGATAGAACTCTATGATCATTTTCAACCAATGCGTCAGAAGATTGGTTTGATTTCCCTTGGTTGTAGTATATCACACAGTCATAGTATTTGATTATTTCCAACCGTCTACTTTGTTTCGCGTTAAACACTTTTTATGCGAATATATATGTCATATAATTTTGATCTATATATAAGTCACATATTTTGTCATATTTTTAATTAATCCATTTATTCACGTAAATTTCTAAAATATTCAAATCCTTTTCCTAAGTTAGATTTTTTTTTGTTCTTGAGTTTTTAATTACCATGGTGTATAGTAAAAAACCCTATAATTTATCATAATGATGAACCCTAGTCCTTCCAATGATGCATCACTATATATCATAAATCCATGATTTATAGATATTAAACTTCATATTAATGAGTTGAAATATTTATGCTCTCATTTGTAAAAAATTCTTCACTTCAATTTGAGAATGTGAATTTGACTCCCTTTATATGTTAAATTTTTCAGTGATTTTTCTAATTGTGTATAATCATAAAAAAAATTACTTATTGGAATATACTAAACCAAGAAAACTATGTATATAAATTAATATGATTTGTTTTTCATTTTTAATAACCATGGTAATTTATGGGTCTAAAGATATTGTATCCTTAGATATAATATATCTATGAAATGAAACTTTTTTCTGCATAAATTCCCACATACAAAATTTACTGTTTAACGCATTTTATCAAAGAGTCTCGAGAATATCTACTATGTTTTTCATAATATATTTATATATTTTAGAGTATATGATGATATCATTGATAAATTTCATAAAATATTTGTCATGATAATCATTTTAATAGCAATTATTCAAATACGAAAACAATAATATTTCATTTTTTAATCCAAAGGGAATTACTATATATTCATAATGACCATACCTCATAAAATATATAATCATTGACATATCATCCTTTTTCATTCATAATATATGATAAAAAAATATAGATCAATAATTGGGAAGAATATTGAATAATAAGGAGGATAGAATTTTCATCGGTTTATGATAAAGGATACTGGTTCCTTGTATTAATGATATTTATTAAGATATGATTTATTCACACCCTCTTACAACAATCTTTATTTATTAGATATAAGACATGTGATTTTATAGGAGAGATTTTAGGTTATATTAATTTCTTATCACAAAACTATTGTAGAAATTTTTTCTACTCTCATTATCCAAGATACGAGTGTGGATAAATTTTAGGGTTGAATTGATCCATTAATATAATTATAATAAATTATCATAGTAAATATTATTTATGTAGTGTAAATTTAAAATGAAAACAACCAAATATATTTACTATATTTTGATTAAAAGTGATCTTACATCTATGAATAACACTCACAAATGAGAGTATGAAACCCAATATAATGTTACCTAAAATTCAATGGGGATTCACAACTTATAATAACGAATTTTTTCCGACATTGAGTCACCACCCTATTTATCTAACCCTTTAACCTTATAGAATGACTTTACAACAATATTTATTTTTTATACATGGAGGTACAAACATTAACTAAAATTTTAATTGATGGTATAAAAACACTGTATGTACATTTTTATGGGCAGTACTACCTTACAATTAGTTTGTAATTTTTAAGATAAAACATAAACTAAAACAATGAACTTAGAAAATAATGTAAAACACAATACCCTAGAACTATAAATTTAATAAAAAGAAATATATGAATGTTAAGGTATCATGGATCATGCTTTATGATCATTAGTGTGTCCAATTATGACATAAAACTAAATATTAACATAACAAATATGATATTCATAGTTATAATAAGTCCTTTGAAATTATCACACTACATTATTCATGTGATTTACCAAATATAGTGTGTCTCGGATGCTATCACATGGGTTTTATCACGTTCTATTTATATATATTCATAAATAATGATAAAATCATAAAAAAATTATCTATAGGTAATTTTTTTAAAAAATACATCTAATATAGTTTATCAAATTTGTAGAAGTAGTTTCACATGTAAAACAAAACTACATTAGAGTTATTCTATTAATTATACATATTTCCAAGATAATGGTTTATAAGTATTTAACTATTTAATATCGATTATTATTATTCATATTTATTTAATATAATTTACTCTAATAATATATGAATGAATAAAATACTATATATAAATGTCATAAGCCATTATATAGAATAATACAGACACCCACTAACTAATCTTTAATTTATGGAACATCTATCACAATCCATGCACAGTTAATATCCTTAAAAATAAAATCCATATTGGAATTATAATTTATTTTTTAGAAACATTACTAAATAATTATTTTAAATATATAATAAATCAAAAATATTATAATACTATAAGATTGTAAATATCCCATTATGTTTTGAAAACCATGAAATCTTCATTCATATAGGGTTAATAATTATCAAAAAGATTAATAACTTCATAAGGTTTAGTAATTTATGAAAAATAATAAATTTTTCTTCATGTATATCTAAGACCAACTCCACATAAATTTAATATAAAACCTAGAATCCATATGGGTTTTTTAAATTATGGTTATGTTTGAGATTTTGATTTATTAGGGGGGCTATTTTAAGAAACAGGATTCGGAATAGAATATTGAGTGTTTGGTATGTATAAAAGGGTGTTTTTGGGCTTGATGAAACAAAATAAGTGGTCTATATCTTTGATAAAGAACCAAAAGAAGCTAATTTGATAGATAAACTTCTTACAGTCATCATCTTATTAGTGGACAAGTCAGTGGACATGATATCCTACAGTGACCACTATATAGATAGTGACATTTATTGGCTATGAAGTACAGTATTTAAGTGGAATAAACCACTTCATCGAGAATATTTTTAGCTAGTGGCATCCCCTGACACACCGGTGGGGGTTTTAGGGCTCAGAATTACAATTCTACCAAATTTTTTATATAAATGAAACAACCCCACATTTCCATGTCTATTTGTATCAAACGTACCTAGGATGTCTCCCCCTATCCTCTCATGTGTCCCCATTCTTGTGGGGCTGGTTTTGGAATTGTTTTATTGAATGTATTGTCATGTATATCCCTCAAGATTAATCCATTACTATCATACCACTTCTCTAATTTTTTATTCACTTGGTTCAGGATTAGGGTGATGACACCACTAGATAATAATATTCTTATCCCAATATTACATATATTTAATGGTACATATCTATAGAAAGTGTCAATTAACACATTTATGTAGAAACCCATCATTTTGATGGATTTATTTCATATTGTGAGATTTAATATGAGTTTATGTAAAATTAAAAATCATTGCTTTTGGTTTTGGAACATGTTGATAGGGTTTTGGCTATGGTTAATGATGGGATTATAAAAAATTCGTTCTAAGTTTGTTTTCTTTTAGATTAGGTGCAGTGAGAGAACATGGTGGGTAACTATTAATTTATAGACAAGTTAATTTAATTGTTGAATTTATTTTTATTTTTCAAATAATTATATTTTGACTATAATTATTTATATTAGTTTTTTTGATGAGACATTGGATCATAAGTGGTTTAAATGTGGGTCATTGGTCTTGGAAAAACTTCAGGAGTTGGTTTCGTGATGATAATTAAATATAAGAGGTATAAAATGAAGCATGTGGTCCCTAAACCATATCCATAGTCTAACATTATTTTTTCAACTGTCAGGTGGGATGTACTACTGGTTTTCCAAACTTTTTCCAAAAATTTAATTTCATGTGTATAATATTTCTAGGATCGAAATAGTATATATAATAAATATGTTAATGTAAAAATATTTTAGAAGATCCCAAAGGGGATACAAACAATAGAGTTTGACCCCCAAATGGGTAATCCCCTTAAAGAGGTTTTTGTGGATTTTATTTATGAATTAATAGTATATTGGGTAATGTTTTCGGTGTTGTTAAATGGTAAATGATGATCTTTCATAAAAAGGAACTTATGTATCATACATTGAAATAGATAATTTATTCCTTAGTTTAGTTTTGGAGTCTTTAGGGACTAAATTTCATAGAGATTAAAAAGAGGAATTTTATAAAAAATAATTGGGTGATTCTGATTATATTGGAATATAATGAATTGATAAATAAATGTTTCTAAAATAGAAAAATTATTTCTATTATGTGAATTAATTAAATTTTTAATACAATGTGAATTTTAATGTAAAATTGTTAAATATTTAAATGAGAAACTTGAAACTTTTTGTGAATGATAAAAGATGGTGAGTTTAAAATGGTTTTGAATTGGTAAATTAGAAATGATTTTATGGATTTTTTAAATAATTTATTCTAATTATTTAAATTCAATTTAGGATGATCATCATTATTGATAAGAATATTCCCCTAGGAGAATTTTAGATATTACAAATAAATTGTCATAATATGTGTTCCATGATTATACTGAGAAAACCCTTAAATGGGAGGTTTATGTAACTTGAGTAATTATATTCTAGCTATGAAATCTCACATAAGGGAGCTATATGTTTCAAGTATTCTTATTCGTTCACTAAAAAACCATTGTAGGGGTGATGTGTACTATTTTTTATTACTTATTTGAGAAGTATCTTATATGGTAGGTCCATGTTACATGTTTTATTAATCTGAAATTGAGAAATTTAACATAACGGAGGTCTATGATACTTTTTCTGTATATCAAGGAGAACTAGGTTTTGTTCATGTTGGAATTGTCATCGTAGTATTATTAGAGACATCATAGAATTAGATGTAGTGGGTATGGTAAATCAGGGTCAAATACCTAAGTATTGATAAAACTATGACTGGAATTAGATGTCTTCATGAACCTGGGGCATGAGTGGTCATTTACTAACATTGCTAATTTGATTAAGACGTTATTCTATTTTTTTATATGACTTATTGTTGCAATTTTTAAAAGGATATTGGTTTTTACAATTATTTTGGTACTGGTCTTCTTAGTTGTAGTTGCACAGTACTCGGTAACCATCAAACATGGGAACTTGAACATATAATGCATGATTGTAAGCCTAGTCTTTGGAATTTATTTTTCTTGATGATTGTGTTACTAGAATTTTTAACAAGAGTGGGAATTTCTCCATGAATCAAAACAAATTTTATGTTTCATTGTGTTTGGTGATCAAGTATTTTGTGTTGAATTGTATTCGATTTTCTGGTGGTATATAAATTCCTAGTATATTATGTACATTTCATTTATTATTTCATTGTTTTTTTCATTAATTGATTGGAATTTCCTAGATTATTTTTGTATTATATATTTATCTGGTTGATTTATATTATTTCATTTATTTTTAATGTTTTTTTATACTATTATGTGTGGGTATAGTCTCCTTGTAACAACTCCAAAAACATGCACTACTTTTCAGAATCCTTCAGGTTATATGTATTCATTCATGAGGTACAATGGTGACTACAAATCTTGGATACAATTAGTGTTCTGTAGTTTTGAGGATGTTATAATGTTGAATGGAAACATTATTTTTTCAATTTACTTTTAGTGAATTTTAAATTCAAGATGTATTATTTTTCGGACATGGTGTATAATTTTACCTCGAACCAACCACCTAGTGTCCAATAAAGGATCATATTTCTATGTGTGTGATTTTTTTCATATCATTTACTTTTACAATAGATCTGGTCTCACCTCAATTAATAAAAATTATTATGATGAAATATTTTATGGGATTTACACTCTTTCGTCATGCATTCAAACATCATATCAAACATTTATAATTCATATTCTATTTGCATAATTACATATGATTATTTAACTAGAATTTTTGTAATCATTTTTTTAAATTTTTGTTGTATAATTGTATGATGGAATCTTATTTAAATTACCATCAAAATGATGTTAGTCATGTTATGTCATTTATTACATAGTTTATTATGTGGTTTTGGATAAATAAAATACATATTACAACTTATTGAGGTTTTCACTATAAATTATAATTAACATTTAATTTCATTGTACCACAATTAGTAAATGGTTAAAATTTTATCAAATGATTTCAAAGATTTATTAATATTATGTGAAATATATACATAATTCCAACTACAAAAAAATAGTTATTTTCTCTATAATTTTTATTATTATTTCATATAATCTATCCCTTGTTATGGAATATAATTGTTTTTATAAAATAGGAAATATTAAAATTTTAATCCTAAATATATGTATTTTATATAGTCCTTGTTGGAAACTGTAGTTGACCATGTGATTTGTTAGAAAGAGTTATTTATAGTTTCTGATTTATGTTATATCCCTATGATTCAAGCTGTAAATTATTCTATAGGGATTTCCTTGGTTTTTAGGCCTTTATGATGTTGGGTGTGTGGATTAATTCAATGTATTTTCTATTGTGTCATTGGTTAGATTAGTGTCCTTGATCTGTGTTTTTTATTGACTACTTCAATTCCATGTGGTTATTCTTGAAATGGGACTGAGTGGTTTAGAATTACTCAAACCTACATGTGATACCCTATAGTTGGTGTTTTGCATGTTATATATTGTGTGACATTCAAATAGGGGTATATTTTATCCCTATAGTTGTAACCTTTGAGAGATATGAGGTGAAGGGTGTGTCTAAGAGACTAATTCTCTTCTTTAGGCATGCCTGAAAACTAGGGATTCATTAGATTTTGTAATATATAGGGTGACTGGTAAGAGGTACCAGCAGAGTTTGTGAGTTATTCTAGGTTAATGAGGTAGGTATGTATTCTTTGGATCGTGAAATCTGTTCATAAATGTTGATACCAAGTGTGTGGTGTAAGCATATTATATTCCCTTGTTATTCCAAGTGTATAACTTATTCAATTAAACCTTTAGTATTATATATAGTTTCCCTAGGTTTATGATAATTCAAATATATACCCCAATTGAATCCATAGTGTGGATTCTAATGGTCAGATCAAATATATTTTCATATCGGAGATTATATTTTAGTGATTTTTAGTCAAATGCTATGTTAAAGACTAATGCAAAGGAAGTAATTGGGGATGTGATGCTATAGGAATATGAGATTCCTTGGTAATGATAGTACAGTTGGGGTAAACATGGTTAATAAAGGATGTATTATATGGGAGGTGTCTTTGAGTGAAAAAACCCTAAAAAAGGGATTTACATGTGAAAAGTGGTAGTACCTTGTACTCTAGAATATCTTGCACCATTTGTGCTAGTTATTCAATAAAATATATAGTTTTTGATGATATTAATGATCATGTGTCTGACAATGGTGACTCAGGATGTGCCTTTATAAGAACAATGAGAGTTTAAATGAACACCAATGGAACATTAGAATTGTGTCAATTAGTAGGTGGTTAAGTTATTTTTTATCCTTTCCATATGTGTGATTCATGACCATCATGGTAGGGCCAAGGACGGACCTGAATAAATTGAATTGACAATGATCAAAGTCATGGATTCTTATTTAAAGTAGATTGATAGACTTGTTTTGGTGATGTTTGATTCATGGGATAGTGGGACTATTTTATGATTTGGTAATTTTGTATAGTTAATCCAATGGTTTTTGATGACGTTGGGGCAATGTGTGTGGAATATAAGGTTTTTTCGGTGAACTGGTCCATTAGTACCTCCATTGAGAATCCATCAATTCTTGAGTGATGTAGTTGTATTGGTGCCTTACTCGGATTTAGTTCCAGAATTTTTGTTAGGGAGTCATGGATCCTTATTGGTTATCACATGGTGTTTCATCATAGGTGAGATAACTGTATGAATTATTAAATATATAAGGAATGGTTCCCTATAAATTTTTTAATCATAATATGACTGTATGCCCCAATCTGATCTAAGCCTGACACTGGTTTAAAGACTAGATGAGTGCGTTGAGTGTATCATAAGATGAGTGACATAATTGTATCGACAGTGAACCATTCTATGTTATGATCTTGGAGTTGTATAAGTGAGTGCTCATGGTGGAGATTCATTCATAGTATATTTAAGGTTGTTACACTCTTTAGAATGGAATTACAACTAATGTCATTGATAAAATTCATCATAAACCAAGATTAAGTGGTTTTTATTTTCCATATTATCACTCAATTACAAGTGGGATGATCAAATATCTTTGTTGTGTGTAGTGATGGATGTAGGATATACTATAAGGCTTAGTGTTTTGGATTAATGGATCATTTATGAGGATTCTCATATTGTAGGGAGTATCAAATATGACAAAAGAGTGGTAGTAATATCGTCCAGTGGATAGTCAATAAATTGTAAAAATGGATATGAGATATCATTGTATGGATAAAACTAGGTCAATATATATATATATATGGAAAATAATCAAGAGTTTAGATGTAGTGTTGGTGGAAGTTTAAACATTACCATCGAAATCAATGTATGTTTATGTGTTTTGTGAGGGAGTCCTATCATGATCACATCAATTCTCATCAAATTACATGAATTTCATTATGTTTGGATGAGGTCTGAATTATGGTATGACAAAAAAATTTGAGTCATCATGATAGAGTGTGTTGGTAACACGTTAGTGGGAGAAGTTGGCCATTTTTTGATATGTCGGCTAGAGGTTGTTTCACTAAAAATCTCCAATTTTTTTTGAAATAATGAGTAACAACCCATGTTGTTCAAGTAAAAATGAACATGATGGGTATATTTCAAGAATTTAAGGGTCTTGCTAATGGAAGTTTGGCATGTCTTTTATTATAAAATTTATGTTGGGTATATGTCTTTTTTGATATTGTAATCATATATAAAGAGTATACTAGCATCTGGTTATTGTTTCACTGCTAATCGAGTGTGGTGAGTTATAAACAACACAAGGTGTCTCATTAGAATGTGGGAACTATCTATGAATAGGTATTCCATCGGTGGAGAGTTTCATGTATTATAATTTTTATTTTGATCAAGGGATATGCTGAGTAGATTCATTAGATACATTATGATTTTAGTGAATAATCATTATGATATTCTTGTGATTCATTCTGTCTCAAAATAGATTGGTGGTGTGGACCACATTAATGATGTACCAATTATTTTTATGAGTTTCGGATCAGGTTAGGTGGATTGTGAATATTTTGTTTTAGAGCTAGGTGATGGAATCAGGTTTAGAATTCAGTTAAAGAGAACAACCTGTTGGGCTTGAATTTATGATCAGTTATGGATACATGTTTGGTTAGAAGTCCATTGCAACCTCTTGATGATGGGAAGTGTTATGATTGGGAGGTTGTATAACCCTATGTCTAAATGGTTGAATTAAATTCAATGTGTGATTGAACATTAAATATAGTGGGTTGGACCTTTTAATAACTAGGGTTCAGAATTTTAATTTGGGTGTTTGTATAGTTACCCATTTTTCTGAAGATATTATCAAATGATTATAATCATAAATTTCCACCATGTATAACCTCAAATATAATGAGGCCAGGTTTCTCTATAATACAAGGTTCATATTACACAAAAAGGAATATTAAACATGGAATACTAGTTTTATTATCTATAACGAGCAACTAAAATCCATTATATATACTCAAACAGTTTGGGATGAACTAGGGAATACATAAATAAATGGTAAAAATAAAAATCTAAAAAGGGTTATAATCATGATAAGGATACATAACATGTGATTCAACCGTAGAAAATGATATCATAAAACATAATGCTCAAGAGAAATCACATGGAAGAATAAAATTTTTAACACCCTATCATCATATCATGGTAACATATGAAAATTTATAGCAACAAAAAACATGACATATACATAATTCAAGGATAACTACCAAGAAAGTATCATATAGTGTAAAAATCATCTTAATTGATTAGGATTACTCTCTAATACCATTAATGACACTATAAGAGACTTCTTCTTTCACCAATTAATTAGTCACAATCTATAATTACTATAATAATATGTTCATGATATATGTGTTACAAATAAATGAAATCATTCTTATCCCATAACTTCTGAATTACCCATGGAATGAAAATTGTTTTCATAATATTTCCTCATATCATAATAAAGGAAATTTTAAAATGATGGTATTTGAGGAATGAACCTAAGGAATTTTTTACCCCATAAAATTGTTGTAGAATAAGTTAGGTATAAATGTGAAATCAATATAGACATAATTTATAATCATTTAGTTGTATAAAATGTCGATACATTATGAATTAGAGAGAGAATATTCATAACCCAATAGAAAGGGTGTTTTAGAGGTATCCCTTACATCGGGTCTGCTTCATCATTTGGGTTCTTTATCTTCATGTATTATGAATTTAATTTAATTATTTATATTATTAATAAGTTTTATCAATTTTGTTTTCTTTTAGGATCATGTTGTATTCCTTATATATGTTTGAGTCATATGTCCCAAATTGAATTATAAATTTTACTAAGTTCAAAGATATTATTAAATAAATTTCTCTAGAAATAAAATAATGAAATAAATATAATAATTTCTCACCAATTATTATTATTATAAAATTAATCATGAATAATGGTTATGAAAAATTAACCATATCGCAATCATGGAGATGGTAAGTCGTACATTTGTACGACTATTGTTTCAATTTTTCAACAATCACAATTTAATGAATTTAAATATAATTTTTTGTATGTAGAATGGAAATTTTTCCTTAAATATCATATTATTATTTAAAATACACATACATACATAGTAAATTTGATGAATAAATAAATAATGGGGTCGTAGTCCTCCATAGACATGAACAATGTTATCATTTTCAATTGATGGTAATGTTGGAAAGTATATGATATATATCATATCTAGAATCATTAATATTTAATGAATATAATATATAAAAATTAAATACATATTCATAATCATATAGGAATGTTGATTACGAAAGATGGAATATATTGGTTTGTGAGGAAGTAGTCTATCATACTCAAGAATGCTGGTTTGCTTTCCTATATGATTTAAGAGGATATTGAATTAGTTTATGAAACTAACATAATAAATTATTATTATATTCAATATACTGATTATATTATATGATCATGATTGAGTTATAATATAATGATATGGAATATGAAATAACACAAATATGGTAGGTTATGAATGTTACCTATTCTTTGGACCACCTCTTTAGGATTTTACATAAAGAATTCATAGATTGGAAAAATTATTAGACCAATGAATCTAGGATTCTATAAGGTAATTGAATAACATATATCTGATGGTATTATCCGAAAAAATGGGTATTGTATGTGTGGATCCGATAAGATATGGTGTTCCCTTTTATAAGGGGGACTGGAATTCTTAAGAATACACAAAACTATTCAATAATTGGAGGACCCACTCAAGACATGTATTCTCAAAATAGAAAAAATGTAATATAGGGTATATGATAGAAATAAAAACTAATATATTTAAAATGAAATTTATTTTAAACAAGTAATTCCATTTACCTCTTTAGTTTAACCCCCTTGGTAAACTAGTTTTAATATTAACCGTGATTACAAGTTTTTATAGTTTTACTATTCATTATGATTAAAAAGTATGTTTAACTACTTATATAATATTATTTTTTAGATTCAAAATATTTAAAAAAAAGATAGAAAATAATTCAAATTTTCGGAAGAATTAAAATCAAAATTAAACCCACATATGTGTAGAAAAAATGAATTTTATAGAATTTTATTTTTAAGAATAAGTTAATATTATAATAACTATATTCCATTTAATTACTAATAAATGAATTAAAATTAATATTTATAGATATATAATCAATAATTTTAATTTATGTAATTAAATTTTTTAGGTTATCTTAATAAGTTAAAATGGGTGTGTATTATTCAGAATAAATTTGTTTGTTAGAATAATTATTTAGAAGCCTAAAAATAACTTATTTTAAAATTCGATGTAAAATTATTTAAATATAGTTTACTTTATGAAATTTAAAAATAGGATACTTATTATACATTTAAAAAATATTAAAATAACAATGGTACATTCAAATAATATAATTTATTAATAAGATTTGATTATTTATAAAAAAATCATTATTCCCTGAAAAATCATTATTTTCTAAAAAATAACAAAAAATAAAAATATATTAATATATATATTATGATTTAAAAAATAATTTTCATTTTATAAAATATATTTTATAATTTTTTTAAATTTTTATTATAATATTTTCTTAAAAAATGAATAAAATATATTTACGAAGAAAATTATATGTTTTTTATGAATAAATGTCTTCATTAAAAGATTAGAGCTTATTTGAACAATAAAATTAAGTTTAGCAGAAAAATTATATTAATTTCGTAAATTAAAAAATCATATTCATATCTTGTATTTTAATTATGATGTTATAAACTTCATATTTAAATAATCATGTATTTTTTAGGATCGGTGTTGTTTTTCAAAAACACTATCGAACAGAGGTTTCCCTTTTAGATACTCAAGGTGTTACATTCATTCACCATTATAGAATTTTCTATTGAATTTTTTATTAAATAAGAATGTGGACATTGGTGATGGGTGTTGTTTATCATTTCCTATTCTAGTTCCCATGTTATATCCTCAAACTTGTGGTTTTGTCACAATAATTTGACCAGGTGAGTTTTCTTGTTTTGTAGAAAGTTGTATCTAGGATCTAAGACCTTCACTATTTTATCCTCATATGATTATTTATTATCTAATGGTTCCACCCCACAAATTAGTAGTTAAGGGGTTCAGTTATTTACATCCTCAAGAGGAATATATATAACACATAATGTATCTAGTAAAGGTTAGGTGGGATTCATAGTTGATTTGATACTACTCAGATGCAATCAAGGATATCAAAGTGGACGATATATCTAGGAATATGATTTTCCTTCTCCCCAAAAACCATAATATTCGTTAATAATTCTATATAATGGAATACATTATCTCTTGCCTTAAACTATTAGTATCATTAATTATTTTATATTTATAATTTTTGATTATTTTACATGTAAATAGTTTGAAATTAAATATTTTAATCCTCCTCTAACATCCCTTATATTAGTTCTTGTCTGATTACAATATTGTACACAACTTCCCCACAAAATTTTACTGTCTATTGTTGATTCCCATACATAGCCTTATAAGGTGTAATTAAAATTCCCAAATAAAAGCTTTTATTGTGTTATAACTCTATTTGGGGAATTTACTAATCCTAGTATCCTTGGAAATCGATTCAACATTATATCAAAATATCCTCTATTTCATTGGATAGTTATCTCAAACTAACCATCTGTATAAGGGTGATAAGAAATATTAAAACTTGTTTTAAATCCTATTTTGGATAAAGACTTCTCTTGAACATTGAGGAATTCCTCAAATCTAGATCAGATACAGTAGGGAATGAAACTCTATGAAATATAAAATCCTATATAATGTACATCTAAGCGATTTTGTCAAGGGATAAAACTAACTTGATAGCAATGAATGATGCCAAATTTATGTGGTTTGAAACTACCACCCAGATTGAGTTATATCATTTAGGTTTCTTAGAAAGTCTTGTGAATAAATATATGGTTATGTTTTTTCATTACCTTTCTATAATGGGAAATGGTTGCATCAATCCCTTTAGATTATGTTATTAAAGACTAAATTTTTATCATACAAATCATTGGGACACGAATTCCACAATCTCCCACATCTTGTTTCCCTATTTGAAGTTTTTCTTAATATATCAATACATATTATTGATCACCTATTTCTTTTGATAATTATTACGTATTAAAATCATTCATAATACCCCCAATGAAACTATAGTTTTTATTGGGAACATATGTATGTTCAAAACATTATAACTACATCTTCAAGAAATTTGTACTCCATAATATTTTTTACATTTCAGTTGCACCTCATTATCTTTCTGGGAATCCTTTATCATCATAATAATGGATATCTATGAAATAAAATGATTAATTTAGGATGAATATCCTTCTACTATGATAATATCCCTCCTTTGAATGCCTATGAATTTTGGAACCTTCTAAATTCCCATCATTAATAAAAATTTAACATCCTTTCTACTTATAGAATCACCCATATTATTTTCATTCCTAAGATGGTAATGGATTGATCATTCATATTCCATGATAGAATCAAACAATTTTCACTGGAACATGTTATTCTCTTTATGTTTGATATATATTTGATCCTCTATTGAGCCATATATAATTCATTATTCTCTCGATAAAGATAATATTTCTAGATCATCAATAAAAATATCATATCATCCAACTCTATGTCATGTGTGGGATAAATATAATCATGGAATATTTACTCCCTTAAGGAATAGTTTATCAAATTATCAATCTCCATTAGTAAATATCCAAAACTCTTCTTGGAACCATCACTACAAACCACAAAAATTTCCACACATGAGGAGAATGTAAGGACTATCGTAGTGATAATCATCTTTTCCAATTCCATGAGGATCTATTCTTAATCACCAGTCTAGAAAAAAAATCCATTAGGTTTTATATTGGTTTTTGTGTTTTAAAATCATTGAAAAAAGTATTCATATCATCAGTAATACCCATATATTCTAAAGAATATATTGTTATTCATTACATATGCTAGTCTAGATCAATCATCAATTTCCTTTTTCATCGAGTGATCCACATATATACCATTAATTGTGATAATATATCCCAGTAATGATATTTCCTTCCTCCATAACCATCATTTAGTATACATTTCATACAACTTATCTTTTCACAAATCCATTAGCACAGTTTTCAAACCCTCCACATGATCCTTCATGCTTTGGGATTAAATGATAATATCATCTATAAATACTATTATAAATATTTTAACGTAATCTATAAGCACTCAATTCATTATGTCCATAAAACATTTGGTAGAATTAGTTTGTTCGAAAATAGTCATTATGAACTGACATCATCCTTACCTTATTGAAAAGGATGTTTTGGGTATATCACTCTTCTCCACCCTCAATTAGTGGCCTCCTAACCGTTCATCTGCCTTAGAGAAATTTTCATCCTCAAAAAGTTATTAAGAAAATCATCTATCCATGGAACAAGATATTTGATATATATTTTGAATTTTTTATATTCATGATAATCAATACAATGGTACACCGACCCGTCCTTGTTCATGATTAAGGAGACCGTTTGACACTATAGTAAATAAGTAGGAAAATAAAACCCTTTCTTAGATTTTCTTGTAATAACTTCTCCTCCTCTCTCAACTCACCAGTGGCTATCCTATAAGGTGTATATTATATTTTAAGAGATCTTGGTATATATTTAATTTATAACTCAACAAATTATTCTGGAGGAATACTAATAAACTCCTCTATGAATGCTTATATATAATCCCTCATTATGGAAATGTATTAAGGCATGATTCTATCCTTAATTTCAACCATTTGGGATAGAAATTTTTTCTCTTAAGATAAAAAATATATGATTGAATAGAAAATTCTAAGGTATATTCATCCACCAATTTGAAAATGTATAGAATTGTATGGTGATATTGGATGTGAAGTGTAATATCCCTCTCTTGATAGATGATGTTGGTTTTATATAAGGATATCCAACCCATGCATAAAATAGAACCAAACTCCACTAAAGAATTAAGATGAGATTTAATGGAAGATTAAGTCCTTAAAAATTTAATAGGTAGGAGTTATATATTTTGGATAAAACCATATCATAGTTTTCTTCTACCAAATATAGATCAACCCCATCGTTTTAATATTGTTATTGAATTGTACTAATAAAATTTTATGATAAGAAATAATTTATAGAACCATAATCAAACAATATATTTTTCACTAATGAATAACTTGTATAATAGTGACCACATTGTTGTAAGATCAACTTTAGTATTAGTGATATCATATAATCTTCTTTAATCTCATGGAAGTTGAAGTTTTTTCCTTGATTTTATCTAAAAACCTTGTGCATATGGAATTGGATTGAATAAGGATTTTTTTCTTTATAGTTGAAAAGTATACCAACAACTGAATGATGATTTGAACCTTATTAATTCTTTAACATTATTTGGTTTCTTCATACCCCATAATCACTAATTATCACTATTCTTCCCTTATCAAAATTTGAAGCATATCTCATTTCCTATTATGCAGTTTCTTGGATTCCACATTCCAAATTTTTTACAAGTTGGTTGTTGGGTTTTCATTACTAAAGGGTATTTATCTATTACTACTCTCATGGAAAAATCAATTTTTCATTTTTTTCTCTACTTAAATGAGACCATTGAGATTCACTGATCACCATATCAACACAGAAGGAACATTGAAAAATCACTTCATAGGTTCCAAAATTATAAATTTCAAATTCATTTAATAAACATAGTTTCATCCAACTAAAAAACAGATCCACCATACATTCAATGTTGACAAAAAATCATGAGACATACTGTGAATTCCTTGGGATGATTCCATTATATTCCACTATAAAACCATCATTATTTTTCTATATACTATATAACTACCTCTCCATTTTCATAGGGAGAGTTTGTGGATAAAATTTTTTTAAAAAAAAAAATCTTGAAATCCTACCAATTAATAGATACAATACTATATTTGGACAGTGTATTTTTTTCATTTTCCAACACTAATATAATTTTCCGTCAATGTGATAAATTGAATGAACAGAATTATCATTATCTATACATTTTTGGAAAAATAATATCATCTCAATAAAGAAAATAAATTACTCATTGATTTGTGTTTTAGATTATACACTAATGTAAGGGTTACTTTTTCACACAAAATACATGAATGTAACTTACCTCTTCTTAAGTTGGTTATTTTGTTCCTTATAATTAATGTTATAATTATTAACTTGAACTATTTGTGCCAATAATACCATGAAGTTATCATCTCACACTCCAACAAGGACACCAGTATCATTAAGTAAATCATCAAAATTTCATATCATGATGGGGTTTGGCATGGTTTCTCCAATTTCCAAACATTAACTAAAATAATAAACAATACGAGACTGTGTTAAATTACAAAAGGGAAACTTATAAAAATATAATGAATAATTTTGGAATGATATGTATATTTGGACATAAGAGTATCTAATTGTAAATCATGATTAAAAAGGGTAGTGATTCCTATTAGGTTCTCTAACCAAATTTTTGTAATTCATTCATAATGTTTTACTATTATTTTTTTATTTTCAGTGCATATCCCCTCATATTTTCAATAAAATTGTGTTAAAAGTCCTATTATTGTGAACAATGTGATGATCGAGCCTATATTAATGTTCCCTTCTCAGATTTATTACCCCCGGGTAAAAATATTCTAGAGTCATGTCTTTTTGGCGTATCATGATAGGGATAAAATTTCTCAGAAACCACTTCCTCTATCCTTCAACAATTTTCCGACACATTTTCTTATACTAAGAATTATCCATATAGATTTTTGTAGGATGATCAAAAATTTGTTTTCATCATATTATCCTAATTATATCTAACCCATTTATTTGATACCAACTATAGAGTCCAATTCCTTATATATATATATATATATATATATATATATATATCAATAAATAATTTTTAATTGTAAATATCCAAAAAGTATAACCTGAATGATTATGAGGGAGAATATATTTGGAAGAATTGGTACATATTAAATATAAAGGTAATTAAAACATGAAATCCTTAATTTATTCTTCATATTAAGACCAAAAAATCTATTTGTTATCCAAAACCATCATGGGATAACCTGGGGAATATATAAATAAAGTGGAGAGCTAAAATACCAATAAGGGATTAAGAAAGATAGGGAAAAATAACTTGTGATTTAATGTTATAACAAGATAAAATAATAGAGAAGTATCATGAGTAATCAAAAAGAATAATAAAATAAATAACTGGGCACAATAAGATCATTGTAACCAGTGAAATTTTGAAGCAACACAAAACATGAAATAAACATGATTCAAGACAAACTACCTATATAATATCACATTGTGGACAAATTCCCATAATTGTTTATCATTCCTCCACAATCCCATAAATCATGCCTAATTAGACAAAATCATTACACAATAAATTAGAGTTCCATAAAGGTAAAATTTTCATAAAATGACATGATTTATGTTTTCCTTATAACTGAAATTAATCAAATAGAATAACCTATAAATTATTCTAGAATTATTATGGGATTCATAATCTTGAGATTTAAGAAATAAGGATAAGTAGAATAATGCCCCATAAAGTATTAGATAATATTATAGATGTCACGACCCGTCCTCGGGGCCCGTGCCGTGACTACCCCAAGCCCGCCTTCCATAGGCCAGGGGCTGGCGACTAGCACCAAGGCGTAAAATCCCAGTAAACAGGGAAGGCATTGCCTTTATAAGTAACAACCACACAGAGTCAGCAAGCGGAAAGTAAAGTGCAGAAAAGTAAAGGGGGCCGGAATACAAGCCCAACTGTAAAGTACAACTGAAAAAGTAAAGAACAGCAACTGAAGAAAAGACGGCGGCCTCGTGTCGTCCACTGGCAATCCCACCTGAAGGGTGGGTACAGATAGCCTCCAGGCTCCTCGGGTCCCACGTCCGCTCCGAGCACGTCCCGCCCAGTGGTCCACCTCCAGGTACCGTCCTGCTCCACGCCCCAACCGTGATCAGCGATGTCCGTCGTCTGCATCCAACACAACAAGGTGCGGGCATAGCCCGTGCAGGGGTGAGTACAAGCTACTCAGTAAGGACCCCGAGACCCCCGAAGGTCTCCCGAAATCCACAAAGGATATAGCACAAAAGAAAGATGCAATCACGAAGTAACATCTGACTCGACTTAGGTATATGCCCATACATATATCTAAGTCCCCAATTCTAGCTCTGCCCACGAGCTCATGAACAACTCAATCCACCAAGGGAAAGCAAGACTCAAATCCACAAGGAGAGTAAATAGTAAATCCACATAGGATAGTTCAACACAATCCACAAAGGAGAGTAACATAAGATTCAGCTCAACCAGGTATACTTTTTCAGATGACGTCAAAGACGATCACTGATCCGTCTAAGTCGTCGGACCCATGAAGGATCGATAGGTACTAACCCCCGCAAAAGACCCACACAGGATCGGGCTCACACAGAACCTGTAGGCAATGGCTCACACAGAACCGGTAGGCAGTGGCTGACACAGAACCGGTAGTAGGACCCACACAGGATCGGGCACTGATCCACGTAGGATCGCTGAGTGCAGTAGTCGACGCAGTCCACTGAGGATCTCTGCACAGTCGTCGCCGCAGTCCACGAAGGATCTCTGCTCTGCCGTCGTCGCAGTCCACGGAGGATCTCTGCTCTGCCGTCGTCGCAGTCACAGCCAGCGCTAGGGTTCCCTCACATAGCGAGCTCATTTAGGAGGGTCTGCTCCACGAGCCGAGAGGCTGATACATCAACTGACACGTAGTCCGAAGTTGATGTATCCAAAAGTTCCGTATCGACAACAGGATCTCAACGCAACAGACGGCGCGTCAATCGGACGCCCGGTCTGAGAGTTATTGGCATTTTCGTCCCAGGGGCCCGGTTGGTTTTTAGGGCAAAACCAACCCGACAGTACTCCGCCTGTATGCGATCCTCGGGCGGAGTATGCCAAATGTTCCGTCTCACTTAGAGGAAACTACCACAGCTGACGGTACGTCGATCGGACGTCCGTAGCTCAAGTTATGAGCGTTTCCGCTCCGAGGGCCCGGTTGGTTTCGTGTACGAACCAACCCGGCCGAACCCAAAGTTTTCCGAAACCTTGAGTATAATATACCGAAACGACCGTCTCGATCCAAGGATCGCGTAGCCGCTGACGGTTCGTCAATCGGAGGTCCCAGGCCCAAGATATGGGCGAAAGACCGAAGAGGGCCCGAAACGGGGGTTCTGGGCCCGGGGCGACCCTGCCCGAACCCCCCCCTTGGGTCGGCCGGACCGGGTCGGCCCGACCCGGCCGGGGCGCGGCCCGGCCGCCCGGACCGGCCGGCTCGGCTTCGGCCGAGTGGCCGAATGAGCCGCCGCGGGTTTGACCCGCGACTTTGGAGAAACGCGGGCCGCGTGCTGGGTGGCCGGACCGCGGACGCGGTCCGGCGGTTCGCCGCCGCCGCGGCCGAGCCGCGGCGGATCTTCCGGCGGCGCGCCGGGCGCCGCCGCCTCCGGTCGCCGGCACCGCCGCGCCGGCGACCCGCGTCGCCGCCGCCTTCCGCGGGCCGCCGGAGTTGCTCCGGTGGCCCGTTTTGCCTCCCGTCTGCGCCATTATTCCTCCCGGGACGCGTCCTTCACTGCGGAATCAACAATTGGCCCTTGCGTCGTGCTTTTGCCATCGCCTGCCAAATCCGCACAAAAAGGAAGATCGGCAGAGGGTTGCCGGGTCTTGTTCGTTAGACCCGCACCCTCCGCGTTAGTCATAAACAACGGGAGAAACAAGAAACGACCAATCAACAATTTTAAATAAATTTAAAATTGTTCTGTGACCGGTTCTTTATTTTAAAAGAAATAAAATCACGGGAAAGGAAAATATTTCAAATCAACCCTTACTTTGTCGTTGTCGTCGGACGAGAGGTCGTCGCGGGATTGCTCGTCGCGGAAGAAGGGGGATCGCCGCGTCGTCGCGGTATCCGGCGTCGCGTCGCCAATCTCCGGATCAAGATCAAATGGATTTAATTAGTTTAAATCCGTTGATATCGAAATTAAAAAGGGAGATTTCAAACGATTCGTTTCTCACCTTAGTTGCCGAACGAGGATCGGCTGCGGAAGGAGAGGCGTCGCCGAAGAACGTCGCGGGTAAAGCTCGTCGACGTCGCAGATCTCGGTGTGCGTCGTCGAATTCCAGTCGCCGGCGTTCTTCGCGTTCTTCGCGTTCTTCGCGTTCTTCGCGGGGAGATGAAAAAACAAAGATTCTCTCAAATCCTTTCAAAGGATTTTTAGGTTGGTCTTATTTTATAAACATGCCAACAAACGCAAAAGTGTAAGTAACGACCCATCAGTTCGTTGAATTAATTCAACGAGCGAAACAGCCCATTTAATTCACGAAAGAAACAGCCCATTTAATTCACGAAATAAACCGCCCAATTAAATGGTCTGTTAAGAATTAAAGAAAACGCGTCGGTTGACTTTTCAGTTACTTTGACGGGTTTTTGCGGGTGCGTTACTTAGCGAAAGAAACTGCGGGGCTCGTGCGGGCCCTGCCTCACAAATATCCTAACAAGGGGTAGGATATTTCTGGATAGCACCCTATCCGTTTTAACTCAGTTCAAGTGGCTTCCAAGCAGCTTAAGTGAAATAAAATAAAGTTGTCGCACAAACTTTATTTTATTTCTGACTTAAAGCCCCAAAATTTAAAAACCACGTCTGAGCAAACGCAACTCCAGAAGAGGCGTTTCTAAGCAAATACCGGCGCTACGATTTTATCGGTGCCCTCATAATTTGATTCCGGGCACCGGTTCAAAAGATAGAAAAACCCGCTCGTCCGTTCACTGAACGTACCCGAGCCAAACTTCGGAAATTGATTCCGGGCACACCGGGCCTCGGAATCAGGTGCCGTCTGAAGCTGCGCTCTTGTAAAATTCCAAAGAAAATTAAGAAAAAAATTTCCTTGAAATTTGCGGGTCTTTACATTACTACCACCTCAGGGCTTTACGTCCCCGTAATGATACATCAAAAACTAGAGGAACAAATGGGGGTACTGAGCACACATATGAGCCTCCCGCTCCCAAGTGCTCTCCTGGAGGTTCCCATGCTGCCATCTGACGCGCACAATAGGAATCGACCGCCCACGTAGGACCCGCTCCTGTCGATCCTCGATCTCCATTGGGACCTCCGCAAAAGTCGCCCCATCGTCCACGTCCAGCTCCCCAAAGTCGATGATGTGCGTCGGGTCGTGCACGTATCTCCTCAGCTGAGACACGTGGAAGACTTCGTGCACCCGGTGCAACTGAGGTGGTAGAGCCAGGCGATAAGCCACCTCTCCTATCCTGCTGAGGACCTGGAAAGGCCCGATGAAGCGTGGAGACAACTTGCCGCCTCGGGAAAATCTCCGTAAACCACGTCGAGGTGAGACATGCAAAAAGACGTGGTCGCCGTCCTCGAACTCTAGTGGCCTCCGCCTCCTGTCAGCATATGACTTCTGCCGGCTCTGAGCTGTCCTCATCCTCTCCTGGATGATCTGGACCTTCTCTGTCGTGGCTCGGACCATCTCTGGTCCCACGAGTGCTGACTCCCCAGGGTCTGTCCAGCACAACGGTGATCTGCAGGGTCTGCCGTACAACGCCTCGTATGGTGCCATCCCGATGGTGGAGTGGTAGCTGTTGTTGTACGCGAACTCCACCAAGGGTAGGTGGTCCTCCCAGCTGCGACCAAAGTCGAGAACACATGCACGGAGCATGTCCTCGAGTGTATGTATGGTCCTCTCCGTCTGACCATCCGTCTGAGGGTGGAAGGCTGTGCTCAGATGGAGCCGCGTCCCGAACGCCTCCTGCAACCCCTTCCAAAGCCGGGAAGTGAAACGAGCATCTCGATCGGAGACGATAGTCAATGGCACACCGTGAAGCCGTACGATCTCCTGGACGTAAATACGTCCCAAGCTCTCCACTGAGCCCTGCTCTCTGATGGGTAAGAAGTGTGCCGACTTGGTGAGTCGGTCGACAATCACCCAAATGGAGTCGTGACCTCTGGAAGTGCGTGGAAGTCCAGTCACGAAGTCCATAGATATGGCATCCCACTTCCACTCCGGGACCTCCAAGGGCTGTACCAAGCCTGCTGGTACCTGATGCTCTGCCTTCACCTGCTGGCAGGTGAGGCATCGTGAAACGAACTCCACCACAACTTTCTTCATGCCCGGCCACCAGTGCTGTCGTCTGAGATCCTGGTACATCTTCGCCACTCCGGGATGCACCGCCAAGGGAGAAGTGTGAAACTCTCTCAGCACCTCCTATCGTAAAGCTACTGGTACGAAGGTACGTCCTCTGAAAAGGATGTCGTGCTCTACTCCAAGGGAGAAGCCATCAGGCGCCTGACCTGAGGATATCAGTGCACGCCGGGTCTCACAGTCAGCGTCCCCACGCTGAGCTTCTCCGACCCGCTGTAGAAGTGGAGGAGAGACTGTGAGAGACTGAAGAAAGGCTGCTCCGTCTCTATCCACGAAGGATATCTGTAAGGAGGCTAGCTGCTCCGTCGCCTCCTCAAGTAGCTGAATGCCCGTCCTCCTGCTGAGGGCATCGGCTACCACGTTCCCCTTCCCAGGAGTATAGACTATCTCAAAGTCATAGTCCTGGAGGAACTCAAGCCATCTCTGCTGTCTCAGGTTCAGGTCCTTCTGAGAGAAGATATACCTGAGACTCTGGTGGTCAGAAAAGACTGTGAAGCACTCACCCATCAGATAGTGCCGCCAAGTCTTCAGAGCGAAGACCACTGCTGCTAACTCCAGGTCATGAGTGGCGTAGTTCTGCTCATGCGGCCTCAACTGACGTGATCCGTAGGCGATCACGGCCCGCTCCTGCATCAGGACACACCCGAGTCCAGTCCATGATGCGTCGCAGTAAACTACGTATCCAACTCCCTCCTCAGGCAACCTCAAGATAGGTGCGCTGGTCAACCTCTGCCTCAGCTCCTGGAAGCTCTGCTGACATCTGTCTGACCACACGAAGGGTTTCCCCTTCTTCGTCAACGCTGAGAGTGGTGCCGCAACTCTGGAGAAGTCTGGCACGAATCTCTGATAGTATCCCGCTAGGCCCAAGAAGCTCCGCACCTCTGTCACGCTCCTGGGTGGCTCCCAAGCTAGCACTGCCTCGATCTTCGCGGGATCCACTGCAACTCCCGCCTCAGAAATGACGTGCCCCAAGAAATGGACCTCACGTAACCAGAACTGGCACTTTGAGAGCTTTCCATAAAGATGGTGCTCTCGGAGCGTGTCTAGCACAACTCGCAGGTGGTAGGCATGCTCCTCCTCAGTCGTCGAGTATACCAAAATGTCGTCAATGAAGACAACGACAAATCGGTCGAGGTATGGCTGGAAGATCCTGTTCATGAGGCTCATGAACACTGCTGGAGCATTGGTTACGCCGAACGGCATAACCATGAACTCGTAATGGCCATACCGACACCTGAAGGCCGTCTTCTACACGTCCTCGTCTTGAACTCTGAGCTGATGATAGCCTGACCGGAGGTCTATCTTCGAGAACCACCGCGCTCCCTTGAGCTGATCGAAGAGGTCATCAATCCGTGGCAGCGGATACTTGTTCCTCACAGTCACCTGGTTCAGGCGACGATAGTCGACACACAGTCGCAAGATTCCGTCCGCCTTCTTGGCGAACAAAATCGGGGAAGCCCAGGGTGAAACACTGGGTCGGATAAACCCCTTGCTCTGCAAGTCCTCCAACTGTACCCGCAGCTCCCGAAGCTCGGCGGGGGCCATCCGATATGCTGGAGTAGATATCGGGGCTGTCCCGGGGTACACGTCGATGTAAAAGTCTACCTCTCTACGAGGAGGTAGCCCTGGAACGTCGTCGGGAAAGACGTCCACGTATTGGTCCACCACTGCAGGAAAAGCTGGACTCCGCACGTCCACTGCTCCTAGGATGAGGCTAGCCAACTAATGAGAGATGGGCTGCACTCTCCTCCGTGGAAGTCCCTCCTGTGCTGCAAAGGTTCCCTTCTCGCCGGTGAAGGTAAACCTGCTCCCGTCGGTGCAAACACATCGCACCTTGCGCCTAAAACAGTCGATCGGGGCATGAACCGTGGATAGCCAATCCATGCCCAAGATGACGTCGTAAGGCCTCGACGCCGCTACAAGGAGATCCCAGCCGAAGCTCTCGCCTCCTAGAGTAAGCTCACACGGCCGGCACCAGTGCGTAATCGTCGAGTCTGCTGCCGTAGGAGTCTCTAGCCGTAAGGATCGAGCCAACGGCTCAGTCGGAATCTCCGAGCTCCGAACAAGGGCAGAGGCTATGAAAGAGTGACTCGCTCCTGTGTCTATAAGTACTGCAGCAAGGGTGGAATAGACACAGATCGTACCTCGAATCATCTCTGGCGTGTCGGGGTCGTAGGCCTCCACTGCCTGGAGCTGGGCCTGTCCCTGCCCGCCAGCTCCCTGTGGTCGAGGTGGCCCTCCTGGTGGTGGTGGGGGTAGAGCCTGGAAGCGTCGCCCACCACCCGCTGCTCGGCCAGCTCCTCTGCCTCGTCCGCCTCCTCCCTACGGACCGCCACGGTCGACCCTCTGCCTCTGCCTGGGTGGCCCCTCCACCGTCTGCTGCTCCTCTGATCGGCGAGTCGGGCAGTCACGAGCCATGTGACCCTGCCCGCCGCAGGAGTAGCACAACCTGCCTCTCGGAAGGCTGGCACTCCGCTGTGTGCCCCGCACCGCTGAGCCGGTGTCCTGAGGCCGTCTACGTGAGGGTCTGGTCTGCCTGGACCCGAGAGTCATCCGTCGGCTACCTGCTGCCGAAGACTCAGCTACCTGCCGCCCTGCGCTAGGTCTCGCCGCTGAATAAGGCTCTGCCAGGAAGCTCTCGATCAGGAGGGCTCGCTCCAGCACTCCCGCCTGGGTCGGAATGCTGAGGGAGATCAGCGACGCCCGAATCTCCTGTCGCAAGCCCTGCTCGAAGGTCCGGGCCCGGAAGAAGGGGTCCCGTACCATGTCGGTCGAGTAGCGAGATAGGTCAGTGAACCTCGCCGCGTACTGAGCGACCGTCATGCTGCCCTAGCGCAGCTGGAGAAGCTCCTGGATGCGCACCGCTCGGAGGGTGGCCGGGACGAACTCAGAGCGGAAGAGGCTCTCGAAGTCCGCCTAGAGCAAGGATGCCTCATCGTGAACCTGGAGCATCAGGCTCCACCATCGTCCTGCCGCCGCCTGCAGGAGGCTCGCTGCGAGAATCACCATGAGATCCGCTGGTGTCCTCACTAGCCTAAAGATCCGTACCACCGCCTCTAGCCAGTCCTCGGTGGCCTGGGGGTCCGCCTCACCGCGAAACCTGGGCGGTCGCTGGCTCTGAAACTCATGCAGTGCCCTGAGGCGACGTGCATCGTCAGCGTCTGGTACTGGCAGCATCGGTGGCTCGACGGGTAAAGCTACCGCCGGTGCCACTGCTGGCAAAGGGCCATGCACCGAGGCCTCGTCGCTCGGTGGGCTGCCGTCGCGCCCTACACTCGGAACCCTAGCTGGCTGTCGTCGCGGGGCCATCCTGAAAAGGAGAACAAGAGCACCACAGTCAGAACAGTATACCTGGTGAGCTGGCACAAGTAATCACAAGGAAAACTTGAGACTTTCATAAAGCAGATCAGTATACCCGGTGAGCTGACATAAGTAATCACAAAGAAACTTGAAACACACACGCAATCAATGTTTTCATGCATTAAGTCGGAAATCAGGAGTCAGGGTCCTGGTGTACGGATACGTCGGCCGCCGCACCAACACTGGGCTCCCTGAACTGATAACCACACTCAAGACACTAAACACTATTGCTTCACATAGAAAGAAAAGACAATCAGAGTCTGCGGTAGAACCGACCACCTCTGATACCAATTTGTCACGACCCGTCCTCGGGGCCCGTGCCGTGACTACCCCAAGCCCGCCTTCCATAGTCCAGGGGCTGGCGACTAGCACCAAGGCGTAAAATCCCAGTAAACAGGGAAGGCATTGCCTTTATAAGTAACAACCACACAGAGTCAGCAAGCGGAAAGTAAAGTGCAGAAAAGTAAAGGGGGGCGGAATACAAGCCCAACTGTAAAGTACAACTGAAAAAGTAAAGAACAGCAACTGAAGAAAAGACGGCGGCCTCGTGTCGTCCACTGACAATCCCACCTGAAGGGTGGGTACAAATAGCCTCCAGGCTCCTCGGGTCCCACGTCCGCTCCGAGCACGTCCCGCCCAGTGGTCCACCTCCAGGTACCGTCCTGCTCCACGCCCCAACCGTGATCAGCGCTGTCCGTCGTCTGCATCCAACACAACAAGGTGCGGGCATAGCCCGTGCAGGGGTGAGTACAAGCTACTCAGTAAGGACCCCGAGACCCCCGAAGGTCTCCCGAAATCCACAAAGGATATAGCACAAAAGAAAGATGCAATCACGAAGTAACATCTGACTCGACTTAGGTATATGCCCATACATATACCTAAGTCCCCAATTCTAGCTCTGCCCACGAGCTCAAGAACAACTCAATCCACCAAGGGAAAGCAAGACTCAAATCCACAAGGAGAGTAAATAGTAAATCCACATAGGATATTTCAACACAATTCACAAAGGAGAGTAACATAAGATTCAGCTCAACCAGGTATACTTTTTCAGATGACGTCAAAGACGATCACTGATCTGTCTAAGTCGTCGGACCCACGAAGGATCGATAGGTACTAACCCCCGCAAAAGACCCACACAGGATCGGGCTCACACAGAACCTGTATTCAATGGCTCACACAGAACTGGTAGGCAGTGGCTCACACAGAACCGGTAGTAGGACCCACACAGGATCGGGCACTGATCCACGTAGGATCGCTGAGTGCAGTAGTCGACGCAGTCCACTGAGGATCTCTGCACAGTCGTCGCCGCAGTCCACGAAGGATCTCTGCTCTGCCGTCGTCGCAGTCCACGGAGGATCTCTGCTCTGCCGTCGTCGCAGTCACAGCCAGCGCTAGGGTTCCTGCACATAGCGAGCTCGTTTAGGAGGGTCCGCTCCACGAGCCGAGAGGCTGATACATCAACTAACACGTAGTCCGTAGTTGATGTATCCAAAAGTTCCGTATCAACAACAGGATCTCAACGCAACAGACGGCGCATCAATCGGACGCCCGGTCTGAGAGTTATTGGCATTTTCGTCCCAGGGGCCCGGTTGGTTTTTAGGGAAAAACCAACCCGACCGTACTCCGCCCGTATCCGATCCTCGGGCGGAGTATGCCAAAAGTTCCGTCTCACTTAGAGGAAACTACCACAGCTGACGGTACGTCGATCGGACGTCCGTAGCTCAAGTTATGAGCGTTTCCGCTCCGAGGGCCCGGTTGGTTTCGTGTACGAACCAACCCGGCCGAACCCAAAGTTTTCCGAAACCTTGAGTATAATATACCGAAACGACCGTCTCTATCCAAGGATCGCGTAGCCGCTGACGGTTCGTCAATCGGAGGTCCCAGGCCCAAGATATGGGCGAAAGACCGAAGAGGGCCCGAAACGGGGGTTCTGGGCCCGGGGCGACCCGGCCCGAACCCCCCCCTTGGGTCGGCCGAACCGGGATGGCCCGACCCGGCCCGACCCGGCTCGGCCGGGTCCGGTCCGGCCTGGGCGCGGCCCGGCCGACCGGACCGGCCGGCTCGGCTTCGGCCGAGCGGCCGAATGAGCCGCCGCGGGTTTGACCCGCGGCTTTGGAGAAACGCGGCCCGCGCGGGCCGCGTGCTGGGTGGCCGGACCGCGGACGCGGTCCGGCGGTTCGCCGCCGGCGCGGCCGAGCCGCGGCGGATCTTCCGGCGGCGCGCCGGGCGCCGCCGCCTCCGGTCGCCGGCGCCGCCGCCTTCCGCGGGCCGCCGGAGTTGCTCCGGTGGCCCGTTTTGCCTCCCGTCTGCGCCATTATTCCTCCCGGGACGTGTCCTTCACTGCGGAATCAACAATTGGCCCTTGCGTCGTGCTTTTTCCGTCGCCCGCCAAATCCGCACAGAAAGGAAGATCGGCGGAGGGTTGCCGGGTCTTGTTCGTTAGACCCGCACCCTCCGCGTTAGTCATAAACAACGGGAGAAACAAGAAACGACCAATCAACAATTTTAAATAAATTTAAAATTGTTCCGTGACCGGTTCTTTATTTTAAAAGAAATAAAATCACGGGAAAGGAAAATATTTCAAATCAACCCTTACTTTGTCGTCGTCGTCGGACGAGAGGTCGTCGCGGGATTGCTCGTCGCGGAAGAAGGGGGATCGTCGCGTCGTCGCGGTATCCGGCGTCGCGTCGCCAATCTCCGGATCAAGATCAAACGGATTTAATTAGTTTAAATCCGTTGATATCGAAATTAAAAAGGGATAATTCAAACGATTCGTTTCTCACCTTAGTTGCCGAACGAGGATCGGCTGCGGAAGGAGAGGCGTCGCCGAAGAACGTCGCGGGTAAAGCTCGTCGACGTCACAGATCTCGGTGTGCGTCGTCGAATTCCGGTCACCGGCGTTCTTCGCGTTCTTTGCGTTCTTCGCGGGGAGATGAAGAAACAAAGATTCTCTCAAATCCTTTCAAAGGATTTTTAGGTTGGTCTTATTTTATAAACATGCCAACAAACGCAAAAGCGTAAGTAACGACCCATCAGTTCGTTGAATTAATTCAACGAGCGAAACAGCCCATTTAATTCACGAAAGAAACAGCCCATTTAATTCACGAAATAAACCGCCCAATTAAATGGTCTGTTAAGAATTAAAGAAAACGCGTCGGTTGACTTTTCAGTTACTTTGACGGGTTTTTGCGGGTGCGTTACTTAGCGAAAGAAACGGCGGGGCTCGTGCGGGCCCTGCCTCACAAATATCCTAACAAGGGGTAGGATATTTCCGGATAGCACCCTATCCGCTTTAACTCAGATCAAGTGGCTTCCAAGCAGCTTAAGTGAAATAAAATAAAGTTGTCGCACAAACTTTATTTTATTTCTGACTTAAAGCCCCAAAATTTAAAAACCACGTCTGAGAAAACGCAACTCCAGAAGAGGAGTTTCTAAGCAAATACCGGCGCTACGATTTTATCGGTGCCCTCAGAATTTGATTCCGGGCACCGGTTCAAAAGATAGAAAAACCCGCTCGTCCGTTCACTGAACGTACCCGAGCCAAACTTCGGAAATTGATTCCGGGCACACCGGGCCTCGGAATCAGGTGCCGTCTGAAGCTGCGCTCTTGTAAAATTCAAAGAAAATTAAGAAAAAAATTTCCTTGAAATTTGAGGGTCTTTACAATAGATATTTTTGTGAGAGAAATATATATTTAAATTAGAATAATTTCATAACATTAATGGGAGAGTGAGAAACAAAGTGTGTTAGAGAGATAATGGTCGCAACCTAATGGAAAGGATTGTTTTAGGAGTTCCCTTTACCATTAACAAAATTTTTCAAATTTGTCATTTATCATACTAAATAATAAATCTATGTAAACTATTTAAAATTTTATGGACTTTTTCCAATTTAATTATTCTTTTTATTATATTTATTATCATTTTTAATTCAATTACATATTCATTTATGTTCAAGTATGGCATTTTGATGATGTTGAACCCATATGTGAGATATCAATTTAGAAATATGAACAAGGTAAAATTATTAATTAATTATTAATATCAACAATAAAAGTATTTAAATAAGTATATTTTTTATCTATAAAATAAACAATTATAATCAATCATGATGTATGGTTATAATAAACAACTACATTACAATCCTGTAGATGTTAAGCCATGCATATTCTTGAGTAATGATTCTATTTTTCAATTATTTTTTGGATATAAGTTAAATGTTAAATTAAATATCCAGAATTATACTTATATCAAAAATATAATATTAATTGATTAAATTTACATATATATACCATCCTTATGATGTGGTATTAAAAAATTATTCACATCGATTCGCAAGGTAGTAGTCTATCATACAAACGAATGTCTTTATAATTATTAATAGATGGTAAGGTAATGAATTATATGATATATAAATTTTAATGAATCAATAATAACTAATTAATATCATATATAAACCATAAATTCAACATCTAAAGGAACTGTGAGATGTAATGATGGAAAATTAGTTACATCGATTTGTGAAGAAGTAGCCATCATACACACGAGTGATGATATCATTTCAAATTTGATTGAAGTGCATATGAATTTTTATTATAAATTCAAAATAATAAAATATATTTATATGTAATATAATTATTTTATTACTTTATTATGATTTATTAATATTATAATGAGTTGTAATAACAAATAAAACAAATATTCACTTTCTAAAATGATAACTTTGCTTTAGAAATCCTTTTTGGGGTTATACATCATGGATTCCATGACTGTATTTAAAAACCAAAAGGACAACAAGATGTAGGAATTGATGAAAAAATATGTCTAATCTGGGATTAGAATATTTAATTTGTTTTATATGAGTGGAAATGGGAGTATAGGGGATGCCAATTTATAATGGAGGAGTGGTATTGTTGTAAATACCAAAAACACCCCAATACTGGGAAGTCAATATCAAGTCATGTGCCTCTAATATTGAAAAATAAATTAATTGGGGAGTTATAAGATATAAATAGACATCTAAAATTATATTTTAATATATTTTATTCATTTTAGTCCCTTTAACTCTATTGTTTAAACCCCCCCTTAAATCGGATTTAACATTAACTATGTTAAAAGATTCAAACTATTATTACTATTCATTATAATTAATAAATTATTTGAAAATATTAAATAATATTTATTATTACTATGAAAAAAATTGAATACGATATATGAAATTAAATTCACATTAGATAAACAGTTTAATTTAAGATTAAACCGGTGGACATGTCGAAAAAAATTATTTATCTAAAAATGAATTTTTCAAGAATAAGATTATATTATAACAATAATATGTAATGTAATCATAATTAAAGTAATTTAAATTTATAATTATAAATATATAATATATAAACATCATTTAAATTATTCTTCATTAGGGGTAACATCAATTAGTTAAAATGGAGAAATATTATTTATTATAAAACATTTTATAAAAAAATTAAAGGCAAATAATAAGAATATTTTAAAATCTCATTACAAGATGATTTAAAAGTTAATAATTGGAATCAATATATCTAAATTATAATTTTTTACCTTAAAATTGTATTAAAATAATAATAGGAATTTTAATTTAATAAACTCATTAAAAATAATAAATTGTTTTAAATAAATGGTATTTGTCTCAATTTACTGAAAAAAACAATATATTTTGAAAAACCCATAATTTTTACAGTATGTTATTATCAATACATTGATTTCAGAAAATTATATTAATTTCATAAAATAATATTTTTAAATGTTCAAAAAAATAATTATAGTATTTTCTCATAAATAATTAAAAATAATTTTTGATGAAAATGTGACTATGTGATGTATAAATGTATTCATAAAAAAATGGGCACATATTTCCTAAGAATTTATAAAATGAAATGAAATTTTTTATCTATTTCAAAAATTAATTAATCATGTTTATAAATTCTGATTTAATTGTTTTTTTATAGTGGTTATATTAAAATTATCATGGTTTTTTTGGGAAAAGTGTTGTGTGTTGCATTTGTTATCAAATATAGTTTTCCATTTTAATAAATCAAGGAATTAAAATTTGAATACCATGGGATTGAGTTTTAGGGCTAGGAATAATTGTATGAATTTCATCAAGATAATAAAGAAAATATTGTAGGAATAATTAATGGTTTGAAAAGTGTCCCTTTTAGCATGTTGGGTCCACATGTAGACCAATGTAGTTTGTCTGTGGAATATGCCTCTACGTGGTCCCACCGACCAGCCAGTGGCCTCAACCAAATTACAGATGGGGGTCTGTGGGGCAGAATATCAATTATTATCATTGGTGTTTTATAGTTAAATCCAATACGTTCCTCTACTATTTTTTTCATGTGTACCATGGGTGGATCCCCCACACCTATCTTGGTTCCCAATTCTTATAGAGGTTGTTTAGCACTTTTTATAACGAAATATTGCTAAGCCACCATTAGTGTGACCTAATTTAATATCATAACACCACTGCCCATATATCTAATTTTCAATTATCCTAGTTTTTAATTTCATCTATTATCCGATCATATAATTCTGTAATATTCATAACATGTTGTAGATTACAAGATACGTATCTAGAGGACATCCTGAGAGAATTCATGCATATTGTCTCCCATCATTTTCATGGAGATATGACATTCTGTGAATTTTTATAATTTTTTTAAATATGTATTGTATATTATTATGTTTTTTAGTTGATAGGTATTTGGACCGAGATAGTTCTAGTAGAATGGAATGAACCTCATGTGTATGGTGGTTCTTGCTATAGTTCTGATAGAACCACTCAGAGAGTAGATAAAACATTATTCTTATGTGAATAAAATTAGTTCATTATTTCAATGTTTTTAATTAAATATAATTTTATTATAACTAATATGGTTGTTCTTTATGGCAGTTATGAATGTTGGTGGTGTGATTATTTTTCATTTTGTAAATGTGATCGAGAAATAGGTTAACAGTCTATGAATTAAAGAGATATGGATTTAAATGTGGTAGATGTCCCCTAAACATTATCGATAATCTCAATATAATTTTTCAACTAACTATTTTAAGAGGTCATATCAGTTTTTTAATAGGATCCCTTAAATTTAATTTCGTATATTTAATATGACTTTTGATGATCAAATATCCCCAGTAAATTTTTATAAGGGACTATATTAAGGGTGATCCTAAAGGGGTTCCTAATTAAGAGCTTGAACCCCAAATTTCCAAACCCCTTAATGAGGATGATGTGGATTTAATTTAGGAATATTTATTATAATTTTTATAGTATGGGTGATGTGAAATGGTAGATGGCGATGTTTCATAAATAAAGATTTTTGATTAAAATTGAAATTGAAGATGTATGCCATGGATTCATTTTGGACACTTTAGTGACTAAAGGGAATAATTTTTTAACATGGTAATTTTTATAAAATAAAAGGATAAAGATATTTTTATGTTTTATTATAGCTAATTGATCAGTTTTTGTTTTATTTATATGCTGCAAATTATAGACTTTTTATTGGAATTGGAATAGTGAAGTGAAATTGGTAAGTGTTGAAATGTAAAAGAGGGATATATTTGTAAATATAAAATGATGTTGACCTAGAAGCAGTTTGGAATTAGTAAATTGGAATGGTGTTTATTCAATGATATAATTATATTTTTGGTAATATAAATTACCTTATGGTGGTCTTCATGATGGTTTTGAAAAATAATTTGTGGGATTTTGGATGTTATAATGATAATATCCTTGGATGTGCTCTATGATTTTGGAAAAAAAATATTATAGAGGACATTCATGACACTTATATGGTGGAGAAAACTCTCATACGATAGGGATTTATTAATTATTACATTATTACTTGGATATGTATACTCATTTATTGGATGTATTTATACTTTTTGTCTTATGACTTGGTTGAAAAAACTTCTATATGGGATGTCCATGTTACTTATGGTCTTATTCCTTGAAAAAGAAAAAACTAATAGAGGAGTTCTGCATTAATTAATCATTATAACAAGGAGACCCATTTCATTTACTTATTGGAAGAGTCAGTATGGTGTTCTTAGGGACACCATGGCACTTGCTGTAGAAGATATATTATATCGGGGTCAAAATCCAATGAATATAAAATGGAATGATCGACCTCAGGCATCTTAATGAACTAGGGTAATAAATGGTTATTCTACTGTTTTGTTTAATATGTTTAAATTGATAAACCATTTATTTATAACAACTATACATTCTCTTTTTATGAGATACGTTTAATTTAGGGACATTGTTGGTGGTGTACTATTGAGTTTTACTCACACCCTGATCATGTCTCCACGGAATGCAGGTACCCAATTAGATGATACATTATTATAGGTCTAGGATTGGGTAAGGTCATTGATTGATGTTTATCTTAATAAGAAGGATACTAGGGGTAGAGACTAGGGAATGGATCAAGTCTATTTTCTATATTTTAATAGATTTTTCTTATGGTTAATTTTTTTCATATGAATATGGTCTATTAGTAATTCAAGACTACCTAAAATTTAATATATATTTATTTTATTATTTCATGGTTTATTTTTATATTTTATCAAAAAATACATAAATGTAGCTTCACTTATTTATTAATCATGATGATAAAAATGATTTCCACAACATTTTTATTTTTATAATTTGATATATGGATAATGTTTCCAATCCAAACCAATATATATATTGGATACTAGTTGGAAGCCTTTGGCATACAGTGAGGTTCGCTAATGTACACTAGAAACTTCTCGTTTGAGCAAAATTTAGTGATCTAGGGTGGTGTGATGTTATATTTAAGAAAATATATTTATAATTTTGATACATAATCATATATTTTAGAAGGTTAAAATGTAATTATTATACATAATGTGTTTACGGTTCAGATGAATTGTATATTAAATTCATATATATATTATTACGGTTCAAACATATGGTCGTAATGTTGAGACACAAATCTGTAAGGTTTAGATAGGCTGAAATTAAGGTTATGAAAGACTTTTAGTAAGATATATATAATATACAAATTATAATATAATTACAATAAATAACTATAACAATTATAAAAATAAATAATAAAGAAAAATTTACAATAAAATTTTCCATTAATATCATTATGTGTATGTGTCTTAAAAAAACTAATACAATTAGAAATTTTTTCTCCACAAAAAATTCAAATAAACATACTAATATAATATAAAATTTTATTGATTAATGAATGACATTAACATTCATTCGACATCATTCTTTTCTTATACAAGAAATGAAAACTAAAAACACATGTATTCACTCATGATAGATCTAGTAAAATAGAATTTTATATACATTTGAACACAATTTCAGATATTTCTAATTTTTAAAATTGGATTATATGAAGTTTCATAAAACCATTAACCAATCTCCCTCTTTTTAAAAATTTCAAAACATTATATATTTTTAAAAAAATACGACCTTTTGAAATTAACAAAAAACATTAATGATAACACTAAAGTATAATCCTTCAAATAAATCAAAGTATTTTTCTCATACAAAACTAAATAGTACAATTATACAACTTTAAATAAGAATATTCTATTACCTAAAAATATCAATGAAAATTTAACCTTGGTTATATACTTTTAAATAGATTACAATTCCATATATATAATAAGATTTTAAAATAAAATGGAAGATTTTAGAATAGTTACATTTAAAAACACATTCAATGAATTTATCTCTCAATATAGTTATGCATCCTATAAGTAGATTCCAAAACATTAATTGAGTAAATTAATAATATATTCACTAAAAGAAAAATACCCCTCAATTTATTTATTATTATCCCTTATTACAGTGGAATTATCTTCATAAAATCAGTTTAAAATTTTAAATCTTTAGTGTGTATAATATTAAAACAAATATCATAATGAATTGAAAACACCACTTAGAAAATAATTTCAAATCAATAATGTGGTAAAAATACTTGGTAATAAATTAATGGAACTATAAAAGAAACCAAATGTGATCAAAAAATTTATTGTGGAACAAATTACAAGAAGATATATCATAAATACTGGCCAAATCTACATTCATTTCACAAAAATGGTGAATTCCACAATAATAGATTTTAAATTAAAGGATATTATAAAGATGAAATTATTTTAGACTTGGATAATTTTCATAAACTCTATATGAGAACATGATGGCCACAATCCATAGTAAAGATATAAAAATAATTAAAAAATCATAATCATGTGACTGTAACATATTTATATCATATTTATATCATACCAAGTTGAAATATAATTTTCTTAAAATATTATTCATCTAAATGTTTAGTAAAATTATTTATAATTAGATAATAATTTGGAACATATTCCAAATATATTTCTCCCCTTTGATTGTTTTTTATAATAATATTTCATCCAACTTAAAAATAATTATATATAGAGTACTTTACATGATTATTATAAATATAAATATTATATTTATTATAATATAAAATAATAAAATAATGAAAATAAATTTTAAAATAAGTTAATGTTTTCATAATATAAAAATATTGTTGATAACAACATAAAATTAGTTATATACACTGCTTAATCAATACATAAATAAAAATAAAATTCTTTACCTGACCTCTCGGGAACAAATAATTTACCTATTTTACATCCACAAAATTCTAAATTAATATAATTTTTTTTAAAAAGAATCACTTCTATAATAAAATAAAACATGGTTCATATACCATTTAACATATATTTTATTTCCATTAACCTATTTTAAGTGATTCAAATTAAAATATACGACATATATAAATCTGAAATATAAAATTGGTCTAAGTATAAATTAAATATAATAATATATTAATCAAATATCTAAAAATAGTATTATCAAAAAAATTCTAAATTTATCATTATCCAAATTAAAATAATTACTCATATGTTTATTTTAATAATTTACTTATGTAAAGTCTAAATATTATAACTAATTCTATAGTATACATACCTTGAATTAGAAAAATTCCACTATCTGTTCAAAAAAAATATGTCAAATGACGAGTTTTTATTTTACGACAACTGTAATGAAAACATCACATATCATTACATCTGAAATGTATTTACAATTTTTTTCAATGGAAGATAAAAAATTGGTGATATATATTTGAAAAATAGTAATATATTTATAATTTTCTATAATAAATATAGGATATACATTCTATTTATGAAGGCATTTTTTCAATAGATATTGAGATAATAATTCATAATAAGCCTAAGTTAAATGTTTAAGTCAATAAATATATTTATAATTTTTCAGAATAAGATAAATATATATTTCAAATTCAAAATTATTGGGTTATCTTTTGTATACATCATCAAATATTATGAAATTAAAAAATTCAATTTTCACATCTATTTGGTAAAATTTAATATCATGAAATGTATTATGTGCAAAAAAACATCTAATAGATTCAAACCTTGCAACAATAGAAAAATATTCATCATAATTTATTCATTATTATATTTCTATTGATATGTTTTATTTTAATAATAATTAATAATTCAATATGTTATTTTAAATATCCATTTAGTTCAGATAACTTGAGAATTTATATGTGGCTCAATGAAATACTAAACATTATTTATAGAAATATTTATTATTAATTATTTTCTGAAATATATCATGTTAAAATCTATTAAAACTCTTTACATGTATTTATGAAAACAAAACCGAAATGAAATAATTTTGATCTAAAAATTTCATTAATGAATTTTGGGTTTGTAATATATATTCAAAGTGTGACTTACCAACACTAACTATTTATTTTGTATGATTTTATTTTCCACTATCATTATTTGACTTTCCAAATACACCATTACATTTAAATAAATTCCAGGGTTATACCCAACATTGGGGAATAATTTTCTAATTAAAATAATACAACCTACTATAAAATAATAATAATAATAACCACATATATTATACATGAAGTATAAACAATATAACCCAATAAAACCATATAAAAGAAACAATAATAGATTAATATCAGAATATGTTAGTAATGAAATATTAAAAACCATATATTAATAAAGACACTTAATCCATGGTGGAAAACTATAGTTAATTATGTTGACAATACATTACTATTATCCTTCCAACAATGACAACATCATATTCGATCCACGCTAGATATTTAAGAAAATATGACCTTACATGTTTCATGGAAAACAATATTGGTATACCCACCAAATGTATCAAATACAAGATGACTAATCATATATATTAGAAAACACCAAAGATACATCTTCCACATACAATTAATACTAGAAACCAGTTATCTCATTTGATTATTAAATATATAATAATAATAGAAAAATTAGATAATAATTTAAATAATATTCAATAAGGAATATAATCATATTCTCGAAAAGATACATAACCAAAGAATATTTTTCCTTTCCAAAAAAATAATTAATTCATTAAATTAAATATAGTCTAATCAATTATTTTCACACACACACAATACATTCATGCATATTTAATTATATCCCTATCTTCATATGTGGTGATACGTCCTCCACCAAAAATTCACTTGGTGGAAATCTTTCATATTCATTTTCATTCTGCATTGAACTCTAATTCTACATCAAAATATCATCACAAAAGGATCAAATTGTCCACAATCCTATAATGTTCTATAGTAATGTTCATTCAAAACCTAGTTATAATAAGAACACTTTTTAAAACCAAATTTATTTTATGAGTACAAATTTTAGTCAATTTATCGAACATGATGTGGGTGACATAACAAAAACCTTTTTTATAAATCCATTTAACATGTCGGAAATTCATTATTTTTTATGGTAGATTAATTCTATAGGATAAGATATTTACATATGAAATACAATATCCACAGAATTCTAATAAAATTAGATAGAGGGAAAAACTACCTAAATTGATCAGTTTATCCATTGTTTCCTTTCCCATACTTTTTGAACCATTTGAGTCCCATAAATTGAAGGATGAGGATCTAATTTAGTTGGATTCTAGTTATAACTAATCCTCATAAAAAACATTATGATGGTCTAGATTTTGTGAAAAATTAAAGAATTGTTTTTAGTATTTCTGTGCATTGAAATCAAATAAAATTTTTTGACAAAATTGATTAAGGATTTTAATTAGATATTCACTTCAATAATACATTCATTCTTTTAAATGATAAACAACCATTCACCTCACTTTATAAACCTTTAAACCAATTCATAGAAACAATAGATCAATTTTAAAGAACCAGTTATACCTAAAAACTATTGACACTCTGAAATATATTCATAGTGTTTCCCCAAAACTCATTCATGATGTGAGTAATCATTTATTAAATGAACTGTTCCGTAACCATGTTTAATATATTCATATATTTATCCTTATGAAATCATCTATAAATTTAACCTAACCAATCCAAATATAAAATAAGTATCATTAAATGATGTTATACCACAAACCATGGTTGCAACATTATCCCTAGCATAAGTCTTTTAATCCTTGGAAAGATGGAGGGGTTTTGATACATAAAAAATCATAGACATTTAATAATTATTAAATTCTATATATCCCATGTTTCTTCTTATATATTTTCATGTTACCATATTATCCCTACTAATGGTATACTTATTGTATATAGAATCCTCTCTTGTATATCCATGATTGAAATCAGTTAATGGGAAAAAATATATCTTTCTCAAGAGTACCATGTTATTATATAATATAATGAATGGTATTAAAGTTATAATTCTTCAGTTGATTCATATATAATACTTTTTCTACCACATTGAATATTTTATGTAAGGCTACCTGATACCTGATATTTAAAATCTATTCAAGATTCTTCTATGGTATAAAAAACCAAAGGGAAAACATCCCTTTATTTCAGATTCATCAATGAACAGGTCTCTGGGAATCATACAAGAATACAATTTCATTAAGGTGTAAATATAATAGTTAAAGATATTGGTCTTCATATAATTATTGATGGCTTGAATTCTTGGCCAATATCTTCCAAATGAACTAGAACATTTCTATATTCTAATGGGAATAACTAGGTTTAATTACTTAATCTTCTCTTATTTACACACAATAAAATGGGGAATGGAAAGGATTTCCATATGATTCCATATATTGGACAATGTATATCATCACCTGATAGCTTTAATTCTAGTGTAATTCCACTATAGTCATATAATATTCCCATTGGCCAAAAAAGTCGATGAAATAAGTTCTACACATATAATCCAACATCAGAATTGTGTATTCTGACTACACTAATATTTTAGGATGATATAATGTGATCATGGTCAGTTTCATTCTAATGGAGTATTAAAATGATCTCTATAATTGAGAATAAAATCATGGATCTCTGTTAAAAACAATCAAAATTGTATCAAAATATAACATGAACACATCTTGAATATAAAAATTGGATATTTCGTCTCTGGTATTAGAATATCATATTGTGAGGAAGTGAAAATATTGGTTATTTGATCTATAGTCAACAAAATATAATTGTTCTTCCAAATAATCCATGGTAGACTAATGTAACATTCAATGTAAATATTCTCCTATTTCTATATAGGAATGAATATATTATGGAAAAATAGTCGGTTTTTAATTTTATTATTTTACCCTATAAGATGTTAATCATTCTACAACCAAATATATAATCATTAATTACATACCACACCACCATTAATGAGATTTCATTACCTTGTACATTTTTAGAATAGCTAAATGAATTCATCTTTCTGAATGGTGATATGCCAACAGATGTTTATCCTAAAATTACTAAAGTCCCTTAATTTTACTCTGAAATCATGAAAAAGAGTTTCCTTCCTTTGTTCAGCTATCAAAAGTCTCCCAACTATTTATGCCTAACCTAATGGGGGTGAAATAATTATCTACTATGTGAACTTATTTTATAAGAACCATATGTTTGGAATAATACTAAATGAGAATACAATTACATGATCATATTGGGCAGTGTAATCTATATGCATCTTGGAGATAACCCTCATAAACATCCATCAGTCATGATATTTCTTGAAAACATTATTATCAGAATTTGGACTTAATGAATGTTCCACATAATTATATTTCTATTGTGTTCAAACCAAGTAAAAGTCAGATATTAGGAGATTATATATCCTTATTTATTGTCTCACATTTATGTCTCACAAAAGGAATATATATTTAAAACATTTATGATCATTGATGATTGTGACCATTTCTCCACAAATATAATGATGATTTTAATAATGAATTTTAAAATAGATCTTGTTCCATTGTAGAGACCCAAGTTGTGATGTACATGGACATTACATTACTTTTTTGGAAAACAAAAAACATGAAAAAAACAGAGACCCAAAGACTGTAATAGTTTAGTGTCTTTGGAAACTCATAACATAATCTTCTAATCATGGTGAAAAATCTTCAACATCTCCCATAAAGATCTTCCCCTTTGGTTTTTTACATAAAACTTTCTTTATATCCTGGGAAAAAGAAAACATAAAATGGGTGAGCACAAATTCTCAGTAATGGTAAACATAGATAACATAAAACAATTCCTAAACATTTGAACGTAAGAACATGGACATAAAACATCAAAAATCATGAGTAATGACATAAATCGTGGTAGTGAAAAAGGCATATCTCATAAATGAACATTAACCATGATAAAATAGCATTGGAATAAAACTTGTAATTGTGGAAACCATTATTCACTTTTTATGATTTCCATAGTATCCAAGACATTGCTGCCAAGACCATCATAGTGGACCAAGTCCATTACTAAACAGGGTTTACTTATCGTTCTAGCCCTGTATTACTGAACAAGATTCACATTACATTCCACCCATGTCTATCTCATGATATGTAAATCATTAACCAATGCATTAAAGGTAGATATAGGTCACACACATCTCATAATAAAATCATGCTTTAATGTGCCACAACATAAACATAAAACATTCATCATATCCCAAAGAATAAAATCGGTTTCTTAAACATCATCCCATCATAACATAATCCATATAAAAAAATGGATGTCATTTCATCATAATAAAAATAAAACCATGTAAATAGTTGAGACTTTATACTTGAAACATAAAAAAACTAAATAATTTCATCTTATATGGAAAATAGTTTTGATAAAACACTTGGAATAAATTCCCGAGGAAAATATCTTTTATTCTTCAAACTCAATTTCTTTTCAAAAAATGCCAAAAAATTATAAATGAAATGGATTTTTTTGGTAATAATCATGAAATCTCTGAGAATAATCGTTATGTAAGAAGGAGTCAGGAAACTGTAATAATATGGTCATGTCGTATATGTTAAAAAACATTCTTCTCGTAATTTTGCTGGAAAAGTCAAAAAGTTCCTCGTATTGTAAACAACAGAAAGATTCCTTCCATTACAAAATTTAAAAGACAAATATGGGTAAACATGACATTACAAATACATGGAATAATATAGACCACTTTATGAAAAACATTTTTATGGACATGGGTGAAAAATATAACCCTAATAAATATTTACGTATATGCAATCTCGGATAAAAATGACATTGAAAATTGTCCCATAACATTTATAATCGGTGGAATAATACGTGTCATAAAATAAAGAAAATTACAAGCATATTTAATTATCATATCCTTCATAATAAAAATCATAAAACATTCTTGGGAAGCATAAACACTATACAAAAAAACACCTACTGATTAAGGCATATGTCTCACAGAATTAAAAGTGAGAAGAAATAATCCCTTACCTTAGGTCCAATTTCAACCGTACCTATATGAATCTCTTGTTTAGTGGGTTTAAACATACTATTAACTTGTAAATATACCATAAAAACATTTATGATATCTTATATGATACACATAGGACTTAATGTTACCCGTTCTTTTGTCAATTCCATCTTAAAGAAGCATTTGGGGTAAAATCATTTCATTTATCATACGTGTTTCTACTTTTTGTTCTTGATATTATTAATTATATCCTAATTTACTTAATTCCAAAATTTAAACCATGATTTATATATAGTATATATTCAGATTATAAATATATATGATAGATCGATATATAGAATGTAATACCCCATTCATGGAGACGGTAGGTCGTACGTACATAGGAAAGTTGTTTTCATTTTCTTATTGAATTGAATGGAATTAAGTAAATGAAACATATTTGTACATAAACCCAGTATCGTTATTATGTCATATCTTTCATTATTATTTATTATACATACTTCATAATAGTACTTTAATGGTTAATCCTAGAGAATGAATCTCATAATGTCACAGAGAAGGTAATCCGTATGTACGCACGAGAGTAGATATCGTCCCCATAATTATTGAATTGAATTAGGGTGGATTTTATAATATCTCAGAAATAGTATCATGTTATAATAACAATATATATTTATTCTTTACACCATTATACCCATCCAAGTAAGGTGGTGGTGGAAAACAAATTATACCACGACATAGAGATGGTATTTCGAACGTACGCACGCTTAATGATTTCATTTTCCATAGGATGGATAGAAGGTGAAATAGGGTTGGTTCATATTTATAATAAAATATTAGTATATAATTGATCCTGATATTATTAATTTATTATTAAACAACAAAATAAGAGGAAGTAGAAGAAAAAATGAACTTGAAAGAATTAGTAAAGGATATTACCTCTTCTTCGAAGCACCTCTTCTAAACCTCCTCACAGGGCACTAAATATGGTCTTTAATGAAGACCATGACCTCTAGTATATTTCTAGGGAAGTGAAGAAGAGAAATAGGCAGGGTTTAGTGGAGCTTTAAGGCTCAATGTGGTGTGTGGAGGAGAGGGAGGAGGTTCCCTTTTATAAGAGAGAATATGGGCAATTTTGGAAACCTCGAAAATATATATTTATAATAAACTCAACGCCCACATAAAAACCTCCAAAATTATCTCAAATCCAAATAATAGATGACATAGAGTTGTGATATCATCATCCAATAAGATTTATATATGTTGGTAAATTAATCTAAACCTTATCAACTTGATTTATCGTTATTTAATTTACTTAATATTATTTGTGGTAAAAATATTCTAAATTTATGATTGTTGTAATTAATTACTTATGTGTTGTGAATTTTTTATAATTGGATACCTCATGACATTTTAGACCATATAAATTTTAATTTATAATTTTTAAATAATTCTTTGATATTTAAAAAATTTTATATTATGTTATTTTTAGAAAATAACAATAGTGTCAATTTTGAGATTATTTATTTATTTTATTTTAAATAAAATCCACACAGAGTATATATTCGAAAAAAATTATTTAATAGGAAACTAATATGTCATATTAATGTAGAAAATTTTGTGATAACATAAATTAGTTCATATAATATTTCTTTTAATATTCTTAAAACCATTTATTTGATATTTCAATCAATAAAATAATTTCTACAACACTATTATGTCATCATTCATTATACATATTTAATCCATAAACATTATAAAAAAAATCTCATGATGTATATAATTTTATTATCTTTATGGAGAAAATTTATATTCAACGTTTTATGCAGTTTATCACTAAATTAAAATTATTACTCTTATAAGATAAAAGAGAGTGACATGTTGTCGCTTTCATTGGTTTTAATAATAATTATATCATTTTCATGGTCTATAGTCCATGAAATAGATCTATTATGACCCTTAAATTATATGGGTCTACTTGTATTCAACCAATAGAATTCTGGCTGGTCTTAGGGTATTTTTATAATCATATTTTTACCCTTAATTACCCGATTTACCTTAAACTGTAGTAAATAAAAATTATCGTAGTAACTATTCATAATATAAAAAAAAAATAAAAGTAAACTATTAAAATAATTTGGACCCAATGAATCCAAATATGTAATCCATTTTTCAAAATTCAACACACAAAAGATGCAGTAATTAATTCAAAATAAATCTAGTTGTTAAGAAAACCGGTTTTAAAAGTTAAAACATTGTCAAAGAATGAAATTTTTTTACCTATGAATTCAATGTAAATTTAATTCTAATGAAATAAATTATATTAAATGGTGAAGATATATTCTATTTATACTTTCAAAAAATTTACTATTATAATTTAACCATTTATATTATCTAGATGAAAAATGTTTTTTAAGTAAAATTGATTGTGTTTTTACTACTCATCAAAATAAGAACGTTGTCAGAAAAATTCAAAAAATTATCCAATATAAATTTTTATTTATTTATACCAAATAATAATTTTATTTTGTAAAATTGAACTTACAAACTTGTAAAAAATTAGATTTAAAATCAGTGCGCCATCAAAAGGGGGAAAAACTGCATTTTTTAAAAAATAATTCATTTATCCAAAAAATTGATTTTGTTCTCATAACTCATTCCAGAAAATGCGTATGATTAATTATAATGTTATAAATTTAAAAATTCCATTAATAATATTCATAATGGTTATTTCATAACAATATTATAACAATATATAGTTATTTAGTCAAACTCGGTAATCTGTACAACACATGCTATTTAGAAAGGTCACTATTGCGTGTAATGAAAGCCAATTCAGGGTTGTGTGTAAGGAAACCGTTCTTCGGTGTTTTGTATAACATACTCAAAATATAGTTTTGTTATACATCGATCAAAATCTATACATGTTGTTGTGTAAAATGAATTTTATTCAAATGTACTTGAAATTGTGTGCATTACAAGCCAAGAATAGTATTGTGTATACTACAAGATAATACATTGTTTTGTATTGCACAATCTAATCTTAGTAAAGCGTACGAAAAAATACATCAATGAAATTATAAAAGAATAATTCTCATAAAATCATGGGGTGTAACATTCTACCCCCCTTAAAATGATTTTCGCCCTTGAAATTCGTCGGTGTTATAAAGGGTTTTCTACTTGGAATATTTTTCATAGAAACACTCATCGTAAAAAGTAATACTAAAACATCATTTAAAAAAACGTCAAAAACATAATGGATACCCGAAGTAACTCATCACTGGGTTTCTACATAGGAGAATATAGGTGAAAATATGGATATGGAAGAGAAATATAACCATGATGTTTTGATGAAGATTGATAGAGATCATGGCTATGAAAAAAGCCAACAATCACCAAGCCATAAATTTGTGACGATCCAGGGTACCATATGATTCATCGGATATGAGGGCACTAGGACAACATTTTTGGTTTTCAAGATCATTTCCATAATGTTGAAGAATTTTAGAATTAAAATAAATACTTACTTGATCACTGTTGTTTGTGCCTGGAACAATTTCCACTTCATCTCTTAAAGAAAATGAAGTTGAATTTGTCTTCCATGAAGTGTTAGAAAATCATGCGATTGAATGATAGGTCATTCCATCTATCTCAAACATAATTTTAGCGAAAGATATATTCATAAGCCCTTCTTATAGTGAGATTAATCGAAAATGGTTCCAAAAATGGACTTATATTTTATCTTTCATACAACTTAAAACTACATTCTACTAACTAGGTACTTCTTGTAGGCCAGTGGTAGGAGATAAAGGCTTGTTTCACATTGGTTGTGGGTTCAATTCCCACAACCTTTTCTGACGCGACAGGTTGTCATCCATCCTACAGGTTGTGATTTCTCTAAAAATATACTATTATAACATTCTAGAAATAATATCAAAAAAAATTATTGCCTTAAACAATACTATATGATGTCTATCTTTTTTCCAATCTCATAGTATAAAGAAAAAGATAACTAGAGATGTTATATAACAAGAATGTATATACCATCATTTATCCCCCATATATCAGAAGATATATCTTGTTGGTCATATTCCTGACATGTGAATAAATTAATCATTTATTCTATTAAGACATAAATTACCATAGAACATTAGTGAAACCATAATTGATGTAAAAAGTTAAATCTTTCCACATGCCAAAATCAAAAAATTTCTATATACTAAAACCATGATATAACATTGTCCTTTTATCAATCATGAGCACATGAATACTTTCAGACATAATATTTTCTCCTTATACCTTCATTATGTGTATATCATATTCTTTATAAAAAATATTTCAATGAATTTTCATGGTAACCGGTAAAATTCAACATATACATTCAAATACTTTAGGGAAAAAATAGTGTAACAATCCATAGATGTTTCTTTATCCTATAATACAATTAAATTACCGAGACAATATTAATCTTGATAAACATACAATCATTCCACTACCTTCATAAAGCATAGACCGAGGTTCATCATTTTATTCCTCAACAATTATTTTATTCACATATCATTTTTAGTCTCTTCATCATCACCAAGATAAATACTACCCATACGACCATTATGATTCTCTTCATGAAAATTTCCCTTAGGGAATTGGATAGCATACTTCTCGTACATTCCACATTTAAAACATGTAATAATTTTGGATGACTTATAAATATCATTATCCTTGTCCACGGTGTTAACTGAACCTTTTCATTTGGAATTACTGGCTTTGTGTCCTTCTTTTCCACACCCAAATCATCTTCTAGTTCCATTGAAACATTCTCCTTGATGACTCTTACCAAATGACTTACATGACTGAAATTGAACTTTCTTTCCTCTATGATCATCATGAAACTCCATCGTTCTCTTATTAGCTATGTCAGGAAACTTACCAAAGTTTATATTATTGATAATGTTATGATATTTATAATTAGGCATAATAATGATGTTTAACCTTCCAAATGCCATTTAATTTGGTTTCTCATGATGAATATCATTCCATTTTCTTTCATATCCTCCATTATTGTGAATCTTCCTATTTCCAACCATTTTCTAAAACCCAAAAATAATAGTTCGAGAGGCAAAAATCATACTAGGAAAACAACATAATAAAAGGGGAGTAGCCTCAATATCTAACATCATAGGATTAATTATAAGATCGTTACTGTAATTCTATGACTATAACATATTCTAATACATAACCTTAGGGACATCCCTAGACATAACTTAGTTATATCTCTAGTGATCTCACTAAAGTTTTCATATCCTATATTCCAAAGGGTAACTATGCCTTCGCTATGATACCAGCTATAGAGACCCAAAGCATGACGTACATGGACATTACATTACTTTTGCAGAAAACATAATACATGACAAAAATAGATGCCAATGACCGTATTAGTTTAGTGTCTTTGGAAATTTGGAACATAATCTTATAATCATGGTGAAAGATCTTAAATATCTCTCATAAAGATCTTCCCCTTTGGTTTTCCAACCAAAAATCTTTCTTTATATCGTGGGGAAAAGAAAACATAAAATGGGTGATCTCAAATTATTAGTAAGGGTAAACATGTAGAACATAAAACAATCCCTAAACATTTGAACGTGAGAACATGAACATAAAACATTAAAATCACGAGTAATGACATAAATATTGGCAGTGCATATGGAATAGATCATAAAGAAAAATTAACCATGATAAAATTGCCTGGTAATAAAACATGTTATTGTGGAAACCATTAAGCACCTTTTATGATTTCCATAGTAGCCAACGAATTTCTTCCAAGACCATCATAGTGGAAAAAATCCATTACTGAACGAGGTTTACTTGCCATTGCAGCCTTGTATTACTGAACCAGATTCACTTGTAATTCCATCCATGTCTATCTCATGAGATATAAATCTTTACCCAATGCATTGGAGGGACATATAGGTCCCACCCATCTAATAATTAAATCATTATTATGTTCTCTACAACATAAACATAAATCATTCATCATAACCCAAAGAAAAAGTGGGTTTCTTAAACATTATCCCATCATAACATAATATATATAAAACAAACAGATATCATTTCATCATAAGAAAAATAACACCATGTTAATAGTAGTGACATTATACTTGAAACACAAACAAACTAAATATTGTCTTCTTATATGTAAAATATTTTTGATAAAACAGTTGAAATAAATTCTTGAGGAAAATATAATTTCATCTTTAAAATCAATTTTTTTTCAAAAAATGCCACACAATTATAATAGAAAAGGATTTTTTTGATAATAATAATTAAATCTTGTAGATTATGCTTTATGTAAAACTGTAGTTCTGAAACTGTAAAAATCTGTTCATGTCGTCTAAGTTAAAAAACATTCTTCTCGTACTTTTTCTGGAAAATTCAAAAAATTTCGTGTATGGTAAACAAAAGAAAGTTTCCTTCCATAAAACAATGTAAAAGTCAAATAAGGGTAAAAATGACTTTAAACATACATGGTGGAATATTAAACACTTTATGAAATCCATTTTTATTGACAAGGATGAAAAATATTACCCCAGTAAATACTTACGTATAATCAATCTCAGATAAAAATGAGATTGCAAAATTATCCCTTAACATTTATAATCGTTGGAATTATACGTGTCATAAAATAAAAAAAATTACATGAATATTTAAATATAATATCCTTCATAATAAAATTCATAAAACATTAAAGGTACTCATGAACACCATACAAAAAAATAGGTGGTGATTAAGGTATATGTCTCACAGAAATTGAAGTGAGACGAAATAATCCATTACCTTAGGTCCAATTTCTTTTGTATGTGTCTAAAACTCCTTTATAGTGGGTTTAAACATATTATTAACTTGTAAAATAACCTTAATAATATTTCTGATATCATATATGATTCACATAGGACTTTATATTACCCGTTCTTTTTCCAATTCCATGTTAAAGCAGCGTTTTGGGTAAAATCGTTTCATTCATCATACGTGTTTTGACTTGTTGTTTTTGATATTATTAGTTATATCCTGATTTAATCAATTCTATAATGTAATACATGATTTATATATAATATATAATCAGAATATAAATATATATGATAGATCGATAAATGGAATGAAATACGCCGTTCATGGAGACGGTAGGTCGTACGTACGCATGAATGGTGTTTTCATTTCCTTATTGAATTGAATTGAATTACGTAAAAGATACATATACGAACAGAAACACTATATCATTACTATTTCATAACTTTCATGATTATTTATTATAAATACTTTACAATCATACTTGAATGGTTAATCCTGGAGAATGAATCTCATCAGGTCGTGGAGATGATAATCTGTACGTACGTACACACGAGTGATGATATTATTCCAATAATTACTGAATGCAATTAGGGTAGATGATATAATATCTCAGAATTAGAATCATATTATAATAACCATATATAATTATTATTTAAACCATTATACCCATCCATGTATGGTGGTTTTGGAAAACATATTACACCATGACATGGAGACAGTATTCTGTACGTACGCACGCTCGAGAATTTCGTTTTCCATAGGATGGATAGATGGTGAAATTGGGTTGTTTCATGTTTATAATAACATATCCCTATATTAGTGAGACTTATGTTATTACTTTATTATGAAACAACAAATGAAGAGGATGTGGAAGAAAAAATGATCTTGAAAAATCGGTAAAGGATATAGCCTCTTATTCAATGTGCCTCTTCTTAACCTCCTCTTAGTGCACTAAATTTGGTATTTGAAGAATTCATGGAACTATACTATAGTTCTAGAGAAGTGAATAATTGAAATAGTTAGGGGTTGGCGGAGTGTGAAGGCTCAATGTGGTGTGAGGAGGAGAGGGATGAGGTACCCTTTTATAAGAGAGGAGAGGGGTACTTTTGGAAACCTATAAAATATTAATTTATAATAAACTCAAAACCCACAAAAAACCTCCAAAACTGACTCAAATATGAAGACTATATGATATAGGGTTTTAATATTATCAACCAATAAGATTTATACATTTTTGTAATTTATTGTAAACCTTATCAACTTGATTTATCCTTATTTAGTCTACTTAATTTTATTTGTGGTAATAATATTATAAATTTTAAATTGTTATAAATAATTACTATATGTTGTGAATATTCCATAATTCAATAATTTATGACATTTTGGACCATATAATGTTTAATGTATAATTTATAAATATTTTTGTTATTTTTAAACAATTTTATAATATGTTATTTTTATAAAATAACAATAGTGTCAATTTCGAAAATATTCATTTATTTGAATTTATATAAAATCCACCCAAAGGATATATTCAAACAAAAATATTTAATAGACCCCTAATATTTCATATTATTCTATAGAATTAGTGTAGAACATTAATTAGTTCATATAATATTTATTTTGATATTTTAAAACCAATTATTTGATATTTCAATCAAAAAAAATTCTACATCCCTATTGTGTCATCATTAATGATTATTATATAATCCATAAATTTTTTAAAAAAATATTCATAATGTAGATAATTTTATTAGAGTTATGGAGACTATTTATATTCGATGTTTTATGAGGTTTATCACTAAATTAAAATTATTATAATTATAAGATATAAGAGAGAGACATGTTATCACTTTCTTTGGTTTTAATAATATTTATATCATTTTCATGGCCAAAAGTCCGTGAAATGAATCTATTATGACCCTTAAATTATATGGGTGGACTTTTATTCATCCAATAGAATTTTGGAAGGTCTTAAGGTAATTTTATAATCTTATTTTTATCCTTAATTACCCGATTTACCTTTAACTGTAGTAAAAAAAATTATCGTAGTTACTATTCATAATATCAAAAAAAAATAAAAGTAACCTATTTACAGAATTTGGACCCACTTAATCCAAATATGGAATAAATTTTAAAAAAATTCAAAACACAGAAGTTGTAGTAATTAATTTTAAATTAATCTTGTTGTTAAGAAAATGGGTTTTAAAAGTTAAAACATTGTCAACGATTGAAATGTCTTTACCACTTTATCCAATGTAAATTTTTATATCTTGATTAAAAATAAGATGTTTAATTTTTAAAATAGATCTTATAAACATGTAAAAAATTTTATTTAAAATGGGTGTGCCATCAAAAGGCAGCAAAACTACTTATTTTGAAAAATACTTCTTTTATCCGAAAAATTGATTTTGTTCTAATACCTCATTCCAGAAAATGCGTAAGATGAATTATGATGTTATAAAATTAAAAATTTGGTTAATACAATTCATAACAGCTAGTTCACAGTAATATTATAACAATATATCATTGTTTAGTGAAACTCGGTATTGCGTACAACACACGCTATTGAGGAAGGTCTCTCTTGTGTGTAATAGAAGCCATGTCTGTGTTGCGTGTAGGGAAATATTAATTTGGTGTTGTATATAACATAATCAAAATATAGTTCAGTTATACATTGATCAAATTTTATACATTGTTTTGTGTATAATTAATTTTATTCGAATGAAAATGAAATTCGGTGCATTACATGCCATAAATAGTGTTGTGTATACTAAAACATAATACAATGTTAGGTATACTACAAGATAATCTGTTTGATGTGTAAAAAAATACATCAATGAAATTAAAAAGAATAATTCTCATAAAATCTTGGTGTGTTACCTTTTATCCCCCTTAAAATGAATTTCGCACTCGAAATTCATCAGGGTTATAAATGTTTTTCTACATGAAAGTTTATTTCATAGAAACCCACATCGTAAAAAGGAATACATAAACATAATTTTAAAGAAGAAATTTAGAAACATAATAGATTCCCAATGTAAATCATCATTGGGTTTCCACATAGGAGAATATAGGTGAAAATGTTGATATGGAAGAGAAATCTAACCATCATGTTTGGATGAAAAGTGGTAGAGAACGTGGCTATGAAAAAGCCAACAATCACAAAGCCCTAAATTTGTGATGATCTAAGGTACCATCTGATTCATCATATATGATGGAACTATTAAAAAAAATTTGGTTTTCAATATCATTTCCCTAATGTTGAATAATCTTTAAATTAAAAGAAATACATTATTGATTTTGATAAAATCTCACTGATGTTTGTGCCTTGAACATTATCGACTTCATCTCTTAAATAAATAAAGTTGAATTTGTCTTCCATGATGTTTTAGTAAATCATGTGATTGGATGATAGGTCATTCCATCAGTATCAAACATATGGTTATCAAAATTTATATATATAAGTCCATTATATGGTGAGGTTAATCATATATGGTTCCAAAAATAGACATATAACTTATCTATCAAACCTCTTAAATCTTGTTTCTACTAACTAGGTACTTCATGTATGCTAGTGGTAGGTGATAAAGTCCTACCGCACTTTAGTTTTGGGTTTGATTACCGCAACCTTATCCAACATGATGGGTTGTCGTCCGTCCTGCCGGTTGTCCTTTTTAAATATAATATAACATTATAACATTCAGTAAATAATATCAAAAATAAATTTCTAGCCTTAAACAAAACTATTTTATGTCTATCTTTTTTCCAATCTCATAGTACAATGAAAAAGATTACGGTTGGGGTCATCTAACAATCATGTAAATACCATCATTTATCCCCCATATATAATTAGTTATATCTTGTTGTTCACATTCTGAACATGATAATAACTTAATCATGTATTCTATTGAAACATGATTTATTATAGAACCTTAGTGAAAACATGAATTCTTTCAAAAGTTTACTCTTTCCACATACCAAAATCCCAAGATTTCCATATACTCAAACCATGATATAAATTTTTCCTTTTATCAGTCATGAGCTCAGGAATATTATGAAACATATTATTTTCTCCTTATCCCTTCATTATTCACATATCATATGCTTTACAAAAAATATTTCAACCAATTTCATGGTAACCTGTAAAATTCAATATATACATTCAAATAATTTTGGAAAAACTAATAGTGTAACCATCCTAAGATGTTTCTGTATCCCATATTACCATTAATTTACCTAGAAAACATAACTCTTGATAAACATAGAATCATTCCAATACCTTCTTAATCCATTGATTGAGATTCAACATTTAATTCCTTAACACTTCCTTCATTTCATATATCATTTGTAATCTCTTCATCATCACCAACAAAAATTCTACCCATATGACCATGCAGATTCTCTTCATGAAATTTTCCCTTAGGTAATTGGTTTTCATAATGCTCATATGTTCCACATTTAAAACATGTAACCATTGTTGATGTCTTAGAAATACCATTATCCTTGTCCATGGTGTTAACTGAACCTTTTCCTTTGTAATTTCTGGATTTGTGTCATTCTTTTCCACAGCCAAAGCATAATACAGTTACTTTGAAACATTCTCCCTGATGCCTCTTACCACATGATTTACATGATGGAAATTGAACTTTCTTTTATCTATGATCATCATGAAACTCCATCGTTCTCTTTTTAGAAGAGTCAGGAAACTGACCAAAGTTTAGATTATTGAACATGTTATGAGATGGATGATTTGGAATATAATGATGGTTTACTTTCAAACCATGTTTCATTTGTTTTCTCAGGAAGAATATCACTCCATTGTCAATCATATCATCCTTTATTGGGAATCTTCCTATTTCTAGCCATTTTTTAAAACCCAAAAAGTATAGTGTGAGAGGCAAAAAACTAACTAGGAAAACAACATAATAAAAGTGGAGTACCATCAATATCTAACATCTTATGATTAATTAAAATATTGTTACTGTAATTCGAGGACTATAACCTATACTTGTACTAAACCTTAGGGACATCCCTAGACATACCTTAGAAATATCTCGAGGGATCTCACTAATGTTTTCGTATCCTTGTATCCAAAGTTTAAATAAACCTTATCTATGATACCAACTATAGAGACCCAATGCTTGACGTACATGGACATTACATTACATTGGTGGAAACCTTAATACATGACAAAAACAGATTCCCTTAGACCATATTAGTTTTGTGTATTTGGAAACATGGAACATAATCTTCTAATCATGGTGAAAGATCTTCAAAATATCCCATAATGATCTTCCCCTTTGTATTTTTTACCATAAACTATTCTTTATATCCTGGGTAAAAAGATAACATAAAAACGGTGAGCACAAATTCTGAGTAACGGAAAACATGGAGAACATAAATAATCCCTAATCATTTGAACGTAATAACATGAACATAAAACATCAAAATCATGAGTAATGAAAATAATCATGGAAGTGCATAAGTCATAGATCATAAAGGAACATTTACTATGATATAATAGCATGGGAATAAAACATGTAATTGTGGAAACCATTAAGCACTTGTTATGATTTCTATAGTAGCCAAGACATTGCTTCCAAGACCATTATAGTGGACAAAGTCCATTACTGAATAGAGTTTACTTACTGTTTCAGCCCTGTATTACTGAACCAGATTCACATGTTATTCCAGACATGTCTATAAAATGAGATATAAAGCATTACCCAATTAATTGGAGAAAGATATAGTTCCCACCCATATTATAGGGAAATCATTCTTATGTGTCCACAACATAAACATAAATCATTAATCATAACCCCTAGAATAAAATGGGTTTTTAAACATTATCCCATCATAAAATAATCCATATAAAAAAATTTATATATTTTCATCCTATGAAAAATCAAAACATTTAAATATTAGAGACATTATACTTGAAACATAAACAAACTAAATAATGTCATCTTAGATGGAAAATAGTTTTGATAAAACACTTGAAATAAATTCATGACGAAAATATCCCTTCATCTTCAAAATCAATTTTTTTCACAAAATGCCACAAAATTTTAATAGAAATGGATTTGGTTGATAATAATCATGAAATATTATAGAGGAAGAATTACGTAATAAAGGAGTAATGAAGCTGTAAATTTTTTTTTCATGACGTATAAGTTAAAAAACATTGTTATAGTATTTTTGCCGGAAAAGTCAAAATGTTCCTGGTATAGTAATCAAAAGAAATATTCCTTCCATAACACGATGTAATAGTCTAAGAGGGGTAAAAATGACTTTAAAAATACATGGAAGAATATTAAACACTTTATGAAAAACATTTATATGGACATGGATGTAAAATATAACCCCATTAAATACTTATTTATAATCAATCACCGATAAACCTGAGATTGCAAAATTATCCCTTACCATTTATAGTCGTTGGAATCATACGTGTCATAAAATTAAGAAAATTACATGCATATGTAAAAATCATATCCTTAATAATTAAATTCATAAAACATTCATGGGAAGCATAAACGCCATACAAAAAATAAATGGTGATTAAGGCATATGCCTCACAGAAATAAAATTGAGATGAAATAATCCCTTACCTTAGGTCCAATTTCTTACGTACGTGTACGGATGTCTTTTATGGTGAGTTTAAACATATTATTAACTTGTAAAAGAAACGTAATATGATTTTTTATATCATACATGATTCACTTATGACTTTATATTACTGTTCTTTTGTCAATTCCATGTTAAAGCAGCGTTTTTGGAAAAATCGTTTCATTTATCATACGTGTTTCGACTTTTTTTTCGTGAAATTATTACTTTTATCCTGATTTACTTAATTCAAGAATGTAAAACCTGATTTATATATAATATATATTCAGAAAATAAATATATATTATAGATCGATAAGTTGAATTAAATACACCCTTCATGTAGACGATAGGTCGTACGTATGCATGAATGATTTTTTCATTTCCATATTGAATTGAATGGAATTAAGTAAATGAAACATATATGTAAATAATACCAGTATCATTATTATGTCATATATTTCATGATTATTTATTATACACACTATATAATCATACTTGAATGGTTAATCTTGGAGAATGAATCTCATCATGTCGTGGAGACGGTAATCCGTACGAACGCACGAGTAATGATATCATTCCCATAATTATTTAATGGAATTATGGTGGATGATATAATTTCTCAGAATCTGTATCATTTTATAATAACCATATATAGTTACTCATTACACCATTATAACCATCCATGTAAGTTGGTGGTGGAAAACCGATTACACCACAGTATGGAGACGGTATTCCGAAAGTACACAAGCGCAATGATTTCGTTTTTCGTAGGATGGATAGAAGGTGAAATAGGGTTGGTTCATATTTATAAAAATATATAAGTATATTAGTGATACTAATGTTATTAAAATATTATGAAACAACAAAGGAATATTAAGTAGAAGAAAAATGAACTTGAATGAATCGGTAAAGGATATTATCTCTTATTCGACGCGCCTCTTCTAACCCTCCTCTTAGGGAACTAAATTTTGTCTATAAAGAAGGAGAAGACCTATATTATATTTCTATGGAAGTGGATAATATAAATAGGCTGGGGTTGGTAGATCATGAATCCTCAATGAGGTTTGAGGAGGAGTAGGAGGTGGTTCCCTTTTATAAGAGAAGAGAGGGTAACTTTTGGAAACCTGTAAAATATTAATTTTAAATAAACTCAATCCCCATTTAAAAACCCCAAAAATGAATTAAATACAAATATTATATGATATAGGGTTAAAATGTAATCAACAAATAAGATTTATAGAAGTTGGTAATTTATTTTAAACCTTATCAACTTGATTTATCCTTATATTATCTCCTTAATTTTATTTGTGATAATAATATTCTAAATTTTAAATAATTATAAATAATTACTTATGTATTTTGAATTGCCCATGATTGGATAATTTATGACACTATAAACCATATAAATGTTAATTTATAATTTTTAAATAATTTTGTAATTTTTATACAATTTTATTATATTTTATTTTTTTAAATGAACAATACTGTCAATTTTGACACTATTCTTTTATTTGAATTTAAATAAATCCAAACTGAAAATATATTCAAAAAAAATATTTAATATACTTTTAATATGTCATATTCATCTTAAAAATTTATTTAGAACATTAATTAGTTCATATATTATTTATTTTAATATTTTTAAAACCATATATTTGATATTTCAATCAATAAAATTATTTCTACATTGCTATTGTGTCATCATTAATGATAATTATTTAATCCCTAAAAATTCTAAATAAATTCTCATGATGTAGATAATTTTATTATATTTCTGAAGACTATTTATAATCAATGTATTATGAGTTTTATAAATAAATTAAAATTATTACACTTATAAGATATAAGAGAGTGACATGTTGTCACTTTCTTTGGTTTTAATAATAATTATATCATTTTAATGGTCACAATTCCCATAAATGAATCTATTCTGACCATTAAATGATATGGGTCTACTTGTATTCATCCAATATAATTTTGTCCTGTCTTAGGGTAGTTTTATAATATTATTTATACCCTTAATTACCCGATTTACCTTTAATTGTAGTAAAAAAAATTAACGTAGTTACAATTCATAGTATCAAAAAATTAAAAGTAACCTATTAACATAATTTATACACACAAAATCCAAATATAGAATCCATTTTTTGAAATTCAAAACACAAAAGTTCAGTAATTAATTTAAAATTAATCCCATTACTAAGAAAATGGGTTTTAAAAGTTAGAACACTATAAAAGATTGAAATGTTTTTACCTATGAATTCAATGTAAAATTAATGATAATGAAATAAATTATATTAAATCGTAAAAATATATTCTATTTATAATTTAAATCAATTTATTTTTATAATTTAACCTTATAAATTATCTCGCTGAAAAAGTTGTTTTTAATTAAAATTTACCGTGTTTTTACTATTCATCAAAATAAGAACATTGTCATAAAATTATTAAAACATTATCCAATGTAAAAATTTATATTTATATTCAAAAGAAGAAGTTTATTTTTCAAAATTTAACTTATAAAATTGTCAAAAATTAGATTTAAAATCGGTGTGCCATCAATAGGCGGCAAAACTGCATTTTTTTAAAAATACTTCTTTTATCTAAAACATTGATTTTTTCTCATACCTCATTCCAGAAAATGTGTAAGAAGAATTATAATGTTATAAAATTAAAATTTTTGTTAATTCTATTCATAATGGCTAGGTTATAATAATATTATAACAATGTATCATTGTTTAGTGAAACTCGATATTACGTAAAACACATGCTATAGAGGAAGGTCACTCATGTGTGTAATCCAAGCCAAGATAGGGTTGTGTGTTGGGAATGATTCCTTTGGTGTTGCATATAACATAATCAAAATATTGTTAAGTTAAACATTGATCAAAATCTATAATTGGTGTTGTGTAAAATGAATTTTATACCGAAGAACTAGAAATTGTGTGCATCACAAGCCAAGAACAGTGTTTCCTATACTACAAGATAATACAGTGTTGCATATAGCGCAAGCTATTTTTGATAAAGCATAAAACAAATGTCATCAATGAAATTAAAATGAATAATTCTCATAAAATATTGGGGTGTTACATTGATGTCATATTCCAGTTAGTTCTTCATAGGATTTCAAAACTACCTTCAACCGTAGGACACAATATGATCTCCCAATATGAGAACACTAGAATAAATATATCTAAAAACATTAAAATATAAAAAATTGACCTATATTACATCTTGTAATATTACTATGGGTGCTGATGTGAGACGATCATTAATCTCTAGAAATTATTTCATATAGTTGTAATTCTATTGGAATTCGAATCCCTTCCTTATCAATGTAGTCATAAGTTAAGAAAGTATTTAGAAATACCCAAAAAAATTATAGTATCATTCTAATCCCCAAAATATTCATATCTTGAAATAATTATTTAGTGGACACAAATAGAATACTCCTTTAATCTTCTTTGGTTTACCAGATTTTACATATTCAGAAATTATTTTCCTGAAGAAATAGATGTATTATATATTGAATAAATAGTTTTTTAATTTATAATATACTCATTTATTACTCAATTTTATCCATATTATATCTATTTATCCCCTCATGGTCATCCATCATTTAGAGTAAACCAAAATATCAACAATAAATACTGGGAAAAAATCGACGTACCTATTGAAGATATGATTCATAAATTCTATTAACACTACATGTGGATTCATCGTACCAAATAGTATAAAGATACATTCATAATGGTAATCTATACTTTATTATGATGTATTTAGGATATCCTCTTTTATGAATTTAGGGTGATGATATCCTTGTAATGGATCTACTATATTGAACCTCTTGGCTCCCTTTAATTAATAAAATTGATCATTGATTCATGGGGATGAATATAGAATTTTTTATCATAACATGGTTCAGTTTATAATAATCCATATATAATCTATGGGTACCATCCCAATTATTTACTAATAATACTAGGGAATCCTAAGGCAATGTGAATAACCTAACGAAGCCCTTATATATCAATTATTATAGTATGAAATTTTGTTCTTAAAAATTTGTTAGAGCCATTCTATATTATGGGAGTCAAATAGGTATATTTACTTGGTGCAGATTGATTGAATATTTTATTTCCCACTAGGGTATTAACCATGATAACCAGTTAAAATAAAAAAGTAGGTATCAATCCATTGTGGTAATAAGATTCATATTCCTATTTTTATCCCATGTACCCAAGAAGATGAAAGATAACTGGATAGTGAAGGATCCAACCACTCAACTTTAGTTCAGAATCTACCAGTATTTATATCACATTCCCCCATGATTACATATGGTTTTCAATCTGGGGATATGAATTTCACATCATGAACAAATCATTTAATATGATCTTTAAATTCTACCAGCATGTCCATTTGAATTATCAAAACAAAAACATCAATCTTAATGGTTGTAAAATCTTATAGAAATTTCATTGTGTCAATGTCAATAAAACATACTGGGAAATTAATTCTTCTACACTCTTTCTTTCAAAGGGGTTTGGTTAAACATGAGGAAAATAGATCATGTCATGTGAATTTAGTAGGATTCTCATTAATTGATATATTTACTTGTTCTTATTGAAAAATGTCTATTGTATCAATTATTTAGAGTTCTTATGGAAATAAATTTCTATAGATCAATTCTAAAAATTATTTCTAAGAGTGGTTTAAATAAAAATTATCTTCAAATGCTAATTACCATCATGCATGTTCCAAGTATTAAAGAATAAACATTGTTATCAAGGCCTTAATTTCATTTAAAGTCCCAATTAATTTCAAAATCTTGGTCATCCAATGAACCCATCAATCTGTAGGCAAAAGTATAGAATAATTTCTTACAAATGGTGGGATCTATCTAATAAATTCTATTGATTGATTTACCAAATGATGTTCATTGGTCTTAGGTGCATTGTTAACATCCTGGAGGATAGAAAAGAAATTTGAACCAAATACTAGTCCTATTATGTCTCAAATGTAAAATCATTCTCATCTTCTTCATATGACTGGTATCTTGTTCTCCTTACAGGTCTCATTTTTTTACAACAAACCATTTCATAATTCCACAATTTATCACTTTATTATTCATATTTTCATGGTTATATTTTATATACCAACATATTCATTAAAATAACTTAATTCCAAAATAAAATAATATTATGGAAATATAGTCCTATTATAATTTATCTTTACTAATCCATCCTTGAATTAAACATTGATAATGAGTTGATTAAAAGGAAAAAATTTTAACTAGAATTTTTAAAGTCGGACATCCCAAGAAGCCTGATGTGTAGTATAAAATATTTTGATAAATATTTTTATGCTATAAATTTTGATGCCTAAAACCTCATATCTCTTTTCTATAATCACAATTGAATGTATAAACTAACTGATACATCTTGTGTTATCCGAACCCTAACCATTAGAATGAAAATATTAGTGGTGAAACTATCCTTAAGAAAAATCCCAAAGATAAAAATGAGTTCAATAAATTCCATGGACTTAGCTAAATTTGGTGGATTATTTTCCATTCAATAAAATGAAACCAATAATAATACAATAATAACTAAAATTAACTATACGATACATAAGGAAAAAACCAAAAAACACAAGTGAACACAAACAAAAAATATTATGAGAGTAACTATGGAACAAAGTAAAGAATGAAATAATAAAAGCATTAATGTTGAAAACACACTGTAACCAAGCTAGTAAAACTCCATACAATGATTCATACAAAATAAGACTATTAATCTATAGTCTATAATAATGATATCGAAGACCCACACTTGAGAAATATAATGTTGTCCACATTTCTAAATCATGGAAATAAACATTTGAATACTCAATAAAGGGAATATGTAGGGTTTGAATAATAATTCCTTATAAAAACCCCAATAGAATTTTTTAATCTTCCTCTAAAACAAGTAATTGGTAAAATCATAGGATTATAAAATATATAGGAAGAATATCAAAAATTGATAACTATTTCACAATATTCGATAGGTTATGTTATCTGATTTTTGAGAAGAAACATAATCAATGAATTGTTATCCTTTCCAAAAACAGAATAAATTCACCAAATTCAATTTGGAAAAAGCATCTAGGTTCACAAACATGCATTTTGAATTTCTTTCCAATTTTATATTTTTAATTCCACTTCATGGATCATTGTTGACTGTAACATACTAGAAGGGAATGAAACTAGCTCACATTTTTTCATTAAATTTCCCACTGATATTAATTCTTTTATGTATTATTTTTGTAATATAATTGCACTATATTTTTATTATCTTGTTTTTTTGGGTAAAAAATTATTTTAATTTGTATGAATTTCATCATCATATAATTTTATAATCACTCACAATATTTATGGTGTTATAAATTATTATAGATAGAAACATATCAATGTCTTGATTCATGTAATAACCATGATTTGAAATTGTCATGTAGCTCCACACCATATTATTTATTGCTGATTTAATAATTAGAAAACCAATTATTATAAAAACCAAATTTTACTATGTCTAACATGAGTATAGTAAAATGTATCCACGTTTGTTATGACTATTATGTACTAATTTTGGGAAAAAATACACATATATATGAATATGGTTATCATTAATATGCTAATGTTTCAAATAAATTTAACATTCAATATATTAAAAATTATCAATTCTCGCATAATTAATTACATATTACATAATCTTATTTATTATGGTTACTAAGTACACTTTTTATTTTAATGGATTGTGAAGAAAGTGTTTTATATAATTATTTAACAGTATGACCACATGTCTATAAAAAACATAAGTTTGTATTAATGATCATTAAAGCTATTTTTCTTAACGATATATATGTTATTATTAACATTTTGAAACACTTGTCTTATCAATAAGGAATAATTTTATTAACCTTTCAATATAATTGACTTAACCTTACTCGAGAATGATTATTCCCTTATCAACAACTTGTCTTAACATTGTGAGTGTTTATTTGAACCTTTCAAAGATAAAATTACAAGATTTTCTACCATTAAAAATTTTATACCATATAAGAATTCTTATCATATGTCATTGTCAACCATACTAAAATAAACCTTCGAAGTTACAATATACATTATGTGTTATTGTTTACTTTATTCTATTTTTACTTCAATTGTATCACATAAATTTTTATGATTTAATTTATTTATTGGAGACTAAATTATTGTTTATATATAATGAAAAAATTATATTATTTATAATTTTTTTAATATATAGTTCACATTTAATCATATATGAACATATTTATGTCCCGTTTAAGGAATATATTACAAATTTGAATTTAATTAAAGGAAAATTAGTTGTCTGATTTTTGGGAATTGATTAACAAACTGTTATAGAGGTTGTTTAGGGATGTTAAATGATAATAAATTTTAGTTTATTAATTGAGTAACATTGATGTAGTATTTTATCATTCACTCTGTAATTATGCGAGAGACTGGATGTATGATAATCATGGGGATAATTTTAGTTTCATTTTTGTTGATCAATTAGTTTACTCTAGTAGTTATTGACATTTATTAGAAATTATAGGACATTAAAAAAGTATATATTAAAGTATTAATAATATACACAAAAATGAATAAATTTTTTTTGATTTGAACTTTGTGATCCTATATGAATAATAATTTTTAGTTGTTGGATAGAAATTATGGACTAACAAAATATATAAAATCTTAACTACCTTGGGGAGAAAGAATGATCTACTACTCAAGAACCAATTATTGTTCTTCAACTATTCACATTTAATTATTTTATATTGTCTCATTGAATCATTAATTTATTCTATTTATCTTCTTCACATGTACTTGATTTCCTTTGTTTATCCTTTTCCCTTTATAAAGAATCATTATTTTTTGGTTATAACTCATAAATCCATATATTCAGGTTATGTTATACAACCATTAAAATGTTCCATATTTTTGTTGAATCTTCGTTATAATGTGTGTGTTTTAAATTATTTTATACTCACATTTAAATATTAAGATATCGTTGTGGTTGTACCTCAATATTAAATGGTATGTTCTAATTGGGTTTTTAGTCCCATGTGAAATTTAGTTAAATTAGTAAACATAATAGGTCTTAAGGAGTTATTATCTGTGAAGACTGTATATAAAATAACATTTATCTAAACTATTATAATAATTGCATGTTTTCATTACTTTTATTTGTCACTATGAAATATATGGACTGATTAACTCAGTTAAATAATATTAAAAAAATTATTCTTGATGATTTAATTATCTTCTATAAAAAAATCAAAATCATTCTATTAACTCCCTGTATAACTCTTTCCATAATAAATGGGACCTAAAAATTGGTATTAATTATTAAACTATATAATGATAATTTTCATTTAATTCTTTCTCTAAATACCTACATTTTTATTAGAATCGCACCTTTAAAAAAAATTAGCTCTATTGATTTATATTTTATGAGATAACATTTTTTTGACCTCCTTATCTAATGAAAATATTTCTAATATGGGATTCACTACATAAAATGGTGGGAAAATTTGAATGATACCTCCACACATTGATGGTACAGACTATTAGTATAGGAAACTTGAATGGAAGTATATCTTAAGAAACATTGTATTTATCATTAGAAAACATGGGTAAAACATTTAAATTACTCAGTTTTAATCCTGAAACTCATAATAGACGTGATACTACTAAATATTTCATGAATTAACAAAGTTTGAATATCTTATGTAGTTTAATTAATAGTAATTTTTTTATTTATATTTATTTTAGTAAGATTGATAACAAACTTTTGATAATTTAGAGAGTTATTCACATTGGATAAGATATGATGATTATAAAATTGTTGGAATACATTTTTCTAAATATCAATTGTTCATGACTCTAGAATACGAAATGTTCACCAAGATGATTCATTAGTTTACTAGCATTATTAATGAGGTGAATTCACCTAGAGATGCCATAGAAAATCATGTTCCTGTTAATAGAGTATTCAGATCTATATCTAATAACTGTCATGAAAAAAATACTTCCATTGATGAAATATGAAAACATCATGGAACACACCATTGATTAACTCATCGCTTCACTACTTCAATATAAAATACTATAGAGGAACATCACTAAATAAGGGACTTGTTGGAGAAAAATTATAGTTTTTAAATATACTAATTATTATTTTTCATATATTTATCCTAAAAGTCACTAATGAAAAAAAATAATTGCATGGATTAATGTTTTACTAGTGATTAAATTTTTTTCAAAAAAATGGATTAAAACCCAATATAAAAGGAATCTTTAGAGGGTTAATAAAAATGGTGTAAGGAAAAGTTAGAAAAACATTATCTGTAATAGTTAATTTTTTAGTGTAGTAAGATAGGACATTCCGTGCCATCCAAGAAAAGGTTAACAAATTTATATAACTATAATAGGTAATAAAATCAATAAATAAGTCCTTAACATTATACTATAGGTGAAATAAAGAATTTTAATCTTGTTATGAATCGTGAAATGAAAATTAATTTACCAACATCTGTTTTATGGAATCATTAAACGTGGTTATTTACTATAGTTTTTATTCCATATATTCTGGTGATTATCCAAAAAATTTGAAAAACTAACCACTAAGGAATTAAATGAAGATGTTTATAGACTAAGAAACAATGTCTCTAGACCTATTGATATTTATAATGTACTATAATTAAATAAAAATTTTCTATTTGAGGAAAACATGAGTCTTTTCTTTGTAAAAAAACTAATGAATAATTCTTTTACCTCTAAAATTGATCTGTATAATGATTTAAAAACTATTTATTTGTTATATGTAGAGTACAAATCAAGATATTTAAATTATAAAGAAAAATATTTCTACTTTTGATTGAAGGTATAAATAGATATAACAAGATGATTTTTATAATGAAATGAATGGAAATAAAAATTCTAAACTATATGAAATGATTTTAATTCAAATGTATATGAATTATTTTTTTAGAAGGTTAAATTATTAATTCATCTATTGTAGTCTGTTTTCTAAATATATAAGAATATTATTTTTATGAGTGATCATTCATATTTGAACTATCCTTGGGTTATACGAAGAATCAAATTTTTAATTTTTGAAATTATATAATACCTTATAATATATAATTATAATATTTGGGGTACCTAGGAAATGTTTCATAATTCCCATTAGACCCAATGTAAATTGTGTATAAAAACATTCTATATTTTTTTTCTTTTATTTATTTAGAAGTATGCAGAAAAATATATGATACATTGAGTGAATGCTCTAGGAATATAAGTTAATACACCTCTAAAATTATTTCTTTCATAAAATTTGATTAATGAATTGATACTTTTAGAGATTACTCCAAAGTCAATTTAATTGGTTTTTAAGAAATTGGAATTAATGAATTTATTATTATTTATATTTTTTAATATGTTGTTGGATTAAGAAATAATATAAAATGAATTTCAAAATTATATAATAATGGTATGAAATTCAAATGTCCAAATCATACTTTTTTACAAATTTAATATTATAAGTATTATCTTATGCAGATCGTATGGAAAATAATTAGAATATTAACCTTGAAAAACTGATAATTCTATATTTAAATTTTTAAATGTTGTATAAATCGATAGTTTATATTATAATATCTAACATGTACATGTGAAAATAAAACTGTTATATAAACTATATTTAAATTAAATAATTATAATGTTTCCTAATTGGAATAATGATTAGTTTCATGTGTGTCACACTTTTGTGACTGGGAAAAATAATTCTTTTTTAAAATCATCCAATAAAATACGTTTTAACCAAAAATTTCATTTTATTATGTCATGAAAGTTTTAGTCATACTAAAACATCTACTATTATAAGAAATAAAATATTATTTTGATATTATATAATATTTTAGAATAAAATATTTGGTTTAATTTTTTTCATATAAAAATAAATACCAAACTAATTTTACAACTATGTGGTAATTTATTTCAAAACTAAATAGGAAATATGATTTCAATCATTTCTAAGGATAGATGAGGTAAATTTCTAAAAAATATAATTGCGAAATTTTTGTGGAAATAATGGTTATTTTATTTTTATTTTATCCCCAAAAACTCCTTATAAAAGAGGATTAGTAAAAAGAAAGAATATAACATTAATTAAACTTGATAAAACCATGTAAAATGACTAAAATTTATGTACATATTATTGGGATGAATCTGTTTTGATTTCTTTTTATATTTTGAATACAATTATTCTGGTACTTTTTAAAAATAAATCCCACTATTAATTATAGAAAAGAAAGAAACATAATTTTTTATATTTTTATATTTTTTAATCGAATTTTTTATTCCAAATACAAAAGGGGATTTATAAATTTTTTATAATATATTTAATAAAGGGACATTATTTTGATATTCTAATTTATGTAAATCTTTTAGATGATTCAAATAATGGAATTTTCTATTTAAAAGAAACCATTAATGTAACTTTTAATGAAAATAATGTCATACTGAATTGAAAATTAAATAATTTTGAATAAAAATAATAAAAATTACTTTAGAGAAAATTAATATAATAAATTAAATATATATTTCAATGGTTAGCATACTCATTCTCAATATGATCCTATATCTTTGAAATTTCCTATATATCATCAAACCTATTTTAATCATTGGTGATATTGATTATTTAATTAGGAAGAATATTTGTTTTATTTTTTTTGAACATTGAACTTTTGTATTCTATGCCTAATGGTGTATTGAAGATTTAAATGATATTAGTTGGATGATTTACATGGAATATGAAATTAATCAATTTACATGATCTTATGTTTTTTATTTAGTTAAACCCCTAGATGATACAAATATTATATGGACTAAATGAAATATTCTAAATAAATTTGATGAATTTTGTCAAATTATAATGGTTAAGGATTTATTAGTGGTGCAAGCCTATTATCCTGAATAAGGTATGGATAGTGATGAATATTTTTATCGTATTTATATAACTAAATTTTTTATAATTTTACTATAATTTTAAACAATTCAAGGGTTTTAAATTGTATAAAATGTAGGTTAAAAGTGGTTTCATAAATTTTTTTTATTTATTTAGATGTTTTTTAATAATCCACTGGGTTTTTAGCATCTATATTTTCAAAAAATCATTTTAAATTATCTATATAAATATATGGACTTATAAAACCTCATAGAGATTTGTATGAAATATTATATTCAATATTATTGAATAACTGTTTTAATAATGTAAAATTTTATTATATATTTTTTAATAAAGGATTTAAAATTATATTTTAGTTATCTAAATCTATATTGACGAAATTATTTTTGGTTTCCACAATTGAATCTCTTGGTAATTAAATTTATAATTAACTGGGTATTGAATTTGAAATGTGTTTAATGAAATAATTATAACACATTTTGGTCTTCAAATTAATCAAAGTGAAATTGAATATTTTTTAATCGATATAGGTATGATAAATAACTAGTTAATATATTTTTATATTATTCTAATATTAATTTTAGAACACCTTGATTATTGACCATATATTATATTCTGATGTGTTTTGAAAATATTTTGATGATAAATTGTTTAGGTAAATAATATGTAGTTCAATTCATTTAGCAACATTAAGAATAGATATCATGTTTAATGTATGTAAATGTTCTAGATTTTAAGATCATTCTAAATAAATTAAAAAGAATAATAAAATAATTATTTGATATATTAAAGGAACTATCAATTCTACATAATTTTTTTATAGAAAGACTTGTTTTTTCTCTACAATTATGTTTGAAATTATAGAGGTTATATATTTGATATAAGTAATACATCTAGTATGTTTCATTTTCATGGTAAAAAATTATTTTCATTGAGGTTAAATAAAAAATTTCAGTTGATTTATCAACAGATAAAGATTGATTTCTAGTTAATGAGATTTTTTTTCCCATTCGTAACAAATTATGTAAGCTTTTTTCTGATTGAAAAACATACTATAATAATATCTCAAATTAATGCAACAAATTGTATGTTATTTATATTTCTAATAACCCTTTAAAATATTATTTAACTAATCATATAGATATTAGATTTCATTTTATTAGTGGTCATGTTAATAGAGGTTGAATTAATTTTGTAATCTGTTTCAAATGATAATCAATTAGAAAATATATTTATTAAACCTTTTGATTCTATTATATATAAAAGAATAAAATTTAAAAATTTTATTATTGATGTTTGAAATGGATGTTTGGTTTGAGTATTTAGAAATTTATTTAATTAATTTTTTACTAGTATTATGTAATTATATTATATATTTTTGTTTACTAACCTATTTATTCCTTATTAGTTACTTTTTAAATTCACTAAAAATTGATTTATGATTCCATAAATATCATAATATACAACATGGCTCATAGTAAATTATTATTCTATTTATGGGAATATTTTTAACTATTTTATATAGTTGATTTCATAATTTCTTTGGAATAGTACTAATATTTTCAAAATAGAAGTATATTGTTTTTCAATTATTTATCTTATTAAATTGTAGTTTCTTATTTCAGTTGATATATTTATATACATTCAATAAATTAAAAGGCATCATTAATTATAAACCTGTTTTACAAAATAAATTATTTTATAACCATTATAATGTATATTTAAATCTTCTCAATCATGTAATATATAATTTTATATATGTTTATACTTATTTTATAACGTTCACATGTATTTTCATGTATTTATATTTTACAAATTTTGGTGGCAGAATTTTTATATTCAAAATTAAATTTTTATTATTATTCGAAAAGATGAATAATTTTGAAAATTATAATTGGATTTTCAATTATGATGATGGTAGTGATTGTTGAATGGATTATCACAACATTATTTATTTATTTATTTTTTGATAATTGAAAAAAATACCATTATTAGAAAAGAATTATCATATTTTATTTATCGTAGTTTAAAAAAACATTTCTTGGTATATTTATTTTTTTAATGAAATAATTTTTAGGATAATACCATATTAGTGTGATTTTAATTATAACTCATACAGTAATGTTTCACCTAAATTTTACAAAAATTGATTGAATAATTATAATTTCCCCCAACATTAGTTACATTTTAATTCATAGTATTTGTTATTGTTACTATGTATAATGTTTTTATATCAGATACTACATTCATTAATTTATTTTGTTTTTGAACCTTACTATTTCATGCCTATTATAACCATAAATATATATATATGATCCTTGTTATTTCTTATAAACAAATTATTGTTGTTTGTATGAGCCTCAGTACAGAATACACTTAACGTTAGGATAAACTTTTTGTAACTCTATAAAAGAATTTTTGTAATCACATATGGACTTAGCTAAACCTTAATAATATAATATTATAGAAATTTTTATCTTATGATAATTATATTTTATGATAATCCAAATTATAAGATATTTTATATCTTATAAAAAATATCATTTGGAGTTTTAATGAATCTTATTTATTTCTCTATATTATTAATTACATTTTCTTTTATTTATTTAACTTATTAAATGTTTATGATTTCACTTATTTATTTTATTCTAAAATATTTTTTACTTCAAACAATAATATGATATTTTTTTAAAATAAATAACTAAAATTTATTATATATATTTATACATTAACCAATCAACTGCATGTTTTTGTAAAGTATGTTGAATTCCAATTTGGGATAAGGAAACTTAATTATGAGATTTATGGGATTTCATATATTGGTTACTAAGGAGATTATTTCAAATATATTATATCTTCATAAATATCATTTTATAAATTGTGAAAATTGGATATATTTTGATCAAATTTATATGAGATTTATGGTAGTGATGAAATGTATGATAATCAAAGTGATAATTATGGTACTGTTTTCATTATTCTTTTGAATTATTATAACTATTATAGTCAATTGTATAGGGTCACGAAAATTATATAAATGATTAAACAATCATGCAAAATACACATATATTTGATATATATAGTGAATGATTATTATAAATTACTTATGTGATATTTGTGATCATGTGTGAACATTTTTTTTAAACTGATGGATAAATCTTAGGGAATAACGAAACTATATATTCTTTAATACATTAGAGAGATATATTGATCTACTACTCCAAAACCATTTTTGTATTTAAAAGATATTTTCCTCAAATCTATTATCTACTTCTATTATGTATTTACATTCTTATATATATATATATGTTACCTATTCTTAAACATTTTAGTTTATGATTTCCAATTAGAAAAAAAAATTCTTCTTATTTTTAGGTTGTGACTCCCATATTCATAATGTTAGGCTAGGTTAAGCTATCATTACAAATGAATATTTTTTATTTCGACCATAATATAAAAATTGTGTTTCGTAATAGATTTAGCTCTCCCATTTAAAATCCATACTACCATTATGGTTTTACCTCTAATGGAAAATTTAGGTTATAATTTAATTCAGTAGATAAAGAAACAAACTAGGTAATAGTTGATCAATATTCTTTGATAGATATTTTGGGTTTCTTATATTGTTTTTCAATAGTATTTTTGATAACCATTCCAATATTATCGAATATTATTATTAAAATATATAACAATAATTTTTTTGAGTGATTTATATCCTACAACGGTTTTTAAAACTATCATATTCTAATAATCTACAACACAAAATTCAATATCATGAACCTGAGAGTATTAATTAATAAAATAATATTTTAAAAAAACAATAGGAACTTATAGGATTTAATTGATATATTGTATTCTTAAGATTCATTTTTCCAACAAAATATGTTATATCATGAAGATTAATTTCAAAAATAGATGATTTATAAGACATCACCACATCTTCACCTCTTATTTAAGTTACTCAGTTATAAAAATGTTTTCAATTTTATGTTATCTTTTCAAAAAATTCATTCTCATCATTCATACACATGTTAATAAGTTCCTCACCAGTGACGAATCTAAAATATTTCTATCACAAAAAAGTAATCCATAATAATAAAAAACAACAAATATAGTTTTTTGTATAACACTTGGTGTGGAAATCGTGAATAACGATTGATGAATATTTCATAGAATTCATATATTGTCTCTAAAATATGGTTACCTATATCCTAAATCACCTTACATAAGGCATAATTCCTTGATGTTGTAATGAACCATTAAAGGAAACTGATTTGAAGCATGAAAGGTAGTCGACTCAAATTCCCATGTTATTTAGTCACCCATATAGGACTAAAATATTCATATATCATTATCGATTAATTATTTTATTTGTATAGGTACTCAATTAATAAATCATGTATTAGAGGAGATAGTTCGATCAATCTAATTTTGAGATCATATTTCGTTTATAAATTATGATAAAAAAATTTATTATTATCAGAAATGAAGTTAGAGTATAGATTAATGTATGTATTTATTTCTAGTTATCTTCTATAGTTTCCAGTTGAGACTCTGAATAAACAAGATTAGTTTTACTATAAATAATCAATAAAATGTTTTCAAACTATTTTTATAAAATCTTATGTTTTATAAAATTACTTTTTATTTCCATGAAAATTGCCTAAAATTCCATAAAAATTCATCAGTCCATTATTAAAGGATTTTTCATTAATTCTCGAAATATGTATGACTTAAACAAGATTATTTGATTAATTTCATACTAACTCTAATTTAATGGCTCTAGAGAACCATATTCAAATATGGGTGGTGGATTATATATATTGTTATTATATTAGAAACTATAGTATCAGAACAATTTACCCGAATTAAGCTTTTAGAGAAAAAATGGGACTATAGGGAACATGGAATTCATGCCATCCTTGGAAATTGGTAAAAAGGGATGTAAAGCTATCGTTAGGCATTTATTATAGAAGTAATATTTTCCAAAAAAATACATTAGTCCATAAATAATCTATTCCATAGATAAATAAATGAGAAGAATGTGATATGGAATGACCATGAGGATGGATCAGGGTACAACTCATGTGTTGTTGTATGGTGTCATTTAGGTTTCACCATGTGCATTAACACAAAATAGGAATAGGTTCATTTTCACATGTAAACCATAAATTTTCACACACATATTTCTAATTTTGTTAATATGACTTCAATTACACATGAATATACACATAGTTGTACCTATTAGATTGTGTAATGAAACATTCAAGTGATGAAGCGGGAAGCCATACATGTATCATCGAATAGGCTGCTCGAAATAAATATTAGTGTTTTAGAATATATCATCTATACCTATTATCACCTGAATCTCTAGCGTGGGATGCAGGGGTTTCCAACCATGGTGCATTGTAGGCTAGCACGATGCTAGGATTATTGGAAAGGGTGGTGTTGCCTCATATTGGTAACATCATATGATGACTACTAATAGGTGGAGGTGAGGGATAATACTAGTTAAATGTATGATTATGGCTACTTGTTTTCGGGGAAAACATCTATAAGTAATTCAGTATACTTAAACTTAATGATACCCATGTTCTAGATCCTCTTGGACTCTAGAATTTCATGTTATGTCTTGTAATAAAATTAGGTTCATGAGTGTTTATCTTTCTGTATAGGCATGCATAATTCATTACCCCCTAGGTTTCATAGGGTGGTTGTGTATTTTTATAAAACCATCTAATTATAATAAATATAGTGTAAAGGAAAACCTATGTTATCTTTATTGTGTAAGACTTCTTTATAAAGTTTCTTTTTATCTATTTTCCATTTCATTTTTATGATAATCTATTTAGGGGAAATTTTATATTAATTTGATTTAGAATTTACTAATAGGGAAAAATAAATGAATTCATAAAATAATAAAGGCTAATCTATAGATAATTTGAGGATAAATTACCTTCGAATATACTAAATACTCCCTTAACAATATGAATTATTATTATAACTCTTTTTAATGAGAGATACAATAATCACATACTTTTCCTCTTATATTGATTCAAATTTTCTTTCTCGTCCATATAATGGTCAAAGTAAGTTGATTTTATTTTTTATGTCCATGGGAATGTATTTAAATTATCTAAACACATTAATAGTGAACTCATTACTCACCACCTAAAACCTAATAGTTATTCAAGGTTGATCATAAGCAACGAGATGTAAGAGATGTATCTTCAACACTCATAATGACAATATCCATGTTCTCACCAATAAAAATATATTATACCATTGGGTATAAAATTAAAAATGTTGATGAGATTATGATTAAACATCCCATGTAAAAAACATTATTAGGAATATATAAAATGTTATTAAACATATATCATGATAGAACCCAACTCACATTAAAATTTATCATTATATTTAAATTATAATTAAATTTATTAAGAGGATCTAGTGATTTATTAGGAATAATCAACAATGAATGAATATTTAAAAGTAAATAAATCCTAGAACATTAAGCATCATATCCATGGGTAATTAAACTACACAACTATAGAATATAATAAAAGAAATTAGATAATTACCCCCTAAAAATTAAATGTACAAGTACTTAAAAAGAAACTTTCTTTTTTCCCCCGGCATTCCATAAAATCATTGATGACTAAAAATTTGAAATGTTGAACATTTATTCCTTCCACAATTATTATTTAACATATAGAAAGTTAATTTTTACTTACAATGGAAACATTTCCATTGATTATATACAAATTCCTTTCTTTTGAGATTTGGTTCAATAGAGATTGTTATGTATTCTCTTTCCTGGTTTAGTTAAGTAGTGATTATAAATATTAAATTTATCTCTTAGGATTTGATGTATAATTATTTACTTCCATGATTATAAATGAAAATTCTTGGTATAATATACTATTATTTAAAAAATTAACTACTATGTTCGATAATGTATAAAATATGAAACATCGAGCATAAATGAACCGTGAAATTTTATTTTTTATATGTAATCATTATAACATAGTCATTAAATTTCTGTGTATCAAAAGGATAATTTTTTATAAAAAATATATAAACTTTCTAGTCAATAAAAATGTATTTAAAAATCCTTAGTTAAAAATCACTCTATTTTGATTAGTAATTTTATTTTTCAAAAATATTTTTTGTTTCTAAAATGATTTGTATTTCTCTCTATGAGTGAATATTATATATAATGTTTTGGAATTCTTGAAATTTTAATTAATTAAATAAATATCGTTTTTAAATAATCATATCAAAATATTCATTGGGTTAAATTTTAGGTGTTTTTAGAGAGGATTGAGTATTCAGTGAATAGTAATAAATACTGATTTTGATTAGAATCAATATTTTATTTTAATGTACTTACAAAATAAAATTATATTTTAGATTTCATTTAAATTTATAATTATTTTATTTTTATTCAAAATAATAAAATTATGGATTTTAAAATTAATTAATAATATGAATTTATTATAAAAACATAATCTATTTGAAAATTGATTATTATAGAAAACTTTTTTTCATCACATTTTACCAGTTCTATTTTAAATGATGTCATACCAATTATTTGTTTCAAATTTTTAAAATTTGACATATTATTTGGAATAATTATTTCAAAATTAAATAATATTTCCCCTTTTATTTTTGGTTAATATATATATTAACTACCATATTATCTATTACCAAGATAACGGGTTAATTGTGTAATTATGGTTTAAAAATAATATGATATGTTTCAAATGAACGTAAAAAATTCCTTAATTTTATTGGATGATTCAATTTCTTCGAATATCATAAAATATTTGGTTATATTTCATTTTTACCATTTTCGATTTTATTATTATAATTGTAATATTTCATGTATAGAAAACTAAAAAATGTCACTTACTTGTTTTTAATAAATATAATATTTTTAACTTGGGGGAAAATATAATATATTTTATGGTATTAATATTAATTTGAAATATTAATTAATTTAATTTATCTTGATCATTTATTATTAATTTTTATTGAAGAAATTATTACCTTAAAGGCGTACATATTTCTTGCGCAATAATTATTCAATTAATGCCAAATTCAAATATATGATATTAAAATTATTAAAATAAATATAATTTGAGATACTTATTATCATCCATTAATATTATAGATTAATATAATAGAAGAAATTTATATTAATTTTTTTAATTCTATTTTTTCATGATATTATAAAATAAATGTAATGAATAGTTAAAAAAATTGACATTAGTGAAATTGTTTAAAAACTAATTTTTTATTATATGATCTTAAATTTCATTAAAAAAATATATTTAAATATTTTATTAGTATACAACTTATAATATCATCAATGATCCATTTAATAAACTTTTTTATAATTATATTAACTTTATTATCCACTTAAATGTTAAAAGTATAGACATCACCATAATTGTCAAAGGAGTTAATGAAGGGTTATAAAAAGATATGGGTGAAAATATAATATAAACCTATAAATAATTATTATAGAAAAATATTTGTACTAATAAACATATTATCCAATATTACTATCAATTTTTATCTATTTGGAAATCAAAATTAATATATATTAAGTTAATATTTTAATAGAAGGTAATATATTATTTTCGATTATTATAACATAGAAACCCATTTGGTTCAGAAAATATGTATAGAAAACATTATTAAAATCCCTCCCCATGTTTTATAGGGCTTATTTATGGAATATTCACAATCATAGTTGTCATATGAAGTGAATCAACAGTGGTTGTCCAAGGAATATACATCATTCATAACCGAGCATTCCAATTTTATTTGATATTTGGCCTCTAGGAAATATTTATTAACCATTATTACATAATAATATTAATATATTTTATATACTTTTATGTCCTTGTTTTAATGTAATAAACCATATTAATCTCCAACTTCCATCTATTTGGAAATTAGTTCATCAAACCTGTGTATAGGGGACTACGACCTCACAGATCGACGTATGTAGTATTTCATAAACACCTCCCACATGTTGTTATAATATTTTATATAAAGATTATATATGATATAAAAGAAGATTTTATAATTATTCAAATATAATAAATCGTTTAATTCTATAAATTTTCATTCACTAAAAGATGATAGTGTTATTTGTGCATATGTGCGGACCACCACCTCCACAAAGTGATGAGATTCATTTTTAATCACCACATAACATGAATGTTATAAATAAGTATATTAAAATAATTATTATGATATATTTGATATAATTATAATTATTACATAATAAATTAATACTTTAAATATTTATTTATTATTATTTTAATAATGGAATCATTACTCGAGCATACGAGCAGCCTACCAACTCCATGAATGTAATGTTTTTCATTTTTAATAACTCTAATTCATAATTAGTCTTAAAAGTATATTTTCTATTTAATTATGTTTATTATTTAATGATTATTATTCTTTATATGAATGACTACTAAACTCTTTGACTACATGAAATATACAGAAGTAATTTTGAAGTTATAAATTGAAGGTTCTCAAAACACAAGATGTTGACGTAAGTAATTATATATTTATAAAAATTATTAATTTAAATGAAGTTAATTTATTAAGTATAATTTATAAACCTATTAAAATTTAATTATAATTATTATAATTTATATTATTTTATTATATTGGACTTATAGGAAAGTCAATAAAATTATGGATATATTGAAAGAGATTTCGTCTCAGTTTTCCTTTTATTGAGATATATTTTATTATTATGAACCTAATTTTTAATATAATGTACATAAGTCCCATTTTATATTTCATATCATTACTCGATAATATTTAATTGTATTTTAAATTTCAATTATAATTACATCATCAAGGGGTTTTACATATAAATTACCATGTTGGAAAAGTAATCATAAATCATTTTTCATTCGTTGGGTTATAACATTTCATCATTAAATATTTTATTCCAAAAATATGGAATAATTATTTTATCAATTATATTATTTAATAATGTCACTTTTTTAGATTAAATATTTACACATAATATATCAATTTATCAATTCTCAATTCAATGATATGATCTTTATATGGGAACTTTATCCCAAATTCTATTTCATTAGGAAATTAGTTTAAGATATGAAAATATATTATTTATTGAGGTGTATATAAAACAAATTTTACATAATATATCATTAATATATTTATTTTCAGGAAATTTAAAGTTTCTTTTGTGGTAATTTTTTAATAATTCTTATGAATTTAGAGTTACTAAAGTGGGAATAGATTTATGTTATAATATATTTCATTTCAAATTTTTATTTTAAGGATTTGTTTTATATAAATTATATGATATTATTTTATTATACCACAAATACATTATTACCAAATTATGTTAATTATTTTTCATGTTTAGTTTCTACTTCATCCCTTATTGATTAAAGAAACGCAAAGAAAGTCATTTGTATGTTATATCTATTTTATATATTCTTTTTTAGCAGGATTCATTCCCTTTCATATCCATGTTTTCTAGAATGTTTTAGAAAATTATATTTTACGAACAAAAATGATTTCTTGATGTTATATTACTAGATAATCACCCTTATATTTAAATTTCATAAATAAATTTCTTAATATTTTCTGAATGGTTAAATTTTGATTCATTTTTAGAAAATATTTGAAAAAGAATTTTTATTCATAACCTTTCCAACATGGATGGATTTTTACACCATAATGAATGTTACTTTCTTGGAATCTCACTTAATATGTTTTATATGTTATTTTAATATAAAATTACTATCATAATATTTTATTAATTATTAGTTTTAAAATATAATATTCAAATTGAAAATGGTGTTTTCCTTAAGAATTATTTTTCATAAACATTTAAAGGTATTTCCATTAATCAACATCACTAACCCCTAATGAGAATTATACTTCACTAGGGATATTTTTAATTGATACCATCCAAATTATTTATCTATATATATTATGTTGGTTTCAGAGATAATTTCATGGAACTTGTTTCTTTTACATTATTTATTCAACTTATGATATGCATAATGGGTATTTATTTATGTTTTATGATGAAATAAAAGCATTATATAGTTTTTTCATGTTATATTTATTGTACTTTTTATGGGTAGTGCCGTTATAAATAGAAATTTGGTGATACCTTTATAGATCTACATTTATTTGTGTAAAGGGATTGACATAATTAAATGGGTTTCTAATAAAAGAACTTATTAATATACTATGATGGTTATTAAAAAATATAGTATGAGTTTAATGGATTAGGTATCTCAATATAGATTATGGGAATAATCTATTACAAATATTCCAATTGTAACAGTGGTGGTTATTTTGTGACTAACCGTGATCATTATTCTAAGTGAAATAGTGAAGGTTATCCCAATTTTAAGTTTGATATAAAAATATCCCAACATACAAACACATTTTCTTTATTCATTGTATGGGTTTTAATGCTTCCTTTGATAAAGAGTACCATCACATGGCTCGTGATTATTAATTATTATGAATCTTCTCTTAATATAACACATTATTCCATGTTTTATGATTGATGATCCATGTTTTCATTGGTAAGAGTTTTATTATTTTATGATTACACACATTGATTATGTAATCAAATTCGTATACTCATCTCATTATCATTGGTTAAATTCAATTATTGATGATTATATTTACCTTTACTAAGAATTTTATCTCACACTTTTTACATTACTATTTTCCAAGGATGGGAATAAATGTTTTATGTATGTTATGCCTAAATTTTTTAATATGTGTAAATAATTTAATGGGAGATGATATGGATTCTTATGAACTTCTTCCTTATATATAAAAATTCTATGTAAGAGTATTTCATAATTTTATAAAATTATAAATAAAAAAAGTCCATAGGTTTCTATGTGATTTTATATTTCCTCTTTATGTTTTAATATTTTGATGGCCTAACAAGGGTTACATTTATTGGTATCAAATCCAAAAATGTAATGTTTGTGTTTTTTTTGTATGATCTGGGATTGTGGGATTTTTGTTGTTATAATAGGAATAAAAATTGGGATTAAGTAGCTCTGTGGATTACGATGTTTTCAAGTGGTTTAATAATAAGTGTTATGGATACCATAATGGGATTATATGTTTGAGGTTCATAATATGATTAATGTTATAGACACAACTTTTGGGATTTGATGTGTTGAAATTTTATGCTGACTAATGATTTATGGGAGATATTTTTTGTGGTTGAGATATATGAAATTGATATGTTTAACATGAATTATTATTTTTAGTGATAAGGTTTTATGATCTTTTGGATGAATATATGATCATTATGATTCCTTATAGTTATTTTTTTATAATATATGATTAGTGAATATACCTTTTTGGGTATATGATTTTATGAGTGACTAATTCTATTTGTAGACAAACGTTAAATTTGTCATGGAAGAATGAGAGCTCAAAAATTTTTTTTTCTTTAAAAATTTAATGTGAATATGATGAATAATTTTAATGATAGTTATTTATGGAATTATTTAGTTTGAATAATATGTATTATTGATTAATATTGAAGATTACTGTATTATTTCTTTATATGATGGTTTGATCATTTTTGGGAATTATCATTCCTTATTATAACCATTATAGTATTATTTGTTTTTTAAATTAAAACTAAATGGATTATTATTATTTTTCATAATATATAATTTAACACAAGAACTTAAGGAAAACAAAATCATCTGAAATAATCGTCATTTGGAGAAAAATATGAGATTGTTATGGAAATTGAGTAAAAGATGAAATTGTAACTTCTATGAAATTATATTTTCTTATGATCTTATTATATATGGTAAAAGAATTATTAAAATATATTAAAAGGGTTTTAAATATAATTTTTTTCATTTAAATTTATTAACAGGAAATAATTTTTCATTTAACCTATCATAGATTTTTAGTTTTGTGATGGTTAGAATTATCATGAGGTTATTCTATATTAATATACATCAATCATTGAATTATATTTTTCAATTTCATGTCCAAAATTTCACATCCTATTACTGTTATGCTATTGGAAAACCACATTTTTTTTAATTTCATTTGAACTTAATACTTCATCATATATCATTTAAAGTAGATATCTTAATAAATCATTTTATGATGTGTGATTTCAAAAAAGGTATTTATAATATTTGACAATCGAGTACTAATATCAAGTCCATGTTTTCAGGATCCAATTGATTAAAGTATGTGGGGGAGAATTTAGTGTAACATTATTTTAAAATGGATTATGTTTGATAGCATACAATTATGCAATATCATGTGTAAACGTATAGTGAAATATTATTATTATTTAAATGGAACCATTATAATCGAGCCATTATATTTTAAGGTATGAGTAAAATTAAATAATTTTTGAAATATAAATATATATATCTATGTGAGTTTGTGTGTGTTTGTTTTAATATATACATATTTACTGATTAATTATTTTGAAATAATTACTTAGTTTTCAGTAAAGTAGTTTTATAATTCAAAAAACATTCTCCAAAAAAAAATTTCTTTATAAATGATTTTTATTTATTTTTTAGAGTTAATATTGTAATTAATTTTTAAAATTTTATAAAATTTTATTGAGTGAAATAAATATAACTTTTTAAATTATTATTTAAAAAATTAGGTTAAATATTGTTATTTTTATGAGAACTTTGATTTTTATGTGAATTTGGAAAAATACAGATTTGATTTAGAAAAAAATATTTTATTATATTGTGTTAAAAAATAAAATCATTATTATATATTGCTGTTAAAATTAAATAAGTTAATTTCAATTAAAAATTATACAAATATGATTTTTAAAATAATTTTATACATGAATTTATTTTGAAATAATTTAAAATTAAAAAAATAGAAATTTTCTAAAAACAAATTTTCATCGCATTTTTATATATAGTTTTTAAATTAAATTAAAAATAATATATTTTTTTAATTTTGAAAAATCATTCAATAATTTTAATTGTGAGTTCACCATTTGGTAAATATGTAAAATTAATATATAGAAAATTTGAATAGTAACCATAATAATTTTTGTTCCCATAGTAAATGGAAAATCACATAATTAAGGGTTAAAAATAATATTATATTGACTGAAAAGTTAGTATAAAACATTCAATAATGTTATTAGATTATTACATATATTCTATACTATTTAAATATTTATTTATATTACCATATTTTTTAATTGTGATGTGATTATTAGATTTACGATATTTTTTGTAATGAAATGTAGAAAATGTTATACATTTTTTTAATAACTATCATATATTTAACATAAGGATTAAAAGAATATATGATCAATTTCAAATAATAATTTGAATGTTAAATTATTTATATTATTCATTATAATTTATTATAAATTTTAGTGAAAAAAATAATTGCCTTAAATGCTTATATAATGATGAAATTATAATTATTCAATTAAGGAAATAAATACTGATATTATTTTTTCTAGAAGAAACATAATCTGAGTTAATTAATTTGATCCATGAAATTTATATATTAATATAATTATATAGCTATATAATAAAATATTTTATTTAATTTTAAATATTATCATCATGTTTATAAAATCATTTTAATGAATAGTTCAAAATATTAACATTAATCATACTTTATAATAAATAATATTCTATTTGATGACATAATATGATAGAAAACATTTATTTAGCCAAGTGAATTTTATATGATTTATAATATCAATCGTGATCTATTTATGTGACTTATTCCATTTATAGTAACTTTATTAACACCACATGAGTAAAAAAACTTATATATCACCATAATTTTCAAAAAGGATTAATAAAGGGTTAAAAAATATAAGGATAAAATTTTGACCTATATTGTAAAAACAATATTTTATGATATTATTTTGACTCATACACATATTTTTTTTAATAATATAAATTTCTATCTCTTTGGACATCAAAATGGATTTATATTAAATTACGATTTTAATACATTTGCAGAGTGCCCCTCTCCTCTCCTATAAAAGGCCATATCTTCTTCTCTTTACATCACACTTCAAACCCCATTTTATTCTAAAAATCTGTCACAACATGAATTTTTATGAGTTTTTTGTTATTCAAATAAATTAAATTTATTTGATATATTTTGTTACACAAAAAACTGAATGTATCTTGTGTAACATGCAACATTGAGTTTCAGCAAACCATAATATATTATTATTATTATTATTATCTAAACATAAATTTTTGTAACCTAGTAATTAAACATAGTGATATAAATTGAAATAAATAACTCTTATATATTATTAATAATGGTTTTATACAAAAACAATTATATGGTAAAGTACATAGTTTTTCGAAAATTCATTATATGTTTAGAAAAAAATATTTTCTCAAAAAAAAATTAATTTTGTGAAAAATAATAAAATTAATTTTTGAAAATTTTGGAAAATTATATTGATAAAATAAACATCACTGTTTGAAATAATAATTTGAAAATTATATTAGGTTATTTTTTTGGACTTTTTTTAAAACATTATTTTAATGACGAATAGTAAAAAATACTGGTTTCTATCAAAAATTTCATTCTCAATTAATGTATTTATAATGTTAAATTTTATTTTTGAAATTTTTTTAAAACTAATTTATTATCAATTTTATGTAAATTAATCCAATATAATCCGTTTTAATCTTTTTATTTTGATTTTTTTAAAAAAATTACAAAAATTTAACATGTTTCCTTTTGAAACATCACATTTTTATCATGTATGTGAGATTAATTTTTAATGTAATTTATATAGTTTTGTTTGTGTAATTTAAAAAAAAATTATTTCATAATTGGAATTATAATAATTTATATTATCTAATAATTTCAACATAATTTATGACTATAATGATTAAAAAATAGAATTTTTTTTACAATTGTTAATATAAATAATTATTTAATGGGGTTAAACAAAATAGATAAGGGTTAAAAATGACCGTAAAACATTTAAAAACACAATTTTATTGCCATATTTAGAAATTTTCTACTATATTATGTATAATTAACTATTATTTATCCTTATTTCGTTTGAAAAAATTGGATATGATTTTTTAGTTTAAAAACATACAAGTGTGAGACTCACATAACATACAAATTCCCAGCCATTATTCCTGCCTTTTCACACATCAAAAGTCATGTTTTTTTAGACAATAACTACCCAAATAACATTATTATTTTCATACCCCCAATATAACGGCATTATATTTGTCATTAATCTTCCTGAAGAACCTTTTTTGAGATCAAAAATGATGTTGTCCGAAGAACAAGTAACACTCGTAACCATACAATTTATTTTATTTCTTCTCCACATAAATCAATAAATATTTTTAAGTTATTATATAATAAAATTATTGTATTAAATATACCTTTTTTTATTTTAATGCAATTTTCTGTAACCATCTCATCTTCCATCAAATGGGATAAAACATAACCATTCCTGTGTATGGAGGACCATCGTCTCATGAAATGAGGTTATTCGTTTTCAATAACCTTGTATAATGGATAGCATTAATGATTTATTAAATTTTTATATATTATATTTCTGTAATTATATAGTTTTAGAATTATTATATCACATATATCTTTAAAATTTTCATTCTATTGGAATATGATTATGTCGCTTGTTTGTACGATGGACTACAACCTTACGAAGTGATGTAAACCATTAAAGTTATACATAGAATGTAATAATGATTATTTAAGTGAAAATATGTGATATATATGAATTATAAATATAATTTAATTGTAATTTTCTAGTTAAAATTCATTCCTTTAATTCTTTCATAAAATGGAAACAACATTAATGTGTACATACGACCTACTATCTCTATGAATGGTGTATTTATTTTTCTATATATAAATATTATGGATTGCAATAAAAAATTTATAATGAATAAAAATAATATTTAAATACTTGGTAACACTATTTATATTATATTATATTTATTAGGGGTGGAGGAACTAAAATAGAAATTCAAAACATATATGAAATACAAAGTAGATATTGCCCAAAATGATAATTTAACATGGAATTGTTAATAATAGATTAATACAAGTCAAAAAAATAATATATGGTATGATATATATAATAATGGTTATTTTAAATATTTATAATTAACATATATATTATATAAGATGTTTTAATATTTCTGACAGAAGTCACGACTTAAGGTATATGATTTTCGTCTCACTTTTTTTTGTGAGTGATGTTCCATATTCACCACATGTTTATTTCACATGGTGTATAAAATTATCATGAATGTATTTTATGATTATTATCCTCAAAATAATGGTTAACTATATATTCATTTTGATATACCACTTTCTTGGGGTTATATATTAAAGATTTACTAAATTACTAATGGATATTTTTCTGAATTTTCATTATTTGAGACATATGTTATGATATACACCTATTTTATTTTATATGGTGTATATACATCCCAATTGACCTGATATATCATGAATATACTTATTTTAATGATCAAATATGAATAATTTAATGTTATTATTTCATGGGGATTATGATTCAAATTTAACAATGTGTTATGAGTTTCCTATTTCAATCTAATCGTTTATCGAAATTACTAATGATTATAATACCAATAATGAAATCTTATGATTTATGACAAAATAAAATCATTAATTTTCTTATCCAATTGTTATTTTTTTAGAATACACATGTTCCATTCATTTTTTTCATCATGTACTAAATAGTTCAAAAGAATGTTTTTTTGGAAAAATAGACTTTATTTATCTATTCAGTTGAAAACACAATTTTCATCGAAATCCATGTTTTGTAATTGTTTATATAATTTTTTTAAATTTTAATAATTATTTATTAATGGAAATTTTACCCATGTTTGACTCTTATTTAAATGTTTTGAAATTAATCATCATTTATTTTTCCAAACAATACCTATTGATAATTTCCTGAAAATGTGGAACTAATCTTCATTATAAAATTTACAAAATGAATTGAATTTTCCAAAATAATGAAAATTATTTCATTTTAATTTTATTTTATATGGTTTATTTGTTATTTTTAAATAAAATTACAATCAAAATGTATTATGTTTTTGAAATTCTCTTCTATAATGAAGCGGATATTATCCCAAGAAAAGTTTTAAATGTCATTTTAACACCTTTTATAATTTTTCAATCATTATTTTATGAGAAAAATATTCCAATTTTTTTATTAATTTTGATTTTCAAAAAAATACATTGAATTAAATGTAATTTTCTTTAAGAAATTTTCCAAGTGTATTTTCAGAATATTTTTCCTTATAATATGACATATAGGGTTGTTACCTTTAAATTATTGATGATATTACCTTAGGATACCATTATTATTCATTCATTGAATTGTTTTTGTTTATGATGACATGATATTTATTGAACGTGTCTCTCTAACATAGGTTATATCATGAGTAAATTCCTATAAAACCTACTTCTTTTTAATTGTTATGTTATGATGAAATAATGTCATGATTAATAGGCCAATATATTTTACATAGATTATGATATTTTGAAATTATTATGAAAGACATTCCATTTCATGGGTTACTATTTGATGAATATTTTATGATCTTTTAGCACACATACACCATATATTCATTATGTTATAGGTGGGCACTAGGTGTTCCCATAATGTGTTTTAAAATACTTGTTGAGTGATTAAATTATAAATTTATTTTTTTACAAAATCAAATAAACTAAAAGATCTAGTATTGTTGATGTATGAGTATGAATCTACAATGAAAGGAGAATGTGTAAAAAATCATGACCAAAGGTAAGCTCACTCCAATTTAAATTGATTTTATTAAACACAATAAATGAAAATTAATAAATAAATAAAATAAAAGATTGAATACAAGAATGGATCTGGGTCAATGTCATGGTATATAAAAAAGATAATCATACATTTATATTGGTATAGACTTATGGCATAGTTTGTGATGTGGTGACTTTCTCACCCATTAGAAATGGGAAAACGAGTTGTATCTACCTATGTAATAACTATCACTTTGGATTGGGTATATCCAACAACCTAGCTGAATTATTCATAGATTCTAACATAAAGCAACGGATTATAATGGTTATAGCCTCCTCAACCCAATTATTACATGATAATTCAATTTCACATCCCTTGGTCAAGGTTGTGCAAGGTAAAGTGATGAAATTTTTATTTAACAAAAATTATTATCAAAATGGTTAACATTGATCAATTTGTTTATTCATTATTATTATGAATACGCTTACTATTTACCCCTAACTCTACTTGAATTAGTCATGCAAGATGGAGTGGAACAAAGGTAGGTAAAGAAATGACATTCCTCATATGATGATTATATGATAAAAAACCTAATGATGAATAAAAAAATCCCTATGTAAGAGAAAATATGAAAGTGAAAGACACAGATAAGGAGTATAAGAGATATATTAAAATTAAAATACAAATAATTCAATACTAAATTAATGAAATATATGAAAAATTGAAATAATGACCTTTATATGAATAATGACGGTTTGAACCCCTATGAAATCAATCAGGTGGTCATGCATCAATATTGTAATACAATGGGAAAAAGCTTGGATATGACCCATATATTTTGGTCTAGAAATTATCTATGGTTATTCTCTGGTCATAAATGGTGTTAAGAATTGTTTCTATTTTAAAAAAGGGTCTTTATATAAATATATTAAAAAAATATCATTTTCATCTATTTCTGTCACTATCATGTATTGTTAGGATTATATGATGTGTAATCATTCAGCCTCAAATCATTCATGGCATACTTCTTGATGTAAAAACCATTTAGGTCGGTTTTATATGCTTCATTTCATGACACTATATTTCATATCATGACACTACTAGTCTTCACATAGAGTTGTTTTCATCTTATCAAGACCAATAAATGGTTCACACCAATTATATTTACACATCATGTATAAAGTACATGATTTTTATTTTTAACATCAAGTAATAAAACTTCCATTCCATCTAGAATCTTCATTTATTCCTGTAAAATCTCTCTTGATTTATTTTCATTCTATCATCGACCTCGACTTCTTCATAATTTTCCATTTTCATATTGAATCACTTCATTTATAGGCACAATGTTCCGTTATGTTCCTTAATATGAAACATTTTCCTTTATATTTATCTAAATTTTTATCCTACAAATGAAAAAAATACATTAATAACATGAAGAAATCTCATATTAAATCAATTATTATTCAAGGAACTTACATATTAAGAGACAAGAATAAAATAAGGATCTCAAATACCAAAACACTCAAAACATATATCATTCTTGAGAAAAACATCAACATCGATACATGAAGGATCCATATAATAAAAAAGGAATTTTCAAATTCTCATAGTTATAAAAAAGAGTAACAACTAAATATTGTACATGCACAACACATACCCATCCCAAAAAACATTCCTCTTTTATCATGTGGAATTCAAGACATTGATCCCATTTCCAAAAAAAAATATTATTTCATCAACACCCATTCATTATTAATTTACCACATTTTTTTATTTTTTCACTCATTACCCAAGGTGAAAATTTAATTTGAGTTATGCTCATATCTCAAGTAAATGACCCTAAACATATGAATGCATTTTATCTACTTTCTGTAACCTTTAAATACAATAAAAAATTAATCAATAGAGATTTCCAATAAAGGTTAAAATAAATATCTGTTTAAGGGTAGTTATGTATTACTATTGAAAATCATGTTATGATCAAGGTGGAGGCTAAACATTATTTTATAACACCTGATATTAAAAAAATCATGCTCAATGATAATGCTACTCAAAAAAATATAAATTCCTCTCACACACCCCCAATGAACAAAGTATAGACTTGAATATGATATAATCAATCAAATATAACCCTCTATTATTATTTTTCCATCTTCTTTCATAATATTATTTTATAAATTTTTTTGAAAATAATTATTATGATGAATCTCATAAACCTACCAAACCATATATGATAAAAATAATTGTTCTAGTAAAAGTTATTTTTCATTCACAAAAATCAAATACTATCTTCTATATTTTTTTTAGAATCTACACCAAGGATAAATATTACATCTCCCACCTACCCACAAATTATTATAAGATCATCACTCTATCCATGGTTATTTTTTACCTACCTAAAAACCACCAATTTATTCTTCATTTTTCAATATATTTAATAACAAAAATATGGGGAAATAATGAATTAAAATGATTTTAAATTCGAATCTTTCACAAAAATAAACTAGAAGCACCTTGTATTCTCCTATCAAGGACAATATCCCATATCCACCATGAATAAACCCTCAACCAAACACATTCAACTAGATATAATGAAAAATACATAGATGTGGGTAAGAATGGAAATAATGGATTGTAACATGGCTCAATACTAATAATGTAGTCCTCGGATTCATTGATCTAAATAAGAATCAATTTGTTGATGGGTCTCAGGATAATAGGGATCATAAATAAAATTCCTCATTCATTTGAAAGGTGATATTTTATAATCATAACATTGAAAATATAATAATATAAGTATTAGTGGTTTTACATTCCCCAAGTATCAATTGTCAAATATGCATAAAATAATAATAATTATTTTGTCTAAAACCCTCTCCGAAATGAGAATAAAATATAAGTCCACGGTGTCCTAGAATTAATATAGAAAATTAGTTTGTTCATAAAAAAAATTAGGAATAAATATCATGAAAACAAATCATATCAATTATCATTCCAGAGAAACTAAATATTGATCTAAGAATGTGAATTATAAAATTTCCATATTTATCTTAAACATTTATGGGAATAATATTTCTAATTTTACACATTAAAAAAAATTCATATATGCCTATGTATCCTAGATCAGAGAGTTCGAGATAAAAAAAATTTTACATTTGTTTTGGGAAAATCTAATTCAATTCATTTCACGTAAAAAAATTAAATTCATATTTGTTTCATTTTTTCTAATTTTCAAATCATATAGAAGAAAAAACTAATAGCTCAAAAATTTAAATAATTATATAGTACTCTCATTCTAATTATGCTTTTCAATGAGTTTCTATGAAACTATCTAACCCAGGTTCATAATGAAAAATTTAATCTCACAACATGGAATGATAATATGGTGGGATTTAGTCTTATTTACAACACATCAGTTTCTTCATATTTCATTATTCACTAGCATGAAAAGTCATAATAAATAGTGATAGTACACACCATTTTATTATTTAAATTATTTTGATCATATTGATTTATTAGTTAAACATACTGAGATTTTTTAAAATAACGAATGGAAATAAGTCTAATTCCAGTCAAAGAATATTAATTCTGAGTTTCCTATCGGTTTCACTACATTAAACATTGTAGCTATAAATTTAACCTTTTTAGATAATTAGAACATGATATAGAGTTATCTATATTTTACTTATCCACATCTACCATTTTTTATCTGTTTTTTCCTTTCACATCCTCTTATATTTGTTTGTGTTTAACAGTGCTTGTGGTGGGCAGCAATTTGAGTATAAATTTAGTATAAATAATGGAAAATAAAAATTTGACCATATTTTATAGTTCTCCTCCACCACCCAAATTCATCATTATATTACATAGCCTGACTATCCAACATGAATGATTAAATTTGATCCTTTATGTTCTAGTCTACTTTTTAAAAGTGTAGAAGTGAGTCACATTGTTCTTCCAAATATTATTTTTCCTGAACTGCATCAATGTATGATGGTTCAACATCGATTACCTCTTCTTATATCTCTAATACTAATGTTTGTACTGCATCAACATACACTTATTTCTCATCAAATACCTATCAAAATTTCCATCATATTCATTTCCTCTTATTTTTGAAGCTACAAAATATATTCTCATTATTTTTATGGTATTTTTTATGGGTATAAGAAATTCATCTAAATATAATTAATTTTCTTAATAATTTCTAGGTTTATAACTTTGAGGAATTTTATCATGATTCAAATACACTTCTTTGATATCCTCCTCTATATTTTTATCATTTTTTAGAAGAATGGACTTTTTTGAAATCCTCTTTATTATCTTCATCATCAAAAAATTCAATCATTATAGAAGAAATTAATGGTATATTAGTTAAAAGGGAATTAAAATTTGAAATAATTAGAGAATGGATTTTATTAATTTCCTTATACTATCTATGATAATCATCATGATCATCCATCCATATTCACAATACTTGATTGTAGTTTGTCTGCAAGATGATAAGCCATTTTCATAATTATGATCTTGGGGTTGTTTTATGGAATGGCCTTCTTGAATGTATTATTCTTTATTTTTTTTGTATCAATATCTTGGAAATTATCCACTTATTTAAATTATTTATCTTCAATCCATCTGATCACATTCTTATTCTAATCCATTCTATTGTCCATAAAACAAATGTACTTATTAAGAAACCCAAGTAGTCTATCTTATGAGTGCACCATGGCCCATGAACCATCATGGACGTTTTTATTTTGAGGGTCTCCTCCACAGTATTATTTACAGGTGTCTCAAATATTTGATTTTATAAATTATTATATATCAAATAATATGAATCATATAACCTTGTTTCATTTTATTACACACATCCAAATTCATTACATCCCATGTGATTGGATACCCCTAAAATGCAATGTACTCTGCTAGTGGGGTGGAGTTACAATTACCAAATATGTATTCCATACTACAAAACATCAAATACTTGAGATGTGTAATATTGAAAATAGATTTAAAATTGAATGAAAAAATAAATAACTAAACTAAAATTAGGGAAATTTAATAGGATAATAAAATTCATTGACCTAATAAGTTGGAGTTGAGTCATCTAAAACACTCTTATGCTCCCCAAAAATGGATCTACAACTTGATTTTCCAAAACCGTGCCATTAAATCATCTAGGTTTTATCAAATTATAAATTCATTTTATCACAAATAACACTAACTACAAAGGCATAATAATTTTGAATGACGGGGTTAAACCCACATGGACTTTGGAAGGTTGAAGAAAATTATTGACCAATGGATTGGTCACTCCAATTACAATTTATTTTATTAAACTAGTTAAATGAAAAAAGTTTAATAATTTATTTTGAAGACATAAAAGAAGAGATCATGATCAGTTTTAGTGTATAAGAAACAAAAAATCCTAAATATATTCAGGGATAGACAAATGGCATAGGCTGTGAAGTGATATAAGTGTCTCCAATTTGTTGTGGTCAAACCAATTAGTTCTATTTATGATGAAATTTTCACGTAGACTAGGTGTACCTAAAATACCAAGATACATTACACTTATCTTAAATGGAATAAAACATCATAGGCTAATGGTCATGGCCTTTCAAACACCAATTAGGTCAGGTTCATTCAATTTCAACTCCCACGGTCAAGGATGTGAATGATAATGTGATGAATTTTTGTATTAACCCAATTACTATCTATATGGTTACCATGGTTAAATTTGTATATTCATTATTATTACTCACACACCTAATATTGACCCTTATCCTTAAGAGGATTAGTCGTACATGGTGGAATTGAACATAACCAGGGGAACAAATGGAATCCTTGACTTAATGATTAAATGATTGAAAATTAAATAAAGAATAAACCATATTACATTGGAAAGACAATTGATTATAGTGAATGACATGGAGAGTTAATTATATTTATATTTAGTTTAAACTATAAATAATTTAAAAATACAGTTAATAAGGAAAATAATATCATTAGAAAAAACTTATTTATAATGAATGGTTAGTTAGAAACCTATGATGGCCTCTCGGTGTTCTCACCTCAATCTTGGATGGGAACTACAAAAATATTTTCTAGGACCCATACATATATTTATACCATGATATAATTCTTTCTCTTCCCATCATGATAAATGGGGTTTTATAGAAAATTTCCTTGTCAAAATAAAGTAAATCCATTAAAAGATACATAGAATAATATTTTTAATACTATGTATGACACTTTAATTTTATGTAATGATTACACAATGAGTAATATTCAGGCCCTGAATACTTCAGATAATGATTTAGAACTTCATATGATTTCTGGGAAATTTTTACATTTGTACTGGAACGACACTAGGAATCATGTAATAACACAGTAAGTCTTTAATCCATGTCTATTTTCTTCTTCTCATGGCCTATAAATGGTACACACCATGTATATTAACATATCTTGTATAATGTACACAATATGTATCTTTAATATCTAGTTACAAACCCTATTTTTTTTATGTTACATCTTCTTTTTTCTGCCTTAGGAACCTATCATGATCTCTTTTTCTTTAATAATAACCCATCAAATTATTCATCATTTTCTATTATCATACTTTTCTGCTTCATGAATCAGAGGCAAGTGCCTTTATGTTCCTCAAAATGACATTTTCTATTATATTATTCCAAATTATGGTTCTACAAAAAATAAACTGTACATTAATAATATGACAAAAACAAATATCAAATCAATTAATTTTTAAGTAATTCATATATAAAAACACATAACCAATATAGAGGCATCATACCTATATCTTCATCCTATTAATTTCATTATTATTTATATCTCATATGATAAATTGGATGGGAACTAGGAGTGAACCAGGTCCAGTAAGGGTGTTTTACCACTATGATAGTTTCAATAGTGAACCATGAAAGTTATGATAGTTTGGGGAGTTAACCCATTCCACTATGATATGATTGGTAGTGATCCATTCCTATTATGGAAATCATTATCTATGATTTTGTGAATAACTGAATTCTATGTCTCCTTGTAATGTTATCCTCTCCCAAACTTTGTTATTTGATTTCATTATGCTTTTCCCCCTATGAAATGCTAATAATTATTAGATGACTCGTGATTATGATCTTTAATATTGATGGTATGGTTTTTAAATGTTTTACTCAAATTCTCATAACATTATATTCATGTTATGCATATGTATCTCCCTTTTTTACCGTTACTAAGAATATAAGATCACCCTTTCATATGTTTCAATTATAAAGGTTTGGAAAAATGTATTATGTGTGAATTTTCTAATAAGAATTGTTGATATTATGAAATTAGTAAGATAGGGTATAGATAAAATGTAGTATATTACATTATGTTTCCATTTTTTAAAATGCACTATATCTTTATGATCCCTAGGCGAGTGTTTTTATACTGTAATGAACGTATATCTAATAATATGTGATAACTATTTATAAAATTCTTGGGTCACTATATATGGTATCAAAAGATATGTAAACTTATCATTTATAAAATAGGATGATAAAAAAAAGAGTAAGATCCCTAAGGATATGTTTCACGATAATTCAGTAGATGAGTCAAAATATGAAGTAATTTTCTTGAATTTTGTTACATAATAGAGTGAGTGTTTTCAAAGAAATTAAACCATTGTTTGGATACTACATGTGTATGTGGCTCTATAATAGAGGTACTTATAGGTAACTACTATGAAAAGGGAACAATGAGCTAATCATAGTTGTCATCTAGTGTAGAAAATGTGCCTAGCGGCACACCTGTTTTGACAATCCCAAAGGATATGACATAAAAAATCACAAACTATTTGCATATCATGATGATAGATTTAAATAGATAATGAATATGAATGATCAAGGATAAACCACGTTTTTCTTATTTTAAAAAGATCATGTCCTCTTTTTTGAAATCATATATGTGATTTTTCATGATTACGTGGTTCCCCATTATGATTATTATTTATTAAACTATGTTTTTTGGTTTATTCAATTGATGGAACCAAAAAAGAACCATTTTAATAATGAGTGAAATGGAAAATTCAATGATTTTATTCCTAACTTTCCAAATGTTATGGGATATGGAATCAAGAATATTACTGTTATTCTCACAGAAGTTTATCATAATATGGATCATACAGGACTTAAAAACAAGAAAAAGAGGGATGAACATTCTGTTCAGTCCTTACTAAGTCATTTTTTTCCTTCTTTCAATGGGTTTTATGGACCACTATTGACTAAAAAATGGATCAGTACCACTAAAAATATATTTATCGTTCTCTAATGATCATAACATGAAAATGTAATTATTTTTGTTTATAATTCGGAAGCATAAGTAGGTCAATGGAGGAATATTGTAACTCGCTGAGATTTTGTGAGAAGTATTCTTTTTAATTTATTTGATGTCGTGTTCTGTATGCTACACCATGATTATCTTGCGATATACACAAAAACGATTTAGCTTGTATTGTACGCAACACTTTTCTTGGATCATGTTACACAGAATTTCAAGTTTGTTTGAAGTTATTGTATGCAACATTGAGTATATATATATATTTATATTCAATGTATAAATTAAATATGATTGAATTATATTATATGAAACAAAAAAATAAATCTTTCACTACATGCAACCCTGACTTGGCTTGCATTACACGCAATCGCGACCTTCCCCGATAGTGTGTGTTGTACGCAATACCGAGTTTCACTAAACAACAATATATTGTTATAAAAATTTTAAGGACTAGCCGTTATGAATAGTATCAACTCAATTTTTAATATTATAACATTATTATTCATATTACACATTTTCTATAACATGTTATGAGAACAAAATAAAATTTTCAGGTACGATAACTATTTTTCAAACAAATGCAGTTTTGCCGCCTTTTGATGGCGCACCCACATCAAATCTAGTTTTTTAAATGTTTATAAGTTCAATTTGAAAAAATAAATTTTTTTATTGAAATCAGGATATAAAAATTTAATTTGGATAAAATTTTCATATTATTCTACTAACTTTCATATTAGGATGAATAGTAAAAACACGCTATATTTTAATTAAAAACAATTTTTTTCATCGCAATAATTTATATGGCTAGATAAAAATTTTAATTTTTTTTAAAGTGTAATTAGAATATATTTTTACCATTTAATCTAATGTTGGTCATTGTAGGTAATTTCACTTTGAAATTGGACATGAACAAGTGATGATCTTTTGATAGTTATTGTTTCTTAAAAATACTATATTTGTTCTGATAACAGAAATTTACTTTTAAAATTAATTAATGCCACTTATATGTTTTTAATTTGGAAAAATAGACATAATTTTTGAATTCGGAATACCAAATATAGCTTAGGCTGAATTTTTGGTATTTTTCTGAAAAACATTAATTTTTGATGAATAGTGAAAACACAACATTTTTTGTTAAAGCAGACTTTTTATTTGAATAATAATTTATTTGATTTAAATTTATTTTAGGTGAAAAAAGATAAATAATATTTATATAAGATCAATGAAATTCATTGGAGTCATATTATAATAATTTTAGATTTATAAATATTGTATTGAACTTTTCACCGTCTTGTACACACCTTCTAGTAGCTTTTGCAATTGTTCATAAAACATTATTTTACCACTTTTTTGAGTTGAATTTCGAAAATCCGAGAGACATGGTTTATATCAAGGAGTAAAATGTTGTTCAATTGGATAAAAATAATTATTGTTGAATAGTAACTGTTTACATTTATTTACCACGGTTACAAGTAAATAGGGTAATTCAAGGATAAAAGAATATTATAATAATTCAAAATTACCTTAACACTTGTCTAAACATTATTGGATGTGTAATGGCCGACCATGGGAATCCTTGGGTCGATTTTGGGACCCCATGGAGCCACTTATGAAAAACAATGACACATTATATTAATTAATTTAATGTAAAGACAAAATTGGCATTCACAAAAATCCTTTAGTAATTAATTTTATAAGCAGATATATAATTTATATTTTCTACTATAAATATTCATTGGAAAGATAAATGGATTTCATATATGTTGTTATTTTGTTTATAATTTTTAGACATCAAATAAATTAAATTATTTATGACATAATAATGATGCAGTATTTACCTCATTAATAAATGATTTAAATAAATAAGATTATAATGACTAAAATATTATCCAAAACCTGTCCAATTCCTATTGGATGATTTTATTTAAAATATTAGTCATCTTATATTCGAAATTAATGTGTTTTAGACCTCTTGAAACCGAAGATAAGTTTATAATAAAATAATTTTTTCACACATTCATAAATAGCCCCTCCTCTCCCTTATAAAAGGAGACCACTTCTATGAAATTCCTCACACCTCTCAAGCATTCTGGCTCGTCCAAACTCTTCCAAACTAAGCACCCTACATCCCTCTCCTCCCCCTAGAATAATTAAATTAGGTAGAAGGAACTTCAATAATTCCTTTTGGTTCAAACCAAAGGAAGTTACCCAAATTAAAGGTAATAGTTTCTCTTAAGTTGTTTTCTTTTATACTACTTCTCCAACCCCTAAACTCTTTTTAATCATTTATTTTGTATCAAAACCAGTATCCTAAATATAATAGTATGTTTTCATGAGAAGTATTGGAACTACACTTATACAAACCTCCATGTAATTGATGAATAACATAATGTTTTGGTGGATGGTAAACTAACCCCTCACGAAACGATGATTGATCGATTTTCTCCTACTACCTCTCATGGTGGCCATTATGATGGAACTGTATTTATATATGATATATATTATGTTTATGATTTCCATATGTTTCTTTAAATCCCAATTATATCAAGCCTTTATGGTTTCTATAGTGGGTATATACGATGATCTCATTTGGGGAAGTGTGGACTACCGCCCCCTCAAAGTGATGTGATTCGTTAATGCCTATGTGGGATGTATAAAGGATGGAGATAATGATATTATATATGATATTATACTGAAATTATTATCTAACTATTCCATTAAAATAATAAATAGAAATGAATGTATCATTCATGAGCACGTAAGACTTATCCTCTCCATGAACAATGCATTTCATTTCGTACCTCCATATGTTATGTACTATTATAAATACATATATATGATGGATATATAATGAATACATATGATATATAAATCATTATTTACATTCTTGAAGTAAGTAAATCACTATATGTGTAATAATAACATCAAGAACAACAAGTCCAAATACGTATGATAAATAAGATGATTTTACCTAGAACATTTCTTTAACATGGGATTTACAAAAGAACGGGTAATATAATGTCATATGTGAACCATATAAGATATCATAACAACAAATATGATTCTGTAATAAGTAAATGACATTATTTAAATCATCATATAGGAGGTTTGGATATGTACGAATCATATCGGATCTAATGTTAGGGATAACTTCTCCAATCTCGTTTTTTTATCCGAGATTGTTTATTCGTAAGTATTTACTATGGGTATTGTTATCATCCATGTCCATATTTTCTAGAAATGTTTTCATGTATTTTTAAAGTTTTTTTACCAAATTTTGACTTTTAGTACATGGTATGTATGGAATATTTCTTTTGTTTACCATATAAGGTACTTTTTGACATTTCTGGAAAAAGTATGAGAAGAATGTTTTTTAACTTATACGACATGAAATGATTTTTATTGTTTTATAAAGCCTTATTTTCATAAAGATTGATGCCATAGATTTCATGACTATTTTCACCAAAATATCTTTTTTTAAAAATTGCATGTCATTTTTTGAAATGAAATTGATTTTGAAGAAGAAACGATATTTTCTAGAATAATTCATTTCAAGTGTTTTATCAAAACAATGTTCCATCTAAGATGACATTATTTCATATGTTTATGATTAAAGTATAATGTCTCCATTATTTAAATAGTTTCACTTTTCTTATGATGAAATTATATCCATTTGTTTTATATAGATTATGTTATGATGGAAAGATGTTTATGAAATCCAATTTATTCTTTGGGTTATGATGAATAATTTATGATTGTTTTGGGGCACACGTAAGAATGATTTAAATATGAGATGTGTGGGACCTATATATCCATCCAATTCATTGGGTAAGTATTTATATCTCTTGGGATAGACATTTCTGGAATGAAAAGTAAATCTGGTTCAGTAATACAGGGCAGGAACGACAAGTAAACCCAGTTCAATAAGGGTCTCTGTCCACTAAGAAGGTCTTCGCAGCAATGCCTTGGATACTATGGAAATCATATCATGTGCATAATGTTTTTCCACAATTACATGTTTTATTACCATGCTATGTTTTCATGATTAATGTTTCTTTATGAACTATGCCTTATGTAATTCCATGTTTTATGTTATTGACCAAGATTTTTATGTTTAAATATAATGTTCATGTTTTTAAGTTCAAATGTATATGATTTGTTTTATTTTATCCATGCATACCCTTACTGAGCATTTGAGATCAACCTTTATATGTTTTCTTTTCCCCAGGATTTATAGAAAAGTTTTAGGTAAGAAAACCAAATAGGGAAGATCATTATGGGAGATGTTGAAGATCAATCACCACGATTAGAAGATTGCATTCCAAGTTTCCAAAGACACTAAAATATTACGGTCCTTGTGTGTTTTTTTGTTATGTATTAGGTATACCGCAAAAGTAATGTAATTTCCATGTTCATCAATCTTCGGGTCTCTACAGTTGGTATCAGAGGAAGGTTTAGTTAACCATTGGAAACTAGGAGCGAAAATAATAGTGAGATCCATAGAGATATTTCTAAGGTATGTCTAGGGATGTCCCTAAGGTTAGGTATAAGTATAGATTATAGTCCACGAATTATGGTAATGATCTTATAATTAAACCTATGATGTTAGATATTGAAGTTACTCCCCCTTTATTATGTTGTTTTACCTATCATGATTTTTCCCTCTCAGACTATTCTTTTTGGGAATTAGAAAATGGCAGGAAACAAGAGGATTCAGGTTAAAGAAGAATATGATGGACAATTGAATGATATTCTTCATGAGAAACCAAATGAAACATGATTTGGAAGTCCAAACATCATTATTATGCCGAATTAGAAATCTCATAATATGATCAAAAAACTCAAATTTGGTAAGTATCCTGACTCAGCTAATAAGAGAAAGATGGAGTTTCATGATGATCATAGAGGAAAGAAAATTCAATTTCCCCTATGTAAATCATGTGGGAAGAGGCATCAAAGAGAATGTTTCAAAGGAAGTGGAAGATCATTTGGGTGTGGAAAGGAAGGACACAAATCAAGTATTTGCAATGGATTCACTTAACACCATGGACAAGGATAATGGTATTGCTTAGATGACAACAACGGTCATATGTTTTAAATGTGGTATGTATGGGAATTATGAAAACCTATTCCCTAAGGGAATGTCTCGTGAAGAGAATCATCGTGGTCGTATGGGTAGTATTTATATTGATGATGATGAAGAGAGTAAAAACGATATGAGATATAAAAGAATTGTTCAAGATCGGTCAACGATTTAAGAAGGTAGTGGAATGATTACATGTTTATCAAGAGTAATGTTGTATAAGTAATCTCATGGTACTATTGAATAAAGAGACATATAAGGATTGTTACACTGTTGTCTTTCCTTATGTTTTGAAATTGTATGATGAATGGTACCGGTAACCAGAAAGGTTATTTAGATATTTTTTTAAGGGACCTAATATGCGCATAAAGAAGTTCTAAGGAGATAATGAAATGTTTGATAGTATTAATAAGCTCTAGAATTATATAAGGACAAAGTGATATCATGGTTTGAGTATAATGAATTTGTGGGATTTTGGAATGTGGAAAGAGTTAACTTTTAACAGCATTCATGTTTTCAATAAGGTTCAATGGGTACTAATTTTTCATGATAATACATGATTAAGGTATTCACATGATTAGAATGTGATCAAGAAGATATATCAAGGATAAATGATGGTATTCACATGCTCGGTAGATGAAATTTCTAGTAATTGTTTTCATTATATTATAATCTTGGACAGAAGTATTTTGGATAAGCCTAAATATTTGAAATGAATTATATTGTACATAATTTAGTATTGTTTAAGGCTAGAACGGTTATCTATATTATCGATGGAATGTCATAATGATGTAATTTTAGAAAAAGGACAACCTGCAGGACGGGCGACAACCCGTCGCATCAGACAAGGCTGTGGGAATCAAACCCACAACCGAAGTGAGACAGGCCTTTATCGCCTAGCATTGGCCCACAGGAAGTCCCTGGTTAGCATAAATTAGTTATTTGGTATGATATATGAATTATAAGTCCATTTTTGGAATCATATACGATTAACTACACCATAGATGAACTTATGTATATTTGATATCTTTAGCGAAACTTTTTTTTTGAAACAGATGGAATGACCTATAATTCTATAGCATGATCTGCTAAAACATCATGGAAGAGAAATTCAACATCATTTCATTATGAGATGAAGTGGAAATTGTTTAAGGCACAAACAAAAGTGATATTGTACCAAAATCAAGTAAGTATTTCTTTTAATTCAAAAAATATTCAACATTAGGGAAATTCTCTTGAAAACAAAAAATATTGTCCTAGTGCCCTCATATCCGATGAATCAGTTGGTTCATTAGATCATCAAAATATTATGGCTTTGTGATTGTTGGATTTTATATATCCATGTCCTCTACAACTCTCCATCAGAACATGATGGTTAGATGTTTCTTCCATATCCATATTTTCACATATGTTCTCCTATGTGGAAACCCAGTGATTAGTTAATTTGGGTTACCATTACATTTCATACTTTATTTTTTAACGATAGGTTTTTGTATTCCCTCTTTATGATGTGGGATTATATTAAAACTTTCGTGTAGTAAACCATTTATAACTGCGACGAATTTCGAGGGAGAAATTCATTTTAGGGGGGTAGAATGTAACACCCCTAGATTTTATGAGAATTATTATTTTTAATTTATTTGATGTCTCGTTCTGTATGCTACACCGATATTATCTTGTGCTATACGCAACATCATTTTAGCTTGCAGTATACGCAACACTATTCTTGGATCGTGTTACAGACAATTTCAAGTTCGTTTGAAGTTATTGTATGCAACCGTGATTATATATATATATATATATTCAATGTATAAATGAAATATGTTTGGATTCTATTATACGCAACAACAAACGAAATCTTGCACTACACACAACCCTGACTTGGCTAGCATTACATGCAATCATGACCTTCCCCGATAGCGTGTGTTGTACGAAATACCGAGATTCACTAAACAACAATATATTGTTATAATATTAGGAAGGACTAGCGTTTATGAATATTATCAACAAAAATTTTAATTTTCTAGCATTATTATTCATATTAGACATTTTCTAGAACATGGTATGAGAACAAAATAAACTTTTCGAGTAAATATGTATTTTTCATAAAAATCCAGTTTTGCCACCTTTTGATGGACATCCACATTAATTCTAGTTTTTGACATGTTTATAAGTTAAATTTTACAAAATAAAATACTTCTTTGGAATCAGGATATAAAAATTTACTTTTGATAAATTTTTCATATTATTATGGAAACATTCATATTTTGATGAATAGTAAAAACATGCTATATTTTAATTAAAAACAACTTTTTTCATCGCAATAATTTATATGGATAGATTATATTTTAAATTTGTTTTAAAGTGAAATTAGAATATATTTTTACCATTTAATCTAATTTTGGTCATTGGAATTAGTTTTACTTTGAAATTGGACATGAACAAGTGATGATCTTTTGAAAGTTATTGTTTCTTAAAACACTCTATTTGTTTGGATAACGGAAATTACTTTAAAAATTAATTTATTACACTTCTATGTATTGAATTTTTAAAAATAGACATCATTTTTGAATTCAGAATATCAAATATATCGTAGGCTGAATTTTTTGTATTTTTCTAAAAAACATCAATTTTTGATGAATAGTGAAAGAACGGAGTTTTTGGTTAAAAACGACATTTTATTTAAATAATAAATAATTTGATTTATATTTATTTTAGGTCAAAATAGATACATAATACTTATATAAGCAAAATTAAAATAATTGGAGTCATTTTATAATAATTTTTGATTTATAAAAATTGTATTGAACTTTTCACCATCTTTTACCCACCTCCTAGGAGCTTTTGAAATTGTTCATAAAACATAATTTTACTGCTTTTGTGAGTTGAATTTAGAAAATCCGAGAGACACAGTTAATATTAAGAAGTAAAATGTGGTTCAATTTGATAAAAATAATTTTTGGTGAACAGTAACTTTTTACTTTTATTTACCACGGTTAAAAATAAATAGGGTAATTCAAGGTTAAAATAATATTATAATAATTCAAAATTATTTTAACACTTTTCCAAACCTTATTAGATGAGTAATGGCCGACCACGGGCATCCTTGGGTCCATTTTGGAACCCCATGGATCCACTTATGAAAGACAATGACAAATTATATTAATTAATTTAATGTAAAGACAAAATTGGCATTAACAAAAATCCTTTAGTAATTAAGTTTTATACGGGGATATATAATTTATCTTTTTGACTATAAATATTCATTTAAAGGCTAAATCGATATCATACATGTTGGTATGTTTTTTATAATTTGCAGACATCCAATAAATTAAATTATTTATGACACAATAATGATGTTGTATTTACCTCATTAATAACTGATTTAAATAAATAAGATTATAATGATTATAATATTATCCAAATCCTGTCCAATTCCTATTGGAGGATTTTATTTCAAATATTAGTCATCTTATCATCGACATTAATGTGGTTTGGACCTCTTGGAACCGAATATAAGTTTATAATAAAATAATGTTTTCACACTTTCCTAAAGAGGCCCTCCTCTCCCTTATAAAAGGAGACGACTTCTATGTAATTCCTCACACCTCTCAAGCCTTTTGGCTCGTCCAAACTCTACCCAGAAAAGATCCCTACATCCCTCTATGCTCCCTAGAATACTTAGATTAGGCATAAGGCACATCAATAATTCTATTTGGTTCAATCCAAAGGAAGTTACCCAAAATAAAGGTAATAGTTTCTCTTAAGTTGATTTCTTTTATTATACTTCTCCAACCCCTAAAATCTTTTTAATGATTTATTTTTTAACAACACCAGTATCTTAAATATAATAGTATGTCTTCATGAGAAGGATTAGAATTACACTTACACACAACTCCATATAATTGATGTAGAACATAATGTTTCTCTGGATGGCAAACTAACGCCTCACAAAATGATGATTGTTTGATTTTCTCCTACCGCCTCTCATGGTGGCCATTTTGATGGAACTGTATTTATATATGATATATATTATGTTACTGATTTACTTATACTTCTTTAATTACCAATTATATCAAGCTTTTATGGTATCCATAGTGGGTAAATACGATGATCTCATTTGAGGAAGTGTGGACTACCGCCCCCTCAGAGTGATGTGATTCATTAATGCCTTATGTAGGATGTATAAAGGATGGATGTAATGATATTATATATGATATTATACTGGAATTATAATATAACTATTCCCTTAAATTAATAAAAATAAGTTAAAGTAGCTTTCATGCGTACGTACGGCTTACCGTCTCCATGAACGGTGCATTTCATTTCTTACCTCCATGTGTTATGTACTATTATAAATACATGTATATGCTGGATATATAATGAATGTATATGATATATAAATAATTATATACATTCTGGAAGTAAATCATGATATAATTAATAATAACATCAAGAACAACAAGTCCAAACACATACGATAAATAAGATGATTTTACCCAAAACATTTCTTTAACAAGGGATTTACAAAAGAAAAGGTAGTATAAAGTCATAAGTGAACCGTATATGATATCATAACATTGAATATGATTATTTAATAAGTCAATGACATTATTTAAATCATTATACAAGAGGTTCAGATATGTACAAAGCATATCAGACCAAATGTAAGGGATAACTTCTCCAATTTCATTTTTATCTGAGATTGTTTATTCTTAAGTATTTACTGGGGTTATTGTTATCATCCATGTCCATATTTTATAGGAATGTCTTCATGTATGTCTAAAGTCCTTTTTACCCATTTTTTACTTTTACTAAATGTTATGTATGGAATCTTTCTTTTGTTTACCATATAAGGTACTTTTGACTTTTCCGGGAAAAGTACGGGAAGAATGTTTTTTCAACTTATACAGCATGAAAGGATTTTTACTGTTTTATAAAGCCATATTTTCATGAAGCTTACTCCAAAAGATTTAATGACTATTTTCAACAAAATCTCTTTCTTTTAAAAATTTCATGACATTTAGTGAAAAGAAATTGATTTTTATGAAGAAATTATATTTTCTTCAAGAATTCATTTCAAGTGTTTTATCAAAACAATTTTCCATATAAGATGACATTATTTCATATGTGTATGTTTCAAGTATAATTTCTATATGATTTACATGGTTTCACTTTTCTTATGATGAAATTATATCCACTTGTTTTATATGGATTATGTTATGATGGAATGATGTTTTTGAAATCCAATTTATTCTTTGGGTTATGATGAATGATTTATAATTGTTTTGTGGCACACGTAAGAATGATTTCAATATGAGATGGGTGGGACCTATAGCTCCCTCCAATGCATTGGGTAATGATTTATATATCATGAGATAGACATGGCTGGAATGGAAACTAAATCCAGTTCAGTAATACAGGGATGGAATGGTAGGTAATCCCGTTTCAGTAAGGGACTTTGTCCACTATGACAGACTTGGCAGCAATGCCTTGGCTACTATGGAAATAATATCACGTGCTTAATGTTTTTCCACAATTATATGTTTTATTCCAATTATATTTTATCAGTATTAATGTTTTTTATGATATTTTCCTTATTTACTGTCGTGTTTTATGTCATTGCCCATGATTTGGATGTTTAAACATTATTTTCAAGTTTTTAAGTTCAAATGTATTTGATTTATTTTATTTTATCCATGCTTACCCTTACTGAGCATTTGAGCTCAACCTTTATATTTTTTCTTTTCCCTAGGATTTAATTAAAGGATTTAGGTAAGAAACCCAAAAGGGGAAGATCTTTATGGGAGATGTTGAATATCTTTCACCACGATTAGAAGATTACATTCCGAGTTTCCAAAGACACTAAACTATTACAGTCCTTGTGTGTCTGTTTTTGTTATGTATTATGTATTCTGAAAAAGTAATGTAATGTCCATTTATGCCATGCTTCGGCTCTCTACAAATATATTCAAGAATACAAGGTAACATTATGAAATGGAATCCATGGATTGGGCGGAGTTCATGAACTTATTTTTTAATAAGTAAATATCTCATATTCAATGCATAAATATGAAGAAAGTGTTCCTTGAGCTAAAGTAAAATGATGATTATTCTATTCGAACCAATGATGAAAATTTTAAAGGACTTGGTATATAATCTTCTCATATTTACCCAACCTTGTGTATGGTTGATCAACTATTTAGCGTCTTAAAACCATTTCAGAAAAGATAATTTTCTCTAAGAGACTCCATTATATATGATTAAATTGTTCAATATTCTATCAAGGATGAAATGGATGATGGAGTTATGTATAAACCTCCTTGTTTTGATAAAAAGAGGGTGATGTAATCCAATAAAAATTCTAAAAATCATGGAGGGATGAATATGATAATTTCATTATTCTTAACATTAGGAAAGAAAAATAGTTGAAATTTTTGCAATGGGGTTATTATATATATTAAGTATTGAAGGAAGTTTATCATGCAATTGAATAGAAATGTGATGGTATTATGTTAGGTAATGATGGAATTAGAGAGAGAGATACGCAGAATTTAGCACCCACACTCCAATGTTACAAATGAAATGAGTATGGTATTTATGCATACCAGTGCCCAAATATGATGTTTTATTGTGGTGATCAATTTTTGTAACCCTTTAAGACGATACATAATGGGAAGTATCTTGCGATCAATATTTCTAACAATGGGTTATTTAAGGACATGTCCAAAGTAACACATACCATCTAACATAGAATTGTTAATATCTTATATGGCTATTGTTCAACCAATTCATTCATATTTTAAAATTCTACCAAGTGTATAAACATTCTACCAAAATGGTTAGACGTATAATTAGTATTGAATACCTATAATGGTAAAATGACCACATCTGATGTCTATGGTTCTTCTCTAATTTAATTTTGAGATATTTTTCTTCACAAAAACCATGTTATTCTCAATCTGGTTGAATTTTATATTATCATTATAAAGTATAGAATTTTCCAATATATGTATGAAATCAATTTTTTAGGAATGGAAGTCAAATTTGATATTCAAAACTAATCTATGAATGTCTATCATTGTTATGTTAAATATCATATTTTAGTGAAAATGAAATCCATTTTATGAGTTTTGATTCCTTTTTGAATATGATAATTTATCTCATATAGTTGGGGAGAAGCTCAACATTTATGATACACCAATTTTGTATGATGTTTTTGATATCTTTATGGAAGAGTTTCCTAAGAATCCCCCAAAATGTAATGTTGGGTTATCAATAGAACTCAATCACGGTGTGACACAAATTTCGATGAATCCCTATATAATATACATTATTTAGTTATAGGAATTCAATATGCATCTTCGGGAAATTCATGATAAGGGATTCATTCACAAAAGTTTTCCACAATTGGGTTCATATATTTTTTTTTTAAAATTAAATATTGAATGATAAGACTCTACATTGATTAGGAGGAGATGAAAAAGATAAAATTCAAGAACAAGTATCCTCTACCCTGTATTGATGACTTATTTGATCAAATGTTCAAATATCAATACTTTTCCAAGATTGACTATCATTTTGGATATCATCAATTGAGGATCAAGAAAGAGGATATAATAAAGACAAAATTTATTACATGGTATATACACTATATATATAGCGATTCAATTTGATATTACTAATCCCACATCTCTTTTCATGGATTAAGTGAATAGAGTCTTTAGATATTAACATAATTATTTTTTGGTAGTCATTATGGATGATATCATTATCTACTAAAAGAGTATGTAATAAAATTTAGATCACATGGGAATTTTACTAAATATCCTACGCAATTAGAAACTATATGGAAATTTAATAAGAATTTAATTTTGGATACAAATGAATTAATTTTTTGGGAAATATAATTTCCAGTGATGGTATATCGGTATAACCATAAATGATGGAGGCTGTTATGTGTTATGCCATTCAAACCATGCTGACTAAGATCCATATTTTTTTTAGAAGGATATTATCGATGGCCTTGAAGAATTTATCTTGACTATATAATCCACCTATCATGTTATAATTAAAGGGATATAAATTCCTCTTAACTAATGAATTTGAGGAAAACTAACCTATATCAACGGTTTGGAACTGTTGGTATAGGCCTCCAAACCATTGGTATAGCCTATACCAATTGTTTGGAGAACCATTGCCACATAATCCGTTGGGATAGGTCTATACCTACGGTTTTGGGAAAACCGTTGGTATAGACCTATCCCAATTGTTTTGGAAACCGTTGGTATAATTAATATGAAAATCTATACCAATAGTTGTGGAACCGTTGTTATATGTATTTCAAAAAAAAAACACTCACTAGGATTTGATCCCAGGACCCCTAGTTTATTATTCAACAACTTAACCACAAAACCTAACATGACTTCTGTGAATATAATTACATAAATATATATATGTAATCTCATAATTATTTTAAATTTTGATTTATATAACGTTTTGGGTAAGAAAAAATGATAAAAATCAAAGGATTTATACCAACAGTTGTCAAAACCGTTGGTATAGGCCTATACCAACGGTTTTGAGAACTGTTGGTATAGATTTTGATATGGGATTTTGATTCCGGGACAAGGTTGATTTGTAGGGGACCTTTACCTATTTTTTTGGAAAACTGTTGGGAATGGTGGCCACAATGTGGGCTTTCCCAATGGTTTGGCCAAACCATTGAGAAAGCCATACCCTTTCACAACGGTTTGTTCAAACCGTTGGGAAGGGGAACCTACACCAACAGTTTTTACGAACCATTGGTATAGAAGCGTTGGGAAAGGTCAGATTTCCAGTAGTGAATTAGTTAGTGCACATGTGTATAAATTACCCTATAGTTGAGAATGGATTGTAATCTATAGTGATGTATCCAAGAAGATAATGGGATATTCTATTATGAAAAATTACATATTTATAGATTATGAATCATGAAATTTGATGTTTAAGGAGAATAACTACTGAACATATGATTTCAAGTCATTTTTGGTAAATTTTTCATTAAATGTATGATGAAATTGTATTTATGTAGAAAAGTCTGATATATATTCTGATCATAAATAATTAAAGTATATATCTATACATATGTAGTTGAATATTCACCAGGTAATATGGTTAGATACGATTAATTATTATGAATTCTTAATACAATACCACCATGGGATTGTGAACTAAGTTGTCGATCGCCTGAGTCCCAATGATCATGCTTGCTTATTCACGATGAGGAGTACAGATGATCAGAAATTTTTGGATTAAAAAATTATGGATATGGAAATATTTAATAGAGGGGATAAATATTATCATTCTCAATTGAGTTCTCAACTATATATCTATGTGAAGATTAAATATGTACATAGGAAAGTTGTAGAGACTTAAAAGAAAGATAGAAATGTTTTTGAGTCTAACCTTGTTCATAATAAAATGATATGGTTTAGGAATCATGTATTAATTCCTTCCTTACTATATTTGAAGAAGGAGTTGTCAGAGGAAGCTGATATTTCATTGTTCATTATTCATCCTGTAAGTGTGAAAAAGTATAGGGATTTAAAATATAATTTCAATTGGGACAGAATGGATAGAGATATCACGATGCTTGTATCTCGGAGATTGGCGTGTCATCAAGTTAAGGATGAGTGTAAAATATATAATGGGTTGTTACGCCCATTACCCTTAAAATAATGAAAATGTGAAAACATCACCATATATTTTGTCACCGAAATCCCCAAAACATTTGACGGGAATAGTGAAATATGTAATATAGTTTATTTATATAAAAAGTCATCACACTTCATTGCTATCAGAGAAGACATCTCTATTTACCAGTTTTATAACAAATGCATTAATGATCTGGTATGTTTTTATTCAGTACCACATTCAATTATTTTTGATTTGAATCAATGGTTTACCTCAATATTCTGGTGAATTCTACAACAGTCTCTAGATACCTATTTATGTTTTATCACTACATACCACCATTAGAATGATGGTCAGTATCAGAGAAAAATTCAAACCCTAGAGGATATGTTGAGATCATTGTTATGTATTTAAAATATTTTTTGGATCAACACATTTCCTATATTATTTTTTATACAACTATATCATTAACAAAAGCATTCATATGGATCCTTATAAATCCCTATATGGAATGATGTTTAGATCTCCAAAATGATAAAATGATTTTGGATAATGAAATATATTGTGAATTGATATAGATGAAGAAATGATAGATAAATACTTATGTATTCAACAACACATCAAGGAACCTTATATTTGGGAAAAAATTAATGTTGACATTCTCCTCCATGATCTAGAATTTGAATTTTGTGACAATATGTTTCTAATAATTTCACCATAGAATAATGTTATTGAATTCATAATAAAATGGAAACTAAACCTTATGTTTACCGGTGACATTGAAATTATTGATCATATCAATATTGCAGCCTATCATTTTGCGTTTCCAAAAAACCTCTCTTATGTTCCTGATGTGTGCTGTGTATCTCTCCTGAGGAAGTACATAATTTTCCGTCATATGTACTAAACTCAGATGTAATATCACATGAGCGGAATCAATATTATGAGGAATAGCTAGTGAATATTCTTGACTATATAGATACTTTTTGTGAAATAGGACAACTCACTTGGTTAGTGTTTTTTTGGTGAACCCACCTTTTTGAATAATTTATGTGAGAAACTAATGAAATGAGGAGGTAGAATAATCCTCATTTCATTATATTACAGTGATTAATTTCTATGATAAATAGTTTTTATGGTGTTAGAATGTAACAACATTAGTTTTATGAATTTTCCCACTTCTAATAAATTTAATTTATTTAGCATCATGCGTTACACATGACACCAAGTTTATGTTTCATTATATGAAACACATGGTTTTAAAAAAACCGCGATATATTATTACAATTATTATATAAATGTGAACATTTTAACCAATCTGTTAAACATAGTGACATGATTAGTAATAAATAATTCTTAAATACTCTGTATAATGGTTGAATATATAGAAAAAATAAATTGTTAAAAAATGTACTTAATCATATGAACAGACATTATATGATTCGAAAAATAATATGTTCTTGTAATATGATGTGTTGTTTATTTTTGATAAAAATTAACATATTAACATTGAATAATTTTAGAAAATTAATTTTCTAAAATAAAATTAATTTTTTAAAACACCTTGTCGTAATTATTTTTGTTTTATTTTTTTATTTTTCTAAAATTAAACAATTTTCATGTAATAGTCAAAATAATGGCCTTTATTGAAAAAAAAAGATTCATATTAATGAATTTATATGGAGAATTTTTTATAGTGGTATTAAAATTAAAATTAAATAAATAATATATCAATTTATTCAATTTATCTCAATTTAATCATTTTTATTATGAATTTTGATATAAAACATTTAAAACTTTTGAACATTTTTCTTTTTTAAAATATACATTCTCATAAAGTATTTCAGATTAATTTTTAATAAAAAATTTCCTCATCCATGAATGAATATTTTTAAAATGGATTCCAAATTTGAAATCAAAAAAAAATCTATAATATCTAATAACATCAACTTAATTTTTATAATAAGGAATATTAAAAGTAGTTAAATTTATTTACCATAGTAAATGTAAAAATGGTTTAATCATGGCTTAAAAAATAATAGGGTTTAATATAACACAAATGACAATAATAACCAATATTATGGCCATACTTAGACCTTATATCTTCTATGATAGATAATTGTTCATCTTTTGGCCTTATGGCATGCGAAACATGTGGGCCCACCATTTTATTTTCATAAATTCACCAATGTGTCACCCACCACGCTTATAAAATGATACCAATTATATTTTTCACATAAAACTTGGAAAATTATTTATTCAATGTAATACATATACAAATCACTTAATTACATTATTTAAAATGTCCTAGATTCCTTATGTTTTTCATTAATCCAACAAAAGATGCCTTTTGGTGAAATCCAACAGATGTTGTTCGAAGAATAGTTAACACGCCTAACAGAGCATTTTATTTTATTTCTTACTACACCTATTTATATTACTATTAAAGCATGATAATATAATATCATATGCATCATACATATATTTATATTTTTTATGTTATTTTCAGGACCTAAAACCATCTCCTACTATATCAAATGGAATATGGAATAAACATTCAAGTCTACGGTTGACTACATCCTCATTAACCGGTGTTATTTGATTTATATCAGAACCTATCAAGGCTCGATATATTGATGGATGAAATATTTATATATTTTATTTATTAAATTATTAATATTTATTTATTAATTAATATATACTTTCATACTATATATTCTATGGGAATATGATAATGTATCTTGTTTATACAACAGACAACCGCCTCCCAGAGCATTGTGATTCATTCATGCTCTATAGAGTTGTTTATAATGATTTGTGTAATAAAAATGCGTGATGTATATGAAAAAATGATTATTTAGTAATATTATATTATTTATAATTATTTCCTTCAATCCTTTAATAGAATGGAAAAAATATTTGTAGATACCCATGCTTGACGTACATGGAAATTACATAACTTTTGCAGAATACCTATCACATAACAAAAATAAGACACCCAAGGACCGTAACAGTTTAGTGTCTTTGGAAACTCGTAACAAAATATTCTAATCATGGTGAATGATCTTCAAAATCTCCCAAATATTTCATCCCCGTTTTTTTACATAAATCATTATTTAAATCCTGGGGAAAAGAAAACATAAAAAGGGTGAGCTCAAATGCTCAGTAAGGTTAAACTTGGAGAACATAAAACAATCAATAAACATTTGAATGTAAAAACATGAGCATAAAATCTAAACATCAAAATCTTTAGCAGTGACATAAAATATGGCATTACATAAGGCGTAGATCATAAAAGAACATTAATCATGATAAACTATAATTGGAATAAAACATTTAATTGTGGAATCCATTAAGCACATGACATGATTTTTATAGTAGCCAAGGCATTGCTGCCAAGACCATCATAGTTGGCAAAGTCCATTACTGAACTGGGATTACTTGTCGTTCCAGCCCTATATTACTGAACCAGATTCACTTTTTGTTCCAGTCATGTCTATCTCAGGAGATATAAATATTTTCCAAATGAATTGGAGGGATATATAGGTACCACCCATCTCATAATGAATCATTCTTACTTGTGCCAAAAAAATAAACATAAATCATTCATCACAACCTAAAGAATAAATTGGGTTTCATAAACATCATCCCATCATAACATAATCCATATAAAATAAATGGAAATAATTCCATCATAAGAATAATAAAAACTTGTAAATAATTGATAAATTATACTTGAAACATAATAATATTAAATAATTTCATCTTAGATGGAAAATAGTTTTGACAAGACACTTGAAATGAAATCTTGTGAAAAATATCCTTTCTTCCTCAAAAACATTTTCTTTTCTCAAAATTCCATGAAAATAAAAAAAAGGATTTTGTTGAAAATGATAATTAAATAATATAGAGTAATCATTATGAAAATTAGGAGTTTTGAAACTATAAAAATCCGTTCATACCGTATAAGTTAAAAAAACATTCTCCTCGTACTTTTAACAGAAAATTCAAAAAGTACCACATTTGGTAAAAAAAGAAATATTCCTTATATAACACAATGTAAAATTCAAAAAGGGGTAAAAATGACATTAAAAATACATGGAAGAATATTAAACACATTATGAAAAACATATTATGGGCATGGATGAAAAATATAACACCAGTAAATACTTACGTATAAGCAATCTCGGATAAAAATTTGATGGAAAAATTATCCCTTACCATAGGTCCAATTTCATACGTACGTGTCTGAAACACATGTATAGTGGGATTAAATATATTATTAACTTGTAATAGAACCATAATATTATTTCTGATATCATATATGATTCTCTTATGACTTTATATTACCCGTGTTTTTGTCAATTCCATGTTAAAGCATCATTGTGGGTAAAATCATTTCATTTATCGTACGTGTTTGGACTTGTTTTTCATGATATTATTATCACTTATATCATGATTTACTTACATAAAAAATTGAAAAAATGATTTATATATCATATATTTTTAGTATATATATATATAATAGATAGATATATGAAATGAAACACACCGTTCATGGAAACAGTAGGACGTACACACTCATGAACGTTGTTTTCCTTTCCTTATTTACTTGAATGAAAGTATGTAGATGAAATATACATATATTAATAAATAAAGTAGCATTATTATGTCATATATATCATTATTATTCATTATATGTACTTTATAATCATTCTTGAATGGTTAACATGGATAATGCATCTCATCGCGTCGTGGAGATGGTAATCCATACGTACGCACGAGTGATGATATTGTTCCTATAATTATTGAATGAAATTGGATTGGATGATATCATATCTCAGAATCTGTATGATTTTATAATATCTATATATAGTTATTATTTACACCATTATACCTATCCAATTAAGTTGGTGGTGGAAAAACAGATTACACCACGGCGTGGAGACGGTATTTTGTATGTACGTACGCGCAGTGATTTCATTTTCTGTAGGATGGATAGAAGGTGAAACAGGGTTGTTTAATATTTATAATAACATATCATTATATTAGTTATACTAATGTTATTACTTTACAATGAAACAACTAAATAATAGGAAGTAGAATAATATAGAAACTAGAAATAATCTGTAGAAGAGATTACCTCTTCTTCGACGCGCCTCCTCTTAACCTCCTCCTCGGGCAATAAAGTTGTTCTTTGAAGAAGACCAGGTCATATAGTAGGTTTCTATGGATATGGAGATGTAAAATATTATGGATTTGGATGATCTTGAAGCCTCATATTTGTGTGAAGAGGAGAGGGTGGAGGTTCCCTTTTATAATTGAGGATAGGGAGGAGGTGGCCTTTTTAAGGGAGGAGAGGGGCACCTTTGGAAACCTCAGAAAAATTAATTTAATATAAATTTAAATCCCTCTTATAAACATAAAAAATTACTCAAATATTAATATTATATGATATATGGTTTTAATTTCATCAACCAATAATATTTATACATGTTGGAAATTTATTTTAAACTGTATCCACATGATTTATTCTTATCTAATCTATTTAATTTTTTTGGTTGTAATAGTATTCTAAATTTTAAATTGTTATAAATAATTACTTATGTGTTTTGAATTATCCATCAATGGGAACTTTGTGAAATTTTACACCATATAAATTTCAAATTATAATTTATAAATATTTTGGTTATTTTTAAACAATTTTATAACATGTTTTTTTATAAAATAACAATAGTGTTAATTTTTACACTATTCATTTATTTGAATTTAAATAAAATCCACACATAGTATATATTCAAAAAAAATAAATAGATTAATAACATGTCATATTAATATAGAAAATTTTTGGAGAACATTAATTAGTTCAAATTAAATTTATTTTAATATTTATAGAACCATTTGTTTGATATTTCTCTTAAGAAAACAATTACTACGTCATTTTTGTATAATCATTTAATATACATATTAGTTGCATAACAATTAAAAATAAAACACAATGATGATGATAAATCTAGTATATTTCAAAAGAATACTTTTACTTGAATTTATCATCTTAAAATCAAAACATGTAAATTGTTACATATATTAAATTATGAAGGTGACAACTTTGACATCATTTAAAATAAAATAATATAAGTGTCACAATGCTTATATAAAGCTTCAAATGGTAAACTATTATACCATTGTATGGTTAGGGTTCATATATATACGCAAAATAAGTTTTGGTCAGGTTTTTAGGACTTTTAATGGGTATTATTATTTTAATAAAAACTATATTACAGATTTTTCACTAAATAAATAATTTCTATATCATTAATGTATAAGCTATTAAGGTAATTAAAAATCTCATAAAAATTAAAAATAAAATACCATAACAAAGAAAAACATTTTAGATTTCAAATTAGTTTTTATAATCGAATATATATTTACTATAACCTTATATTAAAAATACTTTAATTATTAAAGTTTGAGTGAGACATATTTCACTTTCATTAAAATAAAATAAATTAAAGGTCTTAATCACATCAATGTGGGTTCAAATGGATTTAATTTCAACCCCAATATTCTTTAGGACGAAATATAATCATCCAATTATATCAGTACAAGTGTTATGGTAATTTTATATATTATATTTACCATTTATTTCCGGATTTACCCTTAACTATGGTAAAAAAGATTTACCATACTTATTATTCATAGTGCCCAAAAATAAAAATTACACTATTAACATAATTTGAACCCTCTTAATTCAAATATGGAATAAATGTTTCCAAATTCAAATCACAAAAGTTGCTGAAATTAATTTAAAATAAATCTCATTGTTAAGAAAACGAGTTTTAAAAGTTAAAACATTGCAAAAGATTGAAGTTATTTTTCCAATGAATTCAATGTAAAATCAACACTATTAACATACATCATATTAAATGGAAAAATTATATTCTATTTATATTTTAAAACCAATAAATATTATAATTTAACCATATAACTTATTTCAATGAAAAAATTTGTTTTTAATTAAAATATAGCATTTTTTCTGTTCTTTAAAATACAAAAGATATCAGAATAATTAAAAAAATTTATCAAAAGTAAATTTTTATATCCATATTCCAAATAAAATTTCTATTTTGTCATATTTAACTTATAAACATGTCAAAAACTATATTTAATGTGGGTGCTCCATCAAAAGGCAGCAAAACTGCATTTTTTAAAAATACTTATTTTACAGGAAAAATTTATTTTGTTCTCATTCTATGTTCTAGAAAATGTGTAAGATGATTAATAATGTTGTAAAATTAAAAAAAAATTATATACTATTCATAATGGCTAGTTCATAATAATATTATAACAATATATCATTTTTTAGTGAAACCCGGTATTGTGTACTACACAAACTATCGAGGAAGGTCGTGATTACACGTAATGAAAGCCATGTCAAGGCTGTGTGTAGTGCAAGATCCCTTTCATGTTGTGTATAAAATAATAAAAACTTCTTTCATTTATACATTAAACAAAAAGTATATTTAATTTTGCGTAGAATAATTTCTACAAAACGAACTAGAAATTGTGTGTAACACGGTCCATGAATAGTGTTGCGTATACTGCAAGCTAATATAGTGTTCTGTATAGTACACCCTAATTTTTGTGTAGCGTACAACACAAGACATCAATGAAATTAAAGAATATTTTTCATAAAATCTTTGGGTGTCACATTCTACCCCACTTAAAATGAATTTCACCCTTGAAGTTTGTCAGGGTTATAAATGGTTTACTACATGATAGTTTACTTAATAGAAACCCACATCGTAAAAAGGATTACGAAAAATAATCTTTAAATACTAATGTATGAGACATAACAGTCACCCAAATTAACTAATCACTAGGTTTCCACATTAGATAACATAGGTGAAAATTTGGATATGGAAGATAAATTTGACCATCAATATCTGATGGAGAGTGGTAGAGAACATGGCTATGAAAAATCCAACAATCATAAAGCCATAAATTTGTGATGATCTATGTACCATCTGATTCATTGGATACGAGGGTACTAGGATAACATTTTTTGTCTTCATGATCATTTCACTAATGTTGATTAATTTTTTTCAGAAGGATAAATACTTACATAATTTCAGTTTAAAATTATCTTTGGTCATAACATGAAAAATTTTCATCTCATCACTATTTAATGAAATGAAGTTGAATTTTTCATTCTGAAAGTGTTAACAGATCATGCAAAAGACTGATAAGTCATCACATTTATTTCTATCACAAAATGGTTATCATAAGTTATTTAATATACAGATGTCCATCTATGGTGATATTAATCGTATATAGATCCTAAAATGGACTTATACTTCATCTATCATACCGCTTAATAAAATAAAACTATTTTATACTAACCGGGGACTTCATGTAGGCCAGTGGTAGGTGATAATGTCATGTTGCAATTTGGTTGTGGGTTCGATTCCAACATCCTTGTTCTACGTGACGGGTTGTCGCCCATCTTACAGGTTGATCTTTTTCTAAAACTATACTTATTATCACATAAAAAAATTTCTAGACATAAAAAATACTATTTGATGTCTAACATAATCTATTCCAATCGTCATGTTTATCCAAAATACTTCTGTCTAATCTCATAGTATAAATAAAATGATTACTAGAAAGGTCATCTACCAAGCATTGAATACAATCATTTATCACTTGTATATCATAAGTTATATCTTTTTGGTCACATTGTAAACATGTGAATTTATTAATCATGTATTATATTGAAAAATTAATACCCATTGAACCTTAGTAAAAACATTTATGATATTAAAAGTTAACTCTTTCCACAAACAAAAATCCCCAAAATTATATATTCTCAAACCAGGATATGACTTTGTGCTTATATCAATCATGAGATCGTGAAAACTACCAAACATATTATGTCTTCGTTATCAATTAATTATACACATTTAATCTTATTTTAAAAATTATTTCAATATAATTACTGAAAACTAGAATAATCCAACACATGGGTATTCCAATATTCCACAATACTATAAATTAGATTCCATGATACTATTTTGAAATCCCTTCACATTAAAACTTAATCATTCCACCACATCATTGGAATACTCAACATCACAAATAGTGACCGCATGGGACTTTCCTTTCTCCTTTTCCTTAAGAGGTTGTTGACGTCGATCATCATTAACCCCTGGATTAGATCATTGGTTAACATAATTCCCCATTTCCTAGCAATTGTAGCATTGAAGCATCGGTGGTGTGTTTTTTGTAGTCTTCTCTCTATTCACATCATTATATACCTTTTTCCCATTACTTTGGCACTTAATTTTTCGATGACCTTCTTTTCCACACTTAAAACAATTTCTAGTTCCTTTTATACAATCTCCACCATGCTTCTTTCAACACTTTGAGAATAAAGAATCATTCATCTTCTTTTCACCATTGTTCTGAGATTTCTCATTAAACTCCATCTTTCGTTTGTATTCAAAACCATGAGATGGATATGTAACACCAAATTCAAATTCTACCTTGATAGAATAACGCCCAATTTATTCATAGCTACATAAGTCTCTTATAGCTAATGCCCTTCGAAGACTTGGTTTTATGCCACTAAAGAATTGATCAAATTTACATCCAGGTTGGATGATAAAGCTAGATACATTCCTTGCAATCCATGTAAAATTCTCCTCGTATATACCTACAAATTCATCATCCTTTTTCTTAATCTCAAGAAACTCCATTTCTATTTTTGTTTGAAGAATACGAGGGAAATAGTTATTGAAAAATAAGTTCTTGAACTCATCCCATTCCATGGACTCAATTTAATTTTGGGGCCTTGTATTATTAATTAGAGTCCACCACCGGTCTACTTCAACATCTAAATGTAAATAGCAAGAATAAATTTGTCAGGTTCCAAATAGTAATGTATGGAAAATATATTTTCAATGGTATTGATCCATTGTTTAGCAACATGTGGATCAGAAGACCCATTGAAAGATGGTGGGCGTTGCCTCATGAAGGTCTCAATAAAATATTGTTCCCTTATCTACCCATCTGGAAGTCCAATATGATTCAAAGGTTATGTATGTATTGAAATAAGATTTTTTACTCCATGTCCTATAACATTGGTTTTTTAATGAAGAAAATAATTGCATTATCCATTATATTTATCAACACGGTTTATTTGGGATCCAGCCATTGTCTAAAACCCAGAAAGAATAATGTGAGAAGAAACATTCATGCTAGTAAAAAAACATAATAAAGGGGGAGTACCTTCAATATCTAACATCATTGGTTTAATTCTAATATCTTTACTATAATTCTAGGACTATAACCTATACTTATACTTAACCTTAGAGACATCCCTAGACATACCTTAGAAATATTTCTAGGGATATCACTAAAGTTTTCACATCCTATTTTCCAAATGTTAACTAAAACATTCCTCTAATAACAACTGTAAAGACCCACGCTTGACATAAATGGAAATTACATTAATTTTTTATATACTTAATACATAACAAAAATAGACACCCAAGGACCGTAATAGTTTAGTGTCTTTGGAAACTCTTAACAAAGTCTAATAATCATGGTGAAAGATCTTCAACATCTCCCAAAAAAGTTATTCCCCCTTTTTTACCTAAAAATTTATTTATATCATAGGGAAAAGAAAACATAAAAATGGTGAGCTCAAATTCTTAGTAAGGGTAAACACGGATAACATAAAACAATCCATAAACATTTGAACGTAAAAACATGAGCATAAAATCTAAACATCAAAATCTTTAGCAATGACATAAAACATGGCAGTACATAAAGCATAGATCATAAATGAACATTAATCATGATAAAATAGCATGGGAATAAAACATGTAACTGTGGAATCCATTTAGCACATGATATGATTTCCATAGTATCAAAGGAATTGCTTCCATGACCATCATTGTGGACCAAGTTCATTACTGAACAGGGATTACTTCTTGTTACAGTCCTAAATTACTGAACCAGATTCACTTGCCATTCCAGCCATGTCTATCTCAATAGATATAAATATTTACCCAATGAATTTTTAGGGAGATATAGGTCCCACCCATATCATAATGAAATCATTCTTACTTGTGGAACAAAATAAGCATAAATAATTCATCATAACCCAAATAATAAATTGGGTTTCATAAACATCATCCCATCATAACGTAATCCATATAAAATTAATGGATATCATTCCATCATAAGAAGAATAAAACCAAGTAAATAATAGATATATTATACTTGAAACATAATCATACTAAATAATTTCATCTTATATGGAAAATAGTTTTGACAAAACACTTGAAATGAATTCTTGAGGAAAATTTCCTTTCTTCTTCAAAATCATTTTATTTTCCCAAAATGCCATGAAATAAAAAAAGGATTTTGTTTAAAATAATCATGATATATTATAGAGTAATATTCATGAAATAAAAGGCATTATGAAACCGTAAAAATCCATTCACACTGTATAATTTAAAAAAACATTATCCTTATACTTTTAACCGAATAGTCATAAAGTACCATGTATGGTAAACAAAAGAAATATTCCTTCCATAACACAAAGTAAAAGTCAAAGAAGGGTAAAAATGACATTAAAAATCATGTAATAATATTAAACACTTTATTAAAAACATTTTATGAGCATGGATGAAACATTTAACCCCAGTAAATACTTACGTATAAGAAATCTCTGATAAAAATGAGATTGCAAAATTATCACTTATCTTAGGTCCAATTTCTTTTTGTACGTGTATGAAACAACTTTATTGTGGGTTTAAACATATTATTAACTTGTAATAGAACCATAATAATTTTTATGATATCATATATGATTCACTTATGACTTTATATTACCCGTTCTTTTGTCAATTCCTTGTTAAAGCAGTGTTGTGGGTAAAATCGTTTCATTTATCGTACGTGTTTAGACATGTTTTTCATGATATTATTATTACTTATATCATGATTTACATACTTAAATAATGTAAAAAATGATTTATATTTCATATATATTCAGTATTTATATGTATTATAGATAGATAAACGAAATGAAACACACCGTTCATGGAGACGGTAGGCCATATATACGCATGAACACTGTTTTCCTGTCCTTATTGTCTTGAATGGAAGTAAGTAGATGACATATACATATATACATAAATCCAATAGAATTATTATTTCATATATATCATTAATATTCATTATATATATATATATACTTTATAATCATTCTTGAATGGTTATCATGGAGAATGAATCTCATCGCGTCGTGGATACGGTAATCTGTATGTACGCACGAGCGATGATATTGTTCCCATAATTATTTAATGAATTGGATTGGATGGTAAAATATCTGAGAATCAGTATCATTTTATAATAACCATGTATATTTATTCTTTACACCATTATATCCATCCAATTAAGGTGGTGGTGGAAAAACAGATTACACCACGACATGGAGATGGTATTCCGTACGTACACACGCCCGGTGATTTCATTTTTCGTAGGATGGATAGAAGGTGAAATGGGGTTGCTTAAAATTTAATAAAAAAATTCAGTATATTAGTTATATTTATGTTATTACATTATAATGAAACAACTAAAGAAGAGGATGTAGAAGAATAATGAAACTTGAATGAATCGGTAGAAGAGATTACCTCTTCTTCGACGCGCCTCCTCTTAACCTCCTATTAGGGAACTAAATTTGGCCTTTTAAGAAGACCAAGAACTCTAAAAGGTTTCTATGGAAGTGGAGAAGTTAAATGGTCATGTATTGGACGAGATTGAAGGCTCATATTTGTGTGAAGAGGAGAGGGAGGAGGTGCCCTTTTATAAGGGAGGAGAGGGGCACCATTGGAAACCTCAAAAATATTAATTTAATATAAATTCAAAACCCACTTAAAAAATTAAATATTTATTATAATACGAAGATTAGATGATATAGGGTTGTAATATCATCAATTAATAAAGTTTATACATGTTGGAAATTTATTTTAATCCTTATCAACATGACTTATCGTTATTTAATCAATTTAATCTTATTTGTTGTAATAATATTCTAAATTTTAAACTGTTATAAATAAATAATTATATGTTTCGAATTATCCATAATTGGGTACTTTATGACATTTTAGATCATATAATTTTCAGTTTATAATTTTTAAATATTTTTGTGATTTTTAAACAATTTAATAATATTTTTTTAAATAACAATAATGTTAATTTTGACAATATTCATTTATTTGAATTTAAATAAAATCCACACAGAGGATATATTCGAATTTTTTTAAATAGATTCATAACATGTCATATTCATATATAAAATTTTTAGAGAACATTAATTAGTTCAAAAAATATTTATTTTAAAATTTATAGAACCATTTATTTGATATATCTCTTAATAAAACAATTACTACTTCATTTTTGTATAATAATTTAATATACTTATTATTTGCATAATAATTAAAAATAAAACACTAGGATGATGATAAATCTAATATATTTTAAATGAATACTTTTACTCCAATTTATCATCTAAATATCATAACTTGTAAATTGTTATATTTATTAAATTATGAAGGTGACAACTTTGACATCGTTTAAAATAAAATAATATAAGTGTAATAATCGCATTTATAAAGCTTCAAATGGTAAAAAATTAGAAAATTGGATGGTTATGGTTTATATATATACGACCAATATGTTTTGGCCAGGTTGTTTGGCCTTTTAATGGGTATTATTATTTTAATAAAAACTATATTACTGATTGTTTACTAAATAATAAATTTGGGCATCATTAATGTATAAGCTATTAAGGTAATTAAATATCTCTTAAAAATTACAAATAAATTACCATAACAAAGAAAAACATTTTAGATTTCAAATGAGTGTTTATAATCTAATTTATATTCTGTATAACTTTATATTAAAAGTACTCTAATTATTAATGTTTGATTGAGACACATTTCACTTTCTTCAAAATTAAATTAATTTAAGGTTTTAATCACATCCATGCGGGTTACAATGGATTCCATTTAGACCCAAATATGCCATAGGACGAAATATAATCATCCAATTATATTAAGGCAAGTGTTAGGGTATTTTTATAATATTATATTTACCCTTAATTGCCCGATTTACCTTTAACTATGGTAAATAAAATTAATCGTAGTTACTATTCATAGTGCCCAAAAATAAAAAAGTAGCCTATTAACATAATTTGTACCTAATTATTACAAATATGGAATAAATTTTTCCAAATTCAAATCAGAGAAGTTGCATAAATTAATTTAAAATTAATCCTGTTGTTAAGAAAATGAGTTTTAAAAGTTAAAACAATGGAAAAGATTGAAAAGATTTTGCCTATGAATTCAATGTGAAATCAATTCTATTGACATACATCATTTAAATGGTAAAAGAATATTCTATTTATATTTTAAAACAATTCAATACTATAATTTAAACATATAAATTATTTTGGTGAAAATAGTTGTTTTTAATTAAAATATATCGTGTTTTTATTTTTCATTAAAATATGAAAGTCATCAGAATAATATGAAAAATATATCCAAAGAAATTTTTTATATACAGATTCCAAATAAGAATTATATTTTTTTCAAAATTTAATTATAAACATGTCAAAACTATATTTAAATTGGGCGCACCATCAAAAGGCGGCAAAACTGCATTTTTTGAAAAATACTTATTTTACCTGAAATATATATTTTGTACTCATACCGTGTTTGAGAAAATATGTAAGATGAATAATAATTTTATAAAATTAAAAATATAGTTAATATTATTCCTAACGTCTAGTTCATAATAATATTATAACAATATATCGTTGTTTAGTAAATCCCGATATTGCATACTAAACATGCTATTAAAGAAGGTCGTGATTGCATGTAATGCAAGCCAAGTCGGGGTTGTGTGTAGTGAAAGCTCCCTTTGGTGTTGTGTATAAAATAATCAACACTTATTTAATGTATACATTAAACAATATCTATACTTAATGTTGCGTAGAATAATTTCTACAAAACGAACTATAAATTATGTGTAACATGAGCAATGAATAGTATTGAGTATACTGCAAGCTAATATGGTGTTCCATATAGCATAAGAGAATTTTGGTGTAGCATCAACACAAGAAATCAATGAAATTAAAGAATATTTTCCATAAAATCTATGGGTGTTTCAATCATCATGCATATGTATGGCCTACCATCTCCTTGAACGGTGTAATTCTTTTTGTACCACAAAATATTATGGATTAATAAAAAAATATGTAAAGAATATATAATATATTTATATAATGGTTAAAATTATTAATATTATTTAACCATGATAAAAATAAGACATAAAATATAATGATATATAACAAAAACAAAGTTCTTATTCCCAGAAATGTGACTTTTATATGGAATTGTTTAAAACGATAAATAAAAGGTCATAATAAAGTAATATATGGTATTAAATATATAAATATGTTTCTATAATAGATTTATAACAAAATTATATTTATTATATTAGATTTTTGAATGTGTACAATAAAGTTAAAGGCTTAAGGTAAGGTATTTCCATCTCACTTTTATTTTCTATGAAACAAAAGTCATATTCACCATGTTTTTCTTTTATTTGATCTATAAAATTACCTTGAATTTATTTTAGGATTTTTATCCATAACATTAAGTTTTAATATATATATATATTTAATTATATATACTTTATTGGGTTTAGGGTTCAAAATTTACGAAAGCGGTAATATATTTTTGTATCAATTTTCATTCATTGAGATATTTGTTATTGTATTAACCTATTTTCTTTTATGAGGTGTATAAATTTTCCTTTTCAATTGTTAAATCACGAATCTATGAATTTTTATAATACTATATGTTTCATTTAATTTTATTCTTTCATGGGGATTATGAATCAAAGTTACCAAAGTGTTAAAAGTTTTAAGTTATAATCTCATCATTTATCAGTATTTCTAAAGATTACGAGTCGAACGATGAAATATTATGATTTATCACTAAAGAAATTCAGGAATTTTATTATACATCGGTTATTTCTGAATAATAATTCTTTTCCCTTAAATTTAAATTCATTATGTTCTCAATAATTTAATGTATATATTTTTTAAATTGTTTTTATTTATCTCTTTTGTTGATAAGTTGTTTCCTTCCAAAAACACATTTTCTAAAAGATTGTTCAATTTATTTTATATTATTTAATTTATTTTTTATTAAATTTTTACATGTGTTTTATTATTTTTAAATTTTTTGAATGTAAAATTTATTTTGTTTTACAACCAATTCTTTTGTGGATTTTATCAAAAATGTGAATTGTATCATCATTTTTACATGTATGGTATGAATGTAATTTTTGAGCATCATGAAAATTATTATCTTATGAATATTACATTATAATTTTTCATGTTTATTCTCAAAGAAAAAGATTTTAATTTATTTTTGGTTAAAAACTAAAATAAAAAAGGATATATTCTTAAAAAATGTTTCAATGATTTTTAAAGATTCCTTTATAAGTTTAAAAATTTTATTCTTAAATGAAACGTTTATAAAATTTTTTATGAATTTTTAAATTAATTTTTTTTTCATTAAAAATTGAAAATCTTCATGAAATGTTCCATGTGTATTTTGAAAATCTATTTCCATCCAAGATGATGTTTTTTGATGTTACCTATGGCTTACTGCTGATATGATCCAAAAATATAATTCTTATTCATTCTATGTGTAGTTTATGCATATGATGGCATGATGGTTATGAATAATGTTTCTATAATAAGGGTTATACCATGAGTATATTCTTATAAATCCCATACTTTTTTAGGGGTTTTGTTATTATGTAATAATAAAATGATTATGAAACCATTCACTCTTCTACAGGTAACGATATAATGAAATGTTTATAAAAACCATTTTATTTTATCTTATATAATATGAAGAATGTAATATGATATCCTGGTAAAAATATAAATTCATTTTTTTATGTGATTGGTGTGACTTATATCTTTCCCTAATTCATTGGGTAAGGATTTAATTTTCCTCATATAAATAGGACTATAATGGGGCTTGAACATGATTTAGTAGGGGTCTTTTTCCACTATGATGGTTTTGGAGGTGAACCATGACTATTATGATGGTTTTTGGAGTGATACCATTCCACTATGATTTACCTGGAAGTGATCTTTCCATGTAATGGAAATGATTCTTTATTCTTATGTGTATGCAACAAGTATTTTCCATATTCCAATGTTATGCATTTGTGGCTCGTGGTCTTTGATTTCATTATGATTCATTTCTTATGAACTAACCATATTTATTCTATGACTCGTGATTCTAATATTTGATGCTAAATATATTGGTTTAAAAAGTTAATCTCTTATTCTCATACAGTTATGTTCATGTTATGCTTGCTTATCTCCATCATTTACGCTTAGTTTGCATCTTTGCTAACCCATTATTATGTTTCATTTCCGTAGGTTATGAAGAAATATATTATTTTTTATTTTTTAGAATGGTTCATGATATGATGATCTTAGTGGGAGATAATTTTGATTATATATGAACCATTTTTTTTATGATTCCATGATTTCAAATTCACTATACTTTATTATCCTATGGTGCTTTCGTATATAATGTAATGAATAATTGCCTAAACAAATGTAATATCAATGTATGAAAATCTCAGTTCACTAAAATATATCATTCCAAAGAGATTAATAACATTCATCATGACATTCTAGAGGCCATATTTGTGGAAAATTACTAACCTTAGTGGTATTAAGTTATTATAAAAAGAAGGTAGTCTTCAGAAGAGGTATCATTTTTAACCAATCATTTATGTTTTATTCATTATTCCACCTCTATGAAATGTTTTTTTAACCATGATTAAAAAATAACATTAATATATTCAATAAATTTATATATTATTATTTCAATGAATTAACCTATATCCATATCCATCATCCATAATAATAGATAATAATTCATTATTAAACTCTATGGTGGACTACTACCTCACAGACTGATGTAATTATGTTTCCATCACCAGCTATAAATAATGGTTATAATGATGTAAATAATATTTATAAATGTTATTAATGAAATATTTATAATTCATAAATAATGATATGTCATTTAATTTTTTACATATCCATTCACTGAAATATGATAATTTCGTTCATTAGTATCCGTGGACAAATGCCTCTAAAAAGTGTTGTGATTTTTTCCCATCTCCACATCATATGGATGATATATATAAGTATATTAAATAATTAATATGATATTTATGAAATAATAATCAGTATTAAAAAAATACTAACTTGATTCTATAATAATCATTAAAAATGGAATCATTACAAACTTGTATGTATGAAAATCAGTTTCCAAGAATGTAATGTGGATAATTTTTCATAAGAAATATTTCCGGATTGGTTTCAAAAAAATAATATATATGTATTAAAATTATAATTATTTCATGATTATAACTCTAGATAAGATGTAATAAATAACTTTTTGACCTCAATAAACCTAAAAAATCATTTTTATCTTATAAACTAAATGTTTTTAAAACACATGATTTGTACTTAATTGATTATGTAATTAACTATGTCATCGATGTAAATGAAATAAATTGATTAGTGATAATTTATTATAACTAGAAATTTTTAATGTAAAAAATAATTTTTAGGAGTATATTATATAGAATATAAGTAATATACTTGGTATTTATAGAATAATACATTTTCATATCTAAAAATATTTATGAATAAGATATTAATTTTATGAAAAATGGTACACTTTTTGCGATAGCTTACTCGAAACATATCAATGGGTTCTTTGAAATCTTACGTTGCACACATTATCGAGTTTTAACAAATATTAATACAAGAATAATATTATTATTCTAAATCATAGTTAACGGGTAGCAATTTTATTTGGAGAAATGAAAATAACAGACAAAAATATTATTAGACATTATTATTACATGTTTTTACATTTATCCAATAAATTTCATATGCTTAAAATGAGAATGATTTAAATTTTAAATGTAAAATAATAAAATATTTTTAAAAGGTTGTTTAAACAATTTTTGATGGAGAACAATATTAAAATATAGTTTTTGGATCATTTATAAATTCTATTTTACAAAATATACTTTTTATTTATAATCGTGATATAAAAATTTACATTCCTGGAAATTTACATATTTTTCTTATAAAATCCATTCTTTAATGAATTATTAAAAATATTTCATTTTAATTCATAACATCCTTTTTAACTAATTTATTCATATAGTTAGTTTTTATTTTTAATTGGTTTTAAAGTTTAATTGGATTATGTTTTTTTTCAATAAATCCAATTTTTTTCATTTGAAGTAATATCACAATCAAATTAGAGATAAACACCTGTCAATATATTGATTGTTCTTACATCATAAAAATTGGCTTTCTGGTTTCGACAACAATAATGAATTTAAGTTTAATTACTACCAATTCTCTATATAAAATATTGTAAAATGGGTTCAATATTTGAATAAGAAGGTTCAAACTGTGTAAATAGTTACCTTTTATTTTGGAACATTTTGAATAGTTACTTCAGTAGTTATTTTTGTTTACCGTGTTTAAATGAAAATCAGTTAAATAAGGGTAAAATATAATATAATAATAAAATAAAACTACCATAACATGTGTCAAAATCCTATTTTATGAGATATAGATGACTATGACCATCCATGAGTCGATTTTAGGACCCCATGGAGCCACTTGGGTGTGATAATGATATGTTTTAATATGTAATTTAATGAAAAGATAAATATAACATAAACATGTATCTTTTTAATAAAAATAATGTATGGTGGGTTATACAACTGATCATTTTCACTATAAATAGTTAGTATAAATACAAATATATTTACTACGATGTATTATTTTATTTATGACTTTTTGACATTAAAGAAATAAAATTAATTATGACATAATGACGATGCAGTGATTAACTTATTAGTGAATGAATCAAATGTATGACATTATAAAAATGAAAATAAATCTCATTTAAATATTTTGATTCCATCCACGAATTTTATAGATGATTATGACATATCAACTTTGAGTAAATGTAGTATTTTTTAATAAATCAAAATTTTATGACTTTAAAAAAATACAAAATAGTTTCTAAATTTGCATAAATGAATTATTAAAACAAATAATTTTTATTAAATAATATAATAGTCATAAAAATCATATATTAGTCCAAATTTATTAGATAAGGTTAGAATTTTAATTAATGATCCAATTCAGGTCAGCATTAAATTTTATAGTAACCATATTAACTATATAGTGTAAAAATATAAGAAGACATGGAAAGAGTTCATTTATATTACTAAGGTTTAAATACAAAAGATATGGTTAAACATTTGACCTAAAATTTTCTAAAACTTATGGGTTGATAGTATTTTTACCCATACTAATCGTATCCTATAAATATATCACTTTGGAACTATTTTAATTCAAAAATAAATTTATAACAATATAATATTTCAAGACATTCCTAACGTTCCCACCTCCCTCTTATAAAATTTCACCGCCTAGACCCACTTAATCACACATCTCAATCCCCTATCCATGCCTATGGGTTGGTAAATTAAGCTCCCAAAATCCCTCCCTTACTCTTAGAATAATTATCCTAGGAAGAAGAAACTCTAGGAATCTTATTGGATCAAATTAAAAGGACTTACCTGATTTAGAGGGGATGTCTTCTCTCAAGATCCAATTATTTATTTTCCATCTAAAACCCCATAAAATCTCTTTATTAAATTATCTAAAAACATCAAAAATATCATCAATATACTAGGAAATTTATATTATATGGTTTCTTCCTATACATATACACACCTACATCTAATGGATATAGAACATATTGTTTCTGTGTACGGTGAATTGTTGCCCCACGAAACAATGTTGGGTAAATTTTTTAATAACACCTCTCATGGTGGATATTGAGATGGATATATATTTATATATGATATATATGATTTTTATATCATATCTATTATTTTTTATTTTTTATTTTTTATTTAAAATATTCCTTTATTCTTTCCATGTTGTGTAAATTTGTTAATTTCATTTGAGGAAATATAGACTACATCCCCCCAAAAATATGTGAAACATCCCCATTATACATGGAATGTATAAAAGATTTTTTTATTAAACCTATCAGACATAGATGAAATAATATAATATTGGTATTATAATATATATTTATAACAATTTGTTATTATTTTTTAATATGATAAAGAAATGAATGTAGCATTCATCCGTACGTATAGCCTACCATCTCTATGAACAATGAATTTCATTTTTTATCTCCAAATGTTATGGATAATATAAATAAATAGATAATTTACATATAACATATTTATATAATGAATAATACTACGTAGATGATGGGATTTTGACTACGTGGACAATTAAATCAATACAGGTTCATCATTTACTCATGTAATGAATATCCAAAAAACATATGATATGAACATAAATAATTATGTAATGGTTATAAACTTTTAATATGTTATATAAATGGAATAATAAACATGAAATAGGATCTCAAGAAAGTATAAATTTACCAATTTTTTTATTCCGCAACACAATGATTGTAAGTGACGAGTCATACTGAAGGTAAGGGACTTCATCTAAATCTCTATCCATTGAGGCATATTATTATGTTACACATGACGCTTTTTATATAGTGTATAATAAATCCCTCTAACATTTAATTTCATTAAATGGGAATCATTTTTAAGATTTTTTTTACTCAATGACCAAAATGAATTTTTTTAATGTATGCAACAAAAATGATTCCTCCACAGCCATAACTATTATTTTTTATTTTGATTATTCTATAAAAAATAATATTTTTAAAAGGAAAATAAATAACTTATTCTCTTTTGGGTTTTTTGGTATTGAAAATGGTTTTTAATATGGTTATACTATTTTAATATCTTGAAATTATTTCTTATGATTGAAAATAAAATTTTAAGATTGAAATGTTGATATTTGCAATATTTTTCGTGTTATGAATATATTAAGGTACATTGACATTTTACATGTGGTAACATGATAATCAAAGGATAGGTGGTAATTTTATAACCTTTAATTCATTGGGTAGGAAAGTTGGATTTATGGGTATTCTGTTTTGTGATATGTCTGGAAGTCAATAATATGGTAATTCCATTTAAGTATTTTTATGTCACAAGTTAACTTTATATGTTGTATGTTTCATTATATAGGAATTATGGTAATACATTCGTTAAAAAAGGGTAAGCAATGAGATTATATTCAGTGACGTAATTTTTCATCTTCTAAAAGATGAAAATTATTATGTTATGATAAATTATCCATGGTTCACATGTTTTTTCCAGATTAATAGATTGAAATATTCCTATACCCCTTACTGAGCTTTTTATGCTCATCCTAAGTATTGAAATCTTTTTCATAGGACAAAAATAAGAATAGAGTCAAGGATGGTGTCAAGGAAAAGTCATGTTGTTTGAACATGAAACAAACAATATTTATTTTTAAAAGTGTTTTGATTTGTGTAACAAATTGTATAATAAGTGTAATTGTATCCTATTAACATTTAAGTTGTTATGTATGAGTTGTATCATAACTATCTACATCTCTAAACCTGGAATGATCCTCGAAGTGATTAAAATTAAAATTTTTGACTTAACTCTAGATTATGTAATTTTAATGGATGAGGCCTTATAGTTTGTATCAGAGGTTGTTTTAGATAACATTAGTTGTTAGGGTGTAATTTAGGTATACCTAAAAATGGGTATATAAAAATAATGGTTATCATGTTTGAAAGATTCATAGATATTTTATAAAAAAAATTGAGTATTAGATGACATGGATGATTATATCATATTCATTATCATCCTCACATGATTGTATATGATTATTTTGCTGATATACTCACACTATCATTTTTGGATTATGTAAATGGCTGGATCTATTAGGAACCAATAAAACAATGGATTTGAAGGAAACTATGGTGCTTTTTTGAATAAGAAACCGAATGAAATGGGAGATACAATGATAATTCTTATGGTTATTCTAAACCAACTATCTTTAGCACCAATTGATCAGTTGGGCCTTAGTGATTTTTCAATTCCATAGTATATGCGAGAAACATTTCCATATGCAATTTTAGATAATAATCATAAAGGTAATTATTTTCAACAAACTTCATGTCAAGGATGTGGAAAGAATCACCAATGGAAATGTTTTAAAGGGACGAGAAGATTTCATAGATGTGGAAATGATGGTCATAATGAAATATCCTACTAAGGAAAAAGGAAGTGTTCATTGGACTCCAGAAAAGGTAATGATGTTTTTCATGAGTTATCAATTGAATGTTTTAAATATGGGGAGTATGGTCAATATTAAAATATATTTCTGGTGAAGAACGTTAAGGAATTGGATTGACAATAACCTAAAAATAAATGTTGAGCAATAACTAATTCTATTCCAATTGATGAGAAGGAAACTAAAAATGACATAAGAAAGGTATGGATTATTTCTTGTCTCATGTTTCGAAAATATTGAATCTTATGACATGATTCAAGTTTTCTATTCGTATAAAAGATGTACTATGGTATAATATGGGAAATACTGGTTAGGGTTTCTAGAATAATGATGAATGATTAAGAAGTCTATAAATAATTGAATCAATAATTATGGTAGATTATTGGATGATAAAATGTAAAAAAGTATTAATTCTATTTCTATTATGGGATTAATTTATAAGATATTTTTCAGTATGTTTAACCCTAGATATTATTATGTGAGATTTTTATTTGAGGAATAATTATATATTCTTTTGTGAACACAATTATAAAGTAATGAAAAAACATTATATGTTCTTTTATTTTGTAGGAACTATATGATATTACTTTTTGGAATGAAAAATGAAGGACATTAGAAAAACATTGAGATTAAAATATAATATAGTTATTTTTAATTTTTTTTGTCATTTAGGGAATGATATATAAATAATATGTCTTTATAAAAATTACTACCCCATAAAAAGGGTGAAAACGCGTCGTGTCGGACATGGCCATGGGGATCGAACCCACCATTAATGTGTGATAAGGGTTTATCACATAGCACTAGCCTATGTGAAGTATGTAGTTAGTATGACTTTACTTTTAGTTAGATGAGTTGATGGAATATGAATAAGTTTATTTTGGGAACTTTATTTTTAAAAAATTGATATCCTTAGTATTGAAAATGATTTTGAGAGTATGTGATAAATGTTATTTTGGAAGAAATTCACAATTTTTTATCCCATTATTATAATGTTCAATAGAATAATATTTAATTTAATTTGAGAAATAAATTTGGAATTATTTTTTTGGAGAAATCTATGACGTAATTATGGAATTTTGGTGATTTAAGTTATTTATGGAAATTATTGACCTATCATAGAAAATTTCTGATTTTGTAAATTAATTTTTTGTATGCTCCATTAAGAGTGGTTGATGTTATTTGGAGATAAATATTAAAATGTATCATTGAGGAATTTGTTATCAAACCCTTATTAATTTTGTGTTTTACACATAGTTTGGATTATTTATGATAAATTATATGGACAATTATTTTTTTAATGGCCTTTTTTGGTCATTCATTATGACTGTTGAATTTTGGTGATTAAAAGTTATTTTTTCTTATAAATGATTATTCCTTTTGGAGACTTATCATATAATATCCTATACATTTTTTGGGTTAATGATTCAAAATAGGATGAAAAAATAGTTAATGTTTTTTGAATTATGTGATTCTCTATAAGTTGATTCAAATGATTCAGGTGTTACCCATTCATCTTGAATTGTCACTTTTTTGAGAAATTTTATTTTAAAGAAATTTATTAAATGATGAAATTATACTTGACAATTAATATGTTTTCACATGTTCTTAGTCACCCTCATAAATTGTCATAAACTAGCCTGATTCGACCCTGAACCGGTCACCTAGGCTAGCCCAAGAAAATTCTCGAGAGGAATTCTTGATCCTCTCGGGATGTCGACAAGCACCAAGGGAATCAATAGACTACACAAGGGAACGATTTATCACAAATATAAAAAATCAAAAAAACAAAAGAAATAATCAGATATACCAAAATACATTTATATAAAAAATAAAGTGAATATTATTTGTAAATAATGTTAAATGTAAAACTAAACCAACAACTCAACCGACCAAACCTGACAACCAAATAACTCCATGTGACAATTCTTGTCACTCTCTAACACAATGATCGTAGGTCACCCAATTAGATAGAACTCAAGTTGAAACCTTCACAATGGATAAAAACAAAATATGACTACAGGAATGAGTATTAAAACTCATTATGTCAGCCCAATATTCTATTCCTAGTGCACTTTATTTAAAATAATAGAAACCAAAATTTCATGTTTTAAATACAAGATAAAAAGTATGTTTTCTAAATGAGGTTCAATATAATAAAAATGACTAGATATAAACCTACATGTTTTATAAATAAGTATGATAATTATTTTTTTCAAAGAAGACCTACATCAAAATAAAAATAATTATCAAGAGGGATACATAAAATAATGTATACTTTTAAATAAAACACACACATGGATGAATTAACCAACCAAACACAAAATATGATGATAGTGAGTACAAAATAGCCCATGAGTACAGGTCACGGGGACCCCCCTAAGAACTAGTTAGTTGTGATCCCAAAGTACCACATATCTCGATGAATGTAACCATATTAAATACCCATTATCATGAACATGAGCCAATAGTAGTAGAGTCTTCCATAGCCTAATGGTAACCTACATCATCATTGTATTTGTTTAGTTATTGTTTTAATCGTTATTCTTACAATATGAAATAGGGTCAAAACCCCTCTAGATCACTAGCATACTTGTATATGTTTTCCCACATAGATACTTGGAGTTCCCTTTAGTGATCAATATAGTTAAAAAGATTATCAAATGCACTTTTCACATGAAAAATCCATTCCTAGATCATACAAACAAAAAATATCACACACACATTCCACACATTTCATTTACATATCAATAAACCACTTAAAATTTAATAAAACAATTTGACAATGTATAACGAGGCTCTGCACCTAAAATCCATTTAAAATAATATTTTAATGAAAAAAACAACCAATACCATATCTGACCAAATTTGGAATCCCCAAAACCATTTAATAAATAAATTTCCTGGATCATAAAATGGCCCCACAAGGTGAAATATTGACCAAACAAGAAAACCCTTTTTTATGAAAAATGATAAATCGTCCTTTAATCATTTTATAAAACCGACATGCATAAATGGTTAAAATTAAACCATTCATAAAGTTGTGTAATCACACCATTAGTATCAGAAAAAACATTTACATAATCCCTTTAAAACACTTCTGTTACAAATTTAAATTTCTACAATACTTTTTAAAATGCCGAACAGGCCACTTACCGGTAACTCTTTTCAAAACATGCCCAAAAAATACCCATATATTTATAAAACCACATCCCCATTGAGTAGATATAAAAAAGACCCCAAAATATAAGTTTACATAACTCCAATTTTATATTAAATTCAAAAAAATAATTTATATCTCATTTTTGATACAAAGGAAAATCAAGCACTTTTCCGAACACTAAGCATGCAACATTTAGAAAAAAAATTCTATTTAACACCCAAATGGTTAAAAACACAATTTATCATGACAAAAAATTATTATAGTACTTATAAAAAGTCATAAAAATTACAATCCATATGATAACAGTTGTAGAATATTTATTTAAACTAGCGGAGTATGCTTTAATTACAAAAAAACTACATTTTACACAAAACAAGGCATACATACCCATTTTCACACGGAATAGTACATCTAATGATTTTAAATCAATAATAATCATTTATAAAATGTGATAAAATCAATAAAATGATGGGACGTAAATAATAAATGCATGTTCTTGGGAGATCCTACCTCAAAAACATGGCGGAATGGAAACGCAAAACCAAAATCACCCGCTACAAGTTTATATACCCGAAAACAATACAGATCATAACTAAACCAATATAAAAACTATCAAAAATAAATAAATAATAGAACCCCAGGTCATTCATAACCAGGGTATAATTATGAACCATGAAATTATGGAAGGATGATGAAGATGGAGGAGAATGTAGAAGAAATCACACCATAGAAACTATAAAACTCTTCGTCATCCCTTATATCCACACACGTATAGGAGGGGGAATGATATTGAAAATCCTAGAGAGGATACCAAGGTCTATAATAAATTTGGAAAGATGATTCATGGAAAAAATATTTTTAATTTAATGATTTCTGAATGAGACAAATTAACATTGGAAAATATGGATGATTCGAAAAACATCAAGAAGTGTTTCCCTCATTTGTAACAAATATGAGATCCAAAGAGGGAAAATGGAAGATGTGGGTGTGCTTAAGGTTCATGGGCTCGTGTGGGAGGTATAATATCAGAAAATTATTATAACATTATATGATATAAATGAAACAAATTATTTTTTCAAACTATAAATGGACCCATGGGTTGGCCTAATACATGAGTAAATAAACCAAATTCACCATGCATTTGAATTCTTAAGGGTACCAAAATGATATGTTGGTTTTAATATATCAAGATAGAACATGTGTAATGTAGAATGGGAGAAATTTTTTGAAAAAAAGAGATATAAATGAATAAAAATTTGATTTTAATTTTGGAAATGGGATCACAGTTTTTCCTAAACCATGAACTAACCACCCATTATACAAAAACAGCCAAAACAACAATGGGGAACCTAATGTAGGATGATTACACATATATTAAACTTTAATAATAAAAATTAATCTCACCCAAACACCATTAAAATTATATGTTTTAACAATGAATCAGATCAATTCAAATATATGAAAAATCGGGTGTGATAATTCGTCCCACATTAAAGGTTTCCACCCCTAGAAAGCCATAGGACTTTCTAAATGAAATATCAACACCTAATGATTCATTATCAACATGTTCAAACCTATCAATCCAAGTAAATATCATCCACCATCAACAAAAAGTAATCCTATAGCTCAAAAAAACACCAAATTACAACCACCTCCTGAGAATCAGCGGAATGATCAAGCCTCCACCTCCACAACAATGCCTAGAACAAGATTTTTGGGCCTTCTCCCGATGAACCCAACAATAACCCAAACCAAATAGCCCTCACCAAAACCAAAGATTCAATGGGTGTGAAAAATGGACTCTTTACCATTAAGAAACAACTAGCACAAGACAAATTCTTTGGAGTAAAATCAATGAGACATGTGGTGGGTCTCCCCACAATTTTAAAACAATTATCAATGAACAAACAAGAATTAAACATGAAATTTATTTGAGACTCATTTTAAAAATTCATCCAAAACTCTACCACAAAAACCTACCAACCCATGTTAATAGGGTTATCACATGGTCAGTTTGACTAACCACTCCCGATTGGAAGGTACTACAACTGGGGAAACACTTTTAGCACAGATCAAAACCCCCAAAACGCGGGGCGGGGAAGGAAGGGGACCCAATTGTTGGGCCACTGAAACCAAAACAGAAACTGAAGAAACACCCAATACACTCCACCTATAAATATTTAAAACAATTACCACACCCTATTTAAAGAGGTGGTCCACACATTGACATTAATTGGAAACCCAAATCCATGAAAGCATAACCATAGACGTTATGTCAGGGGTAATTCCACCATGCTCGTTGCAATAAGATAGAAATTCACTATGATAAGAAACCACAATTAATACATAGAAACTACCTTACCAAAAAGGTGGATGGAAGATCCTATTTGAGATCCCAACTCCTATGGAAATTTCTTGATGGTGTGAAAATCTTCACTCTGAGGCCTATGGCTCGAGCCCTAATGGTTGAAACATCTGTTGTACCACAGTCAGAAGATAAGGATCACAACACCCCACAAAATTCACATTATCAACAACATATCTACATCAATATATGATTTCATAGTTATATAACACCATTCTATCTCACTCCGAATGAGCAGCAAAATGGACAAGGAATACCGTGAAACACATCAATATCATTGAACACAACCGGTTTCTCCAAAAGAATTATCTTTACCTGGATGAAATTTAAATCAATACCAATCAACTCTCCATTCCAACAAACATGCTGAATAATCATCATAAAAGGTGGATTTAACTTTTGAAATGAATCCTTATGCTGATCAACAAAAAATATTTCCAACGGAGAACTATCCAAGGCCATATCACAACATCCAACACATCTTTAGAAACCCACAGAACATTACTCCAAATCCGATCAACCAATAAGAACCCATCTCAAGACACAATAAGAAAATGACTTCCAAATCATAAGGAATCATACTAAATAAAAAAAAATATTATAATATATAGAAAAACTATCCATATAACAATTAGTTTAGAAACAAATGCCACAATATATCATCTCAAAACACTTTTGAAAATCAAACTGACTTTGGTGGAATTCAACATTCACCAATGGTGTTTCATGAAGTCTCACTCACATTCACATTTCCATGCCACCCTAGGAACCCATCCACAATGCCATATATGTTTTCCTTCATGATATCAATAAAACCATGCATGTGGGAACCCATGAAAACACCAAAGGCTAAAACAAAACAACATCATTCGGAAAACCATGTACCTTCTACATGAACACTAACCACCAAGTCAAAAACCCATGTTAAATTTCCCAAAACAAACCACACATCATCCATAACCATTTTCTTAAAAACCTACCCCTTATATTTTTTAACAACTTTGAAAACAACAAATATAATCCAAAAAACTCTTTACCATTTTTTGAAATTCAGCAAGGTATCTTTTCATAATCAGATGGCCATTGAGACCAATATCCATTCTAGGAAAACACCAACCGCTCAAAACCAATTTTGAAAATAAATTCATCATATTCAAACACTTTTGAACATCCCAAAACACCCCATTTAAAACAAATATTATGAATCACCATAAAATGATTCAAACATTAAAACCATTTTATTTCAATAATGCACAAGTTTAAATTAGGGAATGTCCAATCATGTTAAATCATTTCCACTTCCTCTCTAAAATTTTCCTCACAAAAACACAACATTCCAAGACCATTATATTTTTAAATTTCTTAAAACTCGATTGTAAACTTTTCGAAATCCAATCCTTACATTAAACCACATTTTCACAGTTCTCACACAATGATTTTGAAATCCAAAATTCATATATTAAGAATGGTCTAAGAGACCCGCAAAAGGGAACTAGTGATGGTGAGTAACATGCCCATATGGTTGTCGTCCACATGTTAGAAACAAAACCTTCTTGGAGAGACTTATTAGGACCAATCCCAAACTCCACATGGATTTTCAGGCCATTAAATCTCATGGAGGCCATTAGTCAGACTCCCATTTACATATCCCAACACCAAACAATCAAAAATAATATAAGACAATAATAAATCCACACTTCCCATGGAATCTTGAGGATCTGAATGAGAAATATTTCTTGATGATATAATTTAACTTTCCCCTTAATTACCAATAATCATATTACATGTACCATAACATAACCCAAATAAAATGGCCACATTAAAAATAATGTTCCTCTATGATCTGACTTCCTTTGTTACCATTTTTTCATAAACCATCCTCAGTCGACCCATAACCAGTCACCCAGGCCATCCTGCACCAAGTCTTGAGAGTAATTCTCGATCCTCTCAGGATAGAAACATTCACCGAGGGAATCAATATAGTACATAACATAATTATTTAACCCAAGTATTAACAATAAAACAAATAGTGTAATGAAAGAGACTCCCCAAAATACATTTACAAAAAAATTGAACTGAACATTATTTGCACAAGAAATTGAACGTAAAACTAAAGTAACAACTCAATATACCAATCTTGACAAAAAACTAACACAATGTGACCTAAATGGTCACTCTCCAACAAAATGATCACACATCTCCCATGGTGATTATACTCAATATAAAACCTGCGCATGGGATAAAAACAAAAGAAGACTATAAGCATGAGTATTAAAACTCAGTATGTTATCTTGATATTCTATTACCAATGCACAAACATTAAAATAAAATAAAAATCAATTTAATGTTTAAATAAAATATATACTAGTATTTTTTACGAATGAGGTTCCCTAATATAAAAATTACAAGACAAGAACAAGTAGGATTTATAAATAAGAATGATAGTAACATTTTTCATAGAGGCGAAACTTCAAAATAAAACCAGATCTCCAAAGGTTTAGTTTAAATAATGTAAAAATTTAAATAAAATATAAATTCTTCTTGAATTTACCAAACAAACACACATTATGTCGATGGTGAGTACAAAATAGCCAATATTGACATGTCACGAGAACACCTCTAGGCACTAGTTAGTTGTGAGGCCTAGGTATCTCATATCTCAGTGAACATAACCATATTAACTATACATTATTGTGCAAAAGAGCCACTTGTAGAAGAATTATACATAACCTAGTATTCCCCCAACATAATCATCATCATAATTTACTTTTTTTTTCATAGTCATTCTTGCTATGTGAAACAGGGACGAAACCCCGCCAGATCACCAGAATACTAGTACTTGCCCACCCACCTAGATACATGGGTTTCCCATTAGTGCTAAATCACATTACACATATTATAAAATGAACTCTTCGTATAAAACATCTATTCTTGGATCATACACACAGATAATAGCCCACATGCATGCATCATAGTTCTTTCACATATCAATAAACCGCTTAAAATTTTCATAAAATAATAGGAAGAAGTATAATGATGTTATATACATAAAATCCATTTAAAATGATTTTTAGGATAAAAAAACCAATACCATATAAAAAAATTGAAATCCCCAAAAACATTTAATAAATAAATTTCACTAATCAAAAAATGGACCCAAATGGTGCAACATTGAACACACATGAAAACTATTTTTTAAGAAATATTCAAAATGTGCCTTTATTTATTTTACCAAACCAATGTGAAATAATAATAAAAATTAAAAATTTCATAATTTTTTCTATAAAAAATATTATTATAAAAAAACATTTACATAATCCATTTAAAACACATAGGTTACACATTAAATGTTCTACAATTTCTTTAAAAAGAACGAACGGGCTACTTACCGGAAACACTTGTCAAAACATGTCAAAAGCCTAAACACTTCTCATTATAAGACTAAAAACCCTTTTTACGACTATATAATAACACAAAAATATCACTTTAAATTCTTTCCATAATTTAGTAAATTCAAATAAGTCATTTTATTTCACATTTAGGAATCAAAAGAGAGCCATGCACTTTTCTAAAAACCATGCATTCAACCAACAGAAAAAAAACCTCTTATTTAACACCCCAAGGGGTAAAAACATAATTTTTTAGGAAAAACATTTATTATATTTGTTAAACCAGGTTATAAACATCAAAATCTATATACTAACACTAGTGTAACATTTATTTAAACATGCAGTGTTCACTTTTATAATGAAACAACTTCATTTTACTAAAAATAAGGCATAAATGACCATTTTTCACAAAAAATAGAACATATAATGGTTTTAATGAAAAAAAATCATGTATAAAAAATATAAAAGCATTAAATAGATGAAATTTCAATAATAATGTCATGTGTATAAGAGAACCAACCTACAAAAATTGGCTGAATGGAAACGCACAACTGAAATCACCCTCCACGGGTTTATAAATCCTAAACCTATAAATATTATTCCTAATCCAAAATAACACCAATGAAAAATCATTCCAAAATTGAACCCTTATACTTTCATAACTAGGGGAGAATAATTAACCATGAAATAATGAAAGGATGAGAAAGAGGGATGACAAAGAAAAAGAATCTCACCATAGAAACTATAGAACTCTTTGTATTCTCTTATATCAACACACTTGGAGTAGAGGGAATTGAATGAAAATTCCTACAAAGAATCACACAATCAGTAAAAACCATGTATGGAATATTTGTGGGAAAAATAATATGAATTTATTGATTTATAAATGATACACATTACCTTTGGAAAATATGGATGATTTGATAATAAATAAGATTTTTTCCATTCTCGGTGACTATGATGAGATCAAAAGAGAGAAAATGGAACATAGGGAGCACCTAGGATCCTTGGGATCGAATGGGAGGTAAAATATCTGAAAATTGTAAATAAATTATTGTGATATAAATGAAAAAAATTATTTTCTTATAATGGATATAATCCCACGGGCAGTCCCAATACCTGAATAATTAACCCAAATTCACCATGATTTTAAATTCCTATGAAGATCAAAAGGATATATTGGTTTGAATAATTGAACTGATTCCATGTGGAAAGTGAAATTGGTGAAAAATATTTAAAAATAATGGATTTATAAAAGAAACAAAATTGTTTTTTAAATCTAGAAATAGGGTCACGATTTAGCCCAAACATGAAGCAACCATTGTTTCTCCAAAAACACCCAACCAAGAAATGTGGAACCTAAAGTTGTATGATTATAAATATATGTAAATTCAATAATCTACATTTATATCACCCAAAACCCTTGAAAATTATTAGGATTACCAATGAACCAGATCAAATCAATGGCACAAAAAATCATGTTCGACATAAATAAATTACAAAACATTATGAGAAGGACATCAAAAACACACTATTTTTTAACTTTTACTAAAAAAAGTACATAAGACTATACAACCCATCAAATTTTTTTTGGTTTTCTTATGTTTAACCTTATCCTTTCATGTTTTCTATCACACTCCATTAGAACAAGATGGTTAGTTTTTCTTCCATATCAATGTTTTCCTGCATGAAATAATAGTATATGTTATCTTGGGTGACCTTTGCACTTTACTTTCATTCTTTTAAAGTGATATTTTTATTTAATCATATCCAGATGTGATATTTTCAATGACGTTACTGAGAAAATTTTAAAATTGAGAAGACGCAATTTCTAAAAGGAGGGAAGATTTAACACTATAAGTATTTATAAAATAATAAAATTTCACATATAATGATATTTATGAATTTGTATTTAATTATTTGATAAAGGGGACAATTTTTTGATAGTGTACTCGACATGAATATATGGGTTACTATGAAATGTTATGTTGCACGAAACATTGAGTAATTTTAAAAAATAATACAATATTATTAATATTATTTTAAATGGTAGTTAACACCTAGCAGTTTTATTGGTGGAAATGAGTAGATCTAACTAAAATATTTTCATAGTTGAGTTTTAGATGTTTTTACATTTATTCCAAAAATTATAGAGGATTAAAATGATAATGGATAGATTTTTAATCATAAAATACACTAGTATTTTTAAAAGGCTATTTTATCACCTTTTGTTTGTGGCCCCCTTTTTAATCTAGTTTTTGTCACTTTTATATGTTCAATTTGATAAAATTAACTTCTTCTTTAGAATTGGGAAATCAAAATTTATTTTGGTGTGAATTTTGTTATTATTATGATAAAATCCATAATTAATGAACAATGAAAAATCCTGAATTCAAATTCCTAAATGGTCTTTTCATCTAATTTAATTATATTGTCAGATAGTTTTTTCATTGTTCTTAAATTATAATTGGATTATTTTTTATCATTTAATTCAATTTTGGTCATTAGAAGTAATATCCCATTTATATTGGACATAAACACATGTCCATCTTTGGATTGTTTTTACTTTGTAAATACCCACTTTCTGTTTTTGACAACGAGAATTAATTTTAAATTAACTTCTGAAAATTCTGTTTTATGAATTTGGAAAAAAGGATTGAATGTTTTTAATCATAAGGTACAAATTTAGTAAATTTTTACCTTTTTTTTGGACATTATGAATAGTAACATTAGTAATTATTTTTATTTACCATGTTTAAAGGGTAGATCAAGTAAATAAGGGTAAAAAATAAATTTATAGTAATATATACCTACCCTAACATGTATAAAAATCTTATTTTATATGATATGGATAACTGTTAGAATCCTAGGGTCAACATTAGGACACCAATGAACTTCTTGGGTGTGATAATGACATGTTATAATTATTAATTTAACGCCAACAGAAATATAACATAAACATATATCTTTTTAATAAATTGAATATAAGGTGGGGTTATATAACAGATCTCTTTTACTATACATTTTCATTATAAATATAAATATATTTCATACATCATGGTATTTTATTTACATTTTTTTGATATTAAATTATTAATGTTATTTCTGACATAATGATGATGTAGTGGTTACCTTGTAAATAAAAAATTCAAATAAATGATATTATAAAAATTATAATAATTGTAATTTGAACATTTTGAGGCCATCCACGAATTTTTTGGATGATTTTACATTTTATATTATAGTTAAGTAGTTGTTTTGATTAAAAAAAAATTTTTATGACTTTAAAACAATTACTAAATAGTGTCAAAATTTACATAAATGAGTTTTTGAAACAATTAATATTTTATTAAATGATATTATATTCCTCAAAATCATTGATTTTGAAAAATAACATATATAATGATAAAAATGTAATTAATTATCCACTTGAGGTTATCTTGGAATTTTATAGTAACAATATTAACCATATAGTGTAAAAATACAAGAAGACATTGTAAGAGTTAATTTATTTAACGAAGGGTTTAAGCCAAGTGATTCGATTATATTTTTTACCTAAACATATATAAAACCTATTTCATGATAGTAATTAGACCCATAATCATTTTTTACTCTAAATATATCACTTTTTAACTATTATAATTCTAAAATCAATTTATTATAATATAATATTTCAAGACTTTTTCAAAGTTCCCCTCCCTCTTCTTATAAAAGGCCACCACCTATACCCACATACTCACACCAATAAATCCCATTGTATTTCCCAAAATATACTCAAATAATCTACCAAAATACCTCCCTTCCACCTATAAGACTTACCTTTGGAATAAGTAAAATCAAGGAAGCCTTTTGGTTCAAATCAATATGTGTTACCCGATCTAGAGGTAACATCTTCTCTCAATATCCATTCATTTATTTGCCTTCACCAACTCCATAACCTAAATTTATTACATTATATTATAAAACACAAGAAACTTCAATATAATAGGATTTTGTTATTATAATGGTTTTACCTACACATACACACACCACCATTTAATGGATATAGAACATGTTGTTCTTGTGTACAACGAACTACTACCTCACGAAACGATGATTGTTAAATTTTCACCTACCACCTCTCACAGTGGCTTTTATAAGGGAAATTTATTTATATATGATATATATTATATTTATTTTGTCACTATTATTCTGATATTTTTATTTAGAAAATCCATTTATGCTTTCCATTACGTTTAAATATGATAATTTCATTTGAGTGAGTGTGCACTACCACCCACTCAAATTGATGTGACTCATTCCTATTATACATAGAACATATAAAGGATGGTTTTATTAAACCTGTGGTTAGTAAATGATATAAATATAATATTTCAATTATAATATAAATTTATATCATTTTATTTTTATTCTTTTAATATGAAAACAAAATGAATGTAGCGTTCATACATATGTACGACCTATCATCTCCATAAACGATACATTTCATTTCTTATCTCAAAATATTATGGATATTATAAATACATGTATAATAGATATATATGATATTTAAATCATGAATAATATTCTGGAGATGATTTACTTTTGACTACAGAGACAATTAACTTAAATACAAGATCATTTTCGAATCCTATTCAAAATATCGAAAAAACATTTTATATGAAGATATATAATTATATATTATATATAAAATAGAAATAAGTGGTAAACATGGATTAAAAAACATGAAAATTATTCTCAAGTAAGTTGAAATTATCCTAATTTTATTAATCCGGAACATAATGATTGTACGTGACGAGTCAGACTCAAGGTAAAGGACTTCATTTCAATATCCTTTCATTGAGGCATATTTTGATGTTATAAAACAGATTATTTTATACGGTGTATAATAAACCCCTTTTATTTTTAATTTGATTCAAAGGGAATATTTTTTCTATGAATCATTTTACTAAAAAATGAAAAGGAATGTTTTTAATGTTTTCAGTGACAAAGAATCCTCCATATTGTTATTTTATATTTGTCTTCCTATATAAGCCATAAATTTTGTAAAAGGAAAAGAAATATGTTATTACCATTTTTTTATTTTGGTAATTATCATGTTTTTGAATGTGGTTTTACTATTTTAATATCTTGAAATGAATTCTTGTGATTGAAATTGAAATTGTATGAGTGAAATGTTGATAATTGTAATCTTTTACATGCTATGATTGTATAATAGTACTTGAACATTTGATGGGTGGTTATGTGATAAACCAAAGAAGGGTGGTTACATGATAAACCAAATACATGTAGATTCATAATAAACCAAGGACCGGTGGTTACGTTATAACATCTAATGCATTGGGTATGGAAGTAGGCCGTATAACTATTCAATATTGTGATATGAGTTAAAGTCAACTATATAGATTTTACATTTAAGTATGATTATGTCCCAAATTATCTTTATATGTTATGTGTTTATTTTTATGGCATATATAAAAATTCTTTGGTTAAAAAAAATCGTAAGAAATGTACTTATATTTAGTGAAGTGATTTTTCTACTTCTTAATGGTAAAAATTATTACATTATGATAACGTATTTATAATTTACATGTTTTCTCAAGAGTAACCATTTTTATTCTTTATGTATACCTTATAGAAATTTTTAGTCTCATCCCATGTTTTGAAATTTTTTTTACAATACATAATGAATAATATAGTCATGGATCGGATCAAGGAAATGTCATTTTGTTTAAACATAAAACAAACCACGTTTCTTTTTAAAATGTTTTTGTTTTATGAAAAAGTTCGGATAGTGAGTAGAATTGTCTACTTTTAATATTTGAGTAGTTATGTACAAGTTATGACCTAATTATCTAATGTTCTAAACCTAAAAAGATCCCCAATGTGATTAAAAGTAAAATAGTTTACTTAACTCAAGATTATGTAATGTTTAAGGATGGGGCCTTATAATTTAAATGACATACATGGAAATTATTGACTCAATGTAGGGATTTCATCTCAATTTTCCTTTCATTGATTCATATTTTACTTTTATGAACATAATATTTTTATATGGTGAATATAATTACCTTTTTATATGATATAAAATGTATCATTTTTATTATTGGGTATTTCAAATTTCAATTTGTTCATACAATAGTATTTGAATTAAAAATTAACTTGTGGAAAAAGGAATACAAACTCAATTACCTTTGGTTGGGTTATTAATTTTCTTCATTGATATTTTTACGCCATGGGTGAATTAATTTATGAATTGTTTTTTTTAAAATTTGCAGTTGTTTAATGTCAATTTAAAAATTTTACATATATTCTCTCAATTGATTAATCCTCAATTCTATGATATGATCTTTCTAATGATAATTTACCTCAAATTTTCTTACTTTGGGACATATGTTTATGATATGATCCTGTTCTCTTATCTGAGTCGTATATATAGACACATTAACATAATATATCTTAAGTAACCTTATTTTCATTTTATTTAATGTTTTAAATTAATTTTTTCCTTCATGGGGCTTATGAATGAATATCTACTAATGTGTTAAAGGATTTATGTTATAGTCTCTTTTAATATAAGATCATTCGCGTTTTATATTCATTCTAGATAAGTCATATAATCATATTCCCTTGAACTAGATATCCTTTATTATCCACTATTGTTTTAATATTTTTTATATTTTTACTTTCTTCTTTCTCACTCATTGATTAATGAAACATCATGAAAGTAATTTGTATGTGATATTGATCATGTATGTTATTTTGGTAGATAATTTTTCCCTTAAATAACCATTATTTCAAAAAAAAAATCAAAGATATTATTTTTCTAAAAATATATTATTCACTAAATAAATTTACTTAATATTTACCCTTATTTTAAAATGTTTTAAAATGTAAATTTCATAATTTTTTCCAAATGGGTCAATTTTGATTCGCTTTAATAATATGTTTGAAACGAATGTTTATTTTTAATGTATACAACATGAACAGAATTCCCACTATCATGAAAATAATTTAAATAGATTATTCCTGTATTTGAATATAAGGATAGTTTCAATGAAAATTAGATTAAAAATCTTTTATGAATTATTATATTTTAAATTAATTTTCAATGTGAAGAGTGTTTTTTTCAAAAATTATTTTCAAGATCTTTTAGTGGTAATTTCATTCATCAACATTAGTATATCATTATGATACTTATTATCCAAGGGATATTATGAAATTACTGCATAATAATTATTATTCTGGAAGGATTTTTATTGTTTCAAATATTTTTGGAACCCATTTAATTTCCTAGGGATAATCATGTTATGAAATTAGTAACTAATTTTTATATTTGTTTTATAATTAAATGTATACTCTATGTACTTTCTTCATGTTATGGTTCTTGGAAATTTATTATAATGGTTACTTTATCAAATATAAAAGGAGGGAGGGTAAGGATTTTATATATCTTCGATGCAAAAGATAATGTTTTGGAGTTATCTGGTTAGGTTTCTACTAAGAAAATATTGTAATATCTTGTGATGGTTACTACAAATATGTGGTGGAGTAATCCAATTAGGTTTCTCTAAAAATATTATAGGAATATATTTTGATTTTAATTCCAATTATAAAAATGATGGTCATTTAATGTCATGACTGGTCCCCCAGGGCTCATGACGTGACTACACCAATCCTGGCTTCCATAAGAAAGGGGCTGGTGACTTGAACTGAAAGGCGTATTCCCTAAAACAAGAAAGACATTGCCTCTATATGCTATAAACACACGCAACCAAGAACAAAGAAATATACAAACTCAAATAAACTGTATAGAAAAAATTTAGTTGAAAGTAAGAGGGTCTGGAATACAAGCCCAATAGTAAAGTTAAAAATACAACTGTAATACAATACAACTGAAGAAAGAGAAAGATAGCTACAGGGTCATCCTATTAAGGTTCATACCTGAAGGGTATTTAAATATCGCCTCTTCAGCACTCCACATCCACATGACTCTTTTTTGTACCGACACATCGTACGGTCCACCTCTGGGCACCGTCCAGTCCTGGTACCCTCAGCCTTGATCAACAATGTCTGTCATCTGCACCAAACACAACAAGGTGCGGGCATAGCCTGTGTAGGGGTGAGTTTAACGATACTTAGATGGGACCCTGAGACCGTCAAGGTCTCACAAAATCCCCCAATGATAACCCACAAAGACTAAAATCCACCGACAACCCTACTTAGGTGTATGCCAATACATACACCTAAGTTATCATGTTTACCATTTTCAATCATGAGGAAACATAAGGTCCAACCCAAAATCCCTACTCTGGTGCGGCAGGGCACCCGCAGTGCGGCGGCGCAGCCTTAGTGAGGCGGTTCTTGGCGGCAGGCCGGATGGCGAGTCGTGCTGTCCATGCGGTACGATCGCACTTTCTGCCTTCTCCGGCTTCCATCTTGGTCGGCCATCCTCCTTTCATCTCTACGGCACAAGTCACGGCCCCTTGTTCGCCGAGTGGCGCAGACGCACGCTGCCTCCCTTATTGTGTGGTCGGCCTCCGGTTGTCATCTTCCTCCGTCGCAAAGGTTACATCAAAAACCACAAGGGATTGCGGATAGTTTGGGCCATGTTCCCTTGGCCCACACCCTCTACGTTAGAGCGATATCAAGTGGTTCATTACTTATAAATCACAAACAACATCAAGAACGAGTAAGGGAGGCATGTAAAACATCAAACCCTACCCTTAAGGTTTATTGTTATGTTGCGAGATGAAAAAGGTGAAGGTAAAGAAGGTTCCAATGTTCATTTCTTCAAAAATCACACTTCTGATGTCGGCTCATGCATCGTCCATTTTCTTGATTCCAAAGAATGTTATTCAACAACATTCTTCATTTGGAGGAAAAGTACTTCCTTATAAAGGTAGGATTTCTCCACATATTTCTCCCAATTCTCCATACTTCTCCAACCAATACTCAAAAGAAAATAAGTTCCAAAAATTTAAATTTATTCTATCAATTTAATTATTGGCGCAACTAATTGTTGTCATAATTATTTATACCATGTTGGCATAATTAATTGGCTCAATTTAATTGGAGGACTGAATTAATGGGGAGTTGAGAGGTTTCTCCCCCATTAATATGGTTCATGTGGTCCCTGACATTAAATTTAAAATTGGGGGTTTTAGTATCGGTGGTCTCCACGTACATTAAATTCACAAGGGAGTTTTTAAAAAAAATAGATGTTTTTTAAATTTTATTTATCATTTCAATGAAAAACAAAAAATCTATCCTTCAGGCTCGACCCACTACGGTCGACCTGAATGTCTCCTTAAGAAAATACATGTGCTATGACTTCAACGGTGCCCTCAGATTTCAATTCCGAGAACCGGTTTAAAAGTTACAAGAGCTTAATCGTACGTTTATTGAACGTACCCAAAAATGTTTAGAAATTCATTCTGGGCACGTTGGGCCTCAGAATCATGTGCCGTAAATTTTCCCAGACTCGTAATATTCCCATATAACTAAAATCAATTACATGGAAATTCTAGGTCTTTACATTCTCCCCACCTCAATACTTTGCATACTCGAAATCCATATCCCAAAACATTGAATACAAGTGGGGGTACTGAGCACAAACCCTAGCTTCTACTCCCATGTGATCTCTTAGGGGTTATCATTCTACCAGCGAACATGCACTAGAGTTATCGACCACCATGATGGACCCGTTCCAGTCGATCCTTAGTCTCTACTAGAACCTCCATACATCTCACCGCATCATCGAAGTACATCACACCATAGTGGATGATGCATGAAGGGACATTCACGTATATCCTTAGTTGGGATACGTGGAAGACATCAGGCACCTGGTGAAAATGAGTGAGAAGTGATAGGATGTAAGACACCTTGACAACTCTTCTAAGGACCTAGAAGGGTCCAATGTACTTAGTGGATAACTTACCACCCCATCCAAATATCTGCAAACGTCATTGATTTGAGACCCGTAGAAATACATGGTCGCCACCCTCAAACTCTAGAGGTCTTTGTCTCCTATCAGCATAATACTTCTTCCTACTCTCTGAAGTATTCATCCACTCCTGGATAAACCGCACTTCCTCTATGGTAGCCCATGCCATCTCTAGTCCCATTAGTGCTGACTCCTGTGGGTCAGTATGGCACAAAGGTGGTCTCCAAGGTCACACGTACAATGCCTCAAAAGGTGTCATCCCAATGATGGATTGATAGATTTTGTTTTATGAAAACTCCACCAAAGGAAAGTGATCCTCCCAGTTGTGACTGAAGTTGTGGACGCAGCCACACAACATGTCCCCGAGGGTCTGAATGTTTTTCTCAGTATAGCCATCCTTCTCAGGATGGAAGGCTGTGCTCAAACAAAGCTACATCCCTAAAGCCTCCTGCAACACCTTTCATCGCTAGGAAGTAAAATGTGTATCACGATTGGAGACAATCATCGAGGGTACTCCATGTAGCCACACAATCTCCTGCACATAGAGGCATACCAAGATGTCTACAGAACCATTCACTCTGATTAGTAGGAAGTGGGACACTTAGTGAGTCGGTCGATGATCACCCCAATAGAATCATGACCCCTACATATACATGGAAGTTCTGTCACGGAGTCCATGGATATCCCGAACCAATACTACTCTGGCAACTCTAGAGGATGATCCATGCCTAGTGGTGCCTAATGCTCTGTCTTCTCTTGCTGACAAGTGAGACACCGAGAGACAAACCCAGATACTGCTTTCTTCATTATCAGCCACCAGTGCTGTCGTCGGAGATCCTAGTACATCTTCATTATTCCTATATGTAACACTAGAGGTGATGTGTCGAACTCCCTCATCTTGTCCTCTTGAAGCGACACTGGTATCATGGTATATCTGCTGAAGTGGATGACTTTCACCCCACATTCAAAAAATACATCAAGTGCATGTTCAGTGGATATCTGAGCATGTCGAGCCTCATAGTAAGTGTACCCATGCTACGCCTCCCTGAATCACTGAAGAAGTGGGGGAGTGATTGTAAGAGACTAAAGAAAAGTTGTTCCATCTCGATCCACAAAGGATGTCTGCAAAGCGGCCATCTACTCTATAACCTCACCTAGTAGTTATATTCCAGATCTCCTACTAAGTGAATATGCTACAAATTCCCATTTATAGGAGTATATACTATCTCAAAGTCATAGACTAGGATAATATCAAGCCAACATCATTGTCTCAGGTTCATGACCTTCTGTGAGATAAAATTATTTAGACTCTTATGATCCGATTAGACTTTAAAACGCTCACCATCATGTAATGTCTCCACATCTTCAAGGGTATGACCACTGCTGCTAACTCCAGGACATGGGTAGCGTAGTTCTTTTCATATTGCCTCAGCTGTTAAGAACCATGTGCGATCACTTATTACTCCTACATCAGGAAATGTCTGAGCTTGTTCCCTGATGTGTCATAGTATACTAAATAACATACACCCTCCTCTTGAAACCTCACGATGAGGGCACTAGTCAGCCACTGCCTCAACTACTAAAAACTCCGCTGAAATTTCTATGACCACACAAAGTCTTTCCCCTTCTTCGTCAAAACTGATAATGGTGCTACAAATATGGAGAAAATCTGGCACAAATCTTCGGTAGTATCCACCCAAACCTAGAAAATTCCATACCTCTGTCAAACTCCTGGGTGTCTCCCAATCAAGTATCGCCTCAATCTTTACTGGATCCACTACAACTACAACCTCTGAGATGACATGTACCAGTTAGTGCACCTCACGGATCCAGAACTGGCACTTCGAGTTCTTACCATAAAGCAAGTGATCTCAGAGTGTGTCCAGAACTATATGAAAATGATAGACATGATCCTCCTCAGTAGTCGAGTAGATCAGAATGTCATAATTGAAGACTAATACAAAGCGATAAATGTATGGCTGAAAGATCTTATTCATGAGTCCCATGAACTCTGATGGGGTTTTGGTCATGCCGAATGGAATAAGTATGAACTCATAATGGCCATACCGACATCTGAAAGTCATCTTCTACACATCCTCTTCTCACACTCTAAGCTGGTGATAGCCTGACCTGAGGTCTATCTTTGAGAACCACTGTGCTCCTTTCATCTAATCAAAGAGGTCGGAAATCCTCCGGAGTGGGTACTTTTTCTTCAATGCCACCAGGTTTAGGAACCGTTAGTTGACACAAATTCGCAAGCTCCCTTCCTCCTTCTCGGTGATCAAAATCAGGGATTCCCAGAGAGAAACTCTGGGCCGAATGAATCAATTCCCCTATAAGTCCTCCAGTTGTACCTGAAGCTCACGAAGCTCTACAAGATCCATCTGATATGCTAGTGTAGATATAGGTGTCATCCTGAGGTAAAAGTCAATGTAAAATTCCACCTCTCTGTGAGGAGTTATACCCAGAGCATCATCAGGGAAGACATCAGTGTACTGGTCCACAACCATAGGATAGCTCTGACTCTCATCATCAAACACTTCAAGGGTAAGGCTAGCCGAATGATTAGTGATTTGTTGTACTCTCTTCTGGGTAAGTCCACCATGTTCTAAAAAGGATCCATTCTCACCGGTGAAAGTAATCATGGTCACATCCATGTAGACACCCCACACTTTATGCCTAATACAGTCAATCTAAGCATGGACTGTAGATAATCTGTCCAAACCCAAGATGACATTGTAAGGCCTCAATGCCACTACTAGTAGATCCCAACCGAAGCTCTAGCCTCCTAGAGTAAGCTTAGACTAATAGAACTAGTGTGTAATCGTCGAATCCTCTCCCATAGGAGTCTCTAGCCATAAGGATCAAGACAATGACTTCGTCAAAATCACCATGCTCTAAATGAGGGATGTGGAAATAAAAGAATGATTGGGACTTGTGTCAATGAAAACTGTAGCGAAGGTGGAGTAAACACAAATCATTTCTCGTATCATCTCTGAAGCACCATGGTAGTAGGCCTCAGCTTCCTGGAGCTGATCTCTCTCTTGTCCACCTACTTTCTACGATCGTGGTTGACAACCTAGTGTTGGTGGCGGAAACATCTTGAATCATCCCCCATTGCCAGCTACACGGCCAACTCCTCTGCCATGTCTGCCTGCTCCCTGTGGACGTCCTCGGTCAAACCCTTGTCTCTTCCTGAGATGTCCTTAGATCATATGCTCGTCATTTTTATGGCGGTTTGAACAATCACACGCCATGTGACCCTGCCTTTCGCATGTGAAACATTGCATGTTCTTCCCATGATTGTCTCTGTCTTCTGTACCCCACACAACCGATCCTGATTCATGCGGTCGTACACTTGTAGGTCTGGTCCTCTTGGACCTCGTGACATTTATCTCCAGCCAAATATATAAGACTCTTCTACATAATGATTGTTGTTGGGTCTCACTGTTGGTGACTGCTCAGCAAGAAAAATCTCGACTAAGAGGGCTCACTCTAACACCCCCGCCTGCGTCAGAATTCTAAGTGAGATCCTTGATGCCCTTACCTCCCACTTGAGTCCCTGATCGATGGTCTAGGCCCTAAATAATGGTTCTTGTACCATATCAATGGAGTAGCATGAAAGGTCGCTGAACATCACAGAGTATTGAGCCACATTCATGCTGCCCTGCTGCAGATTAAGAAGCTCCTTTATGCGCACTGCACAAAGGGTCACTGGAAATAACTCAACCCAAAATAGACTCTTGAAGCCTGCCTAGAGAATCCATGCCTCATTGTGAATCTAGAGTCGCTAGTCCCACCTTCTTCAGGTTTTTTCCTGTAGAAGACTGGTGGAAAGTATCACCATGAGATAAACTAGTTTCCATACCAGTCGGAAGACTCTAACCATGGCCTCTAGCCAATCCTTAGCTACATGTGGGTCTGTATCTCCCCTAAACTAGGGTTCCCTCTGGCACTTGAACTTGTGAAACATGATCAAGATGCACGCACCCTCAACTGTTGGGGATAGTGGCATCAGTTCCCCAATGGGTAATGGTACCGCTGGTGCCTCCACTGGTGCCTCTACTATAAGAGGGCCCTGCATCGAGGCCTCATTTCTTGGTGGGCTATCAGAGTGTATTATACCTGGTACCCAAGCTAGTTGTATACGTGGAGGAATCCCAAAAATAAACAGGTGCACCATGGTCAATAAGTTATACATGGTGAGGTTACTCAGAGTGATTTCAAATAAAACTCTTTGAAAAACCCATACGCAATCAAGGTTTTCGTGCACTGAGTCATAAATCAGATGTCAGAGTCATGGTTTTTGGATACGTCGGCCGTTGCACCAACACAGGGTTCCCTAAACTGATTAACACACTAAATACACTTAACAATATTTCCATTAAAATAATATTTGACTCCTATGTTCTATGGTAAAACTATCTCCTCTAATACAAATTTGTAACGACCCGTCCCCCGGGGCCTGTGCCCTGACTACCCCAAGCCCACCTTCCATAGGCCACGGGCCGACGACTAGCACCGAAAAAAGTATTCCCTAAAATCGGGAAGGCATTCCCTCTATATACTAGAAACACATGAAATCAAGAACACGGAAATATACAAACACAAGTAAACTGTATAGAAAAAAGAGTGTTGCATGTATGATGGACCATAATACAATCCCAACAGTAAAAGTACAAGTACAACTGAAATACAATACAACTGAAGAATGGGAAAGACACCTACTGAGTCATACTCTGAGGTTCTCACCTAAAGGGTATGTACAAAACACCTCCAAAACACTCTACGTTATCCCGTATCCTTCGCATACCGACATGTCGTATTGTACATCTCCAAGCACCGTCCAGTCCTGGTACCCTAATCCTCGATCAATGTTGTCTACCCTCTACAGCAAACACAACAAGGTGTAGGCATCACCCATGCATGGGTGAGTATAATAATACTCAGTAGGGACCTCGAGACCCTCATGGTCTCACTAAATCCACAAAGGATAAACCACAAAGCATGAAATCAACTGACAACCCTACTTAAGATTATGCCCATATATATACCTATGTTATTAAGTATACCCATATCAATCATGAGGAAACATATGGTCCAACCCAAAATCCCAAAGCTCGACTGTTTCAAAAAAGGAAGGAATACCACAAAGGTAAGTACCACACATGTACGCCACACAGAAGAATAAAACCAAGGTATTACCATGAGGGAAAGTACCACAGAGGTACGAAATCATCTCACTCCCGGTATAACTTAGGTATAGTAGTAGATATGATTCGATATTACTACTGAATCGTCTTAATCTGTTAAGAGGCGGACCCATGAAGGATCCCAAATTTCAGACCCACACAAGATCCCAGTACATTGTCAGACCCACACAAGATCATAGTACATCGTCAGACCCACACAGGACACTAGTACATCGTTAGACCCAACCAGATCCTAGTACATCTTTAGTACGTCGTGAGTGTAACAACCCAGGTAAATAAAGAATATGAAAATTTCAAATTTATCCAGATTTGTGAATAAAATAATAATATTCCTTTAAATGAGATTCTATGCTCGATGGCGTAACCAATATGAAACAACGAGTTTCTTGGGAATCTTACGTTGCACTCTAATAATAAAATAATATTTTTTAAATGGTTGTTAACGCCTAACCGTTGTAATGACAGGAATGAACTGAACTAACTACATAATGATTATATATGTTTGTCAAATATTTTTACTTTTTACAATAAATGTTATAGGATTAAAAATTCGAATGAATCTAATTTTAAGCATAAACATTCTAATATTCTTTAAAAGGTCGATTAACCGCCTTTTGATGACGAACCTCATTTAAATCCACTTTTGAAAACTTTATGTGTTATATTTGACAAAATAAAATTCATCTTTAGAATTGGGACATCAAAATTTACTTTTTGTAAATTTTTGGTATTTTTTCGATAAAGTTCATTTTTTAATGAATAGTTAAAAATGTTGTATTTTAATTCAAAACCTATATTTAATCTAATTTATTTATATGATTAGATTATCATTAGAATTGATTTTAAAGTGAAATTAGAATATATTTTTACCATTTAATCTAATAGTGGTCATTGAAATTAATTTCACTTTGAAATTGGACTTAAACTAGTGTCAATCTTTTAATAGATATTGTTTCTTAAAAACACACTATTTGTTTTGACAGCGGGAATTAATAATTAAATTAATTAAGGAAACTTATATGTATTTTATTTATTAAAATAGAAATCATTTTTTAATTCGGAATATCAAATATAGCTTAGGGTGAATTTTTGGTATTTTTCTGAAAAACCTCAATTTTTGATGAATAGTGAAACCACTAAGTGGTAGTTTAAGAACTGTTTTTTTCATTTAAATGAATCTTTACCACTTATGTGGTTTGAATTTAAAAAATCCTACATAAATGTTTGTAATTAGTATGTAAAATGTTGTTCAGTGGGATTAAAATAATTTTTTGGTGAATAGTAACTCTTAAGTTTTTAATCGCGATTAGAGGTAATTACTGTAGTTTAAGGTAAAAATAATGTTTTAATAATATGAAATTACCATGACACATGTCCTACCATTATTGGATGAGTCATGGACGACCAAGACAATCCATGGGTCAACTTGGGGACCCCATGAAGCCACATTGGTAGGAAAATGACATTAATACCTTTTTATTTAAAGTTAAAATTAAAATGTCACTAACAAGTGTTGTTTTACTAAAACAATTTTTACATGGGGTTATAAAAAGTCATATTTTTTAATATAAATATTCATTAGGAAGATAAAACTATTTCCTACATGCTGATATTTTTTTATAATTTTTAGACATTAAATAAATTATATTAGTTATGACACCGTGATGATGTAGTGATTACCTCATAAATGAACGATTTAAATAAAATGAAAAGATAGGGTGATATATAAGTCGCAAACTTGTCACAAACTTATTGTATGGGTGTATTTAGAAACCTTATCACATTATCCTATAAATATATCCTTTTGGGACCTTCAAAATCCGAAAATCATTTTATAATAATGTAATATTTTATAACTTTCCAAGAGTTCCCCTCCTCCCTTCTTAAAAAAGGCCCCCACGTCTACCACCTTACACACACCTCTCAAGCCTTTGGATCAGCCAACCCCTGACCATGTCATCTATCCACATCCCTCTCTTCATCATTGAAGCCTCACTTTGGGCATAATCCTTTCCAAGGAAGCCTTTGACCTCAAATCAAAGAGAGTTACCTGATTTAAAGGTAATGTCTTCCCTTGTGTTCTTTTGTTTTATTTTGCTTCTACAAACCCCTAAACTCATTTTATTAATTTTTATTTGTAACACCACCAGTATCTTAAATATACTAGGATGTTGTTATAAGAAGGATTCGAGCTACACTTTCACACACCTCCGTCTAGTGGTTAAAGAACATATTGTTTCTGTGGATGGCAAATTACTGCCTCACGAAACAATGATTGTTCAGTATTATTTTAACAACTTCAAAGGTGTCCATTAAGATGTAACTATATTTATATATGATATATAATATGTTTATTTTTTCCTTAAGCTTATTTATTTTTCATTAAGGCATACCTTTATGGTTTCCATTATGAGTGAACATGATATCTTCCTTTTAGGAAGTGCAGACTACCGCCCCCTCAAATTGATTTGATTCGTTAATGCCATATGTGGGACGTAAAAAGAATGGAATTAATGGTATTACATATGATATCCAACTAGAATTATAATAAACCTGTATATAATTATTATTTCATTCCATATAAAAATAAAAAAAATGAAAGTAGTGTTCATGCGTACGTACGGCTTACCGTCTCCATGAACGGTACATTTCATTTCTTATCTCCAAATGTTATGTACTATTATAATTACATATATATAATGGATATATATGTAATATATTACATCTAAATTATGGATATCATTATGGAAATATAATATATATATCTCTTATTTTGTTTTAATTCCATTAATACGACAAAACATGAAAGTAGTGTTCTTGCGTACGTACGGCCTACCGTCTCCATGAATGGTGCTTTTAATTTTTTATCTCCAAATGATATGGAATAGTATAAAATGATTATATACTGGATATATATGATATTTAAAACATAAATACTATTCTTGATATGATATACCTATAACTACAAGGAAAATTCTTTTCCAACAAGTTCAATTTTTACTCATGTACCGAACATCGACAAAATCGTCTGATATGATCTCACTTTATTAACCAATTATTATAACATTATAATATGTGATATGAAATGAATAAAAATATTTAAATTAGTTCCTTATGAAATTATAAATTGACCAAATTTTATTATTACGGAGATTAAAGAACGATCGAGTCATGTCACGACACGAATTAAGGGAACCTACCCCTCTCTTTCTTTTTAAGTACAATCTTTTATGTAATTAATTTTAAGCTCATATTTATTATGATTGGGATGTTCTATTATATTACTCCAACTGTAATTTTTATGTTCATATTATGATAGACCCTATTTTCTCTCATCAATCATTTTTGGATGTTTTGAGTGGCGCCGTCAGGCTGCCGAATTTTCATAAGAGATCTAACCTCTCTCTTTCTTTTTTAGTACTCTCCTTTTTGTCACTTCTTTTACGCTCCTCTTTGTTATGATGGGGGATGTTCTTTTATATTATTCTTTCTATAAATTTTATTTTAATATGATGAGAGACCCTATTTCACCTCATCAATCCATTTTTTGGAAGTTTTAAGTGGCGCTGTTAGGCTGCCGAGTTTTCATAAGGGATTCTTCATCTCACTTTTAGTCCCGTGAGATTTATGCTACATTTTCCACCATTTCCTTTGAGTGGTGTATGTACATCTCATTATTATACTCTTTGTGTAATATAATTTCATTTATGGGTATTTACATATTCATCGTATGTCCCTTCTTGAATGGGGTGTACGTTTCGAAAGTTACCCAAGTCGGTAAGAGAACCTTTCACCCTCCTCTTTTTAGAAGACTTCTTGTGTTATGTCTTTTAATTCACATACTATTATGTTGGGATATGTTCTTATATATCGTTATTGATGTAAATTTTATGTCCAAGTGATGAGATACCCTTTTTATCTCTCATCAAATATTTTTCTGAATTTTGAAGTGACGTCGTTAGGCTGTTGAATTTTTGCAAGGGAACTTCTTAACCAAATTTTGATTTTTTGGGATAAACTTGTACTTCTTGAATATGTTGTTCTATGAATATGTGTGAAATTCCTCTGATTGTCTTACACATAATATCCACTTATATTTTGTGTATTTTTTTGTCACACATAGTTATGTAATTGATTTATCCTTAATCAAAGGGTACTGTCTTTTTAAGGGACTTCGTCTCAATCTCCTTCATTAAGGAATTTTTTGTTTGATACATAACTTTCTTTTATACGGTGTATAATCCATTTTGACTTTTACATTTATTCAAAAGGAATCTTTTCAATATGTAGAATTTTACTAAACGACAAAAGGAATGTTTTTTTCCGTATGTATGCGGCGACAACAACTTCTCCGTCACCGTGACCATTATTTGAGTTTCAGCATCCTCCACAAGCCATAATTTTTTTAAATGAAAAATAAATACCATGTTTTACTTGTCTTTTATTTTGGTAATGAAAATGGTTTTCATAATGTTTTTATTATATCAATGTGTTGTATAGATATCTTATGATTGAAATGTGGAAATGTTATGTTTCCTTTATGCATGTTTTATGTGATATGATTATGTTATGGTTTTTGGGAATTATTATGAAGACGGGTGGTTCCGTGGTAATCTAAGGGCGGGTGAGCCTGATATAGCACTTCAATGCATTGGGTAATGCTATGGAGTTAAACGTTAAGGTTTCTCCGATGAGATTTAGGGAATATACTGTGATGTGTATTCCAAACGTAACCAAGAGGGTTACTCCCTATGTAAGAATGTTAAGAATGCCTCAAGTTACCTTTATGCCTTAGGGTTTCTATGTTTTATTCATTATTTGATGAGTTATGTTAAAGTGATTATGTTTTATGAGTAAACTATGATTTCATTGATTCTTATGTATACATGTACTCATATTTCCTTTCCATATTTTTGAATCCCTTACTAAGATTTTTATGCTCATCTCATGTTTTTGAAAGGTTTTACACAGGACTTAAAGATGAATATGGTCAACGATGGGATCAAGGAAAGACATTATATCTAAAACATGGAACTATAAATTTTTCTTTTAAGAGTTTTTTTTATTTATGGAAACTTAGTAGAAGTGTCTACTTCGTAATCTTTTGAGATGTAATAGTTATGTCCTAATTCTCTAAAACTCTAAACCTAAAAAGATCCTCAATGTGAATTATTCATTTAATTCAATATTAAGTAATGTTTAAGGTCAGGTCATATAGTTGGTATCAGAGGTCGGTTTAGATAACTTTAGATATTAGGGTATTCTCTAAGCATAAGTGACATTACCATAATAGTTAGGATTTCAGAAAGAGTCCTAGTTTTATATAAAGTGAATGAGTAAGTATATCTTAGTGGTTATCTTCCACATTAGTACATGATGGTTTTTTTGATATACCCACAGTAACATTTCTGTTTTTAGTGAATGGATGGATCTAGCGGGCACGAATGTGACAATGTGTTTGAAGGAAACTGTGGTGGTTCTCTGATTAAGAGACTGGATGAATTGGGGGATTCAATGAGGAACCTCGTGGTTGTTCTAAACCAACTATCAAGGAGTCATGATCAACCACTTGAACCTTGGTATGTTCTGTAATGCATCTTGTACGAGATGACCAATCAATGTGGATGTTTAGGTAATAATTATAAAGCTAACAATTAGGGTTTATATGATCCTTACTTTTGTAGTGATTATGGGTTATTATATGTTATGATGGAAAATGAAAGGCGTGAGATAAACATGAGGTTAAAATATGTTATGATTATTTTTTGAAGATTTTATCTAATTTTGGGGAATGTTTTATGAATTATATAGTTTTAGAAAAAAGACAACACGCAGACCGTGTGATAACCTATCGCGTCGGACAAAGCTGCGGGAATCGAAACCACAACCAAAGTGCGACTGGTATTTATCGCCTACCACTGGGCTATGTGAAGTCCCTGGTTAGTTTGACTAATTCATTTTAGTTAGTTGATTTTAGGAGTCAAGATTAATTTTATTTTGGGTTATCTATGGAAATTATTAACCTATCATGGAGGATATGTGATTAGGTTAATTACTTTTCAATATGAGAATTTAAGATCAAATGATGTTATTTGGATATAAAAGTTATTTTGTACCTTGGAAGACTATGTGATTAAGTCCTTCAAATATTTGGGTTTCAATCTTAGTTTGGTTTAATTTGAATAATTTTATGGAAAATTGTTTATCGAATGATCTTCGTTGAACTTTGGGTTTTTTTGGGACAAATTTTGGAGATTAAGAATAGATTTTCTTTTTATAAAGGATTATACTTTTGTGGATTATCTGATCTTGTACTATAATTTTTTGGTTTTGGATAAAGTCTAAAGACATGGGAAGTATATAGTTCTCTTTTGTGGATTAGGTGATTCTCTAAAAGTTGATTATAGCTCTCTTAATGCGAACAAGCCTTCCTAAATACTCGTCTTTTGGAGAAAATATGAGTTTGATTACGGAATATAGTAAAAGCTGAAAGTCTACGTGACAAGTAAGTATGTTTCATTATGATTTTGCTAAGCTCAAAAATAAATTCCTCAATGATGAGTAACTTAAATCAAAAATGATTTCTGTTAACTTTTCCTACTGGGGAATCAAATACCGTTTAAACCATCACAAGTTTGTGATTTTCTTATGGTTAACTTTCTCCTATACATGTTTACTATCACTCTCCCTCAGAACATGACCCTTTGTTTTTCCCTCCATATCCATATTTTCCTATATAGAATTCTAGTATGGGTTAACTCGGGTGACCTTTGTACTTCTATTTCTTTATATTAAAGTGATTGTTTTACTGACTCTTGTTCCGATGTGGGATTTTTAATGATGTTTCCAAGCCCAATTTTAGAATTGCGAGGACGCAATTGCCAAAAGGGGGGAAGGATGTAACACCCCAGGTAAATAAAGAATATGACATTTTCACATTTATCCATATTCGTGAATAAAATATTAATATTACTTTAAAGGGGATTCTATGCTCGATGGTGTACCCAATATGCAACAACTAGTTTCTTGGAAATCTTACGTTGCACTCTAATAATAAAATAATATTATTTTATATGGTAGTTAACGCATAACCTTTTTAATTACAGGAATGGACAGAACTAACTAAAAAATTATTATATATGTTTGTCAAATATTTTTACTTTTTACAATAAATGTTATAGGATTAAAAATGCGAATGAATCCAATTTTAAGCTTAAACATTCTAATATTCTTTAAAAGGTCGATTAACCTCCCTTTGATGACAAACCTCTTTTAAATCCAATTTTTGAAACTTTTATGTGTTATATTTGACAAAATAAAATTCATCTTTAGAATCGGGACACCAAAATTTATTTTGTGTAATTTTTTGGTATTTTTCTGATAAAGGTCATTTTTTTTAATGAATAGTGAAACATGTTTTATTTTAATTCAAAACCTATTTTTAATCTAACATATTTATATGATTAGATTATCTTTTGAATTGTTTTTAATGTGAAATTATAATATATTTTTACCATTTAATCCAATAGTGGTCATTGGAATTAATTTCACTTTGAAATTGGACTTAAACTACTGTTAATCTTTTAATAGATATTGTTTCTTAAAACCATGATATTTGTTTTGACAGCGGGAATTAATTAATAAATTAATTAAGGCAACTGATATGTTTTTAATTTTTTAAAATATATATCATTTTTGAATTCGGAATATCAAATATATCTACGGGTGATTTTTTTGTGTTTTTATGAAAAACTTCAATTTTTGATGAATAGTGAAACCACTAAGTAATAGTTTAAAAACAGTTTTTTTTAATGAAACTTTACCACTTCTGTGGTTTGAATTTCAAAAATCCGACATACATGGTTGTCATTAGGTTGTAAAATGTGGTTCAGTGGGATTAATTTTTTTTGGTGAATAGTAACTCTTAAGTTTTAAATCGCGATTATAGGTAATTAGTGTAGTTTAAGGTAAAAATAATGTTTTAAAAATATGAAATGACCATGACACATGTCCTACCCTTATTGTATGAGTCATGGCCGACCAATAAAATACATGGGTCAACATGGGGACCCCATGAAGCCAATTTGGTTGGAAAATAACATTAATACCTTTTTATTTAAAGTTAATATTAAAATGTAACAAACATGTGTTGTTTTACTAAAACAAATTTTACATGGGGTTATAAAAGTCATATTTTTTAATATAAATATTCATTATAAAGATAAAAATATTTCCTACATGATTATATTTTGTTTATAATTTTTAGACATTATATAAATTAAATTAGTTATGACACCGTGATGATGCAGTGATTACCTCATAAATGAACGATTTAAATAAAATGAAAAGTTATGGTGAAATATAATTCGTAAAATTTTCACAAACGTATTGGATAGGTGGATTTTGAAACTTTATCACCTTATTCTCGAAATATATCCTTTTGGGACCTTTAAAATCTGAAAATCATTTTATAATAAAGTAATATTTTATAACTTTCCAAAAGTGCCCCTCCTCTCCTCCTATAAAAGGCCCCCACCTCTACCACCTTACACACGCCTTTCAAGACTTTGGCTCGGACAACCCCTTCCCATTTAATCTATACACATCCTTCTCTTCATCATTGAAGCCTAACTTTGGGCATAATACTTTCCACGGAAGCCATTGAGCTCAAATCAAATAGAGTTACCCGATTTAATGGTAATGTCTTCCCTTGTGTTCTTTTGTTTTATTTTGCTTCTCCAAACCCCTAAACTCATTTTAATACTTTTTATTAACAACACCAGTATCATAAATATACTAGTATATTTTTATAAGAAGTATTCGAGCTACACTTTCAGACACCTCCGTCTAATGGTAAAATAACTTATTGTTTCTCTGGATGGTGAATTACTGCCTCACGAAACGACGATTGTTCAATATTTTTTTAACACCTTCAAAGGTGGCCATTAAGATGTCACTATATTTATATATGATATGTAATATTTTTATGTTTTCCTTAAGCTTCTGTATCTTTTCATTTATGGCATACCTTTATGGTTTCTATTATGGGTAAACGCGATATCTTCATTTTAGGAAGTGCGGACTACCGCCCCTTCAAAGTGATTTGATTCGTTAATGTCATATGTGGGACGTATAAAGGATGGAATTAATGGTATTACATATGATATCCTACTGGAATTTTAATATACTTTTATATAATTAATAATTAATTCCATTGGAAAAAAAGAAATGAATGTAGCGTTCATGAGTACGTACGACTTACCGTCTCCATGCACAGTACATTTCATTTCTTATCTCTAAATGTCATGTACTATTATTAGTACATATATATAATGAATATATATGTAATATATTACATCTAAATTATTGATATAATTCTGGAATTATAATATATATATCTCTCATTTTGTTTTAATTCCATTAATATGACAAAAAATGAAAGTAGTGTTCATGCGTACGTACGACCTATCGTCTCCACGGACGGTGCTTTTATGTTTTTATCTCCAAATGATATGTAATAGTATAAAATGAATATATATAGGATATATATGATATTTAAAACATAAATACTATTCTGGATATGATATACCTATAACTACATGGAAAATTCTTTTCCAACAAGTTCAATTTTTACTCAATTACCGAACATCGATAAAAACATCTGATATGAACTCACATTATTAACCAATTATTATAATATTATAATATTTTATATGAAATTAATAATAATATTTAAAGGAGTTCTTTAAGAAATTATAAATTGAACATATTTTATTATTCAGGAGATTAAGGAATGATCGAGTCATGTCAGTACACGAGGTATGGGATCCTACCCCTCTCTTTCTTTTTAAGAACACTCTTTTATGTAATTCCTTTTAAGCTCATATTTATTATGATTGGGATGTTATTTTATATTACTCTTTCTATAATTTTTATTTTCATATTATGATAGACCGTATTTTATCTCATCAATCCATTTTGGATGTTTTGAGTGGCGCTGTTAGGCTGCCGAATTTTCGTAAGAGATCTAACCTCTATCTTTCTTTTTTAGTACTCTCCTTTATGTCACTTCTTTTAAGCTCCTATTTGTTATGATGGGGGATGTTCTTTTATATAGCTATTTCTGTACATTTTATTGTAATATGATGAGACACCCTATTTGATCTCATCAATCTATTTTTTGGAAGTTTTAAGTGGCGTCGTTAGGCTACCGAGTTTTCGTAAGGGATTTTTCATCTCACTTTTAGTCCCGTGAGATTTATGCTACATTTTCCCCCATTTCCTTTGAGTGGTGTATTTACTTCCCATTATTATACTCTTTTTTTAATATAATTTCATTTATGGGTCTTTACATATTCATTTCATGACCCTTCTTCAATGGGGTGTACATTTGGAAAGTTACCCAAGTCAGTAAGGGAACCTTTCACCCTCCTATTTTTAAAATATTATTTTTTTATGTCATTTAATTCACATACTATTATGTTGGGATATGTTCTTATATATATTTATTGATGTAAATTTTATGTCCAAGAGATGAGATACCGTTTTTATTTCTCATCAACTCTTTTTCTGAATTTGTAAGTGACGTCGTTAGGCTGTCGAATTTTTGCAAGGGAACTTATTAATCCAATTCTGATTTTTTGAGATAAACTTGTACTCCTTGAATACGTCATTCTATGAATATGTGTGAAATTCCTCTGATTTTTTTACAATTAATATCCACTTATATTTTGTGTATTTGTTTGTCACACATAATTACATAATTGATTTATCCTTAATCTAAGGATACCATCTTTGTAAGGGACTTCGTCTCAATCTCCTTCATTGAGGCATATTCTGTTCTATACACAACTTTCTTTTATACAGTGTATAAACCCCTTTTACTTTTACATTTATTCAAAAATAATCTTTTCTATATGAATCATTTTACTAAACGACAAAAGTAATGTTTTTTTCCTATGTATGCGGCAACAACGACTTCTCCTTCGTCGTGACCATTATTTGAGTTTCGGCTTCCTCTACAAGACATACTTTTTTTTAAATGAAAAATAAATACCATGTTTTACTTTTCTTTTATTTTGGTATTGAAAATGGTTTTCATAATATTTTTATTATATCAATGTGTTGTATTGGTATCTTGTGATTGAAATGTGGAAATGTTATGTTTTCTTTATGCATGTTTTATGTGTTACGATTATGTTATGGTACTTTGGCATTATTATGAAGACAGGTGGTTCTGTGATAATCTAAGGGTGGGTGAGCCCGATATAGCTCTCCAATGCATTGGGTAATGGGAAGGAGTTAAACGTTAAGGTTTCACTAAAGAGATTTAGGGAATATACTATGATGGGTATTGCAAACGTAACCAAGAGGGTTACTCCCTACGTAAAAATGTTATGAATTCCTCAAGTTACCTTTATGCCTTATGATTTTTATGTTTTATTCAGGATTTGATGAGGTATGTTAAAGTGCTTATGTTTTATGAGTAAATTATGATTTCATTGATTCTTATGTATACATGTACTCATGTTTCCTTTCCATATTTTTATATCCCTTACTAAGATTTTTATGCTCATTCCATGTTTTTGAAATGTTTTACACAGGACTTAAAGATGAATAGGGTCAAGGATGGGATCAAGGAAAGACATGCTATCTAAAACATGGAACTAGACATGTTTATATTAAGTGTTTTTTTAATGGAAACTTAGTAGAAGTGTCTACTTTGTAATCTTTTGATATGTAATAGTTATTTCCTAATTCTCTAAAACTCTAAACCTTAAAATATCCTCAATGTGAATTATTCATTTAATTCAATATTAACTAAGATTTAAAGTCGGGGTCTTATAGTGAGACCCACAAAGGTCCTAGTACACCTTCAGTACATCATTAGACACACACATGATCCTAGTACATCGTCAGACACACACAGGATCCTACTACATCGTCAGACCCACACAGGATCCTAGTACTTCGTCAGTACATCGTCAGATCCACATAGGATCCTAGTACATTGTCAGTACATCGTCAGATCCAAACAGGATCCTATTACATCCTAAATACATCTTCAAACCCACATCGGTCTAGTTCATCTTCATTACATCATCAAACCCACATAGGATCCTAATACATCATCACAGACAGCTATACGGTACCCGCACTGAGCTTGCTTATCTCCAGGAGAGTCCTATCCTCAAGCTAATGGTCGATACTCCAACTATCAAAATATCCATGAAGAAGTTTCCCAATGGACCGCCACGTAATGGGGGTCTTAGAGCAATAGACGTTGCATCAATCGAATGCACGGTCTGTAAGTTATTAGACTTTTTGTCCCAAGGTCCCGGTTGGATTGGTGCTCGATCCAATCCGACCATACCTCAAATTTATCCAAATATCAAGTGGGATATAGCAAAAGGACCTTCTTGTGCTAAGGATTCTAAGGTCGTAGATGGTTTTCCAAATGGACTCCTAGTGCCAATGTTACGACCAAAAGAACGTATACAGTCGTAATCGATCTGGCTTCGGTCTGACCCGGTCAGACCGACCCGGCCTGGTCCGACTCCGTTTGTTTCAGGTTGGCCCAGCCCGCCGGGTTCGGCCCGACCCACTGTGTCCGGCCCGACCCGCACTGGGCGGCCCGCGGTACGGCGGTCTGCCTTGGCTGGCTGGAGGGCCAGCCGTGCTCTCCGAATGGAGCAGTCGTGCGCCACGCCTTCGCCAGCAGCCGGCTAGGCCATCCATCCTCCCTTCATCACTGTGGAACAAGCTGTGACCACTTGTTCGTCGGGCAGCACGGACGCACACCGCCACCACCGTCGTGCATCCAGCCTATAGTTGTCGTCTTCCCCCGTCACAATGATTTCATCAAAATTCCCAAGGGGTTGCGAAGAGGTTAGCTGTGTTTGTTTGGCCCACACCCTCCATGTTTGAGCGGTAGCAAGACGTTCACAACTTCGGAATCACTAAGAACATCAAGAACGAGTAAGGTAGGTATTTAAAACATTAAACCCTACCTTGAAGGGTTATTGTTGTGTTGCAAGATGAAAATGGTGAAGGCGAAGAGGGTACCAACGTTTGTTGCTTCCGCAATCATGCTTCTGATTTCGGCTCATGTTCTGTCCTCTTTCTTGATTCCAAAGAATGTTCTTCGATGGAATTCATCGTTTGGAGGAAATATTCTTAGTTGGAGAGGTAGGATTTATCTACCGCTTTCTCCTAATTCTCTACACTTCTCCAAACAATCGTCAAATGAAAAAAGGTACCAATAATATAAATTAAGTATATCAATTTAATTGTTGGCACAATTAATTGTTGGAATAATTAATTGTACCACTTTGGCATAATTAATTGGATCAATTTAATGAGAGGAAAGAATTAATGGGGATTTGAGAGTTTTCTCCCCCATTAAGAGGTTTCAAGTGGTCGCCACCATTAAATTCAAAATTGGGAGTTTTAGGCTCGGTGGTCCTCAACTCTATAAGATTAAAATGAGAGGTTTCAAAAAAAATAGAAGTTTATATTATTTTATTTTTCATTTCCACGAAAAACAAAAAATCTATCTTTCACCCTCGACCAACTACGGTCAAGGTGAAGGTTTCCTTAACCGAATACTGGCAATGCATATTCAAAAGTCCCCAAGTATTTCCATTCGGAAAACTAATTTTAAATTTACAAAACCCCTCATACGTTTACTAAACGTACCCAAAGAAAGTTCAGAAATTCATTTTGGGCACAACGGGCCACAAAATAATGCACCATAAATTTTTGTGGACTCATAAAATTCCCATATAAATAAAAATATTACATGTAAATTCCATGTCATTACATTTTATGTGTATAAATAAAAGTTATTTGTAGTGTAATCACGAATTTTATCCCATTAGTATTTGTGATATGAAAATATCCAAAGATGGGAACACATTTATTTTTAATTTTATGGGTTTCAATGTTTCCTTTGAAAAATATTAGAATGAAATTGCTCATGAATAATGATTATTATGAATATTATCTTATGTTAACCATTTATTGCAAGTATCCTGATTGATGATCAAAAAATTTATGGGTACGAGTTCTCATATGTTATGCTAATTCACTTTTATTATATCAGTATTCCCATATGAATATTTCATTATCTTTTATGGAATTAAATTATTAACTCTTATCTTTACCCCATAATCATCATTTGATTTATCACTTCTAATGTTTCCTATTCACCTGGATGTGAGGAAATGATTTAATTATTCTGTGACAATGATGATTACTAGATGAGAATAATTTATTAAAAGATTATAATGATATTTTTGAACTAGTTGTTTCTATATCAAAGATAGAATGTAATATTTTTTCATTGTTATATAAAACTATAAACCTAAAAGTTACTTTTATATATGTCATTCCATGTTTACATGTTATATTTTAAAGTTTGGAGGTAAAATATTTGGTCCCATTTATTAGTATCAATGCAAGAGATTTAATTTTTTTAGCACCATATTTGAGAGTGTAGGTTTGTGGCTATTAATGTTTGAATTGATATTGCATTCAGATTATACATTATACTTCTCCTTGATCCAATAATCATTGTCTATTCATGAGGAGTGGTTTATTTTATTAAAAATATCAAATGTAGTTTAAGGGTTAGTTAGCATCACTAGAAATGTTTTGAGGTAAATATGTCAGTATTATTTGATCTAAAAGAGTTTATATTTTTCCTGTTCCTCTATTGGGATCATAACTAGTGGAGTGTGGTAATCACTGATATAAATGTAAGTACAAGATACTTTATGAGTATTTTGTATTCAGGAATATGATATTTCCATTGAAATATCACTATAGAACATACTAATGAATAGTTCATTATAACACAACATATGTTAAGAATATTTAATTATTTGTGTTATCCATAGAGGTGTAATTATAGTGGTTTTACTTTTTTCAATCAGATATGCATGTAACATTATAACTTATCACAACATTCTAGGCCTCCTTCCTTTCTTTTCATGGATTTAAATAGATGGTATTTATGGTTTTTAATTTCTTTTATCCATAATGATGGAAAAATAATTAGTTATTCACATTCCATATTGAATTTTAAGATAACATTATATATTCATGTTTTCTTTGAAAGGTAACATATGATCTATCATCCGAATATCACTATCCTCATTGATTTCACAAATAAATTCATATTTTATCACACTCCTGAGATGTAACACAAAAATTTTCACTAGATTTTACCTTTTATATTTTTTTCTTAGTAAATTATAGCTCAATGTAATATTATTAACTCATGTAATGGAAATTTTTTATTCTATTTACAAATAGATAACTATGGCATTGTTTATAATCATTTATAATGGTCTCCTGATAATCAATGTTGTTAGAGTTAAAAATATATCTTTAACATGTGATTTTATGTAATAATTGTCATAATTTTTCATTAGGTAAGGAAATATTATGGGAATTTATCATAAATTTATACGTTTTTTAGTTTTGTCCTCGTAAATTATAATATTGAATCACATTCAACATTCTAATGTGTGTAGTAACATTGGGTATTCATTATTCACAAAATGATCATTTCTTCCAAAATCCATTTTTTATTTATGTAACTCCCAACGAGCATCCAATCATTGTTCTCCTATAAAGAAAAAAATAATTATTTATATATCACCAGTTAGTTTATTCATTATAACAGATAAATATAATATAAACAAATTTGTAAAAATTAATCAATGATTACATAATATAATAAATTGAATAATTGATTTAAAAAACATTTTATAATATCATAGATAAAAAAATTTCAAAAAAAAATCTTTTATTTTAATATAATCTATTCAATAACATAAAATTATCAATTAAAACACTAAAAACAAGGCTTGGGGTTTTATAAAAATTCCACTTCATGAATTCAAATAAACTATTTGGAAAAAAATTAGTCTATATCCCTTTTAGAGTAACAAATGTGTTTATTAACACACCAATACAATATAATATACATGGATTATAATCGAAAACAACTCACATCCTCTTCATTATCACCACTGCATAGATGATTGTTGTTGTTTCCATTGAATCATTATCATAATATCATTTTTTAATTAATAAATTTTTATCATCTTGAAATATAATTCAAATTTAAAAACCATTGATTCTTGTATTTTAGGATAGAATCCAAAATCCAATCTCAATGACATCAATGAGTCACTGATATATGTTGTCACTCAAATTGGGTTTAGGTCGTGAAAATAGCACCATGATCATAAAACATAAAATCCAGTACTGTAAGTAAAATAATTTTATAGTCATTGATTATTTAAATTTATGATTCTACAATGATTAATTATAAATGATTTTAAATACTCCCAGTTTTATATATTCAACAATCATTTCATTCATGAAAATATCCCACCACTGTTTTAATAGTCCATCACATATATTGGTGTCTATATTTGATGTCAAAACTTATGGTGTATTGAAGAACTAATATGTTTTTGATTTTTAATTTTAAACCAATATTCCATATACATGGATCCCAAATCACCGTTAAATATCAATGGATTATATATTTCAACGTCTAAGGACCTATCCAAATACGTTGAGGTGGAACAAACCCAACAAAAGTTTCATTTTCTGGTACCCAAATTTTTTATAAAATAATGATCGAGTTTAAGATCATTAACTATTTTTTTCTTGATGTATTCCTTTGATAAATTTATTATTGGTCCCATTTGGGGAATTTTTTTAGAATACGCTAGGAATAATTATAAAATTATATCATATGATAAATATTTAGTGAACCAATATACTCACACAATGTTTCCTACATTTACAGATAACATACATATATGTTATTCATAAAAACAATTAATAATTATACACATTGAAGGGTATATTATTTTTTAAATTTGTCCATTCCAAAAATAAATCACATACAATGAATCCAAATATACCACATAAAACAATTTAATGGCCACATTGAAATAATTTTATTTAAAAAAATATATTGATATGTATTTCACTATAAAAACAAATAAAATTCTGAAAAAATGAAACCATTTTGAATTTATTATCCTTTAAATCCAGTAAAATTCTTGAATACCACTATTATCCTTTAATAAATAAAAACAACAATATGTAACCCAAAAATATATACAAGTGGTTCACTAACCATTTGGTTTTAATACACATCTTGGAAAATCATTTTTTATAATAAATAGGTTAGTTATGATTTTCTAAATGTATATCATAAGACAAATCTAAACTCTATTTATTATAAAAATTAAATATAACCTAATTGAAATTTTTTTACCATCATGACATGAATTGTTGCCCATAAACTTCACTAGTTTCAAGATATAATGTATCACGACCTTTTCTGTATCTGTTATGACTATATTAATGATTCATTACCACTAGGGTTGAATGAGTAGTTAAAAATGTATTTCCAATAATTATTCAAATTTATGTTGGTTTAATGATCATGAAATAAAACCATTAGTATTTTATAAAAATAAAGTGATTAAGAAATACAAAAAACTATAAATACAAGTTATCTTTTAAGGGTTCACATAATATTTTATAAATTTTTATTTTACCAAGTAATTGGTTGTTATTATTTAATATCGTCCTTTGGTATCATATTATCAAAAAATAATAATTTATATTTAATATAATTATTTTCATAAAACCATTACAAGAAAAAGCAAATATAAAAGCTAACACTGAAATTTTATCTTCTTCAATCCTGCTCAAATACCCATCTATATGTATTATATGTGTACATTTTTTATAGAAACAAATAAAATTCATTTATGGATTTATTTATATAATTGTTTAGGAGAAAATAAATAATTTATTATCAAAATAATATAAGAAAAAATTATTTATTTCAATTAAATATTTCTGGATAAATGATTTTCTAGTGTACTATATAGTAAACCACATGTATGTATTCAGGGATAAAATCATGTAATTAACTCTTTTTCCAGTATTTATATCAATAAAATACAATGATATATTTTACATATTTCATTATGATGACATAAAATATTAGGTATTTATTTATTATCACTATTTTCATAGAAAAAATCATTAAAATATTATAAGGTGAAAGATAAATATTATAGTATAAATCATGGGATAAAAATATAACAGAAACACCATAATTTTATAACAAATTATTTGTAGCATGAAATTTTTTACTATGGTGTAACTTATAAAACTAAAATTTTACATCTAACTAGTAATAATGATTTATAAAACCACGTCATATTCATCAATTATTAACAAACAACAAGAATCTATTTCAACATAACACTTGGGTATGAGGGTATTAAAATGTCCAAGATGTAAATATAGTGAAAAAATGTGTATTCCCATAAAATATTCATGATTGTGTAAAATTTTGATTGTTTAAAACAATTGTGTTTTTACAAACACTCTTTCATTATGGAAATTTAATAAACATAAAAAAATTCATTCATTTTATTTGATCATAGCTTCAATATATATCTAAATCATCCCTCATCATGTTTACTATAAATACCACATTAATATCATATAAAATATCATGAATTACAATGTCAATAAAATATTTATTATATGATCAAGATATTAGAGTTATGAAAAAAATCAATCCATTCAATAGAATAGTACTTTTGGGAGTTTCACTTGAATTGGTGCAATAATCTTTACTACATTGACCATGTCTCAATTGAGTTCTCCAAAATTCCACCTTTTTTAATTCCCTTTTAAATAGATTCACCGAAATCTATGGGATATTCAATATCCCCATTAAATATTTTCAAAATACCAACATCATATAAATAAATCATGAACCAATCATGTATACACTTACATGTAAAATTTACCCTAATATTTTAACCTCATTCATAAAACATATGTTATTATAAATTATACCCTATTTCAAGAATATCCCCCAATATTATATACAACTTTTTTAATAAATCAAAATAAATGAATGATGGAAAAAAGGTAATAAAATCACATATATATATAGTGGACGAACACTAGACATAACTCTCATGTTTTAGAGGGAAAAATTCTTATATCCACATGAAAGTAAAGTTCATATAGACATTTTCTATTCAATCTTCATCAACAATTGATTATAATTTATCCCCAATTTCAATAATATCCCCAAAATGTGTTTCCAAATTTTTATATGTTAGAAATAATAAAGGATAAAAAATAATTTAATGATCTCCAATAAATTTTTTGATTGGATGAACACCCAATAATGCCCTCAAATTTTGGAAGTCATTATATATTAAAGGATTCATCAATATATCCACCAATTAGTCCTTCATTGAAACATTTTCTGTCATTATATTACCATGTTCATACTAATTCTTATGAAGTGTAACATGGTATAAATATTTTTTAACCTCTAATATTATACCAAATTCTTTAACATGTTTATTTAACTTTAGTTAACACTTCTCAACATTAATAGATAAATGATATTGACTAGAATGTATTTTATTTGTGAATTAATAAACATACTATTTATTATTCCTTTTGAGGACATGAAACAATGAACATCCATTTTTCATAGAGTGGTTGATTTTTTCTTCTTTTGGTACCCTCACACTACTCTACCTCTATTAAAAAATCCACCTCTAGATGTGTTTTTTTTAAATCACATGTTACCATTATAATTAGAATCAATACAATAAAATATATATAATGATTTCCAATTTTTTTACATCATTTTGTTATCAAGACTTTCATAAAATCAATGATAACTATATTTCACTACTATATGATTTGACACCATTAAGATTAATTGGAAACTATCAAACAGTGAAATGGTAAACAAAAGCTTCAATCCATAGATATTCGAGTTGAATACGAATATGATTACCTATCCAAACTAATATTTATCTCTTATCCATACATTAATATACATGGAAAACATAGTTACAATTATTGTATGATTAAATACAATACATTTTCATTTTGATAAAAAATTAATTACATGTGTTCACATTTATTCATTAAATTTTAATTATCAATAACATATATAATTATAAGGGTTCAGTTTTTTGTGACTTATGTAATATAAAAATTTATTACCTCGATATCATTACATGGATTTCATAATCTCCAAGTATAATTCTAACAATGAATACTAAACTTATTACATTTTTTTATCACCATGATGTTATTTTTTGGGACGTATACACTTGATAGAAATTATCATCAAGGATAAAACCTATTATGTTTTCACTATTAACTTCTTATTCCAGTTCATTAATTAATATTAATGATATTTAATCCATTATAATGAATTTCTAATTTACACGAGCACAAAAAGGTTGGAATCCCTTTTATCCCAATTAAAGGACGAAAAGAAACATCATATACTATACCCTTAATGTAACTCCAAAATATTTTTCTATATGCCTACTTTTAAATGAATTTAATTTACTCATTTACATACAATTTAGAAAACACCAATCCTAAATGAACAATGATATATAATTAAATAACATTATTTTAAAATCAGTGTTATAACCTAGCCATTAAATTTTTTGAAACAAATAATATTTAAAAATTTATGAAATTTATATATTAAATATTTAATAAATTTTATTATTGTTCATACAAACTATTTTATAGGCATAAGATAATAATTAATCTAATTTTATGCATTAAAAATGAAAAATTTGCCTAAGGGAAATTTTACCGCCTTTTAATAGAGAAATTGTTTTGAAACTAAAATTTTAACCATTTATAAAATCAATTATAAAAAATAAACATCATTTTTTACAGAGGAACATTATTAATTACATTGGTTTTTTTGTATTTTTATGATATGATTCATTTTATGAAGAATAAAAAAAATTTGAATTTTAATTAAAAGTTGAATTTTTATCCAAATAGTTTATAATGTTAAATTATATTTTTATATTTTTAAATTTATCTTTAGAGACATAACTGATATTTTATTTCAAGTTAGTTATTATTAATATTTTTATATTTATTTTTGATATATATTCATTTCAAACGTTTTCACGTTTTATCTTCAAAAACATGCTTTCTCACCTTCTCTACGGGATTATTTTTAAATTAATTTTACCCTATCCTGTTTTTTTTAATTTTAAAGAATAGATTCCATATTTGGAATATTAATGTCCAAATATAATAAATAGGTTATTTTTTTAGAGAATATGAAAAGTAAAATTATTAATTTTTAATTCCAAGGTTAAGGATAAATCTAGTATTTAAAATTAAAAATAATATTATAAATATTATAAAATTACCCTAACAATTGTAAAAATTTTATTTTTTTAGTGTGTCTCAAACAAAAACGTACATGTTCTGATTTTATGGACTCTTATATAAACTTTTATGACATTAATCCATTTATAGTATTTTATTTTAAGAAAAATCAATTATGTTATACTCACATTTCAAGAAATATTACATTATTAATTTGTGGTTATTATGAACATATATCAAAATATAAATATTGATTTAAAATATAAAATGGTTATCAACATCATTATAAACTATTTTTAATTATTATGATATAAATATCTACCTTAATGCCTTATTCAACGATGACACAATAATAGTATAATTAATAGGAATATAAAATAAGTGATTATAAGAATATCAAAACAAATATTATTTGTGATAATTAATTTCATAAACAAATATAATAGAATAAAATATATTATTTTTATTTTTTATGTATTTTATATATTTAAAATTCTATATAATTAATAGTATAAAAATTGTCATTAATGAAATTTTAAGATAGATAAAATTTTATTAAATGAGGAAAAATTTATGTAAATCTAAAATTCTTCCAAATCATTTTTATGGCATAAATTTTCATCAATGATCAATTTATGATTCTTTTGATATTTTATCATAACTATATTAATTGTTATGTTGTAAAAACACATGGTGTCACTATAAGAGTTTAAGGCATTAAATAATGGTAAACACCAAAAGACATGGATAATAATGTGACATAATCTTCCCTAAATATTAATGGTTGAGCTTATTTCGACCCATTATAATATTATCTTCAAAAAACAAAAGTTTTATCCATTTCTAATTGAAAATTAATTTATATCAATTTAATTATTTTTTTGTTTCAAAAGAGTGCCTCACCTCAATTATGAAATCACACCCCACCCTCAATTATTCACATCCTATTGAGCCCTATATGATGAAAAAAACATACCAACATATCTTCCAAACATAATTAATAACGTTATAGAGATCCTGGTCCTCTAATAATACAAATTGAATGTCCCTTAAGAAAATATCTAAATGATGACCAATTAAGAAGAGGTAAAAAAATTTACCAACTCATCCAAGTTCATTTCTGATTCTATTTATTTTTTATATTTTTTCCATAATAAAGTAATAAAAAACATACAATATATATTCTAATATTTTATTATGATTATGATATTGTAATACTCCACCTTTTTTCATCATATAAATAACTAAAGCAATACACATGCATATGTATGACTTACTATCTCCACTCTGTGGTGTACATTTTGTTCATCACCATTTTACTAGGATGGTTATAATGATAAAGATAATTGATCTATATAATAATTATGAAATTATGTTAATTTTTGAAAATTAATATTACATTTACTTTCTAACAATTTTAACCATATAAAAACAATATCATAGCTCGTGCGCACATACATATTAACATCTCCACAAAGTGATGATACTAATTATCTATTTTAAACATTAAAAAGCTGATATAAAATATGTTTAATGATTAAATATTATATATATCAAATTAATAATATAGATATTATTTATCTATATCCTATTATATAAAAGTAGGACTTTCACTAAAAACTAGCGTGATATCACATGGAAATGAACACCAAAAATAGCGAAATAAAAAAAATATTATTAGTAAACAATTTTTAAAATGTTGTAAGTGGGTGATATATGATATGTTCAATAATAATATTCTTTTATAATTTTATAATATTTTTATACATATATACCTGATTTTCATACATATAGGGATGAAATCCAACCTAAGGAAAGGATTTAATTCACAATCTCATCATTAAATGAGATTGCTTTCTTTTACGTATCTACTGAGGAATATTTCTCTTCCATGTCATTATTTTTTGAAAAGGTTTTCAGAAAGTTTATTTCTATTATACTGTGATTTTCTTATATCATTTATTCACCCATTTATGAAATTTCGGAAAATTATTTTAATATAGCTTTTTTGTTTTCCAAACAAGATGCTTAATGAGTTTTCAGAAAATAAATACAATAATAATGTTTTCCTAACATATATATTTTTAATCAAAATTCATGATTTAATGATTATTTAATGTTTTTAAGATTACTCTAAATGTTTAAAATGTATTTTTCAATAAAATTTGTCTCTTTTATATATGTATTTCATTTTAAAAAAATTATTTAAAAGAAAAATATGTAATATATTTTAACAAATATTCAGTGATTTTATTAGATTATACTAATACATATCAAAATAATTTAATGAATCTTATAATTTATGGAATTTGATATCTTATTATAGCATCTATCATATATTATTTAATTTTTTATGATTATTTTGACTATGTAACATTCATGGGTTATTATTGTTGTATTCCCAATTAAAATTAATGTTTTTAATATGAATGCTTATGTTGTTTCACACATTTTATATGAGGAATGAATATATCTTAGTAACTGATTGGTGGGGCCACCGTATCCCCTAAATTCATTGGTATGACTCATCAAACAAACTAGTTTGGAATTGAAAAATGTCTTACCCCCATATGTATAGTGACTTGGTTGAAGCGTTGACGAAATATTTATGATATCTGAAATTATGAATTACCTTATTATGATATTTTTTATTGATATTTCATGAGATTATTCTATTATTAAAACATCTATATTATTATATAAATGTAAATATTAGATTATAATTTATTCATTCCATAATATTCTCCATATTATGTTTAAATGTCTAGTGTTCTAGTTATTCCCCTTGCCATAATTTTTATTCTTATTTATTCATGATAACATCCACAGTATTCTTACTGTTAATGACCATTTGATCACAATACATTTTAATGATTTATTTTTCCTAGGATCCCAATATGTATCTTAATATTTAAATAAATTGATAATTTTGTATAATATTATTGTACATAGAGGAATAATTATGTTTTATTTTATAAATTGAATTGTAATGTTTGTTTTGAGTATGTATCTAATTTTCTAAAACTAATAAACTATTTGGTCATTTGGTATGTAATTCCTTTTATAATATTCTATTGTCATAATTTAACGACTGAAATTAGGCTACATGGGTAAAGTTAATTAACGATTTTATTAGTGTAACTTTAGTAAATAAATTTTGGAATTGGATTTAGGAAAATATATATCATAGAATGAAACTATGTGAGAAATTTTTTAAATATTCCTAAAGAAACAAAACATATGATTGAGATATTAGTTTACCATAAATTCTTAATTTAGGTTATTTGATTAACTTGTTTTGATATTATACATTATGTTTCATAATGTTATTTGATAATCTATTTATTTTCATCCTTTATAAATGGATCTTCGTAGAAGGAATGGGAACTAAATCCATACACAGAATCCAATGTGTAGGAATTGTCATTTATTTGATGGGTTTAATAAAATATTTCAAGTGGAATATGGATCCCAAAAATTCTTTTAATATGAGTATATGGTATCATATTATAAGGAGACAAGGAAATAATTATCTAATTTTTATGGATTTAAAGGGAACCATGATAACAAGAGTACATCTTAAGAAAATATGGATAATAGAAATAAGAGAAATAATTTTTTTCCACATTTAATGATTTTAGAAAGAAACACCCTACTTTTTTCATAAAATGATTGGTAGTTTTCTATAAGTGTGGATATAAATTCCATGATTGTTGTGATTTAATGATTATGAGAAATGTTACAAATATAAAATTCAGTATCTTTAAGGAGATTAGACACTATGAAAATAAATTTATCAATTATAAAATTAATATACACTAAAAGTGGATGAGTAACCATACTCAATATTATACTACTAACATATAGTAAGAGGAATGATTAATATTCCATTTTTTATATTCAATAATTATGTTATTTGAGTGTATTTTTAAATAGTGATATTGTAATAAGAAAAAATAGATATATAAGGATTGTACTGAAGTAGTTCTTCTTTAATTTTGTGGAAGCATATTATGAATTATACTGGTAACAAGGAGAAATGATTATGTGGAAAGTTAATCATTAGTAAAAATCATGATTAAGGGAAGATAACCATTAATATATTCTTGATTTTGAGATAATAAATATTATTAAATTGTTATGGGATATTATAAATGACTATGAATTTGGTTAGTGATTTTATGGTTTTTGATATCTTTTCTGGGATTAATACATGTTTGTATTTAAGGAATATATTCTACAACGTAAAATTTTATTTTATTTTGAAGCATTATTGTTTCTAATAAGGTATTATGGTTATCAAGGTATTAATATATTTGGTATATAATGATAAGAGCTACATTATTTGGATAATATAATGTTTGATTGATTTAGAAAATTTAGTGAACTTTTTTGAATAGAGAAATCAGATAGATATATTTAAGATGAACCTTATTGATGGAAGGGATAATGATGTGCATTGTAAATTATAGTTTGATGTTAAAATATGATTTATTTCAAACTATGTGAAAAACATTTTGGGTTCAATAATCAATTAAAAGTTAAATGAAATACTTTTTGACTATATGATTCATTAAAGTTCATCATGATTGAAAAATACTTCGTGAATATCCATTTCCTTACATAATATAAAAGTATAAACAAAGCATGTTATTATGATTATGATATAGAATATCATTGATTATGTTTTTATTCACAATGAATTATCTAAATAGTAAATTAATTCTTATAATATTGAGAGAAAGATATTCGAATAATTAAATTATATATTTACATTTATTTCAAATGAAATCGATTGTATTATTACTAATCAAGACATTATAGTTTTGTTATTGTTAATTTTTTTTATGACTATCATCTTTACCACTCTCAGTGTGAACATGATAGTTATATATTTCATTCATGATTCATTTTTCACTTCCAAATAATGATATTCTATTGAAAATTCTAATTACATGGTGACATTCATTTTTCCCTTTACCTCTTATTAAGTGGATGTCTAATTAATCCTTTTTTCTTATGTGGGATTCCAATAAATGAATTTTCAGTTGTTAACCTTTTATTTTTGAAGGGAAATTTCAAATTTAGAGGATGAAATTTATTAATGGAGGGTACAATGAAACAAACCAATATTTTATGATATATCACTTTTTAGTTATATCTAATTTATTCAATAGAGTACATTCAACACAACCCGAAACATAAATAAAAAATGATAGACAATTAAATATCACTATTTTAACACAACCATTATAACCTAAACATTAAATTGTTGGGAATGAATAATATTAAATAAGTAATGAAATTTATATATTATATATTTAATAAATTGTTTTAATATTGATCCAAATTATTTTATAGGTATAAGATAATATTGAATACAATTTTATGCATTAAAAATGCTATATTATTTTAAAGGATGTTTTACGACCATTTAATAGAGCACATGTTTAAAAACTAAAATTTTATAATTTTATAAATTATAATGCACATAATTATCTTCATTTTTGAAATTACAACATCAAAATTTTCTTGGGATAAATTATTGGTACCTTTATGATATGTTTCATTTTTTTATGAATAGTAAAAAATACTATATTTTAATTGAAAACATACTTTTAATCTAAAATATATATTGTTAAATTATATTTTAAAAATATTAATGTAAAATTAGATCAATAATAAATATTTTAATTAAATTATGATCATTATAATATTTATTATATTTAATGTGTATTTAAAAATATTTCAATCTTTTTCTTGTTTTCGTTTTAAAAACAAGTTTTCTCACCCCGTCTATAGGATTTATTTTAAATTATTTTTAGCGATTTTTCTATTTTAAATTTTCTAAACTAGATTCTGTATTTGGAATAAGAAGGTCCAAATTTATTAAATAAGTACCTTTTATTTTTGGGTAATCTAGAAAATAAACATAGTAATTTTATTTACCACAGCTAAGGGTAAATTGGGTAATTATGAGTAAAAATAATATTATAAATATTAGGAAATTACACAAACACCTATCTTATTATTATTGGAGGAGTTATTTTCGATATTAATAATCTTTTGGCTAACTTTTTTTTTTCTTGGAGACACTTGGAGGACATTAATCATTTTTAGAATTTTATTTTAAGAAAAATAAAATATGTCATGATCATGTTTTCATAAGTAATAAATTTTTTAAAAAAACTTATTTAGAATATATATTTGACTATAAAGGATAATTTGAAAGAAAATAATATTTTTACCTTCATCAAGATAAATTATTTTTAATTTATTCAAAATAAATAGTAAGTCTAAATGCTTACACAATGATGATGCAGTAATTTTTCAATTAATGGGAATAAAAGTAAATTATTATAGAATAATTAAAATAAATATAAATTAATTTAATTAATATCATCCAGCAATTTAAATAGAAACTTAAACATGTTTCCAATTTTTTGAAATAAATAAAATTTTATTAATTAAAATAAAATTCATAAAAATCCAAAATTGGTCAAATAGAATAGGATATGGAAGAAAATATACTCAATGATCTATTTATGGTTATATTGTAATTTTATAGTGACCATATTTACTATTAATAAGTAAAAACACATGTTTTCGCAGTATGAGTTAAAGGGATTAAATAAGGGTTAAACATAAAATATATTGTCAATAATGTGACCAAACCATTTCTAAAAATTATTAGTTGAGAGTATTTAAACTAATACTCATCTTATCTTAATAATAACTCACTTTTTATTCATTTTTAACATAAAATAAATATATAGTAATTAAATATTTTTGGAGTTTTAAAATGTACCCCTCCGATTAATTATAAAGGGGAACCTCCTCCCATTATTTTTCACAACAATTTGAGCATTCTAGATCGACCAACCCTTAAAAAGTTATACTCCCAGCATCATTATAAATGTTCTCTAGATCATAGACCTCTAAAAATACCTTCATTAGACCCCATTAATAATATGTAATGTAATTTCACAGAATAGAAATTAATTTGTTTTACCAACTGATCTTTGATTATTTATTCTTCAACATAATATTGTGGTGCTATTTAAATTGGAAATGTAATATGTATATTATAATATATATTATGTGATGTAGTTATTATATTTATAAAACCATGTTCCACTTTTTTCCATCATACAAATAATGAAACCACTGCACCTGTGTACGTACGACTTACCATCTCCACGATGTGGGGTAATTTCGTTCATTACCATTTTAATAGCATGGATATAATGATAAAAATAATTGACATATATAATAATTATTACCTGATATTTATTATGGAAAATTAATATATCATCTACTTCATTTCCCTTTCAACCATGTAGAAATTATTTCAACGCTCATCTGTACATTTAACTTACCATTACCATGAAATGATGTGATTCATTATTTTTGTTCAACATTAATGAATGGTAATAAAATTTATTTAATTATTAAATATTATATTTATGAAATTACTATTTTGGATCAAAATTAACTATATCCTATTCTAGAGAAATAGTACTTTAATTACAAAAATCATCAGAAAACATGGTAATAACACCATAAATAGTGAAATAAATAAAAAATATTAATAAAAGAGTGGTAAAATGTTATAAGGGGATAATATATGATATCATAAATATTATTATTATATTTGAAGAATTTAATATGTTTAAAGACATGATAAATTAGATTTAGACAAATACCATCAAAATCAGACATAACATCGGGGTCTAATTCAAAATATCATCGTTATTCGAGATTGTTTCCATTTATGTATCCACTAGAGAATATTTCCATTCTATGCCATTATATTGTAAATGTTTTAAAAAAATAAAATTATACTATAAATCTTAGTATTATTTTCTTTACCATTTTTTTACTCCTTACAAAATGGTTGGAAAGGAATCCTTGTTTCATTTTCAAAATGTGGTTCTTTATGATTTTTCTCAAAAAATGCATAAGGAATATTATTTTAACTTATACAGCCAATATTTAATTTCATGCATTTGTGACACATTAATGTTTTGGAGATTCCTTTAAAAGTATACAATTATATTTCCAGGAATGTTTTTTATAATATCAAGACCATTTAAATTAATGATTTCAACATAAAAAATTAGTATTTCACTAATGAATTATTCAATGATTTTGATAGAGTAATTTAAACTATGTCAATATCCTTTGTTTAAAATTATGGTTGATTAAGGTTGATCTTTTATGATATAATCTTCCATATGTTATTGAATGGTTAATGATTATTTTGATTAAGTATGTGTTTTTTGATACAATTATTTGTTTATGGTTAATGTATTCCCAATTCTTATACAGGATTATAGAATGAATTTTTAGGTTGTTTTACCCCTTTCATATGCGGAATTTGTTTGAATTAGTATGTGACCGCTGATGCCCAACTTATCCCCTGAATGCATAAGTAGGTATCATTATACATAATAGTTTAGTAATTGTTTGAGGCCTTACCCATTTATGTTTACTGTCTTGGATGAAACCTAGATGGTATTTTTATGATATCTGACATTATTAATTCCATCATTATGAGATTAGTTACTGATATTCAATGTGATTATTTGATTCTTAGAATATGTATGTGATAATTTATATGTAATTCATTTATTATCATTTATTTTATTCCTATTATGCTAAAGATAATGTTTAAATGTCTTGTGTTTTAGTTATTTTATTTTCCTTAATGTTTATTCTTACAAATTCATGATGTATTCAATAATATGCTTTCCCTTACTGAGTATTTGAGCTCTCTCATTTATTATGGTTTATGTTTACCTAGTTTCTATGATTTATATTTTGATTTACATGAAGGTATTATCCAATAGAATAATGATGTTCCTATAATAATCTTTATGGTTTATATTATAAATTCTATTATAAGGTATGTTTCATATATGTAGCTAATTTTAAAGAACTACTACAATGTTCATTCTGTCAACATTATTTTCCTTATATAATATTATAATGTAAAAAACTAACCTAAAATTATATGCTACTAGGGTTTGTTTCTTTACACTAAATATAATATTAAAATTTTTAAAATTCATATTTTTCCCCTGATAATTTTACATTATTATTGAGTTTTTTAAAAAAAAATACATTTTATCATAATCAAATTCTTAATTTTAAAACATGATACCAATTACCACATGTCATTCCTCTTAATATAATTCTATTCATCATGATGGATTAAATATAATACTTTTGTTTTAAGGATTCATCAAAACTCTTTGGTTTAATGTATGAAAGAAATCTATTGTAAATGTATTTATTCCATATTATTTGTGTTTGAATAGATAAAAGTTTCTCCAAAATTATGTTTTTTGGAACAATATTTTCTCTATGTGTTTACTAAATAGGACCTCCTTATTTTCTACATTCATCATTAAAATAATCATATGATTATGGTTTAAAAATATTCTAATTTATTGGAGTAATTGAATCTGTCCCATTATATTCATTGAATTCTCTTTACGATTCCTCTATATTATCATTAGTGGACAATGATTTCCATTATTTTCCATGACCCCCGTTTAATATAACATCTACGATATCTAAGAAATTATTTTTAATTTTATTTTATATTTGATAACATCTTCCACAAGTTGTATCTCAATGAAATATCTCTTTAATGGGTAATGCATCAAATTTACTCAAATATAATCATTTAAATTTAATAAAATGTGGGCCATGAAGTTCGATAGACATTTTAATTTTAATATTATACCCCCATCTAGTCTAATAATTTTTATTATTAATATTTGGATGTTGTGGATGTTGTTTTATAATTTATATGTTTTTTAATGAATCATTCCTCCAACATAATTTTGATGTGATATTGTCGTTGTTTACTCAATTCCTTCAATGGACACTAATCTATGGTACTTATTTTTAGTTACACCATCTTATTCAGTCATATGTGTGAAATTATATTCATGATTTATTCAATAAATCTCAATAAATTTTTTAATGAATTCATTATTTTAATAAAATGTCCACGTTAGTATTTTATGATTTATTTATTTCACAATTATATAATGGTGATACTTCAATATATTAACAAGAATTCATAACATCAAGTGCTAGAATAATCTCTATATACCTATATGAATTTTTTTATACATAAAAAATCAATTTTCTACATCATAGTAAATGATATAGTGTATTTCACATCGAAATAAAGTTCACTGGATGAAGTAATGGTTGTACCTATAAGGTAGAGACCACACCGTGCTGATGATATTTTAGATTAAGATTATACTTTATATGAAAAACTCATGGCATGAGAAAAACAATATTGTATATTAAGATTAAAATATTTATGTTACATTATAATATATCAATTTTATAATAAAAAATTTTAAGGATGGTTATTGTAGGGAATGGTTTACAATTTAGTGGATGGAAAGACATAATGATACATATTATATGTGATTAGGTTATAGAATAATTAGAATGATTCCAAAATTTGAAATGTCTAGGAGTATAGAACAATATAGGACGGGGATTGAATAAATATAAAACATAGTTCAATTTCCCTTTCAGAGAAATAATCTGATATAACTTGATAGAGTTTTGATCTGGTCAAAATTTATAATGAACCTCACTTCTATGCAAATACATGAAAGATAAAATTCATGGAAAATAGTTTTTATATGGTTTTGAACCAATGTTGGTACCTACACATTTTTGTGTTCATAATCACATGATAAACATATTTTAAACTAAATATGATGACAAATATAAATTTGGATAGGGAATGAATCTCTCTTAAACCAAATAATGGAGGGAGGGAATCACAGTTGACCCAATAATGTTGGTTATCACCTAGTAAAAATGTTTCCTACACTAATCTATGAAAAATATCTTCAATAATAAAATTATTTCATATTAATGGTTTATTCTTCAAATCCGGTATAATAGAAATATTATATCTTTTAACCCAAACTCAATCTTCTGGAGCATTGCATCTAGTATAGCTTATTTTGAAACATTTATCTTTTGGTACTACTTCTTTCAATATTCGTCTCATTATCACTATGTTCCCAATATTTTAAACATAATTTCAAATGATATTGTAACCTATTTATTCAGTAAACCTTCCTCTAATAGAAAAGAAATAAATCATGGAATTCAATTGTCAAAACATCGTTTAACAAAAATATTGTTTGTCCACCTTCAACTCCTCATTTTTTTGGAGTCAACATTATTAATTTGGAATTCCTAAAATATAATCAATAATAAACATTTAAAAATCATTATAAATATTCATTGAGAGTCATGTAAATTAATTCATTAATTTTTATTCATTGAATTTCTAGCTCCGCATCATCTTGATGTCTTTAGTGTAGAAACAAAAAGGAAACTCTTCCATGTAATCATGGTTTTCCTACATCTGTTGATCATAATAATTAATCATTATTATAGTAAATCTCTATTTAGTGTTCATTATTCTATAATTACATCGTTTTTAGTCGATTTCTAATTAAATATTTAATGGATATTACAGAACGAAATGATACATCATATGAAGACATCCTATTTCTCAATATAGTTCTCTACAATGATTTCTTTTGTTTGGTATACTAACAAAGTTCCATCCAGTATTTTCTCAAATATTTATCTACTTATTTCTATATATTTCTCCATATAGTATAACCTTTTTACCTCAATTTGTTAAAACTTTTTATTTTATTTCTATAGTACAACTTTTTTACTTTTATATATCTGGAAACTCTTTATACTTATCTCCATTTTATATAAAATTGTACTTTTCTCAATATGGTACAACTTCTATCTGATCAACTCAATCTAATGAAATAACATTCCTTTACTACGTTATCTCCATGTAATAGGGAATCAAATGTTCCTTTTTAATCATTCATACTTCTCAGTCTGGTAAATTTTTATCTGATCATTATTTTAGCTTCACCAAATCAATTCAAGAACATTTTACAACCACATATGAAATGTTGTTCACACTTTATTTATCTAAAAATCATAAAAAAGCATCACATGAACAATTAAATTTTTTTATTAATCATAATTCTATAAACATTGACATAATATCAATAACTTCCAAAAAACTTATGCAGGAAATTTTTCGTGTTGACTCTTTTTTCATGACATTAAATAAAACACCTTAAAAACTGTAGGTTATTCAGTCTCCCCATTTATATTTTTTCCAATATTAAAACAAATTATTCTCAAACACCCTTTATAACTCTATACTTTATCAAAAATAAATTTATTTACACCATTCAACTGGTGATGGAAAATTTTTTATTATAATTTCATCCCACAATGTCAAGAAAGTTTTTGGCCATAATATGGATATACTCCACTCTAATCGTCTTATATTTTATAATTTCATCTTCTATAACCTTTACACCCACATTCTATAGTAACTCCATCTTTATATTCACAATTGGTAACTAAAATAGTTTTATTTATTTTCCCCCATTGAAATAAATACATAGAAACATGGGGGTTCTTAAGGAATATTTCATAAGTATTTAGTGTATGAATAAACATATTGGTTTACCATTAAATCCCTAAATTGTTCCCCTTGAATTTATTTAGTTAACTTATCCACTATTTGGTATTTGGAGGAGATATAGTTCATCTTTAAATATCTAATTTTAACCCTTTATTTCTAGAGATGACAGTTAATATCAATGTTCTAGGATCTGTAATGTTGAGTAGTATTTTTAAAGAGATCAATGGTAATTTTTAATCATAAATAATATTTAATGGATGTGAAACATTAACCATAAAATATTCATGTTTTACATTCATCCACATTATTTAAAAACAAGCATGATTAGTAGAAATATATTCACATTAATCTATACTCAATTATACTAAAAATCAATTTCATACTCTACAAAAAAATAGATCTCTCTCTAAAGATAAGTGTTATATTAGATGTTAATTTTTTTTATCATCATATTCACCATCCAAATAAGAATCAGTCAACCAATGTATGTTTAGTTTATTATTTTTCATATATAAAATTCATAATTCAATGTTCCTTTGATATATATAAAAAATATCAAGGAATATGTCCCATGAGATTCATTATATTTAATTTCATATGAAGAACATGATGTGTAAACATAAAAATGTCTATCCAATATTTTTTAAGAGATATTAAAATTAAGATAATGTTATTAATATCTATTTGTTTCAGAATTTTTCTAGATTTATCTTTTCTCATCATCATAAAAATAAAAATATGTGTGAATACTTTAATTGAATCTACCATGATAAACTCCTTTAACAATTCCCTTCTGTACTATTCATTTGAAATAAATATATAAATTTTGTTTTAGTAATCTATATCCTGAGAAATAAATTTATTCCCATGAGTATTGAAATATAAAAGCACCTTGGTATCTATTTATACCAATATTCACACATATAATCATTATACCCTACTAATATTATTTTATTAATGTAAACTATATCAATGAAATATCTAAAACATGTTATATTTAAATAAATATTATTGACATATTTTACTCCTGAAATGTTCACAATTTTTTAGAAGTTTTCATTTTTTTAATACTTTGATCGAGTTGTCCACTTAAATCCATTCAATACTTTCATAATCTTGAAAAAAATTCCATAGTTTTCAACTATAAATCCATTTGTTTTTTAGGTAAAATTATTCTCCAACAACACCTATAACCCCCCGAAACCCATACTCTTAAATCTAATTATAAAAATATAATCATTATATTTATCGATTTTATACGATTAATTATGATCCAATTTTACCCACCAAAAACATAAAATAACAAATAGAAATATTATATCAGTTACATACCCAATGAAAATTTAGGTTTAGTGTTTTATAGAAATATGGAAAACTCATACATAATAATACATATGTATTCAATTGAACACTTTTTATATTATACCCATGTTTTCTTATTTCACAATGAGTAATTAAAATTTCTCATAAAATTATTAACACATGAAAAAAATATAGAAATAATAAATTTATCATCAAACATCATAGCCTATAGAAATGAAATTCATATGAAGGGTTATCTGAAACACTCGATAAGTGTAAATATAATAACAAAAAATTTAGTATCATCAAGGATAATAAAATTATTATAAGGGTAATCTATCCTAATAAAAATCAATTAGACAAACATGAATGTAATAATACACATAAAAATGTGGATCGAAAATCATGAGACAATGAATATAGCTTTATCATAAGACAAGAGTCATATAATTCAATAATCATAATCCATGTGATGATAATCCTTGAGAAAATGATCTATTAGAACTCATAGAAAGAAGTGAAAAACTATATAGGCATCTTGTAAGAAAAAACATTCCTCATGGAGTCACCTAACTAAATAATTCTTATATCTATTATAATTGACCAAAAAATAGAAAACTCATACATCTATTAAGAGTAACCTATAATCAGTCAACTATACAACTTTACTGAATTAATTGGATGGATATAGTGGGTCCACATATCCTGGTTTTATAATGTGGCACCCAATACTATGTAACAACCCATCCTAGGTTAATAAATAAACCATATATGAATTATCCATAAAAATGTATATGTACAATAGAATTAACAAGACAATTAGAAACATGCATAATATAACAACCCTGAAAACAATCATAATTATTGTTTAACATGATTATTCCATGGAAAAGAAATGTGTTCTATTGAAATATCATTAAAAATCATAGATCATAAATGTAATGAATATGGATATAATCATTGGAACATACACCCATTTTATCATACTAATACAATAAAGGATATTTCCATAGTTGAAAATACATTCAAAATAATTGGAAATTATTTAAAAAAATGTCTATAAAATTTAGAAAGTTACATTTATTGACAATTATCATGGAAACCCAAAAATTATTCTTTAAAAAAATAATGCTCATGATTTTTTTAAATTACATTCATGTCATAATGTGGTCACAATTAACATTATCTTCACAATTTTATATAGTCAAAAGTAACCATATTGAAAATGTTATGAAATTTCATTTTAATCCCCTTTAAAATAATTTCCACGATAATTGAATATAAATTTTATAAATCATTTAGGTTTTGAAAAGAATAATCTTTTAATAAGATAATGAACCTAGTATAAGAGTATGATTAAAAATCATGAAGAACTATTTAAAAATATTAATAAATATAAACCATCTATTACCTTTTAAAAAAATCTAAATGAATAAACATAAATTAAAATGAGTATAAAAATATTCATGATATATTTCATGAGATTATATATACACAATATAAATGAATATGGTAGATCAATCAAAACATGTCTCAAGGAGAGATGATTGAGATTAGAAACCCTTAGATATAGGGTAAATTGAATAAAAAATAACTTGAATGAAAGAACATAACATGATTTAGTAAAAAACATAATTTCTATAAAATAATATGATTAAAAAAATTCATGGAATATCAAGTAATGAAAATAAAATAAATCATGGTGCATGACATGAATTATGACTCATAGAATTGATATTGAGAGCATGAAATCCCTTTAAACATTTATAAAATTTGAATAAATATATAATTAAAGGTATAATTCTGAAGGATCATTAAATATCATGATCAATTATTCATTAATGATTTGATATCTCAATATTATGAATATACACATTATAAAAGGAATTAGGGGAATAACACAATACATGTCCTAAAGAAACAATATTATTAAGAATAATCCTTACAAAGATCATATAATAGAAGATATAATTTCATCAATGAAGTGATTATTTGTAAAAATTGAGAAACCACCCAAAAAAGATTCAATAATACATAATTCTATTATATGTAATTTCACATATAATTTTGGCATAATGTTGTCATTGAAGTATATATATAGCCCAATAAATGTAAATTGATTTATGAAACCCATTACCTTGAGTATAGACATTCAATATAAGTCCTTTAATTTATATATAAAAGAATTATATTAATTTTTTAATTTATAATAAACATTTCAAGGTTTATTACATTATAATTAAACCTTTTATATCATTTATTTCAGTTACATAAAATATTACATATTTAGTTAAGTCCATGTTGGATGTTATTGGACATTAAGTTCATAATTTCAAAATGAATCCGACATAATGAATTTGGAAATTTCGATCATTGTTATATCATATAAAAAATTAAAATTATTGAATAATAATAATATTAATAAATTTGATTCAATTTTATAATTATCCATGAAATGTGTATATGAAAAATGAGTTGCATCGCTTCATGGTGTTGGTAATCCACACGTACTTATAAACAACGTTGCCATTTTCCAACAGATAGAAGGATAATAAAATAAATGATATAGTATATTTATTATGTCATAATTATATCATGAATATCATATATATATATATATATATACATTAAATTTATAATTATAATCGACCATGAGATTTGCTGATTGAAAATGAACCACATCGCTTTGTTGGGGTATTACTCCACACGTACACGTGAATAATGTTTTTATTTTCTATTGGATGGAAAATAATATTAATGAGTTGATTATATTAACATAATAAAATCTCATTATATATATATAGATGATATTATATTGTAATTTTTATTAAATAGTTGAAATAGTGGAAGAATAAATAAAATAAAATTGATCTATTAAAATGATTACATCCTATTTGAAGAACGCCTTTTGGATCTCATTAAAGACCCTATAAGTGATCATTTCATAATTCAAGAACATCCTGAATTTATATAAGAAATTTAATAAGATGTTTTGATATTGTTTTTTCATGTTATGTGGCTCAAAAATCCTGTGGATAAAAGGATAAGTGGTATCTTTACCTAAGCGAAGAGAGGGGAACTCTTAGAATTGCATACAATATTAAATTAATTTAATTGTTTTCCATGATCAAGTGGTGCAAAATTTATTTATTTCTAAGGTAGTATATAAATAATTATGACTAATGTCATTTATTATTATTTATATAAATTTAGGTGATGTTTTAACCCTTATCTCATAGTTTTAACCTCTCATTAAACCTTTTGATAATTTCCATGGTACCAATGTTTTCTTCACTAAGGGGTTATGAATGTGAATATAAAAGGAAAAGTGAAAAAATGCTTCCAAATTATCATATTTTACATCATCTACCATTAAATGGTTGGATAATATTTTTTAATAATTTTAATTCATTAAATATAATATTACTTAAAAAAGACACCAATAAATTCATTTTTGATACTATTCACAATGTCAACATTAAAATCACCAAGACATAAATTTAATTTTGATATAAACATTTAAAACATCCCTAATAAATTATATTTATCCAACAAAAATTGTAACACCACAACTCACAAAATATTATCAGATTGTATGTTTTTAAAATCATTTAATTTATTATTTTTACTACTTTCACAAATATCGTGTTGATGTTACATATGAATTTATTATTACTATTCCACGAAAATAATTTTAAAATAAATTAACATGATAAAATAATTCATTAAAATTTTATAAAAGCATTTAGAATTGAACGTAACCTTCATTTATCGCTATGAAAAATATTAATTATATTAAAATAGAATGACATTTTGTATTTACACATTACCTAAAATAATATTAATGACATTATGAAAAAAATTAACCAAGATTCTAAATCGTAATATATTTAATGATTATGGTAGAAATAAAATCATATAATGGAAACAATTCATGGTTTATATATATTTTTGAAGCTTTATAAAATTATTTTTTACCTTAATTTTTCATTTTTCCCCTACTATGGTCAAATATATTTACCATGGTTACAATTTATTATGATAATTACTAATGTTTAAAATTTAAAATGATTGTAAATTATGATTAAATAATATGAATTCAATTTTATAAAATTCAATCCCTAAATTCATTATAAATTACTTTTATAATAAACCCATAAAACATGGTGAAATATTTTTTCTAGAAAAATCCATTTTATGTATTAAAAAGTTGTTATAACAAAATTAAGGATAATATAGATAAAAAATAACTTAATTGGATTATTTTTAATAAAAATAACTAATTCATTGTTAAATTCAATTTAAAATAAATTTTTTCTATTTTAATATATGAAAATAAATAAAATTTTCAACAAAATTAGTATTTATCACTTTTAACAAAAAATTGATGTTTTTAGAAAAATTCCAAAACATTAACCCTATAATAATTTCAATATTAGGATTCGAGAAATTATATGATTTTAATGAAATGATATTTATTAAATTGTCAGAAATTATTTATAATAATCTCTTATTAAAATAATTAAAACCCATTTATCAAGTAAAAATATTTTGAAAGAATTAAATTTCATCAACAAGAACTGAGTGATTTTTTCCTAAAAATAAAATAAAATTGTACTCTGTAGGAAAATTATAATTATATTTCATAATTTAGTTACTCTTATTCATAGGTTATAATTGAATATCTATGTTATAACCGTAACATTTTAATAAAGAATATTTTTATAATGTATCAAAATTTAATTAATGGTAAATATAGTGTGTTAAGTGAGATATCATATTATTATTATTTTAAATTAAAATTTAATTTTCTATTCTCATGCTATAAATAAATTATGTCCTCACAATTTTATATCGATCATTGTAGGTTCAAAATTTTAAAATACCATTATTAAAAACCCACATGATAGAAAAGAATAATAAACTTCCATTGAGGTAATTTGGGAAACATAATGGTTACCTTAAATAACCCATAATTAGATACCCATAGAAGTAAAAATCTATTAGGCAGTAATAATATATACATGGATGATTAAATTAATTTCCAAATAATTACCGGGAGTGATATTTAATGTGATCATGATGAATTTAATGACTACAAGAAGATTAATTAATAAGATAAAAACAAAACCTCAATTCACCAGAAATGATTGTAAAATAATAAAATTTTCAATCCATGTGGTATTATTATAATATCAAGACAGAGAACATTGTGAAATATAATTTTTTTATTTTATTCTAATCCATAGACACTATCATTATTTCATTATGTGTTTTAATATGTTTAAACCTCATTCTCATTCAATTTTTCACGTTATTATTATCCATGATAAGTATTTATCATGCCTAAAACATGAAATTCTAATAGATCATGGGATCCATATATGGAAAAAATGATAATCCTCCTATATTTAATAAATATAAAATAGTTAATAAAATATTACATAATAAAAAATTTAATAAACCGTTATGTGAATAAAAAATATACTTAACACTAAAATAAACACAATAACACCCATGGTTCAACAAATATTATTTAATAAATAATTAACCCTATATTTTAATTAGCCTTGTTATTAAATAATTTCATAGCGTCAAATTTTATCACATACCAATAAATAAAAATCATCAAAAATATAATTAAATTATTTTTATATTATACTACACATTAAACAAAAGGGTTGAATATACCTAAACCTAATAAAATGTATCCCAAAATAATATAAATCACCTTAAAATTTCATCACGAAAACCCTAAAATGTGAGGGCTACTCCATTGAATTTATTATAATTATTAAAATTATAAACCAATTATTTTATCCATAAAAAATAAGTTAACCTCCCATTAAAACAACCAAATCAAAAAAATTTATCAAAACCATACCTCTGATTCCAACTATAAAAACCCTGAATCCCCACTCTTAGTGCTTGTGATAAAAATATTATATTTATATTTTTAGATTTTATTCACATATACATGACCAATTGTTTCCATAAAAAACATATAACATCAAACAAAATATTATATCACTCATATACATATTTTCATTTTAGTATTACAGTTTCATAGAATATGGAAAAACTCTTACATTACAATTCCCATGTCTTCAAGTGGTATTTTTTCTACTATACCAGGAATATCATATTATACAATAATTCATCATCATCTCATATAAAATTCTTCCAAAATTATTGAATTTTATAATTAATTAGATTAACATTATTCTTCATAACCTAGAGAAAACTACAAATGGTTAGCTCAAATGATTATTAAGGTTAAGCATAAGAATTAATAATTGAATTTGATCAGTGATCATTATATGTTCATAATGGTATGATGACATAATCAGTGTTCATGAGAATAATATAATATAATTAATAACCATAAAAATTAGGATAATAAATCATGGTACATTTCATAAATCGTTAACATAAGACAAGAGTCATAGAAGTCATAAATCACAAGCCATGTAAAATAAATTCTTTATAAAATGATCTATTAGAACTCACAGAAAGAATTATAAAATATGTATGTATCCTAGAAAATAAAACACTTATTATGTAATAACATAAATAGATAATTCAAATATCACATTATTGTAACCTATAATTGGAAAACATTATTGTCTTTTATGTGTAACATATAATCTATAAACATCATCACTTTACCCAATGTTTTAGTGGGTTATTACAGACGCAATCATCGTCGGCTTATAATGTGATCTCCCATTATTCATTTAAAACATTACAACCCATAAATGGTTTATAGTATAACAACTTTTAAATCATCCATAAATACATCTAATTTTCATAAAATGATAAAAACATTTACAGGATTTCACTTTTCAACATAACATCCTTGAAAACAACCATTTATCCTCTATATTTTGATGTACCCATGGAAATGAAATAAATTACCATTATATAAATTTTTAAAAATCCTAATATATTAATATAAATTATTTGTATGGTATCATTGTCACATATACCCTTTGTATAGTTTGATGTCAATATATTTTTGGTTACAGTGGAAAAATACTTTTAAAATATTTCATATTATATTATAAAAACTTCTTGCTTATTTGGAAAATTATTTTCAATGAAAATAATAATGGAACCTTTTAAAGTATCTTTTATATCAAATAAAATTACTGATAGACATAAAATAATTGTCTCTCATAAAAATTTAAAATAAAAATTATTTACAATAATTTGTAATGATAGTCAAAAGTGACCTGTGTATGAAATGTTTATCAATTCCTTTTCAAACCCATTAATAAAATGACAAGGACAATTGGAAATAAATTTATGAAAACATTTATGTTTATAAAATAACATTATTGAAATAATATAAATAGAATGGGAAAATATCTTGGTTAAATGTCTTTTAATACATTAAAGAAACATCTTAAAATAAAGGCTCATTATATGCTTTTAAATCATAAAACCATTTGGAAGACAAAATAAAATAAGGAATAGAAAATAACATAATTATAAACAATGATTACTTAAATTATATGTAAATTTTATGTGAGTATAATATATAAATTAATAATGGCATGACAATATCAACATATCTCAAATAAATATGTTTGAGAGGTGAAAACATTGGAACATTAGTAATAAATGAATAAATAATCCATTTGATAAAGGAATGAAACATGATTCTTGAATGAACAATAATTTATTAGAAATAAAATATTAGTAATCATTCATGGTGTTGTATGTAAAAAAAATAAGACATGGTTCAAAATTATATTTATGTCTCAAAAAATTAATTTGGGACCCTAAAAACCTGTGAATATTTTAGAAAATTTGAATCAATATATCATCAAATAAATTACTTCAAAGGATTATTAAATATTATGATCAATGATTTTTTCATGATAAAATGTATCAATAGGAGTCATATACATATTATAAAATGATGTATATTCATAATATAATACATTTCTAAATGAAACATTATTTATTTTTATAATCCGTTCAAATATTTAATCATTAAAGGTCTATTTTAATCAATGAAGTGATTATATAGAATAATTTAAAAAAATACGTGAAAATAAAAAATAAAGAAATTATAGTTTTTTTCATACATAATCTTAGTATAAAATAGTTAATTATGTAGAAATATATAACCCATTGAATAGAAATTGAGTTTAAAATCCACTTACCTTGACTATAGACTTTCTATGTATGTCCATTAACTAGAGTATAAATAAATTATGAAAATTATTAACTTGTTTTTCAATATCTTCCTGGTTTATTATTATTTTATTAAAAAAATTATTTTAATTATTTCAATTACATATTCAATTACAAAATTGGTTAGGCCTATGTTTGATGTTTTGACGATGTTCTATTCATAATTTCAAATTAATACGGTGTGTTAATCATGGAAAAATATTTCATAATTCCATTATCAATATAATAAAAATTACAAAATAATTATAATTGTAATAAATTTTATAATTTTTTGTATCCTTCCTTGAATGTTTTATAATAAAAAATAAACATTTGGCTTTATGGAGGCGGTAATCTACATATAGACATGAAATACATAACCATATTCCAATATATTGAAATGTAAAAAAAGAAATATTATACCTATATAATGATAATAATTTCATTAATATACCATAAATATATAATGATATTTAACTTCTGCATTTTTAAAAAGAAAACACCATGTTCGTTACCATACATGAGACTCCACATCTATCATAAATGAATAAATTAAATATAATTATTTAAATGTTTCAATTATAACATATTTTTTAGAATGGAAGGAATGAGAAGTATTAATTAAATTATGAAAATATGGTTTAAATATTTTAATAGTATTATTCATTTGTTGTCAAATTAATTATAAATTAAAATGAAAACTAGTTGAATATAACAAAAGTGCTTTATGAAAAACTCTTTATGTATGAATAATTGTGTTCATAAATTGATAAAATCACTATTGTTTGATTTTATTAATGAAATATATATGATATATATTTAATTTAGTTTTTAAAATTACTTTAATTTATTCTCTAGTTCTAATATAAGAATAAATTTGATTTTAAGAGTAAAATAAGTATTTATCAAATAAGGCATGTTTACTGCCTTTGGTTGGTGACCCAATTTTAAATATATATTTGTCAAAATTATAAATTATATTTCACAAAATAAACTTTTTATTTGGCTATGGGACATAAAATTATTCTTTGTACAATTTTTTGGTATTTTTTTAAGAATATAAATTTTTTAATGAATATGGAAAAATTCATCTTTTTAATTGAAAAAATATTTTTTCATTTAATTTATTTTTATTATTATATTGTCATTTTATTTGTTTTTAGAGTATATTTATAATATTTTTTTATTATTTAATCCAATTTTGATCATTCAAATAAATTTCACAATAAAATTGTATGTAAATATTATATAAACTTTTGAATGATTTATATAAAAAAACTAATTGTCTTAATCCATAAAAGGGCTTAATTATATTTTTCATTTGTGCCAATTATGTGTTTTGAATTTGAAAAAATTGATTCCATATTTGGAATAAAAAGGTAAAAATTATATAAATATGTCCCTTTTTGGACATTATGAATCGTAACCATAGTAATTATTTTTGTTTACCATGGTTAAAGGTTAATCAGGTATTTAACAAAAAAAATAATGTTATAAAAATATAAAACAACCATAACATATGAAAAAAAATCTTATTGGATAAGTAACTGTTGTTGAATAAAATACTTAGGCTGATGTTATTGGCCTTTGGAATCCAAATGCATGTGATTATGACTTTAATATCATTTTATTTAATGTAAAAACAAATATTTCATAACCTGTATCTTATTATTATAAAAATATGGGGTAATATAAGTTATATATTCAACTATAAACTGTTTTTAAAATGATAAAATTATTATCTACATAATGATAATTTATTTATAATTTTTATCCATTATATTATTAAATTTAATCAGGATAATATGATAATGTTGTAATAGGTTTTTTAAATGAAGAATCAAATAAAAGATATTAATAACACTAAAATAAAAATAAATTGAAATAATTGATGTCATTCACAAATATTATGGATTTTTTTTACATTTTATTGATATGATAAATTAGTTTTTTATATGTAATCATTTTGTTTTGATATTTTAAAAATTCATGTAATGAATTGGTTAAAAATTTATATAATTCATAACTAGAAATATAAAAAATACAAATAAATTATATAAAAATTTTAAAAATCTCAAATTTGTACAAAAAGTTTAATTAAGTCTATAAATGTCATTAATTACTCATTCATTTTTCTTCTTTCAAAATTTGGTAACAATTTTAATACACAGAATTTTAATTACTTAATAAAATGGTAAAAGTTATTTTGTTTAAAAAATAAAGATAAGGAATAAAAAAATAAAATGATTTGTTTAATTTGTGTTTTATGAATAGATTTAAACCCATCCCTATACAATATTCTAAATAAATTAACTTGTACCAATTTCTAATAGAAAATGAATTTATATTAATTTAAAACATTTAATTTTTTAAGAGTGCCCCTCCCCAAAAATATAAAAGTAAATATTTTTCTATATAACTTATAATTGAAAAACCTTTTAGTTCATACAAGATATTCCCAAAACCCTTCCATGAATCCATCCCCACATTCTTTAATCCTTATTTTAGGAGTAATACCCTCATTGGAGGTGTTAAGGTGTAAAAATGTGATCCTCTATGGGAAAGGTAATGTTTTCATTTAAGTATTTCAATTTTATTTATTCTCCACTAACATTAATTATTTTTCAATAATTATTAAATAAAAACTCTAGTATTATAAATAGTCTAGGATATTATTTTTGATAATATCGTCACCTAAATACATATGTGATTTTATGGAATAAACAACCTCACAAACTGAAATAGTTTGTTCTTAAAAACTATTTCTAACAAATGTTCATAATGATGTAATAAATTTTTATATATATTTGTCATGATATATTTATCATAATAATATAATAACATATATATATTTTTTATTTCCTTTCACATAAAAATGATAAGGTCATCTGTGCGTACGTGTGAACTATCACCTCCACGAAGGGATGTGAATAATTTTTATTGAAAATATTACTAGTATGATATATATAAATATATTTAAACTAATTTTATAAATTTAATAATATAATGATCGATATGAAGGGTTAAAATAATAATTACCTTATTTCCATAATGATCAATGGAAAATCGAATCATTTCCCATGTGTTTGTAAGGATGACCGTCTCCATGATTTAAATGTTTTTCAATATTCATATCCATATTTAATGAATTTGTTTATATTTATAATTAATATATAAAAGTGATTATTATGTCATAGGTATTATTCTAGATATGAAGGACTTATGACCACATTGACTATTTATATCATAACAAGTTCATCGTGGAACTCATGTACCAAATAATAACGAAACATGCGATATGAACATAAATAATTATGTAATTGATATAAAATTATAAATAAGTGATGTGAACGGGAAAATAAAAATGAATAATTTTATCTTGAAAGTATAAATTGACATATTTGTATTATAATGAATGATATAGAATCTATAAGCTGAGTCATATTCTAGGTAATGGACTTCTTCTCAATCTTCTTCAATTATGGTGTATTTTAATATTATACAACCCCTTATTTTATGTTGTGTATAAGCATAACCATGAATTTTAATTTAATTTAAAGGTTTTAAAAAATGACTATTTTTATATGGAACATTATAATTACATGATTAAATGAATTGTTTTAACATAAACTGTGATAATGACTTTTCCACCACCATGGCCATTGTCTGATCTATGAATTCCTCTACAAGACATAACATTTTTAATAGAAAAATAAATATCATGATAGATTTTAAGGTTTTATGGTATAAAAAATGGATTTATGAATGGATTGATTATATCAATATCCGGAAATATTATCTTTTGATTGAATAGTTGAAATTTTATTTTTCACATTATGCATACTTTTTGTAAAATTATTATGTTATGGTTATTGTGAATATATCTTATATATATTGGTGGTTCCTTTATAAACTATGGGTTTGTGATCCCATGATATATCTCTAATTCCTTGGCCAATGAGACGGTGTTAAATGATAAGGGTTACCCAATGAGATTTATCGTATATACTATGAAGGGTATTCCAAAATTAACCACGAAGGTTACTCTCTTTGTAGCTGTGAAATCTACTGTGTAAGTATAATATGGATGATGTATCTTACCATTATTATTTATGATTTATATTAGTTTTAAAAGAATCATATTATTTTATGTGGTAAGATAATGGTTTTATGATTTATGGATGAAAATTATGATTTTGTGAAAATGCATTCATGAGATAAAAATATTTATGGAATGACAGTTTCATTCCTAATTGTATATCCCTTAATGAGAATTTTGTGCTCAACGCATGTTTTTAAATTATTTTCCATAGGTTATAAGGATAGGTAAGATAATGTAAGAAGACCATATGAATTTTACGATTATTTTTATCAATCCAAAATTCATGTTTTATTTAAAATTGTTTTATATCCTAAATAAAATGGTTAGTCAGTAGACTTGACTACTTTACAATGGTGTAGTCGTTATGTTATGGTTATGAACTAATTATGTAAAAATATAATCTTGAAAATACCCTCAATTGTAATGAATTTAAATTCATCAAATAACTCATGATTAAGTAATGTTTAAGGCTTATAATTTATAGTTTGTATCTAAGGAAATTCTTAGAGAACATTAGAGATTATGAGTTTTGGATAAACATATGGTATGTTTATATGTCTATTATTTTAGTTAAATCCTTATTAAATAGCATTGTTATATCAAAGAATGTTATTCATAAATGTATGTAGGAGGACCTCAAATTACATTATTATCTATTTCTTATGACTTACTTGCAATAATTATTGAAAATTCATGTCTTGATGATCCTGAAACATTTTATAACATAAATCAACTTAAAAATGTTTCATGATATATCATAAACCTCATCTATACCTAAATACCACCACAGATAATTGTATGTTTTAATCAAATTCTATTTTCTTAGTATTCTCATATTTTCAAAAAAGGTAAATATTATCGAGTTATTTAAGATATTTACCATTTAAAAATAGTTTTATGCATTTTATGATTTTGAAAACGATACAAAAGAAGGGTACCCTTTCACAACATATTTATAGTTTCTTTTAACATATTTTCATTCAGCGCAAAAGTATGATATTTTAAAGGATCCCTGATGGATTGTTTCAAAATAAACTCTACAAGAATGTTTTACAAAAATCATGTCATATCTACTCTTTTGAAATTATATGTTATACATAATTATTTTCCAGAACTATTTCTCTACGAACAACCATAAAATACATGTTTTACAAGGATTATTTTCGAAAAAGAACAAAAATGATTTTGAAGCATATCTAAATCACTATTTCAATGCAAGGGACTTTTATTTACATGAATAATGTGTTAATGAAACCAGGTGAAAACCACGATCAAGGTAGAATGTTCATTCTTTTGGGAGTACTTTTATTAAATCATATGAAGGTGAAATAAATAAAATTAAACATATATATGTAATTATGAATAAAGATGTTGAGGTAATTATGAGTTGGGATTCAACTGATTGGTATAAGAAAAACATTAATGTTAAAACATGTTATTATTATTTTTTATTTTTATAAAAATGAAAAACAAACATTATGCGTGAAAACAAATCACAATCGAAAATTCCATGGGGATCAAACCCAGAATTACCAGAGTGATAAGGGTGAATCTCCAACCACTGACCTTCATGAAGTCCCTAGTTAGTATGATTTTTTTGTTAGATGATTTGAAGAAATAATAATTAGTTGGTTTTGGTAACATATGTTTTATTAAATGGATATCCTTTGTATTAAAAAAATATTATTGGATTATGTGATTAATGATATTTTAGAATACCTTCACTATTTTGAGAACATTATATAATTAAGTTAAATAGAATAATATTGGGTTTTAACTGATGAGTGATGGTTGAATTATATTTTGGAAGAATCTATTAATGTAATTATGGTCTTATGGGTAATTAGGGTATTTATGGAAATGATTAACCTATCATGGATAATATGTGATTATCTTAGTTACATTTTGGTATGATATATTAATAGTGGATGATGCAATATAGAGATAATTGTTAAAATTTATCTTGGAACACTATGTAAAAATATTCCTATGAGTTTTGGGTTTCAGTCATGGTTTGGATTATTTTGAGAAATTTTATGGAGAATTATTTTTGTAATTTTTTTATGATCATATTTTGGTATTACAGTTGAATTTTGGAGATTAAAAGTTGTTTTTATTCATTCAATGGTTTATTATTCTTAGAAAACATTATTATCTAATCATAACCATATTGGTTTTTGTTATTGTTTCAATAATGGAGGAATATATAATTAATCTTTTGTGGATTATGTGCTTCTCTATAATTTGATTCTAGTGCTCCATGAATATATAAATTTCTTGAATACTCGTCATTAGAGAAAAAGTTGGGTTTGTGCTGGAATATTATTAATGGATGTAACTATAATTTTTTTGTAATTATATTTATTAATGTTTCATTTATCATTAGTAAAATAATTCCAAATATCATTTAAGAGGATATTAAATAAAAATAATAATTTTACTTTTACTACTATGAAATCAAATACCTTTTAACCGATCACAAAAATATGGTTTTTTTTATTTTAATCATTATCATGAAAATGTTTTATATGAGACTACCTCAGATAATGATAGTTACTTTTACATCCATATCCCTATTTTCATAATTGTGACCCTAGTATGTGATGTCTCAGGTGACCTTCATACTTTCTTTTCTTTCATTTATAGTGGATGTTTTGTTAATCCTTTTTCTGATCTAGTATTCCAACATATGTATTTAGATAATTCAAAGAAAATTTATAGACTCTAAATTAAAATTAAATGTAATAAATCTCCAAAGGGTGTGGGATGTAACATCTTCAGATTAAAAAAAAGAAACACTATGTGTGATATCATTCATGATATGCCACATTTATCATAAATGGATGACATAAATAATATTATTTAAATATTTCATATATAATTTTTTTTAATTGTGTTAAAGATTATAATTAATACTATTATAAAAATACATGTTTATATAATGACTCATTTATTATCAAGTTAATTATAAATTAAAATAAAAAGCAGTTGAATATAAATTTTTTTTATTGTGAAGAACTATTTTTAAGTAAGAATAAATATCTTTCAAAAATAACCAAATCACTATTTATTTATTATATTAATTACATATATATGAAATATATTTAATTTAATTCATAAATATAATACTATGTATTTTTTATTTCAAATATAAGAATAAATCTGATTTTATGATCAAAATAAGTATTATCTAAAAAGGAATTTTTACCACCTTTTGTTGGAAAACCCATATAAAATGTAATTTTTGAAAATTTATAATTTATATTTGACAAAATAAACGTCTTATATGGAATAATTACATACATTTTTACTTTGTATAACATTTTAGTATTTTTCTAATAATATTTGTTTTTAATGAATACTAAAAAATATAGCATTTAAATTCAATATTTCTTTTTCGTATAATTTATTTGTACTGATATATTGTTTGTTTAATTGTTTATAATGTATATTTATATTATGTTTCTAATAATTTAGTCCAATTTTGGTTATTTGAACCAATTTTGCAGTGAAATTGGATATAAAAACTATGTGTACATTTGATCATTTTACATAAAAACTTGTTTTCTTATTCTGTAAACAGGATTAAATTTCAAATTAATTTCTACCAATTATGTGTTTTGAATTTAGAAAAATAGATTCAATATTTGGAATCATAATGTAAAAATAATATAAATATTTCCCTTTTATTTTTATACATTATTAATATTACATTAGAAATTATTTTTATTTATCACGGTCAAATGTATATTGTGTAATTAAATGTCGAAATAATGTTATAATAATATAAAACTACCCTAAAACCAATCAAAATATTATTGGATGCTTTATATCCTACCTTGAAAATAATATGGTCTAAATTTTGAACTATATAAGCCACTTGGGTGTGATTATGAATTTAATAACATTTTATTTAAAATAAAAATAAAGATGTCATAAACATGTATCCTATTACTAAATCAGTTTTACTATAGCTTTATATAATTCACATGTTCAAATATAATTTTTTCATATGAATATAAATATATTATCTACATCATGATAATTTATTTAAAATATTTTTAAATTAAATAATTACATTACAATACAACAAAATGATGATGAATTAATAGGTTTACTAAAGGAAGAATAAAATAAATGATATTAGTGATATTAAAAGGAATATATACTGAAATATTTTTAAAGTAAAATAACTTTCTAGGTGACATTAACATGTTATAAAAAAGTTTATGTAGTTTTTTCAAATGATTCAAGTTGTTATGATTTTTTAAAAATTAACTAATGAATAGTGTCTAAATTGACATAATTCATAACATAAAATAATATATATTTAGTTAAATGATAATAAATTTATAAATATATAATATTCTATCAAAAAATTTACATAAGTATAGAAAAATTATTAACAACTCTTTCATTATTCATTTGTCACGATTTCATAAATATTTTAACTCTCAAATTTTATTAAACATAATAAATTGGTAAGAGCTAAAAGCTTTAAAACATAAAGATAAGGATTAAAAAAATCAAAAACAATTCTAGATTATATTGGATTGATGAATTTTTACCAATCTTATAAATATCCAAAAATCTCGTGGAATTTTTTTTAATACATGGGATTTTTACAAGTCCACGAAAGTTTACAGAGCATGATTTTGAGGCCCGGTGTTCCTGGAATCATTTTCTGAAGTTTTGTTCGGGTACATTCAGTAAACGTACGAGCGGGTTTTTATAACTTTTGAATAGGTGCTCAAAACTAAAATTTGAGGGCACTGTTGAACTCGCATCGCCAGTATTCGCTTACAAAGACTTTCTCTTCGTCGGCAGTGAGTGGAGGATAAAAGTTAGTTTTTGGGTTTTCATGTAAAATAAAAAAATAAAGTGTGTGTCAATTTATTTTCCTTTTAACTGCCATGTGGTGGTTGCGTGGTTAAAACCTCCTCATGGGAGTTATATGTGGGACCACCACACCTTATCCACCCTCGGAAGGTTATGATGGTGGGGCCAACCTGACCATAACCTCATGTCAGAGGTTATGACGTGGGGACCACATGAGGCTTAAACCCCTATTAATATAGGAGGGTAAAACCTTCTCAACTCCACATTAAAATCGGTGAAACCCCTTGACCTTCTCCACCTTAATGGAGCCAACCCCCGTTAAATTTATTTTGTGGCACCTCTCAAGCATTAATTAGGGGAGCTGAGTTAATTAATTAATTATCTATTTTAAATTTTAAATCCATCATTCTAAAATAATAGACACAATATGATTTTTATTGGACATAATTTTTTGGTTGGCGTTTTTCTCTTTTAGTGGAGCTCGGGAAGAGAGGAGCTTGAGAGAAAAGTTCTTCCAATGAAGAACACCGGAAACAACCTTCTTCGACATCCTCCCTCGGATCCTACCGACGTAGAGGGTCTTCTACAGTCAATGCAGCCCAAGATTGGGAGTGCATGATGAACGCAACGAACGACGAAATCCTTCATTCCCTTTCTGCAACACCGTCGAAGAACGACGATCGGAAATCAAAAGGTAGGGGTTCATTACAAGATGGTGTTATAACTTTTCTTAACTTCTTCATTAGATATAATGGGTCTGTTGCATATGTGTAAATGATCAACTGATATCTTATTTATCCAATTGATATCTCCCAAAAAACGATGGGTGCGGGCCAACCTAACATGGCCCGACATCCTCCGTCGTTTTTTCCTTCTTATGGCGTTCTTCGGTAAGGCGATGTAACAACGACAAGATGACAGAGACGGCATTGACAAAGGCCACGCTACTCCTGGCCTCCGTGAACCACACCGCCCTCGCGGCATCTCGCACCGCCTTCGGTCGAGCCAGCGTGCTACCGCGCGCCGCACCGTCCTGTCCGCGCGCTGCTCTCGCCTCGCTGACCAACCTGCACGCTGCTCGTGGCTTGCTCGCGCGCCCCACCGACTGGCCCAAACCACACTAGTGTACCCGTGCCCTACCCGACACCCCGCGGCCTGCCCACGAGATGCCCGCACACCCCGCCCGCCTTCCCATGCCCCGCTGGCCTAACAACGCCATTTCCGGCACCCTATGGCCTGCACGGGCATTGCCCGCGAACCCAGCTGGCCTGCCCACAACCCGTGCGGCCTGCCCACACGACGCCGGGCGCACCACACTGCCAGCCCGCATCTCGGCTCCCAGCCAAACCGGTCGAGTCGCACCGGCCACCTGTGTCGGCCCGTGGCATCCTTCACGGTGTCGCTGGCCGAATCGGCTTGCATTTCTGGGATGAGCTGCCCAAGCTGCTCCCCAGGTGGTGCTGGCCGAACTGGACCCAGCCTCCGGACCGAGCCGCATACGTGGCGAAATCTGGGCCGAGCTGCCCTCGCAGTTCGCTTGGTCAGGCCCAACGGACCGTGATGAACCTAGCAAGATGACAGTGTCGACCATGACCACGTCGGCCCAGATTAGGTTGGGCTGAGTCGGTCTGACCGGTTCAGGTAGACCTGGGCCCACTTCCGACCCATTTACTTCCTTTGGCCATATCATTGGCACCAAATGTCCATTTGACTAACCGTCAGCGGTGCTCATTTTCTTGGTGAACGAAGGTCCCTTTGAGTATACCCCACTAGTGTTCGGGGTAATGTTGAGATATGGTTAGGTTGGATTGGTACATGAATCCAATCGGGCCCCTATGACTAAAAATATTATAACTCACAGACCGTGCATCCAAATAATGTATTATCTATTGCATTGTTAGACCTATGACAAAGCATACCATTGAGATACTTCTATGTGGGACTTTGTGAAAGTTGGAATATCGACATGTAGCTCGTGGAGCGGACACTCCCAGAGACGAGCGAGCTGAGTACATAAACCTATTAGCTGGCTGAGACCAGACGTCTGGTTGACCGACTCGACTCTGAGTGATTGAAATAGACCAATGGGGAGCACCTGGTAGTTGGTGGTGGAACCATGAAAGAGGAGTTCCTGGTAGTTGGTGACAGACCCGCAATACTCTACAAGAGAAGTATCTCTGCGGGCTATTAATGGGAGCGCATGTTAGTTGGCTGCAGACCCACAGTGGGGAGCGCCTCTGTGTGAGCACGATAGACCCAACATACATGGAAGGAGGAGTACATCAGTAGTCTAATATTATTGGGAAGCACCTGGTAGTTAGCGACATGACCACTATACTCGACAGAGGAGGAGTTCTCCAGAAGTCGTGGTTTCAATAATTTCAATAAAAATCATGGTTGAGCTGAGCCAGTAACTTTTGTGATTACCTCATGATTGAGATAGATTACTTGGTAACTTTGTTATATGTAAGGGCATATACCTATGTGAGGTTATATATTGATTTCATAATTTAGGGTTTATCCTTGTTGGATTTTGTGATACATTGAGGGTCTTAGGGTCCCTACTAAGTATCGTTATACTCACCCCTGCACGAATGATGCATGCACCTCCTTGTGTTGGTTGCAGAAGAAGGAGAGCGTTGACCAAGGTTGAGTGGATAGTACTGGATAGTACCAGGAGCTGGACTACATGGCGTGATGGTACACGGAGAAGACAGACGGACGTGGAGTGTTGTGGAGGCTATCTGTACCTACCCATTAGGTAGGATCTGTGGAAGACGACCCAAGAACTTATTTACCCCTTTAAGTTGTTTTCTTCCCTTTCAGTTGTACTTGTACTTTACTGATGGGCTTTTATTTTCAGCCCCTTTAATGTTATGCACTACTTTTGTATAAAATTTTGCATAGTGTTTTACATCTAACTCATACTATGTTGTGTGTGTTTACACTTTATAAGGGAAATACCTTCCTAATTTTAGGGATTTAAAACTTTGGTGCTAGTCTCCAGCCCCTGGACAATGGAAGGCGGGCCTGGGGTAGTCACATCACGGTCCCCAGGGGTCAGATCATGATAAATTTCTATCATAGGAGTCGGTTCTACCACATAATGTAGGACTCTGATCTTTGTTTTCTTTGAAGAAATAGTGTTAAGAGTACCGAGTGTGTTTTTAGTTTAGTTATTCTATTGTTGGTGCGGCAGCCGATTTATCAATACACTAGGACCCTAACTTCTAATTTCTGACTCAGTGCCCAGAAACACTGATTTAATGTGTTTTTTTCAAAAGTTATTCTTTAAGTCAACTCATACGGGTCTTCTCACCAGGTATAAATCTTTTTACCATGTCACATTATTTTTCAGGATTCCTCCCCGCGGACGACCGGCTAGAGCCCTGATATTTGTACACACAGATAGCCCACCATGAGATGAGGCCTCGATGCAGGGCCCTCTTCCAGCTGAGGCACCAGTGGTAGCACAAACCATAGGGCCACTGATGCCACAATCCCCAGAAGTAGAAGATTTATGATGCTTGAGTTCATTGCATGAGTTTCAGTGTTAGAGGCCACCCAGGTTCAGGGTAGAGACAGACCCACAGGCGGCTGATGATTGACTCGAGGATGTGGTGAGAGTCTTTAGACTGGTAGGGACACCATCTGAATTCATGGTGATCCTTATTGCGAGTCTCCTTCATGTAGAAGTAGGTAGATGGTGGAGCCTAATGCTCGAGGTGCATGAGGAGATGACACTACTCTGGGTTGACTTAGAGAGCCTGTTTCATGCAGATTTTGTCCCATCCACCCTATGAGCGGTGTGGATACTAGAGCTACTGCATCTACAATAGGGTAACCTGACTATAGATCAACAATCTATGAGGTTCATAGACCTCTCTTGATACTCCACAGATATGGTACGAGACCCATTCTGTAGGGCCTGAACCTTCGAGCAGGGACTCAGGAAAGAGATCATAGATTCGATGATCTCCCTCAACATACCAACGTAGGAAGGGGTGTTGGATCTCACCCTCTTGGTGGAGAGATTCCTTGAGGAGCAGTCTACAGCCGTGAGACCCATCAGTAGTCGACATGCGGAGGAGTCCTCTGTAGCTAGAGAATGATAGATGTTGCAGAGGTCTAAGAGGACCAGACCTACAGGTGGACGGCCGGAAGACTCAGGATTGGTAGTGCGGGGAACCCAAATTAAAGACCGATCTAGACATGCTAGGAGCGGTCATTGTTACTAATGCGGTAGGCATGGTCACGTGGCTCGTGACTATCTGACCAACTATTCAGAATATCATTGGATGGTCAAAGAAGCGCCCAGGAAGAGACAGATATTTGATTGAGGCAGTCCTCAGGGAGCAGGCAGAAGTGGCAGAGGATCTGGCCGTGCAGCTCGTGGGGGATGGAGTTTCAAGGTATTACCACCACCACCACCAAGAGGTCCACCTTGAGCGTAGGGAGAAGGTGGAAAACAGTGAGATCATCTTTAGGTAGATGAAGAATACGACCATGGAACTCCAGAGATGATACAAGGTATGATCTATGTCTACTCCACCTTAACTGCAGTTCTTATAGACACAGGTGCCAATCACCCTTTCATTGCCACTACCCTTATTCAAATCTTGGAGATTCCGACAGAGCCGTTGGCTCAATCCTTATGTATAGAGATTCCTACGGGAGAATACTCGATGATTACACACTGGTGCTGGTTGTGTGAGCTTACTCTAAGAGGTGAGAGCTTCAGATGGGATCTCGTCATACTGGTATCCAGGCCTTACGACATCACCTTGGGTATGGACTAGTTATCTACACTCCATGCTCAGATCGACTATATTAGGTGAAATGTGCGGCGTGTCCGCACGGATGGGACATGGTTCACCTTCACCGTTGAGAATGGAGTCTTTTCTGAATAGGACGGACTTACATGGAGGAGGGTGTAGCTGATCACTCATCAGTTGGCATGCCTTAACCTCGGAGCAGCTAATGTGGAGAGTCTGACATATCCTATTGTGGTGGACCAGTACGTGAATGAATTCCCTGATGATGTTCCAGGACTACCTCCTTGTATATAGGTGGACTTATACATTGTCATATACCCTGGGATGGCACCGAAATCTACTTCGGTATATCGGATGGCTCCCAATGAGCTTCGTGAGCTGCGGGTATACCTAGAGGACTTTCAGGGGAAGTTATTCATCTCCCCTAGTGTTTCACCCTAGACAGCACCGATTTTGTTCTCCAAGAAGGCGGATGGGATCTTAAGGATTTTTTTCGACAACCATCGCCTAAACCAGGAGACTGTGAAGAACAAGTAACCCATTTCAAGGTTTGAATATGTATTTGATCAGTTTAAGGGAGCATGGTGGTTCTCAATGATAAACCTCATATCAGGCTATCACCAACTCAGAGTTCAAGACGAGGATGTGCAGAAGACGACCATCAGATGTCGGTACATCCACTATGAGTTCTTGGTTATTCCTTTCGGCATAACCAACACTCCAATAGTGTTCATGGGACTAATAAATAGGTTCTTCCAGCCATACCTCGATTGATTTTTCATAGCCTTTATCGAATACATTCTGATCTACTCGAATACTGAGGAAGAGGATGCCAACCCTTTACGGGTAGTATTGGACTCACATCGAGAGAACCAGCTTTATGGTAAGCTCTTTAGGAGCTAGTTCTAGATCAGAGATAATCACTTTCTAGGTCATGTCATCTCGGATGCTAGAGTTGTAGTGGATTTAGTGAAGATTGAGACGGTACTTGCTTGGGAGCCACCCAAGATTGGGACGGAAGTACGAAGTTTCCTGGGTTTGCTGGTTACTACCAGAGGTTCGTACTAGACTTCTCCAAAGTTACAGCACCACTATTTGCCATGATGAAGAAGGGGAAAACATTCGTGTGGTCAGAGAGATGCCAGCAGAGCTTTCTGGAGCTGAGGCAGAGGCTGATTAGTGCCCCCATCTTGAGGCTTCCAGAGGAATGCGTAGGGTATGTAGTATACTATGATGCATCAAGGACCAGACACATGTGTGTCCTGATGCAGGAGCAAGCAGTGATCACCTATGGTTCTTGGTAGCTGAGACAACAAGAGTAGAACAATGCTACCCATGTCCTAGATCTATCAGTAGTGGTCATCACCTTGAAGATTTGTGACACTATCTGATGGGTGAACGTTTTCCGATGTACTCTGATCAAAAGAGTCTCAAGTATATCTTCTCTCAGAAGGACCTGAACTTGAGCCAACAATCTTCGCTTGAGTTCATCCAGGGCAATTATTTCGAGATAGTCTATACTCTTATGAAGGGGAAAATTGTTGCAGATGCACTCTACAGGAGAACAGGTATACATCTGCAAGGAGAGGCGACAGAGCAGCTGGTTGCCTTACAGATCTCCTTTATGAATAAAGATGGAGAAGCCTTTATTTAGTCTCTTACAGTCACTCCCCCACTTCATCAGTGAGTCAGAGAGGCACAACATGAGGATGCTGACTATGATACACAACATGCTCAGATATCCACAGGGCAGACATCTTATGGATTTTCTGAAGGTGGGGAAAACATCATCCTCATTAGAGGACGTACCTGGGTACCATTAGTACTTCAATAGGAAGTGATGAGGTAGTTCCACACTTCCCCTTTAGTGGTACATCCAGACGTGGGAAAGATGTCTAGGACCTTCAGTGATAGCACTGGTGGCTAGGTATGATGAATGAAATAATAGAGTTTTCTCTCGATGCCTCACTTGTCAGCAAGTGAAGGCGGCACAACTGTTACCAGCAGGCTTGGTTCAGCCTTTAGAGGTCCTAGAGTGTAAGTGGGATGGGATATCCATGGACATCATAATGAGACTTCCACAAACATCCAGGTGTCATGACTCGATTTTGGTGACCATCAACCGACTCGCCACGCCAGCCCACTTCATACCGATCAGAGAGCAGGGTTTAGTAGAGATCATTGGACCCCTTATGTGCCGGAGATTGTGCAGATACTTAGATTACCTTCAACTACTGTCTATGGTCGCGACACACGCTTCACTTCCAGCTATAGAAGGGGTTGCAGGAGGGTTTCAGGACCCATCTTTTTTTGAGCACCGCCTTCCATCCTCAAAAATATGGTCAGACTGAGTAGACCATTCAGACCCCGAAGGACATGCTACATTCTTGTGTCCTTGAATTCAGTCACATCTAGGAGGACCACTAACCTTTGGTGGGTTTTTTCGACTACAACAGCTATCACTCAACCATAAAGATGGTACCTTTTTAGGCGTTGTACGGGTGACCTTGTAGATCGCCCATGTTCTACACAAACCCAGCAGAGTCAGTACTTGAGGAACCAGAGATGGAATGGGCTACCACAGAGAAGGTGCAGATCATACTGGAGCAGATGAAGACTATACAGAGTATGTAGAAGTCATATGCTGAGAGAAGACGGATGCCTCCGGAGTTTGAGGATGGTGACCATGTATTTCTACGTGTCTCACCTTGACAAGGCCTACGACTATTTGGATGCGGCAGCAAGTTATCTCCTATATTAATAAGACCTTTTCAGTTCCTCAACAAAGTTGATGAGGTGGCTTACTGCTTAGCTCTTCCACCTCAGTTGCATCGGGTGCACGACGTCTTCCACGTTTCTCACCTAAGGAGACATGTGCACAACCCTACTCACACCATCGACCATGGAGAGTTTGACATCGATGATGGGGAGACATTCATGGAGGTTTTAGTGGAGATTGAGGATCGACATGATTGGGTCCTACATGGACAGTCGATGCCTCTGTTGCGAGTTTGCTGGCTACACGGGAACCTCCATGAGAGAACATGGGAGTGAGAGGCTTAGATGTGTTCTCAATGCCCCCGTTTGTTTCCTTAGTTCGAGTTGTAGTTTACGAGGACATAAAGCCCTTCATTTGGGACAATGTAAAGACCCAGAAATCTCATTGAATTTTTTTTAATACATGGGATTTTTACGAGTCCACGAAAGTTTACAGCGCGTGATTTCGAGGCCCGGTCCCCCCTGAATCAATTTGTGAATTTTTTTTGGGTACGTTCAGTAAACTTACAAGCGGGTATTTATTACTTTGGAAATGGTGCTCGGATCAAAAACCTGAGGTCTCTGTTGAACTCGTAGTGTTGGTATTCACTTAAGAAGACTTTCATTTCGATAGTAGTGAGTCAATGATAAAATATAGTTTTGGGTTTTTCATGTAAAATAATAAAATAATGTGTGAGTAAATTTATTTTATTTTTAACCACCATGTGGAGGTTGGGTGGTTAAAACCTCCTCATGGGAGATGGAGGTGGGACCACCACATCTTAACCTCCCTTGGGAGGTTATGGTGGTGGGGCCCAACCGAGCATAAAAGAAGGGGGTAAAAAATAATGAAATAATGAAACCTATTACTCCATTAAAAGTTTCTCAAAATTAATATTTTTAAAATGATATATTATTCATGCAATGTGGAAATGTTATTTTTCCCTTTATGCATGTTTTTTGTGTTATTATTATATTATTGTTCCTGTGGATTTCTATGTATATGGGTGGTTATATGATAAAATAAGGTTGTGTGGGACCATTAGAGGTCACTAATTAATTGGGTAATGAGAACAAGATAAATGATGAGGTTTCTCTTAAATGATTTAGGGAATATACTATGATGGGTATTCCAAATGTTACCATGAATGTTAATCTCTATATAGTTTTGAAAGCTACAATGTAAGTATGTTATGGATGCCACAAGTTAACTATATAATTTATGATTTCTATTAGTTGTATAGGAATATTATGATTTCATGAGATAACAGAAATGATTTATATTTTATGGGTGAAAATTATGATTCTGTGAAATTTTTACATGAATTTAAAATATTCATAGGCTAATAGTTTTATTTCACCTTTTTTATCCCTTAATGATATTTTTATGTTCAACCGATGTTTTTGAAATTTTTTCCACATAGTATAAGGATGGGTAAGATAACATAAGAATACAAGATGAATTTTACGAATATTTTTATCAATAAAAATATTTCATGCTTTATTTTTATAAAAATTATTATGAAAAAATAGATAGTGAGTAGACTAGAATACTTTGTAATAGTTGAGTTGTTATATAATTGTTATGTCTTCATTCTCAAAAACTAATCACCTAAAACGATCCTAAAATTGAATGAATATAAATTACTAATAAAACTCAATATTATATAATGTTTATAGTTGGGGCCTAATATTATAAACATCCATGAGGGTCTATGATGGAAAAAAACACATTTCATCATGGAGGTGGTAGTTCACACGTATACATAGATGATGTTTTCATTCTCCATAGGATGGAAATGGAGATTAATAAGGTTATTACCCAAACATAATAACATCTTATTATGTGGTAGATACTAATGTTATTATGTTGAAGTAGTTAATACATAATTAGAGAACTTAAAATAAGAATTAAAATGAAAATGTCTTGTTAAGATGATTACTTTCTCTTCAAAGAACCTCCATTTTATCTCTCCATAAGGAAAAAAGATATAGAATATTAAGAATATTATTACAAATATAATGATCAAATGAATTTTAATATGATTATTTTTATCAGTTTTTTAGGATATATTTAATGAACATTAATAATACATTTTAGAATCAAGATTTATTAGTCATGAATTAATTTTCATGCATTCCCATAGATCTTTTAAAATTATGGTTTTAATGAATTTGGTTATAAATATTATAAGAAAAGAAATATTATAATCTATAAACATTAGCTCATTATCCATTATTTCCATAATTTAAATATTTTAAAATAAATTATGTTTTCTTTTTATTAAAAAACCTTATGTATTTAAATGTGACTTATTTTCCCTTACATATCCATAAACATAGTGAAAATCATTTTACAATGTGGGATGAGAAAAAAACTCAATAAGGAATGTAAAAATAATGAAATAATGAAACCCATTTTTCTATTAATACTTCAAAAATGTTTCCCTATTCAAAATAAAATTTGGTGTTCAAAAGAATCATTTTCATACCCATGAAATCAACATATCTACCGAAATATTTTCAGAAAGAATTTCATATGGAATTTCAAAGGAAAAAAACTCATAAAGGGTTGTTTATAGTCATGAAAATATCATATAAATATTTTCAAAACGTAATACATTAAACCATCAAAATACAGAATATAACTTCGATTAATCAAAATATCATTTTATTACAATAATAAATCATAATACATGGGTAAAACCCCATATCAAACAAACATAAATCATACAGGTGACTTGGGATATCATTTTCCATATCACCCTTAAAAATTTAACAACCAATATAATCATCTTCGATATATAATGAATTGGGGGGATGTCATGGAACCACTAATGCTTAGATTATAATTTAACCACCCATCCTTGGTTAATGGAATAATCAATTGTCATTGGTTTATAATGAAAACAACATTCTTTGGATTATAAATGAACTACCCATTTTCGTAAAAATTTATAAAGACCCATAACATAATCATATATCATCAAATATTTCATTTTAATAATTTTATTAATAATTTTATTTTTTAGTACCATAAGAAAATAATTTTGTATATTGAAGTATCCATTATTTTTTGAAACCATTTAAGAAAAAAACTATAAAATAGGAAAGTCATATTTTTCTTCGAATAAACCAAAATATATATTAAAATAATCAAAAAATTAAATAATGGTTATGATAATGGAATCATTCATTATAGTATATGTTCAAATAGAACATTACATTGGTGTTTTTTAAATAAATTAAAAAAATTATGTAAAACATTCCATAGAAAAACATTTTAATGAATGTCAAAATAGATTTAGAATTTCCTTTATAGTTATTTTATTTTACAAAAATAAATTAATTAAATAATTGAAAAATATGGACAAGGAATAAAAAAAGTTGGAATGGTTACATTAAAAGAAAGCCTTCTATCAATAAATTTCATTCCATTGGGTCAGACTCATCGCTTACATTCTTTGTCTTCTTCCATAATGAACTTATGATAATTATTTACTATTTTAAGAACCAGTTTTTATTCACTATTCCTTTTTATTGTCTCTCTTTAATTTTTATATTTAATTATTTATTCAAGGAAATTCATGTCAAAAGTTTTGATAATATTTAATTCATAAGTCAAAAATTAATTCAATTGGGAGATTATGGGAAATGTATTTTTTATTTGGCCTTATAAAGATTAATTTTCATGAAATAATTTTCATTTTTATACATCAATTATATTGTTAAAACCAATAATGAATGATGGTTTTCACAAATTAACTATGTTAAAATCATAGAGATAGTAGTTTGTACATATGCTTGATTAATGTATGCATTTTTCATTGATTATTATAAAAAGAGGGTAAGTATTTTTTTTATAATTAAATAATGAACAACATACAATAAATGCAATAATATTTATTTTAAATATAATTATGTATATTATTCATGTGATGTGGTGATGAAAAATTAGTCACATCTCTTCGAGTAGGTGGTTGTTCGCATGTACAGACAAACAACGTTATAATTTTACAATGAATAGATATTTAAGAAAATAAATTATACAGTGCTTCTAAATATGGTAAATATTTTATGAAGATAATATATGTAACTTAAATCCATGAGCCTAAATATATTTGTGAGCTGAAGATGGGAAGAAATTACATTAGTTTGTGTGGTGGTAGTCTACCATATAGATAAATGATCGATTCATTTCCCACTTGATAGTTGATGATATGGATGTAAGTTAAGAAATTAACATAATAAAATCTATAAATGGTATATATTGATTATATTATTTCACCATTTTTGAATATTGTTGGGTTGAGAAAGTAGAATAAATAAAACAATATTCTTGGTTAACAACTATACCTCTTATTTTGACACCATTTTTGGTTTATAGTAAAATTATTCCTAGGTTGTTTTCCAAATAAATCAAATTTTTCTAAAAAATGTATATTTATTTATGTAAGGGATTGTATGAACCAAAATTATTTTAATATGTAAATAAAATAAGAGATAAGTTTCTATTATATAAGAAAGGGGAGGTTCACTCTTGATTTTCTTAAAAACAATATATTAATATAAATTAATTTTCATTTTCAAATGTCTCATAATTAGTAAAATTAAAATATAATATGATTGTGAGTAAAAATAATCTAATATATAAAATCTTGACAAGTTAAAATAATTTTTTAACCATTATCACATTATGTTAACCGATGTTAACCGTTTTTTATAATTGTCACAATAACAATGTTTTTATTATTTAGGGGTCAATATATCTACTATAAAATGTTAAGTTACCAATAATTGTACCATTTTTTATATTTTTTACTTTATCCAAATCAATTTATTAAATGAATTAATTTTTATAAATTTTGAAGAATTTAATATAATATTATTCATTATAAAATACCATTAATGTCAATTTTGGAAGTATTCCTTTAAATTGGCATTACTGACTCTAATACAAAGATGAATATAGAATATAATCATTAAAAACAACCCTTATAAGAAATATTTATCTAAAAATTTCTGCAACAAAATATTCCTTTGAATTTAAATTACATTACTTTTTTTAAATCATTAATTTTATTTTTTTATTATTTAAATGATTTTTTTCATTTATGTTTATCAAGATTTTTTGATAATTATTAATTCTATAAAAATTAGAAATATATTTACTTTATAAAAAATACATTATATATAATATATTTATTTATAAATGATCATGTCCCCTATTTATCCCCATTTAAAAAATATTATATTTATTAAAAGCATGTGTGTGGCATTTTTGGCTTTCTTTTATTTTAAATATTATAAAGGTCAAAATAAATGAAATATGGGACCATGATTATATATTTTAAATTATTATATTATATGAATATAAAAATATAATAAAAAAAGATAAAGTCATGTTTTAGGGTTATTTTTAGTTCTAATGATATTATTTTGAACCCTTAATTATTGGATTTATCTTTTATGATTGTAACAGAATTAATAATGATATTATTTATAATATAAAAAAATAAAATGGAAGTATTATCCATATTTTTAAACCCTATTTAAATAATTGGAATCCATTTTTAAATATTTAAAACAAAAGCTGGTTTGATTTAATTTAAAATGAAACTAAAAAAATTGATGAAAAAATTCATATGAATACCCTCTTAAGTATCAAATATTTTTATACTAAAATATATTATAAATTTATTTTCAAAACCCATAATTGGATTTCTTTTAAAATTTAAATTAAATAACAAAATTTTAAATACATTAAAACTAAAATTTCAATTTTTAAATAATTGAAAATAAAATACAATTCCCATTAAAAATTAGAATATTCAACTATTCAATTAAAATCATTCTTTTCTGAATATTTTAAAAAAATCAACTAATATAAGTTTGAAATGATTAATTAAAAAATGAATTTAAATTTATAAATTTAAAAGTCAATAATTTTTTTCTATATTTAAAATAAAAAAACATAATGCATGAAAATCCAGCTTGGTTAACAATAAATCGTTTTCTTTTTTACTAAATAATTACCTAATGTTTTTCTAATGAATATATATATATATATATTAATCTATTTATATAGTATTAATAAGATATCAAAATGATTTTTTATAACATTCCTTGGGATATTACATTCAACCCCAATTTTTGATATTGGTTCCCCCAAATTTTAGTCACTTATTAAAAATATGGTGATATATTTCCCTCTTTGAATTTTCCGATTCATATGTTGCATATTCAACCCTCTGTTTTGTACATAAAACCTTATCCTACAGAATTAACTCATTCCACAATATATTATCACTATGTAAAATAATATTTATAGTATATTTCTCATCAGAATGTTTATCTTCTAACTAAAATACCTCAGGGATCAAAATATGAGATGAATCTGGCACATACTCCATTAAAATTGAAACATGAAATACATTATATACCTTAGATAAACATGGAGGAAAATCCTCATGATAGGAAATGAATATAAATTTTTCAATGAATTTATGTGGTCTATTAAACCATGGACGTTGATTTCCATTTTATCAAAACACACAACACTTTTTCATGGAAGCACATTAAGAAAAAAACATTATCTCCTACCTAAAAAAATCATATTTCCTTAGTTTATCCGCTAAACTCATCTACCATATCGAATCCATCCTCATATTTCATTGAATCACATTCACCTTCTCAACCACTTCCTATAACAATTATAGTCCCATCAACATTATCTCTTCAACTTTATCCCAAAAGGCTTGATTCTAAAACCACTTCACATATAATGCCTAAATGTTTTCCATCTATATACTAGAATGAAAAATATTATCATAATAAAACCAAATTAATGACATTTTTTAACCCTAACTTCCCTGGTATTACATTTAAAATCAAGAATCATGCCTTTCAATGGCTGAATTATTTTCAGGGCTTACCTATCAAATTAATTATAAAATGCTATAATGAAATTTAATCCACTCCCTAATGAGTTATAAAGTTCTTTCCAAAAAAATTATGTGAACCTAGGTTCATGGTCATATATAATTGAGATTGTAACTCAATATAACCTTACTACCTCCTATAAATATAAACATAAATTACGATATAATGACATAATATATTGAATGGGATGTAAATGAGCATATTCAGTTAGTTGATTAACAATAACCATAATAAACTAATTACCTCGACATGTCTTCGGTAATCCCCCTATGAAATCAATGGATATACTTTCCCAATGTCACATTGATTTTGGAAATGGTTGTGAATCAATTTCTATAATATTTGTTCTTAATAAACATGTGTAAAAGTTGAATATTTTATAGTAATATTATAAATATAACTTTTCATTCATTCCCACTAGTATTACCCTTGTAGTCAATGTACATATTTTTAATGAAAATATTTTTGAAAAACAGGGAACTATGAACTTCACTAAAAAATTCATTCTTTGACTGGGAGTCATACAATGAACATATTATCTTTAGAAATATCATAATACATTTTTTCATTATTAAATTCAGTAAACGTACCCTTATTAAACAATTCATCCTTTTCCTATAACTCGTTTTATTCCTTTTGATATTTCTTAATAATTTCCAATATAGATGATAGTATTGAAACATGAACCAAGGCAGAGGAAGACGCTACATGTTTAATTTCAGAGCCAAAGTTCATCTAATCTATAACCAAATGATAATTCTATAAATTTTACATGGTTAATCGTGAATTATGTTTTTGACTCAAATCATTTGTTATTTTTTTATTTTCTAGTATTGTATTGGATTTAGAAATCTTAATACATTATTAGTTCTATCCATCTTCTCCACCACACGGTCAACACTTTCGGAATTATTATATACATAAAATATATGTGATCAGTATATATTTTACACTTTAATCAGTATAATATTTTTTCTAAATTTTTATATCAAAAAACCACAACATAAGATTTTTTATCATGTGTAGGATAATTTGAATCATTCTTCTTTAGTTGATGTAAAGAATAAGAAACTACCAGATTATTCTTCCTAAGGACACAACTATGTTTCGTTAATGAATAATCACTATATATAATAAATTAATCATTTCTAGAGGGTTCAACCTGGAGTAAAAAAATAATTATTCCTAATTTTTTACCTGAAAACAATCATCAAATTATTTCATCTAGACGAGTTTAACTCCTTTTGAGTTTACAGAGTTAGGTGGCTAGTCAACCGAGAAACATTTCAAAAAACTACCAGTACTAACCCACTATCCTAAGAAAACTATGAATAATCATTAAAATTTTAGTTCATGGGAACCCATTATCGTCATTATTTTTATCAGGGTTATCATTTATTCCATCTTTGGAAACAATATATTTATGTAAAGAAATCTATTGAAAAAAGAATTCACACTAGATAAATTTTCCATATATCTTCTTTTCGTTCAATATTTTCAAAAAATTCTATAGGTTTTATTCGTGATCCTTTTGAATATTATATTATACCAATATTTCATCAATAATAATAATAAAACAATTGTCTAAATATCCATGAAAAACTCTATATATAGGATCCATAAATATATATGGGGAATTAGTCTACCCAAATGGATTAATGACATACTCATAAAGACAATATATAGTTTAAAACACTATCATAAGAATATAGTCATCCATCACCTTCACATGATTACACCCCACCATGAGATCAATCAATGAAATATATTTCACTCCCCATAGTTGATCAAACAAATCATTAATAACATAAAATGTTTATTTTTTTTAACAATGATGTTATTCAATGCTCCATAATCAATGTAGGGCCTAATGGAATCATTTTTCATATAAAAAAAATAGAAGAACCTCTTAGTGATGTTTTAGGATGAATTAAAATGTTATCTATAAACTCATGTAATTTGTTTTTCAGTTATAAATGTTCTACATGATCAATTAGAAAAGACGGTTATTAAATATTCTTATCATTATGAACGAAATCAACACTATATTCAATCTACAAGTGATGAATAACACTATTAAAATCATTAGATAAACATCAATATATTCATTCAATAGTGGGACATCACTAATTTCATTGTTTTCCAACATAAGGTATGTGCATTCCACTGAAATTTCTAATTAGTTTATCAAATTCTTGTTAGGTAAAAAAGGCATGAAATCATTTAATAAAATTTTTATAGATCTGAAATCAATCTTTGTATGATAAAATAGAAGACAATTTATACCCAAAATTAAATCAAACTCTAATATGTTTAGATCAAAAAAATTAAATGAATGTACATTCTAATGATAAAAATAGGAATAATCCTATAAATATTAGTTCTCTTAATATTTCCACTCATATTTTTTAATGAAATTTCTATCATAGTTTTATGAGGTGTTATTCCAAATTTAAATTAAATATAATGGAACTAAATGAATGCAATGATCCTTGGTCAGAAAGTGTATTGGTATAATTAAAATAAACATGTAATATACTTATCACCACTTCATTTTACTTCCCAATATCAACTGTAGTAATAGATAATGATTTTTCCCTCCCCTCTTTCTTACAATTTTTTGGAATTTTACCAAAAGTGATTAAATTAGGACATGAATTATAATAATTCCCCAACTTATTTCCCTAAAATTAACTCACTATTGGCTTTTAACTAGTTTTTCATCACTACTATGATCCTATTCATTACAACTATGGTCCATATTCCCAAAATTACCAGATAAAAACAATTTCACCAATTTCACTAGACATCCCTCATTGTTCAGTTTACATAACATATCACAAAATGGAAAATTAATTTTCTTACATATAGATTTCATTGATTAATTAATTCCTATGAATTTCAAAATAATCCTTTTCTTATAATTGTTTTAAGGAAAACTATGTTCACCGGAAAAAATTATTTATACCTTCAAAGAACGTCAAACACTTCTCTCAAAAACATGATGTTCACTTAATGAAAATATAATTAGATATATTAGATTCAATCTTGAGTTTAACCCAATAATTTTACTCTCATGATCTTGGATAAAATTTAGTGTGTTAATTTCCTAATAGGAGAAGTTTTCTTCATACATTGATGCTAAATATTCTTTATATTTTCTTAATTTCAAGAATTTCTTTTCCAACCCAGGTCAAACATCCTTTGAAAAATATTCCCAAAGAAAATATTATTAAATTCATAACAATTGAAGAAATAATTATACTCTATTTACATAAAATTCTTATACATTGACCACCACTAGTCAACTTCACCTTAAAAATGACTAGTGGATGGATTTACCTTTTATTTACTGAAACAACCCATAACATTTAATATCATATTGAAATAATTAATCGTTCCCTGTTCTACTACTAGGATAAAGGATATATTGAATGCTAGAGGAATTTTTCTCAGAAATTTTTCTACTATAACTATGTTCTTATATGGAAGAACCATCTTCTCATTAGCATTGATACAAATACCATTTATATCCAAAATTATCTGATCCATCATTACAAAAAATTGTTATGTTTTTGTTCAAACTATTTTTGGATTCTAATTTGGAATGACATGATAATTTTTTAGGCTTCCTACAATAACGTCCTTACTTCCTCTACAAGAAACCATTTTGAACAAAAATAATTTTGTAAAATAAACCTGAAAATATTCATATTTTATAACATGATGATGAAAAACTAAAATATCATATAGTTATTTGACTATGTTATCCTAACCTCTAAAATTATTCAAACATTTATTCTGATAACCACTATAAATAATCGACCTTATTCATTACACAATCATATATTTTGAATCATGAATTTATTTTCCCTCATTATCTAGGATTTTATAACCCGTCCGCCAGGGCCTGTTCAGTGACAACCCCATGTCCGCCTTATATAGGCTAGGGGCTGGCGACTTGTACTAAAAGCCTAATTCCCAAAAACTGGGAAGGCATTGCCTTTATAACCTGTAAACACACATAGAAGATACAAACACGAGTAAACTGTATAACCAAAAAGTGAGTAAAGAATGTAAAAAAGGGGTCAGAATACAAGCCCAATTGGAAAGTACCTGAAACTTAAAGTTCAAGTACAACTGAGGAAATATGAAAAAAAACCACTTGGTCATCCTTCGTGGTTCATACATAAAGGGTAGGTATAAATCGCCTCCTCAACACTCCTTTTATGTTCGTCTCCTCCTTAAACCGACATGACATAAGGTCCACCTCTGGGTATTGTCATGTCCTGGTACTCTCAGCCTCAATTAGCACTATTTGTCGTATGCATCCAACACAACGAGGTGCGGGCATATACCATGTAAGGTTGAGTACAACAATACTCTGTAGGGACCCCGAGACCCTCAATGCCTCAAAAAATCCAACAAGTTTAAACCAAAAAGAATGAAATCAACAGATAATCCCACATAGGTATATGCCCATACATATACCTAAGTAATCAAGTAATCCATCTCAATCACGAGGAAAACATTAATGTTACTAACTCAGCTCAACCAGGATTTTTATTCACATTTTTGAATCCACGGATATTGGAGAACTCATCCTCTATTGAGTACAGTGGGCCTACCACGACACTATGGCACTTCCCACTATTCTTGGACTACAAAGGTACTCCTCCTGCTGATTACCGTGGGTCTACCGCATCACCAAGGCACTCCCCACAGTGGGTCTACCACGTCACCAAGTCGCTCCTCCTAATAGCCTGTAAAGGTACTCCTCCTATCGAGTACTGCGGGTCTGCCACCACAAACACACCCTACTCCACCGTGGGTCTTCCACCACAACAAGGCGCTCCCTACTATGCTTGTCGAGTCACTTCGATTCAATCGGTCATTAGTCAACATGTCTCAGCCAGCTACTAGGACTCTGCACTCTGTCCACTATTCTCTGGAAGGATCTACTCCAAAATCTATAGTTTGATACTCCAACTAACACGAAGTCCCACAAAAAATTATCTCAAAGGTTCGTCACGTCATAGAGGTCTCAACGCAATAGACTGTGAATCAATCAGACACCTGGTCGGTGAGTAATTGGCCTTTTAGTCCAGGGGGCCCAATTTGATTCGTGCATGATCCAACTAGTCTGTATCTCAACTATACCCCAAAATATAGTGGGGTATAATCAAAGAGATCTTCATGCTCCAAGATTACCAGAGTCATTGACGGTTCGTCAAACAGACACCCGGTGCCAAATATATGTCCAAAAGAAAGTAAAGGGTCGTAGTGGGACCGGGTCCAGTCCGACCCGGTCAGACTGACCCGGTCTGGGTCCACCCAGTCTGACCCGTTAGGTGGTTCATCCTGTTAGGTTCGGCCCGGCCCACTGGGCCCAGCACAGCAGGCCGCAAGAGCGGGGGCCAGTCGTGAAGGGGTGGACCGGCCACAGGTCACAGTGAGGGCAGTTCTGAATAGAGGTCACTATGAGGGCGTGACTCGGCACAGAGGGTTCCGTGACGGGCCTGCTCGGGGTGGCTTGGCCTAGGGATGGGTTGGCGGGGCTGAGGCCTGAAGGCTGGCTCGGCCGGGGCACTGTGGGGTGTGCGGATGGAACAGCTACGAGGCACGCGGAGGCCAGTGAACCTGTTCTATTAGTGGTGGTGCAGGGCGCGCAGGGTGCATGGTGTGCGTGGAAGGCGGAGTCGTGGGTCGCGCGGGGTGCGTGGAGGCTAGCTTCTTCGGGGCTTGGGAGGGAACCACGAGGGGCATGGGATCACGGTCGTTGAGGGCGGAGTGGGCGGCTCAGCGGGTGGGATGGTGCCACCAGCAAGGGTTGCGCGACCGGCTTAGGCAGCGTCGTCCGTGAGGGGAGCGTGGCTGGCGAGGGCGGCACGGTCCAGCCCGGGGTAGCAGGGCCAGTTCGGCCGAGGCTCCGGAGTGTTGTGGGGGCAGTGCGGGTTGTGGAGGCCCTGGGTAAAATGATTATTTCCTTAGTCTCCTTCGTCGCCTTTAACATTGTTTTCCTCTAATTCGAAGAACACCACAAAGGAGATCTGCGGAGGCGTCATACCACATTGGTTGGGTTTGCAACCTCTGCATTTAGGGTGATATAAAATGGATCGTAAAAATAAAGAACAAATAACCTCTTAAAAATGGAAAACACCCTCATTATTCTCTTTGATATAATGAAAGAACATGGGAATAAATCATACTTAAAAATAGTAAACCCCTTCCTTGATCAATGTTCATCGACGGAGTCGCGGGGAAGAAGACAGATTTGTCATCATTCTTCTCATTTTCCACAATCATCAAATCCAGAGCTCGTGCATTGGTTAGATGATGATGATGAGGATGGTGGGTCGGTCATCGAAGATGTACCACTTCGATTGATTCCGTAAGGTTCTTCTGTGGAAGAAGTTGAAGAAGCTCCTTACATGCATTCATTGTTGGAATAACGCGTTATTTGTTCTTCGTTGGAGACATTTATCCCTACTTCCTCCTCTCCTAGGTTCCAACAAGATGAATAGACCAATCCAAAATAATAGATTATGTTTATATGTTATTTAATTCTTTGAACAAAAATTTAAAAAAGTTTAAAAATAATTTATTGATGTGCTCAATTAATTAATGGAGAGGATATCACACATTAATGGAAAGTATGTTGTCAGAATTAATTGGGTAGGGGAGGTCAAGATGCTCACTCTAATTAATTAGGGGAGTTGAGGTGTTTTTCACAATTAAAATGGGAGTTTAGTCCCATATGGTCCCCACCACCGTAACCTCTCACGGGAGGTTAGTTTTGTGTGGGCCCCACCACCAAAACCACTCATGGAAGGTTATGATCGGGTGGTCTCCACACTTCAACTCCCACAATGAGATTTTTTTTCCAGTGGACCCCACCTCCAACTTCTACATAGTGGATCAAAAATAAAATAATGTGCAGTTCATTTTATATTATTATTTTCCACGAAAAACCCAAAAATTATCTTCCATCCTCGACCCGCTATCGTCACGGTGAAAGTCTCCTTAAGCGAATAATGGTGTTGCTAGTTCAATGGTGCCTTAAGATTTTAATTAGGAGGACCTGTTTAAATTTTATAAAACCCAATCATACGTTTACTGAATGTACCTGATGAAAACATAAGAAATTTATTCCGGGCACACCGGGCCACAGAATCACGCGCCGTCAATTTTCACGGACTTGTAAAAGTACCATTTATTTTAAAACATTACAAGGGAAAGTCCATGTCATTACATTCTCCCCACCTTAGGGAATACTCCCCGTAATGTAGAACTCATAACCAAAGGAACAAGTGGGGGTACTGAGCATGCATCTGAGCCTCCAGCTCTCTTGTGCTCTCTTGGAGGATCTCGCTCTTCCAGCAAACATGAACCAGTTGTATCGACCATCCATGAAGGACCCACTACAGTCGATCCTCAATCTATACTTGAACCAATGTAAAATTCTCTCCATAATTGATGTTCATCTCTCCATGGTCGATGATGTGAGAAGGGTTGTTCACGTATCACTTCAACTAGGATACGTGGAAGACGTCGTGCACCCGGTGAAATTGAGATGTAAGAGCTATGTGGTATTCCACCTCGCCAACTCTGCTGTGGACCAGAAATTGTCCGATTAATCTCAGAGATAACTTGTCGCCACAACCAAATCTCCGTAGAACTCGTTGAGATGAGACCCGTAGAAAGATGCAGTCACCATTTTCGAAATCCATAGGTCTCTGTCTCCTTTCAGCATATGACTTCTACCTACTTTGTGCAGTCTTCATCCACTTTTGGAATATCTTCACCTTCTTCATGGTCGCTCGTACCATCTATGGTCCCACTAGTGTTGACTCTCCTGGGTCAGTCCAGCACAAAGGTGATCTGCAAGGTTTCCCGTAAAACACCTCAAAAGGTTCCATCTCTATGGCGGAGTGATAGATATTGTTTTATGCAAACTCCACCAAAGGTAAGTGTTCCTCCAAGCAATGACTGAAGTCGAGGACACAAGAACGTAGCATGTCCTCGAGGGTCTGAATGGTCCGCTCAGTCTGACCATCCGTCTGAGGATATAAGGCGGTGCTCAAACGAAGGTGCATCCCGAAATCCTCATAAAAACCATTCTATAGATGGGAAATAAATCGTGCATCTCGATTGGAGACAATCATCAATGACACTCCATGTAAACGCACAATATATTGCACATAAAGGCATCCCAATATCTCTACTAAACCATGGTCTCTGATCGGTAGGAAGTGGGCTAACTTGGCGAGTCGGTTGATGATCACCCAAATCATGTAATGTCCCCTAGATGAATGTGGAAGTAATTCCACGATATCCATGGATATTCGATTCCACATCCACTCTGGTACCTCTATAGGATGTACCAAGCCTGCTGGTACATGGTGCTCCGCCTTCACTTGCTAAAAATTGTGGCACCGAGAGGGAAACTTAGCAACTGCCTTCTTCCTTCCTGACCACTACTATTGTCGTTGGAGGTCCTGGTATAACTTTTCTACCCCTGGATGTATATCTAGAGGGGATGTGTGGAACCCCCTCAACACGTCCTTCTGAAGTGACACTAGTACCATGGAACATCCTCTGAAGAGGATGTCGTGCTCCCCAACTTCAGAAAATCAATCAGGTGTCGTCCATGTGGATATCTGAGCACGTCATTTCTCACAGTCAGTGTCCCCATGATGCTCCTAATTGACTCACTAAAGAAGTGGCGGAGTGACTATAAGAGACTTAAGGAAGGCCGATCCATCTATATCAACTAAGGATATCTATAATGTAGCCAGCTACTCTGTCGCCACACCTAGCAGATGTATACCAGATCTCCTGTTGAGTGCATCTACAACAACGTTCCCCTTCCCTGGAGTATAGACTATCTCGAAGTCATAGTCCTGGAGGAACTCATGCCAACATCATTTTCAAAGATTCAGATCCTTCTAAAAAAGATATACCTGAGACACTTGTGATCAGAGTACATGATAAAACGTTCCCCCATCAGATAGTGTCACCACATCGTCAATGCAAAGACCACTGCTGCTAACTCCGGGTCATTGGTAGCGTAGTTCTTCTCATGCTGTCTCAGTTGTCATGAACCATAAGCGATCAATACTCACTCATGAATCAGTAAAAATCTATGTCCTCTCCACGATGCGTCGCAGTAGACTACGTACCCAAAGCCTTCCTCTAGAAGCCTCATGATGGGGACATTAGTCAGGCTCTGCCTCAGCTACTGAAATCTCTGGTCGCATCTCTCCGACCACACAAAGGGTTTCCCCTTCTTAATCAAGGTTGATAGTGGTGCTGAAACTCTGGAGAAATCTGGCACAAATCGCTGGTTGTAACCAACCAAGCCTGGGAAACTTCGTACCTCCGTCAGAGCCCTGGGTGTCTCCCAAGTAAGTACCATCTAAATCATCACTGAATCCACTATAACTGCAGCCTATGATATGACATGTCCCAGAAAGTGAACCTCTAAGATAAAGAACTGGAACTTCAAGAGCTTACCATAATGTTGGTTCTCTCAATGTGTGTCCCGCACTAACCGCAAGTGATTGGCATGCTCCTCCTCAGTAGTCAAGTAGATCGAAATTTCATTGATGAAGACTACGACAAAGCGATCGATGTATGTCTGAAAGAACAGGTCCATGAGTCCCATGAACACTTTTGGAGAGTTGGTTACACCAAATGGCATATCCAAGAACTCGTAGTCGTCGTACCGACATCAGAAGGAATCCTTCAGCACATCCTTGCCTCGAACTCTGAGCTAGTGATAGCCAGATCTAAGGTCTATCTTCGAGAACCATCGTTCTCCATTCAGCTGATTAAAGAATTCATCAATCCTTGGAAGTGGTTACCTGTTCTTCACGGTCACCTATTTCAGGTGATAGTAGTTGACACAAATCCTCAAGCTCTCATCTGCCTTCTTGCCGAACAGAATCGGGTATGCCCAAGGTGAAGCACTGGGCCAGATGAATCCCCTCCCATGTAAGTCCTCTAGTTGTACTCACAGCTCGCGAAGCTTCGCATGAGCCATCTGATATGATGGAGTAGATATAGGCCTCAACCCGACATACAAGTCAATGTAAAAGGACACCTCTCGGCGAGGAGGTAGACCTGTGACATCATCAGGGAAAACCTCTGGGTACTGGTCCACCACAACAGGATAGCTCGGACTCTCTACAACAATTCTCCGAGGGTAAGGCAAGCCAACTGATGAGTGATTGGCAACATCCTTCTTTTGCGTATGTCTGTCCTGTTCTTCAAAGACTCCCTTCTCACTGGTGATGGTAAACTTGGTCCCATCCATGCGGACACACCACAATTTTCACCTAATACCATCATTCTGAGAATGGACTGTAGATAACCAGTCCATACCCAAGATGACGTTGTAAGGCCTCAACACCACTACTAAGAGATATAAGATGAAGCTCTCGCCTCCTAGAGAATACTCACACTACCACCACCACTGTGTAATCATCATGTACTCTCTCGTAAGAGTCTCTATCCATAAGGATCAATCCAATGGATCTGTCGTGATCTCTGAGCTCCGAACGAGGGCAGTGGAAATAAAAGTGTGACAGGCACATGTGTCTATCAGAACTACAGCTAAGGTGGAATAGACATCGATTATACCTCGTATCATCTCCAGAGCATCATGATCATAGGCCTCAGCTACCTAGAGTTGAGCTCTCCCATGTAAACTAGCTCCCTATGGTTTGGGGTGGTCCTCCTAGTTGTGGTGGCATTAACACCTCCAAACATCATCCACCGCCAGCTGCACAGCCAGCTCCTCTGCAATGTCTGCCTCTCCATGTAGACCGCCTCGATAAAATCATTGCATCTACTTGTACGGTCCTTCGATCATCTACAGATCATCTGAACAGTGGGTCGGACAGTCACAATCCATGTGATCCTACCCGCCGCATGTGAGACACTGCCCACTCCCGGCATTAATGTCTCTTCTCTAGGTGCCCCACAAAAATGATCCTAAATCATGCAGTATTTCACGTGTAGGACTGGTCCTCTTAGACCTCTGCGACATCTATCTGCTTCCAGTTTCAAAAGACACCTCTAACTATCAACTGGGGGAGGATCTCACAACTGGAGACTGCTCAGCAAGGAAACTCTCCACTCTGAGGGCTCTCTCTAACACCCCTGCCTGCGTCTGGATCCTGAGTGAGATCACAGAAGCTCTGATCTCCCGCCCGAGTCCCTGATCTAAGGTCTGGGCCCCGAAAAAATGGTCGCATACCATATTGGTGGAGTGGTGTGATAGTTCTGTGAACCTCATTGAGTACTGAGCAACAATCATGCTGCCCTACTGGAGACGAAGTAGCTCCTGTATGCGCACTACACGGAGAGTCGTTGGGACAAACTCTATCCAAAATAGGCACTTGAAGTCTTCCCAGAGAAGCTTCATCTCAACATTAACTGGGATCATCATGCTCCTCCATCTTCCTGTTGCTACCTATAGAAGGCTAGAAGAATGAATCACCATGAGGTCGGCTGGTGTCCCTACCAGTCGGAAAATTCTCACCACAGCCTCCTGTGAATACACACCTACATGTGGGTCCGTATATCCCCAAAACCTTGGTGTCCTATGGGGCTAAAACACATGCACCACGCTAAAGCAGCATGAAACGTCTTCTGCTGGGGCTGGTGGTATGGAGGCCCAACGGAATGTTGTACCACTGGTGCCTCTGCTGAAAAAGGGCCCTGCACTGAGGCCTCATTACTCGGTAGGATATCTGTGTGTAAAACTCTCGAGAATCTTGCTGGTCATCTGTGGGGAGCCATCATGAAAGAAATAGATGTGACATGGTCAAAATATTATACCTTGTGAGCTAACCTGGTTGAGATGAATAAAGAAACAATTTGAAAACACACACATAATCAGAGTCTTCAAGAACTGAGTCAGAAATCCGATGTCGGGGTCCTGGTGTATGGATACATTGGCCTCTGCACCAACACTGGACTACCTGAACGTAGAACCAAACACACTACTCTTAACATTATTCCTTCATAGCAATGAAATATCAGAGTCCTAAGTTCTGTGGTAGAACCGACTCCTATGATACCAATTTGTCATGACCTATCCCCCTAGGCTGGTGTTGTGACTACCCCAAGCCCGCCTTCTATAGGCCAGGGTCTGGAGACTAGCACCAAAGTCGTAATTCTCTAAACCTGGGAAGGAATTTCCTTTATAAACTATAAACACACATAGTATATATGAACACGATTAAATTGTAAAACCATCAAGTGTGTATAGAATGTAAAAAGGGTCCAGAAAACAAACCCAACTGGAAAGTACAAGAAACTAAAAGTACAGGTACAACCGAGGAAATAGTAAAAAAATCCATTCAATTGTCCTCTGTGGTTCCTACATGATGGGTATGTATAGATCGCCTCCTTAGCACTCAACGTCATTCCATCTCCTCTGTGTACCGACACGTCGTAAGGTCCACCTCCGGGTACCGTCTAGTCCTAGTACCCTCTACCTCGGTTAGCACTGTCTGTCGTCTGTATCCAACACAACGAGGTGCGGGCATAGCCTGTGCAAAGGTGAGTACAATGAACTTAGTAAAGACCCCGAGACCCTCAATGTCTCAAAAAATCCAACATGCATAAACCAAAAAGTACGAAATCAATAGATAACTCCACTTTTGTATAGGCCCATACATATACATAAGTTATCAAGTAATTCATCTCAATCATGAGGAAAACACAAAAGTAACTGACTTATCTCAACCAGGCGTTTTATTCATATTGTCAAAACCACATGTGCTAGAGAACTCCTCCTCTATCGAGTACAGTGGGTCTGTCGCGACACCAAGGAGCTTCCCACTAACCTTGGACTCCTGAGGTACTCCTCATGTCGAGTATCGTGCGTCTCTAGCGTCAGCAAGGCGCTCCCCACCGTGGGTCTGCCGCGTCAGTAAGGTGCACCCCCTAATAGCCTGTAGAGGTACTCCTCCTATCGATTACCGCAGGTCTGCCACCACAGCCAGGAGCTCATCCACTGTGGGTCTTCCGCCACAACCAGGCGCTTCCCACTGGGCTAGTCGAGTCACTCCGAGTCAATCGGTCAGTAGTCGTCAGGTCTTAGCTGGCTACTAGGTCTCAGTACTCTATCTTCTAATCCCTAGAAGGATCCTCTCCATGAGCTACAGGTCGATAATCCAACTGACATGAAGTCCCACAAAGAAGTATCTCAATGGTCTGCCACATCATAGAGGTCTCAATGCAATATACGGTTATTTAATCGCACACTCTGTCTGTGAGTTATTAGCCTTTTAGTCCTGAGGGCCCGGTTGGATTCGTGCACGATCTAACCTGAACGTATCTCAAATATACCCCAAAATTTTGTGGGGTATACTCAATGGGACACTCATGATCCTTGATTAACAGGTACCCTGACGGTTCATCAAACGGACGCATGATGCCAATGATATGGCCAAAAGAAAGTAAAGGGTCATAGTGGCCCCGGGTCAAGTCTGACCCGGTCAGACCGACCCGGTCTGGGTCGATCCGGCGTAACCTGTTGGGTTCGGCCCGAACCGTTAGGTAGTCCACCCCATTTGGTTCGGTCCATCCCACTGGGCCCAGCCCAGCTGGCCGCGAGAGCGCGGAACGGTCGTGAGGGCGTAGATCGGATGCAGGTTGACGAAAAGGAGGTTCTGCCTGGAGGGTGACGTGAGGGCGCAACTCGGCCTGGTAGGTGCCAAGAGTGGTCACCTCGAAGCGGATCATCCTGGGGTTGGGGAGGCGTGACTGGGTTTGGGAGGCCGACTTGGTTGGGATGTCGCGGGGCGTGCGGACGGTGGAGGTGCGGGGCGTGCGGAGGCCAGTGGGCTGGTTCAGCCAATGACGACGTGGGGCACATGGGGCATACAGGGTTCGCCGATTGTGGTGTCGCGGTTCGTGCGGGGAAATTGGAGGATGTCTCGGCCTGGACTCGGGAGGGCGCCATGTGGTGTGTAGGAGTGTCGCCTGCGAGGGTGGCGCGTCCGGTGCGGGCGACACGGCTGGTTCTGTCTTGGGCAGTGCGGTCGGTGAAGGCATCACATCCGGCGTGGGCACCACGGCAGGTGACATGGTGCGGCCGGAGAGGTAGGCAGAATAGGCATTGGCGGAACGACCGGCGAGGGGGGCGCAGCCGGCGAGGGCCGTGCGGCCGGCGATGGCGGCGCGGTTCAGCCTAGGGTAGTGGGGACGCTTCGGCAGGGGCACCCGAGTGTTGTGGGGGTAGCATGGGTCGCATACGCTGTGGGTAGTATGGTCTTTTCTTTCGTCGCCTTCGTCTTCTTTAACGTTTCTTTCCTCCGATTCGAAGAACACCACAAGTAGATCGGTAGAGGGGTCTGACCACGTTCGTTAGGTTCGCACCCTTCACATTTAAGGTGATAGAAATTGGCTCACAATAATGAAGTACAAAAACCCTACCGCAACAGAAAAACACCCTCATTATTCGTTTTTTAAGAAAGGTAGAACATGGGAATAAATCATACTTAAAAATATTAAACCCCTACCTTGATCTTAGTTCGTCGACGGAGTCGCGGGGAAGTAGATGGAGTTGTCGTCGTTCGTCATGTCTGCCGCACACTTCAAATCCTGAGCTTCTGCTTTAGTTCATTGACGACGATGAGGAGGGAGGGTCGGTCATCGAAGATGTCCCATGTCGGATGCTTCTACATGGTTCTTCTGAGGATGAAGTCGAAGACGCTCATTATCGGCGTTCTTCATTAGAAGAACGTGTTCTTCATTTTCCATTGGAGAGATTTCTCCCTATGTCCTCCTGTCTAATGTTCCACAAAGATGAACATGCCAAGAAAAAATAATATATTAATTTAATCTATTTTTTAATTTTTTTCACTAAAATTCAAAAGCGTTTAAAAATAATAAATTTATGTGCTCAATTAATTAATGGGGCGGATTTGACACATTGATGGAAAGTGTATTGGAAGAATTAATTGGGTAGATGAGGTCAAGAGGCTCCCCCTCATTAATGTGGGGATTTGATAGGTATTCCACAATTAAAATGGGGGTCTAGTCCCGGGTGGTCCCCACCACCCTAACCACTAGCTAGAAGTTAGGTTTGAGTGGGCCCCACCACCATAACCTCTCGTTGGAGGTTATGATCATGTGGTCCCCACACATCATCTCCCACAAGATGGTTTAGTTCTAGTGGACCCCACCTCCAACTTCCACATGGTGGCTCAAAAATAAAATAATGTTCATTTCATTTTATTTTATTATTTTCCATGAAATACCCAAAAACTACCTTTCATTCTCGACCCGCAGTCGTCAAGGTGAAAGTCTCCTTAAGAGAATATTATCACTGCGAGTTCAACGGTGCCCTCAGATTTCAATTCCGAGCACCGGTTCAAAAGTTTTTAAAATCCACTCGTACATTTACTGAACGTACCTAGAAGAAACTTCATAAATTGATTCTAGCCACACCGGGCCTAGGAATCATGTGCCATCAATTTTTGGGGAATTGTAAAATTCCTATTTATTTTAAATAACATTACTTGGAAAATTTGGGTGTTTACATTGGATCTTTTTGGTTTTTGTTTTTAATGAGTATGGTAGTGACTCAAACATAAACAAACATATATTATAGAGTGAAAAAAGGTACTCTATATCAATTTTTTCAATAATAAAAACAATTTAAAATAGTAAATTATTCTTTCTCATAAACAATATTCAAAAACATTTACAGGTCTTTTTTTATTTTCCCTTAACCATCCTTAATCCCTACCTAAAAAATTTCAAAGGATATGCTACACACAAAATAGCTTGTTAAGGGACATAAAACAGAATGAATAATGAAACATGTCCCTAAATACAAAAAAAAATCATTTTCAAAGTATACTATGGTATTTAAATTAACTTCTTCGTTCTGATGAAATCAACTTCTCTTCCCAAATATTCTCATAAATCATTTTATAATAAATTATAAAATAAAAAAAACATAATGGTATTTTTCAATTCATGAAAAACCTATAAATTTATTTCAAAAATATATATTATTAACCCTAAAAAAGTAACATATAATTTTCTTTATATATAAGATCATTACCTTCAGATATCATAATATTTCAATAAAAACAAAAAACAAATAAAAATAATACATGTTTGTAACTTGGAAAATAATTTTACATATCACTGTTACAAAAGGTATAACTAATATGGTTTACTACATTACACAATGGATTTGAGGGCTATCATGAAATCCCATGTCCTTGGATAACAAAAGAACCACCCATCATTGGTTAATAAAGTAACCAAACATCTTCAGTTTATAATAAAACCACCCATCCTTATATAATAATATATCTACCCATCAGTATTAATAATTCTCAATATCCACAATATAATCATAAAATATATATGCTTTCAATTTTATCATTACACAAACAAAAATTATTCTTTTAACCGCTATGAAATTATTTTGTGATATTAAAATATCAATCCCATTTTGAAACTTTTTTGAAAATAGCTAGAAAATAATCAAGGAATGTATTTATTTGGAGAAAAATGGTATCTTGTAAAGGAATAAAAAAAATACTGAATATGATGTGAGAAAAAATTAGTTCTTTCTGTATATGTAAAAATAGAATATTTCATTTGACATTTGTAATGAAATTCAAAACAGCCTGTAAAACGTTTCTTTCAAAAACCATTGAATAATAGTCAAAAGAAACAGAGAATTTCATTTATAATAATTTTATTTCTATATAAAACCAAAAATAAAATAATTTAGAGAAGAAGGTAAGTATTATTTTATATTTCTAGAATGATTATAATATATAAATATTATATAATTTCTTTAAATATACTTTTATATATAATCCAGGTTATGTGGTTATGAAAAAAATAACATCACTTTGTGGAGATGGTAGTCCACACATACACATGAATGACATTATCATTTTACAGTTAATAAATAGTTAATAAAATAGGTGATATATTACTTATAAATAATATTAAATATTTCATTTTGGTTATATATATAGTTTAAATTATTCATCATAAATATTCTAGATACATGATGATGGGAAAATACTTTCGTTGGTTATTGAGGCGGTATTACGACATAGAGAAAAACAATTGTTTCATTTCCCATTTGATATAATAGGAGATAAAGTTAAGTTATTACATTAAAAGAATACAATATATGTATATGTTAGATACTGATTTTATTATTTCATAATAATTGAATGTTATTTGATGAAGGTGGAAGAATAAATAAATAAAATCATTTTGTTAAGAACCATTTGACTTCATCAGACACCCGATTCAGGTTTATACAAAAACCATTACTATATTGGTTTATTGATCAAAGATGTACAATATCATTGTCTGAGGGATTAACATAAGGTATTTCAGAATGTATTGGTTGAAAAAAAGGCTTTTTCAATTCTGAATAATATAGGAGAATAGATTCACATTTATATAGGAGGGGAGGGGTACTCTTAGAATTTATGAATATATTTAATTATGATAAATTAATTTTCATTTTAAAATAGATAAAAGTTGATTTTAACCATAGATAATATGAGTATGAGTTAATCTAAATTTATAAAATATATCTTTGTTATGTTTTGATAAGGATTTAACCCTAATAGTACTGTTTTCACTCGTATTAACCATTCATGAAGATTTCTATAATAATAATTGTTTTACACTTTAGGGATCAATATAATACTATAAATAGAAAATTGGACCAAAAATAGAACATGGTTGACTTGTTAAAACTTTTAAAAATCAATTTTATGAACATAAAAGTTTTATTGATTTTAAATCATTTAATAAAATATTATTTATTACAAATTATGTTTTATATAAATTTTGGAAAAATTAATTTAATTTTACATCAAATACTCCATGACAAATATTTAATTAAAATGTAATACATTAACACATCCATAATAAGTTATATTTACCTAAACATTTATGTAACATGATAATTATTTTAATTTCTATTACCTTTAATTTTTTTTTAAATAATTTATTTTCTTATCCAAATAATGAAATAGTTGTTCTTAAAATGATGTATAACCTATTGATGAAATTATTTCATTTATAAAATTTAGAAATGGTAAAAATGATAAAAATAAATCATTTATTTTTAAAATAAATATTTATAACATTAAATATATTATGTTTATCCTTTGGTTAAGAATATTATAGTTGATAAAAAAAAGAGTGTATCATTTTTTATTTATATTCACTTAAATATTTAAAAGGTAAAATTTAGTGAAATATGGCACCATGTTACCTTATTTTTATGACATGGATGGTCATGAATTAACAAAAATCATACAATTTGATAAATAACACTGTTACTGTTATTTTTTGTCCTTATCATATTTTTTTCACCCTTAAATGCTTGATTTAACATTTACCATTGTAAAAAAATAACTGTTACTACTATTTTTATATCATAAAAATAAAAAAGTCCTATTTACCCAAATGGAATCCACTCTTCAATATTAAAAACATATAAGAGGAATTTAACACCTCTTGTTTTTTTGATTAATTTTTTTGAATCAATTAAATTTCATCAATAGCTTTGATTACAAGAAAAACTGGGTTTTTCTTGTGTTACATGTGACATCGAGTTTTAAAAACTTTTGATATATTGTTAATATTATTATTTAAACATGATACTTATAACCTGAAAATTACAATTATATGTATGAATTGTAACAAGTCATTTTTTAAAATTAATTATTATCTTTTTTATATAAAGAATACTTATTGTTAAAAAGTAATTAATTTTTAGAATAATAAATATATATTTTTAAAATATTATTTTCATAATAAATTATTTTATTAAATTTTATGAACAAATAATAAATTTAATTCTAACCTGTTCATAAAATTATTTTTTAAAAAATAAATTTCAATTTTTAAATCTAAAATTCAAAATTATCTTGGAGTGCATTTTTGAGAATTTTCTGAAAAATTTAAATTTTAAATGAATGGTCAAAAATACATATTCATATTAATTTTTTTTCTTTTACATATTTTAAAAACATTCAAATTATTTAAATATATTTTTAAATTTAATAATTGATAATTTATATATCTATAAATAAAATTTATTTCTTTGGAATCATTTTCATATTAATATTTTACAAAAAAAAATAATCTTTTAAAACTTTTCTTGTTGGAAGACTGATTGTTATCGTGTATAAGGGATTAATATTAAATAAAAATTTTCAATTATATGAATGTAATTTTTAAAAAATGAATATATATTTATAATAAAAAATATTTTATTATATATATTATCCAATTAATTTCATAATTTAATGAATAGTAATAATATAACAAAATATTTATAGGGGTAATATTAAAATTGGTTTACGAGAGTGTTAAACTAACATTATATTGGGTAAAATAACCTAGAAAATTTTTCAAATCTATTTTGGTGTCTATATTTAATCCTTATCAAATCTATTGTTTTATAGTTTACCATTTTTGATCTTTTAGTCATATGAAAAATGTGGATACTCCTTTTTTCAAAAATTACAAGTGTACCACTCACCTCACTTATAAAAGGCCACCCCTAATCCTATACACTCCAAACATAAAATTCCTTTAATTCAGACAAAAATTAGAAGAATAATTTCTTTAATTCCCACAAATAATCTTATAAAATCTATTAAGATCATAAGTCAATCTTATGAATCTTTTTGGTGGTAACCCAAGACGGTTAACCGAAGAAGAGTTAACATACTTCAATATGCGATTTTATTTTATTTTTTCCCCCAAATCAATAAAATGTTATTAAAACATTATTATATAATAAATTCATTATTTAAATATATTTATATGTTACAATAATATGTTAATTACATACATCTATATCCTCTTCCCAAAAAGTGGGGAGCAATAACATCACTCGTGTGTACGGCGAAATACCACATTTGAACCAATGTGACACATTTTCCATCAACACCTCTCATGGTTTGGAATGTATATAGATATAATGTATATTTAAGGTTTTTTTTTATCACAATCCTTATTTCTAATTATGATATATCATTTACCTTTTTTACTTTCCATTTGATGGGGGATATGATAATGCCATGCATGTATACGATGAACTACCACCTCTTGAATCAATGTGATACATTTTTCACTAACGCTTTCCATGGAAGATAAATATGGAAAATTTAATAGATTCATATCATATAAATAAATTAAAAATTATTAATGAATAATAATATATTATTTTCCTTTTTTCATTTCATAATTCGATAAATTTGATACAATTTTCATTCATACGTACGACCTACCCTCTCCATCAATAAAGTATTTCATTTTATATCTGTAAATTTTATTGATTACTATAAATAATAGTACAATGAATTTATATGAAATTTATATCATGGTTATAATTTTATTGATTATGTAAACAAAATCAATTTAAGAGTACTAAAAATACCAAATCAATTCATACACGAAAAACAATGCAGTTATTACATGAATCATTAATTTAACAAGGATTTGATAAAAAACTGGTAATAAAATATAACAAGAGATTAATATATGGTATGATATTATAATTATGATACATTAATAGATTTATAATAAAATTTTATTTATTTTTAAAGTTGTTTTGAATTTTTATGAAGGAATTCAAAACATAAGGTAAGATATTTTTGTCTCACATTTAATTTCAAGGAGACACATGCCATATTCACCATGTGTTAATTTTATAGGTTGTATATAATAACCATGAAATTTAATTTATAATTATTATCCTTGGAATTTTGGTTCTTTATATATCTATTTTAGGATATCTCCTCAATGGGGTTTATGGATAAAAGTTACAAAAACATAATGATATGTTTGTAACAATTTTGTATTCTTTGAGGTATATATTTTGTAATTCACCCATATCCTTTTATGAGGTGAATATAAAGGCCATATGGAATATAATATCAAGAATATATATTCAATCATGATATTTTTTTTATTTATTTAATATTAGACATTCATGGGCCATAAATTTCAATGTTACCAAAGTGGTAATAGTTTTATAACACAATCTTAGCATTTATCGGTATTATTTATTTTATCCATATAATGTTGAAAAATTATTATCCTTATCTTATGAAAAAAATGAATTCTATTTTCCTCTTGTTATTTCAAGATAATAAATTTTTTATTTTAATTTTACTCTCTTTATATTTTGAAGAGTTAAAAAATTATATATTTGAAAATCAAATTTTATTTCTCCCTTCCATAAAAATTTATTTTTCCTCTATATCAATATTGAATAAAAAAATTTGATTTTTTTTTATAATATACTATCAGTGATTAATGTTAAATCTACCCATGATAAAATTTTTGAATAATTGTTTAAAAAAACTTATTATTATTATTTTAATGATGAGTTATTTAATTTTATCTGAAATGTGAATGGAATTGTTGTTTTAAATAGTAGGACATTATAGTGATTTTCAACCTTAACGACCAATAAATATTTTATATATACCTTTAAAAAAATTTATGTTTATTTAATGAAAAGGATTTCCAAAACATTTAGTAAATTTTTAGTGATTTTAATAATTGAATGGATATTTTCATTATGAATGTTTTTAATGAATTTAAAATACCCTTTATAAATTTCCATGTTTATTTTCAATGTATTGGATTTTGAAAATGTTTTTTTAGTGTTTATCTATGTGGAAAAGAAATTTTCCGCATGATATGTTCATATTGTTCTTAAAAAATATTTTTCCATCTAATATGGAATCCTTTTATTTTACTTATTCTTCACTATGGAATAGATTTAATGATACCATATACATTCATTATTATTATGGTTAATGAATATATTTATGAAATGTTTTTGAAACCCATTTTTCATTATTTTGTGGTGAATTTATGAAATGGTTATGAAACAAATTTTATTCACATGCTTTATGATGTGATGATATTGTGAATGTTTTATGATATTTGAAAACACATATATATGGTTTTTATTATGATATGGGTGGGACCTATATCTCTTTCCAATTCATTTGGTAAATATTTATATCTCATAAGATATCAATGGGAAACAAGTTAATGGAATTGATCCATTATTGGAAATATGTGATAACTAATCCAATATGGTAAATATGTGCATCCTGATCCATAATGGGAAACATGTTAGAAGTATCAATCCACTATATTGATGGTCTTTCTAGTTAACAATGTCATATAAAATGGTTTATTATATTTGTTATGTTTTAACACTTTTATAGAATGATATTTTGGTTCATGATATATTTATGATGTTTTTTCACTCTAATGGTACATGTTTTCTAAAATAATATAGTCATGTACCATAAAAATGATTGTGACCTTTGAAAGGTTTTGTATGAAAATCGAAAGTTATGGTCATGATCACATACCCTTATTCTTCGATTAGGATTTTATATGCCCATAAGTTCATATATTATATTTTTATTCACATTGTGTATCTAGTATCATGCTTTCTTTTGTTTATTTCCACATGTTATAGAGAACGTTTTAGGTATGGTTTGTATAAGAGGATTACATTATGAGAAGATATTTCTGGGAGATGTTGTATATTTTTTGTATAAAATTATTTTGTTTATAATTTCAAATGACACTAAACTATTACAGTTATCAGGTGTTTGTTTTTTAAAGTTATTAATATTTATCTAAAAATATGTGATATTTATATATTTAAATCATCGATCTATATAGTTTGTATTAGAGAAATTATTTAGTCAATATTTAGATATTAGTATTATAAAATCATCAGAGAAACCCCCTGGTGATAACATGATGTATAGAAAAACAACGTAATGTTTTGTTCATAAATAGATTATGATTGTTTCCTAGAAATATATTCATTTATAGATACTACACATGGATGTGGTTATATAATAGAGGTACATCGGGGTAATAACTCCAAAAAAAGGCACCATGGTCTTGACTCGAGCATTGCCAAGTACACAAAAATGGCCCTTGTTATACACCTAGTTTGACACTCCTGGGGAATATGGATTGGTTAATCAACATTTTCTTTACAAACCATTATGATGATATTGAAAATCATCCATGGAATACTGTTATAGTTTCTCAATGATTATGAATCCTCAATAAAATACCACCCTAGGATGAAGAAAATGTTATCTAATGCTTTTTGTTAAAAGGATCAAGTTATCTTATCCATATCAAGGATCCCAAATGATATAATATTTAATGATTTTTAAAAGAGGTATATGAATATCTTAAATGAAGTAAAAATATATTATCTTCCTAAAATAAGATTTTAAACATCTATCCATATTAGTATTAAAGAGGTATCTAAGGAGGATATGGAGCTGTGGAATAATGTAGGAACTGTTCCTTAGTTTAAGCAGGAAATTGTTGGAATTAAGTGGTTTATGAACATTGTATCCATTGAATCCATGTTAAATTTGGGAAAGGGTCTATTAGAGTATTCTCATTAATCTTCATTATATATTCATCCAAGAATTACAAATAGGTATCAAGATTTTAGGTAGTATATATAGTGCAATGGAATAAAAAGAGATATTGAAGAGTTAGTATCTTAATGTTCGGTATGTTAGAAAGTTAAGGACGAGACACAAAAGTTTAAGGCGATATTACAACCATTAAACATACTAATATGGAAATGAGAAAACATAAAAATGGATTTTTTTTCAAACTCCACAAAAAATATAAAGGGAATAATTATTTTTAGGTTTTACTTTATCATCTTATAAACACAAAACACTTAATCAACATGAGAGAAAACATACCACTTGATCCACATTCCAAAATATATATTAAGGAATAACAAAGATTACATGGAGTTCTAAATTGTTTTATTTCATACCAGGATATTAGGTTTACCATGAAGTTCATTAAAATACGTCAATAGAAACATGTTATAGAGATATGTTTGGGTATTATATATTATTTTCATTAATATGGTTATTCTGAGAGAAAAATTCAAACCCTATGTAAGGTGATAAGGACTTCTTATATGGATTTCAAGGTTGTATGGGATCAATTCCTTCCTCTTGTTGAGTTTTTTTATAATAATCTATTTTACTCAAGCATTAAAATGTATAATTTTTAAGACATATATAGAAATAAATGTAGATCCTCAACACATTGGAATTAATTAGGGGAATGAAATATGGTTGGGACATATAAATATTAATAAATGGTAGAAAATGATTAATCCTTTTATAATAAAATCAACATATATAAGGGTTAGAAAAAAATTTATAATAACAATAACCTATGTGATCTTAAATTTTATGTTTGTTACAATGTATAACTATGGATATCTCCATGGAAGAAGATTATGATGTTTACAAATAAGGGAAAGTTAATACCTAGATTCCTTCATCCTTCTGCGATTCTTGATCGTATGAGGACAATTGATTGGCATTAAGTGTTTCCACCAAATATCTATAAAGATCATGATGTTTTCTATATATATATTTATTTAGAATGTAAGTAAATAATCCTTCACATATACTGATGTAAGAGGTCATACCACTAAGAAAGTATATTTCTTATGAGGCACATACAGAAAATATTCTATATTTTTTAGTGTTTTTTTTTGAAACAAGTCCACTAACTTGATCAATTGTTTGTGAAAAAATAACGCATTTTAAGAATTTATAGGAATCTCTTGCTAAAATCATTAGGTAGAAGTATCCACATTTTTTATCAGAGTGACAAATTTCAAGGGATAAATTAATTTTAAAGGTGGCAGAATGTAACCTCTGGAGTATTTGGGAATTATTATTATTTAGAATAAATTAGATTTCATTGATACCTTATGTTACATGAATCATTGTTTTTATCTTGCATTAAACACAACACAAAGTTTCTATAAATAGTGATATATTGTTATTATTATTATTTTAAGTCAAATTTTAAGACCCAAAAATTAAATATAGTTATATGAATATTAAAAAATACTTGTAAGCTATTATGTATAATGGTTTTATATAATTGAAATATGTAACATCCCTCCCCCTTGAATTGGATTGAGAAGAGATGTGAGTGATAATATGAATTTGGTGAGATCCCAGATATGTAAAATGTTTGAAATAAATTCCAAGGGATTCCAGAACATATGAGGGATGGTTTTAACATTAAAATATAAAACTTCTAAACTCCATAACTAATAAGTAACCAAACACCTATAAGATGATTGAGTAAAAAATACAACTCAAAACATAAGCAAACACCTTAGAAAAATTAATTTAAGAATAAATATGATAGCTTCACCATTTTATGCTCTACATATCAATTTTCCAGAAACCAAATCATTAATACTTTCCCAATATAGATACTGGTACTACTTTGACATTTATAACTAACCAAAACTAATACCATTTGTCTCAAAAGAGATATTTTGATAGAACAACACTGATAATAGTTCATATGTCAAGGACTGAACAAGTTAATTACATTTTTTTCACAAAATTAATTATGTGTAATCAAGGATTGATAGCCCCATTAACATCTCAACCCACCAAATGGATTGAGAAGTGATGTTTGTGCAATGAGGGCTTAGGTGACACAACCAGGACACCAATGGTGGGATAAAATGTCAAGGGACTCAAGATCATTTGGGATATTATTTTACCATTGAATGATAAAACATATAATAGTATAAGAAATATGAAAAAAAACATTCATATGATGAATGAGTACAAAATACATCTCAAAACATAAGAAACACCATAAAACATATTAGAGTACAAGGAGAAAATAAAATATTTACTCAAAGAGAACCAAAATACCATAGAACTAAATTATCCAAAAACATAACCACCAATAAAAACCAACCATCTCCATGTTCCTGATATCCATTCCCACAGTATCACGAAACGTCACTAACAATCTAAGATACCTTGCCTTTACCTGTTTCGTGATAGATTACATCTGAAAATGCACAATAATTCTCAAGAAGTGGGTGAGTCTAAACTCAAAAGGATTTCACCAATGACTTCCGAAATAATTTCACTAGGGAAAACATGTTAGAAGAAATTATATTAGACAATAAAAAAAATTTATATCTATGAAACACTAATTTTCAATGAAAAAAAAATTCCATGAAAAGTGATAAAAAATGAATATATCTTTTTTACAATCATTTCGAATACCAATAAATATATCTCCAATCACATGATGCATGACAAGGTGACTATTACATACTCATGATTGTTCTCTCATAAATCTACGAAGTAATCACAATGTATAAAAAATAAAAAATGCCCCAATAGCACATTAGCCTTCCATACGGTCATATCTTAAAAAAAACACAATCCAACTATGTATAACAAATATCAAATCCAAAACATTCACATTAATCATTTTTTTTATATTGATTTTAAAATTCATTTTCCAGGTGTTAATACTGAACCATAATTTTTAAATAACCATTTTAAAATTATGACCAAAGAGAATGTTCCTAAAATAATCAATTTTCAAAAATCCAAATCCATAACCAAAAAGAGGTTTCTATAAAATATAAAACAAAAATGTCATAGTAATTACAAGTATAAAATAAATATAACCCAAAGACATCATTTTCTAAATCAAGTATATTTATGAGTGAGGTGACATTCATCTCAATACTGAAGAAAATTAATAACAACACTTTAAATAATCATGATCTTATCACAATCCATATTCCCTTCACTATTTCCAAGAATAATTCATCATTAAACATTCATTAATCAAAGATATGTCCATAATAGAATATATTTATGGTTATTATATAGAGAATAACCTTGGATATAATATGATCAAATAAGAAATGGTACTTGTAGTTTAATATTTCCCTCAAATACACTTTTATATTCATAAAGATCACTCCTGAATCAAATGGGATTGTCTCTCATTCCCTTAGAGAAATTTTTTTTATATCTTACGAGTTTTGTTCATACAATTATAGTTAAAGTGGATAATTCAAATTAGATACACATTTTAAAGATGTCCAATTATATGCTACATGGTTCAGCTACACGATTTTTGGAAAAATTTGTGCCAACCACGTAGTGCCACTGTCTTTAAGCCACTCCTCGCATGGTTTCCTAACACATATATAAAACAAGAATGCTAACCCTGATTTTACCTAAATTTCAGTTAGAATTTTTTTCCTTGGAACATTCATGATTTGGGAAAATAGTGTTCCATTCAAGAACATTCCCATTTCATAATATATTCCTTTAAACGGTTTCCTAGATATGGTATATATTTCTTACTAACCACGAACAAATCATCCACCTCTAGAAATGCATACAAAATATGTAAAAACACCTCAGATCCTTTGGAAACATAACCAAATAGTTATACATAATCAAAATACAATAATAAAGTGACATTTTCCTATAACATTGGAATTATGAAAAACATTTGATAAAATGAACTAATTTTTAGAAAAAACAAATTCATGGTTTTATGAAATGTTTTTCTCTAAAAAAAAATTATTAAATTTTGTGAGAAAATAATAAAAGTAAGTATTTAAATTATAGATATTTTAATAAATATAAATAAATAACATTTTATAGATATAAATGTAAAAATCATTTGGGAGTTAATTTGTTAGAATTTTCCAAAAATATAAATTTTTAAATAAACATAAAAAATATTGGTTTTTATTAAGAATTTACTTTTTATATCATGCTTTTAAAAACATTAAAATTATTTTAATATGATTTAAAATTAAAACAAATTTAATTTATAATATATTAATCCAATTTATGTACTTTTAATCAAAATTGAATTTAAATTTTATTTAAATCCTTTTTTAATATTTTCAAACTTTTTCCTTTAGAAGACCATTTATTCATCACATCCATGAGATTAATTTTAAATTAAATTTATCAAATTATGTGAATGGAAGTTGAAAAAATGGATTCCATATTAAGAATTAGCATAGTTAACATTATATAATAAGTTCAAATTAATATCTGACTATAATGAATAGTACATATGGTAAAAAATTTATTATCATGGTTAAGGATAAAACAAGTTTAATGGGAGTAAAATGAAAAGAATAAGGGGTAAAATGACCTATAAACCTATAAAAAACATTTTATAGACTTATATCAACCTTATCAACTCAATTTTTATTAATGGACTATTTTATCCTTTTTCATGGTGAATAATGTGGTTGTTCCTTCTTGGTTTGAAAAAATATAAATGCGCAACTCTCTTAACTTACAAAAGTATACCAATATCTTTATTTAAACTTCCAAAACCCTTTGGATTGGCTACTAACATCCCTAACCTAGTATCTAATATATTTAGTTCCCTGAACTGGGTAATCACTTGAGCTTATGTGTTTTTCCTTGTATGCTATAAGATGTAGACTTGTAGCATGAGTAAATAAAGGTACAATGAGGAGAATATACCCTATTATTAGAGTAAAACCACATAAGATAAAATACCAATAGACAAAATAACAAACCAAAACAATGAATGAAATCATAAATCAAGAGACAATTACTAACCAAGTAACACATGTTATAACAGTATGATGGATACAATACCTATTAGAAAATCATACAATTAAACCGACAAAAACAAAAATCTAAAGAAACCCAAAAAATGGACCATATTTCCATCACAATCTTGATAGACCATACACAAACGCATCATCCCATGAACAAATAACCATCATGTCCCTATTTTGAACCTATTATATAAAATAAATATCATTTTCTCGGGAACCCAAATTCAATATTATCACAAGTAGGTTTTGACTAATACCTAGTAGGTCCCCGCCAATGTTGTATAAATCAATATCCGGTTTTTACAAAAGTGTATGCAGATAATAAAATTTCATTAAAAAATAAGGGAATAAAATAATTATTTTTTCAAAAGTAAAAATTATCAATTAAATATTTTATCATTTATTTAGGGTGTACCAAACAATATAAATGGCTTCATTCACACCTGGAGCCTATTCCATAGCATATGGTGTTACATACATTTAATTTCAAGGTTCATTCACTAATGAAAAAAATTAACATCATACCTCATATCATCAGTATGATAGAGGAGAAATTCCCATAGATTTTGGAGAATAGAGACTTAGTACCTCATCCCAAACCATTCTATCCATAAGGGAATAGATCCTTAGTATGCCATCCTAATTGTTGAAACCATAGGTGAATAGATCTTCAATCTGACACCCTATGTAAAACAGTGAATTGGTTGAACATAGATCATTTTTTCAACCCAATCCTAATTAAAAGACTCATTCATTAAGTTAGAAGCATAGTTCCTCATCCCGGTATCCAAACTCAAACAATATATAATTGGGTCATAGATCATCAATAATGAATTACCCATTAGAGTAGAGCTTATGTCAAATACCCGACTAGTCCATGTTATGCCAGGGTCGTATTTATTTTAACATTTATCTCATTTACCCAGATACCATTTCAATTTTTACAGGCCCAGAAGACCCTTAAAATGAAATAATATAATAAAAAATATATAAATACTCATTTAAAATCATCTTGAAGTCAACATTTAAAACATGGGTCTTCCTATTTGAAAATCTAAACCATTCCCCAAGGTTTTAAATTCTATTTCAAACCATTCTAAATAATACTTATTTATTTTTTTACAAAAAGGGGAACTATTACATCATTTAAAATAATCATTTTAAATCCATATGGGAATACCTTTTAAATCACATTTAGTTTAACAAATCTCCTTAAAAAGTTTCCCACATTCTAAAACTCATTTTACTTTTTTGAAAACCATAATCAGATCATAGTCTAATACACAGATTTTAATACAATTCTAATAAACCATTATATTTTTTAAAAAGACACCATTTAACCCTTTCATTTATCCCTTTATCTATTCACAAATACCATATATAATTCATAACAATTAAAATTATTAATTACTGTATCTCGATGTTTACAGAATAATTTTAGTAATTAAAATGCTTTTTTCATACCGAGGGTAGCCCTATATCTTGTCTCATGTCATACTCAAACCCAATGGGGTCTGTCAGGGGTCTCAAACCTCAATGTAAAGCCCACATTAAAATCCGTAGATTAATAAATCAATATGAAACATAGTACAGAATTTTAACAAGAACATACACATATAAAACCTCAATACTATAGAAAATAGATTTAATATCATATATCTAATATTTTTTTGTGAACAATCACGTATTTATATCCCTTTATTTGAACATAACATCCATTAAAGCCTCAATATAGAGTCTGTTGGAAATTGGATGTTTTAATAATTATGAAGGAGAAGAAAATTTTGGAATTACAGGTTTTAGAAAAAATGGATTAAGAGTATTATTAGACTAACCAAGAGATATGATCCACATCCAACATCACTCCAAATGGATTATAAATGAGGGATAATTATCTCTTAAATGTTTAGAATGGTTTTTTTCTACAAATCTACTTGGGGAAAAATTGGAGAGATATTTAGGTTAGAATCCTTAAATAATGGTGGGAAAATGGTATAATTGAAAAATTTATCAAACCACATTGGTTGGTGGCATGGTTGGACAAACCAAGTGCCAACTCTTCAGCTCCATCTATCCGAGAATTGCTTGGGTGATATGGTCCCTTAATAAGCCCATATAGTTTGACAGAGCATGTAGTATCCATGTAACAACCTAAAATTTTATCAATGGAATTTCCCTTATTATATATATTTTATATATTATAAAAAAATATATGTCATATAGGGAACCCAATAATGTATTCCAATAAATAAATTATGATATAATTTGTATATATATAAATTAAGTAGCATATACTGATGGAATATTAATTTGGACATTGGATTGTTAATATGACCACTATAAATAGTAATCTGGATAATAGAATAGTAACCTCACCTATGAAATTAAAATTAAAATTTATTTAACATATATATGAAAATAATAAATTGTTAAATAGAAGTATAATTAAATGAATGTTTTAAAAATGATAAATTATGTGTTGTTATTTTTTAAAATATAAACGATTATTTTTAATTTTATAATAATATAATTATTTTAAAGAAAATTAATTTTCATAAAATAGATGCATAAAATAATATTTTTTTCAATCATAATTATACGATTATTTTTTTTGAAAATAATTAATATTTAAAAGGGTCATAAAATAGATAATAATATAAAAATTTGTATTTTCAAATAAATAATATTATTATTTAAAATATAAAATTTCTATAATCAGTATATTATTACCATAAAATGTATTTCATTTTTAAAATCTACAAATAAATCATTATCTTGGATAATTTTTATGGATTTTTTTAAAATAGTTGAATTTTTTTGAATAGTGAAATATGGTAATTTATGGTATTTAATAAATAAATAATTTTTTCTCAAGGATGATGTATGGATTTGGTAAGAACCCATTGGGTCAAAATATCCTGAACCATTTAATGTATATAGTTATAAAAGTAAATACTATTGATAGTATTGATGAAGAATAATATAGTAATGAATAAAATAATAAAAAAACACCCTTATCCCCTATAAATATCACCCCTCTCCACCTCTTATAGTCACACCATTGAAGGAATTTGTATTGTCTACATTTTTTTAGTTATCTTACTAAGACTCTACCCATGTCCATCAGATATTGGTCTAAAAATTTACCTAATCTACGTGCATTAAGGAGGTACTCAATGGGACATCATTCAAGAGATAAAATCCTCAATCCTTTTCATTAATTAATTTTTTTCTTATTATCTACTGAACACACAATATCTAATGTTTCATGAAAACTCTATTATAATATGAATATTATGTATATCATTTTTTAATGGAATATACCTCATCAAATATTTTCTCTCCTCCATTTATTCTAAAAAAAATTAAAATATCATTTTTGTTGTGTCGATTAACCACCTTTATATATGAAGAGTTTTTATTTTCCACTATCACTATCTATTTAAGGTGGGTCATAAATACATTATTAAGGTTATACCATATTTAAATAATCAATTTATAATTTTTTTGTAACTAATTTATAAATATAATATTTAATATCACAATATTATTTTGAGATGGATTTAAAAACTGTCAAAATAAATTAAAAAAAATTCATTAACGTTTTATCAATTGAATCATCCTCGTACGATCAAATAATTATACATCAGTAAATTTAAAATTATCTTATTTTATTAATAACACATAATTTAAATTTTTTATATTTATTCTCAATTTACAAAAATTTCTATAATTATATAAATGTATACCGGCCATGAAAGAATAAAAAATAATCCTCCCTAAACAATAAAAATTTACACTATATCTCATCAAAATGGCCATAAATAAACTTATAAAATATAATAATTCAAAAAAATGTTAAATAAGGTATGAATTAAGTAATTGTTGAATCTAATTTGATTATCCAGGATATTATGTAAATTTCCAGAACACATTCCATCTTAAGGTAAGGGGATTATCAAACCAAACCCCCTTTCGTTGAGTTTTACCTCTTACCTAAAAATATCAGTATATATATTTACTTAATATTCCTTAAATTACATTTCATTATTCATCCCTTTTCTTTTAGAGGAAATAAATTTTTCTAACCTTTTTTATGAAAAATATAAACAAATCTAAAAAGAAATAATATTTCCCAAACCCATATTGACTCCCCTTGAGATTGATTCTTCTTCATTTAATAATGATGATTCTTACACAGAATATGATTTCCCATTTTTCATTTGGAAACCAAAAATTTTAATCCGGATTGTATGATTTATGAAATTTTTATATTTCCCATTCATATCCATGTATTATTTTAAGATAATGATTATTATACAACATATGTGGCATGCATGATTTTATAAATGGTATAATGTTATGGGTGAGCATGGAATTATAGATCCCTCTAATATATTGGGTAATGTGATATATATCACGAGATAACAAGTATTATGAATGGGAATAATGCTATATTTATCCAAAATGATGATGTTATGATAATAAACATAAGTTATGAATAAACTAGATAATATATTTAATGAGAATAATATGTGGTATTTTACCACTAAGACATGTGTTTGATTTTTTTCATTTCAAAATTCCATGAATTTATTAAACAAATTTATTATTATATTGATAATGATCCCCTTATTATTTTATAATATTGATAATTATTCTCACATAGGTTATATTGTTTCATTTCCCTTATTCGTTATATTACCGGACATTTAAATCACCCCTTACATTGAAGTATATCCTAATGTGACTACATGTACTAAGGATAACATATTCTTTAAAATGATAAATAAGTATATATTAAATAAATTTCAATCTATTATTATGAAAAACATATTCATGTTCTTAATTTTTCCTAACAGAAAATTCCTTCTGATCCTCATTTCATTATTCTAATATGATGTTTGTAAATAAAATTATTTAGTAATCATGTAAGAAAAATTTCATTCTCTATATTTGGTATCGAATCCTACTCAATGGAATTAAACGTTCGATAGGATCATCATATTCTAATAGTTGAGTTATCATATAAAAATAGCTTCCACTCAAGTATTCAAATGGCTCCATATGAAACACTATATGGGTAGTGATGTATAAGTCTAACATGTTGGGATGATGTTAGAAAACCAAAGCTAATTGGACCTAATATTGGGAAAGATATGACAAAGAAGGTTCAATCTGTCAAACAACACATAAAAGTTTCTCAAATTTGGTGTAAGAGCTATGTAGAAAACCATAGAATAGATTTGGAGAATAATTTTGGAGAAAAATATTTCATTTGAAAATTAAAATGGAAGAGAATAATGAGGTTCATAATAAAAGGAAAGATAAACCTAAGGTACAATAGCCACTTTTAGATCCTTTCCCATGAGGGATTGGTTGCCGATGGGATTTAACATCTACCAAATATGGCCCAAGTTCATGACGTCTATCACGTCCCATCAAAGTGGGGCCCATTCTGTGAATCCCTACTCTTGCTTCCAATAGTCTAGGGGATGGTCACTATCACTGGGTTTTCATATCACTAACATGGGAGGCATTTCCATAGTACCCATTTGCAGACACACATCTCTAAGCCAAAAAATTCAAAAATGTAAAAACCCCTACGAAAAAATGCCTACATACCACTATAACCCTACCAAGGTATAATTGGATAGTAAAGGATAGTATGTTAAACTAGGTAAGAATACAAGGCTGAAAAAAATCATGTAAACATGTTCCTAAAACTCATCTGCAGAAAACACTATTTGTTCCAACCTGAAGGAAAGGTGTTGAAACTGATATCTGAAGTCATAGGGACACCTCGCCCTGCCTAATCAAAATAGTTTCTATCTGATTATGGTACTCCTAGGACTCTATCAAAAGGTGGGTCATCTTCACAAGACATGAAATGTGTGTGAAAATCCAATGCATGGGCGATTATTACAATACTTTGTAGGATAACCAAAAACAACAAATAAATACACAATAGAAAGAAACAATCATCTCTACATAGGTATATTTATATAGAAAATATAACAATAATATCCAGATATACCCACAACAAGGCTCATTGTTTAGAGAAAAGCCACAATCCCTGTATACCACAACTAGGGATTCGGTTTGAAGATTCAACGAGGCACTCAACTGGGAGAACACACACCCTAGTCTGATATCACCAATGACATCAATCTAAGAAGTACTATTTTTTGAAAACCATCATGGGAGAGATACACTATTAGATCTGAAGAGAGTTATGAAACATCAGATGAGTATCATAGCTAGGGCCATGGGGTTATAACCATAACTTAATCTATATTAACCTGCAATTTAAAGGATTGATTCCCAATGAAGTGTGTCATGTCAATAACGAAGACTCTACATAGGGCACGAAGATGAATAGAGGATCAGCTTTGGGCCTCCCGAGGGATTCCATCAACTCTATCATGGATGTCCCAATGATGTGATCATACTCCTTATAGTAGGAAAGAATAAGTATATACCATTAGTGAAATGATAAATGGAACAAACCCTATGAAACTCATCTAAGATATGGTGGACTAGGGAATCAATTCAAATATGGTTGGGGTGCACGATGGGTAGTAGTCACAACTGTTTTGTCACTAAACCCTACATAATAACTTCGTAAATTGCCCTTTTCACTAGAAAATATGTCCAATGAAAACCCCACCAATGAAAACATAAGGATTGTCTCATAGAAAGGGTCCCAACTATCGTGGCGTCATGTCAAATAGATGCTCCATTGGAAAAATATGTTTGTTTTAGTGAAAAGTTTTTTCTGGTTCTATTCTAGGTCTGAATTGACCTCACTCGGTCCACTAGGCTTGATTTGGCCGGGCATGTAAGGCTGCCTGGCCTATCACGTTGGGGCCAGTGGGAGGCCTTGCCTGGGACACTGGGACGACTATGTCACCTGGCATGACACAACTCCCCTAGACTGTCATGCACACATGTGGGTGAGTTTTTCTTCCGCACATGGTCCACCCTAACTGCATTCCCCCTACTCCTGCGGTGTCTCACCACGCTAAACACGGTAGGCTTCCCATGTCTATGTGAACCACGTGCGCTCCACCTTCTTGCTACCTTTCCATCCACGTCATCTTCATCCTAAAGAAAACCCATGGACCCGCGCTGTCGCTCGCTTAGATAGACTGGGGAAAACGCCATGGTCATCGTTGGGGGAGAATAGCACAATTAAAAACTCAAGTTAATAACCACAACCATTTTTTATTCTGGAAATGATCTATTCTGTAATAATGATCTAGAAAACAAAAATTAATTATCAATGAACAAACCCCATTAATAATCCCACAATATATGCCAATCTAACAACAACGATGAACCGAAGATAAACTTATTCATCAATTGGACTATTTTTTTCATTGAAATCATAAATGGGGAAAATAAATCCGAATTAAACAACCTAAATTGGGGTTTTATCATTCTCTAAAGAGGATTGATCATTGTGTCACTACCATTGGTGAGATCTGTCAAAATAGTAGTCGTCGATCTCGGACCCACAATCTATCATCCTTTTTCACTAATAGAATCTTATAAGATCCTCTCTAGAGATCCCAAATGGAATTATATGGTTGTAAGCCTAACCAAAGATCCCTACATAAACAAAAAAGTTAAAACAAATGTTGTCACGTCGAAAAGAAAATTATTAAAAAAAATTTATTCCTGATACGTCCAAAAATTATCATGCACAATTGACATGTGTCAGTTGGTATTTAGCTTCAACTAAGGTAAATATGATACTTTGAATGCAATGGTGACAATATATTTCTGATTTTTACTCTCTTTAAAATGTTATTCCACTTTTATAGAAAACTTTCCCATGTTTTTTATTAAGTTCATAAATGTTTTCAATAAATTATTCAAGGCATAATGGGTCACAGAATCACATGTCGTCTAATATTATGGTCTCATTATTTTTCTAATTAATTTATGAAAATATAATATAGAGAAATATGAGTCATGAAATTCTCTCAACCATAGTTATTTATGTTATCATAAGCCAAAAACAAGTCTACTCATAATTATGTGGGTACTGGGGACAAATCAGATCCTTCCGCCCTCATGTGCTCTCCTATAGATTAGAGTGCTTCCAGAAGATAGAAACCAAGGAAATATCTCACCCATGAAGGTTCCTCTCTTCATGATCCTTTATCTCTACTAGGAACTCAGAAAATGTAGCTCCATCCTTGATGTACAGCTCACCCAAGTCAATGTTGTGTGATGGGTCAGTAACATTCTTACATAGCTACAACACATAGAAGAAATTGTGAACCCAATGAAACTATGAATCTAGTGAAAGGTTTTTTTACACCACCCCAAATCTATGTAGTATTTTTAATGGGCTGATAAAACTCAGAGATAACATACAATGTTGTCCAAATCTTTGAAACTAGTGTCAAGTTGAGACATGAAGGAAAACATGGTCTCAGTCCTCAAACTCTGTTGGTCTCTGTATACTATCAGAATAATAATTTTACCAGCTCTGTGTAGTCTATATTTTCTCAAAAAATATCATAACCTTCTCGAAATAATCTCATACCAACTTTGAGACCGTGAGTGCTGACTCACCAATATTATTCCCGTAAAGTGTGACCTATAGGGTCACCCTTAAAGAAACTTGAATTGTGACATAATATTGGTGGAGTGGTATCTGTTTTTGTATTAAACCACAAAAATTGGTATGTGATCCTTACGACTATGATAAAAGTCCAATATAAAATGCCACAAAATTTCCACCAAAACCAGAATGGTCATATCTTTCTAGTCATTTGTCTGGGGATGAAACTCCATGATCAAGCGTAACTGAGTTCCAAACTCCACCAAAAATCCATTCAAAAAAAGGATGTGAAACTATCTATATGATCTAAAAAATCATCAATGGAACTTTGTGAATTCAAAAAATATCGTGAACATAGATATGTCCTAAGATCTCTACTGAACTCTGCTCCCATATATCTAGAAATTGGGCTGACATAATGAGTCGTTCAATGATCACCCAAATGGCATTGTTTTCCAAAGAAATATGTTCTATACCATTCATGAATTCCATCAATATCACATCCCACTTATATTATATAACCACAAGGGGTTGAGAAAAAAACTCTAAAACATGATGCTCATTCATCACCTACTGGCACATAAGGCATCGAGAAACGAACTCTACCACTCCCTTCTTAATCTCTGTACACCAAAACTAACATCAGGTGTGATAGTACATATTTTCCACTCTCAAATGTACAATCAAAGGGGGTGTTTTAAAATCCATGAGAACCTTCTCCGGTAATTTCCCATGTACAACAGTGCAACCTAAAAAAAGAACTACTTGCTCCCCAACCTTCGAATATACATCAGCAGCGTGTCTGGCAAATAAATAAACATGTATAGTCTCATAGTTGGTATCCCCAAGCAATTCCTTAGTGCGTCGTTGTAAGATTGTATGGGTAAAAACCATCGATAAGAGGTAAAATCCCCCATTATCAATTCACAAAGGATAATAGCAACGAGGTCGATTACTCTTATGCTTCGTCTAATAAATCAGAACTTGATCTCCTAATGAGATCACCGACCAACTTGTGACCCTTCCTAAGAGTATATAAATTCTCAATGTCATAAAATTCGAGGAACTCTAGCCAATGCCAATATCATTAGATTAGATCCTTTTAATAGAATATATAGTTTATACTATTGTGATTGGAGTAGATTATAAACTTCTCACTCATCCGGTAGTGTAACCACATCATCAATGCAAATACTACAAATCACAACTCATGTTCAGGGGTCGCGTTGTTCATCTCATGTGGTCTCAACTAGTGAAAACTATAACAAATCACCGCTTTCATAAACATTAGAAAAAAACCATGCTTGGTTCTTGATGAATCATAAAACACTATTTACTTGACATCCTCCCATGGTAATCTCAATATTGAGGAGTTAATTAAACTCTTCCTCAACTACTAAAAATCCTGTTTGCACTTCACCATCCACAAGAAAGGCTTCCCCTTTTGGATCAAATTTCTCATAGGTTCTGATATCCTAGAGAAATCATCGATAAATTTATGGTAATATCCTTCCATCCTAAGAACTTTTAGTACCTCCATCATACCAATAGGTGGATCCCATGTTAATAATGAATTCACCTTGTCTAGGTCCACTAGTACTCCTTGTGCTGAGATAATATTTCATATAAAGTGCACTTCCTGAATCTAGAACAATCACTTTGAGAGATTCCCATAAAGCCGGTTCTCTTGATGTAGTTCTAGAAACATCCTTAAGTGTCTCACATGTTCTACATTGGATGCTTAGTACAGAAGGATATCATCAATGATGACCACCGAGAACCAGTATAATTATGCCTAGAATATACAATTAATGAATCCCATGAATACTTATAGGGAATTCATCACACCAAAGAGAATCACCATGTACTCATAAATTCCATAGTGGCATCTGAATATTTTTTAGGTATATCCTCACCCCATACTAGTAAGTAGTGATATCCTGATCAAAGGACAACCTTCGATGATGATCATTTCTAAATCAACTAATCGCATAGGTCATCGATCCTCATTAGTGGATACATGTTCTTAAAAGTCACTTGTTTCAAGCATCGATAATTTACAAAAATCCTCATGATATTGTCTTACATTTAGGAAATCAATTTTGAGGCCACCCAGAATGAATCATTGGGCCTCCTGAAGCCCTACCCCTGTAAATCCCTTATCTACATTGTCATCTTGTTAATATTTACGGGATCCATCCGATATTCTAGTGAGGATATTGTTTCCATATCGAGATGTAAGTTGATACTAAAGTCCATATCCCGATGAGGAGGCCACACTGGAACATATTTAGGGAAGAAATCCCCATACTCCACCACTTCAGGTAGGAACTAGAAACACATAATATGTGCTTCATTGAGGGTTGGGCTAGAAAATTGATGAGTGATTAGTTGTTTCATCCTATGCATGAGTCTATCATGTGATGCCCAGATTTTTCTTTTCACTGATAAAGGAAAAACTTGTTTCATCACTACTTACACTCTACACCATTCACCTAAAGATGTCAATATAGGAATGAACTGAATATAACCAATCCATACTTAGAATTACATCATAAGGCATCGATGCTAATACCAAGACGTTACTACAAAAACTCTATCCACCAATGGTATGTTCACACTATCAGGATATATGTGTGATCACCGAGTCTCCTTCAATATGTGTCTATAAGAGTAAGAGTAACGTCAATGATTGTACAAAAATATCATGGTATCTTACAATATATTCAGTGAGAAAATAATTATAAGGCCCCGACCTTAAACATTACTTAATATTGAATTAAATGAATAATTCTCATTGAGGATATTTTTAGTTTTAGAGTTTTAGAGAATTAGATCATAACTATTACATCTCAAAAGATTACACAATAGACACTTCTACAATGTTTCCATTTTTTCAAAACATGAACTCCAAAAAAAAGTCATTTCTAGTTCCATGTTTAAGAAAACATGACTTTTCCTTGATCCCATACTTGACCCTATTCCACATTATGTCCTATGAAAATCATTTCAAAAAAACTTGGGGTGAGCATAAAAATCTCAGTAAGGGTCACACAATTAAGGAAAACTTTTAGTTTTTCAAAACGACAAGTAAACCATGAATACTTTATCAAAGTAATGCTTTTCACATTTATGGATTAGTAAATACTCTTCACAAAATAAAATATCATTACTTACCCTTTTGTAACCAAAATATTACCATAATACCCATATAAAGAACACATAACATATGAAGGTAACTTGGAACATAATCATACTTAAATGGAATAACCATACGGTCAACTTCCACACATACCACTTAATGGAATAGCCATACGGACGACTTACATACCCAATGCATTGGAGGTTATAATGTAACCACCCATCCTAGTATTCACGCCACCACCTGTCATATGGTTTATCATGTAACCACCCGTCAAATGTCCAAGTACAATTATAAAATCATAAGACAAAAAAATATAATTGAAAGAAAACATTTCCACACTTTGATCACAATATATCACTTAAATATATTGAAATAACAAAATAAATTATAAAACCCATTTTCAATACCAAAATACATAAAAGAGTATATGTTATTTATTTCATTTTAAAAACAGTACGACTTGTTGAGGAAGCCAAAGAACAAATAATACCCGCGGCGGTGGAAAAGGTCGTTGTCACCGCGTATGTTAAAAGAAACATTCCTTTTCTTCGATTTGTAAAATACTTCATAGAAAAAGATTCCTTTTGTATAAAATTAATATTGAAAGGGTTTTATACATCGTATTAATGAAAACCTTGTATTAGAACAAAATATTCCTCAATGAAAGGAGATTGAGACGAAGTCCCTTACCTCGTGTCCGACGTGACTTGATTGCTCTTTAATATCATGAATAATAAACTAGTGTTAATTTATACTTTCTTAAGAACCATTATCAAGATTACTATTCCTTTTTTATCACTTATTTCCATGTTATAAACATTATGTAAACTTTTAAGTTAATAATGTTCGTTTTTTCCATATCTAGTTCATAAGTCAAAAATGGACTTCTATGAATTACATGTTGTTCATGTGGTCAAAGGTTCATTATATCCAAAATTATATTCATGATTTGGATATCATATATATCATATATATCCATCATATACATTTATTTATTATAGTATATAACATTTAGATGTATGAAATGAAATGCACCGTTCATGGAGACGGTAAGCCGTACGTACGCATGAACGCTACTTTAATTTAAATTTCATATTTAATGAGTGAAATAATAATGCTATAAGGGTATATTATAATTCAAGTATAACATAATATATAATATCATTAACTCCATCCTTTATACGTCCCACATATGGCATTATCGAATCAAATCACATTGAGGGGGCGGTAGTCCGCACTTCCTAAAGTGAAATTATCGTGTTTTCCCACAATGGAAACCATAAATGTATTCCAAAAATGAAAAAAAAGAAGCATAAGTAAAACATAAACATAATATATATAATATATAAATAGTGTGAAATCTTAATGGAAACCATGAAAGGTGTTTAAAAAAAGATTTGACAATAATCGTATCGTGAGTCAGAAATTCGCCAACCACAGAAACAGTATGTTCTTTAACCATTAGACGGAGATATGTGTTGGTATAGCTCTAATAATTCAGATAAAAACATCCTATTATATTTAATATACTGTTTTTGTTACAAAATAAAGTAATGAAAATAGTTTAGGGGGCTGGAGAAGCAAAATAAAAGAGAAGAACATAACAGAAGACACTACCTTTAAATCAGGTAACTCTTTTTGATTTGAGCTCAATGTCTTCCTTGGAAAGACTTCTGCCCAAAGTGAGGCTTCTAGGAGTAATAGAAGGATGTGGAGAGAGAAAATGTGCAGGGATTTGCCAATCCAAATGCTTGAGAGGTGTGGGTAAGGTGGTATAGGTGGGGGCCTTTTATAAGAGGAGAGGAGGGGCACTCTTGGAATGTTATAAAAGGTTACTTTATTATAAAATGATTGTCGGATTTTATAGGTCCAAAAATTATATATTTCGAGGATAAGGTTATAAGAGTTTTAAATACACCCGTCCAATAGGTTTTTGAAAAGTGTATGTGTTAGATTTTACAGTATCTATTCATTTTATTTAAATCATTAAATAATGAGGTAATCGCTGCATAATCGTGGTGTCATAAATAATTTAATTTATATAATGTATAAAAGTTATTAAAAAAATATCATGATGTAGGAAATATATTTATATTAATAATGAACATTTATAGTCAAAAATATATCTTGTATAACCCCATTTAAAAATTGGGTTAGTAAAAAATCACATGTTTGTGACATTTTTATTTTAACATTTAATAAAAAGTTATTAATGTCATTTTCCTACCAAAGTGGCTCCATGGGGTCCCCATGTCGACCCATGGATTATCTTGGTCTTCTATGACACATAAAATATGGGTAGGACATGATTAAAGGTCATTTCATATTATTAAAACATTATTTTTACATTAAATTACACTAATTACCTCAAATCTCAATTAAAAACATAAAATTTACTATTCACTAAAAATTATTTTAATCTCATTGAACCAAATTTTACTTCATTATGACAACCATGAATTTCGGACTTCTGAAATTCAAAAAAACCAAAGTGGTAAAATTTCATTTGAACAAAAAATCAGTTTTTTTCAGTACCACTTAGAGGTTTCACTATTCATCAAAAATTGAAGTTTTTCAGAAAAATACCAAAAATTCACCCTAATATATATTTGATATTCAGAATTCAAAAATGATGTCTATTTTAAAGAACTAAAATAATATAAGATACATTAAGTAATTTAATAATTAATTCCCGTTATCATGACAAATAGCGTGTTTTTATGAAACAATATATATCAAAATATTGACACTAGTTTAAGTCCAATTTCAACGTGAAATTAATTCCAACGTCCACTATTGGATTAAATGGTAAAAATATATTCTAATTTAAATTTAAAACCATTTCATAAGATAATCTAATCATATTAATAAATTAGATTAAAAAGTGGTTTGGAATTAAAATACAACATTTTTCACTATTCATTAAAAAATGAACTTTATCAGAAAAATACCAATTATTTACACAAAGTAAATTTTGATGTCCTGATTATAAAGAAGAATTTTATTTGGTCCAATTTAATGTATAATAGTGACCAAAACTATATTTAATTATGGTTCTCCATAAAAAGGCGATAAGTGGACCTTTAGTGAAAATTAAAGTATATATGGCTAAAATTGAATTCCTTTCGTATTTTAAGAATTTATCCTTTATTGGATAAATTTAAAAACATTTAACAAACATATATAATCATATTTTAGTTATTTGTATACATTATTTCCAATACAACAGCTACATGTTAACTACCATTTAAAATAATATTATTTTATTACTAGTGTGCAACGTAAGATTTAAAAGAAACTCTTTGTTGTGTATCAGGTACACTATCGAACATAGAAACCCCTTTAAAGTGAAATTAATATTTAATTCATAAATATTAATATGTATGAAAATGTATTATTATTTATTTACCTATGATGTTACATCCTTCCCCCCTTTTGGGAATTGTGTCCTCGAAATTTTATTCACTCATCAAGATAAGTGGGGGTATTTATCCCTCATAGCATTTTCAGATTCCCATGTTCCCATGTTTCCTCTTCAACCATATGGTTTTTCCACAAAACCTTTACCTGGTTAATTACCATATTCCGTAACACTTGCTCTCTTCAGTCAAGAATCGGGACTGGTTGTTCTTCATAAGAGAGATTCTCTTCCAACCGAACTACCTTCGGGCTCAAAACATGAGATGGATCTGGCATATACTTTCTCAACATTGAAACATGAAAAACACTGTGTACCTAAGAGAAACTAAGAGGTAAAGCCACTCGGTAAGCAACTGATCCAACTCTCTATATAATTTCATATGGTCCAATGATCCTTAGATTCAGCTTTCCTTTCTTACCAAATCACATCACACTTTTCCACGGTGAAACTTTGAGAAAAACATGATCACCTACCTCGAAAGATAGATCCTTCTTCTTGTTGTCTACACAACTTTTCTATCTCCTATGAGATGTTCTCATGTGTTTCTGAACCAACTGAACTTTTTCTGCCATATCTTCTACCAATTTGGGTCCCATCATCTTCTTTTCACCCACTTCATCCCAAAAAAGCTGTAGTTTGACACCGCTTCCCATATAATGCCTCAAACGGTGCCATCTGTATACTGGAATGAAGACTGTTATTATATGAAAATTCAACCAAAGAATGATGTTGGAACCAACTTCCCGGATAATCCATCAAACAAGCACATAGCATATCCTCTAGCATCTCAATTGTTCATTCTGACTGCCCATCTGATTGAGGATGAAAAGATGTACTAAAATTTAATTCAGTACCCAACGGCTTCTGAAGGCCTTTCCAAAAGTTAGAAGTAAACCTGGGATCACGATCAGATACAATGGATAGGGGAACTCCATACAACCTGACTATCTCTTTAAGATACAATCGAGAACGTTTATCTAGAGAGAAAGTATCTCGAATAGGAAGGAAATGAGAAGAATTAGTCAAGCGATCAACAATAACCTAGATAGCATTATTACCTCGAGATGTCCTTGGTAATCCCACAACAATGTCCATGAATAAATTTCCCATTTCCACTCTAGAACCGGTAAAGACTGAAGCATCCCTTTTGGTAACTGCCGCTCTATGTTAACCTGCTGACAAGTCCAAAAATTCACAGTAAAATCTGCAATATCTCTTTTCCTTCAATCCCACCAGTAATACTCCTACATATCTCTGTAAATATTAGTACTGCCTGGATGAACTGAAAACAGGGAACTATGTGCCTCACATAACAACTCATTATTCAATTGTGAATCCCCATGCACACATAATCTCTTCCCAAACCTCAAAACACAATCATTATCAATATTAAATTCATGAAAATTACCCTTCTAAACCATCTCTACCTTTTCTTGCAACCCACTGTCTTTCCTCTACACTTGCTTAATTATGTCTGATAGGGATGATCTCACTGATAATTGAAATAAAACAGAATAACTTCCTGTAGCAACAAATTTTATGCCAAAGTTGATCAAATCAAAAACCAAAGTATCTCGTTCCAAACGTAGCATGGTTAATGAAGCATTACTTTTTCGACTGAAACCATCAGCCACTTTATTTGCTTTTTCCGGATGGTAATGAATTATACAATCATAATCCTTGATTAATTCTATCCATATCCTCTGTCTCATGTTACATTTTTTCTTGAATGAATATATACTTTAAAATTATGTGATCAGTATATATTTCACACTTTACTCCATACAAATGATGCCTCCAAATTTTTAGAACAAAAATGAAAGCAGCTAATTCCAAGTCATGTGTAGGGTAATTTACCTCATGAGTTTTCAACTGATGTGAAGCATATGCAATTACCTGATCATTCTACATAAGGAAACAACCATGTCCCTTCAACGAAGCATCACTGTATATAACAAACTCACCATTCCTGGAAAGAAGGGCCAAAACTGGATCATTCACCAATCTTCTGTTCAACTGCTAAAAAGAATCATCACATTCTTTTGTCCAGATAAACATAACACCCTTCCAAGTTAGCTTAGTCATTGGACTAGATAATCGTGAAAAATTTTCAACAAACCATCGGTAGTAACCTGCCAAACCAAGAAAACTACAGATCGCGGTTACATTTTTGGGTCTTGGCCATTCTTCAACAAATTTTGTTTTAGCAGGATCAACAGTTATGCCATTTTTTGAAACAATGTGACCAAGGAAAGAAATTTTTTGTAACCAAAACTCACACTTTCTGAATTTTCCATACAGTTTCGTTTCTTTTAAGGTTTGCAAGATAACCCTTAAATGACTTTCATGCTCCTCTTTACTTTTAGAAAACACCAAAATATCATCAATGAAAACAACCACAATCTTATCCAAGAACTCATGGAAAATTCTATTCATAAGGTCCATGAATACAGCAGGTGAATTGGTTAACCCAAAAGGCATAACTATTAATTCATAATGTTCATATCTAGTATGAAACACAGTCTTCAGAACGACTACTTATTTTACATTCAACTGATGGTACCCAGACCTCAAGTCAATCTTCGAAAAATATTGAGCTCCTTGGAGCTGATCAAACAAATCATCAATATGTGGAAATGGATACATGTTCTTAATAGTGATATTATTCAAGGCTCTATAATCAATGAAAAGTCTCATTGAACCATATTTCATTTTTAACAAACAAGATAAGAGCACCCCCATGGTGATGTGCTAGGTCGAATGGAACCTTTGTCTAATAACTCTTAAAATTTCTTCTTTACCTCTAAAAGGTCAACTTCAGCCATTAGAAAAGGGGGTTTTGAAATTGTCTTAGAATTAGGAACTAAGTCGACAGTAAATTCAACTTCCCGGTAATGAATAATACCAGGAAACACATCAAGAAAACGTCAAGATACTCATTTACCACTGGCAATTCATTAATCTGAACAGTTCCTTTATTTTCAACAATATGTGCAATATATCGTTCATTTCCATCTTATACTAGTTTTTCAACTTCCTAATATGTTATCAAAAGAAAAGGTTCATTCTTGAACACAATCTGAAAATCCTTCTGAAAAGAAACCATTTTAGCTCTCTATTCAATCTTAGCATGATAAACATAAAGCCAATCCATGCCCAAAATTACATCAAACTCAACTAGAGGCAAAACAATTCGATTTGCAGGTAGATTCATTCCGTGCACAAGGATAGGAAGGTTCTTATAATTTCTTTTTGTCTCAAAATTTCCTCCGGGTGTTTTTACAATAAGTTCAGGATTCATATCTTGAGATGGAATTCCCAATTTATTAGAAAACTTCTCAGAAATGAAAGAATATGTAGACCCTGAATCAGACAACACATTGGAATAATCTGAACAAACAGATAGTTTACCTGATACTACTTCATTCGATGGCCCAACATCTGCTGAAGTAGTTGCAAAGTATTTCACCACCCCTTTCTACTTGTAGTCTAGCTGCTTTCCCATAGTTTAGTTCCTTGTTAGACACTCATTTGCATAATGACCCATTTAATTACACTTAAAACATCTTACTACTGGATTTTAATTGCCAGCTTGATCATCTTCCTTAAAATTACGAGAAATATGACCCGACTTACCACACTGAAAGAACTTTCAAGACTTGGATAAAAATTCTCCAGGATGCATTTTACCACACTTCTCACAAGATGGATATTTGGTTTTCTTACCCCCTTGTTTCTTTGATGAATTCTTCCCCTTTTCCTGCCAACCAGACCTCTTATTATGTTGTTTTTCAAACAACACCTGATCATCGACAAACTCCATTTCCCCCTTATCCGCACATCGAAAAAGTTTTTCATAACTTTTGAACTCACTAGAAGCTAAATCCCTTCAATACTTTGGCTTTAAGCCTGAGTAAAAATTGTTTATTTTACTATCAAGATCTCGTATGATGTTTGGATCATACCTTTCCAGTCTAGTGAACTTTTCTTCATAAGCATCCACTGAGTCATCCTACTGCCTCAATTATAGGAATTGTTTTTCCATCATAATATGAACCACCTTAGTAAAATATTTCTCAAGAAACATACCTTTGAATTCGTCCCAATTAAGATCATCGATCTCATCACTATCTCTGATATTTTTCATCATCGACCACCACAGATCTGCTTCACCTTCAAAACCTAAAATAGAAAGACTATCATTCTGATGTTCTAAACACCCCATGACATCAAAAATATTCTCAAGTGCTTTAATCCACCCTCAAGCTAGCATAGGGTCAGATGATCCTCTGAATGATGGGGGATGTTTCCTCATGAAATGTTCCACCACTGACATGTTCCTCTATGGTTGATCTGGATGATCTCACGCATGGATACAACCACCATTTATATCCTAAGTCAATTGTTCCATCACTACAACAAACTGTTCAGTTCCAATTCTGACCATCTCAGGTTGCTGATTTGGAAGGTTGTCTTCCTCCTAATTTTGTCCCAACATAGCTACCTTGATTCCTCTAAAAAAACCCATTCTGAACACCGAAATATCCTAGGCGAAGCAACATGGTAATATTTAAATTCTGTATCATTTAAATCATACCATAAATTAATTTATAATTTAACAAATTTCTAACTCCAAAAGTTGTCTAAACCGACCTCTGATACCAACTATAAGGCCCTGTCCTTCAACATTAGTTAATATTGAAATAATGAATAATTCCCATTGTGGATCTTTTCAGGTTTAGATTATTAGAGAATTAGATCATAACTATTAAATCTCAAAAGATTACATAGTAGACACTTCTACAAGTTTCCTTTTTTCAAAACAATAACTCCAAAAAAAAGTCATTTCTAGTCCCATGTTTAAGAATGAATGAGTTTTCCTTGATCCCATCCTTGACCCTATTCAACATTATGTACTGTGAAAAACTTTTCAAAAAAACTTGGGGTGAGCATAAAAAGCTGAGTAACGGAACACAAAGAAGTAAAACTGTTAGTTTTTCAAAAACAACAAGTAAACCATGAATACTTTGTCAAACTAATACTTTTCAACTTTATGGAATAGTAAATACTCTTCACTAAAAAAAATATAATTACTTACCCTTTTGTAACCAAAATATTACCATAAAACCCATATAAAGAACACATAACATATAAAGGTAACTTGGGACATAAACATACTTAAATAGAATAACCATACAGTAGACTTCCACACATATCACTTAATGGAATAGCCATATGGCCGACTTCCATACCCAATGCATTGGAGGTTATAACATAACCACCCGTACTGGTATTCACGGCACCACCCGTCACTTGGTTTATCATGTAACCACCCGTCAAATGTCCAAGTACCATTATAAAATCATAAGACATAAAACAAATATAATGGAAAGAAAACATTTCCACACTTTGATCACAATATATAACATAAATATATTGACGTAACAAAATCCATTATAAAAACCATTTTCAATACAAAAATACATAAAAGAGTATATTATATTTATTTCATTTTAAAAACATTACGGCTTGTTGGGGAAGACAAAGACCAAATAATACTCGCAGTGGCGGAAAAGGTCATTGTCACCATGTACGATAAAAAAACATTCTTTTTTTCTTTTTGTAAAATGCTTCGTAGAAAAATATTCCTTTTTTATAAAATTAAAATTCAAAGGGTTTTATACACAGTATAAAAGAAAGCCTTGTATTTGAACAAAATATGCCTCAATGAAAGAAGATTGAGATGAAGTCCCTTACCTCTTGTTCGATGTAACTTGATTCTCTTTAATCTCTTGAATAATAAACTAGTGTTAACTTCTACTTGCATAAGAACCTTTTTCAACATTAATATTCCTTTTACATCACTTATTTCCATATTATAATCATTATGTAAACATTTATGTTAATAATGTTCGTTTTGTCGATATCTGGTTCATAAGTCAAAAATGGACTTCTCACAATTACATGTTGTTCATGTGGTCAAAGGTTCATTATATCCAGAATGATATTCATGATTTGGATATCATATATATCATATATATCCATCATATACATTTATTCATAATAGTATATAACATTTAGAGGTATGAAATGAAATGCACCGTTCATGGAGACGGTAAGCCGTACGTACGCATGAATGCTACATTCATTTATATTTCGTATTTAATGGAGTGAAATAATAATGATATAAGGGAATATTATAATTCCATTATAACATAATATATATTAACATTAACTCCATCATTTATACATCCCACATATGGCATTAACGAATGAAATCACTTTGATGGGGCGGTAGTCCGTGCTTCCTAATATGAAATTATCATGTTGACCCACAGTGGAAACCATAATGGTATGACAAAAATGAAAAATACAGAAGAAAAATGAAAACATAAAAATAATATATATCAAATATAATTATACTTACATCTTAATGGCCACCATGAAAGGTTTTTAAAAGAAGATTGAACAATCATCGTTTCGTGAGGCAGAAATTCGCCAACCACAGAAACAATATGTTTTTTAACCATTAGACGAAGGTGTGTGTATGTGTAGATCTAATAATTTCATAAAAAAATACTAGTATATTGAATATACTTTTTTGTTACAAAAGAAAGTAATAAAAAGACTTTAGGGGGTTGGAGAAGCAAAATAAAACATAAGAACACAAGAGAAGACACTATATTTAAATCGGGTAACTCTTTTTAATTTGAGCTCAAAGGCTTCCTTGAAAGACTTCTGCCCAATGTGAGGCTTCTAGGAGTAATATAGGGATGTGGAGAGACAAAATGGTCATGGAATGGCCGATCCAAATGCTTGAGAGGTGTGGGTAAGGTGGTATAGGTGGGGGCCTTTTATAAGAGGAGAGGAGGGGCACTCTTGGAAAGTTATAAAAGGTTACTTTATTATAAAATGCTTTTTGGATTTTAAAGGTCCGAAAATTATATATTTAGAGGCTAAGGTGATAATAGTTAAAAATAAACCCATCCAATAGGTTTTTTACAAGTTTAGGGATTAGATTTTACATTATCATTTCATTTTATTTAAATCGTTAAATAATGAGGTAATCGCTGCATCATCATGGTGTCATAAATAATTTAATTTATTTATTGTCTAAAAATTATAAAAAAATATCATGATTTAGGAATAATTTTTATATTTCTAATAAATATTTATAGTCAAAAATACGACTTGTATAAAACCCATTAATTTTTTTTAGTAAAACAACACATGTTTGTGATATTTTTATTTTAACATTAAATAAAAAGTTATTAATGTAATTTTCCTACCAAATTGGATCCATGGTGTCCCCAAGTTGATGCATTGATTTTCTTGGTCGGACATGACATATCCAATAAGGGTAGGACATGTTTCGATGTCATTTCATATTATTAAAACATTATTTTTACCTTAAATTACACTAATTACCTCTAATCGTGATTAAAAACATAAAAGTTACTATTCACCAAAAATTATTTTTGTCCCATTGAACCATATTTTACTTCTTAATGAAATCCATGAATGTATGATTTTTTAAATTCAAAAAACAGAGGTTGTAAAATTTCTTTTAAATGAAAAATTGCTTTTTTTAAGTACCACTTTGTGGTTTCAGTATTCATCAAAAATTGATGTTTTTCAGAAAAATACCAAAACTTCACCATAAGATATATTTGATATTACGAATTCAAAAATGATGTCTATTTGACAAAATTCATATCATATAAGTGACAATAATATATTTAATAATTAATTCCCACGGTCATGACAAATAGCGTGTTTTTATGAAACCATATATATCAAAAGATTGACACTAGTTTAAGTTCAATATCTAAGTGAAATTAATTCCAACATCCACTATTGGATTTAATGGAAAAAATATACTCTAATTACACATTAAAACCAATTCAATAGTTAATATAATAATATTAATAAACTTGATTAAAAAGTGTTTTTGAATTAAAATACAACATTTTTCACTATTCATTATAAAATGTACTTTATCGGAAAATACCAAAAATTTACACAAAGTAAATTTTGATGTCCCGATTCTAAAAAAAAAATTTATTTGGTCCAATAGAATGTAATATAGTGGCAAAAACTATATTTAGTGATGGTTCTCCATTAAAAGGCGATAAGTGGACCTTTAGTGAAAATTAGAGTGTATATGCCTAGAATTTAATTCTTTTCATATTTTAAGCCTTTATCCTTTATTGGATAAATGTAAAAACATTTAACAGACATATATAATCATATTTTAGTTATTTATATTCATTCCCGCCAATAAAATAGCTACATGTTAAGTGCCATTTAAAATAATATTATTTTATTACTAATGTGAAACATAAGATTTCAAAGAAACTCTTTGTTGTGTATTGGGTACGCTATCAAACATAGCAACCCCTTTAAAGTAAAATTAATTTTTAATTTTTAAATATTAATAGGTATGAATATGTATTATTATTTATTTATTAGGGATGTTACATTAATGACTTGTAACTAACTCTTTATGAAATGAATTAAGAGTAGAAAATACATAAATCATACCTCAAATTATCTAGGGAATCCCAAAATCATATGCCTCGACTGCATGCTATTATACCTGGCCCTATCCTCCAGATCCTTGAACCTAGTATGGACCACCTGGTGATGGTGGTGGTAATAAGTCAAAATGTCAACCACCATCCACTACTCTCATAGCTCCTCTACCACATCCACCACCCAACGGATCTGTATGTTCCTACCTATTTCTATACCTCGGTGGTCCATCCACCATCTCTCTATCATCAACATGGCGGTTTAAAAAATTTCAAGTTAGATATACCCTACCATCACATGAGTAGCATCACCTATATCTAGGAAATCTAGACCCATCCTAAGATCCCTAAACTACAAAACCTTTATCTTGAGACCTTATCCTAAAATGTCTCTCATGTTGGGATCCCTAAGGCTAACATTGCCTCCCAACTGTAGAGTTCTATGCACCTTTTTGTCCAATGCTAACTATCATTGACTATTTATACTCATCCCAGAAGCATTCGACAACCAAATCATGCTCCAGAACACAAACATAAGTAGTCATTCTCATAGGGAAAATAATGGATTGGATGTCTCTATAAAAACATCTGTCGATGTTCTCAGTCTAGAATTATTAATCCCTAACCATATCAATCAAGTATATGGAAAGGCTGATAAACAAAGATAAATAATAAGATACTATCATACTACACTACAATAGATGAAGAAGTTCCTAAAAACACATATCTCTCAGTGTAACTGCTGAATAATTCTCTCTTAATAGGTGCTCAAACTCTATCCATGAGAGAGTCATCAGGTCGTGATTCTGGATAGCCAAACTCCAACAACACCTTGTTGAGCCCTGCAGAAAGCTCTCTGCTTGGACCACCATATGATCTTCATGTGTCCTAACTACATGGAAAACATGTGTCACCACCTCAATCTAGTCATCAGCTAGTTGAAGGTCATGCTCATCTTGAAACTTGAGGGGACTCTTTCTCTAAAACACGTGAAGTGCGCTCAACATGTGCTCCACATCTACCGGTAATGCAGGTACCAATGGTAGGTCCACAAGTGGAGGTGTATCTAGTGAACCACCTAGAGGTTACATTTGGAAAACAAGTCTATGTATTAATGCCTCATCTCTAAGGGGTTTATCCTCGTGATCAATCTTCAGAATCCTTGCTAGTATGTGTCATGGATGCATCCGGTAAGAATATAAGATATACTTTGGTTAATCATTATAACTGGATAGCTGACAAAAGAATGAAATTGAACTATAAACCATTCTTATATGATTAATGTAACACTATTTTCCTTGCAACATGGGTTCTCATGTATATAGTCAAAAATCAGGTTATCAGAGTCCAGGTGTTGGATACATTAGTTGCTGCACCAACACTGTAGTCCCTGACCTAAAATTTAAACTCAAAACACTTAACTCCATTAGAAAAAACAAAAATCGCATATTATTGGACCCTATGTTAGAATCATCCACCTCTCATATCACTCTGTCACGACCCGTCCTCTAGGTTATTGTGTTGAAAATCCCAAAGCCTACCAACATTAGGCCAAGGGCTGGTGACTAGAACCGAGTAGGCATATCAAAAACAGAGGAGGCATTTCATTTGTAATTTTATGAACGCACATATTTCAAAGCTACAAAATTATGAAAGGTAAAACCCACAATGCAATAAAATCATGCATACCACTATAACCCAACTAGATTATGCCAAGAAAGTTAAGTACGGTAAGGTAAATCAGGTTAGAATACAAGCCCACCAAAAAGATATTTTGTAATACTGTTCTTGAAAGTAATCCATAGATAAACATTTATCATCCAACATAAACAAGAGGTTCTAGAACTAAAATCTAGCATCCTAGAGACACCTCAATCTTCCGGATATCACAAGTCTCAATTCATTCTCGGTCCATGCTATACTCTATAAAATGTTAGCTCATCAACACAAACCTGACACATGGGGGAAAAGACTATATCGGTGTGAATATAACAATACTCATTAGGATACACTGAAACCATAAAGAAATACATAATGGAATGTTAAAATAAACTCCATGAAAGTATATGTCTACATAAAATATAACCATAATATATAGATATACCCAAACCAAGACACATATAAGAGAGATATTCCACAACCACCACATACAACCACTAGGGATTCAGTACAATGATTCTAAAATTCACCCATCCAGGGGAACAAGCTATTGAGTATAATAGAACTAATGAATTCTATCTGAGAAGTACTTTTTTTGGAACCATAATGTGAGAGATAAATAGATTGATCTGAAGTGAGATATGATGCTTCATATAGGGATCACAGCCAGGGAAATGGGGTGATACCAAAAACTCAATCTATATTACCCTACTAAGTACAGGATCTATGCCTTATGATTTGGGCCATGTCAATATCAAGGAATCTACTTTGGGAATGATATGAATAGAGGATACACCCTATGCTTTTAGGGGTTTTTTGAAAACTCTATCCCGGAAGTCCTGTAGAGTGGATCATACTCTAGTGAGTATGAAACTATGATGAAAAACCTTTAGTGAAATGATAAAGGGTATCATACCTAATTAAACTCTTCTTGGATATGGTGGATATAGTAATATATTCAAATAGAGAAGGGGGTGAACAGTGAGTAGTAGTCACATCTACCATGTCCCTTGACCCTGGGTACTACCCAGGTAAGTAGAGTATGTCACTAGAGAGTATATCCAAGATAAAACACACCAATTTTATCATGATCAAATTCTTGTCCCAAGGTCCTCAATGCAACAGATGTCACATAAAATGAACACTTCGTTTTAATGATATGAGCATTTTAGTGGAATGTTCTCACCGGGGGTCGGTTTGGGTCTGACCCGACCTAACTTGATCAACTAGGATGGGTCCCACCATGCCCATTGTGCTCAGTCTAGCCCAACCCGATATTATCTTTAGGGTATTGGGATGACTTGTGCAGCCTAACTACCCTGGTCTGACCTGCATGCGTATGGGATGGTTTATCATCCACACACAGTCCACCCCAATAGTGCACCCCCTGGTCCTGCAAAATTGCACCAAGTTCTACATGGTCGGCACACTACATCCATGATAGCCATATGTGATCTACCTTCTTGTAGCCTCTCTGACTCTACTAGCTTCCACATATCTATTGGTGCATTCCTCCTTTGTTGGCTACCTCACCGTCATCCTGTATTGACACCATGGACCCGCATTGCTGCTCACCAGGACTGATAGGATCAGACGCCCTAGCCGCCACAATGTAAAGCCACTTGCACCTCCATGTGCCAACGTCCTAGCCAAATGACACCAAACCATCTATGTCTCACCTCTATAACATTGTCATGGGGTCTGATCTTCAATCTCGGATCGTTACGCCTAGAATCAATGGTGCAATGATTGTTTGTTCAGAAAGCATGAAGACTGAAAAACCCCGACGAACATAAGGGGAGAAAAGCCCAAGGAAAAACCAATAGAATGAGCCATGTTCATTTTTCATTATGGGATTGATCCATTATGTATGAATGATCTTGAAAAAAATGAAAATATCCATGAAGAACCCCAGTAATAATCCCACAATATATGCTCATTCCTCAAGAACGATGAAAGATATATCAAACTGTTAATTTGTTAGTCCATGTTCATGATTGAATTCATAAATTGGGAAAATAATTCCAAAAAAATACACCCTTCTTATTGGTTTGATCATTCTCTAATGATGATCTTTCATCTCCTCAATTCTGTTGGTGAGGTCTATCAAAACAATGTTTGTCGATCTCTGATCAACAATCTCATTGTCATTCATCACTAATAGAATCCTCCATGTTCCTATCTTTAGACACTTTAGGGAATTAAATGGATATGAGCCTAATAGTGTGTCCCTTATTAAAAGGAAAATTTGAAATAACTATCGATGTTTCAAATAAATATGTTTTTATTAAAATTTATTTATTCTTGATGCATCCAAAAACTATCTTTCATATCCATCCCACAACAGCAGATATTATGCCTCGCCGGAGTTAATGTAGCTTCTCTGAACACAACAGTTGGCAAATATTTCTATATCAGGTAACCGTTTAGAAGTTATTACACATTTTTTTGAAATTTTTGTTCACTTGTTATTAAAAATGTAACATTTTTCAGTGAAATGTTTCGGGCACATAGGGCCCCAGAAAAAAACATCATCATATTGCATAGTCATAGAAATTTCACAATTAATTAATAAAAACACCATAGAAATCCATGTCATTAAAACATGTATTGTGTATCACTCTAGAGAAAGAAAAAACCAGATCCATTATGTGTATAAAATCTATAGGTTGTACAACTACATAACGAACATATTAAGAGAAGTTGGTAAGGTTTTTTTCTGAAGAGAAAAGGTTATACAAAAATTGAACACCCACCTGATGAAGGAACAATGAAGAAACCCTAAGTACATAGAGGTGACATAGGGACCATAGGAAGCAACAGAGGATAAGTACCATCACATGTTTTCTCCTTAGTATGTAAAAAAAAATCATGGAAGAAATTTCCAAAGGGGGATGAATGTAATGACCCAAAATTTTGTCAATTAAATTACCCTTCTTAAAATTATGTTGTATATTATAAAATGCATACATCACATAAAAAAACGCAATAAAAACATCATTCGAAAAAATGCAGAATAAAGTATGTGGTATTTATAGAAATTATGGATCCTATACCAACAGAATAGTATCCTGACCAGTTGAATGCTAATATTACCATTAAAAATATTAATTTGGCTAATAGAATAGTAACCACAACTATGAATGTATAAATTAAATATTTGTATCTTATAAATTAAAATATGAAATAGTAAATCATGTTATAAGTAATTTTTTTTTTTCAAAATGACAAATTAATTATTTGTATTTTGTAAATTGTAAATGATTATATAAAATTTTATAAATATTATAATGATTAAAACGAAAATTTATAATAATAAAATAGCTTCATAATTTTATATTATTTTTTATCAAAAGTATTATTTAATTTTATGAGTTCTTAATTAATTTATCAATGGGTTATAAAATCGAATATAATATTAAAATCAGAATGTTTTGGAATAATTGATATTTTTTTAAATTTAAATTCATATTAATTAGATAATTATTTTTATAATTTAGATTTTATTTTTTTTAATTTAAAAATATGAAAATGTTTTGGGTGAAATTTTTGGATTATTCATAAATTATTGAATATTTTGTGATTAGTGAAATACAATAACATAAAATATTTAAAAAATACATTAATTTTAGAGTGATGGCTATTGTATATATGTGGTATGAACAAATTGCATTTAATAATCCATAAATATTTTCTATATCTAGTATATTAATCAATAGTATTGATAGTCTAGTGCCAAATCAAAAAACTAATGAATAACATAATAATAAAACACTCCTCTCATCCTATATGAATACGACTAATCACCACCACTTCTCATCACACCTTCAATGACATGTGTCTGGAATAAATTATACCAAATTACATTCATATCACTCTTCCCAATGTCCACGAGCATATGGTCTCAACAAAAATCCAAATAGAAGTTCCTTGAGGAGGTTCTCAAAGAGAGATCATTCAAGAGGTAAAATCATCCATCCTTCTATTTAATTTAATTTCTTTTCTTGTTATATCATCACGTCACCTTATCCAAAGTGGTCTGATAACCAAATTATAATATAAATATATATATATTGTTTAATTAAATTTACATCATCAAAACACTTCTCGCCTTCTTTTATTCAAAAAAATTAAAACATCATTTGTCATTTGTCGATTCACCATTTCTATAGATGATGAGTTCTCATTTTCTAATACAAAATTCAATACAAGGATGGTAATGAAATTAATATTACGGTAAAACCAGCTTTAAATATTCATATTATAACTTTATTAATGTTATATAAATAATTTATTAAGATAATATTTAATAAAATGAAATTATTTCGCGATGGACAGAAAAATCGCCATAATAAACCAAAAATATATCATTAATGTTATATCAAATGAATCACCCTTAAAATATTAAAAAAAAATTACATATGAGATCATTTAAAATTATGTATGTTCATTAAAAACCCAAAATTTCACTAATGGGGAATTATTATCATTTTAAAATAATTTCCATATTTATATACAAGTAAACAAAATATTAAACCATGAAAAAAAATGGTCCCAAAACAATGAAATTGATCAATATAACTCATCAAAATGGCCATAAATGAACTCAATAAAATTATATTAAATAATATACAAGCACTATATGTTAAAATTAAGTAATTAATTTATTGAATTAGATTATCTATGATATTAAGTGTAAGTACATAACACATTCAGATATAAGGTAAAGGAATTCTCGAACCCAACTCCCTTTATTTTGGTTTTACCTCCTTAAAAAACATTCAGTGTGTATATTTATTTAATTTTAATTAAATATTAATTAATTATTCTTCCATTTATTTATAGGATATAGGTGTTTTCAACATGGATTTATGAAAAATATAAATAATATCAAAGGGAAATCTTCTTTCCAAAGCACATATTAACACCTCATGAGATTTTTTCTTCTTCACTTAAGAATGATGATTCTTATACCAAATATTTTTCCCATTTTCATTTCAGAACCCAATGTTTTATTCAGGGATTTATGCTTTGTGAAGTTATTATGAATCCCATTTACTTCCATGAGTTATTTTATAACTATTATTATTATTATACTATATATGTGGAATTCATGATTATGTTAATACTATTATGTGATGGGTGAGACCATAAGAATATCGACCTTCAAGGAATTGGGTAAATTGATGTATCTTGTGAATTAATGTGTATTATGTTTACCAATGATTCTATATTTGTTCACAGTGATGATGTTATGATTATGAACATATGTTATGCATGAAGATGATTCTATCTGTGTTCACAACTATGTTTTGTATTTTACCACTATGAAATGTAGTTTCATTTTATGCATCACCACATATCATGCCTTTATAAAATGGTTCCCTTATGATTTTAAAAATATTACCATTATTATGTTATTATGATGATGATTATTATCAGTCATGTTATATTGTTTCATGTCCCTTATTCATCTTCTTACTGAGAATTTTTTTCCCCCTATTATTCGTTGTATATCTTTTAGTGACTACATGTAATAAGGATAATGTGAGATTTATAAGGATAAATAAAATAAATTTAAATAAAATTTTCTATTTTATTATGCACAACTTATGTATGTGCCTAATTTTCTCTAGACACTAATCCTATGGATTCTAGTTTTGTAATGCTAATATGATTTTTATCTTTTAAATGATTTAATATACATGTATAAAAAATGGTCTCTATAATACATACTAGATGAATCTATTCATGATCGTATAGTTTGGTCACCCATTCTTGCATGGATTTCCAACTGTGCACCATCCTTCTCCATGATACTGGGTTGTGTGAAGGGTTTGTACTAACCGTGCGTTGACTGTGTAACCTAAACTGGATGGCCTCCTTTTCTTCTATGTTGTGTCTCGACCCCCCGAGATACCACTAAGGCGTTTTGAATCCTTTTCAAACGTTCCATTAACCATTTAAAGGGATTTATGTTCTAATTTAAACATACTCATACCTTGATGAATGGTATGGATCATAAAACCTCCCAACCCAATAACATCTCATCCTCGACTTGAACATCCCATGAATCACCAATACTAAAAGACAAAAGGTCATTCCATGGGATCCACCCATCATATTATCTCTAAAATGATTCTCTCTAAAAACATTCATGCCATAAATTCACTCAAACTAAGGAAATAGTCATAACATGACGAATTTTCATATTGTGATTAACAAATATGAACCTGATGCTACTTAATGGACGCATCAATATCAAACCAATATCAACCACAAGAAAACCATGTGGAATATAATGAAAAATTACCTCATCATACTACCATAGAAGAGACAATAACAACACTACCAGCATGATCTTTTATATAACTTATCTACCAGATCACATGGAATAATTGAAGCTTCTTCTTTAAAAGTTTTCATGGTGACCTAGATGTTTCATCAACTGAAGGGACACATAATTTTTCAACCACACACCCTTGACCTACCTTTAGTTCAAAAGTCAATGTCTATAACCTCATTCAACATATAAACTCCCTAAGAAAACCCGAATAATAACCTTCATCTCATGGTACATGACCAACAAAAACCTGATCCAATTCCTGTCACCAAAATCTAAAACATCAAGATGGGTCTTACCACAGTCTATCCACCCCATAACACCAAAAATGTCATCAACTGGACATGGACCTAAAATGGTGCTCCATGTCATACACTTTATCTCACCACCACTATATTCTGGTGGTTCGAACCTCCATAATCGATAATTCTACTAGAAACTCAACTCACAACATACCCAATACTTCTTTGAATATACCATACCCAAACATACAAGGGAACTCCACCCAAAAAAGTAATTTGTCCTTATCATAAAAATTGCACAGAGTAGACATGTATACACCATCCATTTGAAAAATAACAATAAATTGATCTCTATCTTGTTATCCATCATTTATAAAATGCAATTTCTTTTAAGAATATCAACTAGACGTGACTAACAACTAACCATGTCCATTCCTTTTACTATCTCATGTCAAGTCATCCCCAATCGACTAGTCTTAATACTCATATTGCACTATTAACATGCTACCCCATTCACCTACCCACATCGACATATCACTTATATTGTTCCACCATAATTTGACTCACCTACTAGAGTTATTCCCAACAATTTTCTTAAAACTAAATCTTCTATGAATCCACTAATCTCAAATCAATCATCATGCTCTACAATACCCATCAACATTCTTAATTGGAGAACCATTATTGTCTATACATTGACTAATGACTACTTGGTTCTTACTTAAATCTCATTTCCACTTTTTAAACACACTTATCATTCCAAACCATCCATTTAATGTGTTTTAAAACTCATAACATTAACTCCAATTCTTAGCTGATTCGAGCCTTCCCCACCCGACTCATCTTGAAAATGCTTTACTTCACTCTTGAAACATCTCTACATTATATGACCAAGATTACTTCACACTAAAATACATTCCATTATCACCCAAAAACAACTATTGGAGCTCATTCCCAACAATTTATAAGGTTCTAGCACAAAAATGAAATTTCCATGAATTGTTTTCATGCCTTATCATTCCCATCAATTACTCTAACATAGGAAAATCATACTTCATTTAGAACAACCCTAATATCCAATCTAATACCTCTCTTGATCAACCACCACATTCAATGCCCAGGTAGCCTTAATTAGGGGACCTAGAAATAAACTTCACAAGTTCCTCATTAGCATCTCGGTGCCACAATGGAAACTCCATGGTCGAACCCATAGATCAAAAATTGACATATCACTCCCCTCTTAAAGAGTTTCATTTTAAGTACTTTCCAATAAAAAGTTTAACCACCATAGCACACACTTAAATTGAATCTTGAACCCCTAAATATGGACTTGGATATCTAGATTTTACTAGAACAAATTAAAAACATCCACTACCCATTCCCAACCTCAGATTAAAAAACACACAACATTCATAGAAATCTAGTTCGACCCGATGACCAAACCGGTAAATTGTTGATAGTGTACATCCCACCATCCAAATCTACATATACTGCTCCATGAGGGTATCCTAAAAAATCACCCATATCCAAAAAAAAAAAATTGAGCTATATAGTAGTAAATATATTGATATTTCAATGTACCAAGTATGATGTCAATATATTAGGAATGATGGTCACTAACAACAAGTACACTCCGAATTCATCAACGAATACCACAAAAAATTATTACGCAATGATGTTATCCCAACATTCACCATGGGAACACCTTGTCCTATCAAAAGTCTCAGGATATCCTACCATCTAACATCTCATTAACACCCATTGACTATATCTCAAGTGGGACTTTCCCACAAAACTCAGCACCTCATCACTACACACTACCAAGCAGTCGTGAACCACTGAGTCCTAGAACTATGGCCACAATACCTCTCGTATTCATCCATCACTATCCATGTGACTTACAACAGCCTCACAAAAAACAATCACAATGAAAAAAAACCAATATGCCTCTCTCATGACTTGAGCATACAACTATTTTCATGAAAAATGAAATGTGTTTAATCTGGATCCACCGGTATACATATCGCAAATAGCATCTAGAATTTCTACCATGTTTCCAACACCATGTCCTCCAATGAAAAATAGAGTTAATGAACTTTCCTGTGATAAATTGCTGATCTCTACATCATATCTCATAAAAAATAAATCCCCAAAGTTATGACCAAATTCTCACTCATACCACTACCCATGCCACCTAGTTCGTCAGCCCCATTAGAATCGAGTAATTCTCAACATTCTATTTTATTGACCTAAATATTCATATAATAAAAATCATACACAAGAACACCCCTAACACTAGGTACAATTTACATAAAAAATAATCAATATATGATTTGGTTATTATTTGCTTATCATCTAAAAATCAACATCGATTTCCACATCAAACACCATCAAAACAATAGATTTAGGACTCTGAATGATATTCCCTTACATAACTACCATTAAAACAAAAAATAAACACTTATTTAATTCCATGAGAGTGATAGAAAGGTATAACTATTCATTTTTACCAAAATATCCATATAACCTACCATGCATCGATTCAACCCCTGATGCAACCACCAGTGTTTCACATTCTAAGGCACATGCATCACTGTGACAAACTCCCTTGATGATAGATTCAATTTACCATGATTTTAAACTCTTAGAAACAAGTCATGATGAATATAAAAAACCATTAACATTAAAACTATTCCATCAAGGACATTCATGTATTGAGAGGTAAAATTTTTCCGCCACTTCCAAATTCCATAACATCCACCAGTGCTTCATGCACCTAAAATCACTAGAAACCCTATCGACCCCTCTCATAGGTTATCATTTATGATCAAATTATATGAGCCCAAAAAACATGATTTACATATATAAATATCCATTAGATCTCAATCTAGCAATTGAACATCAAACCTCACACTCGTCACATCCAACAGGTTGTAGCCATACCCCTGTTTCAAAACACAAACCATCTATTGTACCTAAGAAACCATTTACTCTATATTTCACATCATAGTACTCAAATGAATACATCAGCACTAAGATCCAAACACCCACTCTAGGATCCCAAAACATGACTCACGTGATCTTAATACACATGTTTTACCACACCCACATTGCCATACAACATTTCACAACCCAAAGGCAACAACCCTACCAATGATACAACAAGATCCTTGTTTTTACCATACATCAAAAAAGGCCTATTAAAACATAACCACGCCCTCAAACTAGGGAACTATCACTAAAAAATCCTCACATACACATATTTTTATATCAAAACTAGTTATATAATCACTAGTGTCCCTGAAGATCCAATCAATTTATCATTTCCCTTATTAATTAAACATTACCATTTTAAATCTGCAGGATACACAATGAAAAAGCATAATTTTTTTAAATAAAAAGAATTTAAACTTTAAAAACCATTTTCATTTAAGAAATATTTCAAACATATATTTCTTTTTTCAAATTTATATTTAATACAATTTCATTAACCAAATGTTATTTGACTACATTTTCCAAAATTCATGTATTTGATTTTTATTTCAAAAATCCAACATAGGAATCATATGGTTGACCTATCAATATTATGTGTGTATAATGATGAATAAACCCACAAAAACCCTCCTTCCATACTATTATATGAAATAAAACCTCATAAATCAATAGAATCACATCCATGTGAACCACTCAATGTGGATGTATCAACCATTGGTAAAGGCACAAAATAGATCATTGGTTCCCACCCATGGTATCATGATGTTTCCATCATACGTTTGTTTTAAAACACACATGCATGAGCTCATTACCAAGAACTAAAAAGATAATTCTCTATTGTCTACAATGACTATATAATAAGATAAAATACACCACTCTGATACCACTTTGTTACATCCATGGCCTGGTAGCCACAATATCTTGCACCACATATCGGGTTATCACATGAGATCAGGTGTGCCTACTTGTATGAAATATGTTTCTGACTACGATCATGGGTCAATGAAGGTACATTGAGGATAATATGCCTTCTTATCATAGTAATACAAAAACCAAAACGATACAAAAATATTAAATATCAAGCCATAATAATAAAGGGAAACATGCGATAAGATAAAATGAGTAACCAAGTAACACATGCTATAAAAATATGATTAATTCACTACATGTAAGATATATATATAGTTAAAGCCTCAAAATCAATCTATAAAGAAAACCCGAAGTCAATATTGAGTCACATACTAGCCCAAATAGTCCATGCTTTAACCCATCTTTTCATGCACAACCAACCAATTCGTACGTATCATGAATTTGTGTCTAAAAACAAGTAAAATCATATTGGGCACAAAAAACATTGGGGGACTATGTAGGGTGTGAGTACAACTCAGTAGGCTCCCAAAAATGGTGTCTAATGAAAAAAGAAGTTTTTACAACATTATATGTAGATAATAAAGGTGTAATTATGATATAGGGGGAAAATAAGTGAGCCTCATAATTAATAATTAATCAATTAACCGATTGAAATTTCTCTAGGTTCAATTAACAAACTAATCTATATACAAACACAGTGATAGCCTAATCCATTACATAAGGGTTATATACTTTAAATCATAGGGTTCATTCACTAATCATATAGTTAATCATCTTACCTCATAGCCTCAGTCCAATAATATATATGTATCCATTCGTTTTTTATCATAAATACTTAAACTGACATCAAAAACCATTCCAAGAATATAAGGATAGAACCATATTTTAACATCCTAACTATAGAAATCATAGGATAATAGATCCTCCGTATGACATCCTAAGTCAAATAATCCATTGATAGAACCTAATAAATCAGTCCATCCTAACACAAAATGAATATCCTTAGTCCTTAAATTAGGAGAATAGAGCCTCAGTCAAACATTTTAACATGAATAATACATTTTTAGACCCTAGAGAATCATTGTAGCCTGCCCCATGGGAGTAGAGCCTTGTTACAATACCATACTCAGGAAATATATCACATGGTCATTCTCTATTAAACATATATCAGATTTACCCATATGAAATTTCAATTTATAAGGTCCCAATATAACCTTAATACCAATTCATCGCATAAAACATAAATAAAAAAATTAAAATAATTACCTAGAATCTACCCTTTGAAACTCTGGTCTTTCTATTTCAAAAAAAAATCTATTTCTAGAGGCTTTTGTTTTAATTTACAATCATTTCAAATAATAATTAAAGAAATTTTAAAAAAAACATGTTCCATTTCAACCTTTTAAATCCATAAAAAATCTACTTTTAAATCACATTAAGGATAATGCCTCCACTAAAAAAATTTCCTAGTTTCAAAACATCATTTTCCTTTGTTTAAAACCATAACAAGATTGAAGTCCAAAACAATCCATTTAAACAATTTCCAAAGACCCTTCGGGAATTTAAAAATAATGAAATTTAACCCATACAATTATCATATAAACCATTACAAGATAGAAATTCTAATTCACAACACATTCACAATAAAAAAATACCCTATATTGACATTTTTCAATACATTTTACCTATTATAAAGGTTTAGCATATCCCATTGGTATCCCTATGTCTGGTCTCACATAATCGATGAACTCAACAGACTCCATAATGGGTCTCACACCTCAATATAAGTCCCACATTAGTTTCTTTTTCCAAATGAATTAAAATGAACAAAATAAGAAAATTGTATCATCCAAATACACATATAAAACATCAAGACTATGACAAAAATCATTAAGACCGCCTACATCATGTTCATTGGAAAACAACCAATTAATCATATGCATATTTTATAAATTAAATTAAAATTAACTACAAAAAAGTATAATATTCTAGGTAACTTATTTTATAGGGATTCAAAATGAGAAGCCCAATTATACATGCCTTATTTCAGTAAATGGGAGGAAGAGGAGTGTTAGAATCACCATCAGCTTCGATCCTCACCCAAATACACTACAAAAATAATAGAATAGAGGGAAAATATTCTCTTGGATATTTATGAGGTTTTGGTTCATCCCCAAATCTACTAGAGTATGAATATAGAATAAATCTAGGTTATAACCCTTTAAGATAAAGGAGGTAATATTGTAGAACCCCCCCCCCCCAATTTTAATATCCCATACTGTTTGACTGGATGGTTGGAAAGAACATGATCCAATAGTGATGGCCCCTATTTTAATGGGGAGCCTATAATTAACTGTCTCATGAGAAGCCCAAATTTTTTCATAGGCCCTTTAGTTGGCATGAAGGATGGCTCCCTCCAATCCCAAGATGTTTGGTCCACCCTGATTTCATGGTATTCAATCTATTAACCATACCTCTACACGGTGTATGGTTTATTCCATATGGTTAGTAATAACCATGAACTAAACAATAATCCTATAATGGATATCCTATTTTAATCCTCTTTCATGTCCCGATCCTTTGGGACACCACAAGGCCTCTAATATCATATTAAAACATTACATTAACCATTTTTAATGGAGTTATTCCAATATTTATACACAGTAATGCCTACAGGAATGGCTATGATTTTACATGGATAATACCTACCCAAATACCATCCTAAAATCCAGCCCCTTATCCTATAATACTTATTATTATTATTATAAAAACAACTTATAATGGCATTTGGTGAAATGAAAATGAGGTTACTTGAAGAGGAGTCAATGTTCGTCAATAAGTGTTTTTTATTTCTTCCATAACCTATAACTATTTTCAGAAAAATGATCATATAAGAACCCAAATATATTATAAATATTGATATGTTATTATACTATGATCAATGCCTATATCCATATCCTCTTCCATCAAATGGAAATTGATATCATCCATCGAATGTACAGTAGACTACCACCTCATAAACTGATATGACAAATATTACACAAACACCACTCATGGATGGGTATGAAGATGTATATTATATATATATAACATAAATATTATTATTAAATTATTATATCACATATAACCTCTTAATTTCTATTAATTTTGGGATATAATAACGTCATTCGTGCATACGTTAGACTATTGCCTCACAAAGCGATGTGATTCGTTTTTAACTATTACATATCATGGAAGATTATTAAGGTAAAATTAATGAATATAGGTGATACATATGAAATAAAAAATATTCTAAAATCATAATATATTATATAAATTTATTTCATTTCATCAGTTGAAAAAATTCAAACAGCATTCATCTGTACGTATGGTCTACTGTCTCCATGAATGATATATTTCATTTTAGATATCTAAATATTATAGATTAATATAAATAAATATATAATTAATATATATGATATTTATATTATGATTTAAAATGGAGATTATATTACCATTTTCATGGTAAGGGGACCAAAAATACAAATTGAAAACACAAATAAAAATAAAGCTTTTATTACCCAAAACATGACATTAACATGCGATTGTTAATAAATTGGTAATAAAATTTCCATTTTAAGTAATATATTATATAATATATATATATATATATGTTTTACATTTAATAGATGTATAATAAACTTATAATTTTTTATATAGGGGGTTCGATTTTGTAGGAATGATGTCGAGACATAAGATTTGACATTTTTGTCTCGCTTTTATCATATCAAGACACATGTCATATTCATGATGTGTTTCTTTATGTGGTGTTTAAACTACCCATGAATTAAATATACAATTATTTTAAATAATAATATTTGGTTTTAAATATCCTTTTTGGGATCTATATTTCATTTGTTTTATGGTTCCGATGAAAACATTTGGTTAGGGTTTTTTGTCTCAGTTTTTTTTTCGTTCAGACATACATTATGATATGAACCTATCTTATTTTACTAGGTAAATATAAAACCACTTTAACATGAAATATAATGAATTTATTATTATAATAATATAAATTTTTCATTAAATTTTATTCATTCATTTGTATTATGATTCAACATAAACAATGTGTTTAGGGTTTTATGATACAATCTCATCATTTAGTGGGGTTGTTTATTTTTATGATTCTGATGATGAAATATTATGATCCATCTCTCAAGAAACTCATGAAATTCCATATCCAATAGTTATGTTATAAGAATTCATTTTATAATTAATTTTCATATCTTTATGAAATCAATTTATAAAAGTAATTTTTAGAAAATATTATTTTTCTTCTCTCTTAAGTCAAAAATTATTTTTCTCCAATATCCATATTTTCAAACAAAAGTATGAATATGTCATTAAAAATATCCTATGATTTTCTATAGTCATTTATACGATTTTATGAATTTTCATGAGGTTTTTCAAAAGGACTATTATTCGAATTTTCTATATGACCTTCTTTCAAATTTTTCCAAAAATCTAAGAGGAATATGTATTTTAAATTCTACGGCATGAACAGTATTTTCCACCATATTAACTACTAAATATTTTAAACATTCATTTAAATGTTTAAAATTTTATTTTCAAATAAATGAATTTTGGAAAAAAAATTATTGATTTTAAGACATGGAAATATATTTTCTTAAAGTAATATTTTAAATGATTTTTAAATTTTCCTTTATATGTTTCAAAGGTTATTTACAAATAAAATTATTTTGAAAATGATATCGGTTTTAAGAAGTGTTTTTTAAGGTTTAAAGTCTACTTTCCACAAAAAATATCTCAAGTGATCTTTTAGAATAATTTTATTTTAAAGATAACATTCTTTGATGTTGCTTAATTTTTATTGGGCGTATGATAAAATGACCCCACCCTTATTATTTCTCTTGTTGGTTAACATTTATGCTGATGAAACGTTTATAAACACATATATTTTTCATTGGTTAAACTATACTCAATTGATGAAATGTTTATGAATCTATTTTTATTACATGTGTTATAATGTGACGATACGATGAATGTTATATGATATTTAAGAACACATAAGTATGGTGATCATTTTGATATGGGTGATACCTATATCTCCCCCAAATGCATTGGGTAAATAATTATATATCATAACATAACAATAGAAAAAATATTATGGGATTTATCCACTATGGGAATAGGTGATTAGTAATCTACTATGGGAAATTGGTGTATCCTGATTTATTATATGAAATAGGTTATAAGTTACGATATACTATGTTGATGGTACTTATAGTTAACCTTCACATATGATGTAGTATTATATATTTATGATAGTACCAATATTTTATGACATGAGATTATTTTTATTATGAATTTATGATCATTTATCATTCTTATGGGACATTTTTTATAAAATGAAATGTTTTTTTGTATGAATCATGTTTATGATCTATGATATGTTGGGTCTGAACTTTGTAAGTTATATTTGTGGTCAAATATCTTTATGGTTATATTATGCATTTATGTAATTATACATTGATATATCATATTCTTAAGAACAATGATAATATAATATCATCCAATATTATATTTCCATCCCTAGGTTAAAAATAATTAGGTAGGTTTTTTCTACAAGTATAACTATTTTATAATATTATTGATAGAGATGTTGAAGATCATTCAAATAATAATAATATTGTGTTTCTAGTCTCTAAATATAATTAACTGTTATGGTCATTGTGTGTCTATTTATGAAAGTAATTTACTATTAATTTTCAAAAATATTTTATTTATAAATGAAAATTGTTGATCGTTATACGGTAGAATTTACATTAAAATTATTCATCCAAAACAAGATGAAAAATAGTTTTCCTCAGAAATATTCCTTCTCTTGTATAAAATTTTTTATTCTAAATTAATGTACAAAATTGATTTAAAAAAACATAACTTTATTATATAGAATCAAAATGAACTAATTAAATTTTAATCCTAATCCAAACTAGAATTTGATTTTGAAAATAATCGAAAATTAATATAATTCACAATAATTTTTTTTTAATATTCATGAAAATTAAATCTATTCAAAAAAATCATAAATATTAATCCTAAATAATTTTGGAAGGATTAATTAAATAATAGAGTTCCTTTTTTAATTTTAAATTTACTTAATTTTGAAATCTAGAATTTAGATTAAAAGATATAATGCATGACATCCATTTTGGAAATAAATCCCTTTTCTATTTGAAAAAAAAATTACCCAATATTTTTATAAAAACTATAACACTATAAAAAAATTAATTAATATTAATAAGTCATGAAAATTGATCATTATTATATTACATAATTTTCTTACACTATGTGGCTTAAGAATTGTTAGTATGAGAATCGAGGTTGTGTCTTATTTAAAAGAGCAGAGGTCCACAGTTGGAATCATATAAAGTATTAAATTAAAATAAATTAATTTTCATTTTCATATGACTAAAAATTTATTTATATTTTTATTATAGTATAATTATAATATTAAATAACCTTATAATATAAATTTAAATACTTTAATAAAATATTTTAACCCTTATGTCCTAGTTTTGACAACACATTATCCTTTTTGACGAATACTACAATATCAAAATTCATTATTAATTAACGATCAATAATGTTACTATAAATGACCAAATGAACCATAAGTGGAAAATGAATGATATTATAAATTATATCACATTAATGTTTTTGAATGTAATTTTTTTAAAATTTTGGTTTACTTAATAATATATTATTTAAGGGAAATATATAGTAAAAATCAATTTTTTGTATTATTCAGATAATGGAATTGAATGAAAAAATATATATTAATTCATTTAAAATTTAATGTCCTAACATATCCCTAATACTTTTATTTTTTTAAAATTATTCATGTAACAACATTTCACATCCAAAAAAAATATCATTGCCTTTTTTTTAAATAATTTATATGATTTTTCTACTGCATGCAGAGTACTATACCAGTGTTATGTAGAAATAAAAGATAATTATTTAATCACCAAAAAATAAGAGAAATAACATTATGAAAAAATCATAAATATTCGAGATAATCATCTATAACATAATATATCATCTTTATGTACCTATGAAAATAATATTAGATATATTAAAACAAAGAGAGTGACAATTTCATCTTTTATCTTAAAATAATATTAATATCATTATAAAGGAATGAGGAACCAAGTGGACATATAATTGAATATTGGATTTGGATGGTCTAACTAAAATTAACCAAGATAAATAATATCGGTGTAATTTTTTTTAAATATATATAATGTTATTTTTAATAATTATTACACAATATAACTTCACTGAGGTGACAAATATTTACCTCAGTTACTGTTTATATGACTAAAAATAAAGTTCACTTATTTAAAAAAATTTAAAAATTCTCTTTCTAATTATTGATTCTGTGACGAAGCAACTCGGGTCCTCCCTAAACCGATCACTCGAGTCAGTCCGCGACATGGACCGAGAAGCTTTCCCAATCCTCATGGGCTATCAACAATCGCCCGGGCATCAAAAAAGATAAATAGGGAAAAAAATTTCTCAATAAAAATAAATAAAGCAGTATAATGAAAAATAGAACAACAAAATGTAAATAAAAAACAGGATAGAAAAAGAACAGCCAACAACACATACTAACATGACCATGACCAAAACTCCTCACAACCATAAGAGACGCTCACCAAACCACAACCAACTCTCGCCCATGGTGAATAAGCTCAATTCGAACCTAAAAAACACTAAAAATAGGAAAACACTATAGGTGTGAGTATTAAAACGTAGTAGGTGTGACCAACAAACTATCGATAAAACACTACCTTTAAATAAAAAGTTTACTAATCCCAAGTATGAACTAAATTATATAAAATATGGGTTTCCACACACACACTTTAATTTCTAATACAAGTAATCGTACATTCCACTTTTTAATTTAAAAACACGTATAATGTTTGAATGAAACAGGTGCATTTCATTTTAAAACATTTTTTTGGTGAACAATTTTGAAATCTGAATTTCAGTTGTTAGTAAAATGAAAAAAAAACACAAAACACACTAAGGGAAATTGAAAAAGTGGCACACATGGGCCAGAAACCTATCTAGACCTCTCAATCATCCGCCACATACAAAAAAACACTAAAGGAAACATGGGTCAAACCTAAGTGCTCGTGAACAATCCATAATATACTATACGTGTTACTCATCCTGATGGCCTGCCTACTCTCGATGACGTCATAACACCCTAACACCCGGTGTTTCCCAACATGGCCTAACCGAGGGGCCCAATCACCTAGCTGAGTTTAATCTGTGCTAAGGGCTACTAGCTAACGCGTAATCTACACTAGTTTAGAAATCGTTCTTAGAAGATTCACTTACTATGCATGGTTCCCATGTCAACATGTATAATAAAAAAGGAAAGGGTTGATTCAGCCAAGTGAATAATGTAGCACAAACATCACAAACAACTCATGAAGTCAACGTACACTAATGATCACCCTTGAGTCACCCTAAAGGGAGTTTTTTAGAATAATTTATTTCATTAATGTGCCAAATGGTCCTTCAAAAATTTTAATGAAAATCTTCATTTCTCAAGAGAACCAAAAAATTTGTTCACACTTCAAAGGAAATCATTTATCAATAAATTATAATTACATTTGAAATTCGGTGAATTAAGTTTAAATTTCAGATGAGAATTTTTTCACTATTGGGCGTCCATTCATCAAGAAAATATTTCAAGTTTCATTTATAAAATAAATGGCTATTTTTACACCAAAAAATCATTTAAAAATTTATTTTCTTATATTATTTATCATTTATGAAAATTAATAAAATATCAAGCAATTAATAAATTCCGAATCTAAAGACAAGTGAAGTGGAAGACCTACCTTGACATGGAGATTAATTATGACGACACAACACATCTCACACATGCCCACAAGTATGTGCAACTTACGAACGACTACAATATCACGTAAATACCTTTCCCAAATGCTGCAACAAAAGTAATATAATGTAAAACACAAAGACACTAACCAGAAATAACCCGACAATTAAACACCGCAAAAATAACTAAAAACAAACATAAACATAAATTTAAAATAATCAATTAAAAAGTTAGAACATACCTCACCTGAACCCCAGTGCAAGAGAAACAGCATGAACCCATACCACTAACCTTCGGCGGTGGATGCTCGTCGTGCACCCAATTGAGAACAACGTGTGCGGCTGGTCACAAGAACATAGGTTGAACCGAGGCCAACCGAACTGGTCAACCTGCCCCAAATGTTCTAATAGGGGTTGTGGGGTGCCGGAAATGTCACTAGTATGGGGGGAAACAGACAGGAAGGGTTCGTAGTCAGTCAGAGGACGTGCAACGGTTCGGAAGGCGTGTGAAAAGAGAAGACTGGTTGGTCGGAGTTATACGGCACCAGATAGAGATCACAGAAAGTCATAGGTAGGTGTGTGTAGGTGATGTGGTGTCATCGCAGGGTAGGAAGAGGAGATGGCTTGTTGGGAAGTGCATGGACAACAGGTGAAGAGATGGCTAGAGGGCGTCGAACATAGGATTCACGCCTGCTGGTCGCCGGATAAAGTCACTGTCCGGAGCAAGATGGTGGACTAGGTGCTGTGTAAGGGGTTGCCAGGCTAGTGGAGTAACGAATATTGGGCTGCGCAGGTAAGTTGGATGAGCAGGGAGTTGTGGCGCTGCTGGAAAAGGAAGATGGGGTGGTGCTGGGGGTGCCCGGAGGAGGGCAGGGTGCTAGTACACACACGGCAGGAGGCAGAGAGTGGACGAGAGGCAGATGGCGCAGTGGAAAAGAGGGTTGCAGTGGTTCGGCTCATGCTGCAGGGGTGGAGGGAAAGCCCACAGCTGGTGCGCCAATGGGGCGGGGAACGGTGAGGGGGCTTAGCTACTAGAAGCAGGAGGCCGATGTTGGTCGGTCGGGGTGTGCGCATGAGGACTCCAAAAGGAGGGAAAGCAGGTGGGCGCTGTGGAGGCTGGAGGCAGTTGCTAGGCATCGTAATGGGGGGAAGGGAGGGTGACTGAGGGTGGTTGGGTGACAAGAAGAGGGCCGAACGGCCAGAGAGAGGGCTGGTATGTCTAGGAGTACACAGGGCAGGAGGGTTGGGGCATTGCATGGTGCACAGGGGGAGAATGCAGGGCCTGGCTGCGGAGGCAATGGGATCCAGAGGGGGGGCATCAGATAGGGAGGGGCGCTCTCAGGAGAATTCATGGGCACCGAGGGAGAAGGAGGTGACTAGTGGGTGGCGGCGCTGCCTAGACGAAATGAGAGGAGGAAAAAAATGGGGTAGGCCACTGGGGATATAGAGAAAGAAGAAAAAAATATACAAAAATAAACAATATATATATATATATATTAATAATCATAATGAAAATAAATAAATAATTATTATTATAATAACACAAATAATAATAATATGAATAATGCACCAAATAATAAAAAATTTAATAACATTACAGAAATGATTAAAACACTAACATTAAAAATAACAAAATATTATTTCATTAATATTTAATTTTATTTTTTTCTCTTCAACTCATTTAATTTTTTTAGTTTATTTTCTTACTCACACATCACAATCGTGCGGTACTCGGGCTGACTGCATGGCTTCCGCTAGTCATGCCATGCCCGCACACTAGCCTAAAACAAAAAAAAACTTAATAATAATAACATTTATCATTTCATCATTAATAATAATTATAACATTATTAACAACACTAAAAATTTTAAATAACACAATAAATAAAAATCTTTACTCATTTTATTTTTTCCAATGGTAGGACAATCGTGCCAATGCCTAATAAGAGCCATGTGTGGTTTCCAACACGCGCTCCACCCATGCGTCCAGTGAAGTCGGCTGAAAAATGACCACTTTTTAACATAAATAAAATGTTTTTCGTTCGGGACTCAACCCGAACACCAACCAAATTTTAAAAGACAAATAAAGTTATAAAATAAAATAAAAGATAGGTGAGGGAGTGACCGATTCAATATTATTAAATTTAATCATTATAAGTGTAAGAAGTTATATCTAAAATAAACACACAAAATGTTACTAATGATGGTTTATCAGAAAAATGCATTTATATGTATAAAAAAATATTTCTACAAAAATAAAAAATGATGTAGATTAAAATGAAATTAATTGAATTTTTTTAATCAAAAATACAAATAAAATTTTAAATATTAATATAAATGTAAATGGAGTATTTAAATATATTAAATTAATATATAGTTTTAATAAAATCATTATTTTTAACCATTCACTAGGAAAAATAATTGCAGAAAAATCACAAAATTTAACCCAAATAAAATTTAAATTTTATTATTGGAAATTTTTTATTGTTTTTATAAAATATAAAATCTATAGTAGAGAGAAAATAATTACAATATTAACTCAAAAAAATGAAGAAACCCCATTTTTGAATAAAACTCATTTTTAATGAATAAAATGACGTCAGAAAAATTTAGTGAATAGTTCAAAAAAATTAAAAAATAAAATTTAATTTAGTATCAAAATTGTTAATAATTAAAAATAATAATTTATTACTCCTTTTCATAAAATCTACTCAACATCTTGGTTACAATAGTTATAAGTAAAATAATTATATTTCTAGAATATAACACAATTCGCTTAATGCTCATTGTTGTGTGATAAGTAATATATCAAGCTTATTATCATTTTCAAATTTATTTTTAGACTGTTACTTCCGAAATAAATAATGATAGATGAACATCCATCTGATAGGATTTTTATTTTGGTTTATGATCAATTTTTTAGAACATTCTTATAGTGTCAATTCTTACAACATGGGTTAATATTTTTTCAAAATAAACACCTTCAATCTATGCATACTCTTTCTAGATGAGACATTAACTCTTTCTTGAAACATCCCACTTTGCAATAATATTATTCTGAAATACCCATTTATTTCCTGGGAAGCTTTTATCTTCTATTCATGGTATAAGTTCTCGAGTATCATTCTTATTACATTGATCTAAATCTTCATTCATACATTTTGAAAATTATTTATGTTCAAAAGGATTTGTTAATGATCATTTTTATATTTGATAAATGACTTGTATTTGATTCTTTATTCACAGTTTGTATCTCATTTGAAATGGAGCTTCACTTCTTACAATAATGTTGGTTGGTTTAACATATATTTTTATATTTTGGATATTTTATTTTTTTCTGTCATTATCTTCCTTAGCCCTAGAAACATCAAAATGTCATATTTGTAACTCTTTTAAACTTATTTTTTTTTCTCCTCAATTCGTTTAGAAAGGTATAAAATTAATTCCATTATAACTTATTGGAAACCATTTCCTTCATCAGTTTCTATGATATTTAGAATAACATTCATAAGAAAACGTGCATTCACAATTATTTACAATGTTTTTCTCTATAACTAGTAACTTATTCTAATGGTTTTATATCCCAATATGATTCCCCACTCAGAACTTTCTGTAAATATCAATAAATTTTTGTTCATAATATTTATCATGCATGAAATTCTAAATACCATTATGTTTTTAATAGTACGACATTTATAAAATATTTCATTTTTAGTTTATTCATAGTATTTTCTTAGAATATAACTATAATTAATATGTTAAAAACTCAAATTTCTTCCCTCAAGAGGTATTTTGAGGTTTTATACTCTAAAATCAAAATGCATCCAATTTAAACTACCTATTGGTTTTCCTCTTTTATACTCAATTATGGTGTAGACCATATAGAAAAATGTGTTTATGTCTAATACCATGCCATTAAAATTTAAATTTTAATGAGTTAAATTATATCATTTTTCAAAGTCTATACTCAATTTTAGGATATATTCACCATTTTCCTTGTCAACCTTATTTTGGAATATTGTTAAAATTTAAATTGCTTCATACTTCTATTTTATAAAAATATCCATAACTATATATGTAAATTTGTAAATGATGGTTATGAGTTATTGATCACAATTAGTAGAATTATTTCTTATTGAACCATATATATTGGAATGAAAATTTTTTAAAGGTTAATTAGAAGAAATGTATTCCTTCCGATGAGTTTTTTTAATGACTTTTCTTTTCCACATGTGTCAAAAAACTTTTATTTTCTACTTATTATGAGGATGATATTTAATAACATATTTATTAGAAATTTTTTCAAATTTCAATCAACATTATGACCATGTCTTGTGTACCAAAAATAATTTTCCTATATATAATTCAAATAATACTTGATCCTTGGAACTCTACGTTAGAACAAATTTACACTAGTTCTTTATCCCTTGGAAATAATATATCCTTCTTTAGTTCAATTCATATTAAAATAGTATCCATTACATATAATATAATTCTCATATTCACATTGTGGGATGACACTTAGTAAAAAAAAATTTGTCCCATCATTAAATTGAACATCTTTGGACTTTAAATTTCTTAATTATTTTTCTACTGTATTCAGGTATTTTTATTTTTATAGAAGAATAATTTCCATAAATAAAACCACATTTATCATTTTTTATATTTTTTTATTTTCATGTCTCCCAATATATTGGAATATTTCAACCGTAGAGAATCTAAATCTTCCCCATTTACAATATTTTATCATAACCTCATATAATAATGTTATTTTAATCTGAATTTCAACAAGATAATTTTATTTCATAATTACTGCACCATATCTAGTTAGAGTGTTAATAAATTATTCTAAATTATGACAATATTGATCATACCTTCTACATACCTCATAAAGACATTTATACACGTTCTTTATTTCATACTTTTTAGCTTCTATAATTTTCATCATAATGGTTTTCTTCAACCTTCATAAATTTTTATTACTATCATTATAATTTCTCATCCTAATGTTATTCCACCCCCTTGAATGATATATTATTAAAGGATGTGAAATTTTATATAAATATTTATATGATTTATGTACAAATGTTCTACAACACCAGTAATGAATATTAAATTTCGTTTTTCTAATATAATCTGAATTTTTGTTGAAATGTTATATTTGAGGTCCATAAAAATTTGTAACATCATTCTTCATTAATTAGATCCTTTTTATAGTAGGTGTAAATATTTTTTATTGATTTTGAAATGATATAAATTTTTTCATCCATTTTTTAATCTAGGAATTATCTTTTCATATAATTGAATATATGTAATTAGTTAAATAATTCCTTAATAATTTATTATTATTATGTTGCGTTCAATCCTATTTTACTTCTAGATTACTTTTAAATTTATTAATGATTGATGTTTAACAATAATATTATCTAAAAAATAAATCAATAACTTTGAGGATATTTTAGCTTTAATATATTTTTATTTATTAATTCTTTATTATTCTTGTTTCATAGGGAGTTTGACATCATTTTATTTCAAAATATTTTCTTATCCTACAACTCTTATTTTTATAAATTTAATTTCATCAATATATCATTTTTCTAGTTTATAGAATCATTTCATTATATATTTCATACAAATAATTCTAGCATCCTTTTTGAGATTGGTGTTTTTCTTGAGACACGCATTATGTTATTATCTTGTAACATATTTTATTTATGTTTCTTTATATTCTACATATTAACTATTAGAATTTTCTTCATGTTTCCTTACATTATCAATGAATTTAGTGATTTTTTTCATAACATCCTCATTTGATGAATTAATTTTAGTTGAGAAATTCTCATCTTACTTTCAAATAATATTCCCCCGTATTCATCTAGAATACCTATATTTCGCCCCGTAGGTTATTTTACCTCTTATTGTTTCACCCAACTTCTTATTTTGATCATTTTAATTAATTCCACTTATTTAAACTTAACCATTTTATTTCATGGGATGAATTGGGAACAATTGAAAATTTGTCCACATATAAATCATAATAGATGATGGTTTCCATTTTACATGCCTTTTCATTTTCCATATTTTATTAACATAAAATCGATCACTCGTGAATATTATTTTTAATTAAAATATTGATAGTCTAATATATTGTAGAGTTATTATTATTATAAAAATTATATGTTTCATTATTTCCTCAAAAGTATTTCTAACATTCACCTTCATCTTAAATACCAGCACATTCATCATGTTTTAGGTAATACTAATTTTTTGAATATCATTAACATAAATATTTTTTTATACTTTAAAGGTGAGATTTTTGGATAATTTATACTAGATAAATATCTCATTGATTTTCAGTAATAGTTTAATCTAAATTGGTTGATCCCAAACCATATATGTAACTCTATATTTTATTTTCCCTTTTGAAATATTCATCAGTGGACTCTTCCTATGTCATATTAATATCATGAAATTAAATTCTCTAGATTTTATGTTTCACTTATTTTGATTTAATGTTTCTTCATAAAATGCATTATTGTTTATCTAAAATATTAATTTGTAGTTTGAATTCCTATAAAAATTGTGGAAAACCATTCCAAAATACATATAAAACTAGTATTTTGGGCCTTAAAATTATGTTTCATATTACAATTTTCATCAAAAGTCATCGGTGCATCCATTTTCGTATGTATAAATCTATTGGTTACAACATCCACCACTTATTGGACAATTAAATGTACATAAGGAATCATCATATTCATCCAACCGTTATAGGTATTTCCATAAAAATTATGGACATTGTTATGATTTACTAAATTTAAATTATCTATACATAATCAAATAGATCTATAAATAGAACCATTTATCTGATACTAATTGATATTTTTATAAATATATCACCACTATGAAGGGGGGTAAATTAGTTATAATATTTTTATAATTTCATTCACATGGAAATAATCCTCTATAAATATTTTTAGTTTTGATATACTCATCTCCATAAATCATCCTCACCCATATATAAAATAAGAATGATAAAATACAAGGTGAATGGTTTGTAAAAGTTATATTCCCATTGTTAGTACCTACTATTTTCAATGATTATAATCACATGACACATAGATTTTAAATTATTCTCCTTCAAAAATTTAAACATACACAAAGAAGGAATTAACCTTAACCTAAATAATGTTTCGAAGGAATCGCCCTCGACTAAAGAAAGATTGTTATCACTAGTTACCAAGGATTTCTCCACCAATAAAATAAATTTATCTTCTACCACTGAATTATTTTTATATAAAGAAAATATTCCTCAGGAATTGTATAGTATAAAGATGTTATCTTCTCATCCTGATTCAAACCTCTATAAACTTTTTTCATATAATTATTCTTCTACATCTTTTAACATCCAAAAAATCTTCCGTCGGTATTCTTGTTAGAAGAAATTGGTTATAAATATTTTCAATAATATTCAAATGTTTAATTTTACCACATTATATACTCAATATTCCTCCTAGAAAAATTAAAATATGATGAAATATAATTTTTTAAATATTCCTCAACTCAAACATCATTTTACCATCTCTAGAGACGCTAACATTTTTCAAAGTCTAAATTATTTATAATATAATCCTTAAATATATATATAATGAATCATCTAAAACATTACTAAAGTGAGAATCATGAAATTTATTTTACGTATGTTTATTTAGTGACTATCCATCTCAACATCATCATATTTTTTAGATTATGTAAACATGAAGGTATGTTTTCCTCGTAAACATGTTTTTATATTTAATGATCTCTGTAAGAAATCCTCTATCATATAACATTCCACATGGTTAGAATTTGTATAAGTCCCCAAGGTCTGGTATAATTTTTCTGATGAACTCGTTATTAGATATTTCAAACCATAGAGATACTCCATCTAATAACATAATATTTCTTATTATAGTGTTCTAAACATGTTTCCTCCATCTGATAAACTCAAAAACATTCATTCAGCAGGTTCCATAATGTTCATCTAGTAAACATTATATTTTTATACCTCTGGTACTACATTTAACTTTTCCTAATCTAGTATAAATTTATGTTTTTTTCATGAATTACGTCATTTTACATTTCTCCATTATGTATAATTTTCTAATTTCCGCAATTTTGTACCACATTTTATATTTCAAAATATAGTAAAACTATTTATAATCATATTGGGGTGATGATATAACATTAATTTATTTAGTGATCTCTAAATGGAGGAGTCTCATATTTTTTATTTTGTAATATTCATACATCTGAATCTAGTAATTCTCCATCTGATCATTAACTACAAATTGACCATTTCATATGTTGAAATTTTTATAGCCACTTCATTAACATAGTACAACCCTTATTTATCCTAAAACATCCTGAAAATCTATACTTGATCCTTGAAAACACTAAAAAACCATGATGTCAGAAAATTGTGGATCATTAAAAGATCATAAGAAATAATATCCAGATATTCCAAAAATATTCTTCTAAAAATGTCTAGAGTTTCAGTCGTTTATATTGAAAAATAATATAAAACCTTAAAAACCATTGTTTTTTATGATGGAACTAACAGATATCACACAAATTTTTCACTAGTAATCATATAAATTAGATGAAATGAGTTAATATTTTATTCCCAATATAAGAGTACTCTACCATGGATGTATGGATTCATTATCAAAACATAGTCAAACTAAAAAAATTATTTTTTTCCATGATGTGTTTTTAAATGCTTGAGCAATGATTCTTAGAGGTGATGAGATTTTCCCCATAGAACAATTACATAAACCATGGAGCTGTCAAAAATTTCAATATCATCATTTACGAGTTTTTAAGTAAACAAGAGAATTTTTTCCATGATGTTAAAGGTTTATACACAGTGAAATCATGTTATTGTATTTCCTTATATCATAGTTTCTATATTTTAGGAATCATATGTGATCCATTAAAAGTGGAGTTTGAATCATATTATAATTATAAATTATATTAATACTACAAATAATAATTAATAAGTAATAATGGTAAAAGAACAATGAAAATGTATATTCCATTGTAAATGTTTATAGATCAATATATAAAAAGAATATGTTTTTTCTTCTGACAAGGGATTGATTCCAAATCTATTCCAGAATGTTAAATAAAATGATTAAGGGTGATCCGGGGGTCTATATTGTTATAGGATTATACATTTAATCTTTTGGATGAGGTTGGGTCTAATTAACTTATCCATGGAAGGTGTAATACCGTTATTGGTTCATGTTTTATCAATATAGTTTAACATAAAATATTTATTATCTTTATGAGTGATTGATACCCTTGAATTCCCTACTTAAATGATTTTTGTAAACTAGAGTGTAAGGGATGGAACTCTGAATATAATATAAAAACACATGACATAATGATTCTTGTACACTCTTTAATTTTAAGTATATTCTCCATGTATTATACAAGTTGTGATGAACTAATTAAAATTTACAAGTTTCCATCTTTACATAAATTATCTAATCGTATCATCCTAGAGGGAGATAGGTGTTTTTACAAATGGTTGAACAATATTCTGGGAAAGGATCTTTTGATTTTTATCAATATTCCATGATTTGACCCCCCCCCCCACCAATAGGGAATTTACCATTATTGAGGCCAAATAGTTATACCATGGAGGAAGGTTGTTAATGGAACTTTTTATCCTCAAAACCATGAATAATATCAAAAACCATAATGGAATTTTTTTCCAAAAACAAAATCAATTATAAAACAATTGTAGTAACCATTGTATTTTTCATTGTTAATGGATTAATATATATCATTCATACGTGGGATGTTAGTTAGCATGGAAAAAATAATAATTATCATAAAAATTTTAATGGGATATTTGGGGTGACACCAATGAACATAATGAATTAGGAGTATCTTTGACTATCATAATATACCCAAATGTGATGTCACATAAATAATAAGAGACCTTGTGGGAAAATTTTCTAAAAATATATTAATATCATTCCAAGGTAAATGATGTTAAATTTATGGTTCTATAAAAAAATTTATATGAATTAAGGATTCACCAAAATGAATTAGTTGATTTATACTTTTATTAGGTGAATGTGGTTTTGGAAGGAATGTATTTAAGGAGAGAAACCCTAAAAATATCATGATCATGACGAACATACTTAGAATATTTTCAACATGTTAAAATGTTAATGTATAAATATTCAATGATTGATATCGGAAATAAGGTGTATATTTAAATTCATAACATCACTCTCATTATATATCAGATCAAGACAAATGATAATGATTGCTTGGATAATAATCTTTTTCAGGAAGTGATGTTCATGGAAACAAAGAAACTAAAATTGGATAATGATCCAATATATAAATAAGTTTATGAGCTGATATATTTTTTCATAAAAACTGAATAGTAGAAAAGTAAAAATAAAAAAACTTCCAATTGTGCACATTCAATGTTGAAAATTTGGAATCCCAGTAAAAAATTTCAAAGTAAATTATATTATAATGATGAGTAAAATGATTCCATAAATAATTAATATATTGATATGAATGGAAAGAGGATCTCCCAAAAGATATTTATCAAAAAATCATACATTCCATCAAAAAAATATATTAGGTCAGATGAAATGGAATTAGAAGAAATTAAGGAATAACAAGACCTTACTGATGAGTTCCTTGTGGTTATCAAATGAAACCATTAGTTTAATGATGACATTAATAAAATCATTGAATTTTATTGATTATTTGATCTAATGTATAAAGTAAAAGATTTTCTTGAAGAAGTTGATGATGGAAATTAAAAAAAGAAATATAATGTAGTTTTATGTTATTCCAAGCATTATATGTAGTGGAATAATGAAAATAACTATAGATAAAAGGATGAATTAGACCATTCAAATATGGAAATCTTAAATAAACTATGAATATAGAAGATATAACATTAAAATTAATGGTAAGTCCCTCCATATTGATGGTTTGACTGATTCTATGAAATATTTTTTTAAAATCATTGGGGTTCTTTAAAAATAATCATGAATATGTGATGGAATATAAAAGATCAAGAGAATTATAAATCTCATCATGGCATTAATAATTTAGAAATTATAATCTAACAAAGTTGTAACGAAGGAATATAGGGATTAATGTACAATTAGATAATTACCCACAACTAAAAAATTTATAAAGTGAATGAAAATATACTTATGGGATTTATAAAAAAATTTAATGATGACTGATATAAGGCCACAAGTACTCACTCCCTAGAATAAGGTTCATCTGGGTGACTGAAAAAATTACCAAAATACTACAAGTGCAGTATCGATGATAATAAACAATCAATCATCTATATTGTGGTATTATTGTGTAAATTAGGATCACACATATTATATGTGTTGTTGGTAAAGGTAACACTTTAATGAATGAGATAATCAATAATAGATGAGTGGATTTTTATAAAATTATTATGTTATAAATTTTTACTTTTGTGTGTGAAGGATATGGGAATAAATTCATGGGTTACTCATCAATGGTACAAAGAAATATATTAAAGGATCCTATAAAATCAATTTTGTATTAGTTGGATGAGTAATTATGTGAGAGGAAAGCATATAATAAATTTTTATCAGTATATGATGTTGATGATCTAATTGATTCAAAGGTGGTACCATCTTATTCACTAATAAAGTAAGTAAGACATTGGTCATATACCAAGAAAAAATATAGGAAGGAAATTTTAGATAAAATTTAGTAAGGACATACATACCAATCTTAATTAAAGATCCTAGAGAGTGTATGTACGTCTTATATGATTATAAAAAATGTTCCTATTATATAAATCTAGTACGGTAATGAAATTATTGATCTCATTAGGAATGACTAATTTTTAAAGATCAATCGCTCCCAAAAGTTTTGAATCATTTTAAAAAACATGTCTATCAGGGATGTCTTGGTTATTTATGGAATTTTTTTCAATTATTTAAGTGGAAGTCAATTATGTGGCATTGGCTATGTAGTCAATTTAGACAATTAGTATTTCATTTTCAAATGAGGAGATGGTATTATTATGACACCCTAAATGTGAATTGATTATAATATCTACCTTATTTTTGGATAATAAGACATTATCTTCATAACCATGTTGGAAGGAAAAATGTTGTCACAAAAATAGCTTGGTCACATGATAAAAAAATTATAAGGAACATTTGGTGATGACTGAAGAAGATTGTCGTATCCTATGATTTTTTGGTTATATAACTCACACCTGTGATTCTTTTCAAAAATGGAAAATAATTTGGATGAAATTTTATAATAAGGTGAAGAAATTTATGATATTTCAGGAGTTGGTGAAAATTTATGTGTTTGAAAATATCTCCAAAATTCATGGATGAAAAAATGTGATATGATATATAAGTTGATGATTACTGTATGACGGTGAGGATTATGGTAATATTTCCCCAATCTATAGTGATCATGGTTATGATATGTTTTCTAGTATTGGTTGACAAGGTGATTTAGATGAAAATATTAAAATCATAGCATGATAATTCCATGAAATTTAATAATAATAATTTAGAAAAATATCAAGAAATGAAAAGGATAAGTCACCATGTTTTGGAAGTGATGACTATTCCAAAACACATTATCATTTATAAGGGGAACCAGATCATTAGGAATATGTATTGGATGATTCTCTGTGATAATGTTCTACCACTGAATTTAGAGAATGAGGTAGAAGTCATATTAGTCTATATACCAAGTAGTTCTTAAATGAGTCCAAATTAAGTGATATCCCCTTTTGATATGTGTTATAGAAAAATTCCCATATTAAAATATAGCCAAATTTTCACATTTATGTATCTTATTATCAGTAAATAAGTAAAACAAAATATTTTAATCTTGTATGAATAAAGGTATTTTTCTTGGATAATCATATATGATCAAATAATATAAGTTTTAAAAAATTTATTATAAATTAATTAATTTAAATAAATAACTGTTGTATTAAATTAGTATAACTCTCAATCAAATGAGATGTTTTAATAGAAAAGAATGAAAAATTTAGAGAGTAAATTTATAATGAAGTGAGATGTATGGGGGATTACATAAGGCTAAAGTGTATTTTTTATAATATACTAATGATAATGATAATGATAGAAATTGAGAAGCAATGAGAAGATCCTTATATAGTGATAAAATCAATCAGTAGAAAATCATTGATGATTGATAACAATTAGGGAAATTAAAATGAACAAAACATTATATAAAAAAATAATTATTTTCTCATAAGGGAAAAATAATTTGATGTAGGATATTAAATATTAGAATTGAATTAAATGAATTTATGAATAGATTGAACAAATTGAGAATAATAAAACATGAGAAATTATTCCATGGTCTGAAGACAAAAATATATTTAGACCCAAGTGGGTATTTCATAAAAAATAAATGAATATGAAATTTTGATCTTGAAAATAGAACTGTTGGTCTCCAAAGGATATTCTCAAATCAATGTGATGGATTTCAATGAGACATTCTCCCTTAATTCATAGTGTGAAACACTTATATTATTAATGGAAATCCTAAATGATCCAAATGGATTTCAAATCAGTATTCCATAATGGATTCCATGAGAAAGAAGTTTATATTGAGAAACAAATTGGATTTCATATTGTATAATAATAAATAAAAGTATGATATATAAATAATGGATTATAAATGATGAAATAATAACAAATATCATGGTGTTCAAGGCTTGATCTCTCATTACCAGACCCAGTGGGGCCCAAGATGTAACTACCCAAAGCATGCCTCTAATTTGAAAGGGTTTGGAGACTTTCACCAAGAAGTTATAACAAGCACATTGGAGGAATTATCCTCGAGTTCAAGTATTAACTCACACAACTCTAAGTACATGGAATTCTAAAATCTAAACCATCTTAAAATATTGTATGTGAACATATATAATCCCAAAAATAGAGTATGACATTAAAGTAGTAAATGCAAAAAATGGGCCAAATTAGAGACCAAAAAAACTGAAAAATGTACAACCTCCACCAAGGGTGAGTACTGGGGTCAAATACATGCTCTTGGAAAAACCCATGGTTAGAAAATCTCAAATTAAGATCCGCCATCTCTGTGTCCTCCCATGACACTATGAAAAGGGTTTTCATCTGCATAAGACACAAGACATACAAGAAGATATTATGGAGGGATGAGTATATTAATACCCTGTAGGACACCTCAAAAACACTAAACAAAAAGAAAAAAGTATATTAAATTCAATACAAGTGATAAAAATTAAAGTATCATTGAAAAGACCCAGATAAACTTAGGAAAGCCACCACAATAATAGGTAGTCATAACCATTATCCAGCAACATGATTTTGTCTGAAGTAATGCTCATTCTAAGAGATTCTACTCAATGAGTCATTCTATCTCCTGAGACTCTCATGGAATAGGTCTAGGTAATTAGTCACCACATATAAAATTTTTTCGTCATAAAATACCCTAATACGCTGAAAGCGGGTCACACCCAGGACCATTGTGGGACACAAAAAACCCAATCTGAATCAACCCGCTACATCAAGGATCATATTCAAATGATACCATGAACCCTACCAATTAAACATTCTAGATGAAGGATAAAATACCTACTAAATGATGTCACTTCAATTCCACAAATCCCATATAGGGTATTTAGAGGATAAAGTATCACACACCTATCTAATAGGGGGACACAATGAACTCTATCTAATAATTATCCTCCAGAGGGGACCACAATGACGTGATGTGGATGTAATTACATTATGTACCTTCAATAGAATGAATCATGGGAACACTATCAATGATGATAGTTCCAAACAATGTAAATATATACCAACACTCTTAATGGGGTATGTGACACGTTCTTGGGGTACAATGTTGGATTTGGTTACCTACAACTAGATTCTATTAACATTTTGATAACTTATATTAATAATTTTGAATATTAATAAACTCTTTATCACATCATGATTTTCTTTTTGAGAAATATATTATGTGATAATATCCAAAGATTATCTTTTGCATTAAATGGTTATAACAGTTCCCCGCTATGATGAGAAACCAGATGTGAAATTATTGTATTCAAAAATATATGTTATACATATGTATGATGTCATTTTAGGGTCACAAATGATACATACTATCTAGGTAGAGACTCATAGAATATTTTGGAACCTTCTCTAGGTGTATGGACTTGGTATTATCCAGTGTAAGATATTATGATAATGAGACCTACAAGTAAGAAATCTAAAATTATACATGTCATTGGATGTTTCTATCGACAGATGTGTGTCTTTATCCTTAGACATTAATATAATTATTAATTAGTATTGTGATATGAATACATTGATATTTTTATGAAAACCATGATGACATATGTTCACGATGTGGTAGCATTTGTTGGGTGTGTCATTAGTAATATTACATTAATGATTATTGTGAGAATGAATTTTTCCCTTATGTTCATTAAAGTAAATTGATATCTCATGCCCATTTTCTGAAATGATATAGATTAAATTAAACCATGTCCATGGTATTATATATTAAATATCTATTTATGGAAATTCAATGAATGATACATCAAACACATTGGTTTATAGCACCATTGTGCAACCTTCTTGATTGAAGATATTGTTTTAAAGAGATTGTATTACACCATAAGTGTATTTAAGAGTTATTATGTCATTGTACCATTAACTTCCATTTCTATGGGTGCCATGGAATTTTTCTACACACTAACGTTCGACTTTAGAATGCTTACCTAAATGACAACACAAAAGAGGTCCATAATGTACCACACTAAGTGCACCAATATTCTCAGTTAAAGACTTTATTATTATTTATTATTTATGATTTTGAATAAATATTATTACCACATGTGGTTTAATAAATATTCATTTTTTATTGATCTTATATATTATATCACCTATTATTCGATAGAATACTATGTGACAAGAATATTTGATAAATATTTATTTTTAATTCAATGATTATAATAATTATTTATTTATTAGAAAATAATGTAATGATATTTATTTATTAAATAAAAAGATGTTATTCATGGCTTGATAAATATTATGGAGGAGTGGAGGAAGAGTTTTTAAATCCAAACATAAATAATATATATTTAATATTTCAATATTAAAAAATGATTAATTTTATTTTAATTGTAAGTGAATGTTAAAAAAAATTATATTATAATTATTTTAGAAATGGGGTTCCATAATGGATTAAATCAATATCAAATAAATTTTTTGAAAATATTTATTTCTAAACCTTATGAGGTATTTGAACAAAATTATATATTTTTTCCATTGGATCCAATTAATTTTTTATCCACTATAAATCATTAGAATCCCCTGAAATACATTGAGTGCTCCCTTCTCCAAGAAGGCTCTCAAGAATAAGATTAATCTTCTTCCACCTCTGACTCTCAAATTTAGAGTAATCAAGGAGAATTATTTGTAAGAAATTATCATGGTGGACAATGGAAAACAAAAAAAGTGATAGGATCTTTTGTGATATCACAAATAGATTTCTACGATGATGTTTAGATATTTCTGGAAGACATGCTGATTGCCACATGAGGGTATCATCTCTAGATTCCTTCAAAAAAATGATAAAATAATTTAGATCTATTGTTAAATCCATCAATGAAGAATAATTTCCCAAAAAGTAATTTATTAATTGATTAAATTAATTATTAATAATATGTAATGATCATGTTCTTTGAAACAAAGTTCTATATATTTTTTTCATTGGTTAAATTTCATCGATCATGGTGTTCATCCTCATGTAACTCCTATAATGATCATCTATCATTAAAAAACTAAAATTTAGGCATGACCCATCGAATGATCCCACGACAAAACAAACCTACAATTGGTATCAATGATGTCAATTAATTATATATAATTGTTTTAAATGTCATTAGTTTATTTGTAGATTTGATATTTAGTATTCAATTCATGTTTTCATGTTCTTTATTCCAAAATTAAAGATCTCCTTCTTCAGCCTTCATTTCATGTAAATATGATAAAATTGATAAAATTTATGAATTAAATAAAATTGAAGATCTCATCTGGAGGTGTCAAGGATTCTATCCAGATAAAACAAGAGTATATGTCACGACTCATCCACTACGGCCCGTGTCGTGACTACCCCAAAGGCTAGGGGTTGCAGACTATCACAGAAGGCATTATCATACAAATGGGAGGAATTTCCCATGTACATGTACCCATGCACACAACTCCTAGCCAAAGCTACAACAAAGAGAAATCCAAGGAAACCATGCATGATATCCACTAAGTAAAACATAAGTATAGTACAATAGAATGTAATGTACAGGGTGGAAACCCGAGCTAGTATACAAGCCCACCAAAAGAAACACATAATAATGGTAAAACTCGATGTCCTTGAACCTCTTCTGCCAGGAAACCTACCTGAATGGAAGATGAAGGGTAGATACCTAAATCCGTAGAAGTACACCCCATCTGTCTGATGTCACTGAACACCACTAGGGACTAGTACTCCCTAGACATCACCGAAGCATCAATTGTCTACACAAGACATGACACATGTGGTAAAAGGCCATGTAGGGGTGAGTAAAACGATACTCGGTAGGTGACTTGGAAACACAGGAGGAAAAACACGAGATAAAAACCACAACGGAATTAAATTTCAGCTCTACACAGGTATATTCGCATACATATACATATAACATATAGATGTAATCATTCCAGGTACTAAGAATCACGAGGTATAACCTCATATATAATAAAAGGACTCTAATAGAGGCTCAAAGAATAAAACATAATCTAGGATATCACACTCCATGAGCTCAGAAATCCCAGATGGCATCCATTAGATAGATGCACTCCATCAGGTCCAATCCAACCATCATGAATGGTACATCCGAGAGAATGTGCTCCATTGGGATAATTGGACTAGGTTCAAATATAGTTTCTGGAACTACAAGTCTATTCATCAAAGCCTTTTCCCCAATGAAAGTCTACAAAAAACCAATTGAAGAGTCCCACCCCTCACCACTATGCAAGTTTGAGGGAGCATTGCTCCAGTTTATCCTAGGATACATTAGTTGATCCTAAAAAAAGTGGCCCACATCTCAGTCCATTTAGGGATCACTAACTACAACCTTGGAATCATCCTCTTCAAGTGTAGGGGCCCACTCCCCATAACTATGGGATGCATTAGAGGGAGATCCAACTCCTATAGAGGACCTTCTCCCTGATGCTACTCGGAGACGAGGGAGTATGACTTCGTAGGTGTGGATATATGACCTGGTTCCAACAGGGGAGTAATACTCATGAAGGAACTGCACCCTAAATCAATAGGGGAGTGCAACATTGTATATAGGGGACTCGAACACTACCTATTTGGGGAGTACCACTCAGTGACTCGAGGACTCACACCTTGGTAACCTAGAGGAGTATTAACATTGTTAGTTCATTCACTATGGGGGACTCGCACCCTAGAACATTAGGGGAGTATTGACCCCAGGCTAGAGGTCCTACTCCCTGGAATGGTGGGGGAGTACCAACTATTCCCTAACACTTTGTAAGGAGGACCCACACCCTGTAACTATAGGGGATTACTGACTCCTACAATAGAGGACCTAATCCCTACCCAGTAGGAGAGTATGACTCAATATGCATTAAATATGGGGGACCCGCATATTAATCCCATAGAGGAGTACCAACTCTAAGGATAGAGGACCCGCTCCTAATCACGGAAAAAGAGTACCAACTCTTCATTAAGAACTTCTCCTAGAACCCACACCCTAATATTACAGGGGAGTAACACTTCTGGAGGAAACCACTCAAAGGAAAATGAACTCTTACCCAAAACAAGGGGAGTCTCATCTCTACCAATGCATAGTGATAATTAGTACTCGTACATTGAGTCATCAATGGAGTAACCATCCTAACAACTCATTATAAGAATCACCCTGATTATGTCTAATGTCTGCTCATACCAGGAGATCCTACTCTACAAAATAACTAGGCCATAATCTAAATTTCTCAAAAACTCACTTAGATTATCTCAAAAATACTACATCGTACCAAGGGTCCCAAAGATATAGAAGGTTCATAAAATGGACACTTCATTTAGATTTTATAACTGTTTTTACAAAATGGGGGCATGTTGGGACCGAGTTTTATCTAACGTGGTTGGACTGACCAGACCCGAGACGTACAGGGGTCCACTGACCCAAATCGGGTTCAACCTGACCAAAAGGTTCGAGCCCGGTCTAGCTAGTCCTTGGGACTAGCCAATTGGGCTCAGCCTGTTGGGTTGCGGGTCCGGACCACTACCATCCCGGCCCGCCGACACCATCCTTCCCACATCGTATCAGGCCTGCTTCCCTAGCACGAACACGATTCTACCACGCCCTTCCAACACTCTACATCACCACTTGGTGATGTATCTCCCTCCAACCGGTCCACATGAACATACCAGAAATACGACATGCGGCCCGGCCACGTGCATCCAGTCACGTAGCACCACTGCTATCAAAGCGGCATTTCACCACGTCTGGTCACCCCACGACACCACCTAGCACCACATCCTCAACCAATCAGTATGAGTAGCAGAACAGGTTTCCATGCACACCCCACATCATGTCACGGGTCCATGTCACGCCATGGTCAGATCCACTGGTTCTCTATGTGGAAGTCGTGCAACTACCATAGCCACCTCTTCCACGGCGCACCACCCCGTCGTCCAGCATACGGCTTCCAGTGCCGCCACTGGCCTGCCGACAGCCTATTCTATAGAGCATCAGACACACTCTGGTGGTCCGTTATTTGATCTGGAGGGTGTTCTGATACCCTTGTTCCATGGTTAACAATGAACAGGGTTCATATTTCCACTGAGATCCCTTCCACTGGGAAATTATTGAACAACAGTATCTCCTGCACTGCTTCAATCCGTCTGTCATCATCTTCGTCGTTTCACCAAGGATGGTTGTGCATCAACCAACCCCTCATCATCTTGAGAAAAATGTGCCTTAATGGGGGGATATAGGAATAATTAAAAAATAAATCATGGAACAAACCCCCATCATTGTTCTATATGGAATTAATCCTCTTTCTTTAGAAGGATCATGAATGAGAATCAAAATTCATCCATAAGAACATCAAACTATTGGTCAACCTGTTTGTGGGTTGATCTGACGTTGTCATTAAAATCCAATACTGGGGGAAAGATAAAAATTCAACAAAAACCACTACATCAATTCAGTTCATTCACTGATGAAGAACGTCTGCACATTACCGTTATTCATCCATGTTTGATCTGAATCTCGTTTATCAATTAGTTGATTCGTCATCATTATTGATCGGCGTTCGTCCTTCGTCGTTCATCGGTATTGATACACTAGAGGCTCAGAGCTTTCCACTCTACCTCATCAATGATTGATCATTGTAAAACCATTATTGGGTGTCAATCACCTTTCTATTTTTGACATGGCATAGTGTTGTTATGTTGTTTCATTAATGAAACGGCAGTTCAGTTACGCATGGGTGGAAATATGTTATGTTGCAATGAATTCGAATTGAAAATAAATAAAATAACTCTTTCTTATTTTTTAACGTTTTCATCAAGCCACCCAAAAAATAACATTTTTTGGTCGACCCGCATTGGCCAATGTTAAGTCCTTTCTTGGTGAATTCTTCCATTCCGAGTTTAATGGTTCCCTCATATTTTTTATCCGAGTGACATTTCAAAAGATAGAAAAACCTTCTCATATGTTTAACTAAAATCTATATAAGGAGTTCAAAATTCCATTCCATCTACACCGGTTCTCATAATTACTTTCCATCTCATATCCTATTCTCATAAAAATACCATTTAAATTTGAAAAATATTTCCATTGAATTCCATAACGTTACATTATCACCACCTTAAGGCTTTTTGTCCCTAAAAAAATCCTAAACTCAATGGATGAAAACTAAGTTCAACAGGGTTCTTTACGCTGCTTAGAAGCACACACATCGAGGAACCACTAAGATCGATGACATTCATGTCCAAATTATTCTAGATCATCATCGTGCAATAATGGGCAGATGTCTCTTTCGCTGTGACAAGTTAGAAAATCACTATACACTCTGGTCTGTTTGATATCATGGGGTCTAGTGGCTCACCCCCACACTAACATGACGTAGATAAAAAGATAAACCCACAGTTCACATCCACCCCAGGATGAACTGTGATACAACCTCCACAATCATTATTCATTCATAGTTGACGGTATACATGCATCGGTATTTACAATTGAAATTTGGATACCCGCGAGCGAACATTGTTTCTTACCAGACCCTATGTACAGAACCTCCTGCGGCCACAAAAATTAATAAAACTAGAACACTTATGCACTCACTAGTGGAATCTCAGTTGAGTATAGATGGTAAACAACCATTTCATACTACAGAACCATCATGGGTTCTAACTATACCACCGCAAAACATTTCAAATTGGACTCTTTGTGATAATCCACCGTGTGCTATATGGGTTTCCTTTTCACCAAAATGGAAAAACCTTCCTTACCATCATGGACCTACCACATCCTCTACCTAATATCATCAATACATGTATAAACTGTAGTATTCCATACCCATAATGGTGTTATAAGGCCTTGATTCCATGAATAAAATATCCCAACCATAACTCTCACCGACAATAGTCAGGTCACACTATCAGTGCCATTGTGTGATCAAAGGGTCTCCTCCAACAGGAGTCGCTAACCAGGAGGGTCAAGTCCACAATCCAACCAGAACCTCGATGTCTCAAACAGAACACACCGAAAAAGACGTATGACTAGCACCTGTGTCTATTTTAAAATCCATCCAAAAGAAAAGAAACAGATTGTACCTCGAATATCCCCGAGAGAGTCTTGGTTATAAGCCATGACTACATGCATTTGTCCTCTCCCTCACCCTCCAGCTCCCTGAGCCTGGTGCAGACCACCTCCTACTGCTCGTCTTTCTCTTCTACCTTGTCCACTATCTTGTTGAACTCTTTTTTCCAAGTGATATATCTTCCAATGAGGCTCGTCTTTCGGCTCACTCTCAGCAGCTCAACGGGTCAGAAAATCTCTAGAGAGATGCCCCTAGCTATTGCAAGCGTAAAAACGCCTCTCCTACAGTTGATCTTCTACTTGGCACTACTCCTACGCCAAAGAACCACATGTCTATGTTTGGACATGGGTAGGCCTCCTACATCGCGATCCCATTGACATTCATCTACTAGAACCATAATAAACCTCTACCTCATGACCTCTGGTGTAGGTCACATCCATCTTCTCCTCTTCTAGATAGCTCCCAACCACCAAGGATCTCTCTAACACCCCATTATACATTTGAATGATAAGGGGTATCATTGACACCATGATCTCCCTGTGTAGTCTCTTCATGATGGTCTGGGACCTGATGTAAGGGTCCCTCACCATATTTAGTAGAGTATTAAGAATGTTATATGAATCTCATCGATTACTCAGCTACTGTCATGCTTCTCTACTGTTGGTGTAGCATCTCTTGTATATTCACAGAGAATAATGTCACAGGAAAGAACTCCTCCAACAAGAGGCTGTCAATGTCATTCCTAGTGAGGGTTTCCTTTTAATTCATCTGGATCACCATGAAATAGAATCATCCCGCTGAGCCATGTTGAAGGCTCATGGATTGGACATCCATATTGTTGGGTGTGATCCTCATTAAGCTAAAGACTCATGTAACCTCATTAAGATAGTCCTCAGCTACCTGATGATTTCTCTCACCTTGTAACCAGGGATGTCTCTACCTCTGGAACTCATGTAGTGCCCTTAGCCTGCACGCATCCACTCCTGGAAGTGTTGTTAGTAACTTCTGATAGACATGTGGTTTCATCAGTAGTGAAACACTCGTTGGTAATGACAAGGATTCATTGGTCATCACTGATTCCTTCACTCAGGGTGGATCATCATTACGATCACGTTGTAGAATCCTATATTTCTATCTTCGTTGTCGAATCCTGAAATATTACAAGATGAACCACAATTAAAGAGTATATCTGGAGAGGTGAATCAAGATTTACATGGATTTCACAACCATTACTACATGATTCATGTACCTTTTATTTCCCTATAACCAGTCTTCCCATGTACCGAGTCAGAAGACAGGTGCCCAGAGTCCTATTGTATAGATATCTTGGCCACCGCACCAACACTGGAGTCCCTTGGCTGAAATCCAAACCCAAAACACATAACATTGTTTCCCAAAACAAAATAAACACACCTATGGTCTTTGAGGTAGAACTGACCACCTATGATACCAATTTTTCACATCCCATGCCCCGGAGCCCATGCCGCAACAACCCCAAGCCCGCCTCCCAAAGGCCAAGGGTAGGCGACTAGCATTGACGGCATTATCTTGAATGTGGGAGGCATTTTCCATGTACCTCTTGCCACTCACATAACTCCCAGCCAATGGTACTAAATAGTAAAATCCAAGGAAACCATGCATGAAATCCACTATGTTAATCAAATCCAGTGTAAAAGGAATGTAAGGAATTGGGTGGAAACCCAGGCATGTATACAAGCCAACCAAAATTAAAACATAGTAAAAGCAAAAAAATCCACGTCCCAAAATCACATCGGCTAGGAAGCCTACCCGATGGGGAGGTGAAGGGTAGCTTCTTAAATCCATAAAAGTGTTCCTCATCTATCTGATCTCACTGGAAATCACCAAGTTATGGTCCTCCATGGAGTCTGTTAAAGTGTAGGTTGTATGCACAAGACGTGACACGTGAGAGAAAATCCCATGCAAGAGTGAGTAAAATTATACCCAGTAGGGGACCCCAAAACCACAAAGGTAAAGCACAATCAGAAAACCACAAAGTATTGAACAGTCATCTCTACCTAGATATATACTGATACATATTACAATAACATGTTGATCTATTAGTTTTTGTGACTACGAAGCCTAAGTTCCAAACATATATCCAGTACCCAGATTCTCACAGAGGCTCCAAGCATAACACTTAAACAAGGAGATCAACCTCCAAGACCTCATCCATCCCTAATAGAAAATGTTTGAGAGATTCACTCCATCACGCACAATCCTACCATTCCATATGGTGCATCCAAGAGAATGTGCTCTATCAGTAACATTTCACTAGGTTTGACTCTAGTGCCTGGCACTGGAGGTCTAGTTTTTACATCCTTGTTCCCAATACAAGACTAAGGAAACCGAAGTGAAGAGGCACACCCCTCACCACTGCACATGTTTTTTGGGAGAAATTCTCCAGTCTGTCCTAAAATACCTCAGTTTCTCCTGAAAAGAGTTTCCCATACCTCAATCCTTTGAGAGAGAACTAACTCATGCCTAGGTATCTATCTCTTCAAGTAGAGTGGACCACTACTTGTAATTGTGTGTTGCAGTTGAGGGAGTTCAAATTCTAATGGAGGACCTGCTCCCCTTCGTAACTTGATGACGGGGGAGTATGGCTCTGTAAGTGAGGACCCACTCCCTGGTTCTAATATGGGGTACTACTCATGAAGGACCCACACCCTAAATCGACAGGGGAGTACAACATCATATATTGAGGACCCACACCCAACCTGGTAGTGGAGTACCACTCAGGTACTAGAGGACCCACACCCAGGTAACATAGTGGAGTGTCGGCTCTATCAGTTCATTCACTAAGGGGGACCTGCACCCTAGTAGGTTAGGGGATAAATGACCTCATGTTAGAGTACCCACTCTATGGCACAGAAGAGGAGTAATAACTCTACCGTAGCACTGCGTAAGGAGGACCCACACCCTGTAAAGGAAGAGGAATACCGACTCCTGCAATAGAGGACATGCTCCCTACCTGGTAGGGGTGTAAAGACTCTATATGCATTAGATATAGAGATATAGATGACCCATTCCCTAGTATCATAGGGAAGTACCAAATCCATGGATAGAGGACCCACTACCTAGCATGATAGCGGAGTACCAACTCTTCCATAACAAACTTCCCTGAAAACCTACGCCCTAATCCTACAGGGGAGTAACACTGCTGGAGGAAACCACTCAAAAGAAATATAACCCTCTCCCAAAACGTGTGGAGTCCCATATCTACCAAAGTATAGGGATACGGAGTTCCTGCACCTTGAGTCATTCAGGGAGTAACCATTTTAACATCTCATCATAAGAATCCCCATGATTTTGTCTAAAGTATGCTCATACCGAGAAATCCTACTCTTAAAACCAAATAGACCATCCTCTAACATTCTCAAATTAAAAATTAGAGTATCTCAAAAGGATCATCACATACCAAGGGTCCCAATGCCACAGACATCTCTTCAAACATACTTTTTGTTTAGATTTTATGGTTGTTATAGCGAAACAGGGGTTAGTTGGGTCCTTGTTCGGTCTGACCCGATCGGATCGACCCATTACATGGTCCACAAACCCAACACTGTTCAAAAATAACCTAGGTATGACCCAACCTAATGGACTTGGCCTGGGCCTTGCCAGGACTGGCTAGGCCACTGGTCCGGCCCATTGGGCTCGGCCCCTGGGTAGCGGGTCTTGCTTGTTGTCGGCTCGGCCCCCTGGTTAGGCACAACCTACCTGCACCAGCCTGGCCCGAATCAGAGTGTGATATATTCCTTAGCCCATAAATATATCTTTATCATGCTTCTGGTCATGTGGAAGCAGCCCAGTCAATGTAGAATTTCTTTGTGGTAAACATGGAATTTTACCGTGTTCAACCACCCTATGGTGCCACCTGGCACCATATCCTCAGTCAACTAGTCCACATAGTGGACTGGGTTTATCTACATGACCTACAGCTTTCCAAGGTTACTCTAGGAGGCAGTCACTTGACTACCACCATTACTCCCACACCAGCATGTCTCCCCACCATCTAGGATGCGGCCAGTGGTAGCCTGTTTCACGGACCACCGAACACGGTCTGATGGTCTGTTCTTTGATCTCGAAGATATTTTGGAACCCTCGGGTCGCCTTCATCATCTCGGGGTGTTAAAATCTCCATTTTGATACCTTCAACCAGAAAATTATTGATAGAAGACATCTCTTAGACTACCTCTATCCACCCATCTTTATCATCATGCCACCTCCGTCGCCGTTGAGCCATTGACGATTGTGCAACGACTGACCGCTCTTCATCCCGTGATGAATGAGAATAATGTGCTCCAGGGGGGTGAGTAAGAATCAAAAAATAAATTACCGAAAAAAATCCTTTCATGGTTATTCATTTCATTAATCCACAACCATTATAAAGATCAATAAAGGGAAGAAAAATTTATCCACAAGAACGTTCAAACCATGGTTCAACATATTCGTGTGTTGATCCCTGACTGTCGTTTAAAATCCATGAATTGGGGAAAGATTAATAATTCAACAGAAACCCCTACCTCAATTATGTTCTCTCATTGATGTAGAAGGTCTCCTCATTATCATCATTCGTCCACAATGGATATTAATATCGTTCATTGATTCTTTGTTCCGTCATCGTTGGAAATCATGGTTCATCATTCGTTGGCAGTGAACCTCTAGAGGCTCAAAGCATTACTCTCTACCACATAAACGATTGATCATTGTCCAAACATTATGGGGTGTTAATCACATTTATGTTACTGACACAATGTGGCATCATTATATTATTTCATTAATGAAATAGCATTTCTGTTACGGTTGGGTGGAAATCCGTTATGTTGAAATGATTTGAAATTCAAAAAAATTAAATAAATACAGTTTATTTTTTTTAACTTTTTCTTCAAAAATACCGAAAAATAAATTTTTCAGTCTACCTGTGCCAATTGAGGTTTAGTCTTTTCTAGGTGAATCACACCATTATGAGTTTGACTGTGCCCTCAAATTTTCAATCCTAGTGTCGGTTTAAAGGATAGAAAAAGACTCTTGTACATTTAATTAATAATCTATAAAAAATTGATAATCCATTCTTGCCACTTTGGGTCTTGGAATTAGGTGCTGTCTCAGAGCCTAGTCTCGTAAAAATCCAATTTTAATTTGAAATAAACATCCATAGATTTCTAGGGCATTATATTATATGTCATGTTCCTAGAGCTTCACCCTATGAAATATTGTTACATGAATCGAGAGTTAATTTAATCCATGTTTATTGAATACACTACTGAATTTAATTATACTCCATGTTTTAATGAGTCCATCATAGAACACAGTTTACTAGAGTACATGCCATGTAGCCCACAAAACACTATATATATTCTTTTACTCATAGATATGTTGAGTATCTTCTTACATGACTTACTTGACTGGTGAATGTTTAACTGAGAGACCAAACACCATGTCTACCATTTACACATTGTGTACTCCAATTTTCTTATGCATCAATAAAAATTTTTTTATCTGGCATGTGTCTTGGATAGTTGGTAAGAAATGTACGTGATCTTTAGCTAGCTTGTACACACCATGTACATATACCAAATTGTAAAAATTACAATTAATTTATTAAACCATGTAAACATTATAAACATATTCTTTTATGTGGTTAATTAGTTGATAGTATATTCCATGTGATGGGTTTTAATATATTTGAAAGTTTTATTAATTAATCCCTAATGTTCAAATCTTTATATCATGTGTGATTCGTATTGTAGTTATTACTCTACATTCATTGAATCATATCATGTGACAGAAAAATCATGTAATCAATAAGTTGATAGTACACATCATGAAAGAATTTTATAATTCATGTTTTCCATATGTCACAAGATTAAAACAAATATATCACTATAATACATGTTGGATAGATATGGATAGGTACACATCATGTTTCCTCAAATGTGCATTTATGTACATAGTTAATGTTAAATAAATTTTTTTAATTGGTTTAAAAATATTATGGATGAAAATATGAAGGAAATTGATAGAGAATTAAGATAAAAATATTTATTTATTATAGAATATAATAAATTGATTCAATATATATTTATCATCAATTATAATGACTATAATTGAATTATAATTTTATTGAATGCCCAATTCATTTCATGCATGTGGATGATCATGATCTTAGACCTAGACCATTTTATTTTATTGTTTTCATTTAGATTTTTATTAAAATAAATTGTTTTGTTTTTTTCATCTCTCATCTAATTATGTAAGGGGCTCCATTCCATTTGATTCATTATTATAAACATCTTATTCCCATAACCAGTGTGTGAGAATAATCATATGTAAGGGATGTATATCCCATGATTGTAGAGTCAATTCACGTTTGGATATGAGTAGAAACCAATCGAAGAGATATACATAGGTGGTCAAGTGGAAAGTTGTAACATGAACCATGATTGGTTCAAGTTGTATTCCACTTGGTTAATAGTATTTTTTTCATTAGAAAGATAAACTAACAATGAGTAAATTCTTATGATTATACCACATTATTATAATATTTTAATCATGTTTCATGGTCATTTAATTATGGATTTTATATCCCGATCAGATGAATTTATAAATAATCAATCATGTATGAATGAAGAACAATAAATTAGCATTTGTGAAAATATTTACTATGACATTGTTAATCCATTTGTTAATTCCACATAATATTAACAAGAATTTAATTAATATAATAACTAGAAATTTATGAATAAAATGATTGAATCCATCAATAATTTATATTATGTTAATATATCCACCAATTTCATCTATTAATATTTTTCCATTGTTCAAATTGCTTGAAAAAATTGATTTTCATTCAATTATATAAGAATTCTAACATGAAGGACTGGGTTGACATAACATAGTTCAAATTTATGGTTTACTTCCAATTAAGATCATAGAATAAGTGATAGGGAAGAGTTTATGAAATCTAATATAAGGATTTAATGATTTGGGAGTCCACTCAATAAATCATGTAATTATGAGTTAATATAGTTGTAATTTTGAATGTCTCCCCTTAAAATGATTCAAGTTTCATGACCAGCCAATGTTGGTGTAATGATAAGTGGAAGATCGAACCTTCCCAATATAATATCAAAGAAAAATGATATTACAAATCCAATGGTGGGGGATATTGGGTTTCAATAAAATACTTGGATATTAATAAATATAATAAAATTTTATTCTTTTAATTTAATAAATTAAAAAAAATTATTCTAATATTAATTTTAAGAATAAAAATAACAAATAAATATATCATATCACTATTAATGATACATGATATGGATAACCTCTTCACCATCAAAATTTTTTAATAGTGGAAACAGTGCTTCTATGTTATCCTATTATATGAAAGAACATTATATGAGCTGGAATAAACTATTTCTAATGATCCTAGTAATGATTCTAGTGAGGAATATTTTTTATCTATGGGATAAATTTGAATGATGCCACATATGTTCAATGTTTCATTCCATCAACCATGACCGATGAAATTTTTAAGCCAAATGAGGACTTGTACTCTTACAACATGATGTCTCGCCTATGGGATCCTTGTCAAGATAAGGAGGGATACGAGATATAAGAGATCTATAATGCTCAATTTACAACAATTCATGGATATTTTGTGTCATCTATGAGTCATTTATTTAATATTAAGGCCTACAATGAATACATATACATTTTAGGGATTAAATTCTCAGATGAGTTTCACACAGATCTCATAATCTTCTCAAAAATCTCTAACTTATGCAATTTTATTATTACTTATAATATGAGAAATATTGAGAACTTCCTTAAAACATTCTTAATTTAATTCTCCAATAAGATAAGTACTTGGTGAATTATAAACCAACAATCCATATGGTGAATAAGAAAAGAAAGAACAAGGAAAAGTGTCCCAATACTCATAAAAATTCGAAATCACCCAAGAACCATCATTCTATCTAGAGAAAAGTCTAGAGGTAGGGCTTGAAAATATAGGTAGAATGTTTTTTTGTGTTAATCAAGGACACTAGAAGTGGAACATCGCTAATAAGAAAGGGGGTCATAAATGTTAATTTTTTTAATGAATATAATCATCAAATATCCACACGTTGGGTATTTGGTACAACATGTAGTGATCACATTTATATCCAAATATAGGAACCAATTAGATTGTAAAAGATAGATAGAGGAGGGAATGATTTATATGATTCTAATGGTGTGAGTATGGCTTAAATATCAATTGGTGACTACCACCATTCAATTTTGACTATAATTATATAAGGTTTTAAAAAATTATTACTTACCAACTTCTTCCAAAGAGTATAATTTCTATATCATTCCAAGATTTAGATGGGTTTGTTTTCACGATTGGAAATAAAAGTAGATTATTTTATAAATACAACATATTTTATGGTATGGAACATTTAAATAATGGTATTTATGTCTTAAATTATGAAAACCAATTAACGAAAATTTATAACGAATCATTTTCACATGACTCATATGACACCCGTATCTGGGGTCACCATCTCGGTAATGGAATGGAGAATTGGTAGAAAATGCTCTATCAAGATAGTTATGTAGACTCTTAGAAGATAAGAACACTTAAAAGTTATCATGCTTGATTACAAGGAAAAAATTTTAGACCACCATTTATTGGACATGGTGAATTTTCCAGTGAGATTCTAATAATGGTACAAACTAATGTCTATGGACCATTCTAGAAGAAGAAAGTGGTATGTATTCTTACTTCATATCTTTTTCTGATGATTTTATTATATATGCTTATTAATAATTAGTGAGTTATATGTATGAAACATTTTATAAATTAAATGATTTCAGGAATGATGTAGAGAATCCAATTTTAAAGAAGATAAATAAGCTTTAATGGGATATATTGGGTGAATATCTTAACAAAGATTTCATCAAAATTTTACAGGAGTTTGGGATCAAATCTTAACTCACTCCACCTTACACAACATAGTGGAATGGTGTTATTAAAATCATAAAATGTACCATGTTATACATTTTAAGATAAATTATGAGTCCCACATATATTCCATTATCCTTTGTGGATATTTATTTTAAACTACATGATATATAATAAATTTAGTACTAACTAAAGCTCAAAATATAATCCCCTTCGAGTTATGGTGTGGAAGGAATCATTTTTTGGATACACATGTATGGGGTTTTGAGCCATTTTTTAAATCCATATCTAGTAAAAAAAATAGAAAATCGCATAAAAAAAGAATTTCATTATAGGGTATCCTAATGAAACAATGTTATACTACCAATACAACCCCACATATAGGAAGGTAACTGCCACCAAATTTTATATCTTTCATAAGAGGGAGAATGTCATCAAAAAGTATAGTGGGAGAAAGATTGACTTAGATGAAGTTGATGTTGATGATATGTAATATTTGGGAGAGTAATAGATTTCATAGGTCCCTATGGTAGATGTAGTTCATGAATCCCAAGTTTTATGTAAGCTCACAACGAAGGTTAGGGAACTAAAGATATATGTTTTTCTATTCATCGAAGATGGTGACTCATTATTTGCTGAAATTCATGAACTTCTATCCTTTAGAGAGAAAATATAGATCTCACAAGCTACAAGATTCCATGAATCCATGATTTCTGAAATGGATTCAATTTATAAAAACCAATTTTGGGATCTGGTTGATGTGAATGTTGATGTAAAGCCTATAAGATTAAGATTGGTAATTAACAGAAAACTGGAAATAAAAGGTAATGTAAATACCTATAAAGAAAGTTTATTAGTTAAAGGCTTTAAAAACATAAAATCATTGAATATGATGTATTTTTTTCAATTTTTCATGTTTAAATTTAGCTTGATTTTAATTTCTATAACATCATACCATGTCTATGAAATTTGAATGAGTTTTTTCAAAATATATTTCCTTAATGGGAACCGTCTAGAATATGTATCTGTGATAAGAAATAGAAGTTCTTGTAACTCAAGGTGATGAAAAAATGATTTAATAATTGAATAGCCCATTTATGGATTTAATCTAGAATCCATTACATGGAATATCCGATTTGATAAAGCTATAAAAGATTTTTTTTAATAAGATTAAATGCGAGACAAGTGTTTAAAAGTGTTTTAGTGTATATAAAATAGTTTTCCTGGAAATATATATTGATGACATATTACTTATTAGAAAAAATATAGTAGTCTAATATTCTATTAAGTACTGGTTAAATCATTTTTTCAATATAAAGGTATTTTGTGAGACAACCACTATTTTTGGAATAAATATAATGTTTGAAAGTTACACAAAGATTCATAGAATAAGTAAAATAACATGTATTTACAAGATAACAAATAGATTTAGAATGCAACAGTCTAAGAGGTGATTGGTTATAGGGTCACCTTGTTTGCATCTTTATAAGAAAATGTGTCCTCGAACACCATAGGGGAAAGAGATAATTAGTAAGATCTCGTATGAATCAATGATATGATCAATCATTTATGTCTTGTTCTATACTAGAGTTAATGTTTCATATTCATTGAAAAAAGTAGATATATATCAAGAAGTTATAGGAGAAATACATTATTATGCTATTAAGGTTATCTTCATGTACAAAAGAAAAACTAAGGATATATTCCAAGTATATACAGGATACGAGGACCTGGTGATCATGGGTAATATTGGTTCATTTTTTCAAACTGAAAAGAATGATCTGAAGTCACAATAAGGATATATTGTATATCTAAATAGAGGAGTTGTGAGCTGGAAGAGTTCAAGGCATCTAGTTGTCACTAATTTTACTATGGAGTTTGAGTATATAGAATCTTCTGATGAAACCAAGGATGTTTTTTGGACTCAAAAACGTTTTACAAGAATTTGATGTGGTACCTAGAAGTAAAGAACCTATAACATTGTATTGTGATAACAATTCATTTTTGGCTATTGAAAAAATATCCATGGTCACATCAATAGTGAAAGAATATAATCCAAATGTTTCAAGTCATCAAGGATTTTTTTTCCAGAGGGGTGAAATTGTTGGATGAAATGTTACCATATAAGAAAACATTGCATACCTATTGAATAAAATGATATCTCAATAGAATAATGAGTATCGTGTGACACCTATTGAACTGAGAGTTATTAGAGGTTGTCTCTTGTGAAAGTGGGAGTATTTTGGATTTTTTTCCCGATAACCCAATCCATTATACCTTACTATAACCATTGTTCATTGGTTTAAATATTAAAAAATTATTTAGGATATCATGATTATTCTTCTACCTAACCTAGTATGTTCTAATTTCCAATGATTGGTGGTTTCACTAAAATGTCATCATAACACATTGCTTTGATGAGAACCTAGAAGTGTCATGAAAATAATCATAAATATGTGCTATATATCTAGATAATTTAATTTGAGAGAAAAAATGATACATTATATCAAGGATGGATACTCATGGGACTTTGAGGAACATTCTGATGGTGTACACCCTTGGTAATATCTAGTGTACAATATTATGGAAATGAGACCAGCCAGTAAGAAATCCACATTTGTACATGTCATTGGACATTTTTATCTGTGGTTGTATGTATTTATCCTTAGATTTTAAAATTATTATTAATGAGTATTATGAGTCATGTAATATAATTTATTGATGAAAATTGTTATTAAATATGTTCATTGGTGAGATAGGATACATTGGCTACATAATGAGTAATAATACATTATTGAAAAATGTGAGAAATGATTTATCATTTCCATTAATTAATAAATGTTCATATCTTAGGCCCTTTGATGTAAATGATATTGCCTAAATAAATCCATGGAGATGGTTTTCTATAGGAATTTTCAATTTCATGAAATTCAAATAGGGATACATTGAACACATAGGGTTATGGCAAGGGCATGAAAACTTCTTGATTAAATATATCATTATAAATGGATTATATTATGCAGTAAGAATCTTTATGAGGTATTATTTCAATGAATAATTAAATTCATTCTCTATGGGTGCCTTATCATGATTATCTATTCTATCCTTGGAATTCAAGATGCTTCTCCTTACGCCAGAGATAAATAGGCCTAGGGGGTCACAGACTAAGTATATCTAGAATATGAGTGAGATATTATAATGTTATTAATTATTTAAAATTTTCAATAATTTTTTTTCACACATGGTTTAACCATTATTCATGTTTTCTTGATCACATATATTACATCACCAGTAAATCAGGAGAATATTATGAGAGTGGATTATTAAAAAAAATCAATTTTTTTAATATAATATTTATTTATTTATTTGTAAACATTGTAGTGATATTTATATAATAAATAAATAGACAATATTCAATGACTGATAACTATTGTGGAGGAATGAAGGAATGATTTTTTAGTGTTGGCGGGAAATAATATATATTGAATATTATTTTATTAAATAATATTTAATTTTACTCTACTGTTATGTGCAAGTCAAGAGGATAGTAATAATATTACTATTTTAGACATGGGATTTCTATAAGGGATTAATTAAATATTACATGGCACTTATTAAAATATTTATCTCTAAACCCTAAATGTATTTAAAAATAATTATATTATTTTTCTCTGAGATCGAATTTCAATTAGTTATGAAAAACGAACCTGGAGAATACTGTCATATCCCTTGAGAGATCCCTTCTCCAAGAACGCTCACATGAACATAGAGTGATCTTCCTCTAGTTCCCACACTCATGTCTAGAGAGATCATGGAGAAGGCTTTGGAAGTGATTCTTGTGACGATCAAAGGTGAATGATGGTAGAGATGAGATCTTCCATTATATAACCCATAGATTCCTATATCAATGTTCAGATATTTTATGAACACATGTGGATTACGTCTAGTGAGAATATTCTCTTGATTCCTACGATGTATCAATGGTACAAACACATATCTATTGTTAGACACACAAGTGAATAAATAATTCCCACCAGTTAATTGTTCAATTTAATAAATTTATTATAAATAATATGAGATGATCATGTGTTTTGTTATAGTGTTTTATCCCTTGTCTATTTTATTTGACTCAATTTTTTGGATCATTACATTCATTGTAATATATGTCTTAGATTGATCATTGATCATGACAAAAATAAAATTTGGGAATGACCCATCACACACATCTATGACCGGTAGACCTACACACATAGTGTGTACTGATAACACAAATCCTTAAAATGTGGTAACACATCAGACATGATTTAAAAATCATAATACATAGCGTGTGGTGAAGGTACATGGCGTCCAAATATCACTTGACACCTTCATGTGTACCGATGGGTGTTTCTGTGTACTACTAGTCACATTCATGTTCTGGCCTAGGTAAAGGTGGTTGTATCCAAGTCCAAGTACATGGTGTTCCACTAGCTATGTACTTTTTCCCATGTCTAAGTACTTCTTGAATTACACTAGGAGATATCAAGGAAGGGTCACATGGCGTGTTGCCATGCCACACTGCATGTGATACTTTAGTTGGACCAGAAACCCTAGAACCACACAGGTGGTCCCCCATGGTGTGTAAATCTATGTTAAATGATGTGTAAACAAGGATTTTCTATATCTCATAGCTCTCATACACATCGCATTAGCACACTGCCGTCCTCACAAAATATCATAGATCATGTGTCGTCTGAAACATTCCTTCATCACATGTTGGAATCTGTGAATTGAATCCACATAGATGACTATAAAATTGATCCATCCATAACCACAATGTGTGTCACTTAAGAAAAACGAATAACTATATAATCAGTGTTGTTCTCCCTTGATCCAACCACCATCATCATGTTTTCTCAAAACACAACTCCCATCACGTTCTGTAACCAATGTTTCAATCCATTGTGCTGAAGAATGGTCACAAAACTATCGGAATATCGGGTATTGGCCAAACTGTTGTCCAGGGGAAATACCAATGATTATCCAATGATGATATGGGGGAAAATACAGTAGCCATAAAATTTTATGAATGAACCTTGACCTTTGTTCATTCATCATCAAATTATTATCATAGAAGTAGATTAATGAACAGGAATAAATCACAATGATCAAAATAAAATTCCATCAAATTAATTCTATCAATGATGAACGTGTCTATTCTACTCATGAAATTGATCTTAATTCTTTTGGGATTAAGAAATAGGATATAAAGGATAAAATTTCATCAGACCCAGAGTATAGATCGATCATTAAAAAATAAAAGTATTGTGTTTCATTCATTTATTAGATCCATAACATTGTAGGTGCAACAATCCATGATCTATTCGAGATCTATCATCATTCACCAAGAACTCTCTCCAATGGTCATATCGATCTCTATAAAGTCCCAGATCCAGGTGCTACCCTTAGGTGACCCAAACAGGGTTGGTCACAAAACCTCAAGCACATATCCATAATAACCATAGGATGCCGACTAGCAGTGAGGGCCATGGTGTGATAATGGGGGAAACTACGCCCTCATTGGAAGAGTATACTCTGTGGAAAATTATAAGCAAACAATAGAGGAAGGAGTTATACAATAAAATATAAATAAGCAACAAATGCCTAATGTAAATCCAAATGAAGAAACAATATATATATATATATATATATATATATATATGATTCATGGAATATATATCTAATAAAATATCCAAACAAGTCACAATGCTAGAAACTAATACAAACACTAAATCACAAAAGAAATAATTAAACACCAGCAGCATCGCAAGCCTCGGCTTGGTCACATGCTCTCAAGATCCAATAAAAATCATGTACCTGATGAAGAAGGGTGATTTTTATTATTTATAACTACAACCATATAATCTATTTGGGTCCAAAACATGACCCAAAAATGGTTCAAGATGAATCAGGTTGGAAACCAACAAAACATATCTGCCTAAATGTCAGTGAATATTTATAGCAGTAAATATGTAGAAATTATGAAATTAACTAGGAAGTACTCAAAAGTAAACTATCCTATAGTTTTAAATTACATTCATTTACATTTATTATTCATCCTTTAAATCATGTAATATCAGGGTCTAGCCTAAGCTATATATACTGCTATTCAATAGTAACAAAAGAGATATCTCCAAAGTCCATATAAATAAATCAAGTAAGACCGAGTCCAAGGTCGTGCTTTGTGTTGGAAAACTCGTCAAAATCATACAATTATTCAATATCAAACCTTAGGGAATGTTCTCACAATCTAATCCCCATGGTCTACCATGATAAAAACTCATTTAATAATGACCCTATGGGAAGCCCTCATAGTATAACCACTTTAGTCTAACCTTAGCACTAATCATTTACAATTGACCACCTGGGAATCTCTCAAGGTCAATACCTCTTGGTCAACATAGAATCAATAAATTATAAATGACCAACTAGGAAGCTCTCATGGTCTAAATCCCCATGTTTTTAACCACCTGGTATCTCTCACAAACAATACCCCAGGGTCAAAATAAAAGTAAAACATACACAAATGACCCTACCATAAGAATCTCTCACAGTCAAATTCCCCTTGGTCAAACTTTCGAAATGCAAATCCCAGACATATCATATAATCTGTAACTCCGTCCTAATAAAATAAGACATGGAAAAAGGAAAGCCTAATAGGTCTCCTAGAACAAATGAACCTAAGTAGTAAATAAATGGAATCACACCCATATGGTGTCCCCTAACCAAGGTATTTACCTTTACACATATGAAACAACCCTTTATCAATCAACCAAACCATATTAAGTAAAAATAGGGTTTAATTTCATAACACGCAATACGCCCAATCATCGGTATACACAACATTTAGATTTTATAATCCAAATTCAAGCAATAAAAGGAACAAACCACCTACCTCGATGTTTCATGATCGATATACCTGAACGTCAGCCCCTGAATCGACCTAGAATGATGTAGATCAACAAAAACGAGAAAAAATCCAAACCTTGAATAACTCATGAGAGAGGATGAATTTGAAATAAAGTATCTATAGGTATAGATAACTCACTGGTGGAATTCCAACACACCCAACGGTGTCTCAATCATAGGTTGGATGAAGAATTGTGGTTTCAATCTTTGTTAGCTATTCTTGATCACTCTTGTACAAAACACGGTAAGAAGTAGTCAGATCTAAACATGAGATATAACCCCACTTTGATATATCAAATAAAAAATAAAACTACATAGAGTGTTCATTAAATATAGAAACCATGTAGTAGCCTTAACTACCCCCGGCTTATGTCATCTTCCAGGTTATCACATGACCATGTACTCAGCCATTACATGGCTAGTACATGGTTTTACGCGGAAACTGGTTATACAGTGTGTACTTAGAAGTACAAGGAATGTACTTAGAAAACCCCTATTTCTTTCTATTCCTCATGAACAACCCAAAATTATGATCTATACCTAAATTGATCATCTGATTCCTTACAAAAATCCTCACGTAATGAAATTTGTCCCCAAATTTCTATTCCAAGGGTGGTGAAGAAAAATCTATGAACAACTTTGGACACTAGGATCATACATTATCCTACCTCTCTCAAGTCTCTTCTTGTACTCACTCGTGATGCCATATCACCCATACTAAAGGAATAAACCGGCCACAGAAAACCTTCATTTTATGTTCCACAATCTGAATTGGGTGCTCTTCGATGGATGCATCCACCTCCAAATCATCCTCCTCGGGTTAAAAACATGAGATGGGTCTAAAAAGTAATGACATAGCTGTGAAACATGGATGAATTCATGCATATCCTAGTACATGTATAGTAACTTCAATGGATAAGCAACCAACCCAACTCTTTCCAAAACCTCAATAAGTCTAACGTAACTCAATGAATGTTTCTCATGTTTATTAATCCTATTATATCCCAACCTCAGTGTAACAGGTAAGAAAACCTAATCTCTAACCTTGAACTTCATAGTTCATCTCGGTCGATCAACATAATATGTCTGGAAATATTTTTTGGTAGACATCCTCTTCCAAATAAACTCCACATGCTCATTGGCCTCCTGAACAAGAGGTGGTCCAAGCATAACTGCATGTTCAACCTCTAGAAAACATATGGGTGATCAGAATGGCCTACCATAAAAATCCTCATAATGTGCCATATTAATTGTTTCCTAGAAACTATTATTGTATGAAAACTCATCCTAGGGAATGTTTCTCTCCCCATATCCCTCGAAATCCAGAACAAATGCTCAAACCATGCCCTAAAAAACCTGAATTGTATGCTATGATTGGCCTTCTCTTTTGGGATGGTAAGCCTTACTCAGAATTTCCTATGTCCCGAAAGCCTTATGTAGTCTCTACCGGACATAATAATTTACTTGGGAATCCCTGTGTGAAAATATAGAGTGTGGAACCCCATGAAAACATACAATCTTTCAAATGTACAACTCTCTAAGATCACGAACACTAAAGGTTTCCTTGATTAGTAGGAAATGTGCAACCTTCGTGAGCCTCTAGATAACAACCCATAACACATCATTCCTTTGAGGCGACCTCAGTAATCTTATCCTTAAATCCATCACGACATCATTCCACTTCCACTCATGATTGGGTAACCATTGTAAAAGCTCAGCCAGTCACTGATGCTCTGCCTTCACCAGTTGACAGGTGAAACATCTTCTAAAAAAACCAGCAACATTCCCCTTTATTATTTTCCACCAATAATAATGATTTAAATATTGATACATCTTGTAGACACTAGGAAAAACTTCCCATATCGAGGCATGAAAATCTTGCAACAACTCCTCGTGTATGTCTACTGATACCCATACATGACCATGAATACAGAAAGCCTCATCCTCTCTGAATGTCCACCTAGGAGTAGGGCTATAAGGTCCCAGCCTTTAACCTTACTTAATCTCCAGTTATTACAAGATTACAAGTTGATGATATTTTCAAGTTTAAATTATTAGAGAATTAGATCATAAAACATACATTACATCCCACATTTAAAAAAAGTGGTTACAATAAAAGATTGTATTAATTTTTCCCATCAACAGAAACACATTTAAAATAAAATATGGATTATTTTTTGACACTTCCTTGACACTATCATCGTATCATGTACCTTTCCCTTGACATGAGAAATTTTTTTCAAAAACTTGGGATGAGCATAAAAATCTCAGTAAGGGATATAAAAATATGGAAAGGAAATATGAGTAAATGTATACATAAGAATCAATGAAATCATAATTTACTCATACAACATAAGCACTTTAACATACCTAATCAAATAATGAATAAATCATAGAAATCATAAGTCATAAAGGTAACTTGAGGAATTCATAACATTCTTACGTAGGGAGTAACCATCTTGGTTACGTTTGTAATACCCTTAACTGTATATTCTCTAAATATCTTCGGAGAAACCTTAACGTTGAACTCTTTCATGTTACCCAATGCATTGGAGAGTTATATCAGGCTCACCCACCCTTATTTTATCACGGAACCACCCATCTTCATAATAATGCCCAAGAACCTTAACATAATCGTATCCCATAAAACATGCATAAAGGAAACATAACATTTCCACTATTCAATCACACGATATCAATACAACACATTGATATAAAAACATTATTAAATACATTTTCAATATCAAAATAAAATAAAAGGAAAACCTGGTATTTATTTTTCATTTAAAAAAGGAATGGCTTGTAGAGGCAGCTGAAACTCAAATAATGGTCACAACGACGGAGAAGTCATTGCCATCGCATACGTATGACAAAAAAATTCCCTTTTATCATTTAGTAAAATGATTCGTATAAAAATATTCCTTTTGGATAAACATAAAAGTCAAAGGGGTTTATATACCGTATAAAAGAAGGTTGTGTATAAAACAAAATATGCCTCACTGAAAGGAGATTGAGACGAAGTCCCATACCTCGGGTCCGACTTGACTCGATCGTTCTTTAACCTCCTAAATAATAAACTTGAGTTAATTTCTACTTTCTTAATAACCTTTTTAGAGGTCATTATTCCTTTTATATCACTTATTACCATTTCTTGAACACTATGTAATTATTTAAGTTAATAACGGTCGTTTTAACGATCATTGGTTCATGAGTCAAAAATAAACTCTTTATAATTAGAAGTTGTTCATGTATCCATTATATCAAGAGTTATAATCATGATGTAGATATAATATATATCATATATATCTAGTATATACATGCATTTATAATATTACATAATGTTTAGAGGTAAGAAATGAAATGCACCGTTCATGGAGACGGTAAGCCATATGTACGCATGAATGCTAATTTTATTTCTATTTCGTATTTTATGGAATGAAATCATAATGATTTAAAGGTATATTATAATTCTAGTATAATATCATATATAATATCATTAATTCCATATTTTATACGTCCCACATATGGTATTATGGAATCAATTCACTTTGAGGGGGCGGTAGTCCACGCATCGTAAAATGAAGATATCACGTTTACCCATAATGGAAACCATAAAGGTATGACATAAATGAAAAATACAGAAGCTTAAGGAAAACATAAACATATTATATATCATATATAAATATAGTGACATATTAATGGCCACCTTTGAAGGTGTTAATAGAATACTGAAGAATCATCGTTTCGTGAGGCAGAAATTCGTCATCCACGGAAAAAGTATGTTATTTAACCATTAGATGTATGTGTGTGTATGTGTAGCTAGAATCCTTCTTATAACGACATCCTAGTATATGGAATATACTGTTTTTGTTACAAAATAAATTAATAAAAATAGTTTTGGGGGTTGGAGAAGCAAAATAAAACATAAGAACACAAGAGAAGACGCTACCTTTAAATCGGGTAACTCTTTTTGATTTGAGCTAAATGGCTTCCTTGGGAAGAATTATGACCAATGTGAGGATTCTAAGAGTTAGAGAGATATGTGGAGAGACAAAATGGGTAGGGGATGGGCGAGTCAAAGTCTTTGGAAGTGTGGGTAATGTGGTAGAGGTGGGGGCCTTTTATAAGAGGAGAGGAGGGGCACTCTTGTAATGTTAAGAAAAGATACATTGTTATAAAATGATTTTCGGATAACAGAGCTCCCATAATTATAAATTTATAGGATAAGGTGATAAGGGTTCGAAATACACCCATCCAATAGGTTTTTGACAAGTCTAGGTCTTAGATTTTACATTATATATTTATTTTATTTAAATCATTAAATAATGAGGAAATCACGACATCATTATAGTGTCTTAAATAATTTAACTTATTTAATGTCCAAAAATTATAAAAAAAATCATGATGTAGTAAATATGTTTATCTTTCTAATGAACATTTATAGTCAGAAATCTGACTTGTGTATCCCAATTTAAAAATTGTTTTAGTAAAACAACTCATGTTTGTGACATTTCTACATTAACATTAAATAAAAAGATATTAATGTCATTTTCCTGCCAAAGTGGCTCCATGGGGTCCCCAAATTGACCCATGGATATTCATGGTCAGCCATGACACATCCAATAAGGTTAGTACATGTGTCATGTTCATTTCATATTATTAAAACATTATTTTTATCTAAAATTACACTAATTACCTCTAACCGCGATTAAAAACTTAAAAGTTACTATTCACAAAAAAAATATTTTAATCCAATTGAACCACATTTTACTTCTTAATGACAACCATATATGTCAGATTTTTTAAATTCAAAACACATAGGTGGTAAAATTTCATTTGAATGGAAAATCAGTTTTTATAAGTACCACTTAGCGGTTTCACTATTCATCAAAAATTGAAGTTTTTCAGAAAAATACCAAAACATCACCCTAATCTATATTTGATATTATGAATTAAAAAATGATACCTATTTTACAAAATTCAAAACATATAAGTTAAATTAATTAATTTAATAATTAATTCCCACTGTCTGAGCAAATAGCTTGTTTTTATGAAACAATAAGTATCAAAAGATTGACACTAGTTTAAGTCAAATTTCAAAGTGAAATTAATTCCAACGACCACAATTGGATTAAATGGTAAAAATATGTTCTAATTGAACTCTAAACCCAATTAAAAATATAATCTAACCATATAATTTAATTAGATGAAAAGGCTGTTTTGATGTAAAATGCAGTATTTTTCACTATTCATTAAAAAATGAACATTGTCAGAAAAATACCAAAAAATTATCCAATGTAAATTTCAATGTCCCAGTCATAAATAATAAGTTTATTTTGACAAATAGAGCTAGTGAAATTTTCAAATTTTTGATTTAAAAATGGTTTTCCACAAAAAGGCAGTAAAACAATCTTCTAAAAATATTAGTGTATTCCATGCTTAAGATTGGATTTATTCTCATTTTAAGCCTCTAAAACACTATCTAATTATTTAGTATACATATATAAAAATATATATTATTCATTACTTACATGGGATGTTACATCCTTCCCCTTTTAGAAAATTGTGTCCCCGCAATTTATTTACATATCGAATAAGTGGGGGTATTTAGCCCTCATTGAATTTTCAGATTCCCATGTTGCCTCTTCAACCATTTGGTTTTTACAGAATACCTTTACCTGATGAATCGCCTTATTCCGTAACACTTTCTCCCTATGGTCAAGAATCTAGACCCGTTGTTCCTCATAAGATAGGTTCTCTTCCAGCTAAACTGCCTCTGGACACAAAACATGAGATGGATCTGGCATATACATTCTCAACATCGAAACATGAAAAACATTGTGTACCTGAGATAAACTCGGAGGTAAAGACACATGGTAAGAAACTGATCCAACTCTCTCCAAAATTTCATATGGTCCAATGAACCGTGGACTTATCTTTCCTTTCTTACCAAATCGCATCACACTTTTCCATGGTGAGACTTTGAGAAAAACATGATCACCTACCTCAAAAGAGAGATCCTTCCTCATGATGTCCACATAACTCTTCTGCCTGCTCTGAGCTATTCTCATGTGTTTCTGTATCAGCTGAACTTTTTCTGCCAACTCTTCTACCAATTCTGCTCTCATCAGCTTCCTTTCACCAAAATCATCCCAGAAATCTAGAGTTCGACACCGCTTCCCATATAATGCCTCAAATGGTGCCATCTGTATACTGGAATGAAAACTGTTATTATATGAAAATTCAACAAAAAAAATATGTTGGTCTCATCTTCCCTGATAATCCATCGAACAAGAACATAGCATATCTTCCAAAGTCTGAATTGTTCATTATGACTGCCCATATGATTGAGGATGAAAATCTATATTAAAATTTAATTCAGTACCCAACGACTTCTGAAGGCCTTTCAAAAAGTTAGAAGTAAACCTGGAATCACGGTCAGATACAATGGAGAGTAACTCCATGTAACCTTAATATATCATTATGATACAAATGGGAAAGTTGATCTAGGGAAAAAGTATCTCGTATAGCAAGAAAATGAGAAGATTTAGTCAATTGATCAACAATAACCTAGATTGCATTATTCCCTTGAGGTGTCTTCGGCAATCCCACAACGAAGTCCATGGATATATTTTCCCATTTCCACTCTAGCACTGGTAAAGGCTGAAGCATCCCTTTCAGTAATAGCTGCTCTGATTTAACCTACTGACAAGTCAAACACTTCACAGTAAAATCAGCAATATCCCTTTCCATTCCATCCCACAAGTAATACTCCCGAATATCTCTATACATTTTAGTACTGCCTGGATAAACTGAAAACAGAGAACTATGAACTTCACATAACAACTCTCTCTTCAACTGTGAATCACAAAGCACACACAATCTCTTCCCAAATCTCAAAACACAATCACTATCAATGTTGATTTCAGGCAACTTACCCTTCTGAACCAGCTCTACCTTTTTCTGCAACTCACTATCTTGCTTCTGTGCTTGCTTGATTCTGTCTGATAGAGAAGATTTCAGTGATACCTGAAACAAAACAGAAGAACATTCTACACCAAAAACTTCTATGCCAAAGTTCATAAAATCCTTAACCAAAGGATCACGTTCCAAATGCAGCATTGTTAATGAAAAATTACGTTTTTGACTCAAAGCATCAGCCACTTTATTTGCTTTTCCCAGATGGTAATGAATTGTACAATCGTAATCCTTGATTAATTCTAGCCATCTCCTCTGTCTCATGATCAATTCTTTCTGAGTGAATATATACTTTAAACTTTTGTGATCGGTATATAATTTACACTTTACTCCATACAAATGATGCCTCCAAATTTTTAAAGCAAAAAAACAGAAGCTAATTCAAAATCATTTGTAGGGTAATTTACCTCATGATTTTTCCACTACCGTGAAGCATTATCAATTACCTGATCATTCTGCATTAGGACACAACCAAGTCCTTTCAAGGAAGCATCACATTAGATAACAAACTCACCATTCCTGGAAGGTAGTGCCAAAACTATAGCATTCCCTAATATTGTTTTCAGTTCCTGAAAAGAATCATCAAATTATTTTGTCTAGATAAACCTAACACCCTTCCGAGTTAGCTTAGTAATTGGACTAGATAACAGTGAAAAATTTCTAACAAACCTTCAGTAATAGCCTACCAAACCATGGAAACTACAAATCTTAGTTACATTTGTGGGTCTTGGAAATTTTTCAACAACCTTTGTTTTTGTAGGATCAACAGTTATCCTATCATTAGAAACAATTTGACCGCGGAAAGAAATTTGTTGCAACCAAAACTCACACTTGCTGAATTTCCCATACAATTTATTTTCTTTTATGGTTTAAAAAATAACCCTTAAATGTCTTTCATGCTCCTATTTACTTTTATAAAAAACCAAAATATCATCAATGAAAACCACCAAAAACTTATCAAAGAAATAATGAAAAATTCTATTCATTAAGTCCATGAATAAAGTAGGTGCATTGGTTAGCCCAAAAGGCATTACTACAAATTCATAACGGCCATATCTTGTACGAAACGCAGTCTTTGGAACATCTTCTTCCTTTACCTTCAGCAGATGGTACCCCGATCTCAGGTCAATCTTTGAAAAATACTGAGCTCCCTAGAGCTGATCAAACAAATCATCGATATGAGGAAAAAGATATTTTTTCTTAATAGTGATGTTATTCAAGGCTCTATATTCAATGAAAAGTCTCATTGAACCCTCTTTATTTTTAACAAATAAAAAAGGAGCACCCCATGGTGATGTGCTATGTCGAATGAAACCTTTCTCTAATAAATCATGAAATTTCTCCTTCAACTCTAAAAGTTCAATTTGAGCCATTCCATAAGGGGGTTTTGAAATTGGCTTAGCATAAGGAACTAAGTCAACAGCAAATTCAACTTCCCGATCTGGTATTATTCTAGGCAGCTAATCAGGAAAAACATTAGGATACTCATTTACCACTGGCACATCATTAATCTGAACAGTTCCCTGGTTTTCAACAATGTGTGCAAGGTAACATTCATTTTCATGTTTTACAAGTTTCTCAGGCTCTTGATAAGTTATCAATATTAAGGGTTCATTCTTGTACATAAACTGAAAGTCTTTCTGAAAAGAATCTTCTTTACCTCTACATTCAATCTTAGCATGGTAAATAGAGAGCCAATACATACCCAGGATAACATCAAACTCTACCAGTGGTAAAGAAATAAGGTTCGCAAGTAGGTTATTTCCACGGACAAGAATAGGAAGATTCTTATTTTTTTTTGGCCTCAACATTTCCCCCAGGGGTTTTTACCACAAGTTCAAGAGTCATTTCTTGAGAGTGTATTCCCATTTTACTAGAAATGTTTTCAAAGACGAATGAATGTGCAGACCCTGAATCAAACAACACACTGCCATAATCTGAAAAAATAAACAAAGTACCTGATACATCTTCATTTGATGGGCCGACATCTGCTGAAGTAGTTGCAAAGGATTTCACAACCCCTTTCTGCTTGTAGTCTAACTGCTTCCCATCACTCGAGCTCTTTGTCGAACACTTGTTTTCATACTGACCCATCTCATTGCACTTAAAACATTTCACTAACTGTAAATCAAATTTGGATGTACCATCACCTTGATCTTTTTCAGTGCAATCACGAGCCTTATGTACCATCTTACCACATCGGTAGCACTTTCCAGAATTCAGAAGACATTCCCCAGCATGACTTTTACCACATTTATCACAAACTGGAAACTTAGTTTTCTTACCCTTTGTATTTTTTGAAGAATTCATCCCTTTCTCCGGCCACCTCAGTCTCTTCTTCTGTTGGTTGTTATAGAACACTTGATCATCGGAAAACTCAATTTCCACCTTCTCAGCACAACAAACAAGATTTTCATAACTATTTAACTCACGAGAAGCTAAAGCCCTTCGATATTTTGGCTTTAATCCTAAGTAAAAACGATTGATTTTACTATGATGGTCTCGGATAAAATTTGGAGCATACCTTGCCAATCGAGTGAACCACTCTTCATAAGAAGCCACTGAGTCATCCTCTTGCCTCAATTCAAAGAATTGTTTTTCCATCCTATATCGAACAGCCTTAGGAAAATACTTCTCAAGAAACATACCTCTAAATTCATCCCATCCGAGAGCATCATTATCATCAGCGTCTCTAATATTTTCAACCATCGACCACCATTGATCTGCTTCACACTCCAAATGGTAAATAGAAAGACTAACCTTTTGATTGTCTGGACACCCCATGACATAAAAAATATTCTCCAGTGCTTTAATCCACCCTTCAGCTAGCACATGGTCAGATGATCCCCTGAATGATGGGGGATGTTGCTTCCATAAATGTTCCACCACTGGCATGTTCCTCTGCGGTTGATCTGGCTGATCTCGTGCATGGATACCGCCACCATTTATCGCTTGAGTCAAATACGCCATTACTGCAACAAACTGTTCAGTTCCAATTCTAACCATCTCAAGATGCTGATTCGGATGGTTATTTCCTTCTGTATTCCTTCCTAGCACTGCTTCCCTGTTTCCTCTGCGGAAAACCTTTATGAAAAAACATGTATTAGATGAAGCAACATGGTAATCTTCAAATTCTATATCATTTAATTTTGACCATAAATTTTTTTTGGATAATCAATGAATAAAAATCTAACTCCTAATGTTATCTAAACCGACCTCTGATACCAACTATAATGACCCATCCTTAAACCTTACTTAATCTCAAGTTATTACAAGATTACATGTTGAGGATCTTTTAAGGTTTAGAGTTTTAGAGAATTAGGTCATAAAACATATATTACATCCCACATTTAAACAATGTGGTTATAAAATAAGATAGTATTCATTTTTTCCCATCAATGGAAACATATTTAAAATAATTCCTGGATTCTTTGTTGACACTTCCTTGACACTATCATCGTATCATGTACCTTTCCCTTGACCTGTGAAAAACATTTCAAAAACATTGGATGAGCATAAAAAGCTCAGTAAGGGATATAAAAATATGTAAAGGAAACATGAGTACATGTATACACAAGAATCAATGAAATCATACTTTACTCATAAATCATAAGCACTTTAACATACCTTATCAAATCATGAATAAATCATAGAAATCATAGGACATAAAGGTAACTTGAGGAATTCATAACATTCTTACGTAGGCAATAACCCTCTTGGTTACGTTTGGAATACCCATCACAGTATATTCCCTAAATCTCTTTGGAGAAAGCTTAACGTTTAACTCCTTCGCGTTACCCAATGCATTGGAGAGCTATATCAGCCTCACCTGCCCTTAGTTTATCATGAAACTACCCGTCTTCATAATAATTCCCAAGAACCATAACATAATCGTATCACATAAAACATGCATAAAGGAAACATAAAATTTAAACTTGTCAATCAAAAGACATCAATACAATACATTGATATAAAAACATTATCAAACCCATTTTAAATATCAAAATAAAATAAAAGTAAAACAAGGTATTTAGTTTTCAATAAAAAAAATGTATGGCATGTAGAGGAAGCCGAAACTCAAATAATGGTCACGACGGCGGAGAAGTCGTTTCCCCCGCATATGTACGACAAAAACATTCCCTTTTGTCGTTTAGTAAAATGCTTCGTAAAAAAGATTTATTTTCTATAAACGTAAATTTCAAAGGGGTTTATACACCTTATAAAAGAAGGTTGTCCATAAAACCGAATATGCCTCAATGAAAGGAGATTGAGACGAAGTCCCATACCTCGGGTCCGACATGACATGATCGTTCTTTAACCTCCTGAATAATAAAATTGAGTTAATTTATACTTTCTTATGAACCTTTTTCAAGTTCATAATTCCTTTTATATCACTTATTACCATTTCATGAGCACTATGTAATTATTTATGTTAATAACGGTCGTTTTAACGATCATTGGTACTTGAGTCAAAAATAAACACTTTATAATTACAAGCTGTTCATGTATCCATTATATCTAGAGTTATACTCATGATGTAGATATCATATATATCATATATATCAAGTATATACATGCATTTATAATATTACATAAAGTTTAGAGGTAATAAATGAAATGCACCGTTCATGGAGAAGGTAAGCCGTACGTACGCATGAACGCTAATTTCATTTATATTTCATATTTTATGGAATGGAATCATAATGATATAAAGGTATATTATATTTCTAGTATAATATCATATATAATATCATTAATTCCATCTTTTATACATCCCACATATGGTATTAACGAATCAAATCACTTTTAGGGGGTTGTAGTCCGCGCTTCCTAAAATGAAGATATCGCGTTTACCCATTTTAGAAACCTTAAAGGTATGACAGAAATGAAAAATACAGAAGCTTAAGGAAAACATAAACATATTATTTATCATATATAAATATAGTGACATATTAATGGCCACCATTGAAGGTGTTAACTGAATATTGGACAATCATCATTTCGTGAGGCAGAAATTCGCCATCCACGGAAACAGTATGTTCTTTAACCATTAGATGTATGTGTGTGTAAGTGTAGCTCGAAACCTTCTTATAAAAACATCCTCGTATATGGAAGATACTGGTTTTGTTACTAAATAAATGAATAAAAAGAGTTTAGGGGGTTGGAAAAGCAAAATAAAACATAATAACACAAGAGAAGACAATACCTTTAAATCGGGTAACTCTTTTTGATTTGAGCTCAATGGCTTCCATGGGAAGACTTCTGCCCAATGTGAGGATTCTAAGAGTTATAGAGGGATATGGAGAGACAAAATGGGCAGGGTTTGGCCCTGCCAAAGGCTTTGGAAGTGTGGGTACAGTGGTAGAGGTGGGGGCCTTTTATAAGAGGAGAGGAGGGGCACTCATGGAAAGTTGAGAAAAGATACTTTGTTATAAAACGATTTTCGGATAAAAAGGTCCCACAATTATAAATTTCGAGGATAAGGTTATAAGGGTTAGAAATCCACCTATACAATATGTTTTTGACAAGTGTAGGATATAGATTTTACATTATATTTTCATTTTATTTAAATCATTAAATAATGAGGTAATCGATGCATCATCATGGTGTCATAAATAAATTAATTTATTTAATGTCTAAAAATTATAAAAAAAATATCATGATGTAGTAAATCTTTTTATCTTTATAATTACTATTTATAGTCAAAAATATTACTTGTATAACCCCATTTAAAAATTGTTTTAGTAAAATAACTCATGTTTGTTACATATTTACTTTAACATTAAATAAAAAGATATTAATGTCATTTTCCTACCAATGTGGATCCATGGGGTCCCCAAGTGGACCCATGGATTGTCTTGGTCGGAAATGACACATACAATAAGGTTAGGACATGTTTTAAGTTCATTTCATATTATTAAAACATTATTCATAGCTTAAATTACACTAATTACCTCTAATCGCGATTAAAAACTTTAAAGTTACTATTCACCAAAAAAAATTATTTTAATCCCATTGAACCACATTTAATTCTTAATGACTACCATGTATGTCGGATTTTTTAAATTCAAAACACATAGGAGGAAAAATTTCATTTAAATGGAAAATCAATTTTTATAAGTACCACTTAGTGGTTTCACTATTAATCAAAAATTGATGTTTTTTTGAAAAATACCAAAACTTCACCCTAAGCAATATTTGATATTCCGAATTCAAAAATAATTTCTATTTTACAAAATTCAAAACATATAAGTTAAATTAATTAATATAATAATTAATTCTTACTGTCTGAGCAAATAGCTGGTTTTTATGAAACAATAAGTATCAAAAGATTAACACTAGTTTAAGTCCAATTTCAAAGTGAAATTAATTCCAACGTCCACTATTGGATTAAATGGTAAAAATATATTCTAATTGAACTTTAAAACCAATTGAAAATATAACAAAACCGTATAATGAAATTAGATGAAAAAGCAGTTTTGATGTAAATTGCAGTATTTTTCACTATTCATTAAAAAATGAACATCTTCAGAAAAATACCAAAAAATTATCCAATGTAAATTCCAATGTCCCAATCATATATAATAAAATTATTTTGCCAAATAGAGCTTATAAAATTGTCAAAAGTTTTATTTAAAAATGGTTTTCCATCAAATGGCAGTAAAACAATCTTTTAAAAATATTAGTGTATTACATGCATAAGATTGGATTTATTCTCATTTTAAGCCTCTAAAACACTATTTAATTCATTAGTAGACATAGATAAAAATATCTATTATTCATTACTTACTTGGGATGTTACAAGGGCCCTCACCTAACATGCTGTCTTGTAGGACTAGGCCTTCAAGATCAGATAGCTGCATCATTCACACTCAATCTAGTAGAGTAGAGGTAACATCTATAGAAGAAAAAGAAAAGACTACCCCTATTTTATGTGCACCACCAAATGCATATTCGAAAACAGAGCCATAATTTACCACTCACTTATTGCCTCCTTAACTACCTGTATTTGAGTTCTCATGCTCAACATATCAACCATTGTGTTTCCTTTCTATGGTGTATAACCAATATCAATGTCAAAAGACTTAAGGTACTCAACCCACCGTTGTTGTCTCAAATTCAGATCATGCCGAATAAATATATACTTGAGTCTTTTGTTGTCAGTGTATACCAAAAAATACTCTCCCAAAAGATAATGTCTCCAACAGTGTAAAGCATGCACATCTGCATCCAACTCAAGATCATGCTTCGAGTAATTCCTCTCGTGTGGCCTCAACTGAAAAAACCCATATACAATGACTCCTTCCCTAGCATAAGAACTTCTCCCAGCCCGATAACTGATGCATCTTAGTAAACAGTGTATCTCTTGCCCAGCTCTAGACAAATCAGTATCGGTTCTGAATTGAATCACCCTTTCAACTCATGAAAGGATGAATCATAGGAATATATCCACATTTACTTTTCACCATTCTTAGTCATGCCCATTAGTGGCACTACAAAGCGTGAAAATCCATGAATAAAGAACATGTATTAACTAGCCATCCCCAAAAAACTCTATACCTCAAATATGTTCATCGGAAGATCCTATGAAACTACTTATCTCACTTTATCTATGTCTATTAATACTCATTTATCTGAGATGAAATGACCCATGAAGTGAATCAGGTCTATAAAAAAGTTTGATTTTGAGAGCATGGCATATAATTGATGCTCTATCAGTGTAGTCAATGCGATCTCAATATGGATGGCATGGTCATGTTGATTGTGAGAGTACACCAACATATCGTCCATGGAGACTACCACAAAATATTCCAAGAAAGGATGCAACACTAGATTTAGCACTGCCATTAATACTATAAGCATGTACATGAAAACGAATGGCATAACCATGTACTCGTGTAGACCATACCATCTCCAAAATACTATAAGGGGTATATATGATGGTCTAACATGAAAATGATGATAACCAGATCTCAATTCAGTATTCTAGAACACCCAGTCTCCTCAAAGATGATCAAAGAGATCATCAATCCCTAGTAAGGGATATCAGTTCTTGGCCGTCAACTAGTTCAGCTTCTGATAATCCGCACAACTTCTAAGGTTACCATCCACCTTATGAGAAAAAAGTACAGACGAGGCCCAAAGAGAAGTACTGGTTCAGATGAAACCCTTTGACTGTAACTTCTGTAACAGCTTATTGAGCCCCTGTAACTCTGGTCTAGCCATCCTAAAAAGAGGAATGGGCACCAGTGCTACTTCTAGCACCTGTGCTACTCCTGGCACCAGCTAAGTAGATAAATACACCTCTCTCTATGGATGTATACATAAAAAGTCATTTCTAAAGACATATCAGAAATGATCCAGCACTGGAGGAATGTCTATATTTGATGTCCCTTGTTCATCCAGATATAAACTAGAAATATGGGCTATAATTCCTCCTAAACCATGATGCTTGGGTCTCGCTCTTCTCTCTTGGACATCCCATTATCCCTTATGTAGAAATTACCCGCCCCCTGGTGACGTGAAACTTACCCTACAATGATAGAAATCATCAATGGCCTAAAGACATTCATTTATGATAAGATTGCATACATGAGTCCATCCCGAAAATGCATAGTTAGTGATAACTAATCATCTCAAAAAATAGGTGTGAAGCACTGGAGCTCTGTAAAATGAGAAGAGTAAGCGATCACTAAAAGATCACCCTACTTCAAATGCATTAACGCCCAGGCTCAGTCGGCCCTAAACATCCTAGGGTAGAAGTAATCATAGATTTTCATCTAAAACTCTTCCCAATCCAGAACACTATGATTCCCCTCATGTGATATAACATCCCACCATTTCTTGGTGGAATCACGTTTCATGTATATAGCAAGCATCACCCTCCTCTCTAGAGGCATCTCTAGAGGCTTAAAGATATAAATAATGGCCTCCAACCATGACTTTATAGCCCGTCGTCCTCTATCGCTTTAAAAAGTGGGAGGATGTTGTTGTTGTAATACCATTATCAACTCTTCTATAGTCATGATAGGATGTGGTTCTCCCTAAAAAGTATGCATCATCCTCAAAAATCCTTCATGGAACTATATATCTTCACCTGCTTATGGTATAATAGCTAGTGCCAAGATGGGAATGAAGAAAGGATCTGTTGGTAGTCCCTAATCGACCATTTCTAGTGTCTAATCATCGCCCTGTACTTTGCTTAAAACCAGAGGTCGACATGGTGGCATGAATCTTCCAAGTCAATCACACACCTCAAATCAAGATTATAATGGATAACAACCTAAAAGTTCTATAATAGATCAAATGGAGGAAACATTCATGTTTTAAAAAACAATGTTACATAGCGAGTATACCTACTACACGGCGTGTTCCCATAATCTTTTAACATGAGAATCTACCTCTTCCTACCTGGTCGTGTAACACCCCATACACACAACACGTTCCTTATGAGACACAATATGTACATGAATATTCCATCTTACCTAGGTACTTCTACATGGATTGAACTACACAGTTCTCTCATAGTGTAACACTACATGGAGTGAACACTCTAGACACATCATGTACCATGTAAGATCCATCCAACCATGTCATTAGTTAAATGGCCGGATATACATTCGATTACCACATGGTGTTTATATTCTTGACACGGTGTGTAAAATCCATGTTTTATCCACCAGTGCCATTAGTCACACGGTAAGACACATGGTCCATTATAGTACAGAGTGTACTCCTAATAAATAACTTGTTCTACCAAACATTTATCACCCATGTGTCTCTACTAACATAGTTAGTCAAACGGTCTACAAATACACGATGTGTATATACGGTACATGGCATGCACTTAAAAAAAGTCAGTTCTTCTATAACAGAAGAACACATGGAGTGTGTTCTAAACATCACACCCCGTGTTGTCTAGGTTTCCATATAGTAAGCCTCTTAAACATCTTCTAGAACCCTCAATAACACAAATTGTTTTCCAAGGTACTACAAATTTAGACCCATGTGAGCCCTTACTCCCCACAAATAAATGTTTGGCATTATTTTCCACATCCTACCTTGATAGAATTCATTTAATGTTCAATCATGATCCACAAATTCTGATCCAAGAGGGCCTATAACACCTCATAGACCAAATCCTGGCATACGTCCAACTAAAAATTTACATATACCTATACTCTATCAAAATAGAAAGTATTTCTATCACGAAATATATAAAAATATAATGAATATGTTTAACCACATCTGTCACAACAACATGCAATCAATAATGCACCCTAAATGTTATGACAAGAATGAAATACATGTGATCTGTAGATACTTCCAATATGATGCATGATATGGAAACCCCTCATCTCATCAGGTTGCAATAAAAATATAACCATGATTATATCAATAATAACAGAAAAAACAAGTGTGTCACCCAATTGTGAAATCAAATAAATTGTAACAATTGCAATCCCAAAAAAAATACAATATTCGAGGTTACTTGAATTTTACCTGTGCATGGGTTAGCTACTCTCTGTAATGACTTATTACTAACAACCTATTTCTTTCTATCCTAGTATATAGGATCCTTATTTTAAGGCAACTCAAAAAATAAAAACTCCTCTAATACCACATTGTATCATCTCGGATCCGGGTGCCACCCCAAGGTTCCCCAAACCTTGTTGGTCACATAACCTCAATTTCATTTCTTCAATCACCAGAGGCATCCATCTAGAAGTGATGGCTATGGTGTGATAATTGGGAAACAATTCCCTCATTGGCAGAATATACACATTTGAATACAAATAGTAATAAATAGAAAAAGTAGTAATACCATACAATGATAATAAACAGAGGAAGACTAAATTAAATCCAGAAGAAGCCAATATATATATATATATACATACATATGATTCATGGAAAATCTATCTAAGAAAACATCCAAACAAGTCTCAATTATGGAAAGAAATAATGAAACCAAGTCACACAAAAAAACAAGTAAACTCTAGTAGCATCACATGCCTCACCTTGGTCCCATGCTCTCCAGCTCCAACAATAATAAAGTACCTAATAAAGAAGGGTGCTTGAACATATCTATAAATACATCCATATAATCTGTTTGGGTCTAAATCATGACTCATATATGGTGTGAGTTGAATCCCAGTTGGAAACCACCAAATGATCTGTTCCTAACTATTATTGAATTATATTTAAGGCAATCTGAATAAATGATGAAATAAACTAGCAAGTACTAAAATGTAAAAAATCCTATAGTTTTCATGTACATTCATTTAAATTTATTATTAATCCTTTTAATCATGTATTTTATGGGTCAAACATAATATTTATAGCCCCCTATGTAATAGTAACAAAACCGATGTCTCAGAAGACCATCTAAACAAATCATGTACGATAGAGTCCATTCTTGTGTTTTTGTTTGGAAGACTCATCCCGATTCTTTAATTATTCAATATCATCCATTAAGGAATATTCAAACATTCTAATCCCCTAGGTTTACAATGAGAACAATTCATTTAATAATGAACATCTAGGAATCTCTCACGGTATTACCCCTTTAGTCTAATCATTGAACTACACATTTACAAACGACCACCTGGGAAGCTCTCACGGTCAATACCCCATGGTCAAAATAGCATCAATAAAATATAAACAACCACCTAGGAAGATCTCCAGGTATAAACCCTAGGGTTTATTACCATCTGGTAGATCTCACAATCAATACCCGTGGGTCAATATAATAGTAAAACATACATAAATGACTATACCTCAGGAAGATCTCACAATCAAATTCCCCATGGTAAATCTTTCACAATTCATGTCATATGTATCTCATTTAATAATTAAATCCATTCTAACAAAACAAGGCATGGAAAAAAAGGAAATCCTAATATAAAACCCAGAACAAACTTCCATAGAAAGTCAATTAAGGGAAATGCACCCACGGGGTGTCCCATAACCAAGGTATTTAACCTTACACATATGAAAATATTGGAACCAAGGATATTTGTTGATAATATTGGACTTTGGTTTGTTTTTGTTGTAAATATTCACAAGGAGTTTGTGTGTTTGTTGTCAATCTATACATGGATGACTAGGGAGTTTGCAAAGAATGGGGTCATACATTTGAGATTGAAAGGAGTATTGAAGGTCACCGCTCCTCAAGCTATTATTCACAAAAAAACATTCATTAAAGTCACCACAAAGAATACCAAAAGATCTACCTCATCAATAGGGTTCCAACGCCACAAAAGTCTCTTCAATCAGACATGGGGTTTGCAAGATACGATCTTTTTCGTTAATAGGGGGCCGGTTACGCAGAATGGTACACGGTGAAGGCATGCAGTACACGGAATGGTATGAGGTACATGGAATATTTTAAAAAATAGATCATAGAGGGGTACATGGTGAAGGCTCATGGTACTCAGTAAAGAGATGTGGAATGAGGAATGTAGTAGAAATAGTTCGCAGCAACGGTATGCAGTGAAGGCATGCGATATGCAGAATGGTGCGCAGAACTGAAAACAATACACAACAATAGTATATAGTGAAGGCATGTGGTACACGAAATGCTACTGAAAATGGTTCACAACGATGGTATGTGGTGATGAGTTGTAGTATAATTTTTGACATCCATACGGTATGCAGAAGGTTAATGGTACGTGATAAAGGTTCGTCATTTATAGGATTGTATTACTCGGGAGAGGCTAGCATTATACAGATGGAGTTCAGTTTAAAGATTGTCCAACATTAAAAATTTGGGTAGATCAGATTACCAAATTACTTTAAGATATGTGTCTATTAAGGAGCTCTAATCCCCTTTGTTAAGTGATGATATTGAAGATTATATTTTCAGGATGAAATTCAGTGAAGTCTGATGTGGTACGTGGAGGAGAAGATGGTATGTGGAGAGAATCATCCGCATAAGCAAAATAGTTCACGGAAGAGAGTGTGGTTCACACAGGAAGATCACGTAGTATGTGGCTGAGTAAGGTAGTATGTGGAGCAGGATGGTACGTGGAAGAGTGTAGCTATATGTGTAGTAGGGTAGTTCACATATTAGGGCATTATGCAGAAGAGCTGAACGGTACGTGGAAACAGATGCATAGTACGGTGAAACAGTAGCTGTATGCGTAAACTACAACGGTATGTGGAAATAGTTGTACAGTACAGAGAAACAATTGAAGTACATATAAACTGCTACATGGTACGATAAAATTATTACACGGTATGTAGAAACCACATCAGTATGCAGAAACAATAGCAGCACACAGAAATAGCACGCAGTCTGCAGAACACTCAAGGAGGCTTGAAAATTTACCAAATTAGTTTTGTGAAATTAATGTCCATAATATATCAGTGTACGATAAAATAAATTTCATCTGTGGGTGATTACTAGACTTCATCAGAGATTCCATTTATAGTTGAGGATGCATGATCTAATGCTAAACCATTGATTTTTCATTCAATTCGATAAGATGAGTGAAGATTTGTCCAACGTAGTGATCAAGGGGTAGTCAGTGGAAGTGGTCTGAGGGATGTAGTGTATTATCCCTAAAACCATATAAAGGCAGTGCGCCTGGAACAGAGTGACTATAATAACACTCATAACCCAAAAATTGTGAAGATTAGTAGTTTTGGTACAACCAATTCACTGTCGGTGTATTCTCCTTGGATGTATCCCTTAGTGGTAAACCACATAAAATTGATGTGTCATTACATTGCATGTGATTGTATATCATCTACACTTCCTATTCAGATAGGTTTAAAAGGGTCCTACCAATGTGGGAATAAGATCTAGAAGTTTAAAAGAAATATTTGACACCATGATTCATGCCTCCTCTCTCAGGGTGTTCTGGGGTCCTTCAATAACTACCATTTTTTGATCAACCAAACCATAAAATGTAATAAATAGAGTTTAATTTCAAAACATGCAATACCAAAATTCTGGGAATATGGAACTTTTATCAAATTTAATCCAATGACAAACAAAAAAAGGGAAAAACACCTACCTCGATGTCTCATGATCAATATACTTGAACGACATCCCTTGAATCGGCCTAAAATGGCATAAATCCTAAAAAAGGTGAAAACTACCAACCATGGATAACTCATGAGATACGAGGAATAAGGAAAAAATGATCTAGTTGAATTTAGAACTCATATCTGGGATTCCAATGCACACAAATATGTCTCAATCGGTGGTTAGACAGAGAGTCAAGGGTTAGATCTTCGTCCAATGTTCCCGAGCGCTCTTGTAAAAAACACGTGAAGAAGAAGTTGGTTAAGGACATGCGAAAGTACCCCACACTAATATATAAAATAAATATAAAACTACATGATCTGTTCATTAAATGTACACGCCATGTAGTATCCTTAACTGGCCGCTAACTTAAGTGGTCTACTAGGTCATCACATGACAATGTACTCGGAAGCTACAATGCATGTACATGGTTGTACGTGGAAACCGGTTACACAGTGTGTACTAAAAAGTATAGGGTGCATACTTATAAATATAGTATTTCATCATTTTCCTCAAAACAACCAGAAATCAAGATCCATACCTTAAATGATGTTCCTCATTATTATAATCTCCATGGTATTAGGGGAAAATCCTGACGAACTCATATGACCATATACATATATGGTAATTACATTTCCACGTCAAAATATATAAAAATTTTATATATTTACTTTTTATATTCATTTACTCCCACAATGTAATTTCAAGAAATGGCCCATGCCGATAAAAATTATATCATTCCAATGGTGAATACTTGTTAGGAACTCAATGGTGCACTCATATTTTTGATTCGGACCCCCCCGTAAGGGTGTTAGGACACTCCATCATGAAAAAATCTCATTATTTATATTTTTTATATTTAATAATGTTATTCTAAGGACATCAGGCACTGGAATATCATATTTTCACAGTTCTTGTTCTCAATAATAATCAATATAATATATAAAAAACAATTTATGAAAAATATAAGTCATTTAGTTCTCCCCACCTGGGGGATTTTCATCCCAAAAAGATAAAAACCTACTCGAAAGATGTGGGAACTAGGATTCCATCTAGGTCTCTCGAACCCATGTTCTCTCTTTATGATTCACATGATGCCACTAAATATGCACATGGAGAATTGGTCGTCCATGAATGATCCTCTCTTGTCGAACATTGTTCTCTACTGAAGAATCTATAATTGCAGCTTTGTCTTATATGTCTAGTGCACCCCAGTCAAAAACATTTTACATGTCACGCAAATATCTCCATAGATATAAAACACAGAAGTATTCTTATACCCTTTTAACCAGTGGTTGAAGATCCAATTGGTATTCCACCTCTCCAACTCTATATAGTATCTAAAAGAGACCAAAGAATCTCAGATAAAATATCTCACCCAGAACCAATCTCTGTAATCCTCAATGAGTTGAAACCCTAATAAAAACATAGTATTCTTCTTAAAACTCCATATGTCTCCATCATTGTTACGTATAAGACTTATGAGGTCTATGTACAATCATCATTCTTTCCTAGATGATCTGCACCTTTTCTGTATTAGCTCACACTGTCTCAAATCCCATGTGTGTTGACTTTCCTGGATCCGTTAAAAAAGTGTTGACCTATAGGGTCTCCCATAAAAATACTATAAATGTTCCATACTAATTGAATAATGGTTATTTTTTCTTCACAGACTCCACTAAGGGTAGACGATCCTACCAACTACAGCTAAATTCAAACTTGAAAGCTCACAACATGTCCTAAACAAACTGAATGGTCTTCTATATATTCATATCTGTTTAAGGGACAAAAACCACTTACAAAGTGTAACTAAGCCTCAAAGAAATTCAGTAATAATATCCATAATCATGACCCAAACTGATCATCACGATCTAAAATGATCATTAATGGGACTCTATGGTGTCTGAATATCTTCGGCATGTAGATGCATCCTAAGGACTCTACTGAACTCTTCTCTCGTATAGCTTGGATGTGGGACGACATGGTGAGTCATTATATGATCACCAAATGGTATTTTGTACCCTATATGTATATATTAACCCCATATTTATGTTCATTGATATCTCATACCACGTCCACTCTGCCACTTTAAGGGTGATGTGCTAAACCGATTGAAACCTGCTGATCAACTTTCATGTGATGGAAATTGATGCATCTATAGATACAAAGTGGAACTCTATTATTCAATACATAACACAAAAAACTGACACTAAAGGCTCTGGTTCATCTTTTACACACCTATGTGTACCTCCAAATGGGATAATGAAACTCATGTGTAACCTCCTTGCATAACATCAAATTTACCATCGTTCATTCATTGAATTATATAGTGTTCATGCCGCCTTCCAAATATCCATTAGGAGACCATATAGTGGATATATGAGTTTGTAATATCCCAATGTTAGTATATCCCCACCAAGCACCCCTGAAATGTTATAAAAGTGATGGGTTAACAACCATATACTCTAGATATGAAGCACCACACCTACCCACGTAACAAAACTACATTGATATTATCTTCTCTATTGCCTCAATCAACAACTAAGAGTATGATATCGTATTGATAGTTGATTCTACAACATCCTAATTCCTAGGAGTCTGTAAAATCCTTCATTCATAGTCCAGAAGGAACTCTATTAATCACATTTGTCTCAGGATATGATCCTTATGAGAGAGTATATACTTGATACTATTGTTGTAGGAGTACATGATAAACAGCTCTCCCAATAGGTAGTTTCACCACATCATTAGTTAGAATACTACCACTGCTAGCTCATGATCATGGGTCACATAGTTTTATTCATGTGGTCTCAACTGAAAAAATACATAAGCAAGTACCACCTGAATTATCATTAGATCACAACCATTCCATTCCTTGATTAATCATAGAAAACTACACACTCAACACCCACCTCTAGAAATCTCATGACTGGTGTGAACTTCAATATCTTCCTCAGCTCATGAATGAATTGTTTCCTCCATGTAATCAATAAGAAAGGACTCCCTATAAGGCCCCAGCCTTAAACCTTACTTAATCTTGAGTTATTACAATATTACAGATTGAGGATCTTTTCAGGTTTAGAGTTTTAGAGACTTAGATCATGAAACTTGCATTACATTCCACATTTAAACAAAGTGGTTACATAAAAGAAAATATTCATTCTTCCCATCAACGGAAACATATTTAAAATAAAACACGGATTCTTTCTTGACACATCCTTGACACTATCATCACATCATGTACCTTTCCCTTGACCTGTGAAAAACATTTCAAAAACATGGGATGAGCATAAAAAGCTCAGTAAGGGTTATAAAAATATGGAAAGGAAACATGAGTTCATATATACATAAGAATGAAATCATAATTTACCCATAAAACATAGGCATTTTAACATACCTCATAAAATCATGAACAAATCAAAGAAATCATAAGACATAAAGGTAACTTGAGGCATTCATAACATTCTTACGTAGGGAGTAACCCTCTTGGTTATGTTTGGAATACCCATCACAGTATATTCCCTAAATCTTTTTGGAGAAACCTTAACGTTTCACTCCTTCGTGTTACCCAATGCATTGGAGAGCTATATCGGGCTCACCCGCCCTTAGTTTAACATGGAACCACCCGCCTTCATAATAATGCCCAAGAACCTCAATATAATCTTATCACATAAAACATGCATAAAGGAAACATAACATTCCCACCTTTCAATCACATGGTATCAATACAACACATTGATATAAAAACATTATGAAAACCATTTTCCATACCAAAATAAAATAAATGTAAAACATGGTATTTATTTTTCTTTTAAAAAGAAGGTATGGCTTGTAGAGGAAGCCGAAACTCAAATAATGGCCACGACGGCGGAGAAGTCGTTGTCACCGCATACGTACAAAAAAAACATTCCCTTTTTTCGTTTAGTAAACACTTCGTATAAAAAATATTCCTTTTGAATAAACGTAACAGTCAAAGAGGTTTATACACTGTATAAAAGAAAGTTGTGTATAAAATAAAATATGCCTCAATGAAAGGAGATTGAGACGAAGTCCCATACAAAGACGGTATCCTTGGTTTAAGGATAAATCAATTGAATAATTATGTGTGACAAAAGAATACACCAAATATAAGTGGATATTAAGTGTAAAATAATCAAAGGTCATTCACACATATTCAAAAGATGGCAGATTCAATAACTACATGTTGAACCCAAAGAAATCGAAATTGGGTTAAGAAGTTCCCTTGACAGCCTAACAGCGTCACATCAAAATGAGTTGATGAGAGATAAAAAAAGGGTATCTCATCACATGGAAATAAAATTTACATCAATAAAGATATATGAGAACATATCCCAACATAACAATAGGTAATTTAAAAGACCCAACAAAAGAAGTCTTTTAAAAAGAGGAGGGTGAAAGGTTCCCTTACCGACATGGGTATCATTCGAAACATAAACCTCGTGAAAGAAGGACAATACAACATTGATGTAAATACTAATAAAAGAAATTATATTACACAATGAATAAAATAATGGGCAGTACATACACCACTCAAAGGAAATTGTGGCAAATGTAGCATAAATCTCACGGTAATAAAAGTGAGATGAAAAATCCTTTACGAAAACTCGACAGCCTAACGGCGCCACATAAAACATCCAAAATGGATTTATGAGATTGAATAAGGTCTCTCATCACATGAACATAAAAATTACAGTAATATTAATATAAAATAACATCCCAATAACAAGAAATATGAGCTTTAAACGGAATGACATAAAAGAGTGTACTTAAAAAGAAAAAGTGGAGTAGGATCCCTTACCTCGGGTCCAACTTGACTCGATCGTTCTTTAATCTCCAGAATAATAAACTTGAGTTAATCTCTACTTGATTAAGAATCTTTTTCAAGTTCATTATTCCTTTTATACCATGTTATGAACATCAGGTAATCATTTAAGTTAATAATGTTAATTTTGTCGGTATTTGGTTTTTAAGTCAAAAAATAGACTTCTTACACTTACATGTTGTTAATTTGGTCAAAGGTTCGTTATATCCAGAATGATATTAATGATTTGGATAACATATATATCATATATATTCATCATATACATGTATTTATAATATTAAATCACATTTAGAGGTAAGAAATGAAATGCACCGTTCATGGAGACGGTATGCCGTACGTACGCATGAACGCTACTTCCATTTCTTTTTCGTATTTTCTGGAATGGAATCATAATGATATAAGATTATATTATAATTCCAGTATAATAACATATATAATATCATTAACTTTATCTTTTACACATCCCACATATGGTATTAACGAATCAAATCACTTTCAGGGGCGGTAGTCCACACTTCCTAAAATGAAGATATCGTGTTTACCCATAATGGAAACAATAATGGTATGCCATAAATGAAAAATAGAGAAGCTTAAAAAAATAATAAACATATTATATATCATATATAAAAATAGTGACATCATAATGTCCACCTTTGAAGGGGTTAAATGAGTATTGAACAATCATCGTTTCGGGAGGCAGAATTTCGCCATCCACGGAAACCGTATGTTATTTAACCATTTGATGTAGTTGTGTGAGAGTGTAGATAGAATAAATCCTATAACAACATCATAGTATATTTAAGATACTGGTGTTGCTACAAAATAAGTAAATAAAAAGATTTTAGTGGGTTGGAGAAGCAAAATAAAACAACTGAACATGAGAGAATGAATTACCTTTAAAAGTGTAACTCCTTCTGATTTGAGCCTAAAGGCTCCCTTTGAAAGGATTCATACCAAAGGGAATCCTCTAGGATGAGTAGAGGGATGTGGAGAGAGTAAATGGGAAGGGGATGTCCATGCCAAAGGCTTGAGGAGTGTGTGAAATGAGGTAGAGGTGGGGGCCTTTTATAAGAGGAGAGGAGGGGCACTTTTGGAAATCATGAAACTATTATTTTATTTTCAAAAGTGTTTCGAATTTCTAAGGTCCCACATTGATATATTTCGAAGATAAGATGATAAGGCTTCGAAATATTCCTATCCAATAGTTTTTGGACAAGTGTAGGTCTTTGAGTTTATATTATCGTTTCATTTTATTTAAACTGTTCATTAATGAGATCATCATTGCATCATCATGATGTCATAATTAAATTAATTTATTTAATTTCTAAAAGTTATAACAAAACCTTCCTGATGTAGGAAATCTTTTCTTCATTCCAAATAGTATTTATATACAAAAATATGATTAGTATAACCCCTTCTAAAAATTGTTTTAGTAAAACAATTTATGTTAGTGTCATTTTCACCTTTATTTTAAAAAAGGCATTAAATTCATTATCTCACCCAAGAGGCTCCATAGGGTCCCCTAAATCGACCCATGGGTTGTCTTGGTCGGCCATGACTCATCCAATAGGGGTAGGACAAGTTTCATGGTGTTTTCATATTTTTATAATATCATTTTTGCATTAAATTACACTATTTACCTCTAATCGCGATTAATGAAAAACAGTTACTATTCACCAAAAAATTATTTCCATCCGATTGAACTAGATTTTACATACTAATGAAAATCATGTATGTCGGATTTTCAAATTTCAATACACAATAGTGGTAAACTTTCATTTAACTGAAAAATCAGTTTGCTTGATTACCACTTAGTGGTTTCACTATTCATCAAAAATTGAAGTTTTTCAGAAAAATACCAAAAATTCACCCTAAGCTATATTTGATATTCCGAATTCAAAAATGAAGTCTATTTTACAAAATTCAAAACATATATGTCACATTAATTAATTTAATAATTAATTCCCGCTGTCAGATCAAATAGCGTGTTTTTATGAAACAATAAGTATCAAAAGAATGACACTGGTTTAAGTCTGATTTCAAAGTGAAATTAATTCAAACGGCCACTATTAGATTTAATGGTAAAAATATATTCAAATTTCACTTTAAACCCAATTCAAAAGATAATCTAACCATATAAATAAATTAGATTAAAAATAGGTTTTGAATTAAAATACAACATTGTACACTATTCATTAAAAAATGAACTTTATCGAAAAGATACCAAAAATTTACACAAAGTAAATTTTGATGTCCCGATTCTTAAGAAGAGTTTTATTTGGTCCAATATAATGTATAAGATTTAACACAAATATATTTAATGACGGTTTGCAATAAAAAGGTGATAAGTGAACCTTTAGTGAAAACTAGGGCATATACGCCTAAATTTGAATTCTTTCCGTATTTTAAGCCTTTATCTTTTATTGGATATATCTAAAAACATTTAAAAACATATATAATCATATTTTAGTTATTTCTATCTATTCCTGCCAATACAACGGCTATATTTTAACTACCATTTAAAATAATATTATTTTATTATTAGAGTGCAACGTAAGATTTCAATGAAACTCTTTGTTGTGTATCGGGTACGATATCGAACATAGCAACCCTTTAAAGTAATATTAATACTTTATTCATAAATATGGATAAATATGAAAATGTCATATTCTTTATTTACCTGGGGTGTTACATCCTTCCCCCCTTTTGGGAATTGCGTCCTCCCAATTTTTAAAATTGAGCTTGGAAACATCCTTGAAAGTCCCAAATCGGAACAAGAGTCGGTAAAACAATCACATTAAAATAAAGAAAGATAAGTACAAAGGTCACCCGAGTTAACCCATACTAGGATTCCATGTATGAAAACATGGACATGGAGGAGAAAACATAGGGTCATGTTCCGATGAAGAGTGATATAAAACATGTTTAGGAGAAAGTTAACCACAAGAAAATCACAAACATGTGATGGGTTAAACAGTATTCGATTCCCTAGTAGGAAAAGTTAATAGACAACATTTTTGTTTTAAGTTACTTTTTATTGAGTAATTTATTCATAAGGAAACATAATCACTTATCATGTTGACTTTCAACTTTTACACAAACTCATATTTTCTCCAAAAGACGAGTATTTAGGAAGACTTGTTCACATTAAGAGTACTATAATCAACTTCTATAGAATCACCTAATCCACAAAAGAGAACTATATACATCCCATGTCTTTAGACTTTAACCAAAACCAAAACCAAAAAGGCTAGTATAAGATCAGATAATCCAGAAAAGGATAACCCCTTATAAAAAGAAAATCTATTCCTATTCTCCAAAATTTGTCCAACAAAACCCAAAGTTCAACGAGGACCATTCGATAATCAATTTTTCCATAAAATTCGTCAAAGTAAACCAATCTAAGATTGAAACCCAAATATTTTAGGGATTTAGTAACATATTCTTCCAAGTTAAATCGTATCATTTATCTCCAAACAACATCAGTTTCTCTTAATGTCTCGTATTGAAAAGTAATTAACCTAATCACATATCCCCCATGATAGGTTTATAAATATCCATAGTTAACCCAAATTCAACTTAATATTAATTAATAAAATCATCTAACTAAAAAGAATGAGTCAAACTAACCAGGGACTTCACGTAGTCCAGTGGTAGGCGATAAATACCAGTTGCACTATGGTTGTGGGTTCGATTCCCACAAATTTGTCCGACGCGACGGGTTGTCACACGGTCTGTGGGATGTCCTTTTTATAAAACTCCAAAAATAACCCGAACATGTTTTAACCTCAATCATTCCTTATATCTTTAATTTTCATCCGAATTCGTTAGGATCTCAACATCTTAATTCTTGAAGTCATATTTCACCACCAATTCGATAAAATAATACGATTCCCAAAATGAATAACATCATACCTTGATCATGGAATCCACTCAGTTTCATCGTCATCTTTCTCAAGTAGGTAGAAGTCCAGTGCATTACAACAATGATTTAGAGATCCTTCAAAATCATTTGCTTCCTCCATCCAAATACACCTCGTACAACATGGGTTATATGGGTGTTCACAGAAAAACAGTTTTGGAAAATAATCATGTATGACATATAATTCTAAAACATCTAATAAAACCTGATTTATATAAAATAGTCGGACCGAAATTGAGTTGAAACTTTCTATTATTGTTCCTTTTAAAATACCATAAGTATGTGATGTGAGACTATATTTTAAAAGAAAATATAAATAGGTTGTGCAAGGGTCTCCTTCCTTAGCACCATTTCTAAAATCATAATATGCTTCAAATTTCTTGTGATAAGGTAAAATATTTGAAAACACCTTGATAATATTTACCTTTCTTGAAAATATGAGAATATTGTGAAAATTGTATTTGTCTAAAAACAACCCATGATCCACGATGATAACGAGGTATAGTGGAGGTGTTTGATATCTTAAACAACTGCTTGCAAGTGAGTTGTATGCTAAAAAAAGTTTCACAATCATCCGAAGATGATTTTGCTATAATTATTGCAAGCTTGTCATCCGGAAGAGATAGGAATATCATTTTAGATCCTTCTCCTTCCATTCGTAACCGACTTTACTTGACCTGAGAAAAAAAAACTTATAAAACAAGGATTTAATTGAAATAATAGATATAGGGACTAATCATTTATCTCACAAGAACTCATAATCCCTAAAGTTGTCTAAACCGACCTTTGATACCAACTATAAGTCCCCAGCCTTAAACCTTACTTAATCTTGAGTTATTACAAGATTACACATTGAGGATCTTTTCAGGTTTAGAGTTTTAGAGAATTAGATCATGAAACTTGCATTACATTCCACATTTAAACAAAGTGGTTACATAAAAGACAATATTCATTCTTCCCATCAACGGAAACATATTTAAAATAAAACACGGATTCTTTCTTGACACATCCTTGACAGTATCATCACATCATGTACCTTTCCCTTGACCTATGAAAAAAATTTCCAAAACTTGGGATGAGCATAAAAATCTCAGTAAGGGTTATAAAAATATGGAAAGGAAACATGAGTTCATATATACATAAGAATGAAATCATACTTTACCCATAAAACACAGGCATTTTAACATACCTCATAAAATCATGAACAAATCATAGAAATCATAAGACAGAAAGGTAACTTGAGGCATTCATAACATTCTTACGTAGGGAGTAACCCTCTTGGTTACGTTTGGAGTACCCATCACAGTATATTCCCTAAATCTTTTCGGTGAAACCTTAACGTTTCACTCCTTCACGTTACCCAATGCATTGGATAGCTATATCGGGCTCACCCACCCTTAGTTTATCACGAAACCACCCGTCTTCATAATAATTCCCAAGAACCTCAACATAATCGTATCACATAAAACATGCATAATGGAAACATAACATTACCACCTTTCAATCACAAGATATCAATACAACACATTGATATAAAAACATTATGAAAACCATTTTCCATACCAAAATCAAAGAAAAGTAAAACATGGTATTTATTTTTCTTTTAAAAAGAAGGAATGGCTTGTAGAGGAAGTCGAAACTCAAATAATGGTCACGACGGCGGAGAAGTCGTTGTCGCCGCATACGTACGACAAAAACATTCCCTTTTGTCGTTTAGTAAACGCTTCATATAAAAAACATTCCTTTTGAATAAACATAAAAGTCAAAGGGGTTTATACACCATATAAAAGAAAGTTGTGTATAAAATAAAATATGCCTCAATGAAAGGAGATTGAGACGAAGTCCCATACAAAGACCGTATCCTTGGTTTAAGGATAAATCAATTGAATAATTATGTGTGAAAAACTAATACACCAAATATAAGTTGATATTAAGTGTTAAATAATCAATGTTCATTCACACATATTCAAAAGATGGAATATTCAATAACTACATGTTGAACCCAAAGAAATCGAAACAGGGTTAAGAAGTTACCTTGACAGCCTAACGGCGTCACATCAAAATGAGTTGATGAGAGATAAAAAAGGGTATCTCATCACATGGAATTAAAATTTACATCAATAAGGATATATGAGAACATATCCCAACATAACAAAAGGTAATTTAAAAGACCCAACAAAAGAAGTCTTTTAAAAAGAGGAGGGTGAAAGGTTCCCTTACCGACATGGGTATCATTCGAAACATACACCTCTTGAAAGAAGGACAATACAACATTGATGTAAATAATCATAAAAGAAAGTATATTACACAATGAATAAAATAATGGGCAGTAAATACACCACTCAGAGGAAATTGTGGCAAATGTAGCATAAATCTCACGGGAATAAAAGTGAGATGAAAAATCCTTTACGAAAACTCGGTAGCCTAACGGCGCCACATAAAACATCCAAAATGGATTGATGAAAGAGAATAGGGTCTCTCATCACATGAACATAAAAATTACAGTAATATTAATATAAAATAACATCCCAATAACATGAAATATGAGCTTTAAAAGGAATGACATAAAAGAGTGTACTTAAAAAGAAAGAGTGGAGTAGGATCCCTTACCTCAGGTCCGACCTGACTCGATCGTTCTTTAATCTCCGGAATAATAAACTTGAGTTAATATATAAATTCTTAAGAAACTTTTTCAAGTTCATTATTCCTTTTATACCATGTTATGAACATCATGTAATCATTTAAGTTAATAATGTTCATTTTGTTAGTATTTGGTTCTTAAGTCAAAAATAGACTTCTTACACTTACATGTTGTTAATTTGGTCAAAGGATCGTTATATCCAGAATGATATTAATGATTTGGATAACATATATATCATATATATTCATCATATACATGTATTTATAATATTACATCACATTTAGAGGTAAGAAATGAAATGCACCGTTCATGAAGACGGTAAGCCGTACGTACGCATGAACGCTACTTCCATTTCTATTTCGTATTTTCTGGAATGGAATCATAATTATATAAGAGTATATTATAATTCCAGTATAATAACATATATAATATCATTAGCTTTATCTTTTACACATCCCACATATGGTATTAACGAATCAAATCACTTTCTGGGGGCGGTAGTCCGCACTTCCTAAAATGAAGATATCGTGTTTACCCATAATGGAAAAAATAATGGTATGTCATAAATGAAAAATACAGAAGCTTAAGGAAAGAATAAACATATTATATACCATATATAAAAATAGTGACATCATAATGGCCACCTTTTAAGGTGTTAAATGAGTATTGAACCATCATTGTTTCGGGAGGCAGAATTTCGCCATCCACGAAAACCGTATGTTCTTTAACCATTTGATGTAGTTTTGTGAGAGTGTAGCTCGAATAAATCTTATAACAACATCCTAGTATATTGAAGATACTGTTTTTGTTACAAAAGAAGTAAATAAAAAGTGTTTAGGGGGTTGGAGAAGCAAACTAAAACAAATGAACATGAGAGAATGAATTACCATTAAAAGTGTAACTCCTTTTGATTTGAGCCTAAAGGCTTCCTTTTAAAGGATTATGACCAAAGGGAATCCTCTAGGATTAATAGAGGGATGTGGAGAGAGTAAATGGGCAGTGGATGGCCGATCCAAAGGCTTGAGGAGTGTGTGAAATGAGGTAGAGGTGGGGGACTTTTATAAGAGGAGAGGAGGGTCACTTTTGGAAAGCATGAAAATATTATTTTATTTTAAAAAGTGTTTCGAATTTCTATGGTCCCACATGGATATATTTCAAAGATAAGATGATAAGGCTTCGAAATATTCATATCCAATAGTTTTTGGACAAGTGTAGGTCTTAGATTTTATATTATCGTTTCATTTTATTTAAACTGTTCATTAATGATGTCATCGTTGCATCATCATGATGTCATAATTAAATTAATTTATTTAATTTCTAAAAATTATAACAAAAATATCCTGATGTAGGAAATATTTTTATCTTTCCAAATAGTATTTATAGACATAAATATGATTATTATAACTCCTTCTAAAAATTGTTTTAGTAAAACAATTTATGTTAGTGTCATTTTCACCTTTATTTAAAAAAAGGCATTAAAGTCATTATCTCACCCAAGAGGCTCCATAGGGTCCCCTAAATCGACCCATGTGTTTTCTTGGTCGGCCATGACTCATCCAATAGTGTTAGGACAAGTGTAATGGTGTTTTCATATTTTTATTATATCATTTTTACCTTAAAATACACTAATTACCTCTAATCGCGATTAATGAAAAACAGTTACTATTCACCAAAAAATTATTTTCATCCCATTGAACCACATTTTACATACAAATGACAAACATGTATGTCGGATTTTTAAAATTCAATACACATTAGTGGTAAACTTTCATTTAACTGAAAAATCAGTTTGCTTGATTACCACTTAGTGGTTTCACTATTCATCAAAAATTGAAGTTTTTCAGAAAAATACCAAAAATTCACCCTAAGCTATATTTGATATTCAGAATTCAAAAATGAAGTCTATTTTACAAAATTCAAAACATATAATTCACATAAATTAATTTAATAATTAATTCTTGTTGTCATATCAAATAGCGTGTTTTTATGAAACAATAAGTATCAAAAGAATGACAATGGTTTAAGTCTGATTTCAAAGTGAAATTAATTCCAACGGCCACTATTAGATTGAATGGTAAAAATATATTCTAATTTCACGTTAAAACCAATTCAAAAGATAATATAATAATATAAGTAAAATAGATTAAAAAGAGGTTTTGAATTAAAATACAACATTTTACACTATTCATTAAAAAATTGAACTTTATCGGAAAGATACCAAAAATTTACACAAAGTAAATTTTGATGTCCCGATTCTTAAGAAGAGTTTTATTTGGTCCAATATAATGTATAATAGTGAACAAAAATATATTTAATGACGGTTTTCAATCAAAAGGCGATAAGTGAACCTTTAGTGAAAACTTGGGCATATAGGCCTAATTTTGAATTCTTTCCGTATTTTAAGCCTTTATCTTTTATTGGATATATCTAAAAACATTTAAAAACATATATAATAATATTTTAGTTATTTCTATCCATTCCCACCAATACAACGTCTACATGTTAACTACCATTTAAAATAATATTATTTTATTATTAGAGTGCAATGTAAGATTTCAATGAAACTCTTTGTTGTGTATCGGGTATGCTATCGAACATAGAAACCCTTTAAAGTAATATTAATAGTTTATTCACAAATATGGATAAATATGAAAATGTCATATTCCTTATTTACCTGGGGTGTCACACTCCCCTTCCATGTCAAATCCATAAAAGGCTCTACCACTCTAGAGACATATGATATACATATCGAATAATAATCTGCCAATCCAAGGAAACTACGCACCTCGGGAACAATCTTGGGTGTATCCCAAGAATGAACTGCCTCAACCTCAGTGAATAACACCATGAATGAAAATCATAGACATGACATGCATTATATTTATGTAAATATACATAGAAAAACATCTACAATCCAATTCAATGATGAAATAAAAAACTATAAGTGATGAATGCATGCATCTATAATCCCACAACCAGAGTATGAAAATAAATTACTAAAAGTAGAAAAGGGGCCAGATACTAGCCCAACCAAAATTGTAAAGATTTGAAACAACTTAATGGGTGAGGACTAAGGTTAAATGAAAGATCCCAGAAGGAAAATCGATCATTGCAGACCATTATATTCTCAAACAACTCCCTACCCTCCAAGGGAACTGTCAAAAGTCCAATTGTCATCATAAAACACAACACGTGTGGGAAATTCCCATTCAATTGTGAGAATAAAATACCTAGTTGGACACCCTGAAAAAATGTAAACATGAAGAAAAAATTATTTTTAATTGAATAAAATATTTAACAATCACTGTATTAATGAAAGCATCATGGTATACTCAGGAAAGACACCATACCACATGACGATCATATCCAAATTCCATCTATAGAATTCTACATTAATCAATTATCATTCTAGAAGAATCCACTAAAAGAAGAATGATATAACTTAAGAATATCATTGAATAGGACTAGGTTATTAGCTCTCACCCAAGAATATTACTGATCTCAAAAGACACAGATACGTAGATAGGGGTTGCACACAGGACTCCTTAGGGACCCGACAAAACAAATCTGGATCAACCCGATATATAACCCGAATGGCCTGAAGGCCATCAATTTTATTTATTTTTTATAACCCCCCTTCCAAGGGATGAGTGGTAACCCTTACAATGCACTTATGATTTGATATTGCATGACACGTAGGCTTAAGAGTATTCATGACCCGAAGGACCTAGGGAATTCAACCAGACTATAACTACATGGAACTGCCCCTCCCCAGCATCTGCATCGTGATGGTAGATCTCCACCTTTACATGGAAATACAGATCGGATTCCCATGGAAGAACATGCTAGTCTTAATGGCGTAGCCATATTCTCACATTCTTCTAAATCCATTGGTTCTCCTATGGTGAGAACACTTTCTCTGAATCCTCCTATGGGGATGCTTCTTTTTTGTAGAGTATGTATATGGTAACTGCACTGATCATGTGCCACAATGACCTTGTGCTGGTCTAATGGACATAAGGACTCCAAGACAAATCAGTGGCCTATGCTGAATGTTTTCAACTGCTAAAGTACCAAATAGTGCCTTCTATAGTAACTTCTACATTAACTGCTACTGTACCCGCACAGTGCTGCTATAGCACCCAAAAATATTATTTCTCCTTCTTTTTAACCAATTTCTCATGGATACACTTAAAGTGTAATAACCAATTATGACAAGGCTCATGTGTGGTCCACCCGATATATGGGGAATCATATTCCAATTATACCAAAAACCCTACCATTACAGCCTTCTAGTTGGAGGATAAACACATAGATTGAGGAGGTCACACTAATTCCGCAAACCACACCTACGGTATATAGATGCCCTATGATCACAATCGCATATTGCAGAGGGACACCACAACATCTCTCCAATAATCACCCTCTAGTGGTGATCACAATCCTGTGATGTGGATGCAATTTCATACTACAACATCGAGATAATAGACTAATAGAACACAATCAACCAAGAATTGGCCAAACTAAGGAAGTTATGATCTATGGACACTCATAAGGGGATACATGGACTGTACTAGTGGTACATGATGTTTCCACCTATAAAAATCATAACCATATGGTAAAACATAACACAAAATGTAATACATTGAATACATGGTGTGTATGAAAGGTACATTATGTGTAGAGATCACCTAACACCTACCCATGTGCCGCTGGCCATGTTTCTGTACTGTTGGTCATGTCTGCACACTAGCTTGTGTAAAATTAGTTGTGTATGTGTCTAAATAATAAATTTTACACTATACATGTACTTTTATATGTCTCTATAATATTCCTAAAGTACATTACTATCCATTTTAGAGGGGTCACATGATGTGTGACACTTAACTCACCATGGAAAACCTACTGCCATATGTGGCTCCCAGATAACATTTAATACCTGGTTATATGCCTTGTAACTGTGTATTTTATAGAACATTCAGTTTTCCTCTATTTCACCTATGAAAGTAAACAAATCAGTTTTCCTTTCCAAATATCATATATCATGGTTTCTCCTATACCTGCATTCATCACCAATTAGAATTAGGTCTTCTAATCCTCTAAGAAAACCATATGTTCAATCCATCTATTTTTGCACTATGTGTCAACCATGAAAAATGAATAAATCTCAATTTATTGTCATCTCCCCTCAATCCATCCACCATTGTTGTTGATTCTCAAAATAAACCTGCCATCATGTATTGTACTTGTGGTTTTGATCTATTGTGCCAAATAACAGTCAGGAAATTATTATATTATTAATTATTGGTCAAACCATTGTCCAAGAGAAATAGAAATAAAGATCGAATGCAGAAACGAGGTAGAAACCCATAATCAATATAATGTGAGGAAGTATCCCAGACCATAGTTCATTTATCCTCAATTCATTTTCAAATAAGGATACAAACAAGGTGGAATAAATAACATCAAGCAAAATATAATTCCATAAAATTTATTCTTTTGATGATGGGCATATAAATTCTGTTCATGGAATTGATTAGTGTTATTTTGTGATTAAGAAGGTGGATGGAAAATAAAAAATGTAATCCTGCCTAGATTATGGATTGGTCATTGACGAAGAACACTGTTGTGTTGCCACTGTTGATGAGATCCACCAACACCATTCACACAAAAATCCATGATCTAGTCCAAATCTGTTACCATTAACCAATAACACTCTTAAATGGGTTTTTAGATCATTATGTTTTGAAAAACCAACGATGTTGAAATCCTACGACCCTATAACTATATGATAATTTAGCTTCTACATCAAGATAAATAAAACCAAATTAATATATTATTTTATTTTATTTATTTACATCGTAATGAAATTTTCACCAATAGACAATAATTATAAAGATTATATCATCCCTAGGATAAAACAAATATTTAAAACACAATGGTTCCATCAAATTTATGACCTGGGACCCCCTTCTGGATGTTATTTCACATTTTCCAGAAAACTGCATGCACATTCAATTTAATATATTTAATATATTTCAAACATTTATTCTAGAAAAATAGGACATAAAATCATATTCCATCTCAACTCCTAGTCTCAAAAATAATCCATATAATATATAAAAAAATTCAAGGAAAATAGGACTCATTTAAGGATCAACACTTGATAAATATTGGATTTTAGTGATAAAAAGTTTATATTAATCTATATATTATAAAAGAGAATTATAAATGTAATTTGGTTCCTATTTGTTGTATAAAATTATTTTTATAGGGTCAAAAATTATTAATTCATGTTTAATATAGAATTCATGTGTTTAGATTTCAATATTTCCTTTATTTTTGGGTTAACATTTTCCCTTGATTTATAGGTGACTCAATTGGGGAACGACGTTCTTTTTTTCCTCAATTAAAATATTCCCATGTTATACTCATAAAGGATTATAATGACAGATTCAAAGGTGATGAAACAATTATAGCTACATGGACGAATTAATATAGACATGGTGATGGAAAAATGGACTTTGTGATATTGGAAATTAATTAGTATGATATTTTAAATAACACCAACAAGACCCAAAAATCAGTTTTCACATATTAATACGCATGGTTCTAAACATTTTCCAATGATAAACACTTGTTAGCAGAAAAGGGAATTCTTTATTTTTTGAAATTAATGGTAAATATTTTATTTTTTTATCCCAAAACCTGATATTAATACTATTTGTATTTATTAATGAAAATTATGATGGCTTAGTGGATGATAAAAAGTTGTCATTGGTTAATGCATTTTTTTTTGGAGGTTTTTGTATTAATGGGTTAAGTAAGAAACAACACTTCATTTAAATATGTAGTGAAATAGATGAGTATATTTTATCTACTTGTGTGAGTAATCAATTTTTATGGATGAAATAACATCATGAATATGTTAGAGAATAATTGAATTCTCTAATTTCAATCAAGTGTGATAACACGAGTGCTACCAATTTTAGAGAAAACCTTGTTTTTCCATCAATGTCAAGGAACATCTAGATAAAGTTTCATTTCATCAAGGGTAATTCTAAGTATCGTATAATTAACTTTTTGTATGTGTTAACATAAAATCTGGTTTCTACATCATAAAAAATAAAACTACCCAAATCATATTTTTAGAGGAAATTGTTTTCTCTTAGTGTCCAAAAACCTCAATCCAAATAGTTGGTTTTGAGAATCTATAATTTCCACCTATTTATATTTTTATTCATAAATTTATATATTGATTCTATATAATTAAATGTTTTGATTTTAAATGATATCTTTTTAACATTTAGGGATGTTATCTATGATTTTCTTGATAATAATGGAGAATTTTTCTACGATTATTTAGAGATGTTATCTATTATTAAACTTGGAGATTGTTGGAATTGTTATGAATTATTGAAAATGGAGGATTTATACCATAGTGGTGATTTATAAAGGGTTTTACTTGTTGAATATATATTCAATGTGATTATCTTGGATAAAAAGTATTTAATACCATTCCTAGAATGGTTTTTTTTTCAGGATGAACATTTTATTAGTCATTGTATCTCATAACTAGAAGGAATCATGTGTGATTATATTTTAAGACTTGTACATAATTAATACACTATATGTCCTCTATATGATTGAAACACTATTAATGGTTAGTTGTAATTATTTTTGGGTGAAAATGAATTGATTTAGTTTTTACAGGGTTCCCAAAAAACCCAACGTGTGAGATTTCTAGAAAAAAATAATATGGGGTATTTTTGGTTTGTTTTTTTGAAAAAGATATTGTGCGGATACATACAAATAAGGATCCACATTTCATTCCATGGAGTAAAAGAAGAAATTGAAATCATATCTCTTATATTCTCTCTATAGGATAAAAATCACATTGAAATATACAAAGTCAAACTATCACTACCAGAAAACGGGGCGAGGCCAATGCCACCCTTTATCAGTGTTAACGAAAAAGTGCTGATAAAGGAGGGTACCTTTATCAGCACTAAACAAATGCTGATAAAGGTTACCTTTATCAGTGCTAAAAAAATTCTGATAAAGGTTACATTTATCAGCGCTAAAAAAAGAGCTAAAAAGTACCCCTTTATCAGCTCTTTTTTTAGCACTATTAAAGGAACCCCCTTTAGCAACACTTTTTTAGCACTATTAAAGGGCACCCCTTTATCAGCATTTTTTAGTAGCGTTGATAAAGGGGGGTATTTATCAGCACTTTTTTTAAAAGCACCGATAAAGGGTCTAATTCCAAAAAAAATCATTAAAAAATATATATTAATATTTAAATATATATATATATATATAGTTATATTCATATAATTATAATATATATTTTTTAAATATAATTTTAAATATATTTTAGATAAGTATAAATATAAATCTACCTTAATATATAAGATATTTAGTGGAAATGGCTTATGAAAAATTTAAAAAAAAGTATTTTTAATTCATATTTTTATAATTATTATGGAGTAATAGTCATTTAAAAACAATTTGAATAATAAAAAATAAAAAAAATTCAAAAACGATCCAAAATATGTTGAAAACGCAACTCGAACTTCAAACGACCATAACTTTTGATTCGGGGGTCCGTTTGTGCTCCACCATATATCAAATCGAATCATGCGATGAGCTCTACACCCATTAATAATTAGGGGAGTCTTTGCCAAGGTTTTTTCGAGGCCAAAAAAGGCCCATAAGGCCCCTAAAATGAGTTTTTAGTCGGGATACCCCAATTTTTTAACATTTTGTGGATTTTTAGCATCATTGAATGGTGTATTCTTGGCTTTTTTGGGGGGACTGAATTCATTCTAAGGTATTTCATTCATATTGATATTATGTCTTTCAAATTTTATCATTTTTTATAATGCACTACAATTTATAGTCAAATATATAACAATATATACACATTTTTTATATATTCACACATAAAATATTAATTATAAATACAAATAATAAAATATATTTACATATAAAATATATTATATTTATCTAGATAATAACTAATATCCATTTTATTTAAAACACCAATATATAAATAATTATATACCTATATATGAATCTATATATATATATATATTAATATAACTACATATATATACGGATATAACTATAAATATATATATTAATATCACTATAAATATATACATTAATAAAACTATATATATTAATATAAATATATATTACGATATGAATAAATATAACTAAATATGTATATAAATAAATAGATATGTCATTAATTGGAGAACGAATCAATATGGAAGAGTGGTAAAGGCTTTAGACGCCCAGGGGGGGGGGGCTCGAGATCAAATCATGGTGGAGCCAAGGGCGTGCGCATGGGGGTGGATTTGGGGGGATAGCGCTGATAAAGGGGGGTGGGTGTTGAGCTGATATAGGGTAGAGGGGGGTGCGAGCGGGCACTGGAGGGGCTGGAAAGCGCTGTTAAAAGGGGTTACAATCGCTATAAAAGCCCCCCTGATTGGCCGGATTGTTTTTAATTTTTTTAATTTTTTTAATTTTTTAATATTTTAATTTTTTGTTACTTTTATCAGCGCTAAAAAAAGAACTGATAAAAGGGGTCTTTATCAGCGCTTTTTGTAGCACTAATAAAGGGGACCCCTATCTTCGTCGGCTTTAACAGCGCTTATCTAACATTGTTAATGGCCATTTTTAGCACTGATAAAAGAGGTATTTGTAGTAGTGTATAACACATTTCAGATAAGATAAATGTTCTATGTCTAGTGGAATGGTTTCCCTATGGTGTAAGAGACCACATTGTGATAGATTTAAATCACATTAAGATAATGTTTCTGAGTATTAAAACATTTTTGTTGAAGAATATGCCTCGTTTGGGTCATGTTCTTATAATTTAGGTCAAAATTTAACAGTTCTTCAATAGAATAATTTATTCAAAGGAAGGTTATTATAGGGAATTGTTTACGCAATAGAAGATTGTTCTACTCCATGAAACATATTTTGTGTGATTAAATCAGAGACATATGAGAATTATTTGGGAAATTTTAAATGGTTATCATTTCATAGTTAGTGTAGTTACCCAATGAAGAAGAATGAGTGAATTTTGGTGATCTACGCAAAAGATGGATTCTACACCTTTGAAGGAAGCATTCATCATGGAAAAATGGTCAAAAGTGAACCTTGAATTTCTATGATGATGATGTTTCATAGACTCTGAGATTTTATTTTTGGCGGTGAAGAGCTTTACACTAGAACATGATGGCTTTCAATGTGGTCGTTTTAAAATTTGCAGTAGAATAGTTTTGGAGTTTTCACATGAACAAAGGCATTGTTTTGTGTGTCAGAGTATCATAATAAAATGAATTAGAGTTAGAGGCCTTCCAAAAATAAAAGTTCCTATAGTTTTGGAATATTAAAGGATATTTTAATGGTTTATTTTGATTCGTATTTGAAGGTATGTTAGGGTAAATTTTTCATTTTTCTTGAGGTTAATTAATGATTATTGGAATGGGAAACATTGAAGGTGTCACATGAATATAGTGATGTATTTATCTGAAAAGTATATAGAAGATCCTATGAACTAAGTGTGATTCTAGATATATTTTAGAATTTCTGATAGAAGAATGACAGGATATAAATGATTTTAGCATTCGATATGTTTTTTTAATTTCATCATCATAGTAGAGGTGAAGTTAATTGATAAACTATTTCTTTTATAACCTCAATATTAGTTCATTGATGATCGATACGGTTTCACATATAGGAGTAGAGTTATTTTATAAGTGATTTAGAGATGAAAGTTATCTAATTTTTTTAGTTCTATAAACCTCGATGTTTGGTGTGGTTGTTATATAGTGTATGATAAAACTATTGTTCTTAGGGATTCTAGTAGATTCATACATTATTTGTGTATAGTACTTGGATGAGACAAATTTAAGTGAACCTAGTAATTTAATTTTCTCTATTTAATTTATTTATCAATTCATAACATTCATGGGGGAGGGAAGTGTTCCTAATAAATGTAAAACAATAAAAATTGTGAGGTTTTATTGATGAAATTGTGATACCTTGATTCTCCCCCACTTTGAGTTATTTAACATACTTGGGACCAAAAATTAGTTTAGTTTGATTAATTATTTGATCAAAAAAATTGATACACTATCCTATTTAACATTCTTCCCACTAAAATAGAAATAAGTTTATAAAGACCAAATTACATACTCCACATGAAATAAACATTACTGACATGAGTAAAATCACATAAAAGGGAAATAAATTACTTACTAAACAGTGGGTGTGCTTGCTCGGCCGGATTTCGATCAAATCTTGGCCCATGGTCCCGACTTGTTGTCTTCTGTGGGGTCATGTGCTAATGGATTTTATTGGACACACCATAGTTGTGGATAGAGCTGATGTTTGGGGACAATGATTTGGTGGCGGTTGTCATTTTCACGTTGAGCTGCAGTCATCGTTGACAGGGATTCAGGCTGCAGCAGGGTTGAAGACGGTGCATTCTTAGATCTGGTCACAGATCTTGGGTTCTTATGTGGAGTTGCGGCTCCATGGAACTAGATCCATGGGGCTTCGGTATGGCAGTTTCTAGATTTGGAATGAAACTATATCCTGTAGGATCGGCGACAGCGCAAGCGGGTGTGGGCTGCATTCTGGTCAGTGGCTGGCGGTAATGAGGTCATCTACAGGCAGCCGACATGGTCTAACGGGGTTGGGATGCGTTGTGGCTCCAGCAGTGCGGCGGTGCGGCAGTGCTTCAGTATTTCCCAATGCATTGATGATCTAGTTGGGGGCCTGTTTGGTTACCATGGAGGCAGTCTCCTCTGGTATTAGCGACAACTCTTGTTGGATGATGGTGGTTCGACCCCAGGTGGTGCAAGTGCCTGGTGTTGGGATAGTGTGTTTGTGGGTTGATTGATTGGACTTGACTGGTCTTTTAATGTGATTTGTACCACTCGACACTCGGATATAAATCAACTCAGATTGGGCACATGAACCTTACCCTCAGGTTGGGTTATGGAAGAAAATGACCCCATTATGCATTTTTTGGGTATATCTTCGCTAACCTCCACTGGAAATTTCCGTCAAAATTTCCAATGGAAATTTCCAGTGTAAATTTCCACCAGAAATTTCCTCCGATGTGGAAGTAATCCATTGTCAAACCGTACCATCAGGTTCAAAAGTGAACATGAGGCGATTTAAATACTCAGCACTCGGGCAATTGTATTTTAATACCTTTGTTCCGTGAATGTTGGGTTTCTGCTGGTTCCCCCTTTTTTCCAGCAAAATGAGTTTTTGTGTTTTTTTATAAAGGGTTTGCCCCCCCCCAACTTTCTTCTTATGTGCATTTGATCAAGTGGAGTTATTTATTTTTTCTTCAGTCACATGTAACTCTTTTTAATAACATTTACTTAGTAACACACATAAAAAGATTTATTTATTTCATTATTAATATTTGGTATTTTTCATACAAATTTATACTTGATAATTCTTCTCATCTTATTTTGAACCCAATGACTGTGTTTCATGCAAGAACCTTTTTGGCTCCACACACATTTATAACATATCTTTATCATTAAAAATATGAAATAGAATATTAATCATATTTCTTCCTTTCACAATGATAGTTAAATACTTTATTATTATAATGAAACATGATTTATTCTAAACTCTCATCATTCCCAATATGAATTCCCAACAAAAATGAGATAATAATTTTATTTGAAACTCTTCTCACCAATATTGATTCTTCTAGTGAATATTAAATTTAATGAAAAATAATTTATAAATATGATAGATCACTTTTAATATTTATCTATATCCATCTTAAGTTATTTTTACATGTGATGAAAAATCACTATCTAAGATCTCGAATTTCAAACCATTAAATGTTTTCTAGGGAACCTCAGCAACCATTTCATTCTCTTGATTATTTTGGACCATGATAGATTTAGATTTAGATTTATATATTTTTCAACACCATTATTGATTTGATATTCTTATTTCTGGCATTCCATAATTGATCACACATATCATAAGTTTACTTGATGGATCAATGGTAATTTTCAATTTTACCCCCCCCCCCTCTTGGATTTTGACTTAGATTTACCCATATATAATTAGCATGTCTATAAGGGTTGATGTCCTGGGAACCAGCTTTTTTGTACTTTGATTACATGAATGTTCACCTATTATATATTTTTCATTGTTCTGCATGACTATAATATAATAATGTCATGGAATATTTGTTGCATTGATAAGGTCATGAAAGATTCCCACTGTGATGAGAACCTTGAAATGCTATAACAATATTTTCAAATAAAGTTATATGGTTGGATGACATAATAGGATAGGAGACATAGTATACAGACTGTCATGTGCGAGCACTCGTAAGAAGACGAGACTCTCTCTCATGGAGTTCGCACTTGGTAATCTCCAAGATGGGAGGTTATGAGATCATACACGCCAGTAGCAATTCTGCATGTCCTGGTGTCATCGGACATTCCGATCTACGAGCATGTGTAATGGTCCTTAGACTAGAAGATTATCATTAACTCATGTCATGAATCTCGCACTTAGATTTACTGACGAAAACCGTCACGTAGACAGTTGGCGGGAAGTACGGTAAGTTGGGTGCATCACGAGTGACATGTTGTTAATGGATAAGTCAAGGAAAGATTTATCCCTTCCATTTATGGAAGTTGATATCTCGAACCTTTGATTGAAATAGAACTGTCACATTAAATTAAATGGCCATGGTGTAAACAATGAGTTTATTTCTGGAAGTCAAAGAACGACGGATCAAGCATATAGGTTTATGACACTGCCATGAAACCCGGATGATGAGATATCGATACAATGGGATTAAATTACATATTAAGTGTTCGTATGAGGTGATACGTCAATGCGACATCAACTTCTTTCTCTTGGGTGCCTTGACCCGTTGGTAGACAGTAATCTTCTACTTTAGTCAAGCCGCCTAATGCCAACGAGAAAGAGGCCTATAGGGTCACACACTAAGTGTATTCATGTTTCTCATGTAGAATAAAGATTATTCTCGTACGTGGTTTAACAATATTCAAGGAATCATAGATCATTTTAATGATTGGAGGAAGAAGGAAATGAAAAACAAGATATACATGTTGTGTATTAATGATTACAGGACGTGTAGTTTTTCTTGGAAAACATGTACACAATGTGTATTAATTATTACCCACCGTGTAGTTTTCTTTATGGAAAGGAAATGAATAAATGAAAACAATATATACACGTACTGTAAAATGAATGTACACGTCATGTAGTTTTCAATGAAAAACAAGTACACGTTGTGTATTTATTAATACACACCGTGTAGTTTTTCCAATTAGGATTATGAGGATATAATATTGTTTTAAATTATATTTATTATAATAAGCATGAGTTCATGTCAAGTAATTAATTATTCGACATGGGGTTTTAAATAAGAGTCAATGAAATAAATAAAACGTGTAACACATTTATTTATTGTCATAACACTACAACCTCAAACTTGATAATAAATATACTCACAACCCCAACTCTTTTCCAACACAAAAGAGAATTGTTGTGCACAACAACTCTAGAGAATTCTTTCAAAGCCGAAAGAACCTCTTCCACCAAGAATGCTCCCATGACAGAGAGAGATCCTCTTCCATCAGATCAAGATGATCTAAGGCGGACAATGCAAGAAAATATTTCTCCATGCTAGCACCTATAGACTCCTTTGGTGACGTCATGAGATACGAGGTACACGTGTGGATCACCGCTAGAGGAAGTCTACAATTAGATTCTGCGACGCAATGACGAATCACATCAGAACGTGATGAAGAACATCAATGAAAAAATAAAACACAAAAGGTATTTATTTTCAATTGATTAAATTAATTATAATCAACCAATAATGATCTTACGTTGTGGTTCCATGACATTCCTTTTCATTTTCCATTTTTATGATTCGATCCGTGGAGACTGGCGTCTATCGTCGCATTGAACCCAGATTGATCATTGTTAAGGACATAAAGACAAGTGGGCACATCCACCCACGTGCTTCCTCTGTGACCAGAACCTTCAAATTGTATCATAGGGAGGTTACAATGTTGATTATAGTTATTTAATTTTCAAAGATAATTAATGTATTTATATTTGATTCAATTCGAAATATATCATTCTATTAATCCGAATAAACGAGTTATATTCTTCCTCCTTTGTTTCTCAATTCATATAACAAAAACAACCTTTTAATTTTAATTTATGATTAAAATAAAAATGAGGAACTCATCCGGAGGAGCCACTCTTTCTGTCTGTACAACATGGGATTACACGACGTGTAATTAAAACTACACGTTGTGTACTTAGGTTCAATGAACCAGCAGTGGTCCGCCAAACCACGTCGTGTAAATTGAATATGCCTAAGTATTAATCATCTCTTCTTGACTACAATTGAACGGAACATGGAACCGGAATACACGACGTGTATGTTGGAGCAACACATCGTGAAGTCTGTTCCGACCTAGGAGAAACCGTGTACAAAGACAAGCCATGTACCGCGTACATGGGATCGCCAGGACAGTTACCACAAAACAAGGAAGTACACACCGTGTATGATTCATCTACACGCCGTGTACTCCAAAATTTCCAAAGTACAGAGAACATGCCAAAGCCCTCAGCGTTCACTTTGGATTAAAGGGGAAAAGAAATACATGCCATGTAAATATAAACTACACGCCTTGTACTTTCTAGAAATTTCACCAGGTTTCCTCCAAAAGTACAAAGACCTGTACAAGGGATATGGATGAGAAGAATCTCAACGAAATTCAAAAAGGAATTTATGATAAAGAATTTATTAATTATAAGATCATAATTAATTAAATTCAAGAACGAATTATCTTAAATAATAGAACGATAAATATAATTTGAATTCTAAATATGCATAAATGTCATTGCATGATATGGATGATCATGAGATAGACCAAAGACCCTTTGTATAAGTGTATTGTTTCATTAAAAAAAATTTAATTTAAATTTTTTGTCCTGTGAGACTTCTTCAAATAAAATGTTGGGCCTATGTGCTCATGGTTTCTTTAATGTAAACCCATGTAATGGAGGATCTCCCAAGCCATAGGAGACAACAAAACCAACCAAAGAAGATACAAAGGAGGATATGTGGGAGTTGCAAAACATGAACCACTAGGATCAAGGTGTTTTTCCCTAGGTAAGGGCTAGCTTATCAAAACCACTAGATAAGCTAACCAATAGAAGCTCATGATCATGCCATCTTATTTTATTTTTGTCTAAATTGCAAGGTATATTTATTATGTATGTGTTGTCGTGATCAAATAGTTAATAAAATGAACAAGCATGAAAAGATGGAATAAAATAAAAACTGGACTATGCGTAAACATTATCAGGACATGGTTAATCACTAAAGAAATAATCACTTAAAATTAACAAGCATGTGATAATGAAGAACTACACATAAAGGATTAAAATCCCTCAATACCATATTAAGTCAGACTTAGCCTTCTCTTACCTGATTATGGGAAAGACTCAATAAAACTATGTGTTTGAACAACCCTTGTTGGGACACTTACTTTTATAAAAGAAGCTGTTATGAAAGGTTTAGGGTTTAATTAACCATATTAAATCATGAGGAGTATCCCTTGCTAGACATGATGTAATATTGGAGGCAAATGTTGAGGAAATCCAAGTCACAATTTCAGGAATAGGGAGTCCACTCAACAGATCAAGGAACTGTAAGCTCATAGTTGGCAAAGACCTGCCTACCTAAAAACCTTCAAATAGCTTGACAAACCATTTTTGTGGTTATGAAAAGGAGAATATGGATCCTTTCCACTAGAATGTCAAAGAAACTAGACATTTCGAGTTAAATGGTGAGGTCCATTAGGACTTGATAAAATAGTGGGAGACTTAACAAAATTTATTATTACTAATAAATTGTAATCACGAATGTACTAATAAATTTTCTCTTTTAATTTGTAGAATCAAAATGACAAACACATCAACCACATTTTCTCTGCAATAAATTGTGGATAAAGACAACATACTCACTGGAAGTAACATTCAATAATGTTTTAGGCACCTTAGGATTATCCTACGCCATGAACGAATGTTTTACATGCTGGAGTCTTCACTTCCTGATTCCCCTGCCCCAGGGGGGAGTGGTGATGATTTCCTAGTCAGTGAGCAACACTTGAAAGATGCACTTGACATTAAATGTTTGATGCTATCATCAATTTCTAGTGAGCTCATGAAGTCTCATGAAGAAATGGATGCCTATAGCATGCTCAAGCACCTCCGTGGTCTATACCAGGAGAGAGAAATACATGAATGGTTTGAGATCTCCAAGGCTCTATTTCATAGAAAGTTTGTAGAGGTTTCCCCAGCTGGGCCTCATGTAGTCAAGCTCATTGGGTACATTGAGCACTTGGAGGTTCTAGGTTTTAAACTCCCTGAAGAACTGGGTACCGATCTCATTCTCGTATCACTCCCCATGAGCTTCTCAAACATTGTTGTGATCTTCAACATGAACAACACTGAGAAGTCTCTATCTGATCGTCTTATCCTTATTCGCCAAGTGGAAAATGACATGATGCGTGAAAAGAATTCTTTCCTCATGGTGAATAAAAGTAAAGAGAAGGCGAAGTGCTTTAAGCCCAAAGCATCTTCAAGGCCTTCCAAGAAAAGGAAGATCAAAGGGGAGGCAAAAGAACATGATGCTGTTTGTTTTGCATGTGGCAAGAAGGGCCACTTGAAGAAAAAATGCACCCATCCAAGGTAGCAAGATGAAGCTTTAGGTGCGTTTGTTATCGAATGCAATCTATATATTTCTACTAATTGGGTTTTAGATACTTCTTTTGGTGCTCACATCTAAATCCAAATACAGGAACCAAGTATATTCAAGAAGATTGATCGAGGGGATGTAGATCTACGAGTAGCCAACGGAGCCAGACTTGCTGCTATAGCTGTCGGGGACTACCACCTCACATTGCCTACTGAGATTGTCTTGGTTTTGAAAGGATGTTATTATGTACCCTCTGTAACCAAAAACATTATTTCAGTATCCATATTAGATACTAATGGATTCATCATCATGTTTGGATGTGTATGTTACTATTTTTATAACGATAGCATTTGTTTTCACAGGGCACATTTATATAACGGTCTTTATGTGTTAGACTACACAAACCAATTAATGGAAATGGATAAAAAAGTTAATTCACATGACTCATACCACACACAACTTTGGCATCACCGGCTAGGTCATGTCAATGAGAAACGTTTGACAAAATTACATCAAGACAGGTATTTAGATTCTTTCGAACTAAAACCACTTGGTGTATGTCATGTGTGTCTACAAGAAAAAATGACCAAAGACCCATTTAGTGGGAATGGTGAAAGAGCTAAAGAGCTTCTAGAATTAGTTCACACAAATGTGTGTGGACCATTACTAGTTGAATCAAGGGGTGGTTTCTCATACTTCATAACATTTACTGATGATTTTAGTAGAAATGGATTTATCAACTTAATGAGGTATAAGTCAGATTCTTTTGATCAGTTCAAAGAATACAATAAATTAGTTGAGAACCAGCTTTGTAAGAAGATTAAGAAACTCCTCTCAGACAGAGGAGGAGAATATCGTAATTAGGACTTCATTGATTTCTTACTGGAGTTTGGGATTCTATCTCAACTCACTCTTCCTTACACACTATAGTGGAATGGTGTAAGTGAAAGTAGGAACTGCACCCTGTTGGACATGGTGAGATTAATGATGAATCATGCGAGTCTTTCATTATCCTTTTGGGGATATGCATTACAAATAGAAGCAAACATACTAAACCATGTATCAACTAAATTGATAAATTGTATTCCATACGAGTTATTGAGTAGATGCACAGCCATGTTATGAAATTTATATGTGTGGGGTAGCGAAGCATTTGTTAAGGCCTCTTCAGGTAATAAACTTGCACCCCAAGGCACAAAGTGTATCTTTATAGGATATCCCAAGGAAACAAGGGGATATTACCTATACAACCCCTCAGACAAAAAGGATATAGTGGAAAGAGACACCATATTCTTTGAGAGGGAGAACATATCCAAAAGAGATAGTGGGAGCGAGATAGACTTCGATGACGTCGAGGATCAAGATACACAAGAGTTGGTATAAGAACATATTCCACAAATCTCCGTGGAAGAACAATTTGTTCTAGAGACACAAGTATTGCGTAGGAGCACAAGAGAGGTGAGAGAACTAGAACGATAAGGTTTCTTTGTCACCAAAGATGGTGACTCATTATTGGTTTACAATGATGATCCTCTTACCTACAAGGAAGTAGTTGAAGGCACAGACGTTGCCAAGTGGCAAGAAGCCATGAGTTCTGAAATGGATTCCATGTACCAAAACCAAGCCTGGATTTTGGTAGATACTTCAGTTGATGTAATGCCTATTGGGAATAAATGGGTATTCAAGAAGAAACTGGACATGGAGGGGAAAGTCATGACCTATAACGCACGACTGGTTGCAAAAGGTTTTAGACAGTGTCAATGAATTGACTATGATGAAACTTTTTCACTGGTTGTGTTGTTGAAATCCATCAGAATCTTATTGGCCAATGCCGCTTTACATGACTTTGAAATATGGAAAATGGATGTCAAAACAACATTCCATAACGGGAAACTCTGGGAAGATGTCTACATGACACTACCTGAAGGGTTTGTGAGTCCAAAGGATGCCAACAAGGTATGAATGTTGCCGAAATCTGTTTATGTATTAAAGCATGCATCAAGGTCATGGAACATTTGTTTTGACGAAGCTATAATGGAATTTTGTTTTGTTAAGAATGAATGTGAGCCTTGTGTCTACAAGAGGTTTAGTGGAAGTGCAGTTCTTTTCCTAATAGGATATGTTGATGACATATTACTAATTGGAAATGAAGTACATGTCTTACAGTCAGTTAAGTCATGGATTCATAAATTCTTCTCCATTAAAGACTTGGTATAGGTAACATATATTCTTGGGATCAAGATTGATCATGATAGATCCAATATAATGTTGGGCCTAAGTTAAAGTACATACATTGAAAAGATATTGAAGACATTTAGTATGGAACAATCCAAGAGGGGATTGTTTCCAGTGTCACATGGAATTCATATTTCCAAGAAAATGTGTCCTCAAACAGATGAAAAAAGAAATAGAATGGAAAGTATCCCTTACGCATCCGTGATTGGGTGAGTCATATATGTTATGCTATGTACGAGGCCAGATGTTTCTTATGCATTACGTGTGGTGGGAAGATATCAAGATGATCCAGGAGACCGCCATTTGATGGTAGTCAAGACTATCCTTAAGTATCTAAGGAGTACGAAGGATATGTTCCTGGTTTATGGAGGAGATGAGGAACTAGTCATCAGAGGAGATGTAAATGCTAGTTTCTAGACTGATCAAGATGACATGAAGTTGCAGACTGGCTATATCTTCAGTTTGAATGGAGGTGCAGTAAGCTGGAAGTGCTCAATGTAAAATGTGGTGGCAGATTCTACAGTGGATTCCGAGTATATCACATCTTCTGAGGCAGTTAAAGAAGTAGTATGGATGCGAACCTTCGTCCAAGAGCTGGATGTAGTACCAAGTAGTAAATTTCCTATCAAAATCTATTGTGATAATACTACAACAGTGGAACTTTCTAAACAGCCATGGTCACATCAGTGGACAAAGAATATACTTCGGAAGTATTATCTCTGGAGGGATTTATCTCAGAGAGGTGAAGTTGCAGTGAGTAGTATTTACATAGAAGACAATGTGGCAGAGCCCTTGACTAAAGCCTTAACTCAGCAGAAACATGATCATCATGTGAGGTCTAACAGACTAAATGTCGTAGGCAGTTGGCTCTAGTCCAAGTGGGAGTTTGTAAGTATTGGTGTCCTGAGAACCAACTATTGTTTACTTTGATTACATGAATGTTCACTTATTATATATTGATCATTATTCAGTATGACTATAATATAATAATGTCATGGAATATTTGTTTCATTGATAAGGTCATGGAAGATCCTCGATGTGATGAGAACCTTGAAATTCTATAACAATATTATGAAATAATGTTGTACGGTTGGATGACATACTATAATAGGACACATAATATACAGACCGTTATGTGCGACCACTCGTAAGAAGATGAGACTCTCCCTCATGGAGTTTGCACTTGGTAATCTCCAAGATGGGAGATTATGAGAATAGATCCGCATGTAGCAATACCGCATGTCTTGGTGTCATTGTACATTTCTATCTATGAGCGTGTGTAATGGTAATTACACTATAAGATTATCATTCACTCATGTCATGACTCTCACAATTAGATTTACTGACAAAAACTATCACGTAGACAGTTCCCGGGATGTAGGGTACGTTGGGTGCGTCACGAGTGACATGTTGTTAATGGATAAGTCGAGGAAAGATTTGTCCCTTCCATTTATGGAAGTTGATATATCGGCCCTTTGAATGAAATAAAACTGTCACATTAAATTCCATGTCGATTGTGTAAACGATGAGTTTATTTCAGGAAGTCAAAGAATGACGGATCAAGCATATAGGTTTATGACACTGCCAGGAAACCTTCATGATTAGATATCGAGACAAAGGGATTAAATTACATAGCAAGCATTCGTAAGAGGTGATACGTCAATACGACATCAACATCTTTCTCTTAGGTTCCTTGATCCGTTGCTAGACAGTAATCTTGGAAGTTAGGCAAGCCCGCCTAATGCTTACAAGAAAGAGTCCTAGAGGGTCACACACTAAGTGTATTGAAGTATCTCAAGTAGAATAATGATTATTCCCGTACGTGGTTTAATAATTATTCAAGGAATCATAGATCATTTTAATAATTGGAGGAAGAATGAAATTAAAAACAAGATATACATGTCGTGTATTAAAGATTACACTGGTGTAGTATTTCATGGAAAAAAAGTACACACCCTGTATTAATTATTAAACACCTTGTTGTTTTCCTTATGGAAAGGAAATGAATAAATGAAAACAATATATACACGCTGTGTACATTTAATATACACGCCGTGTAGTTTTCAATGAAAAACAATTACACGTCGTGTATTTATTAATACACCCCATGTAGTTTTTTGAGACAGGATTTTGAGGATATAATATTGTTTTAAATGATATTTATTATAATCAGCGTGGCCGCATGTCAAGAAATTAATTATTCGACATGGGGTTTTAAATAAGATTAAATGAAATAAATAAAATGTGTAACACGTTTATTTATTTTCATAACTCTACAACCTCAATCCTTATTATAAATATCCTCACAACCACAACTCTTTTCCAACACTCAAGAGAATCGTTGTGCACAACAACTCTGGAGAATTCTTTCAAGGCAGAAAGAACCTCTTCATACAATAATTCTCTCAAGACCGAGTGAGATCCTCTTCCATAGGATCAAGACGATCTACGGTGGACAACACAAGCAAAGTTTTCTCCATGCTAGCACCTAGAGACTCATTTGGTGACGTCCCGAGATACGAGGTACACGTGTGGATCACCGCTAGAGGAAGTATACACCTGGCTTCTGTGACGCCATGACGAATCACATCAGAACATGATCAAGAACATCAATGAAGAAAGAACACCCAAAAGGTAAATATTTTCTATTGATTAAATTAATTATAATCAAACTGTAATGATCCTGCATTGTGGGTTCGAGACTTTCCTTTTCTTTGTCCATTTTTGTGATTCGATTCGTGGAGATTGGCGTTTATCGTTGTATTGATCCCAGATTGATCATTGTTAATGAAAAAAAGCCAAGTGGACAAATTCACCCATGTGTTTCTGCTGCGCCAGGAACCTTCAATGTCACCATATAAAATAATGTCTATAAATTGATGGATATAATGAAATATTTAACCAATATATAAATACCATGACACCATATACTCTAAACACCAACACCATCCTTCAATCGAAAATATTATTAGTTAGAAATTTTTATTATAAAAAATATCAGGTTTTTTCATCAATTGTGAATTCCACTAATTTCAGTCAGCCTTTTCATACTTATAAAGTATTTGACCAACCACTCTTTCTCCCAAAATCCTTTACTTATCCTCTCTACTCATTTACATGCAATTTTTTTCAAATTTTCTTTATATTATTTCAAATAGACAATGGGGGTATTAATTTTATTTGGTGGTACATCCACCTGTTACCCATTATATCATTTATACTATAAATTTCATTAACCATATCAGTGTATAAATATATAGTAATTTTTTTCATAGGATAATAATTATGTTAATTATTGGGGTCCAAATCCTTGTCCAGAAAACTTGAATATTTTTTCATTATTGATAAATATTTTCCATCCAAACAGATTCTTCTTTGAGTAACATTAACTGTAAGGAACATCAATTTAACACATTGAAACAACTCCTTCCGAGAGGCCGTATTTACTATTTTTGTTTCAATACTTACGTAACTTTTATCAATAATATCAGTGAGATCCCTAATCTTATTGAAGTATTAATTTTTTTTCAACATCCACAATGACATTCATGTTTTCATGGGATATATTTAGAGATTAGTTATATATCATCGATGATAATTTTTCATTTTTGAATGTACTATTTAATTAAAAAAAGCATTGCGAATTGTTTCCAATTTAAACTCCTTGGGTGTTTCCTCTTCTTTATTATCATCATCACTACTTAATTCATCTTCACTAGTTTGTTTATTGAAATGTATTAATTATGACATGAATGCATGTGTGACTTAATCTTGTCAATATCCATCTTCATTTTCACTATTCATATCAAAATATGGATATTTTTAGCTATAAAATTTTTATTCATTAATGAATTAACCATTCCCCTCTTGTTAAATAATTTTCTTCTACTACGATCACCATCCACATTCTTTATCCTGATGATCATTTGAGTTGATAATTATCATCTTCTTCATTATTCCACTTCAAAAAAATTGAAAAAAATAGTCTGATGTGTTCATAAATTAAACACATAAATATAATATTTCATTTATACATACCATTCTATCATTTAAATCCCTTATATTGAAGTGATAAAACTTATTGATGTTGAAAGAATCACCTTAGTATTTGGATTCTTCTTTATGAGGCTTCATTTATTTAATTCCCTATAAGAATTTTATGAAGTTGAAGGAATTAATATTTTATACATAACTTTATTCTTAAAATTGGTTCCTCTTCTGTCTCATAGGATATATAGATTTTTTATGTTTATTAGGGGTAAAGTCATCCACGTCTTGATCCATAATGGACCAGAACATTGCATAAAACCAACCAAGTAGGTTTCTCGTTATCTTAATCACCATGATTCATTCTTGTATAGTTCCACATTAAATGTGAATCTTACTAAAAAAACTTGTTCACTCTAATAGGTTAATTTTCCATCAATTTTTCTTTATCTATTGGAATATAATCATACTTTTTGTGACATACTTGATGTTATGTATCCTTAACCTTCCAATATCATTCATGGATATCAAGAAGATTCCAATAAGTTGTGTTTATATTTTTTAAACACATAAATCATTCTAATTTCCTCTAGAGGATGGGTGAGAGTAGTACAATACACATTATTGGGTAATTATAATTTTTATTTACCTCTTACAAGGAAATGGTTTCTAATACACTGGAAAGATTAACACCATTATTAGTGATATCAAGAACATACAAGACTATAGATAGAATACATAGAATCATATCGTACTTGAAAATGTAAAATAATTTTCCATTAAACATGGGAAATCCATGGTTGTTTATAAAGATCATACTCTCTATTGATTACCTTTAATAAAAATTTATATTATCAATGAAAAATTCAGATTTACAAGAGTACTGATAATTTATTCTCATTAACCAATATAATGAATTCTCCAGGATTGAATCCTCCAATCTAAGACCAATTTCTAGGCCTATGGGAAATATGTAAGATCAATTATAAGGGATTAATATTTGGAAAAGCATTTCAATAATTATTCTTGGGTTTTTTATTTTATATGAGATTTTTCTCAAACAAAAAAATGTCAATACATATATTGCAGTAAATAATAACACATGACACATATGATTTTAAATAGCTATCTCTCTTTTTAATGAATATATATGACCATTATGGTTAAAATTTGATAAATTAGTTCTCACATCATTATCAAATTAAAAAAGGAGTGATGGATAAGTAGAAATAATATCATCATTGGATAATTTAAAAAACATAATATGTGAAAGGAAACAAAATTGATCTAAATTCCTCAGTTATGAAATACTCCCTAACCAAGATCACCCAAATATCTCATAGTTTACTGATCCAAATACATTATAAATGCCTCCAAATTTGTTTAGAGTTTATCAACTAGTGATGAGGATATTCAGGTGATCGCGTAAAGACTATACCTGTTGTACATAAGTTGACAATAACAAGTGAAGAAACAAAAAACAATAACCAAACATATAAAAGAAAACACAATAGAAAAATTATTTATGGTTACCATATTAGATACATAGTTAATTTTATAAAAATTTAATATCAACTATGACATATGTATTATAAAAAATAAAGATAGATTGATCACAAACCAATCACATAGAGACAAGTCCACAAAAATCCAAATATCAACATTATAACACATAGGGTCCTCTATAATATGCCCAAAAATCTATCCACGATCTTTTTATCCCTTAATTGTACCTCCAATGAGTTATGCATAAGTAATATATCTCCTTCCCATATATTTGTCAGGGGTGATAAAGTTTAAACACCTATAGGTGGGGTTGTTATAGGTGTGAGTATAAATTATTTAGTCTCACAACAAAAGTGTCCCCAGATAACATCCACATAGATATCATCACATGAAAAGTAAAATTTATATCAACTAATGTAGTAAACACATCTATCTATACTTCATGGTCACAAATACCTGGTTTTGTTCCCAAATTGTTTTGGTCTATCCTAGAATGGAATGACGTAAACATTGTATAATCACACCATGAAGGAAAATGATACATCACCTATCCACATAATCAAAGGGCATGAGTCATCATCTTGATTGAGGAATCAGACGAATAAATCATCAGTAAAAAATATCCATGAGAAAAATTCACATTTTAATTGATAAATAGTCCTAAATAAAATCATATTAAATGAGTGTTAAACGCTTATACAGATATAGAAATCACTACCTAAAACATCTATTCAAATATAGTATGTAACCCTCCTCAAAACTGATGAACAACATCATCACCAAAATCTACTCAACTATGAAGGATTCCACTAATCATCATGTAGTCATCACCACCTTATGGGTCCATTTTTGTGGATATGCTTCCAATGGAATTGTCTCTATAGTGAGTTTCATCACCATCATCACACATCAAAAACCACACATGGATTTTTCAATCCTCCTTTAGGGAATGACGGATCACCATCAAACTATATCAGTGGATCACATCTCCACTTAGTTACTTTAATTAGAATTAATACATGACCCCAATTTCCAAACTTAAAATACAATTCCTTGTTTCATTGGCCGTCACATAACATGACCTTGATTTAGATCATTCCATAATCACACACAACTACCCTATTATTTCACTATGAAACTTTCCATAACTCTATTGAATTTATTAGATATCATTCGATGTGAGTCATAGGAAACTGCACACACTCTTAAACTAGATGATGCAACACACACCGCGAATAGGGTAAATATTTGGTCACCCCCTACCAGGTATATGTTGGATCCAAGACATCAAATTCCATAACACCATTCAATATAAGGGGGAATAAATTTAGAAACTAAATAAAAATAATAGAAACATATATTTTGGTAAAAAATTACCACAATAGTGATGAAAGATGAAAAAGATGATGGTGGAGGTTGAAATTACACACTGTGACTTCCTATGACAGATTCTATGTCGAACAACATAAAAATGAATGGGATCTACTATTTGGTAATGTAGAAAAATTGGATAGATAGAGGGGATCGAGCTCAATTACTCTTGTGCTCAAAATTATTTCCCCCTTAATTTAAAATAACAACTATTATAATTATTAAATGAAAAACATAATTTTAAAATGTTACCAGATGATAATTGGTACCTGATCGGCCTATATAGGATACCTTATAACCCTGTAGTACCCCCCAAGATTCATTATTCACCTAGTGTCGCTCCCAAGCCTTCAACTACTATTCCAAATATTGTCCTACCAAGTAACTAATTATATCTATCAAAAAAGGATAATGTACCACAAAGAACCTAAATTCTTATGTGTGGGACCTCACACTTTTTTAAACCCTCTAAAATCTCATACATGACCATGTAAACAGGACCATGGAAGAATTATTCTCAAATTCACTCACTCAAACACCAAAGATATTATAACCTTCCCCCATCGAATAACTCATCCTTGAGGTATCTCATCCCACAACAATAACAAAAACCATAAGTTATCCTATGTATCTAACTCGACACATTTCCAAACCACTGAGATGATGATTAAACAATAAATTTATACCAAATCATGAGAAAAATCGGTTTAATGTTACCAATTATACACATTGTTATGGACAATAAAACACTAGTCTCATAATAATTAAACCAACCAACACAATGATTGTAGCATACATGTCCATCATACTAGAACACTCACATTATAAAAAACAAGTACATAATTATCAATCATTATACTCGATTCCCATACCTCAATCAATATATGATTGATCCAATTTTTAGATGACATAGACTACACAATGTTTCATGTGATAAATAACTGAAGGAATGTGATCACAACATAACTCAATCTATCGAAATAATATTCATCGATCATTGAGTACATATACTTTATTATGAGAAATAACCCCAATCCTGAACCCCTAGATGTTTGAATTTACTATGGACTCACACTCTATGGTTTTCACTAACCATACTATTGATAACCTTATCATCTATTATATCCTGACCATGAAAAAGAAACTCATCTAATTCATTCCATAATTTCACCTAGTCCTACCACAAACTATAGAGTTTAACATGATCATGCCCACTACCTATCTATAAAATCACTTGTAAAAAACTATGTTGGTGTCCCAAATAGCTACAAGACCAAAATTTATTTGATGTATTATCACAAAATGTATGAATTCTAATAATATATTTGCACAAATAATAATTCTATTGAGACACACCCCAATATGGATAATATAACCCATACCCTATCAAAAATATTGGTTATTCTCATATCCCTATTTTATAACATCCAAAAGTTTCACTACCAATCCTAGGGTTTCACCCACTACCATTAGTCAAATTCTTGTCCACTACCAATTATTAGTTTAACACCTTAGAGAAAGAGGTTAGACTAAAAATGGATGATTATAAACAAATGTTATGCTAAAAAATATACTCAATCCACTATAAATTGATGATATCATATCCTTCTAAAAGTTTAATTAGACACAAAAAATCCATGAACCAATCTACATATTCTATAACTAAAATCTCCCCATATTTAAAATTCATGAACACACAATCTCTTTATACCCTCAATGTAATGGGAAAATATTCATGAAGAACCGAACATAAATTTTTTTCCATGTCATCCTCTCATTTTTACCAACCTTAGAAAACATGTAACCAAATTTTTACCCCCCCCCCCCCCCGAGCAAGTACACCACAAGTTCTACCCACAAACTTATACATATCATGATATAATCAACTTATTTTTTGAATTGACTCAATCTAGAACATGGAATCTTAGGTTCCATCAACATTATTGAATCTAGAGGATATTGAGACTTGAACACCTTAGTAAAACTTTAAATATTCTAATAATCTCTCTATGTCCACAATTAAATAATTTGAATGAACAATAAAGAGATCTCTATTAGAATGTCATAAAGTAGATACCCTACATGAACTATTTTCCCTAGATTCTATATTTTCCCTCCATATTTCATATATATATCTTGATCATCTCTATCAATTGGGGGTGAACCACAAAATTATTTAGTGGAACTATATATACACCCTCATGAGGATCCAATGGAGGCTATTTATTTTTTATATAAATGGAAACTGAATACCATTCTCAATGAAAATATGATTTTACATATGTGATTGGTAATGTTGTAATAGGGATTATATCTCATTTTCCAAAGCTGTTACTTATATATACATAGGTATTATACCATAAAACATTATGGCCCAACCTACCCTTTTAATTGTCAGGCATTATACATATACACAGAATCCAATCCATGATGATACTAGGAATAAATACGCAAGATTAGCTATATTTAATTCAACCATAAATCTATATAGTAATACACTATTTATCTTGGTTATAAAAATTTAACAAACTAAACTCCCCACTATATAACTAAAATAATATCCACACATAGGAACACACATCCCATAGGGGTTAAGCATTCCTATAATAAATTTTGAATATCACTTCTTTCCTCTAAAGGATATGATCTATATACCATAAATAAACAACAACAAGACAACATGTTTAACAAAGTTAAATATCTTAATTTTAATAAAAAAAGACAAATAAAAATTTCAGTGCCCCCAAAACAAAAACTTCATCTCATATTTGTGTTGTCTTATCACATAATATTACATTTTTTACAACTCATAGATCATTACTAAATGACCATAACCCATCCCATAAAAGAATATATAAAAACAAGATATAATAACACATTATAATGCTCCCAAAACTCATTCAATACAAAATATTCAATATGAGTGGAACAAATACATTACTCTTTCCTCCTCATATTATAGAGGATGTAAACTAATGGAGGGGGTCTATATGTGATAATGGGGAGACTATACCAACTATATATAAATATTAAATAAAAACTAAACCAATATAAGTAAACAAATAAAAATATGAAAATAAATCTATGAGAATAATAGTTAGTGATAACCATAATAGATACATCAAACAAGTTATACAAAATATATATTGATAACTTCATTATATCTATATAAAATAAATATGAGTTTCTCAATGTATGATTTTATACAGACATTTCAAAAAGGATAGAAATAAATTAACAAAATATAAAGGGTCTACCTAGTGCATCCCCAGAACCCATAAATTATTATCTTTTGTATCGAGCATACATTAAACTAGTTATGAAGTATACATAAGGCTCATGACATCTCATATTCGATAGGATATAATGCCTACTATTGACTTTGATAAACCATGTGTGATGTGATTATAAACATAGTAGACCGAAAATAATTATTTTCTTAAATTATATCCCTATACATATAAGTTTATGAAATGTGAAATGTATATTATCCAATGTCACAATAAATTATATCTTTAATATGTTTTCATCATTCTAGGAGTAATAACCCTACATATTTCGGTCAATGCTTTAATGAGATGACATTCACATAGTATGTGTCACCCCAAATCCACAATCCAATGTATATAAATAAAACACATAATTTAACCAAGATATTAGTTAAAAATAAGATTCCTCAGACCCACACACTTATATCATGTGATCAAAACAATATTCTTTATATTCTGGAATTGAAATATACTGAAGTGGCCTAAAAATAAAAATAGTGTCTCACCACTGTTAACCATAGATTGGTACCCCTACTAGTAGTCACTAAATTACATCATACACCTCCGCGTATTCCATAGGCTACCGACTAATAGAATGTTTATGAGAGGACATTATTGTGATACTATATCATCTAGTGATAGTTACAAGTAATTAGACTAAAAATGAAATTATACAAGATTTTAAAATTAAAACCACTATAGGATATAGAATGTTTTATTAAATATAAAAATCTCATATGTAATAATAATAATTATTATTTGTTACATGAAAATGGTACACCATGATAGGATCATATAAATGATAATATAAAGGTACAAAAAGTAAATTGAAGCTAAATTCGACCCTACTAGTTGTAAGTTCTTACAGAAACCAAAAAACATGGACCTATAATTACATGGAATAATAATAAAATTTCATTATAATATATTTCCATTAACTTACATTTATATATTTTCATAGAATAAAGGTAAAAATTTTACAAACCATATTCATGTATTATTTACCGAATATACATTTTTTCCACTATATAATAAATTTGTTGATCCATAAGAACTCTTAAACATCTCTCACTAATTATACACATTAGAAACACTTCAAGAAATTTTATACTTTTCTTATCTTCATAACCCAAGGAAGTGGAAACAAATGAAATAGGTTATTTCTGATTATCAGTAAGGGAAATATAAGTGATAAAAATAAAAAATAATAGTTGAGAATAATATGAGAATTTTTATAACTGACATATAAATAAAATCAAAACCAATAAAGCTCATATCACAAATAATTCCATAATTCTTGAAATTAAATTATATATGAGTCAAAAGTGGAAATAAATAAATCTGATACATGACATCATAACATTGTCATGATAATAATAATAAAATGTGATCCATCATTAAAATATAAAAAATAATTTAGTGAAGGGTACATAGAGTTCATTAGCCACAAAATTAGTGACCATGATTATGAGACTAAAATGTAATAGTGAATACATAAATCATGATATATAATGTACTAAAAAAATTATTTGATGGAGATATATGACGCCACTATTTATTCATCTATACATAAAAATAATAATTTAAATTCATTTTATTTTCACATCGTTAAGAATCTTTGTAAATTGAATGTGTTTCATAAAACATACTTAATAGAAATCATTCAATATTTACCAAGAACACTTATAAATAATATTTTTTCTATTAAACATTTGAATGGAAATCATTTAATTTCCATAACAACCCATTTAAATAAAAAAATCATAAAACATCAAATTAGTATAAATTTACATCATGAATTAAAATGTTTGTTATTGAAAGAATGGTCAACCTAAATAATGACATAATTAAAGAAAATATAGGGAGAAACATGAAATGTAACTGCATTAAAGATAAATCATATAATTATAATGAAAAAAATCATGAAAACATTTTCTAAAAACCTTTTTCATTCATCCTTATAAAATACATAGTTAAGAGTCTCTCTTAAAAAAGAATCAACAATTTTTAAAAAAGTTAAGTGGTAACTTTTCATGGAATATGATTTGGATAAAAAAATGTTTCCCCAAATATGGGAAATAGGATATCATTTAAAATAGAAAATGTAGTGAACATAAGGGAAACTAAATAAATAATAAATCATATAACTCAAATTAAAAAGATTGTGTTATCAAGCATCATATAAAAAACAAGGTTTGTAGAGTAATAACATTTTGAAAAATTGTGTTTATGTCGAAAAAATATAAATTCCTAAAATTAAATAAAATATTCCATATAATAAAATCATAAGTTATTATTTACCGACTCATATGATATATGTTCAAGAAGAACAATTATAACTCAATAAATGTTAATTTAGTGAAAAAAACTATACACCACGATAAACATTTAAATAAAATATTATTCAAAGAGAAATATTTAAATTCACCTTTAATTAAACTAACTAAAAGTTATTTCATGTCATAATAATTAAATTAGTAATCATATTCATAGAATTATGTAATTTTGGTTCATACAAAACTATTCTCAAATAGTGAAATATGATATGAAAACCCTTACCTTTTTTCTAGTTCATTCATCACATACACTGAATAATTAAAATAAATTTAATAATTAAATACCCAAAAACCCTATTCATAAATGAATCCATTTATACTACCAATTTATAATCATTTCATATATATATATAGGTTATTTTTTAACTATTTTCTGGCATATGGTGTTTAAAATTTTAATGGTTTATACTAGTTTTGTATGATCAATGTTTGTATTTTTTCACCTTCAAAAGATCATATTTAGAATATTTGTAATGTCTCTATAATGTATTATTTATTTTTACTTATTATGTTAAAATTTACTTTCATGGTTATTTATGCTTTTATCATAAAAGAAGAAATCTATAACGAGTGCCTTTTAGTGACTTTTAAATTACGAAGGGGGTTTTATAAATCAATTATTTAAATTTTGATTAAACATTTATAAAAATAAAAATATATTGTTTAAATATTTATATAATGTTATCAAAATAATTTTTTTTCATAATCAACTATGATATAATTTAAATGAATTGTCCATGCAGGTGTTGAAATAGGACCATACATGAGCATACCGTGATTAATAGATGATTATGAGGTGATTAAGTTACATTATCATTAAAACAGAAGAATAATTATATCATTTAGTGTTATTTTATTATGATATATCAAAATTTTAAATAATTTTTAGAATTAATTATGAATAATAAATATTTTGATAATATGAATAAAAAACATTCCTCTGAGTTCTCTTTTTTTAAAATGATTATTTACGATCCTTATCTTTAATATTATATTAAATTTTTTTCTATAAATTTATTAATATCATAAAACTTCTATTAATCCTTTAAACTCATCATCATAACCATCCTCCAAATGAATTAAAAAAATGAACAAAATCACATTGTGGAGGCGGTAGTTCGCACGAGCAACATTTTGGTTCTTATTAGTGGATTAATGTAATGAAAATTTGTTGTTTAAATAGTATAATTACATTTACATATAATAATGAAAATTATTTAATTATATTAATATATAAAGAGATGTTTGTGATAGTAAAAATTAACAAGGAAACATTATGACTATGTGGACACCCACATTGAGGACATGAATTTCTACTATGAATTCAACATTGAAAAGAAGGATGTTTCCAAATTAATGGTGACCAACAGATTTTAAAATTTTTAAAGTGTTTTAATAGAATTATTTGGAAGAGTATTAATTATAAATTTTAATTATAGTTGTGTATTTATTTAGAGGGAGTAAATTATACTACTGGAAAATGGACCTATCCCTAGGGTTTTCCCCAAATCTGTGGGTATAGGTACCCCCTATACCCACGGTCTTGGAAAAACGTGGGTATAGGCCAATTTTCAAGACATATACCCACAGTTTTCCAAATCTGTGGGTATATGGGGGTCTATCCTCACAGTTTTCCAAAACCGTGGGGATAGGTCTTCAAAATTGACATATACCCACGATTTTCAAAAACCGTGGGTATAATGATACCTATTCCCACGGTTTTGCGGAAAACCGTGGGGATTGTTCTGGGATAAAAATCATATACCCACGGTTTTGAAAAAACGTGGGTATAGGTGTCCCATGTGTGCGTGAGAAATTTTTTTTTTCCGCCGGAAGGAACTTTTTTGGTTAGAAGTCTTATACCCACGGTTCTTCCCTCTATACCCACGGTTTAAATAACTATATTTAACTAATTGTAAGTATATAAACACATAATTGATGGTAGGTTAGTGGTTAGACATTGTACTTTGCAGCGAAGAGATTGCGGGATTGAAACCCACCTGCGACATTATTTCAGGATCTATTCCCACGGTTTTGAAACTGTGGGTAAAAGCCACAGACACAGTGGCAATAGGGAATGTTTTGTAGACATGGCGACAGAACACCAATACCCATGGTTTCAGAAAACTGTGGGTATAGGCTGGGGACCTATACTGACGTCGTTCCAGCCCATGGTTCCCAATACCGTGGGTATAGCCTATACCCAATGTTTTGGGGGATATACTTACGGTTTTGAACCATGGGTATAGGCCATTTTTTCAGTAGTGAAGTGAAGAGAATTGTAGTTTTTCATGTAATTATTACATAATGTTACTATTCAACTTTCAATGGATACAAAATGTAAAAAGTGGAGTTGGAGTGTGATTATGTCAATATTCTAATAATAAAATCTATTTTCATAAAATAAAGAGTGTTATTAGGATTTATCTATTACCTTTTTAAATTTTACCCTTATTTACATCGACCTTGTTTTTTAATTTTTAACCATATCAAGTAATATATATGCAAAAATTCATATTCAAATTCTTTTATAATTTAATACCTATAATTTAAAAAATATATGTTATTTAAAATAAATAAATTGTCTGAATGTTTTAAAAATTAATTTTAAAATGAAAACATATAATGTGTAAAAATATTATTTTGGAATATTGTGTTATATGTTTAATTTTTTTTATAAAAGACATGACTAACATATATACTTATTTTCATTACATAAACTGTTTTATTATAAAAAAAAAAATTTCCCTTAAAACCAATTGAAACATTTTTTTATCCATTAAAACACTTAATTGGAAGAAAATACTAAAGATTGTATTTATTAAAGTAACATTTTCACTTAAGTATAAAAATAAAAAAGACAAAATTTTTATAATTAAAACTATATGATCCTATTAATTAAATACATATTTCATTGCCTGAATGTATTTGTAATCATATTGGAAATTCATACATAATCATAAAAATATAAAATATATAATTATCCCAAAAATCATATTTTTGGCTAAAAATAAAAAAATATCAAGAAAGCTATAATATTATTACTTATTAGATTATGATATAATGAATTGAAAAATACATTTCATTTTATAAAATTTAAATTTTTTAGTTTCTACATATAATTTTAAAAATAAAATTAATAATATAAAGGAAACAACTTGTATTGAAAATATCCTGCATCAATATTAAATGTTATAAAATATTTTACCTACAAATGTAATATATTTTAATTTTTTTCCATATTAGTGTTTAATATAAGTATTTTTATATTTTTATTATAATTTGTTGTGGAATGTTTACATTTGTTTTACTATGTAACAAATGTTATCAAATGTAACATTATTTTTAAATGGTCTATAATTTTATGTCATTTCATCTACCCTAAATATTTTTCTTTCTCATAAGAGTAATTATTACTCATTAAAGAAAGTTGTTGAGGGTATTCATAACATATTAATCATTTGGTTTATAAACTATATTATGGAATCTACATACTCTTTTAGGCTATATAATGTTACTTATCAATCTTAAAACAACATTATACGTTTATACAATCGTATACCGAATTATGTATATGCACTGATTATATATTTATTATAAAACTTTCCAAAAGTAATTTGAATCTTCATGATGTTAAACCATAGTGAGATTTTATATTTTACCAAAAATTAACTCTATTTTTAACCATTAAATGAAATTAGCACTAGTTCCTAAAGTATCAAACTAATAAATATATATCATTAACCAAAAAATTAAATAAATATTCCCAAAAAATCATTGATCAATTTTTTAATAAATAAATAATCAATTCCAAAGAAACAGACACTATCTAAATGACATTTCTTAAAATCAATCAACACATTATTACCTCAACTTCAATAATATAATAACCCAATGAGTTATTCATATATAAATCATGTGTTTTACAACAGTTATAAAAAATAAAATAGTGTTATAAAAGCACTTTTAAAGGATATTAATATCATTTGCTACATGTTTTCAATCATTTAATGGAAAAAGTATTTGTGAAAAATCTGTTGATATTTCACAAAATTCTCATAATTTTAAAATTTAGTAAATTTCATTGATAAATATAATAATACTAATTAAAATATCTAAATGCATTAAAAATTAATTTCTATTAGGATATCAACCTCATTACATTAGGTAAGACTAGAAAACACAATTTTCCATCATAAAAAGAATATACTAAGATTCATTTTTTATGAACGATCCCTTATTTTGTTATAAGACATGGGGATTTCAAGATAACTAACTTTATCAGTTACATTGTCATGTTCTTTTTTCAACCAATATCTTAAACCAGAATGGTTATGATAAAATCCACAATATTAATATGAAAACATCAATACAATGATTGATCCTCAAATAATATTTTTCCACATATATTATATTTGGATCACCCAAGGATACATTATGTTGGGATATCTATTACATATTAATCGAATCCATTCATGTATATGAGAATCAAATAACTCAAAATGGGTTGAATATTTTTGTTTATTGACATAAAAACCCTATTGAGAGACCCAAACCCGGTGTACCGTTAGGTCTTCTTATTGAGAAATTGGGGATGATTGAATTAATAACCAATTTACTCCTTTTAGGGTTTTTACCACAATGTACATCTGTTCTAAAAATGTATCAATATAAAGTATAATTTCATTTCATTTACATGAAAAATTCAGAATATCTAAATTAATAAAATTTTAGGATGATATATTAAACTTAAACATATTCTTTAGACTTATCCATAATAGTTTTTTTAGAATGTTATCTTATAATAGTTTATATATTATTAAATATTAACTTAAAAAATATAATGGGTTATATATTCCATTGAAATTATGATCAATTATATCTTCTCAAATATCTATTACAGTTCCAACTCTTAAATTATCATGTACTAAAAACATCATAATATCAAAGGTTATCTAAAACCCACTCTATGAATAACTATTGAAAATTAAAATAATGACCATCTAATTACATGAAAAATAGAAATTTTTCCAATAAATATATTCCCATGAACTTTTAGGTTTTTATTTTCATAGAATTTTTAAAGAACATAATTAAAAACCTGAATCCACTTTCAGCTAATGGACATTTTTCTAACTGTATATGAATATTCTTAATCCATAAGAATTATTCGACAAATCCCACTAATTCTTCACATGTGATACTATTCTAAAAATTATATAATCTTCATATCTGCATAACCATGGGAATTCAAAACATAAGAATGAGGTTATCTCATATTCTTAGTATGGGAATTCATAAGATATCACAATCATATAACATAATTGAGCATAAGATCAGTATATATTTATAATTAATATACATATTAAAATCATATATAATAAATATTTGGTGATATATCATAATGCATGACTAAAAATAATACATGAATTGAAAGTGATAGTTAATAAACATGATGCATAAGACCATGAAATATTAATGAGAATAAGCATAAAACAACAACACATCTTTCAAATAGGGAACATTAATTTTGTATAAGGAAAATAGATTTCCTGAACAAAACAATTAGTGTTCATGCTTACAATCAGCTTTATATTACTCATGAATACCAAAATCATGATATAGAAACATCTAACCTATACATTGGAGCATGATATAGGACACCACCTATAATACATCCATACTTATGTTATCCACAAAAAATCATTAACTTTTCACATCAAAAGGAACGCATGAAAATAAAATGGGTTTCATAAAACATTCCAAATGGAAATAATTATATATTCATAAATGACCAATGGAAATAAAATGTGATTAATGATACATATAAATGAAAATCATACGTATTTTATAAATATTCCGTGAAAATAAAATTGGATTAAAAAAATCCAAATAGTAAAAATACAATCATTAATTAAATCATTTGATATAGTAATATTGATCTCCCTATATAATAACATAATTAAAGAAAATTTAGTTTGAAACATGAAACACAACTCCATTGGAGATGCATAATTAGTTGAAAATGAAAAAATAATTAAAAGGTAGTTCTAAAAAATTTTATTTTCATAATTTTAAAATTCATAGTTATGAGTCACTATTCAAAAAAGACTATTTTCTATTTTAAATAATAATTTATATAATGAAAAGAATTTATCAAAATCTATTCCGATAAAAACCCATTTTCCATAGATTTAAAATATAATAATCATTTAAAATAATTTTTTTGTGTGAACATAGTGTAATCAATGTCCAAAAGAATGAGTATAAGATAATGTAATTTGTTTCACTTACCACGTACCTTATGAATAAGATATTAAATGAAGTAAGAATCATTTGAAAAATTGATTTTATGTGGTAAAAATGTAAGTAACCTAAAATTAAGACATTATAAATAAAAAAAATTAATATGCAATTATATAATTTCTTATATAACATATGTTCATAAATATCAATTATAACTCCATGAACTTCAATTTAGTTAACAAAAACACTTAGAAATTGAAGAGTGTTTAAATAAAAAAATCACGACAAACCGATTTTTAAATTGAAAATAAATTACAATAAATAATATTTATCCCATGATATAGTAACACAATTTGGAAAAATATACATCACATAAAATAAATTAGGTGAATAATACAAAACATTGCTCAAAAGTGATTTTTTTTCTGAAATCACTAATAATGAACCTGATTCATTCTAAACATACATCAAACATCCTGAATAATTAAATTATGTTTTTTAAGTAAAATTTATAGATCATTATTCATAAAAAAATTATAATTCAAATTGATAATGATTATATATATATATATATATTAGTCAGTTTCTACCAATTTTCACAAATCAGGTGTTTATAATTTTAATAGATTATACTAGTTTCATATGAGTAGTGTCAATATTTCCCCCCCAAAAGTTATTCATTCCTAAATAATTAATTTTAATATAAGGGTAGATTTATAATAATTTAGGATGTTTAAATCTCCTTTCGTGGGCACTTTATTATTTATCTTATAAAATGAAATCAACAATGAACAATTTTCTCTAATTTTTATACAACCAAGGATGTTTTAATAATTAATGGGTGAAATATTAATGTTTTCTTTAACAAAACAATGAAAAAATAGTTATTTACATGTATATATTCTATTATATCCATATTTATTTTCCCATAATCATCCATGGTATAATTTTCTATCATTGTTCCTGTTGCGTGTGAATCATACCAAAACATGAACGTACAAGGATTAATGGGTGATTATGAGGTGAATAAAATACAATATGATTATACAAGTATAATAATTATAACTATTAATATTTATTAGTGTGATATTACATAATTAAAAATCAATATGATAATAATCAACTGATACAAAACAATGTTATAGTATGAATACATTTGTTTACTCTTTGTTCACTCATTTAAGATGGTAAATTTTTATATTAATTATTTACACTAATATAATTAAATTTATATTCAATTTATATTAATAATAAATTATAAACATTTTCAAAATAATAGTTATCCTCTAAATACAATCATATAAAAATCCACTAAAGGTGGTAATGAATAACATACACCAATTCTTCATGGAGGTGGTTGTCCACAAATACACATGATCAATGTTTTTTCTTCAATGCAGAAGGAATGAAATGAATCATTTTATATAAATAGACATATGAAATTTCTGTATAACAATTATAATGACTTAATTATATTCCTTAGGTTATATAAGGATATGCAAATAAAAATTAAGATAGAATCATTATAAAAATGGATACAATCATCGATGACTTTAATTTTCACTTGAAAGAATCCCTTTAAATGAAGGCCTTATACTAACTAAAATTGAATAAAGTATTTTGGAAGAAGGAGAGGGTTATAGGAGGATTAAATTTTCAATTTTCTAGGAATGAATTCTAAGGATAGGTGATTATTGATATGATACAACTGTTACATTTTTATAAGGGAAGATAATTGTAACTTGGAATAGAACCATTACATTTTTTATAATTTAATGTTAATATTCAATGATAAATGGATCCAAATGAATAAAATTGGACGGTATATTTTTTTGGTCAATATTATCATAATACATTCATTTTTATAAAACCAAGAGTGTTTTTAGGTTTTTTATTTTAACTATTTCATTTTTTTCAAAATTTACTTTTACCTTGGTAATTAATTATTAACCAGAGGGATTAAAATTAATAAAAATATTAATATTTTAACTGTAACATAATTTTAAAAGCATGACTTAATAAATATAAATCATTTTTAAAATAATAAATTTTAATGGATTTAAATATAAACTTTAATATAAAAAAACATAATCTGTAAAAGTATTTTTTAGAAAAAAATGTGTTCTTTTAAGTTTAAAAATTTCTATAGAAGATATGTATTATGACCTAAGATTATCATACATATATATGAATTTTTTGATGAATATACATTACAGTAAAGAAATACATTCATGAAGACTATTAGAGATTATTTTCTTTAGAAATTTTGAAAAAAAAAATTCGTTTCTTCAGTAAGTAAACAACATCATCACTCATAATGATCTTCAAAACAAGTGCCATTCTTAGAAATATCATACAGAATATGTTTTTTCACAACCTAGGAAAATTAAACATTAGAAAGGGTAAAAAAATGCTCAAATGGATAAATAAGGGAGATACATAAGAATAACATGAAGATAAGTGTATGATAACATGAGCATAAATTTTGAAAACCATACCATTCATATAAAATAGAATAATATTGAGTCATGGAATACTGATTAATAGATGATAACACATGAATTTTATGGTAATCAATGAACATGAGCCATGAAAGATTAAAATTGGAATAATACATAAATTTTCTTCATACACACAACTAAATGAAATCATTTCCATAATACTTATTGATCACTATGATGTATACGATAGTGGAATTGGTTCACTCCCGAAACTATAATAATAGTCATGGTTAACTCCAAAGATAATCATTGTGGAAAGAAACCATTACTAAACTAGGTTAAAATCCCATTCTAGTACGATATATCTTATAATTTATAAATAATTATACAATGAATTGGAGGGAGATATAGGTCCCACCCATATCATAATAAAAACCATATTTATGAGTGACACAAGAACAATAAGAATTTAATTATATCATCACCCAGGAAATGATAGGGGTTTCGTAAAAAATATCATCATATCTTTAACTGTTGAAAAGTTACAGTTTTCATAGTCATTTAATCATTTAATGATAGCATAAACCCTATAAGAATAAGCAGCTTTCATAATAATTAAATCAAGGTATAAACTGTGGAAGATAAATTATTTTCATAAAGATAATTCCATTATTAAAAATTTAGTGAATGAATATTAATAGTATCCTTGAACATTTCCCCAGTAAGCCATATGTCAAGTCAACAACTGTTATATTATATTGAAAATGATGTAGATTGATCATTAAAAATATTTCCTAATGAAAATCACTTTCTTTTCCACATCACTATTTAAAAAAATTCCAAATTTTAAAATCTATTTCCTTGAAAATAACCATTAAAACATGTTACAAAATCATTAAAATCATTTACAAAAAATTATGAGGAATGTATCCTTTCTATTTTGAAAAATAAATTTTTCAACAGAAAACATTTTGCATATATTTTTACATGAAAATAAATTAAAAAATTTACAATTTAATAATAAATAAAATAATTTTTATGATGATGGTAGGTTTCATTAAATCCATACACATTAGAATAATGATTCCATTCACTTTTTTAGTAAAATTCAATATATAAATGTTTAGAAAATGACCTGAAAATTTCTTTAAAACAAAATTTTTTAAATGTAACAAGTGGGAAAAAATTTACATAAAAAAATTATAAGAATAATAAAAAAAACTTGAAATCATTTTTGGAAAACACTGTCTTATAAGAAAATTAATTTTCGACCAAATATTGAAATACTGTCAGATTTTATGAAAAAATATTTCTCATTTATTTTAAATACCAAATAATTGGAAATTGTACTATAACAAAGTGATATCATGAATAAATATATTAGAATAAAACCAATGTGTTTTTTGAGACATGGATCATAGTATTTCATATCCAGAAACAGAAAAAAATAACAACCATAATAATAATGAGATTATAACATAAAATTATTACCACTTTGGAATCATTGAATTTTAAGAACAATGAATGAATTAAATATAATGACACATAAAATATAATGAGGAAAAATAAGTTCATTGTATTAAATTTCTATACTTATGTATATAATCATCGTGATAGAGTATAAGTGTATATCATAATGTATGTCTTAAAGAAGGAAAATTGATACAAAAATCCCACAATTTAAGTGTTGAATTCCTTCATATACGTAAAAAACTCAGGCATAATAAAAATAATATTAATATAAATATATTTCAGGACAATATTTATATATATTATACCATATATTTTTTTCTTTATGACATTTTATTACCATTTATTAGTGATTAAATTTAAAAGATACATTTTCAGTAATAACGTATTTGTTTTTCATATATTCTTTGATTTTTTATTTTTGGTTTTATTTATTTGATCATGATATCATAATATCCATCATGTTAACCATGATATAAATATCATATATTACGAATATATAGGAATATAGAGTAATCCATAAAATGTAGTGATAGAAAATGAAATACTTCATTCATAGAGATGGTAAGTCAATCGTACACATGAATACAATTTTTATTTTATTTTAATATTTAAAGAAATAAATATAAATAATAAATTACTAATGAATATATATTTTTTCATTTAGGTCACATTATTTTAAAACCATATCTATTACCATCAATGTAAATAGTAAACTAATCACATTGTGTTGCGTGATGATAGATCGTTAAACACAAGAATGAAATTATTGTATTACCAAGGAATGGAATGTAATAAGGTATGTGTGAAATTCGATAAATATAAAAATATCATATATATAATATATGAATATATATTAAAATATTATAACCAGCCTTTATATGTGGTAATGACAAAACAAATGTCATCAGTTTTGGAGGCAATAGCTCGTCGCACACACGAACAACGTTATTGTATTCCAAATGAATTGAAATTTTGATGTTAGTTGTATAATTATAATTATATAAGTACATTAATACAATAAATATAATATATAAATATATGTTACATCATTATAAGTATCCTTGGGAGGTGGTAATGAAAATATGGATGACATTGGTTCACTGAGGTTGTATTCCTCCAAACATATGAAGATGATTTCATAACCCAAATGATGGAAGTGGAAATGGATTTATGTAATTAAAATAAATAAAATCCCATTATATTTAAGATACAATTTTTATATCATAATGGTATAATTATAATATAATGGGATTGAGTAAGAAAAAAAACAAAAATTCTAGTTTGTGAACGTTACCTCTTCTTCAGGCATCATACATAGGATTGCACCAAAATCAATAATTGGTTGTATTTATATAATGTATAATGATTATTGTATTAGAAGAGTGCTTTTGAGAATTTAATTTGTTAGGTTTTTAAAAAAATGTTTGATGGTGTGAAGAGAAGTGGAGAATTGGTGGCCTTTTATACGGGAGGTGAGTTGAACACGTTTAATTATTTGAATGAGAGAATTCCACCAATTTTCCCCCTTATATAGTGTTCCAATAATTGGACATTCTAGATCCGATAAGGTATAAGTTTAAAATATTTCTAGAAAATTGTTATTGGACTAGTTTTTGAAAAAAATTAACATTATATTTTTAGTTAAACCCACCGGTAAAACGATTTTTACCATAACTGTGGGAAATAATAATTTTTTTCTATTAGTTTTTGTAAAAAATTTACTGCACCTTAGTAGATAATATAAATTTATATGAATCAAAATATTGAATCCACCTTTCTAGAATACAATCATATTAGTGAAAAAATAATATTTAAACATAATCTCGTAGACATGACAAGAATTACGTTTTTGAATGAGATAATGTTCCCAATATTATAAATATTTAATATCAAAACTCATAATATTTGTTATTGAAGTGAACTAGGTGAAATTAATAGTTTTATAATTGAATTAATATTAATTTGAAAAAATTTAAAATATAATTTACCTTTATAAATAAACTAAACATAAAGGATGTTTTGAAATAAAAACTATATTTTTCCACAAAATGAATCTTTTTAGAAAAATATTGAAGCTTAATCCCATGATAATTTTGACATGATGATTTAAATAATGATGTTTATTTTATTCAAATAATTTTATATATTTTTGAAAATTTATGTTTATTTATTACCACAAAATGAAATAAAATGATTTTTTTAGAAAATAAATTTTCCGAAACATATAAATACTATAATGAAAATTAAGTACTTTTTTATAAAAATGATTACATTATAAAAAAATTATAATTAATATTTATATCTATATGTTTATTAAGAAGGTTATAAAGCTCTCATTTAAATAACTAAATTAATAATATATTTTTTGTTTTGTTAAAACGTAATGTCATGTGTATCATATTCTTACCTAAAGTTTAATGCAGCACAAGATTAACTTGGTGTTATGTTTAATGCACATGTAACTATGACTATTTTGTAACATAATATTAACATAGAGTTTCCTGTAATGTAATAAATTAATTAAATTAAATTTATTTAGAATAATAATAATTTTTAAAAACTGGGGGTGTTAAATTCTACCCCTCTTAAACATAAATTCACAATAAAAATTAATCACATAAATAAAAAATGTCTATTGTTTTGACTCAGAATTTCTTCATGCTACCATGTATAATTCTCAAGCATGTGGTTTTTCAACCAAAATTAACTCAGTGAGTGGTCCTGTTTCATATAACATTCTCTATGCAACCTATCATCTCTACTCATTGATCCTAATAAGAATTTTCATAATCCATTGATATAACCTATGAGTTCAGTATCTACGATGGGTATTGTAAGTAATTTCCCCACATCAAAACATTGAACACATCATGGAATTTAGATAGTTTGGTGTAAGAACCAACCGACAAGAAACTATTATGATATGATCGAGAATATCAAAGGGACCAATATACCTAGGGATTAGTTTCCATTTCATCTCTAATCTCATAAACATATTTTATAGATATCTTATTCGAATCATTTAAAAAATAAATTCAAATTTTATATAACTCTTAAAATTATCAACATAAATTTTATGTTGATTTTGAGCTAACTTGATATGATGCTGAATGGATTTATCATTATCATCCATTTATCCATCTATATCATGTCCCAATAGATTTCATTATCTAAATTCATTACAACAAATTATTGAAATAAATTTATTTCATAGAGGTATTCATAAGCAGCAATCTAAATTTTTTAGTAAAATATATTTTTGTATGAAAAATTAACTAATGGAGAGTGTTTATCCCAACCACTGTTGAAATCCACAGAACAAGATATCAACATACTGTCTATGGTTTAAAATATTATTTTAGGAAGAAATTCTATTTGGGGATGATACATTGTAATGGAAATCAAATTCTTATCATGATCATGATATAGATATTTCTATAACATTGAGGTAAACAATGCATCCTGATCAACCATAATGTAATTTTGTAAACTAGGAAACCTTAACACTTACTTAATGTATATCCTCTAAAGATGATCTAGTTTCAACTCTTCTATAATTGAGACAATTTTTGTCTGAATCAGTATGTATATCAAGTATAACACATATTTCATCATTCCCTTTAGATGTTTTGGAGATTCCAATGAAAACAAATATGATAAGGTTTCTCCATCTCTATTCTGGTATTTGAAATGGATTTAAAATCCCCTTATATTTTTATTTTTCTGCCTAAAATTGAGGACATACCAAGAACTAAGATACAAACTCTAGGATATCTCTCTTCATTCCATCCCTATTGAAAAAATATTTCAAATCTATATACATATTTTTACTTCCTGGATTAATAGAGAATGAATAACTATGATATTTTTCAAACAAATCCTTCAAAAATTGGTTGCAATGAACAAATACACAGTTTGTAACACCCTGATATTTTATGAGAAGTATTATTTTTAATTTATTTGATATATTGTGTGGTGTGATATACCAATATTATCTTGCTCTATACGCAACACCATATTATCTTGCAGTATACGCAACACTATTGTTGGATCATGTTACACAAATTACAAGTTCGTTTGATAAAAGTTATTTTATGGAAAATTGAGTGTATATATATATATATATTCAATTTATAAATGAATTATGGATGGATTTTGTTATACACAATAGAAAAATAATCTTGCACTACACGCAACCCTGACATGTATTGCATTACATGCAATCACGACCTTCCTTGATAGCATGTGTTGTACGCAATACCGGGTTTCACTAAACAACGATATATGGTTATAATATTATTTTGAACTAGCTGTTTTGAATAATATTAAATACATTTTGAATATTATAACATTATTATTCATTTTAAACATTTTCTAGAACATGGTATGAGAATAAAATAAATTTTTCGGGTAAAATAAGTATTTTAAAAAAAAACCCAGTTTTGCAGCCTTTTGATGGCGCACCCACTTTAAATCTAGTTTCCTACATGTTTATAAGTTCAATTTTACAAAATAAAATTATTCTTGGGAATCAGTGTATAAAAATTTACTTTGGATAAATTTTTCATGTTCTTCTAATAACTTTTATATTTAAATGAATATTAAAAACACGATATATTTTTATTCAAAACAAATTTTTTCTTCGTGTTAATTTATATTGTAAAATTATAATATTTAATGGTTTTAAAGTATAAATAGAATATATTTTTACCATTTAATATAATTTATATCATTATCATTTATTTTACATTGAATTCATAGGTAAAATCATTTCAATATTTTTCATTGTTTTAACATTTAAAACTCATTTTCTTAACAACGAGATTAATTTTAAATTATTTTCAGAAACTTATGTGATTTGAATTTGGAAAAAAAGGATTCCTTATTTGGAATCAATATGTACAAATTATGTTTGTTGGATACTTTTTATTTTTGTGCTCTATGAATAATAACTATGATAAATTTTATTTACCATAGTTAATGGTAAATCGGGTAATTAATGGTAAATATAATTTTATACAATTACCCTAAAACTTGTCTTAATATAATTGGATGATGTTATTTCATCCTAAAACATACTTGGGTTAAAATTGAATCAATTGTATCCCACATGGATGGGATTAAGACCTTTAATTTATGTTATTTAAAGGAAAGTGAAATATGTCTCACTCAAATGTTAATAATTAATGTATTTTTAATATAAGGTTATACAGAATATAAATTAAATAATAAATAATAATTTTAATCTAAAATGTTTTTATTTGTTATTATAATTTATTTTTAATTTTTAAGATATATTTAATTACTTTAGTAGCTTATACATTAATGATGTAAAAATTATTTATTTAGTGAAAAATCAAAAATATAGTTTTTATTGAAATACTAATACCCATTAAAAGGCCCAAAAACCGGACCAAAACTTATTGGTCACATATATATAAACCATAACCATCCAATTTCCGAATTTATCACTATTAAGAGCTTTATAAAAGTGATTATGACACTTATATAATTTTATTTTAAATGATGTCAAAGTTGTCACCTTCATAATTTAATAAATATAATAATTTACATGTTGTCATTTTTAGATGAGAAATTCGAGTAAAAGTATTATTTTTAAATAAAAAGGATTTATCATCATCATAGTATTTTATTTTTAATTTTTATGCAACTAATAAGTATATTAAAAAAATTATACACAAATGATGTAGTAATTGTTTTATTAAGAGAAATATCAAATAAATGGTTTTATTAATATTAAAAAAATATTATATGAAATAATTAGTGTTATCCACAAATTTTCTAGATCAATATTACATTTTAGTAATCTATTAAACATTTTGTTTCGAATTTATCCTCTGTGTGGATTTTATTTAAATTCAAATAAATGAATAGTGTCAAATTTAACAATATTGTTATTTTATAAAAATAACATATTATTAAATTGTTTAAAAACCACAAAAATATTTAAAAATAATAAATTGAAAATTATATGGTCTAAAATTTAATAAAGTATCCAATTATGGGAAATTAACAATATATAAGTATGTATTTATAACAATTTAAAATTTAAAAAATTATTACAAAAAATAAAATTAAATAGATTAAATAAGGATATATCAAAATTATAAGGTTTAAAATAAACTTAAAACATGCCTAAATGTTATTGGTTGAAGTTATTACAACCCTATCTCATATCATCTTTGAATTGAGTCTTTTTTAAGGTATTTATGTGGTGTTTGAATTTATTATAAATTAATATTTTTAGGTTTCCAAAGGTGCCCCACTCCTCTGTTATAAAAGGGCACCTCCTCCCTCTCTTCATCACAAATGTTTGAGCCATAAAGCACAGCCAAAACCAAATAATTACTTTCTCAACATCTTTAGTTATATCATATAGGTTCTGGTGTTCTCAAAAGACCAACATTAGTGCCCTAATAGGAGGTTTAGAAGAGGTGCATCGAAGAAGAGGTAATAACCGTTACCGATTCTTTCAAATTTAATTTTACTTATAATTCCTCTTCATTATTTTTATCATTATAATGAAATATCATCAGTATCCCTCATATAATGATATGTTATTATAAATGTGAAACGACCCTGTTTCACCTTTAATCCATCTAACACAAAACGAAATCAACGCGCTTGAGAACGTACGACTTACCGTCTCCACGTCGTGGTGTAATATGTTTTTCCACCACCACCTTACATGGATGGGTATAATGGTGGAAATATTAACTATATATGATTATTATAACATCATACAAATTAGGAGTTTTTATATCATCCACTCTAATCCCATTTAATAATTAGGGGAACGATATCATCGATCATGTGTATGTACGGATTACCGTCTCCACGACGCCATGAGATTCATTCTCCATGTTAACCCTTAAAAAATGAATATTAAGTATATATAACAAATAATCATGAAATATATTAAATAATAATTCTACTGGATATATATATATATATATATTTCATCTACTTCCATTCAATTCAATAAGGAAATGATAACAGTGTTCATGCGTACTTACGACCTACCATCTCCATGAATGATGTGTTTCATAAATATATATATATATATATATATATATACTGAATATATATGATGTATAAATCATGTTTTACATTCTAGAAGTAAGGAAATCATGATATAATTAATAATTATATCAAGAACAACAGTTTCAAACATGTATGATAAATGAAATGAATATTACCCAAAATGTTTGATTAACTGGAATTTAAAAATGAACGAGTAATATAAAGACCTAAGTGAGTCATATATGATATCATAAATATTATTATGGTTCTGTTAAATGTTAATAATATGTTTAAACCCACTATAAAAGTGTTTCGGACACATACGAAAGAAATTGGACCCATGGTAAGGGATAATTATTCCATTCTCGTTCTTATTGGAGATTGTTTATTCGTAAGTATTTATTGGGGTTAAGTTTATCATCCATGTCAATGTTTTGTCAAAATGTTTTCATACAATGTTTACTATTCTTCCATGTATGTTTAAATTTATTTTTACCCTTTTATGACTTTTACCACAAGGTATGGAAGAAAGATATCTTTTTTTATCACACAAGGTACATTTTGGATTTTCCTGCAAAAGAACGAGAAGAATGTTTTTTTAACTTATATGGCATGACTGGATTTTTACGGTTTCATAACGCCTTATTTTCATGAAGCTTCCTGTACAAGATTTCATGATTATTTTCAACAAAATACTTGTCTTTTTAAATTTAATGGAATTTTGAGAAAATAAAATTATTTTTATGATGAAATGATATTTTTCTCAAGAATTCATTCCAAGTGTTTGATCAAAACTATTTTCTATCTAAGATGACATTATTTAGTATGTTTATGTTACCAGTATAATGTCTCTATTATTTACATGGTTTTATTTTTATTATTATTAAATGATATCCATTTTTTATATGGATTATGTTACGAAGGGGTGATGTTTATGAAACCCAATTAATTCTTTGGGTTATGATGAATGATTTATGACTGTTTTGTGGCACACATAAGAATGATTTCAATATGAGATGGGTGGGACCTATATCTATATATGATGCATTGGGTAATGGTTTATATCTCATGATATAGACATGTCTTGAATGTAAAGTAAATCTGGTTCAGTAATACAGGGCTGAAACAACATGTAAACCCAGTTCCGTAATGGACTTTGTCCACAATGATGGTCTTGGCAGTAATGCCTTGGCTACTATAGAAATCAAATCTTATGCTTAATGGTTTTCCATAATTAGATTTTTTTAATTACCTTTTCATTTTATCATGATTAATGTTAATTTATGATCTATGCCTTATGTACTACCATGATTTTTGTCATTGCTCATGATTTTGAAGTTTTATGTTCCTGTTTTTGCATTAAAATGTTTAGGGATTGTTTTATGTTCTCTAGGTTTACCCGCAATGAGCATTTAATCTCACCCAATTTATGTTTTCATTTTCCTAGGATATAAATAAAGGTTTTAGGTAAGAACACAAAAGGTGAAGATTATTATGGGAGATGTTGAAGATCTTTCACCATGATTAGAAGGTTATGTTTTGAGTTTCGAAAGACACTATACTAATACGGTCATTGGGTATTTGTTTTTGTCATGTATTAAGTATTCTAAAAAATTAAGGTAATGTCTATGTAAGTCAAGTTTAGGTCTCTATAGTTGGTATTAGGGTGATGGTTTAGTTAACCTTTGGAAACCAGGATGCAAAAACATTAGTGAAATCCCTATAGATATTTCTAAGGTATGTCTGGGGATGTCTCTAAGGTTATGTATAAGTATAGGTTATAATAAAAGAATTATGGTAATGATATTAAAATTAAACCTAATATGTTATATATTGAAGGTACATCCCCTTTATTATGTTGTTTTCCTAGCATGATATTTGCCTCTCACACTATTCATTTTGGGTTTTAGACGATGGCTGGAACCCGAAGAAACCATGTTGATCAATGTAATGGACAATGAAACGATTTTCCTCCTGAACAAACCCATGTTATGGGAGATGTAGCGAATAGTCATATTGATATTATTAGAAAATCTATGAATAATTCTGGACTTCCAAATGAATAGAGAAGGGAACAATATTCTATTGAGTCCTTCATGAGGCAAACGTCTAACTTCTTTCAGCGGGTCTTCTGATCCACTTGTTGTTGAAAAATGGATCAGTACCATTGAAAAGATATTTTCCACACTTGGTTGTTCAGAACATGAAAAAATCATTTTGTCTATTTACCATTTAGAAGGTGAAGCAGACCAGTGGTGGACTCTAATTAAGAATACGAGGCCCCAAGCTGAAATTGAATCCATGTAATGTGATGATTTCAAGAAGTTATTTTTTTTATAAGTACTTCCCTCATATTTTTCAAACAAAGATGGAAATGGAGTTCATTGATCTTAAGAAAAAGGATGATGAACCTGTCGGTATATATGAGGTGAATTTTACAAGGCTTTCATAGTATGCATAGGGATTTATCATTCAACTTGAAAGTAAAATTTATTGATTCTTCAGTGGCTTAAAACCAAGTCTTCGAAGGGCATTAGATAAAAGAGACTTCAATAGCTATGAAGAAATTGTGAGTTGTCAAATCAAGGTAGCATTGGAAGACATTGTTACATATCCATCTCATGGTTTTGAAAAAAACGAAAAGTGGAGTTCAAGGAAAAATCTCAGAACATTGGTGAAATGAAGGTGAATGTTTATTTATGCTCAAAGTGTGGAATGTAGCATGGTGGAGATTGTCTAAATGTTACTAGAAAATGTTTCAAGTGTGGAAAAGAAGTTCAATGAGTAGCTGAGTGCCGAAGTAATGGGAAAAATTTTTATAATGACGTGAATAGAGAAAAGACTACAGAGAACTCTCCACCAACACTTCAATGCTGCAAGTGCAAGGAAATAAGGAATTATGTTAATCAATGCCCTAATCCAAGGGTTAATGATGATCGATGTGATCAAACTATTAAGGAAAAGGATAAAGTTAAGTAAATTGAAATCACAATTTATGATGTTGAGTATCACAATGATGTGGTGGAATGATTATGTCTTTATGTAATGGGATTTCAAAATAGTATCATTGAATCTCATTTATAGAATCGTGGAATTTTGGAATATCTATGTATTGGTTTTCGTAATTGTATGGTACTGGTAACCATGAAAAGTGATTTAAATATTTTTGAAATGCATATGACATGCGCATAATAAATGGATAAGGAGAAAATAATATGTTTGATATTGTTAACGAGATCATGACTGATATAAGGACAAAGTGACACCATGGTTTGATTATAAAGAATTTTTGGGATTTTGGTATGCGGAAAGAGTTAACTTTTGACAGAATTTATGTTTTCAATAAGGTTCTATTGTAATTATTTTTTCAAGAGAATACAAAATTAAGGTATTCACATTTTTGGAATGCAATAAAAAATATATATCTTATGATATATGCTAGATAAATGATGGTATTCACATGCTTGGTTGATGAAAATTATAGTAATAATTTTCTTTATACAATGAGCTTGGATAGAAGAATTTTGGATAAGCCTAAATATTTTAAATGGATTATGTTGTACATAGGATAATATTGTTTAAGGATAAAACATTTTTTTGATATTATTTCTGGCATGTTATAATAGTTTCGTTTTAGAAAAAGGAAAACCCGCAGGACGGGCGACAACCTGTCGCGTCGGACAAGGTTGCAGGAATCAAACCCACAACCGAAGTGCGATAGGCCTTTATCGTTACCACTTGCCTACAGGAAGCCCTTGGTTAGTAAAAACGAGTTTTATTTTATTAAGAGGTATGATAGATGAAGTATAAGTACATTATTGGCACCATATACTATTAATCTCACCATAAGATAGACTTATGTATATAAATTGTGCAAACCTTATTTTTGGGACAGATGGAATGACCTATCATTCTAACACATGATATGATAACACTCCACAGAAGACAAATTCAACATCATTTCTTTAAGAGATGAAGTGTAAATTGTTCAAGGCACAAACAACAGTGAGATTGTACCAAAATCAAGTAATTATTTTATTTAATTAAAAAATTATTCAACATTAGGGAAATGATCTTGGAAATAAAACTGTTGTCCTTGTTCCCTCATATCTGATGAATCAGATGGTACCTTAGGTCATCACAAATTTCTGGCTTTGTGATTATTGGATTTTTCATATCCATGTTCTCTACCACTCTCTATCAGAACATGACGGTTAGATTTGTATTCTATATCCATATTTTCAATGATATTCTTCTATGTGGGAACCCAAGTGATGAGTTACGTTGGGTATCTGTTTTTTTCTAACATTTGTTTAAATTAATATTTAATATTCCTTTTTACGATGTGGGTTTCTATGAAAGAAACTTTCAAGTAGTAAACGGTTTATAACCCCAAAAAATTTCGAGGGTGAAATTAATTTTAAGGGGTGTAGAATGTAACACCCCAAGATTTTATGTGAAGTATTCTTTTTAATTTATTTGATGTCTTGTTTTTTATGGTACACCAAGACTATCTTTCACTATACAGAACACCATATTAGCTTGCAATATATGTAACACTATTCTTGGATCGTGTTGCACATTATTTGAAGTTCGTTTGATAGAAGTTATTCTACGCAACATTGAGTGTACATGTATATATATATTCAATGTATAAATGAAATATGGTTGGATTCTATCATACTCAACAAAAAATTAATATTTCACTACAAGAAACCCTGACTTGGATTCCATTACACACAATCACGACCATCCTCGATAGCATGTGTTGTACGCAATATCAGGTTTTACTAAACAACGATATATGGTTATAATCTTAATAGAAACTAGACGTTATAAATAGTATTATCTACATTTTTAATAATATAACATTATTATTCATCTTGAACATTTTCTAGAAATGGTATGAGAGAAAAATAAATTTTACAGGTAAAATAAATATTTTTCAAAAAAATGCAATTTGGCCCTCTTTTGATAGAGGACCCACATAAAATCTAGATTTTGATATGTTTATAATTTCAATTTGACAAAATAAAATTCTTATTTGGAATCGTGTTATATAAATTTACTTTGGATAAAATTTTCATGTTATTCTGATATCTTTTATATTTTAATGAATTGTAAAAACATGATATATTGTAATTAAAAACATATTTTTTCTTAATGATAATTTATATGGTTAAATTATAATATTGAATTGGTTTAAAGTATAAATAGGATATATATTTACCATTTAATATAATTTATGTCATTATCATTGATTTTACATTGAATTCATAGGTAAAATCATTTCAATGTTTTGCAATGTTTTAACTTTTAAAACTTCTTTTCTTAACAACAGGATTAATTTTAAATTAATATCATCTATTTCTATAATTTGAAATTGGAAAACTGGATTACATATTTTGAATCAGTAGGTCCAAATTATGTTATTAGGCTACATTTTATTTTTGTACAATATGAATAGTAACTACGATACATTTTGTTTACCATAGTTAAAGGTAAATCGGGTAATTAAGGGTATATATAATATTAAAAAATTACCCTAAATGTTATCTCAATATAATTAGATGATTATATTTCTTCATAAAGCATACATGGATTGAAATAGAATCAATTAGAACCCACTTGGATGTGATATAGACCTTCAATTTATTTTGATTAAAGGAAAGTGAAATATGTCTCACTCAAACATTAATAATTAAAGTATTTTTAATAGAAGAATATATATAATATAAATTCTATTATAAGTAATAATTTGAAAGATAATATTTTTTTTATTTGTTATGATAATTTATTTGTAATTTTTTATAGTTATTTAATTACCTTAATAGCTTATACAATAATGATGCAGAAATTATATATTTAGTTAAAAATCAATAATATAGTTTTTATTAAATTACTAATACCCATTAAAACACTCTGAAACCCGAAAAAAACTTTTTGGTGGTATATATATAAACCATAACCATCCAATGGTATAATTTTTTACCATTTTAAGCTTTATATAAGTGAGTATGACACTTATATTATTTTATTTAAATGATGTCAAGGTTTTCACCTTCATAATTTAATAAATATAATAATTTACATGTTGTGATTTAAGATGATAAATTCAAGTAAAAATATTATTTTGAAATATATTATATTTATCATCATCATATAATTTTATTTTAAATTTTTAGGAAACTAATATTTATATTAAATAATTATACTAAAATTATGTAGTAATTGTTTTATTAAGAGAAATATCAAATAAATGTGTTTATTAATATTAAAATAAATATTATATAAACTAATTAATGTTATACACAATTTTTCTAGATTAATATGACATGTTAGGAATCTATTAATTTTTTTTTGAATTTATCCTCTGTGTGGATTTCATTTAAATTCAAATAAATGAAAAGTTTCAAAATTAACACTATTGTTATTTTTTAAAAATAAAATATTATTAAATAGTTTAAAAATCAAAAAAATATTTAAAAATTATAAATTAAAAAACATATGGTCGAAAATGTAATAAAGTATCCAATTATTGAAAATTGTTAACATATAAGTATGTATTTATATCAATTTAAAATTTAGAATATTATTACCACAAATAAAATTAAATAGATTTAATAAGGATAAATCGAAATGATAAGGTTTAAAATAAACATAAAACATGTCTAAATGTTATTGGTTTATTGGAATACGACACTATATAATCTCATCTTTGAATTGAGTCATTTTTGGTGGTTTTCATGTGGGATTTGAATTTATTATAAATTAATATTTTTAGGTTTCCAAAGGCGCCCCTCTCCTCCCTTATAAAAGGGAACCTAATCCCCCTCTCATTCACAAAATTTTGTGCCCTCAAGCTCAGCCAAACCCTGCCAAATATTCTTCTCAACATCTATAGTTATATCATAAAGGTTCTAGTCTTCTCAAAAATCCTAACTTTAGTGCCCTAATAGGAGGTTTAGAAGAGGCGCGTCGAAGAGGAGGTAATATCCTTTACCGATTTTTCAAATTTATTTCTCCTTTTACATCCTCTTATTTATTTCTTTCAATATAAAGTAATAACATAAGTATAAATAATATACTGATATGTTATTATAAATATTAAAAAAACCTATTTCACTTTCTATCCATCCTACGGAAAATGAAATCACTGCACGTGCGTACGTGTGGCTTACCGTCTCCACGCCATGGTGTAATCTGTTTTTTCCACCACCACCTTACTTGGATGGGTATAAGGATGGAAATAATAACTATATATGATTAATATAACATCATACTAATTATGAGTTATGATATCATCCACTCCAATCCCATTTAATAATTATGGGAATGATATCATCGCTCATCTGTACGTATGGATTACCATTTCCACGACGCGATGAGATTAATTCTCCATGTTAACCATTAGATAATGATTATTAATTATATATAATAAATAATCATGAAATATATTACATAATAATGCTATTGAATATATATATATATATATATATATATATATTTCATCTACTTCCATTCAATTAAAAAAGTAAATGAAAACAGTGTTCATGCGTACATATGGCCTACTATCTCCATGAACGGTGTGTTTCATTTATCGATATATTATACATCTATATATACTGAATATATATGATGTATAAATAACATTTTACATTATGTACGTAAGTAAATCATGATATAATTAATAATTATATCAATAAAAACAAGTTTAAACACGTATGATAAATGAAATGAATATTACCCAAAACGTTGCATTAACATGGAATTAACAAATGAACAAGTAATATAAAGACCTAAGTGAATCATATATGATATCATAATTATTATTATTATTTTGTTACAAGTTAATAATATTTTTAAACCCACTATAAAGAAGTTTCAGAAACATAAGAAATAAATTGGACCTAAGTTAAGGGATAATTATTTCAATCACATTCTTATCCGAGATTGTTTATTCGTAAGTATTTACTGGGGTTATGTTTATCATCCATATCCATGTTTTCTTAAAATTTTTTCATACAATATTTTCTATTCTTTTATGTATTTTTAAATTCATTTTTACCCTTTTATGACTTTTACCACAAGGTATGGAATAAATCTTTCTTTTTTTATCATACGAGGTACATTTTGACTTTTCCAACAAAAGTATGAGATGAATGTTTTTTTAACTTATACGGCATGAATGTATTTTTACGATTTTTTAACGTTTTATTTTCATGAAGATTATTGTACAAGATTTCATGATTATTTTGAACATAGTCATTTTCTTCTAAAATTATATGGCATTTTGAGAAAATTAAATGATTTTTAAGATGAAAGGATATTTTTCTCAAAAATTAATTTCATGTGGATTATCAAATCTATTTTCCCTCTAAGATGACATTATTTAGTATGTTTATGTTTCAAGTATAATGTATCTATTATTTACATGGTTTTATTAATATTATGATGAAATGATATCCATTTGTTTTATATGGATTATGTCACGATGGGATGATGTTTATGAAACCCATTTTATTCTTTGGGTTATGATGAATGATTTAAGATTGTTTTGTGGTACACGTAAGAATGATTTCAATATGAGATGGGTAGGACCTATATATCCATCTAATTAATGGGGTAAAGGTTTATATCACATGAGATAGACATGGATGGAATGGAAAGTAATTACAGTTCAGTAATATAGGGCTTTAACGACAAGTAAACCCGGTTCAGTAATGGAATTTGTCCACTATGATGGTCTTGGAAGAAATTCCTTGGCTACAATGGAAGTCATATCATGTGATTAATGGTTTTCTGCAATTACATATTTTAATTCCCATGTCATTTTATCATGATTAATGTTACTTTATGATTTATTCCATATTTACTGCCAAGAGATTTGTAATTGCTCAAGATTTTGATGTTTTATGTTCATGTTTTTAAATTCAAATGTTTAGGGATTATTTTATTTTCTCCGTCTTTACCCATACTGAGCATTTGAGCTATCACTTTTTATGTTTACCATTCCCTAGGAAATAAAGAATGGTTTTAGGTAAGAAAAAAAAGGTGAAGATCTTTATGGGAGATGTTGAAGAGCGTTCACCATGATTAGAAGATTACATTCCGAGTTTCCAAAGACACTAAACAAATACAATCATTGTGAAAATTTTTTCATTTATTAAGTATTCTGAAAAAGTAATGTAATGTCTATGTACATCAAATTTGGTTCTCTACACAGTTAATGAAACTTATCATTCACTCATGACTAATATTAATCTCTAGATCATTTATAACATTCTTATGTATGTCAATATCATCCATCTATATCTATTTAATTTTAACATTGATTAGTGGTTGACAATTCAGGTGGGTATGAAGAGTTTTCACCTTCCATCAGTATTTTTAAATCCATAATTTTTAAATATAAAAAATTTGTGATATTTTTAAATTACCATCATGGATAAGCTAGCATGATCCTTTAACTCATAACATTTTAATCCTTCTTTAGATTGTATTCATGGTAATATATTTAGTATTGATAATTGTTAATCATCTCTAACAATCTTATATAGAACATATTCTACTCCTTCTTTTTGAATATATACTATAAAAATTTGAGATTAGTATATATATCACAGTTTTCTCTATAAAGATAATGCCTCTATATCATTAATGAACATTTTACCACAACTAACTCGAAATCATGTGCTGGGTAATCATTTTCATGAATATTAAATTATCGTGAAACAGAAGACATAACCCTATACTATTTTCATAAGAACACATCCAAATACCATATTGGTTGTATCTATATAGATTACAAACCAATATATACTAAAAGAATAAAATAACATGTGAGCTACCTAATATTCTATTCTTTTCCATTAAATTTTATTTACATTCATCCATCCATATGAAATTGGATCCCTTTATAGTTAACATAATGATGGGATTAGATATTCATGATAAATTCTTTTAAAACCATCAATAATATCATCCAAAAAAACAAAGGTTCGCAATCAGTATAGTTATTTTATGACAACATTCAATATCCACTACCTCTAATGGATGTACTAATATACCCACTCTTGTGATTATATGACACAAAATGAAAACTTTTCTAGAAAACATTCACACTTTGAAAATTTTTCATATCATTTATCCTTACATTGGGACATTTGTACAATGGTCATGTGATATTCATGATGTTCATTTCTGATTGAATAAGTATATATATCATGTACAAATACTACCAAAAATTGATCAAGATAATATCTAAATAATCAATTCATTAAATCCATCAAGATAGTAGGGTAATTATAAAGACTGAATAACATTACTATATATTTATAGTCTTCATGCACTGTATTGAATTTTATATTATGTATATCCTACTTCTGGGATCGTAATTGCTGATATATAGAAAAGACATTCAATATTGGAAAAGTTTTTATAACCACATAATTGATTGAATATGTGACCAATATGGGGTAAAGAATACTTGTTATTGATCCTAATCTTGTTCATATCAAAAACTCAATGTTGAATATCTTCCATCCATCATTATATTAAACAAAAAGAATAAATTCACCGCTTGATAACATACATGGCTAAATTCATCCATTGTCAAGGATGTGTTGGAGTTCATTTTGGAATTCCTACAACTAAATTGAGTATATTCTATAGGGAGTCATTGAAATTGGTAAGAAACTATGTATAATTTCTATTGAATAATAATATTCATGTTTTGGTGTAAGGATATGAATCTCTTTTGGAAAGACATGATGAAATTATTTTACAGTAAAAATATCATTTATTTCACGTTTCACCCCAACCATTTGAGATAAAAAAATCTTATAAATGGGAATTAATAGCCAATGAAAGGGTGTTCTCTCCACCAAATGTTCGTACTTATCATCACATTGATATAATATCATAGGTTGTTTTTCAATATCATATATAACTTCCCATTAATAAAAATTGATTCTAGATTTATTTCGTGAAATCTAATTCGTGTAAAAGATAACGAAAAAATCAATTACATGAAAAATGAGAAGATTTTCATAAAGAACATTCTCACCAATGTCAACTGGAGAGGAATTAAATAATTGGGATGTTATCATCATATCATAAGGTTCTCCAATGAGAATTATATATCAAATTATTTGGGTTGAATCTTTATATGATTAAATAATAATTTAGATAAAAATAGGTATATCTAATGTCAAATAATACATTAACTGTTCAAGAGTTGATGGTAGGTGTACCTTACACTGTGTCATTTTCACATCCCTAATTCGAAATTGGGATCACATAATATTTACCCTATTGTCTTTTATTAAGTAGTTAATGACATCACTAATCATCATTAACCTTCATATTTTTTTGGTAATCATAATTCCCTTACTCCTTAAATTTGAGACATTGGATTTTGGGTGCTAAATTCTAGGTATATTTCTCTCTACTTGAATTGTTAACTTACTTAATCCCATAACTACATCGATCAATTTCCCTACGTACATCCCATCAATATGTAAAAAATTTATAGGTCCCCTTAATAAAATTTCGTCCATGTTTCTTCCCACATTTTGGGCATAATGGAAATCACTTCTTATCTCCATGTTTTCTAGATTTTATGTTCAATTGAATTTTTCTCTTCTAATCAAAACCATGATCTTGACACATAACTATCCACACCATTTACACCATGATAAAAAATTTAACAATTTCTTCATATTTAATAAAGTCTCTAATTTATGACTCCCTTAATTTAATTTCAAATAAGGCACTAATAATTTAATAAACCATACTTTTAGGATGTATAATAATACTATATGTATACAACACAATTCTTGTAAAATATTCCTCATAGGTAAAAATAAATTCATAGACCTTTTTATTTAGATGGAGGAACTAATTATCCATATTTTTACAAAGATTATGATGAATATACATTTTGAAATATATTTTCTAAAACTCATATCAATCCATTAACTAAAGTTCACCCTTTTTCCTTATATTGTGGATAACAATCTACCATTGATCAACTTACCCTTCTTAACGGTAAAAAAGCAAAAACAAATCATGGTAGGAGAAATAAATATTGAAAAAGATATTTTTTTTGCGTTGATCCATTTTTTATAACATAATTTATTAGAACCCCAAATATAATAAGGTGTATGATTTCTCATTAAGAACACAACTGAATGGTGTTACCATATTTTTTCAATTGGAAGTCCAACATTATTCGTTACTTTAGAAAGTTGTTTGAGAATAAATATAAGATTTTCAATTCTATGTATCTTATCATTTGGTTTATCATGAGGAAAATCATTTCATTATATATCACATTAATCATTTAAATAGTTTTTTTTGTTTTAAACATTTTTTAAAACAAAAAATCATTGTGTGAGAAACAATAATAATAGTTGGGAAGCACATAATCATTAAAAATAACATATATGATGTATAAAATAGAGACCCTTACTTAATTTATGATACATTGTGTTTATCTAAGGTTATTAATAGTCATAATCTATTTAAATCCTTCATGATGGTTTGTAATGATGTTTTGAATTTGTAAATAATATCCCATGGGAATGTCAAACTAGAAGTGTAGAAAGGCTTATTGTCATGCACAAGATGACAATCAAGTCCATATCGATGCATCCTTTTTGGATTTACTTCACATAAGTACCTTTTTACTAGAGAAAAATACACTCTTAATATCTATAAAGAGATATAATTTTAGGGAAATTACTCTCCCTATCCCAGAACAAAATTCCTATGCATTTCCATATACATTTACTTTTCCATAGAATTATCATTAGAAATATCCTTTGGGATATCATTAAGGTTTTATCAACCTAATTTTCAAAGGTTAACTAAACTATATTTTGATGCCAACTATATTGATATAAGATTATCATATATAGATATTATATCATTTTTTATGAATATTCATTACATTAAAAAACAAACCCATTAGGATCATATTATTTTAATGTCATCATAACAAGGAAACATAAAAAACTTATCCACAGGTAAACCAAATTATCATACATTATGATATTAAAAACTACAACCCTTATTATACATGTCATACATAAAACATTTATTCATAAAATGAGGAAATTAAACATAAGAAAGGGTTATCTCAATTTTCTAATAAGTGTAAAAAAGAGATATTTGTATTCATAACATTAACATAAAGGTATGATAACCCTTGAATAATATTAAAAAACCATACCCTGTATATAAAATATCATAATATAGATTCATGGAAGAAATATTGGTAGATTATAAGACATTAATCATAAGGTAATCAATGAACATGATCCTTAAGATTATAAAATTTTATATGAGATATATTTTTAGCACAAACATAAGAAAACAAATTTATTTCCATAGAAATATTGGATCACTGATAAGGAGACTATAATATAGTTGGTTCAATCCCAAAAATGTCATAGTAGTCCACTCCAGAGACTATTATAGAGGAAAGACTCCCATAACGAGCTGGGTTCAATTATTGTTCTCGTTCTATAATTCTTATGAGATAAATTTCTTTACCCAATGAATTAGAGGGTGGTATATGTCAAACCCATATCATAAGGAAAAATATATTTATTTGTGCCACATGACCTTAAATAATTAATAATATCATAACCCATTAAATTAAATAGGATTCCTAACTAATTTATAACATCATTACATATAGAAAAGTGGCAGCTTTTATAATCATTACATCTTAAAATAACCCATTGAAAAAAGAAGTGTGTATCATAATTTTTTTCATGGTATAGCCCATGGAATAGAAATCAGTTTCATAAAGATCATACGATCAAAAAAAAATAAACCATTAAGATAGAGAATATGAATGGTATCCTTAGATCATTTACTTAGTAAGGAAACGGTAACATAAAAATATTTTATCTTTGATAGGAAATAATTTTGATATTTCATATAAAAATTTTTCAGGAAAATAATTTTTTTTAAAATCACTATTAAAAATTGTAATCTTTTTCAGTATCCATTTCTGTGAAAATTACATTGATATCATTTTAATTAAGGTTTAAAAGTCACTAAATATATTTTTCTTTAGGAAAATAATCTTTCCACACTGAAAAACACCTTTTTAAAACAAAAAATTTTGATTTTTTTAAAAATGGAGTTGAATTACTATATAAACATCATCAAAGATAATAATTTAATGACAAAGATATGTTTCGATATTGTTTTACATGATATAATTTTATTTATTTCATGTTCTGGATAAATTTATAATTTGAATTTGTTAGAAAATGACATGAATATTCCTTTACACAAAAATTATTAAAAATTAAACTATGAGTAAAAATTTATTTCTAAAATCATTTAATAATTAAAAAAATTGAAAAAATAGTTAGAAAACATGGTTTTGGAAGTAAAAAATTTCATAACGAAGAGATAAATATAGTGGAATTTTATTAAAAATATATTTTTAATTATTTTGAGTACGAAAAAGTGAAAACTAGTACTATCACTTGAAAATAAGATGATCAATAATTCAATATAGAAATTTATGAGTTTATTGAATGATTGGTCATATGATTTTATCATCAGAAACATAATTATAAACAATCCAACTAACGATGATATTGTATCATAAAAACATTACCACATAGGTAACATTGAATCATAAGAACCATGAAGGAATAAAATGAATCAAAACATAAAATATATTAAGGATTAATAAATTAATTATATTACATGTAAAATTGGATCTATATATACCTAATGAAAGAATATAGGTTTGTAACAAAATGTTTGTCTCAAAGAAGGAAAATTGAGTCAAATATACATCACCATAAGTCTTGAATTCCATAATACACTTTAAAAAATCATGTATACTAAATATAAATTTATTTTACATATATTTAATATATATATATGACACATTATATTTTTATTTTGACCTTTAATTATCTATTTATTAACGATTCCATGTAAAAGATACGTTCCAAGTAATAACTGAATTTTTTCATAAATGTTTTAATTTGTTATTTTTGTTCCTATTATGATAAAATGTATTTATCATATAAATCATTTTATAATTTATATTTATTTAATATATGTTCACTATATATATTTATAATAATTGATTTAATTTATCATCAAAAAATTAAATACACCATTTATGGAGACAGTATGTCATACATGCACATAAATGATGTTTCTATTTCATTGGCAGATTTAAAGAAAGAATGTTAAATGATAAATCATAATTATTCAATGATTTTTTGTCATATATTTTACATATTATTATGGAAACCACATTTATTACCTATTATGTAAATAGTGAATTAATCACATCGCTTTGCAAGGAGGCAGTCCTCCGTAAACACAATCAATGTCATCGTTTTCCCATGGAATTAAAAATATGAAGGTATGTGTGATATAATAATTCAAAAGTGTAATATTATAATAAATATTATATATAAAAATTTATTCCAATAATTATAACAATCCTTTCTTTATTCTAATGGAAAACAAAATGACATTAGTATGTTATGTGGTAATCAACTATACACAAAAATGATGTTATAATCTTCCAATAGAATGAAACATATAAACATATGTGAGATATAATAATTAAATATGTAAAAAAATATCATAAATATTATATATAATCATTTTATGTATCATGATAACTATCCTTCTGTGGTGCTAATGGAAACAATTACATCGGTTCGTGATGCAGTATTCTGTCGTACACACGAACAATAATTTTGTTAACCCTTTGATGGAAGTGGATATGGTGGTTGGTAATTAAATTAACATTTCAATATCTTATTATATGTAAGACACTTATGTTATTATATCAATTTGATATAATATTAATTAAAGGATATAGAGTAATGAATAAAAAATGATTTTTGAAGAACGTTACCTCTTTTTCTGGTATCCTTCTTATATTTGCAACAAAATTCATCCTTGCCTTGATTTATATAAGTAATAAGGATTTTATTTTCATAATAGAGATATTTGGAAGTTATTTTTTGTAATTTCAAGAAACAAATGGTTTTTTATGTGTGAAGTGTGGATGATAAGTGATGGAATTTTATATGTGAGGTGAGTGATATAATTGTAATTTTAGGAAAGATAGAATTTCACTAACATTATTTTCAATTAAAATGGATCCAATAATGGACTATTATCATGAATATAATGTGTAAGGTATAAATATTATCATCAAATTGGTTTTGGATAAGTTTTGGGTTATTTTATTACCTTATATTTTTAGTTTATCCCTCGGAAAAACCATTTTAACATTAACTACAAAAAATAACTTCTACTATTTCTCCTATTAAATTTTGAAAAAAATTAAATTTAACATATTATATAATATAAATTATAATGGAAAAAATAAGGGATTAATTTTTTAATTATCCATTCATTTATGTGGAAAATATAAAATTTAAAACAAATTTTACAAACACGGGGAGTAAGCTAGTTTTGAAATAGAAATTGTTCAAAATTTTATGAAGATTTTAAATTTGAATTCAATAAATAATATTTTCCAATTATATAAATTTTATTGAATGTTGTATAATTGAACTTATTTTACTCGAATAAAAATTTAAAATATAATTTAATATTATCAAGAAAATAAACGAAGAGGTAGTTTTAAATTAAAATTCAATATTTTCACTATTCATCAAAAAATAAAAACATTTTCGAAAAATAAAAATAAATTACAATAAAATAATTTTAAAATAATGATTTCAAAAATTAAATTCTTTTTGATACATTAATTTTATAATGTTTTGAAAAATGAATTTTAATAATGTTCACCAAAAAATCATTTTTTAGAAATTTGTTTTTTGAAAACATATAAATACTACAAAAAGTAAGTAATTTTTTTTAAATATGAATCCTTTATATGAAAACATGATAAATAGTATTTCAAATTTAGTATTTATGATTCACATAATTGATTTTAACATCTAGGTTATAATGGTCATTTTTAAATAACTGTCTTAATAATATGTCATGGATTATTTAAAACTCAAAGTAATGTATAACAGAAGCTAACCAAATGTTACGTATATTGAAAGAATGAATTGGTGTTTTATATGAAAAAAGATTATTATTTTTTGGGTAACCAAAGATATCAAATAAATTTAATATATTATAAATAATATTTCTTAAGAACTCGAGGTGTTATAATAAGATTATCATAGATTCTACTTGTAATAATATAACATGGATTATTATAACTAAAATAAAACATTGTTGTCTTTAAATATAATACAAAACACTATTTTATTATCAAAATAGTTTATTATAATAATTTTTTTAATAATGTAACATTTTAATTTTTTTATAGAAATAAATTTTATAGAATTTATAATTTTAATTTTTTTAAGGTTTATAATTTTATAACATCAATCTATATTTTATTACTCATATGTTTTTTCTATCATTCTAGGATAGACTTAGATTGTGATAAAAACACAAAAAGTAAAATTTTCTCCCAAATTGTATTGTTCCACTAAAAATCAATCCTTTTTATAAAATTAAATGTTTATACTTAGTGAAATTTGATTTAAATAATTAATGTTTTATTTTATTTTATCAAACATAAATTTTAAAATTTTAAAATTTATTTTTTAGTACGAAATATATAATATAAATAAAATAGATTTTATTGAATATAGTTTTTTTTAATATTATATCATATTAAATATTTTTTTTCCAATTTTAATATATTTTAAAATTTTACCATATTAATGTTTGTTATAGAATAATTAACAATGTTATTATAATATGTTGTTGTTGATTTAAATGTAGGGTAGCATGGACCCAAATTTTTCAAACATAACATTATTTTTTCAAGGCCTATATTTTCAATTCGTTATAGTTCTGATCTAACCTATCATCTGAATCCACTCCAAACATATAAAAAAAATCAAAAGAATCATTCATTTCCCCAATTCGATACCTATAACCTACATCAAACTATGTCTGGTTTAGTGCACTATGATTGCTTGAGTATGGTATTAGTAGAACATAGTAGACAACCACCAACTAAAACACTAATATTTCAAATCCAACTTCCATGTTCATTTCGTAGTGCATGAGATAAAAACATTAAAACAACAATTATTTTTTTAAATTGACAAACTTATAATAAAGTCTAAACTCATCCAACATTATGAAACTTTATAATGGTACATAAAAGTATCAATAAGTGTCAGGTTGTCTCTGAGCATGTCATAATGACCATTCCAACCCATCCTCTATCGGGGATACTATTCTAATCTCTAATCCACCAATTAACACTCAGGGGTAATAAAACCATCCTTTATTCACAACTAATCCCTCCTAGGGGTAAAAATCACTTTGTATTTAATGATAAAATAATCCATATAGGGGGTAGATTCATCTTAGTTGTAATGGAAAAACCCATGTCTACTCAAGGGTTGTGTTCACCCAACATTTAATGTGCTCCACCACCATGTGTTGGATTCTACATAGTGATTAAACATGTAAAAAACCTAGTAGAAATAAAAATTACTATCATTTTAAGAAATACGGAACTAGAATCTATTATGATTTAAAATTTCAGTAAAACTAAAAATAGAATTTTTTATATCAATTCATAATGCACACCTCATTTGAAAATTCCAAAAAAAGATTGGGAATTATTTTATGGTCACACTTATCTATCCCTTACATCAAATAAATATCAACAATAACCATTTCAAATTTTAGAGTTGGAAAGAATAATTATATTTTGTGATTCTAGCCCCACTTCATAATTTACCATACTATATTTCATGATTTATCAATTTTCATTATTTTCCAGCTAAGCATAGTAAGGCCAAAATTAATTTATGATTCATTTCCATCATTTCAATTTAATAAGTCCATTTCTAAGTTACAAATTGAAACTTACCATTTTATACCATTAATATCTAACTAATTCAAGAGCCTTTTCCCATTAATGTTTACCATTTAATTATTCACATCCATTTTAGGGTCAAACATAAAATTAGGGCCATTCTTTATGTTTCACACATCTAATTTTAATTGAACTATTTACCAACACATTAAAAAAATATAGTTCAACAAAAATCTATGGTTAATACATTGGTATCACCTCTTAATCTAGGATATGTGAAATATTTAATGTTGAATCAATAAAATAAACCCTTGATATGAACATTTAATTCCAAAATATGCCGAATCAAAGTAAATATGATATGGTTGACTCACTTACACAATTAGAAAAATAATCCATAACATGGATTAATTAGAAGGACTACCTACCATTGTTCTAAATAAGTATAATCATCAGATACGGGCAACTAGTTCATGTTGGAATAAGGGAAATTGAGAAAGAAACAACTTCTGCAAAAATAGTTCATAAAAGCCTTAACTATAATAACTATAACTTTGGTGAAGGAAAAAAAGAAAAAAAGTGGATATATTTACTCACCTATACATTTCAGTCTCTACAAATTAGAGATAAATCAAACCGTAAATGAGGTTTATCTATCATAGACCCAAACGGTAAAAAGGGATACCAAGGGGCAGACTATTCTATCACAAAGAGGACAAAATCACATGTTAACATAAGTGGGGTCAAAGGGGGTTAAATAACATTTACCCATTAAATAAAATAAAAACCAAAGACTCACTGATCGTCTAGTGGGGCTTAATAAGTAACCAATGGCTCTCCAAAATGCTGGGGATCCTAGGAAGTCCAATCCTATACATGATGTCCACCAACTAGTTAGTGGAAGTTGGTTGACATTACTGTTACATTGTGGCATCTTATTTTCATGCCCCAATCACTTCATGAATACTCAAAATAGCTGCCTGAATACTTGATTCTTTGATAAGATCTCATTAAGGCATATTATATTAGCTTTCAGTGTGGATTAAATGGTATTATACCTTTAATAGGGGATTGGGTGTTACAAAATACACACTATAATATACCTCATTTACAATATATACTTATTAGCTTCAAAATGAATTAAAAATAAAAACCATAGAATGAAACCCATTACATATGGTCATTTTGAATAAAACCAAAATTCCTCACTAGGTATTTCCTACAACTTGTGGCATATCCAAAATCCAAAAACTCACTAACATAATCACTCTTGAATGAATGCTACAATTATAAATGTTTTCCATCACATGAACATTCTAATTTCCCCCCACATCCTCCTTCCAAACCAAAAAGTAATCAATATTATCGATAATTCTTGGGCATGTCATCAGAACATCATCTAGAACTGCAGTTTTTAAATATTATTCCAAAAAACTACAATCTCATTAACTAACTCTTTTATGTGTTGTATTCAATAACTCGGGTTGGCCCACCCACTCATACTTGAGTGATGTAACCACATGATAACCACCAACAACTAAGATACTAAGAACATTGGTGCAGACATTTACTATTCACTAAGAATAGTCCTACCCAATATATATAACAAAATATCTTATATTACCCGCAATTTCTACTCATACCACCTAAGTGAAACATCCAAACATGATATTCCAGACACACTGGTAATACATATGTGTCTATGAAACATTATTACAAGGTTTAATAAGTGTTCCCAACTACATGTATTCAGTGTTCAACCAATGTGGCCCTCACATACACAAATTTTTAGTTCAGAAGAGAAATATATCTCATATATTTTCCCCTAAAAAGGAATAATTATCTGATTAACCAATTAATTACAGGTCTATGCTGCTCCCCACTATAATTAATTTTTTATATTCACGGACCCCAATCCGTATTGTTCTAATTCAGAATATAACCTTGAAAATAGTATCTATGTTTTATAACAACCTCTATTTTCCATGTTCCATCATACAATACTTATAAATTTTTTAAAACCCTTGGTTGAAGACCAGAAAATCCCTATGTTATATTATCTGAATGAGTTCGAGGATCCCCAATGCCCGTATAGGGGACTGGCCATACTAATCTCCCTTATATTCTTTATCTAAATATAGAACTACACACATTGTATTCCATAATAAATTACAAAATAATTTAACATGATACTAAATTTTATTCCTAGTGAAAAAATTATATTTTTTCAATCCCTGATTATCTAATTACAAAACTCCTCTATAAATGATGACACACTACCAAAACAACTAATAATTTTGCATTAACAGTCCCAGTAACCCATGAACATATTTAAAAGTACAATAAATTCAACATAGGAATCGAAGTGTACTTTATGTTCATAAAATAAACCCCAAAAAATAGGATGTGTATTTTTCTATAAGCTCAACCACACCCTCAAACCAACCCACAGTTAATCATCATCTCAAGTGTCAAAAATAATCTCAATTTCACAAGCACTTTAAACTGCCCACCTAAATAATATAACAAAAACTATGGTACATTCATGCCTTACCCACATGAGGGTTATATATCCCTAAATAATAAGACCCTCCCCACAATAGGTGTATCCTTATCATCATTTTACTATTTTAAATTTCCAATCTATCCAATCTGTATCCTACCGATCTCCCAATACAACGGTTGGACTTGGTTATTCCCCACAGCTATGAATGCCACCATGACATATAGACTACAATAAATTCCCAACTCAAAATAATTTCATCTGCAATATTTTTGATACTTCCATCAATTAAGATAGTGTCACCCTATATCAAATCATCTCATCTCCCCATCTCAAACCCTAGGTTTTTATTCAAATAAGAACCCATCAAATTACTCTAGTTGCCTCACATTGAGAGGGATCCTAGACTGAAACACACTAAGGCCCAAAAATCATTCCAAGATGTCCTAATTTAGTTTTTAATATATAACTCCAATCAATAAATCACTATCTTCATTAAATATAAAATCCCATCCGTCCTAGAATGCAACACCTTACCTCAATAGGGGATAATGATGTATGCTCTGAAGCCACACATTTTTTTCAAAAATCCTAGGTTCCCACACCATATTGTGACCCATAACTCATGGTCTCTAGTGTCCCATACCAATTATTTCAAGCATATAAACATTAAACACTGACCATACCTCTTACTAATTCTATCCCCATAATCCAATTTCTCTGCTAAAACTTATCACATATACCAGGGTTAAACATATGACCACTAATCAAAAGTAATCATTGAATCAAAAAATCACAAATCCCACACTAGGGGTGCCTAAAAGAAACATGATAATATATAGGGTAAGGTTCCCATCTATCATTTTCATTTAAGAAAAATCCTCCTACTAAAGGTTACAACACCTTTATTTCCCTAAATATGTTATACATTGAATTATGAAGATTTTTTTTTACCTCAAGCACTAACCTCTCTTCATTCCCCAAAAAAATCCTTTACCAGCAACTTCTCGTACTCTATATAATCATCAAGGAATTTAATAAAACATGTTAATAAGAGGCGCACTTAGATATAAAAAGTATATATATATGAACGCCCTATCTATGAAAAAGGTTAGTATACAATCTGGGTACTACAATACTTGTGTTAATCTCTAGTTTCTAAGGAATCTAATAGGACTAAGAGACAGCCTTACTAGCACCTACTACAAATTGAATCCATTAATCAAAGGAATTTTCCTTGCTCTATGGATTTAAGTTAATCTAAGGACTAATTAAACCTCTATTATATCTACCTACAAGATTGAGATTCGACACACTAATCCTATAGTATCATTTTAACACACGAGGCTCTCTTTCCTAACCATGGGTCATAAACCACATAATTATCTAGTTATAAAAACACCCTATATCACATATCAAGGGTACCAATATAAATATCATGAAAACACCAACCACTCATACCAAGGGAAGGTTCAACCTATTAAGGCCACAACCCCAAATAGGGTAACAATAGTAAATATCCCAACATCCAAAACAATGAAAACCGCTAAGGCCTCATAGTTTGGGATCAAAATAATACCTCGAAAAATAATTCTCATACTTATTCCCCATATAACCATGATCCACATCATACCATTTCCAGTATCAATAACCCTACCACTCATTCCAGGGCCAGGACCACATATAACAACTCATAACACAGTTGATCCTCTGAGACCCACCAACTACCCAAGGCTATAGGAAAAAATAAAAAAATGTTGAATTCCAATTTCATTTTGTTATTCTATTGATTTCATAGGTCCCAATTTTCATTGAATTATGTGATAAAAAATTTAATCCTTCCACTATTAGTTTCAAAGTATCAAATTTCCAAAAGTTATGTAGTTTTTGTAAGTTAATTTTTTTAATATTTACTAGTTTTATTGTAAAAAAATATTCATTTTCTTGGGTGGATATGATTTCATTCAAAAGAGGTGAGCTAGAATAACTTATAGGTTTCTTACCATAAAATTATTTAATAACTACCAATATTAAGTTTTCCATTTATATCAACCCATATATTAATGAATAATCCCTAGAATTGGTCAATTTGAATGAATTCATAGGCTTATATGGAAAAAACTATGTTGAATGAAAATAAAACCTTAAATAAAAAAAATCTTATTAACCAACTATTAAAAATTATTGTAGGAAAAAAATTAGGGAGGTATAATCTTAGGAAAAATTTAAATCGCAAATTGATTTGATCACCAATAGATATAAACCATCGTTATCATACCAATAAAAATTGTATGTTATGCCTCTATAATGATGCATGTCCTGGGAAACCCTAATTAACTACTATAAAATTTTTTTTATTTTAATAATTAAAGGAGGAATTCCCAGAACAAAAAACAGAGTAGAATTAAAGAAAGAAACATAAAATCAAGGAAGAGAAACTAGCCATAAGTGGCCTTAATAAATGATTTACAAGGGTGAAACTATTGAAAATACTAGAGAAACCTTGATGAAATCATCCCAAGCTGGAGAACGAAACTATATCTTCATCATGAGTGAACCAAGATGCAAGGGAGTTTTCCACCATGTTTCCCTCTCTCCATGTATGAAATAACCTTGTAATATTGTCAATGAGTTATCTACATCAGTAGATATATTATGAAATTGTCAATGGAGTGGCACTAAAAAATGTTAGAGTGTCATAGATAATTTAATAATCAATTTAAATCTCTGTTAGAGAAACTTGATAGAAAAAATGGGACAGGATCCCTATGAGAAATCTCATGCTTCTGCCTAAAGGGTATACCCTATGCCAAACGATGCACTGTAGGTAGTGACCACATTGCCCCTTGGGTTTCGAATAAGCCCTTTTCCCCTTATAATACCCATATAATAGTATAAAAAAATCAAATAAAACTATTTCTTATGGTTAAGGTGATTTTTTGGGATACTATAACCTATATTCATGTTCATAAAAGTAGTAGAAGAAAATTACAATAAAATTGGATGAAAAAACCAACACAAATAGGATAAGGTATGTATTAGTAAATAAAAAACACATCCAACAATAAAGAATATATATGACATGAAGAGGATCCCCATTGTATGATTATATAAAATGGAAAATAAAATCGAAAAAAATTAAACTGAATCTAAACTCGTCACAATTGGTCCTATGTACATAACTGATATCAATCCCAAACTCACCTCCTATACTTTGATAAAAAACAGAAGTGTATAGCCTTGAAATTTCTAGACTAGTAACTAAAAACAATTAATTTCCAATTAGGTACCTATGGTGGATTGTTTAGGTTGTGGGTATAACTTATTAGTCTAATAACAATAGTGTCCCTAAAATAACTAGTTATTGTTTCATGTTCTTTCATTATTTATCAAGCTAAAAAATTATAGGCAAAAATTAACATATTTATACTAAAATAAAAAAAATGAAAACATAGGCTCAGTGATGACACCCAATAATTGCACATACTTGTATCAGCTATTATTTTGTTGTCTTTGTTGACATCATGATGACCCTTCTAACCAATCTTTCGCTAGGGGTGATATAATCGTCCCTGGTCAAACAATAAAAATCTAGGTGTAATATAACCATCCTTGGGGCACAAACAAGTATACGTGGGTGATGGATTCACCAAATGTTTAATGATAAAAATTTATTTCCACTCGTGAGGATGGATTCCCCCTATGTTTAGAAAATATACCCAAGTCCACCCAGGGGCCAATTTCACCCTCGGAAAGATGAGAAACACCATCAAGGTTGGGGTTCATCCTAGTATCCAAATTTTTAAAAAAATAACATGAATGAACATGGATTCAAACATTCTCAAAATTATCAAATGATATCTAATTTCATTTAAAATATTGATAGAACTAAAAATAATAAGCCAAGTATCAATTCATAGTCCACTTATCATAGTAAAAATCATAAAAAGAATTGTAATTATTCAATAGAAACAATTCTCTTCCACTAATATTATATACAATTTTACTTAATCCAATTCCAATTTCGATGTTGGAAGGTATAATTCCACTTCACAATGACAATGTAAAACAATTATTTAAATTTCTATATTTCAATAATTACCAATTTACATTTTTCAGCAATTTGAAAAAATAAGGCCACAATCCATTTGTTGTCTATACCCAAACATACAATTTAACAAGTCCCTTTCAAATCAATACATTAAATTGTAACATTTTATTTCAACAATACCACCTAAATCCCAGGACTTATTCATAATTCCAGTTTAGCATTTAATTATTCCAAACAATTTTTGGGTTGGAGTTCAACATGTGCCCATACCTTTAGTGTTAATAATTTAATTTTAAATGAAATATGTACTAAAATATTGACTAATTTAAAGTTCAAACCATGTATATGTTTATTAACAAGGTATCTATTCAAAAAAATGGATATAAGGAATATTTTATGAGACATTTAGTTAATGGAAACTTATCTATATGTATTTAATTCATAAATTAAAAAATTCATGGAGATGATGACATGAAATCACTACCTAAATAAATTATAAAAATAGTTGATACTGTGGGTTAATTAAATAGTCCACTTTCCATAGGTCTATAAAATTCCATTAATTGAATACGGGACTTCAGTTCATTCTAAAATGTGAGAAATAAAGAAACTAGAAAACAACACTCAATCAAAAATAGATATTTTAAAATAAATAACAGAAATAATGATGAAGAAACATAATAAAAATATATAATATTTTGGAATGATCAACCGTTACTCTTCAACAACTACAACAATGAACTCAATCAAATCACAGGAGAGGCAGATCAAACATGGACTAAGGAGTGAAAAAGATCACTAAAGGGGGGGGGGTCTATTATTTCATTAAGAGTCCAAACCTGATGTTAATGGAATAGGGGTATGAGTGGATAACATTCCTTTTTGAAACCTTTTATAAATTACAATTCTTATGCCTCACAAGTTGATCAATGGGTCACACCCCTAATAGACTACCATTGTCTAGCGGGAAGAATCATGATGGCTAGCCGATGACTACAAAACATTTTATTTATAAGCTCTTGTCCCCTCACAAACCATACGATCATCCACCCAAACCTCTAGACCTGATAGAACTCCTTATTAAGTCATATTATATGATGTTTCAAAGATTCTTACAATTTAATATACATTGAATAGTGGATGATGTATTACATTAACCATCTAAAATTAAAATATCAAAAAAAAATCAGTCACTTACACAACCATGACCTTTTATGATTATAGTTATAGAGAGTTACATAAAATACTTAACTATCAAAGCACATATCTTTACCATCCAATGGATAATTTTCCTATTAAACGAAATTTTTATCTTGACTAAAATTCTACACAATGGATACCCATATAGTTGAATCATACTTAATAATGATATTATTAACATGGGATAATGAATATCATAAGGAGGGTGGCTATTAATGATCATTAATGGGTAGAATATTAAAACATCTCCCATAGAATAAATAAGAAATCAATAAAATATTGGAATACACTATGATAAAATAATTCCATAAAACTAATGCCTTGACCATGTAATATATCCATAAATAATATAGTAACATATAAAATCTGATGGAGAGTAATAACATATTTCATAGTGATTTAACACATAATGCCAAACATATAAATCTTTCCATAGTATCCTCTATCATGGACATCTTACATACCATTATTCCATAATAAAAACCCATTATTAATAAATGGGAAAACATACACCAAATACCTGAGCTTGTATGTCTCATGTGACCTACTAATGTATCAAGGGGATATACAATTTTGGCCCCCACATACCACATAATAATAACAATGTATTCATTATAATAATGAAATAAATAAGAATAAAATTTTTAATCAACATGAATTTCAAATACATGAACATATTTATTATAATAAAAATCATTTGAGATGCGCGTAGTTTCTCCAATAAATAAATGGAATATTAATATCACAATATATCCAATTAAACAATGTAGATAAGTTCATTAGAGAATATACACAGTAAGACACAACAACTATGAATTATTTTTCATAGATAAAAGACACATTTATATTTACAACACATTGGGACGAACCACATTATATGAGATCAAGAATTAGTTTAATTTATTCCATGAATTTAATTATATAAAAGAAAAATAGCATAAAATAATTTCGATAGTAATTTATGAAACATAATTCATGAATATATAATTCATTTTTATATAAATAGTTAAATAGATGGGAAATGAAAAAAATATTTTTCATAATACTTTTTAAATAATGGAGAAAAAATGTAATGTTGAAAGTCACATTAAAAATTAATTTTTCAAATGATTATGGTAATATATTTAATAAAAATAACTTTAAAATGAGTATCTAATAATTAATTCTTAAAAAATACATAATATTTATCCACGGTATATATAGAGTGGATTATAAAATTTGTGATCATGAATGTATTTTTTTAATATTTTAATAAAGAATTATTAAAACACCCATCATTTAAATGAGTAATAAATGTTCCTTTTAAAAAAATATATAAATATACATACAAAGATTAAAATAGATAATAATTTTTTTCATTTCAGGATGAAAATTGAAAAATGATGAGAATTATTCTTAAGAATGATTTTCTTTTATAAGTATTAAATTCATCAAACAAGATACTGTAAATTAAAAATTGTATTTTCCCCTAATATTGATGAGATAATATAATAAGAAATGGTAATTGGTATAATATATGGATCTTGGATGAATGAATTTCAAGAATAATCCTTATAACTCAATTAAAAAAATGAAAGATTTCAAAATACCATATAACATGGGATTTATATAAATTAAAATAATAAGAATGGTAGATTGTAAAGTGGTGCTCTAAATTAAATTATTAAAGGAGACTTATAATGAACTAATTAAATAGTGTAGTAATTAAACTATGATAAATATTACTAGGTTAATTATATCAATTCATACTATAATGATGGGGAATTGAAATGAAAATCCTTTCAATTGTTACCAAATTTGATGAAATGGATTTCACAAATTATAAAATAATAAAAACCTTATTAAATAGTAATTTAAGAGACATATTCAAATATATTACCTTAATAATCATTAATTATAATCATTTATTCCCAAAAAAAATTATTGTTAATAAATTGATACAATAGATTGATTTGTTATGTTATAATTTAATTCCATCACTCTTTTATTTCTGATTCATGAAGATAAAAATATTAAGATGATTATTTATATAATTTTTAATGAATAGTATTTTATTAATAATATGTATACATTAAGGTAATTAATATTTTAACTTTATATAATCTTAATCATTTAATAAATAATTTCTTATTATTTAATTTTATTTTACAACCATACTAATAAGGCAATGATGAAAAATGAAATAAGTTGATTATGGAGGCAGTAGTCAGGTCATAACATTGGCGACATTCCAATTTCCCAATGATTGAGAGGGAGATTTATAATGGTTTTTCAAAAAATATAATAACTTTTTAGAACATTAATAATATCTATCTCTCTATATAACTCTGCTTTGAATAGTTTTGGAGGAGAAATATATAGAAGATAAATTAAGAGAGTCAATGGTACTCACATCGAAGACTTTATTCTTCCCTAAAAATACCTCTTGTAAATAGAAGAATTATGGAATATTATAGTGACCAAATGATCAAAAACGCAAAATAGTGATCTAAGTGGTAATATATATAGAGACTATAAGGAATATTTTGGGACATGTGTGTCATGAATTGGGTGGAAGTTAGAACATTTTATATATGAACATGAGGGATGGTTCCATGGAAACTAATGTTATGTAAATGGAAAAGATGGAATGATAAGGGATTTATCTTAGTTATGTAATTAAATGTGTGTGAGAAATGTTCTATTTTATTTCACAGATAATGAAATTTTTATTGAAGTTCTATATTTCTAGTTAATTTCGAATATTTTGTTCACATATAATTACTAATTTTTACCATTATAAACATTGATTATGTTTTCACCTTGGTAATTATTTTTTTACTAAATAAATATGAATACCACACCTAACTAAATTTCTAAATTTGAATCCTAATTTTTAATAAATTTATTCTAATTTATTTTATATATATAAAAACATTATCTTTAAAAAAATTAATATATAACAAAAATGTTTTTGCATACAAATTCCTTTTTATTCATTAAGTTATTTAATTCCTATTTTATATCAGTTAATAAATAAATGAGTATTGATATATTTTTTTTATATGTTTAAAAGTAATATTAGATTCATAAAAAGATGTCAATATAATTTATGTATATAAAAATTAAACAATTTTATAAAAATAATTCTTTACAAATAACAGTTTTACCTTGGTAACTAAAAATTCTTTTCACAACTTATTTTTATTTTACAAATTAAAATAAACTTTTCACCATATTTGTATATGATTATTGTAAATTTGAAAAAATTGACTTCATTTTCTATTGTTTATGAAAATGAATTTCAATATAGTAATTGATATAAAATTAATTTAATTTAGAAAAATGTATCTCTTTGGAATAAAATAAATTTAATCTTATTACATTTTTAGTAATTACTATTCAATATATGTTAATTTGTTTTTATTTATTTATGGTCAAAACATTTAATTAAAATTATTATTTCATAAAAATTAATTAAAAAAAGAAAATCACATTTAAACAATTATTTGAAAAATAATTCTTTTATATTAAATAATTTTTACTAAATACAACTAAAATTTATTATTATTATTTTAATTTTTTTATTTTTTTATTATACTGATATTAAATTTTTTTTCTTATCAATTATTATAAATACATAATTTCATGATTTGAGAATAATAATATATAACCTATAAAAATATATTTATACATATTTAATATAATAAATTATTATATTTTTATTTTATTATTTTTTATTTATGAATTATGTTATTTTAAATTTTTTTCATAGGATGCACATATTTAATATACATATCAGATAAATTTATCTAAAACAAATATATAATTCAACAACCATAATTCCTATGATAATAATTCAAATTGCCCTATCTCTCTTTAAAACTGTTATATTTCCCCCACTACATACCTACAAATTTATTCCATTGTAACTTCATGGACCAAACTTCTCATTTAAATAATTTTCATTATAAATTTTACAACATGATTTATTATTTAATGTTTTTCATTCTCTTCATATATTTATTTATACTAATGATGATTCTAATGAGTGTATATCATCTCCAAGATCTCAATTCTTTAAAGATATTGTTCACTTCCATTTATTTTCCCGAATTAATTTATTAACATCTATTGTTTTTAATAATCAATGGTATGTAATATTTAATCATATTTAATAAAATGTTTCACATTCCTCTTACAAAATTCTTCACTAAGAATATTTAATGTGTTTTTAGTTTGATTGGTATCTAGTATTATTTACTTCCTATATAGATTCAAATAATTTAATAAAGTTGAAAAAATATTTTTTATTGACAAAAACATATTCTATGGATTTAAATTGTGCCTCAAATCCTGGGTTGTTAAATGAACCCCTCTTGGTTAAATTAAATCCTCACAATTTTAATGAACACTCATTAATGAAATATAGATAAGTGTGTGATTCAATATAAAATTTCCAACTCACATTAATGGGTGAGGTTAAAAAACTTATATTTTATTTCATAATAAGAACATGTTGATATTAGCAACCATATTTTTTCTAATATGATTCTTTGGCAATGTATATGTCATTTGAGTTTCCATAGACATGCAATTCATATCTTCATTTTTATGATCCTTCTTCCAAATCAATATTAAAAAAATGGTTACGTCAATATCCATTAATATCATATTATATAAAAATATTAATATGAAAATTTAGTTTTGATATTTCATCTCACATGAAACCATTATTTTATCCTATGATAATGTATGTTCATATATGATATAACTAGATCAAACTATAACTCTAATAGTTATCCTTGGTAATTTATGGCAATTTTTCTATCTAACACAACTTGTTAAAGAATACATCGTTGATGTAAATCTAAAATCTTTATAACGGTTTGTTTTGATATGGTGAGTCATCCAAAAAATAAATATCGATAGTTGAAGACCATGTGTGCAGTTAGGCCCATTTGTTGTGCATTGAGTGAAAATAAAATTAATACTCAGCCATTATTTTTTAAGGTTGTTACCCATAGGTGAATCTATTCTAGACACTATAATAAATTTTTTGTATCTAAATAATTGTTTAATTTATAGGAAAACATACTCTTTATTCGTTACAAATTATTTTATTGTTTTCCTATATTTTAATTTAACTTTAAGCATTATACTAATTTGTTCTAGTCCAAATATCAAATAAAATCAAAAATATTAATTACTAAATCCTAAAAACAAAATTTAGGGAAACCTATACTCCCACAATTCAACATATGACCTATCCAAAAAATATATAATTAGATACTAATCAACATATACCATAATAATGTATACTATCATCAAATAAGAATATTTTCCCTAAATAACATGAATTCCCTTTTCAAACACACACCTGACAGAACTAAGGGATAACAATAAATTTATTATATATTATTACTAACATATAAAGTAAAATAAATATTACTTTTATACTATATATCAAACCCTATACTCACACTCTTGGTTCTGGTTGCAAAATATCCACTTTAATTTCAGGATTTACTACAAACAATGATCCCCGAGGGTCCACAATCATGAATCTGGCACAAATAAACATATTATTTACATAATATCATTGAAACAAAAATATTTTACACAAATAAAACCATAACTAATTTTAATAAAAAATTAAAAAGTTGGATTCACTTATATGACATTTAGGTTTATTATTTTAGAGTGTTACAAAAAATATTTAACATAAAAAACACATATCCTTCCAATCGAATTTAATTAACCAGTAATCCATGAATTCTTTATTTTATTTAATTTCATAACAATAATCAAAAAATTTAACACACATGATACTTATCTAAAAATATCATAACTAATACTATTCATCATTACATGGGGGAAAGAAAAACCAAATAATAGAGATCTTAAATGATCAGAAATAGGTATAATATAACATAACCTATTATAAATTAAATAATGAATTAATAATATGGTAGGAATAAATATTGAATTAGTAATTCCATGTAACTAATAACATGAAAATATAACATATTATTTGATAACATAGCCTTAAATATTATCAAATGGATAACAATTATTGATTTAATAGCCATGGAATTCATAATGATGAACATCTTAATCTAACCATCAATGTATTATTCCTGGAAATCATACATTCCATCATGGTGTTATTCCCTGAAATTAAAAATAAATGGGTAGGAAAACACCAAATTAAAAATCACATTTGTCTCTTGAAACCCAAATATGCATCAAGGCACTACATATACCATTCCACATAGTTACATAATATGTAAAATTCATTTATCATACGAAAGAAATAAATAAAACTATAATTTATAATCAAAATTCCTTAGATTTCAATAAACATCTATTTTGTAATAATAAATATATACTATGTAATTAACGTCCATATTTAGAAAATTTAATAACATGATCATAGTCCATTTAGTGAAATATGGTGGACATTGTATATCAATCATATCCCTAGTTAATGATATGATAATTGAAGGGTGTTAACATTGATAAAATATACCATTATAATAATAACACTTTGAATGATACCATATATGAATATGTCCATAATTGATTCATTTTACAACTTTAATTTAATTTCCAAAACTAATATATTGTATAATATAATTTAAAGTATTATTTACGAAGTATAATTCCATTAGAAAGAATTCCATTTGAGATAAATATGAAAATATAAATGGATTATTTTTTTTGAAAATGCTTTTAACAATGTTATAAGATGGTGAAGTTTCAAATAACATTGAAAAGATATTTTTCAAAAGTTAATGTAATTAATTTTTAAAATATTTACATTAAAATAAATCTCCAATAATTGAATCATTAAATATTGAATTTTTTTATAGAAAATAAATGTGGAGTGGATAATTAAGCACATGATCACAAAATGAATTTTTTTAATATTTTATAATTCCTATATTGAAATTGAAATAATATAAAATATTATAAATATAAATTTTGAAATATATAAATGTATTTATTAATATTAAAAAAGATAATACATATTTTATTTTCATAATAAGAAATAAAAAAATTTACTAATGAAGAAAATATGGATGTGGAGGAAAAAAACATTAAATAGGATGACGATTATTCTTACAAATTTTTTACTATTATGAGAGTGAAATTGATCATTTAAGATTATAAGAATTAAAAATTTAATTATACAAAAATATATGGGATTTAGTATCATATTGAATAGGAGAAAGAAGAATATAGAGAACTTATAAGAATATAGTTCTTGAATGAGCCTTATAACTAATATAAATGATGTTGAGTTTGGAAAATACATTACATCTGGGGTTGAATATGAATTAAAATAAAATGAAATAGATATTGTGAAATGGACATATAAATACCATGATTAAATGTTATTTATGATTAGATAATTCAACATGGAATGAATTGCATCATGTTAAATAATAATTGGTGCAAAATATAAATAATTTCTTAATAAAGGAGAATTGAGATGAAAATCATTACATGTATTTCAAACATCTATAAAATATAGTTAATCACACGTACAATAAAAATAAACATATTTATTAATTCTTTATTAATCTTATTAAAGTTTATTAAAAAATATACCCTCAAATTATAAGTATTTTTTACACCTTTATTAGTTACTTATTATTTATTTTTCATCATAAAATGTTAGTAAATGCGATTGTTTCATACCCACTTTTAATATTCAATGTCCATCACCATAAATTGATTTGAACAGAATCATTAAATAAGAATGGATTTTACATAATTAATTATAATATTTGAATCATATTCCATGTGATTTTATTTTATTATTTGTGAAGATGATATTGATGATAAACTTGTTTCAGTAATTTTTAACAATTAAAGAGAGTGTATTAAAAATAAGTGTTTTATTAAAAAAAATTATTAACTTTTCATTTTATAGTTGTATTAAAGTACGATGTATCGTTTTTAATCATTAAATAAATTTTTTGAACCATCCATTTATGGTTGTTATGGCAAATGTATTGTCTCATTTATAGAGGAGGTAGTTCACATATTAAAAGGGTGACATCTTTACTTCCCAATGGATGGGTTGAAGATATAATATGTTTTTCCCAAAAAATATAATAATACTTAAGTATAATAATGATTATAATATTATTATATTATTATGAAAATATTATATTTTAAGTAGAAATATATCGAAGGAAAGGTTAGGGGTAAGATCATACTCACCTTGAGGACTTGACTCACCCATTATAGGACTTCATAAAAATAGTGGATTTGGGAATTATTCTTGGGACTAGAAGCTTCCAAAAATGTAAAAGGTTCTAAGAGAGTAAAAATGGGTGTTGGTTAAATTTAATTTTAATTAATAATTTTGTAATGAAGTGGGGGATGTGAGCTCCTTTCATAAGTGAAAAAAGGAACATTTCATTATAAACTAATATGAGGTAAGTGGTAGAGATGAAATATCATGATAGTTTGGTGAAATGGGTAATGAAATGAAGTTGAGATATGTGGGATCTAATATACTAGCAAAATGGTTCTTCTTTAATTTATCAGTGTGAAACTAATTTATCATAATTTGAGTTACTTTAAATTACCCCATTTTACTATTATTAACAATGAATACATTTTTTCCATCAAAACTTCATTTTAACAAAAAATGTAATCTGACACCATATAAATAATTTTTTATGATATAAATATTTATATAAGAATAATTTAATCTTATTAAATTTATAAATATCTCAAAATTACTTTTAAAATAAAACCTACAATACATAGATAAATTTTTTGTTTAAAAATTATTTTCAGAAATCTTTTGTGTTTTAATTATTATTTACAATGAGTTAAAAATTATATTATAAATAATATATAACTATATAGGTTATAAAGTAATATTAGAGTATCAAAAAAGTGATAAATTAAATTTATTAGGATAAAAATTATATAATGTTTGTAGAAACAATTCATTGAAAATTATATTTTTTATGATGATAACTAATATTTTATTGGATAACAAAATTTTATCTTATAAATTAAAATGAAATTATAATCAAATTGAAATATTTTTACTAATTGTTTGTACAATTTTTAAGAAATAAATTTCTATAATTTATAACGATTAATTTTATTATAAGCGAGCATATCATATGAAAAGAACTATTGGGGGGAACATATATTTTAAGTATAAAATGATTGTATAATTATAATATAACTAGCAAGGTCTACTAGTTGGGAGTTAATTTTTTTATTGTTTATATTTATAATACATTTCATTAAATTCATTATTTATTAAATACTAATTATAAAACACACAGTACTTAAAAAATAGTTCATTTAAATATATCACTCTTATATTAAAAATTATTCACCATATACCATTAAAAGTAATTAGATATATTCTAAAAAAATAATTTTATCAATCAATAATTATTAAAAAAATTTATTCAACTTTATAAATACATCATATTATACTTTAAGAATAATTATATATAATACATTAATATATTTTTATAAATATGTATATTTAAAAAATTATATTTTTTTTAATTGATTATTATTTTTAATGATATTATTTTAAATTTATATCTCATAATAAAAAATATCATTATGTGTATCAGATACATGTATATCCAACGACCATATTTCCAATGACTATATTCCCCTTTATAATGGTTTTATTTCCCCAATTGCATCCTATTAATTCATTCCATTCATATATCTTAGATCATACTCCACATTCCTTTAATTCTCCATTTATATTTCATATAATTTCTTCAAATTTAGTTACATACTATACTATATTAGGTTAATAAGTACTAATGGTTATTGTGAAGTGTATAGATGATCAAAGGGATCAACTATTTTTAAAAATATTATTTTTTATATTTATTGTCCCATTATTATTTAATCATTTTTAGTGGATGTACTTGTTCATGGTAGGTAATATTCCATGGTGTGTATTACATGGTTTCATGTTCCTTAGTTGTAATATTCCACCATGAATTGTAATGTGTTGTTATTTTAGAGCATATATGATATTATTTTCTTCCTACATAAATTCAAATCAATTAATAGACAAGAAAATTGCTTAATTAATATAGTTACATTTTTTAAAGAAAAATAATGTTTCCTTACATTTTTTGTGATACATAGTCTAAAAATTCCATAATTGAGAATAATACATTACTCCTCATAACATATTAATTGAATAATTCCCAACTATTCTCAAACCTCCTAGTGAATGTCGTATCATAAAAACAATAAAGAGTATTCCATATTCAAATTTCCCTAACTCAATTGCCCCAAATAACCCTATATATGGTTAGTGTTACACACTTATTTTTTCATATTAATCCCCAAACAAAACGAATTTCCAACTCTTGGTTATACATCTTCATCAAATGTATGATCATCATCATTATCCTATCTTTTCACACTATTGAGGCTACCACTAATCGTATAATGAACAATTAAACCTTATAGGTCCCATTGTGTATATGTGACCAAAAATCCCCATATCTAGGTAAAGAGAAAAAAAATATCCCACATATACCACCTACGGATCTTTTTTTACTATATTATTAGTAAATGATTTATCAATATTATACCATGGTATAGAATCAAATCACCACCTAGTGAAATGTATTTCAATAGTTAAAATAAACCATATTCCAATATTATCAAGTATTCACTACATTTATCGACCATTAAATCACAATCCCATGGAAAGATCTTCCCATAGACCAATTCCATCACCTGAGACTATCCACATGACACTTCCCTAGACTCTGGGAAACAATAATATGTTCTATTCTTGATAACACACAAAGCCAAACCCAAAACTATAAACCACACAATGTAAAAAACATAAAAAATAATTGAAATATCTAGGAACAGTATAAAATTTAAAAGTATTTTCTTTTACATTTAATTATGTAGCTTGGTTTGACCTGAGGTATAGGATAATTTTTGTGAAGAAGAAAATCCCAAAAACAAGGAATTTAGTTGTAATTTATCACAACTACAATGAAACTCCAAATATAAAAAATAATATATATAATGTCACCAATCACGAAACAATTCATTTTAATGATATAATAATGTATTAAAAATGGATTATATCCATCATGAGATAATACAAAATAAGGATTTAGGGAGGGGATATATCTCCCAACTATTGGGGGTAAAAACGATGCTCCACCTCATTTGATATAAACACTTATTAATTTATTTATTTAAAAAAATCAAAACACTCAATGAAAGATACCACTACCTATCCATACTGTGTTGTGTACCCTCCCAAGGCTCGATTTCTACTCTCTGGACCTTTAGGGACACCTAGTCCATTTCCATTCAAACAAGGTACATTTTAGTAAAAAATGAGGTACATGTTTCTCTCTTTATTCAAGTATAATGGTTATGTGGCAAACTCAATATCCCAAAACCAACACTTGATACTACACTAAAGACCTTTAACAACACAAAGACATCCTATTACATATGATCAAACTTCACTCAGATTGAAATTCACTCAAATGGATTGTCTAGAAACCAAAAATAATCCTCAAGTTAATCTACATATTATTGATGATTGAATCTTCATTATTATCCTCAAATATTACCATTTAATCTAAAGAATATTCCTAAAATTATTTTAAAAAGTATCTCAATTTTATATTAAATTTGTCTAAATAATCTTCCAAATACTTTATTCTTTCAAGAATCATGGATTAATCTTATTATTTATGAGATAACACAATGATGAATGATGTTACTGATGAACACAAACCACAATAATTAATTCTTAAAAACTGTGAATATAACATAGTGATAACCACATGATTATTCTATCAGATAGGATCAAGATCACCTACTTATCTTGGAATCAATTATTATTAAATTAAAATTGATAAGGATACATTCATTAGGTAATAAAAAATATGTTTCATGTGAAAAAATGAAATATATTATTAAAATTGAAGAAAAATAATATTTTATAAGAAAAAACGTATAAATACTTGTATGAGTTCACATGAACTCTGTATATCACATGTCTTCATACTGGTAGGTAAACTCCCCAATCCCTCATCCACATGTTTAGGGGATAAATACATGTTCTAAGGTATCCACATGATCAGGAAAGCATTACCTCTAAGATAATAGTAACATTTTATCATGCATCCATATCAACCATGATATAAATTACATTTAAAATCAAATTTAAAATTATAAATATAATATGTGTGATATATAATTAAAAAATATAATAAAAAATAAATATCTAATTTGAAATGATAAACAACAGTCACTAGGTGTAACCATCACATCCAAAACATATAGAATCCTAAAAACTAACTATATGAAGGTGGTTTTCGAAATAATATATCTCCTCTATAAGTTTTATATTTTTTTTCATGTTTATCCTCTAAAATTATAAATAATTTACATCAAATAAATTTTATAGACTCAAGGTATGAAACTCTAAAGTGTACACTTAGTGGTGATCATAATAATTTTCAGTATAGTTATACGAAGCATTGATCTAAACCCATAACATTTAATCTCTATATAAAATAGTAAATACTGTGTATACATTACAACAACACCTAACATCATCATCTAACGTAACAATGTTCCTAATCATTCTTGATCATAATAATGATAACCCACTTTCAATTACTCAAAAAATTCAAATTCTTAATTATAAACATTTTCAAAAAAGGAATAATATCCCATTAAATATTTTCTCTAATAAATAACAAATAATAAACTAATAATCAGATGGTGAAAGAAATACACATCCTCATCTATCTAAAATGTGATGGAAAACATAATAGTATCTAAGGATAATAGTTTTATAGATGTATGGAAACTAATGGAAATACACATATCAAATGCTATTGTTTTATACCGTGGCATTAGTGTAAATACACATATCAAGTGAAGAATCTATATCACTAGTCCAAAAAAATCCTAGAGTTGTGGATAAGAGAAGACATAGTTTCTTGTGGGTCATTATCCTCCTCGATAAAAATGTTGGGGATGTGTATTGTCCCCTCTCTAGTGATCTTATCATAAAAATTATTCTTTGATCTATTATATAATAGTAATTATCTATATCCACTTATTACACACATGGGATTGATGAGTAATGGCCCATCTTAACCCATATTTTCAAAATATCTGGTCTACCTTATCCCAATGCAGTGGGTGGGTAGTTGTACATATATACATAATTCAAAATATATATCTTCCTAGTGTAGTAGATGAGAAAAGAAGGTCATATATTATCCCACCCTACCATAAATGAAACGTTTATTATAAAGGATATCCTTTATGGTATCCCATCACCATCAATTAACATCTATTTCAATCTATATCAAATATTATGGAAGTTGAGTACACACAAAAATTAACATGATCATAATCAAAGATCCCCCTTATTAGTCACCAAATACCTCCGATGTAGAAATTTAGTTACTATATCATCAATAAGAGATACAAACAAACTAATATAATAGGATGTTAATATAAATTTGAAAATATATAAATATTCACTATTGAATTATTCATCATGTGACATTATAGAATTTTCAATATTACATTCAACTAGATCATCACTAAATTTCATGAAATTAGCAGTATTCCTTCAACATTATCATATTGCTTCATCTTAGATGTAATATTTTAATAAAGATAAATTTTATTGTGGAATTATTAAGTTGGGAACAATTGTAAAAGGTTACATTCAATTCCTTTTATGGCTATTTTATAATCACCTAGTAAATGATTAGAAGAGTATTACAAACCAAATAACCATAGAATATATCATAAAATATAATCCACAATCATGATATATGAAAAACACTATAAAAGAAAGCATATTGGGTATATTTAATGTGTATCCTTTTATTCTTTGATGATAGGAGAATTACTGAGGATGGTCATAAAAGGATATTGAATAATGACTACTCTCTCTCAGGAAGGATTCACTAGTTGCTTCATCCAAATCCCCATCAATGGATACCCATAAAATTTGATGGGTTTTTATAACCTTCATAATATGTGACGAACATGAATTGAGATGAATTATATTATATTATTTGTTTGAAGAAACAAATCATCATAGTCATCACGAAATAAATTCCCTCAATCCCATTAATAATTAAGAGAACCATTCACCATATATAATAAATGTACTTACATTCCGACATCAATGAAGAACACATATTAAATTGTGATTATCATTAAATAATACCATCATTGATGAAGAATTATAGGATATTTATGAAAATCATTGAATCCATTCCCAATAGATTAAATCAAATGGAAACCGTAGTGGGAGAGTTGATAATATTATGATGGAATAAAATGTAATCTATATTAATTTTTTGGATGCACTATATGCAACAAATATTCACATAAATATATGAATCTCATGCTTATGTGAATCATATGCATAAGAATATACAAAAATCATTTTCTTGTTTACAATGTTCACTATAAATATATTTAAAAATAATAAATGTATCATATTCATATATTAAATGACAATGGTTCTTATAAATGGATATTTTATTAAAAAACTAATAAAATTCAACAAGAATTAAAATTCCATTGATACTTAGTCCCAAACATCAAATCACATTGTTAATCCTTATAACCTCTTTGGAATACAGTTTCATCATGATATCATTACATTGAAAACAAATGGTTTCCTAATTTTTTTTGTCCAAGGGCCTAATTATATGACCATATGGGGATTAGTATAATTTAAAAGAACTATGAAATCAATATTTAAAAAATATAACATAATAGATTCCTTAATCAAAGAATCGGTGCTACTCAAAGCACGAATCTGTCCTGTGTGTTATCCATGAAACATACTAATTCCTCTATAAAAACATATCCACCAAAATATATATTGTATAAATTATATATATACCTATATAATACAATTTTATGAGCTTCAGGGTCCACTAGACATTGAACATGTCAATATATTATAGTTTTTAAAAATAAATTTCTTGATTCTTTATAAATGACTGATCATGTTGATGAATACATAACAAGACATTAATATAATGAATGACTAAATCACATTCCCATAAACCCAATTGATAGTTACCTAATAAGTGACTCAACTAAAATTTAATATTAATTTCCTTAGTTTAATTCAATCTAGGAAAAATTTTCTTAAATTTTTCTCCAAGTAAAATTTTTTTATCTTGGTTGTTATCCAATAGAAAACATGATTAGCAAAGCCAAAAACCACCACTAATTATCTACATTCATATTTTGACTTACATAAGTGGTGAAAAGAGTAAAATCTTTCTCAAGATAGGTATATATGAAAGCGAATTTATGAAGGACTCATAATAAGATCACGATGTTTAGTATATTGAGGATTAGATGACATTCATTGAGATATAATTTAGTGAGAAAGCCCTTGTTTTGGGGCTCTACATATTACCTTTTAAATCCACTCTTCTTATATCAAATCTAACCCTTTATAACTTATAAAATATCCTATTCATGATAACCATTACATATCATCATATTCCATTATACTCTTCGATGAAAATTTGTTTGAGTTACACCAAATTTTTATACTTTTATGGTGTTTCAAATTTATCAGTTGATATTAAATATAATTTAGGACACATGAATAATTTACAGTTTTCTTAATACCATGATACATTATATAATTATCACATTAATATCTCATGTAACATATACCAGAAAATTCTTGTAGTCACTCATCTTCCTTTTGTGATAACGATTTCATCAATTCCTTAGATTTAAATGAAATTACTATTACATCCTTAATTGAACATATGCAAAAAAAATCAATAAACTCTTTATTGATTTATGTTTCCTTAGATAATGGTGATACTTATGATTCATATTCCTAATGCAAAATTATATAAACATATTCAAAATCCACACCTTTATAACACCATATGTAATGATGTAAAATTATTTTTTCTATTTAGAAAAAATTAAAATTACATTATCATTATTCATGGAAACATTTTCATAAATCATTTTCCTTAAAATATTTCGATAAAAAATATAACAATTCACATTATTCTTTCGCCAAGTAATTATAAATATATTTTAGGACAAAGTGATATCCATTTTATTATAGTTTCTTAAATATAATAATTTATAATTGTTTTATCGACAATAATTAAAATAATTTTGAATATTATGAGTAATGCACATTGTAATTATACTTATCAACATAAGAAAATTCTCTTGGGTATAATATTTTGACACATTTTAAATTTAAATCATATTCTATAATATAGAAAAATAAAATAATCATTACAAAATATCCTATTTTTTTGAAATATAAATTTTTCTGAATGTTTGAATGAGAAAAACCAACACAAATCCCACAGAATTCATCTCATATTTATGTATTTTAAATGTATATATAATAAACTATTACTTTATAATATGAACTAAAATTCATTAATTCATCTTATAATAATAAACAACGTTATATTTAAAATATTTATCATACATAATATTTTTATCAAATACCCTCCATAAATTAAAAATCGAATTCTATAAAATTGATAACTAATGTGGAATATATACTTGGTTTCTTATAACATTTCTTGTATTCATGAAAATTCCTAATATATGCAGTTTGGAAATAATGGTATGATATTCTACTCAGTATCCATACATGATCAAAAAATTATGGGGTATGCTAATTATTTGGAGATGATTGGGTTACTAATTAATTTATATATTTACCCTGATATAATTCTATAATCACTTCAAGAATGGTTTTTATATTTATTTAACTACAACATGCCTAAATTTTCCGTAACCATGACTTGATTTCACCAACTTATTATGGATAGTTATGTAGGACATGGGTGGTCAGTGATCAAGTAGCATTATAATGTTACAAAAATATAAAGGTAAGATTTATGGTATAAAAGAAATTAGAATATGATATCAATAAATTTTAATTAATATGGTCCCATAAAATTTATGATCTCGTAAATAATTCCATTTTTGTGAACCATGATCCATATTTCACTAATAAATGAGCTCACTTTGGAGTGATACTAATTACTTAATTTATTTCTGAATGGATTCATACTATTCACAATGGTTATGATTCCTAGAGAGTTGTATGTGAAATAGGTTATCTATACACATCGTATGGATGATAATCAATTATAGTCCATTGCTATCCCAACTATTGGGGTTTCCTAGCTTTTATAACCCAAAGAAAACAACAATATTTGGATAGAAAAATACCATATAGGGGAACCTTTAATTGGAGTAAAACTACTAAAGGTTGTTCATGTATCACGTATCACCATCTTTCCATATATAATATAAACATGGGGAACCCTACATTGATTTGAAATTACCTAGTTGGATGATCATTGTCTTGAAAAGCAAATCATTGAAAGGAATGTCACAATTGTTATTTTAAGGGGGTTTCTTTTAAATTCTCATATATTTAATATACATCACATAAATATTAAAATAATAATTATAAAATTTAATATAAAATTTATTTTTTCACGTCTTTTCCATTTGTGAATACATTCTTCTATTGATTTATTTTTTGGAATCCATGTTACAACCATGAAAATAATGTGTTCGCACCACTTTAATATGTATCATTTAAAAAGACCATAGTTTTTTACTAGCCTAATAATAAAATTCATAGATATTAATATATATCTAGGTGAATCATATGAACCACATATATGGGATCATCATGTAAAGGTCAATAACTATATGGTAATGATAATATCCACATGAGTAATCCAAGAGTGACAGATTGCCACACCCAACATTTAATAAAAATGAAAAAGACCCAAGACTATTGGTTATTCTGACCCTATGTCCAAATCCTCCGTGATAATTTATTTTAGAGAGAATTCAATTAATTATTATAATAAAACATACGATACAAAATATATTCTCAAAACTAAATTCAATCTAATAACTTCATTTAAGAACTATGGTCTAGGTAGATAAAAAAATTCAATGATCCAAGCGTAGAATTAAAAAAAGGTTCTATTATCTAGATGAAATTTATCAAATAAATAAAGCATAAACAATATTCAATATATAATTAATTTTATTTATATGAATAATTTATTGAATAAATATAAATTACAGGAACATTTCATAAATTTAAAATGTGAATAATTTAATATATTTTAATAAATAAATTATTATAATAAAAGTATATTTATTAAGATATAAATTATGGTTATTCTATATTTTTAGATATCAACACTATTATATCAAATTATATTATAAAATATTCAACATTTTATATAATATGTAATTACATTTTAAAAAATTTGATACAATATAAATTATAAATTATATAATTCTAATTTTTTGTGCAAACCCTTCAAATAATTTTAAACCATATTCTTTATATTATTTAAAACATCTTTCACAATAATCATGAAATAATTTTTTTAAATGGTCTAAAAAAATATCTTAAAATATGAAATTTAGTTTTATTAGAAAATTTCAAATTTATTAATTATGAAAAATTCATAATTCCAAATATCAAAACATTTAAATATTTTCTTTATTGGTATGATTTATAATATTGTATAATAAAATATTTATAATTATTAAAATATAAAATTTATATAATGATTATAAACCATTTATATAATTTAGTAAAAGAAATTACTTTCATTTATTATGATTTATATACATTTATAACCGTATACTTTTGAAAAATATAGATTTTTAACACTATCTATAATATTCAAATGAATATTTTTAATCAAATGTTTCAAAAACATATAATCTATTAATGACAAACATTTTATAGTAAATTAATATATTAATTTTTTTTTTAAATTTCATAAACATTACAAAATACATTTCCATAATTTATAAACTATTTATAAATAATTTCCATCAAATATAATTTGGAATATTATTATTTCAAATAAACAAACTATTTATCAATTGATAAAAATGTCTGAATAATTTTTTTTTAATTATTTCTGTAAAAACCGTTTTATTATACATACCACATTGAATTTATAAAAAAATTAAATAATAAGTAAATTCTTGAAAAAATTAATCCATCTAATAATACCATTATTTTTGACCTACATAAGGGTCATCATTTTCCCAAGAAAATATTGGGAAGACCCATTTCGCTTAATGGATATATAAATTGGAATACTAAGGCATAGAATTGGGAAGGCCAGTGTGTGGGTGGTGTAGTTGGAAGGCCTACATGAATAGACTCTCACATGATGGCCATCATTGGAGTTAAGAGGATAATACCTACTCCATTTGATCTTTGATGAATTATAGATGTTTTTTCCTTGTTAATTATGTAGTTAACTTCATTTGTAAGTTCAATGTTGTACTTATCATTATGTTTAATTGTTCATACCATCGGTGTGTTTCATTTCTAGATATTGATTCACCAACTATGTTATGGAGACAATGATTTGGGTATTTATAGTCACCACCACTACATCACAGGTACTGTCGCATCTTGGTTCGTTCAATCCTCACTCATTCGTTACCATTTCATCTTTTCATTGAAATCCATATAAAATAATTTCAATATTAACATTATGATCCATAATTAGAATCCAAATTCAATGATCTAAACCTATACCAAAAATGACATATGTATATCATGTTCTATAATTTTCAACCCAATATTGAAATCTACATTCCATATATATGAAATTCATACACATCACAAAATTTTATTTCTAGATATATGGTTTTGATATATAAAATATCAATCCCATCACACTTTCCCATTTACTCACAATAAATCAATGTGTGAAAATGGATTCGAAATTCGTCTTCATCGTGATTTTCAGGTTGTTTTATCAAAAAAAATTATTATCATATACTTTTGATCACATTAATATATCATCATGATGTTATTGGATGGTTAAAATTATATATAATCCCAATATATTGTATATAATTAATAATAAAACCTAGTTATGATGGATATATCTTGTCTTTAATTAAACTATAAGAAATTCATGTTTATCCTTAGGTATTATTTTCATGATTCCATCAATGGTTATTGTATAATAATCTAATTATCCTTTAACATCAGAAGAGAAACCAAATATATTTAAATATATATCTCTAAAGAGTAGCAAGATACATGATATATAAATATTGTTATGAAGAAAAAAGAATGCTTTGTTTTCTTTTACAACCTTCTTCATCCTTGATACTGAATAATTATTGAGGAATATCATAAGAGAAATTTTCTCTATTCATGATACCATCATGTAAAATACACATGTCACCAAAGCATAGTCTCTATTATAGGACACACATAGAACTCAAATAGTTGTTAGAGCCTTTACAAGTAAATATGAACAAGGATCGGTAAAAAGATTATTATAGAATGATTTTAATGAAAATAATTAGCCCAATAACAACCAAATAAATGAACTAAACCCCAAATTTTAACTCATAGAACCTTTTATCCTTATTTAGGAATGTTCCCAACTATTCTAAATCATTGTGGAATGTTTTTTATATAATAGTTATAAGAAAATAATACCCTTATTTATCAATAATTCAATGATCATTGTACAAAGACTTTAATACATTTTTAAATGATAAATGATAATTGAATATATTATTATAGAGTTTAAAATATTATGTGGGAATGAAATTTAGTCTGGTGGGATTTTTGGGTTGTACTACTTCAAACCATGCCACATATAAATATATTCGTCTCACACATATGTGAATAATATCCATAAGAATATAAATGCATCCTAGAAATGTATAATATATATAAACATTAATATTACATGTATCGAATACATATATTCAATGTACATACGTCATTTGAATTTACATTTTACTTCACAACCAGCATTCATTACATCAAGTTTCACATGCATCATCTCTTGTAACCAATGTTAATCCACTATATTTACCATAATTTCCATAACTCACCTAGTTTTTGATAGAAATATTTTAACAATTTATAATTTTAATTTCACATCCAAAGTCATTATTTTCATACCTATGATGTTATAAAATTTTATAAATATCTCTTAGCACATTTTGATAGAATTCGATCATTGAAGGATTAATACATCAAATAGATATGATGAACTTTTCATTTCATTTAATTTATCTCAACATTACACATTATCACCAACCATTACAAGTAAACATTATATTCATATTTATTTTTCGCAATAAATGTATTTTCATGATATAAATGAACACATTCATATAATATTATAAAATTGTAACTGTTAATACATGACAATACATCCAAATAGATCTTATATTCTATTAATAACTATTATTTTAATTCATGTATCTATATTAAAACACCTTTTATACTATATTTCTCATAAAAAAACTTATAACCAAAATGAAACAACCTAATTATTGTTTATCATTTACATTATAACCCAATTCATAAAACCATAAACTACTATTTAGTGTTTCAAAATGAAATTATAATCACTATTAGTGTTTTAAAATCATCTTATGAATATTAATTATAATTTTCAATGATTTATTATTCTTACTATAAAGTAATTATCACAATAAATTGGACATGAAAAAAATCACCACCTATGTCCAATATCCAACTGTATATGGGATAGTCCAACCTCGAACGAACCATACAAATGTCTAAAATATCAGTTCCAGTCAACTCTTGTCCAAAAAAAGAACAGGGATCTCTCAACACACTGTATGTCAACATCCAAAACCTGCCACCAAAATCAATACACAAGACACCTCTGGTCCAAACCAAAACTCATGGCTCCCATAGATCCTAGAGTCACATCTCAAAGCAACGTAATAATAGGGATTCCCTGATACATCCAATCTCTTAGGAAACACCCGTAAAATGATTTTGAAAATGCCCAAAGGCCACAAAAAGATATAAAACTCTATGGGAGTTAATTCTAGATCATAAAAAATTGAAGACATACCCAATGCAAAAGGGTAAAAAAAACTATCCCTTAGTGGACTCTAACTAACCCTCCATCCACAACATTCCCAAATGGGAATATAAAAAATTAACATGATGAAAATATAATTTTCGATGTTCCTCTTGACCACATAAAAATAATGACACAATATATGTACCTTTGTATAAGACATACAATGTCACATGAGAATTACCATCCATTAACTATGAAACCCACTAATCACTCAATCTATAACCAACCCACATGCATCCTTATGTTTCCCTCAAACTCATCTCAACTGATCAATGGAACCCAACTGTAAATTCTATCCCATGATTTTAACCCATACTAAATGCTCCTAAAAATATATTCCTCAAATGATATATCCAAACAGTAAAAACTCTAACCTTGAGTGACATATCCTAACATGAAAGTACAAACCAAGATTCCTCAAAGATACTATGTGATCTCTCCATCCAAAATCTACCCAAATAATATCAAATAGATCATCCATGAAAACACAATCCAAGATGATCACTGAGTTCCCAAGCCTCTATCAGGCATCATTGTTAATAATCCAATTCCTGAAGGGATTATGATACCTAACATCAAGTAAAGTATCCTATAAATTATTTCATAGTTGAAAACACTCTACGTACGACCTCCAAATAACTAAATTATTCCATGATCGAGATCAAATTATAAAAATTCTTAGAATGGACTCCTCTAAATTCAAATTATGACACCATGGGAAAATATTAAAAATAATCAACTTGGTAAAAAGGAAATTTTGTATAATTTTTGAACATAGTGGGTACTCGTAGAGGTCATCCATGTGCATGTTCCCATAGCCACTAATCTGGTACCTTCCCTTGTACATGGTGTTTTTTCTAATATATGAGAGTACCCTTACATGGGTATATTCCAATGTACCATAGCCCAAATTTTCTTGTAATCTCTAATGGAGTACATGCTTGTGTATAAAAAAGGTCTGGAGATGTGTTCCACATCAAGTGTACACCTACATAGTCTGTACCCCTCATGGTTTCTCAATGTGTACCCTACATGGCAATGTAACCCCACATGATGGGTTTGTATACATACTCAAAGCCCCCCCCCCCCAATCCAAATAAATGATGTGTATTCCCATTTATAAAATTTTAATTCTTAATGAAATCATCTTCCCCAAATATTAAGAACACATGGTGTGTGTTCTCTGAACCACATGTCTTATACATGGTATTTGTAAAACGAAAACCCATCAAAAGTCATGAAACCCAATTTTCTCCCCAATTAATGATATATTGACCCAAAATGGGCCCTATATACTTGTATGGTATTTATGAAATTAAATCAAAAAAATCTACAGTGATTTATGAAAAAAAATAAAAATAGGCCTACCATCGAGTGGAAACCACCGATACTTCATGTCGAATTGGACACATGTAGTCAACACAGTCCAATTTAGGCCTGTGATGAACCCCAATAGTCACTCTTCCATTTCATTTTCTATATTATATCCCAAAAAATATCTTAGTTGGATGACGCAAAAAATCATATGTGCATGAATGATAAGAAAATTAGGAGTTAGGAGAAAAGAAAATGGAAAAAAATAAAATGGGTATAATAAATAAATGTAAAAATAAAAGAAAATGTGTTTGGACCTGACACTAGTGTAAGGTGTATTTCTCTCCTAGGGATAAACCCATAATTCCAAAATCAACCATGATTATGTAATCTCAATATAATACTCTAATATAATGATATCACTAAATAAACATGCACAATTAAATTAATATTTAATTAATTAAATAGTGTACATATTGTGAAAATTGAAATGGATAATATTTCAACCAAATTCCTCTCCAAATATAATCACCCTATTCTCTGACAAATGGAGTTGTGGTTAAAATTATCCCTTATCATCATACAGGGGGATTTACTATCTTTTACCTAAAACACTTTCAAGAACAATAAATAAAATATACCCTTATTTTCACTACCTGTGATGATGTGAGGCATCAAAAACACTCCAACACAAATTCTTCTCACCCTTGATATGCACTGCTCGAAAAATAAAACCTTTTTTATCAAATAGTAATTGGATTAGAAAAATGTCAATCGACATTCCAATGAAAAGTCATACAGTGCCTACAACTATCTACCAACAAGATTGAAATACAACCATGATCAATTTGTCCCCCCCCCCCATTACATGGGTATCCTTATCGATAGTACACATTCCAAACAACAAAACAAAAATCCACACTACATCCATCACCGATCATAATGTAAATATATGGCCAAACCACTCACACTAGAGCTCCATCATGAAATCCAAAAAAAACCCTGCCCATTCTCATGCCACTAGGAACAACAACCTCTAGGATAAATCATCTACACAAAACAGGATCACAACCTATAAATTATTATGATAAAATCTTCACCATTATTATTTCCATAAACCACTCTCAAAAGAGCATTAGGACTCACTCAATCTCAACCAAATTCTACGGAAACTAGGTTAACAAACATAAAAACACCGACCATGCCCCTCATATAGGTCAATTGCAAATAATTAATACACCCTTAACACTCCTCTTAAAAATGAGACATCTATCTCATTCTATGATCAAAAACATGGCCACCCTTTCACTTGGTAATCAATTAAAATCGAGAAGCATCCATTTTTTCTCCCTCTATGCCACATAATGAACATACAAATATATATATGGCCAGGTAAGCAATAAAACCAGCCCTCTAATTAAATCCATTATTTAGGGATAAATATCATATCTTAATTTCCCAAACACTATTAAAACTCATTCCCATCCACACCCTAGTGAAATCATGAATTGATGGAACCACCCAGGAAGAACATCCATGACCACCCATGCTTTCAGTGATAACATGAACACATGCCCCACCGCAAGACCTGATAGAAAATACCCAATAATAATAGGTCCCCCACATGGAACACAATCCAAATACATAAGGGTAACCACCACATCAGGGAATATTGTTCCCAATCCAGACATAACTCATAAATCCTTTTCTTAATTGAGTGACCAATAGTGAACATAGAGCTCCCATCACACCCACAAGGTTCTCTATGAATCCTTTGAATAAATCAATACATCTCAATCATTAGTAAAAGTATATCTATGTCATCCGCATGACCTATCGTTAGAATAAAGTATATTTATACCGCCCATTTAGGTAAAATGTCACATGGGTTCTATATGTGATACACTATATATTTTATTGGAGAGACTTTAACAATTGAACATCTATCATTAGTGAAAAAAACCATTGAAAATATTGTTTTATATGATTTCCACATGCCTATAATAATTCATGAACACTCACCTCTTGCCCAAAGGGAAAGATCCAAAACCATAATAAACCACAAATACACAAACATATGTGTATCAAACTACTTGATATTATAAAATCATTAATTAATGATTCAATGAACAGAAATCTCATTACCTTGTATCTTTCTCATCCTATATAAAAAGTGTTTGCGACACATAATAAATTAGCGATGCCTAATTTTGACACAATCCTAGACCACGTACCTACCATCTCCCTAAATCATTCAATAGAAAAAAGGCACTGATACCATTTTTTAATGAACCAACTTGGGTCATCTTGACAAATCAAGTAATATAGCTTTTGATAATTCCTCATGCCTAGATCCCCGAATTCTAGAGGATTACAAGAAGTAGAGAGTGTCTAAAAAATATTGTTTGGAGACAATAAATTTTGGTCATAAAAAAATAATATTAGAATATATCCAAACACATTCATAGGGATAAACATCAGAGTATGCATAATAAATTACTAAAAATGGCATTGTATAATAAATGAAATTTCACAAGAAGACACAAAAAATCAAAGCACAAAAAATATAACTCTCAGTATCCCATAGGGATAAACATATAAAAAAAATAAACAAAACATATATAAAAAAATTTCTACATCCAACTCTAATCTAAACCACATACATAGTCTCTATGATGCTCAAGTTATACTAGCCTAATACTAATACTCCACATGAGTGGATAACCTTGATCAAGAAACACTATTCCTCATACAAATCCAAAACGTAATCAATTATCCAACATGATATTTGTAATCAAGTTTGCACACACTTTTTTGTGCTTGTATATGGAGAGATATATAAATCATTATAGGCCACCCCCTATAGTGAACATATAATCCACTGTCAAAAAAGTGTGTCAACTTGCGATATCGCGCCCTAGGTGAAAACTAACAATAGTTGGCACAAACTAAAAAAATATAAAAATAAAGGGGGTGTTTGGAAAATTCCACTTGTGTGTTATAACCTCACACCTAAGGTAAATCTACCCCATGATCTTTCCCATGCAAGAGGATTTACAACATGTGTATCACATAACCACACAATAATAGACATGTACACTAGATTTAAATTGGATCTCCATGATGAGGAAATGAAATGGAATTAACAATATATCCAAGGGCATAACCATATGCATCCACATGACAAATAAAATATACAGGGATATTGGACTCCCATAGAAACATATAAAATATCCATATGAACATATAGGTCGACATAATTAGAGAACATTTCAGTACCAAATATATTTCACAATGAATCAGGTACAAAATATGGAATTGAAAAAGGTAGGATCCTTACATAAACCTATGATCTCAAAGAATCCATAGGCCTAGGCACACCATATCATCCATGGTATATGAAACCTCTATTATGATAGAATCAACACCAAATGATCCAAATATCACTCTTTCAATTATTCAAACTCAACTACAGTGGGAATTCACTCATCTATATCAACAATTAGCTTCATAAGCCTATATAACCACACCCCAAAAATTGAGGATGGAACGAGATCAGAACTCATGGCCAACACCAAATCCCAAATATCCCAAGGGTTACCTCCTCAAACCAAAGTCATAAGAAAAGATGAACTTTAAAAAATGGCCACTGGCCCACCGAACATGGGATCACCCAACATCGAACCCACCATCCAAATAAATAATCAATAAAAATTGATCAAATCGTGGAAAAAATCCCAATTCTTATCGTAGTACTATAGATATAAATATCTAACAAATATCTACAATAGGTTCTCCATAAAACACATCAGGTCCGAACCAGAACATGAGGGGCCCATAGTCCATAAGGTCATAGCACAAAGTGACATTGCGCTCGGGACACCACTTTTGAAGCCAAGATCTTAGGAATCAACAATAATATGACCCTCAAATGGATAAAAGACAATAGTAAAATCCTAACACCCTATGAGGGCTTCCTATATATCAAACAGAACATGGGACTCTCCAAAAGAATAAAAATCTCAAACATCCCTTAGTAAACTCCATCTAATCCTTCATCAACAATGAACCTAATAGGGTGTACAAAAGAACTCTACTTCCAACAATGGAAATAGAAGTTGTTCTTGTATGGTCCCTAAAAAAATTCATTCTAAGTGATCCTTACAACAAGACAAATAGAGACACATGATCACTCTCAACTGATGAATACAATAACCACTAAAAACTCAATCAAGAACAAAAACATAGGGTATCCTCAAGAGTCCCCCAAAAATCATATCTATAGCTCAACAAAACATTGGTAAAACTTTCTTACTATAAGGTTAAACCAGCCCAAAGTCTCCAATAGATTTTATCCTCAAAGACCAAATCCAATCCAAAATATCTCTAACATGAAGACAATTCTCCCAACACACAGGAAAAAACATTGATATCCCTAGGGATACTATATGATATTTACATCTACAATATTTCAAAATAACCCCAAATAAATTTCCATGTCACACATAAACTAGATAGACCATTGATCTCAAAAACATCACCCTAACCTTGCTACTCACAACCAAACTCATTAGATGATTTGGAAAGAAATAATCAAGGAAATCCTCAAATAAATTCATTACCAATCCAAAAAACTATCGAGATAGCTTCTAAACACTAAGAGGTTTACACCATCATGATTTATGGGATAAACATTCAATTTATACCCCATTATGTACAATTATGACAATAGTGTTAAAAAGTGGAACAAAACTATGGAAGTAAACTATACATGACAACTACTTTAGGTACTTAGTGAGTCATCATAAAAGAACACCCTAGAATTAATACGTAGTAAATTTGAAGTGGACTTTTCCAAATTACATGGAATGGGAACCCTATACATGGAATGTACTCCCACATGGGTACATTCCCATTTACATCAGCTCAACTCAATGTGTACTCCTCCCAAGTACACTGTGTGTTCCCTTGTTACAAAACCTATACTCCCACATGGGTTACCAATAATTTTACTACAAATGGAACTAACAGATATTCCTATTATCTTTATATTCCTACATATTGTGTGTGTATCCTACAAGACCACGTATTCCTACATGGGGTGTATGGTTGATTACGTAGCCACACAGCCAACCCACTACATACAATGTACTCCCACGTGAATGAAATATGGACCCAAAAATAATATCTTACCCAAAAAAAGCACACAAGGATATTTTTCTTGGAACAACATGCCATGCACATGATCCTTTAAAATGAAAAACTCTAAAAATAGAATGAAACCCATATTTCCCCTGATTATGTCTAGATCGACCAACATATGGTCCCCAACATCCCAGAAGGACATTATAATCTTATGAAAAACTATTTTACATGGATTTAATGAATACAAATAAAAACAGGCCTATCTAAGATCATAAACCACCGATGATTCATGTAGAATCTTTTACATGCATCTACGAGATGTTGATCCAAACATTGGACAAACCCACAGTTCCACCACCTCCCTCTCACTCTCCCTATTATCTCCCTCTCTATATTTTTTACATGGCATCGAAGATCACAATTTCAATGCAAGAGAATCCAAATTAATGAAATCAAAAAAGAGAATGGGTATGGATCTGACACTATGGATATGTGTATACCTCATCTCGGAAAATCCCCCATTTTAGAATCAACCATCGAGATATACACTAAATTTGATGATCTATTTGATATATATCACTAAATGAACATGGGTGAATAATTTAATCATTATTTAATTTAATATTAAATATTATGTGAAAAATCAAATGTCTTGGATTTTAACCAAACTCATATCCTAGGGTAAACAACAGAATATTGGACCAATAATGTAGTAATTTTTATTCTTAGATGATGTTATAATATAATTATAACTTTCCACTCAAAAATATTTCGAGAAAAATAATTCAAATTTCACAAGATTTTGAAAACTAATGATGATGTGTATTATCATAAAGAAATAATATGACATGTATTGAAGGGGTTCTAGAGGGGTATAATTTCTGAGGATTTATGACAAGTTTGAAAAAAACATTTCATAATAAGTAGATCCTCGAAGACACTAATCATTTTATTCTTGAGGTTTTGCAATTATTGTGAGATATTACAGAGTATTAAACTAGACTTTAGATTTTTAAGGAAAAATCTACAATTTACCCATGTTGTTAAGGGAAATTTTCTAATTTTGGCGCGTTTTAAAGAAAAAATCACGAATTTAGCCACGTTTTCCAACATACATCCATAGAAATATATATAATTATATTACCCATTTTCATACAATGGTGAATATATATATTTTTGTAAGTATATGTATATATTTATATATACAAATAATGAATCACACACACCCTATTATAGATACATATATATCTATATATTTATTTATATATACAAACACACACAAACAGACATAAATATATATTTATTTTGAATTTAGTCACATTTTTTAGAAATAGTGGCTAATATAGTTACATTTTTACCGCTAGTTTAAAATGTGGCTTGTTATATATATAGTTATAATTATATATATATATATATATATTTACATAGACACAAAAATATATAAACACAAACACATATATATAAACATATTTATATATATATACATACAAACTGTCACATATATATAAATATATACATATTAGTAAACATATATATACGAGTAAAATATAAATATATAGATATATATAAAGAATGTAAACATAAAATATTGACATTTATATATATAATAATATATATATACACATAAAACAGAAACATATATATATAATATAAAATGAAATCATATAGATATTTACACATATATATAATCTAAACATATATATATTATAAAATAAAAATATATATGGAATATATTAACATATATATAATATAATATAAACATATATATATATAATAAAAGAATATAAACTGTAAAATATATACCAATATATAATATAAATAAACAAATAATAAAAATATATATATATATAATATAAACATATTTCTAATATAATCATCTATATATAAACATAAGATATAAAATATAAACATGTTAAATATATTTTAATATATTTATACTAAAATATATAATATTATTTTGTAATTGCTGAAATATATTTATATATAATTAAATATAACATAATACAATAAAAAATTTTCAATTTAGTCACATGTTTAAGAAAACATGCCTATTTTAGTGACATTTTTTCTACTGTTTTAAAATGTGACTGATTATATATATATATATAGAGAGAGAATTATAAATATATATATGAATACATACACATATATATATATACACACACAAACATATAAACATACACACACACACACACACATATATATATATATATATATCAACACATACTATATATATCATGTTCATATATATATAATCTAAACATATTTATATATAATATAACATATAAATAAAAATAAAATATAAACATGTATATATATACATATATATTCAAATATATATTATACAAAATAGACATATATGTAAAATATAAACATATATAAAATATAAAATAGAAAATAAAAGAATATAAATTATAAATTATAAAATATAGACACACATATATTAATATATAAATATAACTAATTACAACAGTAATTTTTTATTATGGATATATATATCAAAAATTATTATATAATACAATTTTATATTGAAAATCAGAATACATGTGTTGGCCTACTTCCTCCTTGTGACCCCAGTGTTGTAGGGATTAACATCCAATTGAGGCAAAATTTCTTATTTCACATGTGTGGAACCTGGTTTTTAGGGTTTGTGGGGATCTTGGAATTTAGTATTGGGAGATGTTTTATAAGAGTGGAATGGTTTTGGGATATGTTTTTTATACTGTTACAGTATGGTTAAGCCGTCATTGCATACGAGGTATAGGACGGTGGGGGGAGATGCTAGGTATAAGGGGTAGATGAGGGTGTTGGGGGAACATGTTATGGGGTACATGAAGTGGGGGGTGGGGTTGGGTGACATTGGGTATGGGGTACTAGAAGTGGTAATGAGGGAATATTTTAGGTTACAGGTGGGGTTTTCATGACTTTTTTTGAAAAATAATCCCATAAAAATTATAACTTTCAAACAAAATTATCAGGTTTTTCAGAAATATAATTAAACATGGTTTTATTTTCTATTGTTTCCAAATAAAATATGTAAATATGGTATTTATAATTAAATATGTTTATAAATGTTACTAATTTTGGTAATTTTATAATCTTCTCTAATTGGTTACAAATTATGAATTTTAAAAACACCATTTGTTTTTAGGAACATCGTGAATTGAGCCATGATTTACCAATATTTATTAAAAGATTAGAAAAGGGGGTGTAGTTATTTAGTAACGTTTATAAATGTTTTTAATTTTCTATAATTTATAATATTCTCAAATTAATGACATTTATTACTGTCGCTAATTTAGAGACACCTCATATATTAGTGTTTTTTTATAAAAGTATTTAAATGAATAGAAAAATTTATACAAATCGATAACATTAAAAAATCATTAATTTATGTTTTTTGGTAGTGTAAAAATTAAATTATCGAAATATATGTATGTTTAACATACGTCAGCTTTCTTGGTATTCAAATATTGTATGTAAAGAATCCATTTTGGGCACTATATCCAATTTTGAAGGTCTAGGGTTCCAAATAGGTAGTTAAAATGCTAGAAAATATAATTAATCACTAAATATTATAGATTAAAATAATTTGAAAAAATTAATTTAACATTTACATAAACAATTTAATGGTAAAAATTAATAAAACTATTCCTTTAAAATACATGATTTTATATTCTACTTCCATAATGAAATTGTATCCCTATAATTTTCACTCATTGATATAAAATAAATATTATTTTATCTTATTTTTACAAACCAGATTTCCCAAAATATGTTTTACCTTAAACATTAAAAATGGTAAGGGATGTTAAGATGTCATGTGACTCAAAAGAAATAGAATGTTCTAATCCAAATGAATTTAAATTAGGTAAGAAAACTAGTGTCATCTTATAAAGTGATAACTGATACAATCACTATTCTATTTCATTTGAAGTTATTTTTTAGATTTTAATATTTAAAAGTATAACAAATGAATGTGGAAGTGAAATTGTGTGATTAAATGAAAATCATAAAGAATACTTGCATTTGATGAAAAAATAATGATAAAAAGTATCAATACAAAAAAATGCCCAGAAAACCATGATATATTCATTACATATAAATCAAGAATAAATTAAATATATCACTTCTACATTTCAATAATAGTATATCATTTCAAGATATTTAAATATTAAATCCATTTCCAAAACCATTTAAAAAATTTAATAATGAAATTTTTGAATCAAAGTGTCCAATACCACTTTAAATCAATTATAAAAATTAATATTTTGAAAAATTAATTTCCATATAAATAAATCCTTTAAACCAATTTGAAAACATTGAAATTAATGATAATGTTTTACAATAACAAATCATTAAAAACATTTGAAACAATGTTTTAGATAAAGAGACCCATTCTACCCGAGAAAATAATTAAATAAATATAATAAAATAATAACATTAAAAAAACCTATAATATATTGAGAATAAAGATATTAATGATATAATATGTCAAACGGTAGTGTATAAACCTTATAGGATAATAATGTTTCCGAATATCAACATATTCCTCAATGAAAGGAGATTGAGATGTAGTCACATACAAAAATTTGTCAGCTTAACGACATCACATTAAAATTCAGAAAATGAGTTGATGGGAGAGAACAATGTCTCTAATCACATGGAAATAAAATTTACCTAAATAAGGATATAAAATTAAATATTCCAACATATGAAATTATAAATTAAAAGATATAACAAAGAAAAAGTCATCAACTAAAAGAGGACAGTGAAAGGTTCCCTTACCTTGAGTGCAAATTGTCACGTATATTCCTTGTTCTTATATAATAATAAACTTAAGATAATTTATACTTGATTTAGTACCTTTTTAAATTTTATTATTCTTTTAATATCACTTATTATCATGTTATAATCATTAAATAATTATTTATGTTAATATCAGTTGTTTTGTCGATATTCGGTACTTGAGTCAAAAATGAACTTGTTATAATTACAAATTGTCCATGAGTTCAAAGTTACATTATCTACATAATGATACTAAGGATTTTAATATCATATATATCATTGATATATTATATATATTTATTTATAATAGTCCATAATATTTCATGATAACAAATGAAATGCACTGTTCCTGGACACAGTAAGCCGTACGTAGGCATGAAGGCTACATCCATTTCTTTTTTCATTTTTTAAGGAATGAAAACTATATTTTATATAGTTATAGTACAATTAAAGTATAATATAATATTATATATACATTACATATGTACATTAACTCAATTATTTATACGTTCAATGTACGGCTTGAATGAGTCATCTCACTTTGAGGGGCTGTAGTCCGCACTTTCTCAAATGGAATTATCGTATATATAACACATGAAAATCATGAAGGTATGTTTAAAATTGTAATTAAAGAATAATAGAGATTAAATGAATATCATAAATATCATATATAATTCCATTTCCATCATAATGGCCACCATGAGTGGTCGTAGAAGAATATTGAACAATCATCGTTTCGTGAGGCAGTAGTTTGCCGTCCACACAAACATTAAGATCTATAACCATTAGTCCGAGGTGTGTGTTAGTGTAGTTCGAATAATTCTCATAAAAATAACCTAGTATATTTAGGATATTGTTTTTGTTATGTAATCAATGAATTATAATAGAATAGGGAGTGAAGAAGTGGAATAATGGAGAGGAAGGTTTTAGAAGACAATACCTCTTAAAATGTGTAACTCTTTTTTATTTGAGCCAAAATAATTTATTTAATTGCCTTATTTCTCGTTTAAAGATTCTATGTGGAATAAGGGGATGTTCGGATATTATTTGAGTATATTTTGGAGGATTAAATGGGCTTGAGAGGTCCGTGTAATGGGTTAGAAGTGGTGGCCATTTATAAGATGGTGGAGGGGATCTTTAGGAATGTTTGAAAGTATTATTTTAAGAATAAATAATGTTCGGTTTAAAAAGGTCTAAAAATAATTAAATTAATATATAAGAAGAATATATGTCATAATAAAATCATCCAATATGAATTGGAAAGGTTTTGGATTTTTTTTATCTTTATCTATTTTATTTAACCCTTTTCAACTATTACCATTTTATCAAACATTTAACACATTGAGAATCAAATTAGTTACCAAAACATGAAAATTATCCAAATAAAGATTCATTAATAAAATTCGAGTTTTATGATAAATATTTGATAGAGTATTAATTTTTTTTGTAATTTTATAGTGCTTCATAAAATATTTTATATTTTATAATATGAATTATGTCAATTTTGACACTATTCATATCATTTTTAAAAAAAAAATCCATGACAACCTTATAGATTCTAAAAAACTTCATTAATAAAAATATTACATGTATATATCATCCAAAAAATTTGTAAATAAAATCCAAATAAAAAAATTACATTTATTTTAACATTTATAATATCATTTATTTGAATAAATTATTAATGAAGCAATCACTACATAAACATTATGTCATAATTAAATTTATTTATTTAATTTCTATAAATTATACAAAAATACCATGATGTAGAAAATATTTTTATACTTAGAATGGAAATTTATAGATAAAAATATCACTTATATAACCCCATATAAAAATTATTTTACTAAAAGATATATGTTTATTTTACATTTTCCTTATCTTTAAATTAATTTTTATAAATTATCATTTTCACATATAGCTGGCTCCATGGGGTCCCAAAATTGACCCAAGGATGCCCATGGAAGGGTATGTATCATCCAATAGGGATATGACACGTGTTAGGGTAATTTAATATGATTATAATATTAATTTTTACACTTATTTACCATATTTACCCTCTAACAAGGGTAAATAAAATATTTACTAAAGTTCCTATTCATAATGTCTAAAAATAAAACATACCTATTTACAAAATTTTGAAATCCTGATTCCAAATATGGAATTATTTTTTCAAAATTCAAAACACCTAAATTTCAAATAATTAATTTAAAACTAATTCATGTTGTCAAAACCAAAAAGCACCTTTATACGAATTAAAAACTACCAAAAGATTGACTTGTGTTTATGTCCAATTTCAAAGTCACATTACATTCAATGACCAGAACTGGATAAAAGGATAAAAATATAAAATATTATACATTAAAAATAATTTAAATTAGAATATAACTATATAATAAAATTCATTTAAAAGGCTATTTTGAATTAAAATTCAATATTTTTCATTATTAATCAAAAAATGAACTTTATTTAAAAAATTATTAAAATTTTAACCAATGTAAATTTTAATGTCCTTATTCTTATGTATAAGTATATTTATTAAAATTAAATGTATAAAAGTGGAAAAACTAGATTTAAAAAAGGTTATCCATTAAAAGGCAGTAAATTGACCATTAAAAGAATATTTGTGTTTTTCATGCATAAATCAGATTCATTATTTTTTTAAGCTTTTAAAATTTATTGGATAAAAGTGAAAGAATTTAAAAAACATATTTAATCATATTTTAGTTAGTTATGTTCGTTCCCTCCAATATAATAGATATGTGTTAACTACTAATTAAAATAATAATATTATTATATTATTTTTCAGTATAACTCAAAGTTGTGTGCAACATACGATTCCAAAGAAACCCACTGTCGTGTGTTGATTACTCTATCAGACATAGAATCCCCTAGAAAGTGAAATTAATTTTTAATTCAAAAATATTATTAAATATAAAAATTTCTTATTCTTTATTTATGTAGGATGTTATATATGGTCCTATGATGTCCATTCCCTAAACGAAAAATGACTAGGAGTACTAGTATTTGTGAAGTAACTTCGGGGGATGGGGTATGAAATTTGAATAATATAAGAATGAGTGACACATCATGGTTAATTTGGTGTAATCCTAAATCATGATGGGACAATATTACACAAGATGTTGAATCTACTATGAGATCTTTGACACTAATTGATGTGCTTCACATGTTTTTGCATGTAATTCTTTTTTGATGCTATCAGTCTCTTCTCCATCAATGCACCTAAGAAGGACTCCCTCAAGCCCTCTCTTATAAAGATCATTTTTCTGGTTGGTGTCATCATACATCCTGAAGTTTATTTCACATCTCTATATTTGTTCCCTTCCATACCTATTTGGTTAGATGTCTCCCCTTTGATGGTAATATACACAAGGATTAATTTAACTGATAATAAGATCATATTGATTAGATATGTGTCCTATTTTGTTAATTTATTCTGTTCTGGCCTAAATGTATGGTATGACCATCCATTAGTGTGAAATAATGATGAATGATTCATTATGATTTGAGTCTCCTAGTGTTATGGCTTAATATTCCAACAGATCGACTTGTTCATATTTCAACCAGGGAACAGAAGTCAATGTCAGCTCTGATGAGAATTCTACATTCAGTTCACTGACATGATTAATCAAAGGGATCAACTCGTCTTTCCTAATAGCATAGTCACCATTGAATTTCTTGATGACCAGTTATGAGTCACCATTAATCATTAGGTATTTGGATTGTGCTATATTTCCAACTCATGGCCTACAATGAGGTCTTATTACTCAGCTCCATTGTTCATGATTCCTTCTGATAGTAATAAGATATAATGATGAGCTAGATTTTATAGGGATACAAGTATGAATCCGAGACAAACATAGTTGAACATGGGGTCTTTCATTAGTTTTTATTTCAGGAATCTGGATGAAATGTCGATGTACATTTCCCATAATTGGGAGTTCTCTGGAGAAGATAACACTTCCACCGTAGGTAGCTCATCATATGATGTGGGAAACACTATTGAGGGATACTCTACTAAGAGATATTCTAATGTCAAACCATTAATGGTTTCTTAATGTATGAACAATATAACAATTTTGTGTAGGATGAACAACCACCATGATAAGTGTCCTGTCAATTATGGAAAGTGTATAATATACATGAGGGGGTTGCTACAATAGACAAGGTGGAATTTTTCATGCTACAGATAATGCCTCAGATTTGACTACAAATATTAATGCAAGTAATCTTTTCTTGATATTTGGGTAATGATTCTCAACATCGATCATGGTTTGGATGATGTAATAAAGTCCATTCTCAATGCTGAAATAATTCTTCCGTGTGATTCACATAAGGATTGCTCCAAGGTAGTTACGTACAAAATGACTGGTCTTCCTTCAATAGAAAACATTAATAAAAGTTGACTTAAGAGATATTTCATGAAATTATTGAACCCTTCTCCACATTCTTCATTCCATTGATATTCCACCCCTTTCATCATCAAAATGTTGAAGGGATGCACTTTCCTGAGAGGTTTCCTATGAAGTGTAGAATGTAGGTCAGGTTTCCTGGGATTCCTCACAACTCAGTGAGGCTATGAGGAGGTGACATTCCAAGTATGGAAATTATATTCTTATGGTTGACTTCAATTCCCTTATGGTGTATGATGAAGTTAAGAAATTTTCCTAAGGTTACTCGAAAATCACATTCTTGGGGTTCATTATCAGATAATGATGTCATAGTTTACTGAAGACATATTCAAGATATACTAGGTAGTCCAAGGATTGTCATTATTTAACCATCAGATCATCAACATAGAATTCAACGAAAATTCATAGGAAGGGTATGAAAAAATTTTGTGCATGGCATGTTGATTTGTGGAACCGACATTTTTCAAACTAAAAAGAATAAAATTTTATCAAAAAACTATCAGAATATACTTGAAGGTTGTGGATTCATCATTTTATTGGGCCATTATAATCTATTTATTTTCTAAATAAGATTCCATGAATGAGAGAGAATCATATACATACATTGCATAGATCAAATGTTTTTTGATTGAGACTATGAAATCATCTTTCAGGAAGTGCCGATTGAGTTCCCTAAAATTGGTTCAGACTCTAATATTCCCATTGTTGTTCTTATTGGGGAAACGTTTTTATATACATATTTGGGTATTGGACCTCCAAAATAATGTTAGCTCTGATGAGCCTATCGACTTTATCCTCTATTTTGGCAGTATGTTTCAGGTGCATCCTTCTAGTGGTAGTGTGTAACCATCGTGGTCCTCTTACATGCCCAGGTGGTGAGTGGCCACCTTTGGAGAAAGACCTGTATATTTCATATAATTCTAGGTGAAAAAATCTTGACTCTACTTTGGTAATGTGGAATATACCTCTTTCCCTTCATAATTCATGACATTACAAACTAGAATGTTTCACATGTCTTCTTTTGTACCCAAGTTGTATTCATTGAGTTCATTAATGGTGATAGAGTTTCTTTCCTAAAATGATGGAGGGGAATCACTTAGGTCTTCCAATTAGTCTTCCACATTTTTACCATCTTCCCCTTCATCTTCTTATGGGGAAAAAAGTCTTGAGATAGTCATTCTAAAATTGAGCGATGTGTCATACATTTGGTGTCTCGGAAGCGAAGCTGCCACTACTGTCATGTCCATTAGTGGGGGATTCTCTAGAGAAGATGCATCGATGGTTAAAAGGGTTTCCAAAACTTTTTTGAGTGATGAAACACTTAATCATGACTCTGGGGGTGATTCATGGATATCGTGGGGTTTTGATGATGGTATATGGGAATTTTAATCCGAATCCCCACAATTATCATAGGTGTTAGTGAACCTTTCAACATTATTAGGCTCAGCGACATTGATTAGAGTGATGAGAAATGAAAAACACATTTCCAAATTTTGACTTGTGAGATCAATATGATTAATGATATGTATTTATTCTTCCATGAGCTACATGATAGTACATGTAGGAAACATTTCCAAAAAAAATTGTAGCACGCGACCCAATAAAATATGTTGCTAAGGGTTACATCCCATTTGGTTCATAGAACCCTAAATCAATATAGTGTGAATTAGAGAGGTAAAATGTGTCCTAATTGGAATGAAATATATATATCTATCCATTAATTCTATATTTCAGGCACTGATGTTCTAAGGAGGGTATTACTGTGTGTTTTATAGCTAGGGACTTCGTAGAAGGGTGTTGAAGGTTGTATTATTTAGGATGAAGAGAAAATATGTGTGATCTAGGAGGACACCACATCAGGTTTTAATCTATATTAAACCAAATAGATTTTTCCATATTTTTTCATAGCCTAACATGGTCATGGTACATTGCATCAGATCTTCCTCATTGCAACCCAGCTGGTAATGTCTATGCAGTGGGAGGAGATTAACCCCACAACCATTGTTAATGAATAATTTTTTAATACCGATGACATTTATTGTTCTAGACACATATAAGGGTTTGATGTGTTCATTTATGATGGATTATTAATCTTCATCCATGAAGGAAATAATTCTGTGGAATTATGCAGGATTAGTCTCCGTACAGTAGACATCAATAGCTGCCACATCAACATCAAAATCCCTGGGACTTAAGAAATCATCAATGAGTGCTTCCCTATGATCTGTTGATAGATTTGGTGATACCGTGATTGAGTGATTAGCTAGATATGGAACTAACAGTTTCAGAATTTTATATTTCTAATCTAAATATTGGCACTTCAATGCTTAGGGATTCATTTTCATAAGAACGTTAGGGGATAGATAATTTTATTAAGATGGGTGAGACCTTGGGGTTGGGGTAAGAGGAGCTTCCATAATTTTTGGATTGGGATGGGAAAATATTCTCACATATTGAGGGAAATTAGTCATCTTTTCATATTATGATTGATATTTGACAAAGAAATTGAATGGGGTTGCAATATGTGGGGGTAGGAGAATCATCCTATCCCTATCAATTTCGTTGGAGATTCCTACCACATGTTTCTACAAAACAGGATGTTTGAGCGGGGGTGTGGCCATAAATTTTTTTTGACCATGGAATCATATTATGGTTTTCTCTATATTTGTCTCATGATCATGATTTTCATTTGTAGGAATTCGAATCTATTTATACATTCTTACCACTATATTTTACTGGTGATATTTCTTCTGGTAGGTAAGAAATTGCATCTGGCTATGGATTTACACTGTATTGGACCAGTGGGGCTCATATACATTAGCAGTGTTATATGACTTACCATATTTCCACCGTATTGGTATGATGTGAATCTAACATATTGGAAAAAAATTAATCTGCCAATACATTTCTGCTCTGTCTTCACAGAGGGACCAACGAGCACAAGCTGAAATGTGTGTTTGCTCATATTAGGCTATAGTATTACTTTCATAGGCATCAACAGGAAGATCATAATTTCATGCCTTTCCATTATATGTTGTTTTTTAGGAACTCCTTCTTAGGAACATGGATAATAACTTAATCTTGATTTTTCACTTTCCACCCTCAGTAGGTGACCTCAACAAGAGATCCTCTTCAGAGCGGGGATATTGCATTATATACCACTGGTAGAGATTTCCTCTAGTAGAATACCTTGAGCAGGGTTCCTATGCAGCTAGGATTGTAATACCTTCGTATGATAAAGGGTTAAATGACTAAATGATATGACCCATGACAACAAGGTGCACCTTCCTTTTCGAGAGCCTGCCTGATTAAAACTCAACAGTTAACTATGCTTGGCCTGAAGTTGTGATCAGGATGGGTGACCTTCTTGGGATGTTTCCCAAGGTGCGTGCGAGTGAGGACAAAGAACACTAGAAAGGACATGTGTTGGCTTGTAGGGAAAATCATTAGTCAGATGACCTGTTCGGGCACATGGGTGGAGCCTAGGGTGGGCCCCACGTGTCTGGGGGGAAACTGGTGGGTGGGGCCCAATTTTCACATTTGGTATCAGAGGTGGTACCCTTCCTTAAGTGCGGTGCACTTCCTGGGATGAGATGTAGGGCCCACAACGAGGATGTTGGTATCTTAAGGGGGTGATTGTAACACCTCCGTATGATAAAGGGTTAAATGACTAAATGATATGACTCGTGTCAATAAGGTGCACCTTCTTTTTCAGGAGCTTGTCTTATTAAAACTCCACAGTTAAGCGTGCTTGTCTTGAAGTAGTGATCATGATGGGTGACCTTCTTGGGAAGTTTCCCATGGTGTGTGCGGGTGAGGACAAATCACACTATAAAGGACACGTGTTGGCATGTGGGTAAAATCATTAGTTAGATGACATGTTCAGGCATGTGGATGGACCCTAGGGTGGTCCCCATATGTCTGCGGGGAAACTGATGGGTGGGGCCCAGTTGTCACATTTTGTATCAGAGGTGGTACCCAGCCTTAAGTGTGGTGCCCTGCCTGGGATGATATGAAGGGCCCACAACGAGGACGTTGTGCTCTAGGGGGGGGGGGTGATTGTAACACCTCCGTATTATAAAGAGTTAAATACTAAATGATATGACTCATGTCAACAAGGTACACCTTCTTTTTCAGGAGCATGTCTGATTAAAACTCCATACATAAGCGTTCTTTGCATGGAGTAGTCATCAGGATGGGTGAACATCTGGGATGTTTCCCAAGGTGTGTGCGAGTGAGGATAAAACACATTGGAAAGGACATGTGTTGGAATGTGGGTAAAACCATTAGTCAGATAACCTGTTCGGGCACGTGGGTGGACCCTAGGGTGGGCCCCACATGTCGGTGGGGGAAACTGGTGCGTGGGGCCCAGTTTTCACGGAGATTAAGTAATCGATGTCGACCTCATCTACCTCCATGTGATAAGGGAGGTATTCATTATCATGTCTCAGGGATAGGCTCTCGAAATGATTTGAGATATGCAGTGGATTCATCTCATTATGGATTGTCAGCCATGACTGAAGAGGCAGACGATGGTCTTTCACTGATTGTAGGGAGTGCCATGCAACCTCCACCATAGAGAGAGTGTTGTTTTAGTGGTACTATATAATCATCATGTTTGAAACCCATCATTGATGATGCAGGGTAGTAAAGAGAGTCTCGTTCATTTATGGAGACCCAACTACCTACATAGTAATTGACATGCATGTCTGAGCAAGTATTTGGGAAATCCATTTTAATCAAATATAGCTCAATGAAATTTCTACAATATATATATGAAATATACAAACAAAAAATTGTTGTTAAATTAGAATCTCATGATCATAGTATAATTGATGATATTTCTTGGACATTATCCATTTTTGATGAAAGGGGCCTTTGGTAAGATACTACAGACACCATGGATTGGTATTCAATTTGGGTTCACCATTTCTGTTTGGACCCGATTCACATTGTACCAGGTGGGGGAAGGTGAAATGTCCCGATAGATAGTTACCAGTTGTCCATTATTATGAAGGGTTTTACATATGGTATGATGTCCTCATATGGATTCCAATATGTTTATTCACAGAGTAAGAAAAACACAATGGACATCTTATCCATGATTTGTGGACCTGCTTCCCAAAGGTAGGCACTCGTTGGATGATGATTTCTCTAATGACATTTAAGGACTCCATTGGCCAATAGGTTGTGAGGTCGGGATCATCACACCATATTAGAGGGATATTATTGGCTAATATGTGAATCTCTTATATAATTAAGCGATGTTGATATGTTCTTGAATGCTTTTTTCCCATGCATGTGTCTGTGGGTTACCCATGTGTTGCAAGATTAACCATACATACACATGGGTACAAAATTGTCGAGACACCGTGAGTTTAAGACCGTCGATTAGGCGAGCTAGATTTTATCCTCATCAAGGGAGTATGGAATTTATGTTGATATCGGGATCCATCCCATTATATGGGCATCCTATGTATAATCATAAGAGGAATAAAAACCCACATTGTTCAAGGCCACTTAACTAGACACATCACTTTTTTTTCTCATGCGACGAGGACCCATCCATGATGTTTATTGTCATGTAGATATCACAACATCATGGATGATATCTAGTCAATATTTAAGGTGTAATTTAACACCCCAAGATTCCATAGTACACTTCCCTTTGAATAATATAGTAGCGTGTGTTGAATGCAACTTCGAGTTCTAACACACACACAGCAATCAAACTAGCCATTACGAATAGTAATACCCACTTTTTGAAATTTTATAAATTTTATCTCTCAAAATTGACTTTATTTTTGTATTCAAAATATCAAAATTATCCTAGGGTAAATATTTTGGAACTTTTCGGATAACATTTATATGTTGATGAATAGTGAAAATTTCTAAATTTTAATTAAAAAAACATTTTTAATAAAAATAATTAATCATGATAAATTATGAATTTGAGTGGTTTTAAAGTATATTAAAAATATATTTACCAATTAATACAATTTTGTTCATTGTACATAATTTCACAATTAAACTGGACATGAACAAGTGTCAATATTTTGATAGTTATTATTTCTTAAAAACATGCTTTTCATTTTAACAACGGGAATTAATTTAAAATTAATTTCTTCCACTTCTATGTTTTGAATTTGGAAAAATGGATTCCATATTTGGAATAATTATTTAAAAATTCTATAAATAGGTAATTTTTATTTTTAGACATTTTGAATAATTATTTCGATAAAAATTTTATTTACCATGGTTAAAGGGTAAATCTGGTAAATAAGGTTAAAAAAATAATATTATAATAATAATAAATTACCCAAAAACGTATCCTAACATTATTGGTTGATTCATGTCCAACCGTGGGCATCTTTGGGTCGATTTTGAGACCCCATGGAGCCACTTGTAAGTGATAATGACACATTATATTAATTAAGTTAAAAGAAATACAAAAATGACACAAACATATATCTTTTTGAAAAACAATTTTTACATAGGGTTATATATGTTGTATTTTGGACTATAAATATTCATTAGAAAGATAATATGATTTTATACATAATGGTATTTTATTTATATTTTTTAAAAATTTAATAATTAATATTATTTATGACACAATAATGATGCAGTATTTTCGTTATTAATGAAAGAATCAAATAATTGGTATTACAAATGTTAAATTATATATAATTTGAAAGTTTTGATGACATACATGACTTTTATTACTTAATATGAAATTTTATGATTTCTTAAATGAATTTGGTTCGAATTATTAAAGTTGTTAAGACTTTAATAAAAATCAATTATTGAATAGTGTCAAAATTGACATAAAAGAGTTTTGAAAAAAATATATTATATTATTAATTTATTTTCAATTACTAAAAATATAATGATCTGACAAATACTTATTTCATGATAGATGTATCATTAATGTACTACTTGGGGGTCTATTTGAGGTATATAGTATGTTTATTAACTATAGAATATAAAAATACAAAGTGACATGGTAAGTGTCAAACTAATTAACAAAGAGTTAAAACTAAATGATAAGGTTAATATAGTTACCCAAACCTGTCTGAAACCTATTGGTTGAGTGGTTTTGGACCCACACCTGCCTTAAATTTCATATAATCCAATTTGGAGCCATTGGAAACTAAATATGAATTTTTTATTAAATAATATTTTTAGCTTTTCAAAAGGTGCCCCTTACCCCTCTTATAAAAGGGCACTCCCCCTTCTCACTACTCACACTTTCAAAGCATTTTGGTCCCTCCTAACCCTGCCCAAATACTCTATAAAATCCTCTCACTTCAACCTAGATGCCTTAGTTGGATCATAAATCCAACCTATGGAGCCCTTTTGATCAAATCAAAAGGAAGAACCCGAAGAAGAGGTAATGTTTTCACCACCCTTTTTCATGTTCATTTATTCTTCAACATCTTCTTTCTTTATTATTAACATTCTAAAATAATAACTCCAGTATCTTATATATATTGTGATGTTATTATAAATATGGTACAACCATATTCAGTATTCTATCCATCCATTGAATGACATGTCACCAAACGTGCGTACGTATGGCTTACCGTCTCCACATCATGGTGTAATTGTTATTCAATAAATTATTATTTGTATGGGTATAATATTGATGTGTAATTCATGTAAATAATAAATATAACATGATAATTATTCTATATATATGATATACCATCCAATTATATATTATTTTAATGTCAAAATAATGATATTGTCGCTCGTGCGTACGTACGGACTACTGTCTCAACGAACGCGATGAGATTCATTCCCCATCGTATAAATGCAATTATAATTCTCATTTGATAATTAAAAATAATTTTTAAGGACTTCATATCACTCAGGATATGAATAAGATACAACCTATCCATAAAAAACAAGCTTATGTAATAAAATATATAAAATAAAACGAGTATGTTAACTCCCGAAACAATGATAATACTAAGATAGTGTTATCAAATAAATGTTAAAAGATCATATATGATATCATAATTATGTATATGGTTCTTGTATAATTTAATAACAATTATTTAACTATTATACAGGAGTTTAACATACCATCGACTAAGGAAAAGTACAAGTTAAGGGTTTATTTCTCAATCTCTTCATTATCCGGGGTTGTTTATACGTAATTATCTACTAGGACCTATTTATCATCCTCATCCATGTTCCTTAAAAAAGTATTACAAATCATGCCTACTATTTTAAATACTATGAGATAAAGTCATTTATACACTTTTTGACTTCTTATAAGAAGTTTATAATGCAATCTTTCTGTCGTTTTCCAAACAAGGTCCTTTTAACCTTTTCGACAGAATTAAGGTAAGAATGTTTTTTTAACTTATACGGAGGGTGCGGCTATTTTCTGCCATTATAAAATTGACGAAGCTTCCCTTGAAATCTTATAAGAATATTTTCAGTGAAATTTTTTTATTTTATAAATTTATGACTCTTAAATGATTTCCAAATAGAAAGAGATATTTCTCTAAAAAGAGTTTTGATTTCATTTATGTCAACATCCTTTGTTTGATTTTATGTTTATTTGGAGTTGATTTTTTATGATAAAAAACATCCATATTCTATTGATGGTTTTGTGATATGTTTGAATCTTGATGTTTTATTTTTATACCATTCATGGTTTAATAAGAAACTATTGACATTTCGTATGATAGTTTTAATATGAACGATTATGTTATGTTTAAACTTGATCATATGAGGAACGCATTAGACTTAATAAGTGATAGGTGGAGCCCGCAATAGCTCCTCGATGCATCGGTAGGTCTCATGAGACAAACTAGTGTCTTGGAACAAGGCCTTGAAAAAAATCATATTTTTAGACATGGCACGAGGCCTTGGCTATGTGGTTATGATAGCATGGAATTATGCATTCCATCATTATGAAAGTGGTTATTGATATTGCATCTGATTATTCGACTTGTAGAATATCCATGTGAATAAGTATATGAAATTTTTTCATTTTTTTCTGCCATATTATTCTGAAGTTCATGTTTAAAAAGGATTTTGTTTTAGTTATACATTTCCTTAAATGTTTATGGTTATTTATGAAAGTTTCCGCTATATTGTTATCCTTAATGGGCATTTGATCTCACCCCTTTCTATGTTTTATTTTTCCCAATATGCGAAGAAGTATTTTATTAATGACCTGCAGGGATAGTATGAGGGGATAAGAGTGTGGACTATGGAGACTATATTGTTGTAGTTTTCATTTTATGATGTAATGTAATCTTTATGAAAGTATCTAGTTATTCCATGGCTACTAAACTAATCGGTATTTCGAGACTTGATCTTTCTTGTGATCATGCCAATGTTATGTAATTATACACCGACTCTGGGTAACTGGGGTCAGGGCGTTACAGTTGGTATCATAGGAAGTTTAGTACAATCCTTGGATGCTGGATTTAGATAATATCTGATTAGAGAAGATAGACCTAAGAAGGACTTTGAGGATTAGTATAGAAGAACTTCCTAGAATTTTGGTATTGTAGAGATTTTTTGAGTTTTCTGAGCAATACATCAATGTCTGGATACGAGCAGGTAGAGGATGCTCTAGAACAGATGTACATAGGGGTAAAGACCAAAAACACCGCTTTGAGATAGACTCAAACGGGAACTGGTGCACGATAACGGGCCTTGCTTTACTCTTGGTTACGACACTCCCAACGGATATGCTTAGGATTACTCTCATTTTTATTACAAATAATTATGATGGGTTGATGAGTATATACGTCCTCAAAGAAAACATTTTTTATGATTATGAATTATATCAATAAATAGTTCATTTTATGTGAAGTGTTTTATAAGTATGGAATTATGTATTTTGATTCATAAACTGAACTAGTTTATGCCATTGTTTAGAAATGTCTTGTAGTGGAAGAAATGAAAACCATATCAATGCACGAACTCCGTGTAGGGATTGACCTCCTACTTAAGATAATTATAGTGGAGCTGGTGATGCAACCAGTGCTAATAAACTAATCACCATACTGGGACAACTCATTCAGGTTATGAATAATAACCTTACCCGTATAGAGCACCCCGATCCACAGCGTGGCGGATCAATGTTAGATCGCTTTATGAGGCAGAAACCACCAAAATTCAATGGGATTACAAATCCATTAGTATATGAGCAATGGATAAGTTCCCTAGTGAAAATATTTCAGGCATTGGGGAGTAGTGAATGGGAAAAAGTAATCATGGAAGTTTACCGCCTCAATGGAGATGTTGATCAATGGTGGTCATTGATTCAAAACACCCAGGAAGATGATGAATTATCAAAAATGGAATCGACGGAGTTCAGAGATCTGTTTTTAGAAAAATACTTTTCTTGTGACCATTAAGCAGATATGGAAAGACAATTTCTGAGTCTGAGACAAAAGGAGGATAATAATGTCACAATGTATGAGGCTAACTTTACATGGTTAGCAAGGTATGATGAAGATTATATACGTAACCCAAAAGGTAAGATTTATTGTTTCTTTTATGGGTTAAAACCATTTCTCCATCGAGCATTAGTCTCACAATCCCTCTCGTTGTACGAAGACATTGTCTCATGTGCTATCAAGACAGAGAAGGAATTCCCTATGTCTTATGACATTAAAGAAGAGCAAGAGAAGAAGAGATCTGTGATCAATCTGGGAATGGAAATAAGGGGAAGAAGGGAAAGGTTGAATATCCATCCTATGGTAAATGTGGGAAGAAACACCCTGGTACTTGCTTAAATGAAATGAGAGTTTGTTACAAGTGTGGTGAAAAAGGCCCCCAAGCTCGTGATTGCAAGGGGAAGAAGGAAGCTACCGATGTCCAATGCTACAATTGTAGGGAGATGGGACATTATGATAATGAATGTCCTAAGAGTTAGGGGAAATTATCTCAGAAAAGGCCAAGGGATCAAGGCCAAGATTATGCTATCACTACTGCTGAGGTAGAAGCTCTGAAAGGCATGGTGGCAGGTGCTTTAATGGTTTCCTCAAGTTTAGAAAATGAATTATTGGATTCTGGATCATCGCATTGTTTCATATCTTCCCAGTTCTCTTTGAAAATTATATATTTCTAATTTGATTTAACAAGGGAGTTGTCAGTTAAAACTCCTAAGGGATGTATCATTGCAACAAAGTTTTTTGAATCTGTCCCCATTAAGGCACATAAATGTTCGTTATCTGCTGATCTCATCGTCAAACCTATGACTGAGCTTGATATAATACTCGGTATTGATTGGGTTTCAGTCCATGAGGAAAATTTTTATTGTATGAAGAAGGAGTTTATGATTTTAGAGGATGATGATAAGGAACACCTTATCTTTAGAGCAGAATCGTCAACACCTAATTCTTATCTAGAACCACCCCCAGTAGCTCAACTAAATTCAATTATTGGGGCAGAAGAGAAGGAAATGATAGTGGGTGAGGAAAGGAATATTGAAATAGAGGATGAACCTATTGTGAAAGAATATGTAGATGCGATTCCGGAAGATTTACCTAGACATCCTCTAGAACAAGAAGTTGAGTTTTCCATTGATTTAATTACCCGATCAAGGCCTATATCGCATACCTCTTATAGAATGGCCACTGTGGAATTAGTTGAACTAATGAAACAACTAGATTAATTGAGTAATAAAGGATTTATTAGCCCTAATGTTTCTCCGTGGGGAGCCCCTATTCTTTTTGTTTAAAAGAAATATGGATCTATGAGGTTATGTATCGACAACAGGGAGATCAATGCTATAACAATAAATAATAAGTATCCCCTTACTAACATTGATGATTTATTTGACCAACTTCATGGAGCTCAATAATTTTCAATGATTTACCTTCGATATGGATATCATCAGTTGTGTGTGAAAAAGGAAGATATTCTGAAGACAACATTTCGAACAAGATACGGGCATTACGAGTTTACGGTAATGCCTTTTGGGATGACTAATGCACCCAATGTATTCATGGATTTAATGAATATAGTTTTCAATGTATATCTCAATTATTTTTTGGTGGTATTTATTTATTATATCTTGGTATAATCCAAAATATATGAAGATCTTCGAAATCACTTGCGCATTATCCTGAAGAATTTGATAAGACATGAATTATATGGGAAGTTTAGGAAGTGTGAATTCTGGCATTAGGAGATTTATTTTCATGGTCATATTATCTCTAAAGATGGAATATATGTTGATCCTTCTATGAACAAGGCAAATCAAGAATGGCCTGCACTGACGAATATAAACAAGGTATGTAGTTTTATTGGTTTAGCAGGTTATTATCGACGATTCGTCCAGAATTTTGCTCGATAGGCTAACCCATTAACAAAGATCACACATAAGGGGGTTAATATTGTTCGGAAAAAAGAGTGTTAATAATGTTTTAAAGAACTGGAGAGAAGATTAGTCAATTATCCTATATAGACTCTACCATCAAGGAATGATGGGTTCGTTATTTATAGTGATTCATCAAAGAAAGTTCTTTGTTGTGTCCTTATGAAGAATGATATGGTTATTGCCTATGCATCACGACAATTGAAAATTCTTGAGCAAAACTATCCTACTCATGATCTCAAGATAGCAGCTATGATATTTGCTTTGAAGATATGGAGGCACTACCTCTATGGTGAAAAATGCGAGATTTATACTGATCACAAAAGTTTGATGTATATTTTCTCACAAAAAGAACTCAACATGAGGCAAAGGAGATGGCCTGAATTACTCAAGGATTATGATTGTACGATACACTACCACCCGGGGAAGGAAAATAAGGTGGCAGATGCTTTGAGCAGAAATGATCATGGAGTTTTGAACAATATGAGAATTGAAAGGGATCCAATTTTCATGGATATAGTAAAGATGGACATGGGAATAACCATGGAAGGTGAAACATCAGTGCTTTTTCAAATGTTTTCCAAACCACCTTTTCTATAATGGATTAAGAGTTCTCATACCGATGATGAATAATTTCAAAAGAATATTAAAGCTGTGAATGATGGGTTATTGAATGACTTTGGGTTTGATGATAGAATTTTGAAATTTAGGAAGAGACGTTGTGTTCCCAATATTCCTGATCTAAAAAGGCAATTGTTAGACGATGCCCATAGTTCAAATTTCTCTATACACCGTGGGATCCCCAAAATATATATAGACTTCAATGAACATTTTTGGTGGGAAAACATGAAGAGGGAGATTTATTATTTTGTGTCATGATGTATGGTTTTTCAACAAGTGAAATCTGGAAGGCAACAACCTGGAGGAGTCATGAAACCTCTTCCCATACCAGAGTGGAAATGGGACAATATTACGATGGACTTTGTCATGGGACTACCAAAGACACTTAGAAGGAACGATGCAATATTGGTTATTATTGATCGTCTTACCAAGTCAGCACATTTTCTTGCTATAAGGGAAGAATTACCACTTGAACATCTAGCAAGGATATATATTAATGAAGTGGTGAGACTTTATGGAGTACCCCTATCGATCGTTTCTGATCTTGATCCCCATTTTACTTCAAGATTATAGAAGAGTCTTCAAAAATCCTTGGATACTGAACTTCATTTGAGCACTACATACCACCCTCAAATAGATGGAAAATCAAAATGGACGATTCAAACCTTAGAAGACTTGTTGATATCATTCTCACTTGACTTTCATGGTATGTGGGATAAATATTTACCTCTAGTAAAATTTTCCTATAATAATATCTCCCATTAAAGTATTCAGATGGCACTATATGAAGTGTTATATAGAAAGAGATGCTGCACGCCAACCTATTGGGATGATGTTGGTGAAAGAAAACTTGTTGGCCCAGAACTGGTAGGGGAAACGATGGAAACGGTGAAGGTAATCCAAAACCACATCAAAGCTGGTCAAAGTAGGGAGAAGAGCTATGCTGACAACTGAAGAAAGGATTTGGAATTTTAGGTGGGAGATCATGTTTTCTTGAATGTATCTCCATGGAAGGGAGTTATACATTTTGGTAAGAAAGGTAAATTGAGTCCTAGGTACATCGGTCCTTTCGAAATTCTAGAACGAATTGTGGCTGTAGCATACCGTTTGTCAATGACGCCAAATCTCTCCATAGTTCATGAAGTGTTCCACGTATCATTATTGGGAAATTACATGCCTGACCCAACACATTTACTCACTTATGATGAATTAGAACTAGAACCCAATCTGTCTTACTATGAAGAGCCCGTTATGATTTTTGAAATGAGAGAACAAGTACTGAGAAACCAGATGACTCCTTTGGTAAAATTTTTGTGGAGAAACCATAAGATGGAAGAGGCAACTTGGGAACCTGAGGAACTTATGATGAAGAACCACCCGAGTCTTTTCATGCGGTAGTATTCTAGAAATTTAGAGGATGAAATTATTTGAAGGATGGGAGAATGTAACACCACATGCTTCCACGGTACGCTCCCCTTTTAATAATACAGTAGCGTGGGTTGTACGCAAATTCATGTTCTAACACACACACCATAACCAATCAAACTTGTCGTTATGAATAGTAATACTCACTTTTTGAAATTTTATAAAATTTATCTCTCAAAATTGACTTCATTTTGGGATTTGGAATATCGAAATTAGCCTAGGGTAAAATTTTGGAACTTTTCGGATAACATTTATATTTTGATGAATAGTGAAAATTACTAAATTTTAATTAAAAACAACTTTTTTAATCAAAATAATTAATAGTGATAAATTATGAATTTGAGTTGTTTTAAAGAATATTTAGAATATATATTTACCATTTAATACAATTTTTTTCATTGGACATAATTTCAAAATTAAACTGGACATGAACAAGTGTCAATCTTTTGATTGTTATTATCTCTTAAAAACACGCTTTTTGTTTTAACAACGGGAATTAATTTTAAATTAATTCCTGCCAGTTATGTGTTTTGAATTTGGAAAAATTTATACCATATTTGGAATCAGGATTTCGAAATTGTGTTAATATGTAACATTTATTTTTAGGCATTTTGAATAATTACTTCGGAAAAAATTTTATTTTCCATGGTTAAAGGGTTAATCTGGTAAATAAGGGTAAACAAATAAAATTATAATAATAATAAATTACCCTAAAACTGGTCTTAACCTTATTTTTTGATACATGTCCTATCATGGGAATCTTTGGGTCGATTTTGGGACCCCATGGAGCCACTTGTAAGTGATAATGACACTTTATATTAATTAAGTTAAAATAAATACAAAAATGACATAAGCATATCTCTTTTAGAAAAAAAATTTTTACATAGGGTTATATATGTTGGATTTTTGAATATAAATATTCATTAGAAAGATAAAAATATTTCCTAGATAATGGTATTTTATTTTTAATTTTTATAAATTTAATAATTATTATTATTTATGACAAAATAATGATGCAGTATTTTCTTTATTAATGAAAGAATCAAATAATTGGTATTATAAATGTTAAAATTAATATACATTGAAAGTTTTGATTACATACATAAATTTTATTTCTTAATATGAAATTATAGTATTGCATAAATTAATTTGGATCGAATTAATAAATTTGTTAAGACTTTAACAAAAATCAATTATTGAATAGTGTCAAAATTGACATAAAAGAGTTTTTAAAACAAATATTATATTATTAATTTATAGTCAATTCCTAAAAATCTAAGGTTGGGAAGGAGACATATATCATGATAGGTGTATCATTAATTGAATACTTGGGGGTCTCTTGGAGGTATATCGTACGATTATTAACTATATAATATAAAAATACAAAGTTACATGGTAAGTGTCAAACTAATTACCTAAGAGTTAAAACTTAAATATAAGGTAAACATAGTGACAAAAACCTGTATAAAACATGTTGGTTGAGTGGTATGTGACCCATACCCACCTTAAACTTTAAATAATACACATTGGTGCCATTATAAACCGAATATTAATTTATTATAAAATAATATTTTTAGCTTTTCCAAAGGTTCCCCTTACCCCTCTTATAAAAGGCCACTCCCCATTCTCACTAATTCACACTTTCAAGCCTTTTGGATCTGCCAAAACCTGACCAAATACTCTCCCAAATTCCATCACTTCAATTTAGAGGCCTTAGTTTGATCATAAAGCCAACCTAAGGAGCCCTTTTGATCAAATCAAAAGGAAGAACCCAATGAAGAGGTAATGTTTTCACCACCATTTTTCAAGTTCATTTCTTCTTCAACTTCATTTTTCTTTGTTATTCCCATTATAAAATAATAAATCCAGTATCTTATATATTCTATGATGTTATGATAAATATGGTACAACCAGATTAAGTATTCTATCCATTCTTTGAATGACAGGTCACCATATGTGCGTACGTACGACTTACCGTCTCCATGTCGTGGTGTAATTGTTATTAAATAAATTATTATTTTGATGGGTATAATAATGATGTGTAATTCATGTAAATAATAAATATAACAGGATAATTATTCTTTATATATGATATAACATCCAATTATATATTATTTAAATATCCAAATAATGATATTGTCGCTCGTGCGTATGTACGGACTACCGTCTCCACGAACGCGATGAGATTCATTCCCCATCGTATCCATGCAATTATAATTCTTATTTTATGATTAAAAATAATGTTTGAGGACTTGATATAATTATGAAATGAATAATATACATCTTATCCATAACAAACAAGCTTATTTAACAAAATAAATAAAATAAAACGAGTAAGTTAACACCCGAAACAATGATAATACTAAGATATTTTTAACAAATCAATGTTAAAAGATCATATATGAAATAATAATTATGTATATGGTTCTTGTATAATTTAATAACAATGTTTTAAATATTATAAAGGATTTTACCATACCATTGACTAAGGAAAACTATATGGTTAGGGTTTATTTCACAATCTCTTCATTATCCGGGGTTGTTTATACCTAATTATCTACTGGGACCTCCTTATCATCCACATCCATCACCCTTAAAAATGTATTACAAATCATTCTTAAAATTGTAAAGACTATGGGATAAAGTCATTGATACCCTTGTTGACTATTTATAAGATGTTTTTAATGGAATCTTTCTGTCCTTTTCCAAACAAGGTCATTTTAACCTTTTCGACAGAATTAAGGCAAGAATGTTTTTTTATCTTATATAGCAGGTGCAGCTATTTTCCACCATTATAAAATTGTCAAAGCTTCCCTTACAAGATTATATTTTTATTTTCAATGAAAATGTTTTATTTTATAAATATATGACTCTTAAATGATTTCAAAATAGAAAGGTATATTTCTCTAAAAAGAGTTTTGATTTCATATACGTCAACATCGTTTGATGGATTTTAAGTTTATTTGGAGTTGATTTATTATGATACAAAACATCCATATTGTATTGATGTTTTGTGAAATTTTTGACTATGGATGTGTTATTTTTATGCCATTCAATGTTTATGAAGAAATTATTGACATTTCATATGCCATTTTTAATACGAATGTCTATGTTATGTTTAAACCTGTTCATATGAGAAATGCATTGGACTTAATAAGTGACGTGTGGAGCCCACTATAGCTCATAGATGCATCAGTAGGTCTCATTATACATACTAGTGTCTTGGAACAAGGCCTTGACAAAATCTTATTTGTAGTCTTGTCATGAGGCCTTGGATATGTGGTTATGATAGTCTGGCATTATGCATTCCATTATTATGAAAGTGGTTATTGATATGGAATGTGATTATTTGACTAGTAGAATATCCATGTGAATAATTATATGTTATTATTTCATTTTATTTCTGCCATATTATGATAAAGTCAATGTTTTAAAAGGATTTTGTTTTACTTATACATTTACTTAAATTTTTAATCTTATTTATGAAAGTTTCTTCTATATTGTTATCATTACTGGGCATTTGACCTCACCCCTTTCTATGTTTTATTTCTTCCAAGATGTGAAGAAGTATTTTATGAATGACCTATAGGGATAGTATGAGGGTATAATAGTGTGGACTATGGAGACTATATTATTGTAGTTTTCATTTTATGATGTAATGTAAACTTTATGAAAGTATCTAGTTATTCCATGGATACTAAACTCATCGGTATTTCGAGACTTGATCTTTCCAGTGACCATGCCAATGTTATGATATAATTCAACGACTCTGGGTAACTGGGGTTGGGGCGTGACATGGAACATACACTGAAGATGCTCAAGATGTTCATAAGAGGCATGGTCTCTTGGGTGGATATGGCCCTAGCAGATATATGGACCAATGAACAATGGAGACTTTTAGGTGCTGTTTTTGGACCTTAGGGAGGCTTCCTATATATCCCAATTATATGGGAATCAAATTCCTTATAGTTTGCTTTAATTCGAGGCTAATATCTTAGAGAAGTCCCATTTATGAGAAATAAATCTCAGCCTACTCATTAAAAGGACGAGCTTTTATTCGGGGACTTGATTGGGGATTACACATTGGATCTTCCCATGTGAGAATTCATAGTTGGGTGGTTACACCGTAATGGAGGCCTTTCTTGAAAGAGTGATGTCAGGGATTATTACTAAAGAGGAGGTCCTAGAGAGTCAGGGGGAATTCTTATTTGGGCTGACTTTTAAGGAGAGTTTCCCTAGAGATCGTTCCTTAGGTAGGCATCTAACGTATCCTAGTTTGAGAAGGAATGAGAGATCTAATTGTTTAATTGGGGTATGGTGTGGATGTTTTTATCATCAATAAACTCAAAGACCATGTAATTCATTATTAGATTGAGAAACAACAGGAATACATATATTCGAAAAACCACACACTATCCCTTCCCCTCTCATGGAAGAGGAGGATAACGATGGAAGAGGTCCGGGTGTTGGCTAGACGAGGGAGATAGATGATATTTGAATTTTCCAACTCTCATCCATTTTGATATCAAAGTTAGTCACATCTAGGAATCTATTTATAATTTTCCTTGGCCAAGCCTGATAGGATAAGGAGTACCACCTCCAATAGAAGGGCTATGGGGTCACCTAAAGCGGTGGGGGGTTCCCTAATAATGGTTCTATGAAAGAGAAGAATCATTGATCCTATTAAAAAATAAAATCAAGCATGATATCCTTTTACATTCAACATTCCCTCATTGAATAGTCAATCTTGTGATTACCCTTGATCACCAGAATGCGGAGGTTCATGTGAGTATTCCAGGTTTGGGTCTCGGTTTACCTTGGTAACATAGAGTTAATGAAATTTTGGGGGTCCACACACTTACAAGGATTACCCACATGACTACCCTCACCATTTGTATGTATAATCAGAATTATATATTGATGTGCCTGAAGGCTTAATAATACGTGTCCAGTGACTTTGAAAGAGGCTTTGTCCTGATTCTATTGGACTAATTGGTAGAGGGGATTTTGAGGATGGGATGGAAAAGGAATGGAATGATTGGGACCAGACGGTAGAAATCCCAAAGGTACCATATTCTATGTATCATTTTTCATTCTAGGTAGGGCACCCACTTCATGATATACCACTATGTTGATGGAGGGGCCATACTATTACAAAGGTGGTACATGGACCAGGATGTTGTCCGCGTACTGAAGTTATACCCGGTCTTGAATGTGGTCTTCTTACCACAGTGGTATGCGACCTCAGATTTTGTCTGGAAACAAAGATAGTATGTGGAACTACAATCCATATGTGTGGAGAAACAATACACATTGAAGGGGTTCATACACATAGAGATGTGTTACATGGTAATTTGGAATGAAGAAGGTTCATTAGACCTTCAATTTTAAGGAAATTCATTTGTGAAGGGAGTATGGTTCATGTTTCTCTAATTAGGTTCATAGTTTTTCCCATAATATTATGCTTCCTTATATTTATGCTTTGTGATGGGTTTATACCCATACTCTGTCAATTGGTTTTCTTCATGTACTTCCATCTATAAACTCCATGATCTCCAAAAATCTGATCATATCTCCTCATTAGGCTCCCCTTGGGGTCCTTTTATAATGTTACAAAGTTGATTTATTATTAAGTCACATGAAAACATTTGCATAAGCCCATGGGGAAATCATCTAGACTTCAAATAACTTGTTTAAAAATGTTTCCTGGGTTGAGTTCAACAACAGCGGAAATCCACCCCTCAATCCCGTGAATGACGTGGTTCACGAGACACCACCGACTGCACATTGTCTGCCAAGTGATTTTGTGAGGATGATGTACGAGGGCATACATCACCATCATATTTTTGCCAAAGACATGGTTCATATGGTGATGTTTCACAGGTGGAATTTCTACGCCTCTATTATTCTAACAAAATAGTTCATAGGGGATTGGAACCATTAATTATTTATTCTGCGAAGAACCAGGTTCACTGGCCAATGCCTCAAAGTGCAACATTTCATGGATTTTCATCATAGATTTTGGTTCACGGGAAATTATTGATGTGTAATATTATTAAAAATCAGTACACTAACCATTTTAGTCATTTTTTAAATTAAATTTCTTCAATCTTTTTTTAAAAAATTTAATCGCGCCTAAATCTTATTATTTAATCTATTTTGTGAGAGTATTTTAATTCCAATTGCCGATTTTCCTGGACCCCACAACGGCGTATTAAAATATTATATAGTTTTTAATAGAATTATTTATTCTTAAATGACACAACTTTGTTTATATATAAAGGATGACTGATTTTGATCCATTTAATAATACATGACCCATTGGAAATTAGTATTATTTTGAAGTGACAAAAATTATAAGTCAGACACAAGTACCCTCCCATATAAATAAATTATTTTATTGAATCTCCATGGAGTCACAATTATTATTACTCAAGATATGGGTTATTCTATTTATTCATAAGAGAAAGACTCCACTATGAGATTAATCTCACATATTGTATATATCGAATGGTTTCAATCGTACGTAGGTTATTGGGTAAGTATTTAGTCACACATAGCTTCCTGTTCTATTTTGTTTATCATAAATTACACCTCCATGTCCTAGATTATCTCACGTAGTGAAATTTAATTTTCTTTTAATCTCACATATCTAGCTAAAATTTATTTCTAATCTAAAATGGACTTTATAAATGGTTATTAATCATCTAAAAATATTTCATACAACTTAAAAATCACCAGACACATAAAAATTAATTTGTATTTATATAAGTAAATAATTTAAAATAATTTAAAAATTAAATACAATTATATCTAATTTAAAAACAAATTAAATATATTTTGGTAAAAATATAACTTTTTCACTAAATTTTAATATGAAAAATTCAACTAAATATCATGAATGACATTATCTCTACATTAATTTTTAAATTATCCCGATTTAAGAAATAAATAACACTAATTAATATAAATTAAGGTGTAATATGATGAGAGAATTAATTAAACATTTATAATTCAACCCTCTTGTCTCTTCCCCATATTTACTCTATTACAATCATATAAAATTTCAAGAATCCACGAAAAAAATATTAATCATACATAACTGAAACAACAAACTGGAGAATAAAAAAATCAATAAATTCATCAATAATCACAAATTTATAAAACATCATTATTATTTTCATCTCAATTACAGACATAAAATCAATCATTTTTTAATCATTAAAATCATTCTAATTCAACTAGATAGATAAACATACCTAAATATTATCCCACTTCTCTTTGGGAGATATTTAATTAGTTGTTTGATCATTCCCAATTATAGATGATCAACCATATTGTTGTCACTACCCATCCCCAGGGCCCATACCGTGAGTACCCCAAGCCCTCCTTCCTTAGGCCAGGGGCGGGCGACTAGAACCAATGGTGTAAATCCTGATAAAAAGAGATGGCTTTGCCTTTATAGAAGTTAAAAAACACAATAGAGTACGCAACAGAAGTAAACACTATGTAATACTAAATACAAAAGTAAGTGATAAAAAGTAAATGGGAAAGTATACAAACCTATCGGTAAAGTACAATACAACTGAAAAGCTAGTACAACATCAATAATGTAAATCAGCAACTACTGAGTCATCCTCTGGGAATCCCACCAGAAGGGTGGGTACAGATGGTCTCCTCAGCACCTCAGGTGCATCCGTCTTCTTCATGTAAGTCTCATCAAGTGGTCCACCTCCAGGTACTATCCAGCTCCATAAGTCTCTACCTCGATCAGTGTTGTACGTCATCTGCATCCAACATAATGTAGTGTTGGCATAGCCAATGCATGGGTGTGTATAACGATACTCAGTAGGGACCCTGGGACCCGAAAGGTCTCACAATATCCACTAATGATAAACAAGAAGTATGATACGAAACACAATGCATCATCCAACCCTACTTAGGTATATTCCCATACATATACCTAAGTTATCAATCCAGTTCAGCTCCAACTCTCGAGATCAAGCAGAAACCAGGCCACACAAGAAAGAAGTCAATCACATCAATGATAATGATTGAAAGTAAAGTCTCAGCTCACATAGGTATACACAGCTTAAAGAGAGAAAGATATGATTAGCTATAGCCACTGAATCATCTTTCACTATAGAATGGCAGATACCCGCAGACACCTAAAATGATAGTATGTCGCTGCTGTCAAACCCACAGAGGATTCAGTCCAGTCTCATTGATGTCGAACTAATGTAGGATACAGTCGAGTCTCATTTCTGTCGAACCCACAGATGATTCAGTCCAGTGTCATTGTTGTCAAACCCACAGGGGATTTAGTCTTGTCTCATTGTTGTCGAACCCATGGAGGATTCAGTCCAGTCTCATTGCTGTCGAACCCACGGAGGATTCAGTCCAGTCTCGTTTCTACCGAACCCACGGAGGATTCAATTCAGTTGTCTTCGTCATTGAACCCACGAAGGATTCCAATACAATTGTCATTGTCGTCGAACCCATGGAGGATTCCAATACAATTTTCATCGTCGTCGAACCCACAGAGGATTCCAGTATGATTGTCGTCGTCATTGAAGCCATGGAGGATTCCAGTACGATTGTCGTCGTAGACGCTGCCAGCTCTAGGGTTCTCGCACATAACACGATCGATTCTGGCAAGGTCCGCTTTTTGATCCAAGGGGGTCGATACATAAAATGTCACGAAGCCATTGTTTTTGTATCCCAAAGTTCCGTCTCGTCATAAGGAACTCATTGCGAGAGACGACACGTCAATCGGACGCCCGGTCTGAGAGATATTAGCATTTTTGTTCCAGGGGCCCGGTTGGAAATACACTCATTCCAAATCCGGCCATTGTTCAAAGCTTTCCAAAACTCACTTAGAGTATAGAAAAATGACCATTTCGTCGCGAGGGTCCCAATTCCGCAAACGGCGTGTAGATCAGACATGTGGTCTTTATGTGATTAATGTTTAAGTGAAAATGGGCTCGGCCCATTATGCCATGTGGGTTGGCGGGTCGGCCCAACCCGATTCGGCGGGTCCGACCCGGCAGAGGGTCGGACCACCCCAAATGGGCGCGGCCCAGCCCGAGGGGGCGCGACCAGGTCCAAGGGGGCGCGGCCCGACCCGAGGGGGCGCGGCCCGGCCCGAGGGGGCGCGGCCCGGACCGAGGGGGCCCGGCTCGGACCGAGGGGGCATGGCCCGGCCCAAGGGGGCTCGGCCAAGCCCGAGGGTGCGCGGCACGGCCCCAGGGGGTGTGGCCCAGCCCGTGGGGGCGCGGCCTGGTCCAAGGGGGCACGGCCCGAACCGGCGCGGCATGGCCCAAACAGGCGCGGCGTGGCTCAGCGCGGCGTGGCGCGGCTGGCCGCGGCTCAGCCCGCGTGGCTGAGGGCCGCCAGTCTCCCGAATCGGTGGCACCGAGCGGCACCGCCCCTCCAATCTGGTCGGTCATCCCAACACGAGTGGCCCAAATGGGCGGGCCGCAGTCTTCCGGCGCGACACCATGGGTGTTGCGGCCTTCATCCGCCCGGCCGGCCAACGAGCCATCCAGTTCGCCCACCGAAGCGGAACGTGGAGCGTAGGTCATGGTCCTCCGAAGTGCGGTGCCCTTGTAGAGATGCATTCTTATTTCAGCCCGGCCATCTTTGGCCAGCTGGTTCTCCATCGGTTGAGCAACCCGTGGTTGCGGGCCGCAGTTCTTGTTTATGGGTTTGGCGAACGTTCGTCGCCTTCTCTCGTCGCTTCCATCCCTTTCGTCGCTGATTCCATCAAAAATAAACAAGGATCAACGGAGGGTCATCCGTCCATGTTCGGTCGGCCCACGCCTTCTGTGTTTGGTAGTATCATATGGCCAAAGACAATCCACATTTTCAATGAAGAACAAAGAACAATTTTAATCAATCAAAATTGAACATAATCCTCCTAAATTAAAAAAGGGTTCGCGGTAGTCGGGTGTCGCGGAGAAACGACGTCGCGGTGATCGGGCGTCGCGGATGATGGTGTCATTCGGTCAACCTTGGAGGTAGATAGAGGTAGGTAGCATTCTTTGTGGCGTCACCTCTTTTATCACCCCGGTTGAAGTAGTGGATGAAGGAAATCACTCCTCGTGTTCTTCGTCAGAGTTGTTCGTTGTTGATGAATGGTGTTCTTCGTCGAATGAAGAACACTATTCTTCTCTTTCTCTTGAGCTTTCTCAAAACTCTCCCAACCCAACGAATTCCAAACTCAAAAAATAAAAAGGCTCCCCCATAAAATAACATTTCCATATATTAAAATTAATTCAAACTCTTTAATTAATTAATTAGAGTTCAATTCATTAATTAAAAGAGTTGGAAAATATTAAAGGGAGAGAGATGGAGGTGAATAGATCACTTCATTAAGGAAGAATTGTCATAATAAATTAAAGGGGATGTCAATGGAGAGTTAAGGGGACATGAAAGGTTAGGGGTTCGCGTGGGTCCCACCTCACAAATATCCTCTCATAAGAGGTTATGTTGGGTGTGGTCCCCACCTATAAGTTCTCCTTGTAGGAAATAACAACCCAAGATATGAATAAAATTGTGTTCAATAATTTTTATTTATTTATTCTAATTCCCCAAAAATGAACCCTCAACCCGCATAAAACGCAACAGCAGTAAAGGTCCCTTTAAGCTAATATAGGTGTTGTGAGTTCATCAGTGCCCTCGGATTTCAATTCCGAGCACTGGGTCAAATGATTGAAAAACCCACTCGTATGTTCACTGAACGTACCAGAACAAATCTTCGTAAATTAATTCCACGACCATCGGGCCTTAGAATCAAGTGCCGTAAGAAACAGCGGACTCTTAAAATTCCAAAGTATTGAAGAAAAATAATTCCCTTGAAATTTATAGGTCTTTATATTACTCCCAAATTGGGGACTTACATCCCCATAGAAGCTAAAACACACACTAGGGAAACTAATGTGGCTACTGTACACGCATCTGAGCCTCCCGCTCCCATGTTCACTCCTAGAGGTTCCCATGCTGACAGGGAATGCACACCTTAAGAATCGACCATCTGCGTAGGACCCGATCTTATCGATCCTTGATATCCACGAGGACCTCAGTAAATGTCGCCCCATCATCGATGTCCAGTTCCCCATGATCGATGATGTGAGATGGGTTATGCATGTATCTCCTCAGCTGAGATACGTGGAAGACTTCATGCACCCGGTGCAACAGAGGTGGAAGATCCAGGGAGTAAGCAACCTCACCTACTCTGCTAAGAACCTGGAAATGTCCTATGAAATGCAGAGATTTCATGCCACATCATCCAAATCTCCATAGACCTTGTTGAGGTGAGACCCGTAAGAAAACGTGGTCGCCATCCTCAAACTCTAGTGGTCTACGTCATCTACCAGCATAGGACTTCTGTCTACTATGTGCAGTCATCATCCTCTCTTGGATGATCGACACCTTCTTCGTCATAGACTGAATAATCTTTGGTCCTACAAGTGCTGACTCCCCTTCATTAGTCTAGCACAGAGGTGATCTGCAAGGTCAGCCGTACAGTGCCTCATAAGGTGCCATCCTGATGGTGGAGTGGTAGTTGTTGTTGTACGGAAACTCCACCAAGGGTAGTTGATCCTCCAAGCTGCGACCAAAGTCAAGGACACATGCATGGAGCATGTCCTCGAAATTCTGAATGGTCCTCTCAGTCTAGTCGTCCATCCGGGGATGGAAGGTGGTGCTCAGATGTATCTTCTTCCAAAAATCATCATGTAACCCCTTCCATAGACAGGAAGTGAAACGAGAATCTCTATCAGAAAAGATAGACGATGAGACTACATGGATCCTTACGACCTCTTGAACATAGAGGCATCCCAAGCTCTCTATTGAGCCATGCTCTCTAATCGATAGGAAGTGGGCCGACTTGGTGAGTCAGTCTACGATCACCTAGATAGAGTCGTTTCCTCTGGATGTATGTGGAAGCCCTGTCATGAAATCCATAGATATCCCCTCCCACATCCACTCTAGGACCTCTAAGGGCTATACCAAGCCTGCTGGTAGTTGATGCTCCGCCTTCACTTGTTGAGAATTGATTCATCATGAAACAAACTCTACTACAGACTCTTCATACTTGGCCTCCAATGATGTCGTCGGAGGTCCTGATACATCTTCACCACTCCTAGATGTACCGCTAAAGGGGAAGTGTGAAACTCCCTGATCACTTCCTCCTGTAGTGCAATTGGTACCATGGTACGTTCCCGGAAGAGGATGAAGTGCTTCCCTCCTTCAGAAAATCCATCAGGTGCCTGCCCTGAGGATATCTGAGCACTTCGCATCTCACAGTCTACGTCCCCAAGTTGTGCCTTTCTGACTCGCTGATGTAGTGTAGGAGTGACTATGAGAGACTGAAGAAAGGTTGCTCCATTTATATCCACAAATGATATTTGTAATGCGGCTTGCTGCTCTGTCGCCTCTCATAGCAGCTGAATGCCCAATATCCTAATAAGAGTATTATCTATAACGTTCCCCTTCCCATGGGTATAGATTATCTAGAATTCACAGTTCTAGAAGAACTCGAGCCATCACTGCTATCTGAGGTTCAGGTCCTTCTGCTAGAAGACACACATGAGACTTTTGAGATTAGAGTAAATTTTAAACCATTCTCTCAACAAACTATGGGTGTGACTAGAGATTTGAAAATAACTAAACTACACCATTTTCACTTACGTCCTACAGGGGCTGCTAGGATTTCTCCTTATCCGAAAAGAGAAATCTAGTCTAATCCCCGGGATGAACCACATTATTTTCCTAATACAGTCAATCCTGACATGAACAATACTATTTAATTACATGGACGAAGTTGTAAGGCCTCAACGCTACTACCAAGAGATCCAACCGTTACAATCACCTCCAAGGGTCGATTCACACTATCAGCATCAGTGTGTGATCACTGGGTCTCCTCCAGTATAAATATTAAATGTGAGGGTCAAGTAAATGGTTTTAACCGGATCCTCTCAATATCAACCACATAAAAAGGACAGGGAAGAAAAAGTCACAAGGAAAAGTGTTTTTTATTGCATCGGCTCAATTTACATAGATACAGAGCAACCACAAACAACGACATCAACAAAGCTAGAAGAATCATGACCAAAAGTCTCCATGCTTGGAGATTGTCCCGCTCATGTCCACCTGCACCCGGAGGACCACCTCGGTCGAACCTCTGCCTCTACCTAGGAGGTCCCTCTACTACCTGCTGCTCATCTTCAGGACAGTTCGGGCAGTCTCGAGCCATGTGACCCTTCCTGCCGCATGCATAACACTGCCTGCTCCTCATATGGCTGGCTCTATTTTGTGTGCCCCGCAAAACCAAACCTATATTTTGAGGTCACCCAACTGCTGGCCTAGTCCACATGGAATTCAGTGTCACCTATCTAAATCCAGCTGGAGAACACTCCGCTACGGTCAGAAATCCTTTCCGAAAGAGAAGTATCCCCTGATCCCGCAGATAGTGTAGTGTTGCTGGAACAAACTCCGCCCTAAAAAGGCCCTCGAAGGTTCCCCACGTGAGATTCACCTAATTGTAAAACCGGAGCATCATGATCCACCACCTCTCAGATTCTCCCTGAAAGAAACTGACAGATAGGTACACCATCAAGTCAGTATGTGTCCCAACTGTGTGGAAAACTTGTGCTATAACCACCAGCCAACACCCTGCTATCTGAAAATCTATCTCACCTAGAAACCTCAGAGGCCTCGGTTACTGGAACATGTCCAATGCGCTCAGACGGATTAAGCTCTCTACTGCTGTGGCTGGCAGTATCGGTGGCTCATCAGGTAGTGGTACCACTGGTGCCTCAGCTGTTATTGGGCCCTGCACCATGGCCTCGTCGATCTGTGGGCTACCATCCCATACGTAACTCGAAACCCTAGATAGATGCCTTTGTGGGGACATATTGAAAAGAAACAGGTGTTCCATGGTCAAACAATAAATCTCATGAGCTGGCAGAATGTAATCACAAAGAAATCATTTCAAAGGAAACAAACATGAAATCAGTGTTTTCGTGCACCGAGTCCGAAATCAGAAGTAAGGGTCTTGGTGTATGGATACGTCGACCTCCACACCAACACTGGACTCCCTGGACTGAAAAAAACATTCAATACTCTTAACAATATTGTTTCATAGAAATGAATTATCAGAGTCCAGAGTTCTGCGGTAGAACCGACTCCTCTGATACAAATTTGTCATGACCCCTCCTCGGGGCCCGTGTCGTGACTACCCCAAGCCCACCTTCCCTAGGCCAGGGGTGGGTGACTAGCACCAAAGGTGTAACTCCAGATAAAAATGGAAGGATTTGTCATCATATAAGTAAACAAACACAACAGAATACGCAAAATATGTAATCACTTAGTAATACTGAATACAAAAGTATGTGCTGAAAATTAAATGGGCCAGTATAAAAAATCAACTGTAAAGTACAGTACAACTGAAAAGCTAGTAAAATTGTAGTAAAGTAGAAAAGAAACTACTGAGTCATCCTCCGGGAAACCCACCTGAATTGTGAGTACAAATGGTCTCTCTAACACCTCGAGTTCGTCCGTCTGCTCCGTGTATGTCTGTTAAAGTGGTTCACCTTCGGGTACCGTCTAGCTCCACAAGTCTCTACCTCAATCAGTACTGTCTGTCATCTACAACCAACACAACGTAGTGCAGGAATATCACATCCATGGGTGAGTATAACGATACTCATTAGGGACCCCACGACCCACAAGGTCTCAAAATATCCACTAAGGATAAACAAGAAGCATGATATAAAACACGATACATCAACCAACCCTACTTAGGTATATGCCCATACATTTACTTAAGTCTTCAATCTAGTTCGGCTTTAACTCTTAAGATCTTGCACAACCTAGTCCACACAATAATGAAGTCAATCACATCAATGATAATGATTGAATGTCAAGTCTCATCTCACACAGGTATACACAACATAAAGAGATAAATAGAATATTAGCTGTATCCACTAAATCATCTTTCACTGTCGAATGATAGATACCCGCAGACACCTAAAACAACAGTATGTTACTACTGTCGATCCCACGAAAAATTCAGTCCAGTCATGTTCCTGTCGAACCCACGGAGGATTCAGTCCAGTTACTTTGCTGTCGAACCCATGGATGATTCAGTCCAGTCTCATTGCTGTCGAACCCACAGAAGATTCTGTCCAGTCTTGTTTTTGTCAAACCCACAAGGGATTCAGTCCAGTTTTCAACGTTGTTGAACCCATGAATGATTCCAGTACAATTGTCTTCATCGTGGAACCCATGGAGGATTACAGTATGATTGTCGTTGTCGTCAAACCCACAGAGGATTCCAGTACGATTTTCGTCGTAGTCAAAGCCAGCTCTAGGGTTCCCGCACACAGCACGCTCAATTCTGGGAGGGTCCACTTCTCGAGCCAAGGGGGTCAATACATCAACAGTCAAGAATCCATATTGATGTATTCCAATTTTCTGTCTTGACAATAGGAACCCAACGTGATTGACGGTGCGTCAATCAGAAGCGTGGTCTGAGAGATATTAGTATTTTCGTTCTAGGGGCCCTATTGGAAATACGCTTGTTCCAAACCAGACCATTTTTCAAAGTTGTCCAAAACACACATAGAGTATCAAAAAAGGATTATTTCGTCTTGAGGGTCCCAATGCCGCAGATGGCGCATCGATCGTACGCGCTGTGTTTAGGTTATTCATGTTTACGTGAAAACGGTCCCGGCCCTTTAAGCGTTGTGGGTTGGCGGGTTGCCCCGACCTGATTCGGAGGGTCCGACCCGGTTGAGGTTTGGACCGGCCCGGTGAAGCATGCAGTCCAGCCTGAAGGGTCATGGCCCTGGCGAAGGAGACGCGTCCCGGTCAGAGGAGGTGCGGCCCGACCTAGCGAGGAGCGGCCTGGCCCGGCGGGGCCAACCCCAGCTTGACCTGGCTAGTCGAGGGGCTCGACCTGGCTGGCCGAGCGCTGCGAGGGACGTGGCCCCCCGGACTCCCAAACTGGCGGCACCGCCCATCCAATCTGCCCAGTATTCTCGGCGCGAGCGGCAAGCATGGACTTGTCGTGGTCTCCCTGCGCGGCACCATGGGTGTCGCGACCTTCATCCGCCCGGCCGACCGACGAGCCCGCCGGTTCGCCCGCCGAAGCGGCCCATTGAGCGCAAGATGTGGTCCTCCGCAGCGCGGCGCCCTTGTGTCTCCATGGTCTTATTTTGGTCCATTAGGCTTCGGCCGGCCGGTTCTCCTTCGGTTGAGAGTCCCATGATTATGGGCTGCAGTTCTTCTGCACGTGGCCAGCACACGACCGCCGCCTTCGCCCATCATCACCATCCCTTTCATTGCCGATGCCATCGAAAAAGAATAAGGATCAATGGGGGGTCGTCAGGCTGTGTTCGTTCGGCCCGCGCCCTCCGCGTTAGGCGATATCATATGGCCAAAGTAAAACTACGGTTTCAATGAAGAAAAAATAACAATTTTAATCAATTAATGTTGAACATACATTCCCTACCTTAAAATAAGGTTTGTGGTTGATGAGCATTGTAGGGAAATGGAGTCGCGGATGATGTTGTCGTTCCATCAATGTTGGAGGGAGAGGGAGGTAGGTAGCGTTATTTGTGGTGTAACCTCATTTCTCACCCCGGTTAAAGTAGTGGAGGAAGGCAATCGCTCCTCGTGTTCTTCGTCGGAGTTGTCTATCCTTGATGAATGGTGTTCTTCATCGAATGAAGAACACTATTCTTCTATTTCACTAGAGATTTCTCAAATCTCTCCCAACACAACGAATTCCAAACACAAATAATAAAAAGGATCCACTATAATATAACATTTCCATATATTCAAATTAATTGAAACTGTTTAATTAAAAAAGTGGAGTTCAATTCATTAATTAAAAGAGTTTGAAAATATTAAAGGGAGAGAGAGGGAGGTGAAGAGATCACTTCATTAACAGAGAGTTTTCATAACAAATCAAAGGGGATGTCAATGGTGAGTTAAGGTGAGATTAAAGGTTAGGGGTTTTTATGGTCCCCACCTGAAAAATATCCTCTCATGAGAGGTTATGTGGGGTGTGGGCCCCACCTCTAACTTCTCCTTGTAGGAAATAACCACCCAAGATATGAATAAAATTTTTTTCAACAACTTTATTTAATTTATTTTAATTCCCCAAAAATTAACCCTCTACCCCCATAAAACGCAACTACAGCAAAGGTCCCCTTAAGAAAATATCGGCATTGCGAGTTCATCGGTGCCCTCATATTTCAATTCTGAGCATCATTTCAAAAGATAGAGAAACCTACTCATATGTTCACTAAATGTAACCCAAAAAACTTCATAAATTAATTCCGGGCACACCGGGCCTCAGAATCATGTGCCGTCAGAAACCAAAAACTTGTAGAATTCCAAAGTATTTATGAAAAAGAAAATTACTTGAAATTTATGTGTCATTACAATTATTTCCAAAATAATATGTTCTCTATAGTAAAATTAAAATCTACTAATCATGAGGAATTCCAATGGATGATTATATTTTTTAAATATTGTAGGATTTATATATCAATATTGTTACGTAAACTAAGTGTTTTTAACTCTATGAATGATGCATGTTTAATTCATAACTAATGAATATAGAATGTAGGATCTCATCATCCTAAAAATTCACGACTACCACCTCTCATTTTCACTTTCTCTATTTGTGAGACTCAACCATTTTAGTTTATAATAGTGAAGAAAACATACCCATTTGTTAAATTGTGTGTGTATATTTTATTCTTCAAATTATCTACTTTTTTGATGTTTAGGTTTTTTTTCATATTCACATATTTTTTCTTATAGAATAATGAGGAAACATGTTCAATAATAATTACTGTAATATGTTACTACATTAATAAAAATATATGTAAATCCACCTCACACACAAGAAAAATATAGTGACCTTATTCTCCATAATCCTTATGAATAAACCATCTCCCCAATTCTTAGTTAAAATTATAACATGAAATTAACTAAGAGAAGGGTAGGAATTATTAAATGCAATCACTTGTTAACAGTTCATGGTTTTAGAGATTAATTGTTTTAAAATGGCATGGTTTCAAAAATTGTGAATTTTATGCTGGGTTTTTTTAAATTAATGATGGAAAGAATCATACTTATCACACACAAATCCCATAGCCTAAAAGTTGAATCATGGAATGTTTAGGATTAACTCTTTGTATTGAGTATCTCGAAAATGTTATTTTAATAAAGAATATATAAAAAATGGCTTTGAATTTCTCTTATTTATGGGATAAAAATTATGGACAATTATTTCATGTATGGGGTAATCATGTACCACATATTGATACAAGTATAAATAAATAAAAATAGTAAATCAACACATATGTTCATTCATTTATAATTAATGATTTCAAAACCAGTGAAAGTATAAAAACTAAAAAGGTATATTTACAAGGATAAAAACACCTTAAGATCAAATCATCTAATAACAATGTATTTAATAATAAACATATTACCAGTTTTTAGTAACTATTAGAAAAAAATATATGAAGAATACAACAAGGATGTTTCTTAAAATTTAATCCTTCAGTTTGTCTTCTACGACTATTTTATATCTCCACTATGTGTATATATTTATAGGGAACTTTATGTATCATTCCATAAGGTTTTTATTCTGAAATGTTATATTCATGTATGGTTATAATGATTTACATGTTTTGAAAAATACTTTTCATTAGGGAGAATTTTCATGTAATATGGAGGAGAAAGAAGAAAAATATTATTGTGAGATGTTACAGACAATACATGGTAGAAAAATATTTTTCATGGTGTGATTTGATAGTTGATCTATTAATATATTATAAGAGAAGATGTTGTGGCTATGACTATGGTAATTTTACCATTACATGGGTTTATGTGGAGGACCATACATGATTGGATACACTTCAAACCATGACATGAACTGTAACGGTGTGAATGTGGAAAAGTGGATATAGAAAAGGGTAAAAAACCACATAAGAGTACATTGAGTTGTGTAAGGGTGAAGAAATAATTCATCAGAGTCATCTCTACATCAAAAGATTCATTAAAATCGTTAGAAAATATCCACATCTAGAAAAAAATTCAAATTAATTCAAGGACTTCCGTACAGTGATACATAGCACTAAAAATAAAATTTCTTTCATTCCATAAAGACAGACGTGGTAGTAAAATAAGGTGTTGGAAAAATAGACTCATTATCTAAACCAATCGATCATATTGTTATGAATCAATTCAAAATAAATGGGGAAGATATTTTGACCAATAATCGATGATTTCTATGTTGAATATATTTCAGAGATTAAAAGATTTAAATGGAGAAATAATGTATTATTTTATTATAGGATATGTATTTCTGTGATATATTCATGCTGATGATTTTTAAGAGTCCATAATAAATCATTCAATTAGAGTGGATTCATGGCATGTGGGTTTAGAGTGTTATATTTTTACAAAGGTAATATGTTTACAAGTTTAATTTTAAATCATGAATTTTTTAAAAATTATTTTGTGTGAATCATAGAAAAAATTGAAAGGAGAATTTAAAACCACTAGATGGTGTTTCACAACCAACATTGATTTCACTAGGTTTTCAACGAAGGGGAAATTCATAGATATAGATTATTTTTTAATATTAATCATTTTTTATATAATATTATGTGTTATTTAATTTTGGAATAATTTTAATATAATTGAGTTCTCCCTTAATATTCATATATTAATTTTGTATTCTATGGTTCATGGTTTATTCTGCTTTTATAATCAATTGATGATGACATTTTTATTCTATAATAGAGATTGGAATCATCTAAGTGGCTGTATACCAACATAGTTTTATAAATTGTTCACTTTTGGTATTATTTTATTCAAATAATATTATGACGTGGATTAGGTGTATCATACTTATTATTAAATAATTTAAATAGCGTGTTTGAGAAATAATAAACACATCATGATAAAGGTAATTTATTTATTAAAATTCAGTGGATTATTCATCTATATCATCATTCATATCTTAACAAATATAGATATTTTAATTTTTATAACTACAATGAATTGAGAGGGGAAGATTTTTTGGATTGGGTATAATCAAATTAACATCAAATATATTAATTATTTCATAGTTATATAATAAATTATAATTTTTTAGTTGATTAAAATTACATTATTTTGAAAACCCACCATTAAAAACTCATTCCCATCTCTTTGTCATTTTTATGTTTATTTTTGGGTATATCGTTTAATAATTTAATTTTTATGAATTTTGTGTCATGGACCTGAAAATATCATGGTGGCATAACATTTAGTTGTGGGTCATTGCTGGGATTCCATATATATAATGGGATCTACTATGTATATAACCTTAAAAAATTTATGGTATGTGTTTTAACCACTGATTTGAGAATCCTTTGAATTTATATCATTGTTGGGATTTCGGTTTTCTTAGAAGTTTTTTTGATGTTTTTCATGTAGGTTCATGGTTGGTGAATGGTTTGAAAAACCTTGCATCCAAACCATACAACATCTCTAGTATATTAGGTTGGGGCACATAATTGGAACATTCTTAGATATAACATTGAACCAAACCATGGCACATGGTTAGAAAGTGTATCATTGCTTGCACATGATTACACAAAATATATGTCCAAACAATGAAACCTTTAAAACAACCCAGAAAGTGTTGCACAATTGCCACACAATAAGTAATAACCATACAAAAAACCCCATTAACCAATCCAATGATATTTAAATTCCATGAAAATCATAATTACCATCGTAAAATCCCTCTAACAAACCCTAAAAAACTACCACATGAACCTAATACGATCCATTTGATTTTGGGATCCATTATTGGAATTTATGATCTCTCTGAAATACATTTTTCTATGGATCAATGTTTTGATCAATGTGTTGATACTATTCTGGATAGTTCTTCTCTTTTGGGTCCTTGGTCTCCCTTATCCTTTTGAATCATTTTTTCTTGTGGTTTCAATGGACATGTGTTCCATTATATACATGATCATTGATGTAGAATTTTGGATCTAGGATCTCTTCTCAATTGTAGTGGGATATCCCCTCTATGATATTATGATCGCCATCAGTGGAGACACATCCATGATTCGTTGTGTATGGAAGCTAGATTTCCAATTGTTCATTGTTATGAGTTTTTATAATTTTTATGTTCATTTTTCTTGATAATTTATAAATATGCACCTCATTCCACCGCATATTCAATAATATTTGACTATTAATTTCCTTGTGAAATCCTATTTGATCATATTTGAAATAAATTATACATGGAAGGAGTTCCTATCATGGGTTGATATATTGATGAATTCTATGAGGATTTTAATTTCTTTTCAATGATTTTTTCAATGTTACATTGTCAAAATTGGGGTCTTATGAACGGTTTTGAAATATATATTGAAATTCATTTAATTTCATGAAATGGTTAAAAATATGTAATGATTTCCATGGAGTTTAAAATGATTGAATATGTAAATTTACCAAGAACATTATTTGTATGATGTTACCCTTGTTTTGAAGTAAGAGTTCATGGGTAATTTGAAATGAGTAATTTATTCACATGGATAGAGGGTGTAAACTCGAGGGTTGAATTTACTATAACCATTTTTTAATCGTGAATCATCATTTGAGTTACATAGGGTTGTTTGGGAAAGAAAATATTAATTTTAAGTCCTATTTGGTATTACCATTTTTGTTTGGAAAAGGAATCAAGTGTTCATAATCTTTCAAAATTTTGTATTTAAGTAAAAATTTGGAATTGAATTAATGATGTCTAATGGTTTGATTTTCAATTTATGATGATAATATCTAGTTATAATAATTTTATATAACCTGATGGATTATTTTAATTATTATTGATAGGATTTTATGTAGTTATTACAAACTTTGAGGGAGCTCAGGGGTGAGGTTGAGATGTGATTTGGGGGCATGATCCATTGATTGAAATGTTGAGGGCATGATCCATTAATTGACATTGATAAAAATCTCCATTCTGATCCTTATGACCTAATTAACTCAATCAACTATTTTGAATAGTCGTGGGAAACATGGTTGTTATATGAGATGACCTAGATATAGTCTTTTCTAGAGGGCCCCAATTTTGTCTAGTGGGTCCTTATAAAACATGAAAGGTTTAGGATAGATATGTGTGTCCCAGAAAGGGGGTGTTCATGGAACTCAGTTTCATTAGATTCATGAGAATAGATGCAATCCTAATGATCATCCATGATTTATTTTGAATATATTGACAATTATGGACTCACAGTCATATCTAGTTTCACCCATGAAATTTATATATTTGAGACGTGATACATTACTAAAGATGATATCATCACTTGGAACTAGGGTTGAATTTTTTTATTGATTTTAGCTTTTTATTGATTTAACATTATCAAGTGAAATGGTTTTTTAATCTATTCAATAAAATATTTTTTTTAAAAAAATTAAATGGTATTATTTACAGATCTATTTTTATAAATTATTTTTAAGAGTTTAAAACTCTATTTTAAAACTAATAATTATATTCACATTATTGCACACCTCTCTTAGAATATTTTATTTAATTTATGAATTAACTACATATATTCGTTGGTATAATCATACTGGGATCTATATCTCACACATTTCTTGTACCACTTGGTATTTTTATCCTTTATGTTGTTGTAGAATTTTTTTTATTTATTTTACATACTTTATTTTTATATGAATGGTTGGATGAGGTTTGGTGTCTTCGGATATGGTGGGTGGCCATGGGTAAACAAGAGATGGGGTTTCAAACAAATTTTTTATTTATAGTTAAGTACCATCTCTTTGAACCTTATATAATTATAGTAATGCTTACTTATGATGTTGTTTATATACTGTTTTTATCATTATATTTTAAGTGTTAAATCATCCCCAGTTGCTATTTCATGATTCATAGGTGGTTATCACTTTCCCTACAGTTGTGGAATTCTATTTAGGTTTTTAGAAAATTGGATCAAATAATGGTTTAGATTGAACTCTTGTCTAGTTCATTACATGTGGTATTAGAGGATGTATTTCCTTGAAAGGATGTATATATCATTGAAATCCCCTATATTATTTGGGGTGATACATTGTAAGAAGGAAATTAAGGATCATTCAGTAATCAATATGTAATTTTTTAATGGGTTCTTGATCACCTTCTCCTCGTGATGTGTCTTGAGTTACCTGGTTTGTGGGGACATGATAAAATATTTTGGGTTATTGATTTCATAATGAAAAAATAAATTCATAATTCTAATAGAAAATACTTGATATGAATAATATTTTATGTCTTTTGGAATCATAATGTAAATACCACCACAGTCACACCATGACTCCATGGTCTGGTAATCTATGAGCAATCTATGTGACTGATATAGAAATATATCCATGAATTTTTGTGAATTTGTTGTGTTGTTTACCGTAACATACGACCAAGCCATGCATCATTCAAACCTGGTTATAAACATGACACCTTTTATTTATTTATCTAGGTGACTTTAATTTTGTGAGGTTAGTTATTAGGGCTATGGATTATATTTTTTTATCCTCTTGTTTGGTTATTTTTTATTCAATTAATTGATGTTGATTTTAAATACTTTCATAAAACTGATTTTTTTGAAACCATAGAATAATTTCCATGAGGAATTATATGATTTTTCATAACATTGATTATATATATCAATATGTAATTTTATTTTATAAATGTTTTATTGTTTTACAAATTAAAATATCATGTGTACATTGAAATGTACGATACACTGATAATATTGGGTGGTGAAATTTTTTAAATGATTTTGTGAAGTGTATGACTGTTCATTGATTCCTATGTTAATATTTCTATATATTTTTTATGAAATTTTTTCCATAATTTATATTAAGAAAGTTAGATTTTTGGTCCAATGGTTCAGTCACTGGGGTATTTATTCTTGTTTTATAGAAGTCGCGCCTAACATTAATGACTCAACCAAAACTTCTAATAGAGTGGTTGAGCTGGATCCTTTCCATACATTGGACCACAAAAAGGTATTGTTTACTTGAAATCCACCTTCTTAATAAGGTTATTTATGATCTCATGACGTAGTTAAGTGTCTTGAATATGTTTTTTTGATCTCCAATTCTCTCCAGACATAAGATTCTTTGAAGGTAATGTTTAATCAACCCCTTATTATAGGGACCTATCCAGGTGTGGTAGGATGTTCAGATGACCTCTTATGTATATGAAATAATTTCATATTACATTATTATGTTACTATTAATTTATTATTATTATCCTAAAAATACGATGAAGTGAAAAGTTATCATGTTTTGGGGTTTCAGTCATAATGAGTTATCATTTGTAGAGTATTCCATGAAATTAATAATTTTTATATTTTATATTATGATATTGTTGGTAATGAATTCATTAAGGGAGTATATTTTATATAATTTCATTGAACACAGATTTTATAATCTACTCATGCGTCCTAGATAACTTCATATTGGTAGATGATGAATTGTTCATTTTTAGCAATAGTGAGACTAGATGAACAATACGAAGGGAATAATTACTTATTCATGGATGATAAAGGAGAAATTATTTATGAAAATATTATACCTCCAATGTATGTCTTATGATGATAAATTGATCATAATAAGAATATATGTTTGAATGAGGTGATATTTAGTAAATGGCATAGCCATTTGGATAACCATAAAGGGTTCTATAAGTTTGGAAATGGAAAAGGAATATTTTCATTAGGGGTCATCAACACATGAATACGGGGTATAAGATAACTCATGATAATTGGGTTATATCTATAGGCCGTAAAATAATTCTTCTCATGCAATGGAGGAGTTTTTGGTTGTTGATGGAGGCTATTGTTGACCCACCATAATAATTCCAATGATGGAGTGGTAAATTGTTTAGTTTTTCTTTAATGTATATTTTCTATTTTTAAAAACCACTTGTTTTAGAAATTATTTTTGTCTTGTTTTAGGAAATGTTTTATGATATATATTTACCACTATTGAGATGATATAATCATTTTTTATATGTTTATAGTTTTTCATTTTGGATTTGTAATCTTGAATTTTTAACCATCTTTTTGAATGACATTAGTATGTCTGTGATCATTTTTCTCCTAGTGATGCACTAGCATTTTGGGTTGAGACATGTCGAGATATTTTGGGGTTATTGTTCATCAAAATTACATATGTCTCCCATCATGAGTATCTTCCCATGGTTAATGTTTGAAACTTTTTGATTAATTTTTCTTCCATTGTATTCTCTTTTTGTTTTACTTGATGGTTAGAGCTCAATTTGAATATGGTGGATGATATCACTTATGAGAGTGTAGTACCCAGTTGTTCACGGATCTGGTTTTTTGAGCTCTTTTTGGTTGGACTGGGATATAACTTTAGAATGTTATCATGTAACTAGGATGATATGATTCTTGGAGATAAAAAAACAACTGCAGGTGGTGTTGTGTGATTTGATAACCACATTAGGGGATGTTTCGGTGTTTAAAATCCCAGGTTACTATTGATTACATATCTTAAGATGAAATACTATTCAGTTATTTTCTTTTCATCTGGATGGCTCATGATAGATGAATATTCAGAACATTTTTTCTTAAAAACATAATGAGTTTTATGGATGTTCAATTCATTTATTGTTTTCATTTTTTATCCTTAGATGTTCTCTTTAATAAGTGGTTGAAGTATCCTCATTGGATAAAATGGATGTGAATTTAAAATGATACATGATATTAATGAGTCATTAAATGATAGGGAGACCTATTCTAGGTGTTGTTCTTTTCTTCTATATGAAACATTAGAAATATTTTGATGTCATTGTCTTGGTGTTGTGCTTTTTGTAAGACTTTTTTTGGGAGTCTCCATTATGTAATACAGATTTCCCACCTTATAAGATGAGTGATGGAGTTCTTCTTGTGTCATCTTGTTCTATATTATAGAATAAATTATTTCTAGGTACAAATAATTCTATTTTGGAGTTTGTTTTATAATATTATAATTTTAGGATTTTTGAACAATTTATTTGAGAATATTTTAAATTTATCACTTCTTAGGTTGTTTCAAGTATTAATTAGGTACGTTTTCAAGGTTTTGGGCCTATTCCTAGTTGGTTCTTAGTTTTTCAAACCATATATCCAAACGATTGGACCATACTAGAAGAACAGATATGGGTTAACAAATAGTGAATGGTTAGATGAACCATGAAGACAAACCAAGAAACCATAATAAAATGTTCACATAGTTTTAAAATGGTTAAACAAACCATTTATTATAACCATGAAATGTTTCTATAAACCCATAAAGAGGAGAAATATTGGAACACAATTTGTAATAACCATGTTAAATTACAAAGGAAATCATGTGTCAGTATTTGAATCCCTTGAAAATATTAATATGAATTTTGAAACCCGCCATAATTAACCCTAAAATATTGTCACTTGAACTTAATTTGACACATTGGTCTTTCTGTTCCCTCCAGAGGGGTTATGGTACAACCAAAATCAATTAATGGTCGATCAATGTGGCGATAAATGTGGTGATCCTCTTTTGATGATCTATTTTCTTCATTGTCCTTGATCACTCCTTTCATTTTGATATGTTTCTCCTAAAGGTTTGGACGGACTTTTGTTCCATTATATCATGGATAGTTGATTAGGAATCTTGTATATATGATATCTTCTCACATATATCATGTTCTATATTCATTGCTTTGGTGATCACTCAAATAGGTGAAACATATCAGATTCATTGTAGTTGGATTCTGTTTTTCCAAGTAGGAGTTTATATTATTTTACTTCAATTTTTAACTCATTTTATTCATAATTTGTAGACATGTGACTCATTACACCACGTGTTCAATAATTATTGATCTTGAATTTGATTCTAAAATCCAATTTGATCCAATTTTAATGAAATTAAAAATTGAATGGGATCCTTATCATTGTTTAGAAATTTATGATTTCTATGTTTAGTTTACTTTCCTTTTAGAGAGTTTTTCATGTTAACCTTGTGGAAAGTGTTGACTTAGGACTTCTTGGGATTACCAAAGTTAACGATTTGACTTTTATAAAATATTATAATATATGTATTTCATTATATATAGTTTCAAATTATTAAATTTTTGAAATTACCAATTATCCTCTTTGAATGATGTTACCATTGTTTTAAAATGGATATTATTGGGTAATATAGAATGTGTAATTAATTCACATGGAAAGAGGTTGTAAAACCATATTTTGAATATAACAAAATTCTTTTTAAATTTTGAGACTTCCTTTGAAGGCGATGGGGTTATTTTAAAATAAATTATTTTCATAAAGGAACATTTGGTATTACCATGTTGGTTTATGATTAGAATAATGGACATATACCTATTTAAAATAAATTATTTAGGAATTTTTTAAAATGAATTGATTATGTTTGATGGCCCAGTTGGAAGTTTAAGATAATTTTCTTTTGTAATAATACCTTTATGTTTCATTATTGGTTGTCGTACTTCCTATTGATGTGTTTTGAAATTGTAATCTTTATATTAAGGGAGAATTCGGTGAGAGTGAGATATGATATGGGGTAACCTTGCAATAGTATAAATGTTTATGTCATGAGACCATAATTTATATTGATAGGGATCCCGATTTTCATCCTCATAACTTGATTATATAACTCAGCACATTTGATTGATCATGGGAACAATAATTGTTTTAATATATAACCTATATATATGATTTTAATGTGGACTCCCACCCCATCTAGTGAAATTATAATAAACATGAAAGGTTTTGGCTATATATGCATGCTAAGGAAAGAGGGTGCAAATAGAACTTGCTTTAATGAGACACATTAGATTTGATGAATGATTAGTGACATGTATGGATATATTTTTATTATATTGGATATATTTGACTCACTATAATATATAGGATGAACCTATGACATCTATATACTCTATAAGTCATACATGATATCATCTGTTTTCACCACTAGAAACTAATGATGAATTTATTGATTTATTAATGTTCTTTGTAGATCTAAATATATCATGTGAAATGGTTTTCCATTATTTTAAAGAAAATTTATTTGTTTTAAATTATTAAATGTTGTGTTATGCATATCTATTTAGATAAATGATTTGTAAATTTTTTAAACAAAATTTTCAAATTATGCTTTTCTACTTCCTTGAAATTACACATCTTTTATAATATTTCACTTACCTTATGATGTAACCACATATACACATTTGTGAAATCCTACTGGGATCTATATTTCACATCATAATTGTACTATTTGGTGATTGAAACCATTATGGTCTTGTAGTAGGATCTTTTAATCCATTAATAATACCTTTTTTTTATTCAAGTTTGACTGATGGAAGTATTATTGGGTCATGGTGGGTGGTCATGGATCACCAGGTGACTTATTTTTGGAATCATTGTTTTATTTTCACTTTTGTATCCCCTTCTTATACTAGATTTTATTATAGTGATGTATGATTTGGATTTTTTTTCCACAATTTTCTTAGTTTAATGATATCTTTTGTGAGAGAAATTGTTCTGAATGGTTATTTAACGATGCTTAGGTTATTTTTTTGACCCATGGATATTAGGAATGATCTTTGCATTAGTAGAGAATTGGTCCAAATACTAGTTTAGATAGTACTCTGAAAATTTTTTCACAATTTTTATAAATTATTTATACAATTTACTAAATAGTATCCATTCAATAAATATAAATTTATAAACTCTGGTATCCCATTGATATAATCAACACCATTTATTCTAGTAATTATTTTTTAGAAGCATTTCTAAGGAGCAGTAGAAACTAGTGAAAGAATGAACACTAATTGACTAGAACAACTATTTTCTTTACCCATTTTTGTTTACAAATATTAATTTTTGTTTTGGATTTTGTTTTCACATTAGTCTAATTTTAATTTCATGTTCTTGGTTTTTTGGAGGATTGTAGGATTGAATACATGATGCATGGGTATGATGTCACACCATCATTAGAGTATAATGGAAAAAAGGTGGAGAAAACCTGAAAATAATTCCATAATTATAAAGATTAGTAATATAAATATTTGAGCTGGGATAAATTATTTTCATATGTATTTTAAATATTATAATCACAAAACATGGAGTGACAAATTTTGCTACTTCTATATGGGAACTATCGACTATTAAAACAACTAAAGAATGTCTTAGACAGAGAAGTCCCAAAAATGAGTGCCAAAAGTTCATGATCCTTTGGAGAAATATTCACAAGAATGTTTAGTGGATGTTCTCATGAATTTTACAAAGAACACCTAGATGGAAATAAAAAAACAAGTGGCACAACCCAAGGAAGTTAAAGAGGTTATCATCAATGTGGTTGAGGATCATAAGTTTTTAGATTCCTTTGTGAATAATTTTTTCATAACATAAAATGTAGGAAATAATTAAACAAAGAATAGGAATACGAGGTTGAAGATGTTCAGGTTGTCAGTAATAAGAGGGTTGGAGGGAAGGATGAGAAATAGGTGGTTCAATATGTAATGTTTGTTGATTTGAAAATAGAGTTTTAGGAGAAAATCTACCCATATCATGACTTTTTAAAAATCCATAACAACCTTATTTATTCGAAAAAACATCATTAATACAAAGATAAAATGTATATATCATCCAAAATCTTCATGTATGACATCAATATAACAAAATTACATTTATTTTAATATTTATAATATCATTTATTTGAATATATTATTAATGAAGCAATCATTGCATCACCATTGTGTCATAATTAAATTTATTTATGTAATTTATATAAATTATACTAAAATACCATGATTTAGGAAATATTTTTAGATTTATAATGACACTTTATAGTTGAAAATATCACTTATGTAAGTCCATATAATTTTTTTACTAAAGATATTTGTTTATGTTACATTTTCCATAAATTTCAATTAATTTTTATAAAATCTCATTTTCAATTACAGGTGGTTCCATGGGGTCCCAAAATCGACCCAAGGAGGCTCATGGTCAACCATGTGTTATCCAATAGGGATTGGAGACACGTTTTGGTAATTTAGAATTATTATAATATTATTCTTTAACCTTATTTAATAGATTTACCCCATAACCATGGTAAATAAAATATTTACCGAAGTTACTATTTTTTATGTCTAAAAATAATAGTTACCAACATAAAAAATTTGTACCTCCTAACTCCAAATATGGAATCAATTTTTACAAATTCCAAACACAAGATTTTCAGAAATTAATTTAAAATAGTTTCCCATTGTCAAAACCAAAAAGCATGTTTTTAAGATTTAAAAACTAACAAAAGATTGACATGTGTTTATGTCAAATTTTAAATTGAAATTACTTTCAATGAAAAAAAATTTATTAAATTATTTAACAATAATCTAATTAAAATTTAAAACCATTAAAAGTAAAATATAAATATATTAATAAATTAGATTAAAAGAAAATTTTTAATTAAAATGGATTATTTTTCACTATTCATCAAAAAATGATTGTTTTCCGAAAAATACCAAAATTTTACCCAAAGTAAATTTTTTTGTCCTTCATCTAAAGAAAAATATTATTCTATCGAATAAATTATATAAAACTAAGAAAAATATATTTAAAATGGTTCTCCATCAAAAGTCGTTAAATCAACCTTTTAATGAATTTTAGTTTATGTCATGCTTAAAAACAAATTAATTATTATTTTAATCCTCTCAAATATTTTGGATAAAAGTTAAAACATTTAAAAAACATTTTTAATATTATTGTAGTTTGTTATGTTAATTCCCACCAATATAATGGATAATTGTTAACTACCATTTAAAATAATATGATTGTTATATTATTTTCTGGTATAACTCAATGTTGTGTACAATGTAAGATTCCAAAGAAACCCGTTGTTTCATTTTGATTACGCTATCATAAATAGAATCCTCTTTATAGTAAAATTTATTTTTAGTTCACAAATATTATTAAATATGAAAATGTCAAATTCTTTATTTACCTAGGATGTTATATATGGTCTCATGACGTCCATTCCACATATGAAAAATGACAATGAGTACATGGCTCTGGAAGTAACTTCTGGGGATGGTGGATAATAATATATGAATGACTGACACTTACTAGTTAATGTGGTGAAATACTACATCATGGTGGTACAATAATACCCATGACATTGAATCTGTTGTGAGATCATGGAAGCTAATTAATGTGCTTCACATGTTCCTGCATGCACTTCTTTTTTGGTGGAATCATTCTCTTCTCCATCAATGCACCTTAGAAGAAGTCCCTTATGTCCTCTCTTATAAAGGAAATTTTTCTAGTTGGTGTAATCATACATCATGAAGTTGATTTCCCATCTCTATATTTTATCCCTACTAGCCCAATTCTGTGAGAGGTCTCCCCATTGAAGGTAATCTAAAATATAAGCCATCCAACTGATGGTAGGATCATATTGATCTGATATGGGACATATTTATTTAATTTCATTGGTTCTGGACTACATTAATGGTATGACCATTGATTAGTGTGAAATAATGATGACTGTTTCATTACGATCTGAGTCTACTAGAGCTGTGGCAAAATTTTATAATGCATCATCATGTTCATTTTTCGATTGAGGAACATATGTAAATGTCAGATCTGAGGGGAATGCTACATTCAATTCACAGTCATGGTTAATCAAATGAATTAACTCTTCTTTCAAGATAGCATTGTTCCCACTGAATTACTTGATGACCAGTTCTGAGTGACATTTAATTATTAGTGGTTTGGCTTGTTCTTGAAGTTCCACCTATAGGCATACAACGAGGTCTTGTTACTCAAATTCATTGATCATGATTCCTTCTGATAGTAAGAAGGAATTATGTCAAAGTAGTTTTTCTAGGTATATTAGTATTAATCCCAGACTAACTTTGTAGAACATGGGGTCTTTTATTGTTTCTTATTTCAAGAATCTGGACGAATTGTTGATGAACATTTCCCACATTTGGGAGTTCTCTGGAGTAGAGAACACTTCCGCAATAGGTAGCTCATCATCTGATAGGGGAACCACTATTGGGGGATGTTATTTTTTGAAATATTCTAATGTGAGGCCTTTAATGGATTCATGTTGCATGAAACATATATCAAACAGTTGCAGGATGATGAAGCACCATGATCAGTGTCCTGTAAATGTTTGAAAGATGAGAATGTACTTGAGTGGGTTGCTACAAGAGAGCAGGTGTACTTTGGGGTGCTGTAAACAATTATTTATATATGACTATAAATTTTAATGAAAGTATGATTTTCTTGATATTTGAGTAATGAGTCTCAACATTGACCATTGTTCAGTTGACGTAATAAAGGACATTCTCGATGTCCAAATCATTCTTCTGTGCGAGGCACATAGGGATCACTCCATGGTAGTTACGTATATAATGAGTCGTCTTCATTCAAGAGGAAACATTACCTCTAGTGGAATCATGTAATGATTATTGAAATTATAACAATAATATTTAAATTCTTCATTCCATTGATATTTTACCCATTTCATCATTAAATTGGTGAAGGGAAGAATTTTTTTGAGAAGTTTCCTATGAAGTGTAGAATGTACGTCATGTTTCCTTGGATTACACTAAACTTAGTGAGGTTTCGTGGAGGTGAAATTCCAAGGATTAAAATTTTATTCTCATGTTTGACTTCAATTCCCTGATGGCGTACGATGATGTCGAAGAATTTCACTAAAGTAAAACCAAAAGCACGTTCAGGGGGTTCATTTTTGGAATGTGATGTTATAGTATACGGAAGACGAATTCAATATCAACTAGATAGTCCATAGATTGTCATGTTTAGCCACCAGATCATCAACATAAAATTCAGTGAACATTCATTGGGAGGGTATGAAAATGTTGTGCATGGAAAGTTATATGTTGCACCGTCATTTTTTGAACTGAATGTAATCAAATTTTAGAAAAAAAACTCCCATGGGATCCTTTAAGGGGGTGGATTCTTCATTTTATAGGGCCATTCAGATCTGGTTATTTTTTGAGTAACCTTCCCTGAAAGAGAGAGCCTCATATACATCCATTACACTGATCAAAAATTATTTTATAGGGACTGTGAAATCCCCTTTCGGGCAGTGCTGATTGAGGTTCCTGAAAATGGTTTAGACTCTAATATTACCATTTTTCTTCTTAATGGGGACATTTTTTCTAGACATATAGGGTTATTGGACCTCCATAATTATGTTAGCTCTGATGAGCCTGTCAACTTTAGCCTGTATATTGGCAGCATGTTTCAGGTGTGTCCTTCTAGCGGTGTTTTGTAACCATCTCGGTCCTTTGACAGGCCCAAGTAGTGAGTGGCCACATTTGGAGAAATACGTGGAATTTTCATATAAATCTAGGTGAAATTATCTTGGATCAACTTTTGGAAAGATGCATATACCTCTTACCCTTAAAAATACAGGACCTTACAAACCAGTGTGTGTCATTGCTCTTCTTTTGTACCCAAGTTGATTTCATTGAATTCAATAATGGTGGTAGAGATGCCTTCCTCAAATGATGGAGGGTATTCTTTTAGGTATTCCTATTACTCCTTTACATTCATAGAATTTTACTCTTCATCTTATGAGGGGGAAAAATTTTTTTGATGATCATTCTATAATTGAGCGAAGAGTCAAAATTTTGGTGTATTAGAACTGAAGCTGCCACTACTGTCATGGCCATCAATGGGGGATTCTTTGGAGAAGATGAAGTGATGGTTAAAATGGTTTCCCAACATTTTTTAGTGATGATACACTTCATCATGTCATGATAGGTGATTCAGGGATATCCTATGTTTTTTATGACGGTATACAAGAATTTTCATCAGAATCCCCACCATTATCTTGGGAGTTCGTGAACTTTTCAACATTATTAGCTCATCGGCCATGATCAGACTCATGAGAAATACACAATACATGTCTGAATGTGGACTTCTGCATTCAATATTATTGATGGAATGTTTTTATTCTTCCCTGAGCTTCCAGAGAGTATCGGTATGAAACAATTCCAAAAAATTTGGGGCACAAGACCAAATAAAATCTGTCTGGGGAGGGTTGTTTCCCCTTTGGTTCATAGAACCCTGGATCAATATAGTGTGATTTAGAGAGGTAAAATGGGACTTTATCAGCATGAAATCACCAAATCTATCCATTAATTCTGTATTTAAGGAGATTATTTTCCGAAGAGGGTATTACTGTGTGTTTTATAGCCAGGGCCTTCCTAGAAGGGTGTTGAAGGCTGTAATTTTATGGATGACAAGAAAATATGTTTGAGCTTTGATGACACCACACTGGGTTTCATGACTGATTTATCCTAATAGAATTTTCCATGTTTTTTCATAACCTATCATGGTCATGGTACTGGGCATCAAATCTTCCACATTGCTGCCCAGCTGACACAGTCTCTACTATGGGAGGAAATTAACCCCAAAACCTTTGTTGATGATTTTTTTTAAAAATCAATGCATTTATTGTGTTAGACACATATAAGGGTTTAGAGTTTACTTTGATGATGGATTATTCATAATGATCCATAAAGGAAATAACTTTGTGGAATTATACGGGATAGTTCTCTTTACGGTAGATATCATAAAATAGTCACATCAACATAGATCTTCTAGGGAGTTAACAAATCATCAATGAGTGCTTCCCTAAGATCCACTAATAGATTTGGTGCAATTAGGATTGAATGATTATCTATAAATGGAATTAACAGTTTCATAATTTCTAATTTCTAATCAAAATATCGGCACTTCCTAGCTAGGGTATTCACTTTCATATGCACTTTGGGGGATTGAGAATTTTATTAAGATGGGCGAGCCCTTGGGGTTGGGGTTATAGGATCTACCATCATTTTTTGATTGGGATGGGAAAATATTCTCACATATTGAAGGAAATTATTCATCTATTCATATTATGACTGATATTTCACATAAAAATAGAATGGGGTAGAAAAATGTGGGGCATGAGAATCATCTTGTCCCTGTAAAATCTCTTGGAGGGTCCTATCACAGGTATCTACAACACTGATAGTTTAAGCGGGGTTGTGGTAATAAACTTGATTTCTAACATGGATTCATCATACCATTTAACTCTATATTTTCTTAGGATATTATTTTCATTTGTAGGAATTGTATTATGCTCTTATTTTCTTACCACCATATCTGATTGGCAAGATTTGTTCTGGTAGGTAAGAGGTTGCATCTACATATAGATTTCCACTGTATTGGACTAGTGGAGTTCATACACATCAGTAGTGTTATATGAAAAACCATTGTTTTCATCCCTATTTGGATTATAGGATTCTAACATATTGGAATAATAATTCATCTACCTATACATTTCTTCACTGTCTACCCAGATGGACCAAGGAGTACTAGTAGGAATGTGTTTTTACTCATATTATGCTGTCGTATTTCTATTTCAGGCATCAGAATGAGATTCAAAATTGTAGGCATGCCAATTATATGGTATTTTTTGGGAGGACCTCCTCTTCAGGAACATGGATAATAAAATATTATTTATTATCAATTTTCCACCTTGAGCAGGCCCCCCAAGGGAGCAGTATACCTTGAACATTAGTAGGTGACATCATCATGGGATCTTCTATTGAGTGAGGATATTGTGTTATACGCCACTGGTGGATATATCCTCGAGTATGAGCCATTGAGTGGGGTTTCTGTGCAGTAGGGTTGAAGTCATCGGTGTCGATCTCATCCACCTCTCTGTGATAAGGGAGGTATTCGTTATCAGGTCACAGGTATAGGCTCTCGAAATGATTTGAGATAGCCAGTGGAGCTATCTCATTATGGATTGTTAGCCATGACTGAAGTGGCAGATTGTGATCTTTCACTTATTGTAGGGTGTTCCATGTAGCCTCCACTATTGAAAAAGTGTTGTTTTAGTTTTACTATTAAATAATCATATTTGAAGCCAATCGTTGACGTTACTGTGTAGGAAATAAGGTCATGTTTAGTTTTGGAGACCCAACTACCTATGTTGTTATTGATGTACATGACATATCAATTTTTTCAGAATTCCATTTGGATCAAAGATATCTCTGTGAAAATTATACAATATATATATGAAATGTACAAAAAAATGTTGTGAAATTAGGATCTCATTATCATAGTATAATTTATGACCGTCTTGAACCACATCCATTTTGGATAAAATAGGATTTTGTTATATTATTACTGCCACCATGGATTGGTATTCAATTTAGGCTCACCATTTTTGTATTGACCCGATTCTCATTGTACCTGGTGGGGGCAGGTGAAATGTTCCAAAAAATAGTAATCAGTTTTCCATTATAATGGATGGTTTAACATCTAGTATGATGTCCTCATATGGATTCTAACAAGTTTATTCATGGGGGGGGGGGAACCCACAATGAACCTTTTATCCATGATTTGTGGACCTTTATTCCAAAGGTAGGCACTCATTGGGTGATGATTTCTCCAACAACACTTAATGACTTCATTGGTCAACAGAATGTGAGTTTGGGCTCATCACACCATCTTAGAGGGATATTATTGCCTAATATGAGATTCTCTAATAGACATAAGCGTTGTTGATATGTTCGTGATTCTTTTTTTTCTATCATCTGTCTATGGGTTACCCATATCTTCTAAGAATAACCATACATACGCATTGGTAAGAAATTGATGAGACAATGTGAGTTAAAGCTCGTCTGTTAGAAAATATACAGTTTATCATCATCCAGTGAGGATTGATGTTATGTTGATATCGGGATCCAACCCATGAGATGGGATTTTTTATGATTACTCTTAAGATGAATCAGAACCCACGTAGTTCAATGCCACTTAACTAGACACATCACCTTTTATTATTGTGCGATATGGACCAATCCATGATGTTTATTCTCATGTATCTAAGAAAACCTAGTTGAATATTTCTAGTCAATAATTCATGTGGAACATACACCGAAGAGGCCCTGGACGCTTATATGATGCATGGTCAACTGGGTGGATATAGAACCAGCAGATATATGGCCCGATGAACAATTTGGAATTTTAGGTGTTGTGTTTGGACCATATAGAGGCTTCCTATATATCCCAATTATTTGGGATTCAAATCACTTGTAATTCTGTTTAATTTGTGGCTTATATATTAGAGAAGTACCATTTATGGGAAATTAATCAAGGCCTACTCAAAAAAGTATGAGATTTTATAAGGGGACATGATTGGGGATTACAGATTGGATCTTCTCATTTGAGAATACATAGTTAGGGGTTACATTGTAAAGGAGGGATTTATTGAAAAATTAATGTCATAGCTTATTTTTGAAGGGGAGGTCCTAGTGAGTTAGGGTTAATTCTAATTGGGACAAACATTTAAGGATAGTTTCCCTTGAGATTGTTTTTTAGGTAGGGCATCTTAAGTATCCTTGTTAGAGATTGAATCAGAGATCTCATAGTTCAATTGGGGTGTGGAGTGGATGTTTCGATCATAATTAAACTATAAGACCATTTTATTCATGCTTAGTGTGAGAAACAAGGGGAAGCCATAAATTAAACAAAACACACACTATACCTTCCCCTCTCATGGAAGAGGAGGATAATAATGGAAGAGTTCGGGGTGATGACTTGGTAAGGGAGATATAAGGGATTTGAATATTCCCAATCTCATCCATTTTTGAATCAAGGATAGTCAAATCTAGGAATCTATTCAGAAATTTCCCTGGAAAATCATGGTAGGAGAAGGAGTACCTCCTTCAGTTGAAGGGTAATGGGGTCACCCAAATGGGTGGTGTTTCTCTAATACTTATTCTATGATAGGTGAAAATGATTTCTCATATTCAAAAGGAAAATAAATCATGTTATCCTTTTACATTTAACGTTCCCTCATTGAATAGAAAACCGTGTGATTACCCTTGATCACCAGAACGGGTAGGATCATGTGAGTATTTCATTATTGGTCCCCGGGTTACCATGGTAATGTATAGTTAAAGACATTTATGGTGTCCACACCCTTACAATGATTACCCATGTGACTCATCTCGCCATAGGTATGTAAAATCAGAAGTACATGCTGATGCGTCTGATTGTTTAATTATACGTGTCAAGTGGCTTTGAAAGAGGTTATGTCCAGATTCCAATGGACTGATTAGAAGAGTGGATTTTGATGATGGAATGGAAATGGAAGTGCATGATCGGGACTTGAAGGTAGAAATCACGAAGGTACCATACTGTATGTGTCATTTTTTCATGCTAGGTAGGGAATCCCTTACATGACATACTACTTTGTGGATGGAGGGGCCATACTCTTGCCAAGGTGGTACATGGAGCTAGATGTTTTCTGCATACTGATGTGGTACCCAGTCCTGAATGTGGTCTGCTTACCGTAGTGGTACACGACCTCATATTCTGTCCGCATACAAAGATGGTATGTGTCACTAGAGTCTATCTAGGTGGAGAAACTATTAACATGGAAGGGTTTCATACACATATATATGTGCAACATGGTATGTTGGAATGAAGAAGGTACATTAGACCTTCAGTTTTCAGTAACTTCATTTATTACGGGAGTATGATTCATGGTTCACTAATTAGGTTCCGAGTTTTTCCCATAATATTATTCTTCCATTTATTTATGTTTTGTGGTGAAATTATACTTGTACTCTGTCAATTGGTTTCCACAAAGACTTCATTATGTACACTCCACGATATCCAAAAATATGATCATAATCCCTCATTAGGATACCCTTGTTGTCCTTTATAATGTTATGAACATGATTTATCAATAAGTCACATGACACTATTTGTAGAAGCCCATGGGGAAATCATCAAGCCTGCAGAAGACATGTTTAACCGATGTTTGCTGGGCTGAGTTTCACAAAAGTATAAATCAACACCTCAATCCCACGAATTATGTGGTTCAGAGGTATCCATCGACCACACATTGTCTGAAAAATGATATTGTGAGGACGATGTGTGAGTGAATACCTCCCCATCATGTTTTCACCAAAGAAATGGTTCGTATGGACGAGTTTCACAGGTGGAATTTCCCCACCTCGATTATTCAAATGACATTGTTCATAGGGGATTGGAACCAATACTTATTTCTTCTATAGAAAAACAGGTTCACTGGCCAACGCCTCTAAGTGAAACGTTTTTTGGGTTGCCCACGCACTGTTCAGTACAAGGGAAATTCTAGATGTTTACTATTCCAAGAAATCAGTACACTGACCACTTTGGTCCTTTTGTAAATTCAATTTTTTCAATCATCATTTCATATTTTAAATCATCCATAAATATTATTATTTCACCAATTTTTTGAGAGTATTTTAATTCTCATTGCAGTGTTTTCTAGACCCATCAATGGCATAGTAAAACCTTATATTGTTTTTGAAGAGAATGATTTATTCTGAAATGATGCGACTTTCATTATACATACATGAAGAGTGATTTTGATCTATTTAATCATTCACGAGCCATTAAAAATAAGTAATAATGTTATGTGACCAAAATTTTAAATCAAACAGAAGTACTCTCACCCTGTAGATAAATTATTTTAATGAATCTCTTCAGATTCACAATTATTATTATTCTAGATATAGGTTATGCTAGTTATTCATAAGAGAAAGACTCATCTATGAGTTTAATCTCACATAGTGTATATTTCAAATGATAGTCTACATTAATTTTAAATTTTACCAAAATTTAGGAAATATATGACCCTAATTAATATAATTTAAGGGGTAATTTTCTGTGAAAATTAATTAAAAATTTATAATTATATTCTTTTGTCTCTTTCTTATAGTTAGTCTATTTCAATCCAATAAAAAATTATTGAATCCAGGAAAAAAATATTCATCATGCCAAAATAAAATAAAATAAATGCATAATAAGTAAATCATTAAATTCATCAATTATATCAAATTTATAACACATCATTAATATGTTTATCTCAATTATAGACATCAAATCAATCTTTTTTTAATCATTAAAACCATTATAATGCCACTAGATAGAAAACCATATCTAAATCTTCTCCCCCTTAACTATGGGAACAACTTATATAGAAGTTTGATCATTCTCAAATGTAGATGATCAACCATATTATTTCCTAGATCATATTTTCTCTATATTAAAATTAATATCTACTAATGATGAGTACTTCTAGTGGATGATTATACTGCATAATTATTGTAAGATATATATATATGAAAATTTTTATGGAAAATAGGATTCTTTAACTCTATGATTGATGCATGTTAAATTCAGAAATTATAAATATAGAATGTAGACTATCATCATTATAAAAATTCATCATTACTTTATCGCATTCACCCTTATTCGATTTGTGCGTCTCAACCATATCAGTTTATAATAGTCAAGGAAACATCCCCTTTTCTTAAATTTTATGTGTGTATTTTATTCATCAATTTTTCTAATTTTTTAATGCATGGATTTTTTTTCACATTCACATCTTTTTTCATATAGAATAATGAGGAAACAAGTGCCACTATAATTTCTGTAATATGTTACCACATTGCGAAAAATATATTTATATCCACCTCACATAGAAGACAAATTTAGGGAAAATATTCTCTATAATCCCTATGAATAAACCATCTTCCCCATGCTTAGTTAAAATTATAACATTAAATTCACTAAGATAAGGGTATGAAATGATTAAATATAATCTCTAATAGACAGTTCATAGTATTAGGGATTAATTGGTTTAAAATGGAATGGTTTATAAAAATTTTATTTTTAAAAGGGATTTTTAAAATTAATGATGTACGGAATCATACATATCACTCATGAGTCCTATATCCTCAAACATAAATCCTGGGAAGTTAAGGATTCACTATTTATATTGAGTCTCTCGAAAATATTATTTTAAGAAAGATTATATTAAAAATGGATTTGCATTTCTCTCATATAATGGATAATAATTAAAGAACAAATATATCATATATTGGATAATAATATACCACATATTGAAACCATTATAAATAAATAAAAATAGTAAATCATTATACATGTTCGTTCATTTAAAATTAATGATTTCCAAATCGGTGAAAATATAAAAACTAAAAAGTTATCTTTACAAGGATAAAAAAACCTTAAGATCAACTCATATAATACTAATATATTTAATAATAAGCATATTACAAATGATTAGAAACTATTAGAAAAAAAATATAGGAAGAATACTGCAAGGATATTTCTAACAATTGAATCCTTGATTTAGTCTTCTATTAAAATCTTATATCTCTACCATTTTTATATATTTATAGTGTATTTTATATATCTTTTCATTAGGTTTTTATTCTAAAATGTTATATTCATGTATGGTTATAAATTTTTATGTGTTTTGATGAAATTGTTGTCATTGGGGTGAAATGTCAAGTAATAGGGAAGAAAAGTAAGAAAAATTATATTGTGGGATGTTACAGATAATTCATGATAGAAAAATATTGTTCATGGTGTGATTTGGTTGAAGATCTATAAATATATTATAAGAGAAGCTCTTGTGGCTATGACTATGGGAATATTACCGTGACAAGGTTACATATGGAGGACAATACATGAGTTGAGACACTTCACACCATGGCCTGAACTATAATGGTGTGATTTTTTAAAAGTTGATATAAAAAAGTATAAAAACCCACATAAGAGTATATTGAGTTGTGTAAGAATGATAAACTAATTCATAAGAGTTTTCTTAACATTATTAGACTCATTAAAACTATTAAAAATTATCCACATCCTAAAAAATAATTTTAAATGTAATTCATTGTCTTTTCTACGGTGATACAGAACCCAAAAAAAATCATCCATTTCATAAAGACATATGTTTTAATAAAATAAGGTGTTGGAAATATAGATTCATGCTCTAAAAAACTGATCATATTGTGATGAATTTTTTAAATAGGAAAGAGGAATATATTTTCACCAATAATCCATGATTTCTATGTTGAATATTTTTCATAGATTAAATGTTTTAAAAGGGGAAATAATGTTTTATTTTATTATTGGATATGTATTTTTGTGATATATTCCAGCCCACTGAATTTTATCATTCTATAATAAATCATTCAATTACAGTGGATTCATGGCATGTGGGTTTGGAGTATAAAATTTTAAAAAAGGTAATATATTTAAAAAATTTATATTAAATCAAGAATGTTTTACCACAAATTTTGGGTGAAACATAGAATACAGTAAGAAAAGAATATAAAACCACTACAAGGTGATTCACTACCAAAATTGATATCTCAAGGTTTTCAACCAAGGTAAAATTCCTAGATATGGGTTATTTTCTAATATTAATAATTTTTTCTAAAATACAATGGGTTATATAATATTGGAATAATTTTATTACAATTGATTTCTCTCTTAATCGTCATATATTAATTCTGCCTTCTATAGTGCATTGTTTATTCGGCATTGGCGATCAATTAATGTTAACATGTTTATTTCATAAGAGTGATTGGAATCATTTGAAGTGGGTGTGTACCAACATATTTTTATTCTTTGTTCACTTTTGGTATTATCTTATTAAAATAATATTATGTTATGGATCAGGTTTATCATACGTATTACTAAATAACGTACACAACATGTTAGAGAAAGAATGAAACACATCATGATAAAGGGAATTAATTCATTATAATTTGGCTGGATTATTCATATATATTTTCATTAATATCTTAATGAATCTACTTATTTTAATTTGTATTATTATAAGGAGTTGAGTGGGTATGATTATTTTTATTGGGACTATACAAATTAATATTAAATATATAATTTTTTTCAAAGTTAAATAATTTAATCTAATTTTTAATCGATTTAATTTACATTATTTTGAAAAACTACCATTAAAAACCAATTCCCCTCTCGTTGACATTTTTATGTTTTTTTAATTACTTTAATAATGTAATTTTGTTGAATTTTGTGTCATGATCATGAAAAGATCATGGTGACCTAACATTTAGTTGAGGTTTATAGATGGGATTCCATATAAATAATGGGATCGACCATGTATATAACACTCATAAATTTATTGTATGTTTTTTACCATTGATTTGAGAATCCTTTGAATTTATATCATCATAGGGCTTTTAATGTTATTATGAGTTTTTTTCTTATTTTTTCATGTAGGACCATGGTTGGCGCATGGTTTGACAAACCATGCATCCAAACCATAAAAACTCTCTAGTATATCAGGTTGGTTCACATAATTAGAAAATTCATAGACATACCATTGAACCAAAACATGAAACCTGGACAGAAAGTGTATCATTTTTTGAACACGATTACACAATATGTAACTCTTAACTGTGACACCATTCCAACAACCCAGAAAGTGTCACACAATTTCCAAACAATAAGTACTAACTATATATACATCCCCGTGAAACTATCCAATGAGATTTTAATTCCCTGAATATCGTATTTACAATCCCAAAATACCTCTCATTAACCAAAAACAACTCCCACATGATCCTAATATGATCAATTTAATGTAGGGATCCAATTAGGGGGATTTATGTTCTCTGCCAAAAACATTTTTTGGTGGTTCAATGTGCTGATCGATGTGTTGATGTTATTCTAGTGAGTTGTTATCTTTTTATTCCTTGGTCCTTTCTAACCTTTTGAATCATTTTTTCTTGAGGTTATAGTGGACAGGTGTTCTATTAGATCCTGGATGATTAATGTAGAAATTTTGATCTAGGATCACTTCTCATTTATAGTGGGATATCTCCTCAATGATCTTATGATCAGCATTAGTGGAGACACATCCCAAATTCATTGTTGATGGATGCTAGATTTCCAATTTTACTTTTCCATGAGTTTTGTTTTATTTTGAAGTTCATTTTTCTGGATAATTTATTGATATGGGCCTCATTCCACCACATATTCTATAATTTTTCAACATTAATTGCCTGGTGAAATCCTCATGGATCATATTTAAACTAAATTATACATTGAATGTGTTCCCTATCATGGTTTTATAAATTGATGAATTCTATGAGGATTTAATATTCATTTTCAATAATTTTTTCAACGTTATATTGTGGTAATCGAGTGCTTATGACCAGTTTTGAAATATAAATTGAAATGAATTTAATTTTATGAAATGGTTTAAAATATGTGATGATTTCCATGGTGATTAAAATGATTGAATATGAAAATTTACCAAGAACAGTATTTGAATGATGATACCCTTGTATTTATGTAGGAGTTATTGGGTAATTTGAAATGAGTAATTTATTCACATGGATAGAGGGTTTAAACCCAAGTGTTGAATTTACTACAACCCTATTTAAATTGTTAAACTTATTTTTAATTACTTTTGATTGTCTTGGAATGAAAATATTATTTTAAAGGATTATTTAGAATTACCATTTTTCTGTAAAAGGAATCAGTTGTGCATAAACTTTTGAAATATTGAATTTAATTAAAAATTTCGAATTGAATTAATGATTTCTAATGGTCTAGTTTTCAATTTAAGATGATAATATCTAGTTATAATAATTTTATGTAACATGATTTATTATTTTACTAATAATTGATAGGATTTGATATAGTTATTACATACTTTGTGGGGGCTCATAGGTGAGATTGGGATGTGATTTGGGGGCTTGATCCCTTGGTATAAATGTTGAGGGCATGATCCCCGGATTGAAAATGATAAAAATCTACATTATGATCCTAGTGACCTGATTAACTCACTCAACAATTTTGAATATTCATGGGAAACATGGTTGTTATGTGAGATGACCAAGATATTGACTTTTCTAGAGGGCTCACATGTTGTCTAGTGGGTCCATATGAAACATGAAAGGTTTAGGATAGAGAAGTGTGTCCCATAAATGGGGTGTTCATGGAACTCAATTTCGTTAGACTCATTAAACTAGATATAATCCTAATTATTAGCCATGATGTATTTTTTAATATATTTACTATGATGAAGTCACTATCATATCTTGGTTTCACCCTTGAAATAAACATTTTTAAATGTGATACATTACTAAATATTATGTCACAACTTAGAAGAAGGGTTGAATTTTTTAATGGATTTTATTTTATCATTCATATGACATTATCTAGAGAAGTGGTTTTCAATTATTTTCAAAAAAATATGTAATCTTAAAAATTTTAAATGGTACTTTTTACAGATAAATTTTTATAAATTATTTTTAAATTTCTAAAACTTAATTTTAAAACATATAATAGTACCCTCTTTATTAGACCCCTCTCTTAGAATATTTGGCTTATATTATTAAGTAACCATATATATTAGTGTGTATAATCTTATTGGGCTCTATAGATCACACATTTATTGTACCTATTGATGTTTTAATCCTTTATGTTCTTATAGAAAGTTATTTTCATTGATTTTACCTTATTTATGTGTTTATGAATGGCTGGATGAGGTATGATGTATTCAGATATGGTGGGTGGTCATGGATAACCATGATATAGGGTTTCAACAACTCTTATTTATTTCTAGTTAAGTATCATATCTTTGTACCTAAAATAATTATACTAATACATGCTTATGATGTTGTTTATATAGTGTTTTTTATAATTATATTTTATGTGTTAATTGTTCCACAGTTGTTATGTCCGGGATAATAAGTGGTTATCACTGGCCCTTGTAGTTGTGGAATTCCATTAATTTTTGTAGAGAATTGGCTCATATAATGGTTTAGATGGAACTCTGGTCTAGTTTATTACATGTGGTATGAGAGGATTTATTTCCTTTAAAGGATGTATAACTTATTTAAATAACATATTTTTTTGGGGTGATACATTGTAGGATGGAAATTAATGATCATTTAGTAATCAAGATGTCATTTTTAATGGGTTCTTGATCACCACCGCCACATGATGTGACATGAGTTACCCAGGATGTGAGGAAATGATAAAATATTTGGAGTTATTGGTTTCCTAATGATAAAATAAATTCATATTTCTAATGATAAAGTATTTGATATGGGTAATATATGTTGTATTTTGGAAACATAATTTAAAGATAACCACAGTCACACCATGTCTCCATAGTCAGGTAATCTATGAGGAATCATTGTGACTGATATGGAAATATATCCAAGAACATTTGGGCATTTTTGTGTTGTTTACCATCCCATATGACCAAGCCATGCATAGTTCTAACATGGTTATAAACATGACACCTTATATTTATTTAATCTAGGTGACATCAACTTTGTGTGTTTAGTTATTAGGGTTATAGATTTCATTTTTTTTCAGGCACTTGTATGGTTATTTTTTATTCAATTAATTTATCATGATTTTAAATCCTTTCAAAAAACCTATTTTTTTGAAAGCACAGAATAATTTCCATGAGTCATTAAATCATTTTTTAACACATTTAAGGATTAATATCAATATTTATTGTTTTTAATAAATGTTTCATGTTTTACAAATGAGAAAATCATGTGTACATTGAAATGTATGAAACATTGATAAAAGTGGGAATTGACTTTTTTTAAATTATTTTGTGATGTGTATGAGTGTTAAATGATGCCTAAGTTAATATTACAATTTTTTATGTTCATAAATTATGACCATAATGTCTATTAAGAAAGATATAATTTTGGTCCAATGGTTCAGTCATTGGGGTATTTATTCTAGTTTTATAGAAGTGGTGGATAATATTAATGACTTCACCAAAACACCAAATAGATTGGTGGAGCTGGATACATTCCATACATTTTACCTTAGACAATTCTTGTTGAATTGAAATCCACATTATTATTAAGGTGAAATATGATCTCATGACGTAGTGATGCTTCTTTAATATGTTTATGGGATCTCCAATTAACTCTAGACTTACAATACTTTGGAGTTCATGTTTATCCACCCCTTATTATAGGGATATATCTTGGTGTTGTAGAATTTTTGGATCACCTCTTATGTATATGAAATAATTTTCTAGTATTTCTTTATGTTAGTATTAATTTTGTAGTAATATCCTAAAAATATGAAGAATGAAAAAGATATCGTGTTTTGGGGTTTCAATCATAATGAGTTATCATTTGTGGAGTATTCCATATTATTCATAATTTTGATATTTTATTACATTATATTGTTTGTAATGAATTCAATATATAAATATGTTTTCTATAATTTCATTGACTATATATTTTAAAATCTAATCATGTGGCCTAGATGATTTCATATTGGTAGATGCTCAATTGTTGTTTTTTCGGAAAAGTGTGTCTAGATAAACGATACAAAGGGAATAATTCCTTATTCGTGGTTTAGAAAGGATAAATTATTTATTTAAAGAATAGATCTCCAATGTTTTTCTTGTAATGATAACTTGATCATACCAAGAAGTTTTGTTTTAATGAGTTGAGATTTAATAAATGGCTTGGCCATTTGGCTGACATTTAAGGGTTTTATAATTAGGGAAATGGAAAAGGAATGTTTTCGTTAGGGGTTATTAGTATATGACTATGGTGTGTTAGAAGTTTTAGGATAATAGGGTTCCATCCAGAGGCCTCATAATTATTCAATTCATGTGATGGAGGATTTTATGGTGGTTGATGGATGCTATTGTTGACCCAACATAATGATTTCAATGACAGAGTGAGAAATTATCGAGTTTTCCCAAAATTTTTATTTCTTATTGTTTGAAACAAATTTTTTAGAAGGTCTTTTTGTATTGTTTTAGAAAATTGTTTATGATCTATATTGACCTCTATTCTGATGGGGAAATAGTTTGTATATGTTTATAGTTGTGCATTATGGATTTGTAATGTTGAATTTTTAAATATTTTTTGAAAGACATTTGTATCAGTAAAATCATATTTATCATAGTGATGGAGATGAGTTTTGGCTTGAGACACCTCGAGATATTTTGGGGTTATTGTTATTCAAAATTTCTTATGTCTCCCATATAGGGTATCTTCTCATATTAAATGTTTCATTCTATTTGGATTGATTTTTCCTACCTTCTATTATCTTTTTGTTTTACATGATGGTTAGGGTTCAATTTCGATATGTTGGATGATATCCCTTATGAGAATGTTGTGCCTAGTTGTTCATTGAGCTGGTTGTTTGAGCTCATTTTGGTTGGGCTGGGTTATACCTTTAGAATTTTACCAAGTAACTATGATGATATGATTCCTTGAGATATCAGACAACTAGAGTTGCTGTATTGTGATTTTATAATATCGTTGATGGGATGTTTCGATGTTCAAAATATAAGGTTTCCACTAAGTACTTACCTAAACATGAAATCATTTTCTGTTATTTTCATTTTATGTGGAAGGTTGATGATAAATGAATATTCAGAACATTTTTTCTTATAAAAAAGTGTTTTATGGATGTTTCTTTCATTTTGGGTCCATAGATGTCATCCTTAACGAGTGGTCGAAGTATCCACATTGGATAAAATGGATGTTCTTTTAACATGATACACCATTTTAATGAGTCATTAAATTATGGGGAGACTTATTCCAGGTGTTGATATTTTTTTCTATTTGAAACATTGGAAATATTTTGATGTTTTGGACTTGGTGTTGTGCATTTTTTCAACCTTTTAGGGGAGTATCTTTTCTACAATACAGATATCCCACGTATAAGATGACTGAGGGAGTTCTTCTGGTGTCATCTTTTTCTATATTATATCATTGACGATTTCTACATACAAATAATTCCATTTTGGAGGGTTGTTATATAATGTTACCTTTTTAGGTGTTTTGAACCATTTATTTTAGAATAATTTGATATTATCACTTCATGGGTTGTTTCTGGTATTAAATTGTTGTTTTGTTAACATTATTGGGTATATTCCTAGTTGTTTCGTAGTTTTTGAAACCATAAATCCAAATAATGAAACCATCCATGTATCCAATATAGGGGTTCACGATTAGTGAATGGTTAGACAAACCATGAAGAAAAAATTAGAAACCATAATAAAAGGGTAACATAGTTTTCACATGGTTAAAAAAACCATTCATTATAACCATTCCATGTCTCTAGAAACCCATAAAGTTGAGAAATATTGGAACAAAAGTAGTAATAACCATGTGAAATTTCAATGGATATCATGAGTTTGTATTTTAATCCTTTGAATATATTAATAAGAATTTTTCAACCCCCTTAGTTAACCCTAAATTACTCTCACTAAAACCTATTTTGATACATTGATTTTTCTGTTCCCTCTATAGGGGTTATGGTGCCCCCAAAATCATTTCAAGTTTGATCAATGTGGCGATAAATGTGTAAAACCTCTTCTAATGAGTTATTTTCTTCTTTTTTCTTGACCACACTTTCCTTTTGATACGTTCCTCCAAGAGATTACTATGGAGTTGTGTTCCATTGAATCATGGATTGTTTGTTTGGAATTTTGGATATTTGATATATTCTCACATCTATTATGTTCTATCTTCCAAGATCTAGTGATCACTATAAGAGGTGACACATATCAGATTCATTGTAGTTGGATTTTGAATTTTTAAGTAGTAATTTATATCATTTTACTTCAATTTTTATCTCATTTTTTATTCAATTTTTATTGATATGTGACTCATTCCCCCCACATGTTCTATAATTATTGATCTTGAATTTAATTATAAAATCCTCGTTGATCCTATTTTAATGAAATTGAAAATTGAAAGGGATCCTTATCATGGTTTAGAAATATATGAATTCTATGTTTAGTTTAATTCCATTTAGAAGACTTTTTCATGTTAACCTTGTGAAAAGTGATGTATTAGGACTGCATTTGATTACCAAAGTGAATGCTATAACTTTTATAAAATATGATAATATATGTAATTAATTATATATAGTTTTTAATTATTGAATTTTTGAAATGACCAAGTATCCTTTTTGAATGATGTTACCATTAATTTAAAATGGGTATTATTGGGTAATATTGAATGAGTAAATTATTCTCATGGAAAGAGGTTATAAACCCATATTTTGAATATAAAACAATTTTTTTATATTTTGAGACTTTCTTTGAATTTTTAGTGGGTTTTTTAAAGTAAATTATTTACATAAAAGTACATTTGGTATTACTCTGTTGGTTTGTGATTATAATAAAGGACATATACCCTTTTAAAATATATAATTTATGATTTTTTTTTAAATGAATTGTTTATGTTTGATTGCCTAGTTAAATATTTATGATAATTTTCTCTTGTAATAATACATTTATGTTTCATTATTGATTCTTGTACTTCCTGTTGATGGGTGTTGAAAAAAGATTATTTACATTAAGGGAGAATTATGTGAGAGTGAGGTATGATTTGTGGTAACATTTACATGGATGAAATGTGTAGGTCATGAGACCATAATTTATATTGGAATGGATCCATGTATCCCTCCTCATAACTTGATTATATAACTCATCACATTTAACTGATCATGGGAACATTAATATTTTTACTTGATAACCTTTATATATGATTTTATAGTGGAATCCCTCCCCATCTAGTGAAAATATATAGAACATGAAAGGTTTTGGCTATAGATGCGTGTTAAAGAAAGAGGGTGCATGTGGAACATGATTTCCTGAGACATGTTATACTGGATGAATGATCAATGACTAGTTAGGATATATTTTGATTAAATTGGATATACTGGTCTCACTATATATATAGGTCAAGCCGATGACATCTATATACTCAATAATTAATACATGATATCATATGTTGTCACCACTAGCATATAAAGATGAATTTATATATTTATTAATGTTCTTTGTTGATCTAAATTTATCTTGTGAAATGGTTTCAAAATATTTTCTCGAAAAATTATAGTATTTTAATTAAGAAATGGCATGTTATGCATATCTATTTTGATAAATGATTTGTAAATTTATAAAACAATATTTTCAAACTATGCCTGAATGTCCTGAAGGCCTTAATTTCTATTGATTTTTGATGAGACCCCTTTCAAGGGATGAGGGGGAACCCTTAAATGGCCCGTAGGCTCAGAGATTACATGGCCCATAGGCTTAGAAGATTACATACCCCTTTTAAAGCTATGATATTCTTGTGTATTGACTGAAAATTAAATTTTTATTTCAAATACACTTTTGCGGAAAAATTGACAAACCAAAATGACATCAAAGACATAAGACATAATAATGTCTCCATGATCATGATCATCAAAACCAAATACAATAAAATTAAAAATAAATAAAAATCTCCACCCAAGCAACAAAAACAATACGATCAGTGTCCACCTTCCAATCGCTGCTCGGCTAGCTATCCTGTGCAAGGATGCACAGGCCCGGTACCTATGGCAAGTACCAAACCCTCTCAACATCCAATTCTGGATAGAGATGATGAGGAGAATGATCCCTACTCGGAAAATATTCTAGAAAAATCCGTTGAAAATGAATTGGATGCCCTGTCTCATTTGACATGACCACAGAACACACAAAATGCAACCACAAAACCTTCAAAATGCACAAAATCATCAACCAAATCAACACATTAAAACCAAATCAAAATCAACATCCTCCATAAACACCTTGATTGAAAATTCCATACAACCCCAGCCTACCAAGACCAAATAAAATCAATAAAATCCATTCACATCCATCATAACGCCAACATCCTCCTTCCATTCAAACTCCAATTAAACAACAATGCATAATAAACCAAAAACCAAACAAAACTGAACTTCCAACCCATGTGATTTTGAAAACCATCAAAGAAATATCTATTCTTACGGAAAGCCAGATTACCATGAATCTTAGATCACAGATTCAGCAAAGAAGAAACCAAAATCAATGTGTGGACTCCTTAATGGAAACAGCATTACCCAAACCAAATAACTGCAAAGAAAAATGGAAGCAAAAGAAAAAAAACAGACTACCAGAAGGTAGCCCGACCGCCCAGATCCCATCACCGCCACCCATAATGCACGTGAAGACCACATAAAATCACCAACTGCACACCCCGGAGACGGGACGGAGACCTCCGAATGCTAGATCTCAAAACTCGATTGCGGACAAGAACAGTGTCGCCTTATAAACACTATCTAGTGATAAGGCATCAGGCGACGTGAGGCCAACAATGGAACATCGTTCCAGCTGAGACCACGAAGTGCTGCCGCAAGAAGACTCACCACCAGATCTCACCGAGAGCATAGAGGACCTCCGTGACAACCTGAGGAGAGGAAGGCAGTGACGAGGGAAAAAAATCCTATCATGATTTTCCCCTTACAGGCACATCATCATGCTCAATAATTTCATGTTTCATTATTTTACAGATCTCTTATAAAATTTCACTTACCTTATGATGTTACTAAATATACACATTGGTGGAATCCTACTAGGATCTATAGTTTATATCCTACTTGTACCATTTGGTGATTGAAACCATTATTTTCATATATTATAATATTCTAATCACTTAATATCACCTTGTATTTTTATTCACTTTTGACTGATGGGAGGATTATGGGGTCTTGGTGGCTGGTCATGGATCACTCGATGACATGTTTTTGGAAAACTTATTTCATTTTCAGTTTTGTATCCTCTTCTTATAATAGATTTGATTATAGTGCTGTATGATTTGGATTTGTTTTCCACAATTTTCTTAGTTTATTGATATATATTGTGAGTGAAATTTTTATAAATGGTTATTTAATGATTCTTAAGCGATTTATTTGACCCATGAAGATTACTAATTCTCTTTGCATTAGTAGAGTATTATTTCTGATACTTGTTTAGTTGGTTATATGAGGTAGGTTTTCACAATTTTTATATATTAGTTATATGATTTAGTACATAGTATCCATTCACTAATTATAAATTTATAAATTCTGGTATCACTTTGAAAGTATCAACACCATTGAATCCAGTATTTCTTTTTAGCATCATTTCCACGGAGTAGCAGAATGTAATGAATGAATGAATACTGATTGATTAAGTGAACTATTTTTTCCCCCTTTCTATTTAAAAATTTTAATATTTATGTTGATTTTAGTTTTCACATTTTTCTAATTTTACTTTTATGTTCTTGGGTTTTTTTGGAGGATTTCGTTATGGAATACATGATACATGAGTATGTTGTCAAACCATCACTGGAATACAATAGAAAATAGGAGGATACAACATCAAATGAGTTTTATAATTATAACTAGTGTTCCTAGAAATATTTGAGTTGGGATACATTATTTATATATATATATTATGAATTATAATCTCAAAACCTGGAGTGACACATGTTAATACTTCAATGAGGGAGGTATCGACTATTGGAAAAACTAATGAATGTCATAGTTTGATAAGTACCTAAAATGGGTTCCAAAATTTCATGATCCTTTGGAAAAATATTCACAGGAATGTTTAGTGGATGTTAGTATGAATTTTACAATGAACACCTAGAAAGAAACCAAAAAACAAGAGGCACAACCCAATAATGATAAAGAGGTGATCATTAATGTTGCCGAGGATCATAAGTTTTTAATCTTCCATTGTGAATATTTTTTTCATAACATATAATGTAGGAAATAGTGAAATAAAAAATAAAAATATGAGGATAAAGAAGTTCAAGTAGTAAAAAAGAAGAGGGTTGGAGGGATGGAAGAGAATGAGGTGGTTTAGTATGTAATTTTTGTTGATGTGCGAATATATTTCTTGGATAATATTTATTATGGTTAATTTTTTAAATGAGAATAAAAATACTCTATTCCAAAAATAGGAGGAAGAATTAAAATTCATATAACATATAAAAGAAAAGTAAATCAATAACATTATGGATGTTGTTGATAAAATTTTGGATGGGAATGTAGAGTAATGTAGTTCTTTAGATAAAGAAGGATTTTTAATGTTCGAAGATATGAAGTAGAGGAGGATATGGAATTCATTGAATTATCTAGTTTTTTTTAAAAATAACTCCCCAATCCAATATAAAATTTTTAATGGTTTATTTGAATACCCATATTCATTTTATCAATAAATAAAAATAATAAAAATAGGAGGTATTGAAATTCTAGTAGAGTGTTGAAAGCTTCATGAAAAATAAACCTCTATAACATGATAAACAAGAAAAAATTTCATCAATTCAAGGATCAATAAAAAAATTCAAGTTTAATCTGAGGGAAAAATAATTTTTTAGTGAATAATACTAGATTCTTGATGAAATGTTTAATTAAAGAGACCCACCAACAATGGACATAAATAATGTTATTAGGATATACAACTAATTTCCATATTTTATAAAATAAATAAGATATATGTGGTTGGGAAATAAATCAACATAATACTATTATATATTGATTATAATATTCTATAACTAAATTTTTCCCAAATTTGAATTTCACCATAAGAGGTTTCAAGAAGAAAAAATGGAAAATATTTGAATTGTTTCAAAAGATGAGTATAATATCAAATTTGTTTTGACATAGGATTTGGTATGTTTTTATTTCATTATCCATTTAAATGAAATTTTCGTAATGAATTATCCTAAAGAACATAAAGAAATCACATCAGGGAGAAATATTTGGTTTTAAATTTCTTTATAAAATTTATTTTAATTCAATCAATTAAGGTTATGAACATTATTTATTATTGATTATATTATATTTTAAATTCGAAAATTGGATAAAATTGCACTACATTGATATTTTGATCATTAAGGTTAAAAATAATAATAAATAGATTTAATATATGAATGAAAAATTTTATAAAACATCATGGTTTGAGGGAGTACCAATATATTATGCTTAAATTCATAATCACTCTTTATTTTAGAACAATGAATATATTATAAAGAAGTATAATTTTTGGGTGATCTAAAATAAACTGAATTCACCCAAGTATTTGAATTGTTTGTTTTTAACTCAAAAATATCGGATATATCAACACTTGGATAAATATTTTATTTCTTCAAAATATTAAAATTTTCTTTTTAATAAATATTAGTGATACAACTATAAATTTTAAAAAGTCACATTATTGTTCCAATTTTGATCTATCTGAAAATGAATGTTGATATATTTTTGATTCACAATGATGATAATTATAGATATTAATTTCTTAAATTGATAATTAATGATAATTCCATAAAATAATCAACCCTTTTCATGTTTAACATTGATTTCATGTCAACATCCCCCAAAATGATCCCATATCAGTCTGGATATGATTAAGGGAGATAATGATGCCTAAAATATACCTCCAATAGGTAATAGATTGGATTCAAGAATTGATGGTATATAAAAAAGGAGGAATTACCATCTAAGATCAAGTGAAATGATAGATATTACAACACACACCCAACATCATCTTCTCATGAAAAAATAAAATATCACAAAAATATATGTAATTTAATATAGACAAAAAAACTAAAATGTATACTATGAGTACTAAAAGTACATCCTCAATTGTGACCTCAAATCCCAAAATGTTCCTAAATACTACATAATCTTGTAATGTTCTCATCGATCACTATCATTATCCTAATGTCTTGTAAAAGAATATATTTATATATTTTCTGAAATTAATAGGTATACTTAGTTGGATCCTCACTGGGGCCTCTCATTATAAAGATAAAGAAATCACACTAAAGCCTAGTGAATGAATAAGTAAATCTAACTCGTCACATGAATACTTTTTCTATGAACCCAATCACCCTATGGATCTCTCACCAAGTATATCATACATGAATAATTAAGTTACCAATAAATTTCAAGAAGGTAACCCATTACAACTTCCCCACAGGTTTTTTCCTCCTCTCTAATGTCATGCATCCTAAGATATCTCTCTCACCAATTGTAAAATATCCCAAATAAAAAAGGTATACAATATCATATATTTATCATTGTTAATATAAATATCACATAAGAACTTACCATGCACCCTATGCATCACATCAAGTCAACATCCAAACCAAATCTCCCGGTTGTAAACTTATAGTTTACAAGATCGACCACAACCCTTATTCCATCTATTATAAATAGATCAATTAAAAACCATGAAACAAATAATTAAAATAATTTTTGGGATACTACATATAGATATACACGTGTCTGAAATAATCACAATAAATTACAATTTTCTACACACATATAAGGAAAAGGTAACCCCTATGAATACCGAAATATAATACAGTTAGGATAAGATAGTGGAAAAAAGTGGTAGTCATCCATACACTCCTCAAAAACCAGGATGTTGGGAAAAACCCCTAATATAGTCTATTGGGTTCTAGTCTTCCAAGAGACCTGAGTGTGGAAGCATATTAAATCACAATTTTAAATAAATGTTCATTTATATCCCAACCAAATATGTGAAACAACCTATCCTTGGTAACATCATTAGTTATCATCTCTCAAAATCCCACATGCCACTACAAAGGAATAGATATCCAAAAACCACATATACATTTGATGAAGGATTCACTTTAAATAATTATTTCTATTTACCATTAAAAATCAATTTAGCATTATCATCAAAAAATTACCTTTCCAAATATAAATAATACAACTGTTCACATTATTTCAAAAAAATTATAAAAATTAGTTTTATATTTGACCACTGACCCCATAGGTTATGATATTGACATTCATTATTATTCCATAAATCTATGTTATCTAGTAATCAAATTATGTTACTATAAAAGAGATATATAAAATATAACATTTACTATAATTTATTTATAGGGGAAATGAATGAAGGAATTTGAAACCCATTCATCAATACTTTAATAAGATTAATCATTATGAAATAACCATATATTTCAAAATAACAACAATGGAAAATGATACCATTAACCCATTCCAATAATTTTGGTTCTATACTCATAACCTCTATGCATATCACCATGAATACCTCCAACGTAGGTCACAACATTTCCACAAACCCAGGACACCCTTCCCATATATTTACAGCCATCATTCATACATTGTTCGCAATTTTTCTCATAACAAGTATCAAAACAGAGAATCAAAACATGGGAAAAAAAGAAAAAAAGAAGTAAATATAGAATCTTGGAAATCAAACCCATGGAATATATCGTTCATAATTTGATTGTATCACTTAAACCCGGACATATATATTTCTCAAATAATAATTTTATTACCATGATTATTTATGAAATTCATTTATCATAGGATGAGTCCATAGAAAAACCTAAGTCAATAGAAATTAAAAGATACAATAATTATAAAAATATTCATTGAAGAAACACTTTTAGTTTCAACATACTTTTAGAAATAATAAATTAAAATATCAAGCCTATTTAAAAATTATCCAATAATAATTAAAAATGTTACATTCCTTAAACATTTTCAACCATAAAAACATGAAAATCTATATCATAAACATAGATAACACACTATCTTGTAAAAAAAGTGTCACACTCTTGAAAACAACTAAAAAAAGAGTTCCAACTATAACCAAAAGAAAAGTATCATTATTTAATTGTGGTTTCTAATTAAATATGGTTATCAACACCCTGAAATAAAGAGTTAAAAAGGTAACTTTATGGTTTAAAATAAAGGAGGAGGAGATACCAATCATCTATCTGCTTAGAAAGATCTCAATTACACATCACTGAAAAAATAGGAGAATGGAAAGTTTTTGATCCAATCCCCTAGATGTACTAATGATTAGTGATTAAGTAACCTGTATCTTTTATATATAAGAAGTAATACTAACGATAAATAAATTCCTTGATCATGTAAAACAAACTACTACAGAAAAATAGTGTTAATAAAATGTTTGAAGATATTAATAAAATAAACACATGGTGTTTACCATAGATTTCGATGAATTTATGTTTAAATAAAAATATTTTGGTGCACCATGATTTAATGAGTTCAAGAAAAGAGTTAAATAGTGGAATGATTTTCATTTTAGAGTTATGGCCCTAAGATATTTGGGATTTATAGTTTGCCAAAAATTAATAAACCATTAATGAAGATCTAAATTTATTCACATGTAAATATCCATATTAAAATATTCATTCTTTTTTGAAACCAACTAAACACATAAAAACATTTAAACATCCCTCAATTTCCATTATTTAAGGATTTAAATCCCTATTTGTTATAAAATTCATATTTTTAATATACTAAAAAAATGAAAATATTAAAAAACTAGACCGAGAGACCAACCTTGTACTATGATGCCAACCTGCTACCATGACTACTATAATGAATTTTATCATCAATGCGGCTGTGAGGCCAACCAACTTCTATGGGACCATCCTTCTTCCACGATTTATATAGTGACTATTACCATGACTAATACCAAAAGACCAACATGTTACTATGAGATAAACCTACTATCGCGGGGGATTTAATGAGAACAACCTACTACCATGTTAACATCATGATACTGAAATTCAAACAAATAACATGTTCCAACCTACTAGCATGAGACCAAACTTCTTATGTGAAACCAAACTGACATTGTGAGACAACCTACTATCATGAGCCATATTGTTACCAATACACCAACATACTACTATGATCCAAAAATACTACAATGAATTCTACCATGATACCAACCTGCTATTGTGACTACAACCATGATACAAAATTGAAAACTTGAGACCGATATGAATATTGAGAAATTCAGGGAATAGAAGACATCAACACACCATTAACAACTCTATGAATATGGAAAACACAAAGGGAATGTTTTTACTAACCGGTTAATTACCATAGATACATCTTATACAATTTTCATCATATAAAACTAAAACATAACCTCGAAGGGAAAAAAATGTTTTCTAAAAAACCACCCATGAGATACAAATTAAGGATCTTAAAACATAAAGAACACATTCACCAATATAAGGGGAAATAGTAATAAAGATTATTATTTAACCAAAGAGAATATTACATATAACTATTATTAAATTAACAACATCCCAATAATAAAAAAAGGAATAATATCTTCAATCATTTTCCAAGTGGAGAGATACCTTCTAAAATGGCTAGTTCAATTAATAAGGCATCAATAATGATTCAACATTATCATAGCCTAGAAAAATTTCAAATTCAAAAAAACACTGTTTTCAAAGAAGGGTTAATTACAAAAAAAAAATGGGATACTGACTATATATCTGCAAATCATGTTCCTAGGTTCCCTTCTCTACACAACCATGCCACCATAAAACAAAACTAATGGAATGGAACAACCACACAACACCATCTCTCAGAGGTACTTGATCTTCATAGGCCAATACATGAAGGCCACATCATTATCAACATAAATATCACCCCATCATTGATGTGTGAATATTTATAAACATAACAGTGATTTAAGACACATTAAAGACATCATTAGTCAATATAATATGTGTGTAAAGTGTTATGATATGTTCAATTAAATCAATAGAATATAACACATTGAAAGGGCTAAGAAATCAATGGGAAATATTTCTCCAATGTAAAAACATTTACTTCCCATGAAGAGGAGTCACATTCATGAACACATGTTCTATAACATCAAACTCTAGAGATATCCTCCTATGAAAAACATATGACATCAAATTAACTTGTACGACCTTCATCCTCTCATGAATTTCCTTAACCATATCTATCATGATCTATATTAGTTCGATGTCATTAATTGATAGCTCAATGAACCCAGTCTGGAATAATAGATAATGGAAATTTTATCCATACGAAGCTTCAAAATGGTTCCCAAAACATGGGTAGAGTGAAAACAATTATTGTAATGAAACCAGACTAAATAAAGGTTCCTCATCCAAGAACCTATAAAACCTCAGACCAAATTATGAAACATGTACTTAGGATTCCAGATAGTGTACACCATGTTATGATTATTCTATGGAAAATTTATTTTTTGGTATAACTAATATCTAAATCCATGTCGTAGACATCTCCACACCCTGATGATGAAAAAAAGATCATAATAAAAAATGATGACAATAAAGACTCTATAGAGCCTCAAAACCTCTTCCAAATACTCCCTAAAAAATCCTTCACTAAGTATAACTCCATAATCCCAATAATGTTATCCTATATCATTAAACATTCTACTATGACCAATATTACATTATAGCCTCATTGATCTCACATTATACTGGGGATGATATCCATAAAACTTTCCTCCCTCTTCCACCGAGGAACTTCTAATCTATGGAGAAATGTAATTAGGACATGGTTATTAACATTAAATATATAAAACAATAAACATATATAAAAAACTCATACAATGAGTGTTTCAACCCAATACACCAAAATTTACCTCTAATACCATTGATTTACCTTTTCACTCTATCATGTACTTTTAAGGTCGGGTTGTTGAAATAATAGACAACCACCTCATGAATCATCAAATGAATGAAACTGCACCCCTAAAAAATACCCATGATGATTTACTAAAACCACCCATTTGTGGATTAACCAAAAGAAACTCAGTCTTTATATACACCCACCTTGGAAACTCATAGTAAAAACTAATCCACATACTACACTAAAAAAGGAATCATCATCTGAAATAACTATATGCTGCCAACAACCTCTTTCATATCAAGATGATTAATTGAGATCTATCTTATCACTATTTAGGAATCTTCATATTGACACACAACACCACAATGTGACTTTCTACTTAGTGGATTAGCTAAAACATAAAACATTCCTTGTGTATATAAAATCATGAATTTATAAACCTAAAATAATTTCATCAACCATAACAGTCTCATGTTTAGAACATTCTTAGAAAAAAAACTCAAGGTATTATGATTGGTGAAAACCACAGATAATTCATCGATGAAGAAATGTATATGCAAATAAAAGAAAAACTACCACTACTAACTCAAGATAATGGGTTTAATATTTATTATCAAGGGTTTTTAAATAGAGACACCCTTAAGAAACCATTGATAATTGTTGAACCAAGTCACTCAATAATATAGGGTGTAAAATAAGATATAAAACCTCAATATAAACTCTCCCTTCAAAAAAATACAGAATATACCTACTAAAAAGATTATTCTTTAGAAGATGAGAAGCCATATGAATTAGTCAGTCCACCAAAATTCCACATCCTACCTAATCCAGGTATTAAATGGAGTTGAAATATAAAATTTTTCAAGTATGAACCTTCTATAGTTCCTAAAATACTATTTAATCTCTAAAAATATTCAATAGTTTTTGATTATTCACAAGAAATTAAAATTTTCATCTTCAAAGGATCCCTGGATACTAATCTTTAACTAAAAATATGCTTCAAAAAAATGTTAAAAGCCTACAAATCAAACATTTATATATTCCCAAACATATACTAATAGATAATAACAAAGAAAACTACCCATATATAGTAATGTATAATCTTCCTCTGATGTGAATTACACAAGGATTTCATCGATGAAAACCACCCTGAAATGATCCATGAACACTCAAAACACCACATTCATAAATCCCAATAACACAGATAGAGGGTTATTCGCACTGAATGATAGCATAATGAAAATATAATTCCAATAATGACATCATAAATGTGTTTATATAATGTCCCCATCTTTTAACCCCATATGATGATATATCAATCATAGATAGATCTTTGAGAAACAACTGGATCCCATCAAATAATTGAATATTTAATCAATATAAGGAATAGGATAGTGTTTCATCATTGTCACCTTATTCAATCAAAGATAATATGTTCATATGCACAAAATACCAACATTCATATTTTCAAATAAAAATAGAGTACCCAAATTTTGAACACTCATATGAAGAAAACATTAATGCAAAATAATATTGATCTTTATTTGTAGCTCCCCCAAAATAGATGGCACAATTCTATATGGATACATCATGACTGTAGGAGTTACTGACTATGGTTTTATCCCATACATAGTATTCTGTCGAAGGGGTAACACCAAAACCTCTCTATTAAATATATCATTTAACTATTCTATAACCCTAGGAAACTCCATTATCTAATGGTCAAATGAATTCAGAATCAACTCATCCTTAAAGGATGAAATTAATGGAATATTACTCCTACCTACTGAAGGGTATCACATTCCAAAAAACATGGAAGAATCCCCATAGAAAACATAGTCCAAAATTTTATCCTGAATCTATCCATCATTGCCTACACAAAGTACATTCAATACATTCCATGTATGATATCATATGGTTTTATATGTAAATATAGGATGTCTCCCCCTGATTGGTTCTTCCCCTGCACTAGCTCATGATCTCTAAAAACTTCATACAAATAATCTCAACCTATAAATGTTGCAGTAATTAATAAGGAAATTGTATTTCACTCTACCTCAAGTACAAAAGTATGAAATAATACAGGTTTTATGAAGGAGTTTGTAGCTCCTAAATGAAAAAAAATCAAGCGCCCATGTGAAAAATAAGTAATGAGTATGTCAAATGACGTTTAGATCACATAGGTCTCACAAATCCAAAGCATGAAGCTAACTACAACATACTCCACAACAAATCTTTCAATAATAAAAACCACCTCTATGGTCAAACTCTACTCTCTTATGATATGGATAATTAATAATGGTTTCCTTTAACATCCATTTACAACCTATTTTGATCAATTTCTAGAGAACCCAACTGTTGTTTCCTCAGTTGGTATTACTGCAGTGATGGTACCTTTGTGGAACTCAGACACACACTATTTGGTAATAAAGGTTGCGAATTCATTCCACTAATGACCATGAACACCACAAGAAATATAATAATTGTATCCCTTGGTAGATTCCATGTGATCCACCACCCCTATAGAATCATTATGAAGAGGCTTTAGACCAACCATCATCGAATTCAAAACTCATTTGGCTATGAAAATGGGAACCCCACGTAATATATCTACTATGTAGGGAATCCTGATGAAACCCCTCTCATAAAAATCTATTCATCTCCAGAAAACTATCTAAAACCTCTACTATCACATATATCTAAATATTGACTTTATAATAGGGAATATAAATATATGTTAACAATATAAGGGTCATAAAATTGATTTGAAACTCCCAGATGCTAAAGATCCTCTATTAGAGGGTAAGTGACTCCTGGAGACTAGTTTCCTTCAGGGTATAAGAAATAAACTCAAATCAGAATTTTTAGTTGAACTTCTCCCATGAAACAATCAAGTCCTCGTGATCCCCAAAAAACAAGAACCAACACTACCTTACCGGGACACACAACACCACCACCACCAATGTATCCAAGTGCTCATTTTTAGCATGAAATGAATTAAAATATATATATACATCCTCCAACCAGTCATTGATGAAGAAGTATAAAATATATCCCTTATACTTATGTAGACATTTTCATTGAAACTCAATAAAGTCATCCCCTATGTATAATCCTCATCAAACTCTAATTTTCTTGTGATATGATGCAATATCTTGCAGAAAATTTTCTATGTGAAATTGAAAAGAACATCAATAATGAGACATTCCTACAAAAGAAAAAAATTTTGCGGACTTTTAATAAAAAAAATATGAAATAGATAGTATTAATTTATTAATAATGGTTTAACCTAATCCCAAGGTCATGAAAATTAAAAGAAAGGAATATAGAAGAATGTTGCATGATAGTTTTATAGGTCTCTAGCATACAACTATTATCACTTCACTTAGTAATATATGTAAATATAGTGGACCTCACATTGGATCATGGGGGACATGAATACATAATTTCAAGTTGGTATCCCCTATTTACCTCAGTTACTATGATTAGTTTCCACAGTTTGTCTACTAACCCATGTAATCCTCATGAGTAAATACCTCTAAAATTTGTCCTATCTTTAATCATGGACCTATGATACTACATTTTCATGACCATTTACACTCAATGGAACCCTTCTTGGTCAGATAATGAGGGAAGGAAAATAATGATAACTGACACCGAATATCCATCATTCATTGGTTGGAAACAATCAATGAGGGTACATTATACACACAAATGGGAAACATTTCCCTATTATGACATAAGGAATAATAGATAAGATAAAACCTCCAAAAAAATCATACTCATGTCAAAAATTGAATATATCAAACATACATGTAATGTTATATGGACTAAAATAGTTCCATAGAAAACTAAAAATACCAAAAATAAATCCTCAATGGTGATCTTGAAACCCAAGATGCTCTTGAACATCCCCATTTTATTGTAATGTCCATCCAAATTACCAAAAAGATCTCGAGGTCCAATAAAATTGTTAATATATATGTTGGTGGTGCATAATATTTATACATGGAAAGATCCTCCTCAGAACCTATCATGAAAAAGATAAATAATTCATACTAAATCTGAGTGAATAAACAAGTGATATTAAATCATCACCTAAATAAGATGTTATGTTTATAACCAAAACATAGATCTCCAACTAAGTATCACATAAATTAATAATATAATAAGAAACATATATCAAAATGGTACCCTAAAACATCCTCCCCACTTATTTTCAACTCTTCCCAAAATTTTACATCCAGATCTATCTCTCTCTAAATGTAAACTAGTGTGAATAAACCTAACAGATTGTATCATATTATGCATAACATACATCAAGACGTCCCATCATCACATACCACACACCCCAAAAATTATATTATTATATAGAAACCATGATGACCTATATGTATTGAATTAAACCTCAATCCATTACATACCATACACAACATAACGTTAAAATTATTTATGATATTATATTTGAAGATAAATATGTTTGAAATAACCACCACCCATTTCATCCTTCTACACACATATATGGGAAATTTAAAAATTGTGAATTATAGAACCTAGTATTACTAGAATAACATGGATGGAAATTAGGGGAGAATCTTATATTTTTTCTTTGCTAAATTACTTCTTGGGGAATACAGCCTTCACGAGTTTATTGGTTGACAGTCTCATTTCCAAAAAAATAGTGTTAGTGCCTGAAATCACATAACATGTAAATATAAATATAGATTGAAACCTATCTATGGTAAAAACATAATCTTAGAAATAACTACATTTATCATCCCATAGCCTCATATTTTACACTACTATGGTCTATATAACAACAAAACATAAAAAAATTCAAGAAGTCTTTAATTTAATTAATTATTTCTGGTAGCCATTAAAAATACATTAACATTATGATCAACCAATACCAATGCCCTATATGCATGATCCTATTTATCCCATGGTTCATGAATAGTTGTGAACATTAAAATTACATTAGCCACCATCCCCATGGGATAACCCATAATCATTCTTTATAATTAATTTATTATAGGTTCAATAAGTATTTTCTTAAGATAACATAAAGGATATTCATATACCATTAATTTCTACCTACATTATGTTTTGGGGAAAGGAATATAGATATAAGAAACCCTATATTTTGGCATATATATTAATAAATCAATAAGAATACATCCCATATTTCATTATAAAAAACAATGATAAATCCAAGATTCATCATATTCCATTAGTCCTAGTGACATCAGTGGAACCCCCATTTATTTTAACATGCATCTTGTTATCACATGTGCCATCTTGTGTCACAAAAGTGAGACTTTCCACTCATGTCTCCCCAACCATCCTGCATCATATGATATAATGTCATCACATATCAATGATCTCATTTGGATATTTTTATCAAGGTATTAAATAAATAAAAAAGTAGTTAATGGGGTATTAAAGCCCTAAAAACCATGTAATCTAATGTTCATAAGTATAAAGGATAACACGTACATACAAATTTATCCTTATAAAAAACTTAATATTTTCCATTTTTATTTTACCAATTAATTTATCAAATGTTATAACCATAGGAAACCTAAGCTATTATAAATAAATAGCTTCAATAATTATTTAATTTTACTTCCAAGCATTACTTCAATATTTAATAAACACATCAAAAGAAAAAAATCAATTAACATACCTATTTATTAATTTTCAAACTATCATTACCATAGTGAAATTCCTTACCAATTATCAATCATAACAACATGCTATACCATAACATATGCATAAATATAACACTCTCTATAAAAAACAGTAGGAAAACCATTATTAAGATATAAAACAAATGTGACTCATTCGAAAAAAAACCAAGGTTCATTCATTAATTATGATTTTATTTGTATTTATAATTATTCCACCATCATGTAAATAGATAAAGCATTGTAACATTAAAACTTTAAATAAAATTAGAATGAAATGAATCCAATACCTTCCCAAGAAGCTCTCGAACAGATTACACCATAAATAATAGAAATAAAAGATGTTGATGATGTCACTAATAATATTTCTAATTATAAGGCATTTACAAAACATTAATCATTTAAATGGATAAAAATCCAAGGAGAAACATTAGCTTACATAAAGTGCAGTTCACTTCTATAGAAAAACATATTTCAATCTAAAAAATTGTACATTACCATAAAATAAAAACATGGTGATCCCCATGGTTGTAGGTGCCTTTGGGGTTCAAAAACGAGATGATGGTTCTTAAAGACCAAAATAAATAAGATAAATATTTGAATTAAGAAAATATATTAATTTTCGATATAACTAAATGATACAATTTTGATTTATAATAGGATAAGCATTAAAAAAACATTATATAGATATCAGTTAATTCACATGGAATGATCTGTATCAAAAGTGTTGATCTTTTATAAAACCATTTATATAAATATATTAGTGAAAATGGTCCTTAATTGCCATTATTTATGATTTTAAAACCATAATTATGATAGAATGTAATATTTATGATATTTTGGAAAAAAAATAAAATTTTGAAAAACTAGACCATGAGACCAACTTATAATATGAGACTAACCTGCTACCCTGACTTCTACAATGAGTTATACCATATGTCAAACCTACGTTCATGAGATAAAATCCTACCATGGAAACTACCATGACATTTATAATGAGAAGAAAATTCTATATTGATATATATTATGTGACCAACATGATATCATAATAAAAACCTACAAATATGAGAACACCTTTTATCAGGAGTCCTCCTTCTAACGTGAGACAACATGCTTATGCGAGAAAAACTTTTGTTCATGAGATCAACATACTACCATGATACAACTAGTTTTAGTGTGACCAATCTACTGTCATGATACCAAGATGCTATCGTGATAGGTACCAAGTTACCAACATTCCACCATGATACCAACCTATTACATTGACTTTTTTTATGGGACCATCCTGATACCATGATACCAAAATAAACATGAGAATTTATTAGAAAAAATATGCCATATAACATTTGGAACATATAAGAAAAAATGAATGGTTTTTATTAACTCGAGAATTATAATTCACGATAGGGTTCTGATCTTAATTTTAGAAAGTTTCTCCTTCATACAATATTTCTTGGGTATATGTTTAGTACACAAAACTAACATAACATTCTTATGAGACTTATTATTGCAGGATTATTTTAAACCACTATAAAAATACTAGGTCCATAAATTATATCTATTTATTCCCAATTTATTTTGAGACATACATTGTAATTAATCCTTGTAAACTCCTAGAAATAGTGGATTTCCTTATAGGGAGCTTTATTACAATCCCATGTTTCATTTTTATCCATATTAATTTGTACAATTAAATTTTTATTCTTTTTATTAATTAATTAGTGAGTTAAGTATTTAATGGTGCCCTTGGTAGAGAGGGACATTAATGAGTGTGGGTAAAATATATTTGTTATTAGAGATAATTTCACTTTTAATTTTGATTATACAGAGTAATAAATTAAATATTTAAAGGGAAAAAATAATCAAAATGTAAAAAGTGAACAAGTAAAAGAATAAAAAAATTGAGTAAGTGGAATACTTTGTACGGACTATTATCACGAAATACCTTCCTCTTTATTATAATAAAATTCTAATTATTTTCTATTCGATATTGATGGTTGGGACTATGGTGATAGTGAGTTTGAATTACATGGTCTAGGTAAATTATCATTGACACATTCTGTTGGAAAAAAATAGAGGAAAATATCTACGAGAAAGGTTCCTTTTATCAATGTTTTTCTATTTTAGTGCATTACTTAATTAGAATATAGAGTAGGAATAGTGGGAAATATTATTTTGAAGGGGATATGAGGTATGGATTAATTTTATTAATCATAACTGTGTATTAATTATGATTTATGAATATTTTCACTTTTTTACAATTTAATTTTAATATAAACCCAACAACATTTACCATCATATTTATTTGAACCTTTCAAAAAAAAGTAATCAGATGATTTTTATTTTTATTTCTATGGGGATATATATATTACATTTAAAACTTATGGATAATGTGAATATCTATTGATACTGGGAAACAATCCAACTGTATCTTCAAATTTAAAAAAGGAAATGAAATTTTATAGAGGTAAATCATAATTTACTTATACATTGATAATATTCTAAATGATGTAACATAAAAAATATAATATATATTTAATTGTTAATTATAGATGAAGCAGGATTAGGAATTTTTTATTGGGAAAGTTATGTGATATAAAAATTCTCATCGGGATGAGTCAAATATTTCTCTTTTTTGGGTATATAACCTAAATATTAAAGATGTTTTGATTTTTCTTTAGTAAAATCAATGGATTGAGCATGTGGGGAGATTGATATTTTCATTATATTTATATTTTTATACTATATTTTATGTATATTTTAATGGGTTTATTAATATGTAATAGTATAAATTTCATATTATATATATTTATTTATTTTTATAGAAGAGAAGTCATTGAGAATAAATTAAGAGACATTTATCTTGAAAATAATAAAAAATTGTGGAATGTATCATTTAGTTCACTGGGTAAAATAACTATTACTCTTATGACCGATTGAAAGATTATTTTCAATTTTAGTTTCCTGTGAGTTTTTATATTTAGCTCAGGGAATCATTCCAAATGAATATTTTCAGAGGAGAACTATAAAAGTGTGGGAGACACTTTGAACCTCAACATTATGTGCTGCAAAATGACCATAGAAAAGGGAATGCAAAATGTTTTAATAATCATTATAAGAGTATTTTTAGTTGTGTAATAGTATTTTCCAAATATGTTTTATCATAATAAATTAAAGAAAATTATGAATTATATTATTGAAAAATATTAAATTTTTATATTAGATAAATTATTTTTATAACCATACAATATATTTGATAAGAATAAAATATGAATAAATCAAATTTAACACATCAAAATGCTATTTTTTTCAAAAACCACAATTTTGATTCCTTTTAATGGTGCACAAATTTTAAAATTAAAACAAGGAAATTTTAGGTCAAAATAAACTTAATTATTTATATCGGACATAGAAACATAGATTAAGGTGACTTTTTTTGTATTATTCTATGATGTTTCAATTTTTAGTGAATTAAAAAAAATAATTACTTTTAATTGAAAACTACTCTATCTTTTAATTTATTTATATAGTTAAATTATATTTGAAATTGGTTATAATGTAAATTTATATCTATTATAAATAAATTAACGTAATATATGTCATTGGAATCAACTTATCCTTGAAATTATAAATAAAAAGAATTCCATATTTTGAACATTTTGACAATAAAACCTTGCATTGACGTCGCTTTTGCAGGATCAAATTCAATTTAATTTCTACCACCTATGCATATAGATTTCATAATAAATTTATTAAATATTTTGAATAATAGTAATTTACAATTTATAGTAAGGTCAACTTATTTTTTGAACCAAACTATTAAGAGTGTAATTAAAATTAATTAAAACGAATTAGAGAAAAATTTGCTTAATAAGGAGTAAACCAAAAAATTATGGTAAAATTTCCCATAAACATTTCTAAAAACAATTTTATGGCCATATTTATACCCAATAATTCATTTTATTGAATTAGTTTTATTATTGGAGGAAACATATGTAAGGTAGATCTTACATTTTTATATTTATAAGAATGTCACTCCTCCTCCACTATAAAAAAGAGCTCACTTGTCCGACTTATTAAAACCAATATAGATCATTGTTTCATAAAAAAGAATAACCAAAAAAGCTCAAAAAATCCCTATTAAAATCGTAGAATAATAAATTTTGGAATAAATAAAAACAAGGATGTCTTACGGTATTAACAAAAAATTAGTTACCCAAATAAGAGGTAATGTTCTTAAACATTCACTTTTGATTAATTTACTTCTACAATGATCAATTATTTTTATGTAATGATTATATAATAATGATAGAATATTAAATATACATATATTTTGTTATAATATGATTTCAAAAAATAGTTTCACACAAATCCATCAAATGGGATACGAAATCATTATTTATGTGTTTGGCGAACTACAACCTAAAAAACTAATAACATTTGTTCTTCCACTACCACCTCAAATACGTTAAAAATGATTAATTTATATATTATATATGATATTTATTATATTAACAGTTTATTAATTATTTTTTAATTATTATATAACCCATTCCTTTATCCGTACCATTTTTTGGGAATACGATAACAATTTTTTTCGATATGTGAGATACTACCTCCTCAAAATGATTTCATTCATCCACACAATACACGAAATTTATTAAGGATTGTTTTAATAAACATATGAGAAATATGTTACATAAATATTATAATTTAATTATAATATAAATATATATCATTTACTTTTCTTTCATTTGACCAAAAAATTGAAGTAGCCTTCATGCATAAGTACGACTTACCGTCTCCATGAATGCTGTATTTCATTACCTAACTCCAAGTATTATTAATTATTATAAATTAATAAATAAATGATATATATTATAATTAAATAATGTTATAAATTTATTATATGATCAAAATAATGATATATGTAAGAAGAACAAAAACAACAAGTAAATCAAACTCTAAAAACAAGGCAATTAGCCCCCGAAATGGTGAATATAATGAATTATGTTTACCAAATGGTTAATATGATATTATAAACTGATTATATATTATATTATAAATACGATTATGATTATATTATAAGTTATATACATTTTTCAAACAAATATAAATTTCTTTAAAGGATTTTTACCAGAAAGAAATCCCAATTTATGGGACTTCCTCTCAATTTCCCATCATGAGGCATACATTAAAATGTTTCTCATAATTTATTATATATCATTTAAATAATGCCATGTTTAATTGTAATATCATGAATTCCTATTATTTTTAGTTTCAAATTAAATCATTTCTTATAAGGGTATCTGAACATAAAATTAACTTGTGGTAAAACTGATCATAACTCAATTAACTTTTTCATTGGGTTATATTACATCACCATTATCATTAATATTCAATGTATATATGTATATATAATATGAATATATATTAAAGTACTTAAAATTAATATATTTGTATTTAAACTTGATACACAAAATGAATTTATTAAACAACTATCACATAGACATTATTATCATTTTAAGTGTTTATTTCACAATCTCATTATAATCAAGATGAATTATTTTTGAAATTACATTAATGAAAAATGTATTATAATTTTTATCTAAAAAATATAATTTTCTTTTACTCATGTTATTCATAACATTTTTCATGTAACAGTTTTATTTTTCTATTATTTTTCACTCATAATATTTTAGAAATTATTTTTTTATAAAATTTTACATAATTTGTCTATTTAGTCAGAGAAACTATTTTCTACTAAAAACACGTTTTTATTTATATATCTTAAATTTTTTTCAAACATTCAAAAATGTTTTATAAATTATTATTTCCCATTTTCATTTAATTTTTTCAATGTAATATTATTGTCACATTATGAAGAAGAAAATTTTCTACCATTTTTAACCTCTCAAAAGGAAGATTCTTTTTACCTTGAAGGAAATTTATAGAATTAAACACCACCATTTCATTGATAATTAATTTTAAATTTTTAATGGTTAAATTTTAAATAACTTTTTTAAATAAATTTGTTTCAATGATTTTTTTTATTTTTTAATAACATTAAAATGATTTTTTTTTAAATAATGTTTTAAAAAATATTTTATAGTATATCCATTAATCAATGATAAAACCCATTTATTTTAATCAATGTTGGATATGTTGTATTTATACCATAATTATTCTTCCTCTATATTTTTTGAATTATTTTTCCATGGATAATATTGATATTCACTTCCTTGGTTTATTATTATAGTCTCATCCAAATATTACCTTTCTTACTATAATGGTATATTGAACTTATTCTAACTATCCGCAATATTTATCATTGAAATGTTCATTTACTAAACTGTAATCCATTTTTACATATGCTAATTAAAGTATAATTTATTTACTTATATTAGGAAATATTGATAAATTAATATTAATTAATCAATACCGATATTTGATAAATAACATTATTCATTAAATAAATCTATTATTAGATATACGAGTAACTCTTTATAAATTCACTAAATATGTTAGAAAGCTTAAAAAATTATACTCATGATGAATTAGTAGTCTCATGCGATGAAATAAATTGGAAAAATCCCTTCAACATTGTTTTCAAGAAGTAAAGATGGGTTTCTACCAATATATCTAATTTCTTTTATAAATGTTACTAACAATAGTATGATAAAAATTCTTTGTAAAGGTCTTTAAAATAAATATATAATGTGCCTAGGAAGAATTAAATTTGATTATTTAGAATTTTCTTAATCCTGTATTCATTTATTATTATACATTAGAATTTTAGTTTCATATTATCTGTGGATGCATTTCATTTTTAGTTCATTGATTAACTGGAATATATTCATGTAATATTAATTACCATATTTATTATGACATATAAATTTATATGAATGACATGTGTTTCTATTTAATACCTTTTTATATTTCTTTTCCAAATTCATTATAAGTTTGATGATTATATGGCATGTTTGTTCAATTTTTTACCTTTAAATATGGTTTATCCAGTTCATTATATTTTGAGTTATTATATAAAATTTTTGTTCATTTATTTTCCATTACATACGTTTTATGAACATCCGATACATTTTATTGATTATATGTAATGTGTATTCAATTATTACCCTTCCATATTTATTATGCTCATTGATTCATTATTTTTTCCAGCACACATTATCCTTACTGTGAATTTTAGATCACCCTAATTTTTCTTACTTTTCTCGACAATACAATAATTGTACTATAAAATATCTGCAAGGATACTCAAAGAGGGATAAAATTTATTATAGAAAAAAATTATTTTTTAGTTACTGTATTCTTTTGTAATAGAAAACTAATGTCTCTATCTAGTTTAAAAAAAATACAAAACTGATTGGTATTTTTTGTTACATTTCCTTGTAATCATGATAATGAAATGGTTGGAGACACTGGATTTTGGAATATTAGGGTCATACAATTTTATATTGTATCAGAGGATTTTTAGTTGAAACTTGGAGAACTATATTCAAGAAAACGTAGATGAGGGAACAAGACCCTATTATAGACATTGAGATTTATCATTGAAGTATATATGTCTTTTTTAAAACAAGTGTAATGGATGAAATTGAATAATTATGAGATTATGTTTGATCATATGTTCTAATTATTAAACCACACTTTTTCGGTTTTAAATTATGGGGGTCTACCAAGATTAAAGATGTTTTTGACGAAATTTTGGGCAATACAAATCATTATTTTAGTATTAGTTTTAGTGGATAATTTATTTATTTTATAATTACCTTACATTTAAAAGTCATTATTTTAAATGTATTGATAACCTTTAGTGTTATTATGATAATTAATATCATTGTAAGAATAGTCAAATGAGATTATTAGGATTTTAATTTTTTATTCAAAACCATAGAGTAAAGGATATTTAATGAGTAAATTTTAAGTATCTTTATCCTAGTTATTTTGGATGTTATATTGTTTTAGAGAATGGAAAACCTCTAAGGTGGTGGGGCATGAATCCATGACTGAAGGATGATAATTCTTTCATTACTACTACTAGCCTATCAAATGTCACGGTTAATATGTAATTTATTTTATATAAAAAACTGATGAATAAATATTAATAACGAATATGCAGAAGAATTTTTTTTGTTTAGAGATTAATTTATTAACCATAATGAATTTGGAGAATATTTTGGGACACATGGAATGAGATTTTGAATATTTTATGGACCATAAGTTCGGATAAAATTGTACTTTTGTGCATCAGGAATAAAATAATTTCTTTTTAGGATGTCCATTTCATAGACTAAGGAATGAATTAGAATTTGATCGAACAACAACAAAAACATTATTTTTTTTCTTCTGAAATTGAAACATATAAATTATTAAAATTTTCTTATATTATTTAATTCCCCAAAATTAGGATCATGAATAAAAGATATAATCCTAATACCTACTTTTTTGTTGATTTGATGACATTTTAAATAATAATTGATTTATGGATGTGAGGCCCTAAAATTTACATTTATCATTTAGTTGTTTTTTGTCTATGACCTCAATTACTCCCTATAAATATTTACTCTAATCGTCTTAGTTCATATTTTCACCTTCCACTAATATTATCCTACATAGAAACATAGTTATTTGTTATTCCTTGTTAACTTCTTTAATTATTATTTCCCTCTTATTAAAAGAATATTTTATAAACTATTTTATGATGCATGTTGTTTCAATAAATAAATTTCTAAATATAAAAACATTGGCTACTCATATAGAGTTTAAATTTTGAGGAAATTAATTATTTATAATTTAGAGATGGTAACACCCTAAAAATCATAAAAGTGTAACATTTTATTCGATATCACTATTGACACACAACACCAATCCTAGAAAAGAGTACATCCTTCTATGAAATTATGATATATTTAATATATTATTGATATATAATATATTTTATATCTTTTAATGCAAAAAATACCATGTTATCTCGCATCACACATAACAATGAATTTCCTCAATATATTATGTAACATGCAAGACCAGGTTTTACCAAACAACAATATATTATTAAAAAAAATTATTGTGTATAATAAAAAATAATCATGATATTAGAATATCTATTATGAAAAATATTGGCCAATATATTAATATATATGATTGAATTCACTGTTTAAAATTTAATTATAAATTAATATATTAACCAATTGGGTATAACTGTGAATTTTTTATGAAGACTATTATTGTTCTCTATTGGTGATTTATAATAAAAATTAAAATAGTAAGTCAATTATATTATTTAAATACACTTATATTTTATATTTATTCAATTTTTTTTGATATTTATTCAAAATATTTGATAACCATAAGATAAGAATAAATCCAATTTGACACTGAAAAATTATATTTTTTTCTAAAACGACAATTCTATAACCTTTTAATGGTGTAAATATTTTAAAACCAAATTTTAGATATTTTGGAAATTTTTTATTTCAAAATAAAAAATTCTTTTATATAGGAATATAAAATTATTTTTGGGTGAATTTTTCATATTATTCTATGATGTTTTAATTTTTAATGAATTGAAAAAAATATAGAATTTTAATTGAAAACTAATCTTTAGTCTAATTGATTTCTATAGTTTAATGAAAATAATTTTTTTTCACATGAATTTATATAATTTATAAATAAATTAATCTAATTTATGAAATTTTTATCAATTTAAAAATGGAAATAGATACAAACATATATCACACTTTTGATGTTGTTATCATTAAAAACCTTTTTTGTCGCCACATATATAAGATTTATTTTAATTTAATTCCTACCAGGTTTGTGATTATAATTTTGAATAATTGTTTCCGTATTTTTAATTAGTATAATTTTTAATTTATATTAATTAATTATTTTAGACAAAAAAATATTTGTGAAAGTTATCAAAATTACATATAGAGATTAAAAGAAACATTTTCTTAACAAGGGAATAAACCATTAACTAAAGGGATAAATGAACTAGAAAATGTCAAAAACCTATTTTGTGGCCAAATGTATATAATATAATCCCTTTTATATAATTTGGTTCATTATTTGATGAACATTTGGTATGTTAGAGGTCTCAATAGTGATTACATTTTTAAATTCATAAGAATTCGGCTCCTCCTTCACTATAAAAAAGAACTCAACCCTCCCCCATATTAACACATATAAAGAACATTTTATAAAAAAACCCTCCCAAATTATCTAACATCAACCCCCTCATCATCTTAGAATCCGAAATTTTTGATGATGGAAAACCAAGGAAGTATTTTTGTACAAACCAAAACGAGTTACCAGAATAAGAGGTAATGTTCTTCAATAACATGTTTTTGTTTTGTTTACTTCGCCACCCCTTTAATTTTTTATATAATTATTTTATAATAAACTATATATATTGAATAAACTATTATTATTATATTATAAGATTTATACCAAAACATTCACATATATCCATCTAATTGGACACGCAATCAACGCTCTTGTGTATTGAAGACTACTACCTGATGAACCAATGTCATTCATTCATCAATTACCAGCTTTAAATGAAGAAATAATTATGTATTTATAGTTTATATATGATATATATTATAATTAATATAAAATTATTTGTCTTAAAATATTATATAATACATAGCATTATGGTTTCCATTTTTTGGAAGTAAGAAAACATCGTTTGTGGAAGTGGGGACTACCGCTTCAACAAAATGATGTGATTTATTCAATAAGTACATGGAATATATTAATGTTTATTTTAATAAACATATATGATGTATGTTTGTTAATTTCCCTACCCCAAAAGCTTATATCCATAACATTTTTACATTAAATAGGCATTATACATGGAATAAAATCCTAAAGGTCTGTCCAGTATATCAGTCTTGGAAAGCTAGATTATATACATGATGTAAAGACCCAAAAATTTATCAATGAAAATTAAACTTGATCTAATGAAAATATTTATTATTTAAATTGGTTATATAAAATGTTCACTTACTTGGTTTTATGGATTTCAAAAACCGTTAAGAATTGTTACCCTTTCTAATATTTCAATAGAAAAATGATCAATTGATTAGTATAAATATATGGATCAAACAAATCCAGTTTACTCAAAAAAAGGAAGTGACTGCATCATCTAGTAGAGTTTCCCAAAATTAAGCCTAGATTTCCATGATCCGAAAGGATTTGATGTCACTTGGCTTCACTCTTTACAATGTCCTATTCGAGTTTCTACAAGTTAAGTTATAAAAGAACCGCCTATGGGATCAGTGGAAGTTGATAGAGATTACCACCTGAGAGGTATTATCCGAGCCACCCCAAGAGTCTCCCACCATCATACACTATACCCTAATTTTATATGTGGGTGTTATAAGGATTTATGTAACAAGACCCTAGCACTATTATTATGTGCATTACCTTTTTATAGAATAAATAATGTACATTCATTTTATTATAGTTTCTTTGTAAAACGTTTTTAAAGCACAAATAATATTTTTTGTTAATATTCAATTAAGAAATCTATTTTACAACAAAAATTGATTTTTTGATTAAATAATTTTCTAATAAATTATTATTAATAAATTATTTTTTTACTTAATATAATTGATCATATAATTTTTATGAATACAATTGTTATTTTGTTGAGGTTAGAAAGCTTTTTTTGTCAAAACCCTTGAATTTTAGATAAATGTCTCTTTTATTATAAAAGTAAAAATAAACATATTCATAGAATTATTTATAATAAATGAATAATATTTATGAAATCAGGACATCTATATTATCCAATGGTAAATTTTAAATAATTTGCTGAGATAGTCGATTTTTTGGGTAAAAATTAAATATTGTTCAATTATGTAATCTGTATTATGACATCATATTGACCCAATAGTGATGTAATAAAATAATATAAATAATATTTTCATCCAATATATGATTTAACATTAAAATAATGTTATTTTAGGTTTGTTTGGTTTATTTTACAAAACATTAGTGGACCCTCCAAGACTTATAAAACATTTTAACTTTTGAAAATGATTTTCTTGAGAGTGCGACTCACCTAAACATAATAAGGACTAATATAATAATACATTAAACCATTGTACTTATAAAATAATTTCTTACACAACCCTTTTGTAAAAACCATGTGATAAAATCCTGGGTTGTTTTTTTGTTTAGATATGTTTAATGTGTAGTGCTCAAAACCTATATAATAACGAATTCCCTCTCATTTTCTATATAATCCCACTGAAGCTCCCACTTCCTCTACACTAAAAAAATTTGGAGATTTCCCTACCCCTAACTTAATATCTCCATATTACTCACTTGTTTCACCAATATCCCAATAATCCTTTCTCAAGCCTCTCCCAAGACTTTGGTTTCACACATCCAAGTATGTGATTTCTCCCTCTCTCATTTTTTTCCATTTTTATTTATGTTCCTAATACCTTGTATTATCAATTAAAAATTTTGTGTTATGATTTATAAACCCCCAAATACTTTTATAATTATGTTTGAATGATTATATACCCATTTATCTCTCATTAATGCCTCTAATGTACACCCGTTACCATGCCGAAAGTCCGTAAGTGATTTCTCTCTCCACATTTACATTCAAGCAATTATTTTTGTATTATGAATAAAAATTACATTAAATATGATGGTAAATGTATCTATAGTACCCCCATTCTGTCCATTTCATGTACATATGTTGAGACACCCCTTTATCTCTCATCAACCATTTTTATAAATTTTTATGTCACGCCATTATGCTGCTAAAATTGCACTGTGGTTTTCCAAGCCAATTTCATTGTGTAGTGAATACCACGATCATTTTCTTTCAAGGGAATTTAATTTTATTAAAATTTACCTATTTATTATATAGTTACATTTATGGTATTCACATTCCTTTATCATGGAATAAATTAGTATGTTTAATTAATTCATGTTATAAGATCCATGTGGCACACTTATGCATGAAATGAAATGGTTATGAAGGGTGCACCCTTATAGTTCTAAAAATCATTGGTTAAAGATTAGTATCATGATATGTAAAGTAAAATTAGTGTTTAATCATTCTAATTCTAGTTCAATGAGGGTTTACTCATTCTCCATGTGAAATGGTCCTTGGATCATACTAATATCATGTTAAATGTTGTTGCTGCATTTCAATTTTATGATGATCACGCTATATCATGACATTTTGTTCATGTTTCCCTTATGAGCCATTGATATGCCTATTTCCTAAACAGTTCTGTATTCTTCATGTTATTCCTTGTTTACTACCTTACTCAGCTTTATAGCTCACCATTATTTATTCACATCCTCAATTTATCCCATGAAATGCTAAGTATGAACGAATGTGTAAGGTAATGTAAAAGAATTTTTCAATAAATATATTGTGTTTTATGTTTGAAGTTGTTATGTAATCTACCTAAGGCCTAAAAACACTAGACCTCGCGATATTCTATTTGGTATCATGAAAATAATTTTTGTAATAAATTATGTTCTGTGTGAAATAAAGAGTATGGTTTTTATAGTTGGTATTAGAGGATAGGTTTAGATATTTTTGGGATTAGGATTAGAAAAGCATAGTGAATGATTTTGTGATAAGAATAATTATAACTAAAACATCCATAAATTTTCGTGAGTATTGAGTAAGTGGTTTTTCATGAAAATACATCAATGACTGGATATGAGAAGTTAGAGTATGCTCTGGCACAGATTTATCTAGGGATAAAACCCGAAAACGCCACTTTAAGATAAAATTGAATGGGAGATGGTCCATGACAAAGGGCCTTGTTTCACTCTTTGTTATGACACTCTCAGGATATATTCTTTGTTAAATTAATAATCTTATTATGAACCATTATTATATTATAAAAAAATTCCTATATGAATATATCTTGGGAAGTAGTTCATGGATAACATATATTAATACCAATAAATTCATAAGATAAAGAAACAACATTAAATTATAAGTCATCTATTTTTTTCCTCAGATTACACATTATGTGTTACCCTGAACATTCCTTTCATTCCATCTGATGTCTAGTTTTAGTATGACATAGGCTAACAACCAATTTAAAGATCAATGTGATGACAATAATAATGAGAAACTCAATACGACGAGAGAAGGAATCGAGGGATTTATCATGATACTATCTCATTTAACTCATGTTTTAAATATACGCATGGGTAAAAAGTAATGTTCAACCCCCCCCCCCCAATATATGAATGAAAAATCACAATCTATAGATTTATGAGAAAAAGGCCTCAAACATTTAACAGATCATCTGATCCCTTAATTTTCATACAATGGGTAAAATCCATTGAAAAGATATTCTACATCCATCAATGCTACGAACAAGAGAACGTTCTTCTAGATGATTATTGTATGGTAGTTAAATATGATCAATGGTGGACCTAGATAAAAAATAAGAAGCATGAGGAAGAGATTGAGGTGTTGGAATGGAAGGATTTTTGGAAAAAAAGTTTGATAAATATTTTCCATGCACCCTTTGAAATAAGATGGAAATGGACATATTTTCCCTCAAGTGAAAAGTTGATGAATTAGTTTGAGTGTACAAGGAAAACTTCACAATGAATTCATGATATGCTTCTGGCTATGTCGTTACCACTGAATTCATGGTTGACCGCTTTTTTGTCGCCTAAAACATCGCCTATGAAATGATATGGCGATCCAGAAATTTCAATAGCTATGATGAAATTGCATGATGTGCCCTAAAATTTGAAATAGATATCGTTGGATCTTAAGGGTGTGATAGGGAAAAGAATCTTAAGGTGGACTTTAATTCTAGCGGTCCGATGGATAAATATAGCGGTGATAAGAAAATATAGCACCCCACTTGCCAAAGGTGTGGAAAGAAGAACCCTAGAAATTTCCAGAAGGGGACGAGAAAATAAATTATGTGTAGAAGAGAAGTGAACCTAGTAATTAAATGCTAACAAAAAACCCATGGCTGGGACAGAGGAGAGGAATGAACTGGTCGAACCTCAACAAACTATTCATTGCTTTAACTGTAGAGATCTAGGGAACTTTACCAACCATTTCCTTATGCCAAGGGTTTTTTGAGGCAACCAACACACCCCCAAGGTGGAAAGGTTGATATTTTTTACATCACTACTGCCGAAGTGAACAATGAAAATGAAGTGGTGACAAAAATTCTAGTTATTCATTTAAGAATAATGAACTTACTTTTTGATTCTGGTTTTATGCATTATTTTATAACCTAAAAGTATAGTAGAACAATCCCAACACCACCAAACATCATGGATGTAAATTTTTTAGTGATAACAAAAAATGGGGATATTATTGAAACCCATTAATAAAAATCCTCCTCTGACACAATTTGTGGGTTGAACATCGCAACAAAACAATTCATTCTTCCTATGGTAGAATTTGTTGTAAATCTTGGCATGGACTGGTTGTCCCCATACAGAGAAAAATTATATTTCCATGAGAGAGAAATAACTCTCCATATGGTGAATCGACACTCGGTTTTTTACAGGTCAAGGAGGAGGTTGAAACTTCCTTAGCACCGTCATCTCAAGCATGGAAATTATTTCCCTATGAGCATACATATCTTACTCTGATGATTGTGTCTATGGATGAAACCATCCTTGATGACATGCTTATTTTGAGGGAATTCGCTGATGTGTTTCTCGAGGAATTGACCGGTCTTCTCTTAGAAGGGATGTGGAATTCTTGATTGTTCTTATACCTAGGGAATTTCCATTATCCCAGACACCTTATGGAATGGCTATTTTTGAGCATGAGAAGATGAAGAAACAACTACAGGAGAATCAGGATATAGGGTTTATATGCCCATGTACTTCACTAAGGGGTGCACCAGTCCACTTCTCCAAGAATAAGGATAGGTAAATGCGTCTTCTCAATGATTATAGTGATATAAAAAAAGGAAGATAAAAATTTGTATTCAATGGAAAAAATTGATGACTTGTTCATTCAACTAGATGGAGAACAAAAGATCTCCATGTTGGATTTGTGGTCGTGATATTATGATGAAATGGTGAAGAAGGAGGATATCCCGAAGACTACTTTTTATACAAAGTACAGGCACTATCAATTCGTAATAATTTTTTTCGAACTCACTAATGCTCCCGAAATATTAATGGAATTGATGAATATATTATTAATTGATTACCTCGAAAAATTTGTGGTAGTAATTATAGATTATATTCTAATTTACACCAAAACCAAGGAGGAGCATGAGGATCATCTAATAACTATATTAGAGACCTTGTGAAAGGATAAACACTATTAAAAGTGAAACAAGTTTGAGTTATGGTTGAAGGAAGTCTAATTCCTGGGCCATGTCAACCCAAGAAATGGGATATCTGTAGATCCCTATAAGACAGATACATGGAGGGATGGATGAGGCGAACATTGGTGATTAACATCTATCACTTACTGGGGTCGGATGACATTATCTCTAATTTGTGAGAAATTTCTAACAATTTTCGAACCCTCTTACCAAGAAAACTCAGAAGGGATAAATGTTTTCTGGGAGTGATGAATGAGAAAAAATATTCAAGGAGTTTAAAAAAAGACTTATCACAACTATAGTGCTCACACTACCCACAAGTGGAGAAAATTTTGTGGTATTTAGTGATGCTTTGAAGAAGGTTTTGGGCTGTGTTTTGATGAAAAATGACAATGTAATTGCCTATTCATCAAGGAAATTGAATGTCAATAAGAAAAACTATCCAACACAAGATATGGATTTGGATGTACTAATATTTGATTTAAATTTTTAGAAACATTACCTATTTGGGGGAGAATTGTGATATATACACGCATAACAAAATCCTCAATTATATATTCACACAGAAAGAGTTGAACATGCACCAATGAAGATGATTAGAGCTGATAAAATACTATGACATCTTAATCCATTACACCACTGGGAAAGAAAACAAGGTGGAAGATGATCTATGTAGAAAGGACCCAGTGATTCTATCATTGATGAGAATTGAAAACGATCCAATCTTCTTATATTTGATGAATATGGGCATGATAATCATAAATAATGGAACATCATCAATCCTTTCACAAATGATTTCTTATTAGTATCTTCTGGAAAGATTAAAGGATGCACAAAGGATTATGTGGGAATTTAGAAGAACGTGGAAACTATCAAAAAATGGAAATATTCAGAGTTAAATGTTAATAAAGAAGTAATTGTGAGATTGTGGTCTAGATTATATGTTCCATCAAATACAAAGTCAAAGAACGATCTTTTGGATGATGCCCAAAGTTCAAAATTTATCCATTCTCCCTGGAAACAAATATATGTATCAAGATCTCTGATAGTATTATTATTGGGATAACAGTAAGAAAAAGATCACTAAGTATACGTAAAAGTTCTTGTTATTTTATAAATTGAAGGCTATGATGTAGAAGACTATGGGGATGATGCAGCCATTACCCATACAATCATGTAAATGGGAGAACATCCCCATGGACTTTTTCAATGGAATTATGAATAAATCCAATAGAAATAATGATATCTATGTTGTTTTGTATCATCTTACGAAGACATCACGCTTAATTAAAATTCAGGAGGATTTCTCATTGGATAAACGGGAATAAATATATATCAGAGAAGTGGTAGGGATTTATAGAGTACCACTATCAATTGATTCCAATAGAGATCCATGATTCACTTCTAGGTTATGGAGGAGTCTTAAATATGCATTGAATTCTGAGCCGAACATTAGAATAGAATATCATCATCAAAATGATGGGAAATATGAGCGGACTATCCATACACTTGAGGATATGTTGATAGCATGCTAAATGGACTTCAAAGGAAGATGGTATCAACATATTTTTCTTTTTGATTTGTCTTATAACAAAAATTTCCACTCAAGCATCCAAATGGATCCTTATAAATCCCTTTACTAGAAGAGGTTCTAAACCCATCATGTTGGAATGATGATGGGGAGTGAAAACACATACGCCTAGAAATGGTCGAAGAAATGGTGGAGAATTCTAGACTATAAAACAACACATTTTAGCTGATCAGAGTCGAAAAAAGGGCTATGCTGATAATCATCGAAGAGACCTATAATTTGACATTGGAGACATGGTATTCCTCTATATATTATTGTGGAATAGGGTTATGATATTTTGGAATAAGGGAAATCCTCATCCAATGTATATCGACCCTTTTGTGATCCTTAATCGCATTGGAGTAGTGGAATATCAACTAGCACTCCCACCAAACCGATCTTAATTGCATGATGTATTCCATGTGTCACTCTTGGGGAAGTACATACCTAACCCATTGCATGTACTCATTCTAGAGGTTGGGCCAATGGGGAATGAACTCTTCTATGATGGGAAGTTGGTGAATATATTAGATCATAGGGAAAATGTTCTACGAAATAAGACAATTCCCCTCATGAAAGTGTTATGGAGAAACCATATGTTTGAAGAAGAAACATGAGAATAAGAGGATGTGGTGAAGTATAGCTACTTTCATCTATTTTAGTGTATGAAAAAGAAATTTCAAGGGTGAAATTTTCTTAGGGGAGAATATTTTAATGGCCCAAAATTTTATTAAATAAAATTATTCTTGATCTAATTAAATGTCTTATTTTGTAAAATAGTTATATAAAATATTCACTTCCTTGGTTTCATGGATTTCAAAATACCATTAAGAATTGTTACCATTTCTAATATAGTCATTGTATAATGATCAATTTATTATTATAAATATATGGCTTTAACAAATCCAATTTACTCAAAAATAGGAATCGATGGCCCCATCCAATATAATATTTTTGTATGAAGCCCGTTTGTTAGATCTCGGAAAAGAGGTGGCATCACAGGGCTTCTCTCTATACCAAGCCCATGCTGATCTTCAACATGTTTTTCTCAAACGTAATCACCTATGGGGGAAGTAAAATTTGAGAGAGATTACCACCCGAGAGATGTTATCTGAGCCACCCCAATAGTCAGTCACCATTACACACCATAACCTTAGGTCATATGTAGGAGTTATAATGGGTTATGTAGCCAGATCCAAGAACTATTATTATTTGTATTATTTATTATAAAATAAATAATATAAATTCATTTTATTATTTTAACCTTGAAAATAGTTTTTAAAGCATAAATAGTATGTTTAGTTAATATTCAATTAAGAAATATATTTTGAAGAATTATTTTATTTTTTAATTAAAAAAATAATTTTATAAAATATTATAAAAAAATATTTTTTATTAAATATAAATGATAGTATCATTTTTATGAATACAATTTTAATGCTTATAAAGGTTTGAAAGCCATTTTTTATTTCAAAACCCAAGATTTTTTGTAAAATTTTTGTTTTTATTTTAAAAGATAAAAATCACATATTTATAAAATTATTTAGATAAAATTAATATTAATTTTGGAATCCGGATTTCAAAATTATCCAATGGTAAATTTTTCATAATTTTCTTAGACAATCAAATTTTTGGGTATAAATTAAATACCATTTAATTATATAATGTGTTTTATGACATCCTAATGACGCAATAGTGATGTAATAAAATACTATAAATATGATTCTCGGACAATATATGTTTTACCATTTAAATATTGTGATTTTAAGTTTATTTTATTAATTTTAAAAGCTTTAGTGGACCCACCATGACATATAAAACATTTTAACTTTTTGAAATGATTTTCTTGAGAGTGTGACTCATATCCACATAAAACAGCCTAATATTTTAATGTGTTCTTCCATTGAAATTATAATATAATGTTTTCCACTCCAATTTGGAAAAAACCATTGAAATACCCGTGGATTTGTTTGTGTATTTGATTAGTTAAATGTGTAGTTTCCAAAACCTATATAATAATGAATTTCATCTATTTTCCTATATAAACCCACCCAAGATCCCACTTCATATTCCGTCAAAACATTTGGATCTCGACCAACCTCTACCCTAATCTCTATACAATCCTCCCATGGCACCCCAAGATCCCAATAATATTCTCTCAAGACTCTCCCAAGCCTTTGGGATCACACTTCCAAATAAGGAATTTCTTCCACTCTCATTTTTTCTATGTTTTTTATGTTTCTATACACTTGCCTTTTTAATTTCAAATTTTGGGGTATGATTTATCTCCACTAACATACTACCCCATTATTATATAATTATTAGGGACCCCTTTCTCTCACATTAATGCCTTCCATGTAAACCTACTACCATGCTGAAAGTTCGTAAAGGATTTGTCTCTCCTCATTAATATTCAAGAAATTATTTTTCTATTATAAATCAATATTTTATTAAATCTATTGGGAAATGTATCTATAGAACCCCCATACTTTCTATTGATTTTAATTTTATGAGACACTCATTTATCTCTCATAATCCATTTTAATGAATTCTAATTTCATGTTGTTATGCTGTTGAAATTGCACCACGATTTTCCAAGCCAAATTCATTGTGTAGTGAATACCATGCCCATATCACTATCAAGGTTATTCAAATTTACACACATATACATATTGATTATATCTGTTTATGTATTTATTACACATTCCTTAGTCATGGAAAAAATTATTATTTTAAATGAATCCATTTTATATGATTAATGTTGCACACTTATGAATAAAATGAAATGATTAAGAATGGTGAACCCTGATAGCGCTCTAATGCATTGGGTAAAGATTAGTATAATGATACATCAAGTGTTATGGGGGTTTTTCATTCAAATTCAAGTTAAATGAGTTTTAACTCATTCTCCATGTTCAATGGGCCCTGGTTTATGCGAATATCATGTTAAATGTTGTTTCCACATTTCCATGTTTTGATAATAATTATATATAATGCATTTGCGTTAATATCTCTCTTATGCTCCATTGATATGCCTATTTCCTAACATGTATTGTATAATTTATTTTATGCCTTGTTTACCCCCTTAATGGGATTTATATCTCATCCTTTTTTATGCATGACCTCATGTTTACCATGCAATGATAAGTACAAAGGAATGTGTGTGTCCATGTAAAAGATGTTTTCAATAATGATACTGCATTTTAGGTTTTAGGTTGTTCTTTAATATTCCAATGACCCAAAGACACTAGATCTCTCTATCTTCTATGTTGTTTCAAGTGAGATTTTATGTAATAAATTTTTTTAAGTGTGAAATAAAGAGCAGGGTTGTTATAAATGATACCCACAATACATTTGTAAAACCAAATAAAACATACTCCACTATAAAAAATTTAAATTACATCCTAAAAAGCTTAATCAATTTTCTATTCTTCATAACCTTGGGAATGAAACATAATAAGGGTGATCTTAAATTCCCAGCAAGGGTAAGTAGAATAGAAGAAATAATGAATCAATCAATATGGAGTGATATATAACTATGTAACCATTCCATTAATTCTACTAGATAATATATAATCAATATGTAAAGATATAACACTGGAACACATGACATATAATCAAATAACTTAAAATGATATTTATCCATATATATATCATTGCAGCATCTCATGAATGAATAATAATTTAATATAAATGAAGGGAATGATAAATGATGGAAATATATAACAAACCGCCTTGGATTCATTCCAAGGATCTAATATATTCAAGGCTTCATGCCAAGGATATTATACATTCAAGTTTTCATACTGAGAATATAATAATTTCAGGTCATCATTATAAGAATAGAATAATTTAAAGTCTTTGACACATGAACCTTATTCAATCAAGGTTTCATGTAAATAATCTAACACTATAACGTCTTCATGAAAATAATCTAAAATATTCAAGGAATTAGGAAAATAATATAATATTATCAAGGCTTCATGCCATGAATCTAATACATTTAAAGTTAACATCATATGAAATATTTCAAACATTGTAGTAAATAATCATATCCATGAAATATGATATATATTTTTAAGTAAATTTAGAATAAATAATTATTAAAGTAATGTTATAGGTTCAATATAAAGTTAAAAATCACAAAATGACGGGAGATATCGAAGATGAACATTAAGAATATTATTGAGGATAATAAACTTTAAACATCCCAAAGTGTCACATTACACTTGAAAACATTTAAATAAAATTTCACATGACGTTATGGAATTAACTAAAACTTGTAATATCCATATATTTAGGATATTCATTATATAATATTTCAAAATGAATTATATAATCCAAATAAAACTAAATTTTTTCATAATAATTATGAAGTCTCAATAAAATTTAAATTAAGTTGAAATTCCCTTAATATAGGAGTTGATTTTGAGTGAAAGATTCCATGATCGGGTAAAATAAATTTAAAATATTTATATCATGAGATAATGTGAAATCATGGAATAATATATCAAAATGGATATTATTTATAGAACATAGAATAATTTCGTAGTGAATATGACATTAATCTCATTGATTTAAAAAGTTGGATGAAAATCCAATACCAATGTGGTAATGAATGAATTGGAAAACCAAAATAAATTAGTAATTAAATAAAAACATTATATACAAAAAATAGAATATATTTATTGATTTTATATGTCAATTTTTTAGTAATTACACCATATATAATATGTTAGGTATATAAAAAATAAGTATACCTCATGGAATGAAATGAGACAAGAATCCCTTAACTTTTCCCTAATTTTTGTTCTTGTAGTCTTTTTCCAGCGGTATAATTGTTTAAAATATGTTAATATATAATAAAATAACCACAATAATGTTTATAATATCATATATTAATTTATTACAATATTTTATAACCTATTAATTAACAGACATTCATTATTTTAACTATTTTGGTTGTTATTTGCCTTGATTTCTCAAGTTCATTTTGACATGTTCCCTGTTTTTATTATCAAATATATCATGGAATAATTCTATATATAACTTAAACCATGACTAATTTATCATATATATTTAGTGCATATTTATTTATAATAGTCCATAAAATTTTGAGATTAGAAATGAAGTGAACCGTTCATGGAGACGGTTGGTCGTAGGTACGCATGAATTTTATTACCATTCCTTTGCAAATTTTAAAGAATTAAAAATAAATGATTCATATCTTTTTTATAAATTCAAGTATCGTATATATTTTATATATGTTATATATTTTTATAAAAAATATCTTTATATGTTCCATGTATGGAATGAATGAATCGTATCACTTTGAGGGGCGACAGTCTACATTTCCTCAAATGAAATTATCACATTTACACATCTTGGATAGAATAACTGTATGTTCCAAATAAAAAATTAATAAGAATAATATATCATAAATAAAAAATATATATCATATATAAATAGAGTATACATTATAGTGGCCACCATGATAGGTGGTAGGGAACGTTGAACAATCATCATTTTGTGAGGCAGTAGTTCACCGTACACAGAAACAATATGTTCTCCACCCATTATATGGATGTGTATATAAGTCTAGTTTAAGTATTAAGATAAAAAAATCCTATAATATAAAGGATAGTATAATTTATATGAAATCATTGAATAATATGAGTATATGTAGTGGATAAGGGAAATGAAACTAGAGAGCTTGATAGAAGGAGTTACCTCTTAATCAGGTAACCTCTTTGGTTTGTACAAAAAGCATCATTGAATTGATTTTTGAAAGTTTATGATTCTATGTAGAGCAATGGAATATTGGGAGACTATTTGGGAAAAATATTTTCTTAATGTAGGTTGGTTTATATTTAGTGGGAATGAGTAGTGGTGGTGGCCTTTTATATGGAAGGGGGTGTTGCACTGTTGTAAATTCCAAATAATATACATTAATAGGTGGTATATCTTATCTAATGTTCTTCCAGAATGGAAAAATAATGTATTAAATAATAATAAAGGTCTAGAATAACTACATACACAAAAAATATGTGAATTTCAATAATTTGGTTCTTCAACATATAGTATACCAAAATTGTATCATTTTGGTTTTATATTCATGCATATAGTTTTGAAATATATTTTATTTAACCATTAAGACTAAGTTATAGCTAAATTTGTTATATAATATAGATCCAATAAATTATTAATATTATATCTAATTTATCAAATAATATTCACATGTTTTTTGGAAAATAATTTTACAAAAAGCGCATGTGATGCGCTAAAATACTGCTTAAACCCACACCGAGTGAACAACTATTTTAGAGTGTATGGTTCAGTTTGTTAATTATAAATGTTAATTAGTCCACTAATAAAAAAATATTTAATATTTATTAACTCGTAAAATCAGTAGTTATAATTTTAAATTTTTATTAAATATATATTACTTAATAAAATTCATTTATTGTGAAATGAAAATAATGTCAATTTTTACATTATTTATTAAATGTTATTTTTAAAATATAAATCCTATTTTAGAGTTCAACTATATTTGCTTAAAATGTGTGTCACATGATATATTAATATAAAAAATATATAATAATAAATAAAATAACATCACTTTTAATATTTAAAGTATCATTAATTTAGTTAATTATTATCTTAATAATCAATATACTATCATTTAATAAGCATTTTATCTTCCTAAATCATCTCAAAAAATTATTGATACATTATTAATTTAAAATTAACATATATATCTTAAAATATGATATCTATAACTAAAAATTTAATGTTTTTTACAGATCTCAAAATTTTATAAATGTTAATGGTAAAGAAAGTTCTCTTTTTACCCATTTTTTACATAACATTTTATATAGGTACCTTTCATTTAATAATTTTACAACAACCACATAATAAAAAAATGTTTGTACAAGGTCATATAATATGAATCCAATTTATTTTGGACAAGAATCCATGTCATTTTGGTCCTTAATATTTAGTTTTATTCCCTTATTAAGCTTAATAATACTTAAATAAAAGTAATTATTTTTAATCAAATTTACTAGTCATTTTGGTCAAGAAAATTATTAGATCCGATTAGACCACAAATAACATACTAAATAAATCCATGTATAATAGTATTTGAAAATTCCTATCAGAGAAGTAGGAAAATTATGACTAACGCTAATCCTATAGATGAGGCAAAATAATGCGTTTTTACTGTAGAAAATCATTCAACTGTTTCTTATGTTTTTAAATTTAGTTATAAGATAAAATTAATTCTATTGAATATAATTGTATAAACTTATGTATAATTGATATAATTTGACCATAAGAGAAATATAAAATATAATTTATTATTAATAAATATTTAAATGAAAAGGATATTTTTAACTAAATTTCATTAATTTTCACTATTCATCAAAAAATGACATTTCTCAGAAAAATCCCAAATCTTTACCGTAATATAATTTCTACACAATTAAATAAAAAAATTTGTTTATTTTTAAATATTAACTTTTAAAAATTTTCTGAATTTAGTTTCAAAATAGGTTCCACATTTACTGGCGAAAAAACATAGTCTTCCATGCAACACAAGTTAATTTAGTGTCGTATGTAGTATAAGATTAACATTGTGTATAAATCAGGCCATCCTCAAAATTATATTTAATATAAAAGGAAAATATCAAAATGTCGTTGTGTGTCACATTCTCCCCACCATAATTAGATTTCATCATCATAATTTAATCTTGAACTCGTTAATCTATGTATTGAAAATAAACTATTCTTGAAAGACCCTTATCGTAAAAATAGTCAATATAAAATTTTATTTATATGAGAGAACTGAAATTAAAACCATAATGTATCTAGGTTCCATAGTAGGATAACATAGGTTGGAAATGGAATCATGGATACAAAAAAATAATATGACTATCATGTTCTGATGGAGACTGTTTTAGAACATGTTTAAGAGAATGTGAACAATATGATGTCCATAAATCCGTGATAATCTAAGAGAAAAATTGATTCATTGAAAATTACGGTACCATGATAAAATTATTGGTTTAAATATAATAGTTTTTCTATATTTATGGAATTCCTTCTCACCATAAAAAAATAAGTAAATATAAATTTCTATAAAAATATTCATTTCCTTTGATTATTCCTTGAACTATTTCTACTCCATATCTTAGCACATGATAAAACATATAGTGAAGAAATACATTACCATCTAATATATCATCCAATGATCAAAATTAATAATATTATAAATGAATATCATTTTCAAATGATTACGATCCAATCACTTATGAATGAAATTAATATTATACTTTAATAAACATGTGTTGGCCTTAAATGTTTACATTCTAATGAAGTGAATAACATCATCATATATCATCTTGAACTTTGTTAATAACTCAAATTACCATTAAACCATATTGGAAACAATCATTACTCCTTTTCCCTCAATAAGACACATGTTATTTTATATATTCCTTTAATCTAAAAGTGTTTCTAAGCTCCCTCAATGATATTTCGGATGACCTTTTGAAAAATATATAACATTTTTCAAGGTAGTCAGTACTTATACAAATTAATGATTTCTTCATCATTATCATAAAATCATTAATATATTAATGAGTTTCATTCCCTCAATCATTTGTTTTACAAAATTTGTATCTATATATTGAAGATAATTTCTTAGTACCATACTTCACATCATCTCTAATCCTTAATAAAAATGTACTATTGTACAAAACTTAGTTATACCATAATTTTTAAAACATGTACATCACTAACCAAATAATAAAAAAACACATTATTGAACAAGAATATTAATCATCCCACTTCAGGAGTTATGGTATCATAAATTAAACACTGTCTAATATTATAATATGGGGTATATTCCCCTGACTCTGGGGACATTGATCCTCATAGTTTTTCTTCTCCTTGTAGTGGAAGCATTGATAATTAGAAACCGTTTTCCATCCCTTTGAAATCACGAACTTGGTGTCCTTTTTATCTATACCTATAATAAAATCTCATTACCTTTAATAATTTATAGGGAGATTCATTCCAAAGTAATCACATGTGGGAAAATCCTTCATTCTCTTATTCCCTTTATTCAGCTTTTCCTTTCTATCTGCTTCTTCCATTGAAATCCATATTACACAAAGAATTATTTTTTTATCATCTTAACACATGATAATATTTCATGATATGATGATAGTACATGGGATACTATTTCCCAATAAACTTTTGGCGTAATACCATGAAATATACGATCCTTTTAACTATTTGTGTCACTGGATTTGAGGAGTTTTCTTTTTTTTACTAGTTTCAATTTCTATATATTTCAATATACTATATTAGCACATAAATTTATTAACATTAAATAACTATATACACGTTATAGTAGATGGCATAAATTTATGCATTTTGAATCCTTGAATCATAAACACTACTAGAAATATGGGTTATAACAACTGTTTGAAACTGTGTCTATAAGCCCAAAAACTGTGGCTATAGGTTATAATGATGGTTTAATGAACTCTGGAAGGTATTGGCATGGATACAGGCCTCGACCTATAGCCATGGTTTGAATGTATTGATAAATCCCTATATCAATGGTGGAAACCATGGAAGAAGTTCAAGACACACATTTCTTATTTCCATGGTTTCAAACATTGGCATAATCCCTTCCCATTCTATAAAAAACCCCACCGTCCCCCCTACACACCCCCACACCCTTGCAGTAGCTCACCACTCCCCTTCTTGGACAGCCCCCACTCCCCTATCAGAAACCCCCACCCCCTTACAGCATCCCACCATTCCCCCTTATAAACATCCCACCACACACCCTTTTCCAGTAGCATCCACCCCACTTGTAGCGGCCCCCGCCCCATTGTAGGAGCCCACCACTCCCCTTCCTGAATACCCCCCCCCCCCCCCCCGCACCACCTTGCAGCATCCCCAACCCCACTAGAAGTAGTTCCCACCTCATTACAGTATCCAACAACTCCCCTTCTTGAATATCACCCCCCCCCCCCACACACACACACTCCCCTTACAGCACCCCCACCCCCTTGTAGTAGCCCCACCCCACTTACAACAGCCCACCACTCCCCTTGAAGCACCCCCTATAGTAGCCCGCCACTCCCCTTCCTAGACTACACCCCATTGAACACCCTCTGGACACCCCCTTGGACACCCCCTTGACCCTCCGTAGACACCCCCCTTGGACACCCCTGCACACCCCCACTGGACACCCCATGAACCCCCTTCACACCCCCTTGGAACCCCAAATACACCCTCCATTGGACCCCCATGGACACCCTCCACTGGACCCCCTAGACACCCCCACCATGTGACACCCCCCTCTTGGACCCCCAATACCCCCCATTGGACACCCCCAGGATACCTCATGGACCTCCAAAGACACCCTCTTGGACACCCCTGGAAACCCCCACTAGACACCCCCACTAGAAACCCCCTAGAAACCCCCTAGACACCCCCACCCAATGGAAACCCCATGGACACATTCCACTGGACCTCCTGGACACCCCCACCCCCCATCACACCCCTTGGGACCCCCTGGAAACCCCCAATGTACACCCCCTATGCCCCCACACCCCACATGGACACCCCCTTGATACTTCCACCCCTAAACACCAAACACTGGACCCCCATGGGCCCCCTAGACACCCTTCGACACCCCCACCCCTGGATACCCGCATTCATGCATATACATGCATATTAAGAAAAGGAAAGAAGAAAAATGAAAAAGAAAACAATATACTGAGAGAATGTATAAAATATTTTTTTTGTAAAAAAATATATAAAGGTACATGTTTCTAAAGTGCATACATAGGGATAAACTATCCAACCATGATACATAGTAATGTCTGGAAGATGTAATATTTCACACTCAGATGTAAACTAAAAATCATCAATTCTTCATGAATTTTGTATGCCAAGTCAATTTCAATTTAAAGAAAACAACTGGTTACTAATGTCGAGAAAAAAATGGTATAAAATAACCATTAACTTTTAATTTTATATTCATGTCAATCTAATTTGAATTTCATGGAAAAAATCAATTGCATCAAATATATTTTTTTGTTGGTTCTCTTCATATCATGCATTCATATCCTACATACCAATACAATAATCAAAATCAACAAAGTTCAAAAAATAAAATATTTTCAGGAAGCCAAAATGATTAAGAATAACTCTCTTTTGAAGAGGATCAAAAAATGAAATAATACCAACCTACACAACCCCCCCCCCCCCATGTACCCCCTACACAACCCCCTTTCACCCACTCACCCTTTACCCCCCCACACACACTTGCACATCCACCTGCAAACCCCTGCTGGACACCCCTTGCACCACCCCTATTGGACACCCCCTTGCACACATACCCCCATGAACCCCCAACCCCCCACCACATGCACAACTTCACAACCCCCATCACACCCCTATAGGACACCCCTTTACCACCCCTTCTATACATCCCCTGGACACCAATGCACTTGTATATCCCCCCTTTCACCCCCATAGCCCCCCTTGAATACCCCTTAAACATCCCTTGCACCCCGTACACATCCCATGTCCCCTTGCACACAAACCCTGTAACATCCAAAGTAAATGAAGAATAAGAAATATTTCATATTTATTAATATATGTTAATAAAATACTAATTTTACTTTAAAGGGGTTGCTATGTTCGATAGCGTACCTGATACGCAACAACGAGTTTCTTTGGAATCTTACGTTGCACACTAATAATATAATATTATTATTTTAAATGGTAATTAATTACTATCTATTGTATTGGAGGGAATAAATAAAACTAACTAAAATATGATAATAAATGTTTTTTAAATGTATTTACATTTGTCCAATAAAAGTTATAGGCTTAAAATATGAATAAATCAAATTTTAAGCATAATTTACAATAAAATGTCGATTTACCCCCTTTTAATGGAAAACCCTCTTTAAATATTGTTTTCTTAATTTTCATAAATTATAATTGAACAAATAAAATCATTTTTTAGAATGGGATCATCAGAATTTACATATTGTAAAATTTTGGAATTTTTCCCATAAAGTTCATTTTTTAATGAATAATGAAAATATTGTATTTTAATTCAAAACGGTGTTTTAATATGAGATATGTATATGGATATATTATCTTTTTACATGTATTTAAAGTGTAATTAGAATATATTTTTACCATTTAATCCAATTTTTGTCATTTGAATTAATTTCACTTTGAAATGGGACATAAACAAGTGTCAATCTTTTGATAGTAATTGTTTATTAAAAACACGCTATTTGTTTAAAAAACGAGAATTAATTGTTAAATTAATTAATTAAACTTTTAGGTATTTAATTTTTATAAATAAAGATCATATTTTAATTCAGAATATCAAATATAGCTTCGTCTGAATTTTTGGAATTTTTCTGAAAAACTTCAATTTTTGATGAATAGTGAAACCACTTGGTAGTAGTTTAAAAAAACCAACATTTTCATTTAAATGAAAAATTACCACTTCTGGGAATTTAATTTCAAAAATCCAAAATAATGGTTTTTATTAGTTAGTAAAATGTAGTTCAATAATATTAAAAAAATTGGTGAATAGTAACTTTTGACTTTTATTTACCACGTTTAAAGGTAAACTAGGTAATTCAAGGTAAAAAGAATATTATAATAATTCAAAATTACCATAACACATGTGAAAACCTTATTGGATGAGTCATGTCCGACCATGGGCATCATTAAATCGATTTTGTGATCCCATGGAGCCACTTATGAAAGATAATGACACATTAGATTAATTAATTTAATGTAATGGAAAAAATGACATAAACAAAAATATTTTAGTAATGTAACATGTATATTGTGTTTTAAAAGTAATAGTTTTGCCTATAAATTTTTATTGGAAAGATAAAACTATTTACTAAATCATGGTTATTTTTTTATAATTTTTAGACATCAAATAAATTAAATTATTTATGACACAATAATGATGCAATATTTACCTCATTAATAAATGATTTAAATAAATAAGATTATAATGATTAAAATATTATCCAAAACTTGTCATATTTTGATTGGATGATTTTATTTAGAATATGATTCATTTTATCTTAGACTTTAATTATTTTTGGACCTTTAGAAACCGAATATTATTATATAATAAAATAATATTTTCACACTTTCTTAAACAGCTCCTCCTCCCCCTAATAAAAGGATACCATTTCTAACCAAATCCTCAAACCACTCAAGCCTTTTTTCTCATCCACACTCTACCAAATTATTCTCCTTATATCCCTCTCTTCCACCTAGAAGCCTTACCTTAGGTAAAAAAACACTTCCAGAAGTACTTTGGTTCAATCCAAAGGGAGTTACCCAAATTAAAGGTAACAATTTCTCTTAAATTGTTTTCTTTTATTTTACTTCTCCAACCGCTAAACTCTTTTTAATAATTTATTTTGTAAAACCCCCAGTATCCTAAATATACTAGGATGTTGTTATGAGAATTATTCAAACTAAACTTACAGACACCTTCATCTAATGGATGAAGAATATAATGTTTCTCTGGATGGAAAATTAACACCTCCCAAAATGATGATTGTTCGATTATCTCCTACCGCCTCTGGATGGGGCCATTATGATCAAATTGTATTTATATATGATATATATTATGTTTATTTTTAGTTTATTCTTCTGTAATTTCCTTTTATTTCATGCCTTTCTGGTTTCCATTATGGGTAAATGTGATAATCTCATTGGAGGAAGTGCGGACTACTGCCACCTCAAAGTGATATGACACGTTCATACCATATGTGGTATGTATAAAGTATGGATATAATGATATTATATATGATATTATACTAGAATTATAATACTACTATGTATCATTATGTTTTAATTCCACTAAAATATAAAATAGAAATGGAAGTAGCGTTCATGCGTACATACGACTTACCTTCTCCATGAACGATGCATTTCACTTCTTACCTCCAAATGTTATGTACTATTGTAAATACATGTATATAATAGATATATATGATATATATGATATCTAAATCATGAATATAATTCTGGATATAATTCATTATTTACCACATGGACAACCTTTAAATATAAGGTGTTCATTTTTTACTCAAGTACCAAATATCGACAAAATAAACGGTATTAACATAAATGATTACATAATGTTTTTAACATGGTAATAATTTATATAAAAGGAATAATAAACATTAAAATGGTTCTTAATCAAGTAGAAATTAACTATTATTTATTATTCTGGATAATAAAGAATGAACGGGTCAAGTCGGACACGACGTAAGGGAACTTCTTAACCCAATTTTCGTTCTTTGGGTAGATCTTATCTTTCCTGTTTATGTCATTCTTTGATTATGTGAATAATGTATTTTTATGTATTTACAATTTATTTTTGTGTGATTATATTGAATACACATAATCGATCTATTTTATTTACAAAATGATCTTTGTAATGGACTTCGTCTCAATCTCCATTCATTGAGGCATATTTCGACAATATATATATACCTTCTTCTTTTACATGATGTATAGTAAAAAAAAATTGACATTTAAATTCATTCAAAGGTAATATTTTTCTACATATCATTTTACTAAATGATAAAGAGAATGTTTTTAACATTTTTTGTGGCAATGACCTCTCTTCCGCCGTAATTGTTATTTGGATTCCTCTATAAGACTTCATATTTTCTAAAATAAAAAGGAGATCCCTTATTCTGTTTTTGGGTGTTTTAGTATAGAAAATTGATTTTTTAAATAGATTTATTATTTCAATATCATGAAATTATTTCAGGTTATTTCAAATTAAATGTTGTTAGTGAAATGTCTATATTTGCAATATTTTATGTGTTATGATTTTAAAATGATACTTGGACATTTTATGGGTGGTTACGTGATAACACAAATGAAGGGTGGTGCCGTTAATACCCGGATGGGTTGTTATGTTATATCATCCAATGCATTGGGTACGGAATTCAGCCTAATGGCTATTCCATTTAGTGATATGTGTGGAAGTCGACCGTATGGTTATTACAGTTATGTATGTTTATGTCCAATGTTACCTTTATATGTTATGTGTTCTTTATATGGGTTTTATGGTAATCTTTTGTTTAAAAAAGGGTAAGTAATTATCTTTCATTCGGTGAAGAGTATTTACTACTTCATAACGGTGAAAATTATTACTTATGTTAATGTATTCATGGTTTACTTGTTGTTTTGAAAAACTAACAGGTTTCCTTCTTTGTGTATCCCTTTCTAAGATTTTTATGCTCATCCCATGTTTTTGAAATGTTTTTCACAGTACATAATATGGATTAGGGTCAATGATGCGATCATGGAAAATTCATGTTGTCTTAAACATGGAACTAGACATGAATCTTATTTTAAGAGTTTATGTTTTGTAAAAAAATGGAAACTGTGTAGAAGTGTCTACTTTGTAATTTTTTGAGATGTAATAGGTATGTCCTAATTCTATGAAACTATAAACCTGAAAAGAACCTCAAAATGAATAATTCATTTAATTCAATACTATGTAATGTTTAAGGTCGGGTCCTTATAGTTGGTATCAGAGGTCGGTTTATATAACTTTAGGAGTTAGGGTATTGTTAAATAAGTGTCCAGAAATTAATTTATGGTAATATTGAAATGATATAGCATTTAAAGATTACCATGTCTCATAACATAAAATATTTCATTATTGAGAATGGTTTTTCATAGAGGAAACATGAAAGTTGTGATGGGAAGTCATACAGAGGTAAATGACCTTCCAAATCAGTAACCTGAGATTGTCATAATTAGAACTGAATAATTTTTTGTAGTGATGGCTAAGATGACTCAGGTGATAAATGTGGTTGTGTTTATTGATGATATTTTGGTTTATTGTAAAAGTAAAGAGTAGTAAGATAGTCATTTAAGGGTTGAATTGGAAAACATAAAAGAAAAGAAACTGTTTGGAAATTTCAATAACTATGAGTTTTGGTAAAAACAATTCTTTACTTGGTGACATTGTTTCAAAAAATGTCATAACTATTGATCCTTCTAAAAAATATTTGTTGAAGAAAGGCCAAGACCCAGAAAGTTAACTGAGATTTGTAGTTTTCGTTGTTTGGCAGGTTATTACCGAAGGTTCATTGATAATATTTCACAGTTATCGAGTCCAATGACAAAGTCAACTTGAAAAGGTGTTATGTTCATCTAGAAAAAAGAATGTAATAATTGTTTTCAGGAATTGAAAAACAATATTGGTGAATGCTCCAATTTTAACAGTGCATTCCAGAAATGGTGAGTTTGTTTTCTACAATGATGCATCGTTGAAAGGACTTGGTTGTGTACTTATGCAGAATGATTAGGTAATTGATTATGCTTCACGTCAGTTGAAACCCCATGAGTTAAATTACACTACACATGATTTGGAATTAGCTGCTGTTGTTTTTTATTTAAAAATTTGGAGGCATCATTTCCATGGACTGAAGTGTGAAATATATACTAATCACAGATGTTTGATGTATATATTCACTCAAAAATAATTGAACATGAGACATGGGAGATGGATGTAGTTAATCAAGGATTATGATTTCATGATCCATTACCATCTTGGAAAAGAAAATAAAGTGGCTGATGATTTGATTCAAAAAATGTAATTCTTAATTAACTATGTTACATTTGGAAAAAGATCCTTAGGTTTTTTATTTGATGAAAATTGGCATAGAAGCTGTTGGTGCAATAAATTATTCTGTTTTTATTAGGTTTTAGTGAGATATTCTCTATCAGATAGAATATAGCAAGCGAAAGAATATGACAATGAGTTGTAGAAAAAGGTAGAGTTGGTTCAAAATGGTATGTTGCTTGAATTTAACATTGATAAGGATTGTGTTTTTAGGTTTGAAAAGAGATTATGTTTGCCTTGTTATTCATAGTTGATGAATGATTTGTTTTGTGAAGCTCATAATTCTCCATTTTCAGTTCATCCTTATTGTACTTACATGTATAGAGATCTTCAGAAGTATTACTGGGGGGATGGAATGAAAAGAGATATTGTTTATTTTACTATGATGTGTTTCACTTGTAAGAAGGTTAAAGCAGAGTGGAAATTACCAAAAGGAATGCTTCATCCTCCACCGGTTCTATAGTGAAAATGAGAAAATATATCAATGGAATTTGTTGTGGGATTACCTATGATATCTCAAGGAAATTATGCAATATCGGTTATTGTTGTTCGATTGACTAAATCTTCTCATTTACTTATTATTTGAGATACATTGTCTCTAGATCAGCTTGATCAGTTGTTTGTTAAAGAGATAGTCTGGTTGCATGGAGTTCCCCTCTCCATTGTATCTGATCGTGATCTCGGGTTTACTTTTATCTTTTAGAAACGCCTTCTGAAGTCATTGGGTACTTAATTAAATTTTATTATAATGGGTAATCATAATGAACAATTTATACATTAGAGGATATGATACGTTCTTACTCGAGGGATTATCAGGGAAGTTGGGAACAACATCATTCTTTGGATGAATTTTCATATAATAACCGTTTTCATTCTGGTATACAGATGGCTCAATTTGAGGCATTATATGGAAATCATTGTCGAACTCCAACTTTTTGGGATGAAGTAAGTGAAATGAAGCTGATGGGACCAGAATTGGTAGAAGAGAAGGCATCGAAAGTTTAGTTGATTCAAAATCACATAAGAACTGCTCAGAGCAGACCGAAAAGTTATGGAGATAACCGGAGGAAGGATCTTTCTTTTGAGGTAGGTGATCATGTCTTTATCAAAGTTTCACCATAGAAAAGTGAGATGTATTTTGGTAAGAAGGGAAAGATGAGTCCGAGGTTCATTGGACCTTATGAAATTATAGAGAAAGTTGGATCAATTGCATACAAAGTGGCTTAACTCCATGTTTATCCTAGGTACATAATGTTTTTCATGTTTCGACGATGGAAAAGTATATGCCAGATCCATCTCATGTTTTGAGCCCAGAGATAGTTCACTTGGAAGACAATTTATCTTATGAAGAACCACCAGTCCAGATTCTTGACTTTAGAAAGCAAGTGTTGCGGAATAATGTAATTCACCAGGTGAATGAAAATTGCGAGGACGAAATAGGACATCGTGAGAATCTGAAAATTCTATGAGGGATAAATACCCCCATTTATTTTATAAGTGAATGAAAATTGCGAGGACGAAATTTACAAAAGGGGGAAGGATATAACATACCAAGTAAATGAAGAATAAGACATATTTCCTTTTTATTAATATTTGTGAATAGAATATTAATTTTACATTAAAGGGGTTTCTATTTTCGATAGCGTACCCAATACGCAACAATGGGTTTCTTTGGAATCTTATGTTTCACACTAATAATATAATATTATTATTTAAAATGGTAGTTAAATCCTAGCTTTTTTATTGGTGGGAATGAAAAAAACTTTCTACAATGTGATTATACATGTTTTTTAAATGTATTTACATTTATCCAATATAAGTTAGAGTCTTAAAATGTGAATGAATCTAATTTTATGCATAATTTACACTAAAAGGTCGATTTACAACCTTTTAATGATGAATTATTTTTAAATATAGTTTTTTTCACTTTAATAAATTATAATTAACCAAATAAAATCATACTTTAGAATGGGGAAATCAAAATTTACTTTGTGAAAATATTTGGAATTTTTCTGATAAAGTTAATTTTTTTTAATGAATAGTGAAAATGTTGTATTTTAATTCAAAACTATGTTTTAATCTAATTTTCTATATGGTTAGATTATCTTTCTAATTGGTTTTAAATTGTAATTGGAATATATTTTTATCATTTAATCAAATGTTGGTCATTGGAATTTATTTCAGTTTGAAATTGGACATAAACAAGTGTCAATATTTTGATAGTTATTACTTATTAAAAACACACAATTTGTTTTAGCAACGGGAATTAATGTTAAAATTAATTAATGACACTTTTATGTTTTGAATTTGGAAAAATAAAAAACATTTTTGAATTCGAAATATCAAATATAGCTTAGGATGAATTTTTGGTATTTTTCGGAGAAACATCAATTTTTGATGAATAGTGAAACCACTTAGTATTAGTTAAAAAAACGTACTTATTCATTTAAACGAAATTTTACTACTTCTGTGAATTGAATTTCAAAAATCAGACATACATGGTTATTATTAGGTAGTAAAATCTGGTTCAATAAGATGAAAATAATTTTTGGTGAATAGTATCTTTTGACTTTTATTTACCATGGTTAAAGGTAAATAAGGTAATTCAAGGTAAAAAAAATATTATAATAATTTAAAATTACCTTAAAACTTTTCCAAACCTTATTGGATTAGACATGAACGACCAGGGGCATATTTGGGTCGATTTTGGGACCCCATGGAGCCACTTATGAAAGATAATGACACTTTAGATTAATTAATTTAATGTAATGGAAAAAATGACGTAAAAAAATCTGTTAGTAAATTAATTTATATATTGTGTTATATAAGTAATATTTTTGCCTATAAATATTCATTGGAAATATAAAAATATTTCCTAAATCATGGATTATTTTTAATAATTTTTAAACCTCAAATTAAATAAATTATGTTTGACCCAATAATGATGTAGTATTTACCGCATTAATAAATGATTTAAATAAATAAGATTATAATGATTAAAATATTATCCAAAACATGTCTTATTTTTATTGGATTATTTTATTTAAAATATGAGTCTTCTTATCTTCTACTATAATGATTTTGGACCGTTAGAAACCAAATATCATTATATAATAAAATAATCTTTTCACACTTTCCTGAAGAGCCCCTCCTCCCACTTATAAAATCATACCATTTCTAACTGATTCCTCACACCTGTCAAGCCTTTTGTCTTTTCCAAACACTACCCAACAAAACTCCCTACATCCCTCTGTTCCACCTAAAATCTTTACCTAAGGCAGAAGGCACTTCTAGAAGTCATTTGGATCAAACCAAAGAGAGTTACCCAAATTAAAGGTAACAGTTTCTCTTAAATTGATTACTTTTATTTTACTTCTCCAACCCCTAAACTCTTTTTATTCATTTATTTTGTAACAAAACCTATATTATCATTATACTAGGATGTTTTATGATAATGATCTGAACAACACATACACACACCTTCATCTAACAGATGATGAACATAATGTTTTTGTGGATGGAAAACTAACACCTCACGAAACGATGATTGTTTGATTATCTCCTACTTTCTCTAATGGTGGAAATTATGATGGAACTGTGGTTATATATGAAATATATTATGTTTATGTTTTCTTTATTCTTTTTTAATTTCCATTTTTATCATTCCTTTATGGTTTCCATTATGTGTAAACGCGATAATCTCATTAGAGAAGTGCGGACTACCGTCCCCTCAAAGTGATATGACTCATTTATACCATATGTGGTACATATAAAGGAGGGATTTAATGATATTATATATGATATTATACTGGAATTATTATTCTACTATGTGTCATTACGTTTTAATCCATTAAAATAATAAATAGAAATGGGAGTAGCGTTCATGCATACGTACGGCTTACCGTCTCGATGAACGGTGCATTTCATTTCTTCCCTTAAAATGTTATGTACTATTATAAATACATGTATATACTGGATATATATGATATATATGATATCTAAATCGTGAATATCATTCTGGATATAATGGAATATTGACCACATGGACAACCTGTAAATATGAGGTGTTCATATTTTACTCAAGTACCAAATATCAACAAAATGAAAGTTATTAACTTAAATGATTACATAATGTTTATAACATGGTAATAAGTGATATAAAAGGTATAATAAACTTGAAAATGGTTCTTAAGAAAGTATAAATTACCTTTAGTTTGTCATTCAGGATATCAATGAACGAATGGGCCATGTCGGGCATGAGGTAAGGGAACTTCTTAACCCAATTTCTGTTCTTTGGGTTGATCTTCTCTTTCCTGTTTAAGTTGTTCATTGATTACGTGATAAATTAATTTTTATGTATTTATACTTGATTTATGTGTGATTATATTGTATACACATGATCGATATATTTTATTTACCAAATGATCTTTCTAAGGGACTTCGTCTCAATCTCCTTTCATTGAGGCATATTTCGACAACATATATATACTTTCTTCTTTTAAACAGTGTATAGTAAAAGCCTTAGACATTTAATTTCATTGAAAGGGACAATTTTCTACAATGTTTTTTACTAAATGAAAAATGGAATTTTTTTAATGTTTATGGCGATAATGACCTCTCTGCCACCGTAATCGTTATTTGGCATCCTCTATAAGCTTTAATGTTTTCTAAAATTAAAAGGATATCTCTTATTCCATTTTTTGTGTGTTTTGGTATTGAAAATGGATTTTTTAAATGGATTGATTATTTCTATATCTTGAAATTATATATGGTTATTGAAAATTAAATGTTATTAGTGAAATGTTTATATTTTCAATATTTTATTTGTTATGATTTTATAATGGGACTTAGACATTTGACGGGTGGTTACGTGATAAACCAAATGATGGGTGCTGTCGTGAATACCAGGACGGGTGGTTACTTTATATCCTCCAATTCATTGGTTATGGAAGTCATCTGTATGGCTATTTCATTTAGTGATATGTGTGGTAGTCGACTATATGGTTATTCTAGTTATGTATGTTTATTTCCCAAGTTACATTTATATGTTATGTGTTCTTTATATTGTTTTTATGGTAATCTTTTGGTTAGAGAAGGGTATGTAATGGTCTTTTATTTGGTGAAGAGTAATTACTAGTTCATAAAGGTGAAAATTATAACTTATGTTAAAGTATTCATGGTTTTCTTATTGTTTTGAAAAACTAATAGTTATCATTCATTGTGTTTCCATTACTGATATTTTTATGATCCTCCCATGTTTTTTGAATTTATTTTCACATGACATAATGTTGATTAGGGTCAGGGATGGGATCAAGGAAAAGTCATGTTGTTTTTAACATGGAACTAGAAATGACACTTTTTTTAAGAGTTCATGTTTTGTAAAAAAATGGAAATTGAGTAGAAGCGTCTACTTTGTTATTTTTTGAGATGTAATAGTTATGTCATAATTCTCTAAAACCCTAAACATGAAGAGATCCACAAAGTGAATTATTCATATAATTCACTATTATGTAATGTTTAAAGCATGGTATTTATACTTCCCTTGCACACCCCTGCAGGACACCTCTTGCACCACACCTTCAGGAAACCGCCCATTTCTCCCATGTCCCCTTGCATCCCCCCTCACACCTACATATCCTCCTACACACCCATACAAGACACCCATTTATCCACCATACATGACACCCCACTACACACCCAAGCCCCCTGCATAGCCCCCCCTGTACCCCCTTGCACCACCCCCCTTTCACCCCCACAAGCATCCCTTGAACCCCCCCTTCACAAATGTATCCCCTTGCTCAAACCCTCCTTACACCCCCTTTGCACCACCCCTACAAGAAAAAACAACCCCACCCCCTTTCACAACCCCTACTAAACAACACCCCACCAACTAGAAAAACACCCCTTGACAATAGCCTCTCCCCCGCCCCTCCACCACCCCCAAAGACAAACACCCCCTTCACACTCATTCTCCCTTTCACCACCAACAAATCACCCATGCACCCCCCTACACACCTGCACATCCCGATGAACACCCCTACTGGACACACCTTGCACAACCCATGCTGGACACCCCCTGCACATCCATGCCCTTGCATAGCCCCACTTGCACCCCCACTGCACAACACTTTTCACCCCCTACACATCACCCCTTTCACCAAATGTACATCCCCCCTTGAACCACCTTGAACAGGCCCCTCCCACCCGCCTTGAACATCCCTAGCAACCCCCCTGCACACCCCCTTGAACTCTCTTCACATCCCCCCTTGCACCCCCCTGTCCCCTTTAACACCCCCTGCACACCTACACATCCCCCTGCACACATTTTCTAGACACCCCTCGCACCTACCCCCCTCCACACCCATGCCCCCTACACCCCTTGCACAACCCCCTGCACCCCCTTAACCATCCCTTTCACCCCTGCACATCCCAGTCCCCCTCCATCCCCATAATAATGCATGGAATGCCTTGGGATTGATAATTATTTTTTTAGGTGAAAATGAATGTGACTACATGGATTCACTTCAAATTAGTGTCGATTAAGAGATTTGGAGGTGTGCTACTGGAATAATTATTGAATATGACTACTAAAATAAGAGAAAACATAAATCTACTAATGAAACATAAAAATTGGTTACTATGGGGAATTTTGAGTCTGTATAGATGTAGTGAAAGGAGAAGAAAGAGGTGTTTGAACTAGAATATGATCTTGCTAAACTAACTAGTCACTAAGATCTTTTTTTCTTCAAAACTTCGGTCCGAGATAAAAAATGGGAAGCAATAGTAGATGAATATAGATAAATAAATTCAGGTTACTACTATGTTTTCTTGGTAATCATGCACATATTTGATTATTTTTATGTTTTGTGGGGTGAAAAAGGATTTCATTTCACATATGAAATTGCAACAGGATCCTATGGAGTTCCATTCTAATGTCCAACATCTAAATTTATGAAACCAATTTTTGATGAAGAGAAAACCTATGGAATATATATATTTATATAAATTTCTCATTATTGTGGAAGGATATAGGGAGGGACATGAATCTAAAAAGCATATAGTATGGTTGTTTAAATGGTTGTTTGTTGAGAATGAAAAGGATAAGGACAAGAGGAAATGTATAGAATGTCAAGACCAATGCACTAAAAATAGTTTCATTATATTTATCTATTTTTTCTAGTAGCATTTAGATCTCAATTACATATTTCATTGGATAATATGACTACTCTGGAGGTTTTGTGGTGCAGTGGAAAATAATCTATAAATCCAGATATAAATTTGATTGATTGTAGTGGCGATTTCAACAATTAATAAATGAAATTTAATATCCTTTCTAAACATAGGGCTGTTATGTGAAGTGATTCAGAACATGCTTGGACTGTTTTTTAGCTTTGGGAACCCGCTGTTCAAAACCAAAAATCTAACAAGAAAGATAGAAATTTCGAAAAAGAATATGATATATTGGGAATTATATTTTTAAAAAATACACGGTTCCTATATATTTTAAATCTATAATAGTTTAATAGATAACACACTATGAGAATAAAATAAGAGAAACATTCTAGAAAGATCACTTTAGATGACTATAAGTTGGAAAATTTTCGAATGAATATGAAATTCAGGATAAGGAAAATTTACAATTTAAACATGGATGTTTTGGTTTCTCTAGAAATTATAGATATCATAAATACTAAGGTTTCTAATCCTTCTCTCTATTTCAAATACTGAAGCTAATTGAATTATCTTTTAGCTTTAGTTTTTACCGAATAACCACTTCTAGAGGTGCATGTTTGGTCGTGGGATTGGTTCAAATGTCGAGGGGAAATTTGAAATGAAATCCAAATGTGGGATTATTGGGGAATTTTTTTTATGTTTTAGAAGTTAGTTGTGGAATAATTCTGTTATAATAAGATAAGATATCCCCTAAAATTACCGAATAATAACAACACTTCCAATATTTGGCTTCAATATTTATGACAAATAGTACATTTCATAAAATTCCGATTCCCATTGAGTACTTTTTCCTCTATCTTGTAATGAAATGTGAATAGGAATACCATAATGTGGAAATATCATAAAAAATCAATGGAGGAGGTTAGGTATTGTTATGTTCTGAAGTGGATGCTGGAACTGTATCAAGAAATTTATATTCTATGGAAAGTTGGTATTTATATTTGAATTTTTTAGTCTTTCCACCTTGAGTAAAAGTTGTAATTTCAAGAGAGTAGTGATGATGGGAACTTGGTATTGGGTTGTAGACATAGGGAATAGAGTGGGTTGGTGTTGCGGTTGGGGTAGGTGAGTCTCTAATAACTGCTATGAAATTATTATAAATCGTATTTGAATGTTGTTCTCCTACTAGATGAGAGTTGTTCGAGAATGATTATGTTTATCTATTAGAACTACTTAATTATTTATTCTTCAACATCAACTAATTGAATAGTTCATATCATAAATTTAATTGACACATATTATCAATTAATGGAAACACAAATTTTGATAAAACTATAGGTAAAAAAATAGTTTACAAGAATATTTTCATTTCAATTATTACAATCATGTATTTGATTTCAATATTTATGTATCTGAAATCTATTCAATAAAACTAAAAAAATAATTTTTTCATGAAAAATACAGGAATAGTAGAGAATAAGAATATAACTCTCATGGTCATATCATAAGATCATAATTAACTATAACGAGGATTGGGTAGTGAATGAGGAACACAACTATAGTACAATGTGATTCTATGATGGGAATGTAAGAACCCAGTGAGAGGTGTAACCAAGTATTATTCAATAACTAGTCATTTTGGTGATTGTGGTAAGATTATAATTTTTCTATGAGAAATTGTGAGTCAAAAAAATATTTGGAGATGCTCGTGTTGTATCAAATGAGAGAAGAATTGGTAAGGATTAAAATGAAAAAAAATTATTGCAATAAATTTAAGTAAGATATATATGAAACAACATGTAAGTAAATAATTGGAAATAAAGTGATATATAAATACTTCTTAAATATTTTGCATTGGTGTTTCAATATTAATTGATAAATGATACATGAATCAAATACCAACATGATCAAAATAATAAAATTAATGATTACACAAACATACTATAATCTAAATGATCAAGAGAATTAGTAATATACAGGACACCCACCTCAAATGACAAAGCATAAATTGATCTCAAGATTGTACCAACCACTGATGATCCTTCTTTCCCTTGTACCATCCATGAATACATGTGAATCAAAAAACAAAACATTTTAAATTTAGAACTATAATCAATATAATTGATGCTGGACTCACTAGGTTATATACTACTCTCAGGAAATAAGGCAACTGTGGGGTTAACTTTGGACACCCACCTAGACATAAGAAACACAAAAAATCATATTTATCAACCCTAAAAAAATTAAAAATTCATAAAAAATTATGAAAAACCATATATAAATCCACTAAGTAGTACGCCGAAACTCAAATGATATATAATAATGAGATTTAATGATTTCTAAGTCTCTTATATACGTCGTACAATAAATACCCATCATATATAAGTGATCCCACCATGTGTTTAAACAACAATGCATCCATGATTATAGATAAACATGTGTCTATAAACTGTGATATAGCCAGAAACGTATCTTTGGTTTGGTTTTTCAAGTGGTATAGGGAGATTTGTGATGTATTTCTTAAATTAAGGCACTGAGTTGTCTTTCATCATGGAAATGATGACTATGAGATTATGGGTGATGTGGTATTTTTTGGTATACACCTAATAGATCATCCAAAATGTTGGGAGTATGTCTTTTAGTTTTAATATTGGAATGTGGATTTAATATAAGGCTCACCCCACCCCATAAATCCCCCACCTGCAACCCCACACCCCTCCCCCCTGCACCCCAACCCCCACATGCACAACGCTTCCCCCATTCACCCCCACACCTATAACCCCAATGCAAATTCAGATGACGATGATGCAATTTAGGGAAAGTGTTTGAAATGATCTTTGATTATTAACTCATAAAAACAATTGTATGTATGAAAGGGGGCCATATGACATATCAAATTTAGGATAATTCTCGAAATTAAAATTTATAAAAATATTAACCTTCTTTGAATAAGAAAAATATGATTTAATTGTAAAAAAATTATTGATTTGGAATAAATCGACACGAGTTCTACTCAAAATATCCCATCTCCAAATATGTTATGTCTTTTAATTTAAAAAAACTTAAATGAAGATTAAAAATTGAAAAACATTTTGAAAGGTGAAAACATAAATTTAAAGTAAACAAAATAATAACAACAAAATCAAACCACCTAATCCATTTACCTTCTTGAATCCTCCCCACCAAAACCAATATATAGATGAAAAATAAGTGGGGAATCAGATCATAATATTTTCTCATTGGATGTTAAAATTAAACATTATTTCTTACGAAATAGATTTTTCCTGTTACTATCCACCAAGGATGTGTTTTAATGGTTATAAGTGCCATGGTTTGGGATTTTTGGATTCAATAGTTCATCATAATTTGAGACTACAAAAAAAACCAAAAAAATTAATAATAATATAATGATACAACATTCACATAATAAAAAAACTACCATAACTAACCTAATGGGAAAAAGTGTTCATACTTGTTGATCACTATTTTAGTTCAATCGCACACATCCAATTTTCAGATATCCTTATCTACGATGGACCATCTAAATCCTTGGTAAATAACATGATTCATCTATGCAAATATAATTTCTATTAATTGGATAATGAACAAAGATATAACTTATGAAAGAAAACATAAAAGGAAAAATATGTCATTGTTAAGAAACTAATAGGCATACAAGTTTTAGAACCAATCCAGGAGAAAAAAAAGAACATGTTCAAATTATCTAATGTATGCAAGAATTCATAAAATGTATTGAGAAATATTTAGAAAAAAAAATTTAATTTTCATTTAGCAACTTTGGGATTCATGGATCTGGTACTACAGCTTCCACATAGTGCCTGGTATTATTTAAGACAAGTGATTAATTCAGTTGTTTTTTGAATCTAATGAGTTTCCAATAGATTTTAGCACCACTCATGTTTTTCAATAAGATAGTCTGATCTAGAATAGTAAATTGATCGAAGAAGGTTTTATTTCAAATAAAACATATTTCTACTTATAGTGATATCACAGCTTGTATTACTAATTCACAACATAAAAACATGAGAATATAGATTAATGGATGCCTAAACATTAGCATGATTTTTTGAAACATGGGCACTGGTGGAAAATAAAATCCAAAACATGGGGACAATGTTTTCTTTATCCATATGGTCATTAAATGTGGTATCCTACAAATGGTGATACCATTTTTTGATAGAACTGAATCAAAGTGTTTGAATTTCTGAATGAAAACCCCATCTAAATATCAGTCCCCCCTCCACTCTTGACAATCATGGTATAGAATCCTAAAACAAAATCATTCTAAGTCTATAGCCACAAAAAAAAAATCATAGTCAGACATTAAAATTCATAGACAACCAATGGCCACAAGAAACATATCAAGGGATAACTTGTCCCATGTCAGCATAAATTTTTCTCCAAAAATTAACAGTGTAAAGTCATTGTATAGTGCTTTAAAGTCAAATTTTAGTAATACGATGATGTCCATAATTTCATCAATACATAAAACTAAATTTATGTCAAGAACAAAGACTTATGAATATTTCGAATCATGTTATTTTACAATACAATGATGGTGATGGTGGTGGTGATGATGATGATGAATACATACAAGAAAAAATGTTGGCATTCCTCTCAGGTAGTATGTGTTCTCCTCCAGGATGTTCTTCACATTCAATTTCATCAAGAGATTCAGCTCTTATGGGAGTGTAACTAGGGTATGAGTCAAGAGAAGGAACAAACACAACAAAGAGTATTCAAAAAAATTAATAAAATACACATTAAGAAATGAAAAATATCCACACATTTGAATTGAATTAAAATATTTTAAAATTTATTTCCTCGGATTTTTTTAAAAAAATATGTCATCCCTTCCAAGAAAAAATCCACTTCAGTATGCTCTGCAACACTTCTATTTGAATTAATGAAAAATACAATCATATTTGTAGAGAAAGATGTCTTGGAAAATCAATAATAAGGTATTCAATAAGAATTAAAAATGCTTCATGATGATTTAAATTGTAATGCCATTAAATCCTACCTGAAGGAGGATCTCACTAAAGTACCCATATTGCCCATATATCCAAATATTGAGAAAAAGGAAGAGGGGGAGAAATTAGAATTCTAAAAAAATCAATAATTTTCTAGTTCACCTAGAAATAGATACACTCAGGGTAGCGAAAAAATTCATAAATTACACGGAATTTCGGTAAATTAAGGGAATAAAATACCAATGCCATATATGTAATAACATCATTAAAAATTAACCATTTTATACATAAATATCTCTAAAACAGAAATTAATTATTAATTCTCAAAAACATTTCTTTGCATTACATAATAATTCACCAAGAAAGCCATCATGGGAAAGATATTAAGATGGAATGGAAATTGTGAAATCCTTATTAATTAGCAGTAAGTTTTTAATTTATGAATAATAGCGAAAAACCTCATGGATGTAAAAAAACTATTCCACAACACATTGTACATGGTTCCCAGTTTTTGTATTGGGGTTGGTTTTCTTTATTTTATTAGTGCTCTGTGAAAAAATCATGTGAACAAACTTCACTATTCTACTTTAATTCATATTTCAACTTTGGAAAAGGTACGTGCCTCATGAAGTGGAACATAAAACTATAATATATACCACCATTTTAAAAATAAATAAAAAAATAACAGACATCTTGTAGAAATATATTACAGAAAGAATGAGATTGAACAACACAACATCTCCAAAGATGGAATAAATAACATCAAATATTAGGTACCTACATAGCTCTAGAATGTAGACCATAGAATCTATACTAATGATAACCAGGATAGAACACCATGAAAGAGCTTTAATGACCAATGAAACCACCATCATGCACACAAGAACAGTAAAGTTGAGACGCGATTGGTGAGTTTTCACTGTGAGTGAAGGAACCAAGATGAGGGATAGAGGATCCAAAGCTGCTGAGTAATGGATATTGAGGAATGATGCAAGGGAAGAGAGTAGGGTGTGGTGAAAGAGGTCTTCAGGGGAGGATACTGCCATGGTGAGAGGGTCGACTGTTGTGGATGAGGGTGTCACCGTTGTGAGAGATGTTGTCTGGGACGAGAGGTCTTCGGGGAGGAGGGCAATGCGCAGTGATATGGCTTAGATCAGGGGAAGAGGAAGAGCCTCATATTGATAAAAAAATTGACATCCTTGAGATACATGGTATATAGACATAGATGTTTATTAAAACAGTTGCAATAAAAAATCAATAGCCACAGATTTATAAAACGTTGGCTATAGGTTTGTGGCTATAGCCTAAATCTCTATTAGTGTATATTTGGATATTGTGGGTATATAATTACATTAAAATCACTCATAATGGTAGGTAAATAAAGTGTGAATCATCATAAGAATATCCCATTAGAGTGTCAAACCAGGTGTGTAGAATGGACTATTATCATGTACTAGGTTACACTGAGTCATGCCTGGAACTCCCTGTTGATGTTGTTACTCCTAGGTACATCTATGCCATCCACATAAACATGTATTATCTATATAGGGATGTATTTCTATGAATACCCAAATAATTTATACCTTATTGAAATTACAATATGTTCTTGTAGATTTATCCCTAATTTCTATCTTAGGGTTTTTCTCCCAAATCTAGTATTTTTTAATCTTGTTTCCATTTTTGTTGTTAAACTTCCTTTGATACCAATTTAATGACCCGACCCCCGAAACTCGATGTCGGCACATTGTTACATTGAATTTGAATTATTAAAATGTAGAAAAAATTAAAGGACCATTTAGTTTAGCAGTCTTGTAATTCCATATTATATAAATGATAACCACAATACATTAGGGAAAAAATGACCGATTTTACACAATAACTGAAATAAACGACATCCTTGTAATTTTATCCCATGTTTTCTTCTTCAAAACCTACGGTAAGAAAACTAATATGGGTTAGATAAAATGATCATTAAGGGTTTGTAAAAAAGAATAAATAATGATTCTATCTATTTAGAAAGTTAAATAATTGAGTGAAATTCCATTCATTCAACAAGATAAGGCATAATCAATATGGCATGTTAGAAAAATGTTACACGTGCCTATTAAAAAATGAACTAAAAATGAAATTTATCATTACATATATCAATTAAAAAGATAATAAATGAATAAAAACTAAATATAAATGAATTAAATAATAAATTATTGATATCTATAACATACCCTAAAGGCTTCATGTCAATGATCTAATACTTTTATGTATTTAATCTAATAATATAATACGTTCAATACTTCATGAAACAATATAATACATTTTAGGCTTCATGACAACAATTTAATAATGTAATGTTTTAGTCACATTAATGTAAATCTATCAAGGATTAATTCAAGGAATATAATATGTTTAATGCATCATTCATAGCATCAAATACTGTCAAGGCTTCGTGCCAAGATTCTAATATTATAAAGTCTTCTTTCAAAGAATCTAATACATCTACATTGAAAACCATATGAAAATATTATATGGTTTAGGAATTAACCATATCAATTTATTCAGATATGGATATTTAATTAAATATCTAACAAAAAATTATTATTGTAAATAGAGTGATTCAAGAGAATGCTATCAATCACAAAAGGAAGTTAGATTTAAAATATTACTATTATGAATATTATTGAATAGAATAATCATTAAACCTAAAAAAGTTTCTCATACAACATTGAAACATTGAAATCATATTTCCCTTGATGTTATTATAACAAATAAAACATTTAATATAATGATATTTTGGAAACACATGATATAATATGTTAAAAGGCAGTATATAATACAAATAAAACTGATTTGGTGCATAGTAATGATTTAGTATCAATGAAACATAAATTGAGAGGAAATTCCCATAATACAAGATTTAATTTTGGGTCATGAAATAAATGAAGGAGTAAATTAAATTAAAAATAATAATATCAAGAGATAATTAGATTTAATGATATAATATATCACTATGGGTAGTACTTATAGAATACAACAGAATAGAGTAGTGAATATGACATTAATCTCACATATTTAAAAATTTAGATATGTAACACCACATGAATACATGGTATGATTATTTTTAAATAAATTCAATATATTTTTTTGTACCCTACAAAAATATAAGGTTTTGATATATACAACACCATCTTAGCTTCCAATACATGCAACACCGAGTTTGAGTGCACCATGGCCTATCACAGTAGCCGTTTAAAAAAGTTATTAATAATATTAACCACATATTAATATATATATATATACCATATAATTTAAACATGCATATTATGTGTTTCTTAGAAATAATATAAGGTCAAATTCAATTTTTTTGAATAAATGAATTACTTTATAATAATTTTTTCCACCTTTTCAGGGAGAACCCTTTTTAAATACAAAATATGACACTTTTATATATTCAATTTGATAAAATGAAAATTTTATTTAGAATAGTGACATACAAAATTTATTTTTGATACATTTTTGGTATTTTTCTGATAAAATACATATATTAATGAATAGTGTGAAATAGTACATTTTAATTCAAAACTGCCTTTTTATTTTATTTATCTAATTAGATATATTTTCTTTTTTATTGGTTTTAATTTATAATTGGATTATTTTTTTATCATTTAATCAAATTTTTTGCATTGGATGTAATTCAAATTGAAATTGGACAAAAACGCATGTCAATCTTTTGAATGTTTTTAATTCTCAAAAACGAGCTTTCTGGTTTTGACCACATGATTTAATTTTAAATTAATATCTGTTAATTATATGTTTTGAATTTGGAAAAATGAATTTAACATTGGGAATATAAATTTTAAGATTTTTTAAATAAGTACCTTTTATTTTGGGACATTATGAATTGTATCTTTTGTAATTATTTTTTTTATCATGGTAAAAGTGTAAATCATCTAAATAAGGAAAAAAATATTATAATAATATAAAACTACCAAAAAACATTTTATAACCCTATGTTATGATATATTGGAGACCATGGTCATCGTTAGGAATATTGTAGGACATAATAGCGCCACATGGGTGTGATAATGACATTTTAAATGTTTATTTTAATGAAAAGGGAAATATAACATAAACAAGTATTTCATAACTAAAAGAATTTTAATTTGGTTTATATAAATGATCTATTCAACTATAAATAGTAATTAAAAAGTTGATAATATTTATTAAAACATGGTATTTTATTTTTAATTTTTATATAGTTAATAAATAAATTTATTTATGAAACATTGATGATAGAGTGATTTACTTATGTAGGAATGATTTAAATAAATGATATTATAATTGTTAACATAAATGTAATTTGAAGTATTTGATGACATATTAATTTTTTGGAAAAAATTGAAATTTTATGGATAATTTAATGTTTTTTTGAATTAATCATTTTTTTATGAATTTATAAACAATAAATTACTAAATACTGTCTAAATTGAAATAGATGAATTTTAAAAAAAACACAATTTTATTAAATTATATTTCAGTCATCAAAATATAGTATTCAGAAAATAGACTTATATAGTGCTAAAAAAGTCATTAATTAACCACTTGATGTTTTCTTGTAATTATATAGATTATATGTTAACCATATATTATACGAATACAAGATGACATGGTTAGAGTTAACTTATTTAACTAAGGGTTAAAGAAAAAGGATAAAGTTAAATTCATGAACTAAACATTTCTCAAACCAATTGGTTGGGTTAATTTAGACCCATAATCATAATATCCTATATATTAATCAATTTTTATCCATTATATACCGAAAATGAATTTATAATAAATTAATATTTCATGACTTTGCTAAGGTGTCCCTCTCCACTCCTAAAAAAGGGAAGTTCTCCTTCTCTTTTATTCACAAATCAAAAAAAAATTGGATCACCCAAACCCTTCATAATCCTCTTATATACATACTAATCTTAATCTAAGAGGCCATCCTTTAATTATAAATAAAACATAAGGAGTCATTTTGTGAAAATCAAAAGGATACACCTAAAGAAGAGGTAACTATTTTATCCCTTCTTTCAATGTTGTTTTCTTATTCTAAGTTGTCTTCCTAAGTTGTTACCATATTAAAATAGTAACTACTAAAAATAATATAAGAATATATTTAATTATGAAAATGGTACAATAGTATTCCAAATTTTACCTATTCTGTTAAAAAAAAATTCACCATGCCTGCGTGCAAACAGCTTACTGACTCCACGACATGGTGTAAACATTTATCACATATAGATTATTTTGATGGTTATAAGGATTAATATAAATGAAGTAACTAATAAATATAAAATCATATTAATTATTTAAAATTTATATTACATATAATTAAATACAATCTAACCATTAAGTAAATGATATCGTCGGTCGTGCGTACCTATGACTTACTATCTTCACGACATGGTGAGACTCATCTTCCGCATTCACCATACACGAATAATTATAAAAAAAATATTATAAATAATTATGAAATATATTAAATAATAAGATTTCTAGAATAATATATATATACATTTATATATATTTATATAATTATATTCTATTCACTGACTTCCATTCAATACAATAAGAAAATGAAAACAATGTTCTTCTATATGTACGACCTACTCTTATCATAAACAACATATCCCATTTCACATGCCTATTTATTATATATATTTATATTATGAATATATATGATATATAAATAATATTATATAATCTCTATGTTATTAAATCATGACGTATGTAATATTATCAATAATAAAAAGACAAAACTTGTATAAGAAACAAAATGATTATTACCTGAAATGTTGTATTAACTTGGAATTGTTAATAAAATGGTAATATAAAGTCATAAAAGAATAATATATGATATCATAAATATTATTATTATTATTATTATCAAATAATATAATATTATGTTTACAAAAATTGTATATGTGTTTTATACAAGTACATAGCATATCTGACAAAATGTTAGTGTTAATTTCACAATTTCATTATTATTTGAACATGTGGATGCGTAAGTGTCTAATTGGACATCATTATCATCCAATTAAATGTTTCAAAAAAAATTCATAAAAGTTAATAATATTATATTATGGATATTTAAATTTATTTTAACCCATTTGTTTTATAAAATGTTTTTCAAGGAATCATTTGGTTCTTTTCCAAACCAGGTACATTATCACCTTTTCGAAAAATTAAGGAGTTAATTTTTTTAATTTATACGGTGAGAGGGGATATTTTATGCTGTTATGTTGTCTTATGATTTTGAGGCATTCCTTAAAAAATTTCAAGTTCATTTTCGGATGAGTTTTTTAAATTGAACATGTATTAAATTATTTAATGTAAAAAGGGATATTTCCCTCAATGTGTTTTAATGAATTATTTTCATCTATGGAAAAATAATTTTTTAAATTTTATATTTATTTAAGGATGATTTATTATGATACAATCATCCATAATGTATTGAAGGATTAATGATATGTTTGACAGGTAATGGGTTATTTTAATACAGTTCCTGGTTTATGGTTAATGTATTGACATTTCATATGGTAGTTGTAATATGAGTGATTATGTCATGTTTTACCATTTTCATATGAGGAATGTATAATACTTAGTGACGTATGAGGCCCTCTATAGCCTATTGATGAATTAGTAGGTCTCATTTGAGAAACTATATATAGACTTGGCAGAGTGTTTCACATTTATTTTCTAATATGGATTTGGACAATGATATAAACATTTTTTTAGATGTATTTGTTGAAGCCTCTATAGAATGTTTCAAATTGTCATCATTATGAATTCCCTCATTATGAGATTAGTTATTGATATTTCATGTTATTATTATACTTTTAGAATATCCAAGATAATATTTAAATAGAATTATTTGTTTTATTTATTACATATTACACTGAATATAATGATTTAAAATGATTTTGTTTTAGTTTTATACATTTAATTAATAGTGTATTCCTATTTTTCTTAACTTCAGCTATATTGTTTATCCTAACTGAGCATCTGAGATCACTAATTTCTTATTCTATATTTTCCTACTATTTTAAGAATAGTTTTGTGATTGATATATAGGGTAAAGAAATGGAACTAATGGGGTTTTCAATGGATTAATTATGATGTGTTTTATGCTAAAAATTATAATGTAATGTTTATGAATTTAATCTATTTTCCACGAATGCTAAACTGATTGGTCCTTTAGGATATGATTCTATTTAATCATGCCGATTTTTTAAAATAATTCACTAGCTCTGGGATTCTCATGTCAGGGAGAAATATTTAGAATAAACGTATGATTAGAAAAAACCTGGGAAATAGATTTTTAAAACATAGATTGGGGATCATAACCCTAAGTCATCCTTTGAGGATAAGTATAGAAGAACCCCCTAGAATTTTGGTAACAGTTATGGATATCCTAGTAAAAAACCTCAAATGTTATATATTGATAGTGCCTTCCCTTGATTGTATTGTATTCATTAATGATAAATGTTTCTCACCCTCTAAATTCTTGCCTTTGTTAATAGTGGAATCTAGACTGAATTACATTAACATTGAGTTTGATGGAATAACTAGTGGTTTTGGGAAAAAAAATTCATAATGACTAGAGAAGAAGACATTTGGATTATGCTGAATCTGTTATTATTAAATATGATTAAAAATATAATTATTGAAAAATTTACTAACGTATTACGTAAAAGGAATATAAAAGTTTATAAATGTTCAAAAAATATGATTCCTTGGGGAATTAAGAATCGACTTCCCACATGTCAACAGGAAGGGAAGAAGAATCTTGATTAATACCTCTAATGGAGAGGAAAATATTATATCTATGGAAAAATGGTTCATACAGTGACCAGTTATTATAATGTTCAATGTATAATCTATAGAAATCAAGTGTATTACCCAACTCAATGCCCAGATATAAAAATATGCTTTTAAAACAAAGGACATATTCCATGCTAACCATTATATTAGAAGTACCGAAGTATTTATTTATTTAATTTAAAATTTAAAATATAAATTATATATTGGAATTCAAAAATATTATGATTAAATGTGTGTAACATGATATATCCATATTCAAGAATAAATAAATACAACAATTCAATCAATTGACATCACTTTTAATATTTATAATATCATTTATTTTTTTTAATTATTTACTAATTAGTCAATATATTGACGTTTCATAACCATTTTATGTACCAAACCCATATCTAAAAATTATTGGTAATTTATAATGATATATATGACCCATATATCATAAAAAAGATAGGTAGAACAGATAATATTATGTTTTTAACATATCTCAAAATTTTATAAATGAAAAAGGTGAGGAATGTTCCTTGATTGTCCTTTTTCTTACATAAACTTTTATATTTCAAATTTTCATTTAATTATGTCCCAATAACCATATATGTTGATCCATGTGGGGAAATGGTAATTTTATTAGAAATAATGGATTATGGGTAAGTTTTAAAGTCATTTCTTCCCTTAATATTCAAGTTCAGACCCTTATTAATCTTAATCATACCTTAATCAATGAAATTAGTCTTAATCACATTCAGTAATCATTTTTGTCTTAAAATTAAGTTGATCATATTAGAACACAAATATGATATTATAACATCTTTTTTTCAGATTTTGAAAATTAAAATCACTAATGTGGGAAAATTAATATTATCACTAATCCTACAGACGAGGTGAAATAACTTGTTTTTATAGTAGAAAAAATTTCAAAGTTATGATAGGATTTTATATTCTATTTTAAAGTAAAATTAATTATAATGAAATTAATTCAATAAAATGATTTATAAATTTTCTATTGTCACTCTAAAAAATATAAAATATAACATATCATTAATAATTATTTAAAATAAAAGTATTTTCTTTACAAAATTGTATTAATTTTAACTATTCATCAAAAAAATAATGTTTCTCAGAAAAATAAAAAAATTACGAAAATATAATTTCACCATTATGAATTCAAAAATATTGTTTATTTTAAAAAATTAAATTTATAAAAATTTCAAAATTTAGTTTTCAAATAGGGTCTCAATTAACAAGTGTTAAAACTTGGTCTCTTGTGTAACAGGCATTAATTTAGTGTCGTATGTAGGCTAAGTCTAACATCGTGTATAAAGCATGCCAGCAAAAAAATTATTCTAAAAGAAAATATTATAAAGTATTGTGGCGTCACATATGATATAAATATGATACTAGAATTATAATTCATATACATTTAATTTTCATTTAATTATAAAACATGATAAATAAATGGTTGTACCATTCATACGTACGCATGATCTACCATGCCCATTAATATTTCAATTAATTTACACCCTCAAAATATTATGGATTATTATAAGTACATATATACTTAATATATTTGATCATTTAATATTTCTTTAAATTCATGAGATGAAAATATCTTTATAGATGCATGAATAACCAAAATAAAAAGTCCAAATATACTAAAAATATAGGCAAATGACCAATGAAATAGTGAAAATAATGAATTATTATAAACAAATGGGTAATATGATATAATAATAATACCATATATGACATTAAAAAAGTTATTATGGTTCTTTTATATGTATGTTACATTCGTAAAATGATTATCCAGGAGTTTAAAGGATGTTTTTGTGAAAACAAACACAATTTAAGAATCTTCATCTAAATTTCCTTTCTTTGAGGGATAATTTATCATTATGACCATAATTTATTACATATGGTGTACATACATATACTTTAATGTGTAATATTAGGAATAATTAATTAATCATGTATTTTTATTTTCAATTTTAATTATTTCAACTAAGGTGATTTGAATGTAAAATTACCAAGTGGTAATGAAATTTTATAACTAAATTCCATTTTCATTAGGTTATAATAATTTTTAAATTTTTTTACTATTATTTGATTATATTTAAAATTAATTTTAATATATTTATATGTATTTGATCTTCTTATATATTTCTTTATATTTTATGGGAATAATAAATTATTACATCAATGTTATTATCATTTTAAGTGTTTATTTGACAATCTCATTCAAATTGGGATTACATATTCTTGAAATTAAATTAATGGAATTTATATGATCATTTTTCAATAAAACCTTCAATTTTATTTTACTCTAGTTATTTATTACTTCTTACATCTAATAGTACCAAAATTTCAACTCATTGGTAGTGAAAATATTTAAAAAACATTTTTAATAAAACTTGACTTCATTTCATTCTTTAGTTAGAGAAACTATTTTTTTTTCTAAAAACCATGAATTTCAAAAAGTATTTCAAAAATATTTTTAACTATTAAAATATAATTTATTAAAAAATGTACCCTTTTAAACTTTTAATTTTTTTCAAAGGATTCTTATTCTTGCTTTCGGATGAAGAAAAATTTCTATCCTTTTTACCATGTAAAATGTTTTTTTAAAATTTTACGAAATGTATGAAATTTCCCAACATAGTTTCTTTGAATATTATATTAAAAGTTTAAAATATTGTTTTTTAAAGTAAATATTTTTAAAAATGTTATTTTCAAATAAAAAAATTTCAAAATGTTTTTCAAAATGAATAAAATATTTTACTTAAAAAAAATTTTAAAATATATTTTTATAGAATTTTAAATAATCAGTGACAAGTACAATTTATTTTTTACTACATTTGTTATATGATATGTCAATAGAATTATTATCCATCATATGGACGGTTTTTGATAGATTTGGATAGGTATAGTATTGGAAATCACATGATTCATTTTTATAGTCCCCTAGAAATATTCACTCTCATGTGATCATTGGACATTGAATTTACCCAAATATTTCATATCATTTATCATATAAATGTTCATTTCCATAAAATGTATAAAAATTTTACATATGATAATTACATTTATAGTAATTTGATTAACTTTGAAAATATTGAGAAATTCATATTCTTTACTCAATATTGATATTTGATAAGCCACATTTTTTATTATGTAGACCGATAATTTGATATATCAGGAATGATTTGGACATTCACTACATGAGTTAAGGACCACTCTGAATAAGAACCTCAATTACTTGGTTGACTCATGAGATATAATCAGTTTGTGCCAAACCCTTTGAGTTTGGTTCTAAGAACAATATATGGGTTTCAAACCGTATATTTAAACTTTCTTCAAAACGGTCTTTAAAGTAGTATGATATTTTTTTTTGAAATTTTATGATGGTAAATGAATGATGTTGTTGGTAAATATGATTTCTAATAATTAATCATTTCATTCATTTAGTGTTAAATTATTATTATCCATGATATTTTTCTTAATCATTATCTAAGGATGAATAAAATTCTCAGTTCATTGATTAAATGTAATGTGTTATAAATATTTTTCTAAAAATATTGATTACACATTATCAAGTCATTTTAATAGCATGTGTTTCTAGTTTTTACCATTCCATATTGTATTTACACTTCCTTCTCAGTTTATTGATTATATGGAATGTGTGTTCTTTTATTTTATTTTCTATTTTTATCCACCTCTTCTCACTTTATTAATTATATGGTATCTCTGTTCAGTTATATGAATTTTTATATTGTTTATTCAATTACTTCTTAGTTTATAGATTATATGGAATGTTTTTTCAATTATTAGCATACAATAATTATAATACTCATTTATTCATTATTTAGATCATTGTACATTACCCTTGTTGATCATTTGATGTAACCCTTATTTTTTTCCTTTACCAAGAAATAAAATATTTTTACTATGAAATACGTCCAAGGAAAATCTATATAAGAAAAAATTTATCCTCAAAAGAAAAAATTATATTGTGATTAGTTTTTTCATTTGTAATAAAAAACTAATGTATATATTAGGTTTACAAAAGAAACTAAATAGATTAGTCCCTAGGGATGTATTTTATTGTAATCATTATAATTAAACGACAGTAGACAACATCTCTAATATTAATAGTGTTAGGGAACTAAATATTTAATGAATCATGGTGTTAATGTATTTTATATTTTAGAAGGTATAATATTATTTTAGTTTTGGAGAAAATAAATCATGTTTTATTATGGATTTCAGGTGTTTTTAATTACTGATTATTAACAAGATAATCCGTAACCACACTAGGGTATTTTAACCATAGGGGGAGTTTTCTATAGGTTTTCAAATAGAGGAATCCTCAAAAATAATATATATTTTATTATCTTACTTGTATTTTAGGTAGTTATATATGTTCTATAATTTTTAAAAATATTTAGGTTATATTATATTTTGTCATTATCTTCTTATATTTATTCTCTATTATATAGTGCATGTATTATTCTTCATCAATGATAACCTGATGATGATTGGATTATTCCATAAAATAGAATGTAATTGGTTGAAGTGGGTATGTAACAACATGTTTCAATTATTTCTTCTCTTATCATATGTTCTTACTAAATTAGTATTATGATGTGATTATTTTTTTATATTTTTTATTAATTATCTATCCTATTGTATTCGATAGAAAATGAACCCCAAAATAATAAAGGTAACTAATTATTGAAAAATTTATGGGATTGATCTTATAAATTTGAAATTTTATCTTAATGCATTATAATACTTATAATTTATTTTCCATGAGAATTTGACATGTTAAGATAGTCAAGACCTAAATTTACTAAATTAAAATTGAATATATTTATTGATGAACGACTAAAAATTTATTTTTATTTTCTAAGGGGATATTAATTTATCTATTTGATGTAGCCACCCATAGATAAATTTTTTCCTCTATTCATCATTGTTTTTATATCTATTTAATTTAAAAAATTAATTAAATTTGAAATGTTATTTATGATCATAAAAAGAATATAATGACCAAATATTTATTTGATGTTTTTCATTGGTATTATCAATTCTTCATGAGATCTACCTAATATTTATATTATTCTTTGTTTTAGTAGATTGGGTGTTTATTGAAAAAAATAAAACTACGGTAAACTATCATAATTAATGAAATTAGAGATCCCTACCAATATTCAATGGTAAGTCTTCAAAAAAATATACGTAAAGACAAATAAAACATTATAAATTAGAACAAATAAAAATAAAATTAGAAATATATGATATAAGAGACTCCAATAAAATTCCCCATGCAGATTACTTATTTTCAAATTACTAATAATATGATGTCGTAGGGGTTAAACTATGATCATAATGACGGTTGAGTTTCTATGATAGAGAATTCCATATTTTTTTCAAATGCCTTTAAGTGGAACTGGACGAGGAGTACCCCATAGGAAATCTACTTCAACCCATTCTATAAATGAATTTAAACTATTTTATCTATGTGTGGGAATAATATAATATTGGTCTCTCTATCACTAGTATCTTGTTTGGATGTGTGTAAATAGTAATTTTGAGGAGGTACAAGCTTCAACACATTATAGTTAGTTTTATTTTAATACCACTTCTTCATTTGTTTTTTTATACTCCCATGGATGGTCATAAATGTGAATGATATATTTTATAAAATGTTATATTAGATAAATTTTATTTTTTATGAAAATTGTGATATAATGTATTCAAACATGACCCCACCCCCTCAATTTTTCTGGGATTGTTTAGTTATTTCTTCACGGAAATATCTTGGGAACACTTTGTCAAAATACAATATCATATTTCTTCAATGGGGGATTCTAGACCATCATCTTTACTTTCAATGATAGTTATGGGATAAAAAATATATATAATATGAAAATAAATTATAAGGAATATAATGTCATGAATCATTAAAAATTATTCATATAATGAAAGTTCCACTCGTTGGAGTGGTTCATCATTGAGATCTTCCTCTTCATTGAGTTAGTCTAGAATGATTTTTGGGTTCTATGGTAGAGAAGTATTTTCCATGGTCAATACCATATCCTTTAGGACATATCCATAAAATAGTAATAGGAATTTTTTTATTCCACATTTCATATAATGATCATTACTCCATCATTTTTTATCGAATATTGGTCACATGCGAAAATATTTTGATTATCATGAACATGTAACCTTATTAAATGGTCAGGTTGACATGAATTGATAATAATATATTTTTTTCACTATAATATTTACTATACTTCCACATAATAGTTTGGGGGAATTATATTATAAATTATATTCCGTACACTGTCATGTAATAATTTTTCTTCCAAACCATTAGTATAAACTGGGGGTTTCAATTTTTATTGACATAGAGTTTGTTCCTTAGGTTCCAAAGAGAGGATATATTAGACAATTTTAAATTAGTTATCCATGTTTGAATCCTGATCCTCAATAGAAATTATACCAATTTTCTTAAACTGGGTATAATGGTTGTGATCCATTATTGAAAATTTATCACACAATGAGAACTATAATAGATTGAATGAATTGAAATAAAAAATTGAAAAAATTAAAAAAATTGAAAATTAATATTTATATTCAAAAAAATGTGTTAAAAATAGTGAATGGTCATATATATCTCATGATACAGCAATATTGATACATTTATATCATATGCGTCTCAAGAAATAGAAAATTTTCATTCATGAAATTCATATAGGGATGATAAACATGGCTTGTACAGAAAGAGGATAAAAATATAATAATAATTATATTGAAATTATTATTATTTTCTAAATTTTTTATTATATGAATGTAGAATGAATTAATGGGGAATGAGAAATTTATTATGAAATATATAATACAAAGAAGATATGTAGATACATAAATTTATAATTTTTTTATGAAAAAAGGAATCACCCATGGAATCTACCAAGAATGATTATTTATTGTCTTTTTCGAAAACATTACTAATATAATTATATTATTAACCAATAATGTTCTTTGAAAAATCTATATTGTTTATAACTTTTTATCACAATATATATGTATATATATATATATATAAACAACAAGAATAATTTATGCCACTATCTTCAAAGTCCATAACAGGATAAAACTTCTCCTTATTTACATAACCTTCACTAAACCCACACTAGTAAGCAATATACCTGGTTCTTAACTCATGAACCATTTACATTATGTACTATAGTGTAGGGATATTGATATAATATTCACAACTCAAAGGAAAATGGATACATCCCAAAATATTATAAATAAAATTTCCCTTGTGACTTAATTAAATTCATTATAATGAAATACGGTTATCAAAACACATGCCATTATTTGGTGTTATTAAATCCTATAGGATTAAAATAACAGTTAATAATATTTTTTATTGATAATATATTCATTTAAAAGTTGTCACATGATTTATATAATAATAGGGTTTTATCAAATCCAATTGACAAATACAAAGGATGTGACGACCACATCCATTATGATCATACCCTATGAAGTCCAATTATCATAGCATATGAGGGATATATTATGTTTTCGATTTTCCTATGAACAATCCTAAGTTGATATCCAATAACTTGACCATGAGTTGAACTGTTTATGGGTGAATTTCATGCTCATCGAGATCACAGTCCAAACCATGCATATCAAACCACCCCCTTATAGTATCACTATCATGTACATTACTATTAGGGTGTATTATTGTGTAATAAGTTACATGTATAATGACCCTATAGAAATGAGTATTGACTTTACTTTTCAACAGAAAATAAATATATTTGGTTCCAATTATAGTGCCCTTATAACTTATTTACTTACAATAAAATAGAAATATTATTTTTGGGTAATATTATAATACAGTTAAGGTAATTATTTTGAAGAATTAATGGTTTTTTTACATAAAAAATATTTCTATCAATTATTATGGTAATATAATTTTTTTAAATATCAATGATCATAAATGTTTTATGATGTAAAATTTAGTTTTTTATAGTGATTCGAAAAATATTATTGTAAAAAAACAAATCATTTCAAAATAAATGACGATTATTATTTGAATAGTGAAAATTCACATATTTACATAATTATTGTCAGAAAATGAATACTATTTTTGGAAAAATAATTTGAAAATTATAAAATTATAAATGTTTCATAATTTTTAGAGATAATCAAATTTATGGGTAAAAATTAAATATCGTATAAATATACAGTGTTTATTATGACATAACAATGACCCAAAAGTGATATAGTCCAATAGTCCAGGATCCAATAGAATCCAACCCCAAAACATTATTAAATAAAATATGAAATATAGTTAGGAATACATGGGGGTATTACGAAAACATGAGTGTGTAAAACCAAATCTATCTGCCTCTACCATCAACTCATAGTAATATGGGGCGACAAAATACCACTTGTTGACCATATCAGTGATCACCTAATTTTCCATAGCATCCACCACCTTATTAGCATCCCTGTAATATTGTGAAACGATAGGATGGATTTGAGTTTTCAGATCTATGCTATCTATCCAATGTGGAAGGACATTCCAAGGCACACTTCGTGTTCGTGTTTTCATAGAACGGACCACAATCTCAGAATCATATTCAAGCCAAATCATCCTCTAGTTCTAATGAGCAGCGTAACTAATTGCATAAATTATCACCCATAATTATGCTTCATAGGAATTTCCACTACTGATGAAATGATAGAGGCATGCTTTGAAGAACCCGTGATATGTACGAAACTACCCTCCAGAACCTGATGGACCAGGTGCACCTGAGGCAGCTCCATCAACCTTCAACTAACGACATGGTCAGAATGGGGGTATCCACTGGACGTAAATAAGAATCCTGGACTATCTGGATCAACCGGAGACCCCATGAGACTTGAGAATTTTCTGGTCATAGATAGTGTTATACGGTGAACATTCATGAAAAAAAGAAGTAGGATAAACCTCCCTATGGATGGACACTATTCCTAACTCGACATCTCTACCATCCATGATTCCCCACTAGACAAGAACTATTGTCCCAGTCAAAAATCGTAGAATTCCGAGCCACCCAGAGTGGTGAAAGATAAGAAAAAATTACAACAATAAGAAAATTCTGAATATGTCTACTACAACACACCATAGGAAACCTTGCAAGAAGGTCAACAATTGAGGTATAAATGCTCGTATTTAAGCCATACCGGTAACCAACATTGGACAATAGCTTCTTGGATTTATCACAGTCAAGGAACAAGTGTTTAATTGTTTCCTCAGTACACATACAAAGAGGGGAGATCATGGCCATGTGAAATCCAGCTCACTAAATTTGTTTAGACATCAGAATCTGGTTTTTCTAGATTCTCTAGAGCCTGAGGAATCTGGAAGGCCGAATAAAATTGTTTCTAAATTTCATAAGATACGAAGGTGGTCAAGAGAGACCCCCACATGCATTCCTAAATTATTCATGACAATTGAATTGTCCAAAATCTCTATGTTTCTATATTAATACATCATATTCTATAAAGGATTAAGACTAAATTGTAGTCTCAACTAGGAGGGAATTAATAATTGCAGCAGATTGCAACCACAAAAGAAAATCATAAATGGAGAGATTGTTAGCGTATAGGGAACATTCATTTCTTCAAGAGATTGTTCAATCTATATCATGATCCATCCGTTGAGAGTGGAGTTCTTACAGACCAACCACTGTATTTTATGAATGATATTTTGGATGGAGTGTAACACCCCGAGATTTTTAAAGATATATTATTTTTAATTTCTTTGATTCCTTCTATTATACACAACACTAAGATTAGATTTTATGATACGCAATACCGTATTATCTTGCAGTATAAACAACACTATTTTTGGCTCGTGTTACACACAATTTCAAGTTCGTTTTGTAGAAATTATTCTATGCAACATTAATTATAGATTTTGTTTAATGTATAAATGAAATAAGTTTTGATTATTTTATATGCAACACCAAACAGAGCATTCACTACATGTAGCCCTGACATGGCTCGCATTACATGCAATCAAGACCTTCCCCGATAGCATGTGTAGTATGCCATACCATGTTTTACTAAACGAGATATTATTATAATATCATTATGAACTAGCTTTTATGAATTGTAATACCCACTTTTTAAAAATTATATAAATTTTATCTTTCAAAATGGTATTCATTTTTGGATTCAGAATATCGAAATTAGCATAGGGTGAATTTTTTGTATTTTTCTGAAAACATTCAATTTTTGATGAAAAATGAAAACACAAGGTTACTATTTAAAAACCGACTTTTTATTTAAATAATTATTTATTTTATATAAATATATATTAGGTCAAAATTGATACATTATTCCTATATAAGTTCAATTTAACTCATTGGAGTCATTTTATAATAATTTTAGATATATAAAAAGTTTATTGAACATTTCACCGTCTTTTACCCACCTCCTAGGAGAATTTGAAAGTTTACATAAAACATAATTTTACCACTTCTGTGAGTGGAATTTTGAAAATCAAAGAGACACGGTTAATATCAAGGAGTAAAATTTGGTTCAATAAGATAAAAATATTTATTGGTGAATAGTAACTTTTTACTTTTATTTACCACGATTAAAAGTAAATATGTTAATTAAGGGTAAAAATGATATTATTATTACCCTAAAACTTGTCCTAATTATATTATATATAGGTAATTCCACCAAAAACAACCTTAGGAATAAAATATTACCCTTTAGGTCCACTTGGATTAGAATAGGACACTTATTATTATTTTATTTCAAGAAGAGTTAAAATAGTTAAAATCAATGTTTAATAACTAAAACATTTTTAATATAGGGTTATAAATAAGATAAATTCCACTATAAATAATAATTAGAAAGTTAAAAAAATTTCCTAAATAATGGTATTTTATTTATAATTTTTAAAAATTAAATAATTTAATTTATTTATGACACAATGATGATGCAATAATTACCTTATTAATGAAATATTAAAATAATTGATGTTATAAATACACAAATGAATGTTATTTTAGACTTTTTATGAATTAAACTAATTTTATATGTTAATGTGACATGTTATTATTTATTCAATTAAATTTTTTTGAACTAATAATGTTGTTATTATTTTCATAAAAATCAATTACCAAAAAGTGTCAAAATTGACATAAAATAGTTTTTAAAACAAATAATATATTATTAATTGTTATTATATTCCTAAAAATATAAGGTTCGTCCAAGTGACTTAGATATGGTCATATATATTAATAATCAACCACTTGGGGTTCTTTTGTGTTGTTTTAGTAATTTTGTTAACCATATAGTGTAATAAAACAAGAATACATGGTAAAAGATAAATTATTTAACTTAGAGTTAAATCTAAATGATAAGGTTGAAATACACACCTAAACTTTTCTAAAACCTATTGGTTGAGATTATTTCTACCCATAACCACTTTATATTCCAAATAAATCAATTTTTTTCAATTATAAACCGAATATGACTTTATTATAAAATAATAATTTATGTTTTTCCTGAGGTGCTCCTCTGCTCCCTTATAAAAGGGCACCTCATCCCTCTCCTCCTCACACACTTTTGAACCTGGAATCTCGGCCAAACCCTTAGAATTACTCTTTTCAACCTCTATATTTATATAATAGAGGTTCTGGTCTTCTCAAAATACCAACTCTAGTGCCCTAGGAAGAAGTTTAATGGAGGTGCGTCGAGGATGAGGTAATCTCTTCTACCGACTCTTTCATGTTTATTTCTTATTCTACATCCTATTATTTATTTGTTTCATTTTAATGTAATAACATTGGTATTAATTATATACTTATATGTTATCATAAATATGAAACAACCATATTTCACCGTCTATCCATCCTATGGAAAAAAAACTCACCGCGCGTGCGTACGTACAGAATACCATCTCCACGCCTTAGTGTAATCATGTTTTCCACCAACACCTTACATGGATGTGTATAATGGTGTAAAGAATAACTTTAAATGATTATTATAACATCATACTTAATGTAACATATTATATCATCCAATCAAATTCAATTCAATAAATATGCGAATGATATCATCACTCATGCATACGTACGAATTACCGTCTCCACGACGCGATGAGATTCATTTTCCATGTTAACAATTCAAGAATTATTATAAAGTATATATTATAGGTAATAATGAAATATATGAAATAATAATTCTACTGGATTTATATATATATATATATATATGAATGTATTTCATATACTTAATTCCATTCAATTCAATAAGGAAATGAAAAACAGCGTTCATGCGTACGTACGGCCTACCGTCTCCATGAACGGTGTATTTCATTCCATTTATTGATATATTATATATATTTATATACTTAATATATATATATCATGTTTTATATTCTAAAATTAATTAATCATGATCTAATTAATCATATTAATAATTACAAGTCAAAACACGGACGATAAATTAAATGATTTTACCTAAAACACTTCTTTAACATGGAATTGACAAATGATCGGTTAATATAAAGTCGTATGTGAATCATATATGATATCATAAATATTATTATGGTTCTGTTAAAAGTTAATAATATGTTTGAACCCACTATACATGAGTCTTGGACACATACGAAAGAAATTGGACATAAGGTATGGGAAAATCTCACAATCTCATTTTTATCCAAGACTGTTTATTCGTAAATATTTACTGCGGTTATATTTATCATCCATGTCCCTTGTAGAGACCCAAATCATAATTTATATGGAAATTGCATTAATTTTTCGGAATAATTAATACATAACAAACACAGACACACAATGACCGTAATAGTTTAGTGCCTTTGGAAACACGGAATTTAATCTTCTAATCGTGATGAAAGATCTTCAACATCTCCCATAAAGATCATCCCATTTTTGTTTTCATACCTAAATCCTTTCTTTAAATCTTGGGGAAAAGAAAAAATATAATGTGTGATCTCAAATTCTCATTAAGGGTAAGCATAGAGAACTTAAAAAAAATCCATAAACATTTGAAAGCAAAAACATGAACATGAAATTTAAACATCAAAATCTTGAGAAAAGACATAAATCGTGGAAGTACATAAATAATATATCATAATGGAACATCAACCATGAAAAAATATAATGGGAATAAAACATGTAATTGTGGAAACCATTCAGAACATGTTATGATTTTAATATTAGCTAAGGCATTGCTGCCAAGACCATCTTAGTGGACAAAGTCCCTTTCTGAATCGAGTTCATTCCTCGTTTCAGTCCTGTAACACTGAACCAAATTAACTTACCATTCCAGTAATGTATTTCTCATGAGATATAAATCATTACATAATTCATTGGAGGAAGATATAGTTCCCACCCGTCTCATAATGAAATCATTCTTACTTTTGACACAATATAAACATAAATCATCCATCATAACCCAAATAACAAAATGGGTTTCATAAACATCATCTCATCATAACATAATCCATATAAAAAAATGGATATCATTCATCATAAGAAGAATCAACTCATTTAATAAATTTAGACCTTATACATGAAACATAATAATAATAAATAATGTCATCTTAGATGGAAAAAAGTTTTGATAAAACACCTGAAATGAAATTTTGAGGAAAATATCCTTTTTTCTTCAAAATCATTTTCTATTCACAAAATGCCATGCAATTTTAAAAGAAAAATGATTTGATGAAAATAATCACACAATCATGAATAGTAAGCTTCATTAAAACGAGTTGTTATGAAACTGAAAAAATCCGTTCACGCCGTATAATCTAAAAAAGCATTCTCCACGTACTTTTGTAAGAAAAGTCAAAAAGTACCACGTAGGGTAAAAAAGAAAGATTCCTTATATAACACAAAGTAAAAGTCAATATGGGTATAAATGAAATTAAACATACATGGAAGAATATTAAACACTTTATGAAAACATTTTTATGGACATGGATGAAAAATATAACCCCAGTAAATACTTACGAATAAGCAATATCGGATAAAAATGAGATTGCAAAATTATCCCTTACCTTATGTCTGATATGCTTCGTATGTATCTGAACCTCCTGTATAATGATTTAAATAATGTCATTGAATTATTATAGAATAATATTCATTGTTATTATATCCTATATGGTTCACTTAGGTATTTATATTACCCGTTTTTTTTTGTCAATTCCATGTAAAAGTAGTGTTTTGGGTACAATTGTTTCATTTATCGTACGTGTTTGGACTTGTTGTTCTTGATATTATTATTAATTATATCATGATTTAAATAATTATATAATTTAAAATGTTATTTATATATAATATATATTTAGTATATATATATAATATAGATAAATGAAATGAAACACACCGTTCATGGAGATGGTAGGCCGTACGTACGCATGAAAGATGTTTTCCGTTCTTTATTGACTTGAATGGAAGTAAGTAGATGAAATATATATATACATATATACATAAATCCAGTATCTTCATTATGTCATATATTTCATTATTATTCATTATATATACTTTATAATCATTCTTGAATGGATAACATGGATAATGAATCACATCGCGTCATGGAGACGGTAGTCCGTACGTACGCACGAGCGATGATATCATTCCAATGATCATGGAATTGTATTGATGTGTATGAATAATATTTCATAATCAATATCAATTTAAAATAATCATATATATTTATTTATTTACACCATTATATCCACCCATGTATGGTGGTGGTCGAAAATAGATTACACCACGGCGTGGAGACGGTATTCCGTACGTACGCACACGCGGTGATTTCGATTTCCGTAAGATAGATAAAAGGTGAAATAGGTTTGTTTAATATTTATAATAACATGTCATTATATAAGTAATACTGATGTTATTACATTATTATGAGAAAAATAAATAAGAAGAATTAGAAGAAGAAAGAAACTTGAAAAAATCGGAAGAAGAGACTACCTCTTTTTTGACGCACCTCCTTTAACTTCCACTTACGGAAGTAGAGTTGGTATTTTGAGAGGAACAAAACTTCCAGACTGTTTCTAGGGAAGATTAGAAGATAAATGGGTAGGGGTTGGCCGATCTTCATGGCTTAAAAGGGTGTGATGTGAAGAGGGAAGGGGTGTCCTTTTTTTAAGTGGGGAGAGGGCCACCTTTGGAAAAACTTAAAATATTATTTTATAATAAAGTCATATTTGGTTTATAATAGCTCCAAATTGATTTATTTAGAAGATAAAGTGGGAATGAGTCGATATCCTCTAAAAAAATTGATTTTAGACAAGTTTAGGTTACAATTGTAACCTTATCATTTAGATTTAACTCTAAGTTAAATAATTTAACTTTTACCGTGTCTTCTTGTTTTCTTACACTATATGGTCAGTAAACATACAATAACAAGCCAAAAGATCCCAAAGTGGTTCATTATTAATATATATATATCCTTATCTAAGCCATTTAGAAGAACCATAGATTTTTATGACTAAAATAACAATTAATAATATAATATTTGTTTTAAAAACTATTTTATGTCAATTTTGACACTATTTGGAAATTGATTTTTGAGAAAATCATAACAGCATGATTAGTTCTAAAAAAACATAAATCAATACTAACATGTCATATTAACCTATAAAATTAGTTTAATTTATAAAAAGTCTCAAATTAAATTTATTTGGTTATTTATTATATCAATTATTTTAATATTTAATTATTTAAGTAATTACTGCATCACCATTGTGTCATAAATAACATGAATTATTTAATGTCTAAAAATTATAAATAAAATACCATTAGTTATGAAATCATTTTATATTTATAATGAATATTTTTAGTGAAATTTCTCTTATTCATGACCCTATATTAAAAATGAATTAGTTATTAAATATTGATTTTAACTATTTTAACCCTTCTTTAAATAAATTAATAATAAATGTCCTAATCTAATCCAAATGGACCTGAATGGTCATATTTAATTCTTAAGGTTGTTTCTGGTCGAATTACACTTATCAAATAGAATTAAGACATGTTTTAGGGTAATAATATATCATTTTTACCATTATTTAACCTATTTACTTTTAACCGTGGTAAATAAAAGTAAAAGTTACTATTCACAAAAAATTAATTTCATCTCATTGAACCAAATTTTAGTCCATGTTTTTAACCATGTCTCATGGATTTTTGAAATTCCTTTCACAGATGTGGTAAAATTATGTTTTATGTGAATTTTCAATTTCTCCTAGGAGATGAGTAAAAGACGGTGAAAAGTTCAATAAATTTTATATATATATATATAATTATTATAAATAACTCCAATGAATTACATTAAACATATATAGGTATTATGTATCAATTTTGACCTAAAATAAATTTAAATAAAATAAATAATTGTTTAAATAAAAATTCGGTTTTTAAATAGAAACCCAGTGTTTTCAGTATTCATCAAAAATTGAATGTTTTCAGAAAAATACCAAAAATTTACCCTAGGATAAATTCGATATTCCGAATCCAAAAATGAAGTCCATTTAGAGAGATAAAATTTTAAAAAAATTAAAAATTGGGTATTACTATTCATAACTGCTAGTTTATATAACATATCGTTGTTTTGTGAAACGTGGTATTGCGTACAACACATGCTATCGTGGAAGGTTGTGATTGCGTGTAATGAAATCCAAGTCGGGGATGTGTGTAGTGAAAGCTCCTTTTGGGGTAGCGTACAACACAACAAATCAATAAAATTAAAAATAATATTTTTCATAAAATCTCGGGGTGTTACATTCTACCCCCCTTAAAATGAATTTCACCCTAGAAATTCGTCGGGTTTATAAATGGTTTTCTACTCGGATTTTTATTTAATAGAAACCCACATCGTAAAAAGGAATACCAAAAAAACATTAAAAACTAATGTATGAAATGTAAAGGTTACCCAAATTAACTAATCACTGGGTTTCCACATAGAATAACATAGGTGAAAATATGGATATGGAAGATAAATCTAACCATAATGTTTTGATGGGGAGTGTTAGAGAACATGGCTATGAAAAATCCAACAATTACAAAGCCATAGATTTTTGATGATATAAGGTACCATGTAATTCATCGGATATAAGGAAACTACGACATCATTTTTGGTTTTCAAGATCATTCCCCTAATGTTGAAGAAATTGGAATTAGAAGAAATAATTTCATTATTTTTGTATAGTCTCACCATTGGTCGTTCCGTGGACAAATTTTCACTTCATATCTTAATGAAGTGAAGTTGAATTTTCATTCATTCAGTGCTAGCATATCATATTATAGAATGATGGGTCATTCCATCAATCTCAAAGAAAAGGTTAGAAAAAGTTATCAAAAATACATAAGTCCATCTATAGTGAGATTAATCTTATATGGTTCCTAAAATTTACTTATACATCATATATCATACTGATTAATATAATAAAACGGGTTTCTACTGAACAGGGACATCCTGTAGGCCAATGTTAGGCGATAAAGGCCTATCACACTTCAGTTGCGAGTTCGATACCCACAGCCTTGTCTGATGCGACGGGTTGTTGCCCATCCTGTAGGTTGTCCTTTTTATAAAACTACATCATTATAACATTACTTAAATAATATTGAATGAAAAAAAGTCTAGCCTTAAACAATTCTATATGATGTCCAACTTAATCTAATCCAACCTTTAAGCATATTGAAAATACTTTTGTCCAATCTGATAGTGTAAAGAAAATGATTACTTGAGATGTTACATAACAAGTATGTGAATACCATCATTTATCCCCCATATATCATACGATATATCTTGTTGGTCACATTCCAAAAATTCTAAGGCCTTAATCATGCATTCTCTTGAAAAATGAATACCCATTGAACCATAGTCAAAACATGAAATCAGTTAAAACTTAACAATTTCTACATACCAAAATCCCCAAAATTCTATATACTCAAACCATGATATCACTTAGTCCTTATATCAATCACGAGCTCATGAATACTATCAAGGAATTTATTTTATCCTTATCGCTTCATTATGCGCATATCATCTGCTTTTCAAAATATTTGAATCACGTTTCATGGTACCATATTCTTATAGAAATCCTCAATGGACCAATACACTGATATTTCAAAATTCCACGATACTATAAATGAGATTCCATGATACAATTTCTAAATTCCTTTACATAAACACTTAATCATTACACAACATCATTGTCATACTCAACATCACAAATAGTGATCGCTTGTGATTCCCATTATCCTTTGCCTTAAGAGGTTGAACACGTTGATCATTATTAACCCTTGGATTAGGGAATTGATTAGCATAATGCCCGAATTCATTGCACTTGAAGCATTGATGTGTTGGTGGTGTGTTCTCTACGGTATTTTTATCACTCACATCATAAGAAACCCTTATTCTATTACTTCGACACTCAGTTGCTCAATAACCTTCTTTTCCACTCTTAAAACATTTTCTGGTCCCTTTAAGACAATCTCCACCGTGCATCTTTCCATACATTGAGCATAAAGAAACATTCATATTATTTTCACCATTATTCTGATATTTCTCCTTGAACTCCATATTTCCTTTCTTGTCAAAACAATAAGATGGATATGTTACACTAACATCTAGTTTTACCTTGATAGCACAATGAAAAATTACTTCATACCTACTGAAGTCTCTTATAGCTAATGCCCTTCGATGACTTGGTTTTAAGCCATTGAAAAATAAATCAACTTTACATTCAAGTTGGATGATAATGCCAGATGCATACCTTTCAAGTCTTGTAAAACACGCTTCTTTTATACCAACAGATTCATCATCCTTCTTCTTTAGCTCAAGAATCTCTTTTTCCATAATTTTTCAAAGAATACGATGGAATTACTTACCGAAAAAATATTTCTCGAACTCGTCCCATTCCATGGGTTCAATTTCATCTACGGGACTTGTATTCTTAATTAGATTCCACCACTAGTCTGCTTCACCTTCTAAATAGTAAATAGATAAAATTAATTTTTAATTTTCTGAACAGCTAAGTATGGAAAATATCTTTTCAATGGTACTGATCAACTGTTTAGCAACAAGTGGATCAGAAGACCCATTGAAAGACGGTGGACATTTCCACATGAAGGACTCAATAGAATATTGTTCCCTTCTCTGATCATTTGGAAATCCAGAATGATTCATATCTTGTGTAAGTATATAAACACTATTTTTTCACTCCATCTCCCATCACATTTGGTTGCTCGGAATGAAAATCATTTCATTGTCCATTACATTGATCAACACGGTTCCTTCGGGTTCCAGCCATCGTCTAAAACCTAAAAAGAATAGTGTGAGAGGGAAAAATCATGCTAACAAAAAAAACATAATTAAGGGGGGGTACCTTCAATATATAAAAGATTAGATTTAATTCTAATATCGTTACCATAATTCTAGGACTATAACCTATACATATACTTATCCTTATCGATATCCCTGTACATAACATAGAAATATCTCTCGGGATCTCACTAATGTTTTCACATCCTAGTTTCCAAAGGTTAACTAAACCTTTCCACTAATACCAAATATAGAGACCCAAAGCTTGACGTACATGGAAATTAAATTACTTTTGAGGAATACTTAATATATAACAAACATAGACACAAAAGGACTGTAATAGTTTAGTGTCTTTGGAAACTTGGAATTTAATCTTCTAATCGTGGTGAAATATCTACAACATCTCCTATAAAGATCTTCCCCTTTTTGTTTTCTTACCTAAAACCTTTCAATAAATCCAGGTGAAAAGAAAACAAATAAAGGGTGAGATAAAATGCTCAGTAAGGGTAAACATAGAGAACATAAAACAATCCATAAACATTTGAAAGAAAAAAAGATGAATATGAAATTTAAACATAAAAATCTTGAGCAAAGACATAAATTGTGGAGGTATATAAAGCATATATCATAATTGAACATCAACCATAATAAAATATTATTGGAATAAATCATTTTATTGTTTCAACCATTCATCACATGTTATGATTTCCATAGTATCCAAGGCATTGCTTCCATGCCATCTTAATGGATAAAGTCCCTTTTTGAATCGATTTCACTCCTCGTTTCAGTCATGTAACACTGAACCAGATTTACTTACCATTCCAGCCATGTCTATCTCATGAGATATAAATCATTACCCAATGAATTGGAGGGAGATATAGGTCCCACCAGTGTCATAATGAAATAATTTTTACTTGTGCCACAAAATAAACATAAATCATCCATCGTAACCCAAATAATAAAATGGTTTTCATAAAAATCATCCCAAAATAATATAATCCATAAAAAAATGGATATCATTCATCATAAAAAGAATAAAAACATTTAAATAATGGAGACATTATACTTGAAACATAATCATACTAAATAATGTCATCTTAGTTGGAAAATAGTTTTGATAAAACACCTGAAATGAAATCTTGAGGAAAATATCATTTCTTCTTCAAAATTATTTTCTTTTCCAAAAATTCCATGAAATTTTAAAAGAGAATGGTTTTCTTGAAAATAATTATGAAATATATTATAGTAATCTTCATGAAAATGAGGCGTTATGAAACCTTAAAAATCTGTTCACGCCGTATAAGTTAAAAAAAATCTCCTCGTACTTTTGTCGAAAAAGTCAAAAAATACCACGCATGGTAAAAAAAAAGAAAGATTCCTTCCATAAAACAAATTAAAATTCAAGATCGGTATAAATGACTTTAAACATACATTGAATAATATTAAACCCTTTATGAAAAAAAATTTATGAACATGGATGAAAAATATAACCCTAGTAAATATTTACGAATAAGCAATCTCGGATAAAAATGAGATTACAATATTATCCCTTACCTTTTGTCTGATATGATTCGTATGTATCCTAACCTCCTGTATAATGATTTAAATAATGTCATTGAATTATTACAGAAACATATTCATATTTATTATTTCCTATATGGTTCACTTAGGTATTTATATTACCTGTTTATTTGTCAATTCCATGGTAAAGTAGAATTTTGGGTATAATTGTTTCATTTATCGTACGTGTTTGGACTTGTTGTTCTTGATATTATTATTACTTATATCCTGATTTACATACATCCAGAATAAAGAACATGATTTATATATCATATATATTCAGTATATATATATATATATATAATAGATAGATAAACGAAATGAAATACACCGTTCATGGAGACAGTAGGCCGTACGTACGCATGAACGCTGTTTTCCTTTATTTATTGACTTGAATGGAAGTAAGTAGATGATATATATATATATATATACATACATAAATAAATACAGTAGATTAATTATTTCATATATTTCATTATTATTCATTATATATACTTTATAATCATTCTTGAATGGTTAACATGGAGAATGAATCTCATAGCGTCGTGGAGAGGGTAGTCTGTACATATGCATGAGTGATGATATCATTCCCATGATCGTGGAATTATATTGAAGTGTATTCATAATATTTCATAATAAATATCAATTTAAAATAATCATATATAGTTATTTATTTACACCATTATACCGATCCAAGTAAGGAGGTGGTCAAAAACAGATTACACAAGACATGGAGACTGTATTCCGTACGTACGCACGCGTGATGATTTCATTTTCCGTAGGATGGATAGAAGGTGAAATAGGGTTGTTTCATATTTATAATAACATATAAGTATATAAGTAATACTAATTTTATTACATTATAATGAGAAAACTATATAAGAAGAAGTAGAAGAAGAAAGAATCTTGAGAAAATCGGAAGAAGAGATTACCTCTTCTTCGACGCACCTCATTTAAGCTTCCACTTAAAGAAGTAGAGTTGGCCTTTTGAGAAGACCAGAACATCCAGAATGATTCTAGGGAAGTGGAGAAAAGAAATGGGTGGGGTTTGGACGAGCATTAAAGTTCAAAAGGGTGTGAATAGAAGAGGGAAGGGGTGTCCTTTTTTATAAGGGAGGATAGAGGCACCTTTGGAAAAACGTAAAATATTATTTTATAATAAAGTCATATTCGGTTTATAATAGCTCCAAATTGATTTATTTCGAAACTAAAGTAGTTATGGGTCGAAATACTATCAGAAAATAGATTTTCAACAAGTTTAGTTGACAATTTTAACCATATCAATTAGATTTAACTCTAAGTTAAATAATTTTACATTTACTGTGTCTTCATGTTTTCTTACATTATATGGTTAATAAACGTATTATAACAAGCCAAAAGAACCCCATGTGGTTCATTATTAATATATATATCCTTATATATTTCATTTGGCCGAACCTTAGATTTTTAGGAATAAAATAACAATTAATAATATAATATTTGTTTTAATAACTATTTTATGTCATTTTTTGACACTATTTGGAAATTGATTTTTTTGAAAATCATAAAAGCTTTATTAGTTCATAAAATGGTAATTAACTCAATACTAACATTTAATATTAATCTATAAAATTAGTTTAGTTCATAAAAAATCTCAAATTACATTTATTTGGGTATTTATAATATCAATTTTTTTAATATTTCATTATTTAGGTAATTACTGCATCACCATTGTGTCATAAATAACATGAAATATTTAATGTCTAAAAATTATAAATAAAATATCATTAGTTAGTAAATATTTTTAGCTTTCTAATGAATATTTATAGTCGAATTTATCTTATGCATAACTCTATATTAAAAATTAATTACTTATTAAACATTGATTTTAACTATTTTAACCCTTCTTTAAATAAATTAATAATAAATGTCCTAATCTAATCCAAGTGGACCCAAATGGTAATATTGTATTCCTAAGGTTGTTTTTGGTCGAATTACACTTATCCAATAGAATTATGACATGTTTTAGGATAATAATAATATCATATTTACCCTTAATTACCCTATTTACTTTTAACCGTGTTAAATAAAAATAAAAAGTTACTATTCACCAAAAATTATTTTCATCTCATTGAACCACATTTTAGTCCTTTATATTAACCGTGACTCTCATATTTTAAAAATTCCACTCACAGAAGCGGTAAAATTATGTTTTATGTGAATTTTCAAATTCTCCTAGGGGGTGGGTAAAAGACGGTGAAAAGTTCAATTAAATTCTTTTATATCTAAAATTATTATAAAATAACTCCAATGAATTAAATTGAACATATATAGGTATTATGTATGAATTTTGACCTAAAATAAATTTAAATAAAATAAATAATTATTTAAATAGAAATTCAGTTTTTAAATAGTAACCCTGTGTTTTCACTATTCATCAAAAATTGAATGCTTTCAGAAAAATATCAAAAATTCACCCTAGGATAATTTAGATATTCCAAATCCAAAAATAAATTCCATTTCGAAAGATAAAATTGATAAAATTTTAAAAAGTGGGTATTACTATTCATAACGGCTAGTTTATATAACATATCACTGTTTAGTGAAACTCGGTATTGCGTACAACACACGCTATCGTGGAAGGTCGTGATTGCGTGTAATGCAATCCAAGTTAGGGATGCATGTAGTGAAATCTCTTTTTAGTGTAGCGTACAACACAAGACATCACTAAAATTAAAAAGTATATTTTTCATAAAATCTCGGAGTGTTACATTCTACCCCCCTTGAAATGAATTTCACCCTCGAAATTCATGAGGGTTATAAATGGTTTACTACTCGAAAGGTTATTTAATTGAATCCCACGTCGTAAAAAGGAATACCAAAACCAATCTTTAAAAACTAATGTATGAAACCTAATGATTACCCAAATTAACTAATCACTAGGTTTCCACATAGAAGAACATATGTGAAAATATGGATATGGAAGAGAAATATAATCATCATGTTCTGATGGAGAGTGGTAGAGAACATGGCTTTGAAAAAGCCAACAATCACAAAGACATATATTTTTTATGATCTATGGTACCATCTGATTCATCAGATATAAGGACACTGGGACAAAATTTTTGTGTTTTCATGATCATTTCCCTAAAGTTGATGAAATTGGAATTAGAATAAATACTTTCATGATTTTGGTACAGTCTCAGTATTGGTCGTTACATGGACAATGTCCACTTCATCTCTTAATGAAATGAAGTTGAATTTGTCATTTTTTAAGTGTTATCATATCATGTGATAGAATGATGTGTCATTCCATCTGTCTCAAACAAAAGGTTTGAAAAAGATATCAAAAAAACATAAGTCTATATGTAGTGAGATTAATCATATATGGTTCCTAAAATGAACTTATACTTCATATATAATACATATTAATATAATAAAACTGGTTTCTACTAAACATGGACTTCTTGTAGGCCAGTGGTAGGCGATAAAGGCATGCCACACTTCAGTTGTGGGTTCGATTCCCACAGCAATGTCCGACGTGATGGGTTGTCGCCCGTCCTGCAGGTTGTCCTTTTTCTAAAACTACATCATTATAACATTTTGTAAATAATATTGAAAGAAAAAAATTCTATCCTTAAACAATTCTATATGATGTCCAACATAATCCATTCCAACCATTATGCTTATTTAAAATACTTCTATCCAATCTCACAGTGTAATGAAAATGATTACTTGAGAGGTCACATAACAAGTATGTGAATACCATCATTTATCCCCTATATATCATACAATATATCTTGTTGGTCACATTCCAAACATTTGAAGGCCTTAATCATTCATTCTCTTGGAAAATGAATAACCATTGAACCTTAGTGAAAACATGAATGCAGTTAAAAGTTACCACATTCCACATAACAAAATCCCCAAAATTTTATATACTCAAACCATGATATCACGTAGTCCTTATATCAATCATGAGCTCATGAATACTAACAAACAATTTATTTTCTCCTTATCCCTTTATTATGCACATATAATCTGCTTTCCAAAATATTTGAATCACTTTTCATGGTACCATATTGTTATAGAAAACCTCAAAGGACCAATACACAGATATTACAAAATTCCATGATACTATAAATGAGATTCCATGATACTATTTTGAAATCCCATTACATAAAAACAAATTCATTACAAAACATCATTGTCTTACTCAACATCACTAATAGTGATCTCATGTGACTTCCCTTTATCCTTTTCCTTAAGACATTTCTCACATTGATCATCTTTAACCCTTGTATTAGGGCATTGATTAGCATAATGCCCCATTTCCTTGCACATGAATCATTGAAGTGTTGGTGGTGCGTTCTCCATAGTCTTTTCTTTTTTCACATCATTAGAATCCCTTTTTCCATTACATCGACACTCAACTGCTCGATGACCTTCTTTTCCACACTTAAAACATTTTCTAGTCCCTTTAAGACAATCTCCACCATGAATCTTTCCACACTTTGAGCATAAAGAAACACTCATATTATTTTCACCATTATTCTGAAATTTCTCCTTGAACTCCATCTCTCGTTTCTTGTCAAAACCATGAGATGGATATTTTACACCAACATTCAGTTCTACCGTGATAGCACAACGCAAAATTTCATCATAACTACTAATGTCTCTTATAGCTAATTCCCTTGAAAGACTTGGTTTAAAGCCACTGAAAAATCAATAAACTTTACTTTCAGGTTGGATGATAAATCCAGATACATACCTTGCAAGTCATGTAATATTTGCTTGATATATACCAACAGATTCATCATCCTTCTATTTAAGCTCAAGAAACTCCTTTTCCATCTTTGTTCAAAGAAAATGAGGGATGTACTTACTGAAAAACATGTTCTTGAACTCGTCCCATTCCATGGATTCAATTTCATCTTGGGGCCTTGTATTCTTAATTAGAGTCCACCACTGGTCTGCTTCACCTTCTAAATGGTAAATAGATAAATTGACGTTTTCATGTTCTGAATAGAGAAGTATGGAAAATATCTTTTCAATGGTACTAATCCATTATTCAGCAGCAAGTGGAACAGAAGACCCATTGAATGACGATGGTCGTTGCCTCATGAAGGACTCAATAGAATATTGTTCCCTTCTCTGATCATTTGGAAATCCATAATGATTCATAGCTTGTGTAAGTATAGAAATAAGATTTTTCACTCCATCTCCTATCACATTTGGTTGATCGAAAAGACAATCATTTCATTGTACATTACATTGATCAACATGGTTCCTTCGGGTTCCAGCCATCATCTAAAACCCAAAAAGAATAGTGTGAGAGACAAAAATCATGCTAGGAAAACAACATAATAAAGGGGGGGTACCTTCAATATTTAACAGCATAGGTTTAATTATAATATCGTTACCATAATTTTAGGATTATAACCTATACTTATAGCTAACCATAGGGACATCCCTAGACATACCTTAGAAATATCTCTAGGGATCTCACAAAAGTTTTCACATCCTAGTTTCCAAAGGTTAACTAAACCTTTCCTCTGATACCAACTGTAGAGACCCAAATCATGATGTACATGGACATTACATTACTTTTGCGAAATACTTAATGCATAACAAACACAGATACACAAGGACTGTAATAGTTTAGTGTCTTTGGAAACTCAGAATTTAATCTTCTAATTGTGGTGAAAGATCTTCAACATCTACCATAAAGGCCTTATCCATTTTGTTTTCCTACCAAACACTATTATTTAAATCCTGGGGAAAAGAAAACATATAAAGGGTGAGCTGAAATGCTCAGTAAGGGTAAGCATAAAGAACATAAAACAAACCATAAACATTTTAAAGCAAAAACATGAATATGAAATTTAAACATCAAAATCTTGAACAAAGTCATAAATCGTGGAAGTACGTAAAGAATATATCATAATGGAACATCAACCATGATAAAATATAATGGGAATAAAACATGTAATTGTGGCAACCATTCAACACATTTTATGATTTCCATAGTAGCCAAGGCATTGCTTCCAAGACCATCTTAGTGGACAAATTCCCTTTCTGAATCGAGTTCACTCCTCGTTTCAGTACTGTAACACTGAACCGGATTAACTTATCGTTCTAGCCATGTCTATCTCATGAGGTATAAATAATTACCCAATTATTTTTAGGGAGATATATTTCCCACCAATCTCATAATTAAATCATTCTTACTTGTGCCACAAAATAAACATAAATCATCCATCATAACCCAAATAACAAAATGGTATTCATAAACATCATCCCATCATAACATAATCCATACAAACCAAATAGATATCATTCATCATAAAAAGAATAAAATCATTTAAATAATGGATACATTATACTTGGAACATAATCATACTAAATAATGTCATCTTAGATGGAAAATATTTATGATAAAACACCTGAAATGAAATATTGAGGAAAATATCCTTTCTTCTTCAAAATCATTTTCTTTTCACAAAATGCCAAGAAATTTTAAAGGAAAAGGGTTTTGTTGAAAATAATATTGAAATATTGTATAGTAAGCTTCACGAAAATGAGGCGTTATGATACCGTAAAAATCTGTTCACGCCGTATAAGTTAAAAAAACATTTTCCTCGTACTTTTGTCGGAATAGTCAAAAGGAACCACATATAGTAAACAAAAGAAAGATTCATTCCATAACACAATGTAAAAGTCAAGATGGGTATAAATTACTTTAAAAATACATGGAAGAATATTAAAAACTCTATGAAAACATTTTTATAGACATGGATGAAAAATATAACCACAGTAAATACTTACGAATAAGCAATCTCAGTTAAGAATGAGATTGCAAAATTATCCCTTACCTTATGTCCGAAATGCTTCGTATGTATTTGAACCTCCTATATAATGATTTAAATAATTTCATTGACTTATTACAGAGTCATATTCATTGTTTTTATATCCTATATGGTTCACATAGGTATTTATATTACTCGTTTATTTGTCAATTCCATGTTAAAGTAGCGTTTTGGGTACAATTGTTTCATTTATCGTCCGTGTTTGTGCTTGTTGTTGATTATATTATTATTAAATATATTATGAATTACTTACTTCCAGAATTTAAAAAATGATTTATATATCATATATATTTATTATATATATATATAATAGATCGATAAATGAAATGAAACACACCGTTCATGGAGACGGTAGGTCGTACGTACGTATGAACGTTGTTTTCCTTTCATTATTGACTTGAATGGAAGTAAGTAGATTAAATATATATATATATATATATATATATATATCCAGTAGATTCATTATGTCATATATTTCATTATTATTCATTATATATTCTTTATAATCATTTTTGAATGGTTAACATGGAGAATGAATCTCATCGCATCGTGGAGACGGTAGTCTGTACGTACGCAGGAGCGATGATATCATTTCCATGATCGTGGAATTTTATTAAATTGTATGCATAATATTTCAGAATCAATATAACTTTAAAATAATCATATATACTTATTTATTTACACCATTCTACCCATCTGAGTAAGGCGGTGGTCGAAAAGAGATTACACCACTGCGTGGAGATGGTATTTTGTATGTATGCATGCGCGGTGATTTCGTTTTCCATAGGATGGATATAAGGTGAAATAGGGTTGTTTCATATTTATAAAAACATATCAGTATATAATTAATACTGATGTTATTACATTATAATGAGACAACTAAAGAAGAATAAGTATAAGAAGAAAGAAACATGAGAAAATCTGAAGAAGAGATTACCTCTACTTCGACGCACATCCTTTAATATTCCTCTTAAGGAAGTAGAGTTGGTGTTTTGAGAAGACCAAAAACTCTAGAATGTTTCTTGGGATGTGTATAAGAGAAATGGGCAGAGTTTGGCCTAGCTTCGAGGCTCAAAAGGGTGTGAAGATAAGAGGGAAGGGGTGTCCTTTTTTATAAGGGATGAGAGGGGCACCATTGGAAAAACTTAAAATATTATTTTATAATAAAGTCATATTCAGTTTATAATAGCTCCAAATTGATTTATTTAGAAGCTAAAGTGGGTATGGGTAGAAATACTCTCAACCAATATATTTTAGACATGTTTAGGTTACAAATTTATCCTTATCATTTAGATATAACTCTAAGTTAAAAAAATTTACATTTACCATGTCTTCTTGTTTTCTTAGAGTATAAGGATAATAAACAAACTATAACATGACAAACAAACCCCAAGTGGTTCAGTATTAATATATATATCCTTTTTTAAGTCATTTTAAAAAATCTTATATTTTTAGGAATAAAATAACAATTAATAATATAATATATGTTTTAAAAACTATTTTATGTCAATTTGGACACTATTTGGAAATTGATTTTTGTGAAAATCATAACAGCATGATTAGATCTAAAAAAATTAATTAAATCAATAATAACATGTCATATTAACCTAGAAAAGTAGTTTAATTCATAAAAAGTCTCAAATTACATTTATTTGGGTATTTATAATATCATTTATTTTAATATTTCATTATTTAGGTAATTACTGCATCACCATTGTGTCATATATAACTTGAATTATTTAATGTCCAAGAATTATAAATAAAATACCATTATGTATGAAATCTTTTTAGATTTCTAATGAATATTTATAGTCGAATTTATCTTATGCATAACCCTATATTAAAAATGAATTAGTTATTAAACATCAATTTTAACTATTTTAACCCTTATTTAAATAAATTAATAATAAAGGTCCTAATCTAATCCAAGTCGACCCGAATGGTAATATTTTATTCCTAAGGTTGTTTTCGGTCGAATTACACTTTTAAAATAGAATTAGGACATGTTTTAGGGTAACAATAACATCATTTTTACCCTTAATTACCCTTTTTACTTTTAACCGTGGTAAATAAAAGTAAAAAGTTACTATTCACCAAAAATTATTTTCATCTAATTGAACCAAATTTTAGTCCTTGATATTAACTGTGTCTATTGGATTTTAGAAATTCAATCACAAAAGAAGTAAAATTATGTTTTATGTGAATTTCCAAAATCTCCTAAGAGGTTGGTAAAAGACGGTGAAATGTTCAATAAAATTTTTATATATATAAAATTATTATAAAATGACATCATTGAATTACATTTAACTTATATAGGTATTATGTATCAATTTTGACCTAATATAAATTTAAATAAAAATAAATAATTATTTAAATAAAAATTTTGTTTTTAAATAGTAACCTAGTGTTTTCACTATTCATTAAAAATTGAATGTTTTCAGAAAAATACCTAAAATTTACCATAGGCTAATTTCAATATTCTGAATCCAAAAATGAAGTCCATTTCGAAAGATAAAATTTATATAATTTTAAAAAGTGGGTATTACTATTCATAACGGCTAGTTTATATAACATATCGTTGTTTAGTGAAACTCGGTATTGCGTACAACACATGCTATCATGGAAGGTCATGATTGCGAGTAGTGCAAGCCATGTCAGGGATGCATGTAGTGAAAGCTCCTTTTGGAGTAGTGTACAACAGAAGACATCAATAAAATTAAAAAGAATATTTTTCATAATATCTCAGGGTGTTACATCCCTATTTTCTAAAAATGGTTTCATGTATGTTTAAAGTCATTTTTACCCATTTTTGACTTTTACTACATGGTATGCATTGAATCTTTCCTTTTTTTACCATACGAAGTAATTTTTTACCTTTCCGGCAAAAGTACAAGAAGAATGATTTTTTTAACTTATACGGCATGAACATATTTTTACAGTTTCATATGCCTTATTTTCATGAAGCTTACTCTACAAGATTTAATGAATATTTTCAACAAAATCCTTTTCTTTTAAAATTTCATGGAATTTAATGAAAGGAAAATGATTTTGAAGAAGAAAGAATATTTTCCTCATGAATTCATTTCAAGTGTTTTATCAAAACCCTTTTCCATATAAGATGGCATTATTTCATATGTGTATGTTTCATGTTAAATTTCACTATTATAAAATGGATTCACATTTCATATGATGAAATGATATCCATTTTTGTTGTATGGATTATTTTATGATGGGATGATGTTTATGAAACCCATTTCATACTTTGGGTAATGATGAATGATTTATGTTCATGTTGTGGCACAAGTAAGAATGATTTCATTATGAGTTGGGTGAGACATGTATCTCCCTCCAATGGATTGGGTAAAGATTTATATCTCATGAGATAGACATGAATGGAATGGTAAGTTTATATGGTTCAGTGATACAGGACTTGAACGAGGAGTGAACTCGATTCAGAAAGGGACGTTGTCAACTAAGTTGGTCTGTGCAGAAATGCCTTGGCTACTGTGGAAATCATAACAACTGTTTAATGGTTGCCATAATAACATGATTTATTCCCATGCTATTTTATCATGATTGATGATCCATTATGATCTATGCCTTACGTACTACCATGTTTTATGTCATTACTCAAGATTTTGATGTTTAAATATTATTTTCATGTTTTTAAGTTCAAATGTATATGGTTTTTTTTATTTTCTCCATTCTTACCCTTACTAAGCATTTGATCTCACCCTTTATATGTTTTTTCCCTAGGATATAAATAACAGTTTTAGGTAAGAAAAAAAGGAAGATCTTTATAGGAGATGTTGAATTTCTTTCACCAAGATTAGAAGATTATATTTTGAGTTTCCAAAGACACTAAACTATTACATTCCTTTGGTGTATGTTTTTGTTATGTATTAGATATTCTGTAAAAATAATGTATTTTCCATGTATGTCAATATTGGGTCTCTACAGTTGGTATTAGTGGAATGGTTTAGTAAACCTTTGGAATCTAGGATGCAAAAACTTTAGTGAGATCCCTAGAGATATTTCTAAGGTATGTCTAGGGATGTCCCTTAGGTCTAGTATAACTGTAGTTTACTATCCTAGAATTATGTTAACAATCATGAATAACCTTGGGTGAACCTAGGGTGTCATGGATTTAAGAATGTGTGATAATTTAGACAACCCATAAGATGATTTTTATGATTATGTAGTTCCTTGTTATTTTAACAGTTTCATACACCGTGGTTTTTGGTTTTAGTCAATGGAGGGAACCAAAAGGAATTGGGTCAACATTGAATCCAATGGAAAAATTGGTGACTATGATCAATGAAATTTCTTTACTCCTAGAAAGAAAGATTTTGTGATTATGTCGAATCAGTCGTCACGATATATGCTTAACAAGGTAAACATTAGTGGTATTCCTAATTCATCAAATAAAAGGAAGATGGACTTTTATTCATATTCACATGGTGAGGATCATAGAGAAAGTAGGATTGAGATTTATAATGAAGGGAGAAGGACCCTTGATGAATACATCAAATGGAGGGGAAGATGTTATCTATGTGAAGACAAGGGTCATAGAGTGACAGACTGTTATAGAGTTCAATGTCTAATCTGTGGAGAACATGGGAATTACCCAACTCAATGCCCTGACCTAAGAGGTTACTTCTAAATCATGGAAGGACTTATTCCATTATAATCATTGATGAGAATGGATTTAAGTTTTTATGTATTGATATTCAAGAATAATGTTGTTGAGGTACTTATATTGTATATTGGAATATCTATGTATTGGTCCATTGTGGTTTTAAAAACTTATATGGCACCGGTAACCATTAAAAGTGATTGAAATATTTTTGGAAAGAAGATTATATGTGCATAATTAATGGATAAGGAGAAAATAATATTTTTGATAGTATTCATGAGGTCATGAATGATATATGGTCAATGTGATATTATGGTTTGAGTATAGTGACAATTTTGTATTTTGGTATGAGTAAAGAGTTAACTTTTGATAGCATTCATGTTTTCCCTAAGGTTCTATGGTAATTCATGTTACAAAAAAAATATATGATTAAGGTATTCACATGTTTGGAATGTGACCCACAAGATATATCTTATGATATATGTTGGATAAATAATGGTATTTACGTGCTTTTTATGTGACCTTTGAAGTAATCATTTTCTTGATACTATGAGATTGGACAGAAGTATTTTGGCTAATCCTAAATATTGGAATGGATTATGATGGACATAAAATAGTATTATTTAAGGATATAACTTGTTTTTTGATATTATTTCTAGGATGTTATAATAGTATAGTTTTAGAAAAAGGACAACCCATAGGACGAGCGACAACCTATCACGTTGGACAAGGCTGTGGGAATCAAACCCACAACTGAAGTGTGACATTCCTTCATCACCTGCCACTATCCTACATGATGTCCCTGGTTAGTAGAAACTAGTTTTATTTTATTAAGTGGTATGATATATGAAGTATAAGTCTATTTTTGGAACCATATACGAATAATCTCACCATAGATGGACTTATGTATATTACTTTTTCTAGCCCTATGTTTGAGACAGATGGAATAACCTATCATTCTATAGCATGATCTGCTAAAACTTCATGGAAGACAAATTCAACTTCATTTCTTTAAGAGATGAAGTGGAAATTGTTCAAGGCACAAACAACAGTGAGATTGTACCAAAATCAAGTAAGTATTTCTTCTATTTCAAAATTATCAACTTTAGGGAAATGATATTGAAAACCAAAAATGTTTTCCTAGTGCTCTTATATCTTATTAATCAGATGGTACCTTACATCATCACAAATTTATGGATTTGTGACTGTTGGCTTTTTCATATCCATGTACTCTACCACTCTCCATCAGAACTTGATGGTTTGATTTCTCTTCCATATCCATATTTTCACCTATATAATCCTATGATGGAACCCAAGTGATGAGTTACTTTGGTTATTCGTTTTTTTTCTAACGTTCCTTTTTAAAATTAAGTTTTAGTATTCTTTTTTAAGATGTGGGTTTCTATGAATGAAACTCTCAAGTAGTAAACCATTTATAACCCCAACGAATCTCGAGGGAGAAATTAATTTTAAGGGGGGTACAATGTAACACCCCAAGATTTAATGAGACATATTATTTTTAATTTATTTGATATCTTCTATTATAAACTACACCAAGATTAACTTGTACTATACGCAACACTGCATTAACTTGCAATATACGCAACACTATTCTTGGCTCATGTTACACATAATTTCAAGTTCGTTTTGTGAAAATTATTCTACCCAACATTAAGTATTAATTTGTTTAATGTTTAAATGAAATAAGTTTTGATTATGTTATACGCAACACCAAACAAAGCTTTCACTACACGCAACCCTGACTTGGCTCGCATTACACGCAATTAAGACCTTCCTCGATAGTGTGTGTAGTACGCCATACTAAGTTTTACTAAACAAGATATTATTATAATATTATTATGAACTGGCTGTTATGAACAGTAATACCCACTTTTTGAAATTATATAAATTTTTTCATTCAAATTGGACTTAATTTTTGGAATTGGAATATGAAAATTAGACTAGGGTGAATTCTGGGTATTTTTCTGAAAACATTAGATTTTTTATGAATAGTGAAAACACTAGGTAACTATTTAAAAACTGACTTTTTATTTAAATAATTATTTATTTTATTTAAATTTATTTAAGGTCAATATTGATAAATAATACTTATATAAGTTCAATTTAACTCATTGGAGTCATTTCATAACAATTTTAGATATATAAAAATTTTATTGAACTTTTCACCATCTTTAACCCACCTCCTAGGAGAATTTCAAATTTTACATTAAACTTAATTTTACCACTTCTGTGATTGGAATTTCGAAAATCCAAGAGACACGATTAATATCATGGAGTGTAATGTGGTTCATTAAGATAAATATAATTTTTGGTGAATAGTAACATTTTACTTTTATTTACCAGGTTTAAAAGTAAATATGGTAATTAAGGGTTAAAATGATATTATTATTAGCCTAACACATGTCCTAATTCTATTATATTAGTTTAATTAGACCAAAAACAACATTAGGAATAAAATATTACCCTTTAGGTCCACTTGGATTATATTAGGACATTTATTATTGTTTTATTTAAAGAAGAGTTAAAATAGTTTAAATCAAAGTTTAATAACTAAAACATTTTTAATATAGGGTTATACATAAGATATATTTGACTATAAATTATCATTAGAAATATAAAAATATTTCCTATATAATGGTATTTTATTTTTAATTTTTAGACAATAAATAATTTAATTTATTTATGACACAATGACGATGCAGTAATTCCTTTATTAATGAAATATTAACATAATTGATGTTATAAATACACAAATGAATGTAATTTGAGACTTTTTATAAATTCCACTAATTTTATAGGTTAATATGACATGTTAGTATTGATTAAATTAACTTTTTTCGAACTATAATGTTGTTATGATTTTCACAAAAATCAATTACCAAATAGTGTCAAAATTGACATAAAATAGTTTTTAAAACAAATATTATATTATTAATTGTAATTATATTCCTAAAAATCTAAGGATTGGCAAAATGATGTAGATAAGGTTATATATATTAATAAAAAACCACATGGGGTTCTTTTGGCTTGTTATAGTATGTTTATTAACCATATTGTGTAAGAAAACAAGAATACACAGTAAAAGTTAAATTATTTAACTTTGAGTTAAATCTAAATGATATGGTTAAAATAGTCATCTAAACTTGTCTAAAACCTATTGGTTGAGATTATTTCGACCCATAACAACTTTTTCTTCGATATAAATCAATTTGGAGCTATTATAAACCGAATATGACTTTATTATAAAATAATATTTGATGTTTCCCTAAGGTGCCCCTCTCCTCCCTTATAAAAGGAAACCTCCCCCCTCTCCACATCACACCCTTTTGAGCCTTAAATCTTGGAAAAACCCAGCCAATTACTCTTCTAAACCACTCTAGTTATATAATAGAGGTTTTGTTCTTCTCAAATGACCAACTTCAGTGCCCTAAGAAGAAGTTTAAAAGAGGTGCGTCAAGGAAGAGGTAATCTCTTATACCGACTCTTTCAAGTTTCCTTCATCTTCTACATCCTCTTATTTAGTTGTTTCATTATAAAGTAATAACATAAGTATTAATTATATAATGATATGTTATCATAAATATGAAACAACCATATTTCACCTTCTATCCATCCTACGGAAAACGAAATCACTGCCCGTGCGTACGTGCGGAATACCGTCTCCACGCCGTGGTGTAATCAGTTTTTCCACCACCACCATACATGGATGGGTATACTGGTGTAAAAAATAACTATATATGATCATTATAACATCAAAATGATTATAATATATTTTATCATCCACTCCAATTCCATTCAATAAATATGGGAATGATATCATCGCTCGTGCGTACGTACGGATTACCGTCTCCAAAACGCGATAAGATTCATTTTCCATGTTAACAATTCAAGAATGATTATAAAGTATATATAATAGAAAATAATGAAATATATTTCATAATAATGCAACTGGATTTATTTATTTATATATATGAATGTCATATACTGAATTCCATTCTATTCAATAAGGAAATGAAAAACAGCGATCATGCGTACATACGGCCTACCATCTCCATGAACGGTGTATTTCATTCCATTTAGAGATCTATTATATATATGTATATTATGAATATATATAAATTATGATTTATATTATGGAATTAATTAATCACGATCTATGTAATCATATTAATAATTACAAGTCAAAAAACGGATGATAAAGGAAACGATTTTACCTAAAACACTACTTTAACATGGAATTGACAAATGAATGGATAATATAAAGTCATAAGTGAATTATATATGATATAATAAATATTATTTTGGTTCTGTTACAAGTTTATAATATGTTTAAACTGACTATACAGAATTCTCAGACACATACCGATGAAATTGGACATAAGGTAAGGGAAAATCTCACAATCTCATTTTTTTCGAGATTGTTTATTCGTAAGTATTTACTATAGTTATATTTTTCATCCATGTACCTATTTTATAAAAAAAAATTCATGTATTTTTAAAGTCATTTTACCCATTTCGGACTTTTACTACATGGTATGTAAGGAATCATTCTTTTGTTTACCATACGATGTACTTTTTGACTTTTCCAGAAAAATTACGAGAAGAATGTTTTTTAACTTATATGGAATGAATATATTTTTACGGTTTCATAACGCCTTATTTTCATTAAGAATACTCTACAAGATTTAAATAATATTTTCAACAGATTCATTTTCTTTTAAAATTTCATAGAATTTAATGAAAATAAAATGAATTTTAAGAACAAAGGATATTTTCCTCAAGAATTCATTTCAAGTGTTTTATCAAAACCATTTTCTATATAAGATGGAATTATTTCATATTTTTATGTTTCAAATATAATTTTTCTATGATTTTCTTGGTTTCACTTTTCTTAAGATGAAATGATATCCGAGTTTTTGTACAGATTATGTTATGATGGGATGATGTTTATGAAACCCATTTTATACTTTGGGTAATGATGAATGATTTATGTTAATGTTGTGGCACAAGTAAGAATGATTTAATTATGAGTTGGGTGGGACCTATATCTCCCTCCAATGAATTGGGTAAAGATTTATATGTCATGATATAGACATGGATGGAACGTTAAGTTAATTCGGTTTAGTAATACTGATTGGAACGAGGAGTGAACTCGATTCAGAAAGGGACTTTGTCCACTGAGATGGTCTTGGCAGCAATTACTCGGCTACTATGGAAATGATAACATGTGTTTAATGGTTGCCACATTTATATGCATTATTCCCATGCTATTTTATCAGTAATGATGATCCATTGTTATCTATTCCTTATGCACTGCGATGTTTTATGTCATTGCTCAAGATTTTAATGTTTACATATTATGTTCATGTTTTGAAGTTCAAATGTATATGGGGTGTTTTATTTTCTCCATGCTTACCCTTATTGATCATTTGAGATCACCCTTTATATGTTTTGTTTTCCCCAGGATATAAAGAACGGTTTTAGGTAAGAAAAAATGGAAGATCTTTATGGGAGATGTTGAAGATATTTCATCAAGATTAGAAGATTATATTATGAAATTCCAAAGACACTAAACTATTACAATCCTTTGGTGTATGTTTTTTTTATATATTACATATTCTGAAAAAGTAATGTAATTTCCATGTATTTCAAGATTGGGTCTCTACAATTGGTATTAGAGGAAAGGTTTAGTCAACCTTTGGAATGTAGGATGCAAAAACATTAGTGAGATCCCTAGAGATATTTCTAAGGTATGTCTAGGGATGTCCCTAAGGTCTAGTATAACTATAGGTTACAGTCCTAGAATTATGTTTATGATCATGAATAACCTAGGGTGAACCTATGGTGTCATGGATTTAAGAATGTTCGTTATGTTAGAAATCCCAAAAGATAATTTTTATTATTATGTGTTTCCTTGTTATTTTAACTATTTCCTACACCATGGTATTTGGTTTTAGTCAATGGAGGGAACCGGAAGGCATTGTGTAAACATTGAATCCAATGGACAAATTGGTGAATATGAGCAATGAAATTGCATTATTCCTAGAAATAATGATTTTGTGATTATGAAAAATCATTCACCGTGATATATGATTTAAAAGGAAAACTTTAGTGGTATTCCTAATTCATAAAATAAGAGGAAGATAGACTTTTATGCATATTCACATGGTGAGGAGCATAGAGAAAGGAAGATTGATATTTATAAAGAAGGGAAGAAGACCCTTGATGAATACATAAAATGGAGGGGATGATGTTATCTATGTGGAGGGAATGGTCATAGAGTGACAGACTGCTATGAAGTTCAATTTCTTATCTGTGGAGAACATGGGCATTACCCAACTCAATGCCCTAACCTAAGAGGTCACTTCTAAATCAAGGATGGAATAATTCCACGACAATCATTGAAGGGAATGGATTGAAGTTTTTATGTATTGGTATTCAAGAATAATGTTGTTGAGGTAATTATATGGTATATTGGAATATCTATGTATTGGTCCATTGTTGCCTTTGAAACCATGACCTCCTAATTTAACCCTCTTGATTCATTATTTAGAGGAAAATGGTGATCAACTTATTATCATGAGATGACCCCATCCAAATAAAATTTCGGATCATATCTTGAAGCATGTTGATAAGGCCTTGAAGAAATCTATAGAAAGAGAAGGAATAAACAAATTTGGATATGATCATAGAGTTAACAAGAAAATTCCTCCCAGCCATGTACATGAATTTCCCTTTCCCACTAGAAAGCTGACTAGTGATGCCAACACATATACCCTCCAGATACCACCTCTACACATTCCCCCAAAACAAGGGGACACCAAGATATTGAAATTGTAAAGACCCCCTCTTCAGATCATGGTAATTAATTATCATGTTTATCTTATTTACTGTAACTCCATTAAAGTATAAAATAAAAGAATTATCCCAACTAATTTATAATCCAGGCACCTCCTCATAGTGGTTGAAGAGGTTTTTGATAGAGGATACAATTTTCTTAGAGGCCTGACCAAAAAACATAATATCATCAGCATACAGATGGTGATAAGGCTCATAGTCAGTCACATGAGCATTAATTTTCTTTGAAAGGTGAATATGAAAAAGATAATTGATACTTCTTCTTTGATAATATTCTAAAATAAAATAAAAAATCTAAGATAACGGATCATCGTGCCTCACACCCCCGATACAACGAACAAATCCTCTGAGGAAACCATTGATAAGGATGGGCAACACTGACGATCCAAGAATGATACTAATTAGATTGATGAACACCCTAGAATCACTATATTTTTTAAGAACATCATTGTGGAAGATCCATTTAAGTGTGTCAAAACCCAATGAGATGTCAATTTTATGAGTGAAATTCCCATCATTCAATTTCCTTCTCATTAATTTGACACTTTCTAAGGCTATAAATAGTCCCCTTTGAATAGTTTTCCCATGTAAAAATACAACCTAATTATTTGTGATCATTTCACCAACCGTTCCTTCTAGCCTATTCATAATAATTTTACTAACGATCTAAGGGATTGTGTTACAATGTGAAACTAGCCTATAATCCTTCATATAAATAGGATTCTCTTTCTTAGGAATGAGAATAATGAAGCTATAATTCATCACACGAGGCATGTAAGAGTGGGAAAAGAAGTCCTTAATGTCCTTGGTAATATCATCCTAAAAAATTCCCTATATAACATGAAAAACTAATTAGTAATACCATCTGGAAAAGTTACACATTCCAGTTTAAGATATTGGAGAGCAGCCCAGATTTCTTTCATGCATGGGGAGGCAATCAGAAGTTGATTCATGTGTGAATCATTGCAAGGATTAATATTTTCCACCATATTTCAGGTGTTTTCCTACCCATCAGCAGTGTATATCCCATTGAAATGTTCAAAAACTACCGAGGGGACCTCATTTTCAGATGTTAACAAAAGGCTGTTGATGTTAATCACCATATCACATGATTGTGACCTCTTACCCATGTGATGTATTTAAAAATATAGAGTTCATATCCCTATCCTTTAACCATCTCAAATTCAACTAATTCATGATTAGCTTTCCTATTATCAATAGATGGTCATAAAGATTATTATGGGCCACAATTTCTTCTCTAGAGATGGTAGGTTGAAGATCATATCTAATATGAATGCAGTATGGTTCCTCCTCAAACATCTTGATATCATCATCGATTTTAGATAATTACCTCTTGAACCAATCCGTATGCATCCCCTCAACATGTTTAAGATTAATAACCAACCTAGGCAGTGGGCTCCCAATAGTGGGAATTTTCCAGGCCTCAAGAATAAGTTCCCTGCACCTTGGAATTACATGCCATTCATTGTTTAATAAAAAAGGCATAGTAATAGATCTTTTATGGAGTGTATTTACATCAATGATAATAAGGTTATGTTCAGAATGATGCTTCAGCAGTGTGAACCATCAGACCCCATGGGAAAGACTATTTTCATTAATTTGTAAAAACAATATGTCAAATTTTCTATCTTTCTTTCCATACAAGGTGTATATAAACCATGTGAAGTCATCTCCAACAAGTGGGACATCAAATATATTGCACATAACAATTTATTTATCAAATTCAGCAGCAACAATCATGTTGAAACTACAACTAGTTTTTTCATCAGGTCTTAAAATGGTGTTAATGTATCCAACCATTATCCATTTTAAATCTATCTTCCTATAGAAATATTTATGTTCCAACTATATGTACCTCCTCTCAATATAATAGTTGGAGGCATACACAAAATGATGCAAAAAATACATGTCCAACAAAGCTGTAAGAAAGGTAGATACATTGTGTCCCACTGTCACAAGAAAATATATGGATTGTTTTATGCCTTAACATCCACAAGTGATCTACTTCATTTCCATGAGTGATTATTTACACAGAGGTGTATCCAAGAGATCCCCACCTAAACCCTTTTTAATTATGAAAAAATGAGTTTTTGTTCAGAAATACCAACATGTATAGGTTTATAGGCCATGATATAATCTCCCTGGGATTTTTTTGTGTGGCAGTTTCCAAGCCCAGGAAAATTACAGTATATAATCCTCATTTTTATGGGCCTTTCCACTTGTTAGAGGCCCCCTTTTACTCTAATGTGGATTGGATTTTCCCTTTCATTCCCTAGCCTCCCTGCCCCCTCTCCAGGTAAGTGCCTTTTGCAGGTTTAGTGATGCCATGATATAATTTGATAATCTGTTTTACCCACTATATCCCTTCTCATTACCTATCCAATGAGATTGCAAATTTGGTGTATTAGTGGTAACAAACAACTCATATGGTTCTCCATTGGGAGCAACAATAGCGTCCCCTTGTATGGTTGTGACTGATTTATTGTATGGAGTTTCCTTCACCTGTTTTTCCCTACTGGATCCCTTCTCATTACCAGTGCACTAAGAATTCACATTAGGTGTACCCGTGTTAATAGTAAGATCATCTGGTACACCACATGGAGCATCAATAATATCCCCTAGGTCGGTTGTGACTGATTCAGTGTGCTGAGTTTCCTCAACCTCATCTAACCAGAGTCTGCCACTCAGGGGTGTGAAGGTGTTCCTAGATTTAAGAAAGGGATCACTTCCCACATCAAGATTTCTTTGGGTATCCATAGAGGGGGAAACTATTGTGAAGTTCCCTCATAGTTAAAAAATTGGATGGTGATCAGTGCACATGTTATTTCCAATACCTTGGGAAGCTGTCTTAAGTAAACTAACCTGAGTAACAACAAGGGCCTCATCTCTTTTCCAATCAGGTATATCCTTCCCCACATGAGTAGTGACTTCACTCTCAGGGGGTAAACATACTTTACATCTAGTTTATAAACCATATAAACAATACCACAGTAGAGGGGAGGGGCCTTCACTGTAATTTCATCACCCTTCCCCCATCAGCCAATGCCTTAGACCCATGAGGTTCCCTATTTGGGTTCATGTCCTTCCTCATTACCTATTTTTCAACTCCATAGGGTGGAACCCCCATGTGCAGATTCCCATTCTTCCTAGGCCCAGTCTCTTGGCCATCTCCTCTGTTCTCTGGAGGATCCAGAGGGAGTTTCTGTTTTCCTTTTCTTCTTCTACAAGTGTTATCGTCAATACCCTTCACCTTGCGGAAGTGACATTATTTGTCTCTGTTTCATTAAGCAGTCAGATGTCCCATGAAGATGAATTTCAAGAAAAAAAAATCATTCTCTTGTATAATATTTCAAGAATAATTATGTCATCCATCATGGTAAGGATAACCTCCCCAACATGTGTACCTTACAAGTCACCTTCCACCAAAATTCTGGCATAATGACTGATCCTCAAGTTGTATGTCTATCAATCCATTTGAATGGGATTTCCTAATGGAGATGAAATATCCCATAGAATCCTTGGGTGATAATAAATACTATTTAAGTTATAGATTTTGATCCATACTTGGGTGTGTTTATTACAAACATTCAATAGACCAATGTTCCAATCCCATTTCAGTACATTCAGAAAACCGGAATTTAAGAAGACAATACCTTTGGTCAATGTTTTCCGTATACATTAATCTGAGGGGAAAACTACATGATAGTATCCCTTTCCAATCACAATCATAAACAAATCATAAAATCATCATACCTATGAAACCATTTTCGTCTGATCCTAGAATTTCCAAATCCCCTCACCCTCAGGGCTGATGACTCTTGCGATAATTGAATCATCAAAAATGATAATTAGATTTTATGGTTTTGAAATCCTTTATTTATAATAATGAATCACTTCCACATAATCATGGGTATAATTTTATTCTAAATTTTGTACCTTAAAATTATAAAATATTTAAAATGGCATCCATTTTATATAATCCATTGAATGTTTTGGGGATTTTTTATTTTATTATATAGATTCAAAAACCTATTTTTGAGAAATATTAGAAAAATACCCCCTCATTTGATAAATAAACCCAACCAAGATCCCATTTATATTCAATCAAAATATGTTTATCAAACTCTTTCTCTAAAATACCCTTCCTAGAGTCCTCCCAAGGTCCCCAAGCCCATAATCTCATGCAATTCATTATGAATAACACAATCATGTAAGGTATCTTCATCTTCTCTCCTTTATTCATGTTTCATTATTATCACATGATTCTATTTTCAATTAAGAATGTTGGTATATGTCATTAAATGAACTTATTAGTAAAAATTTTTGTTCCAAAAGACTATAGACCCTTTTCTCTATCGTCAACCCATTTTATGAATTTTTATGAGATGTTGTTTTGATGCAAAATTTCACTATGAATTTTCCAGGAAAAATATAATTATGTAGTTAATAATTTATCCATTTACATTAAAGGGAGATCACCTTCATTCACATATTCAAATTTGAATCAGGAATTAAATGTTTTTATTTCCCAATAATTGATTTTGGATAAAATATGATTATTAATGATTCCCTATTATACGATCAATGAGTCAAACATAGGTATGAGAATTAAATGACTAGGACAGGTGAACCAAAAATTATATAGAGCTCCAATGAATTAGGTAATTTTTAGTATAAAGATATGTCATGATGGGATAAATAGTGAGCTTGACAACTTTATATGAATTTTTTATCATTATTTCTTGGTATTAATCAATGACCTATATTTTTTATGTAGTTTTTTACGTAGGTTCAACATTTACCAAGTTACCTTTATGATTTCATGGTATATCATGTCTTATTGTTCATGTTTAGGATTATCACACATTTTAGGCTTTATTGGCATACCTATTGTCAAAAATTAATTAATTTCAACTTGTTATTCAATTTTAATTCATGTATAATTTTTTTTAATTTTAACGCCTTTATCATCTATGTCCCCAGGTTATACAATGAAATTTTATGTGCAATTACATTAAATATGTTTTCAATAAATATGATGTTTTTTTAAGTTTTAAATTTTTTTGTAATGTACCAAAAACACAAATACACTACAAATATAGATATTTTTTGTTTTATTATGTGAAACCTTATGTATCAAATAATATATTAATTTTTAATAAAGAGGTGGGGTTTTATAGTTTGTATCATTGGAAAATATTAGTTATTTTTGGGAATATGATTAGAAAACAATTGATAAAGCCTTAGGGATATGACTAAGTATAAAAGAACATCCTAAAATTTGTTATGTATAGTTTATGTGGTTTATAAAGAAAATAAATCCCTCTATACATACTGCATGTCTTTGAGGATCTCGAACAAATGTAACTAGTGGTAACAACTCTATCCAGGTGAGTTGGGTCTGACTCGACGTAACCTAGTATATGACCATGTGCCTTATTGTGCCTATGGTTTGACACATCCAAGGGATATGCTTTGTTTAATTCACATTCTCATTATAAACAATTATTAAGGGAACAATAAGATCCATAAGTGTATATGTTAAAAAATAGAAAGTGGACACCATAGATTAAAGCCTATAAATTCAAAAGTTAAATAAATGTTGTATGATATCCATTTAATATAATCATATTCCCATTTATGAATTTAATCATTTTGAAACACTATTCCATAAATTTCCCTTTTATTCTATCCAATGGTTTTAGATAAAAGGATTCAGGTAAACAATCAATTTGATGAGTAATGAGATGGATGCCCCAACAAGATTCCAAAATCGATTGTGGTGGGAAACAGAACATTTGTGATGATACTCTTTCAAATATCATAGGATCTAAATCAAAACCTTGAATAGGAGGAGCATCCAAACTTCCCTTAGAATAAAGAATCGTCAATTGAGTCTTTTACGTGACAAGTCCGTATGAATTTTAATGGATCATTAGATCTCTTAATCACAAATAAATGGTTCAAATACATTGAAGAGATAGTATCCTACCTTATGTGTTATTACAATGAGATGGTAATATTTAATATTAATTATATTGGGGGAGAAACTGATCAATGGTAAAAATTGAATGGAATACAAACCTTGAGGAATACATCTATGCAGTGATGTTGATAGAAATATAGTAATAGATTATTATAGATATTTTACTCGCACTCTCCATCTTAAAATAAAAAGGGGTTTTATATCCCTCAAGAAAAAAAATGTGATTAATATATATGGGTGTTTTAGGAAAACATCATAAGACCTACATGGTTCCCCTCTATATTTTATATTACTTCATAATTCATAGTTCACTACTAATTTGGTGGGATAAAACCTCCTCTACAGTAAATTCTATGAATCATAGGCTTTTATTGATATTAGAAAATTGTTTTATGTTCCCTCAAAGTAGAAATTGTGGTTAGTGAACTCAAAGATATCATGTGGATATGAAGTTGAAAGTGTATATTAATTATGTGGGTAAAATAGTTAAATCTAATACTGCTATGAGATTTCATAATCCAACTTATCAGAGGTGTGGAAAGAAGCGCCTTAAAACTTTTCTAAGGGGAATGAAGAAATTCTATAGGTGTGGGATTGAAGGAAAATTCTCTAATTATTTTTGATAGGAGAAACCCATTAATTCGGTAGAGGAAAGTAATTATGCATTCAAAAACATGTGCATTGTTCATTTCTTCAAATACACTACACTGGATAACATTGAAAATCAATGCACTAAGCTAAGGATTTTTTGAGACAACCAACATCCAAAAATTGTGTAGGGGTGAGTTTTTTTCATCTAAAATACTATGGTGGATCTTAAAAACCATGTGGTGATAGTTAAGCTAGTTATTGATTGAAGAATATAAAAAAAATAATTCTATGTCTACACATACATTCATATCACACAAATTTAGTAAAACTATTCAATGACCACTAGAAATCATGGATGTGATGTTATTAGTGAAAATAAAAATTGGCGAAATTTTTAAATCATAAGTATACAAATAGTCCCATATCACAATTTGTGTGATGAAATTCCAAAATAACATTTTTATACAACCTTATGTGGAATTTTATGGAATTTTGATCAGCGATTGGTATTCTCAATATAGATCCAACATAAATTTCTGTGAGCATGAAATGAAACTGCATATTGCAAATCAACCCTCAAATCTATAATAGTGAAATGAGAGGAATAAATATTATTTAGGAAAAAATATCATGAATGGTCATTATTTCCCAATGTGAAAGAATATCTAGCTAAAATAATAATGTATATGTAATGAACCATCTTCAAAGACATGCCTATTGCAATGGAATACGATAATGTGTTTCTAAAGGAATTTCAGGGTCTTCCTCCTAGAATTATGGTTTAATTTTCAATAAAAAATATACCAATGTTGTAAAGATTATCCAAGACTAAGTTTAAAATGATTGTTCGTGAACTTGTGGAGAGGAACAAACAACTTCATATAATTATGGACAACAGCGGCATACGCCCATGTGATTCACTATGGGGGGAACTAGTCCTCTTTATCAAGAAGAACTACGAGTCAATATTATTTTTCATTGAATATCCAAGCTCCAAAAAATCACAATAAAGAAAAAGTATCATATACCTAGGAATGATGAATTTTTATATTAGATACATGGAGAAAAATACATATCAAAGGTGGATTTTTGGTCATGATATTTCTATGTTATGTTTAAAAAGGCAGATATCCTGAAGAATGCTTTTTGTACATGGTATGAGAACTATGTGTTCATATTAAATCCATTTAGACACAATAATTCTCCATATATATTCATGGAATATATTAATATAAACTTTAGTTATTACCTTGATAATTTTTTTGTATTACTTATAGATGATTTTCTAATATTATCCTAAAACAAGGAGTTGAATGAGGAAAATGTGAGCACTATTCTAATGGCCTTACAAAAGGAGAAGATTTATAAAAATTTAATAAAATATGAATTATGGTTGATGGAAGTCTAATTACTAGGGAATATCACAAAAAAATGGGATATCTATAGACCCTTCATTGATATAAGTAATTTTCTGAAGGTCGAGACTGGTATTTGGGACAGTTATCTGTTGTTTCAATGGATTATCTCGGTATTATACTTGATTTATGAGAAATTTATCACAATGGTAAACCCCTATAGACATGATAACATGTGATTGTTTTATGTATTGTTATAATGATGAGTGTGAAGTGAGATTTCAAGTATAAAAAATGAGTCTTATCAATTCTCCAGTGCCCACAATACCCACAAGTTCATAACTTTTTTTAGAATTCAGAGATGCTTTGAGGATGGTCATGGGCTGTGTGTTTGATACAGAATGACAAATTTATAGCCTATGTATAAAGGATTTTGAATGTACAACAACAAAACTACAAAATTCATGATATTCTGTTGGATGCAATGGTCTTATCTTTTGAAAAATATGGAGTCATTATCTCTTTGAGGGTATGTGTGAAATATATATGGATCACAAAATCTTCAAATATAAATTCAAATAGAAAGAGCTTAATATTATCCCATGAAGATAGTTAATGATGATCAATGACTATGATAGCTCAATATAGTACGATAATGGGAATGAGAAAAATGTGGAAGGTACTCAATGTAGAAAGGATGAACAAATTTAATCACTGATGGGAATTTAGAAGGATGTGATATTGTTAAATTTCGAATGTATAGACATTGTAATAATAAATGAAGTAATATCATAAATCCTTTCAAAAATTTATTTTCAACCATCACATCTAGAGTGTTTAAATTATTCTCAAAGAGATAATGTGGGAATTCAGAAGAAAGTGTAATTTATATGGAAATGGGAATTCATTGAATTGATTTTTAAGGAAGAATGAGTTGTTAGATAGTTTCAAGACTTTGTAAACTATAATGTAATTAGTTTGTGACAAATATATTTTATGATTCACATAGATCAACCTTACCTATCCACACAAGAAGAAAAAAAGTGTATTGAGATATCTTAGAATAGTATTCATGGTACATAATAAATAAGGAGGCTGCAGAATGCACATCCAGATGTTTAGTATGTCAACAAGTGAAAACAAAATGGAAAAAGTATAAGTGTATTATGAAAACATTCACCATTACCACACAGAAATTGGAAAACAAATCCATGTAATTTTTCCATGGTCTTCCAAATTAATCAAGAGTGAATAATGCTTTATGGGTTATGGTGGATCATCTTACAAAGACAACAAATTTAATTATAATTAGAGAATAATTATCTTTGTATAAAATTTCACAGATATATACCAGTGAAGTGGTGAGGATGCCTGGAGTACCATAATCGATTGTATCTTATTGAGATGTTAAATTAACCTCCAGGTTATGGACATGTATACACCATTCTCTAATAACTAAACATAACTTTAGTAAGTCATAACATCCTCAAAATATTGTCGAATCTGAGAGCACTATTCATACATTGTAATAAATGTTGAGAGCATGTTATATAGACATCAAAGGAGGATGGGAGTAATGTTTTTATTTTTTCATGTTGTCATACAATAATATTTTCCACTCAAGAATAAAATTGGCTCCATATGAATGCCTTTGTAGGAATAGGTTAAGAACACATTCTTGTTGGGATGATACAGGGGGAATGAAAACTGCTAGGTACTGAAATGGTTTAGGAAATATAGGAAATTATTAGGACCATTCAACAACACATCCATGTTTCTCAGAGTGGATAGAAGATATTTGATTACAATCATTGATTAGACCTGGAGTCTGATGCTACAGACATGGTGTTCCTCTATATAACTCCCAAGATGAATTCAATGACATTTTTAAAGAATAGAAAGATTATTACAAGATGCATTGGGCCGTTTGAGATCCTTGATTGAACCAGAGTTGTGGTCTACTGACTAGAACCCCCACATAACATATCTCCCATTGATTTTTTATTCCATGTATCTCTATAGAGACTACACATACTAAACCTCACACATGTACTTAATTCATAGGTGATACCATTGGATAATGATCTCTCATATAAAGAGAAATTGTTGAAGATCATAGATTGTAGAGACAAATTTATATGAAATAAAACAATGTACCTGGGTAAAGTAATTTGGAGAATCCAAATTTTTGATGAAGTGATGTGGAAACTAGTCTATGTAATGAAATAGAGATACCCTCACCACTTTTAGAGTGGGAAATGAAATTTTCTATGGTGAAATTTTATAACCAGAGAATATTGTAATGACCCAAACTGTTATAAATAAAACGTACCTTGTTTTTTTAATAAAATGACTTATTATATTATATGGATAAAGAAAATAATTGCACATAATTGATGTTATTATATCCTATCGTATTTAAATCTCCTTTAATAAAATTTACCATTGACAATATAGTCCCTGAATAGTGATCTCATGATTAGTATAAATATAGGGTTTTCAAAATTCCAATTGACAAAGACAATGGAATAAACGACCTCAACCAGTAGGACCAAACCCTACGAAAAAAATTTATTAGAACCTTCAAGGGAGTTTGAATTTCCAGAATTTTCCATTGACCCCACCCAAGATGAGATTCAGTCAATCAAATATGAGCGAAACTGTTTATGGGAGAAGTTCAAGATCATCGAGATTTTGACCCAACAAATATAGGTTGAACCACCCCAAGAAAGACTCATCGTCATACACCTTACATTTAGGGAGTTTTTTGTGTAATAAAGGGATATGTATCAAGAAAAAATTTAATGTGTTTTTTAATTATTAATTACATACAAATGAATATATTTCTATCATATTATGGTTACTTAATAAATGAATCTTATAGAATAAAATGCAACTACAGTTTCGGGGTAATATTCAGATTAACTAAAGAAATATATTTTTATGAAATAATATATTTTTTTTAAAAAATATTTTTCAAAATAATAATATTATTAAATAATTTTTTAAAATATAAATGATCATTTAATTTTTATGATGAAGAATTCTATTTTTAAGGGATCAAAAACTGTTATTATAAAAAACCGTTCATTTCTCAATAAATTGATATTATTATTTTTAAATTTAAAATTAATATATTTCTAAAATTATTTTGATAAAATGAATATTATATATGAAAATATTAATATTAAAATTATCCAATGATGAATGCTTCATACCTTTTTGAAATAGTTGAAATTTCGAGTAAAAATTAAATATCGTCTAAATATATGTTTTGAATTTTGATATCATAATGGCTCAATAGTGATTTAATAAATCATTTAAAATTCACTCAAGAAAAAATTTATATTTTCACTTTAAAATAATTTGATTTTATGTTTATTTGATTAATTTTATAAATCCATTATGAATACTTCAAAATGATTAATTTATATTTTTGCTTTAAAATCCTTTTAAAGAGTATGAATCACATCACCTAAGCACATGTATTAAGTTATTAATTATAGAGTATTTCCATATAAAATACTGAAAAACACTATCATTTGGAAAATACCATAGAAATAAGCCTTTGTAATTTTTGTGGTTTAGGTTATTTAATTATATAGAGTCTAACACAATGTTTGAGAAATATTAAATAAATCCCCACTCATTTCTTATATAAACCCACCTAATATACCATTTATCTTCAATAGAAATACTTTTACACTGACATTAATCTTCCCTTACCACTCTACATTCCCCCATGGTTTCCCCAATCTCCCAACAAACTCCATCTAATAATTTGGAATCACACACTCATTTATAGGATCCCCACCTTCTCATATTTATTCAAGTTTTTTATTATCTTATTCCATCTAATTGCAATTCCCAATGTTGGGTATGTCTATCCATGTCCATATTACTAGAATTTTAATTTAAAATTGATTAAACACACCTTTTACCCTCATAAAACAATTTTATGAGTTTTTGTGAAGTTCTTATGTTTCCTAAATTTTCTAGTGTTTTTTCTATTCAAAATCAAATGTGTTGTGAATATCATACCAATATCCAATAAATATTTTTCAACTTTATACACATATATAATTAATTGAATGTGTTTCTTAAATTTATATATTCCAGACACCATTATCATGGAATAAAATATGATGATGAATGAATCCAAGTTTTATGATATATGTGTCACACATAAGAATGAGAATGAATTGAATGTGACAGGTGTGCCTAGAAATTTATAGAGTTCAAATTCATTAGGTATTGTCTAGTATCATGAGGCAACATGTTGGATTAGGTAGTGAACCTGATTTCTTTATTTTACTTTTTCCATCATAATGTCTTAGTAGTTATCATTAAACAATGTTTATGAAGAAATATTTTAAGTTGCTTCCAAATTTCCCATGGTATATTTATAATTACCATGAAATATCATGTCTTATTATTCATGTTTATTTTTATCAACCCCATTCTTTATCCATTTACATGCCTATGTACTAACATGTATTACTTTTTCCATGTTTTTACAATGATTATTCTCTTACTATGCTTTATATCTCACCCATTTCTTATGTATGTCCCCAGGTTATCCCATTATGTTTAATGTGAGAACATGTTAAGTAAATTTTCAATAATGATTATTTTTTTTCTTAATTATAAATTGTTATTCAATGAAGATACTTCCAAAATTCACTAGAATTATCTATATTTTAGTTTTTATTAAGTTCCACATTACATAATTAATCATATATTAAGGTGTAATAATGAACAGGGATGATATAAAAATTGAATATAATAAGATATAGGTCACTGTCACCATGAAATGAATGTAAATCTATTCAATTATTTTAAGCATGAATATTTATGAATATATTAATTACTAATAATATAGAATAATCTAACATCATCAAAGAAGTTATCCTTATGTAAACCTCCCTTCATTATTAAGATAATGAGTGATTAGTTCTATTATAATAGATTTTGTAGTAGGAGATAACAAAAAACGTGAACATTATTCTACTATAGTTAATACTGAAATAATATATCCGTAGACAAACCAAAATCAATCCAAGGATGAGGGCACCAGGGTTATAGTCCCTTACATTTCAAATCAGGAAATAAATATATATATAATTGGGGGAACATTTTTCTTCTTTGATGAATTTCAGTGGATGTGATTTTGAATTATCCCATCATGGATCTATTTCTACTTGGATATCCACTAGTCATTATTTATCTATAAGATCACTTCTCTAAAATCTTCTTTACTCCATTGGTGTGTGAAATTCCTCCATGTGATCCAATGATTTTCTTCCCAATATCTCAATACATTTATTCCTCTATAGAGAATAAAAATTGGTTTCTTTATTTGGATGAAAATAAAAAATTTCAATTTCTATATTTAGGTTTGCACCTAAAATATTTCTTTTAAATATATTTAGTAATATACATGTGATGATTTTCATGTTTTTAATATCACACACCAGATATAAGAAGGTCATATGGAATGAATTTTTATGTGAAATACACATTGGTGTTACCATAGATAGCTATTAGATCATCATTATAATCCCCTCATGAATGAACCATTGTATCACATATTAGTGGTAGGGGACTCGAGTTAATCACACATGAGTGTTATTTTATTGCGATGTGAGATGCATTAATCGAACTTGAGAATTTTTGGGAATGATGCATATTTAATCATAAATGATGGAATATGGGATTAACCATATATTAGATGTTGGGTGTGAAGTTTATTCTTAAAATATGTATTTTTTGGTTTTTTTAATCTGATGCGAGGACAACATTGTAATGCCCCTTTATTTTGTGAATTATTTTTTTAAAATGAAGTTATCTTTTTGATATTTTTAATTTCATGAACCATTTTAAAATTCTATATATATATATATATATATACTAAAACACTAAGTCAAACATTCATTTTACATGTAACTGAGTTGTCTTGCACTACCCACAATATCAACATTACTTTCAGTACATGCAATACCATCTTTGCTTGTACTACTCGCAACACCGACTTGACGTACGTTACACACAACAAAACGGATTTTATGAAACATAATTATATTTTTATTGTTATTTAAATGAGATAATTATGAACTATACATTTAATATTTTTAAATGAATATTTATAATTAATTTTCAAAAATTAATTATAATTATTTTTATTGATAATCATATTGATAATGAATGATTGATTTTTTGGTAATGTAATTTTATATTTAGAAATACCATTTTATAGAATAAAGAAATTTTAATAATAAAATTAATTTTAAACAAAATTTGAAATTTAAATTCATAAAATAAAATAAAATTTCTTATTTATAATTTCTAAATTAGCTTTGGAATAATTTTTTGGATTTTTTCTGGGAAACATCATTTTTTTGATGAATACTGAACAATAAATCTTAAAAAATACTTTTTATTTTAAATAATAATTAATGATAAATTATATTTTATTTTTTAAGGTATAATTAGATCAATTATAAATATATAAATAAAATTAAGAACATTATAATCAATTTTAATTTAAAATTGAACATAAAAAATAACAAACATTTCAAATTTTTTTATTTAAAAAATATCTCATTTAGTCTCTTCTGTTGGATTAGAATTAATTTTTTCTTTTATTCATTAATGAATTAAATTTTGAGAAACCAAAATAATGAATTTTAATCAGAATAATATTGATTTTTAAAATATATTGTTTTTATTTTTGAACAAAATGATTAGTAAGTGTTTGTAAAATTAATCAATTCGATTAAAGTCAAGTTAACCTTAATTAAGATCTAAACCATAATATTAGGGGACCAAATGACCTATAAACCATTAACAAACCCAAATAATGGAAATATTTATTTAAAAGAAAATCATTACTTATTTAATATATTTTTATATGACTTTGTTATGTAATAACATGTGTTCACATAACATGTTTTTCAAAAATTCACAATGATCCATTTTTCTTCACTGTAAAGGCCACCAAATCTCCCACTTTCATACACCTATAAAACCTATTATGTTAGTACAATATCTATCCAATACACTTTGGGTGCGCAAGTGTCTTGCATACCCAAGGCTGGCGCGCAGGTATACGTGTACGCCATAATGCCTTTGCAATTTTTTTATGAATCTTCCCTCTTCATTGCCTAAGGTATTCCCTTTAGTCAATCATTGGACTCTGTGATATAACGGAGCATCAACAATGTTTTCATGGGAATTTTTTTACAAAATTTTGTCAATATTATTTTATATGTATTCAAGAAATGTTTTTCTCAAAACCTATTAAATTTCCTTTTATGACATTTCATGGCAAATGGTTTTCAAAAAATTTCATGATTATTTGATAAAAATTGAAGTGAATATGTTTTCAAAAGGATTTGAGGCCTTCATTCTAAATTTTCAAATTATTTTCAATGGGAATTTTTTTCAAAATGTTTTATGTTTTACAGATACTTTTTTATATGAGAATAGATATTTTATTCAAGAAATGTTTTCAAAATACACAGTCATGTTATTCCCTTCTAAGATGATATCAGTTGATGAAACTCATGTCTAAATAAGAAATTATCCAATGTTTCGTTCATATTATTTATTTAAAGGTTTATGTTTTAATGGAATGATTCATAAGACAACATTTTCACTTTGATGGGTTTTATTCTTTTAAAACCCACTTCTTATATTGGTTCATCCATTCATGAAGTAATTATGAAGCCTATCTATTTTCCTTTGTAATGATATGATGAAATGATAATGATACCTGTTTCATATCATGGGATATAATTTGATGTTTTTAAAACTTATCTCTTTTCATGGGTCATGATATGATGCTAGTTTTATTATATTGTGGCACACATATGAATGAATTTATAATGAGATGGTTGAGACCTATATCTCCCTCTAATTCATTCGGTAATGATATGTTTTATATGAGCTCAAATGGTATACAGGTTTTAAACCAACACCAAAAAAAGATAAGATACATGGGTTATTGCTGAAGCCTAAAAAAAGAACGTACATTAATTATATCCCATGACTAAAAGTAAGAGGGTAAAGAGGTTGTAGCCCATGCCCGAGAAGATGAATGTACATGGGTTGTATCCCATTCCTAAAAATAAGATGGTATTTGACTATATACCAAGAATAAAAATAATTATCAACATGGTTTTTAGACCAATCCTAAAAGTTGGAGCATACAAAAATTTATAGCACAAGCCCTAAAATAAGAAGGTTCACGTTTTTTATCACAATAACTAAAATAATAAGGTTAACGGGTTATAACTCAAGCCTAAAAATAAGAAGGTACATGGGTTTTAACCTATAATTAAAACTAATAGGGTACACGATTTGTTATCCCATGCTTGATGTAGGTACACAGGGAATAAAATAAGATTAACATGCTCTAAAGGTCTTGGTGGGTAACCTTAACATAAGATTATCTATTGTTATTTCCATGTGTGATAGCCTAAGATTAACATGCTCTAATGGTCTTGGGTTCTCCCCCATAAATGGGGTAGATACTCCCATGCATGAGCTTATAACCAAGCCCCAAATATTTATAGTCTCTGATTTAACATTCCCTAACAACAAGAAACAAAAGAGGAAGAGATAACTGGACCACGGATTCCACTTATTAATGTCCTAACTTAGGTTCCATGTGCCGGTTCCCCATACTGTTTCTCCATATGACCTCATGTACGACTTCCCATACACCAGAGATTTTTGATAAGCAGTGAGGATCTAATATCCATCATGGGGAGACTAAGACCTCTTATTTATTTCATTTATCAATGTAATACACTAGTGGAAAATAATAAACAATAAATGAGTAATATGTTATCTAAAAAATAAAAATACATAAATATAATAAATGAAAAAATAATAATAACCATCAAAAGAAGATAACATGCCATGCTAAGTGAGTACCAGGTGTCAATATGCAAAACCCAAAATTAACAAATACATTGAAAACTCCTCTAGGAAGGTCTCAACACCATGTATGATTTCCTCACCATGATCCATCAAAACTATTCCTTCCAACACATTTCCATTGTCCTTAAATAGTCCTACAAACATAAGGATCATTTGTGTACCAGTCTGGAAGCCTGAGTTGGGTGTGAGTTCAACCGAGTAGGCAACCACTAAGGGAGTTTATAACTAATTATTTCAATAACAGTTTATGGAGTTGTATAAAATATAAGTATAATTCATTAATAAATAGTTATTAAATTATCATGTATTATTTATTTAACTAAATAATCTCCATATATCCTGAGTATACCTACACTTTAATGGTAGTTTCATCTCATGCCATAACCCAATGTGTTTCCTAGGTAATATCATATCTCAATACATGCTTCAACTCATTTTGATACTCGAAGTGTACAAATTTCATATCATAACTCTTTACTTGATTCAACTCATACTCGAGTTCTATGTATTCTCATGTGAGGCCATATCTTGAAGTACCATTATTACAATTATTATTTCACAATGAATAACCATGTTACTATTCATTAAATCAAACAATTTGTATGATCGTGGTAACATCCTTATTTAACAATGATTGATAATGTTACCATTCAATAATTTAGAAAAAATCAATAACTTTATTATCATCTTTATTTCACAAATTAATGACCATTTTACAATTCATTTAATCATAGAATTTGGATGACCATGTTACCATCATTAATAAAAAAATTAATGACCATATTACCATTAATTTAATAACACAATTTGTATGACCATGTTACCATATTATATTCAAAAATGAATGACAATGTGACCATTCATCTAATCACACAATTTGTATGACAATTTTACAATTCACCATTCACTAATACAAAATTGAATGATCATGTTTTCATTCATAATAGTTGGAAAAGTGAGTTTTTTATGGTTCAACATTTCACTCCAATCATATGTATCTCATTTATAAATGTTAATCAACATTAACAACATTTTCACAAATAGAACATCATCACATCAGGCAAGAATAATTAAAAATATACCTCTTACCCAAATATCACATTAATTAATTTTCAATTAAATAATATTATCATCCTCATTATTAATTAAATAATGATTCTTCACATGAAACCCCTTAATATATTCCCCAATTAATTAAGAACATTTATCTCTTTAATTAACCCAAAAATTAATTAATCACTTAATTTATATAGTTAACTAATCAATTAACTAATCATATTAGTTACTCTATTTAATATAACAATTAAAAATCATTTCAACTCATATAGTTAATTCATCAATTAACAAATTACATAAATAGTATTAATTTATCACATCATATACATTAATTATTTCAACTATTAACAAGTTACATAAATCATATAATTCAATTCAAAAATCAACCAATCACATCAATTAAATCACTAATTAAACCACTTTTTATCACATAAATCTCCATAATTAATTTCCCCAATTAATTAAGAATGTAAATCAGATAAATTAGTTCATCAATTAATTAATTAATTTCCCTAAACTCAAAATATCATAATTACTTCCACAATTAATTTCCTCACTCACAATATCAATAACTCATAATTAATTGTTAAATTAACTATCTTTAATCATTAATCTAAATATCACATTATTAATTATACAATTAATAATCTAATATAAATAATTCAAAATCACATTATTAATTCATAATTTAATTTTCTTAAATTTACTACTCAATATCACACGAGTAATACCAAATTTAATAATCTCAAATAAACAATTCAATATCAAATGATTAATTCAACAATTAGTCATCTCAAATAAAAAAAAGTATCCTAGTGATCTACTCTAATTGATTTACTAACAACTTCATCTAATTCACTCAATTGCATCATCACATAAATCCTCATTAATTAATTCACTAATTAATTAATCTACCTTAATAAAATTTAATAACACAACTACCCTTATTAGTTAATTCACTAATTAATTGTTATAATTTTTTTAAATTTATTAATTATATAATTAATTAACACATACAAACCAACAAATTAGTTCAGAAATTTATTTTCCACATCCATCCCATTAATAAATTCAAAATTGATTAATACCATTCAATTAATTCATTCAATTTGTATATTAATTTCTCATATTACATTTCATTAATTAATTCATAGTTAATTGATATTATTTAGTCCCTTCAACTAATTCTAAAAATAGTTATCCATGTCACATTCCATAGATTAAATAAAAATTAAATAATACCTCTATTTAATATAACAATTGAATAATCCCATTACTCATTATAATTATTTTTTAATAAATAACACATGTTATTTTATTAATCTATTAAATAATCCCATTTCTCACAGTTATTAATTTGTTGATTAGTTAATTAAAACCCTTAATCATAAAAACCTGTGTAATTAATTAATCAGTTAATTATACCTAATTATTCAAATCAATAACCATAATTACATACTCAATTAATTATTAAATATTAATCAATTCAATATAACTAGTAAATTCATAAATTTATTATGCTACCACCATCAATTTAATAATTATAATAATATCATATAACTGACACAAAAATTATTTTTCCCCTTTCAACAAATTCAATATAACAATAATTATTAAATCAATTAATTATTCAATTTCAACAATATCAATCTCACCGTAATTAATTAATCAGTTAATTATCCAAATCAAAATTTCATTGTCTCATAATTTACTCAATAATTTATTATTCAATTAATAACACCAATTTACCATAATTTATTCAATAATTAATTATCTAAAATAAATAATCTTAATATCTCATAGATAATTTAACTAATAATTCTTCTTGATCTGAAATACCAACATCCCAATTTCAACTATATTTTAATTATTTAAATAAATTAATTAATTAATTTAATAAAGAACACAATTTCATAACCTCTAATTAAAATTTTATAATTACATACAAATAATTATAATCAAGACTATGGGATTTGAATTTTATACCACCTTCAGCAAGACCAGTGATGAACGCTTGCCGATGGATATCCCCAATTTGGAGCCCATCTATTAAGAATGTGATAATGAACATAATCATGATCTAAAACCTAAATCCATCATTAAATGAAACATAATCTCTTAAATATAAAACTATATACAATAATACTATATCTTGGTTCCAAAAATCTTGATCGCAATTTTTGAGTGGATAAATATCTATATTTTATCCTAGAAGATGATAGAAGGGAAAGATATATCAAAACGAGAAGAAGATACATCCAAATGAGAAGAACACCTATACCTGGGAGGTGCGTAGAGGGAATTTGATTGAAGAAATAGGTTCACATAGGAGATTTGGTCTATTTTGGAGTTGTGATGAGGTGTTTTGGTCATGGTCGTGGTGTATTGATGTGATTCAGTCCATGTCAGAGGTGTGTCGATGTGTTTTAGTCCAATAGAGAGGTTCAAAGAGGCTCTTCACCCCATAAAATCAGGTTTGGAGGGTTAAGAGGTGCTGGAGATGTATTTTTTAAAAATATGTACATGATAATTACCAATTATGAATCCCCATTTGATATCGTGTAATAAGTTTTAGTTTATTTCCCGTTTTTCCTGATGAAATCCCTTCAAACCCTTTAAAAAACTTATTTGAATATTAAATGTGGTGTAATATAAATTATCATGGTGTAGTCTAATTAAATTATCTATAATTTAATTAAATGTGGTATACTATTACATGTGGGGTACTCTAATGACATGCAGTGTCTTGTTACATGTGGTATAATCTAATTTCTAGACAAATCAACACAGAGGGAAATAATGTTTCAAATTTTTAATTATTCAATGCTTGAATTAATTCAAGCCCTGAATTATATAAGCATGGTCTTCCAGAAACCATTAAAAGGGCCTTTACTAGGAATAAAATGGGATCAAACAATTTTTTGATGGCCTAGTCCATCCAATGATAATGATATTGTCTTCTCTGGACCTAACCTACATGAGTTTTCATTCCTTAGGCTCTGGACCTCATGAATCCCCTTGGAAAAGGACTAATCAGGGAATAGGTATTGAAGACACCTTATAAAGGGGGTTCTTTTTTTGTCCTCATACTTCGATTTGGGATTTTCATACCCCTAGAAGAAATCAGTGTCCTTCCTGGAACATTAGATAGACACTAGTTCTGATAAAATTTGTGGGGGCCCAGTCCATCCCATGATGATGATATTACCTAATTTGGGCCAAGTCCACACGGTTTTATGTCATGACTCAAATTAATTCAAACCATGAATAAATACACATCATGTAATTTCTGTTCACCATTTGTTGACATGTCTGGAATTAGATTACAAAATAGGTAATTAGATTACCCCATGTGTAATAAAATTACACCATGTGTAATATTACTACCCATTTAATATTGCAACACGTGTAATTATATTACACCATTATTAATTATACTACAACATGTTTAATTTGATTGAAACCTCATTTCATTAGATCACACAACATGTAATATTCATTTATTGTTTTTAAGGAGTTTGACGGGTGAGCCTCAAAAAATGGGAAATCTATTACCAATCATTACACAATGTGAAATTAGGATTCATGTCAGGTTACTATCACACAAAAATTATTGAAAACACAACTACAATAATGCATAACCTTCCAAAACCGATTTTTTTTACTGATGTGCCTCTTCACACGTCAGCCATTGAGTGAAACTCTTTGAAACACCTCTTCCCTTGACCGAAACACTTCAGTAGACCTCAGCCTTGGACCAAGACAATTCAGTGAACCTCTGTCTTGGACCAATGCTCTTCAATGCACAACCCACATCACTCAAATACCCTCCACGCAAATCATCTGTAAGGGTGTTGTTCTCATTTTAATATATCTTTCTCTTCTAGTCATCTTCTTGGATAAAATAATTATGTTTATCCACTATTGGATCGAGATCTTAATTTTTTCCATCTTTATATATTCATGTTGGATTTGGATCTATATTTAAGTGATCTTGTTTCGTTTAATTGTGGATTTAGGTTTTATATCTAGACTATGTTCTTTCTTGTGTTCCTGATGAATCCACATAAAAATGTGGATATCCATTAGTAAGAGTTCATCACCATTCTTGAGGATTGTGGTCTAAAATTCAAATCCCATAGTCTTGATTTTAATTATGTCTATTCCATTTTAGAATTTATATTATATGTTGGCCAATAGTTTTTTTGAGAAAAATTTATTAATTTAGTGAATTAATTAATTAAAAGAAATCTGAAATTTTAATATTGTGATTTTAGATCATGAATAATTAATTGATAAATTAATTATGAATTATCAGGATTATTGATTTTAGATTATTAATTACAGAATTAATTAATTTATAGTGGTATTATGAATTGAATAATTAATTCGTTAATTACTTATGAGACTATGAAATTGTGATTTGGATAATAAATTGTTTAATTATTTATGATGAGATAATGATTTTTAAAATTTAATAATTAATGGATTGATAAATTATTTTTATACTGAATTTAATGAAAGGGGATAATTAATTGTACTCTAAATCATCGTAGATTATTATGATTATTAAAAATATGGAATATGCTTAAATAATTTATGAATTAATTGTGGATATTGAATTTATTAAGATATAACAATTGATAGATAAATTAAAAATGGTTTATTGACTTTATTATGTTACAATAATTAGTTGATGAATTCTTTAGGTTGGTTATTGTGATTTTGGATTTGAATTAATTATTCAATTTAATAATTAATGTGTGAAATCATATTATTTAATTTTGGAATTATATAAAGGTATCAATTAAAGGAAAAAACAATTTATGTACGTTACAATATTATTTAATTGTTGAATTAAATACAGTGATTAATTATTTTTGAATTCATTAATGGAATGTGACATGGACAACTAATTAGATAATTAGTTGTAGGGAATGGTTAAGATTAGTAGATTATGAATAAATTAATTGGACGAGACATGAGATATTAATTGATGAATTAACTGAAGGGATTGAATGTGATTTATTAATTGTGAATTAGTTAATGGATTGACATAGAAAATTAATTGTCGAATTAATTGGAGGGGTTTTATGTGTTAATTAATTATAGAACTAAGTAATGAAAAATATGTTAGATTAATATATTAGTGAATTAATTAATGTGGGTTTTTTGTTAATACAATTGAATGGGGTAGATTAATTATCTAGTTAGTGGATTAATGGTGTTGTTTTATTGTTTCAATTGTGTGAGTTAAATCAATTAATTGCTCAATTAATTAATGTGGATGGTTAAGAATACTATTTTTTGATTTTATATGATTAACTGTAGAATTAATCAATTGATATTGAGTTGTTCATTTGAGATGAAAAATTATATAATTAATCTTGTGATATTGAATTTTAAATTTATGATATTTAATTATAGAATTAATTTTTTTATATTTAAATATTGTTTAAGAGATAATTAATTATAGTATTAATTATATGATATTGAAATTGAATGATTTGAGAATAATAATTTAAGAACTAATTTAGAGTTTTTGAGATCAAGAGAGAGTAATATAATTGAGGTATTAAGTGTGGGATTTTTATTTTGGAGACATTGATTAAGTGATTGAAAAATTATTTAACATTATTTAAATGATTTATTAACTGAGAAAATTACTTAAAGGAATACATGTGATAATTTAATTTTGAATTAGTGATGTAATTTATCTGGTTGGTAGATTGTTGAATTAACTAATAGGATTTATCTAATCGATTAATTTTTGAAATAATTAATTCATTTTACATAATTAATTAATAGTTGAATTAATTAATTCTAATGAATTGATTAGTAAATTTTTAAATTAACCAGATGAGTTGTTGTGATAATTTTATTGATGAATTAACTAGATTAATTATTGTGATTAGTTAATTTCAGAATTATCTATATAAAGTAAGTTCATAATTAAATATTGGGTTAATTAAATATATTCATGGACTTAATTAGTTAGAAAATTAATTAAGGGGTCTCTTGTGAATTCTAATTGTTGTACTAGTAATGTGGTTAAGATTAATTAATTGATAAATTTTTTAATGTGATATTTGGGTAAGAGGTCAAAAGTTGACATATCATCTTTGATGTGAGGATGTGATATATGTGATAATATGGATTATGTTTCTTCCTTCAATGTTATACTATTAATCTTAACATGCTCATTCAATTATGTATTGTAAAATGGTTAATGGTAACATGACCAACTAGCGTGAATTAATGGATGGTTACATGGTTATCAAAATTGTGTGATTAAATGAATGGTAATGTGGTCATTCATTTTTTAATATATTATGGTACATTGGCCATCCAAATTATGTGATTAAATGAATGGTAACATGGTCATTAATTTGTGAAATAAGGATGGTGACATGTTCATCCAAATTTTTTTATTAAATGACCGGTAACATGGTTATTCATTTGAATAATAAGGATGGTAACGTGGTCACTAAAATTGTCTGATTTAATGGATGGTAACATATAATTTCATTTTCAAATAAGGATGCTAACATAGTCGTCCAATGTCAGAACCCATCCCTCAGGGCCAGTGTGGTGACTATCTCAAGCCCGCCTTCCATAGGCCCGGGGTTGGCAACTAGCACCGGAATGTCATATCCCAAAATGGGATGGAATTGCCTTCAAACCTGCATACACACAAACTATATAATGAAAAAAGAAAACCACAATGTAGAACTTCTGATAGTAGATGTGAGAACTAAATGTGAAATGTTCCTGTATACAAACCAAACTAAAATTAAAGTATTTCAAAAAAGAAATATCATGATCTGGATGTTGTTCACTATTGATCCTACTAGAAGGGCATGTACATCTCATTGTCTATCATCACTACTGATCACAACATCAATCAACCATCTTCAAGAACCATCTATCCCTAGCACCTCAAGTCTCATCCAAGTTGTCCATTATTTGACGAAGACACAACAAGATATGGGAGAATCCTATGCATGAGTGAGTATAACGATACTTAGTAGGGACCCCGACACCCTAGAAGGTCACTTAGAAATCCACAAAGGAAAACCCAAAAATCATGATATCAATTACAATACATATTGTAAAAGAAAACTCACACCAAGTATTCAATTTAGAGAAATATAATAAAGATGACTAGTCATGATCAAGATCATTTTATTATGTTGAGTGGTTCTTCTGTAGATCCATGAAGGGTCACTGTACTGTGGATCCACCAAGTGTTTCTCTACTTCCGATTCACAAAGGATCGATCTACTTCCATTCCATAGAGGGTCGTACTATTACTGATGCACAAAGGGTCACTCTCATGCCAATAAAAAATGGTCACTTTTATTCTTATCCATGAAGGTTCAAATTTAGGCCAATCCATGAAGGGTCTCTTTTATGTCGATCCAAAAAGGGTCGCTTCTATGATGATATAGGGAGTGTCTCTCTTCACTTGACTGTCAGCCATTCGATTCCCATAGTTAGTGCGCTTGAGATTCCGAGTTTCTGGTCCTCATAAAATTGGTCATACCTTACCGTCCGCGTAGTCCTACAATGATATAACCCAAAGGACTGCCTTGTCTTAAGGGTTCTAACATGAGAGACGGTGCGTCAATAAGACACCCGGTCAGAATGTTATAATAAAATAGGTAATTGGGGCCATGTTGGGTACGATCCCGATCCAACCTGGTCATATTCCATACCTTTTCAAAACTTAAATAGGGTATCTCAAAAGAACATCCTCATTGTGAGGGTCATTACACGGCTGATGGAGCATCAATCGGACTCCCAGTTTGCGAGAGATGCCCAATTTAGCGAAACATGGACTTTTGGGTTAGACTCAAGTAGGTTTCGGGCCTGGATGGCCCATTGGCCATGCGAATCTGGGTCACTCAGAGGGTTCGGCTCGACTTAAGGGTCCTGGCTGGTTTGCGGATCCGACCTGGCTGGCGAGTCCGGCCCAGCAGGCGGGTTCCACCCCCGCGGATGCGGGCCGGTCACACATACCGGACGCGGTGCCTCTAGTGTGGTAAGCTAGAGGCACCAGTGGGGCATCACCAATTCTTTTGAAATATTCAAATGTAGACGACCACTAGTTTTGTCGTACTGCCCGATCGGGCTGCTCTACTCCCTGCACGGTGTGTTGGAAACACGCCCTTCCACCGCCCCAGCTTCTGCAATAGCGAGGCCACTCCTCTATGTAGCCGGCTCAGCCAGCCACCGTTGTTGGTTGTTGGAACCACCGTGCTAGTGGTGTTTCACTGTCAGTTGCTTCTGCGGGCCACCGAAGATGCCCTGTTGGTGTATTATCTTTTCAGTATGATCCTACGGGCCTCCCAGGTCACTGCCTTCACTACAAGGTGGATATATTTTTCTTTCCACCACATTTCAAAGTCGTGCACATGGAACAGACATATAGGATGAATAGTGGAGGGTACATGCCTTGTTCATATTGGATCACACCCTCTGTGTTAGTGCTTAAACATGGTGAAGAATAATTATAATTAAAACACCATAATGAAACCCCACTTCAACCTATCTTAATAAAGAAGAAAATTAAGATAAACCCATTGATCGATTGATCTATGTTCCTCATGTTATCAATTAATAGGAAATGAGGAATATTAATCATTTAAACCTGCTACCTGGATTAGGTGGAAACCGTTCTGGAGGAGGGAAGGAAAATGCATTCGAATTCATTCATTGTTCGTTGATCTTCATATCTATTTCCCCCAATGGTAGTCCTTCATCCACCATTCTTCATTGGAGAGGAAAGTCGTTGGAATTTTTTCATAGGTTCATCCTAGGGGTTTCCAATTCCCATGCCAATATATTGATTTAATAAATGAAACTACACCAGATTACATTCACTAATATGGTTTATTAATGAACCACAATTAATGAACTTTTTATCAATGAATGTTGCAGTTACACATCAAAATGGACGTGTCATTAAATGTCTCTTATTTAATTCTCATGGTTAAACTATGATCATTCCATCTACTACTCAATGATTATAGGAAAAATAAAATCACTCAATTCGTTTTTTTATTATTTTTTTCTGATAAGAGAAAAAAAATTAATTTGTTCGTCTGACCCTTACCAGTCAAAGTTAAGCATCACCTAAGTGAATTTTAGCACTGTGAATTCAATGGTTCCCTCAGATTTTTAATCTGAGAACCAGTTTAAAAGATAAAAATTTCTACCCGCACGTTTGTTGTACGTACAATAAAAAAATACAAAATTCCATTAGGGTATCCTGCCCTCCGAATCATGTGTTATCAATTTTTGAAGTATCATAATAATTCTATATAATTAAAAAAATATATGGAATTTCTGGTTCATTAACTTATCTCCACCTTAGTTTTTATGTCCCCAAAATATACAACAAAACTAAGGAAACAAATGGGGGTACTGAGGATGAATCTGTGCCTCCCACTACCATGTTCTCTCCTAGAGGTTTCTGTGCTGCCACATGACTTGCACTTGATGAATCGACCACCTCCATAAGACATGCTCTTGTCGACCCTCTGTCTCTATAGAGAACTCCGTAATTGTCACCCCATCATCAATGTCTAGTTCTCCCGCATTGATTAAGTGTGATGGATCAAGCATGTATCTCCTCAGCTGTGACATGTAGAAAACGTCATGCACATGATGCATATATGGGGGAAGAGCTATGTGGTATGCCACCTTGAAAACTCTGTTGATAATATGGAATGGTCTGATGATCCTCGATGATAGCTTGACACCACTACCAAATATCCACAATCCTCATTGATGTGGGACCTGAATGAAAACATGACAGCCCTCCTCAAACTTCAAGGGTCCATGTCTCCTATCGAAATAAACATCTTCATGCACTATGAAATATTCATTAACTATTGGATGATATCAACTTTCTCTATGGTAGACCATAATATCTATGGACCCATAAGTGATGGAATCCTTGGGCCTTTCCATCATTGATGTGATCTAGAATGTTTCCCATAAAAGGCCTAAAATGGTTCCATACCAATGGAGGAGTGATAACTATTGTTGTATGTGAGCTCCACCAGGGTTAGGTAGTCCTCCCAACTAGACCAAAATCAAGGACACAAGCATGATGCATATCCTCATGTGTTTGTATCGTCCGCTCTATCTGACCATCTGTCTGATGGTGAAAGGTGGTTCTCAAGAGTAGCTGAGTCCCAAATTCCTCTTGTAATTAATTCCAAAATCAGGATGCAAAACAATCATCCATATATAAAACTATATTCGATGATACATTATGAATTTGTACTATCAACTAGACGTAGAGGGGTCCCATGACCTTTAGTGATCCCTACTCATGGATAGGAAAAAATGGTTGTACTTCCAGAGTTCTTCAATGATCACCCAGATAGAGTCATGGTCCCTATACATACGAGGTGACCCTGTCATGAAGTCCATCGAGATACCATCCCATTTTGATTCTGCTACCTCGATTTGTGGAGTCAAGCCTATTGAAACATGATGATTGACCTTCACATGCTGACAAGTGAGGCATCGTGAAACGAACTCATCCTCCGCATTCTTCATACATGGACACAATTGCTGACATTAGAGGTCCTGGTACATATTTTCGACTCTAGGATTTTTTGCCAAAGAGGATGTGTGGAACTCTTTAAACACCTCCTCCTGAAACATCACTGGTACCCTGATGCATCTTCTAACATGGATGAAGTTCTCCCTAACTTTCGAAAATATTTTAGGAGCCTTCCATAGGGATATATGAGAACGGCGGACCTCGTAGTCAATGTCCCCAAGCTTTGCATCCTAAACTCCCTGACGGAGTGGGGGTGTGAGAGTCAATGATAGGAGATATGCTGATACATCCATATCTATGAATGATATCTGCAACGCTGATAGCTGCTTTGTCACCTCACTCAACAGTTGTAGACCCAACCTCCCATTTAGAGCATCAACCACTACATTTTCCTTCCCAATAGTGTAGAGTCTCTCAATTTCATAGTCTTGGAATAACTTCATCCATCAATGTTGTCTCATATTTAGGTCCTTATGTGAGAAGATATACATGATATTCTTATAATTATAGTATAGAGTAAACTGTACACCCATCATGTAGTGCCGCAAAATCTTCCTGGAAAATTCCTTTATTGCTAACTCTAGGTCGTGAGTCACGTAGTTATTCTACTGTTTCTTCAAATTTCATGAGTCGTATTCAAAAACCACATGTTCGTGAATTAGGATACATTTTAGTCACATCAATGATGCATCATCATACACTAAATTCCCAATTCCCTCTTCCAGTGGCCAGAAGATGGGGGCACTTGTCAGTCTCCACCTCTGATCCTAGAAACTTTTCTAGAATCTCTCTGTCCATATGAATGGTCATCCTATCTTTTTCAAAGATGAAAAGGGTTCTTCTACTCATGATTAGTCGGGTACAATTCACCATTAGTACCTAGCCAACCCCAAGAAACTATATACCACAGTCAAACACATGGGTGGATTCCAAGAAAGCACTACCTCTATCTTGTCTGGATCCACTGCAACTCCAGCCTCTGAGATAACATGTCATAGAAAGTGGAAATCCTATATCCAGAGCTGGAACTTATAGATATTTCCATAAATTTGGTGCCCTCAGAGTGTGTAAAATTTTATTCTCATATGTGTTGCATGCTCCTCCACTAATGCCATGTACACCAAGATGTCAACAATGAATTCCACAATGAAGCGATTGAGGAAAGGCTGGAAATCCTATTCATGAGTCTCATGAACATTTATGGGGAGTTTTTCATGCCGAATGATATCAAAAAGAACTCATTATTTCCATAGTTGCATCTGAAGGCTGTCTTCGGTACGTCCTCATCCTACACCTGATGATATTGATAGCCTAATCTGAGGTCTATATTTGAAAACCACAGAGCACCCTTCAGCTGATCGAAGAGATCATCAATCATCGTTAGAGGAAACTTGTTAGTAAAAGACACTTGGTTCATGAATTGGTAGACAAATAAATGTCTCAAAATCTAATATTCCATCTTGAAGAACGAAATTGGGGCTTCCCAGAGAGATACATTGGGTCTTACAAACCCATTCATCTACAAGTCATCCAAATGTAAACTCAACTAATGAAGTTCTATGAGATCCATCTTATATTGTTGTGTAGATATTTGTGACCTCCTAGTGTACATGTTGATCTATAAGTCTGTATCATTGTGAGAAGGTTGTCCCCAAACATCCACAAGAAAGATATTTTCATAGTGGTATACCACAGTATGATATCTTGGACTCCGATCATCAACATCACCAAGGGTAAGGATCGAAATATGATTAGTGATCGGCTGCACCCTCTACTAGGAAATTTCATCTTGTGTCTCAATGTTTCCCTTCTCACCGGTGAAGGGAAACCGCATCCCATCCTTTTAGAAACCCCACACATTGTTCCTAAATTAGTGGATAATTGCATGGACAATAAATAACCTATCTATACCCATGATGACGTCGTAAGGACTCGATGCTGCTACTAGGAGATCCCAGCAGAAACTATTTCCTCCTAGAGTAAGTCCACACTGCCTACAACAGTGTCTAATCATCGAATCCTCTCTCGTAAGAGTCTCTAAACATAAAGATCGAGTCGATGGATCTATCAGAGTCTCCAAGATTCGAAGGAGAGCTCTGACAATGAAAGAGTGGTTGGGAACTGTTTCTATAAGAACTACAGATAGGGTGGAGTAGACACAGATCATTCCTCAAAACATTTACGGAGGCACCATGATCATAGGCCTCTGTCTTCTGAAGCTGAGCTCATATTTATCCACTTTTTCCCTGGGGTCGGGGTGGACCACCTGGTGGTGGTGGCGATTGTACCTCAAACCGTCACCCACCACCTGATGCATGACCTATTCATCTGCCACGCCCATCACTCTATGGATCTCCTCACATAAACCTCTACCTTTTCCCCAATGATCCTTATATGTTTGGATGATCATGAGTAATTTGGGTAAGGAAATCACGATCCATGTGACCCTGCATGCTGCATGAGTAGAAAAATATTCTCCTTTGCTGACTTCCTCTGCCCTGCGAGTCTGGAACCTCCAACCCAATACCATGGGGTCTTCCTCCAGAATGTATGGCCCACTTGGACCTCAATATCATCTGCATACTACCTGCTATAGATGACTCGGATGCCTATCATCTGGTGGTGGATCTCACTGTCAGTGCCTTCTCATCTATGAATCTCTCCACCAGTAGTGCTCACTCTTTCACTCCAACTAGCGTTGGGATGTCGAGCGATATCATCGACATTTTGACCCCCTTTTGAAGACCCGGTTCAATGATCTGGGACCCGATAAAAGGGTATTTTAAAATTTCGGTGGCGTAGCAAGGGAGTTTAATGAATATCTCCGAGTAATGGTCCACCGTCATAATTCCCTACTGTAAGTGTAGTATCTCTTGAATACTCACTATGTGTAAATTCGTGGGTACGAACTCCGCCTTGAATAGAATCTCGAAGTCCAACCAGGAAAGAGTTGTCTCCTCTTGTGTCTAGATCATCAGGCTCCACCATCTACCTATTGTTCCCTAAAAGAGTCTAGCAGCTAGGATCACAATCGGTTCTACTAGTGTCTCAACCAAGATAAAAATTTCTTCCATAGACTCCAACTAGTCCTTAGCTACCTACGAGTCTTTCTCACCTAAAAACTACAGAGGCCTTTATTTATGGAACTCATGCAACAAACATAGTACGCCAACATGGTCCACTAGTGGAATTGGTGGCCACTGCTATTCTATGGGTGGTGGTGCTACTGATACACCACCCGAAGGTGCTATCGCTGTAAGAGGGCCCTACACCGACGCCTCATTGCTCGGTGGGCCATCATCATGATCACTCACTAGAATCCTGGATGGTTGTCTATGCGGTGGAATCATTAAATGAAATAGATGTTCCAGGGTCAAATATGTTATACCTAGAGAGCTGACTCAAAATATATCAATAAATTTTCAAAACACACCAAATCAGTGTTTTTCTACATCATGTTGGAAATCGGAACTCATGGACGTGGTGTATGGATACGTTGGCCACCACACCAACACTTGACTCCCCAAACTGTAATCCGAACTCAAGACACATAACACAATTTCTCATTTGAAAATAAAGACTCTTAGTTATTCTAGTAGAACTGACCCCTCTGATACCACATTGTTATGACTCATCCCTGAAGGCCCCTTTTGTGACTACCCCAATCCCACCATTCATAGGACAGGGGTTAGCTACTAGCATTGGAAAGGAATATCCCAAGAAGTCATTTCTTTTAAAATTTCACACACACAAATTAGGTACACATCAAAACCACACCAAAAAGTAGAACTGGTGTTATTAAAAGTGAAAAATGAATTTAAATTGGTCCAATATACAATCCCTAGAGAAAATAAAGTACAATAAAGGGAAAATTGTTCTTTTGAGGTAATCCACCAAGGATCCTACCTGAAGGGTTAGTAATGCTCATAGTCTATTGTCATTTCCACTCACCGCGTCTATCAATAAACTCAGAGCACCATCTGACCCTAGATCCTCGATTCTCAACCAAGATATATGTTTTTCTCACAATACACAAGAAAGTATGGGTGAGGCCCATGCATGGGTGAGTATTCAAATACACAGTAGGGACCCAGAGACCCCCAAAGGACTCTCAGAATTCCATAATGAAGAAAACCAAAAATCATGATCTCAATCAAATAGTATAATGTAAATGATAGATCACACCAGGTATAAAGCATATAGAATTAGAATAGTGATGATTAGTCAGAATCTAGATCATTTTATTTGGTTAAGTGGTTCTGCTTCCAATCCACGAAGGGTCTCTCTAATACAGATCCATAATGGGTCGCTCTACTACCATTCAACAATGGGTCTCTCTATAGCTGATCCACAGATTTTCATACTGCTGTCGATCCAAGATGTGTCACTCTCATACCAATCCATGAAAGGTGACTTTTCATCCAGTCCTCTAATGGACACTTTTATACCGATCTGTGAAGTGTCTCTTTTATTTTGATCCATGAAGGGTCCCTTCTATGCCGATCCATGGAGGGGTGCTCTTTACTTTAGAGTCAGCCACTGGATACCTGCACATAGTGCACATGAGTTCCCTAGTCTCTAGTCCTCATTCCATTGGTTATAAATCAACCACCACATAGTCCCACAAAGAATTAACTCAAAGTACCAACTTGTTGTAAGGGTTCCAACGCAATAGACTGCGCATCAATCAGATGCTCGACTATAATTTATAAGAAAAAATGTAATTATGGTCGGGTTGGGTTCAAGTCTAATCCAACCCGGTTGTGTTACAACATCTACAAAAACCCATGTTGGGTGTCTCAAAAAGGACTAACTCATGTGATGGTCCCCATGCCCTTAACGATGTGTCAATCAGAAGTCCAGTTTGCAAGAGACTCCCAATTTAGAAAAACATAGTGGGTAGGGTCCGGGTCTAGTAGGGGTTCGGCCTGGCCGACTAGTAGGGACCGCAGGTTCGGTCTGACTTGTGGGCTGGCCCAGCTTGATGGTCTATCCCTGGTGGAAATACCAGACTGACTTGCGTGTCTGGCCTGCCTGGAAGAAACTGTCTTTCGTAGATGTGGGTGGTTCACACCAGCCGGACACAGTGTGTACATTGCGGAAAGCTGCTAGAACCCGTGGTTAACTTCCCCTTCTTCCGGATTGGCCGACTATAGATATCCATTGGTCCTATCGAACAACATAGGAGCGGGCCAATCCTCTCCTCACGCGACAGGTCGTTTTCACACCCTTCCACCACCGAGGCCCAGCTAGTAGAGGCTCCCACTACTGCGGCTCCTATGGGCCCCACTCCTCCACATGGCCAACTTAACCGGATGGCACCACTAGTTTCTGATTCCAACGTACTGGTTGATGCTTCCATAGGCCATCATAGATGCTCCGGTGGTATATTTTCTTTCTTGCCTACACCAACAGACCTCCCGGGTCGGCACCTTCACTAGAGGGCATCTATCTTTGTCTTTCTACCACATTGCCCAGTCGTGCACAAGGAACACACATATACCCAGAACGAATGAGGGTCCCTTACTTGTTCGGATTGGCCCGTGCCATCTCTGTTAACACCTAAAAATGGGGAAGATTAATAATTATTAAAACCCTATAATGAAATCACGCATCAACCACCCAAAATATAGAACAAAACGTGGATCAATCTATTGGTATGCTGATCTGCGTTCTTCATATTATTCATGAATGAGAATAGAAGAATATTAAACATGTAAACCCCCTACCTGGGTTCGATGGAAACTATTGTGGACGAGGGAACGAAAACACATTGAAAGTCGTTCATCATTGTTCGTCTATCTCTGGATTGATTTCACCAAATGGTCATCGTTATTCAACCATTCCACCATAGAGAGGAATGTCGTCAGCATTTCTTCAGAGGTTCTTGTCATGGGTTCCAAATTCCCATGCCAATGGTTTGATTAAAATAAATAAACAACACCACACAGTGTTCATTAATATCGGTTAATAATTAACCATTCATAATGAACATTTAATCTATGAAAATTGCAGTTACACATCCAAAGAGACATGTCAGTAAATGTCTCTTATTTAATTTTTTGTCATTACATTGTGGTCCCTTTATCCGCCGCTCAATGGTTTTAGAAAAAATCAAGTAACATAATTATTTTTTTATAATTATTTTTTCTGAAATATCTAAAAATTAACATTTTATTCTAAACCATTCCGTTCAAAGTTACGCTTCACCTAAGAAAATGTCATTGATGAAAATTCAATGGTGTCCTCATATTTTTAATCTAAGCATCAGTTTAGAAGATAGAAATTCCATCCTGCACGATTACTAAACGTACCATAAAAAAAGATCAAAATTCTATTTTGGGATCTCCTGGCCTTGAAATAACGTGATGTCATTTTATGAAGTCATGTGATAATTCTATGCCATTATAAAATTATACATAATTTTCAGTTATTTACATCCAATTTGTGTTCCTTAATGAATGAAAACATGTTCATTCATAGTGAAATAATAATTATAATAATGGTACTTCATGATATGGCCTCACAAGAGAATAATTCAAAAATATCATGACTCGAATTTGTTACTATGGTATGATATATACTTTTAACACTTCAAGCTATGACATGAGTCAAAGAAGGTATTATGATAATATTTTACTTGGGAACACTTCATGCTCCGGAAAAAGACGAAGCAAGTATTTTGGTGCAGGTATCCTTGGGAACAACAATGTTACAGTAGTTAAATAATGAATAAATTATTATGTAATAACTATTTATTTAGGCATTGTACATATATATTTATTCAACAGAATACACTGTTGTTGATTGGATTTATTTTATACACCGTTGGTGGTGTCTTACTGAGTTGTACCCAACATACAAAGGCTACTAGGTAACTAGCTGAATAGACATTGAGTTTTCTGGACAGGTTATGGGAAGATGCCCTGTGTTGGAAAAATGATTTAGGATTGAGGAAGGTGAGTGGACTAAACATCATGTAAGGACCTTCCCGGAAGAGTTTTCATCGTTTTTATTTATTTTGGGATGTTCAAAATTTACCATTTGAACATACATATCATGGTATATTTTCCTTTTTATTTTGTTATTATATTTCTTTTATTGAATATATTTAGATATTGGTATTGTTTTTTATTATATATGCTTCTGATATTGTATATTTATTCCCACTTGTTTATTACTCTAATAAAATAAAAAATGATGGGGTATTGTCTCCTAATGATTGATATTTTAAACATGATGATATTCAACATCATTGGGCATATGGGGAGGCGCGCCTGAGGACATTTGATGAACCAGCTCAGGGCCCTGGTGCATGGAACAAGAGTTGGGACATTGTAGGGAACTAGAAATGAAATTGGAATTATATGATGGAAATCTATAGAGGAATATAGAGAGCAGACAATATTTCTCTATAAACATGGTATTTTTTCACTAGAAGAAAAAAAAGGAAGGGATGTATTATGTTATTCATATCCCTAGAATAAAAAATAGAATATAACGATTAAATAAGATAAATTGGTCATTCATTGAATTGATAAAATTAATTAGATAGAGCATGATATAGGGAATAACTAAAATAACGATAAAGAAAAACAAATAAAACATACGAATAATGTAAGGTATGAACAATTAATAGTTATGAGATGAACGAAGAAAACTAATACCCGAAAAAATTGAAAAATAGAAAGGTACACATTTATTATTATTATGATAATCTATAAAAGAAAATATATACCATATAGAAATTCCATATGAAAAGAAATAACACCGAAAATAAAAATCCCTTACCTTGAGTCGTAGCTCACTTCAAACACAAATCTAACCTCATGAATAATTGAATTAAATAATTTAGTGCCACATTAAAGAAGTACTTTAATTTTTATTCCACTTATTATAAATATTTTTTTATCATATATTATTCATGTTTTAGGATAATTTTGTTCACCTTGATTTCTTGAATTGGTTTGTTCAATAGTACAAAATACATAATCGTATAATAGTAGCAATGAATTTTCTTTGTCAAATAGTTCCACCATCACAGAAATTTAAAGTATAGAATAATACCTTTACCATATTATATAGTTATCATGTTCACTAATTTCGCCAAAAAACTATTAGTATAATAAATAAATATTATTAAGGTTTTTTTATAAGTGATAAAATTAAGTATCTTGATTTAATTTTAATATTAACAAAATTATTCTTATTTGTCAAATAATTTTCTAAAACATAACATAAAATTTTTATTAATATTATAATTATACAAAAAAATTACACCAAGAAATTGAAAATGATATTGAAAAATAAATTAATAGAAAATTTCTATAAAACAATCATGGTGTGAGCTATGTTTTTAAGAGTGTTTTAGAAAATTAATATATATATATATACGATAAAATTATTAGATTATATTTATAATAATATTTTTTTAATATTTTTTAATCATAAAATAAATTTAGATGTGTGATAAATGAATGATGAAAATATAATTATTGAAATTTTTACGGAATACCAATCCCTTTAAGATTCGTCCTACGATATTCACCTTGATAATTTTAGGAGTGTCCTCTATATTATACATGAGGTTCCTTGGTTAATTATGGCGATAGACTGAGAAAGTGGTGTAATAAATGTTATTTTTTAATATATTATATTAAATTAAACTCTATGACAAATTAAAATTAAGATCCCCTCATGAATTATATATCACAAACACCACAATGTAGAAGAAACAAAAAAGAACGTAAAATCGCTTGGTGTTTTATAAAGAAAATCCTCAAATATGGGAGAATACATATATTATATTTTCAGGTAGAGAATGAGATATAGATGAATCAATAATATCATAAAGTGATTACAAAATGTGAAGGAGTCATCATTAACCCAAAACATTTTCCAAACAATAGATTCCATAGATAGTTCCATGTACTATATGTTTCATGTTTAAAAAATGTATTCAAACCCAAAATGAATATATATACAAAAAACATAAGGATATATAAAAAATCATAGAATTTTATTATCTATTATATTTTAGATACATTATATTGAAATCAATCTTCCACCTTTTCAAGAATATCGATTCCCTTAATATCCTTTAATTTCATTAGATAATTGATCACTTCTCAACTATATAATTTTTTTATTATTTTTAATCAATATAATTATGAAAGTTAACATTATTCTCTTATTGCATTAGTATAATCATATATATATTTATAAAAGAAATTGGGTATTAGTTGAAACCATAAGTTCTTATTACATATCCTCAAACATAATCTAATTTTAGAAACTAAAAATTATAGTTCTTCTACCATATCATTAAATTATCCTTATATACAATTTTATTTACACATATGTATCTTCTATAAAATATTATGCAACATTTTAAAAACCAAATTTCATATTACATTATAGAAAGTTATTTTAATGTACTAAAGTTTTATCTATATATAATCCTTACATAACCCAACATATATTAAAATTATGCTTATATGAGTTTGTACATAGGATACAAACTACTCTTCTATATGAACATAGGTTCTAAATTATATATCAAACCCTTTAAACTCATCTCTAATAATCTATATCCACATGAAATATTGTAATGAACATTTTCAACACATTACAAAAACATCTCAAATGTTATTTAAAACAAATATGGGGAACCTTCAAAATATACATGTGTACATAAATCTCCCTCTTTAGATTTTTTCTCAACTCAAACAGATTATAAATTCTCATCAAATCCCAAGCATTATAAAATAGACACATCTTAATAAGACAATAATTGATAATGTATTATTTTGTAGAAAATTCCATCCTTTGATGGAAATAAAATTTTCAAATTGTTAACCTTATTTACTACCCATTAGTTAACATAGTAAATTTTAACTATTTTAATATAAAACCTTCTTTTTATTAATTATACCAACTAACATACCCATTTTGATCATTATTCTATGTTCATATCTGAATAAAATGAATTATGTTGAATAGGTAAATTATATATAGTAATTGGGAATGTCTCCCATGTATTATCATCTGTAACAAATTAAATACATACCATTTAATTGCCTTTATGAAAATATCAGTAATTTGATCTACCCTTGAAATTTATTCAGACCTCACATATAAATTTTAAATATACTCTTTAATAAAATTAAATATGATATCAATATGTTTGAATATATTGTATTACACTTGTTTTTAGTCATTTTCGTTATAATGTTATTTTGAATGAAAATTAAAAATTTATTATCATACATCACTTTCAAATCATTAAACCAATCTTCCATCCAAATTAGTTGTGTTCATATATTTTTAATAGCCATATACTCAAGGTTATAATAGTTTTATTCATTTAAAGACAACTAACACAATTCCATTCAATAAATTATGAACCTCTTGATTTTGGTTAATATCATCACAATATACAACATAATAAGCACCAATGTACCTATATAGGTTATATTAATCACCTCTTACATTTAGATTAACAGAATTCAATTATTCATTAATTTTTTTATTACACTCTTAAATAACTTATTTTGTGATTGTTTTTTATTAATATAAACCTTTCCAAAAATCATTGATACATACAAACGTATATATCCTTGATGTGGAAAAGATTATTAAATCTTCTTATTAGTTTCCTAATGTTATTTTGACTAATATGTAGCATTAACTCATCCTTTCCCAAATTCCCTCTAACAACCATAGGTGTAGGTACTAGTTTATATTCATACATCATAGACATCATTAACAATTCCATGAAATATTTGCCATTAGATTATAATATAAAACTATCATTTATCAAAACCTATAATCACAAAAATTAAATCATGAAATATTAACATTTCAAAATGAATTTTCATCTATCTAGAAAATTTCCCACAAAAATACTCACTAAAACTAGTAAATATTAACTCATACACATAGAAAGTAACAATAAGAGAAGATTTTATCATATACATCACATTAAGGTAAACTTAATATGTTCTATAGTAAATTTCATCATCTTTTTTTCAATCCACAACGTAATACAAAGACTTTGGTTCCTATCTCAATGAATTAAACCATTTAAGATAAATAAAAATTGATATTCTATTTTTATCATAGAAAAATCCATAATATTTATTAATTAATACATTTTATTAAAGATTACCACACATGAAAATAAATTAAATATATATTTGATATAATTTGTAATGTTTTCGTGCAACAATATCTAGAAATGTCCAAAAAATCCTAATTATTTCAAAATCTGAAATGTTTCATCAATTTCAACACCTTAAAACAAAAAGTATACTTTTAAAATCAGTATATCCTTATTTCTTGAATTTTCAACATTATTATTTAATATTTTCTAAAAACACACTTGGTTGAAATGATATTTCATCCATTATATCCAGTAAAAATATCTTATATTCAATTATTTGAAATTCAATCCAACTCCACATTCATTAAAACAATCCAATTTTTATAAACAATATCATAAGATAAAAAATATGGCTCAAATTTTTATATATAAGAGCTATTTTATTTTCAAAACAAGAATTTATTCAAGTATGAACTAGTTTATATTGACTTCCAATGATATTTTCCTTTAAAAAATGAATCTACTAGCACTAGTTCTTATTTTTTTCCACTACCAAAACATGATCATAATCATTAATAAAATTATTTGTGTTAATATCAGCAAGTATTAAATAATATAAATCATCATTCCATTATAAATTTATTTTTATAATTCATTACATAGTATTTTAAAAATATTGAGATGTAATATCATGAACCTATCATAAATAGGTATTCTTATCAATAATATTTACATAGTTTTTCCTCTTTAATTGGGAAAATTATCTATCCACAGACACCTTTGATTTTTTTCTTATACCTTTTTAATGGAGATTTTTGTATCTCTTTTGATATAACCCTTTCCAACATTTAGAAGATAAATTACAAAAATAATAAGAATTAACTATTTGAAATATGTTATCTCTGTTTGTCCTTCCATTAATGATATATTTTCAGTATATGAGGATAGAAGAGTTCATTTTGAAAATAATTTCATTCCCATTATCAAATTTTTTTTCTATCACAAAATATATTATGATTGTTCCAATATAAAAACAGTATACCTTAGGATTCTAATTCATGGGTTTATATCTTATATATACATACAAAATTAATTATCAATGATATCTTATTTCCAAATGTAACTAAATCTATGCTATGATCTTATTTGTTTTTAAATATATTATAATATTTTGTCGTGTGGAATGAGCATCCACTATGATGTATCCAATGATTTCTTGTCATTATTTCATTGAATGATGCATCAATAAAAATTAAATTTATATATTCCTATTTTCTATGAAATTTTATAACTCCAACAGATTTAGGTAGTCATCTTACAATATTATTCATGAATTTTATAATATAATGACCTTATTAAAAACAAGATCTAGAAATTTCTTCCAAAAAATCATGTCTATTTTTATATATTGTCTTGGTGGATATCTTCACAAATATATCCATTGATCCAAAATATTTTTCATATTATCAGAATTGATCACCCATAATTAACTCTTCTAGGGGAAGTACATGTTTTACTGACACACACAGTCTTTATTCTCAAAGATTCAAAATAACTAGAAATAACCCATTAATACTGTTTACTTAGAAATGTATGATGGGTGTTCATTGAATTATATTTCTTGATAAGGTGAGCTTTATTTATTACTTTTCCTCTTACTATGGGAGAAATTTCATCCCTAGATTCCCTAATCATCCTTTAATATATGATTATATTTGTCCTTAATTTTTTCCAAAAAAATCCAAATTTAAATTTAATCCCATTATTTTTAATAAAAGAAATTTAACACACTTTGGATTCACATGAACAGAAGTTGTGTAAATATTGTCCAAAATTTTTTAGTACCATGATATTATTCATGTTTTATGTTCACAACATTACGAATAGTCTTTTATCATCTTATTTAATATATTCATATAATATTGACACCTAGATTATGACTTGTTCATTTGTATTTCATCGAAAGAATATTTTTTATTCGGATCCTTAAAAAATTTCTATTATTCTTTATTTATTTTAAGAGGTTCTTGAGCTGATTATTGTAATGCACATAGTTATTTATAAATTCATACTCTCTTTAATTTCTCTTTGAAAACACCCATTGTAATTTTATTTATTTCTTGGTCATTGAATTATTCTTAATATAATATTTAATATTAACATTCAATATATGTTCAATTTATCTATCATTACCATATCCATAAATTCACTAGGTTTCACTGTTATTTTAAATATTATTTTTAAAATTTATAAAATTTCAAAAAAGACATATTATGATTGGATACTTTTAATAGAGAAGTCATCTTCTCCATTCCGCTATATAGATATTATTTCTATTAATTTTTGGGTTCTATTTTTTACTATTAACATGATTATTAATTTCCAAATATTTTTTACCTCATATAGATTATTGAAAACATTCTTTGTTCCCATCTTCCTTATACTCACCAAATTTATTATTTATAAAATAATTTTAAATGTGTCCAATTACACCACACATAAAATATTTTGGTGGAATTTTATATTTCTATTTACGCATTAATTTTATTATTTTAATTTAAATAAGAGACAATTTTCTCCCATTCTCATTATCCCATTATTCAAAATCTATAAATCATTATGTTAATAAATTTCATTCTCTAGGTTTTTTTATCTTTCTCATAGATTTTAATTCCATCTAGTTTTCCACTTTGAGCTTCTTCTTGAAAGAATTAGACCTTCACTTTTCTTAATAAACAATAATATAATTGATCTCATTAGGAATGAAAATATTACTATATTCAAGAGTTTAAATATTTAATTAAAATACATGAGGGATGTTTTCACCTAATATATTATTAATTGAAAAATATTTACCTTTCTCTTCATAACACAAGACATTTCTAATAATACTATACACTCATGTGGGAAATATATCAACAGTTTACTCATCATCCATCCTCAAATCATCAAATCATGATATACAAATCTATAGTTGACTTTACTTTATATTAAATTTTTCATTATTCATATTTTAAATATTATCTCATATTTATTTACAATATTTATTTACCACATCCATGGTATAATAATTCACAAATAGGGACATTATGGATCAATTATATTTCTTCCCATGAAATTTTATATTTTTATTATCATCAGGTTTAATTTGAGAATTATTATCAATATATCTAAAATAAAAATAAAAATAACAAAAAAACATATAGAAAAATCTATATAAGATTGAGGATCATTATAATTTTCCATCGATGATAAATATTTTAATAATATGTTTGAAATCCACAAATACATATTGAAATAATATATTATCATTGTTATTCAACCAAGTTATGATCTTTTATTGGGATCTAGGATTTCCATAATTCACATTGAAGTTTCCAAGTGAATAATGGTATAACACTATGAATGGTTTGTTGAATTGGATTTACCTTTGTTAAAATTTATAGTATGAAACATGTTAGAGTGGATGATTATTTTCATGATCAACCAACAAAATGAATAACACCCCACCCATATGGAAAGAAAATAATACAAACATAATAGGACCCAGAATTTTTATAATATAAAACCTAGATGTATATTAGAACATCCTAGTTATATTTAGGTTAATTGTGAGATATAAATGTACTTTTAACATCATAAAATTATTATAATAAGGGAATGTATCAATAATTGACCGTTGTTGGTTCCAAGTAGCATATGCCTCCCAAAAATTCGTTTTACTTGATACCTATAAAATATAAAATATATTCATACTATAAATTAAAATATCATCAAATAAGTCATTGATATTTCTGAAAAAATAGTAATATTTTTTCTTTATCCCATTATAATAATCAGAAATAAATTTTAATTTCTCCCATTTAACAACATCAATGTTCATATTATCATCTAATAGGCAAAGATCATCAGTCTATTTTCAACATAATTTTTTTTCTCTTTATATACTTCTATAACATGAATTTATTATTTCAAATCATTATTCTATATAATATTTCTACACTTTAATTTCTGAATCCACATTAAAAAATGTGACATCTTGATCATCATTTTATATGACCAAATATCAATAATGAAATTATCCAACAATGATCTTCAGAATTATTGAGTGATATTAATATTCAAACCTCTTATAATATCATTTAATGATATTATAAAATACTTACAATAATCCTATTTAATTCTATACTTATTTTTTTTCTTTTTTTATTTAAATGTCCTCCAAAACCATAGATGACTTCAATTATTCATGGTAACTTATAAAAATATAATTGTTCAGTGAATATTCATTTCATTATGTAAACATAAAGATTCTCAACACTATAATCTTCTACATGAATCATTTCTCAACATATAGCTTAATGTAATTTATTCCCTAAATAATAATAAATAATAAATTGATTTAAAATTATATACTCCCAAGATGATCTAATTAATAACACATACCATATGAATGATTTTATATATATGTTGAAACTAGAGGTTTCACTTTTATATCATAAAATTTATTCTTATGTATACATAGTATCATAAATGTTATTCTTTTGTGTCATCAAATATTTATTCAAATGAGAATGGATTCAATTATTTATCATCTGTAAAAATTTATATATTTTTTAATACTCTCAATTTTATCATATGATAGATAATTTTACTCTTATTCATAAAAATGTAATCTCTATATTATTTAAATGTCCCTCTGTACTTGTACAAATTATTATTATGTAAGATCTTACATATTAACTAGGTTATTTTTTTGTATAAACTCAAACACCAAAAATGAACCTCTAGAATTATGAATTAATATCAAAACACTTTCCTCAATCTTAAATAAACACAAGGACGTTCTCAACACATTTCCTAAAAATTTTATTTACTTTTGTGTATAGTAAAATACAACATACCTTCAAAAATTCCAAGGGTGTATCAAAATCATGCCCTGTAATACAGGGTTAAGATGGATTGGTGAGGTTTTTTGGAATAAAAATTTCTAGGGAATATTTTTTGAAGAGAATTTATATAGTGGATGTTAGGTATATTAATAAGAAATGAATTGTGAATTATTTAATAAAATGTTGTTTACATTATTATTTTTTTCAAATGAATATAAATATTTTTTTGATATTATTAATAATATTTTATATAATAAAATATAAATTTTATATTAATTTAAACATGTGAATGCGAAATTGTGTCATGTTTATATTCAATATGAAGTAAATAAATTTTTTTAATAGAATATAATGTTGTTTTGAATTTAGTAATTAATTTATAGGTTTATAAATAATATTTATTGTTTAAATGTATTTTATGTCTAGAAAAATGTATTAAAAATTATAATTCATTTTCATATCAACATTATTTCATAAAACCCGCTTTATATGCAGAAAATTTATTTTGTATAATTTTCCTAAAATCTATCACATTAGTAATTGTCCAAAATTTCTACCTATGATATTTTTTAATGTAATGATTCATGAAATGAGGTAAAATTATATAAATTAAATTTATAATATAGATAAATAAAATATTTTTAAATCATTATATAAAAAATAATGTTTTTACTAAATACAATTACAAATTAATTTGTTAAATATTACACTTTTTTATTAGGTGTGATAATTCTAAGAGATCACTATCCACTAAAATATCAGAACATTTTTTATTTTTTACTTTTCTGTGGTTTCCTGTTATACAATTATATTTATACTTTATTTTTAATGTTTCTTTTTGAAAAAAATAATATAATGGGTTTCTCTTTATATACTACTTTCAGTTTAGATATGTTAATAAATTTATTTACTTCAATAAATCTTTATTAAATAAACATGTATTTAATAATTTTAAATAATTAAATAATTTCTAATGATTATATATTCATATAAATAAAAAAATAAATTAAATTATTATTTACATATACATTATAATGATGTAATATAATAAAAAAATAATTAAAAATAACTGATGTTACATAATGTCATGTACATCCCACTCCAACTAATTTATGTAATATTTTATATATTGGAAAAGAAAATGATTATTAATGTATATGGTATTAATAAATCATATTACTTCTACTAGAGTGATCTATAGTATGTTTTATATCATTTTAAATAATGTGTTCATGAGAACAACGATAATGAATCATGAATAGGAAAAACGAACTAAAGTGAAATGTAATGTAGCTAATATAAATTTTAAATCCAATCGATGAACCTCCATTTAAAAAACTACAAAAATTTTAAGTATAATTCAACCCATTTATCTTCATCACCAACTACAATGGATATCCATCTTGATGATATCGATTCATTACATCAAATAGATCTGAAATCATCCCACCATCCCCATATTTCAATTTTCATTAGTTTTGTCATTTAGTGTTTTATATAAATATTAAATAACCTCACACGCATAGAACTCATGGGTTTACATCCTCATGTATTCAAGACACATATACATAGACCCCAATTCATGGTTGGAAAAAAGCGTCTCAATCATTTATGGTAAAACTAGAGCAATCTCATTGATTTAACGGTTCATAGGTGATAGATTAATGATTTGATTGGTTATTAAATGAATGTATATTAGTTCTAAATAATGAAAATTATTGTCACGAACCGTCCTCGGGGACCGTGTCATAACTACCCCAATCCCACCTTCCATAGGCCAGGGGATGGAGACAAGCACCAAAGGTGTAAATCCCAATAAAAAGAGAAGGCATTGCATTTATAAAGGTAAGCAACACAATAGAGTACAAGAGGAAGCAAACAGTAAGTAAAAAAGAAAGTGATGAAAAGTAAATCATCCAGAATACCAAACCAACTGAAATGTACATTAACAACTGAAAGGAAAGTACAACAACTAAAAGCAAGCTGCAACCACCAAGTCGTCCTCCGGATCTCCCACCTGAAGGGTGAGTACATTCATTCTCGTCGGGTCCATGGGTTCGGTTGTCCTCTCTATGTACATCCCACCTGATAGTCCACCTCCAGGTACCATCCCGCTCCACAAGCCTCAACCACGATCAGTGTTGTCCGTCATCTAAAACCAACACAACGTAGTGCAGGCATAGCTCGTGTAGGGGTGAGTATATGATACTCAATAGGTACCTCGAGACTATCAAAGTTTTCCCAGAATCCATGAATGATAAATCAGAAAAGAAAGATTCAATCACGATGTAACAACCAACAATACTTAGGTATATTCCCATACATATACCTAAGTCATCAATTCCAGTTCGTATCCGAATTCTGATCCCAAGTTCAACCCAGTCAACACAGGAAAGTATAACTCAATCCACACAGGAAAATACGATTCAATCCACACAGGAAAGAAAGTCAATATTATCGAAGATAAAGATTGAAAAATCAAGACTCATCCCACACAGGTATTAAGTCTGTGGATAACCACTACATAGGTATATCCCCATTCATATACCTATGTTATCAAGTAACCCATCACAATCATGAGGAAAAAACAAAGGCCAACGACTCATCTCAAACCAAGATTTTATTCACGATGTTGAAACCACAACTACTGGAGAACTCATCCTCTGCCGAGTACAGTGGGCATGCTGCTACAACCAAGCCCTTCCCACTTACCTTGGACTGCTGAAGTACACCACCTATTGAGTAATGTGGGCCTGATGCTACAACCAAGCACTTCCCACCATGGGTTTGCCGCTACAACCAAGCGTACCCCCTCATAGCCTACAGAGGTACTCTTTCTGTCGAGTACCGCGGGTCTACCGCTACAACCAAGAGCTTTTCTGCCATGAGTCTGCCGCTAAATCCAGGATCTCCCCACTGGGCTATCAGAATCACTCTGAGTCGATCGATCATCAGTCGTCATGTTTCAGCTAGCTACTAGGTCTCTGCACTCCGCTCGCTCGTCGCCTGGAGGGTCCACTCCATGAGCTACTGGCTGATACTCCAAGAATCACTAACTCACACGAAGAAGTATCCCAAAAGTCTGCCACGTCGTAGGAATCTCAACACAACAGACGATGCGTCAATCGGACGCCCGGTCTATGTGTTATTAGCCTTTTCATCCTAGGGGCTCGGTTGGTTTCGTGTACGAACCAACCCGACCGTATCTCGACTGTACCCTGAACTCTCATACGGTATAATCATAGGAAAATTTTCTTAGTATGATTACCAATGCTGCAAACGGTTCGTCAAACGGACGTCCGGTCTGAAAGTTATCAGGTTTTCCATTCCAAGGGCCCAGTTGGATTTTGGGTACAATCCAATCCAGCCGTACTCTAACTGCGTCCAAACCTCAAGTGAAGTATTCCAAAAGTTCCATCTCATCAAGAGGAATCCAACAAAGTCGACGGCACATCAATCAGACGTCCGGAATTCATGTTATAAGTGTTTCCGCTCTGAGGGCCCGGTTGGTTTCAGGTTCGAACCAACATGGACATACCCAATGTTCTCTGAAACATTGAGTGTACTATACCAAAATGATAGTTTCAATCCAAGGATATCTACACAACTAATGGTGCATGGATCGGAGGTCCTTTGTCCATTTGATATGCGCCTGAACAGATTTTTCCGGAAACCAGGGGGTTCGGGCCCGGTCCGACCCATCCCGATTCTCCTGGGTCAGCATGAACCCGGTCCGGGTCCGGCCCATTAGGGTGCGGCCCGGCGTGGTAGGTTCATCCTAGTGCAGACCACGGCTCGGCTTGAGGCCGAGCTGGACGCGGGGGGGGGGGGGGGGCTGTTTTCCCAAAATGGCGCACCCCTTTGGGGTCCGCCCTAGGTGGCTGTTGGGGTTTCAAACCCCCGACTTTCTTGGAAATGGTCGGCCATTATGGTCGGAAAGTTGTGCCACGCGGGAACCGCAAGGGGGGGGGGAATCCCGCCTCCTACTACTCTGCTTCGGCCGAAGTCCGCATCCCCTGTCCGACCGGCACGGCACGACGGTGTCGCGCCCCTCCGCTGCGGCCTGCTCTTGGCCGCGACCTCCTTCTACTTGACCGACATGGTGCGACAGTGCCGCACTCCTTCACCATGGCCTGCTCTGACCATGGTTCTCTCATTCCCGTGTGATGCAATGACACCGCGCCGTCTCTGCCACCATGAACAACAAAGGTAAACAATAAGGGGAGGAGGATCTGCCGTGTTTGCGTTGTCTGACCTCCTCCCGTTGTGACGATAGCAGGCGGCCAAAGAATGAGCATACACAACAAAGAACAAGCACAAATTTAATTGATTAAATTTGAACTTAACCCCTACCTCGATTCACGAAGGTTGATCGCTTGGAGAAGAATGGGAAAGCTCTACTATTCCGTAGACATTGTTGCGGAATGACGGCGTCGCTTCGTCAAGCATCAAGAAAAAGGAAGACAAGGATGGCACCAGTGTTCTTCGCATTCTTCAATGATGAGGAAGATGAATTTCATCAAAGACATAGAGTTTTCTACCCAAAGACTCCACACAATGAAACAACCAACCCAAAATAAAATAAGGCTCTTTCCATATTTTATTTACCTATGCCAATGTCTCAAAACGTCAAAAGTTGAAAATTGAAATCACATAATTAATTAGACTTGTGTTGTCAAATTAAATGGAGAGATAAGATGGCAAGAATTAATGTAGGGGGAGAGCCACATAATTTAAGATGGGTTTTTAGAGGGGTTAGGGGATTTGAAAAGGTGGGGTATCGTGTGGGCCCCACCTCCCTCATAACCACACATCGGAAGTTGGTTAGCTGTGGGCCCCACCAAAAACATCCCATGAGAGAGTCTAACCATGACGAATGATATAAAATTTGCACACAATTTTATTTTACTTATAATTTAATCCCCAATATTTTTTACAACTCCTCCCATGCAAATGCAACTCCAGAAAAGGTCATATTAAGCAATTAATGGCGCTGCGGATTCATCGGTGCCCTCACATTTCGATTCGGAGCAACAGTTCCAAAGTTAGAAAATCTCGCTCGTTCGTTCAATAAACGTACCCGAGCTAAACTTCAAAAATTGATTCCGAGCACACCGGCCTCGGAATCAGGCACCACTAGAAACAGCGTACTCGTAAAATCCTAAAGAATTTATGAAAAACGTTTCCTTGAAATTTACGGGTCTTTTCATTATTCCCACCTCAGATATTTACGTCCCCGTAAAGATAATTCACAAACTAGGGAAACAAAATAGGGTAATGAGAACGCATCTGAGCCTCCCTCTCCAATGTGCTCTCTTGGAGGTTATCTGTTTCCACCTGATGCACACTACAGGTATCGACTGTCTACGTAGGACCCGCTCCTGTCGATCCTTGTTCTCCACCGGGACCTCTGCAATAGTCTCCCTGTCATCAATGTCCAGCTCCCCATGGTCGATGATATGCATCGGGTCGTGCACGTATCTCCTCAGCTGAGATATGTGGAAGATTCCATGCACCTGGTGCAACTGAGGTGAATGGGTCAAGCGGTAAACCACCTCGCCTACCCTGTTGGGGACCTAGAAGGGTCTGATGAACCTCATAGATAACTTGATGCCCTGGCCAAACCTCTGTAATCCATGTCGTTGTGTGACCCATTATAAAACATGGTCTCCATCCTCGAACTCTAGTGGTCTCTCTCTACTATCAGCTTAGAACTTTGATCTATACTATCCAGTCTTCATCCACTCTTGAACGAACTGCACTTTCTCCCTTATAGTCTAAACCATCTCTGGTCCTACAAGAGTGACTAAGATTTCTTCTTTCCCAATAAGAGAAATCTGGTCTCATTCTCTGTGTGAACCACGTTCTATTCCTAATACATTCAATCCTGACATGAATGATTCTAATCCATGCCATGGATGACGTCGTAAGGCCCCGACTCTACTACCAAGTGATCCAATAGTTACTATCACCTCCAAGGGTTGTGTCATTTAGTCGGCATCATTGTGTGGTCACTAGGTCTCCTCCAGTAAGAATCTCAAAAGTTAGGGTCAAGTCAACAGTTTAAACCAGAACCTCTTCGTACACAAAAATAAAGGAAGAAAACGTCATAAGGAAAAGTTTTCTTTTATTACTGCAGCTCAAGACCAAATACAGACAACAACCACAACAAGGAAACTAGAAGCTCCAAGATCAATGGTTCCATGCCTAGAACTAGTCCCGCTCTTGTCCTCCAGCTTCTGGAGCTCTATTTTCATATGCTTCTACTGCCTGAACCTGAGCTCTCCCATGTCCACCTGTTCCCTACATTCGGGGTGGACCTCCTGGTGGGGGTGGTGGAAACACCTTGAAGCGTCTTCCACCTCCAGCTGAATGGCCAGCTCCCCTACCTTGGTCTCCTTCTCCTTGTTGTCCGCCTCGATCGAACCTCTACCTCTACCTGGGATGTCCTTCATTTATCTTTTGGTCATCTGTATGGAGGGTCAGATAGTCACCTTCCATGTGACCAACCCCATCGCAGGAGTAACACTATCTGCTTCTGGTAAGTGGTTCTCCACCCCAGGTGACTCGCACACACGATCTTGTGTCATGCGGTCGACCACCTGTTGGTCTGGTCCTCTTGGACCTCTGCGTCATCATTATACTTCCCACTGCAGAAGACTCTACTGCATGCTGGCTAGTGGTGGGTCCTACTGCTGGAGACTGCTCAGCAAGGAAACTTTCAACTAAGAGGGCTCGCTCCAACACCCTTGTCTGCGTTGGAATGCTGTGAGAAAAAACTAAAGATCTAATCTTTCGCCTGAGCCAATGCACGATGGTTCGGGCCCTAAAGAACGGGTCATGTACCATATCTGTGGAGTAGTGCGAGAGATTGGTGAACCTTGCTGAATACTGTGCCACCAATATACAAACCTGCTGAAGATGAAGTAGCTCATGTATACGCACCGCTCGAAGGGTGGCTGGTACAAACTCTGCCCGAAATAGGCTCTCGAAGTATGCCCACAAAAGTGTCGCCTCGTCATTCATCTGGAGGATCAGGCTCCACCGTCTGCCTACTGCTACCTGAAAGTGGTTGGTAGGAAGTATCACCATGAAGTCTGATGGCTTCCTTACTAGCCTGAAGACTCTGACCACAACCTCCAGCCAATCCTCAGAAAACTGTGAGTCTGTCCCTCCCCACAACCTACGTGGCCTCTAGTGCTGAAACTCGCACATTGCCCTCAAGCAATGTGCACTCTCTACTACAGGGGATGGTGGCATCGGTGGCCCAACGGGTGGTAGTACTGTTGGTGCCTCCGTTGTTGCCTAAACTGGAAGAGGGCCCTGTACTGAGGCCTCATCACTCGGCGGGATGTCAGTACGTACAACTCTCGGGGCTCTAGCTGGTCGTCCATTAGGAGGCATCCTATAAGAAACAAATGTGACACCGTAAATGGCTATACCTGGTGACCCGACTTAAAGAAAACTTTTGGAAACACACACGCAATCAGTGTTTTCGTGCACTGGGTCGGAAATCAGTTGTTAGGGTCTTGGTGTATGGATACATCGGCCACTGCACCAACACTAGACTCCCTAAACTGAAGACCACACTCGGTACCCTTAACACTATTGCTACACAGAAAAGAATTATCAAAGGCTTGTGTTCTACGGTAGAACCGACTCCTTTGATACTAATTTGTCACAACCTTTCATCGGGGCCCATTCTATGACTACCCCAAACCCGCCTTCCATAGGCTAGAGGCTGGCGAGTAGCACCAAAGGCGTAAATCCCAATAAAAAGGGAAGGCGTTGCCTTCATAAAGGAGAAAAACACAGCAGAGTACAAGTGGAAGAAAACACTAAGTACAAAAGAATGTGCTGAAAAGTAAATGGGCCAGAATACAAACCAAACTGAAAAGAACAGATACAACTGAAATGAAAGTACAACAACTGAATGCAAGCTTCAACCACCAAGTCGTCCTCCGGATCTCTCAACTGAATGGTGAGTACAGTCAGTCTTGTCGGCTCCTCAGGTCCGGTCGTCCTCACTGTGTACATACCACCTGATAGTCAACCACTAGGTACCATCCCGCTCCACAAGCCTCAACCATGATCAACGCTCTCCATCGTCTACAACCAACACAACGTAGAACAGGCATAACCCGTGTAGAGGTGAGTATACGATACTCAGTAGGGACCCCGAGACTCCCGAAGGTCTCCCAAAATCTATGAAGGATAAACTAGAAAGGAAAGATGCAATCACGAAGTAACAACCAATGCTACATAGATATATGCCCATACATATACCTAAGTCATCAATTCCAGTTTGGCTCCATCTTCCGAGCCCAAGTTCAACCCAGTCCACATAGGAAAGTATAACTCAATCCACACAAGAAAGTATGTCCCCATCCACATAGGAAAGCAAGTCAATCTTATCGAAGATATAGATTGAAAAATCAAGACTCATCTCACACATGTATGAAGTTAATGGATAACCACTACTTAGTTATATTCCCATACATATACCTATGTTATCAAGTAACCCATCACAATCATGTGGAAAACACAAAGGCCAATGACTAACCTCAAACTAGGATTTTATTCACGATGTCGAAACCACAGCTGCTGGAGAACTCCTCCTCTGCCGTGTATATTGGACCTGCTGCTACAACCAAGCACTTCCCACTTACCTTGGTCTACTGAAGTACTCCATCCACTGTGTGTCTGCTGCTACAACCAAGCGCTTTCCACCATTGTTCTGCTGCTACAACCAAGAGCACCCCTCATAGCCTACAGAGGTACTCCTTATGTCGAGTACCGCAGGTCTGCCGCTACAACCAAGCGCTCCTCCACCATGGGTCTGCCGCTACAACCAAGCGCTCCCCACTGGGCTATCCAAATCACTCCGAGTCGATCGATTAGCAGTCGTCAAGTTTCAACCAGCTAATAGGTCTCTGCACTCCGCCCGCTCGTCACCGGGAGGGTCCACTCCACGAGATACTCGCCAATTCTCCATGTATCACAAACTTTCACGAAGAAGTATCCCAAAAGTCTACCATGTCATAGTATCTCAACACAACAGACGGCGTGTCAATCGGATGCCTGGTCTGTATGTTATTGGCCTTTTCGTCCCGGGGGCCTGGCTAGTTTCGTGTATGAACCAACCCGACTGTATCTCGACTGTACCCCGAACACTCATAGGGTATAATAAAAGGGATCGTTTCTCAACATGATTACCAATGCTGTTGATGGTTCATCAAACGGACGTCCGGTATGAAAGTTATCGACTTTTCTCTTCCAGGGGCCTGGTTGGATTTTAGGTACAATCGAACCCGGCCATACTCCAACTGTGTCCAAACCTCAGGTGAAGTATTAAAAAACTCACATCCCATCACGAGTGATCCAAAAAAGTCGACATCACATCAATCTGATGTCCAGAACTCATGTTACAAGCATTTCTGCTCAGAGGGCACTGTTAGATTGGAATTCGAACCAACCTAGCCATACCCAAAGTTCTCTAAAACCTTTAGTGTAATATATCAAAACGATCGCCGCAATCCAAGGATCTCCACGCAACTGAAATTGCATCGATCGGTGGTCCGTAGCCCATGTTATGGGCATTTGAACCGATATGTTCAGAAACCAGGGTGTTCGGGCCCAGTCCGACCCGGCCCGAACCGTGGCAACCCGACTTAGGTCTGGGTACGAATCGTTAGAGTGCGTCCCGGCCCAGCGCGAGCGACCTGGCCCAGTGTGGGCGGTCCGGCCCAGCGCGGACCTCGGCTCGGCTCGAGGTCGACCTGGACGCGGAGGGGGGGGTCACCATCCCCTTGTTTTGCTGAAACAGTAGACCCATTTGGGGTCCGCCCTAGGTGGCTGCTGGGGTTTCAAACCACCGGATTTCATGGAAATGGTCGGCCAGTACAGCTGGCCGGTTGTGGCATGTGGGACCCGCGGGGGGGGGGGGGGTCCTGCCTCTTGCTTCTCCGCCACGACCGAAGGCCGCGACCCCTGTCCGACCGACGCAGGGCGACGACGCCGCGCCCCTCCACCGCGGCCTTCCCCCGCACGCGGCCCTCTATTAGTTGCGGCCTCCTTCAAATTCACTGGCGAGGCGCGACGGTGCCGCGCTCCTTCGTCGCGGCCCGCTCCAGCCGCGGTTTTCTCGTTCCCGCACGGTGCAACGACACTGCGCCGTCTTCGCCACCAAGAACAACAAAGGTAAACAATAATGGGAGGAGGATCGGCCATGTTTGCGCAGTCCTACCTCCTCTCGTTGTGACGATAGCAGGCGTCCAATGAACGAGTATACACAAAGATGAACAAGCACAAATTTAATTGATTAAATTTGAACGTAACCCCTATCTCGATTCACGACAGTTGAATGCTTTTTGAAGAAAGGGAGAGATCAGCTGTTCTGTAGACGTTGCCACAGAATGACGACGTCGCTTTGTCAAGCGTCGAGAAAAAGGAAGCTGAGGTTGGCACCGGCATTCTCCGCATTCTCCAATTATGAGGAAGATGAAGTTATTCAAAGACTTAGAGTTTTCTACCCAAATACTCAACAAAATGAAACAACCTACCCAAAATAAAACAATTCTCTTAAAAAATTTTATTTACTTATGCCAACTTTTAAAAACATCAATAGTTGAAAATTGAAATCACTTAATTAATTAGAATTGTGTTGTAAAATTAAATGGAGAGATAAGATGGAAAGAATTAATGTGGGGTGAGAGCCACATAATTTAAGAGGGGGTTTCATAGGGGTTAGGGGATTTGAAAAGGTGGGGGCTCGTGTGGGCCCTACCCCTCTCATAACCAAAAATGGAATGTTGGGTGGTCATAGGCCCCACAAACAACTTCCCATGAGAGATTCTAACCACCATGAATGAAATAAAATTTGCACCCAATTTTATTTTACTTATCATTTAATCCACAAATTTTTTACAACTCCTCTCGTTCAAACGCAACTCCAGAAAAGGTCATCTTAAGCAATTACCATCCCTAAGGTTTCATCGGTTCCCTCAGATTTCGATTCTGATCACTGGTTCAATAGCTAGAAAAACTCGCTCGTTCGTTCACTGAATGTACCCGAGCTAAAATTCGTAAATTGATTCCTGGCACACCGGGCCTCAGAATCAGTCATTGTCTGAAGTAGCGTACTCATAAAATCTCAAATAATTTTAGAAAAAAATTTCCTTGAAATTTACTGGTCTTTAAAATTATTCTCATCTAATATAACATTGAGAGTATGGATTTTAATGTAATATTCTATATCCAACCTCATCTTTTTTGTTTCTCAACCATGTTCATTAACATACATAGATTCTTACATGTTATTAAATAACTATTGATTACACTATCAAATGTTCTTTTTAAATTTATGTGCCATGTCACTTGTGAATTCATTCATTCATATCTAAGTATTAGGTTTAATTAATTTTATGTAATAGTTTGGTAATTAGTATAATCATACATGGGGTTCATAAACATATTATACACTTATGTATGTTAGTAAAATTAATTTCAATATTTTTTATATCCTTATTGATTCTTCACCCAAGTAAAATTAAAATTAAAATTCCTCAATTATCATAATGTAACAAAATCATTTTAAAAATAATAAATTCCCAAATTTATCCATGTTTTCAATCCGACGTCCATAATTCCAAAATATTTACATTTATAAATATTAAAATATATTTAAATATAGAAACAATAAACTATACTGGAAACTATTAGAATATATTAATGCATTATTTAGAATCAAATACCCCCAAATATAATCATTACATTCCACTAATTAATATTTATAAACTAATGCTTCACTATGATTTCAATTGAATTTTTTTAAAACATTGTTCAGTAATTGTTAATTTAATATATTTTTTTTAAAATATAATTGGTACAATTTATTAAAAACAAATACCTTAGTTTTCAAATCCACTTTTCATATTCAATATGCCTCAATTCAACATATATAATAACCTAAAAACACATTTTCCCCTTCTTTTATTTATGTTAAGTATTCCCCTCATTGTTTATATCCCTTGAAAACTAAGCGCACATATTTTTTCATAAGAATAATGATATTATGTTAACATATACATGTATTATGACTATTTATAACTAAAATATCACAAATAGAATTCATATCTATAGATTAATTGTGATAGTTATGTCATAGAAGAATGGTTCGATAGTTGGATCTCAATTTTCCATTGACTCATTTTTATGTATTTTATATTCTCACTAAAACACCACATATCATGTTATAAAAATATATAAAATATGATTTTACAATACTCATTTTACTCATATTCAAATTATATACAAATTTTTAATTATGTTACCTCTATATGGTATTAGTTCTTAATAGTTATTGAATCTCACATGTTTGGGTTAAAAATACGGTAAATATATATCACAATACGACACAACAAAATTATTTTTAATTAAAAGTCACAAATCATGTTCTAATATATATATATATATATATATATATATCTGTGTGTTTTCAATATGAAAATTTATCTTTGAGACTCAAAAACATAAAAACCAATGTAACTATACTACCTGTGGGATGGAGAAATGCAATCATGTTATTTTTTTAGTGTTATAAATACTTAATATCTTATATAATGGAGTCCATATTCATAAAATGGAAATAAATAATGATGAAAAAAATGTATAAAACAAAATAAACTTTTCAATACAATGATAAATGGATTAAAAACATCGTTTATCCCCCAAAATAGGTGTTGGGGTTTGATTCTCCATAGTTATATAGAACTAGGGCCTCATCAATGTTTTAATGGGAGGGTGAGGGCAGTTAGAAGTAAAATAAAAAATATTTATTCATCCAATGTAATCAATAATATTGGTGAAATGATCTAGCTAGAATCAAAATCATTTTATTATTTTCAATAACTTATCATGTCATATACATGAACTTGTAAAACCTATACTCATATTTATTTTTATAAATAAACGTTTATTTATTTATAGTATATTAGTTGAAATATATATCCCTACATAAGTTCATTATCTTCTTTTGGATCACATAATATTCAACCTCAAAAAATCATAACAGTAAAAATGTTATATAACCCTAGGTTATATTTCAACATGTGGTTGTTTCAGATGATTAAATTAAACTTTGATCATGAATTTTTCATATGTTTTGTAGTCATATACCTCTATTGAATACTAAAAATAAACCATATAATGTATATCATCATCATCTATATAAATATAAATGAAAAAGTGAAATGATATTCCCACATATACATGATTATAAATTATTAGTCTATTAGTAATTAGAGAATTCTAGTGATTATAAATTATATTTACTTCTTGTGAAAGGTAATACATGCTCATTATATTCAAAATTCTCTAATTTGAGTGGTTTAAGAATAGATATAACATAAATAATCCATTTTAATTTATTTAGTTTTAAAAAAATAATGGTGAAGTAGTAATTTATATAATATCTAAAATATTGGGTTCATTATTAACCACTAATCATATGGATTTTTTTCTTCAATGTTAGAGAATATTTATTTATTGGTGGGATAGATGATTATTCTATATCAATACTATAAAATTATAAAAAATAGAAGTAAAATTTTTCAATTATTTGGTTAAATGATCAATATAATGAGTTATAATCATTTCATTAGTTTATTCAAGGAAACTACTAAACACATAATTCTTCGATACAATCTTGGAGGACCTTATAATTTCATTGGATAATACAGATCCTTCTTCTCAATAGAATAGGGTGATTCTTTTAACTCAATTTTTTACTATTTAATTTATATTAATAAAATAATACATAATATTAAATTGAATTTGAATTTGACTCTATAGAAATGGTGCAATATTTATAAATAATTTTATTCGTAAACTCCAACCAAGTCAAAATTTTCTTATTATCTATGAATAATAATATAATCATGGTAACTAGGAAGAAAATAATCTTATACTACTCTGTATGTCACATATAATTTACTTTACAATAATTTTGTAGACACTAGAAGATAGGAGTGGAAAATAGATTCATATAAAGATTAATATTTCAAAAAGAAAATTGATGACATTCAATAGAGGTTAATATTAATTGCAGTACTCCTTGGGTGAGTTCATATGATCTCATCCAATAATTATCAAATTATTTTTAATGTTATATATCTATGATAACACTCCACCATATGTAATATCATCATTTATGTCACTAGTGACATTAATTTACTATAAATTCGTAGACCTGAGAATAACATACTAACTCAACTCCTCCTCAGTTAGTAAAAATAATAACTCATCTACCCCAAAAATGGTTACACTATCATATTTACTATTAATGCACCAAACCTTAAATATATAAGAAATTAACTAGTGAATAATGATTAGGGAGTGTAATAGGTTTGTGATGTATAAGAAAATAGTATACATAAGAGAAAATGGAATGTTACTAACCCCTTCCACCCACTCCATCAAATTCATACAATCTTATTATTGAATAAGATAAATAATTTTAATGAAAAACGGTTTTAGAAATCATAAATAATCTTAATAAAGTTCCATTGGGTAAGTTCACTATTATTATAGAGAATGTCTTCTCAAGATCAAGAGAAGAAGGTGATAAATTTGACTAAAACATGACATAAGTAATAAAAAAATGTAATCCCTATCGGAAATTTCTCCCCACCATAAAATATAGAATGCTACTCCTAAATTTATATGTACAATCCATCCCTTTAATATTCATTATCCATCACCATGGGTTATGCCATGGAAGTTATCAATTTAAAATATCAACTATATCAACAATCATCCAAATATCATGATATTACATTTATATTTATTGGTTATTGTCAGGAGAGTTTTTAATGTATTTAGAAAATTTTCTGGGACAAAAAACAATTGTGTTTTTACTCTCATTCTCGAAATAAATACGTTCACAGATCCCCATGAATGTTATTAAATTATATTTTAAATAAATATTGGGGAAACATGATAGAACCTAATGAATCAATGGTTTATTACTGTATTTTTAATGAATTATTTTCTTCTATTGTGACACCTTTTTACTCTTCTGTGATTATATACATTATTCTTTAATCTAATATGAATTATAGTGGGTTTTATTCACTACAACATATGAATCATAATTACACATTTATTCTTCTATGTTATATGTCTGGTATTTATTTCCCCCTTCATAAGTATGTGTTCATTACTATGAGGTCAATTATTATTAAAATTACATGGCCTATAGACACTTTAATCTATTCAAATATAACTAGGTATTTATTTAATTTAATCATAAATAATTTTAATATTGGTTTATTTATACCTGGGATGTTGAAAATTTATTTACTACTATATTGCTCAAAAAGTCATTTTCAAATTTTTTATGTACTCCTTTCACAAAAAACCAAATCAGAAGATAATGAATACACCATCCAATAACATTAGACCAAAAAATAATTTAAAAATCATAAATTTTCAAAAGTAGATCAGCTTTTTATTAATGTTATAAAATTACAATATTTTCATTTCTTACCATATTACTATCTATTAATAATAAAATAACATTAAAATAAACTAAACAACTATAGGAATATCCTAATTAATTATTTATAATATCTCATAGTAAAACCAAGGCCTTAAGATAATGGAATAAAATTTTTAATTCAATCTTTATAATGTTTAAATAGATTTGTAATATGTATACATATAATGAGAATTTTTTGAAATAATGATATTTAATTTAACACAACTATTTATCATCTAAAATTTTACATTAAACATCCTATTAATTATGTTTGTTATTGGAAAATACATTGGAATAAATATTTGGGAAAAAATTCACATTGATGCACCAATATTATAAGAATAAGTCATTGTGGCATAATGTCCAATGATGTAGGAAAACATGTGAACACGAGATGTGATTTTTGGATAGAAATTAACAACCATGCTATTAGGTATGATTTATAAAGCACAAATAAACCATGAACATATATTATAATTTAATACCAATATATTATAGAAGTTATAATTCCATAACAGGTTCTAATTGGATAAACAATGTTATTTGAAATGTGATAATCGTAAATGTAAAAACTTACCCTACCACTAAACCATTGGGTTATAATTGATACCCCTTCATGACAAGGGTTTCTAGAATTCATGAAATCTAAATTCCTTCTACATGTATTTAATAAATATTATACACATCAATAAGAAAGTTGATTATATATAGAGCATGAAAAAAAACTCAAATTTTATCGATCTCTAAATCAACAAACTAGATAATGTATTCTGATTGTGTAAGAGTTATATAATTAGAAAAACATTTAATATAATATTTTTTGAGATTTATTCATAGAAAATATATATTAAAAAACTATAATATTAAAGTATCAATTAAGTACAACATAACTTCTACTTTCTATATTTTCAAAATGTGGTTTTATTTAATATTTATATATTCAACAATATCCCCCTGGTCAACAGGGGTTGTAAATAAATATAATGGGTTAAAAAATAATATTAGGGGATATTTTACCGTCAAATAATTTATTCTATTTATACCAATATTTTTACTGAATAATATGTATGATATCAATATATTTGTCATACCCAAAAAATGTAATAGAAACCAAAAAATAGGAAATATAAATAAAACATTCAAAATAATCCATGATGAAAGTTATAAATTTCAGATATTTGGTATTATTAATATTAATAAAGAAATTTAATTAGTTTCTACAGTCCAAATAAAAATTCCAATAAGGCCATGAAATAAGAAAATAATGGAATATCAATATGAATAATTTTAACACCTCAAAACACTAAGATATGTATGATCATCAGAATGTTTCCCCCACCTTTTTAGATCCACCACTATAACTATATTCTATACCCATGAATACATTTTTTACCTCTATCATTAATTAGACAATCGATATTCCCACTATGGTTATCCCATAGGGGTGAGTAGAAGACCTAGATGGATAAACCCAATATTTCCCATTCACTGTTTAAAAAAATAATCATCTTATGTATTTTATAAAACATTACCAATTAAATGAATTTATATAAAAGTTGAAACGATACACATAATAATAATAATAATATATTTTATTAAACAATAACAAAGTGGATTATAATTTATTCTATTTCCAAAACTGTTAAAAAATAATTTTTTCATTATCCAAAACTGTAAGGATCCACTAGACCATGAGTAATATAATTTGTTTAACATCAACACATTATATGACCAAATTACCAAAATTACCATATCTTACAAAAATTTCTCAATAGTACATTTGGTATTTACATCATCATTGTTAAACCTAAAAGGAAATTAACACATAAGCATGGATTCTAAATCTTGTATATGAGACTTTATAAATAAATATAATTAAAAAAATAATATAAAAAATCATTATTCAAAAACTATAAAAATTATAAAATCAACACATTTAAATTATCCAAATTTTTTATAATGTCATATTATCCCAACAAACTATCCAATATTATTTATACAAGGACTGGTCACACTAAACCATCCTTTTCAGAATCAAATCACCTCTATAATTAAATAATTTTATATCAATTAAATTACTTAATTAAAACATAGCATCCAAGATAAAAGTATTTATCATAAACATGTATGTTTGAGGAATCAGTCACCACAAACTAGTGAAAATGAATAATCACACCACTAAACAAAAAATTTATGATCTCTTAATATTTCTAAAATTATAAAAACCAAATGAGTAATAATAATTTAATCTTAAACCACTAGTATCATTAATGCTTCCTTATTAGTGTTCCTCTTTGGGATAACAAAAAACAATTAGAGGGTATATATTTTTAGTGATAAAACTTTAAAAAAATTAGAAAACATTATATGATCTTATTGAATAGGATATCCTAAGGATACAATCACATAAAATTTTCCATTGGGGAGGACCCCTATAAAATATAGGCATTAGAGAGATATAGCAGGGTAAAAATAACTAAAATTTAAATATAATGCAAGATCCATAAATCAATTTAAATTAATACATGTACTTACTGCATTATCCCAAAAAACATGTCATCTATAGTTTGTTTCAATTATAGTATTTTATAATATTAGTGTTTCTTATGAATTGACTTTATAAACAATGAGTATAACTATTTATTTCTCCCTCTCTGCCACAAAATACAATGCACATTGTATTTTCCATGGTGTATAGCTCCCCCGCAGTGTTCATTACTATGAATACATCTAAAATTCTATAAAACTACAATATTTTACTAAATAACACCAAAAATTTCAATTAAAAACTAATAGTAAAATGGAATATATTATAAAATAAAAGTATCTATATGGTAAATGTCAAAATCCAAAGGTATATAATTAGTGGTAAATTCAGATGAAATTCATATGGAGGGGGTGACATATAGGTAAAATTATTTAAATGAGTCAATAATTTGGAAATATCTAGAAGATATTATGAGGAGACTATAGATGATTTTGTAGTGGTATTGAATATTCATCTTATCATTTAATAGATATTAAATTTAATGTAAATATACTTAAAGATATTGACCTAAAATCATTTCCAATGAATGACATACATAAAATAATGATTTCATAATAAATATTTAATTTAAATATCATGTGTAAAACAGAATAATAATAATAATATAATATGCCTTCAATAATTATTAATTCATGATAAAAATAAAAATAAATTTCTAAAAATTTGACGAAAATTAAGAATTATATGATAATATTAAAGAAAAAAATGATAATAAATTGTCTCTTATCCAAAGGAATGTTATAAAACTATGCTTCATGGTGTGATTCTATTAAAATTAAATAATTATATAGATCATGGATATTGTAATATTATTTTTCCCAAGTAAAAAAATATGAAAGTGATCATAAATTTGAGGCGTATCGAAGATTTATATTATTGGAAACATATAAATTTAGAAATAATATTCCTTTATCCAATGGAAACAAAATTTTCATTTGTGAATAAAAGGAAATTATTTTAAATTTGGATAATCATAACAGTTTTTAACGTAACTAATGAAAAGGAATATCATATGTGATCAATGATAAACATTTATCTGAAATAATTCTGTAATGAATATTTAAGTAGTTAAGAAGATGAAAGTGAAATTTGAAAATAAAGTGTGATTAATCAAAAAATAATAATTAACAGATTTAATATCAATAATGTAAAAGTTATATAAAGACTATAAAATGTATAAAAAATATCCTTAATCATTCATTTATTATGATTATGTGCACACTAAAATTAAATCAATGTTATCAATTTTAATTAAATGTTTAAAAGTGTCACTTTCTATGGATAAGTAATTGAATAAATTACTAGAATATTTGGTTAAATAAATGAAAAATAAATATTAATTACCTAACAAAATATTAGAATCTAGGAATCAGGAAATGAAATTCATGCTTGGATATTAAAATATTCTATAAAAAAATCCATGAATGATTAATATATAATTATATACAAGTTAAAGAATCTAAATAACTCATGGACTATATAACTCATCAAATACACCATTTAACGTGTAAGAAGGTATTTTTTTTATAAAATGTTCGAGATGAATATATTGGAATGAATGTGAAATATTTATCATTCAATATAATTCCAAAAAACATTAGAATATATAAAAAATGAACTAATGATAATATCTATATCATATCGAAATCATAAAATAAAGTAAAAAGTTATAAATTATAGTGGGATATTTTCATCAATTTTATATTTGTACAAAACAAGAATATAATAATGAGTAAATATATTTATTGATAAAAGGTCTTATAGAATGGGATGAGAGAAGTTTTTATTGGAATATATTCAAAATTTTCCTATTTTATGTATTGTGATGGATTCAATAATTTTTAGAGGGTTTCTCTGTTTTAATGAATGATATAATAATAATTCAATAGTATATTTATGTATGGAGATAATATGTAGACAGTACACAATTTCATAAGAGATAATAAATTTATTTTTTGAGTTTGGGGAATCATTTTTTTGTTAAATTATCTTTATAAATGTGGTGGATAACTACATCAATTTTTCTAACAATTATTATTAAATACTATCAACCCAATTTATTATGAATTAATACAAAAAATATTTTGACTATGTAAATATAGAAATTGAGAATGATGTATTTAGAGAAGTTTCCATGAATGAATTTTAAAATTAATGAACATAGATTTTAGAAAAATAATGTTTATTTCAGTTTATAGGGGATATGAATATTTTAATATATTTTTAATAGTGAAAATATAGATTGATTATTTTTTCAATGATGCATTTGTCGAATTGTTTTAGTGAGAGTAAATTAGAGAAAATTGGATTATTTTAAAAAGTAAAATATTTGATAATAAATTAAAAAAATTACATAATGTGTCTCAAAATTTTGGAGATTATTTTAAATTAAAATTTAGGAAAAATGAATTTTTGGGGAAAAGTTTTGTATATGGTTAATAGATTAACGATTAATAGTTAATAAGATGGATCTTTTTTCAAGTATGAGGATACAAAATATCCCGTTATGTCAAATTTATGGATGAAAATTAAATGATTAATAAAATTTATATCCATATTATCAAAAATTATTTATGAAAATTATCATCATATATTATTTTTCAATAAGTGGAAGTTTTAAAAATATTGATAATTTTTGTTTCTACTATATATCAAATGGTTATAATTATTAACTTTTTACAAATCCATTTTCATTATTAGATCATATCAACAATTACATCTTATCCAATATAACAAATTTAAATCCATAATGATTATATTTTTTATTTGGGAGAATTATTTTGTCTCAGTTATTGATGATATCACATGGATGAAATGTTTCATATTCCTAGAACACATATTAATGTCTCAAATTTTTTTAAATTGATTTATATAAAATATAGATATGGGGATATAAATTCTTCATAAATACATTTATATTAAATAATAAGGTTCAATACATGAGTGATAAATTTAAATAACACATTTATAATACTTTTATTTGATAGGAATATATTTTATAATACACCCCACTAGAAAATAGTGATTCTAAATGGAAGAATAAAATAATTTGATGGATAGATCAAACTATATTGGTTTAGTACTTTTACCGTATTTTTTTAAAAAAAGTACTTTTATTTATCATTTATTTTCCAAATTATAATTTATACTATTATATTTTATATATGACTCTTTTTGGGTTATAATTTAATAATATCCCCAATATGAATTACTTTTAGTTTCCTGGAAGACTATATATAATTAAACTATTGGTTTTCAACAACAAAAACTTCGAACAACATGGTTTTGATAGAATATTCTACATATATAATCCAAAATTAATATTTTATCAATATCACATTAATAAAAATGTAAATAAATTTTATATTAGTATGTTAAATGATATAAAACACTATTTTTATGTGTATCAGTATTAATTGGTACCTCATTAAATTTAATACGAAGATATGGTGTTATTTAGGTAGCATGTTAAAAATTCTAAAATTGTTGATGTTTCATGTAATAAAAATAGTGATGGAAATTATTTATTTATGTTAAGGGATAGTAAAAATCTCATTTTAATATTTACATAGATGGAAAATAAATTTCAATCTCATTAAATTATCTTTCATTTTAATGGAATTTGTCAAATAACAGATCCATTGGGTATATCATCTCATTACTTGTTGTTATATGATGTTGAGTTGAAGAATGTTTATATAATTTTAATGCATATCAAAAGGATTCATGTAATGAATAAGATGATAGACCAGGAAAATAAGAATTCTATTTTTAATTTGGTTCATAATAAAAAGAACGAAATTATTATTGGTCTAATGTGGGTATTCATAAAAAAATGACAAGGGAGATGTATCAAGGAACAAGGAATTCATTGAATGAAAGGGTTCATTGTACGTAGAAGGTTTTGATTTATGTAACAAAACATATTGGGATGTAATACATGAAATAAATAAAATATAAATATATACCACCTTATAAATGAAAATTAATATGTTTTAAATTCGTGAGATATCAACTTATCTAAATGGGGAGTATGTTGAAGAGGATCACTTTCAATATAAGAACGATTTATAATTTCACAAAATAATAAATATTTATGGATGTTTATGAATTACATATATAAGTTAAATAATAATGTAAGGTTTGTAATTCAATGTTTTATACTTCTTTGATGTCAATTAATTTCATGAAATAATGTTTATAAATATTTTTATACATAAATAATTGATAATGAAATATCTCACAATAATAGTTTATTTATAAAATATTTTATTTTCTAAAATTTAATAGCATTCAAATGTAATTTTGTATATAAATTTATTTATTTCATATTTTAATAGTTAGTGAAATTACTTATTTCAAAAGTAAATAAATATATCAAATAAAGAACAACACTTTCCTTTCTAAAGGTATGTATTCCCTATATATTTTTAAGATGTTTGTAGTTGATGATGAAATGTTTTTTATATGATAATTTTTGTGGAAGTAAATTTCTATGGATGATTATGGTAAATCATTCAGTCAAACTGAGTTTATGAAACACGTTGGGAGTGTACATTAGTTGAAAATATTTTTGACTAACATAATCTATGTTGTTTCCAAATGTATTGGATATTGATTTACACTAATTGAGAAACATTTTATTAATGAAATGAGTATCATAATTTATATCATATTCTAAATTTTTTTATAGTCTTAAATAAAAAAATGATGGTAAAATGGTTTTTATTTTATGATATTGATTGGGGAGAAAAAACATATTATGTTAAGTTTACATCAACTAGCATTATCTTTATAAAAAAAATTATGTTTGAATTGGAACATAAAGAAGATAAATATAATAATTTATTATAGATGAAGAATATTATTATAATGTGACATATGATAAAACATAATGGATGTGGTTAAGAACAACAATATATAATATCATGGTTTATTGAAAGTTATTATTTTTAGTGGGAAATGATACTCTATGTATATAAAATAATTACAATATTATTATTTATCCCTAGAAATAAAATTATAGTTATATAATTTTCCACTTAATAAATTATGATGTATATAAATTTATCCTAAAAAATATGTTTTTTTAAATAGAATAAGTTATAGATAAGTTCAATAAAATATTTTCAATATATGATTTTTAGAAATTGAATTTCATGATAAGAGTTGAATATCAATTTTATCATGGATGATGAATTAATTTCATCTCTATATATATTATTCATTTTTTTTTAAAATGGGGAATAATAAGAAAAAAGTAATTTCAAATTATTAAATTTTTGTTTGGGGGTGAAACTATTAAATGAGTGATAAATTAGGGTTTAATGTTTTTAATTTCATAATGTCAGAGTTTATATAAATTTAAATGGTTAATGTGTCTCTTGAATAATGATTTCTTGATGTTTTCGATAATATATTCATGGGGAGTTATAAATACACTTAATTATTTGTTAAAATATAATGGGTGATAATGTGTAGTTTTTTAAAAATTGTAAATAATGTTATTTAAAAATTCCTATATCCTACATATATTTATCTTATATATGATTGTATTTTAATATAATATATTGAATCTTCTATTGAGCTATATATATTATTAACTCACTAGATTTCATTAATCATTAATAGTAACAAAAAAACAATGATATATTGTTGATACTATAATAATGAGAAAGAAATATTAGAGAATGTTAATAGAGTTTTTATGTTAATGATAAGTCATATATATATATATATATATATATATTATTAAATGATGTTCTACAACATATCATGAGACATATTAATAAAAATATGATGATTGGTGTTTGATGTAGGTTGAAGTTAAAATAGAACGCTTGTGAAGTGATATAATATGAATATAATGTTTATAAAATATATTAGAAAAATATTAATCACATATTAAATATTTATAAATATATCAGAACAGAAATTTCTACACGCTAAGAAGAACATGGTATCTACTAAGCCTAACCACCTAAAACCACTATTTTTTTACTACCATAGAGAGCCAAATGATATCGTATCCCAATAAAAATATGGTATATTTCCCATTGGATGAGGTCATTATAGTGGTATATATTTATATTTATTTTATTTTATTTTTTATTTTTTCTACATTAGGTAAATAGTTATCATATTAATGATTTTCTATAAGTATATAATTTCTGGAAATAATTTAATTTTAATATTATTTAGATGGCGTCAGGGAAGAAAATTGGTATTAAAATTTTGATAATGGACGTCAATATTAATTCATAGTTAATCTAAAAATACATCTACATTATCATATTTTTTCATTCTTATGGGATCCCAATTTTTACCAATCACTATTTACAACTAAGGATATTAATTTAGGATAAATTATATAAAAATAAATGGTTTATCTAAACTCTATAAGAACTCCACTTTTATTATATGGCATTCAAAATATTAGTCCCACTATATATTATGTTCCATGGTAGGGGTGAATCAAGTAATGTTAATTAGAACATATTATTTATAATGATCTTTCAAAATAATTAATAAAAATAAGAATATCTTATTCAATGAATGTGGAAGAATTAAAATTACACAACAAAAGTATTTTACTATTTCACCCAGAAAAACTTTATCTCAACAACAGAAAATGGTGATGTATTAAGATATAAAAATAATCTATGTAAACTACTTATAAAGATTCATAGAAGACTCATTATACCACTTGGTTTACCACCACTCGTATTTTGAAAGCATAATACACTATTTAATAAGAATGGATCATTAAAAAAATAGTAGTCACATTTTAAAATACATGTAAAATATAATCAAATATTATTCCATTTGTTGGTGTAGTTGTGACCTCTATCATCGTAATGTTTATGATTTATTACTTTTACTTATTCTTATTTAGTAGATTGTATTATTGAGTTTTCATTCTCCATAATGTTATATAATGTATTTCTCCTGAATGATTTATCAATTTTTTCATATTTTTATATTAATATTCATATTCTTTTCAAAATACAAAACTGTGTACAAATATTACCCAATATAAAAATTATATTTCCCAAAATAAATGTAGTAAAATACATATATATTAAGAATATTAAATAGAGTAACAATATTGTTACAAATAAAAAGTCATTATATATTATAAAAAGTCAATATATCAAAACATATTTAGAAATCATTAATTCTATGACTTTTATATAAAATCATTTACATCATTTTTTGATCAATGCTTTTACTCCATAAAATTTCTTCATAATATTTATATCATTTAATTTATATTATTTTAATAATTTAGAATTTTTTATGAACTATAATGATGTTTTCATTCTACATAAAGAACATATTATAAATTTAATTTTTAAAATACTAATATAGTTATTTAATAAGAACTTATTACTAATATTTATCTTTTACAAATTTGAAAATTTTTGATTTCAAGGTACGGTAATCTATTTTTCTAGACCGAATGAATAAATACTATCTATGGAATATATACCTTGTATATTAGATTTATGATTATCAAGTACACTATAAATTCATGTGAAAGTGAATTAGATGAACATTTACGAAATCTAATGGAAAAAATACATAATAATTCTATAAAAATGTGTTGTATAAAGTCATTCAAATTTATTTTTTTGAGGTGCACCAGGAAGAGTTATACAACTTCCATTTGATGGAGTTATTTAATTTCAATAATATGGATACATAAAAATACTACTAGATAAATATTTACCAATTTGACCAGACCAATATGTATAAGGTATACCATATGAAGATTTACAATTTCAACCAGATGGAATACATCAATGAATTGTAATGATTCTACAAATGTTACCTATCAGACAAAGAATTACCACTAACATAAGAATAATATGTGTATGGGGTTATTGAAAAGGATCATAATAAGTGTGAAACCTGAACATTGGAATCTTTTCAATAAATTAGACCAAATCGTAAGGACCATAAGTGGTTGAGAATCTATAATCGTAATTTGTTTTTGATTTTTTGTAACATATTGATACTGAGTGAACAATACATTAATCTCTAGTGACATTCCCTAAATCATATATTGGTGATTTTATTAAAGTAAATTATTTTAGGTTGGTATACTATAATTTTATTTTTTTTATTATTTGGTTTATGAATGGATATCATGGATAGTGAGAAAGAAGTTTATATGATCATGTTGATCAAGGGAACCTAGGGAAAGGGGGGGCATAGTTTTTTCCAATCAGGTGGATCAAGGGATTTAAAGGTTTTTGAAGGAACATTTTATTTATAGGCATAAGTTAGGGATTCCATAGGTCATATTCATAAAATATCGTATCACATTGGGTGAAACTGAAGACAATAATTAGGACATTTTATATAGGTATTGTTATGATATTTTTTACATGTTTGGTACATTTAATTATAATAAGTTTTAATATTTTTAAATTTTCATTATTCAATTTTATATTATGTTTATAATATTTAGTATTTATTTTATTACATATAAATTAGAAATTAAATCTGAAAAACATTTTTATATGGAATTTGATACAAACAAGTTGTTGGGATAATGGATTATTCAAATTTTTCAAAAACCAAAATTCACCCACCCCTGCACTTGTATTATTTCCAATACTCTTATGATATAAATTTTGGAACTATAGGTGGTGTCTAAATGTATATTTATTAAACTATATATTTTGGTAAATAATAATATTATTGTTTCATGATTGTAGGCTTATTAGTATGTAAATAAGAGATTCTTAATCATAGAAGACACCAAATTTTTGACGTTGCTGACTATGGATATTATTCTAATAGAAATTGTACATTTTTTATTAACACTATTGTTAATAATTTTTTCATAATGATTGAAAATTATAAAATTCCTATTAAGGAAGTGACAATTTATTATAGAATATAAGTCAAAATATCCTCTAAACTCTAGATTTTGAAAATAAATTGTTTTATTATATCATAAAGAATATATATAATAAAATTTCACATTTGATATAGAAAATAATATTATGTTAAAGATATATGTTACTCACTTTGGAACCTATACTATTTAGGAAACTAATGTTTTTGATTTTTATTTCTTATCAGGTGAATCATTTACACAGATATAGAAAAATATCATGATTTTTGTCAATAGCTTCAAATTTCATGGATATAATTAGTTGAAATATTATAAGAATATAGAAATTATTATTATTATTATCATTCAAAATCATAGATAGTACAAAAATATTTATATATGATACAAATAATATAATAAAGATTATTTTGGATGATCTTATTGGGTCTCCCTTGTAGTATGAGAGGTAGTTAAAAAAGATATGATGAGAAGGAAAATAAATAAATGTTACTTCATTTTCTTCTTCTTATTTAGAAACATTAAATATGGATGAAAATTATAGAAATAATCTTTATAAATATTATTATTATTAGAAGAAGGTTTAGGGTGAGTTTGATTCTAGTTCATTGGAGGAATGTAAAAATTGAGCATTCTCAACTGACAAAGACAATGAACAAGAATTGTTGGAAAATGATTTTTTTTATTTGTGTAAGAAAATTAAAAATGATATATGTTTTGATAAATATAGATCAGTGATAATTAGTTACAAATGAATAATATTCGATGACATCACAAAATAATCTCTACATATAATGATTAAATAAAGGGCTCAATGAATTTTTCTAAAAATAAGGGTGAAAAATAAAAAAAACCAATACATGTGAAGTGCCAGTGGGGGTTATTCAACATGAAATGTTTCTCTAAATAAAATTAGTGATGGTCATAATGTTATCATATTTTACACTATAATTCCAAAGAACAACAAATACTACATGGAGAATGTAATAGATAAATATATTACAAACATAAAATTAAATTATAATTACCTTAATCTTGATGATTAATATAATTCTACATCAGTGGAAGAAGAAGATATTGTTATATAATAGAATGGGAAGTGTGTGTCTTGTTATAAAAAATTATTATATATGTAAATTTTTATAGAGATAAATAATATTAAATTTATGATTATTATGATTATTCTAAAGTATATCATTTAAAATCTATTTTCAAGCATTTTAAATATACAACCAATGTTATTAAACATACATTAGAGTTTGATAAAATAAAATTTCTCTCTCCGTTAATGATGATAAAAATTTAGTTGTGAGAGAAGTTTTTGTGAAATTATTTGTTTTGAAAATAATTTTTCAAATATTTCATTTTGTAATGAATTTTTTATAATTTATACAAACATGTGATACCTCATTGAAATAATTATTGAATTGATTTTACATCCAGGAAATATCATTTTTAGACAAATTATTTGGTTCAAAAAATGAACCTTTTTATACAAATTATAAATTCTTCATAATTGGTAAAAATGTTCTTAAAATTTATTTCTATAATCTAGTTTTTATAAATAAAATATCTCTGAATAAATGAATGTTTTTTTATATTATAAATTTATGTAGATGTGGATTCTGAATGTTTTATTTTCTAATAATTTTGACCCAATAACGTTTAGGAGCTTACACATTCGATCTTATTATTTTGTGGAGAAAATCATAGAACTAAAATAAAAAACATCTAACACATTGATATATTTTTTCATGACATAAGAATGGTATCAATAATGTTCTTTCAATAGATTTTAAATATTAATGGTGTAATGATGAATTATAGACATAATGCTCAATGTGAAATCTATGGAATCAATGATATTGGATTTAGTGCTAATTTTTTCAAATATATGAAAAAATGTATTAGGACCATTATAAAATAAACACTCTAGAATGAACCATTTATATTTTTATTATAAATATTATGGTGTAATATTTTCTAAAAAAAGTATATCTATTTTTTTATGTTATATCATAATTATGATTTCTCAATAAAATGCAAAAATTGCTAACCAATTTCTAATGAAACTAAATAGTTCAATATATATAAAATATTAAACCTTTTATTTCATCATATTCCATGATATAATCTCATCCACTATATCATTCTGAATTCAAACCATTTATCTTCTTGTCAATATGTAGGGGAGGAGGCTCAGTTCATTTTCCTCTTAGACTGATTCAATGAATATCACTAGACCCCTTTTTTCTTCACTCTATATTATTCTATATAGTACATCCATTAGATATCATAACAGTTCTGTTTTTTCTATTTTTACTAGTATATATATATATAATATTACACTGATAATATTTAAAAATAATTTATTAATTGAACATTTATCATTTGTTAGGTATGATTACATACTAAAATTGGGATTTTTTTTTCAAGTTTCAGAATCAACTTGGGTTATAAAAGATGAATTAGATAATAAATCACCCACTATAGTGCGTGAATTATTTATTTCCACTATGTTGAATGAATTTTTTTAGCATGAAAACATTTCCTATACTGTTTCTGGAAACTCATATAGTATGAATCATGATGTGGATGTGAATATTATTAGAATATCTATACAAGAAAAATCTTTTTTTTACAACTCATAAGTTATTGAAATATTTTAGTTCATTTTAAGTTCCCCTTATTGGTAAGTCATTTTTTAATTTGAATTATAAATTAAGGAAAATTTATCAACATTAAATAGTTACAATAATAGTATATTTTTATATTTTGAAAATAATTTTTATAAGTAATTTTTATAATGATACATAGAAGGTATAAGATATTTATGTATTTTATTTCAATTTCAACATGATAAGATTTAACCTAGTTAACATCATGTGGAACAATATTAAGGAGATTATAAAAAGAACTATGAAACTCAAGATTATTTAGTATCTAATATTTTTTTAAATGGTTCGTATGATGTTCATTGAAGTCTTATGTATCAACAATTAAGATTCCCATATATTTGATAAAGATTCTAATTTATATGATTATTAAATTTCAAATAAAATATAAGTATATTTTCATGTTGTGATGAAAATATTATATATATAATAAAATATTTCTTATGTTTAATTGTTATAAAGTTTTAATAATAAATCTTGGTAGATGTGAAAAGATGAAAATTCTTAACCCGCTGTGCTTACATGGATGAATTAAAAGTTTGAGTTCGACTATTCCATTACATTATTGATGAAGAAAAATGATGATAAGAAATAATATGATCCATGATTTGGATTTTATTCTTACAAATATGAATCTTTGAAAAAAAAATTACATATGAATAATGTCTAGGAAATTTTGAGTTAAAAGATGGGAAATCAAAGAAAACTGGAATGTATGTATGAAAGATGAAGAATATATAAGAGACACTAGCATATAAATAAATATATTTTTTAAAATATTTAATGTTTTGGATAATTAAATATCCATTATTTATTTTACTCAATTCATATATATATATGGATGAGTGTTATCTTAATTTAAAGTAATGTTTACACCTTACAAAATTTTTGTAGAGTGTTTTTAGAACATTTTAATTTTCTATTTCTAATTAATTATCACATTACTATTCTGTTCATTTCAAAAATCCTTGTATAGTGGAATGTATAGAAATTGAATGTTATCTATGTAAAAGTGTATATTTTTACAAGTTTTGACATTAATATTTTCTCTTATTATTAGTGTATTTTTTATTTCTAAGAATAAGTGTATTTTTGAGTAAAAACGCTCCCTTGAGACATTACTTTAGAAAATAATAATTTATTCTTTATAAGTTCCTAAATTTGAAATAATTATCTTTTCCATGGTTATAATGTTTTTGATTAAATGTAATATTATTTAAAAGATACATAAATTCAATATTATTATATAGATATATACCAGGTAGTTTGGAAAAATGTGCCCCATGTACCTCAAAATGACATATAAAATGTGCATCAAATAGTTTTATATAATGTCTATTTGAAATAAGGTAAACATATTATTTCATAAATAGTTATATGATGTATATCAGGATGAGTTTTACAATATATATATGATAGATTTAAAAAATTTCCATCGAATTGAGTAAAAAATTGTCCATCAGATGGAGACGTACTAATTCGATCAGATAGAGACTTAGAGTGATTGAAAGATGAATATTTAATAAGTCAACTGTAATGTTATGTACAAAGTATATTTTTAATGAACTACCTTATTCTATATGAGGTAAGGGATAATAATATGTCGATAACCTGCTTCCATAAAATGAATTAGAGATATTGACTCCCCTGAGTCCTACCTCAAATATGTCCCATGGGGGAGATCATCACTAAGTGTATAGAAATCTCACAAAATGGGAGGCATTAACCTTATTATAGTAACCAAGAAATAGAGGTTAGAAGTATCAACGTTAAGAAACCATAAGGAAGATGTTTAAAAAGAAACCAAAATCCAACCCACATTCAGGTTTAATGTATAACTGCTAGAAATATAGGGAAAATAAAAATTAAATACCAAAAGAAATGCTAAGTAGGAACACCACTATCGAACCCAAGGACCAAGATAGTAAGGTCCATCCTGATCTGTATAATCTCCCACAAAACATGAAAATAATATTTTATAAGTTGGGGGACCATTTAATTATACTCATTAGGAAAAACCAAAGACTCATATGCACCAGTGATATAAGAATACTAATGCCACTATGAGAAAACCACAGAGACCAATAGAACCTTTCATTTAATACAAAGAACCCAACCTCGCCAAGGCACACTCACTATTTAATGCTAATCAAATAATGTAATATAATAAGCATATTGATATTTGGTTACCTCGCACCACTTCCCACGGGATGACTACTAATCCATAATTTGAACATCCTGACGCTACCACGCTCTTCCACAAGCCCCATCGTCAAAACCTGCCCACACACACATGGGTCTAAAACCACAAACATATCTCCCACAATCACATACTCCACAACCACCACACCACTTTCCTGAAAACAAATGGTTCTCATCCCAAAGACACCTTGGAAACAAACCAACTCTCACACAATCATTACAATAAAACTGGGAATAAACCTCAAACCATTATGACATGCCTTAAATATCATGGGGATAGTAAACCTCAATCCATTACAGTGTTCCCGAAGAGTCCTGGGAAATTAATGCCAAGAAGAGGAAGCAGGTAAAAGTCAGTAACCAACTATCCATCCTCCTACTGGGATATTGGGAATAACACCCTACCTGATTACAATGGGGGTGTTTGGAAAATAGTTCTCAACATGGGTGGGTTGAGTATATAAAAAATAAGAAACTAAATGTTTATACATATAGGTACACAAGAAGTCAACCAACCTATGTTTTTTCAAGAGAACAATGATCGCACATTTAATAATAGCCTTTGCGGCTAACCCTATATGTCCATGCACAAAATAGCCACAACCAAAACATAAAATCACCACATTCATTTAACTAGTTGTCATTATGTTTTATAATTCCATTTATTTATTAATTTAATTCCATATTTAAGAAGCTACCAAAACTTGTATAAGAAGCCACACAATCAGCCATGACACACAAAGAAGAAGGACCAATCCAAAACAACCCACTGCAAACTCCGCATTCCTAAACACCCACTCAACCACTTCCAATATTCATTATTCCACATTATCCCACTCAATAATCCCCTAAGAAAATAACCCATTCAACCCCACTTCACAAAAACACCACACCAATCACACCATTAAACATGAAATTATGACACAATTGTCCAACATCCTCGCTGCCCAGCCACATATAAGATGTTATCCCACTTCATAACAAGTCCATCCATTACGCAATCAATCAATCCCTCAGCTTGAGATACCATCACACATCCTTCACAACTCATACACAAATCCCACAATAAACACCACTAAACCAAATCCCGGTTTCACACACATTCCACACTATTCTCATTGAATTAACCCCTATATCTACCCCTTTCCAACAGCCATGATACCAACAACACCACCATTTAAATATCATAAATTATAAAACCCAAACAGACCACACTACATAAAGACACACCAATACAAGAGGAGTGTATTTATAATTAGGCTATAAATGTTCTTTAATTTTCACTTGGATAAGAATCGGAGATCACACAAAGGTTTTCATAATGGGTTAGCCATTTATTTAACCTAGTGTACATGTTTGATTAGGTTGATATTTACATCAATTATTCAAAGTAAAAAATCAAAATTTATTAAGAATCACCCATTCATTGTTAAATCCCACAAAAAACAATGATTTTCAAAGGCTACAGAGCCACAAAATATTACTTCATAAAAAAATATTACAAATAAAATAAGCACTCAACATCAATCCAATAACATACCATTATGAAGTCTATATTTCATCATTAGAAATTATTAATCCTAAAATTGGCATTAAAATATTTTTCACAATAGTACCATACTACACCAACCGCACATGATACAATATTAAATAGAGATGAAGGAAATCCATAACAAGAATAATATGAGACCAAAACTCCTCATTCGGCCAAAATAGAGGGGTCACACGAGTAGGGGACTCCTAGTAAAAATTAAAAGGGGGATTAAAAAAAGTGAATTGCTCTTTTGAGAATAAATGTTCTCAGCACACCAAGAGAAACAATAAGATAAGGCCTCAATTTTAGAAAAATCAAGATCCTATATCAAGGAAAGGAAAACATTCTGAGGTCATTAAATCTGGATCATTTCAGAGATCCCGCAATTTGACTATCTCAAAGTCCACCTATCATTAGGATATTAAAGATATAATTAATATTCTGTTAAATTAATTTATAAATTCCCAATCATGTAATTAATCTTTATGTACATCAAATAAAAAGTTCGAGGAGAGAAACTAGAAACAATGCGACGAATTGGAATTGAGTAACTAATGGGTGACTCACGGACATCATGCCTTCCATAACAATTCACCAAGGGGTGAGTCATGGATATAAAACCATCAACAATGAGTCACCAACGCTAACTCATAAATTCTAAGATAACTATGTTGAGCCACTGATGTGACCTAACGACAAATTTCTCATTGACAACCTGACTCACGAACACCCAGACTTATCGATTCATGGACTCACCAATTCCCTCAGTCACCTGTGCTCTAACTCACTGATGCCCTGACTCAAAGACGCCTTGACCCATAGACACATGACCCACCAAGGGATAAGAATTAAATTTGGAAAACTATAGAAATGAGGTACTTTTTCCTCTCATAACTCCCCAAACAGCAGATTTGACAATGTAATGGAACACATAGGTTATTGTCATTATTTCAGATACTTCTAAAACAATTATCTCCCTCGATAATTAAAAACCAACCCCAAAGAAAGTGGGGTCATAAAAACCACCATATAAGATACTTCTCAAGGATAAAACACTTCATATGATTTAATCCTTGCCATCCAAGAATACATCCTCTAAGATTTTCCAACCCAACAATTGAAAGAAATACCACAAAAGCACCAAAAGTCACACTGCCCGAACAAATGTATAATATAATTATTTCCCCCACGTCATGATACTATTCATTTTTTGGGGTACAAACTATCTCGTATGGGTTTAAAAAAAACTAAACTAATCCTTCATGATTATGGATAATTTCCTCTCCTTATCATACGTGAAGACATTATCATATATCACGTAATAGGGAAACAACTTATCTAATGAAAACCAAGGATTAAAAATTACATCATAACTCAAAACACACATGAAAAACAACGAAAAACTCTAGGTACTTGGATCAGATTTGCACCACAAGCTCCCAAGTACTCTCCTCCCGGCCACTATGCCTCAACAACACAGAAACCATGGGAATGGTCATTAAAAAAACACCTTCTCTTGATGTTCTTGGATCTCCAATGATCACTCCATAAACACAGTCTCATTATTGATATCCAAATATCCACAATCAACAACATGGGAGGCATCCAAAAGATGTAGATGAATATCGGAGATATGAAAGACATCACAATGCTTCCCCAACTATGGTGGAAATTATAATTGGTATGCCACATCAAAAACTCATCCCAACACCTCGAAATGTCTGATGAATGTTGGAGAAAGCTTACTACAACTTCTGAACCTCTACTTCCCAAGTTATTGGTAAACCATCAAGAATATCTGGTCCCCAACAATGAACTCCAGGCCATATCCATATATTGGCATACAACTTATGATGATCTTGTGCTCCCATCATCCACTCACAGACAAGATCCAACTTCTCTGTCATACTCTACTCAAAGACTAGACCAAGAACAGATTCCACCCTAATATCTATCTAGCAATAGGTTGAATGGAACAATCTTCTATACAAGGCCTCAAATGGAGCCATTCTACTGGAATAGTGATTGAAATTTTTGTATGAAAACTCTAACAAGTGAAAACGTCGCACCCAAGACCCTCCAAAATCCAAGATGCATTCTCGCAACATATACTGCAACATCTAGATGGTCTACTCAGTTTTCCCATCTAACCAAGGGTGGAAGGCAGTGATGGGGTAAAACTAATTTCTAAATGAATGTTGCAATCCCTTTGAGACTCAGGATGTAAAATATGAATCCCAATTTGAGATAATCTATTTTGGGACACTTTTTAGCCACACCACCTTATCCACATACCTCCATACTAAGGGATCCACTACGCTTGGCTCCTTCATCTGTAAGAAGTGAGCTGATTTCACCAACTGATCCACTAATACCCACATGTCATCGAATCATCCCTGATCCCTAGGAAATAATGTTACAAAATCCATTGATATGTCTTCCCACTTCTACTCAGGGACATCTTGGGGAAACAATAAACCACTATGAACATGATTTTATTCCTTTACTAGAAGTCACACTAAAAAACATTCCATAAAATCCCCCATTTCCCACTCCATCCTGGGCGACTAGAAATATTCCCTCAAGATCCAGTATATCGTGGAAAATCTTGGGGGCACCACTATGGTTGATCAAGGAATCTAGTGAATAAATTCATCATACATTTCCACTAGAACGAACAGATTCCCATAGAATAACATTTGATTCTAACAATCCTCCAACAATCTCTATGGAGAATCACCCTTGATAAAGCTATCACGCATCACCTCCACCTATGGGTCTCCCCATTGAGAATCATCAATGTCCTTGCTCAGAGATGAATGTACCATGATCTAAAATAGAAGTACCTCTATCTCCATCCATTCCTATATCTAATTTACAGGCATCCAACTACTCTATCACCCTCCAAAAGTTAGTATATTCCCAAACCACATAATACCCTAATTTCCTGAACAATATATTCATCCATAATATTTCCATTCCCTGAGGTGTAATAGACCTCAAAACCATAATCCTGGGGATACATAATCCACCTCTACTTCCTAATGTTCTGATCTTACTATTAAAATATGTATATCAGGATCATCTGATATGTGATGACAAAAATGTGATCCCCAATGAGGTAATGTCACCATATCGTTAGTGAGAACGTGACCGATGCTAGTTACATATTATGGGTGTCAAAGTTATGTTCATGGGGACATAACTTACTAGAACTATAAGAGATCAGCCATTATTTTTACCTTATCACTCACCCAATGCCTATACAAGAAGCATCACAAAACACATTGAACATCACCCCTTCCTCTTGAATCATTAACACCAAAGCACTAACCAAATCTGCCTTCATATAGATGAAATTTCCTTAGAAATGAATTATAGACATAGAAGCATGGCCATTTCTAGTGATATCCATCAATAAAGCTTCTACATGGGAAATATCTAGTATAAATATCTTGAAGTAGCTTACATGATTGAGAAAATAATGATTCTATGCCACATTAATGGATGTTTTATAAGAAAAAACAACCTCTTCCTTAAATAATTCCACTACTATACCCAATTGGGACACAAAATCCCCAAGGAAGTTGAACTCCAATATCCAAAACATTCAATTGAAAAACGTTCTGTAGAGCTAGGGGTGCTATGGGAGAAATAGTATATTCATGAGATGCTCGATATACTCATCCTCTGACATCATGTTTGTCTAGATTTTATTATTGAATATGAAGATGAACTAGTAAAGGAACTCAAAACATTACAATTTTCATAAACCCCGTTAACATGTATATTGTATTCATAACACCAAACGACATAACTGAAAACAAAAAGTGCCCATACCTGCACATGAATGTAGTATTTGTGATGTCACCCTCATTAACTCTCAATTGGTGATACAAAAATCTTAGATTGTTCTGGGAAATCCATCTCACTAGCCTCAGCTCAAAAAAAAGATCATTTATTCTTGGGAGAGGGTAGAAGTTCATGGCCATTTCATTATTCAGTCTCTGGTAGTCTATGTACAGCCGCAGACCTCCATCATCATTCATTGAAAACAAGATCAGAGCACTCATGTCGACATGATGGGTTAGATGGAAACTGTATTCCTTGTATTGTCAGTATAGATCTACAACTCCTTCCACTCAGATAGAGCCATCCGATTACATGCCGTTGAAATCATATAATAATCGATTTGTAAGTCTATTACTAACACAATGTCACGTTGAGGGGGTGGAGTCACAACCTCCTCATGGATAAAATCCAAGAACTCTGATAAAAATCACAATACCTACACTATCTCAGTATACATTGATCCCACTAAAAACTCGGATAACAAGGTCAGAAGAGGATCCACACTCCACCTGACCACCTGACATATCCACCCACCAACAATTCCTACACGATTTCATTTCTCATAAGAATACATTACACTTAACAAAAAGTAGTTGATAAAAAAAGCATAGAGTACCACCAGTCGATGCCAAGGACAACACCACATGGTTTCATCTCTAGTAGATACAAATCCCCACTAGAATGATGTGACCCCCCATTAGTCTATATCCCCATAAAACATCAATGAAGCTATCATGACCTCTGATTAGGTGTAATGAAAGAGTTAGAATATACCAAATCAAATAAGGTTCAAGAAAGCGTACTAATTTTTTTCATAATGCGACGGATCTCCATCCCTGTTGAAACAACTGCATATACAACGTGTAACTACCATTACCAATTCCTCTACCCCTTTAATGATAGATACCTCACAAACCACACATTGGAAGAGGTATCTGAGTAGCACTTGGAGGTCGGCCTCCATGTGCACTTTCCTCCCTTGGGGAAGCAGGGGCCAGTTTTCCCTACTGTTGGAAAGGCCGTGTTGGAAAGTAATAATGATGAGGGTGCTGAACATACCCACCTCCACCATATTGATTTATAGTCGAACACTATCCCATAACCTACCCACAGCCTTTACAAGAAAAAAACAATATCCCCATGTTTGTTGGAAAATAACAGGCACCGGTGTGTTGGAACTCAAAATATTGGGGATGACTTCCCTCAAGACCAAACATGGAATTCCCTGAGTCTCGATATTTGATACCGATGTCCTTCACCTTTAAAGAACTCATCCGACTTCCCAATCATTGAATAAATCATTGTGATTTCATCCTTTCCACCTCTTCAACCATCTTTTGAATAACTGATTATTTCAGATGGTTGAAGGGAGTAACCACATTCCAAAGAGAATGATGGAATGCCTAATTTGAGAATCTTTCTTGAGACTACTCATATAGAAAGAGATCTAGATAAAAATGTAGGAGATACTTGAACATGATCCCCAATTCCCTCACTAAAATGCTCCACTACTGGAGGAGAGTTTCTCTTTCCACTTCTCGGCCTTCATTGTGGAAGAATGTAATTTTTCTCAGAACTAATTTACAATGTCGGACAATGAAACATTTTCCTCCTTCCTCTCCATGAGGCACAACATCCACCACTAACGTGCTTCTCCCCTCATCTGTCTCACCGCCATAAGAACCCAATACTCTGTCAGATAATAGATCAAGTTAAAAGTGATCACCAACTACTCAATCCAAGTATCTATCTTCATGTCTGAGACACTTCCATCATATTTTTCCAGAGTCATTCTTTTGAAATCACGAATCATATATTCAAGTTATAATCCTCTTCTAACTGATTAATCCTTTACTGGTCAACTAGGGCTACATACTAATTGAGCACTGCTCAGACCTCATGTGGGCGACATCTGGGAGCCATAGCTTAATGGAAAACAAGGAAATATTAATCCCCAATAGTGTAGAATTTATTTATGAATCATTTTAACACCTTGTTTGTTTTAATTTTCCAAAAAACACTCAAAAAACAAGAAATCATGTCATCATTTTGAATGTACTATTCTTAGGTTCCCTACCACAAAATTGGTGTTTCAACACTTGGTTTTTCAGAAAGCTCAGAGTCCTTGCATCCGATCACGGGAGGCCCAAAATGCCCTGCCCTAGTCAGTCTTCCCTGGACTATGTCACACACCAATATCACCTATCAATATTTACCTACCACTCCATGAAATCCCCAAATTTCCTAACTCCAAAATAGATCCTATATCTTAGCTAACACCCTTTCATGCCATTCTGTCAGCACATTCCTTCTTCAAGAGGAGGGAAGGAAAAATAAGATTTTGAGACCCTCTATACTCATGATGAAGGATAGATAAGGAACCCGGAGTCTCACCTCAAATAGTCCACAGTGCGGCGACAAGAACCTTGTGTATTGAAATATAAAAAATTGATAGGAATTACCATTTTTTATAGATACAAAGATCAGTAGATAATATGTGTCAAACTCAAACAACCTCGACAAAGATACAAAAAAACCAAAATCCATACAACATGCATGTTTAATGTAAAAATTCTAGAAATATTGGAAAAAATATAATGTAAACACCAAATTAAAAAGCTATGTAGCAACACAATAACCACCCCAAATTGTAGAGCTAGTTAGGTCCCTAAAAACTGTGAAATCTCATTGGAAACCTATAAATAGTTTTATATAGGGAGTGTGAGCATACAAGTATTCTCATTAGGGGGAAAAATATACCATGCACTAGTGAGAGAAGAATTCTAAGGCTCCTGTTAGATAACAGAAGAAACAAAAACAACTATTAAGGAATACTAACCACCCAACCTCACCAAGGACCACACACTATGTAATAAATATCAAGTAATATAATATAATAATAAAATTGATATTTGGGTACCAAACACCACTTCCCAGTGGATAAATGTGCATCCCTAATGGTGAACATCATGATGCTACAATACTTATCAACAAGCGCCACTGTCACAACCCACCGGCACGCACATGATCCACAAACCACACACATCCCGTCCACAGACACATGGCCCACAACTACTATACGTCTCACCTAAAAACCCATGGTCTTTATCCTGAAGTCACCTGGGAAACAAACCACCTCTGAAACAACATATACCATGAATATGGTAATAATCCTCAATCCACTACAGCTTTCACAAAAAACCCTTAGCTATAGTAAACCTCAATCCATTACAGCATTTCTAAAGAGTCATGGGTGATAGAATCCTAGAAGTGTGAGTAAGGAAAATTCAGTAACCAACCATCTATCATCCTACATAGATGTTGGAAAAATCACCCCCCATAATAATCAGGGTGTTCGGCACATTGTGCTCAACATTGGGGGGGTACACATTGAAAACATAATGAACTAAAAGATTATACATTTTGAAAAAAAAACACTCATACCAACATATGGGTTTCCAATGGAACAACCATCCCACACATATAAATATTCTTTATTGATAACCCAAAATGAAAAGGACATATCAACCACAAAAAAACATCATCCCACCCCATTCATTTAACAATTTTTAATTATGCATTATAATTTCATATATTTATTTATTTTCATACCAACCTGAATAACATCCAAAAACTACACACCTAACAACTACAGAGTCAGTCAGGAAACACTTGGAAGAAGGACCAAAGAAAAATAACCTGTTACAGAATCCCCTTTCCAAAACACCCATTCAACCACTTCTAACTCTCATTATTCAATGTTATACATCAATAATACTATCAAACAAAAAAACATGGCTTCCTTGATGCACAAAAAAACTACACCCAAAACACCCATAAACATGAAATCATGACACAACCATCTATATGCCTTGTTTCCTACCTCTCCCCAGATGATATCGCATTGCGCAACAATTTCATCCATTACATAATCAATAAATATATCAACATGAGATTCCATCACATATCCTACACCACCTCATACAAAAATCCCACAAACACCACCACAAAACCACAGCCTCATTACACACTCACACACACACACACACCACACCTTTCTTATATAACCAATCCCCTTTCCACCCTTGTTCCGACAACCATTAAACCAAAATCACAACTGTATGACTCTCATAAATCATAAAAACCAAAAAAAACATAAAATATATCCACACAAAAACAAGATGAGTTTATTTAGATTTAGATAATAAACGATATTTAATTTTCACTTTAATGAGGAGGGGTGATAACACACAAATTTTCATCATGGGGAATCCATCTCTTTTAATCACGTTTACTTTATTAATAAGACTGGTATTTACAATAATTATTAATATATAAATAACCAATAGTTATAAATAATCACCCATTCACCGGAAAAGACTACCAACAAACATGATTTTCTATGTCAACACATCCACAACAGATTGTATCATAAACATAGATAACATATAAAACATGATATCAACATCAACACACCCTCGAAACATTATCAAGTCTGTATTTCATCAATAGAACTTTTCGGGGTTAAATGTTGGATTCCAAAGTTTTTCCCAAAAGAACATTACTACGCCCATCCAATATGATAATCCATTAAATTGAGATGAAGGAAATACCTACCTGGGATAACAGGTGAACAAAACACCTCTTTACACCAAAACCAAGGGGTCATGCAAGCATGCGACTCCATGAAAAACCGAAGAGTGGGATACAACACAGGTGAAAAGCTTATCTGGGAAGAATTGTTTATAGTTTACCATACGAAAAGGTAAGATATGACCTTAACATTAGAGAAATCTTGATCATATATCAATGGAAGGAAATGGTTCCAAAGCCATCAAAGACATATTTTGTCCATGATCACATGGTTGAACAATCTCAATGTCCCCCAAGTGTTAAGATATCAATGATATAATTAATGTCATTTAAAATCCCGTTATAAATACCCAACAAGGATTTCTTATTGATTCATTTCATATAAAATTTAAGAGGGGTGAAACTACGAAAACTATGATGAAAATGAAATTAGTCACTGATGTGTGAGTCACTGACAACAATCCATTAATAGTGAGTCATCGATGAGTGAGTCACTGACAGGAATCCACAGACAGCAAGTCACTAACACTGAGATACTGACGATGAGCCACCGATGCAACCTACTGATTCTTGACATGCCCATGACATGACACATTGAATCCTTGAAACAAAAAATTCGAAACTCACCGACACCCTAACTCACTGATGTCATGACACACTGACGCCCTGAATCGCGGATTCCCCAACTCACCGAGGCCTTGAATTGCTGAGGATGTAACTCACCAATGAATTGACTCATAAAAACCATAAATGACTGATTCCTAACCTACCGATGGAAAAACAAAAAAAATTCAAAAACACTATAAATGAGCTGTTGTTGCCTCCCATATCACCGAAAACACTAGATTTGACATTGAAATGGGCTACAATGGTTTGGTCCATTAAAATACTATATGAATATTTCTAATTTCAACCAGATGGATCACTTCAATGAATTATAAGCATATTAAATTTAATGATCATAAAAAATGTCATGGATGTTGATTGGAGAAGATAATGTTTCTGTTTTTGTTTCAATTGATCATGATAATTGTGTAAACTAACCATTGGAAGACTATCTAAAAAATATCATAATTGAAAGATAAAAAATAAATTTCAATCCTATGATACTAACTTTATGCAGATGTTTTATAGTATCATATTACTAATTTTTCTTCAATGGTAATCTTTATAATTTTTCCCAGAAGAATAAAATTTTGAGGATAGTCTTAAAATTGATTTAGAGTTTTTCTATGGTAATAATTTTATGTCCAATATGGTGGGTTGAGGGAACTCATGTAAAAATAGAAATAATATTGTTTGATAAGGTTGTTTGAGGGATCTACAGGATTGGGAGATATTTTTTATGATGTTATGGATTGAGAGATTATAATTTTTTAAGACATTCCTTATAATAGGTTTAATTCATTAATACCTTAATTTAGGTTCATGAATAAATCAATAATGGGGAAATTTAATTACTTTATTAGGAATGGTTCTTTTAGATTTTCTACTACCATTTTCTAAAAAATATTATTATTTCATTACATGTTTTCTATTTTCTATTTGAAATTTCATATTATGTTTATATAAAAATGTACTGACTATAATAATATGGTATTATAATTTATTTTTGAATAACCCTTTTTTATATACCTTCTTTACAATAATTTATTGGGAAAATAGTATTTTTAGTTTTTTTATAAACAAAAATTCACCTACCCATGTTAAAGTATATTCAATACTCTTATGATCACATAGTTTTATCCCAAATATAACCTAGTTTTGTAGTGATATTTTAAATGTTTTCCTCAATAAAAAAATTCAAATTCAATCTAGAAACCATGATTTAATCCTCAAATTTTTCATTAACCTGGTTTGAACAATGATTATGTTTTATGAACCCAAAAAATAATTTAAAAATCATGTATAGGTTTATGAATAATTAAGTATTTGGTATAAATAAAGAATGTTTTTCCTCGTCATGGAATCCAATGAAAAATACATACATTCTACATATTTTTATTCAACACCACAATAAGAACCACAACTCAAAAAGTGGCATTTTTTCTATAATCCAATCACATTTAGATAATGATCAATTATTTGAGTTTCCTATATTTTCCTATTATATATAAAAGTTATAGGAATGTATAGAAAATTGTTTTATCCATGTACGAAAATAATTATATCTAATGTATCTCTAGTAATTACCACCTTAATATCATTAATTTTCAAATACCCTGAGTTTAAATCATGATTTAAAATTTTGATCCAGATAATGTTTTTTGGTTCTATAACCAAAATCAATTTAATATCCAAATACCATTATGAAACATCATATTATTGTTTCTAGAAAATATATTTTTCTTTTATATTATTTATATATTATTTTATCAATAATAAAATAATGAAAATTATTTACATGTATTTTTGCTGACATTAACCCCAATTTGGGTTTTATAAGAATTTATAACAAATAAACATATAAAACTCAATTATTATTATATCTATAGAATCATGGTCTTCTATATTATAATATATTCAATGGTAAAAAACCATTATATCTAAGACCATAAGATTTATATACACTTTTTGAAACAAAATCTAAAATGATAGTGTTTGATGAACCCCAATTCTGATATCCATACCCTTCATAATAACTCCCATAAAATATTGGAACAAAACATCATTGTACTCATCTGAACACTTGCTTCACGCTTGAAATCATTAAGGTCTTATACCTGAAGAGAAAACATTTATGCGCTCTCCTAAAAACATGAAAATTTACCATAGTATACACATGAACATATATACTTCTTTTAAAAAAACCGTAAGATAACTTATAAAAGTATTTTTTAAGGATTATGATACTAAATGATTTATTATGAAAGAGAAATAATACCATGTCACAAACAAATATTATTATTGAAACCCCATGTTGAAATTCACTATAAGTCATACCATTAATTAAAAAAGATTATGGAATGATAAATTTACATTAATCGATATTAAAAATACGAATAAAATACAATTAGATTATTAGGGTCCATCTCTAAACAAAAAATTGTATATATATGGGTTAACTCAAAGAACAAATCATTTTTCTAAAAACACTCCTTGGATAGATCCATTGCTTAATGAATTCTTCTTGATATTATGTTGACATACATTTAAATATAAATGTAATTTTATTATTTATTTCCTATATAAATTTATATTTGATTTGATGAATATCATTCATGAATTATGCACTATATTTCAGTAAAACTTATTATTATATGAGTTATCAAATTTAATCAATGTTGATGAGTATACATGTGTGTACCTTGTGTCAATGTAACAGTTATATTATTTTATTTGATATTAATTTGGGGCATGTAAAATTATCAGGGATTTTATTTTTTATTTTTAAATCATAAGTAATTTTCTTATATATATGGTTTTAGTCATGGTTTAGTGGGAACTATATAGGTACCTTTATATTGGTGGTTTTTCATTTATATCTTAACAATGTAGGCTTAGCTCCCATGTTGAGTGAATGGTTTTGGAAGGACCGTTTGAGTGAAATGAGTAACCATTTATAGTTCCTTTACAAGTGTGTTTTATAAAGAATTACTTTTGAACGGTTTAGTAAACTAAACAACATGTGTGTTAAATGTTCTATAATTGATTATTGGTAGTCTCCATGGTTGTAATATGATTTGGAAAACCATGTCTCTGAATATAATGTGATTCTATATTTAATTTAAATTGAAAAAAATTTCTTTTCCTTCTTTTTATTTTTCGGAATTTGACCCCTTTATCTCCCAACATTATTTATTAAGCCATAAAATCCCTAAGATGTGTTTCTCTATTTTCCCTCTTAAAATGGTCGTTCCTCTATATAGATACCTTGGTGTTTCTTCTCCGATAATCCCTCTATTTTTCCTACACATCCTTCCCATAACATATCTTTATTCATTATGATTATCATTCTCTAAAGAACACAAATGATTTTATTATTATATATATGGTTATGGGTAGTTTTAATGTAATATTTATGTCATGTTGGGTTATAGAAGATGTGATATTTCATTAATTAGTATCTTCCAAATAGGTCATGCATTTCAGAATAGTTTCTATAACACACAATTATTTGGAAAATAAATTTATTTTGAATGCATGAAACAATAATTCTCTAAAAACTCAACCTTTTTATATCATTTCTAGTAAACATAATTTATTCACATCTATGATTTGAATTTCAAAAAATAGACATATATGGTTGCATTGAGTATGTTATTTAGATTCTGATAAGAGAAATTTATATTTTTAATGAATAATAACTTGACCCTTTTGAATAGGCACATGATCTTTATGAATTGTAATGTACACTTGTGAATATTAATACGACCGTTATGAATATTAACCACGCCCATTAAATTATATATATAATTTAGATTCCTTATAAATTAAATAGAGTTAATTAGAAATTAATTATTATGTTTTGGTATTTTTAGGAGTAATAAATATTAAATTACAATTTTAAATTAATAAATTAATAAAATTATTTTCTATAAAAAATATTATAAAAAAAATATTTTTTTGTCTCATGATTTTGGAATAATTTTATGATTCCTAAATTAATTTTTTAATGTATTATAATATCAGTTTATATTTTAAAATCTATATTTTTTCATGTAAATATTAATTTTATTTAAAAATTAAATCTGACATATTTAGAAATTTATTTTGATAAAATTGACAGCATTTTTGGATTCCACACGTCCAAAAATGGTTTTGGTGAATTATTGGTGTTTTTATAAAATACATAAAATTTTGATGAATAGTAAAATACAATAATTTATGAAAAATACTATATACAATATTTATTGAGTCATAGTTGATGAAAGGATGATGTAATACCACTTAGATCAAACTCATATGCACATATTACAATTCTTTGTCCCAAGAATTAACACTTATTGATTTTTTTGCAAAAATAATAAAATACTGTAAAATAATGGGAAAACGCTCCTCTCCTCCACTATAAAAACCATTCGCACTCCCTCTTCTCTACACTCCTCCTAATCCTTTTCATTTCTAACATTTTCTCAAATATCCTCCCATCATTGTCCACTAAATCTAGCATCCCTTTGTCTCATAAAAATACCAAAACCTAACCCCTAAAGAGTCTCTCAAAGAAGATTACTTCATGAGGAAAATTCCTCTTCTCATTTTTTATTTAAAGTTGCATTGTTAACTTTTTCCTTATTCACCTCCTTTAATCCAAATGTTATGATGACTGTCGTACCTTACATGTACTTTAATGTTGTTACGATAATGGAATAAATCATTATCATCACTCCTTTCCCCATGTCGTATGATTCCATTTCAATGGTTGAACCATACTATAATAAATGTTTTATAACTAATGTATGGTTCAGAAATCCTTTTATACAAAGGATATTAATTTATATATCAAAATTATATCTTTGTGATCAAAATCCACCAACGAACCCAAACAATTGTCATTAATGTTTTATATAATGATTCATTTTCACTCCCAATAACCAAATTAATTTTATTAAGAGGTAATCTTCTAGTTGTTCACTAATAATATAAAACATCAATTCTAGACATACATTCCCATTCTACATGATTATCCATACATGAATATAAGTAAATGGATCTTTTAAACCATGTAAGAAAATGCACCCAAATAATGAAATTAAATATATTAACCCATCAAAAGTCCATGAAATAACCTAATTAAGTTATACTAAATAAATTACATGTAGAAGTGTTTCTATAATCATTACTTTATTAAACTAAATATTATTTTTAAGGTCATTATGATCATGTGAGGTACACCATCAGACATTAGGTCATGGTTTTCCAATGGAACCTCCATTTTCATTTGGGTTACTATTATTATCTTCTTACCTCAATTAAATTCATATTCAGTCTTATTCACTACACATAATTTTTGTTTTAAGGTTTTATATATATGTTACCACAAGAATTATACCTTTATTTATAGGAATTTATATGTTATAATTTGATCTTTCAAAAAAAATTCGCGAAATATAAGCATAATTCAATGGAATTTCTATAATTCTTACCTATTTTCAAGGGAAATATATAATCTATTGTAAGTAAACATTTTTTTTCTAAAAAATTCATTATATTCTGAGCAAAATATATTATTTCACTTCCTATCTTAGACAATTATTATTTTTTGAAACGAACTATTCTTTTCAATGTATTAGATTATTTATCTCACGAATTACTCAATGATTTTATAAGAGTATTATCATTTGTTTCAACACTCTTATTTATTCTTATGTATTTATGGGAATAATCTTTATTGATATCATCTACCATATTTCAGTGAATGTTTTATGGTTAGTTTTACAATGGAAGAGATACCTTGAAACCATTCACCATATAACTCGGAATGGTAAGTGTTTCAATTTAATGATTGGGGAAAATTATTAACATTTCCAATTTTAGTTTCAATATGAATAAATATGTTTCTTAGGTGTATCCCCTTTCATAATAGGAATGCATTGGATTTATTATATGATGATTGGGGCCATATCATTTCCATCAATGAATCAAAATGACTTATAAGACAAATATATATGGACTTGGATGAGGCCTTGCCAATTTTTAGATATGGTTCTGGTTGATACCTGAATTGTTTTCAGTTGCCTTGGTTGATACATAGACTCAATGTTCTAAAATGATCATTATATGAATATCCATCAAAATGTAACAAGAAATTTAATGTTCATGAGTTTATTCGACTACTATTATACCCATTATTATGTTTTATTTTGGCATCTTTTATTTATCTCATATTCCTTCAATAGTGTGTTCATATTTTTTATTTTTAAATATATGCATTTTTTGTTATTCTAGATGAGTAATTTTTAGTTTTATGATATATTATGCTTTATTTCTTACCATTACTGAGCATCTGAGATAATCGTTTATATGGTTCATTTTTCTATAATTTGAAGAAGTAAATTATCAATGACATGCTGGCATAATATAGGAGACATAGATGTTTCTAATTGATTAAATATGTTGTGTATTATCTTTCAAGATGTAATTTCGAACTTATGTATGTATCTAGTTTTCCAAAACAACTACAATATTAATTCCTTCAAGATGAAAATTTATTATACTCATGACAATATTATGAAATAATCCACTGGCTTTCAGAAACTATGGTCAGACCCTTATTTTTTCAAAACAATTTTCCATGGACAAAGGTAGGTATTTATATTTATTATATTTCATTAACACGTAATCTTGTGATTATATTATTAAAAAAAATTCAATTTTTATATTTTCATAATTTCTATAATCAGTATTTCATTTCTTCTAAATGGAATCCAATCTGGGAATAAGTAGTTTAAATGGTAATTTAAATTGATAATGGGAATTCCATATTTTGTAAAAAAATTATAGTTTCGATGTGATGTTTAAATTGTGTTTGAACTATATCATTTGAAGAATTGGTTCAAGTATGTATTTAGAGAAAATTTTAATTTCCCCTTTTGGATCATTATAAAATGACATTTCATTTAATTAATGTATTACAATGTGTTTTAAAATGAGTGGTTAAAATAGTTATTTAAAATTGTATTTCAAAAAAAATTAGGTGATGATTCTTGGTATAATGAAAATTATTTTTTAAAGGATCATTTGGTAATTTAAGTGGTTTTTTCAATTTTTTGTGACCCTCTATTGGGGCCCATGTGTTTGGTTTCCTATGATTACATGACAGACCAATGAGATGTTTATATCATTGTATATGTATTTATTCATTTCTAGGGTTAGGACAATAGGTTTGTTTCACCTGACGGTGTATGAGGTGAGGTGTGAGTTATTTTTAATTTTTTTTATATATGTGATTTTCAATTTATAAAATATATTTTATGTTTTATGGTAGTATTAAAAGACAAATATGGATCCATATTATTGGAAACCCTAGTTTAATGTTTGTTGGATATGAAGGAAACTAGCTGACTAAGTGAGAATATTTCCTATTTATTTGGTCCTATAAAATATTATAGTGTCCCATGGTTTCTATTGGTACCTTGACTATGACAAATCCCATTGAGTTATCCTAGACTATCAAGATATAATATGTTCATTAGAGTCATCTTGGGTTCTTATTCACATGTTCAGGGTCTAGATAATTGGGTCATATGATGATTCCCCATGACTTCATGATCCAATTTTTAGGATTACCTTAGGTTTTTGATTTTTTATATTAATTTTATTTCATACCCCTTGATTTTTTTATTAGAACTGTTTATCTATTTAGAAAATTTTTATACTAGTTCATATGTGTGTTCTAATCATAGTAACTTTGTATTGGGTTATGGATTATTCTTTCTTTCCATGAAATTCAAGAATAACTTTTAAATTATAGTTTTAATTTCAAAAATCCAATAAAGTGGTTTTATTTTTAAAAATAAATTTCATTCTTGTTCAAAATGATTAAGAAGCCGTATTTTTGCATTGATTTAAATAAAAATGTTCTTATTTCAATGGACATTTATATATATATAAAACCTGATTAATTGGTTATTTGAATACTATGTATTAGGACCAATAAATCTTACTTATTTTCAAAAATATGTTACCATATTTTTTAAAAATGTTTTAGTTCAACCCTTCATAACCCATTTTAAATGAAGAGGAGTTTTATAAAAGGATTTATGGAAAAACCATTATATATAACTAATGTATATGTGAAAACACTATTTTTAATCTATATTCAATCTATCATAGATAAAAATATAATAAAAAGTCATGTGGAATCATATGGGATGTTTTTAGATCATACCTTACATTCAACCTTTAGTTTATATTGGTCTTATATTTTCCTCCATGTTTGATGGATATTTTTTAGCGATTTCATGTTTTTTATGTTTTAGATCCTAATTGTTTAGTGTGATGTGGTGAATCTACGTGGTTAATAGGATATGGTTGTAGAAATTCAGATTTGGGATTATGTATATTTATTTTGGGACTGCTCAGGTATTGGACATATATTCCATGAATTTTCATTTGGATTATCATGTTCACAGATGCTTAGTGGTTTTAATATTATTTTCTTATCGATTCCTTCTGTTGATTTTGGATTGTTTTTTTTCAACATTAGTTACAATAATTTATTGTCTACATATTATCATATATTTATTTTTTTGATGGTGTGGAAATATGTTATCAAGATGGGTCCAGAAAAATTTCCATGGTGTGATATAGTTTGGATAATTTATTTTGGATGGTGAGATCATCCCTATTGTTTATTTATTAGTACCCTGGATCTTGGTGCATTCCCATAGGGGTTAGGAACTCCCATTGGTCCTTATCGGGATCCAATTTGGGTGATGTGTTAGGTTTTCTTGGAATGGTTCATTACCAAATGGAATGAGAGCATAAATACTTATTGGGGCCTAGTTCCTAGAAGGATGATTATTATTATTTGGAATATGAGATTGTATAATGGATAATTATGTATGTTTTCCATACTCAATAAGTAGATGTGAGGAGGAAATATTAATCCCTTTCATTCCATGGGCCCATATTTACAATCAGAAGCTCATGCTTGGATCATTAATTAATTGTTTCATTTCATTATTCTAGATATGTTCTGATATGTGACACTGATATATTCAGTCATTATTGAGTGTATCAATGATTTTAAGGGTCACATTAGGGTTTTCTGGTGAATATTAGAGGATAACATGATATTCACTATTATTTCACACGGTTTACATATGTAACAACTGGGATTTGCCCCCTAGCTGCCCTACCGACACGTGGTCCCCACCCTGGGGCCCACCACATGCCCAAATGGGTCATCTGACTAATGACTGACCCCATAGGCCAATGAATGTCCTTTCCAGTGTGCTTTGTCCTCACTCACACATACCCGGGGAAAACAACCCAGAAGGTCACCCATCCTGATCACTACTATATGCCAAATACACATAACTGTGGAGTTCTAATCAGGCAATCTCTCGAAAAGGAAGGTGCACCTTATTGACATCAGTCATATCATTCATCCATTTTACCCATTATCATTCTGGGGTGTTACAATAACCCCCAATTAGAGAAAAACGTCCTCGTTGTGAGCCCTACATCTCAACTCAGGCAATGCACCACGCTTATGGACGGGTACCACCTCTGATACCCAATGTAACAACTGGGCTCCACCAACCAGTTTCCCCATAGACATTTGGTCCCCACCATTGGGCCACCACATGCCCAAATGGATCATCTGACTAATTATTGTCCCCATAAGACAACACATGTCCTTTCTAGTGTGCTTTTTCCTCACTCACACACACCCTAAGAAACGTCCTAGAAGGTCACCCATCATGATCACTACTCTAGGAAAAGCATGATGCACTATGGAGTTTAAAATCTGATAGGATCCCGAAAAGGGAGGTGCACCTTGTGTACATGAGTCACATCATTCATCCAATTAACCATTTATCATTAGGGGGTGTTACAATCACCCAAATCACCATGGGGTCGTGGTAGGCCCACTATACTCTATTGATCCAGAGTTCTCCAGCAGCTGTGGGTTTGATAATGTGAATAAAATCCTGGTTGAGCTGAGTCTGTATCTTTTGTGTTTACCTCGTGATTGAGATGGATTACTTGATAACATAGGTATATGTATGGACATATACCTAGGTGGATTTATCAGTCGATGTTAGAGTTCGTAGTTTATCCTAATTGGATTTTGTGAGACCTTGACGGTCTCGGGGTCCCTACTGAGTATCGTTATACTCACCCCTGCACGGGCTATGCCCACACCTCATTGTGCTAGATGCAGACGACAGACATCGTTGACCGAGGCTGAGAGTGCCAGGACTTGACGGTACCCGGAGGTGGATCATACGACGTGTCAGTATAAGGAGAAGACGGGTAGACTGAGAGTGCTGAGGAGGTAATATGTACATTCCTATTAGGTAGGTACCTCATAGGATAACCGAGTGGCTTTTTTCTTATTTGCTCAGTTGTACATGTACATTCATTTTCTTGTACTTTCTAGTTGGGCTTGTATTCTAGCCCCTCTTTAATTACTATAATCACTTGTTGGTTATTCAGTTTACTTGTGATCATATCTTTTGTGTGTGTTTACATGTTATAAAGGCAATGCCTACCCTGTTTTAGCGAATTATGCCTTTGGTGCTAGTCTCCAGCCCCTGTCATTTGGAAGACGGGCTTGGGGTAGTCACAAAATGTCCCCCAGGGGATTGGTCATTAAAAATTGGTATCCAAGTAGTCAGTTATACCACAAAACTTAGTACTCTAATATTTTCTATGAAGCAATAGGGTCTAGTGTAGTGTGTGTGGTTTTCAGTGTAGAGAGTCATTGTTGGTTTGGTGGCCGACGTATCCTTACACCAGGACCCCGACTTATGATTTCCAACTTAGTGCACAAAAACACTGATTGTGTTTGTGTTTTCAAAAGCAATCTTTAAGTCAGCTCATCCAGGTCAGCTCACAAGGTATAGGCTTTTGACCTTATCACATCTATTTCTTTCAGGATGCCTCCTCGCATATGACCAACGAGAGTCCTGAGATTTGTACACACAGATATCCCACTGAGTGATGAGGCCTCGAAGCAGGGCCCTTTTCCAGCGGAGGCACTAGCTGTACTACTCCCTGTTGGGCCACCGATCCACCTGCCACAACAACAGATGATGCACGTAGCTTGAGCGCATTTCACGAGTTCCAGCGCCAGAGGCCACCCAGGTTCAAGGGTAATATGGACCCACAAGCAGCTGAGGATTGGATGGAGGCTGTCGTGATATTTTTCCCATGGGTAGGGACACCAGCCGACCTCATGGTGAAACTTGCTGCATTCCTTCTACAGGAAGAAGTGGGTAGATGGTAGAGCTTGATGATCCAGGTCCACGAAGAGATAACACTTCTCTGGGTAGACGTAGAGCGCCTGTTTCATACAGAGTTTGTCCCAGTGACTCTTCGCACAGTGCACATTCAGGATCTACTTCATTTGTAGTAGGGAAACATAACTATAGCTCAGTACTCCGTGAGGTTGATAGACCTCTCATGCTACACCATTTGTATGGTTCCAAACTCATTCTTCAAGTCATGGACCTTCGAGAAAGGTCTCAGGTGATAGATTAGAGCATCGGTGATCTCATTCAGCATCCCGACACAGGTAGGGGTCTCAGAGAGAGCCCTCTTGGTGGAGAGTTTCCTTGCTGAGCAGTATCCAGCAGCGAGATCCACCACCAGTCGACACGTAGCGGATTCTTCTGCAGCTGGCATCAGAAAGATGTCACAGAGGTCTGAGAGGACCAAACCAATAGGTTGATGACCGCATGAATTAGTATCAGTTTTGTGGGGGCACCAAGAGCAGAGACATACTTTCCAGGAGTGGGAAGTGTTTGGCATGTGGTGGCTAGGGTCTCATGGCTCGTGAATATCTGACCCGCCATTCAGATTATCACCAGGTAGTCGAAGGACATCCCTGGTAGAGGCAAAGTTTTGATCAAGGTGGTTCCCATGGAGTATGTGGACGTGGCAGAGGAGCTAGCCATACCACTGGCGGTGGGCAACATTTTGAGGTCTTACCACCACCACCACGAGGAGGTCCACCACGACCGCAGGGAGTAGGTGGACAGGGGAGAGCTCATCTCTAATCAGCTGAGGCCTATGATCATGGCACTGTGGAGACGATAAAAGGTACAATATGTTTCTATTCCTCTTTACCTGAAGTTATTATAGACACAAGTTCCAGTAACTCATTCATTTCCACTGCACTTGTTCGGATCTCCGGGATTCCGATGGATCTGTTGGTTCGATCCTTACAGGTAGAGAATCTTATGGGAGCAGACTCGATGATTATGCACAGTTGACGATAGTGTGAGCTTACTCTCGGAGGTAAGAGATTCTGCTGGGATCTCCTAGTAGCGGTGCCGAGGCCTTATGATGTCATGTTGTTTATGTAATAGTTATCTATTTTACATGCTCAGATTGAGTGTATGAGGCACAAAGTGAGTGTGTCCTCACAGATGGGACCAGGTTTACCTTCACCGGCGAGAAGGTAGCCATTACAGCACAAGACGGAATTGCTCAGAGTAGAGTGAAACTGATCACTCATCAGTTGGCTAGCCTTACCCTCAGAGCTGTTGAAGTGTAGAGTCTGAGCTATCCTGTAGTGGTAGAATAGTACATGGATGTCTTCTCTGATTATGTTCCAGGTCTACCCCCTCACATGGAGGTAGACTTTTACATTGACTTGTACCCCGATATGACACAGATATCTACACCAGCATATTAGATGGCTCCCGTGGAGCTTCGTGAGCTGCAGGTATAGGTAGAGGACTTGCAGGGGAAGGGATTTATCTGACCTAGTATTTATCCCTGGGCAGCCTCGATAATGTTCGCCAAGAAGCTGGATGGGAGATTGAAGCTTTTTGCTGACTACCAGAACATTAACTAGGAGACCATGAAGAACAAGTACCCACTCCTGAGGATTGATGACCACTTTGATTAGTTTAAGGGATCATGGTAGTTCACGATGATAAACCTCATATCAGGCTATCACCTGCTCAGAGTTCAAGATGAGGATGTGCAGAAGATAGACTTCAGATGTCGGTGCAACCACTACAAGTTCTTGGTTATGTCATTTGGCTTAACCAACGTTCCATAAGTGTTCATGGAACTCATTAACAAGTCATTTCTGCCTTTCCTCGATCACTTTTTCATAGTCTTAATTGAAGACATTATGATCTACTCGACTATTGAGGTGGAGCGTGTCTATCACTTGCAGGTAGTACATGAAACACTCTGAGAGAAACGGCTTTATGGTAATCTCTCAAAGTGCCAGTTCTGTATCTGAGAGGTTCACATTCTGGGACATGTCATCAAGGAGGCTGGAGTTGCAGTAGATCCAGCGAAGATTGAGGCAGAACGTTCTTGGTTTCCATCCAAGAGTGTGACGAAGGTACGACGTTTCCTAAGTTTAGTTGGACCTTACCAGAGATTTGTTCCATACTTCTTGAGAATTTCATCACCATTATAATCCTTGATGAAGAAGGGGAAACCCTTTGTGTGGTCAGAGAGATTCCAGCAGAGCTTTCAAGAGATGAGGTAGACGTGGACTACTTCCCCCATATTTAGTCATATAAAGGAAGGCTTAGGGTACGTAGTCTACAACGACGCTTCAGGGACCAGACTCGGTTGTGTCCTGACGAAGGACCGAGAAATGATCAAATATGGTTCTCAGCAGCTAAGAAAACATGATCAAAACTACACTACCCATGAACAAGAGTTAGCAACATTGGTATTCTCCTTGAATATGTGTTGACACTATCTGATAGGTGTACATTTTATCATGTACTCTGATCATAAGAGCTTCAGTTATATCTTCTCTCAGAAGGACCTGAACTTGAGATAGCGACGTTGGCTTGAGTTCCTCCAGGACTATGACTTCGAGATAGTCAATACTCTTGGGAAGTGGAATATTATTGCAGATGCACTCAGCAAGAGATCTTGTATACAGCTTCTAGTTGAGGCAACAAAGATGATGGCTGCTTTATAGATATCATTTTTGGATAGAGATGGAGCAGCCTTCCTTCAGTCTCTTAGAGTCACTCCCCCACTTCTTCAGCAATTCTGGGAGGATCAACATGGTGATGCTGACTAAAAGACACAAAATGCTCATTTATTCATAGGGAAGGCACCTGATGGATTTTTTAGAGGTGGGGAGCATGTCATCCTTTTAAGAGAATGTACCATGGTACCAGTTTCACTTTAGGAGATATTGACGAGGGAGTTAAACAAATCTACTCTAGCGGTACATCCATGAGTGGTGAAGATGTTCCAGGACCTCCAACGATAGCAATGGTGGCTAGGAATTAAGAAAGTAGTTTCAGAGTTTTTTTCTCAGTGCCTCACTTATTATCATGTAAAGGCGGAGCATCAGGTACCAACATGCTTGGTTCAGCCTTTAGAGGTCCAAGAGTTGAAGTGGTATGGGATATCTATGGATTTAGTAACAATACTTCCGCATTCATCCATAGGTCATGAATCGACCTGGGTGATCGTCGTCCAACTCACCAAGTCGGCCCACATCTTAGTGATGAGTGAGCAGGGTTCAGTAGAGAGCTTGGGATGCCTCTATATTCAGATGATTGTTCGGTTACATGGAGTAGCTTCGATGATTCTCTCCGATCATGACACATGTTTTACTTCCTGGATATAGAAGGATTTTTAGGAAGCTTTCAAGACACATCTTCATTTGAGCACCGCCTTACATCCTCAGACAGATGGCCAGACCGAGCGAACCATTTAGAACCTTAAGAAAATGATGCATTATTGTGTCCTCAATATCAGTCATAGCTGAGAGTATCACTTGCCTTTGGTGGAGTTTTCCTAGAACAACACCTATCACTGCACCATGGGGATGGAACCTTTCGAGGCATCCTACAGGTGACCTTACAGACCACCATTGTGCTGGATTGACCCACGAGAGTCAGCACTCGTGGGACCATAGATGGTACAAGCTACCATAGAGAAGGTGAAGATCATCTAAGAGTTGATGAAGACTTCACAGAGTAGGAATAAGTCGTATACTAAAAGGATATGGAGAGCCCTGGTGTTCGAGGATGATGACCTCGTCTTTCTATGGGTCTCACCTGGATGAGGTCTAAGGACATTTGGCCGAGGCACAAAGTTATCATTGAGATTAATCGGACCATTTCAGGTCATCAGTTGAGTTGGCAAGGTGGCATACCACTTAGCTCTTCCACCTCAGTTGCATGGGGTACACGACGTCTTGCACATATTCTAGCCGAGGAGATGTGTGCCTGACCCTTACCACATCTACGACCATTGCGAGCTAAACATCGATGATGGGGAATATTTTATGGAGGTTTTAGTAGAGATTCAGGATCAAAAGGAGTAGGTCCATCATGGACGATTGTTACCTCTGGTGCATGTTTGCTGACAACATTTGAACCTCCAAGAGAGCCCATGGGAGCGTGAGGCTCAGATGTGTGTTCAGTACCCCCATTGCACCCTTAGTTATGTGTGATAGATTACATGGATGTAAAGCCCAGAGGTGGGGAGAATGTAACGACCTGTAACTTCCATGTAATTTTTTTAATTAAAATGGAATTTTATGAGTACGCAAAAATTGACTGCGCGTGATTTCGAGGCCCAGTGTGCCCAAAATCATTTTCTGAAGTTTATTTCGGGTATGTTCATTAAACATACGAGCGGGTTTTTATAACTATTGAACTGGTACACGAAATTGAAATTTGAGGACACCGTTGAACTCGCAGCCCCGATATTCTCTTAAGAATACATTCACATTGACGGAAATGGGTCAAGAATAAAAGATAGTTTTTGGGTTTTTCGTGGAAATTAATAAAATAAAATGAACTACACTTTATTTTATTTTTGAGCCACCATGTGGATTTTGAGGGTGGGGTCCACAGAACTAAACCTCCTTGTGGAAGTTGAAGTGTGGGGACCACCCATCAATAACCTTCCATGAGTGGTTATGGTGGTGGGTCCCACCGAAACATAACCTCCCGAGAGAGGTTATAGTGGTGGGGACCACCTGTGACTAGACCTCCATTATTAATTGTGTAAAACCTCACAACTCCTCTAATGAATGAGGGGGAGCCTCTTGACCTCCTCTACCCAATTAATTGTGCCAACACACATGCATTTTAAATGTGCCAACCCCTCTAAAATTTAATTGTTCCACCCACCATAATCAATTGGATTTTCTAATTCTTTCCAGAAAAATAATAGACAATATAATCTATTATTTTGTCTTGGAATTATTTTTTGGAGGAATGTGGGAGAGGAGAGGACTTGGGAGGAATCTCTCAACGAAGAAAATATTCCACCAATGAAGAATGAAGAATGCATTCTTCCAATGAAGATTGCCAAGGAGGATCATCTTCGAATTTATTCCTCAGAAGCTCCTTCGATGTAGGACGTCTTCGACTAGGATGATCCCACACACAAACTGAAGATCAAGGAAAATGTCGATGTCCATCTTCTTCCAACGATCCGTCTTCTTCCCCGTGACTCTGTCGACGAACAACGAACAAAGGTATGGGTTTTATTTGAATATGATATTATTATTATATTTATTCCCTTCAAAAACAAATTATCATTGTGGATGTTTACCTTTCTAGTTGGGAACCTTCGTTTTCGGGAAGATGTGGGGTGTTTTATTCACTCTTCATTATTGAAAATTCATTGAAAAATAATGAAGGTTGGGAACCACTTGCTACCACCCTAAACGCGGAGGGTGAGAGCCAAACCAACAAGGATAGACCCCTCTAGAAATCTTGTTTGTGATGTTTTTGGGCAATGATGTTGAAGGTGATGAAGGAGACAGGGAATGACCGTGCTACCCGCGGCCTCTGCGACCCGCGCTTCCCTCGCGGTGCTCCGACTGAACCGGCTTCGCTCTCCTTGGACGAAGTGCGCCGCACACCGACCTTCTGGATCCTGGTCCCCCGGCCACCTTCCAGCCTCCTTGCCGCATGCCGGCCTCCCAGCAGCCCACCGGCCACCCAGCTGATTGGCCGCCCGCCGGCCTCCCGGCAGCCTGGCCGCCTGCCGACCTCCTGGCTGCCTGGCCGCCCACCGGCCTCCCAGCCACCTGCCGACCTCCTGTTTGCCCTGCCGACCACTCAGATATCGGGCCAAGCTGCTCGAGCCATGCCCCTCTCTTGGCTGGCCGAACCGACCCCGACTTCTCGGGCCGAGCCGCAGCCCTTGCGGGGCCTAGCCGCGCTGACCTTCTGTTCCCCTCGCGGCGCTCCGGGCCGATCTGGCTCCGCACAACCGGGCCAAGCCTTCTACACGGACCCCCTCCCGACCAAACCCAATGGGCCGGATTGCCCGACCCAAACCGGTTCGGCCTAGACTATGTCGGGTCGTGTCGGTCTGATCGGGTTGGACCGGTCTTGGGTGTACTACCGACCCTTTACTTTCATTTGGCCATATCTTTGGCACCAGACGTTTGTTTGGCGAACAGTCAGTAGTGCTGGTAATCTTAGAGAATTATGGTACTTTATTTATATCCCACTAGATATTGGGGTATAGTTGAGATACAATCAGTTTGGATCGTGCACAAATCTAACTGGGCCCCCAGGACTACAAGGCTAATAACTCACAAACCCGACATGTGATTGATGCACCGTATGTTGCTTTGAGACCTCTATGATGTGGCGAACCATTGATGTACATCTTCAGGGGACTTTGTGATAGTTGGAGTATCGGCCATTAGCTTGTGAAGTGGGTCCTTATGGTGACGAGCGAGCAGAGTGCGGAGACCTAGTAGTTGTCTAAGACATGACGACTGCTGACCGATTCGACTCGGAGTGACTTGACTAGCCCACTGGGGAGTGCCTTGGTGTCACGGCATACCCATGGTGGAGGAGCATCTGGTTGAGGAGGGAGAACCTTATTACATCACAGGCGGAGTACCTCTGCAGGCTAATAGGCGGAGCACCTTGGTGACAAGGCAAACCCATGGTGGGGAGTGCCTCTGTGTGATGCGGCAAACCCACAATACTCGATAGGAGGAGTACCTTGGAAGTCCAAATTTAGTGGGAAGCGCCTTGGTGTTGTGGAAGGCCCATTGTACACGATTAAACAGGAGTTATCCAGTAGTCATGGTTTCAATAATGTGAATAAAATCCTAGTTGAGCCGAGTCAGTAACATTTGTGTTTACCTCATGATTGAGATGGATTACTTGATAACTTATGTATATGTATGATCATATACCTAAGTGTGGTTATCTGTTGATTTCATACATTTTGGTGTATCCTTGTTGGATTTTGTGAGACCTTGAGGGTCTCGAGGTCCCTAATGAGTATCATTATACTCACCCCTGCACGGGCTATGCCCAAACATCATTATGTTGGATGCAGATGATAGAGAGCGCTGACCGAGGCTAAGAGTGCCATGACATGAAAGTACCAGGAGGTGGATCATATGGTGTGTTGATACATGGAGGAGACAAATAGATGTTGCATGCTGAGGAGGCGATTTGTACCTTCCTTTCAGGTAGGAAACTTAGAGGATTACCTATTGGTTGTTTTTTCTTATTTAATTAATTGTACATGGACTTTGATTTTCATGTACTTTCCAGTTGGGATTCTATTCTGGCCTCTTTTTACTTACTGTACTTACTTGTTGTTTTTTTAATTTACTCATGATAATATCTGATGTGTGTGTTTACAGGTTATAATGTCAATGCATTCCCATTTATGGGGAATTAGGCATTTGGTGCTAGTCGCCAGCCCCTGGCCTATGGAAGGCGGGTTTGGGGTAGTCAGGACATGGGCCCTGAGGGATGGGTCATGACAACATATATATTTGAAACCCTTGGAAATGGGTTTACATCACTGAAAGTGAACTTTTTCATAGATGGTGCACAATTTACCAAATCATTCCCCCAAACCATGCATTGTTTGGCTTTCACCCAAGATTTTTTTGGATTACATAATTTCCCAATTATCCATTACTGTGCCTATAATGGGTGTGAGGGTATTTATGGGTTATATTAGTTTGATATTGTTGGATTGTGTTAAATATATGATTTGTTCCAATTTTTATAGCTTCATCTTTTAAAAAATGGTGGTTTTGTGTTTTAAAAATTATTTTTTGATTAGAAATGGGTACATTATGGAATGAGTATAAGTTCAAACATATTTTTTAGGTATTATAAAATCAATTTTATTTTCCATAAATTTTTTTAAAATGGATCCTCTTTTATTATCATTTTCATCATGAAATTTGGTTTGGAAATAAAAATAAATATTTGGGAAATGTGGTAGTTCATGATACCATTAGTTTTTATATTATTGAAAGGGGAAATGGGATTAAAATTTTAAAAAATTATTTGTTTTTTCAATTTGGTAAAATTTAGATATCAATGAATTTGTTTTTAAATTAAAGTGGGATTTCATTTTATGTAAATTATATATTTTAAAAGTGATATGGGTGAGTTTTTTATCCCCTTTTTAGAGTGAGATGATTTTGACGGAAATTATTTTTCTATAATTTCAAAAAAATTGAATTGGTTTTGAAACTGAATTTTAAATGTTTTCAAATAGTTTGTGTCTTTAAAAATTATATAATGCCACTTGAGATTGGGGGGAGTGGAGGGGTAAATGTTAAAATGTAACAATGATTTTAAAATTTGTATCATTGTGCATTTACATATTCCCACATGGAATGCATTGGGACCCCCTTTTTTAGATATAAAATGTTACAGTTTTAGGCTTAGGTTTCAGGTTCTTTATTTTTTCATCCCATGATGTTCATGAGATAATGTTGGAAATACATTTAAATTTACTTCTCAAAGGGTAACTATTTTTTTTCTTGGTATGTTTATTATTTTATTTGAACCTTTACAATATATTGATGTAGTTGTAAATCAAGAATGCTTTTATCCTTACAAACTATTTGGTGAATATCATATTTGTAGTGGTCAAGGTAAGTTGTAGGTTTTATGTAGTTGTAATATGTTTATGAAATCAACAATGTGTAATAGAACAAGTGGGGATGAATTAGTTTCCTATTTTATACTATTTGTTTGTTAATACAAGGACATATTATGTTGTTGAAGTTATTTTTTTTCCTCAATTTGTTCTATGGTATTTTGTTGATCCACATTCATTAGGAGTTGGTTCTAGTGGTGTTAATCACTTAATTAATGTGGTCAAACATGTGGGTAGTGTTTTCCTTTATTGTAGTGATTACATGACTATGTTGGTAATATTTTTTTATATGGTTTTAATTTAATTATTTTGAATGTAATATTCTTATAGTTTTGGATGCAGGTGAGTCTTGGTTGGGTGGTTTTGGATATTAGGGTATATGTGTTATCATTTGATATTATACACTAGTAGGTGTCAATTTGGATCTTTTTTCTTAAGATGGTGACCTTGATATGTAGTGTGATTTCACCATTTAAATTTAGTATTGTTAACTAATGGATAAATTCATTGTTTTTTATTATCAAAGAATGTTTTCAGTAGATGTATTTTTCCCATTTTTTGGATATATAAGATATTATAGTTTTGATGTTTGTTATTCCCTTCTGGTTCTAATGGTTTTGTTTGAAGACCATTTTTTTATCCATGGGATGGGATTTTCTCATCGATTTGAGCCGGTTTTATATTATGTAATTTTCATAGATATCTTCTATTGTTTTGTATGGGATTATTTTAGAAAAATTGGTTATCTAAATGATGATAGATTTTGTACTTTCTCTGAGTTGTTAATGGATATTTCCACATTATATGTATTCTTAATTGTTAGGAGACCTATATTAGGTCTATTCATTTGGAGATATATATGTTTCCCAATGTTGAGTAAGATTTTCAGTGTGATTTTAATAGGTTTTGTAAGGATTTTGATGCTATATTTTTTAGAAGTCAATAATTAATGTTTTTTCATTCTATAACACCTCTTTTAGTTTTCCCTAACCCACCACTGGTAATTTAGGTGGTTGGGTTTATTTTTTACCCCTTTTTCTATACATATCAATGAATTTATAAGGGTAGAATAAAAGACCTTGATATTTTGTGATTTCTTTTTGAAATAAATGCAATCTTATAAATATTTAGTGTTATATGAAACATAATATTTATCTTTTATAAACAAAAAACCCAATTTAATATTGTGATAAAAACTACATTGAATTTAAACAACACATGACATACAATTATAATAGTATTACATAATATGATAGCTATGAAGTAGCCATTAAAATACTGTATATAAATTGTATTTACTATATTATTAATATATATGGTTAAAATTGTATATGAAATTATTTCATTAATAGTAAATTAATTTGGAATGAATATAAATTTTATTTGAAAATAAAATAAACCCTTTTCTGACGAACTATATTTATTCACACAAATGTTTTTCCCCCAATAAATTAAAAAAATAACTTTTTGAAAATTAATTTAATCGAATATATATATATAATATATTTATTCCAAGTTCCAAAATTAATATTATGTTTTTTCTATATATGCGATAATAGTTAATCCAATTTTTCCCATAAAACAATATTTTTTTATAAAAACTAGTTTTTAAATATTTTATATATATAAAGTAATTTTTATACTTTTAAGAAATTAATTTGAAATAATAAACTCATATTCAAAATCACCATGAAAATCCTTTCTTTTATTGAATTTTTTAGAATTATTATAAAAGATAAATTTTATGATGAATAGTTAAAATATAGGTTTCTATTAACAATTATCATATATATTAAATAACATAGAAACAAAAAAATTATTTTAATATTGTTTTAAAAGAAAATTTTGTTCTATTATATTTATTTTATTAAAATTAAGGTATTTTAAATACATTTAATAATGAATTTTATATATATTTTTTAAAAACTATTGAACTTTTTGTGTTTAAAAAACCAATTTATCATCACGATTAGAGGATTAGTTTTAAATTAGAATTTGAAAATTCTATTAATGGAATTTGATAAAATGGATTCCGTATTTTTAATCATAATAATTTATACTATATATTAATTTCAACATAATTTAGACAAAATTAACAATAAAATAGAAAAATGTCTTTATCATGGATTCGGTAATTTTTTTTAATTGTTGTCAAAATAAAACTAATACGGTTTAAAAATGGCCCAAAACATGTAAAACAAAAATTTAGTGGAATATTAGGAAAATATATCTTATATTTTGATGTGTGGACCATTTTGGAGAATTTTTTCATGTGAAAAAATGTGGGTACACATTTTTATTTATAAAAAATTTAAGTGGCCGCTCAATTGACTTATAATAGGACACCCTTTATAATATATTATTTACACTTATAAAACCATTTAAATAAACCATTTTATAAAGAAATAAATTCATTAATTACCAACTCTCATCATATAATACTTATTGGGGTCATAATTATGTCCTAAGAATATTATTGTGCCATATTAAAAAATGTTTTTAGGAGAAGATGAAACATCTCTAATTAAGAAATTTAACATATTTATTACACCAAAAGTATAAATTTTGTTAAAAAAATTATGAAATTAAATGTATAATTTTAAATATTTTTATATTATATTTTTTTTAAATTTTATAACCTAAATATTCCCCCTTTTCCATTAAATGTGTTACTAAATCAAAATTCGTGTGTACGATGAATTATCACCTCAGGAACTGATGTTATTCATTTTCCATCACCACCACTCACAGATAACTATTATGGGGAATTTATTTTATATATATTATATTTATGTTATTAATAAGTTTCTTTACTTGATATCACAATTTAATTCTTATCTTCCCTTTTTTAGAATATAATAATGTCATTCATGTGTATGATAGACTACCACCTCAATAAGTGATGTGAATTGTTTTTTAAGAATGATTTAAATTAACAGTAATAATGATAGGTTTAAATAAACATATGTTATATATATATTAATATTTTTATTCTAATGGTAATTTAACAATAACTATTTTTTATTTCATTTCCTCATTTAAAAGGAATGATCATTCATCCGGGGGTGTAGCTTAACATCTCTATAAATGAGGTATTTCATTTTCTATCTCAAATATGTATGTATATTGATTAATAAATATATAATGAATATATATGATATTATCTAATTGTTTAAATAGATTTTATATGATTTAACTATGATCAAAGTAAGTTGAAAAATTAATAATAAATCAAAACATAACCTAAAACCTATCCGTTAATACTAGAAATGTTATTTTAACTAGGAATTGATGATAAAAAGGTAATAAGAGGTCCTAATTAAAACATAAACGTTTTGATATATATTATTGTTATTATTATTTATATATTTATAAAAATTTAAAATTTATTATACATTATTTTTGAATGTGTATGAATGTTTTCGACACTTATTTTATGGGATTTATTTATAACATTTTACGCATGTGAGTCACGTGCCATATTAACCACCAATTTATTTTATGGGATGTATTTACAACTATAAATTTTTAGAATGGATATTAATGTAAAACTTATTTTAATTTAAATTTAAATTTTAGGATCCCCCTTTCAAGGGGTTTATATTTCCAAAATTACCAAAGAGGAAAGGGGTTTCTGTCTAAATTTTACTTCTTTGAGTCATATATTATGTTATGAACATATCTTCTTTTAGGATGTTTAAATAAACAAACATGGATATTTAATATCCTAAATTTATTTATTCCCATGATATTTCATGTTTTATTTAAATGTATTATTTTATTGTGGATAATGAATTAAAGTTACCAATTTGGTATATGATTTATAATAAAATATCATCATTTATTCTGATTATGAATTTTTATATTTCCGATGATGAAAAATGTAGAGGTCAAGTATCATAATGAAGGATTTATGACCGATGGATATAGGGGATGAAATTACTGAATAATTTTGGTTAGACATCTTCTTGTGATCTAAAAAATGTTCACATTGATGTTAATTATTATAATATAGATATTCCTCCTCACTTGATGAAAATTATTATGTAATTCTCTAATGGATGTACGATTTATGTTCGAACCATATAATATCCTTGTGAATTGTTTTGTACATTTTGATCGTATTCATATTTTCATGTCATGATTTTTTTACTTTCAGAAAAAATACCCGGGGACAAAATTCATATGAATGGATAAATCTATGTAGTAGATATGGTTCTTATACATCCAATTTCAATACACCAAAGATGTTGGAGAACTTCCCATGAAATGTTCAAAATGATTTTCTTCTATCCCCAATCCCCAACACATGGTAACAAAGGATGTTGAAAACTATATACTATTTATTTAATCGATGTCTCAAAAAGACATTACCATATGATAGAAGTGGTACCACATGTGTTTCCAAGTGTTATAAATTAATATTGACAATATTAGGTGTTATGATGTGTTCTGTTTTACATCAAAGTTAGTGCTTTGTATGAAAACTGATGGGTCCATCCTGTTATGAGTCCTATTAGGTACGAAGAATAATTTCAGCATGATATGTTAGTGGTATCAATGGAGATGATGTAATATAAATTTATTCATTGACACATGTTTTATATGTCATGTTTTAATCAATTAACGAAAATAGAAGCAGTTGAAATGCTACTAAAATTTAAAATGTTTTGAATTAATCAGAAAAACAATATGCTAACAATAAATTACATGACACCATGTACTCATGGATTTTTCTTGATGTAAAATTCACATGATATAAGAATTGGGAGATAATATGGATATATAAAACAAACTGATTTATTATCAATTTAGTTCAATGGAATTATTTTTTAGATCTCCTATTATACATGACATTATAGATGAGGGGGCGGGGTTCTTCTAAATCTGTTGAAATAATCTGTTGGATGATTATTAGAGAAACATAAAGACCTTTTTTGAAGAAGGAAGGATCTTAAATAGTAAGGAAAAGGCTCTACATAGTGGGAAAAAAGATAGGGATTCAATGGGTGTAAAGAAGGATGATTTAGTGGGAGTCCATCATGTGGATACCATCATAATTTTTGGACTCAATAGTTACCAGATGATGGTTTGTTCGATGGTGTCACTAAAGTGTGTTTTAGCAAAAACTCTTGGGTGGTACAAAAACTATTTTGAAGAACTATCATAAATGAATTGGAATTTGATATACCAAGACTTTGGAAACAGTGAATTAGATATATTTTTATTTGGAATATCAAAACAATAGAGGATGACAACTCAGTCATGTTTTTTGTGAAGTCATCCATGGAGGAATTTAGAATAGTTTCACATAGTATGTAGAATGGTCACATCATTGTTCCATAATACTTAGGAGGGGAAAATTTAGTACGATACACTTTTATTATATTATAAATTATTGGATAACTATGTATGAACTATAGAATAATGAAAAATGAATTATTGATTAGTTTCCACATTGGTTTTGCATGAGAATATATTTTTAACAGAAGGTTATTGACTCATCATATGAAAACTATAATCATGTCAGAATGATTGGGGTTTAACCCATTTATTTTTGAGGTATAAGTTTTTTAATAGATAAATCTCCTCAATATTAATATATAATTTCCGTCCAATATTAATGGAGAGAAAATCTAAATTTTAATATATGTAAAAAATGGAATGGTGAATGCCCTAATTAGAGATATGGACATGTTCTCTATAAAAATGAATGTTGTGAATTTTTTTTGAATATGAATAATGATAAAGGATAGGTCCTGAAAAAGGGATATTTGGATCTATATGTGGGGAAGATAGACGAGGAATGGATAATGTGTTAGTCACACAAGAGAAAAAGGTGGAGGATGAGACCCCTAACCACAAGGATAAAAATTGAGATCTCGAGGATTCTATGACTGAATGTTGTTGGTGGAACATCATTACATGGTATAGGTATCGTTTTAGAAGAATTTAATTATTTTTATCCTAGAAGTTTCCCATCATTGAAGGAATGTTATTTATTCCTTCCCCAATGTATGTAGTGCCATATTTTGAACCATGCGATCATGTTATCTATTATTTAGTACAATTTTATCATATTCATGTCTAATTATTTAGTTTTTATTTCATTTTTTAAGAAGAAATTATTTTTGAAGAATAGAACTAAATGATTTGATGAATGTGTGTGGTGGATGGGATGACATGACATCCGAGTTCTAGACACTGAAGTCATGGGAGATATTTTTGAGAAATTTTCCATGTTTGTTAAATTTGACCCTTATTCTGCGTAGTTTGTTATCACTATATTGGGGGATTTATAAAGAATCATTCTTCATCATCTCTAAATTTATTCATATTCACTTTGGGACATGTCATTCTTCATTACTAGTTATTATAGACATTTCGTCTACTGATATGTAATATGGTTCCAAAACCTTAATTTCTAAAGCCCAATATTAGGGATTTAGTGTATTCTTGAACATGAGTCAATTTTGTTGAACACCATGATGGTATATATGATATGATAGTATTTTTCAACTATGATCACCCAATGTAGGCTGTTAAAAATATTCAATAATAATAATAAAATACTCCTTAGTTTAAAAAATGTTGAAACATATGTCTTAAAGGTATCAGGGTTGTTAATTTCGTTTCTAAAAAACGGCATGAAATGCCATTAGGGACCTCAAAACCAATGTTTAAACAAAAAAATAAATTAATTTAGATAAAAGAAAATAATTTTTCATTGATAAATTATCTATAAATTAATATTAGATATTAATAATTTTTATTTTAAACTAATTATAAGTTAATAAATAAATATTTATAAATACTTATTGAATTTTCATTTAGATATATATATATATATACCGTGATAAATAATTATTTGGGAAAAAATATTAATAATAATTTAAAAATAAACAATGCTAATAATTATTTTAAAAATTCTTAGAAATAAATATTTAATTTTAATACGTATTATAGATTAATAGAATTATTAAATTATAAAAGTTATTACTAACTATTTTTTTAAACTAGTTTCTATGAATTATAAATTATTTAATAGTGATTATTTATAATTCTTACCAATAATTATATCTTTATATATAATTAATAATCATTCTATTATTTATAACTTAATAAATTTCAGTTAACTAATATTTATTATTGATACATAATAAATATGGTTATTCATGTTATTGTTAATTAGTTTTATTTATTTAGTAATAATAAATGAATTACTTTTTACGATTAATTATGTATATTTATTTTCTAATTATTCTCAATTATTATTAATTAATATCTATTTTTAATGATTTGTTTTCAGAAAACCTAATTTTAAAATAAAACATTAATTATAAAAAGAATAATTATATTTGTTTGCATTCAAAATGATCTTTGTAAATAAATTTTATGATTAAATGATTATAGTGAAACATAATTTATTATATAGAACCAATCATTTGACACATATTTTTACATTATTTGTTTTCATAATCATCTTATAAGTACATAACAATGATTATGAGTTTTGGGGTATTTGGAATGCTGGGTACATAAAACATCAAAAGAAATTATTACGTACATCATTATTTTTATCTTCCTTAGTGATCTCTAAAATCACATTGGGACCCTAAAAAATTATAGGGTAACATGAGATATACATAAAAGAAATGGTAGAGATAAAAGTCTATGAAGGGAATAAACATGAAAAGTATATATAATGTGTGATTCATATGTCTAACAGGATATCATAAAATATAATTATCATGAGTAATCACATTAAATCATGACATAAATAACATAGAATAATTATATCCAAATGGAAGAGAATATGTGGAAGAAATATATATCATGAAATAAACACGTGTCATGTATAACTACCCAAATTATTTCATTTAGTTGAAAAAAATCCAATAATGTATTTTTTTACTCCATAATATCATACATTATGTCTCATTAAACAAAATTTCGAAATAAATCGTTGTAGTGATATTTAAGTACAACCATTATAACATGTAAATTCTTATGTTTTCCTCAAAAAATAAAATCAATAATAAGGTATAATCATTTTAATTATCCATTTAATGAAAATGGATTTTATAATATTTCCTTATATCATCATAAAATGAAATTTCAAATATAAACCTATTAAAAAAATGAGAATGAGTCATGTATTACCTAGTCAATAGAAGAAATAAAAATCTATGAATTTATTTTAGAGGATAATAACCAAAACTAAAAATCATTCCATGATATTAAATTTATAGAGATAAATTGATTCATGGATATAATTTTCATTACCCAATGAAAAATGTTTTTTAGAGGGATTTGCTACACCCATAAGAAAACATTTCTATAAATCAATGTATGCACTACATTTAAAACAAATTTTGAGGATACATTGTAAATAAAATGGAAAGATGGTTTTTTAATTTAATAAAATAAATATGATTAAAAATAAATCCTAATATCATGTAATGGTCATAGTTTTGGGAATATACATTGACACAATATACATTAACATAAAACATTCCTTTCCTATTTTTTAAATACATTCATAACCCCCCATATAAAATATATTTAAAAATATTTATTTCTAAATCCATTGAATCAAATTCAAAAGAGAAATAAAATTTACTTTATATGTCATAAATGACCTTGTAAATACATTAATAAAATATTTTTAAGAATACAATAACTGAGAAAAATTATTTTCAAAATCAATAAAACATTTATAATGAAATTTTAATGTATGGTGTCCCTGACTGAGAATAACAATTTTTATTGACTTTTGAATGAAAACACACAGGTACAACAGTCAAAGAGGTATGAAAAAATGAAATCCAATGGTTTCATTAACCACATGATGAAGCCCCTCACATGGGAGGGACCCTAAAGTAATTAAAGAGGACAAACCATGGTCCGGTGAAGCCAAGGATGCCAGGAAATCTGCAACCCTATTCCCCTCCTGCAATGTGTGGATGATCTCAATGTGATTGCCCAAAATATGTCTGCACATTCTAACTAAATACTCAATTTTCCATGGAGAAGATCATGTTCCCAAGAGATCTTGATGTAAAATGAGGGAGTCCGTCTCCACCGCATTGAGATGAATTTTCCTCTACTGACACATTCCCAGACTAGTGACCATTACTTGTGCTTCCACCTGTTGTGCATCATCCCTGTCATCAAAATCCACAAAGGCTGCAATGACAGCCCCATCGTGATCTCTGATAACACATCCACCTATCATATTCTCCCCAAGGGGAGACCTATCTGTATTAATTTTCAACCCAGTGCACGAAGGGTTCCAGCGATCCCAGTGAACCTATCCTGAAATATATGTTGGATTGTGAATGGAAGAGTTCGAAATTAAATTCTAACCAAAGGAGCCTCCTGGAATGTAATGCACAATCGAAATATGTATTGATGAAGGTGGATATATATGAGGATGAGTCTAGACCGTGATCTTTTCAGGTTCTTGTGTCTTGCCTCATTCCTAGCCGTCCAGAGAACCCATCACCCCACTAGTAAGAATATGGATATTACCTTCCTCTTGAGCCCCTCAACTCCCAAACCTTGAAACCAGCCATTGAGAAATACCTCCAGCTATCCCCACTCCCATATGCTGAATATTATCCCCAGTTGGTAAATATTTGTTCCTCACTGTACAAAGAAGGAAAATGAATTTATCAAGGATCTCTTTTCCTGGTTAATGTCATTCATAGAGAACCCCCTGAAAAACAATCCATAAAAGTAAGTCTGCCCGGATCCTCATTGAACATAATATAATATGGAGTTGAGTGATTATCCTTTTGAAGGATGGCCAAAATAAATGCAGCATGATCACAAGCCTCTTTAAGAGAAATATTCAGAGTGGGGAATTATAGAAACCACAAACTTCCAGCCCCCCCAGTTTTGGAGCCACAAATCGAGATCCCCGCATCCCACCATCTAGATTGAATTTTGAATAATGAATTACAAATACCGTTGATTCAGACTACAAATCTTAGAAGGAATTAGAGTTTGACCCTTCACATTTATCCCACATCTGCCTTGCATAGACCTGCCCAAACTGTTCTCCCTTCCAGGGCTTCCAATTCAAGTTTGTAGTGAAACCCTTGCATTTCCATTGATACACTCTTCATGTTGATTCCCCCATTTGCAAAAGGATCGTCCAACCGCTTCCCCGATGCCCAATGATGTCGAACATCCATTTTACCATCCCAAATAATGTACACAACGATCCTCTCCAAAATAGCTACCACAGATTTTGGAACCTTCTATGTGGACATGATATGCATGGGAATGGACAAAAGGACACTATTCATGAGGGTAATTTGACCTCCAACTGAGAGAAATCTATTCTTTCAATTTAATATTCTTCCTATGATCTTGCTTACTAGATTTTAAAAATTATGGATTCTAAGAGGTAAAGGACTCATCAGAGCCCTGAGATACTCCATTGGAAACAATACCGTTCCTATAGTTAGACCCTCTTCCAGACCCTTGGCCCTTCTATCCGAGACATTCCATGTAGTATTGGAAAGGCTATTTTCATTATTAACCACCTTCCCACTCCACTTACAATACTCCTCACGGAGTCCCAAAATCCCCTACACTGACCTTCAACATCAATTGGAAAAGAAAATTGTATCATCTGTAAACATTAAATGAGAAATTTCACCGATAATGTACCTAGTCCGAAAGGGAAACACTTTATCGACAGGAAGACCCCAATTCATATAATAGCTGAGCACATTTTTCTTGAGGATGAAAAGAGTTGGGGAATTGGGGTCCCCCTACTTCAGTCCACGACAAGCCTTTAAGAACCCAAACTGTTAACCATGAATGAGGTTGAGATCCAAGCTGAGCTAAAGGAAAAGAATAAGATATCATTATGACAAGTATAGAACCCCATCCAAGCCAACACCCTAAGGATAAAATTCCACTCCATTCGGTCATAATCCTTAATCATGTCCAGCTTAACCACCAAATTACCCCAAAAGGACCTGTTATTAATATCACAGATCAATTACTGCACCGCAACAATTGCCCCCTGAATGGACCTCCTGTTAATAAACCCGTGTTACCTTAGGGCCACCCAAGAATCTAGGTGAGGGACCATTGATGCTATTCATATTTTAATTACTTTTTATATACACCCTTTACTGATTTAATATGAAATAATGAGATTTTTTGTGAAATATTAATGTTTTAATATTAAGTATAATTTTTTAGCATTTTTTAGATGTAGTCCAATTGATTCAGTTTACTATTTTAATACTAAATAACACTATACTAATCCATATTGTGTGGATACTATTTTTTAGGATTATTCATTAAATATACAACATTTTATTAGAAGGTACCATGAGCCAATTCTCCCATATGATGGGTCATACGGTCCTCACAAACAAGACCAAAGAATCTATGATGAAATTGGACTATTCATGAATATTGATTTACTGGGAAAAATATAGGAGTCCAAATTCCATTATTATAAACCATATTTCAGGGGTAAATGTAAATATTCCAGGATAAAAATACAAGGCCTAAATCTAAGAACAAGGGGCCCAAATGTAGCTTTGAATTCCAGGACACCATTCTGGCCGGAAATTAAAATTATTATAGTATTCACAACATATCTAATGATGTAAGAATCAAATAGAGATGATATTTTTCAGTGTGAAATAGGAGTTATAGGCGGACTACTTTTTTGAAGAAATCTTTTGGTTTTGAAGACATATTCTTATTCAAAAATGCTTTCACATTTTTGACATGAAAAATACTGGATTGAAATTGGCATATTAAAATTGTTTAATCATCTGGACATATCATTGGATAAAAAGGTCCAAATGACTCCAAATGTTGAGAGAGGTCGGAAAAAATTATTATATACAACTTTTAAGAATGATATTTCTCGATATTTGGAACACTGAATAGACAACATGGTGATGCAAGTGGAGGGACTGATTAGGAATGCAAACAGTCCACTCCTTGGGTTATAAATACTATCTCCTTCCCTCCTTGAGAGGGGTTTGCATTTCAAAAGAGAGGAGAAAATAATTTCATGACCAAATCCTTGAAAAATGATTGGGAGGACCTTCCATACTCATGTTTTCACTTGAGAGACCTTTCCTCATCTCTTTGTTTTCATTTACTTTTATGTTTTTCATTGTTGTAATTTTGTACGTCCTTTATTTTGTAATCGTGTTTTAATAAAAATTTATTCTTCAATATCTCTTATTCCCATCCACATTTTGTAGATTAATACTAATTTTATTAAAATAGTTTATATTCAATTGAATCCCCTTCCCTTATTTTTCTTCCTCATTCAATCAAAAATCCATTTTTAATTATCATCATTGTTCGTGTTTGTGTGTTCGATGTACAAGTCTTTTCTAATCCCTTTATTTTTCTTTTGTTCTTAATTTATCATCATAATTATTATAACCAGACTATTAAACATTAAAATGGCTGAGTAAATATCTCATTAGGGTGTTTTTTAATTTAGGTATGTTAAGCGATTGAGAGATTTTACTTGATGAGTATTTATAATTAACATTGTGTATGTTGGACTTAATATGTCATGGATTAATGACATATTTTGTTTAGCATGTGGTTTCCATGGATTATTGAACCATAAATATACAACCATAAACAAGTACTAATTTATATTAGAATCCTAGTTATGTTAAGTCTTGGATAAAAGCTTTAACACATATTAGTTCTAATCGATGTCAACTTGTGAAGTGGGTGTTAATTGAAATGAAATATAAAGCAAAGCTCAAGGATATCACAAAAATAACTCCCTAATAATGAACTCAACCCAATATTTATCAATTTGTTAAATCAACTATATCCAATAAATCATTTTAATTAAGCTCTGCAAACAAACCCCCCTAATCAAAATACAATCAACTAAAAACAAACGACTATTACAAAGTATCATCACCAAGGATTCGACCCGAGTGCTTCTATACACATTAGCAGAGCATCGGAACATTGACCGGTCTATAGGTGAAAATAGGCTGTGCATTTCAAATGGAACCATTTTTTGGGATGGTGCTTTACGTAGTCATTAGTTTCAGGTAATTGTAAAAAACAAAAATTAACAGAAATTTAAAAAAAAATTGAAAAAAACACAAAGAAAACCCCATCTTCTCATAAAAATCATACAATGAAAAAAATACATAGTAAAACACATCTTCCTCATTCTTCCAACATCTATCTAAATGCCATGTAGCCGCCCAATCAATCCCTCGTATTTGTTTGACTCTAAAATTGAGCGAACACTTCGCCAACTTAGGAGGAACATAAGAGACAATCAACTCATTCAAGAACCAGTCCTCATCCAACCAGTTGAATTTAAATGGCCAATCCTAGGGAACAAACCCTTAAAGAACATGCTACCCCTGATATGAATTAACAACCTCTTGGTATTCAATATCCAAAAATAGAAGTTAACTTCGAACTCAAATCGAGTTTTATTCATCTTCTCCCTCATTTTCACACGCTAGCCGGTGAGAATCCACATCTCCACCTTAAAGTGTTCCAAGTGGTGTGCTCAACCATGAAGCCTCAAGGGGTTTCAGAATAACAAATCAAACTTCGAGCATTCCATTTCTTCCTAGATGACACTGCTATGTCATGGATTTACTACCTACCTCATGGTTCCATAACCACATGGAATAACATGAAGCGACTCTTCTTAGAGAAATTCATTCCTGCATCTCGTACTGCTTCTATCTGAAAGGATATAAGTGGTAGAGGTCAATTCCCATGTGAATCACTCCATGAGTAATGGGAGATGTTCATAAATCTTTTTTAAACCTGCCTGCACCACCAAATCTCTGACCAACTCTTGATTTAATACTTCTATGAGGGGTTATTGGATATGGAGAGAACTCACATAGATGCCGCAAGTGGAAATGCTCTTTTTGATAAAACTCCTGCAGCTGCAAGATATCTCATAAGTAACATGGCTACAAATGCACAACAATTCGATACTCAATCACATACTCAAGTCAAACAATCCCAAGATAATCAATCAATTGAGCCGAACAAGATGAAGATGTGGATGAGAGAACTTACAAGTCTTGTGTAGCAACTATCTGTGGCATCCAAATCCCCAACCTCATCTTCTCTGCAATCACTATTTCCTGGACCTGTCAAAAACTGTGGAATCTGCAACTCTCCATCTCATCCAACTGACACATGTCCACAACTTCATGAGGATCAATCTGATTCATCTGAACCAATGGAGCTCAATGTAGCATATGCTCAGCAGAACACTAACCCTCAACAATCAGTTGAGTTCATTAGAAACTTCAACCAACCTCACTTTGAGCCATTCTCTTCTTCCTATAACCAAGGCCTTAGGTATGGTAATCCCATATCTCATCCCCCTCAATTCCCTCCTCAAAACCAAAACCAGTTTCAATATGGTCAAGGTGTTGGTAACTTCCAACAACCTTATCCTTTTCTTCCACAACCTCAAAGGAACAATCCACCCCCTGGATTCCATTATTCTAGTGAGCCTTCCCAATTCAAAAACCAATACAATCTCTTTTCAAAGAACCAAAATCCATGTAATCACATTCCGGGACAAGCCACTTCTTCCATGAAACCATTGGAAAGCGCTGTAGAAGATCTTTCCTCCATCAACCATTCTAGTCTTAAGAACATTGAAACCCAAATAGGTCAACTTGCATCCCATCTTAGTCAGCAGCAACCATCCAATTCTTCCCAACTCTCTGCTGAACCGTTACCCAACACTAAGGGTAATGTAAGTCCAATTTCCCTTAGATCGGGAAATCAAATTGATATGCCTCAAGATAAGTCCTCCAACCCTCCTTTGAATGTTGACCTAGAAAAAGAAAAGAAAAAGTAACTAGAAAAGGAATCTGAATCCATTCCATCACCTCCTTCCATTCCACATAGGAATCCAATTCCTTTTCCTCAAGCTGTTTCTAAGACAAAGAATTCATTTGAACCTGATCCTGAAATGGTCGACATGTTTATATGTGTTGAATTCAACATTATTCTCTTAGATACCATAAAAAATCCTTAATTATGCCAAGTTTCATGAGGAATTGTGCACCCACAAGAGGAAACGTAGGACCTTCTAAAATGTTTCAACCCATGAGTCCACACCCATCAAGTGCAATGATCCAGGGACCTTTATGGTCCCATGCCAAATTTGACGTTATAACTTCGATGATGCACTTAGAGACCTAGGAGCCTCACTGAATGTCATGCCTAAATCCATATTTTCCAACCATTGTCTAGGTCTCTTACATCCAGCAGGTGTTGTCATTCAATTGGCCAATTGAAGTACAACCAGTCCTGAGGGTATAATTGAGGATGTTCTTGTTCATGTCAATGATCTTATCTTCCTTCTGATTTCTATGTCCTTGACATGGAAGGTGAGATGAACTCTTCTCGGTCTCCTCTGATTTTAGGAAGACCTTTCATCAAGACACCGAAATCTAAAATTCATGTCCATGTTGGCATCTTATCCATGGAATTTGGTGACCAACTGGTCAAGTTCAATATTTTTCAATCCATGTGATACCCATCAGAGAATGAATCTGCATTCTCTATCCATTCTTATGAAACTCCCTCTTAGAGTGTGTTGAATCCCACTCCATCATGTCCTTGTTCTACTGATAGAGATGTTTGTGAATACTGTATCCTCATTAACCAAGTCATAAATGAATCTGCAACCTCCATTGATCTAAAGGATCTTGAAAACTCTTCAGAATCCCATATAGCCTCTAACATACACTTCTACATCTTGGATGATAATGAGGAAAATGAACTATAATTATCATTTGTTGATTCAGATCAGTTTATCCAACATTCATCATTTCTTATCCATGATTCTGAAAATTCTTTTATATGTGAGGTGAACCCTAAAAAAATGTGTTTATCTTGTACCAATATGAGTGAAGGTTGTGCGAAAAAAAATTGAAATACAAGATATTGAAATTTTTATTTAGTATTATGACTCCATTGATCCTCATTTCTCTACATCGGTATGTGATGAAAAAAAATTGGGATCTCATACTATGGTTTCGTGTTATCTAAACATTACATAAATGAACCATCAAATTTGAGAAATCTTCCTGAATTTCCAATCATGGAAAACCATCACTTTGTGGATAAAATAATTTCTCATGTTGAAGACCAAAGGGAGGATAGTCATGTTCTCTTTACACATCCATTTAATTGCAAGCACATAATCAATAAAGGGGATAAATTACAAATGAACAATCAGGCGTCCCAAAGGAGATGTTTTTCTGTAAGCACTCTAGAGTTGAGAAAATACGGTGGCCACCATCGGACTATGGGTAGTCCACTCCAACTATCTAGCTGTAGAAAAATAAATACTGCGCTTCTTGGGAGGCAACCCATGTTTTCTTTTAAATTTATGAAATTTTAATTACTTTTTTGTTTTTCATTAGATGAATAATGATTTTTTCCGGTAACAACACATAATCCTGGATCATCATCGACTTCCACTAGATCCCCAACTTCTCTAGTCGACCAACCACTATATGGAGATGGCGACATGCCAAATAAAATCTAGGGGGCACCACTTTCCCTTTAACTTTCTCTCTCTCTCTCTCTCTATCTCTATCTCTATCTTTCTTCTTCTTCCTCTCTCTTTCAATTTTTACCAATTTCTTCATAAATACCTTTCTTTTTCTATTTATATTTTGTGTGGGTGTGTATTTTAAAGAACACAAAAAAACTAAAAAATAAATAAAAAAAATGTAAAAAAACCAAAAGAGTCAGGCTTACTCACCATCGAGTTTTGAAAATTTTCCATCGTTTCTGTGGAGTCAACATGAATGCTTTTATCTAAAAAATTTTGTATTTTCATCGTGACTTTGGATAAATAATAGTGTATCAAAACCAAAAAAAATTTGAATGCTCAATTTTTTATTTGGAAAATGATTTTCCCCAACCTTGAGGAACACCATTTTCTTTCATGCCAAGGCCACCTATGGCTGTCTTTTCAAAATTTTTGTTTTCACCCACATTTATGAGTCTTGAGTTTGTTGACCTTCGGGCCGAATTTCCTTCCTTAGTGTGAATTAATATGATAGAGGCATTTTCTGAATCACATGATAATCACAATATCCAAATAGCCTCGGATTTCCCTTACATTAATCCCCCTTTTGAAATCCCTTTAAATCCTATGAAAACCTTTTCTTTGATAGCCACATTACAAGACCAATACCGTTTCCCACCCAATAGCATCATGGATTTTCATTGAATGATTTTTTGAAATTTATGTGTGTGGGGATGGATTTCATTATGGGTACCCTTTGTTAATTTCACCGTGTCATTATATGCTTGAGGGAAAAATCCATTTCAGTATGGGGGAGAGGATGTCATTTAGTGTGTTTTGGGGAATTTAATGTACTTTCATTAATGTAATTTTGTAAATGTTATTGATAGGTGTTAAAAAAATGATGAAAAAAAATCAAAAAATAAATTAAAAAATGGGTTGTGTCTTGGGTTGGTCAAATATCACTATTCATAAACATTTTATTTTGTTATAACTATTACAATTAGTGACGTGAGGAGATCAATCATAGGTTGGGATATGATTGTGATATTTGTTTGAAGGTAAACTTTCAAAAAAATATTAAAAGGAAAAGAAAAAAAAGAACACTTACATTATATTTTTATTGGGGGAAGTTTTGTGTTTTGTAAATATTCCCTCTTCTCATTACCTTCATATTTTCTTTCACTATTGTGTCTTTCATCACACAATCATTCCCTTTTAAATATGTGTTTTCATTTCATTCTAATTTTTATTTTAAAAAAATGTGCATTAATTTTTCTATATTGGTGTTTTAACCCTCTTCTTCTCTATCTTGTACATTATATTTTTACCATCCCATAGCCACAGAAAAACCCCTTAAAAATACCTCATTACTCTTGTGCACTTTGGATAGGGATTGTAAGTTGAGAGCTCTTTCAGACTCTAAGATTTTTACTTTTGGTTGGTGAAAGAGTGAACATCCTCAAATGAATTTTATCATCTTGAGAGTTGTGAGTTTTGAGTGTCCACATTTTCCATTTCTAAATTTGAGAATGGAAAAAATGAATTATTTTTGGAACATTATTTCTATTACAACTTGTGGTGGAATTCAAAATGGATGAGTGAAATAGTCTAATCCTCCCCTGATTGAAGAAAACAAAATTTTAATATTTGTTGGTGAGTGAAAGTTATTTTTTCATGTTTTTATATTTGATTCCCATGAATAAAATGCACATAAATAAGTGTGGGGGTAGTTGATGTTATTCATATTTTCAATCCTTATTATATACTCCCTTTTCTGATTTTATATGAAATATGCATAATTTGTGTGAAATATTAATGTTTTAATATTAAGTATAATTTTTGAGTATTTTTTAGAAGTAGTCCAATTGAGTCAGTTTACTGTTTTAATAATAACTGTCACTATACTGATCCAAATTGTATGGTTATTATTTTTTAGGATTCTTCACTAAATATAAGACATATAGTTAGAAGTTACGATGAGCCAATTCTGCCATTTGAAAGGTCATATGGTCCTCACAAAGAAGACCAAAGAATCTGTGAAGAAATTGGACTATTCATGAAGATTGATTTACTAGGATATATACAGAATTCTATATTCCATTATTATCAACCATAGTTCGGGGGACAATGTAAGGATTCCAGGATAAAAATTTCATGGCCCAAATCTAAGAACAAGGGTCCCAAATCAAGCTTTGAATTCCATCCCACCATTCTGGAGAGGAATTAACATTAGTATAGTATTCATGACATATATCATTATTTAATAATCAAATCAAGCTGAAATTTTTTAGTGTGAAAGAGGATATATATAAGGAAAACCTTTTTGAAGAAATAATTCGTTTTTTATGGTATCATCCAATTCAAAAAATCTTTCACATTTTGGAATTCAAAATGACTGGATTGAAATAGACTGATTAAAATTGTTTAATCCGCCTGCCATAGCATTGGATAAATAAGTCCAAATGACTCCTAATTTTGAGAGAGGTCGTCCAACATTATTATCTACAACTTTGAATCAGGAGATTTCTCAAGATTCAGCTGTCTGTATAGCCAACATGGCGATTCAAGTGGAGGGACAGATTGGGAATGCAAACAGTCCACTCCTTGGGTTATAAATACTCTCCCCTTATCTCCTTCAGAGGGGTTGGCATTTCAAAAGAGAATAGAAAAAATTGGAATGACCAATTCCTTGAAAAAGGTTTGGGAGGACCTGCCATACTCATGTTTTCACTTGAGATACATTTCCTCCTTTCTTTGTTTTAATTTACATTTATGTTCTTCATTGTTGTAATTTTGTAATTCCTTTCTTTTGTAATTATGTTTTAATGAAAATTTCTTCTTAAATATCTCTTATTATATTCCACATTCTGTACTTTAATATTAATGTTCTTAATATATTTAAAATTAAGTTGTATACCCTCCCATTCTTTTGCTTCCTCGTTCAATTGAAATTCCGTTTTTAATTATCATCATTGTATGTGTGTGTGTGTTCGACGTACCACTCTTTTCTACTCCCTTTCCTTTTCTTCTGTTCTTAATTTATTATCGTAATTATTATACCCAGACTATTAAAAACCCAAATGGATGAATAAATATTTCATTGGGGTGAGTTTTAATTTAGGTATGTTAAGATATTGAGATCTTTTGCTCGATGATTATTCGTTAATATATCAATGTGTATGTTGGACTTAATATGTCATGGATTAATGACATCTTTTGTTTAGAATGTGGTTTCCATGGATTATTGGAACCATATATAAACTACCATAAACATGTACTAATTGTGATTAGTATCCTAGTTTAGTTAAGGCTTGGATTAAAGCTTTAACACTTATGAATTATAATGGACGTCAACTTGTGATGTGGGTGTTAATTTAAATTCAATATAAAGAAAAGCTCAAGGATATCACAAGATTAACTCCCAAATAATGAACTCACCCCAATATTTATCAATTTTTTAAATTAATTATATCCAAGAAATCATTTAAATTAAGATCTTCAGACAAACCCTCTAATCAAAATACAATTAACTATAAACAAACAACTATTACAAAGTATCATCACCGAGGATTCAACCCGAGTACTGCTATACACATTAGTAGAGCACCAGAACTTTGACCGGTCGATAGGAGACAACTGTCCATGCGTTTTATCCATCCTCTTATTATAGATGATGGCCAAAACCTTATAAGGTATATTTTATATGATGATCAGTCGGTATTGATCAACAGACTGAGGGCTGCACACCTGAGGAATTTTAACCATCTTCGTTGCATGAGCAATTTGGGGAAAATTCCCACTTATAAAGAATTCTTGGACTACCTGCATTAAATCCCCCTTTATAATACCCCTTTCCACCCTATTAAAAGACCCTAGGAAGCCATCAGGTCCTGGTGCCCTCTTCGGGATTAATGTCTAAATCGGCTCTCGCATATCATCCTCCTCCAGAACCCTTCTTAAAAAGGAATTAAAATACTATGAGTGGCTGATTGGGATCTCCTCAAATAAATCAGCAATACCAATGGGAAATCCCCTGACCATGCCAGGAACATATTCTACCAACAATGATTTTATACTCTCATTTTCCATTCTACCCACTTCATCTTGGTTACTATAAAAGGACCCATCATCCCTGAGAATATTTGGCATTTGGACACATCTTCTCTCTTTAATGCAAGCATGGAAGTAACCTATATTGTGGTCCCCATCACGAAACCATCGAACCCTCATCCCTTCTCAAGACACCCACTCTTGCCTTAGAAGCATGTCAATGAGCAGTTCCTTCTAATTCCTCAACTCAGAAAAGGTGTTCTCATCCCACCGCTGCTCCAGATCAACCTATGGTCGGCCAACCTTCAAACTGACCTCCATCAAATCCTTATCCCGAGCAGGGAAGGCCTGCCTCCAGTGCCTTAACAAATCATTTAAATTCCTATGTATATTTTGAATGGTGATCAAAGGGTTTCCCATTTGATGAAAACTCTAAGCCTCCTGAACCACATCAATGAAACCTAGATACTCCACCCATGTTTCAGAAAAATGAATATGAACCCCCCCTTAACAACATTGCATTTAAACCAAGATAAAGAGGGGAATGATCTGAGAGACACCTCACAAGATGGACCACTTTGGAATCTAGAAACAAGGATAAGATGACCTCATTCATCAAACAACAGTCCAGACGACACCAATTACACCTCCCACCACGCTGATTATTGCACTAAATAAAGGCATCTCCCTTACATCAAATATCCAGCAGCCCATTCCTAGTCATGAAATTATCAAAATATAGAATTTATCTCCTTTGAAAAGTATCACCCCCTGTTTTTCCTTAGGACTTTCTACTACATTAATTTCACCGACGATAATCCATGGATCATTACCAAGGTTTATTCCCTCCAAATACCTCTGTATGACCTCTATATCCCGCTCATTATAATGTTCATATACGAAGGAGAAATGAATCGAATGATACCCTAACAAAATCTTCGGGTGAAGAACTGATCAGAAACGTAATGAACGTCGACCATAATATGGTCCTCCCAAAAAATACAAATATGAGAATTAGGGGGGTCCCTATGTAAGAAAAAACATACACTTTTCCTTTAGGCATAGTCTTTAATCTCTCAAGACATCAGTTTTGGTTCAAGAATCACTACCATGGAAACTGAATTGTTCCTGATCTCATTAGAAATGAAATATGATTTTTCCCGGGCCCCGAGATCCTGAGCATTCCAAATTAAGGCATTAATAATTGATACGCTCATGCCTAGCTTTAGCCCTAGACTCCTAGGCTTTAAGAGAAATATATGAGGTCAGGTAAAGGACCTCCCCAATTCTCGATTGCGACCGAGTACGAATGTTACTTTACACCAGTGAATAGTCACATACTGGGGATTTTGATCCTTCAGTAGTGCCATTGTGAACAAACATTGGAGAATCACAACTCTATTGGTCCACCTTGCTCTTCCAAACCCCATGCGACCGATGAGACCATTGTAGTGAAGAGGGAGACCGAACCATGAAAGGCGACGATGGTGGATACTACACCACAGGTAGTATAGAATATTCCCTTGATGAAGAAGACATAAAACCATCACATACCTCACTACCTTTATCCAACAAGAAAACCTATGAAATATGAATGTAGAAGAAGATGTACATGGATGAAAATGAGAAGGAAGAGAAACATTAAATGATGTTTTTTTAAATAAAAATAATTATAATTATCATCATGTTAAAGTGAGAATTAATAAATAAATTGATTAAGTGTATCAAATTTAAAAAAAAATTATTGTGGAAAAACAATATAATAATATAATAAGTAATTTTACACAAAACATTGCATTAAAATATGAAATTATGTATAAAAATAATCTAATTATTTAGATATTGACTTTTGAATCTTCTTACCTTGAGTATGACTAATCATGTGTGTACATTAGAATCATTAATAATTGAAGTATGGAAATTATTTACTTTTATAACAAAAAATTTAATCATTATTAATCCGTTAATTTAATTTATTACTATGTTATATTTATTTACGTAATCAATTAGCTTCTCAATAGATGTTTGGATGATATTCAATTCATATGTATAAAATAATATTGGTGGGTTGAATATTATAAAAGGATTCATTAACACATCTTATATAATAATAATCATAAAATAAAATTTTTATTAAAAAAAATTATACATCTAAAACCAACCATTTAACATGGTTTTAAAAAATTAACTATGTTACAGTCATTGAGATGGTTGGCCATACAACTGCACTAGTAACGTTTCCATTTTTTAAAGATCCTGATAGAAAGAGGTAATTATTATTTTCTCTTCCTAAACTAATTATTATATCATATATATAATATTATTTTGTTTAATACACAAAAAATACCATCCATCTTATATGGAGATGATAAGATAATCACATCACTTTGTGGCTGTGGAACTTCATACACATGCACAAACATTATTATCATTTTTCTATGAATGAAATGGTAAATTAGGTATATTATATTCATTTTCTATAATGATAATTAAATATTTACTTTAATATATATAAATTAAATGAATCATTATATACATTCTTTATAGGTGATTAATGAAAAATAATTACATCGTTTTGAGAGGCAATAGTCCTCCATAAACAAGAATGATAGTTTCGTTTCTAAATTTATAGATAGGGATATGGAATTAGGATATAATGTTAACCTAATATCATCTTATTATATTGGATATATGTTTTCTATTATATCATATATTATTAGTCATATTTTTTGGGGGGTGTCAGAAAAAAAAGAAAAAAACTTGATTAAAAAAATTAACTCTTCTATGAATAACCTCAAATGTTTTCAAACAAAATCATTCTAATGATACATTCATAATTAAAAAAAGGCCAATAGGATACTATTGGGGATTTAAAAGGGTATTTGGTTATGTATTATAAAATAAAAAATGATCTTAATGTTAGGAGAGGAGAGGAGATGTTAAGAGGTGTCCTTTAATAAGTGTCGAAGAGGACTCATTGTGAAATTTCTTAAAAGGATAAGAAATGATAAAGTCATCCCCATGAAAAATGACTCAAAATGGACATACATTTTAATTTTTTATAAGATTATAGCTACATTTTTATATGAAAACGTATTTATACATGTAAAATTGGAAAACATAATATTTTATTTTAGGTTAACGCCCAGGTAAACATGTTTTATCATTAACTTTTCTAATAATTGATTTAAACTGAAAATTATATAATTATTCATATTAGATAAGAAATTTATTCTAAATGAGAAAGGGATGAATATTTAGAATATTTATCATACTAATTTTCCTCTTTTATGATTTTTTGTATTTTTAAATAATTTAGTAAAATATTATTTATCAAAAAATTTCATTAATATATTTTTGACATTATACCATTAATTTGACAATAAATAAATTAAAATAATATTCAATATATAATATAATCCCTTCAAAAATAAATAATACATAATAATTAAATATTAACAAAATTTGGAGCCAAAAATCATCCCATATACAGACTTTTACTATTCATTAAAACTATTTGTCTTTAGTTTTATAATATTTTCCCAATATTTGTGTCAACATTGTATAAATATTTATGATAACTATATAAAAACAAAAAATATATAAATACATTTACATAATAAATATAATATTATTATACTGGAAATAAATTTTAAGAGTTATTAACCACTTATTTTTATCCATATGTGAAATTATAATATATATTTAATGTAAATAGAGTGACATCTTGACTTTTTTATTTCCTTAAATTGTTATATAGGTCACATTAAATGAAAAGTTTCCATTAATAATTTAATCTTTATCCTAGGTGGAAAACATTAGAAATAAATTCATCCAATAATAATTAAACTGAAAAATGGTTGCATAATCCCGTAGTTTTAAACAAGGTTAAAGATATTTAACCATTTATTGTGGTGAAATTTTGTTTTACTCTTTTACTATAAATTTGGATCAAAACGTTATTTGACCTTATTACCTATTATTAATTATTAAAATTATAAATGTCGAATATTATTCATCAGATTAAATTCATATAATCATCCCAAAATAATTTATAAATTAGCTGGTAAAACGCGTGAAAATGTTTTTTTTCAATAAATGTTTTTTTCAATTTTAATATGATCCTAATTAATTATATCACTAGTAACCAGCAATATATGAATTTAAATTCATATATATTTATACATATAATAAATAAATATAATTAAAAAATTTCACAATGAGTGTTGATATTAATTATTTATAATTTATAAAAATTATTCTTAGAAAAAATGTATTTTTAGCGAATAAAAAAATTATACAAAAAATCATGAAAATTTATCATTAAAATTAAATTAATGAAAATACTAATAATAAATTTTTTCATATTTATCATTATTATCCCATAAAAAATTCCTTTTAATTTATATTATATAATTAATAGAAATGATAGTCTTTGAAAAATCAATACTTTTCAATATTCAATGAAATATAAAACTGTTTTGAAAAATATCCAAATTTAAATATAATATAATTTTTATATAATGATTTATAAAGTGATATAAATTTTATAAAAAAAATTCAATATTTTGATAAGATTAATTATAATAAATTCTCAAAAATTAATTAAAAACCATTTTGATGAAAATTTTTAATGAATAAAATAGGATTACTAATAATATGAGTGATTGTTTGATATGAAATTATAAATAAATTTTTATATGAATGAATTTTTATGTATTTTATAAATTATTTAATACTCTTCATAACCCTCAATTTAATTTATAGAATATTACAATCCTATTTAAATAATAATATTTCATGCCTCGTTTCGGATAGGTGTTGTGTGCCTTATATGATATCAAATCTAATGTTAATCTATTAAAATCCAATGGTGTTAAATTCAACCCAAAATAAAAAAAAATTATTCTTGAAAATTTGATCTTCATATCAGAAATCATTGGTTTTCCATCTCGAAATAACATTGTTGAAATCTCACATCTTATAAAGGATTAATATAAGTTCATCTTGATAAGATAGAATTTGGAGTATAAAGGTCATATAGAATAACACATCACTATTATTCTAAGTTCGAAATAATTATTAGGAAGTGACAATATGAACATGGAATAAAATCATAATACCAAACAAAATATGTAGAATGAATGATGTCATCTATCAATAGAAAGTGAATGATCATGAGAATGTTAACAACAACAAAAATAAAAAACTGTTATACGTGAAAAGACTACAAAATCACAAAAAAATATTGGAATATGATTTTTTTAGTTTTTTATATACATTTCCTAGAGTTTAAGAATTAATTTTACATCTATACTAATATCATACAAAAATATATATAATTTAAATAATTATATTTCATAAGAATAATTTTATTATTTGGTTGTGCATAAATCAACTTCTACTTCATCTATCACTCTATTAAATGAATATCCATTATGAATTTAATTTCACAATCCAATAAAATAACCATTTAACTGATCATAAGATCTATAATATGTTAATAATACATTTTAATAATCATTAAATAATAACAAAAACTGAAATGGTCACCATATGGAAAAATAATAATAATAAATATCAATATTTAAATAAAGAACTAATGAATTTTACATCATAATTTCACACAATAGTTCAACATATATTATTCCACAACATAATAGCAAAAAATTAAAAATAAAACCAACATAAAAATTTTGTTTTTTCCCAACTATTCATTTATATTAAATAACAGGTTATACAAAGAAGTTACATATACCCCAACTCAATGAATCATTTCCCAGAATATCATTAGTCACCTCCAAATCATAAAAATTAAAAGAATGCTTGATCCTTTAATATGATTTTAAAATTAAACATAATATTTTCCTCCAAATAAATTATTAAAAAAATGTAATAGTAATAAGGGAATCAGATAGGGTTTTGGTAGGTGATCCACCCTTGTCACCCTTTGATTGTGGGTTTAAACCATGCTGACGTTACGGATACGATGAGTGTCACCCAAAATGTAGGTTTTACTTTATCTAAAATTGTACGGATATAATTTTTATTATGTTCCCAAAAATATTATGAACCTCCTCAAAATATCACTAATAATATAATCAAATTTTAACCACTAACATTTTCTATAAAAGCTACTTTTTCACAAAATAAGATGATATTAATGGAATGTTATTAGATCAACATAAATGATCAAATTGACCCTAAATGTTATCAATAACATGAAATATATATAAACAAACGTAAAATAGTTATAACTAAATTAAATAAAACATATACAAAAAAATAATTACACTTCCAAAAATAAATAGTAAAAACTATCTTAATCAACTAAAACTCCCATCACATAAAATATCATAATTTTTAACTGTGACATGAAAATTATGATCAACCCTAGACTTATAAATTAAATAAACATTTTATCACAATTTCCCATGAAATTTTATAGGTTTATATAGGTTTTATTCTCTAATGCATCATGATTTATCATAGAAAACAATATTAATTAACCCAACACATATCCCTCAAGAGAGTAAAATTAGGTTTGTAATAATGGTACACTAATCTTACATCCAAACGATGATTGAGATATAGTCAAATTAATTTTTTCAGGGTTATTAACCCTATAAAAATACATTCCAACACCACATTCACATATATTTTCCAGATTGTGATGTATTTTGTGGAAAACCACATAATATATTCAGTACCAAAACATCAGGGGTATTATCCAAAACGTATAATAATCACTAGGGTATATTAATAATATTTTTTTAATACTAATCCCTATAAATACCCAAACTTATATCAGATACTGACTGGATTAACCTAATACAATTACACAAATTATTATTTGTTTTTTTACTTAAGCATCCATTAATGATAACTCAATTATATAAATACATAGTGTCTTCCGAAGTCTTGTTACATAAAACATCATAATAAACATAAAAATAAAATATTTTATTATTATCATTAATTGTAAATTAAAATAACCTATTATAGCCTATTGAATATAGAAAAGAAATGAGTGAACTAAAATCCAAGTATGGTAGTAAACATGATAATTAAACCTAACATGTAAGTAAAAGGTATAACATGATTTCTTAAAATATAATACTCATGTGTAATCACATTGAATAATATCATACGTAAAAATGTATTATAATATAATAGTAGCTACAAAAATTTTATGACATATATATCTAGGAATAAACATGAGTTAAGAATAACTATCTAAATAATTTCACATGTTGGACGAAGTCCCATAATATATTATAATTAATACATAATCCAACAAATTACAACTCATGAGAAAAGGGCTTTACTAGAAACTTTGAAGTCATATCTGGGTTCAACCATCAAAACACGGGCATAATAATATGATATAAAGGAAATAAATCATAATTTATAAGCACAACAATTACCAAATCAAAGATAATATGATGCATAATCTTTCTACACATCCTAACCAAAGGAAATATAATAATGATGAAATTTGATAAATGAACATAATGAGTGTATTGCCACGTAGAATTAAGGAAATATAATATTGTTATATATGTGATAGAAATATATATTAAAATTATAAGAATTAAATTATATTATATAGATATATAGAGATTTACATAGAGGAATAATGGTAATAAAAAAAGAAATGAGTGGTTTAGAATGATAACTTACACCCATAAAAAAACTTTTTAGAGAAATTAAAATATACCTTATATTTCAAAACCATTTTTGAAAATAGATAAAATAAAGGACAATATGGTTTTTATTATTTTAAAAAAATAAGGAATATTAAACATAAAACCAAATATAAAATAGTTTTATCAGTGGATGTATAATATTTTGACACCGTATATTTTAAAATAAAACGTTTCATTTATATTTGGTAATGAATGTCACAAAATTCTGTATCAAATTAATAAAAAATCATCATAAAACCATTGAAAGGAAGTTAAAAGAGACATATAATTTCATTTATAATTCATTTAATTCGAAATGAATACATTAATAATGAAATATTAAGAATATGGATATGGAATAAAAGTATTTATAATATATTTAAAACATTCAAAATGAGATTTTTATTTTAAGGTGTCCCTTATGTAAAACAATACTAATACAATTATTTTAAATCATTTTAAAGAGAGAAACATACATTATGATTAAATTTTATCATCCATATACTAATCAAATAATAATTTTATTGATATACTTTTAAGAACATAAACATAGAATAAAATCATAAACAAGGGAAACATAGAAATATGATATTTTAAAAACAAATCCCCCTAAATTGATCATGAAATTAAAGTTCTAATAAAAAAATAATTTATTATGTGTTTAATTTATAGATCCACAAAAATATAAGTCTAAATAAAAACCTATATAATAATAATGAATATTATACATTATCATGGTTTAACATTGGTAATTAATTATAATTATATCCCATTGAATTGGAAATTGAGTATTGAAACCCCTTACATCATGTTCAACATAACACATACATACATTATCTTCATGAATAATAAAATGATATTAATAATTTAATTTCAAAGTTACTATTTCTAGCTTATTATTATTTTTGTAAATATTTATTCACCTGTTATATTTATTAACCATATCTATTATGTTCACATTGGTCTTTTGGAGGATATTAGATTCATATGTCCTATAAAACATCAGTTGGATGACAATGATAAAAAATGAAATCGATAAATCATATGTATAATAATTATCATGGAAAAATTAACATTTTTATAAATAATTTATACATTTAAAATCATCCATTAATAATGCTTATGATAAATGAACTGCATTACAATCATTGAGACTATTTCTCGTACATAAATATGAGTAATGTTTCTATGTTTCAAAAGACAATGATAGAAGGAGGTAAGTATTATTATATCATCGTATAATTATAAATATATTATAAATATGTTACTTTTCATTTAAATTCACTTATATATTACATCCATGTGATCCGGGGATTAAAAAATAATAACACATCGTGGAGGTTGTAGTCCACACATACACATGAAAAAAAATACAATTTTTTTATGGATGTATTAGTAAAAACATATATGATAAATTACTTTTAAAAAATGATAAATATGTGATTAATATCATATATATATATAAAATATATCATCCTAAATATTTTTATTGGAAATTATGGTAAATTAGTTACATTGTATCAGGAGGTGGTAGTTCGCTATACACATGAATGATTGTTTCATTCCAATTTTATAAAAGGGGATATATATTTAGCTTATTATATAATAATTATATCATATTATTGTAGGTGTAAAACTTTTTTTATTATATCATCATATTTGAACAATTTTTATTTCTGTGGATGAAGAATGAACACAAAAGGTTTAGATTAAAAAAATATCGATTCTTTAGACAACCTCATAATGTTTACACCAAAACCATCCATAGGATCGATTTATGAACATAAAAACTTATATAGGACATGGGTATGGATTCGATGAAGGTATTATGTATGGTATTGGCCAAATAAAAATAATAATCTAGTGTGGAGAGGATAGGAGTGGTTATGTACTTTTATAAGCTGGGGAGAGCACCCACTATGAAATTTCTTAATGGGATACCAAATTGTAATGTAATTACCAAGAAAAATTCTTCCAAATGAACATAGATTCAATGGAAGTATTGGATATTGTTGATATATATCCATACAGAAACTTATTTCTATGATTTATTTTAAAAAATACCCATATATTTTGGGTTAACCACTTGTAAATCTATTTAAACATTAACCATGATAATTAATTTTTTTTAAGTGAATGGATATTAATTTTACTAGTAAGATTAATATTCCATAAAAAATAGTAAATCAGTGAAATATTAGTCTATGTGAAATCCTAATTTTCAACTTTCATTATAATTTTTATATAATGTTATAAAATAAATTTTAACATAAAATATCATTATTGTCATTTTCTAAACTATTCATCTAATTTCAACTTAAATACAATAATATAATAATTAATTTAGAATATAATATATTTATTAATAAATAATAGATAATTCTTTACAATAAAATTATTAATGCAACCCTAACTCTTCTCAAATACATTACAATTTTTTCAAATTATAAATCATGAGTTTTACACTATTTGTAGAAACTATGTTTCATATTTTTTAAGCATATAAGGAAATCAAATAATTACTAAAATATAAAAATAAATTAAAATCATGAAAATAATGTTATTACACTAAAAATAACCATTAATATTAATTCATCAATTCTTTTAACATAATGTTAACATATATGAGATATTTAAAGGAAAGGGACTGAAATTATGTCCTTTTCTTAAAAAAAGTGTATACAAGTCACATTCTTGGAAAAGTCTCGAATGAATAATTATATCCTGAAAATAAGTTTATAATGAACAAAATAAATACTCTAAATGAAACTTAATATGATAAATGGTGGAATTATTATTTTTTAGTATAGGTTAACCAGATTTATCATTTTACTTGGCGACATGTTTTTGAAATTTTAATTGTACATTATGACCAAATACAATGTTGAGAAAATAACCTAAAAATAATTTTTATGATTCCAAAGGTGGAATTCATTCTATCAAATTCAATTCACATATATGGATGGATTTAATTCAAAATGAATCTATAATAGGTTTTGAAAAATTGTTTTTCAAGAAATGTATTTTCCAAGCATAGGAAAATATTAGATTATCTCAATGAATAACATTCCTCATTATGTGGATATAAATTTAAATTTATAGGCATATAACAAAAATACATTTAATTTAAATATTTATTCTTTAACAATTATTTTATTTAATTAAAATATATAATATTTATGCACATAAAAACATTTTTCTGAGAAATTTTTATTATTGACTAAAATAAACATGTTCTATCATCATGTAAATTGATGATTCAAAGAAAAAAAATTGTATTATTAGAAATAAAATGATTTCGGTTGTTATCCCTTAAGGAGGACATGGACCTTCCTTTAAGGCTTGTCTATATGTGGTGTGAGTGTTTTTAATATAAATATACTCCCAATCACCTAATATATTATATAATATAATTTAAATTTTATATTAATTTATTTAATGAATTAAAATGAGAGTATTTCAAAAACATGTTATATTCCTTATTCATTGAAAAACTAAAGTCATAAAAAAATATCAACATTTCGTCATACGATATTTTTGATATTATTATGTCAAAAATGATATAAATTTTTTTAACTAAAATTAAAAAGAGTTCTAATAATTTATTATAATAATTAATTACCCCCAGCAAAAAAAACCACTGTGTTGAAAACATATTTTTGAAGAATAAAATTAATTTTCAAAAAATATGACTGATTAATTCCAAAACATTTATCATTACATTTACATTTATTATTACCGCTATATATATTTTCTAAATTTGATAATATTATCCATATTTGTTATTTTAATTGTTAAGATACAATGATTACATTAGTATATAAATATTTCATATTTTATTTATTCTTAGGGTGGTATTCCATATACGGTATTGAACATAATGAACTTTTATTAAAATATCTAGGGCTAACAGTATCCGAATTCAGTAAATACTGTCCTCAAAATATGAACAAGATCATTGTAATAAATGTATTTACATATAAAGACTTTTTTTGAAATAAGATATCATAAAAAGTTTTAATGAAACTTCCTCTTGATTAGAGAGAAGGGGAATTACAATGGTTGTCTAGAATAACATATAATTCTGTTTTCCATGTATGAAAATATTAGTGGGAAGAACATATATAGACATGGAATAAAACGGAACCCCAAATATAATGAAGGAAAATGATATAGATCATAGATCAAATAAAACTGAATGGTCATGAAAATAATAATGGCCACAAAACATTTAATATGTGATAGGTAAAAAGAGCAAAAATTTATCATAAATAATTGTAATAGGACAAAAGTTTTCTTCCAAGAACGGTTTCCTGGATTGGAGGAATAACTTTATCATAAAAAATTAATAAATAAATAAATATACAAACTTGATATATTTATATTTCATAATCACAATTTTATCATTTACATATAGTTCAATCAATTTACTCCTTTTCTCTTACTCCAAGTAATTAATATCCAATTTTCAATTTTATGCGTAAATAACTAAAATTAAATTTTGAAGGCTCATAATACCTTTTAAATAATAATAATCCATTATTGTAGTCTTTATAATATTAACCCACACTAAAATGGTCCCCACATTGTATGTTGATAAATAAAAATTATAAACCTTGGTATGTATAAATAATTTATTTTACATAAAAATTTCCACCAAAAGTTCTACATATATTATTCCAAAAATAAAAAACGATGCATCTCAAATATCCTCAACATTCGAAAAAAAATGTCCTCTTATCAATTAACATGTCATGTTAATTCTTATATTATACTATAGGTTAATAGATTTCTAAATCAAATGAATCATTTCACAATCTATAATTAGCCACATTACAATCCCAAAAATTCAACTATGAGTAACCCTATAATAAGTTTCTCATATTAAAAAATATATATTTATCCAAAAAATAATTTATGAAATCAATTTCTTTGATAACTTGTACATCATGTACATTGGTAGTAGGTGTTTCACCCTTGTCCCCATTCATTGCGGGTTCAAGCCCCACAACCATTTCGGATACGATGATTTTTCACATGACATAAATGATTTCAATTATATAAAAATACATTAAAATAAATCCTATAAAGTTAAAAAAATTATTGCGAATATTACCAAATTATCCTTAATAATCAAATTATTTTTTAACCACAAAAGTATTTCTAACATATTAAGTATAGATCATCATAATTTAGTATTAAAACCTTAACATCAATGATAAAATTAAAACAAATATTTATAAATAGTCTTTATCTTATGTCCAAAAAATATAATATAAGTATGCATCAAAAAACTAGAACATCTATTAATAAATGGTTTTTATTCCCATATATACCCCCAAAAATATCATTAATAATCTTAAAATTCCATAACAACCCTAATATTAGTATCTATACTTTTAATATTATGATCAAACATAAAAAATATCAACCCAAGACATTTTTGAATCTATATGGAAATTCACAAGATTCAAAAGCATCTATTCTCTAATTCATATTCATGGATAATACAGAAAATATAAATTAACCCAAGTATATCTATAGAGAGTATCAAATGAGGTGAACAGGAAGGGAACACTCATCATGAATCCAATTAATGGATGAGATATACTCAACCAACACTTTTAAGAATTATTACCCATAGTTGTTTCTATGTGAAAACCACATCCACTTATCAGGTACAAAAAGGGATGTATTTCGAGGAAAACCATATAATTTTTATTTACTAAAACATTATAATATAATCCTATAATTGTAATTATATCTAGGATTTTTTACTAATGATTTCTAATAATAATACCCATAAATTACTAGACCTTTATATGATTACAGATATAGGGGCCCAATACATTAAAAAATATTAGTACATTATTTTTATTATAAAAATCTATTAAATAAAAACCAAAAATTATGAGGCCTATAATAAATGGAATACAAGTTATATACAAAATTCAAATACAGTAAAACACATAATCTTTATTTTTATTACCCTTAATGAGATTATAAATATATTTGAAAATCGAAAACAATATAAGGAAAAATTGATAATACATAAAAAGGGGTTATCAAAAAGCCTATAAATGTAATAAATAGGATAAGAAAACATAACTATTGTGTCAAAGGTATAACATGATAACATAAAATAAATCTCTCATGATTAATGACATAAAATAATATCGTAAAGAACATGGAATCATATGATCATAGAAGCATAGAAAATGTTACAGAAATATATATATTGACATAAAAATGATTATATTCTAAATTCTATGGTAATGTAACATGGTAGAAAAAGGCCCATAATAAATTTAGTTTTCTCCTTAAACCCATAAAAAGTGTCTCATGAGACAATATATTTACCCACTACATCGTAGTTCTATCTAGGAACACCCATCATAACATGTACATGATTATGTATGATATAGAACATAAATCTATCATATGGTATAAAACAATGAATTAACCATGAAAATAAAAAGGGATACAAAATAGGCTCTCCTATAATAATAAATTTTTATTTCACAATAAAGGATTTTGAGAAATGAACATAATTTATGTGTTACCATGTAAAAGGACTGGAGAATAAGATATATATATATATGTGTGTGTGTGTGTGTGTGTGTGATATATATATATATATATGAAATTCACGATATTAAAAAGATAGAAATTTAGATAAAGAGAGAATGGTCTGAACCCAAACAGTAGGGTGGTTTAGAGATATCTCATACACATGTGTGAAATACATCTCTAGATATAAAAATATCTATTAAATTTAAAACACTTTTCAAAATTTTATAGAATAATGGGAAATATTGTATTTTTTCATTAAATAATGTATATAAGAATATAAATAAATCAAAATATAAAATAACGGCTATAGTGTTAGTAAAATTCATTGATAACATATAAGTTCATAAAAAACATTATTTTATTTTTTTTAAATAATTTTACACCGTTCCATTAAAAAATATGTAAAAATATTCATTTTGAAAAACCTTGAAATAAATTAATAATATACATAATATTACCTTTATGGTTATATTATCCCTATATTAATACATTAAAAATGTAAATTTCATAATATAGACCTGGAAGTGAAGGATTTTTATAATATTTAAAACATTTAAAATGAGTTTCTCAATTTAATGTTTCCCTTATATAATCATTTAAAAACAATATTATTTTAAATCACATTTCTGAAAGAAATATATGTTAAAAAATTGCCTTTATCAAAATATTAATCATAAATTTTTTTCTATGAATGTTTATAAGATCATTTATATTGAACAAAAATAGATATAAGTGAATCATTAAATGATGAATTTTTAAAAGAATGTCCTTTATAATGATCATAACATTGATGTGAGTATTAATAATTAAAGTGATTAAGTGTATAAAATTTAAATATGAAAAATAGAATATTAAATACAAAATAATAAATGAAAATGTGATTCTATAGACATAATATTGGCTTAACATTTGAAGTGAAGTATAATTATAACATAATGAATTTAAAATTAATTTAAGAAACCCCAATCATTGAGTTTATCACATCATGTATGTGCATTATCATCATGAATAATACATTTATGTTATTTAGTTATATTCTTAGTAACAGTTATGATGTTTTTATTATTTTATTATATTAATTACCATTATTAATTTATTTAATTAATAAATTGATTTTACATTAGACGTTTTGATTCTATTTGGTTTATATGATAAAATTATCTTAAATGTGTTAACTATGATAAAACGTTATTATTCTATAATCTATAGAATAATAATCCTAAAAAATTATTTTTTTATATCAATTATTATTTCAAAAAAACCCTAATATATGGTTATTAAAAATTAACTATGTTATAATATTGGAGACAGAAGGTCATACGTACGCATGAGTGATGTTTATATTTTTCAACGATCATGATGAAAAGAATAGAAATATTATTATATATTTAATGATATATAATTATATCATAAATGTAATTTTGTTACATTAAATACACGCATATATCAACCATCCATTTAATGTAGTGATTAAAAGATAATCACAAAACATCATTGGGCGGCAGTCCTTACATATGGGAGAACGATGTTATCAATTTTCATGAATGGAATGGTAAGAAAATATCTGACATAGTAATTTTCCATAATGTTAAATATGTCCTAAATATCATATATATTTATTTATTTATTTATTTAATTGATAATATTGAACAACATTGATAAGATATGTTGAAAAATGAATTACATAGATTCACATGGTGGTATATCTCTGTTCACATGAACGATGTCTTCTTTTCCCATTTTATGGAAGATGAGATGAATTTATGTTATTAAATCAAAATAATATATTGTTATTATAGGGTATATAATTTTTTTATATATATTTGGTTTAATAATATTATAATGATGTGGAAGAAAAATGAAAACAAAAAATTCTTTATTAAGAAATTTAAATTTTCTTCATACAACCTCTTTAAGATTACACGAAAACCTTCCCAAGGATAGTTTTATGATCCAACTAAATACTATAAGACCATGGGAGTGATTTTAGTAATGTATTCTATAGTTTCATGTCTGAACATAAAGGATAATTATGTTTTTAGATAAGAGTATAGGGGTGTCCTTTTGTAGGGGGAGGACATCCAATGAAATTTATAAAATTGATACAAAATAATAATTCCATTCCAAAACCAAATTATTCCAAAATTGTTAGAGGTTTAAATTATAGATATTCTAATAAAACTATTTATCTTTAAAATAGTGTTTATACATTTTTATTTGGACAATTATCCTTATACCATGGTTTTACTCCCGTGAAACTCACTATATCCTTAACCACATTATTTAATTTTATAAATTGAAATGGTTATAATTCTATTTATAAGATAAAAATGGATATAAATTGATAATGGTAGACATTTTAGACTATTTATCATGATATATTTCATTTTCTATGATTTTAATTATCTTTAAATAATATAATAGAATTATATTTAACATAAAATAACATTATTGTCATTTTTTAAAAGACTCATTTAACGTGACTTTAAAGACATTAAAATAATAATAAATTTAGTATATAAAACATTTACTATATAAAATTCAAAATTATTAACTATAAAATACTTTATTATCCGAATTCATCATTAATAAATTAATTTTAATTTTTTTAAAACTTATTTACCTTTTGTTTTCCACAGTTTGTATAAGCATCAGGTCAGAATTGTATAATCAATTGTGGAAAATATAAAATAAATAAATAGTTAAATTAAATTACCACAATCAAAATAATTTAATTATAATCCAAAAAATATATGATATTCATTAAAAAAAAGTTTTTTATCTCTATGTGGATAACCATGTTACACTTAAAGGAAACTGTGTGACATTTTGTTTTTTTATTTTCATAAAAAATTATATTAGTCGCATTCATGGAACCTTGTCCCATAAATAATATAATATAAATAAAAGGCTGAAAATTTTAAAATAAATTGTCAACATAATAATTATTATGAAAAATAGTGTTCTTCTCACTTACTATTATGCTCGGTTAACAAGATTTACCCATTTACCATGGTGAAAATTTTTATACATCATTATGAAAAAAAGTTATGTTGATCTTATTGAAAAATATAAAATATTATGATTACCAATATTGAATCCATTTTATAAAATTTAATTCATATAATTCTCTCAATTTAATTTAAAAATTAACAAGAAAAAATGTGTCAAAAAATGATTTTTCATGAAATGTATTTTTAATGGATTAGATGATCTTACATTAACTCTATGAATAGAAATAATCATTATATGAATTTAAAATAATTTTTATAGATATATTATAAATATCTTTCATTTAAATCATTCTTAATAAGGGGTTATTTTAGTTATTTTAAAAAGAAGATACATTATTCCCTCAAAAATAGTTTTCATAAATATCCATATTAAGCCTAATAAAAAATTATACCAAAATAATTAAAATTCATGATGAAAATGATGATAATTAAATTGATAAAAAATCGTTAATGTTTCAATTTAATAATAAATAAAAATTATAATTATACATTTAAATTTCTTTATTTAATGAATAAAATTTATAGTATTTAAAAATTTTCCAATTTTCACTAGTCATAGAAAAATAAAACTCATTTTAAAAATATCAAAATATCCAAGGAAGATAATTTTTATATATTGATTTAAAATATTTAAAATATTTTATCAAATAAAATATTAAAACATTATAAAAATCATGTATAATATTTTCTCACAGAAATCTATAAAAACCAGTTTTATGAAGATGTATTTTTGAAGAATAATATATCTTTAAAAAAATTGAGTGATTATTTAAAAATTATTTATCAATAAATTTATATTGAGTAGGTTTTTTTATATTTTATAAATTAGATATTTCTATTTATACCTACTAACTTAATTTCAAAACTATAATGGCCATATTTAAATAATAATATCTCACAGTACAATTAGTCTCGATATTTCATATCGTATATGTTATAAAAAATAATATTATACCTATAAAATCAAACGAATTAAAATTAATATACATTAAAATCAATATTATTAATTATAATTTATATATTCTATAGAATTATGTTTTTTCACTAAATTTAATACTTTTCATTGGTTAAATAAGGTTTGTAGATTAATTTTAAAAGGATGAATAATATAATACTATTTATTTAATATCAAATAAATTAAATCATCAGAAAACATTTAAATAAATGAATAAAAGTATTATTCATATTTGGCTATGATGAGGTTTGATCCCACAGTATGGAGTGAGAATGAGATGCCTATATCAAGATCACTAACCTCTATTCTAGGGTGGTGTCTAATAAGATAGAGGGGGATCTAATTTTGCTGTTGTAACATAGACTACTTCATGTTATATCTACGAATCATTATAATAAATTCCATCAGCATGTGGAGATGTGAAACTGATCCTAATCCAACTACATAATTTAAAACATAATCCATTTATTGTGTGGGGAATAAGTTATATGGAGGATCATTCTTAAATAATTGTATTATATGAAATGAACCCTTATACGATCTTAAACTATCTAAACCCAATGAAAACATTGGATATGATGACAATAGATATAGTTATAATGTATAATGGTACATCTAATGGATTGAGTTTTATCTACTATATATGATTTCAATATGGAATATGTGATGCCACATATACAAACTATTAAGTTATATGTCAAAAGTATTATGGATTTTCAACATCGGATGCTACTAGAGGTGGTTCATGAGTTGCGATATCCTCTTTCTGAGTAGGAACATCCTCACCGTAGGTGTAAAATTTATGATTCTATATCATAGAACACAATACACTGGCATGATGTTCTTTTCTACAATATTGTACACTACAAAATAAAATACCCAACCCTCATATGTATCTTACTTTTGGATATTATTCTCTTGTATAGTATCATATACAATGAGTCAAAATGAGGTTTTAAAATGTAATAAAAGAAAAAAGATGTAAATTTATTTATATACTAGATCCCATAACCATCTTCCATGTCCTTTAAGATACTATTTAGAATTCCTTCTATACCATGACATAAGCTCGAGCTTCTATGATAGAAGATATCACATCATTCAATTCATCTCAATATGAAATGATGCATGTCTGTACCAGATGTCAAGATATTGTGTATTCAATCATCACTTTTCAATATCCCATGTCCCCATGAAAATGCGTACAGACATATAGAGAGAAATGGTTTTTATTAGATAATGGGGGGTCTTATAGGGATCATTGGGAAAGATATTGATTACCTTAATGTATTTGAATCATTATTGTGTGAATTTTTTTTCACATTAAATTACATTCACCTAATAAAATGTGAATATTATTTTGGGAATCAATGCCTTGTTCACATCACTAAACCACGAAAGAGGCATTGATGCTCTCAACACCATCTAAATTTATCTAAAAGGTGTTATGGACAAAAATGCATTTTTTGACTATGTTTTGAATTTTCATTATACTTATGATTATTTTATAAATATTTTAATTAAAAAATATTAAACACCCCAATATACATTTAAGAAATTAAACATCTATTCCATGGGCTGGTCTCTAATGGTTGGGTCCATCTATCATCTGGGGTAGAACTATACATGTATTGGCTAGGGTTATCATATAAAAACAATATCTCATGTAAAAAATGATGGTATAAACATATACTATAGTTGATAATGATATCATTACATGGTTCTTTTATTCCATTTGGTGGTTGATAGGGAGATTATTATCTTGGATTATGGTGAGGAATGTGTTTTTTTGTTTGTATCCTTATAAGTCTTATTGTTTTATTATCTTTATTGTAGTTCCTAATAGATTCATATGGTGGTTATGCATTTTCAAGGGAATGGTACTATAATACTAATGAACCATAACATTTTTAATTTTCAGCATGGTTATGCATGTATGAAATTAGTAATTAATGCATGGGTTTTACTTGTTTTATTGTCTCATAAGATTATTCCTTCAAGATAGATGGAATGATTTTTTGGAATTTGTATTTATCATCCCCCTTAAACCAATTTTAATAATTATAACTAAATTTATAAATTCATATTTATTAAAATAGTTAATTTATATAATTTAACTTAATTTATATATTTATGTTTATTAATAATATATAATATATAATAAATAAATTATAATTAATGAGTTATAATTAAGAATAAAAATTTACAAGTGGTTGTAACTTTAAGGAGTTCTTAAAGTTGAGTCACTCTGGTTACTGTGATGGAGTTGGTTTATTTTAATGATATTTCCCCCCTCCCTAAACAGATGAAAAGTTTAATTATATTATAGGTCCACATCCTTAAAGATTACAAATTCTTGAGATAGGTCAAAAATTCAAATTGACAATCTTTTCACGTTTAATGTTTTAAAGCCTTAGGCCATTTCTCATATAGATCAACTATATTATTAATATTTTGATACATCATACACACTATCAATTTTATCATAAAACAAAAACATTTTTAAAAGTAACATGGTTTGTTCCATGTTTAAAAAACATGACATTTCCATGATCCCATCCTTGACTCTATTCGTCATTATGTCCTGTTAAAACAATTCAAGAATTGGCATGTGAATAAAAATTTAAAAAAGGGGTGCACAAAGAAGGGATATGTTATTGTTGGGATAAAACTAAAACCATGAATAAATTATCATAGCTTAAAACTTTCATTGTTTAAGAAGTAATAAATATACTTCAATGAATATAAACTCATTGATTACCCTTTTTGTAACCAAACATTACCATAAACCCATAGAAAGAGACATATAACATATAAAGGTAACATGGACCAAAAACAATACATAAATGGAATAATTATAAAATATAATTCCCCACATATTTGTAAATGGAATTTCCATATGGACTTTTTCCATACCCAATGTATTAGAGGATTAAACGTAACCACCCGTCTATGGTTTATGAGATAAATACATATCATTAGTTTATCTTGTAACCACTTTTCATTGTTTTATCACATAATCACCCATCACATGTTCATGTACCATTTGATAAAAAAACCCAGAAAAAACATAAATTAAAAATATCATTTCCACATTATGACCACAAGAGATCATTTTAATATATAGAAATATTCAACACATTTCCAAATCCATTTAACACATTTGATAAAGATAATTTTGAATACATGTGTCTGATACCACATTGAAACCTATGAATTAAATTACCATTTTAAAAAATTCATTCACATATATATAATTTCTAAATAACCTTTTTGATATCATAATCTTGAAAATGATGGTTTAAAATGATTAAATCGATATAACATTTAAAACAATGTTTTAGTTAGGCTCTCTTATTACTTTAGAAACAGTTGAATAAAAATAATTAAGGAGTAAAACTAAATAGAACATTAAATATCATTTTCATATACTAATTCATTATATATAGAGTCAAAAAGAGATTATATACCCATTAAAGAATTACAAATGTGCATTCTAACATGATATGCCTCAATTGAAGGAGCTTGAGACGAAGTCCCTTTCAAAGATTATGTCTTCAGATTAAAGATAACAAAATTAAATATTTATGTGTGACTAATATAAATACAACCAATAAGATTGGATATTCTATGTAAAAAATTCAATGGTCATTCAGACATATATTTTAAAAAAACCAATAACAATGATATTTAACTCAATTAAATGAGATTGAATTAAGATTTCCCTAGCATTGAGTCTAACTAGACTTATTCGTTCTTTATATTATAGAATAATAAACATAGGTTAATATATAAATTCTCTAGAACCTTGTTTATTTTTATTATTCATTTTATTTTTCTTATAAACATGATTTAAAAATTACAAAATTATTTATGTTCATATTGGTCGGTTAGTTGATATTCAGTACATTAGTCGAAAATGAACAAGTTTGATGTAAATTTTCCTTATACTAAAAATTACATAATATATATAATATTATTAATGATTTAAATAGAATATATATCCATTAAATATATTTATATTTATATTCATTTTATCCATTATATTTTTATATAAGAAATAAAATGCACCTTTCATAGAGACGATATGTCGTATGTACAAATGAACGCTACATTCATTTCATTGTCATATTAATGGAATAAAAACTAAATTATATTTAGGTATATTTTAATATTTATGTTATATATTTTAAATAAGTTCATCAAAACTATCCTTTATATGTTCCATATATGGATTGAATGAGTCATGTCAATTTGAAGGGGAGGTAGTCAGCACTTTATCAAATGAAATTATTATATATACCCATTATAGAAAGCATAATGGAATGTTGTAAATACAAAATATAGAAGAATAGATACAAAATAAATATAACATATATCTTATATATATAGTTACATCATAATGTCCACCATGAGAGGTGGTATAATAAAATTGAACAATCCTCATTTCATGGGGTATTAGTTTAACGTACAGTGAAAGAGTATGTTCGTTTCTATTAGATGGTGGTTGGTGTATGTGTAGTTCAAATCCTTCTCCTAAAAATTCCTATTATTATTTAGGATACTATTTATGATATTTAATCATAGTTTTAGAAGATAATTGGTATTGAAGAAGCAAAATAAAGGGAAGAAACATTAGATAAAATGCAACCTCTAAAATGGGTAACTCTTTTTGATTTGATACAAAAGGCTTTCTAGATTTTCCTTATGCACAAGATAATGAATCTAAGAAGAAAAAAAGGGATATTGGGAGATTATTTGAAACTTATTTGAACAGGACAAGTGGATTGAGATGTGTGAGTAAGTGGGTACAGGTGGTGGCCTTTTATAAGAGGGAGGAGGGATACATTAAGAACAACATAAAATATTAGTTTATTATAAATTTATTCTCTATTTATAATGGTCCAAAACTCTATTATTTCAATGATAATATTTTTTGGGTCATATACCTATTATAATATTAATATTAGACACATTTTTTATATTTTGAAACACTTATATTTTTTGTTTAACATTTCTTTTTGCATTTTTAATCATACCACGATTTTTTATAATTTACACTTTGTGAGTGAATTTTATTACATTAAAATGACCCAAAAAAGGTACATTTTTGATATATATTGAATTATCATATTTATATGAAAAAATCATAGATTTTTATGAATTTCAAAGAATTTAATAAACTATTTATTTCTTATGTAATGAATTATGTCAATTATGATACTATTCATATACGACTTTTTAAAAAAATCACAAATCCTTGATTACATAAAAAAATATACATTAAATCGATACTAACATATCATAGTAATCCAGAAATTTCATGGAAGACATTAATTATGTCATATAATATTTACCATGATATTTATAATATCATTTATTTGATATTTATCATAATAAAATAAATAATGTATCCCTATTGTGTAAATATTTATACTAATTATTTATTTGATAAAAAATAAAAATAAAAACCCATTCTGTATATAATTTTATTAAATTTCATGCGACTTTTTATGTGTGTTATTTCAATAAAAATATCTCTAAATTAATGTTATTATACTTATAATAGATAAAAGCGTGACATGTTGTAACTTTTTTAGTTTTAATAATTATTATATCGCATTCATGGAAAAAAGTCCATTAGATGAATCAATTATGACCCTTTGGTAATATTGTTCATCTTTCATTCATAAAATTGTATTTTGAATGGTTTTAGGGTAGTTATATTACCCTTATCATATTGATTGTTTCCTAATTTATCTTATTTAACGTTAACTATGGTAAATATAAATTACAAAAGTTACAATTCATAATATCCAAAAATAAAATGTAACTATTTACATAATTTGGAAATTATGATTTCAAAAATAGATTAAATTTTTCTAAATTCAAATCTCAAAAGCTGAAGTAAATAATTTAAAATTAATTACCATTGTCAGAACTAGAAACATGGTTTTTAAGTAGTAAAAACTATTAAAAATAATGACAGGTGTTTATATTAAATTTAAATTTAAAATTACATCCAATGACCATAATTGGATTAAATTATTAAAAAATAATCCAATTACACTTTAAAAAATAATTAAAAATACAATACAACTTTTTAAATAAATTATAGGTAAAGGATGTTTGGAATTAAAATGGAGTATTTTTCACTATTCATTAAAATATGAATTTAATCAGAAAAATACCAAACTTTCAACCGTGGAAAATTTAAATGCCCTACTTCCAAATAAGAAGTATATTCTCTTCATATAAAACATATAAAGGTGATAAAATTTATTTCTAAAAAAAATTTCTCCATCAAAGGGATGTAAACAATTATATAAGAAATAGAGTATTTTATACATTAAATTGGATTCATTCTAATTTTAATCATAAAAAATTTATTAGATAAATGTAAAAACATTTTAAAAATATGAAAAATCATAATTTAGTTAATTATTTTCATTGATTTTAATACAATATCTAGGTGTTAACATTCATTTATAATAATAATAATAATTTTGTATTATTTTTTTGCAAAACTCATTGTTTTTTTGTAACATAAGATTTCAGAGAAACCTGTTGTTGGGTTTCAAGTACACTGTCAAATATAATTTCCCCATTAATATAAAATTAATAACTTATTAATAAATATTAATAGATATGAAAATGTATTATTCTTTAAATACCCGGGTCATTATGTCATTCCCCCATTATGGAAATTGTGTCATCACAATTTTAAAATTGTGCTCAGAAACATTATTGAAACTCCCACATCAGAAAAGGTTTCCATAATAATATCTCAATAATAGAATTAAAGATAAGTACAATGGTCTCCCGAGATAATAGAAACTATGATTACAGGTAGAAAAACATGAATATGGATGAAAAAATAATCATCTTGTTCTGATGGAATGTGACAGAAAACATGATCAGGAGATTGTTGACAATAATAAAATCATAAACATGTAATGGGTTAAACGATCATTGATTTAAATGTTAAAAAATTAAATAGAAAAAAAAATTAAGATCATTTTAAGTATGTTGAATTATTTAATTAATACATAGTATAATAACATAAGAAAACATACTTATATGACAAGTAGTGTTTCAACCATTAATTAACATTATCCAAAAAACTAATCTTTTTTTCAAACTATGAGTATGGAAGTCAATTATTTCACACCTGATGTTATAGAATCAATTTCTAGAGATCCTTATAACCCAAAAAGGATGAAATATATATCCCCCCCCCATCATTAGAAATTATCCAATACAAAAACGGTTAATATAAGATCAGATAGTCCCTTAAAAGAATAATCCTTTATAAGGAGAATGACTTATTTTAATATCAAAAATTAAATAGTATTTACCCAATTTTTACATAAACCATTTGACAACATATGTCTTTAAAATTATTCAAAATAATCCAAACTAATTTTGAGACTCAAAATTCAAGAAGTATTTTATCACATAGTCTTCCATGATAAATATTATCATTTATCTCCAAATAATATCAACTACTCTTAAATTATCATACATTAAAGTATTTAACCTAATCACATGTTCCACATGATTGGTTAATCATTTCCATAAATAACTGAAATCACCATATGTCACCAATAAAAACATAGATTATTCCCAAAATAAAATTCCACCGTTACTCCAAAAAAATTAAATCCCATAGTATTAAATTTTCAGTAGGCATATAGTGTTCCCAAAATAGAAATTTTCATTCAAAATAACATTTTCCACATAATCACCAAATCATTTTCCTATACTAAGGATATCTATTTTAAAAAAATTTAACTTCCCAAAATAATGATATTATTGACACATAAAATCATTTAACTAAAAACAATAAGTCATACTAACTAGGGGATTAATATAGGCCAGTGGAAGGTGATAAACACTAGTCACACATGGGTTATTGGTTAAATTCCCATTGATTTTTATATCAAAATGGGTTGTCACATCATCTTCATGTGGTCTTTTTTCGAAAACTGTATAATCCTTATAACACTAACCAAATGAGATAAAATACTAAAAAATAACCATAACAAGTTTTAGCCTAAATGGTTATTCTATAACATTAATTTTTCTTCCCATAAAGTAATGACCCATAACCAACTCAAAAATAAATTTCAAAAATACCATTTGTTACCTTGAAATTAATTTGCATAAACCTACAAAGGGGTTTCTATGGTATTAAACTTATATAATACCTTAAAATTTTAATCCCCTAATGATATCCTTAAACCTTAAGAAAATATCCTAATCCACAAAGATGTATAAACCCACTTCTAATTACAACTATAAGTCTCATCCATAAATATTACTTAATATTGAGATTAGTTACAAATTCACATTGAAGATATTTTCATGTTTATACATTTAGAGAATTATTCCATTACTCAAATAGATCAACATGATTATTTCAAATTAGAAACTTCTTACACACTATCAATTTTTTATCATAAAACAAAAACTTTTTAAAAAGAAATTTTTTTTGTTCCATGTTTAAACATATTTAAATTTTCAGGATCCCATACATGGATCTATTTTTCTTTATGTCCAGTAAAAAATTTAAAAACAATGGAAGAGAATAAAAACATTTGTAAGGGATAAATAAAGAATGAAAACGTTTATATTTGGGTTAAAGTGAAAATAGTGAATAATTATCATAACATAATACATTTCAAATTTAAGAATTAGTAAATATACATTACTGAATATAATCACATTGATTACTATTTTTTAATCAATTGAATAACATAAGCCCATAAAAATAAACTTATAACAGATAATAGTAACTTGGGACCTAAAAATACATAAATGGGATTACCAGACAATCGAATTCCACATATATCATGGAATGAAATAGTCATACATCCCAATTTCATACCTAATTCACGTGGGGTTGTAATGTTACCCCACATCTATGGTATATCATGGAACCACCTTTCATTGGATTATCAAATAACCACCTGTCTGTGGATTATCATGTAACCAAATGTATAATTTCCAAGTACCATTTAATAATCATAACACATAAAAAATAATTAAGGAAAAATAAAATTTCTATATTGAATCCACAAGAGATCAAATTAAGATTGATAAATACTAAGCCCATTTCCAAAAATAATTTAAATCTTTTATTAATGACATTTTTTAATCATAATTTCCAATAATACATTGAAAATATTAAAATAATTTATCATATAAAAATATTCAGTTCCATATAAAAAAATTCTTTACACCCATTTTGAAAACATTTACATGAAATAGAATGTTTAATTGAAAAATTATTTAAAACATCCAAAACGATGTTTTAGTTAAAGAGTCCTTTAGAAGATGGGAAACAATTGAATAAAAATAATTTTGGAATAATATTAATGATACCATTAAATATCATGAGAATATAATAATTCATGATATAAAGAGTAAAAAGTGTTGTATATACACAGTATAGGATAATAAATGTGCATGAAGACAAGCTATTCCACAATGAAAGAAGATTGAGATGAAGTCCATTACAAAGTTCATATCAATGGAATAAGAATAAATAAATGAAAAAATATTGTGTGGAAAATTAAAAAACCCGCAATATGATTGGATATTCGATGTAAAACATTCATATATCATTCACATATAGTATTTCAAAAAAACCAATGACATGGATATTTAACTAAATTAATGAAATTATGTTATGATTTCCCATACCTTGAGTATAAATTTTCTTGTTTGTTCTTTATATTCATGAATAATAAACAGAGATTAATTTATACTTGATTGAAAAAAATATTAAAATTTATTATTCATTTTATATTACTTATTATTATGTCATTAAAATTTCACTATTATTTAAGTTCATATCGGTTGGTTTGTCAATATTCCATACTTGAGTTGAAAATGAACTTTTTTGATATAATTTTACTTGTGGTTAAAAGTACATCATATCCAAAAATATAATTCATGATGTAGATATCATATAGATACATTATATATATATTTATTTATTTCATAATATTTTTATATAATAAATGATATGCATCGTTTATTGAGTTTGTAGGCCACACGTACCCATGAACGCTACTTTAATTTCTTTTTCATATTAAATGAATGAAAAATAAATAATAAATAGGTATATTATAATTAAATTATAATTTCTATGTTATATATGTTCAATAATTTCATCAACACCATCATTTATTTGTTCCATGTATGGAATTAATGACTCATATCTCATATAGGGGGCCGTATTCCGCACTTCCTAAAATGAAATTATAGTATTTACATATTATGTAAATGAATAAATATGTGTTGTAAATAAACATTATAGTGTAATAAAGACAATATAAATATCATATATATCATATATAAATATAGTTCCATCATAATTTCCACCACGAGGGGAGGAAGTAGAAAATTGAACAATCATCATTTAGTGAGATAATAGTTTTCTATACAGAAAAACAGTATGTTCATATACATTTGATGGAGTTGTGTGTATGTTTATTTTGAATAAATCCTATAAAAAATTTGAGTATATTTAGAATAATTTTTTCATAATTTATTCAATGAATATGAAAATAATAGGTAGTGAAGAGAGAAAATAAAGGAATGGAACTTTAGAGAATATGCTACTTCAAAAATGGGTAACTCCTTTTGATTTGATTCAAAAGGCCTTGTCGAATTGTCTTATGCCCATGTTAAGGGTTCTAGGAGTAAGAGAGTGGAGATTATTTTAGTATAATATGGGAAAAACAAGGGTCATTAGATGCATGAGTATGTGAGTAGAGGTGGTGATCTTTTATAAGAAGGAGGAGGTAACATTAAGAATGTCTTGAAATTTTAAATTATTATAAATTTATTTTTTATTTCTAATGGTCCCAAACATATTTATTTCAAAGATAATATTTTCTTGGTTCATATACCCATCATATCATTAAAATTAGATATGTTTTAAATATTTTGTAACCATTATTTTTTTTGTTTAACGCTTATTTTAACCTTTATAATCTTACCGGGAAATTTTCCTATTTAAACATTGTGTGTTAATTGTTTTACCATAAGATGACCAAAATAAGTTCGATTTGTGATATATTTTTACATATCATTACCATTTCTCTGAATCATATATTTTTCAGGATTTAAAAAAATTATATAATCTATTTTATGTTTTATGTTATGAATTATGTCAAATTTGAGACAATTCATACTTGACTTTTTCAAAATTTTATAACTCTATTAATTCAACAAAAAAATACAATAACTCAATACTAACATGTAATAGTAATACCTAAAATTTTTGGATGACAAATATTATGTCATATTATATTTATAATTTCATTTATTTTATATTTTCATAATAAAATAATTACTATATCATTGTTATGTCAAGATATAAGGTAATTATTCAATCTCTAAAAATTCAAAATAAATTCCAATTGTGTAGATAATTTCACTAAATTTATAGAGACAATTTGTATTAGATATTTCCTTTTTTTATATCTAATTTTTAATTATTATACATATAAGAAAAAATAGAGTGACATGTGGTCACTATCATTGGTTTCAATAATAATTAAATAATTTTCAGGGACAAAAGACCATTAAGTGAATCAATTCCACCAATTAGGTGATATGAGTTGACTTTTATCCATAAAATATGTTTTTTGATGGTGTTAGGGTAATTATATTATCCTTATAATATTTACTGTTACCCTAATTAACTCAATCTATCATTATCATTGGTAAATAAAAATTACAAAAGATATTATTCATAATGTCCAAAAAATAAGAGGTACATATTAGAATAATTTTACCTTATGATTCCAAATATGAAACCATTTTTCAAAATTAATTTTACAGATTTTATTTATTTATTTAAAATTAATTTCCATTTTCAAAACTAGAAAGTGGGTATTGAAGAAGTAAAAACTATGAAAAGATTGACATGTGTTTATGTTCAATATAAAGGTGAAATTACATCTAATTACCATAATTGGATAAAATGATAAAAAGATATTCCAACGACGCTTCAAAAAAATTAAAAAGATAATCTATCTATATTAATAAATTATACAAAAATGAATTTTGGAATTAAAATGCAGAATTCTTTACTATTGATTAAAATATAAATTTAATCAGAAAAATACCAAAATTTTAATTAATGTAAATTATGATGTCCCAATTATATATAATATGATTATTTTCTTCAAATATAACATATAAATGTTAAAAAACTATTTTTAAAAAGGGTTATCCATCAAAAGTTTATAAACTCACAATTAAAAAATATTAGATTATTTTATGCTTGAAATTGTATTCATTCTCAATTTATGCCTCTAAAATTTATTGGATAAATGTAATTTTTATTAAAAAATATGTAAAATCATAATATAGTAAATTATGTTAACTCATGCTAATAAAACAACTAATTATTAACTACAATTTAAAATAATAATGATAATATATTATTTTTCTTTATAACTCAACATTGTGTGCAATGTAAGATTTCAGAGAAACGTAGTGTTGTCTGTCAGGCACATTATCAGAAAAAGTGTCCTATTTAAAATAATATTAATATAAAATTCAAGAATATTATTAGAAATAAAAATTTATTATTCTATAAATACCTGGTTCATTAAAAATATTTCATAATATTATTTATTCATACTTCTCAATTATCAATTACAAAATACACAAAAATATAATCACAAATAAATACTATGTTATAAATAGTTTTGATTTATATTTATTAATATATATTTATTAGTATATATATAATCATATAAGTATGTTTGTGTGTGTCTATGTATAATTATATTAAAATATATTTTATTATACTAATATACTCACACCGATAAATATATATATATGTTAAAATTTTATAATTGTTAATATATATATATATATATATAACAAAAATAAACAATAAATTGTTTAATTTGAATTATTTTATCCTATGAATTAAAAATGTAGCTCCAAAAATAAAATACATGAATCCTGATATGCAAACCAAATTTCCACTGGGCCTCAAGAACACCCCCATTCAGTAGATGCTAAAAACTTGTGTCTAGATATATAATCAAACATTATCAAATGGTTTATCTCAATATATATATATAAGAGTAACTGTTAATTTCATATATACTAACACATTCACTAAAATCTTTTGGAATCCATAGCAATAAAATGGGTTTCAAAGGAAACCAAATGCTTTATAGCAGAATTTTTATATTAACACACCAAAATATATAAGACTTATGTTCTTGCCTCAAATTCCTCATTAAAAATCCCCAATGAAGAAATAAAAATCTCAATAAATGAAGTATATGACTTCTCATTTTTATTTCATCACAACAGATCATATCTATATGTCCACTAATGTACACATGTATGAGTTATTATAGAAATAAGAGGGTTTATCAATGACTCTAATAAACATTTATTCATTAAAACACTAAAAATTTAATTCTAATCAATTATTATAAATGGTAATTTTTTGCCTAAAACATTATTTTAAGAAAAACATATTCAAAACCAATATGTAAAATCTATTCATTCCAATATTAATTTTTATATAAAAAATGTTAAATATTCACTATTAAAAAATATTTATGAACCATTTTCCCATTAATTTTTTTAGAAATCTCAATATTTTTCTATATTCAATTGAATTTTATTTCTCAAATTATCAAGAACTCAAATTTTCATGATAATTTTTGATAAATAACCCCAATATTCTAAGAAACAATATAACATCCCAAATTCCTAAAATTATTAATAACACCTATTTCTTGAAAATTAGTTCACGTTAGAGAATATTGAAGTTAAATTTAATTGACTGAAGTAATAAAATGTTAGCTTTATCATGTATAATTTAAGAAATCTTGTTTTAAAAAATTTAACTATAAAATCCCTATTTTACCATGACAAAGGTTGATTTTTCATATTTTAGTCATTTCATACCTCAATTTATTCACTCTAGGATCCTCATATTAATATAGTATAGACTTAATGGTTTTTCATACAAGTCTCACAAAAACCATTTTTAGACACAGAATCATATTTGGATTGAATATCCAATAAATTTTAATTAAATAGTTAAACAAAAAATCAATTTTTCCCATGATATTTCAAAAAACAAATTATAAAATATTTTATTTAAATAATAAAAAAATATCACAAAATATTGATAGATAATATATTACATGATAATAATGAGTAAATAGTGTAGAAATTTATTTTAAAATCTCTACGAACGTATTGAATAATATTACATAGATAAGTTTTGAAAAAATGTCTATGGAATATCCAAATATTGGCCCTTTAAAATAATTCCACTGAGTCCAATCATCAAAATTCTTCATAAATACAAATCTGTGAAATAAATATTATAATTCTATGAGTAGATAGGTTATTAATGTCCACAAAACATTTGGAAAGACTTATAAAATATTGGTATGATCTTTTAAAATTATATCAAAGTGTTCTTAATCTACAGTGAGTTTCATGACCCTATGAACTATAGAATGACCACATGTAAGTATTTTAATATGAAGTGTATAAGGAGGAGTATCAAAGAAGAAATGTTCCAAAATGTGGTATGACCACCTATATTAACATGTCTAGAACATTAAAAATTAATAAATACTCTCATTAAATGAATCCTTTTGATAGAACATAAAAATTAGTTGATTACATCATATGTACATATATATAAATTAAATTAATATATCATATTAAATATATAACATATTAAAAAAATTATTTATTTGAAAAATATCTCAACCACTGGTCACCATCTATCCATGTCACAGTCTGAAATTCCACTATTACGAGAAGAATATGAGAAATATCTCGTGAGAAGAACATTACATTTTATTTTATTGGGTTTATTGAGGATGGTGTTATATTTTTTTCAATACATGTTGAATATAAATATTTTTAAACTAGTCATCATTGACAAAATATATATACTTGTCCTTAGAAGGAATATTCTATAGTCGTTGAGAAATAGTTTTATATGATGTTAATTATAGTATATTTAAGAGTTGTTAGTTATTCTGTAGATATCCTTACCATAAGAATGATATATTATTTGATGAACATGAGGTTACCTCCATTGTATTTTGGTATGAAAGAAAAAATGATGATTCTTTGAAGTGAATGAGAAGTATAATTGATGATTTTAAATGTTCATGAATATTTTTGAGTATTTTTGGAATATTTGATGAAAATATGGATATATAATGATTAGATATATAATTGATAATGGAAGATATTATATGAGGACCACAATAGATAATTTTTATAGGCTAGTTGAATTGTGAGTTGTCCATATTTGGAATAAACGATTTTTTAGGTGTTTTTTATATTTAGTTCAAAAAAAATATTTTCCCTATAAATAGAATGAATAATAAAGATGGATATTTAACATAAAAGAGAAATTTACATCATTTAAGTAAATTTAATGATACACATGCATAATTTTTTCACTATCAATTATTTTATGTCAATATTTTTTAACTGAATCCATATGTTGTGATGAAATGAAAAATAAATAAAATAGTTTATTGTCCTCTATACTTCATTAATCAAACTTCCTGATCATTCATGATGAAGCTTCATTCTTTGATCAATAGACATTACAACAAAAGTACATTTCTCAAAGATGGTGTAGATTCATATCACGTTATACAATGCAATGTCACTATGAAATAATTGAAATTTCACATTAATGGAATGTTTTTTATTTTACTAGATTTTTAATAAAGAATAATACCATGATAATTCAAATATCAATTGAATGAAATAGAATGATTCGTCATAAAAATATTTAGGATGAGTGGAATGAGTCCATCCACGTTAATGTAAATCAAGAGAGATTTTTATAACACAGGATAGAAACCATATCCATGCAATATCCATTGAAAATAAATAAAAATAAATATATAATGTGATGTCAGATATAATTCAGAAAAAGTATGCTGATATTATACATTATCAAATAAAAAATATCAAATAATGAGACCAACCATTGGATATAGTTGTGGAATAATTAATTTAAAGATAATCATCTAGAGTCTATATGGAGGCTTACACACTCATTGGTGATAATTCCTCCAAATGAATTGTTTGTTTGGATCATTATATGATTGGAACAGGTCGGTTCTAGAAGTTGTATGCATTCATTGTCACAACCTTTATTATTTTTATATTAATAATTTAAATTTTTCAATGGTAAAGGTATAATAAAAACATTTCATTGGGGACATATTAATAGGTAAGATAGAAAGCCTCTTCAAAATAACTTTTATTTCTTTATTATATCTAAATATGTGAACTTATTGAGATATAAGTACTAATAAATCATGAAATTGGATAGAATTATTTTAATATACACATTGATTCACCCCAATCCTAGTGGGAATCCCCCATCATTTGATCAAACATGTTCCCCTATTTTAGAAAATACTATATAATCTCATTGTAAACCTATAATGGAAATCCCCATTTAAGGTTGGGATTTTGTCCCATTTTAATTACTCTAATTCCATGGTTAACTATGAATTCTCCCATGTAATCAGAATTATTTAAATATTTCCTTAAAAATTCCTCCTTCACTTTAAATTAATCATTAGAAAAAATCCATGAATCATTCTAGGATCTGCTATAAAACTCTTTAACATTCTTGGTTGATTTATTTAATATATTCAATCCTCAATGTAAATAAAACTTTCTCACTACAAGAAAACCCTTGGTAAATTTTATTTTATATTACATTTCTATATAATAAGTACTGATAGAACTCTATCATAATTCAATGATGGAAAAAATTATATCCAAATATCTCACACACCCTATAATCATCAAATTCACACAACATTTACCATAATAAACCTATATCAATTAATGTGAACATATACTATCAATTATTATTTTCTAAATATTTTTTCAAATACCATTAATAAAATTAAAACTAAATTATAATAATTTTTCTTCATATAAATAAAACAAATATTATCTAATTGATTCTCATATATAAATTTCTTAAATCCCATAATAAATTCATATTTATTATATCAATTTAAATTACACTAATCAAACCCCCTATATAATACTCTATGATTCATAAATATATATACTCAAACAATCAATAGAAAATAAATGTAAATCCTAAATATTATATAAAAATATTAAATTAAATATATATATGTAAAAATAAATTCAATAAATAAAAATTTATCACAATTACCATTAATAAATTTACAAAAAAAGGTTTTTAAAATATTCCCACCATAGATAATTTTATCCGAAAAAGTGATTGACTATCACTAAAAACCCCCACACCATTGCCCTAATTTGATATTTTATTTAAAAAATATCTGCTTACATTATCCCATGTTTTTATAGAACATTCACCGAATGAATACTCCATCATTTAGAAATATTCTCTACACTATTCAAAATAGACACTAGACGTTCAAGGGTCTCACATAACAAATGAAATAAATAATTTTACCACATTTGAGTTGAAACCAGACATTTCCAAATCCATTAAAATCCGTCCATTATCCTTTTTGAATTATTACTTCATCAAATAGTATTATTAAATATTTCAATTCAACATAATTGTGACTATATTTGTAATTTGTATAAATATGGTGTCAAGATAAGTATTCTATATCCTATGTTTTGAATGTCGCGATACAATTTATTTTTATTTTGATAAAAATTAATGGATTTCTATGTTCATTTTTATATGGACTTAAATTATTAAAATATTTTTTGATGTTGTTTAGTGATCAATCTAATGATTTGAACATAGTTAAGCCACACATGATCATTCTAAAAAAATATAGAATGTAGATTTTAATGATTATATAACCAAAGTGAAGAAATAATAGAATTTAGATACATTGATTTCTATATATAGAGAATAATATAGGTATATATGACACTACATCAATTTATTTTCTCAGGTTTTCACTAACACATTACTTTTGAGAGCATCTAGTTGTATTTTTTAGGGTGATACTTTGATCTTGCATTGTGAGGTTATTCATTCTGATCATGTGTGATTGATGAGATTAATAGGATATGAATTGAAGAATATTTCAAATATTATAGTTTTTATGGGTTCATATTACTATAAATTATATTTATTGTTCTAATAGAAGAGGATCTGAAAGATGGAGTTTCCAACAACCAATTGTTTTGTCAAATATTTTCCTTGTATTCAAGTTGTACATTTTGATAACCCTGCCAATAAAGTAAAATGATATAATGTTATGTCCCTTGGATCAATGTACCGATACTAATATCTATTGTGTATAAAATTATTGAGTTTATATGTATTAGAATTGTTTGTAATAATATTCATTTTAGTGTCTCAATATTCCTCCAATGGCCTGAAGGACATCATTTATTATTTATTTTTGACAATCAACCTTTCGAGTGGTGAGGTGGAACCCTTACAATTCTTGTAGGAATAATTATTACATAGCTCGTAGGCCTTAGATGAATTCAATTCCAATAGGCTTCAAACATTAAATACAACCTAGACTAACTACTTAAAACTGCTCCTCCCCAACATCTTCATCATGAAATCAGCTCTCCACCTTCACATGGCTATTTGAATAGGCATTCCCGTGCATGCACAGGTTTATTCTAATGGAAGGTGCCATACCCTCTCATTCATGCAATCCATTTGGCTTCTTCTAAGGTGAATTCTCGTTTCTCATCCTCTTTATAAAACTTTTTCCTTGTAGGTTTTATGGTTTGTATCTGCACTAAAGGTGTCCCGAAGGCATTGAGGTGGCCAGAAGGCCTTACTAGCCCAAAGGCCTGAGTGGTATGAATGACTAGAAGGACTAGAGGAACAAATCGGTGGCCCGAAGGCCAAACCGGGGGAACATTCCTGGCTACAACAGGTAAAAACAAGGCCTACTACAGTATAAGGCCCTGGCCTTAAACCTTACTTAATATTGAATTAAATGAATAATTCACATTGAGGATCTTTTCAAGTTTAGAGTTTTAGATAATTAGGACATAACTATTACATATCAAAAGATTAAAAAGTAGACACTTCTATTAAGTTTCCATAGAATAAAAACTCGTAAAAAGAAACGTGTCTAGTTCCATGTTTTATATAGCACGACTTTCTCGTGATCCCATTCTTGACCCTATTCCACATTAAGTCATGTGAAAAAGATTTCAAAAAAAACTTGGGGTGATCATAAAAAGCTTAGTAAGGGATACACAAAGAATGAAAACTATTATTTTATCAAAACAACAAGTAAACAATGTATAATTTATCAAAGTAATACTTTTCACCTTTATTAAGTAGTAAAAAATCTTCACTGAATAAAAGATCATTACTTACCCTTTTGTAACCAAGAGATTGCCATAAAACCCAGATAAATATCACATAACATATAAAGGTAACTTGGGACATAAAAATACTTAAATGGCATAACCATACGGTCGACTTACACACATATCACTTAATGGAATAGCCATACAGCTGACTTCCATACCCAATGCATTGGAGGTTATAACGTAACCACCTGTCCTAGTATTCACGGAACCACCCGTTATATGGTTTATCATGAAACCACCTGTCAAATTTCCATGTACCATTATAAAATCATAAGATATTAAACAAATATAATAGAAAGAAAAAAATTTCACTCTTTGATCACAATATATCACATAAATATATTGACATAACAAATCCATTATAAAAACCATTTTCAATACCAAAATACATAAAAGTGTATATGTTATTTATTTCATTTTAAAAACATTATGACTTGTTGAGGAAGCCAAAGACTAAATAATACTCGTGGCGGCAGAAAAGTTCGTTGTCACCGCATACGCTAAAAGAAACATTCTTTTTTCTTGTTTAGTAAAACGCTTCATAGAAAAAGATTCCTTTTGTATAAAAGTAAAAGTGAAAGGGGTTTATACACCGTATAAAATAAAGTTGTTTATAAAACGAAATATGCCTCAATGAAAGGAGATTGAGACGAAGTCCCTTACCTCAGGTCCGACTTGACTCAATTGTTCTTTAACGCCCTGAATTATAAACTTGAGTTAATTTATACTTTCTTAGGAAACTTTTTCAAGTTCATTATTACTTTTATATAACTTATTACCATGTTGTAATCATTATTTAATCATTTAAGTTAATATTGTTTGTTTTGTCGATATTTGGTTCTTAAGTCAAAAGTGGACTTCTTACAATTACATGTTGTTCGTGTGGTCAAAGTTCATTATATCCAGAATGATATTAATTATTTGGATATCATATATATCATATATATCCAGAATATACATGTATTTATAATATTACATAATCATTTAGAGGTAAGAAATGAAATGCATTGTTCATGGAGACGATAAGTCGTACGTACGCATGAACGCTACATTCATTTCTATGTCATATTAATGGAATTCAAACTAAATGTGATATATGTATATTTTAATTCCAGAATTATATTCATCATCTATATGTAACATACATCATATATATCCATTATATATATGTACTTATAATAGTACATTACATTTGGGTATAAGAAATGAAATGCACTGTTCATGGAGACGGTAAGCTGTACGTACGCATGAATGCTACTTTAATTTCTATCTTATAATTTAATGGAATGAAATAATAATTATATAACGGTATATTATATTTCCATTATAACATCATATATAATAACTTTAACTCCGTCTGTTATACGTCCCACATATGGCATTAACGAATCATATCACATTGAGGGGGCAGTAGTCCGCACTTCCTAAAATGACGATATCGTGTATACCCATAACGGAAGCCATAAGGGTATACCACAAATGAAAAATAAAGAAGCATAAGGCAAACATAAACCTAATATATATCATACATAAATAGAGTGAAATATTAATGGCCACCATTAAAAGTGTTAAAAGAATATTGAACAATCATTGTTTCGTGAGGCAGAAATTCACCAACCACAGAAGCAATATGTTCTTTAAACATTAGACGGAGGTGTGTGTAGGTGTAACTAGAATCCTTCTTATAAAAACATCCTATTATATTTAATATACTGGTGTTGTTACAAAATAAAGTAATAAAAAGAGTTTAGAGGGTTGGAGAAGCAAAATAAAACAAAAGAACACAAGAGAAAACACTACATTTAAAACGGGTTACTCTTTTTGATTGGAGCTCAAAGGCTTCCATGGGAAGAATTCTGCCCAAAGTGAGGCTTCTAAGAGTAAGAGAGGGATGTGAAGAGACAAAAAGAGCAGATCTTGGCCGAACCAAAGGCTTTAGAGGTGTGGGTAAGGTGGTAGATGTTGGGGCCTTTTATAAGAGGAGAGGAGGGGCACTCTTGGAATGTTATAAAAGTTTACTTTATTATAAAATGATTTTCGGATAAAAAAGGTCCCAAAATTATAAATTTAGAGGATAAGGTGATATGGATTTGAAATCCACCCATAAAATAGGTTTTTTACATGTTTAGGTCTTATATTTTAAATTATCCTTTAATTTTATTTAAATCGTTAAATAATGAGGTAATCGCTGCATCATCATGGTGCCATAAATAATTTAATTTATTTAATGTCTAAAAATTATAAAAAAATATTATTATGTAGGAAATATTTTTAGATTTCTAATTAATATTTATAGTCACAAATCTGACTTGTATAACCCCATTTAAGAATTGTTTTAGTAAAACAACTCATGTTTGTGACATTTTAATTTTAACATTAAATAAAAAGTTATTAATGTCATTTTCCTACCAAAGTGGCTCCATGGGGTCCCCAAGTTGACCCATGGATTTTCTTGGTCGGAAATGACACATCCAATAAGGGTAGGACATGTGTCTAGGGCATTTCATATTATTAAAACATTATTTTTACCTTAAACTACACTAATTACCTCTAATCGCGATTAATAAACATAAAAGTTACTATTCACCAAAAAATTATTTTAATCCCATTGAACCACATTTTACTTCTTAATGAAAACCATGTATGTCGGATTTTTGAAATTCAAAACACAGAGGGGTTAAAATTACATTTAAACGAAAAATCAGTTTTTTAAGTACCACATAGTGGTTTCACTATTCATAAAAAATTTATGTTTTTCAGAAAAATACCAAAACTTCACCCTAAGCTATATTTGATATTCCGAATTAAAAAATGAAGTCTATTTACAAAATTCAAAACATATAAGTTTTATTAATTAATTTAATAATTAATTCCCGCTGTCAAAACAAATAGCGTGTTTTTATGAAACAAAAGGTATCAAAATATTGACACTAGTTTAAGTCCGATTTCAAAGTGAAATTAATTCCAGCGACCAATATTGGATTAAATGGTAAAAATATATTATAATTTCACTTTAAACCCAATTCAAAAGATAAAATAATCATATAAATAAATTATATTAAAAAGAGGTTTTGAATTAAAATACAACATTTTTCACTATTCATTAAAAAATGAACTTTGTCGGAAAAATACCAAAAATTCACACAAAGTAAATTTTGATGTCCCAATTCTAAAGAAGAATTTTATTTGGTCCAATAGAATGTATAAGAGTGACCAAAACTATATTTTATGAAGGTTCTCCATCAAAAGATGTTAAGTGGACCTTTAGTAAATATTAGAGTATCTATGGCTAAAATCGAATTCTTTTCTTATTTTAAGCCTTTATCCATTATTGGATAAATGTAAAAACATTTAACATATATAATAATATTTTAGTTATTTCTATTCATTCCCACCAACAAAATGACTATGTGTTAACTACCATTTAAAATAATATTATTTTATTACTGGTGTGCAATGTAAGATTTCAAAGAAACTCTTTGTTGTGTATCGGGTACGCTATCGAACATAGCAACCCCTTTAAAGTAAAATTAATTTTTAATTAGTAAATGTTAATAAATATGAAAATGTATTATTCTTTATTTACCTGGGATGTTACATAGAGTTACCAATGCATTATTTTCTATAGTACCACACAGTTCCTGCAACAGTACCTACTATAGTACTCGGTAAATTAGCCTTCAATAGGATTTGATCACGGGTCTCCTGGATGCACTTAAGGAGACCAACTGGTCTGAGGGTCATGTGTTAGTGTCTCAATATTTTTTTTTTGAAAACTCCATCTTCCATTTTCAAAAGAATTATTTCTTTTTATTATCTTATTTTACTTGTATATCTATGATATTTATAAATTATAAGGGTTTTTTTTTCAATTTAAAACATAATTTATTATACTTTTATATATATAATTTTTTTAGAATTTGATAAGTTTTCATTCTTGAGTGGGATAATGTTTATTTCGATTTCAAATTAAATTCACCCAATTAATGTTTTAGTACATTTATTATTTACGAAAAAATTTGGTATCCGAGTATGTCTCTACATGAATAAATTTTTATTATAGATTTCTTCTATGTATTATTAAAATTACATCTTTACATCAATGATTTTTGAGTGAGTTCATTTTTTTCTCTGTAATGCCTTTTCCAGAAAATATCTATTTATTTTATTTTAGAGAGAATAAAAATTGGATGATTGAACAATAATAATATAGTTCATCTATAATTTTTAACGGAGATGAATATGAATACTAGATAGGTCCTATAAAGATATTTTTTTATTGATGATGCAGTGGAACATTATCGAATATATAGTAGAATTTACAGGATTAAAAAGAAGTAAATAAAAAATTTACTTAAGTGGAAAAGGTAGGATATTATGCAAATTATACGTATGAAAAATGTATCTTTGATCAATGAAATGAAAAATGAGCATCAAATTTTCATCAAGTGAAATAGAAAAAAAATAGAAAAAATATTATGTTACACACTATATTAATTATAAGTTGTCAAAAATTATAAGAAATATATTGGGGGATGATTATCATGAATTTAATTTTATTCCAAGATAATTGGTCGAACATATGTATCGACTTTCATGAAGGTTGTCAATCTCTATATGTTGCTTGGTGTGAGATAAATAATAGATGAAAACCTGATTGGACGGTTATAGTCATACTTTCAACGGAATATAAATAAAATAAACTAGTAATTAATGATACAAAAAAGAATACAAAGATGTTCTTGGATGATCTATTTGGAACAATTATTACGTATTTGAATAGGTTAATGTGATATACTGAAAAATAGATAATATATAATGTTGTGGTGATTGTTATAAATTATAGAGCTGCAAATTCTTTCATTATTTTTGTTCATCTTAGTACTTATAAGAATATCAATTAGAAGAATCAGTCATATATTTGTTTTTTAGAAGATAAATAAGGTTAAATTTCCCAATATGTAAGGTGTATCGATATAATCAATGAAAATAAGGATTTCAAAAGATAAAATTTTAAGAATATACAAGAGAAATATAATAATAATTACTCATTTGATGTTATATAATATCAATACCAGATACCATGATACATATTACTAGATTGATAGAAATTGAAAAGGAATGAAAGAGATTATAGGAAACCATCAAAAAATGAACAAGAAGAATTTGTTGAATGTTATGGATACCAAGATTAATAGTGAATCCTCTAATATTAATGATATTACTATAGATGATAGATATGATAGATAAAATATAATTGGATGTTATGATAATTACTAGTGGATTTAAATGTTATTTTAGTACAATTTTAATTAGTAAACATTAAAAATTTACCTTTTTAAATTTGTTTTTTCATTAACATGAAATGATGACTATTATACTACATAATTTAATGATATAGATAGTTATTTTTCCATCCTTTAAAGTAAAATAAAAATTTGAAGAAGGATAATGAATATACAATGACTTATCTTGCAGAATATAATGATACTACTTATAAGTATAGTTCCAAAATTGTTGAAAGAAACATTTTTTTAAACAAGTGTTTATAAAAACATATTTATAAAAATAAATTATAATATTATTAGTATAAGTATTATTTAATATAATTTTACTTAATGTAGGGATGATTTTTACAGGATTTTAATGTTTTCGGTTCATTCTAGTATATCTTCTTGAATTGGTTTTACATATGGATTATTATATTTTTAATATAACTAATTCATTCTAAAAAATGAACCTTTAAATACAAAATATCATAGGGGAGGCCACCAGATGAATTAATTCTCCATTAGTAATGTTAAATCCCTCAAAACATATATGGCTTATATTTTTAAAGAACAATAAACGGTTAAACATTTTTGGGTTGGAAAAATGTGTTTCCAAAAAATTCTTTTCAAAACAATATAGGACAAAATAAAATATGGGTCCAGCATGTAGAACTTTAAAAAATTTATGGGAGTACATATAACATTTATAGAAAATATGAAAGGATAAATAATATTAATTGGTAATATATATATGTTACTTTCAAGAAATTAATTTCAATTGTTTTTTATGTTTTATTACATAAACAATACCTTATTCATATAATATTATTATGTGACGATGGTTAATAATTGATATTTTAAATTGATAAATATAAAAAAATTATTTGGTGCTCTCATTTTATCACCCAAAATAAACAAAAATATATACACTATAAAATTTGATGACCCTTCTTTCTTGATCAGCGGGTTTCCTAGTGTTATTCCAGATAAGTATTGTCTGTATTATATAAGGATATTATATTTAACCACCCAAATAAATCCATAATATAATAATTTAATTTTATGAATGACATACTTGAGGGGTGTTCCAAATTCCTCTAGGCCAATTATACAAGGACATGGACAGAAAAATTACATATTCTTGAGAATTTGAAATATAATTCACCTTCTTATATTCTCACATATATTTTAGGTTTATATTTTTAGATATTTGGGTAATTGTTATTTTAAAAACCCAATATATATATATATATAAATATTACACATCTAATATATATCCATTTTACCTTAACATAAATTTTTTAAAATTAAGAACATTTAATTTTCATGAAAAATATTAATGACTTTCAAGTTGAATTCTGCATTTCCCATTCACATCCTTAATCTGAATGAAATGAATTAAAAAGTGGAATGAGAAACTAGATTTTATTAAAGGATATATAAATAATTAAAGAAACCAAATGTCCATGAATACTCATAAAAATTTTCTTTTTATGAAATAATCATTGGGGGAAAAAATAAATTTTTAATTTTCAATGAAAAAACATTCTCTGATAAAATATTTTGATAAAATAATTCATAATAAATCATTAATGAAAAATGAAACTCATATGTATTGTTTCAAATTAGGAATAACTCAAAATAAATTTATTTTCTCAAAATTATAATTTTAAACCTTACGAGGTATCATATACTTTTCATTAACTTTTGAGATAAAAAATATTTCAATAAAAACTATGTAAATATAAGATAAATATTGTAGGAAACATGGAGAATCATTTTAATATCACAATTAATTATATATTTAATAACCACCAAGGTTATATATGTATTCACCTTTATAGTTAAACATGAAATAACCATCATTATTATACTTGGAATAACCATTATAGTATATTCCCATAATCTCTTAGGATATACACAATCGACTAACTATGAACATTTACCCAATTAATATGAGAGATGAAACTATAAATCACTCTATAAGTCTATAATATAATCACGAGTATCAAAAAATGTCACATCAATAATAATTGAATTCCCAAAACCTATTGTAATAAAAATAAAAATTACACCCACAATAAAACAATTTTAGAAGTAAATATAACTGTTTCATCGTAAAACCATTTTAAAAATAATAATAACATATAGAAGAAGGGTTGTTATTTTATTCAAATATAAAATCTTATAAATGGATAAAAAAATAATATATTAATTATGGTGGTTTGAATTTTCATTGTTTTAATATATCGTATAATAGAACATTATTTGTTTCATTTTTAATGTATCTTAAAACACTCCATAAAAATATGACATTTAAATTATTTAAAAGATTTTAAAAAAATAAATATTTATTTTATAATTATAATTTTGTAAAATTAAAAAAAAATATAAAATAATTGTTAAAATATGGATAATTTAAGAAAAATGAAATTTTATTTGAAGCATTAAATGTGGATTTCTAAAAGGAATGTCATTTACCTTGTGTCTTACTTCTCCCATATGTTCTTTATTTTCAAGAACAATTAACATATGTTAATTATTTTTATTTTTGAGAACCATTTAAAAGGTTATTATCACATATATATATCAATTTACCATGTTATTTTCATTACATAATAATATAATTTTACATTGATTGTTTTAGTGATATTTTGTTCAAATGTTGAAAATGACTTCGGTTGGTTGACTATGGTGAAAGGAGCCATTATTCCATCATCTACAAAATAATAATTATGAAATAATTACATTATATATGCATACTTAGTATATTTTTGACAAATTAGTAATGATTATTATGAAATATCAACTATGTTACAATCATTGAGAGGGCAGGTCGTACGTACACATGAGTAACATTTAATTTTTCAATGATCAATACGAATAGAAGGTAGTTCTTATTTTATCATTAAATAATTATCATAGTATCATAAATTTAATATTATTTCTTTACACATTATGTTATATAACATCAATTGGATGTGTTGACAAAAATTGTATCACATCACTTTGTGGAGGTTATAATACACACATTTGAGAAAACGATTTTCTCATTTTAAAATGAATGGAATGGTAATAAAATAAATGATATATTAACAGTGAGTTATTAAAAATATTACCTTAATATCATATATATAGATATATATTATATATAATATTTTATCCAATCTTTAGATACAGTGATGGAAAATGAATTTCATTGGTTCGAGATACGGTTTTCCACGGTACACACAAATGATGAATTTATATACCATTTAAATGAGATTGATCACAAATATTGATTAACTAATAAAATAATAAAATTTAATTTTGTTGAGGCTTCGAGTGTTATTATTTTATAGTATTTTAATAAATCTTAAAGGTGGTGTAAGTATAAATTATACTAAAACATGAAAATAAAAATTATATATCTTCTACAGAATCTCTGTTTTGATTAAAACCTTAAACCTGAAAGGTTAGAATTCTACAGAAAAAATACCTATATAATTAGTATTTGGATTCCCAAGAGGTATAGATGTGGGTGTTTTTTCAAAAAAAAGATGGTTTTTATGTGTGAATAAATGAGAATAAGTGGTTACCCTTTATTAATGAGGGGATGGGCCCTTTTAAAATAAATAAAATTTAAAATTAATAAAAATTAATTTTTATTTCAAAAGAAACAAAATTTATATATTTATAATATTTTATCATGATTAGTCTAAATTGTCTCATCCTATAAAAATTTGACATGTTTGAAATACAATTTGACCCATATCTTGTTGTTCTAAACCTTTATTAAACCTTTTTACAATTACTGTAATATTAAACTATTCTATATATTAATCTGTAATAATATTACTTTAAAATTTCAAAAGACCCATAAATGGACAATTTTTATGTTAATTGACGTATTATATTCAAATTTATGACACTAATAATTTTTTAAAATTTCATATCCTCTAATTAATTAATATTTTTATAAAATATCAATTTTAAAACTATTAATTTACATTGCCTTTAATAACATAAATACAACCACAAAATTATTATATAATCAATTATCATATTCCTCACATGTTTTATTTATCTAAAAAATTTGTGGATGACATTAATTATTTAGAATTTTATTAATTTTAATATTTTTAATATAATTTATTTTATTTTTTGATTAATTAAATAATTAACATGTCAGGTTTGTATAGGCATTTATGGAAATTATAAATTTAAAAAAAAATTAAAAATTTTATTTTAGGAAAATAATTTTTTATTACAAATTTAAATTTAAAACTAAAAATATCATTTTTTATTCCCATGTTAAAAATATAATAGTTCTTAAAAACAAGAATGTCACATTTTATACTTTTTATTATATAAAATATTATGAAGTATATAATAATAATAAATTGGACAAAAAACATTATGAGTGAATATTAAATGACTATGGATAAATTGGAATATAAAATTAAATTATGTAAAGCGTTACAGTCATCTTATAGTTCTTTATCATTTTATTTTTTTAATTTAATTACCAGATTGACCCTTATTATGGTTACAAATATTAATATGGTTTCATTTCATATTCAGAAAAAATAAATGAATCATATTTAATAAATTTCATCATATTTAATAAATTTTGATGAAATAGTTAAATATATTTTATCCATTATAAAAAATTAAAATTATATATGTTGTAGAATTTAATATAAAATTATATGTAAAAAATTAAAGTATAAAAAAAATTCAATAAAATACCCTTTTAATTATAATATGTTCTTATTCTAAATTAAATTCTAAAAAAAATCAATAATAATAATTAAATTATTTCAATTCAAAAGTAAATAATCAAATTTTATAAATAAATAAATATATAATTCTACTTTATTAATACTTTTAGATAAAAAATAGTTTTCTAAAAAATCATTATTCTCTGTATTCATTGAAGAATACATATTATTTTAGAAAATTAAAAAAAATCATATGAAGATAATTTTGAAATTATGAATTTATAAATAAGGTTAATTTTTTCAAATTAAAATTATATAATTTTCAAATGAGTATTTTACATAAAACAATATAATTCCAAAAAAATACAGTTTTTTTAGAAATAATACTACTTCCTTTAGACTAAAAAATTACTTAATATTTTTATTGTAAAAATTTATCTATAAAATATAAATATATAATATATAATATAAATTATATCAACATTAACTCAGCCACTACAATATTTACCTTGTTAGTAAATTTTTTCCTTATAATTTTATTCACTTATTAATAAAGTGTGGATGTATTCCGTCAATGAATTCTCAGACTCTCATACTAGTTATTTAACTATATATTTTCCATAAATATTTGACCTAGTACGTTATATTGTTCCATGAGAATCTCTCTCTACTGTCAAGAATCTCAATAGGATTTTCCTCATAAGAAAGGTTCACATCTTACTAAACAACTTAAGGAAACATAACATTAGATGAATCTATCACAATATTTCATAACATTGAAACCTAATGTCCAAAGAAAAAAATGTAATGTGGAAAAATAACATTTAAACATGATTTTATTGTACTCAGGATTAACATAGTGGCATGTAAATTTAGATGGAAATTAGTCCAACTTTCTCCCATATTTTTTTCTGGCCAATTAACTATGGGTTTAACATTTCCTTTTTACCAAAATAAATTACAAATTTATATGGATATAATTTTAGAAAAACATGATAACCTACCTAGAAAGAATGATATTTTCTACGATTATCTACAGAACTTTTATACCTTCTATGAGATTTCCAAATATTTTAATGAATTACCTTTACATTATCCACCATTTCAACTTCAAATTCTAGTCCTATCAACTTACTTTAGCGAAATCATCACAATGATCTAGGGTTTAAATTTTTTCCCCGTATACTACCATAAAAGGTGACATCTGCATACTCGAATGAAAGTTGTTTTTATAGAAACATTGAAATAATGAAATATGTTAATCCACACCTCCATGATAATTCATTGACCAAGAATAAATCATGTATTACATTTTATAAATCCTTTGTTCAGACTATCCACAAAATTGAGTATTTAAATATGTTCTGAAATTTAATTCAGTTCCAAATAGCTTCTAAATTCCTTTCTATAAACATAAAGTGAACTTGGGATTATGTCAAGATGCAACAGATAGAAGAACACCAATGAACCTGAATATCTCATTAAGATACAACTGAAAATATTGATCTAAATATATATATTGTCTCAAATGGGATAGAAATGTAGAGTTTTAGTCAGTTGATCAACAATAACACAAATCAAATTATTACATTGAGATGTATTGAGATATCCTAATACAAAATACCTAGATATATTTTTCTATTTCAACATTAGAACAGGAAAATGATAAAACATCCCATTCTATAATTTTCATTCCACTTTAACCTAATTAAAATTCAGTCATTTCATGGTGATGATAATAATAACTTTTTTATTTCATCCCAATATTAATACTCTTGAAGATGTCCATACATCATAGTAATGCCAAAATTAATGGAAAATGTGGAACTATGCGCTTCACTCAATAAGGTAACCATGTTCTCCAATCAATAATTATCTTATAAACCGGGAAACACAAGGAACACTTAATATCATTCAAAATCATAAAACATTATAACCTTAAATGTTAAATTTACGAAAAATGAACATTTTTAATAAATTCAATAATTTCCTTTAACAAAGAAAAATCCTCAATAGATTTATTAATTTTTTTGGATATATGTGATTTTACCGATACCTAAAATATAAAATATGATGTTTTTATATCTTAAAAAATTTAGGAAAAATTTAATCAAATAATAATCTAGTGTTTCATGTTCTAAATGTAACATGGTTAAGGAAACATTACATTTCCAAATCAATAAATCAGGTACATTAATTAAATTTTTAGGATTATAATTAATTTTTTAATCAGAAATATATATCAATTATAGATATCCCCACTATCTCATGTTTAACACTTTTTGATTGAATATATACATTGAATTTATTGGATCAGTATATATTTAACTGTTTTCTAAATATTATTGATTTATCAAAATTTATTAATTAATAACTACAATATCGAATTACATATATTGTGTATGATAATTTAACTCAAAAGATTTCAGTTTCTATAAACCATTTGCAATTATGTAATCATTAATCACTGAGATATAATCATGACCCTTCAAATAAGTATCACTATAGATAAAAAATTACCCATTTATAGAGGACATGGATAAAAGTAGAGTAATCGCTAATATTTTTTTAGTTACTCAAAACAGTCATAACTTTAATTTATGTAGATGAATTTAAATCCCTTTCATGATAAGTTATTCAGTGGTCTATATAACGACCCAATGTTTTCAACAAATTACTAGTAATAACCTAGATAATTTATAAACTATGAATCTCCATAACATTTGTGGGTCTTGTTTATTCATTAAAAATATTATTTCCAAACACATAAACTATTATAAAATAATTATTTATGATGTATCTAAGGAATTTAATCTATTTAACCAAAAATCATATTTATTAAATTTTCCATATAGCTTATTTTATTTTAGGGTTAGCAGAACAATCCTTATATGTTATTCATGAATCACAAAAATTTAGGAATAAATTAAAATATCATTAATAAAATCATCCAAAAACATATCCAAATAATATTATAAGACTTTATTAATTAGATACATAAATACATCTAGGGAATTTTTTAACCCAATGGTTATAGCAAAACACTCATAATGATTTTATATTGGGTAAAATTCTATTTTCCCAACATGGTTATCCTTCTCCTTGAGATGATGGTACCCTGACCATACATTACTGTTCAAAAAATAATGATATCCATAGATATAGTATAACAAATCATATATATGAGGAAAATATATACATGTTATTAAGAGTCATTATATTGAAATCCTTATAATTGCAGAAAGCCTCTAGGAATGATATTTATTTTAAACAACATAATTATTGCACCCCATGTTGATGTTCAAGGAAGAATAGTAAATTTCTATAGAAACTCTTGACAATTCCATTTCAAATCAACAAGTTCTACATGATCCAATAAATAAAGAAGTTTTGAAATTGGACTAACATCCAAAAATATGTTAATACTTAATAAAAAATCCAGATTAGGTATAACATCTGTAAAATCATCATGAAAAACATTCTAGATATTTTTTACAACCACCACTTCATTAATCATTAAAATTACCTTTTTCTTAATAATATGTACAATAAAAATTATTTATATCTTCATAATGTTTTCTGGATTCTTTATATTTTATCGAAGTTAAATATTAATTGTTATATACAAACTCAAATTATTCTTGATAAACAAAAAATTTCATTATATAGAATATCATATCATGGTAAATGGAAATCCCATAAAAACCTTTAATAATATAGGACTCTACTAGGGGAAACAAAATAAGGATTACAGGTAATGTATTTCAATAAAAAATAATAGATAGATGCATATATTTTATTTTTTAACCATAATACTTCCCCATACATTTTTTACCATATTTTATTACTTCATTTCATAAGGAGGAATTCCTAATTTTCCAAAAAAATTCATAAAATATAACTAATGTGTTAACCCCAAATCATAAAATACATTATCATAATCTGAATGAATAATTGATGTTCATGATACAACTTTTTTTGATAGAGAAACATCTACTAAGATAGATTCAATGGAATTCCAAAAATTTTATTCTTATATTCTCGCCACATCTAATAATTCTTTTAATTATTAATATTGGAATATTCATAATGATCCATCACATTACATTTAAAATAGTTAACTACCATTTTATCAGTATTTGTCTTACAACTACCAAGATGAATTTCATTGTAATTATGTGACATGTTACAAATTTTCCAACATGAAATTCAATTAGAAGTCTTCATAATTCATTCACTAGAGTTATTAATACCACCATTATCACAAAAAATGTAACTTTTTTATTATCATATTTTTTGATCCATTAATTTCCATTTTATACCATGTGACCCATTATTTTTTGTATTTAGAAGAACATATGATCATTGGAAAAGATTATTTGTTTCTTATTTTCACAATAATTAATTTTCTCAACACTAATTAATTCACAAGAATATAATTTCCTTAAATATATAAGTAAGATTAATTGCTATTACCATATAGATAATTGATGAAATTTTGTGAATACCTGTCTAATTGAGTGAATATTGCTTCATATTTTTCCACTGAATCTTCACCTTTTTGACTAAGTTCAAAAACATTATTTTCCATTGTACGTATAACTATCTTTGAAAATTATTTATTATGGAAAATATTCATAAATTCATCCCATTATAGTGTTTTAATTTCTACTCTTTACCTAATATTCTTGACTTTTAACCACCACCATCCTGTTCACCTTTAAAAATGTAAGTAATAAAAATTACCATTTAATGATCCAAACATTACATAATATCAAATATCATTTCCAAGTATTTAATCCACCAAATATACAAAACTTTATCATATAATCTACTAAATGTCGGAACATGATTCATAATAAATTTTTTTACTATCGATATGTTTATTTTTGATAGATTTGTGTGATTTCGGAAATAAATACCATCAAAATGTATAGCCTCTTTCAACTGGGAAATCAGAGAAACTAAAATATCGATTCCAATTACCCCAATTCAAAGTATCTTAATATGAGGGATATCATCACCTTGGGTCATTTCTAATTCATTTTTTCTGCTTAATCTATGGAAAAAAAGTTTAAGTGAACATATTATATTAAGATAAACATGTTAATCATTAAATTCAATGTCATTTAAACATAAAAATAATGAAAAATATAGTATGGGTATTCTATTAACACTATCCTAACAACTATAGTATTCTAATGATTTATCTGATCGAATCTATAAGGACATGATCATAAAAATTAATGATTTTATTAAAAATAATCTTTAATTTACTTTATTACATTCCCAAATATCTTTGGGTTTATAGGATGAGAGTGTAAGGTTACCCTTATTATCTAACATACCAATATATATAAAAATCTTAAAATTATAATCGGTATCCATTTTTCACATAATAGAATACATTTAAAATTAATCACATTATATTTTACAAATAATCATCTTGACTATGAACTTGAATAATTATTTTCCCAAACCCATATATAATTCTTATGAAGACTAAATTAAGACATGGGGTGAACACAAAAATCAAAATAATTGAAATAAAATCAATGAAATAAACTATTATCCAAGGAATACATATAAAAATAATTCTTTTTAAAAAAACGTTGGACTCATAATTAAAAATTTCTGACCGCAGATAACACCCTATCTATCCAATAATTTTTTTAAAAAATTCACAAGAAAATATAAATGAAAAATAAAACTCATTTTTTATAATCTGTAATTATGTAAATCCCTTAATAAATTTCCTCACAATATTAGACTTTTTACATTATCAAATAGAATATATATTCATTTTTCGTATAAAATTATAAGAAAAATATAAAAACACATAGACATTGTAAAAAAAATTACATAACTTGGGTCATTATTTTCATATCAACCATACTAACACATGGATTAACCATCATGGTTATACTAAGAGTAACCATCATAATCAAACATTAAATAAACATCACAATTATTCTTGTAATATTAGTCATTCTGTTTTCAAATAATCTATTTAGAGAAACCTAATTAGTTAATTATTTACCATTACCCAAGGCATTGGAGAGCTATATTGTGATGACCCAAACTCATTTTACAAAGATACCTCTTATGTTCATAAACAATTCCCATGAACTATAATATAATATAAAAAATATATAATAATAATAATTTTTTTCACCCATAAGAAAACAGTTTTTTGATATAGATATATCTATCCCATTTTAAAACCCATTCTGAAAATAACTAGAAAATATGGATGGAAGTAAATTATATTTATAAAATATTTAATCTTGTTAATAATGAAAAAATTTAATAATGTTTATGGAGTCAGGAGAGGTCATGGTCACTGTCAACATTAAAATTGAACACTCTTTTTGTCATTTTGTAAATAATATTAAAAAAATCGATAAAACAATCCCATTTGAAAAACATTGAAGATAATAAAAATAAACATTAAATTTATTTTATAATTCACTTATTTTCAAATAATTACATATATAAAATATTTTTGAAAATATATATACAGATGGAAATTAGTGTTTTGCAGTAAACATAAAATGACAATTTTTTAAATAAATAATGTCTTTTATAATGAGTTTGACTAGTAATGAATGTTCATTATCTTCTTAAATCATATAAATATGTTAATTATTCAATTTTTTGGGAACATTTTTCATGTTTATTATTAATTTTCTCTCAATTATTAACATTTTATATTAATTTAAAAATTAATTAAGTTCATATATAATTTTTAATGATATTCAAAACATAATTCCGAAATGAATTCGGTAGGTTAACTATCATCCAAGATGCCATTATTTCATAATCTACAAAATAGTAACCATTACATAATTATCATTTTTATACATCACATATAATTTTTAAAACCAATAAAAATGTTGATTATGAACAAAGTATGACGATACTATCTTGTATATAGTAGGTCTTATATACGGATGAATTACATTTTCATTTTTCAACAGTATTTATGGAAAGAATGACTATTTTATTTTATATTTAGATAATGATAATTATATATGATATTTAATATTATTTATTTATAAATTCTTATATTTATCATCCGTGAAATGTGGTGATGAAAATTAAACCACATCACTACATAGAGGTGGTTGTCCACATGTATACACAAAAAATATTGTCATTTTTAAATGAATTGAATGGTAAAAAATTAAATTTTATATAATATATTCATAATTATAAATTTTTCAGGAATATAATATGTGTACATTAAATCCATCATTATAATATGTATTGAGATATGGTTTTGGAAATTGATTTATACTCTTCCACCATGAGGTAGTCCATCGTAAACACGAATAATGAATTTATATCCCATTTGATAGAATTTGGATATGGATGTTGATTATTCAATTGACATAATAAAAAATTAGTGTATATAGGAAATTATCAGTTCTTAATCATTGTTTAATAATATTCAAAGGATGTGGGAGAATAAATAAAACAAAGACATGGGGTAAGAAACTAGCCAACTTCTATGTAAAGATACCGCTGATTAGCATAACAAAACCAATAATGTTGGTATCATACCAAACTAAATCCATCTAAAATTAGATGTATGATTATAATAAGTTAATTGTGATGTTCCTAAAGGAAAAATGTGTAGTTAATTGTGATGAAAAAAGAATAATATTTTCTTTTTTATAAGAGAGTGGAGGGGCACATTTGGAATTCTATAAATATTAAATTAATATAAATTAATTTTTATGTAAAAATGGCTTGTAATTGATGTTATTAGAATATGAGATGATAATGACTAACAAATATAATTTTTACAAGTAAGGATCAAATTTTTTTCTTTATCTCTTTAACTTCACACGTATTTTCGCTTTTGAAAAATACCCCAATATTAAAAAGTTCCACCCTTTAAGGGTTAATAATGAATCTTTAAAATTAAAAAAGACCCATTAATTGACCATTGTAAATTTAATTAACATTATCCCATTCATTTTTGCGAAAACAATAATATTAGTTATTTTATATCATTTAATTAAATATTATTTTCATAAAATTTCAATAATGACAAAGATAGAACTATTATATTACTATACTTTTATAACATCATGAAAACCAAAGAATTTGAATTTTATTAATTTACATAACCCTATCATGTTATATTTATTAATAAAATTAAATCATCACTATAATTATTTCAAATTATATTATTTTTAATATTATAGATATAAGGTAAAATCTATAGACTAGAGGACGGCAGACAAGATGTCAGACCTTATATCTCGACACGATCGTGAACCCTAGGGTTTCAAGAGACTATGGAGGTACCCCACTATCTTGGCTTCAAGGTTCTACCCTATTCTGGCGAAGCCGCATCAGTTGCTACCTCCCTGTTCGGTCATGGTTTCCCGGCCAGCATCCTCGTTGATGCTCGCACCTGCACAGATGGCAAGGACATGATTAAGTAGGCTTCACATATGAATTTGGCTTCTAGTATTTCTGTGGGATCTACATAGGTGATACCTTCCACATCACATTTGGAGTTGGCCTCTAAAATTTCTATTGAATATGAAAAATCGGGGCCTCAAACATTTCATCTGGCCATGGGATATAGCCTTAAGGATAGATCTTATTAAGTGCGAGTTGGGATTATATCATCTTCCATGTTTACGAGGATGAACCACACTGCTGAAAGGAAGGAAGAAACAAGAATTATATCCCCTCCCTCAATTATGAAGATGAACAATGCTGCATCCTGTAATTCACATAGAATATATGCTGATGGCATTAAAAATTTTGCAGGTGAAACATATATTAGAGCCAGAGATTTAAATGTGAATAAGGATTCATGTTCTGGTAGAATACTTCATAGGGCTTCATCAACTCATGTTGATGAAAATCCGGATGCGTTCACATAAAGTACGAAAATTAGAAACAACTCTCTCATTGCATGCTTTGTCTTGGCTAAAGGCGGCCAACCTTGGAAAATTTATTACATGGATAGATTGATCTCGTCTATGTGTGGATTATCCAATTAGAAATGTGTATCTCTTGGCCATGTTTTTTCCATTGTTTGTCCCTTCATATGAATTGAATCTTCAAGCATGGGGAATTGGTTTGTTGTAGCTGAAAACTGGATGGATCCATTTACATGAATAGTCTTTGTAATGCAATATCTCCCATGCTCAAAACACATTGTATCAGATATGGGTACATCTATATAGACTTAATTGGGTATTAGGGCATCCAAAGATACTACATTACATTGGAATGACAACTGGGACTCCAATCCGTCTTGATAATGAGACGGAATATGTTTGGTTTGGGTTTTTATTCAGAATGGTGGTGGATATCGATCTCAGCTCCTCTCTGATTGAAAAGGTATCCCTTTCGACTCATTATGATAATGTTAAAATTGATGTTGAGTATGAAAAGAAACCTCTTTCTTATTCTGAATATATGGCTGTTGGGAACTCTCTGGAACAATGTCAGAGTAAAATATAATGTGTGGGGTGTGGGTTAAGACGTCACCCTTTTAACCTCTATCGAATGAGGTTGAAGCCCAAAGACAAAGACTTTCCAAAACCCATTACTCATGATTGTCCTGTTGACGAGTAAATTTTTAATGTGTGGGATCTTCTGCTACATGATTCTCAATAGTCAATGGGTAATGGGATGATGGTCGCAGATTGAATAATTGATTTTAATAATGTTAATGCCTCCACATCTGGTAACAAGTAGAAATCTTGGGATGCCATCTTCTCTGATGAGACGAATGTCATTGATGCAGATGTTCCTAGTAATGTAAAAAATACTAACTTTCAGCATGCTCATCTCCATGATAAAAGTAGTGACAACGATGTGATAGTTTAACAGGTTAACAAGTATGAGATTCAACAAGTGGTTGATCAACATCTTCATTTTGAAATAATGGTTTCTTTATGTAATATAAAGGGAAAAAATTTAGAAGTTCCACTCACTTCCAAAATTTGCACTGTTTTATCGAAACCCCCCATGGATAGTGAGGTCTTTAAACTTGTTTCCTATAAGAATACATGGTCTTATAGTGATCTCTAAGTGTATATTGAGCATTAAACTGAAGATATTAACCATCAAAAGACTCCTCCTTAGACTGGATCATTGGAGGTTGAGGGGATGTGTGAAACCTGTCCTAAAAAGAATTTTGAGAAGTAGGAAGAATGCTCTGACTTTAACAGGACTAATATTGAGACTATATATTAAATTGTTAATGCTCTTCCACAAATAAGAGGAATACCAAGATGTCGGGGGCATGAGCGTTGAAGATCTGTTGTTGAATGGAATGCATTTCGTGCGGAGGAAAGAATACTAAGTGAAATATTAATGAAAAAATTATGTAAATAACTTTTTCTTTGATAACATTGATTTCTACTCCTGCTCCCTATCTAGTTCCTATGTTTTTTCTTGTTTATTTTCAATAAAATATGCATTTCCTCATCCATTTTTCATAAAATTATATATTCTAGATATAGTTTATTTTATTTTCCGTTAATTGAATAACTACTTCTCCCGCCCTGTGTAAGCATATAAGGTAATTATGTAATCATAAAAATTTAAAAAACATCTATGATGAATATAAATTATTTATATTTCATGTAACACCCCAGGCTTCAATGGTACGCTTCTCTTTGAATAATACAGTAGTCTATGTGGTACGCAACTTCGAGTTCTAACACACCACAACCAATCAATGTAGACGTTATGAATAGTAATACCAACATTTTGAAATTTTATAAATTTTATATTTCAAAATGGACTTCATTTTTGGATTCATAATATCGAAATTATCCTATAGTGAATATTTGGTATTTTTCTGAAAACGTTAAATTTTTTATGAATAGTGAAAACCACAAAGTTATAATTTAAAACTGGATTCTTATTTAAATAAATATTTATTTTATTTAAATTTATTTTTGGCTAAAATAGACACTTAATACCTATATAATTTCAATGTAATTCATTGGAGTCAATTTATAATAATTTAATATATATAAAAAATTTATTGAACTTTTCACCATCTTTTTCCCATCTCATAAGAGAATTTACAAATTCACATAAAAAATAATTTTACCACTTCTGTGAGTGGAATTTCAAAAATCTGAGAGAAATAGATAATATCAAGGAGTAAAATTTGGTTCAATAAGATAAAAATAATTTTTGGTGATTAGTAACTTTTTACTTTTATTTAACATGGTTGAAAGTAAATAGGGTAATTAAGGGTAAAAATTTATTATTATTACCCTAACACATGTCCTAATTATATTGGCTAAGTATAATTTGACCAAAAACAACCTCAGGAATAAAATATGAACCCCTCTGGTCCACATGGATTAGATTATGACATTTATTATTATTTAAATCAAAGAAGAGTTAAAAGAGTTAAAATCAAAGTTTAATAACTAAATCATTATTAATATTGGGTTATACATAAGATAAATTTGACAATAAATATTAAATATAAAGATAAAACTATTTAATACATAATATGATGTTATTTATAATTTTTATACATTAAATAATTTAATTTATTTATGACACAATGATGATGTAGTAATTACCTAATTGATGAAATATTAAAATAATTGATATTATAAATATACAAATAAATGTTATTAGAGACTTTTTATGAATTAAACATATTTTACAGGTTAATATTACATATTAGGGTTGGTTAGATGAATTTTTCTCTAAGTAATAATGCTGTTATGAATTTAGAAAAATAAAAAACCAAATAGTGTCAAAATTGACATAAAAGAGTTTTTAAAACAAATATTATATTATTAATTGATATTCTATTCCTAAAAATCTAAGGATAGTCAAAAGGACATATATAGTTATAGTTGTATCATTAATTAACCACTTGGGGTTCTCTTAGATGTATATTGTAATTTTATTAACCATATAATATAAAAATACCAAGATACATACTAAATGTCAAACTTTTAAACTACTTGTTAAATCTAAAAGATGAAGTTAATATAGTGACCCAAACCTGTCAAAAACCTATTAAATGAGTGGTTTTCGACCCATACCTACCTTATCCTTGAAATAATCCATTTTGGAGCCATTATAACCTGATAATTATTTTATAATAATATAATATTTCTCATTTTTTCTAAGCTGCCCCATTACCCCTCTTATAAAAGGGGACACCCCCTTCTCTCTAATTCACACCATCAAAGACTTTTGGCTCGACAAACACCTACCCAAATATCCTCTCATCTTCCCTCACTTCATCCTAGAGGCCTTCATTTAGTCATAATTCTATCCTATGAATCCCTTTTGATCAAATCAAAAGGAAGAACCCGAAGAAGAGGTAATAATTTCACAACCCTATTTCATGTTCTTTTCTTCTTCCACTTCTTCTTTATTTGTTATTTCCATTATCAAATAATAAATTAAGTATCCTCTATATAATGTGATTTTATTATAAATATAGTACAACCATATTTGTTATTCTATCCATCCTTTGAATGACATGTCACCATACGTGCGTACATACGAATTAGCGTCTCCACGTCATGGTGTAATTGTTATTCAATATATTATTACTTGAATTGGTATAATAATGATGTGTAATTCATTTAAATAATAAATATAACATGATAATGATTCTGTATATATTACATACCATCCAATTATATATTATTTTAATGATATTTTCGCTCGTGCGTACGTACGGATTACAGTATCCACGAACGCGATGATATTCATTCCCCATTGTATCCAATCAAGAATAATTTTCATTTGAGTATTAAAAATAATTTTTAGATACTTGTTATCATTCTGTATATTAATAAGATACATCCCATGAAAAACAAATATGACCCACATAACAAATCATATAAAGGAAAACAAATCCTTTAACACCTGAAATGAATATAATACTAAGATATTATTAACAAAACAATGTTAATAGATCATATATGATATCATATTAATGTATATGATAATTTTATAATTTAATAACAATTATTTCACCATTATATAAGAGGATAACCAACCCTAAACCAAGTAAATGTACAAGGTAATGGTTTAATTCACAATCTCTTCATCATTCGGGGTTGTTTTTATGTAATTATATACTAGGACCTCTTTATAATCCACATCAATGTTTCATAAAAATGTATTTAAAAATATTATTAATAATTAATCGACTATGGGCTAAAGCCATTTATATCCTTTTTTGACTTGTTATATGTTTTTTATAATGTAATTTTTTCATCTTTTTCCAAACACGGTTTTTTTAACCTTTTCCATAGAATTAAGGTAAAAATGTATTTTTTAACATATACGATGGGTGCTGCTATTTTCCACCATTATAAAATTGTAGAAGCATCCCTTACTAGCTTATAAGAATATTTTAAAACTAAATTTTTTCTTTTATAAATATGTTACTTTTAAAGGATTTCCAAAAAAGGCATATTTCTCTCAAATAGTTTTGATTTCATATATGTCAACATCCTTTGATGGATTTTAAGCTTATTTGAAGTCGATTTATTAGGATAAAAAACATATATATTGTATTCAAAGTTTTGTGATATTTTTGACTATGGATGTGTTATTTTTATACCATTCATGGATTTTGAAAAAGTATTGACATTTTATATGCTAGTTTTAATACGAATGTCTATATTATGTTTATACCTGTTCATAGGAGGAATGCATTGGACATAGTATGTGACTAGTGGAGCCTGATATAGCCCCTTGATGCATCGGTAGGTCTCATGATAAAAACTACTATCTTGGCATAAGGCCCTGAAAAAAATCCAATATGTAGTCTTGGAACAAGGCCTTGACTATGTGGTTATGTTTGTCTGGAACTATACATTGCATCATTATGAAAGTGGTTATTAATATTGCATTTGATTATTCGACTAGTATAATATCCATGTGAATAAGTAAATGGAATTACTTCATTTTATTTTTTCCATATTATGCTGATTTTCAAGTTTAAAAGGGTTTTTTTAGTTATATATTGTCTTAAATGTTTATGCTTATTTATGAATGTTTCTATTATATTGTTATCCTTACTGTGCATCTGAGATCACCCCATTCTATGTTTTATTTTTACTAGGATGTGAAGATGTATTTTATGACTGACCTCCAGGGATAGTCTGATGGGATATGATTGTGGACTATGGAGACTATTTTTTTGTAGTTTTTCACTTTATGAAGTAATATAAGACTTATGAATGTATCTAGTGTTTCCAAGGATACTAAACTAATCAGTATTTCGAGAAAATATCTTTTGTGATCATGCCAATGTTATGTAATAATGCACTGACTCTGGGTAACTCGGTTCGGGGCGTTACAGTTGGTATCAAAGGATGTTTAGTAAAAACCTTGGAATATAGATTTAGATAAACACTGATTAGAGCACATAGCCCTAAGATAGACTTTGAATATTAGTATAGAATAACTTCCTAAAATTTTGGTATTGTAATGATTTTATGTGTTTTCCAAGAAATACATCCCTATATAGATATGAGAAGGGATGGGTGGCTCTGGAACAGATGTACCTAGGGGTAAAACCTGAAAACACCGGTTTGAGCTAGACTCGAACGAGAACTGGTGCAGGACAACGGGCCTTACTTCCCTCTTGGTTACGGCACTCCTGGAGGATATGTTTAGGATTATTATAATTTTATTTACAAACCATTATTAAGGGTTTATGATTATATACATACTCAAAGAAAACATTTTTATGTTTATTGAATATATCCACAAACTGTTCAATTTATAATAAGTGTTTTACAAGTTTGGATTTATTTATTGGAATTCATAAACTAATCTAGTGTATGACATCGTTTATAAATGGTGCCTAGTATAAGGAATGGAAACTGTACCAATTCACACACTCCATTTAAGGATTTCCCTCCTAAAGATAATTATAGTGGATATGCTGATACAACTAGTGCGGATCAGCTTATCAGTATACGGGGATAACTCACTGAGGTTATGAATAATAAACATACCCGTATGGAGAATCTTGATCCATAATGTGTAAGATCAAGGCTAGACCGATTCATGAGGAAACAACCACCAACGTTCAATGGGAGTGAAAATACATTAGTTTCTGAGCAGTGAATAAATTCCTTAGGGAAAATATTCCAATCTTTTGGGAGTAGCGAAAGAGAAAAAGTTGTCATGGTAGTTTATCACCTCACTGGATATGATGATCAATGGTGTTCATTGATTCAAAACACAAAGGAAGATGATGATATTTTAAATATGGAATGGAGGGAGTTTAAAATGATTTTCTTAGAAAAATAGTTTCCTCGTGACCATCGGGCTGATATGGAAAGGCAATTTTTGAGTCTAAGAAAAAAGGAGGATGAGAATGTCGCAATGTATGAGGAAAAATTTACAAGGTTAGAGAGGCATGCTACAGATTATATATGTAACCGAACAACTATTATTTATCATTTCTTCAATGGGTTTAAACAATTTCTCCATTGAGCATTAGTCTCACAATCCTTCTTGTTTTACGATGATATTGTCTCATGTGATATCAGGATAGAAAAAGGAATTCTCTATGTATTAGGACTTTAAATCAAAGAAAGAGAAGAGGAGATATGTTCATCACTCTAGAAATGGAAATAATGGGAATTAGGAAAAAGTTAAATATCCATATTTCAGTAAATGTGGGTAGAAACACCCCAGTACTTGCTGGAAGGGAATGTGATTCTGTTAAAGTGTGCTGAAAAAAGCCACCAAGCTCATGATTTCAAGGGGAAGAAAGAAGATAACGATGTTCAATGCTACTATTGCAGGGATATGGGATAGTATGCAAATGAATGTCTTAATAATTTTGGGAACTTACCATAGAAAATTCCAAGGGATCAAGGCCAAGCTTATGCTATCACTACTGCTGAGGTAGATGCTCCGAAAGACATGGTGGCAGGTAATTTAATGGTTTCTCAAGTTTGGGAAGTGGATTATTTTATTCTAGATCATCCCATTGTTTCATATCATCCCAGTTTTCTATGAAAATTAGATATATCCAATTTTATTTAAAAAGGGCGTTGTCAGTTAAAACACCTAAGGAAAGTTTCATCGCAACAACGTTTTGTGAATCTATTCCCATTACAGCATATAAATGTTCTTTATCTTCTGATCTCATCATCTTACCCAGGATTGAACTTGATATAATCCTCGATATGGATTGTATTTTGTACCATGATGCGAATATTTATTGTTAAAAGAAGGAGGTTACGATTTTTGATGATGATGATAAAGAACACCTTATCTTTAGAGCAGAATCGTCGCCACTTGATTATTTTCTAGATCCACCACCAGTAGCTCAACAAAATTCAATTATTGGGGAGGAAGAGAATGAAATAATTTTGGGTGAGGAAATGAATGTTCAAATATAGGATATACATATTATGAAAGAATATGGTGATGTGTTCCCAGAAGATTTACCCAGACATCCTCTAGATTGAGAAATTGAGTTTTCCATTAATTTAATTCTTGGATCAAGACCTATACCAAAGACCCCTTATAGAATGGCCACTATGGAATTAGTGGATCTTAAGAAAAAACTATAATAATTTATTAATAAGGGATTTATTCTCCTGAGTGTTTCTCCATAGGGATCCCTGTTCTTTTTGTTAAGATGAAATATGGATCTATGAGGTTATGTATCAACTATAGGGAGATCAATGCTATTACAATAAATAACAAGTATCCACTACCTTGAATTGATGATTTATTTGACCATCTATATAGAGAACAATAGTTTTCAAAGATTGACCTTTGATCTGGATACCATCAGTTGTTTGTAAAGAAGGAAGACATTCCAAATACAACATTTCGAACATGGTACGGGCATTACGAGTTTACAATAATGCCTTTTGGATTGACTAATGCAACCTCTGTCTTCATGGATATAATAAATAGAGTTTTTGATGAATATCTTGATGATATTGTAGTGTTATTTATTGATGATATCTTGGTATACTCCAAAATCTATGAAGATCATGAAAATCACTTGTGCATTATCTTGAAGACTCTTAGAAGACATGATTTATATGGGGTGTTTAGAAAGTGTGAATTCAAGATTTAGAAGATTTCTTTTCTAGGCCATATTTTCTCTAATGATGAAATATATGTTTATCCTTTTAAGACAAGTGAAATCCATTAATGGATATCATTGATGAGTATAAATAATGTATTCATTTTAATTGGTTTAGCAGGTTATTATCGACATTTCGTCCTGAATTTTTCCCGGTTGGCTAACCCATTAACGAAGCTCAGACATAAAGGGGTTAAATTTGTTTGGGAAAACGAGTGTGGAGAATGTTTTGAAAAACTAAATATATGATTAGTCAATGCCCTTATCTTGACTCTATAATCAGGGAATGATGGTTTTTTTATTTATGGTGATGCTTCCAAGAAAGGACTTCATTCTGTCCTTATGCAGAATGATAGGGTTATTGCATATGCACCACGATAGCTAAAAATTCTTGAGCAAAACTATCATACTTCTGATATTGAGTTACCTCCTATAATATTTTCTTTGAAGAATATGACACATTATCTCTGTGGTGAGAAATGTGAGATATATACTGATCACAAGTTTTTGAAGTATATTTTCTCATAGAAAGAACTCAACATGAGGCAATTGATAAGGCTTGAACTACTCAAGGATTATGATTGGACGATACACTACCACCCAGGGAAGGAAAATAAGGTCGAAAATGCTTTGAGAAGAAAGGATCATGGAGTTTGGAATAAGATGAGAGTTGAAATGGATCATATTTTCATGGATCTAGTGAAGATGGATATGAGAATTACCATGGAAGGTGAAACATCAATAATTTTTCAAATGGTTGCCAAACCATCTTTACTGGAAAGGATAAAAATTTATCAGGATGATAATGAAGAGTTTAAAAAATAGATTAAGGATGTGAATGATGGGAGATTGAGTGAATTTGTGTGTGAAGATGGAATTTTGAAATTTGGGAAGATACATTGTGTTCCCGATATACCTGATCTAAAAAGGAAATTGTTTGATGATGCTCATAGTTCCCATTTCTCTATACACCCTGGGTTCCCCATGATGTATAGAGATTTGAAGGAACATTTTTTGTGGGGAAACATGAAGTGGGAGATTTCTGATTTTGTGTCATGATGTATGGTTTGTCAACAAGTGAATGCTGGAAGGCAACAGCCAGGAGGAATCATGCAACCACTTCCCATACCTGAGTGGAAATGCGATAATATTACGATAGACTTTGTCATGAGACTACCAAAGACTCCTAGAAGGAATCATGCAATATGGGTCATTGTTAATCGTCTTACCATGTTATCACATTATCTTACTATAAGGGAGGTTTTACCACTTGAACATCTTGCAAGACTATATATTTATGAATTTGTGAGACTTCATGGAGTACCCCTATCGATTGATTATGATCATGATCCATGTTTTACATCATAATTATGGAAGAGACATTATAAATCATTGGATACTGAACTTCGTTTAAACACTACCTACCACCCCCAAACTGATGGGCAATCAGAATGAACTATTCAAACCTAAGAAAACATGTTGATATCCTGCTCACGTGACTTTCAGGGTATGTGGGATCAATATTTACCTCTAGTAAAATTTTACTATAATAATAACTTCCATTAAAGTATTCAGATGGCACCATATGAATTGTTATATATAAAGAGATGTTTCTCACCAACCTGTTGGGATGATGTTGGTGAAATAAAACTCATAGGCCTAAAATTTGTGGAGGAAACGATGGAAAATGTGAAGGTAATCCAAAACCACATCAAAGTAGCTCAATGTAGGCTGAAGTGGTATGCCGGTAACTGATGGATGGATTTGGAATTTCAGGTGGAGATCATTTTTTCATGAAGTTATCTCCATGGAAGGGAGTTATACATTTCAGTAAGAAAAGTAAATTGAGTCCCAGGAACATAGGACCTTTCAAAATTCTAGAACGAATTGTGGATGTAGCTTACCGTTTGGGAATGCCGCCAAATCTCTTACAAGTTCATGATGTGTTCCATGTATCACTGTTAAGAAAATAAATAGCTGACTCAATGGATGTACTCACATATAGGGAATTAGAACTGGAACCCGATCTTTCATATTGCGAAGAGACCGCTTGGATTCATTATACGAGAGAACATGTATAGAGAAACCGAACGACTCGTCTGGTAAAAGTTCTATGGAGGAACCCTAATATAGAAGAGGAAATGTGGAAACTCAAGGAACCTATGATGAAGAACAACCTGAATATTTTTATGTGGTAATATTTTAGAAATTTCAAGGGAGAAATTATTTAAAGGAGGGGAGAATGTAACACCCCAAACTTCCACAGTAGGATTCTCTTTGAATAATACTGTAGCATGTGTTGTACGCAACCTTGAGTTCTAACACACCACAACCAATCAAAGTAGCCGTTATGAATAGTAATTCCCACTTTTTAAAATTTTATAAATTTTATCATTCTAAATGGACTTCATTTTTGGATTTAGAATATCTGAATTAGCCTAGGGTGATTTATTTTTGAAAACGTTCAATTTTTTTTGAATAGTAAAAAACACTGAGTTATAGTTTAAAACCAAATTTTTATTTAAATAATTATTTATTTTATTTAGATTTATTTTAGGTCAAATAGACACCTAATACCTATATATGTTCAATGTAATTAATTGGAGTCAATTTATAAAAATTATAGATATATAAAAATTTTATTGAACTTTTCACCGTCTTTTACCCATCTCCTCGGAGAATTTGAAACTTCACATAAAACATAATTTTACCGCTTTTGTGAGTGTACTTTTGAAAATCCGAGAGACACAGTTAATATCATGGATTAAAATGTTGTCCAATAAGATAAAAATAATTTTTTGTGAATAGTAAATTTTTTCTTTTATTTAGCACGGTTAAAAGTAAATAGGGTAATTAAGGGTAAAAATGATATTATTATTACCCTAAAACATGTGATAATTCTATTGGATAAGTATAATTAGACCAAAAAAAACATTAGTAATTAAATATGAACCTCTTTGGTAAACTTGGATTAGATTCAGATTATTATTATTATTTAATTCAAAGAAGAGTTAAAATAGTTAAAATCAATGTTAAATAACTTAAACATTTTTAATATAGGGTTATACATAAGATAAATTCAATTAAAAACATTCCTTATAATTCTAAATCTATTTCCTATATAATGTTATTTTATTTATAATTGTTAGACATAAAATAAATTAATTTATTTATGACACAATGATGATTCCGTAATTACCTAATTAATGAAATATTAAACTAATTGATATGATAAATATCCAAATTAATTTAATTGGAGACTTTTTATGAGTTACACTAATTTTTTAGGTTAATATGACAAATTAGGATTGGTTAGACGAATTGTTTTCGAAAAATAATGTTGTTATAAATTTAGAAAAAAAACAAAATATCAAATAGTGTCAAAATTGACATAAAAGAGTTTTTTAAACAAATATTATATTATTAATTGCTATTCTGTTCCTAAAAATCTATGTTTCGGCCAAAGGAATAATATAATGATAGGTTTATCATTAATGGAGCACTTGGGGATCTATTGTATGTATATAGTACGTTTATTAACCATATAATATAAAAATACAAAGAGACATGGTAAATTTCAAACTATTTTACTGAGAGTTAAATCTAAAAGGTAAAGTTAATATAGTGACCCAAACTTGTCTAAAACCTATTGGTTGAGTGGTTTTCGACCCATCCCCACCTTCGGCTTTAAAAAATCCTTTTTGGAGCCATTATAAACTGAAAATGAGTTTATTATAAAATAATATTTCTAGCTTTTCCTAAGGTGCCCCTCACCCTTCTTATAAAAAGGAACTCCCCCTTCTCTCTAATTCACACCTTAAAAGCCTTTTGAAATGGGAAAACCCTGAACAAATATCCTCTCAACTTCACTCACTTCATCCTAGAGGCATTTTTTTAGTCAGAAAGCCAACTTAACAAGCCCTTTTGATCAAATCAAAAGGAAGAACCCAAAGAAGAGGTAATAATTTCACCACCCTCTTTCAAGTTCTTTTCTTCTTCCACTTCTTCTTTCTTTGTTATTTCCATTATAAAATAATAAAACTAGTATATTATATAAATTTGTGTTATTATAAATATGGTACAACCATTTTCATTATTCTATCAATCCTTTGAATGACATTTCACCATACGTGCGTATGTACAGATTACCATCTCCACGTCGTGATGTAATTGTTATTCAATACATTATTATTTAAATGGGTATAATAATGATTTGTGGTTAATTTAAATAATAAATATAACATGATAATGATTCTTTATATATGATATACCATCAAATTATATATTATATTATTGATATTTTTGCTCGTGCGTATGTACTGATTACTGTCTCCAGAACGTGATGAGATTCATACCCCATCGTATCCATTCAAGACTAATTTTCATTTGATGATTAAAAATAATGTTTAATGACATGATATCATTATTTATATGAATAAGATACATCCTATCCAAAACAATTATGACTCACATAATAAATTATATAAATGAAAACGAATCCATTAACACCCAAAACGACGATAATACTAAGATATTATTATCAAAACAATGTTAAAAGATCATATATGATTTCATATTAATGCATATGATTCTTGTATAATTTAATAACAACTATATTACAACTATACAAGAGGTTAACCTACCCTCTACTAATTAAAATTACAAGGTAACGTTGTATTTCAAAAACTCTTCATTATCCGAGGTTATTTTTACATAATTATCTACTGGGACCTCTTTATCATCCACATCTATGTTTCTAAAAAAATTATTTCAAAACATTCTTAATATTTTATAGACTATGGGTTAAAATCATGTATTCCCATGTTTGACTTTTTATAAGATGTTAATAAAGTAATATTTCTATTGTTTTCTGAACTAGGTCATTTTTTACCTTTTCGACAAAATTAAGTGAAGAATGTCTTTTTTAAATAATACGGCGGGTGTGGCTATTTTACACCATTATAAAATCATCGAATCTTCCCTTACAAAATTATAAGAATATTTTAAATGTTAATTTTTTCTTTTATAATTACGTGACTTTAAAATGATTAAAAAAAGAGATATTTCTCTCAAACAGTTTTGATTTCATCTATGTCAAAATCCATTGATCGATTTTATGCTTATTTGAAGTATATTTATTATGATACAAAAATTCCATATTTTATTGAAGGTTTTGTGATATGTTTGACTATGGATGTGTTAGTTTTTATACCATTCATGGTTTATGGACAATGTATTGAAATTTCATATCCTAGTTTTAATACGAATGTTTATGTTATATTTAAACCTGTTCATATGAGGAATGCATTGAACTTAGTAAGTGACGGGTGGAGCCCGCAATAACTCCTTGATGCATTGGTAGGTCTCATGAAATAAACTAGTATCATGCCACAAGGCCTTGAAAAACATCTTATTTTTTGTCTCGGCACAAGGCATTGACTATGTGGTTATGATAGTCTGGATTTATGGATTCCATCATTATGAAAGTTGTTATTGATATTTCATGTGATTATTCGACTAGTAGAATATCCATGTTAATAAGTAAATTTAATTACTTCATTTTATTTTTTCCTTATTATGCTGATGTAAATTTTAAAAGGCTTTTGTTTTAGTTATACATTCCCTTAAATGTTTTGGCTTATTTATGAATGTTTCTGCTATATAGTTATCCTTACTGAGGATCTGAGCTCAACCCTTTCTATGTTTAATTTTTCCTAGGATGTGAAGAAGTATTTTATGACTGACCTACAGGGATAGCCTTAGGGGATATGAGTATGGACTATGGATACTATGTTGTTTTATTTTTTCACTTTATTATGTAACGTAAGACTTAGGAATGTATCCAGTGTTTCCAAGTCTACTAAACTAATAGGTCCTTCAAGACTTGATCTTTTGTGATCTTCCCAATGTTATGTAATAATGCAATGACTCTGGGTAACTCGGGTCGAGGTGTTACAGTTGGTATCAGAGGATGTTTATTACAAACATTGGAATATAGATTTAGATAAACTCTTATTAGAACACATCGCCCTAAGACAGTCTTTGAGGATTATTATAAAACATCTTCCTAAAATTTTGGTATTGTAATGATTTTATGAGTTTTACAAGAAATACATCCTTGTCTGGATATGACTAGGTATAGGCGGATTAGACACAGATTGACCTTGGGGTACAACCTGAAAACACCGCATTGAGCTAGACTCAAATGAGAACCGGTGCCCGACAACAGGCCTTGCTGCACTCTTGGTTACGACACTCCCATGGGATCTTCTTAAGAATATTCTAATTTCCATTACAATCCATTACGAAGGGTTTATGATTATATACCTCCTCAAAGATTTTTTTTTATTATATTGGAATATATCCATAAACTGTTCAATTTATGTTATGTGTTTTACAAGTTTGGATTTATGTCTTCTGATTCGTAAACTAATCTAGTGTATGACATTGTTTCGAAATGGCGCCTAGTGGACGGAATGAAAATTGTATCACTGCACACATTCCATGTAGGGATTTCCCTCCTACTAATGATAATTATAGTGGAGTAGTGATACAGCTGGTGCTGATCAGCATATCATTATACTAGGTCAACTCACTCAGGTTATGAATAATAACCTTACCCATATAGAGAACCCTGATCCACAACGTGGAGGATCAAGGTTAGACCGATTCATGAGACAAAAAACACCAACATTAAATGGGAGTAAAAATCCATTAGTAGCTGGGAAATGGATAAATTCCTTATAGAAATTATTCCATGCCTTGGGGATTAGCAAAAGGGAGAAAGTTGTCATGGTTGTTTATCGCCCCACTGGAGATTCTGATCAATGGTGGGAATTGATTAAAAACACAAAGGATGATGATGAAGTATCAAATATGGAATTGAGGGAGTTTAAAGAGATTTTCATAGAAAAATATTGTCTTCGTGACAATTGAGCAGATATGGAAATTCAATTTCTGAGTATGAGGAAAAATAAGGATGATAAAGTTGCAAAGTATGAGGCTAACTTTACACGGTTAGTGAGGCATGCTCTAGATTATATACGGATCCCAAGAAAAAATATTTATCTTTTATTTTATGGGTTAAAACCATTTCTCCATATATAATTAGTCTCATAATCCTTCATGTTGTACGAAGATATTTTTTCATGTTCTATCAAGATAGAAAATAAATTCTCTATGTCTTACGACTTTAAAGCAAAACAAGAGAAGAAGAGATCTGTTGATCACTCGGGAAATAGAAATAAGGGGAAGAAGGTAAATTTTTAATAACCGTATTTCAGTATATATGGGATGAAACACCCCAGTACTTTCTTGAAGGGTATGTGAGGCTGTTACAAGTGTGGTGAAGAAGGTCACCGAGCTCGTGATTTCAAGGGGAAGAAATAAGCTGTCGATGTTCAATGATACAATTTCATGGAGATGAGACATTATGCAAATTAATGTCCTAAGAGTTTGAGAAATTACCTCAGAAAAGGCCAAGAGATCAAGGCAAAGATTATGCTATTACTACTACTGAGTTAGAAGCTCCGAAATAAGTCATGGCAGGTAATTTAATGGTTTCCTCATGTTTAGAAAATGAATTTATTGATTTTGGATTATCACATTGTTTCATATCTTCCCAATTTTCTAAGAAAATTAGATGTTTCCAATATCATTTAACAAGGGAGTTGTCAGTTAAAACTCATAAGGGAAGTATCATCGCAACAAAGTTTTGTAAATTCGTTTCCAATTGAGCATATAAATGTTCTTAATCTGATGATCTCATTGTCGTACCCATGATTGAATTTGATATAATCCTCGATATGGATTGGATTTTGGACCATGATGTGAATTTTTATTTTAAGAATAAGGAAGTTATGATTTATGATGATGATGATAAAGAACACCTTATCTTTAGAGCAGAAACGCCACCACCAGATTCTGTTCTAGATCCACCCCGAGTAGCTCCACTAAATTCAATTATTGGGGTGAAAGAGAATGAAATAACTGTCGGTGAAGAAAGGAATGTTAAAATAGAGTATGTACCTATTGTGAAATAATATGGTGATGTGTTTCCATAACATTTACCTGGACATCCTCCAGAACAAGAAATTGAGTTTTCCATTGATTTAATTCCTAGATCAAGGCCCATATCGAATACCCCTTATAGAATGTCCACTGTGGAATTAGTGGAACTAAATAAACAATTAGAGGAATTGAGTAATAAGGGATTTATTCTCCCTAGTGTTTCTCCATGGGGGTCCACAGTTCTTTCTATTAAGAAGAATGGTGGATCTATGAAGTTATGTATCAACTACAGGGAGATCAATGCTATAACAAAAAAGAACAAGTATCCCCTACCTCGCATTGATGATTTATTTGACCTACTTTATTGAGCTCAATATTTTTCAAAGATTGAACTTCAATATGAATACCATCAGTTGTGTGAGAAGAAGGAATACATTCTGAAGACATCATTTTGAACCAGGTACAGGCATTACGATATTATAGTAATGACTTTTGGATTAACTAAAGCGCCCTCTCTCTTCATGGATCTAATGAATACAGTTTTGAATGAATATCATGATGACATTATAGTGTTATTTATTGATTATATATTGGTATAATCTAAAATATATGAAGATCATGAAAATCAGTTGTGCATTGTTCTGAAGACTCATAGAAGACATGAATTATATGGGAATTTTTGGAACTGTAAATTCTGGCTTCAGGAGATTTTGTTTCTTGTCCATATTGTCTCTAAGGATGGAATATCCATTGATTCTACTAAGACAAGAGAAATCCAAGAATGGATAGCACCATCAAATATAACTGAGGTATGCAGTTTTATTGGTTCAGCAGGTTATTATCGACGTTGCGTCCAGAAATTTTCCCAGTTGGCTAACCCATTAATAAAGCTCGCACGTAAAGGGGTTAAATTTTATTGGACAAAAGAGTGGGATGAATATTTTAATGAACTGAAGAGAAGATTAGTCAATGTTATTATCTTGAATCTACCATCGGGGAATGATATGATTGTTATTTACAGTGATGATTCAAAGAAGGAACTTGGTTATGTCCTTATGCATAATTATAGGGTTATTTCTTATGCACCACGATAGCTAAAAATTCATTAGAAAAAACTATCCTACTCATGATCTATAGTTTGCTGCTGTAATATTTGATTTAATGATATTGATAACTTATCGATATGGTGAAAATGTGAGATATATATTGATCAGAAAAGTATTTCGTATAGTTTATCACAGAAAGAACTCAACATGAGGAAAAGATGATGGCTTGAACTAGTTGAGGATTATGATTGCATAATACACTACCACCTGGGGAAGGCAACTAAGGTGGAAGATGCTTTGAGAAGAAATGATCATGGAGTTTTGTACAAGATGAGTGTTGAATGGAATCCTATTTTCATGGATCTAGTAAAGATGGATATGGGAATTTCCATGGAAGGTGAAACATCATTAAATTTTCAAATGGTTGCCAACCCATCATTACTAGAAAGGATAAAAAGTTATCATGATGATGATGAAGAGTTTCAAAAGAAGATTAAAGCTGTGAATAATGAGAGAATGAGTGAAATTGTGTATGAAGATGGAATTTTTAAATTTGGGAAGAGTCTGTGTTCCCAATATACCTAATCTAAAAAGGGAATTGTTGGACGATGCTCATAGTTCCAATTTCATTATACACCCTCGGAGAATAACAATGTATAATGATTTTAATGAACATTTTTGGTGGGACAACATGAAGAGGGAGATTTATGATTTTGTGTCAAGATGTATGGTTTGTCAACAAGTGAAAGCTGGAAGGCAACAATTGGGAGGATTCATGCAACCACTTCCCATACCTGAATGGAAATGGGAAAATATTATAATGGAATTTTTCATGGGAATACAAAAGACTCTTAGAAGGAATAATGAAATATGGGTCATTGTTGATCATCTTACCAAGTCTGCACATTTTCAGGCTATAAGAGAGGATTTAACACTTGTACGTCTAGAAAGACTATATATTAATGAAGTTATGAGACTTCATGGAGTTCCGCTATCGATTGTTTCTGGTCGTGATTCATTTTTTACTTCATAATTCTGGAAAAAGTCTTTACAAATCCTTGGATACTGAACTTCGTTTAAGCTCTGCCTACCACCCCCAAACTGATAGACAATCAGAACGAACTATTCAAACCCTAGAAGAAATGTTGTGGTCCGGATCACTGGACTTTCAAGGTATGTGGTTTCATTATTTACCTCTGGTATAATTTTACTATAACAATAGCTTCCATTCAAGTATTCAGATGGCACCATATGAAGCCGTATATGGAAAGAGATGTCTCGCACCAACATATTGGGATGATGTTGGTGAAAAAAACTTGTAGGCATAGAACTGGTAAAGGAATAGATGGAAAAGGTGAAGGTAATCCAAAACCACATCAATATAGCTCAATGTAGGGAAAAGAGATATGTCAATAACCGAAAGAATGATTTGGAATTTCAGGTAGGAGATCATGTTTTCTTGAAAGTATCTCCATGGAAGGGAGTTATACGTTTTAGTAAGAAAGGTAAATTGAGCCCCAAGAACACAGGAACTTTACAAATTATAGAATGAATTGGGGTTGTATCTTACCGTTTAGCAATGCCACCATATATCTCCAAATCTCATGACGTGTTCCACGTATCACTGTTGAGAAAATACCTGCCAGACCCAACGCATGTACTCACCTATGAGGAATTAGAACTAGAACCCGATCATTCATATTGTGAAGAGACTGTTTGGATTCATGATACGAGAGAACATGTATTGAGAAACCAAACAACTCGTCTGGTAAATGTTCAATGGAGGAACCATAAGATGGAAGATGCAACGTGCAAACCCGAGGAACTTATGATGAAGAACCACCCAAATCATTTTATGCAGTAATATTCTATAAATTTTGAGGATGAAATTATTTGAATGATAGGAGAATTTAACACCCCAATCTTCCATGGTACGCTTCCCTTTGAATAATATAGTAGCGTGTGTTGTACGCAACTTCGAGTTCTAACACACCACAACCAATCAAAGTAGCCGTTATGAATAGTAATACCCACTTTTTAAAATTTTATAAATTATATATTTAAAAAAGGACATCATTTTTGGATTCAATGTATTGAAATTAGCCTAGGGTGATGTTTTGGTATTTTTCTGAAAACGATCAATTTTGGATGAATAGTTAAAAACACTGAGTTATAGTTTAAAGTCAAATTTTTATTTAAATAATTATTTATATTATTTAAATTTATTTTGGGTAAAAATAGACACATAATACCTATATAAGTTCAATGAAATTCATTGGATTCAATTTATAAAAAATTTAGATATATTAAAATTTTATTGAACTTTTCACCATCTTTTACCCATCTCCTAGAAGAATTTGCAAATTCACATAAAACATAATTTTACCGCTTCTGTGAGTGTAATTTAAAAATTCTGAGAGACATGGTTAATATCAAGGAGTAAAATGCGGTTCAATAATATAAAAATAATTTTTGTTGAATAGTATCTTTTTACTTTTATTTACAACGGTTAAAGGTAAATAGGGTAATTAAGGGTAAAAATGATATTATTATTATCCTAACACATGTCTTAATTCTATTGTCTCGGTATAATTAGACCAAACAAACCTTATTAATAAAATATGAACCTCTTTGGTCAACTTGGATTAGATTGGGAAATTTATTATTATTTAATTCAATGAATAGTTAAAAGAGTTAAAATCAATGTTTAATAACTAAAACATTTTTAATATAGGGTTATACCTAAGATAAATTAGATTATAAATCTTCATTATAAAGCTAATAATATTTCATACGTAATGGAATTTTATTTTTAATATTTAGACTTTAAATAATTTAATTTAGTTATGACACAAGGATGATGCAGTTATTACCTGATTAGTTAAATATTAAAATAATTGATATTATAAATATTCAAATAAATGTAATTTGAGACTTTTTATGAATTCAATTAATTTTCTATGTTAATAAGACATATTATGGTTGGTTAGGGGAATTTTGATGGAAGTAATAATGCTATTATGAATTTAGCCAAAACAAAATACCAAATAGTGTCAAAATTGACATAAAAGAGTTTTAAAAAAAATATTATTTTATAAAATTATATTCTATTTATAAAAATATAAAGATCAGAAAAAAGACTTATATAATGTTAGGTGTGTCATTAATGATCCACTTGGGGTTCTTTTGGAAGTATATAGTCTTTTTATTAACCATATAATATAAATATACATAGACACATGGTAAATGTCATACTATTTAACTAAGACTTAAATCTAAAAGATAAAGTTCATATAGTAACCCAAACCCGACTAAAACCTATTGGTCGAGTGGTTTTCGTCCCATAGCCACCTTAAAATTTAAATAATTTATTTTGTAGCCATTAGAAACCTAAAATGATTTTATTATAAAATACTATTTCTAGCTTTTTCTAAGGTTCCCCTCACCCCTCTTATAAATGGGAACCCCCACTTCTCTCTAATTCACCCCTTCAAAGCCTTTTGTCTTAGCCAACCCCTACCCAAATATCCTCTCAACATCCCTCAATTCAGTGTAGAGGCCTTCCTTTGGTCAGAAATCCAACATAAGGATCCCTTTTGATCAAATCGAATGGAAGAACACAAAGAAGTGGTAATAATTTCACCACCCTCTTTCAAGTTCTTTTCTTCTTCCACTTATTCTTTCTTTGTTATTTCCATTATACAATAATAAATCCAGTATCTTCTATATACTGTGCTCTTATTATAAATATGATACAACCATATTCATTATTCTATCCATCCTTTGAATGACATGTCACTATACGTGCTTACATACGGATTACTGTCTCCACGTCATGGTGTAATTCTTATTCAGTACATTATTATTTGGATGGGTATAATATTGATTTATAATTCATATAAATAATAAATATAACATTATAATTAATATTTATATATTATATACTATCCAATTATATATTATTTTAATGATATCATCTCTTGTGTGTTCATACGGATTACAGTCTCCACGAACGCGATGAGATTCATTCCCCATCGTATCAATTCAAGAGTAATTTTCATTTGATGATTAAAAATAATGTTTAAAGAATTGATATAATTCTATAGATAAATAAGATACATCCCATCCAAAACAAATATGACTCACATAACAATTAATATAATGGGAAATGAATCTGTTAACACCTGAAACGACGATAATACTAATATATTATTAACAAAACAATTTTAAAAGATCATATATGATATCATATTAATGTATATGATTCTTGTATAATTTAATAAAAATTATTTCACCATTATAAAGGATTTTAACCTACTATTGACGAAGGAAAAGTAAAAGTTAATGGTTTATTTCACAAACTCTTCATTATCCAAGGTTGTTTTTAAGTAATTATCTACTGGGACCTCTTTATCATCCACATCCATGTTTCTTAAAAATTTATTTCAAAACATTCTTACGATTTTGTAGACTATGGGTTAAAGTCATTTATACCATTTAATGACTTTGTATAATATTTTTATGTAGGAATCTTTCCATCATTTTCCAAATAAGGTGCTTTTTAACGTTTTCGACAGAATTAAGTTAAGAATGTCCTTTTTATCTTATATGGGGGGTGAAACTATTTTCCACCATTATAGAATCATTTAAGAATACCTTACACACTTATAACAATATTTTCAAATAAAATTTTTTCTTTTATAAATATGTGACTTTTAAATGATTTAAAAAAAAGAGATACTTCTCTCAAATATTTTTGATTTCATCTATGTCAACATCCTTGGATGAATTTTAATCTTATTTGAAGTTGATTTATTATGATACAAAACATCCATAATGTATTGATGGTTTTGTGATATGTTTGACTGTGTATGTGTTATTTTTATACCATTCATGGTTTATGTAGAAATTATTGACATTTTGTATGCTAGTTTAAATACTAATGTTTATGTTATGTTTAAACCTGTTCATATGAGGAATGCGTTAGACATAGTAAGTGACAGGTGGAGCCCGCTATATCTCCTCGATGCATCGATAGGTCTCACGAGACAAACTAGTGTCTTGGAACAAGTATTTGAAAAAAATATTATTTTTATTCTTGGCACAAGGCCTTGAAAATGTTGTTATGATAGTCTGGCATTATGTATTCCATCATTATAAAAGTGGTTATGAATATTTCATGTGATTATTCTACTAATTAAATCCCCATGTGAATAATTAAATGAAATTATTTCATTTTATTTTTTCCATATTATGATAAAGGTAATGTTTAAAATGCTTTTTTTAGTTATACATTTAATTAAATTCTTATGCTTATTTATGAATGCTTCCGATATTTTTTTATCCTTACTGAGCATCTGAGCACACCCCTTACTATGTTTTATTTATCCCAGGATGTGAATAAGTATTTTATAACTAACATGTAGGGATAATCTGAGGGGATATGAGTGTAAAATATGGAGACTATATTGTTGTAATTTTTCAGTTTATGATGTAATGTGAGACTTATGAATGTATCTAGTGTTTCAAAGGCTACTAAACTAATCGGTCTTTCGAGACTTGATCTTTTGTGATCATGCCCATGTTATGTAATAATGCACCGACTCTGGGTAACTGGGGTTGGGGCGTTACATTTCAAATTAATTTTTATAAAATAAAATATTTTCTAATTATCTCCATGATAAAAATATTATATTTATAAGAAATACATGTGTTCTATTTTTAAAATTTCTATAAATAAACATTTAGATGGTTATAATCAAATCAAAATTTCCCATATTAAAATAAAACTACATTTTTTATGAGTATGAGTGATAAGGACTCTTACAATAAATTCAATTTAACTGCTAGGGTCATTTTGTAGTCCTTGTCTTTATATATTTAACATTAATTATATGATTTACCCTTTAACTATGGTAAAATAAGTTACTAATGATACTGTTCATACTAAATAAAATTAATGTGGGAATTCTTTAAAATTTATACCCATTTATTAGAAATATAATATCAATTTTTACAAATTAAAAATACATAGGTGTAAGAATTGAATTTAAAATTAAACTATCAAAAAGAAATGAGGTCCAATTTATTTGTAAAATACCCATTTGAGTATAATATGTTTAAACTAGATTCAAGTAAAAAGTTAATATAAAAATAATACTCTTACAATTTAAAATAAAAAGGAACAAATTTAGTATAAAATTCATACAAATATAATTTCACTTTTATATACATAATAAGAATATAGAATTTTTGATAAAAATCTGTATTATTAACTATTATTTGAAAACTCAATCATTTCATAAAATTCTAAAAAAATACTCAAAAGATTATTTTGTAATACTAACTTCACACATTTTTTTCATTTTTTTAAAATAATATTATATAATTTATTTAATAACTATTTTATATAAAACTATATATTACCTAAAAACAATTCGGTTAGAAATAAAGGTGATTCTTTTTTGAATGAAAAATTCTATAAGAATTTTGTAATGAAAAAACAATCTATAAAATAAAATTAATGAATATATTAAATTTTCATATATCAACATTTAATTGGTTGTAATAGTATAAAATATTTAAGGGAATCACATAAGGAACGTAAATAAGGAGTCATACAATAGAAATTAAATAGAATGTAGAATAAAAAATGGATTTTGTCCGTAACATAATCAATGAAAATAGGAAAACAGTACATAAAAAATAAAAAAAATTGAATTATACTATAAAAAATGTACACAATATGTATATGAAAGGATAATATATACATTTTTTAAAATAAATATAAAATCATGACTAAATACCACCTTCATGGACTTGTTTAATCACATTTACTAGCCACCATACCAAACCTAAAATAGAACAACAAGATCATCCACTACAAACCAAAGAAAATTACTAATCTGTAATTTTTATTGGTGTGATATATAAAATCCTAGAAGAAACAATCTTTAGATCCATTTATACCCTTTCAATGTGATTCCATTTCATGATATTTTAAAAATATATTTAAATAAATTTTCCATTTATTAAAAAAGGAAACATTTTAATTATTTTCAAAACTATTTTCATTTCTAGGAAGAAATATTATTTTTTATGAAAAAATATGGAATCCTTTTAAAACAAAGAAATTTTTTATATTTTACTCCTTTTAATGCAGAATAAAATGTACTATTATGTCTATTTTATAGAAGTGTTATAAGAAATTCAAAAATATATCACATATAAATAGCCATCATTTGAAATTTAGAGTAAAAGTGATAGTTTATGTCAAAGATAAAATGACTAATATAAAGGAAAAAAATACATTAGGTAATAAATAACATGACCTAACACAAATTATCAACATTTTTGATCTAACTGAGGGGGATAATAAAATAAAGAGAATAAAACCTATCTTCAGGGAACTAGAAAATGTGTTACCATTATCTTGAAATGTATGTGTCTTAATATTTCCCACTTTTCTACATATTAAATTAAAATGATTATAAGATGATTAAACATTCATAAATGTAGATATAGTGTAAACCACACCAATTTATACCATCAAATCTGATTCTGTGACACAAAACTTCCCCATCTTTTCATGAATGAAACAAATTTGTATAGGTCTCTTCTACGAACCATCACATGCATTAAAAAATTAAACATTCATTTCCAAGAAATAATAGACCATGTTTCAATGTGTGTTAATTTTATAAAGAAATTATCAAGAAGGTTCTATTCCGGACAAATGAGTATTTTATATAAAACTAATCTATTATATTAGATTATGTGACCAAAAGTCTCTTTTAAAATAAACAACAAATTTCAAAGATATAATCCATAATTTTTACTATAAATTTCAAAGCAAGGAGTTCTAAAATTTATATTATACAATGAAAAAATAGTGAACATCCATGTGACTTTCATGAAACTCAAATATGAAAATGTTATATAATCAAAATATACTAATTATACATGATATGATTTTAAGAACACATAACACATCCATTTAAAGATGAAAATAAATAATATTTGTTAAATTAATGGGATATGTAATGGAACACTTATCATGAATCACATTAATATTTAGACTGTTGTGTTAATCCACCACGTACAAGGTCCAAATACCCTTTAATGATCCAGTAGAGAAAATATAATCCTTAAAAAACAAATAACCGATGAGAATATTTATCCACAGTAAAATTGTAGGTCATAGTGACCTCAAAAAGAAATAATCAATTAGGAAGAATAAGGAATTAAAGATGATGGAATTCGAAAGGAATTGCCTTTACTCTTAAGATATTAATCTTGATGGAATCAATGAAATAATATAAGGGAAATTAATAGATTCAATAGGGAAACAAACTATGGTTTTTCTAAGCTGAATGATTGATGATGGTGTGATTTTGGTAAATAACCATGAAATTTTAAAAGAGTTAACTATAATTTTTTATGAGTCGGACACATCACTTTTTTTTTCTTTCTGTTGTGCCAAATGATATTTCAACTATATATAATTTCTAGGAACCCAGAGCACTACACATGGGAAATAAACCTGGTTATAAATATCATGTGATTCCAATGATAATTTGATCTATTAAATCTATATTCACGGAACACAGATTCTACATAGTAATTACTAATTTTTCACCTTAACTATGAATTATAAACTACACACTCAAAACTCTAAATTTCAAGGAAAAATGACCCATAAGGATATACACACAAAATAATTACAAAATAAATACAATATAAGATTCAATTCAGTCTAGGGTGTTATTAAAGTCCCCATTATGGAATTTTCACCAAATAATGAACAAGAAGTGTCAATTGATCAATGTGAGAGAGTGAGGTTTATATCAATATTAAGAAATAAAATGCGACTGTCAAAAAATGGGGAACTAATGTAATATCCTAAAGACACCCATTAAGTAACCAATATAAAATTAATTACAATATTTATTCCCATTTTATGATATAGAAGTCATCCTGAATGATTGTATAATAACACAGCTTTTTCTCTATGATTAGTGAAACAATGACTCAGAAAAATAATGGGTTAATTGACTCACAATAGATACCAAAACAACAATGTAAACTATTTTATAGTACCGAAACAATATAAATCAATAAATAAATCAGAAACCTCTAGAATAATCCAAAACAGAGTCTGTGATCAAAATAAATCATAATAGTCAAATTTAGGGTCTTCAAAATGGGGGTAAGAAAACACAATAAATAAAAACTAGACCAAAAAATAAAGACATGGAGAAGTAATCATATGTATTATTAGAAGATTCTATTATTGTGAATTGGGAAAGAAGAACTTATACCTAAAAAACTATTTCCACTTGATGAACTTGTGGATGGCCATCTATATTTCAGGAATTTATACCAAAACCTTCAAAAAATTCAATTTTTTTTATTCTCTTGATTATTGAATGAAATATTTCATTCCATATGAATTAATACATACACCAATTCTTTCTTATCCAATTGTACCCACTAATATTTCTATAATAATATTTAATTTACCCAAGGTAATGTTATTTATAAGACATTAAGATTTAAATGGTCTATAATCTACATTATCCAGAAGCCAAAGTATTTTCCATCCAATTTATTTATTTATATCAATCCTTCAACTCATGCCAATTATTAGTCAGAGTGAAGAAACTGAAGAGGCGGTGAATAAATTTTCCAATATTCATTTCAAATTAGTAATTAAATATAATATCCCTCAATTTAATAAAACGCCCAATTAATATAAAATTTTAGAAATATATTAATTTTATCATTAAAAAAGTATCTACAAAGTGTGATTAGGGATAAGATAAAATTGATTAAAAATATTCTATCGTATGAAAAGAAGTTACATAATCCAATACACTATATAAACACAAATTTAAGGTCACCATCAATTAAATTTTTTCAAATAGTTTAGAAAATTGACATTGATATGAAAATTAAATTGTCAAAACTATAAAAATATACAATATATTTTATATAATGGGTTCTGTATAAAGAAGAGACTTAATCCCCTCTTCCTCAAAATCACCGACATCAACATATTTTATTAAGAAATAAATAAATTTATTAAAACCATGGATATTGTTTTAAATAAATTAGTTCATCAGACTATCCAATAAAAGATCTGCTAACATTGTTTCACGTGGGATAAAAAATATTCCTCTTAACCTAGGATGTATTCCATAGTTATTTATGGGTGTAAAAATGAAATTATTTGAGAGAATATCAAGTAATCACCATTTTACATTTAAGAATATGTATTTATAGATAATAAAATCAATATAAAACACACATAAAATGTAATTTACTAAAATAATGAGAAAACAAATAGAATAAAAGAAATTAGGTGCAGATATGTTCGATAAGATTTTATGGATCAATAATTTATTATTTGATCATTTAATAGATTCATATTATTTTTTTCAAAAGAGTATAAAAAATAGAGAATCATATTTTCTTACCTATAGAATGATAACAAGTATATAGGTTCCGATGATATTTTATATATATGATACATTTCTCACAATACATTACTTTTCGCTCGACTGGATCAGTTATTTATCCAAAAAATGATCTTCATCAAATTAGATGTTGTTGAATAATTATTCGTCACTATTTCACTGAACATTCATTTAATGTTTGAAAACTTGTCATTAGAGATTTTATATTCTCTAATACAAAGTTAGATACATTAATATTTCATCAATTAATTTATGGTTAGTTGATCATAAGAAAAATTGAAATGCCCATTTAATATCTTCAGGTTATAAACTCATTCTCACTAGTGTTAAATTAATGACATCATGAAATAAGTAATTTATTCATGTTATCACTACATTATATTACAAATTAAATATATTTATTTATAAAAAATTATATATAACATGGAATGATACCTTGATCCCTTCATGTAGTAGGTAATTGACTTCATATGGTCTGGTACTTGGTAGTTATAAATTCCTCACAAGATAGGTTGACTATACACCCATTATGGGGATTCTCAAAACACGATAAAATGAATCATCAATGTGTTGTTAGTTTATGACATAGAAAATTATTGATCATATGACTCATGGTAGGAAGTTTTTCATGCTGTAATGTGAAATATAATATGAGGTAACATGATAATGTCATTTGACATTCACATCGCATGGTGTCACGGTAAGCTCCAGACAAACCCATTTTTAAAATTTTTTCTACTAAAAAACATTCTTACTAAAATCATAAAAATAATTTAAAACAGAAACACGTGATTCGGGGTCATTTAAATAATGATTTTATGATATAATCCAACAATATATTCTATTTTGATGATAAAAAATCTTTAAATGTAAATTAAAATGAATTTAATCCCATGAAATTACATGTTTAAATGATTTAAATAATTTTCAAAAAAGTTTTTTAGGTCATGAATTTTTTTTCATAATTAAATTTATATTAATTAATAATTACCCATTACTCATTACTAATTACTCATTACTCTTTACCCATGACTAATTACTCATTATTAAATACTATCCATTTTGAGAATATCAAAATGAAACAACATATAAAATAATATAAATTAATGATGAGAGTAAAAGAGAGAATTTCATTAATATGTCAATATATATTTCATGAATGATTCAATAATTTCAAAAAAATATACTATACTATCTCACAATACGAAATAAAAATATAAACCCAATGGAAGGTCATCTATTATTTCTATAGGATGGATACGATTTGTACCATCAGATGTATACATTGGAGAAGTGGTATTATCTGCAGAAAATGAGGAGGCATGTTCTCCAATGAATAAACACCAAGAAACTCATCTATGTTTTAGAATGTATTTGGTAGGATTTATTAAAAAGTATTAATGATAGTGAAAATTATAGTATGAGATAATTTAAAAGTTGAGGAAATGTACGAGAGTTAATTGATTGATATGAATATGTGGTTCCATCAATTATGTACACTAACTGGTAGTTCGTAAAAAATAATCTAAATATTGAAGGACATAATCTCAATTCTCCATGAAAGATTCTAGAACTATATTTATAGGTCTATTTTTATCAACTTTTCTCATAAAATATTGAGTCCTATAGGACACATTCATGCCCAACAAGGTTTTTAATTATCTAATTTAGGTATTTCTTTATGAGGATCATGTGTATATAAGAATCCATTTTCTTGCATATTTTTTCTCTGTCATAACTACCTTTTTTCAAATCCTTGTAAACTAAAGATAAGGTCATGGAATAATGGGTTTGAAACCCATCATACATAGATTTATAAGTCTTTATTAATTTGTTAAACAAAAAAAATACAAATATTCCCAAATGAACTATTTGATCTTGAATTTATCAAAAACTGACTGAATAGAAGGAGTATGAGTCACATGAGGAGATTCAGACATAAAATTGATGAACCAATAGTCTAGCTAATAATAATTTCAATTATATCAGACTAAAGATCACTAACCAAATATCTAAAATATATAAATCTCTATTCTAAAATTATATTTAGTCTAGTGATGATTGATCACTAAAGTGACATCTTTTGAAATATCATATTTTCTCACCTTTTAAATATGTTTTTTAATGTAACAAACATTTTTTTTTTAAAAAATACATCATTTCATATTTCCAAACATCCTTGCAATCCATAGTGACTTATAAAGGAGATGCAATTAAGGATGCAAGAAAAGAGAGAGATGGATCTCTAGTTGAATACCTACCATCTACCTCAAGAGATTCACCCACATACATTTCTCTCATTGTCAAATCGTTAGAATTATTAACAATATCAAATTCATCTTTATCAGAATCTTCAATTACATCCTCATGAACAATAATCATTTAATCTGAAGTTCCCTTTTTAATGTCAACCTCAGTAATCAATGATCCTTACATTGTTCATGAATATAATTGTAATCCCACCATGTCATGGTGAACTACCATTATTATTTTAATTATTAGAATTATGATATTATATGTACAATGTTAGATATCAAAGAGAATTATCCCATTTTGAATGTGCATCATGTATTAGATTTCAATGAACACTTCTGATAATAAGAGATCCTTATGAGTTAGCCGAAACATTAACAAATCCAACTGATTGATCTCATTCTAGATCATCCTCCTAAGATAATATATCTTCTTCATTATGGTCTATAGCTTCTTTTCCAATTTCTTATTCCAATTCTTTGATATATAATTAATACTATTTTTTCTGAGAAAGAGAAACATTATCATATGAATACATTAAAACCAAATCAGATTCAATACATGGATCTACAAAGTACAATAGTCTAAAAATAAACATTATTTGGTTTAACTAGTCATACATTTTCCATAGGTATTCCCTCCATTATTTTTCCTATGGATTCCATTTTACAGTCATTCTATTATAAATATTTGTTTATGGAAAATCATATCATATTTAGTTATCATTTATTCACCCTAGGTAAATAATAATTTACACTCTAGCATGGATGAAATTATCTAAGTAAAAGGTAAATATTCAATCCTTGATGATGTCTTTCATAGATCAACCATTTTTCTCATAACATATCAAAATAAATTACTATAACAAAAAATTTCATAATTAATTTGAAAAAGGGTCCTAATGCCTCAAGATTATAAATATACATTTTTGGGGAATATTACATACTGAATAAATTTAACTTATATCCAATATTTTCCACTTAACTTAATATTAATGGGTCTTCTAGTAGACTAATTCTTAATGAGATCAGCCAGGGAATTCTAAACTCAAAATACAGATTATTAATAGGATATAAACTATGAAAATTGTCATATAATACATTGTTTAGGACACCAAAACATGTTTCCCTATACTTTTATGATAATTCAAAAACATCGTCATTTATCCTTATTTTTATTGTATCCTCCATCTCTCTAGGTAATAATTCTAGAATTACATAGAAATTATTGACTAGATTTGGGTAGAATGATATACTATTTTCATTAAACAAATCATCCCATTCTTGTTCTTGAGTCACATTCCATACTAGAAATCTATTCAACATCATTAAATTTGAATCTAATTCCTTTTCCACTAAAATTGGATGATCAATTAGAAGTGGATTCTCCTAATTTATTAATTTTATGAATCACTCTTTCAAATATTTCATATTATTCAATGGAGTCGACTGAAAATGAATTTTGGATTTTGAAATTTTATTATCCTAAAAATTTTAATTTGATTCTAGATCAATAATGGTTTCAGATAAAATTTAGAGAGGATTGAGTTGGAGAGAGTGATTGGTTTTAGCTGAGAGAAATTATCCCCCTCAAATAATCATAAAATGTTAGAAAAGATATAAAAGAAAATCTAGGTAATGGTTTATATTCTATTATAAATTTTAATCTAAATGATTTATGGAATAAAAGAATAATAATCATAAAATAAATATTTTTGAAAATATTCTATTAAAATGTAAAATTAAGTAGACATGTTATGTCAATTAATCGTGGATATAAAAATAATCTAAACATTTTACGCATGTTATCTATATCCTTTTGGATATTATTCAATCATCATGACTAAGATGTCCAACATAAATACTGACTATATGAAAATGATTTAATGGTATTCATAGTTTCCATGTGGGTATATAATCATAATAATTATGGGAACCATATGAGTAAGTGTTCACAATAGGTAAGTTAATGACATGAAAAAAACCTCATGGTCAGCCTACTATCCATGCAATGTATACATAATTGTTACTTCTAGGACATATTAAGGAATAAAAGTTAAAACATTTTAAAATAACATTTAATAAAAAAATTAAAAAAAATATAGAAAATATTTCATTCCTAATTAATGTATGGTTTAATTTATTATCTCAACATTCAATGGATTTATAAATATATCATCAAGGTGATTTTGAATAACAACGAATTTCACAGTTATATAATTTTTATGGAAATTTTATATCAGAATGTGTAGCTTATATCAATGTATATTCGTCTATAATTTTTTATATAATTCATAGAAATATATACTACACTTTTATAATCAAAATTTATAAGAACATGTCTAAATTTATATCCATAGTCTCGTAATAAAGTTTCATAAATAAAATGTGTTCATATTATTTTACTACAATTGTAACAACCCATGATTTTATGAGAATTATTCTTTTTAATTTCATTTATGTATTTTTTTACGCTACACCAATATTATCTTGCGCTATACGCAACACCGTTTTAGCATGAAGTATACACAACACTATTCTTGGATTGTGTTACACAAAATTTCAAGTTCATTTGATAGTAGTAATTGTACACAAAATTGAGTATATATATATATATATTAAATATGGTTTGATTCTTTTATACAAAACAATGAATGAGTCTTCCACAACACGTAACCTTGACTTGGCTTGCATTACACGCAATTGCGACCTTCCTCGATAGCGTGTGTAGTAGGCAATACCGAGTTTCACTAAACAACGATATTTTATTATAATATTATAAACTAGCCATTATGAATATTATTAATTTAATTTTGAATTTTATAACATTATAATTCATCATACACATTTTCTAGAATGAGGTATGAAAACAAAATCAGTTTTTCAGATAAAAGAAGTATTTTTAAAAAAATGTAGTTTTACCACCTTTTGATGGGGCGCCCATTTTAAATATAGTTTTTGACATGTTTATAAGTTCAATTTGATAAAATAAAATTCTTCTTTGGAATCAGGAAATAAAAATTTACTTTCGATAAAATTTTCATATTATTCTGGTAACTTTCATGTTTTGATGAATTGTAAAAACACGCTATATTTTAATTAAAAACAACTTTTTTATCGCAAACATATATATGGTTAAATTATAATATTTAATGGTTTTAAAGTATAAATAGAATATATTTTTACCATTTAATATAATTTATGCCATTAACATTAATTTTACTATGAATTCATAGGTAAAAACATTTCAATCTTTGGAAATTTTTATCTTTTAAAACCCCTTTTCTTAACAATGGGATTAATTTTAAATTAATTACTACAACTTCTGTGTTTTGAATTTTGAAAAATGGATTCAATATTTAGAATTAGGGGGTCCAAATTATGTTAATATGTTACTTTAATTTTTTTGATATTATGAATAGTAACTACGGTAATTTTTATTTACTACGGTTAAAGGAATAGAAGGTAATTCGAGGATAAAAAATATTATAATAATTCAAAATTTCCTAGACACTTGTCCTAACCTTATTGGATGAGTTTTTTCCGACCATGGGCAATATTGGGTCGATTTTGGGACCCCATTGAGCCACTTGGTAGTGATAATGACAATTTCGATTAATTAATTTAATGTAAAGGCAAAATTGACATTAACAAAAATATTTTAGTAATTAATTATTATAAGTATTTAGATAGATTTAATTTTCAACTATAAATATTTATTGGAAAGATAAATCTCTTTACTAAATGGTGTATATTTTTTATACATTTTAGACATCAAATAAATTAAATTATTCATCACACAATAATGATGCAGTATTTACCTCCTTAATAAATGATTTAAATAAATAAGCATATAATGATTAAAATATTATCCAAAACATGTCCAATTATTATTGGATGATTTTATTTCAACCATGATTCATCTTATCTTTGGCTTTAATTATATTTTGACCTTTTTAAACCGAAGATAAGTTTATAATAAAATAATATTTCCACACTTTCCAAAAGTGCCCCTCCCCCCTTATAAAAGGAGACCATTTCTATTCAATTCCTCACACCACTCTAGCCATTTGGCTCGTCCAAACTCTTCCCAATTAATCTACCTACATACCTATCCTCCCCCTATAAGCCTTACTTTAGGCAGAAGTCACTCCAAGAACTCATTTTGGTTCAAACCAAATGATGTTACCCAAATTAAAGGTAACAATTTCTCTTAAATTGTTTTCTTTTATTCTACTTCTGCAACCCATAAACTCTTTTTAATCCTTTATTTTATAACAACACCAGTATCTTCAATATAGTAAGATGTTTTTATGAGAGGGATTCTAACTACACTTACACACACCTCCATCAAATGGATGAGAAACATAATGTTTCTGTGGATGGAAAACTAACGCCTCAAAAAACGATGATTGTTCGATTTTCTCCAACCACCTCTCATGGTGTCCATTATTATGGAACTGTATTTATATATGATATATACTATGTTTATTATTTACTTATGATTCTTTACTTCCCAATTATATCAAGCCTTTATGGTTTCCATAGTGGGTAAATACGATAATCTCATTTGAGGATGTGCAGACTACCACCCCCTCAAAGTGATGTGATTCGTTAATGACTTATGTGGGATGTATAAACGATAGAGGTAATGATATTATATATGATATTATACTGTAATTATAATATAATTATTTATAAATAGGTTTTAATTCCATTAAAATAATAAATAGAAATGAAATTAGAGTTCATGTGTACGTACGGCTTACCGTCTCCATGACCGGTGCATTTCATTTCTTACGTCCATATGTTATTTACTATTATAAATACATGTATATGATTGATATATATGATATATATGATATATAAATATTGAATATCATTCTATATATAGTTAACCTTTGACCACATGAACAACATGTAATTATAAGAAGTCCATTTTTTACTCAAGTACCAAATATCGACAAAATGAACGTTACTAACTTAAATGGTTACATAAGGGTTATAACATGGTAATAAAAGATATAAAATTAATAATAAACTTTAAAAAAGTTCAGATTAAAGTAGAAATTAACTTTGGTTTATTATTCAGGAGATTGAACGATCGAGTCTAGTCGGACAAAAGGTAACGGAACTTCTTAACCCAATTTTCGTTCTTTGGGTTGATCTTCTCTTCCATGTTTATGTCGTTCTTTAATTATGTGAGAAATGAATTTTTATATCTTAACATTAATTTATATGTTCTTTATGTGACCTTATAGTGAATACACATAAGTGATCTATTTTTTATACAAAAAGATCTTTGTAAGGGAAAATCTCGCAATCTCATTTTTATCCGAGATTGTTTATACATTAGAAATTACTGTGGAAGATTTATCATCAACATCCATGTTTCCTCAATATGAAATATTATTTCTATCCTCCTAAATTTTTTTAAATCTAATTTTACCCTTCGGTGAGTTTTTAGTAAAATATATGAAAGGAATCTTTTGTCCTTTTTAGTACGAGGTACTTTTTGACTTTTTCGGCCAAAGTACGAGGAGAATGTTTTTTTAACTTATATGGGATGAATGGATTTATTGAAAATTATTTCCAAGAATATTCATTTACATGTTTTCAAGTTTATTTTTAATCAACTTCTTTTAGTTTAAAAATTGTAGGACATTTTAATAAAGAAAAAATGTTTTTGAAGTAGAAAGGATATTTTCCTCAAGAATAGAGTTCAAGTGTTTTATCAAACTTATTTTCCATCTAAGATAAAATAGGGTTCTATTTCTTGTCCCTATTTTTTTACATTGATTTGATTGTTTTATTATGGAATTAATTTTATGAGGTCCTTTTATCTTATATGGATTATGTTATGATGGCATGATGTTTATGAATCCCATTTTTATTGCATGGGTTATGCTATGATGTATGATTTATGATTTTGTGTCACACATAAGAATGGTTTCATTATGAGATGGGTGGGACATCTATCTCCCTCCAATGCATTGGGTAAAGATTTATATCTCCTGATATATACATGGATGGAACGGTAAGTTAATCTAGTTCGGTGTTATAGGACTGAAACGTGGAGTGAACTCGATTCAGAAAGGGACTTTGTCCACTAAGATGGTCTTAGAAGTAATGCCTTGGCTACTATGGAAATCATAACATGTGCATAATGGTTTCCACAATTACATGTTTTATTCTCTTTATATTTTATCAGTATTAATGTTTCTTTATGATCTAAGTCTCACATACTGCCATGTTTTATGTCATTGCACAAGCTCTTGATGTTTAAACATTATGTTCATGTATTTATGTTCAAATGTATATGATTTGTATTATTTTCTCCATGATTACCCTTACTCAGAATTTGATCCCACCTTTTTATATGTTTTATTTTACCCAGGATTTAAAGAAAGGTTTTAGGTAAGAAAAAAATGGGAAGATCTTTATGGGAGATATTTAAGATCCTTCGTCACGATTAGATGATTTTGTTCTGAGTTTCCAAAGACACTAAACTATTACGGTCCTTGTTTGTTTGTTTTTTGTTATGTATTAAGTATTCCACAGACGTAATGTAATGTATATGTATGTAAAGCTTTGGGTCTCTACAGTTGGTATCAGAGGAATGGTTTAGTTAACCTTTGGAAATAAGGATGCGAAAACTTTAGTGAAATCCCTAGAGAAATTTCTAAGGTATGTCTAGGGATTTCCCTAAGGTTACGTATAAGTATAGGTTGTAGTCCTAGAATTACAGTAACAATATTAGAATTTACCCTAAGATGTTAGATATTGAAGGTACTCCCCCTTGATTATGATTTTTTCCTCTCACACTATTCTTTTTGTGTTTTCGAAAATGGTTGGAAACAGGAAGATTCACGATAATGGAGGATATGATGGAAAATGGAATGATATTATTCATTAGCAACCAAATGAAATGGGATTTTTAAGTCAAAACATCATTATTATGATTAATTATAAATCTCACAATATGATCAATAATCTCAACATTGGTATGTATCCTGACTCATCTAATAAGAGAAAGATGGAGTTTCATGATGATCATATTGGAATGAATGTTCAATTTCCCTCATGCAAATCATGTGGGAAGAGGCATCAAGGAGAATGTTTCAAAGGAACTAGAAGATTCTTTGGGTGCGGAAATGAAAGACACAAATCCTGTAAATGAAAAGGAAAGGGTTCACTTAAGACCATGGAGAAGGATAATGGTATTTCTACGGCATCAACAATGATTAGATGTTTTAAATGTGGAATGTATGGGCATTATGAAAACTAATGCCCAAAGGGAAAATCTCATGAAGAGAATCTGCATGGTCATATGGGTAGTATTTATACGGATGATAATGAGGAGACTACAGATGATATATGAGATGAAAGAAGTTTTGAATATTGGTCAATGGTTTAAGAAGGTAGTGGAATGATTTATGTTTATCAAGAGTTATGTTGTATATGTAGTGCTACTATGGAATAAAGACACATATAAGGATTGTTACACTATTGTTTCTCCTATAGTATTTTAATGTATGTGTCGAATGGTACCGGTAACCATGAATGGTTAATTCATATATTTTTGTAAAATAGATGATATGTGAATATTGAAGGGATAAAGAGATAATGAGATTTTTTATAGAAATGATGAGCTCGTGGTTGATATAAGGACAATGTGATATCATAGTTTAAGTATATATAAATTTTGGGATTTGGTATGTGGAAGGAGTTAAATTTTGACACTATTCATGTTTTCACTAAGGTTCAAAGGGTATTCATTTTTCAAGAGAATACATTATTATGGTATTTACATGTTTGGAATGTGACCAACAAGATATATCTTATATGGGGGATAAATGATGGTATTCACATGCTTGGTTGATGACATTTCTAGTAATCATTTCTTTTATACTATAATATTGGACAGAAGTATTTTTGATAAGATCAATGGTTGGAATGGATTATGTTGGACATCAGATAAAATTGTTTAATGCTAGAATTTTTTTCGATACTATTTCTGGAATGTTATAATAGTGTAGTTTAAGAAAAGGGACAACATGTAGAACGGGAGACAACCCATCGTGTCGGACAAGGCTGTGGGAATCGAACCCACAACCAAAGTGCGACAAGCATTTATTTCCTACCACTGGCCTAGAGGAAGTCCCTGGTTAGTAGAAACTATTTTTATTATATTAAGCAGTATGATATATGAAGTATAAGTCCATTTTAGGAACCATATACGATTAATCTCACTAAATATGGACTTATGTATATAACATTTTCTAACCATATTTTTGAGACAGATGGAATGACCTATCATTCTATCGCATGATCTGCTAACACTTCACGAATGTCAAATTCAACTTCATTTTCTTAAGAGATGAAGTGGAAATTGTTCAAGGCACAAACAACGGTGAGATTATACCGAAATAATGTAAGTATTTCATCTAATTCAAATTCTTAAACTTCAAGGAAATTATCTTGAAAACCAAAAATGTTGTCCTAGTGCCCTTATATCCAATGAATCAGACGGTACCTTAGATCATCACAAATTTATGGCTTTGTGGTTGTTGGATTTTTCATAGCCATGTTCTCTACCACTCTCCATCAGAACATGATGGTCATATTTCTCTTCCATTTCCATATTTTCACATATGTTCTCTTATGTGGAAACCCAGTGATTAGTTAATTTGGGTAAATGTTATGTTTCATACATTAGTTTTAAAGAAATATTTTGGGATTACTTTTTACTATGTGGGTTTCTATGAAAGAAACATTCAAGTAGTAAACCATTTATAACCCCTAAAAATTTCAAGGGCCAAATTCATTTTAAGGGGGGGTAGAATGTAACAACCTGATATTTTATGAGAATTATTTTTTTAATTTCTTTGATGTATTTTGTTTTACGCTACACAGATATTATCTTGCGATATACGCAACACAGTATTAGCTTGTAGTATATGCAACACTATTCTTGGATTGTGTTAAACAAAATTTCAAGTTCGTTTGATAGTAGTAATTCTTCACAACATTGATTGTATATATATATATATATATTAAATATGGTTGGATTCTGTTATAAAAAACAATGAAGGAGTCTTTCACAACACTCAACCCTAACTTGGCTTGCATTAAACACAATCGTGACCTTCCTCGATAGCGTGTGTTGTACGCAATAACGAGTATCACTAAACAACGATATTTTATTATAATATTATAAACTAGCCTTTATGAATAGTATTAACTGAATTTTTAAACTTTTAACATTATAATTCATCTTACACATGTTCTAGAATGAGGTATGAAAATAAAATCACTTTTTCAGATAAAAGAAGTATTTTTCAAAAAATGCAGTTTTACCGCCTTTTGATGGCGCACCCATATTAAATCTAGTTTTTGACATGTTTATAAGTTCAATTTTACAAAATAAAATTCTTCTTTGGAATAATGAAATAAAAATTTACTTTGGATAAATTTTTCATATTTTTCTGGTAACTTTTATATTTTAATGAATAGTAAAAACACGCTATATTTTAATTAAAAACAACTTTTTTCATCGCAATAATATACATGGTTAAATTATAATATTGAATTTTTTTCAAGTATAAATAGAATATATTTTTAACATTTAATATAGTGTATGTCATTAACATTAATTTTACATTGAATTCATAGGTAAAAAAATTTCAATCTTCGGCAATGTTTTAATATTTAAAACCCATTTTCTTAATGACGTGATTAATTTTAAATTAATTACTGCAACTTCTATGTTTTGAATTTTGAAAAATAGATTCCATATTTGGAATCAGTTGGTCCAAATTATGTTAATAGGTTACTTTTATTTTTTTTGATACTACGAATAGTAACTACGGTAATTTTTATTTACTATGGTTAAAGGTAAATAGGGTAATTCAAGGATAACAAAATATTATAATAATTCAAAATTTCCTTGACACTTCTCCTAACCTTATTGGATGAGTCTTGGCTGACCATGGGCATCCTTGGGTCGATTTTGGGACCCCATTGAGCCACTTGGTATTGATAATGACAATTTGGATTAATTAATTTAATGTAAAGTCAAAAATGACATTAACAAAAATATTTTAGTAATTAATTTTTATAAGGGGTAATATAAATTATATTTACAACTATAAATATTAATTGGAAATATAAAATTATTTCCTACATGGTGGTACTTTTTTATAATTTTTAGACATCATATAAATTAAATTATTCCTGACACAATAAGGATGCAGTATTTACCTCCTTAATAAATGATTTAAATAAATAATCTTATAATGATTAAAATATTATCCAAAACATGTCCAATCCTGGTTGGATGATTTTATTTTGACCATGAGTCATCTTATATTTGTCTTTAATTATTTTTGGACCTTTTTAAACCGAAGATAAGTTTATAATAAAATAATATTTCCACACCTTCCAAAAGAGCCCCTCATCCCCCTTATAAAAGGAGACAATTTCTATCCAATTCATCACACCTCTCAAGCCATTTGGATCGTCCAAACTCTTCCCAGTTAAGCTCTCTACATCCTTCTCCTCCCCCTAGACGCCTTACCATAGGCAGAAGGCACTCCAAGAAGTCCTTTTGGTTCAAACCAAAGGAAATTACCCAAATTAAAGGTTACAGTTTCTCTGAAATTGTTTTCTTTAATTCTACTTCTCCAACTGCTAAACTCTTTTTAATCCATTATTTTGTAACAAAAACAGTATCCTCAATATATAAAGATGTTTTTATTAGAAGTATTATAACTACACTTACACACAACTCCATCAAATAGTTAAAGAACATAATGTTTCTGTGGAAGGAAAACTAACGCCTCACGAAACGATGATTGTTCGATTTTCTCCTACCGCCTCTCACGGTGGCCATTATGATGGAACTATATTTATATTTGATATATATTATGTTTATTATTTACTTATGATTCTTTATTTTCCAAATATATCAAGCCATTATGGTTTCCATAGTGGGTTAATATGATAATCTCATTTGTGGAAGTACGGACTACCGCCCCCTCAAAGTGATGTGATTCGTTAATGCCTTATGTGGGATGTATAAAGGATAGAGGTAATGATATTATATATGATATTATACTGAATTTATTATATAATTATGTATCATTATGTTTTAATTCCATTAAAATAAGAAATAGAAATGAAAGTAGCGTTCATGCGTACGTTCGGCTTACCATCTCCATACTGTGCATTTCATTTCTTACATCCATATGTTATGTACTATTATAAATACATGTATATTCTTGATATATATGATATATATGATATATAAATCATGAATATCATTTTGGATATAGTGAAACTTTGACAACATGAAAAACATGTAATTATAAGAAGTCCATTTTTGACTCAAGTACCAAATATCGACAAAATGAATTTTATTAACTTAAATTGTTACATAATGTTTATAACATGGTAATAAGTGATATAAAAGGAATAATAAATTTGAAAAATGTTCTTAAGAAAGTAGAAATTAACATTGGTTTATTATTCAGGAAATTAATGAATGATCGAGTCAAGTCGGACAAAAGGTAAGGGAACTTCTTAACCCAATTTCCTTTCTTTTGGTCTATCTTCTCTTTATTATTTATGCCATTAATTGGTTATGTGAGAAGTGAACTTTTATATCTTATATTGTATTTATACGTTCCTTATGTGACATTATAGTGAATACACATAAGTGATATATTTTTTTTTCAAAAAGATCTTTGTAAGGGAAAATCTTGCAATCTCATTTTTATTTGAGATTATTTGTACTTCAGAAATTATTGGGAAATATTTATCATCAACATACATGTTTCCTCAATATGAAATATTATTTCTATCCTCATACAATTGTTTAAATCCAATTTTACCCTTCTATGAGTTTTAAGTAAAATATATGAAAGGAATCTTTTTTAGTTTTTAGTATGAGGTACTTTTTGACTTTTCCGGCCAAAGTACGAGTAGAATGTTTTTTTAAACTCATACGACATGAATGGTTTTTTAGAAAATTATTTCCAAGAATCTTCCTTTAGAAGTTTTAAGGTTTATTTTTAATCAACATCTTTTAGTTTAAAAATTTTATAACATATTAAGAACGAAAAAATGTTTTTAAAGTAGAAAGGATATTTTTCTCAAGAATGGAGTTCATGTGTTTTATCAAAATTATTTTCCATCTAATATAAAATAGGGTTCTGTTTCTATCCCTATTTTTTTACATTGACTTGATTTTTTTATGATGGAATTAATTTTATGATGTTCTTTTATCTTATATGGATTATGTTATGATGGCATGATGTTTAAGAATCCCAATTTTATTGCATGGGTTATGCTATGATGTATGATTTATGATTTGGTGGAACACATAATAATGGTTTCATTATGAGATGGGTGGGACCTATATCTCCCTCCAATGCATTGGGTAAAGATTTATATCTCATGAGATAGACATGGATGGAACGGTAAGTTAATCTGGTTCAGTGTTACAGGACTGAAACAATGAGTGAACTCGATTCAGAAAGGAACTCTTTCCACTAAGATGGTCTTGGAAATAATGCCTTGGATACTATGGAAATCATAACATGTTCTTAATGGTTTTCGTAATTACATGTTTTATTCTCATGCTATTTTAATAGGATTAATGTTTCCTTATGATCTATGTCTTATGTACTACCATGTTTTATGTTATTGCTCAAGCTCTTGATTTTTAAACATTATGTTCATGTATTTAAGTTCAAATGTATATGATTTGTTTTATTTTATCCATGCTTACCCTTACTGAGAATTTGAGTTCACCATTTTATATGTTTTATTTTCCCTAGGATTTACAGAAAGGTTTTAGGTAAGAAAAGAAAAAGGGGAAGATCTTAATGGGAGATATTGAAGATCTTTCACCCTGATTAGATGATTTTCTTCTGAGATTTCAAAGACACTAAATTATTACAATCCTTGTGTGTTTGTTTTTGTTATGTATTAAGTATTATACAAAAGTAATGTAATGTATATGTACATCAAGATTTTGGTCTCTACAACAATAATGTGCATAGCATTGAATGTGGATAATTCCATATAAATATCTTTCTTACTACACAATGAAAAAAACACTTTTCCAAAATGTGACATTCTCTAGAAGTGATTTTTATATCGAATTTACAACCATAAAAATATTCATCTGAATAAAAAACAAAATCAAATTCGTTTCTTCTAATGTAAGGTTGTCCTATTTTCATTGTGTTATTTGGGCATTTCAAAATTATTTTCAAAGATTGTAAATGAGAATCCATTTTTATTTACATGAAAATTAACTATAATACAAACAGTAATCATTATATAAATTTTTACCATAATTAATTAATTAAATTCCAATCATACCTATGTATGTGCTTTGATAAACTAGTATCCCAATCTCAACAAGATTTAACGTGCAACTAGTGTTCAATGGAGTAACACTACCTTTAGTACTATCAATGAAAAATTATGTAAATAATATTTTTTTATGTTATTTGATTTTAAATATTTCATTCATTGTTTACTTAAGTAATTATGGGGACAACATGAGTAAGTGTTCACTGGAGTAACAATACCTTTTATACTACTAATGCATCTTTTGAAATTATTTTTCTAAATAAATTATCTTTATTTATACCTTTAGATAAATCATTGGAAATTCTAATAAAGTTGATCTTATCCTACCAAGATCTATGATTTTTTCTTAAACCTTATAAATATTTTTTTTTCAAACATGAATTGGGAAGTGAGGGTATTGAAATATAGAGGGTTGTTCCAAAAAAAGATCCTTGATAGTAGAACCAATTAGAAATTGACTTATTGAATCAATTTGATATAGTTTTATATTAAAATGTGATACATGGGTAAGAAACATATTGATGGATTCAAGTATAGCTGAGGTTGGAATGGTTTCAAAATAATAAATTCGTCCTCCTTGAAAATATTCTTGTGAAACCAATGTAGCTTTGTTTCTTACTATTTTCCTGACTCATGGACCATGTTTCCAAACACCCATTTTGTTAAAATAGTTAAGAATCATTTTGGTATTTAAATCAATTCACATAATTTATTTATTTTAAACAAATTATGTTTTTATTGTGTATAAATTACCTAGAATTCATCATTAATTTCATAATTTTTGTTCATAGGTTTATTATAAGACAAGAAATGTTGATTTTCAAAAAGATTTCTTAAAGAAAATTTAGTATAAGTTCATTTACCACGGTCGTCTAATAAATAATATAACTAATGATACATATGATCAATAATAGCTATTGGTATATAAGGGGTTAACACATCATTGATATCTATATGTTCCAGTTCAAGCTATTCATTAGAAGGGAGAGATTTGTTTCAAGGTTTGGTAATATTGTCACTAGTTATGGAATATATATAAAAGCTGGAAAGCTCCTCCTCATGATTTTATAAAGAGTACTTTGGATCATGTGGATTTTTTTTCATCAAATTTGATAGGTACATATTCATACAAAATCTAAATCCTTTTATTAAACATAATATTTTATTTAAATGATATAGAATATCTAAATAAAAATTCCTTCATCACTCTTAGAATAATTTTTTTAAATTCACATATTTAATTTATATAATGACTTTAAAGACAAAAAATATAATGTATTAAACATTTTTTATTTCTTCAATTAAATAATTTATTTGGAGATTCTTTGAGATGGGCATAATTAAAACATTATTAATTATATAGAATGTTTTATTCACATAATATCCCATAAAATAAATAAGAAAAACATACTCATGAAGCATAGTCCATGAAATAACTTAATGGGTTATATATCTTAATTCTAAATCATAGTTATGTTGTGGGGTCCTAATAGAGTAGTAGTTATGATTATATACATTTATTAAGAATAATTATTCATATTATTGATTTTTAAACTTATTTCGACGATCAATTATAAAAGTCAAAATTATATTCCACAAGGATTTTCGATAGATATATCAAAATTTTCAAAATAGGAATGTGCTTTACCATTATGAGAATGTAATTATATCTACTTTTATATTAAATAATAATCCACTATAACATAAACATATCATTATCCCACTGAAATAGAAACACTAGAGGATCCAATCAAATCTATGTGAACCAACTCTAATGGTCAAGCTGTTGATACCTAATTATTTTATTGGAAATATTTTTTCTTTATATTTTTATAGGGATTATAGACCTTTTCATTTGGAATTCTATCTCAGTTAAATCCTTGAAAAAACAATTCATTATTAATTTTCTATGAGTGTATATTTATATGGCCTAGTATCTTATTGAGTTACAATGATTCTTTATGAATGGGATATAACAATAAATGAATAATTAGAAAACTATAATTTAAATTGAATACATAAATATTTTCTTTTATCAAATTATTAAAAACTAAAGCATTCATGTATTAATTTTTTTTAATAATTGTTTTAAAATTTTACATGGAAACAATCATAATATAATTTTCAAGTGCTAAAAATATATTATTTATATCTATATATTGATAATAATTCATAAATTAATATTTCACAATAGTTAATAATTTGGCCTGGTTCAATTATTTTCCCTTTAGAATTTTCACCAATACTGAAAAGTCAAACATCAATTTCATTATGTTTTTGATGCATGATTATTCCTTAAAAACATGTCTAGAAAATCCATTGTCATGGTACCATATTTTTTAATAAAACCAGTCGATAACATTACATAAAAAATATGTTATCTAAAAATGACTCTATTACCCATATTTTATATGGTCTATACATGTTATTAATTACAAATTTTGAAATTCATAATTTTCTTACTTGTTTTCAAAAAGTAGAACAATGTATTTCATAAGTAAAGACCTAATTTGTTCATATTGAATGATAATTAGAAAAAGAATTAGAATAAATGTAACATGAAATAAATTTATTTCTAATAATTATTATTTATTCCGGTAGATATCCAATTCTTGTATTATATTTAGGAGTTTAATAATACTTAGAAATATGGTAAATATTTTTCTTCCCTTATTGATCCTCTTAATAATATTTATATGATTTTTCATTAGATAACTTCAACTAATTATTCTATTTAATCAGTTAATTATTTTAATCCATTTCTACTATAATATTTATTTTAATGTGAAAATAAATATCATGTTTCATCATTATTATTTGTTATTTATCTTTTAATTAATTGAATATGTCTTCCGTCAAATTACAATGTTAAACTAATTAATTAGTACTCATAATTTTTGAATCATTTTTAATATCATAATGATTTTATTTATGATCAGTGGATTATATAGAAAAATTTAATACCTATGATGTGTTTTTCATAAAATAAATATAATATTTAACATGATTTCTTCTATTGTAGAATCAGAATCACTTGAACTATCCTCTGAGGCAAATCAATTGTATTTAATACCCATTTTATATCTCTTAAATTATTCTTTATACATTTTATTATACATTATCAATGTATAGTTTGATTTAATGTGTCCTTTTTTAAGAAAAATTATTTAATTTTCTAAATCATCATTATTCTAATATTTTCACCAATTTCTCTCATTATCAAACATACCTATGTGATTTTATTTCTTGAGGTACGTCTTCTTTTTATTAAAATTTCATGAACAATATGGATAAATAAGGAATATATTCTAAACTATTTGATGACTCATCTACATTATGACTGTTAGACTTAATATTTTTTTTAAATTTATTTTCATCAAAAGTCTTGAAAGCAACTAAATTTTTATTTGGTTAATTATATTATTCTAAATTATATTTGTTTTCATCATCAAACATCATGAGCCTTCCAATAATTTGATTCACTAAAAAGATACATATATCATAAGATTCCCTAATTGAATATGATGTTCCCCCACCTATTTGGTAAACATATTCCTAGGTACATCACTTTATCCCTGTCAAAAATTAGTTTTCCAAGAAAATGCATCATGTTTAAAATTTCATTTAACTTGGGATAATTTTCAAATATAGATTCATCATTCCACATCATGAAATTATAACATTTAATAGTATTAATTTGAAGCACATTTCATTGAAATTGGAGGTTCCTTCATGAGAAAAAAACTAGGAATCCAAGATTATAAAATCAATAGTGCTGGAGGATATTTTGTTAAACTCATCATCTATTATTTCATAGTACAAATAATTCATATTTTTATATTTATTTTCATAATGTATTTTGGTAGGTTCACCCCAAGTAGACCTATATATAATAGGTAGTTCATTCTTAACCTCAACTATATTCCATATTTCAAATCTAATTCTTTCAATATTTATTTTTATTTTAACCATACATAGAGAATAACTAGTACCATTAAAATTAGGAGGTTGATTAGTGGATAAACCTTCATGCCTATTTTTATCCGAATATAATTAAAATATGAAACTATATAAATTTAGTATCATAATATAAAACTAAATAAAAAATAAAAATATATTTAAAAATACAGTGAATCTAAATGATTTTCAGAGTGAAAAAATAAAAAGGTGGTTGAAGTTGTGAATTGAGTTTCCAATAAAATTAATATTTAAAAAATATTTAAATACTAAATCACCCAATTTAATAAAAATTCAATATAAATGAATATATTATAAATATATAAATTGTACCATTAGAATAAATACATAGAATACTGATTAAGGCTAGATTGAAAAATGTTTTCAATAATTTAACATATCTAACAATGATAAAAAATTGAAAAAATTATAAAATCAATGATTAGGGCTAAATATCTATGTAATGATTTTTAAAAATTTAAGAAAACATAATTTAAAAAAAAAATTAAAACAACAAAAACAGAAAAACATATATGTGAATTTAAAAAATGGCTTCAGACTCAATATGAGACTTAATACCCTATACTTGGAAATCACCTACTACCAAGTAGTTTTTTAAAAAATAGACTGATCTATAACCTGGTTTAATTTTTAAGAACAATACCACACAAGACTGTCCAGGAATATACCCTCTTCCATAGTTTTACCTTTCACTAAAAGGATACTATGTTACATAAGTCCTCTTCTAGAATTATTTATCCAAATAAAAATTGGAGTATTTTGAGAAAATAATGATTATTATTTAGATTGAAACTAGAGGCAATGTTTTATAGATAAAAATAAATATTTACAACATAAACGAAATGTTATACAATAACATAAAGAGAAATATAATAAAAAATTTTGAAATTTGGTACATCTTGTTTTGATCATCTATAATGTGTCATTAGTCTTTTATTTCATCTTTTTGTAGGATTTTAATGAGTTTTAGAGAATATTCAAGAAAAAAGGGTATTATAGAGACCTCTTTATATTACAGTTTCACTTATATAGGATCCTCTACTATTATCTATGTATGAGAAAATGTTTTTTTAATATACTTGATCACCGCACAATAGAATAATTTTCTTAAATGGATATTTATCAACATAGACATTATTAAATATTCATTCTTTCGTCATGTTCTAGATTTACATTTAGTTCTTAAAAAATAATTTTTGGAGATTTAAATTTATCATCTCATAAGTAAGACATGGAAATATGTGTTCACTAAAAACATGTTTACTTAGTTCATGATAAATTGACATGGTCAATTCAACTACTCATGTGGTCAACTCATTTTCACATGTTGAATGTTCATGATTTCATGAGTTAAGTTGTATCTTCATACTATCACTACATTAAAAGTCATAGTTTGTATATTATTTATGAAAAATTATATATACCCTATCATGATAGCAAGATCTCTAAATGAGTTTGTTAATTTCATTCTTGTGGTCAGGTACATGGTAGGTAAAAATTTATTTCAAAGTAGGTTGATTTTACATCGGATAAGGTGATTCTCAACACATGGTATAATGGATCATTAATGTGTAATCATTTCATGAAACATAAAATTTTTGATCATCTTACTCTAGGTAATCATTTGTTTCATGTCGTAAGAGGAAAGATAACATATGTTAAGGAGATAAGGTAACTATAAATTTAAAAGGTAAGGTTCCATGATAATATCCATGCATACCATTTTTTCATTTATTTATAGTAGTATTTTTTCTAATAGAAAACTGGAAAATTTTTAATAAAAATGTAAAAATTATTTTGGATCATTAAAATAAAGAGGTGTTTCTCTAATAAAACACAATTCATATTCTACTATTATCGAGGGGAACCTCAAAAAAGAAATATCACACTTTGATAACACTTATTTGGTAAGAATAAATATAACTAAAAATATAAATCACATGTAATACTGATAAAAGCACTAAAAATAAGACTGATAGAACACTATAATTAATACAAAGATCATCACTGGGAAAACCAAACCTCTAAAACCACACATACCCACACCAATGTATACCAATAGTACAAATTCACTGCACCAACCCCACCGAACCATGTCAACCTTATATAAACTTTATAATATACAACTAAAGAAAGGGAAATCCAAAAAAACATAATACATACAACTATAGTACATAAATCAATAAAGGAACATAAATGATTTACAAGATTTTGACGTTTTTCATATGTAAATAGGAGGGACCATTGTGAATTATTTATATTACAATAAGGGAAAAGAGTCTCATTTAGCTAACAAAAACATGTAGAAATATGTCATTATAGACTTGTTAAAGATCTTTAAAAAATTAGATCAATTTATATTCCACTAGTACTCCATGAAAGAGTCATATTCTCCATTCCACACCTTTATTAACTATTTAGGGTTAGTCCACAATTCCTATTATAAAGAAAATATCTAGATATTATTATCACTCATATTTATAACATTCATATAGAATACAACAATTTAAATTTCATTAATTATTTATCATAACACTATTTACAAGAACATCTTACTCCAAGAAACACTTATATATTATTAATTACATATAATTACATTAAGAGTGTTCACCAACATGTTTGAAAAACCGTGAGGTCGTTCGAGGATACAAATTTCCAATAAAGAAACTCCAATGAGAAGGTGAAATGTTGTTTCCATTACATAATTTCCATCCACCTATTGTGGATCAAAATTTTGTTGAACGTAAATTTGATTCTCAAGTATCTGATATTTTTAACTTTTGATGCATTGAACAAGGTTTGACATCTACACATGATGGTATCTATGGATGATTAAAACTCCTATCAGGACCTAACCTTCATAACTAGAATTATATCCCAATTATCATTGAAACGAAATAACTCCAATTATATGAGGTAAATAAAATTTTATCGATGAATCAAAAACAATATATATAAATAACCATCATCAGTGTTGAGAATTTACCATAATATATTTCTATACACTCACAGGCACCACCATTTGAGAATATGACTCAATTAGAAGTAAATAAGATATAACACACTCTTAGAAATAAACCATATTTAGGGATTATATACATAGAGGAAATATTCAAAGAAACATTAATTCAACGCCTACTTAAATGGGTTGGAAATTTAAATCTTTTTAGGGGAATATCTAGATCATTCATTCATATGAATGAATCCTTAATATATCATCTATAGATATCCCAAATGGAAACAACCATAATAGATTTTGTGAGTCTCATGGAATGATGGATTTTTATTCAATGTATTCCCTCACTAATGTAATTCATACTATTTTATTTGAAAATAATATGACATGAAGAAAATAGATGTTTGTTTGATGATACTACTATACTATTGAGATAGATATGGATTCACTCTCCCTGAACTATAGATTCCTCCAAAACCAATCCATCACAAAGATGGAGTAAATACAATTTAATAAAATTCATTACTATCATTTCATATAATGAAACTTCTATAAAAATGGCGACTTAATGCCTTACAAAGTGTAATCCATTTATGGGTTACTCTAAGTAGTTTACTTCCTCCATTAATAATTTGGTACATCTATAATAAATGTGGAAAAAATAAATTTTAGATTATCAGGAATCTAAATTAGGAAATGGATCACATTAATACTCCACAAAAATTCATCTATTTTAAGATAATTTGTTTTCCCAAGAAATGAGGAGGATTCCAACTTTGTGAATATAAAAAATCCAATGGTTTGAATAAAACAGGATGACCAAATATGATTCATAACCATGAAATATGGAAATAGATAATCTAGAAAATGATTTATCATCCAAAGGGTCTAATCATGTTAAACAATAAACATCTCCCTCTTGAGAATATATTAGGACAGAATGGTTGAATACTCTTGAAATAATAAAAATAAATTAAAATTAGAACACACTCCAAATTCATACGACTACAAATGAAAAATAAATTAATAATAATTTTAAGAATACAATTTCAAAAACCACCAAATCCCATAATTCCTCAAAGATGAATAAAATAAGATGAATCATCAAATAAATACCCATACATTAAAAGTTTAGGAAAATGTTTTTATTATTATTCTTATAAAATCATTATAACCATTAACTTAAAAACAATTATTTGTTAAAGTAAAAAATATTATTTGAGAATGTTTAAAAAACTTCACAAATTTAACATTCAATACATTTTTTTCATTTAATGACATCTATAAAATTATATATTATAATTTATTATTAAATATCTCAAAAAACACTATTAAAATATCCTAAATAATTTTTTAAAAAATGTTACCCAATAAAATCATTTTTATCACCCCATTTATTTTAATGTCCTAAAACATTTGACAAAATCTTATAAAATTCATTATAAATTCAACCCCATTTACAATAAACCCACATTTTTTATTTTTTAAATAAATATGAAATTATTAAAAGTATCATTTAACCCCCATATTTAACATTTAAGTCCCAATAAACTGAAAATAAATATAATAAATAGAAATTGAATCTATAAAAACAAAAACATAAAAAAATTATAATAGAAGTAATAATTGTGAACAGTTTGATCAACAATAGAGACAAAAACACTCCATCCATGAAAAGATTATATCAATTCATCCATAGCGGTATTTAAGGAATATTAATGGTATTCAATACCCTATATAATAATAATGTGAAACAGAATTTCCACCAAATTTGTTTTCCAATTCTTGGAGAAGCTAAAAAATAACACAAAACTTTTTATGAAACCCATAAATACTTGAAATAGTGACAAAAAATACTAATATATTTAAAAATAGAACTCAAATTCAAGAAATAATCAACCTCCAATCCCTTGTTAGAACATGTTTAATCTTATGAGGTAGTGATTTGGTACCTTATTCCTAAAAAATTACTTAATTCCAATAATCCTACCATGTAACATTAATACATTCCAAATAAAAAAGAGACTCTAAAACCATATTATTCATATAAATCTAGGCTCTAAAAACATTGTTTTCATTCAATCCTATTCCATCCCTGATATGGGAACCTATTTGATCCTTTGACATAACCTTGGGATGCTGCTGATTCCCCAAACTAGTGATAAGAACTAATGGTATCACAAAAGACATATTGGGAATGATTTTTCATGAAGAAAAATTGATAATTAATGGGAATCATCCCAAATGTCTCACATGACCATTCTATAAGATAGGATAAAAATGTATAGAAATATGTAGTTCAAAAATGAAGTAAAAATAAAATGATCAAAATTAAATAAATGTGTAGAAAGAAAATAATTTGGGATAATGAGTAGAACACATGCGAAAAATCTAAATGATTGATGAAAAAATTAAAGAAAAGGAATTATGGGTGGATGATATATGAAAAATAATAAAATAAATAAAATAACCAAGATAAAAAAAGTCATCATGAACCAAGTGGAACAACTTAACATGCTTCCATTCCAAATCTAAACTAGAACCATAATATCATCGACTAGAACCCATTGAAACCTTCTAACATACAAAGATTATAGGTATGAGTTTTACAACTGATTTGGAAACTTGAAAAAATCTATGAATACCATTTAAAAATGAATCCATTTTATATTAATATACATGTTTATGTAAAAATATGTTTTCCATTTAATTACTAAAAATAGTACCGTGCTGATTAGTTTTCAAACTATTATATTTCATAAAATAAACTTAATATTTATTAAAAAATTTGAATTAATAATATTTTTAAATAAAAGGAAATTTATTTCAATTAATAACTTTATATGGAGAAGAAAATATATCTCTATGTTAATTTAAAAATATTTTTACAACATATTGACAAAAATAACACACATAAATAGTCATCATGAGAACCATAGAGAAAGGAGTAAAATCTATAGTAGATCATACATAACTAATACAAAATAGGAATAGAATAATGTACAATGTAACATTCCCAAATGTTTAATATCACCCTTATTAGAAATAATGAGTGGAATAATCCCATAAGACACATAAAATACTGACCAGGGAAACTAGAAATAGCATAGAAAAGTACTATGGCATCAAGTGTATCTATACTTACCATTTTCGATCCCATGGATTCCCAATATAATAAAATGGATTTGATCCCAGATAATAATCCGACAGATATGAATAACATAAAAACCACTAGAATTCATGACCTCACCTCTGACACCATAACATGAAATAAATCCAACTCAAAAAATAACAAAAATTTATATATATATATATCCCCTCAGGACACCATAACATATAAAAAATTTAAACATTTCTTTTAAATACATTGGATTTCATTTAATGGGTTTTCAATTTCCAAATAAACAATTTTGATGGATACATTCTAAAAAAATGACTATTTCTAAAAACCTGGATCTATAAAACATGTTTCCCAAACCAAAACACCATTTAAAAATCTACCACTATTTTAAAAAATCAAATGTGGAATTTATAGAATCACTTATAGTCATAGAGTACATAAATATACATTATACCTTGATAAAATTGTGAAACTACATGTTAAATTGATGAAACTCAATGTGAATGAATTTCATTCAATAAATAATAAAAATAAAACATGATAACATTAATAATTAGTATATGAATTTCAATCCATCAAAAAATAATAACATTTAAATTAAATATATTTGAAATGGTCCACCTACCTTGAATCTCGCAATTTTTTTAACCATAGTGTTAATATATAACAACGAGGTCCACGGATCATTATTATACTATAGTGAAACCACATGAGTCCTGACATATCAAAAAGAAATGGGAAAATCGATCCAAATTGAAACTCTATGTATCTCCATGATATATACCACTAGGTCTAAGACATAGATTGAATTGACCTCAAGTTTTCCTCCACAGAAACATGCGGATTTTCACATCTAGTGGGGGTTTGAACATCATAAGTGGGGTTAATATATAGTTGATATAATCTCATTGTCATACAAAACAAATATATAATATAAATATAAATTAATAATTAGTGTAACAAGAAAAAAATATAAATATGGAATATATTTTATTCGTATAAATAAAAAGGGTTTAAACAATGGAAATCCAAATAAAATTATAAATTAAGTAGACAAATTTATTTTTTGATTTGTTGTGGAATACTATGCAGTCCATCTTGGTACTCTACACACCAAATGATCCACTGTTCGATTACATTCCATGTTCCCCTTACACTTGCAAAGATCTCTATACATGACATTTGTACACATATTAAAATTCTCATGATGTGTGTGAGTAATAAAACCCAATAAAATGCCCCCAATACATCGTTAACAACTATGAATTTTTACAGTGGGTGTATACCATAATCAAAATAAATACTCAAGTAAGAAAAATATTTTATATATCATGTAACCACGTACTAACCAAACCACAAAAAGGCCCAGAGTAACATTATTCAGCTATATTATAGAAGGATAATCAAAATTATGTTTAAAATGACTAGCCATAGTGATTTTTCATGTGTTACTCACTATCCACATGTATCTAGTTAACATGTTTCTTAGAATCAATAGGTAATTGAGTTCTACTACATTAATCAGTATCCTTAGGTTGTTGAGTTCTGTAAATTCATGGAAATGAACATATAGCTGTAAACCATACAATGTAAATCATAAATTATCTACATGATTATAAAGTAGCAACAAAAACAAACATAAGCACATCATCAATCAGGGTAAAATATTACTCAAGAAATACTAATGGAATTATGTGCCTAGAAGGGTCTCACTAACTATGCACACAACTAAAATAAATCACCAACAAGAATGATCAAGATATTATTCCATCACAATATGTCACCAATAGAACAACATAAGATTAGGCCCTCAATTAATGATGAACATCTTAATAAAGAGTTGTCAAAAACAGTTTCATGGTTTCTCGAGAGTGCCATCACTGTATCCTTACATTCATAGCAACTGCAACTTGATTTCTCATTAAGAATGCTGAAAACATGTTCTAACCTAAAAAGAAATGGTTTCTTGAGTATGGAAAAGAAGTAGAAACATACTTGGGTTGAATAAACACTTATCCAACATTTACATCCAAAATTTGTTGAATATGAACCCATTTAATGAATTAATAAAATACATATATATATATATAATAGTTATAATAATAGAAATCACTAAGAGGGAACCACCAACATAAAATAAGTACACAATTAATCTAGAATATTGTTAATATTCAACGCTTGAGTTGTCTCACATAATGGTGTAATGAATCATTGTCTAAGTAAATGAATCATCATTCCATGATTTAATAAATATTTAAAGAGCAATAATCATTCATGAATGAAAAATCAATGTAATCACACAAATCTAATAGCATCTAAAAAGGAGGATAAACCAAATCCTTGGATCACTCAATAGAAGAAAAAATATACCCATAAAATGAATTAATGGATGAGTATGAAAATATTAACAATAAAATTAAAAAACATTATGGGGTTTAGTTTAGAATAATCTAGATAAAATTATTTTATAAGGTTCTTGATGTGCACTCAGGACTCTCCTGAGGCACATTTCATGTTGATATTGGTTTATTATTTGATAAGTATGTCACCAACAAAATCCATGAAAAGAAATTCATGTAATTGGTTGAAGATATTATACATGGGGTACATTATAATATTCAAAAAAATATCCATCCAAACTGCAAGACCATATACAAATATAGACCATAAACGCCCAAAAAACCCATCTTCAGGGTGTCCTCTTATCTATCCCAGAACAAGTTATAGCTAGATAGAAGATCAATCTTGTAGAACAACATTGATCCCCATATATAATCAAAGAGATATTTGATCATATGAAAATGATATATATTCTCCGCAATCAATTTTTTATAATTCAACTAATATATATATTCAACCACTATAATTTTCCTTATCAGTAAAAAAATAGGAATACCCCATGATGAATTACTCATCATGAAAAATCCCTTCGTAGGGAATTCTTTTGTTTGTACCTTGACCTCCATCAACTCAATTGTTACCATAAAATAATGTGTTATTAAAATTTTCCATTAATTAGATATGAGATCAAAGTAAAAATTATTTCCTATATCAAGTATTATTAATGTGAATTCATCTGAATATTCATCTTTATAAGGATCTAATATTTGGTGAAATAGTTATGGGGTCACCAATAATCCTACCAAAATAGAAAACCAATTAATTTTTTTCATCATCATCTATAGTTGGATCAAATCATGGACATCACTATATTATGACAATTCTTATTCATAAAACATAGAGAACTTCTCTCTCTTATGTGATGTAAAGGATACATGTTTCCTTTATCAATCAATTGGAGCTAAGAATATGTACAACCAAAACATGTCGAGTATCACATTGACGCTCGTATCTATAGAAACATAAAGTCCCAAATATTTTCATAAAAGGAAATGAATAGAGGAAAGATTGGTTATCACTAAAAATGGTCTAAATTTATACCCAATGATGTATCAAGGGAATGTAACTTATAATAAAACATGGCTAGAATGTCATGTCTAACAACAACATGTACTATTATAATGGAATGAGAAGAATCATTATCCAAACAGAAATATAACAAATATATGTGATGATTATTATACTATTAATATTAGAAGATACCTCACCACTATCCTCTACAGTTTGATCATATATATAAACATAACCTACCTATGATCATTAAAATATTTTGTGATGCACGTTAGACGACTAATTTGTCATTTCAAGAACGGCTGCTAAGGACCCCAGGTGGATCCCTGATTCCTTAAATGTTTCCATACCACACCTCTATGTGAACTATATATCTAAAACCTAGATAACAAATTAATAATATTCTATTTCAATAAAAAAATATAAAATTTTCTCTATGTTGTTATCAAAACATTCCATAATAATAAAAATATGCATAGTATAGACATTGTGGATCTCCCCCTAAGGGGGATGAAGAATTTACAATGCACTCCACCTAAAGACCACTATTTTGAATCATGTCTTTAGTAATCCTATCCTTGAAACTAGTGAAGATTACCAATATTTTAGAAAGAGTCCACCTACCTATGTACATATATTTTGAATATAAATATCTTCTATATATTCCTCTAGAATTGTATGGATAGAAAATGTTTTACGCATAACTTCTCAGCTTGAGGTATGATCTAAACTAAACAACAATAAACTGTTGTGGGGAAGTCTAGAAATGAATTTTGTTGAATTTTGTGCATTTATTCTGTAAATAATGATAGATAAAGGAAGAATCATTCTGAAACAAAAAAATGTGTCGATGTGATAGCGGACTCCTACTCTAGTTCTTTAAACTACTTCACTTGGTCAAACATTAGAATATCATAAAATATTAATAGAAGGAATGGTTATGGAATGTCTCATTTGTGATACCATCTCATTTTGTTTCCTATAAAATCACACCACACAATATCCTGATATGTCCCTATATAATGAACACTACTATAGAGTTCTCGACATCCTATGGCCTACGAATGCCATAGATGGGCGGTGGATGATGGAGATTGAATTTTCTACCATAGTAAACACTATAAATTGGCTACCCTTTTCTTTGGGAAAGAAAATGTGTAAGGTCTCTCAGTTGAGATGGGATCCTTTTATTTAGTATCATGGTAGGTGATAGAGTATTCTCTACAGCCCCATCCTATACATTATGCAGTTAAATTTGGGATTCATCCCTCTCAGAAGCTTCAAATCCCACACAAACTAATGGAATAATTATTTTTCATGATGTGGAGCCTTATTCATTGTGAAGGAATCATTTAAAATATTGAGATAGATCTCAACAAATATATTAGATCAGACAATGGTTTCCATATGGGGCTACCCACAACCCAAAGAATATCCCTTAAAGAAATAACTAGCATTCTCCATCCTAACATGTTAGTCAAAATTATATTTATACAAACATTAGTTTAAATAATTATTCCAACCTAAATTTATCTCAATTTAATGTTAACATATATATCATAACAAACATATATATTTCCATCCCAAACATATATCACAAATAAAGGAATTAAATTGAAGAAAAAATATTCATTAAAACATATATATATATATATATGTAATGTGACCCTTTTTTCTACACATTATACATGAGTTCAAACAGAAATCATAAAAAAGTGTCATAGTAATCTTGTATTGGGTAATTTTGTTATATTTTACACGTTAGCTATAAAAGAACATAGGAACTCCCCTACCCGAGTGTCACATATACTAACTCCTTTCTTCCACAACTCAATATAGTCAATAATAAAATTATAAAAAATGTTCTATCATTCCATTTTGTAACACCCTAACCAGATAAACTAAGACCAATATGGAGAGTCACATGAACTCATGTGCACCCCCTCATATGTAAATTGTTTACAATTAGTAGTGAGGGTCTGGATATTATCACAGGTAATAAAATACCCTAAGTATCATATCATCATAATAAAAAAAAAATATAATAAAAATATATAAAAATAATCATAGTAACATAAATAATACAATAAATATGTCACACATTTCAAGTATGAAAATAAATAGGGATCCCATTTTAGTAATCTAAACTCCATTATATGTGTAAGAAGAAAGATAAATATATATGTATTTATAAGACCATAGATTTCATCCTAATATACTCCGAGATCCATGGTACACTACTCAACTATTATATTTATCCCCCTTTGCCTTTCATCGATCTTTATTCATTATTTACACTCTTGCATCAGGATTCTCGTGGAGGGTGTGATTAATAAAACCTAGTAGGACACCACTAATTCATCTTTAACATCAATTAAATGGTAAAAATATGTTTACCATATTGATGATAAATGTTAATAAAACAATAATATATCATATGATGAGATACCTTATGTTAACTAATCCACAAAAAAGTTTCAACCAAGATTCATGTGCCTCCATTCTAGAAAGAAAATTGGAATGATTTTAGAAGTAACAAAAACTAGCTGAATGGTTTTTTATATTTTAATCAGTATTTACACAGTATTGAGTTGACATGTTTCTCAGAATCCATAGGGAATATATATTTAACATTCTTGTCAGTATCCTCATGGAATAATGTTCTTTCTCTGGCCACATAGCTAACATGCTTCTACCTTGTTTTTTTTCACTGTTACTACCACCTCACGTCGGGTGAACTCCAACTCTAATGGGTAATCACAAATTGGTGGTTAACCTATCATGATTAGTAAAGAAAATATTCTAAAGGAATGTTAACACCCATATTATGGTTGTTCAAGCATTTAAAAACACAAAATATCATTTTGAGAATAAATTTGTGACATATAACAAGAAGGGACCATCTTCAAGCATGGTAGAAATTTATCATGGGATAAATACACAATGAAAATAAAACTCCAAAAATAATAATTAAGTAGTTATTAAACCGTAAAATGTCATCCAGGAATCAAGAGAAGATGAGGGACATAATTTTTATGGAGCATCCAACCTCATGATTGTTGACACTTGCATCAATGTTTTTCAAGATCATCGTCACCTAATCCTAATTATTTCAAAAAAAATTACATTAAAAGAACTCTAACAATAAATTCCAATATAACATGAATATGATTCATGAGTATAATTAAGAAGATGAAAAATCAAATGGAACAATTACAACATATCCAAGGATGACTATCGATAATGGTAGAATCTGAAAATAGTTGATGGAAGAAGAAACTACCTCTCTTAGATATGGACAAGTGGAAAAGTCGCAAAGAGAGTTCCACCAATGTTGAAGAGTTACATAGATAAATAGGAATATTTTAAATAATAACATGATAATATTATGTCACAATAAATCATGTAATAATCATCGAATACAATGAATCAATTTTCCTTGATAGAATCAATAAGGAAAGGGGAAAAATAATACATGAAATAAAACACACTAAAATATCCACAATATGAAATAATAGACCAATGTAGAATAAAAAATGTAATATAATTATCAATATAAGAAAAAACCAAACAAAAATAATGAATAATACGAGAACAAAAAAATATAAACATCAAAATCCAATGGGATTCTAGGTTTTGAACAAAACATGTATAGAAATTTATAATTCACTAAGGAAGATGAAAAAATTTATAAATACACAAATTAAATAAAAAATTTAATAAAGATGAATGTTTCCCATTGACTCAATCAAAATATTAGCGATTATGGTATTTTTTCAGTTTTTTAGATAAATTCCCTACACAAAAATGGATTACACCATGACAATGTATGATTCATGGTGTTCTTAATCCCACATCGGAAATGAAGAGAGCTATAGTGTGGCCAAAAGATAGTCCCATTTTACCCCCACCACACCCTCTAAAATGGTTGTGGTGTGGTTTCCCACATTATTGTCTAGAAATCAACCACTTGAGCACCACTTCTTTTACAATTCATTTCCTTCTATCTTTTTTCACATTATGAAATCCAATGCCACTTCATGATACTTTAAATATATTCAATAACCACAATCCTCCACAAAACTTGGTTCCACCTAAAAACACAAAATATAAAATCGGAAACAATTATCATTATAAAAATAAAAATAACCAATATTTTATAGCCTACATCACTGAGACGAAATAGAAAAATATCAATAATGTATATGAATGAAATAGGGAGAGGATAGAATCCATAAGGGTTTACATAATTTTGAGGACATGAATCTTGGAAGAAGTACTCAAATACACCAATTTGATGATTAAAAAACTATAGTTAATGGATATAGGGGTCATCTATGTAATATAAGGGAAGAGATATGAGATTAATAGAAAACAATAAACAACTGGAAAAAGTCGCATTTCATTTTTAATAAGTTCTAATTCATAGTATAATTTTCCACATAGTCAGCTAAACTATTCAACCACTATGTCAATTATAATGGGAACCTAGATGTATTATGATTTATCAGGATGCATGGCTAGACAACCCGTACACCAACAGTAAAATTTGGGTATTATAATATTGTGTTATTGTCATAGAGTTTTCTCATGGTCTACACTAATTGTGTTCCTCAAACCATTAAATAATAAATATACCCAAAAAGTAAAATATTATAGGATAAATTTTCCAAAATGAGAGTGAAAATGGGTCTCAATAATAAATAAAATAAAATAGTAAATTGGGATTACATTGTAATTTATTGCACATGAAAATGATCAGAACATATCTAATTTTTCATGGATAGTACTTGTGATAGAACATATAGTAATTAATTTCAATTATGGATGAATATATGATCCTTGAAAAAATTATTAGATATAAAATTCGGTCATTAAAGCAATTAGTGAAGACTCATTTTTTGGTGATTTACAATATGTTCCCATAAATATTTTTAATCCTATACAAAAAAAGAGTATCCTAAGAAGTTATTTTCGGTATTTTTAGTTGATTATTACACTAATAATAATTGTTTTATTTTCATTCTCTTAAATTGGAAGTAGTCATGTGTTTTAATTTTTTTTCATTGACGTGAAAAATATAAAAAACAATCATATTTTCACCATCCCAACTGATATTGGTGGAATGATTTCAAATTTAAATTTTGATACATTTTATAAAGAAAAATTCATGCACATGATTTATTAACACCACAAAATATACCAATGTGTAATGTAATATAAAATATTAATAAAACACTCAATTAAATTTCTTATATAATATAGTGAAAAAATTATGTTTCAATGATTATTTGGGTTGAAGCCATTAGGAAAACTTTTTACACAATAAAATAATTTTCTCATGGTTTAAAGAATAAATAATAAAAATTATATAATGAAAAAAACAAATGAAATTTACATCAAATTTTTTGAAATTAAAGTATTCATCTTGAATACTTTTAATGATTTATATAAAATTCTTCTAATGGATGATGAAATATTTTTTCCACTACTCCTAAAAAAGAATTATTTATTGTGTTTTCAACAGAGAGATACATAATATTGATGAAATGGTACGTGTTAGGTTTAATGAGTAACATATTTATGAAATATCTAATAATACATATTATAAATGTAATACATATTTTTTAAAATCTTTTTTAGTTTTACTTCAATATTTAGAGCCAAATAAATCTAATTTTATCTTTATGAATGATATTTTAATGTAAGATACTCATATGAATGATGATAAATATATTTACACTATACCTAGAAACCATTTGATCTTAATGAATCATCCGAGTAATAATATCATTATATATATAAATCAATTTTTCCTATAAATAAGTATATGACTAAATTTAATTATGTATTTATCATTATAATCACAGTTTGTACATAAAATGGAAGATAATTTCTTGGGTAATGAGAGTTAGGTAATTTCTAGTCAAGAATTACTTAACCAATTTGAAAAGAACACGGTTTGGACTTTGGTTAAATTCATTGTTGATATTATACTTATAAGAGTTGAATGGGTCATATTTAATAATTTCAATGATTATGGAATAATGATTATGGAATAATGTTTGTGGAACATGTGCAAACTTAGTTTCATGGGTTATAATCCTGATGATGATTTAAATTGTGCAAAAATTGTTTCTTATGTATCTATACATGAATCCTTCAATGTTATATCAATATTTATAGATTATATAAGTGTTCATAGATTTAAAAATCAAGGCATATAGTTTCTTTGTTACCTATCATGTTTTTTAAAACGATTATGTTGATATAACTCATCACATTGAAGATATTAATTTTCCAAAACATATTTCTATATTTATAAAGGAATTTTATGGACTTCAACATGCCTTATAAGCTTCATATGATCGATCATCTGGATTTTTATTCAAAATTAGTTGTTTAAATAAACAATAAATATCAATATTTTTAATATGATAGTTTTAATGACTCTAAAATCATAAAAAATTGACGACATAATTTTTACTTCATGTTGAAAAACACATGAGGATAATATTTTAATCATTATATAAAATGAATTTTGGAAGAGAATGATTGGTGAACATATATTAATTCCAAGCATCAAAATATCAAACGACTATAATGATATATTGTAACTCAACATATGTACATCAAATATTTTATTAATAATTTCATTTTTTGACAATTATTCAAGTATTTTTACTCAGATAGGTGCCTCATTCAAACATGATCATGATGAATCTTCAAAAATGGTTGATCAAAAATCGTTTTAAAAAATATTTAGAAGTCTATATACTAAAATAATAGCTGATCATATATTATTTTCTTTGTATTAATGTGTGTGATATTCTAATCCAATATAAATGAGTATCATCTTAACTCCTTTACACTTCTCTTTTGTTACCAAAAAAGAAATTATTATCATTTACTATTTCATCCTTCTTGATCCATGTTTTTATATAAGAGTTATTCTTATCTATAATTGAAGGATGTAGACTATATCATATGAGAAATTATATATTTTTTCGTGTTTTTGGTGAAGATTTAATATCTTGGTTTAGTTAGAGGAACCATTTTGTTTCAATTTCTAATAATAAATTAAAATATATTGAATCTAAACATCTTTTAACTCAATTTTCATCGATGCAACGCACACTCCCTGATTTTCGGATCCGCTTCCCTCATACTCTATTCATTTTTATAAAAAATTTAGTAATTATTTATATAATAACTCATATGCTCAGTAAATTTTTAAAATTATATATATAAGATACGACTTACTATATCAGTACACAACGAAAGGAGTTATTATACTAAAATTTATTAGAACTGAAATGCTTGTAGGTATTTTTACTAAACCATTACATTCTGATAGATTTTGAAATATTAAAACTAATTTGGGTCTGATTAGTGCTATCTAATAACATACATTTTATTTTTTTCAATATCATCAAGAATTGAAAAGGTCAATGTGAAAGGGAGAGTACATTCTATGTTATTATAGAACTATACTATCTCTTTTTAAGGTACTTTATATTTTCTAGGAGAATTTTTAATGGATGTTACCGATGTATTTTAAACATATAGAAAAAATAAACCATAAAAAAGTACATCGTTTAATCAAATTGACATTAGTTATCTTTCATAAGGTGAAATTTAATTAATGTGATTTAGGTTACAAACATCTGCACTTTGGTTTGAATCTGTTCGTAGGAATTATTTTTAGTTTATTCTTATATGGTCTTCATAATTTTATGTTTATTAGATTATATTATTATGTTTATTTTTATATGTTCGTGATATTTAATCATTCATATTAATAGTGATATAATAATTTATGACCTTATATATAATTTATTAATATTTTATTTTATTTTCATTATTATTTTCCTTGAAATTTACAATTGATATTTCGATTAAGTCTATGAAGAAAATGGTGTTTCTCTTTTTCAAACTCATGTAAAACTTATTTTCCACCAAAAATAGTTATATAAGTTACAATATTCTTTTAATAAAATGTATTTAACCAAATTCATTAGAATAATATCATCTACATGTATCATAATAACTTATTTATCTATATTATTCCTTTATACAAAACTACATAATTTTATCATGTAAATTTCAATTAGTTCTTTCTTTTTTTTAAAATGTGGTGAAAAGGTTGTTTTTTTCTATTTTTATTATAAAAAACATAAACTTAGGAGATTCAATAATATATAAAAAATTTAAATGTAGGGTGTGTGATGAAATTTTGTAATTGATAATCATTTAAAAAGAAATGTGAAATTTAACAATGTGGTTGGCCGTTTTCATGTCATTTGATCCATACCTCATAATAGAGTATGTTGAATATATGTTTCAAGGGATTTGGATTATTACTAAATAATTATATGGTTATGATTATATATTTAAAATTCACAAATGTGGATAATATAGATAATAAATAATCTTTGGATAATATATGGAATTCAATAATTTTTCCTTCTATTAGAGGGGTTCAGCTAACATGTGTTTTATTAAGTTATTTTTTAATTTCAAGGATGTTGTGTTGTGGGTATGTTTAATAAAACTTTACATGGATATTAATAAAAAAATTTAATAAAATTATATTTTTTCCATTTGTATATTTTTATTTTAAAAATGGGGTGGATTTTATAGTCAAATATCCTCTTTCATATCTGTTGTTTTTAAAATAAAACTACTCACTTTTTTATTTTTATCTAACATGATCATTTTTAATGTACTATTTATATATCAAATTATCTTCTAATTGCATGTTACGGTGACATGAAGTGAACAATATAACAATCAAATGAATTCACACTAAATCATTTCAAAAAAAGATTATATAATGATTTTTTTTGTTGTTATAACATAATAGAAAGAAATGAGATAATTTAATAACAGTAATGTCAATAATTCATATTGCTAATCACGGAATTGATGAAACTAGAAAAATTTTCATTCATCATGTAGTGAATCATATCATTACATTTTAGAGAATCCAATTATTTTATTTTTTAATTGCGATACATTGAGTTGAAATTATGTGTTTATTCATTGTAAAATCTCTATTATTTTGGATATAATAATTGATACAAATAAAACATGATCAAAGAGATATTGAAGATAAGAATATAGGTATAATTTATATATCATCCCAAGAATAACATTCAATGATATTACATCATTTCAATTAATATTTAATATATATTATAAAATAAAAATTTGTTCTAACTATAATAGATAGTATAATATAGACTATATATATAAACATATTATTTTTTCAAAATATCCATTATATTAAACATGTTTCTTTACATTAGATACCCTTATAGACTCAAAAAAATCAGAACATTCCAACAAAAATTGGGGTATGAAAATTTATGAATGGGTGAGGTCAAATGCTCAGTAATAGTAAACATGGAAGATATCAATCATATAAGATAATAATAGGCTCATTAGTGTATGTTAATGTAATCAATTTCACATTCTTTTTGTAAAGGATTCATACAAAAAAATCATATATCATAAAATCTAAAATAAGATCATATCCTGAAGAATGATTTGTAAGGGTGACAATGCATTAATAGTCATTCAGGAGTCACCATATAGTATGATGTCATTATAAGAATTAGAAAAAATAATCTTGTGAAACTACATATTTTCATTCATGACCACACATAATCTTGTTATCAAATCAAGATTCAATCATACATATGAATTAAAAAGTAAAAAAAATCAATTCAAAATTATGCCTAAACACAATAATATCAATATTGTTAAATGGAATTATAATTATGCATAAATATGAGCCATGATATTCATGATAACGAGGATTATTAAAATCATCATCCCATGAGATATTAATATCACAATAACCAATTCATTGGAGGAATATAAAAAAATTAACACATTATCAAAATTCATTCATTTATATATCATAATATCATGAATACCGGTAAAAATTTTATAGTTTAAACCGTGGAAAATTAAATGGTTTCCTTAATATTTTTTCATCAAAATAATTGACAATACTAAGAAATAATAAAGAATTTTATCATTATATCATGTTCTTGATGAAGTTTAAGAAACATTAATGGATGTTTTCATATATTAATTTACATTTAAAAGACTATGTAATATTTTGATGTAATTTTATAAACATATACTGGTCATGATTTTGGAAACAAAATTGATGAATTATTAATTTAAACAAATATTCCCCTAAAAAATTTGGTAAAATGTAATTTGTTCTGCAAAATAACATTAAACCTTTATATAAAAAGAGAAAAATCATTAAAAATATATAAAATAAATCATTTCAGCATAGTACAAATATTCTTTAAATTTTTTCAATAATATGAAAATTGATGTAAAATACTGTTGACCAAAGAGGGCAAAAAAATACTTCTTTTCTTAAAAATATTTTCATGATCATATTAAGAACCAAAGGGAGGAAAATGACGCAATTACATGAAAATAACATGAATAACTAGATGATAAAAATATAGTTGCGGTGTCAAGAATAATATCCATATTACTTCAATTTATATAGATTTACTATTGGAAATCGTGAAATTTAATAATAGTGTTACATAAATATCTTACCTTGAATATCTTCATTTTTTATATGCATTAAAACCTCCTCTTTATTGAGAAACCTCCATCGACTTTTACCTTAAGCCTTGAAATGGTGGTACTATGATCTTTATCTGTACTATAAGATATGGGGATGGATTTTAGAAAATTTAATTGGTTACATATTAACTGGTATATGAGTATCATAACATGTGTAAAAAAATATGAGTGGGGATGTCATTTTATTTGTAAGGGGGACCAAAAACATTGAATGGTTAAAAATATTAAAATATATCAATAAAATTTTATTGTTAAATACACTTCAAAAGGCCTTTAATTTTAATTAATTATAATATAAAGTCAATAAATCTTCAACCAATAATTATTTTAAAATTTCAAAATGGAAAAATACCCTAATTTGTTTGTTTAACCCTCTTTGCAAACTCACTTTAACCATAACTATGAAAGAATTTTTTATATTTTTACTATTCATTAATAAAAAAAGGAAGGTGTCCTTATAAATAAGTCATGAATTTGTTATCCCTAATATGTTTTAAATTGAATCATATTAAATAATTATACGCAGTATAAATTAATTTAAAAATAAACCCATAAAACGTAATATATAGATTTTTTCCACTGAAAGTATTTTTAAATATAAATAAAATTTTAATAGAAATTTGTTTGATAATATAGAATCCAATGAAAATAATCTTATTATGATTAAGTAAAAGTAACTTTTAAAATTTTAAAATCAATAAATAAAAAATGGGACATCGTAACCATTTGAATGAAAATAAAAGTTTTCAATAAAATATATATTGTGTTAACTATTCACGAGAAAAAAAATCATTAAAAAAAATTAAACAAATAAAATTAAGAAAATTGTTATATGATGATATAAAAAAATATTTCTTTTTCAAAAAATATTTTTTCAAAATTTGAAAAAAAAAAATTTGATATTTGTGCACAAATTAATATAATAACAATTTTGAAAGAAATTGAATTTTTATTACATAAAATGACTATATTGAAAATTTATTAACTACTTACTATGAATTAATTCAAAAAAAATTATTATATAAATTTATATACATATTTCCTCAAATTTATTGTTTTTATTCATATATCTAATTTAATAGAAAGATTATAATGGTATACTATATCATAGTTTTTTTAAAATTATTATTGTTTACCAGAAAGTTATCGAATACTTCATGATTTTAAAAAGGATATATATTCACATATATAATTTGAAAACGTTACATTATAACCCTATTAAAATAATTTCACCATAATGATTTTATAACATTTATATAAATAACTATAAATGTTTTTTATATTCACATCCACACACTCTCACATAGCTTCCCTAAATATATGTTTTCTCAACAAAACATTTACCATGTGATTGTTTTTGTTTTAAAACTTTTTATCAATTTAATAAATAATACCCACTAGATTTCCCAATATGATATTTCATTATCCTTTGCTAAAACCACTATGTTCAGTACATGTAAATGATTAGATATTTTCTCCAAAGGTAGAGATACCTGAAAAATATCTTCAACTTCAATGAAACATTGTGGAAGCCTCATGTGATAATAAGCCATCGCGACACGATAAAAAATTTCAATGGGACCAATATATCTATGTTTATCTATTACTTTTTTCAAATTCTCATAACCTAGTTCTATGTTGATATTTATAGGAACACATACTCACCAACATTAAATTCAATATCTCATCGATGATTTTTAGGATAAAGTTTCTACTAAGTATGAGTTAACCAAATGTAATACTGAATGGATCTAACATTTAATGTAATTTCCAAAAAATATCAGGCCCTAATAGATTTATTTCCCAATCTCCATCCCAACACATTGATGTTCTGCACTTAATGCCATAGGAAAATTCATAGGGATACATCATAATACTCAATTGAAATCTATTTTTATATGAGAATTAAAAAAATTAAGGTGTTGGCCTCGTCCTCCTTTAAATATTATGATAAATATCTAAATATGTATTCTATAATTTAAATGTTCCTCTTTCGCTGTCCGTCTATTTGAGTATGATATGAAATACCAAAACAGAACTCTATATAAACATCATGCGGAATTCGTCTATATAGCAATTTAGTAAATCAAAAATCAAGATCATATGAAATAAAAAGTGGAACTTTTCAAATATATTCTAATTTAATTATGTAAAACCTTGGAATATTTTTAGGAGGGAAATAGTCTCTAATTCCGATGAAATTTTTTGACATCATAAGGCAGTCGACAATAACCGAAATAGTATTTCTCCCTTTAGATATTTCAAGAATTATGGTGAGGAAAACCATTATAAAGTATTCCAATTTTATTATAGTATGATTAATGGTTAAAATACTCCATTATAATTATATAAATTCTCATTAACTTTCTAACATAACATACATTGAGATGCATACTCTATAATATCCATTTTAATTTTTTCCCACTATAAATTCTATTTCATTTCCTGATATATCTTTTTTACTTCCAAGATGAATATGTAACGATGAACCATGAGCAATATCAAAATTCTCATTCTTCTAATCTAGTATTTATGTAAAAAAATCTTTTCTACAAAACAATATCATTCGATAACAATCATGGTAGAATACAAAACATTTATCACTTACTTTTTTAGTTCCACATCCTCTATATGAACCTCATTAATCCTCAGGTGGATGAATGGTTGACCATTAATATAATATTGATAGGTAATTTTCCATTTACTCATGAATTTATGATACATTATCTAATAATAAATAAATGTTTGGTTTTATTTGTCCTCATCATGGGAAAACTTGCATGGTCCTTCTAACTGATAGTGGTGGACACCTTTTTCTATTTCCTATGGTGGTAGTGTTTTGAGAAGTCATAATCTTTAATCAACTCCAGCCATCTACCTTTGTAATATTTATCTCATTAAGTAGGAAAATATAATAAAAGACTATATGTTCGTGGTATCTATGACATATTTTACTGTAAATACAATTCCACCATGTTTTCAATGAAAAATTCTTTGATTCTCACTCAAAATCATAATTCAAGTAATTTTTCACATAAATATTATATTTGAACGATGTTTAAGTCATAACTATATCTATCTACATTATGATTAATGGCATTCCCTTATATGATGCATGAATATATATAACAAACCCATAAATACTATATTTTAATTTAATCATATGTATTCCCACCGAAAATATTATCAAATCCTTGAAATTTTCTACACATTAATTTTTTCTATAGTAATTTACATCACTTCTATGTTAAATTGTATACTAAAACACATAGTTATTATGAATCCCTATAAAACACTTGATATTATCACAAAAACCCAATAGAACTATATGACCAATTTACAATGTTTAATAACTTCTATCTTTTAAGGATCTACTAATATAACCTTACATGAGATTATATCACCGAAGAATAAAATTTTTTGTAACCCGAACTAAAACATGTTGAATTGGGTATGAAATTTATATTTCTATTGGTTTATCAACACAACATTCAACTAATATTCATGGTTTTTTTATCTTAAAATATATAACAATATCATCTATAAAGTCTACCATAAACTAATCGACGTAATCTGTAAAGATACTATTCATTAAATGCATGGTGATACTAAGGTAATTGGTAAGCCCAAATGGAATCACCATGATTTAATAATTACTATAAATAATATAGAATTTTTTATTGGGTATATCCCCTTTAATTAAACTCAATTTATGATATCTGAAATGATATTCAATCAGGGAAAAGTCTATAGATATGGGAAGATGATCAAATAATTCATAAATACAAGGTAAAAGATACATGTTCTGGAATGTGATCTCTTTTATGTTCTTAATAATCAATAAAAATATTCCTTGACCAATGTTTCAAAATAAAAAAAAAGGAAAGCACTCAATGGTGACACACTTGGGTGTATGAATCCATTTTTAATATTCACCTGCAGTTTCTTATTAAATTTATATTACATGATCTAGGATAATTTATATAGATACATTAGTATAGTTGTGGTTTTAGGTATTAGTTTTATATATTATTCACATTAATAATATGAGGTAATAAAGGGAAATTATTTAGTAAATATATCATCATATTAACCAAAAATATGAATATAATAAATATTGAGATTCTCCCAAACCATTTCAGATAAATCTTCTTGATTTAAGGTTAGTAAGACCCATTCATTGGAGGAAATTACCATTGAAAGATCATTTACATATTCTCACTGAAAATCAATCATAGTATGATTTATAATATCAATTTTGACTTCTATTCCTCAAGAATTGATATTAAATCAATATAGATAAATCAAAACCATTCCCGAAACCATCTCAAATTCAACTACATTAAGAATTAGAAGATTATTTAGAATTTCTTTGTAGTAAAAAACTATCAAAGGGGACCTATAAACATAAAATGTGACCATAATGTAATTTGTGGATTTCTCTACCCACTAAAAATCTAATAAAATAGATGGTGATGTGATAATAATTAAAAATTATTAGGATATATATGAGTGAATGGATCCAAAATCAAATTGTAACATCCCAGGTAAATAAAGAATATGACATTTCATATTTATCCATTTTTGTGAATAAAATATTTAAATGACTTTAAAGGGGACGCTATGCTCGATGGCGTACCCAACACGCAACAACGAGTATCTTGGGAATCTTACGTTGCACTCTAATAATAGAATAATACTATTTTAAATGGTAGTTAACATATAGCCGTTGTATTGGCGGGAATGGATAGAAATAACTAAAATATTATTATATATGTTTTTAAATGTTTTTACATTTATCCAATAAAAGATAAAGGCTTAAAATACGGAAAGAATTCAATTTTAGGCGTATATGCCCTAGTTTTCACTAAAGGTTCACTTATCACCTTTTGATGTTGAACCATAATTAAATATAGTTTTGTTCACTCTTAAACATTATTTTGGACCAAATAAAACTCTTACTAAGAATTGGGACATCAAATTTTACTTTGTGTAATTTTTTGGTATCTTTCCGATAAAGTTCCTTTTTTAATGAATAGTGTAAAATGTTGTATTTTAATTCAAAAACACTTTTTAATCTAATTTATTTATATGATTAGATTATATTTTGAATTGGTTTTAAAGTGAAATTAGAAAATATTTTTACCATTAAATCCAATAGTGGTCGTTGGAATCAATTTCACTTTGAAATCAGACTTAAACTACTGTCAATCTTTTGATACTTATTGTTTCATAAAACACGCTATTTGTCATGACAGCGGGAATTAATTATTAAATTAATTAATTTGACTTATATGTTTTGAATTTTGTAAAATGGACTTCATTTTTGAATTCTGAATATCAAATATAGCTTAGGGTGAATTTTTTGTAATTTTCTGAAAAACTTCAATTTTTGATGAATAGTGAAACCACTAAGTGGTAATCAAGCAAACTGATTTTTCAGTTAAATAAATTTTACCACTAATGTGTATTGAATTTTTAAAATCCGACATACATGGTTGTCATTAAGAAGTAAAATGTGGTTCAATGGGATAAAAATAATTTTTTGGTGAATAGTAACTTATTAAGTTTTAATCGCGATTAGTGGTAATTAGTGTAGTTTAAGGTATAAATAATGCTTTAATGATATGAAATGACCTAGACACGTGTCCCAACCATATTGGTTGTGTCATGGCCGACCAATTCAAGCCATGGGTCAACTTGGGGACCCCATGGATCCACTTTGGTTGGGAAATGACATAAATAACATTTTATTTAATGTAAAAGTAAAATTGACACAAACATGATATGTTTTACTAAAACAATTTTTAAGTGAGGTTACACAAGTCCAAATTTTGATTATAAATAGTCATTGGAAATCAAAAAAGATTTCCTACATCATAGTTCTTTTTTATAATTTTTAGACATTAAATAAATTAAATTATTTATGACATAATAATGATGCAGCGATGACATCATTATTTGACGATTTAAATAAAATGGAAAGATAATGTAAAATATATGAACTACACATGGCCAAAACTTATTGGATGAGTGGACTTCTAAGCCTTATCACCTTATCCACGATTTATATCAATGTGGGACCTTTTAAAACCGAAATACATTTTCAAATAAAGTAATATTTCTTACATTCCAAAAGTGCCCCTCCTCTCCTCTTATAAAAGGCCCCCACCTCTACCTCTTTTCACACACACATCAAGCCTTTGGCTCGGCCAACCCCTGCCCATTTACTCTCTCCACATCCCTCTCCTCAACCTAGAAGATTCCCTTTGGGCATAATCCTTTCAAAGTAAGCCTTTAGGCTCAAATCAAAAGGAGTTACACTTTTAAAGGTAATTCATTCTCTCATGTTCATTTGTTTTATTTTGCTTCTCCAACCCCCTAAACTCTTTTTATTTATTTCTTTTGTAACAACACCAGTATCTTCAATATACTAGGATGTTGTTATAAGATTTATTCGAGCTACACTCTCACAAAACTACATCAAATGGTTAAAGAACATACGGTTTCCGTGGATGGCGAAATTCTGCCTCCCGAAACGATGATTGTTCAATACTCATTTAACACCTTCAAAGGTGGCCATTATGATGTCACTATTTTTATATATGATATATAATATGTTTATGTTTTACTTATGCTTCTTTATTTTTCATTTGTGTCTTACCTTTATGGCTTCCATTATGGGTATACACGATATCTTCATTTTAGGAAGTGCGGACTAACGCCCCCTCAAAGTGATTTGATTCGTTAAATACCATATGTGGGATGTATAAAGGATGGAACTATGATATTATATATTATATTATACTGTAATTATAATATACCTTTATATCATTATGATTCCATTCTATAAACAATGAAATAGAAATGGAAGTAGCGTTCATGCGTACGTACGGCTTACCGTCTCCATGAATGGTGCATTTCATTTCTTACCTCTAAATGATTATGTAATGTTATAAATGCATGCATGTACTGGATATATATGACATATATGATATCTACATCATGAATACAATTATGTTTATAATAAACATTTGGCCACACGAATAACATGTAATTGTAAGAAGTCCACTTTCGACTTAAGAACCAAATATCGGCAAAACAAATATTATTAAGTTAAATGATTACATAATGTTTATGACATGGTAATAAGTGGTATAAAAGAAATAATGAACTTGCAAAAGGTTCTTAAGGAAGTAGAAATTAACTCAAGTTTATTATTCAGGAGATTAAAGAATGATCGAGTCAAGTCGGACCCGAGGTAAGGGATCCTACAACTCTCTTTCTTTTTAAGTACACTCTTTTATGTCATTCCTTTTAATCTCATATTTATTATGATTGGGATGTTCTTTTATATTAATCCTACTTTACTTATTATGTTCATTTGATGAGAGACCCTATTACCTCTCATCAATCCATTTTGGAAGTTTTGAGTGGCGCCGTTAGGCTGCCGAGTTTTCGTAAGGGATTTTTCATCTCACTTTTATTCCCGTGAGATTTATGCTACATTTGCCACAAATTCCATTGAGTGGTGTATGTATTGACCATTATTCTACTCTTTGTGTATTATACTTTCGTTTATTAGTATTTACATCAATGATATATTGTCCTTCTTTCATGGGGTGTATGTTTTGAAAGATACCCAAGTCGGTAAAGGGAACCTTTCACCCTCCTCTTTTTTTTAAAAGACTTCTTTTATTGGGTCTTTTAATTTACATATTTTTATGTTGGGATATGTTCTCATACATCCTTATTGATGTAAATTTTATGTCCAAGTGATGAGATACACTTTTTATCTCTCATCAACTCATTTTGATGTGATGCCGTTAGGCTGTCAAGGGAACTTTTTAACCCAATTTCGATTTCTTTGGGTTCAACATGTAGTCATTAAATATGTCATCCATTGAATATGTGTGAATGACATTTTATTGTTTTACACTTAATATCCACTTATATTGGTTGTATTTATATTTGTCACACATATTTTGAGATTGATTTGTCCTTAATTTAAAGATACCTTCTTTATAAGGGATTTCATCACATTTGACATTTCTATTGAGGGTTCATTGTTGTTATACACCAATTCACTCTTATATGGTGTATATACTGTCCTTTGGAGAATTATATCATGAATCCTTTTATTCTAATGATATTATAAAGTTCTGACTAAATGTTATTCCTCAATTATTGTATTCAAGTGTCTCTAATTTTGGTAAAACCCCTTTTACCGGAATATCGTTTTAAATGTTTTAATTATTTGTTTTTATTAATATCCATGTTTTCAAAATGGTTTTAAGGATTTATTTATATGGATATTAATGGTTTAAAATGATAAAATCTTCAAGGTGGTATGGGACACTTTGATTCAAAAATCTCTTTATTAAATGTTTTAAATGGTTTTGGAAATGGTTTCTTTTTGAATGGATTCATTATTTCAATATCCTAAAATGTTATATTGTGATTGAAATGTGGAAATGTTATGTTTCCTTTATTCATGTTTTATGTGATACGATTATGTTATGGTTATTGGGCATTGTTATGAAGAACGGGTGGTTTCGTGATAAACTAAGGGCGGGTGAGCCCAATATAGCTCTCCAATGCATTGGGTAACGCGAAGGAGTGAAACGTTAAGGTTTCTCCGAAGAGATTTTAGGGAATATACTGTGATGGGTATTCCAAACGTAACCAAGAGGGTTACTCCCTACGTAAGAATGTTATGAATGCCTCAAGTTACCTTTATGTCTTATGTTTTCTATGATTTATTCATGATTTGATATGCCTATGTTTTATGGGTAAAGTATGAACTCATTCTTATGTATATGTGTACCCATGTTTCCTTTCCATATTTTTCTATCCCTTACTAAGATTTTTGTGCTCATCCCATGTTTTTGAAATGTTTTTCACAGGTCAAGGGAAAGGTACATGATGTGATGATAGTGTCAAGGATGTGTCAAGAAAGAATCTGTGTTATATTTTAAATATGTTTCCGTTGACGGGAAGAATGAATACTGTCTTTTATGTAACCACTTTGTTTAAATGTGGAATGTAATGAAAGATTCATGATCTAATTCTCTAAAACTCTAAACCTGAAATGATCCTCAATGTGTAATCTTGTAATAACTCAAGATTAAGTAAGGTTTAAGTCTGGGGCCTTATAGTTGGTATCAAAGGTCAGTTTAGATAACTTTAGAGGTTAGGGTATTCTTTAAGCATAAGTGAAATTACCATAATGATTAGGATTTCAGAAAGAGTCATAGTTTTAGATAAAGTGAATGAGTAAGTGTATCTTAGTGTTTACCTTCCTCATTAGTACATGATGGTTTTTTTTTATATACTCACACTGACATTTCTATTTTTAGTGAATGGATGGATCTAGCAGGCACCAAAGAGACAACAGGTTTGAAGGAAACTGTGGTGGTTCTCTGATTAAGGTACTAGATAAAATGGAGGATTCAATGAAGAAACTCGTGGTTGTTCTAAACCAAATATCAAGGAGTCATGATCAACCACTTCAACCTTGGTGAGTTCTCTAATGCATCATGTACGAGATGGCCAACTCGATGTGGAAATTCAGGTAATAATTATTAAGGTAACCATTAGGGTTTAAATGATCCTTACTTTTGAGGTAATTATGGGTTATTATATGTTCTGATGGAAAATGAAAGGCATGAGATAAACTTGAGGTTAAAATATGTTATGATCATCGTTGAAGATTTTATCTCATTTTGGGGAATGTATTAAGAATTATATAGTTTTGGAAAAAGGACAACACGCAGACCGTGTGACATCCTGTCGCGTCGGACAAAGCTGCGGGAATCGAACCCACAACCAATGTGCGACTGGTATTTGTCGCCTACCACTGGACTACGTGAAGTCCCTAGTTAGATTGACTGATTCATTCTAGTTATATGATTTTATGAATTAAGAGTAAGTTTATTTTGGAGGATATGTGATTAGGATAATTATTTTTCAATGCGAGACTTTAGGAGCGACTAATGTTGTTTGGAGATAAATGTTACGATTTAACTTGGAAGACTATGTGACTAAATCCTTCAAATATTTGGGTTTCAATCTTATATTGGTTTACTTTGAAGAATTTTATGTACAAATTGATTATAGAATGGTCCTCGTTGAACTTTGGGTTTTGTTGGACAAATTTTGGAGGTTAAGAATAGATTTTATTTTTATAAAGGGTTATCCTTTTCTGAATTATCTGATCTTGTACTAGCCTTTTTGGTTTTGGATTTCGTTAAAGTCTAAAGAAATGGGAAGTATATGGTTCTATTTTGTGGATTAGGTGATTCTCTAGAAGTTGATTATAGTACTCTTAATGTGAACAAGTCTTCCTAAATACTCGTCTTTTAGAGAAAATATGAGTTTGTGTAAGGAATCTAATAAAGGTTGAAAGTCAATATGATAAGTGATTATGTTTCCTTATGAATAAATTCCTCAATAAAAAGTAACTTAAAACAAAAATGTTGTCTATTAACTTTTCCTACTGGGGAATCGAATACCGTTTAACCCATCACAAGTTTGTGATTTTCTCGTGGTTAACTTTCTCCTAAACATGTTTTCTATCACTCCCCATCAGAACATGACCCTTTGTTTTTTTCCTCCATGTCCATATTTTCATACTTGGAATCCTGGTATGGGTTAACTCGGGTGACCTTTGTACTTATCTTTATTTATTTTAAAGTGTTTGTTTTACCAACTTTTGTTCCGATGTGGGACTTTCAAGGATGTTTCCAAGAGCAATTTTAAAATTGCGAGGACGCAATTCCCAAAAGGGGGGAAGGATGTAACACCCTATGTAAATAAATAATATGACATTTCATATTTATCCATTTTTGTGAATAAAATATTTAAATGACTTTAAAGGGGACGCTATGCTCGATGGCGTACCCAACACGCAACAACGAGTTTCTTGGGAATCCTACGTTGCACTCTAATAATAGAATAATACTATTTTAAATGGTAGTTAACATATAGCCGTTGTATTGGTGGGAATGGATAGAAATAACTAAAATATGATTATATATGTTTTTAAATGTTTTTACATTTATCCAATAAAAGATAAAGGCTTAAAATACGGAAAGAATTCAATTTTAGGCGTATATGCCCTAGTTTTCACTAAAGGTTCACTTATCACCTTTTGATGTTGAACCATAATTAAGTATAGTTTTGTTCACTCTTAAACATTATTTTGGACCAAATAAAACTCTTACTAAGAATCGGGACATCAAATTTTACTTTGTGTAATTTTTTGGTATCATTCCGATAAAGTTCATTTTTTTAATGAATAGTGTAAAATGTTGTATTTTAATTCAAAAACACTTTTTAATCTAATTTATTTATATGATTAGATTATATTTTGAATTTTTTTTAAAGTGAAATTAGAAAATATTTTTACCATTAAATCCAATAGTGGTCGTTGGAATCAATTTCACTTTGAAATCAGACTTAAACTAGTGTCAATCTTTTGATACTTATTGTTTCATAAAACACGCTATTTGTCATGACAGCGGGAATTAATTATTAAATTAATTAATTTGACATATATGTTTTGAATTTTGTAAAATGGAATTCATTTTTGAATTCGGAATATCAAATATAGCTTAGGGTGAATTTTTGGTAATTTTCTGAAAAACTTTAATTTTTGATGAATAGTGAAACCACTAAGTGGTAATCAAGCAACCTGATTTTTTAGTTAAATGAAAGTTTACCACTAATGTGTATTGAATTTGGAAAATCCGACATACATGGTTGTCATTAAGAAGTAAAATGTGGTTCAATGGGATAAAAATAATTTTTTGGTGAATAGTAACTTATTAAGTTTTAATCGCGATTAGTGGTAATTAGTGTAGTTTAAGGTATAAATAATGCTTTAATGATATGAAATGACCTAGACACATGTCCCAACCATATTGGTTGTGTCATGGCCGACCAAGTCAAGCCATGGGTCAACTTGGGGACCCCATGGATCCACTTTGGTTGGGAAATGACATAAATAACATTTTATTTAATGTAAAAGTAAAATTGACACAAACATGATATGTTTTACTAAAACAATTTTAAGTGAGGTTACACAAGTCCAAATTTTGATTATAAATAGTCATTGGAAATCTAAAAAGATTTCCTACATCATAGTTTTTTTATAATTTTTAGACATTAAATAAATTAAATTATTTATGACATAATAATGATGCAGCGATGACATCATTATTTGACGATTTAAATAAAATGGAAAGATAATGTAAAATCTATGAACTACACATGGCCAAAACTTATTGGATGAGTGGACTTATAAGACTTATCACCTTATCCACGAGTTATATAAATGTGGGACCTTTTAAAACCGAAATACATTTTCAAATAAAGTAATATTTCTTACTTTCCAAAAGTGCCCCTCCTCTCCTCTTATAAAAGGCCCCCACTTCTACCTCTTTTCACACACACATCAAGCCTTTGGCTCAGCCAACCCCTGCCCATTTACTCTCTCCACATCCCTCTCCTCAACCTAGAGGATTCCTTTTGGGCATAATCCTTTCAAAGTAAGCCTTTAGGCTCAAATCACAAGGAGTTACACTTTTAAAGGTAATTCATTCTCTCATGTTCATTTGTTTTATTTTGCTTCTCCAACCCCCTAAACTCTTATTATTTATTTCTTTTGTAATGACACCAGTATCTTCAATATACTAGGATGTTGTTATAAGATTTATTCGAGCTACACTCTCACAAAACTACATCAAATGGTTAAAGAACATACGGTTTCCGTGGATGGCGAAATTCTGCCTCCCGAAACGATGATTGTTCAATACTCATTTAACACCTTCAAAGGTGGCCATTATGATGTCACTATTTTTATATATGATATATAATATGTTTATGTTTTACTTATGCTTCTGTATTTTTCATTTGTGTCTTACCTTTATGGCTTCCATTATGGGTATACGCGATATCTTCATTTTAGGAAGTGCGGACTACCGCCCCCTCAAAGTGATTTGATTCGTTAAATACCATATGTTGGATGTATAAAGGATGGAACTATGATATTATATATTATATTATACTGTAATTATAATATACCTTTATATAATTATGAGTCCATTCTATAAAAAATGAAATAGAAATGGAAGTAGCGTTCATGCGTACGTACGGCTTACCGTCTCCATGAATGGTGCATTTCATTTCTTACCTCAAAATGATTATGTAATGTTATAAATGCATGCATGTACTGGATATATATGAAATATATGATATCTACATCATGAATACAATTCTGTTTATAATAAACATTTGGCCACACGAACAACATGTAATTGTAAGAAGTCCACTTTCAACTTAAGAACCAAATATCGGCAAAACAAATATTATTAAGTTAAATGATTACATAATGTTTATGACATGGTAATAAGTGGTATAAAAGGAATAATGAACTTGAAAAAGGTTCTTAAGGAAGTAGAAATTAACTCAAGTTTATTATTCAGGAGATTAAAGAATGATCGAGTCAAGTCGGACCCGAGGTAAGGGACCCTACAACTCTCTTTCTTTTTAAGTACACTCTTTTATGCCATTCCTTTTAATCTCATATTTATTATGATTGGGATGTTCTTTTATATTAATCCTATTGTACTTATTATGTTCATTTGATGAGAGACCCCATTACCTCTCATAAATCCATTTTGGAAGTTTTGAGTGGCGTCGTTAGGCTGCCGAGTTTTCGTAAGGGATTTTTCATCTCACTTTTATTCTCGTGAGATTTATGCTACATTTGCCACAAATTCCATTGAGTGGTGTATGTACTGACCATTATTATACTCTTTGTGTATTATACTTTCGTTTATGAGTATTTACATCAATGATCTATTGTCCTTCTTTCATGGGGTGTATGTTTTGAAAGATACCCAAGTCGGTAAAGGGAACCTTTCACCCTCCTCTTTTTTTTAAAAGACTTCTTTTATTGGGTCTTTTAATTTACATATTTTTAAGTTAGGATATGTTCTCATACATCCTTATTGATGTAAATTTTATGTCCAAGTGATGAGATACACTTTTTATCTCTCATCAACTCATTTTGATGTGATGCCGTTAGGCTGTCAAGGGAACTTTTTAACCCAATTTCGATTTCTTTGGGTTCAACATGTAGTCATTAAATATGTCATCCATTGAATATGTGTGAATGAAATTTTATTGTTTTACACTTAATATCCACTTATATTGGGTGTATTTATATTTTTCACACATATTTTGAGATTGATTTGTCCTTAATTTAAAGATACCTTCTTTATAAGGGATTTCATCACATTTGACTTTTCTATTGAGGGTTCATTGTTGTTATGCACCAATTCACTCTTATATGGTGTATATACTGTCCTTTGGAGTATTATATCATGAATCCTTTTATTCTCATGATATTATAAAGTTCTGACTTAATGTTATTCCTCAATTATTGTATTCAAGTGTCTCTACTTTTGGTAAAACCCCTTTTACCAGAATATCGTTTTAAATGTTTTAATTATTTGTTCTTATTAATATCCATGTTTTCAAAATGGTTTTAAGGATTTATTTATATGGATATTAATGGTTTAAAATGTTAAAATCTTAAAGGTGGTATGGGACACTTTGATTCAAAAATCTCTTTATTAAATGTTTTAAATGGTTTTGGAAATGGTTTCTTTTTGAATGGATTCATTATTTCAATATCCTAAAATGTTATATTGTGATTGAAATGTGGAAATGTTATGTTTACTTTATTCATGTTTTATGTGATACGATTATGTTATGGTTCTTGGGCATTGTTATGAATAACGGGTGGTTCCGTGATAAACTAAGGGCGGGTGAGCCCGATATAGCTCTCCAATGCATTGGGTAACGCGAATGAGTGAAACGTTAAGGTTTCTCCGAAGAGATTTTAGGGAATATACTGTGATGGGTATTCCAAACGTAACCAAGAGGGTTACTCCCTACGTAAGAATGTTATGAATGCCTCAAGTTACCTTTATGTCTTATGTTTTCTATGATTTATTCATGATTTGATATGCCTATGTTTTATGGGTAAAGTATGAACTCATTCTTATGTATATGTGTACCCATGTTTCCTTTCCATATTTTTCTATCCCTTACTGAGCTTTTTGTGCTCATCCCATGTTTTTGAAATGTTTTTCACAGGTAATGGGAAAGGTACATGATGTGATGATAGTGTCAAGGATGTGTCAAGAAAGAATCTGTGTTATATTTTAAATATGTTTCCGTTGACGGGAAGAATGAATACTGTCTTTTATGTAACCACTTTGTTTAAATGTGGAATGTAATGCAAGATTCATGATCTAATTCTCTAAAACTCTAAACCTGAAAAGATCCTCAATGTGTAATCTTGTAATAACTCAAGATTAAGTAAGGTTTAAGGTTGGGGCCTTATACAAATAGAACATTTGAAACTCTAATGTGGATGATAAGTGTACATTTTACCACATCATCATCATGTCCAACAAATATTTTAACAGAAAATTACATACCTTTATCATTATTCTTAATGATTTATGGAGGTCTACCATCATCAGTATCTCCCATATTAGGGAATTTATTCTCTTAATGCCAAATACATGTAAATACGAAACATTTAACTTCATTTGTTGAATATTTCATCTCATATGTTACATTTTTCAATAGTTTTGTCCCCCATAGATAATAACTATTTTTATGGATATCCTTTTCACATTTTAATCATTTATCTATTACTTCTAGACAATTTTATTACTTTCATACCCCATTAATATTTTTTCTTTGTGTGGTAATTTTTCATCCATTGGATTTACCATTTAAGTTTCATTGAATGCCTATTTTTTATTAATATAACTAATAGTAGAAAAATAGATATAGTTACCACACTATAATTATAAATTCATATAGAATCAAATAATTTCTTCATAGATACCTATGTATCTTATGGATAACTCTTTTTAAATTCCTGGTGTTCACCGGATAGAGAATCAATTAGTTTTCCAATTAAGGTAATTTATAAATACTTAATAACAACAACAAAGTATTATAATTTTTTTTATTGGTTCCAATGGATTAATCATCCTATTATTTTTATTTTATATTATCCCAATATATAATATTATAATGAATTTGAATAATTATTATAAAATAACCTCTTAAACTACACCCATTTTATTGAGTTTATTTATTCCTCTTGACTCATGTCTTAAATAAGAGTCCAAAATTGATCAACTTCACCATCCAAGGGATGCACTATTAAGACACATTTCATATGATTTGATCACTTAGTAATATAAAATATATTATTTGATTATTTAATACAACGATAGAAAACTACTTGATCATAATATCAATAGAAAGAAGCTACATGTTTCCACAGAAAATAATTAATAGCTTGACTACACCATGTTGGTAAATTAATAAGATAAAAATGATTTTTTATTGATAATATATTGATAGAGTTGAGTGTTAATGGATAGAAGATACAGAATCCTATCTTCAAAGCCATTTTGTTTCTAATGGGGATAGTTATTGTAATTCCCATGAAATTCATTATTATCATGATTCCATATGATTCCAATCATACACAAAAAAAAGAGTAAACACATTTTTTTAGAAACAATAAATAAAGTAATAAATCATAATAAAATGATTCATGAGTTGTACTAATTTGTGATTCATTATTATCAAAATATTACACTTTACGTTCATCCTATATCAGTTTTGGTTCACTGCAGTTTTTTTAGTTTCTATACTCCTTTGTATCATAACCTAATCTAAATAAAAAACTAAACATTGAACTAATTCCAATAATAGTGACTATTAATGACATATTTATACATGTATATGTAATACATTTATCGATGAATATTCAATATATCAACAAAATAAACATACCCTACTTCCATAATGACATTGTGAACATCGAGACTAGATACAAAATCATCTTATATAAATATAATATTCATTATATTAAACATATTTATTTACATAATATACCCTTTTAGAATTATGATAAATATATCCTTCTATCAAAACCATTAGATGAAAAATGTTGAAACAGTGATCTCAAATTCCCTATAATGGAAAAAAATAAAAGATATCAATCATATTAGCAGACTAGATGACTATAAGGGTTTGATAATGTAATAAAGTAGATACTATTAATATAAATGATTTATACCATGAAAATTATGGATCCTAAACTCCATAATAATGACATATTTATATGTATTAATTTAATGGTTGTCAAAAAAGTGATAATCATTGGGGAGTCATAAAACAGTTATATGTAATTATACACAAAAAAATCATAATATTATGAAATTATATATTCACAATTATTAATGAACATAATGATTTTGGGATAGTTATTCTCACATCAAAATTTGAAAACAAATATTCAAAATATTATTGATGCTTAGTCTTGTTAGCATATCTAGATGATATAATCCTTACACATAATGTTTGAAAAAATTATTCAGAATCAAGTAAAATCTTAAAGTGATCACCCAATGACATATCACTATAACATTACACAATTCATTATATATCTATAAAATACCCAACCTGTAAATAATTTTAATCTATTTATATTCAATATATAAGGTCATGAAATGATTTATCACTTCATCATAGCATAACCCCTGAAAAAAATGTTTCATCAATATTGAATCATTATTTTAATAACCATCCAGATAAACAAAAAATGATTGTGTAATTGGATCATGTATCCAATAAAGAATATATAATAACAATAGTTGTTTGAATTGAGGAAAATTACATTAAATTGATCAGTAAAACATTTCATATGGAACATATTTTTTTAAATAAAATATTTATAATATAAATATTTTTAACATGTTGGGAAAATATTAATTTTTTAAGAAACAGGTGTATTTGTAGACGAATCATGAATGAGAATAATACTAATGAAATTGGTAAAATTCATTCATGAAGTTTTCATTGAAATAAATATTTTTTAGGAGCCTCTGGTAGAAACTTTCTTTGTTAATAAAATAACATGAATATTTATTGTAAAAATATTTATAGAATGTAAAATATGGGTTAAAATTAATTTAAAAAATCAGTTTAGAATATTAAAACCACTTTTTAAATATATTAAAAAAATGTATATAGAATAAAAATATTCTCTACTAGTGTGGAAATAAATTATTTTTTACTCAAAAAAATCTAGATCATTTTATATTTCAAAGATATAAAAATGCTAATATTACTTTAAAATTACATGAATAACTATTGGGTAATAAATTTTGTGGTGAGAAAATTCTAAGAACAATATAAATTTATTCATTTAAATTTATCATATAAAATATTGAAAGTAAATAAATTGTAAAATAAATCCATACATAATGTATTGTTATGGTTTTTACGACATAAAACCTCCACTATATTGAGAACCCTTCTTTATATGACCCCTTAATCCTTGAAAGAAAGGTATAATAATAAAACTAGTACCTCTAAGATATGTCATGGATTGTTTATAAATGATTTTTTAAGAATATTAATTCCATAGCATGCTCTTGAAGTGTGTAAAAAAATTGGATATGTGTTTTCATTTTAGAAGTTGGGGGGAAAGTTTGTATTTTTTTGAAGACCAGAGCATAATAATGTAATTATTTTGTGAAATTATCTCAAAATATCAAAAACGTGTATGTTAATATAATAAAGCTTCTAAATATATTAAACCAATAATAATTAAACAAGTTAATGTGAAAATAATACCCTTATATATTATTTTAACCCCCTTGGTAAACCTATTTTAAACATAAACTTATCAATGAATTTTTGCAGTTTTTACTAGTCATTATAACCAGAAATTATAGTGTCCTTGCTAAATAATTTTTAAATGGTGATTACAAATATATTGTTTATTTAATCAAATTTAATTCCATTGATTCGAGGAAGATAATTAAAAAAACCAAAAAACACGCTAAAAATGTATTTATAATAAAATATATTTTATTTAAAAAACATTTCGTGTAAGATTTATCATAAAATAGAATCTAGTGAAATTTATTGGAATTTTTTTAACAAAAGGGATAAAATTTAAACATAAAATTAATTCATAACAATATGGTAATTTTCTAATACTTGTATGAGAAATAGTATTTTTTTTAAAATTCTGAATTTTTTATTAATAACTGAGAATGTAATATCATTAGAAAAATCCTAAAACTTCATCCTATGATATTTTTTATATTATAATTTCCAAAATTATATCCCTTTTATGAAATAAATTTAATTAAATTGTTATATTGAAATTAAAATATAAGTTTGTAAAATATAATAAAAATATTTTTTTATGAAAATATATTTTCTATGCATAAAATAGATTTAATGAATAACATGTATTGATGTATTATTATTTAATCCATATGTTTTAATTAAACAAAACGTTTATACATATTATTTCATAATATTATTATTCTTATTCATACTTTCAATTTAACATCTAGGATATATGGTATACTATATCGCAGTTCAGTTTTACTTAGGGTTACATGTAAGAGTAGCTATCAAATACTTCATATTTATTTCAAAAGAATATATATATATATATAAACATTTTGTGTTAAATTAATATCTTTTGAGTTAAAAAATAATACTATTGGACTTATTACTAATCATTCTTATCGAAAATGAGCTCAAGTATAAAGTTTCCTACTACTAATGGGTTTCTTATAGATGTCTATAGTGTAGAAACTACACCTTCTGATGTGATTTTCAATGATGATCCCAATGAAAAACATACATAAATCGGATCTTATTACGAATAATTTTATATAATGTCATAAAATAATATAGTTATTTTTAATTGAATATTTTTACAATACTATCCTTTTTATGATTTTTCATATTTTTATACAAAAATATTTGATTTTAATCATAATATTTTATACTTATTTTTAAATTTTATTTTTTTCATTATAATATTCATAATTTATTAATGTTTTATAAGCACTGAATTTTTACATATCTTTACATTGATCTATTTATATTTTATAATTTAAAAATATTTTACATTCTTATGTGGGATACTTGTTGGTTCGATTTCATCTTTAGTTGATGCCACTGAATTTTACTATCAATAATTATCTAGGTAAAAAATAATTATTGAAATAATTCCATATATATGGATGATTGATAACAATAATGGTAATTTAATTTCATGAATACAAGCAATATTTATTTGACTTTTTAGTGAAAATAACTCTTACTTGAAACATATATTCCTCACTCTCAAACTCTATTCCTCGACTTCTCCTAGGGTTTCCTCCCAAAAACCATTTCTATTGAGTTAATGGCATGTTCGATAGTTTTATTTATTCCTCTTCTTCCTTCCTCCCCTCCACCAACCTCTTCCATAGTTCTTTTATCAGCATAGTTTTTCTATGATATGGCTTTTCATTTATATCGATATCTTATTTTTCATAAAACTCTTAAGGTCCTCATGTTTTGTGTCACTTGTTGATTCCCTAATAAAATAGTCATCTGGATATGGGCTCACATTCTATATCACATATACAACTTTTATTGTTTAGTAGTTGTTCAAAGAGGTTTTTTGTTTCACAATTCGGTGTTTGATGGGTCTTAAGGCACTATCTGGGTCTATTTTACCATAATTGATGGATCTCGATTATCTGCCTCATTGATTATGTTGTCATACAGAGCCCTCCGATTATCAAACCACTAAACTAACCTCAAATTCCACATATCCTTTTATAATTTTATCTTGAAAAATGGTAACATTGATGTTTTGGAAGGGGTTGTTCATTAAAAATAAGTATTCCAGACACGCCCCCTTCATCAATGGATTTTTTATTTTGTATTTATTTTGAAATCTATAGGTGAATCTTTGTCTGATACATATCAAGGTTAGATATTTTTTTGTTGTTAGGTAGTGTTTTATTTTTTTTCGGGTTTCTTTTTGTTCATGCATCATTATGGTGGTGGAAATCGAGTTTCTCTCAATTTTACGATGTTTATGTTATATGAAATTTGATGAGGTGATATTTCACTATGTGGTGGTCAGGTTAATTTTGTTCCTCTATGGAAAGATGATGTGATTGTGTAGTGAGATGTTTTATAGTGGCTTCGATGAATTCAGATGATCGTAGGTGACTCGTTTTTGTGGTGGTTGGATGGTGATGTTGATAGTGGTTAGGGTGTCTCATGATGATGATGGGTGATAATAGGGTGACATGAGTGATCTTCAATCACGATCTTCACAGAAGGTGTGAAAATTTTGATTTTAGAACATTTAAAATTGATTCAGTTGATTTGAGTTCCCTCTTGGTGTGTATGTTACCAGTAATTCATAAAGAGGCTTTTGGAAATAAAATAAAAATCAAATTTATTGTGGTATGTTGTAAAAATATTCAATTTTAACCACAATTCATTCAAGGTTATCCTCCAAAATCAATCTATAATATGTAGATAACTATATAATGGAGTATATATTTTTTATAAAATCTGGACCTGGGTTTTGTATGTCGGTTCACAGAGCTGATTTTCTACATGACCATAGGCATGCCTCCCCACATGCCATAGGATACCAACCTATAGTGATAGAAAAATATATAACATGGGGAGACTGTACGATCTTTATCAAAGTAGAAAAACAGTGAAAATAAATAAATAATTACAATATAATATAACTAATAACCATAATAATACAATAAAAAATATAAACTAGTATCACATGATAAACAAAAAAGTAAAATTCTATCCAATCTAATGTAGTAGATAACTCCTTCCATATATTTCACAAGTATCTAAATAAAACCCAAAAATACAGCCTCGATGAAAACTCCCTATGAGGGTCTCCGTATATCTTATGGTTTCCTGATCCATTATCTGTCCTAAATCATCCATCTGGCATGGGGCACATTCCCTTATCCTATCATGAAAACAAAAAATCTATTTATTTATTGACCATGCATCTGAATTTAGGTGTATGTACAAATTATTAGTCGACCACCAACTATGTCTAAATCAATATCCATTCTAAAATAGTTTATTTTTATTTATAAATAATAATGTACAATATAATAAGTAAGTAGTTTTCACAATTCATCATTATTTAACATACCAGAGAATTATGTGGGTTCATGGTGATACCCATACCATTAATACCTGCATAAGAACATGTTGGAGTATGAAACATACTCAAGGAATATAAAATGTATCATCTCATGGGTTTCATTTATCATTTGAAATCAATTTCACATTCATGAAATGGGGACCCAGATAGGTGGTCTTTCCCCTCAAGTATATTAGGAGATACCCAACATATCCTACAACTTAATGACCACATAAAAATACATAAATATATTGGGGTCTAATAGAGGAATTCTTGAACCTTTTTTGTATTTGTAATATAATTACATATACCCTCACTAATCTCAATAATATAAGAACACCCATTTGGTGGATAGAACATTCATAAGTTTCATTTATCAAAAAATAATAATCACAATTTAATACATTAAATATATCTGCACACCCAATGACTGGCTACCCATATCACAATTACATTAAGAAAAAATTTCAAAATTGACATTATTCTAAATTTCATATCCCCATGATTTATCAATTTTATAATCACAATTCCAACTAATATTTGTTATCATAACATTTTACCATTCAAATTTAATTTTCCTCGTGTTCAACCCATTTCATTATAACATAGAAAGCTATTTAATCAATTGAATTTAGAAGTAAATTCCACAATGTAGGGATTTAAATTTTATAATTATATACACAAAATATAAATCAATAATTTCATTATTTATAAATGGAACAGTAAACTCAATATCATCGATGAGAATTTGGTAAATTGGTAATCCATAAATTTAAGTGGAATGATCAATTTCACAACAATTATTGTGATCTAAAATAACCTATATCATGATCCAACTACTTAAGATATATCAATAACAAAATCTAAGATCACACCAATGAGGAGTATAAAATTAATATTCATTTAACAAGTGAGATGGGAGTGAGAGGGAGAGTGAAAAAAATTAAAGTGATTATATAGCATATTAAGTGCAGATCCATGAATCAAACTGTCACTCCAAAAATAATGGAATATGGAGGGCCTTGTAATCCATTTGGAGCAAAAAAAAAATATTAATGAGTTTTGTTCTGATTGGGGTATATAAGTGATTAATACAACGGGATTTGGATTTTTTATAATTTATCAATGGATGAAAAAAAAATGTTTATGATTTCTTGTGAGGGGAGCATTATTTGAAAAATCATGCCCCATAATCATCTTCCCCTGTATGTAGGGTGCACAGTAACTCTTATGAGGGTGCATGGTTTGAAAAACAATGAACCATCTATGAAATTCCCACTGTCTCCAGGGTGAATGGATTGATGGTCTGGCTGCATAGTTTGGGAGACCCAGGCGGTAACTGTGTAGTGCCTAAACACCTTCCAATAACATCAAAATTTCCCTTGAATACACCCCTTACAAGAATTAAAAGTTTATATAAAATGAAAATGAGTTTATATAAATGAGCTCTAGACATATACAAATTTTTTTTGGATCATACAATCTCTCCACCTTATGAAAGATTAACCAATAGTTTTACTTCCAAGAATCTATATCATTATAAGGAAAAAAGATAAGGCTTCTAATAACACACATATTCTTCTCTCTCTCTAGTTTCTTTCTAAACATGACCATGATGAAAAAATACATGAACTATCATCATGTTGTTGCATGGGAACAATTTTCATTATGATCAACAACACATATTTTATGATTCTAAATGGACACACTTACTTCAAGCTCAACATCATCCACATCGATCATATGAGAATGGTCAAGGTGATAGCACTGAAATTATGAGTCATGAGAAACATCCTCAGTATCATATATACCTACATGGTGGAGACAATCAAAATTCCACTTGCCCAATTATCTCCACAAACTAAAAAGTTTATATAATATTACCCTCCAACTTACTCTGTCATTGAAGCCTATAGCGATCCAATCTAGGAGAAACTAGAAGGAACACATGATCCCCCACTGAAAACTCAATGGGTCTTCAACCTCTATCCACATACGACTTATGTCAACTTGGATCCATATAATTTTTTTTTGAAATATTCAAACCTTAATTTCTGTATCCTATATGAGAATCGTTCCCCACAACTATGAATCATACATCATAGAGGGGATCTTCTTTTCCATACAAAAAGGGCAACATATTATCCCATTTGATTAGTTTTTTGGATAACTGTTATTATAGGAGAACTCCACAAGATCTTGGTCTTTCTCCAAAGAACTCCAAAATTTAAGAACATGTACCCATAGAATATACCTAGAAACCTATATAGTACATTATTATGTCCCAAATTTCTATGTTTGTAGTGATGTTCTTAGTAAATCCTACATACCCAACACCTACAATAAATAATTCCAGAATTGTGGTGTAAAACATGAGTCATGGTGTGGAATTATACTATCTGATACCACATACAAATGGACTATCATTAAAACATATATCTATCCCATATGATCTACTAAAATGGTCTTCTGTATGATAATTAAATGTTCTACATTAATCATTTTTTATAAAAACCCAAATAGCATCATTTTTTGAGGATTTCTTAAGATTACGAGAGTGAAATCAAAAGTAACTTCATTAAACACGCATTATAGAATGGTCAATTGATATATTGAACAACCATTACATTTATTATTGTCTTTAACATATTGAAATGTGTAGCATCATTCCATGAACCCTGCAGTTCATGTCTTCATGTCCATTCCCCAATACAATCGATGTTGGTCACAATACATTTTGGTCAAACCTTGATGAACCACCCACTATGAGGCATGAAATTCACACATAATATCAACCCTCATATATATAGGAATAATAACATGGTTAATAACATAGATTATCTCATTATCATATATATTACAATATAAAGGTGGTATCCCACTTTTAATGATTTCCTTCAAGGATAGAAACTCTATATCATCATACTGCATCTCCTAGAACTGGCCAAATAGTGTAGATTAATCTAATGATAATATGAGATTAATTTTCTCTTACACCTCTCATAAGCCAACATGCATCTCGTCTAACAAAATCACAATCTTCCACTAGGAACTAGACTCTTAAAATACCATATTATGAGTTCTCCTACTAAAACAATAAATGACAAAATTTCAATTCCCTTACATATTTTCTATCTCAATATCAAACAATTTTTTTTACTCATCTGATTTATACTACTTTTGATTCTAATAGTGCTAAAGAATATCTACTTTATTCTCTTGAAATTATTATACACTAGAAAACATTTCATCCAAAAGTTAACGCCTTGAAAAATTCCAAGAATAAAAATATCCAGATAACTCAAGGTTATGTATACTGTAATTTAATTAATGTAGAATCAACTTATGTAACCCATATGACACAATTCGACCACCCTAAATCCAAACTTTTTTAAGACCTATCCCAAATGGGTCAAAAACACCATATAATTCTCACCTGGATTAGGTAGTGTCAATATTAATGTGGTATTCATGCACCTATTTAACTCTTCGAAGGTATTCATAAATGATGCAGACCATTCAATCTTTACTCCCTTCTAAGTTATCCCAAAAAAGGTGCATCCAAGAGGGAAAAGTCTTGGATGAACCTCCTATAATAACCATATAATCCCATGAAACAATGGATATCTATGACATTCATGTGACTCCTATGAATTATCTACATGAAATTTCTCTATGTCCACTAACACACCTTCCCCTAAGAATAGGTAACCTATGCAATTAACCAGATTAATATATAATTGACACTTATATTGCTTGGTGTATACCTGATTTACTCTCATTATACTATGAATGATTTCAATTTTTTTGGGAATGATCATCATCATTATTAGAGTTCACAATTATTTCAACCCCAAAAAAACCAAAATCAAATCCTTGTATAGGTTGAATATTTTGTTCATTAATGTCTAGAACAGTAATGTAGAATTCTTTAAGACAAACGTAATAACAATGAGCTCATAAATTCCATAAATGATTGTAAAATATGTAAGCTGTAAATAATATAGTTGAAATATTATCTGATGATACCCGGACATCATGTAAATCATGTACAAAACACAAGATAATATCAATTGTTAAAATAGATAGTTGATACTATGAATAGGATATTAGTTATTCATTATCATTTGGTTCATCTTTTGGTAGTCAAAACAGAAGATTAATGTCCCATTTTAACTCATTTAAAAAAAATACGGGGATCCCCAATGTCAAATACATTGGAAGATTAACCATGTATCCATAAACTCTTCTAGTGGATTGTTATATTCCTGAATCACTATTTTTTCCATTATATATGGTTGAATAAACATTGGATCAGCTCTAGGGATGATATCAATAAAAAACACATCATATTTATTAGGAAAAATTGCTAAGGATCCCATAGGAAACACATACTAGAACCTATCCACTACAGGTATAAAGACATCATGCTTCATACCCCCATCATCAAACAATTGACTCCTATATTCGTTAGTGAAATTCCTAGATTGTAGATGAACAGGCACTATACGGCCTTCCTGGATATCACATGATCCACAATGAACATAATTTTTATCCTTATGAAATATAAATGTTAATTTCTTATTATAAAAATCATTTATAGATTGGTATGAACATAAGTCGTACATACCCAAAATCCTATAGAACACTAATATATTATGATAGTAGAGATATCATTATAAATGATACTTTATGACCTTGAGAGAATACCCCATGACCAAACAGATGTACCTCAACTATAACACCAATGATTTATCGATCATCAGAACCATTCTCAATAACTCCATTTTTAGACTCATCCCATTAAAGAGTTGTGTATATATAATGAAATAAGAGGAAATGGTATTAAATTAAGCACTAAATGCCTTTTAGATATTGAATAGTTCATATAACTATTGATGGTCTACTTTCATTATCCATAACTCTTGGTTATGCTCCATGAAACTATCCTACCCCTATTACTAATGATGATGTATGAGTCCTTAGAGTTTTATCAATCTACTCATATGGGTTCTTTTTCCTAGAAGTACCATGTTCACTAACTCAAACACTATTACCCATATAACTCTAGAGTCAAGAAAAATATGGGGTATAATAACCCTATCAAATGCTTTGATTCAGCATGTTTCCAAAATCACTACCCATAAGTAGATGGTTTCTATAATTCCACTAAAACTGACTCATCCATCCTCAACCATGGCACTCCACTATTGGCTGGGGAAACTTGTTGTGAATATGACCTAACTTACCACACTGGTTGAAGTATATACAATTTACTTCTCTGAGTGAATTATATATCTCTCTAACCAACCTATTTTCAATCTCTCTGGACAATATTTTCAACGTGATACATCCTACCTCCATGGTACGTTCCTCCTGGTCATCTAGAATAAATCACCTATCCTACACTAGAATCCTTATTTAGGTGACCGTCATATATGAGATAATTATTTTCCATATTATAAAATATTTAGAGCCTAAATATATTAAAATATGTATTATTCACATATTTAATCCAATTCTAAAAATCATTTTCTTTCAGTTTCACAATCCCTTTCTAACATGGGAACAAAGTAAAATAGATTTGTAATATATCACATGTAGTATACTATAAACTGGATCCCATGGGTCAACATTCTAAAATTTCTTCCCCCTTATTATTAATATTATATGTGTAATAGTTCATCATGAATATCTCTAGAATTTCCTTATGGATCATATTATCCAAAATCCATCCCGAATTTGAATTTCCCACTAATGATTCTGTTGACCAAAAAACTTATAAGTAGTATATTTGACACTCTTATCATCATGAGTCTCCAAGTGGTCAAGAATTATTGGGATATAATCAATCCAAAAATAATATTCCTCAGTTACACCCTCTATAATGATATTCAGTCGGTGCTTTAACCTACTCTATAGAGTTGTGTCATACATATATATCTAAACTCTCCATGGGTCTCTTTCCATAAACTACATAACGAAAGCAATGTTATTGTGGAACTACTCTCTGGTTTTATTGCCTAAAACTATCTATTCCTATGGTTCCATTACCAGGTGATCATTTCAATCCATTTCCTCATATCATCCAATAAAAATGTATCCTCATTGTGTCATATTTATACTATTAATAAAATATTATATACGAAACAAATATTAATGTTACCACACTTAATAAATAGGGATTCAAATAAATCTGTAACAAGCCATCCACCATTCCCTAATACATTTTCAAATAAAGGAAATATCAATACAATCAACCATCCCATATCAATGTCATTGTTCACAAATGGTAAATAATTTTCCAAAATTTATTTTTCATAGTGGAGAAAATTTTATACACATTAAATTATATCTTATGTATCATTTAAAATTTCTAATGTAATATTAGTCACATTTTTCAATTAAACTACACACACAAGATTTTTTTTTTTGATTTAAACAATTTATCCCCAAAAATACCTTTTTATTCATCACAAAAATTATTCATTTAATAAAAATTTTTATGATCATAGAATGATATATTTTTTTAAAAAAATAATTCTATTCTGAGCCATGATGAAAAAACCAAAAATAAAAAAAAGCATCACCAAACAAGTGCATTACTCGAGGTGAAATAACATCAAACTATAATGAAAAACATCAATAATGTTAATCCAACACTATGTACATGACTTTTAATTGATACATCTATCAGCTACTCCCATGCATGATCTATTAACAATGTCACAACTCAACATCATCATCTTTCTACCTTTCCCAAATATTAAGTTTAAATAAATGAAACAATACTCCTTGTATACAACTTTGTTATATCTTGACCTAGGTTCTACAAGATAATTCACCTACCCAGTTATCTACGTGACCTCAAGAATGCCTCCATGTATGAAATTAGCTACCGAATAGCAGCTTGGATAAAATATATAAAATGGGGAGACTATCTAATCATTATTAAAGAAGAACAAAAATGAAAATAAATATTTAAAAACAAAAATATATAAATAAAAAGTAATATAAAACCATAACCAATACAAACTAGTATAAAATGAAACAACCAAAATAAGATAACAATATCCTAAATATAGTAGTAAATATTTCATTCAATATATGTGTCTTGTGTATAAATAAATCTTAATAATAAATTCACACTTAAAACCCCCAATCAAGACTCAACATCAAATCCAGTTCCCTTGTACATGATCAATCCAAACCCAACCATAAAACTTGTGTCTATTTAACTTATCCTATCCTACAAAATTGAAGTCCATTCTAGTACCGATAGGGAATTTAAAATAGGGTGTGAGCAAAACTCATTAGGCTAAAAAAACTACTTGTAAAACAATATATAGAATATTTTTATTTAAGATATTTTTAAATAATTTATTAGAATAAACCAAGGAAGAAGTTTTCACAATTCATTATACTTTAAGTAAACACATAATTCTTTAAGTCTAGGATGATTTGGAAAATATTATAATCTACCTTTTCAAATTAAATAGTTTGAACATTCCAAAAGGGATATCACATATTACATAAAATTGTATTTATGTATATTTTCAATTGAATTTCCAATTCAATAAATAGGGGCCTAGACCGACAGTCTGGAACACCAATTGTATTTAGGGTAGCAGTCCCAATCCCGCAACTCAAAGATCATATATAAATACATAAATATATTGGTGACAATTTATGGAAGTCATTAACTTGATTGTACTTGAAGATTGATTCACTAACACAAACTCATTTCAATCATATCGAAAAAACCCATGGGTAGCTAGCACTTTGAAAAGTATCATTTATAAAATAAACATAGTCAAAATTTTAATAATAAAATCATATTATCACAACCCATGGGTGGATACAATTAAATAATTACATTAAGTAAAAATTTCACAATTTTCATTATTATCAATTGGATATACCCATGATTCATCAATTACCTAATCACAATTAAATCCAATAGACATTATTATAACATTTACCAGTTCCAATTATATTTTCCCCATGATCAAAAAACTCCAGTATGAAATGAAAATTCAATTAATCAATTCAATTTAGAATGAAATTTCCCAACATGGATATTTCAATGTCAAAATAACATAGAATAAAATTCTTTCAAGACAATGGAAATTGATCTATAGAAATATTACCTCATGATTGTTGATGGGAATTCACTAAGAGAAAAATCACCAAATTGAAGATGAACAAAAAATTTAACCATGAATAATGAGATCTAGAAGAAAATCATATATCATGATCAAATAAATTAATTGATATCAAATACTATATCTAAAACCATAAAAATGGAGAATAAAACATCCCACATCATTTAAAAATAGAGTAATAAATTGTGAAATCCAAATGGAATGATATTACGTACATGATGAGGTGAATATTAGTCAATCGGACCTCCGATTTATCCAAAATAGAGTTTGGAATTACATGGAAACCTTCTTTGAACATAAAAATCATATAATTGATTTTAGGATCGATTGGAGGACATTAAAGATTAATAGGGTCTTTTTTAATTATTTTCATATGGATTAAAAACCAATGTGAATGATTTCCTTTACAAAGAAATGGTTTCAAAAATCATACAACATATCTCTGATCCCCTTTTAGTGGGGTACATGGTTAAATTATATAGGGAATATAGTTTACATATTTTGCACCAACTATGAAAACCCTACCATCTCAAGGGTGTACAGTTTGATCGTTTGGTCTCATAGTTTAGGAAAACCATGTTCTAACCATGAACTTTCAGAACACCTCCCTAAAATGTTAAAAAAATTACTTGAAGACACCTGATCCAATCATCTACCAATGTACATCCCAAACAAAGAATAATATTAGATATTAATATATCGATAAATCACAATAAAATGTTTGAATATTACATTATAACTCCACATAGTCTAAAAAATATGTTTCAAAATACATACCAAAGTAATCAACTTGAACATTTAATCATATTATTGTCTAATTCCATGAATTATCATGAAATGTCTATGATGTATTACACCACTTAAATCTAGAATTGTTTTCCAAAAATTGGTCATCACTTCCACATGAACTATCATTCATCCTCTAGAAAAAATAATTAAATTTCATATAAGGGACCATTCATCATTAATATCCACACTATATATAAAAACTCTTATTATCTTTTATCCCTTAACAAATAAATACTTCTCTTTCACTAGGTCTGTTAAAATGGATGTCAAATTATGTCTAGAGAGAAATAAATAATTATTCACATCCTATATTACCCATTGAATGTCATTAAAAAACCATATTAATTTTAATTATTTTTAATCTTAATCACTTTTTGAGTAAAATTACACACACATAGTTAATCTATTACCATATTTCCTTTCCATAGTATATAAATAAGAATAAAATATTAATTTTGTAGATTTTATACGTATATGTAGTTTCTCAAGTTAAATTGATATTGTGTTAAAATATATTTGAAACTCATATAATAAGTATACATAACAAATAATTCACTATAATGGAAATGAATTATATTTTTAAAATACTGAAAACATTAGTTATCACAAAATCATGCATTGGATAATTATTTTCACGGGATCTCAAATTCCAACAACCATGCAACACTCTTTTTTCTCAGTGGATTTGAACACATAATAATCCACAATTAGAAACATTATAATAACATTCATAAGAATGTATTAAATTAAGAATATTTAAAAATAGTGATTAGGTAAGTATTTTTACAATTAATCTATCAATTATGGACACTTCACATTCTAATCAATCATTGATTCTTATAATGATAATAGTTTCATAAGAGAAAGAAAATAATAAAATTAATGAATATATCTTTGCTAATATCACATAAATCATTAAAATATCAATATTTCAAATATATTCATTGGTAATTTCTAGGACATCACTACATATATATTCTTTTGATCTACTAAAATATATTTATTAGTAAATAATTTTGATCATAATATTCACTTACAAAATATTGAAGAGGAATTTTGAGTAATTAGTACCCATATTTTTCTCAAGTTATATTTCCAAAATATTCACTAATTTTATGCAAATATACACTAAAATTATTGGTATAATTAAATATTAAACATAATTACTACCTCCATGGTATCAATAATATTTATGGAATACTTAGTAGAATAATTACTTAATTATGAATGATGTGTAGTTATCTAAAAATGAATGAACAAAAAATCGTACTGTCTATGTTGTTATTAAAATGATATTATCATAATATCTAATTACATTAAACGTGATTTATTATACATAAATATACTTTTTACATATAAAACCAAAAATATACCTTTAGATGGTCAAATAGATCAATAATTTTAGGTAAGGGATTTTTATTATTTATGGTGACCAAATTTATATTTTGATAGTAATTTAATAAAAATTAAAATATAATTTCTTGGAAAATAATTTAAACAAAATCCAAGGACAAATAATAAATCAATTGAATCCTTTATTTTAAAGAACATCTAGATACACCTTTAATTTTAAATCCACTAGAGACATGTGATATGAATATAACGAAATAATGATTTTTCTTTTCATTGTGTAAATAGAAAACTGTATATATCTCATAAGTGGTATTATAGATAAATCCTTATATAAATCATCTAGATATTTACCCACCACCCTCACTGTATATGGATTTTAATTATTTTTAATTCTTTTTATTCAAACAAAAACCTGACTAACTAAAAATATATTAACATAACATAAAATGTCAATAAAATTATTTTATGGAAAGTATGTAACACTATTATTAATAAATTTAGACTTTCCCATATGGTTCTATAAATAGAAATCCTAGAAAAAATAGTTTATTTTACACTCATGATGAACCATCCAATGAATTCAGATTACAATGTCATATGATTCAATACCACGTACTAAAAAATCCAATAATATTTCTAATATTTTCATCATTATCGAGAACAATGGAAATAAAAAACCATATTTAATCCTTTAACGAAAAATTTTCAATTCTCATAAAACATGCCACAAAACCCCTTAAAATATTTTTATTGAATTAATTGTACAACTAAAACTGAATGCAATACTATGTAATTATGTAATGGAGATATTAGTGAATGAGATAGAACCTTTCATCACATAGGGTCCCACATTATTCTCCACATATTCTGATTAACATTGAAGATTATAAATATTTCCTTTACTTTTATGACAAATTTAACTCTCCTCTGTATGAGGAGTTCTCATTCTACCATGGATCCCTAATTTTGTTATCCAATATATATAAACATTCATTATTATCACTTTTAGGTATTTTCATGCCCTAATGCTAATATTATGAGTTAATCTCTCAAAATTCAACATCAAATGACAAAAAATTCATCAAATGAAAAAAAATTATATAATTAGATTTGATACTTTGAGGTTTGGTTTTCCGCTACACCACACTAAAAGCAATCATATGAAATTATCCTTGTTGTTAATTTAAATGATTTTTAAGACCATTACATTTATTATTTTGACCATTAATATGATTCTTCCATCAAATTTTGTGGAATGAATGGTTTTTCCAAATTTCATGTTCATTATAACTACCTCTATAGTAGATTTCATAAAAACTATCTCTATGTAAGTTGATAAGGCTAGAAATATTCTTTTTCCCATATATATTATTACAATATTATATTTGACCATAGATACATACAATTATCATTCATCACCTGCTCTATTTGGTAATACACATGGTCATCAAACCTCAATGCCTTATCTTTCACAAGAATATTCCCTTAGTCAAACAATAAAATCTATAATGCATAATCAATTTCAATTTTTTATTCCAAATTATGATCTATATATTATATTCAGATAACTTTTAGAAATATTATCACTATTTAAGGATCTATTAGAGAATATTTTAGAGCTACTCATACAGGTCAAAAAGAAACTCCTCAACGTGATATAATTCTATAGAATTAATATTAATGAATAGAAATACAACAATAATATAATTGATTGTCCTTACAAGAATATTATTACATAATATTTTTATATTCACATGAGCATCATCCTAGTTGGTGATTACTTTATATTTTCATCCATCTGACATTAGATCAAATAAAAAATAATGCATTTTTACAGGTTTTGGTATCTATACTGTAGTATGTATTTTTTGGTACTATAGTAGTCAAAAATATTCACCTGTTTGGGCTTCGAGACCCCAACTTGATCCTTTGGTCCTTCATGTCTATCGAGCCACAAAATTCCTTCGAGCCAGTAATTCTTTATGGCCACCTCAACATCATAGGGCCACCGTAAGGACATAGGTCGACCAAATAGACATTGGTCCACATGAATTGGTGATATAAAAAATTGAATGATTGGGAAGAAGGCCCTAGAGGAGGATTTAGAGCTTGGAATTCCCCAAAGAAGATCTAATAGGACATATAAGAATGATTGGGAATGTATTTTCTATCTACACGATGATTTTTTATCCTAACACATGAGAACTAGTTGACCATTCATGCGAATGTGGTGTGATAATCACGATAATGTGATGGAGAGTGGAATTTTCATGTAGTCACTGTCTGGGTTGAACTCCTTTAATACTGTCGGGTCTTGTAATGTCATGGAGCCTTCGGGCCATGTATGGGTTCCCCTTCAACCCTAAAATTTGAAATTAAATAAAATGAATAAAATATTAAGGCCTTCGGACCATTCATGAAGGAATAATACTCCTCTATGGATTTAAATCCATTTCATTTAGATAAACCTATTATAGATTATTTTATTATAATTATTAAATTATATTATTTAAATATTATTTTTTATAAACCATTTTTTTAAAACCAAAATACATTATGCCAATGGAAATACATATTTAAGGTAATAAAAACCGAATATTTTAAAATCATGGTTATTCGATTCAATTACCTACCATTATGATCATTATTTATCAATTTTATTTAGTTTTAACCCATTATGGGTTAACAAGGTAAAAATAGTGACATACTTTAACATCTTTATTGACCTATTATTTACATAAATGCCTAATAACCAGAATTGTTCATAAAAAAATTTCCACATCTTTTAATAGTCATAATTTGAGTTAGACAAAATCTATTATCTAAGCCTCAACATTTTCTAATTCTCAATTTAAAACTATGATGTAATAAAATATTATATTACCCCAACCCAAAGGCCTAAATACGATGAACCAAACAGGAATTCCTAAAAGCCTTAAGCATATACTCTTATTTTTAAAATTTTATAAACTATTGGGAAGGGATAAAGTAAACCATTTTTAATTATTTTAACAAAATAAATAATCCAAAATTTTTAGTTATCCCTGTTATATGTAAAATTTATTTTACAAAAGAACCGTCGAAATTTTTAATTGAAATTATATAATTCCAACAAAATAAAAAAAGTATTATATCCAAATTTCCATGTTATAATAAATAGATAAATATGATATTATTATGATCCACTGAATTATTCAACGATTTCAGTTAAATGGAGATGTGGAATTCATATAATTATGGATGATATGTTTCATTTTAATTTATCATCATAGATTGTAACTATATGTCGATATGAGTGAACTTGTAGGGGTGACTATGAATTTAATATGATTTTACTATGGATTATAATAAATATACATACATGATAAATAAAAACAATTATATTACAATCAACAAAATTAAATTGAAAATTATCTAAACCATTGATTTTTGTAATGAATTTTTAAACTAGGATACCAAATTCAATATTTCTGATCCATTAACTCAAAAAAACCTCATTTAAAAAAATTAAACAAACTCCATTCTGTTAAAAAAACGTATAATCCATTTCTGACCATGAAAAATCATTTTATAATACTCTATATTTTTTTCAAATTAAATAGAAAAATAATTTTTTCAAATTATAATTAATCCAATGTTTTTTAGAAATCATTGAGAAAATAATATTTGCATAAAAATAATTTGAAATCTTACATTTTATAAAAATCATTCCATGATAATGAATAAAAATGAATAATTAAATTAAATTAAATTATCATTTTTTATCATTATCATGTGTAAACTAATTAATCATACATTCAACTATTCAAAACCCACCTCTTTACCATTACATAGACTGAATTATCCCCACTTATCCATTTCTCCATTCAATGAACACTATCAAGGTAATATAATTTTACATAATAAATGTTTATATTTTTCTTTGAATAGATCACGACAACATATTCATATATTACCAATCACCGTGAATGAAAATTTGATAAACTAAATGTAAATTATTTAACAAAAACAAACCCTTTCCAATGTTATTTCACAAAATTATTTTATACACAATGTTTATGAAAATAAAAAATATTATTAAAAAACATGTATAATCAAATAATAATATGACCATAATCAATCTATTGATAATAAAATTGTAATCGAGTCATATAAAATGTATTGATACTATCTACCTCGACCAATTCCAAAAATATATTCGAGTTCTTAAACAAATGATATTTTTATTGAAAAATATTTAAACCTATCATCTATATTATATATAAAACCCAATTCATGAATAAAATATCTTAATAGTTCAGTTATATGATTTTAGTATACTCTAAGAATATTTTTCATGACACGTTCAATATTATTATGGACTTATGCCACTTGATATCCATGTGTACATTACCAATAATGAGTTTCATGTCCCCCAAGTTACATGAAAACATTTAATGTAACTCTCTAGTTTTGAAGTATAGAAAGATTATATTTAGATATGATGTTTTCTAGAAAACAACATGGACCCTATACTGACATGGTAGGACCCATTAAAAAATCATTTAATACCTTTTTTATAGAGTATCACAAATATGGGTTTTGTGGCATATTATGATCTCTTAATACCTTATATTATTTAAATAAATATATCTATAATATAATATACTATATAACATATTTCTTTGACTAATCACGTGTAATAAATTTGTTTAATGTGTTTGGATTTTTGCATCAGTTATTTAATAAATGAAATTAAGATACTTTTAGATAAATTGATAAATAATCAATGTTAAAACCTTTTTCTCATCAGTTCTTTTAAAATTATCATTATAATATAATGAATAACCTTATTTTCATGTGAATTTTTTTAATGATGGGTGTTATTGATTTTAATTTTCTTTCACATAATGTGATATTGAATTTTTTCTCCCTATCTATAAATAATTCTCATCAACCACTATTATTCATTTCACTATAACCATTCATTTATCAAGATTTTTTTCTTTTTCAATCTGCTCCAACTTCATTTTTCATCTTATTCAAAGATTTAATCAATCCTTCTTTTGAATATTCTAAATATTTTTTCTCAATCGTATGCATTTTATGACTATTTAATATTTTCAGAAACTCTGTATATTATGAATAGAGTAGTAATTTCTATGCATACAATTGAGATATACAAATAAATTTTAAAAAAGAAAATGAGTTTTTCTTCTGGAAGAAAATTAATTTCATTAATTGGTTTATATAAAAAGAGGACATAGTTTAAAGTATGTAGAAATTGAAAAAAAACTAGAAATATTTATTTAATTTTTTCATAAATTTAAGTTTTATTTCTCTTATTTTTTATTAAATGTATGTAATCTATATTAAAAGTTCAATTTACAAAAAATTATTACATGACTCATCTGTTATTAAATCAAATGGATTTTTTTGTAATTATATTTTATTAAAAATGATTTTAATTTTAATTTTATCTCAAAAGTTGTAAAATATACTTATAGCATCAGCAACAATAAAATTTATTAATAATAGATGATAACTTATAGAAGAAGTTTTTATATATTATTTTTCTACAGGTGAATCATTCAACCATTAATTAACATCAATATACATCGACCTAAAAAGTTTTGTTTCTACTTTATGCACAAGATAAAACCCTAAAGAGAATAAAATGAAATGGAATTCCATTATATATAGATCACCATATTTAATGAAATCATTAATCTATAAGAGAAATTATAATTCATTAATTAAATAATCTACCCTTTTAATTTTTTTAATTCGATAGTTGATTATGATGGTCTCCCATGTCCGTCTCTTGGTTTACAAAATTCCAATGACAATTCTATCAACCAAATTAAATTAATCCAGAGAATATTTTTTTGTCTAAAATTCAAAAAAAAAATCCAATAAGATTCCATAAGTACTATGTTAATTTCAATACTCTAATTCTTCTTTATTAATTCATCTATGTTAGTACCATTTTATATCCCATTCATAATCCTCGGAAAAATGTCCATTAAAAATATATTACCAACATAATTGTTTCAGAGTGGACCATATTCATTGATCCATGAAGGAAAAGATATAAATCCCCCAAGAAAACCGCTATCCAATCCACTAATTCGGACATTATTAACCATCATAAATTTATCATCATTAATTTTTACATAAACACCCAATTTATTTTTAAGAAATATTCCTCAACATAAAATTAATCCTATATCATCCATTATTATAATAAAATTCCATTTACTCATACTAAATAAAATTTTACTCACTAATTAGAAAAATTTAATTCTCTAGACCCCTAATGAAATCCATGTCCACTTTTCCATTTAAATTCCATTGGATCGTGTATCATGGGATAATTAACTAATATTCATGAGTTTCTAAATTATATTAATCACATGGAAAAACATTATCCTCATAATTAAATAACTATATTTTATCATATATTCACATTAATCATCCATCAAAATATAAATATATATTATCATTATAAGAAACAGATAAACTATAAAAAATATGTGTTCTCAATCATTACTAATTCTAAAATTAATAAAAAAATAGAGGATTTTATTACTAATTAGTAAATCATTATTACAAATTACAATATATATATAGACACACACACAAAAAATTTTAATAATTTTAAATTTTATAAACAAGAAATTGTTTTATATTTTTAAATGTTTTATATTTTTATTTATAATAACATTTACATATATATATATATATATAATCTATAAATAATTTATATATTTATATTCAAGTTAATATTATATATATTTAAGATAATATTAGTCATTAATTTATATACATTTAGTTATAAATATATCTCTATATTAGTGATTTGGTGTGAATGTGTTTATATATCTAATTATATTGTAGAATTCACACGTCATTTTTTAAGAATACTTTGATAACTGAGGCTATAAACACATTTTATTTCATGTGTTTTAACATAGTATTACAAAAAATACAATCCATGAATATAGAGTTCTATTGTGATTGGGGGTTTAAACAAAGAAATATATCATCATTAAACATAAAATCAATATACCTTATTTTAAAAATAATATACTTTTCTAAAGACGCATAGTTCTTATAAAACTACAAATTATACCCTTGGTATGTATATAATGTATATCGTGAGGTAGAAAACCTTGTAATTTGATAATCGTGGTAAAGCATGATTGTGATACCAAACATTAATACTGGGTGGAAAAATATATACTAAAGTGAATGACCAAAATCATGGAAACATGGTATAAGTGAATGTAATCACAAGGTCATGGAATCATAAATATGTGGAAACAACATAAATTTTGATATAATAATACTAAGTCGTGGTTCACTTTTATGAACACATAACGTAGTGTGCTGGGATAGTTTACCATACCCTAAACACTATATATCATGAAATGTTTATATTAACCAATTCATTGATGGGATATATAATTATTATCCCACTAATAAAATCATAATATATATATATGTGTGTGTGTGTGTGTGTGTGTTTGTGTGTATGTGTGTTCATATGTGTGGAACATGAATAAAATAACCCATATAAAAGTCATTTGCATGATCAAACACATGGGAATTAAATGGGTAATATAATATTGTCTCGAAGCATAAATGATAATTATATCATATGTATTCAAAAAACAAGAAGTAATTAAATCATTTTGGATATTATTATTTGATTAAAAAATCAATTTTCATTTTCATTTATTGTTAATTTTTGAGAGTTAATAGGAATCATTAGATAATTAATAATAAAATGAAGCGACATTGGTGATAGATTATGAAATTTGAAAAGCATATTTTAATGAGAGGGAGACTAATAATTATTATATGAACTATAATTTAAATAGAATCATTTTCCATAAAATAGTCAGTTTTTTTAGAAAATAATTATTGTTAAAATATTTATGTCTCTGGCACTTGAGAAAGAATATTTAATTAGAATGTTCACAGAAATAAGGATTACATAAAAGAGAAAATTGTTGAGGGAACATAAAACATGTATTACCCCAGAACTGAAATGGATAATAAACTAGGTATATATGTAAGGAATGTATATATATATATATATATATGTATTATAATATTTTCATGGTATGAATATTGAGTTAAAATGATAAAAAGAAAGATATCATGTAACCAAAAAGTAATAACGGCTATTCAGAAGATGCCTTGACTCATGTACTGATTATCTCTATTCTTGTACATAAATTCATGAAAAGGAAAATTAGGATTCTTAAAAAAAATCATAATAAAATTTTTCATCCATATTTAATATTTTAAATTATATTTCTCACATGTTTTATTCAATTTATAATTAGATTTTTCTTATCATATATACTATTGGAAGTTTGGTCAATTTCTCTGAAATTTCACCGATATATTGATCATGGTAAACTATGATGTCATTAGATAAATAATCTATATAATTTTAGATTTTTATTTATTTATTATTCTTATTTCACAAAATTGAAGAAAATTTATTGTTTTTCACAAAATTACCCCAAATTAAAAAAGGTTACTTGATGTATTAATTTAAGGTGGTTATATTTTCTATGGACATTTAATGTTAATATAACTTATATAAAGTCTAGTGTTATAAATAAATAATATTATTACTATCATAACAATCATTTTTATATCTTAAATATAATTTTACATTCATCCATGTTAGGTGTTCATTGAAAATGAAAAAATTTATCCATGTAGAGGCAGAAGTTTGTACGTAAACACAAATGAAATTTCCTTTTCAATATAACAAAAGGGGGTATACATTGAAAAAATTTATCATTTAATAATCCTAATAATTTTATAAATATTATATTAATTATTTAAATAACCCTTTTATAAAATTAATGTAAGGCAGTGATGAAAAATATAATACATTGTTTATGGAGATGGTAGTCTGTATGTGGACATATTAACATATTCATTATTCTAACGGCATTGGTGGGAGATAAAAAATGTATATAAAATAAGTATAATAAACATAAATCATATTAACAATAATTATTTAATAATACTTTCATGTGTATGAAATATTTAATGGGTTAAAAGATGAATCAAATAAAAAGAGCTCGGTTGATAACTTTACCACTCTTTTTGAATATTCACCCTTGGGTGACACCTTATGGGACCGTAGCTTGGAATTTTTGAAATATAAAAGATTATATGACATGGGAATAATGTTTATAAGGGAATATATATACATTTTTGTGATCTAATTAATTTTATTAAATGGATAAATATGATAGAGAAGGTTGGTATTTATAAGTGAGAGGAGTGGAATCCACGAATAAATATAAAAGTGAAAGTCAATATTCAAAGGTCATATAGATTAACTAAGAGAAAATAATGTTTTATGTGAATTTATAATGTTTATAATCCCTCATAAAATCATTTTTAAAAAATTGACTTTTTTATGTCTTAAATTCTTAGATTATTTACTCTTTCCATTTTTTATTCTTCCACAATAACTATATTTTTAACTAAGTAATTTTTTAGGCCTAAAATAAAATGACCCTAAATAGATAATTTGTCATTAGTAACTCAAAATTTAAAATAAATTTTATGTAATTAAATTTATAAAAGTGATAAAATTTAATATTTAAATATTAATTTTTTAATGGATTAAAATTAATTTGTAGAAAAATAAATTCCTAAGGACTAAGATGAGTTTTGAAGAAAATTGTGAATATTGTTGATTTAAATGAAATAAAATTTTTTATTATAAAAAATGGTAGTAATGTTGATTTAAAAAAATTTTGACACCAAATAATATGTTGTGAATATTTAATTAAATGATATATAAGAAAAAAATATTATTAGATTAAATGATTGATTTAGTTTAAAAATTTTTAACATGGGATTTATAGTAAACTTTGTATTTCTTAAATTTTAATTTTAATTTATAAATATATATTTTTCATATAATTTTTTTTATAATAATTTTTGTATTTCTTCTTTATTTGCATAGAAGCGATAATACATTCAAAATCAGTATTTTTCATTATTGTTAAAAAATTCAACCTTCTCAAAAATATCTAAAAATCATCCAAAATGTATTTTGAAATGATTATTCCAAAATATAAATTCATAAATTTATATGTTTATTTTGGAAATTAAATCATAAAATTAAAAAAATGGTTCTTATTGAAGAATGATGTTTTAATGGGTTAAAAATAAAATTTCATATCAATTTAAATTTTAAAATATATTAATTTATTTTTTCGAATGTAATATTATTTTAAATTAGGTCAATTTTATTTAATAAGAAATAACATAAAACACATAAAAATGTCATTGAAAAATAGATCATTAATATTCAATAATCATTGGAGAACATCATTAAATTTATTATCTATATTCTAAAATTTCAAATTTACTAACACATTGATATTCATATATTTATTTTAATTTTATAAGTACATAATATCACACATTAATTATAATAAGATTAATAATATATATATATATATATTTATATATTTATTTAATTATTTATTTTTTGTGAAATAAAATATATTCATTTTACTACTAACAATATAAAATTCATTATACCTATCGAATTATATGGGCCCGACATTCAAATATAACATAATATTGAATTAAGTGAATAATTCACACTAAGGACCTTTTCCGATATAGAGTTTTAGAGAATTAGGACAAAAGTATTACATATCAACTTGACAATTACATGTAGAAACTACTACTCAGTATCCATTTTTTCATAAAAAAACTCTTCAAAAGATGTTTAGTTCCATGTTTTAGAGAACATTAATATTCCTTGATCCCATCCTTGAACCTATTCATTTTTATGTCATGTGAAGAACATCTCAAAAACATGGGATGAGAATAAAAACATCAGTAATGGTTATAAAATAAGGATTGAAATCATTATCCCATCAATAAATAAAAAACAATGAAACGAAACTTTTCAATCATATCATACATTATGAAATCATAAGATTTATGAATAATACAAAAAAAATATCATAAAGGTAACGTATGTATGAAATAACATACTTACATTAAAGATATCACATATATATATGGAGTTACATTGGAATACCCATAAATTTATTGTCCCTAAATCCAATAGGATAAACATTAACGTTTACGTCTGTCATGTTAAGCAATGCATTGGAGAGCTATATCAAGCTCATCTGCCCTAGGTTTATCATGGAACCACCAATATAGGTAAACAAATCACAATAAAAATGACATATTTATAACATATAAAAAAAGAATAATGGAAATATAACATATTAACATTGTAATCATAGTATATCATTTAATGATTTGGACATAATCAATGATTTATCAAACTATTTTCAAAACCATTTAAAACATTTAATAAAGTGATTTTAGAATCCATGTTTCCCATACCACATTGAGTCAATTAAATGAATTAACATTTTAATACATTATTTTCCATATAAATAAATCTTTAAATCCATTTTTAATACATTTACATTAATGAGAATCATTTAGAATAATAAATATTTAAAACATTTAAAATGAAATTTTTGTTAAAGAGTTTTTAACAAAATGAGTGATGCTTGAATAGAAATAATTGAGGAATAAAATTGAATCATAACGTTATAATACCATGAGAATATATGTTTTCATGATATAATATTCCAAATATCTATATATACACCATATAAGAGTGAATTTGTGCATAACAACAATGAAGTCTTAATAGAATGTAAATTGAGATGAAGTAATTTAAGAAATGGTATCCTTAGATTAAAGATAAATCAATTACATAATAATGTGTGAAAAATATAAATACATACATTATGATTGGATATATAGTGTAAAATAATCAAAGTTCATTAACACATATTCATAACATGACATAATCAAGAAGTAGTAGTTTAACCCAACGAATTGAAATTAGGTTAAGAAGATCTGTTACAGAAATTCGACAACCTAACAACGTCGATTTAAAATTCAAAAACTAAGTTGATGAGAGAGAAAAGTTTATCTCATCACAAGAACATAAAATTTACAGAAATGAGGATATATAATAATATATCCCAACATAAGAAAATTAAAATTAAAAGACATAACAAAAATAAGTCTTTTAAAAAGAGGAGGGTGAAAGGTTACCTTACAGATTTGGTATCTTACGAATCATACACCCCATGATAGAAGGATAATGAAATGAAGATTTAAATACCCAAAATTATATTATTTTACACAAAGAATATAATAATAGGCTGTACATACACCACACAAAATGAAATAGTGGAAAATATAGCATGAATATCACATGAATAAAAAGTGAGATCAAAACCATTAACCACTTTGTAATCAATCGAGTCATAAGTTCAAAAGTTAATAATAAGAAAATGAATAAAATAATACCATGAATATAAAGAAAATAATAATAATATATATCATATGTAAGTAAAAAATACACCACATGCATTATATAAGGGGCGAAAAATGGAAATCTCACGGAATTAAAAGTCAGATAAGAAACCCCTTACCTCGTGTCCGACTTGACTCAGTTGTTCCTTGTTCATCCGAAATAATAAGAATAAGTTAACTTATACTTGAATAAAAACTTTTTTAATGTTTATTTTTTTTACATAACTTACTAACTAGCTATAACAATTAGTTAATTCTTTGACTTCATATTGGACATTTTGTCGATATTCATAACTTGAGTCAAAAATGAAGTTGTTACAATAAAAAATTGACCATTTGGTAAAAATTAAATTATTTCTAGAGTAATATTCATGATTTAGATATCATATATATCATATATATCCAGTATATATGTATTATGAATAATACATAACATTTTGAGAAAAGAATGAAATGCACCACTCATGGAGACGGTAAGTCGTACGTACGCATGAACCCTACTTTCATTTCTATTTCATATTTGATAGTATTGAAACATAATAATAAATAGGTATATTATAATTACAGTATAATATAATATATAATTTAATTATCACCAACCTTTATACATTCCACATATGGCATGAATGAGTTATATTACTTTGAGGGGGAGGTAGTCCGCACTTCCTCAAATGAAATTATCGTATTTACCCACTATGGAAACCATAATGGTTTTCTATAAATGGAAAAATATATAATAATATAAACAATATATATATAATATATAAAACATATAAATGTTTTTCCCATATAGTGGTTACCAGGAGTGGTTGTAGGAGATAATTGAACAATCATCGTTTCAGGACACAATAGTTCGTCGTCCATAGAAATAGTATGTTCTTTTACCATTAGATGTAGGTGAGTTATATTATAGTTATAATAAATCCCATAAAAACAACATAGTGTATTTAGGATACATGTTTTGTTAAATAATAATGGAATAAAAATAGTTTATGTGGATGGAGAAGTAAAATAAAACAAAATAACTTAAGAGAAGATGTCACCTTTAAATCAGGTATCTCTCTTTGGTTTGAAACAAACGGTTTAATTGAATTTTCTTTCTACCTAAGGGAAGGCTTCTAGGATGAGTATTTTAATATATGTAGCTCAACTGGGTAGTTATTGGAAAATCCATGTGGGTTGAGAAGTTTGAAGAATGGGTTACAAGTGAGGGCTTTTATAAGGGGGGAGGGACTGTTTAGGATTGTTTAAAATATTATTTAATTATATATTGATTTTCGGTTTCTAGAGGTCCAAAACATACTAAATTAAAAGATAAGATGACTTATGTTCTAAATAAAATTATAAAATAATAATTGTAAAGGTTTTTTATATTTTTTAAATCTTTATAATTTTATATATTTAAATCATTAATTAATGAGGTAAACATTGCATGATTATTGTGTCGTAAAAAAGTTTATTTAATTATGTCTAGAAATGTTAAAATAATTACCATGATTTAGAAAATCTATTAAGATTTAAAATTAATATTTATATTCCAAGAGAAAACTTTTATAACCCCATGTAATAATTGATTTATTAAAAGATATATGTTTATGTCATTTTTGTCTTAACTTTAAATTAATTAATATAAAGTGACATTATCAATCCCTAGTGGCTCCATGGGGTCCCAAAATCAACCCATGGATACCCTTAGATGTAAATGTATCATAAAATTGGAATAATACACATGTTATGGCAATTTTATATTATTATAATATTATTTTTTACCTATATTTTACCATATTTTCCTTTACCCATGGTAAATAAAATTATTACTGAAGTAAATATTCATAATTTGTGGAAATAAAAGTTAGATATTTGAATATTTTGGACCTCCAGATACCAAATATGGAATACATTTTTTCAAATTAAAAAAAACATAAGTGGTCAAAATTAATATAAAATTATTTCCATCTGTCAAAAAAAAGCATGTTTTTATGAAATAATAACTATCCAAAGATTGAAACTTGTTTATGTCCAATTTGAATGTGAAATTACTTAAAATAACCATAAATTGATTAAATAGAATAAGAATAATATAATTACACATTAAAACAAAATAAAAATATAATAAATAATTATAAATAAACTATATTAAAAGTAAGTTTTGAATTAAAATACATTATTTTTCATTGTTCATTAAAAAAATGAATTTTATCATAAAAAAACAAAAAATTTACCCAGAGTAAATTTTGATGTCCCGATTCTAAAGAATCATTTTATTTTGTCAAATATAATATATAAAAGTGACCAAAATAAGATTTAATGGAGGCTCGTCCTCAGAAGGTGGTAAATAAACCTTTTAATGAACATTAGAGTATTTATGCTTAGAATCAGATTTTTTCTTATTTTATAGATCTAAAATTTATTGGGTAAATGTAAAAAAATTTAACAAACATGTATATTCATATTTTAGTATGTTTTTTCCATTCCTGCAAATAGAATGGCTTGGAGTTAAAAACTATTTAAAATAATTTTATATTATTATTTTTCAGTATGACTCAGCATTGTGTGCAACATAAGATTTCAAAGGAACATATTGTTGCCTATTGGGAACACCATCAAACATAACATCCCCTTTAATTTAAAATTAATATTTAATGAAAAAATATTAATAAATATGAAAATTTCATATTTTTCATTTATATGGGATGTTACATCCTTCCCCATTTATGGAAATTTCATCCTCGAAATTTTAATATTGGGATTTGAAACTTCATTAAAAGTTAAACATTGGAAAAAGTTTCAATAAGACTCTGGTATTAAAAGAAATTAAGAGAAGTACCAAGGTAACTCGAGAGAAAAGATAGTAGGATTCTATGAAAACATGGATATGGAAGATAAAAAACCATCAAGGTTTGATGGAGAGTGGATGAAAACATTATTAGCATAATGTTAACCACCAAGAAATCACAAATGTGTGATGGGATAAAAAGTTTTTGAATACCCAGTACGAAATGTTAACAGACAATGTTTTTGTTTTATGTTACTTATCAAAAATGTTGATGAATTTATTTAAGAGATTCATTATGAACGTGAGAAAACATACTTAATTTTCATGTAACAATACATAATATACAATATTTATACCACAAACTCATCATTTCTCCAAATGATGAGTACTCAAACTAACATGGTCACACCCGAAGTGTTATAACAATCTTCTAGGGTATCACATAATCTAAACAATATTTACTATATATTTCCCTTATCTTTAGACATCATCCAAAACCAAATTTTTATTACAAGATCATATAATCCCCATAAGGATATTCCTCTATAAAAAATATTATTCTTAATCTACAAAATTCAACAAAAAGAACCCCAAGTTCTAGAATTACCATTCAATAAACAATTGTGCTTAAAATTATTTAAAATAATCCAATCTATGATTGATACCCAAATATCAAGATGATTTAAACACATAGTCATCCATAGTAAATCTAAATATTTATCCCTAAAAAACGACTACTATTATTGTCTCATAGAGAAGTGTAATTAACCTAATCACATATTCTTTATGATAGGTGAATCATTTCCAAAAAAAACCAAATCACAATATGTTCACAATTAAAAAATAGATTTTTCCAAAATAAAATTTAAACCATTACTCCATAAAGATATCCCATTGTATTCTATTTTTCTTAAGAATATAATGTTTTCAAAAGAGCAAACATATACTAAAATAATCATTATCACTTAATCTCTAATTCATTTTCTATATTAACGATATCAATTTGATAAAACATAAGTTCCTAAAATCTGCTTATTCTTGATCCGTAAAATAATTTAACTTAAATGAATAAGTCCTAGAAACTAGGGAATTCACCTAGGACATAGTTAGTGATGCACCCTTGTCACCCTTCGGTTGTGGGATTGATTCATGCAACCATTCTGGAACCGACGGGTTGTCACTAATCATACAAGTTGTCCTTTTTATAAAACTCAAAAATATCCCGAACTTGTTTTAACCTCAATGGATTTATTATACCTATCATTTTCATCCAAATACATTAAAACTTAAACATCTTATATACTGTCATTTCTTTCACCTCCATATGATAAAATAATACTATTACCAATAGAAAAACACAATTACTTGATCATGGTGTCCATATGGTTTCATCTTCTTCTTAATCATGTAGGTAGACGGTCCCTTACTTGCAACAATGCGTAATAGAACCTTCAAACTCATTTTATACCTTCATACAAATACATCGTGTACAACTTTGGTCATATGGGTGTTCATAGAAATACAGTTTCGGAAAATAATAATGTATGACATATAATTTCAAAACATCAAATAAAACATGATTTTTATAAAACTATCGGATTGATTTTGAGTTGAATAATTCAATAAATAGTCCTTTTAAAATACCATATGTATGCATTGAGATACTATATTTTAAAAGAAAATTTAAATCAGTTGGGCAAGGGTCTGTTTCATCACAACCTTTTTCAAAATCATAATATGCTTCAAAATCCTGTGATAAGGTAAAATATTTAAAAATTCCATGATAATATTTATCATTCTTGAAAATATGAGAATATTGAAAAAATATGTTTTGATTAAATACATACCATGACTTATGATGAAATTTAGGTATATTGGAGGTGTTTGATATCTCAAACAACTGCTTCCATGATATTTGTATGCTAGAAAAAGTATCACAATCATCTGAACATGACATTGTAATAATTATAGTAATCATGACATAAAGAAAAGATAATAATGTAGTTTGAGATCATCCTCTATCCATTGTAACTAAAATTCCTTGATCTGATAAAATTTATAAAAAAACGATTCAATTGGAATAATAAACATAGGGACAAATCATGTGTTTTACTAAAACTCCTAATACCTATTGTTGTCTAAACTGACCTCTGATACCTAATATAATTACCCAACATTAAAAAATTAAATAATCTTAAATTAAATGAATAATTTACATTGAGGATCTTTTCAAGTTTAAAGTTTTAGAGAATTAGGCTATAACTATTACATATCACCTAGAAAATTACATACAGACACTACCACTCAGTATAATCATTTTTCCCTAAAAAATCATAAAAAGTAACATGTACAGTTACATGTTTTAAATAGCCCAATTTTTCCTTGATCTCATCCTTCAACCTATTCAACTTTTTGTCCAGTTAAAAAAATTTCAATAACTTGGGATGAGCATAAAAACCTTAGTAATGGTTATAAAATAAGAAATGAAAAGCTTATCCCATAAATAAATACAAAATAATGAAACCATACTTTTCAATCATAAAATAACTTATGAAATCATATGATTTATGAATAACACACACAAATCCTAAATCATAAAGGTAGGTTATTGAATACATAATGTACTTAAATTGTATATATCACAACTATGCAGGGAGTTATGTTCGGATACCCATAACAGTATATTCCATAAATCTCTTAGGAGAAACAATAACATTTAACTCTTTCGTGTTACCAAATGCATTAGAGAGCTATCTCGGGCTCACCCGCCCAAGGTTTATCATGGAACCACCTGTATACATAAACAAATACTAGAACCATGAAATATTCATAACACATAAATCAAGCATAAATGAAAGATAACATTTCCACATCGCAGTCACGTTATGTCATTTATAGATTTTGACATAATCATTGATTTATCAAACCATTTTCAATCCCATTTAAAACATTTAATAAACAGATTTGTTAATCATTGTGTCCCATACCTCATAGAATATTATTATGGAATTAAAATTTAAAAACATTAATGTCCATATAAAAAAGTCCTTAAAACGATATCTAAAACATGGATATCAATGAGAACTATTTAGAATAATAAATATTTAAAACATTTAAAACAATATTTTTTTATGTTTTTTGAAAAAAATGAGATACGCCTGAATAAAAATAATTGTGGAATAACATTTAATAATAACATTAAAATATAATATGAATAAAAATATTCATGATATAAAATTACATTGCAGAGTATATACACTATATAAGAGTGAATTGGTGCATGACAATAATGATGTCTCAATGGAATATAAATTGAGACGAAATCCCTTATAAAAATGGTGTCCTTAGATTAATGATAAATAAATTACATAATAATGTGTAAAAAATTTAAATACAGTCAATATTATTGGATATTAAGTGTAAACAATCAGAGTTTATTCATAGATATTCATAGCACGACATAATAAAGAAGTAGAAGTTTAACACAAATAATTGAAACTGGGTTAAGAGGTTCTCTTACAGAAATTTGGCAACCTAACGACATCGATTTAAAATTCAAAAAAATGATTTGATGATAGAGAAAATATTTTCTCATCACATGGACATTAAATTTACATCAATATGGTTATAGAAGAACATATCCTAACATAAGAAGATGTAAATTTAAAGACCTAACAAAAATAAGTCTTTTAAAAATAAGAGTGTGAAATATTCCCTTACTGATTTGGTAATTTAAGAAACACACACCCCATGAAAAAATGGATATACAATTAAGATTAAAATACCAATAAATTTAATTATATTGCACATATAATACAATCATGGGCAGTACATAAACAACACAAATGGGAATAGTGGCAAATATAGCATGGATCTCTCGGGAATAAAAAGTGACATGAAAACCCTTTACCACGTTGTAATCAACCGAGTTGTATAACCGAATGATAATAACCACAAAATGAATCAAATAATACAATGAATATAATGGAAATCATGATAATATATATCAAATTATTATAAAAAATACCCCACATGCAAGAAATAAGTGGCGAACAAAGGAAATCTCAAGGAATTAAATGTGAGGTAAGAAACCCCTTACCATGTGTCCGACTAGACTCGTTTATTCCTTGTTCATACTGAATAATAAAATTAAGTTAATTTATACATTCATAAGAACTTTATTAAGGTTTATTATTCCTTTTATATCACTTATTACTTAGCTATAACATTTAGTTAATTATTTGTATTCATATTGGGCATTTAGTCGATGTTCAGAACTTGAGTCAAAAAATAAACAGGTTATAATTACAAATAGTCCCTATCATCAAAATTACAATACCTAAAGAATAATGTTAATTATTTAGATATAATATATAAAACACACATATATATACTATATATTTATTTATAATAGTACATAGCATTTGGAGATAAGAATGAAATGCACCGTTCATGGAGACGTTAAGTGGTTCGTACGCATGAATGCTACATTCACTTCTATTTAATATTTAATGAAATGAATAATTAATGATAAATAGGTATATTATAATTCCATTATAATATATTATATAATTTAATTATCTCCATACTTTATATGTTCCTCGTATGGAAAGAACAAATCATTTCACTTTGAGGGGGCGGTAGTCTCGACTTCCTCAAATGAAATTATCGTATTTACCCACTCTGGAAACCTTAATATTATTCTATAAATGTAAAATATAGAAGAAAAAAAAGAAAATATATATAATATATATCACATATAAGTACAGTTCCATCATAATGGCCACCATGTGAGGTAGGAAGAGATAATTGAATAATCATTGTTTCGTGACGTAGTAGTTCATCGTCCAAAGAAATTGTATGTTCTTAAACAATTTTATAGAGGTGTGTGTAAGTATAGGTTGATTAAAATTCATAACAAAAACATAGTATAAATATATATTGGTGTTGTTATAAAATAAAATAATAAAATAGTTTATGGGGTTCATGAATTCAAATAAAATAAAATAACTTAATAGAAGATGATACCTTTAAATCAGGTTTCTCCCTTTTGTTGGAACCAAAATGTTTACATGAATTTATTTCTACCTAGGTGAAGTGTTCTAGGAGGAGGATAGTGATGTAGGGAGATTAACTGGGAAAATATTGGATGATCCAAGAAGGATTACAAGTGTGATAAATGGGTTAAAAGTGAGGGATTTTTATAAGGGGGGGAGGGGCTCATTACGAATGTTTAAAAATATTATTTCATTTTATAATGATTTTTTGTTTCTAAAGTGCCAAAACATATTAAAGTATAATATAATATGGCTCATGATAAAAATATAATCATCCAATAATAATTGCATAGGTTTTGAATATTTTTTTAATCTTCATAATCTTATTTATTTAAATCATTCATCAATGATGTAAACACTGCATCAGTATTGTGTCAAATATAATTTTATTAATATGATGTGGAAAAATTATAAAAAATTTACCATGATTTTATAAATAATATTATATTTCAAATGAATATTTATAGTCTAAGATATATGTTTTTTTACCCCGTGTAAAAATTTATTTACAAAACTATATATGTTTATGTCATTTTTGTCTTTACGTTAAATTAATTAATATAAAGTGTCATTATCACTCCCATGTGGCTCTATGGGGTGAAAAATTCAACCCAAGGATACCCATGGAAGTAACTGTATCATAAAAGTGGATTAGGACACATGTTAGGGTAATTTTATATTATTATAATGTTATTTATTACCATTATTTACTAGACTTACCCTTTAACCATGGTAAATAAAATTTCTACTGAAGCAAATATTCATAATTTCTAAAAATAAAATTTAACTATTTAAAAATTTGGGACCTCCTTATTCCATATAGAGAATCCATTTTTTCAAATTCAATACATATATGTGGAAGAAATTATTTAAAATTAATTGCTGCTATCAAATCAAAAAGCATGTTTTAATGAAATAACAACTATCAAAAGATTGACACTTTTTTATGTCCAATTTAAAAGTAAAATTACTTTCAATGACCTACATTAGATTAAATATTAAAAACTTAGTATAATTAAAAATTAAAACTAATTAAAAAGATAATATATCCATATAAATAAATTAGATTAAAAGGCAGTTTGGAATTAAAATACAGTATTTATCACTATTCATTTAAAAATGAATTTTATCAGAAAATTACAAAACAAATACCCCAAGTAAATTTTTATGTCCCAATTATAAAGAAGATTTTTATTTTGTCAAATATAACATATAAAAGTTACCATTACTATATTCAAAGAGGGTTCTCCATCAAAAGGCGATAAATCGACCTTTTAATAAATATTAGAGTATTTATGCTTGAAATCAGATTCATTATTTTTTAAGCCTCTAAATTTTATTGGATAAATATAAATACATTTAACAAACATGTATATTCATATTGTAGTTAGTTTTTTCCATTCTCTCTAATACAACGACTAGGTGTTAACAACCACTTAAAATAATATTATATTATTATTTTTCAGAATGACTCAACATTTTGTACAACATAAGATACCAATGAAACTCGTTGTATTGAACCAAGTATGCCATCGAACATTGAACCCCGTTAATTTAAAATGAATATTTAATTCAAAAATATTAATAAATATAAAAAATTCATAAACATTATTTACCTAGAATGTTACACAAATACATGTATCTTCAATTACCAAAATTTTAATAACAATATTTCTAATGACCAAATAAATAGTGGCCTGATTTTATCACTTTATATTGTCTTATTAACTCATTCCATACCTTCACACTTTTTAGGCCACAAATTTCATTTCAATAATTTTATTGAATATGACAATAATACTTCACCTTTCATTATAGTTTTCCTTGGTATAGGTTTTCCTTAGTCATTGTTAATCCTCAAGGGTGATGATGATCTTAGTTATCTCATTTTATTCAATATTATAATTATTTTTCATTTATTATCCATTTTCATTTATACATATTTAATGGATTTAATAATAAATTGATAGTAATAATCCTTGGTCTGTTAAACTTATTACCATATTATTTTTATATCCTATTTTAATATGAGTGAATATAGTTTTTTAGTCTAATTACTAAATTTTATGACTTATTTAGAAAAGTATTTATATTACTTTGACCAAATATAGAGATAAAATGTTCATAATTATAAGATATTTTTTTTAATAAGAATATGCATCCTAAAAAAAGTTTTAGTACCAAAATATTCCGAAAAGATAATATAAATGATGATATGATTTTTATATATAATAATATATTATATAATCATATTATAATGTAAAAAATGAATGATGACTAAAGAACATCATTTTCAAGAGTTATATGTATATCATATTGATTATTCTTGATTTGCTCGTAATATAAAAATTTGATACACCATACAATTCATCATGAATATAAAAATAAATATCATTTTGGTGGTATTCACAATGGTATATCATTTATTATTAACATTGAATAATATCACACCTTGGGAGGATGAATAAATGATTCATGCGATGAATTCCTGAATTGAGGAATCATTACTCATTTATTTTATAAACAAGGAGTAAATTTTTTAGTTCCATAAGAGTATATCGAGGATTTTAAAACTACGTAATAACCATGATATAGTGGAATCTAGATCCTACCTAAGATACTATATATTCTGGTATACATGAATCTATCTTTTTCATCTTCCTATATCATGAGTGGTACAATCATACCATGCACTGGAGATGATTCATATCCAATTAATTGTTATTTAAAATTTTCCCTTGACTGATGGTGGGAGGAAATTTTATTAGTGTGTGCTACACATAAATGTTATTATATTTATTTAGGCCTTATTTATATTTCATGAATTGTTGTTATAAGGGAACAACCATAAATGTAGCATTATCTTGAGATAAGTCAACAATTTAAAATTAATTCACATTGATGATCTTTTCAGTTTTAGAGATTTATATAATTTGGTCATAACTTATACATAACAACCTAAATAATATAAGTAGACAATTCTACTCACTATAATTTTTTTAATATAAAACAAAAATTTTCAAAAGAAACATGGTTCATTTATTATATAAATAGCATGACTTTTCATTTATCTAATCCTTGACTCTATTATTTTTATATACCATTGAAAAACATTTAAAAACATGGGATGAGAATAAATATGTCATTAAAGGATACACAAAGAAGGAAAATTTTTATCCTTGATAAAAACATGTAAACCATGAATGCTTTATCGTAATGTAATATTTTTCACCTTTATGAAATAATAATTATACATCACTGAAAAGATTCTCATTGAATAATCTTTTTATAAAAAACTATTACCATAAACCCATATAAATCAACATATAACATATAAAGGTACCTTAGGACATAAACATACTTAAATGAAATAACGGTGAGGTCGACTTCCACAAAGGTCACTAAATTACATAGCCATATGGCTGAATTCCATACTCAATGCATTGGAGGTTATAATGTAACCAACCATCAATGGTTTATCACATAACCACCTATCATTTAGTTATCAAGTATCCACCTGTCAAATGTACTTGTACCCATTATATAATAATAATACGTAAAAGATCGTGATTATCAACATTTTACTCAAAAAATTCATTTTCAATAAAAATAATTCAACTCATGATAATGTAATAGTAAATCCATTTTCAAAACCATTTTCAATACTTAAAAACCCAGAATTGTAATAAATTATTTCTTTTCCTTTTAAAAACATTAAATCTTATAGAGGATCCAAAATATCAAATAATGGTTACAGTGGATGAATCATTATCGCTGCATAAATTAAAAGACATTTACTTTTGGTCATTTTGTAAAATTCTTGGTAGAGAGAAAATTATAATTAAATAAAATTAAAAGCCTATGGGGTTTATTACACACTTTTTAAAAGAAGGTTGTGTATATTTTCAACCTTTACCTCAATGAAATGAAATTGAGATGAATTTCTTTACCTCGAATCCGACTTGTCTCATTCATTATATATATTACTAAATAATAACCATAGGATAATTTATAGGTTCTAAAGAATATTTTTCATTTATATTATTCATTTTATATTAATTATTATAATTTTATAAAAATTACATACTTATTTAAGATCATATCAGTTATTTTGATGATATTCGGGACAAGAATAAAAAATGAAGTGGTTTTGATGTAAATATTATATGTTGTAAAATTCAAATCATCTAAATAATATTATTCATTATTTCAATATCTTATATATCCTTTTTATCTGTATTTATAATAGTTTATAACATTTAGTTATAAAAAATGAAATGCACCATTCATGGAGACGGCTGGTCGTATGTACACATGAATGCTAATTTCATTTTTTTCATATTAATGGAAAGAAAAACTAATCATACACAATTACATTATAATCCCAGAATAAAATCCATGTTATATATGTTACATATGTTTATTAATGTTATCCTTTATACTTTACTTGTTTGACATGAATGTGTCACATCACTTTGAGTGTGGGGGAGTTAACACTTCATAAAATGAATTTACCGTATTTACACCTTATGGAATGAATAAATATATATTGTAAATAAAAATAAACGAATAATTGATAAATTATAAATATAATATAAATAATATATATATACCAATCCATCATAATATCCACCATCAGAGGTGGTATACAAAAAATGAATAATCATTGTTTCGTAATGAAGTAGTTCTCTATAAATAGAAATAGAATGTTCAATACACATTAAGTGGATATGTTTTTATGTGTAAGTATAAAAAATAGCATAGAATATCCTATTATATTGAGGATACTATATTATTTATAAAATTTTTAAATAAATAGTGGTTAGGGTGTTGGATAAGGAAAATAAATGAAAGGAGCATCCGAGAAGAGGTTACCATTAAATTTGGTAACTCCATTTGATGTGAGGGAAAAGGATTCCAGTAGTTTCCTTTTTCTAAAGGCAAGGCTTGTATAATTAATTGAGTGATCATGGGAGCTTATTTAATCAAAATTTGGTCAATCCATGGGGCTTTAGAGTTTTCATTAATTGGGTAGAGTTAGTGGTCTTTTAAAAGAGGAAGGAGTTGAACATTAAGAAAGTATTGACATATTATTTTATTATAAATTGATTTAAAAATTATAATTGTTAAAAAGTTATATATTTCTAGTATAAGATGAGTATGGGTCAAAATACATTCATCCAATAGGTTTTATAAGAGTTTTGGTCATAGATATAACCTTATATTTAGGCATTAACCCTTAGTAAGCGAAATTACCTCTTACCATGTCTTCTTGTACTTTTACACTATATGGTTGTTATGGTTATCATAAAATACCAAGACACACTCGAGAATAATTAATGAAAATTTTAAAATTATTTATTTATATTAACTAAATCTCTGATTTTTTATTATTATTATATCATTTAATAAAAAGGTAATTGTTTTAAAAACTCAATCATGTCAATTGTGACACTATTTAGTAATTGATTTATGTTAAATTCATAAAAACATGGTTCATTCAAGAAAACTACATTAAATATAATATAACATCTCATAGTCTTCCATATAATTCATGTATGGAAAAAATGTTCAAATTAAATTTCTTTTAATATTAATAATATAATTTGTTGGAATCATTCATTAATATGTAATCACTGCATTTTCATTATGTCATAAATAAATATATTTTTTTAATGACTAAAAATTATAAATAAAATACTATGATGTAGGAAACAATTTTATGTTTATATTGAGAATTTAATGTTAAATAGATCAATTATATAATCCCACCTTTAAATTATTCTAGTTAAATGATACATGTTTATGCTATATTTTCCTTTGCATTAAACTAATTATTATAAATTGTCATTATCACTCCCATGTGGCCCCATGGGGTCCTAAAATCAACCCAAGTAAGCTTGTGGTCAGTCATATCTCATCCACTTGTATTAGAAAATGTTTTTGCGTAGTTTTCTTATTTTTATTATATTATTTTCTACCTTTATTTAAATTATTTACCCATTTAACCATGATTATTAAAAATAATTTTTGATGTTACTATTCATAATTTCCAAAATTAAATCATACCTATTTAAAGAATATAGAAACTCTTATTGCAAATATGGAATCGATTTTTTAAAATTGATATCATAGAATTGACAGAAGATAATTTAAAATTAATTTCCATTTTCAAAACCAAAAAAAAAGGTTTTTTAGAAGTAATGACTAACAAATGATGGACATGTGTTTATATCTAATTTCAACGTGAAATTACATACAATGAAAAAAGTGGGATTAAATGATAAAAAAATTCAATTACACTTTGAAACAAATATATTTAACAATATAACCATATAAATAAATTAGGTCGAATGCATGTTTTGAATTAAAATGCAGTATTTTTCGATATTCGTCAATATATGAATTTTTTCTGAAAAATTCAAAAAATTAAAAAATTTAATTTTTGATGTTCTGATATCAATGAAGATGTTTATTTTGTCAAATATAACATTTAAAAGTTACAATAACTATATTTCAAAATAGTTCACTATCAGAAGGTGTTAACATGTAATTTTAAAAATATTATATTATTTTATGCTTAAAAATGGATTCATTCGCATTTTAATCCACGAAAATTTATTGGAAAATTTTAAAAACATTTGTAAAACAATTTTAACAATATATTAGTTAGTTCTTTTCATTCCCTATAATAAAATGTCTAGGCATTAACTACCATTATAATTTATAATAATATCGTTTTATTATTTTTCACTATAACTACATGTTGTGTGTAACATTAGATTTTTGAAAAACACATGGTTGCATGTCAAGTACTATATCAGAAAAATTATACCTTTTACATAAAATTAATATCATATTCATAAATATTAATAGATATGAAAATTTATTATCATATAAATACAATAGATGTTATATCCCAACACTTAATTGGAAATTATGTCCCAAAAATTTCATTTACTTATCAAATAAGTGGTTGTATTTCCACCTCATAGCATTTTCAGATTCCCATATTACCTCTACAATAATAAGGATTTTCAACAAAACCTTTACCTGTCAAATCACCTAATTCCACAACACTTTCTCTATGTGGTCAATAATTAGGACAGGCGGTTCCTCATAAAAAATATTCTCTTCCGACAAAACGACCTTTGGACTTAGAACATTAGTTTGATCCGTCTTATACATTCTAAAAGTTGAAACATGAAAAAAAAATTGTGTACATGGGACAAACATGGATGTATAGACACCTTGTATGCAACTAATCCAACTTTCTTTAGGATTTTATAGGATCCAATGAACCATAGACTAACTTAACCATTCTTACCAAAATGCATCAAAATTTTCCCTAGAGAAACATAGAGAAAATCATGATCACCTACCATGAAAGAAGTATCCTTACATTGGTTATCCATGTAACTTTTCAACGTACTCTGAGTAATCCTCATGTGCTAATGAATCAACTAAAATTTTTATGTCATCTCTTCTTCCAATTCAAGTCCCATAAACTTATTTTCACCTACTTGTTCCCAAAAAGATGGATTTTGAAACTGATTTCAATATAATGCTTCATATGGTTCCATATGTAATACTGGAATGAAAACTATTATGTTATGAAAAATCAAGAAAATAATGATGTTGATTCCAAAATCCATCGTAGTCTATTAAATAAGAACACTGAATATCCTCCAAGGTCTAAATTTTTTGTTCTGACTACCGATCTAATTGAGGATGAAATGCTTTGTTGAAATATAATTTAGTTCCCAATGACTTCTAAAGGCCTTTCCAAAAGATAGATGTTTACCTGGGATAATGATCAGATACAATGGAGAGAGGAACTCCATATAACCTTAAAATTTAATTAATATACAGCTGTGAATGTCGATCAAAATATAATGTATCTTGAATAGGAAAAAAATGATCTGATTTAGTCAATATATCCACAATAACCCAAATGTAATTATTACATAGAGAATTTATTAGTAATTGCACTATGAAATCCATGGTTATATTTTTCCCCATATCTACTCTAGTACTGAAAAATGATGAGGTATATACTTCATTATATTCCTCTTTACCTTATACTTTTGACATGTCAAATACTTCACTGTTCTGTTAGAAATATCTATTTTTATTTAATCCCCTAGTTATACTCCCACAGATATACATAAATCTTAGTACTGTAGGGATGAGATAAAAATAGAGAACAATAAGATTTACATAAAAACTATTTCATCATATTTGAATCAAAATCCACCCATAATATATTTGAAAGCTTCAAAACAAAATCTTAATCAATCACTAATTCATGTAACATACCCTTCTAAACCAATTCTAGCTTTTTTTTTGAAAATCACAATCTTTTTTCTATGCTTTCTTAATTATATTTGATAGAGATGATTTCACTACCACTTAAAACAAAATATAGGAATTCCCTTCACCAAAAAAATCCAATCCAAAATTCATCAAATCAGGAACTGATGGATCTCATTCCAAACATATGATGGTTAATGAAGCATTACTTTTTTGACTGAAAGCTTCACCCATTCTAGTTTTTTTTCTTTTATGGTACTGAATCATGGAATAACAATCCTTGATTAATTCTATCCATATCAACTATCACATGTTAAATCCATTCTTAGTGAATATATATATTAAACAATTGATATCTATATATATTTCACACTTTACGCTATTCAAATGATGTATCCATACATTTAATGAAAAAACAACATCTAATTCTCAATCATGGGAGGATAATGTAACTCAGCAGGTTTTAAATTACTTGTTGTATAATCAATTACATTGTCATCATGACTTAGTATACATGAATTTCCATTCAATGATGCGTCACTATAGAAACAGAATTCACCATTCATGGAAGGTAGGGAAAAAATTGGAGCCTTTACCAATCTTCTTTTTAGTTCCTGAAAACAATCATCACATCCTTTTTTACAAATGAACGTAACTCCATTACATGTTAGCATAGTAAGTAGGGTAAATAATTGAAAAATGATATTCAAAAAACCGTCAGTAATAACCCACTAATCAATGAAAACTACAACCCTCCATGTGATTGGTATGTCTTTTCCACTCTTCAACAACATTTTTTTTATATCATTCAATAGTAATACAATATTTATAAATAATATGACCATTGAAATAATATTTTTTTCAACCAAATTTCAATCATACTAAAATGTATGTATAGTTTCTTTTAATTTATGGCATTCAAAATAATAAATATGTGTCATTCATGATCCTCTTGAATTTTATAATATACCAAAATATCATCTATTACCACAACCAAAAACTGATCAATTCTGTTTCTGACTATCATAGGATATTGGTTTTTAAGGTTATTTTCTTATATATTCCCTCATGGAATATCTTCCTTGTTTCCTCTATTGAATACTATTCCTAACAAAAATTTCTTAGATGAAGAAATTTGGTAATCTTAAAATTCTATATGATTTATATTTCACCATAAATTAAAATTATTTTATGGATATTCTATTAATAGTATTCAAACTATCAATGATATCTAAGTCAACCTTTGATACCAACAATAAGGTCATGTCCATAAACCATACATAATCATGAGTTATGTCAATAATTTTAATTTAATTCACTTTATATATATTTTCATGTTTATACCTTTTGATAATAATTTTATAACTCATACATAACAACATTAATATTACTTGTAGACACATCTACTCACTGTAAATTGTTTTATAAAAATTCATTTTAAAAATAAACATAGATCATATCCTGATTAAACAACATTTATTTACCTTAATCAAATCCTTGACTCTATTTATCTTTCACATTTATGAAAAACATTTAAAAACATGGGAAGAGCGTAAAACGCTCAGCAAGGGATACACAAAGATGGAAAACTGTTAGGCTTGAAAAAACATTTAAACTTTGAATACATTATCATTAGGTTATACTTTTCTCTATTATGAAGTAGTAAATATTCTTCAGTGAAAAAAATCATTGAATACCAATTTCTTAACCCAAAAATTATCATAAACCCTTATAAAGCAACATATATCATATAAAGATAACATGTGACATAAAAAAATAAATGAAACAACAATACAGTCAACTTCCACACATATCACTAAATAGAATAGTAACACGAATGACTTACATACCCAATACATTGGAGGTTGTAAAGTTACCACCAATCCATTGATTATCATAGAACCACACCACATTGTTTTATTACATAACTACCCCTAAATTTTCCAAGTACCATTATATTATAAAAACATATAAAAGACTATAATTATTAACATTTCACATATAAAATTTCATTTTCATTCGCAAGATATCATTTTAAGATTTAAAAATAGTTAATACACATTCGAAACCATTTTAAATACCAATACACATGAATAAGGAATAAGGTATTTTGTTTCTTTAAAAAATTAGGAATTATATGGGAATCTATATATCAAATAATAGTTATGGCTGTAGTGGATTCATTTCCAGCGCATATGTTAAAAACATTCCTTTTTGACATTTAGTAAAACATTATGTAAATAAAAGAATCTAATAGAATGAAATTAAAAGTAAAAGGTTTTTATTATTCACCATATAAAATAAGGTGGTGTATAGTATCTAAATATTACTTAATGATAGGATATTGAGACGAAGTCCCTTACCAAAAATCTGATGTTTCCCGTTTGTTATTTGAATTACTGAATAATAAAATTAGGATAATTTCTACATGATTTAAATCTTTTTTCAAGTTTATTATTTATTTTATATTACATATTATCATATAATAAAAATTACCTAATTATAAATGTTCATATTGGTTGTTTTGTCAATATTCGGTACCCGAGTCAAAAATGAACTTGTTTTGATGTAAATTGTCTATGTAGTAAAATTCCATCATCTCTAAAATATTATTGAGGGGGTGGTAGTGCACACATATTGAAATGAAATTATCTTATTTTCACATTATAGATAGTATAAAGGTATGTTTTAAATAAAAATTAAAGAATCATTGAGAAAATATAAATATAATATATATCTTATATTAATATAGTTCCTACATAATTCCCACCATGAGAGGTGGTGGGAGAAAATTGAACAGTCATTTTTTCATGTGGCTATATTTTGTCATACAAAGAAATAGTATGTTCTATATCCAATAGATAGAGGCCTATTTAATTGTAGGTATACCTATAGAATAAAAAATACTAGTATTATTATGATATTATTTTTTTATAAATGAATTGAATATGTAGAAGTTAGTGAGTTTGATAAGGATGATAAATGAAAGGATCTTAAGAGAAGAATTTACCTCTAAATCAAGAATTGCCTTTTTATTTGAGCCAAATGGATTCCTCGAGTTTCATTGAACCAATTATAAGGAAACTAGGATGAATTGATGTATTATGGGAGCTTAGTTGAGAAAATAAAGATGATCCAAGGCACTTGAAAGGTGTGAGTAAGAGGGTAGAGGTGGTGACATTTTATAAGATAGAGAAGGGTTAGTTTTGAAATGTCTTAAAATATTATTTTATTATAAATATATTTTAAAATTATAACAGTTAAAGAAAATATATATTTATAGGATAATATGATTATGTGTCTAAATTATCTACACCATTAGGTTTTAAACAAGTTTATTTTACCAAATTAAGCATATCTTTTGGCTTTAACCATTTGTTAAATTAATTAACTCTTACTATATATTTGTTTCGTTTACATTATATAGTTAATATGGACACAATAAAATTAAAATATAACATAAAGTGGGTCATTAATATAAAATTTAATATTATATAATTCATTTGGGCGAATTGAAGATTTTTATGACTATTATATCATTTAATAAAATAGTATTTGTTTTAAAAACTCATCTTTTTCAATTTTGACACAATTTAGTAATTGATTTTTGATAAAGTAATAACAACTTTATTGATTAGATAAACTACATTTCAAAAAATTTATCATGTCATAGTAATCAAAAAAATTATTTAATGTCATAAAAATGATTGAATTACATTTATATTATTATTTTTAATGTCATTTATTTGAATCATTCATTAATATGGTAATCACTCCATCATCATTGTGTCATATCAAATTTTATTTATTTAATGTATAACAATTTGAAATAAAATTTCATGATGTAAGAAATATATTTATCATTATATTGAATATTTGCAGTCAAATAAATAAATTATAAAATTAGACCATAAAATTGTTTTGGTAAGAAGATACATGTATATGTTATATTTCTAGTTACATTAAATTAATTCATATAACACGTCAATATCACACCCAAGTTCATACATGGGGCTCCTAAATAGACCCAAATATGATCCGGGACAGAAATAACTCATCCAATAGGAGTGGGACATATGTTAGTGTGTTTTTATATTATTATAATAATATTTTATAACCTTATTTAATTTATTTACCATTTTACCATGGTAAATAAAAATTTTTACTGAAGTGATTATTCATAATGTCAAAAAATAAATGATACAAATTTAAACCATTTTTACATTATTATTCCAAATATGGAATCCATTTTTTAAAATTTTGAAATCAGAAAAGGTAGAAAATAATTTAAAATTTATTCCCAATGTCAAAATTAGAAAGTGCGTTTTTAAAATGTAAAAAAACAAACAATTGACATTTGTTTATATCAAATATCTATGTGAAATTACTTCCAATGAAAAAAATGGATTAAGTGATAAAAAATCAATTACAATTTAAACCCAATTTAAAGGAAAATATAACTATATAAATAATTTTTATTAAAATCCGTTTTGAATTAAAATGAAGTATTTTTCTGTTTTCATTAAAAAATGAATTTTATCATAAAAAAACTAAAATTTACTCAAAAGTAAAATTTCATGTTCTTATTTTAAGTAAAAAAGTTGATTTTGTCAAATATAATATATAAAAGTGACATAAACTATATTTAAAAATGGGTTTACATCAATAGGTGGTAAAGGAAATTTTGAAAATATTAGAGTATTTTATGCTTAATGATGGATTCATTCTCATATTGTACCTCTAAAACGGTTGGATAAATGTAAAAACATTTCACAAACATGTTTATTATTATTTTTGTTTGTTATTTTCATTTTTGTGAATATAATTGCTATGCATTAACTACCATTTATAATAATATTATTATTATTGTATTATTTTTCTGTATAACTCAATGTTGTGTAAAATGTAAGATTTCAGAGAAACCCATTCTTACGTATCAAGTAATCTAATGGAAAAATAACCCCCGTTAACAAAAAATTAATATTTTATTCATAAATATTAATAGATATGAAAATGTATTATTTTATAAATAATTGGGTTGTGACAATAGTTTTGGAAAATAAGGTTTATAATTACTTATTTACATTGATTAATTTTCAATCAATCCATAGAAACCCATTAAGGTTATAAAATCACTCTATTATAATAAGATTCCTGATACCTTTTTTATGATGTAGAATTACATAATTTAATACATATCATATTTTTCATTGGATTGTTTATTTATTTTATTAAAGAAAATGTGTATCATAATATATATTAAAAATAATGTACTCATGGTTGAACCGCGGTAATGTGATAATGTATCAAACATTTGGATTATACTATATTATATTTGATATCATAGGCTAAAAAAAATTTCAATTCAATAGATTTTCTAATATCATAGAATATGATATGTGGTGTCGTAGAAGTTGATGGTTGATGATATCCAAAATTTAAAAAATAAAATTAATATTTTTAATTGATAATTAACCTCTATTTAGAAGAATACTAGAATAATTTATTATTGTAATTTATTTTTGGAAATCTATAATTATTTATAAAAAATTTATTAATTAATTTTTTTAATTGTTTTATTTTTTTTTAATTAAAAAAGAATCCATACCTTAATATTTTAATTATCATATTAAAATATTTGAATGATTATAATTATGAGTTTCATGAATTTAATACAATTTATATTAATTTAAGAATAATATATAATAATATGGAAAAATTTCTTATGTTATCGGTCTAATGATTTAAAATGAAAAATGGGTTGGATTGCATCACTTCCAAATTAGAAAAATTCAATATTCACCCTAGTGTTTTGTGTAATTATCTTAACTATGGGAGTTGAACGGTTACATTCACCTTTACAAGGGTATCAATCATGATTTACAAGAAATGTAACAGTAGAGATCTGGTTACTAAAGTTGTAAAAGGGTAAAAGAAACAATATATGAATTACAGAAAGCTTATCCATGGCATAGAGATATGTATTAGGTTCTAACATGATTAAATAATCTGTTTAATAGTACAATATCCACCACATAAAGGTATCTTGATAGACATAATCTATAAATTAAGATATTGAAAAAATTTATATGGCTACATAAGGGTATATGGATTTATAGAAAAATTACATAATGGTTATTATGTGGTTAAAAATGATACATGAAGGTAAATGGAACATTCTGTAAATTTTATCTTTGGATTAGTATTTTATAGTTTTTGTAAAAGATAGATTTTTCAACAAAAAGTGAAAAATATTGATTTTATTTGTAAATTATATTTTATTATCCAGAATTTAAATGATAAAATTATATTTTGAACTGGTTTTAAAATATAAATAATTAATTTTTATTTAAAATAATCAAATTATTGTTGTTAAAATTAATTTTATAATGTAATTTACTATGGAAAAATTTTATACTTTAAAAAGTATGTTTTTTTTTGAAAAATCAAATTTGTCAAATTTTTCAGGTTTCATTTTAATTTATATTCATCTACTTATGTGTTTTTAATTTTTATAAATGAATAATATATTTGGAATAAATATTCATAAAATTAAAATATAGTTTACTTTTATATTTGACCATTATGAACAGTGACACTAGTAATTATTGTTACCATGGTAATGGTTAAATCATGTAATTAATGATTAAATATTTTATTATAAGGACTAGAAAATGACCCTAAAATATACATAAGAATTATTTAATGAGTTCAATTTATCCATAATAATCAATGATACGGATATATTGCATTTTTCCATTGGGAATTGACTATTATATCTATATTAATTTATGTAATGAAAAGTAAAAAATTATAAACTATTTTAAATAACAAATAATATGTTTCACACTGGATAAAAATAGGATATGATATTTTATAAAAAATAATTTGAAATATTAATTACATGTATTCATCATGGTATTTATTTCTAATTTTTTGTAATATATATAATTACTTTAAATATTTACACTTCATTGAGGTAATAATTATTCAATTAGTGTAATAATAAAATAAATATATTTAAAATATTAAAAGTAATAAAATTTGAAATAATAAATGTGATACATGAATTTGGTAAATATATATCATTTCATTAAACCATTATATGATTTTATTTTATTTTCCTTTATTGACTTGATTTTATTGATGTCAAAGTAAATGAATAGTTCTAAAACTCAGATTCTTTTAATTTTACGAAGAAAATATTTTATTTAGAAAATTATAAGAAATCCTATATTAAACCATGTGATTATGATATGGTCTAAAACATCAATCATAGTCTATTTATGGGCGATTTTTCAGTTTATAGTAACTATATTGATGCTCAATGATTAAAATCATTTTGTTATGGTATGTGATATAATGTTTAATAAAGGGTTAAAATAAAAAAATAACAGTACACTGTGACTCAAAATTCTCCAAATTTCATAATATTAGACTATATAGACACAGAAAAATCTAATATTTAAATATTTTCAATTTGGATAAATTATTACATAAAAATTAATTGATATTAATTTACAATTTAATGAAATTTCAATAGTGCTTCTCCCCTCATGAATAAAAGGGATCATCTTCATCATACTTATTCAAAATTAAGAAACATTTTGGATAATAAAATACCTAATACTATTACTTCATAAAATCACTTTATGTATTCTATATTTTTTTTATCATAAAATCAACCTTGAAAATCATTTGGTGTAACCCTTTAGAGGTTTTCCAAAGAGGCGGTGTCGTTCTTAAGTGAGGGTTTTTGTTTTATTTTTTATCCCACCAACATCAAATCCCATTTAATCATGATGGTAAAATTACATTAATATTTACCATATAATTTTATTTTATTATAAAAATGCAATAACCTATATCCACCAACATCCTTCATTCAATGTGAAATGAATCCATTGTGTGTTTGGAAGGCAAACTACCAAATCATAGACTGATATAATTTTTTTCCATCACCAACATACATTGATTGTTGTATGTATTTAATTAATGATTAAATATGTTATTAATTACATATATATAATTTTTTAAAGATAATATTTCTTCTATTATCTTAATCTTCAATTAAACAAAATATAATAATGTCATTTATGTGTATGTGTGGACTATCACAACAATGAAGTGATGTGATTTATTTTTAATTCCCATATCTCATAGAATATATATATTTAAATATCTGTGTGTGTGTGTCTGTATTTAAATAAATACTATGGTGTTTATGATTTTATGATAATTATAGAAATATAAAATATTAACTACCATCAATCCAAAAGGACCAGTGAAATAGAGAAATGTTACACAATCGTACATACAAAAAACCATCTCAATGATTGCAAAATAGTTCATTTTTCATAACCATATTCTACGATTTGTTTTAAAAAAATAATTACTTAATAAACTGTTAATTATTCCATTTTTAATATTATAGAAATGATAGACTAATGACCACTTTGAGCATATTCAACCTTCTGATATCATAGTGAACATGTGAGCCAAATATATTCCAAATAATTGATTTGAAATTAAATGATTATGTAATCGAATATAAGTTGGTAATAATTTCAATATACGGAATAATAAACCTGAAAACATTTCTTATGAAATTTAATAAATAACATAAATTTATTATTAAGGATTCTAAATAATGCATGTGACTAGTCATGGACAAGGTAAGTGGATTAATTTTAAAATCCTCTTTTTTATGTTTCCCTTTCAAATATTTTAATTAAATATTTATATTTTTAAAATGTTTAGTTGATGAAATTTTATGGTCAAAAAATAATTATAAATGAAATTTTATATCAAATAGGAATTTCATTTAAATTTTTTGATGAGTATTTTTTGGAAATGATTCACATTAACTAAAAATTTAAAAAAATAATGATTTCTTTTAATATATATAAGGATAATGAATTTTCCACCCATGATAAAAATTATTTGATTTTTTATCAATTGATATAATTCCATGTTTTATTCTTTGAAAACACATCATTCCTTATGTTCTTGTTTTTTTAAACAAAACATTTTACAGTGGAATGTATATTTTAATATCCAATACTATTTTCTTATGTATGCAAATAATTATTTTTTTACTTAATATTTTATTTAATTTTATTTTGTTAAATGGGTATTTTTTTATGATTATGTGTAATAACTCAGATCTTCTTTTTATGTATCTTTTTTTTCTTATTATTTTTTTTAATACAATGAGTTTATAGAAATTTCAGGAGTACACATTATGTACTCAGTTGCCGCACGTAGCCATGTGTTGGCCGTGTAACGACCAATCACAAAGCTGTGTGGGGTGACCTAATGGATGCCTAATAAGGGGAATGTTAAGGCAAGTATACATTATATACTTATAAAGTACAATTCATGTACTTTTTTTCATTAAACAGACCGGGGTCGCGTTTAATGGAACGAACACACTTTTTCTTCATCTCTGTCATATAGGAGTGTTCATACAACCACATATCTTCTCTGAACACCGCATCACAGTCCTTTTTTTGAATCGAACTCTGACAGTTGCGTTGGAATCATATCAGTGAGTTCGATCTTCGTCTTGAACTTCATCTCCAGGTTTCTACTATTTCAAGAGGTATCATCAGTTGAATGTTTTTAATGTTTTGGAATATCTATGAAATTCTAGGATGATTCACGGCATGGGGTTCACATATATCAATCACATGATACCGAGGTAGGTGGTTTGTTCCTTTCAATAGATATTCATGGAATTATATGTGCAAAAGTTTCAAATACCCAAGAACGCGATATTGAAAGTTGTTGTTTTTTAGCCATGTTATTGCATGATATGACTTTTTTGATTAGATAGAGATTAATTGTCTGAGAATAGGGTTATCTTTTCCATGATATGGTTGTTTTCCCATGTTTTCTTGTTTTTAAGTGTTTGGTCTATCTTTTCCTGTTAGGATACTTCTTTTTTTCCATTCCTTGTACTGCTAGGATGGAGTGATTATTATCTGACATGCTATGATATGTTATATATTGTTTATCCAAGTATTTCTTAAAGATTACATTGGATTAAATGTTTATTTTGTGGATGATTGACTGAAACTAGGCTTTGGGATCATGGTGTAGTAGACCATAGGTATTATTGACGTTGAGGGATTCTCCAGAGTGTCTAGTTCTATTATGTTGCGAGACTATAGGGGATTTTGAAGTAAGTTATCACTCAGAGTGTCTGTAGTTTCCTCGATATGGTCCACATAGGGAATTGTATGTTGAGTGATTACTCTAATTGACAATTAGTTACTAATACAAGACATAGGGTTAATTGATGGTGACTGCTTCCTCAAAGGGTCATTGCTAAAGCCGAACCAGAGGGTTTAGACTATGGGAACATCCCAGAGGGTTTCTTGTACTTGTTTGGTTAAACCAGAGGGGTTTGGATATGAGTACATATCATAGGGTTAACTGTTTGTGATTATATTCTTACTTGATCTATGAAAATGAATGCAAGAGAAACTATAGGATTGTTTACTTTTGAGAACTTCTTGTTTACTGCGTCTCTTTGCATACTGCCTGCAATATATATTTACTGATTATCAAGAACAAATATTTGGGTTTTTTCCTACTGGGATTAGTCTCACAACCTGTTTGGGTCATGATTTTGGGACCAAAAAAATTAAATTTCTATTGGTATAGATAAGGGTAATCGTACTTCTACTATAGGTACTATACTGCTTGGAGCTGGAGAGAATGGGACCAAGATGATGATTTTGATACTGAGGATTTGTTTTCTTGTTTCTCTTTTTTTACTTTCTTTTGGGACCATATAATAGAATTTTTACTTGTTAGGATTCTTTCATAGTAATATGTATCATGCATCCTTTTTACATGTTCTCTACTTATTTATTTATTCTGTCTTCCACAGTTTACTATTGTATGGTATTTTTACTACATCTGATGTTTCTATATAAATTAATTTTATTGTGTTACTCTTTCAATGAGGTTATAGATTCTACACTCTCACACCCAATGCCCTCACGGTTATTTGGCAGCCTCTGGCGTTTGGGGAAATGCACTTGAGGCCTTGTGACCAACTAGGTACGGGGCACCTCTGGGCGGAACCCAGAATTGGGACGTTACAAAGTGGAATCAAAGGGATTATTTTCCTCTTGACTTATAGTTTCGAGCCTATATCAAGGGATTTGATGGAATTGGTACTTGGTAATAAGATGTGCATGGGAGTACCTATCCTTTTTATAGGAAAAATCCAATTTTTTGTATATTGAAATTTTTCTAGTTTTGAAATTATTACAGAATATTTGATTTCACCATTTGGTGATTCACATGTACTATGTGGTTATGATTGATAATATTGAAATTCTATTTCTATTTCAACCTGAAGTGATGAGGGTATTCCATCTCATGCATCAAAAATGAATATTTTAGAAATCACATGTCATGAATTATTTTCAATCCTTTTAGGATGTATTACTGATTGCATATTTTTGTGATATATGATGTTCTAGATATACATGATGTTATGATAGATGCCTTGATAGAATATTTTTTGTTTGATAGGGTATTTATTGTTTAAGGTATTGTTGAATGGATTCCAAACATTGGTTCTTGAGGTGTTATGGGCCCACATGGATCAAAATATGGTGGATCATGGTACTGTTATTCCTAGTATATAACATGTACAAGATTCCAAGATTTGATTCGCAGAGAGTATAGGACCTAAAAGATAACAATTTGGAGCATTAATGTTGTTACAATGTTTTACTAGGGTTCTGGAGTCGATTTAGAGGCTTACTGTCTAGAAAAACCCCAAAATACACGGAGTGTAATGTTGAATACACGCCATGCATGCTTCTCTTCAAGAAAGAATTGTTTTTCTAAAATACACGTCGTGTATTATATTTTCACTACGTGTAGACTCAAACGATGCTACTGGCTGTGTGGGAAGAAACATAGGGTTGGGAAATCATGGTGGAACACGTTGTGTACTCTACACAGACATCGTGTGGTGGAGACCATGTGTCCATCCATTTTACAAACAACACAGATGGATAAAATGTAGTTTATACACGTTGTGTTAGGCTTGAACATGCCATATGGTGTAACTTGAGTATCCGACCATGTAACGAACAACACAAGTCGGTGAAATCAATCTAGTACACGCAGTGTATGGTTGGGAGAAGCCATGTAGAGTGATATGTTTAACCAGAATTGTGACTTAAAACATAGTTCAGTGAAGTTCGTATAATACATGCCATTTCTGGCCTAAAAACACAATGTAGTCTTGTTCTAGGATAAAATTGTGGCATATCCATGTTAGGGAACTCAGGCAGGGGAACCTGATTCAAGTACACATTGTGACTTTAGAGTTCACTCCATGTGTCTGGGATGTTACACGACCTAGGTTGGTAGTAGTACATTCCCATGTATTATCTTATGGGAACATGCTGTGTAGGTGTTACCCATGTCGTGTATCCATGTTTTAAAAAACAATAATGATTTAAATAACTTGTTACCTTCTTACACATATAGTTTTTAGTCATAGAAAATATCGATCCAATGTGTGTGATAAACCTTGCAGTGTCATGAAACCAGGATGTCCTCTAGTTGTATGCCAGTTACAGGGCAGTGATCAGACACTGGACTTGGCCGAACTGGGACCACCAGTAGATCCTCCAGTCTTTCCAGTCTTGGCACCAGTCATTATTCCAGATACAGGTTCCAATGCACAGTTCCGAGAAGGATTTATGAGGATGAGTCATACCTTCCAATGAGCTCCTGCTCTTTCCCCATCTAGGGAAGAGATAGTGTAGGTCTTTTAGCAGCTTCATCCTCCCACACTCACAGAGGATTGAGGAACTCAGGATTCAGAGTCATGGTTAGAAGCCATGCTATCTATCATCAACCATATGGAGACGAATCTATAGAATAGTGTCAATATCTCTACTTATATGATTCAGTATTCTTCCAAGAGATGTTGGGATGTGATCTCACAGATAGGATTCTATTAGGTTCTAGAATAGGGTGACTTCAAATATGTCTTATACAACTACTTCTAACCAGACTTTGAGGGCTGATCAAGGATAAGAGTTCATGAGTCTGAAGCAGGGTACTCTTTCTATTATGGAATATTCTTCTCACTTTACATAGTGGTATCGTTTCATGGCCATTCCAGGAGGTGATGAGTTATCCCTGTCAATGAAGTTTCGGGATGGTCTTAGGCATGATATCTGATCTCATGAGAACATCTTCATGTTGACTTCCATCACCTCTATAGTCAACCATACGCTGATCACAAAGAACAATCTGATATATTCTGTAGTTGGGAGCCAACGTGGCTCGACATCCAGGGTTGGTATCCATCCTATTGATAGTAATAAGCACCATAGAGAGTCAATGCGCAAGAAATTCAAAGAGGCAGGTTACATCTGATATTACCTAGGTGGTGTGCTAATTGTGAAGGATGAGCGGGAACGCATGTCCTCATTTTCTGAGAGACCCAGTGGAGTGTCGACTATGCTAAAAGATGTGTCATCTTCAGTTATTCTGTTAGATCACCTCACCAGCAACAGGTGACTTGGGTTCTAATATGACTCTTCGTTCAGGAGCAACACCACTAGTTTCTCATCAGTCATGGAACTTGAGTTCTTCCGGTCGTTCAGGCCGAGGTGGAGGCCGCGGCTGTGGTAGTCAGTCTCCAGACTTTCTATGATTGTAGCGTGGATCAGCATAGTGAGGTTAGGCACGGTCACAGGGCCGTGATACATGCCAGAAAATTGCAATGGAGCAGACCTAGCTTGATTTGGATCTCGAACCATCTACATTTCGAGGTACGATTCAATTTTCCTCAGTTTTAACTTATTCCCTTTTTGATGCATGGGATTACCATAGTTTTATATCGTTTGTTTTTGTGGATAGCCTTGGTCTATGAATCTTTTTTTCTGCTGATTTCTTTACATTGGACACTCTATTGGGGACTAGACCGACTAGTGTATGTCAGTGAAAGGGGTTCCCTCTGGAGGTTGGTGGTTTTTAATTTTTATGGGACCTCTATGTCATAGATATGACAAGATATGATGTCATTCACGGAATAGACATATTACTTCCTTTCCAGTATATTGTTGATTGGTATTTTTATAGGGCCAGTTTCATATAACTAGAGGGTTGATCGTTTCTTCATTAGGGTGTTAGGGATGTCATGGTAAACAGAGCAGGACCTGAGAGTCATGGGTTGGTAGGGGTTACAACCCAGATTTCAAGTCTATATCTAGATTACCAGGGGAATTCATAGATTGACTTTCCTCCATTGGTGGATCATTTCAGGGATGTCCGTATAGAAGACTTTTCACCAGAGCGAGAGGTATAATTTTTAATTGAGCTTGTTCCAAGAGAGGCACCTATGTACATTCCACATAGTATGGCTAAACCAGAGTTACAAGATCTCCGGAAGTAGTTGGACGAGTTTTAGGAAAAGGGTTTCATCCGACCCTCTACTTCTCCTTGGGGTTCCCATGTTCTATTTATGAATATGCAGACAGTAACCTCAGAGCTTGTCTGGATTAACGAATATTGAACTAGTTGATGGTCAAGAACCAATATCCCTTATCGAAGATTGATGATCTCTTAGACCAACTTCGAGGGGTCCAGGTGTTCGTGATGATTGAATTGATATTCAGTTTCCATCAGCTGCATGTTATACCATCAGTTATACCTATTAGATCCTTTCAGAGTAGGTATGGTCTATACTTGTTTTAGATTATGCCGTTCAGTCTGACGAATGCGCTGACAGATTCCATGGCACTGATGAACCGAGTATTCCACCCATACATTGATTCTTTCATGGTACTCATTGTGGATGATATCATGGTGTACTATCACACTCAACACGACCATGAAACCCATCTTGAGATAATTTTTAGTACACCATGAATAAATTAGTTATAAGCTAAGCTCTCAAAATTCCACTTGTGGATGTACTAGATTCACTTTTTGGGTATTGTTATCTTAGAGGAAACATTATAAATAGACCCAATGTAAGTGAGATCAGTAGTTTCCTAAGAGTGGATGAAGAATGTCTTTGATGTACGAACTTTCCTAGGGCCAGCCGGTTTCAACATATGTTTTATACAAGACATTTCACACATAGCAGCACCACTGATAGGCCTGAATAAGAAGGGTGCGAAGTAATTTTGGTCAGATTAATGTTAATCATTATTTTAGGAGATGAAGAGGAGGTTGACTTCAACACTAATAATATATTTTTCAGAACTAGGAAAGAGATATAATGTATATTGTGATGCATCATGTATCTTTCTGGGAGCAGTTATTATGCAAGGGGAAGGATTCGTTGAGTACGGGTCTTGGTAGTTGAGGCACATGAGAAGAATTACCATCACATGATATTGAGTTGGCATCAGTTGTTCATGTTTAATGCTGTTGGAGACATTATCTTCTTGGGGGGAATTTTTTCTTTTTCACTAACCAAAAAATTATCAATTATATCATCACTCAGAGTGACCTGAATCTGAGGCAACATGTAGGGTTGAGTACCTTTAGTCCTTTGAATTTGAGCTAGCCTACATGCCCAGGAAAGGAAATGCAATGGATGATGCATTGAGTAGAAGAAATTGGATAAAAGTAGTTCATGAGGCCAGTAGTGAGTGGAAGCTTATGGTACTGTTATCCGAGATTTATTTAGAGGTGCATGACAGACAGAGGCTAACATTTCTTTCTTCCGTAGCTATTAAATATACTCTTATTGTTCAAGTGCTAATGAGGCATCTATCAGATTATAAAGTCCTAGTTCTACATGAGATTTTGTCAGGAGATAATCTATTCCTGGATAGACCATAGACGAGGATGAGATATATTTTTTTCATGGGAGCATATGGGTGTCAATAGAAATTCATGATGAGATGATGTAGGAAATTCATTCCTCATTTTGGGCAGTTCATCCTGGTGTCACCAGAATGTATCGTGATCTACACCATCAGTACTGGTGGCCATGTAATAAGAGATATGTTTCTGGTTTTTCATTGATGTGTTCCACCTATCAGTAGGTGAAGGAAGAGAATTAGGGACTAGTATGTATTTTACAGTGGCTATCCATTTCCGAGTGGATGTGGAACAATGTCGCGATGGATTTCGTGATAGTTTTGTCGAGGTATCCTTGAGAAAATGATGCACTATGGGTCGCTATTGACAAACTCATAAAGGTTTCTCACTTTTATCAAATCAAGGAGACATTCAGTGTTGATGAGCTAAGAAGGATGTACATCTAATAGATTGTGCATCTACATGGGTTACCACACTCCATTGATTCAGACAGGGACACACATTTTACTTCTCAGGTCTACCAGGGACTTCAGAGAGCTTTGGGTACACTGGTCATTTTGAGTAAAACATTCCATCATCAGATACATGTCTAGTCTATGCATACTATACAGGTTCTTGAGGACATTCTATAAGGATGCATCCGGAATTTTGGAGGTTCGTGGGAGGAGCACATACTTATTGTTGAGTTACCCTACAATAATAGTTTTCAAAAACTATTCTGATGTCAACTTATGAGGATTTGTATGGTAGGCAATGACAATCAACATTATACTAGCCAGATGTAGGAGAGAAAGCTATGTTAAGACCTCGTCTTGCCCAACAGACCACATACCACATACAATTGATTTGAAAGAGGAAAGATACTGCACAATCTTGACAGACGTCATATTTTTATTGACAGAGACGACCTCTAGTGTTCGAGGTTACAGAGCATGTTTTTCTATGTTCCACATAAAGCATGGGACATAGAATGATTATGGGAAATGGAATGATTTCACCGAGATACGTTGTGATGTTTTCGGTTTTGGAGTGAGTTGGTCGGTTGTCTATCGGTTACAGTTACCTCATAGGTACTGGGCTATGCACAATGTCGTCCATTTTTCTCAGCATTGACATTACTTCTCATACTCTTATCGTGTTTTTCAACCCGAAGAGGTTGAGTTAGAGGTGTACACATCTTTTGAGGAGCATCCTATCTGGATAGTTTACCTATGTGCATAGGTTCTCTATGGCTGGTTGGTTCCTCTGTTTTGGGTGCTATGGAAGTATGGGTGATTACATGATGAGACATGGAAGAGGGAGGTCGGTGTACGATAACAGTGTCCAGAGCTATTCAAGGATTATTTTTCTACAATTCCTTTCGTAGGAAATTCGGGGAATTATTTTATTGGGGGGGATGGAGTTTGTAAGAACATAGATCTTCTTTTCAGGTATGTATTCTGTTTCTGTGTGTTTTTGTGAAAAAGCGGTGTTTCTAGAAATTTCAAGAGTAAACGCTATGTACATATATGTACATGTCTTGTACTCAAATACTGCATGTATCCATGTTCTTTCTGTGTAATGGCCTAATGCCCAACCATGAGGGGTTACCAGGAGGCCGCCTAAAGAGGGGCCAGTTAAGGCAAGTACACACCGTGTACTTATAATGTACATGCCATTTATTTTTTTCAATAAACAGACCGAGGTCTTTTCTAATGGACAGAATTCACTTCTTCTTCGTCCGTATCATATAAGAGCATCCATATGGCCAAAGATCATCTCCAAACCCCCAACTTTTCATTCATTATCTGAATTGAACTCTTTCTGTTGCGTTGGAATCCAATTGGTGAGTACTCTTTTATTCTTGAACTTCATCTATTGGGTTTTTCTCTTCATGACATATCCCCAGTTGAACATTTTTGAAGATTTTGTAGATCTATAACATTCTATGGATATTCTGGGCCATGGGTTCACATATATCAATCACACAGTGCCATGTATAGTGGTTTGTGTCTTTCCGTTGAGAGGCATATTTTTTATGTACAAAAGTGCCCAATACCCAAGAATGGGGTATTGAGAGTTAATAGTTTTTAGCCATGTTATTGCCTATTATGCCTTGTTTGATTGGATATAATTTAATGGTTTGAGAATTAGGTTTTCTATACAAATATTTGGATATTTTCCCATGTTTTCTTATTTTTGACTGTTTGGTCTAGCTTGCCCTGTTAGGCTGCTACTTTTCCATCCATTCCTAGTACTGTTAGGTTGGAGTGCTTGTTATATGACATGCTATGAAATGTTGTAGATTTTTTAGCCATGTAGTTTTAAGGTTTAATTTTCCTTCCATGTATCTTTTTTTCTATGATTGACTTAAACATGGATGTGGGAACCTGGTGTACTATACCATAGGGAGAATTGATGTTGAGGGATTATCCTGTGTATTAGGTTACTTTTACATTGTGAGACCAGAGGGGGGATGGACTTATGTGCTCCCTCAGAGTGTCTGAAGTTTCCTCAATATGGTACATATGGGGAATTGGACATTGATTGCTTCCTCATAGTGCCTATTAGTTATCGATATGAGACCACCGAGGGAATTAACGGTGAGTGCATCATCAAAGAGTCTTTGCTAAAGCTGATCCATAGGGGTTAGACTGTGGAAACATTCCAGAGGGTTGCTTTTACTTGTTTTTTGAACTAGAGGGGTTAGGTTGTGAGTACTTCCAAGAAGGCTAACTATTTGTGATTATATTCTTACTTGATATATGAAATTGACTGCAAATGAAACTGTAGGACTGTTTACTTTTGAGTACATCTTCTCAACTGTTTATCATTTTTTATTGCATTCTAAATATATTCACTAACTCATAGGCATTGATCTTTGGGTGGTTTCTTACTAGGATTTGTCTCACACCTTGTTTGTATCATGCTTTTGGGCCCAAACAGATTATATTACAGCAGGAATAGATATGAGAAATCACCCTTCTACTTTAGGTACATGACTGCATGGAGTGGAAGATCATGGGACCAAGAAGAGGCTTGCGATAATGAGGAGTTGTTTACTTGTTTTTCATTTGTACTTTTTTTAGTACCATATTACAACATTTTGACCTTTTTTGATTTTTCCTAGACATATGTATCATGCATCATTTGTATATGTGCTCCTGTTATTTATTTCTTTAGACTTTCGTAGTTAACTATTGTATGGTATTAATACTAATTCTGCCACTTCTATCTATTTTACTTCTAATGATTTACTCTGCCAATGGGGTCATAGTTTCTACACTATCACACCCAAGGCCCTCACTGCTATTTGGCAACCTCTAGCATTTGGGGAAATGTGCTTGAGGCCATGTGACCAACCGGGTATAGGGAACCACTGGGCAGCACCTGGAACCAAGAAGTAACATTATGTGCAGTTAAATTATAAAATGGGGGATGAAGAATGTAATAACTCGATGATTTAAAAAATATTTCTCTATATATTATTCAATTATCATAAATTCCACACAATTGTGAGTTTAAATGAACCAGGGGACAAAATAAAATGACTTTTATTACCTATTCATTAATTAAAAGGGAATAAATTTGAAGAACTAAATTAATTAATATGGATAAATATAAATGAAACTAATAACTAGATAAATATAAAAGAAATATTTTTATTTTTTTAGTAATAAATTATGTAAATTATATTTAGTAAATTTATTTTATGAGATATATATTTTTTATAATTAATAAAATATTTTATATATTAATTCAAAATATTTTTTGGTAATAGGATATGAATAAACAAAATTTTATGTAAAGAAACCTATATTTTTTCAAAGGTTAATTTTTCTTCTATTTAATAGATAACCATTTTTCAATTAACATTTTGACACAATAAAAAAAATTATATTTAAAAATAAAATTTCTATTTTGAAGTGTGATTTAAATATTTTCTTTGGAATAATTATTGATAATTTTCTGATATGTTTCATATATTGATGAATAGTAAAAGTATGCTAAATTATAATTGAAAAAAACTATATTAATCCAAATAAAAAAGTATGGATTAATTATATTATTGAATTATTTTAATGTATAAATAGATATAAATTTTAACAACCATCAAAATCACATTTTTATTCAATGAAAGAAAAAAACACGGACAACAAGGAACCCCCAAGATTACGGAGGTCTGATGTAGTGCATGACGAGGGCATCCACGCTTTCAAGAAATTAATAGTAAGAAGACTATTGTTATTAGAGCTTCGGTCCAACAAATAATCCATGTGATTTGTGACCTTATTACCCTTGATCAATTTTTGTGTCAGTTGGATATTATTTAAAAGAACATCTCTAAATTTCTCGATGATGTAGGATATGGACTAGGGAGTGGAACCTTTACCAAGAAGGGAATCATGAAGGATAAGGGAGTCTCTCTCTACCTATTTAATATCCAGCCTCTCCTAAATGTAGAGGTTTAGCCTGGTGAATATAGCATTTTTCTCAACCAAGAGGAAGGAAACATTTTCAAATCATGACATGAAGGCCATCATCACATCCCCTCCAATTCCATGATCCACTCCCCCTCGTTTCATAACACCAATTGAGTAGGGCCCATCTTTGTTCAGTTTTTAACCAGTTCCAAGAGGTTGCCTCCCCACCTATTTCTCCTATGGTTTATCAATGAAGGGTAATGTTGAAGGGTTACTAACTTAAAAAAGACTGAACGGAGGTTTATCCCACCAATATTTTATGAGATAACTCTAATCAATTAGTATAAAATGATTCCTCACGATGATGGACCTCGCGGTGGGAAAATATTCATTGAACATTGGCTGGTTTCTAGCTTGCCACATGCATAAGCACCCACCACTGAATATCACAGAAATATTGAAATGTTACTTCTTAGATCCAATAATTTCATGGGACCATCTCTCCATGAAATAAGCTTCATTATGCTCATGAGTTTAGGAATCCATGAATCCTTCAAACAAATACCACACTACATGATCCCATTCCCCCTCAAAGAATAAGTTATTCTTACTATGCTCCAACTTGTTGTGGCTTCATTGGAACTTTGAAGCAAATATTATTACCAAAAATTTTATGTTCTCATCTGTAGATAATACAATGCTCTAAATGTGCAATTTTTTGAAGTACAAATTTGTTCGGATATTGTGGAACCATGCAATTCCATTCCATAAATCCTGGTGATTCTGCTATAAAATCAACTACGAAACATTCTGATGAAAAAGACACACATTGTAAAAGTGAACACACAAATGTTCCATTCTAAATTGATCTCAATGGACTCGAGAAGAGCCTATTAATCCTTATATAGAACTGCCTTGGTGAACCTGTGATGTTGTCGTGCTTCCTTCATCATGATCAGAGGAGTTGTGCATCCTATGAAAGTATGAACATATCAATCCTAGTTTCTGTAAATGAATCGGATATCCCCTATGGCTACAATCCATAGATAGATCTGTTTAAGATTTTGAAATAGAGGATAGATCTTCGACCATAATATGGATGCATATCCTTAAACTTCCTTCACATTTCCCCCAAAAATATAATAAATTGAATTACCCCATGAGGCGCGCTCCTCAAGAATAATCAATGAAAACATGTTGTCAAAATAATGAATCATACACTGGAGACTCCATACATTTATTCCACCATCATTAATGGATCTCTCCATATTTTCCCATGAATCCCAATGTATGTTTCCTTAGGGATTTACAACCTAGAAAAATATACATAATACCTTGTATATTTTTTAGATCACATTTTGAGGAACATTGGAGGAAGCCAAGACATAAATGTGGATGGAAGATAGAATGCTATTAATCAATTCCATACCACCCGCAAATGAAAGGAAATTATTTTTCCAGTTAAGGACATGGCTAGTTATCCTACTAAAAATATGATCAAAGTATTGGACCTAATGTCTACCTTTGGAAATAGTAATTCCTATGTAATCCATTGGAAATGATCCACACTACATGTCCAAGAGTCTATATAAGGATGAGACCCGCCTGAGAGTCCTCATGTGGGTGATGAATATGATACTCATGGTATTTCTAATTACTTTCCAACTACAAAAAAAATATTCTTCAATTAATTTTTTGATCCCACAAATCGAATCCCTACCACTATTAGTGATGATTATTGTATCACCATCGAACATAAAATGAAAGACCAGAGGGATGTTCATCGTCCTCATGAAAAGAAGGATAAATCATCGACATAGGCCGCAGTAAATATGTTTACTGAGGGTATCCTAATCCAAAATAAATATTCTATGAGTAAGAGGGTCCCATACTGAGGACATATCATAGACATGATAACCCATGTTCTATTACCCAGAATTAGACTTCCATTCGTGATGAGCTAAATCTCATGATGATGAGATCCACTTACATTGCTGAGAGCCTAATACCATATAGGAATTCGTTAATGAAACCTCATTTAATCCTATCACATTACTTGTTTATATCCAGTTTTACAGTGTAATTTGATCCATATGCCATTATGATTATATCCTTTATCATCCCTTGTAGTAGATCTATTAATCCATGAATGGAATGAGCTTTCAAGAAGTCAGGCTGGTCAGTGGAGATCCACCCAAGGAGTATTTTGGATAGGCACTAATTTATAACACTCGCAAGAATATTGTAGGAAATGATGGATGATCTCAATAGTCTATAATTCATGAGGGATGAAGGAATATTAATCTTAGGTATGAAAACCATAGTAATAGAACATGCAACCCGTTGGATAGATGGGGCCTGCATCTCATAGGAGGGTTTCCCTGGTGGCATTTATGGTGGTGTCTTCTTGTATTTAGTGGACCTTTGTATCTCGTTTGGGGTGGAGAAACTATAAATTTATGTATTCAATCATTTTGTGGTCCCCCATGGCTTTCTTGGCTAGGTGTGTATCTTTTTTATTCACCGATATTCTTTTTGTGTGGTATTGGAGTCGAAGGCATACTTCATTTTCACATGGTTCAATGCTCCATGATATTTTGGGCATTGGTTCATCAATTTGGATCCCGATTCCGGGGAGGCCCATAAGGGAAAAGAAAGACCCCCCTAATATACGACATGGATTGGTCTCCTAGATTTACCTCTACATTACCAAAATGGTTCTTTCCTCAAGGCTATTGGATATTCACCAAGATGTTTCTTGTTTGCGGAAGATCACACCCATTCTTGAGAAGGCATAATGGTTCCAAGGATTTGTGTTGAATTGGACTTATCGCTGCTTCCCCCATAGATGGGTTCTATAATAATGATGTATGTAGTGGATTGGGAACATGTTTTAATTTTCTTGGTGTTTCCCATGTTATGTTCTTTTTATTTCCACCAGGGTAATTCAAGGGAATTATGTAGAAATAAGAAGAAACGAGGTTTTCACAAGGTTAATAAGAACCATTATTGTGGAAACACACCTCCTCTATGTATGGGTGGAACTTAGTTTGACCCTTCTATAGAGTCTGTATTTATGTCGGTGGTTGGCAAGGCTCCTGATATTGTTTCATCCCTTTTGTGATAATTCTCTTTTTCTCTAGTTAATATTGTCTCACCCTGTTGGGATCTAGTTACTTTCATGGAAGAGGCCCCATTTTTTATTCTTGAGGTCATTGCGGACTAGATTATAATCCCTTGTTAGTTGTGTTTAGTTGGGAGATTGTGGGAATTTATTGTGTCTTATTATTCCCCCTTCTTGGAGCTTCGAGAGCACTAGTCGCCTATTCATGAAGCACCTCCTGATGTTGATGTGGTGTAAGAGAATGAGAGAAGCTGGCCTTGGTCTCCCATTACTTTTGATGTTGGTTTGAAGGATGATTTTTTTGAGGTCAAGTAAGATGAACCAATAACCTTAGATATAGTGGAGCAGGTTGATCAGAATCCCACCTTCTAATCACTTCATAGTGTAATAGAAGGTTTTTTCATATAACACCATCCCACTGAGTCACCTTCAGCTACCACTTCCTCTGTCAGGTTCCTAGGAGTGTGAAAACTAGAAAAATTGAGGCATCTTAGGAAACGTTCCTCTTCACAAAAAAAGAAGACCAATGAGCCCAGGGCTAAAGATGGGATTCCCATTTCTTAATGATATATATGCTCATATGGTATTCATGTTGGCTTGGTTCTCGGGAGAATTCATATATCATTTTCTCAGAATATAAGAAAAAAATGTTTGTATTTTTGTAGTGATAGAGAATAAAAATAATCCATATTAGACCAATGCCTTCATAAATAAAGTTCATTTTATTGTTTCATGCATTCAGACCCAATCAATAGGAAAATTTGGCTCTTTTGGAACAAGGTGGTCTCTTTGGATCAGATTCAGGCGGGAGACCAATTTTTCACCACGAGATATACCAAGGGTGAGGAGTTCTTTTTTTCTAACTTCGTGTATAGATGCAATGATACTGAGGACCGAAAATAGATGTGAGAGGGGCTCGGGTCCTTTGATATAGAGGACCTCCCATGGTTTATAATGGTAGATTTCAACTTCATGTTCAACCCAAAAGAGAAGAATGGAAGAGGATATTTTCCTCATCTACAAATCCTTGGCATCATTCAAATTATATTAGTAAAGGGCCTTCTTGACATGGGATACTCTTGAGCTCTATATACTTGTTGCAATAACCAAACAGAAGGAAGGTGATGTTGGGGAATGATTGATCATTTCTGAGCTAATAACAGTGTGATTAACTCATTTCTGAATAAAAGGGTTATGAATTTAGCTGGAGGTATACCTGACCTATGTCCTTTATTGTTTTCATTGATTCCAAAATAGGATTCATAGGTTTCCTTTAGGTTATATAAAATATGGTCTCAGATCCAAGGATATCATCGAATTTTAAGGGAGCTTTGGGATGCACCATCCTAGGGGCACACTTGGGTAGCTCTCCATAGAAAATTGATGATGTTGAAACAGGGGCTGGAGGAATGGGATGGGAAGCTACCTCCCTTCAACCATAACATGGAGGATAATATTTATTATCAATTAATATAATCTATTTCATTTTAACTATGTTTGAAGTAAATTTAAATGTTAATAATTTAAATCTTTTTCATTTTATAACATCAAAACTAATTTTCTCATTAAAAAATTGGGATTAATAATTAAATAATTAATGAATCCACTCTCTTTCGAATTTTGAAAAATGGATTAAATATTTCGAATTAGTGGGTATGAATTAAATAAATAACATTCTTTTATTTTTGATAATTTTGAATATTAATTTCAGTAATTTTTTTAATACCGTAAGAAGGTGAATCGATCAACTAAAGGAAAAATATTATTATAATATTACCGTAAAAAAAATTATAAAACCATTGTATGAGTTTGATTTGACCTAAATAATCTATGGGTAAAATGGGTATTCTTTGGAAGCCACTTGGAAGATATTAGAACTGTTAATATATTTTATTTATAAAAAAAATTAAATAAGTATTACTCAAATTATAATAACTATATAATTTTTAATATAAGGTTATATATTAGTAAAATGATACATTAACTAAAAAATTTCAATGATAATATATTATGGTTTATCCTATTATTTTTTTGGAAAAAAAATATCACCATAAATGCTTATACAATGATGACAGAGAAATTATTTAATTGATGGAAAATAAATATTTTTTTAATTTAATTGATAATAACCATAAAAAAACTCAATCAAATATTCTTTCTTGAGTATATATCAACCCTAATCATCAAAGGTTCTAATTATTGACTATTCGATGCCATTTGGGAAATATTATAACACAAAATATTTTATTTAATGTAATATTAATGTTGTTATATTCATGTTTTAATAAATACAAAATTTTTAATTTAGGGTTTTCCAGAAGAAATATTCAACTATAATTATTATTATAAAATCTAAATTATTTTTCTTATTTATAATAATTTATTTTAAATTCTTATTAAAATATAATAATATTAAATAATTATGTAAAATAGATATGGGAATTATTTTATTAATTCAAATATCAAATAAATGTAAATAAAAATATTAAAATATATTTTATATGGTACAATTAATATATCCAATTAATTTCCACGATACCATGGCTTATTAGTAATATAATAAAATATTTGTTCTTCTGGGTTGCTGCTTAGTTGGCAGCCACCATTGTGGGTATTCGATAGGTCTCTTGTTTCATTATTTCTTTGTATATCCATGTACTGCATGTTTCATGATTTTTGTTTTACTATAGCCTCTTCTCCTACTATATTTATGCTTGTACGTCACCTTATATAATAATATTTTTTTTGAAGTTAACTTTTTTATCTTAGTAATTTTATTAAACAATGAATTGAAGAGTAAAAAAATTTAATCTATTGATTATTTGTCATAATAAAATTTCATTTGATTATTTTAAAATCACTATATATTTTTTGAAATAAAAAATAATTATTATATGGATGTAAATTTTATAAAATTTTCATATTATATGTAATTTATATAAAATATGTAAATATTTCACTCTTATAATATTGAATAATGTGGTACCTTAATTAATATAATAATAGATTAACTAAGTGTTAATTATAATTATAAGGATTAAATTGATAGAGAAACATGTCTAAAATTTATAGGTTGAAATATTACAACCATATCTAATATAATAATTTAAAGAATGATATTTTGGGGTTTTTTGTTTTGGTTTGATATTATTATAAATGAATATTTTTTAAGATTCTAGAGTTTCCCGTCACCTCATTATCAAAAGTGATCCAACACCCAATGCATTTCCCTTTTCATATTACCTATACAAATTATATAGTTTTTTTATTAATAAAAGACCTACTCTAGTATCCCTGTGTGGAGACCTATATAGAGATCACCAAGGAAAAGGTAATCTCTATTAAGAACACTCCCAATATCATTTCTTATAATACTTCATCTCCCAATGCTTTATCATTGTAATGTAATAAATTCATTATTACCTATATTTTGAGATGTTATTATGATTTTTTGACAACAATATTCTTCTTTATATCAATTATATAAAACAAAACTACTACATTTGTGTACATACTTCTTACCATCTCCATGACGTAGTGTAATTTCTTTTTCGCCACAACTCTCACATGGATGAGTATAATGAATGAAATAATAATTAAATACATTGATTAAAACATTTTATTTAATTCTAGGAAAAAATATCTTCCATCCACTTTCTTACCATTTCAAAACTAAGGGAATCATATCGTCACTCATGTATATGTACGGTCAACCATCTCTATCGTGTGACGCAATCCATCCTCCATGATCTCTATTAAGTAAAGTTTATATAGTTGAATAAATTTAATATATATGATATATATTATATTAATATGATTTTTATATAATATAACAATAACCTATGATGAATAAATGGGACTTACATGACATCCCATGCATTGAAAAATGATGTAATTAATGCCTAAAAAAGATTTCAAATGAAATATTATTAAATAAGATAGAATATGATCATATATGATATCAGAAATATAAATATGGTTATATAATATGTTTATAACACTCTCTAATCCATTATATTGGAGTATCTGATACATACAAAAAGATCCAGACACAAAATAAGGGGTAATTTCGTAATCTCAGTATTATCCGAGGTTGTTTATAAATCTGTTTTATTAGTGTATAATAATCATCCATGTCCATGTTACTAAAAAATGTATTAAACAAATTCCTTATTTTTATGTAGAATTTCATAATTTCATTTATAACATATAATTAGTTTTACATAATAGTTTGAAATAAATATTTTTTCATTTTCTATATGAGGCACTTTTTGACTTATCCAACAAAGGTATCAGAAGAATTCATTCTTTTAACATATAGGTCATGAATGGATTTTTAAAATTTTATATCATCTTATTTCCTTGAATCTTCCGTTAAAATATTACAATGTTATTTTGAAAAAAAACTATTTTTATATTGCGTAGAATTTAAAAAAAATCAAATAAGGGATATTTGATCAAGATTTATTGTCATGAAATCATTCAAAACTATATTCCATTTTATAGAATATTTTATGATGTAACATTTGCATTAAAAGGTATATGTTTCTTATTTACTATCCCTATTATTCTAAATATATTTATATTTTTTATAGAATGATATTTATGAAACCCCATTATTCTTCATGGATTATGTGATGATGTAATGTTGTTTATGAAACCCATATACATTGGAAATGATATGATAAATGATTTAAATTCTTTGGGAATAAAATGTATTGTTTTAATTATATTATTGTTGGGAAATATATCTCCCTCAAATTCATTGGGTATTGATTTATATCTCATGAGATATATGAGGCTAGACAAGGAAGTAAACTGTGTTAAGTAATATAGGGCGGGAATGACGAGTGAACTCAGTTTAGTAATGGAATTATTCCACTATAATAGTATTGGAAATGGGCCTGAGATAATATGGAAATGATTTTATGTACATATTTGTATTCCACAAATTCCATTAACTATGATAGGAAATTTGGAAATATGTTCATTAATCAACTTATATGATTTATTCCATGACAATATATAATATGAAAGATTAAATTTTCAAATGTTATGTTTATGATATTGTGATTTATGATTATTATATGATTGAGATCTCCCTTGATTAAACTTACTTAGAATTTGAGTTCACCCATTCTTATTTTAATTTTCACCAGGTTTTACAGAAGGTTATTATTTAATAAATGTCATAAAGGGGTCTATTTATGAAATAATTAACTAGAGAAAATGTGGATGTTATATGAAGTAGTTATTTATATTTTACTAGTATCTATAGAAAATAAAACATTGTTTTACATGTGTTGTTTTTTGTTTTTTAATATATACTGTTCTTCTACGATTCAATATCTCTGTATGAGAATAGTGGGTCATTATAGTTGGTTTTAAAATAAATGGTTTCGTAACCCTTTGGAAACAATTATTTAAAACCTTAGTATATACCTTAAGGATAATTCTATGCATACGTTACGATGATGAATAACTAAGGATAAAAATTATGGTATATTGTATAGAAATTTATGTTTAATTTCTACAGGTAATGTAGTTTCACCAGTAGGATTATTGTTGACATACACTATGCTTATTATTTTTTATTTGATGTCTAGATCTTGATAGAAAACACATTAATTCTATGTTGGTAAAGAAATTCTATAATTCTCACCATATGAAACCAAATTATATTATATATTTTATGAAAAACGTTGTTTATATTATCAAAAACCATTCTCAAATTATGAATAATGATGGGATTCCAAATGAGAAAATGAGGGAACAACATTCGGTTGATAAATTCATCATGGAATTCAATTATATGAAAGGTGAATATGATCAATAGTGGAATATTTACATGAAATCAAGGTATTGAGATAAAATTGAATTAATGGAATAGGAAATATTCAAGAACATATTGTTTAAAAACTAATTTCCTCATATTCTTCAAATGAAGATGGAGAAGGAGATAGTTGATCTTAATCCATAGAATGTTGAATCTTTTGGTACCTATAAAGAAAATTTTACAACACATTCAATGTAAAGACCCGAATTTTTGAATAAATCGTGTTTCCTAATTTTTTGTGTTATTTTATTTGATACATAACAAAACTATTTCATTTGATAACATGACTATAATCAAAATGAGACCATTGGGTTTCAACTTTTATATGACTGTTGGTCAATATGACCACTAGACTAAACGGTTCGATTATTGTCTCTAAATACATGTGATATTGGTTAATTAATATAGAAAGAATATTTGATGGTCTCATCTAGTAGTCTCGGGGAAATTGAAGCCCATCTAACGGAACTTGGGAAGCATGTAGCACTACTGGGCTTTTTTCTAGATCAAACACAAGCTGAACTTCATCATGTGAAGCAATAATGGAATCGCCTTCATGATAAGTTCAAACTAATAGAGATTAATACTCGTGTAATGTTGGTCGAGCCGCCCTTAGATTCTCTCACCTTAGCACACCTTACACTTAGGTCCTATGTTGGGGTTATAAGGGGCTATGTAAGGAGATCGTAACTACCTTGTGTAATCCTTTGACTTAAATAAAAATTATGATTTCTTCTTATGATGATGTTTGTGAATTTTCAAATGTCCGAATAAATATAGTATGTATATTTTTTTATTAATTATAGAAAATGGATATTTGAAAATATTTATTTAAACCATAAAGAATTAATTTTGTGTAATGATTTTTGAAAAATGGTATGCTGCAATTATGTTCAGTATGAAATTTAGAGTCTAATAATACCAACATAATTTTTGATGAATAGTAAATTATGAATAGTTATTTTATGCTTAGGATTAGTAATGTGAACAAATGGATTAGTAATGTCACCTAAAGAAAGTATTAATATAATCTTGGCACCGTGATTATGTAATGAGATTCAAAAAATAGGTAAATAACTATTTTAGAAATTATTAGTCATGAATTAGTTTTTTTGATGAATAGTGTTTTTTAATTAAAAATTAAATTAAAAATATTTAGAAAATTATTTTTATAAAATGGATTTCATTTTTGAACACAGAGCATCGATATTATGTTAGGGTAATTTTTTGGAATTTTTCTGAAAAAATGAATTTTCGGTGAATAGTGTATTTATTTAAAAATTAAATTAAAAATATTTAACAATTTATTTTTATAAAATGGAGTTCATTTTTTAAATCCCAGCATTTATATTTGGTTAAGGTGAAATTTTGGGAGTTTTCGGAAAAAGTTGAATTTTCAGTTAATAGTAAAAATAGAGTTTTAGGGTTTTGGTATGTTTAATGACATCATGATTGCATCGTGATGATGTCATGAGATATTTTAAGGGATGGTCGACTAAAGTGGATGAATTATTGTATTAGGTGTCCCAAGTGGCCATTAATGCCTTGTCCCCTCAATTTCCCTATAAATACCCACCCTTTCCTCCTCTAGTTTTCACTCTAAACTCTCCCCCAACGAAGCTTTGGTCTCATTACCTCCTAAAGATTCCTCCCAAGGATCCCCCAAGCCCTCAAGGTCCCAGCCTTTGAGTTTTAAGAGATACGTTTTAAGGTAAGGGATCCAACCACTCTCTTTCTTTTCATATACTCTCTTTTAAGTCATTTATTTAATGCTACATGTTATTATGTTGGGTGATGTTATTTTATATTACTATTTAATCCATTTTCATTTTCATATGATGATATATCCCCTCTTACTCTCATCATTTCGTTTTATGAATTTTTAAGTGGCATCGTTAGGCTGCCGAAATTTTTGTAACGGATTCTTTCACCCTTCTCATTTTCATGTTCTATTTTCTTGTCAAGTATTTCAAGTTCCTTTTAATTATGTTGGGGTATGATCTTTATATCTATCATAGGAATATTTTATGTTCATATGATGAGAGACCATATTTCATCTCGTCAATTCATTTTTTGAAGTTTAAGTGACGCTGTTAGGCTGCTGAATTTTCATAAGAAAAATCTTATTTTTTTCTTCCTTCCTTGTTTTTCATTTCAAAGGGTATGTCCTTAAAATTTAATTACCATGTTCATATATCCTTTCTATTCTGTCCCTCTATAATTACCATGTTCATATATCCTTTGTATTCTGTCCCTCTACCATTTTATTGATCATTTATGTGTGGGTGAGCCATGTCCCCTCTCTTTTCAATGTTTTCTAAAACCCTGTAACATAGCTGTTATACTGCAGAATTTTCGTTTCAAAATGTCTCTCCCTTTTTCTAAAATTCATTATTTTATTATGTGAATACTCAAATATCATTCATCTATAGGGGTATTCACATATTTATCAAAATGTCCTATTTTAAATTCTGGGATTTACATACATGAAAACCCGCTTTCCTTTTTCGTGGGTTTAAAGTGGCATAAAGATCACGTCTTTAAAAGCAGTTTTTAACACGTTATGATTATGAAATGAAACCCATTTCATTTATGCTATATGGGTTATTTATGAAATTTTTTATGATGATATATGTGGACCAAATGATTATAAAGACAAATTAAGGGTGCGCCCTGATAGAGCCCCATTGCATTGGGTAATGATGTAACCACTAGAGATTATAAATTTATGGGTGTGCCCTGATAGTGCCCCATTACATTGGGTAATGATGTAACCACTAGAGATTACAATTTTAACTATACCTTGAGGTATACCTTGGTAATTTAAAATGAAACCTTGGGGATGGACCTTGGTGATATGTTCATGATTGTCTATGTTAAATGTTGTAGCTCCATCTTCAAGTTATGAAATATGTTATTTTTATTATGATATGCCTCATGATTTCTTTTTCGTTCCTTAAAGTTATTTTTCATGACATTTTTTATGTATCTCAAGTTGACATGTTAAATTTTTTCCCTTGTTTCTCGTACCAGGCCTTCTTCTCACCCCTTTCTTTTGATGTCTGTCCCCAGGTTATGAGATGAAGTAATGAACCTAGGACGAACATAAGGAGAAGCCTTTCAAGTGTTTAATAAGAATTTTTTATGTTTTCATGTTTTAAATTCATGGTTTCCAAGACACTAAACCTTAAATATCCTTGATTTTGTAAAATGTAATGGAATTTTATGTTATAAAAAGGCGGTATTCTATAGTTGGTATGAAAGGATGGTTTAGTTATTTGTTGAAATTGGGATATTAAAACTTTAGGAAGAACCCTATAGAAAATTTATAAATATATGAAATCTTACTGGTATTTTGGTGAGTATTGAGTAAGGGGTTTACAAGAAAATACATCCATGTCTGGATGTGAGCAGGTTGAGGTGGCTCTGGCACAAATGTACATAGCGGTAAACCCCAAAAACACCGTTGTGAGCTACACTCAAACGGGAACTGGTACACGACAACGGGCCTTGCTGCACTGTCACGACCCGTCCTCGGGGCCCGTGCCGTGACTACCCCAAGCCCGCCTTCCATAGGCCAGGGGCTGGCGACTAGCACCAAGGCGTAAAATCCCAGTAAACAGGGAAGGCATTGCCTTTATAAGTAACAACCACACAGAGTCAGCAAGCGGAAAGTAAAGTGCAGAAAAGTAAAGGGGGCCGGAATACAAGCCCAACTGTAAAGTACAACTGAAAAAGTAAAGTACAGCAACTGAAGAAAAGACGGTGGCCTCGTGTCGTCCACTGGCAATCCCACCTGAAGGGTGGGTACAGATAGCCTCCAGGCTCCTCGGGTCCCACGTCCGCTCCGAGCACGTCCCGCCCAGTGGTCCACCTCCAGGTACCGTCCTGCTCCACGCCCCAACCGTGATCAGCGCTGTCCATCGTCTGCAACCAACACAACAAGGTGCGGGCATAGCCCGTGCAGGGGTGAGTACAAGCTACTCAGTAAGGACCCCGAGACCCCCGAAGGTCTCCCGAAATCCACAAAGGATATAGCACAAAAAGAGAGATGCAATCACGAAGTAACATCTGACTCGACTTAGGTATATGCCCATACATATACCTAAGTCCCCAATTCTAGCTCTGCTCACGAGCTCAAGAACAACTCAATCCACAAAGGAAAGCAAGACTCAAATCCACAAGGAGAGTAAACAGTAAATCCACATAGGATAGTTCAACACAATCCACAAAGGAGAGTAACATAAGATTCAGCTCAACCAGGTATACTTTTTCAGATGACGTCAAAGATGATCACTGATCCATCTAAGTCGTCGGACCCACGAAGGATCGATAGGTACTAACCCCCGCAAAAGACCCACACAGGATCGGGCTCACACAGAACCTGTAGGCAATGGCTCACACAGAACCGGTAGGCAGTGGCTCACACAGAACCGGTAGTAGGACCCACACAGGATCGGGCACTCATCCGCGTAGGATCGCTGAGTGCAGTAGTCGACGCAGTCCACTGAGGATCTCTGCACAGTCGTCGCCGCAGTCCACGAAGGATCTCTGCTCTGCCGTCGTCGCAGTCCACGGAGGATCTCTGCTCTGCCGTCGTCGCAGTCCACGGAGGATCTCTGCTCTGCCGTCGTCGCAGTCCACGGAGGATCTCTACTCTGTCGTCGAAGTCACAGCCAGCGCTAGGGTTCCCGCACACAGCGAGCTCGTTTAGGAGGGTCCGCTCCACGAGCCGAGAGGCTGATACATCAACTGACACGTAGTCCGAAGTTGATGTATCCAAAAGTTCCGTATCGACAACAGGATCTCAACGCAACAGACGGCGCGTCAATCGGACGCCCGGTCTGAGAGTTATTGGCATTTTCGTCCCAGGGGCCCGGTTGGTTTTTAGGGCAAAACCGACCCGACCGTACTCCGCCTGTATCCGATCCTCGGGCGGAGTAAGCCAAAAGTTCCGTCTCACTTAGAGGAAACTACCACAGCTGACGGTACGTCGATCGGACGTCCGTAGCTCAAGTTATGAGCGTTTCCGCTCCGAGGCCCCGGTTGGTTTCGTGTACGAACCAACCCGGCCGAACACAAAGTCTTCTGAAACCTTGAGTGTAATATACCAAAACGACCGTCTCGATCCAAGGATCGCGTAGCCGCTGACGGTTCGTCAATCGGAGGTCCCAGGCCCAAGATATGGGCAAAAGACCGAAGAGGGCCCGAAACGGGGGTCCTGGGCCCGGGGCGACCCGGCCCGAACCCCCCCCTGGGTCGGCCGAACCGGGTCGGCCCGAACCGGGTCGGCCCGACCCGGCCCGACCCGGCTAGGCCGGGTCCGGTCCGGCCTGGACGCGGCCCGGACGACCGGACCGGCCGGCTCGGCTTCGGCCGAGCGGCCGAAGGAGGGCGCCGCGGGCTTGACCCGCGGCTCAAGCGAAACGCGGCCCCGCGGGGGGGGGGGGGGGGGCGCCTGCCATGCGGACGCGGCCGGGCCGCCGCGTCCGTTCCCGGTTCCGCGCAGCCGCGGAACCGGCCGCCGCCGCCGCGGCTTCGGCCGCGGCGGACTTCCTCCACGGCGGCGCGCCGGGCGCCGCCGCCTCCGGTCGCCGCCGCCGCCGCCGCCTTCCGCGGGCCGCCGGAGATGCTCTGGTGGCCCGATTCCTTTCCCGTCTGCGCCGTTGTTCCTCCCGGGACGCGTCCTTCACTGCGAAAACAACAAATGGCCCTTGCGTCGTGCTTTTGCCGTCGCCCGCCAAATCCGCACAAAAAAAGGAAGATCGGCGGAGGGTTGCCGGGTCTTGTTCGTTAGGCCCGCACCCTCCGCGTTAGTCATAAACCACGGGAGGAATAATCAACAACAATTTTAAATAAATTAAAATTGTCGGAGATCATGTTCTTCATTTTAAAAGAATAAACACGGGGAAAAAAGATAAAATAATCCAACATCCCTTACCTTGTCGTCGTCGTTGCCGAACGAGGGATCGTCGCGGGATTGCTCGTCGCGGAAGAAGGGGGATCGTCGCGTCGTCGCGGTATCCGACGTCGCGTCGCCAATCTCCGGATCAAGATCAAACGGTTTAATTAATTAAATCCGTTGTTATGAAATTTAAAAAGGGAGAATTAACGATCCGATTCTCACCTTATTTGCCGAACGAGGATCGGCCGCGGAAGAAGAGGCGTCGCCGAAGAACGTCGCGGGTAAAGCTCGTCGACGTCGCAGATCTCGGTGTGCGTCGTCGAATTCCGGTCGCCGGCGTTCTTCGCGTTCTTCGCGTTCTTCTCGTTCTTCGTGTTCTTCGCGGGGAGCCGAAGAAACAAGATTCTCTCAAATCCTTTCAAAGGATTTTTTTAGGTTGGTCTTATTTTATAAACATGCCAACAAACGCAAAAGCGTAAGTAATGACCCATCAGTTCGTTGAATTAATTCAACGAGCGAAACAGCCCAATTAATTCACGAAAGAAACAGCCCATTTAATTCACGAAATAAACCGCCCAATTAAATGGTCTGTTAAGAATTTAAAAAAACGCGTCGGTTGACTTTTCAGTTACTTTGACGGGTTTTCGCGGGTGCGTTACTTAGCGAAAGAAACGGCGGTGCTCGTGCGGGCCCCACCTCACAAATATCCTACCAAGGGGGTAGGATATTTCCGGATAGCATCCCATCCAGATCAACTCAGTTCAAGCCGTCTTTAAGTGACTTCAAGTGGCTTCCAAGCAGCTTAAGTGAAATAAAATAAAGTTGTCGCACAAACTTTATTTTATTTCTGACTTAAAGCCGCAAAATTTAAAAACCACGTCTGAGCAAACGCAACTCCGGAAGAGGCGTTTCTAAGCAAATACCGGCGCTGCGATTTCATCGGTGCCCTCAGAATTTGATTCCGGGCACCGGTTCAAAAGATAGAAAAGCCCGCTCGTCCGTTCACTGAACGTACCCGAGCCAAACTTCGGAAATTGATTCCGGGCACACCGGGCCTCGGAATCAGGTGCCGTCTGAAGCTGCGCTCTAGTAAAATTCCAAAGAAAATTAAGAAAAAAATTTCCTTGAAATTTGCGGGTCTTTACATTACTCCCACCTCAGGGCTTTACGTCCCCGTAAAGATACATCAAAAACTAGGGGAACAAATGGGGGTACTGAGCACGCATCTGAGCCTCCCGCTCCCAAGTGCTCTCCTGGAGGTTCCCGTGCTGCCATCTGACGCGCACAAGAGGAATCGACCGCCCACGTAGGACCCGCTCCTGTCGATCATCGATCTCCACTGGGACCTCCGCAAAAGTCGCCCCATCGTCCACGTCCAGCTCCCCAAAGTCAATGATGTGCGTCGGGTCGTGCACGTATCTCCTTAGCTGAGACACGTGGAAGACGTCGTGCACCCGGTGCAACTGAGGTGGTAGAGCCAGGCGATAAGCCACCTCTCCTATCCTGCTGAGGACCTGGAAAGGCCCGATGAAGCGTGGAGACAACTTGCCACCTCGGCCAAATCTCCGTAAACCACGTCGAGGTGAGACACGCAAAAATACGTGGTCGCCATCCTCGAACTCTAGTGGCCTCCGCCTCCTGTCAGCATATGACTTCTGCCGGCTCTGAGCTGTCCTCATCCTCTCCTGGATGATCTGGACCTTCTCTGTCGTGGCTCGGACCATCTCTGGTCCCACGAGTGCTGACTCCCCAGGGTCTGTCCAGCACAATGGTGATCTGCAGGGTCTTCCGTACAACGCCTCGTATGGTGCCATCCCGATGGTGGAGTGGTAGCTGTTGTTGTACGCGAACTCCACCAAGGGTAGGTGGTCCTCCCAGCTGCGACCAAAGTCGAGAACACATGCACGGAGCATGTCCTCGAGTGTCTGTATGGTCCTCTCCGTCTGACCATCCGTCTGAGGGTGGAAGGCTGTGCTCAGATGGAGCCGCGTCCCGAACGCCTCCTGCAACCCCTTCCAAAGCCGGGAAGTGAAACGAGCATCTCGATCGGAGACGATAGACGATGGCACACCGTGAAGCCGTACGATCTCCTGGACGTAAAGACGTCCCAAGCTCTCCACTGAGCCCTGCTCTCTGATGGGTAAGAAGTGTGCCGACTTGGTGAGTCGGTCGACAATCACCCAAATGGAGTCGTGACCTCTGGAAGTGCGTGGAAGTCCAGTCACGAAGTCCATAGATATGTCGTCCCACTTCCACTCCGGGACCTCCAAGGGCTGTACCAAGCCTGCTGGTACCTGATGCTCTGCCTTCACCTGCTGGCAGGTGAGGCATCGCGAAACGAACTCTGCCACAGATTTCTTCATGCCCGGCCACCAGTGCTGTCGTCTGAGATCCTGGTACATCTTCGCCATTCCGGGATGTACCGCCAAGGGAGAAGTGTGAAACTCTCTCAGCACCTCCTCTCGTAAAGCGACTGGTACGAAGGTACGTCCTCTGAAAAGGATGTCGTGCTCTGCTCCAAGGGAGAAACCATCAGGCGCCTGACCTGAGGATATCAGTGCACGCCGGGTCTCACAGTCAGCGTCCCCACGCTGAGCCTCTCTGACCCGCTGTAGAAGTGGAGGAGAGACTGTGAGAGACTGAAGAAAGGCTGCTCCGTCTCTATCCACGAAGGATATCTGCAAGGAGGCTAGCTGCTCCTTCGCCTCCTCAAGTAGCTGAATGTCCGTCCTCCTGCTGAGGGCATCGGCTACCACGTTCCCCTTCCCAGGAGTATAGACTATCTCAAAGTCATAGTCCTGGAGGAACTCAAGCCATCTCCGCTGTCTCAGGTTCAGGTCCTTCTGAGAGAAGATATACCTGAGACTCTGGTGATCAGAAAAGACTGTGAAGCGCTCGCCCATCAGATAGTGCCGCCAAGTCTTCAGAGCGAAGACCACTGCTGCTAACTCCAGGTCATGAGTGGCGTAGTTCTGCTCGTGCGGCCTCAACTGTCGTGATCCGTAGGCGATCACGGCCCGCTCCTGCATCAGGACGCACCCGAGTCCATTCCCTGATGCATCGCAGTAAACTACGTACCCAACTCCCTCCTCAGGCAACCTCAAGATAGGTGCGCTGGTCAATCTCTGTCTCAGCTCCTGGAAGCTCTGCTGACATCTGTCTGACCACACGAAGGGTTTCCCCTTCTTCGTCAACGCTGAGAGTGGTGCCGCAACTCTGGAGAAGTCTGGCACGAATCTCCGATAGTATCCTGCTAGGCCCAAGAAGCTCCGCACCTCTGTCACGCTCCTGGGTGGCTCCCAAGCTAGCACTGCCTCGATCTTCGCGGGATCCACTGCAACTCCCGCCTCAGAAATGACGTGCCCCAAGAAATGGACCTCACGTAACCAGAACTGGAATTTTGAGAGCTTGCCATAAAGCTGGTGCTCTCGGAGTGTGTCTAGCACAACTCGCAGGTGGTAGGCATGCTCCTCCTCAGTCGTCGAGTATACCAAAATGTCGTCAATGAAGACCACGACAAATCGGTCGAGGTATGGCTGGAAGATCCTGTTCATGAGGCTCATGAACACTGCTGGAGCATTGGTTACGCCGAACGGCATAACCAAGAACTCATAATGGACATACCGACACCTGAAGGCCGTCTTCTGCACGTCCTCGACTCGAACTCTGAGCTGATGATAGCCTGACCGGAGGTCTATCTTCGAGAACCACCGCGCTCCCTTGAGCTGATCGAAGAGGTCATCAATCCGTGGCAGCGGATACTTGTTCCTCACTGTCACCTGGTTCAGGCGACGATAGTCGACACATAGTCGCAAGCTCCCGTCCGCCTTCTTGGAGAACAAAATCGGGGAAGCCCAGGGTGAAACACTGGGTCGGATAAACCCCTTGCTCTGCAAGTCCTCCAACTGTACCCGCAGCTCCCGAAGCTCGGCGGGGGCCATCCGATATGCTGGAGAAGATATCGGGGCTGTCCCGGGGTACAAGTCGATGTAAAAGTCTACCTCTCTACGAGGAGGTAGCCCTGGAACGTCGTCGGGAAAGACGTCCATGTACTGGTCCACCACTGCAGGAAAAGCCGGACTCCGCACGTCCACTGCTCCTAGGATGAGGCTAGCCAACTGATGAGAGATGGGCTGCACTCTCCTCTGCGGAAGTCCATCCTGTGCTGCAAAGGTTCCCTTCTCGCCGGTGAAGGTAAACCTGCTCCCGTCGGTGCGAACACATCGCACCTTGCGCCTAAAACAGTCGATCTGGGCATGAACCGTGGATAGCCAATCCATGCCCAAGATGACGTCGTAAGGCCTCGACGCCGCTACAAGGAGATCCCAGCCGAAGCTCTCACCTCCTAGAGTAAGCTCACACTGCCGGCACCCGTGCGTAATCGTCGAGTCTGCTCCCGTAGGAGTCTCTAGCCGTAAGGATCGAGCCAACGGCTCAGTCGGAATCTCCGAGCTCCGAACAAGGGCAGAGGCTATGAAAGAGTGACTCGCTCTTGTGTCTATAAGTACTGCAGCAAGGGTGGAATAGACACAGATCGTACCTCGAATCATCTCTGGCAAGTCGGGGTCGTAGGCCTCCACTGCCTGGAGCTGGGCCTGTCCCTGCCCGCCAGCTCCATGTGGTCGAGGTGGCCCTCCTGGTGGTGGCGGGGGTAGAGCCTGGAAGCGTCGCCCACCACCCGCTGCTCGGCCAGCTCCTCTGCCTCGTCCGCCTCCTCCCGGCGGACCGCCACGGTCGACCCTCTGCCTCTGCCTGGGTGGCCCCTCCACCGTCTGCTGCTCCTCTGGTCGGCGAGTCGGGCAGTCACGAGCCATGTGACCCTGCCCGTCGCAGGAGTAGCACAGCCTGCCTCTCGGAAGGCTGGCACTCCGCTGTGTGCCTCGTACTGCTGAGCCGGTGTCCTGAGGCCGTCTGCGTGGGGGTCTGGTCTGCCTGGACCCGAGAGTCATCCGTCGGCTAGCTGCTGCCGAAGACTCAGCTACCTGCCGCCCTGCGCTAGGTCTCGCCGCTGAAGAAGGCTCTGTCAGGAAGCTCTCGATCAGGAGGGCTCGCTCCAGCACTCCCGCCTGGGTCGGAATGCTGAGGGAGATCAGCGACGCCCGAATCTCCTGTCGCAAGCCCTGCTCGAAGGTCCGGGCCCGGAAGAAGGGGTCCCGTACCATGTCGGTCGAGTAGCGAGATAGGTCAGTGAACCTCGCCGTGTACTGAGCGACCGTCATGCTGCCCTGGCGCAGCTGGAGAAGCTCCTGGATGCGCACCGCTCGGAGGGTGGCCGGGACGAACTCAGAGCGGAAGAGGCTCTCGAAGTCCGCCCAGAGCAAGGATGCCTCATCGTGAACCTGGAGCATCAAGCTCCACCATCGTCCTGCTGCCACCTGCAGGAGGCTCGCCGCGAGAATCACCATGAGATCCGCTGGTGTCCTCACTAGCCTAAAGATCCGTACCACCGCCTCTAGCCAGTCCTCGGCGGCCTGGGGGTCCGCCTCACCGCGAAACCTGGGCGGTCGCTGGCTCTGAAACTCATGTAGTGCCCTGAGGCGACGTGCATCGTCAGCGTCTGGTACTGGTAGCATCGGTGGCTCGGCGGGTAAAGCTACCGCCGGTGCCACTGCTGGCAGGGGGGCCTGCACCGAGGCCTCGTCGCTCGGTGGGCTGCCGTCGCCCCCTACACTCGGAACCCTAGCTGGCTGTCGTCGCGGGGCCATCCTGAAAAGGAGAACAAGAGCACCATAGTCAGAACAGTATACCTGGTGAGCTGGAACAAGTAATCACAAGGAAAACTTGAGACTTTCATAAAGCAGATCAGTATACCCGGTGAGCTGACACAAGCAATCACAAAGAAACTTGAAACACACACGCAATAAATGTTTTCATGCATTAAGTCGGAAATCAGGAGTCAGGGTCCTGGTGTACGGATACGTCGGCCGCCGCACCAACACTGGGCTCCCTGAACTGATAACCACACTCAATACACTAAACACTATTGCTTCATAAAGAAGGAAAGGACGATCAGAGTCTGCGGTGGAACCGACCACCTCTGATACCAATTTGTCACGACCCGTCCTCGGGGCCCGTGCCGTGACTACCCCAAGCCCGCCTTCCATAGGCCAGGGGCTGGCGACTAGAACCAAGGCGTAAAATCTCAGTAAACAGGGAAGGCATTGCCTTTATAAGTAACAACCACACAGAGTCAGCAAGCGGAAAGTAAAGTGCAGAAAAGTAAAGGGGGCCGGAATACAAGCCCAACTGTAAAGTACAACTGAAAAAGTAAAGTACAGCAACTGAAGAAAAGACGGTGGCCTCGTGTCGTCCACTGGCAATCCCACCTGAAGGGTGGGTACAGATAGCCTCCAGGCTCCTCGGGTCCCACGTCTGCTCCGAGCACGTCCCGCCCAGTGGTCCACCTCCAGGTACCGTCCTGCTCCACGCCCCAACCGTGATCAGCGTTGTCCGTCGTCTGCAACCAACACAACAAGGTGCGGGCATAGCCCGTGAAGGGGTGAGTACAAGCTACTCAGTAAGGACCCCGAGACCCCCGAAGGTCTCCCGAAATCCACAAAGGATATAGCACAAAAAGAGAGATGCAATCACGAAGTAACATCTGACTCGACTTAGGTATATGCCCATACATATACCTAAGTCCCCAATTCTAGCTCTGCTCACGAGCTCAAGAACAACTCAATCCACAAAGGAAAGCAAGACTCAAATCCACAAGGAGAGTAAACAGTAAATCCACATAGGATAGTTCAACACAATCCACAAAGGAGAGTAACATAAGATTCAGCTCAACCAGGTATACTTTTTCAGATGACGTCAAAGATGATCACTGATCCATCTAAGTCGTCAGACCCACGAAGGATCGATAGGTACTAACCCCCGCAAAAGACCCACACAGGATCGGGCTCACACAGAACCTGTAGGCAATGGCTCACACAGAACCGGTAGGCAGTGGCTCACACAGAACTGGTAGTAGGACCCACACAGGATCGGGCACTGATCCGCGTAGGATCGCTGAGTGCAGTAGTCGACGCAGTCCACTGAGGATCTCTACACATTCGTCGCCGCAGTCCACGAAGGATCTCTGCTCTGCCGTCGTCGCAGTCCACGGAGGATCTCTGCTCTGCCGTCGTCGCAGTCCACGGAGGATCTCTGCTCTGCCGTCGTCGCAGTCCACGGAGGATCTCTACTCTGTCGTCGAAGTCACAGCCAGCGCTAGGGTTCCCGCACACAGCGAGCTCGTTTAGGAGGGTCCGCTCCACGAGCCGAGAGGCTGATACATCAACTGACACATAGTCCGAAGTTGATGTATCCAAAAGTTCCGTATCGACAACAGGATCTCAACGCAATAGACGGCGCGTCAATCGGACGCCCGGTCTGAGAGTTATTGGCATTTTCGTCCCAGGGGCCCGGTTGGTTTTTAGGGCAAAACCGACCCGACCTTACTCCGCCTGTATCTGATCCTCGGGCGGAGTAAGCCAAAAGTTCCGTCTCACTTAGAGGAAACTACCACAGCTGACGGTACGTCGATCGGACGTCCGTAGCTCAAGTTATGAGCGTTTCCGCTCCGAGGGCCCGGTTGGTTTCGTGTACGAACCAACCCGGCCGAACCCAAAGTCTTCCGAAACCTTGCGTGTAATATACCGAAACGACTGTCTCGATCCAAGGATCGCGTAGCCGCTGACGGTTCGTCAATCGGAGGTCCCAGGCCCAAGATATGGGCAAAAGACCGAAGAGGGCCCGAAACGGGGGTTCTGGGCCCGGGGCGACCCGGCCCGAACCCCCCCTGGGTCGGCCGAACCGGGTCGGCCCGAACCGGGTCGGCCCGACCCGGCTAGGCCGGGTCCGGTCCGGCCTGGGCGCGGCCCGGCCGACCGGACCGGCAGGCTCGGCTTCGGCCGAGCGGCCGAAGGAGGGCGCCGCGGGCTTGACCCGCGGCTCAAGCGAAACGCGGCCCCGCGGGGGGGGGGGGGGGGGGGCGCCTGCCACGCGGACGCGGCCGGGCCGCCGCGTCCGTTCCCGGTTCCGCGCGGCCGTGGAACCGGCCGCCGCCGCCGCGGCTTCAGCCGCGGCGGACTTCCTCCACGGCGGCGCGTCGGGCGCCGCCGCCTCCGGTCGCCGGAGATGCTCCGGTGGCCCGATTCCTTTCCCGTCTGCGCCGTTGTTCCTCCCGGGACGCGTCCTTCACTGCGAAAACAACAAATGGCCCTTGCGTCGTGCTTTTTCCGTCGCCCGCCAAATCCGCACAAAAAAAGGAAGATCGGCGGAGGGTTGCCGGGTCTTGTTCGTTAGGCCCGCACCCTCCGCATTAGTCATAAACCACGGGAGGAATAATCAACAACAATTTTAAATAAATTAAAATTGTCGGAGATCATGTTCTTCATTTTAAAAGAATAAACACGGGGAAAAAAGATAAAATAATCCAACATCCCTTACCTTGTCGTCATCGTTGCCGAACGAGGGATCGTCGCGGGATTGCTCGTCGCGGAAGAAGGGGGATCGTCGCGTCGTCGCGGTATCCGGCGTCGCGTCGCCAATCTCCGGATCAAGATCAAACGGTTTAATTAATTAAATCCATTATTATGAAATTTAAAAAGGGAGAATTAACGATCCGATTCTCACCTTATTTTCCGAACGAGGATCGGCCGCGGAAGAAGAGGCGTCGCCGAAGAACGTCGCGGGTAATGCTCGTCGACGTCGCAGATCTCGGTGTGCGTTGTCGAATTCCGGTCGCCGGTGTTCTTCGCGTTCTTCGCGTTCTTCGCGTTCTTCGCGTTCTTCGCGGGGAGCCGAAGAAACAAGATTCTCTCAAATCCTTTCAAAGGATTTTTTTAGGTTGGTCTTATTTTATAAACATGCCAACAAACGCAAAAGCGTAAGTAACGACCCATCAGTTCGTTGAATTAATTCAACGAGCGAAACAGCCCAATTAATTCACGAAAGAAACAGCCCATTTAATTCACGAAATAAACCGCCCAATTAAATGGTCTGTTAAGAATTAAAAAAATGCATCGGTTGACTTTTCAGTTACTTTGACGGGATTTCGCGGGTGCGTTACTTAGCGAAAGAAACGGCGGGGCTCGTGCGGGCCCCACCTCACAAATATCCTACCAAGGGGGTAGGATATTTCCGGATAGCATCCCATCCAGATCAACTCAGTTCAAGCCGTCTTTAAGTGACTTCAAGTGGCTTCCAAACAGCTTAAGTGAAATAAAATAAAGTTGTCGCACAAACTTTATTTTATTTCTGACTTAAAGCCGCAAAATTTAAAAACCACGTCTGAGAAAACGCAACTCCGGAAGAGGCGTTTCTAAGCAAATACCGGCGCTGCGATTTCATTGGTGCCCTCAGAATTTGATTCCGGGCACCGGTTCAAAAGATAGAAAAGCCCGCTCGTCCGTTCACTGAACGTACCCGAGCCAAACTTCGGAAATTGATTCCGGGCACACCGGGCCTCGGAATCAGGTGCCGTCTAAAGCTGCGCTCTAGTAAAATTCCAAAGAAAATTAAGAAAAACATTTCCTTGAAATTTGCGGGTCTTTACATGCACTCTTGGTTATGACACTCCAAGGGGATATTCTTTGGTAAATTCATAAGCATAGTATGAAACATTATTAAAAAAACAAAGATAAAATAAAATAAAGATTCGCATAAGAATATATGATCATATATAACCTAGATTGGATCCTAGAGGATCACAAGTTGGGATATAATATTCTTTTACAAGATTATCCTTTTATGCTTAAAGTTTCCTTTTCATGATTATTGGATAAGTATTTAATCCCCTAATTATAATTTCTTTTCATAGTTAGTGGCGGGAAATGGAAGAACATATCCCAAAAACCAAGGTGATAGGAAATGTGATGATTTCCCAATTAATATGACATAGATGAGGAGAGATCAAGTTGAACATATTGTGATTATGCCAAACCAGCTATCAAAAATCACAATTAATAAATGGTACATAGTTGAATGCCCAAATTAATCAAGTAAGAAGAAGATGAAGTCTCAAGTTTGTTCATCTGATAAAGTTGATAAGGGAAAGAAGACCCACTTTCCTTTGCAAAAAAAGTGTGGAAAGGGGCACCAAGGAGAATGTCACAAAGGAACCAGTAGATGTTTTACGTGTGGGGTGATAGGGCCTAAAGTAGCCAATTGCTTCAAAAATTGGATAATGTGATGAATAGAGATAAGGTTTGATCTAATGTAACTTATAATTTTCAATGTCGTAAATGTGGAGGAGTTAGACATTATCCAAGGTAATGCTCTCTTGTAAGGGATGATAAGCATGATGAGAATCAACAATCTTTAAGGACAAGGGAACAATTCAAGTCCTTTGCTGATATGGATCATGATGACTAAAGTACATGTAACTTCTTCGCAATATATTTCTATGTCATATTGTATTATATTTCCTTCTCTATGAGCATATATTTAATGTTTTCTATGAACATCGAGTCAATACCTAAGATGGTTTTATATCATTAAGGAAAACATCTATTGTTATGTACCACATTTTGATGTTGTGAAGCTGTTAATTCAAAAAAAAAAGAGATGATTATGGTATTAAAAAATGATTGTTATTTTGGAAGACGTTCACTATTTTGGGAACCCTATATGATCGAGGTAAATAGATTACTATGGTATTTTATTTGAGGAATAAAGGTTGACTTATATTTTGAAGAATATATGAATTTAAGGTGAACTTATGGTAATATAGGTTACTTATGGAAATGATTAACCTATCTTGGGGAAAATATGTTTAGGTTAGTTACAATTTTTTTAAGATGTTAGGAGTGGTTTATGTTGTTTAGAGATGAACAATAAAGTTTATTTTGGATGACTATGTTATCAAATCCTTCAAGTATTTTTGTTTCAATCTTCGTTTGGATTATTTCGAGGAATTTTAAGGGTGGTTATTTATGGAATGTTCTATGATGAACTTTAGGTAGTAACATGGAATTTTAATGATTTAATGATGTTTCCCTTCCTATGGGATTCTTTCTTTTTGAAGAATTGTTTTATCTTACCCCTTCTGTTTTTTGGAAAATGTTTAAAGATTGAAGAAATAGATAGTTAATATTTTGTGGATTACGTGATTATCTAAAATATGATTCTTGTGCTTTTGATGAGACGAAGTGTTTTTGAATGATCATCGTTCGGAGAAAAGATTAGTTTTGGTAGAAAATTATTTAATAATGAAACTATACTTGAAGGTAAGTATATTTCATTATGTTCTTATTCTATGTAGTAAATGAATTCCTCAAAATTATGAAATGTAAGGTAAAACATAAACATTTTTGGTTTACGTTTCCTACTGGGTAATCAATGACCGTTTACACACATCATAAGTTTGTGATTTTCTTGTGGTTAACTTTCTCCAAATCATGTTTTCTATCTCTCTCCCTCAGAACTTGACCCTTTGTTTTTTCTTCCATATCCATGTTTTCCCACATGGAATAATAGTCTGGGTTAACTAGGGTGACCTTTGTACTTCCCTTTCTTTTTTTAAGTAACAGTTTTACTGACTCCTTTTATGATGTGGTACTTTCAATGAAATTTCCAAACCCAATTTTAAAAATTGCGAGGATGCTATTTCTTAAGGGGGGAAGAATGTAACGACCTGAAATTTTTAATAAATATTTTTTCCTAATTTTGTGTGTTATTTTATTTGATACTCAACAAAACTGTTTCATTTGATGACATGTGTATAATCAAAATGAGACCGTTGGGTTTCGACTGTTATATGACTGTTGGTCATATGACTGTTGGAAACTAAATGTTTTGATTATTGTCTCTATATACAAGTGATCCTAGTTAATTAATATAGAAAGAAGATTTCACAGCCTCATCCAGTAGTCTCAGGCCAATCGAAGCCCATCTAACGGAACATGGGAAGGAGGTAGCACCACTAGGCTTTGCTTTGGACCAAACCCAAGCCGAACTTCATCGTGTGAATCTAGAACGGAATCTCCTTTTCTAGAAGTTCAAACGAATAGATATTACTACTCATGCAATGTTGGTTGAGCCGCCCTTGGATTCTCTCACCTTATCACACCTTACACATAGGTCCTATGCTGGGGTTATAAGGGCCTATGTAAGGAGACCATAACTGCCTTATGTAATCATTTGACTTAAATAAAAATTGTGATTTCTTCTTATGATGATGTTTGTTAATTTTAAAATGTCCGGATAAATATAGTATGCATATTTTTTTATGAATTCTAGAAAAATGATATTTGAAAATATTTATGTAAACGTTAAATAATTAATTTTTTTTAATGATTTTCAAAAAATGGTTTTCTACAATTATGTTCAGTACGAAATTTAGAGTCTAATAATATCAACTTAATTTTTTATTAGTAGTAAATTAGGAATAATTATTTTATGCTTAGTATTAGTAATGTGACCAAATGGATTAGTAATCTCACTTAAAGAAAGTGTTAATATAATCTAGGCACCTTGATTAAGTAATGAGATTCAATAAAATATGTAAATAACTGTTTCCGAAATAATTAGTCAAGTATTAGTTTTTTAAGGTGAATATACTTTTTTAATTAAAAATTAAATTAAAAATATTTGGAAATTTATTTTTATAAAATGGATTTTATTTTTGAACTCTGAGCATCGATATTATGTTATGGTAATTTTTGGGGATTTTTCTCAAAAAAAATTAATTTTCAGTGAATAGTGTATTTATTTAAAAATTAAATTAAAACTATTTAGAAAATTATTTTTATAAAATGGATTTCATTTTTGAACGCTGGGCATCGATATTATGTTATGGTAAATTTTGAGGATTTTTCTGAAAAAAATGACTTTTTAGTGAATAGTGTATTTATTTAAAAATAGAATTAAAAATATTTAGAAAATTATTTTTATAAAATGGAGTTCATTTTTTAAATCAGAGCATTAATATTTGGTTAAGGTGAAATTTTGGGAGTTTTCGGAAAAAATTGAATTTTTAGTGAATAGTAAAAATACAGTTTTAGGGTTTCGGTATGTTTAATGACATCATGACTGCATCATGATGATGTCATGAGAAATTTTAAATGATGGTCGACTAAAGGGAATTAATTATTTTATGAGGTGTCCCAAGTGGCCAATACCATGGGAAAATAACATGAGAAAGCCCATGGTTTTTCCAATACCACCAATGAGGTGTCCCTTGGCCATTAATGCTTTGTCCCCTCACTTTCCCTATAAATAACCACCCTTTAATCCTTTATTTTTAACTCCCAACTCTCCCCCAACAAAACTCTGGCCTTATTACATCCCAAAAATTCCTCCCAAGGTGCCCCCATGCCCTCAAGGTCCCAACATTTGAGTTTTAAGAGATACGTTTAAGGTAAGGGATCCAAGCACTCTCTTTCTTTTCAAATACTCTCTTTTAAGTCATTTCATATATTCTCCATGTTCTTATGTTGGGTGATGTTATTTTTTATTCCTCCTACTTCCCTTTTTATTTTCATATTATTAGGGATCCCCTCTTACACTCATAATTTCGTTTTATAAATGTTTAAGTTGTGACGTTAGGCTGCTGAAATTTTTGTAACAGATTCATTCACCCTTCTCATATTCATGTTCTATTTTCTTGTCAAGTCTTTCATGTTCCTCTTTATTATGTTGGTGTATGATCTCTATATCTATCATATTTATATTTTATTTTCATATGATGAGAGACCCTATTTTATCACATCAATTAAATTTTTTTGATGTTTAAGTGACGCCTTTAGGCTGCCGAATTTTCATAAGAAAAATCTTATTTTTGTCTTCCTTCCATGTTTTTCATTTAAAATGGTATGTCCTTAAAAATTCATTACCATGTTCATATATCCTTTATATTCTGTCCCTATACTATTTTAAAAATAATTTATGAGTGGGTGACCCATGTCCCCTCTCTTTTCAATGTTTTCTAAAACCCTCTACCATAGCTGTTATGGTGCAGAATTTTCGTCTCAAAATGTCTCTCTCTGTTTCTCAAATTATTTTATTTTATTAAGTGAATACTCAAAGCTCTTTCTTCAACAAGTTTATTCAAATATATATCAAAATATCCTATTTTAAATTCTGGGATTTACTTACATGAAAACCCGCTTTCCATTTCCGTGGGTTTAAAGTGACATAAAGATCACGTCTTTAAAAGCAGTATTTAAAACGTTATGATTATGAAATGAAACCCATTTATTTTATGCTATATGTGTTATTTATGAAATGTTTGATGATGATATATGTGGATCACATGATAATAAAGGAAAATTAAGGGCGCGCCCTGATAGCGCCCCATTGCATTGGGTAATGATGCAACCACTAGTGATTACAAATTTAAGGGTGGGCCCTGATAGCACCTCATTGCATTGGGTAACGATGTAACCACTAGAGATTACAATTTTTAAGATACCTTGGGGTTTACCTTGGTAATTTAAAATGACATCTTAGGGGTGGAACTTGGTGATATGTTCATTATTTTCTAAGTTAAATGTTGTCGCCACATCTTTAAGTTATGGAATACGTTATTTTTATTATGATATGCCTCATGATTTATTTCACGTGCCATAAAGTTCATTTTCATGACTTTTTAGATGTATCTCAAGTTCACATGTTAAATGTTTCCCATTGTTTCCCATACTGGGCCTTCTGGTCACCCCTTTCTTTTGATGTATGTCCCCAGGTTATGAGATGTAGTAATGAACCTAGGATGAACAAAAGTAGAAGCCTTTCAAGTGTTTAAGAAGAATATTTTATGTTTTCATGTTTTAGATTCCTGGTTTCAAAGACACTAAACCTTAAAGATCCTCAGTTTTGTAAAATGTAATGAAAAGTTATGTTATAAAAAGGTAGGATTCTATATTCAAGGTACGCTTATGAAATTATCATTCAAACTTAGAGCAAGATCGATCTATTTTTTAGTGTCTTAAAACCATGTAATTAATTGGAATTATTTATAATGGTATTTAATATTTATAAATATATAATTAAATTTACTCTCTATGATGAGATGGAGATTGGAGTTACCCATCTGATTAATCGGTTTGATAAAAATAAAAAAATTGAATTCATGGGAAAATATAATGACCACACAAAAATGGATGAGATTTATTCTATGGTCAAAGCATTAAATGAAACACGGAAAAAAATTTCATAAGGGAATACTAAGGGTTTTTCGTGTGGGAATGAATTACATTGGGTAATTATCTTCCATGTTTGTGAGAAAATGATATCGAATTATGTGAATAGAAAAAATGATACAAAAAAAGTCCTCCAACACAACAATTATACATGTTCAAGGAAATTAAGGATTATGCGATCCAATGTACGAATGCTTGAGTTATCGATGAGGATCAGTTTCAAAAACCTATTATATACAATTACAATGTAAAATCACATGTGATCACTGGTCGAGTTGTGTATTTTGAAAATGATTTGTTGAAAGATGCACTTATAGTCCATTGTAAATTAGAAAATGTTTTATTTGATTCATGATTAACCCAATATTTTGTTTCTAAAAAATTTTCTATCGATATCACTATATTACATCAACAATTGGACGATGATTTATTTTTTGAAAATCATAATGGAATAATGGTCACATCGCAAGTTTATAATTCTTCTCCAGTTGAAGATGGTGGAAAAGATCTTACTATGAATCTAGTGATCCTTCATTCATTGAAACTCGATCTTAGTCTAGCCATTGAATGAATTTTTCGATATGTATCTCAAGTCAATTATATATTAAGGTAATTCAAATTTAATATTCCAATTGTATATTTGATCCCATTTATATTGAATGGTTAATATGAACTTCCACTGGAAATTTCATCCGTCTTTTGGGTTTTGATTCATATAAATGCTAGTTATCAACATGATATGGGTTAGGTGAAACTAAAAATTAAGGATACACCTATTGTACCAGTGTTTTTAGATGTGTTTTTGGAATAATTTTCATGTCTTCCACAAAATTGGGATGTTTAGCTTTCATTAGAACTGATACCTAGTACTATATAGATTTTAGAGAGACCTTATATAATGACTCAAACTGAGTTACCAAAATTGATGAAGAAACTCTAATATACTCTTTAAAAGGATTAATATACCATAGTGGGTCACCATGGGGTGTACATGTTCCATTTCATAAAAATTTTGATGGATCAACAAGACTCTGCATTTATTATTGATAACTTAACAATATCAGTATCAAGAAAAAATATATTCTTCTCTTAAATGATAACTTATTCGAAAACATATTTGGAGGTAAATAATTTTCAATGATTAATATTCATTCAGGTTATCATCACTTATATTTCAAGGAGTCATATATAAAAAAAACGGCATTCGAAAGTATGTATGAATGCTTTGAATTTATAGTGATGCCTTTAAGACATACGATTTCCCCCTCTATCTTCATAGATTTAATTAATATATAATATAAAGACTATATTGATTACTTTTTGGTATTTTATATAGAATATATTCATGTATATTCAAATAGAAATTGTGATCATTAAAAACACTTGATGATTATATCAAAGACCAAGAAAAAATAGATTATTTATGAAAAAATTACAAAGTGTAAATTTTTTTTTAGAGAGTTGAATTTTTGGAAATCATAATCTCAAGAGAAGGTATATATATGGTTCCAACAAAGATTTATGTTATTTTAAATTGATCAAAATAAAAATTGGTATCTAATATCTTATGTTTTCATCGATTGGATGAATATTACCAATAGTTTGTGAATTATTCTTCATAATTTTATATCCACATACAATTTTTTCCTAGAATAGAATTATTTTCATATGGACAGAGGAATTAGAAGAGAATTTAAAAGACCTAAAAAGAAGTCTATCCGGTCCACCTATTCTCACAATACCTAGTAGTGAAGAAATCATTGTGATCTATAGTTATACAACCATTAATAGGATTATAAGTGTTCTAATTCAAAATGTTATGGTGATATCATATGCCTCGTGAAAATTTAATTCCCATGTGAATAATTACCACAATGAATATTGGGAGTTAGCTGTTGTAATATTTGTATTAAATATGTGGAGAAATTTTCTTTATTCAGAAATTTTTTATAGTTATATTGATCATAAATGTTCAAAATATTTTTTCACTCAAAGTGTGCAGAATATGAACCAAAGTAGATGGTTGGTTTTGATTAATGATTAAAATTTTCTCAAAATATTACCTCCATGGGAAAGTGAACATGGTGGAAGATGCATTGAGTCAAAATTATCATGATTTCCTATCAATGATGAGGATAAAAAACATCCAATATTATTTTATTTAAAATGTATGGATATGGAAATCATAATGGAAGGGGAGGATTCCCATATTTTTTAATTAAAAATCCATCCATATATACATGTTAATATCAAGAGGTGAGAAATGAATTTTTGATCTACAATAGATGCTGAGAAATTTTCTTGAATTAAAAATTGATTGTGATGGAAAAAGAACTTTTGGGAATATATTTTTTATTCCTTATATAAAATAATAAAAGAAGTATCAATTTCATGAGGATAATAGTTTTTCATTCTATATTCATCCTTGGTGAAAAAAGATGTACCAGGACCATAAAGGGTATTTTTGGTGTGATGGGATGAAGAGAGATAATGTAAAATATTATTCATGGTGCTATTTCTGGCAGAATGGTATGGTTGATAGAAAAAAGTATAAGAGGATGTTATAAAAATTACTAATACTAGAACAGAAATTGGAAATAATCCCCATGGACTATTTCATTTTTATGGAAAAAACATTTATAGTTAATAATGCCTTATGGGTTATAGTTTATCTCTTTACGAAGTCATCGCACTTCATTACTATTAGATATTACTTCTCTCATTTTCAACATTTCATTGTATATATAAATGATGCACTTAGATTCTTCAGGGTTTTAAAAAACTTTGGATTCCAGGACTCTTTCATTGGAAGACTGAAAACTCTATTCAGATCTGCCTATATTTCTATTCTAATCAATGGCTCTCCTAGGGGCTTCTTCAACTGTTCTAAAGGTGTCAGGCAGGGTGACCCCTTATCGGCCATCCTCTTCGTCATTGCTGAGGACTACCTAAGCAGACTTCTAAATAGTCTAGTTGCTCAAGGATCCCTGAAGCCCATACAAGCTTCCAGGAACTTAAATATACATACCCACCTTTTATATGTTGATGACATCATTCTTTTTCTTAAGGGGGATCAAAGGAATATTCATCTCTTAAAACATGCTCTTAATCATTATGAGGAAGTCTCTGGTCAATCGATATCCTGGAATAAATCATATATTTATTTTGGAAAGAACTTTCATGTCCGAAGAAAAAATACCATTACTTCCTACCTTGGAATTAAAGAGGGACTACTCCCTTTCGCTTATTTAGGTGTTCCAATTTTTTGGGGTCGTCCTAAGGCTAGCTATTTCACTAATATCACTGAGAAAATTGTAAACCAACTCTCTACCTGGAAAGGAAGATCCCTCTCTATGGCTAGCAGGATTTGTCTACTCAAATCGACCATTGTCTCTAAGATGGTTTATACTATGATGATTTACAAATGGCCCGCCAGCATTTTTAAGAAGATCAATACCTATATCAAAAACTTCATCTGGACGGGTAGTATTCTTAAAAGAAAACTTGTCACTATTCCATGGAAAACCTGTTGCAAACCTCTCGACAAAGGTGGCATTTGTATTAAAAATTTAAAGATGTTCAATAATGCTCTCCATGCCCGTCTTACTTGGCGTATTATCAATGGTAATTCCAAAGCTTCTGATTTCTTGAACCATAGATTCCGCACCAAGTTTTTAAATGGGAAGCTCAACTACATTAACTCTTCAATTTGGCCCTCGATTAGAGACTCGTATCCGAAGATCATGGAAAATTCTAGATGGATGGTTAGTGTTGACTCTTCCATTAATTTTTGGTGCGATAAATGGTGTGGTAACCCCTTGATATCTCTGTTACCACCTAACATCACTCCCGATGACTATAATCTTTCCATAAAGGATGTATTACAATATCACAGGCATGCTCTCCCCGACAATATTGCGCAGATCATTGATGATCATCATTTTTCTTCTAATGGTGATTTCCTTGTTTGGGAACCTTCCCTGAATGGCATCCTTGACTCCAAAAACTTCTATCAGCATTACTTTTCTGAAAGTGAATCTATTTTACATTGGGTGGGCCATTTTGATAAGCTGTGGATCAAACCTTCTAGGCTTACTCTATTTTGGCGAATTGCCCATAATAGATTACCCACTGAAGCTTGTCTTCAAGCCTTTAGCATTCAACTCTGCTCCATTTTTCGCTTGTGTAATCAACACAGGGAATATGTGGATCATCTATTTTTGTCGTGTGCGATGGCATCTACTTTATGGAATTATGTTTTTGACTTATTTAATTGCAGATAGTCCCTTTCTGACACTATTTGTTTATCCCTTAACAATTGCACTAGCTATGTTTTCTCTCCTCAGGTTAAAAATCTTCTTCTTACGGCGGTGGCAGAACTGCTTCATGTGATCTGGTATGCTAGAAATGACATCATTCATAATAAGAGCTCATTTAGTTTAATTGTAGGTAAATCTCGAATTCTTATTGCGATTCATGAAGCTGCTTCCATTCAAAAAGACTGTTGCACCAACTCGGTGGGTGATTTTGAGATCCTTCATCACCTTCGTGTGCCCGGCATCTTCCCTCGGACCAAACGTTCATTTGAAGTATTCTGGCAATCACCGATGTCGGGATGGATCAAAGTGAATGTTGACAGTGCCTCCAAAGGTAACCCAGGCCCTGCTGGTTGTGGTGCTATTTTTCGAGACTCGGCTGGTCTTTGCCAGGGTTTCTTCTATGCTGGTTGTGGCCATTCCTCTTCCCTGGAAGCTGAAATGCTGGGTGTCATCCACGTCGTTGATTTTTTCCTTCAAAGAGGCTGGAAAAAACTCTGGATTGAAAGCGACTCTACTACTATCATTCATGCCATCTGGAATGGTACCATTCATCTGGCTTGGTCTCTCGCCACTCTTTGGATGAATTGTCTCAACTCTCTACATGGGATTGAATACAGCCACTCACGCCTATCGGGAAGCGAATACTGTTGCAGATGCTCTTGCCAACAAATGCATTCATCAGACCATGACTTGGCTGGACTCTTTACCTGCTGATTTATTATCTTTGTTTGATATAGATTGTAAAATAATTCCACCTTTTTGCCTTTTGTAACTTTTTTCTTATCAATAAAAATCCTTTTACCTTTTAAAAAAAATGATGCACTTAGATTGCATGGATTAAAAAATTCCATTATAACTGATTGAGATCTAATGTTTACCTTGAATTCATATTGAATTATTTAGTAGGATCAAGATATACAGTTACATTTTAGGACCATTTATCGTCCCTATATAGATGTTCAGTCTGAGAGGAAAATTCAAACTCTATAAGTCATGTTGGAGAATTTTCTATGGGTTTCAATGGTGTTTGGGATCAACACCTATCTTTGGTAGAGTTTACATACAAAATTAACTTTCATTCCATTATTCATATGGATCCATATCTAGCCCCCGATAGTAATAAATGAGAAACATCATCATGATGGAATGTTGTTGTGTAAAGTAGGCTATTAGGAATATATCTAACTATGAATATGATAGAGGTGGGCGGATCTACTCAAAATTATATATGAGAATATCAGAATCGACACAAATTAATTGCTGAAAACCGATGAAAGGGTATATATATTGAAGTGGGTGATAAGGTATTTCTTAGAATATCTTCTTGGAATATAGTGACGAGTTTGGGAAATAAGGAAAAACTTATCCCTAGGTATAATAGTTGTTTTTAAATTCTTGATCGTCATGAAAACTTATCTCATCTATAGGCTATTCACTGAATAGAATGAAAGTTAATGAATTCATCCATGTATAAATACTGAGAAAGTACATACATAATTCTTCACATGTACTAAATATAGAAGTTCTACCTCTAGTGAAATATCATTCTTATGATGATTATCCATTAGAGATTTGGGATTGCAATTAAAATGTTCTACAAAAAAAAGATCACTTAGACGGTTAATGTTTTATGGAAGAACTTTCAATTTGAGAATGTTATATGGGAATTTTAGGATGTAATATGGTAGTGATATACTCATCTTTTTGTATCCATGTGATGAATTTCAATGATCAAATTTATTTGAAGGGGTAAAATGTAACAACTCTATGTTTTAATCAATATTTATATGTATATAATATTATTATCTTACACTGCACACTACAATGAGTTTAGATGAACCTTGAGACAATATAAAATCACTATTATAACCTAGACATTAAATTGGAGGTCATAAATATGAATGACAAACTAACACAAATATAGTTAATTATAAATAAAAAATAATCCAATTACATATAAATAAAATATTTTTCTTTCGTCTTAATAAATTAAGCTAATTTCAATTCGTAAAAAAAATTAATGAATTGGATAAATTTTATATTTATGAAAATATTTTTTATTTTCATCCAATATATATTTTTATAGTCATAGAATACAAATAATCATTATTATATATATAAAAACCATTGTTTTTTTGGATGGAAAATTTGGTTAGATTTCAATGGAGAACACTTTTTAAATTGAACATTTCACATATTAAATTTTTTTTTGACATCATAAAATTCTTTTTTGGGAGTGGGCTATGAAAATATACATTGGATGAATTTTTGATATTTTTATGATATGTTTCAATTATTGATGAATATTGAAAATATACAAAATTTTAATTGAAAAAAACTTTTTTTATATAAATAATTTTTATAGTTAAATTTTATTAATGAATGGTTTTATACTGTAAATACAACATATTTTTGGCATTTTATATAATTTAGATCATTGGTATTAGTATAATATTAAATTCACATGTTAAAATTTTAATCTTTTGGTTGTTTTATCATCTAAACTGGTTTTATCATTCTGACAATGGGATTAATTTTAAATTAGCTACTAAAAATTATGTGTATTCAATTTTTTATGATGTATTCTTTATTTGTAATCAATGGGTCAAAATTATGTAAATATATCTTTTTTGGTTATTATTAATAGTGTATTTAGTAATTTATTATTAGTACGGTAAAAAAGTAAATTGTGTAATTAAAGGTAATAATAATAATATAATGTTACCCTAACACAATTACTAATACCATTCGATGAGTGTGGTTCTACATAATCCATCCTTGGGTAAAAATGAAATCATTTCGGTTAAATTTGATGAGATAAGAACATTTTATATTATTTATTCAAAGAAAATTTATATATGTTTTTTAGAAAGTTTAATAGATTTATCATTTTTAATATACGGTTATTTAGAAGATTAATTATACAATAAATACTCATTTGAAATCTAATGTTTTTTAATTTTTGAAGGTCATTTATATAAAATATTTATGTAAAAAAATACATTATAGGCTTAAATATTGGTGTTTTTTAAATTATTTAATTAATAAAAAAATAAGATAATAATTTTCATCTCAATTATAATGACCACTACAATACAAATAAACTTTACCAAATCATTTTTTGTTTATTTATCAACCATAATCAACTATGTATTGAATTATCGACCATTTGGATCCTCATGGAAAAGTTGGTGACAATTATAATATTTTATCTATAATGATGTTAAATTTTTCACATTCATGTTTTAATACATATAACATTTTAAATATATGTTTTTCTATAATTCATATTCAACTAAAAGTTTTATTACAAAATGCAGTGGATTTGTCTTTATTTTGGTATTTTAATCTTAATTTTTATTCCAAAAATATGTACATTAAATAATTACAAAAAACTGATGTGGTAATAATTTTATTAATGGAAATCTCAAATCATTATTATTCAAAATATTAATATAAATATAATATTAGACAAATAATATATAATATAAATTTTTATTTGACCTTAACCACTCATAAAGATAATTAAATACTTCATTCAATGTTATCTTTTGATCTTAATTTTTTAAAAAAATCAATGAATTGCATAGAGTCATAATAGAACTTATTGAAATTTATCACATAATGTTTTATTAAATTATTTAGAAATTAAAATATATTTGATAAAATAGAAAATAAATATTATATGGTTTATAATGTTATTAATTAGCCATTTATGGTCTAATTGACATAAAACAATTAGATATTCAACTCATATAATGTTAAATAATTAGTTAACTTAGTAAAAATTAAATTAAAATAACTACGGGTTAATTAATTTATATGTATCAAATTGAAATAAATAAATGTATAAAATGTATTGTAATATAATAATAAAACCTTTTATCAACTCATGTTATATTCTAAGATATTTTTTAGAGTTTCTGATGGCTTCCTATTTTATTATAAATTAATATTTATGAAGATTCCAAAAGTGCCCCTCACCTCAATTCTAAAATGGAACCTCTACCCTGATTTAATCACAACTCATTTTTCCTTAAATATCTATTTTTCCCTACCCATTTCCCTTATCATAATACTTATTCACATTATAGTGGTTCTGGTCTAATCAGAAGACCAACTATAGTGTCCCTAAGAGGATATATAGCTGTAGACCACCAAAAAAGAGGTAATCTTATTTACGGGTTCTCCCAATATCATTTATTTTTCTACTTCATAATAATATATTGCATAAATTTTAATTAAATAAATCCATAATTTTTTATATCGTGAAATGTTATTATGATAATGGATTAACCTTATTCCACAATTTGTTCGTCCCATGAAAAACGGAATTACCACGCATGTGTACATACGTCTTACCATCTCCACGCTATGGTGTATTACACTTTTCACCACCACATTTCCATGGATTGTTATAATGATGGAAATAATAGTTATATATGATTATTATAACATGATTTTTATTCTGTAAAAAAAATATACCATCCACTTATATACCATTACAAAATTAAGTGAATGTTATCGTCACTCATGTATGGGAACAACCTACCATCTCTACAATATGATGTGATTAATTATTCATGATCTTGATTAAATAATAATTATATAAATGTTTAGAATCAGGAAATATTATATATTTTACATTAATATAATTATTTAAATTGATATTATTGTATCCTATGAATATTAAATGGTACTTATATGAAAAACCATGCATAAAAAATTCTATCAATTAATTTCTGAAAGATGAGTAATAATTAAATATTATTAAATAGGTGATAATTTGATCGTACAAGATATCATAAATATAAATAGGGTCCTATGATATGTTTATAACATTCTTAAATCCAATATATGGGATTTTTTGATACATAATAAGGAAACCATACATAATATAAGATATAGTTTAACAATATCATTATTATTAAAGATTTTTTTATACATAAGTATTTACTGGGGTATATTTATCATCAATATTAATGTTAATGAAAGAATACATAAAAATATTATTACAATTGCTCTATAAATTTTATAGACATTTATACTATTTTATTAGTTTTAATAAATGGTTTGAATGTAATTTTTTTTTCTATCCCTCTATGAGTTACTTTTTCACGTACCCAAAAAATGTATGAGAAAAGTGTTTTCTTTTAACTTATAAGGCATGAATTGATTTTTATGCTTTCATGTCACCTTATTTATCGAAATATTGCTTAAAATATTATAACGTTATTTTTTATGAATGTTATTTTTTAAAATGTTACACATAATATTGAGAAATGAAATTTGTTTTCAAAGAGGAAAGGATATGTTTCTTATGGTTTTTTCAAGTAAGATTTCAAAACTATTTTCAATCTATGATAATATTATTTCATGATATATATCATTTAATAGGGTTATATTTCATATTTTATAACCCTATTATTCCTATGATTTGATTATTTTTATGATATAATGATAATTATGTTCATTTTTTCTTCATGGATTATTTTATGATGGACAAATTTCTATGAACCCCATTTCCATGGGTATGATGTGATAAATGATTTTTTTCCTTCTATAACACATATGTTTACTTTTCATTATGTTAGAGGAGGAACCTATACATGCCTATAATGCATTGGATAATGATTTATATCTCCTGATATAGTCACGGTCGGAAAAGGATGTAAACTCGGTACATTAATGCAAATATGGAATAAAGAGTGAACTCATTTTACTAAAGGACTTTGTCCACCATTATGTTCTTGGAAATTATGATTAGATATTATGGAAATTATTTTCTATGTTTATGTGTGTTCTAACAATTCTATGACTGATGCTATGTTCTCAAGGAATATGATCTTTAATGAAATTCTATGATTTATTCTGTGACATGATTTAAGATTCCAGTTTTAATATTTAAATATAATATGTATGATCTCATGATTTTTTTACAATGATAAGATAAACGTTACCAATGTTTTCATTTACTAAGAATTTGATCTCACCATTGTTAATGATTTGTTTACCCTAGTTTTGAATAATGTTTTAATGTATGATATGTCAAAAAGGGTTCTACCTATTATGGAATAAGCTGGAGTCATTGTTGATATTTTGGGAACGATTTGATATTATTTTTCAGTTTCTAAATTCACTAAACCTATGAAAACCATGAATTTTTATGTTATATGGTGTAATTAGTATATATCTATATAGAATTAATATCTATGTATAGAAATTATGGGTCATCATAGTGATCATGATATATCTCTCAAAGTAATTTTTTAAAGGAACGTAGTTAGTAGATTAGGATTATCTAAAAATATTGTGGGAATATTCTATGTCATTTATTTTATATGTTTCCATGATAGTTGTTTTATTGGTTACCATGCAAATTATTCTATGTATAACTGTGATGGTTATCCTAATTTTAAGAGAGATATATAAATTTTTACTTAACTTATTATATGAATTATATATTATTTATTAGTGGTTTTATTAAAATCCTAATATATTGAAAAGATAGATAATGATATAATGTTTAAATGAATTTACATTATTATTTTTAAATGTTAAAAGAAGATCTTTATGAAATTGTTTTTATGTGTTTTAAATGACTTATAAAAACCTTTATGAGTTATAATTTTTCATTAAATATTTTTATGAACTATTTTATAAAAATATTTCAGACAGAAAATTCATTTAATTGGTAGAAGAATATTTAGTCTGAACCCCAATGTTATTATGAAAAGGTAAATTTGAATATTTATTCAGTGAATAACAGTTCATTTCTTTATTTTTAAATCCCTTCCTGAGATTTTTATACTCATCAAACATTTTTAAATGTTTTTCATTGATTATATATATAACAAATGGAATGGATTAAGTCATGATTAAATAAGTGATTCTTTTTGTTGAAAAGAGATCATGTCATATTTTAAAAGTTTTATATTGTGTAAAAATGGATTGGGATTTGAATTTTCAACATTTTAATTGTTATGTAAGAGTTTTTTTCTAATTCTATAAAAAACTAAGTATAAAAGATATTTTGGAAAGGAAACAATTGAATTCTAGTATGATGTCACTAGATTATATAATTTTTATGGATGGGTAATTACAGTTGGCATTAGCGACGGTTTTAGAAAATATTTTTTTATTATTATGTTTACATGAATGTTTATATTAAGACATATGGAATCCATCATTGTAATGACTCTAGTTAACAAACCATAATATTTCTTTTGACATATCATAGTTTTTTATGTGTTTTAATTATTCAAAATTACATATTTTTATTCAAATTTGTTTTTTTAACATTTGGATATTATATTTTTCATATAAATTTTCCATTATGCTAAATTTAAGATTTCATATTACACTGAAAAAAATGATCTATCCATGGAAAAGTATTTTATATTATGAGAATTGATGTCTTGAAATATTATCTTTTGTCTTCCCGCCATTATAAAACTCCACATAGAATGTTTATATTATTATATAAGATAATATCTCCAGAATATAATATACTAACTACCATATTTTCAATGCCATGTATTCCAGTTAGATTATAGCTATGAAAATTATTTATCATACAAAAAGGATATTCACAATGTTTATCTTATGAGGACTATGATAAGTTGTTAAAATTATATATCGCACTTCGGTAACATAATTCTAAAATGTGAATACAAATATTAAATATAATTTTAATTGGGTTTATCTTTTTCACAGTATAAGTCAAATATTTATTTCATATTACTATGACTTTCAGTAATTTATTTTTCTATGAAAAAGACTATTAATTGAATAGGTTTAGAAAAAGTAGATATTATAAAGATTTTCATGATTACATTAAAAATCTATTTATAATTTGTTTCATGTTTATGAGCATATCATAAATGTAATTTTCTATTTATGGAAATATCGATATGTTTAAACTATCATTTTTACATGAAAGGAATGCTCTAAAGAAGAAATAGGCCTCTGTCATTATGGTTGTGAAATGATAATACATATTTGCAATGAATGAACATATTCCAATATGAAATTTTCATATGAAATTTTCAATTTATTATTCTATTTCCAATTGGTATTATGTCAAATTATTATGTTAAAAATAAAATAGAATATATAAATACGGTACGTTCTACTGTATTGATAGAAAAATATACTCATTCACATAGGGAATGATAAAGACACACAAGTAAAAATACTATGATAACATTAATAAATAATTAATATACATAAAACACTCATGTTCTATGCTAAAAATTCTTTATGTTTTAACAAATGATCATCCAGTGATATAATTTGATGATCATCATTTTTTCAAGATGTATCATTATATATAATCATTTTATACTTACAAATATGGTATGAAAAAATTATTTTAAAGTTATTCATAAATAGTTTAATTATAGTATTTGTAATATATTATGTCGATACCCTGAATATATATTTTAAATTAAAATCATAGTAGTAATTCTATGTGTCTTTTTAACAAGTAAAACTTATTTTACTCAGCTGGGAGTCCCTGAAAAAGGAATTTTCAATGTGAAAATCCCAATAATCGTGTAGTATTGAGTTAGTGTAGTGGACTAATGTATTTATCTTCATTGAAACAATATAAATATATAGCGCTAAACCTGATTTCAATTAGATTTTATATTTCCACTACATATTTTTATTATGTAAATGATTTGAACTCAGATAACATCAAGATGATAGTTTTCGAGAGAAAAAATTAGGAACTCAATTCACCCCTCATGAGTTTCAAAATACCCATTATCTTGTAAAAAACTAGGTTTATTGTATTTTTAATTTTGATATTTATATATATATCGACATATCCTCAATGTTTTTCTGGTGTCTTGGTGATTTTGGACCCTCGATTTAATATATTAAACATTTTAAAATATTATAATGCAGAGGCTTGAATCATGTTGTTTTTTCTAAATATTTTGATACCTCAAAAGAGAAATATAAGACCCCAATTGATTTTGGAATGTGGGACTTATAGTAGTTGTGACCTTCAGTTTGTCAGCACCGAAAGTCATGTTGAGGACATGATTGGGTGGGTGTGTTTAATAAAATAAATATATTAATATATTTATTTTATTTTAAATTAAATAACTGAATTAACTCTAAATGTATGTTTTTATTAAATTTATCTAGGGTTATCCACATAAAATTGTTAGGATTTTAAAAGAGTTTACTTCATTAACAGATCGATATCAGAGAATGAATAGAGATTTAATTATGGCGGAATGAGATATAGTGAATACAGTGTGACTTCCACATCAATAGAGATCACAATCTTCATCAAAGATTGATCTAATCGAGGAATGAAACATTGTTTTCATTGATTTCAAACCATTTTAATATAATTAAGGAAACCATTAATTTATTTATTTGTAATTATGTCATTTTTTAATCATCGCATAAGCCCTACCACTTTGTTTGTAATTTTGATTTGATTAAACTCCTATGTTTCACATGATATTACATTATATATCCCATTAATATTATAACTATATTAGAAATATTGTAAATTCACTTATTAATATTATTTTCTTCTTTTTCCCCTCCACTCATTTTGTTCTTTAGCAATGGCACATAGATTCATAGTTAGACATTATTGGGGTGGGTACGAGTGTGATCGAAACCCTATATCAGTGTTGATTGTATGGGAAACAAATGGGAAGGTTATTTTAAGATAGATTGAAAGTTTTTATGATATATAGGTGAAAAATTAATGGATCTGGGATTTTCAGTAGTGATAAGAAGTAATGGGACATGATATAGGATTTTTAAGGATATCTAAATTTTAATTCCCCACAACTAAAGATATAGAATTGAAAGATAGAGACAAATCCAACTTATTTTGGAAGGCTAATAGATGTGGGGTGGAATAAATATAATAATCTAAAACCCACGTGATGAATTGTGGAATATAAGACTACACACCATGTAATATTGAGGAAAAAATGGCATGTTATTTGGTCGCAATGGATGCTAGGGTTTTAACCTATGTTAAGGATCACATGTGGTTTGACCATGCCCACATTCCATGTGACCATAACATGGGTTTTCATGATGTGTTCTAGATACACACGCTAGGATCCCCATGTGGAATAAAATTACATTTATTCCATGATTACATGAGAATTGGAATAGCCAGGTATACAGGCTGGTAATGTACTTAGATATATCCAGTAAACACAGTTAAGGTCTGAGATACATGGACAGAATCTAGATTGACAGTACTAGGATTTAGGTAGCTGATATATCCCAGGATTTACTAATAGACAATGTATAGTACGACATGGATTTCAATCTATTCCTATGTTATAATATATCCATTAAATAAGGTTGTATCACATTCCATGTGGACACCCATACATGTCAGGTATCCCCTCCATTACATTTTCCCCCCATATATCATTATAATGACTTGGATTTTATACCACAAGTTGCATATCCAATGTTTTCCCCATATAATGTGATTAATTCCTTCATTTTGTAAAGTGAGAAATGATGTTAGGTGTTTTGATCTTGAAGCTTGATTAAGAGATACATGACGATGTCCGTGATTAGGGCAGGGCATAAGATTGATGTCATGGTTATAAAACCACAAGAATAATATTTTTCTAGAACCCCATATTCATTAAAAGGGTAGAGTTATAACTCTAACATACAAGTGTGGGTGTGGTTACTCTATATATAGGAGTGTAAGTACCCCATCTTTGAGATCTGGCAGGGAGCACATCCTATTTGGGATTGAGTGTTCCCTTGCCCATGGATTGTAATTTTGAGCTATAGACACACCACTATGATTCGTATGAGGATTAAGACAAACACATCAACTATGGCTAGTCATTGAAGATGCATATCCCTTATATCTACCTCATGGGTTTAATTATGATCATATATTTATTGGGTTTTCATTTTTATATTCTTATGGGTTGAGATAACCTTTTTGTGCATCTCTTCATTTCCCCATTTTGGTTTTTGGGGAATCCTACTGGGTATATATAAAACAACCCCTACATGGGATTTTCCCACACATGTTTTGTATTATGATGATGATCGGTAGGTCAGTGGTGAGTTAGTAGGAACATAGTGATACATTTTTTTATAGATTTTATACTATGGATGGACATAAATATTAGGATTTGTGATATCTCAGTGCTATTTTATAACCCATTATAGTCATATTATTACTTTATATTCTTATCATGTGTGAAAATTTCCCCTTTAAAAATTATTTTAAACATTATTAATCTATTTTTTTTTCATAGAGTGTATTACATATATGGTTTTACCTTTATTTCATTTTCATTTAATATTACTCTATATTTGTTCATGGAGACTGTTGGGTGCGTATGTAAAATTAAATATGGCTATGTAATAACGTTTTATATTATAACATCTTCGTACCTGAAAGATACCCCTAGCATAATAGAGGTAGAATAGGGTTTGTGATGGCTCATCTTCTCTATGGATAGGAAGGCCCCAATAGGTTTGGTCATTATATAATTGTATTAGATTATATCATTTCTCGGGATGTTATTTGAATCTTTTCTTATTTAAGGAATTTTTTGGGGCATAGGATGACTGTATAAATGTGTGTTGTCTGAGCTTATATGATAGAGGATATATTGTGGGTACAAAGAAAAATGTATCAAATGAAAAATACTTGAAATACCAATTATCTCCCTTAGAATATCCAGACATTGTTCAAATAATACCACTATTAAATGCATCATATTGGATTTTATCATTTAATTTTCATATTCCTGTTGAGATAGCTCTGCAAATATCTTCCTCTATGTGTCATAGATCATATCATCCTTTTGTATATATATGTGAATGAAGCTATGTATTATATAAATAGACAGTTTTAAATATATTCAGTTGAGTGAGGAAACCCTGGTTCTAATCACCTTGAATGAAAAAAAATTATTGAGGCTCCAGTTCAGGATCCTATTCTTGTGGTAATAAAACAATATGAGCAGCGAGTTGTGATTCCACGTTTCAATCCATGAGTGGACACACATTTATTGTGTCATCACTATCCATCACACAAAATGCATCATTTTTTCATTCTTCCTTATTATAATGGATATCATAGAGACTGGTCCAACATATAGAGTTCCATGATCAAGGAACAAACAAATTATGGGGTGAGATTAACCCTTAAGTTGTATTTTTTTGATTGATTTTTAATTTTTAGTTTTCTATATTACTATAATACCACCAAAGATTATGGTATCTTATTTATTGGCCTCTTATATGCGTTATCAAGTAGTTAGTGGGATTTTTTTACCCAATTGAATAATGAGATGAATATTTGTTGGGAAAATATCGATCACATGTCTCACAAAGATAATTATCCCTCAACTAGACCCCAAATAATGGAATAGGATATTCTTAATTGGACTAGTAATATTTAATGTTACATTGGGATAGAGTACTAGGATATTAGATTTGGTAGTGACCATAGAGGAGCTATGAAATTTATAGTAGATAGATGGAAACAGTGAACCGGTGCTTAGTCTAGGAGACCACCTAATGCCTATGCATAGTTGTAAGGGTCTATAGTTTAGTGGGAGAAAAGTGGGCTTGATCTGAATAAATTTTCATCAGATATGACCTTTAATATTATATATATATATATATGAAGTAATATTGAACCATAATTTTCATGTGTAAGAAATATCAATCTGATGCATGATTTCGTCACACACCACGCTAAATTTGGACATCATACAATGAAGGATTCAAATCCGAGGACTCTCAAAATAGTATGAGGTATATCCTATATTCATTTTTTCTTCTCTTATTTTGTCATATTCCTTTTAATCTGATTCAATTTTCTTTTGTTATATTCATTTTAGTGTTATGTGATATTTCTCGCAGCACTCAAGGAAGAGGGACACTTCTACTAAAAATTGTGCTCATTGAATACGAGATATAAAATTGTGTTAATAAGTTAGTTCCTCCTAAAGTCAATAGATTCAAGGTGTGGTGGTTGAGTTTCTGTTAATTTTATGTTTGAGTGTTTTTGTGGAGGGAGTTTCTTGTACGATCTCTTGGTTGTCATAATTAAACCTTTAAGATTTCATATTTGGAATGAACTTATTAAACATGTATGAAACTTAGATTTTCCTTCCTCATAATGAGTAATTTTAATTAACATTGATGGGAAAAGATTCTAATATATAACACATGTCTTAGAGAGTGGTTTATGTAAGATGAAATATAAAATACATGACCCATCGGTTGGAATGTTTCCACATATAATTGGATAATCTTTAAGAATATAGATTCCTTCACTAGTGGAAGACTTTGTGGATCTATTCCTTGAGGATTTATTTTGACAAAATCAAAGGTGTTATATGGACATCATCACTAACATGAACCCACAGACTACACTGATAAATTATATGGAATATCAAATGTCTCCCACCAAGATTTGGGAGATGATTTTGATGTTTGGGAGCCTTTGAGAATAGGTTTTCATTAGACCTAATATATTCCCTTAGGTAGCTCAAAATATTTCAAGAAATGGTTGATCGGATATTGAGAGTTTACATTGAATATCTTTGACTGAACTAGGTGATTATAAATAATAAGTGCACCATGGTGATGATTACTGACATCTTTGAACATTTTTGCAACATGATTTAGTTATTAAATATTGATTTCAGTTACATTTACCTCTTTTTCAGAATTCATGTTATTGATATTATGTGGAAATAATTATGATGTTTCTAGAAACACAATGAGTTCCTATTGATTTATATCAGTGTAATGAATTGAATTTATATTTTTATGTCTCTTGTAAATAATATACATTAACAATATATAGACAAATTTTTTGTTTTCTTTATAGATAACATACTAATTTACTTTTATCAATAGTAGGAGCTTGCATTGAATCTGAGGATGGTATTAGACTTACTCCGGGGGCATGAGGATTATAGTAAGTTCTTGAAGTATCAATTATAGATATATGAGGATCACATTTTTGTGAATTTTATTTCCATTAATAGTTTATTTTTAGACCAATGAATGTTGATATATTGAATTGTTTGGATCCAACCATGAGTATGCTATATGTGTGGGGTTTTCTTAGATGTAAGGGGTATTACAATTGGTTTTTTAAAGAAATATATAGGATTTCATCTTTTTTGACCTCCCTAATGTGGAAAGGGAATCCTTTTCTCCAGATTGAGTAGTGTTAGAGGTCAATGGGGGAGTTTTGGATATAGATTACCAGATCCCATGTTTCAATACTACCAGATAAAGGTGGGATTTATGTAGTGTTTGGTGATGAATCTGGAGTTTGGAATGATTGTGTGATGATGTAGAGTTAGTAAGTGGTATCATATTTTTATTAGAGACCCATTGAGGAGAAATAATCCACTAACGACAATAAGTTTTTAGTGGTATCCTTCAGTCTAAAGATGTGGAGAAACAATAATTAAGGTGATTGATTGGTTGTTTACTTAGACCACAAGTTTCACGAGTACATATTCACATTATGAGATATGAACATGAGATAGAATTATTATATGGAGGTCCTACATGCCTATATGTTTGAGATAGTTTTCACTCTTAGGAAAGTAAATGTGGTGGATATTCCAATAGTAGGTATTCACATTCTCTCTTGTTGGGGGATGAATCTAAGTAGTTAGATCCATTTCTTCTATCACATATGGAAGAGAGGAGTTTAGTTTTTCTTCAGTAAATGGTGGTGACTAATTCTCATAATTTTCAACTGAGGGGGAATAATTTGGGATATATAGAATTTGAGGTTCTACAAGACCATATTTCATTATGAGATGAATTCGATGGGTTTTCTAAAGTAAGGGAGAATGTGAACATTTTTCGATAATAGATGGTGGTTCGAGTCATGTTTTGTGAGGATCGTTTAAGGGATTTTGAAACTTTCCCCTTGGTTTTACATCTTGGTGTGGTAAATATATACAAGGAAATTTAGTGGTAACATTTTGGGAAGTCAAGAGGGGAGTGTCTCTACATTTTCCTCTATGTATATCATATTCAAGTTGGTGAAGATTTAGTAGTAGGTTTCGGCATGATTTACACATCTTATTGAGTTCCCAAAGTGGTAATTGGATTTTATATGAATGGCCATTATGATTGGTCTTCTACAGATACCAAGAGGATATGGTTTTTTATGGGTGATTTTTGACTGAGCCAAGAATTTAGTACACTTATTTTCTATCATAGAGATGTGTTCGATAGAGGGTATTAGGAATTTATACATGTGGGATATCATACGAATTCATGGGGTATCCTTGATGATTAAATCTGGACTTGATTTTTGGATCACATATTGATTATGATGAACAATTAAAGAGGCTATTACGACCTAGTTGAGGATGATAAAGTCATTCAACCCCTAGATGGATTTGATAACCAAGTGGATTTTATAAATATTGTAGTACATGTTGAATTATTGTGTTTTTTAGGTCATCCATATATAGGAGGATAATATTACATTGGTATTGTTTTAATATACTAATATATTTCACAATATTATCAGCATGAATTCTATCATGATCATGAATGGGAGACCATGCCTGTCACCCTTATGATAGGCCAAGATTGGAGATACATTTATAGTAGAGCCAATGATGGTTCATGAAATTATGGATATGTTTTAGATGATATATGAGAATATAAAGAAATCCTAGAGAAGAAAATAATCTTTTGATGATTGACATCATAAGCACATCCATTTCCAGTATGGTGACCATGTTTTCATGATATTATCCCCAAAACGAGGACTGATGAAGGATTTTCAAGGAGGTAAGATATATCTAAGGTTCATTGAGACATTTAAGTTCTTAAATACGTCTAGAAAGGATTCTTACCACCTAGAATTAAACTCGTCGGTGGACCAGGTGGGTCGCATCATACATGTGTCACATCTGATGATATACATGACTGATCATATTCATGTTTTTTCAAAGGTGAGAAAGAAATAGAGGATGGAGAAGGATTTATGGAGTACCCATGGGAGATTAGGGATCAACATAAGAGGACCCTATGATGATAGAACATTACTTTGGTATGTGTGGTATGGTAGAACTTGGTAATGTTGGAGATATCTTAGGAGTGAGAGAGTTAGATGCGAATAGAATACCACCACATATTTGTGTAGGTTTTTCTTTTCGTGGTGAAAATACTTGAAGGACGATAGAATGAAATGGAGATAGATTTATTATATTTTTCTATTTAATGATCACACATATATATATGTATTTATCTATAGATATAGCATGGGGTTTGGGTGTCTCTAGAACAAAGAATTAATCTATTAAAAATATTGATAAATTTTATTGGAGGAACGCACATCATTTTGGTGATTCTTCCTATTTTTCAGGACCATTAATGGTACAAGTGATAACCTGAATGATTTTAGAATGTATGTTTTATCAATGGAATTAACATATTATTTTCTTTTCTAGATGTCAATTTGAGGTAGCTATCTGCGGGTTCATTTGATAAAATAAATAATGTATTAAAATTATCATCTTTTCAATAAACTAACATAAATAGCTCTGTCAGTATGTATTTATTACCATTATGTAGGGTTATTCAAATTCCTTGGGAAAATTATTGGAGATTTCTTTGTTGATAGTTTAATTTCAGAAAATGATGGTCGTATAAATCAAGGTAAAATGATAGGCAACGAGAAAAGCATGATTTCCTTACCAATGGTGAAAATTTCCAAAACCAATGGTCGATCCAATAGAGGTAGGGAACTATATATATATTTTATTTCCACCATTTTTATTAAATCAAGCATGGATTAATTAATTTATTTTTAAATTTTATCATTTTTCAACCATCTAATGATAACTATTGCTTGATTAGTGAGTTTGATGAGATTAAAATCATTTTTTCTACAAACTATCACCATGAATGACTTATATGTATGATCGTTATTCTATATTTACTATCTAATTATGGATACACATGTTTCTATTTTTCCCAACCATTATTCCTTATCATAACTACTAGTACATGGGGTCTTGGTTTGACATTACAGAAGTGGTTTCAAGAGTGATCGAACCCTCATATTCATGGAGATTTCACCATCATTGCATGGGAAGGTGATTTGTGGAAGTATGGAAATTTATTCTAGGATATATGTGACCTATTCATATATCAAGGATCTAAAATGGAGATGGGATGTGTTATGGTCATTGTGGGATAGTTGGATTTTTATTCTGGGCAACCATAGGCCTTGAATCAATAGTCAAAGATGACCCCCACCAATTTTCTGTGGCCAATTGGAATGGGATTCAATAAAATTGGAGGATATGAAATCCATCTGATGATCAGTGAAAATGTGGACTACACACTGTGTACTGGTAAAAAAAATACAACGTGTAGATTGATATCTATTGCGTCTTTTATTTTCTCCACTTTTAATGATCACTAATCATGTATTATAGAATACATTCCAATTAAACCTATATAAGTTGGTCATGTCATGTCCCAACTATATACACCCTTGTCCCCAAGTGCAATTACAGGTTTGTGAATTCAAGAATACATGGGTACCAACATGACTACATACTTTGGAAAGGTCATATAACTATACACTCCAACTGTACATAAGAATTGTATGGGATAAATAACCATGGGCCAGATGGATATGGTCTAGCTCCAGGTGGCAATGACATGGAATTTAGTTTGATAAGGATTTAAAATTATTATCTAGGGGAAAACATTAATAGGAAACAATGCGGGGCCACAGACCATGTGGAACCCCAAACACCTCATCCATTCCCTTCAAAAACTAATTCCTCATGTATCTCCACACTAGTTCATAAACAGGTGTTCACATTGGGTTATTATTCATTTTCACATCAGTTCTTAAGTGACGTCATTGGAGGGGTCATAGTAAATAACATTTTCCTGTCGGTAAAAAAATGTTCTTATAAAATAATATATACAATTGGATTTCAAATTTTATTATTTTATATCTAATAATTTTTTTTAAAAAAAATTATACATTTATTCATCCTCCGCCACAGTAGTAGGACATAAACAACAGAAAAGGAACAATGAAAAACTCGAAAAATCACATATAATTGAACTTTCAAATAAACTAAAAATAAATCAAACCTATAAATAATATTTCCAATTAAATTTTTTAATGTCAAAAATCATCTTCATTATTTGGATGTGCATCATGAAAAATATAACAATATAATATAAAAATCATTTGGGTTGAATTTTCAATAAAAAAATTTAAATATTTGGTAATAATTTACAAATAAATCTAAATTTCTAAAATATTTTAACATTCCAACTTCTAATTATTTAATACCTGAATCTTAAAATATAATATCCCCATTCAGTTGCATATTTTTTATATGATAATGTATTATAGTGATTTTAAATAAAAATAATATTTTTAATTAATATATCCAAAATTTAGTAATAATAAATGAAAATTAATGTTAACCATTACAAATTTGATCTTGGTGTTATTCTCTCTTATCATAATTTAATGAAATTCCATACACTGTTTACAAATAAAATTAATATTACAAATTTTATTAATTATAACATAAAAAACTATTAAAAAAATAAAAAATATGTGTTCAGATCATTCTTAAAAGTTTATATCACTTATCTATGGATATAGTGTAGCCAATACAATATCATCTCTATTGGATAAAAAATACCGAACATCCAATGTATATTTATTTTCAAAAAAAAATTAATATGAGTTTTTAATATGTTACGTGGTATATAACTCCTTGTTGGAAAAAATATTTCATACCTTTCAAGATATGGAAACATAAAACACTAATTTATGACATACTTATGAAATCTTTCAGCTATATAAATTATTCTTTTTAGCATGAGTCATTTTGAATGTTATTGGAGAAATAAACTATGGGTCCATTAATCCATATACAAATGTCTTTTCATTATCTAAAAAAAATTATATCTATATATAATATTAAGTAGAGATAATTATAAATTATAAATAAAATAAAGTAATGAAAAAATATGTAATTCAGTTTACATTGGTTAAATTTTCATCGTGTTGATTCCCAATTGATATCTAGCTACATGATCCGTGATTTCATTACTAATAATCCATCCGTTCATTACATAGAAAAAAATAGAATCATAAATTAAAATGTTATATACATCAAATAACAAAATTGATTATGTGGAAAATTGATCAGGGCAAGTTTAGTCAATATCCAAAGTCATGACACATTAAATTTATTTGTCTCTATACACTATTTTTTTACCTTTAAAGTATTCATGTAAAAAATTATAGGAATTTATAACATTAAAATGAGAAATAAAAATTACTAAACAATTTATATAAAATTTAATATATTTATATACCTATATGGAAATATGTTGAATTAGTCTAGATTACGAAATAAATAAATTATTGATAATATTTCTAACTATACTCACCTAATATTTAGGACCTGTTATTTTTCTGATATCTCTATAATATCATGTAAAATGAACTTATGGTGTTGTATCTCAATCTAGAAATGATGAATGGTATCAATCATATATTATATAATCCTATAGGAAAAAATATTATTAGTATCATCAACATATAACACACTGTAACCTAGAATCTGTAGAGAATGAGGTGTTGGGGTTGGATAAGAATGAGTGGAATCTTAAAACACAGATCTATGGGAAGGATAAGAAAGAGGGGTGTTATCTGTTATAGGAGGTGGAGGAGTCATGTTTTCTGTCCAAAACTGTCATCGCATGTCTGTAAACATCACCAGTACTGATGTTATGAACTTATAATCTATCGTCTCTTGAATATTCTGAAATTAGGCTACCTAAAATTATACTTTTCTTATAAATAATCTCTTTTAAGGAAACATCCAAATGTGGAAAAACTATTCTTATGAATAAAACAATTGGGTATCCTAATACACAACATAGGTTTTGGAATTTTGAAATATTTTAGCTAAAGTATCCTATCTCTCCCAACAATAAATTCCATATTGGTGTTCTTCTCCGCCAGAGAATCTTCTGTGGAATATTTTATAAAATATGCAATAAATAAAAAGTATAATTTTCTTATTTAATATAAATAAATAAATTATCATCTTACAATCATATCACCCACAACACTTTAATCCTGTATATGATATAGTCCTTTTTGTAATATCTTACCGCTCTCTAACTTTTCATATCTAGCAGGTGGAATAAGGGCCAGCCTCAAATAATCTTGATGACTCATCTCTCATATTTTGATGTTTTTATTCTTGAATGTTTCTATATAATAATTCACACCCTCCCCGAGATAGTTTATGAAGGTATACATTTATATCAAGAATATCCTAATTAGATATCCTTAATTTCCTTAAATTATCAATTAAAATTTAATAACAATGAAATCATAAACATAGTCATTAATATAATAAACATAAAAATAAAAAAACACATCTCATTATCTACATTAAAAAAAATTCTATGTATCTTGATATATAAATGGATATATATCACATGGATTTTCATCCTATATATTCCAAAAAATGAACTATGATGTGGTGGTTGATTTAAATTCCCTCTGTCTTACAGCACCCAATGATAAACATTTACTCCGAACTCCTAAAATTTTAGGTAAATCATATGTCATTTATTAAGAAAGGGAAAAATATGAATATAATAATTGAAATAAAATTAAAATAATAACAAACAATATTAACAATGTTGTCTCTTAAAATAGTGATAATGTCGATTTTTCAACACTTCGCAAACAGTCAAAAAAATACTGACTTTGCTTTTTCCGTGTACTGATAAAAAATTCTTGAATTAATTTGAATATGGACCTATTGGAATATCATTATCATCAAATTATATTGGTATCCTATATTTTTTTCTATTGGAAACTGATAATTTTGGTAAACGTGTGGTGCCTTGTTTACCAACCCTCGAGCTCTTTTTTCTGTCATTGATGTGGATCTCTCATGAAACGAATGATGGGGAGGATAATAAATAGAATCATTTGTAAGTTACTAACCAGAGGTATGATAATGTTCATTTCTAGAAATAATTGGTCCACCAAAGGATTGATTTATCATTATATTATTAATCAACTTAAAATAAGTCTGTACAAAAATATACAAATTCACCAATTTCATACAAATGAAAATAAACCATTGACAATTATAAAAAAAGAAATTTAATTTAAAACTAACACATTATTATTCATATTATACATATTACTAAAATTATAATAATATTAATGAATGGTTAAATAACATAAATTAATGAATACAACACAATATTAATGTGAGATTAAATTAAAAAGTAAAAATTCTCTAACATGATAAATCATTTTTTCAACAGAAAATTATTTTATAATATATTACAATGATATAATTATTGATTATATTTAGAATGTTAAATGTAAGATAAATCGTTTTCAATAAAATAATTAAATAGATAAGTTACATATGCGATAACATGGAAATGTACACAAAACTAAACTAATATAACCAAAAAAAATTAACTTATTATATATGAAACATGTTATATTAAAGATAATAAAATGAAAATATCTTACTTATGAAATTTAAAATAGTAAGACATAATTAAATATATGTTACCTATATTATTAGATATGTAATAAATATTATTTTCCCAAATTTCATCATCATGACCATTATATATTCCACAAACCATGTCTTCGATGTGTTCATCAAAATTATTTGTTAAATGTTTAATGGATATAGGGATCTCACATTAATCAGCATTGTCACCAACTGTATCATCCTCATCATACTAATTTTTTTCATTTTAATACAATATCTCACAACATATCAGATTTATTTGAAACAAATAAAATTTGTATTTCATGTGTTTCCATGATAAAAGGATCATTTGTGTATTCCAATTTATTCGTATTAATTAGTATCATTCCAAATTGATTATGTATGGCACTATTATTGCTCTTAATCTATTTAAACTGAAACAATAGAACACTAAATTTAATATAATAAACCTCTAATATTTATCCAATGAATAGATAATATTTGGTTCAGAAAATTTTGGGTTTTTTGTTTGGCACATGAAAAATGAATTCCTTTTGTGAACACAAAAACACTAAAATTCTGAACCGCACTTTTATTGTCCAGATCATTAGTATTAAAAGTATATCTATTAATGTCATACAAAGACAATGTTATGAAATTTTAACATGTATATCCCACTAACCAACTCATTGTTTCTGATGCATCTGGTTTCAATATCTCTTTAAACCAGGGAAAAAAATTTGTTATGCTAATTCAATATCCACATTTCTTTGTTCTCTGGATAACATTGTTTCAAATGATTAATATGAAATGTTATATATGGTTGATCATCATCAATGTTATTAAATATGTATAATGGTATCTTATTTGTCTAGTAGTTGATCATTGAATATATAGTAAATCATAAAATCTCATTTCCCCCATTATTAACTAATTCATTGTGTGATATAGGAAAACTAATGTTCTCTACATTAGAAAAATATATTGTAAAAACTCTGAAACCTCCTCATAAAATATACTTCTCTACAATGTATTCATGAGGTGAACATGGATTTTTTTCATACCCCATTAGTATCATTATATAACTTTTCAAAGGATACATCCAACATGTAAATACAGGTCAATAAGGCTTTAATTGTCTCACCAATTAAACCGTTAAATGCACCATGATATTAATAAACGGAGAAAAAATTCCCAAATGAAAATTTATATAAATAACTTCATTATAAATAATGATAAAATCTTGAAAATTAGTAACTTCATTAAAATTTATATTAAAAACATGCCTTTATGATTTTCATTCTGACATGGGATGGAAATATTCAAGACAATTTAACTGGTTGGAGTTTTTGCATCATCATGTAACTATCATGACATTTCATACGTATCAACATCAAATCCTTTAATGACACCAAATTTAAACATAATAAGAATAACCACATTTATCATTTATATTATGATGAAATTGAGAAAATCTAGTTTTATCCCTTTTATATCAGGTATGAAATGTCATAGGTAGGAATATTCACCTTCTATCACGAGTGGGAGACAACTCCAAATATATTCCCATTGAATGTAAATCCATTATTTCATTCAACCCATCTTTTAAATTTCCATTAATAAATACAATTTTGTAATCAAATATTCTAATATATAATTCTATGTGTTCATGAAATCAATTATATATTTTACCTCATGAAAACTCAAACATAGTAACTTAAAAAATATTATCCTTTTCATCTAAATATTTCTATAATTTCTATATTTACGTGTCCTTACGAATTGAACATAAATGTATTTCACACCCTCAAAATATTGATTAGTTTATAAAATTTTCTGAAAAATACCAAATTCATTCAAGCCATTGAAACCCTCTTTTAATAATCTATAAGATATACCCATATGAAAATTTATTTGACAACCTATTTATATATTTTTTCTCCCATTATGTAGTTGTCAATATGATTTTTATTTTCATAATATGTACAAGATTTAATACTCTTATCACTATATGCATAAAAATTTCCATATTCTTTGAAGTCATTAATTGTTAACATAATCATTGAAGGTACTTAATAATATTACATTTTATTAAAATCATACAACCTTATACCTTCCTCCCATAAATGTTTCAAAGAATTAATTAATGGTGATAAGAAAACATTAATATTATTTTAGATCTATTTTGTCCCATTGATAATTAATATCAACATGAAATATTTTTGATTCGTACAGAATTTTGAAGATAAGTTATAATTTACATATAAAATAGGCCATCAACAATGTTTTCTTCTAAAGAATTGACATGGATTCATTCCATATCTTCTCAATCCATATTTGGGATTTCTATCTTCTTTTATGAAAATAGGATATTGGTGACTAATTTTCTTCTACTACAGACAATTAGTTGGATGAACCATTTTCCATTACATATATTCTCATCAATGTGACATCTTAACCTTTTTTCAACATGTGAATTAGAAAATAAATGTTTGAAATAACGGATTATAAAAATATAACGAACTACATTGGTAGGGGTATCTAAAACATATATATCAGCATGTGATTTTTTATCAACTTACACCACAATGACCAAAATATAGGACACTCTGACAGAAATTCTTATCCCTTTCTATGTAACAAAAATTCATTCGGGCAGACATGTGTTTTCTATTATCATAATCTTATAAGGGAAAAATATATTATTGTCCTTATAATGCGAATCTGGATGAGTTGTGTCTTTTTAAAAAAAAGTCTTTCAACAATTGTAGAATCTCTATAATACTCTTATCACTCCATCCATATTTCACCTTAAGGTTTATCAATCATAACACCATCGATAATACCATATATTAAGTATAACATGGATAAAAAGGGTATTCAGAATCACAGTATAAATGCTCAATTTTATGTTGTTTCTCAATTGTCTTTAATTCAATATCACAAATCATTTTATCAAATTTATCAAATTTATTTGATGTATCATCTTGCAAAGCACCATTATCAATTGCTCTGAAATTATTCCTAGTTTTTCTATGCCAAATCCAAGGGTATAACTCGAATTAAAACAATGAAAATTAAATTTTATTTGATATCAATATTCTTTAACTTATTTTAATATAAAATATTTAGTCATGGATAAGAAAACATGTCATTATTGGGAAAATTAAATAAATAAATGTTTTAAAAAAATCAATGAATTCCAAATATATGCCAAAAATTCAAGGTCTATTAATCCTAAATCGATTCATAATCTATAATAGATATCAAAAATAAATAACAAAATCAAGGGAATAAATTTATAAAATATTGAGATAATAAATCACTTTTAAAATTTAAGAAAACCACGAATTGAATCTGTAGAAATAAAATTGGAATTATTTATGAGAAAATTCATTCATGTAGATGGAATTAAAAAATATATTCATTTAAAAAGTATATCAGGTAAAAGTAAATTAATATAATCTTTTAAAATTATTAAAAAATATGTAATATTATATCCATAAAAAATATCAAAATAATATATAGAATTTGAACAACTATTTCAAATTTTATTATTTATAAAAATAAAAAAAATTATTATATATTATAATTAACAATATAATCATAAAATAAACAAAGTCTTAGATAAAAAAATGTCACATTAATAATTACATCATGGGACATCATATGTTACATAATATTCCCTAATAGTGTACCTGGTTGGTCTTCTACTTTAAAATGTAAAACCTTCACCCATTGAACAATTTTTAAATTTCCTAGATTACCATTGAGACACAAGACCATGCATAATAACACGACTTAATGATTATCGAAGTGACAAAATTCTCATATGAGTTCCATTTATCAAATTTCTTTAACATACATACATAAAATTTATCTGAACTGAAATGAAACAAATATGATATTAACACCTAATTTATTTAAAATCCAAAACATTGACCAATATAACAATATAGAAACATACGACACCCACTGATATTATCTATTAAATAATACTCCATAGCTTGAAATTTTTTATAAAATAATTAAAAGTAATCAAAACTAAGTAAAATATATTATAATGGGAATAACTAATTCCTGATAGATATATAATCATGAACAACCAATTGAAAAATTATAAAATATATTCAAACCTTCTGGAAATCATGTTGAAGAAAAGACGATCTATAATAGAATGTGCAAAAATGATGTTAAAAAACCTGAATGTATGATGCAAGTAATGAAAAATTGAAGAAGTTATATTTGAACAATTATCATTTAAAAAATCCAATCCAAATAAGGACTATAATGAGTGAAAAAATGATTGAGTATTACTTCAGATCCATCATCAATGCCTAACATGAGGACAAAGAAACCCATGCCTCTATTAAGACCAGGATGTGATATTGGACCACCAAATCGAAGAACCTTGAGAGTTAGGGGTTTAGTGAGAGATAAAAAAGACATGTGTCACGATAATGGAAGACAACATAATGAAATCCCCATTCAATTCATAAAATATTAAAATATTTTTATGTCAGTTATATTAAAACTCACATAATAATGGATATTAACTACTCTTTCACATCGATTATATTTTAACTGACTTAAAACAATCTTTCACATTAGTTAAATTATATGACCGAAATTAAAGTGGTGTGAATATCCATTTTTTCACGCTGGATTTATGAACAAAAACATCAAAATTGATTTTTCATTTTATTTTTAATAAAACATATTTTAACAGATAATACTACCCAAATTTCACATCAGTTATAAATAAGTGATGTGAAAATTAAGAAATCAAAAATAGGTTTTCTTCTACTAACTTCTTCATAAATTTGATGTTTAACAATATATATCTTATTCTAAGTGTTTTTCTTTATAGAATTTTGTGGTGACCTTTGTTGTGGTATACACGATATGATGTGAGGTGTTCTATGTTGGGTTATTCTTTAGGAAATATTTTATGATGATAGTTATCAGTATAGGATCATTTGGGTGACCATAGGGTCAGAACTCCCCTAGAACACCAGGATATGGGTCTCGATATTCTTCACACATGTAAATTTAGTATTATGATATAATATAGAGGGTGCGGTTCCCCTACCTATAAGATGATTAGTCTCCAATCATTGAGATCTGATGGACAGTAGGTCCTCCACGATCATGAGTTCTCCCTCAACTATATAGTTCTGTTTGAAGGTAAATATCCCTTCAATAAATTTTTTCTATGTTTTATATGATATTGTACATTAGTAATAGAGTCATAGTGTTGTATGGTTACTCGTTGACTTGGCCTTGGATTTTGTGATTGAGAGTCCCTTACTTTCTCATTTGTGTTTCTTTATAATCAGATATGTATTGGGGTTTCATTTCAATATTGTTATGGAATAAGATAACCATTTGTTGTATCTCTCAATTTCTACGTTTGAGATTTTTCAGATATCCTTCTTGGTATGTATATACTCATCGATTAATGATCATTTCTCATATGTGTCATGTCTTATATAGATTATTTATAAAGCAGTGGTGACATTGGTGGTGATAAGAGACACATGGTTATATGATCGTATATGGTTTTTAGACTTCGAGATCAGTATTCAATCACTATATATGTTTTTTTATTCAAGTTTAGTTAGGTGGGGACTTCATTTCATAGCTTTGCATGTATTTTCTCCTTTACACATTTGTTTATTTTGTGAAAATAAATTTAACAACCTAATATTTATTACATGTAGGATTACACTATATGTTACTATATTTTAATATTCTTTTGCTCATTTTAATGGAGATGGATGGGTGCATTCATAAAGTTAAATTTATTTTATGATTTTTTGGTGCTTCTCACAATCCACTAGCATATTTGTGGCCAGTATAGGGTTATGACGGGTCACCCTAATGCCAAATATGAAGGTCCTAATGTGTCAGGTCATTACAGTCATGATTTTGTGATATCACATTTGATAATTTAATCAAATTATTATACCACTATTTTTTAGGTTATAAGTGTGGGGATTTTAAGGCTATTAATGAAATTTTCATTTACTTTTTATTAGGTTTAATTATATGTAACCCATATGTCAAACAAGATTAATTATATAAGATGAATGTTGTTAATTTTTGGATATGTACTCAGTAAGGTATGAATCATAATTTGAGGATAAAACATTCATTAATGATGAAATTATTATGTTTTTTGTTGAATATTTGGAAAATTTATTATTTATTTTTTTGTTTATTGTCTTTACAAGGACCCTTTTCTTTTCTTACATACAATAATTAATTTAATGGTTCAATGGAATTCAACTATTTAGATTAAAGATCATTTATCATTATTCAAGGAAACAGATATCACACAACCAAATTGTCCCTTCCATATCATTTAATCATAACTATTAATGAAAATTCATTCTCAATTGAATTTATAATCTTATTGAACATCCAAATCACCTGTAACAAATTATTTGATCTATCCATCAGTTTTTCAATTTCCATAAAAATTCTAAAGATCATGCAATTTATTTTATTTTATTTAAAAATATCATGTTATTCATATCATTAATAAATTTAAATACAACCATGGAAATTGTTTTTTTTCTAGAGAAATGTGATTCATGCTAGAAGTGAAAGTGGATATCAACCATATAACATAAAATCTTGATTCATTGTTGTAAGTTGTGAATTATTTTTTTATGATCTATTAATGAATAATGATTGATTTAATATTGATGAATCGTACTTAAATCTCATTGAATAAGATGAAAAGAAAATTTAAAGGATGAAGATATTTTTTGAATGAACGATTTGTTTATCATTGATATTATTAAATATTATGATAATTATAAAACATTATATAGTATTTTATTTCAAAATGTTGAAAACAGAATTTAGATGAAATTAATACAATTGAAAAATATCTTAGTTAATAGGTGATAATTTTTTGATATACAAATTTAAAAAATATAATAAACATATGAATAAAATTTTTAGTTAATATGTATTTTAAGACAATAAATTAATATTATATTATTTTTTTGGAAAAATGAGCGATATAGAAAATCATTCATGTTAACAAGTTATTTGATGACTTATTATCCTTTTGTGTATGTTCATAAAATTTTTGAGAATGTTACAAGAGAAATCTTAGTTATACTTTAGTAAAAAAAATAAACTTCAGTTAGGTGACAATTTATCAAATCCATAAGGATGTGAGGCTTGAACTCTCAACTGAATGAAGATATGGGTGATCTGCATACCACTTGCCTATGTGTTTTACTAGTTTTTAAGACACACAAAAACAATTACTGAGTTAACAAGGATACCCATGGGAATGAAAATGATTTTGTTATTGAGTATACTTTACAATAGGATCACTATATTATTATAAACATTATATGATTAAGGTAAAAAAATATTATGGGATTTTATTTGGGCACCAATTTTTGAATTACCTTCTGGAATAATATATTTTTTTAATGATTCATAATTGTGAAACATGTAAATTATTGAAATGGTTATCATATTTTGGATATTATTATTTTATGTAATGTTCATTTTGGATATAAGATGTTAAGAGTTTTAAAAATTACTTTTTATATAAATGTTGGAATAATATGAGATCAAAAAATTTTAATCTTATGGTTTCAATCTTAGTTCAGGATAATTTTTAGTAATTTAAGGGATATTTATTTAAATATTTATATATATTTAACATTGGGTATTACTATTCAAATTTTGATATTACTATATTATTTCTCCATATAACACTATATTTATTTTTTGAATTATCTTACTTTGGTTAACAAGTTTTTTAGTATTTCTATACAGAATTGAGGTATATATGTTTATCTCTTTGTGTAACTATATGATCTAATAGAGGGTTATTTTAGTGATTCATGCATGAAAATCAACTTGAATACACATTATTGGAAAAATCATATGGTATTGGATTGGAAATTGATTAAATTATGAAATTATACTTTTCGTGTAAGTAAATTTCCTTATATTTTTAATATATAAGGTAATATAATTCCACAACACTAGTCAAAGGATAAAAATACAAAAAATTTATCCAATTTTCTTAATTTAATATTAATGAATAGACCTTTAGTACCTATTTAGTTTATGGTTTTGTGGTCATTAAATTTACTATGTTCATTGTCTTTCTTATGATGAATGATCTATGCCACCCGTTTTCATTATCTGGACATTATTATTTTCTTACAAATCAATATTTTCAATTAGAAATATTGTTCTCCTATTTTTAAAACCATTTATGTGTCATTCATGTTGACCTTCATACTTCCCTTTTTCTCTTTTCAAGTAGATATTTTATTAACCTTTTTCTGATGTGGAATTTTGAAAAAGTTACCCTTTGATTGAAAATCATTGATTACATAGATCAATTTAAAATTGAAAGAATGATCTTTTTAAATAGGGGTAGAATTTAATATCTCAAGTTTTTATAATATATACAATTTTCGATTAAATCCATGATACACAACATTGAACATAAAAAACCACTGAAATATAAGTATTTAAATATTAACAATATAACTCAGCCATTGAATTGGTGGGAATGAAAATAAATAACAATATAAAAAGAATATATAAACATCCTAACAAGTAAAAAATTATTGATTTATTTTTAATAAATAAGAATTCTATTTTTTTAAAATAATTTTATCTTGAAAAATATGTTTTCATAAAAATTGATTTTTTTCTTTTATGAGAATATATTATTATAAATTTTTTATAACCCAAACTTTTTTTGGAAAAGTATGGCTACATTATAGTTGGTATTTGGTTTTCCTGATAAGTTTTCCTTGGCCCATTAAACCATACATCCCTATATAGATAAATATTTCCTGGTTTTCATAGGGTTTTTCAAAGTTTGTTACCTAAAAAGAGAGACTGTGAACACCCCTGAATGATTTCCACAAGATTTACGTTAACTATGAAATTATATTTTTCCTTTTCTGAACCATTTTACTTAAACAAAATCGTCCCCGCTCTTCCTGTAATGATTCCCCACAATTTTGGAGGCTCAAAAATGATTTCATTTTGCATCAAACCACTGTTCATAGCAATCCAAAGCATGTATTAAAGATCTACACCTGCCCGATAAGAGGACCTAACCTAGTGTGGATTATTTTGTCTCTCATGTTTAACCATTATGTTTTAGAGGGAATATATCCTCTTCCATTTTAGATTATGATATATTATTTTTGGATCTTGATTGATCGATCTTGAATTTGGGTTTTCAGATCATGAATGTGTGCTTCATCACATTCTAGATTAATCGGATTGAAATTGGGGATTCACCAATTGTCTAGTGGTCATAATCAATCATATTGATGCAGGTCATCTATAATTGAAAAACCATAATCATGATTGAAATTATGTGTTTGTAAATGTAGAATTTCTATTAGATGTTTAGAAATTGAATTATTTATTGAATTAATTAATTTCTTGATTTGATTAACTAGATAAATTTTGAGATTGGGGAAAATAAGATTATATATGTTGAAAAATTAATTGTTGAATTAATAATGGGAATATATGGATTGTGGATTGAAATAAGTAATAGTTAAATTAATTTTAGTTATATTGTTATTGGTGAAATTGAATAATTAAAATTTCATTTAATTATTTTTATATTAAATTGATTCATATAGAAAATTTAATTGGGGAATTAAGTGGGGTTTATTGAATTTACTCAAATGGAATAAATAATTGATGAATTAATTAAGGTTATTAGTTTTTATGGTCGAATAATTAATTGATGAAATAATTATGAGAATTGGTTTAATATTGATACGATTAATTAATTTTTGAATTATTTAATTGATGTAATCTATATAATTAATTGATTAATTAATTAATGTATTAATTTTTTTATATAACTGTTTAATTGAATAATGGGATCGATGGGATTAATTAATTAATGATTTAATTAATATATATCAATCTAATTTAATAATTTAATTATGAAATGATATTTAATGGATTAATTAATTGATGAATTATGTTATATATGTAATGTAATTAATTAATCATTGAATTAAATTATGGAATTGATGGGGTCAATTAATTGATGACTTAATTAATTTAAGTAATGTTATTATTTATTTTTTGAATTAAATAATGGGATTGATGGGAATATTTAATCGTTGAATTATTTAGTCAACATATTGTGATTTCGTAATATTGAATTAAATAATGGAATTTTTTGGGTAAACTAATTGATGAATTAATTAATTAGTGTAATGTATTTATTTAATTGGTGTATTAAATAATGATATTTTTATGATTAATAAATTGAAAAGTTTATTAATGGAAATAACCCAAATATTTAATAGTTGAATAATATAATCAGATTGACCAAAATAATTAATTAATTAATTAAATAATGGAATTGGTAGCGACAATTAATTGGTGAATTAATTGAAGGGATTAAATGGGATTTATTAATTATGTTATAAATTAGTGAAATTAATGTGAACAATTAATTGTTGAATTAATTGAAAGGTGAAAATATGTTTAATTAATTATTGAATTATTTAATGGTATTTACATAAACAATTAATTAGTGAATTAATTGATTGAAAAGTTGTTTTGATTTTCTATTTCAGATAATAGAGTGTTAAATTTATTATGATATATTGAGATAATTAGATTTGGATAAATAATTGGTGAATAAATTTAGAGATATTGATGGTGTGAATTTGAATAATTAATTTTTAAATTAATTATTTAAATGTTGAATGGTGAATTGGAATAATTAAGAGTTGAATTATGTTTTGAAATTTTGAAATATCAATTTGAATAATTAATTATTGAATTAATTTTTGAAATGTGGAATTGTGAATTTGAATAAATAATTGTTCAGTTAATTTTTGAATGTTGTATTGTAAATTGGAATAACAAATTGTTGAATTATTTATTGACTATTGATTTATTAAATGGAATAATTAATTTTTGAATTAATTATTCGATATTTATATTTTTGTATTTCATTAATTAATTGAAATATTAATTATCAGGATTGATGTTATTAATTAATCATTGGGTTAATAAATCAAATTGGGGTTATTAATCAAATATCTGAATTAAATAATGAAAATAATTTGAATAATTAATAGTTCAATTGATTAATTGAAATGGGTATGAGTAATTAATTGTTGAATTAATTATTCTATGGATTTTTTAAATTTTTATTTGTCTTATGTCACTTGGTTGTGATTATATTTTCATGCAGTATCACATTGGTTAACTGGGGTGTGAGAGAGGTTTTGTCAGTGGAAGAATGTGATAACTTATATTTTTATATCTGATGAACAATATGAGCATATGGGCGGAAGACCATGAGATGTTCATTTTTTATTTTTATGGAACATTAGAGAACTTAATGAGGATACCGAGAGGAATTCTATTTTTCTTCCAAAGGGCTGTGAAAGCCGTATGCGTAGAAGAGTGTGAGAGATTTTATCTCAATTTTCAATGGATCATTAGATATCTTGTAGTTCAGATATGGATAATATCATTATAGATACTCCCATTATCTATAAATAAATTATTCCTTATTTAGCCTCACTCACATTATACCCTTGAGTTTATAGACCTATGAGAACATTAATCATACCAAAATGATTTACATTTTTTATGAATTTTATCAGATATGAATTGTGATAATGAAATGTAAAATTGACATTCAAATATGAATTGTGATAATTAATGATACCAATGGAAATCATATATATGATATCCCTTTGGGATATTTCAAAATCCATCATGATACAATGTTGGTATTTAATGTTTGAGTGCCCTCAAGAACCCTAGAATTGTGCTATATACTTATGAATAATTAAATAGATTTAAAAAATTAAATTAAATTTTTAATTTTTTTTCTTTATCCAAATGTATATATTGATTTTGATAGTATAATGTTTTATACACCATTGTTGGTGGATTAATATGTTGTACTCACACCATACATTGGATTCCTGAGTGTTTCCTAATAAGAATTATTGTTCTCTAGAGAAGAAAAGAAAAAATTCCTGTGGTTTGGTGGGTGATATGGGAGAGTGTGTGGATTTGGGAACCAAACATGATTTAGGATATGAAAGTATGAGTCATCAGTGTCTTTATTTTGGGTTTCATTTCTGAAACATTAACATGTAAATTGACATGGAATATTTTGTACATTAGTTTTGATATTGTATTTTATGTTACAGACATCTTGTGATACTAGTTCATTCAAGTTATGAATATTTTTTATTTAGTTATTTTTTATTTTATCTTGTTGTATTAATATTATAAATGAGGTTATAATATCCCCATGATTAATATATCATACCCTTACTATTATCTGATATCCTCTAGAACATATGGAGAAACTCATGAGGTTATACGGCAATCATGCTTTGGGAACCAGGGCATGGAACTTGGGTGGGACATTACGAAGTGGTATCAAATGAGTTTTACATTATTTTATTTCCATATTTATTACTATTTAAGAATGGTATAAAATAAGATATAATAATTGGGTCCTTTGTTAATAGCTCATCTTGGGAGTCGCTAACCCATGTTTGAGGGTAAAATCCATGCACATAGAGTGGGGTTGTTGTTATTGATGTGTATTGTTACTATTGATATTATATCACCATGGGGGGAAGAATTTGTTGTGTGATGTTATTATTATTTCTATTTTTTGAAATTTTACTCATGGAAAAGTATGTCATTTGAGTTGAGTTTAAAACATCATTCTTGAAACATAGGATTATTGTGACATTATTTCTAGCACACATGAGAAAACAGGTTTCTTGTAACTTGTTGAACATGAATTATTTTTCCTTGTTTGTTTAACATAAATAGAAAATGGTGCCTATATGAAATTTATAATTTTAAAAGGATTAATTATTTGAATATGTGGGTTTCAAAAGTTAAGACATGAATAAATAAATAAAATTAACCCTTTTTATCTTTTCCATGATGTAATATTGGTAGGTGTAGAGATATTGTCGTAGTTTTGACTATGTGGAAGGGTTTCTGGTAAGTGAAACATGGGTTGAGCAGTGGTCATGAAATTGGGATTATTGTTCGAAAGGATTGTATTCCTCAGAGAAAAAAAATCTTTTTTTACATATAGACACGAGATGCTCATGTCCAATACCTTGCTGTTTTGCAAGGTGCAATGAGAGATCATTGTTTATACGCAAAGCTACATCATAATTTTTTCTAGTGTGATTGGGGGTATTGATAAAGGTGTCTACCTTGAATCATGTGAATTGAGTATCCATTTGGGGGATTTTGAACCACTTTTTATACCAAAGTGAGGGTTGTAAGGTAGATCCATGTCAATAAATGCTAATGGTTTGATTCTTGAAAGTAAAAAATGGGTGACAGTTTATGATTCAATTTTGATGCTCAATTGGTGATGATTAAATAATTTCAACTTAGATGGTTATGTAGGTGAGGGGGATTTAGCCACCCTAGTTTTTAAAATATTTAGTAAATCAATGAAAACCACACACCTATAGTGAAGGTTATGGTACAATAATATATGTGTTATTTTAGGGGAATCTCGTACATATATTTTCATGCAGAGAGAAACTGTAGTAGGAAAAGACATTGCTAATAGTTTGTGTGTTTTAGAAAATTGTATCTGATTTAGAGGAAAAAATAATATAGATTGAAGTAGATATTAGGGCTCAGTCACCTGATCATTTTGACCTGGAAAATTAAAGACTCATGGGAGTACCACTTAAGGAACATCATTTATATATTGGAGAGATTGTATGAACCAACAATTTTTTAAATATTTATAATGTCTTTTTAAAGATTCTATTTTAATTTGTATTGTGTATTTATCATTGCTTATTACCATGTGGTATTCTTTGGAAAAAATTGTTATTTTTGGAATAATTTTTGGTAGTCCATGGTTTACACGTTGTATTCCCAAACTATGCACCTTGGCACAACAATCCGTGCAATCTTGTACAAAGAGTAATTGAATGTATGGAATACCATTTTAAAAACTAGGCTACCTAAAAGGGGAGATCGTGAAACTTCTCTCACTAAAATAGGAGCATGTTTAAGGTGCACAATTATAGGATAGTGTCTGCATCTACTCATCATACCATGCACGTGATTTTTGTTAACTAGAAAACTATATTTTTAATTTCATTAACATGTATATTTACACCAAATCAAACCTGACTCTTATCTTAAAAATTCTTATCAATTTATGAGGCTTCATAATTATTCTATTGGGATCCCAACCTCCATTCATAGAAGTCTAATGTCTGGATTAAGGATCTACACTTTCACCGGTAAGAGGATCTAATCCTTTATTGTTTTCTTCTTCGCTCATGTCTCTCTCCAATCTTTTAGAGTCAATATATCATCTATATTATTGGATATAAATCAATAATTGTGGGATCTTTATTTTTTGATATAAAATTATAGTTTTTCATTCTATATAGTGTTCTTCACCATGTTCATGATTAATTCACTTCAAATTATGGATTCTTCCATTGCTGACTATTCTTCATCAAATGAATTCAGGTAGGATGTCTATAATTGAAATCATATAGTCTTGATGGAAATTGTGTGTAATTAATTGTAGAATTTTTTTTAGGTATTTTAAATTTGAGCCCTTAATTGAAAATACTAATTTGGTAAATAAATTAATTAAGGTAATTGTGATATTGGGGATAATGGGATTATCTATGTTGAATAATTAATTGTTTATTTACTTATGAAAATTCCAGGATTTGGATTTGAAATATTTAGTTGTTGAATTAATTATTTTGAGATATAGATTGTTGAAATTGAATAATTAATTATCTAATTAATTAGTGTTATATTAAATTGATTGAGATGGAATAAATAATTGAGGAATTAATTCCAGTTATTGAATTCATTGAGATGGAACATTTAATTGATGAATTATTTGGGTTTATTGAATAGTTTAATATGGAATAATTAATTGATAAATTAATTATTTTGATTATTTTGATTTTGGAGGAGATTAATGTATTATAAATTTAATTAATGGATGTACTTTTTTAATTAATTAATGAATTAATTATTATAATAATGTTATTTTATATTTATTTAATTAAATAATGTAATTTATGGGAGTATCTAATTGATGAATTAATCAATAGAACTAATTTTATTATCTAAATTTTGAATTAAATAATTGAATTTGAATATATTAAATAATTGCTAAATATTGAAGGAAGAAATGTGATTATTTAACTGTTATATTAAATAATTTAATTGATTGGATTAATTAATTGTGTAATTAATTAATGTATGTAATGTGATTAATTCATTATTGATTTAAATAATGGGATTGAGGGGTTAATTAATTGATGAATTAATTAGTGGATGTAATGGCGTTATTTAACAATTGTATTAAATAATGAGATTGTTTGGATTAATTAATTTATGAAATAGGTAATGAGAGTTATTTTATTATCCAATTGTTTAATTAAATAATTGTATTAAGATGATTAAGTAATTCAATAATAAATTAAATTATGTAGTTTGATTATCTAATTGTTTAATTAAATAATGGGATTGATGGGATTAATTCATTGAATAATTAATTAATGGAATGGACATGGACAATTAATTGATGAATTAATTGAAGGTATTAAATGTAATTAATGAATCATCGCATTATTTAATAATATTTATGTTAAAAATCAATCGTTTAATGATTTGAAAAATTCAAATGTGATAAATTAATTACATAATATTTTAGTTTAATTGACATAAAAAATTAACCCATGAAATAATTTATTGATGAGAAGTTTTTATTGTGGATATGAAATAATTTATAATTAAATTAAATATGAGATTTAGAGAATGTTGGTTTTATGAAAAATATTTAATGAATTAGATATGAGAAATAAAAATTGGAATTGGATTAATTATTTTTTGAAATGACACTTGGAATTTTGAATTGTGAATTAAAATAAATAATTTTTTTAATTTATTATTGAAATGTATAATTTTGAATATTGATTAATTAATATTTGAATTAATTATTCAACATTGATTTATAAATGTTAATAATTAATTTTTGTATTAATTATTGAATATTGAATTGTGAATTGGAATAATTAATTGTAGAATTAATTACGAGATATTTATATTTTTGGGTTATATTAATTAATCATTAAAATAATTAAATGGAATGATGTGATTACTTAATTGTTGGGTTAATTAATCGAATTGGGGTGACTAGTTTATTATTGAATTAATTAGTGATTTTATTTGATTAATTAATCATTGGTTTAATTAATGTCACTAGTTATAATTAAAAATTTATTAATTAAGTAATGGATGTATTTGTGAAATGGTTATTTGTTGTATGTTAATTTTTTGTGATTATGTGGGCATGGATTAGCACATGGGTTAACGGATGTGAGAGTGAGTAAGTGTCAATGGAAGACGATGAGAGCTTCTATTTTTATTTCTATGAGGCCATGAGAACCTTCGAGGAGGATAACTTGTAGATCATCCATTCTAATTTTATATGGAAAAGAAGTTCCTTTTCGGAGGAAGATCACAATAGATTCAATGTTGATTTACAATATAACATTACATCCTTCGAGGAGGAATATTGAGAGAGATTATATTTTGATTTCTAAGGGTTTGTTACTGTACTTGGAGTTGGGAAATGAGAAATTCCATGAGATCTTCTACCATTGATTTTAATTCTATTTTTTATCATTTAATCTCACCAAAATTGGACCCTTGATGTTAGAGTTGTATGTACACATTAGTAATGTGAGAATAATTTACATTTTTTATTAATTTTATCATATATGAATTCTGATAATGAATAGTAACAAGAAAAATATGATATTAAATGTGATAATGAACTGTAATTGTGAAATTAAGACATATGGCTTACCTTTAGGATAATAAAGAATATGGGATAATATGAAGAAGCTATTGAGTGTTTTGGTGTCTTCAAAAACCTAGGTGTTATGTGGTTAATTAAATATTAATTGAATAAATTTAAAAATTTTACATTATTGGTTTTATTTTACTCTTCATAAATACTCATAAAATATTATTGACTATTTATATTTTTATAAACAATTGGTGGTGTCTTATTATGTTGTACTGACACCATATCCATACTACCTGATCGATATTTGAATAGGCTTTGTTTTCTACATAGAAAAAGGGAAAAGGAATTGTGTCTGATGATGAAATGGGATAGAATGTGAATGAGGGAACCATACAACATTTAATATTCAAATGGGAGAGTCGTTAGTATTCTTATTTGTGTTATCATTTTAGATCACTGATATGTACATTGGCATTACATATTTTTTAATTTAGTTTTGTTCATATTGTGATAGTGGTTATTTTAGATTATTATTATATTTTATTAATTTGTTTTCATATTTTACAACATTTTATTTCCCTGATAAATGATTCAATATTAATCCCATGATCGAAAAATTATACCCTCGTTGCTAGTCAGCAGCCTCTAAAATACGTGGATGTGTGCCTTAGGTCATGTGGTGGTCCATCCCGGGGCATCGGGGTGTGGCACGTCGACCACAACATTACCGAATTTATAGAATGTATAAAATTTATTTTTAAAAATAAATTTATTTTATTATTTGAAATTTCATAATTTTCATTTGATGATTTTATTATGAATTTCCAAAACAGAATACTTATTCAATAAATACTAACCAATATTGATTTTAATTTAAAAATATATTTTCTTTTCAAGTTTTAACAAGGTAAAAGTATATATCAAATTATTTTAAAATTTTAATTAGTTCATTATGTTTAAAAAAATATTAATTATAGTGGTTAAAATTAATGTTAAACTTGATTTTAGTATAGAAATATTTTAAACATTAAAGGTTAATTTTTATTAAAAAAACATTTTTCACCATGTTTTACTTGTTTAATTTAAATTTAAATTCATCAAATTATGTTTTTGAGTCATTAAAAAATGGATTTAATATTTTTTTGAGGTCCAAATTTATTAAATTGGAAAATTTTATTTTATGATATTATGATTAGTTAGATAAATAATTTTTCTTACCATTATAAAGGGTAAATCAGCTAATTAAGGGATAAAAATAATATTTTATGCACTATAAAAATATCCTACCACATACCTTAATATTATTTTATGGTTATGTTTGGTACATAATCACCAATTATTCAATTACATGATCTTTGTTTCAATTTTAATGTTATCATTACCTGTATATTTTATGTAAATAAAATTAAAAAAAGTAACACCCTTGTTTTTAATAAATATTTTATCATGGGTGTAAAAATAATATATATTAGGTTATAAATATTCATTTTCAATATAAAATATTTATCTATATCATCATATTTTAGTTTTAATTTTTAGTGAAAAAAATTACATTAAATTCTTATAGACCCTAACGTGATAATTATTAATTTAATAGAATAATTAAATAAATGATATTAATAATAATAAATGTGATATAATTTAAAAAACTAATGAGATATATGAAATTTATAAATAAGTATAATATTTTAGGTTTGTGTTAAAAATTGTATTCTAATTTATTTTATGATCAAGACGTTATTAATGTTAAATTAAATGAATAGTCTTACGATCTATATTATTTATATTTTATGAAACTAATGATTAATTAAATGATATAATATTCCTAAAAATCATATATTCGGAAACATTGATATAATATTTTTTAAAATATAAAACAATTTCTATTTAAGAGACTTTTAAATATTAATTGTTACCATATTAATCCTCAAAGAGGAAAAAAACATTGATCTCATGGTAAGTGTTAAAAGGGTCAATGACTGGTTAAAACCAAAATAGTAGCACAAAATTGTAATCCAAATATGTCCAAATATAATTTAACAATAATATTTTGATAAATATTCATCTTATTTTATAATATAATCCATTTTTATCCATTTTTACATCAAAATTTATATATATTAATCAAATGTTTTATTAAATTCTTTGAATGCCCCACCACACTCTTATAAAACAGTACCTCTTCATTTTACTTCATCACACACAAAAAAGAATTTGGATTGGAAATTACCTTCCTCAAATAAATACTCACATCCTATGTGATTTTTTATATCCAAAAACCATCCTATCAAATCTTTTCGTGTAAACATTAAAAGTTGTTTGAAAAAGTGGCATCGTTATTAACCAGATGATTTTTTATTTCATCTTCAACCTAAATAAAATATTTTATAAACCATGATGGGATAATAATGTCAGTAAAAAAATAATATTTAATTATGTTAATTTATCTACCAATATATGTCTCTAACCTCTATAAAATTGAAAATGAATACCTCATTCCTTTGAATGGAGGACTACCGCCAAGTGGACAGATGTAATTAATTTTCTATAACAACATATCTTATATAGTTATAATGATGGAATAAATTTTTATAAATGATATTAATAACATACTTATCATTATTAAAATATAAAATATTATATATTTTTGTACATTCCGATTCAATAAAAAAGGATAATTTTATTAATGTGTATGTGTTGATTACCACCTCCCTAAAACATTGTTTTATTTTCATCACCACACAACATGGAATATATATAAGTATAGAAAACAATAATAATATTATATATATAATATTATTATTAATATGTTAATTTAAAACAACACTTACCCAATATCCATAATGAGCATTGAAAAATCGGAATGTTACACAATAGAATGTATGACCTACCATCTCTATTGTTGTAACATGCTTAATTTTTCATAACCATATTTTGTGATTGATTTTAGAAGAATAATTATTATATAAAAATTATAATTATATCTTGATTATTATTTTGGATGTTATTTAATAAATACCACTTTGACCATAGTCAACCTACCCATGTCATTTTTTATATGTATGTCAAAAGTCATCAAAATATCAAACATAAACTAAATTGAGTATTTAATTGTATATAACATGGTCCTAAGTGAAATAAATGTAATAATAAAATTTAATAATGTTATTATAAAAGAAAATAATTAACCATGTTTTATTATTCATCATGATAAATAATTTAAGTGACAAGTCTCACTCGAGGTAAGTGACATTATATTAATGTCCTCTTCTAATGTTTCCCTTCAAAATATTTTTATTCAACATACAACATTTTTAAATTATAGATGCATATATTTTCATGGACGTCAAATAATTTTAATGTAAATTTTTTATATCTTTCAGAATTATTTTAATGGTTTTCTAAAGGAATATTTGTATATAAAATTTTAATTTTCCTAACAAAAATGACAAAATAAATTTTCTATTTAAACATAAATGAATACAATTAATTTTCTAAAAATGTAACCATTTTTTATTTTTAATTCATTCATTAGATTTAATTTTTTAACCAATAAATAATCATACTTCAAAATGAAATTTCTATTTTCAAATAGAGTTTTAAAATGGAATGGATATTTCAATAACTATATCTACATTATTACGGGTGAAGACATGTTTTTATGATTCATTACTATGTGTATTTTTTATGGTTCATGGAAATTTTATATGATGATTAGTGGTTCTATTTCAAAATAAGAGTGTGGGATCAACTTGTTAATCTAAAATTTATTTTTAATAAAAATGGAGTTATCTTATAAGGTTTCTTTTTAGAGGTTACGAGCATATATTTTGAGAGTTATTCCAAGTGTAACTTTGATTGCTATTTAATGTGTAATTGTAAATGATATTCTAAGTGTATCTTTTCTTATTATCTCAATAGTATGAGTGAAATAATAATTATTCCTATAGTTACTATAATATTTTTATATTCTCTAAATAGACTTTTATGGAAATACAATGATTTTACAAAGTCAGCTAATGGGATTTTGTTTAAATTGAAATACATTCTAATTTTTAATTTATTTTTTTAGAGATTTAAATGACATAAAAACACCTTTATTTGTTTATTTTTCAGTTAATAATTTTTATGAAACAAACTGTGTGGTGAAGTTATTGTTTTGGGAAGAAAATATTATTTTATAACCCTAATGTTTATTTTCAAAATGAAAATTTTATATAGTTTTTATTGGACTAATGGGATATTTATTTATATTCAAATTCCCTTAATATGTTTTTTTCTCATACCAATTTTTAATATGTTTATTGTAGGATTTAATGATTTTAAATGGAATGAAATAATTCAATTTTAATGTTGTGAATAATTTTCATGAAAAAGGATCATGTCATATTTTAGAAGTTCTATATTGGGGAAAAGGGATAATATTCTAATGTGTCCACATTGTGAAATAATGGATTTATATATAATATTTGTGACCAAATTGTCTAAAAATGTAAACCAATATTATATTTAAAATTGAAAAACTGAATTATATATTAGATATAATAGACTATGTGATGTTTATGGATTTTTCCTTACATCTATCCTCAACTATGTAATTGTATAAATCAAATTAATGGTATTGATTACTTAACTATGTTGAATAAAGTACAAAATTATTGAAACGTAAAATGAAAAACAAGAACCAATTTTCACGAGTGCATCAAAATTCATGAGAGTGAAAATAAAAAATACAAACGATAATCATCAAAATGTAGAAGGATGTTTATGCCATATGAGGACTTAAAAGTTGTTGTAATATTCATGTGGAACCTAAATTCATCAATCGTGACCCTCGAGTTGTATAGGTGGAATCTATTTGAGGACGAATAAGAATTCACTGTTCTTGAAAATGAAACTCAATAAGTGGAATAACGAATGTTCTTAGATTTATATAAAAATTTCTCACCTTATCATTTAAATAGATTAGTGTTTGTGTAATTTTTAATCAACTTTATTAGTGTTGTATCTTCTATATTTATTATATGCATTTTTTTAATTTATTTATATTCACCATTTATGTTCATCATGTTTTACTTCCTACAACTTTCTAAAATTATCTTTATACTCCAATTTATTTAGAATTTACTTAGGGTATTGGTCACATGGGGAGATTTCATTATCATTATTAATCTATAATTAATAAATTTTCATTTATATTTCTTATCCTTCATAATTAAAATTCTGAGAAAATTTTGATATATGGTCATCATCATAACTTCAAACTTATTATCGTACTCTCATATATAGAAGAACATACCTCCCTCCATTATCTTTTTTTCACATAAGATGGTTATAGTTGTATCGAATGATATATGAAAACAATATTATTGTAGTTTTATTTTGTTACAATGTATTACATAGTTTAATGTATTTATTACCTCTTCACAATGAATTTGGTGAAGAGAATATTATTCAGGAGGTTCTCATGTCTGTTTAGTTCCACAATATTGATAGACCTGGGAAATAAAGGATTATTTCATACTTGATTGATGGGTTAGAATTCTTATGGAAAATGAAAAACCCATATGATTAATATTGGATCCATCCCATTTCAACTGGTATTTTTTATTTTATAAAATTAGAAAACAAACCCCCCATATTTAATTACTCCTTCTATCATAAAAAATGATCAAAAAAGTTATACGTTCTTGGGTAGTGAGTCTCCAATCCATGTTCCTTAATTGAAGAAAAGGATAGCCTTGTGTTATATTCCATATGTTTAAAATTCCATTTGTCCATGGATCAAATAATACATGAGCTAAATATGGCACTATTGTTAGGGAGTATTAGTCACTCCTTCTATTTTTTTAGTAATTATGGAATTCCTTGTATCCATAAATTTCTTTCAGATTTCCTTAATGTTTTCTTTACACTGTTGGGATAACAAAAAAATGAGTCCATTAATCTAACAATGCATTTATATTATAATAAATGTTTAGGTAATTATTCTAATCTTAAATACATGTTCAGACAACTTCTTAATATCATCCATTTTGACCATGATTTATGCCCCCACACATAAAAAAAATTATTAAAAACCACTCAACATATATGAAATGAAAAACATGCTCAACCAATTAACATCAAAATTATAATATCAAAGAGAGTATGATTATGACTAAATTTATGTGTAATAGAAGGATGGAAAACAAAAACCTATTATATTCTCAATATTTAATTTGGTTGAGGATCATTAAAAAGAGATCCTACCATTGTTTTTTATAAAAAATAATTTAACATTTTCCATTAAATTTGAAGAGGAATTAATGGTGGATATCATCGATGGATATTAATTTACTTTAACATTTAAATTCATTAATTTAATTAATAACTAACTATCTTTAAATCTGCCTTGTATTAAAAATAAATCATTATGATGATACTTTCATGTCTTGTTTGATGAAGATAAAGATAAAATGAATGGGGTCTACTTTGAGGAAATGTTGGAGGAAGTACCACTTACATTATCCAAACAATAAGACTTCCCATGATCCTTGTTCATGGATAAATGTATATAATATGAAATAATCAAGGGAGATAAAATACCTTTAAACACATTTTATTTGAATTTTATTAATTATAAATTACTGAATAATCTACCTTCTACTATTTTTAAGAAATAATCTACTATTTCATAGGAAATGGAGGATTTGGATGAGGCTGGAATTTGGGTAGAAGTATCCTAATTTTAGGGAAAAATTCTTTTTTGACGGTGATGATAAATAAGAAACATCATTTTTTATATGTGTGTCACTATATAAATTGGACAAGAATATAGAAAAAATATATATTCTATTTGATTCTACTGTACAGGAATTTAAAAGGGAATACAATGATTTGGATAAGATAGTGATGTATACAAAAAGGGAGTTTCCCAATGAATATCCCAATCCAATATATCGAGAATAATTTTTATGAACCCAAGAAATTTTCACCCTGATCTAGTGCTAATTCATACGCATTAAGTTTTTTATTTTAAACCAACTCAACAGACCCAAAGTTAAACATACAAAATTAGGAATTCTAAAAAAAGTATACTATGTCACATAAATACTATAGAATTTTTTATCTATACCTATTTAATTAATTGTGATATCAAAAAAATATTAAAACCAAGGGTTTTTTTATTAAATGGTAATATTAAAAAATATAACTAAATATTATTATTCATTATTAAGAAATGAACATTTCCTAAAAAATATGTTCTTATGATTACACTCATAATTTCATTTTTTCTTTTTATCATAAAAAACTATGTTTTATATTAATCACTCACTCACACTTGAAATAATTTTTTCCCAATTTTTTTATAAATCATATCATAAGAAAAATTGAATGAAAAATTCTTATTCTTGAGAATTTATTGTAAAACAAGAAATAAACTCCTTAAAAACATATATTCATTTTATATGAGATAATAAAAATTATTTAAGAACAAATATCATTTTCATATCTTATGAAATCAAAATAATCGATAAAAAACATAAACTATAACATATAATATATCCATTGAAAAAAATAAATAATCACATGGATAATAATAACCTATTACATAATGATGTAATGCTTAATTTTGGACATCATAATCATTCCATTGAGGCCCCATGAAAAGACATCATAAATATAATGTTAAGGCCCCATGTAAGATGTCATAAATAATTAGGTAGGCATACTCCCAATACCTTGGATAGTTTATCTAATGAGACCTATTAATTCATTATGGGATTATAAAAGGATATTATAATAACTTAATAACTCCAATTCATTAATTATATAAAATAATTAAATAATAATTTTTTACATAATCAACATAATGTTTTTTTTAAATACAAATTGTTATATGAAATGTTAAAATTTTCCCCAGATAAAAAATAGAACCATATGATCATAAGACATCGAGATAAATAAATTGTATGAGATCAATAGAGTATATCATTATTATATAATAAGAATCATAATAGTATTTTTCCATAGATAAAAATACATTAAAATTAACATTTGAACATTTCTTGGAAAACACGAAAAAAATATTTTTTTCATTGGATAATATTTAAAATTACACAGTACAAAATATTGAGTTAATTACAAAAATTGTAAATTAACATAGAATAATGTTATTGAAGATTTGAAATAACATTTATAATTGTAGGAAAATATTTCAAGTTTTATATATTAATAGAGATAATTATATTCATACTTTTGTAAAAAATGAGTTTTGTGTCGTATGAAAACATTAGAAAATTATACTTTTAATCATCTGGATAGCGTGAAATAATTAATTTAAAATGGCCTTTGAAATTTTTTGAAACATAAATAATAAAATAATTAAAATAATTAAAGAAAATATATATAGAAAATATATATATGATAAGAAAGACATTAAAAATGATTAAAATGAAAATCCATTACCTTAAGTATTATCTACCTTTATATGTTATCTACATCTTCAATAGTAAAATTAGATTATTTTTTCAACTGATAAAAAAAATTCATGTTAACTAAATTATCATTATACTATTTATTTCATTTATTTATTATTTTTATTTATTTAGTAAATTGTATATGTTCATGTTGGAAGGTTTGGGACTGTTTTATTTTTTACCTCAAATAAACATCGATTCTTTTTTGTGATAATGAGATTATAATTAATTTATATAGATAACATTAAAATTTATATAATTATCATATTCATAAATTAAATAAAAATCTAAAAATAACCACCAAACATAGTCATAAAAATTAGTTCACATTGATTTTTGGAGGTGGTAGTTAGTTTTGAACCCTGACCAATGACTTCATTTTTCTATTAAGGAAAAAAGTAATAAGTTATATAATATTTTTCATATATTTAATAGTAAATATGTTAAATAGTTTATGAATACTAAATTCATCCATCCTTATTACCATCCTTTTATGGTGGGAACAAAAAATGAATCATATCGATTTTTATATGTTCTAGTCCACACATATGCACATACATCGTCTTCATTTTCCAACAGATGATTGGGTAAGAGGGTAAGTAATATATTATGTTAGTATAATAATAATTATATATCCCATATAATATTTATTAATTTTATATATGATATTAACCATCCATTTTATTTTTTAATAATAAAGAAACACATCGATGTGTAGAGGTGGACGTTCACACAAACACATGAGAAATGTCTTCATTTCCAATATGATAGAAAAGCAGATGAAAAAGTATTGTAACATAATCATAAAAAATAATGTTTAGATAAGGTAATTAATTTACTATTTCACCATTCATAAATAATATTTATATTATTACAATAAGAAATAAACATCGAACACTCAGTTAAGTATTATACCCTTTCATTGGAAAGCAACCATTTATTTACACACAAATCCTTCTTGGGTTGGTACTTGGGTGTGAAAAAAACATCTAGTACACATTTAGGAAGCTTTGGATTGTATTTTGGTAGATATTTTTTGATATTAAATTTTAAATATATTTATGTAATAGTGGATCGGAGATCCACTTTTATAATTTAGGTGGGTGAAAACATTTTAAATTCATGAATTATTAATATATATTCCAAACTCTTCTAAATGGATATAAGGGTCCATAACTTATAAAATATTTAGGATAAGGCCGAAATTAAATCAAACAATATAATTTATATAATTTATTCTATCATATTGGAAACTATCTTTCGTCTTATCCTCCTCATTAACCATGTTTTTCATTAACTAATGTATTAAATTTTCAATCATGATAGGTCATAAAATTAATTTTTATTATGATATTTGGCACATAAATAAACCAATAATAATAAAATATAATTGTTTCTACAACAATTATGTTATTATTGTATTTTTAATATTTTTTAATATTTAAAAAGTTATTTTTATCATTAAATACAATTTTAAATTATTTTCAAGGTTATTCATAAATCATGAAATTAAATGATTCAAAATAAGAATTTATTTTAAATAAAAAAGATTAATTTTTTTTACTTAATATAAATCTATAAAAAATTTTAATATAAAAAATCACCTAATATTATCACCTTAAATATTTTTAAACCCATATTTTTTAATTTCTCACATTCTTACATAAGCATTGTATTGAAACTGAATATGAGTTTGAAATAGTTATAGTTTAATAAAAAATTTAAAAATATTTATTAAAATTAAATTAAATTACTAAAAATAATTATTGTAATATTTTATCATTAATAATTTAAATTTAACCTTCTCCTAATAGTGATAATATAATTAATATATTAAATGATTGAAAATTAAATTTTATTAAATATAACACTTTTACCACTAGGAATCCAACAAATATTTCAAACTAAGATGAAAAAAATAGTCTGGGAGGAAATATATTTTTATTAAAATTTAATAATCTAAATGAATTTTTTTTTCTTAAAGGTATTTTTTTCAATTTCAAAGTACATTAAATGTTTCACCTTAGTTAACCTTGACTACAATAACACCTTTTCTAACTCAATGACATATTTTTAAAGAAACGTAAAATTAACCATATAATATAATTTGTTAAATATTATTAAAAATTTAAAAACAAATTACATGTTTCAATTTTTATACTTCATATAATTATGTTTTAATATAATTTTTCAAAACCCAATTAAAAACAGTTTTTGGGCAAAATGGGTTTTTAATAACAGAAATAAACTGGTATCAAACAAATATAATTCTAATTACCATGGGATTAATTTTATTATTTTTAATAAAAATTATCTTATGTGTCATTATTAAATCAAAAATATAATAAACATTTTAAATTACATGTTTTAAAACAAAAGTACCGAAAATTATGAAAAAGAAAAAATTCCAATATTCAGTCAAAAAATCCTTCTTGTCAGAAAAAATCAAAAAATTCCACAATTAAAATATTATAAAATGACGATTCTAAAAATTATTACAATTTTTTAAAATAAAATTTCTAGATGTGGAATAAAAAATTTTAATATATACGTACAAAATGGAAATAATCCATTTTTGAAGAAAATGTAATTTTTAAGAATAAAATAAATTTATTCTCATTCATTAATTAAAAACCATAAATAATTAAAAAAATAATTCATTAAAAAGGATATTTTATATTATTATTTAATTAGATACATATATAGATAGTAATTATTTATATGAATTAATATAAATTACATTACTCGTATACAATATTTTTATGAAAAATATATATTTTTACTTTATAATATTTTATCAATATTTAAACAAATTTATAATCAAGATTTGATTTATTATTCATTATTTTAAAATAATGATTTTAATATATAATTTATAATACATTTATTACAATTCATACTCACCTAACGAACAACTAGGTCTTGATAGTCATATTTAAAATACAATATTTAAATATTATATGGCCATTTTTTGATGAATGGTTGAGTTTTTGGTCCACCCACTTGAATATAATATTATTTTCGAATAATATAACTTAAATCATATTATGTTACAATCGAAAAAATTTAATAAATTACATTCGTATAATTTTAATTTAATTCAATTAAAATAAATTTATAATAAAATGGTAATAAAATAAAACATCGATTTTATCATGAACATTAAATTCTAGGTCAAGACTAGAAAAATCACTATTTCACAAATGCATGTATCTATCTAATACTGATACATTTCTTTTATAAAATAATTCCTTGACATTTACTATTACCTTATACATAATACTCGAAGGATTTTGAAAAATTATTTTACTATTGAGATAGATATTTTAATGAAATATACATAATTGATTTCATCTCAAATCAGAAATGGAATTTCATGATTATTTTGTGAAATGATTAATTCCCAATTATATATCATATATTACTCAAAAAAAATATTTAAGATCAATATTTTATGTATGATGCACTAAATTAAACTTCTAATAGATCCCAATATATAGAAATGGGAAAAATGTTATTTATTATATTTTTATCTATTATTCATAATAAATAAAATTAATAAAAGTTAAGATATTATCTAATTTGAATAATTATTTTTATGAAGAAATAATAAATTAATCACTAAATCCTCAATACTGACACCCAAAGTAAAAAATTAAATCATTCCATATATAAATAAACATAACATTCATAAATATATTCTTGTCCAAGGAAAAAAACAGAAAAATAAAACAGATTTGATCACATGGATCTTCTGAGATAAATTTAACATTTATCTCCAAAAAATATTAATCAATAATAGTTTAATATTTAAAAAACTTATATTCCTTATTCATATAGTCCTTAGAAAATGTTAATAATCTATATAAATAAAAAGAATCACCAAAAATCCACAATAAAAGAAATATATAGTTCCAACACTTAACTCAAACAGTAATTCATCAAATAAAAACCCATCTTAGTCAAAAATATATCCTTTTACCATAATTATTAGTTGTGAAAAATATAAAATACCTAATTAAAAAAAAATTTAATCAGATATATACAAATACACTTTTATATGCTAGTGTAATCTATCTGATAAAACCAATGTTCCCAAATAGTAAAAACCCTTTATCCGAAATGGCCACAATTACCCAAAAAATGATCATAATTGCCAGAAGAGTAATTATAACTTCTTTGATTTTTTTTTATTTTTAAAAATCCACCTGTTATTATATAAAATCTTTATTTGATGTTAGTAAGTAGATACAATGCAATTTTTTTGGTATTGGGGAGTCTAAAGATCATTTGGAACCTGGACTTCCAAACAATGGAAGTATTGATGAGCAATACTATTAGAGAATGTTTGGTGATATACAAGAAACTCAATCATGAGGGATACCTAGTTAAAATGGTGATCTAAATGGTTTTTTTAACTAATCAAGGAGGGGTGCGTGCACATGAAAAATTTTACGACCACCTTGATAGTGTAATTCTGCATGGCTACAGCCCAATTAGTCAAATGGAAAACTTATCCCATGAGAGGTTACTGATTTAGTAGTGTATGAAATATAGTTAGAGAAAGGATTGTCCTACCCTGTGGAAAAATTATGAAACCTTTTTCTAGTGGGGGTTTTTATAGTTGTCCCCCATTTTTTTAAATTCGTCCACCATTATATCTCCACCTCTAGAGAAGAGTTCTCATGCATGATCTCATCCTTCCTCATCCTTAGGTATTTTTCTATCTCTGTATTCTGAAATAAAAATCCATTTCCAATAGATTCATAGAAAATATTTATGTATGCTCTAAACCCATAGTCAATCTATTTTCTTTTTCTCCTATCGTCTATAGTACTATTTTGTTGAGAGACCAGTTTCCCCATCTTCAAGTCATTTTATGATACTAATAATGTCTTCTGTTAGATCTTTATTCAAGGGATGAAAATAGATGAGTGTTCTTCGACGATCATTAAGTTGGTGGTATAGCTTATTTCTAAGTGATTTATTACTGTCTACATGGTTAATAGTTGTGATGTGTGCCGGATTTTTCTAGTAACACCTATACATTTCTAATTAATTATGACCAATGATTGCTCATCTCATACATGACTCTAGAGAATGGAGAATCAACCTTTGTTTAATGGCCTTAACTAAAGCCACACCAATGGATGTGTTTATTATTTTTGAAATTATTTAAATTTTTTCTAAAGTCTCTAAACACCTCTAGGGATGTGTTTCATATGTATTAAATGCTTCTAATTAATGATTTAATTCCGGATTAATATTGTCCATGAGTTAGGCCTTAATGATTATGATTTATTTTATATTCCATATTTTATTTTCTTGTGATCATTCTTATGGAATATGTTTTATCATTATAACATTTTTGGGGCTTATGATTATTGATTATGCCTTAATCATTATGACTCATTAGTTATTCATGTTTCTTAGTTCCTTATGCATATTGATTTATTCCATAGATATTTGGATCAGATTGATTTATTGGATATCTGTTTATAATGTGATAGATTTAATGCCTTGTTGTAAAGTGATATGATATTGACTATAATACCTTTAATTGACATGTTATCATTAATATTCTTCCTTATCTCTTTATTGGATGGGAGCGAACATGGGTCACTGCTTAAGGAGTGAATCATGAGAAAATGTAATAAAGAGTGAATCATGAGATGGTAATACTTTGTTGACGGACATCTTATCTTCATTAGAAATTACATAGAAGCTTTCGATCATTTATTGAATTTTTTTATAGGGAAAATGAGTTCGTAGGTGGAAAAGGATTCCCCAATTTGGAACATCCTTCTCTTGACTTTCCATATGGTAGTAGTGGGAATAACACTAAACTAGATCCTTGAATGGTGGATGAGGGAGGTCCCATGTCTCTTTTTGGTGCTTCATTTGTGAGGTGGTGTGCTATAAGGGATGTACTAGTGATATATCCACAAATGAGGGTTCTAAGGAACCCAAGGAGGGTAATTATACATGTTGCAAAGTGTTGAGAAATGACATAGTTCTGATCACATGATCTGGAGAAGTGCTGGAGGGTAGGTGGAAATTATTTTTTTAGGTATTCTCTTTGAAAAAATCGTTAATGATGATCTGGTTCAAGAGTTATAGAAAGATATAGTCAATCCCTCTATAGATGGTTAGATGGTCCCTATGAACGCATTCAGTGATGACTGTTCAAGATATTTCATAGCTGATACAAAGGATGATGTTCATGGTGGTATGATTTCTATCCCTTGGATATGTAAGATCCAAATGGGAAACTACAAAGAAATAAAGTATTAATCATGTTTTCCACTACCTACGGAGACACGATCATTAATGATGTTTAAAGGGAAGCAGTTGGGATGTGATGCCCACCCTTCTTCTAAGGCTACATGTCAGCTGTTAAACTTAGGTGATGTTCTTGATCATTCCTTTGAATTTCTTATGATCTTGGAAAAAGAAATTTTTGAATAAGTTATATGAATTTATTCTACTGAATAAGTATCCAACATAATTGTGGGAATGTCATTAAGGACGAATCTCAATAAAGAGAAGTGTTCCTAGTTCATAATGTGGGATTTTTTTAGTGTGGGGAATAAATTATAAAAATATCATCCTAGAAGAGTATGTCCATCCTTGGTAAAATCTTGCATTTCAGTTCAAATATATTTTAATGGGTGAACCAGAAACTCAGTTAGAAACTCCCCATTTGATATTAATTAGGGATATAAAATATGGTAGACTTAAATGGCCTTTTAATGGATTTTTCATTTTGTTATTTGGTTAAACACGTGGTTTGTCACATTTTCCGTAAAACTATTTGAATGAAAAAAAATTAATTTTCTGTGAAAATGGTTACTGCTAAATGGGATGGAAAATGCAATGTAAATGGGTTTTTCCTATATATATTTCACATGAAACTCCATACACAATAACATCTATTGTGTTGTATAAAATCCTACCCTTGACCTGACCATAATAGTGGGAAGTAGGTTGTGTATCCTATAATACACTGTTTGACACATTCATACCATATATAACTAGTTTTTGGGGTATTCAGAGTGGTGTGACTTATCATTGAAAGGATATGTGAATATTCTTTACTTTTATTTCTATCCATATCTTCATTTAAATTATACCTAATGATAGAACATTTAAATTGAATACTTATTCCACTGTGACTTACTCACATAAAATGACTAGAAAATGGTAACGAGCTTACTATAGTGGTAGTGGACACTGATCTAATAGTGATAAATCATGTAATTCAACCAGAGGAACTTTCTTTTAATATTATACTAGGATTAAATGCTCTGTTCGGAGATAGATTCTTCTGGTTCATGCAGTTTATTCAGGGTTCTCTTGGACCAACCCCTAATATGGAAGAGCTAACTTAGGAGTTCTAGTACTACCATCCTCTGGCCATTTTGGGGGTTCTGGTACCACATGTTATTGATTCATGGATAATCACCATGGTTCTTATTTTCAACCATATTGATATTTTTTTGCAGAGTGGTGGATTAAATATGATACTTTAATGAAACATTACTCGACAAATTGTTTCTTGGATTTTATCACCTAGTTTTAGAATCATCGATTTATGTTCTAGATAGACTTCTACACAACCTTATTTGATCCCTTATTCCAAAAATAGTTGATATTATACTAAATCATGGATTTTATTCATCCTCAACTAAGAGCTAAGTCTATTCTAGAATATTCTCCTCACTTCCCTGAGATTCAGTGTTTTCCTCTAACTCTAAAAAGTGATGAGTTGATGAATAAAAGATAATTTGCAGATCGGAATGTGTATTTCATCCAATCATAGGTGAAAGTATTTTTGTTGAAAATTGTTACATAAGTAGTTAACCAAGCCCTCGTCACTATTTAGAAACTAAGTGAATGTGTCCATTTGAGTCACGGAGGTTCATTTTCGAGGTATGGTGAATGTTCATTGAGTAGTAGAAATCATAATATTGATGGTACATGTGTGCGAAGTACTATCAAGGTGAAAAAAGCTGAAATATTTGTAGTGTGTCACTCATGTGGTAGCACAGGCCACAGAATCCCTAGTTTATGAGGAACCTGATCATCTATTGATCTTGGGACATGATGGTGAACCTTCAACGCTTCATCTAATCTATTCATCCTAAATATCATGAGTAGAGATCCATATTGAAACATATTATATGTAAAATATTAGTGGATCTATGTCAGTTTGGGTGACAAAATTTTACTATATGGTCATATAGAGGATGCAATCATAGTCAGGGCTCTCAAGCCTCCGAGAATTAGTGTCAGACGAGTTGTCCATCCCAAATTAGTCATGTTACATGTCATGTTCACATATCAGATGATATATATGTTTTTTTACTATGCCTGAGGAGTATATTCCATGGAATACTAATATATTATGTTTTATTCCTCTACATTAGTTTCCTACTTTTTGATGTGGGTTCTTCAAACTCCATTATAACTACTTTGGTTATGGGAACCATGGAACAAGATATAAAATAATCCAGTGCCATTATTTCTCACGGTACACCATTAATATTCTTATTATAGAGTATACACAATTGAGAATACATACCCATTGAGTTATGTGAGTACCATTTCTTATAGATTTTCTTTTTTCCTTTTGATGTTTTTCTTTTATGTAAAAATTGATACAGACTAGTTAGTATCTTATTGAAGCAATGTTGACTTCTATTCCAAGTGGTTTTATGTCATATAATCCTAGGTAATATTATATATTCATAAGGGTGAATGGGATATCCATGGGATTTTAGATGGACCTGAATTTCATGGGCTTATAAGAGTGGAAGACCAGATGGAGAATCTCTTCAAGAGTGACCAGTGAATCCATATTTTGTAACTATCTCCTCTAGTGGATTGTTTCATCGTTGTCATCCCCTAATAATTTCTATGTACTATATCTTGAGATATATATTTATTTCTCCATTGATCTAGTTATAGGTATTACACTCACTACTACAAATACCTGCATTAACAACACTAAAAACGGGCTTTAACAGCGCTAATAAAGCGTTGCAAAGCTCAGCGCTGGTAAAGGGGGTAACCCTTTATCAGCGCAAAAAAAGCGCCGATAAAACAACCATTTCTCAGTGATAAACAAGAGATTCTTTAGCACTGATAAATGATTGTTTTATTAGGGCTCCTTTAGCGCTGATGAACATATATTTTATCAGTGCTTCTTTAGTGCTGACAAAGGTGTAGTTTATCAGCGTTTTTTTAGAACTGATAAAAGCATGATTTATCAGCGCTAAAAGAGCGCTGATAAATGCGCTCTCTGCTGCTCCGATAAATCTGCAGCAGAACACCTGAACACCTGCAAAAAAACAGTATCTCAATATTCCAATTAAAGAAAGTATACGCATACAAAATAAACTCATAAATCATAAGCAAATTAGGCCAAGTATACCCATACAACAATTATACCCATACACTATTAACACATAATTTATAAGTTAATCAAGTACTTAAAGAAATCAATTCAGAATTCAGGGGGTTTGGGGGCAGTTCAAGGGTTTGGGGTGGCTGTCCAAGGGGGGGTAGGGGTGTGAGGGGGTCTTTCCAGTTCAATCCTAAGTCTCTACATGGGTGTGTGTTATCAATACATAAATCATTGGACTTTTCTCTATCCACTATGCATTATGTTCTCAACCTCAAAGAAGTTATATGGTTTGTACACACACTGAGGTTCACATACTTGGGGGGTGAATCTCATTAATAAACCCCCAATATTAATCCTGCAATAGGATATTGTATGTGCATGATCAGGCAATATGCACAACCTAGTTGAGAAAGAACTGGAATAAAACAAATAAAAAATCATCATTGATCTTCAAATCCATGACCATGATTAAACACAAATTAATTTTCCAAGTGCTGAACTTTTACCAAGCATTTCACAAGGATCGTGTCGACATTATAAAAATATATTTTGACCAAGTCCTACCCCATCTACATCACAACACATTGATTCTCAAGTATTAAAGCTTAATCAACCATACCTACTTCATCCAATGTTAGGGTTTCTCTGAGTACATCATAGGAACCACACAGAACATATAATATACCATGGTCTCCCCACTATATACATAATTATCATTGACCTCCAATATGTCAGTTTTATTTATACTCCATCATGGAAATCCACTATGGGAGTTTTCTCATCTAGGGAATGCCCTCAACAGTATCTCAGACCACTCATATGTGTTCTTCCAATTCCGAGGCATAAGACTGATAAGGATCTGATCCCAATACTATGAGAGTACCCTTATTTAGGGAATAATACTAAGAAGCATATATTCATTACCATATGGAAGTATTATCATCCAAATAATAATCCCTAGAAGCATATCAACCCTCCAATATGGGTGTATTCTCATTTGAGGCATAATTTATATAATCATCTCAGCCCTCCCATATGGGATTATTTTCATTTAGTGAATATTCCCGATAAGAATCTCATCCCACTCCTATGGTTGTATTCTCATTTAGGGAATAATACCTATATACATCTCATCCCTCCCCTATGAGAGTATTCTCATTTAAGGAATACGACCCATAAGCATATCCACCCTCCCAAATGGGAGTATTTTCATCTAGATATAAGCCCATAAGTATCATAGACCCAAACACATGATCACCCTAGTATACCAGGCCAACCATGACTTGATATATATGAGGCCCCTGATAGATCACATTCCATGACCCCCCATTTATAATATCAATGCAATCTGAATGCGTTTGGTCAGATTTCCGTACGTCAGTTGTTGTTTTCAATTAAAATCGTGTCCATTTTAAACAAAATAGAGACCCTTTGAGTGCTAGCGGCCACACCGTGCCTTGGATTGAGGTGGGGTTGACTCATACACTTCACCAAGGACCCTTGGATTATTCTTATAAAGGATCAATGAAATCCGAATGCATTTTGTCAGATTTCCGTAGGTCAGTTGTTGTTTTCACTTAAAATCGTGTCCATTTTAAACAAAATAGAGACCCTTTGAGTGCTAGCAGCCACACCGTGCCTCGGATTGAATTGGGGTTGACTCGTACACGTCCCCAAGGACCCTTGGATCGTTCTTATAAAATATCAATGCAATCCGAATGCGTTTGGCGGGATTTCCATAGGTCAGTTGTTGTTTTCACTTAAAATCTTGTCCATTTTAAAAAAAATAGAGACCCTTTGAGTGATACCAGCAACACCGTGCCTCATATTGAGGAGGGGTTGAATCTTACATGCCACCAAGGACCCTTGTATTGTTCTTACAAATGATCAATGTAGTCTGAATGCGTTTGGTTAGATTTCCGTTTTTCAGTTGTTGTTTTCAATTAAAATCGTGTCCATTTAAAACAAATAGAGACCCTTTGAGTGCTAACGGCCACACCGCGCCTCATATTGAGACGGGGATGATTCTTAAACGTCAAAAAGGACCCTTAGATCATTCTTATAAAATATCAATACAATCTGAATGCGTTTGGTCAGATTTCCATAGGTCAGTTGTTGTTTTCAATTAAAATCGTGTCCATTTTAATCAAAATAGAGACCCTTTGAGTGCTAGCGGCCACACTGTGCCACGAAATCAGGCAGGGTTGACTCTTACCCATCACCAAGGACCCTTTTATAGTTCTTATAAATGTTCTATTCAATATGAATTCATTTGGTCGGATTTTCGTAGGTTAGTTTTTGTACTCACTTAAAATCATGTCCACTTTAAACAAGAGAGACCCTTTGAGTGATAGCGGCCACACTGTGCCTCATATTTAGGCAAGGTTGACTCTTACACGTCACCATGGGCCTTTAGATCGTTCTTATAAACGATCCATGCATTCTGAATGCGTTTGGTCGGATTTCTGTAGGTCAGTTGTTGTTTTCAATTAAATCGTGTCCATTTTAAACAAAATAGAGACCATTTGAGTGATAGCGGCCACACCGTGCCTCTAATTGAGGCGGGGTTCACTCGTACACATCACCAAGGACCCATGGATCGTTCTTAAAAAATATAAATGCAATCTGAATGTGTTTGGTCATATTTCTGTAGGTCAGTTGTTGTTTTCAATTAAAATCGTGTCCACTTTAAACAAGAGAACCCCTTTGAGTGCTAGCGGCCACACTGGGCCTCAAATTGAGGTGGGGTTGACTAATACACATCAACAAGGATCCTTGGATCATTCTTATAAATGATCAATGCAATCTTAATGTGTTTTTTCAGATTTCCGTAGGTCAGTTGTTGTTTTCACTTAAAATCGTGTCCATTTTAAACAAAATAGAGACCCTTTGAGAGCTAGCGGCCACACCGTGCCTCAGATTGAGGCGAGGTTGACTCGTAAACATCACCAAGGACCCTTGGATCTTTCTTATAAAATATCAGTACAATAAGAATGCGTTTGGTGGGATTTCCTTAGGTTAGTTATTGTTTTCACTTAAAATTGTGTCCATTTTAAACAAAATAGAGACCATTTGAGTGGTTCAACATTCTTTCATGTTGCTGGTGCATATCATCAGTTAAAATTGGAAAACGACTCATTTGAGAAAGGATGTTTTGTTTTATAACAATTACAATTTTCCTATGAACATTTACATTCAACAATGTTACATCTTTTGATCCCCTTAACCCCTCTCAAAAATGTCCACAAATTGTAAATGTCCCCAAGTCAGATCATCATTGTATTTGTGTACAATCTTCCATCAGGTATGCGACCCACTCGTTTCTGAACACATCTATATCGTCTTGTGAGTATGAGGCTTTTCGGAAATCAGAGCTATACTGCAAAATAAAAAAAATAAAGAATTAATAAATAACATAAACGAACTAGTATTTGGTTTTAAAAATACCTCTTTAGGGATGCTAGTTTGCTTATGAAAAACGATCTCTTTCATAAATTTACAAATATAATTACCACAATCATTATTGATTGTTTGTTTTGGACAGTGAAAAAAAATTGATCATTAGGATAATAAGTAACTTGTGTTGAGATGTGTTTGGATAGTGAAATTTTATTATATATACCCTAATATTTGTCCAGACGTAGTACTTGCTCGCCTCATTATGCTTAGCCCTTGTCCTCATTCCTTTTTTTAGATGATAATGATACACCGACCTATCATAACAGAATCCTCAATAAAAGATAATATAAATTATATTACTTGATTTTTAGACCTAAAATGTAAGATGTAGTGTCTTACAGATTCAGAAACTCCATCATGTGTGGTCGGTTTGATGGATATCCTTGCTTTGAATCCAGATAATAAATATTCGGAGTATCCAAGTTCACCAAAATTAGCAACCAATGTTTCCTAAAAACACAAAAAGGAATAATTAATAAAATAATTGAAAATATAATTGATATTCTTTAATTGTAGAGTATTACCCCTGCATGGTTGGTATTAGGAAAAGTCTGTCATCTGTAATATTGCATTCAAATTTTTTTAGCAAGACGTTCACTATTGAATACCTTTTTGATGGCTCTATTTTTGTTAGGTGTTTTGATGTGATATGAGGACTAACCAGTCCTAATATTGGCTCATGGGAAAATTCCTTCAATTTTTTTTTCATAAATGCATCTGTCAACAATAGAAAATGCATTTAGTCATAATTTTCATGCTAGATCAGCTTTAGGAAAATCTATTCATCGAAACATACCTCATATATACATTTAAAACTGTGACCCCTAGCCAACCGTTTTCAAGGATTTCATTTATATTTTCAACAGCAACGAAATCTTGACTTTCTTCTCTATATATATTCTCTTCGAAAACCAATATATGACTATTACTATCTTTTAGCTTCGTATCCACATGAGTATTTAATTCTAGTAAATGTGGATAGAGAACAGGTGGTGTTATTGTGCTTTCAGTAGCTTCTTGGGATCCGTTGATCGATCCTTTAGATGGTTTTGAGCCGACGTTTGTCACCCTTTTCACTTTCTCCGTCTATCATAACAATCATTGGTTCAGACTTCATTTTCATTAATTGTTAAGGGTTTCTCTTGAAAAGAAAAGGAAATAAATACCTCTTTGTCTACATGTACTCTTACAAGTTGTGATGACCATGCAATGAATGTCCCAATAGACTTTTCGACCATATGAATATCATCGTCATCAAGTGGAATAGGTAGCTCCGCCTTTGTCTCATGAGCTATAGTAATCTTCACCTTCAGATGATCTTTCCGAAGTGGTCTATTATGCAGTGTGGAATTTGGGATATTGAACACTGTAGCCCTCGCTACATGGTGTTAGGTGGGTGTTGACAGATATAAATCACAATAATTATCACCATGTAGAAGATGAGTATAGAAAAATTATCAGTGTTTTCCTGATTCATATTTCATGGGAAATATTATTAGAATATTTATTACCACGACTAAGATAGTTCATTGAGTTGAATGGCTCACCTCAAAGCTGGTGGGGGGGGGGGGTGTTCATGCGGTTGTTGTTCTTGAGTTGTAGCTTCCAATTTCTTCCAACCCATAAAAGTTTCTAGAAAATCTCCCTACCATTACAATTTTTCTTCAAGGGATGGTATTTTTTCTCTCATTTGATCCAAGTTTTCATTCGTATCATCCATTTTTTCTTCTTCTCAAAATATACACGAGGTTTCACCCCAAACCTTGCACCTCTGACACGGTGGTGTTTTTCTAGATTCTTCAAAGCCATCGATTATAGGTCTGTATCATCTACAGGAGTAGCTGATTCCTGTGACTGTCGGATATAGGAAAATAACTAATTTTTTTATTTAATATCAATTTTAAAAAAATAATTTTATCATCGTGTCATAATTACACATGTTTCCCACACTTTATGTGTGTTCTCATATACTAACTTTCCTTCTTTGTTCATACATGACTCCTTCCATAGAACCTGACGTGGAATGGAAGTGCATTTGGTTTTAGACTCATCAATCTACATATAAACATTGAAAAATAATTATTATGTAGTTTATTAGAACCTAACAATAATATTTTAAATTTAAAATACATACCATTTTCGTTTCTAATGAAGCATACCCCGTCCTTTCTTTACGATAGGGGTATGTTGGTTTTCAAGCACGTTCCTTATTTTCAGTACAGATTTTCTATTTCATAAATGAAATATTGACAATCAAAGTGATAAATACAGGTATTCTCAAACAATGTATTATCACTCACAATGTACATGAAACTTTTCATCCCCACGATGGCAAATAAATGCATCCCATGATTCTTGGGATATCATGTGAGCATAGACAATGGGTGGGTGCAGGTTAATTTTACCTTTTGAATCTTTGGGGTGACATCTTGTAAAAATAGTGAGAAAACCGCGATGAATCTTTCCTGAAAGACTTAGTACATAATCCTTGTGTGAATCGTCTACTATAAATGTACTCAACAATAGATTGAGAAGAGTAAGACATTGATTCATTATTTTATTTTCTAGTAAATTAAAGAAATAAATTCATAATGTTACCGTAATTTCTTCCCAGATCACAGCCTTCAGCCCGGACACAACATGGTTCCATGAATCTATGTCAATCCGCACATGTTCCTGAGTGACAACTCCAATGTAGCTGCTAAACATAGCCTTGTTGGGATTCACATGTTTGCCTCGTGCATTCCATCCGACTTCAAATTTGATGCATTTGCTTTTCGCCTTAAGAATTTTGGCTAACACCGTCAAACTATAACGCACCTTTCATTTCTGCGACACTGGTCCTTCATTCCCCAGCATTTCATCGATATCAACATCATCTATATGTTCATCTAGAATGGTAACAACAACATATGTTGATGGTTTTTGGACCTCAACACTAAGAGCAGCAGGAGCCGCAGCAGTAGGAGCAGCAGGAGAAGCAGCAGGAGGAGCCGAAGTAGGAGAAACCGGAGCCGCAGAAGGAGCAACAACAGCAGCAACATGAGCTGTAGGAGCAGCAGGAGCAACAACAGCAGCAGCATGAGTTGCAGGAGTAGTAGGAGCAGCAGCAGCCGCCGCAGCAGCTACTTGAGAGACTTGTTCAACCTCAAGGATAAGAGCATCAGAATGTGGAGAAGTCATTATCAACAATAGTGGTTGAATAGTTAATTCAGATTATATTAATTCAGTAATGATAAGATAATAACATGACATAACAAGATCTATATTACAAACAAAATATTACCTGTTTACTGAACTCTCTTTCTTTTTTTCAAAGGTTGAAGGGATTTGACACCTCTATCGACTATCCAAATCCCTTTATTGTGGTCTTCTCTAACATTCAAAACATCATCTGGATTGGGACTGCTCCGAAATGATTGCGACGTACCACTAAAAGGATCGTCCTCAACTGAATTTTCATTAGAACCTTCCGTAGTTTTGGACGATAACAGAACAATCGACCACTTTCGGTTTGCGGGATCTGTAACATAAAAAACTTGTACTGCTTGTGATTCCATTATAAAATGTTCGTCTTTGTACCCATATTTACTAAAATCAACTTTCACAAATCCCCATTCATCTATTTTAACACCATTGTTGTTATCAATCCATTTTCATTGAAAAATTGGCAATTGGAATGTCGTATAATCCAACTCCCATATTAGTTTGATAATGCCAAAGTATGACATATTTTCATAAATTGGATTTATGTCATTACTACCAGAAACATGCAACACTTTATCCACTAGTGTAACTCCACTATTTTGAATGGTACTATCTTCATCGTCTTCATCTGTATAGAATGTATAACCATTAATTCTATAACTATTGTAAGATAATACATACACACTTGGTCCAGCGGCTAGACATCGATGACGTTCTGAAATTGAATTTGGATTTTCGTCCAACTGTATAAAAATATGGTCTTGAAACCATCTTATAAACTAGTGATTATGTGTATCTGATAACCATTTTTCAGACCTCGATGGATTCAACTGCCTAAGAATTTATTTGCGAGTTTCAATATATGGAGAAACCTCCCAACTGTTATGCAAAACATAAATATGAGCTTGTTCCGGATCTGTAATACTGATTGTCATAACTTCTCTTCCAGAAATTCCCTCACCCTAAATGCTTCCAGTGTGATGATATTTCGGGAGACCAATTCTTTCCACATCAGATAGTTATTCACTACAAAATTCAATGGCTTACTCAAAAATATATCGCTCCACTATATAAACCTCTAGCCAACTATGATTTTTGACATACCCTTTCAAAATCTTCATATATCGTTCAACAGGATACATCCATCTATAGTGCTCAGAACCACAAAGTTGAATCTCTCTCACCAAGTGAATCATCAAATGAACCATCATATCAAATAATGTTGGCGGGAAGAACATTTCTAATTCACATAATATGATGACAATTTCTTTTTCCATAGCTGAAAATTTCCCCGGGTCAAAATAATTGGTACATATAGCTTTGAAAAAGAAATAAAGTTTGGTTAACGTATGACGAACATTCTTGGGAAAAATGCATCGTAAAGATATAGGAATTAAATCTTGCATCAATACATGTAAATCATGTGATTTCAAAAAAATTAACTTCAAATAATTCATTGAAACAATGTTCTTGATATTTGATGAGTACCCCTCTTAAACCTTTACATCATTGAAGAAGTTGCGAAACTGATATCTCTCCACCCTAGAAAGAGTATAAGTAGTTGGAGGAAGAAACATTCGATTTTCACCCTTCACGGGAGCCAACTCTTCTCATATTCCCATGTCAACCATGTCCAACCTTGCCTTAATTCCATCTTTTGTTTTTCTAGGGGTATTTAGAAACGTTATGATAACACTGTCACATACATTTTTTTCCACAAGCATCACATCAAGAAAATGTGTAGTGTACAAAAAAATTAAAGTATAGTAATTCAAAAAATACTGATCTCTTTTTCCAACCGATTTTCATAAGGTTTTTTGAAAATGGTTTACCAAAAATAGTGTTCAAGTCTTTTACTTTCTCAAATAGATGATCAACTATTAGTGGAGACGGTGTTGCACGTTTTTCTGAACTTCCATTGAATGATGTCGTCCAAGATCGGTACTTATGTCGACGAGGTAGAAATCTATGATGTCCTACAAACACAAATTTCGATGAATGTTTCAACCTAATTGATTCTGTATCTTCTTCGCACACGGGACACCCTTGAGTTCCTTTAATTCTATATCCTGACAAATTTCCATAAGCAGGGAAATCATTTATTTTCCCATACAACATCGCTCTCAACGTGAAGTATTCACTTTTATAAGAATCATACAACATTACACCTGAGTCCCACAATAACTTCAAATCCTCGATCAAAGGAGCCAGAAAAACATCAATATCGTTACCTGGTTGTTTTGGTCCAAATATAAGCATAGATAACATGATGAATTTCCGCTTCATGCATAACCAGTGTGGCAAGTTATAATTTACCAACATAACAGGTCATGTAATATGAGTGCTGGTTTAAAAACCAAAAGGATTCACTCCATCTGTAGATAACGCAAGACAAATGTTTCTCGACTCTTTTCCAAATTCCGAATACTCATAGCCAATTTTCTTCCATTGAGGAGAGTCGGTCGAATGATGTAATAACCCATCTTCATTTCTTTTATCTTCATGCCATGACAATTGTCTTGCAGTTTGTTCACTTCCATATATATGCCTAAACCTATGAATGATTGGAAAGTACCATACAACTTTCATAGGATTGGATTTATCTTTCTTATATCGAGAAGCACCACACTTTGGGAATTCTGTACGTGATTTTCCCTCTTTGTGAAACAATATACAGTCTTTTGGGAAGTCATGTATTCTTTCATAAATCATCCCCATTGAGCGTAGCATTCTTCTAGCTTCATATGTACGGATTGGGAGGTAATTATCTTCCGGGATCATGTCATTCAAGTGAGCAAGTAGTTTCGTAAAACTGACATCACTCCATCTGTTGCCTGCTTTAATTTATAAAACTTCAGTACAGCAGACAATGTTGTATACTTAGTTCATGCAACATACAATGGCGTCTTTGCACAACTCTTTAACTTCTCAATAAATTTTGGGCAATCATGGAGTTCATCTTGAATTGTATTTTTCATTTCCTCAATAAAATCATCATCATCATTGACATCTGTAATCACATCCTCTGTATGATCTTCTTCATTATCCATATTTGTATTCATATCTGATGATCCATAAAACGTAGTTTTATCCCATCCAGTAGCTACATTTTCTTTTTCTCTATGTTTATTCCACCATTTATAACTTCGATATATTCTGTGACATATCAAATGTTTTTCCAACTCCTCTAGAGTAAGTAGTCTAGAATAAAAACAATGTAAACCCGGAAAAAGGATTTGATAAGTATCCATTGTGCGATCCTTTGCAAACTTGATCAACTCTTTCACTATGTTCTCGTACTCTATTGTTAAATGATTTGCATCCATCCAATCTTTATTCATCTTCATACTATTTGAATATCAAATATTAGTATTTATGGTTCAAGTACACAAAACACGAATTCCAAATACAGTAGAAGAGTTCCACTTCCTCATAAAAATGGAGATTAATAGAGCCTAACCATTAGTATTTATTCATCATGCCAAAATACTCACTGCTGGTGGACGTGAAACCGTTCCTAATGATCATGCCAAGAATAAATGGAAACCAAATGGGAGGAGTGAATCAAAATACCCCAAACAAGATGGAAGAACATGGTATTTGAGAATAGGTTATTGGCTTTCATGTTGTCTAGACACCTATCCAATTGACTCCACAAGCGGTGACGGCCCCTACAGTTGTTGCATTAGGTGAAACTGTAACCTGAGAAGCTGAGATCAATGAGGCCCTTCCCAGCCATGAACTAAACAAAGCCCATGATGGCCTTCCTCTGGAATAGGCTTCTACCTTTCAATTCCTTTGGGTTGTAAATGACAGTAAAGTCTCCCTTAACAAACAATTGATGGTGGTCAAGATCGAAGGTATTTTTTTTCAAAAGGGTAATCAATCCCCCTCAATTTTTTAAAATACCAATACCATAAACCATTTAAAACCAAAAAAATTTAATTTATTTTGGAAATCATTCCCAAAAAAATCAATAAACAAAAACATGCCAAACCATTTGGAATTTGATTTACATAATCAACTTATCGTTATTTTAAACTATGATTTTCATTTATAATATCAAATCCACCAACGGTAGAAGGACACCTAATTTATTTCAATGAAAAAGGTTAATTCACAATAAGATACCTTCCATTCCATATATTATTTTCATTAATAGGGTTATTTTGTGCTTCAAAATGATCAAAACATGTCTAACCAACATCAAATGGATAAAATATGAATTCATGAAACACATGAATCCCAAAAAGAATATATATTATAGAAACACCCACTTTGAATCTGAATGAGTCTACTCAAATGAAGAACAGCATACATCTCCAACTACATCGATGATTTCTCATAAAAAACAACACCACTAGCTAGATTGTGGCCCTCACCAAGAACATCATAAATCTCCAAATAAGATACTACAACCACTAAACATGAAGAACATCATAATATGGAAATATACTAAGAACACATCCCTTCACCCAAATAAGAGACTACAACCACTAACCTTGATGAACCACTAAGAGCGTAATTTGAAACCTAAGGAAAGGTACAACCAAAACATACCAATGAATTCAAATGAAATACATTCTAAACAAAAACATTGAAATGATCAAATGATCTTAACATCAAACCCCATCATATCTCCTAATAAAATTATTTGATAAAACCATTTCATGGACTATACCCATTTATACCCCTCTTTTGGATAGTAGATTATAGTCTAGTGAACCCCTATAACCGTCCTCCAATAAGTCATGGGTTAGTGAATGCACCGATGGTATTTATCACAACCATGTGCAATGTACTTCTAATAATAAATAATTGATGTAGTTTAACAACAAGTTGTATAGATGATTTTTAGAATGATACCAATTGAAAGTTAGTGTGGTAAATATGTGTGATAAGACATTTTTGTTCTAACTAAAAGGGGATATAGCCTAATGAGTGTATTTTGGATTCACAAAAAATATGAATCTTTGTGGTATAGGGTTTTTTCAACTAGTAAGAGTATGGACCACTTACTGAATATGATCCTCTATGTGTGGGAATGTTTTCATTTATCTTATGGCCTAATATGTATGGTTCCCATAGAATAAGGCCCATTTGAATTGGATATTTGGTCTCATGGGTAATTTTTTGATGCCTCTGTTGCAGAAATCACTCAGGCTTGAATATGTTTCCTTAGGCTAGGCACAATCCTCATAACCTACCATACTTATTTCCAAAGGTGGAAAGATTCCACCTCCATGGTTGATAATATTGTCCCCTTAATTGGAATGGGAATATGGGATGTTAGATATTCCTTATATAGTTTCCTTCTTGGAGTATGATTCCTATTCTGGGTCTCTGTTCCAGATATAAGACATGTTTCTGAATCTAGTTTTTGGTTCTAGTCTCAAGTGGACACAAGTTATTTACAATTATTATTCTAATTACAGGGAATATACTTTTATTTGAATATAATAATAGGGATGAGTGTATTTATAAACAATAAAATTTATCTAAAATTGAGGTTATTAATTTTTCATTAGCTCATGACATGAGGTGTATTATATGTAATACATGAGTCATACCATGATTGATAATTGGTAACTTATTCTTATTGAAGAAGGAATTCAAGTCTTATAACCTCTATAATCTTATGATCATTGCACAAGGTGGATCACAATTTTCATGTGAGGAATCTACACCAATTTGGTTCATAAAATATATTCATAGCACATAAGGATTTCTATATTCATCAACTAATGAATCGTGTTCTTATCACACCAGGTAAGAACATAAGATCTTCTAATAAGGGAAGTGTTTATAGATCGTATGCTTATCACATAGGGTATTCTTTGGTACATCGCCTATGGAATCTCATGCTCCTCATGTGAGGTATAATCTTAGGATAATTACCTAGAAGATTAATAAGAGATCTTATGATCATCACCTAGGGGATTCTTAGGAATATCCCCTAATGAATCTATTTATAATCTCATGAGGTATAATAAAGGGATCATTATTTGGGAGATAAAGAAGATCTCATATTCCCATAACATAGGGACTTCATCTTCTCGTCACCTAAGGCAACAAAGGATTATCACCTAGAGTTAGATGTTTCCTGAATTAAGAGTGGTCATAGTTTTATATCTCGGTAAAGTAACTCACATATTTGAATTTTAGAAGAGGGAACCACCCGATGCACTCGTCGCGTAGGGGGTGAGCATAGTTTTATAGCCACCATTTCATTTTTATCCATGAAGTTATTCAATCCCCACCAAACCCTTTCCAATTTCATCATTAAAAACTATATTCTATGTCACTGGGAAACTAAGAGGAAAACCCATATCATCTAACGATGTCATCTCCCACAATAACCCACTCATTACGTCTTTTTAATAATGGAAAGGTTGATGCTTCCCCACTGCACGATTTACCACCTCAACCATCTCACATTTTTTCCCAATGGAATCTATCACAACCTAACTGACAAAAAACTTCTCAAACAACCCCACCAAAAAACAATGATGATTTTCAAAAATAAAAGTAAACAAGCACCATGTTCTTGAGAATTATAATGAAAATTCGTAAACATGTGTGAATCATCCCCTTTACATCATTTTCCATCAAGTATGGTTCATTTTCATCAATCGGTCAATCCATAATACTCAACTATAGAATAAAAAATCATGTTAAAAAAATGATTTACAAATGAGAGAGGAGAACAATATTGAAAAATGATTTGGTAAACATGCCTTAAAAGAGGTCTGGCAAACTGAAGCTTGAAAGAGTTGCGGGCGGCGGAGGTCCGGAAAACTGAAGCTCGAGGGCGGCGGAGGTTCGGCAACACGAACTCAACAGGGGGCAGAGGTCCGGCAATGAGAAGCGAGGGTGGAGGAGGTCCGACAACGTGATCTCAGCAGGCGGCAGAGGGGAGTCACAGGGTTCCAGTACCACGAGAGTTGTAGGTCACGATAAAATGAGGGCACTGTGCGACCGAATTTATAAAAAAAAATGCACTAAGGTTTTATCAGCGCTAAAAAATCACTGATAAAGACTACCTTTATCAATGCTAACATTTTAGTGCTGATAAATGTGTCTTTTATCAGCACTTTTTTAGCACTGATAATAGTACCCTTTATCAGCGCTAAAAAAGTGCTGATAAATCCTAACTGTATCAGCACTAAAATTTTAGCCCTGATACATGGAGTATTTATCAGCGCTTTTATAGCGCTTATAAAGGGACTTTTTATCAGCGCTATTTTAGCACTGATAATGGTTACCCTGTATCAGTGCTAAAATTTTAGCAATGATAAAGGAGTTCTTTATCAGTGCTTTTCTAGCGCTGATATATGGCCTCTTTATCAGCTCTAGAAAATCCATGATGAAGACTCCATGTATCAGCGCTAAAATTGTAGCTATGATACATGGTTTCTTTATCAGTGCTTTTCTAGCGCTGATACATGGTAACCTTTATCAGCGGTTTTTATTAGTGCTGATATAAGGGGGCGCTTCCCTTGCCCGTTTTTTTAGTAATGAATTTTGTCAATTAATACCTATAGTTGTAACCTACGGAGCGTAATGGACTCAAGATGAATTGAGAATATCTTACGAAAACATGTTTTATATGACCCAACACATATCCTGGGGTATCACCTATCCTTTTTACTAATTATTTGCATAGTCCACTTTGGTTTTCATTGATTAAAATTTTTTAATCTAGCTTGCTGTGAAGATTTCGTATCCACTAATACGAATATACATAAACTTAGAAAAGATATGTGAAGTTAAAATTTTCTCTATGATCAATTTGAGGTCAGTCTAACATGAGCTGTGTCTACATCTATCAAACATACCATTTATAGAATTAAGAATCTCGAACAAATTATAAAATCATTTGATTATGTTTTCTAGCAGCAGAAGCCTTTATTGATCTAATGAATCACTGCTTCCACCCATACAATAATACATTTATTGTGGTCATTGTAGAAAACATCATATTATAATCTCACACCAGACAAGATCATTCCAACTATCTTGATATTTTGATGAATACACTTAGGGAGAACCAAATTTATCTGAGGCTTATAAAACTCACTGTTATGATTAGTAATAATCACTTAGTGGGTCATATCATTTCAGCCGAAGGCGTATAAATCTATCTCAAGAAGGTGAGTTTCGCTGTTTCCGTGGATCATCCTAGGAATGTGTTTATAATACATAGTTTCCTAGGGTTAGATGGCCATTGCATATATTTAATATAGTATTTCCCATGAATGAAATTCCATTGATGGTCTTAAATAAGATTGGCACGATTTTTGTATTGTCATATACTTATGGGGTAGTAATTTAAGAGTTGAAAGGGTGAATGAATTCAGTGTGAACCATGATTCTTATAGAGTCAGGCAGGGGCTATATTATTTACTATATTTCATTAGGTATTGGTATAGGAGAAATTATGATGTAAGGTGATTCGATAATAATGTTAGAGTTCATCCAATTGTGACATCATGAGAAGAATTATACTATGAATGAACTCTATCTTTCTATTAAGGTCTATGATTTACACTTTTGGTGGAACTATCTATTAGGTGGAAGGTTGGTATTAAAAAAATCAAAAAAGTATCAAATATATTTTTACATAGTGAGACTTGAATCTCATAGAATATAGGATGTCATAATTCCACTAGTATTTTTATCATGTTATTACTTTAACACCTAGGGAGGGTAATGTTGTGGATTCCACATTGAACATGAAAAAATAAAACTAGCCCATCTAGAATTCTAGTTGTGAGTGGATGATGACGTTACAATTTTCTAATATACAGCTGGATTTTCATGAACAACACTAGAATCCAATTTTAGTAGCTCTAGTAGGGAAATATTCTCTTCCGAGTGGGTGTGAATGAGATGTTGTGTTAATCCTCAAGTCTTTATCATAAGGGAGAGCATCGCATGTGAGAATCATCATTCTTGTTTGGTTGTTGATATGAATGAGATCCTTCTATTCCATGGGCATGTTCGTCTGCCTTCACATATATGGGAAGATTATATTTGGGAATCTCAAACATCAATTTGGTCATTTCACCCTGTGCTTACTAGGATATACTGATATGTATGATGTTAGAATTTGTGGATTGGTAGGAATAGGATGTTATAAATTTTATCACAATGTGATCCACCTACTAATAGTTGAATGTTGAGAACCACAAACGTAATGGACTTCCAAAAACATTATCCAATCCTGAGTGTAAATGGAATAACATAACCAAAGCTATTGTTATGGGATTTATAAGGCTCCCATGAGGTAGGGTTATTGTATGGATGATCATAGATAGGTTTACCAATGATGCACACCTAATACCAATCTGTGAGACCATATAAGTTTATGAGCGTAGGAAGCAATATGTCCATGTTGTTATGCATCTTCATAGTTTTATACTTTATATGTTATGAGAGTAATATTAATATTTTACATTGTGGATTTGGAACTAGTTTCAGAAGTAACTAGGTTCATCTCTTCTCTTGAGAATATCTTTTCCTCTTGATATTGATGGGTAGTCCAAGAAAATGATATAGGTGTTAGAGGAGATGATCTAGGAAAGTTTCCTTGATTTTCGAGTCACATGGGAAGATAAAATACCTCATTTTATTTTTTACACAATATAATATTTTAGGAAATGTCCTGGATGTATTTTTAAGTATCACACATATTAGTTTGTTCCATTATACTCTATGTTGGTTAGAGGAATGTGATGCAACACTATTGGGTCCTCATCTCCTTTATGAGTTATGAGAGAATGTCTAGTTGAATAAAAATCAAATAGCTATTGTTCATTCTAAGATTAAGTCTTAATCTAATCATCATTTTAGAGCTCTAGAGTTTGAGGTGGGCATTTTATCTTTATGTGTGTTTATCCCAAGTTTATTCCTGAAAAAATTTAAAGATATGGAAATTTATTAAATCATCATGTCAGGCCATTTGACATATTAGAGAAAGTCAAGCTGAAATCCTATCCATTATAGCTACCTCAATGCTACCATTTCAGGGGTTACATCTTCCAAATATCTTATATATTTTGTTATTATCCTAATAAATATCCTTCATTCGTCCACAAGGACATTGATATATAAAAAAATTTGTCAATTACGGGAAATATGACTTTTATAATTGGCTAAATCATGAAGTAGCTTAGAGGTAGGCTATTTCAACTAGTTGGGGTGTTATGGTACCACAACCATGTAAAAGATGATACCTGTTAGTGGGAGGATGATGTACATGTGTAGTGTAAAAAACATATCATGGATAATATATTACCACCCTCTGAAGGGAATCTTGGGGAAGTGTTTTCTTAAGTATGGGAGGTTGTATCGTACCACATTAATAGATAGGTATCAATCATTATGTAACTATTTAGAACCTCTCATTTGATGCTAGTAAGGTGCTTTAATGGATATTTTTTGGTTCGAGGGAGTCTGAGGCTCATTTGGATCTCGTAGTTCCATAAAATGCAATAATGGTTAAGCTTCATGGTTTGTGATAACAGTATACCTCAACCATTGGGGATACCTATATCAAAGGGCGTGTGACATTACTTTTCTAAAACCATGAATAAGGGCCTCATTTCGGTGAAAATTTATAGTTCTACATAAAAAGGGGCATTCTACATTGCTAGCTCAGCATTAGTCAATCTATGTAGTAGCTCAAGTAAGAATCCCCCTTAAGTTGTGTGGGGAGTATATTTGGATAACGGTATGTCTAAAAATGTATCCAAACCAATAGAACAAGAGTTGGTTGATATTTTTATGATTTTACCCTATTATGATTTTAATCAGTAACCTCGTACTTTTCCTCCTATAATTCACAACCTTTACAAAGGAGCTCATCCTTCATCTTCCTTTGGTATTTTTCTATCTCCCTAATATTAAATCTATATCTTTCACTACCTGATGAATTGGATATACATAAGTATGTTCTACAAAAAATTCTCTTTATATATTACTTTTTATTTTCTACAATTTCACTATATCATCTTCATCTCATTTTCCCAATTTTTAGTGAAATAGAAAATTATTCTGATATCATCCATTTATACATGATTCAATGACTGACAACAGACGATTACTCATAAAAATACATAATTATGGTGTTAAAACCCTTTTCATAGTGTTTTGTTTTCTTCTATATCCTGTACCATTTTTTCATATACCATTATTTTCTAGCGACTCCTATTAATTAAAAAATTATTTGTATTGAATTATTTTTCATGTCTGTTTTGAATATAATGACAATTGAATAAATATTTTTTTGACCACTTTGACCCAATACACCCCAATGGGTGTGTTTCTTTCGTAGATCTATAATTAACTTTACCCAAAACTATCTAATATCCTCTTAATGTGTGTTTCACATGTAATAAAATCTTTAAATTCATTAATTTATTTAAGTGGAATTTAATACTTCAGTTAGTCCTTAATCATTATTATTTATTCAATATTCAACATTCCCTATTCTATTTCTTGTGCTTCTGATTCTTGATTATATTATATGCCCAATTCTATTACCTTGTAATTATGATTATTGATTTTTTATTATTCCATATGCCTCGTTTGTTACGATTGTTACTCAGTTCATTGTGGTTATAGATTTTGTCCATTGTTGTTTTAATTAAATTAAATTCTGTTGATATCTTGTTTAGCATGTGATAAATGAAAGTATTTTTTTCAAAAATGATGAGATATTGATTGAATTTTTTTATCAATGACATGTGATTGTTAATTTTAGTCCTTGTATTATTAAAATACAAGTCCGAACATGCCTCTTTAATTAATTACATCATGGAGGGGAAGAAATTGAATGGAACATTGATATATTATAGCGCTAAGAGTGATACTTGTCTTGCCATGTTATGGTATCTCAATGATGTTTATTATACCCATGTGTGTCATGTGTTCACATGGGGAGGCACTATGGATGGACCCAATGATGAGATTGTTATACCATTCCTTGAGTAAAACTTAGTACCTTATTTGAGATGCACGGGATGGGCGTAGTGGTTTAGGATTACACCATGCAGAGAGTGATATGAGGCATTCCTTTTATGGATTTATATGGAAGATATCGATGGTATTAGGTATTTCAAGTGATCTTATAGTGATAATTGGGATTCCATTATGGATTTCCTTATACAAGTCTGGGATTCCATATTGGATTTTATGGTTGATCTTCCGGGAGTATTTGTGATGAAATTTTAAAAAATTATGAGAATCCTTGACCGATGTTCAATGGACCTATACACCAAGGCAAATCACAGACTTGGGAATAGTAAACACTTTATTCCTTACTTATTTTCACATGTGGAAACTCTCTAAAAAATTGTACAACATTCTTAGTTAAGAGACACCCAGCTTATTCCAATATAGGATGATGTTGTCGGGGATCCATGTGAAACTTGGTCTATCCTGTGTTTATTTCTTTAAGAATTTTCATTACTAATACTAGAACACTATTCATTCTTAATAGTATGAACGGGTTTTATCTAGGAATAGGTTGGGGTGGCCTAATGAGTATATATCACACCTTACATGGGACACTTTAGGAACCCTTGTATACTTTAAGGTTGTTGGTATAGTTAAATGGATGTGTTCAGATTACAATTATTGATTGTTAGTTGGGGATAGAGAATGAGAGTAATGAACTGATCATATCCTTCTGATTCTAATAGTATCTGATTTTTTAAATTTTTTGATTTTTTTAGAATGTGGTATATCACTATATCCCATACTCCTTGATTACTCATTTTTTATAGTTTGATTAAATAATTTTCATCCTCATTTTTTGTATCTATTTATTGTTGATATTTTTTGTTTTGCTTATTTATCTCCAATGAATTATTCTTATTATTATATTGTTGATTTTTTCTAATTACAACTTCTATTATGGCAATGACCGCTCGAGTTTTCATTGTGTCATCTTTCACTAATTCATATTTCTTATATTATTATGTGTATCACTCTGATCTATGAGGGCCTATTCTCTATAAATACACACCCTAGGATCTCGCTTCTAGTCGATATCTTTTGAGGTATAGGGCGGGGTTATTGGGGTCTTGTTGGACACTATATTGGGGTACTATTATGTGGAACCTTGGACAAGATTCCACATTTATCAACACCTATACAATTATGTCCACATTATATAAAATTATTATTTCCTAAATAACCATTTCACAAAATCAAAATTAATACATAAGGGTTACATATATCTCAACCATTTATAAAAACTCAATAAATGACTCCCAAAGTATTCCCATCATATCAAAAAGTATTTCTATTCCATTAAAAAATGATCAATCATTTAATTAATAACCCATTATAGAATATAAAACATTTAAAATATAATCATCCAAATCATCCTAGACACAAAGGATATCTAATTCGTCCATCTAATATCTTTCGTATCACACCGGACATATAAAAAATATTCTATTGATAATGTAACACTCTTAACATGTTGGATTTGATACAAACTATTTCTAGGGATTTATATAATTAAGTAAACTAATAAATATTAAGACCCATTTATTTTCTCCTCAAATGATATTTTATACCATTCTACTTGTATTTTAATATTCATTAATAAGTCATAAAAATATCTTACAGATGAAGTTCTTTTTATAACACTTTAGTTTTCTATTCTGATACTTTTGTTCATTGATGTCGCATCACCATTGACCGTAGTATAATTATTATATAAGCATAGGTCCATTGAAAAACAATTTAATGTATTTTGTGATTATAGATATCAATAAGTCATATGAAAAAAAATTCAACATGTTAATATATTTTAAATTCATGAAATCTCATAAGAATATATGTCATTTCTCATGATAACCTTTTAGTTTAAAATAATCACTTGCATAATCCTGGAATAAATTTTTGAAAACATTTTTATAAAAATATTTATAATCAAGAATAATGTAAAAAAATATTCTTCTATATTTTGTTAAAATCCTGAAGAATCGTCCAATAAAAATATCTTTTAACTCATGGGATATTATATGAATTAATTTGTATCAATTCACATTTTATTATCTTATGGAATAAAAATATTTTTCAGTAAAAACCATAACCAAATAGAAAATATAGAATATACGAGGATTAAACTATAAATAGTATATTGGATAATAAATTTTTTTTATAAGGATAGATTTAATAAATTTTACCATCATAATCATACTCTCATAATGTTAAACTATGAAATTAGAAACCAACTCTCAGATCCTCATGCCAATAAATCATAAATAATTGGGATTCAATACAAAAAATACCCAATAATGACTATTTTATGAGCCCTATTATTCCATCTAGTGGCTTTAAATAGCCCCGCCAATGATTTACTAAGTCCAATTCATTCACCATGGGGAAGAAATAAATAACAACCCAATAGGTATTCAGTGTAAAGGATTGTATTAAATAAAAAATCATATGAAATGATAATATTTTATCAAATATATAAATGAAACAAAAATATCATAATAAATTAAAATAAATAAGTTGGATTGTATCATTTGTGTATATCTCTGGTAAATTATATGATTCATAAAAGGATGGTATAATGTATGTCCATATATTTAAAATAATATTTAATCATTTATTCGAAAAGAATTGTATACTTTTTTATTTGTAGCTTTTAGAATAAAAATTTATATAATAGTAAGGAAAATATTTAAGTTAAAATGACATTGGAAATAGGTAAATAAAAATTCAAATCAATGAACTATCATTAAAGTGGGAAAATCCATTTAATTCATTTATTTTAAAAGAGAACATTATTTTTAATGTATTATAAAAAATCACAACTGAGTCTTACTGAAAGCATTTTAAATGAATTTTTTTACTAATTTGTAAAGAAATTTATATGTTATTAAAAAATACATATAAAAATAATTTAAACATAAATAATATCATTATATAATTTTTCTATGAAAAGTGACATAGAAGATAAATATTTTGAATAAAAAACATAAAAAAAATATTTTAATGGGAAATCCATTACCGTATATCATGTCGAGATTTATACATTCTATAACTAATAAATAATATTATTAGTTTATTCATTTCATATATTAATAGTAATATTTATGGTAATTAAATTATCACTATTTATTTTATTTCATTCATTACAATGTTTTACATGGATAATAAAATTTTATAGTTCAATATTGATGTTTTTGGGGCATTTTATTTATAACCTTGAAACATCACCGGATCATTGACCATAGTAAAATGGTAATTTTTTTCATTACCAATTAGATATTAAATATGTTTGTAATTATTATATTAATATATTAAATAAATTTTTAATATCGACCAAGAAAGGTGTTTACGAATAATAAACCACGTTGTTTCATGTAGAAGGTATCATGTACATACACATAAATGAAGTGTTCATTTTTCTATTTCGTGGAAAGGTAATAAATTAGATAATATAATTTTTTTAGTAATATTAATATGATATAAATTTATAAATTAATTATTAGTTCCATATTTATGACTAACCTTTTATGGTGGAAATAAAAAATGAATCACATCCCTTTGAGAAGGTGGTAGACCAAATGTACACATTAGTGACATTAGTGTTTTCTGATGGATGGTGTGTTATGAAGGTAATTAATAAATTATATTTAATGATTTATAATTATTTAGTAAATACCATATTTCATGATATAATCCATCATTTCATCCATCCATATGATCTATATAAAAACAACACATCATTTTATGATGATGGTAGTCCACATGTACACATGAGTGATATTTTCATTTCCCATAGTGTGGAAAATAAGATGAAAAAGGGTTGTATCATAAATATAATAACATTCATATATATAAAATAAGATTATGTCATTATTTTAACATGTTTAAACAATATTTCAATGAGTTTGAATAATAAATAAACTAGAGAAACTCTTTTAGGAATTATACCTCATCTTTCAAAAAAAATCTCCATTAGTTTACACGATAAACCTTCCTAGGTTATATTTTTTGAGGAAAAAACACTACTAATTTCGTAAGATGATTTTAAGGCATTTGTGTATTTTTTATTGATATAAATAGATAAATATTTTTGAGTAAAAGAGGAAAGGATATTCCCTTGTATAAGGGAAAAAATGGAAATCATTCAAACACTTGAAATATTAATATATAATATGTTTTTAACTCATGTAAAATGGATGGAATGTGAAATATATTTAATTATAAAGAGGATAATGTCTATATATAATTATCCAATAAAATTTATATAGGTTAACATTTTATTATAAACCATATATTTTGGTTTAACCTCATCATTAACCTGATTTAACCTTAACCATTGTAACAATATATAATAATATAATGTTTCTTGAATGTAATATTAAAAATAAAATGTAGATCTATAATGGAACATTAATGATAAAATTGTAAACTTAAAGAAAAAATTATTTGTGGTATTGTTTTATAATTTTATAATTATTTGAAAATTATTTTTTAATGTTTAATTTCATTTTAATTAATTTTAGTCAATTGAAGAAAATTTAATTTAAATGATTCTTCCTTAAATTTTAATTTTAATTTGAATAGTTAAATCATCATTCATAATTAATGTGTATCTTTAAATTATTTTAATACCATAAATAATGTTTATATTATAGGATTTATTATGTTTAAAACCTTCTATTAGTTTTTTCATTGGCCGGTATGAGCGTTCTATTAGTATTGTAAAATATTTTTAAATAAATATACTATACATTAAAATTAAAATATATTATTGACATTGAATTTAATTATTACAAATATTTATGGATATTTTTTCATTCATGTTTTATATTTAGTCTTATCCAAATCATGACAACATAATTAAGATAAAAAACAAGGGAAAATGACATATTTTTAAATATTATAATTACTTTTATTTGAACCCAAACATAATTTAAATTGAAAGAACACAAAATATCCCATTAATGAGGGAAGGTAGATCTAAATATAAAACCCAAAAATATGTGATAATTATTGTGGTGTTTGTTTCATTTTATTCTTAATTTTAATTTTTTTCCTTAAATTTCTATTAACTTGATAACTCTTTTTTATCTCGGAAGAATATTTTTTAATAAAAATAGAATTGAAAATAAAAATTAATTTATAAATAATAATTACCAATTTAAAATTCAAATTAAAATAATAAAAATTTTTTGTATTATAAATAATTTAAATACATGTTTGTAAAATGAAATTAAAATCTCTTTTTTGAAAATTTTATTTTTCAGCATAAAAATAAATTAATACCAATATAAAAAATAATGATAATAAATATGGAATTAATTAAATTTTATTTTATAAAATGGATCATATTTTAATATTAAACCATTAAATGTATTCTTTATTATTTTCAATTAATTTATTTAAGGAGGAAAAATATAGGTTTCACAAACAAATTGCATTTTTCAATATTCACTCAAAATTAGATCTTTTTAGGAAAATCCAAAAAATTCATCGTAATAATATAAAAAATAACTTATTAAAAATTATATGAAATTTTTTAAGAAATTTTTTTAAAATATTATATAATTAATTATTATTTCACAAGAGATAATGGTATAAAAACTATTTTAGAAGATAATGTATTTTTATGAATAAAATGATATTATTCTCATTCCATGAAAAATAACCATAATTAAAGGAAATTAAATTATTTAAATTGAATATTTATTATGATTATTTGAATAAAATAATGTGTCAATACCTTTTATTTTAATCTAATAAATCAAAAATATGTTTCACTCATAAGATCAATCTAATGAAAATATATCTTTAAACATCAAAACCATTCATATCTATTTCCAACAAATTTTTAATGAATTTGGGATTAATTATTCATTATATTAATAGAAAAAAATTATATATTTTAATATAAGTATATTTTTTCTTATAAATTTATGACTAAACAATGTATAGGTCATAACAGACATATTTTAATTATAATATTCAAATAGTATATCAAATGTTATTTACATATTAGGGTAGGGTGTGGTACGTGAAATAAAACATTGTAATAATTTTAACGAATTTTAATAAAATATCATGTTTTTATAAATTTGTGGATGAAGATAAATAAGGTAAAAATATCATAATAATCTCTTGGGGTAATACAGAATATCATGATTTTATTAATGATACAGAGCACAAAATCCAATATTAAAATATTTCAATATAATTTAATTAATATTAATTTTTGATATTCACATGGATAAAAATTCTAAAGAAGTACAAGTATAGAAGCCACTATGAGAGGAATCATGATTTTTTGTGGTTGAATTAGCCCTATATAATTTTTTTTCAGCCCCACCATACAACATGTATCATAATGATAAGGAGTGGGACACAAAATATATTATAAAAACAGGCTTCCAAATGGGTGTGATGTTGATCATCTATGTGAGGGAGAAGATGTTGTGGTTTTCAACAGACAAAACACATCCTAAGGAAGATTATGAAAAATCACATAGTTTGTTAGCTATTCATAGACTAAATAAATCACCATTTATGAGGTATAACCCAATATGATCTCCCCTATGTCCTTGTATTGTCATATTTTTCTTTTCTTTTAAAAAAATTAATGTTCAAAACTTTTTATCTATTAATTCCCAAAAGTGGACAAGAACCTCGGATCCTAACTCAATGTTACCTACAAATCACAAAGGGAGAGATTAAAAACACAATCTATAAAAAATAACTATGTTATTTTTATCTGATAACTAATATTTATTCAATGAATGTTTTTAATTTTTTCAAAATTTAAAAAGGAAATAATGAATAATTGTAGTGGAGGGAACTCAGACATTTTTTGGATTTTTTTTATAATAAGTAAATAAATTCAACATATTATTTTTATTTTATGTATTTATTTTTATTATGTTTTTAGGCTGGTAAATAAGAATTTATATGCTTTCCTACTAAGTGTAATATTTTATTACAGTTTTGAAGATTCAACGATTATGAAATTGCTATAATTGAAATATTTTTGAGTTATTTTTACTTCTATGTTCATGGAAATTTTATTTTGAAACCCCAAAAAGTATAGTGATTCAGTTGGTTTAAGTATAATTAAAATTATAACATGAGAAAACTATATTTTTGAATCATAACCATCGTTAATTAGTCAATGTGATAAATAACTCCTCGATAAGTCAACATTAAATATATTTATATAAGTCCATTAAAAATACAAAAATGGGAAACGTGGGGAAAACTAACCTTCTGAGATGATTAATCAATGGGTGTGTGAGTAATAAATTTCAACACACATTAGATATGTTATTTGTATAATTCATTTATGTAAAAAATATAATATGTACATAATTTTAAAAAATGGATGGAATTTTTGAGATGAATATTTAACCAAAATAGATAAGGGTGAAATCGATTTATATAAATATTATTTGAGTAGTATGAAGGAAATAGAAAATAAATCATATTTAGAGGTATAATAATGGAGAGTGATAATTGAAATTTATCCTTGTTAATGTTTTAATTTCTCTAAAATAAAATATTCCTCTATATTAGAACTAAAACAATGACTTTAACGGAAGTGTAATAGTAGTATTGATCATAGTGGATGCATGAAATGTTCATCCTATGAATGAAGATTTTCATTATTTCATTTTTAATGTCTGTATTTAAACCCACCTAGGGAATGTATTTTTGATATGATGAATTCATTTCATTATATGGAGTGAAACAGTATATGTTTATGGGAGTCATACATGACAAAATATCAATAAATTCACCATTTTTGTTACACCCTAAGATTTCATAGTGCGTTATTTATAAAAATAATTCAATAACTTGCACTACACGCAACACCGAGTTCAAGCGCACCATGACTTACCAAACTCACCATTCAAAAGAGGTTATGAATATTATTTACTGAATTTTGAACTTTATATAATCCTTATAATTTTAGAATCATCATTATGAGTTTCTTAGAAATATTGTAAGAACAAATTCATTTTTTTCAGATAAAAGAAGTATTTTTCAAAAATACACTTTTACCGACTTCTATTGGTGAACCATTTTTAAATCCAATATTTTAAAACTTTTATATATTCAATTTGACTAAATAAATTTATTCTTTAGAATGGGGACATCAAAATTTTATAATTTAACCCCCCAAGATTCCTCGGTACGCTTCAATTTGAATAATACAGTAGCATGTGATGTACGCAACTTCGAGTTCTAACACACACCACAACCAATCAAACTATCCCTTATGAATAGTAATACTTACATTTTGAAATTTTATACATTTTATCATTCAAAATGGACTTCATTTTTTGGATTCATAATATCAAAATTATCCTAGGATGAAATTTTTTTACTTTTCAGATAACTTTTAAATTTTGATGAATAGTGAAAATTACTAAATTTTTATTACAAAAAACTTTTTTAATTGACATAATTAATAGAAATAAATTCTGAATTTGAGTGGTTTTAAAGTATATTTAGAATATATTTTTACTATTAAATACCATTTTTGTCATTGTACATAATTTCACATTTAAACCGGATATAAACAAGTGTCAATCGTTTGATAGTTATTATCTCTTAAAAACACGCTTTTAGTTTTGACAGTGGGAATTAATTTTAAATTAATTTCTGCCACTTATATGTTTTTAATTAGGAAAAATGGACTCCATATTTGGAATAAGTATGTCCAAATTGTGTAAATAGGTAACTTTTACTTTTATACATTTTGAATTTTTACTTCTGTAAATATTTTAATTACAATGGTTAAAGGGTAAATCCAGTAAATTAGGGTAACAAAATAATAATATAATAATAATAAATGAATCTAAAACGTGTCATAACCCTATTTTTTGATACATTTTTGAAGATGGGAATATTTGGGTCTATTTTTGGACCCCATGGATTTACTTGTAAATGATAATGACACTTTATATTAATTAAGTTAAAGTAAAAAACAAAAATGACACAAGCCTATATCTTTTAGAAATAAAATTTTTACATAGGGTTATATATGTTATATTTTCAACTATAAATATTAATTATAAATATAAAAATATTTACAACATAATTGTAATTTACTTATAATTTTAGACATTAAATAATTTAATATATTTATAACACAACAATGATCCAGTAATTACCTTATTAGTGAAATATTAAAATAATTGATATTATAAATACCCAAATAAATATTATTTGAGACCTTTATTGAATTCCAAGAATTTTATAGGTTAATATGACATGTTAGGATTGATTTAATTAACTTTTTTATAAGTAATCCTATTGTTATGATTTTCACAAAAATCATATACCCAATAGTTTCAAAATTGACATAAAAGAGTTTTCAAAACAAATATTATATTATTAATTAATATTAAATTCCTAAAAATCAATGGTTCGGCCAAAGGAAATGTATAATGATTTTATCATCATTAATGGACCACTTGGGGGTCTCTTGGAGGTATATAGTATGTTTATAAACTATATAATATAAAAATACAAAGTGACATGGTAAGTGTCAAACTAATTAACCAAGAGTTAAAACTAAATGATAAAGTTAATATAATGACCCAAACCTATCTAAAATATATTGGATGAAAGGATTTCTACCCATACCCACTTTAGGTTTTGAATAATCCACTTTGGATCCATTATAAACCGAATATGAATTTATTATAAAATAATACTTTAAGTTTTTTCAAAAGAGCCCCTCCTCCCCCTTATAAAAGGACACCACTTTTAACCAATTCTTCACACCTCTAAAGCCTTTTGGATCGTCCAACCTCTGCCCAATTAAGATCCCTACATCCCTCTCCGCCGCTTAGAAGCCTTAACATAGGCAGAAGTCACTTCAAGGGTCCTTTTTGGTTCAAACCAAAGGGAGTTACCCAAATTAAAGGTAACAATTTCTCTTAGCATCTTTTCTTTTATTTTACTTATCCAAACCACAAACTCTTCTTATTATTTACATTTGTAACAAAACCAGTATCCTAAATATACTAGGATATTTTTATTAGAAGTATTCAAACTACACTTGCACACACCTCCATCTAATTGGTGAAAAACATAATGTTTCTGTGGATGGTAACCAAACGTCTCACGAAGCGATGATTGTTCAATTATCTCTTATCACCTCTCATGGTGGCCATTATGATGGAACTATAATTAAATATTATATTAATGATATTTATTTTATTTATAAGCTTCTTTAATTACATTATAAATCATACCATTGTTAGTTTCATATTGTATATATATATGATAATTTCTTTTGAGGAAGCGCGGACTACCACCCCCTCGAAGTTATATGACTCGTTCATACCATACATGGAATGTATAAAGGATGGTTTGAATTAACTCAAGTAAAACATATAAGATATTATATTATACTGGAAAAATAATATACTTATGTATCATTTGGTTTTGATTCTTTTTAAAATGAAAAATGAAATGGAAGTAGTGTTCGTGCGTATGTACGGATTACCGTCTCCACGAACGCGATGAGATTCATTTCCCCATCATATAGATTAAAGACTAATTATCGTCTGATGATTAAAAGTAATTTTTAAGGAATTGATATCATTATGGATATGAATAAGATACAACCTATCCATAACAAAGACGGCTTACATAACGAATCATATAAAGGAAAACGAATCAATTAACACCCGAAACGACGATAATACTAAAATATTATTAACAAAACAATATTAAAAGATCATATATGATATCATATTTATGAATATAGTTATTTTATAATTTAATAACAATGATTTAACTATTATACAGGAGGTTAACATACACACTATAAATAAAACGTACAAGGTAAGGGGTTTTTGTCTCACTCCTTATTCCCGTGAGATTCATGCCATATTGTCACTATTACCTATCGTGTGGTGTATGTACTTCCTATAATTGTATTATTTGTGTAATACACTTTAATTTATGTGTATTTAAATATTCATTGTATGATACCTCTTTCATTGGGTGTATGTTTCATAAGTTACCAAATTGGTAACAATTTATTTCACAATCTCTTTATTATCCCAGATTGTTTTTACGTAAGTATATACTGGGACATATTTATTATCCATGTCCATGTTTTATGAAAGAGTTTTCAAAGGAATTATTTTTACGGAATTTTTACTAAAACATCATTTCAAAATATTTAAATATTTATTCTTCAAAACCTTTCTCTTTAATGTCCATGTCTTCAAAATTGTTTTAAGGATTTCTTTATATGGACATGAATTTTTTTTAAATTTTAATTCCTTTCAAATGTTTCAAAGTGTTATGGGAAAATTTGATTCAAAAATGTCTTTAAATGACCTCTTTTCTAAATTGTGTGACTTTTAAATGTTTTCATGGAAAAGGGGTATTTCTCTCAAAGAGTTTTACAAATCATTTTCATCTATGTCAAAATTATTTAATTGATTTTAAACTTGTTTTGAAGTCGATTTATCATGATTCAAATCTTCAATATTGTGTTGAAGTTTTTTTGATATGTTTGACTGTGGATGTATTATTTTTATACCATTCATAGTTTATAGAGAAAGTATTGACATTTCGTATTCTATTTTTAATACGAATGTTTATGTTATGTTTAAACCTGCTCATATGAGGAATGCATTGGACTTAATATGTGATTGGTGTAGCCTGCTATAGCTCCTCGATGCATCGGTAGGTCTCATGAGAAAAACTAGTGTCTTGGCACAAGGCCTTGACAAAATCTTATTTGTATTCTTGGCACGAGGAATTGTCTACATAGTTATGATAGTCTGGAATTATGAATTCCATCATTATGAAAGTGGTTACTGATATTGCATGCGATTATTCGACTAGTAGAATATCCATGTGAATAAGTAAATGGAATTATTTTATTTTTTACATATTATGTTGAAGTTAAAATTTAAAAGTCTTTTGTTTTAGTTATTCATCGCCTTAAATGTTTATGAATATTTATTAATGTTTCTGCTATATTTTTATCCTTACTGAGCATCTGAGCTCACACCTTTCTATGTTTTATTTTTTCCCAAGAATCCAAGACGTGTATTGTGATTAATATACAGGGTTAATCCAAAGGAATAATGGAATTCATAGAGGATTATTTATGTTAATTTGTATGTTATAAAGTGTAATGTAACATTCATGTATGTAATCTATTTTCCAAGACTGCTAAACTAATCGGTCCTTCAGGACTTAATTCCTTATGATCATGACAATGTTATTTAATAATACACCGACTCTGGGTAACTAGGGTCAGGGCATTACATATGGTATCATAGTAAGTTTAGAAATAACCTTGGAAGCTAGATTTAGATAAACTCCGATTAGAGCACGTAGCCCTAAGATAGACTTTGAGGATTAGTATAGATGATCTTCCTAGAAATTTGATATTGTAGAGATTTTGTGAGTATTTTGAGCAATAAATCCATGTTCGGATACGAGGAGGTAGAGGTGGCTTTGGCATAGATGTAACTACGAGTAAAACCTGAAAACAACTCTTTGTACTATTCTCGAACAGGAACTAGTGCATGGCAACAGGCCTTGTTGCACTTTTGGTTACGACACTCCCGAGGGATATGCTTAGGATAATTCTCATTTTCATTACAAACCATTATGAAGGGTTTATGAGTATATACTTCCAAAAAGAAGACATTATTGTGATTCTGGATTATATCCATAAACTATTTAATTTATGTTAAGGTTTTTACAAGTCTGGGATCAAGTATTTCTATTCAAAAATTAATCAAGTGTATGCCATTGTTTAGAAATGGTGCCCAGTAGAATGAATGATAACTCCAGCAATATGCATAATCCAAAGAGTAAGAAAGATCATATCTTTCATGGTATTCAGCCATCAATTATAAGGGAAATAGTCTCCCACATATTATCATCATATGAAGAAATAGTATTAAGTGTTGATAAGATAAGTAAAGTGTTCTCTAAGTCCTATGGATTTGAAGGGAAGAAAAGTATGGAAGAGAGAAAGGTGGATAAAGGGAAGAGGGAAAAGAAGAATTTTCCCATATATGATAATTGTGGGAAGAAACACCCCGGAACTTGACTTAAGGGAATGGGAGTTTGTTATAAGTATAGAGAAAAGGGAAACCTTGTACATGACTGCCAGGGTATGAAAAATGTTTCAAATGTACAATGCTCCATCTACAAGGAGTTGGGACACTACGTAGACCAATGTCCAAATAATCAGAGTATGCCCCAAATGATGCTATTGGATAATAATCGTGTAATGATACTACCACAGATGTGGAAGAATGATTAGAGTTATTATGTTGTTACTAAAGAATTATTTCATTTGAGTATTTTATCAACGATGTACTGGTTATAATAATTATAGAGTATATAAGGATTGTAATGCAGTACTATTTCATTAAGGACTTGAGATTGTGTGGAACCAAGAAAAGTGACTCAATAGCATATTAATTTTTTTGAAAATATATGGTTGAGAGAATGATAACCCATAATATGGTTCTGATACTAAGGTAGTGATTTTGGAATAATACATGATTGATTTGGATAAATTATATTGGATATTCTTGACTACCATGAAACTCAATAATGATTTGAATATTCCATCATTGTTGTAGTTTAGAACATTTTTTGATTGAAGGAGTATATCTATTATTCTTTGATAAATAAGGGATCATGAATGTAATCAATAAGGTTTTATGGTAATTCAGGATGTTTTAGTGTTTTAAAAGAATACATGATGAAGGTGTTCACATGTTATTACGTGGAAAAAAGAATCTCCATTGAGTTTAAATTCCTTATAAATTTTGGACTAAAGTATTTTGTATAGTTCTAGATTGGATTATTTTTGTATTGACATAAAAGGACATCTCGACGGTCAGGTGGCAACCTGTCGCATCTGGAAAGGCCGCGAGACTTGAACCCACAACCGAAAGGCGGCAAGGGTGTATCACCCACCACTGGACCACGTGGTGTCCTAGATTAGATAATGTTGTTTTTTTATAGATCTGGTAGACTAATTATAAATTCATTTTTTTGGAACCCTATATGAATAGGATAAATATAATATATTTTTTACGTTCTATTTTTTTTTAGAGTGAAAGATGAGTTTTTTGTAGAAATTAGTTAAAGGATGGAACTATACTTGTCAAGAATATATTTTTCTTATTCTCTTATTCTATGAAGAAATTAATTCTTATACTTTATTTAAGGGATCCTAAATCCAAAAATTTGTTATCCTAATACCCTATGTTTTGTTGAACCGATGGTATTTCAAATCATCATAGATTGATGAATTTAAGGACTTAAATTTTACAATTGTTTTTGATTGATGACCTCAATCACTACATATAAATATTTACGTTTTCCTCCAATTATATGTCTCTAATTTCCACCAATTTTATCCTAATATAGATCATTGTTTGGTGGTGACCCTTTCATTTACCTTTTCCTCTTATTAAGACTAAATTTTATTAACCCAATTTCCGATGTGGGTTTTACCACAAAGATATATTCTATTTTCAACCTTTTATTTTTGGGGAACAATTTCAAATTGTGAGGATACAATTTATTGAAGGAGGGGATAATGTAACACCCCAAGATTTCATAGTGTGTTATTTCTAAGAATAATTCAGTAACTTTCACTACACACAACACTGAGTTCAAGCGCACCATCACTTACCAAACTAGCCATTCAAAAGAGGTTATGAATAGTATTAAATGAATTTTAAACTTTATAGAATTCTTATAATTTTACAATCCATATTATGAGTTTCTTAGACATAATGTAAGAACAAAATCATTTTTTTCAGATAAAATAAGTATTTTTCAAAAATACACTTTTACCGACATTTAATGGTGAACCCTTTTTAAAACCAATATTATAAAACTTTTATATATTCAATTTCACTAAATAAATTTATTCGTTAGAATGGGGACATCAAAAATTTTCAATGTAACACCCTAAACGTCATCGGTATGCTTCACTTTGAATAATATAGTAGCGTGTGTTATACGCAACATTGAGTTCTAACACACACCACAACCAATCAAACTAGCCCTTATGAATAGTAATACCTACTTTTTGAATATTATACATTTTATCTTTCAAAATGGACTTCATTTTTTGGATTCGGAATATTGAAATTATCTTAGGATGAAATTTTGGTACTTTTCGGATAACTTTTACATTTTGATGAATAGTGAAAATTACTAAATTTTTATTAAAAACAACTTTTTTAATCGAAATAATTAATAGTGATAAATTATGAATTTGACTGGATTTAAAGTATATTTAAAATATATTTTTACCATTTAATACAAATTTCGTCATTGTACATAATTTCATATTTAAACCTGACATAAACAAGTGTCAATCTTTTGATAGTTATTATCTCTTAAAAACACCCTTTTTGTTTTGACAGCGGGAATTAAATTTAAATTAATTTCTGCCACTTATATGTTTTGAATTTGGAAAAATGGACTCCATATTTGGAATCAGGATTTCCCAATTGTGTAAATAGGTAGCGTTTATTTTTAGGAATTTTGATTAATTACTTCGGTAAATATTTTATTTACCATGTTTAAAGTGTAAATCCGCTAAATAAGGGTGAAAAAATAATATTATAATAATAATAAATTACCCTAAAACGTGTCTTAAACCTATTGGATGATACATGTTCGACCATGGTAATCTTTGGGTCGATTTTGGGACCTCATGGATCCACTTGTAAGTGATAATGACACTTTAAATTAATTATGATAAAGTAAATACAAAAATGACACAAGCCTATATCTTTTAGAAAAAAAAAATTTACATAGGGTTATATATGTTATATTTTTTAATATAAATATTTATTAGAAAGGTAAAAATCTTTCATACATAATGTTATTTTATTTATAATTTTTAGATATTAAATAATTTAATTTATTTATGGCACAATGATGATGCAATAACTACATTATTAGTGAAATATTAAAATAATTGATATTATAAATACCCAAATAAATATAATTTGAGACTTTTAATGAATTAAAAGAATTTTAAAGGTTAATATGACATTCTATTATTGATTTAATTAACATTATTCAAATAAATAATGTGGTTATGATTTTTACAAAAATCAAATACCAAATAGTGTCAAAATTGATATAAAAGAGTTTTTAAAACAAATATTATATTATTAATTGATATTAAATTCCTAAAAATCTAAGGATCGGACAAAGGACTTGTATAATGATATTTGTATCATTAATGTACCACTTTTGGGTCTCTTGTAGGTATATATTATGTTTATTAACTATATAATATAAAAATACAAATTGACATGGTAAGTGTCAAACTAATTAACCAAGAGTTAAAACTAAAAGATAAGGTTAATATAATGAACAAAAACTAACTAAAATATTTTGGTTGAATGTATTTAGACCCATACTTACCTTATTATTTTACTAATCCACTTTTTCTCCATTATAAACCAAATATGAATTTATTATAAAATAATACATTAATTTTTTCCTAAAGAGCCCCTCCTCCCCCTTGTAAAAGGACACCACTTCTAACCAATTCCTCACACCTCTCAAGCCTTTTGGATCGTCCAACCTCTACTCAATTAAGATCCCTACATCCCTATCCTCCTCTTAGAAGAATTATCTTATGCATAATGCACTACAAGAGTCCTTTTTGGTTCAAACCAAAGGGTGTTACCCAAATTGTAGGTAACGATTTCTCTTAGCTTCTTTTCTTTTATTTTACATATCCAACCCATAAAATCTTCTTATTATTTTATTTTTTAAATAAAACAGTATCCTAAATATACTATGAAATTGTTATTAGAATTATTCGAACTACACTTACACACACATCTATCTAATGGGTGAAGAACATAATGTTTCTGTGGATGGCAACCAAACGACTCACGAAGCGATGATTGTTCAATTATCTCCTATCACCTCTCATGGTGGCCATTATGATGGAAATATAATTAAATATGATATTAATTATGTTTATTTTATATATAATCTTTTTTAATTCCATTATATATCATACCATTATTCGTTTCATATTGTATATATATAGGATATTTTCTTTTGAGGAAGTGGGGACTACCACCCCCTCAATGTGATATGACTCGTTCATACCATACAAGTAATGTATAAAGGATGGTGTTAATGAACTCAAGTAACACATATAAGATATTATATTATACTGGAATAATAATATACCAATTTATCATTTTTTTTATTCCTTTTAAAAATAAAAATGAAATGGAAGTAGTGTTTGTGCGTACGTACGGATTACCGTCTCCACGAACGCGATGAGATTCATTTCCCCATCATATCAATTAAAGAATAATTATCTATTGTTGATTAAAATTAATTTTTAAGGACTTTATATCATTCTGGATATGAATAAGATACAACTTATCCATAACAAACTTGGCTTATGAAACAAATCATATAAAGGAAAACGAATCAGTTAACACCCGAAACGACGATAATACAAAAATATTATTAACAAAGCAATATTAAAAGATCATATATGATATCATATTTATGAATATCATTCTTTTATAATTTAATAACAATGATTTAACTATTATAAAGGATCTTAACATACAGACTATCAAGGAAAAGATCAAGGTAAGGGGTTTTCATCTCACTTCTTATTCCCGTGAGATTCATGCCATATTGCCACTATTACCTTTTGTGTGGTGTATGTACTACCTATAATTGTATTCTTTGTATAATAAACATTAATTTATGTGTATTTAGATATTCTTTGTATGATACCTCATTCATGGGGTGTATGTTTCATATGTTACCAAATTGGTAAGGGTTAATTTCACTATCTCTTTATTATCTGAGGTTGTTTTTACGTAAGTATCTACTGGGATATATTTATTATCCATGTCCATGTTTTATGAAAGAGTTTTAAAAGGAATTATTTTTAGGGACTTTTTACTAAAACATCATTTCAAATTTTCTAAATATTTATTCTTCTAAATCTTTCTCTTTAATGTCCATGTCTTCAATATGGTTTTTAAGGATTTATTTATATGGACATGAATGTTTCTAAACTGTTAATTCCAGTCAAAAGTTTCAAAGTGGTATGTGACACTTTTATTCAAAAATGTCCTTAAATTACTTCTTTTCTAAATTGTGTGAATTTTAAATGTTTTCATGAAAAAGTGTTATTTCTCTCAATGAGTTTTACAAATCATTTTCATATATGTAAAAATTCATTAATGTATTTTAAACTTGTTTTGAATTTTATTTATCATGATACAAATCTTCCATATTTTGTTGAAGTGTTTGTGATATTTTTGACTGTGGATATGTAATTTTTATACCATTCAATGTTTATGGAGAAATTATTGACATTTTTTATGCTAGTTTTAATATGAATGTTTATGTTATCTTTAAACCTGTTCATATGAGGAATGAATTAGACATAATATGTGACGGGTAGAGCCCTCTATAGCTCCTCAATGCATCGGTAGGTCTCAGGAGACAAACTAGTGTCTTGGAACAAGGCCTTGAAAAAATATTATTTTTAGTATTGGCATGAGGCCATGGCTATGTGGTTATGATAGTCTAGCCTTATGCATTACATCATTATGAAAGTGGTTAGTGATATTGCATGCGATTATTCGACTAGTAGAATATCTATGTGAATAAGTTAATGTCATTATTTTATTTTTTCCATATTATGTAGAAGTTCAAATTTAAAAGGATTTTGTTTTTGTTATACATTGACTTAAATGTTTATGAATATTTATTAAAGTTTATGCAATATTGTTATCTTTACTGAGCATCTGAGCTCACCCCTTTCTATGTTTTATATTTCCAAGGATTCTAAGAAATGTATTGTGATTGATATGTAGGGTTAAGCCAAAGTAATAATGGCATTCATAAAGGATTATTTATGTTTTTTTGTATGTTATAAAGTGTAATGTAACATTCATGTATGGAATCTATTTTCCAAGAGTGCTAAACTGATTTGTCCTTCGGGACTTGATTCCTTGTGATCATACCAATGTTAGGTAATAATGCACCGACTTCGGGTAACTGGGGTCGGAGAATTACAATTTTCGACGATAATGAACTAGTAATTTAACACTGGTGGGATGTGGTGGGGTTGTCCAAGCCTGTATATATTTGATCCGAAAAGGATTTATCTGAAAAATCCTATATATAATTGGATCAACAACATCAATCCTACCCTTCCCGGATAATCCTTATTATAGCCCGTGGTCATGACTGTTTTTAGAAAAATACTATATTTATAATCAGTTAAATGTTGTATTGTTTCTCATTCATATTGGTTGTTGGGGGTGAAGAAGTATTAATCTATAATTTATAGATTTTTGAGCGATATTATAGAAAATGGTTTATGGGTTAATGGTGGAATTTGGTGACACCGATTTGGTGGTGAACTTTTCTGATGAAAAGTGGGTGAGTTATTGGTGAGGGTAGATGAATGATGTTGTTGGTTTTTTGGTAATTAAAATGGCATGACCTATGAATGAACAATAACTCTATAGGTAATGGCATGATTCAAGGGATACTACACAGATTCCCTTGATGTCCTTAAAATTTTTTTATAAAAGAATAAATTTAAATATTGAAAATAATAAATCAACCTAAAAAATATTATGACTATAAAAATGCATTAAGAATTGAAACAATTTTAAGGGTAGATGGGATCCATTTTTTGAGTGGTGGGATTACTCACCATGTGAGTCTAATTAAAAATAACTATATAAAGTTTATAATATTATATAAAAACAATAATTATATACTTATTTAACATTTATATTTGAATCAATGACGAATTAGTATGACTATAATGGTGAAAATTTTTATTTTGTGGTTTAATCAGGATTTTTTATTTTAGAAACTAAATTATTAAAGAAGAATATATTAAAAAAATAATAATAATTTTTTAATAATACCTATGGGTAAGACCAAACTCGCATGGGATCATCCCGCATTAGCCCACACACCTAACTGTGAAAATATTTATGTCTCCCCACCCCGCATCCGCCTATATTTACAAATCCCGTTGTCTGAGAACCCATTTTTCATTAATAATCTAACCCATAATCTGGATAAGATCACATTAATTAAATTTTTTAATTAATTTTTGGAATATAAAATTTCATATCCCAATCATTATGACTTGATACATTGTTTTAATTCTAGTAATAGAGGTGTTTGAGATGATTTCTAATGGAGTTTGGGAGTAGATGGTGGATTTGTTGAGGAAATTTCATTTGGATGGATTTTTTATTGTGGAGTTTAGTATAATGGTTTAAAGGGGTCATTATGGTGTGGACATATTAGAAATGGTGTAAGTCCATAGAGGTGGATCTTGAATGGTTCTTCCTTCTTTAGAATAGATGTGGTATGGAGAGTTGGTTTGTGGCGTAGCCTTCTTCTTGATAATTGAGTCATGTGATGTTCTGGTTCTCCTTCCATTATGACCCTTTTATTAGTTTATCAGATCTATGGTATGGACCATTCTATGTTTATTATATGATTCATTCACCCACCCCACTATGGTGTTATACTAACATTTATGTAATATCATTATTTGATGTCAACTCTTTTTCATCATAGTGATCAATGTTTCATTGTGGTCTTATATTTTATATTTTTTTGTATAAATTTCTAATTTAACTTGAACCATACATCCCTCCAATAATTTCACTCATTTATTAGGAAGCTATCTATAATATTGTATAGTCCTTTAACCCTTTCCATGTGGTATTTAACTATCACTGGCCATATATAAATCCTTGGAATTTTGATGGTTTCTCCACCTCTTTTCATACTTTTTTCTCCTATTTTCTTTGATCCATAGGAGGATTTTAGTTCAAATATAAATGGTTTGGGTATTTTTGTTAAGGTATATAGTTGTATTTATTTTGTTCTATGTTTATCATGTTATTTACTTTCATATCTGATCAGGGTGTCTATTTTATCTTGTTTCACCCTTTATCAACAAATTGGAAAATTATATTGAGGTAATGAATCCTTTATCATTATTCTATTAGATATACACATTCAAATATAATTATTTTCCTATCATTTGGGTGTATTATGTGATGAATATTTGATGATAATTTAATGGATTAATTGAAATAAAAAGGTAACGTAAAATCACATAAATTTATTTTGTTCTTATTATTTTTCTTACATTCTTTATATGATTTGTAATCATTCCAATCATAGGTTATGTTGGGTTTGTTATATTATTTATTATATAAAAATAACTAAATAATTATGTTGTTTTTGATATGACTCACTACATATAAAAGTTCCAATGAAAATATATCATAAAATTTAAATTTTTTCCATGTAATATCATATTGAGTGAGAATTATGCTGAATAAATAAATCAGAAATTAGGAAATCCACATTGTTAAATAGAAATAAGAAATTTAAAAGTGGTATTTTTGTAATTTGTTTGAGTTGTGAGGTGTTTGTGTTTTTTCGTTGTTTTATTGTGTGGTGATTGTGTTGTTTTTAGGTTTTAATGAGATTATGTTTTGATATGATATTATGGTTGATACATAGGACCTTTTTTTAATAAAAAGGGAAGGGTAAGTTGGGTTATATATGTTATGTTGCATTATATTCAGATTCCCAATAGTTATGAAATAAATATTTAAGTTACTGGAATGAAACTGAATGGGTCCTAAAAAAACGAACTCTTGAATTAAAATGGGTTGTAAGGAAAAATGATTTTTTAATATTAAATGAATGGTCTTGATAAATAAAAATTATTGATAATTAGAAAATATGGTAATGGATTAACATAAAAGGGATATAAAGAATGTGTCTTGGGGTTGTGGAATTATTTTGTGGTGAAATTTATTTAAATGTTTAAGTATTGTTGAACATATTATGATTCCATGGGGATATGTTGTGAGTTATGATGGTGACCCTATTATAAAAACCTAGGTTGGCCTTGTGTGTGTGTCTATTATTATATTATATATTCATTGTGATATAAATAATCACACCACATGAGTCGATCACTATGTGCTGAAACCAAAATGTTTGGGGTATATTTTTTCCAGCATCTAAGTTAGTTATGGTGGATTGATGTCCCCTACCAATTCCCTAACCTCTATTTTAAGATAGGATATAACACATAGGTGGTTATGCCATTTGGACATAGTGCATATAAATTTTGGTCTGATAATATGTATCAGTTGATTCATAGTGGGTGTCATGTATGGTCAGAGGAGGAAATGGGTTTTATGTTGATTTTGTTAACAAAAACATGGTAAACTAGAGATATTGGAATGGTTTTGAGATGATGTGTATGAGTAGTCCAATTTTACATGGGGCTCATGGTATTATGTGGTTTCCCATGTTTCTTTGGGAATGATTTCTTGACCAGTTGTGTATGGGGTGCATGGTGCACTATAGATTCTATTGTGTGATTAGGTAGGATTCTATAGAATGAATGGGAGTGACAGGACATACAATATTACTGGTGTGAGAGTGGAAAATCATTTTGAAAGTGTTGTGGGCTTCCCTTTATCCTATTTCATATTTTTATTTTACTATAATTATATGAGTTATTTTATGAGAATGACATGGTGAGGATGCAATTGGTCTGTTATCTTGTTTAGTTTCATGATGGTTCTGATGTTTTTCCCATGGAACATTAGTATACTCTTTTCACACATTCATGATAGAAATTGGGTCTAATCTTACTACATATATATGTTACTCTCAACCAATTTATAAAAAAACTACCTTCTAGGATTCCAAGAATACTTCTAGAACATAAATGGATATTAGTATCCCAATCTTGGGAGTCATTGTTGAGTCATTTCCTTGTGATTTTTTGGGTGTTTATTTTGATACTCCTCATGTTTTTAAAATTTATGTATACATTATGGGATGGTTTTATCCATTTTTATTTATTGAAAGTATTTTCTTTGTAATTGGTAACCTATATCTAGTTATTACATTATCTATTGAGTGAAATTTATTGTACATATGAAATTTTCAAACCCTCAGTTCTAGTTTTCATCATATATTCTACTGAAATTGGGACTTCGAGTAGTTATATTCATTCAATTATTTTTGACACAGTAATGTTACATTTTGATTGATTTTTCAAGAGAGAATGACATCTAAGGATGTTGATAATATATAATATGTAGTTTATAGTAAAGAAATATAAGGATTGCATGGGTTGGTAGGTAAATGGTGCCAGTAGATATTTGTTTGTGTCATATGCTAGGGCATAGTAGCTATTAAAAATGATTTTGGGGACCCCATGATCATATAAAAATCATATGATTCCACTAAATTACCAAATGAAGTATTTTAACATATAGGTTAGAGACTTGGGATAGATATCAACATCGTGATTTCTTTTGATTTTTTGTCATTTGGTGATTTTGGGATTTTTATAATAATTAATTCAATAAAACATAAGGAAATTTATTTCTACTATTATTAGGGAACCATTGTAATCTCTTTAAGTTATGGATCTTATACATCATATATATATGGTTTATATTGGTTAGGATCTCTATGTTATCCTAGTTGACTGCTGAATGGTTGATCTGGAAAAGTTGTATGATCATTGGAAGAGGAAGCTTTGTTCCATTCAATATCAGTATTCGGTGATAAATATTGTAAGAATATCTAATATGGATATGTAGTAGAAGTTTTAGGATTGCATGATTATTTTAAGGCTATGATATTATAAGGATGGTTATTAGGTCCCATTACTAGATAGTATGATGAGGGGTGTATCCCTTTAGTGCTGGTTGTTTCGTCTCAAGGTGGAGAAGGTGGTAGATTCTTCATGGATGAATTCTAAAAGGTGTTCTGAGAAGATTTCATACCATTTACAAGTTAGGTAATGAATAGGAAATAGATTATATGTATTTATTATAGGAGCAAGTCTATATGAGATCATGGTATCATGTTCTAGGATATTATATGTCTCACCCTTATTTTTCCCTAATGTGGAGTATTTTTTGTGGAATATCATGGAATAAGTCACCCTTTAAATCTAATATGATGTTAATCATTTAAAATTTGTATAATGTATTTGGAGATACAGAATGATGTGGAGGAGATAAATAATATGAACTCTTTTGTACTTCAATGTTCTGATTAGTGGGAAGTAAATTCTTGTATGATCCATTTCAATCTTCTCTAGAAAATAGAATCTGTTTTTTCTTGATCTACGCAACTAGTGTATTATATATGTTAGGTCCATGATGATCATAATAATTAATTAACAATAGTTCATCATGATCAATATGGTGTTGGTTGTCTTATTGGTCATCAGCCTCAACAACAACCACCAGGGTTTTTTCAGCAACATGAATATTATCTACTGAAAGGAGATTGTGCATGAGGTATAAATACTTGGGATGTTCTTTGTCCTCAGGGATCTCAACATGAGTATGTCCATATCGGTTTCTATCAGAATATAGGTCATGGATCCCTGAATAGATAAAATAATTCTATAGGTTTTCCATCACATGAGGGTCTATATATCATTTGAGGTTTGATCATCTTTCTATCTAACATTATATTTTTTCCATCCAAGAGATTAAAAATATTTTTTTTCAGCTACATAATTCAATACTCAATGACTATACATAATGAGGCTTCATGATCCTAGATTGTTGAATGCATTACTCATTTTCTATAACTGCTTTGTTGATCTGTGTTTCAGGGATGTAGACTGGTAATGGGGTAACATTAGTCACATGGAGATATTATCTTTATGTGGATGTATGTGTATGGTGTCATCTAAATTATTGATTTCTCTTATTCCATTCATGTAGTTATCAAAAACATCTAAATGATGGTCACATTCTCTTATTTGGATTGTTAGTGTATGGTTTCATCATTGAATGAGGTTTTAGGATGGTTTGTAGACAAGAGAAGCCCCTTTTTCCATTGATGGTAGAGTTTTTGATGAAATAAATGGATGATGGGTTTTTGGAAGATCATAAGGCCATCAAAGATTATCTTGATTCATTCCCTGATAACACTGTGATGTTTCCCCCTTGACATGATATCATATTCATAATATATTTCCTATCATGTGATTCATCAATTTCAATGGATAATTATTAGATAACAGCCTCTGTATTTTAGTAGTTGAATATTTATATAGATGATATGATGAAGAATGGTATCATCTAGGTCAATGTGGGTAATGTGGTTCTATAGTGCTATTTAACATGAAGTATGATGGTAGTACAAGGAATTTTATATTATATTGATAGTTGAATCAAATGGTGATCAAGAAATTTTATCATATTCTAATGATCAGTGGATTTTTGACTATTTGAGAGGACATATTTGGTTCTCTAAGATTGTTCTGTGGTCATGATTTCATAGGTTGATGGTGAATAAGGATGATGTTATGAATACGACCTTTTAGTGAAGGTCTAGGTGCATTTAGTTCAATGTTATGTCCATCGGTTTCGTGAACACAATAACTATGCTCATGTGACTCCAGAATTCAATGTTCTAAGAGATTCTAGACTAGTTCATAGTCATCCTAATTAATAAGATAATGATCTAATGGAATTCTGAAGAGGAGAATATTGATTATCTCATTTATTCATTACAGGTCGTTTGAAACCGCTAAATATATTAAAATTTTACCATGTTAATGTTTTGGACTCTCTTGGTTCATCTTCACACACATGTGGTGTTCTAATAGGGTGTTCTCTAAAACCCTTAATGATCGAGGAAGTTTTTTTGTTCAACACTTAATAATGTGGTAAAGGATCATTGTTTATTTGTAATTACATGAACTTATTAGATGTTCATGTATACATTATCATATATTATATCTTCTTTGATTGGTTTGGCAAAGAAATATCAAGTATTTGTCTATCCTGATCATTGTTAGATAGTGTTTTACAACTTGATGGGGATATTTATAAGTGATTTTACAATTCTATTTCCAAAATAATGGTGGATATATTATTTTTTATGTGTTATTTCCTAACTAGTATTGGGATGAGACTTGATGCATAAGAAGGTTGGGATCTTTTTTGCGTATATGTAGTTATGCCACCATGGGGTTAACTATGGAACCAATTATCTATATCTAGTTGAGGTTTTGATTACATTGATATTTTAGTGAAATTACATCATTGGAGAATTATTTTTGTTATACACCCATCATAAAAGATTGATGTATTTATTTTATCAGCATTTTTAGAATGTACAAGAATGGAGGTGAATAGTGTTTCTCAAAATCTCTGACATTAATTTGTCATACACCTTAGGAAATGGGAATTTCAGGGATAATGCACTGAGAAGGATGTCCTATGAGGTTTTAGTTTGTGTGTAGAGAAATTCATGGAGATTGATGTTAGAGTTTGTATCCCAACACTTAAAGTGAATTTCTATTTAATTATAATGGTTTCCAATTAATATTGATGTTGTAGTCTTCACTAATAAATCCGGCGGAGTTTCCTAGATGAGGAGACCCTATCATAGAGGTGATGTGTGACCGTGTTGCCTATGTTGATTCCCTAGGGGGATAGTGATATGATGTTTAGAAATAGATGTTGGTTCAAGGAAGGATTTTTTCCCCATTGGCGATGAGTGAGGATTTCCTACATGAATTTTAATGCTCACACATAGCAGTACATCCAAGAGAATGAAATATGTTCCAGGGTTTATGGATTTATTTTTGTTGATTGGAATGAAATTATAGGATAGTGTCTTTATGATTTGATACCTAGTCTTCTGTTAGGTGATGTTAGAACATCCTGTCGATGGTGGTTTGTCACAGCTGTTGGGTATTCATTAGTGTAAGTCGGAGGAAATCACAATGGAATTCAATATTTTATTATCACATGATTAAAGAGGAAATTATGGTATCTAGGTAACCATGGATTTTCTAGTTCATTTTTACCAAAATCCTACTATTTGTGGAGTTTGGTGTCATGGATGTTTCTAAAATAAAGTATATGGATGATGTTATATGGATGATGTAGTAATTATTACCATTACCTCCAATAAATATTATCATATTATCAAAAGTATCTAAAGAGTAATTTGGAAAACATGTGGAATTTATTTATTCCATTGAATTGTTTTTTACCCTCAGACAAATGGATATATTAAATGGGATGTCTAAACACTAGAGGATATATTGTGGGCATGCATCGTGAACATTTGAGGGTCATGGGTAAATCAATTTACCTTGGTTGTTTTATATAATATGAATATATACCACTCATCCATCAACTGTTACCCATTTGATGATTTGTACTGTTGGTTGTATAATTTAATGTAATTTTGTGATGATGTTGGGGAGTAATAGTTAACGATCTTAATTGTTAAAAATAACAAAAGAGAATGTTTAGGTAGTTCATGAGTGGTTAAAGGTGGTGTAGGACAAAAAACAATTATGTCGGTCATAGGTCGATACCCTTTGAGTTTTTAGGGGGGGAAATGTTTTCGTATAGCTCTCTCATTAGTATGGGTTATAGAGGATTGGTTAGGAAAGAAATATTCTTTCCTATTTTTGGGACCCTTCGATGTGTTCATGTGTTTTGGAATGTTGTAAAATCATTTTCAATGAAATATATCTCCATTTATACCTTTAGGAAGAAACACATGTCATTGAGATGTGAGAGATGGATATTTTGAAAGAAAACTTGTTTTTTGAGTTACAAGTAGAGATCTTGGATCCTTGGGAGAAGGTTCTTTGTGGGTGAAACATTTATTTAGTTCATGTATTTTTTAGTCATGGTGGCTTGGAGGAGTGAAATTGGAAGCATAAGGCATTGATAAAATATCATTAACCTAGTATGTTTGTAGTTTTGTGGCAAATTGATTTCATAAATGATGTGATGAAAAAATGTTTTTTATTTATGAAATGAGCATTTTCCATTGCAGATGAGTATTAAATTCAAAAGTATTTGATTTGGGGGAAACGTTGTTTGGATAAATATTTTTTGTATTATGAAAAAATTTAGATATTTATGAGAATGTTAATACCTTAAAAATATTGATAATATCCAAATATAGAACATCAATTTCATTGAAATATTTTCTTGGGAATATGTTGTATGAAATTTATGGTAGTTGTTATTTTGGGTGTGTGTAGGTGGGAATGGTGTTGAAAATGATTATGTGGAGAATAAGGGACAAATAGTTGTTTTGATATGGGGGATGTTTTTTGGTTGTAATGAGATCCCATATAGATTTTGTGTTGATGGTTCTTCATACTCTTCCCTTCCTTTATATACTCAATGTTTTTTAATCATGAGGATGATAATAGTTTGATAAGTATATGATATAACTAAATTGACCATATGAACCATTAAATTGTGGAAATTATATTAAAATTGGTATTCAGAAGATGTTATGTAGGATTTTGGGAGTATATAGTTGATACTGATTGTTTTATTTGCATTGCCCTGCTCAATATTTCCAACTTTTAAAATTCAGCATAAGGATGACCATAGGGTTGTCACATGAAGAGGTTATGTGATGTGTTTTAAACTATCACATGGTTAGTTAATATTTTTTAAACATAAAACTAAAAATGGGTATTTAAAATGAGTTCAATGAAGTTAGATAACACAAACTCATAATCAATTCATTCTAAAGGTTATAATGTCATGATAACATCAATGGACAAGAATTAGTCCTCAGACACTCTCTTTATCCTTATATACCATTTTTTCGAATTAAATTATGCTATTTATACTTCCAAAAATAAAATAATAAAATTAAATTGGTTAGTAACCATATATAAACATTAAATATGATTATTTATCTACATATGAGAGTGATTAAATTTCTAAAATTGATTCATGTAACCAAAACATATAGTACAAGATGTACTCATTGGGGAGACCTCGCCCAAAGATGTTTACAAAAACCAGGAAATAGTTCTATATACATAATATAGTAAACCATATGGAAAGAATATAAGCTTATGAACATAAGAAAAAATGATACACCCTTCAATAAAATAAATTCTAGGATAATTTAAATGGTAGAAGCTGATAGTTAAATTCATAAAGTCAAAAGGGGAAAAGAAATCCAATATTCAATTCCCACATCCACTTTGAATTTAAAACTTATTGGATTGATTAATTCATTTAAATTTTTTTATCCATAATATCTTCTTTATCACTACATACTTATTCAATCTAATCATCAATTGGATTATGGGAAGTTAAAAATATAAAGAATATGAAGGGTGTAAAATGTTGGGGGAAGATTCTGTATTGAGAATGTGTGCTCAATTTTTTACATATTCTCTGTCAAATCATGTTAACGTTTCTTTATAATTTTTTTTCTTGGGTGTCTTAAATTTTCATCCAAATAATTTTACCACCTTTTTATAACTAGTATGAATTTTACATCAAGAATATATAAAAACATTAACACCATGAAGTGAATCCTTGTTTTCCTCTAGTTTGAAGCACCCACTAACCATCATTATTACATAATTTAATATTGGTATTTAAATTCGAGATGAATATTTGAGTACTATTAATTTAATAATGAGATAAATTATATTGCATACCTTTTTTATGTGTTAGTTCTCTTTTACTTAAATAGTATCAACACTATATGAAATTTATTTTCCAAACTGGGTGATTTTTTGGCCTCCAAATGGCCGATTCATCACTTTTCCCTATTAAAAAAATTAATATATCAAGACAAGGGTTAATAATTTTCTTCTATTATTGGATCATTACTAAAAAATTTGTTTCAAAATATAACAAATAGATAATAAATAGTAAAAATTATTTAATTATGGAATTTGTACAATTTTTCCCAAAAAAAATAAAACATGAGAAAATGATGCAATTTCATAAAATATGATAAAATTAGAGGGATTATATAAATGAATTAAATTAATGAATTATTTAAAATATTAACACTATAAATTCACACACACCCTGAAATTGGCATCTGGATATGTGAGTAATCAAAATAAATTTACAATGAAAATTAAAAACACAGGTTAATGAAATTTACAAGAATAAAATAAATGAAATAAACATATCATGCCTCTTAAACAACTTCGATTACAAATTATTCATGATTTTTATTCATTACATTCAAATTCCATTAATTCTTCCATGCAAAAGGATACATTAAACATGTATTTTTCACTAGGAACATGATTTTAATTTTGATAAATGTTTCTTCCATCCAAATAAATTTAAGTTTCACCATAGTATTTAAAAATTTCAACACCCCACCCAAATGAGTTAAATAATTAAATCCACCATGATGAAAAAGATAGTTTTCTTATGTTTTTTTATGATTGGCATGTATAAATTGTCAAAAACTCTGATGAATAGGGAGAGTTTGGATTTTTTTTAAGAAAATATACAAGATTCTAATATTCACTCATGTATAGTCTCATCTAATTTCTTCATACCCTGAAATAATATAAGAAAAAACTCAAAACATATTTCATGGAAATTCCATAACAGCTTTAGTTCAGCATAAATGCATAACAATTTATTCTAAAAATTATAGAAGTTGTTTTCTTTTATTACTCGAGAAAGATACCACATTATTTTTTCCATTTAATGATACAGAAAGGAACCACTTTATTACCCTTCAGATTAAGGAAATGGAACAAATGTTTAATGAATAACATTTAAATCCTAAGATAAATCTATTTATAAATTTTATTTTAAACCAATCTAATACCAAAATACGTTTAACACCATAAAAAACATCCTCAACACACTTATAAATTACTTAAATCATGATATATACATCAATATAATGTTGGATAGGTAAAATGACTTGTAATTAGGCTATCTAACATTAATTAAATAACTACTAAATCTCACAAAGGTTGAATACATATGTAAGACTAGAAAAAATGGATTCTCCCATAAAAGAGGGGTTTTAATCACCATTATATTTTCTCAATCATTTTGAACACAAATTTCATAATGCTCAATGTTATTACCAGAATAATATAAATTTATAGTCAAATCCCAAGTTACTCTTTTCACTCAAGATAGGGGTTATTGTAAATAATATTTTTAAATTGATTGTAATATTCATAAGGAATTAATTCTTATTATTAGAATGAATTCGTTGAATTGAATCCATAACTAATTATTTTTTACATAAATTTACTCAATTTGAATCTATATAAGAGTAAATTTTCAAAATTCATTATCATTTTGTTCCATGATTCTAGATTCCTCAATTCATTGAAAAATACTTTCAATTCAAAAAGTTAATCACTAATAATCTCCCTTGTTTTGAAAATCATTAAATTTAAAAATGCAACACACAAAGTTTATATAAAAAACTAAAGATATAAATTTAATATTAAAACACCCCAAATATAAAACTACCTTGATTCAAACCCCATACCCATACACACGTATTTTATACATTTTCTTCTTTTTATATCAATTAAGTATTTTAAATGAAAAACTAGAAGATAGTAAAAAAACAGGCAAGAAAAAAAGAAACAATATGGGTTTTATTGAGTAGTAGCAACCTTGACCTAGCAACCCAGAGACTATAACATGTAAACCATCTTGTAAAAAAATATCAAAATTTCATTTAAATAAATTGAATAAAAATTAAAAAACAAATATTAGGGAAATAGAGTTTTCATGAACCCCCCAAGTTTGTGAAAGTATTTTAATACCCCTAATAAGGATTTTCGAGTTGATTATATTTAATATAAATGTAGGTAATTTTTCTACCTTATGAACCAGTGAAATGATTTTTTTCCAGTCTTCTATAACACAAAAAACTCTTTGAATATAAAAGATCATTTATTCTATTTCCATTCCTTGATTTTGATGATCTAATGATTAGTGGAATATAGAATAAAATTTATAATAAACATACAAACAATTTATCATCCAAAATAACCTCCACTTTTTTTTAAATTATAATCTAGGATGGGGGTTTTCTTCAAGTATTTCTTAAAAATGATTTATTCATTGATAAATAGACTGATTCCAGAATCCTCATCTAAAACAATGTACTCATCATCCTAGTACACCATTATTTATTATATATCATCATTTACAGACACTTAAAATGAGAAACAATTAAAATATAAACAAGTGGGAACTAAATATAAATATATTGAAACATTTAAAAGTTATTATAAAAATAATCTAGAATAAATGGATCAAAATTTAAGACTTATCCATGTATTTTTTAAGGTTATAACATTGTACTAGAGTAGAAAATTATTCATTTGATGTGGATGGTATCTTAGGTTCCTCAAATTTATCTTCAAGAATTGAATGGAACAATTTTATCTTCCTATTTGAAAAAATATTGATAAATGAGTTATAGATTTTAAACCCCAATGTTTTGGATTTACATGAAATTAAATTTTTAAAAATAGTCATCACATTTATTTTCGGATGTCTTATGAATTCATAAAGACACATCAATTAGAGAAATATTTATAATATCTTCCATTATCTTTTAATAGGAGATTCCAATTAAATTTTTAATTCTCTAACAAAAGAAGCATCAATAGAAAAATTGGATGGGGGAATGATTACCCATATCTTCAACATCATATATATCTTTCAATTCATTCAATTATCTTAATAAATTTTCATGAATTTTCATTTTTTTGATTAAATTATAAATATATTTTATAAGTCACCAAATTATATTATTTTATTTAAAAATTGTTGTTTTTTAATTTAAATTATAAAATTTATTCATTATAAGGCATTTCATATTATTGATAATTAAGGAAATCCTAGGATTAGTCACTGTGAAAATGCATTGGTTTTTAAGGAATCAAAATTATTTAATATAACAAAAAAACAACATTGAATACTCTAAATAAACATCACAAATTATATAATTGGTGTTGCATTCAAGTGGTACAAAATGATATTTCCCCTTTTTAAAATACAATATTATGGTGACCACAGCATCCTCTCATGATGAGGTTGTGGGATTGGTTGTCAAACTATCATATAGTTAATTTTTTTTCTAATATTTAAATATAAAATTTTCTATTTTATTTGAGGAAAATATAATTAAATAATAAAATAAAATATTAATATAATAAATCTTCATAATTTATTATAAATAAAAAGGAAACAAGTGAGAAAAATGATATCTAAATATAACAGCATTGGACAAGCTTTAATCCTCAAATGCATCCTTTATTGTTGTCTACTAATGTTTTCATAAGGAATTATCCAATGTATACTTTATAACCATAAATTCTACAAGTAGATTATCTATATATCATTTCATAACCTCAAATATCAGTTTTTGTCTTATTATGAAAATGATTTGATACACCAATGACCTCAGAGAAATCAAAAATAATTTAACGCGTTGTGGTCAGTAGGGGAAACTCACCCAAAGAATATTAAAACAAAAGAAAACATTTTTCATAAATTATATGATATAATATTATAATAAATAAAAAGAATAAATAAAAACAAGAAAGAAATATTCCTCATACATTCATGAAAAAATTCCCTATGTTATTTATAAGGGAAATTAATAATGTTACAGTAAAAATATTCGAAGGGGTAATGGAATCTGATATTTGCTTCCTAACCACACTATGATATTATTCATTCATGGATTGATTAAATCATATAAAATTATTTTAAAAAATATATAATATCCTACAAATACAACTTTTGGAATCCAACCATTCATTTATATGATGTAATGATAATAATATAAAGAAGATGGGGGGGTTAAAAATTTTCTAGCATGTTTCTATATCCATATATTTTTCTTGAATTAGGGTTTCTCCCCTACCAAATCCTGCTGAAGTATAATCAGGAATATTTTTATAATTTATCTTACGTTTTTCACCTAAAAATATAATCACATTTTGAGATGTAGTTATAATTATATGACATAAATATTGAGAAAACATTTCTAAATGAATTGAATCCTCAACATCCTATTGTTTCATCTGCCCACTAACTATAATAATGACAGAAATTATTCTTTTTACTTATTATGGAGATGAGTAACTATTTACTATTTCATTTTTCATTTGTAATATCTTTGATTGGAATATTTTAGACCTATTTATACCTCATTTACTGACATATTATCAACTACGTCTGAAAAATTATTTTACCAATTGAGTGAATTTTTTTGGGCCTTCGAAGTTCCCATTTAGTACTTATACCTGATAAAAAATTTAAATCCCATAGTACATGTGTTCCAAGGAAATAATATTGATAATTTCATCAGTATTAAAAAAATTATGTTCAAAATACAAATGATTTAAAAAACTGTAAAAATTCCAAAATTAGTGAAATTTTAATGTTTTCCTCAAAACACTCTAGAGTTAAAAAAATGATGTAATTTTACATTAGATAATATATTGGTGATGATTTTATTCTTGAAATACTTATGATTTTTTTTTAAAAAAAATTGGTGTCATATATGAGATTTATTATTGTTGGATTTTATGGTGTGTAAGTTGGTTATTTGTTGTATGGGTGTCATTGCATCAAGGATAGGTCATCTACAATATTGGGTCCTGGAGGTGGAGTTTTAATGGTTGTTAAATTTTTTTACCTAGCTATAATATGGGGTGATGGTTTTTGGTGTATCATTATTCATGTTTTTTGAGTCATACATTGCATTGGTTCCACTTAAACCATGTACATTTTCGGAGTTTTTCATAACTATAGTGTTGACCTCACAATATTTCACAGACACATCATTGACCTACCCAATTGAGCAATGGTATCTTCATTTACATTATATTATTTTATGTTTTCTTTAATTATTCACTATAGTGATTAGTGTTGCATCATGGTATTCTTTTTAATAGTTTTCCTATAAATTACCAATCCCCCATGAACCATATCATCCTCTAGTATTTCCTCTAAGTTGTTGGTAAGATCCAAAGATATTTTGAGAGGCGTTTAACCCTCAAAATGTGGTCTTTTACAATTTGAATATAGAGAACTATAATTTGAAATTATAACATATCTCCCAAATATACCTTATCAATTATATCCCCAATTAAATGTTTCAGAGGAGGATATTTGTGGAGATGGATTGTTTAGTATTGTTATGAAAGTTGATTGTTGGGTTAGATGTGGCCTAGGTTGATTGATGTGTTTTCTTTCATTGGGGTGTGTGGATATAGTATTCATATTATTATAACAATTCACATCAAATTGGAATGATATATGAGAGGTATGGGATCCTTTAGCTTTATTTAACTATATTTATATAATGGAAGAACCAAGATTTTACTTTCTTTTAGTAGATGTTTTTCAATGACAAAAAAAATATAGTTAAATATATTAATTTGAATTTAAGGGGAATAGAATAAATCTTATGTTTTTATATTTATCTCTATTTTTCATGAATGATTTTTAATGCATATAAATCCTTCTATTATGGGAATATTATGGGTTTTAATATTTTAATGGTGTGATTATTCATATTCGTGTTGATTTAAATCACCACACATGATGTTAAACTACAAAATATACGCAGTTAATAAATTTTATTCCCATTGAATCTCAGGTTTTGTGAAACATATTTTATAATAATAATGTAAACATGATGATACACACTTAATTAAACTAAAATAATATATGTGTAGTTTTTTATTATTATAAGGTGTTTATTTTTTGTAGTGGTTTAGTATTGTGGTGTTTGTGTTGTGTGTGGGATATGTTGTGTGGTTGTTGGGCTCAAAAGTGGGTTTTCATTGTGCTTTTCATTTGTATAGTGGATTTAATTAAATTCATTATCATTGAGATATGGTAGATAAGAGATGGATCCTTTTTTGAGTAAAAGGTGTATACTAATGATGAGATATTTATGATTTTTTTTCTGATAAGTTAACTGATAGTGATTAAAAAAAATATTATTAATGAAACTCAGATAGAATAGGATGGAATGTTCAATGAACTATTGAATTAAATTGGTATGTTTGGATAAATTAGAATTTATTTAATGTGAAATAAATGTGAATGATAAATAAATATGGATAGTAATTATAAATTGTGGTAAATCACTTACATAAAAGGAAGAGAAAGGAATGTTTCTTGAGGATGTGTATTTATTATATGGTTTAATTGATTAAGAGTTTATGTGGTGTTCTAGGGCCTTTGGTGCTTGTAGATTGTGGGGATCGGCCTCCCCCACCTTTGTTCAAGGTGGTGCTACTTTTTTCATCACTGGATTGTTACTAAGGTTAGGAAGGGTCATTGGAGGATCCCTCATATGCTTCTTCCTTCTTAGAAGATGGATGCCCCATCCTCGTCTTTTCTACAACGTCCTTTTCGGTGGATGCACGCAACTTTCAGTGGAACCTGATTCCAAGATTCAGCACTGACTATCCTTCGCTCTGTATTTTCTAAGACAACATCAATCGATGGGGCCTCATCATTCTAGACATTGTGTCGATCCAAGATCGAAAGGCGTTCTGTATCATCGCAGATTATCAAGTGGACTTTGTAAGATCCTGTAGAAGGAGTCCCCATTGGGTGGGGCATTGGAATTTTCATCTCTCTCATTGGATGATGGATGCTCACTCTAGGAGGGACAGTCCCCTTTCATTGGTCTGTATCTTCCGCCCTGGGCTTCCCCTTCCTCTGATGTTAGAGTCCTTCTTTAAGTTGATATGGGACTCGCTGGTGACGTAGCTATGCACGGATGAACAAATGATTTTCTGTGAGGAGATGAATGTCTCATGGATCTCGGTGGAGATGGATATTTCCCAGCTATTCCTGGAACATGTTGTGCTCCAGATTGATGGATTGAATGATCTGCACAAAAGCTTGTTTTTTCCTACTTATCCCCATTTCGGCTCATTCTGTCACATTGATTGCCATTCATTGCAGGTTTGTTGCATGGTGTGGGGACATGTTCCTCTTACGAGCCATTCTATATGAACTATAACTCCCTCCTTTGTTGAAAAAGGAAAATGGGTGGTCATTTGACCTCCTTCTCAAGAATCTAATGCTTCCTCTTCCAAGCCTTACTTTATCGGGAAAGCATCCTCATACAAGGATTCGATTTTATTTAACCAAGGCATGATCAGAAATTCGTATTTTCAAACCATTAGAGTGGGTCCATCTCCCGAAGGGATATTTCCCAATGGTCCTATCAATATTGGGCCACAGGTTCTGTGTGTCACCTCTCGAATCAGAATTTCATAGACTTTTCAAACAGTTTGCTGGTACGATACACCATCTGTTACTCAGTTTTCCACTCCTAGTGAGGACCTCTCTCTTCCTTCACCCTCGCTGCAAATGGTGACATATCTTCCTCTGCTTTAATACTCAGTGATTCTATCACCCCTCTACTCTCACCTCTACTGTCTTTGGGTCCTAGTTTAATGGACACAAAGCGTCCCATTTCACCTATAGCTACTATCAAGAAATGGAAAAGCTAACGGTGTACTACAGAGTTCATCTATAAGAAGGTGCATAGTGGAATTCACACTTGTTCTAAGTCCTAGCATAGTGCTTCAAGCTCTCTGATTCTTTCTCCCCCTTCCAAGGGCCACATGTCTAGGTCCAAAACCATACGCCCTTAGTTTGATGTCTATGGATCTCATCTGGAACAAAAGAGGGGTAAGAGCGTAGGTGAATACCGATTTCATCGTTAATGAACATGTTAATTTTTTAGTTTCATTGGTGTATATTGATGAACCAAAGCAAGAATCAAGCATAATGTAGAATTTTGTGAAAAGGATCAGAGTTAGAGGATGTTTGCATGAGAATCCTTATGTCTCCCATATATATATTTTCTGGAATTACCATGTCTCGGTTGATTTGTTGAGCATGTCAGATCAGTAAAATTCCATGATATTATTGGTAGTTTCCTGTGATTTCTATTTCACTTTTTTATGTTCTAAATTCAATGATCAGGAGAGTGAGATCTTGTGGAGAAACATAGAATATATCTTTGAAGATATAACCACTTGGATAGTTGGGGGTGATTTTAATATTACAGAATCTCGTGAGGAGAAACTCGGGGGGGGGGGGGGGGGTTATTTTCCAAGGAGTTCCAGTCTGGATTCTGATTTATACTAGGCTATAATAGGTTTAATAGATGAGGGGTTTGTGGGTGATCACTTCACTAGGAGTAACAACTAAAGGGGTGAAAGGCGCACCTGGTTCCATATCAATCGTTTCATGATGCTAAAGTCTCTTACATGGCTTGCTTCTTATATGATCACTCACCTCTTCGTCTTTTACATAGCTTCATTACAGCAACAATCGATCAAGATCAGTTTTCTTGGATATGGGTGGACGAGGTGGAATTAATGATGTGGTTAGGAATGCATGTATTTTTTCACTCTCTAGAAACCCATGGATTTCTATTCATAATAAGATAAGGAGGCTTAAACATATGCTTCAAAGGTGGAGGATATATATTTACGCCCATGATCAGGATCTTTGTGAAATCAATATGGAGGTCGACTACATGGAGGCTAGCCTGGAGCTAGAATTGGATGAAAACGTTTTTGAAGTACTCAGGACCAAAAAGGATATCTGTTCTATTATTATTTTGAGGCTGGAGAGGAATTCTTAGTATAGTTCTCATGTAATATGCCTCTGTGGGGGGTCCAAATAACAGATACATCCATGCAAGAATAAAAGAGAGGCAGTGGTTACACATGCCAAATATTCTTAGGTGGGATGGATCATATTCAAATGACGGAGATGAGGTTGAAGAAATGAACAATGTAACTATCATAGATTTACTTTTATTCCCTAATCCTAATATGGAAAGAGGTTATTCTAGTGAGGCAACGGACCTCTTCGAGGACATGCTAAGAAGTGTTACAGATGAGATTAATGAGCGCTTGAGATGGTCTCCAGAAGAGGATGATGTGCGTGAGGCTATATGGAATAAAAATCCAAAAAGTTCACCAAGGTCGTATGGTATACCTGATTCATTTTATAGGGTTTCATGGGGAACAGTCAAAGGGGATTTAGTGTGTTATGGGAGATATTTCTTCCATGAATGGAACGTTTTTTGCATAGCTAGTGCAACATAGGTGGTCTGGATATCGAAAGTGGGAAACCTCTAGTCCATTGAGAAGTACTGGCCAGTAAGCATGTGCAACATGCCTTACAATATTATAGCTATCATCCTTAACAAGAGTTTAGCCTCCCACATAAATACATGGATGGTAGTGTAGAAGCGTGGCTTCATGAATGGGAGATCAATTCAGGGTACGATTGGAGTGTTGTAAGAAATAATAAGTGTGATTAATAATATGATATTCGGGAATAATCTTGTGAATAAACATGATTTGAGTATGTACTAGGATAGGACAGACTGGGGGTTTATATTAAATGTTTTAGGTTACATGGGTTTCTCAAATTGGGCTTGTGACCTTCTATTCCATTTCTTCATCACGGCATGGATTTCCACCTCATTTCTTGGTAAGAAGATTGGATTCTTCAAGGCCTGTTGGGGTCTTCGGCATGTGTACCCTGTTTCTCCCCCATTATTCATTCTATCTCTAAGTGTGCTTAGTATCTATATAAAGAAGAGTCTGTGTATAGTAAAATTTCATCCTTATTGAGATATACATTTTATTAAGGGAATATCTCATCTGATATTCGTGGAAGAGACTATCCTTTTCATTAATGGCAGTAGAATATTGGTGGATAGAATGAATAGGCTTCTTGAGGAATATAGTAAATGGAGTGGGTAGGTGATTAACAGGGATAAAATCATTTATTATACTTCTAAATTAATCTCAAACAATAGGGTGTGGGTTCTAGATGGTACCTTAATTATGAGGAGAGGAAACTTACCCATAGTGTACCATGGATCACCGGTCAGTCCTTAAATTCTTCACGTTCATCACATTTTAAAAATTGTCGGCAAGGTTACAGGTTCCATCTTCAACAGGAAGAAGATGCTTCGTTTTTTGGAGTGCACATTACCCTTGTCCACAACATTCTGGTTTCTATCCCCATAAATCCCTTCTCCACTATGAAGGTCCCTAATATTGTGGTTTCTATCATGGATGGGATCATGGTATCCTTCATATGGGATGGTCAACTGGAAGGAAAACATCAATGGGCAGTGGGGAAGTGACTTGCAAGTCCCATAACACTTGGAGGAATCAATTTGTGGAGTGTCTCGTCGACCATGCAAGGGATTCATGCGAAATATGCATGGGAGGATATTTAAGGAAGATATCTCTATGGAATTATTATAAAAGAGAAATATGATCTAGATGTGGTTGTGTAGAGGTCTCGGACATCGAGGATTTGGATTCTTATTCACCTATATACAGAGGTCTTATTTCCTCACATCAGGTGGATAATGGGGAGAGGATATCTGAACTTCTGGTGTCAGGATGGGGGGAGGAAGGCTGTGGTTTCCTGGTAGACCCAGACCAAATATGTCATTTAGTGATGCATGTGGTCATGAAGGCTTCATTCAGGGACGTACCTGTCAGACTTATATTCACAGACTCCTTAGGTGAGTTCTCAATCATAGTGTATACAAGCGTAAGGAGAGACCTGATCATGGGTGACCAGTTGGGGGATACGCTGTGGTGCAGAGGGATTTATCCCAAATTTTACATTTTTATGTGTCGTGTAAGGAATAATTTGATCCGTAGAGATGATAATATCTAGTGTATGGGTGTGTCCTTGGACTCCAAATGCTGGTGTTGCAAAAATACAAAACATGAAATGGTGAATAATTTATTCTTTGACACTAAATGGGCACAATGGACATGGTAGGTATATAGAGTTTTCTTGTGGTGTCAGGAAAAAGACAGGATTTACAAGGACTTTTTCAATTGGTTGTTTCATGGTGCTGTCAAGAATGGTCTACAGTAGAATGGTTGGGGGATTGTCCTTGTTGCGGGATGTTGGGTAATTTGGAATTCCAGGAATGATGCTCGACACATGATCATATGCGGCACCAACACCAGTATTTGCTTCAAGATAAAGAACACCTTGATGGATTTCTCTTCCATATGTACTATATTCCATGGTGCCCCTTCATTACGGGCTTTCAACCTAGGGGCACACAATATGACAGGGAGGAGAGGATAAGAGAATTGGGTATACTGGCATCCCCAATGAACTGGGTTAAAACACAATACATATGGCTCCCTATTAAGGTAGAAAATGAGTGGAGGAGGCATCATCTGGGACTAGAGGGGCTATGTAGTGTCTAATTTCTCAGCTTTTTATGGCAGTTGTGATGATCTTCATGATAAGGTAAAGGCTACGGTTATAGGGCTGAAGCTATGTCAGTAAATAAATTTAAATTTGATGGTAGTGGAAATGGACTCCATAATTTTTGATAACACACTCACTGAAAGATAGAGTTTCCCAAAGAACATAAAATATTATGTTCATAAGTGAAAACAACTATTGGGAGTCCACATGGAGATCACACACTCTAGAAGAGAGGGGAATAATGTTGCAGATTTCTTGGCATCTCAATCTTCTCCAACTCAAAGCCTATCTGTGTTCCTAATCATTGGTTCATTTCCATCAGTTGGAAATATATTTTTTATTAATGATGTTTTGGAGATCCACTACTTTTGACCGCCATGATGTTATTATGTTCAATGTTTTTTGTTGTTTTTTTTTATGTTCTTGATATGTTTCCAAAATCAATAATAATTTTAATATTCCTTCATTCAGTCATTGTGATTTCTATATGAACCAAACCCACATTGAGTACTATGTGCTGACACCCAAATGTTGGGGGAGTTTTCCAAACATTTTAGATATCTAGGATATATTTCTGTCAAACCCCACTTCCCCACTCAATATTTTGTGTAAGGTTCTTACACATGATATATGAAGTCTTGAGAACATAGTGAACATATGGTTTTGTTAGATGAGTTGTCTCAAGATGATATTCATTAATGGTAGTATAATGATATAATGAGTATGTAATTCATGTTCATGTCACCTTATTATAATGCATATATATAATTGGTTAGAAGAGGATTTTTATAAAATGATCAATTGCATGTGGGGTGTCTGGTTAAATGTGACTGTCTAGGTTTCTTCAGGTGGGATGTGGTGACCGGTTGTATGTAGGGTGCTTGGTACAATTTTTCATTCCAAGTATTATCATGAATGATATTATATAATGTATGTGAGGATCATGTCATATGAATCTGGGGAATTAGAGAAAAAAATTATTTGGAAAGCGGTGTAGGGTGCCCTTTTTTCATTATTCTTTTAAATATATTAATGTACATAGATATGTTATTTGGTGACCATTATATTAAAATGATATAATTTTTTAGATTTAATTTTTATTTTCATGTTTAAAATATTCCTAACATGGTTATCCCTTATGTTGTAAGAATCCATGTTTATGAAGCAGACAAAATTTTATGGGAATTTGAAATTTTTTTATTAATGGATTGTTATTTTTTTTTAAAAAAATATTTAGTAAATAATTCTGAGAGTTTAAATGATTAAAATAGATTCTTTTGGACATGGGTGAATGCTAGAAAACTTTCTTGGGTTTCTCCAGGAGATTTGGGTGTGCCAGACTTATAAAAAAGGATTAAAATGACATGTATGGGGAACAACATTTGTTTAAACCTGTTCCACCAAGAGAAGGAAATTGTGTGGCCTTATATAGGTTTAAAGATATTGTCACATAGGTTGTTCCTGATTTTTCAAACTATGTGATCATCGTGCATTGTTAGTGGAGGAGGAAATACCCAAGCACCATTCATTGTATGGTTGGGACACAGTTTCAAAACCAGGTGGGGAGCTTTTACTGAAAGTATCTAGTAGATGCCTAGGATTACATTGTATGGCTTCATTTTAAGTAAGAAGAGATCCTCTCTAGACTGATGCATCCCCAAAATCCATCTGCATCCCCAGAAAATATCAAATAGCCTGGTCTGACCTCCAAACATCATACCTAGAACTAGAGGATAGTATAGTCTCTCTAAATATAGTCCTAAGGCATGGTATAGACAAGGTGAAACAACTATGTATGAATCTTGTTAATCAAACAAGGCACATGAAAAAGTACTAAACAAGCAGATCATACCTCAAACAACCTCTGACCATACTGGAAGTCCTGCATCCACAGTGTGTAACTATCCACACATATCGCCCCTAAACATAGGTTATAGGTAATCTTCTCGACCATGAACCAGTATAGGTTCCCGAGGAGTACCCTGAGATCATCCTCTTCTGGCTTTGTCCTACCTCAGTGGTGTGGGAGATCGTTGTCTCTGCTTTTGATAAAATGGTCTAGCTGGTAACAGTTGATACTGTGGTGGGCTCTGAATGTTCTCACCTCAACAGTACTGCACTCTATTGGAGCACTGATTTCTGAGAATCCCATATCAACCATACGTAAAGCACATTTGTTCAATGCTCATGGAGAAGGTTCTAGGACTGGGAGATCAAAACTAGAACTACTGGGGCCTGCTCCCCGAAGGCCGAAAACTAGATGGCCCTGATGTTGGAGGCCTGCTGCTATTGGACTTTGCTTTTAACAAGCTCATCTGGATCCCATCTCACGGTACTCCTCCCAGTGTGTGCATCCACTCCACCACCTCATCCTTCTTCCAAACCTTCATGTACATTGGAATTGTGAAAAAATTAACAACATACTTAACGGAATGTTTGATTGACTCCTATAAGTGTATTGACCTTGACTCATCATTTGAGAATACGTCTAGAGAGAAATTAAAGAGATCCTTGAATAGTATCCCCTACTCCCTCACTGATACACTCCCCTAGTTGAGGGAGCGTAACTCCTACCTCTTTTAATCATTCATTGTTGAAGTAATTAATTCCTCCCAAAACTCCCTCTAGAAGATAGTCTGTGAATCCTCAGCCTTTTTCTTATCCCTGAGAAAGAGTTTCCACCACATACATGTCGTTACCTGCATTTGGATTACCTCTAGTGGAACCTAGTACTCATCCAAGGCCCTGATCAAGTGTAATAATTCCACCATCTCCTTGATCCAGTTCTCCATCTCCATTTCTGAGATGCTTCCCTCATAAATTCTGAGGGTCTATCATTGAAAGGCATGAATAAACTTTTTACACTTTTCATTGTCCTCCTCTTTATCTGTCCTCCAATAATCATCCAAATCAGCCTCTTAGGCCTCAATCACCCACACTACCCATGGACAACTTCTGGGTGCCATAGCTGCAAGTTAAGCAAGGATATTCCTATACCTGAGTAGTGTAGAAGACCTCTTTCAAAATTTTCTTAAACATTTTATTCATTTTAAACTACCAAAACAGGTAGAAAAAATTTGATCAAAAGACATTATGATGCATGTAACTTTCCTATGGTATCTACCCTACAACATATGTCGCCTCACATGGTGGCTCCTTAGGCCCATAGTCCTCTCATCAGATCATGGGGGCCTAAAATTTAATTTCATAACCGGTTATCCCTAGACTATTTCAGGCACCATGTAGGCCTAACAATATTTCCCCAGTGTCCCAATAAATCGTCAATGTGCCTAACCTATAACTCTAACCACAATCTCAACCATCACCTGTGATACCATTCTGTCACGACCCGCCATCCCCAAGGAGAGGAAATGGATACTAAACATCAAGGCCCTTCATTATTCATGTTGATGGATATATAATAACCCATTAGTCCTCCATCAATAGGCCCTAGAGAGGAGACTAACACCAACGGTATAGAATCTCATGTAAAATGGAAGGAATTACAATATTAATTTAAAATGATTGGGATATTAGATGTTAAATCCCAAACAACATCAAAATCTGAGAATAAAAGTAAATTCCAAATATCCATTCCCACATAATTGTCTAAAATAAACAAACACAAAGTAAAATAAACTCCAAATATAAGTCACAAGAAGAAAGGAAAATCAGCCAAAAAAACTCCCAAATCCCAATATTACAGGATCCGGCATGGTCTTAGAGGTACTTCTGGAAACCATAAAGCTTTTTTATATACGTAGGGTGAGTACACAGGTATACTTTGTTGGTAAAACCATAAACTCTCGTGCGCAAGTGGGGAGGAATTCTAGTGCCCCGTGAGAAAAAAATTGTGGTATCCAAAATACCTAGCAAAGAAAATATCCACTCAGGCTCACCAAGGCACACTCCCTATATAATAAAGATCAGGTAATGTAATTGTAATAACAATTCAATATTTGGGTACCCTGAACCACTTTCCCATCGGTAATTTAGGTCATCCTACTTGTCAGACCTCCGCCACAAGTTCCACTGCAGTCCCAATACTATCCCAACAACAACTTTTTTGGATATCACAACCACACATCCTAGCCATAGAAACCTAGGCCGCCATAAAATTATACATCCCCTTCCCTAGATTCCTATTCCACAATAACCATTTCCATGCCCGAAGACACCTATGCCTCAACCCAAAGACTCTTGGGAAACAAACCTACCCATAGACACCTGGTCCAACCACCACAACACACCTTGACCAAAGTGTGTTGGGCCAATATAAACCCTAGGTCATCACATCCTAAAAAAAGAGTCTATTAACTCCCACGATCTAGAGAAGAAAGGAGCTAACAACCAGCCACTCCTAACAGTGTTGAGAAAAACACCCTCCCCCGTGAAATGGGGGTGTTCATAAATAAGTGCTCAACATGGATTGGGCATGTATAAGAAAAATAAGAACTAAATTATATATATATTTTTAATAAAACACTCATCCAAACTATAGGGTTCTGAAATAGAAAACCATCCCACACACAACCACCCTCGTCACTATCACTAAATGCACAAATACAAAATAGTCACAACAAGATAAAACACCCATTTCTAGAAAACAATTAACTATTGTACATGTTCTCGATATCCTGTTTAAGTGATTCCATTTAAAACATTCCTCCATTACTAGTATACTAACAGGCACAACCACAAGCCAAACAACACTGAAAGAAAAATGACAAAGCATGATTTTAAATATTCACACTTGGTTCTCTTGTAAAGTCATAAAAACAAAATGGATCTGTGAGATCCCTCGATGTATGGGAGCCAAACCAAACCCCAATATATAAGAGCCGATCAAAAAACCAACAATATAACATTAGAAGACCTATCCCCATACACTTCATCCCATAATTATCAACGGGAGAAACGACACATTTTAACAGAAAAGAGAAAAGATGTTTTCAAATTTGTGAAAACCATTCATTATGTTCATTCATTCTATTTTGTTAACCAAGATTATCGCATAAGGATTCATATTCATTTGGAATCAATTTTATCAACCAACATTTCGTGATCAATCGGTTTCAATGATACATCCATTCAATCATAATATTTTTCTGAAAACAATTGTTCACTAGTACACAAGAAAAGACCACCAAATACAAATATTTTCAGTGTTCATAAACATATTATATTTAAAACATTAAAATATAGATAAAATAATGCATTAAAATCATCATTATTCACACCCCTTCATTCATTAAATTTCTTCATATTATCTTTGTTATGGTTTGGTTTCATCTACGTTCCATGGGAAACATTATCATACCTGCCCCGAATGATACATAGTATTGAGTGACAATGGAAAACACTACATGGATGATCATGTATTGATGTTTTTATCCTCATGTCTAGAACTAAGGATGCACGACTTGAAATAATGGAAAAATAGAGCGATACAAGGCTGAGTGGGATAAACTCCGGCATGAGGGCACAACATTTTTTCGGAGTATGTTTCTAGAAGAACATATAGAAACTAGAAGGAAAAGGAAGAGAGGATCTCTACTTATGAATAATCCATATCCTAAAATTTGGGAGAGGATTTCTAATTACATGAATTCAGATCATGGATTGACCATGTGGTTTGGAGGTTTCACATGTTGGGATTAATTTTAATTTTATAATTCTCTTATGAGATGGCGTAGATAACAAAAATGATTTAAAATACATATTCTAAATAGAGAAAACTGACATAACATCGGTGAAGATGTAATGCATGGGGAAGGGTGTGACACTAAGGGAAAAGCCCAGACGTTTTTGTAACTGTAGAGTCCCCTAAATATTGGGGTTTTAAAACATACATTACTTTCTTTAACTAGATTTTGAAAGGGTATTGGAATATTTTTATGAAAAAATATACATTAACAGGGGAGGAACAAGAAAAACCTCGGAAACTGGGAAAAAGAATGGAAAAAGGTGGGACACCATTCGGTGAGACATCGTAACAGTGCCTCCACAGTAGTTCTACCAGTTTTGTGAGACATTGTAATTGGTGCCACCATTTTGGTGTGCAACTGTGATGGAGCCACTTTAATGGGGCTACCATTTCATGGAACTGTTTAGTGGGACCATGCTTTTGGAAAACTCCATAATGAGTGATTGATGGTCCCCAGGATACCACAAACACCTGAAATTTGGAAAAGTAATGGACTAGGATCGTCCAGACCATTAAAATCTGAATATTATAGAAGATTTGTGGAGAACTTATCATGACTATATAATCTTATGTACATGTGAACTAGGAAGGTGGTGCTGAAGAGAAGGTTACTCATTGAACATGTTCTTACATTACCCTATAGTGGAGATGTATTTTTAATATTTATTAATCATCCATGAATGTATTGGTATGTTTTATTATGTATAATGAAATGGATATAGATTATGCCTGGATGATTTAAGTGGAACATTATGAAACTCATGATTTGGAGTTAGCTGTGGTAAATTTTTCATTAAATATATGGAATCATTGTATTTATAGAGAAAATTGTTATATATATACAAATCAGAAATTATTAAAGTATATATTAACATAGAATGATTTTAATACATACCCAAGAACATGGATAGTGCTGATTAAATATTATGACTACTAAATACATTACATACTTGTGAAAGTGAACAAGGTGGTCAATGCTTTATGTCATAATGATCAAGGTATCTTATCCATGAAAAGGATTTAAAAGATCCAATGATTCTATATATTCAAAGTATGTATATGTAAATCCTTAACGAAGGTGAAAAATGATATCTTTCTCTATTGAATGTTCAACCATCAATCCATGTAATGACCAAAGAGGTGTAAAAGGATGATGTTGGGCTGTAAAAATAGGTTAGAAATATTCCATAGTTTTACATTGACCATGATTTAAAGATAACGTTATAGAATCATGTATGTGTTCAATCGATACTATACATGGGGAAAGAGTTATTAGAGGAATCAAATAGATATTCATTCTCTATTCATCTAGGAATTAATAAGAAATATGTACAAATATAGATTTCGAAGGGTAAACTAGTGCGGTGGAATAATGAGAGATATCAGAGATCTTTTACCTATATTATTAGTATTTATTAAAGATATGTTTAAGAGACAAAGGTTTATTGGAAAATTACTTACATTTCACATACCATAATTAAACTGAGAATATATCATAATGTATTTTTTCATTGGACTCCCCATGAAATATAAATGTAATAATACTATATTTATTGTAATATATTTCTTTACGATGTTCACACACTTCATCACTATTAGAAAAGACTTCTCTCTGGACCCACTTGCGATAATATAAATTGAGGAAGTGGAAATTTTACATAGAATACCACCATCAATTATTTTAGATTGAGATATAAAGATTACCTCGATGTTTTTGAATAATACTATGTATGATCTTGATATAGATTTCAGTTTCACAACCATGTATCATCCTTATATATAAGATAAATTCAAAAAAAATTCGAACCCCATAGGATATATTGAGGTCTTGTTCTATCGATTGAAAAGTTTGTTGGGATCAACATGTTATTTTAGTTATGTTTTCTTACATCAACATATTTTAATAAATAATTCAGATGGCTCTTTATGATTCACTATATAGAATTAAAACTATATGTCCAATTTTTTGGAATGATGTTTGGGAATGAAATATATTCATACCAATGATTATAAATGTAATTACAGAGAACACACCAGATATTAGACAATATATCAAGGTAGCTCAGATTTAGTAGAAAATATATACGGATAATAACATGTGTGAAATTGAATATTATGTTGGTTACAATATGATTCGATGATTTTCTCCATTTAATAGGGTTATGATATTATGAAATAAAGGTAAACTGAGACCTAGTTATATCGGTCCATTTCAAATAATTGATTTTATTAGGACCTTATATTAATTCATATTGCTTACACTAAACTTATATCAAGTCCATGATGTATTCTAGGAATCACTTGGATAAGTACAAACATGACCCTTCACATGTTCTAATCTAAGAGATTATACCACTGATGAAATATATTTTGTATAAGGATAACCGATAATGATTCTGGATCATAGAGAGAAAGTTAGGAATAACTAGACCACTCAAATGGTAATGGTTTTGTGGTGAAAATAATTCTTTAAATAATCTACATGGGAATCTATATAAATAATGAGGCATAAATGTCCTATTTTTTTGTATGTGAGTGAAAAATTTCATATAGAAATTATTTTCAACGAGGTAGAATGTAACACAAATATTTTTTGGAAATATATTTCAAATAAAATAAATTTTAATGATAGAATATGATGAAAACAATACAAATTAAATATTTTTTTACAAAAAAACTCAATGGAAATATTATTCTATATGCAACAATGTGTTACATTTTGTTATTAAAGATACTATGTTTTAACAAAACCGTGATATATTAATAATATAGTTATTTAAACATGGTCATTATAATCCAGCAATTAAACGTCGTGATATGAATAATAACAACTAAATTTTAAATATTTATAATTGTGCTTTAATATAATGTAATCATTTTGATGAAAAATTTATTAAATAAATGGTAATGTCTTTATATATTATGGAAATACTATTTTTTCAAGTGTTGTTTATTTATTTTTGTTAAAATTAATAATATTATATGTAACAATTTTATGAAATTAATTTGATTAAATAAATTAGTTTTTGAGATCAACATGTCAGAACTATATTAGGATGATTTTTTTGGTTTTTTATAATGTTTCTCTTTTTGATGAATTGTAAAAAATAATGATTTTTAATTGAAAAATACATTTTTGTTTGATTAATTTACAAATATGAAATATATTTTAAATATATTTTAAAGTAAAATTTGTAACATTATACACTTATTTATCCAAATTATTTCATTATAATCCATTTCATATATAATTGTAATATTTAAAAAGTTATGATATTTTGAACATTTTCTCTATAAAAACATATTGTCTCATCACATCTATTAGATTATTTATATATTATATTCTGAAAAATATCATAAAAAATTAATATATATTTTTAATAATTAAAATTTATATTATATATGACTTAAAGTCTAATTTTTTTACCAAAATGACTATTAAAACAAGTAAAAATTATTTACCATTGTTAAGGTACAAATTCGTTTACCAGGGGTTAATCAAATTTTATAAAGTTTAAAAATGATCCAAAACATTTCCAAATAACATTGTATGATAGTATTTTTTCCATAAATCTTCTATTATAGAGAATTTGGCATTATATTATCCATTTGAAATGAAAACCAATATGGGTGGAATTCTTTCATTCAAATAATTACAAGTGTGCCACTCACCTCACATATTAAATGCCACCCCCTCAATTCTCATATTCTCAGCATAAAACCAATTTTTTCTAAAATTATAAACAAAAATATGTAAAAAGGACCCTCATCCCATATTATAATTATTATTTTTGATATAAATCCATCCAATGAATATTTTTTTTGAAAACCTAAGGTGGATACCCGAAAAATAGGTAACATTGGTCAATAGTCAATTATGTTTTATATTCTAATCCAGGTCATTAATTTTTTTTATAATATGATGATATACTAACCTAATTATATTCATTATACTAATATATGTTTTTGGGAATGAACTAAAATAATTTCCACTTCCATCATTTGGGTTACGAAATCATTAGATGTGTGTACGACAGACTACTCCCTCACGAACCGATATCATACGTTTTTCCAATACCACCTCTCAAGGATAGAAATAATGATGGGTTTATTATTTATATATATTATTTATGATATTTTTATAATAATATAATTATTATATCACACATAACATAAAAAATTCCATTTTTTTGGAATATGTTATCGTCGTTGGAGTGTACGACAGACTATCGTCTCAGGAAGTAATGTGATTCACTCACGTTTTACATTAATGGTATTAATGATATGTTTAAGGAAAATATGTGATATATTTAAGTTGAAAATTATTCTTATAAGATAATATATATCATATAATTTTTTTTCTTTGAATCTCATATGACAATGGAATTAACGTCCAAGCAAATGTATGACCTACCATCTCAATGAATACTGAATTTCATTTCCTATCAATAAATATTTTTAATAAATAATAAAGAAAAAATAACAAATAAATGTTATATTTATATAAATAATTACATTATGGATATAATAAAACCTAGATTTAAGTAAGTTCACCAAAAATAATAAGTCAAAACATAAAAGGAAAACAAAGTAGTTTTTTCCCAAAGCATGAATTTCACAAAGAATTTTCAATCAATAGGTCATAAAAGCTCATGAAAAACAAATATGTGGTATCAAATATATAAATATGGTTAATTAATATTTTTAAAATAAATTCTTATTTTTTATATAGTATTTTGAATTATTATCATTGAATTTAATACATAAGGAATTGGATTTTGTCTCCATTTTTGTTCATTGAGTCGAAAATTATGTTATGGAAAAATATCTGTTCACAAGGTGTATATAAATAAATTATGACTTGTTATATACTGAATTTTATTATCATAATTAAATTTTAACATTTATTTTCTGTTTTCACCTTAGAGTTATTATTTTTCAAGATTACTAATGTGGTAAATATATTTGGTTCTAATCTCATAATTTATCGGTATTGTTTATGATTATGTTTTCGATGATCAAATCTTATTATTTGTATCTTAGAAAATAAATTAATTAGATTCGATATTGGTTAGTTTTGATATTTTCATGTAATATGACCATTTTATCTCTCATTTTTACTTAAAATAATTTTTTAAATAAAATAAAACCTTATATCTTACTTCAGCTAAAAATATATTTTCTTCCAGGACCATGTTTTGTAATTTTTATATTTTTTTTTCATTTGAGTTTCAAATCGTATTTCTACCAATGTTTTATTTTTTTCATTTTTCTGAAAAGTAATCATCATGAATATTTCCAAACCATTCATATTTGGAATTTATAATAAATTTTAGTGGAATCTATATTTGAACATGCATGACATGATTATAGTATAACATAATCAAAAACAATATTTTCATTTAATATTATCTAATATTAATTCAATTTTATTTTGAAACAAACACATTTTCAAAAAAAATTATATTTTGAAATGTGTTTTTCAAGGAGAAAGGAATATTTTAAACAAGAAATGTTTTAAATTATTGCTCTAAATCATTTCCAATCAGAGATTAAATCCATTAATGTTGTATATGCCTTACTAGGGATATGATACAAGGACACAATTTTTGTTATTAATGTGAATTGATTGTGTTTATGATGTCATGAATTTTATGAAATCCATTTATCTTACATGGGTTATACCACAATAAAATATTATGAAACTCACTTATTTTTCCCATGAGTTGGGAAATGAAGAAATGATGAAATGTTTATGAGGAAAGTCTCTTATCCACATGTTCTGATATGATGAAATGAATATGAATCGCATTGTTTCATCGGTAGTTAAATGATACCTTTTTATAATGTTTTATGCACACATTAATATTGTTTTCATTATGAGATGTGATGGATCTATATCTCACTGCAATGCATTTGGTAAATATTTATATCAAATTAGATAGACATTAAAAGGAATGAAATTGAATCCAGTTTAGTTAAAGAATTTGTCTACTATGATAATCTTATGAGTGAACTATGAATACTATGATATTTTGGGGAATGATACTTTTCAACTATTATGGTTTTTAAAATGATCCATGACTAATATTGATATTATTTTCTATTCATACATGTATGAAACAAATCATTATATTATAACATTGTTATGATTTCATGGATCATCTTCATTGATTACCAAATGATTAATGTCTTATGAACTACTAATATATATTACATAACTCAAGATAGAAATTATAAATATGTAGGGTACTGTTATAAAATATTATGATCATGTTCTCATATTATTATGTTTAAGTTATGCTTATGAATAAAATCTGTTTTACCCATATCAAGCATCTGATCTCAGCCTTTCTTATTTTATCATTCCCCTGTCTGAGAATGAATGAATAATGTATGATATGACTATGAATGGATATAGTTATTAAGATCATATTGGGAAATAATTTAATTTAAATATAGACCAGTGGTTTTTGTTTCCATCTTTCTAATAAAAATAAACTATTACAGTATTTTGGAATCAATTTGTGTAATTTAATTAATAATAATAAAAAATGATTTAATATCTATTTATGATAATATTTTTTTCACTATTATCCCAATATATATTGTAAGAGGGATATATCCAAGTTGAAATCTATTGTATATAAAATCCCATAGGTGAAACACCATGATAAAAAACCCAATCAATTATAATATCAAGGGCTATATAAATCATATTATTTTAAAAGAAACATTTAACCTACATAATTATTAATAGAACATAAATAATAATGTAAAAGAAACGTAACACATACTATTATAATTTTTCAAAAACTAATGCTCCACTAATAATATTTGTTTTATAAAATTATGAATAATAAATGTGTGTGTTAATGCAAAACAATTTTCTCTTAATGTTATAGAGTTATCTAGACAATTTAAATTACATGTAATAATACATTTTTAGAGCCTCATTCCACAATTTTTTCTCCCCCTCAATAGATTAACCCCTTTAATCTCGATCATTGATAATTATCTTCATTAGTACTCCATGATAACTCATTTTTTATGTTGTCTTAGTAGTGAGATCCTTAATTATCTCTTATAATTTATTATATGTTAATTCAAACCACATTAAATAAAAATTAATAATGAGGGAAAAATATGATTCATCAAAATTAACACTCAGGATTAGTGTTTCATCTCAACCTAGGATGCTATTTTCTTCTAACCTTATATGTTACATAATCATCTTCAACTAATTCTTCCATTTTTTATCCAAAAATGCTCTTATACTTGTAATGATATCAAATAATATTTTTATCCAAGGGGAAATTTCTCCCACCTCTCCATGTATTCTTTTCAATTTTAATACCACCACTTATAAAATACCCCACATAAATTCATGTACCATAATATAAAATGTCTTTCATTTCATTAAAAGTAGATTTTATCCCAACTTTATACATTTCCTTGGCCTAATACATTTTCTGTTTCCAAGTTTTTAATTACTCATTCTTAATTGGATAATATTATTTGGTATTATAATATATATTTTTATATTACATATTATTTAATGAATTATAAATGGTTGGATTCAAGAAATGTGTTCTTGTTATAAAATATGAATCCTCTCTGAGATTTTTGGTCACACATACCATAGCCACATGACACTCTAGTCCACATCATTCAAAAACCTCTTCTCGAGACTCAAATTTGTTTTAAGATGATATTTTTTTGTAGATATAGTTAAATAACTATTTACTTATTATTCACCAAAATATGTTACTAAAACACCCTGTTGTCTCATTACTATTCATCGTTAAAAATATATTAAACCAAGATGAATAAGTTTTTTGTCACACCATCCAAAAAACCTATAGAACCCCTAATGTTTTGATCATACAATTCGATTCCATGTAGAATAATATTTATACTAATGTTTTCCTATTTAATTATAGGTCACCACCCATCCCTCAGGGGTTGTTCTATTACTAAACCAAGCCCGCCTTCCATAGGACAGGGGATAGAGTAAAGCACATGAAAGACGTATCGATATAACGAGAATGCATTTCCTTTAAGCATGTACAAACACACATATTAGTACACAACAAGATGGAACCAAAATATAATCTTATATAGCAAAAGAGTTCAGATAGTAGAGATACCAGAATACAGGCCCAAATAGAAGTACATGTACAACAGAAAAGTACAAATACAACTGAAAAGGGGGAATACATCATCTCGATCATCCACCAAGGATCCTACCAGAAGGGTAGGTATAGATCTTGTACAATCATCTCTATGGTATGTCTATTCTAATGGTCCACCTCCAAGCAACCTCTATTCCTAGAACCCACAACCTCGATTAATGTTATTCGATGTCTGCACAAGACATAGAAAAGTGCAGGTATATCTCATGAAGTGGTGAGCATAACAATACTCAATAGGGACCCCGAGACCCCCGAAGGTCTCCCAGAATCACCGATGAATAAACAAAAAATCAAGACCTCAATCTCCAACCACAAATCAACAACCATAATCACTACTTAGGTATATGCCCATACATATAACTATGTTATTAATATATATTCACCTCACATGTGAGGAAATAATTCCACAAAAGTAACACTACAAAGGTAGAATTACCACAGAGGTAACACCACGAAGATAGAGGTACCACACAGGTAAAACCATGATGGTATGTACCAAAAAGGTAACACCACACAGAATATTACCATGAAGGTATCACCACAAAGATGTGTACCACAAAGGTAAAGACTCATCTCAAACCAGATATAACATAAATATAGAAGTTTACATGATTAGCAGATTTTCTAGATCATATTACATTATCAAGAATCTATACTATTGAAAAGACTAGGATCGAATATTACTAACACATGATCTGGAAATGACCCACACATGATCTATAGATGACCCAGAAAGAATTGGTATGTACTGACCGACATAGGATCGCTGAGCGCTGCCCTATATAGGATCTGAAGATGACCCACATTGAATTTGTAGATTCCTCAACTAAATCCATCCATAGGGTTCCCTCACTAACCATGATTGATTCAGGGAGATTCCAATCCTCAATCCATATAAAGATACATAATATACCATGAACTCCCATGAAAAATTATCCAGAAGGTCTGTCACGTCAATAGGGTCCCAACGCGACTGGCGACGTGTCAATCGGTCGCTCGGTCTGCAAGTTATTAGAGTTTCCGTTCATAGGGCCCGATTGGATCTGGGTTTGATCCAAACCAACCATACTCCAACATTATCCATAACTCATGTGAAGTATAAAAAATAGACCTTCTTGATCCAAGGATTTGGGTGAAGCATATGATTCATCAAAACGATGCCTGGTTCTCACGATTTGGCCAAAAAGGCATTTGTGGGTCCAGATGGGCCCAAGACTGGTCTGAACCATTCAGACCGTCCTGGACCAAACATGCCATGTCCGACCCGACCTGGTTCGGGTCACAAATCCGAGTTCGAGTCTACCCGATCTGGTCAGGTCCAGCCTGCTAGGTGCGTACCGCTCAGTGTGGCCTGCTCGGGTGTGCGCGGTCTGCCCCGCTGGGTGTGGTCCACCATGGTAGGGCCCGCCCTCACCGCACTGGGGGGAGGAACCCCCCGATATTCCGAATAGTCCATTAGACCATTCGTATTTGGCAAACCCAGAGGTTCCATGTTATCCAGCCTGCTGGCTTACAGGACCCGCTGGAGAGATCCCGCTCGGCGTGACACGGCCGGCGGGTAGACCAGTCGGCTCTCATCCTAGAAGAATGATAACACATCTATCCACCCACGGCAGGCCGGATGCCGGCCGACCTCTGGGTTATCCACCGTGGCTCAGCAACTGCGACCCTCTCCTCTGCCAGAGGCATGGATGCGTGCCGCCCTGCCTCTACGCGGTCAGCCAACGTGCCGACCCCTTTCTCCTCCTCTGTACTGACATATGATTTGTGGACTTCTTCACTACTGGAAGAGCCGATGCGTGCTTCTCTAGTTACACATGGATGCTTGGTGTGCCATCCGCCATCCTCTTCCGCCGCCTGCTGGAACCGCGGCTGGCCAGTTGCTGGCTGCCTTCCTCTTGCATGGGTCACTGCAGCATCGTTATAAACCCGAAAATATTGACGACCACAAATTTGCGATCCTCGGGTCGACATCTCCATGTCCATATGAACTCTCAACAAAACATTGTGTTATTAGCACACTTAATTACTTGGCGTTAAAGAACACATGAAGGACGCATGGAGAACAAATAGAAAAGATCATTGTATTTTGGGGGATCGATGGTCTTGTTCATTTGGACATCGTCATTGAGAATATAGAATATGATGTATCAAAAAAATCATAATTAAAATATCTCAAAATAAACCCCATAACTCGTTCGTTCAATGTAGTTGTTTTGAGGAAGAATGTGAAAACATAGACCTTTGTCGCTCCTAGAACACGCTCCCGATCCGAGCTCGTGCATCTTCATAATTGGAGGATCGTTCTTCGTTGGAGGATGCTCTTCCAAAGGATCTCCCTATTCTCCTAGTTTCCAACAATCCCCCCACCACGAGAGGTGATGAGCCAACTTTTATTGAATTTTTCTTATTTATTCAATTAATGTTGGCACATTAATTGGGAGAATTATAAGGGTTTCCACACATTATAGTGGAGTTCTGGTGGTCCCCACCACTAAGATTCAAAATGAAGGTTTCAAGAGAGAAAAATAAGAAGTTATTTATTTTATTTTTCTTCCCCCATGAAAATCTGAAAAATTATCTCCCACCCTCGACCTACTGCAGTCGAGGTGAAGGTCTCCTTATGCGAATATCGGTGTAACGTGTTCAACGGTGTCCTCAGATTTCAATTCCGAGCACTGGTTCAAAAGATACAAAAAGCCACTCATGCATTCACTGAAGGTACCTTAAAGAAAGTACATAAATTAATTCTGGGCACACTGGGCCTCAGAATCATGCGCCATCCATTTTTTCAGACTCGTAATATTTATATATATTTCAAAAAAACTACATGTAAAAATCTCGGTCTTTACATTCTCCCCACCTCAGGGCTTTGAATCCCTGAAAGCCACAGCATAAACTATAGAATCAAGTGGGGGTACTGACCAAAAATACCAGCCTTCCGATCCCATGTGCACTCTTGGAGGTTCACGTGCTTCCATCGTACGTGCACTAGAGGTATCGATCACCCACGATGGACTCCCTCTTGTCGATCCTCAATCTCTACTAGAACCTTCAAAAATGATTCTCCATATTTTATTTCTAGTTTTCCCCAGTCAATGATGTGTGAAGGATCATGTACGTTTCTCCTCAGCTGGGATACATGGAAAACGTCATGCACCCTGTGCAATTGATGGGGATGAGCTAAGCGATACACCACCCCGCCATGAGTGCTGACTCCCCTTCGTCCGTCCAACACATAAGTGATCTTACAGGATGACCATATAATTCCTCGAATGGTTCCACACCAATATTGGAGTGATAATTATTGCAATATGAGAACTCCACCAAAGGAAATTCATCCTCCTAACTATGGCAGAAATCAAGGGTGCAATCGTGAAACTTGTTCTCAAGGGTCTTAATGGTCTACTCTGTATGACCAGCCTTCTGAGGATGGAAGGTGGTGCTCAACCAAATCTCTATCCTGAACACCTCTTAAAACCCCTTCCATAGTTGAGAAGTAATATTTACACCACAATTGGAGACAATATACAAAGTATCTCTATGATTCCATCCAATCTCTTGTACATAGATGCATCCCAAGCCCGCTATTGATCCCCACTCTCTAATAGGTAGGATTTGGGCTGACATGGTGAGTTAGTAAATGATCTAATAGATAGAATAATGAACCCTAGATGTGCATGGAAGTCCTGTTATTAAGTCCATGGATATCCCACAACACATCCACTCTGACACCTCTAATGGCTGAACTAATCCTGCTGGAACTTGATGCTCTGCCATCATATGCTGACAAGTGAGGCACTGTGAGGAAAACATTGTCACTTATTTCTTCATTCCCGGCCACCAGTGCTGACACTGAAGGTCCTGTTACATCTTCTCCACACATGGATGTACCGCTAGAGGGGTTGTATGGAACACCCACAACCCTTCCTCCATAAGAACCACTGTTGCCATAGTACGTCCTCTGAAGAGGATAATGTGCTCCCCACCTTCAGAAAATCCATCAGGTGTCTTCCTGTGGATATATGAGCACGTCTAGCCTCACAGTCAATGTCCCTAAGAAGCGCCTTCTTGACTCGCTGAAGGAGTGGGAGAGTGATTGTTAGAGACTAGAGATAGGCTGCTCCATCTCCTTCCATGTTGGATAGCCGCAAATCGGCTAGCTGCTCTGTCACCTCACTCAGCACCTATATAATAGATCTCTTATTGAGTTAATATTCTACTATGTTCTCCCTCCCATGAGTATAGACTATCTCGAAGTCATAGTAATAGAGGATCTCAAGACAAAACGACTATCTGAAGTTTAGGTCCTTCTGAGAGGAGATTTACCTGATACTCTTGTTAACAAAGTAGACTATAACACATTCTCACATCAAGAAATATAGGAAAATCTTCAAGTTGAAGACCAATACTGCTAACACCATGTCATGGGTAGCATAGTTCTACTCAAGCTATCTCACCTTCCGAGAACCATAACCTATCACTACTCACTCCTGCATCAGGACACATCTAGGTCCGGTCTCTGATGTGTGGTAGTAGACTCATACCTAACACCCTCCTCTGATAACGTCAAGATGGGGGAACTCGTCAGTCTCTGCCTCAGCTCCTAGGAAGTCCACTGGCATTTATTCGACCACAGAAAGGGTTGCCCCTTCTTCGAAGATGCTAATAACAGTGTGAAATATCTAGAAAAGTCATACATAAACCACAGGTAGTAACCGACCAAACCCAGAAAACATTTCACCTCTGTCACACTCCTAGGTGCCTCCCAAGAAATAACATCCTCATTCTTTACTGGATCCACCGTATCTCCAACCCCCCGAGATGATGTGTCATAGAAAGTGGTCCTCTTGGATCATGAACTGGCACTTCTAGAGATTACGATAAAGGTAGTGCCCTCGATGCGTGTCCATAATATCTGCAGATGATAGGCATGATCCTCCTCCATAGCTAAGTATATCAAGACATTGTCGATGAAGACTACCCCAAAGCGATCAAGGTATGGTTGGAAGATCCTCTTCACGAGTCCCATGAACACTGATGGGGAGTTGGTCACATTGAAAGGTAGAACAAAGAACTCATAGTGGCCATACTGACATCTGAAGGATGTCTTCTGAACATCCTCATATCGTACCCTGAGCTGGTGATAGCCTGATTTGAGGTCTATCTTTGAAAACCACCATGCTCCATTCAGCTGATCAAAGATATTAGAAATCCTCGTGAGTGGGTACTTGTTCTTCACCGTCACCTGTTTTAGGTGCCGATAGCCCACATAGATTTTCAAACTCCAATATGCCTTCTTAGTGAACAAAATCTGGGCTTCCCAAGGAGAAAAATCGGGCCTAATGAACCCCTTACTCTACATTTCCTCCAACTATACTCACTGCTCTGAAAACAACATGAGATCCAACAGATATGATGGTGTAGATATCAATGCCATACCGAGGTACAAGTCGATATAGTAGTCCAACATTCTATGAGGAGGTAGACTTGGAACATCATCGGGGAAAATATTAGTGTACTGGTCCACCACTACAGGATAGAAGGGACTCTAAACATCCACCACTCTGAGGGTAAGGATAGCCAACTGATGTGTTATCGACTTCACCCTCCTCTGGGAATATCCATCCCATGCTACAAAGGTTCGCTTATCGCTGGTGAAAGAAAAACCTTATCCCATCATCACAGACACACATCACTTTGAGCCTAATACATTCGATCTTATCATGGACTGTAGATAACCAATTGACCACCAAGATGATGTCGAATGGCCTGACGATGGTACTAGATTATCCAAACCGAAACTCTCACCACATTGAGTAAGCTCACACTGCCAGAACCATTGTGTAATAGTCAAATCCTCTCCTATAAGAGTCTCTATTCGTAAGGATTGATCCAACAGCTCCTCCCGAATCTCCGGGCTCCGAACGGGGGATGTGGCAATAAAACAGTGATTATAACATGTGTCTCTATGTACTACAACCAAGGTGGAGTAGACACAGATTGTGCCTCGAATCCTCTCCATAGAAACGTGGTTATAGGCCTCAGCTGCCTTGATCTAAGCTCGTGCCTATGCACCCGCTCACTGTGGTCGGGGTGGACCACCTTGTTGTGGTGGCGACAATACTTCATATCTCCGCCGACCGCCTGCTACACGACTATCACCTATGCCACCTCTGCCTCTTATCTGCGAACCTGCTCGATCGAATCATCGTATCTGCCCAGGTGGTCCTTCAACTTTCTGCTGGTTTTCTGTACGGCAGTTCGGGCAGTCACGAGTCATGGGACCATGCCCACCACATGAGAAACATCGTATGCACCTCACCTGTCATGCTCTGTCTCAAGAGCCCCACATGAATAACCATATATCCTGCGGTCGTCCAGTTGTAGGTATGTTTCTCTTGGACCTCTTTGTCATATTTTTATTGACAATTGTAGATTAATCTTCTATGTGATGTCTGGTGGTGGGTCTCAATGATGATGACTACTCAGAAAAAAATCTATACCAACAGTGCTCTCTCTAAAACCCTTTATTGCTTTGGGATGATGAGAGAAATCATCGAAGCTCTAATCTCTCGTCTGAGACACTGATCGAAGGGATGGGCCCTGAAGTAAGTGTCCTTATACATGTTAGTGGAGTATCACGATAGGTCGTTAAACCTCACTGAATAATGAGCCATGGTCAGGCTGCCCTGCGGCAAGTGGAGAACCTATTTTATACGCACTGAGCTTAAGATATCTTGGAATAAATCTTCCCTAAAAAGGCTCTCGAAGTTTTCCCAAATGAGAGTGACCTCATCATGAACCTGGATAATCAAGCTCCCCCATCTTCTCGCAACAGCCTGGAGAAGATTGGTAGCAAAGATCACCATGATATCAACTGGTGTCCCTACCAGTCGAAAAAATCTAACCACAGCCTTTTATGGATCCGTGTCACCACGAAACCTCAGTGGGCTATGGCGCTGAAAATATTGCATCCTTCTCATGTGACGTCCAGTCTCGGTTGTTGGTGCTAGTGGTATTAGCTTACCAACGGGTAGTGGTGCTGCTGGTACACCACCCGATGGTACCACTACCGAGAGGGGGCCCTACAATGAAGCCACGTTGTTCAGTGGGCTGTCATCGCATACTATACCTAGAACCCTGGCTGGTTGTCTTCATAAATGCATGTTGGAAAGTAACTGGTGTTCCACAATCAATAAGTTATACCTTGTGAGCTAACACAATGTTATCATAATGAAAACATTTAAAAAACACACATGCAATCTTTGTTTTCGTACACTGAGTCTGAAAACATAATTCAGTGTTCTAGTGTATGGATACGCCGTCCACCACACCAACACTTGATTCCCCAATCTAAAACCCAAAATCATAACACATAAAACAATTTCCGATTAAATGACCAGAATCTATGTTCTTTGGTACAAATGACGCCTCTAATACCACTTCGTCACGACCCGTCCCTTGGGGCTCATGTCTTGACTACCCCAAGCACACCTTCCAAAAGCAAGGGGCTGGAAACTAGAATCGAGAAGGCGTATCCCTATAATTGGAATGCATTTCCTTTATCCCTGTACAAACACACATACTAGTACACAACAAGATGTCACCACAAAGTAATATATTGTAGGAAAAGTGTGTTGAACGTAATGGGGCAGGAATACAATCCCCACTAGAAGTACAAGTACAACAGAAAAGTCCAAATAAAACTGAAATGGGGAAAAACTAGCACTTGGATCATCCACCAAGGATACTACCTGAATGGTAATTATAGCTCTCGTACTGTCATCTTTGTGGTATGTCTCATCTAATGGTCCACCTCTGAAGAAGCCTCTAGTTCTAGAACCCAATGCCCCGATCAATGTTGTCCATCATCTCAACAAGGCACTGCAAGTTGAGGAGGTATCCCATCCTAGGGTGAGTATAAAAATACTCAGTAGGGACCCTAAGACCTAGGAAGGTCTCCCAGAATCCGCAAACTATAAACCAGAATAAAGACCTCAATCTCAATGCACGAAGAAATATTCATCAACATTACTTTGATCTATGTCCATACATATACATAAGTTATCAATATATACTCATCTAACACATGAGGGATGCATACAACAATGGTAACACCACAATGGTTGAAGTACCACACAGATAACACCATGATGATTGGGTTACCAGACAGGTAACACCACGAAAGTAAGTGCCACGAAGGTAACTCCACAAAGAAGATTACCATGAAGGTATCACTACACAGAAGTGTACCGCATATGTAAAGACTCATCTCACACGATGTATAACTTATGTATAGAAATATAGATGATTAACTATTTTTCTATATCATCTTACTTCGTCGAGAAGCTCTGCTATTGACCAACAAAGGATCGAAGATGACCCCCATAGGATCTGGAAATGACCCACACATGATCTGAAGATGACATAAACATGATCATTATATAATGAACTATGTAGGATCGCTTAGCGCTGACCCACATAGGATATGATGATGACCCACAGTGTATCTGGAGATTCTTCTAGTACAACCTGCCACATGGTTCCCGTACTAAGAATGCTTGATTCAAGGAGGTTCCACACATCATGACTTCAAAAGATACATCAACCTCCATGAATTATAAATAATAACTATCATGATGTTCCATCACATCAATAGGGTCCCAACATGACTGACCATGTGTCGATCGGGTGCCCGGTGTGAATGTTATTGGTGTTTCATATGTGAGGGACTGGTTGGATTCAGGATTGATCTAACCCGACCACACTTCCACATTATCCAAAACTCATGTGGAGTATACCAAAAGCAACGACTCGGTCCAAGGATCCCAGTTCTGAAGATGGTTCATCAAACGAACGCCTAGTTATCATAATATGTCCAAAACGTCGTATCTGGATCGAGATGGGCCCGGTTGCGGTCCGACCTGGTCTGAGTCCATCCTGGCAGGGCCAGGCCGTGGCCGGCCTGGAATGCGGGGTCACGGTCCAGTCCGACCCACAATGGGGGTGGCCCAGACCGCTCGTCATGGCTCACCTGGTGCGGCATGCTCGGCAGGGTGTGGCCTGCTTGGCAAGGTGCGGTCCTCCCAGCTAGGTGTGGTCCGCCGTAGTGGGGTCCACCCTAGCCGCACCAGGGGGGGGGCATCCCCCCTTGTATTTTGAACGGTACACTGGACCATTTGGATTCGGAAAACCCGGCATCACCTAGTAGAGGTGCCTAATGGCATGTTGGGCCCGCTAGAGGGGTCCCGCTCTGCGTGACACGACCGACATAAGGCTGGCCACCCTCTGGGTTCACTGCCGCTGCTAAGAAGCTATGAACCTCTCCTCTATCGGCTATATGGATGCGTGCCACCCTACCTCCATGCGGCCAACCAATGTGTTGGTTGCGGTCCCCTACTCTGCCATGGCTGATGGGTCATGACCTTCTCCATTATCGGCGTCACAGATGCGCGCCACCCCGGTTCCACATGGCCAGCTGGCGTTCAAGCCGCTGTCCTCCTCTACATCCTGCTCGAAACGCAGCCGACTAGTTTCTGACCACCCTCCTCTTCCATGGGTCACCGTTGTTTCGTTGTAAGGCCAAAAAATATGACGACCTTATATTCGTGATCCTCCGGTTGAGATATCAGCGTCCATATGTCGCGCTCAACAAAAAAATGTGTTTTTAGCTCATATAATTATTTGTCATTGAAGAACTCACAAAGATCTCCAAATAAACAAATAGAATTAATAATGGTATTTTGGAAGATCGATGGTCATTTTCGTTTGGCCTTCGTCGTAGAGAATTGAGAATATGAAGAATAAACAAAAAATATAATTATCAAATCTAAAAATAAAAACCCCCTACCTTGTGCGTTCTTTGGAGTTAACGTGAGGAAGAAAATGAAGATGCCAATGTTCTTCTCTCCTGCAACACACCCCTGATCCGAGCTCGTGTGTCATCCTCATCAGAGGCTCATTCTTAATTGGAGGATGCTCTTGCAAAGGCTCTCCCAATTCTCCTCTTTTCTATCAATCCCCCAGCACCATAGGTGATGTGCCAACTCTAATTGAGTTCTTTTTGTTATTTAATTTAATGGTGGAACATAAATTGGGGGACTTATAAGGGTTTACTCACATCAAAGGAATGTTCAGGTGGTCCCCAGCAAAAATATTCAAAATAAAGATATCATGTAATAAAATTAAAAATTTATTTATGTTATTTTTCTTCTCCAATAAAATTCAGAAAAACTATATCCCACCCTCAACCTATAGCGGTCAAGGTGAAGGTCTCTTTAGGGGAATATCGACACTATGAGTTCAATGGTGTATTTTGATTTCAATTCTGAGCACCAGTTCAAATGTTACAAAATGCCGCTCACGCATTCATTGAACAAACCTGAAAAAAAGTTTAGAAATTCATTCCAGGAACACCGGGCCTCAGAATCATACATTGTCAATTTTTGCAGGCTCGTAATATTTCAATATATTTAAAATAATTTACATGGAAAAATTCCCGTCTTTACATTTTAAGCCATACATTTCCCATGGGCAGTTTAATTTCATAAAAAATGTCTTCATTTTTTTTCTGTATAAGGTTTCTTTTCATTAACCTTCTTACAAGCCTCCTTTTCCTTTTTTATCATTTACACTATTACAAAAAAACTTCTATTTTTAAAATAATTAGATATATATTTACCTTGTTTATTTTATCCTTTATGATCACATATATTATAAGAATGTATTTTAATATATTATCAGTTGTGGGATTCTTTATTGACTTTTTACAACTCATGATGAACTATGATGTATATGGATTATGTCTCAAACAACTATTTATTATTTTGAAACTAGATTTCCTTCAAGATATACCAAAATCTTCTCATAATCTAATACCTTAAATTTATACTATTTTATATCCTAAATTTATCTCACTTCTTTATCAATATACTTATAATTATTTTCCAATACATTCTTATTCTATTTTATCAACTTTCAATTCTCTTTCGTAGTTTTTTGTTATTCTAAATAATATATTTTAAATTCTAATTTAATATCATTTCTACAGTAGTAATATAATCACCATATTTTTAATTAATCAAGGAATAAAAGCATTTTTATCCCTAGAAATAAAATTAACATTATCATTTTAAGAGCCACTTGATGAAAAAACATGATTTCTTTTGTTGAATTGTCAAATTCCTTTTCAAATTACCGCGATGTTTCATCTTCATCATATCCTTATTAAATTTTCAAATCACATCTTATTCCTCATTTAATTTATATTCTTCATATATAATGGTTATAATGTAATAAGAAATGTGACCAATGCTATCAAAATTGTTGTACATTAGTTATTTTTCTCATTTAACAATACACATGATTTTTATAAATCTATTTCTTTGAAGAGAAAATATCATATCAAAATTTTCATCATTTTCTTCGTTTCTATAATCACTTGATTCAATAGATTTTTTTATTTTTTTTCTTATGGACTCAAATTAAATTTTATATTTTTATTTCTTCTTGAATTCTTGAGTGTTTCTCACCTAATAAGCTATGAATTTTTTTTAAATCATATATAACCAAATTTCATCATTATTTTAAGATTGATATTTTTGAATTAAACTAATATAGAAAATTAGTCATTAATTTATTAAATATATTATCATATTATATATTACCAAAAAACCCATTAATATTTCTCACAATATATTTAACCCTTATAAAATATTCATCAATGAGATATTTATCATGATTTCTATGAATTTAATCTTACATAATTGATTCATAGATTCATTTACATTAATATTACCTTTTTAACTTCTTTTTGTTTTCTCCAAGATCACATTAACAGTGTGATGAAACATGGCCTTATTATATAACTTTTATGATAGAGACATTAATATAAAAATTTAATCATTTCCCTCTAATTACATATATATCGTTTCAGATTAAGTCATAGTATATCCTTTAGTTATCAGTTAGAACCCAATTGTTGAATCATACAAAACATATAAGAAAAGTGTTATAGCATATGTTAACATCATTTTTTCTCAATATATAAAATATCAAAAAAATTAATGTGGTAAGGCCTTCGATGATGGATCAGTTTTTATTACCTATCTCTGAAAATTAATCTCTCATCCTTATTAGGAACATATACTCTGATATAACTTTATGTTCTCCCAGTTAGAGGGACCACTGAGGTGAGGGGGGGTGGGTGAATCAATGGTAGAAATTTATGATTTCATTTTATTTTGAACTGAAAGTATATAAAAACATTTATATATTTTTATCCACAAAATATTATCCCAGAGCCTCACCTCAGGTGGATTTGATATAATACCGAGACAAAAATAATATTTATAAGGATTGAGAAAAAAAGTCATTCTCATTTACATGTTTGTTAGACACCCTAATATCCATTATACACTATAGAAAATTGTAGAAAATACTTGTTAGACACCTTATAATCAATTAAGTAGAAATTGTTTAGACACCCCAATTACAAATATCTAGTGATTGGTTAAACACCCCCAATCACCTGAAAATTGTAACTAGTAAGATACCCTTGTTATAATCTACTTATTAAACACTGATATTAATTTATATTGACAACATTATTATCTTCTCTTATTCAGTGCCACTTTTTATTTTATAACACTGCATAAATATATTGGATCAAGAAATACACTTATGTAAAAATAATTATGATCCTTAATAGTTTCTCCAAACAGAACAGTTGGTATTGAATCCTTCCACCGATCATGAATGATCTATACCCTATTATTTATCCTCTCCCCTTTAATATAAATATTCCATGCTATCCCAAAAATCCTTCAACTAATGTTAGAGAGTAATTAATGTTCCCATGAATTTTTATTCAATAATTACATTAATATTTAATATAATATAAAAAATATCTCAAATGATGTTTTTTAAATTTAAAATATGAAATATATTTGAATATCATATATAAATGATCATTATGTTCAAACTGGAATATATTTATTGGTTCTGAATTCTTATTTAAAAATTGTTCAAATAGTACAATCTTATTATTTGAATCTAATTCGAAAGAATCAGTCATAAAAAATTCCATGTGGTATATAAATATCATAACCTCATCATTTAGAAAATACAATATTTTCACCATTTCAAATCTACTAAAAAATATCCCATCAAATTTGTATATTACTCTCATTTAGAATATATTTGACATTTTAAAATATACTATATATTAGCACAACTACATTTTAAACATGTGAAATCCATAATATTTTCACAAGAATAATTATTAATATAATAAACAATAACAGAAGATAATAATATTTTAATGTTAAATTATTTACATAAGGTAGTCATTAAATCTTATAAATATTAAAATAATCCCATGAACATAAGGATTATCATCTCTAAAAAAATGACCAAATACAAAACCTATTATAAAAAAATTGTGAAAATTACTCCACAATTAAGCCACACTAGACTCACTTATAGGCTTCTCATAAGTTATACTATACTAAAAAACATGGGGAATGTAAACATAAGAAATTGAAGATCAAATACATGTAATGAGGGGATTCATATCCTCATATAATTAAGGGACAAATCATAAACATATGATCAGACATTAAAATGGTATACATAAATCATTATAGGACAATGGTACCATAAGAACCATCAATAAGACACGATATATTTTATATTTAAGGAAAAAAATAACATAGAAAAATGTTTAAGAAGTATGAGATAATAAACATGGGACATGGATAAAAATCATATGTAAATGGTATAGAAATATAAAATAACCTTAATTCAATGAATAAAAAATATATTTGGAACAAACATAAGAATAAGGTATTACTATATTTTGATAATATCCATGAATTCTCAGAATTTTGTTGGTGATAATATCGATGAAGCGCCACCCATTATTTTTTGATATTAACTTAAAAAGGATAATGAAAAATTTTCTCATGAAATATTAAACAAAAACCAATACATTATAGTAGGATATAAGACCTAATTTTTCAATCACCTATACATATTTGGTTGAATTGAAAATAATCATTCACCACTTCATTTAGAACCCATGGAAAGAAACAATCGGTTTCACAATATTTTAAAATGATATCAACAAAATATACCTTAGGAATGTAAATGGTTGATACACCAAATTGAATCAACATAAATTATAATTTCATATAAAATTTAGATATTCATTCATTAAAAATAAATTTCAATGAAACAATGTCTTCAGAGGGAATGCTGAAAATTGCAGTGAAACTATAAAAGGGTATTTATAAATTTTTTAATAATTTTCATCAAAGAAGATGTTTAATATAGGAATTAAAATAAAAGTTTGAAATATTGGGGAAACCAATTTGGAAAAAAATCCCTTTTAAATAAAATGATTAATAATATATCCTTAAAACATAAGGGATTTCAAAATTAAATGAGGAGTGCAAGATAAGTATTTTATGACGAATGGATGGAAAACCAATAAAATTTATTAAAATACATTTTTCTGAAACCCACATCCTAATAAATGTGATAATTATTTTTTAAAATACTACAATTGAAATATAAAAGTCATATAACGAAAAAAACAATTAGTTCGTTGAATATAATAGATAACATTACCTTGAATAGAAATTATTGACACGTAAGAAATTGTTATTATTTATATTGGAAGTGAAATATTCTCAAAATTTCCCACTTCGATGAATAAATAAATATATAAATATAATGTTGAAAGATATTTCAGAGGTAAATTATTAATATAATATCATAGAATACAAAAAAACATCTGGAATGAAGCATTTTTAAAGAGGAATCATTAAGATTTATGAATATAAATTGACTCATGAAAACATTTTACCTTTATTCCTTCTTAATAGAACATTATCTAACCATATATAAAATTAAGAAATATTTTATTCACATATTTAAAAAAATTAAAAATATGTATACCAATTTACAAACATCATTATAAGTATTCTTTACAAATATATTAGTTATGTACATTTTATATTCATCACGAGAAGTTATTATTTTTGATAGTTTCATTTATACTACTTTTTTAATGGCGGTTCCATTTCATTTATAGTATCAATTTTCAAAATTATGAGATAATTAAATTTACTATATATATATTTTATAATGATTTAGAACTTCTAAATTTCATTTTATATATCTTTTTTTATGATCTAGGTTGATTAATCCAGTGGAAAGCTTTCATTAGTCATTTTTATAATAAATAAATATTGGGGAAAAAATGAGGTAAATGTTAATAAAATTTTTCAGAACCCAATTTTTTTTAATAATTAAATTATAATAAAAAAATAATATTTAAATTTTTATATTATCCCATGATATAAATTTATTTCATTGTTCATATAGGTCATAAAATTGACCCAAACAAGAACAAACTACATTATATGAGTGAGTATGTTTAAGAATGTGATTAATTTGTAATGAAATTATTACTAAAAAAGGATAATGATGTTATATATATTTAATTAATGTTTAAAATAATATTTTATTGGTTTTTTATATTGAATAATAGATTAAAAGAAAAATGAAATATGACAGTTTCTCGGTGGATTTAGTCAACTTATAAGCATGGATGAAATATTTTTTTTCATGGGATGTAATGTAGGTTAGAATTGGATTATATTTTTATATTATTAATAATGTTTTAAATATTATATTTATTCAATATATTAATAGTTTGAAAAATCCATTAATGATAGTTATGAACAAAAAGTCATATATCTCATGAGGGATATTTTCCACATGTAATGCAAATGTTTTTTTCATTTTCTAAATGGTTAGTAGGGAAGAAGAAAATTGATATTCCATAAGTATAATAACATTTATTTATTTTATTAATAATAATGTTTTCATAATTTTATAGATATAATATGTTTTATGGGGAAAAATGAAGACATCATTAAGTGACATTTGTGGAGAATTTTTGCACTCATGTAGGATAATATCCCTTGAATAATAACATAAGGATCCTTAGCATGGTATTTTAAAAAAAAATAACGATACTAAGACATAGGTTGATTATTTCGAGGATAATAGGCTAGATTTTTTATATATATAATTCCTTCTTCAGGTTGTATAAATGTAGTGGAATTTATTTTTGTTTATAAGTGATGAAAATGGAATTTTTGTAAGTACATATAACATTGTCAAGGACCAAGATACCATATTGAGAATTAAATGGATAAAAAACAAGGAAATATTGAATATATGGATGCTATAAGATATATAATGAATCTGGTATTCATTTTCATTCTTTTCAAACATTTTCCCTATATTTTACAACTATATTTCTAAAGTTTACCTTTTTTATTTTAAACATTGTCATTAGTTTTACCCAAGTAATATATATTTTATTAAAAAATATATGGTCAACATTCATAGATAATGTTTATTCTCAGAACCTAAATTTCTGCTCTAAATATTATAATCCAATTTCAAAATATGATAAACTTAAATTATCAATTAAATATATAAAAAAATATTATATAAGATAATATTGTTTTTTAGATTATTATTTCTTAATCATAATTAGTATGGATAAAAAAATTATACTAGTTTTAATAAATTTATATATATGTTTAGAAATTATACTAGATTTTTTATTTAGAACAATGTAATTTATTTTAATATAAAGAAGTATAAAATATTAATAAAATAATTATTTGAAGATATTAATTTAACTTTTATCTTGGTAAATAACATTAATCATAGTAATATTATTTTTATGAAAAAAATAATTTTTTTTAATTTTACCTAATGATTCAAAATATAAAAATAATTTTACCAAATATTATTTCAAATGGTTAGAAAATGTTATTATCATATTAACACAGTTAATGTGTGAAACCCATTTTTTATATAAATGTTATTTTCACTCATAAAATAAATTTTTTTTAGTTATAGAATGTAAAAAAACATTAATATGTGAACTCATCCATAGGGATGTGTTGATTCCCACATCATTGAAATTACTTAAAAAAGATCTCAACATATCCTCCGGATATTGAATGGCCCTATCACACTGAACAAATGTATGTGGATGATATGAAATACTAAAACTCAACTCTATATCCAATACATGACAAAGGTATCATTATAACCTCATGGTAAACATAGAATCATATTTATATAAAATAAAGTGGTACTACATGTTGACTTATAAATCCCCTTATGTACATCTTGGAAATTTGGCCATATAAGAGATTGTTACTATTTGTAGTGAAATCTATTGAATTTTTAAGGCATTCAACTAAAATCTAATTGATATTATAACATTTATAAATCATGTTGAATCTGATGATGAAATTCATGGTGATTCCATAACATATATATATTGTTATAGATAATGGATTAAACATCCCCCAATACTTATATTTAATATAATTAACTTATTGGTATAAAAATCATCAAGATATATATATATTCAGTCAACCTATTTATGTCATCCAACCAGATGTTTTTCATTAGATCTCAATAAAACTTCATTCTTTCTGGATGAAAATAGAAGTATGATATATTTGAATTATAAAAAAACTCCTCCTCTAGTTCTTATTTTTATTGGATTCATATATTCATTCCAAACCATATATCTTCATCTCTATCAGAGTATAACTTCATAATTATTTTTACCAGGTTTTATAGCTCAACATTAACGAGATGGGCTTATAAATATTTTTATTTATTGATGGCTGTGTAATAAATTTATTATGATAGTATTTCTAACCTCCCCTCATGAATTCTAGTTTCAGTTTTATGAAATCAGTGATTATTGGGTATTTTTTAACCCTCATCAAATATATTGTAGCTTGATATTTCCTTTCCAAAGCATCACCCATCTTGTTTTTCTACGCTATATGATAATATATTGATCATTCAAAGTCCTTGATCACTTACCACCATCACATTTTGATTATATATAATGATAAATGTGAGAATATATATTTCTATCTCCTCTGGTCAGTATATATATATCACAATTCTCACCATAGTGGTAATGTTGTCAAATTTATAACAAGGATATCAGTGTCACCGGATTTAAATCACTCATTTTATGATTTTTCTTATGGTTTTTAAATATTTCATGAAGAATAAGATATTATCTTATCATTATATATTAAAATTGATCGAAATACACTTTATAAAGCATTACAGTATACTACAAACTCTTCCCCACAATAGTGAAATGATAGTATAGGTGCATTGAATTAACCCTTCTTTTATTCCTTGATAATTTCTTTACACTCCTCATCCCAATGAAACATCACTCCCATTTATGTTAACATATTTTATTAATATTTCATCCTTGAAAATTTTATGAAAAAGAATAAATAAAATTCCAAAAACCAAAGAAAACTGTAGATCTCAGTTAATATGTTTGATTTGAGAAATTGTTTAATAAATTTATTATTAAATGGATCTTATATTATTCCATTTATTATGAATACATAACTCTATAATGATACATTATGTATATAGAATTAAACAAACAAAAAATCGAATGAAATTTTTTCTTTCTTTTATTCTTCATCACAAATGGAATCACATTAAAATTTATACATACATACAGTAATGGAAATCTAAATTTGAATTATCCACCCTATTGAACTTTAATTGATGGAATCTAGATCATTAATCTATCATCATGATATATTGATCTTATATGAATTGATAGAATAGATCATTAATATTATGTCTATGATACTTTTTCTTGTACTTTATTTTACTATGTCATGGTAATAAATGAAGTGATTTATTGACTACCCTTATTTTTTATTAATAAGACTGGTACACCCTTGGGCGAAGAACTAGGGTATATCCTAACATTTCCCAAATATTATCATAACTGATTAATTATTTATTTCAATTCAATGTAATCCATTGTATATGATCTTTTTGAGATAGTAATGTATCTATGTATGAGTTCGATTGAAAAAACAAATGCATACTCTGGGGGAAGACTATATAGATCATCCAAAAATACCTCATAACACTCTGGTATAATATAATTGTTAATAATGTTGAATTATTCTTGATGATTATACATATAAATCCCCCTTTTTAGGTATCATGACCATATTATTTACTTTTCTTCTAAAGGGAGTTCATGATCATCTTTACATTGAGACCTTATAAAAAGATGATTTATGATATGAAATGAGATCTCATTGTCTCAATAATTGGTATATTCACTATATGGGTAAAACTAATTCACACATAAAATTATGTCAAACTTTACCAAGGGGTGATGGTTTAGATATAAATAAATTTTATCACAACAAATTTTTATATGATCAGAGTTGTATATCTTTGAAAAGATCATGTTTACATTATCTATTTTTATAGAAAGTTTGATATCCAAATAGTTAGGTAGGGATTTTGAATTATATAAAAAACTAGTACAATATGAATGAATTAAATGAAATGGATTAAAAAATGGTATATATATATATATAATTAATAATTATTGTACATTATATCTGTTCATTGGAATGTTCCACCTCAATAGTAGTGATAACATAGACTCTTCCTTGATCCCTTGGATCAGGATGTTTTCATGGACTATTATCTTCATCATCTCTAGGATTAGGTAATTAATTTTAATAATTCTCTAATACAATAATTTAAAACATTTAGGTTTGGTTTTATAATTCATTGGGACAATATTTTACTTAGAAAAACTTAATGGACTCCTCATCCCTCGCAAAAATCATTATCGTTTGAGATAATATTATAACACTTAAAAAATTCATTTTTTTGGAAATTCCATGTGTTCATCCTCCCACATTTTTTACATGTAGGTAATAGTAATTTATTTCCCCAAGCTGACTAATGACTAGATAATCTATAATACTCTTTTTTTATATTACCTCATTAGAATAAATAGGGCCTCTACATTCCATTTCCACATTCAACATACATCATAAAATATATTCATAAAATTCAATGTTACTTATATATAATGACTTTTGATTACATGTAATTATTACACTAATGAAATGAATGATTTTACTATCTGAATAAAATATAGAACTAGTGTAATATCATTCTATCATTATGAGCATTTATTTATATTTTCTAATGTATTTATCCTTCTTTTGTTTTAAATCCAACAATTCTCCCTCAAAAATCTCACAAAGTGTATAATATAAATAATTTTTTATGGATAATTTCATGAACTCCTCCCATTTAATAGATTCTAATTTATCCACTTCCTTTATATTCGGATTGAGAGTATACCATTGGTCATCATATATATCTAAACAATAAATAGAAAATACAACCCTGTAATGATTCTATAAATGGACAATTGAAAATATATTCTGCATTGAATTTATCTCTTTCTCAAAAATTACTAGATTTCAAGATACAGTAATTGAGAGTGGATGTTGTCTCCTGAAATACTCAATTTAAATATGCTCATTCCTTTGTTTTTTGGGAGATCAACATTATTTATGTTATTATTCATATATTTAGTAAGTTGAGTTATAATTTCAAATATATTATATACTCATACTACCTTACCTTTTAGTTAATCATTGGTACAATCATCACATTTCCCATCAAACCCATTATTAACTAAATTTACCACTATTTAAAATTTTTCTAAAATAAATAATAGTAAGTAAATAATATAATCTACAAATGAACACTACTATAAAAATGGGTTACATAATTTATGAAATAATAACACTATGTTATATATTACTAGCTTCAATCTAGGTCATTAATTATTTATATTTTATTAGGTTCCATTGTTATACCATAATTATGTGATCATGTCCCTTACAATGGACCATAATGAGATGGAATGTTTCCAAGTCGTATCTATTTAGAGATTCTTCTTAGGTGTGAATTATTTTCCCCACTCATTATGAGCTGAGTGAATATCATGTTTATATTAAAAAAGTCATTATTTGGATGATTATGTATTGCTTAATCTATACCAATGCAGCATCCACATTACAATATATAGACATGGATGAAGCTGTTTTAAATCCACAAAATCATAATATTATCTAATCATTTGGATGCTATCTTAGATTTAATCATCTTCCAAAATGTTTTCACAAATGTTATCTCATCATAATCACTAAAAATAACTAAACTAATCCAAAAAAATTTATATACCAAACATAGATACCATCTATGAGAACCGAATCTTATAATATCATTATTTCCTATCATTTCTATAAATTTAAAATTATATATCAAAAATAAAAAAAATTCTCAAGAACATAAGCATTGATGTACATAATAAAGAGATATATAAAAAATATATTTTACAATAACTATGAGAAATTATCCATTATTGAAAAATACTATATGATTTTAATGACGTATCATAATTTATACTCAACATCATAACAATGGGAATGGAAACATAATAAATGGAAGAACATAAACACATGGTGTGGGAAAACATATCATTTTGACAACGAGGGTTTGATTATAAGAATTTTATAAAACATGCAGAGCGGAGAAATATATAAATAAATGAACATGGACTAATAGTTGTTGTAAAAAATTAAATATATAAGTACATGTTAAAAAAAATAACCCATTAACAAACAAAGACAATTCATCAGATAATAACCATGATCCATAGAGTGTAATCAGAGGAATATTTCATAAAATTCAACATGTCCATTTAGAAATAGAATAAAAAATAAATTTAGAATAAATATAACCACATGGTGTTATTAGATTATATGAATATGAAAGAATGCCCACCCTTTAGTATGTGAGAATATCAAAAAAATGATCACCCTTTAATTTTTGATAATATACATGAAGGATCATGGACAATTTTACCTTGATATTTAAAACCCTAACCAATTAATCAGTGGTGATATAGGATTCCACACATAATTAATTCACACATATGTGTTAAAATTTAATGTAATCATTCATCAAATTATATTAAATCCATGGAAGAAATGGGTAACATAATATTTTTTGTTGTTATCACTAAAGGTAAGCAGAAAAATGTGAATGGTTGAAACTAAAGATTAAATCACCCTAAAAGAGAATTTATAATAAAATTTTAGAAGGATATTAATGAAAAAAACTTTCATGGAGATAAATACTTTAAATATAATGTGGAAAACAGTATAGATACCATAAATGAGTCTTTATAAAATATTTTTAATATTTTCAAAAATCAATATATTAATAATAATATTGAAAAGTAATTTTTGAAATTTTTTAATTTTTTAATATTTATGTTTTAGGAAACCAAAAATAATATATACTTACAATACATAAGTGTTATCAAAAATTAATTTGGAGTTGATGATTAAACATGTTATGATAAAATAATAAAAAAAATTATATATTTTAAATTAAATTAATCGAAAACTAAAATCATGAAATGATTAAAAAAACATTGTTTTTAATAGTTGATAGTAGAAATACAATGGTAAAAAAAGAAAAAACGTATTTGGGTTTTCATATATAAAGGATAACATTGGTGGGAATATAAAATATTGAAAATGGATGAAAAAATATAAATTATATAAGGTGACAATTATTGTCATCATAATCAATTTTTATGATGAATCAAATATATCAATGTAATTACCCCCACAATTGAATAATAAATGTGTTATAATACCATGATTTAATTTAATAAAACAATATTTAATGTCACATATTCAAAGAGGAATTGTTTTGGCCTATGAAAAAAGGCGAGTAAAGAAAAACCCAATCCTTTATTCTTGCATAGTCAAATGTGATATAACCACCAGTATATAAAAAATAACTATCTAAGTAACCTATTTATAAATCCATATACATTCTTATTAAATTTTATACATTTAAATTATATTTATTCATTAAAAATATATGATTTAATTATACTTTATTCACCATAAGATGTTATTTGTAACGATATTTTGGTTCTTATTATCTTTGTAGTTGAGGTGAGAAATATTGCTTGTATATTCGATTTTATTAAAAATAATATTATTATAGGTGGTACAATATAATTTCATAATTATTTATAAAATGTTGAGGTCATTTATCAACTACGTTTTTTATGATATATGATGACAATGTTGGTGGAATGCATTATTTAGTAATCTTTTATAAAAATAAAGAGAGGAATTAAAAATATATCAAATATAAATATAATCCTTAAAAAACCATATAATATACACTATTTTATAATTATTTTTTAATAATACTTGTTATTAATTTTATATATTAACCCATGATATACATATATATAATTGTTTATGTTTGTGGTTAAAAACACCCAAATAATAACATGCTATATTCTATGCATGACTATTGTTATTAAAGAGATTTTTTTACATAATATCAATATTACATAACCATAATGATATTGATTATAAAATTTCAAGGTGGTTAATCATATTTTACTTGACTCTAATATAGTATAGATGACTAGATGAAATATATGTTCATTACTTTTGTGGTGGAATTTGTGCACACGTACGCTGGAGTGGCATGTTAATTCACATATGATGTAAAGGAATTAATACTTTGATTATGTTTTAAAAAGATTATTAATTTTTTAAATTAATTTTTATTCACTATATTCTTCATTTTATCCATCTATTTATGTATAAAACTAATAACAGATCACATCACATATGTAGGTAGTAGTCTGTAGGTAACATAACCAATTTTTTCATTTTCTGAACTATTGGGAGGAAGGTATAAAAGAGATATTATATTATTATAATCAAATATAATTATACTATGAATTAATATCCTATCATAATATCATAGATAAAATAAGTTATATGGGGTAAAATAAAGATATAATTTAGATATCTTTGATGACAATAATACATTTCTCTTAGCATGTTCTCCCTTTGTTGAAACCTATTGGATCCATTGCATGGTATTTTTAAAATCCATGTGAATTTATGATCTGGAAAGAGATTTTATAAGATAATAGGAATTATTTTTTGTAGAAATAATTCTTTTTATTGATAAGAGAATTTTTTCTGAAGTGATCTCTCTTTTTAAGTGAATAAAATAACATTTTTGTAAATATCAATTAAAATTTTAATGATATAATTACACTATTCAAGGTTAAATTTAGCTAAATGTGGTAAATAATGAAATTTGGGGCGATATAAGGTCATTAATCCATTCAACATTTATATTGACACTTCTTTAAAATATTTTTCATTTCTTTTACCACTATATTTTTACATTTTTCATTTTCATTATTACACTTACAAACAGATTTTCCCATTTAATTTATATTTTATTTAAAAAACAACATAATAATTATTAGGATATTATTATGTTATTAAACTGAATTTACAATATTATAATATAATATTGTATCTAAATTATATAATATTTACATTAATATATATGCATTTCATAGTTAGAGAAACTATTTGGTATAAAAATGTTGTTTTTACTATTAACTGTTCTGAATATTATATAATAATGATTACAAATTTAATGAGTATGAATATATTTATATTAGATGAAAAATTATATTATATTCAGTTTTCAATATATTTATTAATGAAAAATTGAACATTGTTAATAAAATAACTATTATATAATAATTGTTTCACAATTATCTAGGAAATTAACATTTATCTTAACACACTTAATTTTTGGTATAAAATTAAATGTGAAGTTTTATATATTCTGGACCAATGTATTCCAAAATATAAAATCCATTTTACCAACAAATATTCATAAGGGTGAGAATAAATAGTTTTCATATTAGTATGTAATGAGAATATAAACCATTAAAATGACTATTTTCAAGCTTAAAATGACCAATATTTTATTATTCATCATTACATTATTTTTTTATATTGTTTACATATTATTGATATCCATAAATATTCTTTCCATATTGTAATGGTAATATTATTTTATTAATGTAATAAGTTTTTAGTTTTAGGAAAGTGTTATATATAATACTAGATCCTCAACTTGATTTAATGAAAATAATTTACTATAATAGTCTATCATTACCCTGTATATGGATTATTATCCTTATATTAATTCATACACATTTTAACATTCATTATATGTCTTGTATTTCTCATAGTGAAATATATACATGAATTATATGGAATAATTTTTAATAAAAATGGAATAAAAAACACACTGATTGTCATATATAATTCATTTTGTGTATACAAGAACATGCATGAATATTTTATGTTTGGATTTCATCTATGAAATATTGACTCAATTATTGGAGTCATGATATGAAATTATGATTAAAAAAATTATTTCTTCCATGATATTCATGTTAGGGTAGAACATAGGGGAATATCAGGGATTGATATTAGCATGATTATGTGTATATGATCGATCATTCCTCATTCATCTCACGGTTAATGCATGCATGGTCACTCATTGTATAAAACATATTTTACTACCATGTGAAGATAGTATGAGTTATTTGGAAACTTATTTTAGGTTTGAATCTATTTATGATTTAGCTCCAGAAGATCACAGTTAGTCCATATACTATCTGAATCTTTATGATCATTCTTGTCGTGGCCATGTGGTAGGTGCATAACACATAATAGTTTGATCTTATAGATAAAAATCACAATTGATTCTATGGTTTCTTTAAAGAGGATGTTGACTCATAAAGGAAATAAGGTGTTCACCTATTCCATATTTCTTTTCTAAATATGGGAAAACTACCCAGATATTCCTTCAATACAACAATGATCCTCATATTGTAATGGCTCTACATAATAACCCACAAACATATGTTCACCCATTGACCATGATAGGTGGGCCATCTCTGCATCACACACACTACCACCTTTGTTCAACCTAGGTAGATTGTCGAATCTCCCATGTGAACACACCTGTACATGGTATGCTTCATTCAAAAATAAATTATACATTTCCTGAAAATAATCCAGATATTCTATATTTAAAGACATCCATGATTAGATGATTAAAGAAAAAGTTTAATTCAATATTTTCATAATCTTGGACAATTTTTATTATGTGACTATTTCTTGTCTTAGAATATTTTTTTGATAAAATATTATCAATAAGGATATCCAAATTAATATGTTTAACAACATATAATTTCCAATACATATTATTCTAAAAAATTATTATCCAATTAAGTATTTTATGGACTTTTAAACGTTATTCGTATATGATTTTTAAAAATTCTCATTTTTCATGTTGAATGGTTTTTGTTATACCAAACCTCATTAGAAAATGTCTATACTTTATGAAAAGTTCACCACCAATCATTATCGGTAATTTTGATTTTTTATCTATAAAAATATTCCTTGCATCACAAGTTATTAAAAAATCATATATTTACATATTGAAAAAATGAAAACAACCACTTTTTCCACAAAATTGAGTTGTGGAACTTGTAAAATACGATGTACATTTTCTGTGTGTGTTTCTGGGTGTTTTTAATAGTGAAGAAATTTTAATCTAATTGCTAAATAAATTTTATTTAATGGAGAAAAACAAAATAAACTATTAACCACTGGTTCACCACCAATCAATTATTTCACCAATATCATTGGTAGATTTTAAATGAGTTTTAGAATGATCTTCCTCTATTGATAATAAGATATTTTTGTAAATACATTATTATGTAATGGATGTTTTTTTAATATTATTTCACCAATATCTTAGGTTTAAAATAATTATTTAATATAATAAAAATAATTATCACGATAAAGGTTAAAATGATGCTTTGTCTGTTACTTGGGATATTGGTGAAATTAATTTTCTAAACACGTAGTATTTTTATTTTTTATTTTTTAAATAGTGTTTATAATAAATCTATATAAATTATCTTATAATTCCATATGTAATTTTATTTTAAAATGTTAAATAGACTTGGTAAATAAAATGATACATGTTACCATGCTGAAAATTAAAATGGTCAAATTTATTAAATATAAAATCTAAATAATAACTTTTTTAAAACAAGGGTTTCTTTTTTAGAGGTTTGTATCAACCATATCATCCATAAAATCCTTGATTAGAAAAATTTTGAAGAACATGGGTTGAAATTGACTTCCAATTACTGAATTTTTTTGGGTATTTAAAATAATATATCTTCTCCACAATTACAAACGGGAAGTCACTTCACTCACTTATTTAGCCCTCTTAATACATTTGGATGTACAATTATAGAATACTATTCCTCTAAACAATCCTTATACCTAGTATAGATAATCTACTATTCCCAAAACTCTAACTCTAGTGACCTTAAGAAGCGATAAAAAGTGGTTTCTTTAAGAAAAGTTAATTGGATTCAATAGGCTATTCCTCAATCATTCTTATTTTATAAACATAACTTATGTGTCAAAACATATGATATAATAGAATTATTATCTATTATATAATGATATTTTATTTTTTATATAATAATATCTATCCATAACCACTCAAATAAAATAGGATATGAAATCTTCAGTTGTGTTTATGGAGGACTACAATAATACGAACTGATGTGACTAATTTTCTATCAAAAGTTTTCTAAGATGAATATAATGAATTATTTAATGTATATAAATAAAATTCATGACTTAATTGGTACTTTTTAAATTAAATATCATATAAATATTCTTAATTTACATATTTTAAATATGATAACGTCACTCAAGTGTACGGTGGACTGCTGGATCATGAAGCGATGTGATTTCATTTTCACTAACCCTTTATATTGAAGGTAATAAGGATAAATTTAATTAATATTATATATATATATCATATAAATTCAGGAAAATTATATTTCACATATTTAAATATGATTTAACTAATTAAGCTAATGATATCATCTCTCATATGTACGTAAGACCAAAGACACTTGACGAAAGACACACGTGAAAACAAGGCAATTAACACCCCAAACAAATGAAATTTTGAATTTTTTTTAAAAAAATGGTGGTAAATTTTTCGACAAGGATATATATTATATGAGATATATGATTGTTTTTTCTATAATTGATGTGTAATATTCATTTATTTTATATATATTTTGTTTAGACACATACGAAGGAAGTTATACTTGGGGTAAGGATTTCTCATTTTACTTTCACTTACTTGAGACAGATTCCTTATTCACCACCTATTCTATTATGTGTTGTATATAATTACCATTCATTTATTTTTTATCATGAATATATTTCTATTCAAATAATTTAATGTTTTGTGTGATGTTATTTATTTCAGGGGGGCTTATGATTTGAAAGTAAATAATGTATTATGTTTTTATTTCACAATCTCATCATTATTCATGATATTTATTTTTTAGTCTCCACCAGGGGAATAATATCTGTATTTATATATTATAAATATTTCCATATATTTTGGTTATTACATAAATTTTCATGTAATAATAACATTTCCCACACTTCGGTTCTTAAAAATAATGATATTTTTTAATAAAATACGACTTTATTTCTCTCTTTTGTCGGATATCCTTTTTTCGATACCATGTTTTATAATTTTTTAACACTATCCCATCTATTAATTAAATTAATTTTTTCCCATTTTCACATTTTATATTTTTTATAAAGGAATATTCATATTTATTTCAAAACAATGCACATTTGTATTTTACCGAAAAAGTTAAATAATTTTTTATTTTTACATGCAAGCCGTGAACATAATAATCCATCTTCTGGAACACTTAATGTTTTATAAATTGTTTTAAAAGTTCAGTTATATATTTCCATTGAAATATATTTTAAAAATAATTTTTGACTTTTTTTAAAAATATTTTCAAATTGAAGTGCTTATTTTTCGCAAACATATTTTAAAGGCATTTTCATGGAATTTATAGCCATCAAGGATATCAACAATTTATATTATTTAGGATACACTATTGATATGATAATTTTATCTCATCATTATTATTTAATTGGATGAATGATGATTAGTTTTAAAGAGTATTTAAAATTTTATTACCAATCGGCATATAATTTTGGATGGTTTATGATTGTGATTATATGATTTAGTTATGTATTATCATTTTGTATATTAGTTTTTCATTATGAATGATTAATTTGATTATGTTTTGACCATTTAATATGAGAATTAAATTGGAATTCATATGTAATTTTTTCGGTGGGATTATAGATAGCCCCTTGATGCATTGACATGTTTCAGGAGACAAATCACCTTTACAAATTAGATAGGTATTTACCCATAGATTTAAACTGTATTGGGAGAGGTCCAGAATGGTTTTTTCAAATGTACATCATTATGCACTCCACCATTATTATATTAGTTATTTTTGTCCATTTGATTATTTTATTATTTGGAATATCCATGGACATGTTTCAATAACATTTGATAATATATATATTCTACAGGGAATAATTATGTTCTTAGAGAAAAAACGTTGTACAATTTTTTTCTAATAATGTAATGTGAACTTCAAGTATATATATAACATACCAAGACTAATAATATATTCATTAATTTGGGATGTGATTTATTTCAGGTAGTTCCAATTTAATAAAGTGGACACAATCTCTATGTTATTAGAGTTGGGGACATTGTTGTTGGTATAAAAGGAATTTTTATAGAAACCTAAGGAAATTCATTTAAGAAAACATTGATTTAGTAACATAAACATACGATATACATTTAGGATTACTATAGAAGAATATCCTAAGGTTTTTTTATGGTATATATTATGTGGTTTTCCTAAAATTATATCCCATTATGTATACTACATGTTTATAGGGTATTAGAAAAGATGTTTATAGGGTTAATAACTCTGAAAAAAGTTTTTCACGGTTGACTCAAATGTTAGCTCGTAAAAAAAATTCATTACATCATAGATGGTTTGATACTCTCAGGGGATATTATTAGGATAAATCCATTTTTAATTACAAACCATTATAATATATTTGAATATATATTTAGGATTTGGAAACCTTACCAAAGAAACCATGTTCATTGTTATAATATTATTCATGAATAAAAATTTCAATTTAAATTATGTGTTTATATAGTTTTTGTATTATATATTATGATACATAATGTTATTATATAATAAACTGTATTTCATTTATTAGAAATGGAATATAGTTAAAGAAATTTGAACTAAATAAATACACATAATCCAACGATTGAGAATAGTCATTAACATGTTGATATTAAGCTAGTCTTTTGATGTGAAATAGTCTCCAAAATATTCTCATAAAATGAAAAATTTGTATCATGTTCATAAAAGATACATAAAACATTATCTTTATTTTAGGTTTTCAAATGTAATTAAGATATGAATAGGATTATAGAGAAAAAATTGGATAAGTTGAATAAAGGAAAAGGGTTTTCATAATGTTATAATTATTCATTGAAACATCATTGTACATACAAGAAAGGAATGATATTTTTTATCATGTATGGAAATAATGACCCTCTGGTATGTGAATTGATGTTTATTAAATAAAATTTTTATGTTGATTTTTCAACAATTATGATATGGGACACTATGAAATCAAATTCCACATGCGTAAAGGGAATATATCTCTGAAGAAGTTAAAAGATAAATGTCAAGTTTATGTTATTAATATATACATTGTGGAATGAATAATGTGAATGTGTATGGATTCATGAATTATGTTATAAGAGTATTTTATAAATTATATTATGGTAATAATAATTATGAAATGTATTGGTATTGTAATATATTACTATTTCATAATGGATTTGAGAGTATATGTTAAATGGTACTGATGACCGAGAAATGTGATTCAGTGGGAAATTGAATATCTTAGAAAAACTATAATTGGAGGACTATAACACTTAATATGTGCACAATATTAATATAAAATTTGAATATATATTTTTATATGATACTATTGGTGACCATTATAATAGTTAGTGGTTTGATGGTCTATGACATATTTGATGGTGTTTATTTCAGGCTTGTATTTATGGTTTATATTCAACAATATGATATTATATTTTTGGAAGAATTTTTTTAATTATGGTTTTATTATGATCAAGATATTCAAATATTATTTATATGAAATTAAGTGCCATATTATATTCTATTGGGAATCTAATGCTATTTTTATTTTTGATACTAAGTAACCTTATAAATTTCGTCAGTAATAATTTGGATGAGCCTTATGGTTAACTATTTTTGTTATGGTTTATGATGAACATTGGTTTTTTATTGAGGTATTGAAATTCCCTCACACATCATTTAATTCTTGTAGGATTCTTTTAAATTAAAATTTATTGTTTTCCAATCATCACATTTTATTGAGACATAATATATAGATAGTATAGGATAGATCTTATAGGGATTTGGTTTGAAATGGTAACATATGGCTTGTAACTCGTTTTTGTTGTATTTCTCATGATTATATTCAGTTTAAAAAACCATTTCTATGGTGTTTCGGTTTGAATTCATTAGTAATTCTTGGATCATGGTCAATTTTGGGTTTCCTTAAAAATTACTATCTCAATACTAACTTGGTAGGATCCTAAGGATTAGTTTGTGAAGCATGCAGAGGTGAATATTATACTATAGTCAAATCAACTAGATCTACCTAAGAGGGAACTATTCAATAAACCGAAGATAGTGAGAATCTAGATTAATTAATCAAATGTTCAAATTAATAATAAATTTTATCATTTGGTCATATCCCAATCTACTATAACTAGGATATTCGTTTTCATATGAATGTCCCATTGTGGAGGATGATTGAATTAATGGAATATACAATTTTTATTAATCCTAATTAAACACCCTTAAGATTACCATATTGAGAATTAATTATTTGTTGAGTTCAGATACCCCTACTCCTGATTTCTACCTTATGTGGTTTATCCACTCATGGTAGGAGTGATTATAGATAAAAAAGGAATTAAAATAATTCATAACATGCTAAGAAATATAATGTTTAAATAGTTAAAAAACATGAGATTATTTAAGAGAAAAAATCTGAAAAACATGCAATTAGTATTATGATGTTTAGATCATGAATAGAAAAAAAAATCAATTTATATAATTCATTACATTAGTATTAGAACAAGCAGACCAATGGTTATTTGTTGTTAGATACTCGGAACAAAAAAACAAGGGAAACTCTGTTGGTTTTGAAAACGGAATAAAAAACGCCCATGTATTCAATCCAAAATGCTCGTATGAATGTAAAAAAATAAATATAGTCCTATAAATTTTGAGTTTATGGTTGAGTAAGTATAAGAGAATAATATAGGAATGAAATGAACAAAGGAAGCCTACTCTAGAACTCCTAAAATCTGGTACCCTACTACTGCATATATCGGTGTAATATTACATGGCATGTAATTGGGAGTCACATCATGTAATTTTGATATGCAGTTTCTAACATTTTTTTTGTATGTATTTAAATATTTTGAATATCTCATTCATGATTTTAATATTTGAATCATTTCACATCTGGTATCCAAGAATCATGACGTCTATCCACTTTCAGGTTTTATCAATGTGGGGAGAATTGTTGTCAAGGGGTTCATGACGTGTATTGGAAACAAACTTCATGTAATGGATGCTCTATTTTATGTGTTCACAACACACGTATTAACATTATTCACACCTTACAACATGTCTCAAAACACATCTACACATTATATAATGAGGTTTCATAGCGTGTAATAGAAAACTTGTCACAGATTATTCCTTTTTGTTGTCAATAATTTCGAAGAATAATTACAACATAAATACATGCATACCAATTCCATTGTCATATAAATCAATGAAAATACTTAATAAAATGAGTGTAAAAATATGATAAGATTTCAACTTATCGATTTCCCCCATACGTGATTTTTTTTGTCCTCATGAAAAAAGGTCTCAATATGGATTTAAAAAAAACAAGATAAAAGTTATTAAAGTAAAAAAATTCATTATGTCCAAGAAAATGAAACCATGTGTAAGTTGAAAAATTATTTCCCCAAAATCATCTCTACAATGAAACTCATTCATGCCTCATAGCTCAGTTATTTAACCAAATTGATAATAATTTAATTACAATATCTTAAATATTAAATAAATTCTATACCCATAACCAATTTACCAAAAAATACAATTTCACTCCTCAATCAGTGTGAAATGAGACTGAGTAATGCTCATACTGTGAGTACATGTTCTTAAATAGAGTCTATAATTGGTTCTATCATATCCACTTTGTATAGAAAAATAAAAAATCTTTCATTATTATTTCAACAAATAGGTTCTAATGACTCTGAGGATGATGGAAATTAGGGAAAAAGAAAAAAAATCAAAATGGAGGGTAGGAAACAGAGTATAACACATGAATGTCAGGGAAAGTTTAATAAAATGAGTCCTATAAATCTAATAAAGTCCACACTCATAGCACCTCAAGTTAGATCTATATATATTTCATTTAAGTAAAAGTAGGGTATTATGTTCATTTATTTTTTGATTGTATTTTTATATTTGGGAAGTCATTTCTAGGACTGATCTCACATCTATCCCCTGAACACTGAAGATCCATCAGGGTATTCATCAGTCTTTAAAGAGTTATTTTTATCCTTCTTAATGAAAACCCAATGTCAATTTTATTTTTCATTTGTATTATCAAAATGATTAGGATAAATGTTAGATACTACAAATAATCCTAGGATAAAAACCAAAAGGTCAGATGATAAACACCATAAATTTCTACAGTAGAATCATTACATAAATACTAAAATATCCCCCACACCTATTCAATGTAAATTCATGCATTAAACAAAGATAAGTGTGGGAAGGGATAAACAATATTTAAGAGCAACATTTTATAAGTATATTCATCTAAACTACTTGTTTAATGATTGAAAAATTAATGGTTTGTCTTAGGAAAAATAATCTTACAAAATATTTTCAATATCATTTTAATTTTTTTTGGTCACTCAATGCCTCACCAAGATCTCAATGCATTTTCTAATAGGGTTACAAGTCCTAGGTATAACCCAAGAAATATGCTCAGAAAATAATGTTCAATTTTATTACCATAATACTATATAGAATGAAATAAATATTGAAAATAATATTCACTATGCGTATAAATATAAATGATAAGATAATGAAACATAAATTTTAAAATGATATATTTAAATTAAATAACTAATCTCAGAAATCATTCTAAAAATCTATGTTAAGATAAAAGATGTATTTACAATAATTTCCATCTTATCAACATTTTTTATTTAAATTGATAATTTTTTTTCAGGTATATAGAATGATTTAAATATGGTAAATTTATCTTAGAGATATGAAATTTGGAAAAAATTTAGGTGCATCAAATGTGAATGTAACACCTTCCCCCCACATAGTTAGAAGGAGTTAGTGTAGTCACTATCCATGGAATTATTTTGGGAGTCTTATGGAAAATAAAGTTCATAATATAAAATATAAATTTAAAAATATAAGACTGATGGAATCAAGATATCCCTATAGGATGTTGTATAACATAGGGGTACTTCTTTTACTAGATTTGGTTTTAGGTTACACGAATATAGGACAGAAAAATAAATCTTGTAATTTATCAAACATCAATCCATAATATTGAAATACATTGAAATCATAAATACAATAATGTGAACAGAATGAATTGTAAAGTAATTGATTTAATTTTAATCTAGTAGATATATTATAATTACTATCAAGATGAAAAAGGTTAATTATGGATTTTAAAAGGTAGAAAAATATGACTTATGGGTTGCCTCCTATAAACGGCTAAAAAATCATTATCTAGATGGATGCATTAGTGAATCAGGATGTGTGGTTCATCATCTCAGTGTTTCATCTAGAATCTATAGCTACTCATGGTAGTTTCTTCCCTGTGTGGGGAATTTTTAATGGATTGATGACTTCAGGAGCATTGAGTTTATAAATCATATGTGGATGGAAAATTATTGTAACTCGTCTTGGTGGATGATGTTCATGATTCTATTGTGATAGTTCATGAAGTTGACATACTATATCGACCACACACTGAAAAAGTAGTTGATCATGAATAGATGGTGGTACTATTATATAAACAATCATAGCTGAAAAAGATGATAAAGACATTTCTTTTATAAAATTTGACGATATAAAAAATAGTCCCTTGAAATGTGGAGATGTTATCAATACCAATATATAAATATGTGTTGTAGTAAATAATGTTGGGATAAAATTACTAAAAATATGGAAAATTTATAGACCAGAAACAAAATTCAAAATATAAAATGGGAATGTGGCTATCTATGATAGTTTTAAAGAATAAAAAATCTCATTCATAGTCTACTCACGGTCTGTTGAAGGCGGTATCATTAGATTCCCAGATGAATCTATGGTTGTGATGGTAGTAGGGGCCAGTGGATCAACTATAGAGTGTGTATTCATGGTGTTATATTGATGGTATGAGGTATGTGGTGGAGAGTTGTTGATACTATATTAGGATGTGGTTATGATAGCTAGATTATCATATAGAACATCTTTGGATAGTGATGTGGCTGGCCCCTTGCCCCATGAGGCCTGCTCAATGATGTAGTCCTGCTAGATGTTAGTGTTAGGGAGATATGAGGGTAGGTCCATGTGGGCTATGGGTTGTGCTGGTGTGGTTGAAAATGTGGTTTTGGTAGTTGTTGGTTGTGGTTGAGAGTATGTGGGAGATGAGATTGGTTTTGGGGGTTTAAAATAGGAATTCTCTATGAAGTGTATGATAATATGGGTAGGAGCTGTCAAAGGTTCTCTAGGATATATAGCTAAAATTCCTATAGAACTAGTGGGGTGGGATAGATTGGTGGAGTAGTGGTGTATGTGTTAGTGGTAGAGATAGGGATATGGGCGGGAGGTGTTAAAGGTTAATCTTTTGGTGGAGTAGGTGCAGAATCTACTGGAGGGGCCTATGTTCATGTAACAACTAACTCATGTAAGGTTTCTTCCTATTGGTATGTTTCCTCATCCATCACCAAGATATTTAACATGGGTATCATCAAAAAATCAATAGACTCCATTGGGCCAAGGTGTTTTATGTGAAAAGAAATATAAAAAACATCAAGATGGTGGGCTACGTTGGTGATTAAAGAGACACCCATCAGTGTAAATCGGGTCCATCATGTGTGATCCCATTAGTTATAAAAATAATGGGAAGCCATGTTGATGATTGGGATTCATGTATCTGGTAGAGAAATGAGGACACTGAACTGGCTCACACTCCAATTAGACTATACCCATGAAAACCAAGAATGATTCCAATATCCAGGAAGTACCTAAATGAATGAGCTGTGTAGCTGAGTGGAATTGGTGAATTGGGGGTCATGCATTGTTTAAAAATCTCCTATAGTGATTTTCCACAGTCTCCATAAATAATACATAGGAGGCTCAAGCTAATGAATTGGTAAATCCACATATATATATAAATATAATATGTATATGTCCTAGCCAATTCTAAATTTGAAAAATGAGGGCTCATGCTTTTAGTCGCACTCATGATAGAATAGGATATCCACTACGATTTCAAATGTAAAAAGGGACCCTAGGAAAATATCTTAGTATGTTCCCTCTCATACCCCAACATTGTAGGAGTGATTGATTCAGTTGAGGAGCTCCAGTATCTCATCACTGATGTTTAGGTGGGAAAATTGTAAAAGTCAAGGGTTTTTTGTTCGGATGTGATTCATATATAGTCTGTAGTGTGTGGTGAGGTGATTCGAGTATGAGAAGCACAAAATACGGTGAGAATAGTGGTTTTCATCCCTAAATGAGTAATCATGTCTAATCGAGGTGTCATCCTGAGTGGTAGAGGCATTATGGGGTGCCATATGAGGTGGGAGAAATTATCGTTGATGTGAAGAGTGTGCATAAGTTTATCCACATCATGGAAGTTTCACTATCGGATGATCGCTACTGTCTGATGCAATCACTGATGGTTCTAGTCACAACTTTTAGAACCATGCCATACTAGGAGTAGGGATGGATGGGAATAGGGGTTCTCAGCTATAAAGGTAGGGTTTCATTTGTGTGGATCACAGAGGAGGAGGAGTGGGAGTTGGTGAAAGTCATGATGGAAGGGGAGAGGGATTGCACATTGGGTAGGGAAAAGGGAATGGAGGGGGGTGTGTAACGACCCAATCTTTTTGAGTAGTATATTAACTTACTCTTATTGATTTAATAAGATGTTAATGGTTAATGCAGAAAGAGGAGTCGATGGCTTCATCCAGTAGACTCGACCCTTATGAAGCCCACTTATCAGAGCTTGGGAAGGAGGTAGCATCTGTGGGCTTCGCTTTGGACCAAGCCCAAGCCGAGATCCAGCGTGTCAAGCTTGAACGAAAACGCTTGCAGGAGAAGTTCAAGTTAGTGGAGATTGCTACTAGGGCAATGTTATCTGAGACTCCCTCATATTCTCTCACCATAGCACACCTTACACTTAGGTCTTATGCCAGTGTTATAAGGGGCTATGTGATGAGACCCTAGTTTCCTTGTGTAATACTTTCGGGTGAATAAATTGAGATTTCTTCCTTTAGTGATGTTTGTGAAATTTCAAATGTCTAGATAATTTTAGAATGTATTTTATTGATTAATTTTGAAAAAGGGATATTTTGAAATATTTATGTAAACCCTAAATAACTAATGATGTGTAATGATTTTCAAAAAATGGTCTTCTACAAAAGTGTTCATTAAGGAATTTGGAGTCTAATAAGATCAACTTAATTTTTTGATGAATAGTAAATAGTGAATAGTGATTTTATGCTTAGGATTAGTAATGTGACCAAATGGATTAGTAATCTCACTTAAAGAAAGTTTTAAAATAATCTAGGCACCTTGATTAAGTAATGTGATTCAATAAAATGGGTAAATAACAGTTTCATAAATTATTATTCAAGTATTAGTTTTTTCGGATGAATAGTGTTTTTTAATTAAAAAATTATTTAAAAATAATTAGAAAATTATTTTTATAAAAATGAATTTATTTTTGAACTCAGAGCATCGATATTATGTTATGGTAATTTTTGGGGATTTTTCTGAAAAAATGAATTTTTGATAAATAGTGTATTTATTTAAAAATAAAATTAAAAATATTTAGAAAATTATTTTTATAAAATGGAGTTCATTTTTGAAATCATAGCATTGATATTTGGTTAAGGTGAAATTTTGGGATTATTCTGAGAAAGTTGAATTTTCGGTGAATAGTGAAAGTATAGTTTTAAGTTACGGGTGTTTAATGACATCATTAAATGATGTATTAAGTATATATTCAATATGGTCGAATTATGAATAGTAAGATAAGGTGTTAGGTGTCCCAAGTGGCCAATACCATGGGCAAATACCATGGGCAAGCCCATGGTTTTGTCAAAACCACTAGTGAGGTGTCCCTTGGCCATTAATGCTTTGTCCCCTCACTTTCCCTATAAATACCCACCCTTTCCTCCTTTAGTTTTCACTCCCAACTCTCCCCCAACGAATTTCTGGTCTTCTTACCTTCCAAGGAGTCCTCCCAAGGTGCCCCCAAGCCCTCAAGGTCCAATCCTTTGAGTTTCAAGAGTCACGTTTTAAGGTAAGGGATCTGACCCCTCTCTTTCTTTTCATGTAATCTCTTTTATGTCATTCCTATTATGCTCCATGTTTTTATGTGAGAGGATGTTCTTTTATATTCCTCTTACTTCCCTTTCATGTTTATATGATGAGATATCCCCTCTTACTCTCATCATTTCGTTTTATGAAAGTTTAAGTGACGCCGTTAGGTTGTCGAATTTTTAAGGGATTCTTTCACCCTTCTCATTTTTTTCAAGTTCGATTTTCATGTCAAGTATTTCAAGTTCCTTTTTATTATGTTGGGGTATGATCTCTATATCAATCATACTGATATCTTATGATCATATGATGAGGGACCCTTTTTTTATCTTGTCAAATCATTTTCTTTCGAAGGTAAGTGACGCCGTAAGGCTGCCGAATTTTCATAAGAGAAATCTAATCTTTTTCCTTCCATGTTTTTCATTTCAAATGGTATGTCCCTAAAATTTCATTACCATGTCCATATGTCCTTCTTATTCTTTCACCCTACTGTTTTATGGATCATTTATGAGTGGGTGACCCATGTCCCCTCTCATTTCTATGTTTTCTAAAACCCCGAAACTTGGCCGTTATGCTGCAGAATTTTCCCCTCAAAATGCCTCTCTCTTTTCTCAAAAATTATTTTATGTTATAAAGTGAATACTCAAAGCTCTTATTTCTACAAGGGTATTCACATATATATCAAAATGTTCCATTTTAAATTCTGGGATTTACATACATGAGACTCGCTTTCCCTTTCCGTGGGTTTAAAGTGACGTAAAGATCATGTCTTTAAAGCAGTTTTTAAAACGTTATGATTATGAAATGAAACCCATTTATTTTATGCTATGTGGGTTATTTATGAAATGTTTGATGATGATATATGTGGCTCACATGATAATAAAGGCAAATTTAAGGGTTCTCCCTGATAGCGCTCCAATGCATTGGGTAATGATGTAACCACTAGAGATTACAATTTTCACGATACCTTGGTGAATAACCTTGGTAATTTTCAAATGACACCTTGGGGATGGACCTTGGTGATATGTTCATGATTTTCTATGTTAAATGATGTAGCCACATCTTCAAGTTATGAAAAATGTTATTTTTATTATGAAATGCCTCATGATTTCTTTCTCATGCCTTAAAGTTCTTTTCATGTCTTTATTGAAGTATCTCAAGTTCCCATGTAAAATGTTCCTCTTGTTTCCCTTACTGGGCCTTCTGCTCACCCCTTTCTTTTGATGTATGTCCCCAGGTTATGAGATGCAGTAATGAACCTAGAATAAACTTAAGGAGACGCCTTGCAAATGTTTAAGAAGAATGTTTTATGTTTTTTTTATGTATTATGATCCTTTTTTCCAAGACACTAAACCTTAACGATCCTCAGATTTGTGTAATGTAATGAAAGATTTTGTTATAAAATGGCGGGATACTATAGTTGGTATCAAAGGATGGTTTAGTTATTTGTGGAAATTAGGATATAAAAACTTTAGGAAGAACCCTATAGAAAAGTTTAAATATAGGAAAACTTCCTGGTATTTTGGTAAGTATTGAGTAAGTGGTCTATCAAACAAATACATCCCTGTCTGGATACGAGTAGGTAGAGGCGGCTCTGGCACATATGTACATAGGGGTAAAACCCGAAAACACCGCTTTGAGCTAGACTCGAACGGGAACTGGTGCACGATAACGGGCCTTGCTGCACTCTTGGTTACGACACTCCCGGGGGATATGTTCGGTTAATCACAAGATTTTTATGAATCATTATGAAGGAATTATAGAGAAGTATAATTGTCTAAGCATGAAGTCTTAGTTAAAAGATTCATAAATGAAATAAGTTTCTCACTAAGGTTTTATTCTTTTAGAAAATGGCGGGCAATAGGAGAAACCGTGCCGATGGTGACCGCAATGCACCATGTGCTGACGGCCCTCCGATGGAAGCAGGAATGGAAACATTCATGCGAATGATGAACCAACTGACTCAAGTTATGAGTAATAACTTGAATCAAGCTGAGAGGCCGACCTCACCACGAAGGGAACAACTTTCTGTTGAGTCCTTCATGCGTCAACGACCGCCAACATTCAGTGGATCTACTGACCCATTGGTTGCAGAACAATGGATAAGCTCCATTGAAAAGATCTTTTCTGTACTTCATTGTTCGGAACAAGAAAAAGTCACCCTTGCTGTTTACCGCCTAGAGGGAGAAGCTGATCAGTGGTGGTCACTGATCAAAAACACGAAGCCACGAGGAGAGATGGAAGCTATGGAGTGGGAAGAATTTCGGGGGATTTTCTTTAACAAGTATTTCCCTCGTTCCATGAGGACGAAAATGGAGAAAGAGTTTCTCGAGCTGAAGCAGAAGGAGAACGAATCTGTCGGAAGCTATGAGATGAACTTCACAAGGCTTTCCCGTTATACCTCAAGCTTTGTCATGGACCCTAATAGGAAGGTTGATAGATTCTTTGGCGGACTACGACCACATCTGCAGAAGAATCTAGACAACAGGGACTACGATAGCTATGAAGAAATAGTTCGAAGTGCTATGAAAGTTGAACTAGAGTTTGGGGAGACACAGTGGTCTCACAAATCTAATGAGAAGAAGAGAACTCTAGAACCGAGCCTGGGAAGAAGTTTTGATCAGGAAATAGGTGGAAAGCATATGCAACATGCCACATGAAATAAATGTGGGAAGAAGCATCCGGGGAACTGCTTGATCGGAAGTGGAAAGTGCTATAGGTGTGGAAAAGAAGGCCATATTTCTCGGAATTGTCGTGGTGATGTGAAGCCTCAACTTCCCAACACTAACGACAGAGGAAAGATGGTTCTGGCCCTACCCGAAGTCACATGCTTCAAGTGTGGACAGCTTGGGCACTTTGCTAATCAATGTCCAAATCCGAGGGCGGTGGAGGGGAATCACCATCAACCTCAGCAGAGGCCAAGGGAGCAAGGTCGTGCTTTCGCTATCACAACAACTGAAGTTGAAGTTCCGAACGATGTGGTAGCAGGTACTCTTGTTGTCCTCTCAAAACTAGCAAGTGCTTTATTTGATTCTGGTTCTACGCATTCCTTTATTTCCTCCAAGTTTGCAAGGAATATAGAATCAATCCCCGAACTGCTAGAGGTAGAGTTGTCAGTCAAGACTCCAAGTGGGATTATCCATGCATCAAAAGTATTTAGAGACTCTAGTGTTTACTTTGGTGAGCTCAATATTATCTCAAATCTAGTAGTCATTCCCATGATGGAATTTGACATTATACTAGGGATGGACTGGCTCTCAAAGTATAATGCTAAGATCAAATGCAGAAGTAAGGAAATCTTAGTAGTCTTGAATGAACAACCTACAGTTATCTTCCAAGGAGAGATATCCCGAACTGATCCCTATCTAGAAGCACCTCCTATAGATTTCTTTATGGAGTTAATCGGTGATGAGGAAGAAGGGAAAGGGAGCATACAAATTGAAGATGTTCCGATTGTTCAGGAATACATGGATGTATTTCCTGAGGAGTTACCTGGACCTCCCCCAGAAAGAGAGGTAGAGTTCTCCATTGAACTCGTACCTGGGTCTCAACCGATATCAAAGACTCCGTATAGAATGGAAAATGTGGAGCTAGAGGAGTTAAAGAAACAACTCCAAGACTTGTTGGAGAAGGGGTTTATCCGACCGAGTGTGTCTCCTTGGGGAGCACCAGTTCTCTTTGTGAAGAAGAAGGATGGATCAATGCGGTTATGCATTGATTATAGAGAACTGAACGGGATCACAGTGAAGAACAGATACCCTCTTCCAAGAATTGATGATTTATTTGACCAACTTCGCGGGGCTTAATTCTTCTCTAAGATTGACCTTCGATCTGGTTATCATCAACTGAGGTTGAAGAAGGAAGATATTCCAAAGACTGCCTTCCGATCAAGATATGGGCATTATGAGTTTACTGTTATGCCCTTCGGCTTGACTAATGCTCCTGCTATTTTCATGGATTTGATGAATAGAGTCTTTAAGGACTACCTTGATAACTTTGTGGTAGTTTTTATTGATGATATTTTGATATATTCAAAAATTCACGAGGAGCATGAAGATCATCTGAGGGTTATTTTGAAAACTCTACGGAAGGAGAGGCTCTTTGGGAAGTTCAGCAAGTGTGAGTTTTGGTTACAAAAAGTGGCTTTCTTGGGGCACATCATAACCAATGAAGGAATCTCGGTTGACCCTGCAAAGACAATGGTTGTGGAGGAGTGGCCTCAACCCACAACAGTAACTGAGATCCGTAGTTTCCTTGGTTTAGCGGGATATTATAGGAGGTTTGTGAAAAAAATTTCACGGATTTCTAATCCACTAACCAAGTTGACTCGAAAAGGGGTTAAGTTCATCTGGACAATGGAATGCGAGGAAAGTTTCCAAGAGCTGAAGAAGAGATTGGTTACTCCACCTGTGTTAACACTACCCTCTATCGGAGAAGGATTCGTTATTTTTAGCGATGCATCTCTGAAAGGGCTTGGGTGCGTCCTCATGCAAAATGACAAAGTAATTGCTTATGCATCTCGACAGTTGAAGATTCATGAGCAGAATTATCCTACGCATGATCTAGAGCTGGCGGCAGTTGTTTTTGCTCTAAAGATTTGGAGGCACTATCTTTATGGGGAGAAATGTGATATATACACTGACCACCAAAGTCTAAAGTATATTTTCACACAGAAAGAATTGAACATGAGACAAAGGAGATGGTTGGAGCTTATTAAATACTATGATTGTTCAATTCATTATCACCCTGGAAGAGCAAACAAAGCCGCGGATGCGTTAAGCAGGAAAGATCCTGTTGTTCTGGAAACAATGAGGATCCTGGGAGACCCCTTGATTAAAGATCTAGTAAAACTGGACATGGGAATTATAAGGAAAGGGACATCATCAACCCTATCCCAAATGATTTCTCAAACTTCATTACTAGAGAAGATCAAGAAGGCTCAAAAAGAAGATCCTTTGCTGTAGGAGAAGTTCGAGGCTGTAAAGGATGGGAAGTTCCCTGATTTCAATATTGATCCAGAAGGTGTATTGAAATTTCATACAAGACTATGTGTTCCATCTATTCCAGAGATAAAGAAAGAACTGATGGATGAAGCTCATAGCTCTACTTTCTCTATACATCCGGGAAGCACTAATATGTATAGAGACCTTCGTGATCATTATTGGTGGGATAACATGAAGAGGGAGATTGCCGATTACACTACAAGGTGCCTGGTGTGTCAGCAAGTAAAGGCAGAAAGACAACTTCCTAAGTGGGTATTACAACCGCTACCCATACCAGTATGGAAGTGGGATAATATCACCATGGACTTTGTAACTGGTCTCCCAAAAACATCCAAAGGAAACAATGCGATATGGGTTATTGTGGACTGTCTCACCAAGACAGCCCATTTTATCTCTATTCGGGAAGATTTCTCTCTGGATCATCTTGCCAAGATATACGTGAAGGAAGTGGTAAGGCTGCATGGGGTACCACTATCCATCGTATCTGATCGTGACCCAAGATTCACATCAAAATTCTGGAGAAGTCTTCAGCATGCTCTGAATACTGAACTGAATTTTAGTACGGCCTATCATCCTCAAACTGATGGCCAATCTGAAAGGACTATTCAGACACTCGAAGACATGTTGAGATTATGCTCAATGGAATTTAAAGGTGGATGGGATCAACACCTCCCATTAGTGGAGTTCTCCTATAACAACAGCTTCCATGCGAGTATTCAGATGGCACCCTATGAAGCTCTGTATGGAAAGCGGTGTAGAACTCCTACTTGTTGGGATGAAACTGGTGAGAGGAAGCTTCTTGGGCCTGATCTTGTGCAAGAAATGACAGAACAAGTTCATGTCATCCAACAACACATAAAGGCTGCTCAAAGTCGGTAGAAGAGCTATGCTGACAATCGTCGAAGGGACTTGGAGTTTGGTGTTGGTGACAAAGTCTTCCTTCGAATTTCTCCATGGAAGAGAGTCATGCGGTTTGGGAAGAAAGGGAAGCTCAGCCCTAGGTACATTGGCCCCTATGAAATCCTTGATCGCATAGGAGCAGTGGCCTATCGTCTAGCACTTCCACCGAACCTAGCTCAAGTTCACAATGTCTTCCATGTATCTCTCTTGAGGAAGTACATACGCGACCCTTCGCATGTACTGAACCCAGAGGTGGTACAACTGGAACATGACCTCTCTTATGAGGAGCAGCCAGTGGAGATCTTGAACCGTAGAGACAAGGTCCTACGAAACAAGACTACCCACCTTGTGAAAGTGTTGTGGAGGAATCATAAATATGAAGAAGCGACTTGGGAGCCTGAGGAAACGATGAAGCAAAAGTACCCTCACCTTTTCGACTAGGCCTCAAGTATAAATTTCGGGGACGAAATTTCTTAAGGGGGGAAGAATGTAACGACCCAATCTTTTTGAGTAGTATATTAACTTACTCTTATTGATTTAATAAGATGTTAATGGTTAATGCAGAAAGAGGAGTCGATGGCTTCATCCAGTAGACTCGACCCTTATGAAGCCCACTTATCAGAGCTTGGGAATGAGGTAGCATTTGTGGGCTTCGCTTTGGACCAAGCCCAAGCCGAGCTCCAGCGTGTCAAGCTTGAACGAAAACGCTTGCAGGAGAAGTTCAAGTTAGTGGAGATTGCTACTAGGGCAATGTTATCTGAGACTCCCTCAGATTCTCTCACCATAGCACACCTTACACTTAGGTCTTATGCCAGTGTTATAAGGGGCTATGTGATGAGACCCTAGTTTCCTTGTGTAATCCTTTCGGGTGAATAAATTGAGATTTCTTCCTTTAGTGATGTTTGTGAAATTTCAAATGTCTAGATAATTTTAGAATGTATTTTATTGATGAATTTTGAAAAAGGGATATTTTGAAATATTTATGTAAACCCTAAATAACTAATGATGTGTAATGATTTTCAAAAAATGGTCTTCTACAAAAGTGTTCATTAAGGAATTTGGAGTCTAATAAGATCAACTTAATTTTTGATGAATAGTAAATAGTGAATAGTGATTTTACGCTTAGGATTAGTAATGTGACCAAATGGATTAGTAATCTCACTTAAAGAAAGTTTTAAAATAATCTAGGCACCTTGATTAAGTAATGTGATTCAATAAAATGGGTAAATAACAGTTTCATAAATTATTATTCAAGTATTAGTTTTTTCAGATGAATAGTGTTTTTTAATTAAAAATTTAATTAAAAATAATTAGAAAATTATTTTTATAAAAATGACTTTATTTTTGAACTCAGAGCATCGATATTATGTTATGGTAATTTTTGGGGATTTTTCTGAAAAAATGAATTTTTGATGAATAGTGTATTTATTTAAAAATAAAATTAAAAATATTTAGAAAATTATTTTTATAAAATGGAGTTCATTTTTGAAATCATAGCATTGATATTTGGTTAAGGTGAAATTTTGGGATTATTCTGAGAAAGTTGAATTTTCGGTGAATAGTGAAAGTATAGTTTTAAGTTACGGGTGTTTAATGACATCATTAAATGATGTATTAAGTATATATTCAATATGGTCGAATTGTGAATAGTAAGATAAGGTGTGAGGTGTCCCAAGTGGCCAATACCATGGGAAAATACCATGGGCAAGCCCATGGTTTTCTCAAAACCACTAGTGAGGTGTCCCTTGGCCATTAATGCTTTGTCCCCTCACTTTCCCTATAAATACCCACCCTTTCCTCCTTTAGTTTTCACTCCCAACTCTCCCCCAACGAAGTTCTGGTCTTCTTACCTTCCAAGGAGTCCTCCCAAGGTGCCCCCAAGCCCTCAAGGTCCAATCCTTTGAGTTTCAAGAGTCACGTTTTAAGGTAAGGGATCCGACCCCTCTCTTTCTTTTCATGTAATCTCTTTTATGTCATTCCTATTATGCTCCATGTTTTTATGTGAGAGGATGTTCTTTTATATTCCTCTTACTGCCCTTTCATGTTTATATGATGAGATATCCCCTCTTACTCTCATCATTTCATTTTATGAAAGTTTATGTGACGTCGTTAGGCTGCCGAATTTTTAAGGGATTCTTTCACCCTTCTCATTTTTTTCAAGTTCGATTTTCATGTCAAGTCTTTCAAGTTCCTTTTTATTATGTTGGGGTATGATATCTATATCAATCATACTGATCTCTTATGATCATATGATGAGGGAACCTTTTTTGATCTTGTCAAATCATTTTCTTTTGAAGTTAAGTGACGTCGTAAGGCTGCCGAATTTTCATAAGAGAAATCTAATCTTTTTCCTTCCATGTTTTTCATTTCAAATGGTATGTCCCTAAAATTTCATTACCATGTCCATATGTCCTTCTTATTCTTTCACCCTACTGTTTTATGGATCATTTATGAGTGGGTGACCCATGTCCCCTCTCATTTCTATGTTTTCTAAAACCCCGAAACTTAGCCGTTATGCTGCAGAATTTTCCCCTCAAAATGCCTCTCTCTTTTCTCAAAAATTATTTTATGTTATAAAGTGAATACTCAAAGCTCTTATTTCTACAAGGGTATTCACATATATATCAAAATGTTCCATTTTAAATTCTGGGATTTACATACATGAGACTCTCTTTCCCTTTCTGTGGGTTTAAAGTGACGTAAAGATCATGTCTTTAAAGCAGTTTTTAAAACGTTATGATTATGAAATGAAACCCATTTATTTTATGCTATGTGGGTTATTTATGAAATGTTTGATGATGATATATGTGGATCACATGATAATAAAGGAAAATTTAAGGGTGTGCCCTGATAGCGCTCCAATGCATTGGGTAATGATGTAACCACTAGAGATTACAATTTTCACGATACCTTGGTGAATAACCTTGGTAATTTTCAAATGACACCTTGGGGATGGACCTTGGTGATATGTTCATGATTGTCTATGTTAAATGATGTAGCCAAATCTTCAAGTTATGAAAAATGTTATTTTTATTATGAAATTCCTCATGATTTCTTTCTCATGCCTTAAAGTTCTTTTCATGTCTTTATTGAAGTATCTCAAGTTCCCATGTAAAATGTTCCTCTTGTTTCCCTTACTGGGCCTTCTTCTCACCCCTTTCTTTTGATGTATGTCCCCAGGTTATGAGATGCAGTAATGAACCTAGAATGAACTTAAGGAGACGCCTTTCAAATGTTTAAGAAGAATGTTTTATGTTTTTTTATGTATTATGATCCTTTTTTCCAAGACACTAAACCTTAACGATCCTCAGATTTGTGTAATGTAATGAAAGTTTTTGTTATAAAATGGCGGGATGCTATAGGGTGTGTAGATGGTAGAGAGGGAGGTAAGGATTTGTGCGGACGGTATGGAGAAGGGGTGGGAAGGTAGTGGAAATAAGGCATAGTGTCAGGGGGTGCAAAGACAATAGAGAGGGAGGTGAGGGGTGTTCTGATAGAATGCATAAGGGGTGGAATTAAGAAGTGTGTCAGGGGTGGATTCGAATAGTGAACCATCGGTTGATGACCTATTTTTATTAAAAACAATCCCGAGGGAGTACATGATGTGTAACAATGTTTCAAGTCAAGCAATGCGGTTTTATAGTATTTTTGGTAGAAAATTTTCACATAATGTAATAGTGTTACATGATGTGTAATTGTAATTTTTTGTTTATATTGTTTTTGAAACATATCCTTTAGCTCTTGGAATATATTAATCCTTTATAAGGATAATCTATTCTAATCTGGTCTCTGATAACCTACCATGGTTTTCCACCAAGTCATCCGTTCCATAATCATCGAAAGATTGACTCACTTAAAGATCAGATGAACAGTATACTGATAACACAACCTTCCCTAAAGGGATTTTTATTGATTTTCATCCATTGAACATTAAATATGAAATTTGGTCCACTTTACTTTTGAATTTCTATTGTCCCATCAGAGAAAACTTAAATGACATAGAAAAGGAAGGAACATCTAGATTTAATCTTTTCTGTGAATAATTTCAATATAGAATTAAATAATAGTATCATATTTATTATGACAAAGATACATCCTGAAATTTTTTATCATTCCATTTAATAGTTATTTCCATGTAGATTTTGGAATTTTTATATGCATGTTTTCTAATTTATTCCAATTCATCCAAATATAGAATGCATGCTTCTCTATCTTTATTTCTAATTCAGTTTTATCTTTCTAATTTCCTTGTAAGAGCGATGATCGATTTCAATTGGGATTTGACACAGTTTTCCATAATCAATTTTGAATGGTGTGGTACTAATGGGTTTTTTTAACACAGTTAGATATGCCAATAGTGAATCATCCAGTTTCAATTTTCTGTCACATCTACTGGGTTTATAGCCATTTACATGATTTTTTATCTATAATAAAAAATTCAACTATCCCACTTGTTTATATGTTTTAGGGAGTTTCTATATTATAATGAATTATATAATATTCAGGTAATCCTTTGAAATCATGGATGGTAAGAAGTGTTTCTCTGTCATTAATGAGTAATATAAAATATCCAGTTCTTGAGAACACATTTTATTTCAATAAATTCATGACAACTTTTATGTTTTAGATGATGTGTCTTTAGCTTCTACAAATTTTGAGTAATAGTCAATGCCGACAATAATGTATGATGTTCCATGTGAATTTGGAAATGGTCCCGGGAATTCTATGCCCAAAACATAAAAAATATTGATTTCTATGACTGTTTTCTATAGAATTTATTTTCTTTTCTCAATGGTCCCAGTTCACTAAATCCTATCACAGCCTTAACATAATTTCAAAACCTCTGGGTGTATCATGGGCCATAAAAATAAACTTTTAGTGTATTTTCTATAATGCACTTGAGTCCATGGTTTCCTCTATTTGGCGATATATGAATGATTTCAATCACATTTGGGACATCTTTTTCAGGAATGAAACATTTCAACATTCCATTAGCGCAATACTTGTAAAGTAGTAGTTCATCCTTGGAGTAGTGCATGACTTCATCTTAAAATATTCTATTTTGTTGGTATGAGAGCTCTTGGTTCAAAAATCACATGGAACCATAATTAGAAAAATCTTAAAAAATGGTTGTACATTTATTATGAAAAGGTTTTCTTTAAGAAAATGGAAATCAATGTCGATATCATCATCTTCCATGATTAGAATTAATGGATGACAATATAGATGATTTGAGATAATATTTTTCGTGCCTTTGGGAACTTTAATGATAATATAAAATTTTTAGAGCATGTAGATCTAAATTATTTTCCTTGGAATGTCATCGTTTTTGTTCATTAAATACTTTATAGTACCATGATTAGTGTGAACATTCAAATTGAATAAGACAAAATATATATATATCATTTCCGAGGCTTATATAATAAGGAAGAGATCTCTATTTGTAGTTGTACAGTAGACATTAGATTCATTTACTATGTTCTTGGAATAGTTTTAAGAGAAAATATGTGACCAATTAATTGTCCTAAAACAGTTCAAACAATAATGTCACTAGGGTAACACATCAATTCATATTCTTTCCCCAGTCATGTCAATTGATTTCTACGTCATCTATCAGGATGTCCATTGAATTATTGAACGCGTAATGACCTTTTTTAGTAAATTAAAATGAATCATCAATTGATAATAGGTGTGTCAACGGGAATAAAAATTCAATGTCTTTTAGAAATTACTTGTAGAAGACTGAAGATATAGAATTATCCTTATAACCTAAAATATTGATGATTATGGTCAAACATTGATTAATTTTCACTTATCTGGTTCATCTTCTATGATATCATTGGAAATTTTCTATCTGAGGAATTTTCCTCCTTGAACAATAAAATGAAATTTTTTCACATTCCAAACTTGTAATTTCTATTTATCTTGTCGTAGGAATTACTTAATATTACATAAAATTTCATTAAATTATCTTCCATAAACCAAAAATTCTTCTACGAATATTTATAATAATTCCTCTACTATATCATATAATATATGTGTCATGAATATTTCAAATATAGATGGTTTATTAAATATAAAGAATGGAATGCGCCCTTAGGGGAAAAAGATAAAGGGATATGTGAATGTTTTTTTTGAATAATAGACTAGGTCAACTAAAAAATGATAGTATCTTGAATATTAATCCTGAAAATATAGAATACATGTCCAACTATTCTTTAGAACATTTGATCCTAAAATGGAAAATAAAATTTATTTTTCCATGTTTCCTCATTTAGGTTTCGAAAATAAAAAAACTCTCTATCCAATGTTGGTGTGTGTTGAGATCAATTCATTTTAATAAATTTTCCAATGTGATCCCACATTTCTTTGGAACTACATGTAGTGGGATCACCGACTCACTATTAGAGATTGAAATACTAATTCTGTATTGAAGAAGTTTCATTAACCCTTTTTTATCAACATCATTCATCAGTGGTGTGAGCCACCATTGAGGATGTAAAATTGGTTGTGAACCAACCTGAAGCCTAATATTTTTTTCATATTGTAGGACTAATTCTATTTATGTTCACCAGTCCATATGAAATTTAATTCATGATTTTTTTTCAAGACTTCCACTAATATTTCTTCTTGTGGTGAGAATTGTTTAGAGTTAATGATTATTGGAAGAGATGTTTAAGCTCCCCAAGTATGAATAAATATGAATAATAGGTAGAGGATTCAACTACAGTGTTGTTAGTTGGATTATTTATGGTGTTAAATATTGGAAATTTTCAGTTATGATAGGTCAATTCAAGGTAACTTCTGAAAAAATCATACTCCTCTTCTGCATCTGGGAGTGATTCCTCGCTGTCTTCTTCTATGACTGTATATTTATTTCATTCATGTTAAGAGATATGGTGTTTCAATGAAATGCATAAATAGATTGTTTAAAATCATTGATGTGTTAGAAGACTACCAATTATTCTCCAACTCTAATGATTAGATTCCCATGATTTAATTCTATTAGAGCATTTTATGTGTCCTAGAATTGTCTTCTGAGAATGATGGGGATGTTGCCTTTTTCTTCCATGTCTAAAACTATGAAGTCTGCTGAAATGATTTATTTTACGTAATTGACTAAAAAATCCAAGTGAACTCATCAATGATATTTTACATTCATGTCTACATGTTTTAGTGCTATTTTAGTTGGTTTGAGTTCTTGATTCCCAAAATTCGAAATAAAATCATTGGAATTAAGTTGATAATTTCTCCAAGATCGCAAAATGCCCATCCCAATTTACACACTCTAATAGAAAGTGGGATGGAAAAAATACAGGGACTCTCATCATTTATGGTATTTTTTATTGAGCAACAATAGAAAATTCTTCATTCAGGGAGAAGAGAATAAAGATATTCTATGTTTCATTTATTAGAAACTAGATATTTTAGAAATCTAGAATAAATGAAATCATAGTGATATCCTATTCAAAGGGTATGTTGATATACAATTTTTTTAAGATATCTGAGAATTTATTTTATGTGTTCATCTATATAACTTTTTATCTATTTCTAGGAAAGGAAGAGTGGGATTATATAATGGTGGGGGGACATAGACATTCACTTTTATTTTCTGAGGTGTTTTTGAAATTATGGTTGGCGATACCTATTGGGTATTACTTCAGTGATGACACTAAATCCTTTTTCTTTATAATGGTGAATATTTATTTAGTTCCTTTATTAATCTTTTATTTATTTATCCTAGTTGTTAAAATTAAAATTTATTCTATTTCATAAAACTACAGCCTTATCTTCTTGTCTTGGTTATGTCTATGAAATACTGAGTAGGGTACCTAGTAATATTTCGGAAGGAGACTTTGAGATCTGAAACATCAGATCTTTGATATATAATAAGGAATCATGTTGGTTTTCCATGTCTATTTCAGGAGTAGTTATTCAACGATATTACTTTTCAACAAAAGTATCTTGGAGGGTCTCTATGTTTTATTCAAGAGGAGCAGTATACTGCTGATGACTTGGTCGAGCAGATTGAATCTACAATGGTGTTCTATTAGGGAAAGGATTTTGTTATGGTTGTTAATGAGGTCTTGTAATCAGGTTCATGGGTGGGTTCACTAGTGGTCATTTATTACAATATCTTTCATAACAATTAATCTATTGATAATATCCATGGTTTTTTGAGGGGGTGTTGATGAAATATGTTGAAAATATTGTTGTTGTTGTTGGAATGGTGGATCATTCATATTGTAATTAATGTAGTCACAATCATGATGTTGTTATTAAATTCAAAACTTGGAGTCATGGTATAAGTTCAGCCCACGAGACATCTCCCATGATTGTATCTCCATTACACGAGATGGATTGGGTAGTGTAGTAGGCAACTAGAATAGAACTAGCATCATTACGGGTACATTGACTTGTAAAATTAGTGAGGAATTTTCATGGATATTATGGATACCACACCATGGTGGTCCACCATCACTCATCCATAGGATGGAATTGTGAGAAACTTCCTAAAAAATGGTTCTTCCGAATTTAGGTGTTTTGAACATACATTCACCGTCAGCTATAAAATCGATGAATGTGTGTTAGATTTGTTAGAGTCTATTGTAGAATTTATGGAGTTAGATCCATATGTATACTCCATGATAAAGAAATTTCCTCATATGTTGGATTAATATATCCCAGGCTTTCCTTGTGGACTCTCCATCTATCTGAGTGATGTTTTGAATGTCGTTCCATTGTTTCCATGTCCATCTTGGTGGAATGAATTTATCTGGAATTATTTTTGAAATATCAACCAATGTCATTATTGAATCAACTAATTGTATCAAGACATAACATTTTTCACAACCCCACCGATATATTGTAATGATGAAAATCCAAATAGATATAGATGACACACCATAATTTAGAATTTTGTTGCTTACTTCTAGGATGTTGGAGATATTCTCATCGGGGGAATCACTCTAAAGACCATTGAATAGGCCCATGTTATGAATCATGTGAAAGAGTCTATTTTTTATTTCAAATTTATGAGCTAGAATATGAGAAAACACAATTCATTATGTCGCATCATGGATTTATGTAAATCCATTGTCCATAATGGTTCACTCTTAATGAAATGGGTGATCTCTATGAACTTATTGTTTCATGTTAGGAGGGTTAGGCGGGTTAGGTCCTGTTGGATTATTCTGGTCAGCCATGTATGAAAGGAGGTGTGAAAAGAGATACCACTCAATTTCAAGATCAAAGATAAATGTTTTTCTGCTTCAAGGATCCGCGAATGACTATAATGGAGATTATGAATACACAATACTATAAAAATAGAGAGATAAGGTTATCTTTAAAATAAATGAATAGAAAAATGGGTTGACGGAGTGGTTACTTTAAGTCATTTCCTGATTGTTGTATCTATAGATAATAACCTCAATTCTCTTAAAATGTTGACAAAATTCGAAAATCCCACACACGTCATTTAATTCAAATGGGATGTGTTCATAATAGAATTGATTTTTTTCCAAAAGATCAGAGGATACTAAGACACAGTATACTAATAGTCCAAGGCTGATCACACATTGATATTTTTGTAAATAGTAGCCTATGTCTTAGAAACCTTTGGGATAAAACTCCTCATGTGTAGAATTATTTTGGGAATAATATTGATATGGATTTGAGGATTGAATTCAGGAATAACTAAGGGACCAAGATCAATTTCTGTGTTCTTTATAAAAGGTGATCTCAATTATCACTTGATTAGAACCTATAGATTAAGCTTCAAAGCAACCAGAGGTCACTAGTTCACTGAGGTGAAGTAAACTAGTTCTATATAAGATGTATCTATTCCAGGATATGGATTTACTGAAATCCTATATGCAATAATCACAGCAGCAAATGAAACAATTATTTTTGTCTTTTGGTCATGGCCTAATCTACACTAACAAGGATAGGATCCTTCATTCGAATGCCTCGTGGTCAAGGATGATCATTTTAATTAAATATTCAATTGTTATTTTTCCTGATTACAATCCTTGAAGGTTATTATGTTGAGAATTAATGATTTATTGCTTTTAAATAACCTTACTCTTGATCCCGACCCTAGCGTCTTTATCAACACATGGTATTATAGAATGTGGATTAATGTGGAATTGAAATCACTCTTAATATTATCAGAAAGATTGATTTTAGGAAATTGAAAAATATGAAATGATTTAAGATAATCATATTTTATAAACATGAAACATTGAGTAGGAATTGTATATTTTTAATAAAACACAATTTAATTAAATTCTTGATTGAAATTAGGAAGAAAACTATTGCACTGAGAGTTTTTTGTGGATTTATACTCAAAATGAAAATTGATACAAACTATGTTGGGGACACAAAAATATTGATTATGTCACATTAATTTTATCTGCAATCCTTGTATTAAAGTAAAACTGTCAATGGATTTTATAAAACATCAAGGTTAGGTTAGAGGAAGTATAATAGACCAAGAGATGGATGAAAAGAATAAATTCAATCTTCTCATGAACTCTTGATATTTGGTGCATTATTGCGTATATATATAAAAAATATTACACGATGTGTAATTGAGATTAATGCCATTTAATTATGATCCATAGTTTCTTCTATAGATTGTGAATATACGGATATCTCATGTGTATGCCATCTAATATTTGAATATATTACTCCATTGACATCATTTAGCTGTGGCTCATGAAATGATTCTTTCTCTATGATTTATCCTCTAAGAAGGAATATTATTCAATGGATTCACAAAATTTATTGTAAAATAACATCATGTAATTGATTTTTTACTTAAAGTGTTCACGACATGCATCACGAATTTTTTCAAGACTTGTAGCATGCTTTGAAACTCAGTTACATTCCATGTAGTGAGGTTTCATGATGGGTAATAGTCAATTTTTAACTTTTTATGTATTTTCACACATTAAACATTGGAATCCTAATTGCTATAAAAATCAATGCATTAAAAGTTATTTATCATATAAATCATTGAAAATCATTAATCCAATGGCAATAAAAAATATATAAAATTTCATATTATTAGGTATTAGAGATTAATTTGTTATATTGAATTACTCGTTCTTAACATTTATATTTTAGTAAAGGTTGGATAAATAGATTTTTATTATTTTATGGATCATATATTCTATTTAAAGATAATTTTAATCTATAATAAATGAAAACTCGACGTCAATACTCATCATATGGGTCAAAATATGATTTTTTGTGGAAATATATTAAATGATTCTAGTCAAGTATGTATATTTAATTATGTTATTAGTATATATAGTAAATGAATTCCTCAAATCCATGAAAGGTATCTTGAAAAAAATCTGTTATCATGGTACCTTTATTTTTGATGAACTCCGCATCATTTTCACACATTATCATTTTATGGCTTATTATGTCGTTAAATTTTTATTGATAATTCAATTTATTATTATCAATGATCCTAATCATCCTCTATATTTATTCACACTTTTCTTCCATGTCTGTATCTTTAATTTCCCCTGATGTTCTCTGATTTGGAAACATATTTATGTGACCTTTGTAATTCCATTTCTCTTATGTCATGATGATTTTTTATTAATGAAATTTACTATATGGGTTTCCAAAACTCTTAATTTAAATTTCCAAATGCTTCATTTTGAAGATCAATATTAAATTTGGAGGACACAATTTATTAACAGCGGGAGAGTTTAGCACCCCTAATATTTTAAAATAGGAACATCATATTTGATAGTCTATAGTACAAGAAAAAAATTAAAGAGATAGTGACACTATGTAATTTTATGATATAGTTAAATTTATAAAAATTCAAGATCTTTAATAGCTTTTGTTACATGAAATAGTTGGTTTATATTAATTGTGTCACTCAATTAAAATATTATTAATTTATCTCAGTGATAATAACCAAGCCATTAAGTTGGAGGGTCAGAATATGAATTAATATATTATAAAAATAATATGTATCCAACAAATATAAAATAAATTTAAATGTAATATATCGATTAAAGGTCAAATAATAACCCTATGAAAGTGAAATAAATCCTTTATGAATAAAATATGTTTATGTGAAAGGTGGTTTAGTAATTCCTTGAGAACATAATTTAGAATTAATTATTAATTTTATTAGGAATTTAATTTTAAAAATAAATCTTCATTCTTTAAATATATTAATAAAATTATCTTTGGGTGATTTTTTTGATAATTTTAAGAAAATATTTTTTTTCATTAATAATGAAAATAATTATATTCAATGAAAACTACAATTCATTAAAATAAGTTACAATGTAAAATAATATTTTTAATTTGTTTTAAAATAAAAATAATTCAATTATATTTCAATTTAACAAATTTATGACTCTGTAATATACTTCATTCTGAATTTCTATATTAAAATATTCAATTTTGAAAACATATTTTTATCTCATTTATGGGATTAATATTAAATAAAATACTTCGATTTATGTGATTTAAATTATATAAATTAATCCCTTATTTATAGTAATATAAATTCATATTATATAATATGTTAAATTTATATTCTTATAATAAATACCAATAAAGAACTAAAAATTTAATTACCAGAATTAAAGTTAAAATGGTGTTTTTCATGATATATTTGTTAGTGTTACATGTAATTTTCCAAACACATAGTATTTTTATTTAATAAATTCAAATTAATAACTGAAATAATTGGTTAAAAATTATATAATAAATACAAATTTAATTTTATATTTAATGTATAGGTAACCTTGGTAAATAACAAGGTACAAGTTACCGTGATGAAAAATAAAAAGGTAAAATTATGTGATAATAAATTGTATTGAAAAAAATGTTTAAAACAAGTGGTGTTTTGTGTTAGATGGGTTTCTAAACCATATAATCCCTAAAATATATTATTTATCAATTTTTAGGAACTTGTGGTGACATAGAACACTAATTGTTTAATTTTTTTAATTTAACAAAATTATATTCCTCATCAATTATAAAAGGGAATTCACTACCCTCACTTATTCACACCTCTCAAGCCATTTTTCTCTTAAACCCTATAAAAATTAACTCCCCATAATCCATATTCATATTTTATAGGTACTAGTATTCCAAAAAGGCCAACCATATGGTTTAAAATAAGAGATCTAAATTATATTTATCTAATGTAAGTTAGTTTTCTTCACTAAGATAATTCAATTTCATCTTCTTTTAAGTCATTGAATTTTATATATACACTTAAAATAAAATAACAAAATTATATAACACATATTTTTATGTTATCATTGTTATTAAAAAAATTATCCATCTCCACATCAATGAGATGGAAAATGAAATCATCAGTCATGTGTACGACAAACTACAACATCCCAAACTGATGTAACTATTTTTCCATGAATAATTATCATGGTTTGATATAACGAAAGATTTGATTTATATATGTTATATTTTTATATTTTTATAATTACTTAAATGTAATGACATATATATATATATTCATAGTTAACATTCTATTCAAAATGCAACAACATCGCTCGTGTTTTGATAGACTATTGCATCATGAAGTTATATGATTCGTTTATCACATACGCTTTCCGTGGAATGTAACAAGGATATATTTAATGAATATATGTGATATATATTATATGATATTAATTATTTATAAATAATGTTTTTAAAAATTTTCATAACCATTCACTTGTTAATAGATTGACATTGTGACTCATGCATATGTACGACCTACCATCTCTATGAAGCGATGTGATTCATTTTATTTATGGAATTATTAAAAATGGTTATATGGATTTATATAATGAAAATATTAATATTAATGGAATTAAAATCATTCTATATATGATGTAACTATATTCTATGTACATGAACTGGATCTTTTATGACAAAAGATACATGAGAAAACAGAGATATTGACACTCGAAACTTTGAAAGTAATTAAATATTATTAAGAAATGTGGGGGAAATGTTATTAGAGGATCACATATTGTGTGAAATATATGATTTTTTATTTATTTAATTTATATTAATAATATATTAATTATACATGATGTTAAGACATGTATGATTCAATTCAAACCAGTGTTAAAGGTTTCTCATCTAACTTTTACTTCTGTGAGAAATATGTAGTATTCACCACTTTTTCCTTTATGGGATGTATAAACATTACAGTTTGTTATTTTAAGTAATTAATATATTTATCATCATATTATTGCAGGGTTCACTTTATCATATTTATTAAATGGGGTTTATGATATGATTGATACCAGAGTGGTAAGGGTTTATTTCACAATCTCATCATTATTTAGGATTGAATATGTTTATATCTCCCTTTTGGATTTTTTTTATTTATATAATAAAACAAATATATTCCATTATAATCTAGTAATTAATAATAATTTAATACAATTGAAGCATTTTTCAACTCTGTTGTAATGAAAATTTTCCAAAAATGGTTTTAGGAGAATGAAAATGTATATATCTCTTCTATAAAAAATATATTTTCTTCCAAAAAAACATGTTTTCTAAAGATGATTTAAAAAATGTTTTTAAATTTATCCAAATGATTTATTAAATAAAAATTTACCAATGTTTTTATATTTAAAATTTATTTTATGGAATCTTTCTATCAGTTTCCAAACAATGTCTATTTTGAATTTACCTAAAATATGAAATGAATTATAGTTATAATGTCTAAGAATTGAAAGATATTTTACACATTCATGATCAATAAATGTTTTAAATAATATTTTATAGGGTTTTAAGTAAATTTTGAAAATAAATTATCATCATTTTATTAGCTTTTAGATTTAATCATATTTCAATTTGAATATATTATTTTTATGAAAATTGATTTTAATGTCATTTTTATGGTATTTATGTTCATCAATGACGTCACCCCTTTATTTTTATTATATTCCCATGAGGATATGTAGTATTTGAATCATTTTAATTATTTATTTGGATGGTTTCTGATCAGATTGACTGAGGAATTACAATTTTATTACCGCACACCAAATTACTCTTAATGTTTTATCATTTGGTTAATTTGATTAGGGTTGCTATTTACATTTCATATGCAATTTTTTCAATATGAGTGTTTATATTTATTAGGTTTATCCATTTCATATGGGTAATAGATTTGACCTATTAATTGATTTGTGCAATTCAGTTATAGATATTCCCTCATGGAATCAGCAGGTTTCATGAGATAAATTATTTTGTCAGATTATAAATGTTTTTACCAACATAATTAAAATATCATATGAAAGGTCATGAAGATATTTTTTAAGATTTCCAACATCATGATTTACCAAATAATTAGACCATTTATTGATTTCAATTGTTATTATATTATTAGTTATGTTATCCATGGATATGTTTCAAGCATATATGATTATTTTTAGGACATTATTTTATCATCACTTTTCATCTATATTATGTTATGTTTATTATTGAAATGAAAAATGTTTCATTAATTTAGCATTCATATTATTTTTTATTACTTATTAATTATTGATTCTATCAAATTTATACCTTTACTGAGCATATGATAACTTTTCTTTATTAGGTTTTATTCTTCCTAGTGATACTATAAAGTGTTTTATAATTGATATGTAGAGATATGATAATAGGAATAATTGTGTTTTTAATGAAAATGTTTTTTGATTTTGATTTTTTAATTTGTAATGTGAATTTCATGTTATTATATAGTTTGAGAAGAACATTAAAATTGGTATTCCTTTGGGATTTCATTTCATGCATTTAGTTCCAATGTAATTATGAAGACATCTGCTCTATGTTAATAGAGTCAGGGTCATTACATATAACGTATTCAATGGTGAAGTAGAAGATGAGTTATTTATTGAAGAACCATTTTCCTTATTTATAAGACACAATTAAAGTCATTTTTTAGGTTAATGTGACATTTGTATAGGTTGAAATAATCTCTAAGAGATTTGTATTCTTTGTTTGAAACATGCATAATTTTTTTCAAATTCATAAAATAGAGAGTTGATGACCACCTATAAATAAATTTAAAAAATGGTATCTCTAATTTTTATTTTCATATATATGATATAATTTCATTTTAAATGATTTTGAAATTTTTTTGATGAGTTTTCCAAATAGATGAAGGAGTTATTTGAAACATCCATTGTTTGTGAGAGGAATCATTTTCTTAGTCTATAAATTCATCAATAGAGAGAGAATATATTTAGTTTAAATGAAATGAATGCTCATAAATTTCATAACATATTTGGTGTAGATAAGTTGAGACAAGTATTTATACCTATCTATATAGTGACCAAGTTTTCCAAATATGAGAATATAAAGGATGTTGATCAAATAAAATATCCAAATATAATTAATATTATCTTATTGTAAATAGCTTCATACCAAATATAATCTATGTTTTCATACTTTTTTTAAATTATAATGTGCTCCCAAAATATCATATATTATTTTTAGTATGAGTATTCATAGTTACATATAATTAATAATACAGTTTGGGTGAATATACAGTAGAATAGTAGTGACAAATCTCTATTGATATTCATATACAGATAGGGAAAAACGTTTTAAAGACATAAAATATACATATAGTAGAGTATTATTTCTCAATGATATGTGTGTTTATTGGATGACAAAGAAGTATAATTTTTGAACCTTTAGAACTAATTCCTTAGAGTATGTATTTGAAAGTCAACATATTTTCTAAATTTATAAGGATCAATACATAGTTGGATTTCCTCAAGGTGGATGTGATTTTGCCAATTTATATAGATTTTGATAATAAATATGATAATAATTTATCAAATAATATTGTTGAACATTGAATAAAATGGTATATTGGTTTGAAAATTAGCTCCATGAACGTTTTTGTTTAGATAAATGAGATAAATATATGATTTGTTCAAACATTGAAGAAAATAATAATTGTTTTCACAAAATATTTTTTGAATGATGCATTCAAAATAATGATGCTAGAAATTGTAGTTCTATATCCCATATCATAAGGGTATGCTTTGGTATTTTATCCAATATCACCATATTCTTAGTAATTTTTTATCATTTGGGAAAAAAATTTAAAAAATATTCTTATGTTTATTAAATTCTGATTATATCAAGTGTATATAAAATGAGGTATAAAAATACTTGGGATTAATTCTAGATATATGTATCTCACTAATTTAGGTGAAGAATTTATTTTCTTGGTGTAAATGTGGTAAACTATAAATTTATTATATTCATATGTGAACTATTTGAAAAGAATTATTAAAGTACATTCATGAATTATTTTATGTATTTGATGACTTTTCATGAAATGAACCAGATCATATACATGTTTAATAAAAATCAATATTTCATGGATATCATTATATTGTTATTAAATATTATCTTTTATTACACTGATTTCACTACCGTAATCAATGAATAATTACTTTCTGACTCATTACTAAGTTGGTGATGTTGAAAGGTTATTTATTCTACTTTATTTCAAACAAAATGCAACGGGGGGGGGTTTATTGAGCCTATGTTTTATTAGAGTTTGTTTCATGGAAGTTACAAGTGGATATAATAGTTTTTGTGTACTTTCTTGGCCAATTCAAAAAATTATTTTTAAATAAAATCTACTAATTACTACAACATTGTTAAATAAAATCAAGGAACTATTTTATTAAAGGAATAAATATGTCATAAAGAAATTTATAATAGGTTTTGTGGAGTTTGTGGTAGGATACAGTTGGTTTCAGGAGGTCATCTTTTTGAAAGATGTGAGTATATTATTTTTAGAGTGAGACATGTAGGATTGATATGAAGGTTGTGCATTTGACTTATCCAATGACAATGGTTTCACATTTTTATTGAATTTTTTTGGATGATCCAAAACATATAGATAAATAGAATATGCCTCCACATAGCTGATCCCCATGATTGATTATTTTTTACATTCCTTCGATCTGGTATTTAGAGAGAAATCAAAAAATTTCCTCATGCTTGATCTGCACAGTGTATAAGATGTACAAGAGAATGATCTGGACTTGGACATAATATCTACCCAAATTATAGCCAATCCATAGTAATTAATTTGTCCAATTCAAAATTATTTATGTGACTGATCCTAAAATTTGATATAGAATGTGTGGTCACTTAACATGGTTGATATACATCATAGTGAGTTCTGTCATTAGATATTTTTTTGATAGATCCAGTGAGTCATAAAGTAATTTTCCAAATATTCACATATTATGAGAAAATTAAAATCAAAAAATTATTTTTTATTATTCTTCATCAATTTTACATAATTTAGTAATTTTTATAATATAATAGTTCTAAACATCAAAATTATGTGTGTACATTTAATAGAGATGAGTTTTATGCTACAAAAATGTGTTCTATGTGCAAAATATGTAAACTTATATGAATGTTGAGAAAATTATTAATTATAATTAAAGAATCATGTTTTATGGAGAAGATTTTACATTGAACATTAAAATATTGAATGGAATTTAAAATTTTTAGTACTATGAATATTTCAATGAATGCCTTGAATCAATTTAATGAAGGACCATAAAGTTCAAAATAGAGTATTTTTAATGCCCTAAAATAAAAAAAAATTCTATAAAAATTATGGAAATAATATTCTTGATATTATTCATCAAATAAATAATTTAATGAGGAATAAAATAATTACTTGGATCCTTTTCAAATCCCCCAAAAATATTCATTTCATATTGAAGAATAATGATTTTTGATAATTAAGAAGAAGATTTTTTTTTCACAGCCATATTTAAGAGATTAGATAAGAAAAAAATAAGACATTCTCTTATAAAAAATTATGTGAATGAAGTATTAAATTAAAAATATTATTTATTTCTACAAAAGGAAAAATATTTTTTGTTGTTGAAAAAATATCAAACCTATATTTACTGTAAAAAATTATGTTGAACTATCTCATGATTATAATTTATTTCCTACTCATGGTTATCCCCAAATTTCATCAATCCATTGGATTTTTTCTAGTGGACAATGTGATCTTCTGATATTCTAGACCATTCCATTGAAAAGAAACTTTTATTGATTATTGAATGTTAGGTAATTTGTTATTCATTATCTATATGATATTGTTGGTTTTATTAATAGTGAATTTTTTGTATTAAATTTTTTAATTATGATTTTGTAAAAGGGTAAAATTAAAATAAATTCCTAATCATAGATTCATCACCGTATCATTTTATTTATCAATATCATTGGGGGATTTTTAATTTAATTTTCTATCATTAATTTCAAAAATTATTAGGTTTTTTGCAGTTCTAATTTGTTTCTAATATTTTGTTTAATAGTTTTTAAATATTGATATCAAGGTAATTTTTTATGGTGATTTTTCCTTTTATCAACAAAAATGAATTTATCAGATGACTTTCACACATTATATTCAATTAAGATGTAATTGGTTTTAAATTTGAACCCACTAGAAGGATATCCCATTTTAAATATAATCATATCCAAAAATGGAATAATATTTATATTTTACTATGTAATATGTACTCCTTTACATTCCTCATAATAACAAACTATTTTGGTAGTCCAACATTCAAATCATATCATATATAACTCATGGAAGGTTGAGATTAAAAATCTTATTCAATTCCATCACATAGATAAAGTAACCATGATTCCACTAGTATCATATTTATGGGTTTCCTTAATTAGTGTAACCCACATAAAATTCCAAAAATGAGGAAAATAACTCATAGGGTCACCTCATTACATTATATCGTTAAATAATGTAATTGTGGGCACCCAACTTTTGTAGAGGCCGCCATGATGAGTAATAAAGGTATTAAGAAGTGTTCAATTTATAATTAATTGAGAACTTATTATTTTAATGGGGTTTGAATTTCACAATCTTATCACATGTTATTAATTTAATTTTTATAAAATTTTATAATTATTTATATTGGAATAATATTACTACTATGAAATCAATATGTTCATTCTATATTTAGGTGTAACTCTTTAAAAAATACATGGATTGTGTTACTAATAAAAATTAAATTCCATATATATTATTAGATATATAATGAGTCTCATGAATAATAAAAATGAAACAATATAATGTGAAGGATTATAATAATACAAAACCAATACTACACATAATAGTAAGCTTAGCGAAATTGATAGTCCATCCTTTCTTGTCAAAAAAAATATGCCAATTCGTTAGTGAGAAATATGAACTAAGGTCCCTCTACATAAGTATACTATACTCATGAGAAACTTATACTCTTGAGAAATAATTACACCTAATTTTTTTAAACTATATTTAGATATGTAATTCAATCTCATAATCTAGTATATTCTAGATTCAAGGAAAATTAAAATTGAAATAGTTATTATACACAGAATGTGACTCATTTTTTTAATTAATGACAATTTATAGAATAAAATTAATAATTTATATTATTTCATAATAATATATTAATAATATAAAAATTATATACTTGAATAAACTATAAAATAATATTAAATAAACAGAAAAGTCATAAATGCAGATATATGTGAAACGTTTAATTAACATTTCATTAATGAGGAAATCAGATACACAATGAATTTTTTCTATGAAGTAGAGATATTTCATAATCAAATGACTATAAACTATTAATAATTTTATCTAATTTGAACTTGTTGATATTATTCTTAATTATAATTTACTAAAATATTTGTCATGTAGAATATAAACATCATATATATAGACTATTCATATATTATGAAAATATTTCGTAGGTATCAAATTTACAATTTTTTAATCATTAGTCATATCAATTACCTAATATTATATTGATATGGTTTAAATAACTTTTGAAATAAGTCATTTTAATTTAATAATTCCAAATTAACTACTATAAAAACTTCATAATATTAACTATAATTTTTTTTATATTTGGAATTATATTTTAATTTTTAAAACTCTAAATTACACTTTTAATTTATTTAAAAACCATTTTAATCCAAATTATAAGATTTTCCATACAATTTCAATGGCATATAATATTAATAATTATTACTAAATAATATTTATTTAATAAATAATTCATATACATTTAATTACAGAATTATGTAAATGTTATAATTAATTAACATTAATTTATTATGAAACAAAATAATTATACAAAAATAAACATTTTCCGTAATTTATAAACATTTAATAAAGTATATAATTAAATTTATAATTGAAATTTGAAAAAAATTCAATTTTGTATGATAATATTTATTTATGATAATCATATATCATAAGATATGAAATTAAAAATTATTAATCAAGTATTATGATAGATAATAGATGAATATGATTAAATCCTCTAACATTAAGATTCATATTTAATGATATTTATGACATTTCAATGATGATACATGTCTCAAATTGTTTCACACAGAATGAATCCACTAATAATGATGCTGTTATAGGCCAAGGTTAGGTATAATTATAACCCTAGGAATATAAAAATGGATTAGTAGAATTTATGGTCTAGTATCTATACCCTATAACTCACTACCTGAGAACATATTTATTTTGTGTTCTCTATATATGAAAATAAGATGAAATATGTATGTGATTTTTTAAATTTTCTAGTTTTCTGAAATAAAAAAGGTCATGTCGAAAGGGCATGAACATAGACATAATAAAAAGGGTTCATAATTTTATTTAAAAACTATTATCCAATTATCAACATAAAAAAAACTTATATTTACCCTCTATATCTATTTTTTTTGACAAAACACACATTGAAAACCTCCCTATTGAAATCCATATCCCTCCCCCACTTTGAAAGGGCAATGAACACACTCAACTAAGGCATCCATTTTCCCAAAACCCAATTGCAATCATTATATATTCATTTCTAATTCCACATATCTACTATCATATATTTGTTACCATATAAAATTAAGGAATACAAAATATGATATATATTTTCTTACAATAGTAAATGGGATGATCATATGATGATCATTTATCCACTCTTTCTTGATCATTTCCAAATAAGAATTCTAAAATTAAATACAGAAATGGAATATAAGAATTTTTAATTCTCATAAATTCTCCCATGGAAATGAAAATAATCAATGATATTATAGATCACTATGATAATACGGGGGATGAAAAACACAATGAACAAAAATATATAACACAATGAATAAAAATTAATTTTTTTTTGAAAAAAAAATATGTTCCAATTATAATAAAATCGAGGAAGAAGGATATAGACCATATCCCATTTAAATAAGAATGGGAATCAATATATATGTATCAATGAACAATATTCATCCTCATCATTAATTTTTATTTCAATTAATGTTGATGTATTCAAAAAAAATGGATGTATTCAAGGTGTAAAACACTAGGGTACATATTTGTGTAGTTGGATTCCTCCAGAATCATCCCACAATTGAAAATTCCTCTTGTGATATTTATCTCCATCTTCATCTGGATTATTCTAACATGGATCTTCAGTTAGGTAGATCCTTGATTGGGTTGAATTAGTGAACATGGTTATTTTATTTAGGTTTTTCACTCCATGAATATGGTTTTAAATTCCCATAGAGGAGTAATGAAAAACATTATGTGTCTTTATATGTTAATGAAGCTAGGGATTATTGTGGTACATTTACATATTAGTAAGGATTTGTTACTACCATTATGAACCCATACCTTCACATTGAAAAATAGTTTAGAAACACATAACTTAATTTTTAATAATTTTTTGGAATACCATATACACATTCATACCATAAAAATTGCTGAAGCATATTTAAATGGTGACTTTAGTTTCATTAACAGAAACAGTGGTTTTAATACCCTTATATAGCATTTAAAATCTTGGTGGAAACCTTTCACATATCTTAGTTACATGAATATTCATTATGTAGTTCATAGATTTTCCCGTTAGTACTTACATATATTTAGTGGTCTAGGTTATAATACTATTTATCCTTTAGAGAGTACTTGATACCCATACACATATGACTCATACCTTTCAGAAGATATTTTGTATAACTATACAGAACATGATGAGGTATGGTTTAAAACATTATGATATTAAAATCATATGATCCATCCCCTTGTTCATTTTCAAACATTAGTCATGAATCATTGTAAATTCAACTAAATCATTGATGGCTTTTCTCAAATACCAATCAAAATTGATTAAATCTATGAAATTCATAATTTAAATCCTTTAAATAGTTTATTCCCAATATTAAAGTATAAATATATGGCTTCCCATTTAAATATAAAATGAATAAATCATTTAAAATTAAGATTAAAACAATTTATCAATGTATTCCATTGTCACTACCTCTCTCCCTCATAAATACCCATCATGGTTTAGAAATAAGGGAAAATAAATAATGGGCATCAAAAGTCCCACCCGCAGTAGGCCATAGGATGGCCACTAGCATTGGGGTTATACAAATCTTACATATTGTAGGAATTTCCCTCAATAGATAAAATTAGTTTGATGAGATAGGGTATCAAAAACCAATAATATCTTTGAAATAAAAATATTGGAAAATAATATCATCCCATAATTCATATATAAAGTGAAAAAATAATAAAATCCTTGAAATAAATACCAAATAAAATCATAAGGAAGTGAATTGTAAAAAACTCCAAATGCATGTATAGTAAGGTCAAGATCATATACTGAAGTACTTATGAAATATTGGAAAATAGTTTAAATATACTACAGAGAGGAATAACAAGTATACTTATTGGTTCATAAAAAAATTATCATTCATTTTTTTGAAAAAATTATACTAATATGAAAATGTTATAATTGGGAAAAACATGTAACATTATGTTATTTATAGGAAGATTGCTATTTATGATTTTTGTTGATTCTCATTATTTTCTAATAAATCATTTAAACCTTGGTGAATGGGCCTTGTTCATAGTGTAAAACTATTGTTTGTAGGTGTTTATAGCCTTTGGAATCTAATAAAACATGAGGCTATTGGTAGAATGCAGCACCAGAGGTTTTTTTATGCCAACTGCTAGCACGTGGGATCTATAACAACTCGATAATAATAGGGGAACAATCTAGTTATAAGGAGGTAGCTTAATAATTACAAAAATAATGGAGGATAGAATCTGTTAGACAATGGTTTTAAACAGTTCCCCGATGGAGTTGGTTTGTGACATGTAATTGAGATACAATGTTGGATTTACACCCCATGAAATGCATATTTAAACACTTTAACAACCCAAGTTTGAATATAATATGACTTTAGTGATTTTTAAGGGTAAATAAAGATCTATAAACTTCTACAACACAAATTTAAAATATTTTAACCAATATCTACATTTTTTTGGATAGTATAAAAGATACTATATTTCATCGAGGCTTGGTAATGTTATCATGCATGGGCGTAGATAACTCATATGAAAGGGAAAAACCACGTACTGAGGGATGGTAGTTTATTTGATGTTTTCTTGTTAATTTTTTTATTTTATTTCACCTTTCATGATTCAAACTTTGTTTGATGTTATCGTTTTATGATTTTTAATCATGGTTCAGTACAGAATTAGGTGAGTATGAATCAATCATGGTTGGCATGTAGGTAAATATGAAGAGATTAATTTTTATGCTAGGGATACATTTATTTCATGTTACATAGCATCCCATATGATCATTAGATATAAATCCATTGAAATATTTGATAAAAATGAATAAATTTAATAGTTATTTCATTAAAATGAAATTTTTATGCAATGTTTGAGAATAACCTAGGGTTAGTTATTCAATATTATCATTTTAATATTCTAAGGTTGATATTTTTATGTGTACTATGATCAAAAATGTGTGATAACACTTATCGAGAAAATTCATCCACATCCCCATTCGGTTTGGTATCAAAATAGTGGTAATCATCACACCCCTCACATTGTAGATCCCTAAATTCTTCCAGGTCCCGTGAACATGATGGGAAATTTTTTTGATAGTTTCCGATCAATAATGTGATATATGGAGAGGGATACTACTCACATGGTGGATATGATGTCTAATGTGACTAGGGAGATCCTCCTATAATATCATTCATCATTTACTATGGGGGTACACCCCCATGAAGTTGAGTTCTATGATGAGTACGTGAAGAATATCTTTCAGTACTATGTGTCACCCGATGATATGAGTGAGTAGCTTTCAACTTATATGCTAAAAGGACCAACCAAGAACTAGTGGAATATCCAATTGAATGTCAATTATTAATACGATCTAACCTTAAAGGATATTGTGGTTGAGTTCTTAAGAATAATTTATCCAGAGACACAGATGGATGATAGGGCTCAATATTTCATGAAACTAATGTTAGGGAGAATGGCAATGATGTTATATGTTAGATATTTTACTAAAAAAAGATATTTTCTCCATACTTTGAAGATTATTATATTTCCATGGCTATGAAATTATAGTATATGAAACATTATGAGTTTATTTTGAAGGTTATTTTATTTCACATATTTATCATTACTAATGTGATGAATTAGGATCTCATCCTGGAAGGGAACCCTAAAGAGAACCTGAGTAGTAGGCATACAGTCTTGTCATGTTGATCAAGAACACATAATCGTGTGGAATAAATGATTTCATCAATAGTTAATATCAAGTTACCCATGGGAATAAAACTCATGGTTTTGGAATTTAGTCTCTGGACGTTGGGCTAAAATAGTGTTACTAGTGTGGTAGGAAAATCCACAAGCACTGATCGAGTCACTACCATGGAGTAGAGTGCTGATATTATTTTAGGATAATCTATATGTATTAGATATATAAGAGAACTCAATATTAAAATGTTGGTAATGGATTAAAAATGGAACAAGAGTTTTTGGAGGCATCACTTACCCCTCATCAGACAGGTAACTAGAGACCCACTGAAATCATAGAATAAGGTATGGAATGAGGTACCTTGACACGAGTGTAGCAGTACCCATTAAAGGGAGTGTCTACGGGGTGTTAGAATGAAACCTAGTTATGATTGGTGATTTGGATTCTCATGGTATAGTGAAATAATATTATCTTAGATACAAGGTCATCTACAATTAGTAGTTCAATTATAGTATCATTTATTATTGCCTACATTTTCTACAGATTATCGCATTCCTTCAAATCTTCCCACATTTACAATAGATTGGCGTTGAATGTCAAGATATTATATAGATTTATGGGCGTCAATACACCTTTAGGGGTGAAATAAGAGGGTTTCAGATTTTGTATAGAGTGGTCTCTTAATATTAGTGGCTAATATTTCCTATGGGATGTGTTTTTGATACAAATGATAGGGTTTTAATTTTTCTCCATATTCATGGGATTGTTCTATACTAAAATAATATTGACTATTATCATAGTAGAGTGATATTTTATCAATATATGAAGGAATATATATATCCATGATTGAAAATGTGATCTTTATGCATGTAGAGACAAACCATTTTAGTGTATATTGGATTGTCTCGTGGAATTGATATTGAGGCTCATTCTAGATGATTATGAGTTTTGGATGGTACATTTCCTCGGATAGTGTCGTATTTTTAAGATGTCATTCCAATATAGTTCTTCATCTTTCCACATTAGGTATCTATTTGTTTAACTATTTTGTAGATTCTAGGATCCAAACATATTTCAATCCCACCATATAGGATAACAGCAGTTGTGTTATTAGATTTAAAAGTAAAATTAGAAGACTTGAAGTGAAATATATTCTTACATACTAGTACATAAAAATGGGGTTGTTCCATTAGTTTCAAAAATAAGGATGATAGTACATCATGAGTATGTGTGGATAATCAAAGGCTAAAAAATATGTAGATCAAGAATTGTTTTCCACTTTTGTGCATTGATGATCTCTATGATTAGCTAAGAGGTGTGTAGATTTTCACTGAAATTTAATTGATGTTATGTTACAAAAAATATAGGGAGATATCATTATACATACCCATGATATCATTATGCAGTATTTTTTTGGATCTATGATTTCAAAGTGATTCTTTTTAGTTTGAAAACGCACCTAACATAATCATAACATTAATAAATTAGATATTCCATCCACTTCATGATAATTTTTTGGTGTCTTTTGTTGAGGAAATATTTGTGTTCTTAGAGTCTATAGAATATGAATCTGAATTTGTTGATATTGACCCATGTATTTTGAGATAAAATAAACAATACAACAAGCTTCGTAAATGTCACCATTTGATTATTAATGTTTACTTTTGGAATTTTTTTATCATAGTGGAAGAACTGTTAGTGCACCTCAAGAAGGTTATGACTACAATATAAAGGGAATAACCTGAGAATGTAATTGGGATTTGGAAATTTATAGTATTGGAAGGATATTAATGTGGTTTTATCCAAGAATTATCATTTATGGTAGAGATAATGTTTGGGATTACCATGAAAGGGGTGAAGTGTTTGTGTTCATCTTTATATATGGGGACTTTTAATGAGTTGAAAATAAGGGTAACTACTGCATTGACACTCAATTTAACTATGTTATTTATGGAACATAAAATGTACTATGATATATTTATGTTAGGAAACGTATTATTTTTTTATTTAGTAGGATCGTGTGGATACATATGGATTCCGAGAGTTGACGTCATTTGATAGGAATTAACCAACTCATCATTTGAAGTTGACTATAGTGGTACACACCCTAAGATGTTGGGAAAATTATCATCTAGATGAGAGGTATGTGGTGTATACAAACCACAATATTATATAGTACATATTTCAATACCAGGAACTTATCCTTGGAAGAGGATATGGGTCAAGGATGTGCATTATTTTCACTTCATGTTAGAATACACTCTACTAAAGGGAAATAACAATTCTTATGAATCTAGTTGGAATACAAAAATATATCCAATACATGATTCTTGTGATGAGTGGTCAGATATACGTCAAGGTATTTCGGAGTATCATAGATGAGTGACTCTAACATTGACATATATCTTCACTATGTTTATAGAAATAAAAGAGACAGAAAATATAGAATCCCTGAATCTTAACTAAAAGGGAAAAAATTTATGTTGGGGAGCCACCAAAAGCATGGTCACCTAGAAAAAGTTATCATCTTATTTTATTTAGACATATCTGGGTTCATATAGTATTTCATTGATATTTTATAAGGTAATTCCATGCTACAAAAAGGGTTTTACATCCTAATTTAAAAAAAGATGTATCATGATCTTTATAGGAAATATTTGTGTCTTGGAATAAAGATTAAGATAGTTGGAATTGGGACATGATGTTTCAAAAATAACTATTTAGGGAAATTGTATCACAAGATTTATATTTTTAAATGTATTTAACCTATTCTTGAAAGGAATCATGGTGATATCACCAAGGAATTCATGAAAGGATTACCTATGAAAAATTTGAAAAGGGATTCATTTTTAGTGATCAAAACCTATGATGATGGTAAGACCTATATTACATACCAAGGATAAATTCACCATTGATTATCTAAGATGCATTCATGTGTAAGAGATTGTTTGATTTCAATTTTTTTGAGGAAGATAGTTTGTTATCAAGATCCACGCTTCACATTATTGTTATAGTAGGGTATTTTGAATGAATTGAGACACTAATTTCTTTTGGTCACAATCAATAATCCTTATAATAGAATTAATGATGACTGAAAACATTATTTTTTGGAGGATATTTTATGAGAATATGTTTTTTGGATTTTAATGGATCAAGAGGGAATCATCTTACACTCAAGGAATATTCATATAACATAAAAAATGGGATTAGATGGAAATGGATCCTCTAGAGGCTATGTGTGGAAGGATCTTCCATACACAACATTTAATGTTAGAGGTAGGTGAGTCAGTAACACTTATAACTAATCTCATTCAGGAGATAACCCATCCAGACTAGTTGATCTTAAAGTAGTTAGTTACCTCACAAATAAAAAAAATATCTTATACTGACAATCAATGTTGAACATTATAGTTCTATGTCAATCATAATGTCTTTCATTGGGTGTAACAATGATTTTCAACATAACATATTTTTATATAGTGAAATATAGAATCCAGGTTTTTTGGGTTGTTTGCTATAGTGGAGAGGTCGGAGTTGTGGTGTACCATTTAGAACTTCTAAAGGGACACGGTCCATTTCATGACATGTTTCATGTGTATTAACTTCATAGATATCACCCTGAAACTTATCAAAATATGTATTTTGATGATTTGTTATGTTGAATTTTATGTATCATTTTTGGGGATTCTATTTTTTATCATTGTCTATTGTGAAAAGAACCCACGAGGGATGACTGTTCCATTAGTGTTATTGTAGTGGAAACATAGGAAACTATAAAAGGGGAACTAGGAGGAAAATTCATATATGTGAACATAGTGTCCACACTTTTTATTTTAAAACCAATACTGATACATGGTGTCTTCGATTGAGGTTGATATTTTATATTGTGGGGAAGTGGTAAGATCCCAGCTTTTTTCCATTAAGGTCCTCTATAATCTATTAGTTGAGTCTTTTTTAGTTAACATAAATTTTTCATCATTTGTGAATGAATAATTTTCATGGTGTTAAATTAGTGATAATATATGTTTAAGGACCCATTAATATATTACAATGACGGATAGTGGTAGAATATTGTACTAGAGGTGTTGAAGTACTATTAGTCAGTCAGTGGGATCGACAGTAGCCATGTAAGGTTATAAAATCCCACCAGCCTGCGGGTGAGACCCACTAGTTAGCCATTATGGGATCTAGATCCAAAGGAATGATGGAAGAAACAAAAAAATACTCAATGGTATTGGGATATGATGATTATGATAGTGGATGAAATATATTCTCCCCTGAGCCAATCTTTTAAAACCACCAAACCCCTAGACTGATCCTAATTCGAGTTTTTATATTTGTAAAGGTACTCCCGAAAACAAATAACATCTACAAAAAAAATATTTCTCCTTGATCTATTATTCAATCTTAAAAACATGAAACATTGATCATTTAGTAATTTATAGATCTATAAATTTATCTTAGGTCTCTTCTTCTTCATCGCTTGTAGTGGGTGTTCTAAATACTACACCCTAAATTATATTTCATTTTTCTAGTATGTGAAGCCTATTTGATCGCACCAACACATCATGAACATGACCAATACAAATTAAAATTAATTAATTAATGATTTATTGACTTTAGATAAAGCGCATTGAGTACATTTTCTTTACAATTAGGACCTTCGGCCACCAAAGATGTGTATCAACCATTCAACTTATGTTAGAATATGAGTTTATTAAACCCATATCATTATTGTGATTTGTAAATTTTAATTGGATTTGTACTAAAAATGTAACACCCCGAAATTTTATGAAAAATATTCTTTTTAATTTCATTAATATCTTGTGTTATACGCTACACCAAATGGAGCTTGCATAACATGCATCCTTGACTTGCCTTTCATTACACACAATCGCGACCTTCCTCGATAGCGTGTGTAGTACGCAATAACGAGTTTCACTAAACAACAATATGCTATTAAAATATTATTAAAACTAGTCGTTATGAATAGTAATAACCAATTTTTGAAATTTGTTAAATTCTATTTCTCAAAATGGACTTCATTTTTGGATTCGTAGTATCGAATTTAGCCTAAGGTGAAATTTTGGAACTTTTCGGATAACTTTCATTTTCTGATGAATAGTGAAAATTACTAAATTTTAATTTAAAAAAACTTTTTTTAATCGAAATAATTAATAGTGATAAATTTTTAATTTGAGTGGTTTTAATGTATATTTAAAAAATATTTTTACAATTCAATACAATTTTGGTCATTGGATGTAATTTCACATTTACACTAGACATAAACAAGTGTTAATCTTTTGATAGTTATTATCTCTTAAAAACACGCTATTTGTTGTGACAGCGGAAATTAATTATAAAATTAATTAATGAAACTTATATGTTTGGAATTTTGTAAAATAGAAATCATTTTTGAATTCAGAATATCAATTATCGCTTAGGGTGAAATTTTGGCATTTTTCTGAAAAACTTCAATTTTTGATGAATAGTGAAACTACTAAGTGGTAGTTAAAAAAATTAATTTTTTCATAAATCTTAATTTTACCGCTTCTGTGAATGGAATTTCAAAAATCCGAGAGACACGGTTGATGTCAGTAAGTAAAATGTGGTTCAATGAGATGAAAATATTTTTTGGTGAATAGTAACTTTTTACTTTTATTTACCATGGTTAAAAGTAAATTGGGTAATTAAGGGTAAAAATGATATTAATATTACCCTAACATATGTCCTAATCCTATTGGACAAGTGTATTTTGACCAAAAACAAACTTAGGAATAAAATATGACCATTTAGGCCCACTTGAATTAGATTAGGACATTTATTATTATTTAATTCAAAGAAGAGTTAAAATCAAAGTTTATTTACTAAAACATTTTTAATATAGGGTTATACATAATATAATTTCGACTATAAATATTCATTATAAAGATAAAAAGATTTACTACATAATGGTATTTTATTTGTAATTTTTATACTTTAAATAATTTAATTTATTTATGACACAACGATGATGCAGTAATTACATTTTTAAGAAAATATTAACATAATTGATGTTATAAATGCCCAAATAAATGTAATTTGAGACATTTTATGACTTACACTAATTTTATAGCTTAATATGACATGTTATTGTTGATTTAAGTAACTTGTTTCGAACTTATCATTCTGTTAGAAATTTCATAAAAATCATGTACCAAATAGTGTCAAAATTGACATAAATTAGTTTTTAAAACAAATATTATATTATTAATTGATATTTAATTCGTAAAAATATAAGGTTCGTCCAAATTACTTATATAAGGATATATATATTAATAATAAACAACTTGGGGTTCGTTGGGCTTGTTATGGTAAGTTTATTAACCATATAGTGTAAGAAAACAAAAAGACACGGTAAAAGTTAAATTATTTAACTTAGAGTTAAATCTAATTGATAAGGTTAAAATAATAACCTAAACATGTCTAAATCCTATTGAATGAGAGTATTTCGACCCATCCCCACCTTAACCTCTAAATAAATCAATTTTGAGCTATTTAAAACCGAACTTGACTTTATAAGAAAATAATATTTTTAGTTATTCCAAAGGTGCCCCTCTCCTCCCTTATAAAAGGGCACCTCCTCCCTCTCTTCCACACACAACTTTAAGCCTTCAAGCTCGGCCAAACCCTGCCAAAATCTCTTCTCCACTTCCCTAGTATCATCCTAGAGGTCCTGGTCTTATTCAAAGACCATCCTTAGTTCTTTAAGTGGAGGATAAGAAAAGGCGCGTCAAAAAGCGGTAATATCCATTACCGATCTTTTTCAATTTCTTTCTTCTTCAACTTCTTCTTCTTTAGTTGTTTCATGATAAAGTAATAACATCAGTATTTATTATATACTGATATGTTATTATAAATATGAAACAACTCTAATTAACCTTTTATCCATCCTAAGGAAAAAGGAAATCACCGCGCGTGCGTACGTACGGAATACCGTCTCCACGCCGTGGTGTAATCTATTTTCCACCACCACCTTACTTGGATGGGTATAATGGTGTAATGAGTAAATATATATGATTATTATAATGTGATATTGATACTTAAATATTATACATACACCTCAACACAATTCAACGACCATGGGAATGATATCATCGCTCGTGCGTACGTATGGACTACCGTCTCCACGACGCGATGAGATTCATTCTCCACTTTAAACCATTCATGAATGATTATAAAGTATATATAATAAGAACTAATGAAATATATGACATAATAATGATACTGGATTTATGTATATTTATATGTATGTCATCTACTTAATTCCATTCAATTCAATAAGGAAACGAAAACAACGTTCATACGTACGTACGGACTACCGTCTCCATGAACGGTGTATTTCTTTCCATTTACTGATTTATTATATATATGTATATTCTGAATATATATATATAAAAAACATGTTTTATATTCTGGAATTAAGTAATCATGATCTAAGTAATCATATGAATAATTACAAGTCAAAACACAGATGACAAATGAAACAATTTTACCCAAAATTCTCTTTAACAAGGAATTTACAAAAGAACAGGTAATATAAAGTCATAAGTGAACCATATATGATATAATAACAATGAATATGATTCTTTAATAAGTCAATGACATTATTTAAATCATTATACAGGAGGTTCGGGCACTTACGAAGCAAATCGGACCTAAGGTAAGGGAAATGTCACAATCTCATTTTTATCCGAGATTGTTTATACTTTGGTATTTAATGGGGTGTATTTTATCATCCAAATACATGTTTCCTCAATATGTAATATTATTTCCATCCACCTACAATTGTTTAAATCCTATTTTACCCTTTGGTGAGTTTTTAGTAAAAGATATGAAAGGAATCTTTTATCGTTTTTCGTACGAGGTACTTTTTGACTTTTCCGACAAAAGTATGAAGAATGTTTTTTTTAACTTATACGACATGAATGGATTTTTAAAACACTATTTCCAAGAATCTTCCTTTACAAGTTTTCAAGTTTATTTTTAATCAACTTCTTTTAGTTTAAAGTTGTATGACATGTTAAGAAAGGAAAAATGTTTTTGAAGTAGAAAGGATATTTTCCTCAAGAATTCATTTCAAGTGTTTTATCAAAATTATTTTCCATCTAAGATAATATAGGGTTATGTTTTTATCCCTATTATTACATAGATTTGATTATGTTTTGATGGAATTATTTTTATGAATTCCTTTATCATATATTAATTGTTTTATGATGTCATGTTGTTTAAGAATCCCATTTTTATTACATGGGTTATGCTATGGTGTATGGTTTATGATTTTGTGGCACACATAAGAATGGTATCATTATGAGATAGGTGGTACCTATATCTCCCTCCAATGCATTGGGTAAAGATTTTATATCTCATGAGATAGACATGGCTGGAATGGTAGGTTATACCGATTCAGTGAAACAGGACTGAAACGAGGGTGACTCGGTTCAGAAAGGGACATTGTCCACTAAGATAGTCTTGGCAATGAGTCTTGACTAACAAGAAATGATTCTCTATGATTGTGTGTGTATGCCACAAAGTTTCATGTTTTAAGTTATGATTATTGGGATTTCATTTCAATACTATTATTTATCCCATGTTATGAAATTATGCTCTCTTTTGCAGGTTAAGATTTCCAAAAGTTATGTTCTTATGAATATGATGTGAATGATATTTCTTTTTTTTAACCTTACTGAGAATTTGAGCTCACCCTTTTATGTTTTCTTTTCCCCATGATATAAAGAAAGGTTTTAGGTAAAAAAAAGGGAAGATATTTATGGGAGATATTGAAGATCTTTCACCACGATTAGAAGATTGCGTTCCGAGTTTCCAAAGACACTAAACTATTACGATCCTTGTGTGTGTGTTTTTGTTATGTACTAAGTATTCTGCAAAAGTAATGTAATGTTCATGTACGTTAAGCTTCGGGTCTCTACAGTTGGTATCAGAGGAAAGGTTTAGTCAAACTTTGGAAACTAGGATGCGAAAACGTTAGTGAGATCCCTAGAGATATTTATAAGGTATGTCTAGGGATGCCCCTAAGGATAAGTATACGTATAGGATATAGTCTTAGAACTATGGTAACGATCTTAGAATTTAACCTAAGATGTTAGATATTGAAGTTACTCCCCCTTTATTATGATTTTTGCCTCTCACACTATTCTTTTTTGGGTTTTAGAAAATGGCTGGAAACAAGATGATTCACGATAATGGAGGATATTATGGACAATGGAATGATATTCTTCATGAGAAACCAAATGAAATGGGATTTGGAAGTCCAAACATAATTTTTATGCCGAATCAGCAATCTCATAATATGATCAATAAAGTAAAATTTGGTAAGTGTCCTAACTCAGATAATAAGAGAAAGATGAAGTTTCATGATGATCATAGAGGAAAGAAAGTTCAATTTACCCTATGTAAATCATGTGGGAAGAGGCATCAAGGAGAATGTTTCAAAGGAACTGGAAGATGCTTTGGGTGTGGAAAAGAAGGACACAAAGCCAGTAAGTGAAAAGGAAAAGGTTCAGTTAACACCAGGGATGAGGACAATGGTATTGCTACGACATCAACAATGGTTAAATGTTTTAAATGTGGAATGTACGGGCATTATGCAAACCAATTCCCTAAGGGAAAGTCTCATGAAGATAATCAGTATGGTCGTATGGGAAGTATTTATGTGAATGATGATGAAGAGACTACAAATGATATGTGAGATGAAAGAATTGTTGAAGCTCGGTCAATGGTTTAAGAATATAGTGGAATGATTACATGTTTATCATGTGTAATGTTGTATAAGTAATCTCATGGTACTATGGAATAAAGAGACATGTAAGGATTGTTACACTGTTGTCTGATTAATGTTACCAGTATCCATGAAAGGTTATTCAGATATTTTTGGAATGTAGATGATATGCGCATAATGAAGGGATAAGGATAAAATTAAATGTTTGATAGTATTCATGAGCTCATGACTGATATAAGGAGAAGGTTATATCATGGTTTGAGTATATAGAATTTTTGGATTTTGGTATGTGGAAAGATTTAACTTTTGACAGCATTCATGTTTTCACTAAGGTTTAATGGGTATTCATTTTTTTCAAGAGAATACATCATTAAGGTATTCACATGATTGGAATGTGACCAACAAGATATATAGGGGATAAATGATGGTATTCACATGCTTGGTTGACGACATTTCAAGTAATCATTTTCTTTATACTATGAGCTTGGACCGAAGTATTTTAGATAAGCCTAAAGATTGTAATGGATTATGTTAACCATAAGTTAGTATTGTTTAAGTATATAACTTTTTTTGATATTATTTATGTGATTTTATAGTAATGTAGTTTTAGAAAAAGGACAACCTGCAGGACGGGCGACAGCCCATCGCTTCGGACAAGGCTGTGGGAATCGAACCCACAACCGAAGTGCGACTGGCCTTTATCGCCTACCATTGACCTACAGGAAGTCCCTGTTTAGTAGAAACTAGTTTTATTATATTAATCAGTATGATATATGAAGTATAAGTCCATTTTAGGAACCATATATGATTAATCTCACTATAGAATGACTTATGTATATTTAATAACTTTTGCTAACCTTTTGTTTGAGACAGATGGAATGACCCGTCATTCTATCACATGATCTGCTAACACTTCACGAATAAAAAATTCAACTTCATTTATTTAAGAGATGAAGTGGTAATTGTTCAAGGCACGAACAACAGTGAGATTGTACCAAAATAAAGTAAGTATTTATTCTAATTCAAATTCTTCAACTTTAGGGAAACGATCTTGAAAACCAAAAATGTTGTCCTAGTGCTCTTATATCTGATTAATCAGATGGTACCTTAGATCGTCACAAATTCATGGATTTGTGATTTCTGGATTTTCCATAGCCATGTTCTCTGCCACTCTCCATCAGAACATGATGGTTAGATTTCTCTTCCATATCCATATTTTCACCTATGTGGAAACCCAGTGATTAGTTTAATTGGGTAACCATTATGTTTCATACTTTTGTTTTTAAAGATTGGTTTTGGTATTCCTTTTTACGATGTGGGTTTCTATTAAAGAAACTTTCGAATAGTAAACCATTTATAACCCTGACGAATTTCGAAGGCGAAATTCATTTTAAGGGGGGTAGAATGTAACACCCCGAAATTTTATGAAAAATATTCTTTTTAATTTCATTAATGTCTTGTGTTATACGCTACACCAAATGGAGCTTGCACAACACGCATCCTTAACTTGCCTTTCATTACACGCAATCATGACCTTCCTCGATAGCGTGTGTAGTACGCAATAACGAGTTTCACTAAACAACAATATGCTATTAAAATATTATTAAAACTAGCAGTTATGAATAGTAATAACCACTTTTTGAAATTTTTAAATTTTATTTCTCAAAATGGACTTCATTTTTGGATTCGTAGTATCGAATTTAGCCTAAGGTTAAATTTTGGAACTTTTCGGATAACTTTCATTTTCTGATGAATAGTGAAAATTACTAAATTTTAATTAAAAAAACTTTTTTAATCGAAATAATTAATAGTGATAAAATTTTAATTTGAGTGGTTTTAATTTATATTTAGAAAATATTTTTACAATTCAATACAATTTTGGTCATTGGATGTAATTTCACATTTACACCAGACATAAACAAGTGTTAATCTTTTGATAGTTATTATCTCTTAAAAACACGCTATTTGTTGTGACATCGGAAATTAATTATAAAATTAATTAATGCAACTTATATGTTGGGAATTTTGTAAAATAGAAATCATTTTTGAATTCAGAATATCAATTATAGCTTAGGGTGAAATTTTGGCATTTTTCTGAAAAACTTCAATTTTTGATGAATAGTGAAACTACTAAGTGGTAGTTAAAAAAATTAATTTTTTCATAAATCTTAATTTTACTGCTTCTGTGAATGAAATTTCAAAAATCCTAGAGACACAGTTTATGTCAGTAAGTAAAATGTGGTTCAATGAGATGAAAATAATGTTTGGTGAATAGTAACTTTTTACTTTTATTTACCACGGTTAAAAGTAAATTGGGTAATTAAGGGTAAAAATGATATTAATATTACCCTAACGCATGTCCTAATCCTATTGGACAAGTGTATTTCGACCAACAACAAACTTAGGAATAAAATATGACCATTTAGGCCCACTTGAATTAGATTAGGACATTTATTATTATTTAATTCAAAGAAGAGTTAAAAGAGTTAAAATCAAAGTTTATTTACTAAAACATTTTTAATACAGGGTTATACATAATATAATTTCGACTATAAATATTAATTAGAAAGATAAAAAGATTTCCTACATAATGGTATTTTATTTTTAATTTTTATACTTTAAATAATTTAATTTATTTATGACACAACGATGATGCAGTAATTACCTTTTTAAGAAAATATTAACATAATTGATGTTATAAATGCCCAAATAAATGTAATTTGAGACTTTTTATGACTTACACTAATTTTATAGCTTAATATGACATGTTATTGTTGATTTAAGTAACTTTTTTAGAACTTATCATTCTGTTAGAAATTTCATAAAAATCATGTACCAAATAGTGTCAAAATTAACATAAATTAGTTTTTTAAAAAAATATTATATTATTAATTGATATTTAATTCCTAAAAATATAAGGTTCGGCCAAATGACTTAGATAAGGATATATATATTAATAATAAGCAACTTGGGGTTCTTTGGGCTTGTTATGGTAAGTTTATTAACCATATAGTGTAAGAAAACAAAAAGACACGGTAAACGTTAAATTATTTAACTTAGAGTTAAATCTAATTGATAAGGTTAAAATAATAACCTAAACATGTCTAAATCCTATTGGATGAGAGTATTTCGACCCATACCCACCTTATCCTCTAAATAAATAAATTTGGAGCTATTTAAAACTGAACGTGACTTTATAATAAAATAATATTTTTAGTTATTCCAAAGGTGCCCATCTCCTCCCTTATAAAAGGACACATCCTCCCTCTCTTCCTCACACAACTTTGAGCCTTCAAGCTCGGCCAACCCCGGCCAAAATCTCTTCTCCACTTCCCTAGTATCATCCTAGAGGTCCTGGTATTCTTCAAAGACCATCCTTAGTTCTTTAAGTGGAGGCTAAGAAAAGGCGCGTCAAAAAGAGGTAATATCCATTACCGATCTTTTTCAATTTCTTTCTTCTTCAACTTCTTATTCTTTAGTTTTTTCATGATAAAGTAATAACATCAGTATTTATTATATACTGATATGTTATTATAAATATGAAACAACTCTAATTAACCTTTTATCCATCCTACGGAAAAAGGAAATCACCACGCGTGCGTACGTACGGAATACCGTCTCCACGCCATGGTGTAATCTATTTTACCCCACCACCTTACTTGGATGGGTATAATGGTGTAATGAGTAACTATATATGATTATTATAATGTGATATTGATACTGAAATATTATACATACACCTCAACACAATTCGACGACCATGGGAACGATATCATCGCTCGTGCGTACGTATGGACTACCGTCTCCACGACGCGATGAGATTCATTCTCCACTTTAAACCATTCATGAATGATTATAAAGTATATACAATAAGAACTAATGAAATATATTACATAATAATGTTACTGTATTTATGTATATTTATATGTATGTCATCTACTTAATTCCATTCAATTCAATAAGGAAATGAAAACAACGTTCATGCGTACGTACGGACTACCGTCTCCATGAACGGTGTATTTCTTTCCATTTACTGATTTATTATATATATGTATATTCTGAAATATATATATAAATCATTTTTTATATTCTGGAATTAAGTAATCATGATCTAAGTAATCATATGAATAATTACAAGTCAAAACACGGACGACAAATGAAACAATTTTACCCAAAACGCTCTTTAACATGAAATTTACAAAAGAACGGGTAATATAAAGTCATAAGTGAACAATATATGATATCATAACAATGAATATGATTCTTTAATAAGTCAATGACATTATTTAAATCTTTATACAAGAGGTTCGGGCACTTACGAAGCAAATCAGACCTAAGGTAAGGGAAATGTCACAATCTCATTTTTATCCGAGATTGTTTATTCTTTGGTATTTAATGGGGTGTATTTTATCATCCACATCCATGTTTCCTCAATATGTAATATTATTTCCATACACCTACAATTGTTTAAATCCTATTTTACCCTTCGGTGAGTTTTTAGTAAAAGATATGAAAGGAATCTTTTATCGTTTTTCGTACGAGGTACTTTTTGACTTTTCCGACAAAAGTACGAAGAATGTTTTTTTAACTTATACGACATGAATGGATTTTTAAAACACTATTTACAAGAATCTTACTTTACAAGTTTTCAAGTTTATTTTTAATCAACTTCTTTTAGTTTAAAGTTGTATGACATGTTAAGAAAGGAAAAATGTTTTTGAAGTAGAAAGGATATTTTCCTCAAGAATTCATTTCAAGTGTTTTATCAAAATTATTTTCCATCTAAGATAATATAGGGTTCTGTTTTTATCCCTATTATTACATTGATTTGATTATGTTGTGATGGAATTATTTTTATGAATTCCTTTATCTTATATGAATTGTTTTATGATGTCATGTTGTTTAAGAATCCCATTTTTATTACATGAGTTATGCTATGATGTATGGTTTATGATTTTGTGGCACACATAAGAATGGTATAATTATGAGATGGGTGGGACCTATATCTCCCTCCAATGCATTGGGTAAAGATTTTATATCTCATGAGATAGACATGGCTGGAATGGTAGGTTATACCGGTTCAGTGAAACAGGACTGAAACGAGGGTGACTCGTTTCAGAAAGGGACATTGTCCACTAAGATAGTCTTGGCAATGAGTCTTGACTAACAAGAAATGATTCTCTATGATTGTGTGTGTATGACACAAAGTTTCATGTTTTAAGTTATGATTATTGGGATTTCATTTCACTACTATGATTTATCCCATGTTATGAAATTATGCTCTCTTTTGCAGGTTAAGATTTCCAAAAGTTATGTTCTTATGAATATGATGTGAATTATATTTCTTTTGTTTACCCTTACTGAGCATTTGAGCTCACCCTTTTATGTTTTCTTTTCCCCAGGATATAAAGAAAGGTTTTAGGTAAAAAAAGGGAAGATCTTTATGGGAGATATTGAAGATCTTTCACCATGATTAGAAGATTGCCTTCCGAGTTTCCAAAGACACTAAACTATTACGATCCTTGTGTGTGTGTTTTTGTTATGTACTAAGTATTCCGCAAAAGTAATGTAATGTTCATGTACGTTAAGCTTTGGGTCTCTACAAAAAATGTAATTGGAAAAGAAATTAAAAATATGTAATTTTCTTGACTAATAATCCCAGGGCTTGGATGTGGTAAATTGGATGTTAATTGGAATTTTTCTTTTCAATATGAATTAGTGATCATGTGAAATGGAAAATTGGGTTGATTAAGTATTAAATGGATTTAAAGTGATAAAATGTATCAAAATTGGGTTTGAAATTGTAATGTTATAGAATATGAATATAATGATATGTGAAATATTAATTCAGATTTATTGATATGTTTGATGGAATTATTACAGTTATTGTGGTAATTGGTAAAATGGTATAATTGTAGTAATGTATTTTTAATTAGAAGTTTAATGAATGGTCCAATATCGAATATATACCCATTTTTTGGTATGTTTGGTTTATGTTATTATAAATACAGTTATTGTTTAATTCTATTTTTATTAATCATGATATTATTTGATTCTTGAGTTATATGTTCATGATTTAATACTTCTCAGGGGATGTATGAATTGTTAAACATTTCCTCAGGGCCAGAAGCATTGTAATGTACCACATGAGGGAAAAATTATTGGTGATATACCACCTAAATCATATAGTCATCGTTATATGCCACATATGGTATAAATTCGTAGAATTATACCACCTATGTAATAGATTAATTGATATATTTTTTTGTATGGATAGATACATGGTTACTTTATGCTTCAGGTTTTGATGAATTTATATAATTAATTTTTAAGATTGAGTTTGTGGGTTAGAACTAACATTTATTCTATTAATTTTCAGCTTGTTTAAAGGATCGATAAATCTAGAATAATATTTTAATTGGTTTAGATGGCTTTAGGTGTAATCTCATAGCTCAAGGGCTAGTAAGATATCAATTATTAAACATTAATTTTTAAATTAATTAACTTGTTTATTATACTACTTCATTGACAATTTATTCAAATATTATTGTTTTTAAATATTTTTTCCGACCTACTAAGTTTTAATCTCACCATATTCCGTCACCATTTGGTTCCCTAGAATACATAATATATGCTTGTCTGGACAATGGAAGGGGTCTCTATACCAGATTGGTTGCTCTTCGGGATGGTATTGGAGCATGGAGATTGGATTGATCATGGGGTTTGGGGTCAAGATTATATAGTGTTTAATTCAGAGTCCTCCTTTAGATATTTTTCTTATATAATGTTAAACATAAATTTTAGTTGACGTTTACCATGGAAGCGCAAGGATTATTTTTTATAATTGGTGTATTTGTTTTTTACTTAATATCTGTTGATTTGTAATATTATTTTATTCATATTATTCATTATTTAATATCTATTCCGTACAAGATGGTATAGTATCACAACTATAGTCTTCGTACCCCCATTCCCAGTCATCCACCTCTAGAGTAAAAGAAATTTTGCATGAGGTAATAAAAATGATAAAACTCTGTTACATGTGCAACGTACCAACATGACTTACCACTAAATAGGTAACCATATTGGTTTCCACACGACCTCAAGTGCATCGTCCCTTACACTAGAGGCTATTGACTAGCAGAAAGGTTGTAATTGTAGTTCAGTGGAGACAATATACCCTCATTATCAGAGTTGAAAAATTGTAATAGGTATTAAATATAATGCAACAAAAAATGTATTATAATGGAATGATAAATAGTGGAAGAATGAAGTAATATAACATGAAAAGAGAATATGGCCAATTCCATTCTATACAAAGAATTCATTCTAGATGATGATACATAAGAGAAATTGGAAAAATATGACATGATTTATAATTTAGTATAATATAGAAGTCATTTAATGAATAGAAATAGAAATTCCAAAATAGATTTCCACAAGCATACTGAGCTCCATCTTTTTCATGTTCTCTTAACAGCACATGTGGAAGGAAAATAACAAAAGAAAAGATCAATAAACTTGCAAACAAGTAGGTCCACTCGTGTACCAATAATACTCAATGAGGGTGTGAGATATAATTCACATTAATCTAGAACCCATGGTGTCAAGCCCAGTCTGATCTGTGCTATGTATATCAATAAATGTTCAAGAAGATATATAAAATGTAAGTAATTACTCAAAATTAAACATCCTACAAAACCCATCATCCCACTTATACCAAAAAAAATATAATAAACATCATGTTATGCATTGAGTCTGAAGACAATTTTAATTAATGAGTTGAATCATCATTTTACCTTAGTAATCAATGTTAGTTGTCAGTAATTTAATAGTCAAGGTTGTGTCATTATAACCATGTTAAAAAGACGATTCAAATCATTAACTAAATAAGTCTTCAGACTCAGTGCATATCCTGATGTCTCTTATAAATATGTCATAAAATATTCCTAACTAGATCATATATAAATCATAATTAATACTGAATCCAGAATTATTATATTCCTTAGCTAATGTGTCAATTGATTCCTTTATTTCATTAGTCAATTTATAACATAATCCCATCTCATGGAATTCCAAAGTTGGAGTCCAAGTATCACCGTAGGTTCAATATGAACAAATAATCATCATGACCAATCCTTGAGAACCTCTCAAGAACCTAGTATAACTCTAGGTTTGGTATAATTTATCATCATCCTCAGTCCATCGTTGGACATCCTTTAAGGAAGCCCCATGTATCAACCATGGAAAAATAATCAATGTCATTAAGTCCATTCTCTCTATCCCTTATGGGATCCAATTATCTCTCAATATATAGTAGTCAAAATACCTTATGAGTTAGTTCATTTATTTCTAATGTGAGTCCATGTATCACATAGATATTAAGTCAAACATCAAGAGTCCATCCATGGAATACTTATATTGGATCCATGAATCACTCATAGAATAAACATGGATCCAGGTAATTTATTCAATCTGATAAATTATAACATGAATTCACATATCACCCAATGATTTTAACCATATAATCATCTCAATAATCATTTAATCAATTTAATTTTTAAATCCATGTTATAATCCATTATCATCCTATATCAATCTATCTTAAAGAGGTGACTCGTGTATAATCCAACATTATATGGCTTGGAATTTCAATTACAAGTGTGTGAATTTCAATATGAAAATAATTACATGCATAACAAATCCATTACATGGCATAAACATCAATTCTCTCACTTGAGAATATCCTTATATCATATTTCAAAATCATAATAAAAATTCTACATGGAAATGTATTATCTATCTCACAAGAGAATGAGCATACAAATGAATTTTGTAATTAATCAAGAAATGATATAACATGGACAAGCATCATGGTCACTCATCCCATCCTATTAAATCCATTCAATTCATAACTGAATTTTTAAAACAATTACATGATGGAAATCACATGACCTAGCGTGAAAGGAACACATAAGGGTTTCCAAGGGAGAAATCCACTAATGTTCTATTAAAAATGAAAAATCAAGGGGTGATTTAATATTAATAGTATATATCAGGGCATAGACTTAAACATAACTCACATGTTGAAATAGTGATATAACCAGTATTACATGCTTAACAATGACAACATGGATAAGTCATCATTTAACTCACATGTGAAACAACGTTTAATAACATCAATGGGGTCATCCACAAACACGATATATATCACCACTAATAAGAAGAAATATCGAAAACTCAAACCATATCCAATCATGATAGAATAACTATCACAATTTTCTCATTTGATGACTTTCCACCTCCATCAAGCGGTTTAATTATAAAAACATGATATTATTCATCAAATAATTAATTTAACAAATTTATGAATTTATTTCAAGCATCATGTTTTCATAATTCATGGAAACTAAAAATTACACTTATTTAAAGATTCACATAATGAATTTTTAAATAAAAAATGATCTTGGATAGGGATAATACCTCAAAAGATTCCCAAGCCAATGCTTTGACACTTTTCAAATTTATTGGAAACCACTCAAAAATGCTCTACACTCGCACATACATGCATTCTTACACACATATATATCATTTAATCCAATCATGTATTCTCTTCACAATGAGGGAACATGAACTATATTTATATACCTATATATGTGTGTGTGCACCATCAAATATGATGAAAACTCACACCAATCAATTTTAGAGACTCAAAATACCTTATAAAGCTAAATAAAAGGGTGAGAACAATTAAAATGGTGTAAAATCTTACCAAAAACGATCTCTCGGATCCAAAGTAAACACATACACATCACCTATGATAGAGGATACAAGAATACCCATAAATCCATCCAAAAGAGCCCATTGTATTACTAAATATCAAAATAAGATATCCAACTATGGGTAAAAAATAACCTAGGGTTTCATCCCAATCATGGAGTAATATGGGATACCACATATCTACCATGAAAACATAATAAACAAGGGAAAAATGTATTACCATGGATAATCGAGTGAGAAACCATGAGATACCTGGACAGATTGATGATCGATGTGGGTGTCATGGAGGATACTAGCATATGGACAAGGAGAGCCAATAGTGGGGGTGTGTGCATCGTGTGGCCCATGTATGTAGATAGAAACTCCAAAGATCCTTTTTAATTTAATTTTAATTTATTTGAGTTAATTGAATGCTAAAAACAGTTCATTTTCACATGTTTTAGGCCACATATTTTATCAAACCATATCCCACATGTGTACCCATTACTTGGCACCTGGAGCACCCTGAATGGCATTCCCCACATGTTTTTGAAACTGTGTGTCAACCATACACTGAATAGTTCTTAGGTACACCGTCTTCCACTAACTTTGTGGACTGGGTGCATGGATTGGAAAAAAATGAACAACCCATGAGATAGATTCTATCCACCTGTATAATAGAACACAGTTTCTTATTGTGGGCAACAATGTTTTTGACAAACCAATAACCCACTACATGTCCTGTTAAAACATTTTTTCTTAGATTTTCACTCATGAAACTCCTCAAGGAACATGTGAAACATAAAGGGGCTACAAAAAAGTTCTAAAAGTCCGTTTTATGCATTAAAACTTTCATAATTAGGTTCTGAAGTTCTGTTTTTAATACTACCCATCTTGTAATCACAAAAATTCAAATTTCCATCTACATTATTTTGGTAAAAAAACAAGGGTTCTAACACATTACCCAGCATATAAATTCACATCCTAGAGAATCTTTAGGGAAAAATGAAGATATAATCCAACCAAAAAGGGATCGTGATGTTCGAACAAATTTCCATGTCAAATTTAAAATTTCCCAACACACCTCAATGCACACCTTAAGCACACAACACAGAAACCATCAAAACTCAAAACAACACTCAATTACCAACTGAAACATCAAATCTACACTTACCTTATCCCATTTAGCCAAAGAAACCATCATGTCAATTTATTTAGAAAATATGGCCAATGGAGCACCCAATCAAAGGCATTAAACAGTAGAAATAGGCCAATTCCTAATTTGGGATTTCCCCTATAGCAGGAATTGCATTACAAATAAATCTCTAAGCGTTTCAATGATTATCCTAAAATAGTTCATCAAAATTTTAATGCATTCTCTCAATGATTCTTCATTTAAAACAATGACTCCATGTAAGTACACACCAAACATCTGATTAATTTTGATGACAAAAACACACTTAGAAATCTAAAACTATTGTTCCTTATCATAGATGAAAGAGTAGACTGGTTCCGTCCATCTAGAAAAATTACCCTTGATGCATTACAACCATGCCCTCCAACATTTTTTGGATAAACTCAAAGTCAACCCATTGTGTCCCATGGAACTATCCCTTGGTATCCCATGCCCCATGATATAAGTGATATGTTGGTAAAAATAACAAAAATTCCACATAACAACATTGACATAGACCATAACATAATCCTCATGGTGGTGACGTCAAAGGAAGTGGTTGGTGTCCAATATCCTGTCTAAGCAGCCACACGGGAATGAAAGAAACAATCAGTATTTACCATGTTAAAAAAAACCAAATCAATGTCCAACTCTAATAGAGAAAAAAAATCTCAATAACTTTTAAGCATTAGCACGAAATTAGACCGAAAATCTCTTAGTGCATTCAGGAAAACATCATGATAGGGGACATTCTCATCACTTTCATAAGAATAAACTAAATTGAATAACAAAGAGAAATATTTGAACCACTACTGGGTGAATTATTTAGAAGAAACTCATATTAACCAACCAAAACATAATCAACAACACTAAATTTCATATAACACATAATGAATTCATGCTCATTCAAAATTTAATGTAGAAACTCTTCAATACCCAATCCTTTTATAAATGGTTGTGCGTAATTCCATCACCACTGATGTCTTGCTACCAAGAAAGAACCAGACAAACATCAAAACTAAAATGTTACACCCCACCTTATGAGTTTCATAGTCATAAAAAAATTGGGTGATAGTAGGTGGTCACAATTGTTCTAGTTCTTGAAATCCTCAAACACATGTGATGTTTCACTAAACATAATCACCATGTAAGATAATGTGTATAAAAACTAAAATCAAATAGATCTGTGTGTCAAAAAACCCGACTCGTTGATAGTCATCCCGAATAGTGGGATGGATTTTTTTATTTTGATGTACTGGTCACTCTACTCGGAAAATGATTTCAGAACAAACTCAACATCTTAGAAATCAATGATTTAATCAAACTCAAACATCTCATTTTATCATTTTTGACTCAAAGGGTACCTAAAAATACAATGCATATTACCCCAAGTCTATGGGGGAAAAGGAACATCCTGATAACTTTTCATAGGTTGTAATACCTATGTAATGAAGTATCAGATGGATCGTATAGAAATTTTATTAAAAGCACATCATCTTATACAACCATTAACTCAGATGATGATTTACCATGTTTTTCCATTACTAAAATATGAAGATCTTCACATTAAAATTTAAGTAGATAATAATATTTGATGCTAGTCTAATAATATGAAATGGGCATTTCAATATTCTCATTCGCAAATCACGTGTCATGAATCAATTACCACCCATCTGAAGAAGGATTTCCTTTTAAAAACAATGGGTCCTATAAGAGAAAACGACAATCTAATGACAACAAATGTAGGAAATAATGTAGAAAAAAAGAAATTCCTCAATATCTGAGGTTGATACCTCCTTTTATCTATCCCCATACAAATATTATGAATCAAACATATCACCATGTCACAAAAATTATATTTTACTAGGCTCAAGATCCCCTCTGATTTATCCCACTACAAAAAATAGTTCTCATATGTTCATTTTAAGGCATACCTTCAAACAATTTAAATTAACCTTTCCATATTTTTTAAAGAAATGACACAAAATCATGTTCCAATTTACATCAATTTCATTAATTTAATTAAACCATTAACATTTGAAAGAACTTAAAAAATAATCAAGACCCATTTTTATAAAACAAAGCATTTGTTATCCAATTCAGCTACAAAATCAATGAAATCCTAGGAATGTTTCACCATTTCCCTTTTTAAAAATTTAACATTCATTGAAATTGTTTCATAATTATTTAATTTAGCATATAAATTCAATTTAACTGATAATTTAAACAACAAGGGTCCCATTAAACCTACCTGGATTCATTAATACCCAATAGTAGTAGTTTAACTATAGCAATCACTAACTGCATAATTGTTTGTCTAATAAGAGCATTCCCCAAATGACCTACATTGATCTAGTTTATAATTTTAAAATTTAACCAATATATTTGAGTTAAAATCATAAAATATTTAATATTTGTACCCTTCTCTGAATATACCATGGTTATATAATTTCTCAGTTATATGGGAGACCATCTACCAATCAGTAAAGCTACCGAACACTCTACATGTGTCATTTGGCTCTAATTTAATAAAATTACTTTACATTAACATTTAAAATTAGAATATTATTATACAAAGGGTTGAAATACATGGGTTACCTTTTCCCAGTTTGAAGTCACCCATAAACCATACAACTAAAAACTATTTCCAATTGTAAATTCAACCAATATTTGTCCCCATGAAACAATTCACATATCCAAAAATACCTAGCATGTTATCATAAGCAGAAACATAGAATATATTCTATAATGAATCATCATGGAATATTTGGAAAACATTTTAAATAGAGTTTGAATAGTACATAACAACATAAACATGTTATTCAAAAAGGCATGGTAAATAAAATAAAAATCATGAAATTACACTCTAGGAACAAAACTGAAAATAGCATGGAACATACTTATTCAACTACATGTCATTGCATAATCCTGGAATGCTAATTTTTGTGTTCCAAAAAATATGAAAGTAATTATCCATCCCTTCCAAAAAAGGATAAGGGAAAATTAACATAATTATTATAATCAATAAGATGTGGAAATATACACCAATCACCCAATGATAAATCTTATCGATTGTATCATTGAACTTTATAAGAAGTAATTCCTAACCATAACCACATGGTCTTATCCCTGTGTATGGGGTGATCAGTCCAAATAATGTATTTTTAAAAAGCACCAAAACATTCCTATTATCATATCTAACAATGAAAACTAGTAAGAAAAGAGATGAAAATGCCAACTCATACCACTGTGTAATAGTCTGACCTGACATACCCTTAAACAAGTAACTAGACTAGTCATCACACCTACTTATTCACATCTTCTCATAAGCTTGAGGCTACCGAATAACAGGTAGGGTGTAATGGTAATTCTGCTTGGAGACTATACCTTCATACTCAAAGATGTATAGGGGTAAAAAATACTATAAATTATGAAACAATATATGATGTATATAGAAATGATAATCAATGGAAGAAATATATAATATCCATGAAAAACATAATATGGACAATTTTTTTCTATACAAATCATGCATGTGAGATGGTGATATCTAAAAAATTATCAACATGCACCATGCTTAATAGTTCATTACAATATATCACTAAAGTAAAGAATGTAACTAAAATTCCAAAAGGTGATATTTATGAGCATCCTGAGCTCCATCTTAGTCTTGTACTCCTAAATCCCCAGGTATAGGAAAAATAGAAAATGAAAAGTTCAATAGCCCAAGAAAAAAGTTAGTGTAGTCATGTACCAATGGTACCCGAGTAGGGTGTGAGATATAAATCTCATTATGCTTTCACCCAGAGTGTCAATACCAATCCCTTATTTTCCAAGTAAATATACCAGTGCACAACAATATGTATTACCATAATGGTTTTAATCAAGAGTAAAGATCATATAAAATAGAGGTTCCCACTTATATTGAAAAATTATTAATCAATATCATTAATGTGATAAGTATTTGAATTATTAGTTAGGATGGTTTCATTCTCATAGAGTTCAATTGAGGATTAAAATCATTAGATAAAAATGTCTCGAGATGCGGCACATATCCAGATGTATCTTATAAATATGTAATCAATGATGCATGACTGGGATTTCTATAATTTGTAATGAATACTAAATCCATGATTGTAAATTGTCTTTCTAGATGCGTCACATGTTTTTTTAATTCGTTAATCTAGTTAGAACCTGAGGACATATTTGGGAATTTGTAAATTGGAATCCAAGAATGGTTGCATGTTTAATATGATCCAACTACCATCAAATCCCATATATGGGGATCATATCAAGATTATGGTATCTCTCAAGGTGTGTTATGATGTCAATGAAAATTGATATCATCATTGGTTGTAGATTATGTAATACCCATGTATCACTCTTGGCATAATATTCAATTTCCATGAGTCCATCCAAGGAATCCTGACGCACATGTATCATATGGTGTGGAAAAAGTAATTAACTTTTCTTAATACTGCACAAAGTTTGATGAGGGTCATCTCTCTTGAGAAGCATTAAAGTTGGTTCAATCACTAATTCTAATTAAGATAATCTAATTATTATTTATATAATTTATGAAAATTATTGTTTTTCTGTATAATGAGGATATTAAATAAATACATGAAAAAATTAAATCTAAATTTATATGCAGATACATACATAATGAAATTTCATAAGTATAAACTTTGGTCAATGGTTGGGTAATTCATATTCATTCATTATTTATTTTTTTTTTTTATTCAATTTGATAAATAATTTCTTGAATAGTCATGTAAAGACCCATAAAATTCAAGGGAAATTTTTTTCTTAATTTTCTTTGGAATTTTACAAGAGCGTCGTTTCTAACGGCACCTGATTCCGAGGCCCGGAGTGCCCGGAATCAATTTCTGAAGTTTGGCTTGGGTACGTTCAGTGAACAAATGAGCGGGAATTTCTAACTTTTGAACCGGTGCTCGGAATCGAATTCTGAGGGCACTGATGAACTCGCAACGCCGGTAATCGCTTAAGGGAACCTTTACCGTAGTTGCGTTTGTGCGTGAGAAGAAGTTAATTAATGGGGTTTAATTAAAAAGAAAATAAAATTGTTGAATCAATTTTATTTCTTATCAAATTGGTTATTTTCTCCCATGGGAAGCTGGTGGTGGGGCCCACATCTACCCAACTTCCCATGTGTGGATAATTGAAAGGGTGGGGCCCACACGAACCCCCACCTTTTTAAATCCCTTAACACTCTTAACCCCTCACTTTCCTAACTCCCCATTAACTCACTTTCATTAATTTTTGACAACTTGTTATAATTAATAAAGTGAGTTACTTAATTTCAAAATCTTGAATTTCAAATGGTTAGGTTGTGTTAATAAAATAAGACTTGGTCTTATTTTATTATTGTTAGAGTTTTTCCACCTTGAGAGGATTGGGAAGCGTGAAGTCTTCTTCTTCTTCTTCAACCTCGACGAAGAACGCGAAGAACACCATTCTTCAACGAAGAACACCGTTCTTCAATGAAGAACATCTCTGCCGAAGAACACGGTTCTTCCGCGATGCCATATCCGCGACGCGACGTTCTTCTTCCGCGTCATCTCTTCCGCGACGGTTTTCCGCGATGAAATCTCCATCAACGACTTCGAATCCTCGCTTCGCGACGTCGAAGTTGTTTTCCCGCGATGCCTGACCTCCGCGATGCTCGTCTTCTACGGCTCATTGAAGAACACCATTCCTGAACCGAGGTAGGGGATTGTAATTAATTATTTTGTTCGTGTTACATTCCTGAATTTCTTTGTGAAATTTTAAAACCTATTGTTATCGAATAACGCGAGGGGGTCGGACCGCACAAACATGGCCTACCCTCCTCCTTATTTTCATGATTGATTCCTTTGTGGAATGGTATGGGAAGTCGTGGTGTCGTCTCACCACGCGGAATCAAGAGAAAGGAAAAATGTGCGGCGCCGTGGAAAGAAGTTTAAGAACGCCACGCCGTCGCGCCGCGTCGAAGAAAACCGAAGACGCCGCGGTAGAGGGGCGCAGTTCCGTCGCACCGTGCCGGACGACAAGGGTCGTGGCCGGTTCTGGGCCGCGGCGGAGCAAGGTGACCGGCGGCCAGCCGCGCTGCCGGTGTCGGAGCTGGAAGGGGACCGGCCACCGCCAGTCCCGTTGAGAAGGAACCGGCTGGCCAGGTCGGGCCGGCCGGAATGGGGGAAGCCGGGGGAATTAAATTCCCCCGGCCGTCTTCAAACGGCCCCCCATAAATTGGGGGGGCGGTTACTCAAGGGGGGTAGGCGCCCCCCCCCCCCCCCCCCTTTCAACAGTTAGGCCGAAGGCCGAGCCGGCAGCGCGCTGGGCGCGTTGTGCCCAGCCGGACCGGTCGCCTGGCCGGTCTGCCAGGCCGGGCAACGCCGGGCCAGGCCACGCCCAGTCGGGCCAGGCCGTGCCGGGCCTGGTCGACCGGACTGGGGTGGGTCGACCCGGTTCGGGCCGACCGGGGGGGGGGGGGGGGGGGGGGTCTCGGGCCAGGTCGGTCCGGGCCCGAAACCCCTGTTTTCGGACCGTTTGGGTTCAAATGCCCATAACTCGGGCTACGGACCTCCAAACGAAGCGCCGTCAGCGGTGATGTGATCCTTGGATCGAGACGGTCGTTTTGGCATATCGCACTCAAGATTTAGGAATACTTTGAGTTCGGCCGGGTTGGTTCGTACATGAAACCAACCGGGCCCTCGGAGCGGAAACACTCATATCTTGAGCTACGGACGTCCGATTGACGTGCCGTCAACTTTGTTGAGTTCCTCTTAGTGAGACAGATCTTTTGGCATACTCCGCCCGAGGTTTGGACGGAGTTGGAGTACCGTTGAGTTGGTTTTTCCTTAAAAACCAACCGGGCCCCCGGGACGAAAAAACCAATAACTCTCAGACTGGGTGTTCGATTGACGTGCCATCTGCGACGTTGAGTTCATGTTGACGATATGAAACTTTTGGTTACATAAACTCTGGACTATGTGTCAGTTGATGTATTAGCCTCTCGGCTCGTGGAGCGGACCCTCTCGAACGAGCTTTCTGTGTGCGGGAACCCTAGTGCTGGCTGTGACTGCTATTGTGACGACGACGACTGTACAAAGATCCTCAGTGGATTCGACGACGACGACTACAACACTCAGCGATCCTGTGTGGATCAGTGCTACCGATCCTATGTGGGTCATATCCTTTGTGGGTCAGCGCTCAACGGTTCTGTGTGAGCCAGCGCCTACAGATCCTGTGTGGGTCCGATCCTGTGTGGGTCTTTGCGGGGGTTAGTACCTATCGATCCTTTGTGGGTCTGACGACTTAGATGGATCAATGATCATCTCTATCGTCTTTCGAAAAAGTATACTTGTGTGAGATGAATCCTGTTTGCTTTCCTGTGTGGATTGTGTTGTGCTATCCTGTGTGGATTATGTTTTTCTTTCCTGTGTGGAATACGTATGCTTTCCTGTGTGGACTGGGTTGTACTTGGGCTCGGAGGTTGGAGCATTTTGGAATTAATGACTTAGGTATATGTATGGGCATATACCTAAGCAGTGTCGTTTGTTACTTCGTGATTGTATCTTTCCTTTGTGGTTTATCCTTTGTGGATTTTGGGAGACCTTCGGGGGTCTCGGGGTCCCTACTGAGTAGCTTATACTCACCCCTGCACGGGCTATGCCCGCACTACGTTGTGTTGGTTGCAGACGACGACCATCGTTGATCGTGGTTGAGGCTTCCAGAGTAGGACGGTACCTGGAGGTGGACCACTGGGCGGGACGTACTCAGAGCGGACGGTGGGACCCGAGGAGCAGTGGAGCTATCTGTACCCACCCTTCAGGTGGGATTTCCAGTGGACAGCTCGGTGTAGTGGCTTTTACTTTTCAGTTGTTGTTTTCCCTTTCGAGTTGTACTTTACTTTCAGTTAGGGTTTGTATACTGGCCCACTTACTTTCCACACTTACAGTTGTACTCAGTTTTTACTTAGTGTTTACTTTTTCCGCTTGCTTACTCTGTGGTGCTTGTTTACTTTTCAAAGGCAATGCCTTCCCTTTTTACCGGGATTTACGCCTTGGTGCTAGTCTCCAGCCCCTGGCCTATGGAAGGCGGGCTTGGGGTAGTCACGGCACGGGCCCCGAGGATGGGTCGTGACAAATTGGTATCAGAGGATTTCGGTTCTACCGCGAACTCTGATCTTTTCTATGTGAAGCAATAGTGTTTAGCGTATTGAGTGTGGTTATCAGTCCAGGGAGTCCAGTGTTGGTGTGGCGGCTGACGTATCCGTACACCGGGACCCTGACTTCTGATTTCCGACTTAATGCACGAAAACATTGATTGCATGAGTGTTTCATGTTTTCTTTGTGATTACTTTGTATCAGCTCACCAGGTATATTGTTCTGACCGTGGCGCACCTGTTTCCTTTTCTGGATGGCCCCACGATGACATCCAGCTAGGGTTCCAAGAGTTGAGCGTGATGACAGCCCACCGAGCGATGAGGCCTCAGTGCAGGGCCCTTTGTCAGCAGTGGCAACGGTGGTAGCTCTACCCGCCGAGCCACCGATGCTTCCAGCACCAGCCGCTGACGATGCACGTCGCCTTAGTGCACTACATGAGTTCCAGCGCCAGCGACCGCCCAGGTTCCGTGGGGAGACGGACCCCCAGGAAGCCGAGGACTGGCTGGAGGTAGTCGTACGAGTTTTCAGGCTAGTGAGGACACCAGCAGACCTCATGGTGATCCTTGCTGTGATGCTACTGCACGCAGCAGCAGGCCGATGGTGGATCTTGATGCTCCAGGTGCCCAATGAGGCATCTCTACTCTGGACAGACTTTGAGAGCCTCTTCCGCTCAGAGTTTGTCCCATCCACCCTCTGTGCGGTGCGCATTCAGGAGCTTCTTCAGCTGCGACAAGGCAGCATGACGGTCGCCCAGTACTCGGTGAGATTTACTGATCTCTCGTGCTACTCGACCGACATGGTACGGGACCCATTATTCTAGGCTCGGACCTTTGAGCAGGGATTGAGACACGAGATCAGGGCATCGATGATCTCCCTCAGCATTCCGACTCAGACAGGAGTACTGGAGCGGGCCCTTTTGATCGAGAGCTTTCTTGCTGAGTCTACACCAGCACCGAGACCCACCGCAGGGCGGCACGTAGCAGAGTCTTCTACAGCAGGCAGTCGGCGGATGACCCTTGGGTCCAGGAAGACCAAAACCTCAGGCAGACGACCTCAGGACACCGGCTCAGTAGTGCGGGTCACACAACGTGGAGTCAGTCTTTCGAGAGGCAGACAGTGCTACTCGTGCGGCGGGCAGGGCCACATGGCATGTGACTGCCCGTCCCGCCGTGCTGAGGAGCAGCAGACGGTTGAGGGACCACCAAGGCAGAGGCAGAGGGTCGACCATGGCGGTCCGCAGGGAGGAGGCGGACGAGGCAGAGGAGCTGGCCGTGCAGCAGGTGGTGGGCGACGCTTTGAGGCTCTACCACCACCACCACCAGGAGGTCCACCCCGACCACAGGGAGCTGGCGGGAAAAGACAGGCACATCTCCAGGAAGCGGAGGCCTACGACCACGGCACGCCCGAGATGATTCGAGGTACTATCTGTGTCTATTCCACCCTTTCTGTAGTACTTATAGACACATGAGCGAGTCACTCTTTCATAGCCACTGCCCTTGTTCGGAGCTCGGAGATTCCGACAGATCCGTTGGCTCGATCCTTATGGCTAGATACTCCTACGGGAGCAGACTCGACGATTACACACTGGTGCCGGCAGTGTGAGCTTACTCTAGGAGGTGAGAGCTTCAGCTGGGATCTTCTTTTTGCGGCGTCGAGGCCTTACGGCGTCATCTTGGGCATGGATTGGTTATCTACGGTCCATGCACAGATTGACTGCTTTAGGCGCAAGGTGCGACGTGTACGCACCAACGGGAGCAGGTTCACCTTCACCGGCGAGAAGGGAGACTTTGCAGCAAAGGATGGACTTCCGCGGAGGAGAGGACATCCCATCACTCATCAATTGGCTAGCCTCATCCTAGGAGCAGTTGACGTGCGAAGTCCTGGATTTCCTGCAGTGGTGGATCAGTTTGCGGACGTTTTTCCTGACGACGTTCCAGGACTACCTCCTCGCAGAGAGGTAGACTTTTATATTGACCTGTACCCCGGGATAGCCCCGATATCAACTCCAGCATATCAGATGGCCGCCGCCGAGCTTCGAGAGCTACGAGTACAGTTGGAGGACTTGCATGGCAAGGGGTTCATCCAACCCAGTGTTTCACCCTGGGCTTCCCCGATATTGTTCACCAAGAAGGCGGACGGGAGCTTGCGACTTTGTGTCGACTATCGTCGCCTGAACCAGGTGACAGTGAGGAACAAGTATCCGCTACCGAGGATTGATGAACTCTTTTATCATCTCAAGGGAGCACGTTGGTTCTCGAAGATAGACCTCAGGTCAGGCTATCATCAGCTCAGAGTTCGAGACGAGGACGTGCAGAAGACGGCCTTCAGATGTCGGTATGGCCACTATGAGTTCTTGGTTATGCCATTCGGTGTAACCAATACTCCAGCAGTGTTCATGGCCCTCATGAACAAGATCTTTCAGCCATACCTCGATCGATTTGTCGTGGTCTTCATCGACGACATTTTGATTTATTCGATGACTGAGGAGGAGCACGCCTACCACTTACGGGTTGTACTAGACACACTCCGAGAGAACCAGCTTCATGGTAAGCTCTCGAAGTTCCAGTTCTGGATACGTGAGGTCCAATTCTTGGGACATGTCATCTCTGAGATGGGAGTTGCAGTGGATCCCGTGAATATCGAGCCAGTACGAGCTTGGGAGCCACCCAGGACCGTGACGGAGGTGCGGAGTTTCTTGGGACTAGCTGGATACTACCGCAGATTTGTGCCAGACTTCTCCAGAGTTGCGGCACCACTCTCAGCTTTGACGAATAAGGGGAAAACCTTCGTGTGGTCAGACAGATGTCAGCAGAGCTTCCAAGAGCTGAGACAGATATTGACCAGCGCACCTATCTTGAGGTTGCCTGAGGAGGGAGTAGAGTATGTAGTCTACTGCGATGCATCAGGGACCAGACTCGGTTGTGTCCTGATGCAGGAGCGGGCAGTGATCGCCTATGGATCATGCCAGTTGAGGCCGTATGAGCAGAACTACGCTACCCATGACCTGGAGTTAGAATCAGTGGTCTTCGCTCTGAAGACATGGCGACACTATCTGATGGGCGAGCACTTTACAGTCTTTTCTGACCATCAGAGTCTCAGGTACATCTTCTTGCAGAAGGACCTGAATCTGAGACAGTGGTGATGGCTCGAGTTCCTCCAGGACTAGGACTTTGAGATAGTCTATACTCCTGGGAAGGGGAACGTGGTAGCCGATGCTCTCAGCTGGAGGACAGGCATTCATCTACTTGAGGAGGCGACAGAGCAGCTAGCCTCTTTGCAGATATCCTTCGTGGATAGAGATGGAGCAGCCTTCCTTCAGTCTCTCACTGTCACTCCCCCACTACTACAGTGGGTCAGAGAGGCACAGCGTGGGGACACTGACTGTGAGACGCGGCGTGCACAGATACCCTCAGGACAGGAACCAGATGGTTTCTCCTTTGGAGCAGATCACGACATCCTTTTCAGAGGACGTACCTTGGTACCAGTCGTTTTATGAGAGGAGGTGTTGAGAGAGTTTCACACTTCTCCTTTAGCGGTACATCCTGGAGTGGCGAAGATGTACCAGGATCTCAGACAACAGCACTGGTGGCCAGGCATGAAGAAGGCTGTGGCAGAGTTCGTTTCTCGATGCCTCACCTGCCAGTAGGTGAAGGCAGAGCATTAGGTACCAGCAGGCTTGGTACAGCCCTTAGAGGTCCCGAAGTGGAAGTGGGACAGAATATCTATGGACTTCGTGACTGGACTTCCACGCACTTCCAGAGGTCACGACTCCTCTGGGTGATTTTCGACCGACTCACCAAGTCGGATCACTTCTTACCCATTAGAGAGCAGGGCTCAGTGGAGAGCTTGGTATGAAATTACGTTCAGGAGATTGTTCGGCTTCACGGTGTGCCATCATATATCATCTTCGATTGAGATTCTTGCTTTACTTCACGGATTTGGAAGGGGTTGCAGGAGGCGTTCGGGATGCAGCTACGTTTGATCACCGCCTTTCACCCTCAGATGGATGGTCAGACAGAGAGGACCATTCAGACTCTTGAGGACATGCTCTGCGCATGTGTCCTCGACTTTGGTCATAGCTGGGAGGACCACCTACCCTTGGTGGAGTTTGCGTACAACAACAGCTACCACTCCACCATCGGGATGGCACCGTACGAGGCGTTGTACGACCGACCTTGTAGATCTCCTTTGTGCTGGACAGACCCTGGGGAGTCAGCACTTGTGGGACCAGAGATGGTCCAGGCCACGACAGAGAATGTCCAGGTCATCCAGGAGCGGATGAGGACAACTCAGAGCCGGCAGAAGTCATACGCTGACAGGAGGCGGAGGCCACTAGAGTTCGAGGATGGTGACCACGTCTTCTTGAGTGTCTCACCTCGACGTGGATTACAGAGATTTGGCCGAGGCGGCAAGTTATCTCTGTGCTTCATCGGACCCTTCCAGGTTCTCAGCAGGATTGGTGAGGTGGCTTATTGCCTGGCTCTACCACCTCAGTTGCACCGAGTGCACGACGTCTTCTACGTGTCTCAGCTGAGGAGATACATGCACAACCCGATGCATATCATTGACCATGGAGAGCTTGACTTTGAGGATGTGGTGACTTTTGCGTAGGTCCCAGTGGAGATTGAGGATCGACAGGAGCGGGTCCTACGTGGACGGTCGATTCCTCTAGTGCGCATCAGATGGCAGCACGAGAACCTCCAGGAGAGCACTTCGGAGCGGGAGGCTCAGATGCGTTCTCAATACCCACATTTGTTTCCCTAGTTATGATGTATCTTTACGGGGACGTAAAGCCCTGAGGTGGGAGTAATGTAAAGACCCGTAAAATTCAAGGGAAATTTTTTTCTTAATTTTCTTTTGAATTTTACAAAAGCGCGGTTTCTGACGGAACCTGATTCCGAGGCCCGGTGTTCCTGGAATCAATTTCCGAAGCTTGGCTCGGGTACGTTCAGTGAAAGAACAAGCGGGAATTTCTAACTTTTGAACCGGTGCTCGGAATTGAATTCTGAGGGCACCGATGAACTCACAACGCCGGTAATCGCTTAAGGGAACCTTTACCGAAGTTGCGTTTGTGCGGGAGAAGAAGTTAATTAATGGGGTTTAATTAAAAAGAAAATAAAATAATTGAATCAATTTTATTTCTTATCAAAGTGGTTATTTTCTCCCATGGGAAGTTGGTGGTGGGGCCCACATCCACCCAACTTCCCATGTGTGGATAATTGAAAGGGTGGGGCCAACATGAACCCCCCACCTTTTCAAATCCCTTAACTCTCTTAACCCCTCACTTTTCTAACTCCCCATTAACTCACTTTCATTAATTTTTGACAATTTATTATAATTCATAAAGTGAGTTACTTAATTTCAAAATCTTGAATTTCAAACGGTTAGGTTGTGTTAATAAAATAAGACTTGGTCATATTTTATTATTTTTAGAGTTTTGCCACCTTGAGAGGATTGGGAAGCGTGAAGTCTTCTTCTTCTTCTTCAACCTCGATGAAGAACGTGAAGAACTCCGTTCTTCAACGAAGAACTTCTCCGCTGAAGAACACGGTTCTTCCGCGACGCCGTATCCGCAACGCGACGTTCTTCTTCTGCGTCGTCTCTTCCACGACGGTTTTCCGCGACGAAATCTCCATCAACGACTTCGAATCCTCACTTCGCGACATCGACGTTCTTTTCCCGCGATGCCTGACCTCCGCGACGCTCGTCTTCCGCGGCTCGTTGACGAAGACCGTTCCTGAACCAAGGTAGGGGATTGTAATTAATTCTTTTGTTCGTGTTACATTCCTGAATTTCTTCATGAAATTTTAAAACCTATTGTTATCGAATAACGCGAGGGGGTCGGACCGCACAAACAAGGCCGAACCTCCTCCTTATTTTCATGATTGATTACTTTGTGGATTGGTACGGGAAGGCGTGGTGCCGTCGCACCACGCGGAATCAAGAGAAAGGAAAATGTGTGGCGCTGTCGCGTTGTGCCGTGGAAAGAAGTTTAAGAACGCAACGCCATCGCGCCGCGTCGAAGAAAATCGAAGACACCGCGGCCGGAGCGGGGCCGCGGCGGAGGGGCGTGGTGCCGTCGCACCGCGCCGGACGACAAGGGCCCAACCGGTTCCGGGCCGCGGCGGAGCAAGGTGACTGGCGTCCAACCGGGCCGTCGGTGTCGGAGCTGGAAGGGGACCGGCCACCGCCGGTCCCGTTGAGAAGGAATTGGCCGGCCAGGTCGAGCCGGCCGGAAAGGGGGAAGCTGGGGGAATTAAATTCCACCGGTCGGATTCAAACGGCCCCCCATAAATGAGGGGGGGCCGCAGTTACTCAAGGGGGGCAGGCGCCCCGCCTTTTTCCAACAGCTCGGCCGAAGGCCGAGCTGGCGGCGCGCTGTACCCAGCCGGATCGGCCGCCCGGCCGGTCTGCCAGGCCGGGCCGTGCCCGGGCCGCGCCCAACTGGGCCGGGCCGGGTCGACCGGACCGGGGGGGGTGACCCGGTTCGGGCCGACCGGGGGGGTCTCGGGCCGGGTCGGGCCGGGCCCGAAACCCCCGTTTTCAGACCGTTTGGGTTCAAATGCCCATAACTCGGGCTACGGACCTCAAAATGGCGCGCCGTGAGCGGCGATGTGATCCTTGGATCGAGAAGGTCATTTAGGAATATCACACTCAAGGTTTCGGAATACTTTGAGTTCGGCCGGGTTGGTTCGTACACGAAACCAACCGGGCCCTCGGAGCAGAAACACTCATATCTTGAGCTACGGACGTCCGATTGACGTGCCGTCAACTTTCTTGAGTTCTTCTTAGTGAGACGGATCTTTTGGCATACTCCGCCCGAGGTTTGGACGCAGGTGGAGTACGGTCGGGTTGGTTTTTCCTTAAAAACCAACCGGGCCCTTGGGACGAAAAAATCAATAACTCTCAGACCGGGCGTCCGATTGACGCGCCGTCTGCGACGTTGAGTTCCAGTTGACGATACAGAACTTTTGGATACATCAACTCTGGACTATGTGTCAGTTGATGTATCAGACTCTCGGATCATGGAGCGGACCCTCCCGAACGAGCTTGCTGTGTGCGGGAACCCTAGTGTTGGCTGCGACTGCTACTGTGACGACGACGACTGTACAGAGATCCTCAGTGGATTCGACGACGACGACTACAACACTCAGCGATCCTGTGTGGATCAGTGCTACCAATCCTGTGTGGGTTCGATCCTGTGTGGGTCAGCGCTCAGCGGTTCTATGTGAGCCAGTGCCTACAGATCCTATATGGGTCTGATCCTGTGTGGGTCTTTTCGGGGGTTAGTACCTATCGATCCTTTGTGGTTCCGACGACTTAGATGGATCAGTGATCATCTCTATCGTCTTTCGAAGAAGAATACCTATGTGAGTTGAATCCTGTTTGCTTTCATGTGTGGATTGTGCTGTGCTATCCTGTGTGGATTACGTTTTTCTTTCCTGTGTGGAATACGTATTCTTTCCTGTGTGGACTGGGTTGTACATGGGCTCGGAGGTTGGAGCGTATTGGAATTGATGACTTAGGTATATGTATGGTCATATACCTAAGCAGTGTCGTTTGTTACTTCGTGATTGTATCTTTCCTTTGTGGTTTATCCTTTGTGGATTTTGGGAGACCTTCGGGGGTCTTGGGGTCCCTACTGAGTATCTTATACTCACCCCTGCATGGGCTATGCCCGCACTACATTGTGTTGGTTGTAGACGACAGACACCGTTGATCGTGGTTGAGGCTTGCAGAGCAGGACGGTACCTGGAGGTGGACCACTGGGCGGGACGTACTCGGAGCGGACGGTGGGACCCGAGGAGCAGTGGAGCTATCTGTACCCACCCTTCAGGTGAGATTTCCAGTGGACAGCTCGGCGTAGTGGCTTTTACTTTTCAGTTGCTGTTTTCCCTTTCGAGTTGTACTTTACTTTCAGTTTGGGTTTGTATACTGGCCCACTTACTTTCCGCACTTACAGTTGTACTCAGTTTTTACTTAGTGTTTACTTTTTCCGCTTTCTTACTCTGTGGTTCTTGTTTACTTTTCAAAGGCAATGACTTCCCTTTTTACCGGGATTTACGCCTTGGTGCTAGTCGCCAGCCCCTGGCCTATGGAAGACGGGCTTGGGGTAGTCACGGCATGGGCCCCGAGGACGGGTCGTGACAAGTCATTTGAGAATTTATTTCCTTTTATTTATTATGTGTGTGTTCTTAGCATGCATTGGACACACCAAACCAAACCTCCTACAATAGTCTAATAGAATAACACCTCAACTCAGAATGAAATTCCTAAAAAACATATCTCAAACGTATGTCATTTCATACATTACAGAAACCCCAACTCCACTGTATGATGGGTTTTCATGATAGAATGGATGGAAGAGAATTAATAAAAGAAATAAATGTGTTTAGAAATAGTGTCATGGTGGATGACCACCACACCCTTGTAAACACTCCCCCTTCCACACCAAATTGATTTAATTTATTTTGAATTGATGCACAATAATAAAAAGTGCCCCGAAACCCCCCCCCCCAGGGTCATACCTCAGGTTAGTTAGTTTCCATTTAAATGTGTAAAGTTATCACTGTGTAATATATAAGAGATAAATAGTGATATTAATATTGGATGAAAAAAGGGGTGGAAGAAGAAATGAGAAATTATTTAATAAAAATATGAACGTGTTAAATGGGAAATTAAAACTAAAATAAAAAGAAAATGATGAAAGCTGATAATTTTTTAGCTGACATATACATATTACATCACCAATAGTTATATTTTTACTAAACACATTTAATTGTATTTATAGGCATTAAAGTGGTTTCTATGTTTTATAAAAGACCATTAATGCCTTTGGGTTCATAATAGGTCTCCACCTGTTGAATTTTCTGTTACAGAAAATGTTTTAGATGTATCTACATATTACCTGGATTAAATCTCTAAATTAGGGAAAGTGTATTTAGAATGATTGTTATACAATATGTAATAAATATTTCACATTTATTGGATTATATTAGGGGAAGTCAGGGAAAAAATACCGAGCATTTATTGTTCTTACAAAAAACTCACAAAATATTCCTCCAATGTGTATCATCCAAAGGACTAATAAATGAGTGAAAGACACCATATAATTAATTTTAGAAAACATTATGTGTCCTATTTCAAATAAAATTATTATCAAAAAAATTTTAGTTGTTTAAATAGGGTTATTCTTCAATTACGGGGGTTTGTTCAACAATATCTTCCCGAACACAATGTCAAATTGTTTGATTTTTTCGAGCCACATGTTTTTTTAATCCATTCTATCATTAAAAGAAGAAGTTAAAGAAAATAAATATAGGACAAAAAAATTAATAATGAATCATATTTGAATTATATTGTAAAATTTATTCCAATCCATCAATTATGATTAAAATCTATTAAAATTTTATCATTGATATTTTTTCTCATTTTCGCCCAAAACACACCAAAAATCCAAAATTGGTCAAAATAAGCCCAAATTTATAGAATATAAAAATTTAAATAATTGAAATAGAAATTTAAAATGTGGAAATTAGTACCTCTATATATTCTCCTACAATTAAGACAATCTTTTTCCTCAAGCATATATTATTAACATGAAATTCCAAGGGTTCAAAAGTAACCAATATTCAAATTCCAATGTTATAAAAAAATCGATTTGAAAAAAGTTTTTTTAAATCGATAATAAATATAAATTCAATTCAATATTTTTACTAGAAATAATAAACTAATGATTTTTATTTTTCACTTTGAATAAATGATGTTAGTTCTCCTTTCATTTATTCGTGCTCATTAATTTATTATTATTAAACATTCCATGTCATGGTTTATCTCCAAATAATATTTTCTCTCATCTATCATAATACAATTCATCTAGAGTTGTGATCATATTATTAAAACATGATACATATATATATTCTGGTAAAGGAATAACATTCTCAACTATTTTAATATATAAGTCCCACAAAATAATGTGGTCTTTCAGTGAAGGTTAAAATGACTATAAGGATTACAGTTGGTGGGACTCATGTTTAAAAACATAAAGCTCAAAGGAGGAGGTTTATCACTTAATTAAAATTAATTATTAAAAAATTAAACTTAGTGAGATTACTCTCTTGAATGTATAAACTCCCACTTCCTCCAAACATAATGAAAACATCATGAATAATCAATCCATAATGAAGGATGTTCACATTCTTGAATTTGTTATCTACTATTTTTGTAAAGTATATGTTTTTATTTATTATCATAGTTTTCAAACATTTATGCATATAATAAATCTCACAACAACCACCTAACCAAATATAATAAAAATCATAGGTCCAATGATAGTTATTTTTTATTTTTCTAAGTCGCAACCTATTTTTTTTTGTTCAGGAAGGGAGAAAATTATTTGCATTAAACGAATAAAAATCCATTATTTCTTCACAAAATATCACCACCAAACTTATTAATTACAATTTATTTCATCCTTTTCATCATAAATTCCTTCTCCCACAAACATTGGCTCTAAAATATCATCCAAAATACCAAGAGTATGGTAGGAATGGGAGCAAATGGATTGAAACATATCTCATCCCAATAAAGGTCATTTTATGGTCTTCATGGGATAAATATGGATTTTTGAAAATGTTTTAATTTATGATAATGTGGTATATCAAAATATTCATCAATCATTTTCAATGTCTTTGTGCATATTCGAGTCTTTTACAAGTTCCAATTCATGTTATTGCTGGAATTATGTCCGATGTTTAGTCAAGAAATACTCTCATGACAAATAGGAATAAATTATTCAATAAACTCCCAAATCAGAAATATGATATTAAAAAATAAATCAGGGAATTATTAATAATAAAAAATCAATCCCCAAGAATTTAAAAAACCCAATGCATTAAAACGGATAAGTAAATATATTTTACATTAATCAATTAACTCCCTCAAACCACGAGTCCTCTTTTTAATATCCATCAATCAATTCAATAATCCAATTATTCATTTTACTCATTAATGTTCATTATAATTTAAATATAAATCATGGAATCATATGATTCCTAAGAAACATTGTATCTAGATAAGTCAATAATATCATGAATTCACGAATAGACATATAATTTCAGATAAAAACACAAATCAGCATATCATAAAAAAGATAAGGGTTTAAAAAGATAAAAATGAAATGTAAAATATCTATTGACGTAATGTTTTGTTACTACTCTCCCAATTTTTTGGGTATACCTTCTTCCATCGCGGTCTTATAGAATATAATTACTCAATTAATTACATGTATCATGACATTTAAGATAAAAAAGATAAGAGGGAGTGGGATGTATGTTTAATAATCCTAAAAATGAAATTGAAATATAAATTAATAGAATGAATAAAAAGATAAATATTGGATTGGTCACATATGTGGGTAGAGATTTTTTACATCCTCTATTTAGAAGTACCAGTTGTTATCAAAATATTGATGTTGGTTGATGCTTCTTGTATTTGAACAACCACATGTGGTTCCTTCTCTCTTGAAATATATTTTTCGTTTTTATAGAATTTCACACATATATAAATATAGTACAATAGACCCCCCTTAAAAATGTGGTATTATTCCCTTGAGGGTGTGATGAAGTATAGAACCAACTATAACTTCATTGATATTTGTGCAAAATTCCATTTCTCTTATTGTATTCACTATAGTAAATATTCAATGACTTTCGAGAGCTATTTTCATTCCTCAATATGTATATTATATTTTCCATCAATATTTACCAGTGAATAGTAAGAGTTAGATGAACATGAAAATTCAAAATATTTTGGATTAATTATCAAATTAATTACAATAAAACTAAATGGGATAGAGTTTTATAATGTATAATCTCCATGAGTTTGTTTGTCTTGAATCACTTCATTGATGGAAATTTCCTCTTGGAATAGAACATCGCTGGATAGAGATAGGTATTAAGGATCCTCCATTTTTTTGGCCCCAACTTCTCAGATATCCTTAATAAAATTTGGGAAACCCACTAGCACTTCTTTCAGGGCCTTGATTGCTTATATGTCACTTTTTAGTTCATATATCATGATCATTAAAACATGTGGTGAAATCCACATATATTGGCCTCTTTGAATCATCATGAAAATTACCCTAAGATAATCACTTTTTCATTAGAGTACCTCTTTATTATAATGTATTTATTATTCTTTCTCTAGTGTGTAATATATACATGAATATTAATTTGAATGAAAATACATCTTGGAAATATTTTTTTGATGAATTATTTAATAAATAAAATAATTATTTTTTTAATAAACATGAATTTATAAAAAGTAATTGAAATAACTAATTACATCCCTAAAATTGATTCTAGTTTTAACTCCCACCTATCAAATGATGTGGGAAAAGTAATTTGATTCTTTGAATGCTGCACGGATACTGACCAGGAATGTCTCAATTGAGGAGTACATAATTTGGTTTAAATACTAATTCTAATTCACTTAATATAATTTTTATTTTCTTATATTATTTATGAGAATTATTATTTTGGATTTTTTTTAAAATATGGAACTAAAATAATGAAATGAAATTTTTAAATTTAAACACAAATAAAGATGTAGACAAAATGAAATTCATGGAGAATGAACTTTTTCTTAAGGAAGGATAAAATGGGTTAATTATTTATTTATTTGTGGTTTAAAATAAATTTGATAATTGATTTTATGAAAAAACAATAATTCTGTAACTCCCTTTGATTTAGTACGTTTCTGATTTTAGAATACATATGACCCACCAAACCAAATAACCTCTAATATTCAAATTGTATAACACCTTAATTGAGAATGAAATTCCTAAAATACTAGCCTCCAATATATGTCCGTTAATATCATAAAGAAACAATAAATCCACCGTATGAAGGTTTTTCATGAGACAAGGTGGAAAAAATTAATGAATCAAAGATAAGGAATTGATTTGGAAATAGTGTCATGGTGGATGACTAATTCACCCATGAAATACTCCTTCATCTCCCACAATAAGGTTTAAAACATATTGAATTGAATTACAATAACAAAGCAAACCATGAAACATTCCCCAGTGAGAAGCCTAGGGGTTTTTACATTCATTTGGAAAGTGAAATGAGGTCATGAATGAATACAGAAGAGATAATTTGTGAGATTAATATTTGAATATAAATAGTAGTGGAATAAGAAAAGGGAAATTATTTAATAAAAATATGAATTCATCACATGGGAAATCATATCTTAAAAAAAATTAATTTGAGAAAAATAATAAAGTAGTTGTTGAAGTCCACAACTTCTATCACTAATTGATACCTTTTCACTCGACCCATGCACACTTATTTATGGACATGGATGTTATTTTCCAGTGTCCTAATAGAAATTTATTTTCTTAGGGTCATAATAGGTCTTCAATGGTTTAAATTTCAGTAACAAAATATTCCTTCAAATGTATTCATGTATTACTCCAATAAAATTGATGAACTATGGAATGGTGTATTCATGATAATGGTTTAAAAATAATTTTTTTAATTCAACTCAAAATTTTAAATTTATTGGATGAAATTATGGAATGTTTATGAAATAATTTTGGGCATGAATTTTTCTAGTAGAGATTTATAAAAATTATTTTCTAATGTATAAGATCTGAGGAACCTTAAATGAGTGAAACACTCCATAAAATTTCGTTCTAAAACAAACCTATGTGTCTTATTTCAAATTCATTTAGAATCACCTCAATTGGAGGTATGTATCCTGAGTTTTTCTTCAGTTACATATGTGTCTTCCACATGGTCCGTCCGAACAATATGTCAACTTAATTATTTTTTTCCGGCCTCATGCTATTTTTATAGTCTCTTTCACAAGAAGAAAAATTTGAATAAAATATGTCATGGAATATTAAAAAATAGTTACTCATATAATAGTAATATTTTTAATGATATTTTTCAAAATACCCTTGAGATTAAAATATATTAAAACTCCAGAATTATGCATTTTATATATTTTATCACAATGAACACCCATAATCCAAAATCGATCAAAATAATCTCAAATTGATTAATTATTAGGATAAGATAATTTAAAATCAAATTAAAAATGACGAAAATAGTTTATCTATTACATTCCTAAAGAGATCCAAGAATGACATGGCATATAATAGTAAAATTCCACTATGAGTCCATCATTGACATTCTAAAATGAATCCATGTGTCACTCAACACATATGTCAAGATTTATGAGTCTCTCCATGGAATTATTCATTATATCCTTATATTACACTTTTGATAAACATGTTTTAAATAAATTGATTTTTTCTATGATATTATAATATTAATTCATGTATCACCCAAGGGTCTTAATGATTTATTTCACTAAATAATAAATCAATCAATTTTATATTCCATTATATGGTAAAAACCAAATAAATATTATATCAATAACAACTCAAAAAGGAAAATCAAGTATTAAAACACAATATATGTCTTGGAATTTCAGTTACTCATTTTGTAATTTCAATATACAAATCATCACATGCATAAACAATCCCTAGCATGGCACAAAAATCAGTTAACCAATGTGAGAATATTTTTTAAAAAATATTATCAAGATTAAATAATGTTATACATTGAAAGTTAGTATCTACCCCACATGGGAATGTCTATAAAAAGTCAATTCATGATTTATTATGAAATGAAATAAAATGAAAAATATTCATGGTCACCCATCCCTTCTCATTCAATCCATTTAATTCACAATTCAATTTATAAAACAATTACATGTTTGACATCCCCTGACATGGGGTAAAAATCACACCTAAGGTTTTATATGGTGAAAATCCATTCATGTTTCCTAAAATAATGTACCTAATAGATGATTTGGGTTTAAAAAATTATCTCATAGCATGGAATTAAGCATTACCATCTTGGAAAATCCGTGATATAACAAGTATTAAATGCCTAACAATGACTACACAGCCTAGTCCACATTTAACCCACATAGGAAAAATATTTAATAACAACAACGAGGCCATGCACTATCAAGAAATATATCAACACCAACAAGAAGACATAAAGAAAATTCAAACAACAACTAATAATTATATAATACCTATATGTAATTTTTTTGAACAAAGTGAACCTCCATCATGGGGTTTTATTATTAAAACATTACATTATTCATCAACAAGTCATTTACAAAATTTAACCAATTCATTCATGATTTGAATTTCCATTAATCAAGGAATCTAATAATTCATCTTATTTAAAAAAGAACATAAATAATTATGAAATTAAAACGGTCATGGATAGGGATCCTACTTCCAATAATTCTCCTGAAAATGCTTCGACACTTGTTAGATTTGGAGGCAACCACTCAAAACCACCCCACACTCGTACAAACCTAAAATCAAAAACACATATATCCATTAATCCAGAAAAAAATTCTTCTTATTAGAATGGAACATACATGAAGATGATATATAACATATTTATAATTATATATATACTTATGTATGACTATGTGCACCATCAAATATGATCAAACCAATCTACAATAAATTTTAGATACTAAAAACACATTAAGACCCTAATTTTAATGGTATGAATAATGTAACTGGTTTAGAAAATTACCAAAAATGATAGTGGACAGACAAATAAAACCCTTCCTCATCTTCATCAGTGGTAGATTCTAGAATTCATATAAATCTGACCCAAGGAGCCCACCGTATGCCTTACCATAAAAAGATGAAATCAAAATCTCGGTCAACCCTATCCTATTGATTCGTTCGAATCTTGAGGGGCTATGAGAGACCAAAAAGTGGTCATGAAAAGTAATGAGACATTTGAAAAAGGACTTTCCAGGGATATTTGAGTGAGAAACCATGAGAAATCTAAACGTATTGAATATATAAGTGGAGTTCTTGGAGGATTATTCCACCTGGCGATGGAGAGCCAAGGGAGGTTGGAGTGTGGGTCATGTGACCCAAGTTAGGGGAGAGGTAAACTTATGATTATTTTGTAATATAATTTTAATTTAATTTAATTAATTAAAATATTAAAACAAGGCCTTGGAACATAGTTTTAGATGCATGTTTTTATCAAACCATGCACCACCGTATTCGCCCATTACTGGGAACCTCGAGCACCCTGCATTATCAAATTCTTTTAGGGGGAGGGGCATGTTCTAAAATATGGATGACTAGTGTGTAACATTCATTGGTGATTGGGGTTTCCATGAGAGTAGTCGGCGAGTGAATCCCTTTCTTTCCTTGTTAAGTGAGCTTTCAATGGAGTCAGCAGACACATAGATGGTGATTGTCTTAGGGATTGTCAGTGAATTTCTAGACGTCTTCCCTATAGAGGCGGTGACTCTACCACCTCAACCTGCAGTTGAGTTTTGGATAGATGTGCAACTCGGTGCCCATCCAATTTTAATGGCTCATTATCATATATATCCTTATGAGTTGGGGGTGTTGGGGATCCATGTTTATGACTTAATAGAGAATGGTTTTAACCGACTGAGTGCATTGCCATGGGGTACTCTGATCTTGTTTGAAAATAAGTCAGATAGTGGTCTCAGTATTTTCATATACTACCAAAGAATGAATGAGGTATCTATCAAGAACTGCTACCCTCTTCTGAAGATCATCAAACTTTTTGACCAGTTGAAGGTTGAATGTTGGTTTTCTATGATTGACCTGCAGTCGGGATATCACCAGTTGAGGGTGAAGGAGGGTGACATCTCAAAGTCTTCTTTCAGTTGCAGATATGGTAACATTGAGTTCGTGGTGGTCATGTTGTTCAGCATTAAAAATTGACCAGTCATGTTCATGGGGCCCATTAACTCAATTTTCCACTAATATTTGGACAGGTTTTTATTTGTTTTTTTGACGTCATCATGATCAACTCATGATCCGAAGAGGATGGTGCCGAGCATCTAAGGATAGTTTGGGAATCCTCTGACACCACCAACTCTACAGGATGTGGTCCAAGTACGTGTTCTAGACAAGATTGGTTCACTTCCTTGGACACATGGTTTTCAAGAATGGAATAGAATATAACCCATATAATGTTGATGTAATTAATTCTTGGTAAGAACACAAGAACGTGGAATATGATCATAGTTATCTTGTACTGTAATGTTTCTACCAGTTTTTCAATCCTGACTTATCTCAGGTTTTAGTGATTGTGATAGCCTTGACCAAGGAATACTAGGATTTAGTTTGGAGTGAGAAGTAGCAGGCAGCCTTCGGTTATCTGAAGGGAAAATTGGTCAGTACCCCATTACTGATGTTGATAGAGAAACTTGCAGCAGTTGTGTGCTCACTAAATTTTTGGTGACATTAACACATTGGGGAACACATTTTCGTCTTCACAGATCACAAGATCCTGAGGAATTTCTTCCCCCTATGAGACCTCAACCTGCGAAAACATAGGTTGATGGAGTTTCATCAGGAATACGACATTGAAATCTCCTACACATCAGTAAAGTGAAACATGGTGTCTGATTCTTTGAGTAGGAAGTCACAGAAATAAGTGGTTCATGAGTCAGCAGATTCTTGGATAGTAGTGGATTAGTTGGTTGGATTACATCTATGAATGAGAGTAGAGTATGGTAGAGGCAATCTTTTCCAGATAACGGTGTAGTCTTCCATGGTACAATATGTAGAGGAGTCTCAATGGAGGACTTATATGATGAATTGATGTATGATCGTGTTAGATAGGTAAATTCTCCAAAAGGATGGTTGGGAGATGGTTATAATCAGATACCATTCTACGGGAAGTTATTTTTTCAAGAGACAATGTATAAGGTGGTTCTTCATGAGTTTCATAACTCAACCCTATAGGTTCACATAGGAGTTTCAATAATGTACCAGTTCTTGATGAGTTAGTTCTGGTGGCATGCTGTGAAGAGGGTAGTGGCGATGTTTGTGGAAAATAGCCTCTTATGTCAGTAAATGAAGGCTGAGCACCGTGTTCCAGGTGGTCTGTTGTAGCCCTTGTACATTATCTAGTGAAAGTGGGATGACATCTTGAAGGATTTCATCACATTACTACATAAAGATGAGGGAGGTTGTGATTCCATCTGGGTAGTTGTCGACCGGGAGATGAAATCAAATCACATCATTATTGTTAATGAGTTGAGTGGAGCATATGCCTCATCACCAAAGCATGTGGCTGATGTTTTTCAGCTACAAGGAGTTCTGAGGACCATCATTTTGGAACACGATACACCCTTTACATCACAGGTCTTCAAGGGATTACAATGTTCTTTTGGCACCATGCTATGCCTTAGAACTGCTTTCCTCCCCTAGATGGATGGGATGAAAAAGTGGACAATCTAGACATTATAATATATTATGAGAGAGTGTGTTTATGACTTTGAGGGACCTTGGGTATAACCCTTGCCTCTAGACGATTTTTCCTACATCAAATCTTTCACTCTACAATTGGTATGGCTCAATTTGAATCCTTGTATGTGATCTCATGTCATTAACATGTGTTCTAGCCTGGGGTTGGGGAAATAGGTGTTCCTGACTCGGAGGTGGTTTAGAGAATGACAGAGAACATTCAACTTGTGCATGAGATGATGAATGCAGGTCATGATTGAAAGAAGACTTATGTCTATCATTGGAGGATACCCCTGTAGTTTGTGTTTGGGATCAACATGTTCTTAAAACTCTCTGCTCGACGTGGGAAGCGTAGGTTCGACAGGGGGAGTAAGCTTTCTTCTAGGATTGTTGGACCCTTCAAGGTGTTGTGATGTTTTGAAGATGTGGCTTATTCCATGGTTCTACCACCACTGCTACAGAGGGTCCATGATGTCTTCCATGTGTCTCAGATTTGTTGGTATCTACATGATGATTTGCATGACATCGACTGGGGAGAGAAGGATATTTAGAATGATGGGAGGTCGTGGAGTGACAGTTGGGGATCAAGAATTGTGAGGAGAAGGTGCTTCAGGGATGAACCATTCCCTTGGTTCATGTGTTATGGAGGCCTCGTGGCCTAGAGGAGTGTACCTGGGAAAGGGAGGCATAGATGTGTAACCATTACCCAGAGCTATTTTGAGTTTTGTTTTGTGTTTTTTTACTTGACAGTGATGTAGTGCATGAACCTGTTAACTATGATATGGGATGATTTAAGTTCTATGAATGTGTTTAAAAATTCAAATCTAAGGGGAGGGAAGGACTGGATCACTAATCATTAATCGTTATGTTCGGTGTGATTAAACCCATACGAATGCGTATGTGCCTCCCAAATCGGATAGTATCTTGACATGGGAAAAGAGACTCCCTAATCAATAATTGTAGATGGTGTGACCTTTAAATATTTTTATTGTCACACAATGGATATGAGTGGTATTTTAACCATAGTTATTCTTGATATATATGACCGATATGTGTTCCTATATATCATGTTTTTCTTAGGCATTCGAACAACTCAAGGGATGTTTTTTGAAGAGAGGTTTCTTATGGGGTGTTTGTTCAGACCCCTATCCTTAATTTGGGTTTTATCTTAAATTATCGAGGACAGGAATAGATTGTGAGGTATTTGATGTAATTTCCTAGGCCCTTATAGTCCATTACTTTTCCAAATTTATAGTGTTTGGGGTGTCCTATGGACCATCAATCGTTCATTAAAGAATTTTCCAAAAACATGGTCCCACAAAAATAGTTCCACCGAAATGTTGGAACCGTTATGTAACATTGGTCATAGTCACACCATCATGGTCGCACACCAAAATAGTGGCACTGCTTATGTTGTATCAACTAACCTATAGAACTATTACAGTGGAACCATTATGGTGACTCATCGAACTATGTCCCACCCGTTTCCATTCTTTTTTCCCATTTAACGAGTTTTTTCAATTATGCTCGGTTACATATATTTGGAAGTAAAAGTTTTTTTAAACCATTTTCAAATACATTTAATAAGATTAAAAGATGTTTCAAACCCTCAAAAGTCAAGATACCCTTTAGTTACCAAAACATGTGGCCTTTTTCGTTAGTGCCACACCCTTCCCCGTTCTTTCTAGCTTCATCCATGCTACTTGGTTTTTCTCAATTTAAAAGACATATTTTAACTAATAGTCACAATCTACACTATCTATGGGAAGAATTATTATATAAAAATTAATCCCAATGTGTAAAATTGGGCAATCACATTGGAATTTCATGATCTGACATCAATTATATCGAAATTCTCTCTTGGATCATAGGATCTTGCCTTTTCTTAATCCATGATACTCTCTTCCATTTTCCATCCAGTTTCTCTAAGTATTCCAAGAGACTTACTATAGAGGAAAATTTTGTGTACATGATGGAGCTTTACCCTCTCAACCTTGATGCACTAGAGTTTTACTTTCCTCTAAGTAATCCATCATCAGTTTTTTTGCAAGGATAAAAACATATATCCTTGATCATCCATGTAGGGTTTTCCTTCATCTCTTATTACTAAGTATCATGTAGGGGTTATGGAATTGTTTCCCTCGGGATTTATATGAAACCAAACCATTATGAAGATAATAAATAGACTTTTAAAGAATGAAGGGGCGTGAATGATGATGATTATGGTGGTGTATTATTTTGTCTTCACTTTTATGTTGTAAATTTTATGGGCTTACACCCACTGAAAGTAGTGGCCATTGGTTTTCATTTCTTATGCACTAATAAACCCTTGTTTTCTTGATAATATTGACATTGAATGGCTGTAACATGGAAATAGGTTGATCAAGTAATATTTGATGATAAAATGGATTCCTAGTGAATAATAATCCTTGGGTGGTCAACCCAGTTAACCAAATAAGACAAAGGAACTTAATTAATGGTGTGAAAAAAATATAAAACCATCCATACTCTGTTCTGGTTTTTTTTGGTTTCACTCATTGATTTTTGTGGGGTGACATTGATTGAGATGGGATCTCATGTTGTTCAGTTGTTAGGTTGTGAATATGTGCTAGTATTTTGGGGATTTTTTTGTTCTATTACATCAATGGATTTGACGTATCCCTTTTTTATTGTGACTTTACCAGAGAACCAAGTGTGAATGCCAAAAATCATGCTTGGATGATTTTAAGTATGTGTTGTTTGGATTGGGAATGAGCATGTTGGTAGCCCAATAGTACAGGAATGATTTAAATTTAATGAAATTAACATTAAAAAATATGGGTATAATGTGGGATTGTTTTTCAGAAATGGGTTGCGATCTGGTTGGGGTTGTTGTGTATTTTTCATGTAGGGATATTAGGGAGAGTCGTTGTAAATGGGATGTTTGTCTTCTTCATAACTCTTAGGTTTGATGACTATTTGTTTACATATATGTATACAATTTTTTTCTTATGTATCTTATACGCACCCCATCCATGTTAATAACTTCATGCTGAACACCCCAATTTCATGGGGGAGGGTGTTTTCCCAACATTATTATGAGTGGATGGTTATTATCTCATTTATTATCCCTCTCCCAGTTTGCCCAAGACTCTTCGGGAATGTTGGGATGTCCTATGGTTCATTATGTCCAAAGACATGTTGGGTTGTGTTGTGGTGGATGGCCCATGTGTTTGTGGGGTTTTTTGTTTCTGAAGTGTCTTTGGGATGAGGCCCAGGTGTCATCGGTAATGGAATGGGTTATTGTGGACTAGGTGTCTGCAGGTGGGGATGTGTGTATTTGTGGTGGATAAGGTGTCTATGGGAAGGATTTGTGGTTTTGATAGAACATAATGTTGTTGTTGTGGGGTAAATGGGACTATAATGATCCTTGTGGGGGATGTCTGACGTGTAGGATGTCCTAACTAACTAGTGGGAAAGTGGTGCGGGTACCCAAATATCAAAGTGTTATTACTATTACATTACCCGACATCTATAATTTGGGGATTGTGCCTTGGTGAGGCTGGATAAATAGTATCATTTATAGGTTTTTTGGTTGCCTCTATTTTTTCTCATGGGGAATTAGAATGCCTCCACAATTGGGGGTAACCGATTTTTCTTTTCTCTACTGAGTATACATGTGTACTCACCATACATATATAAATCATAATTCATGATTCAAGGAAGACCTTGAGGACCATTTCAGACCTTACTAGCTTGGGAATTGGGAGTTGTAGTTGTTACATTTCTTTTCATTTTGGTACATTCCTTTAGAATATCTTGTACTACTTATAATCTTATATTACGCATGAATGTGGGAATGGATAGTTGGGATTAACTTTTATTCTCAGATTTTGGAGTTTTTTGGGATTTACAATGTTATCTCTTGATTTTATTAAATAAAAAGTGTAATGCCTTCCATTTTCCATGATATTCTATACCCTTTGTGCTATTGTCCACCCCGGGGCCTATTGAAGATGGGACTCATGGGGGGTGGGGGTTATTATCTATCCTTCAACATGAACAAGGACGAGTATAGTAGTTTTCATTCCATTTACTCATCTTGGTGAAGGTGGTTCATGACATAGATAATCCAACAAATCAAAGGATCTCAGTCGCCATGGTTGGTCTGGGCCAATATTCAACACCCACTAAATTTTATGGATAAACTGATGTAACCTTTCTCGAGATAATATGACATCAAAATAAAAACATTTGAAGTAAAATTGACACTTTATAAATTTTAAATACAGTTTATCCTTCCTTAGGTTCTTTTGAAAAATTATCATGTGGTATTAATTATTTTTTATTCTCTTTTAGTGGATAATAATATTCTCTACAAATACTATGGAAAACTTTTCAAGGAAATCTCTATAGCCTTTATTCATTAAATCCAGAATGATAGTTGTGGGATTAGTAAGACTGAATAACATGATAATATATTAATTGTGTATATACCTTGTATGGAATGTTTTCTTGTGTATATCCTCATTTGTGAGCCATAATTGATGATATAATGAATGAAGGTCAATCTTGGAAAAGTATTGACCTATGTAATTATGTTCAAATATGTCACCAATAAATGGAAGATAATATTTGTTCTTAGTTTTTCTGTTTTTTAACTATTTATAATTAATGAAAAGTCACATTGAATCATATTTCTGTTTAAAAATTATGTACACCACAAGGTGAAATAATTAGCTGAATGAATCAATTTAAAATGTTTCCCTACAGTTACTTATTCAATTTGTGAAACTCATTTAGGGATAAAATCTATAAAGTATTTGAAATTAGTATGTTACTAGTTATGAGTTCTACTTGGAACTCAACATCCCGTAATGGTGGAATTATAATCATTTCTTCATGAAAAAAAACAAAAAACTTACACAGAACAACTATATCATCGTTTTCATGTTTTTCCCAGACCATCTAGGGTAAACAACCCTTATGAATGGGAATTATGGCCCATATAATGGATGTGATCTCTATAAAATATTTATACATATCTTCTCATCGATATATGATCATTTATGTTTTGGGAATATAAATTTTTACTTTTATTCCTTGAAAATTGATTTGGTATTTATATATATAAATCCAATACATTCTGAATATAAAATCAAATTAAATAAGAGGAATAATGAAAATATTTTCAGGATACACATTTCCATCATCTTCAACCCAATACAAATAATATACTAGAGATGTTATCGTCATACCATTATGGGGTTTCATTTCAAATTCAACTACTAATCATTAGGGTGTCATCATGGTAAACATAGAATCATTTCATATATAAAATAATTTGTAATTATATATTCAAATAATACTGTATTAGTTCAATATATTTAGGTAACCATACTTTTCACCATGCCATTATCACATGCCGATCATAAATACTGATTGTTTGATATTTCCATTTTTTCTTTAAATTATTAGATGATGACATCGATCATCATAATAAAACATCATTTTTTGGTAATTTTTTAGATTAATTATCTAACTCATTAAATTTGAAACATTTTAGTGTTGTTGGTGTACTTGTAGAATATTTCCCTCTTTTCACATAATTAACTAACTTCATCCCATCACATTTTTAATCAATTTCTTGATGAACATCCCTTCCACACAGAAAAATATTACTCGTCCCCTTATGAAAATTTCCTCTATTCTTATTCCCACACATTGATCATAATGTGAAAATCATCTTATTCTCACTATGGTTATTTTATTTTCCTTCAAATTCTGTTTTTCTCTTCTAATAAAAATGGTGTGATTAATATATAACTTCAACATAATTTTCCACCATGATAGCACATAGAACCATCTAGTTATATATAAAGAATTATCTTATAGTTAATTCCCATAGGAGACATGTTTTTAAGACAATAGATAAATGGTTAACCTTACATTAGGATTGGATTGTAATATAAGAAGTGTTCCCTAAAATACTTGTAAAATTTCCCACATTAGTAATTATAGATTCACTATCCCTTTTCGTTATTTCAATGGACTACCAATACATATCCATAAATATAATAAAAGGAAATTACTTACTGGAAAATATGTTCTATAACTTGTCCTAATCGATAGAGTAAATATCATACTTTTAACATGAATTATTGATAAGATTCTATAATTGATCTACTTCACCTTCTAAATGGTATATAACCTAAATAGATTTTTGATGTTGCAAACAATATATAAGGGTATAAATTTTTATAGTGGTGTTAATACAATGTTAAATAACTAGTGGATTCTAAGACACAATGAAGGAATGTGGGACTTTCCTCTTAAAAGACTTAATAGAATGTTGTTCCCTGCTTGGTTCCTTTTGGATGACGAGAATGATTCTTAGATTGAATTTTTTGTGATAATAGTATTGAAATATTTGATTCTAGATAAAAAATATGGATTGATTAGAAGTAAAAAAATTATTATCAATGTTACTCAGAATTAATAGGGTTCTTCATGTTATATCTGTTTACTATAACCCAGAAAAACATATTGTATGAAATAATAAAAAGGATGTGGAGCAGTATAGTCAAGAAAAATAAGTTATAGGATATCTATATCATGATTAAATCTTTAATATATAATACAATAATTTTATCCTAGTCCATTAATTTTATTCATATATTTAAATCATACATTATGCCTCATTAAGTTTTTTTAAATTTCCAAACTGTATCCCTTGGGAGAGTCAAACTATACGTGTATCAAGGCATGTTGGCGTGAACCAGGTGAAGATTGAGTCTAGGTGAATGCACCATTTATATAATTATTAAATCAATGTACGACAATAATATATCCACTTCATTTTTAGTATTGAGAAATAGATTTCAATACATGAAATCCAGTCAGACTAACCATAACCAAAATTCTAGGACATCTTCTTATTCGTTGAATCATTTTTAGACTTTTACATAGACACATCCTTAGTGGTCTCAATATTGTTTTCTCAAAAAATTTGGCAATGTTTATATAAAAATATCCTCTAATATCAACAATACTGACAAAGTATTATCATTAATCTATATTATAGAATTTTTTATGATTATTCAATACATTATTCAAACATGCACTTGAGGACCGTAATAGACTACTGTTATTGAAAGCATGGAAACATAAACAATTGGTCCTTATGTAAACTAAATTATGTACCACAATGATATTTATAACTATATCCCATTTTAATCATATATTACATAATAAATTTCTTCAAAACCATTGTAAATGTTATTATTAGAAATAGTGTGATCAAATGCTCAGTAAGGGTAAATGATGGAGACACGTAAGTGTAACATGAATATAAGGATTGGTGACAGGATCATAAGATTTTAAAACTATACCATGAAAATAAAATTTCATAATCATGATTCATGGAATAAATATTGGCAGTTCATAAGAAATGAATCATAAGGGTGTGAAATAAAATTAATCATGTGGTCAAAACATTGGCATAAGTAATATATTTATAGTGTACACAAAATCATAGAAAACCATTTCCATGGTATTCAAGGATAACTAATAAAACCCATTATAAATGAATTGGTTCACTCCTCAAATCATAATAGAAGTACATGTTCAATCCCAAAACAACCATACAGTAATAGTCCCTTGTTGAATTGGTTTTAATCCCTATTCATGTCTTTTCTATATCATGACATATAAATCATTACCCAATTCATTAGAGAAAGATATATGTTCCAAACATCTCATAATGAAAACCATATTTATTTGAGAAACAATATAATAAAAAATTAATAATATCCAAACCCATGAAAGGAAATTCGTTTCAAAAAAAATTCATCATATCATAACCTTTGAAAAAGATAAATGTTTCTTAATAATTTAATTATAGAATACCATTTTGGAAAATGAAATGGGTTTCATAAGAATTTTTTCCTGGTATAACCCATGAAAGAATAACAGGTTATATAAAAAAAATTTCATCATTAAAATATACCATTCAAAAAAATAATAAAAATGTTATCCTTGAATAGTATCTCAAATAAATCATATGTAACAATATTGAATGTAATATTAGATAGAAAATTATTTTCGAACAATCATATAAAACATTACATGAGGAAAATATCAGTTCCACAATCAAAATTTCAATTTAAAACATAATAAATATTAAAAATACTTTCATATAAAAATGAACATGAAATATATAAACTAATTTTAAAGGAAAATAATCATTATGATGATACTATTTTTTTCCGTACACATATAATCAATAATTATTTTCCCATTTTTTGTAAATTAAAAATGTGAATAATTTAAAAATGACCTGAATATTAATTTAAAAATAATTTAAAACTAAAAAAATGGGTATTTCTCTAAAATAATAGAATAATAATAACACATTCTTTAGTGTTTTTTATAAATCGTGGTTATGGATAATAACGGATTTCCAATAAAAGATAAATATATATTCATATTTTATTTAAAAAAATTCACAATTATTTTATTTAAAATATAGTGGAAAATAGTAATATTACATGAGATAAATAGATTAGAAGAAAATTCATGGGATTCATAAAATATGGAAAACAATATTTTATCATAGGAAACATAGTCATAAAAAATCGTGATAAACGATGTCATTATAACATAGAATCCTTATGAATTTGGTATCGTTCAATTATAATAACCATGAATGAATAACATAAAATGAAAAATTATATATCATGAAGTTGAATAAATTCATGATATTATATGTAAAATTTTATTTATATACACTTTGTGAATGAATGTAGGTACATAACATAATGTGTGTGCTAGGGAAGAAAATTTGGGACAAAATCCATTTAATTTTAAATTGTATAATATTCATTCAACATTACAGTATAATAAATATAAGTACACTAATCCTATTATATTGAACCATATTTATAAATATTTTAATTAATTTTACTTCATTATGTTCTTTTTATCCATTTGTTAATAATTCCAGGTTAATGTCACATTTCTGGCAATAATTCCTTTTTTTCAAGTATTTTTTGACTTTTTATTTTTTGTCCAAATAAATAGAATATGGATTAATAATATGATTAATTTAAACCAAGAAATAAATATAATATAGTTTAATTATAATATTTATTTGTAGTTTTCCATGCCATTTAGTGATATGAAATGAAACACATCATTTATGTATGCAGTAGGACATTCGTACACATGACGATTGATTCCATTTTCTTATTTGATTAGAAGAAAAAAATTAAATGATATATATTACCAATTCATAAATTTTTTTGTTACAAATATATCACAAATTGTCTTTAATCTGTAATTATTACACTCTATGTTACACAAGAATGAATCTAATCTCATCGTGAGGTGGTATTCCGTCGTACACAAGAGTGACATTTTCATATTCCCACAACATAATAAGTATGTAGATGTTTATGATATTATAATTAAAAAAAGTATAATAATATCATATATATAAGATATGTAAATATTAAATACATAATTATATCATTCCTTAATATTTGGTAATGGAAAAACAAATGACATCAGTTCCTCACGAGGTGGTCCTCCATATACACAAATGATGATTCCATAACAAATTTTTTATAAGTGGATATATCTAAAGGCCATTTGCATAATATAATAACATATTTTTATTTGTATGATATTTAATATAGTATATCACCATGTCATAATAATAATTTATGTAGGTGGAGTAATAAATAAACAAAAAACACTCCTGGATGAACGTCACCTCTTCTTTAGATATCGTCCTTAGGTTAGAATAAAATGCCTTCTTTGGTGGGATTACTGTCCAAAATAAGTCTTCCAGGATGTGGGTGTGTATGTTTTTAAGATATTTGGTATATTATTATAAAATAAAGGATTTATGGTGTGAATATGAGAGGATAGGCGGTGTCCTTTTATAAGTGAAGTGCATGACACATGTAATTTTTTAAAAGACCGATTTCCATCCATGATTTTTCATGTCAAAAGGCTTCAAAATTAAAAATTCTATATATTTGAATATGTACGGTATAAATATGGCCATAATATGGGTGTTTTGAAATTTATGAGTTATATTTTAGCATAATTTTTTAGTTTACCCATAGTAAACCCATGTTTATATTAACCACAATAAATAATATTTATTGTTTTTTATATCCAGTCTGGTAAAAAAAATATAAATTTATTTCGTAATATAAATTATACTGATTAAAAATATATAATACAATTTTATAAACTCAATTCATATAATATTCATAATTTTTCGTTTATATAATCTCACAGATGTGACGATAACAAGTTTTTTAAATGGAAAATATTCAAATGTTAAAAATATTTGTATATCAACATTCTATATGATGTTAATTCCAATTCCATAAATTGAATTAATGATTATATAACTGAACCAATGATACATTAAAACTAATTTATAGAATTATTTAAATTTATAACTAAATTAAGTGAAATTGTTGTTTTCAATTAAATTTCATTTTTTTATAATTCATCAAAAAATGAATATTTTTAGAAAAATCCCAAAACAACACGATAAACTAATTTTGAAATTATTATTTCAAAAAAAAAAATATTCTACCAAATTAATTTCTTAATAGTTCAAAATTCTATATTATTCAATTTCTAAAAAAAATAATTAAAAATAATTTTTTTTAGAAAATAATATTTTTGAGACGTATAAATGTTTTACCGAAAATTAACCAATTTTTTTCAATATGATTCACTTAAATAAAACCATTATCATTAAATTTTATAAAGTAGGTATTACAAGTCATTTATCTATGGGTAATGGCTAGGGAATAATTTTCACGTTTAAATAACTATATTAATAATATATCCAAGTTTTTTTATGACTCTGTACCTTGCGTAAGACAATGTAACCTATTGTTTCATATGGATCAAACATAAATTTTTATTACAATTAATGCAATATAAATTTTTTTTTGTGTGTAACAGATGCAATCGATTAAATTAAATTTATTCAAAAAAAATCACAATAACATTGGGTATTATAGTGTTATCCCACATAGTCTTAGAGTATAAAACCTAAAGGATCATTTCCATGTAATCATGTGACATAATCCTTTTAACAAAAAATTATTTTATGAAATTTTTATCTTTAAATAAAAATTTCTTTCATAGCTTGTGATACATGCAACATTGTGTTTAAATGAACCATGATATAATATTTAATTGTTATTATTTGGAAGTTATCATCTTATATTTGGATTGGTGGGTGTGAATAAGACTAAGTAGTCAATTAAGAATTTATTGTTATATATTTATACAATTAATTCATTAGTTACCAAATAATTATAAATAAAAATTGAAAAAATGTGAAAACAAGAAAATTATTTTAGAAAAAACTTTTTTTATGTGCGAAGTTTATTATTATTATATTAAAAAAATTATTAAATATTGGTGAATGAATATAATTAAAAATAAATATTATATTATCGATAAAATGATGTAAACTTCATTTAATATATATATTTTTTCTATTAGTGTGATAATAATAAATCAGGTTTTATTCATAAAAGTGTATTTCTAAAAAATGTTTTTTTCATCAAATTTTTCATTCATACTTTTAAAATTAATTTATTCTACCTATTTAATCTTAATCATGAAATAATTCTTCCAAATTATTATTAATGTGGATAAAATTAATTATATAATCCCCATTTATTTGTTCCATATTTGTAGTAATCTTGGTTAAATTTACCACCTCAGGAAAGGGTAAATCAGGTTAATATTGGTTTAAACTAAGTGATTGGGCGATAATTTTTCATCCTAATTCTTATATGACTAATTTAATTCTTCCCTTTTCAACATATTCTAAATATATATTTTTTAAATGTATAATATTCAATTAAAATGAACGAAATAGTATTTAATGGAAAGAGCAATTCAAAATATCACTTTCTTACATTAATATATATCGTTGGAGTTCATTTAGAGATAAAATCAAGTGGTAAATAAATAAAAATATTAATTTTATACACAATGAAATTATTTTCATGATGGTAATATAATTATAATTTCTTAATTAAATAATTTTCTTAAATAAATGTGCAATACTAATGCAATATTTTTTTAATTAATATAAAATAAAATATATGATATTAAAAATATAAATACTAACATAATTAGTATGAATTATAGTTTTACATGATTTCTTATTAAAATATAACATATTAGTTTTTTGTAAAATAATTATATTCCAATTTCATCATAGTATCAGTGCATTTAAAGACAAATTAAATGAATAGTTCCAAAATTGAATTATCTGATATTTTATAATAAATAATGAAACTCCCCGACCCAGAATCCAAGAGCCGGTGCATTATTTTAATACATTGGCATGATTACAGGGAATCATTTCCTGAAGCTTCGATTTGTTTAGTATTCTTGAAATTAAGATACATACTTAAGTTCAACATTACAACTTGAAAAAGAAAAAAACACTACTTTATTCCATTAGAAACATCGAAGCTTCCAAGATTATTCATGAAAGTCACTCATAACTAACTTATTCATATTTTGGGAAATTGAAAAATGTGAAAGGGGTGAGCTCAGATTCTCAAAAATAGTATGAAATATAGTAGAAGATAATATAAACAATATGCATGGTTAATAATTTAAAACACATGGCTTAACGATTAATAAACATGAGTACATTATGGCAGGAATATGGGCTGAGTAAATAATGTCATAATAAAACATATTCATGGGCGTTCTACTAGTTGAATTACCACATGAAATATAAATAGCTAATCTCATAGTGATGTAATGCATAATGTCGGACATTTTGAAACATTTTGTGAAGGCCTTGACTAAGAAGTCCAAAAATGATTAAGGCCTCGGTCAAAACCATATATCAAAAATTGGGAAAGGCCTCGACCAATTCCACATATTATTGTCTCATGAGAACTACTAATGAATTGAGGAGCTATAGCGGGCTCCACCCTTCACTTACTAAGTCCAACGAATTACTCATATAAAAATGCTGAAATATAATATAAACATTCGTATTAAAATTAGAATATGAAATGCCAATGTTTTAACCCCAAACGATTAATGACATAAAAATAGAACATCCACAGTTAAAAATAACTCATTCAATACAATATGGATGATTGAATTATAAAATATCATCCTCAATTGATAATAATTAAGGATATTGATACAGATGAAAATAATCATCAAAACTATTTGAGAGAAATATCCTATTTTTCCTTGAAAACATTTAAAAGTCTCACTATTTATAAAAAAGATGTTTAAAATATATTTTGGAATCAATGTGTACCATACCACTTTGAAACTTTTGAAATGACTTATAATTTTAAAAAATTCGTGTCCATATAAATAAATCCATAATACCATTTTTAAAACATGGACATTAATGATGAAGATTTAAAAGAATAAATTCTTAAAACATTAAAATGATATTTTAGTTAGAGTTCCTAACCAAATGAGAGATGCTTGAATAAAAATAATTGAGGTAATCATAACATTATAATATCATGTGAATAAAATTATTCATGATATACTATTCCAATGTACAGTATATACAAAAAGAAAATGTGAGTTGGCACACAACAACAAAGAAGACACAATGGAATTTAAGATGAGATGAAATCCCTTATAAAGATCATATACTAAGTTTAAAAATAAATAAATGAAATAATAATGTGTGAAAAAATATAAATACACTGAATATGATTGAATAATCCATGTAAACTAATAAGATGAAACTCACACATATTATTGTAAAAACAACACCAATGAATTGGATGTTTAACTCAATGAATGGGGATTGAGTTAAAATAACTCTTATCAAGTTCATATCGATGACTTGAGAATTTATCAAGGGATTGATTATGTGTATCAAAATGATATCCATAGAAAGGGCAGTATAAATTGCTATAAAAATAATAAATATTGATTCCACACATAATCATGGAGTAAAATAATCAATGAAGTATGTGTAAAGCCCAATGAGTGGAAATTTGAATTTGAAATCCCCTTACTGATTTTGTAACTTACGAAACATAAACCCCATTACAGATATATCATACAATGAAGAGGTAAATACCCATAAATTTATTTATATTACACAAATAAAACAATCATGGGTTGTACATACACCACACGAAATGAAATTGTGGCAATATAGCATGAATCTCATGGGAATAAGAAGTGAGACGAAGACCCCTTACCATGTTGTAATAAATCGATTAGTACGACAAAAAGTTAATAACAACCAAATGAATCACAGAATTCCATGAAATTAAATATATTCATGATAATATATATCCAATTGGAGTACCCAATACACCACATGCAACAAATAATTGGTGAACAATGGAAATATCATAAAATTAAAAGTGAGATTAGAAACCCCTTACCTAATGTCTGACTCGTCTTGAATGTTCCTTGTTCTTCCAGAATAAAAAACATAATATTATTTATACATGATTAAGAACACATTTAATTTTTATTATTTCTTTTATATCACTTATTACCTTGCTATAAAAATTAGTTAATTGTTTGAGTTCACACTGGGTATTTTCTCGATGTTCGAAACTTGATTCAAAAATGAACACATTATAATTACAATTTTTCCATTTGGTCCAAAGTCAATTATCCCCAGAATGATATAAATGATTTATATATCATATATATATTATATATCCAGTATGTATATATGTATTTATAATAGTACATAATAGTTAGAGATAAGAAATTAAATGCACCCATCATGGAGACGGTAAGTCGTACGTACGCATTAACGCTACTTTCATTTCTATTTTGTATCTTAATAGAATTATAACATAATGCTACATAGGTATATTATAATTCCCATATAATAGAATATATAATATCATTAATTCCATACATTATACATCCCCCACAAATCATTAATGAGTCATATCACATTGAGGGGGTGGTAGTCCGCACTTCCTCAAATGAAATTATCGTGTTTACCCACAGTGGAAACCATAAAGGTGTGATATATATGAAAATAAATAAGCATAAATAAAACATAAACATAATATATATCAAATATAAATAAAGTTACAACTTATTGGCCCCCATGTGAGGTGGTAGGATTTAATCGAACAATCATCATTTCATGAGTCGTTAGTTTTCCAACCACATAAATAATATGTTCTTAATCCATTAGATGGAGGTGTGTTTAAGTATAGTTCAAATAATTCCCATAAAAAATCCTATTATATTGAGGATACTGTTTTTGTTATAAAATAAAGGAATAAATAGAGTTAAGGGGGTTGGTGAAGTAAATAAAACAAAATAATACAAAATATTTTAAGAGAAATTGTTACCTTTAATTTGGGTAACTTCCTTTGGTTTGAACCAGAAAGAATTTTTGAAGTGATTTCTGCCAAAGTTAAGGATTATAGGTGTAAGAGAGAGATATATTGAGCTTATTTGCGCAGGTGTTGGATGAGACATGTAGCTTGATAAGTGTGAGGATTGAGTTAGAAGTGGTGTCTTTTTATAAGGGGAAGCAGTGGATCTTTAGTAAAGTGTGTAAATATTATTTTATTATATAGTGATATTTGGTTTCAAAATGTCCAAAACTAATTTAATTCAATGATGAGATGACTCATGGTTGAAATAAAATCATTTAATAAGAACTGGATAGGTTTTGGATATTTTTTTAATATTAATAATCTTTTTTATTTAAAACATTTATTAATAACACTACTGGAAAATTGAACCATATCCACAATTTAAAACTGTGTGTATAGCCCCGAAAACCATGGGTATAGGATTTTCCCATGGTTTTGTGAACCATGGGAAACCGAGGCATTAAGATAGGTCCCGATCCAATACCCACGGTTTTACAAATAGTCAGTATAGCTTTTATTCATGCTGTAAAATCATTATACCCATTTCCACACTGTCAACAGCATTACCCAAGGTTTTAAAACTGTGGGAATAAATTATACAAAAACACAACCAGAAATTGTTGAACCCGCGACTTCCAACACCTACGCTTTACAACCAATTCAAATAACCACTATGTTATGACACTTCTTCTTATATATATAATTATTTTGAAAAATATATTAATTATATGCATATCAGAAAAGAAAAGATGCTCGCGAGATTCGATCCCTGACTATTCTCCTGAAATTTGCCATGACTAACCATCCCATCTACATCGCTTTTCTTAACATAAATCGAAATTTAGTTTAATATATTAATACATCCCATTGTATCAGAAAAAAACACTCCAGGGGATTCTATCCTCAAACCGAGGAGAGTAACGAACACTGCCTCACCAACTGGCCTATGGAGTTTATTTTAATGAATATTTTAATCGCATAAAATATATTAATTTAAATTGTGGGTATAGTTTTTCCAACCAAATATTTTTTGGTTCCCATGGATTTTTTTCGCCGCCAATTCTTTATCGACCATTTTACAAAACCGTAGGTATAATTCTTCAGAAAAAAAATTACGCACACAGTTTTCAAAAAACTGTTGGTGTAGGGCTTGAAAGAAACACCTATACCCACAGTTTTGGAAAACCCTGGCTATAGGTCCTAAAAAAATCTATACCTACGGTTTTTTCCAAAACCCTGGGTATAGGTGACCTATACCGATGGTTTCCATAAACTATGGGTATAGGTGTATATACAATACCTATACCCACAATTTTCTTAAACTATGGGTATAGTTCTATTTTCCAGTAGTGTGAGGTAAATAATACATCATTATTGTGTCATATATAATTTAATTAATTTTATGTCAAAAAATTATAAAAAAATACCACAATTTAGGAAATATTTTTATCTTTCCAATGAATATTTATATTAAAAAATACGACCTATATAACCCCATGTAAAATATATTTACTAAAAGATATTTGTATATGTCATTTTTTCCTTTACATTAGGTTAATTAAAATAAAGTGTCATTATCATTCATAAGTGGCTCCATTGGGTCCCAAAATCGACCCAAGGATGCCCATGGTTGACCATGACTAATCCGATAAGGTTAGGACATGTGTTAAGGTAATTTTTTGTTATTATAATATTATTTTTACCTTGAATTACACTATTTACCTTTAACCGTGATAATTAAAAGTCAAAAGTTACTATTCACCAAAAAATATTTTCATCTCATTGAATCACATTTTACTTAATAATAACAACCATATATCTTTGATTTTTTAAATTCAATTCACAGAAGCAAAAAAATTTCATTTAAATGAAAAAGTCTGATTTTTAACTATAACTTAGTGGTTTCACTATTCATCAAAATATGTTGTTTTTCAGAAAAATACAAAAAATTCAGCCTAAGATATATTTGATATTCTGAAATAAAAAATGGTGTCTATTTTACCAAACTAAAAACATAGATGTTGTATTAATTAATTTAAAATTAATTCTTGTTGTCAAAACAAATAGTGTGTTTTTAAGAAACAATAACTATCAAAAGATTTACAATTGTTTATGTATAATCTCAAAATGAAATTAATTTCAATGACCAACATTGGATTAAAGGGTAAAAATGTAATCTAATTAAACCTCAAAACTACTTTAATATAGAATCTACCCTTATAAATAAATTAGATTAAAAGGGAGTTTTGAATTAAAATACAATATTTCTCACTATTCATAAAAAATGAATATTATTAAGAAAATACCAAAATTTCATCCAAAGTAAATTTCGATTTCCTGATACAAATGAAGAATTTTAATTTGTCAAATTGAATTTGTAAAAGGGTTAAATATTGGACTTAAAAAAGGTTCTCTATTAAAATATGGTAAAATTGATTTTTTTTAAAATACATTTTTATCTGAATAATGGATTTTTTTTCTTATAATATGTCTAAGACACACATAATACATAATTTGAAATTATATGGAGTGTATAAAATTAAAAATCCAATTAATACTATTCATATGCACTTTTGAAGTGCTAGTTTGGTGAGTCATGGTGTGCTCGAACTCTGTATTGCGTGTGGTGCAAGCTATTGAATTTAATGAAAATAACTTGGTATGAAATATTATGGTGTTAAAAATAATATTTAATTAAATTAATTGGAATTTTAAAAATATTAATCTTTAGAAAATTGAGTTTTGTCATGGTGAAGTCATCAAATAAGTTTAATTATAATAAATCATTCAATTTATTGTTCTATTATTAACCATTTACAGTTAAAACAGTTGTAACATTAGTTAAGGTCAAAAATAATTAAAAAATTAATTAATAAAAAATATAATTCTTAAAATGACACATAAATATATCTAAATCTTATTTGTATATTTTATTAAAAACCAATAAAAATTTTATTTTAATTAATTTACATTTGGATGTATTTTTCATGAAAATTACATTTTTTTAAAATATTTTTTTTTGTAATTCAAAAAGTTCCTCTCACATATATTATATAAGGGAAACTCCTCCCCTTTCATTTTTAAACTTTTTAAGGCTTATTTATCAAACATACCCTGTCAAAAATTTCTTTTAATTTTACATGCAAAACATATAGACTTTATAGTAATCCTAAAATACAAACCGTAGGATATTACAGGGAAGATATAAAGGAGTTGTATAAAATAAGAGGTGACTACCGTAATTGATATCATTCTTTTTTTATTTTAACACATATAAATTTATTATATTATTAATAAATATTTATATAATTATTATATATGTGCTGATATTTTATTATGGTTATGAAACTACATTTTTTCCCCACCTTTCCATCAAATGATATGTGAATGTATCGCTCGTGTGCACAAAAAAGTTATCGTCCTAGCTCAACGATGAAAGTAATTTTTTATCACCATAATCCATGGATGGTTATTTGGATGGGATTCATGTTTTTATTTAATTTTATTCACATAATTATTATTTCTTAATGATTACATCATATCTACCTTCTTAACTTTCAATCAATTGAAAAATGATAACATCCCTCATGTGTACATCTAGAATACCACCATCACAAAGTGATGTGATGTTATTTTCATTGAAATTTTACATGGATGGTAATAAGGATGGTTTTAATTGATATATATACTATAATAATTATTATTTAATGATTATTTTTTATTTATCCTTCTTCACTTCCATCCATCGATTTGATATAACTGCATTCCTGCATACATTCGACCTACCATCTCTAGGAATGGTGTAATTCATTTTTCAGTACCTATATTTTATTAATCATTATAAATATTTATATAATGGATATATATTATATTATATAATGATTAAAATTATATAGTTTATGGAACAATAATCGAGGTATAAGTATTTAAAATAATGAAATAATGTTTTTCTTGATAAACGAAATTGTTAAAACCTAGAGATGACGATTTTAATAAATCATTATTAAGAAATGGGTTTTGAAATGTTATAAAGGGATAATATGTGATACTATAGTTATGTAAATTATTCTATTATAGAATTATAATAAATTTATGTTTATTATAATGGTTTTTAGCCTAATTTCTAATCATGTTGTACATGAGGAAAGGTTTCATCATCCCAAAATTTATTCTTTGTTATATATGTTATATTATAAACATATCATATTTTATGAGGTTAATATACATCCACATTGACATGTTACATAATGAATCACATTGTTTCCATTGTATTTAAATTCTCATTTTATGTTATTCTATGATGGGGATTCAGATTAAAATTTATATAGGTGGAATGGGTTTTATGTTACATTCTTATTATTAATCAGGATTATTTGTAATTATATATATGATGATGAAATTTAGTGATAAACATCTCAATAATTTAATGAAATTTATTCTAAAATATTTATTTATGGAGAATATTTTTTTTATTTTCATTATCCTATATTAATATACTTAAGAGTGCAAATGAATGTTTTTAGGGAATACTGAATTCATTTCTCTCTTCAATCAATTTTCTTTATTACATATCTATGATTTATAAAAAAAATATATAAATAATTATTGTTAATATTTTCTACTGATTTATTAATTCATTTTAAACCATGATATACTTTTTATTAAAAATAAATAGAATTTGGTTTTCATTTTTCAAATGATTTAAATTTTTATTTTTACAAAAATGTGAATTTGATGTTTTTTATCTTATACAGCATGAAAATAATTTAATTCCATAATGAATACACAATATTTAATTTATTCCCTATATTTTATATTAAATTATTAAAAAAATGGGTTTTTATTATTTTTTGAATTTATATTTTTTGAATTGTAATTTTAAAAGTGGAAAGGGTATTTTCCTCAATAAATATTTAATGATCAAATAATGGTATTTCTATTCATAAAATACAACAAACATTAATCAAAATTATGATTTTCTAGGAATATTACCCAAGGTTTCTATGTTTATTCTCACTCTGTGAGGTTCTGGTTTATTAATACAGGATAATAAAATGTGATTGTTTTCCACGTGTAATGATATAGTGAAATCATTATTAAACTCGTTTCATTTCATGGGTTTTGATATGATGGATGTTTTATGATGTGTAGAACACACATATTTTATTCTAATTATGTAATGGGAGCGACTATAATAATACGACCTACTAATGAATTGGGTAAATATTGATATATCCTGATATAAATTGAACTATAATGGATACTTGAACAAGTTTTGTAAGGGTTTTTGGTCACTATGATAGTAATGGGACCGATCCGTGACTACTATAATGGTTTTTTATGGAAACCAATCCACCAAAATAGTCATAACAGGGATCCATGACTACTAAAAAAATATATTTTCTATGTTATTGTATATTCAAAAACTTATATCGTATTCCATTTTTATGTTCTGCAAACTCATGTTCTATGACTCATATATGATTCATGGCATATAAAATACCATGATTTATTCCAGGACATATAGTTTATGATATAAAATATATTGGGTATAATTTTGAAATTTTATTCTCATTTTATCATACAATTATTCTCATGTTATGATTAGGTTATCATCATCATCTCCCTTGTTAAACCACAATGAGAGTCGGATCTCACAATATGTTATGTTTCCTTTCCTATAGATTATGAAGCGAGATTTTAGGTATGATATTTCGTAGAAGTTTATTAGTTATAATGAACATTATGGGATAATATTTAGATAAATTATGAACAAGATGATTATGTTTCCATGTTTCCTATTATACAAGATGTATATAATTCTGTAATGAATAATTATGTCAGGTATTTTATATTCATCTAAAATAGTTATATAAATATGTGTACTAAAAGTATATGTATCTTTAATTGGTATTATATCAATACATAGTTATGATTTGGAAACTATGATGATAAAAATTTAGTGAGGACCATGATGATAAGACTAAATAAAGGATATCATCAAAAAAATTTAACCATAATAACTAACCTAGGTCTAATCCATGGTCTTATAGAATAAGAATAAATTTTTTATCTAGAAATATGATAAATTATTTATCATGATTATGTGGTTTTAAACTCATATTAGTATTCCTCAAACAATTTTCATTTGTTTAGACTATTGTTGGACCCCAAAAGAATAATGTTAATACTACTTGTGATAGATAATGAAATGATTTTACTCATTTGAAACTGAATTTTATGGTATTTTTTATGTAAATTCTCATTGTAGATCCCTCAATAAATTCTCAATATATAAATCATACAAAAAATAAAAATGAGAAAAAGAGGGATTAAAATTATGTAGATTCCATCATGAGACAACATCAACCTTTTTTAGTGGTTCCTCTAATCCACTGGTTGTTGAGAAATAGATTAGTACCACTAAAAATACATTTTATATTCTTTATATTTTCCAACATAAGAAATTAATTTTGGAATTCTATCATTTTTAAGGATAATTAGATCAATGGATGAATCATATAAAGTATAAAAGACATCATAAAGAATTTAACATCATGAAATGGGATGAGATTAACTATTTATTTTTCCATAATTACTTTCCTCATATTATAAATTAGAAAATGGAGAATGAATTACATTAGATAAATTATATGAATGTACATTCAATTTATAATAAAAAGTAATATTTTACAACACATGTGAGATACACTTCTGGTATTATTATGTAAAATGAATGTAAGGTATATCGATTCATCAATGGTTAAAAACAATGTCTTTGAAGGGTGATATAAAAATGGTACTAAAATTTATATAATGAAATTATTTGATGTGATTTCATGGTAATTTGGTTATTTGAGTGACATGTATATAAAATAATTTTCATTATAAAAGAAATATGGATTCCAATGGATATTTTAAAAAAATTGGATTGGAGAAGATGATTGTTCCATTATGCTCAAAGTGTTGAAGGAAACATTGTTGAAAATTTCATAAGTGAACTTGTAGATGTTTTATGGGTTGAAATCAAAGTCATTGGGAAATAAAATTTTGATGTAATGGGGAAAATATAGATAATGATATAAATAGAGAGAATGATACATCAAATATGTCACTGACACAATAGTGTATCAAGTTCAAGTATACTGGGAATTATTATACTCAATGCTCTAATATGAATGTAAATAAATAATATCAATTTATGCATCCCCTTAAGATAATATACAAAGGGAAATATCAAATGATCAATATTTATAATGTGTGGTTTAAAATTGATGTGTTGAGTTATACTCTTACCATTCATTCTAAAACTACTAATGTATTGTTTTACTATTTATCTACAAACTATTTTATACATGGAGGATTTTCATAGTGTATAATAATTCCTCATGAACTATTAGATGTATAATTAGCATTGAAACACCCTAATTGAATGATGATCACATCAAATATCTATGATTCCTCTCTGTTTAATTTTTGTAGGAAAATTATTAATGAATATCATGAAATTCATCATATGGTATAATTTTATGTTATTTTGGGCATAGATTATATATATTCACATTAAACTTACATCAATTTTTGAGGAAGGGAATTCATGTTTGATATTATAAATCATAAAATGATTTTATATCATTGCTATTGTAAATATGAAATTCCATTGGAAATCAGATTGATTATGTGGGTCTTAATACCTACTAAAAAGGGGTTATTATTTTATATTTTTCAGGAGAAATGAAATATTAAATTTATGAAAATTTTATTGGATCTTGTTGATATTATTCTAGAAAAAAATCATGATCTTCCCCCTAATTCAGAAGATGAGTTCTCAATAGAACTCGTATATAGTTCTTTACCTATTTTTATGAATCCATATAGAATTAACCTCATTGTGTATTATAAATTAATGAGAAAACACCATGAAAATAATGATAATGGACTAATTCTACAATGAATGTAACCATGGGGTGAAACTATTAGTTTTGTTAAAAATAAATATGGATTAATGTTACTATATATTTATTATATAGAAAATTACATTATGATAATAGAGAGCAAGTATCATCTACCCCATACTGATGAATTATTTGATCAAATGTATGGAGTTCAAAAAATTTATAACATTTAACATTATTCTGGATATCATCCATTGAGGGTCATGTAAGTGGATATACCTAAGAAAACATTACATAAATGGTATATAAAATATGAACTTATAGTGATTCCATTTGGTATTACTAATTTCCCCTATCATTATTGATTTATAGAATATAGTCATTAAAGATTACCTTGATCTATTTATGGTTTTCATTACCGAAGATATTGTTATATATTCAAAGAGAAATAAATAATGTGAATATTATTTCATGATTTATCTAATATATTTAGGTATGAATATTTACTATGAAAAAAATTCCATGTGTGAATTTTTTCATTATAAAGACTCATTCATGGTTCATATATTCACAAGTGAGTGCATATCATTGGATCCATAAAATATTGAAGTTATAGAACATTAAAAAGGACCAAACACTACTAATGAGATCCATCGTTTCTAGGGTTTGTATATATATTATCAGTGAATTTTGGTGAATTTATCATGACATAATAATCAAGTCACCATTTTAACTTTGAAGGGAACTATGTCCCATTAGGCAGACCAATGTTAATAAACATTCATGGAACTGGAGGAAAGGTTAATCAGTGTACATGTCATTATTATAGAGTATAATGGATAAATTATTTTAATATATATTGATGAACCAAGGAATTGACAATGATGAATTCTCATGTAGAATGATATGATGATATCTTATGCCACACACCAATGGAATGTTCATGAGTAAAATTACCAAGCTCATGATTTAATGTTTGTTATGGTAATTATAGAATTTAATATATGGATGCAATATATTTATGAGGAACAGTGTGATATGTATTTATTACAATATTTTAATGCAAACATTCCCTCGTAACCCTGAAAAGATGGATGGATCTGATTAAATATTATGACTGCTCAATACATTATGACCTTTTGAAAGAGAATGAAGTGTAAGATGATTTGATAAAAAAATATAATTCTATCTTATCTACATTGAATATCACAAAATTTTCTATATATATATATATATTATAAAATGATGGATCAAGAAATAATAATGTAAGATGAGAAATCTTATTTTATCAAATGAGTGTTTATCAATCTATCCAATTGAATATTAAATCGATGTAGAAAATAGAGGTAGCGATTTAAAATATGATGAGCAATTTTTTTTCATTTAACCATATTTGTGGTGTAATGATAATGTTCAATAACTATGTATATTTTATATCCATACAATATTTGAAAAAGAAATATTTTATCAGGCTCATAACTTATCACTCTATTCATCCTGGATTTATGAAGATGTATATAGAACTAGATGATTATTTCAACTAGAAAGCATAAAGTAATATTTTTCTATGTATATAGCCATGTTTTTAGTATATGTTCATGATAAGTATGAGAGATATAATTATAAAAGGATATTTCAACAATTTACCATACAATAATGAAATTGGAAAAAATTACCACGGAATTTTCCATTGGACTCCCCAAAACTGATAATGGAAATAATTTAATATGGGTTGTAGTCAATATCCTTATGAATATATAACACTTCATTAGTATCACATTAGACTTCTATATTGATAATATGCCCATAATATAAATTAAAATGGTGGTAATGTTTCATGGAGTACCACGTTCTGTTGTTTTGGATTTGGATATGAGGTTTACATTGAAGTTCATACATTTCCTTCACTGGGATCTTCAAACAGAGTTGTGTTTTAGTATGGTTTATCATTTTTTTAGATTTTTAGTCTGACAGAACCATCCAAACTAAATTTTATATTATGGGATCTAATTCTATGGATTTCAACGGTGGTATGTATCAACACATTCCTATAGTAATGTTTTCATTCAATAGTAGCATCACTACTGTAGATGTAACCTTTAGAAGCAAGTAAACAGGGTTGTTATGTTTCTAAAAGGAAATGATAATTAAAGAACTATTAAAATGGGTCCCTTTTATCATCAATACAAAATATATGATAAAGGATCCTTTTATCTGCACTGATCAAATCGATATATTTTTTTTTTAAATCATAATACTTTTCATAAAATTAGAGGGTAGACCACTCACCTTTTAATATCACTCAACCCCCTTTTAACTTTTCTCATCCAAACTTACATCCCCTTTAAAATCTCTAGGTATCCCATATACCCTTTAACAACATTACAAAACTCTGTCACCCACCCTCACACGCTCTTGCCTTGGCTGGGTTTCGAAACATATACCTCCCCCTCATACTCCATCACATTTTCCACTCCACCAAATAGTTTTTTTCTATATTATATGATATATATACATATTTATATATTTAATTACATTTTTATCCATATATATATATATATATTTTTAATAAAAATATAAAATGTGTTTTATGTGTGTGTTTTTTATACATACATAAATATATATATAGATGTGTGTGTGTATGCATCAGTATATATAATTATGCATATTTATATTTATTTTCATATATTATATATCAACTAATTTATATATATACAAATATTATAATACAAAGATAAATATATATATTTTCATCAATACGGACACAAATATATATATATATATATATATATATAAACATTATATATATATTAATTGAATATGTATATAAATATTGATACATTATTATTTTAAATAAAATGGATTTTATTTTTTATTTAGATAAGGTTTAATTATTGATAAATACATTTTATATCTAAATATGTATAATTATTTATTTAGAAAATTAATATTTTATATGTTAATATAGAAAGAATTTATATAATGTTATATATTTTGTTTATAAATAATTTTATATTGTGAAAAAAAATATAAAATTAAATCCATAATTTTAATATGAATGTATTCCCTAAGAATAAATTCATTCCCAGCTAAAACAGGTCAAAAAAACCATCATTAAAGGAGGAAGAATATCCATAGAATATTAAAAAAATTATCTACCCTAACTAAAAACTCCATTTTTGAAGACTTTTGGGCCCTTTTGTCCATGAAAAATTTGATACTGTGTTCCATCTCTCACTGGGGCATATATATAATCCCATGATTCGATTTAATTTATGATAGAGGCCAAACATGCATCTTAATCAAAAGTTATATCTACTTGTAGCTCGTGTTATTCTTTCTACTTATTTTTGATCTTTTATTAATATTTTTGATATTTTCTATTATCAAAATTTGATTTAATGACAATTACTCGATAAGAATTAAATAATTATTTATTTCAAAATATTAAAAATATTTTTATAATCCATTTTAACTAATTAACTTATATATTATGTGTTAATGTCTATTTAGTCGTATTAAAACATAGAAATATATATATATAGTATATTTATATCAATATAAATTTATTTATATATAAATATATAAATATATTATTTTTAATGGTTTTTTATAATATACCATTTTTCAGCATTAGGAAAAAATCACTAATAATGGGGGGTCTTTATTAGTTAATATAAAAAACCAAGAGTTGATTTCCCTTTAACCCTGCTAAAAAGAAGCACTAATAAACAGAGTACCTTTATAAGTGCTAAAAATCACTCATAAAGGGGTAGCATTAACATCTCTTTTTTAGTTCCAATAAAATTAATCTTTATCCTAAAATATTTTTAGAGTTGATAATGTTACCCCCTTAATGAGTTATTTATTAGAACTGTTAAAGGATTTCACTTTGTAATGTTGTTTTTTTGGAAGTGCATTCACTAGAGAATTCAAATGCATCCTTATGAGTCCCGATGTTGAAATAAGTATTAAAAAATATGATTTTAATATTAGGAAAAAATAAAACTATTCAAATCTAATCTAGTTATGTAAAATTCAATGAATTATAGAGATGTTAAGTAGCACATCAAGGTAGCTCGATGTTGATATAACTTTTTTTCTAAAAAATACTGGCGTGATTAGGAATTTGAGGTTATTGAAATGGATTTTATATGAATTTTTCTAGGTAATAAGGTCATGAAATTAAAATATAATGGAAATATGATCCCAATGTATATTTTACCTTTTGATATTTTTTACTAAGTACATATAGTAGCTTATCGCTCAGAACATCCGCTGAGGCTCTCACAATTTAACAGCATGTTCCATGTATCTTGGTTGAGGAAGAATATACCCAATCATTCACATTACTAACCTCAATGGTTGTACCACTTGATAATGATCATTCATATATATAAGAACTCTTATAAATCGTGGTTCATAGAAATATTGTTAAATGGAGAAAACTACTCACCTTGTTAAAGTACAGTAGAGAAATTACAAAATCGAACAAGCTATATGGGAACCCGATGAAATAAAGAAATAGAGATATCTTAATATTTTTTATAATAGTGAAACTAATTTGATGGAAAATAATTTATATATATTTATAATATAACCACTTAATATTTTATGAAATATTTTTCTGTAAATTATAATTTCTTCAATACCTTCTGATACATACAACATCAAGTTTCAAAAATCCAAATAATTCTATTTAAATATTATGTTGTGATATTTATTGGCTAAACATTAGATTGGTTGGTATCAATTGGAAAATTTTAATTGTTACAAATTTATTAATATGTAATTATAAATAAATTTAGTAGTTTTCAATTTATTTTAAATAAAATTACAAATCATTTGAAAATAAAAATAAATGTATCTCTAGAAAACTATTTTTATATAAGAAATGTATTTTTATCTAAATAAATTTAATTAATCGCTATTTCTGGATTATTTTAATTAAATTTTTATATTATATACTCAATCAAATTATTTAAAGTTAATTTTATATTTTTTTCTTTAGCATGTGATAAGAATAAACCAAGCAATATGGAAGAAATTGTATTTTTCTAAAAAAATCCTCATGTTTTTCTAATTTATTTTTAAAATTTATTTATTCTAATGATATAAACTAACACATGAAAAAAATTCCATATTTTGATTCATAATATTCAAAATAGTTATTTATGTCCCTTTAATGTATGGTCAATATGAACAGTAACCATGGTAACATGTATCACCTCAATAAATGTTAAATCATGTAAATCTAGGTTAAAAATAAGTGATTACTCTATAATTATTCATCCTAAATATTATTGGATGAAAACAATTATATATCTATCACCTTATTCTCGAAATTAACTTCTTTAATGGTCATTTTTGATGAAAATAACATATATAATATTCAAATAAACGAAATATAAAAAACTCACTCTCTTACATTTAAATATATCTTATGTGTTCATAATAGGAATTTTTTTTTTGAATGAATATAAATGATATTTTTATTGAATATTGAAATTTTATTCAATATGGAAATTTACATATAATTTTTTTTATTAAATAATTACCATAAATTCGTGTACAACAAAATATAATATTTACTAAATTAATATTAAATAAAATAAATGAGTTTAAAAATATTAAATGTAATATATTTTGAATGATTTATATTTGTAATGAATTTTTTATAATATATTATATTATTGTTTGGTACTATTATTATATTCAAATTATACCTTTTTCATAGTGTCTTTAAAGAAAAATTAAATGGATACGTCTAAAATAGTCATTAATGATAATTTATTAAAAATAATATTTTATTTATTGATTTAAAATTCATTAAAAGATTTTCATCAACCATTTGATTTTAATGTTACTAAAAAAATCATCCATTGTCCATTTATGAGTCACTATTCCATTTATGTTGTCTTTTTTAACAATATATGGTTAATATAGTTCTTATCATGGTTTTGGTAAAAAATAATTAACAAATTGGTTAAAAAAAGATAATTTTTAAAATTTCACCAAAACCTATCTATGTTAAATTACTTGATATTATTTAAACCATTCCCATTTTCTAATAATTCATTTCCAATTTGAGGAATTTTTCTTCAGAATAACACTTTATATTTTAATCATTTAAGAAATTCCAATGGTACCCCACCCCTCAATTAGAAAAGGGATCCACCTCCCTCAATTATTCACACAATTTTATACTTATATATCAACAATAACCTAAAAATCCCGTATAATCATAATTATCCACATTTAATTGGTTATTATATTTGCAATAACATAACCTATGATCCTTAAGAGAAGATATAACGAAGTTATTTCCAAGAATAGGTAATCACCTTAACCGATCAAATTTTTAAAAAAAAATTATTTCATCATAAAAAGATGTTATATTACACATAAAATTATAGATTTATTTTTGTAAATATATTAAAATATTATTATGTTAATTAAACCACATTTATTCACCCTATTTTAATCAAATGGTACATGAAAGTACCGCTCGTGTGTGTGTGTATCGCTTACTATTTCCATATAACAAAACTATTAATTATCCATTACCATTATTCATGGTTGAAATTTATGATAGGTATAATTTTTATATGAAATAATTAAGAAATCATTATTATTATATAATTATAATATCATATATACCTTCTTAACTCCCAATACATTGGAAGACGACAACGTCTCTAATGCATATGTGTGGACGACCACCTCTACTAAGCGATGCAGTTTTTTTCATTTTCATATTAATTTGATGGTAATAAGAATTTATTTAATTATTATATATATATATATGTGTGTGTGTATATCATATAATAATAAGTATATAATTTTTATTTATGATTTACCTATATTACATTCAACCCATTGAAAATTGAAAATAATGTTCACGCATACGTACGATATGCCATCACCATGAAACTGTATTTAATTTTTATTTCTCTATATTTTGTGAATTATTATAATTTTTTTATAATGGATAAATATATATATATAATATTTATATAATTAATTACATTATTTATATGAAGTAACTATAATCAAAGTATATGGACTGGATATATCGAATTGAAATTCTCACGATCAATGCAATAGTTAACACCCAAAATGATTATTTTAATAAGTAATTATTGATAATTGGAAGTTAAAATTTTATAGTGGGATTATTTAAAATATTATAATCATGAATATTATTCTATAATATAATTATATTTTTTTAGAATTTATTATAAAGGATGATTGAGTGCTTTTATGAAAGTGGTACTCTGGGTAAGGGTTTACCATCTAAAATTGTATTCTTTGAGAGATTTGTTATATTCTGAACCGATAATATTTTATGTGGTTTATATATAGAAAAGATGGATTTTTATATCATGAATACCATTATTTTCATGATATTTATATTTTAACTTGAATTTATTCCACCATGGGGAATGTGACAGAAATGTTACAAAAGAGGTAAGGGTTTCATTTTACAATCAAATTGTTTATCCAGATTGTTTATGATTGCATTAATTATAATGAAACATCATTAGATATCTCTAAAAAATATCATTACATTTATTCTCATATGGTTATATATATATATAATGGATTTGTTATTTTATTTATCGTATCTTTAAATATGCAAGATACCAAAACAATTAATTAAAATAGACATTAATTATCTATTCGGTTAAAATTACTTTGCCATCGATGTTTATATATCAAATAAATGTGTTCACAAATTTTTTTAATATTCCGTACTCAGTTTTTAATTTAATTTTTATCTATGTCTTAAAAATGGTTTATAAGTAATCTTTTAGTTGTTTTATGAATTTTGTACTTTTTGACTTTCTACATAAATTTGAAAAGAATTTCTTCTTTATTCTTATATAGAATGAAATAAATTTCCTACCATCATGAAAATTCAATACTATAAATTTTCCATTATAGTTTTCCATTTATATATTCATATAAAATGTTTTTCATAATGATATTTTATTTTTATTTTTTTTGAAAAGTAATTTTCAATGTTGAAATGGTATTTTCCACACGAATGTTTTTTATGATCTTATTATGATATTTATATGCATCAAAGACAGAAATAAATTGATATAAAATTTTATTTAATAAGGATGTGATCTAAGGGTATGATTCTTATTCATTAAATCTATGGTTTATGTTTTTTATGACATGATGTTTATGAAACTAGTTTCTTTTCCATGGGCTTTGATGAAATATTTTATAATTCCATTTCCATTCATGGGTTTTGAAATTTTGAATGTTTTATGAGATTATGTAACACATATTTATTATTTTCATTACTTGATGGGTGTCCCTATTATTATATATAATTATAATTCATTGTGTAAATATTGATATCTCATGAACAAGTAGAGAAATAATGTCTATTTCACCTTGTTCAATAAAGTAATTTTTCCACTATGATAGTATTGGGAGGGAAACATGACTATTGTGACGGTTTAGGGAGTTATACCAATATTATATGATAGTCATTGTAGTAAACCCTAAAAAATATAGAAATTAATCTCTATTCTTATGTTTATTCCATAAACCTATGAGTAATTCCAATGTTATTCTATTATGACCCATGTTCCTTGATTCTTATATGATTCATGTATTGTAAATGTCATGATTTATGTTAGGACTTAATATTTTGATTTATAATAAATAGGGTATGATTTTTTAATTTTATTATGATTTTCTCATACCCTTATTCACATTTTATTCCTAAGTGATCATTTATATTTCCCTTATGTACCGTTATTGATAATAGAGACACTCATTCTTATGTTTCATTTTCCATGGGTTATGAATAATTATATTAAGTTTGATAATTCAATGAAGGGTAACTATTCTGGAGAACATAGTGGGACAATATATAGATATATTATTAACCAATTTCTTATGATTCCAAGCCAACAATGTTATTAAACCTATATTCTTCTAGTATGTACTATAATTTTATTCAATTAAAATTCAACCAATGTGGTGTAATATCTATGTATGAAAATTATGGGTCAATATAACCCATATCTCAAATTGGATTAATAAATATTACATGATAGGAGTAGGTGTTTTGAAAATAATAAACACATGAGATAACTGATAAATTATTTCTTTAGATTTTATTTCAAATTAGGTAAAATATAAACTTTCATACATATTTATTTTAAATATATAATATGATATTAATATCAATAAAAGGGGTTATTTTAATGTACTGCATGAATGCTTGCATTTTTTATCAATATTTCACTATGGGTTTAGTTCAATAAATCTTGATTCATGGTGGATTGAAATGGATATATCCTCAAAATTATATTCCATGATTGGTGGTGACTTAGTCTAAATTTCAATATATAAACGAATGAGGTTTAGTATATCATAATGTTTACAACATGAAAAATTAGATGTGATTAATAAATGATTTGAAAAATTTGATAAGACCATAAAAAATATAATTTCTTTATGTGTTTCAAAAACTAGAACTATTTTTATTTATATATATCTTAGAAATTCAATTTGGTTTACTATTTGTATAAATTATTATCAAAACATAGGGGCCAAGATAAGAATGGGCTACCCAAGATGCCAAGAAAAAACTTGGGCCATGATTAAGGATATCCTATCCCATGATAAGTTAGTGTACGATTTTTATCGATATTTAACATGATACTCATTAGAAGGATAGAGTTCATGTCAGTTTTCATGATGTATAACATGTTGAGGTGAGTGTGGATCAGAATTCAACCGTATAATTGGTTCCCGCGAAGGGAGTAGATTGTGTGATGTATAGCGGACTCATGTTGTGAAGATAATTTGTATATTTTGGGTTGCGAATTATTATTGATATCCTATAAAATGAAATATGTGATGTGGTATTTATGGTTTAACAGAGGACTATTCCAACATTTAACAACCCAAATTGACTAAGCTTGTACAATATGTACTTCCCATGTTGTCTCCAACCTTTGGAAACCCTATCTTCTTCCAATTATTGGTTTTATAACATAATCCAAACCTGAGATACACACATAATTCATGAATAAGGTATGAATAACTATAAGTCATAACATTTTAGATGTACTACCTGTTATCCTTCTAAATTTAAACATGAAGATATTCTAACCTACCACGAGCATTCAATTGATTGTGAGTGTCTTCACTCAATATGAAAACTAACTGAATACATCGAATGATCATGAGTTCATAAACAATATGATATATATGTATCAAAAATATGAACATAATCTAACTGAGATCAAAACACCATGTTCTCCTGATATTGAGCTTCATCCAAATAACATTAATGAAATATTTTATATTGTGTTCGAAATTTGAAATTTGTATCTTCAATGATAATGTAAATATTTCCTAGGGAAAATATTAAAATTTGATAGCCATGCATAATCATACATTCACTCCAAGAGTTCTATATGAGCATCACTTACAGGTTAATCCCTTTGTTCAATTGAAGATATTCTACCAATATTTTTTTTCACTTAGAGAAACATGATACATGTGACATACTTCTAAATGGTTAATCTTGAACATGAGGAGAATATTACATATATATGAATAATAATTCTTATGATAAAATTAATAAGGAATATGTGTGTGATGAATTATTTTCTAGTAATATATAACATGTTTCATATATTAAAACATACTGTAAAGGATAAGAACTTACAAAATCACAATGATTGGGTTTTCAATAGGTTATCAAAGAATAAAAATGATCATGTTTTATAGATGATGATGATATAATATTTAAATACCATGTTGAAAGGTTGAAGATCAGGCTTTCTGGAAGATTTTTAAATTAAAATGATAAATGGGTTTGAATGGGATTTAAATGAGAATCAAAATAGAGATATATCCTTTTATTTTGAATATTAACATTTCCTGGTAGATATACTCCAAGAATATCAATATTTTAATTATCAAAAATATAATATGGATATATTTTTCTATGATTATAAATATTAATGTTTCTATTGATGAATTCATTGATATCAATGATAACTCGCAAACATTATATGATATTTATGAGAGGTGATGAAATATCTATATTGGGGATGGCGAAGAAATATATGGGCCCTGATTAATCAAGATATGTGGAATGTTTCAAGATGAACAAAAATGTTCCAAGAAGAAGTTATTGTTTTTTTGATATATACACTATAAGACCTTCTATTATGGTATATTTATGAAGGATTACTAGTTCAATGTGGCATAGATGAATATATAGAAATTATTAATCCTCTCAATGTCTTTATGAAAATTTTATATGAATATTGAAATTGGGGCTCCTAACTAGTTTCTTCTGTCTAGATATTGGGGTGTCTAACCAACCACTTGATAATTTAAAATTTGGTGGCCAAACGATGACTAAATAGTTTTTATTGGGGTTTCTAACTATTATATCCACATGGTTCAGTAGTGTAGAATTCATGAGGGTGTTTCTAAATAACATGGTAATTATTAGGGAAAATAATTCACCCCCATCATCTATGGTCTATCTATAATATGGAACAACAACCAATAAGAGTAGAACTTCCTTATAATTATCTAGAAAAACCTATGATTATATATCCCTATATAAGTAATCATATATATTAAAATATGTAGGGGATAACCATTAATTTTTAATACATCGTATTCTATACAATACATGACTTTCCCACAAGAGAATGATTGTTCACATAGTTTGAAAAAAATAAAAAATTAACTACTGGATTTAGGCTATATTAATATTTCAGTTATGGTCCATCCTTTTCAACTTGTATTTAAGAAAGTATTATTTTTTCATTCTTCAATACCATGAACAATGGTGAGAAGGAATATCATCTTCTTCCACCACATTACTCCTCTTTATTCTTCATTATATAACAAATACCCACTAGGATTTTTATAGAATAAAACATTCATATATCTTACTCCTATTATAGTTATATATTAACTCAGTAATAACAATAATATTAAGTTAATAATATTTATAGAAATTATATGATTGTAGGAAGTGATAAATCCTCCACTATAGACATGTAAATATTCATTAAAGTGGGTCAAGTATTTCCTTTAAATAACATTAAGACACTTCATTTTAATAATAATGTGATATTGGAACATCCACTTCCAAATCATCTTCATAAAATTAATTATATTAATTATTTTTAAAAAATATATCAACATGCATTGATATAATATTATTTTCCATATGGATATCCTTGTTTTGGCATGGAACTCACATCTCTTCGTGGAATCTCATTCAGTTGGATACTACAATGTCCTCTTTACTCATAATATCATTGTGATATATAATTAATTAAAAATAAAACATGATCATATCCAAATTTTAATTTCAGCAAACTATATTAAGTTTTGGAAAAAAATTTCCCACCCAATAGAATCATTAAAAAATTCACTATTTCTGGAAATGACTGTGAGGCATATCGACTGTGTGAAATCATGGAATTATTTGTATCCACTACGTGGATCAACCACATAAATAAATATTTTTTAACTACATACATTATTCTATATTTATGATAATTTGGATCTATTATGTGTCTTAGTGTTGATTGATCACCTATATAATTCGCCGATAGTGCTAATTGACCTTGAGGAAGTATTATTTCATTATTTCCAAGAGAAAAATTCATCAAATGAAAAAAAAAATCCACAATATAGATCGAACATTAATAAAAATGCTACATTTCTCCCTAATTTTAGAATCAGATGCATGAAAAAATTTAATCAACCATGTAACACATGGTTTATTTTACCAACCACATGTAAAACCTTTAGTTCAGACATTCTCAAATCATTGTTAAAAATCTATTCTTTCTTATTTTTGAATCAGGACATCCTTATACTAACTCTATTCATTTAAAACACCTCAAAACCACATCCATGATGTTTTAAAAAGTTTCTCTTCATATAAAAAACATTTATTTAATTTAATTTAATAAAAAACACCCTTAATTACATTTTATTTAGAGATGAATTGTGTATTGGCAATAAGAACTTACAAAAGAACATATCATCTTCAACATTCATCGAAACAAACTATTTTCAAATATAGGATCATTATATGTGTTAAATTAAATCATTAGTAAGTATCTGTATGGTTATGTTGTTCAAAAAATATGTCTAGATTCTTATTATAATAATTGATGGATTCAATTGTGGATTTAAAATATTATATGCATCATATCCTAAATGGTTTTTATCTCTTCACATATTAATAATGAGACTATGTATATTATTTAATTGTATAATAGAGAAGGTTTCAATAAGGCCAGTTCAAGCTATTGAATTCATTATAGATTCATTTTTGATAATTATATGAGAATATAAGTGATTTAAAAAAAATTCCCCCCATTTTAAATATTGATGAGGATATAAGAATTGGGTATGTGATTTCATTGTAAAGACTTGGATTTTTTCATGTAATATTTTTTACGATAGGTAAAATTACGAGTCTTCAAAAATTAATGGAGTGCGATCTTGAGGCTCGATGTGCAAAAAATGAATTTATAAACTTTTTTATGTACATTCAGTAAACACGAAAGATGATTTTTGTAAATTTTGAACCAATGCTCGAAATTGAAATCTGAGGTCACCATTGAACTGACAGTGTGGATATTCTCTTAAGGAGACCTTCACCTAGATAGTAGTAGGCCAAGGGTGGAAGTTGGTTTTTCAGTTATTTGTTGTGGGAGAAGAAAAATAAAATAAATATCTTTTTATTTTTATTTCTAAAAACCACCATTTTTAATCATGGTAGGGTAGACCACTCGAACTCCCCTTTAATGTGAGGAAATCCTTGTTGTTTCCACAATTTAATGATCCAAAGTTAATTGATTTAATTTAATTAACTTAATTAACATTGTCTCTTCACCTATCATGGGGGAGATCATTGGTGAAAGGTAAAGGAGGATTTTTCTTAAGAATTCTCAAAGGAAGAACATCCTCTACCGAAGAATAGTCTCCAGATCAAGAATAAGGATGACACTCAAGTTCGGATTGGGAGCATATTGTGGGAGCGACAAATATTGGCATCTTCATCTTCATCCTCACACCAACTCCAACGAACGATTCAGGTAGGTAATTTTGTTTAATTCATTCTTCATGGTAATTCATTAATTACAATATATGAGCCACATGTTATCGATCTAATGCGGAGGGTGTAGGAAAAATAAACATGTCCAGATACCTCTGGTCCCTCTATGTTGATGTGTTCTTCACGGGTGGATCGACGGTTGAGTGGAACCTGACCAAAGACGCTGTTGACTAACACCGGTAGGGTATGGGCGGTGGCCACCACACCGGCATGCCTTGATGAAGGAGTGCAGCACGACCGCAACACCAATAGCGAGGGAGTATGTGGCCCGTCAGTTGCGATGGAGGAAGGTTGTGGATGGCACCCCAGGCAGCCGTGAGGAACTAGGGTGACATCTGTCTGCACCACTGGCTGAGGAGGAGGCAGCGGCTATTGAGTCACGATGGTACATCACAGCAGCCCGCAATCAGCCGACCGCATGAGTACAATGGAGTCGTTGGTCCCCTGGACGGAGGGAGTCGACTGGAAACTCTGGTTGGCCGTGTCAAAATGAGTAGGAACCACTCCAGCAAGTCCCGCATGCCAGCAGATGGTGCCATGTGGCGCTGTCGGGTTGGCCAAGTTGAACATTCCGTTGGACTGTTCAGAATACCAGGGAGGCCTCCCCCCTGGTTAGTATCTAGGGTGGGCCCCGCCACAGCGGACCACACCCAACAGTGTAGATCACACCCAGCCAAGTTGGTCGTGTCAAGGGGGCCACGCCCAGCGGTCCTGGCCGCCACCTTGTGGGCCGGACCGGACTGGGTCGGGTCGACCAGGCTGGGTCGGACTACGACGGTCTAATAGAGTCAGACCGGACCAGGGCCCATCTGGACCCAGATACTCCTTTTTGGCCATATCATGACAACCTGGAATCTGTTTGAAAAAAATTATATGGAATTGGGCTCCTTGGATCAAGTAAGTCCTTTTGGTATACTACTCATGAGTTTTGGATAATGTTGGAGTACGGCCGGGTTGAATCAAACCCAAACCCAACCGGGCCCTCGAAACGGAAACACAAATAACATTCAGACCGGGTGTCTGATTGACATGTCTTCAGTCATGTTGGGAACCTATTGACCCAAATACCATTGTGATACTTATTAGCGGGACTTCATGCCAGTTTCAGTATAGTCTGATGGCTTGAAATGCGGAACCTCTTAGAATCAAGCATTCTTAGTGCAGGAACCCTGTGGATGGCTGTACTTGATGAATCTCCAGATCCTATGTGTGTCATCATTGAATCTTGTGTGGGTCAGTGCTTAGAGATACTGTGTGGGTCAGCGCATACCGATCCTATGTGGGACATATCCATATCCCATGTGGGTCATTTCTAGATCTTGCGTGGGTCATCATCGATCATGTGTGGGTCAACAGTAGATATTCTCAACGAAGTAAGATTATATAGCAATACAACTAATCATTTATACTTCCGTAATTAATTCATACCCTGTGAGAGATGACTCTTTACCTTTATGGTACACATCTGTGTGGTGATAACTTCGTTGTATTCTTCTATGGGGGTTACCATTTTGGTACATACCTTCTTGTTTTTACCAGTGTCGTACTTCTATCTTCATGGTGTCACATGAGTTTTACTTCTACCTTCATGGTGTTAACATTATAGTATACTTCTCTCACGTGTGAGATGTGTATATATTGATAACATAGTTATATGTATGGAAATATACCTAAGTAGTGTTGATGACTAATGATTCGTGATTTGAAATTGAGGTGTTTCTTCGTGGTTTATCCTTTGTGGATATGAGTAACCTTTGATGGTCACAGGGTCCCTACTGAGTATTTTTATACCCAACCCTACACAGTCTATGCCTGCACCTTGTTATGTCTTGTGCAGATGACAGACATCACTGATCGAGGTCGACGGTACCAGGTCTGGATGATGCTCAAAGGTGGAAATTAGACGAGACAATCCTCATAGGCGACTATTCGAGAGATTTACCTACTATTTAGGTAGGAACCTTCGCGGGTGTTCGCATGATATGTTTCCATCTTTACTTGCACTTTCCAGTTTGTCTTGTATTCTGGCCCCTTTACATATTGTGGACACCCTGTTTACTATATAGTTTATTGTGTTCTTGTATCATGTTGTGTACTTTTTTTGTATGTTTACAGGTTTAAAGACATTGACTTACCGGTTTTAGGTATATACCTTACCGGTTCTAGTCAACAGCCTCTTGCCTATAGGAGTCAGGCTTGGGGTAGTCACAGCATGGGCCCCAGGAGACAGGTCATGAAAAATTGGTATTAGGGGAGTTGGTTTTACCTATGAACATGGACACTGATCTTTTGATTTGGCAAAAGAGTTAAGTGTGATGAGTGTCGTTATTTGTTTGGGGAATCCAATGTTGGTGGAACGACTAATGTATCCATACACCAAGACCTTGACTTCTGATTTCTAACTCAGCATAGGAAAACACTGATTGCCTCTATTTTTTGGAAATGCTTACTTTGTGATCACTTTGGTTCATCCCACCATGTATAATTAATTGACAGTGGCACACCATTTCCTTTTCAGGATGCCTCCCTGCAGATAGCCAGCCAGGGTTCTGGTAGTGTACATGATGAAAGACTACCGAGCGATGAGGCTTCGATGTAGGGCCCCTTTTGGCAGTTGTACCATTGGGTGGTTTACCAGCACCACCACTACCGGATGCACAGTTGATGCCACCAGTCCTAGTAGTAGAGGGTGAACACTGCTTGAGCGCATTTCATGAGTTTCAGTGAAAAAGGCCCCAGAGGTTCTGGGGAGAGACAGATCCACATGCGGCTGAGGACTGGTTGGATGCTATGGTTTGAGTTTTTTTACTTATAGGGACACCAGATGAACTCATGGTGATCCTTACAGCTAGTTTTCTTCAGGCATCAGTGGGCATATGGTGGAGCATGATGCTCCAGGATCTCGATGAGGTCAATCTCATCTGGGTGGAATTTGAGAGTTTTTTAGGGCAGAGATCATCCCAGCAACCCTACGCTCAATGAATATATAAGATCTTCTCCTCTTGAAACTGGGCTACAAGATAGATTCTTAGTAATTAGCGAGTTTCACCGAACTCCCTCAATAATACACTAACATGGTTTCAGACCCATGCATCAGGGCCCGAACCCTCGAGCATGGGATCAAACATGTGATTAGAGGCTTGATGATTTCTTTTAGTATCCCAACGCAGGAGGGGGGTTAGAGATAGAACTCTTAGTGCAGATCTTCCTTACTGAGCAGTCACCAGTAGCGAGACCCCAAACAAGACGTTATGTAGAAAATACATCTAAAGCCTACAGCAGAAAGATGACGAAGAGGTCCAAAAGGACCATACCTATAGGAGGAAGACCGCAGGATACAGGGTCGGTCGTGCGGGTATCTTGAGACATAGAAAGATAGGAAAGGAGCATGCAGTGTTACTCGTGAGGCTGGGAGAATAACATGGATCGTGATTTCCTGACTCTTCAAATAGACGACCTGCAGATAGTCGAAGGACCACCTGTGAAGTGGCAAAGATTAGATCGAGGAGGTTCGCATGCATCATGTGGACATGGAAGAGGATTTCACCGTGCAAAAGGTGATGGGTCATGATTTGAGGTTCCATCGCCACCACCACCAGGTGGTCCACTCTGACCATAGGGAGCGGGTGGACATGGACGGGCTTAGCTCCAGGCAGCTGAGGCATACGGCCACGACACTCTAAAATTGATTAGTGGTACAATCTATGTCTACTACACCTTATTTGAAGTACTTATAGACCCATGTTCTAGTCACTCTTTTATTGACATGACCATCGTTTGGAGATTAGGAATTCTTCTGGAGCTATTGACTTGATTCTTACATCTAGAGACTCATACGGGAGAGGATTCAATGATTACACATGGGTACTGGCTGTGTGAGATTACTCTATGAGGATAGATCTTTGGCTGGGATCTTTTAGTAGCGGTTTCAATGCACTACAATGTAATCTGGGGTATAGATTGCTTATCTACAGTCCATTCTCAGATCGACTATATTTGGTGCAAAGTGTGGTGTGTCTGTGAGGATGGGACCAGGTTTCCCTTTACTAGCGAGAAGGGAACCTTTGCAGCACATGATGGACTTACCCCGGGGAGGGTGAAGCCGATCACATATCAGTTGCCTAGCCGTAACCTTGGAGCGATTGATGTTTAGAGTCTGAGCTATCCTGTAGTGATGAACCAGTATTCTGATGTTTTCCCTGATGATGTTCCGGGTCTACCTCCTCATAGAGAGGAGGAATTTTATATCGACTTGTACCTAGGGACTTCACTGATATCTACACCATCATATCGGATGGATCCCACGATGAATTGAGAGCTGCAAGTATAGCTAGAGGATTTTCATAACAAGGGGTTCATTATTCCCAGTGTATACCCATGGGAAGCCTCGATTTTGTTCTCCAAGAAGGCAGATGGGAGGTAGAGACTCTGTGTGGACTATGGAAGGCTAAACCAGGTGACCATGAAGAACAAGTACCCACTACCGAGGATTGAAGATCTCTTTGACCAGCTGAAGGGAGGCCGATGGTTTTCTATGATAGACCTCAGATCATGATATCAACAGTTAGGGGTATGAGACGAGGATGTGCAGAATACGGCCTCCAGATGTCGGTATGTCCACAATGAGTTCTTCGTTATGCCATTCGGCGTGACCAATTCCCTAGCAGTGTTCATGACGCTCCTGAACAGGATCATCCAACCATACCACGAATGTTTTGTGGTATTATTCATTGATGACATTCTGATATACTCATCTATAGAGGAGGAACATTCCTATCATCTACAGATAGTTCTGGAAACACTCAAAGAGCACCAGCTTTATGGTAAGCTTTTTATGTTCCAATTATGGATCTGGGAGGTTCAATTTCTTGGAGAAGTTATCTCGAAGGCTGGAGTTGGGGTGGATCCATCGAAGATTTAGGCCTTTCTTTTTTGGGATTCACCAAGGATTGGGAAAGATATGCAGAGTTTCCTAGGTCTAGCTAGTTTCTTCCAGAGGTTTGTGCATGAAATTTCAAGGGTTTTGGCACCCTTATCAGCATTAATAATGAAGGGGAAACCCTTCGTGTGGTAACAGAAATGCCCACAGATTTTCGAGGAGTTGAGGCAGATACTAATGAGTTCCCCCATGTTGAGGTTACCGGAGGAGGGCGTTGGGTATGTAGTCTACTGCGACACATCAGGGACTAGGCTTGTATGTGTCCTGATATAGGAGAGATCAGTGATTACCTATGGTGTGTGATAGCTGACACAACATGAGCATAACTACGCTACCCGTGACCTGGATTTAGCAGTACTGGTCATCACCTTGAATATGTGGCGACATTAATTTATGGGAGAATGTTTTACAGAATACTCTATTCACAAGAGTCTCTGGTCAATCTTCCCTTAAAAGGACTTGAACCTGACACATCGGTGTTGTCTTGAGTTCTCTAGGACTATGACTTTGAGATATTTTATTCTCTTGAGAAGGGGAACGTAGTAGTATATGAACTCTTCTAGAGATCTAGAATACAGTTCCTGAGTGAGGCGATAGAGTAGCTAGCCACTTTGTGGATATCCAACGTGGATTGAGATGGAAGAACTTATCTTTTGTCTCTAACTATCACTCCCCTACTCCTTCATCGATTTAAAGAGGCACAACTTATAGACACTGGATGCAAGGCTCAACGTTCTCAGATATCCATAGGACATGCACCTGATAAATTTTCTGATGGAGGGGAGCATGTCATCCTCTTTAGAGGGTGTACATTGGTACCAGTGGTGTTATAAGAGAAATTGTTGAAGGAGTTCCATACGTCCACTATATCTATATGTCCATGAGTGGCGAGGATATACCAGGACCTTTAGCATCAGCACTGGTGGTTGGGAATAATGAAATTAGTAGTAGAGTTTCTCCCTAAGTGCCTCACTTGTCAGCAAGTAAAGGCATAGCATCAAGTTCTAGTAGGCTTAGTTCAGCCACTAGAGGTGATTGAGTGGAAGTGGGATGGAATTTCAATTAAAACCATGACAAGAATTCAACACATGTTGTTTGGATATGATTCTATCTGGGAGATCGTTGACCAACTCACCATGTCGGCCCACTTACTACTTATCAGAGGGTAGGGATCAGTCAAGGTCTTAGGAAACCTTTACGTACAAGAGGTTTTAAAACTTCATGGAGTGAATTTGATGATTTTCTATAATCGTGATGAAAGTTTTACTTCCTGGTTATGGAAAGAGTTACAGGAGGCATTCGGGACTCAGCTTCTATTGAGCACAGCATTTCATCCTCGGATGGATGTTCACACAGAGCAAACCATTCAGACCTTTGAGGAATGTTGCATTCTACTGTCCATTATTTTGGCCACATCTAGGTGGATAACTTTCATTTGGTGGAGTTCAGGTACAATAATAGCTATCACTCCCCTATAGTAATGGAACCATTTAAGGCATTGTACGGACGACCATGCAGATCACCTTTATGCTGGACTATCCCAAGGGAGTCAGCACTCATGGGACCAGAGATGGTACAGGATACCATGGAGAAGGTACTTATCATCCAGGAGCAGATGAAGACATCACATAGTAGGCAGATGACTAATGCTGATAGTAGACAGAGACATCTCGAGTTCGAGGATGGTGACCATGTCTTCCTACGGGTCTCACCTCGACGAGGTTTGTGGAGATTTTTATGGGGTGGAAAGTTATCTCTGAGGTTCATCGGAACCTTCCTAGTCCTCATCAGAGTGGGTGAGGTGGTGTACCGCCTAGCTCTTCCCCCTCAGTTGCACCTGGGGAATGACATTTTCTATGTATCCCAACTGAGGAGATACGTACATGATCTATCACTTATCATTGATTGGGGATAGCACGACAACGATTAGGGGATGGCATTTTCATAGGTTTCATTAGAAATTGAGTATTGACAGAAGAGTGTCCTACATGGGTGATCGATACCTCTGGTGTGCATTCATTGGAATTATGGGAACCTCCTAGAGAGCACATGGGAGCATGAGGCTCAGATTCGTTCACAGTACCCCACTTGTTTCCTTAAACTATGTTGTTGATTTTGGGGATGCAAAGCTCTGAGTTGGGAAGAATGTAAATTCCTGGATTTTTCAATGTATTTTTTTTAATATATTGAAATAATACAAGTCTGTGAAAATTGATGGCGCGTGATTCCGTGGCTTGGTGTGCCCAGAAGAAATTTCTGATCTTTTTTTAGGTACATTTAATGAACATTCCAGTGTCATTTGGTAACTCTTAAACCGTTGCTCAAAATTGAAATATGAGGACATTGTAGAACTTGCAACACCAATATTATCTTAATTATACCTTCATTTCGACCATAGTTGGTTGAGGGTGGAAGTTTGGTTTTTAGTTTCTTTTAGTGGGAGAAGAAAAATTAAATAAATAACTTTTTATTTTTCTTTCTTGAAAAATCCATTTTGAATCTTGGTTGTGGGGACTACCCAAAATTTCCTTTAATGTGAGGAAACCCTTTATTTTCTCCAATTTAATTAGCCATGATTAATTGATTTAATTTACCTAACTTAAATAATATTGTTTCGTCAACTCTCATGTGGGAGATCATTGGTGAAAGGGATAGGAGGCTTTTTCTATAGAATTATCGAAGGAAGAACATCCTCCAACAAAGAATATTCTCAGGATCAAGAATGGGGATGAAACTCGAGCTTGGATCAGGATTGTGTTGCAAGAGAGAAGAATTTTGGCATCTTAATCTTCTTCCTTATGCCAACTCCAATTAAATAATGAGGTAGGAAATTTTGTTCTATTAGTTCTTCGTGGTAATAATGGCTTCCAATCTATGAACCACCAACTATCGATCTAACTCTAAGGGTGTGGTCCAAACAGACATGACCTGATCCCTCCTCTCCCTCTATGTTAACATGTCCATCAAGGGCGGATCGACGATGGAGTGGAACCCAACCACGATGCCGACAACAGATGCTGGCATAGTATTGGAAGTGACTGGAATAATTGGAGACCTTGATGAAGGGGTGGCCTAGGACCGTGCCACCGGTGGTGTGGGAGGCCATGGCCCATCGGCCGCGGAGGAGGAAGGTGGCGGCTGGCACCTCGTCCGGCCACGAGGAACCAGGGCATCATGTTTCTGCACCACCGGATGAGGAGGATGCCACACCAATCGAGCCACTACGGCGCACAAGGTCAGTTGGAAACCGGTCAGCCATGGGAGGACAGCGGCACCGTCGCACCAATGGAATAAGGGAGCTGGAAAGAACTGTCGGATGACCATGTCATGCCAAGAAGGACCCGCTCCGGATGGTCCTGCGTGCCAGCAGGCTGCACCACTTGGAATCACCGGGTTTTCCAGGATGAAGGGTTTGTTGGACCATTCAAGAATATTGGGGGGTGCCTCCCCCTAGGATGCAGCTATGAAGGGACCTACCATGTCGGATCGCACCCATCCATGCGGACCGCACCCATCCAGGCAGGCCGCACCTAGCTGAGCGGGCCGTACCGAGCGGGCCAAGCCCGCCACGGCCCGACCCATCCGGGCTAGACACGGACCGGGTCGGGCGACCCGAACCAGGTCGGTTTGGCCCTGGCTGGGTTAGTCTAGGTAGGCCGACCGGCTAAGACTAGACCCTGGCTCAGATCGACACAGATACACCTTTTTGGCCATATCATGAGAACTAGGCTCCGTTTGACGATCCATCTATAGTACCATTATCCTTGAATCGAGAAGGTCAATATTGTATACCCTACTTGAGTTTTAGATAATGTTGGATTATGGCCGGTTAGATCAAACCCAAATACAACTTGGCCCTTGGAATAGAAATGCTAATAACTATGAGACCTAGCATCTAATTGGAACGCTGTCAGATGATTTGGGACCCTATTGACGTGACAAACATTCGTGATAAATCTTCATGGGACTTCGTGGCAGTTGAAGTATCGACTGATGACTTGAGGAGTGGAATCACTCAAAATCAAGCATTCTTAGTGTGGGAACCTTATGGATGATTTTACATGAGAAGTCTTCAGATCGTGTGTGGGTCATCTTCAGATCCTATGTGGTTTAGCGCTTTGAAATCCTATGTGGGTCAGCGCAAACTGATCCAACGTGGGTCATCTCTAGATCATGTGTGGGTCATTTTCAGATCCTATGTGGGTTATCTTTGATCCTATGTGGGTCAACAATAGAACTTATCTAGGTTTTATGATGATATAGTAATATAGCTAATCATCTAAACATCCACACTTATGATATACTAGGTGTCAGATGCGTCTTTTCCTTTGTGGTACAATTCTGTGTTGTGATATCTTCGTGGAATTCTTATGTGCGATGTTACCTTTGTTGTACATACCTTTGTGGTGTTACCTGTGTGGTACTTTTATCTTTGCATTGTTACCTATGTGGTACTTCTACCTTCATCATGTTACCTTGGTGGTATACTTCTCTCATGTTTGAGATGAGTATATATTGATAAAATAGTTATATATATGTTCATATACCTAAGTAGTGCTGATGAGTAATTCTTGGTGCTTTGAAATTGATGTCTTGCTTCATGGTTTATCCTTTTTGGATTCTGAGAGACCTTCAGGGGTCTCATGGTCCCTACTGAGTATCGTTATACTCACCCCAACACGGGTTATGCCTGCACCTTGTTGTGTCTTTTGCAGATTATGGACAGTGCTGATCGAGGTCGAGGATACCAGTTCTGGAGGCTTCTCGGAGGTGGACATTAGATGAGATGATCTGTAGAGATAGATGTTCGGGAGATGTACCTACCCATCAGTTCAGAACCTTGGTTGGTGTTCGCTGGAGCTCTTTTCAGTTTTACAAGTATTTTCTAGTTTGGCTAGTATTTTGGCCCCTTTACTTAATGTACACACACTGTTTACTATATAGTTTACTTTGTGAATCTTCATTTCTATGTGCTTGGTTTGTGTGAGTTTATAGGTTTAAAGGCAATGCCTTCCCGGTTTTTGGGATATGCCTTTCTGCTGCTAGTCTCCAGCCCCTGGCCTATGGATGCCAGGATTTGGGTAGTCATGGGACAGGACCCGGGGGACGGATCGTGACATACATGTTTTATTGATTTATCAACTCCACGTGTGGGTGAATTTTCAATCAAAAAGAAGAAGAATTATATTGAAATTATAAATAAATTTGTTTTTAATTTTAATTCAGGGTTATTTGAACATAATGGTAAATTTGGGATATAATGTATTCGTTTCTATATGGAAAATTAAATATTATACCTAAATGATTATAAAAACTACATGTATTTTTTAGGTTTGTTATTACTGTTCTTGAAAAAAAAATCATCAATTTCAAATGTTTATGTTATAGAAACTATATGTTATATCAGTTTTTTTATATACATGAATTCATAATTTAAAAAATAATTGTTATATATTTTATTGTGTATTCAAATGATGTAAAATATTGTTGTTTAATAATATATTTCAATGTAAGGCAATATAGAAAATTCATTGGGTTCTAAATAAAGGATTAGTATTTTCATATAATTTATCTTATATTCTAAGAGAAGTTTTTTAATAGTTATTTTTTATGAATTATATGATATTTTGGTTTAAATAAACATGTTTTCTAATTAAATAGATTAAATAATTAGTTTCAAAGGAAAAGAAACACAAAAATAATTTATCAAGGATAAAAAAATTGTCAATTTGCTTTTAAAAAATATAACATGGATATGATCACACCACACATCCATGGAATATATTAAAAAAATATTATTTTCAATATAAATCTACAAACAAGTAGAATAATACAAATTATATGGATATAATTTCAAATTCTTTAAATATTCCATAAAATAAAAAAAAATATTATTTATTACGTAAACATGTTTATGAATCTTAGAATAACATTTTGACAATAAAATAGTGTCTAGGTGTCTATTAGGATTATGTATAGAAATTTAGAATGTAAATGTAAACAAATAAATTACTATTACAATAAAAAAAATCATATCAATTTAAAACCTTAAAGGATTAGGTTTTGTAGGTAAATAAAAAATTAAAGGAGTTAAATTAGTTATAAAAGTAATTTATGGAATATATTTTATAGAATATGATCCACAGATGATGTTGATAATGAACTTAGAAATAGTTATAGGTAAATAAAGAATTTATTAACATTGTAACATTGGATATTTTAAATGCAAGGTGCTTGAATATTATGTTAAAATTGTTAAACATTAATTATTTGATTCTTAAATATCACAATTATTCAAACTATCCAATCTTGTAGATGATATTCACACAATTATTTCGTGTACATGTTATATTAGGTGGACACACAGAGGTGTTGAAGGAATATTGAGTGATGTAATTATTTTTAGAAAAAATATAATTGTGTATATAACATATTTATATTCTAACATTATACCATATAACATATTATATTATATGATCTTAGGTATATTTTTATTAGCCTTATTATTTATGTATATGAACATTGAAATTAACATTTAATTCCAAAATAAATCTTCACATTATCATTCATTCAATGGGGATGCATATACAAAGGAAGATTAATTATTATTAACCTTTGAATGTATGACTTGTAGTTATTCGTAACTAATGTTCCCATATAATAATGAAAAGAAAGTATTATATTTTTTCAATAGATTATTGTAACGATAAGAGTATGTTGATGTAAAATGAAGATGTATATGGGTATTCTAGAAGTTATTAAATTGAAAAAAACATATTGGATAAGATCAAAATAATATGAAATTATCAGATAACAGTTTAGGATGAATATATTCTAGAAGAAAAAACATCCAAAGTAAATTCTATTGAAGGAGAACATCATCAAATGTTCAAATACCCACATATAGTGAATGAGATAAATGTATATTTTTATAGAGTTTGTATAATGAATTCATAGAAATAATACTATCTATAAGTAATCCAAAACATCAAATGATATTAGAACTTAAGATATGAATTTTAATGACTACTATTGAAGAATGATGATGTAAATTTACCTTAAATTGAGTGTATATAGTATGTTTCATGGGTGTGGTGATAAGGGTATTTGATGTTCGTATTCAATGTTAAATTATATAGAGAATGTTGAATAGTGATTACAATTTTTTGGGAGATTGAAAAAAATGATGAGGAGTATAGATATTTTATATAATATTGGAAAACATGATTCCACTGGAGGAATATTTTTTGATTTAATGAGAAGAATTTTTATTAATACAGCATACGAATATTATTAATAATAAGATAAAAACTTTATAAATTCAATAGATATAGAACTACAATATATCCGTAAGAAGATATGAAATAATAATGATCCATATGATGATATATGATAATTTTCTAAATAAATATTCCAGAAGTTAAAACGATTGGAAGATAATTATTGATTAAAGAATACACATGGATGATTGGAAAGAGATACCAAACTAATGAATTGAAAATTTTAAAATGATTAATCCCTAAGGAATACATAGTGACCTTCACTTTTTGAAGGTAGTTACCATAAAAAATAGGTTAATGTCATAATGTGCATCATTACCATAACATATTCTAGAAATTATGAGTTCACTAAAATATGAATTGGTTAATACAAGTTTAGATGTTGAAAATACTAATGTATTCATAAGTAAAATTCATATAAATCATTACTATTTTTTTATCAAAATAATATAACATTTACAATTCACCTTCTGTTATCCTATTCAATTCAGTCAAATAATTATCTTTATTATAATAATAAAAAATGATGGGTGATGATGATGAATTTGGAATATGATAAAAAATTAAACCAAGTAAGATCTATAAGCTAAAGTGGATCAGAAAATACAAGACCAACTATGAGTACCAAGAAGGTGAATAACTATATCTAAAGATAGCTATCCATGAAGACAGTCTTTGGTTTATGAAAATCATTAGTATCGTAGTAGATAAATGTACATGTGAATCATCTAAAGTAAGGATATTTGGAATCCAGGATGAGTAGAAGCTAAAAATATTATATGTTGGAGGATAAGGAGATCAAAAGATATTATGATTGTTATATGAGATGTTAGAATAATTTGGAATCCATGATATATGAATGGAAAAAATATTTTATGATGGTTTCTAATATGATAAAAATAAATAAGATGATTTGACCCTATATAAGTAGATGTATAATGCCTCAGATGTGCAAATAGTTTAGAATAATGATCTAAATTTATTTCTATTGAAAGAATAAGATTCAAGCCATTTTGAAACTGTATTATGGTGAAATCGATAAAGAACATATAAGGCACATGAATCTTGTTGAAGGACGTTTTTTGTACTAAATTCTACAAAATATTGAATTAAGCTGACAAAAAGGAACAACCCAATGGTTCAATAAGTGATTTCCATGGATGTGCATTCATCAAAAGTTTTTAGTATGTTTTAGTTTTAGAAGAACCAAGTGTAGTATGTTGATTGCATCATATGAAAATTTACTAGAATGTTGTATATAGAATTCACATTGTTGTGATGTCAAACAAGTATATAGAAGTTTGAGTTAGACAGTCATTGTTATACATTCAGAAAAATAGTTTTTGATTCTATATGAGTTTTGAGGAAGACTTGACAGGTAATTTTTCAATATATTTTGTAGATATTTTATTTGACATAGATATTTTAGAATATTTTATTATAGGAATTTAAAATTATTAATGTAATTTTAGAGATTTTAAATCTCCTAACACAGCAGGAATGCCCTTCATATTAAAATTCATATTCTAATTCATAGAATGTATCTAAAAAGTAGAATAAATATTTAATAGTAGATTTTTTTTCAAGATATTTCATTATATATTCAGTTGAGTAAACATTTTTTAGAAGGCCATAAAATAATGTTTTGATAAAACATGAGGAACATCATGTTTTTAAGAAATATAAAAATTCAAGAAAATGTTGTTCAGAGGAATGATGATAACAATGTAAGATCATATTTTAAAGGAGTGATTTTCCCCAAATTATTTTATTGATAATAGAATAATCCAATAATATATGTATACCAAATGAAGAAGATGTTATAGTTGAAGACCTATTCATGATGGATGAAATTTTAAATTTATTGGAGTATGTATAATAAAATATTTGAGGACTTTTTGTATTGTATTAACTCTGTGGGTTATGTAAAATAACATCCCACACCACTTGTAATTGGAAAAATATTATTACTGGAAAATTCATACCCCTATTAGAGTCGACATAGAAAGGATTACATTCTCACATTAATTAAAAACCATATTAAAATACATGTGTGTTGTTTAATGTACATTATCTACATAAAATTTTAGAAAATTATTGTTAGTAATTTATAAAAATACATACATCCTAACAGATGACTGTGGTTGGACGAACATAATAATTGTAGGAAATTTAAGTTGATCTTGATCTGTAAAAGTTTTCACACCTAATAAAAACCATCGATCTGATTTTATGATACCATAAGACTAATTATTAAGAGAAAAGTATAGGTTCTATTACATCCCATGATTTTTTTAAATACATCTCTTCAAATGAATTTATTTTTCAATAGCTTATGTTTCACCCAATAGTGATTTAAAATAAACCAAGTAACATTATTAAAATATTATATGTCTATTATTTACTAGTCATTATATTTCTAGGTAAGAATAGTAGTAACTAAATTATAAAAAATATGTTATATAAATTTATAAAATTAAATCATCAGTTATAAAATTAATATAATTAATAACAAAATCATTATTTTAAATCAAAAGTGAAAAATCTATGTAATGTAGTTTTATTCATGCAAAGAATTTTTATATAAATAAATTAAATTAACCCCAATTAAATAATTATATTACTGAAATTTATATATTATCTAAATGATCCAAAATAGTAAATTAAAACATATTTTTTTAACTATAGGATAATAATAAATCCAGATTTATGCTTAAAAAATTATATTTCCTAAAATGTTGTTTTGGGTCACATTTCACACACTTCAATAAAAATAAATTTAATATATTTATTAGTATTCATTTAGATAATATAAAATTAATAATTATAATAAAAAATTTAAAAAAATTTAATTACAGACATTTTATTATTGGTCAATATGAATAGTAACCTCAACAAATATTGTAAACACCGTATGTGTAAATCGAGTAATTTATGTTCATAGAAAAATTATTAGGAAAAATAAATAAACCCAAAAATGATAAAATTTTGATAAATAATATATTTTCATCCATACACATTCAATGTTCAGTTATATAAAATTTTTTGGCCATTTCAGAGACATTAGGACTATTATATTATAATTTTAAAGAAAAGTCAAACATGTCAAACTCTTATTATTAGTATGTATAATATTTTTAATATTGTGTTAACCAAGGTATATTTTTTACTATAAATATTTCATTGAAATATTAAATATTTATACTCAACAAGATAATTTATTTTTAATTTTATGTGAAGAAATAATTACATTAAATTCTTATGCAACCATGATGTAATAAATATTCAATAAATGGGAAAATTATATAATTGATATTAAAAATTTAGTAGTATTATAAAATGAAATAATTATTTTATCACATAATTTTATACAATACAATGATATGTTCGTATGTTTTAAAATATTTCTTTCTAATTCTATGTGTATTATTGATTTCATTAAAGTCAATGTAATGAATAATTTCCAAATTGACCATAACGATATAGTATCAGAATATTATATTATTTATTTAATAAAAAAATTTAAAACTCTTTAAATAATACAAATTAATTATTATATGGTTTTGATTTCATAAATAACCCATTTATGTTCTATTTATATTTTTATATAAATACTTTATAAACTTTTTATATTGAAAATAATATTACCATAGTCAAAATAATAATTTGTTAACTATCGGTTAATAAAATTGATAAGGTTTAAAATTCCACCAAAAATTCCTAAAATATATTTTTTTATCATAATATAACAATATAAAACCTTTTATTCTAATACATTTCAAATTATAGGAATTTTAATTGATATTCAGTTTATAATAATATAATCATTTGAGAAATTTCTAATGGTACCCTCTCTTATGATTTAAAAGAAAACCATCACACTCTCTTATTTACACGAATATATGTCCAATATCTATATAATACATTAAAAAATTTATTATAAATTTATATAGACACATTATATAGGTGATATTATTCCCAAAAGAGAAACCCTAATTCTCATTAATGGAGATCTAAAGGAGTCATTTTGAATAAGAGTCAATTTCTCTAATAGATGACTTTATTTTTCTACACTTATTCACCGGTTCTAAATAAATTATAATTATTTTCAAATATTAAAATAATAATCCTAAATATTCTATAATTTTATAATAATTATTCTATCACCATTATACACCATCATTCCGATCAAACATGGAGTGAATGTATCACTCTTGTGTACATATGACTTATTGTCTCCACAAAGCGATACAAATCGTTTTTAATCACCATATAATATAGATGATTATAATGATGGGTAAAATTTTATATATTATATTTATGATATAATTACATTTATATAATTATAATATCAGGTTTACCTACTTACCCTACAATCCTTTGGGAAATAATAATTTTTTTCTGCTTTTTGTGCACTACCACCTTTACAAATTGATGTGATTCATTTGTCATTATATTTTAATTGGATGGAAATAAAGATGGATTAAATTAATATATTTTAGATATATTATATAATAATTATCATATATCGGGGAAATCATATTAAACATTCTTTCATTACATCCATCGACAATGGAAATTATGTTCATGTGCACGTACAACCTGCCATCTCTATGAATGTTGTAATTCATTTATATATATATATATATATATATATATATTATGAATGATTGTTATTTTTTATATAATTAATATATAATATTTTTATACCATTATTAACATTCTATAAATGATGGTACCATGGTCATTGTATATGGACTAGGACTATCAAATTGAAACATGCTTGAAAAATGAAGAAGTTATCACCAAAAACAAGGATTCTAATAGAATTTATTAATAAAAATATGATAAGATATTATAAATAGGTAATAAATTGTATGAAATATATTAATTTCATTATGAAATTCATTTCTAAAAATTCCATTTTTATTATAAATTATTTTTTAATTAGAACACATAATGGTGAGACTTGAGGTAAGGGTTTATTTCACAATCTCTCTATTATTCGAAATTGTTTCTGTATAATTTACCACTAATGAATATTTATCTTCCATGACCATGTTTAAAAAAAATAAAAAAAAATTTACTAATGTCAAAAAAAAATTAAATTAAATTTTACCAATTTTTTTATTTTTATAGAACGGTTTGAAAGTAATCTTTTTTGACTTATAAATGAGGTACTTTGTGACTTTTCCCAAAAAATTGGAAATGAATTTTCTATTGACTAATATAACAGGAGATGATTTTTCCACCTTCATGAATAAATAATGATTTTTATATTACTATAAAATTATCATGGTTAATTTAAAATAAAATTGTTTCTTTATATTGGGGAGAATTTTTTATCTTAAAATGTGATTTCGAAAATTTGAAATGAAATTTTCTCAATAAGGGTTTAAATTATCTTATAATGGTATATCAAAAAATCTCAAAAATAATACCTTGATTAAAATTAATATTTATTGGTGTTATTATCTTAGGATACCATCATAATTATTTATTTGTATGTCTTATGATTATGATGACAAATGATTATAAACCCCATTTCAATTTATTATGCTATGATGACGTGTTTATAAAACCCATTTATTTTCATGGGTATAGATTTGATGAATGTTTTATGATAACATTAAACACATATGTACTATTTAAATTATGTGATGGTTGGGACCTATATCTCCCTATAAATCATTGGGAAAATATTGATATCAAATGAGATAAAATGGACTGGTATGTGGAGTGATCCCAGATCAATTCGGGACACTGAAAACTAGGATAGTCTTCACAATGAAACTTAAATACTACTATGGTTTAGGGATTTAATCCATTCCACTATAAAACTCTTGGAAAATATCCTTTACAACTAATAAAATTATTTTATATGTTTATTTATATGATATAATTCCATAATTAATGGAAATGATATGATCTCATGGAACATGTTCTTTGATTCTTTTATGATACATGTCTTATGAGCTACCAAAACTTATTCGATGACTCGTTATTTTAAAATATGTTATGCATGGTATAATTTTAAAAAAAATCTCCATGTTCTTATTTCATTATTATCAATTTACGAATGTTTAATCATTGATATGTACTTTTTTACTCATACTATGAATCTGATATCACTTCCTATGTTTCCTTCCCCATGTTTATAAAAAAATTTATTAACAATGATATATTACAATGAGAGGTAGAAATTATGAAATAAGTGGTATATGTTGTAAATATTTTATAAACCATTTTATTATGTTTCTATGATTCGAGATACATTATAAATATACACTTCTAGCATGTATCGTTTTATTGTGTCAATAATATTATTATAAAATGATGTAATATACATGTTTGAAAATCACATGTCATTATAATTGGTAATAGAGAATTGTTTAGATAACTAACTGAAATAATTATAACACAAATTTAATAAGATCACTAAGATAGTTCTATGTATAGGATAAAATTACAAAGGTTTTGATAATGATAATTATAGAGCTTGGATACACCTAATATGTCATAAATGATGGCATTGTGATTTAGACATTTTGTAAATGATATTTCCCAAATTATTTGGTTTTCACTATGATTATTTTTTTATCAAACTATGCATTTTTATTTTATTCAGGGGATAGATCCCAAATGAGTCATACTAATAATGAATGTGATTGAAATTTAAAATATTTTACAATAGACAAACCTAATTTCATGGAATATGTAATGTATAATCTTGTGGTTATTATCACACAACATTATAAGGCAATAAACCATGTTGAGTTTACAATTGATTGAGGGATGAAAGAATGTTCTATTGAATCATTCATGGGGACAAATCCACCTTCTTTTAGTAGAACATTTTTCCTCCTTGTGGATGAGTTATGGATCTAAACCATTTATAAAATATTTTATTTTCATTATTTCTTGGGATATTAAATAATATTTCATATTTTTTTATCATTGAGAAGGTGAATAATATAAATAGTGGATGCATATCATGAATATTATACAATAGGAATAAATTAAATCAATATAATGGAATCATTTTATTGGGACATTATTCTGAACTTAATTTTCATATATTCTAAATACCAAAATGGAGAAATAATTTCATGTGATGAAGCTAACAACTACCCTATCCATTTTTAGGTATGACGAAAATTTTACAATTCATTTATGGTAAGGTAATGGTTAAATTTTCATCCCTAAAACAGAAAATTGATTGATTCTTTAGTGGATTAAAATGATTACTTGAAAATTTATTATCTATAAGATAATTTAGTTTATATGAATAAATTTTTTAGTATTTTCTCAAGGTTGAGATGGATATTGGAGTTACCAAATTATATCATGGTTTTAATGGGTATAGAAAGATGGAATTCAAATAAAATTATATAAAACCTGAAGAAAAGAATATGATATTTACTTTATGATAAATGTGTCGATGGAAACATAGTGGATAATTTCATATGGGGATAGATAAATATTTAATTTGTGTAAACTATATCCATACTGCATCAGAATATCAATATGATTATAATAATTTATCTAATGATTATAATGAAGAGAAATCTATACAGAATACACTGCCCAAACACAATTTTTCAAATGAAATGATTATTGGAATTATGAAAACTAGTGAATGAGCCTAATGGTTTTTTCTAATCAGTGTCAAAAACCTATTAATACCAATGAAAAATGGAAATATAACACAATCAAAACTGATGAGGTGGGTTATGAGAATTATGTGGTCAAAGGGTCATTTATCATCCAATTTGGAATAGTTAATGTATTATTTTATTTCAGATCAACCAACCAATTTATTTATAATTAAATTTCTAGGGTATTCCTTTCCACCTCAACAAGTTGATGATGAGTCAAATGGGAAAACTCATAATGTCACAACAGTCTCATATAAATTGTACAGTTCTTCTCTAATTAATCTTTTTTGGAATGTGTTTCCATAAAATATTATGATTCTCCATTTAGTTAAATTATACTTGGTTTTAATTCTCAATATATAGATCAGATCAACTACCAATAAAGGGAATTCGAATTTTATATTTAGATTGAACAAAGAATAATTTATCAATATAAGGATGAATTATAATATTAAATGGAAATATTCTTAATCAATTGGATGTTAATTGCTATAAATTATAGTAGTCTATCTCAGATGGTTGGGAGAACTCAATATTATGGAAACACATATTTTATGAGTGTTTTTAATATTTTTTCGGAAAAATGTTTTATTATTCCACCAATTAATGATGTTGATTATTCAATTTATCCCTTAACCAGTTTTATTCATATTATAAAAGACTCTTATAGATTGTCCCCAATCGAGTTTTGTGAATTAGATAACAAACTACATGAGAATCTTGATATGTAATTCATATTTCTTAGTGTATCACATTAGTCAGAAGGTATTCTATATGTTCATAAGAATGATGGGTAAGTGGATATGTACATTGATTATTGGGAGCTTTACAAAATTAAAATCATGAACAATTATCTACTCCCATGTATTGATGACTTATTTGATCAACAAAATGGAACTCAATACATTCAAATATTGACTTTCATTCAATATATCATTAATTAAAAACTAAGAATGTGGATATACCCAATACAGAATTTCATAAAAGGTATGGACACTATGAATTTATAGTGATTCCATTTGGTCCTAATAATTACCCATCTATCATCATGTAATTAATAAATAAAATCATTAGATACTAGAATGATCATATTTTAATAGACTATATAAGTGAAATAATTTTATATTCAATGGGAATGGAAGAACATGATGATGAACTTAGGGTTGTGGTGATGACCCTGAGGGAAGGGAATTCTTTTTGAAAAATTTACCAAGAGAGAATTTTTTATTCATATATTTTCATATTTTCCTAATATTATATCATGTATGGGTATATCAATATATCCTTAAAAGAAAAAAGTTATTGAGACATAGTCTAATATAAACATGTTAACAAAAATATATATTTTTCTTAGGATTGGTGGATATTATATTATCTTTATGAAATATTTTAGTTGATTATATAATCCACAAACCAATTTGAGTGGGAATGGATTTTAGTTCTTATGGCTGGAGGAATGTAATGATAATTTCAAAGAGTTAAAATGAAGGTTGGTTAGGTGAACTATACTCATAGTAAGCTGTATTGGAGAGTGGATTTAAATCTATAGTTATGCATTAATTAATAGACTATGATGTGTTCTCATAAAAATAATATTGTGATATCATATACCTTTATATAATTTATTACCCATGATAAAAATTACCCATATCATAATTTGGAGTTAGTTATGGTAATGTTTTCATTATTGATATGGATAAATTATCACTATGTGAAAAACTATGACATATATTCTGATAAAAAATTATTAAATTATATATTCACTGAAAAATAGTTTATCATGAACAAAATAATATTATTGGTCATAATTAATTATTATTCCTACTCATTGAATTACCATCCTATGAAATATAACAAGTTGAAATCTAATTTGAGCCGAAAGGATCATTCTTTTTTATATATGATAAGAATAAAAAAATATCCAATATTTAAAAATTTAAAAAGGATGGACATGTAAATATTAAAATGGATAAATATTATATTTCAAAATTAATAATTTATAATGTATGCTTGTGACTATTAAATAAGAAAATAAGAATGATTTAGAAATAGAAAAGAAGATCAGAAATGTACCCGAGTTCATCCTTGATTAATATGAAATAATAAGGATAAGAAACCATATATGCGTCCTACCCATAAAAGATTTTATGAATGAGTTATTTGATGAGGCTCAACATTCATCATTCTATATCATATTAAAATTAAAAATATGTAAATGAAACTAAAATATTATTTATAGAGGGATAAAATGATATATATATTTTAGAGTATGTTTCTCAGTGATTAGTTGTTTATCATGTTAAGGCTAAGTGTTATTAGTCTAAAGGGCGGTTAAAATGATTAAGCATACCATAAAGGAATTAGTAAATAATCACAAAGTATTTTTTTCATCTATCTCCCAAAAACATCTCATGGTCATAATGCCCAATGGGTTATATCCGATCTTCTTATGATGTCGGCAAAATTTATTAATATCCTTGAATATTTATGTCACGACCCGTCCTCGGGGCCTATGATGTGACTACCCCAAGCTGGAATTCCATAGGCTAGGGGCTGGTGACTAGCACCAAAGGGGTAAATCCCAAAGCTGGGAAGGCATTGCCTTTATAAAAGTAAAAAACACAACAAAGTACGCAATAGAAAGTAAACACTAAGTAAAACTGAATACAAAATATTGTACAGGAAAGTAAATGGGCCAGTATACAAACCCAATTGAACAACAAGTACATGTGAAAAGTGAAAAATAGCTGAAAGTAAAGAGCATCCCATGGATCGTCCTCAGGGGTTCCTACCTGAAGGATAGGTACATATGGCCACCTCAGCACTCACATCCTTCAGTATACTCCGTGTGCCGAATCGTCGCAATGTCCACCTCTAGGAACCGTCTAGTCGTGGCGCTATCGGCCTCCATCATCACTTTCTGTCATCTACATACAACACAACGAGGTACGGGTATAGCCCGTGCAGGGGAAGTATAACGATACTCAGTAGGGACCCCGAGACCCGCACGATCACAAAATATCCACTAATGATAAACAAAATAAGAAAGATACAATCACTAAGTATCAGCCAATCCTACTTAGGTATATTCCCACACATATACCTAAGTTAACAATCTCAGTCCGGTTCCAACTCTCGAGCCCAAGCAAAAACCAATTCCACAAAGGAAGTAAAGTCAATCACCATGATGATAATGGTTGAAAGACATGACTTATCTCGCACATGTATGCCACAATAGTATAGAGATATAGATGATAATATGTAGCCACTGGATCATCTAAGATGTCAGATCCACAAAAGATACAGGACCATCTAAGATGTCAGACCCACATAGGATACAGGACCAGCTATCTCGTCTAAGCTGTCGGACCCACACAGGATACAAGACCAGCAATAATTCATCTGAGTTGTCGGACCCACACAGGATACATGACCAGCTATTTTGTCGGAAACACACTAGATACAGGAACAAAAGTAAGAAATGTCAAACCCACACATGATTCCAGTATAGTAGTCGTCTTCATCGAACCCACAGAGGATTCCAGTATAGTACTCGTCGCATTCACAGCTAGCTCTAGGGTTCCCACACACAGCATGCTCGAATCAGGGAGGGTCCGCTCCTCGAACAAAGGGGGACGATAAATCAACTATCACTATGTCCCGAGTTGATGCATCCCGATGTTCATTCTCATCATAAAGAACCCAATGTGATAGACTGCGCGTCAATCGAACACCCGGTCTGAGAGTTTTTAGCTTTTCCATTCCAGGGGCCTGGTTGGATTTACGCTCGTTCCAAACCCATACATTTTTTAAAGTATTCAAAAAATCACTTAGAGTATCCCAAAAGGACCGCCTCATCGCGAGGTTCCTAGGGCCATAGACGGCGCATCGTTCGGACGCACGGTCATGGAGATATTAACATTTAGGAAATGTCAAGCCCGGCTCGTCAAGCCTAGTGGGTGGGCTCTACCTCCATTGTTAACACAATCAAGAATCAACGGAGGGTCTTCTAGCCATGTTTGTTCATCCCGCACCCTCCGTGTTATGTGATATCAATATAAATGGCCATTGTCAATTCAAATATAATCTCTAAAGTACGAGGGTATAATTCACACGTTCAAAGCCCGTACAGGGGTTAGGTGCTCGTGTGGGCCCCACAGCATAATATCTTCCCATTGGAGGTCATATGGGGGTGGGACCCACCTCTGACTTCCCTTTGGAGAAAATAAACACCACCTAAAATAAAATTATGTAACACATAAATTTTATTTAATTTATAAGAATCCCCAAAATTAACATCTGCTCTCGACCAAATGAAATGGAGGTAGATGTCTCCTTAAGATAATATCGGTGCTGTGATTTCATTAGTGTCCTCGTATTTCAATTTCATGCACCAGTTCAAAATATAGAAAAACCCACACATACGTTTACTGAATGTACCCGAACAAAACATCCAAAATTGATTCTGGGCACACCGGGCCTCGGAATCAGGAGCTGTCAGAAACTGCGAACTCATAAAATTATAAACAATTTACGAAAAAAAATTCCATGAAATTTTAGAGTCTTTACATTACCCCCACATTAGGGCTTTACATCCTCGTAAATATACAACACACACTAGGGAATCAAATGGGGGTACTGATTGTAACACCCCAGGTAAATAAAGAATATGACATTTCATATTTATCTATATTTGTGAATAAAATATTGAAATGAATTTAAAGGGGAATCTATGCTCGATGGCGTACCCAACACGCAACAACGAGTTTCTTGAGAATCTTACGTTACACTCTAATAATAAAATAATATTATTTTAAATGGTAGTTAATATGTAGCCGTTGTATTGGCGGGAATGGATATAAATAACTAAAATATGATTATATATGTTCTTAAATATTTTTACATTTATACAATAAAAGATAAAGGCTTAAAATACGGAAAAAATTCAATTTTAGGCGTATATGCCCTAGTTTTCACTAAAGGTTCACTTATCGCCTTTTAATGGAGAACTGTCATTAAATATAGTTTTGATCACTCTTATACATTCTTTTGGACCAAATAAAACTCTTATTAAGAATTAGGACATCAAATTTTACTTTGTGTATTTTTTTGGTATTTTTTCGATAAAGTTCATTTTTTTAATGAATAGTGTAAAATGTTGTGTTTTAATTCAAAACCTCTTTTTAATATAATTTATTTATATGATTAGATTTTATTTTGAATTGGTTTTAAAGTTAAATTAGAAAATATTTTTACCATTAAATCCAATGGTGGTCGTTGGAATCAATTTCACTTTGAAATCAGACTTAAACTAGTGTCAATCTTTTGATACTTATTGTTTCATAAAACACGCTATTTGTCATGACAGCGGGAATTAATTATTAAATTAATTAATGTGACTTATATGTTTTGAATTTTGAAAAAAGGAATTCATTTTTGAATTCAGAATATCAAATATAGCTTAGGGTGAATTTTTGGTAATTTTCTGAAAAACTTCAATTTTTGATGAATAGTGAAACCACTAAGTGGTAATCAAGCAAACTGATTTTTCAGTTAAATGAAAGTTTACCACTAATGTGTTTTAAATTTCAAAAATCCAACATACATGGTTGTCATTAAGAATTAAAATGTGGTTCAATGAGATTATAATAATTTTTTGGTGAATAGTAACTTATTAAGTTCTTAATCGCGATTAGAGGTAATTAGTGTAGTTTAAGGTAAAAATGATATTATAAGAATGATAAAACACCATGACACTTGTCCTACACCTATTGGGTGAGTCATGGAAGACCAAGACAATCCATGGGCCAACTTGGGGACCCCATGGAGACACTTTGGATGGGAAATGACATAAATAACATTTTATTTAATGTAAAAGTAAAACTGACACAAACATGATATGTTTTACTAAAACAATTTTTAAGTGAGGTTATACAAGTCATATTTTTTGATTATAAATATTAATTGGAAAGATAAAAATATTTCCTACATCATAGTATTTTTTTTATAATTTTTAGACATTAAATAAATTAAATTATTTATGACATAATAATGATGCAGCGATGACATCATTATTTGACGATTTAAATAAAATGGAAAGATAATGTAAAATATATGAACTACACATGTCCAAAACTTATTGGATGAGTGGATTTCGAATCCTTATCACCTTATACACGAATTATATCAATGTGTGACCTCTTAAAATCGAAACACATTTTCAAATAATGTAATATTTCTTTACTTTCCAAAAGTGCCCCTCCTCTCCTCTTATAAAAGGCCCCCACCTCTACCTCATTTAACACACTCCTCAAGCCTTTGGCTCGGCCAACCCCTGACCATTTACTCTCTCCACATCCCTCTACTCATCCTAGAGGACTCCCTTTGGGCATAATCCTTTCAAAAGAAGCCTTTAGGCTTAAATCAAAAGGAGTTACACTTTTAAAGGTAATTCATTCTCTCATGTTCATTTGTTTTATTTTGCTTCTCCAACCCCCTAAACTCTTTTTATTTATTTTTTTTGTAACAACACCAGTATCTTCAATATACTAGTATGTTTTTATAAGATTTATTCGAGCTAAACTCTCACACAACTACATCAAATGGTTAAAGAACATACGGTTTCTGTGGATGGTGAAATTCTGCCTCCCGAAACGATGATTGTTCAATACTCATTTAACACCTTCAAAGGTGGCCATTATGATTTCACTATTTTTATATATGATATATAATATGTTTATGTTTTCCTTATGCTTCTGTATTTTTCATTTTTGTCTTACCTTTATGGCTTCCATTATGGGTATACGCGATATCTTCATTTAAGGAAGTGCGGACTACCGCCCCCTCAAAGTGATTTGATTCGTTAAATACCATATGTGGGATGTATAAAGGATGGAAATATGATATTATATATGATATTATACTGGAATTATAATATACCTTTATATAATTATTATTCCATTCTATAAAATACGAAATAGAAATGAAAGTAGCGTTCATGCGTACGTACGGCTTACCGTCTCCATGAACGGTGCATTTCATTTCTTACCTCTAAATGATTATGTAATGTTATAAATGCATGCATGTACTGGATATATATGACATATATGATATCTAAATCATGAAAACAATTCTGGATATAATAAACATTTGGCCACACGAACAACATGTAATTGTAAGAAGTCCACTTTCGACTTAAGAACCAAATATCGGCAAAACAAATATTATTAACTTAAATGATTACATAATGTTTATGACATGGTAATAAGTGGTATAAAAGGAATAATTAACTTGAAAAAGGTTCTTAAGGAAGTATAAATTAACTCAAGTTTATTATTCAGGAGATTAAAGAACGATCGAGTCAAGTCGGACCCGAGGTAAGGGATCCTACTCCTCTCTTTCTTTTTAAGTACACTCTTTTATGTCATTCCTTTTAAGCTCATCCTTCTTATGACTGGGATGTTATTTTATATTAATCCCACTGTACTTATTATTTTCATAAGATGAGAGACCCTATTTCCTCTCATCAATCCTTTTTGGAAGTTTTAAGTGGCGCCGTTAGGCTGCCGAGTTTCCGTAAGAGATGTTTCATCTCACTTTTATTCCCGTGAGATTTATGCTACATTTGCCACAATTTCCTTTGAGTGGTTTATGTACTACCCATTATTACACTCCTTTTGTATTTCCATTTATGGGTATTTACATATTCATTGTATGACACTTCTTCAATGGGGTGTACTTTTCGAAAGTTACCCAAGTCGGTAAGGGGACCTTTCACCCTCTTCTTTTTAAAAGACTTATTTTGTTGGGTCTTTTAATTTACATATTGTTATGTTGGGATATGTTCTCATAAATCCTTATTGATGTAAATTTTATGTCCAAGTGATGAGATACACTTTTTATCTCTCATCAACTCATTTTGATGTGATGTCGTTAGGCTGTCAAGGGAACTTTTTAACCCAATTTCGATTTCTTTGGGTTCAACATGTAGTCATTGAATATGTCATCTATTGAATATGTGTGAATGACATTTTATTGTTTTACACTTAATATCCACTTATATTGGGTGTATTTATATTTGTCACACATATTTTTGAGATTGATTTGTCCTTAATTTAAGGATACCTTCTTTATAAGGGATTTCATCACATTTGACATTTCTATTGAGGGTTCATTGTAGTTATGCACCAATTCACTCTTATATGGTGTATATACTGTCCTTTGGAGTATTATATCATGAATCCATTTATTCTCATGATATTATAAAGTTCTTTCTAAATGTTATTCCTCAATTGTTGTATTCAAGTGTCTCTAATTTTGGTAAAACCCCTTTAACCAAAATATCGTTTTAAATATTTTAATTATTTGTTCTTGTTAATATCCATGTTTTCAAAATGGTTTTAAGGATTTATTTATATGGATATTAATGGTTTAAAATTTTAAGTTTCAAGGTGGTATGGGACACTTTGATTCAAAAATCTCTTTATTAAATGTTTTAAATGGTTTTGGAAATGGTTTCTTTTTGTATGGATTCATTATTTCAAAATACTAAAATGTTATATTGTGATTGAAATATGGAAATGTTTTGTTTCCTTTATGAATGTTTTATGTGATACGTTTATGTTATGGTTCTTGGGCATTGTTATGAAAACGGGTGGTTCCGTGATAAACTAAGGGCGGGTGAGCCCGATATAGCTCTCCAATGCATTGGGTAACGCGAAGGAGTGAAACGTTAAGGTTTCTCCGAAGAGATTTTAGGGAATATACTGTGATGGGTATTCTAAACGTAACCAAGAGGGTTACTCCCTACATAAGAATGTTATGAATGCCTCAAGTCACCTTTTTGTCTTATGATTTCTATGATTTATTCATGGTTTGATGAGGTATGAAAGTGCCTTTGTTTTATGGGTAAAGTATGATTTCATTCTTATGTATATATGAACTCATGTTTCCTTTCCATATTTTTATAACCCTTACTGAGCTTTTTATGATCATCCCAAGTTTTTGAAATGTTTTTCACAGGTCAAGGGAAAGGTACATGATGTGATGATAGTGTCAAGGATGTGTCAAGAAAGAATCTGTGTTTAATTTTAAATAGGTTTCCGTTGATGGGAAGAATGAATATTGTCTTTTATGTAACCACTTTGTTTAAATGTGGAATGTAATGAATGTTTCATGATCTAATTCTCTAAAACTCTAAACCTGAAAAGATCCTCAATGTGTAATCTTGTAATAACTCAAGATTAAGTAAGGTTTAAGGCTGGGGCCTTATAGTTGGTATCAAAGGTCGGTTTAGATAACTTTAGAGGTTAGGGTATTCTTTAAGCATAATTGACAATTACCATAATGGTTAGGATTTCAGAAAGAGTCTTAGTTTTAGATAAAGTGAATGAGTAAGTATATATTATTGTCTATCTTACTCATTAGTACATGATGGTTTTGTTGATATACTCACACTGACATTTCTATTTTTAGTGAATGGATGGATCTAGCAGGCACCAAAGAGACAACAGGTTTGAATGAAACTGTGGTGGTTCTCTGATTAAGATACTAGATAAAATGAAGGATGGTTGTTCTAAACCAAATATCAAGGAGTCATGATCAACCACTTCAACCTTGGTGAGTTCTCTAATGCATCAGGTACGAGATGTCCAATTCGATGTGGAAATTCAGGTAATAATTATTAAGGTAACCATTAGGGTTTATATGATACTTAATTTTTAGGTAATTATGGGTTACTCTATGATATGATGGAAAATGAAAGGAATGAGATAAAATTGAGGTTAAAATATGTTATGATTATTCTTGAAGATTTTATCTCATTTTGGGGAATGTTTTAAGAATTATATAGTTTTGGAAAAAGGAAAACACGTAGACCGTGTGACATCCCGTCGCGTCGGACAAAGCTGCGGGAATCGAACCCACAACCAATGTGCGACTGGTATTTATCGCCTAACACTGGACTAAGTGAAGTCCCTGGTTAGTTTGACTGATTCATTCTAGTTATATGATTTTATTAAGAGTAAGTTGATTATGGGTTATTTTTGAAAATGATTAACCTATCATGGAGGATATGTGATTAGGTTAATTACTTTTCAAAACGAGACTTTAGGAGAAACTGATATTGTTTGGAGATAAATGTTACGATTTATCTTGGAAGACTATGCAACTAAATCCTTCAAATATTTGGGTTTCAATCTTATATTGGTTTACTTTGAATAATTTTATGGAAAAATTTATTATAGAATGGTCCTCGTTGAACTTTGGGTTTTGTTGGACAAATTTTGGAGATTAAGAATAGATTTTCTTTTTATAAAGGGTTATCCTTTTCTGGATTATCTGATCTTGTACTAGCCTTTTTGGTTTTGGATTTGGTTAAAGTCTAAAGACATGGGAAGTATATAGTTCTATTTTTTGGATTAGGTGATTCTCTAGAAGTTGATTATAGTACTCTTAATGTGAACAAGTCTTCCTAAATACTCGTCTTTTGGAGAAAATATGAGTTTGTGTAAGGAATTTAATAAAGGTTGAAAGTCAATATGATAATTTATTATGTTTCCTTATGAATAAATTCCTCAATAAAAAGTAACTTAAAACAAAAATGTTTTCTATTAACTTTTCCTACTGGGGAATCGAAGACCGTTTAACCCATCACAAGTTTGTGATTTTCTCGTGGTTAACTTTCTCCTAAACATGTTTTCTATCACTCTCCATCAGAACATGACCCTTTGTTTTTTCCTCCATGTCCATATTTTCATACTTGGAATCCTAGTATGAGTTAACTCGGGTGACCTTTGTACTTATCTTTATTTATTTTAAAGTGTTTGTTTTACCGACTTTTGTTCCGATGTGGGACTTTCAAGGATGTTTCCAAGCGCAATTTTAAAATTGCGAGGACGCAATTCCCAAAAGGGGGGAAGGATGTAACACCCCAGGTAAATAAAGAATATGACATTTCATATTTATCTATATTTGTGAATAAAATATTGAAATGAATTTAAAGGGGAAGCTATGCTCGATGGCGTACCCAACACGCAACAACGAGTTTCTTGAGAATCTTACGTTGCACTCTAATAATAAAATAATATTATTTTAAATGGTAGTTAATATATAGCCGTTGTATTGGAGGGAATGGATAGAAATAACTAAAATATGATTATATATGTTCTTAAATATTTTTACATTTATACAATAAAATATAAAGGCTTAAAATACGGAAAAAATTCAATTTTAGGCGTATATGCCCTAGTTTTCACTAAAGGTTCACTTATCGCCTTTTAATGGAGAACTGTCATTAAATATAGTTTTGATCACTCTTATACATTCTTTTGGACCAAATAAAACTCTTATTAAGAATCAGGACATCAAATTTTACTTTGTGTATTTTTTTGGTATTTTTTCGATAAAGTTCATTTTTTTAATGAATAGTGTAAAATGTTGTGTTTTAATTCAAAACCTCTTTTTAATATAATTTATTTATATGATTAGATTATATTTTGAATTGGTTTTAAAGTTAAATTAGAAAATATTTTTACCATTAAATCCAATGGTGGTCGTTGGAATCAATTTCACTTTGAAATCAGACTTAAACTAGTGTCAATCTTTTGATACTTATTGTTTCATAAAACACGCTATTTGTCATGACAGCGGGAATTAATTATTAAATTAATTAATGTGACTTATATGTTTTGAATTTTGTAAAAAGGAATTCATTTTTGAATTCAGAATATCAAATATATCTTAGGGTGAATTTTTGGTAATTTTCTGAAAAACTTCAATTTTTGATGAATAGTGAAACCACTAAGTGGTAATCAAGCAAACTGATTTTTCAGTTAAATGAAAGTTTACCACTAATGTGTTTTGAATTTCAAAAATCCGACATAAATGGTTGTCATTAAGAAGTAAAATGTGGTTCAATGAGATTATAATAATTTTTTGGTGAATAGTAACTTATTAAGTTCTTAATCGCGATTAGAGGTAATTAGTGTAGTTTAAGGTAAAAATGATATTATAAGAATGATAAAACACCATGACACTTGTCCTACACCTATTGGGTGAGTCATGGCCGACCAAGACAAGCCATGGGCCAACTTGGGGACCCCATGGAGACACTTTGGATGGGAAATGACATAAATAACATTTTATTTAATGTAAAAGTAAAACTGACACAAACATGATATGTTTTACTAAAACAATTTTTAAGTGGGGTTATACAAGTCATATTTTTTATTATAAATATTCATTGGAAATATAAAAAGATTTCCTACATCATAGTCTTTTTTTTATAATTTGTAGACATTAAATAAATTAAATTATTTATGACATAATAATGATTCAGCGATGACATCATTATTTGACGATTTAAATAAAATGGAAAGATAATGTAAAATCTATGAACTACACATGTCCAAAACTTATTGGATGAGTGGATTTAGAATCCTTATCACCTTATCCACGAATTATATCAATGTGGGACCTCTTAAAACCGAAACACATTTTCAAATAAAGTAATATTTCTTTACTTTCCAAAAGTTCCCCTCCTCTCCTCTTATAAAAGGCCCCCACCTCTACCTCATTTAACACACTCCTCAAGCCTTTGGCTCGGCCAACCCCTGCCCATTTACTCTCTCCAAATCCCTCTCCTAATCCTAGAGGACTCCCTTTGGGCATAATCCTTTCAAAAGAAGCCTTTAGGCTTAAATCAAAAGGAGTTACACTTTTAAAGGTAATTCATTCTCTCATGTTCATTTGTTTTATTTTGCTTCTCCAACCCCCTAAACTCTTTTTATTTATTTTTTTTCGTAACAACACCAGTATCTTCAATATACTAGGATGTTGTTATAAGATTTATTCTAGCTACACTCTCACACAACTACATAAAATGGTTAAAGAACATACGGTTTCTGTGGATGGTGAAATTCTGCCTCCCGAAACGATGATTGTTCAATACTCATTTAACACCTTCAAAGGTGGCCATTATGATTTCAATATTTTTATATATGATATATAATATGTTTATGTTTTCCTTATGCTTCTATATTTTTCATTTTTGTCTTACCTTTATGGCTTCCATTATGGGTATACGCGATATCTTCATTTAAGGAAGTGCGGACTACCGCCCCCTCAAAGTGATTTGATTCGTTAAATACCATATGTGGGATGTATAAAGGATGGAAATATGATATTATATATGATATTATACTGGAATTATAATATACCTTTATATAATTATTATTCCATTCTATAAAATACGAAATAGAAATGAAAGTAGCGTTCATGCGTACGTACGGCTTACCGTCTCCATGAACGGTGCATTTCATTTCTTACCTCTAAATGATTATGTAATGTTATAAATGCATGAATTTACTGGATATATATGACATATATGATATCTAAATCATGAAAACAATTCTGGATATAATAAACATTTGGCCACACGAACAACATGTAATTGTAAGAAGTCCACTTTCGACTTAAGAACCAAATATCGGCAAAACAAATATTATTAACTTAAATGATTACATAATGTTTATGACATGGTAATAAGTGGTATAAAAGGAATAATTAACTTGAAAAAGGTTCTTAAGGAAGTAGAAATTAACTCAATTTTATTATTCAGGAGATTAAGGAACGATCGAGTCAAGTCGGACCCGAGGTAAGGGATCCTACTCCTCTCTTTCTTTTTAAGTACACTCTTTTATGTCATTCCTTTTAAGCTCATCCTTCTTATGACTGGGATGTTATTTTATATTACTCCCACTGTACTTATTATGTTCATAAGATGAGAGACCCTATTTCCTCTCATCAATCCTTTTTGGAAGTTTTAAGTGGCGCTGTTAGGCTACCGAGTTTCCGTAAGAGATGTTTCATCTCACTTTTATTCCCGTGAGATTTATGCTACATTTGCCACAATTTCCTTTGAGTGGTTTATGTACTACCCATTATTACACTCCTTTTGTAATATAATTTCCATTTATGGGTATTTACATATTCATTGTATGACACTTCTTCAATGGGGTGTACTTTTCGAAAGTTACCCAAGTCGGTAAGGGGACCTTTCACCCTCTTCTTTTTAAAAGACTTATTTTGTTGGGTCTTTTAATTTACATATTGTTATGTTGGGATATGTTCTCATATATCCTTATTGATGTAAATTTGATGTCCAAGTGATGAGATACACTTTTTATCTCTCATCAACTCATTTTGATGTGATGTCGTTAGGCTGTCAAGGGAACTTTTTAACCCAATTTCGATTTCTTTGGGTTCAACATGTAGTCATTGAATATGTCATCTATTGAATATGTGTGAATGACATTTTATTGTTTTACACTTAATATCCACTTATATTGGGTGTATTTATATTTTTCACACATATTTTTTAGATTGATTTGTCCTTAATTTAAGGATACCTTCTTTATAAGGGATTTCATCACATTTGACATTTCTATTGAGGGTTCATTGTTGTTATGCACCAATTCACTCTTATATGGTGTATATACTGTCCTTTGGAGTATTATATCATGAATCCATTTATTCTCATGATATTATAAAGTTCTTGCTAAATTTTATTCCTCAATTGTTGTATTCAAGTGTCTCTAATTTTGGTAAAACCCCTTTAACCAAAATATCGTTTTAAATATTTTAATTATTTGTTCTTGTTAATATCCATGTTTTCAAAATGGTTTTAAGGATTTATTTATATGGATATTAATGGTTTAAAATTTTAAGCTTCAAGGTGGTATGGGACACTTTGATTCAAAAATCTCTTTATTAAATGTTTTAAATGGTTTTGGAAATGGTTTCTTTTTGTATGGATTCATTATTTCAAAATACTAAAATGTTATATTGTGATTGAAATGTGGAAATGTTTTGTTTCCTTTATGCATGTTTTATGTGATACGTTTATGTTATGGTTCTTGGGCATTGTTATGAAAACGGGTGGTTCCGTGATAAACTAAGGGCGGGTGAGCCCGATATAGCTCTCCAATGCATTGGGTAACGCGAAGGAGTGAAACGTTAAGGTTTCTCCGAAGAGATTTTAGGGAATATACTGTGATGGGTATTCTAAACATAACCAAGAGGGTTACTCCCTACATAAGAATGTTATGAATGCCTCAAGTCACCTTTTTGTCTTATGATTTCTATGATTTATTCATGGTTTGATGAGGTATGAAAGTGCCTTTGTTTTATGGGTAAAGTATGATTTCATTCTTATGTATATATAAACTCATGTTTCCTTTCCATATTTTTATAACCCTTACTGAGCTTTTTATGCTCATCCCAAGTTTTTGAAATGTTTTTCACAGGTCAAGGGAAAGGTGCATGATGTGATGATAGTGTCAAGGATGTGTCAAGAAAGAATCTGTGTTTAATTTTAAATAGGTTTCCGTTGATGGGAAGAATGAATATTGTCTTTTATGTAACCACTTTGTTTAAATGTGGAATGTAATGAATGTTTCATGATCTAATTCTCTAAAACTCTAAACCTGAAAAGATCCTCAATGTGTAATCTTGTAATAACTCAAGATTAAGTAAGGTTTAAGGTTGGGGCCTTATACTGATCACACATCTGAGCCTCCCGCTCCCATGTTCTCTCTTGAAGGTTCCCTTGCTGCCATAGAATGTGCACCAGAGGAATCGACCATCCTTGTAGGACCCTCTCCTGTCGATCCTCGATCTCCACTGGGACCTCCGTGAATTTCACCCCATCATCAATGTCCATATCCCCGTGGTCGATGATGTAGGACAGGTCGTGCACATATATCCTCAGCTGAGATACGTGGACGACGTCATGCACCCGGTGCAACTGAGGTGGAAGGGAAAGGTGGTAAGCCACCTCGTCTACTCTGATGAGAACCTAGAATGGTCCAATGAATCACAGAATTAACTTGTTGCCTCGTCCAAATCTTCATAAACCTCATCGAGGTGAGACCCGTAAGAAGACGTGGTCGCTATCTTCGAACTCTGGTGGTCTCCATCTCCTATCAGAATAGGACTTCTGTCTGATCTATGCAGTCTTCATCTACTCCAGGATAATCTGCACCTTCTCCATCATAGCCTGAACCATCTCTGGTCCTACATGTACTGACTCCCCTAGGTGAGTCCAGCACAGAGATGATCTGAAAGGTCGTCCGTATAGTTCCTTGTAACGCGTCATCCCAAAGGTGGAGTGGTAGTTGTTTTTGTACGCAAACTCCCCCAAGGGTATGTGATCCTCCCATCTGTGACCAAAGTCAAGTACACATGCATGGAACATTTCCTCAAGAGTCTGAATGGTCTTCTCAGTCTGACCATCCGTCTGAGGATGGAAGGTGATGCTGAAGCGAATTTGTGTCCCAAAAGCGTCCTGCAACCCCTTCCATTGCCAGGAAGTGAAATGAGTGTCCCAATCGGAGACAATCGTCGATGATACACCATGAAGCCATATGATATCTTATACGTAGAGGCTTCACATTCTCTCTCATGAGCCATACTCTCTGATCGGTAGGTAGTGGGCCAACATGGTGAGTTGGTCAACGATCACCCAGATAGATTCATTTCCTCTGGATGTACATGGAAGTCCAATCACAAAATCCATTGATATCCCATCCCACTTCCACTCTGAAACTTCTAAGGGATGTACCAAGCCTACTAGTACCTGGTTCTCTTCCTGCACTTGCTAACAAGTGAGGCATCACGAGACACACTCTACTACTTCCTTCTTCATACCCGACGACCAGTGCTGTCTTCTGAGGTCCTTATATATCTTCTCCACTCCTGGATGTAACCCTAGAGGGGAAGTGTGTCACTCTCTCAACACCTCCATCTATATTGAAACTGGTACCATGGTAAATCCTTTGAAGAGGATGACATGCTCCACAACATCAGAAAAGCCATCAGGTGCCTGCCCTGAAGATATCTGAGCACGTCGCACCTCACAATCAATATCCCCATACTGCGCATCTCTGGCTCACTGATGAAGTGGAGGAGTGAATGTGAGAGACTGCAGAAAGGCTGCCCCATCTCTATCCATAAAGGATATCTGCAACGCTGCTAGCTGCTCTGTCACCTCTCCTAGTAGCTGAATGTTTGATTTTCTTCTTGAGATCATATTCTACAACATTACCCTTCCCAGGTGTATAGATTATCTCGAAGTCATAGTCCTAGAGGAACTCAAGCCATCGCCACTACCTTAGGTTCAGTTCCTTCTGGGACAAGATATACCTGAGACTCTTATGGTCAGAATAGACTATAAAATGATCTCCCATCAGATAGTGTCGCCACGTCATCAAGGAGAAGACAACTGCTGGTAATTCCAATTCATGGGTAGCGTAGTTCTACTCGTGTTGTCTCAACTACTGTGAACCATACAGGATAAATTCTCTTTCCTTCATCAGGACACACCCGAATCCGGTCACTAATGTGTCATAGTAAACTACATACCCTAAACCCTCCTTGGGTAGCCTCAAAATGGGCGTAAAGGTTAACCTCTGCCACAGCTCCTAAAAGCTCTGCTAGCATCTCTCTGACCACACGAAGGGTTTCCCCTTCTTCGATAATGCTGAAAGTAGTGCTGCAGCTCTGGAGAAGTCTGGCACAAATATCTGATATTACCCAGCCAGTCTTAGGAAACTCTGCACCTCCTTCACACTCCTGGGTGGCTCCCAATCAAGTACTGCCTCGATCTTCGCTGGATCCATTCCAACTCCAGCCTCCGAGATGACTTGTCCTAAGAAGTGATCCTCTCGAATCTAGAACTGGCATTTCAAGAGTTTACCATGAAGCTGGTTCTCTCAGATTGTATCATGTACCACCCGCAAATGGTAGGCGTGCTCCTCCTCATTAGTCGAGTAAATCAATATGTCTTCGATGAAGACTACAAAAAATCGATCGAGATTTGGCAGGACGATCTTGTTCATGTGTCTCATGAACATTTTTGGTGCACTGGTTACGCCGAAGGGAATAACCAAGAACCCGTAGTGGCCATACCGATACCTGAAGGATGTCTTCTGCAATCCTCATCTCAAACTCTGAGCTAGTGGTAGCCTGACCTAAAGACTATCTTTGACAACCATCATGCTCTATTGAGCTGATAAAAGAGGTCTTGAACCATCGGTAGTGGGTACTTGTTCTTCACAGTCACCTGATTCAAGGTGACGATAGTCGAAACATAGTCGCAAGCTCCAATCTTCCTTCATGGAGAACAAAATCAGTTATTCCTAGGGTGAAACACTAGGTCTGATAAATCCCTTTTCCTATAAGTCTTCCAGATGTACCTGCAACCCACGAAGCTCGGCGGGAGCCATCTGATATGCTGGAGTATATATCGGTTCTTTCCAGTGGTATAGATCAATATAAAAGTATACCTGTCTATGAGGAGGTATTCCTAGAATTCCATCAAGTAAAACATCCGTCCAATGATCCACCACAACAAGAAAATTCAGACTCAGCATATCAACCACTCCGAGGATAAGACTATCCAACTGATGTGTGATCGGCTGCCCCCTCCTATGCGTATTTCCATCCTGCACTGCAAAGGCTCCCTTCTCGCCGGTGAAGGCGAACCTGGCCCCATCTGTGTGGATACACCGCAATTTATGCCTAATATAGTCAATTTGAGCATGTACTATAGATAACCCATCCATACTTAAGATGTCGTCGTAAGGCCTTGACTCCACTACAAAAAGATCTCAGCTGAAGCTCTCGCCTCCTAGAGTAAGCTCACACAGTCAGAACTCATGTGTAATCATCGAGTTCACTCCCATAGGAGTCTCTATTTATAAGGATCGAGCCAATGGCTCTGTCAGAATCGCTGATCTCCGAACAAGGGTAGCAGCAATAAAAGAATGGATCACACTTGTGTCTATAAGTACTGCATCAAGGGTTGAGTAGACACATATAGTACCTCGAATCATCTCAGGTGCGTCGTGGTTGTAGGTCTCGACTGCCTGGAGCTGAACCCGCCTTTGTCTGCCTGCTCCCTATGGTCGAGGTGGACCTCCTAGTGGTGGTGGTGGTGGAGCCTCAAAACGTTGTCCACCACCCACTGCTCGGCTAGCTCCTCTGCCACGTCATCCTACTCCTGGCGGAACACAACGGTCAAACCTCTGCCTCTTCCTGGAAGGTCCCTCTACTGTCTATTGTTCATCTTCATGGTAGGTTCGGTAGTCACGGTCCATGTGGCTATTCCCATCGCATGCAAATAATTTCATGTTCCTCGTATAACTGAATCTATATTGTGTGCCCTGCACAACCGAACATGTATCCTGGGGTCAGCCACCTGATGGCCTGGTCCACTTGGTCCTCTAAGACATCTGTCTACTATCGGCTGTAGAAGACTTCGCTACGTTTCGCCCCATGGTGGATCTCGATACTTGTGATTGTTCATGGAGAATTCTCTCCACTATAAGGGCTTGCTTCAGTACCCCCACCTACATCGGAATGATGATGCGAATCTTCGAAGCCCTGATCTCATTCCTGAGACACTGCTCGAAGGTTCGAGCCCTAAAAAATGGGTCCCGCACCATATAAGTGGATTAGCGTGAGAGGTTGGTGAACCTTGCTGAGTACTAAGATACTGGAATGCTACCCTGCTGCAGATTGAGTAACTTATGAATCTGCACCACATGAAGGGTGGCTGGAACAAAATTCGCTTGAAACAGGCTCTCAAAGTCTACCTAGAGTAGTGATGCATCGTCATGCACCTGGAGCATCAGGCTCCACCATCTACCTACTGTTGCGTGCAGAATACTCACGGTATGGATCACCATAAGGTTGGATGGTGTCCCTGCTAATCTGAAAAACTCTCACGATAGCCTCCAGCCAATCCTCAGCTGCCTGTGGGTCTGTCTCTCCCAGGAACCTGGGCGTCCTCTGTCGCTGGAACTCGTGCAGCGCACACATGCAGCGTTCACTCTCTAATACTGGAGCTGGTGGTATCGGTGGCCCTACGGGTAGTGGTACCGCTGGTGCCTCCGCTGTGATGGGGCCATGTACCCACGCCTCATCGCTTGGTAGGTTACCATCTCATACGTAACTCGGAACCCTAGATGGTTGCCTTTGTAGGGCCATCCTGAAAATAAACAGGTGCACCATTTTCAAAACAGTATACCTAGTGAGCTAACACAAAGTAATCACAAAGAAATCTTTTTCAAAGTAAACACACACGCAATCAGTGTTTTTTTGCATTGAGTTGGTAATCAGAAGTTAGGATCCTGGTGTATGGATAAGTAGGCCATCGTACCATCACCGGTTTCCCTGAACTGATAACCACACACAAAACACTTAACACTATTGTCGTTAAAAGAGTCAGAGTCTAAGTTCTGTCATAGAACCATCCACCATTGATACCAATTTGTCACGACCCGTCCTCGGGGCCTGTTTCGTGACAACCTAAAGCCCACCTTCCATAGGCCAGGGGATGGCGACTAGAACCAAATGCATAAATACCTAAGATTCGACGGCATTGTCTTTATAAAAGTAAAAATACACAAAAGAGTATGCAACAGGAAGTAATCACTAATTAAAACTGAATACAAAAGAGTGTAATGGAATGTAAATCGGCCAGTATAAAACCCAAATGAACAACAAGTACAAGTTAAAAGGGAAAAACAACTGAAAGTAAAGAGCAGCTCCTGGATCATCCTTCGGGGTTCTTACCTGAAGGGTAGGTACATATGGCCACCTCAGCACTCACGTCCGTCAGTCTCCTCTATGTGCCGACTCGTCGCAAGGTCCCCCTCTAGGTACCATCCAGTCATGGCACTCTTGGCCTCCTTCAGTGTTGTCTGTCGTCTGCATCCAACACAATGAGGTGTGGGCATAACCCATGCATGGGTGAGTATAACGATACTCAGTAGGGACCCTGAGACCCGCAAGGTCTCACAATATCCACTAAGGACAAACAAAAGAATAAATATACAATAACAAAGTATCAAACAACTCTACATAGGTATATGAAAATACATATACCTATGTTACCAATCTCAGTCTGTTTCCAACTCTCGAGCCCAAGCACAAGCCAATTCCACAAAGGAAGTAAAGTCAATCACCACGATGATAATGGTTGAAAGACATGACTCAGCTCCCAAATGTTTGCCAAAATAGAAGAGATATATAGATGATCAGATGTTGCCACTGGATCATCTAAGCTATCGGACCCACACATGATACAGGACCAGATAAGCTGTAAGACCCACACAGGATACAGGACCAGCAATCTCGTCTAATCTGTCGGACCCACAGAGGATACAGGACCAGATATAATTCATCTGACCTTTCAGAACCACACAAGATACAGGACCAACTATTCTGTCGGACACACATAGGATACAGGAATAGATGTCAGAACTGTCTAACCCACATAGTATTCGGGTACATTAGTCATTGTCGTCGAACCCATGGAGGATTCAGGTACATTAGCCGTTGGAGTCGCATCCAGCTCTAGGGTTCCCGCACACAACGTGCTCAATTCTGGGAGGGTCCTCTCCTCGAGAAAAGGAGGTTGATACATCAACTATCATGTAGTCTTGAGTTGATGCATCTTGATTTTCCATCTCATCATAAAAAACCCAACATTACAGACGACACGTCAATCGGATGCCCGGTCTGAGAGTTATTAGTTTTTCCGTTCCAGGGGCCCGGTTGGATTTACGCTCGTTCAAACCCGGCCTTTTTCCATAGTTTCCCAAATATCACTTATAGTATCACAAAAGAACCACCTCATCGTGAGGGTCCCAATGCCGCAGGCGGAGCATTGTTCGGAAGCACGGTGTTGGAGATATTCGCATTTAGGCGATGTCGGGCCTGAAACGTCATGCTCAGTGGGCTGGTGGGTCGGCCCGACCTGAATCAGGGGGTACAACCCAGTTGTGGGTCGGCCTGGCCCAGTTCGGCAGGTCCAACCCAGCTCGGGGGTCGGCCCGGCCCGGTGGGGCGCGTCCCACTTACGGACCCAACCCGTGGATAGGGCCGCTCCAGTTCACCCGGCGGCGCCGAGCTGTGTCGCCTCTCCCTGCTTGGCCAGTTCTATCCTACGCGAGCGGCCCACACAGCGGGCCACGGTTCCTCCCACGCGACGCCAAGTTGCACCGCGGTTCTTCTTCTCGGCCGCCAGGCGGCCGGCTGGTTTTCTCAACGAGCGGCCCGTGGTTGCGGGCCGCGGTTCCCCCGCCGCGCGACACCTGTGGGAGCTGTGAACCTCCAGCCCTCCTGGAATGAGGTTGGCTGGTTCCTCTCCAGCTTGAGCAGTCCATGGATGCGGGCCGTAGGTTTCATCCAAGCGGCCGTGCGCAATGGCACCGGTCCACCACCACCTCGGACCAGCTTGGCCGCGACCTTTGGTTGTCGTCGCCACCTCATGGTCGTGGTCTTCTTCCTCCAGCATGCTATAGAGGAACCACACCCTTCCGGCTCTAGCTCCATTCTTAACACAATCAAGAATCAACAGATGGTCATCGAGCCTTGTTTGTTCGGCCCGCACCCTCCACGTTACGTGATAACAAAATAAATGTCCTCCATTAATACAAATATAATCTCCAAAGTATGGGGTATAATTCACACATTCAAAGCATTTCCAGGGGTTAGGTGATCATGTGGGCCCCACCACATAAAATCCTCCCATGTGAGGTTATGTGGGGGTGGGTCGCACCTCTGACTTCCCTTTGGAGAAACTAACCACAACCTAAAATAAAATTATGTAACACATAAATTTTATTTTATTTATGAGAATCCCCAAAATTAACTTCCACTCTTGACCAGACACAACTGCGGTAGAGGTATAATTAAGAGAATATCGGTGCTGCGAGTTCACTGGTGTCCTTGGATTTCAATTCCATGAACCGGTTCAAAATATAGAAAAACTTGCACGTACATTTACTGAACATACCCAAACAAAACTTTAGAAATTGATTCCGGGTACACTGGGTCTCAGAATCAGGCACCGTCAGAAACTACAGACTTGTAAAATTCCAAATAATTTAAGAAAAAAACTTCCTTGAAATTTATGGGTCTCTACAATTTATCTCTTGATCACCCTTATATAATATATATTAATGTAGTTGTAAGATTTTATGGAGCACCGCTTTACATTTTGGAATCCTAGGTTCACCTTGATATGTTGGTGAATACTTCATTAGTCTCTACATATAACATTATGCTTCAACACTGTTTATCATCTATATATAGATGGTCATTTTGAGAGGAAAATTTAAACACTAGAATTTTTTTTGATAGATTAATTTATGTATTGAAAAAAAATTTGGGATCAACACCTTTTTATGGATTAATATTTAAACAAAAATATATTTCACTGTAGAATACAGATGGGTTCTTATGAATCTCTCAATAGAAAGATATGTATGACTATAACATTCAAGAATAATGTTTTATAATGAAATCTCTTAGGACATGATCAAGAAGAAAAATTCTATAGAGGGTTTGATATATTAAAAACACATAAGATTATCTCAAGGTCAAAAAAAACATATTTAGAAAATCATCATAATGATATAGAGTTTGAAGTGGGTTATAATATATTTCTAAGAATATGACCCTAGAAGATAATGATCAGATTAAGAAATAATAGCAATCTGGTCCCTAGGTATATTAGATCTTTCCATATTCTTGATCATATAGGGGTAGAAGCTTATCGATTAATGTTTCCACAAAATGTATCCAATTTTCATGATGTATTATATGAATCTTTCATGAGAAAGTCTATACTCAATCATTCAGTTGTACTAAACATAGAGGTATTATCAAGAAAGTAATATATTTAAAAAAAAGAGAAACCAAAACTTATTATGGATTGTAGACATAATGTTCTATGATAAAATACCAGACTCATGGTTAATGTTTTATAGAGAACCCAATGGTTTTAGAAAGCTATGTGTGAATATGAGGATGTGATGAGGAAGATGTATCACCATCTATTTATTTATGAGTGATGAATTTTGTGGGTGAAATTCATTTTAAGGGGTATATAGTATAACACCAATATATTTTTATGAAATATTTCTCTTTAAATAATTTTATTTATTCATCAACTTGTTTAGTATGTAGTAATGAATATAAATTAACCACATAACATTCATAAAATTATATAGGTATGTAATCTCATTAATATTATATTGGAGGGTATGAATTGAAATACCAAAAATAGTAAATATATGATATATAAATTTATGAAATTATATTATTAGTTATAAAATAATTATTATTAAATAAAAAAATATTTAAAATAAATGTGATGTTTTGTTAAAATGTTTTTTTATGAATGCAATGTATTTTTATATTGATAAATTGAAAAATATCACTATTAGTGAATGAATTAATGATATTTATATATTATCAACATATTCAATTTTTTAGTAATCATCAAAACATGACATTTTCCATAGGATAAGAATAAATTTAGTTTTATGTTTAAAAATGTATCCTTCCATAAAAGTATCTTATGTCAAATTTTGTGAACTTAATTTAAAATTAGTGGCCTCTATTTATAGGTATCCAGTTAGATTAAATTTATGAGATATTTTTAATTGGGTGTCTTAAAATTAGAAATTACCCATCATTTATTTATAGTATATATGAATGGTGACCATATTAATTTTTGTTACCCTTATAAGGGTAAATCAGGTAATTTTGGATAAAAATGAAAGGAATATTATAAGATAAAAAACACAATTAAATTTTAATTTATTAGTTATTAACATTTATAATAATATAATTTCTATTTATATGACATTTGTTCCATTTAGATGACATATTTACAATTTTAGTTTTTTATTTCATGAAATGTCTATCTTGATAGACTCTTGTAATTAATAAGTTTAATAAATATAGCATGGGGTTAACTAGAGAAAATGTGAAACTAAAAATATTAATATAATATCTAAAATATTTTTAATCAATAAGATAATTTATTTTTTAATTTTAAGTGAATAAATAATTTCCTTAAATTATTACACAACACTGATGTAGTAAATTTTCATATAATAAATAAATATATTAAATGAAATTACAAATATTAAATGCTTTATAATATGAGGTAGTTAAGGTTAACTGGGAATTCTAATGGTCTCTATTACATTATTAAAAAAAATTTAAATAATATTTTCAAATTCCATGTGTTTTATTAATAGTACTAAATTCAATGTAATTAATAGTATCATAATAAAAAATATTGATATTTTATTGAAAAAATATTTTATTAAAATATTGTAAAATCATAAAAAAATTATTAAAAAAATAATTATATGCTCTAGATGTCATAAAAAAGCCATTTATTGACTTAATTTAACATTATGTTTAAAAATTATGGATTTTTTATTTTCAAAAAGTTGTAATCATATAAATAATAAATTATGTTAACTAAGGGTTAATCAAAATGATAACATTTAAATTCACACAAAAAAATGGTGTAAAATATATTTTATGTTGTATTAAAACCCTATCAAAATTTATACTCAAATAAATTTCCCTTTTGAGGTATATTTTATGAGATTGAATTTATTATTATTTAATCATTTCAGAATTTCTGAAACCGCCACCTCTAATATTTTAAATGGACACCTCATTCCACAAATATAGACAACAAATATAACATTATATCTCAACAAAAATCAAAATATATATATTCTAAAATTATCTATATAGATTATAGAGGTTCTAATATTCCCAACTGACCAACCCTAGATCCTTTTAGAGGATATCTAAATGGGTTGTTTCAAAGAATATGTAATCACTCGAAATAATCACTTTCCTTTTATACAATTATTTACCTACTATAAATAAATTATTGTTATAATAATATAATAAATTAATTATACTAAATACTCTTAAATTTTATTATTTTTAGGCAAACACTATTATAATCCCTCTTTCCCATTAAACAAGAAGTTAATGTACCCCTCCTGTGTTCATACGGTTTACTGTATCCATATAGTGATACAATTCATTTTTCATCACCATATTTTATAAATGTGTTGTATGATGACCTTAATATTTTTATATGTCATATAAGAAAGAATTACACTCCTATAAAAATAATATTATGTCTACCTACTTACCATTCAGTCCTTTAAGAAATTATAATGTTGTTATTTGTTTGTGTGAAGTACCTTTTCAACGATGCGATGTGATTCATTTTTAATTTATGTTTTACTCTAATAGTAATATGGATGTATTTTATTATTATATTTGATATATTTTATATAATAATGATCCTATAATTTTTAATTAATATTTATCATTCTTTCATTTCTTCCATCAAAAAATGTAAACAATGATCCCAGGTACATACAACCAACCTTGTCTATGAAATGTGTTATTCATTTTTATATCTATACAACTTATTAATTATTATAAATATATATAATGAATTTATATTATATATATAATTATTTTATTTAATGAAATTATGGTACCATGATAAAATTATAAGAACCGAGGCTTTGAAACTGAAACATTATTGGAAAATGAATCAGTTACCATCCAAAATATTTTAACAGAAAATAATTAATAAATGCGTGAAAATATGTTATGAATAAATAATTAGTGGCATAATATATATGAATATGTTTATTTAATGCATTTATAATAAATTCAAATTAATTATACATTAGTATTTAAATATAATGAATAATTAGAAACACTTTCTATAAATGATTATTTCAAAATATCTACATTTTTTTGGATTTCTTATATTTATGTCTTCGGTGGTAAATATTTCACTTCCACGTTCATTATATATATATTTGATTTGAAATAGGTTTTAAATATTCTAAAAACTAAATTAATTCATGTTTACCCTTGTTTTACTTTTTCTAAAATGTTTTGAAATGAAATTTCTGTAGTTTTCCAAACATGGTACTTTGAAACATTTTTGAAAAAAAAATGAAAAAATAGTAGAACATACCGTTATTTTACATCCATCATTACACATTAATTATTTGGTTATTACATTACAATTTTATAAGGATATTTTCTATGAAAATGGATTCTTTATTAAATGCATACTTTTATATTTTAGAAAGTGATTTTTTAAATATAAATTTACATTTTCCTCTAGAAGTATTAAAAAGATATTTTAATATTATAACTATTCATAAATAAAAAATTACATTGATTATACTTCTAAATAATTGGGGTTATTATCAAAATAGACCATAAATTTTCTATCTTTATATGGATTATGAATATGATGAAAAATGTATATTAAACCTATTTTCAGGGGTTATTCTATGATGAAGTGTGTATGGAACACATTTATTTTAGGGTTTCTATTATTATGAATATTATATGTTCCTATGTCACATATATATTGTTTTCGTAATATAATAGGTGAAAATTATATCCCTATCCAATCCATTTGTTAAATATAGATATATAATGGGATAAAAGGACATGAATGTGTAGTGAACCCAGTTCAGTATGGGAATTTTTCCATTATGATTGTTTGGAGAGTGAAATTTAACTACTAAGATGGTTTTGGTAGTGAACCCATTATACTATTATAGTATTTGAAATGATCCTTTTTTACTAAGGATATTATTATCTACGCAAATGAGTATTCCCCAATTCCATGACTTATTCCAATGATACACTCTCATACATCATGTTCTATAATTTATATATGATTTATTTCTTATGAATATACACGATTAATTTCATTAATCAATAATAAAATTTGTAATTTTTTGGGTAATTTTTTCAAATATTACGTTCATATTCATATTCTTTTATAAACATGTTATTCTTATGTAATAATTGATATCTTCCATGTTTACCGTTACCAAGCATCCGAATTCACAATTTTTTTATGTTTTTATTCCTCGTGTTATGTAGAATGGTATTTATTATGATATATCCCAAATGGGGTCTAGTAATGGAGAAATATGTGTGTGATGATTTAAATATTTTATGAAATATTCGCTTATTAATACATGTTTCCAAAGACACTAGACCAATATATTTTGGGCATGAATTGTTATGTTTTATTGAAAATTTACATCTAAATATATGTAATATATTTGTTTATAAATCACGGGCCATTACTGGTTCCCCCTATTTAGATCTAAATGTATTAGTTCTGTGTTTTTATTCACTATTTTCATGATGTATATATTTTTAAATGTTATAGAAATAATTTCCTCTATATTTTAAATAAGATATGACTGATTGAAACTAAATAGAAGATATCACATGTTTTATATACATGGTGGTCTAATACAATTCCTTGATGATTTGGAATAGGAATGATGCTTAAATAATTATACGTTTTCCACTCTAAATCAATAGATAAAGGATCCATCACTGCTAGATGTTAAGTTGAGTGGGGGCTATTTTTCAAATATAATATAATAAATCCTCTAGAATGTGATGTAATTCCTTCCAATAAGGTTTATGAATCTATTAAAACCATTGAATATTTTTCCTCTAAAACCAATCCTTACATGAAAAATAGCCCAAGAAAACACATAGAATACAAACATTCATTTATCCTTGGTATAATGGATATAAAATCTTAAATGAAATTAGAACATTAATGAATTAAAGATATATTGGGTAATAAGTTCCATATTTTATAACTCTAACAGAACTCATGGAAGTGAATGAATAATCAGTTTCACATTATAATGAAAAATTATCCTTTGATAAAGAATAATTGAAAACAGCTATTCTTGAGAATGATATTACTTTTATAGTTTTTTCAAAAGATTTCATGAATTAGAAACGTTAATAAATGTCAAGATATTTTAGTTGGAAATAAAATCCAAAAGAATAAAAGACCAGAAATTCTATATACAATATAAAATGAAGATGCATGAAGAAATTATTTATATGTTAAAAATATATAGTGAAGATAAATGGAATTTTTTTCAATAACAGAATTATACTTTACATTAAATATATCATGAGTTTAAAATCTTGTAATAAACACATCTTCTTACAAATTTATGGGAACTAATAATTTTAATTGTATAGTTTTTATTTATAGAAAAATATTTTTAAAGAAATTTATAGAGAACACAACAATTTCAAAAAATGTAAAATTAAAAAAACTATAGGAATAAGATTCCTACAAGTTGTTCATATGGAACAATGTCTTAAACGAAACCTATTCCAGCAAAAATTACATTCAAATTAATCATGGTATATTTCTTGTGAACTGCTGGAGATGTTGAAATAATGTACATAATTCCATCAATTTTTTGAAAAATTATCTAGCTACTATAAAAATGGGAATATATATATTTAGGGGGAGTCAAAATAATGTTATGTGAACCTAATCCTATGGAAACCAGTTTTCATAGTAGAGGAAATATATATTTTTAATCTAATATATTTTAATATCATAAAAATAATTGTTAATTTTATTAACTAAGTGGTAAAGAACATGAGGATTTACCATTTTATTATACAAAGAATAACTCAAAAACTATTAATAGAAGGGTCCCACAAAATCTGAATAAAAATAAAAGTGTGTCATATAGTAAGTAAACCATATGGGGTAAATAAAAGATGTTACTATGATGTTATAACCCATGAGGCCTATAGAAACATGTTACTTATGTAGAAGAAAAAGACAACTTTATTGACAGTTGTAAAATATCTATGAATTTTCATGGTAATGGATGAAATATCAAAATACACACAGAGTTAATATGATAAAGTCACAAGAATCCTGTAATTTAAGAAAAATATATTTCATAAAGAAGTTATGGATAACTCAAATTTCCTCTCGAGTGTAATATACCAAAAGATGAGAAGCCTTTTACATACTTTTAGAGGTATGAACAGAACCGTACAAATTACAAGACATTGTCATTTAGTAATCATAAACTGATGATTCATATTAATAAAATTTTAAATGATATAATGTTATTCATGAAATAATAATTTTATCCATATAATAAAGATGAAATTATTATTAAGGACTGAATTGTTTTATCAATAGAAAAATTGCAGAAACAGGGAAGTATTGAAAATATAATAATGAAGAATGCAACATAATCACAGTCATGAGGAATAAATTCCCACACATAGTTAAATGTGTAAATAGTACGAATAATTTCATGACGACCTTGGTGTCATAATGTTACTAGCTTAAAGATAATTGAAACTAATGTGTCGGGAGTTTCCATGTTGAGAAAACATTATAATCTATATTTCACTAACTAATAATGGAATATAATATGTACTGTTTCCCCTATATGTTTGTATCAATAATATAATATGATAATATAATTAAAGGATATGAAATATAAAGGATTTCACCCTAAAAATGAATTCGATGATTTTGAAAACACAGTAACCTTAAATAGAATAAAAAAATTACATTCAAAAAAACGTAACAAAACACGATTATAATGCTCTGGTAATGTGAAAATTGATACACATGGAGGCTTATGTTCAGTTGATGATAAAAATGTTTCGTAAATTGGAAATATCTAGAAATAATATTTTTATATTTTAGAGATATGATATCTATACTTTACCATTTTTATATGAAACTAGATTTTAAATGAAAAGGGATACTTTTTTTTATAACAAAAAAGGTATTTATAATGTTGAAGAAACAATGATACTTTATTATATTTTTTTGATATATTTTTTATATGTATGTAGGAAAGTATGATGAATAAAAATTTGATAAACACACCGTTAAAAGATGATTTTAAAAATTTGGCATCACTTGGTAAATTTTACACATAGATTTGATATCTGAGTTAATCAATATTTTTTTCTACACCAATCATGATGCCAATAGACATAGATTTAGTTGATTTGTGTAATATTTCCTGAAAAAAATATGTGTTATCCTCCTGTTAAAAATTCAAAATTTTCATTTAGTTAAATAGAAGTAAAATTTATATGAATAAAAGGATTAAAAAATATTCCTCCCTATACCTAATATTTCAATAAGGGGGATTCTAATTCAATTCTTTAAGGGGAGTGGTGGGGGATAGATGAATAATATATCTGATGTATAAGATATTGAATTTATTATCTATAATGAGAGATATATAACTTAGTGAATTTAAAGATAATTATGTATTGAAAATAGATCCGGGGGATGAAGTTCCCTTTATATAAAGAAGATGAATTATTTTATTTATTACCAATGGATTATTGAAAATTAAATGTGTATTTTTTTAGTAACATGAGGTTTTTTAAGGGTATTATTGAAATTAGTCTACAAAATTAACATATTCTGGAAGATGTAACTACTTAAAAATTATTGGGTATGATTTTTTGAATTAATACTCTGGATGTAGAATCATTCGATAAAATATTCTCGGAGAAGAAAAACATTAAAAGTTGGAACACCCAAATATGGGGGAAGAGATGGACGTATATATTGAAAAATGATGTAGGAGTAATTCTTTGAAATAAAATCTCACAAAAGAAGAAATAGACATCAAATGATTATAGAACTAATATTCATTGATTGTAGGACCATTACTAAAGAATAAAGATTCATTCTCAACCACATATTAAATTAATGATGTTTGTTCCAAAAAATTTATTATATAAAAGATTTAAGTATTACTAAATATGTAGTTAACTCGAACCCATTGAATGTAGAAGACAACAGTTGGAGTGATTTACGACACCAATGACAACATTATAGTTATGAGTAACTATTAGTGAAAAATATTTCGACAAAAAATAGTTATGATTTCATCTTTAGTGGGGTTTTTTAAAATATTAGATGAATATTTTGGAACATAAGATGAACAACCAAGTGGTTTCGTAGATGTAAAGCATTGATATGTTTGGAAGAATATTACACTAAATGATGAACCATCTGAATCAACATTATCATATTTTGAAGTAAGTATGTATAAATTTAAAACCATAAAAATATAATTACTAAAGAAAGAAGAAATTGTGATTATTAGAAGGGTAAACAGCATTAAATAATCAAAAAAATCAATGTGACTGATTCCTGAAAAATGTATGGTGTACTTCACCTTATAAATATATTTTCAACCAAAACAATAAAAAATGAATTAATTGAATCACCACCCAATGATGAACTATATATTATGTTTTTAACAAAATTTAAACCTTATAAAACTAGTTCAGAAGCTTGAACTACTAGTTTTGTTTAGGCGTACTAGTCTAGTGATGCTTTAATATTACTTCATAGGAAGAACACACATTTTTAGGAGACTATTTGTGATCCCAACAACGTTGATCAAATGATCAATTCAAAAGGAAGAGAAAAAGAAATAATTATGCTGCAGACTTTAGAAGATAAATAAAAATAATGCATGCAATGATTCATTAGATAAAGTTGATGAAAATATAGAAGACCAAATTTGATTGTGACTAAATTTTAATGCACCGGAATTCAAGACAGTGTGTTAGGACAATAAAAATCAGTGGATGTAATTGATAAGCATCATAGTTAATTCATGTAAAAGTCAGTGATCCAATGTAAAGATCATAGGAATCCAAAATTGATAGAATCTAATAGAATATTATTCTAGAGGATATGTAGATAAAAAATATAAAAATCAGAAGATGGTCTGATCAAAAGACGAGGAATAAATGATGAAGAAAAATAAAAATTATTAGATTCTGGAAGAAAATATGATATAAATAATAAAGGTTAGTTGAGGCTAGATAAGTGTAATTTTAGTGTATTGGATGTTTTAATAGATTATAAGATATATCATAATTTGTGCTGATTGGAATTAAAAATAATAAATCTAGGTCAAAATATATGATGGTTAATTAGACAAAGACCACCAAAATATCATGATTCATATTGAAATATAATGTCTGTAATGAAAACTACAAAATATTCAGGGATGTCTAGGTAATGGTATAATAATAAATAGCTTCAGGTGATTTCTATAGAATTATATTTACCATAACATGCTATGATTTTTGACATGTTGTTAAAAATGTTGGATCAAGTTTATTAAATCAATATAATATTTTTTCATAAAATTATAAATGTAATTTACATTATTTTAATGTCAAACTATTATGATGATGTTGAGTAATACCAAAAATATTTAATATTCATGAAATTATAATTTGTGATTATATGTGAGTATTGTGTGATATTTTGAATGTTATTTAACACCATATTTTTTGGATATTTTATTATACTCTATTTTGTTTGTAGATTTATTGGATGAATTAAAAACTGACTCTTGGAGTTCATAGATTTTAAATAACTAAACTGGTTAAGAGTATTTATCCTGTAAAATGATACGTTCTCATTCATATACAGATGTTGATAAGAAGATGCCATATTTGAGATTAAATGTTTTTGACATGATATGTATAAAAAATTAAGTGTTTTTGATGTTTTTTATAATACAAAACCATCATGTTTTAAATAAATTTTAGAAGACCAGAACATCAGGTTTCCATGAATATTGAGAATTCTAAAACATCAAATTACGAGAAAAGACTAAATGTCTAGAAAATTATGTTTTGAAGTAGTTAGTACACAATAATTACATTTACCATAAGAAAAATTTGGTAGTAATGAAATTAATATATTAAAATAAGAAGTTATAATCGCAAAAGTTTCACATGGTAAGACATTGTAAACTAGATGGATTTGGTATAATGTGAATTATAGAGTCTACATGTGTGGAATGGACAATGTGGGTTAGGGGTACTAACATCTCACACAACATGTAATTGATGAAATTATTATTTTCAAAAAATATGCGACTCAATGGGAGTCTACATGATATGTATTAGGTCTCACATTGGGGGTGAACCATGAAAAGATACATGATTTTTTTTTAATTTTCATAGTCTAGATAACATTGTTGAAATGTGTTGAAGGATATTTATAATTTTCTACATATCCTAACCGATTATTGAGGTTTAATAAACATAAATAAATAATGAAATTATAATTTTAACATTCTTATAAATTTTTGTTTAACCATAATTACCCCCCCCCCTCAAGGTGGATGCATGATCTAATGGGACTCTCAGTAACAGATGTTCATCATGAAATATTTTAGATTGAGATGAGATTTTATTGGTTCAAATAAGAAGGATCTTTGTATTTGTATTTCTAATATGACTATGTGGAACAAAACATATATAGAAACCGATGCTTAACATATATGAATATTATATCATTTTAGATAAATATTGATCACATTACAAAAGTACATGCATGAGGAACATAATATTTTAGAGTCATTTGAAACATGGAATCAAAATCTTTTATCATGGTGATATTTATTCAACATCTCATGTATTAATATTCCCATCTTATAATCTTTATAATAATACCCCACCTAGAACCTTTCATCATAACATTTGGAAAGAAAACACAAGAAAGGGTTTCCTTGAATGTTATGTAAGCATAAACAGTGAAGATACAAAACCATTACATAAGATTAAGGGTATGATAATGTGAGAATTAAATTATAAAATCATACCATGCATATCAAATATTATAAACATGAATCATGGAATGATGATTGAAAGTGCATATGACAAGAATATTAAAAATTATATAACATAATTCACGGTTGCATAACATTATAATAAGTCATTGAATTTATGGAATAAACAGAAATTTATAAAACCATTCCTTTTAATTTAATACTCATTTACAAAAAAATTGAGGGATATTTTTGGTAGCAACATCAACTAGGAGGGACACACTACCATCCCAAGTATCAACCACTTCCTTATAGTTGAATGGGATCACTCCCCAAACCATATTGGTAGTCCCAGTTCACTCTAGGGATCATCTTAGTGGTTAATGTTCCTTTTAGAATCGGGTTCACCCCCATTACAACCACTTATATCTCATGAAATATAAATTGTTCTTTAATGCATTGTAGGGAGATATTGGTTCCACCCATAAAATAATTAAATGTCACACCCAACCTTTTTCAATTTTTTTTATGGACAAGTAACTTTTCATTGGGTTTTGGGTTAACCAGTGATTAAAAAAGTTAGAGTCTAGTAGAGAAAAGAACACGTTTTTGGTTTGGTGTCACCGGGAACACGTGCAGGGTATGGTTCTGACACTACATGACGTGCATTATTATCAAAATAAATTAGATCATAAAAGAATAATGTAAAAATTATGTGAAATAAAATTATGATAAAAATAAAAATAATATGTTTTAATAAAATTTATGAAATTTCCTTATTGACAATAATAATAATAATAATTTTTAAGAATATTATTATTATTATAATTTTAGTGTTAAGGATATATAAATTAATTATGTTGTTATTCATATTGTATTAATTATTTTTTAAAATTAAAATAAGTTATTTTATTTTATTTTATTCTATTTGGCTTTGAAATGTTTCGCCGCAGTGTCATCTGAATCCTAGTTAAATTTTGTGTTTTTGTCGATAAATCGGTTTTACGATGCTTGAACGCATACAAATCACGAGGAAAGCAAAATTACGAAGCTGTGAGGCTTTTCTAGGCCTGCCATGTGACCCAGATGTTATTCAACAAAACCAAATAAAATAAATTAATAATAATGAAATAAAACTAAATCTGTGGCGGAATAAAAATAAAAAAATTATAAATTGTGTTTATAATTAAATAAATTGCGTTTTAATGAAAATATAATTATTATAGATATTTTCTTATTTTAAGAATAATGTTATTAATATTTTAAACAGTTTTGGTTTTTTTTTCTTTTTTATTTTATTTATTTATTTGGTTTACTTCCCTTCCCCCATACCATATTCTCGTTGAAACCCCCTTACCCTCTTTACCATTATACCACCTGAATCCTCCCTCATCCCTCCCCTTGTGTGCCCCTAGTCCTTGGACATATGTTGGACCAACCTCCCTTCTAGCCTGCTTTCCCCCGCTCATGACATCACCTTATAACACCCACCATCCATTGCACCCATCTCCTATTTCTGGTTGTGTCGCCCACCCGTTCGTACCCCCTCTTCATCGACTCCTGCGACCTCCTGACTCCTTAACATCCTTTCGAGACCGCCACTATCTGTCGGCTTCCTCCCCTTTTGGAAAGTCTTGGTTGATACCCCCCCCCCCCCCCACACCTCCAGTGATGACCCACACTTTTCCTCCCCCTTCTTCCCTTGGTCGGCCTCTATCCCACGACGATCCACACCTCCTCCTTCAGGCGGATAACACTTTGGGTAAACCCCCATCCTTGTTGTAGAGTTTTTATTTAAATTTAATGTTGTTCTATTAGGGTTAAGGGTTTAATTGTTTTAGTTTTGGGTGAATATACCTTGTTTTGGATTCGCGCTTGGTTTCTGGAGGTGTGGTTGATGTGTAATGGTGAGTCTTCATCTTTAATCAGAGTATTATTAGTTCAAGGTAGGTGGTTCCACATCTAAATTATTATTTGATGAATTAATTTTCAAGAATAATTTTTTTATCATATTATTTAATTTATTTTTATAGTGGGAAGTTGGTTTTCATTGAAGTTTGAATTTCATTGAAATTGTTTCGTAGCACGATTATTTTATGTTGGTGTTTTCTACTCAAAACTGATATCTAGTATGTTGTCCATGATTTTTAACCTTTTCATTTATTTTATTAATTTGTGAAAGAGGTGAAAATTATATTTTGGACATGATGTCGTGTCTGTTGGGTCCAAAAATAAGGTTTTTTTTCATTTAGTGGGTAACACCAAGTGATTTATTTAAAATATTTTATAATATTTTACTTTTGGATTGTTAAATTATGTGGATTTTTAAAATGTGTTTTACAAATGGTTTAACGTTTTCCATCAGACTATTTGCATGGTGTGGATCACACATTGAAATTCTATTTGAGTGTGTGTGATATTGGAATGATTTTGAATTTATAAATGGTTAGTGTAGTGTGTGTAATTCCATGTGACACTCTTTTACTATTACATTATAATTTTTTAAAAATTGTTTACAAAAATATTACAACAGTGGGAAACAAGTTTGAAAAATGTTTTAGTGTGCACCTTATTTCAAAATGGTATTTACGTGTGTATGTGGTGGTCTTTTTAATGGTATGTGTCTTTTTAAATTGTGAAAATAGTTTAATAGAGTATTTAACCTATGTAGATTAAATTTTGACAAGACTTTTGGTGCATATATGGTTTTAAAAGATGATTTGAGTGTGCATATGGTGATTTTGTGTGTGTAAGTACCATTTTTGAATTTTATGCATCAGTGTGACATGTGACCTGATCATTAAACTTGTTTGAGCACAATGTGAGGAGCCCGTGAAGCGAGGAGGGTGGACTGTACTAGTTGGTAGTGATGTGGGGGTGGTTTTGGCCCCGTTTCACTTAGTATGATTGAGGGCTGCAACAATAACTAAACATATGAATGACTGGGGGTCATGGTTTTTATGCCACATTTAGCTGAGGGTCATGATTTCTAAGCCACGTTTTCTAAGGGTCTTGGTTTCTAAGACATGCATCATCGAGACAGAATGATCTGGGGACCTAATCTAGCTAACACCCAAAAGGCCTCTCCAATATTTTTGTTCATTGGTTACTTTACACTCATCAGTGTGACACTTTGGTTTTATTAAAAAGTATGGGTGTGTGTTCTAATTTATATTTTTTTCATTTGGAACTGTTTTCATTAATCATTTTTTCTTTAAAAATGATTAAGAATTTATTTAATTTATTTAATTAAAATTGAAAATTTATTTTTTATTTAATAATTATTCTTGGAACCTTATTATTGGGTGGTACCCTACTAGGATTTGGATCACAAACTACAAGCACTTTTGGGTGTGTGTAGACCATGTTCCATGTGTATCCCATATTGAGGCATCAAGCTCAGTGATGGTGGTTCTGGTTTTTAATGGTCTTCTCGTGCTGGTCGGTGTAGGTTTTTTAAGGATGTAGTGCCTCATGTTTCTTAGAGGTTGGTATTGGTGTTTTAGATTTTTTGTTTTTGGTGTAGTTCCCTAAGGAATTTTTGTTTGAGTTGCAGACTTTAAATCTGTTTATATTTTAAGATAATGTTTTGTTCTTTGTTTGCAGTTTGAGATTATTAATATAATTGGTGGTTTGTGTTTATTATTTTGGGAAAATCATTCCCATGTGTTGTTTTTGATACCTAGGAACTTGTGTCAGCCTGTGGGGATCCAGAATTCCCTTCGGACCAGGTCATGGACTGTGTCGGGTGTCAGGTCAGATGGTGATCCGGCCTAGTTCTTGACATGAAATCATACATAGGTGTTCCAAAAGATAATAAAACATTTAAAATATAATGACCCACAAAAATAGATGTGATTTACAAATAATAATATCATTACCCATGAAATTAAATGGGTATCATAATCATTTAATAATAAACTAATCTCAAGAAAATAGATATGTCACGGCCCATCCCAGTGGGGCCCGAGCCGCAACTCTTCAAGCCCACCTCCAATAGACCAGGGGCTAGTGACTAGCACCAAGTAGGCATGTTACTAACACGGGAATAATTTCCTATAAATTTGTACACACACACAGACACACACATCTCCAATCCCACAAAGCTGAATAGTAAAAAATACTAAAAATGGAAATTCATGCATACACTAAAAATCCCAACCAACAGAGTACGGCAGGAAAGTATGGTACAGTAATGTAAAACCCAAGTCAAAAAGTACAATCCCACAAAAAGAGAGTCTGTAACAATGTCAAACATGCAAAGAAAGTTACTAGGACTGCAATCTGTAGCCGTAGAAACACACCTCGGCCTGTCTGATCTCACTGAGCACTGTCCAGTCCTGGTCCGCCTAGAATCCTGTCAAAGGCTTGCTCATCTTCACAAGACACGTCACGTGAGGGAAAATCCCATACAGGGGTGAGTATAACAATACCCAATAGGAAACCTCGAAACCAAAAAGTAATACAACAATGGAGATACCACAAAAGAAAGATACAGCCAGCTCTACACAGTATATGTTTACAGAACATATAACAAGAATATTCAGATATACTCATACAAGATCGACTATCATGATAACACCACTAGGATCCAGCTCTAAAATTCTACTAATAACGTAACAAGTAGAATACACTACTTGGTATGAGGAGAGAGAGATACAAAGTACTCGTTCTGGGAGAACACACTGCACAAGCACTTGAGAATATGATGTTTAGACGAGGATCACAACCAATAGCTATGGGGTGATTCCAACAACTCAGTATGAACTAATCTGCTAAACAGAGGATCAGATCATGAGTAAAGTTGGTCACGTCGATACCAAGAACTCTACCTAGGGTTCCAAGAATGAATAGATGATCTGGATCCAAGTCTCACAAAGGGGATTCCAACAACTCTATTCGGGAAGTCCTACTGAAGGGATCAAACTTATGTATGTAGGAAATGATAATGGAAACCTTCAAGAGAATAACCAAGGGGGCAAACCCTGTGGAAACTAGTCCATGTCATAGATGGAAACTGGATCAAGCCATGTAAAATAGGTTACACAGTGTGTAGTTTGGTTACATTCCTTGTTCCTTGACCCTGGGTACTGCCCATGTAAATGGCCCGTGTCACCTATCCATGCTGTGTAAAACATGACTACATGGTGTGTAGAAGGATCACATGCTGTGTTCGTTGACTTCGGGTACTGCTCATGTAAGCAGCCCGTGTCTGGAATCGAAGTCTTGTAGGAAAGCATATACACAGCATGTAAGTCAAAGAACAGGCCATGTCCTGTCAACTGGGTAACGCCCGTGTACCCAGGCCGTATTCCCTTACACGGTGTCTGTCCGTCTTTCCTACCTATGTACCTGTGCATGGGGTTTCCCGTGTATCTTGTTGTGCCTGGTTGTGGAAGGGTATACACGTTGTGTCTTTGGTCGTATACAAAACCCATGTTCATGTACTCCTGATGTACACGCCAGGTAATCCCCGACAAACACATGTTGAGTAGCCCATACTACACACCATGTAGTCATGATTTTTCTAGAAAGGTTGTCTTCCTCCATGCACTTCGGTCGATTTTCTGGATCTTGATTTTTCCATCTGTATGTCGCAAAACTCAAGGCACAGGTTTGTTTCTTAATCCTGACACTGAATCTGGGTGTTTAATACCTTCAATAGACTTGACAAATAGCATATGATCTTATGACGAAAACTCCCAAAAATTCATATCTCTCGATCCGCTCTGAATTGTTCGCCGAAATCATCTTCGCAGCTCCGGACCATCCTCCTGATTTTGGATCTACAATCTCAGATCATTGCACCAACAAACCAATGTGCAACGATCGATTCCCTCCCAGAACACACAGAACAGACACGAAGAATGCTAACAAACTGGGGAAGAAAAGAAAAAAAATTGAGAGGGACGAACCTTGATCGATGTTCATGTTGATCTTGGTTCTTCACCATTATAAGGTTCAACGAAACCAAATTACTCCAAGAATAAATTCCCCAAAATCCCCGCAAAATCCCTTCCCACAAATACTATTGATTCGTGGGCTAATTTATTCGTGGATTAGACCACGTTCGTCACAGAAATCAAGAATGGGAAAGAAATCACAAAGAGATCAAACACCTTACCTGGATCTGCAGCGTTCTTTGGCGAAGATCTGTTCAACGCTTCATCGTCGCCGGCGAAGCTCGTCAAGAACGTCGTTGCCGCATTGGGGGTTTCCTCCAAGGATTTCCAAGAGCCTCCAGGGAAATTCAGGGTTATGAGAATTGTAACCTCGATCCCCTACGAAATATCTATTTAAACAAATGATAAAATATTTCACTGCAGCAAGGATTTAATAAAAAAAAATATTAAATATTTTATTATAGTTACGTTAAAAATCTAGATTTCACCATCGAACTGCGCCGGCTGATGTTATGTGTCCCATAGTGTAAAATCGCTGCTCTGGACGCAATGTTGCCCTCATATTTCCGATCTGAGCACTCATTCAGGGGTTATTCCACTTTTTCACGAAAACCACATGCGCGTGTTATTTTATTATTTAATTAAATTCAAACATATGTTCCGGTCTCACTGGGCCTCGGAATTGCGCGCAGTCTCAAAATATGGTCTCGAAATAAATCCATATAATATTAAAAATAATACATGGAAAATCTAGGACATTACATCACACCAACCTTAGAGATTTTACATCCCCAAAAAGCTAAAACAAGGGATACTAAAAATGATGTGGGTACTGCACACGAATCTGAGCCTCTCGCTCCCACATGCTCTCCTGGAGATTCCCGTGCTGCCATGGGACACACACCAAGCATATCGCTCACCCACGAAGGATATTCTCCTACCGATCCTCGATCTCCACTGGTTACTCAGAAAAGGTTGCTCCATCATTGATGTCCATCTCACCCTAGTCGATAACATGTGATGGATTAGGCACGTACTTCCGCAGCTGCGACACATGGATAACGTTGTATACCGGGTCCATCTCAGGAGGTAGAGCCAAGTGGTATGCCACCTCTCAAACTCTACTGAGAATCTGAAAAGTTCTGATCAACCTCAGAGATAGCTTGCGGCCTCGGCTAAATCTCTGCAATCCCCTTCGAGGTGAGACCTGAAAGAACACATGGACTCCCCCCTTGAACTCCCAGGGACTCTATCTCCAGTCGGAAAAAGACTTCTCCCGACTCTGTGCTTTCTTCATCCACTCCTGGATGACCTGCACTTTCTCTGTAGTAGCTCACACCATATTTCGGCCCATGAGTGCTGACTCTCCTGGGTCAGTCCAACAAACTAGTGACCTTCCAAGCCGTCCGTACAAAGCCTCGAATTGTGTCATACCAATAGTGTAATGATAACTGTTGTTTTATAAAAATTCCACCAGTTGTAGGTGATCATCCTAGCTACAACAGAATTCAAGTATGCAAGATCATATAATATCATCCAGAACTTGGATGGTCCGCTCTGTCTGAAAATCAGTCTAAGGATGAAATGTTGTGCTCAAACGTAGCTGATTCCCAAAAGCTTCATGCAATACCTTCCACAACTGGGCTGTGAAATGGGCATCACGATCTAAGATGATCGTCGATGGAACTCAATGAAGCCGAACTATCTCCTGCACGTAGAGGCATCCCAAGATCTCTAATAAACACTGCTCCCATATGGCTAGGAAGTGGGACGACTTGGTGAGTCAGTCAAGATCACCCAGATGGCATCGTGTCCCCTGGACATACGTTGTAAACTCGTCATGAAGTCTATGTATATCCCATCCCACTTCCACTCTAGAACCTCGAGGGGCTGAGTCAACCCTCTTGGAACCTGGTCCTCAGCCTTTACTTGTTGACATGTATGGCACCAAGAAACAAACTCTGCCACATTCTTCTTCATTCATGGCCACCAGAACAGATGTCAAAGGTCTTGGTACATCTTTTCCATGCTTGGATGCACCGCTAAAGGAGATGTATGGAACTCCCTTAGAACCTCCTCCTAAAATGTCACTGGTACTACTGTACACCCTCTCAAAAGAACAACGTGCTCCCCACCTTTTGAATATCCATTAGAAGAATCCCCTACCGATATCTGAGCACATAAACTCTCTCAGCTATCATCCCCGAGCTTCACTTCCCTGACTCACTGTATAAGTGGATCGGTAACAACCATCAACTGAAGGTAAGTTCTCTCATCTCTATCCACGAAGGATAACTCTAAAGAGGCCAACTGCCTCGTCGTCTCATCCAACAACTGCAAACTGGATCTCCTGCTGAGAGATTTTTCCACAACGTTCCCCTTCCCCGGAGTATAAACTATCTCAAAGTCGTAATCCTAGAGGAACTCAATCCATTATCTATGTCTCAAATTCAGATCCTTCTGAGAAAAGATATATCTGAGACTCTTGTGATTAAGTAGACGATAAATCGCTTGCCCATTAGGTAGTGCCTCCACGTATTCAATGCGAAGACTACCGATGCCAACTCAAGATCATGGGTCACATAGTTTTTCTCATGTGTCCTCAACTAACATGTGCCATAGGCAATCACCGATCGCCTCTAAATCACGACACAACCAAGACCAGTTCCTGATGTGTCACAGAATACTACATACTTGACACCCTCCTCCGGTAATCTCAAGATCAGGGCGCTCGTCAGACTCTGTCTCAACTACTGAAAATCCTTCTGGAATCTCTCGGTCCACACAAAAGGATGCCCCTATCAGGTCAAAGTTGGATTGGGTGCTGAAATCTTGGAGAAATCAGGAATTAATCTCTGATAGTAGCCTGCCAACCCAAGGAAACTTCGCACCCTCGTCACGCTCTGGGGTGGCTCCCATGATAACACTGCCTCTACCTTGGCTGGGTCCACTGCTACACCATCTGTTGAGATACCATGTCCCAGAACGTGGACCTCGTGTATCCAGAATTGACACTTTGAAAGTTTCTCGTACAACTGGTGCTCTCGGAGTGTATCTAGAACCATCCTCAGGTGCCCCGCGTGCTCCTCCTAGGATGAAATGTACACCAGGATATCATCGTTGAAGACCACTACGAACCGATTTAGATGGGGATTGAAGATCTAGTTCATGAGTCCCATAAACACTGTTGGGGCATTCGTAATGCTGAAGGGCAACACCAAGTACTCATAGTGACCGTAGAAACATCTGAAAGCCGTCATCAGTATATCCTCATCCCATACTCACAACTGGTGATAGCTTGATCATAGATCAACCTTCGAGAACCATCATTCCCCTCTTAACTAGTTGAAGTGGTCATCGTTCCTCGGTAGTGGATACCGGTTCTTCACGGTCACCTGACTCAAGCGCCGGTAATCCACACACAGCCCCAAGCTCCCATCTCCATTCTTTGCAAACAAAACTGGGGCCGCCTAGGGTGAAACACTGGTTCTTACAAAGCCCTTCTTCTGCAATACTTCCAACTGCACCTTCAGCTCATGAAGCTCTGCAGGAGCCATCCGATATGCTGATGATGATATCGGTGTCGTCTCGAGTTGCAACTCAATGCAGAAATCTATCTCCCGATGGGGAGGTAGTCCGGGTACATCCTCTGGAAAGACATCCTCGTACTCAGCCACTACTATTGGAAACTGAAAACTCGTAACATCTGCTGCACTAAGTGCTAGGCTATCCAACTGATGTGAAATCGGTTGTGCCTTCCTACGCAAGACGCCATCCTGAGCTCCCTAGGTCTCGTTTTCACCGATGAAGGAGAACCTCATCCCATAACTATGGACACAATGCACCCTTCGCCTAAAACAGTCAATCTGGGCATGAACTTTGGATTGCCAATCCATACCAAAAATGACGTCATAAGGCGTCGACGCTACCACCAAGAGGTTACAACCAAAACTCTCACCTCCAAGGGTCAGGTCACACTGTCTACAAAGGTGTGTGATCTCTAACTATTCTCTAGTCGGTGTTTCTAAGAGTAAGGGTCGAGTCAATGACTCAATAGGAATCTCAAGGTCTTGAACAAGATAATAAACTAGAAAAGAATGACTAGAACCTATGTCAATCAGTATTGAAGCCAAAGTAGAAAAGACACTGATTGTACCTTTAATCATCCAGAAGTACCTGGTTCATAAGCTTCCACTGCCTGAAGTAGTCCCTGCCTCTGTCCACTAGCTCCCTAAGCTTGGGGTGGACCTCCTAGGGGTGGTGGTGGTAAATGTTCAAAACACTGACCACCTCTGGCTGCTCTTCCAGCTCCTCTACCACATCATCTAGCCTAAGGATCTGTCTGCTCCACCCATTGCCTCTACCTCGGTGTTCCATCCACTGCTCCCGTGTAGGTAGTACGGCGGGTTGGACAATCTTGAGGGAGATGTCCCTTGCCATCCCAAGAGTTGCATCGCCTCTCTCGAGGCTGGCTGGATGCACCCTGTGAACCCTGTATGGCAGATCCCCTATCCAGGGATCTCCTCTGAAAACGTCTCTGATGCCTGGGTCCCTGACGTTGGCCACCTGCTGCCGAGGTCTCTGCTCCATCTCGCTCACTACAAGCAATTTCCAGCTGTCTCTACTCTACCAAGAAGATCTCGACCACCAAAGCCCGCTCGAGCACCCCGGTTGTAACACCCCGAGATTTTATGAAAAATATTATTTCTAATTTTATTCTTGTCTTGTGTTGTATGCTACACCAAAAGGAGCTTGTAATACATGCATCCCTGACTTGGCTTGCATTACACGCAATCACAACCTTCCACGATAGCGTGTGTTGTACGCAATACCGAGTTTCACTAAACAACGATATGTTATATAAACTAGCCGTTATGAATAGTAATACCCACTTTTTAAAATTTTATAAATTTAATCTTTCTAAATTGACTTCATTTTTGGATTTGGAATATCGAAATTAGCCTAGGGTGAATATCCGTATTTTTCTGAATACTTTCAATTTTTGATGAATAGTTAAAACACTTGGTTACTATTTAAAAACCGACTTTTTATTTAAATAATTATTTATTTTATTTAAATTTATTTAATGTCAAAATTGATACATAATACCTATATAAGTTAAATGTAAATCATTAGAGTCATTTTATAATAATTTTAGATATATAAACATTTTATTGAACTTTTCACCGTCTTTTACCCACCTCCTAGAAGAATATGGAAATTCACAAAAAACATAATTTTACCACTTTTGTGGGTGGAATTTAGAAAATCCGAGAGACACAGTGAATATCAAGGAATAAAATGTGGTTCAATGAGATAGAAATATTTTTTGGTGAAAAGTAACATTTTTACTTTTATTTACCACTGTTAAAAGTAAATAGGGTAATTAAGGGTAAAAATGATATTATTATTACCCTAACACATGTCCTAATTATATTGGATAAGTGAAATTCGACCAAAAACAACCTAGGAATAACATATGACCATTTGGGTCCACTTGTATTAGATTAGGACATTTATTATTAATTTATTTAATGAAGGGTTAAAATAGTTAAAATCAAAGTTTAATAACTAATTAATTTTTAATATATGGTTATGCAGAAGATAAATTCGACTATAAACATTAATTAGAAATATAAAGATATATCCTAACTTATGGTATTTTATTTATAATTTTAGACATTAAATAATTCAAGTTATTTATGACACAATGGTGATGCAGTAATTACCTAAATAATGAAATATTAAAACTATTGATATTATAAATACCCAAATAAATGTAATTTGACACTTTTTATGAATTAAAATAATTTTCTAGGTTAATATGACATGTTAGTATGGATTTAATTAACTTTTTTTGAACAAATCATGTTTTTATGATTTTCACAAAAATAAATTACCAAATAGTGTCAAAATTGACATAAAATAGTTTTAAAAACATATATTATATTATTAATTGTAATTTTATTCCTAAAAATCATAGGGTCGGACAAATGACTTAGATAAGGATATATATATTAATAATGGACCACTTGGGGTTCTTTTGTCTTGTTATTGTATGTTTATTAACAATATAGTGTAAGAAAACAAGAAGATACGGTAAAAGTTAAATTATTTAACTTAGAGTTAAATCTAAATGATAAGGTTAAAATTGTAACCTAAACATGTCTAAAATCTATTGTTTGAGAGGATTTAGACCCATTACCACTTTATCTTTGAAATAAATAAATTTTGAGCTATTATAAACCGAATATGACTTTATTATAAAATAATATTTTAAGTTTTTCCAACGGTGCCCCTCTCCTCCCTTATAAAAAGGACACCCATTACCTATAATCTTCACACCCTTTTGAGCCTTGAATCTCGGCCAACCCCTACCCATTTCTCTTCTCCACTTCCCTAGAAACATTTTTGAGGTTTTGGTATTCTCAAAAGACCAATTCTGCTTCCTTAAGAGGAAGCATAAAGGAGGTGTGTCGAAGAAGGGGTAATCTATTCTTCCGATTTTCTCAAGTTTCTTTCTTCTTATACTTCTTCATCATTAGTTTTATCATTATAAAGTAATAACATAAGTATTAATTATATACTGATATTTTATTATAAGTATGAAACAACCCTATTTCACCTTCTATCCATCTTACGGAAAATGAAATCATTGTGCGTGCGTACATACAGAATACTATCTCCACGCTGTGGTGTAGTCTGTTTTCGACCACCACCTTACTTCGATGGGTATAATGGTGTAAATAAATAACTATATATTATTATTGTATAGTGTTATTTATTCTGAAATATTATACATACACTTCAATACAATTCCATGATCATGGGAATGATATCATCGCTCGTGCGTACGTATGGACTATCGTCTCCACAACGAGATGAGATTCATTCTCCATGTTAACCATTCAAGAATGATAATAAAGTATATATAATAAATAATAATGAAATATATGACATAATGAATCTACTGGATTTATGTATATGTCATCTACTTAATTCCATTCAAGTCAATAAAGAAAGGAAAACAACGTTCATTCGTACGTATGGCCTACCGTCTCCATAAACGGTGTGTTTCATTTAATTTATCTATCTATTATATATATATACCAAATATATATGATATATAAATAATGTTTTAAATTATTGAATTAAGTAAATATTGATATAAGTAATAATAATATCAAGAACAAAAATTCCAAACACGTACGATAAATGAAACAATTTTACCCAAAATGCTACTTTAACATGGAATTGACAAATAAATGGGTAATATAAATACCTAAGTGAACCATATAGGATCTAATAAAAATGAATAATATTTTTTAATAATTCAATGACAATATTTAAATCATTATACAGGATTTTTGGATACATACAAAGCATATCAGACATAAGGTAAGGGATAATTTTTCAATCTCATTTTTATCTGAGATTTCTTATTCGTAAGTATTTACTGGGGTTATATTTTTCATCCATGTCCATAAAAATGTTTTCATAAAGTGTTTTATATTTTTACATGTATGTTTAAAGTCATTTATACCCATATTTACTTTTACTTTGTGTTATGTAAGGAATCTTTCTTTTTTTTACAATACGTGGTACTTTTTGACTTTTCCGACAAAAATATGAGGAGAATGTTTTTTTAACTTATACGGCATGAATGAATTTTTACGGTTTCATAACGCCTCATTTTCATGAATATAACTATACAATATTGCATGATTATTTTCAACAAAACACTTATCTTTTAAAATTTAATGGCATTTTGTGAAAAGAAAATTATTTTGAAGAAGAAAGGATATTTTCCTCAAGATTTCATTTCAGGTGTTTTATCAAAACTATTTTTCCATCTAATATGACATTATTTAGTATGATTATGTTTCAAGTATAATGTCTCCATTATTTAAATGGTTTGATTCATCTTATGATTAATGATATCCATTTGTTTTTTATGGATTATGTTATGATGGGATGATGTTTATGAAACCCATTTTATTATTTGGGTTATGATGGATGATTTATGTTTATTTTGTGGCACAAGTAAGAATGATTTCATTATGAGATGGGTGGGACCTATATATCCCTACAATGCATTGGGTAATGATATATATCTCATGATATAGACATGGCCGGAATGGTAAGTTAATCATTTTTAGTGTTACAGGACTGAAATGAGGAGTGAACTCGATTCAGAAAGAAACTTTTTCCACTGATATGGTCTTGGCAGCAATTTTGTGGCTACTATGGAAATAATAACATGTGCTGAATGGTTTCCACAATTACATGTTTTATTCCCAATATATTTTATCATGTTTGATGTTCCATTATGATATATGCTTTACGTACTTCAACGATTTATGTCTTTGCTCAAGATTTTGATGTTTAAATTTCATGTTCATGTTTTTTCTTTCAAATGTTTATGGATTGTTTTATGTTCTCTATGATTACCCTTACTGAGTATTTGAGCTCACCCTTTATATGTTTTCTTTTCCCCATGATTTAAAGAAATGTTTTAGGTACGAAACCATAAAGGTGAAGATCTTTATGGGAGATGTTGAAGATCATTCACCACGATTTGAAGATTAAATTCTTAGTTTCCAAAGACAATAAAATATTATGGTCCTTGTGTGTCAGTGTTTGGTATGTATTATGTATTATTAAAGAGTAATGTAATGTCCATGTATGTCATGCTTTGGGTCTCTACAGTTGGTATCAGAGGAAAGGTTTAGTTAACCTTTGGAAACTAGGATGTGAAAACATTAGTGAGATCCCTATAGAAATTTCTACGTTATGTCTAGGGATGTCACTTTGGTTAAGTATAAGAATAGTTTATAGTCGTAGATTTATGGTAAATATATTATAATTAAACCTAAGATGTTAGATATTGATGGTACTCCCCCTTTATTATGTTGTTTTACTAGCATGATATTTTCCTCTCACACTGTTCTTTTTGTGTTTTATACGATGGGTGGAACCCGAAGGAACCGTGTTGATCAATGTAATGGAAAATGCACTGATTTTCCTCCCGAGCAACCAAATGTTATGGGAGATGGAGTGCAAAATCTTATTTCTATACTTACACAAGCTAAGAATCATTCTAGATTTCCAAATGATCAGAGAAGGGAACAATATTCTATTGATTCCTTCATGAGGCAACGTCCACCGTGTTTCAATGGGTATTCTGATCCACTTGATTCTGAACAATGGATCAGTACCATTGAAAATATATTTTCCATACTTCGCTGTTCAGAACATGAAAAATTAATTTTAGCTATTTACTATTTAGAAGGTGAAGTAGACCAGTGGTGGACTCTAATTAAGAATACAAGGCCCCAAAATGAAATTGAATCCATAGAATGGTACGAGTTCAAGAACATGTTTTTCATTAAGTACTTCCCTCGTATTCTTTGAACAAAGATGGAAAAGGAGTTTCTTGAGCTTAATAATAAGGATGATGAATCTGTTGGTATATACGAAGCGAATTTTACAATACTTGCAAGGTATGCTTCTGGCATTATCATCCAACCTGAAAGTAAATTCGATCGATTTTTCAGTGGCTTAAAACCAAGTCTTCAAAGGGAATTAGCTATAAGAGACTTCAGTAGCTATGAAGAAATTGTGTGTTGTTCTATCAAGGTTGAACTGGAAGTTGGTGTAAATATCCATCTCATGGTTTGGACAAGAAACGAAAGATGGAGTTCAAGGAGAAATCTCAGAATAATGGTGAAAAGAAGATGAAAGTTTCTTTATGCTCAAAGTGTGGAATGATGCATGGTGGAGATTGTCTTAAAGGGACTAAAAAATGTTATAAGTGTGGAAAAGATGGTAATCGAGCAGGTGAGTGTCGAAGTAATGGAAAAAGGGTTTCTAATGATGTGAATAAAGAAAATACTGCAGAGAATGCACCACCAACACTTCAATGATTCAAGTGCAAGGAAATGGGGCATTATGCTAATCAATGCCCTAATCCAAGGGTTAATGATGATCAACGTGAGAAACCTCTTAAAGAAAAGGATAATGGGAAGTCACATGCGATCACTATTTTTGATATTGAGTATGACAATGATGTTGCGTAATGATTAAGTGTTTATGTAATGTGATTTCAAAATAGTATCATGGAATCTCATTTATAGTATCATGGAATTTTGAAATATCTGTGTATTAGTCCATTGAGGTTTTCTATAAGAATATGGTTCCATGAAAAGTGATTCAAATATTTTTGAAAGCAGATGATATCCGCATAATGATTGGATAAGTAGAAAATATATTGTTTTATAGTATTCATGAGATCATGATTGATATAAGGACTAAGTGATATCATTGTCTGGGTATATAGAATTTTGGGGATTTTGGTACGTGGAAAGTGTTAACTTTTAACTGCATTCATGTTTTCACTAAGGTTCAATGGGTATTCATTTTTCAAGGAATACATGATTAAGGCCATAGAATTTTTGGAATGTGACCAACAACATATATCGTATGATATATAGGGGATAAATTATGGTATTCACATACTTGTTATGTGACCTCTCAAGTAATCATTTTCTTTACACTATGAGATTGGACAGAAGTATTTTCTATAAGCTTAATGGTTGGATTGGATTAAGTTGGTCATCAGATAGAATTATTTAAGGCTAGAATATTTTTTCATTCGATACTATTTATGGAATTTTATAAAGATGTAGTTTTAGAAAAAGTACAACCTACAGGACGGGCGACAACCCGTCGTGTCAGACAAGGCTGTGGGAATCGAAACCGCAACTGAAGAGTGACAGACCTTTATCGGCTACCATTGGCCTACAAGAAGTCCATGTTTAGTAGAAACCAATTTTATTATATTAAGCAGTATGATATATGAAGTATAAGTCCATTTTAGGAACCATATATGATTAATATCACTATAGATGGACTTATGTATTTTTGATAACTTTTTCTAACCTTTTGATTAAGACAGATGGAATGACCCATCATTCTATCACATGATATGCTAACATTTCATGAATGACAAATTCATCTTCATTTCATTAAGAGATGAAGTGGAAATTGTCCAAGGAACGACCAACGGTCAGACTGTACCAAAATCAAGAATGTATTACTTCTAATTCCAATGATCTTGAAAACCAAAAATGTTGTCCTAGTGTACTTATATCCGATCAATAAGATGGTACCTTAGATCATCACAAATCTATGGCTTTTTGATTGTTGGCATTTTCATAGCCATGTTCTATACCTCTCTTCATCAGAACATGATGGTCAGATTTCTATTCCATATCCATATTTTCACTTGTGTTCTTCTATGTGGAAACCTAGTGATTAGTTAATTTGGGTAACCGTTACATTTCAAACTTCATTTTTTAAAGATTGGTTTTGGTATTCCTTTTTACGAGGTGGGTTTCTATTAAATAAACTTTTCAGTAGTAAACCATTTATAACCCCGATGAATTTCCAGGGGGAAATTCATTTTAAGGGGGGTAGAATGTAACTCCCACGGATTTTATGAAAAATATTTTTTTAAAATTTATTGATGTCATGTGTTGTATGCTACACTAAAAGGAGCTTGCACTACACGCATCCCTGACTTGGCTTGCATTACACATAATCGCGACCTTCCACGATAGCATGTATTGTACGCAATACCGAGTTTTACTAAACAACGACATGTTATATAAACTAGTCGTTATGAATAGTAATACCCACTTTTTAAAATTTTATAAATTTTATCTTTTGAAATGGACTTCATTTTTTGATTCGGAATATTGGAATTATCCTAGGTTGAATTTTTTGTTTTTTCTGAAAACATTCAATTTTTGATGAATAGTGAAAACACTTGGTTACTATTTAAAAACCGACTTTTTATTTAAATAATTATTTATTTTATTTAAATTTATTTTAAGTCAAAATTGATACATAATACCTATATAATTTTAATTTAATTCATTGGAGTCATTTTATAATAATTTTAGATATATAAAAATTTTATTGAACTTTTCATTGTCTTTTACCCACCTCCTAGGAGAATTTGGAAATTCACATAAAACATAATTTTACCGCTTATGTGAGTTGAATTTTGAAAATCGGAGAGACACGGTTAATATCATGGACTAAAATGTGGTTCAATGAGATGAAAATAATTTTTCATGAATAGTAACATTTTACTATTATTTACCACGGTTAAAAGTAAATAGGGTAATTAAGGGTAAAATGATATTATTATTCCCCTAACACAAGTCATAATTCTATTGGATAAGTTTAATTCGACCAAAAACAACCTTAGGAATAATGTATGACCATTTGGGTCCCCTTGTATTAGATTAGGACATTTATTATTAATTTATTTAAAGAAAGGTTAAAATGGTTAAAATCAATGTTTAATAACTAATTCATTTTTAATAAAAGGGTTATGAAAAAGATAAATTCGATTATAAATATTCATTAGAAATATAAAAAGAGTTTCTACCTAATGGAATTTTATTTATAATTTTTAGACATTAAATAATTCATCTTATTTATGACACAACGGTGATTCAGTAATTACCAAAATAATGAAATATTAAAATAATTGATATTATAAATACCCAACTAAATGTAATTTGAGACTTTTTATAAATTACACTAATTTTATATGTTACCATGACATGTTAGTATTGATTTAATTAACTTTTTTCTAACTAATCATGCTTTTATAATTTTCAAAAAAATCCATTACCAAATAGTGTCAAAATTGACATAAAATAGTTTTTAAAACAAATATTATATTATTAATTGTTATTTTATTATTAAAAATATAAGGATCGTAAAAATGACTTATCTAAGGATATATATATTAATAATTAATCACTTGTGGTTATTTTGTCTTGTTATAGTAAGTTTATTAACCATATAGTGTAAGAAAACAAAAAGACACGGTAAAAGTTAAATTATTTAACATATAGTTAAATCTAAATGATAAGGTTAAAATTGTAAACTAAACTTGTCTAAAATCTATTGGATGAGATGATTTCGACCCATCCCCACTTTATCTTCTAAATAGATAAATTTGGAGCTATTATAAACCGAATATGACTTTATTATAAAATTATATTTTATGTTTTTCCAATGGTGCCTCTCTCCTCCCTTATAAAAAGGACATCCCTTCCCTTTTCTCTTTACACCCTTTTGAGCCTTTAATCTCGTCCAACCCCTGCCCATTTCCCTTCTCCACTTCCCTAAAAACATTCTGGAGGTGTTTTTATTCTCAAAAGGCCAAATCTACTTCCTTAAAAGGAAGCTTAAAGGAGGTGCGTCGAAGAAGAGGTAATCTCTTCTTCTGATTTTCTCATGCTTGATTCTTCTTCTACTTCTTCTTCATTAGTTGTATCATTATAAAGTAATAACATCAGTATTAATTATATAAATATATGTTATTATAAATATGAAACAACCCTATTTCACCTTCTATCCATCCTACGGAAAATGAAATCACCGCGCGTGCGTACGTACGAAATACCGTCTCCACGCCGTGGTGTAATCTGTCTTCAACCACCACTTTACTGGGATGGGTATAATGGTGTAAATAAATAACTATATAGAATTATTGTAAAGTGATATTGATTCTAAAATATTATACATACACTTCAATACAATTCCACGATCATAGGAATGATATCATCGCTCGTGTGTACGTACGGACTACCGTCTCTATGACGCGATGAGATTCATTATCCATGTTAACCATTCAAGAATGATTATAAAGTATATATAATGAATAATAATTAAATATATGAAATAATGAATCTACTTTATTTCTATATATATATATATATATATATATATTTCATCTACTTACTTCCATTCATGTCAATAATGAAATGAAAACAGCATTCTTGCGTACGTATGACCTACGGTCTCCATGAACGGTGTGTTTCATTTCATTTATCTATCTATTATATATATATATATATTGAATATATATTATATATAAATCATTTTTTACATTTTGGAAGTAAGTAAATCATGATATATGTAATAATAATATCAAGAACAACAAGTCCAGACACGTACGATAAATGAAACAATTTTACCCAAAACGCTACTTTAACATGGAATTGACAAATAAACGGGTAATATAAATATCTAAGTGAACCATATAAGATATAATAACAATGAATATGATTCTATAATAAGTCAATGACGTTATTTAAATCATTATATATGAGTTTCAGATACATGTGAAGCATATCGGTCATAAGGTAAGGGATAATTTTGCAATCTCATTTTTATCTGAGATTGCTTATTCGTAAGTATTTACTGGGGTTATATTTTTTTCCATGTCCATAAAAATGTTTTCATAAAGTGTTCAATATTCTTCCATGTATTTTTAAAGTCATTTATACCCATCTTGACTTTTACTTTGTGTTATGGAAGGAATCTTTCTTTTGTTTAACATACGTGGTACTTTTTGACTTTTCCGACAAAAATATGAGGAGAATGTTTTTTTAACTTATACGGAATGAACGGATTTTTACGGTTTCATAACGCCTCATTTTCATGAAGCTTCCTATACATTATTGCATGATTATTTTCAACAAAACCATTTTCTTTTAAAATTTCATGGAATTTTTTGAAAAGAAAATGATTTTGAAGAAGAAAGGATATTTTCCTCAAGATTTCATTTCAGGTTTTTTATCAAAACTATTTTCCATCTAAGATGACATTATTTAGTATGACTATGTTTCAAGTATAATGCCTCCATTATTTAAATGATTTGATTCATCTCATGATGAATGATATACATTTATTTTTTATGGATTATGTTATGATGAGATGATGTTTATGAAACCCATTTTATTATTTGGGTTATGATGGATTATTTATGTTTATTTTGTGGAACAAGTAAGAAATAATTCATTATGAGATGGGTGGGACCTATATCTCCCTATAATGCATTGGGTAATGATTTATATCTCATGATAGATACATGTCTTAAATGGTAAGTTAATCTGGTTCTGTGTTACAGGACTGAAACGGGGAGTGAACTCGATTTAGAAAGGGACTTTGTCCACTAAGATGGTCTTGGAAGCAATATCATGGATACTATGTAAATCATAACATGTGCTAAATGGTTTCCACAATTACATGTTTTATTATGATTATATTTTATCATGGGTGATGTTCCATTATGATATATGTTTTACGTACTTCCACAATTTATGTCTTTGCTCGATATTTTGATGTTTAAATTTCATGTTCATGTTTTTGCTTTCAAATGTTTACGGATTGTTTTATGCTCTCTGTGCTTACCCTTATTGAGAATTTGAGATCACTATTTATATTTTTTCTTTTCCACATGATTTAAAGAAAGGTTTTAGGTAAGAAAACAAAAAGGATAAGATCTTTATGAGAGATGTTGAAGATATTTATCCACAATTATAAGATTAAATTTCGAGTTTCCAAAGACACTAAATTATTACGGTCCTTGTGTGTCTGTGTTTGTTATGTATTAATTATTCTGCAAAATTAATTTAATTTCCATGTACGTCACGTTTTGGGTCTCCACACCGGCATAAGTAGGAATGCTCATTGGGATGATTCTATCTCGGATGTCTCTGCGCAAGCCCCGGTCAAAAGTCCGAGCTCTGATGTACTGATCCCTATCCATATCCATCGAGTATAAGGAGTGGTCAGTAAACCTTGATGAATAGTCAACCACCGTCATGGTTCCCTGCTAAAGCTGAAGAAGCTCATGTATACGTACTACTCTCAGGGTAACCGATGAAAACTCATTTCTGAAGAGATGCTCAAACTCTGACCATCCAAGAGTTGCCTCGTCGTGAGGCTGGATAAGAAAACTCCACTATCACCCTGCTGAGCCCTACAGAAGGCTCGCTTCCAAGATCACCATTTGGTTTGCAGGTGTCCTGACAAAACAGAAGACTTTGGTCACTTCCTCAAACCAGTCCTCTACTGCCTGAGGGTCAGGCTCACCTCGAATCCTAAGGGGTATCTGTCTCTGAAACTCGTGGAGTGCGCTCAGCCTGCACTCCTCATATACTGGTACAGCAGGCACTAAACACTGCTCCACAGGTGGTGGAACAATTGGCAATCCACCTGAAGGTAAAGCTGGGGGATCTGGTCCCTGTATCGAAGCTTCATCACTGAGGGGGTCATCCTCGTGATCGAGTTGCTGGATCCTAGCGGGTGCGCATCACGGAGGTATCCAGTATAAAAACAAGATGTATCTCAGTCAATGGGTATATCTGGAGAGTTGAATCAAGAAGGACATTGAATTGACAACACATTCCTATATAATGCATGTACCATTATTTTTCCCCTGAAACTAGTGTTATCATGTTCCGAGTCAAAAATCAAGTTACCAGAGTCCTGGTGTATGGATACGTCGACCACCCACACTAACACTGGGGTACCTAGCCTGATAACCGAACTCGAAACACTTAACATTGTTTCCCCAAACCAACACATAGACTCTCGGTTCTAAGGTAGAACCGACCACCTCTTATACCACTCTATCAAGGCCCATCCCAGTGGGGCCCGAGCCATAACTCCCTAATCCCACCCCTAATAGGCCAGGGGTTGTTGACTAGCACCGAGTAGTGATGTTACTAACATTGGAATCATTTCCTATAAACTTCTACACACACACACAGACACACATCTCCAAGCCATAAACCTGAATAGTAAATACTACTAAAAATGGAAATGCATGCATACACTAAAAATACCAACCAACCGAGTATGAGAGGAAAGTTAAGTACAGTAATGTAAACCCCTGGGCCTAAAGTACAAGACCACCAAAAGAGAGTCTGTAACAAAGTCCAACCTGAAAATAAAGGTACTAGGACTGAAATCCTTAACCATAGGAACACACCTCGACCTGTCTGATCTCACTAAACACCATCTGGTCCAGGTCCGCATAGAATTCTGTCAAAGTCTCCCTCGTCTGCACAAGACATGTCACGTGTGGAAAAATCTCATGTGTGGGTGAGTATAACAATACCCAGTAGGACACCTCAAAACCACAAAGGAATACAACAAGGTAAATACCACAAAGGAAAAATATATTCTTCTCTACATAGTATATGTTTACAGAACATATAACAAGAATATCTAGATATACTCATACATGATCTAATATCGCGATACCAGCACTAGGATCCAGCTCGAAGATTCCACTAAGCACATAACAAGGATAACAAACTCCTAGTTTTGAAGAGTGATAGAGAGACTCTAATTACTCATTCCGGGAGAACACACTCCACAAGAACTTGAGAATAAGATATTCAGATGAGGACCACAACCAAAAGCTATGGGTTGATTCCAATAACTCAGTCTGAACTTATCCGTTAAGTGGAGGATCGGCGCAGGGGTAAAGTTGGTCACATCGATACCAAAAACTCTACCTAGGGTTCTATGAATGAACAGAGGATCCGGCTCCAAGTCTCACATAGGGGATTCCAAAAACTCTATTCGGGAAGTCCTACTGAAGAGATCATACTCATGTATGTAGGAAATATTACCAGAAACCTTTAAAAGAATGACAAATGGGACGAACCCTAAGAAAACTAGTCCAAGTCACAGAAGAAAACTGGCTCAAGCCATGTAAAACAGGTTACACTGCGTGTAGTATGGTTACAGGTTGTGTTCTTTGACTTCGAGTACTGCCTGTGTAAATGGTCTGTGTCACCTATACATGATGTGTAAAACTCGACTACAAGGCGTATAGAAGGATCACACGACGTGTTCGTTGACTCCAGTTATTGCCCGTGTAAACGGGCCGTGTCTGGAATCGAAGTCATGTAGGAAAGAATATACACGACGTGTAAGTCAAAGAACACACCATGTCCTGTCAACTGGGTAACACCCGTGTACCCTGGACATATACCCGTACACGGTGTTTGTCCGTGTTTCCAGCCCGTGTACCAGTACATGGGGTGTCCCATGTATCTGGCCATGTCTGGTCGCGGAAGGGTATACACGTCGTGTCTTTGGTCATGTACCCAACCTGTGTTCATGTACTCTCGGAGTAGATGTCAGGTAATCCCCGACGAACAAATTCCCTGTAGCCCATACTACACGCCGTGTAGTATGGATTTTTTTAGAAACGATGTCTTCCTCTTCGTGGTTTGGCCGATCTTCTGGATCTCGATTCTTCCATCCATTTGCCGCGAAACTCAAGGTGTTGGTTTGTTTCATCATCCTAACACCAAATACGGGTGTTTCAGGCCTTCAATCGGCTCGACGAAAAACATATGATCTTCCGATGAAAACCGCCCAAAAATTCATATCTCTCGATCCACTCCGAATTGTTCACCGAAATTGTCATTGTAGCTCTGAACCATGCTCCTGAGGTTGGATCTACAATACCAAATCATTATGCCAACAAACGAATGCACAATGATCGATTCCCTCCATGAACACGTAGAACGAACATGAAGAACGCGTAGAAACTGGGGAAGAAAAGAACAACAATTGAGAGCGATGAACCTTGATCGATGTTCGCGTCGATCTTGGTTCATCATCGTTAGAAGGTTGAACGAAACCAAATTACTCCAGGAATCAAATCCCCAAAATCCCCTCAAAATCCCATCCAGAAAATAAGATCGATCCACAGGATAATCTATTCATGGATTAGTCCGTGTTCATTGTAGGAATCAAGAACGGGAAATAAATCACAAAGAGATCAAACACCCTACTTGGACCTGCAACGTTTGTTGGCGAAGATCTGGTCATCGCGCCGTTGTCACCCTTGAAGCTCGTCAAGAACGTCGATGCCGTGTCGTGGGTTTCCCCCAGAGCATTCCCAGAGCCTCCAGGTAAATTCAAGGTTATTATAATTGTAACCCTAATCCCCTGCGAAATATCCATTTTCAAAAAAGGTAACAGATTTCGCTACCGCAAGGATTTAATAAAATATTTTTATTAAATATTTTATTACAGTTACGTCCAAAAACTAGATTTCACCACCGACCTGCGTCGGCCAATGTTAGGACTCCCCTAGGGTAAACCCGCTGCTCTGGACGCAATGGTGCCCTTGGATTTCCGATCCTAGGACCCATTCATGGGTTATTCCACTTTTTTAGGAAAACCACACGCACATGTTATTTAATTATTTAATTAAATTCAAACATTTGTTACGGGCTCAAAGGGTCTCAGAACAGCGCATCGTCTCAAATCTGGGTCTCAAAAGAAATCCCATATAATATTAAAAATAATACATTGAAAAATCTGGAACATTATAAGATAGCTTTAAAAATCATTTCATTATAGAATTACCATGGTATGGTAGTGTGTTTTTTAATTTTTTTATCATGGTATAAACTGTGGAAGAGAAACTGGTTTCATAAACAACTTTTCATATTAAACATAAAACATTCAAATGATGGATAATAATGTTTTCATTGGATTATATAGCAAGTCTATAATAAACTGTATTAATGTTTTTCATCATATATAGTGATGAAATTTGAAATATCACATGGACAATTTTTTAAGGAAATAAATTCTTTGGAATTCATTTATTAAAGACCAAAAACATATTCCAATTTATTTTTAAAAAATCCACTTAGAAAACTTATGATTTAATATTTAAAAATAATTTAAAACATTTCATATGTAAAATATCATTTCTGTATTAAATAACTATTTTTAAATAAAAAAACAATTTAAAAACCTTTTTATTTAAATTGTATTTTTTAGTAAAATAAATGAATCTTTGAAATCATAAAAATACATTCCTTTGAAAATAACACTTGAAAACATATTAATGAATCATTGAAATTTATTTTAAAAAATTTTGAGTAAAAAACATTTTTTAAATCATTTTATATTAAAATTATATTTGAATTTATATAAAGGAAGATTTAAAAATAATTTAAATACTATTTAAAGATAGAAATTTTAATAAAATTATTCTCAAATAACCTTTGAAATCATATAATGGAATCTTTGAAAATAATTAAAAACAATTTTTATGATAAATTTATTTGAAATATTTTTCATTGAAAATAAACATTGAACAATTATAATAAATAGTTTGTAAACAATTTTAATAACATTTAATAACATAAAAATATTAATATCATTTTTCTTTATTATTATAAAAAATTTCATTTAAAAAAATTTTGAAATTTTTTTTAGAAATTGTTTTAATAAAAAAAATTTATCTTAATAGAGGAATATGGTTAGATTTTTTTTAAAATTTTCTTTATAATATTAAGCACAAAATTATGGGAAAATGGTGACATAATATAAATATATAATTATTAACCATATGAGTATATAATTCAGAAAATTTTTAAAGTTTTGGATCATATGGTTTCATCAATGGAATCATAATCACTAACAATCCTGATAAATGATGAGATAGTAGAAATAAACTCTTACCACTATGGTAAATTTGAATAATTAACCCATTTAAAGTATGAAATTAAAAGAAACATAAAATATAAAGAGGTTGAAAAATTTATGATATGAAATGAAAAGTTGGTTTTATATAATCCTCATGAAATAATATATGTGTATATCATAACATATATCTCAATGATGGAAAATTGTAACAAAATACATTAACTTTTTGGTAACTTTTGAACTGGAAAACCCATTAATGTGAGATAAAAAATTAATATTTAAATCCAAATAATTTTAATTAACATAATAATTAAATAAATATATGGGAATTCTACACACCACAAACTCTAATTTGGCTGTGAACAATGATTATGACTCATGGTAAATAAAAGTGAGACAAAAATCCTCAGTACATGAGTAACTTTTGAATCATGGTCAATGTAAAATGATAACATAAATTTAAACATTTAAAATCACCAAAAAAGTAAATAAATGATATAAAATTCATATTTCCATTATTATACAACAAAAAACAAGTTGTTAATAGGGCATTAAACTCACAAAAATACATGTTAGACTACAAATCCTCTTACCATATGCCTTAACTTCCTTCATTCACGATAAAATATATTGTATAATAAATATATGTTTATCAAAAAATAAAAAATAGAAATAATAATACATATAATACCAATTAATATTTTCTTGTGACATTTTATTACCCATTTATTAACAATTCGATGTTAATGTTATGTTTTGGGTAATAACCACATTGTTTTTCATACATGTTTTGACTTGTTTTTTTGGACATATTACATTAATCATAATTTATAAATTTATAGAATTTAAAACGAGATATAATTTTTATATATATTCATTATATATGTGTTTATAATAGCTTAAAAATATATATTTATAATAATTGAAAAACAAATTTCATATAGACGGTTGGTTGTACGTACGCATGAACGCTATTTCAGCTTTCTTGTTATATTGATATAAATAATGTAAATAATCTATAAAAATTTATGTGTTTTTATAGTTATAGTATATTTATTAGGTTATATATACATATATAACATATATCTATTTACGCCCTCATATATACATTTCATGTAAAGCATGATTGAATCATTTTGCTTCATGAGGCAGTAGTCCGCCAAACACACAAACAATGTTAACGTATTCCCAAAAAATGGAAAACATAAAGGTATGTGATATATCATAATTAAATTAGCATAAATACCTAATAAATATAATTAATATCAAATATAAATATTATTTCCATCATTATTCCCAACCATATGAGTTGTTAAAGTATGAACGAATGACATCAGTTTGCGAGGCTTTAGAACACCATTCACACAAACGATAAGTTTTTATCCCATTTGAATAAAGTATATATATTTTTCAGTCATAAAATTGGCATAAAAAATCTATGTATATTTTTAATACTTATGTTAGTATATAATTATGTAATAAGAATAATTTAAGGTGGTGGAGAAGGATACAAAATAGAAATACATGTTGACTAATGTTAACTCTTCATTGGGTAAGTCCATTTGGTATTCACCAAAGGACCTCCTTGGTTGTATTTCAACAAATATAAAGGATTATAATTTGATGGGATTAATGTTTTGAGTTGATTTGGGTATTTTTTTCCATAGAGATTGAGTGGTGTGATTATTGGGGGATAGGTGGAGTCATTTTATACAGGATGTGAGTAGAAAACTTGAATGTACAAAAAGTTAAACATTAATAAAAGGTCTCCCTTACATAATGTTTTTCCCATAATGATATATTTTTAATAAAATAGGGAACACGGTTGAAATAGTTCAATAAAAAAAAAATTACATCTATTGAGTTTGTTTTTCCCTTCATGTTTAATGTTTAACCACTAAGTAATCTCATTTTTACCATAATCACTATAATTAATTTAAATTACATTCACTAATATTTTTTGTGAAAACTAATTTAACCTTAATAAAAATTATAAATTATTCTGATTCAAAATATTGAATCCATTTTTTCCAATTCCCATCATATATGTGAAGTAAATTAATTTAAAAATAATCTCACACACGGTACGTATTAATGAATTTTTAATGTAAATGTATTAAATGGATTGAATTGTTTTCATATAAATTATATATTTAAAATTGATTAAAATTACCCAAATTTGATTTATTTTTGTATAATTTATCTAATTATAAATTAAAATAAAATTAAAATAAAAATATACAATACAAAAAAATATATAAAAATTCATTTTTGAATGAACATTATTTTTTTTCATTATCAATCAAAAAAATTGATAGTTATCAAAAAAATATCAAAAAATTTACCAAAGTATACATTGATAATATTTTTTTAAAAATGGAATATATTTGTTTAATTTAAAATCGTAAATGTTCCAAAACATATTTTGAAACTAATTATACCTTTATAGGGTGGAAAAATGTATTTTATAAAAGTAATACATATTATACCTAAATTTGGATTTGTTCTTATTTTATGCATATAAATTTTATTGTATGATTGTAATATATTATGTTTGATTTTATAATGTATAAATTTCATTAAAATATATCACTAATACAGATTAATGGAGTGAAAACATCTTTTTTTGTAAAAAAATAGTTTTTTTATAAAAAATATTTTTTAGACAATTTGTTTTTATTTTAATTTATAATTAATTGATAACCCAAAAATTATTAAAATACAGATAATATAGTTTCAAAATTTAATAGATCACATTCATGTGTTCCATTACAATGAATAGTTCATAACTATAATAATATTTTAATAAAATAATAATAGTATATTATAGTTCAGTAAAATGTTATGTAACAGGTAATACAAGATATCAAAGGAACTAGACATTGTGTGTAACATAAGACAAACATAAGGTTCTATGTATCAAAAAAATCAATGTTTTGGGTAGTGGTTATTTAACTTGTTATTACATACTATGAAATAATAAATTAAGGTAGCATTAAATGAATACACTCAATGAAATTTAAATTATTTATATTAAAATTAACCATAATAACTCAGGGTGTTGCATTCTATCCTCTATAAAATTAATTTTTAATTCAAAATTATTTTAGGAAATCAAATATTTTTAATTAAAACTTTCACTCTTGGAAACCCACATCATAAAAATAAATATTGAAACTTATCTTAATAGTAAAATTTCGAAATATCATAGTTACCTAATGTAACTCAAAAATATGTTTCCATATTTGTGAGCATATTATTCATGTGAGGACATATACATAGAATAAAATAGAAAATAATTATAGAGAGTGATAATTATCATTGATCACAAAAGGTAGGGTGATCGAGGGATGTTTATTAACCATAAAACTATAACCCAGTTAGGCTTGAAGTGGTCGTTAATATAATCAAAATGATGATAAATGTAAAAGTTCCATTTCATAAAGATAAATAATTATACCAACAAGATATACTTAGTGGATTTCATTCCCTTTTATATGAAAATTATTATAATTTGTTTGTGCCTTAATCAATTTACACTTTATGTATTACTCAATGAAATTTAGTTGAATCTTGTATCTCTGAATCATTAACAGATCATAATATCCATAACTAAAATGACATGTCATTCATTCTATCTTCTGTTTTCATTAATAAAATTCATTTCTATACATTATCCAATATTATCGAATTATTCATATTGATAAAATACATTATTCTCCAAAAATAAATTACTAGTTCAGCATAAACCATTTCATAAATGGTTATCCTCATGACCCATCTGATAGTTGTAAATCCAAAACATTATAAATAATGTCCATAAATCTGTATAACATGGATCCCTTATATACCATAATGTACCTCTTGATAATGAAATACTGAAAATGTGAATTCCTTAACCAATTATACTATTTTAAACATGTTAATAAATTGAGGTAGCATAAATTCTTATTGAAAATAAAAATTCATCCTCATTCTTTATATAGATTATTGGATATATTCCATAAATAAAATTTTTTTTGTGAAAATAATCAATGATACATATAACACTTTTTTATAAAATAAATCATCATTTCCAAGGTCATAAAAACTATGAGACTTACTTTATTATTATCTAACATTTCTTTATCCAAATTAAACACCAATTTATCAATATTAGAAAAATATTAAGGGTTACCATCCCTTAATCATGTTTTTTCACCCATAAATTATAAAATTTTCATTAAATAACATTTCTAGTGCCTTATTAACACTAATCATATTATTTAAAATCCTTAATGAAATACTTATACAACAAATACCTTATATATTTTGTATGTAATTAATCAAAATACATAAATACATCAATCCTTCCACATAAATGACTTGAATGAAATATTTTCTTATTTTGTTTAGAATTAAATTCTTAGGAAAGGAAATTGTGTTTGGTAATGCATATGTTATCCATATATAATGCATTGAAATCTTCAACAATGTTTCACTCTATGATCATTTCTTCCACATAGATAACATATTCCCATCCATTTTTAGTATTATTCCTTTTTCTGTTACCCTTCTTCATAACATTTATGAAAAAATACTTTTTCCACTATGTTCATTACTATGTAAGATATCAAAAAATTACAACTTCTTCTTATTAAATGTGTTAGGAATAAAAAAATAGTTCACATTGTTAATTATATATCGTTATATGTGGTTTGGCATAATCGCAATATATTTCTCTCTTGTAATCATCATTTATGGTTTCTCAAAGACTTCATATTTTCTATTTCATTAAGTTTTAATGTAGTTCCTTACTACTCTAACCATATACTAAAATCAATATCAATATATGAGAAACACTAATCATTTCTAGAGACTACATAATCATGAAAAATTACATATTGGGATCCTAAATTATGAAAACATATTCTTTAATGTATGAAACCTTAGATTTGTCATAGGACATTCATAGTCATCATAATCTTAAATCCTTGATGTTATTTCATAAATGGATTTTTAAATTATAAATAATATACCCTCAAAGTGTCAAATTAGGGGTGTAGTAAGGACCGTTATTGTACAACAGTTCAAAATTATGTCTAGCACAATATGATGGTTTTGGGTTTGTTACCCATATGTACATTTTTTCGAGAGCCAAATCATCATTTACATTTTGAAATGGATTTAATTATGTAGAAAAAACTCTCTAAATAATTTAAAGAACAATGACATATTATTATAAATTAAATCATCCTTAAACTTTTTCTAAAAGGCATACATAGACACATTCATTGAAATATTTCATGGTATATAACTAATGTATTAAATCATAATTTCCAAAGGGTAATTAAAAGTTTATTTTTTACCATATTTATTGACCCATGTTCAATATACATTGATACTACATCATTTTAGATGAATATTATGTGCATTAAAAAGTACACGCATCAGAACCGTATTGGTTTACTATCATTGTAAACATTGAAACAAATGTTTCTAACTTGTTGAATGGTCTTCATTATATCAAATAAAGATCATCACCTTTAGTACTATTAAAAATATTACCTACTAAAAACCTATATTTATAACATGGGAAAATAAACATAAGAAATGATGAGATCAAATGATCAGTAAGTTTACCCAAATAAGATACATAAGCATGACATAATAATAATGGTATGAGAACTATATCATAAAATTGGACAATCATACCCTTCATTGCAATGATTATCAACATGAATCATGGAATAATGATTCCTTATTCATAAGACATGAATCATAATTAAATAATACAACATTAGTAATGGGAGTATAATATTGAAATAAGACATAGAATTTGTGTCATACACATAATTATATAATATATTCCTTAAATGTCAGGGATCATTACAAAAAATTATCAAGGAACTTCATGGGGTTTACAAATATTTGGCTGGACACACCACTACACTCAATCATATCTCCTTCCCTTTTGTGGAATGGGTTTACTCTGATAACCATCTTAGTAGTTATGGTTCAATCCCAATACCATCTTACCATAAAATGTCCCTTACCAAATAGGTTTCACTGCCAATTCCATCAATATTTATCCCATGAGTTATAAATAATTACCCAATTAATTGGAGGGAGATATAAGTCACAACCTCCATTAAATTAAATAAAACAAATGTATTCCTTAAGAGAAAAAAATTCATCAAATCCTGACCCATAAAAATCGATGTTTTTCATAAACATCATACCACATATCAGTAAATGAAATGGCTATCAACAAAATTTCATCATATAATAACCTGTGAAAATTATATAGAATTCATAATCATTTCATTATAAAATAAAATGGGAAAAGAAGTGGGTTTCATTAGTGTTTAATCACGATTTAACACATTGAAAAAATGGGTTTCATAAATAAATTTTCATCATAAAAATAACCCATTCAAATAATGTAAATGAATGGTGTCCTTGGATTATATCCCCATAAAATCATAAACTATATCAAAGGGGATCATCTTAGATGTATAAGGATTTTTAAAAATAATTTAGAGCATTTGTAAAGTAAAATATCATTTCTTTGAAAATAATTTTATAATATATTAATAATTTTGAAAATACTTTTCATTGAAAAACACTTTGAAAAATTGTGATGTATTCATTAAAAATAATTTTGAATATTTTATAAAAAATATTACCTTTCCACTTTAAAAAACACTTTTTAAATCAGAAAACATTTTGAAAACAATTTTCATTGAAAATATATTTTGAACCATATAATGTAATATTTAAAACCATTGAAATAATTTTATTTTAAAATAACATTTGAAAAAATATAAAAAATATTTTCACCCAATTTAAAACACATTTTGAACATAAAACATTTTTGAAAACCATTTCATTGAAAATAACCTTTGAAAACATATAAATGAGGCTTTGAAAACAAATATAAAAAAATATTAATCAATATTTTTTGAAATACATTTATTTAAAAATGATATTTAAAATTACAGAAAATACTTTTCTAAAATCATTCACAATAACTTTTGAGTAAAAAATAATTATTGAAATCCTTTTAATTGAAAATAATATTTTAAAACATAAAAAAAATTGAAACACATTTTAAACATTTATTAATGATTTTTTTTAAATAAATTTCCTTGAACAAGAGATTAAAATATAATTTAAATACATTTTGAGAACATTTTTATAATACAAGGTTTTTGAATAAAATGGATTTTTTAACAAAGAGAGGAATAAGGTATGATTTTAATTAAGAATTAATTTATTTTATTATGTTCCAAAGAATTGAAAAATGTAAAATTAAATGAATATATCATGAATTATAATAGTACAATAATTCCATGATATTTAATTAGATATGGATCATATGGTTAAATAAATGTGAGCCTAATAGTAAAAAAACCTGATAAACAATGAGAATGTAGAAACAAACTCTTTCCACATTGCTAACTTTGAATAATAAATCCCATCACAGAATGAAATAAAATGAAACTGAATATATGATTATAACAAAAAAATCATTATATAATATGAAAAATGGGTTTTATATATACATCATCATGGAATATATGTTCATATCAAAACATACATCGAAAAGAAGAAAAATTATGACAAAATTCATTTACTGATTTCACCAATTTTGTATCCTACATCCCTATAAATAGAGGTACGAAAATTGTTATTTAAATCCCAATAAATATCATTATATTATTCATAATATAAATCCTTTGGTAGTATCCACACCACATTCAAGAATTATGAAGGGATCTTGGCATGTGTCTAATGGAAAATAAAAGTTATATGAAAATACCTTTCGACTTGTGTAACATTTTAATCAAGAGAAATATGAAAGAATAAAATAAATTGACACATTTAATTTTTGGAAATAAATTAAAATCTAGTTATAAAATTTAATAGGTTATTATATACACAAAACAAAATAAATAATAGTTGAATATGGCTTCTCTCTCACTGAATTAAATGTGAGACTATAAATTCCCATACCATTAGATTTGTCTTCCTACAAACACGTTCAAACATAAATTATAACAAATATAATTTTATTATAAATCAACATTAGATTATTATTAATTTATATAATACCATATATTATTTTATTATTACCTTTTTCACCATTTTATTAAAAATCCCATGATGATGTTATGCTTCATGTGATAACTGCTATGTTTTTCATACATGTTTTGGCTTGTAATTGTGTTGTCAAATTACATAGATCATGGTTAAATAATTTATATAATATAAAAAAAGATACAATATAAATATATATATTTAGTATATATGTATTTATAATAATCTAAGGAACATAAAAAAAAGAAAATGAGATACACCATTCATGGAGATGGTAGGTCGTACGTACTCTTGAACACCGCTTTTGTTTTATTATTATATTAAAATAATAAAAGTAAAAGATATATATATATATTTATGTTAGGATTAAGTTATTATATTTTTGTTATATATATATATATATAACATATATATATATACCCCATCCCTAATACATTCCACCTACTGAGTCAGTCAATCACATCGCTTCGTGATCTAGTAGCCTGTCATACTCACAAATTACAAAATTCAGTTCTCAAAAAAAATTAATATAGTTATGAGTTATATAATAATTAAATAAGTACAAATAAAAAATAAATATCATAAAAATAATATATAATTATTGGTTTTTAATTATGACTATCCTTAAGAGGTGGTAATGGATGAATGAATGACATCATTTCGGGAGGTGGTAGTTCATTTTACACAAGAATGATGATTGTATATCTCATTTGATGGATGTATGTCATGTTTTACATGATTACATTAATATAAAAAACATATCATTATACTGAGTATACATAGGTTATTATATAGTCATTGTTTAAGAATAATTTAATTGTTTGGTGAAGGAAACAAACCAAAAATGCATGTTCATTAACGTTACTTCTTTGTCAGGTAACTCCATTTGGTAATCACCAAAGAACAAAATTGTATTGATTTATTCCATATTTTATGCCTATAAGATGAATGTATGGAATTTTTAAGTCTATTATTTTTTTTGTGACAAAGTATTTGAGATGTGTGAATATATGAGGATAGGTGGATTCCTTTAATAAGTTAACCGATTGGAAAACATATAATTAACCAAAATGAAAACAATATTAGGAGGTCTACCTTACATCACATGCCTCTAATAATTATCCATATTTGATACAAGAGTATATATGGATGAAATATTTCAAGAAAATTGATCAGGGATATGTTTTTAGGCAATTTATTCCCTTAAGTTTAATGTTTTACCACTAAGTAAACTAATTTTTAACATAATAATTATTATTAATTTTAATCAATTTCAAAAATATTTTAGGTAAAAAAATAAGGTTTCTATTTAATAAATTATAAATTATTATGATTAAAAATATGGATTCATTTTTCTAATTTAAATCACTAATGAGGGAATAAATAATATGAAATTAATACCACAAAAGAGATGCGAAAACATGTTTCTAAAGAAAAAAAATTCATAAGAATGAAATATTTTTATATGTATTTTCAATGTGATATTGATTTTAATTAATTAAATTATAAATAATTATTTTAAATTGATGTAATTATACTTAAAAAAATTATTATATAATTATCTAAATAAATGAATTATACAAAAAATGTAGTTTTTAAATAATATTGAATCTTTTTCATTATTTATAAATAAAGAGAACTTTATAAGAAAATAACCAAAAATATACCAAAAATTATTTTTTATATTACTATTTAAAAAAGATGATTATTTTACCATATTTAAATTATAAAACTATCAAAAATTGGTTTCAAAACATTTTTTATATTAATGGAAAAAACTACCTTTTAGAAAAGTTTTTTTGGCCAAAAAATCGATTTGTTCTAATTTTAAACCTATAAACATTATTGTATAAATTTAAAAATATTTTATAATTATTAATATATAAATTTCATAAATATATACCATTAATAGTTATTAATTAAGATATAAATATTTTTTTGGGATAAAAATAGTTTTTTCATAAAAACACACACTTCATATTAATATTTTTCTTTTTTATTTCTAAATAATTGATAGATAAAAATATATAAACATGTGTAAATCAATGTTTCATAATATATTTTATATATTTTATATATTGATTTCCAATTTCAAGGTAATAATTATAATAATATATTAATTAAACAATTAATATTGTATTATCATTTGGTAAAACATTGTATTGTATAAAACTAAAGATATCGAAGAAACATGACTTTGTGTATACCACAAGATAAAAAAAGTGTTGTGTGTATCGTAATATAATATAATTTTTATCTATAGTGAAAGATTAAAATTTTATTCCCTAAAAATCAATCATGAATTTGTGTAGAATTCTATTAAATCTATCAACAAAATTTAATTTATTTGGAATAAAATTATTTATAATGACATCATGTGTTACAACATGTTTTGTGCACTGCTTGACCCATGAAGTACACTACATGGTGTTTCATACAATATTTTTTTATTTATACAAGAGTTTCATGGTTCATATTTTTGTTTTTTCCAATAAATGAGGTTAGTGCTATACTTACCTAGATAACCTTCATACATTGATACCTTTGTCATTAAATCCTTGAGGACTAGTTAATGCGGGGATGGTTGGGTATGTTGATTATCATGTAATTAGTAAGATCTAAAATATGATGATATTTTTTGACTAATATAATTAGTGTTACATCAATTCCCTATATTAATATAGACTAATAAATCCTACAATTGTATATAGATAAGTATATGATGTAATTATTTATCCTGTGAGGGGTATGCGATGCGATCATTCATAAAGGTGAAAGACATGTGATGTATTCACAAACCAGAATAGTCTATAGTCATTGAATTGAAAATATATGAGTATATATATATTATTTATATAATTAAAGTATTATAATAATTATATTTATTAAATAACATTATCATATGATAATTCATTCTTTAATATGATATAGGTGGTGCACACATGTTTTGAGATACATGTGTTCAATAGAGTTCTCTCTGGTTACTTTTTTACCATTAATAACACAAATGGAGGCCTCTATTTTATTAAATTTATAAATTGATGAATTAAATATTTTATTAATGCTATAAACTCCCATGTAGTAACACGTTATTTTGGAATTAAAGAAGATTACTATTATGAAATTCTGGGAGCTACACCAAAATTGTTTTATAGTTTTAGTGAAATTGGTTTTCAAGAGGCATTCACAATGTATTTCATATGATGCGATATTATTTTATGTTGATGACCACTTTGTCTATGTATATTAGACACATATAAAAGGTTTTTTAGATAATATTTCACAGGTTATAGAATATGAAACATTGTAAAATAAAATAGATCCAAATAGATTAGGATTTTTTGAAATTTAGTGATTAAATGGGATATTCCCAAAAAAAAATTATAATCAATGAAATGATATTTTCTATATCATTACATACCATAAAAAAATGTTCTAATTTATAACATGCATGATGACCAAGACATATGTATTTATTCAATATAAGGATATCATATTATTTCTACATTAGCTAGATGTATTTTAAAAAATTTATTCATTCTACCATTATTCAAGAGACCAAATAATTAAAGATATAATTTGAGAGAATGTTTCTTATGAGTTATAATTTAAAATTTATCTCTTCATAAGATAAATCATTATGAGGATGAATAAAGAAATCATTTGATGAATGTATGGGTATCTGAAACATTACTTATACATATTTCATCGCACAAGTAAATGATGTAATGACTCAAGAATATACTAATGCGTATATATATAATAATATAAAAACCATGAGGTATTTGAAAATGAAGACTCATAATTGAGAACTATATTCATTTTTTTAATATTATTAAGAATAATTAATTTTATAATTTGATAAAAATATATAATAGATTTTTCTCAATTTAAAAATTATTTGTGAGTATGATATTTCCCTGAATGTGGTATTTGAAAATGAAGACTCATCATTGAGTAAGGCGATGAATTGACACACGGTGGAAGAGGATTTTATTTTTATGAATAAAAAGAGAAACTAAGATTTTTTATTATTGATATACATATAACACAAAAAATTACAGTATATATATTATTATATATATCATGAAACTTTTGATAGGGGTGACGACAAGGTTAAAGTGAGAGAGAATTTAAAACCGAAGAAAAATGTATTTACCTATTGAATCATTTCTCATTGAGAACCTCTTTAAGGCCCTTGGAATTGATATTTATGTGATCCTAGAAACACTATAATATTTCAGGGGATCAAGATGGCCTATTATTTTATAATCTTGTCATTAAATATGTCTTAACGTAATCAAAATATATGAAATACTGAGACCCATTTTATAATTGAGGTGCAAGGTAATTTAGGGATTGCATGAAATATTAAAATATAATAAGTCTAATATAGGGGTAAAACATTTCAAAATTTAATATGATCTGACATTTTAGATATAATATTATCAAATTTTTCATTATTAATATATTTTTATTTTATTATAATAATGTAATAAACTATTTTATTCATGAACTATAGTTTTCTTTCAAATGTAACATTTTTCATAAATACGAATTTTAAAACAAAAAACTATTTCCAGTTAAAAAATAATTATTATATCCTATAAATATCTTATATAACAAGATAATTATATTATTACCTTTAAATTTTAAATATATATTTTTTTCTAATATTTTTAAAGTCATTTATTTTATTTTTCTACAAAATTAATAATTTTTGCATCTTCATTTTGAAACCCTTTAAGATATTTTATTTTCTTTCAGAAAATTTAAAAATAAATCTTCATAGAGAATATAAATTTATTATAATTTAAATGAAAATTTCTGGTTGAATAAGTTTTCTAGAAAACCATATATTAAAATGTTATTCAAATTAAAATCTATTAACTAAATAAATTTGCTCTCTTTTAAATAAAACATTATAAGTGTCTTAATCAAATCTATGTGACTCTAAATTTCCATTGATTTAGAACTTGGTCAAAACAAGGTATATATATAATCCACAAATAATATTTATCAATGTTTATGTTCATTTAATGGTCTTTATAAATTTAATTAAAATCATTTTATTAATTTTTCTCCTTCTTACACGATACCTACTTTATCATTGAATATGCATTGAAATTAATTATTTCATATTAAAATCTGCTGAATAAAGTGATATCATAAAAATTATTCAATTAATTCCAATATAATAATTTATATTTATTAATTATGTATATTTTATCACATCCATGTCAAGAATACTTCTTTAATTTCTTAATTTGACTTTGATTTCCTTGCACAATCATTGCACATGAATTTGGATATTATTAATGTTATATAACTCTGAAATTCTAAAATATCATCCAAAATAACAATTGTAAATAATAATCAAAAAATAAATAATTAAAACAATTTTTAGCCCTCATTTATTATCTATAAGGAAAAAATGTTGACTTTTCCAATGATATGCATGCACTACGTCAGCACTAACATTGATATTTTTTATTCTTATACTGAAAAAAATTACTTGTTATGAATTATTTATTGTGCAATAACTATATTATAATTTGTTAATTTAGTAATATCATTTTTTTAAAAATCTTATATCATAACTGCATCTTGCTGATTTCATATAAATACTATAATTTTAAATTAAACATTATTTTTAACTATTAAAAAATGCATTTCCAGATAATTGTAAAATTTTCACCGTAGACTAATTTTGATATTATAATTCAAAAAATAATTTTCATTTAATCTGATGAATTTTCAAAAATTTAATAAAATATATTTTTATTTTTAAAAAACAAATAAATTTCATTTTTTGTTGAAAAAGTGTTTTATAAGAATAAAATGGATTAACAAATAAATATAACGACATTAAAAAAATCAACTACATATTTATTATTGTTAATTAATAAATTATAGATGAGTATGAAAATTATATATTACATATTGTTGTTAATATTTTTCTTTCCTTCCAATTTAATGGTTAGGTTATAAGGACCACACTTATATAATTAGATATCATTATCTATTTATGATTGATGTGCCTTATTATGTGCGCTATAAAAAATTACCAGAATGTTAAATTCTCCCACCTTTAAAAAATCGATTCCTAAAAATTATAAATTTGGTTGTGTTAAAAGAGATTGTATCTCCAAAATACCATTATATATATCCCACATCACAAAAATTATTATCCGTACATCAATATAAAAAGTGACCAAAGTAAAAAATAAAACATTTTTATTTAATAATCATTCCCCTAGACTTGAAGAATTAATTTATTTTCCACACTAAAAGCTTATGGAAATATTCATACATAAAAATTATCATTTCATCCTTTAATTCATCTCCACCACATTTTCATTTATTCTATAAATGATGAGTATGAATTTTGTTTATTCGTGAATCACTAGAATCAATATTTAATTAGTTATGCATTCAAAAAATTATAATCATTATTTTTATTTCATATTTATAGAATTAATAAATACAATTAAAACATTATTTGTATAATATAAATTTCCCAAAATAACAAAATATTTATATGGTGAAAATTAATTTTAATCACCAAAGTTCAGCAGTAATACCAACAGTTCAATATAGATCACTCAACAAATAAATATCATTTAAATTCCAATAAATATTCAAAATAATGATTAAAATTTAAATTATCATGACAACCATTGAAGATAATGATAACATTTTCCCCAAAAAATATTAATGACTCTTAATGTCTCAAACCAAAATGTAATTTCCCGAATCATATAATCTCAATAATTGAATATCATATCTTTAAACAACATAAATCACTATAAATCCACAGTAAAATCATATGTGCCTCTAAAATAAAATTTGTCAATAATTCCTCAAACAAAATCTTGTTGTATTAAATTTACATTAATCATATTTGATTCCCAACATAATGAATATATTCTAATATAAATTAAATAAATAAGTAACCAAATTTATTTTCAATCCTAGTGTATTCTAAATGGTAATGCAAATTTCCCAAATATAAAATTATTATTCATATATCAAAGAATTTAAATAAGAATAAAAGTTCATTCTAATCCAGATATCAAATAGGGTAGTGGTAGGAATTTCACCCTTATCACCCTTCTATTGGGTGATCAATTCCTTTGGCCTATCAGGATACGATGGGATGCCACTCATCTGATGAGTTATATTTTTATTTAAGAAATGATAATTCTCAAAACATTCATAGATATCATAAAAATATAATAAAAAAACCATAAAAAATTTAACATTAATGAACATATATATCCAAAAAAGTTACCTCGTTCCTTTAATTTTTCATCCTAAAATATAATAACAAATAAATACATCTAACCTAAATTCCTTTAAAAATATCTATTGAAACCGTATAATTTCATAACATAAAGACTAAAATATATTTATTATACATTTATCATACGATCAACCTTATAATTATAAAACTATTATGATATTTATTACTCTTAAAAAGAATTAATATTAACTAATGTTATATAATACCTTATTTGATACCAAATTCACGGACTAGCCATAATTGTAGCATATTGTAGTGGAATTATACTAGGATTATTTTTATTTAAATCCCAAATTTCTATTAGGATAAGAGGTTTGAATAATTTGGACAAAATATTAAAAAATAGTCCCATAACTTATATCTGGATACTTCTATACAGTATCAATTTTCCCCATAAAAAATTTTATAAAATAAAACCTAATTTCTTTTCATGATAAATCATCACAATTTTCATTATGACCTCATCATTGTTCGTATTCACCCTTAAAACATGTGATTTTTTTAAACCATTGTATTATTATAGAAATTGTAGTACGAGACATTAAAATATTGAATGAATCCATTAGTATATCAGTACATATAAATATATTAATTAATTTTCAAAAATATTATCTTTTTAACATTATAGAAACATATACCTACTCTATTAAAACATTATATTTTGAAAAAATATCAACAAAAAATAAATCATTTAGGGAACTTTGAGAATAAATTTCTTACAATAAATTCTTATGATTATAACCCTTGAGGTAAATGTATGTTTGGTAACCCTCATAGCTACCATATTATTTGTAACCCTCATTAAATCCTTACAATTTATCCCCCAGAGTTACCATATAAGGTAACTATCATAGTTACACATAGAAAACTCATTATTGTCAACTTATATCATACCAAAATCATTGAAATTATATCACAAAACCACCTGTAAATGGTTTATAAAGGAGCTTCCCATCATCATAAAAAAATTTCAAGAACCAAAACATAATAAAAAAATAAATAATTAGATCATAAAAATAATACCTGAATAAAATGACTTATTTTAAAAGAATATTTAACACATAAAAAGTAAAAACATTCTTTGAAAATAACCATGATATCATGTATATGAGACTACAAAACAATAAGTCTTCATGGAAGTGGGAACATCCATCCATGCCATATAATTTAAAAAACATTATTTTTGAATTTTGAAAAAAATAGACTTTTAAGAGGATTTAAATGAAAGGCACTTACATAAAACCAAAAAAGAAAACTATTGAAAAATTTATAGAGAAATTATAAAACAGAATTTTCAAAAAATTAATTTATTTATTAATATATGAATAAAAACAATTTTTTATAAAACAACCTAAAATAGAATGATTTAGATGAATATACCATTAAAACAATTGAAACAACATTTAGGTTAATGAGTCCCTTACCAAAAGTTCAATTTCCTTCAAACATATTCAATACTCGTGTATAATGGTTTAAATAGTGTAATTAATTCATTAAAAATAGATTCATATAATACCTTATATTATCTTTTTAAGTCATCCTTCCACCCATTTATTAATATTATTTTTATTATTTCCATTGTTTTGTGTGTGTTCGCTTCAAAGTTTCATTGTCAATTCATTAATGATTTTCTATTCAAATGGAAATATTAAACTAGATGTGGAAATAATGTATAATAATATAATTAATTGAATTTAAATGATCCCATATGTCATTTTTATACTTATATGATATTGATTCATAAGATATGATATTAATGATAGATATATAGTTTATTTTGGCGGTTTTTTCAACAATCAAGAACTAGTTTTTTATAAATATTATGTATATATTTTAATTGAACTTTGTAAGACCATATATAATATATATTTAGTGTATTTTAAAAAATAATATGTGAATTTATACTTTCCATGAATGTGGTATTTATATAAAAAAGTCATCGTCTACAAAGGTGGTGAATTAACACCCCATGATGATGATTTTGTTTTCATGAATAAAAGGAGAAAATAATATATTTGATTACTATTATACCATTTAAAAATAACATTATAATATATATATATATATGATACTAGATTTATCATGCCACATTGCATGAGGATGAGGATAGGGTAGAATTGTCGCGACCCGTCCTTAGGGCCCGTGCCGTGACTACCCCAAGCCTACCTTCCATAGGCTAGGGGCTGGCGACTAGCACCAAGGCGTAAATCCCAGAAAAAGGGAAGGCATTTCCTTTGAAAAGTAAACCACAAACACCATAGAGCAAGCTGGCAGAGGTAAACACTAAGTAAAAACTGGTAAAACAGTAAGTGCGGAAAAGTAAGTGGGCCAGTATACAAACCCAAACTGAATGTAAAGTACAACTGGAAAGGAAAAACAGCAACTGAAAAGTAAAGCCGCAACGTCGAGCTATCCACTGGAAATCCCACATGAAGGGTGGGTATAGATAGGCTCCTCTACTCCTCAGGTCCAGCTGACCGCTCCGAGTATTTCATGCCCAGTGGTCCACCTCCAGGTAACGTCCTGCTCCGCAAGTCTCAACCACGATCAGCGATGTCCGTCGTCTGCAACCAACACAATGTAGTGCGGGCATAGCCCGTACAGGGGTGAGTATAATCTACTCAGTAGGGACCCCGAGACCCCCGAAGGCCTCCCAGAATCCACAAAGGAAAATCCAAAAAGGAAAGATACGATCACGAAGTAACATTTGACACTGCTTAGGTATATGCCCATACATATACCTAAGTCGTCAATTCTCGTTCGTCTCCAACATCCGAACCCAAGTACAACCCAGTCCACACAGGAAAGCCAAACGTAAATCCACACAGGATAGCACAACACAATCCACATAGGAAAGCAAAACAGGATTTAGCTCACACAGGTATACTTCTTCAAATGACGATAAAGATGACCAGATGTTGCCACTGATTCATCTAAACCATCAGACCCACAAAGGATCGATAGGTACTAACTCCCGCAATGACCAACAATGGATCTGAACCACAAAGTGTCGATAGATAACTGACCCCCACAATGACCCACAAAGAATCTGACCCACACGGGATCGATAGGTAACTAACCCCCGCAAGGACCCACAAAGGATCGGACCCACCCAGGATCTGTAGGCGTTGGCCCACACAGGACCGCTGAGCGCTGACCCACATAGGATCGGACCCACACAGGATCGGTTGCACTGGCCCACAAAGGATCGCTGAGTGCTGTAGTCGTCGTCGAATCCACTGAGGATCTCTGCACAGTCGTCGTCGAATCCAGTGAGTATCTCTACACAGTCGTCGTCGAATCCACTGAGGATCTCTGCACAGTCGTCGTCGTCATCGCAGCCAGCTCTAGGGTTCCCACACACAGCAAGCTCGTTCGGGAGGGTCCTCTCCACGAGCCGAGAGGCTGATACATCAACTGACACATAGTCTAGAGTTGATGTATCCAATTGTTCTGTATCGTCAACAGGAACTCAACGTCGTAGATGGTGCGTCAATCGGACGCCCGGTCTGAGAGTTATTGGCTTTTTCGTTCTAGGGGCCCGGTTGGTTTTTAAGGCAAAACCAACCCGACCGTACTCCACCTGCGTCCAATCCTCGGGCGTAGTAAGCCAAAAGATCTGTCTCACTAATAGGAATCCAAAAAGTCGACGGCACGTCAATCAGATGTCCGGAGCTCCAGTTATGAGTGTTTCAGCTCCGAGGGCCCGGTTGGTTTCGTGTACGAACCAACCCGGCCGAACCCAAAGTATTCCAAAACCTTGATTGTAATATACCGAAACAACCATCTCGATCCAACCCCCCTGGGCCCGCCCGAACCGGGTCGACCCGACCCAGGTCCGGGTCTGACCCGGCCGGCGCGGCCTGGCCCGGCGGTCCGACTGGGCGGCTCACCCGGCGCACTGGCACTGGCCAGGCACCGCGCAAGGCAGCAGTGGCCCCCCACGCGGGGGTGGCCGTGATGTCGTGACACGTCAAATTGATTATATTTTTAAGGTTGATTTATAGTCTAGGGTAAACCCTAGGTCGTCTCTCAAGGAGCGTTGGTAGGTTTAGAGTGTGTATTTTTGATAAAAATGTCTAAGAGAGGGGTGGTTTTGAAAACAGCTTAAAACAATGACTTAGTTGAAATAGCTTAAAAGATGAGTGACCAAGTGGATTTTGAGAAATATGAGATAAAAGGGTCGATGTGATTTCACTACACACATATCAAGTTCATTGTTCATAGAGATTCATCTTGGGTTTAGAGTAATTCTTTGGTTGGAGTTAATTGGAATCCCGATTAATTCCTAAGCTTTTATTTCAATACTTTACGGACCAAACCTTGACGTAACAATCGTATTGTCAAGGTCCAGTACTTATGCATGGAATAAGAGCTTCCAAATCATATTGAAATCTCAATAAGGTGGGTATGAAAAGGATTCTTGTGATGTCCAATCGGAACAACACAAGTCACACACTCAAAACCTCACACCGATCGGTTAGAAATTAAGAGCATAACACTCACATGCATCAAATCAAGAATTCAAATCTGAAATAAAATAAGATACATGGAATGAAATGTTTAAACACCCAAATTACTCCAAACCAGTAGCTAATTTATGCATCGGAACTCCCTTGGCATGTGTGTAGCTCCCTCACAACGAACACCCAACTTTTAGCTCGACATCGGGAGGAGGAGGAAGCTCAGGTGGAACTCCTTCTTCATTGTTGATCTCCCTATGAGGATAGGGGCCTCCAGAACCTCCAAGGTGATTAGGATACTCTTCTAGGACTCCAAATTGGCAGCACTTTACTCCTTGGCCGAACTTGCAAATGAGGAGCCCAAGGTGCCCTTTTATAGGAAATGTGGGAGGTGGTTTTGGGAACACAGATTTCATCAATCCACTTGCAGGACGCGTTTCGGCATTCAGACAGTCTTATCTAGCTTTGGAGAAAATAGAAAAGTTATAGCCCTACCTCTTGACTGTCTCCACCGAAAGTTGGGCACCGTTTGGACAACTAATGCTCGAGATATTGATAAAATACAGAACACCGAATTTGACTTGGTCCAAATTCGGTGTCTCGGACAGATCAGTTCGGATGGGCCCCATGAAATCCGAATCAGGATTGGGTTCCTTAATAGGAAATGTAGAATATTTAATTTTGGACAGGCCCACAAAATTTCAGCCCATTTGGATGCACGGATTTTGTGTACTATTCAAAACAGTGGACAGATGTCCATGGATCCATTCAATTTTTGGCCCAGTTTTCTTTCACTTCATCAAGAGCCCTCCAAATCACCTCCACCTACATTGTAATTTTCAAAACAAGTATCATTGCCCTATTTAATAGTGATAAACACTAAATTATTGAATCAAAAATGAAGTACAATTTGATAATATTTTTATAATTTTTAATACAAAATATGTTTAGCACAGCGGTGTAAGGGTGAAAATGAAACAGTGAATCGTGGTACGATCACACCCCCACACCTAAACATTTGCACTCCTGGGCAAAGTCACATATTCAAATACAATGATTCATATATATATATATATCCAACATCATAAATATTTGTCATTTGAGTAAATTTTATTTAAAGTAAAGTGATCAATGCACGAACCACACCAAGGAGTTCTTCCTAGTGAAAATAGAAAAAGATGTCTCATAAATCATATCATAGTGAAATTCAAAAAGATTCATGATACCCAATTGATAAAGGAATTCAGAAGTAAACCATGACACTAAATATCCATGTGTGTGTGTGAAAACCATTCCATGCTATTCTTTCCACTTGATATCTAATAAATATATGTTATTTTAACATTTTTCAGCTTAAATGATTTTCTCACCGAACCTGTCCTACATCCTTTGCAATCATATTTCAAGACCCACTCATTTAAGCATTCCCAGAAGTCAAACCATAAGCTCCCGACCTAGATATCCCCATATGTTGCACATTTCATCACTCCCCTCATTTTTTTTTGAAGTTGCAATTGGAACAAATCTCACACTCATCTCTCAACCCTTGTTTGATCTCCTCACGACACTAATTGCAATAGTTATAACAAGATCAACGGTTGAGGAGGAGTGGTTTTTGACCTGCCCAAGACACAACAATTTTTTTTTTGAGGGCGTACAACAGTCGGACATTAGGTACACACGCATAGGTCAATCTGGTACAGTAATGAAATAGATCGGATAAGGAACGAACGTATGGAAATATCATTTAAAGCTGAAAAATATTAACCCAACATATATTTACCTTATATTAAGTAAGAAATAATCACACTTTGTGGTTTGGTGCAAATTTTTTTTTTTTTTTTTTTTTGGAGATATTAGCGACATAGTTTTCTCAAAAACTACTCACACAATGGGCATCAATCATCTCAAAGGTTTCACATAGATACGGCCATTTATATCATTGATAGAAAACCAATTCACTAAAAATCACTCCCTGATGTTAAATTCATACAAATATTCTTTTTAGCCTTCGTTATGGTATTTTTAAATTCCCCATTTTATGGTCGCCACATCATGGAATTTCGAAATTGTTGATGGGGAAAAATAAAAATACCATAAAGAAGGCCAAAAAGAGAAAACAAAAGGAGAAAATGGTGAAAAATCCTAACTATCCCAGGAATGTATCCACCCCCCCCCCCCCCACACCTAGAGAATGCAGTGTCCTCACTGCAATAAAAGAGACTGTGTGAAGGAAGGATAAAACCTGGTGAGTGTTATTCATAGACCGCTTCTTGAACATGGAGTTCCTCCATTGGGGACTCCGGAATGGCTTCATGGAAGTGCTTCAGCCGCTGCCCATTGACAGTGAAGGTTTGCTTGGTGTCTTCATTTTGAACCTGGACAACACCAAATGGAGAGACATTAGTAACAATGTATGGTCCAAACCAACGGGAACGAAGCTTACTAGGGTGCAACTTCAGCCTTGCATTGTAGAGGAGGACCTTCTGTCCAATTTGGAATTGACGATGAAGGATGAGACGGTCGTGGGCAGCCTTGGTTCGCTCTTTATAAATTCGGGAGTTCTCATATGAATCTCTTCTCATTTCCTCCAACTCCTGAATCTGCAACTTCCTTTGAATACCTGCACCAGAAAGATTAGAATTGCATTGTTTAATGGCCCAGTAGGCCCGGTGCTCTACCTCAACAGGGAGGTGACAACTCTTCCCAAAAACTAGCCGATATGGTGACATGCCAATTGGAGTTTTGAATGCAGTACGGTAAGCCCATAACGAATCATCGAGTCTAAGACTCCAGTCTTTTCTGTTTGGCTGAACTGTTTTCTCAAGAATCTGTTTTACCTCTCTATTTGATACTTCAGCTTGACCATTTGTTTGTGGGTGATAAGCAGTAGACACTCGATGCCCAACCCCGTACCTGCGCAAAAGAGATTGCATTGTGCGGTTGCAGAAATGAGAACCCTGATCACTGATGATAAACCTAGGTAATCCAAACCTACAGAATATTTGGGTTCTCAAAAATTCCACAACTGTCTTGGAATCATCTGTCCTCGTGGCTCGTGCCTCTACCCACTTTGAAACATAATCCACTGCCAGAAGAATGTAAAGGTTCCCAAATGAATTGGGGAATGGTCCCATAAAGTCAATGCCCCAAACATCAAAAATGTCATGGAAGAGTAAGGGTTGTTGGGGCATCTCATTTCTTTTAGAGACATTCCCTATTCTTTGACAGCGAGGACAAGATTTACAGAATTCATGGGCATCCCTAAACAATGTGGGCCAAAAGAGACCAGAATCTAAGACCTTGCGAGCAGTCCGTTGGGGACCAAAGTGGCCCCCACAAGCAAGTGTGTGGCAGAACCTAAGGACAGATTGAAACTCACTATCGGGAACACAACGCCTAATAACTTGATCACTACATGTGCGCCAGAGGTAGGGGTCATCCCAAATGTACCAACGAGACTCATGTTTTAGACGGTCGGCCTGGTTTTTGGTGAAATCAGCAGGAATGCAAGACGCTACCAAATAATTTACAATTTCAGCATACCAAGGAATAACATCTTGCACTCGGTACAATTTCTCATCAGGAAACAATTCATTTATGGGAATACAGGGGGATGAGTCAATGTACGAGGGTGGTATAATCCTACTGATATGGTCAGCAACCACATTTTCTGCTCCTTTTTTATCCCTAATTTCTAGATCAAATTCTTGAAGGAGGAGCATCCAGCGAATGAGACGTGGTTTGGCTTCTGGTTTCTTTAGGAGATATCGGAGGGCTGCATGGTCTGAGAACACAATGACTTTGGACCCTATAAGGTATGGCCTGAATTTACCCAAGGCAAACACAATGGAAAGAAATTCTTTTTCAGTGGTGGTGTAGTTTTCTTGGGCAGGGTCCAAAGTACGTGAGGCATAGGCAATGACATGTGGAGCTCGATCGACCCTTTGTGACAAGACTGCCCCAACTGCATAGTTAGAGGCGTCACACATGAGCTCAAATGGTAAATCCCACCGGGGTGGTTGGATTACCGGGGGTGACGTGAGACTCCATTTTAACTTATTGAAAGCTTCCTCACATTTTTTTATCAAAATCAAATTCTTTTTCTTTTTGGAGTAATCGGGAGAGGGGGAGTGCAATTTTACTAAAGTCACGAATGAAACGACGATAAAATCCAGCATGACCCAGGAAAGACCGCACATCCCGAACATTTTTAGGGAATGGTAGGGAGGAAATGATATCTACTTTTGATTTGTCCACTTGGATTCCTTCCCCAGAAATGACATGTCCCAAAACTATGCCTTGTCGCACCATGAAATGGCATTTCTCATAATTTAATACAAGATTCTTTTCAATACAGTGACGTAGGACAGAACCAAGACTACTTAAACATTCATCAAAAGAGGATCCATAAACAGTAAAATCATCCATAAAAACCTCCATGCAATTCTCCAGGTAATCCGAAAAAATACTAACCATACATCGTTGGAAAGTACCTGGAGCATTGCACAGACCAAATGGCATCCTTCTATAAGCAAATGTACCAAAGGGGCAAGTAAAGGTTGTCTTTTCCTGATCCTCAGGGGCAATATGGATCTGAAAGTATCCAGAATACCCATCAAGGAAACAGTAATGGGACTTCCCTGCTAGCCTCTCTAGCATCTGGTCAATGAATGGCAATGGGAAATGGTCCTTCCTAGTGTGTTGGTTTAGTCGGCGATAGTCTATACAGACACGCCAACTATTCTGCACACGAGTTGGAACCAATTCATTATTTTCATTTTTAACTACAGTAAGGCCAGTTTTTTTAGGAACTACTTGAACTGGACTGACCCATTGGCTGTCAGAGATAGGGTAAATGATTCCAGCAGCCAACAATTTTGTTACTTCTTTTTTAACAACATCAAGTAGGTTTGGGTTCAGTCGTCGTTGTGACTGCCTCACTGGTTTAGCATCATCATTTAATAAAATATGATGTGTACAAATTGATGGGCTAATGCCAGGAATGTCAGCAAGTGTCCATCCCAAAGCTTGTTTATACTTCCTCAAAAGATCAAGCAGTCGCAGTTCATGCTCAGGAGGGAGTGAACTAGAAATGATGACGGGCAACTTGTTTCCATTCTCAAGATATGAGTATTTTAAATCTTGAGGCAGTTGTTTTAGTTCCAATTCTGGGGGATTTTGGATTGACAGAAGTGTGTGTGAAAGTGAGAAGTCACTGATCTCATCTAACTGCTCAATGGTAACATCCTCAGATGAGGAATGAGCTTTTACAAGCTTAGCGGTATTATCGATGGTCATGTGATCCTCTGTGTTCAAGAAATCATCAATTAACAAACATGCATGACATTTCTCTAAACCGCTACAACAATCAATGCATGATTCATTACCTAACATTTCAATCAATGAAGAAAACTCAGAAAGGGGATCAGGTGAATGAAAATAAGTTGGTTCAGGGGAAGGGAGAACATCAATTGAATTGACAAAGAGAGAGGAGTGTTCTTCTGAGGGGTGCTTCATGGCATCAAGGATATTGAAGTGGACAATATTACCACCAAACTCCATAGATAATGTACCATTATGGACATTAATTATGGTTTTGGCGGTTTTCAAGAAAGGTCTCCCCAATATAATTGGGGCATGTCCATTCATCCTATCATCTTCCATTTTAAGCACGTAAAAATCAGCAGGAAAAATTAAATTTTGCACCCTCACAAGAACATCCTCTAGCAAACCAGAGGGGTGTGCCGTACTCCGATTTGCTAGATGAACGACAATACCAGTGGGCTTCAGTTCACCGACCTGCAATGAAGAGTAAATAGAGTGAGGCATCACATTAATAGAAGCACCCAAATCAAGCATAGCATTGGAACACGAATACTCCCCTATGGTGCATGGAATCGAGAATGTCCCAGGATCATTGCACTTGGTAGGAAGTGATGACTCTATCAATTCTGAAACATTCCTCCCCAGGCTCACCTTCTCATCACCACGAAGCCTCCTTCGGTGTGTACACATCTCCTTCAGAAACTTGGCATATCTTGGAATTTGCTTCACAGCATCAATCAAAGGAATGTTAACCTGTACTTTCTTGAAAGTTTCCAAGATTTATTTATCAAGTTCGGTTTCTTTTTGTTTCCTAGGTTGGGCAGCCCTTTGAGGAAATGGAAGAGGAATGGTTGGGATAGGTGGCTCATCAACAACCACAGTCTTTCCTTTGGAAGGGCTTCTCTCAGGAAAAGGGTTTTCTTCTCTTGGACCATTTTCAGCAGTTGGGATGGTGGTTTCCTTTGGATGGGAGGACTCTAATGGAGGGGTCATTTGGCTTTTGAGTTGTGTCCCACTCCTAAGGGTGATTGCACTAACATTTCCTTTATCCCTAGGGTTTACTACTGGTTGAGATGGTAGTTTACCCGACCCATGACTTTGGATTTCCCCCACCGAGTTGGCAAGTTGTCCTAGTTGGGTCTTTAGGTCTTGTATGGCTGCTTGGGTGGTTTGTTGGAATTGGAGATTATTGGAAGCCATTTGTTTCATCATATCTTCTAGGCTAGGATCGGTTTTTGGAGGGGGTGGTTGGAATGGCCTTTGGGGTGGTTGAGGATTTCTGGGTGGTGGTGGATGACTACTCTGACCTTGTTGGTTCCATTGCTGTTGAGGTTGGTTTGAATACCCCCCTTGCCTATAGGCTTGGTTGTCCTTCCAACCTTGGTTGGATGGATAGTATGGTTCTTGCCTAAAGGGTTGGTTAAAGGGGCGTCCTGGAAATATTGCCTCACAACTTTCAGAAGTTTCTCTCAATTGGGGGCATTGGTCAGAATAGTGGGTGTCAGAAGAGCAGATTCCACAATGGATGGGAGGAGGAGATTGATATTTCCCTTGGGAGAGAGCTAGTTGTCGAAGAAGGGTACTTACCTCTTCGAACTTCGTGTCCACCTTCTTCTCAAACTCAGTACTTTGCACCTCATGGACACCTCGAATGGGAACACTGGACCGTGTACCGAATTGTTGAGTGTTCTGTGCCATGTTCTCAATGAGGGTTCTTGCAGCGATTGGGGTCTTATCTACCAATGCACCACCTGCAGCAGCATCAATCATATTTCGATCAATAGGAATCAAACCTTCATAAAAATATTGAATTAAAAGTTGATCACTTATTTGGTGGTGTGGGCAACTTGAACATAACCTTTTAAAGCGTTCCCAATATTCATGTAATGTTTCCCCCTGAGATTGTCTTATACCACATATTTCTTTCCTTATAGTTGCAGTTCGAGAGGCTGGGAAGTATTTTTCAAGAAAAAGGCGTTTCATGTCTGCCCAGCCCCTAATTGGTGAATTGACATAGTATAACCAATCTTTTGCAGTGTCTTCTAATGAAAATGGGAATGCCCTAAGCTTCACTTGTTCTTCATCCACATTAGCAGGTTTTAAGGTTGAACACACAGTATGAAATTCTTTTAAATGCTTATGTGGATCTTCTCCAGGCAGTCCATGAAATCTTGGTAATAAATGAATTAAACCAGATTTTAGTTCAAAATTGGGTGCCTCACCTTGTAATTGAATGTAAGTGGGTTGGATATCAACATCAGGTGAGGTTAGTTCTTTTAGTGTTCTATTATTTTCAGCCATGTTATACAAGTTATGTTCAATTTTAACTTTGGTTTCAGAAGAAGAAGAAGGATCAAGAAGAATTTTAAGATTTGATGTCTCCTCCTTCAAAGTGTGGTCTTGTATGTCTCGGTTTCGTTGATGTAGGATCCTCTCCGGTTCGGGTTCAAAAGTTTGTAGGTCTCCCGGAGTAGAACGCGTCATACAAAGAACCTACACAATAAATAAATTAGAACACAAAAACAAATTCAAAGGTAGAAGATAAAACAAACAAATATTCACAAAAAATAAAAAAAAATTATCAAAAACACGCACAAAAAACCAAAGCGCTCCCCGGCAACGGCGCCAAAATTTGGCCGTGATGTCGTGACACGTCAAATTGATTATATTTTTAAGGTTGATTTATAGTCTAGGGTAAACCCTAGGTCGTCTCTCAAGGAGCGTTGGTAGGTTTAGAGTGTGTATTTTTGATAAAAATGTCTAAGAGAGTGGTGGTTTTGAAAACAGCTTAAAACAATGACTTAGTTGAAATAGCTTAAAAGATGAGTGACCAAGTGGATTTTGAGAAATATGAGATAAAAGGGTCGATGTGATTTCACTACACACATATCAAGTTCATTGTTCATAGAGATTCATCTTGGGTTTAGAGTAATTCTTTGGTTGGAGTTAATTGGAATCCCGATTAATTCCTAAGCTTTTATTTCAATACTTTACGGACCAAACCTTGACGTAACAATCGTATTGTCAAGGTCCAGTACTTATGCATGGAATAAGAGCTTCCAAAGAATATTGAAATCTCAATAAGGTGGGTATGAAAAGGATTCTTGTGATGTCCAATCGGAACAACACAAGTCACGCACTCAAAACCTCACACCGATCGGTTAGAAATTAAGAGCATAACACTCACATGCATCAAATCAAGAATTCAAATCTGAAATAAAATAAGATACATGGAATGAAATGTTTAAACACCCAAATTACTCCAAACCAGTAGCTAATTTATGCATCGGAACTCCCTTGGCATGTGTGTAGCTCCCTCACAACGAACACCCAACTTTTAGCTCGACATCGGGAGGAGGAGGAAGCTCGGGTGGAACTCCTTCTTCATTGTTGATCTCCCTATGAGGATAGGGGCCTCCAGAACCTCCAAGGTGATTAGGATACTCTTCTAGGACTCCAAATTGGCAGCACTTTACTCCTTGTCCGAACTTGCAAATGAGGAGCCCAAGGTGCCCTTTTATAGGAAATGTGGGAGGTGGTTTTGGGAACACAGATTTCATCAATCCACTTGCAGGACGCGTTTCGGCATTCAGACAGTCTTATCTCGCTTTGGAGAAAATAGAAAAGTTGTAGCCCTTCCTCTTGACTGTCTCCACCGAAAGTTTGGCACCGTTTGGACAACTAATGCTCGAGATATTGATAAAATACAGAACACCTAATTTGACTTGGTCCAAATTCGGTGGCTCGGACAGATCAGTTCGGATGGGCCCCATGCAATCCGAATCAGGATTGGGTTCCTTAATAGGAAATGTAGAATATTTAATTTTGGACAGGCCCACAAAATTTCAGCCCATTTGGATGCACGGATTTTGTGTACTATTCAAAAAAGTGGACAGATGTCCATGGATCCATTCAATTTTTGGCCCAGTTTTCTTTCACTTCATCAAGAGCCCTCCAAATCACCTCCACCTACATTGTAATTTTCAAAACAAGTATCATTGCCCTATTTAATAGTGATAAACACTAAATTATTGAATCAAACATGAAGTAAAATTTGATAATATTTTTATAATTTTTAATACAAAATATGTTTAGCACAGCGGTGTAAGGGTGAAAATGAAACAGTGAATCGTGGTACGATCAGGGGGCCGCTCCGTGACACCCGGACGCGGCTTAAGCCGCGTCCCTCCTCCGCGGTCACGTGCGGCCGCGGGACCGACCAGCGCCGCCGCGGCTTCAGCCGCGGCGGGTCTTCCCGGCGGCGCGACGGGCGCCGCCGCATCATGGCGGTCGGCCGCTCCCGACCGCCGACACCGGCGGGGGGTTCCACGGACCACTGGACGCACTCCGGTGGTCAGATTTGCGCGCGGTCTTCGCTAGTGCTCGTCCTGGGACTTGTTCTTCACTGAAAATCCTTCAATATTAACTTGCGGGCCCGTTTGTCATCGCCCGCCAATCCGCGCATAACAACAAGAATGGTGGTGGGTTCGGACTTGTTCGTTGGTCCGCACCCACCACGTTAGCAGTTTTTTAAAGTCTTGCAATAATCATATTTAACAACCGGGGGTATAAATCACGAATATTTAAAAAGAAACAACCCCTACCTCATCGTATTCGTCGAACGTGCATTCTTCGCAGGATTGACAGTCGCGGAAGAAGAGGATCATCGTGTCGCGGAAGGGGCGTCGCGTCGTTGCGGTACACGACGTCACGTCAACGATCTTCGAGGGTTTAAGAAAAACACACAGATTTAATTTCACGAATTAAATCCATGTTAAGGATAAAATCCACAAAGTAATTTAAAAGATTAGAAATCTCCTACCTCAAGCAGTTTATCGAAGATTTGTCGTGGGGAAAGAATCGTCGCGGAAGAAGCGTCACGGAAGGAGAATCTTCGGCATTCTTCGTCTCCATTCGTCGAAGGCCGGCGTTCTCCGCGTTCTTCACGTTCTTTTCATTCTCTGCATTCTTCCCGTTCTTCGCGTTCTTCGCGAAGAAATATTAAGATCTTTTAGCTTCAGATATTTCTCCAAATCCTCTAAACAAGACACCCCTCAAAAGACAAGTGTTGGTCTTATTTTTAATCTCATGCCAACAATTGATTTCAAAGATAAGTAACGAAAAAATTAATTCAAATAATTAATTCCAACGAAATAACCGTCCAATTTAATAGGGGCGTTAAGAATTTAGAAAACGCATCAGATGACTTTCATAAAGAGGATTTTTCGCAGGTGCGTTACTTAGTGGAAAAGAAACGGCGGGGCTCGTGTGGGTCTCACCTCACAAATATCCTACCAAGAGGGTAGGATATTTTGGATTGCACCCTATCCACTTCAACTTAGCTCAAGTGGCTTTAAGTGGCTTTTAATTGGCTTTAAGTGAAATAAAAATAAAGTTTCGCACCACTTTATTTTATTTTTTAACTTAACCCCAAAAATTAAAAACCACACTCGAGCAAACGCAACTCCGGAAAAGGCGTTTCTATGAAATTACCAGCACTGTGATTCCATCGGTGCCGTCGGAATTCGATTTCGAGCACCGGTTCAAAAGTTAGAAAAACCCGCTCGTTCGTTCACTGAACGTACCCGAGCCAATCTTCAGAAAATGATTCCGAGCACACCGGGACTCAGAATTAGGTGCCGTCAGAAAACTGTGTTCTTGTAAAATTACAAAGAAAACTAAGAAAAAAATTTTCTTGAATTTTACGGGTCATTACATCACTCCCACCTCAGGGCTTCACGTCTCCGTAAAGATACATCATAAACTAGGGAAACAAATGTGGGCACTGAGCATGCATCTGAGCCTCCCACTCCCAAGTGCTCTCCTGGAGGATCGCATGCTGCCATCTGATGCGCACAAGAGGAATCGATCGTCCACGTAAGACTCTCTCCTTTCGATCCTCGATCTCCACCAGGACCTCCGCAAAAGTCTCCCCATCATCAACGTCTAGCTCCCCATGGTCAATGATATGCGACGGATTGTGCACATATCTCCTCAGCTGAGATACGTGGAAGACGTCGTGCACCCGGTGCAACTGAGGTGGTAGAGCCAGACGATAAGCCACCTTGCCAACCCTGCTGAGGACCTGGAATGGTCCGATGAAGCGTGGAGACAACTTCCCACCTCGGACAAATCTTCGTAATCCACGTCGAGGTGAGACACACAAGAAGACGTGGTCGCCATCCTCGAACACTAGTGGCCTCCGCCTCCTGTCAGCATAAGACTTCTGCCGGCTCTGAGCTGTCCTCATCCGCTTCTGGATAACCTGGAACTTCTCTGTCATGGCCCGGACCATCTCTGGTCCCACAAGTGCTGACTCCCCAGGGTCTGTCCAGCACAAAGGAGATCTGCAAGGTCTGCCGTACAATGCCTCGTATGGTGCCATCCCGATGGTGGAGTGGTAATTATTGTTGTACGCAAACTCCACCAAGGGTAGTTGGTCATACCAGCTGCGACCAAAGTCGAGGACACATGCACGGAGCATGTCCTCGATATTCTAAATGGTCCTCTTCGTCTGACCATCTGTCTGAGGGTGAAAGGCGGTGCTTAGACGTAGCTGCGTCCCGAATGCCTCCTACAACCCCTTCCAAAGCTGGGAAGTAAAGCGAGCATCTCGATCGGAGATGATAGATGATGGAACACCGTGAAGCTGTACAATCTCCTGAACGTAGAGGCGTCCCAAGCTCTCTACCGAGCCCTGCTCTCTGATGGGTAAGAAGTGAGCCGACTTGGTGAGTCGGTCTACAATCACCCAGATGGAGTCGTGACCTCTGGAAGTGCGTGGAAGCCCAGTCACGAAGTCCATAGATATCCCATTCCAGTTTCACTCTGGGACCTCCAAGGTCTGTACCAAGCCTACTGGTACCTGATGCTCTGCCTTCACCTACTGGTAGGTGAGGCATCGTGAAACGAACTCTGCCATAGCCTTCATCATGCCCGGCCACCAGTGTTGTCGTCTGAGGTCCTGGTACATCTTCGCCACTCCAGGATGTACCGCCAAGGGAGAAGTGTGGAACTCTCTCATCACCTCCTCCCGTAATGAAACTGGTACCAAGGTATGTCCTCTGAAAAGGACGTCGTGCTCTGCTCCAAAGGAGAAACCATCAGGTGCCTGTCCTGAGGATATCTGTGCACGCCGCGTCTCATAGTCAGTGTCCCCACGCTGTGCCTCTCTGACCCACTGTAGTAGTGGAGGGGTGACTGTGAGAGACTGACGGAAGGCTACTCCCTCTCTATCCACAAAGGATATCTGCAAAGCGGCTAGCTGCTCTGTCGCCTCCTTGAGTAGTCGAATGCCCGTCCTCCTGCTTAGAGCATCAGCTACTACATTCCCCTTCCCAGGAGTATAGACTGTTTCAAAGTCATAGTCTTGGAGGAACTCGAGCCATCGCCGTTGTCTCAGGTTCAGGTCCTTCTGAGAGAAGATGTACCTGAGACTCTGATGGTCAGAAAAGACTGTAAAGCGCTCGCCCATCAGATAGTGTCGCCATGTCTTCAGAGTGAAGACCATTGCTGCTAACTCCAAGTCATGGGTAGCGTAGTTCTACTCATGCGGGCTCAACTGACATGATCCATAGGCGATCACTACCCGCTCCTACATCAGGAAACATCCGAGTCCGGTTCCTAATGCATCGCAGTAGACTACGTACCCTATCCCCTCCTCCAGCAACCTCAAGATAGGTGCGCTGGTCAATCTCTGTCTCAGCTCCTGGAAGCTCTGTTGACATCTGTCTGACCACACAAAGGGTTTCCCCTTCTTCGTCAAAGCTGAGAGTGGTTCCGCAACTCTGGAGAAGCCTGGCACAAATCTCCGATAGTATCCGGCTAGTCCCAAGAAACTTCGCACCTCCGTCACACTCCAGGGTGGCTCCCAAGCTAGCACTGCCTCGATCTTCGCAGGATCCACTGCAACTCCCACCTCAGAGATGACGTTTCCCAAGAAGTGGACCTCACGTATCCAGAACTGACACTTCGAGAGCTTTCCATAAAGCTGGTGCTCTCGGAGTGTGTCTAGTACAACCCGTAAGTGGTAAGCGTGCTCCTCCTCAGTCGTCGAGTAAATCAAAATGTCGTCGATGAAGACCACGACAAATCAATCGTGGTATGGATGAAATATCCTGTTCATGAGGCCCATGAACACCGTTGGAGAATTGGTTACACCGAATGGCATAACCAAGAACTCATAGTGGTCATACTGACATCTGAAGGCCATCTCCTGCACGTCCTCATCTCGAACTCTGAGCTTATGATAGCCTTACCTGAGGTCTATCTTCGAGAACCACCATGCTCCCTTGAGCTGATCGAAGAGGTCATAAATCCTCGGTAGCGGATACTTGTTCCTCACTGTCACCTGGTTCAGGTGACGATAGTCGACACAAAGTCGTAAGCTCCCATCCACCTTCTTGGCGAACAATATCAGGGAAGCCTAGGGTGAAACACTGGGTCAGATGAATTCCTTTCCCTGCAAGTCCTCCAACTATACTCGTAGCTCTCGAAGCTCAGCGGGGGCCATCCGATAAGCTAGAGTCCATATCGGTGTTGTCTCGGGGTACAGATCAATATGAAAGTCTACCTATCTATGACGAGGTAGTCCTGAAACGTCGCCGGGAAAGACGTCCGCATAGTGATCCACCACTGCAGGAAAACTAGGACTCTGCACGTCAACTGCTCCTAGGATGAGGCTAGCCAACTAGTGAGTAATGGGATGTCCTCTCCTCTGCGGAAGTCCATCCTATGCTGCAAAGGCTCCCTTCTCGCCGGTGAAGGTGAACCTGCTCCCGTCGGTGCATACACATTGCACCTTGCTCCTAATACAATCAATTTGTGCATGGACTGTAGATAACCAATCCATGCCCAAGATGACGTCGTAAGGCCTCGACGCCGCTACAAGAAGATCCCAGCCGAAGCTCTCGCCTCTTAGAGTAAGCTCACACTGCCGACACCAGTGCGTAATCGTCGAGTCTGCTCCCGTAGGAGTCTATAGCCGTAAGGATCGAGCCAACGGCTCTGTCGGAATCTCCGAGCTCCGAAAAAGGGCAGTGGCTATGAAAGAGTGACTCGCTCATGTGTCTATAAGAACTGCAGAAAGGGTGGAATAGACATAGATCGTACCTCGAATCATCTCGGGCGCGCCGTGGTCGTAGGCCTCCGCTGCCTGGAGCTGTGCCTGTCTCTGCTCGCCAGCTCTTTGTGGCCGGGGTGGACCTCTTGGTGGTGGTGGTGGTAGAGCCTCAAAGCGTCGCCCACCACCTGCTACTCGGCCAGCTCCTCTTCCTCGTCTGCCTGCTCCCTGGAGACTGCCACGTTTGGCCCTCTGTCTCTACCTCGGTGGCCCCTCAACCGGTTGCTGCTCCTCGGCACGGTGGGTCGGGAAGTCACGAGCCATGTGGCCCTGCCCTCAGCATGTGTAGCATTGCCCGCCTCTCGAAAGACTGGCTCCACGCTGTGTGCCCCGCACTGCTGAGCCAGTGTCCTGAGGTCGTTTGCGTGAGGGTCTGGTCTGCCTGAACCCCTGAGTCATCCGTCAACTACCTACCACAGAAGACTCTGCTATGTGACGCCCTGCGGTAGGTCTCGCCGCTAGAGAAGTCTCAACAAGAAAGATCTCGATCAAAAGGGATCGCTCCAGTACTCCTTCCTGGGTCGGAATGCTGAGGGAGATCAGTGATGCCCTGATCTCATGTCTCAATCCCTGCTCAAAGGTCCGGGCCCGGAAGAATGGGTCTCGTACCATGTCTGTCGAGTAGCGCGAGAGATCGGTAAATCTCGCCGAGTACTGGGTGACCGTCATGCTGCCCTACCGCAGCTAAAGAAGCTCCTGGATGCGCACTGCATGGAGGGTGGCTATGACGAACTCGGAGCGGAAGAGACTATCAAATTTCGTCCAGATAAGAGATGCCTCATCGTGCACCTGGAGGATCAAGCTCCACCATCGGCCCGCTGCCGCGTGCAGTAGGCTTGCTGCGAGGATCACCATGAGGTCTGCTAGTGTCCTCACTAACCGGAAAACTCGTACAACTACCTCCAGCCAGTCCTTGGCTGCCTGGGGGTCCGTCTCCCCTCGGAACCTGGGCGATCGCTGGTGCTAGAACTCATGCAGCGCACTGAGGTGACGTGCATCGTCAGTGGCTGGTGCTGGAAGCATCGGTGGCTCGGCGGGTAAAGGTAACGCCGGTGCCTCAGCTGTCAAAGGGCCCTGCACCGAGGCCTCATCGCTCGGTGGGCTGTCGTCACGCTCAACTCTCGGAAACCTAGCTAGCTGCCATCATGGGGCCATCCTGAAAAAGGAAACAGATGCGCCATGGTCAGAACAGTATACCTGGTGAGCTGACACAAAGTAATCACAAATAAAACTTCAAACACACACATGCAATCAATGTTTTCGTGCATTAAGTCGAAAATCAGAAGTGAGGGTACTGGTGTACGGATACGTCGGCCACCGCACCATCACTGGACTCCCTAGACAGATAACCACACCCAATACGCTAAACACTATTGCTTCACATAGAAAAAGATCATAGTCCCAAGTTCTACAGTAGAACCGAACTCCTCTGATACCAATTTGTCACAACCCGTCCTCAGGGCCCGTGCCATGACTACCCCGAGCCCGCCTTCCATAGGCCAGGGGCTGGCGACTAGCACCAAGGCGTAAATCCCGAAAAAAGGGAAGGCATTGCCTTTGAAAAGTAAACCACAAACACCACAGAGCAAGCAGGAAGAGGTAAACACTAAGTAAAAACTAGTACAACAGTAAGTGCGGAAAAGTAAGTGGGCCAGTATACAAACCCAAACTGAAAGTAAAGTACAACTGGAAAGGAAAAACGGCAACTGAAAAGTAAAGCCGCAAGATCAAGCTGTCCACTGAAAATCCCACCTGAAGGGTGGGTACAGATAGGCTCCTCTGCTCCTCGGGTCCAGCCGACTGCTCCGAGTACGTCCCGCCCAGTGGTCCACCTCCAGGTAATGTTCTGCTCCACAAGTCTCAACAACGATCAGCGCTGTCCTTCATCTGCAACCAAAACAACGTAGTGCGGGCATAGCCCGTGCAGGGGTGAGTATAATCTACTCAGTAGGGACCCCGAGACCCCTGAAGGTCTCCCAGAATCCACAAAAGAAAATCCACAAAGGAAAGATATGATCACGAAGTAACATTCGACACTGCTTAGGTATATGCTCATACATATACCTGAGTCATCATTTCTCGTTCGGCTCCAACATCCGAACCCAAGTACAACCCAGTACACACAGGAAAGAAAAACGTAAATCCACACAGGACAACACAACAGAATCCACATAGGAAAGCAAAACAGAATTCAGCTCACACGGGTATACTTCTTCAAATGACGATAATGATGACCAGATGTTGCCACTGATTCATCTAAGTCGTCGGACCCACAAAGGATCGATAGGTACTAACCCCCGCAATGACCCACCAAGGATCTGACCCACAAAGGATCGATAGGTAACTAACCCTCGCAATGACCCACAAAGGATCTGACCCACAAAGGATCGATAGGTAAATAACCACCGCAATGACCCACAAAAGATCAGACCCAAACAGGATCTGTAAGCGCTGGCCCACACAGGACCGATGAGCGCTGGCCCACACAGGATCAGACCCACACAGGATCGGTAGCACTGACCCATAAAGGATCGCTGAGTGATGTAGTCATCGTCGAATCCACTGAGGATATCTGCACAGTCATCGTCGAATCCACTGAGGATCTCTGCACAGTCGTCGTCGAATCCACTGAGGATCTCAGCACAGTCGTCGTCGAATCCACTAAGGATCTCTGCACAGTTGTCGTCGTCGTCGCAGCCAGCTCTAGGGTTCCCGCACACAGCAAGCTCATTCGGGAGGGTCCGCTCCACGAGCCGAGAGGCTGATACATCAACTGACACATAGTCCAGAGTTGATGTATCCAAAAGTTCTGTATCGTCAACAGGAACTCAACGTCGCAGACGACGCGTCAATCAGACGCCCGATCTGAGAGTTATTGGCTTTTTCGTTCTAGGGGCCCGGTTGTTTTTTAAGGCAAAACCAACCTGACCATACTCCACCTGCATCTAAACCTTGGACGGAGTAATCCAAAAGATCCGTCTCACTAAGAGGAATCCAACAAAGTCGACGGCACATCAATCGGACGTCCAGAGATCAAGTTATGAGCGTTTCTGCTCCGAGGGCCCGGTTGGTTTCGTGTACGAACCAACCCGGCCGAACCCAAAGTATTCCAAAACCTTTAGTGTAATATACTGAATCGACTGTCTCGGTCCAAGGATCACATCTCCCATGACGGCGCGTCGATCGGAGGCTCGTACCTCAAGATACGGGCAAAAGATCGAAAAGGTCCGAAAACTGGGGGTTTGGGCCCGGACCGACCCGGCCCAACCCCCCCTGGGTCGGCCGGAACCGGGTCGACCCGGCTGGCGCAGCCCGGCCCGGCGGTCTGGCTGGGCGGCTCGGTCGGCGCGTTGGCGCTGGCCAGGTGCCGCGCAAGGCAGCCCCCCCCCCCCCCCCGCGGGGGCCGCTCCGTGACACCCGCACGCGACTTAAGCCGCATCCCTCCTCCGCGGTCCCGTGCGGCCGTGGGACCGGCCAGCACCGCCACGGCTTCAGCCGCGGCGGGTCTTCCCGGCGGCGCACCGGGCGCCGTCGCGGCCGCCGGTGCCGCCGTGCCGGTGTGGCGCGCCGGAAGGGGGTTCCGCGGACCACCGGATGCGCTCTGGTGGTCCGATTTGCGCGTGGTCTTCGCCAGTGCTCGTCTTGGGACTCGTTCTTCCCTGCAAAGCCTTCAAAATTAACTTGCAGCCCCGTTTGTCGTCGCCCGCCAATCCGCGCATAACAACAAGAAGGGCGGTGGGTTCAGACTTGTTCGTTGGTCCGCACCCACCGCGTTAGCGGTTTTTTAAAGTCTCACAACAATCATATTTAACAACCGGGGGTATAAATGACGAAGATTTAAAAAGAAACAACCCCTACCTCGTCGTAGTCGTCGAACGTGCATTCTTCACGGGATTGACCGTCGCGGAAGAATAGGATCGTCGCGTCGCGAAAGAGGCGTCGCGTCGTCGCGGTACACGACGTCGGGTCGACGATCTCCGAGGGTTTAAGAAAAACACACAGATTTAATTTCATGAATTAAATCCATGTTAAGGATAAAATACACAAAGGAATTTAAAATGTTTGAAATCTCCTACCTCAAGCAGTTGATCGTAGATTTTTCACGGGGAAAGAATCATCGCGGAAGAAGCGTCACGGAAAGAGAATCGCCGGCATTCTTCGTCGCCTTTCGTCGAAGGCCGGCATTCTTCGCGTTCTTCGCGTTCTTCGCGTTTTTTGCGTTCTTCGCGTTCTTCGTGTTCTTCGCGTTCTTCGCGTTCTTCGCGTTCTTCGCGAAGAATGATGAAGATCTTCTAACTTCAGAGATTTCTCCAAATCCTCTAAACAAGACACCCCTCAAAAGACAAGTGTTGGTCTTATTTTTAATCTCATGCCAACAATTGATTTCAATGATAAGTGACAAACAAATTAATTCAAAGAATTAATTGAAATGAAATAACCATCCAATTTAATAGGGGCGTTATGAATTTAGAAAACACGTCAGTTGACTTTCATAAAGAGGAGTTTTCGCAGGTGTGTTACTTTGGGGAAAAGAAACGATGGGGCTCGTGCGGGCCCCACCTCACAAATATCCTACCAAGAGGGTAGGATATTTTGGATTGCACCCTATCCGCTTCAACTTAGCTCAAGTGGATTTAAGTGGCTTTTAAGTGTCTTTATGTGAAATAAAAATAAAGTTGTCGCACCACTTTATTTTATTTCTTAACTTAACCCCAAAAATTAAAAACCACACTCGAGCAAACGCAACTCTGGAAAAGGCGTTTCTAAGAAATTACCGGAACTGCGATTCCATCAGTGCCCTCGGAATTCGATTCCGAGCACCGGTTCAAAAGTTAGAAAAACCCGCTCATTTGTTCACTGAACATACCCAAGCCAAACTTTGGAAAATGATTCCGGGCACACCGGGCCTTGGAATCAGGTGCCGTCAGAAACTGCATTCTTGTAAAATTCCAAAGAAAATTAAGAAAAAAACTTCCTTGAATTTTACGGGTCTTTACAAGAAGTGAGAAAAAATTTAAAAGACAAGAAAAGGGAATTTACCTCCGGATTATTTTCTCCATTAGAACCACTGTACACCTCTTGGAATTAGTATTTTTATAAACACATAAACAATAGATTGTGGAATGGAATGATGATAATGGATTGTTCTTGTAACATCCGTGGTAAATAAAGAATATAATTTTTTTATTTTTATTAAAATTGGCGTATTAAATATTTATTTTACCTTAAAGGGGATTCTATGTTAGATGGAATACCTGATATAAAACAACAAGTTTCATTGAAAACTTACGTTTCACCCAACATTGAGTTATACTAAAAATATTAATATAATATTTTTATTTTAAATGGTAGTTAATGCATAGAAGCTGTATTGGCGTGAATGAAAAAAACTAACCATATTATTATTTAAACTGTTTTTATATGTGTTTACTTTTATCCAATAAATTTGAGAGGCTTAAAATAATAATGAATCTGATTTTATGCATATATACTCTAATATTCACTAAAAAGTCGATTTACCGCATTTTGATGGTGAGACCTCTTTATATATAGTTTTGGTCACATTTATATTTTCTATTTGACAAATTAAAATTCTTATTTAGAATCGGGAAATAATTATACTTTTTAATTGGACATAAATAAGTGTCAATAATTTGAAAGTTATTATTTCTTAAATACACTCTTTTTGTTCTGACTGTGGGAATTAATTTTAAATTAATTTATGCCAGTTATGTGTTTGGAATTTGTAAAAATGGATTCCTTATTTGGAATCAGAAGGTGCCAATTTTTTAAATAGAACTTTTATTTTTAGACATTATGAATATTTACTTCAGTAAATATTTTATTTATTATGGTTAAAAGATAAATCTGGTAAATAAGGGTTACAAAAAAATAAATTACCCTAACATGTGTCCAAATACTATTGTTTGATAGATTTCTTATCATGTGAATCTTTGTGTCGATTTTGGGACCCCATGGAGCCACATGGGAGTGATAATGAAAATTTATATTAATTAATTTAATGTAAAGACAAAAATGACACAAACAAATATATTTTAGTAAATCAATTATTTCATAGGGTTATATAGTCATCTATTAGACTATAAATATTATTTTGAAATATAGAAATATTTCCTACATCATGATATTTTTTTATAATTTTTAGATATCAATTAAATAAAATAATTTATGACACAATAATGATGAAGTATTTACATCATTAAGGAATGATTTAAATAAACAAGTTTATAAGGATTAAAATAATATCCAAAACCATTCCAATTTATGTTGGATGATTTTATTTCATACATTTGTCATACTATCTTTGACTTTATTTAGTTTTGGACCTTTATAAACTAGAAATATTTATATAATAAAATAATATATTTGGGAATTCCTAAAGAGCCCCTCCTCCCCCTTATAAAAGCCCTATCATCTTACTCATTCCTCACATTTATCAAGCCCCTTGGATCAACCAACCTCTGACCAATTAATCTACATATATCCCTACCTCTATATATAATTCTTCCTTTAGGTATAAGGAAATTCAATCAAACCTTTTGGTTCAATCCAAAGGGAGATAACTGATTTAAAGGTAACATCTTCTGTTAAGTTCTTTTGTTTCATTTTACTTCTCCAACCCCATAAACCCTATTTATTACATTATTTTATAACAGCACAAGTATCATTAGTATACTAGGTTTATTTTATGAGATTTATTCGAACTACAATTACACTCACCCCCATCTAATGGGTAACGAACATACTGTTTTTTTGGACGACGAACTACTTCCTCACAAAATGATTATTGTTCAATATTATCCTTCATCCTTCCATGGAATCCATTAAGATGGAACAATATTTATATATGAAATATATATTTTTATTTTTTCACTATGTTTTTTAATTTTTATTTACAAACATTCCATTATTCTTTCCAATATTTGTAAATATGAAAATTTCATTTGAGGAAGTGCTGACTACCGCCCCTTCAAGGTGATATGATCCGTTCATGAAATACATGGAACGTATAAAGGTTAGAGTGAATGAAATTATGTATTATATATAACATATTATATTATACTATAATTATAATATAAATATGTATCATTATTTTTTTATTTCATTAAATGTGAAATAGAAATGAATGTAGAGTTCATGCGTACGTACGACTTACCATCTCCATGAATGGTGTATTTCATTTCTTATCTACAAATGTTATGTAATATTATAAATACATACATATAACACATATATATGATATATATGATATATAAATCATTAATATAATTCCATATATAATGGAAATTTTACCACATGAACAACTTGTAACCATAAGAAGTTCATTTTTCACTCAAGTACCAAATATCGACAAAATGGCCATTATTAACTTAAATGATTTAATAATTGTTAAAACTTGGAAATAAGTGATATAAAAAGAATAATAAAAATTAAAAAGGTTCTTATTAAAGTATAAATTTAACTTATTTTATTATTTAGATGATTAAATAACGAACGGGTCAAGTCAGACACGAGGTAAGGGGTTTCGAATCTCAATTTTAATTCTGTGAGATTTCCATTGTTCACCACGTATTTATTACATGTGGTGTATTTTGTACTTCCATTTAATATATATTATCATGAGTCTATTTATATTCATGTAATTATACTATTCATTGGTTGGTTATTAACTTTTTTTAATATGAATCAACTGATTACAACGTGGTAAGGGTTTTCTTATCTCATTTTTAATTTCATTAGATTTCATGTGTTCTCCACTTTTTTATTTCATGTGGTGTATTGTTTAATAACATTTGATGTATATTTTCACAATAAAGTTTTTATTAATGTAATTATGTGATTCATTTGGTGTTTATTAAAATTTGGTCTTACGACTTGATTGATTACAACGTGGTAAGGGGGTTTATCTCACTTCTTATTCCAGTGAGATTCATGCTATATTGCCACAATTTCCTTTTGTGTAGTTTATGTAATTCCCATGATTTTATTAAGTTTGTAATATACATTTATTTATGGATATTTACAACATCATTTTATAATAATTCTTTTATGGGGTGTATGTTTCGTATGTTACCAAATCAGTAAGGTAACCTTTCACCCTCCTCTTTTTAAAAGACCTCTTTTGTTATGTCTTTTAATTTACATCTTCTTATGTTGGGATATGTTCTTGTATATCCTTATTTTTGAATATTTTATGATCAAGTGATTATATTCCATTTTCTCTCTCATCAACTTATTTTATGAATTTTTAAGTGACGTGGTTAGGCTATCCAATTTTTATAAGGAATCTTCTTAACCAAATTTTAATTCTTATGGTTAATCTATTACATGTTGATTAATGTCTTTCATTAAATATGTGTGACTGGAATCTGATTTTAGTACACTTAATAACCACATATATTGGGTGTATTTATATTTTTCACACATAATTATGTAATTGATTTATCCTTAATCAATGGATTCAGTCTTTATATGGGATATTTTCTCAATTGTCATTCCATTTAGACATCATTGTTATTGTGAACCAATTCACATATAAATAGTGTATATAATACCCTTTAAAATATTATATCAAGAATCTCACTGTTCTCATAATATTATAAGTTTTTTTTAATTTAATTATTTAATTATTATTTTTTAGGTATTTTCTAAGTGGCAAAGAACACTTTAATGAAAACATTGTTTTAAATGATTTAAAGATTTAATATACTAAATATTTCTTGTTAATGTCCATTTTCTCAAACTTGTTTTAAGTATTTAATTATATAGGCATTAATGTTTTAAAATTATAATTACTTTAAATTTTTCCAAGTGGTATGGGACACATGGATTCCAAAAATTTCATTCTTAAATGTTTTAAATGGTTTTCAAAATAGTTTGATAAAGCATTGATTATGTCAATATCTTGAAATGATATATTGTGATTGCAATGTGGAAATTTTATATTTCATTTATTCTTGGTTTATTTATTATAATTATGTTATTGTTATTGGACATTGATTACATATATGGGTGGTTCCGTGATAAACCAAGGGTAAGTGAGCCCGAGATAGCTCTCTAATGTATTGAGTAACACGACAGAGGTAAATGTTACTATTTCTCCTAAGAGAATTTGGGAATATACTGTGATGGGTATTCAAACACAACACCCTGAAAAGTTTTGATATTTAAAATGTATGTATGTTATGTATGCCACAATTAACTTTATAATTTATGATTTCTGTGTGTTATTCATAAAGTTTATGATTTAATGAGGTATGTTATTATTGAAAAGTATGGTTTCATTGGTTTTTATTTATTAATGGGTTAATGTATCTTTTCCTTATTTTATAACCCTTACAATGATTTTTATTCTCATCCCATGTTTTTCAAATTTTTTCTATAGGACTTAAAGATAAATAACATCAAGAATGAGATCAAGGAAAAGTCATGTTGTTTAAAACATGGAAGTAGACATGTTTCTTATTAAGAGTTTTTTTATTTTAAGAAAAAATGGATACTTTATAGTTGTGTTTATGTGTAATTTTTCAAGATAATAAGTAATAGTTATGTCCTAATTCAATAAAACTCTAAACCTGAGAAGATACTTAATGTGAGTTATTTATTTAATTCAAGATTATGTAATGTTTTAAGGATGGATACTTATAGTTGGTATCAGATGTCGGTTTAGATAAATTTAGAGGATACAATGTTATTTTATCATAAGTTACATAACCCTAATTCTTAACATATTAGAAAGAGTCATAGTTATTTAGGAGGTGATAAATGGTTCTTACATTTTGGGGTGAAAAATGAAAGGAATTAGAAAACATTTGAGGATAAAATATGTTATGGTTATTTATGGGGAATTTGTCTCTTTTTTTTTTGGAATGTTATAAAATTGTATAGTTTTTTAAAAATGACTACACAAAGACCATGTGACAACCCATCACATTAGACAATGATCCAGGAATCGAACCCACAACCAAAGTGTAAATGGGATTTATCACCTACCACTGGACTATGTGATGTCCCTGGTTAGTATGAAAATTATTTTTAGTTAAATGATTTTTTGGATTGAGAATAAGTTTATTTGGGATCTTATGTTTTAACAAATGGACATCCTTAGTATAAGGAAATGAATTGCTGATTAAGTAATAATTGTTATTTTGGAAGACATTCTCTCTTTTAGGAAAACTATATGCTTAAGGAAAATTAAATACTATGGGGTTTAATTTGTGGAGTAATGGTTAAAATGTTATTTTATAAAAATATATGTTTTTATTGTTGACATAAGGTGATTTTTTTATTTATCTAAATTATAAATCTATCATAGATAATATGGGCTTAGGTTAATTACACTTCATTATGAGTTTTTAAAAGTAGTTGATGTTTTTGGAGATAAATGGTAAGATTTACTGTGGAAGAATATGTGATTAAATCAATCTGAGTTTTGGGTTTCAATATTAATTTAGATTATTTTGAATAATTTTGAGGACAATTTTATTTTGAATGGTCTTTCTTGAACATTGGGTTATTTTTGTTGAATTTTTGAGATTAAGAGTGGTATTTATTTTTATAAAGGATTATCCTTTTAGGGATTATCTGATCTTGTACTATCCAATTTCAGTTTTGGATGATGTATTAAGATAGGGGAAATATATAGTTCATATTTTAATGATTATGTGATACTTTAGATGTTTATTCTGGCACTTTAGATGTGACCATGTCATCTTGAATACTTACCGTTTAGAGAAAAGATGAGTTTGTGGTAGAATTTTATTAAAGGATGACACTCTACATGAAAAGTATGTATATTTCTTTATGATCTTATTCTCATTATTAATAAAATTCATCAAAAATATGAAATAGATCTTGATGAAAAAATGTTATAATATTTATTTTTTCATCATACTTTTACACAACCAGAAATTTATGTTATTGTGGTAGTTTACTTTCCATCATCAAGATCTCTATCACACTAAATTAATCTATGAGAGTTATATTTTATTTCATATCCATGTTTTCATGGAATCCTAGTATCTATTGACCTGGTGTCCTTTTTACCTCTCTTCCTTTATTTTAATTTGATATTTCTATTGACTCTTTTTTAGATGTGGGACATTTAATGATGTTTCCAAGACCAATTTTAAAATTGCAAGGACAGAATTCCCAAAAGGGGGGAAGGATGTGAAATCCTAGGAAAATAAATAATATATCTTTTTTATATTGTTTAAAATTTGTGAATTAAATATTAATTTTACCTTAAAGGGGATGTTATGTTCGATAGAAAACCTGATACGCAACAACATGTGTCATTGAAAACATGTTTTTCACACAACTTTGAGATATATGGTAAAATATTAATATAATATTATTATCTTAAATGGTAGTTAACGCATAGCCATTTTATTGGAAGAAATGAACAAAACAAACCATATTATGATTAAATATATTAATTAAATTTATTTACTTTTAACCAATAAATTTTAGATTATTAAAATAAGATAGAAACTTATTTTAATCATAAATATTCTAATATTCATTAAAAGGTCAATGTATAGCATTTTAATGGAGAACCCTCTTTAAATCTAGTTTGGGTCACTTTTATATGTTATATTTGAAAAAATAAAATTATAATTTAGAATAGTGAAATAAAAATTTACTTTGGGTAAATTGTTGGTATTTTTTTGATAAAATTCATTTTTTAATGAATAGTGAAAAATACAGTATTTCAAATCCAAACTGCCTTTTAATATAATATATTTATAATGATAGAATATAATTTTAATTTGTTTTAAAGTTTAATTATATTATTTTATACCATTTCATCCTATGTTGGTCATTTGAAGTATTTTTACATAGAAATTTGACATAAATAAGTGTCAATCTTGTGATAGTTATTATTTCTTAAAAACACCGTTTTTATTTGGACAATGAGAATTAATTTTAATTTAATTTCTTCCACTTAAGTTTTATGAATTTCTAAAAATGGATTCCATATTTTTAATCAGGTGGTCCAAATTTTGTAAATAGGTAACTTTATTTTTATACATTATGAATATTTACTTTAGTAAATATTTTATTTACCATGGTTAAAGGGTAAATCTGCTAAATAAGGGTAAAAAATATTAAATTAGCCAAACATGTATACTAATCCTATTGGTTGATACATTTAAGAGCATTGGAATACTTGGGTCGATTTTAGGACCCCATGGAGCCAAATGGGAGTGATAATGACACTTTATATTAATTAATTTAATGTAAAGGCAAAAATGACACAAACATATATCTTTTAGTAAATTATCTATTACATTGGGTTATATATGTTATCGTTTGGATTATAAATATCAATTTGAAATATAAAAATATTTCCAACATCATGTTTTTTTAATAAATTTTATACCTCAAATAAATAAAATTATTTATGACACAATATTGATCCAGTATTTACCTTATTAATGAATGGTTAAAATAAATAAGATTATAAATATAGCAGTAATATCCATAACCTATCCAATTATTATGGGATGATTTTGTTTCAAACATGAGTCATCATATCTTATACTATAATTAGTATTGATCTTTAGAAACCGAAAATCATTATATAATAAAATAATATTTTCACGTTTTCTTAAAGAGCCCCTCCTATCCCTTATAAAAAGACCTCACTTCTAACACCTTCCACACACTTCCCAAGACCCATGGACCATCTATACTCTGAAAAATTAATCTCCCTATATCCATATCCATCTCCTAGAATCCTTCCCCTAGGAAGAAGTCAATTCAATTTTATCTTTTTGTTCAAACTAAATTGTGATACTCGATTTATTTGTAACGTGTTATTTTAAGATATTTTGTTTTATTTTAATTATCCAACCCCATAAACACTTATTATTACATTATTTTATAACAACACAGGTATCCTCAATATACTAGGTTGTTGTTATGATAAGGATTATAACTACACTTACACACACATCCATCTAATTGGTAAAGAACATACTATTTCTGTGGATGGCGAACCACTACCTCACGAAACGATGATTGTTCAATATTCTTCTACCACCTCTCATAGTGGCCATTATGATGGAACTGTATTTATATATGATATATGTTATGTTTAATTTTTCTCTATGCTTCTGTACTTTTTATTTACAAACATTCCTTTATGCTTTCCCAGATGTGAAAATACGATAATTTCATTTGAGGAATGGCGGACTATCGCCCCCTCTTGGTGATTTGAGTCATTAATGTCATGCATGGAATGTATAAAGGATGGAGTTAATGATATTATATAACATATATAACATATGATTTTATAATATAATTATAATATACTTTTGTATCATTATGTTTTCATGTCATTAAATATGAAACAGAAATGAATGTAGCGTCCATGCATACCTACGGATTACCGTCCCCATGAACGGTGCATTTCATTTCTTTTCTCCAAATGTTATGTTATATTATTAATACATACATATACTGGATATATATGATATCTATGATGTCTAAATAAATAATATCATTCTGGAGATAATGGACTTTTGACCACATGTGCTACGCCCCGACCCCAGTTACCAAGAGTCGGTGCATTATTACGTAACATTGGCAGGATCACAAAAGATCAGGTCTTGAAAGACCAATTATTTTAGTAGACTTGGAAACATTAGATATATTTATAAGTCATACATTATATCATAAAGAGAAAAAAATCTATAACATTTTGTCTTCGTATCCCCTCATACTATCCCTGCAGTTCATTCATAAAAGACATTTTCACCTTCTGGGAGAAATAAAACATTGAAAGGGGTGATCTCAGATGATCAATAAGGATAACAATATAGTAGAAACATTCATAAATAAGCATAAACATTGAAGCCAATGTATATCTAAAACAAAATTCTTTTAAACTTGAACTTCATCATAATATAGAAAAGATAAAATGAAATAATTCCATTTACTTATTAACATTGATATTATACTAGATGAATAATCACATGCAATATCAATACCCACTTTCATAATGATAGAATTCATAATCCAGACTATCATAAGCACATAGTAAAGGCCTTGTACGAAGACTACAAATAATATTTTTTCAAGGCCTTGTCCCATGATACTAGTTTGTCTCACAAGACCTACTGATGCATCGAGGAGCTATAGCGGGCTTCACCCATCACTTACTAAGTCTAATGCATTCATCATATGAAAAGGTTTAAACATAACATAAAAATTCATATTAAAAATAGCATACTAAATGTCAATACTGTATCCATAAACTATGAATGGTATAATAATAACACATCCACAGTCAAACATATCACAAAACCTTCAATACTATATTTAAGTTTTGTATCATATTATCTAAGCTTAAAAACTGTCAAGGATGTTGACATAGATTAAATAAAAATTATTTTAGAGAAATATCTCTTTTCTTGAAATCATTTAAAATTAATATAATTATAAAATAAAAAATTTACATTGAAAATATCCTTATATGATTGTAAGGGTCAAGGAAGGCTCGGGGCCAGGCTATTCCAGACACCCCCCAAAGTTTATTAAAGAGAAGAAAGACACTGCAGATAAGGGAGGGGCAGGGTCAATCAACCCACACCCAAAATCCCTTAACAAACACACACCCAAAGACCGCAAAAAAGAAAAGAAAACCCAAAAGAATCACCAAGCTTCCATCAACAACCCATCCCTTCATAGGATCTACTAGCCTTCATCGTCCTTATAGTCCGCACCAGGGGGGTCTCCCTCGGCACCATAACCGTAGTCCGCATCAGAGACTACTGATTCCCATTCAGAAGAGTCATATTTCTTCAAGAAATTGGCATAATTATCCCTTAACCTCACCTGATCCTGTCGTATAAGTTAAAAAACAATCTTACCTTAATTTTGTCGAAAATGTTAAAAAGGACATTGTTTGGAAAATGACAAAAAGATTCCTTTATAAACATATTATAAAAGGTCAAAAAAGTGTATAAATGAATTTAACCCATAGTCTATAAAATAGTAAGAATGATTTGAAAAACATTTTTAAGAAACATGGATGTGAATGGTAATGAGGTCCCAACAGATAATTGCATATAAACAACCTCGGATAATGAAGAGATTGTGAAATAAACACTTAACTTGTACTTTTCCTTGGTAGAGGGTTAGTTAACCTCCTGTATAATGGTTAAATAATTTTTATTAAATTATAAAAAATCATATACATTAATATGATATCATATATGATCTTTTAACATTGCTTTGTTAATAATATCTTAGTATTATCGTCGTTTAGGGTGTTAACTTACTCATTTTCATTTATTTGTTTTTTTAAATATGCCATGTTTGTTATGGATAGGTTGTATCATATTCATATTCAGAATGATATCAAGTTATTAAATGATATTTATAATCATCAAATGAGAATTAGTCTTTAATGGATACGATGAGGAATGAATATCATCGTGTTCGTGAAGACGGTAGTCCATACGTAAGCACAAGCGACAATATCATTCTTTTGATATTAAAATAATATATAATTGGATGTTATATCATATATACAGAATAAAATATAATGTCATATTTATTATTTACTTCAATTACACATCATTATCATACCCATCCAAATAATAATGTTTTGAATAACAATTACACCACGACATGCAGACGGTAAGTCGTGCGTACACACGTATGGTGACAAGTCATTCAAATGATGGATAGAATACTGAATATGGTTGTACCATATTTATAATAACATCACAGAGTATATAAGATACTGGATTTATTATTTTAGAATGGAAATAACAAAGAAAGAATAAGTTGAAGAAGAAAGGAACTTGAAAGAGGGTGGAGAAAACATTACCTCTTCTTCGGGTTCTTCCTTTTGATTTGATCAAAAGGGCTCCTTAGGTATGATTTCTGATCAAACTAAGGCCTATAGGTTGAATTGAGGGAAGTTTATAGAATATTTGGTCAGGTTTTGGCTGAGAAAAAAGGCTTTGAAGGTGTGAATTAATGAGAAAGTTAGTGCCCTTTTATAAGAGGGGTGAGGGGAATCTTAGGAAAAGTAAGAAATATTATTTTATAATAAATTAATATTCGGTTAATAATTGCTCCAAAGTGAATTATTTAAACTCTACGGTGGGGATAGGTCGAAAACCACTCAACCAATATGTTTTAGATAGGTTTGGGTCACTATATTAACTTTACCTTTTTGATTTAACTCTTAGTTAAATAGTTTGACATTTACAATGTCTCTTTGTATTTTTATAATATATAGTAAATAAACTTACTATAAACCTCCAAAAGACTCCCAAGTGGTCCATTAATAATATACCTATCATTATATAAGTCCTTTATCTAAAACTTAGATTTTTATGAATAGAATATCAATTAATAATATAATCATTGTTTTAAAAACTCATTTATGTCAATTTTGACAATATATAATAATTGATTTTGTTAAAGCCTAAAAAACTATATTAATTCGAAATAAAATCATTTAATAAAACATAACATGTAATATTAACCAATAAAATTATTTGATGGCATAAAAACGTTCAAATTATATTTATTTTAACATTTATAATACTAATTATTTTATTCTTTCAATAATAATAAAATACTGCATCATTATTGTGTCAAAAATGAATATAATTATTTAATGTATAAAAATTATAAATAAAATATCATTATGTAAAAAATATTTTTATCTTTATAATTAATATTTATAGTCTAAAATATATCATATATAACCCTATGTAAAAATTATTTTTCGAGAATATATCTGCTTATGTCATTTTTGTATTTACTTTAACTTAATTAATATAAAGTGTCATTATCACTTACAAGTCAATCCATGGGGTCCCAAAATCGACCCAAAGATGTCCATGGTCAGAAATGTTTCAACCAGTAAGGTTAGGACACCTTTTAGGGTAATTTATTATTATTATAATATTTTTTTTATGCTTATTTACCGTATTTACCCTTTATCCATGGTAAATAAAATATTTACCGAAATAATTATTCAAAATGTCTAAATATAAAATATACCTATTTACACAATTTGGACCTCCTAATTCTAAAAATGGAATCCATTTTTCTAAATTCAAAACACAGAAGTCGCTGAAATTAATTTAAAATTAACTCCCGTTGTCAAAATAAAAAGCGTGCTATTAGAAAATAATAACTATCAAAATATTGGCACTTACTTATGTCCAGTTTAAATGTGAATTTATGTCCAAATACCAACATTGGATTAAATGGTTAAAATATAATCTAATTATACTCTAAAATAACTCAAATTCATAATTTATCACTATTAATTATTTCGATTAAAAAAGTTTTTTTTAATTAAAATTTAGTGATTTTCACTATTCGTAAAAAATTGAAAGTTTTCAGAAAAGTACCAAAAATTCACCCTAAGATAATTTCGATATTCCTAATCCAAAAATGAAGTCCATTTTAATGTTAAAATTTATAAAATTTCAAAAATTGGGTATTACTATTCATAACGGCTAGTTTGATTGGTTGTGGTGTGCGTTAGAACTCGAAGTTGCGTACAACACACACAATTGTATTATTCAAAGAGAAGCATACTGTGGAAGCTTGGGGTGTTACATTCTCCACTAATTCAAATGATTTTGTCCTCCAAATTTCTAGAATACTACTGCGTGAAATGACTTGGGTGGTTCTTCATTATAAGTTCCTCAGGTTCCCATGTTGCCTCTTCCATCTTATGGTTTCTCCATAGAAATTTTACTAGACGTGTTGTCCGGTTTCTCAGCACTTGTTCTATCGTATCATGAATCTTGAGAGGATCTTCGCAATAAGACATATCGGGTTCCTGTTCTAATTCCTCATAGGTGAGTACAAGCATTGGGTCATGCATGTATTTTCTCAACAGTGATATGTGGAACACATCGTGAACATTGGAGAAACTTGGTGGCATCACCAAACGGTAAGATATAACCCCAGTTCATTCTTGAATTTCGAATTGTACGATGTACCTGGAACTCAATTTTTACTTTTTACCAAAATGTATAACACCCTTCCATGGATATACTTTTAAGAAAACATGATCCCCTACCTGAAATTCGAAATCCTTTCTTCAGTTATCGGCATAGCTCTTCTGCCTAATTTGAGCTGCTTTGATGTGGTTTTGGATTACCTTCGCATTTTCCATTGTTTCCTCCACCAGTTCTGGGCCAAAACCATTTCTTTCCCCAACATCATCTTAACAGGTTGGTGTGAAACATCTCTTTCTATATAAAACTTTATATGGTGCCATCTGAATACTTGAATGGAAGCTATTGTTATAGGAAAATTCTACCAAAGGTAAATATTGATCCTACATACCCTGAAACTCATGTGAGCAGGATCTAAACATGTCTTCTATGGTTTGAATAGTTCGTTCTGATTATCCATCTATTTGAGGGTGGTATGCAGTGCTCAAACAATGTTCAGTATCCAAGGCATTCTGAAGACTTTTTCAAAATCTTGATGTAAAACGGGGATCACGATCTGAAACAATTGATAGAGGTTCACCATGAAGCCTCAAAAATTCATTAATATATATTCTTGCTAGACGTTTAAGTGGTAAATCTTCCCTTATATAAAGAAAATGTGCTGACTTGGTAAGATGATCAATAATGACCCATATTTAATCGTTCCTTCTAGGAGTCTTTGGTAGCCCCCTAATAAAGTCCACCGTGATATTATCCCATTTACAAGGAGGTATGGGAAAAGGTTAAAATACTCTACCAGGTTGTTGCCTTCCAGATTTCACTTGTTGAAAACCATACATCTTGACACAAAATCATCAATCTCCCTCTTCATGTTAACCCACCAAAAATGTTCATTCAAATCTCTATACAGCTTGGTGCTCCAGGGTGTAAAGAGAAATTGTAACTATGAGCATCATCCAACAATTCCTTTTTTAGATCAGGTATTTCGGGAACACAGAGACTCTTCCCAAATTTCAAAATTCCATCTTCATAAAAAAATTCACTCAATATCCCATCATTCACAACTTTAATCTTCTTTTGAAACTCTTAATCACCAGTCTGAGAAATCTATATCCTCTCTAGTAAATATGGTTTGGAAACCATTTGAAAAATCACTGATGTTTCACCTTCCATATTTATTCCCATATCCAACATTACTAGATCCATGTATATAGGATCATTTTCCACTCTTATCTTCTTCAAAAGTCTATGATCATTTCTACTCAAATCATTTTCCACCTTATTTTCATTCCCCTGGTGGTAGTGTATCGTGCAATCATAATCCTTGAGTAATTCAAGCTATCTCCTTTTTCCTCTTGTTGAGTTCTTTCCGTGAGAAAATATACTTCAAACTCTTGTGATCAGTATAAATCTCACATTTTTCACCATAGAGGTAGTGTCTCCAAATCATCAAAGAAAAGGTTACAGCGGCTAACTCAAGATCAGGAGTATGATAGTTTTTCTCATTAATTTTCAGCTGTCGTGAGGCATAGGAAATAACTCTGTCATTATGCATATGGACACAACCAAGTCATTTCATCGATGCATCACTATAAATAACGTAACCATCATTCCCCGATGGTAGATTAAATATAGGATCATTGACTCGTCTTCTCTTCAGTTATCCAAAACATTCTTGAAAATATTTTTTCCAAACAAATTAAACCCCTTTACATGTGATCTTCTTTAATGGTTTAGCCAAACGGGCAAAACTTTGGATGAAACGACGATAATAACCTGCTAAACCAATAAAACTATGTACCTCAGTTATACTCGTTGGTGTTGGACATTCTTGGATTTCTCTTGTCATAGAAGGATCAACGGAGATTCCATCTTAGGAGATAATATGGCCAAGAAAAAAAATCTCATAAAGCAAAAATTCACACTTGCTAGACTTCCCATATAAATCATGTCTTCTAAGAGTCTTTGGGATAATGCGCAAGTGATTTTCGTGATCTTCATAGATTTTGGAATATACCAAGATATCATCAATAAATACCACCAAAAAATCATCGAGATATTCCTTGAAAACTCTATTCATTAGATCGATAAATACAGAGGGTGCATTAGTAAATCCATAAGGCATTATTGTAAACTCACAATTCCCATACCTAGTTTGAAATATTGTCTTCAAAATTTCTTCCTTCTTCACACCCAACTGATGGTATCCAGATCGAAGGTCAATCTTTGAAAAGTATTGATATCCATGTGGTTGGTCAAATAAATCATCAATGAGAGGTAGGGGATACTTGTTCTTTATTGTTATAGCACTGATTTCCATATAGTCGATATATAACCTCATAGATCCATCTTTCTTCGTAACAAAAAGGACATGGGAACCCCATGGAGAAACAAAATCTCACATCTTGAAAGACCGATTAGTTTAGTTGCATTAGAAACACTAGATATATTCATAATTCTAGCACCCAAGGTTTTTACTAAAATTCCTTTGATACCAACTGTAATTCCCCAACCACAGTTACCCAGAGTCGGTGCATTATTACATAACATTTTCATGGTCACAAAAGATGACGTCTTGAAAGACCGATTAGTTTAGTAGCCTTAGATACACTAGATATATTCATAAGTCTTACATTACATCATAAAGTTTAGTAAATCTAGCACCCAAGGTTTTTACTAAACTTCCTCTGATACCAACTGTAATTCCCCAACCACAGTTACCTAGAGTCGGTGCATTATTACATAACATTTTCATGGTCACAAAAGATCACATCTTGAAAGACCGATTAGTTTAGTAGTATTAGAAACACTAGAAATATTCATAAGTCTAGCACCCAAGGTTTTTACTAAACTTCCTCTGATACCAACTGTAATTCCCCACCCACAGTTACCCAGAGTCGGTGCATTATTACATAACATTTGCATGGTCACAAAAGATCATGTCTTGAAAGACCGGTTAGATTAGTAGCCATAGAAACACTAGATATTTTCATAAGTCTTATATTACATCATAAAGTTTAGTAAATCTAGAACCCAAGGGTTTTACTAAACTTCCTATAATACCAACTGTAATTCCCCAACCGCAGTTACCCAGAGTCGGTGCATTATTACAAAACATTTTCATGGTCACAATAGATCACGTCTTGAAAGACCGATTTGATTAGTAGCCTTAGAAACACTAGATATATTCATAAGTCTTACATTACATCATAAAGTTTAATAAATCTAGCACCCAAGGTTTTTACTAAACTTCCTCTGATACCAACTGTAATTCCCCAACAGCAGTTACCCAGAGTTGGTGCCTTATTACATAACATTTTCATGGTCACAAAAGATCACGTCTTGAAAGACCGATTTGTTTAGTAGCCATAGAAACACTAGATATATTCATAAGTCCTACATTACATCATAATGTGAAAAAAAAACTACAACAACATTTTGTCTTCATATTCCCTCATACTATCCCTACAGGTCATTCATAAAATACTTCTTCACATCTTGGAAAAAATAAAATATTGAAAGGGGTGAGCTCAAATGCTCAATAAGGATAACAATACAGCGGAAAATTTCATAAATAAGCATAAACATTTAAGGAAATGTAAAACTAAAACAAAAGCCTTTTAGACTTGAACATCATCATAATATGGAAAAGATAAAGTGAAATAATTCCATTTACTTATTCACATGGATATTCCACTAGTTGAATAATCACATGCAATATCAATAATCACTTTCATAATGATGGAATGCATAATGCCAGACTATCATAACCACATAGTCAAGGCCTTATGCCAAGACTAAAAATAATATATTTTTAAGTCCTTGTGCCAAGACACTAGTTTGTCTCATGAGACCTACCGATGCATCGAGGAGCTATAGCGAGCTCCACTCGTTACTTACTAAGTCTAATGCATTCCTCATATGAAAAGGTTTAAACAGAAAATAAACATTCGTATTAAAACTAGCATACGAAATGTCAATACATTATCCATAAAACATTAATGGTATAAAAATAACACATCCATAGTAAAACATATCAAAAAACATTCAATACTATATGGATGTTTTGTATCATAATATCTAAGCTTAAAATCCATCAAAGGATGTTAACATAGATGAAATCAAAACTATTTTAGAGAAATATCTCTTTTTTTGAAATCATTTAAAATTCACATAACTATAAAATAAAAAATTTACTTTTAAAATATTTCAATAATCTTGTAAGGGAATCTTCTAAGATTTTATAATGGCGGAAAATATTCCCCCCGTTATATATTTTAAAAAAACATTCTTACCTAAATTTTTTTTAAAAGGTAAAAAAGGGCCTTGTTTGGAAAACGACGGAAAGATTCCTTTATAAACTTCTTATAAAAATTCAAACAAGGGTAAAAATGACTTTAACCCATAGTCTATAAAATATTATATATGTTTTCAAATACATTTTTAAGAATCATGTATGTGAATGATAAAGAGGTCCCAGTAGATAATTACGTATAAACAACCTCAGATAATGAAGAGATTGTGAAATAAACCCTTACCTTGTACTTTTCCTTGGTCGAGGGTAGGTTAACCTTCTGTATAATGGTGAAATTATTTTTATTAAATTATACAAGAATAATATACATTAATATGATATCATATATAATCTTTTAACACTTCATTGTTAATAATATCTTAGTATTATCGTCATTTCGGGTGTTAACTTACTCGTTTTCTTTTATACGATTTGTTACATAGGCCATGTTTGTTATGGATAGTTTGTATCTTATTCATTTCCAGAATGATATAATGTCCTTAAAAATTATTTTTAATCATCAAATTAGAATTAGTCATGAATGGATAATGGGGAATGAATCTCATTGCGTTCGAGGAGACTGTAGTCCGTACATACGCACGAGCGACAATATCATTATTTTGATATTAAAATAATATATAATTGGATGGTATATCATATATACAGAATCATTATAATGTCACTACTGAAAAATGGGCCAATGCCCACGGTTTTCGAAAACCATGGGTATAGGGGTAATATGGGGACCTATACACACGGTTTCAGAAAACCGTGGGTATAGGTCACCTATAACCACGGTTTCACCCAAAACCGTGGGTATATATTATTTTTAAAGACCTATACTCACGGTTTTGGAAAACCGTGGGTATATGTGTTTTTTTTTGAAGATGTATACCCGTGGTTTTGGCCAAACCGTGGGTATAGAGTTTTACGGAAGACCTATACCCACGGTTTTGAAAAACCGTGGGTATAGCTTTCCCGCTATAACGCGGGAAAAAATTTAAGCGGGAAAAAGAAAAAAAATTAGCGGGAACACGGTTTTTGTTAATATAATTACCAATATACAAATATAAATGCAAGAAGAAAACATAGATTGGTTGGATATATCGTTGGTTTTGTTTAAATCAGTCTGCTATTCGAATCCCGTTGAATTATATTTTTCTTTTAAATGATTTTAAATAATATAATTCAATATATATATGACAGTATTAACAAAATAATCCCAGCTGAGTTGGTCAGGTGTCAGATCATCCCCGCAGCGGTCGCGTGTTCGAGGCCCAGCGTGAGACCCGAGATCGAATCCCCTTGAGCGCATTTTTGGATTACACCATGTCGATTAAATGAATATATATATGCTAATATATGATTATATAACAAAAAGAATTCGCAGCTTGGTTGGTCCCTTGGCGGTGCGCAGCGTGAGGCGCAGCGTGAGTGTGGGTTCAAACCCTGCCCCCTGCGAATTTTTTCAATTTAAATACCCCACAGATTGAAAACTGTGGGTTCTATTGTGTTTCATGATGGAACAGCGTGGTGCACACTATGAATCCCATATTCCCACAGTTGTCCAAAACCGTGGGTATAGGTTGAGACCCTTATACCGACGATGTTCTAGCCCATGGTTCCCAAAACCTTGGGTATAGCCTATACCCACGGTTTTGAACCGTGGGTATAGGTTGTTTTTTTAGTAGTGTTTTATATTTACTATTTACTTCAATTACACATCATTATCATACCCATCCAAATAATAATTTTTTAAATAACAATTACACCAGGATGTGGAGGCGGTAAATCGTATGTACACGCGTATGGTGACATGTCATTGAAAGGATGTATAGAATACTGAATATGGTTGTACCATATTTATAATAACATCACAGTATATAGAAGATACTGGATTTATTATTTTAGAATGAAAATAACAAAGAAAGAAGAAGTTTATGAAGAAAGGAACTTGAAAGAGGGTGGTGAACAAATTACCTCTTCTTCGGGTTCTTCCTTTTGATTTGATCCAAAGGCCTCCTTAGGTTGGCTTTATGATCAATATAAGGCCACTAGGTTGAATTTAGGGAATTTGAGAGAATATTTGGGTAGGGTATTGCTGATAAAAAAGTTTTTGATGGTGTGAATTAGTTATAAGGGTGAGTGCCCTTTTATAAGAGGGGTGAGGGCACCTTAGGAAAAGCTAGAAATATTATTTTATAATAAATTAATATTATGTTTCTAATGGATTCAAAGTAAATTATTTAACGTTTAAGGTAGGGATAGGTTGATAACCACTCAACTAATATGTTTTATATAGGTTTGCGTCACTATATTAACTTTATCTTTTTAATTTAACTCATAGTTAAATACTTTGACATTTACCATGTATCTTTGTATATTTATATTATATAGTCAATAAACATACTATAAACCTCCAAGAGACCCCCAAGTGGTCCATTAATAATACAACTATCATTATATATATCCTTTGGCAGAACCTTAGATTTTTAGGAATAGAATATCAGTTAATAAAATAATATTTTTTTTAAAAAACTCATTTATATCAATTTTGAAAATATTTAATAATTGATTTTTGTTAAAGTCTTAACAACATTATTAATTCAAAAATAACTCATTTAAGAAATTATAATCTATCATATTAACTAATAAAAATAGTTTATGGCATCAAAACTTTCAAATTATATTTATTTTAACATTTATAAAACTATTAATTTGATTCATTAATTAATAAGGAAAATATTGCATCATTATTGTGTCATAAATAAATTTAAAAATGTAATGTCTAAAAATTATAAATATAATTAAATTATGTAGGAAATTTTTTTATCTCTTTTATTAATATTTATAGTCTAAAATATAACAGATATAACCCTATGTAAAAAAATTTTTTCTAAAAGATATATGCTTATGTCATTTTTGTATTTACTTTAACTTAATTAATATAAACTGTTATTATCACTTACAAGTGGATCCATGAGGTCTCAACATCAACCCAAAGATTCCCATGGTCGTAAATGTATCAACCAATAGGGTTAGGACATGATTTAGGGTAATTTATTATTATTATAATATTATTTTTTACCCTTATTTACATGATTTACCCTTTAACCATTGTAAATAAAATATTTACCGAAATAATTATTAAAAATCTGTAAAAATAAAAGTTACCTATTTACACAATTTTTACATCCTGATTCTAAAAATGGAATCCATTTTTCTAAATTCAAAACACATAAGTAGCAGAAATTAATATAAAATTAATTCCCGCTATCAAAACAAAAAGTGTGTTTTTAAGAAATAATAACTATCACAAGATTGGCACTTGCTTATGTCCAGTTTAAATGTGAAATTATGTCTAATGAAAAACATTGGATTAACTGGTAAAAATATAATATAATTATACTCTAAAATCACTCAAATTCGTAATTTATCAGTATTAATTATTTCGATTAAAAAACGTTTCTTAATTAAAATTTAGTGATTTTCACTATTCATAAAAATTGAAATATTCAGAAAAATACCAAAAATTAACCCTAAGATAATTTCGATATTCTGAATCCAAAAATGACGTCCATTTTGAAATATAAAATATATAAAATTTTAAAAAGCGGGTATTACAATTCATAACGGCTAGTTTGATTGGTTGTGGTGTACATTAGAACTCAAAGTTGTGTACAACACAGGCTACTATATTATTCAAAGAGAAGCATACTGTGGAATATTGGGGTGTTACAACATGACCAACTTGTAATTATAAGAATTTTATTTTTGACTCAAGTACCAATTATTGACAAAACTACCATTATTAACACAAATGATTTCATAATGTTTATAACATGGTAATAATTGATATTAAAGGAATAATAAAATTGAAATAGTTTCTTAAGCATGTATAAATTAACATTATATTTTTATTCAATGTATTAAAGAATGAACATTTCATGTCAGACATGAGGTACGGGGTTTCTAATCTCACTTTTAATTCTGTGATATTTTGATTGTTCACCACTTAATTATTGCATGTGGTGTATTTTATACTGACATTTAATATATATTATCATGAATCTATTTATATTATAGGTATTATGTGATTCATTTTGTGGTTATTAACTTCTTGTCATATTAATCAATTGATCACAATGTGCCAAGGGGGTTCTTATCACACTTTTAATTCTGTGAGATTTCCCCAGTTCTCCACTTATTTATTGCATATGATGTTTTTTACTACTATTTGATTTATATTATCATGATTATTTTTATATTCATGGTATTCTGTTAATAATTTTGTGTTTATTAACTTTTTTCATATGACTCGATTGATTGCAATGTGGTAAGGGGTTTTCATCTCACTTTATATTCCCATGGGATTCATGCAATATTGACACTATTTTCTTTTGTGTGGTGTATGTAATACCCATGATTTTTATTTTGGTTATTATAATTTTATTTATGGGTATTTAAAACATCATTATATGATCATTATTTTATGGGGTGTATGTTTCTTATGTTACCAATTTGGTATGGGAAACTTTCACCCTCCTCATTTTCAAAGTCTTCTTTAGTTATGTCTTTTAATTTACTTATTCTTATGTTGGGATATGTTCTTCTATATCCTTATTGTTGTAATTTTTATTTACATGTGATGAGATACAATTTTCCCACTCATTAACTCATTTTATGAATTTTAATGTGGCGACGTTAGGCTGTCAAATTTTTGTAATGGAACATCTTAACACAATTTCAATTCTTCGGGTAAAAATTCTACTTGTTGGTTATGTATTTATATATATATATATGTTTTAATGACATAACATTGTCTTACACTTAATATACAAATATATTTGGTGTATTTATATTTTTTACACATAATTATGTAATTTATTTATCCTTAATCTAATGATACGGTCTTTATAAGGGATTTTGTCTCAATTTACATTACATTGAGACTTTATTGTTGTCATGCACCAATTCACATTTAAATGGTGTTTATAATGCCCTTTGAAATATTATATCATCAATCTCATTGTTATCATGATATTTTATGTTATTTTTAATGTAATTCTTTAATTATTTTTATTCATGTATTTTCTAAGTGGTAATGAACGCTTTAACTAAAACATTGTTTTAAATGATATAATGATTCAATATTCTAAATCATTCTCGTTAATGTCCATGTTTTAAAAATAGTTTTAAGTATTTAATTATATGGACATTAATTTTTTAAAATTTTAATTCGTTTAAAATTTTCAAAGTGTTATGGGACACTTTGATTCCAAAAATATCTTTATTAAATGTTTTAAATGGTTTATAAAATGGTTTGATAAAGCATTGATAATGTCAATATATTGAAATGATATATTTTGATTGCAATGTGGAAATGTTATCTTTCCATTATGATTGTTTAATGTGTTATGATTATGTTATGGATAAGGGAAATTTTTTACATATACAGCTGGTTCCATGATAAACCTATGGCGGGTGATCTCGAGATAGCTCTCTAATGCATCGGTTAAAGTGATGGAGGTAAACGTTAATGATTTTCCTAAGAGATTTAGGAAATTTAATGTGATAGGTAATCCAATGTAACTCCTTACATAGCTGTGATATCTACAATGTATATATGTTATGTATTCCATAAGTTACCTTAATGATTTATTATTTTTTTGTGTTATACATAAATCTTATGATTTCATGATGTATCTTATGATTGAAAAGTATGCTTTCATTGATTTGTATTTATTTATGGGTTAATTATTCCTTTCTTTATTTTATAACCCTTACTGAGCTTTTTATGCTTATCCCATGTTTTTGAAATGTTTTCCATAGGGATTAAATATAAATAGTGTCAAGGATGTGATCAATGAATTGTCATGTTGTTTAATACATAGATCTAGATATGTTTATTTTAAATAGATTTTTTATTTAATGAACAAATGGATTCTGAGTAGTATTGTCTACATGTAATTTTTCAAGTTGATATATAATAGTTATGGCCTAATTCTCCAAAACTATAAACCTGAAATGATCATCAATGTGAATTATTCATTTAATTCAAGATTATGTAATGTTTTAAGGCATAGTCCTTATAGTATTAGAATATATTTGATCAATTTGGATTATGTGTATCAAATTATGTGAATGAATTACCTCCCATTTATAATATATGTGTTGAGATGTTTTGGAATTAACAAAAATATAAAAATATAATAAGTCTAATATAGGTGTATAAACATTAAAAATGCATAAAAACAATTTAAGGTCGCATTTTCAACCGAATATAATCATATTTGGTTGTATTAAATATTTATTTATTTTTAAATTATTTAGTAAAATTTGATATTTGTAAAATATAAATTTATATAAAATATAACTCTATTGATAACTATATCATTAAAAACATAAAAAAAGTTAGAAATTAAAAAAAAAAATATTATATTCTATGAATATAATTTATATCAATAAATTTTTTTGATTATGTTAAAAATATTAAATTATATTTATTTTAATATTTTTAATATGAATTATTTTATTTTTCTGTTAAATTAATAATTAATCAATTATTGTTGTCCAAAAAAATAAGGTATTAATTATTTCCTAAAAATAGAAAAAAAAATTAAGGAAAAATATTAATTTATTATAGTTCAATATACTTTTATGGTTCAATTAATCTTCTTGAAAACCTGATATTAAAATATTTTACTTATTAAAATTTATTGTCTGAACAGTGTGACTTTATATTGAATAAAAATTTCAAAGGATCTTAATAATATCAATGTGGCTACAAATGGAAATTAATTAGACCCTTGGAAAAATATTATCGATATAGAATAAAAATATATATATTTTTACAAGTTTTTTTATAATTTAATGTTTCATATAATTTTAATTAAAATATTTTTATTTATTTTTCTTTTTCTTATAAAAGCATTTCATAAGTGTTGAATAAGAATTAATGTTAATTATTTCATATATAAGAAATATAAAAAAAATTAATATCATAAAATAATAAATTAGGTTAAAAATAAGCATTTATAATTTTTCTTTACGTATATTTAATCATTTACCAATATATAAAACATATTTAATTTATTAATTTGACATTTCTTTCCATTCACAAGCATTGCACATGCATTTGGATATGATTCATGTAATATTACTCCAAAATTAAAATTATTCATCCAAAAACATCAATTATACGTAATAATTAATAAATAACTCATGAAGATGATTTTTAGAACTCAATTATAATCTATAAGAACCAAATTAGAATTTTTCAACACTACACAGGTATTGTGTTAGCACTAACTATGATATTTTAATATTTATCGTGAATAAATATAATATAAATGATTTTCTTTTTTTATTGTGCAATATTAATTTCATAATTTTATAATTTATTAATTAAATATGTTTAATATATATTATTTCATAACTATGTATTAGCGATTTCCAAAAAAATACTGTATATTAAAATAATACTATATTTTTTACTATTCACCAATAAAATTAAATTTTCTAAAAATTAATAAAATTTCATCGAAGAATAATTTTTATATTCTAATTTAAAAAATAAATTTCATTTTAACAAATATTGTTTCTAAAATTTCCATAATTTATATTATTTTTACCTAAAAATGAATATTAATTGTTTTGAAAAAAACTATTTAAAAATTTAAAATGGTTATTGTAAAAAAATAGAACGGCATTACAAAAAATCTAGTACATATTTAAAATAAAGTAATCAATATATTATCAAAGAGTATTAAAATTTTATATTTCATAATTTCAATAATAATGTTAATTACCATCAATTTAATGTCTAGGATTTAATATCCACAATTAAATAATAAGATTCCATTAATTGTTTGAATATGATGTGGATTATTATGTGGGATACATTGTTTACTTCATAAAAAATCTCGACATGTTTCAATGTATTTTATGATGTAATATTATGATATTTCTCTCAATAAAATCTTGTATTTTCTTATAATATATTTATTTCATGATAATAAATGGTTTCCCTTTATTTTCTACCCTTTATGTACTTGATAACACAAAATAATTGTTTTAATAAAAATCATCAATATTGATATTATTAATCAAAATTACATATTCTTAGAAAATAGTGTTTTATTCTATAATTAATTTTTTAACATTATAAAAATTAGTAATTAATGATATTTTTTTCCTTTTTTGACATCATATAAAATGTTTTCAAATGTATCTTTTTGTTATATTATAAAAAAATCATCATAAAGATTTTATCAAAAATGTGAAAGGAATATTTGTTTTAACATGTATGAAAAAATGGAAGTTCGCTCTAACTTGAATATTATTTGAATTCAATATTTTGTTATCATAATTTATGTTTATTTAAAAAGAAATGGAATTCAGAAACTTTTATGTTTGAAAATAATCAAAACATAAAATATTTTTTCATCAATAAATATTTAAATGATTTATAATAATTATTTTATAAGTTTCATGGATTATTTTCAAGGAAAATGATTTCCAAAATTTATTATGATTTTTTACCTTTAAAAAGTGATTTTTAAATAAATGTTATAATCATTATGATATGTTTTAAATGATCCTTCAAAATCATTTTCAACGTAAGGTGAAACCTGTTTATGTTACTTATGCCATACTAGGATATGATCCAAGGATTACATTCTTTTTATTTTTCTGAATTGAATTTTATGATGCCTTGAAATATATAAAACTTTTTTTGTTCCATCAGTTACACAATCATAAAATTGTTATAATACCCATTTCTTTTAATGTTCTATGCAAGGATGAAATGATTATTAATCCAATCTCTTTTCCAAAGGTTATGATTTGATGAAATGATTATGAAACCCATTTCACTTCATGGGTTATGATATGGTGATTTTTTATTTTCTTAATAAATATCAATAATGTTCATTATGTTATGGGTGGGAACCAATCTCCCACCAATACATTGAGTAATAATTAATATCACAAGATATAGATAGGACTGAGATGGTTTTTGAACTCAGTTTAGTGAGAATATTTGTCCAATATTATGTTCTTGGGAGTGATCATTGACTACTAATAGGGTTTATTGAGTAGACATATTCTATGATGATTTCCTTGGAACTGAGCCTTGACTATTATAGAAATGATTTTCTATACTTATGTGTATGCCAGATTTCCATCTCTTATGATATTGTTATGCACTTCTGGTTCATGTTCATTGCTTACCATATGATTCATTACTAATGGCCATATAAAATTTACTTCGTTACTCAATAATTTTATCTCTGATATGAACATTGTTGTTTTAATATGTTATTTGCACGTTATGATACCATTTTTTCACATTATGTTTTCATATTTTACCTTTTTTCCATTAATGTGAAATTTATCTAACCCATTATTATATTTATTTTACCTTGTGTATGAAGAAAGGTTTTATGTTCGTTTTGACTATGATGATTACAAATTAGATGATCTTTCTATGAAACATTGTAGATCATTCAACAAATAAGAAGATTGTGTACCTAGTATCCAATGGAACCAAAGCATTATGATGCTCAAGATGGTGTTTTTATAATTTAATGAAAATTCATCTAGAAATTTATAATATATATGTATGGAACGATAGTTTCACAACATCTATATCCTTAAAACCAATGATATTCACATAATACTAAAAACCTAAGTCTGAATATAGGTATTTGGTACAGTATCTGACTTAGGTGGTGGAGATTATGAAATATAATAATACACTAAATATTTTATTACAAAATATTCTATGTGAAACAATATTATACAAGAATAATCCTATTACTAATGTCTCACATGAAATCCAAGCTTCCATCACAATAGACTATAAATCCAATACTTTTTTAAGCACACAACAATTAGGGATTAATATTTTCATTAATTCATTATTTTTATTCAGATAGAAATAATTTTAAAATATACTATCAATGATTCAGGATTAATATTCACATTAATCATCTAAGTTCATTACAATTTAATTCAATAATACAATTCTTGATTTCTTAACCATGGTTTATTAATGAAATAACCCATTCATGTTTTTTAATTTTAGAATAAAATTACCATCATTATGTCTTAAAGAACCATCTGTCCCATAATTTATTCATTAATTATTACCACCCAATACCTTAGGTTCTAGGACACAACTATTCTTATATAACGAATGAATATACCAGAAATCGAAAATGAATTAAGTGGTAATAAATAAGTATATGAAAACAATGTAGGCCACTCAGGTAGATCCAACTATTCTGACATCATCCCCAAAAAATATTAACACTATATATAACATTTCACCATATACCACATCGTCTTTTTACAATAATGATACCACAATAACATAACCATCAACATATCAAGAAATTATACCGGGTATAAATTTAAATTATAGAAATATATATATATTATAAAATATAAATATTTTAGTAAATTTTATATCAATTAACAACAATATCAATGAGAAATCAATACTGCCTCAATCAATGCATGAAATCTTATAGAGAAAAATGGTTTGAATGAAGTCAATCATAAATATTAATTCCAAAAATTATATGCATTGTTAGAATCATTATTATTGTACCTCATTACAAACATGTTTCATCAAGAAATAAAACCATATATAATGAAAACATGTATTGGTAACATTCATCAAAATATCATTCCCAAAGTAACTCTATCATGTTAGTAATTTATAAGGGATATTGATGACACCAATGAATTACTCATCCAAATTCAATCATGCCATACTATACTAAAGTGTGTTATTTGGTTCTAGGAAATTAAAATATTCATGAATGAATCTGATAATCACAAAATTGATATTTCACACTTCCAATATGATATCATTAGTCCATAACATGATGTTATAGAAATACCAAGTGAAGCTACATTACCCTAATTTCCAATTAATTAATTATAGAACATAATATTCATTAATTCAATCTCAATTATTATAACGCCCTGTTTCCGGGAGCCACCCAAAGGTGACCCGTACCTGGTTGGTCACATGGCCTCATGAAAATTTACCCAAACGTCATAGGCTGCCGACTAACAGCAAGGGTCTCCTGTGTGATAATGGGGAAACTATAACATCATTGGAAGAGTAACAAAGCGGAATAAAAATAGATAACAACAGAGGAAGCAGTAATAATACTGTACAAAATTAAACTATAAGATACTAGAAAAAATAAAATGGGGCACACACACACACACATATATATATATATATGAATGATGAATGAAAATTATGTCTAGGAAAAGAACCAAACAAGTCACAATGCCAAAATACAGTACTAAACCAAAGTAAAAAAGAAAATAGATAAACTCTAGAAGTATCTCAAGCCTTAGCTTTGTCCCATGCTCTCCAGCTCCTCACCAATCATGTACCTGAGGTTGAATGGAACTCTCCCTTATCTAGACATGAAATAATATAATTTGCTTGGGCCAAAAAGAATGACACAAACAGGGTGTGAGATGAATCCCAGTATTCAACCACCCAAAAATATGTTCCTAATTGTAAATGAATATATATGGTTGGAAATAAACAAAAGTAGAAGTAAATAAGGTTGTACTCAAAAGTAATCAATCGTACAGTTTTAATTGGATTCATTTTCACATATCAAGTATGCTTATAAAAACAAAAATGTAACCCTCTAGAAAGTATTCACATCCTAACCCCTCTAGTTCAACCAAACAAACAGAATAAACCCTCTAGGATGTGCACACAACCTAACCCCTCTGGTTTAACATTAGGAAAGACTCTCTGAAAAGTCACTCACTGTAAATTCCCCTTATAGTCTCATATCGATAATATAGACAATATTGGGAAGAACTCAACATCCAATTCCCCCTATGGTTTCAAAATGTGGAACTATAGACACTCTGTGGAAGAACATATGTCCATCCCCACTATGGTCTCACAACGTAAAAATAAACAGACACTCAGGAGAATTCCTTAGTGTCCATTCTCCCTATGGTCTACTATACCAGGTTCTCACGGACCTACGTATGTCAATTGTGCATAGGGTTTTATGGAAGCTAGTGTAAACCTCATGAACTACTTGGCTAAACATTCTACGACATATCACAACAAGTCAGTTAATATCACTCCATTATAACAATATTAGGCATGGAAAGCAAAGAAGCCTAACAGATAATGCTATACCAAACAGTCAATTACAACCAAGAATGGAAAATACATCCATAGAATTTAAAATATAACCCTATTCATAAACAATTGACCTTTATCCAAACAAACAAGGCATAATAGGAAATAACATATCTAAAAACCAAAAACCCTTAATACATTGTTATTGGTTATTGGGAACTTTAACACATAAAATTCAATGACTATCTACAAAAAATAACAAACCACCTAATTAGGCATTGTACGGGTGATATACATGAACCTCAGGCCCTGAATCATCCTAAAAATGTATTTGATCTATAGAAACACTAAAAACGATCAATTAAGGATAACTTGTGAAAGAGGAGAAATCAAGTGATGAGGCTCTTGGAGAAGTAATATCATAGCATAGTGATTATAATGCAATTGACGACGGTCGATTTGGAAAAAGTACGACAAGTCGAGGGGTTAATGAATTTTTATCGGTCATAGTCGCTACTAGACAAGACAGACAAAGAATAAGAGTGTTATGTCGATTAGATGCAACATGTTCCATTTAATGAAATAAAAATATAGTACATGTAATGTACTTACAAATTACACGGTGCGTACTTGCCTTAAATGTCCCCCACATTAGGCAACCTTCAGGTCACCACACATGGCCATGTTCTCGGCCGTTACACGGCCAACACACGGCTCACTGCGTTAACCGGGTATATGGCGTGTACTTATTAGTACATGGCGTGTACTCCTGAAATTTCTAGCAACACCCCTTTTTCTCAAAGGCAACCAGAAAAAAAATATTATAACATGAACAAAAAATATCCAGTTTCTTAAAAACATCCCCCTTAATGAAATATTTTCCCAAATTTCCCTAGAAAGGTGGCGTAGAAGAAGAATCCACGAACAGCACTAGCTATTGTGATCATATATCAACTTCCTCTCCCAAGTCTCATCTTGTACTCCTCCATGATTCCATAACACTCTTACCATAGAAAACGACTGACCATGGAGAACCTTTGCACTGCGATCAACAATCTGGATAGGATGGTCCTCGAATTATGTGTCCACCTCTAGCTCAACCTCCTCAGGTTGAAATACATGATATGGTTCTTAGAAGTAGCTCCACAACTGAGAAACATGGATGTTCTAATGCATAGCCTAGTACCTCTGAGGAAACTACAATTAATAGTAAACTTTCATGATCCTCTCCAAAATCTCAAATGGCCCAATGTATCTCTGTGTAAGCAAACGATTTCTCCTAATCCTTCAGTGTCCCAACCTTGGTGTGACATGTAGTAAAACGTGATCCCCATCCTTGAAATCTAGAGATCATCTCCATTGATCATCACAAGTCATCTTTCATGACTTTTTAGTAGTCATCCTCATATGGATCAACTCTATCTTCTCTGTGGTCTCCAAGACAAGACGAGGTCATAGCATTGTTGCCTCTCTTTATTCCAGCCAACATAGGGGTGATCGGCATGGCCTACCATACAAAGCCTCATAAGGTGCCATCTGAATAGTCTATTGATTAATTTTATTGTTGTAAAACTCCACATAAGGTATATGCTTCTCCCAAGAACCTCCAAAATATAGGATTCTTGCTCTTAGCATGTCCTCAAGTACCTGAATCATATGCTCAGACTTACCATCTGTTTGGGGATGGAAAGTTGTACTCACAAGTACCAGTATACCCAATTTACTATTTTTTCCCTTCTAGACATGATATATAAAACTTGCATACCAGTTTGAAAAAATGGAGTGTGGAACTCCATGTAAGCGTACAATCTCTTGGATGTACAGCCTTCCCAACTCATCAACATTGAAGGTCTCCTTGATTTGTAAGAAGTGAGCAACCATCGTGATTTTGTCAATGACAATCCAAACTGAATAATTCCATTGAGGTGACCTCAGAAAACGTATCACAATGTCCATCATGACATCTTTCCACTTCCACACAAGAATGGGTAACTACTACAAAATCCATGCTGATTGTTGATTCCCCGCTATCACCTGCTGACAGGTGGAACATCTCATGAAAACCCCAGAAACATCTCTCTTCATAGCTGGCCAACAATACTGACGATGTAGATCACGAATCATGTTGTTGAACCCAAAATGAAATTCCCAATCTGTGGAAAGAAAATCCCACATCAGTTACTCGTATATGTCTGCTGAAAACCACAAGTTCCAATGAAAACACAAGATCACATCTTCACCTATGGTCTATCCAAGAAATAAAGCCTTCTCTTGATAAACTCTCCCATAATACTATGTCTTTGGAATTTGATAATTTCCTCATTCTAACCTTATCAATTAGAGTAGAGGTACCAACTACAAAATAAAGAAATGTATTCCCCTGATTGTCGTGCACCTCCAAATACATCTCAACGAACAGAACCATAAGTCTCTACTCACTAATGGCACCCTAAACTGCTTGTATCTAAGTCATCCTGCTCAACGAATCAGCTACAGTGATTCCTTTCCCAGGCATGTGTTCAATCTAAATGTCAAAAGACTGAAGGTACTCAACCCACCTTGAATGTCTCAAATTTAGATTGCACTGAGTGAAGATATACTTTAGACTCTTGTGGTCAGTGAAAACCACAAAATGCTCTCCCAAAATGTAGTTTCTCCAACTCCGTAATTCATGAACTACAACAGCCAACTCGAGATCTTGCGTCGTGTAATTTCTCTCATGTGGCCTCAACTTTCGAGACCCGTAAGCAACGACTCCTTCCCCTTTCATAAGCACTGCTCTCAGCCTGATACCTGACGCATCATAGTAAATAGTATAGCTCTTTCCATCTATGGAAATACTATTACTGATGATGATGTTAACCTCCCTTTTATCTCCTAAAAGTTTGACTCACAAGAATCTGACATCATGTACTTCTCACCCTTTTTAGTCTCTCCCATCAGTAGCACATCTATGCTTGAAAATTCATATATGAAACTTATTTAGTAACCATAAAACCCTAGAAAACTTTGTACCTCAAAGATGTTTGTCATTTTCTCTTAGGAACCATCTGCTCTCATAGTTTATGGGTCCACTGAAACTCCTATCTCTGAGAAAACATGACCCAAGAAATGAATCTGGTTCATCCAAACGTGTCATTCTGAGAGACCATCATATAACTCATGCTATTTCAGTGTACTCAAAATGATCTCAAGATGTGTGGCATGGTCTTGTCGAGTGTGAGAGTACACCAAGTTATCATCCAATAAGACCACCATGAAAGAATCTGTGTTTGTATGGAATAATCAGTTCATTCGTGCCATGAAAACTTCAAGTGTGTTCGTGATACAAAATGACATAACCACATATTACTATATACTATACCTACTCTGAAAGGATATAAAGGGTATATCATATGGTCTCACGCACAACTGTTGATAACAATATCTCATGTAAACCTTTGAGAACACCCGGGATCCTCAAATCTGATCAAAGAGATCATCAACCCTTGAAAAGGGATATTGATTCTCAACCATCAACTAGTTCCACATCCAATAATCCACATAATGATGGAGGTTACCACTAATGTATTTTTCATACAGGACAGGTGAACCCCAATTAGCAGTACTCGGTCAGGAGAATCCCTTTGCATGCAACTCCTCCGTCTGCTTCTAGAGCTCCAGTATCTATGGTGTATACATCCTATAAGGAGGATTAGATGCTGGATCCAATCCTGGCCCAAGATCAGTAGAAAATTCCACCTCTCACTCCGGCATCAAAAATGAAAAGTCTTCTGGAAATACATCCCTGAAATAATAAACCACTAGAGGAAATTATATCTGTAAAGTCCCTTCGTCATCCAGATATATACTACCAATCTGGATTCAAAATTCTCCCAACCCATGATGCTCAGATCTTTCCTTGCTCACATGGACATCCCACTCACTCTTATGCAGAAACATACCACCCTCTGGTGATGTAAAACTCACCTTGAGATGATAGTAATTGACAACATCTTGGAAGTGAACTAACCACTCTATTCTGAGAATGACATCATTTCCTGTCATCTCTAAGACGTAGATGACAAATAAGAAGTGACTCCCACCAACCTCAAGAGGGATCTCCTTGAACTGACGTACACTCCCCGTTATTGTTCCTAATGTAGTGTCTAACATTAAGATATCACGATAAGAGAATATACAGAGCCTAAGGCTCCCCACAATAGAAACAGATATAAAGATATGGGAATCCCCAGTATCGAGAAGTGAAGATGCTAAAACTAAGGCAACTAGGATCGTACCTTAAACTGTAAAGGGTTCGTGATCCTTCTCTTATTAGGTCTGTTGCACTGCAATACTCTGGTATATACCGTGAAATTCTGACCCTGCCTGAACACCCTATAAAGATCCACTCTACTATCACAAAAATCCCTGAGACTAGCTACCACAGCCGCGACATCCATATCATTCCAAACGGCCTAAAGAAATCCAGTTTCCAGATTGATGAGAACCTAGTGGTCCTAATCCAAAATGAGGAGTCATAAATGAACCCATGTTACCTGCTAGTAGTGCAAAAACTGACAAAAAATGTTGAAGGCGCCCAATATTTCCACAAATATCGGAACTCCACTGGGTATATCGTGCAATGTGTCCTCATATGCCTGACCATCCCACACTGGTAGCATACAACCTGGCTACCTAAAGAAGTATCTTGCTTCCTTGGATCCTCAGGTGTACACTCCCTATGGTGCTTCCAGCTGTTAATAGGAGGGGTACCAACTCTAGTAGTTGATATTCCCTGGCTCATAGCTCCATAATCCCTCAAATTGTGCTCTGTGATCAGTACCTGGTTGACTGTAGAAGGGCAGGTAGTCTACCTGAAGATTTTCACCTAAGATCGGTAGAAATTCTGAAGACCATCATCAAACATCCTCGCTAGGAATAACTCATCACCTCCTGGGATGGGTGTGAATTGATGTCGCTTGCTGATGCAAGAAGATTACTCCATAATTGGAATAGTACCCTACTCCATACTCATGAACAAAAAGGCTCGATTGACCCTCAATGCCTCCAGGTAAAAGTAGTCATTGATGTTAATATAGAACTCATCCCAAGCCATAACCTAATGGCATCCCACTTGTGAGATCAAATCCCACCATCTCTTGGTGGAGTCCCGTAGCATGTACATAGCGAGATTCACCCACCTCTCTAGAGGAATATCGAGAAGCTCGAAGATAGATATCATGGCTTATATCCTTGACTCTATATCTTGAGGACATCATTCCCCTATGAAAGTTGGAGGATGCTGCTGCTGAACGTCAAAATTCAATTCTTCCAACATTTGGCTAGGAGGCAGTACTCCATAGATGGTCTTCATGAACCTCATAAAGCCCTCTCGGAACTGTGCGTCTGCACCTGTGTTCGGAATAATGGCTAGTGCCAAGACTGGAACAACTGGAGTATCTGCTGGTAGTACATGATAATCCATCTCTAGTGTCTGATCACTACCCTAAATTTGGCATAAAACAAAAGGACGTCATGATAGAATTACTCTACATGGTCAAGTGCACACCTTAGTTGAATATTATCAAGGAATGAAAAGTAGAAGTGTAAGAAGGGAACAAGAGAAATAAATCATTAATGTTTTTTAAAACATGGATACACAGCCTATATAATGCCTACACGATGTGCTCCCTTGTGACTTCACATGGGCATGTACTTTTTCCAACTCAGGTCATGTAACACCCCATACACATGACGTGTTTTCCAAACACACAACATGTACTTGAATTCTCTTCCCATTCTTGAGATCTTCTACACGGCTAAGCCACACAGTTTCCCTAGAATTGTACTACACGACCTATTTGTGCCATACACATACTGTACTAGAATAACTTCAACTACCCGTGTTCTTAGTCACGTGGATTGTTACACGGTGCACTCTACAAGGCGTGTTCCAGATGGACACGCTGTGCACTATCTAATTTTCATCCACATGTGTCATTAGTCACATGACCAGATACATAGTCTAAACAACACAGTGTGTACGTCTGGTACCCGGCGTGTTCCACCAATGTTTTCTCTACCTTGGGTCTCTACCCGCACAACAAGTGGAACATTTAGAGACTACAGGTTGTATACCTTAAGTACATGGCGTGTAATTGGGAGAAATAGTTCCTTTCCAAATAGAAGGACACGTTGTGTGTATTAATTACTACACATCGTGTATTCTGTGTTTTTTCAAATAGTAAGCCTTAGAAACTACTATGGAACAACACAAAAACACTATAACTACATTAAAGTGCCAAATTCCGATACGTGATGGCCCATACTCCTCGTGAATCAAATCTTAACATCTTATACATGTCATATACATGGAATACCAATAAAATTATCCACCAACTTCTTATCCATGTGGGCCCATAACACCTTTATAACCAATGATTGGTGTTCATTAAAACAAAACCATACATAATTCTATTCACTGACAAACATCAGGTATTTTATCAAGCCATATATCACAACAAAATTAATATCTTACATGACATCTATCACAACAAAATGCAATCAGCAATGCACCCTAAATGACATGGGAAGAATGTATGACATGTGATTTATAGTAAGTGCCTATATGATGCGTGAGATGGAATACCCTCATCTCCTTGGGTTGCAACAAAATGGGATCCTTAATGATATCAATGATAACAACACAAAACATTTGAATCACCCAGCTGTGAAATCAAATCAACTAAAAAATTGAAAAACCATAAAAATTGCAATTATCAAGGTAAATTAGCTTTTCCCAGTACACGGGGAAGCTACTCCCAGGGAAAAAATATTAGTAATTACCTATTTGGTCATATCCCTAAATATAGGCTCCAAATAGTATGACAATAGGAAAATAACCTCCTATGATATAAATTTGTAATGTCCCGGTTCCGAGTGCCACCCAGAGGTGCCACGTACCAGTTTGGTCACATAGCCTAAAGCATATTTCCTCGAACGCTAGAGGCTTCCAACTAGCAGCGAGGGCCTTGGGTGTGATAGTGTAGAAACTATGCAATCATATGGGAAAGTAACACATAATAAATAAAAAATATAACAATAGAAGAAGCATTAATAATACCATACAAAAGTAAACAATAGGAGACTTGAAGAAATAAACTGGGGCACATATTTATATGAATGATGCATGAAACATATGTCTACGAAAATAGACAAAAAAGTCAAAATGATAAAATACTATACTAATCCAATGTAAAAAAAAGAAAATAGATAAACCCTAGAAGCATCACAAACCTCAGAATGGTCCCATGCTCTCCAGCTCCTTAGCAATCAAGTACCTAAAGTACAAGGGTGCTTTCTCTTATCTAGACCTGCAACAATATAATCTGTTGGGGCCCAAAACCATGAACCAAATAGGGAGTGAGACGAATCCCAGTAAAAAATCACCCAATTATTTGTGCCTAATAGTCAGTGAATATATATGGCATGAAATAAAAAAAAGTAACATTAAACAATTAACTATTCAATGTTAAAAATCTCTACTTATTCAATTGCATTCATTTTCACATATCATGTAAACTTCTAAACACAAACAGGTAACCCTTTGGGAAGTAATTATAGCCTAACCCATCTGGTTCAACCAAAAAACATAAGAAACCCTCTGGGATGTACACATAGTCTAACCCCTCTGGTTCAGCTTTATCAAAGACTCTCTGAGGAATAATTCATCATCAATTCCCCATGTAGTCTCGTATCGGTACTATAGACACTATGGGGAAGCACTCAACATCCAATTACCCTTGTGGTTTTGCAATGTTAAACTACAAACACTATGAGGGAGAAGTTATGTCCATCCTTCCTATGGTATCACAACGTAAAAGTTAATATACACTCTAGAGAAGCCCTCATCGTCCATTCATCATATGGTCTACTACACAAGGTTCTCACGGACCTGTGAATATCAATCATGCACATCGATATACGGTATCCAATGTAAACCTTATGAACTACTTGGCTAAATAGTCTACAACAGATCACAACATGTCAGATAAAAGTAATTCATCCTAACAATAATAGGCATAGAAAGAAAAGTATCCTAACATGATAAGATAGACCAAATAGTCAATAACAAACATGCATGGGAAAATCATCCCTATCATGGAAATGACAACCCTATTCACAAATAATTAACCTCTATCCAAAAAAACAAGTCATAATAGGCAATAGTAGGGATAAAAACCCTAAACCTTCAATACACCATTCTTGGTGATTGGGTAATTTTTCACATAAAATTCAACGACTATCTATGGAAAGGAACAAACGACCTACCTCGACATTGTACGGACAATAAAAGTGAACAATAGGCCATTACTCTCTAAAAAATGCAGTAGATCTCCAAAATTTCTAAAAAAATTCAACCGAAGATATATTGAGAACGAGGAGAAATCAAGAGACGGGGATATAGAAGAAGGAAGAGATTATTATGGTGATTCTAACTCAATCGACGATGGTCGATTCGAAGAACGGATAGAGATTTTGGCACTCATAGAAGATTAATCGGCCTCGGTCGCTTCTGGATAAGACTGACAAAAAAGAAGAGGGTTCTTTCAATTAGACGTGACCTTGATCCATTTAATGAAACTAAAAATAAAGTAGAAGGTGTGTACATCCAAAGTACATGACGTGTACATGCCTTAATCAGCCACCTCTTTAGGCGGTATCTAGGTCACCACACATGGCCATGTCCTCGACCATTAAACGGCCAGCACACGGCAACCAGTGGCATCCCAGTACATGACGTGTACTTATAAGTACTCGACATGTACTCATGAAATTTCCAGAAACTCCCCATATTCTCAAAGACAAACAGAAAACAAGATTTTTTCCTGAAAAAAAAAGATCTATGTTCTTATAATTATATTCCCATTAGAAACCAAATCATGAGAATAAAACATTTATATATAATTAAATTGGATATTTATTAAATCCCAAACCTCAGTAAGAATCTTCATAAATCCCTAAAATATTATGGAATGATGTTTGATGAACCAAAAAATAAACCTCATGATAAACCCAATAATCCAAAATGAAGAATCCTATCATGATTCCTCCTCCAATCATCAATAAGGAACCCACATAATAGAGGGGAAAGAACTATCCAGCCAATAAATTAGTAAATGAGAGAAGAATGATGAATGAAGAGGTAGATAGTAATGAGTTGGATTGAATGTTGTGGTTTAACATAACATAGTCCTAAGAATCAATCATTTAGGTCTTGATTGAGCTAAAATTCTCCCACAACCTCTTGGTGATTAGAAGAATAATAATGAAATAGAATTAATTTGATTGAAACCCTATATGTATAAATATGACTAATGAACACAAATTCATGGTGTGATATGGAATTTTCATGCTTCAATGATCCTATAATTGATGATCATGAAGCCATATCCGTATGTGGATCTCTATTTATCTCGTGGTAAATGACCTTTTCAATAATGAAAATAAGTAGGATCACAATGTTATTAGGGGTGTCATGTTGTAATGGTCATCCCCTTAGAGATTATGATATGACGCCCATATGTATTCATCATCCCAACAAACCCAAGACCAAAATGACAGCATGGTCTATGCAACACAACATAAAGAATGATATTGATGAATAAAGAAGGGACTCAATGTATATGTATTATCGGTTTTTTATAAAAACTCGATGTCCTAAACAAAATAGAGCAATAGAATATATCTATGTGAATTATTTAAAATGTAATTATTTCCTTTAACCCTTAGAGTTTTTAAATTTTTCAAAAACACTATATGACCCTTTATGTCTTGACTAAACTAACCAAGCTATGACAAGACTTCATGTCTTAGGAAATAGTGACATAGAACACTTATGGATTGTACCTGGAAGAATAACACATCATTACACGACGGCGTAATGTTCCAACTAGATTCTTACAACATGACATGTACAATCATGCTGAAACACACTTTTTCTATCTAAAATATTATGTTTAACCAAACCTACCTTCCCCCATACTGCAAGACTATAACACCCCATGATTTCATAGTATGTTATTTCTTTAAAATAATTCAATAACATGCACTACATGCAACACCGAGTTCGAGCGCACCACGAATTACAAAACTAGCTGGTCAAAAGAGGTTAAGAATAGTATTATCTGCAGTTTAAATTTTATGTATCCTATATAATTTTAACATTCATATTTTTTGTTTCTTATAAATTATATAAAAAAATTCAATTTTTCAGATAAAAGATGTATTTTTTAAAAAATGCAATTTTACCACCTATTTAATAATGAATAATTTTTTTAAAAAATATTTTTCACATTTATATATAAAATTTAATGAAATTGATTTCTTCATTATAATCGTGACAAAAAAATATTTTTAATAAATTTTTGGTACTTTTAGGATAGCCTTCATATTTTTATGAATAGTGAAAAAACCTTAATTTTAAATGAAAAACACTTTTTTAATCGAAATAATTTATAGTGCTAAATTATGAATTGGAATGGTTTGAAATTATAATTAGAATATATTTTTAAATTTTAATACAATGTAGGTCATTATAAGTAATTTCATATTTAAATTTTATATAAACACATGTCAATCTTTTGATAGTTTTTACTTTATTAAAAACCTGGTTTTGGTTTGGGAACATGAATTAGTTTTGTATTAATAAATGCAACATCTATGTTTTGAATTTGGTAAAATAGTATTAATTTTTGAATTCATATATCAAAATTTTCTAAGGGTGAATTTTTTATATTTTTCTGAAAATATTCAATTTTTTATGAATAGTGAAAAACACTACGTTATTTCTTCAAACCAACATTTTATTTAAATAATTAATTATTTTATTTAAATTTATTTTAATTCAAAATAGATATATAAAATTTATATATATTAAATTTAATTAATTTTAGTTATTTTATAAATAAATTAGATGTTTAAAATTTTATTGAACTTTTTACCGTCTTTTAACCACCTTCTAAGAGAATTTGAAAATTTGCATAAAACATAATTTTACCGCTTATGTGAGTTGAATTTCAAGCATTTGAGTGGAACAGTTAATAAATGTAAGTAAAATGTGGTTCAATAAGATGAAATTAATTTTTGGTGAATAGTTGTAACACCCCAAGCTTCCACAGTACGCTTCTCTTTGAATAATACAGTAGCGTGTGTTGTTCAGAACATCGAATTCTAATACACCACAACCAATCAAACTAGCCTTTATGAATAGTAATACCCACTTTTTGAAATTTTATAAATTTTACCTTTCAAAATGGACTTCATTTTTGGATTTGGAATATTGAATTTATCCTAGGGTGAATTTTTGGTATTTTTCTGAAACATTCAATTTTTGATGAATAGTGAAAAAACCCTAAGTTATAGTTTAAAACCGAATTCATATTTAAATAATTTTTTATTTTTTTTAATTTATATTAGGTAAAAATAGATACATATTACATATATATGTTCAATGTAATTCATCGGAGTCAGTTTATAATAATTTTAGATATATATAAATTTTATTGAACTTTTTACCGTCTTTTACCCACCTCCTAGGATAATTTGCAAATTCACATAAAACATAATTTTACCACTTATGTGAGTGGAATTTATAAAATATGAGAGACATGGTTTATATCAAGGAGTAAAATGTGGTTCAATAATATAAAAATAATTTTTTATGAATAGTAACTTTTTACTTTTATTTACCACGGTAAAAAGTAAATAGGGTAGTTAAGGGTAAAAATGATATTATTATTACCCTAACACATTTCCTAATTGTATTGGATAAGTATAATTCGACCAAAAACAACCTTAGGAATAAAATATGATCCTCTTTGGTCTACATGGATTAGATTGGGACATTTATTATTATTTAATTCATCAAAGTGTTAAAAGAGTTAAAATCAAATTTTAATAACAAGAACAATTTTTAATATAGGATTATACATAAGATAAATTCGGTTATAAATATTAATTAGAAAGATAAAAATATTTCCTACATAATTGTATTTTATTTATAATTTTTATACATTATATAATTTAATTAATTTATGACACAATTGTGATGCAGTAATTACTTAATTAATGAAATATTAAAATAATTGATATTATAAATACTAAATAAATGTAATTTGATACTTTTTATGAATTCCTCTAATCTTATAGGTTTATATGACATATTAGGGTTGGTTAGAGAAATATTTTTCGAAGTAATAATTCTGTTATGAATTTAGGAAATACAAAATAACAAATAGTGTCAAAATTTACATAAAAATGTTTTTAAAACAAATATTATATTATTAATTGATATTATATTCCTAAAAATCTACAGTTTGGCCAAAGTACTTATATAATGATTGGTTTATCATTAATTAACCACTTGGGGTTCTCTTGAAAGTATATATTATGTTTATTAACCATATAATACAAAAATTCAAAGAGACATGGTAAATGTCAAACTATTTAAGTAAGAGTTAAATCTATATGTTAAGGTACATATAGTGACCCAAACCTATCTAAAACCTATTGGTTGGGTGGATTTAAACCCAAACCCACATTATGCTTTAAATTATCCATTTTTGAGCCATTATAAACAGAAAATTATTTTATTATAAAATAATATATCTAGATTTTCCTAAGGAACCCCTCACCCCTATTATAAAAAGGAACTCCCCCTTCTCTCTAATTCACACCTTCAAAGCCATTTGGATTGGCCAAAATCTACCCAAATATCCTATAAACTTACCTCACTTAATCTTAGAGGCCTAATTTTAGTCAGAAATCCAACTTAATGAGCCCTTTTTATCAAATCAAAAGGAAGAACACGAAGAATAGGTAATAATTTCACCACCCTCCTTCAAGTTATTTTCTTCTTCCACTTTATGTTTCGTTGTAATTTCCATTCTGAAATAATAACTACAGTATCATAAATATACTTTTATGTTATTATAAATATGGTATAACCATATTCATTATTCTATCCATCCTTTGAATGACATGTCACCATACGTGTGTACGTACGGACTATAGTCTCCACGTCATGGTGTAATTGTTATTCGATACATTATAAATTGGATGGGTATAATAATGATGTTTACTTCATGTAAATAATAAATACAACATGATAATGATTATGTATATATGATATACCATCAAATTATATATTATTTTAAAATCAGAAGAATGATATTGTCGCTCGTGCGTATGTACGGATTACCGTCTCCACGAACAGTGATGAGATTAATTCCCCATTGTATCCATTAAAGATTAATTTTCATTAGATGAATAATAATAATGTTTAAAGACATGATATCATTATGGATATGAATACGATAAATCCAATCCATAACAAATATGACTCACATAACAATGAATATAAAGGAAAATGAATCTGTTAAAACCTGAAAGGATGATAACAATATGACATTATAAACAAAACAATGTTAAAAGATCATATATGATATCATATTAATGTATATTATTCTTGTATAATTTAATAATTATTATTTCACCATTATATAAGAGTTTAACCTTCCCTCGACCAAGGAAATGTACAAGGTAAGGGTTAATTTCAAAATCTCTTTATTATCCGAGGTTATTTTTATGTAAGTATCTACTGGGACATCTTTATAATCCACATCAATGTTTATTAAAAATGTATTTCAAAACATTATTACTATTTTATAGACTATGGTTTAAAGTCATTTATTCCATTTTTTGAATTTTTATAATATGTTTAGAAAGGAATCTTTCCATAGTTTTCCAAGTATGTTCCTTTTTAATCATTTCGACAGAATTAAGGTAAGAATGCCCTTTTTAACTTATACGGCGGGTTCAGCTATTTTCTGCCTTTATAAAATCAATGAAGCTTCCCATAGAAGTTAATAAGAATATTTTCAATGTAAAAGTTTTGTTTTATAATTATGTTACTTTAAAATGATTTAAAAAAAAGAGATATTTCACTCTAATAGTTTTTATTTCATCTATGTCAACATCCTTTGATGGATTTTAAGTTTATTTGAAGTTGATTTATTTTGATACAAAACTTCTATATTGTATAGAAGGTTTTGTGGTATGTTTGACTGTGGATGTGTTATTTTTATACCATACATGGTTTATGGAGAATGCATTGACATTTCGTATGCTCTTTTTAATACAAATGTTTATGTTATGCTTAAACCTGTTCATATGAGGAATGAATTGAACATAGTAAGTGACAAATGGAGCCCGTTATAGCTCCTTGATGCATCGGTAGGTCTCATGAGACAAAATAGTGTCTTGCGACAAGGCTTTGACAAAATATTATTTTTAGTCTTGGCACAAGGCCTTGACTATATGGTTATGATAGTCTGGAATTATGCCTTCCATCATTATGAAAGTGGTTATTGATATTGCATATGATTATTATACTAGAAGAATATCCATGTGAATAAGTTAATGACATTATTTCATTTTATTTTTTCCATATTATGCTGAAGTTAATGTTAAAATGGATTTTGTTTTAGTTATACATTTCCTTAAATATTTATGATTATTTATGAAATTTTCTGCTATATTTTATCCTTACTGAGCATCTGGGCTAACCCCTTTCTATGTTTTATTTTTTCCAGGATGTGAAGAAGTATTTTATGACAGACCTGCAGAGATAGTCTGAGGGGATATGAGTGTGGAATATGGAGACTATGTTGTTGTAGTTTTTCACTTTATCACGTAATGTAAGACTTATGAATGTATCTAGTGTTTCCAAGGCTACTAATCTAATCTCTCTTTCGAGACATGATATTTTGTGATCATGAAAATGTTATGTAATAATGCACCGACTCTGGGTAATTGGGTTTGGGGCATTATAGTTGGTTTTAGAGGAATTTTAGTACAAACCTTGGAATCTAGATTTAGATAAACTCTTATTAGAGAACATAGCCCTAAGATAAACTTTGAGGATCAGTATAAAAGAACTTCCTAGAATTTTGGTATTGTAGATATTTTGTGAGTTTTTAGAGTAGTACATCCATGTCTGGATACGAGCAGGTAGAGGTGGCACTGGCACAGATGTACCTAGGGGTAAAATCCAAAAACACCACTTTGGGCTAGACTCAAATGGGAACTGGTGCATGACAATAGGCCTTGTTGCACTCTTGGTTACGACACTCTGGGGGTATATTCTTAGGATAATTCTCATTTTCTTTACAAACCATTATGAAGGGTTTATGAGTTTATACGTTTTCAAAGAATACATTTTTATGATTATGGATTTTATCCATAAACTGTTCAATTTTTTTAAGTTTTTTACATGTTTAGAATTATGTATTTCAATTCATATACTAATCTAGTTTATTCCATTGATTAGAAATGGTGCCTAGTGGAAGGAATGGAAACTGTATCAATGCACGCACTCCATGTAGGGATTTCCCTCTTACTCAAGATAATTATAGTGGATCTGGTGAAACAACTGGTGCTGATCAGCTTATCACCATATTGGGACAACTAACTCAGGTTATGAATAATAACATTACACGTATCCAGCACCCTGATCTGTATCATAGAGTATCAATATTAGATCTCTTCATGAGGCAACAACCACCAATATTCAATGGGGGTAAAATCCACTAGTAGTTGAGAAATGGATAAATTCCATAGAGAAAATATTACATTCCTTGGGGAGTAGTGAAAGGGAAAAAGTTATCATGGAGGTTTACCGCCTCCCTGGAGATGCTGATCAATGGTGGTCATTAATTCACAACACAAAGGAAGATGATGAAGTATCAAATATGGAATGGAGGGAGTTTAAAGAGGTTTTCTTAGAAAAATAGTTTCCTCGTGACCATCGAGCAGATATAGAAAGGAAATTTCTATGGCTGAGGGAAAAGGAGGATAAGAATGATGCAATGTATGAGTCTAACATTACAAGGCTAGCATGGGATGCTACATATTATATACATAACCCATGAATAAAGATTTATCATTTCTTTACTGGGTTAAAACCATTTCTGTGTCGAAAATTAGTCTCACAATCCTTCTCGTTGTACGATGATATTGTATCATGTGCTATCAAGACAGAAAAAAGAATTCTCAATGTCTTATGACTTTAATGGAAAGCAAGAGAAGATGAGATCTGATGATCACTCTGGAAATGGAAATAAGGGGAAGAAGATAAAATTTGGATATCGATCATGCAGTAAATGTTGGAAGAAACACCCTGGTACTTGCTTGAAGGCAATGGGAGTCTGTTACAACTGTTTGAAAATGGCCACCAAGCTCGTGATTTCAAGGGGAAGAAAGAAGTTATCAAGATTCAATGCTACAATTGCAGGGAGGTGGGGCATTATGTGAATGAATTTCATAAGAATTAGGGGAACTTACCATAATAAAGGCCAAGGGATCGAGGCCAATCATATGTGATCACTACTGTTGAGGTTGAAGCTCTGAAAGACATGTTGGCAGGTAATTTAATGGTTTCCTCAAGTTTATCTGATGCTTTATTTGATTCTGGTTCATTTCATTGTTTCATATCTTCCCAGTTTGCTAAGAAAATTTGATATTTTCAATTTTATTTAACAAGGTAGTTTTCAGTCAAAAATCATAAGGGAAGTATCATTACTACAATGTTCTGTGAATCAGTACCCATTAGGGAATATAAATGTACTTATATACTGATCTCATCGTCATACCAATGATTGAATTTGATATAATCATATATATGGATTGGATTTCGGATCAGGAGGAAGAAAATTATTTTAAGATAAAGGAGGTTATTATTTTTGATGACGATGATAAAGAACACCTTATCATTAGAGTATAATCGGCACCACATAATTCTTATCTAGATCCACCCCCATTAGTTCAACTAAATTCAATTTTTGGGGCGGAAAAGTGTGAACTTTTTGTGGGTTAGGAATGAATGTTCAAATAGAGGATGTACCTATTGTGAGAGAATATATTGATGTATTTCTAGAAGATTTACCCAGACATCCTCTAGAATGAGAAATTGAGTTTTCCATTGATTTAATTCCAGGTTCAAGGCCCATATCGACGACCCATTATATAATGGCCACTATGGAATTAGTGGAATTAAAGAAACAACTAGGGAAATTTAGTAATAAGAGATTTATTCTCCCTAGTGTTTCTCTATGGGGAGCCCCTGTCCTTTTTGTTAAGAAGAAAGATAGATATATGAGGTTTTGTATTGACTACATAGAGACCAATTCTATTACAATAAAGAACAAGTATCCCCTACCATGCATTGATAAATTATACGACCCAAATCATGGAGCTCTATATTTTTCAAAGATTGACCTTCGGTCTGGATATCATCGGTTGTGTGTGAAAAAGGAAGACATTCCAAAAATAGCATTTCGAACTAGGTACGAGCATTACGAGTTTATAGTAATGCCTTTTGGGCTGACTAATGCACCCTCTGTTTTCATGGATCTAATTAACAGAGTTTTCAAAGAATATATTGATGAATTTTTAGTGGTATTTATTTATGATATCGTGGTACACTCCAAAATCCATGATGATGATGATAATCACTTGCTCATTATTATAAAGACTCTGAGAAGACATGAATTATATGGGAAGTTTAGAAAGTGTGAATTCTAGCTTCAAGAGTTTTATTTTCTTGGACATATTTTCTCTATGTATGGAATCTATGTTAATCCTTCTAAGACAAGAGCAGTCATAGAATGGATAGCACAAAAGAGTATAACTGAGGTACACATTTTGATTGGTTTAGTGGGTTATTATCGACGTTTCTTCCAGAATTTTTGCTGATTGGATAACCCATTAACAAAGCTCGCACGTAAAAGGGTTAAATTTTTTTGGACAAAATATTGTGAAGAATGTTTCGAAGAACTGAAGAGAAGATTATTTTATGATTTTATATTGACTCTACCATTGGGGAATGATGAGTTTGTTATTTATAGTGATGCTTCCAAAAAATTACTTGGTTTTGTCCTTATGCATAATGATAGGGTTATTGCCAATGAATCACAACAGCTAAAAATTCCTGAGAAAAACTATCCTACTCATGATCTTGAGTTAGCTACTGTAATATTTTCTTTCAAGATATTGATACATTATATCAATGGTAAAAAATGTGATATATATACAGATCACAATAGTTTGATGTATATTTTCTCACAGAAGGAACTCAACAAGAGGCAAAGGCGAGGGCTTGAACTACACAAGGATTATGATTGCACGATACACTACCACCCGAGGAAGGAAAATAAGGTGGAAAATTCTTTGAGTAGAATGGATCATGGAGGTTTGAACAAGATGATAGTTGAAAGGGGTCTTATTATCATAGATCTAGAAAATATGGATATGTGAATAACCATGGTAGGTGAAACTTCAATTCTTTTTGGAATGGTTGCAAAAACCATCTATACTAAAAAGGATAGGATTTCTCAAACCAATGATGAAGAGTTTCAAAAAAATATTAAAGCTGTGAATGATGGGAGATTGAGTGACTCTGTGTATGAAGATGGAATTTTTAAATTTGGGAAGAGACATTGTGTTCCCGATATATCTGATATAAAAAGGGAAATGTTGGAGGATACTCATAGTTCCAATTTCTCTATACACCATGGGAGCACCAAGATGTATATTGATTTGAAGGAACATTTTTGGTGGGACAACATGAAGAGGGAGATTGCAGATTTTCTGTCAAGATGTATGGTTTTTCAACAACTGAAAGCTGGAAGGTAACAGCCTAAAAGTGTCATGAAACCTCTTCCCATACCTGAGTGGAAATGGGATAATATCACTATGGACATTGTCATGGGACTACCAAACATTCATAGAAGGAACGATATAATATGGGTCATTGTTGATCGTCTTACCAATTCAGCACATTTTCTTGTTATAATCGAAGATTTACCACTTGAACGTTTGAAAAGACTATATATTAATGAAGTTGTGTGACCTCATGTTGTACCCCCATCGATTGTTTCTGACTGTGATCCACATTTTACTTCATAGTTCTGGAAAAGTCTTCATAAATCCCTTGATGCTGAACTTCGTTTGAGCACTGTCTACCACCCCCAAACTGATGGAAAATCAGAACGGACAACCCGAAAGTCGGGCGACAACCCGTTGCATCTGGAAAGGCCGTAAGACTTGAACCCGCAACTGAAGGGTGACAACCACTACAAAAAAATGGCTTATACCATCAGAAATTTATGGACAAATAAGACATCTGTCGGTAAAAATGTGCATTTTCAATAGATGTAATGTTTTATTAGTATTAATTTTTAATACCAACAATTCATTTTACTAACAAATATATCTATTTTTATTTACTTTTTAATACCAACATATCATTTACCAGTAGTTGAATCTTCTTGTTCATCTTACTAATACAAACATTTTTTTACTAACACAATAATTTGTTATTAATAAATAATATTACCAACAAATCTTTTACCGTCAATAAAAAATTCTTCAAATAACTATATTAAAATAATATAAATATCCAATTAAGAGAAACAAAGTTTGTATAAATATATATTATTTTTACGGCCAATGTAATTTTTTATTTCCTGATATTTTATTAAAAACATATCATAACTGATTTTAATTTTCTACATTCTCAAAATATTATATGTTTTTATACATTTCAATATTGTTTATAAAATTTTCTCTAAAAATTAACAATTTTTATATTTTTGAATATTATTTATTTAATAAACATCTAAGTAATTTTTATAAAAAAATCACTAGCCTAATTAGCGACTGTTCTTCAATGTTATCGCCACCCACGCACCAGTCCTGGTACGGCGTTGTCTCCCACCACCCCGCCTCCCATCCCACCCTAGCCCTACTCCGGCCTCACCTCCCATCATCCCACCTCGCATCTCATCGCCCCTATCTCAGCATGAATCGCACTACCTTTTCAGTTATCTCTTCACTCACATTCGGTGGTGTTCTTCTTCTGGTTGTGATGCTCTACGAGTTTAGCCTCATAGAATTATTTCAGTGTTTCTTGGATCTCATTTGATGTTTTCTCATTAGGTTTTATTCACCATCATTTCGGATTGACCCCCAACTAATTTTATCTTCCCTCTCTCTGTTTCACTATTGGGTATGTCGATTTAAGCTTACGACGGTTTCAATTTCCCTGTTTTTTACCCTGTTTCAGCGACAAGATCTCAAAGACAGTATTCGTTAAGGGTGGATTCAGTTTTCTTCTTCGGTGGCCCCGCTAAGTCATGAAGTCGGTCATCCCAGCCCCAATCGTTGTCGGTATTTCCATCTTTATCTTTCTTGAACTAAAATGATGGAATCCGATGTCAATTTTGTTTCTTTTGTAGGTACTTCAATGAGAAAAATCAGTTTGAGTAAAATTTAAATAGAGAAGGATGGGTGGTTCATCATTTTCTAGAGGATAACACCATCTCATTCTAGGGAAGTACTTTCTTCATTCTTTTTTTATTTTGAATAGAACTTATCATTCATTTAGTTACGTGTTTGAACCCTTTTTGTTATGATGGCTATGTGTTAGTGCCTAATATTTGAATCTAAAGGAATGATGGTGTTTTTTTGACATGTATTTTCCATGGGTTTGTTGAATATCATATTGAATATTCATTGGTTAAAATAATGTACACTGAAATACCTGCCTGTATACTTTTAGAGCACTATTAGAAGCTGATTTAATATAGTCTATATGGTAATGAAAATTTATTGAATGATGAATACATTCTTGTTGGATACACTCCATCATAGATTTTTTATTTTATATTACTAGGGAATAGATCCCAGCAAAAAAAAAACAAATTCCAAGAGTAGAACAATTAATATAATACCAAACATTGCACTAATAATATCTTGGAAATCATTAAACTAGTGGGGTGGTGCACTGGAACAAGAAAAAAGAAGTTGCAATTAACTGAAATATGTCATATTCTTGGGGAAACCATCGTCCTTCCATTAAAAATGATATGCAGCTTTTACCATCTAGAGTGAGCATAATGAAGGAAGAGAAGAGACCCATGCAAAGAAGGTAGTAGGATGCCTTGTACAACACAAGAATGACTTGAGTAGTAAGGAAACATGAAATATTCCATTGTTCTCTTCCAGGATTAGATGCCCTCCTGTGCCCTCCAAATTCCCTCCAAATGCCCACACCTTTAAATTATTCTCCCAAATTCTTGTACATAACACACTTTCCTCAGTAGACAACCCTTAACAACTTGTGTCGCTACATTGGGTGTTTTGGGATAATCTCAAGTTCATGACCATATTTGTGAGTAAAAAATCCAACACATAACATTCACCATTCGAATATCTATCAAAAAAAGCCAAAATTATATTGATAACACAATGGGGTGACATGGGGGACATATGTGTCACCACATTGCTGATAGTATTCTTGAAGTAGGTGGCCAGTCCTAATGTCAAATAGCTTGCAGGTTCCATCATTCGAGCAGGTTCCAAATCTATCCCCATCAAGAAAAAACATTACAGAATTCACATCTCCTTTATGTGTACGAAATTTATAGACTTCCCATATTGCAACTCATGTGTCCCACAATTGGGAAGTAGTATCATATGAAACAGAAACAAACATTATGGAGTTTGTTCTACTAATTTAGACACGCAACACTTCAGCAGTGTGGCCAGATTGAAATTCACCACCCAAAAAAAAGTTGTTCTGATTCAAGTAGTAATATCCCACAATCCACATGTCTAATCAACAGAAATGTTTATAAAGGTGTCATCGTCAGGAAAATATTGGCAGCACAAAACATAACCCTTATTCACATTGAGCATTTTAGATACTGATAAATTTACATCCATTTCAGTTGAAGAATTACTGTTGAATATGGATCATACACTACTAAGTCCACCATAAGAAACTAACTGACCACCAAGAGAGAAAGAATACATCATGACCCACACACAGGTTAGCTTTATGGCATGAGCTTTCTGGCTCATTAGAACATTCCAAATTATTAATCATCCATCTTGAGAAGCACTGGAAATTCTATTCCTATCTAGAGTCTATTCCAATGAAAAGACATTCCCAATATTCCCACGTAGGGTTCTACAGAAATCAAGATTAGTCGGTCCAAAGCAAAGCACAGTTCTTCCCTACAACCGAGCATATGTAGAGACATCAGTTTCGACAAGTTGAATTCACTTCTGCAGCAACCGACCACTGAGATTGTTTATCATCTTTATACCATCCAGATGCGGTTCCCTGGGCTCCACTAATAATATCTCTGAAAAATAACCAATAAACTGCCTTTAAAATCATTGGTATTGTCAATCTAGGCTCAATTTCAATGCATGATCTCAAGATTATCTCAATGTTCTCCGAACCCAATTTTCAGTTGATCTGCAATCGACACCAGCTGCTCCGCTTGTTGGATATACTCATGAGATGTAATTATAACATGCAATACTATCCTTAGATTACTTTCTCAAATTTTGATGGGTTTAGTAGATTCCTTTTTTCTAAATATGATGCTAAACTTATTGAAAAAGCAGTTAAAATTTTTCACAAAAATTATGCTTACGGTTTTGTGAATTAGGGGAAGATTCAAAGATCATTGTTTCTTAACCTCGAGATTTATGCTCGTGGTTTTAGTAATCCTGATGATGAAATAAATTATTTGAATCATCTTTTACTTTTATGTGCTGAATGGACCAACTGAGTTTAACTTCAGGAAATGGAAATCGGGATGTTACTCTCGGCATTAACTCAATGGAAGTACAACAACCCAGTTCATTGATGAAAGATGAAAATTCCAAGAGAGTAATCTATTCAAATTCTTTTCATGTTTTTTTAGATATTATATGATTAAAATGAATGTTATATTTATAACAATTTTTTCATGCTGGTTAACTCAGTGAAGTGTCTGTTGGAAATTTTCTAGTTGAGTCTATCTTGATTTTCATGCTAGTTTGTTTATATGATTCTCTTGCTGGTTTTGTATTTATGCGTGGTTAGATAGTAGTTTGTATGCTTTGATTTTTGGTTACATTTTGTTGATGGTTGTACTAAAATATGCTTATTGACTCCATTATCTGAGTTATGGGTATTCTGGTTGTGTTCTATCTTAAGAGATACTTCACATGCTTTTGATTTTATTTTAATATTCTTTTGAGATTAAACAAAATAAAGCTAGTGTTATGTTCGAATATTCCTTTACAAGAACTTAATGTTTAACCTTTTTCATTAAAATAATGTTGTTTTTACCTTCAAACTTTAGCACCATGGGTGCGCCTAGTAGCACAAATTCAATTATGATTTCTGTTTTGTGCATATTTCTCTCTTGGAATGGCTTGTTGAGGTAATCGTATAGTCAAGCCTCCTTATGAGGGAAATTACGGATCATAGTGATCTTACTGAGGGTCTCCACTATTGTGAGCTCTATGGATATGATTTCAAATATTGATGGATATTTACTCTTTTTATAATTCTAGTTCCTGTAACAAAACCCATTTCTTATAGAAGTGTCCCTCCTAAATCATTGACAAGTTCTTCGATCAATCCCTAGATACTGCCTAGATACTACTGTGACCTTTTTGGTTTTTTGTGCATTTATTTACAAGAATACTATTGATGTAATTTCTTTTTTCAATACACTGTTGTGTAGGTGTTGTGTAGGTGATTTGAAGTAAGCAAATAGGTTTTTTCATTCAAGATAAGGGTGGATGTTGTTGTTGACTCAATTCGGAGGAAAAAGTTAGACATTTTAGGGGAGTTGTTTTTTTCTCTACCTTTTTCCTTCTCAATTTATTAAATCTTTATCTTGAATTTTTTTTTATACTGTATTATTTTTTTGGTTTCAATTCATGCCGATATTTTTCTTTGATTTGTTTGTATGCTTTTTGATTGCATGCGGTGTAGATTTTGGAGATGAAGAGTGTGACATAACATCGACTCGAGGTTTCAAAATGGTAATGAGGTTGATTTGGTTTGTTTCTTATAGTTTTCTACTTGGGTGGTGATGAAAGATCATTGGGAGAAGAAACTATTCTTCTTCCATGATGGTTGTTGGATGATTGCATTCAAGAGATGAAAGTGCTGGAGGATTGAGATCAAGAGATGATATGGGTGGTGGGGGAGTAGTGACAATGGATCTTCATTTTTTTGTTTTTATGTTCTTATCAATCAACTTCAGTTATGTATTGATTCATTTTGTATTAAATTTCATTATTAATATAATTAATCTTTTTCTATTTAAACATGTGTTAAATTCATCTTCGGCATGATAATTAAAATTTGTGTATTATATATGATAAATTAATAAATATAATATGAAAATTTAATAGCAATAGAAATTAATAATTTGTATTTAAATGTAATTTATAAACAAATAGTATATTTTCGTTATATTTTTACCAACAGATATATTTTTCATATAAATGCATTGCTAAACACTTTGACTAAAATATATACTATCTGTTGGTATAATTATAATAGTAACAAAACAATTTTATCTGTCACAATAAAATTTAGCGACATAGTTTTTACCCACAGTTTAGCGACAGTAAATTTTTTTTTGGTAAAACGTTTTACCAATAAAAAATGCACTTTTACCAACAGATATACTCATATTGAAAAAAGATAAATATTTTGTAGTAAAGGGTGGATCACCTACCACTAGCATACGTGATGGCATGGTTTGTATAATGTAGTTTTTTTAATGATTATGACAAATAAATTATAAATTCATTATTTTTGGAACCCTATTCGATTAGGATAAATATAATATCTTTGAATTCTAATATCTTTTAGAGTGAATGATGAGTTTGTTGTAGGAATTAGTTGAAGGATGAAACTCTACATGTTAATTATTTTTTATCCTCTTATTCTATGAATAAATTAAATCTTAAACTATAGGGAAGGGACCATAAAACCAAAAATTTCATATCCTAATACCTTTTGTTTTGTTAAACCAATGATATTTTAAATAATGATATTTTAAATAATGATATTTTGATGGCTTCGAGGCACTCAATTTTACACTTATTTGTGATTGAAGACCTCAATCAATCCCTAAAAGTATTTACGTTTTTTATTTCAATTATGTGTCTCTAATATCCCCCAATGTCCTCCAACTCATGATCATTATTTGGTGGTGACTTTTTCATTTATCTTTCCCTCATATTAAGACTAAATTTTATTAACCCAATTTCCGATGTGGGTTTTCCACATGATTATTTTTCAATTTTTAACCATTTATTTTTGAAGAACAATTTCATATTATGAGGATGAAATTTATTGAAGAAGAGGAGAATTTAACACCCCATGATTTCATAGAACATTATTTTATCAATGTAATTTAATAACTTGCACTACACGCAACACTGAGTTCGAGCCCCCCATGACTTACCAAACTAGATGTTCAAAAGCAGTTCTAAATAGTATTATCTTCATTTTGAATTTTTTATATCCTATATAATTTTAACATTCATATTTTGTGTTTATTAGACATAATATAAGGATAGATTCAATTTTTTAGATAAAAGAAACATTTTTAATAAATTTGAATTCTACACCATATTTATTGAAGAATCCTTTTAAAAAAAATACTTGACACTATTATATATTCAATTTAATGAAATTAATTTCATCTTTAGAATTGGGAAAAAAATTAGTTTGGATAAATTTTTGTTACTTTTTTGATAACATTTATATTTTGATGAATATTTAAAAATAATAAATTTTTATTGAAAAAAACTTTTTTAATTGAAATAGTTTACAGTGTTAAATTATGCATTTGAATGGTTTTGAATTATAATAAGATTATATTTTTTTCATTTAATACAATGTAAGTCATTATAAATAATTTCACATATAAATTTCACTTAAACACATGTCAATCATTTGATAGTTTTTTCTTTTTAAAAAACCCGCTTTTTTGTTTTGAAAATAGGAAATAATTTTAAATTAATTAATGAAACTTATATGTTTTGAATTTGGTAAAATATAATTCATTTTTTAATTTTGAATATCAAAATTTGCATAGGGTGTACTTTTGGTTTTTTTTGAAAACATTCAATTTTTTATGAATAGTTAAAATCACTACGTTATTGTTTAAAACAAACATTTTATATAAATGATTATTTATTTTATTAAAATTCATTTTAAGTCAAAATAGATATATAAAACTTATATAAGTTCAATTTAATTAATTGGAGTCATTTAATAATAAAATTATATGTAAAAAAGTGTAGTAATATTTTTACCGTCTTTTACCCACCTACTAGGAGCATTTGAAAATATGCATAAAACATAATATTACCACTTTTGTGAGTAGAATTTCAAAATTCTGAGAGACACAGTTAATATCAGTAAGTAAAATGTGGTTCCATAGGATGAAAATTATTTTTGGTGAATAGTAACTTTTGACTTTTATTTACCACGTTTAAAAGTAAATACGGTAATTAAAATTAAAAATGAAATTATATTTAGCCAAAAACATGTTCTAATTCGATAGTATAAGTGTAATTAGACCATAAACAACCTTCGGAAAAAAATATGATCTTTTATGTCCACATGGATTATATTAGGACATTTATTATTATTTTATTTAACGAAGTGCTAAAAGTGTTAGATTCAAAGTCTAATAACTAAACCATTTTTAATATAGGGTTACATATAATATAAATTCATCTATAAATACTCATTAGAATCTAAAAATATTTCATACATAATATTAATTTATTTATAATTTTTAGAAAAAAATAAATAAATTTATTTATGACACAATGATGATACAATAATTACCTTATTAATGAACGAATCAAATAAATGGTATTATAAATTTTAAAATAAATATAATTTCAAAGTTTTGATTACATCCACGAATTTTCAGGCAGAATATGACATGTTAGGGTTTATTATATTTATTTTTTTGAAGTAATCAAGTTGTGATGACTTTCACAAAAACCAAATACTAAATAGTGTGAAAATTGACATAAATTAGTTTTTTTTAAAAAGTATCATATTTTTAAATGATATAATTTTTCTAAAAATATTTTTTTTATAGAAAATACATATATAATGATAAATATGTCATTAATTTACTACTTGGGGTTCTCATGTAATTTTAATGTATGTTTATATACCATTTATTATAATAATACAAGAGGACATCATAAAAGTAAAACTTTTTAACTTGGAGTTAAATCTAAAAGATAGGGTTAATATATTGGACTAAACGTGTCTAAAACCGATTGGTTGTAATGATTTAGACCCATCACCAACTTATAATAGAAATTAATCATTTTGGAGACATTAGAAACCGAATATTATTTTATTATAAAATAATATTTCATGCTTTTTTTAAAGAGACCCTCCCCTCTATCCTAAAAGGGTACTTACCCTTCTCTTAATTTCACACCCCCAAAGCCATTTATCTCTACTAAACCCAGCCCAAATGTATTCCCAACTTCCCTCACATCAATCTATATTCCTTACATTTTTCTGAAACCCAACCTAATGAGCCCTTTTGATCAACTCAAAAGGAAACACCCAAAGAAGAGGTAATAATTTCACCACCCTCATTCAAGTAGTTTTCTTCTTTCACTTCCTCTTTATTTTTTATTCCATACCAAAAAAATAAATCCAATACATTCTACATCATTTTTTGTTATTGTAAATATGGTACGACCATATTCATTAATCTACCCATACTATAAATGACAAAGTCATCATATGTGCGTACATACGGCATACCGTCTCCACGTCTTGGTATAGTTTGTTATTCAATCACTTAATTATTTAGATGCGTATAATAATGAGTAATATTTATGTAAATAATAAATATAACATGCTAAAGATTCTGTATATATGATATACCATCCCATTACATTCGATTTCATCATTATTATAATGATATTCTCGCTCGTGCGTACATACAGATTACTGTCTCCACAAACAAGATAAGATTTATTCCCCATCGTAATCATTCAAGAAAAATATACATTTTACGATTAAAAATAATTTTTAATAGCATAATATCATTCAAGATATGAATCAAATACATCCTTTTCATAATAAACATGGCTTATGTAACAAAGCATATCACGGAAAACAAATCAGTTAACACCCGAAACGATGATACTAATAAAATATTGTTAACAATGAAATATTAGAGGACCATATATGATATCATATTTCTCTATATAGTTATTTTATAATTTAATAACAATATTTTAACTATTATACAAGAGGTTAAAATAACATGTACTATGGAAAAGTTAATAGTAAGGGTTACTTCTAAAATCACTTTACATATCTGAGGTTGTTAATACGTATGTATCTACTAGGACCTCTTTAACATCCATATCCGTGTTTTCTAAAAAAGGTAATTCAAAACATTTTTAATATTTACTAGATATGGGTTAGTGTCATTTATACCCTTATTTGACTACATATGTTTTGAAATGAATCTTTTCGTAATTTTTCAAACAAGGCACCTTATGACCTTTTTCAACAAAATTAAGGTAAGAATGCCATTAAATAAATTATATGGCGGGTGCGGCAATTTTCTGATTTTATAACATCATCAAAACTTTCGATACAATATTTTAAGAATATTTTCAAAATAAAAGTTTTCTTTTATAATTATCTAACTTTTAAATGATTTCAAAATTTAAAGATGTATTTATTTCAAATGGTTTTCAATTCATATTTGTCAACATATTTTTATGGCTTTTAAACTTGTTGGAAGTTGATTTATTATGATACAAATATTCCATATTGTATTGCCAGATTTGTGGTATTCCTGACTGTGGATGTTTTATTTTTATACCATTCATTGTTTATAGTTAATGTATTATCATTTTTTATGATAGTTTAAATACGAATGTTTATGTTTTCTTTAAACCTTTTCTTATGAGGAATGCATTTGACTTAGAATGTGATGAGTAAAGCCCGCTATAGCTCCTCGATGCATCAGTAGGTCACATGAGACATACTAGAGTCTATGCACAAGGCCCTGACAAAATCTTATTTTGTAGTCATGGCATGAGGCCTTGAATATGTGGATATGAAGTCTGGAAATATGCATTACATAATTATGATATTGAAAATTGATATTACATGAGATTATTCGACTAGTAGAATAACTATTTAAATAAGTAAATGACATTATTTGATTTATCTTCGAAATATTATGTTGTAGTTTATGTTTAAAAGACTTGTGTTTTAGTCATATAAATTTCCTTAAATGTTTGAGATTATTTATGAATGTTTCTGCTACATTGTTATCCTTACTGAGCATATAATCTCACCCTTTCTATGTTTTATTTTTCCCAGGATGCGAAGTAGTATATAATGACTGACCTATAGGGATAATATATTATATTTGAAAGTGGTCAATGGAGAAAATGTTGATGTTAGTTTTAATTTTATAATGTAATGTAATACTTAGGAATTTATCTAGTACTTCCAAGGCTACAAAACTGATCGGTCTTTTAGGATTTGATCTCTTGTGGTCATGACAATGTTATGTAATAATTCACTGACTCTGGGTAACTGGGGTCAAGTTACTATAAATACTACAACTAAATATGACTAAACACCACAAGCATCCAAATAATATAAATTAAGGGTTTTATAAAATGTTTCCCTTTACATTAGACAACACTATAAAGATTATAATCCTCAAAAATCTTAACCAAAACTAATAATGAAGTAGAAAGTGTTCATAAACAAAAACCCTCTGATATAAAACTCAAATGTTAATATCTGTATAACGGATACATAAACAACTCGTCATGTGGGTTAACATAGAATCACAGATGTCTCATAAATCAATATAAGGGTATACATATCCTATTAAAAATCAAACAGCTCAGGATATTGAGCTTAAATATACATATCATTTTCCCAAGTACACTACTCTAATTAATTGGGTCACCAAAATACAATATCTAAAGGAATATGATGATAATTAAAAAATGTTGTAAATTTTCAAGAATGTAAATAGGTTGTTCCTCTAATGTCATATAATATTCACCATCCAACTCACCCATATATGTGACCTAGTTTTCATCATGATGACACAGATGATGTTGTGACATGTGGAAAACATAATGGATCTAATCCTTCTTTAAAGGAAATTACAATAATATAAAACTACGGTATTGTGATCCAGAAACTCAAAAAAGAAAAAAAATAATGGAGAAATATTACTTCAGTTATAGAACCTTCACTATTGATGATGAGGATATACATTAAAGGACATAAGATATCTAATGTGAAACTTGTTTGAAAAGATAACATTATATGATTTCATGGGACTTGTTTTTTTATAATTATATTGTGAATAATAGTTTATAATTTGATCATTTTTATGGATTAATTAAATAAAAATGTTTTATCTATATATAAGAAATCTTCCGGATATAGATTCTACACCACATAACACATTCCCACACTGTAGGAGGTGTTTTTCGAAACATCAATGTAAATAGAGTTTCATTGGATCATATTCCATAGAGAAGAGTATTTTTACAGTCCTATACGAAAATTTATATCCATAATATAGGATACCATTAGGTCATAAATTGATTGTATTTGGAATCATGGTAATTTTAGTGATTTTTTCATGTCTTCATGTGTATAGATAAAAAAGGCTTGGTTATTCTATGGGGATTTTTTAATAGTGTGACCTATTAATTTCTAATAAATCTCTATTTATTTGGAGTCCAACGCCATTTAGAATTTTCTAGACTGTAAATCCCATGAACGGGATATAAACACACTATATTTATCTATTACATCATGGATATTTTTAATTAGGTAGTGTGGATGGTATTATGTTCAAGATCATATAGGATTATACACCATAAATAATGGAAATCATAAAGAATGATTTTATTCAAATTAGATCAAGAGAGCATTGAAGTTGATTAAAATTTAATATATCTATTTAACATCGGAATGATAATCCATAGACAATAATGCATTTTAATATATATTGATTGTTCTAATTTCATAATCATTATTAAGTGATGTAATTTCATAATAATGGAAAATAAAACGAATGATATACAATATATTAGGTAACTGCCCCATATCTAGGAAGTTACTGTAAAAACCGTTAATATTTATAGAGGATTTAAGTTCAACATTTGAGGCCTTTAATGTGAATTAACTGGACATTAAAACGCAATATTAATGTGGGAAAATAAAATTGGATTATCCAAATAAGGTGTAGGGATAAATGAATAATCATAAACCATTGATCGAATGAAAATGGTGTAATTTTCAACAACCACAGACATTTTTTTGGGGGAAAAAATTGGAGATATTTTTTATATGGTTCTCTCTTAGAATATTTGAAAGGGTATTTATAATCTTTTTGAAAAATATTAATGTGAAGAGGGAGGAGGATATTCGAGGAGCTTCATATCACTGGATTGTTATCATGTTTTTTTAAAATAAACTCATTATTTTAGGTTTACATTCACATCCAATTTTTTTGAAGAAGAACATTGCTAACCTAGAAGGAGTAGTGAGTTCACCCTTTGGATGAGAGATATAGGGTTTTTTAAATTGGGTGAACAATGTGGTAGGAGGGACAATGATACATCTGTATTGGTTAATCCTAATAGAATAAGTGTTCTCTAGTGTTTTTGGTGCATAGGCACATCACCATTCTCATTGCACAAGCATAGTTATGGTGAATCAGGTAATATCTCATTTGATGTTTGGGGATTTCATTTCTTATAGAGAAAATGAAATTATGATATATATATATATATATATGTTCCTCAAATTGATATAACAATATTTTAATCAAAGTATTGATGATTTTATATAAATCATAATTATGATAATTGACCCCCACCCCCACCCTTTAAGCTAATTCACCTGATAATGGGATAAAAACATCTTATCCCACTTATATGATAAGTGTATGGATTATTATGATCTTGTGATTTATTCAACAACTCTTGAATTTCATTTACATTCTCTTTAATAATGTACACCAATTCTATACAATGAATTCATGATACTCTTACACAACCCATCAAATGGAGTCACACCATTGGTTGGGTGATATATATTATTATATTTAAACTCAAAAAAGTAGGCGATTTACCCACATAAATTCAAAATATATAATTCCTAAACGTAAGATTTCTTCCAAAGTGTAGATAATTCCCTTCTTTTGACTATCCATCTACAAATGAAAATTTGTGATAAGTTATATTAGGGATAAAAATTATACTGGATTTGTAGAGAACCGAATCTTGATGTACATGGACATTACATTACTTTTGCGGAATACTTAATAAATTACAAAAACCAACACTCAAGGACCGTAATAGTTTAGCTTCTTTGGAAACTCAGAACATAATCTTCTAATCGTGGTGAAAGATCTTCAACATCTCCCATAAAGATCTTCCCCTTTTGTGTTCTTACATAAACCCATTCTTTAAATCCTGGGGAAAAGAAAACATATAAAGGGTGAGCTCAAATGCTCAGTAAGGGTAAACATAGAAAACATAAAATGACCCATAAAAATTTGAATGCAAAAACATGAACATAAAATCTAAACATCAAAATCATGAGCAATGACATAAATCGTGGAAGTACATAAGGCATAGATCATAAATAAACATTAATCATGATAAAATAGCATGGGAATAAAACTTTTAATTTTGGAAAAACATTAAGCACATGATAGGATTTCCATAGTAGCCAAGGCATTGCTGCCAAGACCATCTTAGTGGACAAAGTCCCTTACTGAACCGGGTTTACATGCCGTTCCAGCCTTGTATTACTGAACTAGATTTACATTCCATTTCAACCATGTCTCTCTCATGAGATATAAATCTTTACCCAATGAATTGGAAGGATATATAGGTCCCACCCATCTCATAATTAAATCATTCTTACTTGTGCCACAAATGAAACATAAATCATTCATCATAACCCAAAGAATAAAATGGGTTGCATAAACATCATTCCATCATAACCTAATGCATATAAAATAAATGGATATCATTTCATCATAAGAGAAGTGAAACCATGTAAATCATAGAGACATTATACTTGAAACATACACATATGAAATAATGTCATCTTAGATGGAAAATGGTTTTGATAAAACACTTGAAATGAATTCTTGAGGAAAATATCCTTTCTTCTTTAAAATCATTTTCTTTTCACAAAATTTCATGTTTTGTAAAAAGAAAAGGTTTTTTTTGAAAATAGTCATTAAATCTTTTGGAGGAAGCTTCATGAAAATAAGGCTTTATAAAACCGTAAAAATATTTTCATGCCGTATAAGTTAAAAAAACATTCTTCTCGTACTTTTGCCGGAAAAGTCAAAAAGTACATCGTATGGTAAACAAAAAAAAAGATTCCTTACATAACATGTAGTAAAAGTCAAAAATGGGTAAAAATTACTTTAAAAATACATGAAACCATTTTTATAAATATTGGACATGGATGATAAATATAACCCCAGTAAATACTAATGAATAAACAATCTCAGATAAGAATGAGATTAGAATAATTATCCCTTACCTTAGGTCCGATATGCTTCGTATGTATCAGAACCTCCTGTATAATGATTTAAATAATTTCATTGACTTATTAATGAATCATATTCATTGTTATGATATCATATATGGTTCACTTATTAATTTATATTACCCCTTATTTTGTAAATCCCATATTAAAGCAACGTTTTGGGTAAAATCATCTTATTTATCGTACGTGTTTGGACTTGTTGTTTTTGATGTTATTATTACTTATATCACGATTTACATACTTCCAGAATTTTAATCATGATTTATATATCATATATATTCATTATACATCCATAATATACATGTATTTATAATAGTACATAAAATATGGAGGTAAGAAATGAAATGCACCGTTCATGGAGACGGTAAGCCATACGTATGCATGAATGCTACTTTCATTTATATTTATTATATTAATGTAATAGTTATATTATAATTATATTATAATATCATATATAATTTCATTAACTCCATCCTTTATACATCCCACATATGGCATTAACGAATCACATCACTTTGAGGGGGCGGTAGTCCGCTTTTCCTCAAATGAGATTATCGTATTTACCAACTATGGAAACCATATAGGCCTGATATAATTGGGAAGTAAAAAATAATAAAGAAATCATAAACTTAATATATATCATATATGAATACAGTCCCATCATAATGGCCACCATGAGAGGCGGTAGGAGAAAATCAAACAATCATCGTTTTGTGTGGCGTTAGTTTTCCATCCACAAAAACATTATGTTCGTGATCCATTATTTGGAGGTGTGTGTATGTTTAGTTCTAATACTTTTCATAACAACATCCTAGTATTTTGAGGATACTGGTGTTGTTAAAAAATAATGTTTTAAAAAGAGTTTAGGGGTTGAAGAAGTAGAATAAAAGAAAATAACTTAAATGAAACTATTAACTTTAATTTGGGTAACTTCCTTTGGTTTGAACCAAAAGGACTTCTTGAAGTGCCTTCTGCCTAATGTAAGGATTCTAGGGGGAGGAGAGGGATGTAGGAAGCTTAGTTGATCAGAGTTTGGACGATCCAAAAGGCTTGAGATGTGTGAGTAATTGCATAGAAGTGGTCTCCTTTTATAAGGGAGAGGAGGGGCTCTTTAGGAAAGTTTGAAAACATTATTTTATTATAAACTTATCTTCGGTTTCAAGATGTCCAAAAAACATTAATATCGAAGAGAATATGACTTATATTCAAAATAAAATCATCTAATAGGAATTGGACACGTTTTGGATAATATTTTAATCATTTTAATCTTATTAATTCAAATCATTTATTAATGAGGTAAATACTACATCATTATTGTGTCATAAATAATTTAATTTATTTTATGATTAAAAATTATAAAAAATTACAAACATGTAGGAAATATTTTTAGCTTTTCAATGATTATTTATAGTCGAAAAGATAATTTATATATCCCCTTATAAAAATTAATTAGTAAAGGATTTTTGTTAATGCCAATTTTGTCTTTACATTAAATTAATTAATCTAATGTGTCATTGTCTTTCATAAGTGGCTCCATGGGGTCCCAAAATCGACCCATGGATTCCCATGGTCAGACGTTACTCATCCAATAAGGTTCTGACATTTGTTAAGTTAATTTTGAATTATTATAATATTCTTTTAACATTGAATTACCCTATTTATATTTAACCGTGGTAAATAAAAGCTAAAAGTTATTATTCACCAAAAATTATTTTTATCTAATTAAACCACATTTTACTCCTTGATATTAACCTTGTCTCTAGGATTTTTGAAATTAAACTCATAGAAGCGGTAAAATTAAGTTTTATGATCAATTGCAAAAGATCCTAGGAGGTGGCACTACTAAAAAAGCGGGCATTAGCGACCCCCATTGGTGGTCGCTATAGGCCTATAGAGACCGCCCAACGACCACCATTGGTGGTCGCATCAGCTTCGTTGCTATAGGCCAATAGCGACCACCAATGGCGGTCCCTATAGGTGGCCGAAATTCCGGCCTTAAGAGACCGCTTGGCGGTCGCTATACGCTAGCTGCCGGGCACCATTCGCGACCGCCACTGGCGGTCGCCAATGTTGCCCGGAACACACCCTATAGCGACCCCCTTTTGCGGTCTCTACCCTGGGAATTTTTTTTAAAAAAAATTCCTACTGAAAGAAATATATATATATATATTTATTTATTAAATAAAAAATATATATATATATATATTAAAGAAAATATTTATATATATATTATTAAATAAAATATTTTAAATATATATATATATAATATGTTTTAAATATTTTAATATATATATATATATATATTAAAGAAATATATATATGTAATATTAAATAAAATATTTCTCATTTTTTTATGAAATGTTCGAATTGTGTTTTTTTTCTTCACGGTGAAAAATCAAAGATAAAACAAGGTAAAAATCATAAAAAATGGAAAAAAATTTCAAATAGCATAAACATCAAGATCGTCATAAAAAATAAATGATAAACGTGCTTCAACGATCAGAGCAGGTCCATCCATTTCAATCTTCTGATTCAATAATCCTACAATAAGACAAAACAACAACATATCAAAACAAATGTAAATTGGACATAATTATTCAGTTATTATATACATATAATAAAATTAAATCTAACATCAAATCATGGTGATATAATAATTTAAAACCCCCAATTTAAGAAATTCTATCATTTCAGGTCATTCAGAGCACATTTGCTCCGAATTCGACCCTCTCACGTCGTTTTTGGTGTTTTATGACACCGGAAACGCAGTTCCAGTCACCATGGTCAAAAGACACCTCTGATTGACGTTCCTTCTACCCGACCATTTTAAAAATTACACAATGGATGTTGTCGTGCGGTTTCATGGCATTCTGAGGTCGTTCAAGTAGTTTTGACCCCCCAACGCACCATTTTAGCGCGCGCCGAGCTGCTGAAAACGACACAATCGGCCGTACCGCGTGCACCGCACATCCGATGGGTGTTCCGTCTCCTCCTACACATCACGAATAATATTCCCAATGTTTTCGTGTGGTTTTAGGTCATTTGGAGCACGTTTGCTCAGAATTCGACCGTCTGACGCCGTTTTTGGTGTTTTATGACACCGGAAACGCGTTTCCGGTCACCGCGGTCAAACGACACCTCGGTTTGATGTTCCGTCTTCCCGAACATTTTAAAAATCACACAAAGGCTATTGTAGTACGATTTCATGGCATTCCGAGGTCGTTCGGGTGGTTTTGACCCCCCAATGCGCCATTTTAGCGCGCGTCGAGCTGTTTAAAACGACACAATCGGACGTACCGCGCGCACCACACATCTGATGGGCCTTCCGTCTCCTCCTACACGTCAAGAATAATATTAATAATATTTTCGTGTGGTTTCAGGTCATTCTGAGCAAGTATACTCCGAATTCGACCGTCTCACGCCGTTTTTGGTGTTTTATGACACCGAAAACGCATTTCTGGTCATCGCGATCAAACAACACCTCTGATTGATGTGACTTCTACCTGACCATTTTAAAAATCACACAATGGTCGTTGTCGTATGGTTTAATTGCATTCCGAGGTATTTCGGGTGGTTTTGACCCCCAACGCGCCATTTTAGCGCACGTCGAGCTACTGAAAACGACACAATCGGCCGTACCGCGCGCACCGCACGTCCGATGGGTGTGTCGTCTCCTCCTACACATCACGAATAATATTACTAATGTTTTGGTGTGGTTTCAGGTCATTCGGAGCACGTTTTCTCCGAATTCGATCGTCTTACGCCGTTTCTCATGTTTTATGACACCAGAAAAGCTTTTCCGATCACCGCGGTCAAAATACATATCCGATTGACATTCCGTCTATTTGACCATTTCAAAAATCACACAATGGCTGTTGTCGTACGGTTTCATGACATTCCAAGGTCGTTCGGGTGGTTTTGACCCCCCAACGCGCCATTTTAGCGCGCGCCGAGTTACTGAAAACGCAACAATCCGCCGTACCGCGTGCACTGCACGTCCGATGCGCCTGTCGTCTCCTCCTACACGTCATGAATAATATTCCTAATGTTTTCATGTGGTTTCAGGTCATTCGGAGCACGTTTGCCCTGAATTCGACTGTCTCACGCCGTTTTTGCTGTTTTGTGACACCAGAAACGCGTTTCCGGTCACCGCGGTCAAACGACACCTCCGATTGATGTTCCGTCTACCTGACCATTTTAAAAATCACACAACGGATGTTGTCTTACGGTTTAATGGTATTCCGAGGTCATTCGGGTGGTTTTGAGCCCCCAAAAGCCATTTTAGCGCACGCCGAGCTGCTGATAACGACACAATCGGCCGTACCGTGTGCACCGCACGTCCGATGGATGTGTCGTCTCCTCCTACACGTCACGAATAATATTCCTAATGTTTTCTTGTGGTTTCAAGTCATTCGAAGCACATTTTCTCCGAATTCGACCATCTCACACCGTTTTTGTTGTTTTATGACACCAGAAACACGTTTCTAGTCACCGCGGTCAAAATACACCTCTGATTGACGTGTCGTCTTCACGACCATTTCACAATTCACACAACGGATATTGTCGTATGGTTTCATGGTATTCTGAGGTCATTCGGGTGAGTTTTGACCCCCCCAACGCGTCATTTTAGCGCATACCGAGCTGTTGAAAATGACACAATAGGCCGTACCGCGCGCACCGCACGTCCGATGGGTGTTCTGTCTCCTCTTACACGTCACAAATAATATTCCTAATGTTTTCATGTGGTTTATGGTCATTTGGAGCACGTTTTCTCCGAATTCGACTGTCTCTCGCCGTTTTTGGTGTTTTATGACACCAGAAACACGTTTCCTGTCACCGCAGTCAAAATACACCTCCGATTGATGTTCCGTCTGCCTGACTATTTCAAAAATTACACAACGGCTGTTGTCGTATGGTTTCATGACATTCCGAGGTCGTTCGGGTGGTTTTGACCTCCCAACGCGCCATTTTAGCGCGCGCCGAGCTGGTAAAAATGACACAATCGGCCGTACCGCGCGCATTGCACGCCCGATGGGCGTGTCGTCTCCTCCTACATGTCAAGATTAATATTCCTAATGTTTTCGTTTGGTTTCAGGTCATTCGGAGCATGTTTTCTCCGAATTTGACCGTCTCATACCGTTTCTGATGTTTTATGACACCGTAAACGCTTGTCTGGTCACCGTAGTCAAACAACAGCTTCGATTGATGTGCCGTCTGCCCGACCATTTTAAAAATCACACAAAGACTCTTGTCGTATGGTTTCATGACATTCTGTAGTCGTTCGGGTGGTTTTGACCCCCAAACACGCCATTTTAGCGCGCACCGAGCTGCTGAAAATGACACAATCAACCGTACCGCGTGCACAACACGTTTCATGGGCCTTCCAGCTCCTCCTACACGTCAAAAATAATATTTCTAATGTTTTCGTGTGATTTCAGGTCATTCGGAGCACGTTTGATCTGAACTCGACCGTCTCACGCCGTTTCTGGTGTTTTTTGACACCAGAAACGCGTTTCCGGTCACCGCGGTCAAACGACACCTTTGATTGACATGCCGTCTACCCGACCATTTCAAAAATCACACAAAGGCTGTTTTCGTACGGTTTCATGACATTCCGAGGTCGTTCGGGTGGTTTTGACCCCCTAACGCGCCATTTTAGCGCGCACCGAGCTGCTGAAAATGGCACAATCGGCCGTACCGCATGCACCGTATGTCCGATGGGCCTGTCGTCTCCTCCTACACGTCATGAATAATATTCCTAATGTTTTTGTGTGGTTTCAGGTCATTCGGAGCACGTTTTCTCTGAATTCGACCATCTCACGCTGTTTTTGGTGTTTTATGACACCAGAAAGGCATTTCCGGTCTCTGCGGTCAAACAACACCTCCAATTCACGTTCCGTCTACCCGACCATTTCAAAAATCACACAACGGCTGTTGTCGTACGGTTTAATGGCATTCCGAGGTCGTTCGGGTGGTTTTGACCCCCCCAACGGGCCATTTTAGCGCGCGCCGAGCTGCTGAAAACGACACAATCGGCCGTACCGCGCGCACCGCACGTCTGATGGGAATTTCGTCTCCTCCTACTCATCACAAATAATATTCCTAATTTTTTCGTGTGGTTTCAGGTCATTCGGAGTACGTTTGGTCCGAATTCGACCATCTCATGCCGTTTCAGGTGTTTTATGACACCAGAAACGCGTTTCTGGTCACCGCGGTCAAAAGACACCCTTGATTGACATGTCGTCTACCCGACCATTTCAAAAATAACATAATGGATGTTTTCGCACGGTTTAATGGCATTCTGAGGTCGTTCGGGAGGTTATGACCCCCCAACGTGCCATTGTAGCGCTCGTCGAGCTGCTGAAAACGACACAATCGGTCGTACCACACGCACGACACGTCTGATGGGCATGTTGTCTCCTCATTCACGTCACGAATAATATTACTAATGTTTTTGTGTGGTTTCAGGTCATTCGGAGCACGTTTGCTCCGAATTCGACCGTCTCACGCCGTTTTTGGTGTTTTGTGACACCAGAAACGCGTTTCTGATCACCGCAGTCAAACGAAACCTCCGATTGATGTTCCGTCTACCCAATAATTTCACAAATCACATAAAAACTATTATCGTACGGTTTCATGGAATTTCGAGGTCATTCAGGTGGTTTTGACCCCCCAACGCGCCATTTTAGTGTGCGCCGAGCTGCTGAAAACGACACAATCGGCCGTACCGCGCACACTGCATGTCCTATGATCCTTTCGTCTCTTCCTACACGTCACGAATAATATTCACAATTTTTTCGTGTGGTTTCAGGCCATTCGGAGCACGTTTTCTCCTAATTCGAATGTCTCACGCCGTTACTAGTGTTTTATGACACCGGAAACACGTTTCCAGTCACCGCGGTCAAATGAAACCTCCGATTGACATGCCATCTATCCGAACATTTCACAAATCACACAGTGGTTTTTGTCATACGGTTTCATGACATTTTGAGATCGTTCCGATGGTTTTGACCCCCCCAACACGCCATTTTAGCGCGCGCCGAGCTGCTGAAAACGACACAATCAGCCGTACCGCGCGTACCGCAAATCCGATAGGCCTGTCGTCTCCTCCTACATGTCATGAATAATATTCATAATGTTTTCGTATGGTTTCAGGTCATTCAGAGCACGTTTTCTTCGAATTCGACCGTCTCACGACGTTTTTAGTGTTTTATGACACCAGAAACGCGTTTCTAGTTACCGCGGTCAATAAACACCTCCGATTCATGTGCTGTCTACCCGAACATATCAGAAATCACACAACAGCTATTGTCGTACGGTTTCATGTCATTCTGAGGTCATTCGGGTGGTTTTGACCCCCCAACACGCCATTTTAGTGCGCGCCGAGCTGCTGAAAACGACACAATCGACCGTACCGCGCGCACCACACATTCGATGGGCGTGATGTCTCCTCCTAAATGTCAGAAATAATATTCCTAATGTTTTTGTGTGGTTTTAGGTCATTCAGAGCATGTTTGTTCCGAATTCAACCGTCTCATGTCGTTTTTGGTGTTTTATGACACCGAAAACGCGTTTTCGGTCACCGCGGTCAAACGACACCTCCGATTGACGTGCCGTCTACCTGACCATTTCAAAAATCACACAAAGGAAATTTTCGTACGGTTTAATGACATTATGAGGTCGTTCGGGTGGTTTTGAACCCCCAACACGCCATTTTAGGGCGCCCGAGCTGCTGAAAACGACACAATCGGCCGTACCGCGCGCACCGCACGTCCGGCGTGCGGGGGGCCTGTCCGGGGTGCGGGAGGGCTGTCCGGGGTGCAGGGAGGTCTGTCCGGCGTGTGGGCAGGGCTGTTCGTGGTGTAGGAGGGTTGTCTGGGGTGCGGGGAGGGCTGTACGGGGTGCGGGGGGCTGTCCGGGGTGTGGGGGGGGGCTGTCCGGGGTGCGGGGAGGGCTGTCCAGGGTGTGGGGGGTTGTCCGGGGTGCGGGGAGGGTTGTCCGGGGTGCGAGGCGGACTGTCCGGAGTGCGGGGGGCCTGTCCGGGGTGCAAGAGGGCTGTCCGGGGTGCGGGGGGGCTGTCCGGGGTGCGGGGAGGGTTGTCCGGGGTGCGGGGGGCTGTACGGGGTGCGGGGGGCCTGTCCGGGGTGCGGGGAGGGCTGTTCGGGGTGCGGGGAGGGATGTCCAGGGTGCGGGGGGGCTGTACGGGGTGCGGGGGGTCTGTCTGGGGTGCGGGGAGGGTTGTCCGGGGTGCGGGGAGGGGCTGTCCGGGGTGTGGGGAGGGGATGTCCGGGGTGCGGGGAGCCTGTCAGGGGTGCCGAGAGGGCTGTCTGGGGTGCACAGAGGGCTGTCCGCGGTGCGGGGGGCCTGTCCGGGGTGCGGGGAGGGCTATCCGGGGTGTGAGGGGGGGGGGGGGATGTCCGGGGTGAGTGGGGATGTCCGGGGTGCGGGGGGCCTGTCCGGGGTGCGGGGAGGGTTGTCCGGGGTGTAGGGAGGGGTTGTACGGGGTGCGGGGAGGGCTGTCCAGGGTGCGGGGGGGGGGGGGGGGGGGTTGGGGGGGCTGTCCGGGGTGCGGGGGGTCTGTCCGGGGTGCAGGGAGGGCTGTCCGGGGTGCGGGGAGGGGCTGTCCGGGGTGCGGGGAGAGGCTGTCCGGGGTGCAGGGAGCCTGTCTGGGGTGCAAGGAGGGCTGTCCGGGGTGTGGGGAGGCTGTCTGGGGTGCGAGGGGGCTGTCCGCGTTGCGGAGAGGGCTGTCCGACGTGCAGGGAGTGCTGTCCGGGGTAGGTCGGGACTACAAATAGTGAACTCAACTCATTCATCAAAAACAAGTTTAATGGTTTATATTAGGAATCACATGTTTTTTTTCAAAAATATTACAGAACATGCAATTCTAAACATTGAAAATTAAATTAAAAAAAAAATATCCAAATCATAAATCAGTTTCTGGGTTATTTCTCAATTCATGCACACAAACATTGCATGAGGCCAAAACACACATGATACCCCCAAATCACCAAAAAAAACTCACTAGAAACCCAACATAAATATCAATAACAACCCCACCATTAAAATAAGAAACACACCTCGTGGATATGATGTGTCATGCGTGGTCATGACTACTACCTCCATCAGGTGGGTCAGGGGACTACAACAAAAAAACATTATGAATATTTTCATAACAAAAATAATATAAATTAAATAAAAAAATACAGTATAATCCTGTGTCATATGATCCCCTACACCATCACCTGGACGAACATATTGTCGCAGTGCTCTAACCTCAGCGATCAATTGCACATTTACCTCCTCAGAAGCATGAAGCTGTGCCTCGAAATCTGATAACTATTGTGTCATCTGAGTAATAGCAGGACCGACAACCGCAGTGCGTGACACTACAGAATGAGGAATCCCTGTTCCATAGGTCAAACTATATCCATGCCTGTCTCGACCAATAATGTGATGAACTATCTCATCCCTTCACATGGGAAGCTGTCGCTGGTCCTCTGGCAGATGTTCTAATTCAGCTTCAAATTGAGCCTGTGAAATATTTAAATATATATACATATATTAATATACAGATTTTATATAAGTATTGGTAATGAGTACAAGCACTTACTATCAATGATGCAGCCTTTGGATCATTGTGATCACGAGTCCTCATCCACACCGACATTTTATCAGTTGGTGCACCTTGCTCCTACAACTGTATATGAATAGAATATAAACACAAAACTGTATTAATTAAAAAAAGTAAAAAATGAATAATAAATACCTCATGTCAGAGCTAAGACATGTGACATGTCCTGAGCCTGTGAGGTGGTCCCTACAATGCTCGATTCTCAGAATGGCGTGTTGACACCTCCTACATTCAATTCATTCAAATTTCAAACAAATCACACATTCTTGAAAATATATATACCAAAATAAATATATAAACCACAACACCCTCAGTAGACCAAAATGAAACTAAATCATGCCACTGAGCTGGAAGGACACCTCTCGGGACATTTTCCAGAATGTCTGGGTCACCCACATTTGGTACCCAGTGGTCCCTCTTGACTTTGCCTTTATAGTCTTTCCACATCTTATGGAATTTTCTCATAAACACTGGCTGAAACTCATCGGGACATACTTTCAAATTTTGCTATTAAAGAAAAAAATCACACATGTTATTGTTGGTTATATATAGGTAATAAAGTAAAATGGTCTTCTTACCTGAACCTCCCTCCAAAGATGATCTAATGTGTCCTGAGGGATAGAAGCCCAGTCACGCGTGGTCAATGGAAATCGATGTGGATCACGTAAGATATGACCCATATGACAAATAAATACAGGGGAATTCCACCCCATAGGATGAAATACCTCATCAAATGAAACATCAAAAGTCGTGTCGGAATTCCATGATAATATGCCACGACCAGGACCTCTCCTGCGAGAGGAACAAGCAGTCGAGTCTGATCCTGTTGAAAAAAAATTTATATAAAAATTGACAGATGTTATAAATATATATATATATATATATATGTTTATTAATTACATAAAAAATAGAGACAATGACATTCCAACATACCTCGGACCCTGAGACGTAGATGCCTTAGATGGATGATGTGGATCTTCTGCCTCTTCCCCTGACATGCCTGTAGTCATGGAAAACATTAGTAAGGGGACTATCCAAAGTGTCCAAATGATAAATTGGATTGTTTTTTAAAAAAATCAAACATGTAAAGTTGCTAATCAAACAAAAAGGTATTGAATAATTAGTTGTGAATGAATTTTAAAAAATCAGAAATTCACAAAACAGATATACAAATTATGTACAAAACTAATCAATGCATAGCCAAATTTCAAATTGAATTAATAAAAATTCAAGAAGCACATGAACCAAATGAAAAATACCTCAATGGGAAGATACACCGACAATAACATCAATATAACATGAGTTAAATCACCCTAAATATTTATAACTGAATAAACTTCCAAAATTGAGGATTAAAACTTACAAGGATTTATAAAATGTGTAGATAATTTATGATATCTTAGGCTGAATAATGGGAAAACAATTATACCTTTCATTAAGCATGCAAATCGACTGTTTCTCCTTCAACAGCCACTCTGAACCAATAAATATCTTCTTCACGTTAAACAATGGTATGTTGATCAAGCTGTTGGTAAACAAAAGGAATAGTCTCAGGTTCATCTTGTTCAAATACAAACACTCCTCACCGAGACATTTTGACAATAACTTGACAACTTGGATTCGAAGGCAAAGTAACGAAGAATACTTGTTCCTCTTGTGATGTCAAAATGAAAGGTTCATTATCAACTTGTTCATTTTTGTATAACATATAGTTAAAATTCACCAATGAAAACTGATATTGATCAACTTTACATCCACGCACTGGATCAACCCAATTACAGTTTAACAATATGTACATCAACCCATGTGTGTATACAACTATAATGATGTATATCAATTGACAATAGTAATAGCTAGAATCGTCAAATGGAAAACCGATGCCACTGTTTTGTGCTCCTCGTTTGTCGTCAACATATTTAATGTGAAATCGAAAACCATTAGCATGTATAGACTTATAATAATGAGCCGTTATAGATGGACCCTCATCCAGTTGGATAAATTATTCAATTAGCGTGGGGTCCCCAAACTCCATCAGCTTATGAACCTACATAATTCATTGAATTCAATAATGATATATAAAGAAATTAATTAGTATAATACTTCACTCATAATGAAAATCAATTTAATCGTACATAATCCGTGAACCAATCATGAAATGACGCATAATGAGACTGTTGAATTTGCAACTCAGTCGCACGATACATCTCTTCTTTTATCTCATTAATGTGTTTCCTTCAAATGATAATGCGATGTTTAAATGATCAACTTATGAAAACAAAACATGTAAAAGTTAAAAAATAAAATTTATAAGATACTTACTGCATTAATGGTGCAACTGATGGAGTATTGAACAAGATATATCGATGTGCTTGTATCCACTCGATGTTGTCCATATCATATATGGTTCCTTCTCCAACTGGACCATCCTGAATCCGAGAGGGCTTATCTAATTTTGTTTCAACATCCGTAAGATAGTCTGCACAAAAAGTAGTACACTCATCCATAAAATACCATTGGCTATTGATGCCTCTGGACGAGCTCTCTTACGTAAAAATCGTTTCAATGTACTCAAATACTGCTCAATAGGATACATCCACCTGAATTTCACTGGACCATAAACCATTAATTCATCAGTTAGGTGCACTGTCAAGTGGATGATAACATCGAAAAATGAGGGGGAAATAGTTTCTCAATGTGACAAAGCTTAAGTACAATTCGGTACTATAAACTTTTTAAATCACTCATTCGTTGATTTCTTAAACAAAGCTGTCTAAAAAAATTACTCATCTCAATCAACAGCTGAACAACATTGGGGGATAAATAATCACAAATTGCGATTGGAATCAACTGCTAAAGTAGTATGTGATTGTCATGACTTTTCAACCCTTGCAATGTCTTTCTCGTCAGATTCACACACTTTGAAATATTAGAAGAGTAACCATCAGGCACCTTGAGCATCTTCAAAATGGAAAGAAATGTCTCTTTCTCCTTTGTAGTCATTGTATATTGTGAAGCAGGCATATATTCCTTGTTTCCCTCAGATAACTGTATATGAAACTGTTTCATTAAACCCATTTCTTCCAAATCACGGCGTGCATTAACATGGTCCTTTTATTTTCCACTGACACCAAAAATGGTCCACAATATGTTATCACAAACATTTTTTTCAATGTGCATGACATCTAAATTATGCATCAACATGTTAGTTTTCCAATATGGAAGACTATAAAAAATACTTTTCTTTTTCCAATTGTGACTGCACTATCTACCCGCAGCTCAAATATTACGTACCGGAGGAGCCACCAAATCTTGAATTTCATATACCGTGTGGATGTTTTCTTCCTCAATCTACGATAACATTTCGAATCCTATCATGATATTTGGTGCTGGGTTAAACTCTCTAAAACCATCAAATTCCACTCTGTCCTTTCTGAACCTGTGTTGAGAGGGTTGAAAATGTATTTGACCCATGTATGAACATTTTTTGGAATGCTTAATCCATACAATTTTTTTTACTTTTGTTGCAACAAGGGCAAGAAAATTCCCCTTTCGTACTCTAGCCTGATAAATTTTCATAAGCTAGGAAGTCATTGATTGTCCACAATAAAGTAGCCTGCAGTTTGCACATTTCATTCATTTCACAGTCATAAGTCATCACACCATCGCCCCAAAATTCATTCAACTCATCAATCAATGGCTGAAGGTAAACATCAATCTTATCCCCCAGACTTTTAGGTCCATCGATAAGAGTGGAAAGTAATATAAATTTTTGCTTCATACAAAGCCACGGAGGAAGATTATAAGGAACCAACACCATGGGACATGTGCTATGAGTTGCACCAACCACAGTCTAGAATGGATTGAAACCATCTGCTGCCAATCCCAATCAGACATTACGAACATCTTTAGCAAAGTCGGGATGTCTCTTATCAAAATCCTTCCATGCATGAGAGTCTGCAGGGTGGGTTAACATATCACTTTCATAAACTATTTCTGCATTCCATCTCATTAAATTAAAAACTTTAGATGACATAAAAAATATTTTCAACCTCAGTTTGAGGGGAATGTAACACTTTTTCTTTATGGAAATCGGTTTCCCCTGTATCTCAATCTGACTTTGATGAGTCTGATTTCCCCTGTTCTCTTTTCACCTGGAAGCACCACAAACCGTACAAATATCCAAATGGGAAGTTTCCCTTCTAAACAACATACAGTTGTTTGCACATGAATGTGTGGTATCATATGTAAAACATAAGTTCCCTGTCATCTTACGAGCATGGTAATACGACACGGGAATCTTAGCATTGACCGGAAGAACCTTTTTCAATAACACCAAAAGCATGTCGAATGATGTGTCTGATCAATTATTCGAAGTCTTCAAATGAAACAACTCCATGATAAATGATAGTTTATTGTAAGAAGTACATCCATGATATAATTTTGTTTTCGCATCATCAAGTGCTTCATAAAACCTCTCGAATCACGATCTGCACCAGAGTGAAGATTTATCTCACCGGTCTCAAGATTCTGGATGTCAATGCCTTCAGGATCAAACCCACATACCATTTTAGTAAGCATTTAATGCATTGGATCATTCATCCTTGCATCAACATCCATATGAGCTACATCCTTATTTTGACAATGAACATATTCTTCTCCATGACGAGTCCAACTCTTCTAATTTTTTCAGAAATCCATTAAAGAATAGGTGCTCCCTCATAGTATCTCGTGTGAATTGATATCTGTTAGCACAATTTCTACATGGAAAACTAATATAGTCACTTTTAAATCCTCTGGTGAATTCAATAAACTACATAATGCCATTGAAATATTCTATAGACGTTCGATTTGGAAGATCAATCCAACTCTTATCCATAATAATATTTGTATAACAAACATTTACACAATACTTATTACATTTCATTTTTCAAATCAACTATATTTAAAATAAATACTAATCATTTTTTTATGAACCATTGATAAAATAATAATGTAAATGAAATCCCATGTAATACTTGATTGCGCTACAAACCTGGAAGGGAGGGGAGCCGAATGCGGTGCTGTGAGGGAGAGGAGAAGCATCGAAGGGGAGTCGGAGCCAAAGGCAGTGCGGTGAGGGAGGGGACGGGCGGCAGCGGCGGCGAGGAGCTGGAGGAGAGGAGGCAGTGAGGGGACGGGGCAGTGAGGGGGGGGGGGGGCTGTCCAGGGTGCGGGTGGGGGGTGCGGGGGGGGGGGGGATGTTCGGGGTGCGGGGCGGCTGTCTGAGGTGCTGGGGCTGTTCGGGGTGCAGGGGGGGGAGGGGGTTGTCCAGGGTGCGGGGGCTGTCCGGGGGGGGGGGGGGGGGAGGAGGGAGGAGGGCCTAGGGCAGAGGCCGGAGGGCCGAGGAGGTAAGAGACGGAGGGGGAGGAGGCCGGAGGGTGGAGGGCGGAGGCTGGAGGGCGGAGGCTAGAGGCCGGAGGGACGCCGGAGGAGAGAGGAGGATGGCTGGAGGGTGAAGGGCTGCCGGAGCGGGAGGGACGAGGGAGGAGGGCGCGCGGAGGGTGAAGGGAGGCAACAGGGATGGCGGGGAATGACACCCGAAGGGCGAGGCAGGGCGGTGGGGGACGGCGCCCGGAGGGTGAGGTAGGGCGATGGGGGACGACGCGCGGGGAGGGCAGTGATGGGGGGGGGGGCATGATCGAGGGCGACAGGGGGGGGGGGCTAGGTCGAGGGAAACGAGGGGGGAGGGGGGGGGGATGCCGAAGCCCCTAATTTTTTTTTACAAAGGGAAGAGACTGCCTTTGGCGGTCGCTGGTGTTAGAGGCCCTCAAAGCCCAATATTCTAGTAGTGTGGGTAAAAGACGTTGAAAAGTTCAATAAAATTTTTATAAATCTAAAATTATTATAAAATGACTCCAATGAATTTAATTGAAGTTATATATATATTATGTACCTATTTTGACCTAAAATAAATTTAAATCAAATCAATGATTATTTAAATAAAAGGTCGGTTTTAACTAAAAACTCAGTGTTTTCACAATTCATCAAAAAATTGATGTTTTTCAGAAAAATTCCAAAAATTCAGCCAATGATATATTTCATATTCCGATTTCAAAAATGATGTATATTTTTCCAAATTCAAAACATAGAAGTGGCATTAATTAATTTTAAAAGTAATTCCCGTTATCAAAACAAATAGCGTGTTTTTAAGAAACAATAACTATCAAAAGATCATCACTTGTTTATGTCCAATTTCAAAGTGAAATTAATTCCAATGACCAAAATTGGATTAAATGGTAAAAATATATTCTAATTAAACATTAAAACCAATTAAAAATATAATCTATCCATATAAATTATTGTTATGAAAAAAGTTGTTTTTAATTAAAATATAGCGTGTTTTTACTATTCATCAAAATATGAAAGTTGTTAGAATAATATGAAAAATTTATCCAAATTAAATTTTTTTATCCTGATTCCAAGGAAGAATTTTATTTTGTCAAATTGAACTTATAAACATGTAAAAAACTATATTTAAAGTGGGTGCACCATCAAAAGGCTACAAAACTTTATTTTTTGAAAGATAATTATTTTACTCGAAAAATTTATTTTGTTCTCATACCATGTTCTAGAAAATATGTAAGATGAATAATAATGTTATAAAATTAAAAATGGGGTTAATACTATTTATAACGGCTATTCCATACTAATATTATAACAATATATCTTTGTTTAGTGAAACTCGATATTGCGTAGTACGCATGCTATCAAGGAAGGTCTTGATTGCGTGTAATGCAAGCCAAGTCAGGGTTGTGTGTGATGCAAGACTCCTTCGTTGTTTCATATAATAGAATCCAACCATATTCCATTTATACATTGAATATATATATATATATATATATATATGTATGTATATACACACTCAATGTTGCGTAGAATAACTACTATCAAATTTGTGTGTAACATGATCCAAGAATAGTGTTGCGTATACTACAAGATAATACGGTGTTGCGTATAGCGCAAAGTATTATTGGTGTAGCGTACAACACAAGACATCAATGAAATTGAAAGAATATTTTTCATAAAATCTCGGGGTGTAACATTCTACCCCCCCCAACAAGAATTTCTCCCTCGAAATTCGTCAGGGTTATAAATCGTTTATTATTCATAGAAACCCACATTATAAAACAGAATACTAAAACTTGATTTTAAAAACAAAAGTATGAAACATAACGATTACCCAATGTAACTCATCACTGGGTTTCCATATAGGAGAACATAAGTGAAAATATGTATAGGAAAGAAAAATCCATCCATCATGTTCTGATGGAGAGTGGTAGAGAACATGGCTATGAAAAAGCCAGCAATCACAAAGCCATAAATTTGTGATGATGTAAGGTACCGTCTGATTCATCAGATCTGAGGGCACTCGGAAAACATTTATTTGGTTTTCAATATCATTTCCCTAATGTTAATTAATTAAAAGAAACACTTACTTGATTTTGGTACCATCTCACTGTTGTTCGTGCCTTGAACAATTTCCACTTCATCTCTTAAAGAAATGAAGTTGAATTTGTTATTCCTGAAGTGTTATTAGATCATGTGATAGAATGATGGGTCATTCCATCTGTTTCAAACAAAAGGTTAGAAAAAGTTATCAAATATACATAATTTCATCTATGGTGAGTTTAATCGTATATGATTCCAAAAATGGGCTTATAGTTCAACTATCATACTGCTTAATAAAATAAAACTAATTTCTACTAACCATGTACTTCTTGTAGGCTAGTGGTAGGCGATAATGGCCTGTCACACTTCGGTTGTGGTTTCGATTCCCACAACCTCATCCAACGCGACGGGTTGTCGCCCGACCTGCAGGTTGTCCTTTTTCTAAAATTACAACATGATGAAATTCCTTCGATAATATCGAAAATAGTTCTATCCTTAAACATTACTAACTTATGTTCAACATAATCCATTCAAATTTTTAGGCTTATCCAAAATACTTCTTTCCAAACTCATATTATAAAGAGAACGATTACTAAAAAGGGAATATAACAAGCATGTGAATACCATCATTTATCCCTCATATATCTTGTTGGTCACATTCCAATCATGTGAATACCTTAATCATGTATTCTCATGAAAAATGAATACCCATTCAACCTTAGTGAAATCATGAATGCTGTAAAAAGTTAACTCTTTCTACATACCAAAATCCCAAAAATTCTATATACTCAAACCATGATATCACATAGTCCTTATACCAATCATGAGTTCATGAATACAATCAAAGAATTTATTTTCTCCTTATCCCTTCATTATGTGCATACCATCTGCTTTCCAAAATATTTGAATCAATTTTCATGGTTACCGGTACCATAAAATTATTGAAAACCACAATAGACCAATACATAAATATTCCAATATTCCACGATACTATATACAACATTAGTTTGGAATCCCATTACATAAACACTTAATCATTCCACCACATCGTTTTTATATTCAACATCGCCAATAGTGATCTCATGTGACTTCCCTTTGTCCTTTTCCTTAAGTGGTTTCTCATGTTTATCATCATTAACCCTTGGATTAGAGAATTTATTAGCATAATGCCCCATTTCCTTACACTTGAATCATTGAAGTGTTGGTGGATCGTTCTCTATTTTCCTTTCTCTATTCACATTATTAGCAACCTTTTTCCCATTACTTCAACAATCAACTGCTCGATGACCTTCTTTTCCACACTTAAAACATTTTCTAGTACCTCTTAGGCAATCTCCACCATGCTTCTTTCCACACATTGAGCATAAAGATTAATTCATCTTCTTCTCACCATTGTTCTGAGATTTCTCCTTGAACTCCATCTTTCATTTCTTGTCAAAACCATGAGATGGATATGTAACGCCAACTTCCATTTCTACCTTGATAACACAACGCACAATTTTTTCATAGCTACTGAAGTCTCTTATAGCTAATGCCCTTAGAATATTTGGTTTTAAGCCACTGAAGAATCTATCAACTTTACTTTCAGGTTGGATGATAAATCCATATGCATACCTTGCAAGCCTTGTAAAATTCGCCACGTATGTACCAACAGATTCATCAACCTTTTGATTAATCTTAAGGAACTCCTTTTCCATCACTGTTCGAAGAATACAAGGGATGTACTTATTGTAAAATAATTTCTTGAACTCATCCCTTTCCATGGAATCAATTTCACCATGGGGCCTTGTATTCTTAATTAACGTCCACCATTGATCTGCTTCACCTTCTAATCGATAAATAGCCAGAATGACGTTTTCATGTTCCGAACAGCGAAGTATGGAAAATATATTTTCAATGGTACTGATCCATTGATCAGCAACAAGTGGATTAGAAGACCCACTGAAATAAGGGGGACGTTGCCTCATAAAGGACTCAATAGAATATTGTTCCTTTCTCTGCTCATTCGGAAGTCCAGAATGATTCAAATCACGAGTAAGTATAACAATAAGATTTTTCACTCCATCTCACATAACAATGGTTTGTTCAGAAGGACAATCATTACATTTTCCTTTTCATTTATCAACATGGTTCTTTCGGGTTCCAACCATCGTCTAAAACCCAAAAAGAATAGTGTGAGAGGAAAAAATCATAATAAGTAAAACAAAATAATAAAGGGGGATTAAATTAAATATCTAACATCTTAGGTTTAATTATATGATCGTTACCGTAATTCTAGGACTATTATATATACTTATACCTATCCTTAGGGACATACCTAGACATACTGTAGAAATATTTCTAGGGATCTCACTAATGTTTTCGCATCCTAGTTACCAAAGGTTAACAAAACCTTTCCTCTGATACCAACTATAGAGACCCGAATATTGTCGTACATGTACATTACATTACTTTTTCAAAATACTTAATACATAACAAAAACAAACACTCATGGACCGTAATAGTATAGTGTCTTTGGAAACTCTGAACCTAATCTTCTAATCGTGGCGAAAGATCATCAACATCTCCCATAAAGATCATCCCCTTTTGTTTTCTTACCTAAAACCTTTATTTAAATCCTGGGAAAAAGAAAACATATAAAGGGTGGGCTCAAATGCTCAGTATTGGTAAACATAGAGAACATTAAACAATCCATTTACATTTGAATGCAAAAACATGAATAGAAAATCTAAATATCAAAATCATGGGCAATGACATAAATCTTGGAAGTACATAAGGAATAGACCATAAAGAAACATTATTCATGATAAAATAGCATGGGAATAAAACTTTTAATTGTGGAAAAACATTAGGCACATGATATTATTTCCATAGTATCCAAGGAATTGCTGCCAAGACCATCATAGTGGACAAAGTCCCTTACTGAACCGGGTTTACTTGTCGTTCCAGCCCTGTATTACTGAACCGAATTTACTTACCGTTTCATCCATGTCTATCTCATGAGATATAAATCTTTACCCAATGCATTGGTGGGAGATATAGGTCCCACCCATCTCATAATGAAATCATTCTTACTTGTACCACAAATTAAACATAAATCATTCATCATAACCCAATGAATAAAATGGGTTTCATAAACATCATCCCATAATAACATAATCCATATAAAATAAATGGATATCATTTTATCATAAGAGAAGTGAAACCATGTAAATCATAGAGACATTATACTTGAAACATACACATATTAAATAATGTCATCTTAGATGGAAAATGGTTTTGATAAAACACTTGAAATGAATTCTTGAGAAAAATATCCTTTCTTCTTTAAAATCATTTTCTTTTCACAAAATGTCATGAATTTTTTAAAAGAAAAGGATTTTGTTGAAAATAGTCAGGAAATATTTTGGAGGAATCTTCATGAAAATAAGGCTTTATAAAACCATAAAAATCCTTTCATGCTGTATAAGTTAAAAAGACATTCTTTTCGTACTTTTGCCAGACAAATCAAAAAGTACCTCGTATGGTAAACAAAAAAAAGATTCCTTACATACCATATAGTAAAAGTCAAAAATGGGTAAAAAGGACATTAAAAATACATGAAAACATTTTTATAAAACATGGAAAAGGTTGATAAATTTAACCCTAGTAAATTTTTACGAATAAACAATCTCAGATAAGAATGAGATTGGAATAATTATCCCTTACCTTAGGTCTGATATGCTTCGTACGTATCCGAACCTCCTGTATAATGATTTAAATAATTTCATTGACTTATTAAAGAATCATATTCATTATTATGATATCATATATGGTTCAATTATGAATTTATATTACCCGTTCTTTTGTAAATCCCATGTTAAAGCAACGTTTTGGGTAAAATCATCTTATTTATCGTACGTGTTTGGACTTATTGTTATTGATGTTATTATTTCTTATATCATGTTTTACATACATCCAGAATGTAAATCATGATTTATATATCATATAAATTCATTATATATCCAGCATATACATTTATTTATAATAGTACATAACATATGGAGGTAAGAAATGAAATGCACCGTTCATGGAGATGGTAAGCCGTATGTACGCATGAATGCTAATTTCATTTATATTTATTATTTTAATGGAATAGGTATATTATAATTCCCATATAATATCATATAAAATGTCATTAACTCCAACCTTTATATATCTCACATAAGGCATTAACGAATCACATAACTTTGAGGGGGTGGTAGTCCGCACTTCCTCAAATTAGATTATCGTATTTACCAACTATGGAAACCATAACGGCATGAAATAATTGGGAAGTAAAGAAAAATAAGGAAATCATAAACATAATATATATCATATATGAATATATTTCCATCATAATGGCCACCATGAGAGGTGGTAGGAGAAAATTGAACAATCATCGTTTCGTGAGGCGTTAGTTTGCTATCCACAGAAACATTATGTTCTTCATCCATTAGATGAAGGTGTGTGTAATTGTAGTTCTAATACTTCTCATAAAAACATCCTAGTATTTTGAGGATAATGGAGTTGTTACAAAATAATGGAATAAAAAGAGTTTAGGGGATGGAGAAGTAGAATAAAAGAAAACAACTTAAGAGAAACTATTACCTTTAATTTGGGTAACTTCATTGGGTTTGAACCAAAAATACTTCTTTAAGTGCCTTATAACTAATGTAAGGATTCTATGAGGAGGAGAGGGATGTAGGGAGCTTAGTTGGTCAGATTTTGGACGAACCAAAAGGCTTTAGAGGTGTGAGTAATTACATATAAGTGGTCTCCTTTTATAAGGGAGATGAGGGGCTCTTTAGGAAAGTGTGAAAACATTGTTTTATTATAAACTTATTTTTGGTTTCAAGAGGTCCAAAACAAATTAATGTAGAAGGTAATATGACTCATATTAGAAATAAAATCATCCAATTGGAATTGTACAGGTTTTGGATAATATTTTAATCATTATAATCTTATTTATTTAAATCATTTATTAATAAGGTAAATACTGCATCATTATTGTGTCATACATAATTTAATTTATTTGATGTATAAAAATTATAAAAAAATACCAACATGTAGGAAATCTTTTTATGTTTCCAATGAATAATTATAGTCTAAAATATAGTTATATTTCCCCTTATAAAAATTAATTACTAATGGATTTTTGTTAATGCCAATTTTGTCTTTACATTAAATTAATTAATATAATGTGTCATTTTCTTTCATAACTGGCCCCATGGGGTCCAAAAATCGACCCAAGGATGCCCATGGTTGGCCATTACTCATCCAATAAAGTTTGGACAAGTCTTAAGGTAATTTTGAATTATTATAATATTCTTGTAACCTTGAATTACCCTATTTACTTTTAACCGTGGTAAATAAAAATAAAAAGTTACTATTCACCAAAAATTATTTTTATCTAATTGAACCACATTTTACTCCTTGATATTAACTGTGTCTCTCGGATTTTAGAAATTCAACTCACAGAAGTGGTAAAATTAAGTTTTATGAATAATTGCAAAAGCTCCTAGGAGGTGGGTAAAAGACAGTGAAAAGTTCAATACAATTTTTATAAATCTAAAATTATTATAAAACGACCCCAATTAATTTCATTGAACTTATATAAGTATTATATACCTATTTTGACCTAAAATAAATTTAAATCAAATAAGTTATTATTTAAATAAAAAGTCGGTTTTAACCAAAAACTCAGTGTTTTCACTATTCATAAAAAATTGATGTTTTTCAGAAAAATGCCAAAAATTCAGCCTATAATATATTTGATATTAGGAATTAAAAAATGATGTATATTTTTTCCAAATTCAAAACATAGAAGTGTAATTAATTAATTTTAAAAGTAATTCCTGTTATCAAAACAAATAGCGTGTTTTTAAGAAACAATATCTATCAAAAGATCATCACTTGTTTATGTCCAATTTCAAAGTGAAATTAATTGCAATGACCAAAATTGGATTAAATGGTAGAAATTAATTATAATTACACTTTAAAACCAATTAAAAAGATAATCTATCCATATATATTACTGTGATGAAAAAGGATGTTTTTAATTAAAATATAGCGTGTTTTTACTATTCATCAAAATATGAAAGTTATCAGAATAATATGAAAAATTTTATCCAAATTAAATTTTTATATTTTTATTCCAAGGAAGAATTTTATTTTGTCAAATTGAACTTATAATCATGTCAAAAACTATATTTAAAGTGTGTGCGCCATCAAAAGGGGGCAAAACTGCATTTTTTGAAAAATACTTATTTTACCCGAAAAATTTATTTTGTTCTCATACCATGTTCTAGAAAACATGTAAGATGAATAATAATGTTATAAAATTAAAAATGTGGTTAATACTATTTATATTGGCTAGTCCATAATAATATTATAATAATATTTCGTTGTTTAGTGAAACCCGGTATTGCGTACTACAAACGCTATTGAGGAAGATCTTGATTGCGTGTAATGCAAGTCAAGTCAAGGTTGCATGTAATACAAGACTCCTTCGTTGTTTCATATAACACAATCCAACCATATTTCATTTATACATTGAATATATATATATATGTATATACACACTCAATGTTGCATAGAATAACTACTATTAAATTTTTTTTGTAACATGATCCAAGAATAATGTTGCGTATACAGCAAGCTAATACGGTGTTGCGTATAGCGCAAGGTAATCTTGGTGTAGCGTACAACACAATACATCAATGAAATTGAAAGAATATTTTTCATAAAATCTCGAGGTGTTACATTCTACCCCCCTTAAAATGAATTTCGCCCTCAAAATTCTTCAGGGCCATAAATTGTTTACTATTCATAGAAACCCACATCATAAAAAGGAATACTAAAGCATGATTTTAAAAACTAAAGTATGAAACAGAATGATTACCCAAAGTAACTAATTACTGGGTTTCCATATAGGAGAACATAGGTGAAAATATGTATATGGAACAAAAATCTAACCATCATGTTCTGATGGACAGTGGTAGAGAACATGGCTATGAAAAAGAAAACAATCACAAAGCCATAAATTTGTGATGATCTAAGGTACCATATGATTCATCAGATATGAGGGCACTAGGAAAACATTTTTTTGGTTTTCAATATCATTTCCCTAAAGTTGATTTATTAAAAGAAATACATACATGATTTTGGTACCATCTCAATGTTGTTCGTGCCTTGAAAAATTTATACTTCATCTCTTAAAGAAATGAATTTGAAATTGTTATTCGTGAAGTTTTAACAGATCATGTGACAGAATGATGGTTCATTCTATCTGTTTCAAACAAAAGGTTAGAAAAAGTTTTCAAATATACATAAGTTCATCTATGGTGAGGTTAATTGTATATGATTCCAAAAATGGACATATACTTCAACTTTTATATTGCTTAATAAAATAAAACCAATTTCTACTAACCAGGGACTTCCTGTAGGCCAGTGGTAGGCGATAAAGTCCTGTCGCACTTCGGTTGTTATTTTGATTCCCACAGCCTCATCTGACGTGACGGGTTGTCGCCCATCCTGCAGGTTGTCCTTTTTCTGAAATTACAACATGATGACATTCCATCAATAATATCAAAAACAATTCTAGACATAAACAATACTAACTTATGTTCAACATAATCCATTCGAATTTTTAGGCTTATCCAAAAAACTTCATTCCAAACTCATAGTATAAAGATAACAATTACTAAAAATGTCATATAACAAGCATGTGAATACCATCCTTTATCCCTCATATATCTTGTTGGTCACATTCCAATCATGTGAATACCTTAATCATGTATTCTCTTGAAAAATGAATACCCATTGAACCTTAGTGAAAACATGAATGCTGTCAAAAGTTAACTCTTTCCACATACCAAAATCCCAAAAATACTATATACTCAAACCACGATATCACTTAGTCCTTATATCAATCATGAGTTCATGAATACTATAAAACAATTTATTTTCTCCTTATCTATTCATTATGTGCATATCATCTGCTTTCCAAAATATTTGAATCACTTTTCATGGTTACTGGTACCATAAAATTATTGAAAACCATAATAGTCCAATACATAAATATTCCAATATTCCACGATACTATATACAAGATTATTTTGTAATCCCATTATATAAACACTTAATCATTCCACCACATCGTTTTCATATTCAACATCGCCAATAGTGATCGCATGTGACATCCCTTTGTCCTTTGACTTAAGTGGTTGCTCATTTTGATCATCATTAACCCTTGGATTAGGGAATTTATTGGAATAATGCCACATTTCCTTACACTTGAATCATTGAAGTGTTAGTGGAGCATTCTCTGTTGTCTTCTCTCTATTCACATCATTAACAACCTTTTTCCCATCACTTCAAAAATCAACTGCTCGATGACCTTCTTTTCCACACTTAATCTATTTTATAGTACCTTTTAGGCAATCTCCACCATGCTTATTTCCACACTTTGATCATAAAGAAACATTCATCTTCTTTTCACCATTATTATGAGATTTCTCCTAGAACTCCATCTTTCGTTTCTTGTCAAAACCGGGAGATGGATATGTAACACGAAATTCCATTTCTAGCTTGATAGCACAATGCACAATTTCTTCATAGCTACTGAAGTATCTTATAGAAAATGCCCTTCGAAGACTTGGTTTTATGACACAGAACAATCGATCAACATTACTTTCAGGTTGGATGATAAAGCCAGATGCATACCTTGCAAGACTTGTAAAATTCACTTTGTATATACCAACAGATTCATCATCCTTTTTCTTAAGCTCAAGGAAATCCTTTTCCATCTTTGTTCGAAGAATACGAGGGAAGTACTTATTGAAGAATAAGTTGTTGAACTCATACCATTCCATGGAATCATTTTCACCTAGGGTCCTTGTAATCTTAATTAAAGTAAACTATTGTTCTGCTTCTCCTTCTAATCGGTAAATAGCCAGAATGACTTTTTCATGTTCCGAACAGCGATGTATAGAAAATATATTTTCAATGGTACTGATCCATTGTTCAGCAACAAGTGGATTAGAAGATCCACTGAAAGAAGGGGGACGTTTACTCATGAAGGAATCAATAGAATATTGTTCCCTTATCTACTTATTCAGAAGTCCAGAATGATTCATAGCATGAGTAAGTATAGCAATAAGATTTTTCACTCCATCTCCCATAACATTGGTTTGTTCAGAAGGACAATAATTTCATTGTCCATTACATTGATCAACACGGTTCCTTCGAGTTCCAGCCATCGTCTAAAACCCAAAAAGAATAGTGTGAGAGGAAATAATCATGGTAGGTAAAACAACATAATAAAGGGGGAGTGACATCAATATATAACATCTTAGGTTTAATTCTATGATCGCTACCATAATTCTAGGACTATAATCTATACTTATACCTAACCTTAGGGACATCCCTAGACATACCTTATAAATATTTCTAGGGATCTCACTAATGTTTTCGCATCTTAGTTTCCATAGGTTAACTAAAATATTCCTATGATACCAACTATAGAGACATAAATCTTGACGTACATGGAAATTACATTACTTTTGCGGAATACACCTTTACATAACAAAAACCAACACTGAAGGACCTTAATAGTTGAATGCCTTTGTAAACTCAGAACATAATCTTCTAATCATGGTGAAATATCTTCAACATCTCCAATAAAGATCTTCCCCTATTGTTTTCTTATCTAAACCATTTCTTTAAATCCTGGGGAAAAGAAAACATATAAAGGGTGAGAACAAATTCTCAGAAAGGGTAAACATAGAGAACATAAAACAATCCATAAATATTTGAATGCAAAAACATCAACATAAAATCTAAACATCAAAATCACGAGCAATGACATAAATCTTGGAAGTACATAAAGCATAGATCATAAAGAAACATTAATCATGATAAAATATCATGGGAATTAAACTTGTAACTATGGAAAAACATTAAGCACATGATATTATTTCCATAGTATCCAAGGCATTGCTGTCAAGACCATCTTAGTGGACAAAGTCCCTTACTGAACCAGGTTTACTTGCCATTCCATCCCTGTATAACTGAACTAGATTTACTTGCCGTTTCATCCATTTATATCTCATGAGATATAAATATTTACCCAATTCATTGTAGGGAGATATAGGTCCCACCCATATTATAATGAAATCATTCTTACTTGGGCCACAAATTAAACATAAATCATTCTTCATAACACAAATAATAAAATGGGTTTCATAAACATCATCCCATCATAACATAATCCATATAAAATAAATGGATATCATTTCATCATAAGAGAAGTGAAACCATGTAAATCATAGAGACATTATACTTGAAACATACACATATGAAATAATGTCATCTTAGATAGAAAATGGTTTTGATAAAACACTTGAAATGAATTCTTGAGGGAAATATCCTTTCTTCATTAAAATCATTTTATTTTCACAAAATGTCATGATTTTTTAAAAGAAGATGATTTTGTTGAAAATATTTAAGAAATATTTTGGAGGAATCTTCATGAAAATAAGGCTTTATAAAATCGTAAAAAAATTTTTGTGCCGTATAAGTTAAAAAAACACTCTTCTCGTACTTTTGCCGGAAAAGTCAAAAAGTACCTCGTATGGTAAACAAAAAAAAGATTCCTTACATACCAAGTAGTAAAAGTCAAAAATGGGTAGAATGGACTTTAAAAATACATGAAATCGTTTTTATAAAACATGAACATGGATGATAAATATAACCCCAGTAAACACTTACGAATAAACAATCTCGGATAAGAATGAGATTGGAATAATTATCCCTTACCTTAGGTCTAATATGCTTCGTACTTATCCAAACCTCCTGTATAATGATTTAAATAATTTCATTGACTTAGTAAAGAATAATATTCATTGTTATGATATCATATATGGTTCACTTATGACTTTATATTACCCGTTCTTTTGCAAATCTCATGTTAAAGCAACGTTTTGGGTAAAATCATCTTATTTATTGTACGTGTTTGGACTTGTTGTTCTTGATGTTATTATTACTTGTATCACGACTTACATACTTCTAAAATGTAAATAATGATTTTTATATCATATATATTCATTATACATCCAGCATATACATGTATATATAATAGTACATAACATATGAAGGTAAGAAATGAAATGCACCGTTCATGGAGACGGTAAGCCGTACGTACGCATGAACGCTACTTTAATTTCTATTTATTATTTTAATAGAATAGGTATATTATAATGCCAGTATAATATCATATATAATACCATTAATTCCATACTTTATACTTGTCACATAAGGCATTAACGAATCACATCACTTTGAGGGCGCGGTAGTCCGCACTTCCTCAAATGAGATTATCATATTTACCAACTATGGAAACCATAAAGGAATGATATAATTAGTAAGTAAAGAAGAATAAGGAAATTATAAACATAATATATATCATATATGAATACAATTCTATTATAATGTCCACCATGAGAGGCGGTAGGAGAAAATCGAACAATCATCGTTTCATGAGGCGTTAGTTTGCCATCCACAGAAACATTACGTTCTTCAACCATTAGATGGAGGTGTGTGTAAGTGTAGTTCTAATAATTCTCATAACAATATCCTAGTATTTTGAGGATATTGTTGTTGTTACAAAATAATGGATTAAATTTTTTTTAGGGGTTGGAGAAGTAGAATAAAAGAAAACAACTTAAGAGAAACTATTACCATTAATTTGGGTAACTTTCTTTGGATTGAACCAAAAGGACTTCTTGAAGTGCCTTCTGCCTAATGTAAGGCTTATAGGGGGAGAAGAGGGATGTAGGGAGATTAGTTGGGAAGAGTTTGGATGAGCCAAAAGGCTTGAAAGGTTTGAGTATTTTCATAGAAGTGGTCTCCTTTTATAAGGGATAGGAGGGGCTCTTTAGGAAAGTGTGAAAACATTGTTTTATTATAAAATTATCGTTGGTTTCAAGATGTCCAAAACACATTAATGTCGAAGATAAGATGACTCATATTCTAAATAAAATCATCCAATAGGAATTGGATAGGTTTTGGATAATATTTTAATCATTATAATCTTATTTATTTAAATCATTCATTAATGAGGTAAATACTGTATCATTATTGTGTCATAAATAATTTAATTCATCTGATGTATAATTTTTTTTAAAAAAAAATACCAACATGTAGGAAATATTCTTAACATTCCAATGAATATTTATAGTCGAAATGATAATTTATATATCCCCTTATAATAATTAATTACTAAAGGATTTTTGTTAATGCTAATTTTGACTTTACATTAAATTAATTAATCTAATGTGTCATTGTCTTTCATAAGTGGCTCCATGGGGTCCCAAATTCGACCCAAGGATGACCATGGTCGTCCATTACTCATCCAATAAGGTTTGGAAAAGTGTTAAGGTATTTTTTAATTATTATAATATTCTTTTAACCATGAATTACCCTATTTACTTTTAACCGTGGTAAATAAAAGTAAACAGTTACTATTCACCAAAAATTATTTGTATTTAATTGAACCACATTTTACTCCTTGATATTAACCATGTCTCTCAGATTTTTTAAATTCAACTCACAGAAGCGGTAAAAATAAGTTTTATGAAGAATTGCAAAAGCTCCTAGGAGGTGGGTAAAAGACAGGGAAAAGTTCAATACAATTTTTATAAATCTAAAATTATTATAAAATGACTCCAATTAATTTCCTTAATCTTATATAAGTATTATTTACCTATTTTGACCTAAAATAAATTTAAATCAAATTAATTATTATTTAAATAAAAAGTCTGTTTTTACCAGAAACTGAGTGTTTTCACTATTTATCAAAAATTAAAGTTGTTCAGAAAAATTCCAATAATTCAGCCTATGATATATTTGATATTCCGAATTGAAAAATGATTTCTATTTATCCAAATTCAAAACATAGAAGTGTCATTAAATAATTTTAAAAGTAATTCCCGTTATCAAAACAAATAGCGTGTTTTTAAGAAACAATAACTATCAAAAGATCACCACTTGTTTATGTCCAATTTCAAAGTGAAATTAATTCCAATGACCAACATTGGATTAAATGGTAAAAATATATTCTAATTACAATTTAAAACCAATTAAGAAGATAATATTGAAATATAAATTATTGTTATGAAAAAAGTTGTTTTTAATTAAAATATAGCATGTTTTTACTATTCATCAAAATATGAATGTTATCAGAATAATATGAAAAATTTATCCAAATCAAATTTTTATATCCTGATTCCAAGGAAGAATTTTATTTTTCCCAATTGAACTTATAAACATATCAAAAACTAGATTTAATGTGGGTGCGCCATCAAAAGGCGGCAAAACAACATTTTTTGAAAAATACTTATTTTACCCGAAAAGTTTATTTTTTTCTCATACCATGTTCTAGAAAATATGTAAGATGAATAATAATGTTATAAAATTCAAAATGTGGTTAATACTATTTATAATATCTAGTCCATAATAATATTATAACAATATATCATTGTTTAGTGAAACCCGATATTGCGTACTATACACGCTATCGAGGAAGGTCTTGATTGCATGTAATGCAAGCCAAGTTAGGGTTGCGTGTGATGCAAGACTCCTTCGTTGTTTCATATAACAGAATCCAACCATATTTCATTTATACATTGAATATATATTTACGTATATACACACTCAATGTTGCGTAGAATAACTACTATCAAAATTGTGTGTAACATGATCCAAGAATAGTGTTGCGTATACTGCAAGATAATACGGTGTTGCGTATAGCGCAAGGTAATATTGGTGTAGCGTACAACACAAAACATCAATGAAATTGAAATAATATTTTTCATAAAATCTCGTGGTGTTACAGGATTCATTTTCAAACTCTGGATGTAAAATAAGGATCACGATGAAAAGTAATATTAGTTGGAACCCTATGGATCCTCATAATATACTTTAGATACTACCATGATAATACATCCAACATGATCAAATCCTTACTCCTTGTGAATTATGATGACTTCGTCAATCAATCCACAAAAACCAAGATTTTATAATACCCACCATAATCATGAGGTGAATTAGTTATGAAATTTATCAAAATGTCCTCCAACATTCATTAAGGAACATTTAGTGGATGAAGAAATCCATCAGAACCATGATTACCATAATTATCCATTTTTTATAATAAACACCATGATACAAACATCATGATTGGAATCTTCATATCTGAGCACTATACCTAACCCCTCAAGGAAAAATAAATTTTACCAATTCCAGGATGCACTACTATGGTAGATTTATGAAATTCATGAAGAACCACATCATTAATTAATAGGGGAATGAATAGACATTCTGAAAACAATACATAATGTTTATTATCCTTATATTTTTATGTAACACCCCAATATATAATAGAATGTAATCTCAATTATGTAATTCAATAGCTTGCGTTGCACGCAACACCGAGTTCGAGTGTGCCACAACTTATTAAACTAATTGTTAAAAGAGTGGTTATGAAAAGTATTAACTGTATTTTAAATCTTATATACTCTATATAATTTTTAAATCCATATTATTTGTTTTTTAAACATTATATAAGAACAAATTCATATTTTTAGATAAATGAAGTATGTTTAAAAAAAATGTAATTTTACTGCCTTTTAATGACGATTTTTTTAAAACTAATATTTGATACTTTTATATATTAAATTTAATGATATTAAATTCTTCTTTAGATTTGGGACATAAAAATTTAGTTTGGATACATTTTTGGTACTTTTCTAAAAACATTCATTTTTTTTATGAATAGTGAAAAATACTATGTTTTAATTAAAAACAACTTTTTAAATCAAAATACATTATTGTGATGAATTTTTCATTTTAAGGGTTTGTAATTATAATTAGATTATATTTTTATCATTTAATAAAATTTTGGTCATTATAAGTAATTTCACATTTTTATTTGACATAAACACATGTCAATCTTTTGATAGTTTTTACTTTTTAAAAAACCCGATTTTTGGTTTTGACAATGGAAATTAATTTTAAATTAATAAATTCAACTTCTATGATATTAATTTGGTATAATATACTTTATTTTTGAATTCGTAATATCAAAATTAGATTCGGTTAATGTTTTGGTATTTTTATGATAACTTTTAATTTTTGATGAATAGTTAAAAAACACTATGTTATTGGTTAAAACCGAATTTTTATTTAAATAATTAGTTATTTTACTTTAATTTATTTTAGGTCAAAATTGATACATAATATATATATTTTTTCAATGTAATTCATTTGACTCATTTTATAATAAGATTATATATACATAATTTTATCGAACATTTTACCGTCTTTTATCCCCCTCCTAGGAGCATTTCCAAATCTGAATAAAACATAGTTTTACCAATTCTATAAGTTGAATTTAAAAAATCTGAGAAACACAGTTAACCTCTGTACATAAAATATGGTTCAATAAGATGAAAATAATTTTTGGTTAATAGTAAATTTTGACTTTTATTTATCATGGTTAAAAGTAAATATGGTAATTAAGGGTAAAAATGATATTAAAATTACCCTAAAACGTTTCATAATTCTATTGGATAAGTTTAATTTGACCAAAAACAACCATAGTAATAAAATATAATTCTTTAGTTCCACATGGATTAGATTAGAACATTTATTATTATTTAATTTAAAGAAAAGTTAAAAGTGTTAAATTCAAGTTTTCATAACTAAAACATTTTTAATATAGGTTTATACATAAGATAAATTTGACTATAATGATTAATTAAAAATCTAATAATATTTCCTACATAATGGTATTTTCTTTATAATTTTTAGACTTTAAATATTTACATTTATTTATGACACAATAATGATGCAGTAATTACCATTTTAATAAATGATTAAAATAATTGATATTATAAATACCCAAATAAATGTAATTTGACACTTATGATGAATTAAAATAATTTTATAGGTTAGGGTTTATTCAATAATTTTTGTTCGAAGTAGTCATGTTGTTATGATTTTATCAAAAAACAAATACCAAATAGTGTCAAAATTGACATATAATAGTTTTTAAAACAAAAACTATATTATTGGTTGATATAATATTTATAAAAATATAAGGTTTGTCCAATGGACTTAAATAATATTATATAGGTCATTAATGAACCACTTTAGGTTCTTTTGTAAGTTTAGAGTATGTTTATTAACCATATTGTGTAAGAATACAAGAAGACATGGTAAAAGTTAAACTATTTAACTAAGAGTTAAATCTAAAAGATATGGCTAAAATGGTAACCTAAACTTGTCTAAAACCTATTGGTTGAGATTTATTGGACCCATACCCACCATATAATTTAAATAATTAATTTTGGAGACATTATAAACTAAAAATTATTTTATTGTAAAATAATATTTTAAACATTTCTTATAGTGACCCTCACCTCTCTTATAAAAGGGAACTTCCCCCTCTCTTAATTACACACCTCCAAAACCATTTGTCTCAGCCAACCCCAACAAAAATTCTTCCCAACATTCCTCCCTTCATCCTTAAGGCCTTCCATTGGTCATAAATCCACCATAAGGAGCCGTTTTGATCAAATCAAAAAGAAGAACCCATAGAAGTGGTAAATATTTTATCAGCTCTTTCAAGTTCTTTTCATCTCCCACTTCTCTTTTTTTTGTAGTTTCCATTATTAAATAATAACACCAGTAAATTCTATATACTTAGATTTTGTTATAAAAATTTTACAACCATATTAATTATAATATCCATCCTATAAATGACAATGTCACCATACGTGCGTACGTATGAATTACCGTCTCCACGCCGTGGTGTAATTTGTTATTCAGACACTTCATTATGTTTATGGGTATAATAATGAGTATAAATTATGATAATAATAAATATAAAATTATAATGATTCTTTATATATCATATACGATCCAACTACATATGATCTCTCTTTTAATATAATGATATTGTCGGTCGTGCGTACGTATAGATTACCATCTCCACGACGCGATGAGATTCATTTCCATATTCACCATTCAAGTATGATCATAAAATAAATATCATTAATAAGTATATAATATATGAAATAATAATTCTACTGTAGATATATATATTTATGTAATTACATATATCTTATTTACATAGTTCTGTTCAATACGATATGAAAACGGAAACAACGTTTATGCATACGTACGGACTACCATCTCCATAAACGGGGTTTTCCATTTCATATATATATATCTATTATACATATTTATATTCAAAATATATATGATATATTAATCCTGTTTTATATTCTTGAAGTATTTAAATAATGATCTATGTGACACAATCAAGAGTAACAAGTTAAAACACGTACAATAAAGAAAGCGATTATTACCCGAAATGTTTATTTAACATGGAAATTATTATTAAATGGGTAGTGTAAAGTCATAAATGAATAATGTATGATATAATAAATATTTATATGGTTATGGTATAATTTAACAACAAACTATGATCTTTATATAGGATGTTAAACATACCCTCAGCTAAAGGAATGTGTAAGTTAAGGGTTAATTTCACAATCTCTTTGTTATCTGGGGTAGTTTTTATGTAAGTATCTACTCGTACATATTTATTATCCATGTCCTTATTTCATAAAAGAGTTTTCAAAGGGATTATTTTTAATGTACATTATTACTAAGACATTATTTTTTATTTTTTAATGATTTATTCTGCTAAACCATTCTCATTAATGTCTATGTTTCTAAAATGATTTTAAGGATTTATTTATATGAACATGAAGGTTTTAAAAACGTTAATTCCATTCAAAAGATTCAATTTGGTATGGGATGCATTGATTCAAAACTATATTTTAAATGACTTCCTTTATAAATTAGGTGACCTTTAAATGATTTCATTAAAAAGGGATATTTCTCTCAAATATTTTTACTGATCATTTTAAAATATGTCGACATCCTTTACAGTATATTATTCTTAATCGATGTTGATTTATTATGATACAAATATTCATTATTATATTGAAGGTTTTGTGATATGTTTGACTGTGTAAGTTTTATTTCTATAAAATTTATGATTTTTGGATAATGTATTGACATTTAGTATGCTAGTTTTAATAGGAATGATTAAGTTATGTTTAAGCCTTTTCATATGAAGAATGCATTGGACATAGTAAGTGATGGGTGGAGCTTGCTATAGCTCCTCGATACATTTGTAGGTATCAATATAAAAACTAGTGTTTTGGCACAGGACCTTGAGAAAATCTTATTTTTATTCTTGGCACAAGTCCCTGACTATGTGGTTATGAAGTCTAGAATTATGCATTACAACATCATAAAAGTGGAAATTGATATTACATGTGATTGTTCGACTAGTAGTGTATCCATGTGAATAAGTATATGGATTTATTTCATAGTATCTTTTCAATATTATGCTCAATTTTATGTTTAAAAGAAATTTGTTTTAGTCTTATACATATCGTTAAATGTTTATACTTATTTATGAATGATTCTGCTATATTGTTATCCTTACTGAGCATCTGATCTCACCCCTTTCAATGTTTTAATTTTCCTAGGATTCCAATAAGAGTATTATGATTGATAAGAAAGGATAAGCTAGGTAATTAATTGAGTTCTCTAATGATAATTTATGTTTTGTTTTATTTGCTATTGTATAATGTAACGTTAATGTATATAACCTATTTTCCAATACTGCTAAAGTGATCAGTCTTTTATGACATGATTCGTTGTAATCATTCCAATGTATTAAAATAATGCACCAAATATGGGCTTCTTGGACCGAGCATTAAAGTTGTTATCAGAGGAAGTTTAGCAACAACCATGGAAATAGATTAAATAAAATTTTTATTAAGGAACATTACCCTAAGATATAATTTAAGGATTAGTATAGAATAACTTCCTAGAATTTTGGTACTGTAGGGATATTGTGAGTTTTCCAAACAATACATCCCTGTCCGGATACGAGAAAGTAGAAGCAGCTCTTGCACAGATGTACATAGGGGTTAAACCCAAAAACACCACTTTGAACTATATTAAAATGGAAACTAGTGCACGACAACGGGCCTTTCCACATTCATGGTTACAACACTCCTGGTGGATATTCTTAGGATAATTAACATTTTCATTACAACCCATTATGGAAAAATTAGGTGTAAATACATACTCAACAAAAACATTTTATGATTATCGATTATATGCATAATATTTTCAATTTACGTTATGTATTTTAAAAGTTTGTATTTATTCATTGCAATTCATAAAATAACGTAGTGCATTCCATTGTTTATAAATGGAGTCTAGTAGATGGAATGAGAATTCCAGCAATACACATGATACAAAGATTAAGAAAGATCATATCATTCATGGTATTAATCCAAAATCTAAAATGGAAATAGTCACCCACATATTTTCATCATATTAAGAAATAGTATAATTTGTTAATAAGATAATTAAAGAATTATTTGAGTCCTATGGATTTGAAGGGAAGCAAGAGAAGAAAATGATTGAAGACAGAATGGTTGATAAAGGTAATAGGGGAAAGAATTATTTTCCCATATGTGATAACTGTAGAATGAATCACCATGGTAAATGATTGAAAGGAATGTGATTTTGTTATAAATTTGGAGAAAAAAGACACCATGTACGTGATTGAAAGGGTAAGAAAAAGGTTTCAAATGTACAATTCTTCATCTGCAATGAGTAGGGACAATAGGTGAACCAATGTCCAAATCATCTGAGTATACCCCAAATGCTTTTATTGGAATATAATCAAGTTATGATACTAATGAAGAGGAAATGTAAAGATTAAGAGTTCCTGTGTTGTTATTAAAGTATTGTGACATTTTAGTATTGTATTAAGGATGTACATGTTATAATAATTCTAGAGTACATAAGGATTATACTACAATACTATTTCATTAAGGACTTGACATTGTGTGTAACTAAGAAAAGTGACTCAATTTTCGGTTAAATTTTTGGAAAATATATGGCTTTGAGAAAGATAAAACTTAATATATTTCTGATACTAAGGTAGTGATTTTAAAAAAATATATGATTGATTTGGATAAATTATTTTGGATATTTGTGACTTCCTTGAAACTGATTAATGATTTTTATATTCTATCATTATTGGAGTTTAAAACATTTTTGGATATAAGGAGTTTATCCAATATTCTATACGGATTAAGGAATAATGAATGTAATCAATATGATTATATGATAATTCAAGGTGTTACCATGTTTTAAAAGAATACATTATGAAGTTATTCAATTGTTATTACATGGAAAAATATCTTCTTTGTGTTTACCTTCTTTAAAAATTTTGGCATGTGAGTTTGCAAAAAAGTATTTTTGATAAGTATAAAGGTTGGAATCGATTATGATTGACATTGAATACTATTATTAAGGTCAAATAATTTCTTGAGATTATTTTTTGATTGTCATAAAAAGGAAAACCAGAAGGTTGGGTGAATACCTTTCGCGTCCGGCAATGCAGCGAGACTTGACCCGACAACCGAAGGGTGACAAGGATGCATCACCTACAACTTGCTTACATGATGTCCTAATTAGTATAATGAGGTTTTTTTAAAATATTATGACAAATTAATTATAAATTTATTATTTTTGGAACCCTATACGATTAGGATAAATAGAATACTTTTAAATGATATTATCTTTTGAAGTGAAGGATGAGCTTGTGATAGAAATTAGTTGAATGATTAAACTCTACTTGTCAAGTATATATATACAAACACACTCTTATTCTATGAATAAATATTTTATTAAAATTTAGGGAAAGGATTTTAAAACCAAAAATTGGTTATCCTAGTACAATTTTTTTTAACCAATGATACTTTACATCATCTTAGATTTATGGCTTTGAGAACCTCAATTTTACACTTGTTTGTGATTTATGACCACAATCACTATATATAAATATTTACGTTTTTCCTAAAATTATGTGTCTCTCATTTCCACTAATTATCTCCTAATAAAGATCATAATTTGGTGGTGACTTTTTCATTTCCCTTTCCCTCTTATTATGAATAAATTTTATTAACCTAATTTATGATTTCGGTTTTACAGAAAAGTATTTTTCTATTTTTAACAATTTATTTTCGCAAAACAATTTCAAATTGTGAGGACACAATTTATTGAAGGAGGGTAGAATGTAACACCCCATGATTTTATAGTTAGTTATCTCATTAAAGTAATAAAATAGATTGCGCTACATGCAACATCGAGTTCGTGCGCACCACAACATACTTAACTAACCGTTCAAATAGTGGTTAGGAATAGTATTAACTGTATTTTGATTATTTTATAATAAATATAATTTTAACATCCATATTATGTGTTTATTAGACATAATATAAGAACAAATTCATTTTCTTTAGATAAAAGAAGTATTTTTCAAAAAATTCAATTTTACAACATTTTAATGACGAACCTTTTTTTTAAAACCAATATTTTACACTTTTATATATTCAATTTAATGAAATTAAATTCTTATTTAGAAGCGGGACATAAAAATTTAGTTTGTATAAATTTTTGGAAATTTTCTGATAACATTCATATTTTGATGAATAGTGTAAATTACTATGTTTTAATTAATATGAATTTTTTTAATAGAAATGATTTATAGTGATAAATTATGCATTTAAATGGTTTAGAAGTATAATTAGATTAAATTTTTATTATTTAATAAAATATCAGTCATTATAAGTAGTTTCACATTTAAATTTGATAGAAAACTTGTCAATATTTTGATAGTTTTTACTTTTTAAAAATCCCACTTTTTGGTTTTGACAATGGGAATTAATTTTGTCACGTTATGACCCTACCTGTGCTCGATCCACTACTACCCCACACCCACATCCATAGGCCAGGGGCTGGAGACAAGCACCGAAGCCTAAACAACTTGGGGAGCCCTTTTCTTATGTACACGTACACACACTAAGCCCACTCAATGAAGAAGTGCAGAGTAAAATGAAAAGGAAAGTAATGTAAAGTACCAAATGCTATAAACAACCACAAAAAGTGCATCGACCACTAAATAGTACAAGCAACTGCTGAAGGTAAATTATAAAGAAAAGGGAAAAACACGCACCCAACCAGAAAAGTGCCACAACCCGAAAACTGGTGAACAAAAGTAAACAGTTGGGAGAGTACCACACCTAGAACCCGACTACGACCACTGCACGTGGTCCAAGCACCCGAACTCTTAAGCTCTGCTGAAGTCACGACCAACCAGTCCATCGTCTGCAAGGGCACACCAAGTGTAGGAAAATCCCAAGAAAGGGTGAGTATAAAAATACTCAGTAGGATGCCCCGAAGGCTTAAGGGAGCAACAAAGGAGGTACTAATTAGGTGACCGGTATATCGAACATGAAAAATGAAAGGAGTATAACCGAGACTGCAGTAAATAGTACCACTCAACCCAGCAAGAGGAAGGAAGAAGAATTTTCCTACCACAAAGAGCTAGAAATGGTGAGAATATGAACTTCCCATCGAGTCTTCACTACCTATAGTAGGAGACTAGACTCATCCAACCACGAGAATCTAGACACGGAAACCACGTGGCATACCCCACATGTCTTCACCACTCCTGGAAGGAGAGTATCCAAAACCCAAGGAGTGGGTACTGGAACAAGGTATACATATATATATGCTCTGTCAAGAAACCTGAACAAGATCGTAAGGAGATCTCCGTCCCGTAGCTCAGCCCAAGAATGTGAGTATCCAACAGTCTCTAGGAGTAAAGAGCATCGATGCCTAGTATCCGTATGTATGCCTTGAACTACAAGTCAAGGTGTTCAAATAACCACACCTTGACACTATCCGCTTTGGGAGGCTCTAACTCGCCAGCATGATTTTATCTCACATCACAAGGACGTGTCTTGGTGGCCAAAGTGCCCCTTGTACATGCGAGTTCTTGGGAAGACAAACCACCACTCTTCAATGTCACACAATCGAGAGGTCTTCTCAAAGTCAAAGCTGTCACATCACTAACCCGTACAACCAAGGGTCTCACTCTGGTAGACATGGTGAAAAGTCACCAACTAGCCTCATAAGAAGGGCTGAGCCTGAAATGAAATTGGGTGACCCACTGCCTATCCCTATTGGAGGGTAAACCCTAATACATCATCAGGAGACCCACTGACCAACCCTACTAGTGGGTAGACCTAGAATAAGTCGACAGGTGACCCACTACCCAGCCCTACTGGAGGGTAGACATGGAAGAAGTCGACGGGCGACCCACTGCCCAGCCCTGCTAGAGGGTAAAACCTAATACATCATCAGGAGACCCAGTTCCCAGCCCTGTTGGAGGGTATACCTAGAATAAGTTGACAAGAGACCCACTTCCCATCCCGTTTGGAGGGTAGACCTGGAATAAGTCGACATGTGACCAACTGCCCAGCCCTGCTGGGGGGTAGACCTAGAAGAATATGACGGGTGACCCACTACCCAACCCTGTTGGAGGGTAAACCTAGAACAAGTCAACAGGAGACCCACTACCAATCCCTTTTGGTGGGTAGACCTGGAAGAAGTCGACAGGTGACCCGCTGCCTAGCCCTGCTATAGCGTTAACCCAAAACAAGTCGACAGGAGACCCACTGCCCAACCCTGCTGAAGGGTGGACCTGGAAGAAGTCTACAGGGGACCCACTGCCAAGTCCTGCTGGCGGGTAGACCTGGAATAAGTTGACCAGCGACCCACTGCCCAGCCCTGCTAGATGGTGGACCTGGAATAAGACTACGGGTGACCCACTGCCCAACCCTACTGGAGGGTAGACCCTCATGAATCGTCAGGTGGTCAAAGGTACATAAAGTATAACATGACACACACATGGGGCCTATATGACGTGTGGACCCAACTCATCTTCAAGCCTTGTGCACGAACTTTCTCAGGTAAAAACTACAACACGTACCTCCAAGCATTCCTGTATACACCTAGAGTATACAACATTTCTAGGCCAAGGGCTATCGTACACATGACACTTAATGTCAACACAAAATGGCGTAAATGGAATTTCGCTGAACTTATTCCTCTACAGCCCTAGCATGGCCAACCACATCTCTTTAAACCTCATCTTCACTCATAGGGTAGTGAACACGATCACATGCCAATGGTTCACTTACAAACACGGAAAGAAGAACCGCCACTGGAGCACCTTTCATGCTTCCTAATTTAATGAGATCTTGAATGAGAGTTCGCACATCCAAATGGATTGTACCGCAGTAATCCTCGCGAAAAAAATGCGAGATCGACTATCCACTCGGCTCAAATGGATATCCGATGGAAAATTTTTCCAACACCACTTTACGCCCGAACGAAATCCCGTGGTCCCGAGCCTCGGCCCAAAAACAATCGGGGGGCATCGCACCGTTGCGATCTCCTCAGAAAGACATGTCAAATTGACTGCATACTTGCATGGAATGAATATTCATAGAAGAAGATGCATATTGTCATACCGCTCATGAGCGGTGCTATGAGGAACCTGTATCCTGGTCCCAAAGTGCTATGAACAGATCACATTATTGCGATACTCTTGAAAAAGTACACAAGATTCACTATCCATTCGCCCGAAACAGACACTTGGTGATAAAGATGGAAATCACCTCCAACTCCCAAAATGACCCTCATGGGGCCCTCATCATCGTGCAGAATTAAAGCGGGTGGATTATCCCATTGAAATGCCTTAAAAAACACACAAAATCAACTACTTGCACGCCCCGAACAAACATCTGATGAACATGTTTCTAAACGATAATTGCAACTTAAAAGAAGGGTCATGGGGCCCATGACTCAACCCTGGTTTCAACGCCCAAAAACCCCTTGGAAAAACTACGACTCGGCGCCAGGGTCCCAACGCCGCTGACGACTCCTAAAACGGACATCATATGTGTCCACACCATCTAAAAAAAGAACTCCTGGAAAAACGCCAATACACTTAACGTAAGTGTCGTTCCACTGAGCCCCCCGTCTCAGGAATTAAAAATTCTCAAGACCATATCAAAATGTTCGTCTCGATCCAAGGAATGTGTCGCCACTGACACCACATGAATACGATTTACGGTTTGAAAATTTGGTTTGTATTAGTATTAAAGGACCGAAACGGGTGGGCCTGGACGGTTCGGCCGGCCCACCCACACCCTGGACCGGCGGTCCGCGGTTCACCACGCGGACCGCCCCAAACCACTGGGACCGGCTCTGTCGGTCCGGTCTCTAAGTGGACTCACATGGAACTCGTCCTTTCTGCCGACCAGGGTAACAAGTCCCCAGTCCTTCGTGTCGTCGCGCCTCGGCGACTACCCCGCTGCCATGTCCGCCTCGCCGGTGCCTACTTTCCCGAGACCCTCGACCCCGGCAGTGCCCACCCTCCGCAGCCACTCCCGGATGCCCTCTTCTGAACCTCGCTATCTTCTGATTGTCTCCGCTGATGGGATCCCGTGCCACCGCACTCAGAAGGCTGGACCGCCGCTGCCCCGGGCCGCCACCGCCCAGATGGCTGGAACCTCACCGGAAAAACACCAAAAAACCCGCTGATCTTTGACTTGCAGCTGTGGACACATCAGGACTCCAAACATAAACCCGAAATATTTGTTAGAAATTTCAGATTGTAAAAATCTCATTGATGGGCTTCGCTCAGAGATCAAACAAAAATTTGACGCCTTAATTCATTCTCAAGGAGATGCATAAATTAAAAAAAAAGAAACTGCAACGATCCTACCACTTGGGCATTGCCCGTAGCTTCGATCCTTCACCGCACCACCACCATTTTCACTTCTTTTTGGCTCAGTGGGGGAGAAGTAGGGGTTTAGAGGTCTTGAGTGAGGTGGGAGAGCTCATCCGCCAGAAGAAAACAAAAATTGGTAATGTGGGGAGGGTTTGGTGTTTATGTAAAGAAAATTAATTAACATTTGATTAATTTTTAATACCCACCAGAGGTCCTGTCTCCGAACCTCCCAACATGGTCAAAGTTAAGACACTCCTAGGGTAAACACCACCTCCCGAGCACAACAACGGTCTCATAATTTTAATCTGAGGCCCCATTCAAAAGTTGTAAAACTCAACGACTGAGGCCGCTCAATTACAAAAACACTGATTTGGCCATTTTCCAAAGAAGGGCCACGCCTGCGAAAATTGCACCCCTCCTAGGGTAAACGGCATGTTCTGGAACCAAAGGTGCCCTCGGTTTTCCCTTATAATCCACCGTTTAGGAGTTCCTTGAGTTTAACCATTAAATGAATAAATTAATTATTTTATTTATCCGTTTAATGTTCCGCTAACACGAGAGGGGTCCCAACCTCCTGCGCCGACATGATTTATGTCGTTACTAGGGTAAAAACACAATTTCAGACCCATACGTGCACTCAGATTTCTGATCCAGATCTCCATTTAGGATTTATCCTATTTATTTGGCATGCCCAGTGTGAACACACTTAAAATTTAATTCAATCCACACCGGGGCATGGAATCGTACTCCGTTTGAAGGCGCTACTCTGGAATAACATCAAGAAAATTCCCAAGTATTTTATAGGAAAAACCGGGTTCTTACATAATTCCCTTTTTCAAGCTATTTGTCTCTGAAAAGCAAAACCAGGGAAAAAATCTGGGTACTAGGTCCACACCTGGCTCTCCCATACCCAGAAGAACTCTTGAACAGTCCCTCTTCACCACACACAGACCAAAGGATTTGATCTATTCACGCGTGGTCTGCCCTTGCCGATGACGTGCATAGAAGTACACACACATATCCTCAGTTAATCCATGCAGGAGAAATCATGCACCCACTCCAGACTTGGGGGGGGGGGATAGGGAAAGGTGGTAGGAAACCTCGCCATCCCTTCGCACAGTCTCAAATGGACCGAAGGCCCTCAAGGTAGCTCACCTCAACGGTCAAACCTCTACGATGCACGCTGCGACTGGAAATCACTATTCGAACTTGGGACAAGGATAGATTATTTCATCCTTCAGAATATCCATATGGTGGAACACCCAAGGATATATGGTCACACAAGATTTCATAGTTGATGTCCACGACCATGACTCCCTTACACGCCTGAAAGGCGAAGGAGTCGCTATCATCGACAAAAGTGAAAGGTTCCACACATTGTACCTTACCAACATAGAGTTACACCGACTCCCCGCACCACCCTGGTAACTACTCAAACACGGAGCAGGTAGAAAATAATTTCACATATAGAGTCTAACAATTCTACTGTAAGAAGTAGAAGATCTCTAGAGAGTACCTATTATCACCTCATGCTCTGCAGGATCGTAAAAATCCATAGCTCACGACTGTCTGTGGTCCCAACTGTCAGCTCCCAGATCCTGACATGGACTGCCTGGGTATGGTGGGAAGACATCGTAATGTCATCCCCCACTTCCAGATCCCCCCCACTCCTCCGCTAGAACCACCTCTCTGGTTGCTAATCCGATCATGGAACTGCCTCTACCGCGGTGGTGCACCTGCTGCCTACCCGATATTTTCTGTATGCCTAGTCAGGCAGTCCCATGCCAAGTGACCTCACTCATCGCAAGCACAACACCGAATCTCTCCAGCTTCACTGGTGCCCTCCTTCGCCACAGTGTTGTACGACCACGCCCCTAAGTCCGGTTATCGGAAAGCCACCTGTGACGAGGTTCATTCAGCCGATGCCCGTTAGCTGCGGTAGACGTCTCGGCTCTATCGAGCCTACTGACACCACCAATTTTAGTGGGTGACAGGAAGATCTCTGTCACCAGCATCTGATCTAGAACCTCGACATAAGTGGAAATTCCCAAGTGTTCTATGACAACATGAATCTTTCTGCGGAGACCCTGCTCGAACATCCATGCTCGGAAGTTGCCGTCGTGGACCATGTCCGGGTAAAAACATGCACGGTATGTGAAACTAGTTGCGTACTCATTCCCTGTCATCCCTCCCTGCCGAAACAGTAGGAGCTCCTAGATATGAATGGAGCATAAGTAGGAGGGGTAAAACTCCTCATCAAATAGCAGTTGAAAGTCGTCCCATGAAAGTGACGACTCATAAAGAAACTGAGTCACCAGACTCCACCAACGCCTGACTGCTCCATGGAAAAGGATGGTGGCCAAAACCACGGTATGATCAGTCAGTGTCTGCACAAGCCTAATGAGGCAACCCACTATACAAAGCCAAACCTCTGCTGCCTGAGGGTTTGGGTCACCACTGAACCACAGTGGTCTCTGTCGCTGGAACTCACGGAGCACGCTCAACCTGTGCTGAAGCTCAGTCTGCTCTGTTGAAGTTGTCTGATGCTCACCAGGAGGGGGTTATACTAACGGCCCACCCGGAGAAAGGGAGTCAAATGATAGGTCCTGGACTGAGGCCTCATAGCTCATAGGGTCATCGTCACAAACCAATGCCGGTATCCTAGTTGGATGTCTTCCCAGAGACATCCTGAATGTTATCAAGGAGTGTCACGGTCAGATGACAATATATGTATATAATAGTAACAACAAGGGGGAGCTGACTCAATAATGATAGTCAAGACTCAATCCCATGTGATTCACAACCAAATTTCTCTACAACAAGTGTCTCAGCATACCGAGTCGACAAGAGGGTTATCAGGGTCTTGGTGAATGGATATGTCGGCCGCCGCACCATCATTGGACTCCCTGGCCTGATAGCCACTCTCGAGACACGTCAATATTGTTTCCCTAAATCCCAACCAATTTATTTTTAGGGACGTCCGCACAAAATCCCATATAACTAACCACATCTGATACCACTTTTTCCAGACCCGACCCCAACCAGGCTTGAGCCGCAACTACCCTAAGCCCACCTCCAAAGGTTAGGGGCTGGCAATAAGTGTCGAAGGCTAAACAAAATGGGGAGGCCTTTTCCAAATTACCTGTACACACACGCAGCCCACTCAATGTAGAAGTACAAAGTAAAATGAAATGAAATGTAATGTAATGTACCAACTGCTATAAAAACCACACAAAGTTCATCGACCTCTAACCAATACAAGTAAGAGCTGAAGGTAAACTGGAATGAAAATGGAAAAACACGCGCCCAACCAGAAAAGTGCCACAACCCGGAAATAGGTGAACAAAAGTAAACAAATGGGATAGTCACACACCTGGAACCTGACTACGACCACTGAACGTGGTCAAACTCCCGAACTCCTAAGCTTCACTGCAGTCACGAACAACATGTCCGTCTTCTTTAAGGGAACAACAAGTGTGGGCAAAGCCCAAGTAGGGGTGAGTATAAAAATACTCAGTAGGATTCCCCGAAGGCTCGAGGGAGAAAAAAAGGAGGTACTGAAGAGGTGAGAAGTAGATAAAATAGGGAAAAGTAAAGGAGTATAACCGAGAGTGCAGTAAAGAGTACAGCTAAACCCAACAAGATGAAGGAAGAAGACTCATCCTATCACAAGGAGCTAGAAACGGAGAGACGATGAACTTACCATCGAGTCATTACTATCTATAGTAGGAGAGTAGACTCATCCAACCATGATAAGATAGACATAGAAAGAACATGGCATACCCTGCACATCTTCTCCTCTCCTAGAAGAATAGTATCCAGAACCCATGGAGTGGGTACTGTAACAAGGTATACACATATATTTTATCTATCAAGAAACCCAAACAAGATCGTAAGGGTATCTCCACCCTGTAGCTCAACCCAAGAAAGTGAGTATCCAATATTCCCCTGGTGTAAACACCATAGATGCCCAGTATCCATACGTCTACCCTGAACTACAAGTCAAGGAGCTCAAATCACCGCACCTTGACATTATCCACTTTGGGCAGCACTGACTCACCCACACAGTTTTAGGTCACGTCACAAGGATGCGTCTCGATGGGGAAAGTGACCCACGTACTTGAGAGTTCTGGGGAAAGTCAAACCACACCTCTTCAATATCACACAATCGAGAGGACTTCACAATGTCAAATCTGTCACATCACTGACACGTACAACCAAGGGTCCCACTCTGGTAGACAAGGTGAAAAGTCACCGACTAGCCTCAAAAGAAGGGTTGAGTCTGAAATGCCATTGGGTGACCCACTACCCAGCCCTATTGGGGGTAAATCATAATGAGATATCGGGTGACCCACTGACCAACCCTACTGAGGGGTAAATTATAATAAGATATTAGGTGACCCTCTACCCAGCAATGCTAGAGGGTAGACCTGGAAGAAGTTGATGGGCGACCCACTGCCCAGCCTTGCTGGAGGGAAAAACCAAATACATCATTAGGCGAACCACTGCCTAGCCTTGCTGGAGGGTAGACCTGGAATAAGTCGACAGACAACCCACTGCCCAGCCCTACTGGAGGGTAGACCTAGAAGAAGTCGACGGGAAACCCACTGCCCAGCCCTGCTGGAGGGTAGACCCAGAACAAGTCGACAGGCAACCCACTACCCAGCCCTGCTGGAGGGTAGAACTAGAAGAAGTCGACGAGTGAGCCACTGCCCAACCCTACTGGAGGGTAAACCCAGAACAAGTCGACTGGGGGCCCACTGCCCAGCCCTGCAAGAGGGTAGACCTGGAAGAAGTCGACATGTGAACCACTGCCCAGCCCTGCTGGAGGGTAGACCTGGGAGAAGTCGACAGGCGACCCACTGCCCAACCCTGCTAGAGGGTAGACCTGGAACAAGATGACGGGTGACCCATTTACCATCACTGCAGGAGGGAAGACCCTCCAGAGTCGTCGAGTGGTCAAAGGTTTGTAAAGTAAAACACGAAAAACACATGGGGACCACACGACGTGTGGCCCCAAATCATCTCCAAACCATGTGCAAAAATGTTTCTCAGGTAAAAACTACAACATGTACCTCCAATCATTCACATATACTCTTAGAGTATATCACATTTCCAGCCGAATGGCTATCGTACACATGACACCCAATGTCAACGCAAAAATGCGTAAACGCAATTTCACCAACATGCTTCCTCCAAGAACTTAGAATGTCCAACCACATCTCTTCAAACATCAACATTACTCACACGGGAGTGAACACGATCAGACGCCAAGGGTTCGATTCCAAAACATCAAGAAGAACCACCACCAGAGCACCTTTCATGCTTCCACATTTAATTAGATATCGAATGAGACTCCTCACATCCAAACAGATCATATCGTTGTAATCCTCATGAAAAAACATATGATATAGACTATCCACTCGCCTCAAACGGATATCCGATGCAAAAATTATCCAACACCACTTTATGCCCGAACAACATCCTGTGGTCCCGAGCCTCGTCCACGAAAACAATCAAGCACATCCCAATATTGTGATCTCATCAAAAAGGCACGTCAAATTGAATGCTTACTTGTATGGAACAGATGTCCGGAGAAGAAGATTCATATTGTCATACCGCACATAATCAGTGCTTTGTGGGACCCACATCCCTATCCCAAATCGTTATGAACGGATCGCACAGTTGTGGTCCTCTCAAAAAAGTACACAATATTGACTATCCATTCGCCCGAAATGGACACCCGGTGATAAAGATGGAAATCACTGCCAAATTCCAAAATGGACCTTGTGGGGCCTACACCATCATAAATAATTAAAGAGAGTGGATTGTGTCATTTCAATTCCCTCGTAAAAACACCCAAAATTAACTGCTCGTACGCCCCGAACGGACATCCGATGCAAATATTGCTAAACGCTGCTCGCAGCTTAAAAGACTGGTCGTGGGGGCCATGCATCAAATTTGTTTTCAATGCCCGAAAACCCATTGGAATGCTCTGCCTCGGCTCCAGGGTCCCAACGCCACTAACGACACTTAAATCGGACATCAGATGATTCCGTTCAATCCAAAACAAGAACTCCCGGAAAAACGCCAATCCACTTAACATACGTGTCATGCCACCGATCCCCTCGTCTCATGAATAAAAAATTCATGAGACCACCTCAAAATGTCCAGCTCGATCATAAGAATGCATCTCCTTTGAAGTCACGTGAATCCGGTTTACGGTTTGAAAATTTGGTGTTTTTTAGTATTAAAGGACCGAAACGGGTGGGCCAAGCCGGTTCGGCCGGTCCACCCACACCCTGGACCGGCGGTCCGCGGTTCACCACGCGAACTGCCCCGAACCTCCCAGACTGGCTCAATAGGTCCAGTATCCAAGAGGACCTGCGTGGCGCAGGTCCTGTCTTCCGAATGAGGTCACAAGACCCCGGTCCTCCGCATCGTCGTGCCCCGACGACGACCCCACTGCCCGGTCCGCCTCGCCGATGCCTGCTCGCCCAACACCCTCGACCCCGGCCAGTGCCCGCTTTCCGCAGCCCCGCCTGGACACCCCATACTCAAAATCATAGTTCAGCAACTGCCTCCGTTGAAGGGATCCCACGACGCCACGCTCGGAAGGCCGGACCGCCACTACCCCGGGCCACCGCCGCCCGGATGGCCAGAACCTCGCTGGAAAAATACCCAAAAACCCACTGGTCTTCGACTTGCAGTTGTAGACGCCTCAGGACACCAAACTTAAACACAAAAAATGCGTCGAAAAGTTCATAATGTAAACTACTCATTTATGGGATTCTCTAGAAGATCAAAAAACAATTCCACGACTTATTTCATTCTCAAAAAGATGCGGAAATTAAAAAAAACCGCAATGATCCTACCTCTTGGGCATTGCCCGATGCTTCGATCCTTCATCGCACCACCACCTTTGTCGCTTCTTCTTAGCTCGGGGGAGGAGAAGAGGAGGTTGAGAGGGATTGTGGGAGGTTGGAGAGCTCTTCATCTAGATGAAAAAAAATGGGGAAGGAGGGGAAGGTTTGGTGTTTAAGTAGAGAAAAATAATTAACATTTAATTAATTTTTAATACCCACCAGAAGACCTGCGTCCGAACCTCCCGACATGGTCAAAGTTAAGACTCCCCTAGGGTAAACACCACCTACCTACCACAATAGCGGTCTCCGAATTTTAATCTGAGGCCCCGTTGAAAATTTATAAAACTCAACGCCTGAGGTCGCTAAATTACGAAAATTCCCCTAGGGCCATTTTCCCCAGAAAGGTCACGCCCGCGAAAATTGCACCCCTCCTTGGGCAAACAGAACATTCTGGACTCAACGGTTCCCTCAATTTTCCCATCCGTGCCACCTTTTAGGAGTTACATGAGTTTAACCATTAAAAATATATATTAATTATTTTATTTATCCGTTTAATGTTCTGTTAACGGGCGAGGAGTCCCAACGTCCCGCACCGACATGCTTCTTGTCTTTCCTAGGGTAAAAACCCAATTTTGGACCCGTACGGGCACTCAGATTTCTTATCCGAATCACTATTTAGGAATTTTCCTATTTATTTGCTGTGTCCAGTGTGAACACACTTAAAATTTAATTCTGGCCACACCGGGGCTCAGAATCGTACACTATCTGAAGGCGCTGCTCTGGAATAACATCAAGAAAATTACAAAGTCTTTTATAGAGAAAACATGGTTCTTATAAATTTTAAATTAATAAATGCAACTTCTATGTTTTGAATTTGGTAAAATTTACTTCATTTTTGAATTCAGAATATCAAAATTACTTATGGTAAATTTTTTTATTTTTCTGAAAACATTCAATTTTTGATGAATAGTAAAAAACATTGGGTTATTGGTTAAAAACGACTTTTTATATAAATAATTAGTTATTTAACTTTAATTTATTTCAGGTCAAAATAGATAAGTAATACCTATATATTTTCAAATTAATTAATTGGAGTCAATTTATATTATGTTTAGATATATTAAATATTATCGAATATTTTACTGTCTTCTACCCACCTCATAGGAGAATTTGCAAAATTAAATAAAACTTAATTTTACCACTTTTGTGAGTTGAATTTCAAAAATCTGAGAGACACGATTAACCTCATTAAGTATAATGTGATTCAATAATATGAAAATAATTTTGGATGAATAGTAACATTTGACTTTTATTTACCACGGTTAATAGTAAATAGGGTAATTAAGTGTAAAAATGATATTATAATTACACTATCACATGTCCTAATTCAATTCGATAAGTGTAATTCTACCAAAAACAACCTAAGGAATAAAATATGATCCTCTAGATCCACTTGTATTATATTCGGACATTTATTATTATTTAATTTAAACAAGAGTTAAAAGTGTTAAATTCCAATTTTCATAACTAAAACATATTTAATATAGTGTTATACATAAGAAAAAATAGACTATAAATATTCAAGAGAATGCTAAAAATATTTTCTACATAACTTTATTTTATTTATAAATTTTAGATATTAATTCATTAAATTTCATTATGACACAATAATGATGCAGTAATTACCATATTAATCAATTTTTAAAATAATTGATATTATTAATACCCAAATAAATGTAATTTGAGACATCTGATGAATTAAAATAATTATATAGGTTAGGTTTGATTCAGTAAATTTTGTTCAAATTAATTATGCTATTATGATTTTAACAAAAAAAATAACAAATATTGTCCAAATTTAGATAAAATAGTTTTTAAAACAAAAACTATATTATTGGTTGCTATATTATTTTAAAAAATATATGGTTCGGCCAAAGGGCTTAAATAATATTATATATTTAATTAATTAACCACTTGAGGTTCTAATGAAAGTTTAGTGCATGTTTATTAACCAATTATTATAGTAATACACGAAGACACTGTAATAGTTAATCTATTTAACTAAGAGTTAAATCTAATATATATGGTTAATATGGTAAACTAAACATGTCTATAACATATTGGATGAGAGGTTTTGTGACCCGTACCCACCATATCCTTTAAATAATTCATTTTTGAGCCATTAGAAAACGAAAATGATTTTATTATAAAATAATATTTCAAACATTTACTAAAGTGACCATCACCTCTCTTATAAAATGGAACTTCCCCATCTCTTAATTTCACACATCCAAATCCATTTGGTTGGGCCAACGCCAACCCATATATCTTCCCAACATTCCTCCCTTCATCCTAGTGGCCTTTCTTTGGTCATAAAGCCAACCTACATAGCCATTTTGATCAATTCAAAAGGAAGAACCCGAATAAGAGGTAAATATTTTATCCCCGCTTTCATGTTATTTTCTTCTTCTACTTCCTCTTTCATTTTGTTTCCATTCTAAAATAATAACTCCGGTATATTTTATATATTGTGGTTTTATTTTATAAATGGTACAATAAAATTAATTATTCTATCAATCCAATAAATGACAGAGTCATGATACCCGCGTACGTATGGATTACCGTCTCCACGTCATGGTGTAGTTTGTTAATCAAACACTTCATTATTTGGATGGGAATAATAACAAGTATAACTAATTTAAATAATAAATATATCATGTTAATGATTATTTATATATGATATAACATCCAATTACATACTATTTATCCATAAATATAATGATATTGTCGCTTGTGCGTACGTACGGATTACCGTCTCCACGACACAATGAGATTGATTTCCACGTTCACCATTCAACGATGATAATAAAATATATATCTATAATATGTATGTAATATATGACATAATAATGATACCGGAAATTTATATATATGTACTTACAAATATGTTATTCATTTAGTTCCGTTCAATACGATATGAAAACGGAAACAATGTTTATGCGTATGTACGGACTACCGTATCCATAAACAGTGTTTTACATTTAATATATATGTCTATTATAAATATTTATATTCTAAATATATATGATATATAAAACATTTTTTATATTCTGATTGTATTTAAGTCATGATCTATGTGATATAATCAAGAGTAACAATGTAAAATACGTATGATAAAGAAAGCAATTATTGCCCGAAATGTTAATTTAACAAAAAAATTATTAATAATGGGTATTAAAATGTAATAAATAAATCATGTATGTTATCATGAATATTAAAATGGTTTGGGTATAATTTAAAAACATACTACGGTCATTATATAAGAGGATAAACATACCCTCAACTAATGGAATGTGCAAGGTAAGGCTTAACTTTACAATCTCTTTATTATCTGAGGTTGTTTTTACGTAAGTATCTACTGAGACATGTTTATTATCCATGTACATGTTTCATGAAAGAGTTTTCAAAGGGATTAATTTTAAGGGATTTTTTTACTGAAACATCATATTAAATGATTTAAATATTTATTCTTCTTAACCATTCTCATTAATGACTATCTTTTCAATATGGTGTTAAGGATTTATTTATATGGAAATGAATGTCTAAAAATATTAATTCCATTCAAAAGTTTCAACATTTTATGAGAAAAACTAATTCAAAACTATCTTATAAATTAATTCCTTTATAAATTATGTGACTTTTAAATCATTTCTTGAAAAGGGATATTTCTCTCAAATATTTTTACTTTTTATTTCAAACTATGTCAACATCCCTTACATTATATTTTTCTTGATCGAGGATGATTTATTATGATACAAATATTCCATATTATATTGAAGGATTTTTGATATTTTTGAATGTGGATGTGTTATTTTAATACCATTTAATGTTTATAGATAAATTATTTACATTTCATATGCCAGTTTTAATACAAATGATTATTTTATGTTTAAAACTTTTCATATGAGGATTTCATTGGACTTAGTAAGTGACGGGTAGAGCCCACTATTTCTCCTCGATGCATCTGTAGGTCTCATGATACAATCCAGTGTCTTAGAACAAGGCCTTGACAAAATCGTATATGTAGTCTTCACACAAGGCCTTGACTATGTTTTTATGAAGCCTAGCATTATGCATTCCATCGTTTTGAAAGTGGCTTTTGATATTTCATTTGATTATTAAACTAGTAGAATATCCATGAGAATAATAAATTGGAATTATATTATTTAATCATTTTCATGTTATGATTAATTTTATGTTTAAAAGGCTGTTGTTTTAGTTTTATACATTGCGTTAAATGTTTACGCTTATTGATGAATGTTTCCGCTATATTGTTATCCTTAATGAGCATCTGAGCTCACCTCTCTCTATGTTTTAATTTTACTAGGATTCCAAAAAGAGTATTATGATTGATAAACAGATATAATCTAGGGGATTAATGGCATATTCAAAGGATCATTTATGTTGGGTTTTATTTTATAATGTGGAATTTAACGTTCATGTATGTAATCTATTTTCCAAGACTTCTAAACTGATCGGTCTTTCGGGAATTGATTCCTTGTAATCAGGCCAATGTATTAAAATAATACACCGAATATAGGCTTTTGGGGTTGGGGCATTACATTTTACTAAGGGGAATCACTAAAAACAACATTATCATGTAAGAGATACACATCATAATTGTCTAACTAATATTCTTATACCCATTTAACTTAGGATGGATACACTAGAATACTATAGTAACTCTCTACATTATTGACTTACCCCATATCAAGGTGCATAACTGAATGTTCTTCTGTTACTCTCCAAGATTCATTGTACTCATGAACAACATTACCATGGAATTTTCACTCAATGTTTCAGTAAAACAATCCCCTTCCCTAGTTTATGGAAAATATTTAAGTCAAAAACTTCCAATAACTACATCCAAAATTATAGACTAATGTTTAAATCACACTGGAAGAGGATAAGTATATAATTTCTCGGATCTATGATGACTGCAAAGAAATAATTGATGAGATAGTTACTCCAAACCATCAACTATAATGAAACAATGCAAATATAAACATGATGGAAATCATATTTGAACTTAAAATATTTTTATTCTTGAGTCATTTAATAGATTAATACTCTCTTGTTAATTAGAATAAAAACCAATAAAATGTGTGACGCACCACATAAATTCAAACAATAAATCCTTACATTATAAAATAGATAATAGGTTCACTAAAAATTTTTTCCTTAAAAACTCAAAAGAGGCCCGAAATTAGTCAATATGAATTAAATCACGACCCTAGATATTGAAGGATGTTTTATATGTCACCATTTTATATATATTGGGTACAAACCACCAACAATAGCCTATAAAACCAAGATATCTTTAAATATAGACAACATTCTAGGGTGATAACAATGAAAAAACAACCTCAACCTTTAATGAATCCACATCTACTCCCCACTAAAAAACAACATCCCTATGAAATTAGCCACATGAGATTAGAATATACACATAAACATCATACTAAATAGATAATGACATAGAAGAACCACAAAAATGTTTATAGATTATCATAATTCTCTTCTTAAAACTCATAATATATGAGGATTTCATCAATAAAATAAACCCCAAACCAATCAAGGAACTCATAAAATATAGTGTTCCATGAATATGTGTGATGAATTCCAGACATTGGAGGAAATTACCGTGAAACATTAGTGATCATAACATCATCTAAAGAATGAATTCAAAATGCCCTTATCATTAACCAATATTTTTATCACTGAGTACTAGCTATCTCCCTTCAACTAATCGAATAGATAAGAAATTAATAGATGGGGGTAACCATTATTTTTTCCAATGGTTTATGATATAATAATTGATACATGGTCATGATATATCATCCTATTTATTTTTAAAGTTAATGGGGAACCCCATGGTTAATCACATGGTTGAATAAATCCACTTTAAAAAGATCATCAATCTGAATATATAGATCTTTTAAATTTAGAAGGGACCATCTTATATAGAGGCATCAAAATCAAAGAGATACCCAAACTCAATATCATATTGAGGGGGTAATAATACACCTCTTCAAAAAAGACATCACAGTACTCTTTTACAATCCTTAGAAACACCACCAATTGAACATCATCTCATCTCAACTCCTACTCAGTTATTAGGGAAGTCAAAGACCCAACCCTTATTTAATACATCCAATGGCCCCATACACCAATGAACACATGATACTTGTCATCGACATCAAGGAATGGTAATTTTCTCCAATATAAATTAATGATATCTGATAATAAATATATCCATCTCATCCCAAATATTACATTTATCAAGATATATATATAAACATAAAAAAATACCAACGAATAATATTTACCTAACATCATCTTTCAATATTCCCATACATCATTTAAACTAAATCGACCAATAACTGGAATAGTCAACAGCAAGGTTGCTGGAACCCCCACCAGATCAATTCATTGATATTGGACTATGGAATTTTAAATGATGGAGTGAACAATACATTAATAGAAAAAATCATACAACCCTGTAGAAATATAAACAGTTGGTTCCTCACATAATGTCCGGATAACCTAGTGATATAAACTCTATGACATGAATCTAACTTCATCTGACACCATGGGTTATTTAAACCTAGTATCGACCACCTCCATGTAAAAATATATTAGAATACCATAAGGATGAGGTAAATCATAAGGTTTTACTATTCCTACATAATATCCTATATGCTGAGAATAACAAGGAGCACATTTTTATTATTACTGTCCAGGATGATATTTCTGTAATGACTAAACCTGATGTAGGCCTCTAACTATATGTTGAATTCTATGTATGTTCAATAAATCAATCATTAAATAGTTGTGTCCTTTTCATGAAATGAGAATATGTTTTCATCATCTAGCAGAGGTTCCAGAACTACAAAATCTGGTAAAAAGAGATTAAGGTAGATAAAGCTTACTCCCAACTATTTGAAACATCATCTGACATAGAAACCAACACAACTTTCTCCTAACTATTCTCATAGTGATTTCATAATGACCTTCATTCTGTGATGATCTGTTATGAGCCAATATATTTTTGATATTTCTTCATTTTGGTACATCTCAATATTTATCAGTATCATGAATGTGTTGATGTGGGGATGGATATCCCAAAACAATGACTCCTCAAAATGAATTTCCCTATACTCATAATCTATAAGGGGTTATAATCATTATATAATCGATTTATGAATAAAATAATACTCATATACACCGGAAATCTCTTGAAAAAGTGAAATCATGTCTCATCATTGTTCACCCTTTAGAGTCAATGAAATGAACTCTATGTTGAACCAATCATAGAGCTTATCCAATGAATGTTATAAACCACCTTCATTTATAATGAATAAAAACCATCATCATTTGGTATATCATCACAACATACCGATATCCTATGAAATCTTTTTCTCATTAAAGCATAGAAAAACCAAAAGTGATGTACACATATTCCAACAATTCCATATTCTCTTATTCTGAAACAAATCAATCATTCTTTGGTAGATCCTGGCCCTGATAATCAAATATCAATCTAGATAAACTCTTTGATTTTATTTTAGAATATCATTACAACCAATATCACCGAGAGATTATTGGGGACATCGACCATGATCCGTTGCTGAATAATAGATAACATTTGGGGAATCATTACCCAGAATATGAAGTGTTTAAGATTAATTAATTATGGTAAACATAATACCAATTATCTATAATAATAGGTACATCCAATAATAATATATGATATATTGGGGTTGAGCCTATGAAAAACTGATCTTCTTTCTAGTGATATGACCAATATATTCTCACACATTAATCCACATAATGATCAAACACATGAGACTCTATATAGTGGATAACTAATCACCCAATGTTCACTTCCCCATGATAGAGTGTACTTAATGTGGGCAATTAATAGACCATACCCACCACATATATTAATCCTTTCCCACAACATAGTAAAATAAAATATATTATTAGAAATATATTCAACTATAAATCATGTGATAGAAATATATAGATAAGCAATGAACAAAAAAATTTATGTTCTTAAAACCATGTCCTACATGAATGAGGGTAAATTATATTTTCATTATTATAAAAAATATTTTTCTAGTGAATATAAATTGATCAAAATGACATGTAATCTTCTCCGAAGTTATATCTCTTTAATAAATTATCTATCATCCCATGATTTCCACTAGTTGTACCATAATCTTATATACTATTCACAACTAGTTAAACATGCTAAAAAATCCTCCCCTAAATACCGATATTATTTTTAATGACCACCAATTATTCTATACCAATATAATGACCCTTCATATTATATTAGCATATATAACTCACAATGCTTGACCATAGAACCTTGTATAAAAATAATATTCTGATGGACCCATTACCAGTAGATAAGATCTTTTGTTGTTGTCTTTTCCTCACTATTTTCCAATCATCTATTACAAAAAAATCTCATGAATCTAATATTGATGGAAGAAATTTTAATTATCCAAAACATATTTTACAACCCAAAAATATCCTACCTAATTTTTGTTTCAAGTAATCTTATAAACTCTTAAATAATTATAATGTATTATAATTATATATTACATTACATAATTTATTCAACCAAGACCCACTGAGTCTTGATTCTACATCGATCATTCTTGAACTGATATTTTGGTGAATATATCTTCTAGAATTTGGATTCATAATAAATTATATATATATATATAAGAATTTCGATAAGAAAATTTCAAATGAAATGATATATCCGGATGATAAAAAATGTCCTAGAATTAAATACTATTTGTTTATCCAATTTAATAGAACATTTTTTGTACAGAAAATAATTTATTCTAATTTAAACCTTACTTACTCACTTAGTAATTACATCAGCCGTTCTATTTTCTTATTTTATCTATATATTCAAGATACTCATCTTTTTTTTGACAATATAATAACATTATTTTTTAACATTTATTACTAAATTATAGTAATTCATCGAAAAGTAAACACAAAATTGGTGGTAATTTTCATTATATACATTTCACCCTGAAAGTCATAGTCGATAAATCTTGGTTATCTGTCAATTATACCATATAATAGTGCTTTGGTTTCTAATACTTTTAATTTTGAAGAATCCACTTTATAACATCCCAATTTTCTTTCCCTAGATTCTCCATGTTATAACTCACAACTTAAACTGTATGGAAAATATCTAGCTGAGAAAAAAAAATTTCATATGTAAAACTGCTGATCACTGTTGCATATGGTATTTTCTCGATGTATATATGCTCAACATTAGTGACTTTCACCTATCACATAGAAAACCTAAAGTAATTAGAAATTAGGGTATATATAGGATTACTTCAAGAACTTCCAAACTCTTTCATGATCTTATGGATATAATCCTTCTTTAGGAGAACCAAAGTCATGACATCCCTTTCCCTCTCAATAATCTTTCCCAAAATCATTAATTCATATTAAAGATCCGTTACCACAAATATTAAAAATAAATCACAAATCAACATTCACTTTTTCTAAGAATCTAGAATAGTAATCAATATTTCATCCACATAAAAAATTGATGATATGAATGTCACATATTTCATTAGCATTCAATAATAGCTATGATATTCATATCACCTATTGAAATCATCATCAAGCATAAATGAATAAAATTTATGATTCCATTATCGTGGTGATGATTTCAAACCACAAAAGAGTTTCATTAATATATAGTCCTATTAGGGTCTCCAACTTCTAATACACATATCGAATAAATAATTTTGATTTCCTCCTCAACCTCACAATGAAGCATATAATTTATTAACTACCACTATACAAGATATAGATATTATTATGAAACCATGTATATCACTATTAAAATTATACAATATTTAACTACTACTACTAATATTTGTTATAAATATAATCATTTATTATATTGAAACCCATTAAATTACATTTTATATTTATAACCCTTATTTTCGTTGGCTTCTTCCTTAATCTTGTAAACCCACTTATTACCAAGTTCCTTTTTACCCTTTAAAAGTCCATCCATCTACCTTGTTGAATTGAACCTTAATTAATAAATATCTCTATTCATAGTTTATCCCCAGTATATAGCGTCACAAATTTATGCTTCATCCACTAGATGTTCAGGTTATAATACATCATTTACTTGTAGAAATATTATATAATTTGCATAAATATGAATTTGATTCAATGGTCTAGTTGATCTCATTAACTGAATCGGCAGAAAAAAAACTGATTGGATTATTATTCTCAAGAAAAACATGATCATTATAAACTAATATATTTAGGGAAGATAATTATATATCTCCCACTCAAGGTAATTATGATATTTAAGGATCATATTATTTTATTAAATATGAAATTTTGGTTCTATCAGTACCTATATATGAGTTCTTTTTTTTAAGAACAATCAATTCTCAGATTAACCAAGAATTGAATAGTTGATTCTCCTTAACATCCTGGTTAACAATGCTCTAGTTCTTCCATTAAATTTACTCATTATAGACAAAATCCTTACTTATTATGGTTTCATCCTTTCATTATCCCATAACTGATTTCCTAAACTATTATCTCTATAACCAAGGGGGGAAATTGGATATTAAATTAAGATTCTACCTATACATGGAAATTGAATATACATAATCAATGCTATATAAGCTTAAGAGGTGATGAAATATATGTCATTTAATATTCCATTAATCATTCAAAATTTCAACCCAATATTTAATGATATACTTCTTTCTAAAAGATAAAAAAATTGTGCCTCTACCCAAATTGCATTTGGCATTATCGGGTGTGACCTCATGATCCTTGATTTCTATATTTGGGTCATAGTCATTCATATATCCACTTTACGTAGAGTTTATAGAACAATCATATCATTCTTTAATTATGCATTATTTTTGAAATTCCATAATATTTATATAATATAATCACTATTGTTTTCTATTTACATAAAATTAATAAATTATATCACATTCTACATTAACTTTCAATTAAAAAATCACCGAAAATACATGAGACATATGATTCAAGAGTAAAAAAATACATCCATTATAGAGTAATTAAATAATGTAAGAAATTAAATTCAACCACTATAGGAATTAATAGTGGTAGGTAACTAGATATGTGAGTGTACATGATCAAATATTAGGTTCCTAGTTTTCCAACAATCAAATTTAAAAGAAACCAGTTTCTTCTTTCTTATCACACAACATTCATAGTTTCATATGTATTTATGATCAACATTTAGTATTCCATTAGAACCTCCATGTTCTTCTCACTAAGGTGAAAAATCCAATTGATCAACATATCTAGATAATTGAATTTTATGCTTCTGACTATTGTAATTTTTTAAAAATTTATCGTCAATTAAAGGGTCACATCATTTAACCAATTTTAAACAACTATAAATCCCAATGGGAATTTCCAATCCCTATTTTAAAATATAGTGAAAAAAATAATTATCAAATAATTTTTTTTAAATAATATTATTTTATAGACTAGGAATGTGGTGAACTTATAATAGTTTCAATAATCCTTCATTCTTTATTCATATAATGAAATGTCCTTTTCCAGTACTATCTAGCGCTTCACTCTCTTCTAGATGGAATTTCACAAAATTTATTGGTTCATAGTTAATTATATAACATTAATCTCTATTTAAATGAAATATGTCTCTAGATCTAATCACCAATGAATCAATTAGAGCATCACTTCATAGATAGTAAGTATTTTCATATTCCATTATATTAACAAAATTTTAACTCCCAATAATTGAAATTTTCATAGTGTTTTCAATCAATCTTTAGTAATATTTCATGAAATTTCCATTATTCATAATGTTTAGTAGGTTTGAAAAGGACCATAAAGATTAACTCAACTATTCTTTAATTGCCTTTAACGAGACTTATATACTTGATTCATTCAATAGATTTTTTCCTACTGATGTGAATATCCATTTCCACCAGTATTATGGGTACTACTAGTTGGAACATGACCCACCCTTCACCGATGATATTTATTTATTATTATGTTAATGATTTCATAATAATATTTATTTTTTCTATAGTGGTATATAACTATAGTAACTATTGCATCACATCTCTCTAAATGTGATTATAACAGTAGTACTGCTCATTCATGAATATAAAATCCTATCATTCCTAATTATAAATTTCCATGAATCATGTTAAAATAATTTCCATTATTTATCACTATACTTCCTTCAGAAAAAAACATAATCAAGAAAATCATTAAAAATAAATTTTCTTAATGATATTTAGTCCTTAATTCATATCATCTAACACATTATTAACATTAGATTTAGTATTCTTCTCTCCAATATTGAAATAAAAATTCCAATAAATTGATAGAATCATAAAATTTGGTCCCTTTATATATAAGCTCTTTCATTAATCCATCAACATTAGAACTGAAATTAAATTATAAAATATTAAATATATGTCTTTAAAAATTATTTATTCCTATATATCCATTTTCCAAAATCAAAAATTCATTCCATCAAATCTATCTATATGTGTCTCCCCATTATATGATTTAATTTTTTTGTTAGCATTTTTTTGAACCTATTAATAATGAAATTATTTTGATACAACTCGTTAGGTGGGTACTTGTGAAATAAAAAAATGTCCTACCAATATGTTGACTGGAATTTCTAACATCAATCCACTGAAGGATTTCATGTGGGAGACTCTATAGAGTGGAAAAATGATCATTGGATATGTGATTCCCCATGAAATAGTGTATGAGAAGTAGGTATTTCATTAACCCTACCCACATCACATATTCTTTCTCACAGGCACCTCAACACAGTAAAACTTCATACTAGAAATATATTTAATGTTAAATGTTGAAGAATAAATACAACATGAAATAATGAACAAAATGTAATTAATAAGCTCTACTCTATTTCTTACATGCATGTAGAAAGATTCTATTTCATGATTTATTATAATTGAATGATTAATCATGAATAAAAATATGTTATAAAGACATATAATCCTCAATAACTTCTTATATCCTCCGTATATTCACACATTAACCAAACATTAACTATATGTCCCAAATACATATATACTATGATAAGCTGATTAAAAAAATAAACATGCACCCATGAAAATATAGATCACAAGTCATGACCCCCAGATCTTGGTTACAAACCTAGTGCCCATTTCAATTTTATGATCTTCTGTACCTATTTTTTCATCATCTATCCCTCGTTATAAATGAACATTCAATGGAATTACTTCTAATGGATCATGTAGTCACCCTAAGCGGGGTGAAAATGGGGAGTCTAATGTTTTACCAATAAGGTTCAACTTAAATTATTACATAAATAATATTTATAGAGCCTACATTATCAATTAGGATCTATGTATCATTAAATTCACCCCATCACCACTATTACCATATCTTATACATGTAATATATTGTACATCGCATATAATGATTTTTAGAAGGTATTTCGTCAATGTGATATCATGGACCATGTTTTGTCGACTCCCATCAAGTCAAATATTATTTCACTTATATACCAATCAAAAATTACATGTTATTTGCTAAATAATATCATGTAACACTCAACATGCTTCTGAGGAACTTTTGATACAACAACATAGAATATGGTTGAGCTAACTCCTAGAATATATTTCTTCTTCAGTGGTATAAATGATCGTGTAGTTTATAATGGATCTATAAGTTTTCTACAAATATCTCTAAACATTGTCATGGGTGGATCATCAACTACCTGATTATTCTCCTCAATATTCAGCATACATGTTGGACATAAAATAATTTTTTGGAAGAATTTTATTTCAAAAAACTCAAGGACTTAAACTTTGACATCTGAAACTACCAGAAGATGATAATTGATGTTTTTTTCACTCCTCCTTCCATTATTTCCAATTCATGAAACTCAATTTGTTCTTTAATATATCATGTTTCGGTCTTCTAATCATATAAACCTATTATATTAGGATGGGTGTTTTGAGTAAAATTCTTACTCTATTTTATAATTAGTGGATCTATAAATTATTATAATTATTTATTATATACTACTCAGTTTTCATCCCCCCACCCTGTCACCATGTTTTATCATGTATTTGTTTCAAACTGGTGTGTTGGAAATCACGATTGTCTTATTGGGTTTTGGTTGAGTTGAAAGTTGAGTTTTGACTAACATATTTGTCTAATCATCTTACCATTGGTTCTACATATCTTTCTTCAGATTTTTGGAGTAAAGGGTGGTTACATCAAGATTTGGGAAAACCGTGAACCGATTTCCAGAACTAAAAACAACATTTTTTATAACTCATTCATTTTTCATCATTTTTCATGCATTCCACATATAACACAGATTACCCTTACCTGTTCAATCCTCCATATCCATTTGGACCCCATAGTAATTCACAATCATTGTGTATGTGGGGTATTTATTTTAGTATTGGGCTTCCTGTGAGCACATTTCTAGTTTTTTATAAAAAGTTGTATATTTTATATATTATTCAATTTCTAATATTTCTCAGTGATTAAACCACCCACTCGATCCCAAAAACAAATGTCCCACCTACATGTTCCATTTGAATTATTTTTATGTAATATTAATCATGGATTAGGAATTAATTTCTCATGTGTTTTCAAATCGACCAGATTTGGTAAGGTAATTTGTTTGTTTCATGAATCATTCATTTTTTCGTCTTTATTTTCCTCAGATCTTATTTCCCCCTCTTATATGGGTTTAGATATTAGAGAATATGAGTAATTATTCAGATTCCATGGTGGTTTTCCTTCTCCATTATCCTCCTCCTTCCAATATTTCTTTACTTTCTCTTCAACCCTAGTCATGCACGACATAGGGTTCTGTTATACCATGATTTTTAGTGGTGGTTTCATTCTTTTAGGGAGGGTTAATGAAAAAAAATTATCCAATGGAGTCATATATTAGAGAAACGTTCTTTTTAGAGTGGATTTTTTAATTTGGGGATGTATAGCTAGATGGAGTAATACTTTCAAAACATGAGGGATAGGTTCTAGAAGATCATTGCAAACTCTTTCTCATTCCAAATATCAAGTGTCTATGGGATGTTCGATTTTATTAGTTTCATTGGTTATTATGGATTTTTTGGAGATTGAGATATTGAAGGGGTGTTAGAATAATGTCTTTTGTGAGCTCGCAGGTCCTGGAATTCCATGTGGATCTTAGTAATTGTTCTATGAAGACAATCTATATTGGTGGTGTGTTTGACATATGAACAAAAACCACATGTTCAGGTCAACCAACAAAATTTGTTCCCTTTTCTGGGTCTCTTAGAACATTATTAAATACAGATTTTTTTCTAAAAATCCCTATGCAAGAATTGTGAATGTGTGTTTTCAATGTTTAATATAAGAATGTTTTTGAGAATGTGAGTTTTTTGAAACAATTTTTTTTGGTTTAATGTGGAATTATTTAACAAGATCAAATTTCTTTAATCTAAACATATTGTTTGTTGAAATAAAGTTGTTTCAAGGACTGAATTTTTGTATAATGGTTTTGAAAATTTGTTTTAAATGAGATGTTTTTGGATATTGTAGAGTGTTTGAATCTGATGAATTGGTTTTGGGAATTGGTTTTGGGAAGATGGTGTTTTTTTAAAAGGGATTTCTCTTTTATGGATATTAGATTAAATAAAGTTACCTTAATGAATTTTTAAAAATGGGAAAGGGATGTTTGAATGGTACGATTATTTTGGTAGTTTTTTAAAATAAATGAAATGGGTTCTAAATCAAATGGTTATTGAAAATTTCTGATTTTTGAGATGATGAAATATGTTTTGAATAAAGGGAGATGATTTTTATAGAGACTTATGGGGTTTCTTTTTCAATATTAGAAAATTCGTTTTTTGTGATGAAATATGAATATGTTTTATGACATGATGGTTATTGTGCCTATGGAAGCTATATGATTTTTTAAATGGTTTTAATTTATGGAATTTAAAATGAAAATGTTTTTTTTATCCTTTTTTGTTTTCATGGGGGCTCAAATTCATGGTTTGGTATAGATATATAGATGGTTTCTTAGTATTGAATAGTTTTTCGGTACCCAGGGAGGTATGGGAATATGCATGTGAGTTAGACATGATGAGTCACCAATGGTGAATGTGAAAATCAACCATGTTAATTTAGTTTTCAAAAGTGTATTAAGATGAAATTTGTTGTGTTTTTTGTAAACCGATGTTTATATGTTTTCCTTTTTAATGTTTTTGATGTGTGGATTGATTGGTAAGCTTAATCATTATCTAGAAATGATAATCATTGTATGTCTTGTGATGGGATATTATTGGTGTCTTGATTTTATAGTAATGTTCATTAGGTTTATAAGGAAATGGTGGATGTTTTGATGTGGCCATAGGTTGTTATCCTTTGAAATGAAAATCTCATTGATGAGTTGAAGGATTCATTTCAAACACTAAATCCACCTCTTCTAATGACTCTTATTCATTTTTTATATAATATAGTGATGTTTGGACATGATATAAAGTTTTTTTATTTTTGTGGTAATTCTTTTGGATATAGTAGTTTTGTTCGTTGATGGTGATGCATTTTGAAGTATTCATTGTCTATTAAACTCCTTGTATAATGTGAGAGAGAATGGTGCTATGTATCAATGATTTATTATTTAGATGAAGGTTTGTTTTTGAGAAAGTGAGTTTTGTGGGGTGATGGGATCCAAATCTTCTATCTGCGACATAATAGTTTCATCCAATATCTGAGCTCCAGCCATAGACCTTAGAGTGAATCTTTTCACATAGTCTAGATATCACCAGAGGTGTGTAGAGAATGATTTTTATCCAACCTTAATCATTTTAGTAAGGTAGTTTATATGGTTTTATTATGGATTCTCATCACTGTAATTGTTTTTTTTCAGAGCATGGTAGACAAACCCCTCACACACAGGCTATGGTTATGCCTTCTTAGATGTGGGTATCCGATCAATGTCCCTGTGTGTACTTCCAATGTGAGTATGGTGTAGTATTGGTTTTACCAGTTTGTAGGTGGAGAGCGTTGGGTGGTTCAACAATTTATTTTGTGGTTTATGTTGCCCAAATATTGGGTCCCCTTCCCTCCCTACCCTGAGTGGTAGAGGGTTTGATCCATGTCGAATGGGTTGTCCCAGTCCTTGTCCCCTCCATTCAAGAGTGGTTGGTTAAAATGTTCATTCTGTAAAACTCTTAACATGTTTTTTTGGTTTTATTGTGTGAGTTTTGGTTTGTCAAGGTAGGTGAGTCCTAATTATAGTTATTATTGAATTATTGTTTGTTCATTTCTTGTTGGTCTCTAATGGTGGGGGGACCCACTGCGGGTCTCGAAGATATTTCCATTAAGTATTTGTTGTATGCTAGATTAGATTTAATGGTTGGGAACCCATTCTAGCCTCTCCCTCCAATTAGTTGTATTTTATGTGTTCAATTTTGTTTTTGTGATAATTGGTTATATTCGGATAAGGCCCAAAAATCATGTTCTTAGCTTGGTTGTTAATGTGGTGTAAAGATCGTTCTGTTGATTATCATGAAGTTTTTTTTTGAGTTTGTGTTTTGATTGGGAAAGGGTATTATGTTCCATTAATGGTGGATGATATTCCCTTGACCTGAGAGTCTAAACTGTGCTGATAAAGAATAATGTGGTTTTGATCATTAAACAGGAAAATGTTATGACTTTTTGAGGGCAGATAGCTTTAATAGTGGGGAGAATTTTCACACCAGATTTTTCATGTATTGGTTTTGATTTAGTGTGTTGGAAATACAGATAATTTACGTGGGTATTGGGTGTGTTGAATGTTGTGTTTTTAACTTACATCTATGTCTAATAATCATACCATGGTTTCCCTTAGCTTGTTTGGGTGTTTTTGGAGATAAGGGTTGTCACTTCATGATTTGGGCTAACCGTGAGACATTTCATGATTTAAAAACATAATCTGTTTCTTCTATAAATTCTTCATTTTTCTACAGTTTTCACTCATTCCACTTCCAATTTTCCTCCACTTACCCATTAAAACAACCATATCCTTGTGGATCCCTTTATAATTCATAATCATGGAGGATTGTGGTTATTTATTAAGGCATTGTGTCAACCCATGATCCTATTTATAGTTTAAAAAAAATAATTTTTTCATTTATATCTTATTAATTTTTTTTATTTTTTATGATTATAAATCATAATTGTGCCAAAAAAACCTAGGCGCTCCTCCCATGTTCTATTTTCCCTCTTTGGAATCATCTTATTCTTGAATTTGGGAGAAATTTATAAATACTTCCCAAATCATCCAAATTTTGTATGATAATTTGTTTAATTAATGAATCATATATATTTTTTCTATTTTCCCCCAAATATTCTTTCTCTATTTTATAAAGACCTATGGAGCCTCTCAATTAAGATAAAATCCATTACCTCTCCTCTATGAGTTTGGATCTAATGGAAGATGAAGAGTTCTCTTGTTTTAAGGTGAATTTCTTTCTCCATTCTCCTCCTTCCTCCTCCTCCAACCATTATATATTGTCTCTATCATTATCCCTAGTCATTCATGACCTTTGGATATATTATCCAATTATTTTTATGGGTGTTTCATTATTTTTTGGATGGTTCGTGATGTAACCCCTTTAAATCAAGAAATATACCTCTAATAGGTATAGAATATATTCATGCTTCAATTTGAAATTTATATTTTACCAAGAATTTATCTTCATTACTATCATATAAATATATATATATTTGACGTCATAAGAGCTCTAAAAAAATGTTTTCAAAGGGATTTAAATCTTACTCATATATCCTCGGGAATTATGTACTTTACTTGCTTTAATTATAAATAGTGATAATAAAACAAAACATCATTAGAATTTTTTCACTTTAGAACAATGTAGAGTACTTATATAATATTTCATAAATTATTATGTCATAATATTCACATGGAAACATTTTTTTCAACACCTACACAATCTTATACAGCCTCTACAACCTCAATCATTCTCTTTCTTGACTCACATGATTTCATTGATATCTATTTATTGTACCTTATTTTAGTAAAAAAATATTCATGATGTTTCCTCATCTGATCAACTAAATTTTAGCCTCCATATTCAATTATTACCTATTAAACTTGTCATGGACTCACCCAAAAAAATAATTTAGAGAAATATCTTGTACATTCATTACATTTTATTATTTATATTTATATAAATCATTTTTGTTAGTTTAACTACCTATATTGACTTATGATTCATTTATATATATTCCACTCAAATGTTTTAAATTAATATTCTTCCTAGAAACCTCATCTTTATTTTAATTAATTATTAAATCTTCTACCAATAATATATATTTTAGTAACTTCAAAACCCATGATGTTATAAATGCAACACAATCTCTTGGTTAGAAATATTTTTTCAAAGCCTTCCATTGGATTTGTAAATTCAACATAGCATGCATGAATATTGGAATTCCACCAAAGTAATGTTCTTAGTATGAATGATCAGTACATTATCATATGACACAGTTCTTATGTAACAATTAATGTTTTATATTTATAAAATTTTACTTCTGGGAAATATAAACATTATACTAATTACGCTACAATGATTATTTTTAGTGTAATTCTAAAAAAATCATACTAAATAGTCATTCTAGAATCTCCTTTCATTATTTATGCACTTTATAAATTTCCTATTTTTTTTAAAAATATTTGTACGGTTAAGGACAACCTATAATGTTTATGAGTCAATAATAAAGAAATTTTCTACTCTTCATTGTGGTTTTCACTTTCATTATTCTAATTTTCATCAACTTCATTGGGTTTATTCAAATGTTTAACTATTAATATTTAATTATTTAATAGATATTATTTAGAATCCTCTTATGAAAATTCATAGAAATCTACAACTTCTTCAAATTATACATTAACTTAATCATAAACTAATGAAGAAATACAATATATCTTAATCATCATCTTCTAAGAAATTTAGTCTCATCCATTGGATTTGTATCAGATACTAATTCAAGATACTAAATTAATTGTTATCTCTAACCCATTTTGGAAATAAATTCAATTTATATTTTACATAATTCTTTTGATAAATTTAATTAATCAACCAATTTTTCTCCCCCTTAATGATATGAATATTAATGCACCCCTTTAGGGATATCTTAAGGTGAGGGTGTAATGTTTTTCACACATTTGAATATTGTCCCTTTTTAGTCCATTGGACTAAATATAAACCATAAATTTATTGAGAGAAGGATGGAGTTTCATTTATAAAAAAAATAATCTATAAATAAATAAACTCAAAGTCAATAAAAACCCTGATCGATGTATAAAACAAGATAGATTAACATGGATTATAATATTGCCTATAAAAATACCATGTGATTCCTAATTTAATAAAATATTCACTTAGGTAATTTTCATCATATTTTCATTCAAATTAAGTTCCTACATCTATATCAAAATATTAATCAATAAATTTCAAGAATCGAAATCATTTTCTCCCCCTTTTCAAGATAATTTATAATTTTCAAACAAAAAATCTAAGTTCTACCTTTCAATTTAAAACTCATTTTATATATGAAAATGGAAGTGTATATTCAACATACATCAAGGATAGAAGTGATGTTTTTATCTAGATTTTTATATTCACAAAATTATTCATCCCCTAGAGATTGTTCCTTTAGGTTCTTATATCTCCATTAAACTAGATTTTTATTTTTTGGTGTTACAACTTTGTTATACAATTTATGTATTTTTAATTAAACATATAAATATTCCAAAATATCCAAATTCATATTTAAATTAGGGATCCACTTGAATAACATTTACTAAAATTTCCTTATTTCTATAAAAACATTTGGATCAATCGAAAATAAGGTTTGTCTTTCATTTTTTTCAATCAATGTAATGGGGATGTGGAATTTCTCTCAACCTAGAAACTCTCTTCACTTAAGATTTGTTTTTTTCATGGGTTTACACCTAACATTCAAAGAATCGCAATTCATTGGTGGCATGGATTTTTTTACCTTTATTTTGTTATATAAATTTTGGGGGTATCATTTTCAACATTAGATACCAAGCCACATGAATTCTTATTTCTTCTACTTCTAACATAACTTATTCAACTAACTTTTCTATCTTTACAAAAATTTAGTCCTTCAGAACATGTTTTTCTTTATTTTTCCAACTTAGAATTTTCATTCACAATTTTTTTTGTAAATTCTAATGTTTATCTTATTATATTTAATAAATTATTATATCTTGGTAATATTTTCATGTAATTTTCACAAGGTCAGTTATCAAAATTAAATCATCCACATGTTTTTTTATGTTTGCGAATGTTACCCTTTTAATGTATCATTCATTGTACATAAAAATCATCATTGGATTTATTTCCACCATAGCATGACACTTTTTTAATTCTTTAATTGATATTTTTTCCTTGATATTGTTTCCATGAAATTATACATTCATGGTAATTTTAAATTTTCCCATGTTGTATAATTATCTTCTTCAAAAGTGGCATATTCTATTTGTCACCAAATCTACCAAAAAATTATTCTTAGGTGCAACCATCATTATAGGATCTAAATAATTTATCCATAAGGTATACATACAATATATACTAATCTAAATGTACTAAATCTTTTGTATCCTCTTTCTATTAGTCTTTGTTCATTTTTCCTCGGTATAAGTAAACTAGAACACTTCATCCCCATGATTACTTCTTAAAAAACATTCAAATTAGTTTTTACAGTCATTAAATTTCATAGATATCAAATGATTTTTCTTTATATATGTGGCTTTAATAAACTTAGATGATATTACCATACATTCCATTTTTCTCCCAGATAATGTTGTAAATTTTCATACACTAGCGTACTATGCCAATAGTTGATGTCCATGTGTCAAAACATTCCACATAACCAACATAGCCATCAATCTTTGTCTTCTTCTATTCTATTTAATTTTAACATGCTAGACTTGTTATAAAAACTTTTCCATCAACATATTAACATTAATATTCCATAAATCACAAGGATAACTCCTTGTATCGTTTTTTTATAATTCCACCTTCATAGAATCGATTGGTTTCATACTTTTCTTCGAACATCTTCATCCAGAATGACAATCTAAAAAATTCAAAATATGGGAGTTAATGCATAAAAATTCATCAAAAAAAGGGGATTAACCATATCTTTAACTTATCAAAAATATTTAACACATTATTATCTAATATATTTATTTCTGTTATATTTAGAATTTCCTTTAAATGTACTATCATTAGTAATTTCTGTTGTGGCTAATTTCTCAGCATAATGTGAAGATTCAAATTGATTAGCTTCAAAAGATTCAATTTTATTTCCAACTCAAGACAAAATAAATTTAATTTTTTCTTATATTATTAAAAAAATAATTTTCTCATCACATTATTCATTTATATTTCTATATTTTTAACCGTATATCAAACAATATTCTTATATTTAATTATCAATAATTTATAATATTCTATATTTTATCTTTATATGAGAGTTTGTGATATTCAAAAAGTAATATATTTCTCACAAACAAATCACTATAATTATTCTTCGACTATGAAAATTTTAATATAATAGTGTATTACTAATTGTTTCTTATCATATTTGACTTCAATGAGAGTATTCCAATTTCGGAATATCCTAGGAAATGAATTCCATATCCCATAAAGTTATGATTCAACCTATAAGTTTTCATATTAAAATAACCCGATAAATGTAATTATATATTTGGAAACATAAAAAGGGAAAATTTTGATGTGATCATTGAGTTAATAGTTAAAATAATCCAATAAAACTCATTGGACCCATACATCTCACAATTGGTGAAATATTCTTCTAAAGGATTATTTTTATTAGATTTAATAAATTCATAGCACACACTTTGACTTCAGTGATTGGTGGATCCCCCATATGATTATTCTAAGATTCTAAATTATGATGATTTTAATCATATTTATTCTTTATGTTCTTCAATATTTATGTTTTAAACTCTATATTTCTAAAACAATTGATATATTATCTCTCCTTATATAATAGAAAACATCCTTATATTTACCAGAAATAATATCATCAACTTCTATAAATATGAACTTCCTGTAAATCATTGAGGATACATTTGGGAGAAAAATTAGTATCTCCAAATAGAGGTTACATTACCTTTGATAACAATTATGATTCTTATGGGATCCTGAATAAACCCAATGTGGCGACTTATTAATATGTGTACACATTTTAACCGATTAACATAAAATGATTTTATTCCATCCTTTATGTGGATCATTCATATGTTATATATAAGGATTTATGGATATTTAGAAACATTAATTTGTCATATTTACCATTAAATATAATGAAAATTTAAAATAAATAGTACTCGTAGATTTTTTCAAGGTTCAGACTCAATGGGAGATCCTACTCCCTAACTCATCGACTCCTATCAAATATTTGATTATTTCAATCATATATCAAGAGAATATTACATGTGTTATGGTAAAGAATCTCAATTTACAATCAAAGTGTATCTCACACAATTTTTAAACCAACGTATTGTGCATATGGTTGAGTTATGTACTGAAATATCCTACTACTTATGTTTTCTGGATAATGGGGTTGTTTATACCGAAACCACAAAAATTTACGTAATTACCTGAAACATCCTCATGGAAATTCATTTATCTACTAGATGAAATTCCAAAATATTCATCATAGACATCATACATATCCTTTTTCTTATAGAAAAAATTATTCTAGAACTCTCAATGCCTTGAAATTATACTTCCTGAACATATGAATATTAATTGTTGATTTCCATCTAGATCTCCTCTTTAGATCTTCTAAATCAAGGAAACTGGATCTATACATGAAAATATTGTGTTTTGATCTTCTCAACTTCAACCCTTTTGATAATTTGTTAGAGGATCTTGGTAAGATACTTCATCTCTTTTAAAATCAGAATATCTCTCTATTATTCTTCTTTTACTATTGAAAATCAATTTTTTATTAACATAGACCCACTTTTAAGGGGTGAGTGGGAACCAAACAAGACATTAATGACATAAACCAAAAAAATGCCCCACAGTCCAAATTCCCAAATCCAAAAACATCCCAATTTATGTCTACAAATAAAATCCCCTCTTTAGCATTAATAATGATAAGACCAGCTTACACCTTCTCTTCGCTGCTCGGCTAGCTGTCCCATGAAAGGATACACAGTCTTGGAACTGATGGTAGTTGACATACCTTATTAAACACCCAATTAAAAATAGTAATGGTTTGGTGAAAAGTTATTTCACTGAACCACTTATTGAATTTTCCCTTGAGATGAATAGGTTGGATTTTCCCATTTATCGTGGAACGTAATTTCAGAAATCAGATATATGATTACAAAATGCATTCCACAAACTCATAAATTCATCTACAACAGATTGAAGATTCATCATAGTATCCTGTCACGATTAAAAAGTCATAAATCACCATAAATAAACCCGATTTAATCATGTAGTTCACCCTAAACCATTCATGATATCTCATACACTATAGTTAGAAAACCAATCGCCAAAACTATATCTAGAATAAAACCCCACGTCCATCCATGAGGCATCTATAACATCACACACACATAAGAAACATGATGTGGAAGTTTTGAAAAGGATCATATAGATGTACCATCGTCACCCAGGACTGGTTGGACCAACACCACATAGAGGGAGCATCACTGATGTGGAGTTACAAGCCTCTCTGACCTATAAAAGCCACTCTCAGCATGGATTTAAGTGGGAGAATAGTATGGGGTGGCTCAATTATTCTATGAATATAGTTTAATTCCAAACTAGGATTGCAAATCAAACATTAGAATAAATAGGGGATGGTGGAATGAGAGATCCTCCATCTCAACACTGGCATCACAAACCTCCCCCTCCGGATCTACATCGAGGTGAAACCCTAGATCATGAGAGGAGGGAGAGTTTCTGTTGATGAGAGTTCATGTTTTTGTTCGATTGTCCTAGCCCTAGTTCAGAATAGTATGGGGTGGTTCAATTATTCTTTTTGTTCATTATACAAAACATAGGTTTTGTTCCCCTTCATATAGGAACGATTTCGAGGATTAATGTGACAAATGCATGAGATTAAATTTGAAATTAAAATTATCTCATGAATGAAAAACCATAAATATATTCTAAAGATAGAGGTATTTTACTTCCTTAGATCTCCTAAAATACATTTCATAAAATATCTTAACCCATTACTCACACTATAGAATGCATCCCCATATTTTCTTATGTGAATACTACACATTATATATTTGAATTAGAATCATCATAATTATTTGACATTACAATAATTAATGAAATTTTGGAATACTCTAGAAAATATAGTTCCATATTAAGAACTTGTAAACATATGGTTCTACCTCTAATCAATATTTTTAGACATCAATACATTAATATTCTCCAACTTGGTTTTGGTGCTTCATGTGGTCTCCATACAATGAACCTTAATTTAGATCCAAATCAACTTGTAGATTCTTCTTCCAAATGACTTAACTATATCCTAAAAAATATTATATCACTACCTCTACATATCAAGGATTCCTTATCTCCTTAATCTAGATCAATCACTTCAATTTACATTACCTATAACACTTCAGATACAAATCAACTAAGCTTATCATCGTAAGTGGTTGTCTTAACTTCTAGTTCTATGACTTTTAGACCCACATAGAGTCATCATTGAATATTATGATCATCCATAACATATGAATCTTCATAGGATCCTCCTCATTATTCTATTTCTGTAACACCCCCGAATGATAAAGGGTTAAATGACTAAATTATATGAATCTTGTCAACAAGGTGCACCGTCTGTTTTTGGATCCTGTCTGATTAGAACTCCATAGTTAAGCATGCTTTTCTTGGTGTAGTGATCAGGATGGGTGACCTTCTGGGATGTTTCTCATGGTGTGTGTGAGTGAGGACAATGAACACTGGAAAGGACATGTTTTGGCCTGTGGGGATTTTCATTAGTCAGATAACCCGGTCAGGCATGTGGGTGGGAACTAGGGTGGAGCCCACGTGTCTATGGGGAAACTGGTGTGTGGGTCCCAGTTGTCACATTTGGTATGAGAGGTGGTACCCAGCCTTAAGTGTGGTGCACTGCCTGGGTTAATTTGTTGGGCCCACAATGAGGACTTTGTGCTCTAGGGGGGGGGGTTATTGTAACACCCCAGATGATAATGGGTTAAATGACTAAATGATATCACTCTTGTCAATAAGGTGCACCTTCTTTTTCTGGAACCTGTCTGATTAGAACTCAATAGTTAAGAATTCTTTTCTTGGAGAAGTGATCAGGATGGGTGACCTTCTGGGAAGTTTCTCAGGGTGTGTGTGAGTGAGGAAAAAGCACACTAGAAAGTACATGTGTTGGCATGTGGGGACTGTCATTAGTCAGATAACCCATTCAGGCATGTGGGTGGAATCTAGGGAGGAGCCCACATGTCTATGGGGCAATTGGTGTGTGGGGCCCAGTTGTCACAATTTCTTAATTATCTCTTCAACAAATAATCCATGTTCTAGTAACATTAGCTGTTCAAGATGTTGTACTCTCATCCTTAACATCCAAAAAGAAGTATTTTGGGAAACCATTACATTTAATTTTTAAACTCAAATTAACTTAGATATCTATTGATATTTTATTCAATTTAATTTTCTATATATTAATGATAAATATAAGTATTATGAATTATTTATTATGAAACCTTCAATATCTTGAGTTTCTCAAACTGTGAATCTGTAAACATTCAATATTATCCTACACCTACTGAATAGTTTTTATTCAATGAAATTCATATAAATTCATTTACTAATATATATGTATAGGTGTTTAATTTAATTTAATTTTTTTGTAGAATAAACTTTATTTATATTGAAAAGGTCGACTTATTTTGTCATGAATTAATCCTTGGGACTTTTTCAACTCTTCATATAGGTTCATCCATCCAAATATCCAAGATTCATCATCATCCTTAGTTTTATTCAAATGGTTTTACCTTTGGACTTATCTCCCATAGTATAGATTCTTTTGAATCTTCCTATAAGCATCCCAAGGAAACATCTTCTTCTTTAGCTCCCTTATTTTGTTTTCAATAAACTATTGATTTAAAAACAATGTATCATTATAATCACTTGATGGTTACGTCAATTTCAAACCATGAAACCCTTCATTTTTTCTAGAATTATGGGAATTCTAGTGGTTCAAAATAGAACCATCATCATTAATTAACTTTTATTTTACCTACAAAATTTAATGTTGATATTTTCCTATTTTATGTTCTTCTCTTTATCCCATCTTCTATTTTATGAAATTTAGGTGAATTTATTTCTAATAGATGATATTTTGTGGAACTAAAATAGAAATACAATTCCCTCATGATAATTACATAGGTCTATAACGTCAATGAAAAATCCCTTATCTTAGTACATTAAAAAAATATATGATCCTTACGTTGATTAATAGGTGAACATGATCATATATGTCCCATTAAGCCACCCATTATTACACCTTATACTAAGATCAACTGATAATGCTTCCTAAGAAACCCATGAAATACTCACTAGTTTTTATCCCAAATATCCATCATATCTCCCAAACAATATTATTGATAACACTTTCCATGACCCATAATAGTGGTACCCCTCCTCAGTTAGCTATGAAGGTGTTAGTGACCCTCGAAAAGAACCTCTATTAATACATGGATCAGTGACTAGTAGATAGGGTATATAACACAAAAATATAGGATGCATTATCGTCAAAATTCATATGAAATTATGAATATTCCACTAATAAAATAAATTATAATAAATAAACTAATTCGAACACATTTAATTTCATATGAATTAAGACAATAATAAAATATACAATGACTTACTTGTACGATATTGACCACTAACCAACAACGCTGAAAAAACATCCATGAGCAAGTAAGGCCTTCATGAATAACTTATATAAACCAAAGAACCTAAAACACATAAAATCAAAATCATATATATATATATATATATGGAATTGTATTCATGTATATACGCTCATTTTCTTCCAAATAAGTATCTTAAAAATGTGGGGGAATCAAACTAATGACCCACTGAATAACCATTGAAATTGATTTTTTTACTAAGATCATGTAAACTATATTCCCATCCTAAACAAATTTATCTCACCTAGTAATTCATATATTTTTTTCATAATATGAAAGGAATTTATAGAATAAATGTACCTTTCATCCACTTTCCCACTGAACCAATCACAAAAAACTCAATCGTCCCACATTCGTGTGTTCACATCCCATCCATAAGTCATATTGAAAATTCCTAACAATACAGCTATATAATAACTACATAATCATATCAACCACACCATACCATCCACATTATCACATAGAAATATCTATATCTATTACAACCCTTTTAAGTACATACTATAGAATAATAAATTAAACCCATGTATAAATACATAGATATAAAATTTAAGCCATTACAACCTGGATACATATACATACTATAACATTTTTCAATAACATACCTCGTAAACATTTATCACATAACATCAGAAAACTAAATCGTGTATTAGTATATATACTATAAATGTAATCCACCATATCCTGAACATGTCTACATATTATATTATAAGTAGAATCGAGAGAATCATAGTGGTAATAATCTATTTTCATACTTACAAATGTAGATATTGTGAGAACACCTTGGGCATAAGGGAAAATATGATAGTCATGCACATTATCAGAATGTAGTGGTAGAGAATAATACATATCATATTATTAGGAACATTATAGTAGACATCCATTCAAATAGAATCTATCCAATCTAAGAATCGGTATATATCTAATGTTCTATATAACAACCCATTAGCCAACACTATGGACTTAAAAAATAATTATTTTCTTATAAAACATGAATTAAGGTTTAATAATATATGTATTCATTTATTATTAATCAAATAATAATCATTTTATAAAATCCATTCATCAATCCTACATTAATATTCAAATTATTCATAAAAAAATATGGTTATTTAATTTAACATTATAATTATTTTTCTATATCAATTTTATTTTGATCATTTTCCCAATATATGGATTCAACATATTAGAATATGATTTCCATCATTATGTATTTTATAAACACCCTCTCTTTGATCAATTAATCAATTATTAACATACCTGATCATGCGTTCAAAGACACCACTACACCTACTTCATGAAAGGATATAACTGAAATTGAATAAGCAATTAATAGTGTGAAATAAGCATAAAATCAACATGTATTGCTCCCAAAATTATCCATATATCCCAATATCAACTGAAACACCATTTCACACCATCTATACTATTTAACCACTTCAAAATAACACCACTAACATAATGATATCACAATATATACACTCTCTATATAAAAAAATCATACTAGTTTTCTATTTAAATATCATTGTGGGATCTATATTATAAAATATAAATGTGGAATCAAATAATAGTTCTAGAAAAAAATGTTAATTTAAAATTAATAAATATCCAATCAATGCATGCAATATTTCAGATGAAATGATTGAACATAATTAGAAACTAATAATAGTTCATAAACTATTAACATTATTTATGATCTTAATTATTTCAATTAAGTATGAGTAGGTTTCAGATAGTAATGAAATAATATATAATATTAACTAATGGGATAAATAATCATCCAAATAATATTATCAATGAATTTATCTATCACGTTGATCATTTACAATGATGATTTGTAACTTTAATGAATTCCTAATTCCGTTTTCTTCTTATCATACCATATTTTATATGATTAATCTGTTTTAATTTGGTAAAATATGAAGTGAATCATTGATAATAATATAATTGGGTTTTCAAACTACTAATGAAATATCAAAGGTAAATAATTGAAATATATCATAATTTTACATGAAACCAAACTATCATCCCTTTGTTTTCCTAAATCCTGGATTATTATCTTGTATACTTCCTACACAACTGTTTATCCATTGGAAGCCAATGCATGGTAATCCATCATTTTAAAATAATTAAATTGGATATTTTAGGAATCTTTTACGTTTATAATAAGCCTTAATGATCACTAAAATAGTCTGTGATAATATAATAGAAACATATATAGGATACATCATGATGAATTGTTGAACCTAAAATAAATCATCCTATCTAGAATCTTCCATCAATAAAAGGTTTGGGACCCATAGAATTGATAGTATAGATCTAAAAAATCTTGGAAAGAATTAACATGAGAATAACTAAGAAATAGTTGGTAGAGAAAAATAACATGGATTAAATATAATCATTTTACAAACCAATGGCATATCTATAACACCCAGAAAATTTTGTTTAAAATAATAACAATTGCATTAGCTTGTTTAACATGAAACACTTAGTTTTAAGAGAATTATGATATTGAATACAATTAATATTATTTTAATGTTGTAATTATAAGAAAGATATTAAATTTGAGTGACTGAATATTAGTAACAATATTAGAAATTATATTTATATATAATTGGCCTACTCAAAGAATAATATATTAATTCTTATGAAATAAAAATTCAATTTTTAATGTGTCACAAACCGTCATAATGGGTCTCATTCCACTACTTCCCAGTCCCACCTCTAATAGGCCATGGGATGGACACTATCATAGATTAGGAATATATGTATCCTAGGAGGCCTTAACTCAATATACGTGGACATGCGTACACATATCCAAGACCATAAAATGCTGAAATTAAAACCAAATGATAAACAATGCATACACATATATATATATATATACCAAAACCAGAGCATTGTAACAAGAAATAAAAAGTAAATATAGCCAAATAAAACCCCCTATAGTTATTATAAACACAATTATAACATTAAAGTAAAGATGTGGACTATTGTCAAGATACCATAAGTACAAACCATAATAGGTTTAGATCACTAATAACTATCTCATCATAATCTCTCTAGGAATTCTTCCAAAGTATGATCTTTTACACAAGACATGACACATGTGAGAAATGACCATACATGGGTGAGTATAAAACTACCTAGTAGGACACCCTGAAACTATAAATCATATAATAATAGAATAACATCCATCTCTACAATGTTATATGTCTACAACCCATATAATAAAAATATCTAGACCTAAAATACACTTCTAATTGCTCATTGTTTTCACAACATAACTTTCATTGTTGTGCACAACATTAGATTCGTCAGTATTTGTGTTAGACAATGAGGTAAAAATCCCTACTAATGGATGCATGTAAAAAAATGGGTGAACATAAAGAAACGTGAAAAAAATGAATGTTCCATGACCATTTTCTTTTGAAATGTATCTCATTCCAATATAACTAAAAACAAAGAATTAATAGAAAGAAAATAAATATCCAAAATAACCCCCAAAGATAAACTCCTCCTATAATATGAATGATCCGCAAATCAATTTGTTGGTTGATTGATTCACATTCATTATAACAATTATTAATGGGGAAGACCAAAAAATAAAAAACATCATCCTACCTTAATTTTGATGCATCAATGTTGAAGAATTATGTTGAGTCGATGTCAATGGTGATATCCTCTAAATCAATCACACACTGTGCATTGATCTTAGATCCAATTATCATTCATCTATGAGAGGTCATTCAATGACATATCCAACAATTCACCAAAAAATCTAGGGTTATTCAGATAACCCCATGGATATATCATAATTGTATACCTGTAGATGTAATTAGTTCATTTCATCAATAGTTGAAATAAAATAATTTAATATAGTTATTTTATTAATTTTTATATCTCTAATATATTTTCCACTAACATCCTACAACGATGAATTTTATTTTGTGAATAAGTTATGACTCACATTGTAAACTCAATGATCACCTCATATTTCTATTCCAAACCTCTATTTATAAGTCATTTTACTTTTTATGTAAAACTACATGTGTGTGTTGTTTAATATGTTTAATATATTTCAATAATTTATTTCGAGCACATCAGACCTCAAAATCACACTTTTTCGATGTGCATATACTCTAAAATAATACATAACATATAAAATTGATAAAATGTTGAAAATATAAGTCATTATATTCTACTAAACTTTTCTTTAGGTCCTCAATATCTAAATAAAGTGGCTACACAATGAAGATTCTCATGCTTCTATTGTAAAATAACTGAAAGAATCACTATCCCAAAAAGTATCATATACTATAGATACATGATCACTATGAGGTACTCTTGGATGGTATATCTATCCTCAATGTCCAGCCCTTCCCATTTGATAATGTGTGATGGGTGATGCATGTACCTCCTTAGATGTGACACATGGAAGGTGTTGTGTACCCGGTATAACTGTGGAAGTAGTAATATATGGCATTACACTTCACCAAATCAAAATAGTATTAGGAAAGGGACAATGAACCTTAGATATACCTTTCTACCCCCAAACCAAATCCCTAAATCTAGGACAAGGTGAAACCCATAAGAACACATTGTCTCCTTCCTTGAACTTAAAATTGAACTTTCATTAGTGAACATAAAACTTCTTGTGCATTTTTATGATCCTCATACTCTCTTAGATGACAATAACTATATCTATAGCAGCTACCAATAACTCTGTTCTTATAAGTGCTAAATCTTTTAGGATACTCTACAAAAGTGGTGACCTTAAAGGTCACCAGTACCAGGCCTTTAATTGTTCCATGACAACGGTGGAATGGTAGTTTTTTTCTACAAAGATTATACCAATGGTATGTAATACTCCTAACTAAATACAAAGAGAAAAATTCAATATTGGATCATGTCCTCAATAACCTGAATGGTCCTCTCAGTCTGGCTACCAGTTACGGGGTTGAAATCCATGATATAACACAACTGGGTCCCAAAATCCGCTTTCCATCCCTTCGATAATGGAGAAGAAAAGTGATCATCATGGTCATAAATTATCATTGATTGATCTCTGTCAAGACTTACTATCACTGGTATGTAAAGTCATTCCAATCACTCTACAAAATTGTACTCTCAAATAGCTAGGAAGTGGGCAAATATGGTGGGTCTGTATACGGTCACACAGATGGCATCGTGTACCCTAGATAGATGTGGTTATCCAATAATGATGTTTGTGTATATATATATATATCACATAATTAATCTCCTATGTAACCTCAATGGGGTGAGTTAAACCTTCTAGAACTTGGTTCTCATCCTTTACATTCTAAAAAGTAAGGCATTGAGAGACAAACACTACAACTCCCTTGTTCATGAATAACCAAAAAAACTAACATCGAAGGTCCTATTAAATATTATCCACACCTTAATGTACATCTAAAGGATATATATGAAACTCTCTTAGAAAATTATCTTTTAACATCACTAGTACAGTCATCTTCCTTATAAAAATTCACACATGATCTCCACCATCAAAAACTCCTTCAGAATCATCTCCAGTGGTTATCTGAGTATGTTGGGTCTCACCATTAGTATTTCCAAGCTTGCTCTCAATAATTATTTCTATAAATAGGGGGTAAAAAATATAAAATAGATGTAATATTCTCCATCTCCATCCAAAATTGACACTTATAATGAGGCAAAATACTCAAATTCTTTATTTAAAAAATAAAAAAATGATCTCTTGCTGAGAGAATAAATTTCCACATTCCCCATACCATGAGTAATGATAATCACAAATTCCTAATACTAGTGGAACACTAATAAATGTATCTATCTATTGATTATATACTTTTGAGAGAATATTTATATCAATTTTGTTTTCATAGCATATGATAAAGTGCATGCCAATTATGTTATGCCGCATAAATCATTAGTTTGATGTATAATTATTCTAAATCAAGATCATGGATAACATAGTTCATATCCACTGGAATCATGTGATTTGAACCCAAGGAAATAACTATATTTATTTTCATAGAAACACAATCAAGCCTTGTTCCTAATTCATCAATGAACACTACATACTTGGCACCCTCCTCTAGAAATTTCAAGAATGGAGAACACATCAAACTATGCCTCAACTACTAAAAATAATACTTTCAACTCTCTATCCTTATGATATGATTCCCACATTGGGTAAAATATTTCATTAGGGAAGATATCTTGGTGAATTCAAGCATGAATCAATGGAATATATGGATTACCCAATGAAACTTGACTCTTATGTCACACTCTTAGGCTGCTCCTAATCTAACACTACCTCAACCGTCCCCCAGGTCCACCGCCACACCATCTGTAGAGATAACATGTCTTATAACATGGACCTCATAAAGATATAACTATCAATTATATAAAACCCATTAAATATAGTGATGTTAATGTATATCCAAAACCAACCTTATGATTCTCAGGTGTTCATATTCCAATTCTGAGTACAATAGGATATACTTGATTAAGAATATCGTGATCTAGCCTCTGAAGAGAATAAACTTCCTTGTTCATTTTTTGAATGAACATTTATGGGGAGTTCATCACACCTAAGAAAATCACCAATTACTCATTAGGACCATAGAAACACCGGAATGTCATAATTTGTATATCCTTATCTTGTACATGAAACTAGTGGTATCCTAGCCTCAGGCCAACCATCACGATCAATTTATCACCTTTCAAATGATCAAAAAATTCATTGATCCTAAATATTATATACCTGGTATTCATGGTAACATGATTTAAAATTTTATATTCCACACATAACCTCTAACTCATTTCTTCCTTTTATATGAACAAAATTGGGGCTTCTTAGGGTGGAAACCCTTGTCTAAGAAATCCATTCATCGGTAAGTACTCCAACTACACACATAGATTGTGAAGATATATTGGATCCATAAAATATTCTATAATATATATATATATATATATATGTCATTTCATGGTTTATTTCAATATATATTTCTTTCACTCTATGTGGAGGTAATTCTAGATCATCCTCCGGATAGATGTCCTCATACATTGACACTACTCTAGGGAATTAAAAACTCATAACATTTGTTTCACAAAGGTTCATTCAAGACATCTGTTGATTAATTGGATGCACCCTCATATTTATGATTCCATAGTAAACATCATGTTTTTATTTTTCACCCATAATAGAAACCTGGTATCATCACTATAAACACAACACATTGTCAAGCTAAAAGAGATTATCTGGGCATGAACAAGAGATAACCATTGAATACACATGATGATTTCATAAGACCCATACTACTAAATAGTGATCCCAATTGAAATTACTACCTCCAAGAGTTGGGGAATGCTATTATCATAGGTGTGTGATTTCCGAGTCATCTTTGGTAGGAGTATCTAAGGGAAATGGTCGGGCCATGGTCTCATCCAGAATCACATTGTCTCAGAAAATATATTCATCAAAAATGGAATTAAAAGATCATGTGTCTTTTATTACTATATATATGTTTTTTAAAAGACACATATTGTATCTGAAATCATTACCATAACCATTGGGTCGTAAGCCGCGAGTACCTGTAGCTTCTCCTTCCACCATCCTTACACTCTCTAAGCATGATTTGGACCTCCTAGGGATGGTGATTGTCGAAAAAATTATAATAATATACCTCCCCTAGATTCTCTCCCAGCCTCTTAGCCATGCATATTTCTATAACGATATATCTACACTAGCAGTTTCCTCTACCTTGGCGTCCCATCAACATTCTCTTCATTATATATATAGAAGAATTAAAAATCCCTTACAATATTTCCCATGTCATCCCGAGTGTATCACATCGTCCCTATGGGATTATTGGACACATCTTGGGATCCCTAAATGGCATGAGCTATGCCCTAAGTTATCCTATTGAAATGTTTTATAGTTTCATGTCCCAGATACGACTGTTGGGTCCTTTTTGTTGATGTATTTACTAATGTGTTCCCATAGATGGAAATCAATTTTTTTCTCATCTTCTAATAAATGCTCAACCACCAAAACATTCTATAGCACCCCAATATAGGTAATAATTAACATAAGTATAACTTTGTCTAATATATCTCCACCTAATAATCTCTTGAAGGTATGATTCTTAATGAATTGATCTCATATCAGATCTATCAAGTACATGGAGAAGTTGTTGAACATTTATGAATATTTACCTACAAGCATGATACCCTATTAAAGCTGTATAAGATTCCAGATACATAAAACCCATAGTATAGATAGATATAGCTTCTCTCTGTAATTTTTCTCTAACTATTACTATGCATGATTCACCTATTCATAAGTCTAGATCATGAATCTCGTCCATCATCCTACTGATCTATGGACAAGTCTTACTTTTAGAACCACTATATGATCAAGTAGTGTCCTAAAAAGATGGAAAAACCATGTCACTACCTAATGACTATCATTATACACCTATGGGGTTTTTTCTCACATTTGAACCTAAGGGGAACTATCACAAAATATTTTGAAGCTCACATATCCTACACACTTTATCAGTTTGAATTGCTCGTAGAATTAACTAATAAATAGGTGGTGGTATAACCAGTGATCCATCTAAAGGTATCATCTCTAGAACAGGTCTCTATATCACCTCTTGATTGCTGAGGGGATTATCTTTGTTAATATGATATTGAATCATAGATTTCATAAATTTTGGAGGCCTCCCAAGAGTAATCATGATATACCACGTTTAATGAGTATATTTGGAGAGATGTTATAATATGGGAATAGATATCTCAAGCCATTCATATTTGATGCATGCACAATTATTTCCCCTACAGAAACTTTTCTCATGTACCTATTCAAAACTGATGTGATTCAATTCATATTTTATGGATACGTTTTTTCCCCACCAAAACTAGAGTCCATGGTCTAAAAAAAACAAAAAACACTTAACAATGTTTACATATACTGATCTCACAAACTCTGGTGCTATGTTTGTATTGCATAACTCTGATAATAATTTTTCCAAACCTATCCATAAAGATCCCATTACATGACTCCCAAGGGCCACCACAAATAGGCCAAGGTCTAGCAACTAGTTCCGAGTAGGATTATCAGTGACATGGGATACCTTATCCAAAATCCCATGTACACACACACATATAAAAGCCCATTAAATTAAAAAATGTAATGAATGCAATAAACTATTTGTGAATAAATTTAAATCCCATATCTAGTGTGTGAAAGCAATAATGTAATGTAGAAAGGATAAAATATAATCCAACTAGAAAGAGTCTGAAAATATGTCCAACCAAAAATTAAATATAGGTAATGTTGTTAAGATACCATATGAACACACATCAGTCCATATGGATCATGAAGAATCATATGGACCTAGTCCCTCTAAGACTATTTCAAAAGTATGATCATCTTCACAAGACCCAACACATGCAGGCCAAGCCTATGGAGAAGTTATAATAACAATACATAGTAGTGAACCATAAAAATATAATGAATATAACAAAATAATAACAAAAAAACTACACATGTATATGTCTTCAACACTGATAATAGGAATATGTAGAAATACTAAACAATGACACATATTCTCAAGTTGAAGTCAAAAACAAAATCTTATCCTATGATTCCTACTCAATGGATCCACATAGCACTCATCAATGAGAAAACACGAAATGAGTCAACTATCACTAATGATATCCACCCAAGATGCAGTTCTTGTTGGGTCTTTTCATTATAAGATAAATTAAGGGTTTGTAGAAGTTAGATACCCATATGAGTATCACTCCTATGGTCATTGGGTATAACAACAACTCAATCTTTATTAACCCTCTATGTAGACGATCAAAACATGTTTAGGGTTGGCCACGACAATACCCTGAACTCCTCCAAGAGAAAATAGATGATAGAGGATCTCAGTCTAGTCCTCCAATAAGGATTCCAAAATCACTATATATGATGTTTTATTGATGGGATCACCATCCAATGTATATGATGTGATTATATACTAACCCTTAGGAATTGGAAATAAGGAAACAACCCTAACGAATCATGTCCAAGATACATTATAAAATGGATCTAATCCTTCTTTCAAGGAGTACACAATGTGTACTAGGATTATAGGTATGTACCTTCAAAACCAAGTCCTACCCATGTAAATGTCTCATCCTTATATTTTTGTTAAAGTAAACAGAGTTCCCATGCTCATGTAATTATTTCAATGTCCATTTGTATTGATATACCTGTGTACATTTGACCAGGCCTTGTCTATATAGGATTGCATGGAATATATGTTCTTGTGTACTCGTAGTCGTGTTCGTTCATCCTTTTAGGAACATTCTATCCCTTTCGAGAAGGGGGACACAGAGAATCACATGGGTCACACACACTTTGATAATTCACATCATCCTAAAACTCTAATATCCTCTACGAGGGACCCACATGATGTGTAGAATCGTAGCACGTGTCGCGTTGATCTATATTTTCTAGAAACACAGTTCTTCCACCCCCAAATGACCATGATGTTATTGCTTTGGATTCTACCATCACTACATCTGAAAATCATGTATCATCTTCGTCCCATCCATTCCACCTTGATCACTGGATTCAATCCATTGATTATCATGAAAATGATAACTTGAAGTTGTGCCTTCATCATTCTTCCAAAACATGTGCATGAACAACTCAAATTTGGTCCTGATCCATCATTGCCATTGTGGACTCTCGATCACTATGCCATACCAAGTATGGTTTTGGGATATCAATTTTTTCTACCAAGAAATAGGATTTCAATGTTTTATTCCATGTTTTTTGGGTCAAACAAATGGGAAAATAAATCCTTGATGATAAACACATGTAGAGAGTGGGATAAAACAAAGAAAAATGAAAATGAGTAAAGAACCTCATCAATGTTTAGTTTTCCTCAATATTTTTAAATTATAAAATTTAATTAAGAAACCAATATAAATAAATAATGTAATGAGATGTTCCCCACATATAAATCTATCCCACAATATGAATCATCTGTAAACCAATCAGTTGAGTGATTGATTCGTTATTTTTATAGTAATTAATAATGAAGAAGAAATCAAAATAAAAATATCACTCTACCTAGTTTCTGATTGATCGCTGATGAATATTGAAGTTGTGTCGATGTAGCTTGTGAGGTCATCGTATTCTATCTCACATTAGACATCGCTCTTCAATCTAGTTGTCATTAATCTAAGATTAATCCTCCAAAACTCATTCCAACATTATTCTAATGGATAAATGTTCTTGCAGTTACCTGAGGAGTCATTCTAACCATATATTTATAGTATAAACAAGTATGCTACATCAAAAATGAAAAATAATATTTTATTTTATGTTTTTTATTAATATTTATGTTAGTGACTACATGTCAGTAAGCATCTCTTGCTGATATTTGTAAAGTTGTGTAACAACACAATCATTTATTAAGGAATATTCATCTTGATCATATTAAATTTCTTATTTTGTAAAATGGTTGTAAAAAACATACACACTTCCTTGGTTTTATGTTTAGAGATTTTAAAATACCATTAAGAATTTTTACCACCTCTAATATAGCCATTGAATAGTGATCACTTGATTAGTAAAAATATAAGGCATTAAAAAAATCCAATATTCTTAGATAAAGGATGCGATGACCTCATCTAGTATAATTTATCAATATGAATCCCATTTTTTAGAGTTCGTAAATAATGGGGTATCACTTGGGATTGCTCTTGATGAATCCCAAGACAGGCTCCAACCTGTTAAGCTTGAATGGAACTGCCCATGAGAGAAGTGTAAGTTAATATAGATTACCACCCAAGTGATGTTATCCGACCAACCCCAAGAGCCTGCCACCAACACACACCATCCCCTTAGGCCTTATGTGTGTGTTATAAGAGGTTATGTAACAACTCTCTAGCACAATGATTATGTCCATTATTTTTTATAAATAAAATACATTCATTTTATTATTTTTACTTTGTAAATGGTTTTTAAAGCACAAAGTGTATTTCTAGTTTATATTCTTATTGAGTTATGAAATATATTTTTATGAATTAATGGATTTTTTAATTAAATATTATTTTAATAAAATATTATTAATAAACAACTTTTTATTAAATATAAATTATCATATAAATTTTGAGAAAAACCATTGTAATTTTTATTAAGGTTTGAAAACAGTTATTCTAAAAACCCATAATTTTTCATCTAATGTTGGTTTTTATTTTAAAATTGAAAATTAAAAAATTAAGAAAATTATTTAGATAAAATTAATATCATTTTTGGATTTATGATGTAAAAATTATCTAATGGTGAATTTTTCATTTATTTCTAAGAGAGTCGGATTTTTTGTTAAAAATTAAATGTCATTTTAATATATTATGTGTTTTATGACCTCATAATGACATAATAGTATTAATAAAATACTATAAAATTTTTTTCTGGCTATAATATGTTTTCTCATTAAAATAATGTGATTTTAGATTTGTTTGATTAATTTTACAATGCCTTAGTGGACCCTCCAAGACTCGAAAATGATTTGAACATTTTAAAATGATTTCCTTGAAAGAGTGACTCACCTCCACACAATCAAGACTAATTTTTTTATTATGTATTTCAATTCACAATTTAAAATATTTTATTCCTTTATACATTGAAAATAATTATTGGAAAATACCATGGGATGGTTTTTTGTTTTGATTACATTGATGTGTAGTGTCCAAAACCAAAATAATAAACAATTTCCTCTCCTTTCCTATATAAACCCACTTAATATCCCATTCCTCTTCATTAAAAACCTCTAAATCACAACAAATATCATCCCTACCCTATCTATAATCCCCCAAGGATCCACAACCTCCCTAGAAGTATCTCTTATTCCTCTCCCAATCCTTTGGATCACACTTCCAAGTAATGGATTTCTTCCTTTCTCATTTTTGTCTCAATTTAATTATATTGTTATAACCTTTTATTTTCAATTGAAAATTTTAGGGTCTGATTTTAAACCTGTCCCATAATTCCCTCTGTATGTTTTAATTATTAGAGACCTCATTATCTCTAATTAATTCTTTCAATTTAAACATGTTACCATGTCAAAATTCCGTAATGAATTTCTCTCTTCTCAAATACAATATATAAATTCTTTTATATTATGAATATAAATTATATTAAATATGTTGTGATATTATGTTCAATTACCCCTTACAATCTATTTCATTTATAAATAATTATAGACCACTTTACCTCTCATAAAACCATTTTATGATTTCTATTTGATGTCCTTATACTGTTGATGTTACACAAATGTCTCCCATGAAAAAAAATTTATGTACGTGAACACCATACCCATTTCTCTTTCAAGTGAATTTACCATTAAGAACATTTACTTTTTGAATGAATAAATACATTTATGTATTGCACATCTGTTATTCATGGAATAAATTATTATTTTTAATGAATCCATGTGGTATGATCCTTGTGGAAACCTTATGCATGAAATGAAATGTTAAAAATGGTGAACCCTGATAGGACTCCAATGCATTAGAAAAATATTATTATCATGATACATAATGTTCAATGAGGGTCTACTCATGATAATTCAATTAAAATGATGGTTTAATCTTTCAAATTAAAGTGCTATGAGGTTTTACTTATGAACCATGTGCTATGATCCTTGGTTCATGCTAATATCATGTTAATTGTTGATGCCACAATACCATGTTATGATAATAATGCTATATCTTACCATTATGTTGGTGTTTCTTTTATGATCCATTGATATCCCTATTTCTTAACATGTACTATATTCTTCATGTTATGCCTTGTTTACTCTCTTACTAGGCATTATATCTCACCCTTTTCTAATGCATGTCCTCCGGTTATCCAATGAAATGATAAGTACAAAGGAATTTGGTGGTCATATACAAAAGGATTTCAATAAAGATATTGTGTTATATGTTCTAAGTTTTTTTGTAATGTTGCTAATTTCCCAAGACACTATACCTCACAATCTTTGTGGTTTTCTTAAGTACAAGTTTATGTACTAAATTTTGATTATGTGTGTAATAACAAGAAGGGTTTCCATAGTTGGTATCAGAGGATAGGTTTAGTTATTATTTGGATTAGTATTAGAAAACCCTAGATAAATCATTATGGGTAAGACTAAATTAAATAAATATATACCTAAATTTTTGTGAGTTTAGAGTAATGTGTTTATCAATCAAATTCTCCCTGGTCTAGATACGAATAAGTAGAGGCGACTATAGTACAAATGTATCTTGGAGGAAAAACCAAAAACACCACTTTGAGTTTCACTCAAACGGGAACTGGTTTATGAAAATGGGCCTTAATGCACTATTGGTTATGACAATCCTTGGAGTTATGCTTTAGTAAATTCATAAGCATAGTATGAAACATTATTAAGGGAAAAAATTACACTACGAATATATATTGGGAAGTATATCATGGATAACATAGATTGATTCCTATAAATTCATATGATAAGGAAATAAATGTAATTTATAAGTTATCCCTTTTTGTCTTTAGATTACCCATTATGTGTTACCCATTAATTTCCTTTTATTCCAGCTAATGGTCTGTAATAGGAGGACATAGATAACAATCGATGCGAAGATCAATGTGATGAATGTTTTAATAAGACACCCAATCTAATTGGAGAGGGAATAAAAAATATTATCATAATACTCTCTTTGTTAAATCATGTTTTAATCAAAAATTAGGTCAAGAAGAATGTCCACCCACCACCACACCTCATGAAAGAAAAATCTACAATCGAGAGTTTCATGAGACAATGGAATCCTACTTTTACTGGAACATATAATCCCTCAATCATCGAACAATGGATAAAATCTATTGAGATGATCTTCTATATACATCAATGCTATGAATAAGAGAAGGTTCTGCTTGCTTCTTATCATTTGGTGGGTGAAGCTGATCAATGGTGGACATTGATAAAAAATATGAATCCTGAGGAGGATATAGAGGCGTTGGAATGAAAGGATTTCCATAAAATTTATTTCGATAAATATTATCCATGCACCCTTTGACTTAAGATTAAATGGAACTTCCATTCCATCAAGAAACAGGTTGATGAACCCATTGGATTGTAAGAGGGAAACATCACAGGGATTTCATGATATGCCTATGTCTTTATCATTTCCACCAAATTCAAGGTTGACCGCTTCTTTGGTGGGATAAAACCTATCCTACAGAAAGACCTAGAAATCCTTGACTATGATAGAAATGATGAAATTGTAGGATGTTCCGTCAATGTAAAAATGGAGATTGGTGAATCTCAAGGTTTTCATTGGGATAAGAAGTGGAAATTGAACATTAATTATGATGTTCTAATGGGTAAATACAATGGTGATATGAAATTCCAGAACCCCACATTCCCATGGTGCGGAAGGAATCACCCAAGAAACTGCTTGAAGGGGAAGAATAAATTATTTATATGTGGAAGAGAAGGGAACCTATCCATTAACTGCTAACAAGAAAAATGAGATGTTGCAACAGAGGGTAGAAATGCTCCGTTCAACCCTCAACACATTGTTCATTGCTTCAACTGTAAATAACCGAGCCACTTTTCAAACTAGTGTCCTAAGACAAGAGTTTACATAGGCAAACAATAACCTCCAAGGAATAATGGTAGAGGTTTTTCCATCACTACTTTCGAAGTGAACCCTAAAAATGAAGTGGTGATAGGTACACTGGTTATTTATTCAAGAGTAGAAAATGTATTTTTTGATTCTTGTTCTAGGAATTTATTTATATCCCATGATTTAATAGAACAATTCCAACACCAACACAAATTAGGGAAGTATAGATATCCATGAGAAAAAAATGGGACAATCATTTCATCCACAAGAAGGATTTTTATTCAAGTTATGAGCACTATGAATTCATAGTAATGGCTTTTGGACTCCCAAATGCACCATAAATATTCATGGACTTGATGAATAGAGCCCTTATAGATTACCATGGAGAATTTTTGGTAGTCATTAAACATGATATTATTATACAATCTAAAACAATGGAGGTGCATGTGAAGCATCTAAGAACTGTTCTAGAAACCTTGAGAAGGGATAAGCTCTATGAAAAATCTATCAAGTGTGAGTTCTGGTTGAAGGAGGTATCATTTTGGGTAATATCATTACAAGAAATGGGATATCTATGGACCCCTTCATGGGGTTTTCTATATATTATCACCAAATTGTGATAAATTTCTCACTATTTTCAAACCCTTTTACCAAGCTAACTAAAAAGGGAGTCAAGTTTTCTTATAGTGATGAAAGAAAAGAAAGCATCAAGGAGTTTAAAAGTAGGCTTATCCCTGGGCATGTGATCACACTACCCAAAAGTGGAGAACTTTTTGCGGTATTCATTGATTCTTCGATGAAGGGAATGGGGTGTTTGTTGATGAAAAATGATGTTGTCATTGCTTATGCTTCAAGGAAATTTAATGTTAAAACAATACAATCGATGATCTACGGTTGGCTGTAGTAATCATTACATTAAAATTTTGGCATCATTACCTATGTGGGGAGAAGTGTGAAATATATACCTATCACAAATGACTCATGTATATATTCTCACAAAAATATCTGAATATGTGGTAGTAATGATGGATATTGCTGATCAATGAAAATAACTTCTTAATTTATTACCACCCTTAGAAAGTGAACAAGGTGGCAGATGTTGTATGTAGAAAGGACCTAGAGATTCAATAATTGATTATAATTGAAAAGGATCCAATCTTCTTAAATTTGATGAATATTGACATGTAAATCATAAATAAGGGAACATCATCATTCCTTTCACAAATTATTGCTCAACCATCTCTTTTAGAACGATTAATGGATGCTCTGAAGGATGATGTCTGAATTCATAAGAAAGTGGAAACAATCAAAAAACAGAAATCCTTAGAGTTTGATGTTAATGAAGAAGGAATTTTGAGAATTGGGTCAAGAATATGTGTTCCATCAAATATAGAGTTAAAGAATGAAATTTTGGATGATGCAAATAATTTTAATTTATCCATTCACCCAGAAAACAGAAAGATGTATTGAGATCTCCAAGATCATTATTGGTGGGATAATATGACAAAGTAGATTGATGAGTATACATAAATGTTTTCGATGTGTCATCATGTGAAGGAATGGAGGTATAAGTCTAATGGTATGATGAAACTATTACACATACCAATTTGGAAATTGTAAAACATCACCATGGACTTTGTCACCTAAATCCTAAAGACATCCAAAAGAAAAAATGTTATATGGGTTGTTGTGGATCATCTTACAAATACTGCACCCTTCATTGCAATTAAATAGGTTTTATCATTGGATGAACTATCAATGATATACATCATATATGTTTCAATAATACATGGGGTACCACAATAGATTTTATCCAATTGAGATCCAAGATTCACCTCTATGTTCTAGAATAGTCTCCAACATGCTTTGAATACTGAGCTGATATTCAGTATGACTTATCATCCCTAAACTTGTGGAATACCTGAGAGGCCTATACCAAATCATTAGTAAATGTTATGAGCATACTCTATGGGCTTACATGAAGTATGGGATCAATAGCTTCTCCTGGTTGAGTTCTCTTACAAGAATAGTTTCCACTCAAGCACTCAAATGGCTCCTTATGAATCCCATTATGGGAAGAGGTGTGAAACACCAGCATGTTGGGATGAATATGGGGAGAAAAAACTCCTAGTTCCAGAAATGGTCGATGAAATGGTGGAGAAGCATAAGACCATACAACAACACATAAATGATTACTAGAGTAGACAAAATAGATATGGAAATAATTGACAAAGATTCCTGGAGTTTAATGTTTGAGACATGGTTTTCCACTATATATAATAGTGGAAGAGTGTAATGATATTTGGGAAGGGAAAGCTTACTCCAAGGTACATTGAAACTTTTGAGATCCTTGATCACATTGGAGAAGTATCATATCAACTAGTACTACCACTGAACCTATCTAAAGTTCAATATGTATACCATGTATCACTCTTTATTATGTACATCCCTTACCCATAACATGCACTCAATCTAGAGGTCGTACCATTAGAGAGTAACATATCCTTTGAAGAGAAGTTGGGGTAGATCTTAGTATGTAAGGAAAATATTCTACGAAATAAAACAATTCCCCCATCAGGGTGTTTTTGTGGAACAAAATGATTGAAGAAGCAACATGGGAATGTGTGGAAATGATGAAGATGAGTTACCCTTAACTATTTTAGTATGGGAGAAGAAAATTTCAAGGGTTAAATTTTTTAAGGGGGGAAGATTGTAACAACCAAAAAATTTTATTAATGGAAATTTCTCTAGATCTAATAAAAATTCTTATTATGTCAAACAGTTATTTAAAACATTTTCACATATACGGTTTTTTGTTTGTAGATTTTAAATTACCATTTTGAATTGTTATAGTTGCTAATATATTCGTCAAACAATGATCACATTATTAGAATAAATATAGGGCTTTAAGAAATCCAATTTACTCTGAAAAAAGAACTGATGGCCTCATCTAGAAGAATTTGTCCCTACGAAGCCCATTTTTCAAAGCTCCAACAGAATTTAGGGTCACTGGTCATCACTATTGACCAATCTGAATCCAAGATTCAACATTTTTTCCTTGAACAGTACTGCCAATAAGAAAAGTTGAAGTAACTAGAGATTACCACCCGAGCTATGTTATCTGAGCCACCCCAAGAGTCTATCACCATCGAGCATCTTACCCTTATGACTTATATGGGTGATATAATGGGTTAGGTAATAAGACCATGGCACTATGATTATGTTCATTATTTTTGTATAAGGAAAATACATTCATTTTATTATTCAACCATTCTAAATGGTTTTTAAATCACCAATAGTATTTTTAGTTAATATTTAAATTTAATTAAGAAATATATTACGATGATTTTATGGATTTTTTAATTAAATAATATTTTAATAAAATATTATTAATACATTACTTTTTATTAAATTTAAATTAACATATAATATTTAGGATTACAACTATAATTTTTATTAAGGATTGATAACATTTTTTATCAAAACCCATAAATTATCAATTAAGGTTTGTTTTTGTTTTAAAATAAAAATTTAACATATATAGAAAATTATTTATATTAAATGAATATAATTTTTTGATATAGGAAGTAAAAATTATTTAAGGGTGAGTTTTTCATAATTTTCAAAGACAGTCTAATTTTTGCATAAAAATAAAATATTTTTTAAATATATAATGAGTTTTATGACATTATATGGGCATAATTATGATGAAATAAAATACTATAAAATAATTTTCAAGACAATATTTTTTATCTAGAAAATAATGTTTTTTTTTGATTTTTTTTGATATATTTTACAATGCGTTAGTTGACCCTCAAACACTTATAACCAATTGTAACATTTTATAATGATTTCCTTGAGCGTGTGACTCACCTCCACATACTCTAGAATAATTTTTTTATGTTAGTCAATTGGCATTTAAAAATATTCTTTTCCACTCCAATTCTTTCAAAAACAATGGGTAAAATGAATTGGATGGTTTTAGGTATTGATTAGATTAATGTGTAGTGTCCAAAATATAAATAATAATGAATTTTTTCTCCATTTATATATAAACCCACTCAATCTATCATTCTTCTTCACTAAAAGTTTTTTTAGCTCGACCAACCTCTACCCTCATCTCCCAATAATCCTTCCAAGGCTCCCAACTCCCTACAATCCTCTCTCAAGTCTCTCCCAATCCTTCGAGATCAAACTTCTGTGGAATTTATTCTTTTCTCATTTTTTCCTGATTTTCTATATGTTGTTATACCCTTTTATTTTAAATTAAAAATGTTAGTGAATGATTTATCACATCCCCCATACATCCCAAAATATTATTTAATGATTATAGACCTCATTATCTCTCATTATTTCCACACATTTACACTAGTTAACATGCTGAAATTCCGTATAGAATTTCTCTCTTCTAATTTACACTCAAGAAATTATTTTATATTATGCATCTAAATTGCATTACATATGTTGGGATATTTTTTTCTATGACCCCCATATTTTCCATTTCATGTGTAAATAATTTTATACCCCTTTCTCTATCATCATACCATTTTATGATTCATATTTTACATTGTTATGCTGCTGAAGTTACACCAAAATTTCCCAATACAAAATGATCGTGTTAGTGAATACCATACCCATTTCTCTATCAGGGGTATTCACCTGTATGCACATGTATTTTTTGAGTTCATACATTTATGTATTTCTTACCTCTTATTCATGGAACAATTATGAGGATTATTTAATATATGATGTATGATCCATGTGGCCCACGGATGCATTAAATGAAATGTTATAAATAGTTCTCCCTAATAGGGCTCCAATGCATTGGGTAATGATTAGTTCATGATATTTCATGTTAAATAAGGGTTTACTCATTCTAATTCTAGTTCAGTTATGGTTTTCTATTGAAAGTTCAAGTTCAATGAGGGGTTTTTCATTATCCATGTTCAATGAGACTCAACTCATGCTAATATATTGTTCAATTTTGTCGACACATTCCAATGTAATGACAATCGTACTACATCATGCCTTATGTTCATGTTTCTCTTATACACCCTTGATTTTCCTACTTCTTAACATGTACTAAATTATTCATTTTATTCTTTGTTTACTCCCTTAATAGGCATTATAGATTACTCTTTTCTTATGAATATCCTTAGGTTCTCCCTTGCAAAGCTAAGTAAAAAGTAATGTTGTGGTTATGTAAAAAAACTTCAATAATGATGTTGTGTTTTATCTTATTAGTTGTTAGGAAATGTTAATAATTTCCCAAGACACTAGACCTCCAATCCTTTGAGTTTTCTTGAGTACAGGTTTATATAATAAATCATGTACATGTGTGTAATAAAGTGAAGGGTTGTTATATGTTCCACTTAAGGAAAGATGCTTGTTTTTATCTCAACAATGGCCCCAGATATTAGATTTAGTAATCTTTTTAGAAGTTATACCAAATATTCCTAAAAACTATGAAGACAAGATAACTAAAATATTCTATATATTTCATACATTTACTCTAGGAGAACTAGAAATCCAAATCACATACTATCTCAACACTTAGTCTCGAAAAGATCTATTTGATATCCAAAAATAATACATGTGTAATCCATGTCATTACATAGTGAATCTATTTTTGTTCTTAAAATATTAGTTTTCTTTAAAAAAGGATTCATTGCATTTTATATGTGAAAATTATAAATAATATATTACTTAATTATAAAAAATATTTTATGATATGAACATCAATTTCAAAATGATAATATCAAAATTTACACAGGGTGTTATTTTTTTATTATTCTAAAATATATTTTTTCTAAATAGTGAAAATATACCGTTTTCAAATACTATATTTTATTTTTATTAAATCAAGTAATTAAAAAGGATAACTTTATTTTGAATCCAATATTCATGTTAAATATGATATATTTTATTTTTCTTTATTTAATTAATTCTAGTTGATTTATCAATATTAATTATTTTTCATATATGTTAACTTTTTTTCATAAATCCCATTTTTCTAAAAAAAATATTTTTCTTTGGGTTTTAGGAATTGATTTTAAAATTCAATTATACAACATATACATATTTTTATTTAAATATTGATATTTTATTTGGAATAAATATGGTCAAATTTAGTAAATTTTACCCTTTAAATTTTCATCATTTTGAAAAGTAACTGTGGTAAATATTTGTCACCTCAGTTATGGGAAAATGGGTTAAAATGGTTAAAAATAAAGGATAATGAGTCAAAATCAACCCAATAAATTCCAATATTTTATTTTTGAATATTAATTCTACCATATACATAACTAATTCCAATATATAGCATTTTGGAACCATTTTTCAAATATATTAACATTTATATTATTTTATGTAAATAAAAATAAAAAATGACATTATCTTACTTCTAAATTTCATTTATATCTTCTAATAGGGTTAATTAATATTAAATAATATCAGAATTTATTTTATGGATAATGAGGTATATTTACCATGGTAATTTATTAATAATTTTTTGAGTATATAATTAACCTAAACACCTATAAAAAATGATACAGTGATTAGGAAAGTTGTTGAAAATTTAAATTATATGACTTTAAAAACATCAAAAGTAGTATTATTTTGATGAATTATGTGCCACATAAATTTTGTGTTAAATAATAATAAATAATTTGTGATTAAAGAATTTATATTACAATTTATTTTTTATATTGTTTTATTTAAATTCATATTAAATTAATATTTTCAAAGATAACATTAATAATATTTTATGATAAATATTATATATTTTAAATATTTGAAATACATAAAAAAATATTGAAATAGGGAATGTAGTATGATAAATAGTAAAAAAAATATCATTCCTTTTCCATTTTTTATCCAATTGATTCTTAACAAGTAAAATTATAACCCTTTAAGATTGAAAATGTTGTTACTGTGGTTAAGGTAAATATGACTAATGAAAGGGATAAACCAAAATATAGTGGTTAAAATGAAGATAAAACTCTCTTAAACCACAATGTTTAGTTTTATTTTAACTATACAAATATAAACAACACACACATGTCATTTTGGAGCATTTTTTCTATGAATGTGTCATCGTAATATTTTAATAGTTTGAAAAATGATATATTTTCGCTCACCACAATTGTAAAAGGACACTCTTCCACTCTCTTATTTACACCACCATGAGCCGTCTAACTCTACCAAATACCATAAAAAATCATTAAAACATCCATAGACATGATATCAAGGCTCTATATTTCTTAGAAGACAATTTTGAGGATCCATAAAAAATGATGTAAATGGAGTGTACCAAAGAAGGGATAATCATCTTTAATTAATATTTTAAGTTTATTTCTTCATAAAATTCCAGTAAATATATTTAAATAAAAATAAAAATAAAAAAATAGTATCATAAATTTAAATAGATGTTGTTATTCCAAGTTTATTTAATTCCAAAATATTTTAAGTAGTGATGTATAATTTATATATGTTTTATTTCCACATTTTTTATGTAAATTAAAAAAAATTACATGTAATAACTTCATTTATTAATTCTAATTTCAATGGTATGATCTTTGTAAGGTATTTTGTCTCAATTCACACTCTATTAAGTAATATTTGGTTGTATGAACCTATATTAATTTATGTGCTGTAAATAATTCCTCCTTTATTTATTGGACATTAATAAAAATATTTATTCATGATAATGAATGTTTCAGTTCATGTTTTGAATTTAAAGGGGTTAAAATTAAAATGTTACCAAAGAGTTGAAAATTTATTATTATATTTCATTTTTTAGAATTACTTATAAATTCTTTTAAAGGAACCTTATAATAAATCCTTCATAAACTATTTATATTTTCTTATGCTATAGATATTTAATTGTTTCCCATGTTTTATTTCATCTTTTACACTATTTGGTCCTTGAATCAATCAAATAAATGTATAAAATAAAATTTGGTCTTATTTTTCTTTTGATAGGGTATATTCTTCTTCCATGACCATAATTTTCCAAAAACAATTACAAGATATACTTTTTCAACTCAAATTATTTATTAAATAAATAATAAATTATACTTTAACATTTACATGGTTTGAAAGTAATATTTATAATTTTTTCAGAAAGTTTTCTTTTCAACATTCTTAAAATAATTCAAAATGAAAGGTTCATTTTGACATATATAGAATTAACATATTTCCCATCCACCATAATATTTCTATGATATTTATATTCTCCAAGAAGTTTTAAATTTTTTGACAAATAAAAATATTCATTAAAATCCAATTTTAATGCTTTTTTTAAATTTATTTATTTATCTATGTGTCATGATTATATTGAAAAATCTATATTTATGATGATCCAATGTTATTTTTTATCTCTTATTAATTTTTTGGTTATTTACATTCTCTTGAGAAAATCCCTTTCTTGTGACCATTTATCAATTTATATTATATTTATCTTAAATATTCATATTATTTGTATCATGGATTTGGTCATTTCCTAAACCATATACCATTTACATATATAATGATTTATTATGATAGTTACTTCATTATATTGAAATGCATTGATATTTTATATCATTTAATCTATATAGTTATCTGTTGGAAAGGGATATTTTGTATAAATTAAAATAATAATTCTATATATGTGGAATGATTTAAGAATGCATTAATGGGTGTGGCCAAAATTATAGATGCCCTTGTTGTATAAATAAGCCTAATTAGTCAAACTAGTTGGCCAGACATATTAAATGGGTGTTTTGTGTATACCTTCCAGATAGTTAAACTATATTGTAAAAAGGACTTGATGGTAAATATATCACGATGAATGATATCGTGATGTCCAACTATAATTATTTCCATCCTTGAGAATTTGGTTATTACTATCAATGAGATTACTACATTGATATTATCCATGGATGTGTTACACTCTCATGATAGTGATAAAATGGATTTTATTTTACATTATTTATCTTTATATATTGTATATGAATTTTTTTTAATAAGATAGATTACACATTAAATAACCATTACTGAGAATTTTATCCCAACCAATATGGTTTTCCTTTCCCTATAATATAATGAAGGAATTACTGAATGAGTTCACATATAAATAATAATTTATTTAAAAAAAATTCGTATTTTATTACCAATGTAAAATGGGAATATATAATTATCTAGTTTACCATGCCTATTAAATTATTAAATAATTTTGGATATGTCCTCTTGTATCTAGTAATAATGTAATAATGAAGAAACTCGATTTGGGTTACTTGAGTTGGTGCTTTATACCACTGGTTTTAGAGTAATATTATTAGAATCCTTAAGAACTTCATTCAGAAAAGAATAAATTAGTGAAAATAGAATTATGATATAATTTTAGGATAAGTCTATGTATAAAAAAACATTGTATATTTTTTCACGTTAGATATTATGTGGTTTTCTTACATATACATCCATGTATGGATACTAAATGTGGATGTGGTTTTCAGAATAGATTCATATATGGATACTAGGACTAAATAGTAGTGGTATAATATATGTCACACATCATTTTGGTGAATGGTGATTGTGCCCTTATTATGCTACTAGTTTAAGAATCACATGGGATATTCTTATGTTAAGTGACATTTTCAATACCAACTTTTATGATGAATGAAATAATATATCCTATGGAAAACAATGATATGTCACAGTGATATAAGATAAACCAAAAGTTTCATGGGTTGATAACTGTATGGTTTATCATGTGTATAATGGCATAAATAATAATTTTTAGGTATTATATTATAGGAGTTCAACTAGATTAAGAATATTTTAAGAGATATTTATAGTAACACATCCATTTAGTATAGTATATATTTTATTGAAAAGGTAATTTTGGGAATAATACATTATTATATTGTGGTAATAAGTTTAATGTTGTTGAAATCCATTAGGGTTAATATTATATTTAATGTATATGTAATTAGGTTAATTGGGATACAATAGTTATTACATTTTTGGAACAATTGTTTTATTGTGATTATAACCATGGGATTGAAATGTGATATATTGAAGAAGTGATTATTTTTATTTTTATAGAAATTAAACTTTTTGGGAATATTATATGAAAAATTTAAACCTAAATTAACAAATAGGGATTGTTTTAATGTGTGGAATCATGTATGATTTTATTATGGAATTATGGTGCTTTTTAATATTTTTGGTAACGATTAGCACATTTTTGGAGTATATGTCTAGGGAATAATTTTTTTTGAAAATAGACCTATGAGATATTTCAATCATACAGAAATAATAGTTATGTGGTTATAAAAAATGTAAATTTTTTATATATTTTGGGGTTTTGAATTTTTTCAGACATGTTTTGGAGTCTTAGGATTAACTATTTATACAATAGATTTAGTTGGTTTTTATGGTAGTTGTTGAGGTTTTTGAGATATTTATTATTTATTTATCCATGTTGGATGTTTTATGATATTAATTATGGTTTTTTAAATATAATTATATTTGATCCATTACATTTATTTATTTTCTGAATCTAATGATCCAAAAAAAGTTAATTATAGTGCTTCAACAATGAAAAATTCAACTTGAATATTCGTTTCTTGTAATAAGGGATGAAGTGTAAATTCATTGAATCAAAAAAAAGGATGGATTTGTTGAATGAAATCAAATAAATTTTCACATATTTTCAATTATGAATATAATTGAATCCCTAAACATTACAAAAAAGATATTGAAATATATATTTAATATATTTTACATTCATTTTAGATGAATTGATGGTCTTCTAAACACTCATTGATTAATGGTTTTTTGGCCATTAACATTCTCATGAAAATATTTTCTATCACACTATATTTGTCCATGGATGATTATTTTAAACTCTATGTTTATATTTTATCTTCACGCTAATTTTATGTTTAAATGGAAACACAAATATGTGATTTTTCTCGTAACCTTTATCATTCCCACTAATCATTTTTAAATAATATTTCTTTATCCCACTATACGATGAGGGTTTTCAATAAATTATGAAACTATGGTGACCAAGAGAATATTTTGAGTGGATAATTTATTTAAAGGGTGAAGAATATAACAACATAAAAATTATATTTAGACAATAATAATTTTGAAATATTAATTAACATGTAACACTGATATTTATGATAATTGTTTTATACTATAAAAATATTATTATTCTAATGTCAACATTATAACAAAACTATCAAATTGTAATGTATAAATATTAGTAACAAAATTATAAAAATATTTATTTATAATGGCCCTAATAATAAAATTGTGATGATTAATTCATAATAAATATGCACTCAATTTTTTGTTAGGTCATTTTTATGAGTCAAAAATATGTTTTCCTTCAAAATTGATTTTATTACATTTTTCATGGAAATTTTAATTAATTTCTGACACTTTTATATATTATAATTTATAAAATGAAAAAAATTGATATAATCTATCAAAATTAAATTAGTGAAAAATTTCGTGATTTTTTTAAATTGATAGATTTTTAGTGAATATTAAAATATATTGACTGCCAATTACTCTAATTTATATAAATTAACTCTAGTTATTTATAAGTACAATTATATTTTTAATTTCTTATTAAAGTTACATATGATCTATTTGATTTTAAATAATCAAATTATTTGTATTTGAATATGTAATGTTGATGATTTTGATATATGTTTCTTTTTATGTTTAAAACACATATTTTTAAGAAACTATTTTCCTTTACATTTAAGGAATTTATATTCAATTTTATTTTTTTCACATATAGAAATTTAATAATGAAAAATAGATTCTATATTTTAAATAAAAAATATGGGAAATAAGACTCTTTTATTTTGGTCATTATAATTAATATTCTTAGTAAATATTTATCACCTAAATTATGGTAAAATGGGTAAAACATTGATAAAACAAGGAGATAATGTTTAACAATCAACCCAAAAAATGAGATTAATTTATTTATTCTGTTCAATTTGACCATTGAAATACCAATTTCAAATGTATGAAACTTTGGTTCCATTTTTCCATGATAATTATATTTAATTTATATTAGCTAAAAAATACAAAATGTCACCCTCTTTATTTTATGTTTATTTTATATATTAACATAGAGAAAAAATACGTTCTGAACAAATAATGAAAATTATTTTGAAAATAATTAAATTATATGTATGATGGAAATTTATTTATAATGTTTTTGAATATATAATTACATTTAACACTTATAAAACACTAACACAATGACTATACCACCATTAGAAAAATGAAAGAAAATGATTTTAAAACCATCAAAAGTAATATCATTTGGATTAATTATGATGTCATATTAATTAAATTCTAAATAATAACATATTAGTTATCTTCAAATAGTTTACAATTTAATTCATTTGTTATTTGGATGTCTTTAATGTCAAATTAAATGAGTAGTGTCAAAAATGACATTACAGCAATTTTAGGAAAAATAAAATTTTATTAAATTAAAAAAATCATAAAAAATTGATATATATTAATTATAATTTTAAATTGTCTAAAACATCATTGGTTATCAATTTACAGCCTAATTTTTAACTTATATGAAAAATTAAAACCCTTTAACATTGAAAAATTTGTTACCGTGGTTAAGGTTAAATATGGTCAATGAATGGGTTAAACCGAAATATATGTGTTCAAATGAGAAAAAAACATTAATAGACATCAATGGTTGGTTTAAATTAGACCATAACCATATCAAATTATAATATGAGTCATTTAGGAGCTATTTTTCAAGGAACGTGACTTAATAATATTTTAAAACGTTGAAAATTTACAAGTATTCCACTAACCTCAATTATAAAATAACAACCCTCCCCTCTCCTCTATATATCACAATAATACATGTAGCTCAAAAAAAACACTGAAAAATTATCTTATCAGCTTCACTATCATAAAATATAGGTTATTTTACTGCTTAATGACAACTCTAAGGGGCCTTTTTTAAATGATATAAATGATGTCTACTGAAGAAGAGATAATCAACATAACCAACTCTTTAAAGTTTATAACTTATTATAATTCCAATGAATATGTTATAATCATAGAAAATTAATAAAAATAGTACATAAATATACTGATATTTAATTATTATTATTTTACAACCATTTTATACCTCTTTCCCATTATATTGAAAGTGAAAACATCACCCATTTGTGTGTATGACTTACCATCTGCACGTAATGGTGTAAATCGTTTCTCATCACCACCTTCCATGGATGGTTATAATGATTTTACTAATTATTATATATGATATTTATGAAATAATTATGCATCATTTTTTATAATCTCTTATCAATATTCTTAGCTTACAATCCGTTTGAAAACGATAAATTCACTCGGTCATACATGTTGATTAAAACCTCAATGAAGTGATGTGATTCATTATTTTTTATTTAAATGATTTTCATAAATGATAGATTTAACTAATTTATATTATAAATAGTTTATAATTTTATTTATTTAATGTTGATTTATTATTTACCTTCCTTTCATTCCTTCCATCAAAATGTGAATTTTGTGTTCATGCATACATACAGCCTACCGTCTCAATTAATAGAAAAATTGTTTTTTCATTTTACACCTATTGAAAATTACATTTAATGTGTTTCTAATAAACTAATATGATATTAATAACATTATTATAATCATTTAAATAATTAATTTACACCGATAATATATTTCAAAAGAAAACATAATAAAGTTAAATCCTCAATTATTTGTCCTGAATGCAAGAAACCTGGCCATACCAAACTTGAGTGTCCAAAAAAATATCCATATATATAACTGTTAGATTATATAAACAATTTAAAATAATCTATATTTCATAATGAAATGAATCATTATTTAGGGATTATCCTTCCCTTGATAACAATTTTTAGGTCAGATATGATTAATTGATGATGGTCTATAGGGGGTGAATAAACCTTTATTAAAATTATCAGATTTATGGAATATTAATTTATGAATTTTGTGGTTTAGAATTATAAAAAATATCTTTTATATTAGAATATGAATACTTTATGAGTGAAGAATGTATAAAAAATGAAGTTAAAAACATTATAAAATTTTATAGTAGTTCATATCAATTCGATCTTACTCTACTCTTTATACCAAAACCGATGTACTATGGAACCCACTATGATATTGATAAAGGAATTTAAATGGGAGAAATATAAACCCATATTTTTAAAGCAAGTTGAATCCTCATAAATGTATTTTTGAGGAGCATCCCCAAACATGACAACATGGAGTCTTTTGGGGGAGTAGAACACAACATAGGACTTCTACATGGAAAAACCCCAACCAATTTTTACATACTTTGGGAAAGGTAAACATAACCATGGGAATAAATTGTAGAGGTAGTATAACATGGTAATGAAATGATAAATTGCATACTGATACCCATAAATAAATTATTGAACAAAGAATATAATGTAATAACATTAGAATGAATTGTTGGTGTTGAAACATCTGATGAATACCTTCTAGTAGATTTGAATGATGAATTAAATGAATTATAATAGTGGTACAATTTTTTTATAAAATAAAAATGATTTCTATGAATAATGTTTCCTTCCATGAGAGTTTTTCATAATTGATGTAAATAGTTGAGCAGTAGATCACATGATTGACCTAAGATTATGAACATGTGAGATTGGATTTTATTTTTCTGAAGATTTATATCAATTCCCGGAAACAATGAATACAATAAATAATAATCCATTTGGACTACACATTAGATAAAAAAATTAAAATTATAAATGAGAATAAACTGTATTATCCAATAGAGAGAGAAATTATCATTTCATAATAATTGTAAAACTCACATACATTATTGATAATAATAAATAAAAATTAAAACCAATTTTATTTAATATGATAACTAATTTAAATTCCATCCATAATAATAGACCAATTAAATATCATGAGAAAAAGATCAAATATAAAATATTAAATTCAAAAACATTCAGTTAAAAAATAGTAAATACATCTAAAATATTAAGAAATAATAATAATAATGAATTAAGTATACTAAACCAAATTTCAGTGAGTATAATGTTAAATAATATTAGTTATGAAACAATAGAATAAATAAAAAATCCATAAATAACCTAAATACTTTTTGAGTTTCAGGTTCTATGTTTTATGCATGAATAGATAAAATCATTGAATCATTAAAAAAACATGTTTAATACAACATAGAACACGTCACATTGTTTTACATAATTAATATTAATTTATATATTTATTATAGAATTGTAAATCTAAAAAATAGTCATGAATAACATTTATGGAAGAAAAAAACATATAATATTGTATAATTTCCAATAAGACTATAATTCAGTAATGTAGGAAAAAACACGTAGGGGAATTTCGTATAGGTGGTTTTCACAACCTATGATAATTGACCACATATGTAAATTGACATAAGGGATTGGCAAAAATATTTATCTAATATATTTATATAAGTTAATTCATCAGGTCTGTGATTTTCTAATGTATCCATAAAGAAAATTCTGAAATCTATAAAGAGATTGTATTCTAATTTCTCAATGACAAAAACTATAAGAATGGTTGAATCATAATTTTTCCCATTGAATTATATTATTAAAATTTTAGTATATCTTTAATGAATCAAGATTCGCCTTAACAATATTTCAATAAATCAATCTACTATAAAATAATAGTAGCAAAGAAGTTCTAAAAATAGAAGAAAGAAGAATGAAAATATTAAGTGCCATAAAACATATTTTTAGAGAAGATAACGATTGATTTAAAAGTTTATGAATTCTAATAAAATTTAAATAATATTCTTATCTTTTCAGAAACATCACTCAATTTGGATTTGTGTATCCCATGATATGGTTGAAATCTAGAGGGTAACCGAATTTGGAAAATTGTTTATGTGGATCACAAAATTGCAATATGAACAATTTGTTTTTGTGCATAAGCAATTTCTCACATGGTGAACAGTGAAATTTCTATATTGGAACAATATATAATATGTCAAAATTACATTCTATGGTCCCAAATGAATCACATTTCTTAGTAAATCCAATCAAAACTTGTATAACATATTATGAAATATCAAAACATTAAATATAAAGATTATGAAATGAAAAATTAATACATGATAAACATTAATCATATATTAATAAATATAAAATTCAATGTATGAATTGAATAATCTAAATATAACAAATAAATATATATAATTATCAAAAAATAATTTCATTCAAGGATACACTCAAGGTTTATATTTTGGGTTAATTTTATTAATATAATCCATTATATAGAAGATATAAATATTAAACACATAATAAAAAAATTTCCAACCATAATAATTATTCCATTCCATAAAACATATAAATTTTTATTTATAATTGTTCTGATTTAAAACTTTTAGTCGAATATTTATTTTTATGAATAAAATTTTCCCAAATGTAACTGGTAAATCAACTTTGACATAATATATTTCTATTAATTCCATGCAATTTTGAATTTATTTTTACAACAACACCATTTTTGTGAGGAAATTTAGGTGTATAGAAATTTTTTTATAACGATACTAGAGGATCAACTATTTAACACTAAATTATCAAAATATCATCTTTTTATATTTTCTATGGAAATTTTAATAAAAAAAATTTCATTATAAAATAGATTCATAATTTTAAAAAAAGAACATATATCAATATTTAATATAAAAAACCAATACCAGGTAAATATAGATAAATAATAAAATAGAAAAAAGAAAATATTTTTTCTATGATCTCATTATCCATTCGTGTTCACAAAAAATATTTTTTATATGTTCCAAAACAAACTATTATAAATGTTAAAAATAGTTTTCAATAATTATTTACATTATTTTTAAATTAAACATGCACCAAAAATTATATATATTATAAAAATTTTCCTTAAAAAAATAAATTTTTTTATTTTAAGACATTTATAAAGAATAGGAATATAAATGACATGATATCCATTAAAACGTCTTGGAATCACTAAATTTTTTATTCCCACAACTAATTTTTTTAATAAAAAAATAGTCCCATTTTGAAAAAATTATTACTTCTATGATATTTGAAGATATTAAACCATTAATTTCAAAATAAAAAATAATTTTTACTAAAATAAAAATCATAAAAATCAATAGTGAGTTCCAAAATAGTGAAAAAATTATTTTTATCCCCAAACATAGAGTACATTTATTCTCAAATCTATTGTATATTTACATATAGAACTGAATCCAAAAACCATCCCTTTACAACTATCACAAAAAATTTGTCCTAACATGTCATTGAAATTTATAGAAAATTATATAAATCTATAATAATATGGATATAATATAGACTATATTTTTATAATTTTTCATAACATTTTAAAGAATATATTTTCATAAATATATCAAGAATTTTTTTTATAACAAATTATATATTCATATATATGTGAAAGAAAGTATAAATTTTCAATCCTAAATCTCTTTTGTTATTTTAGGAATGTTGATTCATTATGTGTGATGAGCTATTATTGAAGACAATCAGAAGATAACTAAGTTACTATTTTAACTTTTAAATAAGAAATACCGTTATTCATAAAGAAACCATGTAATCATATAACAGTTTTATGGTGGGGATTTTTTATCTAGAATGGTGAATATTAATTGTGGCTATGAGGTTATTAATCATTCTTAGTCAGAATTTACATAATATCATTTGTGGTTATTCCTTTGAATATGAAATCTCATCATTTGTATAGGGATAGAAACACACAATTTCAAGAACATGGTATTTATACAATGAGGATGTATTTCTGGTCTAAAATAGGAGATTTAATAAGTTTTTCTATTTAATTATATATGTTTTGATGTATGTGGCATTGAGTTTGCGATTTTATGTAGAGGTACAATTTCATTTGGAAAACATTTGTGAGTCCTACGAAAAGAAATTATTTAGTTATATAGACCCCTTAGTATTTATTTCAAGGGTATGATGAACCTTGAGAAATATCATTTTTTTATATGTAATTTTTTAGATGTTCATATGAGATGAATTCCCACTTGTAGATATCAAATAAAAGAATAAAAGTAGATAGATACTACAATGTATCATCATTACATCCATGCCCCTCTATGTATATAATTTTCAAACCTATATGCATAAAAATCTATGAGAGGTTCTTTTATAAGAAATTCATTCAATAATTCCTATCATATAAACTTATATAGTGTTCAACTTTAAATAGACATAAAATTTTGGGCCACATTTTTTTCATTAAACCCAAATTTTATGTGGAATTGTTGATTCGTGGAGTATATGATCCCCAATTCAAAAAGGTTTATCATCAAATAAGATTCAACCTAGAATGAAACTCTTCATGAAAGATCCATCATATCAATTTTTAGCCCTTTAATGGACCAAGAGACCTTGTTTTTTCTCCAACATCAAGTATAAAAACTTGACCATACAATATTCTAGGAATCTTCAATAGTCTTCTGATAAACATGATCAAATCACCAATCACATTCATGTTGTTAATTTCGATCTGGTATACCATTGATAATGGGAATAGGTAATCTTATAAGATATATCATTAAATTTTCCTTCACAAATTTAAATATACCACAGGTTACAACAAATAATGTATTCCCTTGATAGTGATGATCCTTACCCGTAGGAAACCAATTATAATCTTCTTAGACCAAGTTTCTCATCCTGGATGCTTTGAAAAAAACCCAATAGAACTATGGTATCTTGGGAGACTATTAGTCCATTAAATAATAAATTATCCCAAACATGCCATTAAAGTGTATTAATCACCAAATAATCTAACTAAATTTACCAAAAATGGTAAACAAGATAGGGTTAGCTTGTGGGAAAATTCTTTAGGTTACAAGAATTGTGGAAGAATCTATTGAAGGAATGACCAACTTAGATTTTAATCATTAATCCTATGTAATAGTTGATTTACATTATCCAGAGATCTTGTCCAATTAATATAATATATTAATTATACTACATTAATAGGATGTAACCCTATAGACAGGATATTCACATATAACCCATAATCAATTTATGACACGATATAAAATTATCTCATCATGAAATTCTTCTTTTGTTGATGATATGGCATAATAACATTTATTTCACTCATTGCATGTTAGGATTCACGTATATGACCCCCAATTTTTTGATCCACACATTCACCACCACATCTGACAAATGTAGTAGAACCATTGGTTGATAGGACAACCTATCCTGATCACATTAGTTGTGTATGGATTATCACTAATGTTCTCTTCATGAAAGATGAAGAACCATTAGTGATCTATATAAATATTGAGATAGAAGGTGGTAATAGAGATCTCTTTGTAATTCATAAATCCCACCTTATCCATTTTCATTTATGAATGTAAATAGAAAAAGTGGTATGAATATATATTTATTATATCTGGTTTATGGTTGTAATATTACACACAATTCCCCATCCATAATTAGTATTATTAAAGTACCCCATCTCCAATAATAATATTATTATAATTATTAATCTCTTGACATGTTTTATTCATTAAGAATATAAATAAATATAATTTATATTAACCAAAAAATTAAACATGGTCTTATTTGTCTCATAATCATTCATAAAATTTAAAATAATGGATACTTAATTAAATAAATTGTACTAAATTTTTCTACAAATTATTTAAAAAATATGATATTTTTTAAATAGAAAAATTAATATTTATTATTATTATCCAACTGAGTTATTCATTAAAATAACTTACAATTACATTATGGCGATCAACCATACCCAAATTAATGCTATTTATTTTTACTTATTAAATTCAATACATGAATTTAATTGAGAGTGTGTATACACATAGTATGTCACACTCTAGGGTTATTTATTAGTGGAATTAGGAATAACATCATGAATTCCATTGTTATTGACTAAAAACACACCATGTAATCCCTATATAAATAATTAATCCTCAAAAAACCATCCAACCTCTTATGAATGTTTATCATTTCATATAATCTTTTTATCCCGATATCTAATTAGGCATGTTGAACACCATCTCCATCAGCCTATAAATCGATGTCACTTCTTTATCATTATATAATTAAACTCAAACAACAAAAATAGTGGACATTGATTTAACCATGTCTTTCTATTTCATAAAAGGTCTTGAGGTATCTACTTCTGTCAAGGGATAAAATGGATAATTACTTCCTTGCATTATCCATTAACATAATATCTCTTGAGATGTTCCCAATGTACCCTACCTAGTTATGAACATATGTCCTCATAGTTTCCCTCAATACATTACTTTGGGTGAGTCATGATATCCATTATTGATAATCTTAATGTATATAGATATATATCCACATCTATATTATGGAATATTCAAGGACACATGGAAGTGTTGATTTCCTATTTCACGAGTCTACTATCATAAAAACATATCATTGAGATTTCCAAAGTCAATCACTAATATTATGTGTCTTAATGTCTTAATATCCTCCTACATATGATGGCCTATATTTTGTATGTCCTAGTAGACAATTATATCCGACCATAAAAGAAGGATTCAAAATAATTTCATAGAACATCTAGGTTCTCATCATAGTGGGGAACTAATATAACTTATCATCATGATATATATTATAAAGAGATTATCCCATTAAAATTTCATATATAATAATAATCAAGATATGATAAGAAAACATATTTAATTAAGAAAATTTGCAATTATGTACTAAACCTCTCGGTTCTAGCACAACAACTTCAGTAGACTCCCAGTTGCACAAGATGAAACTGAAAATAGATTTCATGCCCCAAGCTCTCACACATGTTTATACTGAGATAAATATTTGTTAAAGGGTCATACACATTTCCATCCACGGATAATCTTCTCACCATAACATTACCTCATTGAGAAAAATCCCATTCGATATGAAACTTCCAAAGTATAAGAGATTTTCTTTTGCAGTGACCTTGAATCCTTGGTGTATGAAATCGTTGATGTGTTATCCTTGTAAAACGTGATTGGATATATAGTATATTTTGAATCCACTATATAATCATAAAAAATATACTACTTAGAGGTCATCCACCTCACAATTCCTCAATTGAGATAAGAGATACATCTTGAATGGGAATTATATTGTTCTATTCTTTCTGAATACTATCATCTGTATAACCCATGATCACTAGATATTCATCTCCACTATACACTAGGAACATATACTAATATTTCCTCTAATACATAATGAAAATATATATTGTAGTTAAATATTTTTAACCTGGATATGCTTGATATCTAGCTTCCATGCTCTAATAATATGCAACATCAAACCTTCTACAAAACACGACATACATGAGCGATCATATCATGAAATCATATGGGATATTACTCCTTATTTCTCATTCATATTGTGTTTAAGGACTCTTTTTCTTTTGAAGGTGTATACTAGGTAATTATATGACCAATATCCACAATGATCATTCCAAAGATAACATCTTCGATATATGGTCATTTTATGTACATTTACAGAGCATGAGTAGCCTCTTAGATCTGTCACGCATGATCATGATCACTAAAATGTCATTTATTTCACATAATTCTATCATGGAGAATCACATTATATACCTGAATCAACCTCTTTTATTGATGGTATATTATTTATAATATTTATTATTTCATAAACAAATACTACTATGAAAACAACTATACTCCCCCTAAACAATTTATAAACACATAGATCCCATTTATTCTAAATGTAACCCAATTCTTTTATGGTTTCATTGAATCAAATATTTAATGTACTGGATGATTACGTTAATAAATTGATGGATCTACGAAACATCAATGCTTTTTTGGAATTTCCTTGAGTCACAAACACTTCCGGTAATACCATATACACATCCTCTTAAATTTTCCCTTTATGGAATATTGTTTTGAAATACATTTTCCAAATATATTTTTCATGGTAAGAGGTTATAGGAAAAAATTATAATTGATTTAAATAAGGAAAATAGAAAAATGGTACCATCATAGTCAATTCCTTGATTTTTTCAAAAACCATTAGCCACCGGTCATTCTTTGTAGTAATTTAATTTACCTATTATGTCTATATTTCCCTTGAATACACATTTATACAAAATATGTTTTACATCAACTGGAGGATTGATCAAAACCTAAATATGGTTATGATACAAGGAATCCATATCAAAATTCATGTATTATTTCTATCTTGTGGATTATGATCTTTTAACATCCACCTTATAGGATAGGGGATCATCATTATTAACTAAAATTGAGTCACCGTCATTGGTGACTGGAAAACCTTATGTTTGTAGTTTTCTTACCTCTATAGAACTTCTATGAGGCCCTTGTGTTTCAAGAATAACATATTCCACAATGACCATTATAATATATTCCATTACCAATTCATGTGTATCCTGAGCATTAACATCATTTAATTTAATCATTCTCATGTTTTACTCCTTGAAGTGGGGATCCTTCTCAAGAAAGAAATACTATCATTCATTAACCACTTCCTTGTCTGAAGGGTTATATATGTAGTATCCCTTAGTTTACATGGAATATACTATAATGATATATGTCATGTCACATGTTGGTAGTTTGTTTTTTGATCTATACTTTTCAAAAATTTAGCATACTAATGCATGAATATGATACAAAATATGTTTCTTTTCACTCCAGAACACAATGGGAACGAAATTTTCATCCTTTTTTAGTACATGTCCTTGTAAAAATATTTTTTAATATATTGAATATCCCAAAAAGGGTAATAGAAGGATTTCATTACTCCTCACTGACCATACCATATCCAACAATGTATAGTCAATCCATTCACTAAAACCATTCCACTGTAGTGTATAATGGTTATTGAGTTGGGATAAAATATCATTCTACCATAGAATTTCAATGAATATTGGTTAAGATATTTAGAGCCTCAGTCATATACAAGTTTCTTTATCTTCATAACATGATGATACTCAAACTCATTGTAGAAATGTTTCAATTTCTAAAATGATTCAGACTTATTTCTCATTAGGTAGATATAACCATATATACTCAAATCATCAGTAGTTATAATAAAATATTATAAACCACTTATATTCCATATTTCAAAAGGTTTGAACACATCAGGGTGCACAAAATCTAGAATCTAAAGGGATCATTCACCTTGACATCCAAATGTTGGTTTGGTCTTCATACCATGTAAACAAGTATGAAATTTTTCAAGGTCTAATACTAAAAAATAATCTAAATATCCATATTTAAAAATCATTGTAAAATAGTTATCTTTTACATGAACAAGAATATGATTTCCTTACTATGGGTTTTATCAGTCACACTTTTCATATTCATTATCTATTAAAAAAATTGTTTTTTTAATTTAATACTTAAAGACAATTATTAAATTGTATCATACCATAACAAATATTATATTTCTAAAAGTTGAAACCATTATTTTCAATGATGAAAATAAATTTATCAAAATATAGAAAAATAAATTGGAATTATGATATTGGTAAGGAGAGGAACATAATATTGGTTCTTAAAAACAAAAAATAATCTTTTTAGTAATGTGAGATGGTAGTCTCCAATGACAAGAGCATCCAGTCAAGCTCCATTGGTAGCACATAAATCAATCTAATCTCTATTTATAATCATAATTATAAATGGTTCCTATATTTGTATACAAATTTTATAAACTTGAATAATATATAATAACAAACGTATAGATATAGAAGGATTACACTCAAATTTGAACATGCCTAATGTTCCCCCATCAATACTTGGTTTTATGTAGTTCCTATTATAGTGGCCCTACTTGCAATATGGAAAACATACCCCCTCATATTCCTTTTATTAAATTTGAATTTTCTTTTTCTTGGAATTATGAATCTCAAGATCCTTAGACATGGGATGATTCTTCATTCCACAATTATTTTCCATCATCTTCTTATTTAATATAATGAAAATGTGTTTGCATGGACATTGTATTAATCAACATGGATAATAAGTGTTAGATGTCCTGAATGTGAATTTCTCATAAAAAATCAAAATAAAACAAGAGACCTTTTTAGCCATTTGGGATATCAAGAGATCTATGTCAAAAGTAATCATTTATCATAAAACATAAGATGACTAGATACTCAATATAGTGAATCCTATTTAATATGTGTTCCCCATCTTTAAATAACTCACCCAAATTGAAGTTCAAATATTCATTGGAGGTATCATATATTCATGATCCCTTCTTCTCTTAATATAGATCCTTAATGTGAGATACAATGTAATACACAACCATTTCCTCACATCTCTTTAAAATATCATTCGACATTGAGGATGGGATGAAACATTTTACATCCATATAGTTAGCCATATGCTTCAAATAGATGAATACATCATCCTCACTAGTCTCCTTAAAAAGGGATATAGGAATTAAGGTTTGCAGTTCTTATAAATTCCATTCATGTAATAGTATAGCATGAGTGTGCCTATTCAATAATTAAAAATTCACATGGGTGAGAAGTTTATAATTTTATAGTATGGATCAAAATGATAATTTCAATGTTTTTTTTATTTTTCCATTCTAAAAATTAATAGCAGATAATTAAAACATGTTTTTATTACATATATTATAATAACAAATTGAAATTTAATTAAATTCCATAAATCACTCTCTTTTTTTAAACCTAATAGAATTCACCATTATCCATTGAAAATATTGTCAGATAGATTTTGTATCACCCCTAGTTTTAATTAAATAAATATTAATTTAGATATTCTATATATAAAGTGTTTGGCTGCATTTTATAAGGATCCGGAAAATTTTTGGTTTTTTGGGGATTTTATGATGGTTCGTGGTTTGAGAATGCTTTTTACAAACTATGCAACTGCAACTAAAAACCATGAAATGTGAAACAAAGTCTTTTTGGTAGGAACACAGTTTAGAAAAACCATGTGAACACCTAGGAGTAACTATGTATGTGGAATAGAGGAAAAAATGGTTGGTTCATGGTTTTTATATCCTTTCTATCCAAACATACGAAGGGTGTTGTAGAGGTAGTGGTTGTGGAATGAATGTTGCACGTTTTTCCTAACCATGTAACCCAACAATTCACAATTAATATTTATATCATAAAATGTTGATCAAACTTATTTTATCCCCAAATAACATCTTTTACACTATTTACAAACCTAACATGGTTTTTCATGCTCCCAAATGTGTTGGAGACTTTCCCCTTTCATCTTGCATTGATCTGTTGGAAAATAATGGTGTGTTGAAGGATGGATTCATTGGTCAGTCTCTGTTCTTCATCGTATTACTAAGACCTACCCTTATTCCCTCCCTTGGATTCATATATCTAAAGAATTTTTGATATATCAGTGTTATTGTATTCATATAATGATGATATTAGGATTTTTTGATGTTAGGGAACAAGATATACGATAGTTATTTGGATATTGAACCCGATTTTGTTAAAGAATTCGGTCCGTTTTTTATTTCCACCATAATTTCAAAAGAAGGTGGCTTCAAAATCAGATCTTTTTATTAGAAAATGATGGATTGGTTTCAGATTGATTTAATTGCATGAAATTATTTGTGAAATGTTTGTGAAAATCATTGTAGAAAACCATCTCTAGTGATGGTTTGTGGTTTTGAAGGAATTCGTTGTTGTGTAATGTTTTTTTTAATAATTATAAAATGACGTTCTCAAATATATATATTATTGATTTGTGTAAAAATACTATGTGGAAAGGTTTTAACTAAGATTTTTTTAATGAAAATGATTTAAATGGTTGGTTTAACATGGCTTTGATGGGTAGTTATGAGTTTACGCTTTATCTATGACCATGAATTGGTGGAGTGTACCCTCCAGGTAAAAGGTAAGAAAACCTATATATGGGGATAGTTCCATTGGGGAAAACATTGTCTACTTAGTGACGACATAGTGTATGGATGAGAGACCCCCCATTTGTATAGAATTTTCACTAAAGCATGCTAGTGTGGTTGTGTGTGAATCATGTATTGGGTATGCCAAAAAGGAATCTAAAAATGTTAAAAGGGTTGTTTGGTTTCCTTCCATTCAAAATGGTTTGGTATGGTAACTTATTTATATTTTTTTATAAACTATTAAATATTTTTATTTTTTCGAGATAAATTTTTTTATAAGAATTTCATAACATGTTATATACTAGTTGTTTGAGTAGGGAATTAATTTTGGGACAACAAATTTTATTTCCTTACTCACCCCCTTCCCGGGCACAATGGTAATTTTATAGATACTGTTTATTAATAAATATGTATGGTAAATGTATCCCATTTAATCAATAATACATCAATATAATTTGGTTTTTATTGTGGGATTGGAGCATGATGTATTTTGGGAGATGTAGTGTTGTTTCTTTGGTGTCATTGTTATTTTTTTTAAGTCCCCCACTTTGGTACTGTGATTTTGGTTATTGTGTTGTTGGGTATTGTTTTTTATGTTACGTTAGTTGTATTACATTTTTATCAATTATAATATAATTATTTTGTTTATGTTATTCATTTAATTGATTGATTTATTTTCAAAGGGAAAATCATCCAACAATAATTTTGAATCTATTAACATTGATTTATAGCCTTTGGTATAATTTGAAATTATTAAGCCTTCAATTTGTAGATAGTGAGTCTTATAGTGTATTTTTTATAGAAATGGAACATGGTATGAGTTATAGAAACCAAAGAGAATAATCTCATGACAATGTGGTTTCACCTAATCCATAGGTGAACCTGCAACTAATTCAATGTATATTCAATTATTCTCTTGATATGGATAGAGGGAATATATTGAATGAACCCATGAAATTAGATCATTCTATACATTTCCAGAAGATTAATCCACCCATATTTTAGGGTGACATGTAACTAGAGAAGGAATAAGGTTGGTTGAACATGATGGATCAAATATTCAATTTCTCTAGCACACCAGTAGAGTTGAATGTCAATTAGGTGATGTATATGTTGGAATATCATGCATTCTAATAGTGTAATTTAGAATATCATAAAAAATTTTAACAAGGAATTATATAGGTGGTTTTGAATTTTTCTTTGACAAAACATTTTACCCTGATATGTTCAATATTGCAAGAATGAAATAATTTTTATCTTGAAGAATGATAATAACATGATAGAACAATTTAAGGTTAAATTTAAAAAATTAGTACACTCTTAACCAGAATTTTTTGTAGGTGCATCCTCGAAGGAATACTTTTTTGAATCAAGGTGGAAGAAAGAGATTCAATCAATGGTTATCATTCATTGTATATGCAATTATATAGAGATGGTTAATTAAGCAACATCGGAAAAGTATGACATATTAAGAGATATTACTGGAGGAAGAATGTTGATACCTTTGGTAATTGATGGGGGCACTAATTATAAGAACAAGAAGATGATAGAATCATTTTTCTAATGATGTGGAATTATTCAGAATCAGATAGATGGATTGGTGAATCTTCCTCCAATACCCAAGTGTAATGTTGGATATTTCCGAAGCATATATTTGTATCACGTGAAGTAATAGTGTATAACACCACCTAGAGCATCCCACAATTGATATCATATAGAAAATATTCAATGCTATTGTCTTAATTCTATAAGACCATGTGTTTAGGACACATATAATGTCTCTCAGACGTTATATGCTTCAACATAATGAGGGATGAAAAATACCTATCATAAAAAGAACTGAGATAGATACAGGGATTCTAAGAATACCATGACTCCTCAATAAGTGAAATATCATCAGGGAAATAATGATCAATGTGCACTGAGTAAAATGTTTTTTTTGGAGCTGAGCATATGATTATGGGGGATCAATCTGGACAATTGATTGTAATATGATTGATTGATTTTAAATCTATCAATGTGATTTTTTTATATGGTATAATCCCATTCATTTATTTTTTCTCATGGTGTTGATATTTTTGGTGAAAATATTAATATGATACCATATATTTTGAAACATCAAAATACTCTTAGTAAAAATAAATTGCATGCCTTATCGTGATAAGTATTTTTCTATAAATGTTGATAGAGATGAGTTAAAATAGGGATTATCTATGATTGATATAGATTTCAATGAAATAATCCTGGGTATGGATTTGATGTAAATGTTTTTATATCACACTAACTATTTTTCCAAATTGTTTTTTATAACATATAATGTTTTCAATCATATCCTTAATGGAGGCTGGTATATAATGATAGGTGAAAAAGTCTTCTTGGTGCCATAATTTGGAAGGATGTAATATAATTTGGTAGCATTGATTGATTAATTTATGTTAGAGATTGAGAATAGCAGTTTTTTCAAGCAGTTGTTGAGTAGTTTTTGTATGTTTTTCATTAATATTTCTCATAGTCTTCACCCAAAATATATGATTAATATTCTGATTGATCTCCTTCTATGAAACTTTTTTATTTCTCTTCCATATTACCAGTTGGAAGTAATAAGATTATGTTAACTGAAATTATAGTTGGAATTGATTGAACAAAAAGGAACCATTCATCCTAGCACGTCTCTATGGGTTGTACTGGTCTTGTTTGTGAAAAAGGTGGATGGAAATTTTCAGTTGTGTGTTTATTATTGTAATCTTAACCAAGTTACGTTCAGGAATTTCTATCCACTTACATGCATTGATTAATTTATCAAATCAATTGAGTTGGGTACAATAGTTCTCAAAAAATTTCATATGACCAGGATATCACCAATTATAGGTTCAGAAAAAGGTTATTTCAAATAAATAATTCAATAGTATATATATGGATTTTGAGTATGTGGTTATGCCTTTTTGTATTAAAAATTCACCAAAAGACTTTATAGAATTGTGGAATTGGATATTTCAATGGTATATAGATTATTTTTTGGTAGTGTTTTTGGATTGAAATGTACTATATTCAAGGGCAAGGTCTGAGAATGAGAAACACATGGCGACAGTGTGGGGAATTTTATGGGATAAAAATCAAAATTCCAAATTATAAAAGGATTTCTTTTTGATACAATAGGTACATTTACTCAGCATTATAATCTTTTAAATATGTGCATCTATTTATCTAGAAAATATTTTGGTTTCTATCTCTTGGGAACCGACAAAAAGTGTTTTTGAGATACACATCTTCCTTGGTTGAGATGGTTATTATTGATGATTTGTCCATGAATTCTCATGACTAGATCCACCAATTATAGAAATCATGAGGAAAATTGACCAATTCTAATTAAATAATGAATTTCATAAGTCTTTTTATGGGAAAAAGGATCTCATAAAATCTGGAAATATCTTAATATTTCAAGAATAATGAAAACAGTTCATGGTGTATTAGGATGCTTTAGGATCATGATTTTGATGAGTTCATATGTAGTGGGATAAATATATTTTTCTTATTCATTCTAAAAGTTATGGTTCCCTAGGAATAATACCCCAAATAAGATTTAGAGTTAGCTACTGTAGTATATTCTTTGAAAAATGAGCATCATTAATTGTTTGATGATAAATTTATTTTGATTACAGATAATAAGAGTTTGAAACATATTTTCCCAAAAATTTATATACGTATAAGAAAAAGAATATGGATGGAGTGTATCCATGTATTTGTATTTTACATGTTGTATAAAATGAGTAAAATAAATATGATGGATGATTCATTAATAATAAAGTCATATGATTAGTTGTAAAAAGAATCTATAGAATAGTAGATGTTTATGTCAGTTATAGACAACATGCACCTAAATTGTCATGATTGAGGTAGCACAAAAAAATTCTTCTCAGTTTCATTTTTTCTAGCATTGGTTAATATTGTTAAAGTGGTGTAGAAATATAATTTAAATTGTGTTGTGATGAGGTGGAAATTCAATAGTTGGGAAACCAATAAGGGTTAGAGACTATATGTGAGTTCAGTGTTGTGGTTTGGAAATCCGATAGTTGTACCATTATCTTGTCATAAACAAATAATTTAGGATTACCACAATTCAATATTATAAAGTCATACTTGAAGATAGTATAATTATAAGTTGTTGAAAGCATATTTTTGGTGGGTTATTATAAAAAAAATGTGGAAAATTTTATTTACCGATGCCTCACCTATTATAGGTTATGGTAGAGCTCGAAAGTATAGTAGTTGTGATGCAGTCTTAACTATCAGTGTTTATAAATTAGATCAAATAGTAATGGATTTTTTTACATGTGTCTTAATAATGGTTTGGAAATTATATTCCATATGTTTGATGGTGGATCATCTCAAAAAGTAATCTCATTTAATCCCTATTTTGGAATATCATATGATAAAGGAATGGTCATAAGTCTATATATGAGAAGCAGAAAAGAGGGATGGAGTACCAGTTTCGATAGTACCAAACTATGATCCATGGTGTATATCTAATTTTGGGAAATAATTATAGAAATATATTGGGTATCAGTTAAATATTATTACGAGTGTAATCCTATAATATTTGAAGAATCCAAAAGTACGATACAAACATTGGAAGAAATTTTTAGAGTTTCTATAATGGATTTTTGTGTTTCTTAGGAGGACTAAAAACCATTTTTGGATTTCAAATTCAAAAATACATTATCAGGACTGAATACATATGTATAATTTTGAATCATTGTATGGTAATATTTATCATTATACTCTTTGTTAGGTGGAAACATGTGAGACTTCAATAGTTTGGTCGATCCTTGCCCAAGAGACAATAGAGAAGATTCAGTGGATTAGGATGAAAATAGATACCGTTCAAAGTATTCAGAAGTCATATGTGGATCATCATTAATGGTTTTCATCATTTTTTGTGAGTGATAATATGTTCTTGATAATATCTCCACGTCATAAGAATCACCATTTTCAGAAGAAGGGAAATTTATCTCTTTGATACATAGTCCCTTTTGAGATAATATTTTGGATTGGTGAGATGGAATATTTGTTTGACTTTATTCCAAGGTTAAGTGTAGTGAATAATGTGTCTTATGTATCTCATTGGAAGTGGTATCCACCAAATCATAAGCATGTGATTTTATGGGATCAAATTGAACTAGATCTATAATCTTTAATGGTTCTTGTTCCTATTCAGATTTTGGGTAGGCAATATAATGTATTACATGGAAAGCACATTGTTATTAAGATTTTTTTTAGAAACACTGTCAAATTCATGGAGAATCATAGGAACATGAGAAGGAAATGTTTGAGCAGTGACCTAAACTATTTTAGTACAACGTTGGTTTAGTGCATTCCATGGAAGGAAAGGCCAGTGTTGGAAAGAATATTATACCTTTATATTCTATTAGGTAACCCTTCATTCAATGCCTCAAAAATATAATGAAAGCATGTTGGATTCGATAGCATGAATGACACATGGCATCGAGTGTGTATGGTCATATAATATCGAGAAAAATTATATTACATTTACTGTTTAATATATATTATTTATATTTCAATGCATGCAACACTAATTAATCTTTTATTACACGAAATAAATATCTTACATGATATCTTGCATTACATGCAATAGAATGTTTCCCCAAATAACAATGTATTATTAAAATATTATTATGTAATTTAATTTTATATAAATTAACCACTATGTTAGTGTTTATGAATAGTATTAAAAAAATTAAAAAAATTATGGTTTATATAAATATAATATGAATTAATGGGATACAAATTAATGAGAAATGAATATAAGAACCAATAAGGTAATAGAATAGATGTTATTATTTTTATGATTCTAAAGGGGGTTTTCCGTAATAAAAATAATTCATTAAAATTTGTATAAGATTTTGATGAAATATAAATGTTATATATTCAGTCAATTTTTTTATTAATCCATTCAGTTTTATATGAATAAGACAAGAAAAACCATATGTTACATATAAAAAAAATTCATAAAGGCAATTTAATCGCCTTTTAATGGAGATCCCATATTAAATCAAAATTATTACACATTAATTTATAGGATATGTAAAAATAAACTTCTTATTTTAAATATAAATTTAATAATTAGGATAGGTAGAATTTTTAATATTTTTCTGAAACATTGCATTTTTTAGTGAATAGTTAGAAATACAGATTTTTTTTTTCAAAACTGATTTTTTTTCAAATTTATTTATAAGATTAAAGTATACATATAACTTATTTAAATGTTTAATTAAATAATATTTTTATCAATTAATAATATTTATTTCATTGGAGTAAATTTCACTTTAATAATTGAAAATAAAAACATAGCAATGTTTTGAATGTTTTTACTTTAAAATCATTCATTGTCGTCACGCATGTGGGACAAATTATAAATTAATTTCGAAAAAATCTATGATTTTAGTTTAAAAAAATAAAGTCCATATTTTAAATAATAATAATTTATAATACCTATAAACAAAAAAAATTACAAAAAATATTACTGAATGTGAATAAAAATAATTAAAATTATTAATGTAAAATTAAGCTTAATATGGGACTAATATTTATCCATAACGCCCAAAAAGACAGATAAACTTGTCCAATAGCTATTGTATGGACATATTTGGGTCCTATATTCCCTTTTATCAAATTGTTTCCACTATTTTATCCACTTCAAACATGAAAACCATACATGAAATTCCATTGTCAAAATATTACAAGAGTACCACTCCTCCTCCACTATAAAAGGACCTTCTCTCCTCCCACATCTTCAGACCAATCAAGAAACATTGGATCAAAAAAGATCTAAAGCAATAGATCCTAAAAATATTTTTCATCATCTTAGATGCCTACCCTTCATCAAGAATCAGTCCAAGGAATCATATTGGTACAAACTAAAAATAGTAACCCAATTAAGAGGTAAAAATCTTTTTAAATCTCGTTAGTTTTTTCCCATTATACAACCCATAAAATATTCATATTATATGACTGTATGAAATAATATCCTAAATATACTAGTATTTTTTATACTATGGTTTGGTCCTAAACATACACAAACACATATCTAATTTAATATATGATATATTTGATATTTATTATTTATTTATTGTTATTTAATCTTTTTATTACACATAACTTTAATAGTAATTATTTTATGTTTTTACGATAACATATTTTGTGGATGTGTAGACTACTGCCCCTCAAAGTAGTGTGATTCTTTCAAACTAAACAAGGAACGTATTCATGATAATTTTAATAAAAATATATTTAATATATTATATAAATATGGATATATAATAATAATATAATGTTATATGCATATAATTTACTTTCCATTAATTTAAAATATAATAAAGAAACAGTTGTAACATTTATGCATACGTACGGTTTACCGTCTCTATGAATGTGGAATTCCATTTATTATTTTCAAATATCATAGTTTATTATAGATACATATATACTATATATATATATGATATTAAAATCATGAATTACATTCTTGGGATGATTTAACCATTTTATATTTAATAAGAACCACAAATAACAAGTTAAAACATACTCGACAAACTATTCAATTAACATCTGAAATAGATAAAATAATGAAAGGTTATTAACAAACAGGTTATAAGATATTATATCATAAGTATTAATCATGTTATTAAACAAGTTATTAACAAGTTTAATACTATTATAGAGTATTTTAAAGGATGTTCACCCAAAAAGGAAATCCATGGTATGGAATTTCATCTCAATTTATATTATATTGAGACTTATTTGTTATTATGCACCTAGTTTCATTTAAATGGTGTAAATACTACCTTTTCATGTTATATAATTAATAAAGTTAATATCATGATATTATAAGTTTCATTTAATATCATACCATTACATATATTACATTTGACATGTTTCATGTGGTATGAGACACTTTTGAATGTTTAAATATTATTCTCCTCAAGATTTCTCTTAATGATTATCATTGCAATATCACTTATTTTTGGGATTTGTAACCTTCTATGGAAACAATAACGTTGTTTTAATCATTTTTCATTGTAAATTTACAAAAAAATAAATATTCACAGAAAATGAATATTAATATTGCCTAAAGCATATATCATTTTACATTTTGTGTTCACGTTGACAATTATATGATTAATTGAGGAATTATTGATAAATCCATATTAATTATTTAATGAGGATATTTAATATGGTATATTAATTTTTTATTATTTAATTTATGAAACTCTTTGAAATGATATTCATGGATGGATTCCAAACATTATATAACTCCTCAATGCATCAACAAGTACTAATTAGACTAATCAGTTGTGGAAATAAAAATTATATAAACCATGTTATGAAAGGTCTTGAGAGTTTTGGTTTTAATATGCCTTAGGCATGATGCCCATTACGAAATAATTACCCTCATTTAATTTCAATTATTTTTAATCCATGATATTTCACATCGATATATATATATATATAGATAGATTTCATTTTCATTTCATAGATTTAATGGCAAGTGTTATTGTTTCTTACAATGTCATGTTTTGTTCGCCTTATCTAGTTATTTTAATGGCATGAAAATTGTAACTACCCAATGTTTTTCAATGGAAATTACCTTCTTATATTTATTTCATAAAATAACATGAAAACACAACATAATTAACTACTAAGTGATAAGTGACCTTTAAACATATGTTTTCACTTTTGTGTTTGGAATTTTAAAAATCCGACATACACGGTTGTGCTCAAGATGATTTTTGGAGTATAATGAAACAAAAATAATTTTCGGTGAATAGTAATGTATCCTTAGGAATAGTAACATACCCATATAAATAGTAATATTACCCTTATTAATATTAAATCATCCAAAATAAGAGTAACCTTACCCATGAATAATTAAATAAAATTTAGACATATTAGAAGGTGACAATTTGAACTTAGTAAACGTTTTGGAAATTTGTAAGTCATAAATAATTTATTATAAATAATTAATTAATTTAAAGGAAAATTTATTTTCTTAAAATGTATTAATTATTTATCAAATCAATGTCTTATAGTTTTTATATAATTTTATAAGACCCTACATAATTTTTGAAAGCACTATAAAATCAGTTTTAATCTTAAAAATCGTTCTTTTAAGTAAATTATGATTTTAATTAAATATAAAATTAATAATATTTAGAGAATTATTTTTGAAAAATTAACTTCATTTTTTTAATCTACACGTTAAAAAAATTGTAGGGGTAAATTTTTGGGATTTTTCTAAAATACTTGAATTTTTTATGAATAGTAGAATCTGATAATTTACAATAAATGCTAAATAATCGATTAATTGAGTCATCGATCATGATCCGATGATGTAAGCCCACTTGGTTCGTGATAAAATTATAAAATTACTATTATTGGTCATTCATGACTCATTATTACTTGTCTTACGGAAAATTAAAAAAGTAATGAATTTTATATTAAGGAAACCCCTCTCCCCTCCACTATAAAAGCCACCCTTCACAACCTCATTTCCTCACACCTCTCAAGCTCCAAGACTTCTCTAAACTCTGCCCAAAAACCTTCCCTATACCCTCCCCCACGTCCAAGAGCTTCTGGTATCATTAGAAGTCCATGCTTAGTCCCTTATGTAGGTTCTCAAAAGAAGGATTCAAGACGTAATTTCTCTCCCTCTTCTCCTTTAATTTCATTTGAAGTTCAAGTTCATTTCTTGATATCTACCCACCAATCTTCAAAAAAATGGTTTTGTAACTCCATTATTGTAACATCCCAAGTAAGTAATGAATAATAGATATTTTTATCTATGTCTATTAATGGTTAAGATAGTGTTATAGAGACTTAAAATGAAAATAAATACAATCTTATGCATGGAATACACTAATATTCTTAAAAGATTGTTTTACTGCCTTTTGATGGCAAACCATTTTTGAATCTATCTTTTTACAATTTTATAAACTATGTTTGTCAAAATAAACTTATTCTTTATGATTGGGACATCAAAATTTACCTTGTGTGAATTTTTGGTATTTTTCTGACAATGTTCATTTTCTAATGAATAGTGAAAAATACTGCAGTTTACATCAAAACTACTTTTAATCTAATTTATTTATATGATTAGATTATCTTTCAAATTGGTCTTAATGTGTAATATGAATATATTTTTACCATTTAATCCAATGGTGGTCATTGGAATCAATTTCACTTTGAAATTAGACTTAAACTGGTGTCAATCTTTTGATACTTATTGTTTTATAAAAACACGCTATTTGCTATGACAGCGGGAATTAATGATTAAATTAATTAATGTGACTTATATGTTATGAATTTTGTAAAATAGACTTCATTTTTGAATTCAGAATATCAAATATAGCTTAGGGTGAATTTTTGGTAATTTTCTGAAAAACATCAATTTTTGATGAATAGTGAAACCACTAAGTGGTAATCAAGCAAACTGATTTTTCAGTTAAATGAAAGTTTACCACTAATGTGAATTGAATTTTAAAAATCTGACATACATGGTTGTCATTAATAAGTAAAATGTGGTTCAATGAGATTATAATAATTTTTTGATGAATAGTACCTTATTAAGTTCTTAATCGCGATTAGTGGTAATTAGGGTAGTTTAAGGTATAAATAATGCTTTAATAAAATGAAATGACCTAGACACATGTCCCAACCTCATTGGTTGTGTCATGGCCGACCATGACATGCCATGGGTCAACTTGGGGACCCCATGGATCCACATTTGTTGGGAAATGACATAAATTACTTTTTATTTAATGTTAAAGTGAAAATGACACAAACATAATATGTTTTATGAAAACAATTTTTAAGTGGGGTTATACAAGTCCAAATTTTGATTATAAATAGTCATTGGAAAGATAAAAGGATTTCCTATATCATAGTATTTTTTTTTATAATTTTTAGACATTAAATAAATTAAATTATATATGACATAATAATGATGCAGTGATGACATCATTATTTGACGATTTAAATAAAATGGAAAGATAATGAAAAATCTAAAACCTACACATGGCCAAAACCAATTGGAAGAGTGGATTTCGAACCCTTATCACCTTATCCACGAATTATATCAATGTGGGAACTTTTGAGACCGAAACACATTTTCAAATAAAGTAATATTTCTTTACTTTCCAAAAGTGCCCCTCCTCTCCTCTTATAAAAGGCCCCCACCTCTACCTCATTTCACACACTCTTCAAGCCTTTGGCTCGGCCAACCCCTGCCCATTTGCTCTCTCCACATCCCTCTACTCATCCTAGAGGATTCCCTTTGGGCAGAATCCTTTCAAAGGAAGCATTTAGGCTCAAATCAAAAGGAGTTACACTTTTAAAGGTAATTCATTCTCTCTTGTTCATTTGTTTTATTTTTCTTCTCCAACCCTCTAAACTCTTTTTATTTAATTATTTTGTAACAACAACAGTATCTTCAATATACTAGGATGCTTTTATAATATTTATTTGAGCTACACTCTCACACAACTACATCAAATGGTTAAAGAACATACGGTTTCCGTGGATGGCGAAATTTTGCCTCCCGAAACGATGATTGTTCAACACTCATTTAACACCTTAAAAGGTGGCCATTATGATGTCACTATTTTTATATATGATATATAATATTTTTAGTTTTTCCTTAAGCTTCTGTTTTTTTCATTTTTGGCATACCTTTATGGTTTCCATTATGGGTAAACACGATATCTTCATTTTAGGAAGTGCGGACTACCGCCCCCTGAAAGTGATTTGATTCGTTAATACCATATGTGGGATGTGTAAAGGATAAAGTTAAAGATATTATATATGTTATTATACTGGAATTATAATATACTCTTATATCATTATGATTCCATTCCAGAAAATACGAAATAGAAATGGAAGTAGCGTTCATGCGTACGTACGGCTTACCGTCTCCATGAACGGTGCATTTCATTTCTTACCTCTAAATGATTATGTAATATTATAAATGAATGTATGTACTGGATATATATGACATATATGATATATACATCATGAATACCATTCTGGATATAATGAACCTTTGACCAAATTAACAACATGTAAGTGTAAGAAGTCTATTTTTGACTTAAGAACCAAATACCGACAAAATGAACATTATTAACTTAACTGATTACATGATGTTCATAACATGGTATAAAAGGAATAATGAACTTGAAAAAGATTCATAATCAAGTAGAGATTAACTCAAGTTTATTATTCAGGAGATTAAAGAACGGTCGGGTCAAGTCGGATACGAGGTATGGGACTTCGTCTCAATCTCCTTTCGTTGAGGCATATTTTATTTTATACACAACTTTCTTTTATACGGTGTATAAACCCCTTTGACTTTTACATTTATTCAAAAGGAATCTTTTTTATACGAAGCGTTTACTAAACGACAAAAGGGAATGTTTTTGTCGTACGTATGCGGCGACAACGACTTCTCCGCCGTCGTAATCGTTATTTGAGTTTCGGCTTCCTCTACAAGCCATACCTTCTTTTTAAAAGAAAAATAAATACCATGTTTTACTTTTCTTTTATTTTGGTATTGAAAATGGTTTTCATAATGTTTTTATTATATCAATGTGTTGTATTGATATCTCATGATTGAAATGTGGAAACGTTATGTTTCCTTTATGCATGTTTTATGTGATATGATTATGTTATGGTTCTTGGGCATTATTATGAAGACGGGTGGTTCCGTGATAAACTAAGGGCGGGTGAGCCCGTTATAGCTCTCCAATGCATTGGGTAACGCGAAGGAGTGAAACGTTAAGGTTTCTCCGAAGAGATTTTAGGGAATATACTGTGATGGGTATTCCAAACGTAACCAAGAGGGTTACTCCCTACGTAAGAATGTTATGAATGCCTCAAGTTACCTTTATGTCTTATGATTTCTATGATTTATTCATGATTTTATGAGGTATGTTAAAGTGACAATGTTTTATGGGTAAAGTATGATTTCATTCTTATGTATATATGAACTCATGTTTCCTTTCCATGTTTTTTTATAACCCATACTGAGTTTTTATGCTCATCCCAAGTTTTTGAAATGTTTTTCACAGGTCAAGGGAAAGGTACATGATAAGATGATAGAGTCAAGGATGTGTTAAGAATTAATCCATGTTTTATTTTAAATGTTTTTCCATTGATGGGAATGAAGAATACTATCTTTATGTAACCACTTTGTTTATATGTGGAATGTAATGCAAGATTTATGATCTAATTCTCTAAAACTTTAAACCCGAAAAGATCCTCAATGTGTAATGTTGTAATAACTCAATATTAAGTAAGGTTTAAGGCTGGGGCCTTATAGTTGGTATCAGAGGTCGGTTTAGATAACTTTAGGAGTTAGAATTCTATTAAATGATTATCCAAAAATATTTTTTTTTCGAAATGATATAGCATTTAAAGATTACCATGTTGCTTCATCTAAGAAATGTTTGTTCAGAATGGTTTTCCGCAGAGGAAACAGGGAAGCAGTGCTAGGAAGGCATACAGAAGGAAATAACCTTCCGAATCAGCATCCAGAAATGGTCGGAATTGGAACTGAACAGTTTGTTGCAGTAATGGCGCAGTTGACTCAAGCGATAAATGGCGGTGGTATCCATGCACGAGATCAGCCAGATCAACCGCAGAGGAACATGTCAGTGGTGGAACATTTCATGAGGCAACATCCACCATCATTCAGAGGATCATCTGACCCTGTTCTAGCTGAAGGGTGGATTAAAGCACTGGAGAATATTTTTGATGTCATGGGGTGTTCAGACAATCAAAAGGTTAGTCTTGCTATTTACCGTTTGGAGGGTGAAGCAGATCAGTGGTGGTCTATGGTTAAAAATATCAGGGACGCCGATGAGATTGATTCTCTTGACTGGGATGAATTCAAAGGTATGTTTCTTGAGAAGTATTTTCCTAAGGCTGTTCGACTTAGGATGGAAAAGCAATTCTTGGAATTGAGGCAAGAGGAAGACTCAGTGGCTGCCTATGAAGAAAGGTTCACTCGATTGGCAAGGTATGCTCCAAATTTTATCCGGGACCTTGATAGTAAAATCAATCGTTTCTACTCAGGATTAAAGCCAAAGTATCGAAGGGCATTAGCTTCTCGTGAGTTTAAAAGTTATGAAAATCTTGTTCGATGTGCTGAGAAGGTGGAAATGGAGTTTGCCGATGACCAAGTTTTCTATAACAACCAGCAGAAGAAGAGACCGAGGTGGCAGGAGAAAGGTAAGAATTCTTCAAAAAAGTCTGATGGTAAGAAAACTAAGTTTCCAGTTTGTGATAAATGTGGAAAAAGGCATGCTGGGGAATGTCTTCTGAATTCTGGGAAGTGCTACCGATGTGGTAAGATGGGACATAAGGCTCATGATTGCACTGAAAAGGATCAAGCTGAAGGTAAGAACAAATTTGATTTACAGTTAGTGAAGTGTTATAAGTGCAATGAGATGGGTCACTATGCAAACGAGTGTCTGACAAGGAGCTTGAGTGATGGGAAGCAGTTAGACTATAAGCAAAAAGGGGTGGTGAAATCCTTTGCAACTACTTCAGTAGATGTCGGGCCATCAAATGAAGTTGTATCAGGTACTTTGTTTTTTCAGATTATGCCAGTGTGTTGTTTGATTCGGGGTCTACACATTCTTTCATCTCTGAAACCTTTTCTAGTAAAATGGGAATACCATCTCAAGAAATGACTCCTGAACTTTTGGTAAAAACTCCTGGGGGAAGTGTCGAGGAAAAAAGAATTTATAAGAATCTTCCTATCCTTATCTGTTGAAAGAACCTACTTGCAAACCTTATTGTTCTACCTCTATTAGAGTTTGATGTTATCCTGGGTATGGATTGGCTCTCTATTTACCATGCTAAGATTGACTGTAGAGCTAAAGAAGTTTCTTTTCAAAAAGACTTTCAGTTTGTTTACTAGAATGAACCCTTACTTTTGATAACATATCAAGAGGCCGAGAAACTTGTAAAAGATGGAAATGAATGTTACCTTGCACACGTCGTTGAAAATAAAGGAACTGTTCAGATTAATGATGTGCCAGTGGTAAATGAGTATCCTGATGTTTTTCCGGATGAGTTGCCTGGAATAATACCAGATCGGGAAGTTGAGTTTACTATTGACTTAGTTCCTGATGCTAAGCCAATTTCAAAACCCCCTTATCGAATGGCACAAATTGAACTTTTAGAGTTGAAGGAGAAATTTCAAGATTTATTAGAGAAAGGTTTCATTAGACCTAGCACATCACCATGGGGTGCTCCTGTTTTATTTGTTAAAAAGAAAGATGGTTCTATGAGACTTTGCATTGATTATAGAGCCTTGAATAATATCACTGTTAAGAACAAATATCCTTTGCCTCATATCGATGATTTGTTTGATCAGCTCCAGGGAGCTCAGTTTTTTTCAAAGATTGACTTGAGATCGGGGTACCATCAGCTGAAGGTAAAGGAGGCAGATATTCCGAAGACCGCGTTCCGTACGAGATATGGCCATTATGAATTTGTAGTAATGCCTTTTGGGCTAACCAATGCACCTGCTGTATTCATGGACATAATGAATAGAATTTTCCATGAGTTCTTAGATAAGTTTGTGGTGGTTTTCATTGATGATATTTTGGTGTTTTCTAAAAGTAAAGAGGAGCATGAAAAACATTTAAGGGTTATCTTGCAAACCTTAAAAGAAAAGAAACTGTATGGGAAATTCAGCAAGTGTGAGTTTTGGTTGCAACAAATTTCTTTCCTTGGTCACATTGTTTCTAAAGATGGAATAACTGTTGATCCTGCAAAAACAAAAGTTGTGGAAGAATGGACAAGACCAACAAATGTAACCGAGATTCGTAGCTTCCTTGGTTTGGCGGGCTATTACCGAAGGTTTGTTAGAAATTTTTCACGGTTATCTAGTCCAATGACTAAGCTAACTCGGAAGGGTGTTAAGTTTATCTGGACAAAAGAATGTGATGATTGTTTTCAGGAATTGAAAAGAAGATTGGTGAATGCTCCAGTTTTGGCACTACCTTCCAGGAATGGTGAGTTTGTTATATACAGTGATGCTTCATTGAAAGGACTTGGTTTTGTCCTAATGCAGAATGATCAGGTAATTGCTTATGCTTCATGACAGTTGAAAACTCATGAGGTAAATTACCCTACACATGATTTGGAATTAGCTGCTGTTGTTTTTGCTTTAAAAATTTGGAGGCATCATTTGTATGGAGTAAAGTGTGAAATATATACCGATCACAAAAGTTTAAAGTATATATTCACTCAGAAAGAGTTAAACATGAGACAAAGGAGATGGCTAGAATTAATCAAAGATTATGATTGCACAATTCATTACCATCCGGGAAAAGAAAATAAAGTGGATGATGCTTTGAGTCGAAAAAGTAATGCTTCATTAACAATATTGCGTTTGGAACGTGATCCTTTGGTTAAGGATTTGATGAACTTTGGCATAGAAGTTGTTGGTGCAGGAAGTCCTTCTGTTTTGTTTCAGGTATCAGTGAGATCATCTCTATCAGATAGAATCAAGCAAGCACATAAGCAAGACAGTGAGTTGCAGAAAAGGGTAGAGCTGGTTCAGAAAGGTAAGTTGCCTGAATTCAACATTGATAATGATTTCGTTTTGATATTTGGGAAGAGATTGTGTGTGCCTTGTGATTCACAGTTGAAGAGAGAGTTGTTATGTGAAGCTCATAGTTCTCCGTTTTCAGTTCATCCGGGCAGTACTAAGATGTATAGAGATCTGCGGGAGTATTACTGGTGGGATGGAATGAAAAGAGATATTTCTGATTTTACTGTGAAGTGTTTGACTTGTCAGCAGGTTAAAGCAGAGCGGCAGTTACCGAAAGGGATGCTTCAGCCTTTACCAGTGCCAGAGTGGAAATGGGAGAATATATCCATGGACTTTTTTGTTGGATTACCGAAGACATCTCGAGGTAATAATGCAATCTGGGTTATTGTTGATCGCTTGACCAAATCTGCTCATTTCCTTGCTATACAAGATACTTTCTCTCTTGATCAACTTTCCCGTTTGTATCTTAAAGAGATAGTCAGGTTACATGGAGTTCCTCTCTCCATTGTATCGGATCGTGATCCCAGGTTTACTTCTAACTTTTGGAAAGGCCTTCAGAATTCGTTGGGTACTGAATTAAATTTTAGTACAACTTTTCATCCTCAATCAGATGGGCAGTCAGAACGAACAATTCAGACATTGGAGGATATGCTACGAGCTTGTTCTATGTATTATCAGGGAAGTTGGGACCAACATCTTTCTTTGGTTGAGTTTTCATATAATAACAGTTTTCATTCCAGTATACAGATGGCACCATTTCAGGCATTATATGGGAAGCGGTGTCGAACTCCAGCTTTCTGGGATGAAGTGGGTGAAAGAAAGTTGATGGGACCGGAATTGGTAGAAGAGATGACAGAAAAAGTTCAGCTGATTCAGAAACACATGAGAACAGCTCAGAGCAGGCAGAAGAGTTATGCGGATAACCGGAGGAAGGATCTATCTTTCGAGGTAGGTGATCATGTTTTTCTCAAGGTTTCTCCTTGGAAAAGTGTGATGAGATTTGGTAAGAAAGGAAATCTGAGTCCAAGGTTCATTGGACCATACGAAATTCTGGAAAGAGTTGGATCAGTTGCATACCGAGTGGCTTTACCTCCGAGTTTATCTCAGGTACACAATGTTTTTCACGTTTCGATGTTGAGAAAGTATATGCCAGATCCATCTCATGTTTTGAGTCCAGAGGTAGTTCAGCTGGAAGAGAACCTATCTTATGAGGAACAACCAGTCCAGATTCTTGACCACAGGGAGCAAGTGTTACGGAATAAGGTGATTCACCAGGTAAAGGTTTTGTGGAAAAACCACATGATTGAAGAGGCAACATGGGAATCTGAAAATGCAATGAGGGATAAGTACCCTCATTTATTTGATAAGTAAATAAATTGCGGGGACGCAATTTTCTAAAGGGGGGAAGGATGTAACATCCCAAGTAATTAATGAATAATAGATATTTTTATCTATGTCTATTAATGGTTAAGATAGTGTTATAGAGGCTTAAAATGAAAATAAATACAATCTTATGCATGGAATACACTAATATTCTTAAAAGATTGTTTTACTGCCTTTTGATGGAAAACCATTTTTGAATATATCTTTTGACAATTTTATAAACTATGTTTGTCAAAATAAACTTATTCTTTATGATTGGGACATCAAAATTTACCTTGTGTGAATTTTTGGTATTTTTCTGACAATGTTCATTTTCTAATGAATAGTGAAAAATACTGCAGTTTACATCAAAACTACTTTTAATCTAATTTATTTATATGATTAGATTATCTTTCAAATTGGTCTTAATGTGTAATATGAATATATTTTTACCATTTAATCCAATGGTGGTCATTGTAATCAATTTCACTTTGAAATTAGACTTAAACTGGTGTCAATCTTTTGATACTTATTGTTTTATAAAAACACGCTATTTGCTATGACAGCGGGAATTAATGATTAAATTAATTAATGTGACTTATATGTTATGAATTTTGTAAAATAGACTTCATTTTTGAATTCAGAATATCAAATATAGCTTAGGGTGAATTTTTGGTAATTTTCTGAAAAACATCAATTTTTGATGAATAGTGAAACCACTAAGTGGTAATCAAGCAAACTGATTTTTTCAGTTAAATGAAAGTTTACCACTAATGTGAATTGAATTTTGAAAATCCGACATACATGGTTGTCATTAAGAAGTAAAATGTGGTTCAATAAGATTATAATAATTTTTTGGTGAATAGTACCTTATTAAGTTCTTAATCGCGATTAGTGGTAATTAGGGTAGTTTAAGGTATAAATAATGCTTTAATAAAATGAAATGACCTAGAAACATGTCCCAACCTCATTGGTTGTGTCATGGCCGACCATGAAATGCCATGGGTCAACTTGGGGACCCCATGGATCCACATTTGTTGGGAAATGACATAAATTACTTTTTATTTAATGTTAAAGTGAAAATGACACAAACATAATATGTTTTACGAAAACAATTTTTAAGTGGGGTTATACAAGTCCAAATTTTGATTATAAATAGTAATTGGAAAGCTAAAAAGATTTCCTATATCATAGTATTTTTTTTATAATTGTTAGACATTAAATAAAGTAAATTATATATGACATAATAATGATGCAGTGATGACATCATTATTTGACGATTTAAATAAAATGGAAAGATAATGAAAAATCTAAAACCTAAACATGGCCAAAACCAATTGGATGAGTGGATTTCGAACCCTTATCACCTTATCCACGAATTATATCAATGTGGTACCTTTTGAGACCGAAACACATTTTCAAATAAAGTAATATTTCTTTACTTTCCAAAAGTGCCCCTCCTCTCCTCTTATAAAAGGCCCCCACCTCTACCTCATTTCACACACTCTTCAAGCCTTTGGCTCGTCCAACCCCTGCCCATTTGCTCTCTCCACATCCCTATCCTCATCCTAGAGGATTCCCTTTGGGCAGAATCCTTTCAAAGGAAGACTTTAGGCTCAAATCAAAAGGAGTTACACTTTTAAAGGTAATTCATTCTCTCTTGTTCATTTGTTTTATTTTTCTTCTCCAACCCTCTAAACTCTTTTTATTTAATTCTTTTTTAACAACAACAGTATCTTAAATATACTAGGATGTTGTTATAATATTTATTTGAGCTACACTCTCACACAACTACATCAAATGGTTAAAGAACATACGGTTTCCGTGGATGGCGAAATTCTGCCTCCCGAAACGATGATTGTTCAACACTCATTTAACACCTTAAAAGGTGGCCATTATGATGTCAATATTTTTATATATGATATATAATATTTTTATGTTTTCCTTAAGCTTCTGTTTTTTCATTTTTGGCATACCTTTATGGTTTCCATTATGGGTAAACACGATATCTTCATTTTAGGAAGTGCGGACTACCGCCCCCTGAAAGTGATTTGATTCGTTAATACCATATGTGGGATGTGTAAAGGATAAAGTTAACGATATTATATATGTTATTATACTGGAATTATAATATACTCTTATATCATTATGATTCCATTCCAGAAAATACAAAATAGAAATGGAAGTAGCGTTCATGCGTACGTACGACTTACCGTCTCCATGAACGGTGCATTTCATTTCTTACCTCTAAATGATTATGTAATATTATAAATGAATGTATGTACTGGATATATATGACATATATGATATCTACATCATGAATATCATTCTGTATATAATGAACCTTTGACCAAATTAACAACATGTAAGTGTAAGAAGTCTATTTTTGACTTAAGAACCAAATACCGACAAAATGAACATTATTAACTTAACTGATTACATGATGTTCATAACATGGTATAAAAGGAATAATTAACTTGAAAAAGATTCATAATAAAGTAGAGATTAACTCAAGTTTATTATTCAGGAGATTAAAGAACGGTCGGGTCAAGTCGGATACGAGGTATGGGACTTCGTCTCAATCTCCTTTCGTTGAGGCATATTTTATTTTATACACAACTTTCTTTTATACGGTGTATAAACCCATTTGACTTTTACGTTTATTCAAAAGGAATCTTTTTTATACGAAGCATTTACTAAACGACAAAAGGGAATGTTTTTGTCGTACGTATGCGGCGACAACGACTTCTCCGCCGTCGTAACCGTTATTTGAGTTTCGGCTTCCTCTACAAGCCATACCTTCTTTTTAAAAGAAAAATAAATACCATGTTTTACTTTTCTTTTATTTTGGTATTGAAAATGGTTTTCATAATGTTTTTATTATATCAATGTGTTGTATTGATATCTCGTGATTGAAATGTGGAAACGTTATGTTTCCTTTATGCATGTTTTATGTGATATGATTATGTTATGGTTCTTGGGCATTATTATGAAGACGGGTGGTTCCGTGATAAACTAAGGGCGGGTGAGCCCGTTATAGCTCTCCAATGCATTGGGTAACGCAAAGGAGTGAAACGTTAAGGTTTCGCCGAAGAGATTTTAGGGAATATACTGTGATGGGTATTCCAAACGTAACCAAGAGGGTTACTCCCTACGTAAGAATGTTATGAATGCCTCAAGTTACCTTTATGTCTTATGATTTCTATGATTTATTCATGATTTTATGAGGTATGTTAAAGTGACAATGTTTTATGGGTAAAGTATGATTTCATTCTTATGTATATATGAACTCATGTTTCCTTTCCATGTTTTTTTTATAACCCATACTGAGTTTTTATGCTCATCCCAAGTTTTTGAAATGTTTTTCACAGGTCAAGGGAAAGGTACATGATAAGATGATAGAGTCAAGGATGTGTCAAGAATTAATCCATGTTTTATTTTAAATGTTTTTCCATTTATGGGAATGAAGAATACTATCTTTATGTAACCACTTTGTTTATATGTGGAATGTAATGCAAGTTTTATGATCTAATTCTCTAAAACTCTAAACCCGAAAAGATCCTCAATGTGTAATCTTGTAATAACTCAAGATTAAGTAAGGTTTAAGGCTGGGGCCTTATAATTATTATACATATACTGTAATTTTATTCTTATAATGAGATATTATATCATCCAAACCAGTTTCCCTCTTCCATTTATTTTATTAAATAGAACGTTGTTCGTGAGTTGTTAATTTATCACCTTCAAGAATGAAATGAATTCTTCCTCCATTTATACCTTAAGATCTGGTCAGGAAACCATTTTTATGGTTCAACCACAGTATGTTATATGTATTATTTCGTATTTATAGTTCTGGATGTATCCTATTGCCATATTACTAAGTGATAAGTTAAAACAACATCGTTGTGATCGAAAAACCTCCCAAATCGACCCAAGTAACCATCATTTAATTCTTATCTAATGATTAATACACATGGATATAATATAATTCATTATAAGATCATTAAAACTATTGTAATATCATTAGTGAAATGTAATATCATTTCTATATGTTTACCCATGTTCTACCCGAACATCAATTTATGAATACAAGTGAACCACCCAAGAAAAACCATAAAAACAAACATCCCCAAACAATGTTTTTAAACTCTATAAGTCATCCAAAAGAACATAACATGAAATAATGAAACCAGAATGAACCCTATTAATATATAAAAGGTTTTTTAATTTATAATTAATGAATATAATGTCAAAATACAGGACATTAAAGAGAAGGAGGCATTCTGATACAAGGTAAGGGGAAATCTCGAACCCAATTTTCTTCTTTCAGGCTCTCCCTCTTTCACTCCATTTTTGTTATGGATACTCCTTAAAGATCATTTGTTAATAATTGTCTTTAATTTTATAGGTAAACATGTTTGTCATAGGTTTTTATTTCAAACAAAATGATTTCTAAAAGAACTCCCCTTTTAAGAACACCCCCTTAACTTCTCACTCAAAGTGGACGGTTCTTGTAACATGTATGTTATTCCTTCATTCTTTTGGGAACCCAATGTTTATGAATGTTTTATTATGATATGAAAACCATTCCTTTTCATGGTTTTTTAATGTTCATTTATGTCATATTTTAATTGTGGCATGAAAGATAAATGATAAGGCTATGATGTGACCGGTGCGCCCCGAATTATACAGTGCTCCAATGCATTGGGTAATATGATGAATCTCATGAGTAAATGTGGAATGATGTGTGAACTAGTTTCTAGCTTGGTTCAAAATTATTTGTGGTAGTTAAAAACTAAGACATGATGTTTTATTTTTATGCATTTCCAAATTTCAAGTCTTTTACTTATGCTCTTCTCATGTTCTTGATCTTTTGCATACATTATGATTAGGCTCACCCCGTTATATATTGTTCTTATCTATCCTCTTACTGGGCTTCTAGATCACCCCTTTTGATGTATATCCTCATGTGGCTACATGTGCTAAGGAGAGAAAAATTTCCAATATGAATCTAAAGAAGAAGAAATTAAATAAATTTTTACGCTTGATGTTATATTTGTTATGTATGGTCCTAGTTTTCCCAAGAAACTAAACCTTTGGATCCCCTATGGGAAATACTATTATGTTGTTTATCTTTAAAATGATGAAATATTAATTTAAGAAAAGACAGGGATGCTATATTTGGTATTAGAGGAAAGGTTTAGTGCATTTGGGAATTAGGATTAGTGAACCCTAGAGAAAAAATCTAGTATGAGATTAAGTAAAAATATGCCCACAAGAGTTTTTACATAGAGATCCCATATGTTATGATTTTAGTATAAATTGTTCAAACGAATAATTTATGTATTCATGACTTGTTTACTTATGTTTTGTTCTAACCTTTTCTATTTTATAAAATGGCGGGAACTTGATGAAATCAGGCCAAAAACTCTTGTGAGGGCCAATGCAACAATTTCCCGAATGACATCCCCAATGATTTGAGAGGTGGTGTTCAAAAAATCATGGCGATGCTTACCCAATTATTACAGGTTATGAACAATAACAATAATAATGGGGTAATTCCTCCTTCACCAAAGAGGGAGCAACGGGCTGTCGAATGTTTTATGCGGAAACGACCACCGACGATTAGTGGATCTTCTGATCCACTAGTTGCAGAATAGTGGTTCAACTCTATGGAGAAGATATTTTCTGTTCTTCATTTTTCTGAGATGGTTAAGTTGACCCTAGCTATTTATTGTATAGAAGGAGAAGCCTATAAATGGTGTGCTTTGATTTGGAACACCAAGCCAAGTGAGGAAATTGAAGAGATGGAATGGGAATACTTTAAGATAATGTTTCTTAATAAGTACTTCCCACGAACTCTTCGGATGAAGATGGAGAGAGAATTTATAGATCCCAAACAAAAAGAATAAGGATCTTTCACAGCCTATGAAGCTAATTTCACAAGGCTTTCATAGTAAAAATTGGGTTTTTTTGTCAACAATGATAGGAAAATTGATATATTCTTTAGTGGATTAAAACCAAACCTTCAAAAGGCTCTGGTATTTTGAGACTTTGGGAGTTATAAAGAAGTTGTTGGGTGTTATATAAAAGTGGAGATGGAGTTTGGAGAATGGTCCCATGGATATTTTGATATGAAAATAATGATAGAGTTTCAAGCTAGTGGATCTAATGACAAAGGCAGGAAGAAAAATCAACACCCACATGCCAAAAATGTGGGATGTTTCACCATGGGAACTGCCTCAAAGGGACGGGGAAATGCTTCAAGTGTGGGAAAGAAGGACATCATGCTCAAGAGTATCGAAAAGACATGAAAAGGAAGGAGAATGTAGCCAATGAAAGGAGGGAACCACTCATGGTTCAATGATACAACTGTAGAGAGCTAGGGAACTATGCAAACCAGTGCACTAAATATCGAGCTCTCAAGGGTAATCAGCGTCAGCAGCCACCAAAGCGAAAAGAACAAGGGAAGGCTTATTCCATCACTACCTTGGAGGTGGAGCATGATAATGAAGTCATACAAGGTATACTTCCTATTCAATCAAGAATGTAAAAATTATTATTTGATTCTGGTTCAACGCATTTCGTTATATATTGAAAGTTTTCTAGAAATATAGAATCGAAGCCCTGAAACCTTGAAGTAGAGATAACTATAAAAACACTGATTGGTGAAATCATTGCAACCCAAGTGTTTCACTCTTCTCCCGTTGGCGTATATGGGAAGATTCTTCTGAAAAATCTCATAATAATTCCGTTGGTGGAATTCAACGCTATAATGGGAATGGATTGGCTCTCATTATATAGAGCACATATCTACAGTGGGGAAAAGGAAATATCATTTCATATTCCAAACCATCCCATGCTCCCTTATAAATGTAAAGAAGATCATGAATATCCTTTGAAAAATCCATCAATGGTGTGGGTGTTGATTCCGTATGAAGAAGCATACCTCGCCCAAATGGTTGAGTCAAAGGAAAGTTCCATCCTTGAGGAAATGACCATCGTGAGGGACTACAGTGATGTATTTCTTGAAGAGTTACCCAGAATTCCCCCGGATCGTGAGGTAGTGTTCTCAATTGAACTCATGCCCGGAGTTACTCCAATATCGTAGTGTCCCTATAGGATGGCTCATATCGAACTGGAGGAGTTAAACAAGAAGCTGAAAGAGCATCTAGAAAAAGGGTTCATACGCCCTAGTGCATCACCTTGGGGTGCACCGGTGCTCTTTTTGAAGAAGAAGGATGGAAAAATGAGAATGTGTATCGATTATCAGGAACTCAACAAGATCACCATAAAGAAAAAGTATCATATCCCAAGGATCAATGACTTGTTCGTTCAGTTAAGAGGAGCACAATACTTCTCAAAGGTGGATCTTTGTTCTGGATATCATCAGGTAAAGGTGAAGAAGGAAGATATTCAGAAGACTGCCTTCCGTACAAGGTATAGGCACTATGGGTTTTTGGTGATGCCCTTAGGACTTACTAATGCCCCTGCAATCTTCATGTATTTGATGAATAGAGTCATTAGACTTGTGGTCGTGTTTATCGATGATATTCTCATCTACTTCAAGTGCGAGGAGGAACATGAAGAACATCTAAGACTTGTGTTGGCGACATTAATAAAGGAGAATTTGTATGTCATGTTCATCAAGTGTAACTTTTGGATGAAGCAAGTCACCTTCTTGGGACATGTGAACACATGTGAGGGAATTTATGTGGATCTTTCAAAGACAAATGTGATTGAGGAATGGCCCAGGCCCTCTAGTGTCACAAAAATCCATAGTTTTCTTGGATTATCTAGGTACTACCGAAGTTTTGTGAGAAACTTCTCAAGATTTTCAATCCCTCTAACTAAGTTAACAAGGAAAGGGGTAAAGTATGTCTAGATAGACGAATGTGAGGGAAGCATCAAAGATCTAAAGAGAAGTCTGATCACTGTACCTGTACTCACACTACTAAAATGTGGGTAAATATTTTTGATATACAATGATGCTTCAAAGAAAGGCTTGGGTTGTGTACTCATGAAAAATGATAATGTGATAGCCTACGCCTCACGACAGTTGAAGATACATGAACAGAACTACCCGACGCATGATCTAGAGTTGGCAGCCATGATTTTTTCCTTGAAAATCTGGCGACACTACCTTTATGGAAAAAAGTGTGACATATACACTGACCATGAGAGTCTAAAGTATATATTCACACAAAAGGAGTTCAACATGTGTCAAAGGATATGGTTAGATCTAATCAAGGAATACGATTTCTCTATTTACAATCATCTTGGAACGACGAACATGTTAGTTGATGTTCTAAGTAGAAAAGAACCTGCTACTCTATCCATGCTGCGGATTGATAAAGATCATATGTTCTTAGATATTCAAAGGATGGATTTAGAAATCATAAGGGTAGGGAAAATATCATACCTTGCCTAAATGATTATGCAACCATCCATCCAGGAGAAGATTAAGGAAGCACAAAGGGACGATGTAGAGATACAAAATAGGGGGAATGCAGTAAAGGAAGGGAAGTTGCAAGAGTTCCATATCGACGATGGTGGTGAGATTCAGTTTGGAACTCAGCTTTGTGTGCCTTCATAACCCGGGATAAAGAAAGAGATATTGGGTAATGCACATAGATCAACTTTTACTATCCCTTTTGGGATTACCATGATGTACCATGATATCCAAGAATGCTTCTGGTCGGATAACATGAATTTGGAGATTATGAAATATGAAGGTGATTAGTATGTCAGCAAGTTAAAGTTTAGTGACAAAAGTCCAAAGGCATGATGTAGCCATTTCCTATACCCATGTGGAAATGGGAAAATGTTACTATGTACTTTTTCACGGGTCTTCCGAATACGTCAACGGGAAATAATGCGATATGGGTTGTGGTTGATAGACTCAGCAAGACTGCCCATTTTATTGCTATTCAGGAAGACCTATCACTTGAAAAACTTGAAAAGATATTTGTGAAGGAATTGGTCAGACTGCATGATGTTCCACTCTCAATTGTGTCTGACCATGATACGTGGTTCATATCTAAGTTATGGAGGACCCTTCAACATGATTTGAGTACTGAATTAAATTCTAGCATGGCCTATCACCCCCAAACTGATGGCCAGACTGAAAGGACTATTCAGATGCTTGAAGATATGCTAAGAGCCTACTCTCTTGAATTCAAAGGTGGTTGGGATCAGCATCTCCCATTTTTTTAGTTCTCATACAGAAATAGCTTCAACTCATGTATTCGGATGGCTCCATATGAAGCTCTGTATGGAAATCGATGTACAACTCCAAACATATATTAATTGAAAACCACAATAGACCAATACATAAATATTCCAATATTCCACGATACTATATACAACATTATTTTGAAATCCCATTACATAAACACTTAATCATTCCACCACATCATGGTCATATTAAACATCGCCAATAGGGATCGCATGTGACTTCCCATTGTCCATTTCCTTAAGTGTTTTTTTAGGTCGATCATCATTAACCCTTGGATTAGGTCATTGGTTAGAATAATGCCCCATTTCCTTGCAATTGTAGCTTTGAAGTGCTGGTGGAGCATCCTCTGTAATCTTTTCTCTATTAAAATCATTAGATTTCTTTTTCCCATTACTTCAACACTCAACTACTCGATGAACTTCTTTTCCACACATAAAAACATTTTCTAGTACCTTTTAGACAATTTCCATCATGATTATTTCCACACATTGAGCATAAAGAAAAAATCATCTTCTTTTCACCATTGTTCTGAGATTTCTCCTTGAATTCCATCTTTCGTTTATTGTCAAAACCATGAGATGGATATGTAACACCAACTTCCAATCCTACCATGATAGAAAAACAGACAACTTATTCATAGCTACTGAAGTCTTTTATGGATAATTCCCTTCGAAGACTTGGTTTTAAACCACTGAAGAATCGATCAACATTACTTTCAAGTTGGATGATAAATCCATATGCATTCCTTGCAATCCATGTAAAATTAGCTTCATATATACCAATAGATTCATCATCCTTTTTCTAAAGATCAAGGAACTCATTTTCTATCTTTGTTCGAAGAATACGAGGGAATTACTTATTGAAAAATAAGTTCTTGAACTCATCCCATTCCATGGATTCAATTTTATCTCAGGGCCTTGTATTCTTAATTAGAGTCCACCATTGGTCTGCTACACCATCTAAATGTTAAATATCCAGATTGACTTTTTCATGTTCTGAATAGCGAAGTATGGAAAATATATTTTCAATAGTACTAATCCATTGTTCTGCAATAAGTAAATTATAAGACCCAGTGATATAAGGTGAATGTTTCCTCATGAAGGACTCAATAGAATATGGTTCCCTTCTCTGCTCATTTGGATGTCCAGAATGATTCATAGCTTGTGTAAGTTTAGCAATAAAATTTTTCACTCCATCTCCCTTAACATTGGTTTGTTCAGTAGGAAAATCATTGAATTTTCCATTACATTTATCAACACGGTTTCTTCAGGTTCCAGCCATAGTCTAAAACCCAAAAAGAATAGTGTGAGAGGAAATAATCATTCTAGGGAAGACAAAATAATAAAGGGGGAGTACCTTCAATATCTAACATCTTATGTTTAATTCTAATATCGTTACCTTAATTCTAGGACTATAACCTATACTTATATTTAACCTTAGGGACATCCCTATGAATACCTTAGAAATATCTCTAGGTATTTCACTAAAGTTATCGAATCTTAGTTTCCAAAGGTTAACTAAACATTCCCCTAATACCAACTGTGGAGACCCCAAACTTGACATACATGTACATCACATTGCGTTTTCTGAATACTTAATACATAAAAAAAACAGACACCAAAGGACAGTAATTGTTTAGTGTCTTTGGAAACATAATAAATAATCTTCTAATATTGGTGAAAGCTCATCAAAATATCCCATAAAGATCTTCTATTTTTTTCTTACCTAAAACCTTTTATTATATCTTGTGGAAAAGAAAACAAATAAAGGTTGAGGTAAAATGCTCAGTAAGGGTAAGCATGGTGAAAATAAAACAAACCATATACATTTGAACTTCAAAACATGAACATAATGTTTAACAATTAAAATATTTAGTTGTGAAATAAATCATGGAAGTACGTAAGGAATAGATCATAGAGGAACATCAATCATGATAAAATATCATGGGAATAAAACATTTAATTGCAGAAAAGAATTAATCACATGATATGATTTCCATAGTATCCAAGGCATTTCTTCCAAGACCATCTTAGTGGACAAAGTCCCTTTCTGAATCGAGTTCACTCCACATTCCATTCCTGTATCACTGAACCGGATTAACTTATCATTCTATCCATGTCTATATCATGAGATATAAATCATTACCCAATGCATTGGAGGGTTCTATAGGTCCCACCCATCTCATAATGAAATCATTCTTACTTGTTCCAAAAAATAAACATAAATCATTCATCATAACCCAAAGAGTAAAATAGGTTTCATAAACATCATCCAATCATAACACAATCCATATAAAAAATTGATATCATTTCATCTCATGAAAATTCAAACCATTTAAATAATATTGAACTTATACTTGAAACATAAACATATGAAATAATGTCATCTTAGATGGGAAATGGTTTTGATAAAACACTTGAAATGAATTCTTGAGGAAAATATCCTTTCTTCTTAAAAATCATTTTCTTTTCACAAAATTTCATGCAAATTTTTAAAAAAGGATTTTATTTAAAATAGTCATGAAATCATATAGCATAATATTCATGAAAATAAGGTGTTATAAAAACATAAAAATCTGTTCTTACTATATAAGTTAAAAAATCATTCTTCTTGTACTTTTTCCGGAAAAGTAAAAAAGTAACTCGTGTGGTGAAAAAAGAAATATTCCTTACACACCATGTATTAAAAGTAAAAAATGGGTAAAAAGTAAATTAACCATACATGAAACCATTTTTAGAAAACAGGGACATGAATGATAAATATAACCCCAGTCAATACTTACGAATAAACAATCTCGGATAAAAACGAGATTGGAAAAGTTACCCCATACCTTATGTCTGATATGATTCATATGTATCCAAGCATCCTGTATTATGATTTAAATAATATCATTGAGTTATTACAAAATAATATTCATTGTTATGATATCATATATGGTTCACTTATGACTTTATATTACCCGTTCTTTTGTAAATTCAATGTTAAAGCAACATTTTGGGTAAAATCGTTTCATTTATTGTAAGTGTTTTGATTTGTTGTTCTTGATATTATTACTCATATCCTGATTTACATAATTCTAGAATTTAAAACATGATAATATATATTCAGTATATAAATATATATGATATATCGATAAATGTAATGAAATACACTGTTCATGGAGATGGTAGGCCGTACGTACGCATGAATGCAGTTTTCGTTTCCTTATTGAATGAAATTAAGTAAATGAAAAATATATGTACATAAATCCAGTATCATTATTATGTAATATATTTCATGATTATTTATTATATATATACATTATATTCATAATTGGATGGTTAATCTTGAAAATGAATCTCATCGCGTTCGTGGAGACGGTAGTCCGTACGTACGCACGAGCGATGATATCGTTCCCATAATTATTGAATAGAATTGGAGTGAATGATATAATATATTATAATCTGTATGATGTTACAATAACCATATATATTTATTCTTTACACCATTATACCCATCCTCGTAAGTTGGTGGTGGAAAAACTAATTGCACGACGACGTGGAGACAGTATTCCGTATGTGTGCACGTGCGGTGATTTCGTTTTCCATAGGATGGATAGAAGGTGAAATGGGGTTGTTTCATATTTATATTATTATATCAGTATATTGGTGATACTTATTGTATTAATTTACAATGAAACAAATAATGAATAGGAGGTTGAAGAAGAAAAAAACTTGAACGAATCGGTAGAATAGATTACCTCTTCTTCGACGCACCTCCTTTAAACTTTCTCTTAAGGGACTAGAGTTGGTCTTTTGAGAAGACAAAAATCACAAGAATTTGTATAGGGAAGTGTATAATAGATATGGTCAGGGTTTAGCGGATCTTGAAGGCTTAATGTGTTGTTAAGAAGAGAGGGAGGATGTGCCCTTTTATAAGGGATGAGAGGGGAACCATTGGAAACCACAAAACTATTAATTTATAATAAATCAAAACCCACATAAAAACCACCAAAAATGATTCATATTCAAATCTTAGATGAGATAGGGTTGTAATCTCATCAACCAATAAAATTTATACATGTTGTGAATTTATTTTAAACCTTACCAAATTGATTTATCCTTGTTTAACCTATTTAATTTTATTTGTGGAAATAATATTCTGAATTTTAAATTGATATAAATAATTTTTTATATGCTGTTAATTATACATAATTAGATACTTTATGACATTATAGACCATATAAATTTATATTTATAATTTTTAAATATTTTTTTGATTTTTAAATAATTTTATAATATGTAATTTTTATAAAATAACAATTGTGTCAATTTTGACACTATTCATTTATTTGAATTTAAATAAAATTTAAATAGTAAATATAATCAAAATAAAATATTTAATAGATTCATAACATTTCATATTTATCTATAAAACTAGTGGATCACATTAAATAGTTCATATAATATTTATTTTAATATTTTTAAAACCATTTATTTTATATTTCAATCTATAAAATAATTTCAACATCACTATTGCGTCACCATTAATGCTAATTATATAATCCCTAAAGATTATAAATAAATTGACATGCTGTAGATAATATTATTATCTTTCTAGAAACTATTCATGTTTTAATATTCATGAATTTTATCACTAAATTAAAATTATTATACTTATTAGATTTAAGAGAGTGACATGTGGTCACTTTCTTTGGTTTTAATAATAATTAAATTATTTTCATGGAAAAAAGTCCCCAAAATGAATCTATTCTGATGAATAGGTGATATGGGTCGACTTTTATTCATACAATAGAATTTTGGCAGGTGTTAGGGTAATTTTATAATCTTATTTTTTCCCTTAATTACTCGATTTACCTTTAACTTTAGTAAATAAAAATTACCGTAATTACTATTTATAATGAAAAAAAAAATAAAAGTATCCTATTAACATAATTTGGACCCACTGAATCCAAATATGGAATGCATTTTTCAAAATTAAAAACATAGAATTTGTAGTATTTAATTTATAATTAATCTCGTTGTTAAGAAAACGGGTTTTAAAAGTTAAAACATTGTCAAAGATTGAAATGTTTTTACCTATGAGTAAAATTAAAAATTAATGGTAATGAAATTAATTATATTAAATGGTAAAAATATATTCTATTTATACTTTAAAATCATTCAATATTATAATTTAACCATATAAATTATCTCGATTAAAAAAAAATTAATTAAAATTTAGCGTATTTTTACTATTCATCAAAATAATAAGCTTATCAGAAAAATATCAAAAATTTATCCAAAGTAAATTTTAATATCCTGATTCAAAACAAGAATTTTATTTTTTTCAAATTGAACTTATAAACTTGTCAGAAACAAGATTTAATGTTGGTGCTCCATCACAAGGTGGTAAAACTGCATTTTTTTTTAAAATACTCTTTTTACCCGAAAAAATTATTTTTTTCTCATACCATGTTCTATAAAATGTGTAAGATAAATTATAATGTCATAAAATTAAAATTTTAGTTAATAATTTTCATAATGGATAGTACATAATAATATTATAATAATATATCATTGTTTAGTGAAACACGGTATTGCGTACTACACACGCTATCGAGAAAGGTCACGATTGCATGTAATGCCAGCCAAGTCAGGGCTGCGTGCATTGCAAGCTCCCTTTAGTGTTTCATATAACATAATCAAAACTTATTTCATTTATACATTAAAAAAAATCTATACCTAATGTTGTGTAGAATAATTTCTACAAAACGAACATGAAATTGTGTGTAACACGAGACAAGAATAGTGTTGCGTATACTGCAAGCTAATAAGGTGTTGCATATAGTACAATCTAATCTTGGTGTAGTGTAAAATAGAAGACATAATAGAAATTAAAAAGAATATATCTCATAAAATATCAGGGTGTTACAATAACATTGCAAAAGTTGAGTCTGTGGGAAGTGAAGTGTGACTCACGCATGGTTAGTGGCCTAAAGTGAAAATAGGGGCTTAGGCGTGCTTCGCAGCCTAAGGAGATAGAAATTGGGACTTACTCCAAGGTGGAAGCTTGGGTGGTGACAAAGCCTAGTGGGAGAGGTTTTTAGCACACATTAAGAGAGGAGGAGCAACAGTACTACCTCCTGCAAGGAAAACTAGGGGCTTACACCAGTGTGTTTTTGCTTTCTCTACGGATAGACATCGCTCCAATAAAGAGTATCGCATTCCATGTGCGGAATGATCCCACTCATACGGAGACCAGTGTGCGTGGATAATGTCTAAAAAGGGTCACCCCACGTGCATGGAATGGGGAGAGGTCACAGTTTAACGTCAGACATTGAGGACGGAGGATCATGGAAGTTTAACGTCCTATAGCTCGGAAAAGGTGGGTTTACTCTGCACCCCAAGGACATACATAACCGGTACCCTCTACAAATTTATGAAGATTAGGGACAGGCAAATAGTGTTCAGGCGGTGTTGTGAGGTGATCCCATTGGGGGTCCACATTAGCGTTGCTATGCGAAGAAGCAACAATCATTAGCATTCCTATGCGAAGAAACATGAGCCATAGAAAAACAATGTGAAACACCACCCAATTGAATTTAATGTTACTTCATATGATCCTAGAAGGTCGTAAAAAATAACAGTGTGTGCCGTAGATGTTATGCGCATTGGATGTCCGTAATAGGGACATCGAACACGTGCGCGAAAAAGGGAGGGTTGCGCGAAAAAGGAGTAGTTTCATGGAAAACACATGGTCGACATGAAATTGAGGCACTTGCGCAGAAAATACCAGGTCGACGCGCAAATTTTCCACTTGTGCAAAATATCCCTGGTCAGCACACAATTGGAGAGGCCAGGCACGTAAAGGGGTAAAAAGGTTTTAAATGAAAATATATGAGATTTCACTCAATACATAAGGTTTGAGCACAATCAGAAGGTATTGCACGGAATTTGGAAATGATTTCACGCAATTAGAAGGGATTGTGCACAGGGGACAGGACTCGAAGGGATTTCGGTGATGGTTAATCATGAGCTGTCACGTGCAATGTCAGACCCCTGGGCGACCTTTCATGAAAAACCCCATACCTGATAGCCATCTTTTGCACACAGGAGAGGTGGATTTCGTGCAAAAGAGACGTTTTAGAATCTCTAGACGTTGAATGTTGATGGGGTTCCCTTCTATTTATAGGTGCTCGGGGTCGACTGATCTGTGTGGAAATAGGTCCATGCGAAAGATGGTGCACCGGTGTCGGCAGCGCGAATGATCATCCACACAGGGGCAGTGCGCACAACTTTCCGACCCTGTAGTCGGTGGCATGGATCTTTTGGCGAAGGTTCACAAAACATCCTCATATCTCATGGTTTTTCACACGTGAGAGATTTTTTCATGAACTATTGAGATTTTTTCACGCAACCCTTCTAGGACCCCTGGAATAGATCGCCAATTCCAAATAAATCTTCGCCTGGTCTTGCCGAAACTCCCTTCATCCCTGGAGCATTTTTCGGCATCCAAAAATGCCCCTCCCCAAAATCGGGTCGGCGAGAGGATGCAAAAGTCGTATTCGGACGGAAACTTCAAGATGCATATCTTCCTGGAGACTGCACATGAAAAACCGTAAGATGTGCAGAAAACCGTGAAGTGGCACAAAAATCCTTTCCACCCACATGAAAACCCTACATATTCACTGAAAGAAGGAATGTGGCGTGAAAATCACTTATCACGCAAGTGAATGTCCAGCTTCACACCTATAAAAAACCTCTCAAGTCCCTTAGTCTATACAGAATCTCCTTGCACAATAAGTCCTCTACTCTCACCCGCAAAAAACATCTCTTATATTGCATGAAAAACCGCTACGGTTGCACGCAATTCCCCAAGTTCAGCTGTCATTTTACATGCAATCGTGATGTTTTTCGCGCCACTGTTTCTGCACTAACTATTGATTTTTCACGCTACCTCTTAGTTTTTCAGGAAAAATCCTATTTTTTTGTTCCTTCTCATAGTTTTTCGAGTCGACACTTTTAGACCTCACCGAAAGAAGATGGATGCTAATTGGGCTGACCCTGAGAGAGAAGATGAATTTTCCGCTCCAAGGGTTGTGATGGTTGCCAACCCTGAGTTTTATGGCGCTCAAAAGATCATATCAGGCAACCATTCTCTATTCAACATGTTGAACCCAACCTAGAAATAGTATGCACTTTCCAACAATTTTCCGATACGGGACATCAGTATTTTGGAGGAGGTACCCATGCCTCGATTTGAAGTTGACACACCATGGTCATGGGTGACCTGTGAGGATGACCCACCTTGATATAATATAACTAACAATGGCCATCCTACTAGGGAAACCAGGAATACAGATATTTACATCCTGAATCCTAGGACCAGGACTATTTCAAGAAGTGACCCAGTCGTAGAGGATTTTTCGGCCCATTACGCGAGTACATTCTGACAGAGTGTCACTGAAAAAACTATAGGCCTGCTGCAAGATTGAGATCTACGGTCTAGAGGAAATTTCACTAGTGGATGGGCCTGGGCATATTGGGTATGCCAATCGTGTGACCATTTTGGCGATGAACTGCAACACATCAGGTTGTTTGAGGCGGTGTGGACGTCACAGTTCCATTTCTACCGTCCATATGATCTTGGGCCAGAGAAGTTTATCCAATGGTCCCCTGATACCAATACCTTCCATCTTCACCCTAGGGATGTTGGTATCAACCTTTGGGACATTCATTTAATCAAGGGAATCCCTTTGGATGGGCACCAGTACGATGAATTGCTTCCGACGAAAAACATCTGGGGAGATAGATCCTGAACTCTTACCGTAACATGGCATCTATTGGAGCTCGCTAAGGAGAGGATGGGGGTCAAGGATATTTTGAAACAAATTGCATCAAAAAAGGGATTTTCTTATTTCTGCAAAGATATCCAGTAGTCAATATAATGAGGCGTGGAAGGAAGTGTCCGACCGTGGCACAGAGGAGAAAGAGAGGATCGTACTGGGGGATCCTGGAGGCAGGGGAATATCAATCATGGGGCTTTAGTATAAATGAGAGTCGGGACCTGAACTTCCTATAACTCAAATTTATTGATTCCTTTTTGAGTGGGTGGATCCTAACAGTGAGGGACACAAGGATGAGAGTCCATCCAGTGACATCGGTGAAGGCAGGCATCAGGGCCGCTAAAAAGAGGTTCAATCTGGGAGTCCCCGTGTTTAGCTGCATGTACTCCATTCAGGGGTTCATTTTGAAATGGGGTCACTAAGGAGGATCTGTGGTCCCTTCCAAATCATTCATGGTTGGGTTGTGGCTCATTGTGGCAAGTATATATTTCTGAATGACATTTTTTCTCCAGGTAACGGTCTTCAACCTTCCTTATTGAACATTGTCGGGGTAATGCCACTGATGCTCAATGAGGATGGGGTAAGGATCAGAATCAACAATCATGCCAAATTCACTTTTACCATATTCCCCACCCCGACTAGCCAGATGATTGAAAATGGGAAAGGCTAACTAGAGCAAAGGGAATATTTCCCAGGCATCCGAGGTGGGGTGCTTGTGGCATGAGTTGATGGGAAGATATTTTGTGTTCCACACATGCCGCCATAATTTTCTAGGCAGTATGGATGCCTCTAGTGGATTCGGAAGAATGTTTACACAGATGTCCAGGAGGATATGAATCCATGTGTTCTTCTCCAAATGTGGCATATGTTCACAGACCCGACCTCTGGCGATGGCATTACCTTTCCCCCCACTGGAGTCGATGCTGGTCTCTTGAAAAAATATGCCAAACATTGGGTTGTAGCATACCCTAAGGGGATTTTGTGGAAGCGAGTCCGGAAGTTCATGGTAGCATGTATAGAACCTGGGTGGAGGGAGAGCAGACATGGTGTTATTTGGGAGGCAAGGCCGGAAGCATGTTAGGCATCTCGGCCAGCACATGCTGGGACTATAGTAGCGGTAACGTCGCACGACATGGCCCTGAATTTTTCGCCCATGGTGAGAGGGGCTCATGGAGAGATTAGGGAACATCATGGGAATCAAATGAGATATCTAATTCATCCTTATGATGATGAAATATTCCCGGCTCTATAGTCGTATTGGATGACCCTATGGCAGTCGATGGACGTCTAAGCCCTATGATAGAAAATAATATGAGAGGGAATGCAACTGCAATAGTTCAGACTCATTCGGGTTGACGACAAGGTAAAAATCCATCGTTGGCACGCGTACCTGAAGGCCATGGATGAATACGCATGACAGTAAGGTCGGCATGATGAACCACCTCTCCTGGTGAAGGTAATTCTTTTCCAGGAGCATGATCCAGACAAGATGTCACCTGAGGATGACGACAATGATGAGGAGCTGAAGGGCAGTGAGACGGAAGAGGGGGAGGTAGAAGGGGAAGGTGAACGAGGAGAGGTAGGAGTAGGTGAAGGAAAAGAGGAGATCGAAGGTGCAGGGTCCCATGGGATGTCCCACCAAGGAAGATTTTGGGAGGGTGGTGAGATCATTGGCTCTGATGTAGACATAACTAAGCTACATGATGTGTGTCTCAACCCTTATCTATCCTTCCCCCATTTTTTTCTTTTTAACCATCAAATCAGATCTCATTATTCTAATCAGGTGTACATTGGATCCAACCAAGAGGCTCTATCCGAAGGGGGGAGGTGGCACCAATAGAACAAGGAGGGGAGCCAACAACCATTATTGAGCTAACAAGTGCTAAGGTATCCCCCACCATGATAGCTCCTATGACGACGGGAATGCCCGATACCGACGCACTGATTTCTTGTATGTTTGTTATCACATAGCCTCTTTTATAGTCTATTAGATAACCCCTATGATTAGGGGGTTCATTATTTGTTCAGTAATCACAACATTGGAGGCTCGAAAGTCTTTAGAATCCAGACCATCCATGAGTGATTCGATGGAAAATGTGACTACCCATTCAGGGCACATTTCCCCAAAAAAGTCGGCCCGAGAACTTGGAGGACAAAAATTTGTGGATATCAGTGGTATTAACACTAGGGAAAGGCCTGAATTCAGCGAATGAGCTACTAAGACTGAGGTGAGAGTGGAAGGTCAACCAGACATTGAAGCAACCAACCCCTTGGGAGGAATACCTGAAAAAGACCCTACCACTGATCTCCAGGCCGCATTCCACAACTATCGGCCTAAAGATCCTGAAGAGAAAGATGATTCTAATTCAGAGGAAGCCGATGAGAGAAGTATGATGAATCCCAAGGGGTGAATGTGTATCAAGCTCACTCTCGGTAAACCTCAGACAGAATGGCTAAATCAGATGGGATCGCTCCACATGTGGTTGTGCTTTTTCTATTATGGATGGTTGGATGCTCACCATCTTCATTCGACAGTCCGCGACTACAAGGCTGAGAAGTTGCACAAGGGTAGCCGAAGCTCTGACATTTCCCAGTGTCAGAATGAGTCAGGGCGTACCAAAGAATTCCTAAAGGTGGAACAAGTGGTTCAACATCTTGAAGAATAGATGAAAGAAAATAAGTAATTCATTGCCAACTGTTCAGAGCTTTGTGGAGAAATTGAGGGCCCAACTGCCGGGCTCCCAAGAGCAGCTAGTGGAAGAGGGTCACCAAATGACTGAAATTCAAACAGAATAGGGGAAAGAACATGATTGGGTAAGTGCATTGCGCTCAATGTCCACTGATAAAGTGAGGGCTCTTAGGGGGTGGAAAGCAATCCTGGAGGCCACTTTCCAAAAGGTAGTGGAGCTGGAATGATATATCCAAGATGATGATCCTTAACGACCCTGTTTTGATTGAACTCATAAACTCGTTCCCCTTACTAACTATTGTTCTGAACTAGATGTATGGATAGATGAATGGATATATTTATTTACTTTTTTTGTTTATTGAATTCAAACAGAGTCCTGAAAAAAATAGAAATCCTTTCCATAGCTCACGTGGGATGTACCTGGGGTGAGAAACAAGGGATGCTCAAACTATTACAACATTTGAATGTAGGAGTTCCTACCATGCTTCAGGAACTCGAGGTTCAAAAAACCAATCTGGATTCCCAGGAAGAGAAGAGAGAGACCTGACTGTAGAATGATGCTCTCATAATAGTCACATTACCGTTTTCCTAGGGTTCTGTTGTGCACAAAATGGGGTAATGTACGAGGAGTTAGAATCACTCCGAACAGATGGTAGTGGAAAATTTGAATCAAGATACCCCAGATTCGGAACACTATAGGGGAATAATTACAATGATGGATAGCTATTGACCGTGTTCAGAACACAGTATCCAGATCTCATTATCCTAAAATGGGGATAAAAAATGAGGGACAACCAATGACCATGTTCGAATCATGTGGTCTGACTCAGAATGATACCCATTTTTCTTCCAGAACATTGGCCCAGAATAGTAGGAGAGCCATAGGCTGAGAATCCATACTGTTAGGGGGTTCTTTTAGATTTGAAAGAGGATGAGTGTCCGAATAAAGGCCCCTCAAATCATGGAGTGTGCGTAATTCAAATGGAGTCCAACAATCTTGAAATCAAACCACTATGATGAAGGAACATTAGGTGGGGGTATCTATCTGATCATGGATCAAACATAATTCTGAGAAGGGATTCTTTGAAAATGGATCTGGGGAATACCATTATTAACATGGGGCATCCTGAGGTTGTTCAGGGTATAATCAAAGTTTAGTGTTATACACTGAAGAAATGTGGGCTCGTGTAGTTTAACGTCTTACAATAAGACAGAAGGTGAATGGGGAGATCCCAGGAAGGTATTATGTGGTGCAGTACCTGTAAACCCAATGTGTATGGGGACATAATCTCACACACGTATCCCTGGTGGATTTTTGTCAGGTCAAGGGACCAAAAGTGAATGTTATGCTGGGCCCAAAGCAGGGTGCATGGATATTCCTACTTACCACATTAGGATGCGAATCAAGACATTTGTTGTTCTAAATGCATACATTAACGTCATGCGAGATGAGGAAAGTTACACGTGGCATGGATAGGCCAGTACACGTCTAACTAGAACTAATAAGACCACCTTATTTGTGCTCGATGTGGGAATCAAGAAGTAGTGATGGGAATTTCCTAGCAAAGTAAGGCACACGTTAGGGACAATGGGACACTAGGTGAATGACGTCCCACTAATGATGAACCTCCTATATAACACACCTAGATGTGAAGAAGAGTAAATCCAAGTATGTTGGAATTCCACATGAACATAAGGAAGTGGAAATATGTGAATCAAAATGCTCGATATCTGGACCACAATGATGGTGGCATAAAAATAGGTGATAACCATTGAATGTAACTCTCTGACCCCTCTAGACTGGAGTTGGTGCATTACTTGTGATATTGGCATGGATATAAGGAATGAAAATCCCTAGGAAACGATCTGTTTAGTTTTCATGAAAAAACTAGATACATAGTTGTAACTAAAATTACATTGGAAAAGGTTACAAAATTAAATACATAACAAAAACTAAAACGACAACCATAGGAACTCAATAAATGGTCACCTCTTCATCACCTGTAGATGGAAAAAATGAAAGGGGTGAGCTCAAATGATCATTAAGGGTTACAAATAGAGGATGAATGAATAAAATAATGAGTGAATCATAATCAATCTGACATAATCAATATTTCATGGTGAATAATTGAAAAACTAATGCCATTAATAATTTGAGAATGAAACTCCATCCATATATTTTTTCATAGTGAAAACCTCTTGTATAATAATAACTGCTAATGAATAAATAGAATGCTTATTAATTAGACATCATGTATTTGGAACATGAACCATAATACTGTAAAAATTTCTTAACTCTATGTTTAGAAACCCATCTGATTTTTGGAAACAAACTCGAAGGGTTTGTCGCCAACGAATTTGTCTCGTGAGACCAACCGATGCATCGAGGGGCTAGAGCAGGCCCCACCTGCCACTAAATGTCCAAATAATTATTTATACATTGATTCAATAAAATATACATATTCTTTTTAATATCTGTATAGAGTAGAGTATACAAATTCATCAATATTTCCATAATTAAAATAACTTTCCAAATAAACACCATATGTAAAATGGTATACATAACTTTCCAAATAAACACCATATGTAAAATGGTATATGGTTTAGTAAAAAATAATATCCAATATATGAGATTATGGATATTTAATATAAAATAATTTCAAATTAAAAGTGATCTCAAATGGTAATTAGGTACACCACATAAGGATTATTAGGTGCATAATACCAAGTTAGTCACAACAAAATAGTAGTTGAGACAAAGTCTCTTACCACAATGTAATCAGTTGAATAATATGAATAGAACATAATAACCCTCAAATGAATCATTTAATATCAAGAAAATAAAGTGAATAATGTTATTATATATCAAATGGTAGTAAACATATACCACATACTAGAAATATGTGGCGAACAATGAAAAGATCATAGAAATGAAAGTGAGATGAGAAACCCCTTACAAACATTTCATCATGGTAACGAGTGTAATTATGAGGGATTAATGAGAGGTAAAGAGGTATTAAAATATTTATATGCCACAATGGAAATATGTGTGAGGTTCAAAAACATACCCCATCCTTAGGAATTAAAAATAAAAGGGAAGAACATATGAGAGATTCTTGGAAAAAGTTATAGAGAGAATCCCTTACCAAGATTGTGTCATTAGAGTAACGATAAATCAATGAAATATTTATGATTGAAAAATAAAAATCCTCAAAATATAAGTGGATATAAATTATAAGACATTCATATCTCATTCACACATATTAATGGAACAATCTTACATATGAAATAGATGTTTATCTCAAAGAATTAAAATTGAGTTAAGAAATCCCTTAATTTATGCTCGAAGGTGTTCTTGATTGTTGTTAACAAAATGAATAATATAATTTAGCTTAATTAATTAATAATTCCATAATTTCTTTGAAATATAATTTATATGACCTTTTGAGGTTCATTAATGAACTTTTTTATGGTTTAAGAGATTAAATTTTATTGTTTTGGTAGCATTTTCTTCGTTGGTTTCCATGATCCATTTACTTGTATTCATGAATGGATGATTGTTTGAAATATGGATAAACATACAGAATTTTTAATATAAATTATTAGTAAAATTAAAGGAGATATAAATTATCTTATAATGATTCTGGTTATATACTATGAGGATGACTCATTCGATGAATTAAAAAAAACTCCTGGATTTGGCTTGGCGGTTTTGTGCACAATAAACTTGTTTTGTATTATTATTCCATATTATGAAAGTGTAAAGATTCCAGAACATTGATCAAGATAAAATACATATATTATGTCCTGGTTCATCCTTTTAAAAGATTTCATGACTAGTATTGAATATATTAATGCAAATAGAAAACCGGTCTTCTTTCAGTGTGATAAATTTAAACTTATCAGATGGTGTTTGCATTTTTTGTATAAAAGGAGAGGTAAAAGAATGATTATGATGAAATATTACATTATCACAATTAAAATAAATTACATGTATGGTATGAGATTTTTAATGGAATTTAGATGAGGGTAGGTGAGATGGGGGAACAAAATAATGGAACTTTGTAAATGAAATTGAAAGAAAAGAGAAGGAATGTTCATCTCTTGAGTACTCCTCCTAAAGAAACTTCTTAAGGCCTTTGCTTTTGGACTTTTGGTTATACCATCAGGTCTTGGACGTGGGAATAGGTATTGGGAAAGGTATTTGGTAGAATTTATGAATGGCTTGAAGCTTGAGTGGTTTGAGAGGAAGAGGGGGTGAGGGGTGGTTCATATAGTGGAGGGGAGAGGAGTTATCTTATTATTATAATCATTAATTTATTATTTCCTCTCAAGAAAACCAATTGTGAGTATTACATGAACAAGAACAGTAATATATTTATGTGACTTCAAAACAATTTTTTCTTACATCAGAAGATCATCATCAATGACTCAATTAATCAATTATTTAGCATTTATTCTGAATTATCGGATTTTACTATTCATAAAAAATTCAAGTATTTCAGAAAAATCCCAAAAATTCCCCCTAACCATTTTTCAACGTGTATAATCCAAACATGAAGTCCATTTTTAAAAAATAAATTTTTAAATATGATTAACTGAATATTTAATTAAAATCATTATTTAATCGAAAAATATAAACACTTAAAATATTCATCTATATTTTAAGGTGCCTAAATTCACTTATACACTCAAGCATATGGATACCATTCATAAAATTCATAATAATATTTTTAAGGGAGAGTTACTATTTAAAAGGGTAGGTTACTATCCATAAGGGTAGGTTACTATTCACCAAAGATTAAGTTAATTCTATCAGACTCTAAAGATCATCTTGAACACAACCGTGTATGTCATATTTTTAAAATTAAAATCGTAGAGTTGTAAAATTTAAGCTTAATGGATTGGTTATGGACATATCCTATAAGTAACTATGTTTTTTTCCATATAGGCTTACTTATTCATGAAATATAGGCTATAACTATAATGTGTTTAAGAGAAACATATCAAGAAGTGTTTGGGATGCTACATTATTCCCTCCTTCGGAAATTTCTTCCTCAAAATTTAATATATGAAGCTCACCAAAATGATTTGGGTGATTCTTTTTCATAACATCCTTAGGTTCCCATGCCGCTTCCTCAATATTCTGGTTTTTCCAATGAACCTTTACTAGATAGGTTGTCTAATTTCTCAATACCTGGTCCCTTGTGTCAAGAATCCCGATAGGCTTGTCACAGTATGAAAAATCAAGTTCTAGTACAATTTCTTCATATGTGAGTACATGTGTTGGGTCTGGCATATATTTCTTTAACAATGAAATGTGGAACACATCATGAACTTTGGAGAGATTTTTTGGCATCTCTAAATTGTAAGAAACAACTCTAATTCTCTCTAGAATTTCAAATGGTCTGATGTACCTAGGGCTCAATTTCCCTTTCTTACCGAACCTTAAGACACCCTTCCAAGGAGATACTTTTAGAAATACATGATCTCCCACTTCAAATTGAGAGTCCTTTTTCTGGTTCTCAGCATAACTCTTCTTCCAACTTTGGGATGCTTTAATATGGTCTTGTATTTTCTTCTCCTTTGTCATTGTCTCTTCAATAAGTTCAGAGCCTATAAGTTTCCTCTCACCAACTTCATCCCATCAAGTTGGAGTTCGACATCTCTTTCCCTATAATGCTACATATGAATCCATTTGAATAAAAGAATGGAAATTATTTCCGAATGATAATTCCACCAAAATAAAATTATGGATCCCACATACCTTGGAAGTCAAGAGAACATGACCTCGGCATATCTTCTTAAGTTTGAATAGTCCTTTCAAATAGTCCATCATTTTGGGAGTGATAAGCAGTAATCATATGATGCTCAGTATTCAAAGCCTTGTGGATACTTTTCCAAAATTTTGATGTAAACCGGGGATCTCGATCAGACACAATCGACAGAGGTGCACCATGAAGTCTTACAACATCATTTATATAAAGTCTTCTCAAGAGATCAAGTAGTAAATCCTATCTTATAGGAAATAAATGTGTTGATTTTGTGAGATGATCAACAATTACCCATATTTCATCATTCCTTCTAGGTGTCCATAGTACTCTGGTGACAAAATCTATCATAATGGTATCCCACTTCCACATAGGAATAGGTAGAGGTTGCATCACTCTTTTGGGATGTTGTCTCTCTGCCTTCACTTGATGACAAACTAGACATCCTGACACGTTGTTAGCAATTTCCCGCTTCATATTATCCCACCAAAACTATTCCTTCAGATCTCTATACATCATGGTTCTTCCTGGTTTTATAGATAAATTCGATCTATGAGCATCGTCTAATAGTTCCCTTTAAATCTCAGGTACTGATGGAACACATAACCTCTTCCAAATTTTAGAACTCCTTCTTCATACATGAAGTCAGCCAGTCTCCCATCTTTAACTGCATTAATTTTCTTCTGTACATTCTCATCATCAGATTGAGATCTTTTTATCTTCTATAGTAAAAATGGTTTACCAATCATTTTATAGAGGAACTATGTTTCCCCTTCCTTTACAATTACCATATCCACCTTTAGTTGATCCAAAAATATACGATCTCTCTCAATCCTCATTTGAGTCAGAAGGCCATGATCATTCCTGATTAATGCATCTACCACCTTCTTTGCATTTCTTGGGTCATAGTATATTGAAAAAATAGTAATATTTGAGTAAATCAAGCCATATTATTTGCCTCATGTGGAGTTCTTTTTGTGTGAAAATCTATTTCAAACTCTTGTGGTCCATATAAATCTCGCATCTCTATCCATATTGATAATGCCTCTATATTTTCAGAGAAAAAATTACTGCTGCTAACTCAATATCATGAGTTGGATAAATTTTATCATGATTCATCAACTGTCTTGATGCATAAGAAATAACTTTATCGTTATGCATAAGGATTCAACCATATCCATTCTTCGATGCATCACTCTATATTACAAATCCATCACTATCAGATGGAAGAGTAATAATTGGACCATTGACCAATATTCCTTTCAGTTCTTTGAATCATTATGCACATTCTTTTTTCCACAAAAACATTAAGCCTTTATGTGCGAGCATGGTTAGAGGGTTATCCAGTCAGGCGAAATTCTGATCCAAACGATGATAGTAACCTGCAAGGACAATTAAACTATGTACCTCGGTTATGTTTATTGGCATGGTCCACTATTCAATTGCCTTTGTATTTTCATGATAAACTAGGTTTACATCATTAGAAACAAAATTTCCTAGAAAAGAAACCAATTGAAGCTAGAATTCACACTTTCTAAACATCCCATATAATTTATTGCATCAATGAGTTTGTAGAATAATCTGCAAGTTCTTCTCATGGTCTTCATAACTTTTTGAGTACACAAGGATATTATCGATGAATACCAAAACAATGTTATCAAGATATTCCTTGAAAACTATATTCATTAAATCCTTGAAAAAATATGGTGCATCAGTCCGTCCAAAAGGCATCACTGTAAACTCGTAATGCCCATAACTGTTTTGAAATGTTGTCTTCGAAATATCTTCCTTCCTCACACATAGTTGATGATATCCAGATCGAATGTCAATCTTCAAAAATTATTGAGCTCCATGAAGTTGATAAAATAACTCATCAATCCATGGTATAAGTGTAACACCCCAGGTAAATAAAGAATATGACATTTTCATATTTATCCATATTTGTGAATAAAATATTAATATTACTTTAAAGGGGATTCTATGCACGATGGCGTACCTAATACGCAACAATGAGTTTCTTGGGAATCCTGCGTTGCACTATAATAATAAAATAATATTATTTTAAATGGTAGTTAACGCCTAGCCATTGTAATGGCAGGAATGAACAGACCTAACTAAAAAATGATTATATATGTTTGTCAAATATTTTTACTCTTTACAATAAATGTTAGAGGATTAAAAATGTGAATGAATCCAATTTTAAGCATAAACATTCTAATATTCTTTAAAAGGTCGATTAACCGCCTTTTGATGGAGAACCTATTTTAAATCCACTTTTGACAATTGTATGTGTTATATTTGACAAAAATAAAATTCTTTTTTAGAATCGGGACATCAAAATTTACTTTGTGTAATTTTTTGGTATTTTTCCGAAAAAGTTCAATTTTTAATGAATAGTGAAAAATGTTGTATTTTAATTCAAAACCTCTTTTTAATCTAATTTATTTATATGATTAGATTATCTTTTGAATTGGTTTTAAAGTGAAATTAGAATATATTTTTACCATTTAATCCAATAGTGGTCGTTGAAATTAATTTCACTTTGAAATCAGACTTAAACTAGTGTCAATCTTTTGATACATTTTGTTTCATAAAAACACGCTATTTGTTTTAACAGTGGGAATTAATTATTAAATTAATTAATTCAAATTATATGTTTTGAATTTTGTAAAATAGACATCATTTTTGAATTCGGAATATCAAATATATCTTAGGGTGAATTTTTGGTAATTTTCTGAAAAACGTCAATTTTTGATGAATAGTGAAACCACTAAGTGGTACTTATAAAAACTGATTTTCCGTTTAAATGAAATTTTTTCCATGTTTGTGTTTTGAATTTAAAAAATTTGACATACATGGTTGTCATTAAGATGTAAAATTTGGTTCAATGGGATTAAAATAATTTTTTGGTGAATAGTAACTTATTAAGTTTTTAATCGCGATTAGAGGTAATCAGTGTAGTTTAAGGTAAGAATAATGTTTTAATAAAATTAAATGACCTAGAAAGATGTCCTACCCTCATTGGATGTGTCATGGCCGACCAAGAAAATCCATGGGTCAATTTGGGGACCCCATGGAGCCACTTTGGTTGGAAAATGACATAAATACCTTTTTATTTAATGTTAATGTAAAAAATGACACAAACATGAGATGTTTTACTAAAACAATTTTTACATGGGGTTATACAAGTCAGATTTTTGACTATAAATAGTAATTGGAAATATAAAAGTATTTCCTACATCATAGTATTTTTTTTATAATTTTTAGACATTAAATAAATTAAATTATTTATGACATCATGATGATGCAGCAACGACCTCATTATTTAACGATTTAAATAAAATGGAAAGATAATGTAAAATCTAAGACCTAAACATGTTGAAAACATATTGTATGGGTGTATTTAGAACCCTGATAACCTTACCCTCGAAACACATCAATGTGGGACCATTAAAATCCAAAACTCATTCTAAAATAAAGTAACATTTCTTTACTTTCCAAGAGTGCCCCTCCTCTCCTCTTATAAAAGGCCCTCACCTCTACCTCCTTACCCACACTTACAAAGCCTTTGGCTCGGACAAAACCTGACCATTTTGTCTCTACACATCCCTCTATAACTCCTTGAAGCCTCACTTTGGGCAGAAGTATTCCCAAGGAATCCTTTGAGCTCAAACCAAAGGGAGTTACCCGATTTTAAGGTAATGTCTTCACTTGTGTCTTTTTGTTTTATTTTGCTTCTACAACCCCCTAAACTCTTTTTATTCATTTATTTTGTAACAAATACAGTATCTTCAATATACTAGGATGTTTTTATAATAATTATTCGAGCTACACTTACACACACCTACATCTAATGGTTAAAGATCATACTGTTTCTGTGGATGACAAATTTCTGCCTCACGAAACGATGATTGTTCAACATTCTTCTAACACCTTCAAAGGTGGCCATTAAGATGACACTATATTTATATATGATATATAATATGTTTATGTTTTACTTAAACTTCTGTATTTTTAATTTATGGCATACCTTTATTGTTTCCATTATGGGTAAACACGATATCTTCATTTAAAGAAGTGCAGACTACCACCCCCTCAAAGTGATTTGATTCGTTAATAACATATGTGGTACTTATAAAGGATATATTTAATTATATTATATATGATAACATACTGGAATTAAAATAATATTATGTATCATTATGTTTTAATTAAATATGAAATATAAATGGAAGTAGCATTCATGCGTACGTACGACTTACCGTCTCCATGAACGGTACATTTCATTTATTATCTCAAAATGTTATGTACTATTATAAGTACATATATATAATGTATATATATGTAATATATTACATCTAAATTGTGGATATAATTATGGAATTATTATATATATATATCTCTCTCATTTTGTTTTAATTCCATTAATATGACAAAAAAATGAAAGAAGCATTCATGCGTACGTACGGCCTACCGTCTCCATGAACGGTGCTTTTAATTTTTATCTCCAAATGCTATGGAATAGTATTAAATGAATATATACTGGATATATATGATATTTAAAACATAAATACTATTCTGGATATGATTTACCTATAACTACATGGAAAATTATTTTCCAACAAGTTCAATTTTTGACTCATGTACCAAACATCGACAAAACGTCTCATATGAACTCATATTATTAACCAATTATTATAACATTAAAATATGTGATATGAACTGAATAATAATCTTTATAGGATGTCCTTAAGAAATTATAAATTTACCAATGTTTATTATTCAGGAATATAAAGAAACGAACAAGACAAGTTGGACTTGAGGTAAGGGATCCTACTCCTCTCTTTCTTTTTAAGTACACTCTTTATGTCATTTCTTTTAAAGCTCATCTTTCTTGTTATTGGGATGTTATTTTCTATTAATCTTACTGTAATTTTTATCTTCATATGATGAGACACCCTATTCTCTCTCATCAATCCTTTTTGGAAGTTTTGAGTGGCGCCGTTATGCTGCTGAATTTTCGTAAGAGATCTAACCTCTCTCATTCTTTTTAAGTACTATCCTTTATGTCACTTCTTTTAGGCTCCTCTTTGTTATGTTGGGGGATGTTATTTTATATTTTTATTTCTTTAAACTTTATGTTATTATGATTAGATATCCTATTTGATCTCATCAATCCATTTTGGAAGTTTTAAGTGGCGCCGTTAGGCTGCCGAGTTTTCGTAAGGGATTTTTCATCTCACTTTTATTCCCGCGAGATTTATGCTACATTTGCCACAATTTCTTTTGAGTGGTGTATGTACTTCACATTATTTTTACTCATTGTGTAATGTACTTTCATTTATGAGTATTTACATCAATGTTGTATTGTCCTTCTTTCACGGGGTGTATGTTTCGAAAGATACCCATGTCGGTAAGGGAACCTTTCACCCTCCTCTTTTTAAAAGACTTATTTTGTTCTGTCTTTTAATTCACATAATATTATGTTAAGATATGTTCTTCTATATCCTTATTGATTTAAATTTTATGTCCATGTGATGATATACCCTTTTTATCTCTCATCAACTCATTTTATGAATTTTGTAGTGACGCTATTAGGCTGTCAAATTTTTGCAAGGGAACTTCTTAACCCAAATTTGATTCTTTGGGATAAAGTTGTACTCCTTGAATATGTCGTTCTATGAATATGTGTGAATAACCTCTGATTGTTTTACACTTAATATCCACTTATATTTCGTGTATTCATTTGTCACACATAATTATGTAATTAATTTATCCTTAATCCAAGGATACTGTCTTTGTATGGGACAACATCTCAATCTCCTTTCATTGAGGCATATTTTGTTTTATTCACAACCTTCTTTTATACGGTGTATAAACCCCTTTGACTTTTACGTTTATTCAAAAGGAATATTTTTTATATGAAGCCTTTACTAAATGACAAAAGGGAATGTTTTTGTCGTACGTATGCGGCGACAACGACTTCTCCACCGCCGTGACCATTATTTGAGTTTCAGTTTCCTCTACAAGTCATACCTTCTTTTTAAAAGAAAAATAATAACCATGTTTTACATTTCATTTATTTTGGTATTGAAAATGGTTTTCATAATGTTTTTATATCAATGTGTTGTATTGATATTTTGTGATTGAAATGTGGAAATGTTATGTTTCCTTTATGCATGTTTTATGTGATACGATTATGTTATGGTTCTTGGGCATTGTTATGAAGACAGGTGGTTCCGTGATAAACTAAGGGAGGGTGAGCCCGATATAGCTCTCCAATGCACTGGGTAACACAAAGGAGTGAAACGTTAAGGTTTCTCCGAAGAGATTTAGGGAATATACTATGGTGGGTATTCCAAACGTAACCCAGAGGGTTACTCCCTATGTACGAGTGTTATGAATGCCTCAAGTTACCTTTTATGTCTTATGATTTCTATGATTTATTCATGATTTTATGAGGTATGATAAAGTGACTATGTTTTATGGGTAAAGTATGATTTCATTATTATGTATATATGTACTCATGTTTCCTTTCCATACTTTTTATAACCCTTACTGAGCTTTTTATGCTCATCCCAAGTTTTTGAAATGTTTTCACAGGTCAAGGGATTGGTACATGATATGATGATAGTGTCAAGGAAGTGTCAAGAAAGAATCCATGTTTTATTTTAAATATGTTTCCGTTGATGGGAAAATGAATACTATCTTTTATGTAACCACTTTGTTTAAATGTGGAATGTAATGCATGTTTTATGATCTAATTCTCTAAAACTCTAAACCTGAAAAGATCCTCAATGTGTAATCTTGTAATAACTCAAGATTAAGTAAGGTTTAAGGCTGGGGCCTTATAGTTGGTATCAAAGGTTGGTTTAGATAACTTTAGAGGTTAGGGTATCCTCTAAGCATAAGTGACATTACCATAATGGTTAGGATTTCAGAAAGAGTCCTAGTTTTAGATAAAGTTTATTTGAAGTATATCTTAGTGGTTATCTTCCTCATTAGTACATGATGGTTTTGTTGATATACTCACATTGACATTTCTGTTTTTAGTGAATGGATGGATCTAGCAGGCACCAAAGTGACAATAGGTCTCAAGGAAACCGTGGTGGTTCTCTGATTAAGAGACTGGATGAAATGGGGCATTCAATGAGGAAACTCGTGGTTGTTCTAAACCAACTATCAAGGAGTTAGGATCATCCACTTGAACCTTTCTATGTTCTGTAATGCATCATGTATGAGATGACCAATCGACGTGGAAGTTCAGGTAATATTTATAAAGGTAACAGTTAGGGTTTATATGATCCTTAATTTTGAGGTAATTATGGGTTATTATATGTTATGATGGAAAATGAAAGGCATGAGATATACTTGAGGTTAAAATATTTTATGATTATTTTTTTGAATATTTTATTTGGTTTTGGGGAATGTCTTATGAATTATATAGTTTTGGAAAAATGACAACACGCAGACTGTGGGACAACCCGTCGCGCCAGACAAATGTGCGGGAATCGAACCCACAACCAAAGTGCGACTGGTATTTATCGCCTACCACTGGTCTACGTGAAGTCCCTGGTTAGTTTGACTAATTATTTTTAGTTAGATTATTTTATTAATTAAGAGTAAGCTGATTTTGGGTTATCTATGAAAATTTATTAACCTATCATGGAGGATATGTGATTAGGTTAATTACTTTTCAATACGAGACATTAAGAGCAACTGATGTTGTTTGGAGATAAATGTTACGATTTAATTTGGAATACTATGTGACTAAATCCTTCAAATATTTGGGTTTAAATCTTAGTTTGGTTTACTTTGATGTATTTTATGGACAATTAGTTTATCGAATGGTCTTTGTTGAACTTTGTGTATTGTTTGATAAATTTTGGAGATTAAGAATAGATTTGTTTTTTTAGAGGATTTTCCTTTTTGGGTATTATCTGATCTTGTACTAACATTTTTGGTTTTGGTTTTGGTTAAGGTCTAAAGATATGGGAAGTATATAGTTATCTTTTGTGGATTAGGTGATCCTCTAGAAGTTGATTATAGTACACTTAATGTGAACAAGTCTTCCTAAATAATCATCTTTTTGGGAAAGTATGAGTTTGTGTAAGAAATCTAGTAAATGTTGAAAGTCAACATGACAAGTAAGTATGTTTCCTTAAGATCAAAAATAAATTCCTCAATGAAGAGTAACTTAAAACAAAAATGTTGTCAGTTAACTTTTCCTACTAGAGAATCTAATACCGTTTAACCCATCACATGTTTGTGGTTTTCTTATAGTTAACTTTCTTCTAGACATGTTTACTATCACTCTCCATCAGAACATGACCCTTTGTTTTTTCCTCCATGTCCATATTTTCACACTTGGAATCCTAATATGGGTTAACTCGGGTGACCTTTTTACTTATCTATCTTTATTTTAAAGTGATTTATTTACTGACTCTTGTTCCGATGTGGGATTTTCAATGAAGTTTCCAAGCCTAATTTTAAAAATTGTGAGGACACAATTTCCAAAAGGGGGGAAGGATGTAACACCCCAGGTAAATAAAGAATATGAAATTTTAATATTTATCCATATTTTTGAATAAAATATTAATATTACTTTAAAGGGGACGCTATGCACGATGGCGTACCCAATACGCAACAATGAGTTTCTTGAGAATCTTGCGTTTCACTCTAATAATAAAATAATATAATTTTAAATGGTAGTTAACGCCTAGCCGTTGTAATGGCGGGAATGATCAGAACTAACTAAAAAATGATTATATATGTTTTTCAAATATTTTTACTCTTTACAATAAATGTTAGAGGATTAAAAATGCGAATGAATCCAATTTTAAGCGTAAACATTCTAATATTCTTTAAAAGGTCAATTAACCGCCTTTTGATGGATAACCACTTTTAAATCCACTTTTGGAAAATTTTATGTGTTATATTTGACAAAATAAAATTCTTCTTTAGAATTGGGTCATCAAAATTTACTTTGTGTAAATTTTTTGTATTTTTCCGAAAAAGTTCAATTTTTAATGAATAGTGAAAAATGTTGTATTTTAATTCAAAACCTCTTTTTAATCTAATTTATTTATATGATTATATTATCTTTTGAATTGTATTTAAAGTGAAATAATAATATATTTTTACCATTTAATCCAATAATGGTCGTTGGAATTAATTTCACTTTGAAATCGGACTTAAACTACTATCAATCTTTTGATACATTTTGTTTCATAAAAACACGCTATTTGTTTTAACAGTGGGAATTAATTATTAAATTAATTAATTCAACTTATATGTTTTGAATTTTGTAAAATAGAAATCATTTTTGAATTCATAATATCAAATATAGCTTCGGGTGAATTTTTGGTAATTTTCTGAAAAACTTCAATTTTTGATGAATAGTGAAACTACTAAGTGGTACTTATAAAAACTGATTTTCCATTTAAATGACAGTTTTCCATATTTGTGTTTTGAATTTCAAAAATCCGACATACATGGTTATAATTAAGAATTAAAATGTGGTTCAATGGGATTAAAATAATTTTTTGGTGAATAGTAACTTATTAAGTTTTTAATCGCGATTAGAGGTAATTAGTGTAGTTTAAGGTAAGAATAATGTTTTAATAAAATGAAATGACCTAGACACATGTACTTCCCTCATTGGATGTGTCATGGAAGACCAAGACAATCCATGGGTCAACTTTGGGACCCCATCGAGCCACTTTGGTTGGAAAGTGACATAAATACCTTTTTATTTAATGTTAAAGTAAAAATGACACAAACATGAAATGTTTTAATAAAACAATTTTTATATGGGGTTATACAAGTCAGATTTTTGACTATAAATAGTCATTGGAAAGATAAAAATATTTCCTACATCATAGTATTTTTTTTATAATTTTTAGACATTAAATAAATTATATTATTTATGACATCATGATGATACAACGATGACCTCATTATTTAACGATTTAAATAAAATGGAAAGATAATATATAATATAAGACCTACACATGTCCAAAACCTATTGGATGGGTGGATTTAGAACCCTTATCACCTTATCCTATAAACAAATCAATGTGGGACCATTAAAATCAGAAACACATTCTAAAATAAAGTAACATTTCTTTACTTTCCAAGAGTGCCCCTCCTCTCCTCTTATAAAAGGCCCCCACCTCTACGTCATTACCCACACTTCCAAAGCCTTTGGCTCGTCCAAACCCTGCCCTTTTTGTCTCTAAACATCCCTATATAACTCCTTGAAGCCTCAATTTGGTCAGAAGTCTTCCCAATGAAGCCTTTGAGCTCAAACCAAAGGGAGTTACCCGATTTTAAGGTAATGTCTTCACTTGTGTCCTTTTGTTTTATTTTGCTTCTCCAACACCCTAAACTCTTTTTATTCATTTATTTTGTAACAAATCCAGTATCTTCAATATACTAGGATGTTTTTATAATAATTATTCGAGCTACACTTACACACACCTACATCTAATGGTTAAAGAACATACTATTTCTGTGGATGGCGAATTTCTGCCTCACGAAATGATGATTGTTCATCATTATTCTAACACCTTCAGAGGTGGGAATTAAGATGACAATATATTTATATATGATATATAATATGTTTATGTTTTACTTAAGCTTCTGTATTTTTCATTTATGGCATACCTTTATGGTTTCCATTATGGGTAAACGTGATATCTTCATTTAAGGAAGTGCGGACTACCGCCCCCTCAAAGTGATTTGATTCGTTAATACCATATGTGGTACGTATAAAGGATATATTTAATGATATTATATATGATACAATACTGGAATTAAAATACTGTTATGTATCATTATGTTTTAATTAAATATGAAATAGAAATGGAAGTAGCGTTCATTCGTACGTACGACTTACCGTCTCCATGAACGGTACATCTCATTTCTTATCTCAAAATGTTATGTACTATTATAAGTACATATATATAATGGATATATATGTAATATATTACATCTAAATTATGGATATCATTCTGGAATTATGACATATATGTATATCTCTCATTTTTTTTTAATTCCATTAATATGACAAAAAATGAAAGTAGCGTTCATGCGTACGTACGGCCAACCGTCTCCATGAGCGGTGCTTTTAATTTTTATCTCCAAATGCCATGTAATAGTATAAAATGAATATATACTGGATATATATCATATTTAAAACATCAATACTATTCTGGATATGATGTACCTATAACTACATGGAAAATTATTTTCCAACAAGTTCAATTTTTGACTCATGTACCAAACATCGACAAAACGTCTGATATGAACTCATATTATTAACCAATTATTATAACATTAAAATATGTGTTATGAACTGAATAATAATCTTTATAGGAGGTCCTTAAGAAATTATAAATTGACCAAAGTTTATTATTCAGGAATATAAAGAAACGAACAAGACAAGTTGGACTTGAGGTAAGGGATCCTACTCCTCTCTTTCTTTTTAAGTACACTCTTTTATGTCATTCATTTTAAAGCTCATATTTCTTGTTATTGGGATGTTCTTTTATATTACTCTTACTGTAATTTTTATATTCATATGATGAGAGACCCTATTATCTCTCATCAATCCTTTTTGGAAGTTTTGAGTGGCGCCGTTAGGCTGCCGAATTTTCGTAAGAGATCTAACCTCTCTCTTTCTTTTTAAGTACTCTCCTTTATGTCACTTATTTTAAGCTCCTATTTTTTATGTCGGGGTATGTTATTTTATATTCCTATTTCTTTAAACTTTATGTTAATATTATTAGAGATCCTATTTTATCCCATCAATCCATTTTTTAAGTTTTAAGTGGCGCCGTTAGGCTGCCGAGTTTTCGTAAGGGATTTTTCATCTCACTTTTATTCTCGTGAGATTTATGCTACATTTGCCACAATTTCTGTTGAGTGGTGTATGTACTTCCCATTATTTTTACTCATTGTTTAATATAATTTCATTTATTATTATTTACATCAATTTTGTATTGTCCTTCTTTCACGGGGTGTATGTTTCAAAAGATACCCATGTCGGTAAGGGAACCTTTCACCCTCCTCTTTTTAAAAGACTTCTTTTGTTATGTCTTTTAATTCACATAATATTATGTTGGGATATGTTCTTCTATATACTTATTGATTTAAATTTTATGTCCATGTGATGAGATACCCTTTTTATCTCTCATCAACTCATTTTCTGAATTTTGTAGTGACGCCGTTAGGCTGTCAAATTTTTGCAAGGGAACTTCTTAACCCAAATTTGATTCTTTGGTATAAACATGTACTCCTTGAATATGTCATTCTATGAATATGTGTGAATAACCTCTGATTGTTTTACACTTAATATCCACTTATATTTCGTGTATTCATTTTTCACACATAATTATGTAATTGATTTATCCTTAATCCAAGGATACCGTCTTTGTATGGGACTTCGTCTCAATCTCCTTCCATTGAGGCATATTTTGTTTTATACACAACCTTCTTTTATATAGTGTATAAAACCCTTTGACTTTTACGTTTATTAAAAAGGAATCTTTTTTATACGAAGTGTTTACTAAATGACAAAAGATAATGTTTTTGTCGTACGTATGCGGCGACAACGACTTCTCCGCCGCCGTGACCATTATTTGAGTTTCGACTTCCTCTACAAGCCATACCTGCTTTTTAAAAGAAAAATAAATACCATGTTTTACATTTCATTTATTTTGGTATTGAAAATGGTTTTCATAATGTTTTTATATCAATGTGTTGTATTGATATCTTGTGATTGAAAGGTGGAAATATTATGTTTCCTTTATGCATGTTTTATGTGATACAATTATGTTATGGTTCTTGGTAATTGTTATGAAGACGGGTGGTTCCGTTATAAACTAAGGGCGGGTGAGCCCGATATATCTCTCCAATTAATTGGGTAACACGAAGGAGTGAAACGTTAAGGTTTATCCAAAGAGATTTAGGGAATATACTGTGGTGGGTATTCCAAACGTAACCAAGAGGGTTACTCCCTACGTAAGAATGTTATGAATGCCTCAAGTTACCTTTTATGTCTTATGATTTATATGATTTATTCATGATTTGATGAGGTATGTTAAATTGCATTTGTTTTATGGGTAAAGTATGATTTCATTCTTATGTATATATGTACTCATGTTTCCTTTCCATACTTTTTATAACCCTTACTGAGCTTTTTATGCTCATCCCAAGTTTTTGAAATGTTTTCACAGGTCAAGGGATTGGTACATGATATGATGATAGTGTCAAGGAAGTGTCAAGAAAGAATCTATGTTTTATTTTAAATATGTTTCCGTTGATGGGAAAATGAATACTATCTTTTATGTAACCACTTTGTTTAAATGTGGAACGTAATGCAAGTTTTATGATCCAATTCTCTAAAACTCTAAACCTGAAAAGATCCTCAATGTGTAATCTTGTAATAACTAAAAATTAAGTAAGGTTTAAGGCTGGGGCCTTATAATAAGTTACATATTTGTTATTGTAATAGAATTTATTTCCTAGTAATCAATGCAAAACCTCATGGATCCATCCTTCTTTCAAAAAAAGAGGACAGGGGATCCCCATGGAGAAACAATAGGTCAAATAAAACCTTTTTTCACTAAAATACTCTTGTTGTTTCTTTACCTATACTAATTCCATAGTGGCCATTCTATAGGGATTCTTTAATATAGGTCTTGCATCAGGAATTAAATCAATAGAGAACTCAACTTCCCGCTCTGGTGGATGTCCAGGTAAATCCTCTAGAAATACATCAATGTACTCTTGCACTATGTGCACACATTCAAGTCGATGATTTCTTTCCTCACCCATAGATATTGGTTTATCTTCCTATAAAATTATTGAATTCAGTAGAACTACAGGGGTGGTTCTAGATAATAATCTTGTGGTGAAGTTTCTACAATAAAGTCAAGGGATTCTACACCATTTTCAAAAATTGTTACTTTCTTCTTCTTACAATAAATCTTCGCAACATAATTTGACAACAAATGCATAACAAGACTTATATCAAATTCATTAATTGGTATGTTGATAAGGATAGAAACTAAATCATGTTTTGGTGCCTGGAGGGTGACTAGTCGACATGCCTTTGTTTCAATGATACATCCCCTAAGATTTTTGACTGACAAATCCATTATTAAATCAAATTGGAAATATCTAATTTTCTTGAAAAAATGAGAAGATATAAGTGAATGAAATTATCCTGAATCAAATAAAGTGTTGGATATGTTTGAGGAAACAATTAAAGTACCTGCCACCACGTCATTTGGAACTTCAACCTCCGCGGTTGTAATCACATAGGATCTCCTTTGTTCTATTGGATTTTTCTAATTCATGTTTCTATGGTGGGTTGGAAGTCATTTTCATAGTGTCCCTTATATCTGAAATTGTAGCAATGAATATCATTGAATTGTTTCTTACACATACATTCATCAAATCGATGACCCTTTTCTCCACAGTTATAGCACACTCCCATTCCTTTCAAGCATTTCCCATAACGATTCTTTCCACAGTTCTCACATAATAGGAATAGCTTTTTTCCTCTTCTCTTATTTGGTGAGTATCCTTTTCCTTTGTTATCAGAGTACCGGTTTTTATCTTGGTTTCCTTTGAAAATATTTGATCTAGAAAATTCATTCTCTATTTTGATGGAACTTGATACAATATCATCATATGATGAAAATTATTGAGAATCCATTTACCTTTGAAGACTTGGCTTAAGACCTTTATAGAAATGATCAATCTTGTCTGCAGAGTCACATATGTAATCTATGACATACCTGGACAGCCTTGTGAATGCATCATAATACTCTGCAACACTGTCTTCTTCCATTTGTTTTATGTGAAGGAATTTACTCATCATTTCATCTCGTTTCTTAAGAGGGAAATATTTTTCGAAGAATATTTTTTTAAAAGTCCTCCATTCAATATCTTCTATTTCTTTTCCTCTATCGTATTCTGAATCAAGGACCACCACTGATCAGCGTCTCCCATGATACAATATACCACCAGTACTACCTTTTCATTTTCATTGAATATTAATTCCATGAATATACTTTTAATGGACTTGATCCATTGCTCAGTAAACACTGGATTTGTAGTCCCTCTGAAATATGGGGGCTTCTGCCTCATTAAACAATCCACCAAAGGTGTGGAATGGTTATTCAATACAACCTGAGTAAGTTGTCTCAATATGGTCATGATCTCATCTAATCCAACATTGACTGTGTTAAATTGCTCAATATGGAGATCCATACCTTTCCCACGAGTATTGATTCCCCTTCTTCTATTAGACTCCATTCCTAAATAATGGAACACAATAGATTTGGGTATGATTCATTATGTATAATCTTAACTTAACAAAATACTAGCATAAATTGAGATACTACACATGGATAATCCTTTAATCATAAAAATGGGTTTTTTGTGGAATAATTTACATTTCCATCCTTCATAATGTCTTTTAAATAAAACATGAATTATCCTAAGCATGTCTCTCGAGAGATTCGTAACCAAGAGTGTATCAAAGACCGTTGTTGTGTACCAGTTCCCGTTCGAGTCTAGCTCAATGCGATGTTTTTGGATTTTACCCCTAGATACAACTGTGCGAGAGCCACCTCTACCTGCTCATATCTAGACAGGTATGAATTGCTTGAATGATCCACATAATCTATTCATCACCAAAATATCAAGACATTCTTACATGTCTATCCTCAAAATCTTATCTTACGGACTGTAACGACCCGATCATTTTAATAATTTTCATTTTCTAATTTTTTTGTGTTATTTTATTTTATACCTATCAAAACTATTTCATTTAATGAAATGAGTATAATTAAAATGAGACTATTGGGTTTTGATGGTTATATGACCATTGGTCAATATGACCATGGGAAAATAAACATTGTGACTGTTGTCTCTAAATAAAGATGAACTTGGTTAATTAATACAGAAAGGAGATACAACGGCCTCATCCTGTAGTATCGGGCTGATCGAAGCCCATCTGACGGAACATGGGAAGGAGGTAGCATCAATGGGCTTTAATCTGGACCATGCCCAAGCCAAACTTCATCATGTGAAGATGGAATGGAATCACCCCCGGGAGAAGTTCAAACTTATAGAAATCACTACTCTGGAAATGTTGGCCGAGCCAACCTCAGACTCTCTCACCTTAGCACACCTTACACATAGGTCCAATGCTGGGGTTATAAGGAGCTATGTAATGAGACCATAGCTACTTTGTGTAATCCTTTGAGATAAATAAATTTGTGATTTCTTCCTATGGTGAAGTTTGTGATTTTTCAGATGTCCGAATAAATTTAAGATGTATATTGATGAATTTTAGAAAAATGGGGTATTTTAAAAAAATTATGTAAATATTAAATAATTAATAATGTGTAATGATTTTAAAAAAATGGACTTCTACAATTTTTTTAGTAAGAAATTCAGAGTTTAATAAGATCAACTTAATTTATAGTGAGTAATAAATTATGAATAGAGATTTTACACTTATGATTAGTAATGAGATCAAATGGATTAAGTAACCTCATTTATGAAAGTGTTAATATAATTTAGGAAACTTGATTAAGTAATGTTATTCAATAAAATAGGTAAATAACTGTTTCAGAAATTATTAGTCATGTATTAGTTTATTCAGGTGAATAGTTTTTTTAATTTAAAATTAAATTAAAAATATTTAGAAAACCATTCTTATAAAATGGAGTTCATTTTGGAATTCAGATCATCGATATTAGGTTAAGGTGATTTTTGGGGTTTTTTCTGAAAAAAATGAATTTTCGGTGAACAGTGAATATACAGTTTTTTGGTTCGGGTGTTTAATGACATCATTAAGGATGTAATAATTATTTAATCATTATGGTCGACTTATGAATAGTAATATAAGGTATTAGGTGTCCCAAAGTGGCCAATACCCTGGGCAAATACCATGGGCAACCCCTTGGTTTTTCCAATACCACTGATGTGGTGTCCCTTGGACATTAATGACTTGTCCCATCTCTTCTCCTATAAATACCAAGACTTTGCCTCATTAGTTTCATTTCCAAATCCTACTAAATGATGTTATTGTATCCATACCCCCCAAGGAGTCCTCCCACGGTTCCCTCAAGCCTCCCAAGGTCTCTAACATCAATCATTCAAAGTTACTCTTCAAGGTAAGGGATCCTTTCACCCTCCTCTTTTATGTCATGACTTACTTTATGTTGTGTCTTCTGGTTTCCATCTCTTTATGTTGATGGTATGTTATTATATTTTCTTATTACTGTCCATATTATGTCCTAATCAACAGATACCCTTTATTATCTCATTAATTTGTTTTCTGAATTTTTAAGTGACGCTGTTAGGATGCCGAAGTTCTCGTAAAAGAAATCGCAAGTACTCTTTTCTTTCATGTTTCCTTTTCATGTTGTATGTAATTAAAATACCCATATCATGATCTTATTCAATACCCATATGGTATTATTAATTATTTATGAGATTTCACACTTTTCCCCTCTCTTTTCAATGTTTTCTAGAACCATGTTATATAGTCGTTATGCTGCAGAAATTTCGTCTCAAAATTTCTATCTCTTTCTCTCAAGAAATTCCCTTGTTTGTTTATGTGAGGACCTAGACCTATTTATTTTATATAAGAGTACATACATATATAAATATGATATATTTGATTCTGGAATTGACATACATATAACCCTCACTCCCTTTCCATGGGTTATAAATGATATAATGATCTTAATTTTAAGAACTTTTAAAACAACACGATTTTGAAATGAAACCCATTTCTTTTATTCTCTATGGGATATTTATGAATTTTTTTTATTATGATATATGTGGATCAGATGTAAGTAATTACATATTAATGGTTTGCCCTTATATCGCTCCAATGCATTTTGGTAAATATTTAATCTCTAGAGATGACAAGTTTCGCGATATCTTGGTGAATAACCTTGGTAATTTTTATGACACCTTGGGGATGAACCTTGGTGATATGTTCATGAATGACTAAATTAAATATTTTAGCCACATGTTCATGTTATTTTTCTAGTTCTTTTCATTATGATATGTTTATACATACATTGCACATATCTTTATGTAGTTATTTAAGTTCTTATTGATATCACAAGTACATTGAATCCCTTGTTTACCCTTACTGGGCCTTCTGCTCACCCTTTCCTTTGATTTATGTCTCCAGGATATGAAAGGAAGTAATTGTATATAGGATGATCTTATGATGAAACCATACAACTGGATTAGAATAATTTTTTATGAAGTATTTAACTTTTATTGTTCCTGATTTCCAAGACACTAGACTTTAAAGATCCTCTGCATGTAAAATGTAATGAAAAGTTGTGTATTAAAAAGGTGGGACACCAAAGTTGGTATCAAATGATCGTTTGGTTATTTATGGAAATTAGGCTATGAATACTTTAGGAAGAACCCTACATAAAAGTTTAAATATAGGAAAAATTCTTGGTATTTTTGTTAGTATAGAGATTATGGTTTATCAAAAAAGTACATCCATGTCTGGATACGAGCAGGTATAGGCGGCTCTAGCATAGATGTTTATAGGGGTAAAACCTGAAAAAACCACATTGATATTGACTCGAACGGGAACTGGTGCATGACAACGGGCCTTGCTGCACTTTTGGTTACGACACACCCAGGGGACATTTTTGGTTAATCCCATGATTTTTATGAATCATTATGATGGAATTAGAGTGAAATATAATTGTTTAAGCATGATTTTTTAAAACATAAAATCCTTTATTGTTAAAAGATTTGTAAACTAAATAAGTGTCTCATGAAGGATTTATTATTTTAGAAAATGGAGGGAAATAGTAGGAACCTTGAAAATGGTGAACGCAATGGACCATGCGCTGACGACCCATCTATAGAATATGGAATGGAAACATTCATGAGAATGATAAACCAAATGACTCATGTTATATGTAATAACATGAATCAAGCTGAGAGGCCAATCTCACAACGAAGGGAACAACAATATGTTGAGTCCTTTATGCGAAAACGCCCCCAACCTTCAAAGGATCAACTGACCCATTGATTTCTGAACAATGGATCATCTCTACAGAGAAGATATTTTTTGTGCTACATTGTTCAGAGTAAGAGATGGTCACCATGAGAGTCTATTGATTAGAGGAAGAAGCTGATCAGTGGCTGGAACTGATAAAAAACCTGATGCAAAGAGTGGAAGTTGAAGCTATAGTGTGGGATGAGTTTAGAGAGATCTTTTTCGGTAATTATTTCCCTCGTTCAATGAGAATAATAATGGAGAAGGATTTTCTCAAGTTGAAGCAGAAGGACAATGAATCTTGGGGAATCTACAAGATGAATTTCACAAGGTTTTCATGATATACCTCTAGCTTTGTCATGGATCCAAATGGTAAAGTTTATAGATTCTTCGGTGGACTAAGACCTCATCTACGGAAGAATCTAGACAACAGAGACTATGATAGCTACAAGGAGATCACACAGAGTGCGATGAAAGTCGATATAGAGTTTGGTGAGAAGAAGAGGTCTCATAAATCCCATGACAGGAAAAGATCTATGGAGCCCATATTAGGGAGGACATTTGATCAGGGAAGAGGAGGAAAGAAATTGAAACATCTGACATGTAATATTTGTTGGAAGAAGCATTCAGGGAACTGCCTACTCGAGTGTGGACAGTGCTACAAGTGTGGCAGAGATGGCCACATTGCGAGGAATTGTCATTTTGAGGTGAAACCTAAACTTCCAAACACAAATGACAAGGGGATGATGGTGTAGTCCCAACCTGATGTCCAGTGCTTCATGTGTGGAAAACATGAGCACTTTTCTAATCACTGTCCAAATCTGAGGGTAGTGGAGGGGAACCATGATCAGACTTAGCAAAGGCTAAGGGATCAAGGTCATGAGTTCATTATCACGACAGCTGTAGTTACTTCTATGAATGATGTGGTAGCAGATACTCTTTTTGTAGAGACCCAGAGCTTGACGTACATATACATTACATTAATTTTGAAGAATATTTAATAAATAATAGAAACAGACACTAAAGGACTGTAATATTTTAGTGTCTTGGGAAACATGGAACATAATCTTCTAATCATGGGAAAAGATCTTCAACATCTCCTATAAAGATCTTCCCCTTTTGTTTTATTACCTAAAACCTTTCTTTATATCCTAGGGAAAAGAAACTATAAATAGGGTGAGCTCAAATGATAAGTAAGGGTAAACATCATGAACATAAAACAATCCATAAACATTTGAATGCAAAAACATGAACACAAAATCTAAGCATCAAAATATTGAGCAAAGACATAAATCATGGAAGTACGTAAGGAATATATCATAATGGAACATCAATCTTGATAAAATATCCTGGGAAGAAAACATTTAATTGTGGAAAACCATTATGCACTTTATATGATTTCCATAGTAGCCAAGCCATTGCTTCTAAGACCATCTTAGTGGACAAAGTCCATTACTGAACTGAGTTCACTCCTCATTCCAATCCTGTATTACTGAAACAGATTAAATTTCCATTACAACCATGTCTATCTCATGAGATATAAATCATTACCAAATGAATTGGAGGGATATATAGGTCCCACCCATCTCATAATGAAATCATTCTTACTTGTTCAACAAAATAAACATAAATCATTCATCATAACCCAAAGATTAAAATGGGTTTCATAAACATCATCCCATCATCACATAATCCATGTAAAACAAATGGATATCATTTCACCATAATAAAAGTGATACCATTTAAATCATAGATACATTATACTTGAAATATACACATATAAAATAATGTTAACTTAGAGGGAAAATAGTTTTGATAAAACACTTGAAATGAATTATTGGGGAAAATATCTTTTCTTCTTCAAAATCATTTTCTTTTCACAAAATGCAACACAATTTTATAAGAAAAAGATTTTATTGAAAATAACCCTGAAATTTTGTAGAGGAATATTCATTGAAATAAGTCATTATTAAACCGTAAAAATACATTCACACCGTATGCATTAAAAAAGCATTCTCCTCGTACTTTGGTCGGAAAAGTCAAAAAGTTCCTCGTATGGTAAACAAAAGAATGATTCCTTCCATAACACAAAGTAAAAGACAAATCAGGGTAAAAATGACATTAAACATACATGGAATAATATTAAACACTTTATGAAAATCATTTTATTGGCATGAATAAAAATATAACCCCAGTAAATACTTACGTATAAGTGATCTCGGATAAAAATGAGATTTGAAAAATTATCCCTTACCTTAGGTATGATATGCTTCGTACGTATCCGAACCTCCTATATAATGATTTAAATAATGTCATTTAATTATTACAGAATAATATTCATTGTTATCATATTATATATGGTTCACTTATGACTTTATATTACCCATTCTTTTGTAAGTTTAATGTTAATGCAACGTTTTGGGTAAAATCGTTTTATTTATCGTACGTGTTTGGACTTGTTGTTCATGATATTATTATTACTTATATCTGGATTTACTTACTTCCAGAATGTATATAATTATTTCTATATCATATATATATTCATTATATATATATATATATTAGATATACAAATGAAATTAAATACACCGTTCATGGAGACGGTAGGCCATATGTACGCTTGAACGCTATTTTCCTTTCCATATTGACATGAATGGAAGTATGTAGATGACACATATATATACATAAATCCTGTAGCTTTATCATGTCATATATTTAATTGATATTCATTATATATACTTTATAATCATTCTAGAATGGTTATCATTAAGAATGAATCTCGTTGCACTGTGGAGACAGTAATCCGTACGTACGCACGAGCGATGATATCGTTCCCATAATTATTGAATTGAATTGGAGTGGATGATATAATATCACATAATTATTATGATTTTATAATAACTATATATAGTTATTATTTACACCATTATACCCATCCAAGTAAGGTGGTGGTGGAAAAACAGATTACACCATAGCGTGGAGATGGTATTCTGTACGTACGCACGCGCGATCATTTCATTTTACATAGGATGGATAGAAGGTTAAATGGGTTTGTTTAATATTTATAATAGCATATCAGTATATTAGTGATAAATATGTTATTACTTTATAATGAAACAACTAAAGAAGAAGAAGTTTAAGAAGAAAGAAAACTTGAAAGAATCCATAGAATAGATTGCCTTTTCTTCAACGCAACTCTTTTAAACTTCTTCATAGGGCACTAGAGTTGGTATTTTGAGAAGAACATAACCTCTATGATATAACTGGATAATTTTAGAGGAGTAATTGGGAGGGTATGGCCGAGCTTCAAGGCTCAAAAGGTTGTGAAGAGAAGAGGGAAGGGGTGCCCTTTTTATAAGGGAGGAGAGGGGCACCATAGGGAAAGCTTAAAATATTATTTTATAATAAAGTCATATTTGGTTTATAATAGCTCGAAATTGATTTATTTCAAAGCTAGGGTGGGTATGGGACGAAATTATTTCATCAAATAGGTTTTAGAAAAGTTTAGGTTACTATTTTAACCTTATCATTTAGATTTAAATCTATGTTAAATAATTTAACTTTTACTGTGTCTTTTGTTTTCTTACACTATATGGTTATTAAACATACTATAACAAGTCAAACGAAACCCAAGTGGTTCATTATAAATATATATAACCATATCTAAGCCATTTGGCCGATCCTTAGATTTTTAATAATAGAATAACAATTAATAATATAATATTTGTTTTAAAAACTATTTTATGTCAATTCTGACACTATTTGGAAGTTGATTTTTTTGAAAACAATATCAGGATGATTAGTTCGAATAAAGTTAGTTAAATAAATAATAACATGTCATATTAACCTAAAAAATTAGTGGAATTCATAAAAAGTCTCAAATTACATTTATCTGGGTATCTATAACATCAATTATGTTAATAATTTATTAATAAGGTAATTACTGCATCATCATTGTGTCATATATAAATTAAATTATTTAATGTCTAAAAATTATAAAAAAAATACAATTATGTATGGAATATTTTTAGATTTCTAATTGATATTTATAGTCGATTTTATCTTATGTATAACCCTATATTAAAAATGTTTTAGTTATTAAACATTGATTTTTACTATTTTAACTCTTCTTTAAATAAAATAATAATAAATGTCTTAATCTAATCCAAGTGAACCTAAAGGGTAATATATTATTCATAAGGTTGTTTTTGGTCGAATTACACTTATCCATTAGAATTAGAACATGTGTTAGGGTAATAGTAATATCATTTTTACACTTAATTACCCTATTTACTTTTAACTGTGGTAAATAAAAGTACAAAGCTACTATTCACCAAAAATTATTTTTATCTTATTGTACCACATTTTACTCTTTCATATTAACCATGTCTCTCAGATTTTTGAAATTCTACTTACAGAAGTGGTAAAATTATGTTTTATGTTAATTTCCAAATTCTCATAGGAGATGGGTAAAAGACGGTGAAAAGTTCAATAAAATTTTTATATATCTAAAATTATTATAAAATGACTCTAATGAATTACATCGAACTTATATAGATATTATGTATCAATTTTGACATAAAATAAATTTAAATAAAATAAAAAATTATTTAAATAAAAAGTCGGTTTTTAAACAGTAACCTAGTGTTTTCACTATTCCTCAAAAATTGAATGTTTTCAGAAAAATACCAAAAAATCAGCCTATGCTAATTTCAATATTCCAAATCCAAAAATGAAGTCCATTTCGAATGTTAAAATTTATAAAATTTCAAAAAGTGGGTATTAATATTCAAAACAGCTAGTTTATATAACATATCGTTGTTCAGTGAAACTCGGTATTACGTACAACACACGCTATCGTGGAAGGTCATGATTGCGTGTAATGCAAGCCAAGTCTGGGATTCATATAGAGCAAGATCCTTTTGGTGTAGCTTACAACACAAGTCATCAATGAAATTAAAAAGAATATTTTTCAAAAAATCTAGGGGTGTTACATTCTACCCCCCTTAAAATAAATTTTGACCTCGAAATTCGTCGGGGTTATAAATGGTTTACTACTCAACAGATTCATTAATAGAAACCCACATCACAGAAAGGAATACCAAAACTTATCTTTAAAAACAAAAGTATGAAACGTTATGGTTACCAAAATTAACTAATCAATGAATTTCCACATAGGAGAACATAGGTGAAAATATGGATTTGGATGAGAAATCTAACCATCATGTTCTGATGGATAGTGGTAGAGAACAAGGCTATGAAAAATCCAACAATCACAAAGCCATAAATTTGTGATGATCTAAGATACCATCTAATTCATCAGATATAAGGGAACTATGACAACATTTTTTGTTTTCAAGATCATTTCACTAAAGTTGAAGAATTTGAATTAGAAGAAATACTTACTTTATTTCTGTATAATCTCACTGTTTTTCATTTCTTGAAAATTTTCCAGTTCATCTCTAAATGAAATGAATCTGAATTTTTCATTCGTGAGGTGTTATAAAATCATGTGATAGAATGATGGGTCATTCCATTTATCTCAAACAAAAGGTTAGAAAAAGTTATCAAATATACATAAGTCCATCTATGGTGAGGTTAATCGTATATGATTCCAAAAATGGACTTATACTTCATCTGTCATACCACTTAATAAAACTAGTTTCTACTAAGTAGGTACTTCTTGTAGGCTAGTGGTAGGCGATAAAGGCATTTTGTACTTCGGTTGTGGGTTCGATTCCTACAGCCTTGTCTGACGCGATGGGTTGTTGCCCGTCCTATAGGTTGACCTGTTATGAATACTACATATTTATAACATTCCATAAATAATATCAAAAAAATTTATAGCCTTAAATAATACTGACATATGTCCAACATAATCCATTCCAATCTTTAGGCTTATCCAAAATACTTCTGTCCAAGCTCATAGTATAAAGAAATCAATTACTAGAAATGTCATCTTCTGAGCATGTGAATACCATCATATATCCCCCATATATCATATGATATATCTTGTTGGTCAAATTACAAACATGTGAATATCTTAATCATGTATACTCTTGAAAAATGAATACCCATTGATCCTTAGGTAATACATGAATGCTGTTAAAATTTAACACTCTCAACATACCAAAATCCAAAAATTTCTATATACTCAAAACATGATATAACTTTGTCCTTATATCAGTCATGAGATCATTTCATTTTTTATCTATCCCTTCATTATGCTCATATCATCTTCTTTTCAAAAATATGTCAATCACTTTTCATGGTTATCGGTACCATATAATTATTGAAAAAAAAATACATAGATATTCCAAAATTCCATGATACCATAAATGAGATTCCATGATACTATTTTGAAATCCCATTGCATAAACAAATAATCATTACACAACATCACTGTCATACTCAACATCACAAATAGTGATCGCATTTGACTTCCCTTTATCCTTTTCCTTATGTGGTTTCTCATGTTGATCATCATTAACCCTTGGATTAAGGCATTGATTAGCATAATGCCCCATTTCCTTGCATATGAATCATTGAAGTATTAGTGGTGTGTTCTCTGCACTATTTTCTTTATTCACATCATTAGCAACCCTTTTTCCATTACTTAGACGTTCTGCTACTCGATGACCTTCTTTTCGAAACTTAAAAACATTTTCTAGTCCCTTTATGACAATATCCACCATGATTCCTTCCACACTTTGATCATAAAGAAACATTAATCTTCTTTTCACCATTATTTTGAGATTTCTCCCTGAACTCCCTCTTTCATTTCATATCAAAACCATGAGATTGATATGTAACACAAACATCCATTTCTACCTTGATAGCACAACGCACAATTTCTTCATAGCTTCTGAAGTCGCTTATAGATAATTCCATTCGAAGAATTGGTTTTATACCATTGAAGAATCGATCAACGTTAATTTCATGTTGGATGATAAAGCCGAATTCATACCTTGGAAGCCTTGTAAAATTCGCTTCGTATGTACCAATAGATTCATCATCCTTTTTCTTAGGGTCAAGGAAATATTTTTCCATCTGTGTTCGAAGAATACGAGGGAAGTACTTATTGAAAAATAAGTTCTTGAACTCATCCCATTCCATAGATTCAATTTTATCTCGGGGCCTCGTATTGTTAATTAGAGTCCACCATTGATCTTCTTCACCTTCTAAATGGTAAATAGCCTGAATGACTTTTTCATGTTCCGAACAGCGAAGTATGGAAAATATCTTTTCAATGGTACTGATCCATTGTTCAGGAACAAGTTGATCAAAAGACCCACTAAGAGAAGTTGGATGTTGCCTCATGAAGGACACAATAGAATATTGTTCCCTTCTCTACTCATTTGGAAGTCCAGAATGATTCATAGCTTGTGTAAGTATAGAAATAAGATTCTGCACTCTATCTCCCATAACATTGGTTTGTTCAGGTGGAAAATCATTGCATTTTCTATTACCTTTATCAACACGGTTCCTTCGGGTTCCAGCCATCATCTAAAAACAAATAAGAATAGTGTGAGAGGCAAAAATCATTCTAGTGAAAAAATATAATAAAGGGGGACTACCTTCAATATATAACATATTAGGGTTAATTCTAATATTGTTACTATAATTATAGGACTATAACCTATACTTATACTTAACCTTATGGACATCCCTAGACATACATTAGAAATTTATCTAGGAAACTCACTAAAGTTTTTACATCCTAGTTTCCAAAATTAAACTAAACCATTCCTCTGATACCAACTGTTGAGAACCAAAGCATGACTTACATAGACATTATATTACTTTTTCGGAATATCTAATACGTAACAAAAATAGACACCAAAGGACCGTAATAGTTTTGTGTCTTTGGAAACATGGAACATAATCATATAATCATGGTGAAGGATCTTCAACATCTCCCATAAAGATCTTCCCCTTTTGTTTTCTTACCTAAAACCTTTCTTTATATCTTGGGGAAAAGAAAACATAAAAAGGGTGAGCTCAAATTCTCATTAAGGGTAAATATAGAGAACATAAAACAATCCATTAACATTTCAATACAAAAACATGAACATAAAATCTAACCATAAAAATCTTGAGCAAAGACATAAATCTTGGAAGTACGTAAAACATATATAATAATGGAACATCAATCCTTATAAAATATCCTGGGATGAAAACTTGTAATTGTGGAACACCATTTAGAACCTGATATGATTTCCATAGTAGCTAAGGCATTGCTTCCAAGACCATCTTAGTGGACAAAGTCCATTACTGAACCGAGTTCACTCCTCATTCCAGTCCTGTATTACTGAACCAGATTAACTTTCCATTCTAGCCATGTATATCTCATGAGATATAAAACATTACCCAATGCATTAGAGGGAGATATAGGTCCCACCCATCTCATAATGAAATAATTCTTACTTGTGCCACAAATTAAACATAAATCATTCATCATAACCCAAAAAATAAAATGGGTTTCATAAACATCATCCCATCATCACATAATCCATATAAAACAAATGGATATCATTTCATCATAAGAAAAGTGAAACCATGTAAATCATAGAGACATTATACATGAAACATACACATATGAAATAATGTCATCTTAGATGGAAAATTGGTTTGATAAAACACTTGAAATGAATTCTTGAGGAAAATATCTTTTCTTCTTCAAAATCATTTTCATTTCACAAAATGCCCCACCATTTTAAAAGAAAATGATTTTATTGAAGATAACCATGAATGTTTTTAGAGGAATATTCATTTTAATAAGTATTTATTAAACCGTAAAAATCCATTCACACCATATAAGTTAAAAAAATCTTCTCCTCGTTCTGTTGTCGGAAAAGTCAAAAAGTTCCTCGTATGGTAAACAAAAGAAAGATTCTTTCCATAACACAAAGTAAAAGTCAAAGCGAGGTAAACATGAAATTAAACATACATATAAGAATATTTTACACTTTATGAATAAAATTTTATGGGATTGGATGAAAAATACTACCCCAATAAATACTTACGTATAAGCGCTCTCAGATAAAAATGAGAATTGCACAATTATCCCTTACCTTAGGCCCGATATGCATCGTACGTATCCGAACCTCCTGTATAATTATTTAAATAATGTCATTGACTTATTAAAGAATAATATTCATTGTTATGATATCATATATGGTTCACTTATGACTTTATATAACCCGTTCTTTTGTAAGTTCCATGTTAAAGCAGCGTTTTGGATAAAATAGTTTAATTTATCGTACGTGTTTGGACTTGTTGTTATTGATATTATTAGTACTTATATCTTGATTTAATTACTTCCAGAATTTAAATAATGATTTATATATCATATATATATTCAGTATATATATATAATAGATATATAAATGATATTAAATACAACGTTCATGGAGACAGTAGGCCGTACGTACGCATGAACGTTGTTTTCCATTCCTTATTGACTCGAATGGAAGTAAGTAGATTACACATATATATAAATAAATCCAATAGCTTTATCATTTCATATATTTCTTTAATTTTTATTATATATACTTTATAATCATTCTTGAATGGTTAACATGGAGAATGAATCTCATCGCTTCGTGGAGACGGTAATCCGTACGTACGCATGAGCGATGATATCATTCACATAATTATTGAATTGAATTGGAGTGGATGATATAATATCACAAAATCAGTATAATGTTATAATAACTATATATAGTTATTCATTACACCATTATACCCATCCATGTATGGTGGTGAAGGAAGAACAGATTACACCACGGCATGGAGAGGGTGTTCCGTACGTACGCATGCGCGAAGATTTCATTTTCCATAGGGTGGATAGAAGGTGAAATGGAGTTGTTTCATATTTATAATAACATATCAGTATATTATTTATTCTGATGTTATTAATTTATAATGAAACAACTAAATAAGGGGAAGTTGAGGAAGAAAGAAAACATGAAAGAATCAGTAGAAGAGATTACCTCTTCTTTGATGCAACTCTTTTAAAATTTTTCATAGGGCACTAGAGTTGGTCTTTTTAGAAGATTAGAACCTCTATGATATAAATGGAGAGGTTGAGAAGAGGAATTTACCGGGTTTTTCTAAGCTTCAAGGCTCAAAAGGATGTGAAGAGAAGAGGGAAGGGGTTCCCTTTTTATAAGGGAGGAGAGGGGCATCTTTGGAAAACATAAAATATTATTTTATAATAAAGTCATATTAGGGTTTTAATAGCTCTAAATTGATTTATTTATAAGATAAAGTGGGGATGGGTCGAAATACTCTCAACAAATAGGTTTTAGACATGTTTAGGTTACTATTTTAACCTTATCATTTAGATTTAACTCTAAGTTAAATAATTTAACTTTTACCGTGTCTTTTTGTTTTCTTACAATATATGGTTAATAAACTTACTATAACAAGCACAAAGATCCCCAAGTGGTTAATTATTAATATATATAACCTTATCTAAGTCATTTTAACGAACCTTATATTTTTAGGAATAGAATAATAATTTATAATATAATATTTGTTTTAAAAGCTATTTTATGTCAATTCTGAAACTATTTGGATGATGATTTTTTGAAAATCATAACAGCATGATTAGTTCAGAAAAAGTTAATTAAATCAATAATAACATGTCATATTAACCTATAAAATTAGTGGAATTCATATAAAGTCTCAAATTACATTTATCTGGGTATTTATAACATTAATTATGTTAATATTTCATTAATAAGGTAATTACTGCATCATCATTGTGTCATAAATAAATTAAATTATTTAATGTCTAAAAATTATAAAAAAATAAAATTATGTAGGGAATATTTTTATATTTCTAAATAATATTTATAGTCGAATTTCTCTTATGTATATCTCTATATTAAAAATGTTTTAGTTATTAAACATTGATTTTAACTATTTTAACTCTTCTTTAAATAAAATAATAATAAATGTCCAAATCTAATACAAGTAGAACTAAAGGGTAATATTTAATTCCTAAGGTTGTTTTTGGTCGAATTACACTTATACATTAGAATTATAACATGTGTTAGGGTAATAGTAATATCATTTTTACACTTAATTACCCTATTTACTTTTAACCGTGGTAAACAAAAGTAAAAAGTCACTATTCACCAAAAATTATTTTTATCTTATTGAACCAAATTTTAATCCTTGATATTAACTATGTCTCTCTGATTTTTGAAATTCCACTCACAGAAGTGGTAATATTAAGTTTTATATAAATTTTTAAATTCTCCTAGGAGGTGGGTAAAAGACGGTGAAAAGTTCAATAAAATTTTAATATATCTAAAATTATTATAAAATGACTTTAATGAATTAAGTTGAACATATATAGATATTATGTATCAATTTTCACCTAAAATAAATATATATAAACTAAATAATTATTTAAATAAAAAGTCTGTTTTTAAATTACAACCTAGTGTTTTCACTATTCATAAAAAATTGAATGTTTACAGAAAAATTCCAAAAATTCACCCAAGGATAATTTCGATATTCCAAATCCAAAAATTATGTCCATTTAGAATGATAAATTTTATAAAATTTCAAAAATTGGGTATTAATATTCATAACGGCTAGTTTATATAACATATCGTTGTTTAGTAAAACTCGGTATGGCGTACAACACACGCTATCGTGGAAGGTCGTGATTGCGTGTAATGAAAGCCAAGTCAGGGATTCGTGTAGTGCAATATCCTTTTTGTGTAGCTTACAACACAAGACATCAATGAAATTAAAAATAATATTTTTCATAAAATCTCGGGGTGTTACATTCTACCCCCCTTAAAATTAATTTCTCCCTCGAAATTCGTCAGGGATATAAATGGTTTACTACTCAAAAGTTTATTTAATAGAAACCCACATCGTAGAAAGGAATACCAAAAATTATCTTTAAAAACTAAAGTAAGAAACATAACGGTTTGCCAAATTAACTAATTACTGGGATCCCACATATGACAACATAGGTGAAAATATGGATTTGGAAGAGAAATCTTACCATCATGTTCTAATGGAGAGTGGTAGAGAACAAGGCTATGAAAAATCCAACAGTCAAAAAGCCATAAATTTGTGATGATCTAAGGTACCATCTGATTCATCGATTATAAGGGAACTGGGGCAACATTTTTGGTTTTCAAGATCATTTCCCTAAAGTTGAAGAATTTGAATTAGAAGAAATAATTACTTTATTTTGGTATAATCTCTCCGTTGTTCATGCCTTGAAAAATTTCCACTTCAACACGTAAATAAATGAAGTTGAATTTTTCATTCGCGAGGTGTTAGAAAATCATGTGATAGAATGATGGGTCATTCAATTTGTCTCAAACAAAAGGTTAGGAAAATTTATCAAATATACATAAGTCCATCTATGGTGAGGTTAATCATATATGATTCCAAAAATGGACTTATACTTAATCTATCATACCACTTAATAAAACTAGTTTCTACTAACCAGGGACTTCTAGTAGGTCAGTGGTAGGTAATAAAGGCCTATCGCACTTCAGTTGTGGGTTCGATTCCTATATCCTTGTCCGACGCGACGAGTTGTTGCCCGTCCTGCAGGTTGTCCTTTTTTCTAAAAATACATTATTATAACATTCCATAAATAATATCGAAAAAAGTTCTAGCCTTAAATAATACTGACTTATGTCCAACATAATAAATTCCAATCTTTAGGTTTATCCAAAAAACTTCTGTCCAAGCTCATAGTATAATGAAAACAATTACTAGGAATGTCATCTGCTGAGCATGTGAATACCATCATTTATCCACCATGTATCATATGATATATCTTGTTGGTCAAATTAAAAACATGTGACTACCTTAATCATGTATACTCTTGAAAAATGAAAACGCATTGAACCTTAGTGAAAAGATGAATGCTGTCAAAATTTAACACTTTCTACATACCCAAATCCAAATATTTCTATATACTCAAACCATGATATAACTTTGTCCTTATATCAGTCATGAGATCATTTCATTTTTTCTTTATCACATCATTATGATCATATCATCTTCTTTCCTAAAATATTTAAATCACTTTTCAGGGTTATTGGTACCATATAATTTTATAAAACCAATACATAGATATTCAAAAATTCCACGATACCATAAATAAGATTCTATGATACTATTTTGAAATCCCATTAGATAAACACTTAATCATTACACAACATCATTGTCATACTCAACACAAAAAATAGTGATCGCTTGTGACTTCCCTTTATCCTTTGTCTTAAGTGGTTGCTCACGTTGATCGTCATTAACCCTTGGATTAGGTAATTGATTAGCATAATGCCCTATTTCCTTGCACTTGAAGCATTTAAGTGTTGGTGGTGCATTCTCTGTAGTATTTTCTTCATTCACATCATTAACAACCATTTTTCCATTACTTTGATGCTCAGCTGCTCGATGACCTTCTTTTCCAAACTTAAAACATTTTCTAGACCCTTTAAGACAATCTCCACCATGCTTCTTTCCATACATTGATCACAAAGAAACATTATTCTTCTTTTCACCATTATTCTGATATTTATCCTTGAACTCCCTCTTTCATTTCTTATCAAAACCATGAGATGGATATGTAACATAGACTTCCATTTCTTCCTTGATAGCACAACTCACAATTTCTTCATAGCTACTGAAGTCGCTTATAGATAATTCCCTTCGAAGAATTGGTTTTAAACCACTGAAAAATCGATCAACATTAAATTCATGTTGGATGATAAAGCCAGATTCAAACCTTGAAAGCCTTGTAAAATTTGCTTTGTATATACCAACAGATTGATCATCCTTTTTCTTAGGTTCAAGAAAATCTTTTTCCATCTTTGTTCGAAGAATATGAGGGAATTACTTATTGAAAAATATGTTCTTGAACTCATCCCATTCCATAGATTCAATTTCATCTCGGGGCCTCGTATTCTTAATTAGAGTCCACCATTGATCTTCTTCACCTTCTAAATGTTAAATAGCCAGAATTACTTTTTCATGTTCCGAACAACGAAGTATAGAAAATATCTTTTCAATGGTACTGATCTATTGTTCAGCAAAAAGTGGATCAAAAGACCCACTGAAAGAGGGTGGATGTTTCCTTATGAAGGACTCAATAGAATATTGTTCCCTTCTCTGCTCATTTGGAAGTCCAGAATGATTCATAGATAGTGTAAGTATATCAATAAGATTCTGTACTCCATTTCGATAACATTGGTTTGTTCAGGAGAACAATCATTACATTTTCCATTACATTTATCAACACGGTTCCTTAGGGTTCCAGCCATTGTCTAAAACCCAAAAAAATAGTGTGAGAGGAAAAAATCATGCTAGGGAAAACAGAATAATAAAAGGGGACTACCTTCAATATATAACATTTTAGGGTTAATTCAAAGATTGTTACCGTAATTATAATCCTATAACATATACTTACACTTAACCATGGGGACAACCCTAGACATACCTTAGAAATATCTCTAGTGATCTCACTAAAGTTTTCGCATCCCAGTTTCCAAAGGTTAACTAAACCATTCCTCTGATACCAACTATAGAGACTCAAAGCATGACGTATATAGACATTACATTACATTTGAGGAATATCTAATACATAACAAAAACAGACACTAAATGACCGTAATAGTTTAGTGTCTTTGGAAATGTGGAACATTATCTTCTAATCAAGGTGAAATATCATCAACATCTCCCATAAAGATCTTCCCCTTTTTTCTTACCTAAAAACTTTCATTATATCCTGACAAAAAGAAAACATAAAAAGGGTGATCTCAAATGCTCAGTAAGCGTAAACATAGAGAACATAAAATAATCCATAAACATTTGAATGAAAAAACTTGAACATAAAATCTAAACATCAAAATCTGGAGCAAAGGCATAAATCTTGGAAGTATGTAAGGCGTATACCATAATGGAACATCAATCCTTATAAAATATCCTGGGATGAAAACTTGTACTTGTGGAAAACCATTAAGCACATGATATGATTTCCATAGCAGCAAAGACATTGCTTCCAAGACCATCTTAGTGGACAAAGTCCATTATTGAATCGAGTTCACTCCTCATTCCAGTCCTGTATTACAAAACCAAATTAACTTTCCGTTCCATCCATGTCTATCTCATGAGATATAAATCTTTACCCAATGTATTGGAGGGGGATGTAGGTCCCACCCATCTCATAATTAAATCATTCTTACTTGTGCCACAAAAGGAACATAAATCATTCATCATAACCCAAAGAATAAAATGGGTTTCATAAACATCATCCCATCATCACATAATCCATATAAAACAAATGGATATCATTTCATCATAAGAAAAGTGAAACCATGTAAATCATAGATACATTAAACTTGAAACATTCACATATGAAATAGTGTCATCTTAGATGGAAAATAGGTTTGATAAAACACTTGAAATGAATTCTTGAGGAAAATATCCTTTCTTCTTCAAAATCATCTTCTTTTCAAAAAACACCACACCATTTTAAAAGAAAAGGATTTTATTGAAAACAACCATGAAATTTTGTAGATTAATCTTCATTGAAATAAGTCTTTATGAAACTTTAAATATCCATTCACGCCGTATAAGTTAAAAAACCATTATCCTCGTACTTTTGTCGGAAAAGTCACAAAGTTCCTCGTATGGTAAACAAAAGAAAGATTCCTTCCATAACACAAAGTAAAAGTCAAAGAGGGGTAAAAATGACATTAAAAATTCACAGAAGAATATTAAACACTTTCTGAAAAAAAATTTATTGCATTGATGAAAAATATTACCCCAGTAAAAACTTACATATAAGCGATCTCGGATAAAAATGACATTTGCAAAATTATCCCCCACCTTAGGTCCGATATGATTCTTACGTATCCAAACCTCCTGTATAATGATTTAAATAATTTAATTGACTTATTACAGAATCATATTCATTGTTATGATATCATTTAGGGTTCACTTATGACTTTATATTACCCGTTCTTTTGTAAGTTCCATGTTAAAGCAACGTTTTGGGTAAAATCGTTTCATTTATCATATGTGTTTGGACTTGTTGTTAATGATATTCTTATTACTAATATATTTATTTACTTACTTCAAGAATGTAAATAATGATTTATATATCATATATATATTCATAATATATATATATATATATAAGTGATATATTAATGAAATGAAATACACCATTCATGGAGACGGTAGGTCGTACGTACGCATGAACGTTGTTTTTCATTCCTTATTGACTTGAATGGTTGTAAGTAGATGAAACATATATATACATAAATCCAGTAGCTTTATCATGTCATATATTTCATTAATATTAATTATATATACTTTATAATCATTGTTGAATGGTTAACATGGAGAATGAATCTCATCGCTTCGTGGAGATGGTAATCCGTACGTACGCATGAGCGATAATATCATTCCCATAATTATTGAATTGAATTGGAGTGGATGATATAATATAACAGAATTAGTATGATGTTATAATAACTATATATAGTTATTCTTTTCACCATTATACCCATCCAAGTAAGGTGGTGGTGGAAAAACAGATTACACCATGACGTGGAGACGGTATTACGTACATAGGCATGCGCAGTGAATTCATTTTTCATAGGATAGATAGAAGGTGAAATGGGGTTGATTCATATTTATAATAACATATCAGTATATTATTAATGATACTGATTTTATTACTTTATAATGAAACAAATAAATAAGTTGAAGTTGAAGAAGAAAGAAAACTTGAGAGAATCGGTAGAAGGGATTACCTCTTCTTCGACGCACCTCTTTTAATCTTTTTCATAGGACACTACAGTTGGTATTTTGAGAAGACCAGAACCTCTATGATATAACTGGAGAATTTGAGAAGAGGAATTGAAAGGGTTTGGTGGAACTTCAAGGCTCAAAAGGGTGTGAAGAGAATAGGGAAGGGGTGCCCTTTTTATAAGGGAGGAGAGGGGCACCTTTGAACAATCTTAAAATATTATTTTATAATAAAGTCATATTAGGTTTTAAATAGCTCCAAATTGATTTATTTAGAATCTAAGGTGGGTATGAGTCTAAATACTCTCAACCAATAGGTTTTAGACAATTTTAGGTTACTATTTTAACCTTATCATTTATATTTAACTCTATGTTAAATAATTTAACTTTTACCGGGTCTTTTTGTTTTCTTACACTATATGGTTAATAAACATTCTATAACAAGCCAAACAAACACCAAGTGGTTAATTATTAATATATTTAACCTTATCTATTTCATTTAGCCGATACTTAGTTTTTTAGGAATAGAATAAAAATTAATAATATAATCTTTGTTTTAAAAACAATTTTATGTTAATATTGACACTATTTTGTACTAGTTTTTATTGAAAATCATAACAGCATGATTAGTTTGAAAAAAGTTAATTAAATGAATACTAACATGTCATATTAACCTATAAAATTAGTTTAATTCAAAAAAAAGTCTCAAATTACATTTATTTGGTTATTTATTACATCAATCATGTTAATATTTCACTAATAAGGTAATTACTGCATCATCATTGTGTCATAAATAAATTAAATTATTTAATGTCGAAAAATTATAAATAAAATACCATTATATAGGAAATATTATTATATTTCTAATGAATATTTATAGTAGAATTTATCTAATGTATAACCCTATATTAAAAATGTTTTAGTTATTAAACATTGATTTTAACTATTTTAACTCCTCTTTAAATAAAATAATAATAAATGTCCAAATCATATCCAAGTGGACCTAAAGGGTAATATTTTAATCATAAGGTTTTTTTGGGTGAATTACACTTATCAAATATAATTAGAACAAGTTTTAGGGTAATAGTAATATCATTTTTACCCTTAATTACCATATTTACTTTTAACCGTGGTAAATAAAAGTAAAAATTTACTATTCATCAAAAATTATTTTTATCTTATTGAACCAAATTTTTCTCCTTGACAGTAACCGTGACTCTCGAATTTTAGAAATTACACTCACATAAGTGGTAAAATTAAGTTTTATGTATATTTCTAAATTCTCCTAGGAGGTGGGCAAAAGACGGTGAAAAGTTCAATAAAATTTTTATATATCTATTATTATTATAAAATGGCTACGATGAATTAAATTTAACATATATAGGTATTATGTATCGATTTTTATAAAAAATAAATTTAAATAAAATAAATAATTATTTAAATAAAAAGTCAGTTTTTAAATTGTAAATTAGTGTTTTCACTATTCATTAAAAATTGAAAGTATTTAGAAAAATACCAAAAATTCACCCTAGGCTAATTTCGATAATCCGAATCCAAAAATGAAGTCCATTTCGAATGATAAAATTTATAAAAGTTCAAAAAGTGGGTATTAATATTCATAACGGCTAGATTACAAAACATGTCGTTGTTTAGTGAAACTCAGTATTGCGTACAACACACGCTATCGTGGAAGGTTGTGATTGCGTGTAATGCAAGAAAAGTCGGGGATGCGTTTAGTGAAAGATCATTTTAGTGTAGCATACAACACAAGACATCAATAAAATTTAAAAAATATTTTTCATAAAATATCGGGGTGTTATATTTTAGCCCCCTTAAAATGAATTTCATCCTCGAAATTTGTCGGGGTTATAAATTGTTTACTAATCAACAGTTTCTTTAATAGAAACCCACATCATAGAAAGGAATACCAAATCTTATCTTTAAAAACTAAAGTATGAAATGTAACGGTTACCCAAATTAACTAATCACTGGGTTTCCACATAGGAGAATATAGGTGAAAATATGGATATGGAAGATAAATCTAACCGTCATGTTCTGATGGAGAGTGGTAGAGAACAAGGATATGAAAAATACAAAAATCACAAAGCCATAAATTTTTGATGATCTAAGGTACCATCTGATTCATCGAATATAAGGGCACTAGGATAACATTTTTGGTTTTTAAGATCATTTCCCTAAAAGGTGAAGAATTTGAATTAGAAGAAATACTTACTTTATTTCGGTATAATCTCACCGTTGTTCGTGCCTTGAAAAATTTCCACTTCATCTCATAATGAAATGAAGAAAATTTTTTCATTCGTGAGGTGTTAGAAAATCATGTGATAGTATGATGTGTAATTCCATTTGTCTCAAAAAAAAGTTTAGAAAAAGTTATAAAATATAAATAAGTCCATCTATGGCGAGGTTAATCGTATATGATTCCAAAAATGGAATTATACTTCATCTATCATACCTCTTAATAAAACTAGTTTGTACTAACCAGGGACTTCCTATAGGCCAGTGGTAGGCGATAAAGGAATGTCACACATCAGTTGTGGGTTTGATTACTACAGCCTTGTCTGATGCAATGGACTGTCGCACATCCTGCAGGTTGTGCTTTTTTTAAAACTAAATTATTATAACATTCCATAAATAATATTGAAAAAAGTTCTAGCCTTAAATAATACTGACTTATGTCCAACATAATCCATTCCAATCTTTAGGCTTATCCAAAATATTTCTGTCCAAGCTCATAGATTAACGAAAACAATTACTAGAAATGTCATCTGCTGAGCATGTTAATACCATCATTTATCCCCCATATATCATATGATATATCATGTTGGTCAAATTACAAATATGTGAATACCTTAATCATATATACTCTTAAAAAACAAATACCCATTGAACCTTAGTGAAAACATGAATGCTGCCAAAAGTTAACACTTTCCACATACCAAAATCAAAAAATTTCTATATACTCAAACCATGATATAACTTTGTCCTTATATCAATCATGAGCTCATTTAATTTTTTCTTTATCCCTTCATTATGCACATATCATCTTATTTCCAAAAATATTTCAATAACTTTTCATAGATACTGATACTATATAATTATTGAAAACCAATACATAGATATTCCAAAATTCCACGATACCATAAATGAGATTCCATGATACAATTTTGAAATCCAATTTCATAAACACTTAATCATTACACAACATCATTTTCATACACAAAATCACAAATAGTGATCGCATGTGACTTCCCTTTATCCTTTTCCTTAAGTGGTTTCTCACATTGATCATCATTAACCCTTGGATTAGGGCATTGATTAGCATAATGCCCCATTTCCTTGCACTTGAAGCATTGAAGTGTTGGTGGTGAGTTTTCTGTAGTCTTTTCTTTATTCACACCATTCAAAACCCTTTTTACATTACTTCAACACTCAGCTGCTCGATGACATTCTTCTCGACACTTAAAAAATCATCTAGTCCCATTAATACAATCTCCACCATGCTTCTTTCCACACTCTGAGCAAAAAGAAACATTCATCTTCTTTTCACCATTGTTCTGATATTTCTCCTTGAACTCCATCTTTTTTTTCTTATCAAAACCATGAGATGGATATGAAACACCAACATCCATTTCTACCTTGATAGAACAACGCACAATTTTTTCATAGCTACTGAAGTCTCTTATAGCTAATTCCCTTCGAAGAGTTGATTTTAAACCACTGGAGAATCAATCAAATTTACTTTCATGTTTTATGATAAAGCCAGATGTATACCTTGAAAGCCTTGTAAAATTTGGTTATTATATACCAAAATATTCATCATCCTTTTGATTAAGCTCAAGGAAATAGGTTTCCATATTTGTTCAAAGAATACGAGGGAAGTACTTATTAAAAAATAAGTTCTTGAAATCATCACATTCCATTGATTCAATTTCATCTCGGGGCCTCGTATTCTTAATTAGAGTCCACCATTGATCTGCTTCACCTTATAAAAGGTAAATAGCGATAATGACTTTTTCATGTTCCAAACAAAGAAGTATGGAAAATATCTTTTCAATAGTACTGATCCATTGTTCAGCAACAAGTGGATCAAAAGACCCACTAAAAGAAGGTGTATGTTGCCTCATAAAGGACTCAATAGAATATTATTCCCTTCTCTGCTCATTTAGAAGTCCAGAATGATTCATAGCTTGTGTGAAGTATTGCAATAAGATTCTGAACTCCATCTCCCATAACATTGGGTTGTTCAGGAGTATAATCGTTGAATTTTCCATTACATTTATCAACACGGTTCATTCGGTTTCCAGCCATCATCTAAAACACAAATAGAATAGTGTGAGAGGAAAAAATCTTGCCAGTGAAAACAACATAATAAAGGGGGAATAACGTCAATATATAACATCTTAGAGTTAATTATACGATTTTTATAGTAATTCTAGGACTATAACCTATACTTATACTTAACCTTTGGGACATCCCTAGACATACCTTAGAAATATCTCTAGGGATATCACTAATGTTTTCAAATCCTAATTTCAAAAGGTTAACTAAACCATTCCTCTGATACCAACTGTAGAGACCCAATGCTTGACGTACATAGACATTACATTAATTTTGTGGAATATCTAATACATAACAAAAACATACACCAAAGGACCGTAATAGTTTAGTGTCTTTAGAAACATGGAACATAGTCTTCTAATCATGGTGAAAGATCTTCAACATCCCCCATAAAGATCTTCCCATTTTGTTTTATTACCTAGAACCATTATTTATATCTTGGGGAAAAGAAAACATAAAAAGTGTGATCCCAAATTCTCAGTAAGGGTAAACATAGAGAACTTAAAACAATCTATAATCATTTTAATGCAAAAACTTGAACATAAAATCTAAACTTCAAAATCTTGAGCAACGACATAAATCATGGATGTAGGTAAGGCATATATCATAATGGAACATCAATCCTTATAAAATATATTGGTATGAAAACTTGTAATTGTGGAAAACCATTAAGATCTAGATATGATTTCCATTGTAACCATGTCATTACTTCCAAGACCATCTTAGTGGACAATGTCCATTACTGAACTGAGTTCACTCCTCGGTCCTGTCCTGTATTACTGAACCAGATTAACTTTCCATTTTAGCCATGTCTATCTCATGAGATATAAATCTTTAACCAATTCATTTGAGAGGGATATAGGTCCCACCCATCTCATAATGAAATCATTTTTACTTGTGCCACAAAATAAACATAAATCATTCATCATAACCCAAAGAATAAAATGGGTTTCATAAAAATCATCCCATCATCACATAATCCATATAAAACAAAGGGATATCATTTTATCATAGGAAAATTGAAACCATGTAAATCATAGAGACATTATTCTTTAAACATACACATATGTAATAGTATCATCTTATATGGAAAATAGGTTTGATAAAACACTTGAAATGAATTCTTGAGGAAAATATCCTTTCTTCTTCAAAACCATTTTATTTTAACAAAATTCCACACCATTATAAAAGAAAAGGATTTTATTGAAAACAACCATGAAATTTTGTAGATGAATCTTCATTAAAATAAGTCGTTATGAAACCGTAAAATTCCACTCACGTCGTATAAGATAAAAAACATTCTCCTCATACTTTTGTCAGAAAAGTTAAAAAGATCCTCGTATGGTAAACAAAAGAAAGATTCCTTCCATAACATAGAGTAAAAGTCAAAGAAGGGTAAAAATGAAATTAAAAATACGTGGAAGAATATTAAAAACTTTATGGAGAACATTTTATGGGCATGGATGAAAAATATTACCCCAGTAAATACTTACATATAAGAGATCTCAGATAAAAATGAGTTTTGAAAAATTATCCCTTACCTTAGGTCCGATATGCTTCGTACGTATCCGAACCACCTGTATAATGATTTAAATAATGTTATTGACTTATTATAGAATCATATTCATTTTATGATATCATATATGGTTCACTTATGACTTTATATTACCTTTTCTTTTGCAAGTTCCATGTTAAAGCAATGTTTTGGGTAAAATCGTTTTATTTATCACACGTGTTTGGAATTGTTGTTCTTGATATTATTATTACTTATATCTTGATTTAATTAAATCCAGAATGTAAATAATGATTTATATATCATATATATATTCAGTATATATATATATATAATAGATATATAAATGAAATGAAATACACCGTTCATGGAGACGGTAGAGTGTACGTACGCTTGAACGCTGTTTTCCTTTCCTTATTGTCTTGAATGGAAGTAAGTAGATGACACATATATATATAAATAAATATAGTAGCTTTATCATGTCAAATATTTCCATAAGATTAATTATATATACTTTATAATCATTCTTGAATGGTTAACATGGATAATGAATCTCATCGCTTCACGGAGACGGTAATCCGTACGTACACATGAGCGATGATATCGTTTCAATAAATATTGAATTGAATTGGAGTGGATGATATAATATAATAGAACCAGTGTGATGTTATAATAACTATATATAGTTGTTCTTTACAACATTATACCCATCCAAGTAAGGTGGTGGTGGAAAAACAGATTACACCCCGGCGTGGAGACGGTATTCCATACGTACGCACGCGCAATGATTTCATTTTCCGTAGGATGGATAGAAGGTGAAATAGGGTTGTTTCATATTTATAATAACATATTAGTAAATTAGTGATACTAATTTTATTACTTTATAATTAAACAACTAATGAAGAAGAAGTTGAAGAAGAAAGAAAACTTGAAAGAATCGGTAGAAGAGATTACCTATTCTTCGACGCTCCTCTTTTATACTTTTTCATAGGGCACTAGAGTTTGTCTATTGAGAAGACCAAAACCTCTATGATATAACTGTAGAGCTTGATAAGAGAAATTTATAGGGCTTTTCCAAGCTTCAAGGCTCAAAAGGGTGTGAAGAGAAGAGGGAAGATGTGCCCTTTTTATAAGGGAGGAGAGGAGCACCTTTGGAAAAAATTAAAATATTATTTTATAATAAAGTCATATTTGAGTATTAATTGCTCCAAATTGATTTATTTCGAAGATAAGGTGGGGATGGGTCGAAATAATTTCAACCAATAGGTTTTAGACAGGTTTAGGTTACTATTTTAACCTTATCATTTAGATTTAACTCTATGTTAAATAATTTAACTTTTACCGTGTCTTTTTTTTCTTACGCTATATGGTTAATAAACATACTATAACAATACAAAAGAACCCAAAGTGGTTCATTATTAATATATATAACCATATATAAGTAATTTGTCTGATCCTTATATTTTTAAAAATAGAATAAAAATTAATAATATAATATTTGTTTTAAAAACAATTTTATGTCAATTTTGACACTATTTTGTACTTGATTTTTTTTGAAAACCATAATAGCATTATTAGTTCAAAAAAAGTTAATTAAATCAATACTAACATGTCATATTAACCTATAAAATTAGTTTAATTCATGAAAAGTCTCAAATTACATTTATTTGGGTATCTATAACATCAATTATGTTAATATTTCATTAATAAGGTAATTACTACATCATCATTGTGTCATAAATAAATTAAATTACTTAATGTCTAAAAATTATAAATAAAATTACATTATGTATGAAATATTTTTATATATCTAATTAATATTTATAGTCTAATTTATCTTATGTATAACCCTATATTAAAGTTTTTTATTTATTAAACATTGATTTTAACTATTTTAACTCTTCTTTTAATAAAATAATATTAAATGTCCTATTCTAATCCAAGTGGACCTAAAGGGTAATATTTTATTCCTAAGGTTGTTTTTGGTCACATTAAACTTATCCAATAGAATTAGAACATGTGTTAGGGTAATAGTAATATAATTTTTACCCTTAATTACCCTATTTACTTTTAACCGTGGTATATAAAAATAAAAAGTTACTATTCACGAAAAATTATTTTTATTGTATTAAACCAAATTTTACTCCTTGATATTAACCGTGTCTCTTGTATTTTCGAAATTCTATTCACAGAAGTGGTAAAATTATGTTTTATGTAAAATTTTAAATTCTCCTAGGAGGTGGGTAAAAGACGGTGAAAAGTTCAATAAAATTTTTATAAATCTAAAATTATTATAAAATCACTCCAATTATTTAAATTGAACTTACATAGGTATTATTTATCAATTTTTACCTAAAATAAATTTAAATAATATAAATAATTATTTAAATAAAATGATGGTTTTTAAATTGAAACCAAGTGTTTTCACTATTCATCAAAAATGGAATGTTTTCAGAAAAATACCAAAAATTCACCGTAGGCTAATTTTGATATTCCAAATCCAAAAATGAAGCCCATTTCGAATGATAAAAATTATAAAATTTCAAAAATTGGGTATTAATATTCATAACAGCTAGTTTATATAACATATCGTTGTTTAGTGAAACTCGGTATTGCGTACAAAACACGCTATCATGGAAGGTCGCGATTGAATTTAATGCAATACAAGTCAGGGATGCGTGTAGTGAAAGATCCTTTTGGTGTAGAATAGAACACAAGACATCAATGAAAATAAAAGGAATATTTTTCATAAAATCTCTGGGTGTTACATTCTACCCCCCTTAAAATGAATTACTCCCTCAAAATTCTTCGGGGTTATAAATTGTTTACTACTCAACAGTTTCTTTAATAGAAACCCACATCATAATAAGGAATACCAAAACTTATCTTTAAAAACTAAAGTATGAAACGTAATGGTTACCCAAATTAACTAATCACTGGGTTTCCACATAGGAGAACATAGGTGAAAATATGGATATGGAAGAGAAATCTATCCATCACGTTCTGATGGAGAGTGGTAGAGAACGGGGCTATGAAAAATCCAAAAATCACAAATCCATAAATTCATGATGATCTATGGTACCATCTGATTCATCGGATATAAGGGAACTAGGACAAAATTTTTGGTTTTCAAGATCATTTACCTAAAGTTGAAAATTTTGAATTAGAAGAAATACTTACTTTATTTCGATATAATCTCACCGTTGTTCATGCCTTGAAAAATTTCCACTCCCTATCTTACCGAAATGTAGTTGAATTTTTCATTCTTGAGGTGTTAGCCAATCATGTGATAGAATGATGGGTTATTCCATTTTTCTCAAACAAAAGGTTAGAAAAAATTATCAAATATACATAAGTCCATCTATGGTGAGGTTAATCGTATATGATTACAAAAATGGACATATAATTCATCAATAATACCACTTAATAAAACTATTTTATACTAACCATAGACTTCCTGTAGGCCAGTGGTAGGCGATAAAGGCCTTTCGCACTTCGGTTGTGGGTTTTATTCCTAAGGCCTTATCTGACGCGACGGGTTGTCACCCATCCTTCAGGTTGTCCTTTTTCTGAAACTACATTATTATAACATTCCATAAATAATATCGAAAAAATTTCTAGCCTTTAATAATACTGACTTATGTCAAACATAATCCACTCCAATCTTTAGGCATTTCCAAAATACTTCTGTCCAAGCTCATAGAATAAAGAAAACAATTACTAGAAATCTCATCTGCTGAGCATGTGAATACCATCATTTATCCCTCATATATCATATGATATATCTTTTTGGTAAAATTAAAAACATGTGAATACATTAATCATGTATACTCTTGAAAAACGAATACCCATTGAACTTTGGTGAAAACATGAATGCTGTAAAAATTTAACACTTTCCACATACCAACATCCAAAAATTTCTAAATAGTCAAACCATGATATAACTTTTTCCTTATATCAGTCATGAGCTCATTTGATTTTTTCTTTATCACTTCATTATGCGCATATCATCCTATTTCCAAAAATATTTCAATCACTTTTCATGGTTACCAGTACCATATAATTATTGAAAACCAATACATAGATATTCCAAAATTCCACGATTCCATAAATGAGATTCCATGACACAATTTTGAAATTTGATTGCATAAACACTTTATCATTACACAACATTGTTTTCATACTCAACATCACAAATTGTGATTTCATGTGAATTCCCTTTATCCTTTATCCTTAAGTGGTTGCTCAATTTGATCATCATTAACCCTTGGATTAGGGCATTGATTAGCATAATGCCCCATTTCCTTGCACTTGAAGCATTGAAGTGTTGGTGGTGCGTTCTCTGCATTCTTTTCATTATTCACATCATTATCAACCCTTTTTCCATTACTTCTACACTCAGTAACTCGATGAACTTCTTTTCCACACTTAAAACATTTTATAGTCCCTTTAAGACAATCTACACCATGGTTCTTTCAACACTTTAAGCATAAAGAAACATTCATATTCTTTTCACCATAATTCTGAGACTTCTCCTTGAACTCCATCTTTCGTTTCTTATCAAAAACATGAGATGGATATGTAACATGAACTTACATTTCTACCTTGATAGCACAACACACAATTTCATCATAGCTATTGAAGTCTATTATAGCTTATTCCCTTCGAAGACTTGGTTTTAAACCACTGAAGAATCAATCAACTTTACTTTCATGCTGGATGATAAAGCCAGATGGATACATTTAATGCCTTGTAGAATTCACTTCGTATATACCAACAGATTCATCATCCATTTTCTTAAGCTCAAGGAAATCATTTTCCATCTTTTTTCGAAAAATAAGAGGGAAGTACTTATTGAAAAATAAGTTTTTGAACTCATCCCATTATATAAATTCAATTTCATCTCAGGGCATAATATTCTTAATTAGAGTCCACCATTGATCTGCTTCACCTTCTAAACGGTAAATACCCAGAATGAATTTTTCATGTTCTGAACAGAGAATTATGGAAAATATCTTTCAATGGTACTGATCCATTTTTCAGCAACAAGTGGATCAGAAGACCCACTGAAAGAAGGTGGATGTTTCATCGTGAAGGACTCAATAGAATATTGTTCCCTTTTCTGCTCATTTGGAAGTCCAGAATGATTCATATCTTTTGAAATTATAGAAATAATACTCTGCACTCCATCTCCCATAACATTGGATTGTTTGGGAGGACAATCATTACATTGTCCAATACATTTATCAACATGGCTCCTTCGGGTTCCAGCCATCGTCTAAAACCCAAAAAGAATAGTGTGAGAGGAAAAAATCATGCTAGGGAAAAAATAATAATAAAGGGGGAATACCTTAAATATATAACATATTAGGGTTAATTCTAGGATTGTTACCGTAATTATAGGACTATAACATATACTTATACTTAACCTTAGGGACAACCCTAGACATACCTTAGAAATATCTCTAGGGATCTCACTAAAGTTTTCGCATCCCAGTTTCCAAAGGTTAACTAAACCATTCCTCTGATACCAACTATAATGACCCAAATCTTGAAATACATAGACATTACATTACTTTTGTAGAATATCTAATACATAACAAAAATAGACACCAAAGTACCGTAATAGTTTAGTGTCTTTGGAAACGTGGACCATTATCTTCTAATCATGGTGAAAGATCTTCAACATCTCCCATAAAGATCTCCCCATTTTGTTTTCTTACCTAAAACCTTTCTTTATATCCTGGGGAAAAGAAAACATAAAATGAGTGAGCTCAAATGATCAGTAAGTGTAAAAACTGAGAACATAAAACAATCCATAAACATTTGAATACAAAAAACTTGTATATAAAATCTAAACATCAAAATCTTGAGAAATGACATAAATCTTGGAAGTACATAAGGCATATATCATAATGAACCATCAATCCTTATAAAATATCATGAGATGAAAACATGTAATTGTGGAAAACCATTAAGAACTTGATATGATTTCCAAAGTATCCAAGGCATTACTGCCAAGACCATCTTAGTGGACAAAGTCCATTACCGAACTGAGATCACCCCTCGTTCCAGTCCTGTATTACTGAACCAGATTAACTTTCCATTCTAGCCATGTCTATACCATGAGATATAAATCATTACCCAATGCATTGGAGGGATATATAGGTCCCACCTATCTCATAATTAAATCATTCTTAGGTGTTCCACAAAATAAACATAAATCATTCATCATAACCCAAAGAATAAATTGGGTTTCATAAACATCATCCCATCATCACATAATCCATATAAAACAAATGGATATCATTTCATCATAATAAAAGTGAAACCCTGGAAATCATATATAAATTATACTTGAAACTTACACATATTAAATAGTGGAATCTTATATGGAAAATAGGTTTGATAAAACACTTTAAATGAATTATTGAGGAAAATATCCTTTCTTCTTCAAAATCATTTTCTTTTAACAAAATTCCACACCATTTTAAAAGAAAAGGATTTCATTGAAAATAACCAAGAAATTTTTTAGAGGAATCTTCATTTAAATATTTTGTTATGAAACCGTAAAAATCCATTCATGCCGTATAAGTTAAAAAAACATTATCCTCGTACTTTTGTCGGAAAAGTCAAAAAGTTCGTCATATGGTAAACAAAAGAAAAATTCCTTCCATAACAAAAAGTAAAAGTCAATTCAGGGTAAACATGACATTATACATAAATGGAAGAATATTAAACAATTTATGAAAAACATTTTATTGGAATGGATGAAAAATATTACCCAAGTAAATACTTGCATATAAGCGATCTCGGATAAAAATGAGATTTGAAAAATTATCCCTTAGCTTAGGTCCGATATGCTTCGTATGTATCCGAACCTCCTGTATAATGATTTAAATAATGCCATTGACTTATTATAGAATCATATTCATAGTTATGATATCATATATGGTTCACTTATGACATTATATTACCCATTATTTTGTAAGTTCCATGTTAAAGGAGCGTTTTGGGTAAAATCGTTTTATTTATCATATGTGGTTGGACTTTTTTTCATGATATGATTATTACTTATATATTGATTTACATACTTACAGAATGTAAATCATGATTTATATATCGTATATATATATTCAGTATATATATATATATAATAGATATATAAATGAATAGAAATACACCGTTCATGGAGACGGTAGGCCGTACGTTCGCATGAACGTTGTTTTCCTTTCCTTATTGACTTGAATGGAAGTAAGTAGATGACACAAATATATACATAATTATATTAGATTTATCATGTCATATATTTCATAAAGATTCATTATATATACTTTATAATCATTATTGAATGGTTAACATGGAGAACAAATCTCATCGCTTCGTGGAGACGGTTATCCGTACATATGCATGAGTGATGATATCGTTCCCATAATTATTGAATTGAATTGGATTGGATGATATAATATCACAGAATCATTATGATGTTTTAATAACTATATATAGTTATTATTTACACCATTATACCCATCCAAGTAAGGTGGTGGTGGAAAAACATATTACACCACCGCATGGAGACAGTATTCCGTACGTACGCACGCGCGGTGATTTCATTTTCTGTAGGTTGGATAGAAGGTTAAATGCAGTTTTTTCTTATTTATAATAACATATCCATATATTAGTGATACGGATGTTATTACATTATAATGAAACAACTAAATAAGATGATATTGAAGAAGAAATAAAACTTGAACGAATCGATAGAAGAGATTACATCTTCTTCGACACACCTATTTTAAACTTTTTCATAGGGCACTAGATTTGGACTTTTGAGAAGACCAAAACCTCTATGATATAACTGGAAAGGTTGAGAAGATGAATTTATAGGGTGTGGCTGAGCTTCAATTCTCAAAAGGGTGTGAAGAGATGAGGGAAGGGGTGCCCTTTTTATAAGGGAGGAGAGGGGCATCTTTAGAAAAACATAAAATATTATTTTATAATAAAGTCATATTAGATTTTTAATAGCTCCAAATATTTTTTTAAGATAAGGTGGGGATGGGTAGAAATCATCTCAACCAATATGTTTTAGATAAGTTTAGGTTACTATTTTAACCTTATCATTTAGATTTAACTCTAAGTTAAATAATTTAACTTTTACCGTGTATTTTTGTTTTCTTACACTATATGGTTAATAAACTTACTATAACAAGCCAAACGAACCACACGTGGTTCATTATTAATATATATAACCATATCTATGTCATTTGGACTAACCTTCGATTTTTATGAATATAATAACAGTTAATAATATAATATTTGTTTTAAAAACTATTTTATGTCAATTTTGACACTATTTTGTACATGTTTCTTGGAAAAACATAACAACATGATTATTTAGAAAAAAGTTAATTAAATAAATAATAACATGTCATACTAACCTATAAAATTAGTTTATTTCATAAAAAGTCTCAAATTACATTTATTTTGGTATTTATAACATCAATTATGTTAATATTTTATTAATAAGGTAATTACTGTATCATCATTGTGTCATAAATAAATTAAATTATTTAATGTCTAAAAATTATAAATAAAATACCATTATGTTATAAATCATTTTAGATTTCTAATGAATAATTATAGTCTAATTTATCTTATGTATATCCCTATATTAAAAAAAATTTAGTTATTAAACTTTGATTTTAACTATTTAAACTCTTCTTTAAATAAAATAATAATAAATGTCCTAATCTAATCCAAGTGGACCTAAATGGTAATATTTTATTCCTAAGGCTGTTTTGGTCGCAATAAACTTATCCAATAGAATTAGAACATGTGTTAGGGTAATAGTAATATCATATTTACCATTAATTACCCTATGTAATTTTAACTGTGGTAAATAAAAGTAAAACGTTACTATTTACCAAAAATTATTTTTATCTTATTGAACCAAATTTTACTCCTTGATATTAACCGTGTCTCTCGGATTTTCAAAATTCCACTCACAGAAGAGGTAAAATTATGTTTTATGCAAATTTTCAAATTCTTCTAGGAGGTGGGGAAAAGACGGTGAAAAGTTCAATAAAATTTTTATATACCTAAAATTATTATAAAATGACTCTAATGAATTACATTGAACTTATATAGGTATTATGTATCAATTTTGACCTAAAATAAATTTAAATAAAATAATTAATTATTTAAATTAAAATTCGGTTTTTATATTGTAACCTAGTGTTTTCACAATTCATCAAAAATTTAAAGTTTTCATAAAAATACCAAAAATTCACCCTAGGCTAATTTCGATATTACAAATACAAAAATGAAGTCCATTTAGAAAGATAATATTTATAAAATTTCAAAAAGTGGGTATTAATATTCATAACGGCTAGTTTATATAACATATCGTTGTTTAGTGAAACTCGGTATTGCGTGCAACACACGCTATCATGGAAGGTCGCGATTGCGTGTAATGCAAGCCAAGTCAAGGATGCATGTAATGCAAGATCCTTTTGGTGTAGCATACAACACAATACATAAATGAAATTAAAAAGAATATTTTTCATAAATTCTTGGGGTGTTACACTTGTTGTCCTCTCAAAGCTAGTAAGTAATTTGTTTGATTCTCATTCTACGCATTTATTTATTTCCTCCATGTTTGCTAAGAATTTAGAATCAACACCTGATTTTCAAAAATTATAGTTATCAGTCAAGACTCTTTTTGGGACTATCCAAGAATCATCCGTGTTTAGAAATTGTAGTATTTACTTTAGTGATCACAATCTTATCGGAAATATAGTAGTCATTCTCATGCTAGAATTCGACATTATACTATGGATAGACTGTATCTCAAAGTATAATTCTAAGATCAATTGCAGAATCAATGAAATATTAGTAGTATTGAATTGAAATCCTATTTTTATCTTCCAAGGAGAGATATATCAACATCATATTTGTCTAAATGAACCCCCTATATCCAGTTTTAAGGATATTATCGATGATGAAGAAAAATGAGTTGAGAGTTTGATGATAGAAAATTTCCACATCTTCTAGGAACACGTTGATGTATTTCTAGAGGAGTTCCAAGGACCTCCTCTAGAAATAGAGGTAGAGTTATCCATCGAACACATACCTGGATCTCATCCGATATCAAAGACCCCTTATAGGATGGAAAATGTGGAGATAGAGGAATTAAAGAAACAACTCCATGATCTTTTGGAGAAGGGGTTTATCTGACCAAGTGTGTCTCCATGGGGAGAAAATTTTCTCTTTGTGAAGAAGAAGGATGAATAGATGCGACTGTGAATTGATTATAGAGAACTGAATGGGATCACATTGAATAACAAGTACCCTCTTCCAAGAATTAATGAATTATTTGTCCAACTTTGTGGGGCTCAATTCTTCTCTAAGATTGCTCTTCAATCTGGTTATCAACAATTGAGGGTGAAGACAGAAGATATTCCAAAAACTGTCTTCTGATCAAGATATGGGAGTTATGAGTTTTTTGTTATTCCCTTCGAACTGACTAATGCACCTTCTATTTTTATGGATTTGATTAATGGAGTCTTTAAGGACTACCTTGATAATTTTGCGGTAGTTTTTATTGATGTTATCCTGATATATTCCAAAAGTCGCGAGGAGCATGAAGATCATCTAAGGGTTATTTTTCAAACTCAGCGGGAGGAGAGTCTTTTTGGATAGTTCAATAAATGTGATTTCGGGTTACAAAAAAGTCACTTTCTTAGGGCACATTGTAACCAATGAAGGAATCACAGTTGAACCTGTAAATACAAAATTAGTAGAGGAGTGGCATCAACCTACAACAATAACTAAGATATGTAGTGTTCATGGATTAGTAGGATATTATGGAGGTTTCTGAAAACCCTTTCAGGACTATCTAATATAATAACCAAGTTAACATGAAAAGGGGTCATGTTCATCTAGACAAGGGAGTGTGAGGAAAGTTTCTAAGAGCTGATGAAAAGATTGGTTACTGCACCCGTGTTAACTCTACCCTCAACTGGAGAAGGATTTGTTATCTTTATTGATGCATCTATAAAAGGGATTGGGTGTTTCCTCAAGAAAAATGACAAGGTCATTTCTTATGCATCTCGACAGTTGAAGATTCATGAGCAGAATTATCCTATGCATGATCTGGAGATGGTTGCGGTCATTTTTGCTCTGAAGATATGGAGGCACTATCTTTATGGTGAGAAATATGATATATACACATGACATCAATGTTTAAAGTATATTTTCACACAAAAGTAATTGAACATGATACAAAAGAGATGGTTGGAACTTCTTAAAGACTATGATTGTTCAATTCATTATCACCCTAGAAGATCAAACAAAGTTGCTGATGCATTAGGCAGGAAAGACCCAGTTGTTTATTCAATTATGAGGATTCAAAAAGATCTGTTGATCAATGACCTAGTAAAGCTAGACATGGGAATTATAAGGGAATGGAAATCATCAAACCTAACCCAAATTATTTCTCAACTATCATTAATAGAGAAGATTGAGAAAGCTCAGAATGAAGATCCTTTGTTACAAGATAAGATTGATGCTGTCAAGGATGGAAATCTTCCTGATGTCAATATTGATCAAGAATGTGTACTATGATTTTGTACAAGACTATGTGTTCCATCTATTCCGGAAATATAGAAGGAGATGATGTATAATGCTTATAGCTCTACTTTCCCTATACATTTTGGAAGCACAAAAATGTATAGGGACCTTCGCGATCATTATTGGTGGGATAATATGAAAAGGGAGATTGATGACTACACTTCAAGGTGCCTAGTATGTTAGCAAGTGATGGAATAGTGAAAACTTCCTAAAGGGGTATTGAAACCACTACCCATACCAGCATGGAATTGGGACAATATCACTATGGTCTTCGTCACTGGTCTTCTGAGAACTAACAAGGGAAACAATGCGATATGGGTTATTGAGGACCGTCTCACCAACACTGCCCATTTTATCTTTATCCAAAAATATTTATCCCTTGATTAGCTTTCCAGGATTTACGTGAAGCTAGTGGTAAGGCTGCACAAGGTTCCACTTTCTATCGTATCTGATCGTGATCCAAGGTTCACATCAAAATTTTGGAGAAGTTTTCAGCATGCTCTGAGCATTGAATTGAATTTTAGTAAATCCTACCACACCCAAACTGATGGACAATCTGAAAGGATTATTCAAACACTTGAGGACTTATTGAGAACATCCTCAATGGAATTTAAAGGTGGATGGGATCAACATATCTCTTTAGTTGAGTTCTCTTACAACAACAACTTCCACTCGAGCATTCGAAGGGCGCCCTATGAAGCTCTATATGGGATGCGATGTATAACTCCTAATAGTTGGGATAAATATGGTGAGAAAAAGATTCTTGGGCCAGATCATGTGAAAAATATGACAAAAAAATCCTTTCCATCCAACAACACATTAAGGCTGCTCGGAGTCAGCAAAATAGCTATACCGACAACCGTTGAAGGGACTTGGAGTTAGATATCGGTGATAAGGTCTTTCTTAAAATTTCACCTTAGAAGAGAGTCATGAAGTTTGGAAAGAAAGGGAAGCTCAGCCCTAGGTATATTGGCCCCTATGAAATCCCTGACCATGTGGGAGAAGTGGCCTATTGTCTTGCACTTCCTCCAAATATAGCACAAGTTCATGAAGTCATCCATGTATAACTCTTGAGGAATTACATACCTGACCCCTCACATGTACTGAACCCAGAGGTGGTACAAATGGAACATTAACTCTATTATGAGTAGCAGCCGGTGGAGATCTTGGATCATAGAGGCAAGGTTCTACAAAACAAGACTACCCCACCTTATTAAGATGTTGTGGAGAAACCACCAATATGAAGAAGCCACATGGGAACCATAGGAGTCTACGAGGTAGAAGTTATCACACCATTTCTCCTCTGAGGGTACGAGCAAAAAATTTCGGGGATGAAATTTTCTTAAGGGGGGAAGAATGTAACGAACCGAACTTTTTAATAATTTTCCTTTCCTATTTTTTGTGATTTATATTATTTTATACTCAACCAAAACTATTTCATTAAATGAAATTAGTATAATTTAAATGAGACCGTTGGGTTTCGATTGTTGTATGACCGTTGATCAATATGACCGTTGGAAACTAAACGTTGCGACTGTTGTCTATAAATACATGTGATATTGGTTAATTAATACAGAAAGGAGATATAATGGCCTCATCCAGTAGTCTCGGACCGATCGAAGCCCATCTGATAGAACATGTGAAGGAGGTAGCACCACTAGGCTTTGCTATGGACCAAACCCAAGCCAAACTTCTTCGTGTGAAGCTGGAATGGAATCGCCTTCGGGAGAAGTCCAATCTTATAGAAATCCCTACTCGAGCAATGTTGGTCGATCCACCCTCAGATTCTCTCACCTTAGCACACATTACACTTAGGTCCTATGATGGGGTTATAAGGGGATATTTAATGAGACCGTAGGTACTTTGTTTAATCCTTTGAGAAAAATAAAATTGTGATTTATTCCTATGGTGATGTTTGTGATATTACATAAGTCAGAATAAATATAGGTTGTATATTATTTAATTTTGGAAAAAATGGTAAATTTTAAAAAATTAGGTAAACCTTAAATAATTAATAATATATAATAATTTTCAAAAAAATGGTCTTCTAAATTGTGTTTCGTAAGAAATTTAGAGTCTAATAAGATCAACTTAATTTTAGTGAATAGTAAATTATGAATAGTGATTTTACGCTTATGATTAGTAATGTGATAAAATCGATTAAGTAAACTAAGTTAATAAAGTATTAATTTAGTTTTGGCACCTTTAGTATGTAAAGTGATTCAATAAAATAGGTAAATAGCTGTTTCAGAAATTATTAGTGAAGTATTAGTTTTTTCAGGTGAATAGTATGTTTTAATTAAAAATTAAATTAAAAATATTTAAAAAATTATATATATAAAAAGGAGTTCATTTTTGAATTCAGAGCATCAATATTAGGATATGGTGATTTTGGGGGATTTTTCTGAAAATAACGAATTGTTGGTGAATAGTGAAAATACATCTTTTAGTTTCGGGTGTTTAATGACATCATTAAAGATGTAATAATTATTTAATAATTCTGGTTGACTTATGAATAGTAATATGAGGTATTAGGTTTCCCAAGTTACCAATACCATGGGAAATACCAGGGGAAATCACATGGTTTTTCCAATACCCCCGATGAGATGTCCCTAGGCCATTAATGACTTGTCACCTAACTTCTCCTATAAATATCAAGACTTTACCTCATTCTATTAATTTAAAAATCCTCATAAAATAATTTATAGTCTCCTTTCCTCCTATGGAGTCTTCCCAAGGTTCCCTCAGGCCTCCCAGGGTCCCTAACATCAAGATTTCAAAGTTACACTTCAAGGTAAGGGATCCTTTCACCCTCCTCTTTTAAGTCATGACTTCCTTTATATTGTGTCTTCTAGTTTACATATATTTATGTTGAGGGTATGTTATAATATGTTATTATTATTTTCCATTTTATGTCTATATTATTAGAGACCCTTTCTTCTCTCATCAATTTGTTTTCTGATGTTTTAAGTGTCGTCGTTAGGCTGCCGAATTTTTGGTAGAAGAAATCACAACTACTCTTTTCTTTCATGTTTACTTTTCATGTGGTATGTCACTAAAATACACATATCATGATATTATTCAGTAACCATACTGTATTATGAATTATTTATGAGAGGTTTACCCTTTTACCCTCTATTTTCAATGTTTTCTAAAACCATGTTATATAGCCGTTATGCTGTAGAAATTTCGTCTCGAAATGTCTATCTCTTTCTCTCAAGAAATTCCCTTGTTTTTTTATGTGAATACCCATACCTATTTCATTTCTATGGGTGTTCATAAATATAAAAATATGATATATTTTATTCTTTAATTTACATATATATAACCCTCACTCCCTTTTCAGGGGTTATAAATGATATAATGATCTCATTTCTAAGAGCTTTTAAAACATCATGATTTTGAAATGAAACCCATTTATTTTATTCTCTATGGGTTATTTATGAAATGTTTGATTATGATATATGTGGATCACATGTATGTAATGAAATATTAAGGGTGATCCCTGATAGTGCATCAATGCATTGGGTAATGATTTAATCTCTAGAGATGACAAGTTTCACAATACCTTTGTGAATAACCTTGTTAATTTTTATGACACCTTGGGGATGGACCTTGGTGATATGTTAATGAATGTATAAATGAAATTTTTTAGCCACGTATTCAAGTTATGATTCAATTTCTTTTAATTATGATATTCCTATAAATCCATTTCTCATATCTTTATGTTATTATTCATGTTATTATTGATATCAAATGTACATCGACACCCTTGTTTACCCTTACTGGGACTTTTTCTCATCCTTTTCTTTTGATGTATGTCTCCAGGATATGAAAGGTAGTAATTGTACATAGGATGATCATATGATGAAGCCTTAAAAGTGGATTAGAAGAATGTTTTTTGTTGTATTCATGTTTTATTGTTTCTCATTTCCAAGACATTATACTTTAAAGATCCTCTGTATGTAAAATGTCATGAAAAGTTATGTATTAAAAAGGCAGGATGCCACTATGACTCTTACCTAATCTACGTTTTATAAATATAGTTTCCATGTTTTCTACTAAACTTCATTTGATACCAACTGTTACACCCAGTCCCCTCTAGACTAGATTCGGTGCATTACTTGTGATATTGGCATGGATAGAAGGAATGAAAATCCCAATGGAACGGTTAGTTTAGTAGTCTTGAAGAAACTAGATACATTTTTGTAACTAAAATTTAATTGGAAAAGGTTACAAAATACCATACATAACAAAAAAAACTGAAACCACATGAACTCAATAAACGGTCACCTCTTCATCACCTATTGATGGAAAAAAATGAAAGGGGTGAGCTAAAATTCTCAGTAAGGTTTAAAAATAGAGGAATCATGAATACAATAATGAGTGAATCATAATCAATCTGACATAATCAATACGACATGGTGAATAAATGGAAAACTAATGAAATTAATGAACAGAGAATGAAACTGCATCCATAGATTTCGTCATAGTGAAAACCTCATGGATAATTATGACTGATAATGAATAAAGAGAATGTGTTTTAATTGAACGTCATGTATCTGGCACATGAACCATAATACCATAAAAACGCTTTAGCTCTGTGGGTAGAAACAAGTCTGATTTTTTGAAACAAATTCGAATGGTTTTTCTCCAAATTATTTGTCTCATGAGACCTACCGATGCATCGAGGAGCTATAGCGGACCCCACCCCCACTTCCTGTCCAAATAATTCTTTATACATTTATTAGATACAAGAGAAATATCTCTTATTAATATTCGTATAGAGATGAGTATACAGATTCATCAATATATCTATAATTAAAATAACTTTCCAAATAAACACTGTATGTAAAATGGTATACGGTTTAGTCAACAAACATGTCAAAGATATGAGATTATGGATATTTAATATAAATATAATTTCAAATGAAAAGTGATCTCAAATGGATAACATGTATACCAGAGAAGGATTATTAGGTGCATAATACAAAGTTAGTCACAACAAAATAGTAGTTGAGACAAAGTCTCTTACCACAATATAATCGGTCGAATCATATGAATATAACATAATAAACCTAAAATGAATCATTGAATAACATGAATATAAAAATAATCATGGTATTATATATCAAATGGATGTACACAAATACCACATACAAGAAATAAGTGGTGAACAACGAAAATCTAATAGAAATGAAAATGAGAAGAGAAACCCCTTACAAACATTTCGTCATGGTAACGAGTGTTATTGTGAGGATTAATGAGAGGTAAATATGTACTAAAATATTTATATTCCACATGGTATGTATGGGGTAGGTGAAAAAACATACTCCATCATTAGGAATTAAAAATAAAAGGGCACAACATAGGGTAGATTATTGAACAAAAGTGAGAGAGAGAATCCCTTACCAAGATTGTGTCATTAGAGTGACGATAAATCAATGAAATATTAATGTGTGTTAAATAAAAATCCAAAAAATATAGGTGGATATACATTATAAAACATTCATATTTTATTTTGACATATTCTTGGAGCAATGTAACCAATGAAATAGATGTTTATCTCAAAGAATGAAAATTGAGTTATGTAATTCCTTACCTTACCCTCGAAGGTGTTCATGATTGTTCTTAACGAACTGAATAATCAAATTTGGATTCAATAATTAATAAGTCCATAAACTCATAAAAATATAATTTATTTGACCTTATTAGGTTAATTAATGACATTTTTGATGGTTTAAGAGATAAAATTTTATTGTTTTGGTAGCATTTTCTTCCTTGGTTTTTCATTATCCGTTTACATGTATTCATGAATGGATGTTTGTTTGAAATATGGTTAAACATACAATAATTGTAAAGATACATTATTAGTGAAACTAAATAGATATAAATGATCTTATAATGATTCCGGTTATATTCCATGAAGATGACTCATTTGAGGAGTTAAAAAAATGCTTGGATTTGGCTTGGCGGTTTTGTGCACGATAAACTTGTAGTGTATTATTATTCCATATTATGAAAGTGTAAATATTCTGGATCACTAGTAAAGATAAAATACAAACATTATGACCTTGTTCAACCATTGATAAGGTTTCATGACCAGTATTGAAGATAGTAATGCAAATTGAAAACCAGTCTTCCGTAAGTGTGATAAATATACACATCTCAGATGATGTTGGAATTTATTGTATAAAAGGAGGGTAAAACGAAAGATTACGATGAAATATTCCATTAACACAATGAAAATATAGTACATGTAGTCTACTGGAATTTTCATGGAATTTGGATGAGGGGAGGTGAGAAGGGAGAACAAGAGAATGGAACTTTTTAATTTTTTTTAAAGAAAATAGAAAGAAGGTTCACCTCTGGAGTACTCCTCCTAGAGAAACTCCTTAAGGCCTTCGATTCTGGCCTTTTGGTGAGGCCAGCAGGACTTAAACGTGGAAATATTGCTTGTAAAGAGAATTTGGCAGAATTTAGTAAAGGCATGAAGCTTGAGTGGTGTGGGAGGAAGAGGGGGTGAGGGAGGTTTATATAGAGGAGGGGAGAGGTGTTTTCTTATTATTATAATCATTAATTTATTATTTTCTCACAAGAAAACCAATAGTGAGTATTCCATTACCATGAACAGTAATATATGAATGTGACTTCGAACCAATTGGGATTACATTAGCAGATCATCATCAATGAATCAATTAATCCATTATTTAGCATTTATTGTGAATTATAGGATTTTTCTATTCATAAAAAATACATGTATTTCAGAAAATCCCAAAAATTCAACCTAACCATTTTTCGACTTGTAGAATCCTAAAATGAAGTCAATTTTTCAAATTTAATTTTTTAAATATGATTAATGAGATATTTAATTAAAATCATTATTTAATCGAAAAATATAAACACTTATATTATTAATATTTATTTTTAAGGTGCCTAAATTCACTAATACACTGAAGGGTATAGATAACATTTATAAAAGTCATATTACTATTCATAAGGGTAGGTTAATATTCATAAGGGTAGGATACTATTCAAAATTGTAGGTTACTATTCACCGAAAATTATGTTAATTTTTTCAGACTCTAATTATCTTCTTGAACACAACTGTGTATGTCATATATTTAAAATTCCAATCATTGAGTCAGAAAATTTAATTTTAATGGCTAGGTTATGGATATCTCTTATAAGTAACAACGTATTGTTTCTTATAGGCTCAATGATTTGTAAAATATAGGATATAACTAGAATGTATTTAAGAGAAACATACACTGAAGTGTTCGGGGTGCTATATTGACCATGTTCGAAACACAGTATCCATATTTTGTTATCCTGAAATGGGGAAAAAATGAGGGTCAAATGTTGACCGTGTTCGAAACATAGGACCTGTCACAAATGTCGTCTGAAATCTTCAGGGATTTTGTCCAAGGACGGTAGGTAAGACAGTGTGTCATGAGACAAGGCTGCAAAGGGGAGTCCCTTCAGACATTAAAGAGGATGAGGATCCAAATGACGGGCACATGAAGCTTGGACATGGAATGAGGGTAATATCCCTGTGAAAATCCTATTATTTGGGCCCATTTTCTAAACGCATCTATATACGACTCAAAGACATATCAGATAGAGGGAGTCAAATCTCTTCTCATGTACAAGGGTCCTGAAGTTGCACGCATTCCACATAAGATACTAGGGTGTACCATTAAGGGGGTATTGATATAAGGGACTGTGCGCAGGGTGGCGAAACAGCCAAGTGTGATGCGTAGTACCCATAGGGAGATCATATTTTTGGGTTGTAGAACTTAGACTACACTGGGAAAAGATATGAGAAGCACATGGTGATACTATTGAAAAACCCGATGTGAACAAAAACCTAAGAGTTACTCACCACACCACATGTTACCAAATGTGTTCAGGCCTAGGGGCTGAAATATAACAGACAAGATTTAGGATCCCTGGGGCTGGATCTAGAGACAAAAATTCATGGGTGTTCCTACGTATACCATGAGAATGGTAATCAAGCTAAATGTAGTTGAGGATGATGTCGTTTAGTTTAATGTCTTGAAGCAAGGACATTGAGTGGTCTTAGTTAATGGTCATAAATCTTGGACCACATATGGTAGGAAATGAAAGACAATGGACGATGTAATTACAAGACCCGACCTGAATGAGGACCCGGTCTGGATCACCGTGCGCTTCTTGGGGGAGGCTTCAGGTCGAGGGACTGAAAAAAAGTTATGCTATGCCCAAGACAATGTGCACGAATGTTCCTATGTACCCCCTAGGGACGGGGATAAAGCCATACATAGTCCTAAGGATGGCGCGATAGGATACAGGTGATATAGATAATAAGGTTGTGCGGTTCTGGCCCTTGCACCAACAGATGTGTTATTTGATATAACATGTTTATCCTTTATGATGAATAGTTTTTTTGTGAAGCATTGGACATAGAATTGGATGTCCAGGTGTCGCAACATGAAACAATCCATATGCATGTGTAGACAAATGGTATGGTGTGTAACCGATTCCAAACATGATGTCCCCTTGGGTGAGGACATTAGAATGCAATGCTGTTTTTCATCGTGCATCTAGGAGGATAATGTCATAGTTTAGGGTCATGTGATGGGACCAACCATGCATTTTTTAACATCGTCCATGATAGATGCAAAAATTTAAAGTCATGTGGGACTAAGCATCATAGTATTAAGTCATATGGCTCAGAATTATTCAAGAGAGATGATGTTCCAAAGGGGATGTGCATGATGCGGTAAATCATATCCGACGTGAATGAGGACAAGGTCCGCACTATACCGTGCACAATTCCGAGGAGGAAACCTCAGGCCAAGGGGACATGAAAGATTAGAGGATAAGGGGCAAGAGAAACTGGCTCCCAATTAAGCTAGACCCGAAGACAAGATGTCCGTGTGTTCCTACGTATCCCATGAGAATGGGAATAAAGCAACACATAGTTCTTGAAGGAGTCTTTTAACGTCACGTGGGGCATCATAAAGTTTCATGTCATGTGGGACAGAAAGTAGGGGGTCAAACTCCTAGAAAGGGGAATATGTGGTGTGGATAATGAAAAACTGATGTGAATGGGGACATAATCCCATACCATGCCACACAATCCCGTAAGAGTCAAAGCCCTGAATGCAGAACATAAGAGATAAATTAGTGGAACTCAAACTGGACCCAAAGACAAGATGTATAGGTGTTCCTACGTATCCCATGGGAATGGGAATCAAGATGTACATAGTTCTAAAAAGAGATCTTAGTTTATGGTCTTAGAGCTTGGACCATGGAGAATAGAAATCCTTCCAAATAAGTGCAGACCTCCAACTAACCCCTAAGCCCACGTGAGTCAAACTCGGTGTGGTAAATAAGGGCGGAAGATGTTTTTTGCAATACCTGGAATGCACGCCAATGGGAAATATGTAACGACCCAATGTTTTTCAATGAAACTTACCATCTCATAAGTATTTCATAAAATCACATGAAAACTCAACATAATGAATTACTAAGAGCTAAGTAACCTCTAAACATAATTTTGACACTTCTGTGTTTGGAATTTCGAAAATATGGAATGTGCGGTTGTAATCAATAAGTTATTTGGAGTCTGATAACAAAAACATAATTTTCGATGAATAGTAACCTACCCTAGTGAATAGTAACATACCCTTATGAATAGTGATATAACCTATTGAATATTAACATCACCTATGATAGTAAAAAAATCATATTCATGTTTGAATTAAAATATACCTGTATTCTAGAATGAGTTAATGAATGTTTTAAAACTGGTTTTCATACTAAATTTTTATTTTACTTAAATATAAAAATAATAATATTTAGAAAATTATTTTTGAAAAATGGACTTCATTTTTGGATTCTACATGTCGAAAAATGGTTAGGGATAATTTTTGGGATTTTTAAGAAATACATGAATTTTTGATGAATAGTAAAATACGATAAATTACAATATATGCTAAATACTTCATCATAGGTGATGTATCGCTGATGTACGATGATAATATCAAATAATCCTTCATTATTTTAGTATATTTGATGATAATTCTCAATTATTCATAGTCTTGGCCATAAATAATAAACTAATACTTAAAATAATGGAAAAAACATCCCCTCCCTCACTATAAATATCCCCTCTCCTTACCTCTTTCCCACACACCTCTCAAGCCTTGTGCCTAGCCAAAATTCTGCCCAAGAATCCTCCGAATCTCTTTCCCCACGTCCAAGGCCTACTGGTCTTACGAAAAGGCAAAAATCGAAGTCCATAAGATGATTCTCAAAGAGGGGAGATCAAAGGGTCATTAATATCAAGTGCAGAATACCAACAGACTTAAGGTTAGGGATCCTCCCCTTTTTAAACATAATAATGATTTTTCCTTATGCTATGACTTTTTGTGTAATACCAATTGATGGGGTGCATTTATACACCTTCCCCACACTTCCCTAATGTTTTATAAGTGTTGAGAAACCCCTTATCTCTCTCATCAATCCCTCGTAATTATACGCAATACCATGCCAATAAACCATGATAGATTCTACCCGAACTTCCTTTATTCCTTTGCGTTGCTCTATATTTCTTTTTACAAAAATGATGTTGTCTCTTATTTTATATATAACTTCAAAATTATGTTGATATGATCCAAAATCGTGTTCCATGATCCACCTCTCACTCTCTTGTGTTGTTATACATTCCTATAAGTGAATCTCTCTTCGATACTTCCCAATAAGCGCACTTGTTTTAAAGGAACATCCCGAACTTTTACCCGATTTCATGTGCACTCCATCTTCTGTTTTAGGACACCATTATCTTTTTAAAATCTTTATTTTAATTATTAAAACCTACTTGGTTCAGTTCTGGTTTTATATAAAATAATGCATTCTCTACTATTTTAAAAATTACTATAGTATTTTCCTTAAAACAGCACAAAACTGTTTTAATGCTAATGTTTCTAAAATACATTTCTCACATGTTGTCACTTATGTTTGACTCCACTTAACTTGTTATATGAATATTTTACCATATGAACATCCAGGTATTTCTAATTCTTTCCTAATATGGACACTTTCGTGATACGCCCATTGGTTATGATTGATGTCATGATTGTGGTAACCAATTTTTTCATGGGTACACTTATGTTTGTGTACGGTTTATTATGTATGATTGTATATGTGGTAAGAATATTTATGTGGCCAGAATATTCATGAATATTTTGAGAAGGGTGTGCCCAGATAGCGCTCAAATTCATTTGGTAAGGTTAAGTCTAATGATATATGATGTGAAACGGGATTGGTGGTTAGCATTGATCCGTACTAAAATGGGAAACAAGATTGGTGGTTAGACTTGACCCGTACTAAAGAAATGCTTTATGATTCATCCACATTTATATGACTCTATGTTTATAGGATACCATGCTTATATTAAATGATTTTATAAGTTTCATGCTTTGGATATCATTATGTCATGCCTCCTAACTCATGCACTAGAAATGTATCCTTATGTTCATTCCCTTACTAGGATTTTTAGCTCATCACTTTGTTCATGTGTTCCCCAGGGTACCATATGTAGATTCAAGGGCTCAAAGAAAGTTAGGAGCTCATTATGGAGATTAAATAATGAATTGTTTTTTAGCCCCATGTTTTGTGTTATATGTACCTATTCTTCCATGATACTAGACTTGAAGATCCTTGGATTTTACTCTGATGAGGAATTATGTTTAAATCATGAAATGTTATATGTAAAAGGCTCGGGTCACTATAGTTGGTATCAGAGGATACTATAGATATTTTTGGATTTTAAGAATAGTGAACCCTAGTGGTAACCTTAAGGATGAGGCTAAGTATATGAAAAAATTCCTAAATTTTGGTGAGTATTGAGTAAGTGTTTTATCAAAAAAATACATCCCTGTCTAGATATGAGCACGTAGAGGTGTCTTTGGCACTGATGTATCTTGGGGTAGAACCTGAAAACACCGCATTGAGCTAGACTCGAACAAGAACTAGTGCATGATAATGGGCTTTGCTGCACTCTTGGTTACGACACTCCCAGTGGATATGCTTTGGTAGATTCAAGAGCTTAGTACCAACCATTATTAAGGGACAAAAAAATCCCATAAGAATATAAGTTAAGAAATATATTAAGGATAACCTAGATATAAACCCAAGGAATCACAAGTCAGGATATATTTCCTCTTTATAAGTTCATAATTTTATGTTTATAGTTATTTTTATGCTCAATAGCTATGTATTCAAAACCTCTAATTCTATGATCTTTTTCTTAGTTAATGGAGGGAAATAGAATAACACATTTCAACAACCAATGTGATATGAAATGTGTATATTTCCCTAATGATGTGCCTAATATGATGGGAGAGGGTGCTCAAAACATCATGATAGTACTTTCTCAGCAGGTTCAAGTTATGAATAATAAATTGAATCAGGAGGAACTCCCTCCTCCTCCAAGGAAAGATCATGTTGCCATAGAATCCTTCATGCGACAAAGGCCTCCAATATTTAGTGGGTCTTCTGATCCCCTCCTCATAGAACAATGGATTAACTCCATTGAAAAGATATTCTATATCTTGAGGTGCTCAGAAGAATAGAAGGTTGTACTGGTGTTCTATCGTTTAGATGGGGAAACTGATCAGTGTTGGACACTGATCAAGAATACAAAGTCCCAAGAGGAAATTAATTCCATGGACTTGGAGGAATTCAAGAGGATTTTTTTCAACAAATATTTTCCTCGAAACCTTCATCTTAAGATGGAAATAGAGTTTATTGGACTCAAGAAGAATCAAGATGAGTCCATCGAGGCTTATGAAGAAAACATTACAAGCCTTTCAAGGTACCCCTCTCGCTTTTTCATGAACACCAAAATTATGGTGGATCGCTTCTTTAGAAGACTAAAACTGGGATTACAAAAAGTGTTGGCAATTCGAGACTTTGTAAGTTATGAGGATATTGTTTGTTGTGCCCTCAAGGTGGAAATGGAGATTGGAAACTCTCAGTGGTCTCATGGGCCTAGTGACAAGAAGTGGAAAATGGAGAACAACACGGGTGGTTCATCAGAAAAATCCCATGATAGAAAGAAGCCTCACATTCCCATTTGAAAGAATTGTGGGAAGAAGAATCCTGATGAATGTCTCAAAAGAACCAAGAATGGATTCAAATGTGGAATGTTTGGTCATCTTGACAAGAATTGCCGAAGGGATATGAAAAATCCCACTAATGTTGAAGAAGAAAGGAAGCTTCAGAACAACACTCAGGCTACAGTGCAGTGTTTCAACTGCAAGGAACTTGGTCATTATATAAAAAATTTCCCTAAGTCAAGTGTTTTCGGAGGAAATCAACAACAACCTCCAAGGCATCAAGAAAGGGCTTATTCTATCACTACTACTAAGGTGGAGCCACTCAACGATGAGGTGACAGGTATGCTAGTTATTCATTAAAGAATAGAATACTTACTATTTGATTATGGTTCTATGCATTCTTTCATATCTTGCATGTTTAGTATAACTATTAAAACACCACCTCAAAATTTGGAGGAAGAGTTTTGTATGAAAACAGAAAATGGGGTGATCACTACATCCATGGTTTATAACTCCTCCCCAGTTAATGTTTGTGGACTGAACCTCCCAACAAATATCGACATATTTCCTTTAGTGGAGTTTGATGCAATCTTGGGCATGGATTAGATATCTTTGTACAAATCCAACATCAACTGTCTGGAAAGGGAAATCACTTTTCACATCCTGAAGCATCCTCCGATTCATTAAAAATGTATGGTGGAAAATGAGTCTCATTTAGAATCTTCTTCTCAAGTGTGTATATTGTTTCCTTATAAGCAAGCATATCTAGCTCAAATGATCGATACAAAGGAGAGAATCCTGCTTGAAGACATGCCCATATTGAGGGATTACACTGACGTGTTACCTGTACATTTGTCTAGTCTTCCTCCGGACCGAGAGGTTGTGTTCTTTATTGAACTTATCCCAGGATCTCTGCCTATCTCAATGACACCTTACAGAATGGCCACCGTAGAGCTGTAAGAGCTGAAGAAGCAGTTACAGGAGAATATGTAGAAAGGTTTTATACACCCAAGTGCTTCACCGTGGGGTGCTCAATTCTTCTTCATCAAGAAGAAGTGTGGATCAATGTGCCTTTGAATTGATTATCGTGAGTTCAATAAAATCACAATAAAAAACAAGTATCCCCTTCCAAGGATAGACGACTTGTTCGATCAACTTCGTGGGGATAGTTATTTTGGTATGGTGGACCTTTGGTCGGAATATCACCAAATAATGATGAGGAAGGAAGATATACCCCAGACTGCCTTTCGAACAAGGTATGGACACTATGAGTTCATAGTGATGACCTTCGGAATCACTAATGCTCCATGAATTTTCATGGATTTAAGGAATATATTCTTTAGATATTACCATGAAAAATTTGTGGTAGTATTTATTGATGATATTATGATATACTCCAAGAGAAAGGAGGAATATGAAATCACTTAGAAACTATGTGAAATACTCTGATAAGAGAGAAGTTGTATGAAAAGTACAGTAAATGTGAGTTATAGATGGAAGAAGTGTCATTCCTAGGGCATGTTATCACTAGAAAAGGGATATCTATGGACCCTTACAAGACAAAGGCAATTGAAGAGTGTCCGATCCCAACTTCTGTAACAGAGATCCATAGATTTTTGGGTCTAGCAGTGTGTTATTGATGATTCGTGAAAAACATTTCATGATTTTCAAACCCGATGAACAAGTTGAAACAGAACGGGGTTATGTTTTTCTAGACCGAAGAATGTGAGGTAAGCTTCAAGGAGCTAAAGAGAAGGATGATCACTGCACCAGTACTCACATTACCAAAAAGTGAAGAAAGTTTTGTGATATATAGAGATGCTTGAAAAAAAGTCTTCGGTTGTGTACTCATGAAAAATGATAATGTAATAGACTATGCATCATGACAGTTGATAATCCATGAGCAAAACTACCTGAACCATGATGTAGAAATGGAGGCTGTGATTTTTTCCTTGAAAATATGGCAGCACTACCTTTATGGTGAGAAGTGTGATATATACACTAACCACAAGAGCCTAAAGTATATATTCACACAGAAGGAGCTCAACATGCATCAAAGGAGATTGTTAGAGATAATCCAGGATTACGATTTCTCTATTCACTACCTTCATGGAAAGGGAAACAAGGTAGTTGATGCTCTAAGTATAAAAGAACCTGCTACTCTATCCATGTTATGGATTGAGAAAGACTCTATCTTCTTGGATATACCAAGGATGGATTTAAAAATCGTAAGAGCATGGGATACATCCTACCTTTACCAAACGATTTTGCAACCATCTGTCAAAGAGAAGATTAAGGAAGTACAAAGAAATGATGTATAGTTACAAAAGAAGGTCAATGATGTAAATTAAGGGAATCTGCAAGAGTTCTATATTAATGATGATGTTGCGATTTGGTTTGGAACGCGACTTTGTGTGCCTTCATCACCGGAGATAAATAAAGAGTTATTGGAAAATGCACATAGATCAAGATTATCTATCCATCCTAGAAGTACCAAGATGTATCGTGATCTCCGTGAACATTTCTAGTGGGAAAACATGAAGAAGGAGATTGCAGAATATATATCAAGGTTCTTGGTATGTGAGAAAGATAAAGTAGAGCGAAAAAAGTCCAAAGGGATGATGCAACCATTGCCTATACCCTTGTGGAAATGGGAGAATGTCACAATGGACTTTGTCACAGGTCTCCGAAAGACTTCGAAGGGAAATAATGTGATATGGGTTGTGGTTGATCGACTCACCAATACAGCCCATTTTATTTCTATTCAGGAAGACCTATTTCTTAAACAACTTGAAAAAATGTACATGAAGTATGTGGTGAGACTGGATGGAATTCCACTCTCAATTGTCTCTGATCGTGATCCAAGGTTCACATCTAAATTCTGGAAGAGACTTCAACATGCTTTGGGTACATAATTTAATTTCAGCATGACCTATCACCCCTAAACTGATGGCCAATCTTAAAGAAATATTCAGATTCTTGAAGATATGCTGAGAGCCTGCTCTCTAGAATTCATTGGTGGATGGGATCATCATCTCCCATTGGTTGAGTTCTCATACAACAATAGCTTCCACTCAAGTATTCATATGGATCCGTATAAAACTCTGTATGGAAAGCGATGTAGAACTCCAACCTATTGGGATGAAGTTAGAGAATGAAAGCTACTTGGAATCGATCTTGTGCAAGATATGACATAGAAGGTCCATGTCATCCATAAAAAAATCAAAGCTACATAGAGTCGGAAAAAGATCTATGATGACAACCGTAGAGGGGACTTTGAGTTCGACGTAGGGGATAATGTCTTCCTTTGAAAATCACCATGGAACAGAGTCATGCAATTTGGGAAGAAACGAAATCTAAGCCCAAGGTACATTGTCCACTTTGAGATCCTTGAACGCATCAGAGCAGTTGCCTACCAACTAGAACTCCCACCTATGCTATCTCAAGTACACAATGTACTCCATGTATCCCTCTTGATAATTTACATACTAGGCCACTCACATGTACTCAATCCAGAAGTGGTACCATTGGAGAATGATATTTCTTATGAGGAATAACCTGTAATGATCTTAGATCATAGAGACATTGTTCTACGGAATAAGAAAATGCACCTGGTCAAAGTGTTATGGAGAAACCAAAAGTTTGAAGAAGCAACATGGGAACAAGAGCAGGCGATGAGGAAAAGTTACCCTCATCTTTTCTAATGTGTGAAGTGAAAATTTAGAGGGAGAAATTTCATAAGGGGGGGGGGAATTTAATGAACCAATGTTTTTCAATGAAAATTCCCTTCTCATAAGTACGTCATAAAATAAAATAAAAACTCAACAAAATGAATTACTAAGTTCTAAGTGACCTCTAACAGAAGTTTTTCACTTATGTGTTTGGAATTTAGAAAATCCTGCAAACACGGTTGTAATCAATAAGTTAGTTGGAGTTCGATAAGGGAAACATAATTTTTGGTGAATAGTAACCTACCCTAATGATTAGTAACATACCCTTATGAATAGTGATATACCCTAATGAATAGTAACAACACCTATGATAGTATAAAAATAATATTCATGTTCGAAGTACAATATACCTGTATTTTAGAATAAGTTAATGAATTTTTTAAAGCTGGTTTTCATACTAAATTGTTATTTTAATTAAATATTATATTAATAATATTTAGAATTTTTTTTTAAAAATTGACATTATTTTTGGATTCCATACATCAAAAAATGGTTAGGGTGAATTTTTGGGATTATTATGAAATACTTGAAATTTTTATGAATAGTAAAATATGATAAATTACAATAAATGCTAAATACAGCATCATAGGTGATGTATGGATGATGTTAAAAGATAATCTCGAATAATCCATGATTATTTTAGTATATTTGATGATAATGATCAATTATTCATAGTCCTGGCCTTAAATAATATACTAATACTTAAAATAAAGGGAAAAAACTCCCCTCCCTCACTATAAATACCCCTTCTCCTTACCTCTTTCCCACACGCCTTTCATGCCTTGTGCCTAGCCCAAATTCTGCCCAAGTATCCTCCCAAGCTCCTTCCCCATGTCCAAGGCCTGCTAGTCTTACCAAAAGTGAAAATCAAAAGCCTTATGGGAATCTCAAAGAGGGGAGATCAAAGGGTCATCAATATCAAGTGGAGAACACCAACGGACTTAAGGTAAGTAATCCTCCCCTTTTTACTCTTAATCATGATTTTTCTCTATGATATGCCTTTTTCTGTAATACCAAGTGATGTGGTACATTTATAAAACTTCCCCACACTTCCCTAATGTTTTATAAGTGATGAGAAACCCCTTATCTCTCTCATAAATCCCTCTTAATTATAAACGATACAATGCCAATAAACCATAATGGATTCTACCCGAACTTCCATTCTTCCTACAAGTTGCTCTATATTTATTTTTATCAAAATGATTTTGTGTTTTCTTTTATATATAAATTCAAAATTATGTTTATATGATCCACACTCATGTTCTATTATCCACCTATCTCTTAGTTTTTTGTTTATACATGCCTAAAGTGAATCTATCTTCGATACTTCCCAATAATCCCACTTGTTTTAAAGGAACTTCCCGAACTTTTACCCAATTTCATGTGCACTCCTTCTTCTTTTTTAGGACACCATTATCTTTATAAATTCTGTATTTTTATTATGAAAACCTTTTTGGTTCAATTCTTGTTTTATATAAAAGAATGTCTTCTCTAATATTTTAAAAATCCCTATAGTGTTTTCCTTAAAACCGCACAAAACTTTTTTAATGCTAATGTTTTTAAAATACATTTCTCAAATGTTGTCACTTATTCTTAACACCACTTAACATTTTATAGTAATAGTTTACCCTATGAATTTCCATGTATTTCTAATTCTTTCCTTATATGGACACTTTCATGTTACGCCCATTGGTTATGATTGATGTCATGATTGTGGTACCCAATTCTTTTCATGGGTACCCTTATGTTCATGTATCGTTTATTATGTATGATTGTATATGTGGTAAGAATATTTATGTGGAAAGAATATTCATGAATATGATGAGATGGGTGTGCCCATATAGTGCTCCAATGAATTGGGTAGGGTTAAGTCTCATGAGATGCAATGTGAAACGAGATTTGCGGTTAGCTTTGACCCTTATTGAAATGGGAAACAGGATTGGCGATTAGCCTTGACCCATACTAAAGAAATGAATTATGATTCTGCCACATTTATATGATTCCATGTTAATATGATCCCATGCTTATATTAAATGATTTTATAAGTTTCATGCTTTGGATATCATTATGTCACGCCTTTTAACTCATTTGCATGAAATGTATCCATATGTTCATTCCCTTACTAGTATTTTTAGCTCATCCCTTTATTCATGTGTTCCCCAGGGTACCATAGGAATATGTAAGGGCTCAAATAATGTTATGATCTCATTATGGAGATTAAATAAAAAATTGTTTTTTTAGCCCCATGTTTTGGGTTATATGAACCTAGTCTTCCAAGAGACTGGACTTAACGATCCTTGGCTTGTAATATTAGTATGAATTATGTTTAAAATCATGAAATTTTATATGTAAAAGGCTCAAATATCTATAAAATAATTGTGGGGCCCTATATGATTCCTTTTTTTCAGCTTTCATCCTCATAACGTGTGAATACACACTAAGGGATACTGCCAGAAGTTTCAAAATTCCATTTCAACGTGATGGGTTGGAATATAATGTGAATCATGTAACCAACATTCAAGGAATGAAGGGGTTGGTGTGACGATGGAGGATGATCATTGAACGAGTTTGAAACACATCATCCATAGAGCATTAGCCTGAAATGTGGACAAACAAATGAGCGTCGACAGATGACCAAATTTGCAACGTGGTACTTGTATCAATTTGTTGAATGAAACCCTCAAGGAAGTTGGCCCGTAATGGTAGGAGAGCCCTTAGGCCGAGAGTCCATTCCATTTGGGGGTCCCTTCAGGTGTGAATGATTATGGAATCCCAAATGAAGGGGAACACAAAGCCTGAAAAATGGGTGAAATCATGTCCACATAAAATCCTACACTTTAGATGCTGAATTAAAGTACTCTTGGACACATTGGTGAATCACTGAAGAGGGTTTGGGGCTCAACATGAGAGTGGATGATTTGAATAAATGAGTATATAACAAGGGTATAGAGAACTATTAGGAGAAATTGGTACATAGAGTGGTTGTTACAGACCCGACATGAATGAGGACATAATCCCGCACCACACCATATAACCCTCTCCCTTGGAAAGTGCATGCCAAGGGGCCAAGGTGAAAGGGTGATTTCGATGAGATAAATATGGACCCAAAGACTAGATGTTCGGGAAGTCCTTTGTATCCCATGAGGATGGGAATCAAGCCACACGTAGTTATAGAAGAGGTTAATGTGCAGTTTACCGTCATCCAGTAAGGACACAAATGGGTATAATACCCCAAACAAGGGGGGTGTACAACGTGGCGAGTAACCCGAACTGAATTTGGACATAATACCATACCGCACCATACAATCCTGAGTGAAGACTTCGGTCAGGGGCCTGAAAAGGCATAGGGTCCTGAGGCTGGGCCTCAGACGGAAAGTCCCGACCAGTTTGGAGTTTAACGTCTTGTAGTGAGGACGAAGGTAGGGGTAAGGTATCGCATCCATGGATGTGTACGACCTGGGGAGAAACCCGACATGAATGATAAAATAATCCCATACCACACCATGAAATCTTGTATGATAGAACATGGGCCGCGGGCCCAAAAAGGTATAGGGGCCAGAGGTTGGGCCCCGAATTTAATGTCCCAGCCAGATTGTATTTTAATATCTTGCAGTGAGGAAGAAGGCGATCATAGTTTAGGTTCATAAATCTCGGATCGTATATGCCTAGTTTAATGTCATATGCGTGGGAAAAAAAGGGAGAATCATATTTATTATAGAAGACCACAAATCGGAAATGATGATTGAGGAAAACTGTTCACCAGCTACGCAACACAGTATACACCCTTTTGTGATCAGAATTCGTGGAAAAAAATTGATCATCCACTGTTGACCATATTTTCAACACGGGACTTGCATCAACATGTCTCTTTAAATATTTGAGGGTGTTATCCTGTAATGGTAGTAGAGCCCTTGGGCCAAGCATCCAAGCTATTCCGGGGAAATTCTGGATATAGAGGGTGACAAAAACCCAAATGATGTGTTATGTCGAGCATGGTAGGGCTTCTGCTCAAGAAACATATGATAAATGAAAGAAGGGATATCTCAAGAGGATATGCGTGGAATGGTGAAATAGCCTAACGTGAATGAGGACATGAGTCTGCACCACACCACTCAATCCCAAATGAGAACATGGGCTAGGGGCCCGAAGGGGTCGATGGACCTAATACTGGGCATCCCGACCAACTATGCCCATATTACCTCTTGTGCAGTTACCACCTAATCACAGCTCCTAATCCCACATGACCAGTGCTCAGTGTGGGAAAGAAAGATCCATATTATTCTTTCCCAATCATATAAGGGAATGATAGATGGCATCGCCCTGAGGGAGTTGCAACTCGAAGATACATTAGGTAGGATGAACCACCACACTCAACTTTTGGGTTCTACAGGGGTGGTGACAATGTAAAATGATAGACACTAACCATGTTCGAAACATAAATTCCTTATAGTGTCACCTAAAATGGGAATAACAATTGAGCATCAACCACTAAATATATTCACAACGTCGGACTTGTATCAATTTTGTTGATCAACATCCTCAATGGAATTAGCCTGAAGTGGTAGGAGATCCCTTGGGCCAAGAATCCATGCCAGTCAGGGGTCCTTTTGAATGTGAATGATGATGAGGTCCCAATAAATGGAGTGGGTAAAGCATAGTTTTTCCCATGTATTTTAATGTCAAGCAGGGCGGCGAGAGTGGTGGACATCTCTCAGGAGTGGGATGTATGGAGGGTCGAGTTGATCTCAGCGTGAATTGGGGAAAAATCCTGTACCACCATATGTCCCAACTCGAGGGGGAATTCTGACATTTGGGGTGGGCCAATAGACAAAATTTTAGGGGGTTCCTACGTATCCCATGTGGATAAGAATCATGTCGTACATAGTTCATTAAGTCCATGCTGTTTAACATTGTGCAGTGAGGACGTGGGAGGATAGAAGAATGGGGAGTGGGCACATGGTGCGACCATTGTAATCCTGATTTGAGTGGGGATAAATAAGACTACACTATACCATGAAAGGATCCTTCAAGAGAACTATACCCAGGGGGGATAGTCTAAGAAGAGAGTTTGGGGGCTGTGCTCAAGATGAAATGTTCGAGCATCTTTACATATCCCATGTGGATGGGAATCAAGACACACATAGTTCTAAGGGTGAAGTTTAACGTCTGGTAGGATGACATACAATTTAACATCATGCGGGACATTTTACAGTTTATAGTCATGTAGGACCGGGCAATTTAGGGTCATGATGGACCCATCATTTTAGGGTCATGCAGGTCCAACCAGTTTAGGGTTATGCAAGACCCGACAGGTTAAAGTCATGTCGAACCAAACAGTTTAGGTTCATGCAGGACCCATCAGTTTAAGGTCATGCAAGACCAGGTAGTTTAGGGTCATACAGGACCTGAAAATTTAAGTTCATGCAGGAACACATAGTTTAGGGTCATGCTGGACCCTATAGTTTATGGTCATGTAGGACTAGCTGTCTCAAGCAATTTATTGTTTAAGAAATTTGATATCGGGGGGAGGAGTTATGCACTCACCATCCATGGTCACCAGTGAGTATGCACCATTGGGGTAAAACCTATGAATTATTTAAGGTCCTTCCCATCTAGGCTCCAACAAGGGTGGTTTCATGCCATGTATCTTTGGTTTCCATAGGGCCAATACCAAGTCGCCTAGCAAGAAGGAGCGGAGATGAACATTCTTGTTGAAAGCTCTGGCTATCTTGTTTTGATGACTTTCCAGATTATGTAGGGCATGAAGGCTATTCCTATCATGTGCTTCCAATTCAGCAAGATGAATTTCAGCTACCTTATATTGAGCCTGCTGGTCATTGACCGTTGTGCGTAATGAAGGAAACCGAATCTTGATTGGCAGGGAAGCCTCAATTTCGTACACCAGGGAATATGGGGTCACCTGGGTGGAATTAATATTTGTAATCTGATAAGCCCAGAGGGCATTGGGGATATTTTCTGGAAAACATTATTATTTTGACCAACCTTTATCTGTAAAATTTTTTAGAGGGTTTTGTTGAGCACCTCGATCTGTCCATTTTCATGCTCGTGGTAGTGGAAGGTATGGTTCGAATGGATGTGGTACTGAGCGTACAACTTCTTCAACATAGCTTCTCGGAAGATGGTACCATTATCAGTGGGGATGGCGTTGGGGATTCCAAATTGGTAGATGATATTGGAGTTCACGAATTCAACAATAGAATGGACCTTGACCACCTTGAGTGGAACTGCCTCTGCCCACTTGGAAATGAAATCTGTAGCATTAAGGATGAACTGACATTGGCAGGCTGTTGCCGGCAGATATCGTCCCACGACATCCAGTCCCCAGACTGCGAAGGGCCAAGAGTACTTGGTCATGTGGAGAGGCTCTGGTTGTCGATACATGAAGATTTCATGAACTTGACATTCATGACACCTTTTGGCGAAATCGATGTAATCATGGATCATGGAGGGACAAAAGTACCCCAGTCTTCAGATTTGATGGGATAGCTTTGGTCCAGTCTGGTGATCACCACATGAACCAGTATGAACCTCCTGCATGACCTAAGAAATATCGACTCCTTGGATGCAACGTAGGAGAACACCATCAATCCCGCACATTTAGAGGATCTGCTCAAGAATCGAACCACTCTGGAGGGTAAAATGCTGCGCACGGTGTCAGATTATCTCCCGGTCGGCCCGAACTTTTAGGAGATTACCATGTTGGAGGTATTCAACCAAAGGTATCCTCTAATCGGGAGCTACTTCAATCATCAAATCTAAGGGAATTAGGGGTCATGACCTGGAGGTGTCAGTGGTAGGATGGCTTACCCGCATGCCTTCATTATCATCTGGAGGGATAGGAGAAACAACTCTCTATTGCGCCATGTGGATAATTAGATCATCCGACTTGGGTTCAGAAAGTGATGCAGCCAAGCCATCTAGGGTGTCAGATCAACCATTCTGAGATCAAGGGACATGAGTAACTTCTGGCCGAGATGAGAATTAGGCCATTAGTTGAGGAGAGCTCTCCTATAATGGCACGAGCTCTAGCTTTCTGACTACATAGTCACCATTGATATGCTTGATGACTAGTTCAGAATCCCCTATCACATGAAAATGAGGCATGTCAATCTTGAGGCACAGCTCGAGGCCAGTGATGAGAGCCTAATACTCTACTTCATTGTTGGTTCATCCTTCTGAAAAAAGGAATGAGTACGGAAGAATGGATTGTGCTTGAGTAATAAAGACGATACCCAACCCTACTCTATTGATTCTGAGATCAATAATCCTCTTGCCAGTGGGACTCCAGAAAGAACCATCGAAAAGCATCTTCCAACATGGGATGGAATTATTGTAACACCCCAATCTTCCACAACACACTTCTCTTTGAATAATACAGTAGCGTGTGTTGTACGCAACTTCGAGTTTTAATACACACCACAACCAATCAAACTAGCAGTTATGAATAGTAATAACCACTTTTTGAAATTTTATACATTTTATCTTTCAAAATGGAGTTCATTTTTGGATTAGGAATATAGAAATTAGCTTATGGTGAATTTTTGGTACTTTTATGATAACTTTCATATTTTAATGAATAGTGAAAATTACTAAATTTTAATTAATAACATCCTTTTAATTCGAAATAATTAACAGTGATAAATTATGCATTTGATTGAATTTAAAGTATAATTAGATTATATTTTTACCATTTAATCCAATGTTGGTCATTGGATATAATTTCACATTTATACTAGACATAATCAAGTGTCAATCTTTTGATAGTTATTATTTCTTAAAAACACACTTTTTATTTTTTCAGCGGGAATTAAGTTTAAATTAATTTCTACCACTTCTGTGTTTTGAATTTAGAAAAATGGATTCCATATTTAGAATCAAGAGTTAAAAATTGTGTAAATAGGTAACTTTTATTGTTATACATTTTGAATAATTACTTTTGTAAATATTTTATTTACCCTCATTAAATGGTAAATCAGGTAAATATGGGTAAAAAATATTATAAAAATAAAAAATTACCCTAAAACGTGTTCTAACCCTATTGGTTGATACATGTCCTACAATGGGCATCTTTTGGTCTATTTTGGGGACCCCATGGATCCACTTGTAAGTGATAATGACACATTATATTAATTAAGTTAAAGTAAATACAAAAATCATTTAAGCATATATCTTTTAGAAAAACAATTTTTACATAAAGTTATATATGTTATATTTTCGACTATAAATATTAATTAGAAAGATAAAAATATTTCCTACATAATGGTAATTTATTTATAATATTTATATATTTAATAATTAAATTTATTTATGACAGAATAATGATGGAGTATTTTCATTATTATTGAAAGAATCAAATAATTATTATTATAAATGTTAAAATAAATATAATTTGAAAGGTTTGATGCCATACACATATTTTTTTGGGTTAATATGACATTTCATGATTTCTTAAATGAATTTGGTTCGAATAAATAAAGTTATTAAGACTTTAATATAAATCAATTATTAAATATTGTCAAAATTTGCAGAAATGAGTTTTTAAAACAAATGTTATATTATTAATTGATATTCTATACCTAAAAATCTATGGTTCCTCCAAAGGACTTATATCATGATAGTTGTTTAATTAATGGAAAACTTTGGGTTCTCTTGGATGTATACAATATGTTTATTAACTATATAATATAAAAATACAAAGAGACATGGTAAATGTCAAACTAATTAACTAAGAGTTAATACTAAAAGATAAGGTTAATAAAGTGAACCAAACCTATCTAAAACCTATTGGTTGAGTTTTTTTAGACCCCCACATTAGAATTTAAATAATCCACTTTGGAGCTATTAGAAACTGAATATGAATTAATTATAAAATAATATATCTCGCTTTTCCTAAGGTGCCTCTCACCCCTCTTATAAAATGGCACTCCCCCTTCCCTCTTATTCACACCTTCAAAGCCATTTTCCTCAGACAAAACCTGCCAAAATATTCTCTCAACTTCCCTCACTTCAACCTAGAGGCCTTATTTTGATCAAAAACCAACATTAGGATCCCTTTTGATCAAATAAAAAGGAATAACCCGAGGAAGAGGTAATGTTTTCACCACCCTCTTTCAAGTTCCTTTCTTCATAAACATCATCCTTCTTTGTTATTCCCATTATAAAATAATAACTCCAATATCTTCTATATACTATGATGTTATTATAAATATGGTACAACCATATTCAGTGTTCTATCCATCCTTTGAATGACATGTCATCATACGTGTGTATGTACGGCTTACCGTCTCCACGTCATGTTGTAATTGTTATTCAAAACATTATTATTTGGATGGGTATGATAATGATGTGTAATTGAAGTAAATACAAATTATAACATTATAAAGATATTGTATATATGATATAACATCCAATTATATATGATTTTAATATCAAAATAATGATATTGTTGCTCGTGCGTACGTACGAACTACCATCTCCACGAACGCGATGAGATTCATTCTCCATTGTATCCATTCAAGACTAATTCTTATTTGATGATTAAAAATAATGTTTAAGGACTTGATATAATTCTGGATATTAATAAGATACAACCTATCCATAACAAGCAAGTCTTATGTAATAAAACATATAAAATAAAACAAGTAAGTTTACACCCGAAACGACGATAATACAAAGATATTATTAACAAAACAATGTTAAAAGATCATATATGATATCATATTAATTTATATCATTCTTTTATAATTTAATAACAATTATTTAACCATTATATAGTAGCTTAACCTAAACTCTACCATGTAATAGTACAAGGTAATTGGTTTTCATCTCACTCATTATTCCTGGGAGATTCACGCCATATTGCCACTATTACCTTTTGTGTGGTGTTAGAACTGCCCATAATTGTATTCATTTTGTAATACACATTAATTTATGTAAATTTACATATTAATTGTATGATAATTCTTTCATGGGGTTTATGTTTCGTATGTTACCAAATTGGTAAGTGTTTATTTCACAATCTCTTCATTATCCGAGGTTGTTTATACGTAGTTATCTACTGGGACCTCTTTATCATCCACATCCATGATTCTTAAAAATGTATTTCAAATCATTTTTACTATTTTACAGACTATTGGTTAAAGTACATTATACCATTTTTTGATCTTTTATAAGATGTTTATAAAGGAAATTTTTCGTCGTTTTCCAAACAAGGTCCTTTTTAACCTTTTTGACAAAATTACGGTAAGAATGACTTTTTTTAACTTATATGGTGGCTGTGGCTATTTTCCCCCATTATAAAATCCTCAAAGCTTCCATTACAAGCTTATAAGAATATTTTTCAAAATAAATGTTTTATTTGATAATTATGTGACTTTTAATTGATTTCAAAAAATAGATATTTCTCTCAAATATTTTTGAATTCATGTATGTCAACATCATTTTAAATGTTTTAATGATTTAATCTTCTATACCATTCTCATTAATTTACATGTTTTCAAAAATGGTTTTAAGGATTTATTTAAATGGACATGAATGTTTATAATGTTAAATACATTAAAATGTTTTGTATGGGACACTTTGATTGAAAAATGTCTCTAAGTATCTTCCTAAATTATGTGACTTTTAAATGTCTTCATGAAAAGGGATATTTAAATCAATGAGTTTTAAAAATCAGTTCCGTCTATGTCAAATAATTTAATGGATTTTAAACTTGTTTTGAAGTTGATTTATTATGATACAAAACTTCCATATTGTATTGAAGGTTTTGTGATATGTTTGACTGTGGATGTGTTATTTTTATACCATTCATGGTTTATAGTTAAAGTAATGATATTTAGTATCGTAGTTCTTATATGAATTTTTATGTTATGTTTCAACCTTTTCATATGAGGAATGTATTAGACATAGTAAGTGACGGGTGGAGCCCACTATATCTCTTTGATGCATCAGTATGTCTCATGAGACAACTAGACGTGGAATTGTCCGAGGCCTTTTTCCCAATTTGATTTATGGTTTTGGCCGAGTCATTAATCAATTTTAGATGTTTTGGCCGAGGTCTTGACAAAATTTTTTAGAATGTCTGGCATTATACATTCCCTCATTGTGGAAATAATATTGATGGTTCATGTGGTCATTCGACTAGTAGAATACACATGATTAATTTTTATTATGGAATTATTTACTCAACTCATATTATTTCCATAAAGGTATTCATGTTTATTATTGGTAAAGGAATCTGGTATCAATTATTCACCATGATTAATATTTATTTGATTTTCTGCTGTATTGCTTACCCTTACCGAGCGTTTGATCTCACCCCTTTCTATGTTTTATTTTTCCCAGAATTCTAAGAAGTGTGTTGTGATTGATATGAAGGTTTAATACAAGGGAATAATGGAGTTCATAAAGGATTATTTACGTTTTTTTCTATGTTATAAAGTTCAATGTAACAATCTTGTATGTAATATATTTTTCAGGACTGATAAACTGATCGGTCCTTCGGGACATGATTCCATGTAATCATGCCAATGTATTAAAATAATGCACCGACTCTGGGTAACTAGGGTCAGGGAATTACAGTTGGTATCAGAGAATATTAGCAATAACCTTGGAAGATCGATTTAGATAAACTCTGTTTAGAGCACATAGTCTTAAGACATACTTTTAGGATTAGCATAGAATAAATTCCTAGAATTTTGGTAATTTAGAGATTTTGTGAGTTTTCTAAGAAATACATCCCTGTCTGGATACGAGCAGGTAGAGCCATCTCTGGCACAGATGTACCTAGGGGTAAAACCTGAAAACACCGCTTTGAGCAAGACTTGAATGGGAAATTGTGCACGACAACGGGCCTTGTTGCATTATTGGTTACGAAAATCCCGAGGGATATGCTTACAATAAATATCATTTTCTTTACAAACCATTGTGAAGGGATTATGAGTATATACTTACTCAAAGAAAACATTTTTTATATGGATTATATCCATAAACTGTTCAATTCACGTTAGGTATTTTACAAGTTTGGAATTATATATTTCAATTCATAAAATAATATAGTTTATGCAATTGTTTAGAAATGTCACCTAGTGGAAGGGATGGAAATAATATCAACGCACATACTCTATGTATGGATTTCCCTCCTACTCAAGAAAATTATAGTGGAGCGAGTGATACAACTGGTGCTGATCTGCATATCAACATACCAGGACAACTCACTAAGGTTATTAATAATAACCTTACCCATATGGAGCACCCTGATCTACAATGTGGTGGATCAATGTTAGATCGCTTATTGAGGAAAAAATCACCAAAATTCAATGGGAATACAAATCCATTGGTAGCTGAGCAATGGTAAAGTTCCATAGAGAAAATATTTCAGGCTTTATGGAGTAGTGAAAGGGAAAAAGTTGTCATGGAAGTTTATCGTCTCACTAAAGATGTTGATCAATGGTGGTCATTGATTCAAAACAAAAAGGAAGATGAGTAAGTATCAAGTATGGAATGGAGGGAGTTTAAAGAGATTTTATTAGAAAAATACTTTCCTTATTACCATCGATTAGATATGGAAAGACAATTTCTCAGTCTGAGGCAAAAGGAGGATGAGAATGTTACAAAGCATGAGGATAACTTTACAAGGTTAACAAGGCATGCTGCAGATTATATACGTAACCCAAGAAGTAATATTTATCGTTTCATTGATGTTTTAAAACCATTTCATCATTGAGCTTTAGAAACACAATCTTTCTCATAATACGAAGATATTGTCTCATGTGATATCAAGACAAAAAAGCAATTCTCTTGATCTTATGACAATAAATTAAATCAAGAGAAGAAGAAAATGGTGGATCAATAGATGGGTAATGGTAAAAAGGGAAAGAAGGATAATAAATTATGTGATAATTTTGGGAAGAAACACTCTAGTACATGCCTAAAAGGAATGAGAGTCTATAACAAGTCTGGTGAGAAATTCCCCCAAGATCATGATTGCAAGGGAAAGAAAGTTACTGTCAACGTTGAATGATATAATTGTAAAGAACTAGGGCATTATTCAAATGAATGTCCTAAGCATAAATGAAACTTACCTCAAAAGGCCAAGGGAGCAAGGCCAAGCTTATGCTGTTACTATAGTTGAAGTTGAATAATTATTGTATTTGTGTTTTTGGATTCAAGAACCATATTATGGTTATAAGATTAATGTGATATATATAAGGATTGTAATGCAGTACTTGTTGTTTTCATTAAAGGTTTTAATATGAATAAGGTAATTATATTTTCAGTATGTGACAATAAGATAAACATTACTCTGGGGAATTTGATGTTACAATTGATTTTTGAATTTAGATACCTTTTATCGAGAGTCTGGACTAAGGTATTTTGCATAACAATAATGTTTGTAATGGATTATGTTGAAAATTGGATAGTAATGTTTAAGGTTAAAACATTTCTTATGATTATTTTTGGAATATTATAATTTAATAGTATCTGTAAAAGGACAACCTGTATGTTGGGCAATAACTTGTCGCGATGGACAAAGCTGCAGAAATCGAACCCATAATCATAGTGCAACAGGCCTTTATTACCTACCACTAGACTATATGAAGTCCCTACTTGTTCAAAATAGTTTTCACGATTTAAATAGTATATGTTTGGAACCCTATACGATTAGGATAAATAGAGTATTTTTTTATTTGTATTATGTTTTTGAGTGAAACATCAGTTGGGGGTTGAAATTTATTAATGAATAAAAATATAATTATAATGTAAGTATATCTCCTTATGATCTTTTCCAATCTCATAAATAAATTCCTCAACAATATGAAAAGAATCATAGAACATAACATTGCCCTAGATGGTACCTTAGATCATCACAAATTTATGGCTTTGTGATTGTTGGCTTTTTCCTAGCCATGTTCTCTACCACTCTCCATCAGATATTGATGGTTATATTTATCTTCCCTATCCATTTTTTCCTAAATGGAACCCTAATATGTGTTATTTTCGGTAACCTTCATACTTACAACTCTTTATTTTAAATAGAGGCCTCATTAATCCTTTTTTCAATGTGGGATTTCAACTAAGATATTTTGAAATGTCATCCCCAAGTTTCAAATACTGAGCATAACTTGTGAGGATGAAATTTATTGATGGAGGGTAGAATGTAACACCCTAGTATTTCACAGTACTCTTCTCTTTGAATAATACAGTAGCGTATGTTGTACACATCTTCAAGTTCTAATACACACCACAACCAATCAAACTAGCCATTGTGAATAGTAATACCAACTTTTATAAATTTTATACATTTTATCTTTAAAAATGGACTTCATTTTTTGGATTTAGAATATCAAAATTAGCATAGGGTCAATTTTTGGTACTTTTCTGATAACTTTCATATTTTAATGAATTGTGAAAATTACTAAATTTTAATTAAAAACAACTTTTTTAATCGAAATAATTAAGAGTGATAAATGATGAATTTGAGTGATTTTAAAGTAAAATTAGATTATATTTTTACCATTTAATCCAATTTTTTTTATTGGACATAATATCACATTTAAACTGGACATAAGCAAGTGTCAATCTTTTGACAGTTATTATTTTCTTAAAAACATGCTTTTTGTTTTGTCAGTGGGAATTAATTATAAATTAATTTCGGCCACTTCTGTGTTTTGAATTTATAAAAATGAATTCCATATTTAGAATTCGAGGCTCCAAATTTTGTAAATAGTTATCTTTTATTTTTAGACATTTTGAAAAATTACTTGGGTAAATATTTTATTTACCATGGTTAAAGGGTAAATCCAGTAAATAAGGGTAAAAAATAATATTATAATAATAATAAATTACCCTAAAACGTGTTATCACCCTATTGGTTGATACATGTCCGACCATGGGCATCTTTGGGTCGACTTTGGGGACCGCAAATATCCACTTGTAAGTGATAATGATACTTTATATTAATTAAGTTAAAGTAAATACAAAAATGACTTAAGCATATATCTTTTGGAAAAACAATTTTTACATAGGGTTATATATGTTATATTTTCGACTATAAATATTTATTAGAAATATAAAATTATTTCATACATAATGGTAGTTTATTTATAAATTTTATACATTGAGTAATTAAATTTATTTGTGACACAAAAATGAAGCAGTATTTTCCTTATTATTGAAAGAATCAAATAAATAGTATTATAAATGTTAAAATAAATATAATTTTAAAATTTTGAGGCCATAGACAAATTTTTTTGGTTAATATGACATGTTATAATTTATTAAATGATTTTTTTTTGAATTAATATATTTTTCATGACTTAAAAAAATCAATTATTAAATATTGTCAAAAATGACATAAATGAGTTTTTAAATAAATGTTATATTATTAATTGATATTCTATTCCTAAAAATCTATGATTCGTCAAAAGGACTTATATCATGATAGGTGTATCATTAATTGACCACTTGGGGGTCTCTTGGATGTATATAGTATGTTTATTAACTCTATAATATAAAAATACAAAGAGACATGGTAAATGTCAAACTAATTAGCTAAGAGTTAAAACTAAAAGATAAGGTTAATAAAGAGACTCAAACCTGTCTAAAAACATTTGGTTGAGTTTATTTTGATCCCCCTACCTTAAATTTAAATAATCCACTTTGGAGCAATTAGAAACCGAATATGAATTTATTATAAAATAATATTTCTAGCTTTTCCGAAGGTGCCCCTCAACCCTCTTATAAAAGGTCACTACCCCTTCCCTCTTATTCAAACTTTAAAAGCCATTTGGCTCAGACAAAACCTACCCAAATATTCTCTAAAATTCCCTCACTTCAACCTAGAGGGCTTATTTTGATCATAAATCCAACTTATGGATCCCTTTTTATCAAATCAAAAGTGAGAACCCGAAGAAGAGGTAACGTTTTGACCACCGTCTTTCAAGTTCCTTTCTTCTTCAACTTTTTATTTCTTTATTATTCCCATTATAAAAAAATAACTCCAGTATATTCTATATACTGTGATTTTATTATAAATATGGTACAACCATAATCAGTATTCTATCCATTCTTTTAATGACATGTATCCATACGTGCGTACGTACGGCTTACCGTCTCCACGTCGTGGTGTAATTGTTATTCAAAAAATTATTATTTGGATGAGTTTGATAATGATGTGTAATTGAAGAAAATAAAAAATATAACATTATAATGATTCTGTAAATATTACATACCATCCAATTATATACTATTTTCATATCAAACTAATGATATAGTCGCTCGTGCGTACGTACGAACTACCGTCACCACGAACGTGATGAGATTCATTCACCATTGTATCCATTCAAGAATATTTATCATTTGATGATTAAAAATAATCTTTAATGACATGATATAATTATGGATATAAATAATATTCAACCTCTCCATAACAAAAACGGAATATGTAATAATATATATAAAAGAAAACGAGTAAGTTAACACCCGAAACGATTATAAAACAAATATATTATTAACAAAACAATGTTAAAAGATCATATATGATATCATATTAATTTATATTATTATTGTATAATTTAATAATCATTATTTCACCATTATATAGGATGTTAACCTACCCTTGACCAAGGAAAAGTACAAGGTAATGGGTTTTCATCTCAATCCTTATTATCAGGAGATTCATGCAATATTGCCACTATTACCTTTTCTGTGGTGTATGTACTTCCCATAATTATATTATTTGTGTAATACACTTTAATTTATGTGTATTTACATATTCATTGTATGATACTTCTTTAATGGGGTGTATGTTTCGTATTTTACCAAATTGGTCAGGGTTTATTTCACAATCTCTTCATTATCCGAGATTGTTTATACGTAATTATCTACTGGGACCACTTTATCATCCACATCCATGATTTTTAAAAATGCATTTCAAATAATTATTACTATTTTATAGACTATGGGTTAAAGTCATTTATACCCTTGTTTTACCATTTATATGATGTTTATAAAGGAATCCTTCCATGGTTTTCCAAACAAGGTCCTTTTTAAACATTTCGACAAAGTTAAGGTAAGAAGGTATTTTTTTAACTTATACGGCACGTGCGGATATTTTCCGCCATTATAAAATCATCAATTCTTCCCATTAATTCTTAAAAGAGTATTTTTCAAAGTAAATGATTTATTTTATAATTATGTGACTTTTAAATGATTTCAAAAGAAGAGATATTTATCTCAAATAGTTTTGATTTCATCTATGTAAACTTCATTTAAATTTTTTAAGGATTTATTCTTCTAAACCATTCTCATTAATGTCCATGTTTGCAAAATGGTTTTAAGGATTTATTTAAATGGACATTAATGTTTTAAAATATTTATTACATTAAAAGGTTTCAAAGTGGTATGGGACACTTTGATTCAAAAATGCCTTTAAATATATTCCTAAATTATGTGACGTTTAAATGTTTTCATGAAAAGGGATATTTCATTAAATGAATTTTACAAATAATTTCCATCTATGTCAAATACTTTAATGGATTTTAAACTTGTTTTGAAGTAGATTTATTATGGTACAAAACTTCCATATTGTATTGAAGGTTTTGTGATATGTTTGACTGTGGGTGTGTTATTTTTATACCATTCATGGTTTATGGTTAAAGTATTGACATTTCTTATCCTAGTACTTATGCGAATGTTTATGTTATGTTTCAACCTTTTCATATGAGGAATGTATTGGACATAGTAAGTGACGGGTGGAGCTCGCTATAGCTCCTCGATGCATCAGTAGGTCTCATGAGACAACCAGAAATGGAATTGGCCGAGGCATTTCTCCCAATTTGATTTATGGTTTTGGCTGAGGCCTTAATAATTTTTATACATCTTGGTCGAGGACTTAAAAAAATGTTTTAGAATGTCGGGCATTATACATTCCCCCATTATGGAAATTATATTGATGGTTCATGTGATCATTCGACTAGTAGAATACCCATGATTAAGTTTTATTATAGCATTACTTACTCAACTCATATTGTTTCCATAAAAGTATTCATGTTTATTATTGGTAAAGGAATGTGGTATTTATTATTCACCATGCTTAATATTTATGTCATTTTCCGCTATATTTCTTACCCTTACTGAGCATTTGATCTCACCCCTTTCTATGTTTTATTTTTCCCAAGATTCCAAGAAGTGTATTCTGATTGAGATGCAGGGTTAATCCAAGGGAATAATGGCATTCATAAAGGATTATTTATGTTGTTTTATATGTTATAAAGTGTAATGTATCATTCATATATGTAATCTATTTTCCAAGACTGCTAAATTGATCTGTCCTTCGAGACTTGATTCACTGTAATCATGCCAATGTATTAAAATAATGCACCGACTCTGGGTAACTGGGGTCAGGGCGTTATAGTGATCTACTATGTGGATTTCATCATTAGGATAATCAAGGTCCACAGACTGGTCAGCAGGAGCCATATGGGAAGCAATAAATTCTTGCAATTCTTGCCCCTTAATAGCTTTCTAAGGGAAAAACTTGATGTTGAACTACTAGAGGATTACTACCCATCATGCTATGCAGCCCATCAGCAAGGGATGGATCAGGAAGTACTTCAGTGGGTCTACTCAGGACACCATCTGTACCTCATGGTGCTACAAGTAATGTCACAATTTTGATACTGTGAATACCAGCCCTAGGCAGCACTTTTCAATGGGGGGGGGGTATCTGGTCTCCGTATCGAGGAGAATGCGACTCAGGTAGGAAATGCTATTATCTATCCCCTCATTGTTCTTATAGGTTAGAAGGGAACCAAGAGATCATTCTAGGGCAGTAATATAGAGGATCAATGGCTTCTCGGTGATGGGTGACATCAAGACCAGAGGCTGGAGCAGATACTGCTTGATTTTTTTGAACTCGGTCTAGCACACTTCGTCCCATTCATAAGTGGTGCCTTTCATCATGAGCTGAGAAAAGGTCTTACACTTTACGATCAGATTCTCAATTAATCGTCATATGTAGTATTAGTGGCCATGGATGCCCCGATGCTCCCGAATTTTGCTTGGGGGAGGCATTTGGATGATGTCCTTGATCTTCTATAGGTTGATCTTGATGCCCCTATATCTGATAACAAAGACAAGAAATTTTTTGGAGATTACCCCAAAGGCATATTTTAATGGGTTCATCTTTAAGTGGTGAGAATATAGGAAGTCGAACACTTTCTCAAGGTCTTTGAGTTGGTCCTGGAGCTGATTATAATTGGCCACCAAATTTTCCACGTAGCATTCCACCAATGTCCCAAGGATTGACTTAAATATGCGATGCGTAGCCTGATGGTAAGTATCACCTACATTCGTTAGGATGAAGGGCCTGACATGTAACAAAAATTACCCAGTGGTTCCATGAAAGCTGTCAAATCCTTTTCTTCGGGGGCCATTTAGTTCTGGTTGTATCCATAGTAACCATCCATGAAGGAGATGGCTTGGAACCCAGTCGTAGCATTGATCAACAATTCTGTCATAAGAAGGGGAAAATCATCATTCGGACAGATACTGTTAAGATCCCAGAAGTCAATGTAGAAACTAATCTATCTGTTTTTCTTCCTAAATGGAACAATGTTGGCTATCCATTTTGGGTACTGGGCCTCCTTAATGATATTGGATCTAATGAGCTTATCAACTTCCAGCTCTACCATGCCACCGTGAGAAGTGTGCATCATCAAGGGAGGCTGCTTGATCCTGCGATGATTTGTTGGGAGACCGAGGTGTTGTACAGTTACTTGAGTATCTAGTATTGGTATCTCATTGTTGCTCCAGCAAAATACATCAAGATGTTGTTTCAAGAAGTCTATGTACCACTGATGCTCCTCGAGAGGCATGGTGTCACTAATCAATGTGTGTATCAGATCTGCCTCGCCACTGAGGTTCACCTGTACCCGTTCATCAACCGTGGTGGAGACGTGCTTTTCAATGGAAGGGGGTGCATCCTCCTAATCCTCCTCCTTTCTTGAGTATTAGGGATCCCCTACGGGAGTATCTTCCTTTGGGTTGACAACCCCCTTTGAGAGGCTCATACAATCCAGGGCGGTAGTGGTCATAGCATCGAGAGATTCTGGTTATGCTGAAACCATATCAATGAAGGCTATCGATCTGATCGTGTCTGGTCTTCGGTAAAAGGGGCCATGCATGATCATAACATAGCAATAGTGGTGTGTTGGCTCGAGGTGGTTAATTCCAGCCCGTCAAAATAGGCACATATGAAGTATTGCCTTTTCCATGGGGAAGACATCCCGATACCTTATTGTGGTAAGAGGCTCTTGGACCACCTAAGACTGAATTTTATAAGGGTACGAAGTGATCTCCCAACGTCTCTTGGACCTAAGAGTATGCTTAACCCTTGTACCAGAGAAAACAAAAAATTTCCCCATATCGGGGGTCTTGTCCTCCAATCGACGGATCGGGAAGACCTAGGTGTCATCCAGACCTGCCCAGGGGTTGGTTTCAACCACAATGGGTTAACCCTCACTGGCCTGAATCTTCTTGTCTTTTCTCTTGTAATAGTCGGCATCCAGGTAGCAAGCTTCACAAGAGGCAAAAGGAGACACACCTCCATAGAACATTCCCACTCAACCATTGAGGATGTACATGTGGCACCGGTGATATGATGATGGAACCACCACATGCAGTTGGATCAATGGTCTTCCCATCAATGCATTGTATGCAGAGCCTTTTGAGACAATCATCAACTCGGTTCTGGAAACTAGGCCACCAAACTAGGTCTTCCAAAATATCTTGCTAACTGGGGTCTACTCTTTCACGTCGTATCCCTTTATTTTCAGGTCACGGGGAGTCAAGGAATCTTCAAATAACCCCAGGTTTTGCAATGTTTATGTCGGGATAAGGTTAATCCCAGATCCGGTGTCAATAAAATAGTGACCAACCTCCAGGCCATTTAATTGGATGGTGATATACGATGAAATAATGTGCCCATGTATGGGAGAAACATCATCATCTCTAGATAGTGGGATAATGGCTTGACATTAAGAATTGTCTATCGCTTCCACATGAAAGGCCTCAATAGAAGCTACCTCCATCTCAAACTGGATGAGGATTATTAATGCTTCAGGGAGGGACTCACACATATCTTATGATAAGTGTGGGGCCTCGAGGATATAAAGACTTGCTAGGATGCTGGAATAGTTCTTGAGAACATCATACTTCCGAGTCAGGTGTGAACTTCTGCTTGCAGGTGGTCACTCTATGACAGGAGGTACGGTGGCCCCTGCCAGCTGCACTGGAAGCTGACTGGTGCTGAGCATATCCCACTACTCACTAGTCGGGGCCTGCAGAGTGGCTATCGAATGAGTTTCAGACGACTGAGACAGACCTGTAGCTAGGCGTGGAAGGTCGCGGCCTGGTCGAGGTGGCTCTTCCTGATCCAGTAGCACAAACGACGGTGGAGGTGGGCCTGATGACACCAGATGTGGAGGCTGAGCGTGCTGAGGTCTACGTTAGGCCAACTATCTGGTCATAGTAGCGTGCATAGCCTAGATGGAAGTGCCAAATGATGTACCTCGATGAACCATATGGATGAGACACCGCCGACGTTGGTGTAAGCTGGGGACGTTGTGGAGATCCCCCTGGTGCTCCCTATTGTCGGGAGTCATGTAGGGTTTTACCAACTCCACGGTGTTAACCGAACCGTACCCTTGACTATCACTTGAAGATTCATCCACTACTGGGTAGATTTTGGGAGGAATCACCATCTCTGGGGGCTCGATGTCGCCAAGAGTACACGACGTCGATGGCTGTTGGGGCGCGTTGCTTTACCCTACACCGCCGATGCTTGCTCTTCTAGGAAGAGGCCAACTGAGATGACGATGCCGAAGTGGTGGATGTGACTTCTGGAGGCTCTGGACAATTTATGAATGCACAAATGATACCATGGGAATGGATGAACATTTTTCAATCAATCCAGTCATAATACTTCTAGGATCCATGGTTAGAAACCATCTTCCCCTCATCTTCATCGCCACTGCTACAATCTTTCCTTAAGAAGTCACATGCGATTTGTGCGGTGGTCGGACCCGACTTGACTATGTTGTTATCGACCTGGTCATGAATCCAGTATTTCAACACATAACACTGCTTAAGGGTGTACCCTAGAATCCAGTTATAGGGTTAGTAGTTGGGGCGATCCGTACGGTTCCCCTCTTCTAGCCTTTTGCACTTAAGAAAACGCACAATCCCTTGTTCAAAGGAACTTCAGAAATAGCCAAGGACCTAATTTTAGTTGAACGATTAGGTCTAGTTTATTATCTCTAGAAAGGGGGACCTTGGAATCGGAATCTAATGGGGGGTTGGAGGAGCCTGTCGAGGAGGAGGGGACTGATTGTCCCAACTAGGTGGTGGCGGCACTTTACGCAGGGGCATCTACCGATTATGAGGGGGCTACTGCTGGGCTAGTGGTTGCACCTGTAGTGGAAGGCCTCTATGAGTTTGTAGAGGCGTCACTACTAGTAATAATTCCAGGTATCTGGGGGCCACTATTTTGTCCATTACGGTAGGATTGGTTCTGACAGCCCTCCTCGCGGGAATTTTAGGAGGCAACAGATGTGCCTGGCCGACCTATTGTAGGGTTTCTTCTAGGCACTGGGCATTATTAGAAAAGTGTTGGAATCCTCTAGGGTAGTTCTGGGTGATCAATGTGGGAACCATTTTAGTCTTAACATTTCCCACACACATCATCAGTAATTTCTCCAATGTCAGTGGCATGTCAAGGGAATATGTATGTTCTTTACACTGAGAGACAAAGATGGAGACGCACTCAACAGGGCTATAATTGCACTTGAATAGCTCCGTGATACTCATTTACCACATCGTGGAGCTGAACTGGTTGAAGAATTTCATACGAAGGTCATCCCAGCTGGTTACTTATCCGATGGGGAGATGGCTGTACCAGACAAATATAGGCCCCTCTAATTTCTGCACAAAACAATATATCATGGCGGCCTCCTGCCGTGCTAGAGTCCCTAACATGGGACCACACCTTGAGGAGAAGTGGTCCAGATGCTATGGTGGGTCCCCTATCCCATTGAAGGGGGGAAAAGGTGGAATTCCCAAAACTCAGAGATGCTGGCATATCATCCACCCATGCTGGATATGGCTTTCCATCAGGTGGTATTTCCACCTGTCACGTTTCCAACGACCCAAGGTGCGCAATTAGTGCCATCATTGAATGATCTGGGTGGGGGTCCCTGTCTTGATAGGGATACCTAACCACGAGTTCCTTGGTGGGTTATTCAACATGGTATGTTGGCCCACCGGCTTAGGAGCGGCTGGTGGCACGACACTTAGGGGGGCTTGGGGAACTCGAGCTGGGTCCCTTGGATTGTCGCTTCGTTCAGGTGGGTTTGGAAAGACATATCACACCTTCTTGACGTAAGTTCCATTTTTAACCCTGTGCATGGGGGCAGGATGGTCAGTGTCTCCTGGAGGCAGCTCACTAATGGAAAGTTGTTCCTTCCTCTACTGTACTGGTCGCAGATATCTCTAATCTAGACATCATTCTATAGCGCGTTCATCCAGGAGGTCGCTGAACATCTTTTTCTGTTTAGAAAGTTGTAGGGGAAATGTGGCCTTCTTAGGGTCCTCCTCCGTCAACTTTAGTATGGTGGATTGTTTTGAGTGTTTGGCATCTTCGACGTGCTCTTTTACCATACCGTTATTTCAACTAAGGACTAATGCCTCAGTGGGCACAGAGAGACCTAGTATCTTCCTCTAATGTCGAGTAACTCTTCCTGATGGATCTAGATGTGGTGGAACACCCTCAGGGGGTAATTCCCCAACAAAAATCTCTAGCTCATTCACCTCGTCCACTATGTCAGCTATGTTGACCGTGACCCTTCCTGGGGGAATGTCCTCAATATCACCTAGTTAGTCAGGCAGTCATCAGATAGGACTGAAGAGGAGGGCAACAAACCACCCCCAGCCACATATTTGCACATGGGGGGAAGCCTCCTGGATAATCTTCTAGAGTACCTTGAAACTATTAATGCAATGCTGTTGGAGGGCCTTATGGCGGCCTGATGACTTAGGGCGCTGGGCCACAGGGAGTTCGGCCAAATTAACTAGAGGCATGAATTTTTTTTCAAACTACGCTTGGATCCTAGTATAAAACACTAGCTGATGATGAAAGAGAAAGTGAATCACCCATGGGGTTTGACATAAACACTCAAATTCCTCTCGGGTGAGGGATTCCGGTGCACAGAAATTCGGCACTGCCATGGGCCAGAAAATCTCAGAGAAGTGGTCTGCTACAAGGATATTCCCTAATCTATTTGGCTTAGATTTAGTGTCTAGCCCTTGATTTTCCCATCCATCAACTGGGGATGCCTGATGAACTTGAAATGTTACTGAGGCAGACCGCTTGGATGGCAGGCTGGCCGGTGGGGAATATGGCGAACAGGATGACTGGCCGCCGAATATCATGTTTTCCTATGAAGAGTGTAGCGAGTTGGCCACCACATCATGGTAGGATGGGATTATGGCCATACTTCCTGGGGTATGTGGTAGGGATACTTTCGATAGGCCGTGCTGCTGCTCGCCCACCATTGGTCCCCAGAATAGCTCTCCGTGATCTCAAGTGGAGGTATAGAGTGCTTTTGGTGAAGACGGTGTTGATTTCAGTACTGTAACCTACAGGGTTTCCAAATTTTCATCCTCCTGAATATAACTATGGAGGGAGGTGGGAATCTGATGGACCTCGCATTTTGGGTGTACTAGGTTGATGTGCCTCATTACTTCCCCAACCCTAGAATTGGGTAAGTGAGGGGAGGGTTCCCGCGCTGACTTGTACTCTGCTTTAGAGTCTGAGAAGTGGACTGGTTTATTATTTGTCCATACCTTCCTAGAATTCTTGTTATGGAGGTGATGACCCACCTTCCTGCCCCTGGATGGCTCTTCATGATATGGTAGATTTCAAACACGATATCCTTCGACCGCACTGGTGTTAGGGCGGAGAGGGTTTCCACCCGAGTAAGCCGGGGTGTGAGGATCACTGGGAAATATATCAAAGGGGACCTGTGGAGGACCTCCATGGGTAGATATGGAGAAGGAATGACCTCTTATAGAACTAGTAGAAGCATAGTGAGGACCTCCATGCTTGTTTCCCCAGGTTACATTAGTATGAGGAGGGTCCTCGTAGTAGTATAGGTGAAAAAAGAAAGGACCTCTATGCTGGTTGATGGTGAGGTGAGGCTGGCCTTCACCCCTCTAGTTGTTGAGGCGAGGAGGACCTTCTCTAGATACTACGAGGACTTGGGGAGGGTCCCCATGTAGAAGAGTGACTAGATGTGCAACGCCCCCATACCAACAGTCAGGGGTGGGAGGAATGACTCCATATTTAGTGTAGTGGGCACGAGAGAGACTCCTGTAGTGAGCGTCACCACCATGGGGAGGAACCTCATTTGGATTGGAGGTGGCATGGGGAGGACCTCCTTTCCGAGCCTTGAACTGGGGAAGGCCCGCATTCTTCATGGTATCAGTACGAGGAGGACATCCAAACTGGGTGACATTACCATGGGTTAGTCCGCGGTAGCCACTTCCTATGTCGGCGACCATGAGTGTCGACCCAGCCAACCTTTGGGGTGTTTGGGGTCTCGATCGAGCTCGGGCATATAAATTCCCTTTCTTAGCATATACATGGAGTTAGTGTTATGTGTTGGTAGTGGCTAGGGCCACCGTAGCCGCTGACGTTGATGCCCCTTGGTGGGCGTCCTCTTCAGCTGGCACCCGACACTAGCATCGAGTCGGATGGACCGTAGCCAGTGGTGAAGGCACATGGCTTACCTACTCTTCATCCAGTAAGGCCAGGTAGTAGCACTTCCTGGTAGGATCCCAAGCTAGGAGCCATTGGAATGGGAATCTGACTGGGCTGGCCTGGACACCCCCTACGTCATCGTCGTATGGTAGGGAGTCATCGAGACGTTCTAGATAGAGGCTCCCGAACTAGTTATATGTTGGAATGGAGAGGATTGGATCCCTGGACATCCCTCAGGGGTGGCATTGATGATGAGGCGCATCTGCCTCTAAATATAGGCATTCCATATCCAGAGTCAGGATAATACCCTCCTCCTCGTACTGACGTACAAGGTCATTGATCACTCTTTATTTGATGACCTCAGACAGATAGATGGGATGTGGGTGCCCCATGGATGTGGGATGTTTTCTCCTTGATTGCAATGTGATAATGGGATATTGGTTCTTCCTTCCATTGATTCCTCCTCGGAACTCGTCACCTAGTCCGGGCCTCCCTTAAAGAATTAAGACGGTGTTCATGAAACTCTTCCTGGTGTCATATCTTCATAGACACCAGTTAATTACACTGATTCTATCTTGATATTCCAAAGGGTTTAGTCAGGGAAGTAACCTTTGGCCAGGTGAGTAGTCACGTTGGACCTCACTAGAATGTGTAGATGCTGGGACACGAGGGCATCTAGGTTTCGTCCACTTATTATAGGGCTTCTCTAGGCCATGGAATCCCAAGTCATCCCACATGAAATGTGGGGAATTTTATTCCATGGGAATGTATCTGTGGTTTTCCTCATCTTTTCATGTATAACACAGGGTTTTCTGCAAGTTTGACGTCAATCAAAGACAGATCGGACTAATAAAAACACTAATTAGATTGAATAAGATGGGTGAAACCCCTAGAGGGAACATTGATGTTAGGGCCAACGTGTGGTCAAATTCCCGGTTGTTCTTAAGGGGAATAGGGAATGAGGTGGCATGATCACACTGGGATGTAGAGGCCTGGGGAAGAGTCAGGATGGATGATAGAGGGTTTAATGAAGTATATCAAAAATTAGATAGATTCATCTCGAAGACGATGTTGATGTTGGGCTTGAGGCTCAAAAAGGCATCCTACGTATCTCTATGGCAGGGAATCATAGTCCAAGTTGTTCGGTCTAATGACGACTTACCACTGATTGGGGATTTTAGCAGCTTACCACTGGATGGAGTTCAAAACGGCGTACCACTTGATGGAGTTGACAACGGCTTACCACCATATAGAGTCGCAATGGCTTACCGCCGGACGAGATCGAACCTCAAGGAGGCTTCCGACGTACCGTATCTAGGAGATAAGGATCAAACCCACATAGTTCCTGTGGAATGTGGGTCGGTGAAACGACATGGAGGATATCATAGGGTCTAATTCTTGTTGGGATCAGCCCTCAGGGAGGTGTCCTATGTACCTTTCCTTGGTAAGGATCAAATTCCACGTAGTTCGGGTGGGTGCAATGGCTTACCACTAAATGGGGGAAACAACGAATTACCGATTATTGAGGATCACAGTTTAACATCATGCAGGACAGGGGTGAACCGATGTGAAAGAGGACAATGGGCCCAGATAGATGGTGGTCTTGAACTTCGTTGAGGCTTCCTATGTGCCATGCCTTGGCAGGGATCAAAGAACATGTAGTTCAGAAGGGGTGATAGTGAACAGACATGAGGATGGTTGGGACCAATGGATGGTGAAATGACATGAGGATATTCAGGACCAATGGATGGTGTGCTTCATACTCAATGAGTCTTTCTACGTACTTCTCCTTGTCAAGGATCAAAGCCCTCATAGTTCAGGAGGGTGTGGGAACTGACGTGAAGGGGGTCGGAACCTATGGTTGTTGGCCTTGAACCTTAGAGAGGCTTCCTACATACCCTGCCTTAGCAAGGATAAAATGCCACGTAGTTCAGAAGGTTTGGTTCTTACACTCTAGGCTTTCAGGATAGGATTTAATAGTTTATGCTTGCTTTAAGACCATGTGAGTCATGCTCGGTGTGAGAAACATGAGAAATCAAAGACCTGATGATCCTGTCATGAAAGTTATGTATGTGGGAAGTGAACTGGGGCTCACGTATGGTTATCTTCTCAAAGGGGAAAAGGGGGATAACACACTGTTCGAAGCCCAGGGAGATGGAGATTGAGACATAATCCAGGGTGGAGGTGCAGGTGTTGACAAATCCCAGTGTGAGAGGGTTTTGGAACCGAGGAAAAGAGGAGGAGAAAGGGGTGCTACATCCTGCAAGAAAAGCTAGGGGATTACATGAGGGTGGTTTCCCTTTCCCCACGGACAGATGACGCTATGATAAAGAGGATCTCATTCCATGTGAGGAATGATCACACTCAGGTAAAGAGAAGTGGGAATAGAGAATTTCATAGACGGGGCACCTCGCGTGCACGACACGGGGTGAGGTCATAGTTTAACATCATGCACTGAGGATGAAGGTTCTTGGCAGTTTAACATCCTGCAGCTTAGATTAGGTGGGTTTACTCCCCACCCCTTGGATATACATTACTGGCAACCTCTACACCATGGAGAAGATATGGGACAAGAAACGCCATGTTTAGGGGGTGTCTTCAGGTTATCCCATTGGGGTTCCATGTTAGCATGGCAATGAGAATAAGCAATAGTCATTAGTGTTCCTATGCGAGAAGCATGAGGTGAAGCAAAGAAATGTGAAACACCGGCCAAGATAATTTAAAGTTACTTTGTATGATCCAGGAATGTTGTAGAGGAAAACAGTAGGTTCCATAGATGTTTTGGGCTTGGGAGATTCCTGAAAATGATGTCTAGAAGAGGGAAATCGAACACATGCATGCAAAGAGGTAGGTTGTGTGTAAAATGAAGTGTGGTGTGTAAAATACCAGGTCAGCACACAATTTATGAATATTCACAGAAAATACCAGACCGAAACACAATTAAGTTGCTTATGCAAAAAAGCCCGAGTCAGTGCCCAATTAGAGAGGCTGGGTGTGTAAAGGGGAGCCGAGGATTGGTGCGCAAATAGACGAGATTGCGTGCAAGACATCAGTGTTGCGTGAAATCTAAAGTGATTGCGTGCAATTTGGAATGGATTGTGAGAAATTTAAAGGGATTGCATATAAGGGATAGGACTTGAAGGGAATTTAGTGAGGGTTAAGCCCAAGTGGTCTCACACGAAGGTGGTTCCCTAAAGAACTGTCATGAAAAAACCCTTACCTAAAAGCCACCTTTTGTGCGCATAAGAAGTGGACTTTTCACAAAGGAGATGGTCCAGATTCCTCATTTGTCAGAAGATGAAGGGGATCCCTTTTATTTATAGGTGCTCTAGGTCACTTGATCCATGCGTAAAGTGGTTCATGTGAATGTTTGAGTGCTGGTGTCTGCAGCGCTAAAGATCATTTTTGCGGGGGCGGTGGGAACAACATTCCGCGACCGCAGTCGGTGGTGTGGAAGTTTCATTGTAGTGCAGAAGTTTCCATGCAGTGTGGATGTTTCCTCAGATCTCGCGGTTTCTCGTGCAGGAGAGATTGTTTCGCGCACTCCTTAGATTTTTTTTTCACGGCACTTCCGGGACCCCCGAAATGGATCGCCTGGTCAAAATATGTCTTCGCTTCATCGCGCCAAAACCTCATTTAGTCCATGAGTGTTTTTCTGCCTCTAAAATTGGGTATTTTCTGAACAAATAGAAAAAACTGTAGGTTCATACTAAAAATTCAACAAATATATAACTTCACAATTACAGGTATCCAACAAATTCTTGGTAAAACCCACATTCTCTTTTATAAAAGAAAACAAAAATAATATATCAAAACAATCCCAATAGAAAGGTAATGGGGCATTAAACACATCATTCATATGAGTGTGACATTGACGGAGATTATGAAAATGTTATACCATCTCCCAAATCTCTAAGAGTAAGTTAATCTTCTAATAATAAAATTGTGTAATAGTAAAATACCTAGGAATATCCACTCACCATTAAGATAATGTGTTCATCATTGTCAATGAGCTCAGGAATTCCAATCTCAGTACCAAAGAAGTCTCATGGTCCATAGTTATTAGTGAAGATATGACTCCCAAATAAAGGGATAAATACATTACATTCCTTGAAAAAAATAGGAATTAGTTTCAAGTAATAAAATGAAATTTTTTTATATAGGGCCCATAAGTAGTTTTTCCTAAATTTTTTCTACATGAAAACCACCATAATATAAAATATTATCTTGAAAAAATTCATCAAACTCATTATATAAATGTAGAAGCTAACATCAAAAAACTTATTATCTTTTACAAAGGCCAATTTCTTAATGACAATCACAGAACTAGTGATTGATGTGATAAACAGTTTCCATAACCTCTAATTTATGGATGGTTATTATGAATTTAATCAAATTCAAGTGGACAATGAAGCTGAAAAATCCTATGATTTTAATGAATCACAATGGGTATATTTTTTTGTGTGATTCCTTCTAGGTTGAAGAATGTGGTAGATAACTACCAGCAGATCATGTTTCACAAATTCAAATCATTTTTGGGGATTTTAGTGGAATTATTTGTCGATGATATATTAGACCAACCTCACCACTATCTTAAAAAACATGTTGAACTTGTGGTGGTTATTATCAAATTGTGATAGAATAATTTGAATATGAACCTTCTACAATACTTAAATGTGGTTACATTATGGATATTTCTTCATTTCAGGTCTTTCATTGTGGCATCATAGTTTTTACTGAGAAAAAATGACCGATACTCAATATATAGCTTCTCCAGAACCTCTAGAAGGTTAGAAGAAATATAGAAAACCTATTCTATTTGTTTTTATATAATATCACTCCAAAAAAATTTCCCTTTATGAATTTAATGAATACAAGAGAAATATATCAGTGGATTGAAAATTTTCAAAAGGATTTTGATGACCTTAGGAAATTTCTATTAATCCATCTATTTTTTATGCTTCCCATGGTAGGAAATATTCTCATCCATTATATTGTTATGATATAGTGATCTCTTAATTCTTTCATCACTATGAAAACTAATGTAGTATTGGAAAAAAAATTTATTATCTCACTAGAACCATGTTATGAGGTAAGTCTATGACACTGATATAGAAATAGACCACCTCACGGTAATCTGTGTGGTGAAAATGTTTTAGAATTATTTATTTCATCATGAGATAAAATTATTTTGTCATGCGGATCCACTCAAATATATCCTTACCCAACCTAGGTTTATGAGATAAATTATCATTTTGGATTTCATTCTCCAATAACATGAAATCCACTTTTACCCTTAAAATGTTATTAACAGAAAAGAGCCATAACTATCTTGGCCAAACACACTGTCCCAAATGAATATTTACTAGAAGTATAACTCTCTAGAAAATAATTCTCACCAATCCATGAAATATCCCAATCATATTGAATATACTTCAATGACCGAAATATCAATTTTTCAATCTGGGGATTGTTTTCATGTCTTTAGAAAATGTAATTGTTCCTTATTTTTTTCTCTATTCTGAGGGGTGTTCTTTTAATGATTAAGAATATCATTACATCATCACCTGATTTGATTTATCCTTAAATAATTTAGTTTCTATGTTTATCATTAACGGATATTCCATATTGGTTATAATAAAAAGTTATAATGATTATTCTATCCAATTGGAGGATTTAATTCCCCCATTGAATAATACCCAGTCTATGATTTGTTTTGTAAAATTGTAGGACCATTAGAATATGGTATTAAAATTCTTAAAAAAGAATATATTTTTGGAGAAATATGAATACTAGTTTCCAATTATTTAAAAATTAATTCTGGATGGTGGTTTTCAGGAGTTATGAAACATAAGTTATTTTTTTGGAAGTTTTAAAGATATTTTCCATGAATTCTCATGTTAATTATGAATTATCATGTGTTTGAAAAAAAAATTTATTCCAAGGAATATCCCTTAACCAGGAATCCCTCAAGACATATGGTTAGCCCCAAAGAGAGGTCAGTCTGCCATGAGAGCTAATGTGAGAGCCTGTCCAAGGTGAAGGGGAGCATGTGGGCATCCAGCTAGTGCACAGGGGACCACAGTGGTGAATTTAACACGAAAATTTGATGTTTTTCAGCAACATATGAGTGCCAGAACAAATGGGAATTATCTTTATGGTGGTGAGAGGAATGCATTTCTAGAATAAAGCGGTCTGCGGTGATGAGGAAGGACCAATGGCACAACCTCATTATAGGGGGATAGTGGGGAATTATTATTTAAACACTCCCCCGCATGCATTACAATTTTAATGTTGGATAAAATTTTAATGTTTTTTAACAAAAACATTAACATTCAGATAAAACTTGGCCTCACAACCCTCAAACACAAAAGGTCCACCATGAACCACTAGCACTGTCATGGATTCACAGATTGACATTGTTGGTCGCTTTTACTGATCACTTGAGATTTCCATGAGTGGCCAAATGTGCTCTAGATGGACCTTAGCCATCATTTATTACCATTGTGACTACCATGGATTACCACATGACCCTTGTAAGATCGACATGATCCATTTCATGGATTTATCTATCCACATCAAAGGCTAATTTTTGCAAGAAACCTCTAAGATACATTGATGATTTGGGTTCCATAAAACACCTTATCCACTACCATATTGTCCATGAAATCCCATTTCATTCCACCCTCACAACCTCAAACCACCATTTCATTTAAATGCACCAATTCCCCACGCTGCACAATCATATGCATGAAAGAAAGAGGTTTTGGATTCCCCACAACTACCTACATAAAATGTTTTCCTAGAGGAATCCACCATATCTGGATGGTTTAAATTTAGAACACCTGATTTATTTGCGTGTTTCCCTTATAGAATTTCACTGATGTGTGTCATGTGGAGATGATATCTTATATTTTTAAAATTTGAAGCAATCGAGACTCGTGTTAGAGTTTTTAAGAGGTATGATGAGGAAACTCCCATGCCTATTTATAGAGAGGTCAGCATTGCATTAGAGACATTAGTTTAGGGATCTGGGATTGGTGAGAGGATAGGTAAATAAATAGTTGATTATCACATGCTGAAAGATGATCCACAAGCTAATGGAGGAGTGTAGTCTGCTTGCACTCCCAGGTTCTCCTCTCCCATATAATTTATTTTCATTTTGGAATATTATTCTTCTTCTTCAATGATCCCATCCATAATGGAGGGGTTGAAGACCTTTTGGTATGATGATGGAAGTGTGGGTCCATTGGGATGCATGATTTTTATGTTTAATGAAATTCAAAAATATTTTATTATTTATTGAGTGATCATAAATTTGAAAATATATTAATTTAAATTATATATGATCAGGTTTTATTTTTCTATCAGATTTTAAATTGAATTTATTATCGGTTTTATTTTATATTTTCTTGTTTTTAAATTGTACCAACTTGTTCATCTAAAATAAAAGGGGTATTTCTTTATTGATTATTATACACCTGAGGAAATTATGATGGATATATTTTAATACTTAGGGAATATCAGTACCAGAATTTCTATTTCCTGAATAATTGAAAGAATGTAGTCTTTGACTTTCACACATTGATAAATCCTAACAAATCAAGAATTAAAGATAATTTTTTTTACTGGGTTCATTTAATCATTTGGAAAAAAACACAACATTCATTTTTTATAGTCTGTGATATGATTAAAAAGGGAATACCAAACCAAAATCTATTCACTTCCATCTAATATGAATTTCACAAATCTATCATCCTTTTCATTATATTCATTACAATATTAATATTATATTTACATTAACATTAATGAAAAAACAGATTAAAAACCCAATGTACTATAGTATAATATCGTTAAAATAGGGCTCTTATTCACGATTGAGCCAAAGAGTCGATCCACCAATGAGTAGAAAAAATTATACATTATGATGATCCAAATTCTTAGAAATCATTATATAAAAAATGATTTGATAGGGAACTCCTCAGATGCATCGAGGTAGGAGAGACCCATACATTAATGTATGAAGTCCATGCTAGTTCATGTCGTGCTCATCATCTAGGGACCGTGATCTTCCACCAAATTAAGAGACATTGATATTTAATTCATAAATTATGAATGATTGTAGTAAATTCACAAATACATTACATACATTTCATGTATATAATATCTTCATTCATCATCCCCCAAAGTTATTTCATACCACTAAATACTATTATCCATCCATTTGGTGGATTTATGAAATAGTATTATACCCTTATATAATGTTAATTATTTCTATTTAATTATTACAAATCCAAAAAAATCGCTAAATAAACCAAATATATACCGCTAAACTAGGTCAAGATTAATCCCACTATCAATGTTTTCCTGTCCAACAATGTAGTTTGATTTTGAGTTCATCATACAACTTGGATAGATAATTTCACCAATTTATATACATATGAGATAATAAATTTGTATTATGAGTACATAATTTATCCAAATAACTCATCCAAGTAACACATAGTGGTGAATGGATATATAGATGAATTTAATAAGAAATTGTGAAATATCCATCAAGAAAATAGTGTACACGGATAAGACGTCTTGTCTTGACAATATTATTCCTATATGGTGAGATTATCATTCAATTACACACACATCTAAAATAAAGACACCATATTTTCTAGTGCATGGTAATGATGTAGTCTTACTCATGGAACATTTTTTCTAGTATATCTCATATCCAATTGTGAATAAATTTTTGAAGATGAAAAACCCTATGATTAAATTTAAAAGCATGAAAAAATGATGATAAATGAAAATACACATTACATAACCATGAATTCCATAAAAATATGGTCATACAAGCGTTCAACTGGAAATTAAAACTGAAGTATTTTATTTATGGAGAACTAATGTTTCCCCAATTAATGTTGATGATAAAAATGCAAATACCTCAGATGTTAGAACACAAATTGGATAGGAAGTTAATCATATATAAAATTTACACATGTATATAATACTTCATGATCATATTGGATGGATAATGTATATCACCAACCAGTAATGAATGATTAAAAAAAACTTCACATACCAACACATGGGGTTATAAAGGCCCTAATTGTATAACTTCAAACAAAAATTCATAGTGGTTCTAATCTTATGTTCTTGAGCTATAAAACATAATATCATTTTCTCATGAGGCTAAACTACACAACGTGAAGGTCCATACCACATGAACTCAACAGTATAAGGTTTATACTACACCATCTATATCATTCAAAGTTCATGACCTAAAATATGGATGTTGTATAGTATTCCCTATATAAACATTATACTTCATGGAATTGATTAATTAATTCCAAAAAATCCCATTACATAAGAGAAAGATCCAAGTATGTTCTCCTAGTTTATGGTTGTCACTATTTATATGGATATTTCATTAATAATACTATAATAATAAAAATACCCTCGCTTGTTCCTGGAACTATATGTGTATTTATTACTTTTCATATCGGATTTTTAGTGATGCATATATCTCCTATCATGGTCCGCATACAAAATATTCATCCACTTTAGTGACCCATGTCATCCTAATAGACATTCCCTTACCAATTGATATAAGATCCAATCTGATGAGCCTATATTATTATCGACCATTCAATTTCACTTTTTTTAACCTCCAAAAATTCATGTCTGGGTTCATTCATCCTTCTCTCATTGGTGAATCCATTTAATTCACCCATCATCTACAAAAAATCAAGATATGTTCAGTGACCCCTTTCTATGAATGAAATGTTGATTGATTATAATTATTTTATGATTTGTAGTGATGTATGAATCTTCCAAATTAGGACCAAAAATAAATTTCACCATCATTGAACACCCACCAAGCATATGAAACCATAATTAATGTCGGGTATTTTTTACATTATAATCTATGTTGGAATAATTAATTTTCATTTGATAAATATAAATAAATTTGTTTCAGCTTATTTTTGGATTTGTAGGGATATCTAAACTACCTGTACTAGACCTATCTGAAAGTCTTCATCTAATTCCACTGACCTATAATACATCACGATTACCAAAAGTTTTTCAATTCAAGGCTTCAATGTTATTTTTTTTGAATATTATATTGCAATATGCTAAATTATTTACCCAGACAATTGGAATCACCACAAAAATTTCATGGATACTAGTAATGACCATATCATCAAAAAAGTCCCCATTGTTTGATGATAAAATAAATGTTGCATATTCAGACCACCTATAACCATCAAAATACATGTTTTAATCCAATATAGGGTATTATTTAACCCAATACACCTTCAAAAGAATTACAATGGACAATGATATTTGAATTTTATCAAATTTCACCCACAGTTTTCATTTTTAATAATAAAAATTGAAACTCTTAATTTGGATATAGTCAATGGTTATCCAAGAATATAAATTCTCATTTGACCATTCCCATTATCAAAAAAATAAATTTATAATTTAAATAACTATCACCTTATGTTCAAAGATATTGAAATTCATTTGACTCTAAAATCTCACCCATTATGATTTTTATATTTCCTTTTGTGTTTTGAGAAATATGAAATTAAAAAATGAAATCATTTGATCTGATGTTTCTTATAATAGAGTTGTACACTCCATTCAAGATGAGACACCCTTATCCATACCTGTATATAGGTTCCATCACATTTGGTAAATGTTGTATGATTCTTATTGATATCCATACTCGGACTGTATGAACATAAACAAGCCTAACATCGATTTGAAGAATGTAGCCTTAAACTTCTTTCACCTTTCCTCTAAGGTGATCAAGCCTACAATTATGCACTCCATTCACATTAGGTTAGAATTTTTTCACTGTTATATAAACAACCTCCTACTTTTATAAATGATTTATTGTTCATATTATATGTTCAGAATTTTTAATTATTTGAATTAATGATATTTGAACCTTTCTTGAGTATTTATATTTCCAAAAAAACTACATTCATGATTTCATTTATATTGAGTCGCTCACTCAGATTCTAATGTAACCTAACCTGGGATTATTGTGATTTTACTTAAGTTGTATATCAATATTTTCAATATTTATCTAAGATAAAATGACCATCAAGAGATCAAGACCCATTTATGCTTTATCTAATAAGTAATCAAAATCCTGGAATGATGGTATAAAAACATCATATACAACCATCACATACCCATATGAGTGCATGTGTCATAAAAAAATCACCAATGTGAAAAACTATTGAACTTCTGGGATTTGATGAGAAATATTGAAATAAAAAACTCAATACTTCATTGAAAAAAAATATGGAGGATATAATATCAAAATTTCAATGAATATCTTTAATTACTATATAAAAGGAACGAATATACGGGATTAGACATTTTTGTTACAATGAATGTTCAATGGAATCTAGAAGATAAATCATTTATCATACATAATATTTGAAATCCTAATATATCATATCTTTCTTCATAAACACAGTATCTTCATCACGATAGTGTGTTTCCACCCTAATAGCAGCATCTATGTTAGCCTTCCATGCCACATTTTCTAGGAACCCCTAATCATACAGTACCTTCATATCCTTTTCTTGGTCTTGGATTAAATGATACATTTGATTGATTCCTTATATAATTTTTTGTTGTCTCTCAGCCACCACTATTTTATGATGGGATGCTTTAGGAGGTGGTTCAGTCCTAATCTTTGAAGAGTGATCCACATACTCATCCACTGAATGGTCTATTTAGAGTTCACCAATATTATCTGATGATTAAATTATTTCCTTTAATCCAACATATATTATAAAGTATTCAAATTCATAAAATAATTGTGTAGCGAGCATTTAATAGGGGTTATGATTATCACTACAATGATTTCAAATGGAGTTTCACGTATCAACCTTTGAATTCTCTCCCATTCCTACAGCTATAATGTTCATTGAAATTTTATGGATTTTCGATCTGAATCTAGATACATTGTAAGGACTGGAACATAATTTTGATCTCACTCACCTAGATTATACCTGATTGCGACATTCCCTTGGGATACTGAATCTGACATCCAAAGCATGTTTCAATGAATAAATAAAGAAATCTAGGAATAGAAATATTGAATTCATATTTCATTTCTTGGTCTTTTAACCAATCTATCTATTATTGGGTCATAATCCGGTGAAAGTAGAGAGTTTTTTCGAATATACCCGCACATAGGATCCTTAAGAGTCAAATCTACAATGTCCTTATGATCATTTTAAAAGGGTCATTGGGAGATACATCTTCCCTTATAATCATAGTACTATTTAAGGGTATTATATATTTGATTCTATATCATTGATCTAGAGTATTATGATTAATATATAAAAATATTCTCATAGGTAAGAGAGTGATAATTTTTCCATCTGTTGATCATTGAAAAACATTTGCTGTAAAACTTTAAATGCAATATATTATGCATTGAGCATTCTCTTAATGAAACAAAATCCAATTATAGAAATTTTAACAGATATTTTAAGTCCACCATAATATCAACTGATTAGTCAGATTAAATTTTTATCTCACCTTTATGATCAATTCACGACTTTCATAGAGTTATCTAGTGTCGGTCACGACCAATAACCCCGCATAACAAGATGTAGTTGTCTTATTTTGGAAGACTAATAAAATTTATTCTGACCAACTAGCCTGAGTATCAAAAAAAAAATGAAAATTGATACCACCAGCGGAACAAGTAACACATATATGGGGGATGATTTTTGGAACATGTTAGAACTACATGTGATGGGATTTTCTCAACTCCATTTATTAGAGTTGTGTAGTACATAATCACTACTCCACATAGGTAATATTCAAGGTACCTTATAGGTTTAAAATTGTTTTCATACAACTTATATATGAAAAATAAATCAAAAACCATTTTATTAGATATTCTACATATTAAATATAATTTATAATATCCCCTATCCATAAATATATTTGTTTGGTATCTTCCCCATTAGTTATATCCCGCAATTATAGATTTTCATTTTTACTGTTATCATTGACATCAACATCTTCTTCTTCGCTGTAGGTTTTTACATCCATAAATCTATGTAATTAATGGGAATAAAATGATTTAATACTGATGGTGAAAACTATAGAACATAATTATTTTACATGTAATTAAAATTATTTGTGTGTATTCTCGTAGGGGATGTTGAATGGTGAAGTGATATATCCCAGATCCATCAGGAGAAACTCTCCCACTTATACAAAATCCCATATCATTAATAGAATCAAAGATCCTTATAGCATCCCACTATTCCCATTCTCATTTGAATTGTTTGTGAATAGGGATGGTTAGTTGGGGATATTCATTGGCGATGGAAAGTGAAAATTACAATTTTTTTAGATGGTTCTTACAAAATTAACTTATATGGATATTTTTTGGAATAGGTCACTTACAAGGATTTCATTATGTTATTGACATTGGAAATTCCATCTCATCATCAACATTGGTCGAGGTTAGTCCTTTAACATGAAACAATAAATCCATTAGCATATAACCATTATATTACATGATCCATGTATCAATATAATCTACAAAAATCCAGATAAAATAAATATTGTGTGGATTAGAGATCTTCCTATTCATGCCCTCTCACATGATCATCAACCAAAATCTATGAACTATCATGTGATTACATTAATACTATACATTGTGGGGGAGGATAATGACATATATTTTATATGAAATTAAATATTTAGGAAAATATTTTTTGGCTCCGAAGCCTCATTGATTGATTCTGCAAATATCATAGACACCAGCACACCCTCATTGTTATTACAAATTATTGATCATCATGTATATCACTAGTGTTGTCAAAATCATATTGGTTGGGGTTTTATATGGAATGATTACAAACATATTATGGAAGGTACTAATTGAATCAATGTCTCATTCCCCTAATGATAGTGGCTGAACCTAGAAATTGTTTTGAAGATCTTTCTTAAATCACATACACAGACATGAAATGTGACATAGAAATTTATAACCCCCCAAACTATCAATTATCTTACCCCATAGATCATAGAATATACTAATAAACTATAACAAGTAATTAAAAAGACATTACCTACAAACTTTTCCTATATATTTTTATTATTCTAGCCCAGAATGACACAACATGTCATCCGAACCAACATTCCACAAGCCCCAAAAGGGAATTCTCAATCTTCATGAGATGGAAATAATTATCAGATAATAAAGGGAAGCACACCAATGAATGATTTATCCATTGAGTAATAAATAAATTATAATTAGATAATCATCTTGAATCAAAAATGGTTCTTGAAAAACATGGACATACATTATAAATAATATAATTACTAATAAAAAAAGAACAAAAACCATACATTTGAAAATTTGAAATAACCATTTCAAACTAACATTTATAAATAAAAAGATACATAGTAACTACTAAATAATAAATCTAGAATAATTATGGTTCCAGTAAAACTAGAAATAACACCCAAACAAACCACACTAACTACACTTGGATCACAATCACTTATCGCCTACCTATATAACCTCTCAAAAGACAACTAGCTAAAATTAACCAGAGGTGAGGAATGGTATCTCAAAATAAAATGTATGAGATGTATATGTACATTAGTGTACATGGGTTTTCATCTAAATGAGTCTACATAAATCTCACCAAGTAATTAATTTATAAATTAAAAATGAAATTCTCAAAAAAATAGTTTCAACTACATTTAGAAAATGATTGTTTACATGAAATTTTTAAGGTCTCGATGTATAGTAGGGTTGTGCTCTTGTTTAAATTTAAATTAAACTACATATATATTGGTAAATGAATTTTTTTGAGATTATATGGGGTGTATAAATGTGAATATAAAGGGTTTGAGACTTGAAATATTAGAGAAATAGGCCACTGTATGTAGGTCGCATGGTTGGAATCACTTGTGTGCCTTAAATGAGAATCATTTATGGAGAGGGTGCACTGTAGAAACATTATACAAGGAGAGCCTGAAATCCATGTGATTTTGGATTGAGAAAAAAACAATATGCCACATGGTTTGGAAAACAATGTGGGCTCCCTAGGATATTAGAAGACCTAGGCCCCCTATTACATATAGGTCTGTGCACAGTTGACTAGTGGATTGGCCTACTATTTTGAAACCTATTCACTACATTTTTATGGGAAATTTTACAATTTTCAAGTATGTATTCAATAAATATTGATATATTTTTTTTCACAAATTTCATCTTATATTATCCATGGATTAAAATATTGCTTCAAAATAATCCAAAGGGTCAATCTCCCATGATTTTGAGTCATTTAAAGCGTTGTTGGTTGTGAATCTAAGCTCTAGGTGAGTCTATTGTTCCTATTACTTAAAATTTATGAAAGAACCATGTTGGGTTGTTTCATCTCATTATGAAACCTATAAATATATTTTTTACAGTATAATGGTTTGGTCTTTCAATGTTGTATGATTACAAATAAAGGGTTAAGGTTTAGCAAGCATTTGTGTACGAACATGAGGTAGGTGGTTTCCTAGTTATATCCAATTTTATTATTTAGTATCCATGTTTATGTGGTTGTGTACAAGTATTTGTGTCCTATGTATTTATTCCCTTGGTATTGAATGATAAAATGCGTGTTTCGATGATGTATTATGTTGTTACCCCCTCCCCACAATGTGTACCCTTCCTGGGCCGGCAATGTGAGAAGTGAGATAATGACTCCTTAGTCCCGCCTCCAGTAGGGCCCGGGTTGGTGAATAACACTGAGGGTATAGTAAACACACAAATGGGTGGAATTTCCATCTAATAGAACAAATGTGGAAGAGAAAGATAATATAAACCAACCAAATCCATCTCCGAACTGAAATATAAATGAAAACCCAAGTGCACATATGTAATTTCATGCAAAAGTACTACAACTAGAGGGGAAAAAACTTCAAGTAACCAAATTAGTGTAGAAAAACATCAGCAACCACAAGCCCAAATAGCTCCTACAACCCCAAGCTAGTAGAAACCAGCATGATCTCCAACCTGATCCAAGTGACCTGAAAAAAAATTTATATATACATAGGGTGAGTATAAAAGTATAATCAGTATGATCCACCCCAAAGCTTCTAGTGAAAAAGTAAATATAGCATGCTAATGCATAGTGAACAACATGTGAAACTGACTCATCACCTAAACAGGTATACTAAGTTCCAAACCTCGCCATGGCTAATATCACTAATTAACTCATACAAGAGTATATAATATAATATATAATATTAAGGGTACCCCTCTATTACTTCCTCACAAGTTTTTCGTTTTCCCCCAACATGGAACATCCTAACCATCTCTCTCTAAAAAATTCCTGCCTATAGATATTTGGGTGAAGCACCACAATATGCACCTCGTGCAATAAAACCACAACATATACCCAAGAAAGAAACCAGGTAGTTTCCGGGAGCCACCAAAACTCAGATAACGTGAAACATACGTCGAGTATTATACCTCAAGCCATTACAACCCATACACTGAGTAAGGATCCTCAAGACATCTTGGCCTATACACATTGCACCTATAGTAGTCCACAGGATACAATATTCAGAATATATGTGTGTGAATAACCAGAAGCCATTACAACCCTCTACACCACATATATGGGGAAAACTAACCACTATTCTTACCAGCACAAGTATCTACCAAGAGAAGAGAGCAGGGCCAAAGGGAGTAGTCAAATATCCATCCTCCCACCAAAATGTTGGGGAAAACACTCCCTAAGGATCAGAATCCCCAGGGTGTCAGTTTTCCTTTTTGACAGGGTGGAGTAGTGTATAGAAACACAAAAAGTACAGAATATACTATATCTTACAACCACACTGTGGGCATAACCTAGTCATAGACTCAACTATAGCTAACGTCTCTCAGACTCTGGGACACCACTTGTAATACTAGGTAACTTATAGGAACACAACCATTTATAGTGATTTATTAGATTACATCATTCCCTTTTTATCTGTTATGCTTTACATTAATTAATTCTTTAAACATTAATTAACCATTTACAATTCAACATGAAACTTTTTTAACATCACACCCAAAGTCAAGTGTCCCTTTAAAATTTAAACCTCATCATTATGTTCTAGAAACTCCAACCCCAAGGGTTAACATCATTTATTCAATTATTTGTTAAAGAATTATTTCCTATATTCCCAGGCATTCTAGAAAAACATTCTATGCTACTGAACGTAAGGGGAATCAACACGGTGAGTTGATTTACTACCCGTCGAGTCTTTTCTGCCTATAGCTAGAGCGTAAACCCATCCTACCTTGATAAGCTAAACAAGGAAAGCACGTGGCATACACCACGTGTCTTCGCCTCTTTCAGAAGAAGGGTAAGAAAGATGAGCTTCCTTTAGAAGTGGGGAAAATTATAGCAGATAATCAACCAACAATATTCATGAATCATCCAATAATCACATCCATCTTATTCCATCACCCCGGGTGTCCTCCCCGACACCCACATGCATAAACCGATGCATCTCGCCACTCTAGGTGTTGTCTGCTGCCACAACCAAAGGTCTCCATGCCCCCACATATCACAACAGCCCTCCATGCTCACATCACAACACAAGTAGCAAGAAAAAGAAATCTTAACAATTGAGCTTTGGGCCCTTTAACAATCAACAGGGTAACTCGGAACCCTTCAAAGAATTATCAAACTAATAATATATTTTGAAATAACTGATTTATTATACGTAAGTTCCACATTCTGGAAACAAAAATAGTAAGATATCAAAAATAAATTAAACATACTTACTACTCCAATTTGATTAACATCAAATTAAAATAAGAGGAACCTGATTCATTTACATGCCTATTTATCATTATCCAAACCATCATCAATTAATTCCGCATTGAAAAGCTAAACACAAAAAGCATTTAAATGACACTATCTTTCAAAACAAGAGTCTATAACATATGACCGGTATCAATCTTTTTAGTCAGTTCAAATATTTATTAGGTCAATTCCATTATGATCCAGTGGGATAAATCATGACAACCGTATAGTATCATATAATATAAGAGATATGAAATGAATCCCCTATTTCAAATAGTTCTTGGCGTTCTTTATCCACACAATGGGTCGCAATCCTCCTCTCGGGACAACTACATCCACCTGAGGATGCCACGATACGACCACACCAACCGAACCCCAAGAAAAATCAATTAGAAGACTAGAGATTACATGATCTAAAATGGAATGGAGTTACAGGAGAAGATGAACCCCAAAATAATGACAATAAAACATACCTTATATTGAATATTGTTCGATACTTCTTGGTTACACAGAAACAGAGGGTGCACTTGAAGCAAGAAGGACATCGAGGAAACCAATATATGGGGAAAAGTTTGATCTCATGATTCCTATAGGATGGATGGAAAGGATCGGGCATATCGCACCAGAGAACAAGGAGTAAGAATTAGAGAGGAAGATATCTAGTCCCTTTAGAATATTTAATGGAGCGATAGTTTAAGATACACATGATTTCCCATTATAAGTGGATCACATTAAACCACGAGGTTTGACCAAGTAAAAACTTCCTTATCCTTAGGAACAATTAATATAGGAGTTATGGACTTTGAATTAGCCTTAGAGTCTTTAAAACAATGATTTAAATTCATTTTATGTAAAAGGAAAATGCTAAAGGGACAAAACATTATGAAGCTAGAAACACTGTTCATGAAATCAAAATTTGGAAAAGGAAAAACAATGCTCATGAACCTCACCATTAGAACCTCATTGATAGAATACTATTCATGAACCTTACTAATAAAACATTGTTCATGAAATCGCCGATAGAACATTGTTCATAAACCTCACCGACAGAACACTATTCCTAAACCACACTATTAGAACCTCGTCGATAGAACAATGTTCATGAACCTCCCCAATAGAACATTGTTCATGAACATCAGTGATAAAAAACTGATCATGAACCACTACATTAGGACCTCACCGATAGAACATTGTACACCTAAAATTCTTGAAACACTATACACATACCATTATGGAAAGACTGTGTACCTACCGTTCCGAAAACACTGTTCAGAGAGCTCAAAATTTGGGAAAGGAAAATGAGGATACCGTTAAAGGTTACTAATATAACTGTACACCAATAGAACTGTTCATCTAATTAAAAATTTGGAAAAGGAAAGAGAGGTTACCGATAGAGGTTACTGATAGAACTGTTCATATAATTGAAAATTTGGAAAAGGAAAGTGAGGTTACCGATAGAACTGTTCAACAATAGAACTGTTCATAGAATTAGAAATTTGGCAATGGAAAGACAGGTTACCGATAGAGGTTTCCGATAGAACTTTTCACTGGTGGGAATGATCATAGAACTGGAAATTTGGAAAAGGAAATAGTGGTTACTGTTAGAGGTTACCGATAGAACTGTTCACCGATAGAACTATTCATATAATTGGAAATTTTTCAAAGGAAATAGAGGTTACCATTAGAGGTTACCGATAGAACTCATCCCTGATGGAACTATTCATATATTTGGAAATTTGGAAAAATAAAAAGAGGTTACCATTAGAGGTTACAGATAAAACTGTTCAATGATCGAAGTGTTCATAGAATTGCAAATTTACCATTGTAAATAGAGGTTACTGTTAGACCTCACTGATTGAGCTATTCACCGATGGAAATCTTCATAGAAGGTTACTTTTTCACTATTAACAATTGTCTACCATTGGAAATGTTCACCGAACTGAAACAAAAAATTGGCAAGTGTTGGGGATAAGTCACCTTGACCTCTTGAATCACCTCATACTCCTGATTATCACAAAGGAATAGACCAGAGAGGTCTGAGCCATTACATCAGATAATTCTCATAACATTCTCGTCCTCTAGAATTCAAGACCCACCTAAAGTGAAAACGAAATGAGGTCCGAACAACCACACATCGATATTCCTCTCAAAAGAGAGCAAGACACAAAAGCAACACAAGGAAACTATCACGTAATCATAGAAGGTTTATAACCAAAAAGGCTACATAAATACATGAAAAATGTTAAACATCACACAACTCTGGGTACTGAGCACGTATCTATGACTCATGTTCCCATGTACTCTCCTCCATACCGCCGTGTCTCCACAAGACACAAACAAAAGGGATAGAACGCCCGCAAAACACCTTCTCCTTACAGTATTGGATCTCCACAGGTCGCTTCTCGATGGTCTCATCATCATCAACATCGATATCTCCCCAATAGATTATGTGAGAGTCATCCTGAAGATATAGAGGTAGCTGTGATACTTAGAAAACATCATGTATATGACTCATCTATGTGGGAAGTGATACTCGATACGTCATAGCTCCAACACAATCTAACATCATGAAAGGCCCATAAAAATGGGGAGAAATCATACTTTCATGACCAAACCTTCACTACCCACGACTGGGAGTCACCTTCAGAAATAGATGATCCCCAACATTAAACTCTAAGGGTCTCATTATTTGATCAACATATGATTTCTGATGATATTGTGCTATCTTTATCCTCTCAAAAATCCCCAAAACCATCTTTGTTGTATTTTGCACTAGTTACAGTCCGAGAATAGGTGACTCTATGACCCCAGACTAGCACAATATAGAACTACAAGGATGGCCATATAAGGCTTCAAACACTGCTATACTGATGGTTGAGTGAAAACTATTATTGTAAGAGAACTCCACCAAGAGTAAGTGCCTCATCCATTAACTTCCAAAATCATGAACATAAGATCATAACTTTTCTTCAAGAGTCTGGATGGTTCACTCTCTCTGACAATTCGTTTGAGGGTGAAAAGCAGTGCTAAGGCCTAACTGAGAACCAAAAGCATGCTAGAGACCTCTCCACACCAAAGATGTAAAGTAAGGATCTCGATCAGATATGATCATCCTTGGGACTCCATGATGTCTCACCACCTCCTCTAGATATTGCCTTCATAAAACATCCACCGAGCTCAACTCATTGATTACTATAAAGTGGGCCGATTTTGTTATGAAATTCACTACCCCCCAAATAGTATCATGTCCTCTCAGAGCTCGAGGTTCACCAGTAACAATGTAAATTGATATGTCATACTACTTCCATTGAGGAATCTCTAATGGCTGGAGAAGACCACCAAGAACACGTTGTTCGACCTTCACCTTATAGAAGACCAAACATTGAGACACAAACTCCGCAACTGAATGATTCAGCCCAGGTCACAAAAACTGGATCCTCAAGGCTCGATACAACTTTTTCACACTTGGATTCACCATTTAAGGAAAACTATGAAACTCTCTGAGAACCATCTAGCGCATTTTAATACGAATAAAAATTATTCTGTGATTCAACACTCGGTGTTGTTCATCCTCAGACCACACATCAGGGGCCTCGCAGAAAACAACTCAGTCTCTCCAGACCTCCACCTCTAGATCCCTCAGCTAGAACTCTTCCAACTTCTGTAGTTGGGATGACAGTACCGTCATCTAAAAAAGGAAACCTCTGCACCCAACTTATCCCAGATCAAGATATAATTCTGGAAGTTCTTACATTACTCTCCATGAAACACCAGATTCGCGCACATCATCACTATGTGACTTTCGACTCATCACATTAGCTACAAAATTTCCTTTTATAGGTTTATATGATATATCGAAGTCATATTTCTGTAATAACTACATCCACTGACGTTGTCGTAAGTTCTAGTTATGTAGGGAGAAAACATACCTCAAAATATTATGATCAGTGAAAACCACAAAGGGCTTTCCAATGAGATAATGTCTCTACAACTTCAGAGAAAACACTATGGTTTCCTACTCAAGATCATGGGTGGCATAGTTACGCTCATGGGGAAAAACTGCCAAGACCAATAATTAACAACTTATCTCTGTGGCATCAAAACATAGCCTAACCCCAGATGTGACGCATCTCAGAAAACATCAATCTCAACTCCCTCACCTGTAAGACAAAGAACTGGAGCACTTACTATCTTCTCATTTAGATACTCGAAAGCTGCCTGACAATGATCATTACAAATGTACACCTGATCCTTTTTAGTCATAGCTATCAGAGGAGTCTCAACTCCTGAGAAATTGGTTATGAACCTCTTGTAGTATCCTATGAAACAAAAAAATCATCGCACCTCGAACATTGTCTTGGGGGATTCCCAAGACACAACTACTCCTATCTTCGATGGATCCACGATTACACCCTATTGGTACACCACATGCCCCATGAAACAAAATTCTTGATCCCAAAACATGCACTTCGAAAAATTCCCAAATAGTTGATGTTAACGAATAAGTCTCCAAATGGAATGTAGATACTCTTCATGTTCCTCCACAGATGTGGAGTACATAAGGATGTCGTTATGAAAAACACCACGAACTTGTCCAGGAACTCACAGAAAACAACATTAATCAATCCCATGAACACAGCTAGAGCATTCATCACGCCGAACATAATTACAAGGAACTAATAATGAACATGACGACAACTGAAAGCAGTCTTCGGGAAATCATCATCTATTACTTGCATATGATGATATCCTAACCTCAAGATGATCTTTGAGAACCAACCTGCACCTTTTAGTTGATCTAATAAATCATAAATCCACATAATATGATAGCGATTCTCTATTGTCACTTAGTTTAAGCGCGGATAATTGAAACACAACTACAAACTATTTTCAGCCTTCTTTATGAACAAAACTGGTGCACCCAACGGTGACACACTTGGATTACAAAAACACACTGTAACAGACCATCAAGCAGTATACATAGCTCTCATAAATCAAAAGGGGCCATCCAATATAGAGATATAGAGATTGGTGATGCTCTAGGTTGTAGCTTGATCCCAAAAGTGATCTCCTGCCGAGGGGGTAATTCTACAACCTCTTATGAAAAGACATTGGGGTACTTATCTATGACCCTTGGAAATGCCAACGGCTGAACCTCTAAACAACTCAACATCATCTCAGCCATCACGGATGTTAAGGATGGAACGCACCTATGACCCATTCGATGATCTCAGTCGCCAACAAACACCACTTGATCTCTATCCTCACCAAAGAAAATTACCTTATTATTGAAGCAATCAACAATTCCATGAACCGAATACAACCAATCCATGTCGAGGATGACATCATATGGTTGTATTCGTAAACATTGGAAATCTCCCCAAGAGTGGGGTTTCCCCAAAACTAGCTCACAGTCTCTACATACTTCAAACATGTCAGCTCAACCTCAAACTGGCGTAGTCAATGCAAAGGGCACTAGAAGCCTCTCTACCTAATGTCCCAAAGAATGGAAAATGGTAAGTAATATGAAGGATTTTGTCGCACCCAAGTAAAACAAGGCATAAAACAATGTATTAAACATTAAAAGGGTACCATGAACGACATTTGGCTCACCTGAAGCTAGAAACGATAGAGCATGAAGCGGACCACATCCTCCTCCATGGCCTCTCTGACCCAAATGACAACCACCACCACAACCACACTCCTCTCTCTAAGGATGAGGAGCGTCATGGGGCTGTCCTCTACCTACCACATCTACCCTCTACTGATCTATAGATAGTGCAACCTGCTGCTATTGCCTCGGTTGGAACTACCTCAACGGAGGAACCTGGAGCGTAGCACCTGGTGCACGATGACTGGTCTGAATGGTCAGGCACTCTCGATGCTGATGACCATTACCACAACAAGTAAAAATATGTATTGATCCCTTTGAATAGTCCTGAGAGTTATTGCCTCAGGATAAATGAGATGTGAAGTGCTGGGACCAACCCCAGGAAGAACAGAAACACTTCTTCCCTAAAAACTGGAAACCCAGGACCATAGCTCTGCTTCATGAGGAATCATGACGATTCCCCTCTTGTGATGATCTGGTCTTAGCCAAAGTCCTCTTGACAACCTCTACCCTTGCCAACACCTCAATATATGTCATTATCATAAAGGGGGTGACCTAGTACTGGATGTCTGGATGCAAATCCTCCTTGAAATTCCTCGCCCTGACCTCCACATCTGGCAACAAGTCCGAAGGATATTATACAAGGTTCTTGAAACCGATTCTAAATAATCACACACTGGAGCTCCCCTATCGAATTGTAATAATATCCTAGCGAATGGATTCCTTCACGATCGAAAAAATAAATACGAATCTAAAATTTTCTCGGATCTCCTCCCATGAGATTGTTGACTCCTCACAATCTCTGAGGAACAAGAACCACCGCTGTCTCACTGCTCCATGAAACATCGTCACAACCAAGAACACCCACTGATCCTTCAAAACAAGGATCAAAATAAAGCCTATCTCAACCTCCTCCAACTTTTCATTAATGAATACATCCAAAAAAATCCCTCGTACTTCTTCAGACTCTGGCGCTGAAACTCTTGGAGTGTCTTCCTCCAAGTGTTGTCCTCGTCAACCCCTACCCTACAACGATATGCTAGAATAGCCTGCTGAACATTTTCTGTGCAAACTTGACGAGGACATCGACCCAGATCCATACCTCTAAAATAAAAAACCGTTAGAGATCCTAAACCAGGAATATAAAAGACTCAACATTAAATAATTAATTGTTTTCTTTCATTGATTTTAGGTTAACCTATCCCAAGGTCTACCCATTCAAAAATAGGCACAAAGAAGAATGATTCCTGATCATTTCCTAGGTATCTACCCTGCAACTAGTATCACATTGTTTAGTAGACATTGTAAACATAAAGGTTCGTACATCATATCATAGGGGGCCTTAAACACTTATGTCTAAGCCGGTATCTAGTGTTTACATCACTTTCTAAACATGAATGACATTGTAACCCTACCAACCCATGAAATCTCACCTGTGACTAAATCCAAATTCTATCATATCACTCAACCTTACCTATGACACAATTCTTTCACGACCCCCTCCCCAAAAATTTTACGCCTCTTGGGCCGGAAATGTGAGAAGGGAGATAATGACCCCCATGTCTAGCCTCTAGTAGGAAATGGGTTGGCGACTAGTTCTGAGGGTATAGTAAACACACAAATGGAAGGCATTACCCTCTAATAGGACACATGTAGAAGAAAGAGATAATATTTAAACCAACCAACTCCAACTCTGAACTGAAATATAAAAGAAAACCCAAGTGCACATATGTAATGTCATGCAAAATTACCACAACTAGAAGTGGAAAAACTGAATGTACCCAAAAGAGAGAGAGAAAAAAACAGCAACAACCACAAGACCGAACAACTCATGTATCCCCAAGATTGTAGAAACCAGCTTGATATCCAACCTAATCCATGTGACCTGATAATCAGTTAATATATACATAGGGTGATTATAACAATATACTCAGTAGGATCCTCCCTAAAGTCTCTCGTGAAAATATAAAGAAATCATACTAAAGCACAATGAACAACAACTGAATCTATCTCACCACGAAAACAGTTATACTAAGTTCCTAACCTCAATAGGGATACTATAACAATGTAACACATCCAAGAGAATATAATATAACAAATAATATCAATGGTACCTCGCTAATACTTCCCCACTAGTTTGCCACTTTTCCCCAATGTCACACGTCCAAAGCATCTCTCTCCAAAAAGGCTTGCCTGCAGACACCTAGGCAAAGTACCTAAATATGTACCTCGTGCAACAAAACCACCACGTCTACACAATAAATTGACCATGTAGTTTTTGGGAGCAACCACAGATCGCAAAATTTGTATAATTCGTAAGTATTATACCTCAATCCTTTACAGCCCATACAACGAGGAAGGATCGTCAAGCCATCACAGCCTATACACATTACACCTATAGTAGTCCATATGATACTATATCCAGAATATCTGTGTGCAAATAACCACATGCCATTACAACCCTCTACACACATATATGGTGAAAACAAACCACTATGTCTACCAGTACAAGTATCTACCAAGAGGAGAGAGTGGGGATGATGGGGGTAGTCAACCATCCATCCTCCCACTAGAATGTTGGGGAAAACACCCCCTAGGGATCAGAACTCCCAGGGTGTCAGTTAACCTTACTGACATGGTGGAGTAGCGAATAGAAACACAAAAAGTACATAATATACTATATCTCACAACCACACTATGGGAATAACATTGTCTTAGACTCAACTGTAGCTAATTTCTCTCGAACTCCGGGCTTCCACTTCTTAGACTACATATCCTATAAGAACGCAACCATTTAAAGAGTTTTATTATATTACTTCATTCCCTTTTTATCAATTCCAATTTACATTAGTTATTTCATTAAAAATTAATTAACCATTAAAAATTTCACATTAAACTACTTTAGCATCACACCAAAAGTCAACTATCCCTTTTAAATTACAACATCATCTTTATGTTCCAATAACTCCAACCCCAAGGGTTAACATTATTTTTTCTATTATTCATTACAAAATTACATTCTCATATTCCCAGGAATTCTAGAAAAAAAAAATCTATGCTACTAAACACAAGGGGGCTCAACACGTTGAGTATATGTACTACCTGACGAGTCATTGCCATCTATAGAAAGATCATAAACCCATCCTACCTTGAGAAGCTAAATACAGAAAGCACGTGGCATACCCCTCTTGTCTACTTCTCTTTCAGAAGAAGGGTAAGCAAGACCAACTTCCTAGAGATGTGGGGAAATGAAAAGCATATAATCAACCAATAAGAATCATCATGCATCGATCAGTCACATCCATCCTAGTCCATCATTCCTATTATCCTCCCTGACAGCCTCATACATAAACCAATGCATCTCGCCACTCTAGGCATCATCTCCTACCACAACTAAAGGTCTCCACGCCCCACATATCACAACAGCCCTCCATGATCACATAACAACACAAGAAGCAAGAAACAAACATATTAAACATTGGGCTATTGGCCCTTTAACAATCAATAGGGTAACTCAGAACCCTTCATGGAAATATCAAACAAATTATATGTTTTGAATTAACCGATTTATTTTACGTAGGTTCCACATTCAGTAAACCTAAATAGTAACCTATCACAAATATATTAAACATGCTTACTACACCAATTTGATTAACATCAAAATAAAACAAGAAGAACTAGTTTCATTTATATGGCTCTTTATCTTTATCAAAACCATTATCAAATAATATTGACTCTATGTTCATTTCCAATTCTTATCAAGATTGAAATGATAAACACATCAAACATTGATATCACACAATATAGTAAAACAAGAGGCAATAACATACAACCGATATCAATTTGTTTATCCAGTTAAAATATTTATTAGGTCAATTCCATTGTGGTCCAGTGGGATAAATCAAGCTAACGACACAGTTACACATAATAGAAGAGAGAAAAAATGAATCCCCTACCTCAAAAATTTCTTGACATTCTTCATCCACACAACGGGTCACGATCCTCCTCTCGTGACAACTGCATCAACATGAGGATGCCACTATACGACCAAACCAACCGAACCCAAAGAAAACTCCATTAGAAGCATGTAGATTACATGCAATAAAATGGAAAGGAAAAACAGGATAAGATGAACCCCAAAATAATGATGATAAATCATACCTTATATTCAATATTGATCAATACTGTTTGGTTGCACAGAAAGAGGTGGTGCACTTGTAGTAAGAAAAACATAGAGGAAAATAGTCCATAGGGTAATGTTTGATCTCATGATTCCTACAAGAAGGAGGGAAAGGTTCGAGAATCTCTCACCAGAGAACAATGAGTAAGAATTATGGAGGAAGATATCCGGTCCCTTTAAAAGATTTAAAGGAGCGACAATTTAAGATACGCTTGATATCCCATTATAAGTGGATCACATTAAACCACGTGGTTTGACCAAGTAAAAACATCCCAAACCATAGGAATAATTATAATAGGAATTATTGTCTTTGAATCATCCTTAGATTCCTTAAAACGAGTCTTTAAATGAATTTATGTCAAAGTAAAACTCTAAAGGGGAAAAACTGTAGGAAGATGGAAATATTGTCCATGAACTGAAAATTTGGTAAAGGAAAAACACTGTTCATGACCCTCACCGTTAGAAACTCAACGATATAACACTGTACATTAACCTCACTGATAGAACACTTTTCATGAACCACAATGATAGAACATAGTTCATGAACCTCACTGATATAACAATCTTCATGAACCACACCGATAGAACACAATCCATGAACATCACCGGTAGAGCACTATTCATGAACCGCACCATTAGAATGTCCCCAATAGAACACTGTACATATACCATTCTAGAAACACTATAAACCTACCGTTATGAAAACACTATACACCTACCATTCTGGAAACACTATTCACTGAACTCAAAATGTTGCAATGGAAAAAGAGGTTACCGTTAGAAGTTACCGATAGAACTATTCACCGATAGAACTATTCATAGAATTGGAAATTTTGCAAAGGAAAGAGTACCGATAAAACTGTTCACCGATAGAACTATTCATAGAATTAGAATTTTGGAAAAGGAACAAGAGGTCACAGAGAGAGGTTACCGATATAACTATTCACTGATGCAATTGTTCTAGAACTAGTAATTTGGCAATGGAAATAGTGGTTACCCTTAGAGGTTATAGATAGAATTGTTCACCAATAAAAAATGTTCCTAGAATTGGAAATTTGGAAAAGGAAATAGAGGTAACTATTAGAGGTTAATGATATAACTATTCACTTATAGAACTATTCATAGAATTGGAAATTTGGAAAAGGTAATAGAGGGTACCGTTACATGTTACCGATAGAACTATTCACTGATGGAACTGTTCACAGAATTGGAAATTGGGCAACGGAAATAGAGGCTACTGTTAGACCTCACTGATAGAACTGTTCATAAATGGACTGTTCATAGAAGGTTACTGTTTCACTATTCACTACTGTCTACCGTTGGAACTATTCACCGAACTGATTTTTTTTTGCAGGTGTTGGGGATAAGTCACCTTGACCTCCCGAATCACCTCATACACCCGATTATCGCAAAGGAATGGACCAGTGATGTCTGGACCATTACATGTTAAAATCATCATGACCCCTTTCCATCCATGGAGGATGGTTAGACAATGATAAAGGGCCACCCAAGGTGTGTATCACTTCCTTGTATATGTAAATTGCGGTGTTAATTTATGAATTGATGGTTTTATGAGAGTATACCGATTATAATTGTATATATCATGATAATGTGGAATAAGTTTATTTTATTCTTAACTTATTTATGTTACATGATTTAGTTACTATTAATGGGTAAATGTGTTAAGCAGTTAAAGAGCCATGTCCAAAAAGTTAAATGGTTTTTAAGGGGGTCCATGATTGTAATTTTTCTTAAATGATGAAATGAAATTCATATCGGATATGTTTATAATGTAATGTTCCTTGTAAATATGATAAATGATAAAAATGTATCACTATTGTTATTGTGGGTTAAAAGTTAACTAATGATGAACCTTGGAATGAATGATAAATTAAATGGCTGGGATGATGGATTGAGGGACATCTTCCATGGGTCTGACCATATGTATGAATTTGTCCCCAATTATGTATCACATTTTAGGATACCATATTGATGCACAGTGATCATAATTTTTTTACATGAGATGGAAACATAGACGGGTCCTCCATTGTATGTTGTTAAATTGAAAATAATAATGAATTTCTCTATGATGTAAAGTGCATGACTGCCATGTTTTTTATTCAAACGATCAGCATGGGTTGAATCAATATTGAGGTGTGAGGGTATAATATCAAATTAATAGTGGAAATTATTACTTTAAATAATATTGAACAATGAAACCCATTAATCATTCCATTTTGTCTGTTGTTTACTATACCTCTATATATACTATATCAGATTAGATGTTTTATACTCACATTTTGTGGCGGTCTGCTAAATTATAATCACACCATTCATAGGACACTATTATGTACCTATGTTGTCTTCATGATTTCACATCAGGAAAAGGGAAAATTCCCAATGTTAGATGAAAGAGATGGGATTTGGGATGGTGCATGAATATGGGGACCATACATGAGTTCAGGACCCCATTAGATATTTTCTTCCATCAGGTTTTATTATTTATTATCATTTAAATCATGAAACTTGTAGGAATTTTCATGTTTACATGCATGATTTTGGGTATATAGCCACTTATGTATTTGATTTTATAATGCATTCTTATTGATCATAATTTCTTGGTAATTGTATATATTATTTTTCTGTTGTTGTTTCATTCTAGAAAAAGTATTATAATATCCTCAAGTATCTCATTAGACCATCAATACTAGTTACTATCCTCTATTATATGGTGTGGAATTTATGAGGAAATGTCTGTCATACATTGGTATTTTTTGAATTTTTTCAAATTAATTAAATATTTTCTATATTTTTAATTTCATGTAACATTAAATATAGCTTTTGTTGCATGAATGAACCATTTTTGGATTGTGTTTCTTGTAACACAAATTTAATCATTCACTCCATTAGGATCTTATATTTTAATTAATACAGAAAATACTATATTTTTTTGTTACACATAATGTTGAGTTCCATCGATATATTTCATTACATATAATGATGATTTTTCAAAACTACAACATACTATTAATTTTTTTTATTAAAATATAATTATAGTAACCACTCACCAATTGGAATGAGAGTTATGAATACAAATAATTTACTTAAAAAATAGGGTATATACATGTATATGAAATTAATCAATTGGTTATCAATTAGTTAAAAATTAATGTATAAACTATTAGAAAATAATGCAATTCCTTATCTAGGAAAAATATATAGAGATGATAATTTATATAAATAAATTAAGAAAACAACTATTTAAAAATATTTTTTACCAAAATTTATATATTATATATTCAATATTTTTTTTGAATCATATCCCACAGTTTTTATAGTAATAATATTAGAATAAATAAAATATTATGAATTAAAAGATGTGTATTACAAATATATAATTTTACCATCATTTAATATTGAATGCATTTAAAATATAATATTAGAAAACTTTAACCATTTTATTTGAAAAAATAAACTTCATTTTTTGAAGAGTGTATGAAAAAATTGGTTTAATTTTATCTTTTTCAGAGATGTTTCATATTTTGATAAATAGTGAAAAACACTGTATTTTAATTCAAAACATTTATTCAACTAAAAAATTTATAGTATTACACTATATTCTTAAATGGTTTAAAAGAATCATTAGATAATGTTTACATCAATTAATTATATTAAAATAATTTTAAATAAATTAAAAATGAAAATATAAATAAATTCCTTTCTAACTTTTGACTTTTTTACATTAAAACCCCACTTTGTCATCACATATATGGGTTTCAATTAAAATTAATTAATGTAAAATCTATGAATAGTATTTGGAAAAAGTTACTACATGTTTCTAATTATAATAATTCTAAATTTATAGTATGTAAAGATTAGTTTTTGACCAAAAAAGTAGCGAATTTGATTAAAAACAATTAGAGTAATTAAAAGAAAAATTAGCATAACAAATCACTAATACTTAATATTAAATCCCCAAATTAACTATAACATTCTCCAAAAGAAATGTTTTGTTCATGGGAAGACACTATACTACCTTTTATAGTATTTTTATTAATATGAGATCGAATTTACAAGGAAAAAATGTGGGTGGAATTCGGTATTCAAAATGTTACAAGAAGGCGACTCCTTCTATATAAGAAGAAACTCATCCACATACTTATTCATAGATATAAATCCATTTTATTTAAAATAATATAACCAAATATCCTAATAAAGTACATATTTCATAATATAAGAATACCTTTTGTCATAAATCCAATCAACTAAGCCCTTTGGTGAAAACAAATTGGAGTTACAAAAACAAGAGGAAACATCCTTCCACATGATTATTTGTTTAATTTTAATTCTACACCCCCTCAAATATTCTTATTACATGACTTTATAATATAAAATGTATCTTAAATTTATATTTTTTATCATATTTTTTTTACTCATTATAGGCACACTTCTATCTAACGTGTAATGAACTTACATTTCTTGTGTATGGTAGACTACCGCCTCATGTAATGATGTTGTCATTTTTGTTCTACAATGTCAAATGGGAGGGTATTATGATGGAAAGAAATATATTATATATATGATATTTATTATTTCTTAATTATTATATAAATATATTATTAAACAAACCTTATTTCTTACCATTTTGTGTAAATATAATAACTTCGCTTTTTGGTGTGTGGACAACTGCATCCACAAAGCAATGTGAATAGTTCACACATTACATAAAATGTATTAAAGATTGGTTTAGTGAAATTATATGATAATTATCAAAAGTTTATTATATAGTTATGTGAATATATATATATATATATATATATATATTTCTATTACTTTTATTTGAATATGGTAGGAAAATTGAAACAACGTTCATGCGTACGTATGACCTACCGTCTCAAAAAACGGTGTATTCCATTTCATATTTATATCATTAATATATTATTATATATATATATATAATTAATATATAAACTATTTATGTCAATTTTTTCATCCTTTGGATGAGTGAATCTGGATGTATATAAGAGGACCAGGAATAACACGCCAAAACAAATATGAAAAAAGTAGATATTAATCGAAACATAGAATTTACATTGAGTTGTTAATAAAATTTTAATATAGACTTTTAAACATAAAATATATAGTATTATATATAATAATATTTTTCTTTGGTGGATTTATAATATACATATATTTAATATATAGGAGGTCTGAACATGTACAGATACAGTAAAGACTTTTGGAAATTGAATTTTTTCTCAATTTTTATTCCAATGAAATACATAAAATATTTACCACTCAATTATTTAATGTTGGGTATATAATTACTTATGTAATTTTATATCATTATATTCCATTATTTAATGATATGAAAATATTTATTTTATTTAATTATTTCATGTGGATCTTGATTCTAATATTACTAATGTAGAAATGGTTTTCTCTTCTAACATTTATTTCTGGTGAGAATTATACCTTAATCACCACTGATTTATTTTTGTATGTATATACATTCCATTAATGTATTATATTATTATTATACTTATATATTTTTATTTAATTTTATATTTTATGGGATTTCAATCCACAGGTTTATCGTTCAAAATTTTACAAAACTATAATGTAATTTTTATATTAATTTTCATTCTTTGAGATACATTCTTTGTTATCCACCTATATGGTTTTAGTGGATTCATATACATACCTTTGAAATATTATATCCTGAATCTCCTTATTTAATGATATTTTTAGTTTCATGTAATTTTATTCTGACATGTGTATTATGATTAAATTCTATTGGAGTAATAATATTTTACAACTACAATCTCATCGTTTATTTGGATCTTTAATAATTATGCTTCCATTTATGAAATAGTTCGATTTACCACTTAAGAACACTCATAATATTTTTATCAAATGGATATTAATGATATATTCATGATTTGATAAATTTTTTTCACACTTTATGACTTCACATAAATAAGAATGCGTCTTTAGTAAAATCTGACATTATCTCCCTATTTGGTCAGAAATTTCTATTCTTCCAAAACCATGTTTTATAAAAAAGGATTTAAAAAAATATATATATTTAAAAAGTGTTTTAATTTTTATCTAAATCCTTTTATATGTTATCAAGGGAAAATATTTTCAAAATATTTTTAGGATTATTTAAATTTTTTTCTAAATATAATTTTTCATAATGATATCAAGAATTAATTCTGAGATTAAAAGTATTATGAATTAAAAAAGAACTCAAAATAAATACAAAATTCCATTATATGTTTTCAAATCTATTTTAAAATAAAAAATTTGATATTATTTATTATTTAAAATGTTTTTTAGAATAAAAAATGTATTTTACTTGCTAAATGATTGAAATAAAATTATAAATATTTTGTTATATGAAATGTATTTTTCAATAGGTTTTATGAAAAGCGTTTTCCAAGAATTGTTATTTTACTTAAAAATGTTACATTTCATAATTAAAATTCCTTCTCTATCTATGATGAAATGGTTTGTAAAATTTTATGATCTATTAGGGATTTGATCCTAAAAACCCTTTCATATTCATTCATGAAAGGATTATGTTGTCATATAATGATGTTTATGACACCCATTTATCTTCCATGGGTTATATTAATTTGAAATCCACTTCTATTAATTGGTTATACATTGATTAAATGACTATGAGACCTATATCTTTTCCAAATGTAATGATATTATGTAATTTTTATGATACCCATTTCATTTCATGGGTTATTATAAGAATTTTAGGATACCTATCTCTTTTTGTGGTCCATTATTTGATCATTATATTGTTATCTTGTGGAAAATGCATTTATGATTTCATAATATGAAGTATAGTGACTAATGTTTTAAATACATTGATATTACATCATTTTATATGAATATTTAGTACATTAAAAAAATACATGACCAAGGACCATAATAGTTTACTGTCTTTGATAACATGAAAACAAAATCTTCTATCATGGTGAAATAACATCATCGACTCACATAAATATCTCCACCATTAGTAAATGTACCTAAAATGTAATTGATATCATATGGAAAGAAATCATAAGAAAGGGTTATGTTCAGATGCACAATAAGGGTAAATAAAGGAAATGCGTAAACATATCATGAACAAAAGGTCATTGAACATGAGCAAAATATTTGAAAAGATCATACCTTTTATATGATAGATAATATCAAATATTTATAGTTCATTAGACAAGGATCACATTATAATTAAGGGAATAAATATTGAATTCATAAAATAAGAATAATCAATGGAATTTTTGGCATGAATATAAGAATAGAAAATACTTTTTCAAGGGTACCTACCAAGACCATTATCACATGTTAGGCTTTGGCTATCACCAGTATACCTTGTTCGGTATTTGTCTCAAAAACCATGTACTCTCATACCATTAGTATTTTGATAGAACCGAGGTTACTTATTTTTTTATATCTTCGGCTACACCCCTTGAACCTTCTTGTTTTTGGGCTTGGGCTATAACCCATGTACCTTATTTTTTTGGGCTTGGGATACAAGTCATGTATACTATTAGTTTTAGGATTGTGTTATAGCACATGTACCTTTTTGTTTTTAGTAGTCAACTACAACCCATGTACCATAATGTTTTTGGGATTATGCTATAATATGTGTACCCTTTGAGGTTAGATACAATGTATCATTACCCAATGTATTGGAGGGAGATATTGGTACCACAAATCTCATAATAAAATCGTTTTTACATGTTACAAAAGACAATAAAACTATCCTCATATCATGACCCATAAAAATTGATATGTTTTATAAATATTAAATTATAACCCTTCAATATAAATGTGTATCATTAACATTTCATTGCACCATAACCAATGAGAATATTTTTGTCTCATAATAACTTTATAAAAGCATAACCCATCAATTGAAGTAGGGTTCAAAATCCCATAACTCAGGGAAATAAAATTGGTGTCTTAAGTATTATTCCATTAAAAAATAAACCATTCAATAAATAATATTAATGGAACCTTCGTATGATTTATTTTAAAGGAATGAGTAGCATCAACTAATGTCACATTAGAAGAAAAATAAATTGTAAGGATATTTAGAAAACATTTCTTGGAAAAAATATCTTTTCTAATTAGAAAAACGTTCGTTAAAATAGAAAACATTTTGAAACCCATTTCCATTTAAAGTGTGTTCAAATAATATTAATAATAATTAAAAAAATATGAAAGCCAATTTCCGTCAAAACCTACTAAAGTATATTGAATATGTTTTGAAAAAACTTTTCCTTGAAAACATATAAAAGAAGACTGAAACCCATTTGAAAAAATTTTTACATGAATAAATATAAAACATCATGAAAAAAATCTGAAAAAAATTTCTTTGAAAATATAATTTTTTATAATAAAATCTTTAAAATAATCATTTAATTATTAAATGATAACTTGAACAGATTTAAGGTAGATAAATTTGTATAAGTTATATGAGGTAAATAAGAACATTCCTTTATTCATGTTATAAATGTTAGAAAAATTCCTCATTTAGAAAGCGAAAATAATATTAAATTGAAAACATTGGTAAAAGAAAAAAAAGTTATATTTGTTTTCATGATCATAGTAGAATAGTTTAATAATCCTAGAAACCCTTTCCAGATAATATGGTTTTAAAGGAACGTAGATTTCCAACCGAAGAAAGGGTAATGTCAGGATTTCTTAAAAAAAATTCTTGAATATATTATGATCCAAATATTTTAATAAATAGTTCAAATACATTAATAAATACTTAATAACCAGTGGATAAAAAAATTCATTATAATTTATTGATATGGATCATAAAATATAATGTAAGGAACCAAAAACCTAAACAATCTGAAAAAAAGATAAGGTGTTTCAATAGACTCATATCACTTGATAACCTAGGATAGTACTCACCATTATGAAATGGAAATTAAATAAATCATAAAATATCATGAAAATAATAATATTCATGATGTAACATTTAAATACAACTATATACACTTCCTAGAAAAATATAGGTTTATAATAAAATTTGTTCCTCAAAGAAGGCAATTTGAGACAAAATTGTCTTACTGATTTGGTAGCTCTTTACATATTAACACTATGAGATAATGATTATTTAATGGATATTTAAATAATAATAAATTTAATTATAATAATATTTTAATACATACATGGGAATTATATACTCAACATAAATGGAATTGTTGGTGATTAAAGCATGTATCCTTTGAAAACAAAAAGTGAAATGAAACCCCCTTACCTTGTTTCTTACCTCTAATTATACTCATTAAAACAAACATTATAATAAATAAAAAAATATTAAAAAAATTTTAGTGACCCATATTATTATATATAATTTCATATATGGTTTGATTAAGTCGAAATATTATGTTCTTGTTAAAATATTATTATAAGGTTTCACTTCGAGTAATATTTTGTTTCTTTGCATGTGTCTTTATTTGTTATATATTGGGTCCTTATACATTATATGATGATTTAAATAATATAAAAAACTATATATATATATCATTTATATACAATATATTTTTATAATAATAATCTATATAATATTTAATTATGAAATGGAATAAACCGTTCATGACGATGGTTGGTCGTACGTACACATGAACTATATTTCCATTTAGTTGTCATGTTGATAGAAAGTAAGAAATGTAATATATATATATATATATTTAATAAATTATCTAAAATATATAAAATATATAATATATTTTCATAAACCAATCCTTAATACATTCTATGTATTGGGTGAATGAATCACGTCGCTTTGACGGGGCAGTAGTCCAAACATCCTCAAACAAAATTATCATATTAACAAAAAATAAATAGTAAAATATATAATAATTTAAAAAAAAACACTGAAGAATAAAAAAATAATAAATTGAATATATGAATTATGTAAACAAATTTCAAATTATAATTTCTACCATGAAAGGTAATATGTAAAATTGAACAATTATCGTTTAATGAGGTTGTAGTTCAATGAATACATAAGTAGTATGTTCGTTATTCATCAGATGGAGGTGAGTGTAAGTGTAGGTTGAAAACACAGAAAAAATATTTATTTATATTTTGGATACTATTTATCTTATAAATTAATGGAAATAATAAATTGGAGTGGTGCTGAAATAAAATAAATGAAAGGACATGAGAGAAGACATTACCTCTTAATCGGGTAACTCCTTTTGGTTTGTGCCGAATGTCTTCCTTGGATTTCTTTATTCATGAAAGAATGGTTCTAGGAGAATTTTTAGATTTTAGGGATTTTTATTTTTTATATATTGGATTAAATTAATATGGTTTATTGGTTTGATGAAGTGACATATATTGTGGCTGTTTATATGAAAGGAAAATTACTCACTTAGAATTTCTGAAAACATGTTAGGTGTCCGATGTTATTACCTAAAAATGTCATAAAAAACTAATGCAAATAAATAATTTAAGGATTATTCCTCAATAATTCTATAAAGTTGGTTTTTTAAAAATTTATAGGTTAGTAGGCCCCCTAACATTAATTTTTATACCCTAATTAATCTTAATTTGATCTTCTTCCTTGTAATTAATTCTAATCACTTTTATTATAATTTTGTATAAAAATAAAAATAATATAATTAGAATAAAAATATTATAATGATTAAAATGGTTTATTTAGGATTTTTGAAATTCAATTCAAAGAATCAAAAAATCTCCGTTTAATGTGAATCCCATAGATGAGATGAAATTATAGGTTTTTGAAGTAGAAATTAAACTAAAAGTTTATTATGTTTTTATATTCAACTTCAATATGAAATTGATTCAAATTATAAAAAATTTAGTAATATATGTAAAATTTATCTCATGTTACCAAAAATATATTATAAATAAATTTAACATTTTTAATTATTTAAACGCAATGGAGGTTTTAACTAAAAAGTATTATTTTTCACTATTCATAAAAAAAATGTAGTTCTCAAAAAAATCCCAAAAAAACCCTAAGATAATTTAGAGAATATAAATTCAAAAATGAATTTTAATTCGTCAAATTATATTTCTATGTGTATCTAAAATTAATTATATTTTTAAATTCGGCTCATTCAAGAAAACAATATTTTAAACATAAAAGTACTTTACCAAAAATCATATCATTAATTATCAATATGATTTATCTATATAAAACAATTATAAATAATATTTGAAAATTAGTTATTACTATTCACATGTTAGGCTTTGGCTATCACCAGTGTACCTTGTTCGAGATTTGTCTCAAAAACCATGTACTCTCATACCATTAGTATTTTAATAGAACTGAGGATCCTTATTTTTTTATATCTTCGGCTACACCCCTTGAACCTTCTTGTTTTTGGGCTTGGGCTATAACCCATGTACCTTATTTTTTTGGGCTTGGGCTACTAGTCATGTATACTATTAGTTTTAGGATTGTTTTATAGCACATGTACCTTTTTGTTTTTAGTAGTCAACTACAACCCATGTACCATATTGTTTTTGGGATTATGCTATAATATGTATACCCTTTGAGGTCAGATACAATGTATCATTACCCAATGCATTGGAGGGAGATATTGGTCCCATCAATTTCATAATAAAATCGTTTTTACATGTTACAAAAGACAATAAAACTATCCTCATATCATGACCCATAAAAATTGATATGTTTTATAAATATTAAATTATAACCCTTCAATATAAATGTGTATCATTAACATTTCATTTCATCATAACCAATGAGAATATTTTTGTCTCATAATAACTTCATAAAAGAATAACCCATCAATTGAAGTAGGGTTCAAAATCCCAGAACTCAGGGAATTGAAATTGGTGTCTTAAGTATTATTCCATTAAAAAATAATCCATTCAAGAAATAATATTAATGGAACCTTTGTATGATTTCTTTTAAAGGAATGAGTATCATCAAATAATGTCAGATTAGAAGAAAAATAACTTGTAAGGATATTTGGAAAACATTTGTTGGAAAAAAATATCTTTTCGTATTAGAAAAACGTTCGTTAAAATAGAAAACATTTTGAAACTCATTTCCATTTAATGTGCGTTCAAATAATATTAATAAGAATTAGAAAAATATGAAAGCCAATTTCCGTCAAAACCTATTAAAGTATGTTGAATATGTTTTGAAAAAACTTTTCCTTGAAAACATATAAAATAATATTGAAACCCATTTGAAAATAATTTTACATGAATAAATATAAAACATCATGAAAAAAATCTGAAAAAAATTTCTTTGAAAATATAATTTTTTATAATAAAATCTTTAAAATTATAATTTAATTATTAAATGATTACTTGAACAGATTTAAGGTAGATAAATTTGTATAAGTTATATGAGGTAAATAAGAACATTCCTTTATTCAAGTTATAAATGTTAGAAAAATTCCTCATTCAGAAAGCGAAATGAATATTAAATTGAAAACATTGGTAAAAGAAAAAAACGTTATATTTGTTTTCATGATCATAGTATAATAGTTTAATAATCCTAGAAACCCTTTCTAGATAATATGGTTATAAAGGAACGTATATTTCCAACCAAAGAAAGGGTAATGTCAGGATTTCTTAAAAAAACATTCTTGAATATATTATGATCCAAATATTTTAATAAATGGTTCAAATACATTAATAAATACTTAATAACTAGTGGATAAAAAAATTCATTATAATTTTTTGATATGGATCATAAAATATAATATAAGGAACCAAAAACCTAAACAATCTGGAAAAAAGATGAGATGTTTCAACAGACTCATATCACTTGATATCCTAGGATAGTACTCACCATTATGAAATGGAAATTAAATGAATCATAAAATATCATGAAAATAATAATATTTATGATGTAACATTTTAATACAACTATATACACTTCCTAGAAAAATATAGGTTTATAATAAAATTTGTTCCTCAAAGAAGGCATTTTGAGACAAAATTGTCTTACTGATTTGGTAGCTCTTGACATAATAATAATATGAGATAAAGATTATTTAATGGATATTTAAATAATAATAAATTTAATTATAATAATATTTTAATACATACATGGGAATTATATACTCAACATAAATGGAATTGTTGGGGATTAAAGCATGTATCTTTTGAAAACAAAAAGTGAAATGAAACCCCCTTACCTTGTTTCTTGTCTCTAATTATACTCATTAAAACCAACATTATAATAAATAAAAATTTATTAAAAATATTTTAGTGACCCATATTATTATATCTAATTTGATATATTTTTTGATTAAGTCTACATATTACATTCTTGTTAAAATATTATTATAAGGTTTCACTTCGAGTAATTTTTTTTCTTTACATGTGTCTTCATTTGTTATATATTGGGTCCTTATACATTATATGATGATTTAAATAATATAAAAAATTATATATATATATCATTTATATACAATATATTTATATAATAATAATCTATATAATATTTAATTATGAAATGGAATAAACCGTTCATGAAGATGGTTGGTCATACGTACACATGAACAATATTTCCATTTAGTTGTCATGTTGATAGAAAGTAAGAAATGTAATATATATATATATATTTAATAAATTATCTAAAATATATAATATATATAATATATTTTCTTAAACCAGTCCTTAATACATTATATGTATTGTGTGAATGAATCACGTCGCTTTGACGAGGCAGTAGTCCAAACATCCTCAAACAAAATTATCATATTAACAAAAAATAAATTGTAAAAAATATAATTATTTTAAAAGAAACACTGAAGAATAAAAAAAATAATAAATTGAATATATGAATTATGTAAACAAATTTCAAAATATAATTTCTACCATGAAAGGTAATAAGTAAAATTGAACAATTATCGTTTAATGAGGTTGTAGTTCAATGAATACATAAGTAGTATGTTCGTTATCCATCAGATGGAGGTGATTGTAAGTGTAGGTTGAAAATATAGAAAAAATATTTATTTATATTTTGGATACTATTTATTTTATAAAATAATTGAAATAATAAAGTGGAGTGGTGCTAAAATAAAATAAATGAAAGGACATGAGAGAAGATGTTACCTCTTAATCGGGTAACTCCTTTTGGTTTGTGCCGAATGTCTTCCTTGTATTTCTTTATTCATGAAGGAATGGTTCTAGGAGAATTTTTAGATTTTAGGGATTTGTATTTTTTATATATTGGATTAAATTAATATGGTTTATTGGTTTGATGATGTGACATATATTGTGGCTGTTTATATGGAAGGAAAATTACTCACTTAGAATTTTTGAAAACATGTTAGTTGTACGATGTTATTACATAAAAATTTCATAAAAAACTAGTGAAAATAAATAATTTAAGGATTATGTCCTCAATAATTCTATAAAATTGTTTCTTTAAAAATTTATAGGTTAGTTGGCCCCCTAAGACTAATTTTTATACCCTAATTAATCTTAATTTGATATTCTTCCTTGTAATTAAATATAATCACTTTTATTATAATTTTGGATAAAAATAAAAATAAAATAATTAGAATAAAAGTATTATAATGATTAAAATGGTTTGTTTAGGATTTTTTAAATTCAATTCAATGAATCACAAAAACTCTGTTTAATGCGAATCCCACAGATGAGATGAAATTATAGGTTTTTGAAGTAGAAATTAAACTAAAAGTTTATTATGTTTTTATATTCAACTTCAATATGAAATTGATTCAAATTACAAAAAATTTAGTAATATATGTAAAATTTATCTCATGTTACCAAAAATATATTATAAATAAATTTAACATTTTTAATTATTTAAACGCAATGGAGGTTTTAACTAAAAATTATTATTTTTCACTATTCATAAAAAAATGTAGTTCTCAAAAAAATCCCAAAAAAACCCTAAGATAATTTAGACAATATAAATTAAAAAATGAATTTTAATTGGTCAAATTATAATTCTATGTGTATCTAAAATGAATTATATTTTTAAATTCGGTTCATTCAAGAAAACAATATTTTAAACATAAAAGGACTTTACCAAAAATCATATATTTCATTATCAATATGATTTATCTATATAAAAAAATTATAAATAATATTTGAAAATTAGTTATTACTATTCATGTAACTATTTTTGATGGTTATATTATATTTATCTCAATTTACGTAATTGTAACATTAAGATTATGCATCATAGAAACATCTATGTTGCGTGTAACGTACACCAAGTCAGTGTTCTGGGTAGCGAATGGCATGTAGATATTGCATGTTTCACAATCCAAGATGGTTCCTTGTGAATGGAATGATTAAATTAGTGTTTTATAAAATATATATATACACCTATTTCTAGTTTCACTTGAAATTCCCAATATCACAAGATAAATTAATTCAAAAAAAATACTTCACAAAATTTTAGGGTGTTACGTGATGGTTAGAAACACTATATCCCTCTAGTTAATTGGGTAATGATAAATTTTTATGATATAAAAGTGAACATGAGGGTACGTCCTAGTACAGAAACAAAAAGGAAGACGTGAGGGAATCTAATTCCAGAAACAAGAGGGTACATACGAGGGAATAACAAGCTTTAAGCTATAGGGTACACAATAGGGAATCCCAATCCTGAAAAAAGAGGGTAAAATGAAGGGAATTACATGACCAAAATATAAGTGCATACACTCACAAAAAATATGGCGTATGGGATGTCATTCCATGATAGACACTAGAGGGTATATAGGAGGGAATCTGAATCCCAAAATAATAGGGTACACTTGCGAGCATCCAAATCATAAAATAATAGGGTATATGGCATGGAATCCCAATCATGAAGCATGTATATAGATGATTATCCCCAGACTAACTTGCTATGAAATTAATTTTAGGTATCATTGAAATAGGATTGTATTTGCTAATAGGTCTACCAAAATTCCATTTTTTATTCCCCTACTATGTTCTCATGGAATATTCCATTGATTACATTATGATTAATTTCTAACAAACAACAATTATTAATTCCATCACTATTGATTTTGATATTTGAAAATTAGGTTATGATCTTAATTTTTTTTGATCGTCTTTTCATACCCATATGCTTGTGTTTTTCTTATATATATCCCTTTTCTACCCTTACTAGGAATTTAAATTCACCCCTTTTTTATGATTCATTTCTCTAGGTTATGAATAGAGGATTTATATAGAATTACTAAAAGAGGGAGATCATTAATGTAGATGTTTAATTTATTTCACCATGTATGAATATTATGTTCCCTTTTTTCCAAATACAGAAAACTATTATGGTCCTCAGGCATGTATTTTTGTAATGTGATAAATAGTCATAAATAATGATGTAATATCCATGATAATAAAAGTCCACTATAATTGGTATCAATGGAATGGTTTAGTAAAACATTTTAAACATAGATGAGAACTATTACTGCAAAACCTAGGAATATTTCAAATGATATTTCTAGGGATATATCTAAGCATTATCCTAAAATGTAAAATATTTAATTATACATGACATGATTATGTTATCCATGAAATAATTTCCCATGATTATGTGTTATTATTCTGTGATAATTGTTTCCCACACTATGATTTCTATTTTTAGTAAATGGGGGAACTATATAGAACTGGGAAAACATTGTATTTGATGTTCAATTTAGCGATTATGAGAAATTAAATTGGATGGAAACTTGAGAGAATGATATTGTTATTATGTTGAATATACTATCATGATATATAATAAAAAATGTGGCTAATGGTGAAATTCACAAGAAATAGAAAAAGAGTAATATGTGAATTTATAGATGTTCACGTGTTATGTATCATAGTGGAATGTTGATATAGCTTCGTTCATGTCAAGAATATAGAATGAAGAACCTTTCCGAATACATCAAATGTATGGGAAAATTTCATATGTGTGGAAAAAGTGTCATAGAGTGATTAATATTCTTAGATACCAATGTGTTTTCTATATAGAAAAAAAGAATTACCCAACTCTATTCCATGATCTATTAATTTACATATAAAATATGGAAGGACCTATTCGATGAAATTCCTAGAAGAATGAGTAATAAAGTGTTTATGTATTTGGATTCATTAATTTTCTAACATATAAGTATTGTTGTGTTTATGGTTTTTTCACTAAGTATTTCCAAGAATATGTTAACTTAATCTTGTGGACTAGACAAGTGATTTCAGGGAATAATGGCATTTTTACTAAGAGAAGAAATAAATAAATATTTTCCTGATGTTGAGACAATTATGTTTTGATAATGCTATTTATTATATGAAAAAGAAAATTTGGATGGTACTAATTACATAAAAATTGATGATGGTATTTTTGAGAAAACAATTTGTGCAATCATGGATGGATTTTTATAGATTTTTTATTCAAATAATATATCTAATAATCATTGAAATAAGGAAACAAGCATGTTTTCAATATGCATTTTTGGTAATTTGTTTTATGACCACGTTTCAATAGAATATGTGATAAAGGTATTCTCATGGTTGGTGTGAGACAACCATGAGAAAATTTATGATATACTTTTACTCAATGCTATGCTATTTTGGATAAATTTACTGACATTATTTCTAATGTTTTGAACATCCATCAATCAAAATATTTAAAAGGACAACCATTTAGTTAATGGATTATGATACAATTTTGAGGTTTTTCTAATGATTAAAGTATCATATTTCCATATGAGGGTTTATGAATATTGGATAAGATGGGATAACCATTTTTTTGTGGTAATGATATATAGAATGAAATATCATTATATTTATTAATCTCTTAATGAAATAGGACTGAAACACTCACATTCATTTCATAGAATAAGAGATGATGTGTGAATTGATCAAGGTAAAACAAAAGGGTAAGGTTGTTATTATGAAATGGAATGAAATAAAGTAACTAAATTTTCTCATTAAAAATCATCAACAATAGATGAAGGGTCAGTATATACAAATTTCATCATTTATCATATATTTTTATGATATCAATGACATTTTTCGAGAATCTTTGGGTTATAGACTTCTGATTTTTATCTTTCTCTTATAAATGTTTCTGTTACTATCCCTAAAAAAAGATAGTTAGGTTTATTTTCCATGTTTAGGTTTTCAATTGATGCTTATGTTCTCCTATGTGGAAACGTAGTTACAAGTTATTTTTTGTCACCGTTATGGTTATAATAATATATTTTTAAAGAATGTTGTAATATTAATTTTTACGATGTAGGATTATCGGAAAATGACTTTGAATCATTAAACCATTGACAACTCGGATATATTTAGAAGGTGTAATTCATTTTAAGGGGATAGACTATAACACCTTGATATTTTGTAAAATATTATTATTGAATTAATTTAATCATTTTGATATATTTAATTTCACACAACACTATATATATCTTATATTATATAAATCTAATTAGTTTGGAATCTATTCCAAAGATCACCATGTTAATATTTCACTATACGCAACATATAGAATATCTTCAGGTACATGCAACAATTTTTTTCTGGTTAGTTACACACAACGTGAAGCTCCTTAGATAACTTGTGTTACACACAAGGTTGAGTTTTACCAAAATACAATATACTATTAATATTGTTATTAAAATATAATTATAGATACCACCTAACATTAGGATTGGGATTTAAGAATATGATAAATATAATTTTTAAAAGTGGGTTTACACCTATATATAATATTAATATATTTGTTATGAATTAGTTAAAAAGGAAATTAAGAACTATTTGAAAATAATGAAATTACATTTCAAGGAAAATGATGTGAAGACACCATTTTATGTCCACAAATAAAAAACAACTATTCTTGAATTATTTTAATAAAATTTAGAAATTATATATTCAATAATGTTTTCTACAAATATTGAATGGATTTATAGGATTTTGAGTGGAATAAATCCAATTTTATGAATATATATTTATTTATAATGTAATTTTACATCCAATTAATAGAAAACACATTTTAATTATAATTTTCATCAAAATTATAATTTTTAAATGAAAAAAATAAACACCATTTATTATTTCTACATATCAAAATTTACTTGGTGTAAATGTTTTGTATTTTTCAGAAAAGTTTCATATTTTGATGAATATTGAAAAAAATTATTTTAATTCAAAACTATGATTCATCTAAATAAATTAAAAGGTTAATTTATATTTTTAATTATTTTTAATTTTTAATAATATCAAATTCACATCAATGAAAACAATTTATTTTATGGGAATAAATTTAACCTTAAATTTTTGTATAAAATCATTTCAATCTTTTGATTATTTTAAAATTAAAACAAGTCCTTGTCCTCCCATCTGCCAGATTTAATTCAAATTAATTTCTTAAAATTATATTATTTGAATTAGGAAAATAGATTTTATATTGTAAATCATAATAATTTATAATTTATAATAATTTAAACCTTTTTTTACCAAAAATAGTTGGGAATGTGAATAATATTAATTACATCGATTAAGATAAAAGTAACTAAATAAGGTACTAAATGTTAAACAAAAGCCCCAAAATGTCCATGAAAAGTTTCCAAATCCATTTCTGGTTCATATTTCTACCCTATAATCTTTTATATTATATTCATATCCATATTGGGGCCACATTAAAAGTGAAAAATATGGGTGTAATTTCATTATCCGAAATTTGAGAATAATATCACTATTACTCTATTATAAAAATGTAATCAACTATCCCACTTATTTACACTTCTCATTCCATTTTTTATTGGAAAAAAATTTCTTTATATACTCACAACATCCCTAACTTCATCCTCCTCTAATGGACCGAAGTCCTTTATTTTTAATGATTTTTGATAATCCACCTTTCAAGTGGTGAGGTGAAACCTTTTCAAAACCAGTAGGCATAAGTATTAAAGGGCTCGTAGGCCTAAGATGAATTATTTGCCTGTAGGCTTGACAAATTACATACAACATAGTGTAACATCTTAGAACTGCTCCCCCCAGCATCTTCATCATGAAATAAACTTTCACCTTCGCATGGTTGTTCGTCTAGGCTTTCCTATGCATGCACATGCTTGTCCCGATAGCAGATGCCATACCCTCTCATTCTTTCAATTTTTTAGCTTCATATATGGTTAATTCTCATTTCTAATCCTCTTTTAGAAGCTTGTTCCATGTATTTTGTCTTGTTTTCATCTACACTTAATGTGGTCCAAAGGCCTTGAGGTGGCCCAAAGGCCTTAAAGGACTCATGGACCAAACAGGTCGCCCGAAGGCCCATACAGGAGAATATTCCTAACTGCTACAGTGTCAAATATTGTCAGCTAAATTACCTCTATAGTTCATGCTATGTTACCCACTACAGCTACTACGGTACTGCATAATTCCTATTACAGTGCCCGCTACAGTACCTGCTACAGTACTGCAACAGTACTAGAAATTATCCTCCCCCTGGATTTTCTCTCGGGTCTCCTGGATACACATATGGAGTCCTCACAAAATGGGATGAGTCTCATGTTCCCATATAGTTATCCTAGAACAATCCATTTGGATTAAATCTAATAGTTGATGACCTTGGGTGAAAACCAAGAGGAGTTACCCAATGAATAGGTAACATTATTCCACAAGCATATTTGTTTTATTTTCATTCTCCAGCCCATAAATAATTCATATTAAAATATTATATAATTATATAAGTATCATTAATATACCTATATTTTTATATTATAATAATTATTATTACACTTACACATGTTTCCATATAATGGGTAACAAACATATTGTTCATATGTACGGTGGACTACCGCCTCGGGAAATGATGTTGTGAGTTTTTACATGACCACCTATAATGGGATGGAATTATGATGGAAATGGTATTTTTTTATGATATACATTATATTTATAATTTATTTATTCTTATATAAATATTATATAAAAAATATCATCAGGATATCTTTTTTTTTCTAAATACGACAACTTCGTTTGTGAACGTGTGGACCACAACCTCCATAAAGAAATGTGATTCTTTCACACATTACATGGAATGTATTATGGATAAGTAGAGTGAAATTATATGTTATTTATTACATAATAGTTATACTTTATTGATATTATATATATGTACATATATGTCATTTACATTTCTATCAATACGTCAAGACAACGAATACATCATTAATGTGTCTAGGCAATCTACTATCTCTTTGAATGGTGTAATCCATTTATTATTTTTATAAATAGTAGATGATAATAAATATATATAATTCTTATATATTATTTATATATCATTTTCTATATCTTTTATATAATTAAATCAGGATCTATGTTAGAGGCTCATGAATGAGAATTCAAAACAAATAAACAACAAAGTGGATATTACCCGAAACGTAAGATTATCATGGGATTTTTTAAAAACGGCTAATATAGACTCATAAAAACAATAAATTGTATTATATATATTATTATGGTTGGGTGGTTTATGTATAATATAATTATATTTACTATCAAGGAGGTTTGAACATATATGAAGAATGTCAATACATAAGGTATTAGAATTTTATTTGTCTATTTATTTTTATGAGATACAAGCCATAATCACTACTAGCTTCATTCGTGTGGTGTATGTATTTCCATATTAAATTTTAAATCCATAATTTACTTTATTTAATAATATTAAAATTTATAATTGATGTTATTATTTCATTTGGATCACTATTCTAATGTTACTCATGTAGTAATGGTTTCCTCATCTCACTTTTATTTATTGGTGTCTTAGGCATTATTCACAAATCATTTTTTGTATATATTTACTATAAATGTATTTTGTGATTATTATAAATAAATATATTGGTATTTATATATATATTTTTTGATATTTCATTTCTGGGTTTTATGGTTCAATTGTTTCCAAATCTGTAAAGTAATTGTTTTCATTAATTATCCTTCTCTGAGATACACTCTATGTTATAGACCTATAGTATTATATCAGATGTATATAATTCTCATTGACATTTATTATTAAGAATATAATTCTATCAATATATTTTATGATTCATGTAATAATATTTCTTCATGTTTATTATGGTTCAATGTTACCAAATTAATAATATTTTACTGATACAATCTCATCATTTATCGGAATTATTTTCAATTATGCTTCCATTGATGAAATATTTAATATCTATATCTCAATAATACTCATGAATTTTCTTCTATTATGGTTATATATGATATATTCAGGCATGGGTTCAATTTTATCAACTCTTTGGTACTTATGATGATTAATAATCTATTTTTAACAAAATTTAACATTATATCTTTATTCAGTTGAAAATTTGTGAATTTATATGAACATGTTTCCTATAAAAATGATTTCATAAATGTTTTATTTTTAAAATTTTTTTAAATTATTTAAATATTATTTTATATGTCTTCAAGGAAAAAAATTTCAAAAAAATAAAAATTTTCTTTTCTAGGATTTCTAGAAAAACATTTCAAAAATTATTTTAATCCTAATTTCTATGCCAGAGAACATTTTCAAAGAAAAATGTTTTCTAAATAAAATTAATATTTTATTATAATATTTAAAATATATTTTTAAATACATTTTTTTAAAAATAATTATTTTATAAAAACATGTTTCAATGAAGAAAATATATTTTCCTCCTAAAATGTTTTAAATAAAAATGTAATTCTTTATTTACAAGAATGGTGTTTTCAAAAGGGTTTTATGAAATGTATTTTAAGAGGAAGGATATTTTCATAGTGAAATGTTTTATATGTTCTTTAAAAATACATCACCATATAAGATCGTATAAATTTTATAGTTTATGATATATTTGTATATGATCTTAAAATTCCCTTAATACTCCATCATTAATGGTTTATGTTTTGATGGAATGATATATATGGTACCTATTTATCATTCATTGGTCATATTATTTTGAAACCCACTTCATTTCATGGGTTATGATATGATGAGATTATTACGATACATATCTCTTTTGCATAGGTAATGATATGATGAAGTATTGATGATACCCATTTCATTTCTTGAGATATGATATGATGTTTTGGAAACCCATCTCTTTTTTTGGTGATGATATGATGAATTTTTTTATCT